>CM077305.1:109945000-114945000 GCA_039655065.1 Glossophaga mutica | reverse complement strand
AGGTCACCGGGGAGCAGGGGGCCATCCTGGCCACGGAAGGCGACCTACAGGAGAGGGAGGCGGGGCTGTGTCAGGTCCTCACAGTGGGCCCCCACTGGTCTGGGGCCTTTAGAGGGGCACTGGGCCAGGGGCTCCAACAGGCGGGCAAGATCCCCTCCCAGGGTAACACAGAGTTGCCCCTCCACAAGGGTCTCAACACTCCTTAGTCACTCACACTCCGAGAGGCTTCACAGGGGTCCCAGGCACTCATGGTGGGGACCGAGGGGACAGCCTCAGATAAAATGAACATGCACAGGGCAGACAGAGAATCAGGCAGGGATGGGGCTTCCCCAGACGGGGGAGGGACCTTTGAGGGTCAATGCAGACAAGATTTGTGACAGGAAGGAGCCAGCCAAGCCAAGAGACGTTTAGAGAGTCATCCATAGAAAGCACAGAAAGTGCAAAGGCCCTGGGGCAGGAGCTTCTCATGATGGGAGATGAACAAGGGCTCTGACAAGGCCAGAGGTGGGCAGGGGCCTGGGCAGAGGGACCCAGTGGGCTATGCCAAAGGATATGCATTTTCTCCATGTTTTATGGGGAGACCCAGACCTCAGGGGGCTGAGGGGAGGCAGACGGCACCCGGGCCAGCACCACACACCGAGTACTGAGCAGGGGGGCCCGCAGGCACAGAGAAGAGGAACTCCTTCCGCAGTGAGTAGGAGGCCCTGGGGAGCCCCAGCGCTGATGCAGATCCGTTGGCACAGGCCCGAGGGCAGCAGGGGGTGTCCAGTGGCAGACAGATATTGGATCTGGGGCACCAGAGACCCTCCGGTGTGCACTCAGGAGCCGGCTCAGTCCCATTCTCTGGGGGCCTATTCTCAGGCTCACTGCTGTTTTCTGGGGCCCCTGCGAGGGGAGGAAAGGTATCACAGGTCCAATTTGCTAACAGGCCACAGTTGGGGACACCCACTACTACCTTAGGGCCTGCTGGAAAATGGAAAATGCTCCTGGCCTCCACCATCGCTCCCCTGCGCCCCCCCCCCCAACACCAGGCTAGCTGACTGACTCAGGAGGAAACCTCACCCAGGCAAGCCCTATCTAATCTGTCCTTGGGATCCCGGGCATGAGTCAGTGTCTCTGTGGACCCCACTCTGTCCATCCTGAGGCTGGAGACCAGTCTAGTGGCCCAGGGACAAGCAGACATGACAGCGCAGAGAGGTCACCCCAGCCCCCCAATTCCCTCCATCACCAGAACAGGATCCCACCTGCTCCCTCCATGGGCCGGTACACCTGCAGCCTCATCTGGACGGGTCGGCTAAGCTCCTGGGTTCCAAACTCTGCAGCGGTGAGGAAGGCTGAGCGGCCTAGGCCCAGGCTAGGGAACACCATCACCTGGTGAAGTTGGGGGGGCACAAGGACAGGGGTGGGGGGTTTGGGGCTGGAACGCACAGCTCCACGGATCCCGGACCTCAGCCCCCACTGGCCAAGAGAGGAAGGAGCCACCAGACGGGGCTCCCCCAGGCCCTCCACGAATGTTTCACTAGGAAGGAAAAGTCATGTTGAAACCGTCTCTGAGCAGTAGCACCTTGTTTGTTTGTTTTTAAATCCACACAGAGTGAAAAGGCACAGGAGCTCAGAGCATTCCTAGATACCAGGACAGAGGCTTTTCCTCCCTGCACAGCAGCAGGTCTCCTCAAACACCTTTACTGGGCACAACGGACATTAAAAAGGCCCGGCAGTGGGTAAAAAGGCAGCTTGTTTTTTAAAGAGACACACATCAGCCAGAGTAAGGGTGGTCTGGTGATCTCCAGACTGCGTCAGGGAGCAGGGGCTTGGCTGGCCTACCTCTACAGGCTCCCAGGGGGCAGAGAGGCTCTCCTGCTGTGCCAGGGGACTCAGGGGTCCCTGCAGGTCTCCGCTGGATGCCCCCATGAGGAAATTCTCCGCATCCCCCACAGGGCCTAGGGTGGCAAGTGTGCGATGAGGTTCTGGTCCCAGGCCAAAGAGGACAGTGTCGGGGGCCAGGGCAGGACTGAGCCACCTGGTGGAAGCCCCCAGCTTCCTCCATCTGTGTCTGTTCCCTTCGGTGCAGGCCCAGCCCAGGTTGGCAGTAGGTGCTCAGCAAACACCTAAACACTGACCAGCTAAGGAAGGAGCCTGAGGGCAGGTGGAGGGGGCACTGTCCTGGCCAAGGGTGGGAGGAGCTCTGGGGTGGCTGTGAGACTGTGTAGTTTTTTGGGGTTAGCTGTCCTGGTTCGGGGCAGAAGGCACTCCCCAGCACCCCAGTCGCCCGGCGCACCTCCAGGGCGCAGCTCACAGACGTAGCTGTGCGGCACCGAGCACAGGTCCGTGTTGCACTGCCCGGCAGGCCCGAGCCGCACACAGCGCTCCGCAGTGGCGGGGTGCGGCTCCCCGGGTAGCCAGTTCTGGCAGCTCTCCAGGCTGAAGGCCTCACCCCGAGGCAAGGGGCCTGCCTCAGCGCTCTCCACAGCTGAGAAGCCGATCCATACGTCCAGGCTCCTGCAGATGGGGAGAGTGAGGAACCCGGAGCTCCCCAAAGACAGATGCCCCTCCATTCATCCCCTCTCTGGGGGCAGGCCTCTCACAGCAGCCCCTCAGGGGGACCCTGCTCCTGCTTTCCAGATGAGAAAGAAACCCAAGGCTTAGAGACATGACCTGGAGAGCAAGGCCCACAGTAGTGCTCACGCAGCCGCCCAGGCCACGGGAGCCCAGCCAAGGGAGCCCTGCTTCGATCCGACCTGCACTGCAGCCTGTGGGGAGGCCCAGGGTACAGCCCGTGGGGACCAAGACACCCACAGATCAGTCCCCAAAGGGCTATTCCCCACCACTCTGCCAAGGTAGGAAGACCCTCTTAGAGGAAGGGATTACAGATATATGGATAGGGATGGACACACAGAGAGACAGACACAGGGACAGGCGGAGGGACAGGGACAGACACAGAGAGGGAAGTGAGGTGCTGTAGTCAGAGCCAGGCACCGGGGTCAAGCATGTTAACCGGGTGGCCGTGGGCAAGGGCCTTGACCACTCTGGACCTCAGTTTCCCCTCTGTACACTGAGGGTGTCCAGGTGTGATTTCACAGTCCAGCTGGGCCCTTCCCACACAGGGAACCCCGGAGGTAAGGATCTGGCCTCCGCCCCTCCCCCATTTCCAGCCTGGCCAGCCACCCCCACCTCTCCTCCTGACTGCCTCAGGCTCTACCCTCCTGCAGTGCTCTGCCCCCACCCCCAACCTCCTCGCCTCTCAGGGGTGGGGGCAGGCACCTGGTGACTCGGGAAACCAAGAAGTGCTGGACGGCGGGACTGTCCACCATGGCCAGGGCGGCCCCAGCCCAGGCGCGGCACTGCTCCTGTGCCTGAAGCCAGGCCGCCTTCTCTGGTACCAGGCGGTAGCAGTGCCCATTTCCAGGGAAGATCTCGGTGTTGGAGGGGCACAGCGGATGCACCACTGGGGGCCGGCGGGGAGAGAGAGGAGCCATTAATGTGTGCCCACCTGGGACTCCGCCCCACCCACCCCTGACCCTGGGGTGAGGAACGGTAGTGCCTTGGGCCCAGGGAGGCACCCACCTTGGGCTGGCTCCTCGCCCAGGGTCACAATGCTATAGGTGGCCTCAAGGCCTGAGCCACCAAGATTTCGGATGCCAAGCTCGAGGGTCTCATCACTGTGCACCAAGGCTGGACACATGAGCTCCAGGGCAGCAGGAGCTGCCTGCACCTGCACCTCTGTTTCCAGCCGGACCGAGCCAGCCCCCAGGGCCAGCACTGCCATCACGTGATAGCGCCCAGGCAGCACATAGCGGTGAGTGCTAGCAGAACCAGCCACGTCCACCTCAGGGGAGCTGTCGCCAAAGTCCCAGTGTGTGGAGCTGATGGGCAGCAAGGCAGTGACATGGAAGGCTGCGGGCTGGCCAGAGGCCAGGGGTCCTTGGGGCCCCACCAGGGCAGCCCCTGGGGAGGCAGGGAAAACATTCTGGAGGAGGGTAGGGCCCCCACAGACAGGGGCAGGGGATAGTGGGGGGCTGGAACAGAAGGGTAGGCAGGCAGAGGAGATGTTGGGGGCATGGGCAGTTCCGCACAGGCAGTGGCCCTGCTCTGAGAGGGCCGCGAGGCCCTGGCCGGTCGAGAAGCAGAAGGCACTGCAGGCCTCGGGCACCAGCGGGCCTTCACGGGCAGCTGAGAAGGCCACCAGCACCACAGCACCTGAGCTGTTGTCAGGGAGGCAGGCGATGTACTTCTCACCTGGAAAAGGCAGATGGCTGCCTCTCGGCCCCCATTCCAGATCCCAGATCGCCCCACCCAGCCCCACGGCTGGTCTCCCCCCATCCCACCCGCACTGACTCCCGGTCCAGAGGGCCTGCCTGACCCCGTCAGGCTGTCTCGGCCCTGTGCCCCAGGTCCCTATCCAATGCCCCCCACCCCAAATGACGACCCCTGAGCATCTGCGGGGTACCCGCCTAGCAGGGTGGTCCCGCAGGGAAGGACCAAGCTGGCCCTGCCCCACCCACACTCACCACAGCCGCTGTCAGACACAGGGACCTGGAGGAGGGGCAGGCCAGCCAGGGGGCCGGGCCCCGCACAAGTGGCCGCTTCTGGCTGCACTACACGGACCTGCTGCTCCTCTGCCCAGCGCGGCAGCCAAGCTAGACCACAGTCACACTCCAGTGGGTTCCCACTCAGGTTTCTGCAGGAAGGGCAGGGCCAAGCGCTCAGCGCACAGTGGGGCAGGTATGGGCAACCAGGCCTGGCCCTGAGGAAGGGTCTGGGCCCCCCGACAAGTACAGCCTCCCACTGCCCCCAAGGCAGCCTTCGGGGTCTGGTCGCAAACTAGGAAGCCCGTACAAAGGCCAGGCCAGGAGGTCAGGGTGCTGCTGGGGGACCAAGAGCCCAGCCACTGAAGCCTGCCAAAACCAGCGCAACTTACATTTCACTTAAATTAAATAAGTTAGCAAATGTTTCTTCTTCTAACGTAGAAATCTTGTTGTTGCTTATGTCCCTGAAAGAAAGGGTGGGATTCAGCAGCGTTTGAGGGATGTGTCCATAACCACTTGGTGATAAGCTGCTGCCGCCCGCCCACCCTGTGGGGTCCCACGGCCAAGCCAGAGTGGACACTCACAACTCTGTCAGTGCTGACAGATTCGCCAGGAGCCTGGCATCCAGCACCCGGAGCAGGTTGTGGGAGACGTCTCTGGGGAGCAAAGAGGTCACTAGTCAACACTGGATTCCTGGGTAGGATGCAAAGCCAACCCCAAGCCCATCCCTGCAATCTCCCTAGTACCCCCAAACTGTGGCCTCCTACCCTCCGAGCTCCCTATCCCCAGGGCCGGAAAGGAGAATTGGAACGAACTTTCATCTGGAAAAACCAAGGCAGGACAGGGCTGGAGGCCCTCAGCCATCCATCTCTGCCCTGCCCCATCTCCCCCCTTGCAGGCCCAAGGCCCCGCCCAGGCCCCCCCTCAGCGCAGCAAGGCCGTCCCACACCACGGAGGACAGACTCGTCCCCCTCCACACAGGGTTTGGGACCCACCAGGGCAGTCCAGGGGTCTCCAGGGCCAGGGGCCCAGCTGCTGCCAGCTGCAGAGGCCTCTGAATGTCCCTGAGACACAGCGGGGCACAAAGGCCAGATAGACTGGGAGGGGCCCTCGTGGATGGCAGAGCGCCACAGTGACGGTGACGGCTCATGTTCAACCTCAAGGTTAATACGACCTCAGTAAAAACCCCACACAGTCACCAAGATAGCACACAGGCTCGATGAGAAGCGTGGCTGGGCGAGAGTCATCCACGCAGACAAGCTGTAACGGGCCAACACTGTGTTAAACTGCGCTGAGCGTGCAGGAGTGGACGTGCTGGCCGAGGAAAGTGGGGGACCTCCTGAAACTGGTTGTGGCACCACCAGAATCCGTGCAAAGAAAGTCAGGACTGACATAACCAGGACACGTTCTTTAGCCCCCAATCCCACGTCCCCTCCCAGACCACAGGCAGAGGTCACAGTCGCCCCTGCCGATCCCTGCCTTCTGAGTCAGGGACCTGTGGACCACCCAGACTCAGTGGGCACCTCTGGCCACAGACTCCGAATGAATGAGGCCTAGGCCTCCCACTCCTAAGCCTCTGTCCTCTGATGTCTCAAAATGCCTCTCACCAGCCCTGTCTCCCCACCAACGACCAGACCACCCAGTCATGCCAAGATGGGGGTGTCCATCAGTGCCGCCTCCAGGCCTGCCAACCCAGTTCCTAAAACACAGCCTCCCCCACCCAACCCCAGCTATAGCCTGGTCCAAACTCCCATCCCTGGCACCTGCCCTGCCTCCAAGACCCTTCCTATCCGAGCTCCCATGGCAGCCCGGGGTGGGGGATGTCCCGAAGCCCAGCTTCCATCAGCCACCCTCTGGAATGGGCCCTGCTTCCTCCAGCCTGCTCCGAACACAGCAGGAGCTTAGTAAGAGCAGCAGGTGTGAAACAAGGTCTTCCTGGGAGCCAAGGCACTGAGTGACAGTCCAGGCCCCAATGACACAGAGTCAAGGGGGAGACAGGGTCCCAGGGCTAGGCAGGCTGGGGTGCCTGGCACAGTCCCTCTGCCCAGCTCCAGTGACAAGGACCATTTCTGGAACCAGGCTCAGGAAATGCCTCCACCCCAACCACTGACCACTGTTTCTCCCTGAAGACCTGCTGGCTATGTGGGGCCTCACGGCAACCAATACTTGAACGCCGGCTACTTATCAAGGACAGGGGCTGGGGGCTTGGTCTTATCCAGGCTGCTCCTACTAAACCAGTTCCCAACATAGCCAGGGGGCTACCAAGGGAGCTTTTGGAGGGGCACCACTGGCCTTTGAGTGGCCAATGTAGGGAGCCAGGCCCAGAGAGGCTCCTGTCCCACTGTGGCTTCCACTAAGGGAGTGTGGGGAGGTGGACCGTAGGTGCAATCAGCTACCCCTGGGAACCTGGTGTCCCTCGCTCTCTGCAAAGTACAGCAGCCATGCAGGGACGCCATGAGGAGATGACACAGGGACATGAAGAACTCAGCTGGTGCGGGCCTCAGCCGGCCTGGGGTGGGGAGTCAGGCCGAGGGCAGCAGGCGAGCGAGGCCACGGCCCTGCGGTGAATCAGGGGCTCTGCAAGAGAATCCGAGAGAAACCGCAAACATGGTCAGCTGGGCCAGGCCGGCAGGAGAGAAGGACGGTCCTCCTGGCAGTGGAACCTCTGCAAGACTGGACTGGGCTCCTACAGGGCAGGGGGAGGCGCTAGTGGATCAGAGCTCCTGCAGGGACCGGACGGGGTGGGGCTCCTGCCAGAAGACCCACAGCAGCCCCACTGCTGCTCTGACCAAGTGGCCCGACCAGGCAGGATGCCGGACACCTAATTTGGCAAGGCTCTCTTCCCTGTAAGGCCCAAGGGCACCGCAGGCGCCGGCTCTCACAGTCAGGCCGCCAGCACCCTGAGAGCCTGGCGGCCCTGGGAACCAGGGTAGCCACGCACACGAAGAGGCTCGAATGTGCTTCCTTCACCTGTGACGTGGGACGTGATTTCTAGTCTGAAAGCCCTAGGCCCACCAGCAGGTGTGGCTTGGGACACCCCTCAGCACACAGGGGCAGGAGAAACACAGGTGCGAAATGCAGCCCCCCCTCCCTGCAACTGTTCAAACGGAGAACTAAAGAAAGCGCTGATGGGGGATAAAAACAAAACAATAAAGATTACATTAAAATTTTTAAAAAGTGCTGGAAAGTAGTGCAGAGTCGTAAACCTATTCTCAAGAGCAGGCAGGTACCCTAGATTTTCCACACTTTCATTCTGCTCTTGAAGCAGGAGAAACTGGGTGTGGAGGCTTCCGGGCAGAGGTGACAGACAGGCTGCCCAAGGGGGACTGGGGCAGGGGCCGAGGCAGGGCGTGGATGGGGCCAGGAGACAGGGCATCAGAGGGGAGTGGATGGCAAGGGGTGGGCAAGGGTGGTCAGGAGCCACTCCAGCCAAGGAGCTCAGGGCAGCGAGGCCCCCTCCACTCCAGAACTGGCACTGTGGGCTCAGGGTCGGATCCCTGCCCTAGCTCATCTGAGCGAGGCGTCACACTACCCTTGCCGAGACTTGAGGTTTCCCATCTGGAAATGGGGGTGTGTGCTTGCACATGCCAGTCTGTTTCCCCCAAGGGCTGTGGGACAGGGGCCTGTGCCCAGAGTGTGGATTCCACGAACTCTAGGAGCAGAGGCCTCTGTGGGCCAGGGGACAGGGTTACCTCTGCTCTCCCCAACTGAGCCGTTTCCCTGTCCCCTCCCATACGGAGGTGAGAGGAGCCTTCTTCCTTTCAATCTGGCAGCTGCGATGAGGCATGCCCAGATATTCCACCCAGATACTCGTTTAGAAGTGGGTCTGGGCCCTGGCTGGGTAGCCCTGTTGGTTGAAGTGTCATCCCAATACACCAAGGTTGTGAGTTTGCTCTCTGGTCAGGGCACGTACAAGAAGCAAACAATGAGTGCACAAATAAGTGGGGGAAAAAAGAGATGTTTGTTTCTCTCTCTCAAACCAACCCATTGTTTTAAAAAGTGGGTCTGGGAGCCATGGAGGGGCACATGCTTTCTGTTAGGGTGCACGGTGGGCAGCACCGGCTGTCTCTGTGCTCAGAGAACTCTGGGAAGAGGAGCAGCAGAGAGGATACTGGCATGGGGGCCGCTGGAGGGGCCATGGGGGAGGGTCACTAAGGGGGAGTTACTGGACCGGGACATGGGTAGAGCCCTCGCCCAGCCCCACAGCCCTGCGGCCCTGCACAGCCACTTCCTGCATCGCCGTCTGTTTTCGCCATCAGTGCTCTAGGAGAACACCAAGGCCACGGGCCAGCCCCATCCCCTCTCCAGCCCCTAGGCTTCCTCTGCACCCCCAGGTGATGTCATCGAAGTCTGACTCCCTGCCCCCACACGGTTCTGCCACAGTCCTGTAATAGTGGGGGGAGAGTGACATGGGTCAGGGGGCAACTGACAGGACACAGGAGGCCCCAGAAGCCACCTACAGGAGCCCACACAGTGGGCAGAAGCAGCAGAGGCTGGCCAGGCAGGGCAGCGGCCAGCCCCGCAGGAGGAGAGCCAGCAGCCTGGCTGGACAGCACCCTGAGAGTTTTCGGGCCCACCCTCTGAGCCAGCTGGACCCTCCCGGGTCCCTGCAAACCCTGAGCCAGCAACTTCCAGGGATGCCAAGATTGGAGAGATCTGGCCAGCTAGGGTCGGGGAAAGGGGTGACCTGGGAACAACACATACCTGTAACAGCACAAGACATGTGTCACCTCCCTAGGCATCAGGGATACGGATGGGAGGGGCCCCACAGCCTGCAGCACTGAATGTAAACCCCATAGAGATGGGGACTCTCCCTTCCAGCCCATCCCTTCGGCTGCCCCCTCTCCTACTCCAAGACAGGCAAGTGCACTGGAGGAGAAGGGAAGATTCCTGCTCTACCCTACACACTGGGGCCCTCCTTCTCCTCCCCCATCAGTCACTGAGGATCCCAGCCTGTCCCCACGCAGGGGTAGTCCCAACTCCCCCTGCCTTCCAGACCAGACATTCTCAAGAGGAAGGCCAGGAGCCTTCTCTGGGCTTGCATCCTTATCTTCAGGGTCTGGGTACCCAACGGCACATCCCCGTGCCTCTGGTTCTGGTCTTTCCTGTTCCAAGCAAGAGCTAGAGCAGGGTGTGGGAAAGGAGGGGGAGATCCCTGCTCCCACCACCAAGATGAAGGTGCACAGCAGAAGGTACTGAGGGCCCCCACCCCCTGGACAAAGGCAGCTCCCCCGCCCTCCCTATAGGGCTCTGCCCCCCCTCACATCCCAGGCCTTGCAGGGGAGGCGGGGAGGGAAGGGGGAGAGGGGAGAAGAAAGGGAGGGGAAGGAGTCCCAGGGCCCCAGGAGGAAGAGACGGAAGGAAGTTTGAGTGACAGCAGGTCTGGAACGTTCCCTGGACGGCTCCAAGGGCAGTCCCTTTTCGAGCTGAGGAAACAAAGCCCCTGGACAAGCCAGGAAGCAGCCCAGAACTGCCTAAGTCTCTTCCTCTGCCAAGGAGGGGAGTGGCCTGGGTGCCTGCTCCCCAGTCTAGAGTTCCCCAGTCCAGATGCCGGGCGAGGTCTGGGGGCCTGCTGGAGCCCCCAAGGAAACATCTGCACATTCCAGACACATGTGGTCAGTGGCGGGGGTGAGTGCCAGGCCCCAGCCCAGCACCCCCATCCCAGTGCTGGCCTATGCAGTGGATACTGGGCTTGAGGGGAATGGGCTCCAGAGGGGCCGCCTGCACATTATGTAACCTGCCCCTCCCAAGCCAGCAGCTGCCTCCTCCCTCTGGCAGGACAGAACAGCACCATGGGCAGCCGGAGCAGGCACCCTACTCCCCATCCAGGGCACAAGGCCTAGGCTCCTCCCCGCAGCCCGAGCCCTCAGGGCTCCTGGAATTAGAGCCTCAGTGGGCCCTGCTAGGCCAGCCATCCTCTCCCTGAAGGCCCCACAGGCTCTGGGGAGAAACAGGTTCTTCTCAGCCCAGCAACGGGAACGCCAAACAAGGCCCCTGGAAGCCAGGGCCAGGCTGAAGGGAAGAAAGGCCACAGTGCTGGTCCTGGGCGCCTCGGGGATCCCTGCCCACCCCTCAGCCCTCAGGTCAGGCAGTGCCACCCACGTGCCACCCTGACACCCCACTATCGGCTCCTTTCAGCACGGGGGTCAGGCATCTAGGAGCCCAATGCCTGCGCCAATTTGAGTCTAACAACCTCATTCTGTTTTCATTCCCTTCTATTTATGGAGAGTAAGGCTGGCTTCCAGGGCCGGAAATGATGACGTTTAAATTAATGAATTCAAGTTTAGGGGAGAGAGCTGAATTGAAGAAAAACATTTGGAGAGGATGAACTGGGGGAGGGGGCAGGGGTGTTGGTGGTGAGCAGGGGGCAGGCCCACCAGAGAAAAGGAGCAGGGAGGGCCCATCAGACCCACCTCGGCTCCATGTCCAAGCTGCCATCCCCACCTGGGTCTAAACCAGGGTCCGGGGAATCAGCAAGGGGGGGGGGGGGGGCGGGGGAATGTCTCAGCCTTGAAGAGCAGAGGGAAAGGCCTGTGAGAGAATCCTCCCCGCCTCCCAGCCCTGTGGCACCGGAACAGCAGGCAGTGACCATTTCATAGGCCGTTTGTGGGGTTCCCTCAAGGAGCTTTGCCATCACGTTACTGAGCTGTCACCAGGATGAAACACAGGCATCTGGTGCAGGGACACTGACTGCCCAGGGTCACCCTGGGCCTGTAGGCAGAGAGAGGGAGGGGAGCCTCAGGCAGGAGACGAAGGTGTGGGGTACCCTCCGCAGAGCCCAGCCCCGAGGAGAAGCATCTGGAAATCAGCCACTGTTGGAGCATTAACAGACCAGGGTGGGGGGCCAGAGGCTGGGAAGGAGGGGGCCTGTCCAGGAGAGGGGCCCAGCTCATCCGTCTACCTGAAGCTGGAGAGTTGGGGCCTCCCTTCCAGGATAAGGGGAGACAAAAATCAGCACCTGGGGGCCCCCCAGGCACTGCACTTAACTGGTCCATCCCTCTGTACTGTCAGCCAAGCAGAACAGGGCCCGCACTATGTCCTTACAGATGGGAATGTGAGGCTCAGGATGGCCACATCCCTCACCCCACCATCACCTCCTTGGAAACTGAAGAGTGAAGGAGAAAGGCCGGTGGGCATCTCCCCACCCTGGCCAGGGAGCCAGCACAGGGCCTCTGGCTTTCCAGTCGTCCCACGTCCACTCTGCTGCTGGGCACAGCCAATGGCATGACACAGCCTGATGCCAGGGCCACGGAGCAGTTTGCAGGCACAGAACCCTGAGACCCCAGTGGCATTAGCCTTGCCCTGAGCCCTGGCCCTCATGCCCCACCTCGGTTGGAAAGAAAAGCCAGCTTTGCTTTTCCTTGGCAAAGTCCTTCCCAGGGCGGCCCCCCAGGATTACATGAGGGGGCTCCACACGCTCCAGGCACAGGGCTGCCGCCATCGGGAGCACCACATTTTGCCAGGCTGGGCCCACAGACTCCTCAGGGAGAGAAAGAGCTCTGCCTACCTTGGCCCCCAAAGCAGCCCCCTCCCTGGTGTCAGCAGCTGGGCACCTCTGGGCCCCTTGACAGAGATGGCTGCCAGGCAATAAAGAATGAGGTGTTCCAGGGAAAAAGGATGTGAGCCGCATTTTCCAGCCGCCTTTCTCTCGGCAGTGCCCCTGCTGCCTCAGCCAGCTGGAGATGCAGACACCTGGCACACAGGGCCAGGCCCCGGTGCGCCTGAGCCCAGACACCGCACCACCCTAGATGGTGGCAGAAGAAACAGGATGTTTTCATTCCACAGTGTTTTGCGGGCTGGGCTCACTGGGTTCTCACTGCTGGCACTGGCCACCACACAACGTTCCAGAAAGGAAAATGTCCATCTCCATCCAAAATGGTTTCTTCACTGGAAACCAAACTGCAGCCAGGGTCTCCACACTCCCAGCCCACCTGGCATGGGGGTGGCTGGGAGGGATTGAGGGTGGGACCACATCTGGCAGTACCCACTAGCCCCGCCAGCTGTCACATGCTGCTGTTTCCAAGGCACAGCCTTGGAAGGCAGGACAAGGAGGTCCCAGTAGAAGTCTACCAGGAGATGTCCTGGCCCTGACCACATGCGGGGTGGGAGGGAGGGGCCCTGCAGGCCTAGCCTGCAGGAAACGAGGAAAGGAAAACCGAGTCTGGGGAAGGGGGTGGCCAGACGCACCTTCTCCAGAAGCACCTCATCAGTTAGCTCCCCCAGTGAAAGCACAAGGGTGTGGGTGTGGCAGCCGAGGGGGCAGCAGGGACAATGCGCCAGGGGAACATTGAGCAGCTTGCAGGCAGGGAGGTTCCAAGGCCACCAAATCATCACAACAAGGTACACTCGAGAGTCCACAGCTCTCTGTTCACACGTGCTAACTTCACTGTGTTGTGTGTCTCCACCTGAATCCATCAAAAAGAAAGGCTTAGAGAACACAGACCAAAAGAGAGAGAGAGAGAGAGAAACAAGAGAAAAAGAAAACAAAAGCTTAGCCCTGGCCGGTGTGGCTCAGTTGATTGGAGCATCGTCCCATTCACCCGAAAGGTTTCAGGTTTAATTCCCAGTCAGGGCACATACCTAGGTTGCGGATTTGATCCCAGCTGGGGAGCCTACGAGAGGCAACCAATCAATGCCTCTCTCTCTCAATCTCTCCCTACCCACCCCCCAAAAAGCAATGAAAAATGTTCTCAGGTAAAGATTAACAACAACAATAAAAACTAAACTAAAAAAAAAAAAAAAAAAAACAAAGGCTTAAAACTGAGATAAAAACAACAGGAGTGTGCCAGGCTGGGTGTGGTGAATCCCAATAGCTGTGCGGCGCCAAGTTGAAGGCACCTCTGGGGTCAGACCAAGCTTCTGGACACAGGTCTCCCAGCTTGGGCGCCGAGAGGTGCACAGGAACCTGCCTGCTGGGGCTCATCTGTGTTTCTCCTGCCTGCTTTGGCATTCGGTCTGAGCAAGAGAGTCCCAGGCACACGCACGCCAGCCCAGGACCCTTCTACTCATGCTTTTGAGCTCTGCACTCTGCAGCAGGATAGGTCCTGGGGGCCCACCTCCTGCTGGCCAGTGTTTGGGGACACAGTTATGGGCTCTGAGAATGTGGAAAGGAGGGATGGAGGGGGCCGCTTTGGCAACAGTTAGAGTCATTGAGACCACCAGCAACTGAGCCCCACAGATGTACTGCACACTCTTACTTCCAAGGCCCCAACCCCGTGAGATGTATCCACTCATGGAGCCCATTTTGCAGGTGAGGAAACTGAAGCTCAGAGATGCTGGGTGGCTCAGGCAAGGTCACGCAGGAAATGTAGGAGCTGGGATGTGAACCAGGTCTGACCCAGGGCCTGAATCCCCTACTCCTGGGTTCCCATGTCTCCCTCCTAAAATCAAACAAGTCAGTGGGAAGGACCAGAAGAAGAATGGTCAAGGGCGGTCTGTGTGGGAAGGGCTGGGCCAAGCAAGGAATTGGGGCCTGAGCCCCGAGCTGACCTGGTCCCACTCAGGGACAAACCCACAGCCACCTCTCTATGGTTTATGAGCCAGGTTGCTGGTGCTGTACGCCAGGCCCCTGCATGAAGTTGTGGGGATATACTCCAAAGCGTGCCGATGAAATCACCTCTCTGCCACAATACTCCAGCCATGTGACCCCAGGAAGCGACTCAACCTCCAAGAGACTAATGTCCTGGTCTGTAAAATGGGACCAAGAATGGTTCCGCCTCCACAGCACTGTGTGAGGCACCATGAGAGAAAGGTCAGAAAGGGCCCGTACGGAGAGTGGTGTGTGGCAGCCTCAGTGGGAGAGGACGAGGCAGCAGAGGGGTGGGGCCACCAGCCTGGGCATTTTCTTCTGAGACTTGTTTAATTCAGACATAATTCACACACTATAAAGTTCACCCTTCTACAGTATATAATTCAGTGGTTTAGTGTATTCTCAAGGTTCTGCGACCATCACCACTATCTAATTCCGGAACATTTTCATCACCCCAAACAGAAAAACCACACTCCTTGTCCATCATCCCCTACTCCCATCCCGCACCCTAGCTGTGAACAACACTAGTCAGCTTTCTGCCTCCATGAATTTGTCCGTTCTGGACATTTCATATCAGTGGAATCATTCCATTGTGACCTTTTGTGTCTGGCTTCTTTCACTGAGCACCAAGTTTTTAAGACCCATCCATGATTATAGCTCGTCAGTATTCCACCCCTTTTTATGGCTGAGTAATATTCCACTATATGAATGGACTGCATTCTGTTCGTCCATTCATCTGCTGATGGATATTTGAGTTGTTTCCACCTCTGGCTACTATGAAGGCTGCTACTATAAATATTTGTATACAGGTTGTGTATGGGCGTATGTTTCATTCCCCTTGGGTAGATGCCTAGAAGCAAAACTGCTAGGTCCTATGGTAGCTCTATGTTTTTGGTTTTGCTTTTTTAAGATTTTATTTATTTTTAGAGAAGGAAAAGGAGGGAAAAAGAGAGGGAGAGAAATACCCCAGCGTGTGGTTGGCTGTCACACACCCCCCATTGGGGACCCAGCCCACAACCGGGGCATGTGCCCTGACTGGGAATTGAACCTGTGACCCTTTGGTTTGTAGGCTGGCACTCATTCCACCAAGCACATCAGCCGGGACTGGTGGTTCTGATGTTTACTCTCCTGAGCAACTGCCTGATGGTTTCTGAGGGGCTGCTCCATTCTACACCCCACCAGCAGTGGGGGAAGTTCCGATTTCTCCACATCCTCACCAATACTCCTTATTGTCTCTTTGGTGTTAGTGATCCCACTGTGAATCTCACTGAGGTTTGATTTGCATTTCCCTGAAAGCTAGCCGTTAGGCATCTATGCACACACTGATTGGTCATTTGTGTGTCTTTTTGGGAGATAATCCTTTGCCTATTTTTAATTTGGATCATTGGTCTTTTTTGCATTAAGTCATAAGGGTGTTTTATACAGGGTCCAGCACAAATAATGCCCCCTTTTTATAACAAAAATCTTTTTTTGCAAAATCATAAGCATGGAATTCTGTAACATAACAACATCACACTCACGCACACCATATGACATTTTAGGTGAAATGTTCAAAATAAAATTATAAATTATTACACCCATTTATTCCCCTACCGACCACACTCAAGCAGGCGTTACTTCTGCTGGACCTTATACATTCCGGCTGCAAGTCCCTCATCAGACAGATGATTTGCACATGTTTTCCACCCCACAGCCCCTGTTGGGGGACCACATACAGAGACGCGTGTGCCCTCCTGTCCACAGTTCTGGGAAATTTGCACTGTGTCTCATCAGGAAACTAACATTATGCACACATTCAGAGTCTGATTTCCCAAGTGCCAGCTGTGGTGTGCAGCGCAGGGAACGTGAGGGGAGACCAGCAGAGTGTACAGGACACGCAGGTCCTCCCAGTACCTGCTGTCTCCACACAGCAGCCAGTGCTCTTCCCAGAAGATGCCAAGCATGCCGCTTCCCTCCTAGGTCCTTCAATGCCACCCTACCTGCTCTCTCACCCCCCACCCCTTCGTGAGACTGCCAAGCTGCTCCCTCTGTCTGGGACACTCTCGCCAGTCCTTGGATGACCCCTGTGCAAACACTGAATCTTGACTTCAATGTCACTTACACTGGGGGTCCTTCTAGGCAACCCCTCCAAAGTGGTCCCCTCTTCATCACCTGTGTCTTTGGTTCAACATTGGCTCCCTCATAACTGAGCCTCACAAAGGCGGTCCTGGAAGACCCATAGCACAGGGCTGGCATATAGCAGTCGTGCCCTCCGTATGACTGGGTCAGCCCTTAAGGCAGCAACACATGTGGCACCTGCAACATGCTACACACACTAGGCCTGGACCAAATCCGGGGCTTTGCTCACTTCCCGCACACGCACACCCTATGCAGACACCAGGGGCTGAGCCTCCCCCACACTCTCCTGTTATTTGGTGCCATGGGCAAGGAAGTGTGAGGCCCTGAGCGCTCCTAGCCAACAGACGACCCTAAATCCCCCAAGTATTTTCATCAGTGAACCAAGCCCCTGTTGAGTCTCCGTTCCCAGCCTAGTCCCAGGCATGAAACACACACAAGACAGCACACAAAACCTAGCATGCGCCCCAGGCCAAAGTGAGCAGCAAGCGCACAACACCTGAGGGATGCTTGGCCAAAATCACTCACATCTGAAACTAACTGGTTGAAAGACCACACCTAGAGTCGCAGCGCTGCCACAGCTAGAGGTGTCTGCGATAGTGAACATTCCCTCTTCGTGTTCTCCTTTCCAACACAGCAACTGCTGGCTGCAAGCGGCTCCAGAAAACTTGAAATGTGACTCGCCACACAGTGCAGCTCTGAACCCAACTACTGATCTATGGGAAACAGAGGGCGGAGGGGATACTGCGGCTGAGCCACGGAGGTGGCACAGAGACCAGGCACCATGGAGGCCAGTCTCAACAAACTGCACAATGAAAAAAAGAAATGATGGCAAAGCCTATTATACATCAACAGAGACTGCACTGTGTGGACCTTATCTGGATCCTAATTCCAATTAGTAAAACAAACTGAGACAGCCAAAAATTTGAACACACTGGACCTGTAACGGGATCAGGGAATCACTCACGGTCGTAGGTATGATCATGGTGGTGCCCTACACTCCAAAATGCTTGCGGATCAAAGACTCAGGTGCCAGACTTTGTTTCAAAGAAGTGGGTGGGAGTGTGGAGGGGCAGGATAAGCCATAGGACAGTGAGTCCATGAGGTTCACCAGGCTATTCTTCCTCTGTATACCTTCAAATTCTCCATGAAAAAAGCTTTAAAAGTAGAGCGGCAGCATTTTGCTGACATTGCCGTTTTCAGGCTGCCACCTCCAGGCAGTATGGGCTAACCCAAGAAAGGCTGGGACCTGGGAGCCCCAGAAGCTGAGAGCACCACATGGGCCAGACTCCCACACAGGTCTAGCCCTGACTGTCCTGCCGCATCTCAGGCTGGCCAAGGAGTCTCAAATAGAGGGGTGGCTGCAAGATACTGGTAACAGAGGCACCAGGCCCACGCCTCCGAGAGGAGGCTGCTGGGTCCCCTGCACACGCATACTCTTGCCCAGAAGGCTCCCCGGCTACTCCAAGCTTGGCCCTTCTCTCTTGAAGAAGACTCACCTATTTCCCTCTGCTTGAGGAGCGGGTAGAAGGGTTGATAGGCAGAATGGCTGGGGCAGCCCACAGTGCTGAGGGGGAACCAGCGGGAGCCTTACCATCTGCACCCAAGGGCCCCATTTCCCCTGGGCTCTCGCCCTCAGCCTCCGGAGATCTCACGGAAGCAGCCTGGGGATGTAGAGAAGAACATGAAGTCTCCTCTATTCCCCATCCACCTACTTCCCAGGGTCTTGTCACACACTCAGAGGGGCCAACAACCCTGGGAATCCTGCCAACTCAGGCTGGTCCAGACCACCAGCTCCCAACACCTCCAAAACCAAAAGCAGAGTCTAAAGGGACACAGGCAAGGCAACAGCCCTGGACTCCATCGTCGTCTCCGAGAGCCTTCCGAGCATGTGCCCTGATGCAGTTTGGACCCACCAGCATCGCTTATTCCCTGGACAGCTCCCAGAGGCCAGCTCAAATGAGTCAGCAGGAGCCAGGCCAGATCCCCAGCAACTCCCAGCCCACCAGGGATGAAGGTAATCTCACCCACAGCATCAAGAAACAATGGGTGGGGGGGATCAATGCAACTATGTGAGCACTGGTGGCAGGCAGGAGCCTCATCTCCATGGAGAGAGCAAAGATGGCAAAAGCTTTAGTGGTTGTGGAGCAAGATGACAGGCCCAGCACAGCCCCCATTGCTCCCGGCTGGCCCTGGAGAACCTACCCCCAAGTCCACCTGGCAAAGCCCGAAGAACAGCTAGACCATTCAGGAGAAGCACACACCCCTACTTCGCACACATCCCTACTTCCCACACACTCTGAAACATCCAACAGCGCCCCCCGCCCCATTAAAGGTGGCCACATGCTGGAGTCACCCAGGTAACAATCTTACAAAACTGAAAGCCAGGACCCACCCCCAGATTTAACAACCTGCAGCCAAGGAGAGATGGAGTCCTGCTTTAGGTGCCTGGAAGTGCCCAAGAAATCCAAACAGGGCCATAGGGAGCAGCAGGCCCTGAGCCTGCCCTCCGCCCCAGGGAAAACTGTCTGCAGATCTTGGTCTCCTGCAAACTTTTCATTCCAATTCTGGATCCTGGGCACCTCACAGTCAAACCCAGCTCTGCCACGTACCGGCTATTACTTGGTACTTGTGGTTGGACAAACCGCATCACCTACATCTCAGTATTCTCATCTGTAAAATGGTGATTTTCACTGTACCTTCAACTCAGAGGATTAGGGTGAGGATTAAGCATGATAACCACAATCAGAACTTGGCATAGGACCTCACTCAAGGCAAGCTATCCATAAAGGCTGACTCATTACTACTTCCAAAATGCAAATCTGACAACAGCTTTTTGGCATTTTTAAACCCCAGCCACCCACTGTTCCCAGGATAACATGAGAGCCCTAGGCAGGACACTTGAGGCCCTTCAGGACCCCTGCCCACCTCCCACGGTGCCCTCCCACACAGTTTCCCTGCAGCTGCCACCCTAGGGATGTACCCTGCATCTACACACAACTAAGTTCAGCCTCCAAGTCTCTGCACACACGGTTCCCTCCTCCCTTTCCCTAGACACATCTTCCTGCCCATCCTTAAGTTTCAGGTTAATTCTTACACATCCATCAAATCCCTGTCCAGACACCTCTACCGGGAAGCCTTCCCTGCCATCCCACACAGAGCTCTCCACCTCCTCGCTCCCTTGGCGGCTCTCAGGTGCTGGGTATCCGCCCGGGACAATCCTATTAAGTCTCTAATTAGCGTTTAAGTGTTTGCAGACTCCTTCAGACACCGCCCCACCCCGCCCCCGCACGCTGCCACAGGCCCCCCCATCAGCTTGCGTTTGCAGAGCCCCACTGGGTGGGATGTCTATGTTTTCACAGAAACCGGGATTGCTCTGTTTCCCTCTGGCCCGCGCCAGGCGGGCTGACAGCCGGCCGCGATCCCCGGTTTTCCTTATTTAGTCGGGCCGATCTCACTACGCTGGAGCCTCGCCCTGGGAAAGGCCTGGCCCGCACTCCGTTTCCCCTTCTAGAGGCCGGGGACGCGCCCACGCCCAGCGAGGCAGGCCAGGCCGGCGGCGCGCCCGGCCGGGCCTCTCCCAGGAGGGTGCAGGCGCGCGGAGGCCTCCAGACGCCCTGCGCCCGGCTAGGCCCGCACTGCCCTACAGGGTCCTCACGCCTGCCTGGCGCCATGGCAACCGCCCGGCCCGCTTTGCGGGGCAGCGAGTTACTCACAGCGCGGTGGCGTCCGCTGGGATGTGCAGCGGCGGCCCCAGCGTCCGCAGTCCGCGGCCGGAGCAATTGACGCGGCAGGCGGCGCCGGGCGCGGAGATGCAGAGGCAAGGGGGCGTGCAGGGCCCACACCCGCGCCCGGGGTTCCCCGCCAGCGCCCCGAGCCACAGGCCCAGGCCCAGGGCGAGCGCCAGGCGGGCTGGCCGCATCGTCAGGGTAGCGAGCTCATGGCCCCGACCCCGAGCCCGCCCGGCGCTGGCGGCCGCAACTCAGGCGGGGCCCGCGGATGGCATGGCAGGACGGGATCCAGGAGCGGCTGTGGCCTGTCTGCCTGCGCTACGCCCGCTCCTCGCTCGGGCCCGGCCGCGCGCTCCGTCCACCACCGCCCGCTCGCGCGTTCGCGCTGCAGTGCAGCCGGCCACCGGCTCCTCCTCCGCCCCGCACAACGAGGCGGGGCATCTTTCAGGTCCCGCCCCCTGTGCGGGGGGGGGGCGCGGCGTCTCAGGCTCCGCCCTCTGAGCCACGGTGTCCTTCGAGGAGCCGGGTGCATTGTGGCTCCGCCCTTTGCTCTTGCATTTTGGCTGGCTGCCTTGAAAGGTGGGGCGCGATAGGCGGGGCGGTCTGAGGCTACGCCCCTCTTCAGCGCAAACTTTTCTCCGCTCTAGTCTCTTCCCGCGCTCACCTCAAGTCCCTGTCGCTTCCGCGCCTCCCAGCGTTCCTCAGTCGCCCCCCAGGACCGAACCCCGGCCAGTCTCCACAGTCCCAACACTGAAAACACTAGCAATAATAACTGAAGCGGAGGGAGGTCTCAGTCTGCTGCGTGTTTTCAATTCACTCCCAACGCCTCTGTCCCTCTCGATTTACGCCGTATCCCGAGAACCTGGCGCATGGTAAGTATACAGTAAATATACATCGCGTCCTCTCCTGGAGTTCCGTGAGAGCGCCAGCGAGGTACCACTGACTGCTAGCCCCCGCAGTCACGGAGGTGACACCCAAGGTGGGCCTCACCTGGGCTAGTGAAGTGCAGCAGCCCGCAGCATCCCGCCTGGTCAGAACACAGGTTTCTGCTAGGCTTCCTGCTCGCCGGGCGTCGCGTTCTTTCCATTGTTTTCAGAGCGAGGAAGGTAGAGGGAGAAACATAGAAACATCGATTGGTTGCCTCTTATATGCGCCCAGACTGTGGCTCGAACCCATGGCGCGGGTATGTGCCCTGCCTGGGAATGGAACCCGCAGCCCGTAGGTTGCAGGTAGTCGCTCCAGCCAACTAAGCCACTCCGGCCAGGGTCTGGGTACACGGTACTTTTTGAGATGATGATGCTCTGGAATTAGTGGTGATGGTTGCACAGCTTTGTGAATGTACTTTTAAAAATCACCGAATTGTGCTCTTAAAAGGGTGGGTTTTATAGTATGTGAATTACATCTCAGTTTTTTAAATAATGAAGAAATAATAAAATTGTTCCACCACTGGGAACAGAAAGCGGGATGATTAGTGGTGAGAGCTTCTTGAGAGGTAGGAAGAAGGAAACACACATTTCTTAGTTTCCCCATCCATTCATTCATTGCCTTGTTCCATTGAGTCTTCACAATTCTAGGATGTGGATACTATTATTAGTCCCTTTATTAAATAATGTAACTGATGCACAGGGAGGTTAAGAAATGTGCCATGTCCCACAGCAGGTAAGTGCCAAAACTGGGATTACATTCCAGACCCATGCTTTTAAATCCAGTCAAATAACAAATTGATAAAAGTCAAGGACTCTAGAGGAGGGAAGATATACCCATGAAAAACAGTGGTGCAATATGAGAAAAAGAGATTAATCAAGTTTAAAGGATTTTTTTTTGTTTTTTTTAATACAATGATTATAGAAAAGTAACTTTTATTTATTTTTTTAAAAATATTTATTTATTTATCTTTAGAGGGGAAGGGTAGGAGAGAGGGAGAAGGAGAGAAATATCAATGTATGGTTGCCTCTTATGTGTCCCATGCTGGAAACTGGCCTGCAACCCAGGCATGTGCCCTGACTGGGAATCGAACCACGATCCTTTGGTTCACAGGCCCGCACTCAATCCACTGAGCTACACCAGCCAGGGCAAAGGATTGTTTAAGGTAGTTGTGGAATAAATACAATTGTTTGGAAAGGGTTTCTAAAATAGAAAATATATGTGCTTAAAGAAGAAATTAATTATCTGGAAATGAAATTCTCAACTATTTCAACAGACTTTGTGGTAAAACAGAGAAAATAAAATTTGCCAAAGATCATTGTTTGATTTAGGGAGGGAGACATTGGAGAAGTGCTTAATTCTTGATCAAATATAGATTTTAAGGGTTTTCATTAACAGTTAATGATGACTCTTAGCATAAAATAAAGGGGGAAACTACTGGGAAGAGGAGAGACAAGAAAACTTGATTGGCCCAGGAATGGATTAAGAAAGAAAACAATGTATTTTAATCAGAACACACAAAATAAGGCCAAACACATGGATGATCATAAAAAACATAAATGAGTTAAATTCCCCTATTAAAGAACAAGGATCTCATATAAGAAAATATACTAAGCCCTGGCTGGTGTGGCTCAGTGGATGGAGTGCCAGCCTGCAAACCAAAGGGTCTCCAGTTTGGTTCCCAGTAGGGGCACAGGCCAGGTCCCTGGTTGGGGGCATGTGAGAGGCAACCAACTGATGTTTCTCTCACAAATCGATGTTTCTCTCTCTCCCTTCCCCTCTCTCTAAAAATAAATAAATAAATAAATAAATAAATAAATAAAATCTTTTTTAAAATTTTTAAAAATTAAGTAAATAAAAATTTAAAGGTGCAATCTGTGTAGAGTACATAACAAACCCTTGTGTTCTCAAAAAAGAAATCAACATGCAAAGCTAAATTATTAGAAATTGACAAAATGAATGTGGGAGACTTTATTACACCTTCCTTTGAATCGTAATAATGAATCAATTTGTAAAGTCAGTACAGATACGGAGCAGTGATTTTTCAACCTTTTTCATTTCATGGCACATGCAAACCAATTACTAAAATTATGTAGAGCGCGCGCCCGCGCGCGCGCACGCACACACATTTGCTGATCTGACTCCCCCAAAAAGGCATACTCTTGATTCATTCACAGTGGACAGCTATCCTTGTGCCCCGCGGTTGTCATTTTTGCATGTTTTGAAAATTCTTGCAGTACACCAGTATGCCTGTTGAGGCACATCGCTTGAAAACCGCTTAAGCAATTTGTTAACAGCACAGTTAACAAGTTCTATTTTAGGTAACAATATGTTGGCTAGATCAAGGGAAATGATTAGAAAAGAAAGCAGCCTTAGGCAACACCTCCCCCTAGAGGTGCTCTGGGTCCGTTCACCTGCTCACAGCACCGCATGTGGAGTCCAGCCCGCAGCTGACCCTTCCCTAGCTCAGGATGTCTCCCAGAGTAGAAAGCTGTCTCCAGAGGACCTTGGCGCAGGCCTGGACAGCCTGGCAATCCAGGTAATTCAAAGGTAAATATGCAGGTGATGGACATCTTCATTATCTTGTTTACGGTGATTGTTTCATGGGTATATACATATGTCAAAACTTACATTGTACGATTTAAATATGTGCATTTACTGGATATCAATCAGACCTCAATAAAACTGTTTCATAAATATCTAACCATTTATAGTGACAAAAAAAAAAAAAAAAGCGGGTCAGTGGTAGCCAGGAACTAGAAATAGGTGGAGGGAATTACTGCAAAGGGACAGGAGGGAATTTAGGGGGTGAAAAAAAGTTTCATATAATTAGTATTATGATGTTTAAATGACTATATACTTGTCAAAACTGACCAGATTGTACATTTAAAATTGGTAAATGTTATTTTACATAAATGATGCCTCAATAAAGCTAATTTGTAAAAACCTAACATGAAAACTAAAATGCCTTCTTTTAAATAACAGACCAAAAAAATCAAAATTCAAGTCAGATTATATAGAAATGAATAGTAATGAGGATGCCTTTTATTAAATCTGTGGGAGGCAATAGATATACATGGAAAGAAACTATAACATCAGTTTTGTATTATTAAGCATGAAAAATCAAACTAGTATATAAACTTTCGCATCAACATTCTAGATACACAACTATAAAATAAACCAAAGCAAAGTAGAAGGGAGGAAATTAGAAAACTAACCATAAATGAGTCATTTTAAAAGAAAGGGTAGAATTGATTAATAAAGCCAAGAGCTATTTTTAATATATAAGGCTATTAAGATTTTTTAAAAAACTGCTGGCAATTGTGGCTGAAAGAGAGAGGTAAAAAGACAGCACAGAATGTTAAGATCAGGAACAAAGCTTTGTTCACAGAAATAGTTAAAATTACAAGAGAAAATTATGTTCAATTGTCTAACTTTTGAAATCTAGATAAGATCATTATATGTTAGAACAAAACTATAAAAAGTGACTCAAGAAGAAATTTTTAAAAAGCCAAATAGAAGAAGAATAAAGAAAGAAATTGAGAACATATCAAAATGATGGCAGGAAAAGATCCTGAATTCAGATTTTTTTAATTATATTTTATTGATTATGCTATTACAGTTGTCCCATTCCCCCCCTTCATTCCCCTCCACCCTGCACACCCCCTCCCTCCTACATTCCCCCCCTTTAGTTCATGTCCATGTGTCATAAGTTCTTTAGCTTCTACATTTTCCACACTATTCATGCCCTCCCCCTATTTTCTACCCACTGTCTATGCTACTTATTCTCTGTACCTTCCCCCCCTCTCTCTTCCTCCCACTCCCCTGTTGCTAACCCTCCATGTGATCTCCATTTCTGTGGTTCTGTTCCTGTTCTAGCTGTTGGCTTAGTTTGCTTTTGTTTTTGTTTTAGGTGTGGTTGTTAATAATTGTGTTTGCTGTCATTTTACTGTTCATGTTTTTTATCTTCTTTTTCTTAGATAAGTCCCTTTAACATTTCATATAATAAGGGCTTGGTGATGATGAACTCCTTGAACTTGACCTTATCTGAGAAGCACTTTATCTGCCCTTCCATTCTAAATGACATCTTTGCTGGATAGAGCAATCTTGGATGTATGTCCTTGCCTTTCATGACTTGGAATACTTCTTTCCAGCCCCTTCTTGCCTGCAAGGTCTCTTTTGAGAAATCAGCTGACAGTCTGATGGGAACTCCTTTGTAGGTGACTGTCCCCTTATCCCTTGCTGCTTCTAGAATTCTCACCTTCATTTTAATCTTGGCTAATGTAATTATGATGTGCCTTGGTGTGTTCCTCCTTGGGTCCAACTTCTTTGGGACTCTCTGAACTTCCTGGACTTCCTGGAAGTCTATTTCCTTTGCTAGATTGGGGAAGTTCTCCTTTATTATTTGCTCAAGTAAGTTTACCACTTGTTGCTCTTCTTCTTCCTCTTCTGGTACCCCTATAATTTGGATGCTGGGACGTTTAAAGATGTCCTGGAGGTTCCTAAGCCTCCTCATTTTTTTGAATTCTTGTTTCTTCGTTCTTTTCTGTTTGTTTCTTTCTTCCTTCTGGTCCACTCCATCGATTTGAGTCCCAGTTTTCCTCCTATCACTATTGGTTCCCTGTACGTTTTCCTTCATTTCACTAATTGTAGCCTTCATTTTTTCATCTAATTTACAACCAAAATCAACCAATTCTGTGAGCATCCTGATCACCAGTGCTTTGAACTGTGCATCTGATAGGTTGGTTATCTCTTGGTCGCTTAGATGAATTGGCTCTGGAGCTTTGATCTTTTCTCCCGTTTGAGCCAGTTTTGGTTTTTTGTTTTTGTTTTTGGTCTGGTCAAGGCTGTTACGTAGTGAGGGGTGGAGGCTTAGGTGTTTGCCAGGGCAGGGCAGCCCAGTCGCTGGGTTGTGACGCTGTATGTGGGGGCAGGGTCTTGGTGTTTTTAGGTTTTGTTTCCTGGCGCTGGGGCCCTGGGTTGCGAGTTGTCTCGTTCCCCGTTTTTGCCTGGATTATCCATGCACGAATGTGGGACCACCTGGTCGGCTAGCCACCTTGCGCCTGGGGTCTGCTAGCCACTGCTTGCAGGTCTGGGTCTGCCAGCAGCTGCTTGCGCACCGGTCTGCCACCCTCTGCTTCCTCCTGCTGCAACTCCGCCCCTCTTACCAGTCTGGATGAATGGTTGTCGGACTTCTGTACAGTTCAATTTTCTATTAGCTCTGGTTGTTTTCTTGTTTCTAAATATTTGTTGTCCTTAATTTTGGTTGTGCGAGGAGGCACAGTGTGTCCACCTACGCCTCCATCTTGGCCGGAAGTCCTGAATTCAGATTTTTTTAATGGACAAATCCTATCAAATGTGGAAAGACCAAATAATTATGATTTTATTTATACTCTTAAAGAACAGTCACATCTCAATGTATTTTATGTATATTTATGCATAAGTATGCAATGTATTTATTTAGTGGATACCTAAACAAACTGGAAAAAGGTAGTACATAAAAAACATAATCCAGCCCTGGCTGGGCAGCTCAGTTGGTTAGTGTCACCCTGATACACCAAGGTTGCAGGTTAGATGCCTGGTCAGGGCACATACAGTAATCAACCAATGAATGCATAAATAACCGGAGCAACAAATCTCTGTTTCTCTCTCTCCCTTCCACTCTCTCTCCAAAATCAATTAAAAACAACAACAACAACATAGCCCAGTGATTTCTGTCTCAGGCATAGAATCCTTGTTTCAAACAAAATCCCAAAACAGAAACTCAAATGTCACTTCATAAGCTGAATAATGGATCCCAAAGATATATGGGTCCAATTCCCCATAACCTGTGAATGTTACCTTACATGGCAAAAGGGTTCTTACAGCTGCGATTAAATTAGTGGCCTTGAGGTAGAGGGTGTTATCCAGGTGGGGGTTAAGTGTAATCACAAGTGTCCTTATAAAAGGGACATTTTTTTTTAAAGATTTTATTTATTTATTTTTAGAGAGGGGAAGGGAGGGAGAAAGAGAGGGAGAGAAACATCAATGTGTGGTTGCCTCTCACGTGGCCCCCATTAGGGGCCTGGCCCGCAACCCAGGCATGTGCCCCGACTGGGAATCGAACCTGCGACCCTTCGGTTCACAGCCCGCGCTCAATCCACTGAGCTATGCCAGCCAGGGCAAAAGGGACATTTTTTTTAAAAGATCTTGTTTATTTATTTTTAGAGAGGGGGAAAGGAAGGAAAGAGAAAGAGAAATACTGATGTGTGAGAGATACAGCAATCGGTTGCCTGTCGCACTGGGGACCTGGCTGGCAACCCAGGTATGTGCCCTGACTGGGAATTGAACTGGTGACTTTTCAGTTCTCAGGCCAGCAATCGATCCACTGAGCCACACCAGCTGGAGATAAAAGGGAGATTTGGAAGCAGAAGAAGGGAAGACCAGGTGACTATGGAAATGAAAATTGGAGTGATATGGCCATGAGTCAAAGAAAGCTGGAAGCTGCCAGAAGCTGAGAGGCAAGGATTCTCCCCTGGAGCCTTCAGAAGGCACCAGCCTTGCTGACAACTTGATGTCAGCCCCGTAAGACTCACTTTACACTTCTGGCCTCCCAAGTGTGGGAAAATGAATTTGAGTTGTTTTGTGCCACTGTCTGTGGAAATTTGTTACAGCAGCAGTAGGAAACTGATACAGGTGTTCTTATTAAACCTAACAGTGGTTACCTGTGGAGGATAGGATCTGGGGAGAATGAGAACTTTTATTCTTGCCTTTACCTTTTAATTGTTGACATGCCAGCAACCATTATATATTACTTTTATAATTTAGAAACAGAAAAGACAATGCAAGTGAACCACTTGGTCCAACCCAGAGGCAGCCATTGCTCAGACTTTAGTGGTTGTCATGGCTACACAGGGGTCTGTTTTAGTTCTTTATACTGCACCTATGCCCCACCACCATAAGACCAGGTACAGCCCTGGCTGGTGTGGCTCAGTGGATTGAGTGCCGGCCTGCAAACCAAAAAGTTCCTGATTCAATTCCCAGTCAGGGCACATGCCTGGGTTGTGGGCCAGGTCCCCAGATGAGGGCGTGTGAGAGGCAACTGATCAGTGTATCTCTCCCACATCAATCCTTCCCTTTCTTCCTCCCTTCCTTCTCTCTAAAAATAAATAACTAAAATCTTTAAAGAAAAGAATCAGCCAATGAATCCATAAATAAGTGGAACAACAAATCAATGTTTCCCTCTCTCTCTCCTTTCCTTTCTCTCTAAAAATCAATCAGTCGATAAATTAAAAAAAAAATCAGGTATGGCACTCAGAGGCTGCCTGGAGAGCCTGGCCTGTGAGGCAACTGGAGATGTTCTGTTTTGCCCAAGCCCAGAGGTCTCACCCCATGGGGCCTCCGTGCAGGGTCTGGAGCAGAGCAGGGCCCCTCCTAATCCCCCGTTCTGCAGTTGACACATTTTTCATCCTGAAACTTCCAAGAATACTCACGTGTGAGGACCTGAGGTGCTGTGGGGAGTGACGGTAGAGGGTGGATCTGCCCCCTCTGCTCCAGCCCTCTGTGGAACAGTTCTTTCCTTGCTCAGACAGGAATGGACGCCCACCTTCCTACCTGCCAGGGAGGGCCTCAGTGCCACCAAGGCAAGAGGTCTGCACCTGGGCATCGAGCATGGTGGGGAAGCGCACCTTTGACACCAGCTGCTTCTGGGGTGATTGGGTTCTTCTCTCTTCGAGGTGGAAGTCACATTTAGTGCTGCTGCAGTTCCTCTCTGACGTCTCCATGGCAACGTTCATGCAGATTTCATAGAACATAAGGTGTTTGAGCTAGAAGGAACCTCAGAAATCAGTTCCTTCCACCCCCTCATTTCACAGAGAGGGGAACAGGCTCAGAGAGGGGATGCTACGTACCCAGGGTCACACAGCAAGTCAGGACCCAGCGGGGGCTTCTACCTCCTGGTGCCATTCCCAGCCAGGGTTCCTTTCCCTGAGATTTCAGACAGCTGAATTCTATAGGACTGATTTCTTGGAAGGCACTCTGGGGGCACAGACTTTAGGGGCTTTTTCATATCCCCCTTGCTAAAGGACCCCTGAAGTCCAGCTTAGCTCTGTCCTGCTCAGTCACGGACCTCCCCATTCAGTGCTTGGTGGGGGCAGGGGTGGGCAGGAGCAAGCAGCACCCGCACTGTCTTCAGGAAGCTCATAGGCTGGTGCAGAAACAGCACAATCCCAACCTGCAGCGGACCACTGGACAGCAAATTTGAGTGTCCATGGAAAAAGAAGCAGGAGTGGGAAAAGCCAGAATAGGCTGCCTGGAAGAGGGGGCTCCAGGCAGGTTGAAGAGGACTCTCATTGCTTCCAGAGCCTGCCTGACTGGAGGGCCACGTCCTGTGGGTGAGCAAAATGTGCGAGTGAAGTAGGAGAGCTTGGAAAATGGGAACCCAGAGGGAGACAGCCCCAGACCACAGGTCCTAGAGAGTTGTTGTATCTGGGACGCATGGCACATATCACTGCAGGACAAGGGGGTCAGACACCCAGAAGGAGTACAGCAGCTAGAGGCCCAGGACATAAGGGAACCAGAGGGCGCTAGGGGTTGGGGTCCAGGAGGGAGACCTCAAGGAAGCTGGGGTTGCTCCATCCCTTTGATGGAACATGGAGACATGTAGACCCTCACCTGCATAGCAGAGCCAACCCTATGTCAACAGGGTTGAGGGCTATAGACCCCTGTCCCCAGTGTGACATGGTCCTTACCACCCCCCACACCCCCACTTCCACTGTTTAACCCTGTGGTTCACAACTCAATGCCCTGCCACAGGAACCCGACCTGGCCCGCAGAGGGTCTTCTCCTCTCTAGATTTGAAGGTCACAGATTCTGGGCATCCCCAGATCCAGCCAAGGCTGCTCTGCTGACATTTCCCACCAAATGGGCCACTCTCCTTCCCCTGGCTGGCAGCCTGTTCTTGTTATCTATAGCTGTATACCAAACATCCCCCAAATGCCCATGAATCTGCATTTTGGTCAGGGCTCAGTGGGATGGCATAACTGCTCTGCGTGGAATCTGCCGGGATGCCTTCTTCATTCACGTGGCTGGCAAGTGGGTTCCTCTCCGCATGGGCTTCTCCAAGAGGCTGTTTGGGATTTATCATAGTATGGTAGCTGGGTTCCAAAAATGAGCGTTCCAGGAGACAGGAAGGAGGTGCTGCCAGTTTGTAAATTCCGAGTCGACAAAGGGACACAGGGGCACCCCTGCCAGCAAAGCAATCACAGCTCCTGTCCAGACCCCAAGGTGGGGAACATAGACCCTCCTCCCTGATTGGGAGGAGTAGCAACAAATTGGCCATCTCTGACCCACTGAGACACTCCACAGTCTCTGCCCCATGGGCTCTGACTCTTCTTTGCCTCACCTGCAGGCCTACAGACTCTGTCCCTTCTGGAGGTCCCCTTTGTCCCTATTCCCTCACGTTTGGTTACTGCACCCCCTCAGACTGATCCCCCTTTCCATGGGCCGCACCATCCGTCCCCTTTCTGCTCCTCTGCAGTATTCCCGTGGCAATGTCCTCTGCGGCTCTGCTCAGAAACCACGCATGGCTCCCTACTTCTTGCTGAACAATCTCCAAGCTTCTAGGCAAAACGTTTACATTTGCCTTATACTCTAGTCCCCCTCCTGTGTTACCAGTTGGGTTACCTGCCATTTCTTCCAAGCAACTGGACCATACTTTGACCTCTTCTGTTCAAAGTGCTCCCCTTCTGGCACTCTGAGTCTGCACATACTCACTTCCTCCGCCTGTCCTATTGGACTGCTGCCCAACCCTCAAAGCCCAGTGAAAATGCCCTTCTTCCACAAAGCCTGCTCTTACTGCTTGATCACATTAGTCTTGTTTATATATATATAATTATGCTTATATATATTATGTATATATATTATGTATTATATATATACATATGTGTGTGTGTGTATACATACATACATATATATATATTATGCTTATTGATTCGAGAGAGAGAAAAAGAGAAACATCAATCGGCCGCCTCCCATAGGGGCCCTGACCAGGGATCAAACCCACAACCTTTTGGTGTATGGGACAACACTCCAACCAACTCAGCCACACGGGCCACAACAATCACACAGTCTTGTCATTGCACTTTGAAGCACATTCTGCCTTACATCCTTGTTAGCAATGATGTGTCCTCCTGAGGTGTGGGACCAGTGTGTTTAACTCAAGGGATATGGTTTCTACCATATCCCTTGGTCGCTGCCAGGGATATGGCAGCGACCAAGACAGGAAACTTCCTGTGCCCAGACAGCTGACATTCCAGAGGGTGATACGGATGGCAAACAGGAACCAAGAGACTTAATGATCGATCAAAGATTAGGAGGGCTGCTGGAGAGCAAGAGGGGCAAGGGGGTGCTGTGATACAAGGGCCCAGAACTTCCTCTTTTCAAGAGAAACCAGAGACTTGGAGTTGCACATATATTCTCCTAATTTTAAAGGTTGCAAGTCAAGCCTTTCTGCTCTGCTGCTCTCAGCTTCCCTCCACCACTGGTCTCCTACCCTGTCTGGCATGCCTGCCTCCTCTCTCCCTGGTCACCCCATGAGCACTAACTCCCCCTTCCCCTGACCCAGACTTTCCTACAGGTAGCCCCTACTCATAGGGCACCCAAACTCTACAGTGGCTCCATGCCTTAGGGATGCTCTGAGCAGTGGCTGGCCGCAGGAAGTGGAGAGCCCACAGCATAGGACCCTGGGCCAGCCACCCTGCCAGTTGGGCTCTGAGGGGTGGGATACCGGGAATACCTAGGGCCACAGTAGTGGAAGCCCAACAAACCCACCCCAGGTCCCACTATCCTCACACCTGGTCACTCACTGGCCTGGAAAAAGTAGGGGTCCAGAGGAACAAGACAAGAAAGGAGGCCAGGGGCTTCCTCAGGTTTGTACCCCTGCTATGACAGGGCCCTGAGGGATGGATCTCTAGGGGACCTATGGGCCCACCCTGACATGAGGCAGTGTATGCCTTCTGGAGCCAGAGTTTCCACATGCAAATCCTGGCTCCGCCACTTCCTAGCCTGATGATCTTGGACAGCTCCCTTCCCTTCTCTGGGCCTCAGTTTTCCCATCTGAACACTGAGGGTCATAGCAACACATACCTCACGGGACAGTTTTGAAGATGACACGTGCCAGGCACATGATGGCGCTGAATGAAGGGCAGCTTTCTGCAGCCTTCCCCGTGCAGTTCCCCGCCAGGTTCTCTCAAGGAATTGCTTTGCTGGACAGCATCACTCCATCTGTGCTTTTCTAGACCTCTGAGCCTGTGGAACGTCTGCCCAATATAATTACTCGAGCTCTAGCCACTGCTAGCTGTCCAGGCTCAGGCCTCTGAAGGGCCTGTCACCTCTGCGAGGGGGGAGAGCAAAGCCGTCCCTTCAGCTCCCAGACGAATATGGTGCAGAGACTGATCCCAGGGGTGATGCCCTTTTGTCTGCACCTACTACCCCCAAACCCTGAAAGAGCAGCATCTTGGTTATTGCTCCCAGGATTCCTTTGCAATCTCAGCCTCATTCTCAAAACCCAGAGCATCTTAGGTAGGGGTTCTGGGACAGAGCCCCAAGTGGCCTAGTCGGGGAGGAGGTGTGAGGCCCTGGAAAGGGGTCTGCCAAGGACAAGGGTGGAACCTGGTGCTGGAAGTCCAAGGGCCAAGAGAGGCCTCCCACCCCTTTCACCAATCAGATGCTTGAAAGCAGAGGGCCTGCTGCTGGCTGTGGTGGAGCCAATTTCCCTTTTCGCAAGACTTCAGTCTAGCAGGTAGGAGCTGTGTGGAGAGCTCCTGCCAGCTCATCCCTGAGGCTCAGCGGTGCCTGCTAAGTCCTGCCTCTGATAACCAGCTGTCTGCTGAGTCTCAGCCCTTGGTTCTCCGGAGTTTGTTTGCCAAGCCGGAGTTCCTGGACTCGGACGTCCTGGAGGAGAGGGGGCCCTGCAACAGGCCAGATGGCATCTCTGGCTAAGAAGAGACAGAATCCCAGGGTGCCCCCCACTCCCCCTTGCAGTCCCACTGCCTCAGCACCCCCTACCTCAGAGCACTCCCCTTGTCCCAGACCCAGAAATGGTCCAGTGGGGGTCAATGGGCAAGAGGCAGCACGGGGCTTAGTAGGACACAGAGCGCAGAGGACGACAGGATTTCGGGTTCTCGCTCACCCAGACCCAGTGCCCCACACCCTAACCTAGGCCAGGAGGTGGCCGCGGAGCTGTGCCCACCAGGCAGAGGGGCACTAACCGGCTCACCCTGGGCTGTGCAGGGGCCTCTGGACCCCGAATCCTGGGCAGCCGGCTTATTTGCATGGCCCCGCCTCAGCGCAGCCATTGGTGGCTGTGGTGGGAAGCCGGGGGCTGAGTGGCTGCGGGGCTGTGGGGTGGCGGGGGTGGGGCTGTGGAGAGCCGGGAGCCCAGGATGCTGCCGCTGCCACTGCCGCGACGGGTTCGGGTCCGAGTGGAGCTCAGTGTGAGCAGAGAGCAGGGCGCCGGCTGTGCATGTGAGGCGGCTGCTGTGGGAGCTCACTGAGTGCCCTCCCCGCCTGCCATGTCCAGGAAGAAGACTCCCAGGAGCAAGGAGGCCAGCACGCCCGCTGCCTCAGTGTTGCCTGCCGCCAACGGGTCCCGGCCAGTGCGCCCCGGGACTGCATGCCCCCGCTCCGTGGCGCCGCCCAACGGGTCCCCACAACCCGGCCGGCCCTCGCTTGGCGGTCGTGGTGACTTCTACGACGTAGCCTTCAAGGTGAGCCGGACACCCACCCCACCCCCACCATGCGAGCGCAGCAAGTGGCATCTGGCAGGAGGCGATGGGGGCGGTGGAGGGGAGGGGGGGCGGTTCCAGGGCAGGGGTGCAGGACTCTGTGAACCCTTGGCGCGGAGCTGGCTGGAGCGACTAGCAAAAGATATCGCGCGCGCACACAGAGCTGTGAGACCTGCGTTTGGGATACCACACAGGCCTGCCCCCTACCCTACCCTACCCCCCAGGTGGCAGAACAGGATAAGGGGCCCCGCGAAAGAGCCAGTTGCCCTCTCCCCGCTCCCAAAATGCCTCCGCCCCCGCCGTGGCCCCAGTCTCAACATTTCCCATATGCTGCCTTCCCTCAACCCCAGGGTCTGTGGGTCTCTTCTTTTCTAGAGGGCAGGGAGACTAAGAAGGGGTTTGCTAGCGGGTGTGGAGCACAGGCGCCTCTTCCAGGCCAAGGCAGAAACTTGTGAAATTGTAGGGGCTTGGCAGGACGATCTTTGGGTTTTGGAGCCTTTGGCAGCAGGCTGTGAAAGGGTGGAGGAAGGGTTAGGCCTGACTGCCTCTCCCTGTCCACGAACCTGTCTTGGGTCCCTCCTCCTGCTAAAATCTGACCCTTATGTGGCACATTCCTTCTGTATCTGGCTGGATTGGAAACCCTCTGGCATAGAGGCCCCTACAGGCCTCCTAGAAAGTCCCTAGCTGCCACCCCCTAGTTCTGCTCCCCACCAAGCCCCAGATGCTCCCCTTCTAGATCACGTATGGTGTCCAGGTCCTGGGCCAGGGTAGGGGGTAAGTAAAGCCCTGGATGGTGGCATCTGCCCTCACTCCCCATTGATTGAGATGGGCCTCTGTTGGGGAGAAAGGGGACAGAAACCTGTACAGGTAGAAGCTGGAGGTGCAGGCCAGCTGAGATCATAGCTGTCGTGCCTCCAGCAGCCCTGAACCCAAGTCCTGGGATCCACTTGTGGGCCCGGGGTGCCTCCCTCCATTCCTGCTCCTCACCCACAGCCCCTCTCTGACCAGGCCAGCTCAGGGAAGACCAGACACCCCTCTAAGTGAGCCAGCACCCTGGTCCCCTCTGCCCCTCCTGCTCACCCCAGGTCATGCTGGTGGGGGACTCTGGCGTGGGGAAGACCTGCCTGCTTGTGCGCTTCAAGGATGGAGCTTTCCTGGCAGGAACCTTCATCTCCACCGTGGGCATCGACTTTCGGGTAAGAGTGGAGGTTGGCATCCTGGGCCCCCAACACCAGCTCATTGAGTTCTCACAACACCCCTGGCAGCTGGCTCTCCATTATCCCGTGGCACTGACAGGCTTGTAGGGTGGAGCTCCTGGATGGACCCCTGAGTCCAAGGGTCAGAGTGGTTGAGGTGAGATGCTTTAACCATCAAGCTGCCTGCCTCTTGACACCCCAAGGGTCCTGGAGATAGATGGTGGCTGCTTCTGACTGAAGTAGAGATGGCACACCTGTGCCTGGGGTCAGCACAACAACCCTGGGGCTCCGTCCTGTGCCTCTGGGTAAGCGGTCACTGGTTCCCCCAGGACCATCAGGAGTAACTCAAGGCCCAGGTCTACTTGTGGGGCCAGCATCACTGTCCCACTGTATAAAGGGGACCCTGAGGTGCCAAGCAGGCCACTAGAACCTACCAGATAGATGACTATGACTCTTGAGCACACACCCCATCCAGCAGCTGGAGAAAAGGTGTTACCTAGAGACTAGGGGTTTGTTTAGGGGAAGGTCCCTGCCTTGGGTGAGGAGGCTCATGGGAAATGCTCCTACTTGGCTGCTCTTCCCTGCCAAAGGCCCATAACCGGCCCCCAGCTGGAGGGCTATACCCTGAGATTCTTCTGGGGTTCCCCTGGACTCTTGGCTCCCAAGACTTTCCAGCACCTCAAGCAGCTTATGGGATCAGTAGGAAAGGATAGGGGCCATCGCCTCAGGCATGCAGGGCTCCAGCATCAGAGTCCCCACCTCTGCCCAGTGCTGAGGTGCTGTTTAGTTCCTGGTGTGTTCTCTGCAAATCCTGAATTTGCATTTTTCTCACCCTTTAATTAGACCCAATTCCTTGGAGGCTGGGAGGAAGGCCCATTCTAGAGATGAGGGGGGGGGAGGGGCTCCCTCCAGCCTGGGAGCCATTCTCTACTCTGTTTGGGGGGACCAGATCCCCTCAAGTCCTCTGAAAGGGAGTTTAAGGGTTCAGGTGCCAGAAGGGGGCTGTGTAGGCCTGGGGCAGGTGGTCTTTTACCTGTTCTGGCTCTGCTTCCCCCTTCTCACCTTCCTCTCGGTTCTGGGGCAGGTGGTGAGGGAGGTGATGTGGCTGGTTTACACCCCTGTTCCAGGCGGCAGGGAAGGCGGGGTGTCCTCCAGCCTGGCAGATGGCTGGGCTTGGTTCCCTGGAGACCCAGAAGCACCCTGACAGCGAGAGCTTGGGAAAAGGGAGACAGTGACATTCCACCTACCCGCCATCCCCACCTGGTAGATGGAAACCAGGGTTGGGCCACTCCCTTCAGGGCTGGCTAGAGAGCATAGCCAGGCAGCAAACATGAGGTGAGCACCCACTGTGTACAAGGCAGTTAATGCACTGGGCCCTGTCCTCAGGGAACTGCCCTCCCCTGTGGAGAGCAGCTTTTAAATGACAACAAATGCTCTTAGCCCTCACCGTGGGCCAGACACAGTTCTCAGTGCTTTGCACACAGTAGGTCAAGTCATTGGAGCAGCCGTGTGATGGGCACCCTTGTTATCCCCATTTGCGGATGGAGAAACTGAGGCACAGAGTATTAGTAATGGACCTGGGGTCGTATGGTGGGTGACTTCAAATGATATTCTACAAATGGCTCCAATCAAAAGGAGCAGCATGTCAGAGCTGAGAGATGCCAGTGGCTAGTAAGGGTGCTGGGGTCCCCACTGGGGAGAGTGCAGGGGAAATGTGTGTGGGGTCAGGCTGAACTGGTGGGCTCCAGGAATAGGAGGCAGGCTAGGGTGAAGGGGCTGGGCTTGAGAGGCGCTGGAGGAGGGCCAGAGCAACCGGATTTGGTGACTGACGGGTGGGTGGCGGCAAGGGGCAGTGCAACTGGTGCGGCATGTGCCAGGCCTGCAGGGTGGGCAGGGGAAGAACAACCTGGCCTCGAATTAGACACTCATGGCCATGGAGGGCAGCAGCCTGCAAGTCCATCACTATGTCCATTTGAGCAGGAGACAGGCCTGGGTGCCCTCTGAGCATGTGTCATCAGGAGGGGCTCACCAAAGATACTCAGGAGAGCTGGGGTTGATGCCAGGACTTGGGTTCAAGAAGCGTTACCTCCAGTTAGGAGGTAAGGTTAACCAGGTGGGTGTTGGGGGCAGAGCCTGGCCAACTGAGAGACCAACAGGTTAAGATTGAATTCAGGGGCACACCAGGGCATCATCAATTTCAGGCTCAGTCCTGGCCTGGCACTGCCCCCCACCCCCCAGCTGAAGGCCCCTGCCAGCACACGGCACTGGGCTCTTTGCTGGAGCTGGCTGATTGTGTTTCAGAACAAAGTACTGGACGTGGACGGCATGAAGGTGAAGTTACAGGTGAGGCAACTGGGGAAGGATGAGTTGAGGGCACCTGGGAGGGACGGGGTAGCCCTGACCACTGGCCTGTATCTGTCACTGCAGATCTGGGACACAGCAGGCCAGGAGCGGTTCCGCAGTGTCACCCATGCCTACTATCGTGATGCACATGGTGAGCTCAGACACTGTCCCAGCCCAGGGAGTTGGGGTCGTGGTCCGTGTCTGGGTGCCCTGTTCCCTAGGCTTCTACTCAGAGAAGGGTTGGGGGTGACTGGAGGTGTCCTCACTGGCCCTCTGCCCCCAGCACTGCTACTGCTCTATGATGTCACCAACAAGGCTTCCTTTGACAACATCCAGGTCAGTGGCTTCCTTCTGGGCGGGTGAGTGGGGTGGTGGCAGTGATGGGTGTGACAGTGATGGGCCATGATGGGGCCTGAGCCGAACCCCAACCCCCCAACCCCAACCAGGTAGATGGCATCAGGGTCTGAGGACCCTGCTGAGAGCGGGGAGGGGAAAAGAGGGCCCCTCTGGGCTTCTGGTGGCCCACGCTGAGTATGAGCCAAAGGTTACCTGAGTAACCTTCCAGCTCCGTTAGCCCAACCACCCCCTTGACACTTGTCAGGGGCACCTCAGCATGGCACATTGGTGAATTTCTGGGCCCCTCCTGTTAGAGCCACTGTGTGGGGTATGGCCCGGATAGGGGAGGGGTGTGGGGAACACCAGCCTGGTCTCAGCTCTCCCGTGACAGGCCTGGCTGACCGAGATCCAGGAATATGCCCAGCACGACGTGGTGCTCATGCTGCTAGGGAACAAGGTGGGCACCTGCCCCTGTCCTTCCCCTCTGGCTCTACAGGGGAGTGAGCCCCAGGCCAGTTCTTACCAAGACCCCTGTGCCAGGTGGACTCTGCCCAGGAACGTGTGGTGAAGAGGGAGGATGGGGAGAAACTGGCCAAGGTGAGTGCTAGGGGGGTGCCCCCTGGGGCTGTCCCCACCCAGATGTCCCCTAGCTAGCAGCAGCTGTTTGCAGGAGTATGGGCTGCCTTTCATGGAGACCAGTGCCAAGATGGGCCTCAACGTGGACTTGGCCTTCACAGCCATAGCAAAGTAAGTCCTGGCAGTCATCAGGAAGACCTCCAGATTCAGATCTAGGGTCTGAATCCCCTTATTAGGGGTACAGGCCACCTGTTCCATGGTCAACCCTGTCCCACAGGGAGTTGAAGCAACGCTCCATGAAGGCACCCAGCGAGCTCCACTTCCAGCTGCACGACTATGTCAGGAGGGAGGGCCGCAGTGCCTCCTGCTGCAGACCCTGAACCTGGCTGGATTCAGCCACCAGGCATCCTGCTGGGTGGCCCAGGCTCAGCCGGGCCCCTGGAAAGCTGGTCTACAGGGCCCTCTGACTTGTCACCCAATGGTCAATCCCAGGTTTTCCAGGACTCTCGGGCTAAGCCTAGCCCTTCTCTTGTCTGGGTGGCAATCTGTACAGCCTCAACCCTAACAAATGGGCTTCAGGGAGCTACCAGGCATGCAGGCGTCCTTCACCTGCCAAGGCCCTCACAGAAAAGCCAACTGTAGGAAGGGGTACACTAAGCAGGGAACCTTGGTGCTCTCTGCTGCCCCCTCCTGGACAGAACTCAGCTTTGAGTTTCAGCAGCAGTCCCTAACCCCTTAAAAAGTCATGTCTTCAGCTGCCCATGCTTCCCAGGCAGACTGGCTGAATTCCTGCCAATGCTCCAAGCTGAGGCCTTCACTGAGAATCACATGCATTTGTGCCAAGGACCAGGGGTGGGGCATGTGCTCCCAGCCCATACTAGGATACTCTGGTTCCATCAACAGGGTCTTCTCAATATCCCTTGGAGGATGCCAAGACAGTAGCTTTGTCACACAAGTAATAGCATGTGGTAGATTACAGAAATGTCAGGTAAACTAGGACCACCAGCTGTTGCCTGCTGACCAGGGCACCATCTTGGCAGGCCATGGTATTGGACACAACTTGCCCACAGCTGAGGCCTATACTTGGTGAGGTCAAGCCAAGGGGGCTGGTAATGCACTACATCTTATACTAAAATCTTCTGATTTGACTGAGAGCCTTTGTCTTCGGTCCTAGTGAATAAAGTTGTATTTTCTGGAGTGCCCGTGTTGTCCGTTGAAATCACCTTTTAGAGCTCTTGGCAAAGCCCAGGTCCTGAGGGTGGCACTCCCTGGTAAGTGGATTGGCAAAGAGATCAGAGCAGGGCTTCCCGGACCACAACACTGTCCAAGCAGCATGTGGGAACCTGGGTAGTCAACTCAACTTCCCTCCAAAGACACAAACAAGCACTCGGGGCCAATTAAGGGAAATTAAGATTTCATGACCCACTCTAGGGCAAAGGCACAAAGTGTTTTTTGTGTGTGTGTGTGGTTTTTTTTTTTGTTTTTTTTGTCTTAGAAGCAAAATGGAGGTTGTCTCAGCAGGCGGGAAGTATGAACTTTCATTTTTATGTCTATACTCCTTCCCAAGGCTGCCCAGGGACGAGCCAGTCCTCCCATGGACGCCTATGGTGTGAAAATAAAGACTCTTGCACTTCAATAAATTCTCACCACCTTTGCTTTATTACTAAGCACTTCAAATATTGTCGATATGGACTACTCCAACCTTACCACCAGGTCCCTGACGTTGATTTACAATTCAAGGTCTCCGACCAGGTCGCCAACGGTCCTGAAAGGCAGATAGTACAGATATGTACACAGAAGCCCACTGTCCCCATTTGTTTTTACCCTCAGACCCACCGCCAATGGGGGGGGTCACCCTTAAGCCTCAGTCTTGCAAAAATAATCAGACTGCACGTGCAGTTTTCATACGAGGTGTCAGAAATTAAAGCAATTCATCACAGGCTCGGAGCGGCATCGGGGAAGCCAGGTTTGGCCCTGTCTTACCTTGTACGGAACTGTAGGTCTGGAGGTTCGGACTTCCCCGACAGAACTGGGAGTCTGAAGAGCAGGCAAGAAACGTGTAAACGGTGAAGACATTGGTGGCGCCCAGGCTGAGACTGGACCCCAGGGCTACGATAGCCTGTGGGTTTAGACCACCTCCTCGGTTTCATTCGGTGCCCAGCTCCTCCAGGCGTGACACACGGAGTCCCAAAACCCACTAGCTTCCTGTCTCGTACTTGACCCCGAAAGAACGAAAAAACGCGAGGTTCGAGCTTTTATAGAAACTGCCCCACCTCTGCGATTGGATAATCCCGGCAGAGTATCCGCCCCCGCCACTGACACGCTCCGCCCTCTACTCTTCTTGATTTCACCAATAGCAACCATGGCATTTCTTTTGGGGGCGGTTTTCCCTTTTGTAAAGGCAATTAAACCTGTGAGCGACCGGTGCGCAGAGCCAATTAGACTCCGATCTGCCACATATAGTGATTCTGAAACCGCCACTCTAACCCCGCGACAGCAGCACCGCCGGAAGTCGTAGTTTCCGATGAGTCGCGCTTGGGACAGCCTCCCAGGCCACGAGAGAGCCGAAGGACTACAAATCCCGATGGGCTCAGCGCCTGACACTTCCGGCTCGCGCGTCCTGTCCCTTTCTTAGCCGGCGGCCGTAGGGGCACGATGAAGAGGGAGGGTGGTCCTGCCACTCCCGGGCGGCCGCGGGCGGGTGAGTGTCCTCGCGGCGCGCCCGGCTGGGGCCTCGCGCCTCGGGGCCGCGCGGTGGGGCGGAGGCTGGGTGCTTCGGGGTCCCGCAAGGGGTTGAGCCTTGAGGGGCGGGGCTGAGTCGAAATGGGGTCTCCGCTCCTGTCCCTCTCTTTGCGTGTCAGCTGGCTTCTTGCTCGGTCCATTCTTTCTTTCTCTTCCTTTTTATTCACTCCTTTTTGTGTTTATTGAGCGCGGCCGGGGTGGTCGACACTGTGGTAGGCGCCAGGAGACTGCGGAGAGCGTGATCCCAGTTCTCACAGGCTCTTATGGTGTGGGATTTCTCAACCTCGCTACTGTTGATACTCAAGGCTAATCAATCTCTGCTGTGCCTTGTAGGATCCGCCTTGTAGAGACCCAGCATTCCTGGTCTCTACCTACTAGGTACCAGTAACCTTCCCCACCCTCCGCTGTGACAACCAAAAAAAAAAAAAAAAGTCTCCAGACATTGCCAAACGTCTCCTGGGGGACAAAATCCTCCCCCACCTTGAGAACCGGTGATCTAGAGGGAGGAAGTGCTGACAATATACTGACAGAATCATGAGGAATTGTGGTAGGTGCTATGAAAGAAACAGGCGCTGAGAAAGAAAGTATTGCAGGCTCCTGATAGGCTTGTGGGTGGGGTGGGGGGATCTACAGCAAGCGGACTGTCCTAGAAGTTGCTGGATGCCAGGCAGAGGGAGCAAGATGTGCAAAGACCTGGAGGTGCTGGAAGAGCTGCCTCAAGGCAGGGCTTGGCTCTAATGGGGACCTGCATCTGGCCAACCCACTGACTGCCCCCCGACTTCAGCATGGCCAGCCTGGGCCACACACTCCACTGGCTGCTAGCCACAGGGTCCAAGTGGGCAGGGACTCCAGCTAGCCTGATCCACAACCCCTCTGAGTGTTTCCCAAGGGAAAGGGTGTGGGCAGCAGATCCTGGGCTCCCTTCAGGACGGTGGGCTGGGGAGGGGTTCCCAACTAGCTGGCCTGCCCTCCCATGCAGGCTGCTCAGAGAAGGGGTCTGGTGGGTGTTTCCTAAAGAAGGGCCTAGAGCATTGCAAGTGGCTCTTCAGGTCCATTGGACAGGGAGAGCACCCTAGAGCCCTGGAAAGTCAGGGCCCTGTAACCCTTAGATACAGACAGGGGCAAAGATCCCTGGGCCCCTCCCCTGGGCTCCCCTCAGGCCCCTGGGAATGGGCAGGGTGGGGACTTGGAGGGAGCTGAGGGGAAGAAAACCTTTTTTCATCCTCCCATCCTCACTCAGGTCTTCCCAGCCTGCCCAGCCCAAGACTTTTCCCAGTTTGGGAGAAGCCAGGCCCTCAGGCAAGTGAGGGTTCTTTCTCTAGTTGACAATTTCCTGGCTGCCTGAGAGCCTCGAGCTGACTGTGGGGTAGGGGAGAGGCCTACTGCTCTGGGGGTCCAGGGCACATCCCCGGGACAGCTGAGCCAGAGCATCCCTGTAGTTGGGGTTTGGCCTGCAGGACGAGAAGATACCGTAACAGGAAGACTGTTATTGCAAAACGCAGTCCTTGGGGGACTGGGCTGAGAGCATCTTGCTCAATTCTGAGATGCTTAGCAAGCAGTCATTGTTGGGAGCTGGGCGGGGCGCACAGATGGGGGGTGCTGGATTGCAGCCCCAGGTCCTGCCCACCGCATCCCTGGCTGAACCCATGTGAACCCTGAAATGGTTCCTTCCCTCCTTTCTTGGCTCAGCTTGACGTGTGGGTCAGTCTTGTAGGTACCCCCAGCAGGCTGTGTGTCAGGGCTGTGGACCTGGCTGTTGCCGGACTCCTATAACTTTCCAGGCGGTTGCCCCACGAGCCCTGCATGCCTTTCTGTTTACTTCACTTCATAGTGAGGGACGGCCAGACGCCTGCTCTCCCAGGCTGCAGTGACAGGCACATGGGCACGCTGGACTCACAGGGACTGGAGGCTGGCTGTGGTCCAGGGGTGGGGAGCCTGTTGGGGTCCTGGCCCTGGCCCTTGGGAGCTGTTCACTGGGGCCAGCATCTGGCCTCTCGGCCCTGGGACCTGGGAGCTTGCAGTGGAGGGAGCAGTTGGATTGTAAGATGCAGGTCAGTGTCAGCAGTGGCCTCCCTGTGAGTCCCCAGCCTCCTCCCTGCCCTGTGGCACTGAGACAGCAGCCAACCAAGAGCTTCCTGAGAGGGCAGAGCCTTTCCTGCTCCTGGTTGAGTCCCGGAGCTCCAGTTTTGGGCTGTCTGGGCCTCACCCTGGCCAGGTGTCCTTACCCCCAAGCAGAGCAGCCCCTGAGACTTTCTGCTTAGTATGGAGACCAGCAGTGGTGCCGGAGGTGAGGCTTCCAGACAGGCTACATTCACACCTCTGCCTGAGGGCCTGGGATTGCCCATTCTCTGGAGACTCTGCCTTTCCTCCAGAGGACAAGCCACCAGGGAGTCTGGTCTGGGGCACACAGCCAAGCCTCTCAAGTCACAGTAGAAGGAGCAGTGGGTAAGATGGGGAGGCTTTGGCCAAGCTCTCGGGCACCCCTATAAGCCAGACCCAAAGGGCAGTCAGAGCACGGGGTTGGGGGGGGTGCCTGGTAGCAGTGCCAACTGCAGGGTCCGATGAGGACGAGTCGTGAAGGCGAGGAGGGTGGTATTGCAGGTGGCATTTGAAGGAGCAGGTGGGGAGAGAGGGACGTGGAGATATCAGGAACAACAGGCAGCTCATGAGCACGGTGCGGGGACACAGGGCTCAGGAGCCATCCCCTCCCTGCAGACCTGTGGGCTGGGTTATGGGTAGACCCCAGCACACTGCATTGCTGTGGTGTGTGTGGGAGGGCCAGGGAGAGCATTGCCAGATGGGCTGGATCAGGAAAGCCTGATGCAGAAGGTGCCAGAACTGGTTGGACTGTGACGTTGCCCTCCGTGCTATACTCACCCTGGGATGGGGTGGAGAGTGTCTCCTGCCTTCTCCCACAGTGTGGTGGGCTCAGCAGCCTTCTACCTGGAGCCTTTCTTAGCCCTGTGGGGCTTCCAGACCACAGGGCCCCCCCCCCCCACCTCCCATGGCACCACTGGAAGTAAGATGAGCCTGGCCTCCCTCCCCATGGGGAGCCCAGCTTCAAGCCTGGGCCTTGTGGTTCAACACGGCCAACTCCACCACAGGAAGGGCAGATGGGGCTTGTGACAGCAGACTGCTATGAGTCCTGGCAGTGGGAAGACCACCCGAGGGTGACCTAGCTCTTCCAGCTGTCCTCAGCGCCTCCAATCCCTTCCTTCACCTCCCCGCACCCCTGGGTCTGCTCAGTGCTCCTGGGCCACCCCGCCCCTCTCTTCTGAGGGCTGGAGCGGGGAGGCCCGGGATGATTCACCCTACGCCTTCTCCCTGCCATCCGCCTGAGACCTGAGTCACACGGTGGTGGGGGCAAGGAGGCAGCCCTTGTTTCTGGGGTGGGTGACCTATGGAAGGTAGAGAGTCAGCTCCTCTCTCTTGGCCCCTCCTCCTGCCCACAAGGGGCTTTCTCTCTGCGATGAGGCTTGTGAGGAGGTGGGCTCCAGGTATACCACCCAACAGGTTGTCTAAGGTGTGGCCAGTCTCTGCCATTGTGGCAGGAAATAGGTATGTAACTTGGTCACTCCGTGTGTGTGCAGCCTTGGCCCCAGGAACATTTGACATGGGGTGGGGGGATGGCTCTCTACCCCTGGGTTTGAGCTGGGTGGGCATTTCCAAGGGGTTAAGCCTTAAAGGAAGGTAAAACTGAGTGCCGGTTTCCTGCCTGCACCAGGGCCTCCTCCTATCCTCAGGCGGGGCACACCTGTGGGCAGGGAGCGGCAGAGACTGTCCCAGTGGACCTGCCCTTGTTGGTGCTGCTGATGGAAGGAGGTGGAAGCATGCCCTGCGGTGGGCTGGCTGGAGTGGGCCTGCCATGCGGAGCGGCCCTAGCCAGCTGACAGGCCTGACCGCCATGTCTGAAGCCCCGCTTTGTATTCCACCCACAGGAGACGCTGCCAAAGGACCGTAGATGCCTCTCTAGAGCATGAGCTCGGGCAAAAGCGCCTGGTACAACCGCTTCTCTGGTGGACCTTCCAATCTTCCTACCCTAGACATCACCACCGGGGTAAGGGGCACCCTGTGGGTAAGGGTCTGCCCTCTGTGCACACCCCACAGGTCCAGGGTCCCCTGGCAGAGCTTCTAGAGCTGCCCTGTTTCTGCCTGGAGGTCCTGTGGGCAGGCTGTGAGGCACACACATGGTGTGTCGGTGTGAAAGCATGTCAGTGCATGTTCGCGTGTGTCCACATCCTCTCTGGAGTCAAAGCCAGGTCTCATCAGTTCTCTTTCCAGACCAGAATGGAAACCACCTTCGGGCCTGCCTTTTCAGCTGTCACCACTATCACCAAAGGTGAGCCTGTGAGCCCAGGCCAGCCCAGCTGGAATCTGGGCAGCCTTAACTCTACCAGTGCCTGTGGGACCCTTCTTGGTGGCGAGGGGAGTGGGAGCTGGCATTGGAAAGAGGACAGCTCAGTTCAGCAGCCCTACCAGACCCCGCCCCGCCAGCTAGGCAGGGGTGTGCAGCCCTGCTCCCCATGGCTCTGCTCTCGCCACTTTGTCCTTCTCCCCCACCCCAGCATCCCCCTTCCCCTTCTTTGTGGTGCCTTGCTCATCACCTCTCCAGGGATGGCTGTCCCGACTTCCCCAGCACCCTGTGCACACCTGTCCCTTGTCAGTGTGACCCCTGCTCATCCCTGCCCCAATTTCCTATTCCTAGCAGCCTCCAAGTTTGGGTTTGGGGACTGTGTGGGCATAGGTAGGGAAAAAGAAGTGCTCTTGGGATACTTGCTCAAGTGTGGTCCCACAGCTGCGGCTCCAGTGATGTGTGTTCAAGAAGGTGACCAGGAATTGGCACATGAGGGCACGGTCTCCTTCCCAGAGTCACAGGGGCAGGGGCTCATCCTGTCAGGGCCAGGGTCTGGAGGTGGTTTGTGCATTTGCCTTTTTGGCTCTTGGTCCCTCGTAGGAGCATACCAGCTGCTAATTGGTTTTTACGTTGCTTTTCTTTGGTTTCTTCTGGATGCACGTGGTGGTACAGTCACAGGGCCACTGCATTCCTGCTTGTGCCAGCTCTTCTTTGTTGCTGGGTGACACCCTCAGGAGCGCAGAAAGAGCCCTCTTTTTTTCTTAGATATTTTTTCCTGAGGAAAAAGTAAATAAATATCACTTCTAATCTCATCATCCAAGTAACTTTCTTTTTGTTTTAATCCTCACCTGAGGGTATGTTTATTGATTTGGTTTTATTTTTTTAAGATTTTATTTATTTATTTAGAGAGAGGGGAGGGGAAGGAGAAAGAGAAATAGAGAAACATCAGTGGGTAGTTGCTCCTCATGTGACCTGGCCCACAACCCCGGCATGTGCCTTGACTGGGAATCGAACCAGCAGCCCTTTGGTTCACAGGCCTGCGCTCAGTTCACAGAGCCACACCAGCTAGGGCATGTTTATTGATTTTAGAGAGAGGAAGGGGAGAGAGAGACACATCAACGTGAGAAACAAATGTTGATCAGTTGCTTCCCGTACGTGCCCCAGTGAGGATCCAACCCACAATCTAGGTATGTGCCCTGACTAGGAATTGAACCCACAACCTTTTGGTTTATGGGACGATGCTCCAACCAACTAAGCCACCTGGCCAGGGCCCAAGCACCTTTCTCAATTTCTCATCTACCTGTAGAGATGGCAGAGCCTCGTCATGGCAGCTGAAAGCTGAAGGGCAGTGAATGATGGGCCCATCTTGCCCTTGTCCCGCTCAGCGACCCCCTTGGTGGGAGAGATGGGTCAGAGCCATGTCTGGACAGTTGCTGCATTTGGCTCCTCTCAGGATAGCCTACTGAAACCTGTATCATAAATCCAGGCCTTTGGAGCTGGCTTTTGTGACATCTGGACCTGGCTGGGGCCTGAGGCCAGGGAAGCCACTCCTAGCTTCTGGCAGCCAGGCTGATGGGCAGTAGGAGAAAGGCATGAGCCTCCAGCAGCCTTCCCTGGAGGAAGCAAGAAGGCCGGTGGCTGGTTCTGGGGTTGTGGAGGAGCCAGGGTGGGAGGTGGGAAACAGTGGTGCTAGAGCACCAGGCTGCCATCTTGGCCTCCGTATGCCAGCGGAGGGGCTTCACACCTCTCCATGTCTCAGTTTCCTCCATGGACTGAGGCTATCGGAGAACCCACCTGGCACGGTCACCTTGAGGGTTAGATAAGATGATGTCCTAGCTCCTGCCAGGCGACCTTAGGTGTAATCACTCAGGTGTTGGCCTCGAGCCTCAGCTGGGCAAAGTAGCCTCAGGGTCAGGCTGGGTGCTAGGAGCTAGTTGTAGAGGCTGAGAGAAGACCCCTCCACCACCACTCCCAGCCTGCCTGGGGGCTGCAGGGCTCAGCGCTGGGACTGTCCAGGGCAAGCCGAACCCCACGGCAGAGTTCTAGTGATTAGACCCGGGGAGGCCACTGAGGCCTGCACCCTTCCCACCTGCCTCGGTGCCTGGGAGGGCTGAGAACTAGTGATGGCCCAGAGAGCAGCGCGGGGCTCTCGCTGGAGGCGCGGGGCCAGTCATGCTGTGCCCTGCTTAGGCACCTGCTGAGGATGAGGCGTTTTCCAGTTGCCCCCAGCCCAGCCCCGGCCGAGTTGCCATCAAACCCAGAAGGAGGCAGTGGGAGCCAGCATGGGTAAGGAGGCTTCCTAGAGAGGACTGACCGGACGTTCGGCCCGGTCTCTGACCCACTGCTTGCCACGGTGAGTCGGGCTCCCCCTGTGGCCCACAGTCACAGTGCCCTGGCCCTCTTTTCTTGGCAGCGGATGGGACCAGCACATACAAACAGCACCGCAGGACACCCTCCTCTTCCAGCACCCTTGCCTACTCCCCTCGGGACGAGGAGGACAGCATGGTAGGTCTGGGTCACGTTCCCCGCTCCCCACCATGCCTTGACTGCTAGGGCCAGGCCCCAGGAGAGGATGGAGGTGGGATACTTAGCCTTGAGGAGCCTTGAGCTATGTACTCTGTAGTGGGAAGTGAGCTGGTGGGACAGACACAGGGCTGGCACGTGCGGACACTCTGAGGCCTGAGCACCAAGGCTGGATTACATGGAGAGGTGGCCGTCCGGGACTGCTGGGCCCGAGGGTGTGGTGCATTTGGCTCCATCTTGAGTGGATAGGAGCCACAGAAAGTTCAATCAGGAGAGTCCCTATTTGAGCCCCAGTGGAGGATGAGGGGTGGGTTGCCAGGTAGAGGCAAGAGGCCGAGGAAGGGGCTCCTGATGAGGGAGATCGGCCCCAGCAGACGGGGAAAGGAGGACAGGCCTGCAGAGGGAGTAAAGGGTTCAGAGTAGAGTGGAGGCTGGCTGTCGGCGCCCGGGCCGTGTGGCTGGGGTCATAGTGGACATGCCCCGCCTGTCCACTGGCACTTGTTGCTGGGCTCTGGGCCTGCTGGGGAAGCAAGGACTGGTTCAGTGGGGGCAGGGCACATGAGCACGCTTGAGCCCCCCCATCGCTGACCCGTCCTGTGCTCTGCTTTCTGGTTTCCCTTGGCGGTGGCCCTGACAAACTCTCCTGGGTCCCCTGCCCTCCCAGCCTCTCAGGACCAAAGGCTTCTCCTTATGCTGGGCTGCCAGGCCTGTATTTCCTATTTAATAGGAAGAAAAGTTTTTCAGTTACTTCAACACACACGCTCATGTGCCAGGCACTGCAGTAGGCCTCCTGTAAGGACAGATCATACAACTTGCCCCATTCTCTCCAGCTCTTCCCACCTCAGTCTCCACAGCCTCTGGCTGGCCCACAGGAGTGTTGACTGGAATCAGGAGGCCTGCCCTCCCATGGGGGCCTCCTAGGAAGCAAACTCTGTGTGTGTGGTTGTGGTCCTGGCTTTTGTGGCTTGAAGGAAGTGGCACTGTGCTGTGAAGACCCTGAGGCCGTGGCTGCCTGGGCATCGTCTCTCTTGGCTGCTGGGACCCTGGAAGCTGCCCCTCTATCTGCCCTGGGTGGCCGACAGTGCCAGCCCCTCACTCAGGAGGGCAGGCGGGCAGGGGAGAGCAGAGCCAGGCCCGGCCTGGCTTGCTTAGCCCAGGTCCTGTCTGGGCCGCTCTTGCCCTCTGGTTCCCACGGCTGCCCGTGGGTTGGTTTGACTCGTTTCCTCTGCTGGCCCGCTGTTTCTCATGGAGTGTTTCTGTGCAGACTCACTACTTGGAATGCTGCGAAGGGAGGTGGGCACAGCACTGGTGAGGGAAGTGCTCTCTGTGGGCACACTAGGGACATGGGTGTCTGCTGCCCTTACTTGGGAAGCTGGGCCCTGGAACTGGCCAGGCCTCTGTGTAGAGCTGGCACCACCCAGCCAAGCCTCCCTCTGCCCTCTGGTGGGCCCAACACCCCGAGCTGGTGGGGAGGGGATGGTTCCAACTGCCCCCATGCCCATAGAGACTCAGAGGCAGTTGGGCCCCGGAGCAGCCGGGACCAGGGGGTGGCCTGTGGTGGCAGGAGGTTTGTGGCTTTTGAATGAGGGGAGGAGCGTGGGAGCAGTGGCTCTTAAAGGGTCTCTTCTGGGGCATTCCAAGCCTGGAGGGGAGGAAGGCACAGCTCCCCACCCCAGGACTCCCCCAGATCTCATCCTTGGTGGCTCTGGCAGAGGCAGGCGCCCATGGCCGTCCCTCCTGCACTCGGAAACCTGGCCGGGATTCAGTGGGTGTGTTTCCGCCTTCCCTGGGAGCCTCGCTGGCCTGGCTCAATGTCCCCGGCCAGAGAGGCCAGGCAGGCAGCTGAGCCCGACGGGTACCTGGAGCCTCTTCCGGCCAGCCTTCGTTCCCTTCACTCTAGCAGTCTGGGGCTGGGGCTGCCCTGGGATTGGTTGCGGAGATGCCCCCTCTGCAGCTACATTCCCTCACGGGAAGCAGGAAGCAGGCCTAGCATGTCCTCGCAGAATTGAATAGCAGGAAGTCTCTCCATTTACACAAAGAAAGTTGGCAGGCGTGAGTGGGTGGCCCAACAAGGCCTGGCTCTCTGGACAGGAGCGGGCCTGGGCACTGCACCCACTCCCCATACACACGCCATGGCCCCTGCAGCCTGAGTGAGCATCCGCTAGGATGGGGCAGCCCTGGGGGCCCACTGCCCTCAGTGTGCACAGAGGCTTGGCCCTGCCCTCCCCCGCACTGACGGGTGCCTGTCTCCATGCTGCAGCCCCCCATCAGCACCCCACGGCGCTCTGACTCGGCCATCTCCGTCCGCTCCCTGCACTCCGAGTCCAGCATGTCCCTGCGCTCCACGTTCTCGCTGCCCGAGGAGGAGGAGGAGCCGGTAGGTGTGGTGGCCACAGGGTGGGCTCAGCACAGATAACTCCAAGGGACCCTCCCTGTGCTGTGGTGGTGGTGGGGGGGGGCACTTTCCCCCAGGCACAGTGAGGAAATGGAAGGGCCTAGTGAGAGCCCCCCATCTTCTCTGGTCCATTCCAGGACCCCAGGCCGGGTCCCTATGCATGTTCTTCCTACTCCCCACCCCAGGGGCTTCCCAGGGACCAACTTCAGGGACCTGTGTGGGGCCCTTTCTTATCGTCATACCAGGTAGAGGACAGGTGCTGGCAGGCCAAGGGCACACCTGGAACGGTCCTCCGTACTTGGGCCCCCTCAAGTTCAGGCCCAGCACTAGGCCTCAGCAGGTTCCTCTTGGGACATACCCCAGCTGAGGGGCCCCTACCCTGAGAGAGCAGCCCAGGCCTGTAGGGGGAGGGGCTGGGTCTCCCCCCACCCCCACATCCACACCCCTGGGCCGTCCTCACTTGCCCTGCCTGGTTCTAGGAGCCACTGGTATTTGCGGAGCAGCTCTCGGTGAAGCTGTGCTGCCAACTTTGCTGCAGTGTGTTCAAGGACCCTGTGATCACCACGTGTGGGGTGAGGCCACCTGTCCCCGCCCTGACCACCACACCACCTCGGGGCCGGGTGTGCTGCCAGCCCCGTTCATATGGAGCCTGGGCTTTGGTCACAGGCCTGGTCTGGCCACCCAGCAGAGGCCCTCTGCACTGGGCACGGGGGTTGGTGGCTGTGGCTGCTCCCCAACTTTATCCATTGTCTCCACAGCATACATTCTGTCGAAGATGCGCCTTAAAGTCAGGTAGGGCCCTTTCAGACCCAGGCCTGGCCGCCTTATTTCCCAGCTGGTGGGGCGCCCCCTCCAGAAGGGTCCCAGCCCAGGCCCAGTACTGATCGCGCCCCTGGCTGCACGGCGGCTTCTTCCTAGTCCTGCACAGAGTGTCCGTGCTGCAGGTGGCAGTGGCCCCAAGGTATGCTCTGGCCAGGCCTGAGATGTTGACGAGCAGAGCAGTAAGACCCGCAGCTCGTGGCTCCCAGCACTCCGCACCTGCTCTCCCTGGCGGAGGCTGCCCTCACTGTCCTGGCTGCTGCCTCACAGTCTCCTGCCTTAGTAGCATCCAGGCGCCCCTGCAGGGCCCCAGGCTGGGTCCTCTTCTGCTCTGTCCCAGCCCTCTGGGCCCTGTCCTGCGATCCTGGGTCAGCTGAGAGGCCTCATCTGGCCATCATTCTGGGTGGCCTGGTCGTGCACCCCTCCTATTCTGGGCACCTCAGAGGGGCAGATAGGTGAATCAAGGCCCTGACAGGGGCTCAGCTCACCAGCAGGGGGAGCAGGTCCCAGGCCGCTCACCAGGGAGCAGAGCTGCCAGGGGAGGGGCCCGCTGGGCGGGCCATGGGGTCAGCATGCCCTCCCCTCCAGAGAAGTGCCCTGTGGACAACGCCAAGCTGACGGTGGTGGTGAACAACATTGCTGTGGCCGAGCAGATTGGGGAGCTCTCCATCCACTGCAGGCACGGCTGTCGGGCAGCAGGGGTCGGGAAGCCCACGGTCTTTGAGGTGGACCCCCGAGGGTGCCCCTTCACCATTAAGCTCAGTGCCCGGAAGTAAGTACTCCTCTGAGTCCCCAGCTTTAGCACCAATCAGGGTGCTAAAACACGGTGTGTCCGGGGACTCAGCCTGTTCCGTGTCGTGCCTCTCCCAGGGACCACGAGAGCAGCTGTGACTACAGGCCTGTGCGGTGCCCCAACAACCCGAACTGCCCGCCCCTTCTCAAGATGAACCTGGAGGCCCACCTCAAGGAGTGCGAGCACATCAAGTGTCCTCACTCCAAGTACGGGTGAGTGGGCGGGGGTGGGCTCCAGGGGGCTGCCCTGGGGCAGGGGTGGGCGGGCAGGGGGGTGGGGGGCCTGGGCTGGCATTCACCATCCCTCCTTCAGCAAACCTTTGTTGAGATCCACCTGTGTGCCGGGCACTGGGGAGACAGCCAGGGTCCCTGGGGAGATGGACCTTAGCGGGAGCCACACCGTCGACTATGTAATTATAAACTGAGGTACAGGTGCTGTGAAGAAGAGACCTGAGCCCCACGGGGACACTGAGGGGCCCAAGTGGTTGGGGAGCCAGGGGTGGCCAGGGAGGGTGTGAGATGGGAACTAACGAGTGTGTGAGCATGAGCCAGGGAAAACCAGGGCAGGGGCATCTGACAGCTGGGCCAGCAGGGGTGGACTTGAGCAAGCGGCCAGAGTTGAGAGCAGGTGGGAGGTAGGGTGGGAAAAGAGGCAGGCTGATGAGGGGCGTGGAGGGGCCTTGAAGAGTTTCGAGCAGGAGTGAAATGATGGGGTATCCCTTGCAGAGTGGCCTGCTGCATGCTGGTGGGAGCGGGATAGATGGGCAGGCTTGTAGGTGTGGAGAGGATGGTGGCCCATCTGGGGTGCTGTGGGCCCCAAAGTGGGATCCAAGAGAGATTCTTGGGGTTGAGGAGGCAGAAGGGCCCTGATGTGCAGGCTGGTGAGCAAGGGGGCAGGCAGCCGTCCTGTCCCTCCAGGTGCACATTCATTGGGAACCAGGACACGTATGAGACACACCTGGAGACCTGCCGCTTTGAGGGCCTGAAGGAGTTCCTGCAGCAGACAGATGACCGCTTCCACGAGATGCATGTGGCGTTGGCTCAGAAAGACCAGGAGATCGCCTTCCTGCGCTCCATGCTAGGCAAGCTCTCAGAGAAGATTGACCAGCTGGAGAAGAGCCTGGAGCTCAAGTTCGGTGAGAGCCCCGTCCAGAGAGGGTGGGGGTGCAGCTGCTCCCTCTGGTCCCTGACACCATCTCCCCTGCCACTCAGATGTCCTGGATGAAAACCAGAGCAAGCTGAGTGAGGACCTCATGGAGTTCCGCAGGGATGCATCCATGTTGAACGTGAGCAGGCTAGGGACAGATGCAGGGAGGTTGGGTGTGGCAGAGGACACAGGGGTGAGGGACAACCAGAGGGACTGTCCCCCTGGCTGGGACCCAGCAGGAGGCTTGCCCTGCTCAGGATTAGGTGTCTGTACTGGGGAGGGCTGCTGCTGCACCTGCCCTGCCCCAGCCGAGCTCAGGCTGGCGGGCAGGGGGGTTGTGAAGCCATATCCACCATGCCTTCCACTCTTGGCCTTGCAGGATGAGCTGTCCCACATCAATGCACGGCTGAACATGGGCATTCTGGGATGTGAGTATGGGCCCACTGCTGCTCCCAGCACTTTCCCCAAGGACTCCCCATCGCTTACCAGCTCCTCCTGTCTCTGCAGCCTATGACCCACAGCAGATCTTCAAGTGCAAAGGAACCTTCGTGGGCCACCAGGGCCCCGTCTGGTGTCTCTGCGTCTACTCCATGGGGGACCTGCTCTTCAGTGGCTCCTCTGACAAGACCATCAAGGTGGGTGGGGTCCTGCCTAGGTGGGCCTGGCAGGGTGGAGGGTGGGTACTGCCCATGGGCGGGTGTTCCCCTCCTAGGCAGGGCTTTCTCCCTGAGGATGGCTTGCTTCCTCATCCCCACCCTTCCAGCCCGGGCACCTGGCTGATCTTGCTGGGACCCACCTGACTCTGGTCTCTGCAGGTGTGGGACACATGTACCACCTACAAGTGCCAGAAGACGCTGGAGGGCCATGATGGCATTGTGCTGGCACTGTGCATCCAGGGGTGAGTGCAACTGTGTGTGTGCCCACTGACCACAGGGGCCCACGTGGAACCCAGGACATGAGACCCCATGCTGCAGCCCCATGGGTTGTGAGCTCAAGCCTGTGCAGCCACATGAAATGCAGCTGTATCTACCCTCTTGTGAGGCACTTACGATCTTGAGCAGGATGGGCTCTTGGGTGGTAGCATGTGGGCCCTCCATCTCTGACGTCATACATTCACAAAGCATAGGCCTGGCCCTGGAGTGCCTCAGGCAGCCAGAGGACAGAGATGGGACATCACAGAGTGGAAGCAGGAGCTCAGCTATGGTGGCCTGGGTATAGCTCTGGGACAGGACCACAGAGCAGCTGGCCCACTACCTCCCTGCCCCCATGGTGGCCCCTTCTAGACCTTCTCTCCTGTGTTATGTCATGAGGTATTGTGTTGTGGGCATGAGTGAATATGAGGGAGAGAAAGGGATTCTGGGTCACAGGAAGCAGCAGCCCCAACTGCTGGCGCACTAACTAGGTAATTATCACCCAGCTCACCTGTGGGACTCTTGCCATACCAGCACCAGGGTTTAGGCCTCCACTTCCAGTGTCCCCTCACTGAGACAGGAACACTGAGGCTGGGTTTGAAGAAGCAGCAGTGGTCTCGGCACTGCCCCAAACTGCTGATTCCTGGTGGCCAGTGCTACCTCAGCCTGCAGGGCAATGTCAATGAGGACGGTGGCTTCTCCTGCCCTGACACCTTAGCTTTGCTTCCCCAGGTGCAAGCTCTACAGCGGCTCAGCGGACTGCACCATCATTGTGAGTGGGGCCTGCGGGAGGGCCAGGCCGCGCCAGTGTCTGGGAGCCCCGGGCACACTCTGCTACTGGGGCCTGGGCTAGTGGCAGCAGGGCCAGTGCCTGAGGCGTCCTGTCCTCCTACCTGCCAGGTGTGGGATATCCAGAACCTGCAGAAAGTGAACACAATCCGGGCCCACGACAACCCGGTGTGCACACTCGTCTCCTCGCACAACATGCTCTTCAGCGGCTCCCTGAAGGCCATCAAGGTCAGGCAAGGCGGCGTGTGTGCACATGCCAGGCACTGGGGTGCTGGATGCCTGGCCACCCTGCCCATACTCACGGCTGTCCCCACAGGTCTGGGACATCGTAGGCACTGAGCTGAAGCTGAAGAAGGAGCTAACGGGCCTCAACCACTGGGTGCGGGCCCTTGTGGCTGCCCAGAGCTACCTGTACAGTGGCTCCTACCAGACAATCAAGGTACCCCTGTGCCACACTCCCAGTGGCAGGTCCCCTCCTTGTACCAGCACTGCCCTGCCTCCTTCCCACCCCAGCTGGCAGACCCTCGCACTGCCCCCCCCCCAGGTCAGTGGGCTGCCCATGGTGTCTGAAGCCCCTGAGGCCCTGGGGGTAAGGCACCTGGTCTGGGACCAAGTGACCTAGTGGCCTGCACTTCCCTATAGATCTGGGACATCCGGACCCTCGACTGCATCCATGTCCTGCAGACGTCTGGTGGCAGTGTATACTCTATCGCTGTGACAAATCACCACATTGTTTGTGGCACCTACGAGAACCTCATCCATGTAAGAGTGGACACCTAGGGGTAGGGCCTGATTCTGGACCCCTGTCCCCACCATTGGTGTCTCTGACCTGCCTGCGCCATCACCTCAGGTGTGGGACATCGAGTCCAAGGAGCAGGTGCGAACCCTGACAGGCCACGTCGGCACTGTGTATGCCTTGGCGGTCATCTCGACACCGGACCAGACCAAAGTCTTCAGCGCGTCCTATGATCGGTCTCTCAGGGTCTGTGCCGGCCTGGTGGCAGTGGGAGGCTCAGGGTGGGTTGCGAGGCCTGGGCGCATCCTCACATCTCATGTGCCTCCAGGTCTGGAGTATGGACAACATGATATGCACGCAGACCCTGCTGCGGCACCAGGGCAGTGTAACTGCGCTGGCTGTGTCCCGGGGCCGGCTCTTCTCAGGGGCTGTGGACAGCACTGTGAAGGTCAGCACCTTGGCTTGGGTCATCCAAAGGGGCTGGCTGCACTTATGCAGCAAGGGGTTGGGAGTCAGGAGCCAGGAACCCTGAGGAGGTGACAGTAGAGGACAGGTGTGAACAGCAGCTGGTGTTGGGGCAGGTTAGCCAAATAGGCACTTGAAACGGAGCCTTCCTCTGCAGGTTTGGACTTGCTGACAATACAGGCCAGCTCTTGGCTTCTTCTGGGCCCACCCTAGGCCTATCCACACCAGGCTGGCCACATGGGCGGTATCAGGGTCTCTGCCTGCCCATTTGGGGATAGGCGGGCAGGCTCAGCTGGCCAGGCAGTGCCCTCCTGATCCTGCGTCTGGTGAGCGTCCGTCTGCCTGGTTCTGTCATCATCGCTGCTAGGACAGTGCCCAGCCCCTCTCTACACTCCAGGTATCATGCTCGTCCGGCCCGCCCTCCATCCCCATTCCTGATGGACTTCAGGGCCTTTGTACTCAACTTTTCTATTGTTTTTAGACTGTACATAGATTTGATTACTTTCTAATTGAAATAAAAGCTGCACAGCTCTGACCGGTGTGGCTCAGTTGGTTGGGCATCATCCTGCAAAGTGAAAGGTCCTGGGTTCAATTCCCAGTCGGGGCACACGCCTGGGTTGGGGGTTTGTTCTCTGTATGAGAAGCAACTGATTGATGTTTCTCTTTCACACTGATGTTTCTCTCCTTCTCTCTCTCCCTCCCTTCCTCTCTCTAAAAGTAAATAAAATCTTTTTTTTTTTTTAAAGAAGAAAATAAAAGCTACAGACTGTGGCTGTGAACGGGAATGGTCCTGGGCTGAGGGAGAGGCTGCCTGAGAACACTGGCGTGCCCAGGCACCAGCAGCCAGTGGCTGGGGAGCACGGGGCACAAAAAGGGTTCCTGTTGTCTCACCCCAGGATGCAGCCCTCTCAGTGACTTCCCCTCCCTGTCAGGAACAGGCTAGCCCCCCGTTTTCCCAACACACCACCAGAAAGTGAGCCAGGATGTTTTCTGCTGTTTATTGACAGCTGACAGGACCTCCCTGCCCAGACCCCCACTTCCCACCTGCTGGAGCCCCAGCCCGGGCCACCTACAAAGGACAGGCCAGGTGCATCCACCAGGAGAAGCATCACAGCATGATGACTGGAAGGGGCCTCACATTCCCAGATGCCACCTTGGCTGATCCCCTCCCACCTGTATCACAATCGCTGGTTTTTGGCATTTTTAATTTTTTTTAAGAGATGTCAAAGTTGTGTCCAACACACGTGGATCAGCAAACACAGTAGAGGAGGCCGGTCAGTACTTTTTGGAGGGGAGAGGGGAGAAAGGGCGAGGACAACCACACGACACAGCCTTGGACCATGAGCAGAAGCATCTGTGGGAACTCAGGTGGGGTGGGCTGGCTGCCTGGAGAGGGAGGGTCAGGCACACCTTCACACGCGCCGCACGTGGCCTGGCATGCATGCCCTGCACCCATTGCTGTCATCTGGCTGACCCACCGCTTCGCACTGCGTACAACTCCCTGAAACCCAGGCAGACCTTCAGAGCAGCACCCCACAGAGAGGAGGGAGCCGCTGCCTCATCTCCACAGCGTGAAGAACACAGCCCAGCAGCAAGGCACATCCTTCGACTTCTTCAGATGCAGAGGAGTTAGGTGAGAGAGCAGAGGAAGGCCCTGGCGGGGCACAGACTCCTCACCAGACTGAAGCCTCCTGTTGTGCTACTGGGCCAGGGGTCTGGCCACTGCTGGACAGAGGCAAGGAATGACAGACAGACAGTGGCCAGGGCCTCTAATAGCTTTTGCCTTGAGCTAGACACCAGTGTCCTTGCGGTTGGTAAATGGTTTTCTATAGGATCAATAATATTTTTTTCTTTAAATATATATTCGTTAAAGTTATACCTTTTTGTTTCTCTGGGGAAATCTGCCTCAGCTCATTCCCAATAAATTAATACTCTTGATAGCTTATATTCTGTCGGTACAGTAGGACAGGGGTCCTGACCCCAGCCCCTTGTGCTGTGCCAGAGCAGCTGGCAGAGGTCCCCAATGGGCAGTTCTGTGCTGGGCGTAGGCCTGTGCTCTGCCACAGATTGGGGAGGGGGCTGCAGTGGCTTCCTCCCTCCCGCTACCTCCCAGGGTGGGCCTAGCCTGGACTCAGGGCAGCGGTGCCTGGGGCTGCCCCTTCTCTACACAGTGGGCAGAGCCTGGTGGTGGGTGGGCAGGTGGCCCAGCAGTTATTGCACAGGGAGCAGCAGACAGGGATGGGCACCCGCAGGGCAGCAGCATCTGTCCAGAGCCCTTGGGTCCCTAGGCCAGGCAGTCTTCCAAGCTGGCATCCTGCCTGAGCCCAGGGGGCAGGAGTTGTGCTTGTGCAAGGGCTGGGTAGCACGGCCGCCCCGCCTCCTGGCCCTGGCAGGCGTCCCCTGCACCCTGCCCCACTCAGCCCTCCACCCTGCCCACTTGGGCCGCGCCCAGAGGTGCCCATCCTGAGGTAAAGGTCAGTGTGCAGGCGGAGCCCAGACAGCATGGGCGGGCTCAACGTGGGCCGCGTCACTCCAGCATGGCGTCCAGTTGGTCCGCCAGGTCATCAAACATGCTGCCGATGTCATCCAGGATGCTACCCGTGCTCTTCTCCGTGGTCGAGGGGCTGGGGGTGGGCACAGCACGAGTAGAGTGGAGAAGGGTGGGGCCAGCGAAAAGCGCCCCTCCCCTACATAGACTACGCTCCATTCAAACCGTCAGTGCATGGGCGGAGCCAGCTGAAGACCACACCCCACCTTCGATTCCAGCCTCAGAATGTAAATGACTGGAGGTGGTGCGCAAACCCCGCCCACGCCGGACCCCACCCCACAGCTTAAGGTGTGGGTCTGAAACCACCTCCTTAAGGCATCGGTCACGCCCCACCCTGCCTGACTCAGCCCCGTGCACTGACCCGGGCGCACACAGATGCCTTCCATACCCACATCTGACCCCGTCCCGTACCTACCGCAGGCCCTGTGCGTCCTCCTGCCGGATCTTTTCTTCTACTGCTTGCAGCGCCGCCGCCAGGCACGCGCTGGTCTCCTCCAGCTTCTGCCGGGCACTGTCCCCAGGCGACGCACCATCGGACGTGGATGCGGCTGGGGGCCCAGTGGCAGCCGCTGCGGCTGCGGCGGCAGCGGCGCGCGGCGGCTTGGCGGGCACGTGCAGCCCGGGAGTGCCGGGAGACGGGGGCTTCGCCGGGCTAGCGCTCAGCGAGGGAGGCGTGCTGGCTGGCTTGGCGAGGGCAGAGGGCAGCTGGCGCACCGGCGAGGGCGTGGGTGACGAGTTGGCGCTGCCCGACTGCAGCCCGGCCGCGGCCTTGGCGGGCTTGGGCGCCGTGGGCGGCGGCGGTGGCTTGGGAGACACGGGCGGCGGCGTGCCGTGGGCACCCTTCACCTCTGCGGAGAGGAGGAGAGGAGGAAACTCGCACCTCCGATCTCCGCCGGAGGTCACGCTGTGCGCAAGCTGGCCATCCCTGCACGAGCCCTACCGCACAACCCTGCCTCACGCCCAGGAGCGGAGATGCGGCCCTCAGAACTGCGGCCAGGTTCCCGCAGCAGCCCTTTGCTGCCCTTCTGTGGGGCATGCTTCCCCATGCGAACCCGGTCGCATTACTGCTTCCAGATCCCTCCCAGTCCGCCCCTAACTTATGCCCCTTCTGGTGTGGCCCCTGGGTTGCTTGATTGCCTACAGGGCCTTTGCAGCTCTAACACTTGTGCCTGGAAGCCTCTCCCTTCCCTCCTGCGTTGGGCCCACTCTCCACCTGGTCAGGGTCAGACTTCTCCCTCACCCTTCTAGCATCCTGCACCTGTTCTCCCTCCACAGGTGCTACTATTAATGGGTTTCTGTAATCCTCCTTCACTGAGCAACCTGAGGACCAGCCACCCTCCCCCCAGCTCTGGGCTGGCATAGTTGTCCTATGGATGGTTGGATGAGAGTCTGACACTTTCCAACCCCAGTCTACCTGGCTGCCATCAATTCCCAAAAAAAAGGAAAACCTCTCAGACCACGGAGTGGGAAGGTGGGGTGGAGGCCCTTCTTGAGCTGGCTCCCTCACCTACCTGGGCTGCCAGGACCTGGTAGTGGCACCTTCTTGGAGGCAGGCGTGGGCGACCCCTGGATCTTGGGCACTGGTTGAGCCAGGACAGGCTTGGGAGAGACAGGTGGCTTAGCTGGCTTCCGGGCATCACTGTCTGGTGGGGGCAGCGGGGGCAAATGCATCCGGTCAGAGGGCGGCGGCTCGGCAGGTGGGGGTGGCGGGGGCAGCTCCAGGGGTCCAGCCTGCTCAGAGCCCAGTCGGCGGCGCACAGTGCCGGTGCCATTCTGGTACACGGACAGTGATGGGGGTGGCTCTGGACCTATCTCCCGTTCCTTGGCCTTGGGCCGGCGTTTGACTGTGTCAGACTCAGTCAAGATGAACTTGACATTCTCCTGCTGGCTCTGCTTGGCTCGGATGCGCCTCTTCAGTGTGGCACTGGCCTCCACCCTGGCCAAGGGAGGGCCCTCCCCACTTGCCTCTCCCTTGGCTGGACCTCGAAGCCGCTGCCGGGTAGTGCCATCTTCCACAAAGTGGCCATGATCTGCAGGCCCCATTGGCTCCCCAGGCCCCCGGCGGGCAGCGGCCAGCAGTCCTGTGACAGGCCCACTGAGCGTGCGGCGCCGGTTCACCACCTCTCCATCAGGCCCAATGGCCTCCTTGTGCTTCACTGAGGCCAACACTGTGGCCACCCGGCCTGGCTCCGAGCTGTCAGGGTGAGGTGTAGGGTGGCCCTCAGGGGGCCTACGGGCTGCCCGGCCCCCACCCCCAATGGATGACAGCTCGAGCATGGCTGCAATGCTCTTCACGCTGCCAGCGCTGCCGGTGTCCACACTGCCAGCCAGGTCACTAGCCCGCCGGCGCTGTGCCCGGACCCCCAGATGGCCATCCTCAGTCCCAGCCCCCTTAGTCTCAGCATCTGGTACCGACTCATCAGTTAGGTTGGCGCTAGCCATGGCTGAGCTAGAGCGCTTGGGTGGAGGTGGCGGGGGCCCCTTCTTTCGGGGCCGAACAGCAAAGGACTGGCTGCGGTTGACGTTCTTGTCAGCACCAGCAGGTGCCCGCACTGAGTGGCTGCGGCCTACACGTCGCTGGACTGTGGCGTAGGGCCCTGCAGCAGCTGGCACCAGCAGCTCGTCCCGCTCTGGCTCGCTGTCAGACGCTGCATACCGATTCAGGCTGTGGGCACGCTTCTTGGGCCTCCCTGGCTCCACATCGGCCTCAGGGGGCAGACACAACACGGGCACAGGGGCAGGTGCGGGCACAGGGGCAGGTGCAGGCACAGGGGCAGATGCGGGCCCAGGAGCAGCTGGCCCTGCCTCACTCTCCACAGGCTGGGGCAGCACATAGGCAAAGCCACGGTGTGTGGGTGACTGAGGCAGTGAGCGGGGCGACATAGGTCGCTCCATTGGTGGCAGCAGCTGTGGGGTAGGCTTCACCTTGGCTGTGGCTGGGGCTGGACCATGCAGCCCTCCCAGGGCCTGGGGGGAACCTGGCCGGGCTTTAGTGGGAGTCTGGGGGGGTGTAAAGGGGCCGGCTCCTGTTGGAAGGACCTGTCGAGGCTTGCCGGGCACGGGGGGCACGCTGGCCCGCTTGATGCTGTGGCCATGGCGGCTGGGCCGAGCCTCCTTAGGCAGAGTACCAGGGGCTGGTCCCTCATCCAGCAGGTACTCCTGGCTCCTTGACATTGGGCTTCCAGGCCCAGGGAACTCATCACCCAGAAGCTCCTGAGAGCTGCTCATGTGCCGTGCCCGCCCACCCAGGCTGGGCTCCTGGCGCATGGAGGCCCTTGGGGTGGGTGGCAGGTGGTTGGAAGGCTTCTCAGCAGCGGCAGGGGTGGTGGCTGCCTCCGCCGGGCCAGTCATAGCAGCCTGCAGCTCACCACTGAGCTCGCTGTCCTGGAAGGTCGTCATCTTTGGAGACTGGCAGTCAGCTGGAGCAGCCTCAGGTGGGGGCGGCGACTCAATGGCCATCACTTCAAGCGACTGGGGCGCCTTCTGGCATAGGGGTCCGCCTTCATACTTGGCGTACTCTGCCTTCTGCAGCTCTGCTAGTTTCCTCACTGCCAGCATCAGCTTCTTCTGGTGTCCTGAGTGGGGAATGGGGCAAGTCAGGCCAGGGAGGGTGGCAAGGACCAGGAAGTGGTAGGGGCCGGGGCCTCACCCAGCTTGGTGATTCCAATCTCCTGCAGGTCCTCCCAAGTGATGTCAGTGATAAAGTCGATGTTCTCATAGCCGTTGTCCACCAGCACTTTGTAGTACTGGGCCAGGCCGATCATGGACAGCCACACGGCCAGGTTAGCCTGGAGAGCGGGAGAGACAGAAGGCAGCCCGAGCTGGCTACCCACAATCTGCCGGCTACTTGGAGCTGCCAGGGGAGGGGCACCGGGCTAGCCCGGCACAGACAGACAAGAGGACAAACAAACAGGTGTCAGCTTCAGAGACAGCGCAACCTCAGCAGGAGCCCACGGCCAGCTCATGTGCACATGCAGACGCACACAGCGCGACCCTCCCCTCGGGACTGCGACTGGGGGAAGGATGCACTTCCTCACCCGCCCAGGCAACCTTGGGGGGCAGCACTCGGCGGACACACGCCACACACTGTGGACGCAGACGCACAGCACCACCAACCAGACACGTGTACACGCCCACACTGGATCCCAGCCACACACGGGCACTGGCAACCCTCTGCGTCACGCTCATGTCCTCTCGCCCTTTCCCTACCCACATCAGGCACGGTCACACAGCCACCTCACATGTGTGCAAACAGCCGTGACAGTCTTCACCCAGTGGCTTCCTGAGCGGCATCCACCTGACCACACTCCACACTCCCGTCAGGACATCAGTCACACACCAGCACACAGCACACCTGCGCAGGTAGGCCCACGGGACCCAGACGTGCTCACCGAGAGGACCCCTGAGCTGCTGACCGAGTGGGGCAAGGTGGATGGGCATGAACCTACCTGTCCCTGACCCACAGCCCTGGGGGCTTTTGGTGGTCATGGCATTTCTCCCCCATCGGTGGATGGGGAATCACAGCTCTGCATGAGGACCAGAGAGGCGGCATCGATGCGACAGGCCCTGGGCCTACCTTTTCCTGGCCCAGAACCTGTCCCACTTCGTGGGTGCCTGATAGTAACAGCACAGCCTGTGGTCAATGTGGGTGCAGCCATCGGCACAGCTGGCACGTACAGTCCAGTGTGTGGGCATGGGCGTGTGCATGCAGTCCCCAATGAGCACCTTGAGTATATTTAGTGTGCATGTGCTGTCCATGTACGTGAAGCACACTCACACACACATCTGCCCCACTCGTATGCCCGGGTGTGTGCAAGCATACCCCATCGACGCAGGCCCCTCTGTGCTATCTGGGTGGGTGTGCAACGGCGGCGGTGCGGGTGTGCCAGGTATCCCTGTGTGGCCACCTGAGCACGGTGGCAGCCTGTGCAGGAGCAGGCAGTGGAGAGGGTACTGTCCCCCCACCCTGAGGGCCCTCACAGGTTGTCACCCTGGCCCCTGCTTCAGGAAGGCTGCCCCCAGCGCCTGTGATGAGCAAAGGCTGTCCAGGTGGGTCACTGCTGGGTGGCCATCCTCTGGTCTCCTCTCCCTGGAGCCCCAGAGGGCAGGTGAGGGCTGTAACCAGGGAGGCAGTCTGTCTGTCTGTTTGCCCATCCTGAGCCTAGCCATAAGGTGCAGGGAGCCTTACAGGTTTGTGCTCGGGCAGCCAGTCAGGGATGCTGAGGCTGCTGATCTCTGCCGTGATCTTCTTCCTGTGGCCTGGCTTGGTGACCCCGATGGCCGTGAGGTCCTAGGTAGAGGAGAGGCCTGTTAGCTGGAGACTAAAGGCCTATTTCTGAGTCACGGCTGGTGGCCAGCCTTTGGCAGCTCACCTCAGGGGTCATGCGGCTGATGGTGGGCAGGTCGTAGCCAGCGCTGAGGAAATTGGGGGCATACAGCTGCAGCTGGAACGTGGTGAGCCACTGGCCAACAGCCTCAGCGCTCTGGAAGACACAAGGCACCCGCTGCAGGCCCGCCCACCCGCCCACCCACCAGGTGCACACCCCAGCCACCGTGGTGCCTCCTCTGCAAGCTCAGTCTGCTGTCCGCTGGTCCACGTGCAGCTGGGCCCCAATCAGTCTGGCACCGGCGTTCCCTCCTCACTCTGTGGTCCTGAATGCCGCCATCTCGAGCATCGCGCAGCACTGCAGCCTCATTCTGTGATCTCCACCAGGAGGGTCCAGCTGCTCCCTGACCATCCCCCCGTCCCAGTTCCTGCATCCCACAGTGTGGCCCCATGTGAAGGGCTCTGGGAATGGGGCCTCAGCACAGCCCCTCACTCCTTGGGAGGTGAGCTTTGCCCAGAGGAATGCCGGACTCAGCCAGCAGCTCACACCTTCCCCAGCACGCAGGTCACACACACAGGATCCATCGCAGCCATGCGCGCATCTTGTCTGGTCTCACACCCATGCCATTTCACAGGCGCGCGCACACACACGTGCCCGCCTTGCAGCCACACTGTACATCCATGCACAGCCTCGTTCATCGCACACCCGTGTCACACTTAGACATATCAGCTCACACAATAGACAACACCTACACACACAGAGACAGACAGAAGGAGGGGGCTAGCCTGTCAAGAGCCCCCAGTGGTACCGTGGCCAGGGCAGGAAGGCTGCCCCGGGTGCCCCTCCCTGCTGCCAGCCCAGGCCCTGTACCTTGCCCTCCGATGCCGGCTCCAGCTTCTTGGGTGGCTGCTCCGCGTAGACCTGCCCACCATGGGCCACTGGAGGCTGAGACCGGGCTGCACCTGGGGATGAGAGGGCATGGGCGGGGGGGCAAGGGCTGCTCAGGGGCCACCTCTCTGCTAGGACAGCAGTGTTGCATCCTTACCTGCGGGGCCCTCCAGGGGCTTCACGGGGCTGTCCCCGGGGCTGGGCTCTGAGATGGACTTCTGGGAGAGCACTGTTGCCAGGAGCTGCAACCCAGACAGGCTGGCTGGCCGGCGCTGCTCTGGGTACAGGCCGCCCTGGTGCTGCCACCACCCCACCTACCTTGACCCCTTCGGAGCCTGCATGCAGGGTGTGGGCCCCACTACTCCGGCCAACAGCCACACCGCTCAAGCTGCCACTTCGGTCGCCGCCTGCCAGCACAAGGGAATGTCAACTGGTGCCGGCCCTGCCTAGCCTGGGGGAAGCCTTGCAGAAGTGGTGTTGCTGCTGCCCTCCAGAGGCCCCCCTACCTGCAAAAGGCTTCCTCAGCACCCAGATCTCTTCAGGAGGTGCAGAGGGTCCTGACAAGCTACCTCCTTGGGGTTGGCTTGGTTCAGCGGCTGCTCGGGAACCTGTGAGCCAAGCATAGCCTCCCTGAGTCCCGGACCAGCTCAGGCCTGGGAGCCTGGTACCGCGAAAAGGTTGCCCCTAGCCTGACCCTGAGCCTAGGCCCAGCACACGCGCACCTCAAGGGTCAGCACTGCAGTCTCCTCCTGCCCTGAGAGAACCTTAGAAGACCCCTACCACCCCAGACATTTGACAGAAGTGGAATGTGGCAGAGAAAGGCCCAAGACAGGCTATCCTGCCAGCGGCCCTGTGGTCCTGCGGGGTGGTGTGGTTTGCCACAGGGTGCAACCTCCTCTGTGCCCGGGCCGTAGCGGGGAGGCAAGAGACACACAGGAGCCTGAGGCCAGGCTCCCCACCCCCCGAAACTAGATTTCTGTGGGTGAGCTGGCTACATCTCCTAAAGGGACCACTCTGCTCTTTCACACCACCTGTCCTTCTCTGCGATCTCGCCAGTCCCCTGCCTGACACCACTCCGCAGCCCTGTGGCCATGTCCTGCACCCCTCTCCCTCACTCTGCGCCAGCCATGCTGGCCTCCTTTGGACCCTTCGCATATCACGCTCTTTCCTGCCTCAGTTCCTTTGCACATGTGGTCCCCACAGCCTGGAATGCTCTGCCCATAGCCAGTCCCTCCCGTTTCTCAGGGCCTTCTCTGACCGCCCTATCTAAAGCAGGCCTCCAGCCACACTTTCTGTCATTGGCTGGTATGTTTCCTTCCATGTTTACTTCACTGTCCCCTACTCCCTTCCCTCCCTGGGAGCAAGCTCCTTGAAAGCAGGAATGATGTCCATCTCAGTCACCATCTGTTCCTAGTGGTTGGTGTGCAGTGTCTGTTGAATAAATGAAGAAATGGGCATGAGGACACTGATGAGGAGATAGCTGGCAGGACACACATCTGGACACCACTGTGGACCCTGCACCTGGCGATGGCCAGAGCTCGGTTGTCACCCTGCCATCCAACACACATGCGCACCTACTTCCTTCCGGCCCCCAACCCAGACCTGGGGTAGGACTTGCCTGCTCGCTTTACAATGGCCTCGCCCAGGGAGGATGGGAAGTAGCCCACCCGGTCATTGCCTGTCCGGTTGTCATGGATACAGCCCTTCCACCGGCCATCTGGATGCTGCTCAAGGACCTGGCCAGATGAGGTGGGGAGAGAACACTCAGGGAGACTTCTGGGTCGAGTGGGTGGGTGGCCTGGGCCTCCTGCCCAGACCCCAGACTTCCCAACTGCTGAGGGGAAAATGCCGTGGGGTGAGCACCCAAGTCCCACCCATCCCTGCTCCAGCAGCCTGAGGCCATCCTTACTGTGATGATATCCCCAGCTTTCACGTTGAGGCTGGTCAGGTCATAATTGTTACAATAATCTTGGGTTGCCCGGACCTGCAGAGCCGCCGAGGCCTCTGGAGACACAGGAGGTAGACTCCCCAGTCCTTTGAACCAGCCCGGCCCAGGCCCTGCTGCAGACCCCCTGCCCTGCCTGGGCCCACCTCGCAGCAGCTGCTTGATCTCCTTGCTGGCCTGGGATGTGGTGAACTGGTGCACAATGTCCAGGGCTGTCTGGCTGTACGTGTTCCTCACATGAGCATTGATCCCATTCTGCATGTGCCGAAGGGGGAGGTCTGTCAAGAGCCTCCACTCCCCCACCCTGGACTGCACCCAGCTCCCCCTGGAACTCCAACTCACATCTAGCAGCAGCCGAACCACTTCTGTCTTCCCACAGAGTGCAGCCTCGTGCAGGGCTGTGCCGGACTTGGTTTGGCGGTTAATGTCAATGCCAGCTTGGAGGAGGAGTCTGGCGGGAAAGCAGAGGGAACAGGCAGGACCTATAGCAGGAACCCTCTCTGCCTCAGCACCCCAAAACTGAGCCCTGATTTCCGAGCGCCTCAGGATTAACCAGCCCTACCCACCTCCCTGACAACATAGCACCTGGTGGTGACCGGGCACCTGTGGACGTGCCTGCCCTGTGCTAATTCTTCATAGTGGTTGTCTGGTCTCACCCCCCACACAAGCACTGCTGGGATGTCCATGGGGAAACAGGCTCAGAGAAGTTACGTGGGTCCATGAAGTCACCCAGCAAGTGGCAGGACTGCCCTGCAGCCCAGGCTATACGGCTGTGGATGCCCACTCCCCAGCCTCCTTCCTCCAGCATGTCCTTCAAGTGGGCAGCTGGAGGTGTCCTTGGCAGACTGCTCCGGTCTTATCACCAAGCCAGGAGCAGAGCCCTCGAGCTGGGAACCCCCACCCCACCCACACATGACCATACCTGATGATGTCGATGTGGCCATTCTTGGCTGCCAGGTGTAAGGGGCTGGTGCCATTGGGGTCAGTGGTGTCCCCTGGCCGGGGCTCCAGCAAGGCCGTGCACATGTTGCTGCTCAGGAGCAGCTGGACCACCTTGAAGAAGGGATCAGAGTAGGGGGCGGCCCAGAAATGGGCCGGGGGTTGCAGGTCTGTCCCCGACTCTAGGCTCAGGAAAGGAAGACAGAACAGATGGAGTGCCTCTCAGCTCCTGGGAGACTTACCCCAACGCGGCCGAACTCACAGGCCAAGTCCAGAGGTGTCTTGCCCGAGTTGTCCACCATGCACGGGTTGGACTGGTGCTGCAGCAGCATCTCGGACTACGGGGCCCACGGAGCACAGTCAGCCCCAGGGTGTCTGTCGGGCTCATGCCTCCCCAGCACCCTGCCATCCCTGAGGCGGTCCTCACCACATCATAATGACCGTGCTGGGCTGCTAGGTGGAGGGGGATGTGGCCCTCATCCGATGGGACGTTCACTGCTGAGCCTGCCTTTAGCACCAGCTTCATGGGCTCCTTCCGGCCCTGCCAGGCAGCATAGTGCAATGGCCGCATGCCTGGGGGCAGGCAGGGGCTGTTGGGAGCTGGCCTCTGACCCTGGGCCCACCCCTGACCTCTAGAATGCAGATCCCCTAAGGACCCTCCTAGACCCAGCCTGAGACCCTGGTGGTGACCTCAGATGAGGGACCATCCAGTCCTCAAGGGACCCCTGACCTCAACCCCAGCCCCCCTGGCTCTGAGGTTCTTGACAGGCCTTGCCTTTGTTGTCCTTGATGTCCACAGCAGCCTGGGCCTCCAGCAGCAGGGTAATCAATTCCGTGTTGCCATTCAGGGCCGCATGGTGCAGGGCAGAGAAGCTGGGGCAGGTGACAAATACATATAGGCAACTACTCAGGCACCTGGCCTTCCTCAGGACCCCTCTACCCCCTATCCCAGACTGGTATCCCCCTGGCTGAAAACTCACCCATCCGGGTCCTGAAAGTTGACATTGATCTTCTTGGTGGAGCCCAAGAGCTCTGGGAGTGGAAGGAGACACAGTAGGGAGGCTCTGTCAGCCCCTCCTGCAGCCTGCCTGGGTCCTCCAGCAGCTTAAGAGCAGGCAGAGGGTGCTAGCTGGCTCCCTGGCAGGCTCAGAGCCAAAGCTGTCTAAGTATTCAGTCTAGAAACATTTATTTATTCATTCGTTCATTAAACTGTGTTCCCTGCACTCAGCTCCCGGTACCAGCTTTTGGACCTTAGTTTCCTACTAAACTGAGATGTTGGGAGGTTCACAGGGCCAAAGTCCCCAGGCCTGTCCCTGCCTAGGAACAGAAGCCAGGGTTGTGCACCCACATAGTCACACACATGTGCACATGTATCCCCTGCTGATAGTGGGAGGGAGAGAGCCAGCCCAATCTGTCTCTCAGAAGGACCCAGATGGGCCGGGGGTGGCCCAGGAAGGCTTGGACACCCAGAAATGAGGGTATCTCTGAGGGAAAATCTGCATTTCCAGGATATAGCCTTCCCCCCACTCCCAGCCCTGGGTCTGGCCACTATAGATGAGTCCCACTCAGCAGGGCAGGAAGGGGAGGCAGGCAACTGGGCCAATGGCTCTGACCGACCACACGAGAATGGCCACCTCACGACCAGGGACACACTCGGGTCCCAGGATTAACAGCCTGCAGCCCGAGGGGCCCAAACCCTCCCTCCAGAGCTCTAGTCTCCTCCTGAGGCCTCCCAGGTCCTGGCCCCCAGAAGCTGCCTGCCAGAGGAGGGGGGCCCACTGACATCCTCCCTGCGGGCTCAGGTCCAGCCAGGCTCAGGCCAAACCCCTGCCTGTCTAGGCCATGGTTACATAACCCATTTGTGGGTCAGTTGTTCCGTGAGGGAAGGAGGGGCTGGCAGGACAGAAGCCCCTTTGTCAGGCCCCGGACAGAGATGGGGGCAGGGGGCCCAAGGGCGAGGAACTGGGGGAAGTGAAGGAGTTGAGTCAAGAGGGGCTGCTATAAGGCAGCTCAGTGCGGACTGTGGGTCCCCGGTGGCCCACAAAGCCTGCAAAGTCAAATAGGCCCGAATTTGAATGCTCCCTCTGCCCCTCACTACCCCTATGGCCTTGGCCCTGAGCTTGAAGGGGACTAACAGGGCTGGCCTTGCAGACCTGAAGACGTTTCCAGACATAAAGCATGAAGGGTCCGGCAAGGAGTTGGCTCATTAAGTAGCAATGACTAATATTAGCTCTATGGGAACCCCCTCCACACCCTCCTACGAGGGGCTTCTCTCGTGCAGAGCAGAGGCTCCAGAAAGAGAGGCACTGCTACTCCCTGCCCCTCCCCCTCTGCTCAGACACTTTGCTGGCGCTGAAGTCCATCTCCATTGGCAGCAATGCCACCCTTCCCTCAGTGGTCCAGGCCAAAACCCTGAAGTCAGTCAGCCCTGGGTCCCCTCTTGACACCTTAAATCTTCTCCATTGGTAAACCCCATTGGCTCTACCGTTAAGACACTCTCACAGGATCACTGCCAATACCTCCCCACTGGTGTCCTCGCTTCCTCCTTGCCCCGTTCAGCCTATTCCCCCCACACACTGAGGTCAGGGGATCCCCGTTAGAGCATGAATCCAACCCCTGTGCTCCTCTCCAGCAGACTCTCCAAAAGCGCCTGTTTCACTGAACAGCGGCTCTGCATGAGGCGGCCCCTGACTTCCTCGGTGCCCCTGCTCCAGCCATGTGATGGTGCTCCAACATTCTGGCTGCCTTGCCACAGGGGCCTAGTTTGTTTTGTTTTTTCTGTACCATGGCTCTAGTGGTGCTGAGTTATCTTTAATTTCATTTGAAACAATTTTGTTAGATTGTATTATGACAGCTGTCATATCAGTGTGCACTAAAACAAACAAACAAACAAAAAAAAAAAACCAAAAAAAAAAAACTTGCCCTGGCTGGTGTGGCTCAGTGGATTGAGTGCCGGCCTACGAACCGAAGGGTTGCCAGTTCAATTCCTGGTCAGGGCACATGCCTGGGTTGTGGGCCAGGTCAGGCCCCCCGTAGGGGCACATGAGAGGTAACCACACATTGGTGTTTCTCTCCCTCTCTTTCTTCTTCTCTTCCCTTCTCTCTAGAAAATAAATAAAATCTTTAAAAAACCCAACAATTTATCAGCCCTGGCCAGTGTGGCTCAGTGGACTGAGTGCCAGCCTACAAACTGAAAGGTCCCCAGTTGGGGGTGTGAGAGAGGCAACCACACATCAATGTTTCTCTCCCTTTCTTTCTCCCTCACTTTCCCTCTGTCTATAAATAATTGAATAAATCTTAAAAGAAAACATCAAAATTGGTGGATTTTTATACAGCCATTTTAACATTGAAGACTGAAGAAAATTCGTAATATCTTTGGTGTATTATGCTTTATTATTTTAAGAAAGGTAAAAACACAACTGAAGCACAAAAAAAGGTTTGTGCAGTGTGTGGAGAAGGTGCTGTGACTGATCGAATGTGTCAAAAGTGAGTTGTGAAGTTTCTTGGTACTATTGACATTTGGCCAAATAATTCTTTGCTGTGCGGATGTCCTATGCATTGGAAAATGTTTAGCAGCACCCCTGGCCTCTCCCCACTAGAAGCCAATAGTGGGAGATAGCCGGCACACTCAAAATATCCAAATTAATGAAGTTATTGGTGAAAATGAAAAATGTATCTTTTATTTTATGGAAAAAACTAAATGGACTTTTTGGCCAACCCAATATACATGGGTGGGTTTTTCTTCCCCCAGTTATTCCCATGATTCTTTCCCTCAATTCTTTCAGGTCTTTACCCAAATGTCACCAGCTTGGTGAAGCCTCCCTGGTCTCCTCATCTAAAATGATAAACCCTGCCCTGACCGGTGTGGCTCAGTTGATTGGGCATCGTTCTGCGAAATGAAGGATCGCCTGTTCGATTCCAGGTCGGGCCACATGCCTAGGTTGAGGGCCCAGTCACACCGTGTGCAAGAGGCAACCGATCGATATTTCTCCCTCTCTTTCTCCCTCCCTTCCCCTCTCTCTAAAAATAAATAAATAAATTCTTAAAAATAAAATAAAACGGTAACCCCCTCCCATGCCATGTCTGCTGTATTTTTCTCTTTAGCCTCCATGACCACCTTTGATCTCATCTGTGTCTGCTCCCATCACTGAACTACTCGCTCCAAGAGGACAAGGGTTTTTATTTACTTTGTTCACTGCCGTATCCTTGGAGGCTGAATCAGTGCCAGGTACACACAGGGTGCCCAGTAAATTAGAGACTGGAGTCATATCTTAGTCCCACACACTGTGTCCACCTGCCAGGGCCAGTTTCAGGCATGGGACCTTTCAGGCACGTGCAGTCACTCAGAAGGGCCCCTCATCTAGTTGGATGCTCTGCTGTCACCATCTTAAATTCTTAATTTTTGGACAAGACACCCATATTATCATGTTGCACTGGGCCCCGTGAAGTATGCAGCCTGGCCTGCCACAGTCCCTTGTTAAGGCGAAGAGAGCAAGACATGGCCGCCCTGTAGCACCCCATCCTGTCTAGGGCCACATCCAGGACATTCTCAACACCCCCACACATACGCACACACACCACACTCTGCCCAAGTCTAATGTTTGCTGCCCGCCTCTTTTCTTAGTTCCAGTTCCCAGTAGCCAGTTCTCAGCTTCTCTTGCAGACTTCCCAGTCTAGACCCTTTTCCTCCCTCCTACAGTCAACGCCTCCCAGGCAGCTGCTAAGCCCGGTGCTCCGAGGGGAACACATAGCCAGGCCCACCTGCTCACCTGGCTGTACTTGGTGAAATTTCAGAGGGGCTGGAGTTCAAGGCCCAGGAAGAGACACGGACACCAGGGGAGGAGGAGCCTCCACTCCAAAGGGGACAACTCCTCACATGAGGAGGAGCATCACACTAAGAGCATCTCACCCTCTCCCTGCCACTGATTTCCTCAAAGAGGAAAACAGCTGGAGCTGGATGGAGAGCTTGAGGTCTTGGAGCACTTCCCCGACACCTGTGGGAGACACCAGCCACCAAGGAATGAACTCTGCATGGGACTGGGGAGGCTGAACCAGGTGGAGACAGGTACTCTGAATGAAGCTGGAGGGGCCTGGGCAGGTGGGAGAGAAGGGGGCAAGTGGGCACCAAGCTGAAGGTCTTAGGCACTCCCTTTCCCTTTCCACAAGGGCACAAAGTCCTATGGATTCCACATCAGTAACAGCACATGAACTTCGCTCCCCACCCTATCCCACAACTTGGGGTCTCCAATTTCTGGTCATCCCAGCCTCTCTAAACTGTTCTCCTGGCACCATCTCTACCTTTGAAGGCAGCTCCAAACTCCCAGCTGCAGAGGCCCCAGCGCCTCTCCCAGCCCACCCTCATGACCTCCCTCGACCACTCTGCCCAGATGCTCCTCCAACCACAGAAGCCATTCACAGGCCACCCCACAGAGCTACTTCTTCCCCTGCAGGGACACAGCTCTGGTTTTCTCTAGTCCCATCTCAGAGTGACTGAGCCCCATGGCTTCCAGGAGGCCAGGTACCCTCCCAGCTCTTCCAGGGAAGCAGGGCCAGTCGGTCTCTTCCCAGTTCCCCCAGGCAGGTAGCTCTGGGCCAGATGCCAGAGCAAGAGTCAAGGTGAGAGAGCGCAGGGGTACTGGCCTGTAGTCTTCAGGAAATTCAGAAAGGGGAGGTTGGGCCAGAAGGAAGGGCAGGGTACCCCACCCCTGCCAGCAGAAGGCCAGCCCCCACCCAGCACCTCCCCTTCTCCCCCTCAGGGACAACTGCTGAGGGTGCTAGTGCCGGTGTGTGTAACGAGGCTCCTTTCGAGGTGGGAGGGCGGACTGACAGAGGCTGGCACCACACTGGAGGGCTGGGGCCATGGGGAGGTGCCAGCACACGGAGATCATGGGGACATGGATTATGGGATGCCCCTGAATCTAGGGGGCCCTAGGGAACACTGCTGGGTGCCCCCCACCCCACGGCCCAAACTCCAGCTGTACTATGCTGAATCAAAATACATCTTACTCCAAAGCAGGCCAGTGTTGCCATGACGACGGAGCTAATTCATGGAGGGATTTCTCTGTCTGACTTATTAAGCCCGCTCCTGTGAGTCAGAGCCCAGAGACCAGTCTAGGCAAGGGTGTATGTAGAGATCCAGGTGAGACCCAGGTAAAGGTAAAACTCCCCACACCCTCCTAGGGGGGCCAGAGTAGAAGGGAGGAGGAACCCCCAAATCCGATGCTCCTACGCCCCAGGCCTGCCCACTCTGGGTTGAGGAAATGGTCCTAGTTAGTGCTTACTGAGCACTTAGTAGGAGCCTGGGCTTCATACACACTCTCTTATTGTTCTTACAGCAATGCTAGGAGACAGGGGACCACAAATATCCCCATCCTACAGATGAGGAGACTGAGGCCTGGGGAGCTGGAGTTGTTTATGCCCAAGATGGCATGGCCACTAGGTGGAAGTCTTGACCTTGCCTTCCACTTCTCAGTGCCTTCACTTGCTTTTGAGGTTCAGCTGAGATTGTGCCTGCCTGGAAGCCCTCCCTTTCCGAGCCCTGAGACCCTGATGCTAGCCCCAACTGGGTATAGAAGGCAAGGCCAGCCTGTGTATGTGCGGCTGCAGGGCACAGAAGTGTGGCTCTCTAGTTAGCACAGAGCAGACAGGACCTGGGAAGCAGGTATTGAAGCAGGAGGGCCCCTCTAGGACTCAAGGATGCACCTCCCACCTTCCCCGAAGCAGTCTCAGTCCTCAGCATCCTTTAAGGAGAGAGGAGAGTGGGGGGCCTCCCTGGCTCACATACAGCCCCTGGGGGTGCGGTAGGGAGTGAGGTGCCTACACTCCGCGGCAGTCCTGCACAGCCCTACCCATGCCCCTACAGGTACCCTGACACACTGACACAGTCATGTGCGCAGCCGCACATGTGTCTGGTCCACACACCCATCCATCCATCTCTAAGAGCCCTGGGGAAGCCTCCCGGGTGAGCTGGGATGAGTGCTGCGATCAGGGCTCCAAGCTCCCAACCCTTCCCTGGGGTCCTAACAGCACAAGCTCAGGATGGCTAGTGGGAGACCCCTCCCTCTCCCACAGCTCCCTTTCCCAGCAGTGAGGCCAGAAAGAACCAGGGTCTGTTCCAGGGTCTGCACCTGCTTGGAGCTCAGCCTGGCCTGGGCTGGGCGACCTTGGACCACTGCTCCCCTATCAGTAAATGGCCCGCAGCCAGCCATGCCTGGGCAGCCACACCCCCAGCATGGTCCTGTCCCCCCTTCCCTGCAAAGCGTGTTATTAAACATGGGGCGGGAAAGGGGTCTGACAGGGACCATCGGCCCCCTTGATGTCCCAACCGCAAGGGGCCCCTCCCTCTCTCCAAGGGGAGGGCATCGCCTTGCCCTTTAAAGGCCCAGCAGAGACCTCCAGCTGTCCACCCGCAGCCCGAGGAAGGAGGAGGACCGAGGAGGAGAGGGAGGGGTATAAACGCCTGCAACCCGGGAGGTGGGTACTGCCAGGTGCCCGCTGGGGAGCTCGGGGTGACAGCCCAGCGCTCAGTGCCGCCCCTCCTTCAGGGCTGGGGACGAGGGTTCGCACCGAGGCTCCGGGCGCTGTTGGCCCGGCCCCGCCCCGCCCCCAGGGACACACAGCATCCCCCTCCCCGCCCTGCGCTGGGAGGGTTTAGGGGCCCGACGCTGGAGGTGGCCCCCGAGCGTGCCGCGGCTCCCGTCGCCCCCCACCCCCACCCCGCGCCCCCTACACTCACTGGCTTTCCCCGGCCGCGGCCTCTGCAGCAGCCTCTGCGCGGTCCCGACGTCCTCCGCCTTCACCGCCTGCACCAGCTCCTGCTCCTTCCCCATGGCGCGGCCAGGGCCGCAGCGACGCGGCAGCGCTCCGTGCTCTCCGCGCGGCTCAGAGGAGGCGGCGGTGGCTGCCCCGCGGCGCCGGCCGCATCCTTTTCCCTCCCCCGCCGCCTGCGCCCCTCGCCGTCCTCCAGCTCCCGCTCGGGCTCCCGGCGCGGATGGGGCGAGGAGCGCGTCACGGGTGGGGGGCGGCCCGGGAGCGGGGCCGGCGGCGGGCGTGAGGCGGGGGCGCGGCACCTGGCACCGCCTCCTGGACGCCTGGGTCCCCCTCTTGTGGCCGCTGACCTCCGTCCGCCCGCGCCAGCCGCGCGCCTGGCTCCTTGGCTCCGCCCCTACCTCAAGCTGCCTCGTCCCGAGACGCCCCCTCCCCACGTGCGGGCCGCGGGAGTCAGGCCCGGCGTTTGAGGACACCCCGTTGCCCCTGGAGCCCCGGAGGCTGGGGACAGCATCGGCCGGGGGTATGGACCCCAAACCCCGACAGGGCGGCGGCGCCGCCTCGAAGCTGAGCCTGAGAGAGGCTTCCAGAGGCTGCGGGACCCAGGCGGGGGAGTAACTCGGCGGCAGTGGGCGGGCGGGGACCCGAGCAAGGAGAGAACCCGGGCACCAGCTGTGGCATGGGAGCCAGCGCGCCAGAGGCTGTCAGACATTTCTGGCCCGTGGTTCCCGTGGGAGGTGTCGAAGGACTGTGAAGAGGAATCTCCCAATAATGAATTCGGTGTCAGGGAACCCGCACCCGCACCCACTCCCCCCCACCCCCGCCCCAACTGCACCTTCTTCCCCTGAATCCTCTGGATCTGTCCATAAACAACACATAAGCAACAGTCTCTCTAGCCTCAATCTGAACCCCAACTCCAGTGCAGCATCCCCAGCTGGGGTGCAGCTCCCACCTACCACCAAGGGGTCCTCAATCCCCTCATCCCCAGCCCAAATGGGGTCACAGGCCCGCCCTGCAGCACTCCGAGCTCCCACCAAAGCCTGCTTACCCTCCAGCCTCCAGCCACAGACTCGGGGGCGGGTAGCACCAGACAGGGCAGTCCTGCTTGACAGATGCTAACACCCCACACATCCACAACACACAGAAAAGCTTTATCCTTCTGACCTCTTGGGCCTCAGGCCCTCACCTTGTAATGGCTGCTGCATTCCAGAGAAAGCAGTGTTGGAGTGTGCTTCCTCACTTTAGGGAAAAGAAGATCATCACCCCAATGGGGCAAGGTTATTAGGTGAGTTCACACATATATGGTCTGATGCCCCTCTTCTTACAGCCCAGACCATCGAGCACCTCTAGAGGGAAGGTTACCAGAGGGTAAGGGAGGGGAAGTAGCAGGCACTGACTGAGGTCCACTGATCTCGGCAGTTGGTCATTTCCCCACCACTATCATGGGGTCTCCCATGAAATTTGGGAAGCAAGCCTGGGTCTGGGCTGCCAAAAGTGTCCCTTAAATACAAGGGCCCTTTCCCCCATCCTTTATGGTGACCAATTCCTGGGCACCTGCTAGGTCAAGATGTGTGCTAGGCACTTCAGGGATGAGCTTGGACTTAATGTGCCCATTTTACAGATGAAGAAAGTAAAGCTCAGAGAAGCCAAGTGACTCACCTGAGGTCCCAGAGTCTCCATGTAATGAGTCTTTGCTTAGAAAACACATTAGCCACAGCTGTTGTGGCTCAGTGGCTGGAGCACTGGCTCTGCAAACCAAAGAGTTGCCAGTTCGATTCCCAGTCAGGGCACATGCCTGGGTTGCAGGCCAGGTCCCCAGTTGGGGATGGGCGAGAGGCAACCATACATTGATATTTCTCCCTCCCTTTCTCTAAAAAAAAATAAATAAAATCTTTTTTTAAAAAAAGAGGCTAATGGCCCTGGCTGGTGTAGCTCAGTGGATTGAGCGCAGGCCTGCGAACCGAAGGATCGCGGTTAGATTCCCAAGTCAGGGCACATGCCTGGGTTGCCAGGCCAGTTCCCGGCAGGGGACATACAAGAGGCAACCGCACATTGATGTTTCTCTCCCTCTCTCCTTCCCTTCCCCTCTAAAAGATAAATAAATAAAATCTAAAAGAAAAAAAAAAGTACTTAAAAAAATCTTAAAAAAAAAAAAGAGGCTAACGTGGATTAGCCTCTGCACTTGTTCTAGTTCTGCCTCCTATTGAGTTTGTTTTTACAGTCACTCTGTCTTTCTGAGTCTTAGTTTCCCCTCTCTAAAATGGGGTAAGAATGACATTCCCCTTAGGTTATTTGAGGAGAATATATATTCTAAATATATATATAGTTTATTTATTTATTTATTTAGACAGAAGAAGAAGGAAGAAGAAAGACAGGGAGAGAAACATCAATGTGCGGTTGCCTCTCACCCACCCCCATCTGGGGACCTGGCCTGCAACCCAGGCGTGTACACCGACTGGGAATCAAACCAGTGACCTTTTGTTTTGCAGGCAGGCGCTGAATGCACTGAGCCACACCAGCCAGGGCTGAGGATATATTTTGATGCAATCAATAAAGTGCTTTGCAGTAGAACTTAGTAAGTGCTCAAGAAATGGCTGCTGTGAATATTGTGATATTCTTGGGTCTTTCTACCTGGGCTACCCAAGAAGCAACTGTATTTTATTCATCTTTGTATCTGCAGGCCCTAGCAGTGTGGCACATAGGAAACAATAAAAAGAAAAAAAAGAGAGAGAGCAATCCTTACCATTATTTCTATGTTTTGGCTGACTAAGGTAAACCATTCTGGACTGAGCCTAACATTTGCAGGGCCTGGGGCCAGAGTACAAACAGAGGCCCACACACTGGATGTCTAAATATTTAAATGCTATAAATCATGCTAATAACCTGATTTAATTTAAATATGTTCTATCGTTCTACCTTGACAAATATACCTTCGTTATGACCTGAAAGGCCAAGTTCCAATTTAGAATTCTCAGATTCCTCTGGGCAATGAACTGGCCCCTGCCTGCAGCTTTTTTTGGTTGTTCTTTGCCTAGCCTCAGCTCCATCTATACCCCTTAGTCTTCTTCTCACGTAGGGGTGGGCACTTTGCTGTGTGGTCTACTTTCATGACAGGCCTGGGAAGAGAGCTGTGCAGATTCTCCTAGATTCACACTGCCTGGTGAGGTTAACTCCCTAGGAAGGCTGAGGAAGTCCTAGATCTGCTGCTGGCCAGCCCAGCAACCTTGGACAAGCTCCTGACACTCAGCTGCCTCATCTGCAAAATGGGCCAGCAGCTTTGCCTGCAGCCCAAGGCTGATGGGAGGATCTATATGAATACAGAGATGTATGTCTGTCTGGGGTTCCCCAAGCCTGGGGATGGAGGCTGCAGGGTAGGCTAGCTGATCCAGCAGAGGGATTAGGATTCAGAGATGCAGGATTTGGGCAGCCTTCCAGAAAGTCAGGCCTCCTATCTCATCCCTGGGAGGAGGGGCTACTGAGCCAGCAGAATTGCTGAGGCTTGGCCTGGAGTAGAGCTGGCGGCCACTTCACTGCAGCCTGGGCTGGCCCCCTTCCCAGCTGCACAGCAGCCTCCACCTGCAAGACCAGCCCTGCTGCTGCCCACCAGCTGTGTGACTGCTCAGGCGTTATCTGGTGCCCTGCTCCTTATGTATAAAATGGGGATAACGAAATGTACCCTCCCATGGCCTGCTGGGAGCATACAGCATGTGTTAGCTGCCATGGTTTCTATCATTCTCCTAGTCGCCACCTTTGTAAAGCACTCAGCTGGTGCTTGGTACATAAGAGGGGATCCGCCCATACGTCCCGTCCCACCTTCCTGCCCAGTGGGGACACTGAAGCTGCTCCGGCTGGATGAGGAGAATGGCCTGGTCTGTCAGTCACCCCCAGGCATGAGGCATATAAAGCTGCCACACTCTACCCAGAGCCCCCACAGAAAAGGCAAATAGCTCCTGGACCCATGGTGGAGCCCCAGACACCTAGCCGAGTCTTCCAACCTTCTCTCAGCCCCACCCCTCTCTCCTGCTCTCAGATTCCTTTGCCAATTTGCTCTGGACATCTTTCAGGTGCTCAGGTTCACAGGATTCTTCGTCTTTCAGTCTTTGAAGCCTGCATATTCATCTGCCCTTCCAGAGCTGCGTCTGCACCTGGAGGAGCTGCCCTGCAGGAGTAGTATAGCTCCTGTACTTACAGAGGAAGATGAAGAGGATATATGGGATATGGGGGCTACCCGGAGAGTAGTCACCTCAGCCAGAGCTGAGCCCAGCAGGATAGGTTCTGTCATGTTCCAGAGGTGTGCCCCTTAGCACATGACTCTTCATTTCTGAGCCTCATTATTCCTGCCTTCAAAATGGGGGTAGGGGGAAAATGGGGGGAGGGGGTTCTCCTTGGCAGAGCCACTGTGAAGACCTGATGCATAATGTAAGTAAAATGCTCAGCACAATTTGGTGGTTCCTCAAAAAGTTAAGTAAGCCCTGGCCAGGTAGTTGATTAGAGCCTTGTCCCAATATGCCAAGGTGGTGGTTGGATCCCCAGTCAGGGCACATACAAGAATCAACCAAAGAATACGTAAGTGGAACAAAAAAATTGGTGTTTTGTCCTGGCTGGTGTGGTTTAGTGGATTGAGTGCTGGCCTGCAAACCTAAGGTAGTTCGATTCCCAGTCAGGGTTGCGGGCAGGTCCCCCCATAGGGGCTGTGTGAGAGGCAACCACACATTGATGTTTCATTCCTTCTCTTTCTCCCTCCCTTCCCCTCTCTCTAAAAATAAATAAATAAAATCTTTAAAAAAAACTGTTAGAACTAATAAGTGAATTTAGTAAAATTGTAGGATACAGAATCAATATATACAAATCTGCTGTATTTCTATACACCAATAGAGTTTGTAAAAAGAAAACAATCCCATTTTCAACTGCATCAACAAGTATAAAATACCTAAGAGTAAATTTAAGCAAGAAGGTAAAAGAGCTGTACTCTGAAAACTACTAAGACATTCAAAAAAGAAATTGAAGAAAATACAGATAAATGGAAGGATATACCTTGCTCATGAATTGGAAGGATTAATATTGTTAAAATGTCCTTACTATCTAAAGCAATATACAAATGATACAGATTCAATGCAATCCCTTTTAAAATACCAATGGCATTATTCTCAGAATTAGAACTAATTCTGAAGCTTTCATGGAACCGCAGAAGGCCCAGAATAGCCAAAGAAATCTTGAGAAAAAAAACAAAGTGGAAGGTATCATACTCCCTGATATCAAACTATACTAAAAAGCTACAACGAAGTAAAGACAGTCTCTTCAATAACTAGTGTTGAGAAAACTGGACAGATACATGCAAAAATGAAAACTTGACCACTTTCTTACAGCATATATAAAATAAACTCAAACTGAATTAAAGATGTAAATGTAAGACCTAAAACCAAAATCTCCTAGAAGAAAACATAGACAGTAATCTCTTGGACAAATTCTTAGCAGTATCTTTTTGCGTATGTCTCCTCAAACAAGGGGGAAAAGAAAAAAATAAACAAATGGAAATATCACACTGAAGAGTTTTTGTACAGTGAAGGAAACCATCAACAACATGAAAAGACAGCCCTGGCTGGTGTGGCTCAGCGGACTGAGTGCCGACCTAACCAAAGGCTCCCTGGTTGATTCAATTCCTTAGCCAGGGCACACACCTGGGCTGTGGGTCAGGTCCCTGGTACGTGTGAGAGGCAACCACACACTGATGTTTCTCTCCCTCTTTTTCTCCCTCCCTTCCTCTCTCTAAAAATAAATAAATGAGCCCTGGCTGGTGTAGCTCAGTGGATTGAGCGCGGGCCTGCGAACCGAAGGATCGCAGTTCGATTCCCAGTCAGGGCACATGCCTGGGTTGCCAGGCCAGTTCCCGTCAGGGGACATACAAGAGGCAACCGCACATTGATGTTTCTCTCCCTCTCTCCTTCCCTTCCCCTCTAAAGATAAATAAATAAAATCTAAAAAAAAAAAATAAAAAAATAAAAATAAAAATAAAAATAAATAAATGAAATCTTTAAAAAAATGAATGAAAAGACAACCTACTGAATGGGAGAAGACATTCGCAAATGATACATCTGATAAAACGTTAGTATCCTAAGTATATAAGGAACTCACACAACTTAACACCAAAAAAAATAAACAATCCAATTTAAAATAGGGCAGAGGTGGGTGGAAAAGGTAAAAGAATTAAGAAGTAAAACTGGCAGTTATAAAATAGTCACAGGGGTATGAAAGCATAGCATAGGGAGTATAGTCAATAATATTGTAATAACTGTGTGTGATGCCAGGTGGGTACTGGAAATTTCAGGGAGGACCGCTTTGTAAAGTATATGATTATCTAACCACTATGCTAACATCTGAAACTAATACAAAATCATATTGAGTGTCAACTATAATCAAAAAATAAAAATTTTAGCCCTGGCTGGTGTGGCTCAGTGGATTGACTGCTGGCCCATCAACTGAAAGGTCACAGATTTGATTCCGGGTCAGGGCACAAGCTGGGGTTGCTGGCTAGGTCCCCAGTGGGGGGCATGCAAGAGGCAACCAATTGATGTTTCTCTTGTTCATTGATGTTTCTCTCCCTCTTTTTCTCCCTCCCATCCCCTCTCTCTGAAAATAAATAAAATCTTTAAGAATAAATAAATAAATAATTTTTAAAAATGGGCAGAGGACATGAATAAACATTTCTACCAACGGGACATACAGATGGCCAACAGACATATGAAAAGATGTTCAACATCACTAATGATTTGGGAAGTTCAAATCAAAACCACGATGGCATATAACTTCACACCTGTCAGAATAGTCATCATCAATAAATCAATAGACAACGTGTGGAGAAAAGGGAACCCTTCTACACTGTTGGTGGGATTGTAAGTTAGTTTAGCCACTATGGAAAACAGTATAGAGATCCCTCAAAAAAACTAAAAATAGAGTTGCCATATGACCTAGCAATTCCACTTTTGGGTTTTTAGGCACAGAAAACAAAAGCACTAATTTGAAAAGACATATGTACCCCGATGTTCATTGTAGCATTACTAATAATAGCCAAGATATGCAAGTAACCTAGATGTCCATTAACAGACAAATGGATAAAGAACATGTGGTATATATACAATGGAATATTACTCAGCCATAAAAATAATGAAATCTTGCCATTTGTAACAACACGTTTGGACCTAGAGGATATATGCTAAGTGAAATAAGACAGAAGGAGAAAGACAAATATCCTATGGTTTCACTTATATGTTGAATCTAAAAAAAATGAATAAACAAAACAGAAGCAGACTGAAAATTAGCTGATGCCCAAAGGGAAGGGGTGGGGAAAATGGGAATTAAAAAAAAAAAACCCAGAACAGGCAAATCCTTAGAGACAGAAAGTAGACTGATGGTTGCCAGGAGCTGGGAAGGGAGGGTTTGAGAGGGGAGGTTGAGAAGGGAGGGGAAATGAGGAGTGACTGCATAATGGGTAGTGGTTTTCTTCTGTGGTAATGAAAATGTTCTGGAACTAGACAGAGGTGGTGGTTGCAGGACCTTGTGAATGTACTAAGTGAAACAAATTTGGAAAACGGTTAATTTCATACTGTGTGAATTTCAATTAAAACGATGCCCCATACAGAATACGCCCTCAAAATGCTATGAAAGTTGCTGAAAACCAGGAGTTCAACAGGTAAGGAGGTGGAGGGGAAAGCCTCCAAGGTGTGGGCAATGGTTCAGAAGGGAGTGTCTGGTGGGGAATCATCTGCTCTGGCCAGGTGGAGAATGGAGGGAGTAGCCTACGGAACGGAGAGGGGGAGAAAGCTGCAGGTTCTTCAGTGGCCAGGTCCAGGAGTCTGGAGGGGAACAGAAAACCCCTGAAGGCTTCTAACAGGGCTCAGACTTAGGTTTTTAAAAGACCACGTTGCAATGTGCAGGATAGCTTGAAGGAGGGCCAGTGGTGGTGGGGGGGACTGGTCAGGAGGCTGCTATGGGAGACAGGGTGGTGGATGTGGCTGGATCACACCTAGGTGTAACACCCAAGTGGCCACTGGCACACAGTGAGGTAGGTCTATGGTGAATTGTCTTGGTTGTGAAAAGTGGAGTTGTACATGGGGACATCCAGGGACAGTGTATCACAGGGAGCCAGATCTGAGCTGGAGAAGGGATGGAAAGGTGCTGTTGCAGATGTGGTGGTAGTGGAAGCTCTGGAGAATGGACAACCTGACCACCACCACCCCACCCCACCCCCAGGAACAAGGTGGGTTTAGAAAGAGACAAGACCTCTGAAGGGTACCAGCCTTTAGGGGCAGAGAGAGACTTGAGTGTCTGACAAGAAGCTAGGCAACAGGAGCTTTCCAGGAGCAGGGCTGTCAAACACTGTGCAGCCCTGTCCAGATGCAGAACGGAAAGTATCAGCCGAGTCTGGCAGTGTGAGAAGTGCAGTGACCTTGTGACATTTTCACTGGCGAGTTGGGAGAAAAGACCTGACATCAAGAGGAGTAAGTAGGAAGTGAGAATGTGGAGCCAGCAAGGCAGTAAAGACAGCTCTTTGAAGGACAGAGTGCTGCCTGGAAGGAACGTTTTGGGTTGTTTTGTGAAGTTTAAAGGCTGAGGAGAAGGAAGGAGGGGAGTTGGGGAGGGTACAGGAAGGAAGGCTCCTGGGACCCAGGACCCAGGTGGATGGGCAGGGGATGTGGCCTTGGTCAAAGGGCCAGATAAGGAAGGGGGTTGGGGTGGAGCTGCATTTTAAGCATGGTGAGAACAGTGGGAGAGTCTGTCTTAAGGACTTTTTTTCCTGTGAAAGAGGGTAAGGCCACGTGCGTGGAGTGTGGTAGGGCTGGAATGGGAAATAAGGTATGAAGGACCCAGTTTTGGAGGGGTCACTGGGCTGAGTTGGAGGAATGGAGCATCAGGAAAGAGCTAGAAAGGCTGGTAAGGGCCCAGACTAGGGTTGCCAGATTTAGCGAATAAAACTACAGAAAGCCTAGTTACATTTGAATTAACTTAGACAAATGAGTAACTTTTTAGTTTATTTCATGCAATATTTGGGACATACTTATATATTTTAAAAGTCACTGCTGTTCGTCTGAAATTCAAACGTAACTAAGCATTCGGTAATTTATCTGGGAATCCTAGCCTGAATGGGGAGTAGGGGACTGAGGGAATGGAGGGGGTGCTGCGACCTAGTCTCGGGACCCAAGCCTGGAAAATAATTAGCCCTTTCACGAGGGCGGGGTGGGCAAGTGAGGAAAAGGCTGGATCCACTGCTTTTGTTCATGTACCCGCGGGGCTAGTGATCACCAAGGCCTCTAAGGTTTTTCCGGGAGGAGGGGCCCCCAGCACCATAACTTTGGTCTCGTCCCTCCCTGCCCCCCGTACTCCGGTGGTGTCGTCCGAAAGGCCCATCGATAACTCTACGCTCGGCCTCAGACTATCGATTCATTCCGGCTCCGCTCGCCGTCCTGGGCTGCCGCGGAGCGCAGAGTCGCCCGTAAGGTACCGAGGTCGTGGGACGAGAGCTAGAAGGCGGCTACTGTGTGGTCGGGAGAGCGCGACCGGAGGAAGCTGGCCCAGTGGGACGGAGCCAGGACTGTCGACGGAGCACCGGGGAGCACCAGGGTCCAGGCACAGAACGCCCCTTCACTTCAGGTCTAGCCGCTGGCCTGCTACGCATGCGCATCCGCAGCACTCGGCTTCCCTTTTGGGCCTTCTGCCTCCTTGCGCACGCGTGGCCCGCCCCTGCGGCAGGGTGACATCCCGGGTGTGATTGCCCCCTGGCGGCCGGTGAGGTGGTGTCTGGGGCGAGTCTGGGGCCGGCTGGAAAGTAGCACACGCCTTGTAGCTGGGAGGCTGTCGCTGGACGGTTGCCACGTGTGTCCCTGAACCTGACGGAGCCTCACTTTCTCCATCTCTAAGATGGGAATAATACATCTCTCTCCGAGTAGAACTATAATCTGTTTAGGTCATCAATTTCGACTGGTGTGCCACAAGAATTTTTAAAACATGCAATACCTATGTAATCAGGTGCACTGACCTTTTTTCCTTTAGATTGTCAAATAAAAAGAACGACAAGAGCCAACACAATAGCCATCCAGTGTGAATGAATCAAAATTATACCTATTGTTTGTCAGATGAGCAAAAATATATTTTTTGGTGTACCACAGACTTTTAGTAATTAGTTTACGTTTGCCATGAGATGAAAAAGGATGAAGTCCTGGCCGGTGTGGCTCAGTGGGTTGAGTGCCAGTCTGTGAACTGAAAGGTTGCCAGGTCAACTCCCAGTCAGGGCACATGCCTGGGTTGTAGACCAGGTCCCCAATTGGGGGCATGCAAGAGGCAACTGGTCAACGTATCTCTTGCACATCGATGTTTCTCTCCATCTCTTTACTCCTCTTCCCCCCTCTAAAAATAAATAAAATCGTTTTATAAAAGAAAAAGGTTGATAATTGCTGGTTTAGGACATGAAGAGTATACTTGCTTTTCTCTTTTTCAGATGCTCTGACCTTTGACCCTTGCTGAGTCTTCCAAGAAGCCACAGCATGAACACATCCCCAGGCACAGTGGGCAGTGACCCTGTCATCTTGGCCACTGCGGGCTATGACCACACCGTACGGTTTTGGCAGGCCCACAGTGGGATCTGCACCCGCACAGTGCAGCACCAGGATTCTGTATCCTCTGCTGGGAAGGTGGGCAGGGTGGTGCTGGACAGGATCCCTGGTGGGGTAACAGCTTGGACAAAGGCCTTGCCTTGGGTAGGGAAGATACAGCAGCAGCTGAGCCATATGGTGGTGGCGTTGAGGGCCCCTGACCCCAGGACTCTGCTGGTCATCCTCCTTAATAGACATAGCAGGTGAATGCGCTGGAGATCACGCCTGACCGCAGCATGATTGCTGCTGCAGGTACCTGTACTCTCAACCTGACCCCTAACCTCTGATGGGTTGATCTAGGCACAGCCTAACTTCACTTTGGCCTGTGCCCACAGGTTACCAGCACATCCGCATGTATGACCTCAACTCCAATAACCCCAACCCCATCATCAGCTATGATGGGGTCAATAAGAACATCGCATCTGTGGGTTTCCATGAGGACGGCCGCTGGATGTACACGGGTGGGGAGGACTGCACTGCTCGAATCTGGGACCTCAGGTATGGGTGCCAGGCAGGAGGGGCCTACTGCCTGTATATATGGGGGTACTGGATGTATGGGGGTGAGGGCCAGGCCAGAGAGTGACTTAAGCTGGGTTTCCTCTCAGCAGAGGCTGAGACAGGGTTTCCTATGTGGGTGATATATTGAGGGCAGTAAGGAAAGCAGGTTAGGGAAGGGACAAAGCCACACAAAGTATCAAAGAATAAGTCCTGCCTTGAGGCAAGGGGCTGGCCTTTATGCCCCTTGTCAGTCAATCATTGGCTTCAGGCTGCCCCTGGTGAGTGCCAAGCCTCCCAAGTATTTCCTGTGGGGTAGCTCCTATCAGCAGGGGGACAAAGCTAAATGCCTAGGGAAAGGGCATTTGGGTGGGACACCAACAGCATATCCCTACAGGCAGTGTATGTGTCCCACCCCAAAGGTCCCGTAACCTGCAGTGTCAGCGGATCTTCCAGGTGAATGCACCCATTAACTGTGTGTGCCTGCATCCCAACCAGGTGAGGGGTAGGCATAGGGCTGGACATCCCGGGGCTATGGAGGGCAGGGGTCCTGCCTTACCTCACCTTCCCCGCACTGCAGGCAGAGCTAATTGTAGGTGACCAGAGCGGTGCTATCCACATCTGGGACTTGAAAACTGACCACAATGAGCAGCTGATCCCTGAGCCTGAGGTCTCCATCACATCTGCTCACATTGACCCAGATGCCAGTTACATGGCAGCAGTCAATAGCACTGTGAGTCCTGGGGTGGGTGGAGTGGGGGAAACCAGCTCCCTCATCTCCCTTAATCTCTACAGGTCAGCTTATTCCCCAGATGTCCCCCGGGCCCCTCCCCTACCCCACAGTCCTGCTCCCACCTCCTGGGCTCCAGCTCCAACCCAGCCACCAAAGTCAAGCTGCCCTCTGTCATTGCCTGTTGTAGCCCCCTCAGCAGATTCCATCTCCTGAACTTTTCAAGTCTGTCCCTACCACCTCATCATTTTTGGCTCCAAGTTTTCCTTGTCTCCTCCCCTCTGTGGCTTCCCTCCTTCCTCTCTGATCTCCCCTCACTCCAGTCCATTCTCTTTCTGCCACCCGGTACCAGCCTGATCCCACTGTCCCCCTGCGTACACATCGCATGATGCTATAGCATCATGACTCCTTACCGTGGCCTGGCTTCTTACCATGGCCTCATGATGCTGTGGTTTGTTCCCTGATCTCCTGTCCGAACTCATTTTCTCCCTTTAATGTACAATAAATCACTGGTCTCACAACATCCCCAGACTGTTCTCCTCTGAGCCTTTGTGTTGCTGTTCCCTTTCTGGGCTGCCCTCCTCCCATCTCATTCTTAACATTCCTGTTGGCCAGCAGCACCCTCCAGGAAGGTTAGACATGGCCTCCTGCTCTCGGCCCCCCAGGTACAGCCCTTGGTTGGGGTCAGGCCTCCCTGGTGCTCCCTGCAGGCAGGACCAGATGTGCCTGCTATATGTCCCCGGCCCCCAGACCCGCTGCGTACAGCCACAGTATTGGATGGCGGCCCCTGCACCTGAGTCCACCTGCTGGGGCATCTTTCCCCATGTGTCGTACAGCCACAGTATTGGATGGCGGCCCCTGCACCTGAGTCCACCTGCTGGGGCATCTTTCCCCATGTGTCAGATTGGAAGCTCTGGTCCTCCCATGACTTTCCTTCTACCCAACAGGGGAACTGCTACGTCTGGAATCTGACTGGGGGCATTGGTGATGAGGTGACCCAGCTCATCCCCAAGACCAAGATTCCAGCACACACCCGCTATGCCCTACAGTGTCGCTTCAGTCCGGACTCCACGTGTGTGGGGGCGCTGGGGGTGGCCAGGAGCCCTCAGATGGCTTTGGGGAGGAAGGAACCTCCTTGGGGCTGGGGGCTGGATGGGTCGAGGCCTATTTGGTGGACAGCGTGGGTGCAGGTTGGAGTGGCTGCTGATAACACCCCCACCATGTTTATCCCCACTCCTAGGCTCCTCGCCACCTGCTCGGCCGACCAGACATGCAAGATTTGGAGGACGTCCAATTTCTCCCTGATGACAGAGCTGAGCATCAAGAGCAGCAACCCTGGAGAGTCATCTCGAGGCTGGATGTGGGGCTGCGCCTTCTCAGGGGACTCCCAGTACATTGTCACTGGTGAGCACCACCCACCCTGCCTCTTCGCCCCACAAGCTTAGCTTCCCTGCTACCTGGAAGCCAGCCTCCAGAGTCGCCCAGCCTGGGGCCAAATTCTGAGCTGCTGCCTATGTCCTCCCTCTCTGCAGCTTCCTCTGACAACCTGGCCCGGCTCTGGTGCGTGGAAACGGGAGAGATCAAGAGAGAGTACGGTGGCCACCAGAAAGCCGTGGTCTGCTTGGCCTTCAATGACAGTGTGTTGGGCTAGCCTGTGCCCTCTTGGGATTGCAGGCAGCCATCAGGCAGCACTGGCTAGATATGACTGTTCAGCTGCCAGGTCAGAGAGAACCCCCACAGGCTAACCTCTACCAGCCTAGGCTAGCTGCTCCTGACTGACTTTCCCTGATACCCTTGGCCAGCCTAGACTGGCCAGGCTGATCTGCCTGGGGGCTCTTTTAGCCCCCAGTTGCTTATCTGGATGCGCAGGGCTCAGAGCTGACCCAAGCCAGCCTGGCTGTTGCCCACCCCCAAGCCAGTGCTTTTCCCCCCTCCCCACCCCTGTTACATGTCCCAAGGCTACAGAGAACACAATCATGGCCAGGTGGAGGGGTTTATTAGCCCCCCCACCAGCAGCTGCTTTCCATGGTACTGATGACAGGGCCAGCCAGCTGGCTGGCCTATGGAGCTGGGCAGGATGGGGGCTCAGTCTGGGAGGTAATAAAAGCAGACTGACACGCAGATGTTGCTTGGGAAGCAGATGTCGATGCATAGGTAGATCAGTCGCTGCCTCTGGGGCCCTGGAGGGAGGGGCCTCCGTGAACCCCAAAGGGCTCCTCCCCATCTCCCAGACTGTCTGTGGGAGCCTAGGCCTCTCCCCATATAGCCACCCCGACTCACCCTCTGCTCGATAGGCCCAATAAATGGGGGTCTTTGCACAAAAGTGCCGCACTGAAGCCCCGACCTGGGCAGGGTCCACCTCACGGCTTCCGAGAACTGCCAGCAGCTCCTGGGCATAGTAGGTGTCCTGGGTGGGGCTGTGAGACCCCTGGGCCTGCAGAGAAGGCTCTATTGGGCCATGGGCCAGGGACACTTGCACTGCCTTTGGCTGGGCAGGGCTAATGAATCCCTGGACATGCCAGTACTGTGCCAGCCCCGCCCTCGGCTCTTGTCAGCAGCCTCAGCAAAGGGAAGATAGAGCTTCTGTTCCCCTGAAACCAGAGCCTCAGCCCACCCCAGGCCCAGGCTATACACAGGACCCTTTGTCTGGCCCCTGGTCTGGGAAGCCTCGCTATGGGAGTACAGGGGCTGCTCACCCTTGAGGTGTTCACCAGAAGCTGCAGGGTCTTGCGATCTCTGGGTTCCATTGGGTGGAGGAAGCAGGCCCGGTGCTCCGCAGGGCGGTAACAGACACAGCCCTGGGGGGGCAGGCAGGCAGGCAGGTAAGACAGGTCCACCTGAACACCTTTGGGCAGCGACCCTCTTTCTCCCCACCAGCCAACTCACACTCTGCCCATCGAACAGCACTGCCCAGCTGCGGTTGCTCTGAGCCGGGGTTACCCTGATGGTCGCCACATTCTGGGCCACGTCCACCTGCGAGGTTTGGTTGGACTGGTATACCCTGGAGCTCGGGTGGGTCGGATGGAACATCTGCAGCAGTGGCTGAGTGGGAAGCCAGAGCTCAGCTGGGCAGGCTAAGGCGGCCTTCAGCCCTCTTCCTCCAGCTTTGTTTCGAGGCTTCTGCCCTCTCCACCACTCTGTCCTCCCCTGAGCCCTGGCTCCACTGTGGGGCCGGATTTGCTGGTCTCTCCTCCACCTTCTCATCTGCACCCCTGCACCTGCCTGGGTCCTGAGGACGCTCACCTTGGGAGGGCTGGGAGAAAAGCCAAGAAGCCCTCCAGTCACAGCCCCAGCAGTGGCCAATGCCAGCAACAGCAGCAGCAAGCCCAGGGCCCTCCAGCCCCCATGGCATGGCCTGGTCTTCACCTGGGGGCACATTGCAGTCAGTGAGGCCTGGACCGCAGACCAAGGAGCAGGCTGGCTCAGGGAAAGTAGGGGCTGAGGAGGTGTGGGTGATGGGTGCTGCCTTCTTGTCCCCTGTCCAGGGCATGCCCTAGGTCTTTGTCACAGGAGAGGGTACTAGGTGGTGGGAGGCACTCACCCTGACAGGCCCAGGCCCGGGGTCCTCTGCACAGCAGCTTCCCTGCTCCATGATGCAGCCCTGGTGACAATGCAGTGATTGTCTGCAGCCCCTTGGAGTCAGCCAGGGAAACTTCAGGAGCTGCTGATGAGCCAGGCAACCGTCCTGGCCCCCTCCCCTCCTGACCCTCCTGCCTCCTTCCCAGCCTAGCTACCTGAGCCAGGACAGCCCTCCCCTACTCCACCTGGGGAGGAGGGTGGTGCTTGTCACTGTGTCTGGCTCTCCTGACACCTGGCCTGTGTTAGCCAGACAGCACATGAGCCTGGGAGGGCATAGAGCTTGGCCATCATGGAAATCAAAACCTGCTGAATGTCAGGGAGAGCAGCCCAGACCTGGCAAGGGTAACTTTCTAGTCTGGTTGGGGGCAGATTAATTTTTCCTAAAGAGGCCTGTTTCTAGTCTCCTACGTTACCTCCAGACTCCTAAGGCTGGGCACAGTGCCTGACACAGCAAACCATCAATAAATGCCTGTTCTATGAGACTGGTATTGGACTCTGCTCTGTCACTGTACTTCCCTCCGTATGCACCCCAGCCATTTCCCAGCCCCCCAATACAGTATGGGTTGCCTAGCATCCCACAGAGCACATGCAAGACCTGGATGGCTTCCAGGAGGCTCTGAGATAGTAAAGGTAGCCTACTTGAACCTCCCTCATGCCCTGGGATGGTTAGGTCAGCCTTGTGTCCACCAGCCCCTGCCCCATCCAGCATGGTTTTCTCAAAATGAACTGTGCTCCTAGCTTGCATCTCTGGCCACTTGACCCTGGATTGTGACAGGGCTCCCGACACTGGTAGCTTTCGCAACATGGGTGTCATCACCAAGAGGCCTTTCCTACTGCGGTTTTGCTTTGTGCCTCATTTTTCCTGGATCTTCAGAAGCTGTCCCTCTGTAAGGAGCCTGAGATGGGCTTGGGTTTCTGGCTCTGGAACTGAAATCACAGAATGGCCTTCAACTAAGTCCTCCCACCCTGCACCCACACTAAGGCTAAACAGCTGCAGCCTCTTGTGTGAAGGCTGCTGTCAAGGCGAGAGCAAGGAACGCTAGTCAGCATGGGTTTGAGAGTTTAATATGCATTTGAATTCACACAGTGCAATAAGGGCGGAGATGGGGCGCAAAAGAGGAAGGTGTTGCTGGCTGCTGCACCTGCTGTGTGCAACGAGGCCCTGACAGGCCTGCTCAATTATCAAGACCCACCTTGAGCTAACCTCGCAGTCAACATCAGCACCACTAACCTCACAGGCACTGGCTGTGCTGCTGTTTCCCCATGGCAAAGTCCAAACCCCAGACACTCCAGGCCTGAGAGGAGCTACACGCTTGGAATACCCTTTATTTCTGAGAACTCTTCGAGAACAAGCAAGAGTGCTGTGACTCTGAGGCTAGAAGAAAACCCACAGGCTGTAGGGCAAGGCACCAGAAAGGAGTTGGCCCAAAGGAACAGCTTCCCAGGCTCTACCCTACAAGTGTAGCTGGAGAGTGCTTATCAGGCCTGTTGCCAAAGGTCAGCAACTTAAGGAATAGGCAGAGAAAAGGCCAGTCCTCCAACTGGCCACCCACTGACGAAGGACTCCAGGGCCAAGATAGTTGGCCTCATGGATGATTGGTATCTAGCCCCCACCCAACCAAGGGTACAGGAGGACAGGAAGAGACTGGATGCTTTGCAGGAACCATTTTCCTGTTCTTGGGAACTTTTTCTTCCCCAGAGGGCAGCCCGGGTAGCAGGCATTCCTTGGCTTGCACAAGACTTTAACCCTGCTTCTGGCTTGGCTGCAGGGTACTGAGACTTCTTCAGTAAAATTTATGCCCTAAAGACAGAGCACAGGTATTAACACACTTAAGATTCAATTCTACCCCTTGATAAAGTTGTTCAAAGGTTTAAAAAAATAATTTTTGGTAACAAAGCTGCTTTGAGCTTCCTAAACAGCAGGCCAAAGTTCAGCAAAGGCATCCATGCCCTTCTGGCCACTCAGCCAGTATGCTCAGTCCATGTCACTTGGGTTTAAATGCACATTTGAGAAAATCGAGCTTTAGCTGGACTGAGTTCACAGAGCTGCACAATCATGTATGAGGAGTGGCAGCCCTGGGCATCTGAAACACAACAGACACTCAATTATGAAATCAGAGTGGTTTTTAAGGAAGTATGGGGTAATGGTGAGGGCTGGACCCCACACCTCAAGGACAGGGAGACACTACCAAGGGGCAGCTCCCTCCTCCACTCCCACCCCGCAGGCGAGGAGCTGCGATAGGTCAGCAGGCTCCTCTGCTGATGACCACACCAATGGGGCCATGCGTTGGTGTGTACAAGTTTCCTGTGACAGTCAAAATAATCAGCCCCTTCTCCCCTTTGCCCTGCAAGGAGGCTTGATCCCTGAATGAAATTTTCAATAAAATACATGACACTTCAGTCCCATCAGCAGGCCCTTAGGTTATCTGAATCGTGGACAGATGCAAAGCCTGCTCTTACTACCAGCAACCAAGGCCCAGGACCCTTCCCCCACCACAGTGCCCTCCAAGTTTAAAAGTGCATCTTAAAATTATAAAGGTCTGTAACAAAATCGCCCACCGAACGTTTACTTACAAGGTTAACTAGTGCTTTTGCTTAACTCCCAAGTATATTCCTTGAAGCCACGTAGCTAATCAAGAGCTTAAGCCCCACCTATTAATTTGGTTAAGTGGTTTTCAATTTTTTTTTTATTCTGTAGCTTAAAGACGCTAAATCTTTAACCTTGAAGGGCAGGCAAAAGGTCGGCTATGCTGTCAACATAGAAGTCAGGGACCATTTTCCTCTTAGACATGCAGTCACTTTCCTGATTATTCTTCACATCTTCCAGAGTGGACACTCCGGTGAGGGTCAGGATGGTCTTCAGGCCACAGCTGACACCCAGGAGGATGTCTGTGTCCAGGCGATCTCCCACCATGACGGTGCGCTCCGGGTTGATGCCATACTCTTGGGACACGCAGTCGAAGATGAAACGGCTGGGCTTCCCTATGATGTCGGCTTGGCGCTGGGCGGCCATCTCCACGGCTCGGACCAGACAACCTGTACCTGCGGGGCGGAGAGGGAAGGGGAGGCCAGCGCCCGGGGTCAGCGGACCGGAGGGGCCCGCCGCCCGCCCTCCAACCTCCCGCCCCCAGGGCGCACGGACCCGCGATGAAGCGGCCGTTCTCGAGCGGGAGCCGGTTGTCCATGTTGGTGCCCACTAGTAGACAGCTGGGCTGCTGCAGGTAGCGCACGGCTTTGGTGAGCTTCATGTAGCTGAAGTGCGGGTCGAAGCCCACCACGACAGCGCGCACGTCGGGCTCCAGCGGCGCGTCCAGCCAGGCGCCGGGGCCGTCGCCCTCCAGGGGATCGGGCCCCACGCCCACGCAGGCGACGCCCACGGCTTCCAGCTCCGCGGCCAGGGCCGCGCTGCCCAGCACGTAGGCCTTGGGAGCCGGGGCGCCGGTCAGGCGCTGGCGCAGGTAGAGCGCGGTGCAGTAGGCTGTGCCAAAGACCTCGAGGTTGGCGCCGGGTCCCGCGGGGCCACCGAAGCCCAGGCGCCGCAGCTTCTCGGCGTAGGCCGCACGGGTCTTGCTGCTGTTGTTGGTGATGAAGCCCAGGCGCTTGCCACAGGCCCGCAGCGCCGTTAGGGCCTCGGGCGCCCCAGGCACGGCCGTCTCACCTCGCCACAGCACGCCATCGCAGTCGAACAGCAGCGTATCCACGTCGGCCAGCAGCGCTTGGGCCCGCTCGGCGCTCAGCCGCAAGCAGCGAAGGTCATCGCCGCCGGCCTCCGGCTGTGCCATGGCCGCCCTCTACCGTCACCGCCACCGGCAGTCACCGGCCGCTCCTCACAGACGCCCGCCGCCGTGCTCGCCCCGCCCTCGCCGTGCTCATTGGTTCCCTACGCCTCACGCGCACCGCCCATTGGGCACCGACTGCGCCAATCCGCCCCTGCCTACCACGGGTTGCGGGAGCTCGGCGCCAACCTTCACGGCGGGGCTCAGGGAAGCTGATGGCTATTGGCTGCGGGGCCAGGGACGCTCCGATGATTGGCTGGCAGTGAGCCAACCGGCATTCAGAGTGGAGCATCACTGAGGAAACGTTGCGAGGCCGCAGAGCCAGCGCAGGACGTAAGACCGCTGCTTATTGGACGGCTCAATGGACAGCTCGCTCATTGGAGACGCGTGGTCAGCTTAGGTGACGGAAATCCTTAATCGAGTGACCATGGGCCGGGCAGGCTATTGATTGGCTGGTTTTTCTTCCCTATTGCGGGGCTCGCAGCAGGAACGCTGTAGGGTTGGGGCGGTCTCGCCTTTGGGAGATAGTCACATCCTTCCCTTTGCTTGGGCTGTCCCAGACAGTGCCCTCCGCACTGGACACGGTTCAGCGCGCAGACAGATTATGCCCAGTCCTGAGAGCCCGCTCGAGGGTCCTTCCAAACAATGCTTGCGTTATTTCCAGTCCTTTGCAAAAATGCTTTCCCCTTTGCCTTAGTGGTTTTGTGAATGAGTAACTATAATACAAGGCAGTTGGATTAGGAACTGAGAGAAGGACGCTGCCCATAACACAGCACTTAATAATTGGTCTCAACCATCATCGTTATTGTTAGGTTATTATCTTTTATTGAGCTGTAATGTACAGCAAAGTGCATACATCTTACGTGTGTAGCTTGATGGAATTTTTACATACCTGTATACCTGTGTAAACACAACCCAGATCAAGAGATAGAATATTCCCATCACTCCACAAAGTCCACTCATATCCCTATCCAGCCAATAGCAGATACCCCACCCTCAACCTCTTCCGACTTCTATCATAGACTCTTGCCTGTTCTAGACCATCTTTAAAACAAGGTCTTACTACGTGTACTCTTCTGGGTCTTGCCTTTTTGGATCAATATAATGTCTGTGAAGTGCTTCCTTGTAAGTGTTTTTGTTTCGTTTTCATTGCCACGTGGGCCAGTGGAAAACTATACCCCTGTCCATCTATTCTCCAGTTGATGGGCATTCGGGTAGTTTCCACTTTGGTGCTACTGTAAATAATGCCCGTTATGAACGTTCTTGTTCTTACACATGCTATTCTGGACATAGATACTTCTTTTGGGTGTATACTTAGGAGTGAATTGCTAGTTCATAGGGTAGGTGTGTGTCTCTCCTTATTGTGGTAGACAGGTAGGCGTGAGCAGAGCAGGAACTATGGGCCAGATGCAGAGGGTCACCAGGATGAGAGAACTGGGTGCCCAGCAGTAGCACAACTGTTCAATATAAGTCCTTGCAGGACCATTACCTTAAGCATTGACCCCTGGGGATGACATCTAGGCCTCAGCTGTGTTTCAGCTCCAGGCCCGGAAAAGCAGTAACTCCAGGCAGAACGATGCCAAGGCTGATAAAGGACCCCTGCGAGGACTAATGACCCTATTCCCTGGGGCTGGCCAGTTAGTGCAGACCACAACCCTTAGGAGACGCAACAGGAAAGCTGATAAATATTCTGTTGAGATTCTCCCGGACTCCTCTCTCTAAATGGAGCATGCCATTGCCTTTCCCACCCCTTCTTTTCTCCAGGGTTTGCTCTCTTCTTCTGGAGCACATCAGCCAGCGCCTCTCCTCCTTCTTTTGTCTTTCTAGGCAGTAGCTCTCTCCCTCTCCTAAGCTCCAAGGGCCTTTCTACTATCTTTGTAGCTTTCTTTCTTTCTTTTTTTTTTTTTTTTTTAAGATTTTATGTATTTATTTTTATAGAGAGGGGAAGGGAGGGAGAAAGAGAAGGAGAGAAATGTCAATGTGTGGTTGCCTCTCACTTGCCCTCCACGGGCACCCTGCCTGCAACACAAGCATGTACCCTGACTGGGCATCGAACCAGTGACCCTTTGGTTCACAGGCCAGCGCTAAATCCACTGAGCCACACCTTCTAGGGCCTCTGTAACTTTCTAAATAATCTTGAACTTTGAATTCCTTGGCTCTGAATTCTTTCAAGCCAAACTCAAGTACCAAGGTTGCTGAACTGAGGTTGGACCTAACTCACCTCTAATGCCTGGTGACGTTAGGACTAGGTGGCAGAACAATAACGGGCCTTAGTTTCCTGAGAACCTGCCCTATGCCAAGCGGTCCACGCCCCCAAACTTACTGTGTCAAAATCCTGCTCCTCTCTTGGGCCCCAGGTCTCCATAAAGTTTTCTCTGGACTTCCACCTAACTCCCATGCCCATGAGGTAAAGCCAGGGACCTCAGGTCCTTTAGGGCCCTGTTTCTGTTAGTCTCTGCCGGCCTGGGAACCCCTGAAGGGCAAGGCCATGGTCCACAAAGGCAGGATATGCAAAGTGTTCCTGCCTGGTGCTCCCACCACCCAAGAGGTGAGCACCTTCCTCCCTGTGTCTTCCCACTCAGTTTTGGTGGTGGAGCTGACCCTTGGGAAGGACTGGATTTGACAGAAGGTCAGAACCCCACTCCCAGAAACATCCAATGTAGGTGGTAAACTGGCCAGAGTGGGAAACACTGCTGCTGTCCAGCCATGGGCTGGCTCGTATGCTACTTGGTTTCCTGGGCACTCAGTAAGCACCTGTACACTGAGTGCTGCTCCTTACCTGCATTACCTTGTTGGAACCACAGGACAGCCCTGAGAGGCAGAGGCTATCCCCTGATGTATAGATGAGGAAACTGAGCTGCAGAGAGTCACCAACTGGACACTGCAGAGTCAGGATTAAACTCAGTTTACCCCAAAGCCAAGCTCTGCCACACCTCTTTGCCTTATCATCCCTTGTAGGTTGTAGGGATTGAGCTGGCATAGTGGGAGAGGTGGGACAGTCAGTATTGAGATAGAGTGGATGGTTGTGGACAATGTCCTGGAGAAGGCTAGAAGGACTGGTGCCATTTATTGAAGACTGACCTTAGGTGAGGTGCCTTGCAACTGGATGGAAAAAGGGCACATCACAATCATGATGTGTTCCCAACACACAGTACGTGCTCAGTTTTTACATGCCAATGGATGGTGCCGGGTACCCCCAAGCAGGAAAGCCATTACTGCAAGCAGAATGGGGCATGGGTAGCAGAGTGGGGCATGGACTTAAACATTTTATTTATTTATTTTTTAGAGAGAAAGGAAGGGAGGGAGAAAGAGAGGGAGAGAAACACCAATGTGTACTTGCCTCTTGCATGTCCCTCACTGGGGACCTGGCCCATGACCCAGGCATATGCCCTAGATTGGGAATTGAACTTATGACCCTTTGGTTCACAGGCTGGCCACACCACTGTGAGCCACACCAGCCAGGCCTAGATTTAAATAGTATTAGAAAATAGAAGTAGCTGTTGAATCTGAATTTTCACAGAAATTACCACTTCTGAGGAGCTAAGCCAAAAAAAGAGGTCATTGAAAAAAGACTCCAGTGGCAAAAATAAAAACATTAAAAAAATTGTATGCGACCTAAATATTCAACGTGGGACTGGTTAATAAAAGTACATCCAGGGAATGGAGACTGAACAGCCATCATAAAGGATGATGGAGTTCCCCTCAGGCTCTGGCCACAAAAAGTCAACACAATATTGACTGTAAAACACAGTGTGCAGTAGGAGCCCATGCTTAGGGCAGAGTGAAAAACAGGCCATCTGCGGGAAGTGTAACTCTGGCTTCCCTACCTTTCCATGGCCAGTTTGCCTTCCAGTGAGCTCAGGCCTATCCATTCCTGTGTCTGCTGGCCTGCCTGGCTCCAGCTGAGGCAGGGCCCAGGGCTCAGTTGTCAGGATAAACTTTTCTGATCCCCAGGGAGTAACGAGCTAGGAGCTCTGGCCTGCCCCACGACAACTCATTTCCACGGACTTTGGAGCACATAGCAGGTCGAGCTGTCTACCTGGGCCAGCTCTTCCTCGTGTCCACCCACACCCAGCTGTCCTGACTCTGAAATTCTTCCCCACACCAGTTTTTGGGGTGGGGGGTGTGTCTCAGGCTTCCCCTGCCTCTCTGATGCTAGCTAGCTTCCTTATCACGCCTCAGCACATGGTCACATGACATGCCCTCCTGGTCCTCCCTTCCCAGAAGCCTCCCAGATCCCATGTGCTCCACAAGCCACCACCTGCTTCTCCAGTTTGTTCCTCTCAGAAACCATCCATCATGAATCTTCCTGTACCTGTTGTGGCCCCGAGGTCCTTTTTGTGCACAGTAGGCAGAGGGATTCTTCTGACATGCTGACTGTCACCCCCTCTGCCTAAAACCCTGCAATGGTGAGCATGATCCTTGCAGAAAGCTACTTCATCGTTACCCTGGCATAGTAGAAAAGGTGGAAACAACCCAAGTGCAATGAATGAATACACAGTGATGTATCCATATAATAGATTATTATTTAGTCATGAAAAGGAGTTGTCAGAAAGGGGACTGGGCCCAGACTGGTCTGCCTACAGCTAGCCTATATTGTGTGGATTCATGACTTCACAAGCACAGGAAGGATTTCACAAGATGAGTCCAGGTGACTATGAGAGAACTTTTATTAAAGCTGGGGACAGTGAGACAAGGAAGGGCCTAGGATCGAAGAAGCAACAGGAGAGAGACTAGGCGGGGCTGCTGCCAGCTCACTGAGAAGTCAGAAAACTTGTCCTGCAGACAAGTTCAGAGGGTTAACCCGGGATGAGCTGCCATTGCCCCGTGCTCTCCTGGTTGCATGTCTCGCAGATTCTCTTAGAGTTCAGGAGATGCGCGCCTGTAGGGGCAGTAGAGGGGGAAGGGAAACGTGTGGGTGTGTTGCCCAGTGGGAGAACATGAGCTAACTGGGTCTTGGGTTTTAGAGTTTAGGAGCTACCTCAATAAAATATTCATCAGCTTTTCCAGGTGTGCCCTTTTAGGGTTGTGGTCAGCACCAGGGCAGGGGGTCATTAGTTACTGCAGCTGGGCCTGGAGTTGCCAGCCTGTTTTTGTTGCTTTTATGGGCCTGGAGCTGAAATACAACTGAGGCCTAGATGTTATCTCCAGGGAGGTGACCTTCTGTATCTGGCTGTAAATTGCTTTGTTTGTTCAGCTGTCTCAATTTCCCCATTCTACTTGCCAAGGAATTTTCCTAGCTTTTTACTATCCTGCCTCAGGAATGAAGTACTGATACATGCTAAAACCTAGGTGAACCTAGAAGACATGCTAAGCAAAAGAACCCAGATGCATAAGACCACGTGTAATTGTTTATATGAAATGTCCAGACATGGTAAATCCACTGAAACAGAAAGTGGTTACCAGGGGCTCTGATGAGGGGAGAATGGGGAGCGACTGCTAATGGGTACAGGTTTTCTTTTGAAGTGACCACAAAGTTCTGAAACTTGGTGGTGATGGTTGCACAACATTGTGAATGTTCTAAATGTCACTAATGATAAATTTTATGTGTATTTACTTCGGAAATATACAAAAGAATAAAAGGCTTAGTGAAGCTACCTATGCATGAGCCATCCCAAACTCGATTTTTCTCCCATGACCCGGAAAACCACCAGGGAGGTTCTGACACCTGAGGGGATCGGTGGACAGAGGGCACCACACTACCGGTCCGAGCTGCAACGGTGTCGCACCAGCGGCCTTCTCTAGCTCGCAACACGGCGGAAGCCTGGGACCGAAGCGCCCTCTCAAAGATGGCCGGATGGCTCCACCGTTCGGCCTCAGCCCTATCCACCAGCTCTCACGCCTTGATACAACTTCCGGAACTCAGCCCAGCAGCCTCGCCCCAGCTCTCCGTTTCTCTAGCACCGCCCAGCTAAGCCGGGCCCCTAGGGCCCTCCTCTGGCCCCGCCCCGCCACTTGTCAGTCCGCTCCACCGTAACCACGCCCCTGTAAGAAGCTTCGCCCATCACCTTCGGTATAAGTTCCGCCCCACCACCTGTCTATCAAACTCACCCTGGCCCCACCTCGCCGTCCTACTTCGTTCTCTCTTGCTCGCTCTGGCGCGGCCCGTTGTTATGACGACACGGTCGTAAATCCGCCATCTTCCTGCGGCGCGTTGCGACATGGAGAGCGCGATGGCAGTGCGGGTGACGGCCGCCCATACGGCAGAAGCTCCGGCCGAAGCCAGGCGGGAAGCGGGCGAGGGCGGGGTCGCGGCGGCGTCGGCGTCGGCGGCCTTGGCCCCTGCCGGCTTCCTCGGCCTCCCGGCGCCCTTTAACGAGGAAGGTAACAGGGCCGGATGGGGCTGGGCGCGGCCGGGAAGGTGGCTGCTCGTCCCAGGGTTAGCGGAGGCTCCGATGACCTGAGCTGCGGACTCTACTGACTTTTCCAGACCCGGATTCCTTGCGGACCTCCTGGGTCTTTATGGGACCACTCAGAGCCCTCCACGAGCCTTCGGTTTTCTGACTCTCGGGCCTCACCTGCGGGGCTCCAGTCAGCCCCGTGGGCCCCGGTCGGTGCTCACTCATGGACACGCTGTTGCTCAAGCCTCTGGGGCTGTCCATGTAGAGACCTCCACGAACGCCTCCACCGCCAGCCCTGCCCTCTTAGGTCCGCAGCCCGGTCCCTCTCTGTCTTGCTGTCTGGGCATGGCTGTGCTTTCCTCTGGGGGCCCACTCCTACGGCACCTGATGGGCTGCCAGGGCTCCGGCTAGAGCGGGGCTGGGGGCTGCAGGAGGACAGGGCCTCGGGTTTCTCTAGGATTTGGGTTCTGTCCAGGCTGCCGGGGAGGAGAGCCGGCGCACTGCAGCCAGCATGGGGGCACGGTCCCAGACATGCCACGTTCTAGCTATTTGATCCTGGGCAGGTGACCACACACCTCTCTGAGCCTCTGTTTCCTGTGGAAATAGAGCATGGAGATGCTGCTGCTGATAAATTGTATCAAATGCTTAACCTGAATCAGTTTTTTCATCCTCAAACCAAACCTGGGCACTATTATTGTTACTATTCCCATTTTGTGGGTGAGGAATATCGAGGTTCAAAAATGTGAAAGTGCCCAGGTGCCCAGCTAGTAAGTAGCAAGGACTGAATTGGATGCCAGGACTGTGTGGCAGCTAAACACGCTTCGTTAACCTCTGTGTCCCCTCTTCTCATAGGACAGTGGTGAGAATAAATACAGCACATAAATCACTGCGAACAGTGCTGGGTCACACTGAGGGCTCATTCACAGGGATGTAGGTTTTGGAAATAGAACTATGGTCTCTGCCCTCTGAGCTTGTCCCATGAGGCTGTAGACTGGGCCAGACAGGAGGCGGTTAGCTAGTGACACTGGGTTGGTGGTCTTAGTCCCCACAGCGTTCCTCTTCTCCATACAGTTTTTTTCTTACTCCTTATTCGAGCTCAGGGAGGGGCAGTACCACTGGGGATAGGGCGGGTTTGAAGGGGGATCTCTTTGGAGGTTGCTGTGCCCTGCTGGGCTTGCCCATGGCCTTGTCTCAGTGTAGCAGCTGGGTGTATCCCCTTCTGTGGCAGGAATTCCTTCAACAGCAACACCCTGGTGCTGAGTCAGACTCGGTGAGTGGGCTGGGAAGGTTAAAAGGGTGGCAGTCACTTCAGTGCTTGACTTGTGACGGTGAGCCATCTGGATGGGACTGCCCTCCTTATCAGAGGGCCTGTAGGCGAGTCTTGGCTGTGGTTTGGACCTTCGTTTGCCCATTAATTCAACAGACATTGACTGCTCTCCTGTGAGCCAGGCCTGGGTTTGATCTTAATGTGGGACTGCATGTGAGGTGGTGGGAACTGGCGGACTTTGTAGAAGCAGAAGGAACACCTTCCCATCCCTTTGAATAAACAGTGGGGTGTCTGGAGTAGACCCTCAGGTTCAGGTTCTGGCCCCAATAGTCACCAGCTGGGTGGCCTTGAACCTCAAGTTGTTTTCCTAGAGTGGAAATAGTCATCTCCATTTCCCCAGGGTGCTGTCTGGATTTGGTGACATCCCCACTGAGGTGCCTGGAACATGGTAGGGGCTCAGTAAGCAGGAGGGGCAGGCACTGGCTGGTCAGCCCAGGTGGTGAGGGGCTCAGTTACTGTGACCCTGAAGCGTGGAGCCCCTCTGAGCAGGTCCACCATGGGCATCTTTACCAGAGCAGGGAGGTGCTCCCTGTTGGAACCAAGGAAGCACCAAGTCAGAGTGAGAGAAGAGTGGTTATGGGTCAGGGCACTCTCTCTTCTGTGTTTCCTGAGGATCTGCCTCGTAGCCAGGGCTCCATGGGCACCAGCACCCCTCCACTGTACCCTGCATTGGGTTTGCCCATTTTACAGACAAGGCAACAGACCCAGCTATAGTCACTGAGGTACCCAAGGGCACTTGCAAACCCTACAAACCATTGTCCCCAAACTGTGTCGGACAAATCCCAGAGAGTAGTTCTAACTACTCTCTGGGCCTTCACCACCTCATCTCTGAGGTGGGGCCTTTGGGCACGACAGCCTCAGTGGATCCCTGCAGCCTAAGTGTACAGTTGGGGCTCACCCCTATTCAGTGTTGCTCCCTCGATAGGTGCTGCTTGTGCAAACCTCCAGGGGATGGGGGCTTGCACCTTGGGCCCCTGAGAGTTCTCAGCACCTCTTCGAGGGCCAGGGCAGGTGCCTCTGGTTCTGATGCTACCCTTGTGTGTATTTGGCCTGCGGCTGGAGGCCCTCTCCAGCCCCACTGACCTCAGGCTTGTTACAGATGAGGATGATGTGCACAAATGCGGCCGCTGCCAGGCGGAGTTCACCGCCCTGGAGGACTTTGTTCAGCACAAGCTCCAGAAGGTCTGCCAGCGGGCTTCCCAGGAGGCCCTGCCTGCCACCCCTGTGGCCGCCACACTGCTGGACCAGGAGGTGAGCCCACCACCCATGTATGTGCATGGGTGTGCTCCCCTCCTCTTTGGGCTCCGCTGGCAGCAGCAGGAGGAGGAGGTGGCGTGCTGGGACAGACCTTTGCATCTGGTTCCCTATGACACTGGGGTGGGCAGGCATCTGATTTTGGGTGAAGAAGGGTCTGGACCCTACCTCCAAGAGCCTGGTGGTGCTCTGGGGCTTCCTGGATGGCCCAGCCACTTCTGGCCGAAGCATTGGCAGTTGGGGCCTGGGGTCCCTCCTTTCTTGTAGCCCAAGGGTCTGTCTTGGCTTAGGGGTGTCATGGTGGTTTTTGTACTTTTGGTCAGTCTCCTGTCTTGTACACGTAGTTCCTGGGGATCTTACAAATAAAGCGTGACTTGGGAGATTTTGCCACCCCATCACAAAAACGGCCAACTGTGTTGCATCCCATGGGGCTGTACACGCACAGTTAAGGTCCATAGTGCCCCTGCACAGTAGACACTGTTGTCATCCTCATAGGGAGGTAGGAAAGGAGGCTCCGAGAGAAGTCATTTGCCTCAGATCACTATGGGGAGTAGCATAGAGGACAGTAGGCTCAGAGTTGTCTCACTCTGACTCTGTGCTCTTTACCTGCCCTTTGACCCATGGCGGGGGCTGGGCTGGTGGGTGTAGGTGCTTACTTTCATCACCTTCATTCCTGCACAGCCAGCTGAGCTTCAAGCTGGAACTGTGATCACTTCCTTCTGAAGTCCTTCCTGAGGGTCCTTGGTGTTCCACGCTCCTCAGTGGCCAGAGGAGTTAGAGTGATGGGGCTGACACCTTGGGCCAGGCTGGGAGTTGGGCTCAGAGCAGTGGTCCTCTTGCAGGAGATAAAAGCTTCCACCAGCCATCCTACATGGACATAAACCCAAGCCCTCACTCACCAAACCAAGGGAGCTCTGGAGCCCTGTAGATGAGTCCCCTATGTCCCCTGTTCCCCATTGGTAGGTGGTCCCAGCAGCTGCAAGCCCAGAGGAGCCCATCACTTTGGCCCACATTGTTGTGGAGGCAGCTGCTCTGACAGCGGACATCAGCCACACGCCTGATATTGTTGGTAAGCTGGCTCCACTGGGGCTGTCTCCTTATGGCTTCCAGCCCTGAAGTGTGACTGCTCTCCGGCTCCTTCCCTAGACTGTTTCTGCCCTGGTCCTTCCAGAATCTTGCTCACTTTTCTGCCACCCCCTGGTTCCCGCTTCCCCTCCACAATTGGCTCTGGAGGTCTGGGGTGGGCTGTGCATGGGATGCTTGGCCCTGGCCTGCTGCCTGACCCTGGCCTTCGCCTCCCCAGTGCTCACCCGCTCCTGCGTGGGGTAGCAATTCCTGCCCTGATTCTCACAAGGCTTTTATGAGCGTACAACACCAAGTCAGTCTCTTTGATGGCTTATTTTAAGTTAAACTGCTTCCCAATATGCAATAGGGGAGGGGTTGTTGAGAGGTCTGGGTTGGCTCACACACTCATTAATTGGAGACAGGCCAGAACGCAAGGGGAGCCATTCAAAGGGCAGCCCAGGGCTGGGGAAGGTGGAAGGAGCTGGGGACTGGGTGTGTGCACATCAGTGGAGGGAGGCTGGGTTGGACCTGATGCCTTGGGAAGTTGGGAAGGAAATGGTGGCTGTCTGGTGCTAGGCAGTGACCTTGGCAGGTGCATGAGTGGGTGAGCAGCTAGACAGGAATCAGGTTTGGGAAACAGGTGGAACTTGGCCTTGGGAAGCCCTTGGGACCATCTGGGGTAGGAAGAAGGTGTGGTGGAGGAGACCTGGGGGAGGAGAACCTCAGATCAGGCTGTTCAGTCAAGGCCTCACCTTAGGAAGGTGATGGGACAGCTGTCCTTGTCTCCATGCTGTTTTTTTCCCTTGACACTCCTGTGGACAAGGATAGGCACCTGGTGCCACTCTGGGGTAGGAATGTTGTGTGGGAGGTGGGGCCGTGCTCCAGCTTGGTGTCAGGTTTGGTTTCTGGGGTGGGTGGTGTCACATAGAAAAACAAATTACTGGACTGACAGATCTCAGATGGGGGGGAGGCGGCTAGAAGAGATTAGCCAAAGAACATGCATGCGTACATGTATAGCCCATGGATACAGATGGCAATGCGGTGGAGGCCAGGGGTGTGGTGGGAGCTGGGTGGAGAGGGGCAGAAGGGGGCATTGGGGGACAACTGTAATAGTGTCAACATTAGAAACAAAGAAAGAGAGAGAAAGAAAGAAAGAAAAAGAAAGCTCCTTGAGTGTGGGCAGCATGTACAGTCTCTAGATGCCTGTCTAGTCAGCCCCCTTCCCATCACGCTGCCCATTGCCTGCAGCCTGGCAGTTCTGGGGGCTCCTCAGGGGGTACACCCTTCCTCTCTTGTACACTTGGGAGTTTCCCTCTTTGCAGGCATCCTGGGTGTCCCAAACATCCCCTTGGTATTAGCTGCTCAGTGGTCCAGAGCTCAGGGTTGGCCAGAGTCCTAGAGTACCAGCTCTTGGCATCCCAGGGCTGGGTTCTCTGTCCTTGCTATAGGGACATGGTCAGCTGGGGCTGCGCGGGGGTTGGATACCGACTCCTGCCTCTTTCTGGAAAATAATCTTGCGTTTTGCTTGTTCTCCCCCTTCTCTGACCTTTCAGTCTACTGTACCACACCTAAATTCAAGTCCCTGTCCTTTTGGAAGTTTCCTTCTGGGGTAAAGGAAAAATAAAGCGTCAGGCATTCCAGCCAGCACACAGGCGAGACATGCCCGTTTTGTTTCCGAGTCGGGTGCTTCCCTTCTGTTTGGAGAGAATGGCTTGTCAAAACACAGTGCCAGCCTGATTGATGAGGCTTCAAAGAAGCGGTTTCACAACCATTTCCCACAGTCATTTTTATGAACAGACGCCATGAAATGTTTACAGCTTAGCTTTACACATTGTCAGATTTCTTCAACACTCACAAGAGGCGCAAACACCTCAGGCTGTCCCAGGTGTCTCATGAGCACGCACTCCAGCCCCGGTCCCTCGTCTGCCTGCTACAAAACATGCCAGTGGGCAACTCCGGAGGCATTTTCTTCTTAATGTTAATGGGAGTTGTGTCGGCAAGCTGCGAGTGAGCTGGGTTGGCCTGTCCACTGTCTCTGTACCGGGCACTCCATTGCCCTTAGAGGTGGCAGGACTCCTGTGCACATCTAGCGCTATGCTCCTCTTGGCTTAAGGGAGAGGTATCTGCTCACCATGGTCTCCCTGCTGGACACATTGTGGGGGTCTGGAACTTCTGCAGGCAGCTTCGACGTATCCCAGCAGTGCTTCTGGGTTGGGATCCCAGGAGGTGGTACGGTCCATGGCATCCCGAAGCTCAGGCCAACCCACTTCTCTTCAGGCAGTGGTCACATCAAAGAGGTCATTGTAGCTGCTGAGGCAGATCCGGGTGACAGCGAGATGGCAGAGGCCCCAGGCAGCCCTGACCCTCAGGGGCCCAAACTGGCCGGGCAGGGTGAACAGGCCCAGGTCAAGCTGCTGGTGAATGAGGATGGCCGCTACGTCTGCACACTGTGTCACAAGACCTTCAAGACGGTGAGCCCCGGGTCTAGGGCAGTGCCAGCTAGCGGGGGCCAGGCCTCCTGCCCAGGGAGGTGCCTGAGCCTCGCTGCCCCTTCCCCCCAGGGTAGCATCCTCAAGGCCCACATGGTCACCCACAGCAGCCGTAAGGACCATGAGTGCAAGCTGTGTGGGGCCTCCTTCCGGACCAAGGGCTCACTCATTCGGCACCATCGGCGGCACACAGGTGAGCTAGCTTGATGCATTGGGCACCCCTCCATCCGAGTGGGGGGTGGGGCCGTGGCTCCAGGCCTGCTTTCCCCACCCAAAGCTGACTCCATTCCACAGATGAGCGCCCCTATAAATGTGCCAAGTGTGGAAAGAGCTTCCGGGAGTCAGGTGCACTGACCCGGCACCTCAAGTCTCTCACTCCATGCACGGAAAAAATCCGATTCAGCATGAGCAAGGATGTGGTTGTTGGCAAAGAGGACGCGCCTGCAGGTCAGCGTGGTGAGGGCTCCATGTCCCCATCCTGGAGCTGCCCTTGTTAGGGGGGTTTCTTCAAGGACTTTTGTGGTTCTGCCTTAAAGGGTCTGGCGCCTCCACCGTGGAGACCATTCCGTCATCGTCGGTGATAGGTGAAACCATGGAGACGTCACCTGTGATTCATTTAGTGACAGATGCCAAAGGCACTGTTATCCACGAAGTCCATGTCCAGATGCAAGAGCTTCCTCTGGGCATGAAAGCCCTGGCCCCAGAGGTGGGGGTCTTCTGGGAGGATGGCCGCTGTCTTCTCGGTGCCAGGCTTTGCTCTGAGCACTGGCTCCAGTGGGAATAGGACTGACCTGGGCCTGCCTTCCTGGCTCTGACTGGTTGCATGGGTGATGGAAGGCCAATGGCTGCCAAAGGGCAGGGAGGGGCAAGATGGGGCAGTCAAGGGTGGGCGGAATGGGCTGTGGAGTTCCCAGAGGCATTCCTGAGAATATACTGGTTGTGCACAGTGGTCCCTCAGCCTTTGGGTTTGCCCTATGTGGTGGGTTTGGGTGGGTGCCACATGCCAAGCCTCCTGGCCAACTTCCCTCCCTCCGCCTCCCCTGCAGCCCCCAGCTCCCAAGGAGCTTCCCTGTTCCAGCGACAACAGTCAGGAGAACCTGCTGCACCAGGCCATGCAGAACTCTGGCATCGTTCTTGAGCGGGTCACTGGGGAGGAGGGGTCCCTGGAGCCAGTCCCTCCCACCATGTCCAGTCCCCAGCCCCTGGGAGATGGTCCCCCAGAACTGCCGCTGCTGGAGGTGGAGCAGGTGGAGACAGTAGGTACCTGTGCTGCCATTGAGCTTGTTCCTGGGGGCCGTACCTTAGATGAAGCTGTTTTATCACACTGGCCTGGCTGCTAGCCTCCCTGCTGTTCTCCCTGCTGTCACTTTCTGCAGTGACTTGGTCCTCTGATTTGTTTACCCCTGGGCCTGTGATGGAGCCCATCAGGGTGAGGGTGCTATGGGTCTGCCCTTGGTATTGCTGGGGCCCAGCCTGCAGTGGGTACTGAAGGCGTGCTGTGGTCCCCCAGCAGGTGGCCAACGAGGCCTCAGCTGTACCTAGGACCCACCTGTGCTCTCAGTGCAGTGAAACTTTCCCAACAGCGGCTACCCTAGAAGCCCACAAAAGGGACCATGAAGGTGGGTGGCAGGAGTGGATGGCCTGTGGGTGACCAGGATGGTCCCTTGGGCAATGGGTGGGCAGGCGGCAGACAGGGTGGGGCCCTCAGGGTTTGGACCTGGTCTGACATTGGGTGTGGCCCCAGGGCCGAAGCTGTTCACATGCATGCAGTGCGGCAAGGTCTTCCTCAAGGCCTACCTGCTCAAGAAGCACCAGGAGGTGCATGTGCACGAGCGCCGTTTCCGCTGTGGGGACTGCGGGAAACTCTACAAGACCATTGCTCATGTTCGGGGTCACCGGCGTGTTCATTCAGATGAGCGACCCTATCCTTGTCCTGAGTGTGGCAAGCGCTACAAGACCAAGGTGGACCTTCCAGCCCTGACCTTTGACTTTTGCTCCCACCCATGAGCTCTCCACTCCCTGAGCCAGATCCATCCCTTGTTCCTTCCCCACCTCTCCATTGTCTCGCTTTCCCCCAGCCTGCTCAGTGTTGGCCTGGCCCCTCCCCACTGGCCTATGACTCCCACCCCTTCCTTGACCCTAGAGGTCAGTGGGGAAAGCCTCAGTCTGAGCCATGGCTGAGGCCAGGTCAACCCTAACAGTGGGTCTCCTCAGAATGCCCAGCAGGTGCACTTTCGGACACACCTGGAGGAGAAGCCGCATGTGTGCCCATTTTGCAGCCGAGGCTTCCGGGAGAAGGGCTCGCTGGTGCGGCACGTTAGGCACCACACAGGCGAGAAGCCCTTCAAGTGCTACAAGTGTGGCCGTGGCTTCGCTGAGCATGGCACACTCAACCGGCACCTGCGCACAAAAGGTTGGGGGCTGGCAGGAGGGGATGAAGGGCAGCAGGAGGGTAGGCCTGGCCAGTCCTGACTGAGCTCCAATCTCAGGTGGCTGCCTGCTGGAGGTGGAGGAGCTGCTGGTGTCCGAGGAGAGCCCCACCTCAGCTGCCACTGTCCTTGGCGAGGATCCGCACACTGTGTTGGTCGAATTCTCATCTGTGGTGGCTGACACCCAGGAGTACATCATTGAGGTGGGTGTTGGGCTGGGCTGGGCTGGGCTGGGGCCCAGGGGAGCAGGCAAGGTTGACCTCTGACCTTCTGTATAGGCCACCTCAGATGATGCGGAGACCAGTGAAGCCACAGAGATCATCGAGGGCACCCAGTCAGAGGTGAGGTACTGGGGGAGGGGTGGCCTGGTGCCCTTGCCCAGACTCATGGGCTGAGCTGTGAGCCACCCACAGGTGGACAGCCATATCATGAAGGTGGTGCAGCAGATCGTGCACCAGGCCAGCGCAGGGCACCAAATCATCGTGCAGAATGTGACCATGGACCAGGAGGCGGCACTGGGTCCAGAAGTGGCTGCTGCTGACACCATTACCATTGCCACCCCTGAGAGCCTGACAGAGCAGGTGGCCATGACGCTGGCCTCAGCCATCAGCGAGGGCACTGTGCTCACTGCCCGCGCGGGGACAGACGGTGCGGAGCAGGCTACTGTGACCATGGTTTCGTCAGAGGACATTGAGATCCTGGAGCATGCGGGCGAGCTGGTCATCGCCTCACCAGAGGGTCAGCTCGAGGTGCAGACCGTCATTGTTTAACATGGGCGCCTTTGGGGTTCTGCTAGACTGGGGTGGGTCAGGGGCAAGGACCCTGAGTGCCCTACCCACTTCTGCCTGACCTAGTATGGGAAACATGGGACACAGAATTCAGATATGTGGGAGTGTAAATATATTTTTTTTGTCGCTTTACAATAAAACATGAAAACCTACTATGATGTAGTAGTGATCCTTGGGCACTGGTGCCACTGCCCTGGCCGCGTCCGCAATGGCAGCACCTGCCTGCCCAGGCTGCTCTGTAGACTCTCATGCCTGGGCACCCTGCCCAGTTCTCCTTTCTGATGGGGCTGGTGACACCTTGGCAGCATGTGGGTGTCACTGGCATGTGGATAGGCAGTCCCTGCTGCTGCCCTGCCCACTGGATTTGTGCCCCAGTTTCCTGAGGCCTGATGTGGTGCCCTGGGGCAGGGGACTGAGACCAGGAGACCAGGAGCCTCTGAATGACAATGTGTGTGAGTAGAAGCAGATGTGGGGCTAAGAAGGGGGCTGGTCTTTTTTTATATATATATTTTATTGATCATGCTATTACAGTTGTCCCATTCCCCCCCATCATTCCCCTCCACCCTGCAAACCCTCTCCCACCCACATTCCCCCGCCTTTAGTTCATGTCCATGTCATAAGTTCTTTAGCTCCTACATTTCCCACACTATTCTTGCCCTCCCCCTGTCTATTTTCTACCCACCGTCTATGCTACTTATTCTCTGTACCTTTGCCCCCTCTCTCCTCCTCCCACTCCCCTGTTGCTAACCCTCCATGTGATCTCCATTGCTGTGGTTCTGTTCCTGTTCTGTTTGTTTAGTTTGTTTTTGTTGTAGGTGTGGTTGTTAATTGTGAATTTGCTGTGATTTTACTGTACATGGTTTTTATCTTCTTTTTCTTAGATAAGTCCCTTTAACATTTCATATAATAAGGGCTTGGTGAGGATGAACTCCTTGAACTTGACCTTATCTGAAAAGCACTTTGTCTGCCCTTCCATTCTAAATGACAGCTTTGCTGGATAGAGCAATCTTGGATGTAGGTCCTTCCTTTCATGACTTGGAATACTTCTTTCCAGGGGGGCTGGTCTTTCTTGATTGTGCTGCCTTAGTTTCCCTGAGGGGATGCAACTCCAGGAGGGAGGTTCTGGGTGACCTAGTTTCTGGGGAGTGGCGACAAGAGCAAGGCCTGGACCATGGGCATGGCTGGCTGTCTTCCCCATGCCTTGCACAGCTCTTGGAGCGGTGTCAAGGGCCTCGGAGTCCCCATTTTGACAGACTTGGGGACTGGAGCGGTCATCAAGGTGGATCGCCTGTTGTCTTGCCCTCTGGGGTCTCCGTGGAAATGGGAGCCAGGAGTTCTGGCACCAACTCTGGAGGGGGCGGGACCCAGTGCAGTCTGGCCCCTCCCTGGACCAGGGCCTCAAATACCTGCCTGTGCGTAGGCACCAAAGCTGTTGTCAAAGCCCTTAAAGTCTGCCTGGAACCACGGACACACTCCTGTCCTGGACCTTAGAACCCTACCTGGGCCCAGATCCTGAGCCTCTAACACAACGCCATCCATATCTTAGGTGAGTCTGGGAGCTGGGCTGAGTCTGGGGCTGGATTAATGGGTTCTGTCTATTTGGACTTCAGTTTCCTGACAGGGTAGGAGGAGGTTCATGAGCCCAGCTCACAACCCTGAGGAGACCTGGAGAACGGAGGGGGGAGGTTGCCTCTTGGCACCAGCTATCACTGGGCAGCATACCCTGCCAGGCTCTGGCATAGGGGGAAGAGAGAGGTGGCTGCGTGTGTCTGACTCCAGGTCCACGCTCTTGTCTGCCCCTCCCAGCCTACTTGTTCCGTGAAATGGACCGGCCCTGGGCCCTACTATCCGTGCTCTGGGCTCTGGGGGCCACCGTGGCAGTGGCGCTGCGCATTGGAGCCTTTAACATTCAGAGTTTCGGAGACAGCAAAGTATCAGACTCGGCTTGTGGCAGCATCATCGCGCAAGTAAGGCCGCGGGACTGGGTCAGGGTTGCCACTGGGCTCCGCCTGAGAATTTGCCGAGATGACCCACCTCTCTGATCCCCCTCCCCAGATCTTGGCTGGCTATGACATCATGCTTGTGCAGGAGGTGCGAGACCCGGACCTGAGCGCAGTCTCTGCGCTCATGGAGCAGATTAACAGGTGTGGCGGGCAGGGCCCAGCGTCGGGAGCTCTGGCTGGCATCCCAGGCCTTTTTGCGCGGTGCCTTGACCCAGGGCTTGTACCGTATCTCCGCAGTGTGTCCAGTCATGAGTACAGCTTCGTGAGCAGTGAACCCCTGGGGCGGGACCAGTACAAGGAAATGTACCTGTTCGTTTATAGGTGAGGGGCGGGGATGCGGTGTGCTGGGTAGGAGGTGGCCGGCTCAGCGCACCCACCTGCCCTCTGCCTCCAGAAAGGATGCGGTGTCGATCATAGACACATACCAATACCCGGACCCGGAGGACACCTTCAGTCGCGAACCTTTCGTAGTCAAATTCTCAGTCCCTAGCTCCGGTGAGACACCGCCCCCCTCCTGCCCCCCGCAGACTCCGCCCCTCCTTCAGGCCCCACCCCGCCTCTGACACCAAACCCCTCCAGCAGCTGCCAAGGAGTTGGTGCTGGTTCCACTGCATGCTGCGCCACACCACGCAGTAGCAGAGATTGACGCTCTATACGATGTGTACCTGGACGTGATCGACAAGTGGGGCACCGACGTAAGCCTTGCGCCCACACAGTCCTGGGCCCGGCAGATGCGCCCTGGGGGCGGCCATATAGGCGTGGGCTCGCTGGGCTGGCTCAGATCCGGATACTCCGCAGGACATGCTGTTCCTGGGCGACTTCAACGCTGACTGCAGCTATGTGCGGGAACAGGACTGGGCGGCCATTCGTCTGCGCAGCAGCGAGGTCTTCAAGTGGCTCATTCCAGACAGTGCTGACACCACGGTGGGCAACTCAGACTGTGCCTACGACCGCATTGTCGTCTGCGGCGCCCGCCTGCGCAGGAGCCTGAAGCCCCAGTCAGCCGCTGTGCATGATTTCCAGGAGGTATTTGGCCTGGACCAGACTCAGGTGAGTGCGGAGCTGAGCCCCAGAGGGGTGGGCATCCCCAAGCTGCTCTGCGCTGGTACACGGGAGGAGCCTGCTGCCTCCCACCCAGGGCCAGGCTCAGCTTCAGTGCACCTGGCACTCCCCTCCCTGCCCCAGTTTTAGAAAAGGCCCCTCAAGTCTGTTTTAGCTGAATGGTGCAAGTCTGGGATGGCAGGAGAGCATGTTCTCTGCCTCTCCTATGTCTGTGCTCCTACCCCACCTGTAGGCAGCAGCAGGGGTGGACATCTCAGGCCTCATTGGCCTGCTTCTCCAGATCGTGGTTTGTAGAAACCCAGTGGGCTTTATCCCAGATTGGGGGGCAGTTCTGAGGTGAAGCCTCAAGGAGGACAGGGTGCCCAGCAGAGCCTCTGAGACTGGCCCCTCTTTCCTTCCAGGCCCTTGCCATCAGTGACCATTTTCCTGTGGAGGTAACTCTCAAATGCCACTGACAGTTCTGAGAACTGGCCAGGGCATGCTGCCAGCAGAAGGGCCACAAGGAACAGCCCCACAAGGCCCCCTCAAGGTGGCTGGCCTGACCCCAGCAAGCCTGCAGGGCAGGGGCAACTGGACCTGGACAGGTGGCTGTTGACATGTTACAGGACCACTCTGAGCCCATGTCCCCATCTGTAAAACGCCCTACCACCTACCTCACAGGGGTGTGAGGAGTACCCCGAAGCACTGGGCACAGCTCCGCTCAATAAATGAGTACTTGGCTAGGATCACAAACAGGCTAGTTTAGAGGCCTCCAAGTCCTTTATGACTGTCTTTCTGTGGCACAAACCTTTGTCTTGCAGCCCAGCCTGCACATTTCATGTCCCGCTGGGAACTGCCACCTCCAGGGTGTTGTACTTTCAAGAACTTGTACTGAATGGGTGGGGATCAGCACTCACACGGGGTAGTGTTTTCCTGAAAGGCCAACTGCCCTTCCGCAGTCATCAAGCACCGGTCTGGGTTCTGCCCACAGGACCTGCACACCTGCTGGTGGCACGGCCTTTCACTGGTGCCTTCCTGGGTAGGTTCCTCCTCAGGAGCCCAGGGTTGAGAAGGACTTGTCCCGCAGGACAGCGGCCTGTGTCCCAGGTAACCCATGATCCAAGGATCAGGAACAAGCAGAGGTAGGGTACACAGCATAACTGACAGAGGCCTGATGAGGTTTCCAGTTTTTGAAACATCTTGGCAGGATTTGATAACTGTCCTGAATTGTATGGGAGAAGCCTTTCTATCAAAAGTATGAACAAGTTTTTCCTGACAAATCTTCCTAAAAGATGATCTAGGACACTCATAATGTAGAATCCCTCTCAAGTAACGCCTCCCTAATCCCTCAAGTTCCCCCGATTTCTCTGAATTGTCACAGCTTCCTCCATCTGAATGAACAGATGTGGTGGCCAAAGGGTTTCTCCCTAATGTGGGCGGGCACGGAAGGGTCTTGTGTGGACCAGCAGGGCCCATGACTGTCAGCAACCAGGCAGCGTGGGGCCAGGCATGGGGTCACCCAAGGACTTTATTCACAGTTCTTTGGGAAAGGAGACACTCAGTGGTAACTCTCCCAAGGTTCAGACTGGGTCCACCTGCCACTTCATAATTCCCAAATCCAGAAACTGCCTGGCAATCCCATTCTGCTCACCTGCCAGGCAGCAAGGCGCTCACATGTGGTGGGGTTCTTGGGACCCTGGCTGTAAGAAACTGTCTTCCCTCCTGGCAAGACCAGCAAAACAAAAAGCTGAAAGGATTTCTGAATTAGGAAATAACTTATTTAAAGTAAAACCTTTTGGGACCAGAAGATCCCCCTCCAGGAGGGTGCAGATGGCTAAACCCTGTGTGGGCAGCCTAGCTGTTAGCCTCTCTTTTGTCTGAGCTTTCCTAAGTACATCTGCAGGGACTTCTGGATGGAGTCTCTGGAGATAAAGCTGACAAAGTTCTGGATGTCCGAGTCACGCTGTTTCACCAAGAGGTCTGCTGTGGGCTTTCGCATCGTGTTCTTGGTCAGCTGTCGAGCGTGTTCTAAAGAAAAAGAGGCCCACGTGTGAAAACCCACACTTTGACACAGTGGCATCATCCTCAACCTTCCCAAACAGAAATGCTGGTCGAAAACTTAGAAGATACAAATAAGCAAAGAGAAGAAAATGAAAATCACCTACTTCTCACTGTCCACTGATTTCTTTTGTATTTTTAAAAATATATATATATTTTTTAAATTTATTTTCAGAGGGGAAGGGGAGAGGGAGAAAAACATCAGTGTGTGGTTACCTCTCATGCACCCCCTACTGGGGACCTGGCCCACAACCCAGGCACATGCCCTGACCGGGAATCAACCGGCAACCCTTTGGTTCGCAGGCTAGCGCTCAATCCACTGAGCCAAACCAGCCAGGGTGCCCACTGATTTTTCAAATTAATACTGGAAGGGCTGCATTTTTAACCTGTTATTTTCACTCAACTATATTATTGGGACTATTTTCCAAGTCACTCAATATCCTCTTACAATAAATGGCTACACGGTATTTGGTCATCCCATGGTCCATGAGCTAAGAATGCTATTTACATTTTTATATAGTTTAGTTGAATAAAAAATTGAAAAAAGGATAACATGTTGTGATGTGCGATGCTTTACAGAACACCGACGCGCTCATTAGTTCACATACTCTCTGTGGCTGCCTTCCTGCCATGGTTGTGGCAGACTGTGTAATCTACAAAGCCAGAAATCCACCTGGCTTTTTATAGATGCTCTGCTGATCCATGTTTCTATATAGTCACCCCTATTTCTATACATAGACCTGTAGGCTATTTCCAATGGTCTGTGTAATGGGTTGAACAGTGTATCCCAAAAAGGTATGTGAAAGTCTTAACCCCCTCTGACCCCCCAGAACCAGTGCATGTGGCCTTATTTGGAAAAGGGTCTCAGCAGATAAATAATTAAGATGAAGTCATCTTGGATTTAGGGTGGGCCCCAAATCTAAAGACAAGTGTCCTTGTAAGAGAAAGGAGGGGATTTGAGATAAAGCAGACCATGTAAAATGAAATCAGAGACTGGAGTGATGGGACCACAAGCCAAAGGATGCCTGGACCCACGACAAAGTGGGAGAGGCAGAAATGAGCCTCCTCCAGAGTCTCTGGAGTGAGCCTGGCCCTACCTACAACTTGATTTCGGACTTCTGGTCTCCACACTGTGAGAATGCATTTCTGTTGTTTTAAGCAGTCCCCAACTCCACTTGTGGTGATCTGTTATAGTATCCCCAAGACACTCAGTGTGTGTGTTCTCAGCTTGTACAGTGCATTTTTACATGAGAACTTTCTGGTCCCATGGGAGGGAAGGAGGCTTTGCTCACCTACCAGTACCCAGAGTGGCTGTCCCTCCCTGCGCTCCTCACCTGGAATGGACAACCACTGGGCCATCACTGATAGCGCTGTGCTCTGCACCTGGTCCTCAGGCACTACCTTGTCCACGATGCCCACTTGAAGGGCCTCTGCTGGTGGGAAGAGAGTCCCCAGCTGTAGAGCAAGCTCTGAGGCACGGTGCCCAATGGTGTTCACAAGGGTATCTTTGAACCTGGAATGCAAACATCCACTCACCTGGGGCTGGGGGCTCCCAGGTGGTTTGGCTCATTCCTGGGCCAAGTGGAATATGGGTGCAGTCCCTGGCCTTACCAGAAAGGGGCAATGATACCCAGCTGGGTCTCGTTCAGCCCAATGACATATTTGGGGTTGTCAGCCAGGACCCGGTAGTCACAGGTGAGGGAGATCAGGCAGCCTCCAGCAGGGCTGGCTCCCTGCAGGGAAAGTAAGACCACTAGCCTCTGGGTGCTGCTATTGCTGGTCCTGAGAGTCAGGGTTCCGAGGAATGGCCTGAGGGCGGGGGTGAGCTCTGAGTGACCTAGTCCCACCGCCCCTGCCCTCCAACAGGCTCAGGGCCCCCTCGCACCTTACTTAGGTTGTTACTGCATCTCTTCAGGGCACACCAGTTCTGGAGCCTTAGCTCCAGCACCTTGCCTCAGCAACCCGTCCCAGCCTTCCCCAGGTCGGGCCAAAGTGACGTTTTCAAAATGTGGATCCAATTCCCCGTTCTTGCTCCCTGTACAGCCCTCTCACTGGGCCAGGTCAACTATGGGTCCTTGGATCCTGGGCCCTGCCCCCACCTGTGAGCGAGCTGACCCCTGTCACCACATCACAGTGATCTGTAATGGCATGCTCACCTGTGCATGTCTGAGGGTCTCCCCAAGGCACTCTTCCCCTCTGAGGGCTTCCTGAGGGCAGGGCCACATCTGCACTCCCCTCCCCACCCCCACAGCTTCTAAACAGTCAGCACGGCCACTCAGGAGTGGAAACACTCACATTGATGGCAGCAATCAGCACCAGGTTCGACAGGTAGAGCCGCAACCACAGCTCTTGCACGGCCTTCCAGTACTCAGCATAGTGTGCTGGGTTCTTCCCGCACATTTCCATCAGGTCCAGGCCAGCTGAGAAGACCCCGGGGCAGTCCTGGGTAAGTGAGGGAGCCAGGGCCCCATCAGAGTCCATCCTCCAGGGCAACGTGCCCTTAAGGCAGAGGTGCTCAAGGGGCAGCAAGGCTGAGGTCATGCTTGGGGTGGCAGGATGCGGCCCCCAAGAGCACAGAGTTGGGGCTCCCAGGACTTGGCATCAACCTCTCTCAGACTCAGTTCCTTCTGCATCCTGGGATGCTCTTCCCTTTTCAAGTTCAAACTGAAATAGGCAAAACAGGCAGGCAGGACCAGGCACTCCTGTGGGCCCCGTACACACCTATGTGGTATCCCAGGCAGAAAATTCAGGTACAGACACAGAGATGCTTCTGTCTGATCAGGAAAGGGGTACTGACCAGTCAAGACAGACCTCACCCTGATTGGTGTGGCTCAGTTGGGCATTATCCAGCAAAGCAAAGGGTCAATGGTTCAATCCCCAGGCAGGGTGCGTAAAAGAAGCAAGCGACTGATGTTCTTCTCTCCCATTAATGTTTCTCTCCCTGTATTTCTCTCTCCCTTTACCTCTCTCTAAAAATAAATAAAATCTAAGAGAGAGAGAGAGAGAGAGAGAGAGAGAGAGAGAGAGAGAGAGAGAGAGAGAGAGAGAAGCAAAACCTCTGCTCTGAGCTGAAAATGTGAGACAGAAGCCTGGGGAATGATCTTGAAGGCATGTGTGTCCCGTGCGGATGCCCCAGGTCCCCAGACAGCTGCCAAAGTTGGGATGGGGGAGCAAACACAGAAGAGGAGCGACAGGCCGAACTAAAGGGCTGCCGGCACGGCGGTGCTTTCCAGCAGTAGGCACTAAGGTCTGGGTGTTCAAAGGACTGTTGGCCAAGAACCCAGACAGGGAGGGATAGCTCAGCAGCCTTCGCTTGAGAACACTCACCCCTGGGGTTCCCATGTGGTCACAGCACCTCTGAGCAAAGGAGCGCCCCATAGCTGGGGCACCTGAGGCTGGCGCGATCATCCTCTCACTAGCTAGAACTGACAATGGCTACCACAATGCTTGTGAGAATGACAACCACTCAGTACCTGTGAGAAGCAGGCAGATAAATAAAGTATGAGACGGTCACACTCCGTGTCCCTACATCTTTATATAAGCTATGAAAGCAGCTGCGTGCAAGGTGCCGCACACATGCTTGTGTGCACAGTGCTTGGAGGCTGCCCTCTTGTTTCCATGGAATGTGCTCCACTCCTGCAACTTAAAAAGACTCAACAGAGAAAGACGTGCAGTTGTTACACCTAGCCCGCCATTCCTCATGGGCCAGATACAGGGACCTGGAAACCAGCCCGACTGTGGAGGAGGGATGGCAGCAGGGACAGAGTTGCTCTTGCTTTAGGGACAGGGCAGGACTTGACATTTAGCTTTTCTGCCTTTTCCTACCATAACCCCCTGGCCCCTTCCCCTCTCAAAATCCAATACATTTGATCAGCACAGATGTCAGGCAGGATTACAGCACTTGCCTGCAGTTCTGCTTCAGGAACTCAAAGGCAAAGCATTATATTCGGGATGTGAGAGAATAAACGGCTTGGTCCTAACTGGGACGATCTCTGTGAGACACACTAGAAAGCATGTGGAGTGGCCTGTTTCTGTGATCTAGCAACATGTTTTTAGTGGGCCAAACTGTGTCCCTGAAAATGACAAGGTCAAGTCCTCACCCCCAGGATCTGTGAATGTGACCTTATTCAGAATAGGGTCTTTGCAGATGTGATCAAGATGAAGTCATATGGGGGTAGGGGTCCCCTAAATCCCGGGACTGGTGTCCTTCTAAGGAGAAGGAAATTTGGACGCAGAGACCCAGGGCAGATATTTGGGACGATAAAGGAGGCCGGAGTGCTGGAGACAAGCGTGGAGCGCCATGAGCGCCCTGGAGCTGGAGGGGGCCAGGAGGATTCTCCTCTAGGGCCGGCGGAAGGAACCAGCCCTGTCGAGACCTTGGTATGAACTTGTGGCCTCCAGAACTACGAGAGTGTGTTCCTGTCGTTTTACACCACCCCATCTGTGTGCTTTGTAATGGTGGTCATGCGATGCTCATGGTGTCCTTCCACACTCACCTGCCGAGAACCCACTGGACAGGACTCATGCTACACACACAGCAGGCACTCAGTACTAGGTGACCCTAGTGCTTTTCCTCATGCAACAAAAGGCCTGTTATGTTGGGTCCACACTTTGTCTCCCCAGCTGGGTCTTATCTGTGCCCTCTCTTGGCACCTGTGGTGCCTGGCAGAGCAGGTGGGCCTGATGCCCATTGGAGGGGGTGGGAACACATGAGGTCCCCAGTCCTGAGGGTCTGGGTTTTAAAACCAGCCCAGGCTCTGAGGACCACCCAAGGAAGGCACCCCAGGAACCTAATGCCCAGTTTGTACTGAGTCTGTCCTTCATGAATCAAGGCTGCCCCTGCAAAAATGTCACCTGCCCAGGACGACAATCCCTAAAAGTCTCTCGTGGACATCTGCATAGTTATTCCATCTAGTTATTCCACCCCATGTGACAAGCACATGGTCTCCGAGTGTGGGCTTTGATCTGGCCACAGGTTCATACTTTGATCAGGGAACTCAGGGCCTTGGGGAACTGACAAGCACTCACTGAAGTTAAGATGATGCCTCGGAAGGTCTTGTCGTTCTCCAGCTTCTCCAGGCTGATGACGAACTCTGTCAGCAACTCTAGGCTGAGGCTGTTCACTGGGGGATTCTTCAACTTCATCACTGCGATCCCTAGTGTGAAAATGAAGAGAAAGCTCATGCCCTGGATTGGAAAAGTGTCCCCAGGCACTCTGTACCCTCAATTTGGCCATAGGAAGTTACATGGTTTTTTAACTGAGGTGAGATCTGCATAACATAAATTAACCATTTAAAAGTGAACAACTCAGGCACTGGCTGCGTGGCTTGGTTGGTCAGAGCATCGTCCTGTACATCAAAAGGTTGTGGCTCGATTTCCAGTCAAGGCACATACCTAGGATATGGGTTGATCTCTGGTCAGGGCGTGTATGGGAGGCAACAAATCGATGTTTCTCTCACATTGATGTTTCTCTCTTTCCCTTCCTCTCTTTCTGAAATCAATGAATATATCCTCGGGTGGGAATTAAAAAGTTCACCCATGTTGTAACATATATCAATGCCTCATTACCTTTTTGTTTTTTAAATTTTATTTATTTATTTTCAGAGAGAGAGGAAGGGAGGGAGAGAGAGGGGGAGAGAAACAATGATGTGCAAGAGAAACATTCACTGGCTGCCTTTCGCACACGTGCCAACCAGAGACCAAACTCACGACCCAGGCATATGCCCTGACCAGGAATCAAACCAGCGACCTTTTCCTTTGCGGGGCAATGCCCAACGAAGCCGCGCTGGCCAGGGCTGCCTCGCTGTTTCTTAAGGCAGGACAGTGCCCCGCTGCACGCTGCGTTTCGTCTGCGCGTTCACGTGCTGCTGAGTGCTTGCGTTGGTTCTGCCTCTCGGCTACTGGGAATAATGCTGTGAACATTCGTGCACACATTTTTATCTTTTTCTCTCAGACACAAGCCCACCATCTGCATGGGAGTAAGAAACGGCCTTAGTTTCTTGAGGAGTGAGAGCCAACTCTGAGATTCCTGCAAGGAGGGATCCAGTGAGGTGCTCTAGTTCATGCTTGTTTAAGGACAGGGTGTCCTGGCCAGTGTGGCTCAGTTGTTGGAATGTCATCCCAATAGCTGAAAGGTTTTGGGTTTGATTCCTAGTCGGGGCACATACTGGGAATGTGTAGGTTGTGGGTTTGGTCCCTGGTTGAGACATGTTTGGGAGGCAAAAGATCAACGTTTCTCTCTCTCCCTTCCTCTCTCTATAAAAAACAATGAAAATGTCCTCAGGTGAGGATGAAAAAAGAAAGATCGAGGTGAAAAATACTGGGAGAGGAGTGTCGGATGTTCACGTTCATTCGCTATGCCAACAGCAGGGAAAGCAGGAGGGAAAGCAGGCCTGCCCTTGCGGACAGTGAAGCTGCTGGCCTGGGCCAGCTGCCATCTGTTCTCACTGCTTGGTCAAGGGCAGAACTCAAGAACTCCAGATAAGCCACCATGCATTTAGGGTGCATTTCCCTGGTCAGGACCTTGGAAATTGCTGGACCGTCAACATGAACCATTTCCTAGGAAAGAATTATGGCCAAGATGGAGGCATAGGTAGACACTTCGCTTCCTTCTGCAACCACAAAAAGAATTACAACTAAATCTCAGAACAAATTATATCCAGAACTGTCAGAAATTTGAACTGTATGGAAGTCTGACAACCAAGGAGTTAAAGAAGCCACATTCATCCACACGGTAGCAGAGGAAGAGACGTGAGAGGTGGCAGCACCGGTGGCAGAACAGGCACTGGTGGCCCCACATTCACATGTGGTGGCTAAAAATGGGAGGGATTCCATGGGAGCCAGCAATCCCAGCCCCAGGCCAGACTGCACAGCCCAGGGTTCCAGCGCCTGGAAGATAAATCACCAGAACTTCTGGCTGTAAAAACCAGTGAGAGATGGGGTGGCAGAAGAAACTGCTAGATTTTTTAGGAAACTCCACTTAAAGGACCCACATGGTCTCAAAACATATGCAAACCCACACACTCTGGGTTTTAACACCAAGGCAAGGGATGGAAAGGCATCAGTTGCATACAGAGAGTGGTGAAGTGACTGGAAATGGGGCAAGTGCTGGGCAAACCCCCAGAAGCCAGGCACAGGCCCCTTTCTGAGCTCTCCCCCTACACAGAACCACAAAGTAGTAAAGTGATTGCCTTATCCTGGCGATTACCTAAGGCTCCACCACACACAATTTACAGGTGCCTTTTATAGGGAGTCAAAGCAGCTCTACCCAATACACAGAAACAAACACAGGGACGCTGCCAAATTGAGACAAAGAAATATGGCCCAAATGAAAGAACAGAATAAAACCCCGGAAAAAGAACTAAATGGAAGGGAGATAAGCAACTTGTCAGATGCTGAGTTCAAAACACTGCTAATTAGGGTGCTCAAAGAACTCACTGAATACAGCACAATGTAAAGGAAGAAATGAAGGTTAGTTACACTAAGTGAAATAAAGAAAAATCCACAGGGAACCAACGGTGAAGGGAAGGAAGCCAGGATTCAAATTAATGATTTGGAATATAAGGAAGAAATAAACATTCAACTAGAACAGAAAGAAGAAACAAGAATTAAAAAAACAAAAAACAAAAAACCCCAAAACAAAAAACCCCACAAAAAACAAAAGAATAGCAACAACAACAACAACACCCCCCAAAAAACCCTGAGGATAATATAAGATGACTCTGGGACATCTCCAAACATGCTGACATCCAAATCATAGGGGTGCCAGAAGGAGAAGAGAAAGAGGAAGGAATTGGAAATCTATTTGAAAAAATAATGAAAGGAAACTTCCCTAATTTGGTGAAGGAAATAGACATGCAAGTCTAGGAAGCACAGAGAGTCTCAAACAAGATGGACCCAAAGAGGTCCACACCAAGACGCATCGTAATTAAAACGCCAAAGGTTAAAGATAAAGAGAGAATCTTAAAAGCAGCAAGAGAAAAGCAAGAGAGTTACACCTACAAAGGAGTTCCCATAAGACTATCAGCTGATTTCTCAAAAGAAACTTTACAGACAAAAAGGTACTGGCAAGAAGTATTCAAAGTGATGAAAAGCAAGGACTTACATCCAAGATTGCTCTATCCGGCGAAGCTGTCATTTAGAATGGAAGGGAAGATAAAGTGCTTCCCAGATAAGGTCAAGTTACAGGAGTTCATCACCACCAAGCCATTTATAGGAAATGTTAACAGAATTTGTTTAAGAAAAAGAAGATAATGAAAACTGTGAACATTAAAAAAGCAATAAATTCAAAACTATCTACAACTGAATAAAACAATAACAACAATAACAACGACAATAAAACCTAACAAACTAAGCAAACAGAACCATTTGTTATCAGCTGGCAGAGGGAAGGGGGAGAACAGGGGAAGAGGTGCAGGAATTAAAAAAAAGCATAATTGGTAGGTACAAAATAGACAGGGTGAGGTTAAGGATAGTATAGGAAATGGAGAAGCCAAAGAACTTACATGCATGACTGATGGGCATGACCTGAGGGGGCATTGCTGAAAGGAAAGGAGAACCAGGTGGCAAGGAGCAAAGGGGGAAAAATTGGGACAACTGTAATAATGTAATCAATAAAATATACTAAAAAACAAAGCAAAACCAAAAAAAAAACATTCTCTAGGGAAACTAAGTCCTGAAGGCAATGGGCTATTTTGAGGCCTTTAATTTAGGAGGAAGAAGTAATTATTACCTGGCTGCAGGCATGTACACGTACACATAAGAAGCAATCAAAACTCCAGAAGTTTGGGTAGAGACTTTGGGTTAAGATGAAAGCATAAGTAAACATGGCTCGCCTCCTTGCACAACCACATCAGAATTACAGCTAAAGTATAGAACAACCATCATTCAGAACTATCAGAATCGGGATGAATGGGAGTCTTAGAACTATAGATTTAAAGTAGAAACCAACTACAGAATTAAAGAAGAAACCAAAGTGAGACTGGTAGGAGAGGCTGGTCCTCCACCCATGCGGCGGATAAAAATAAGGAAGGATATCTCAGGAGCAGGGGATCCCAGCCCCAGACTAGGCTCCCCAGCCCAGGGTTCCAGTGCCAGGAAGATTAAGTTCCCCACAACTCTGGCTGTAAAAACCAGTTGGGATTGAGGCTGAGGAAAACAGGTATTGCTGGAGTCTCAGGGAGTTCCTCTTAAAGGGCTCAAACACAGACTTCCTTGGACTCACTCCCTGAGCTCTGGTGTGGGGGCAGCAACTGAAAGGTATCAGGGACATAAGGGGACGAACTGAATTTTCTAGCATTTGGGCAGGTGCTGGGGGTGGCATTCTCCCAGACAAATGTGCTGGGAGAGGCCATTTTTTCCTTTCCTGAGCTCTCCCTCAATAGGGCCAAAAAGCTCACAGGAAGGGTCAATATCTTCGACTCCATTAACCTGACTCACACTGCTTGCCCACCCACTTGATTCCCTGAGGCCCTGCCCCACCCAACAATTGAGCCCACCCAAGCTGTTTCCAGTGGCTTTTCCATACAAATGGCTGTTCTTGGTCCATGCTTCAGATTTTCTTAAATTCTTTCAAACAAGTAGCATCTGTCTTGACCAAGTCCTGTACCTCTTGCTAAATAGCCCCAGGCCCAAAACTAGCAGCAGCTGGCCTTGGTTCACAGCTTAGTCTCACCTGGGCGCCTCCAAGTGCTGTACAAGCAGCAGCTATCTGCAGATCTCTTTGCAGCTTATGCTGTACAACCCTGGACAGAACAGTTAGTGGCTGACCTTGGATGTGCCAACAACAATCAAGGCTCAACTACAACAGGAGGGAGTACACAGCCCACATGGTGGGCACACCTTGAATACCTAGCTTGGATGCCACTGGACCCTACACAATACCTATTATATTAGGCCACTCTACCAAGCCTGGGAGACAAGCAGCTCTATTTAATACACAGAAACAATACAGAGCCCTGGCTGGTTGGCTCACTGGATTGAGCGTGAGAAGCAACTGATCCATGTATCTCTCACCTATTGATGTTTCTCTCCCTCTCTATTCTCCCCTCTCTAAAAATAAAACCCCTTCCACCCCTGGCTGGTGTGGCTCAGTGGATTGAGTGCCAGCCTGCAAACCAAAAGGTCGTGGGTTCAATTCCCGGTCAGGGCACAGGCCTGGGTTGCAGGCCAGATCCCTAGTTGGGGGTGTGAGAGAGGCAACCAATCCATGTATCTCTCGATCATTGATGTTTCTCTTCTCTCCTTCCCTTCCCCTCTCTCTAAAAATAAATCAATAAAATGTTAAAAACAAACCAAAAAAACTTCCAGAAGTTTGGAAGGAAGTTTTCAGTAGAGCCTGGAGGGGCAGAATTGAGGACACTGGGGGAAAGGTTGAGAGGCTGAAGGCTACCATGAGTAAACAGAAAGGAATTGCATGAATGCAGAACTGGAGATAATCAGAAACTGAAGCAAAGGTACGTAATCTGTTATCTTATCGGAGCTAAGTAACAACACCCCTGGAACACAATGAGTGTTAAAATAAAGGTTAGTTGAACGGAATCTAAAATCAGCTTCAGCAATAGCACTTACATAAAAAACATTTTTAAAGTACTTCTACTCCGATACTTCATTCAAGCATCGAGATTCCTGAACGCTAACTGGGTCTGACAGCGAGGACAGAACCAGACCTGGCTTTCTGACCCCAAACTTGACTTTCTACCAAGCCAACGAAGTTAGCGAGTTCTTCTGTGGCAGGGTGGGAAAGCACTTTGGTAAAAAAAAGTTGTCTCAATGATACTTTTAAAAAACTTACTTGTATAACATAAAATTTACTATTAAAACATTTTTAAAAATTTATTGATTTTAGAGAGGGAGAAGAGAAACATCGATTTGTTGTTCTACTTATTTATGCATTTATTGGTTGATTTATTTATTTATTTATTTTTAGAGAGAGGGGAAAGAAGGGAGAAATAGAGGGAGAGAAACATCAATGTGTGGTTGCCTCTCAACACTCTCCCTGCTGAAGACTGGCCTGCAACACAGGCATGTGCCCTGACTGGGAATCAAATCAGCAACCCTTTGGTTTGCAGGCTAGCAATCAATCTATTGAGCAACACCAGCCAGGGCTGTTGGTTGATTTTGGGATGTGCTCTGACTGGGGATGGAACTGGCAACTTTGGCATATTGGGATGATGCTCTTGAGATACTTGGCCAGGGCCTAAACCATTTTCTAAGTGTAAAATCCAGTGGTGTTAAGTATATATTTGCAATGCTGTGCAGTCATTACCACCATCCATTTCAATACTTTTAAATGTTTTTGCACATATATATTCAAATTTGCCACAGAAATGATCGTTTTAGAAACTCAAGTTTATGTTGGACTTGGAGTTGGGCCTACCTTGATGCCAACCTGGCTCAGGCAGCCCTGACCCAGAATGGGGCTAAACAAGAAAAGTGAAGCAAGGAACGAGGTGCCCCGACACTGTGCCAGGCATGGGTAACAGTGTGGGGACCTGTGTGTGTTTGGGTGGAGGAAGACGGCTCTCCCTGGCACACACCAGGGCACCATCCTGAAAGGCTGAGGCCTTACGGCCGGGAGATAATGACGACAGCAAGTCCCCAAATCTAAAACTTTGCTCATTTCTGGCCCCATGCTTTCTCAGCACCCGGCTCTGGAGTTCTTTCCAGTAGAGAAAACACAGATTTCTCTTTCAAAAGTGCCCTTCCTACATTTTCTATCCTCTTTGGAAAGTTTTAAGAGGTGTTCTGACGGGTGGCTGTGGTGGTGGTTCTAGGAGTGAGTGCACTTGTGGCTCCTGGTTTTAATTAGTAAAAATATCTGCTTGATTCTGTGCCACGTTGGAATATTAAGAAAAATAAAAATATTTTATTCTAAAAATACTTCAAATTATTTTCAATTGTCAGCTTAATAGCTTCGCAGCCCCCAAACTTTTAGAACATTTTTTTAATTAGCTGATCTTTTTTTTTAACAGGTTATTTTTAGAGAGGTGGAAGGGGAGGGGGGAGAGATCTACGTGTGGTTGCCTCTGGCACGTCCCCTGCTGCTGGGGACCTGGCTTGTGTCCTGACTGGGAATGAACCACAGCCCTTTGGTTCGCAGGCCTGCGCTGAAACCACTGAGCTACGCTAGCCAGGGCTAAAACATTTTTATCTTCATAATGAACTGGTGGAAAAACCCATTTAAACTAACACCTAGATTGATGACCATTAAGTTCTCAACTCGACAGAAACTGACTTTAAAGATTTTATTTATTTTTTAGAGACATGGGAAGGGAAGGAGGAAGGGAGGGAGAGAAACATCAATCAGTTGACTCTCCCACACGCCCTAGCTGGGGACCTAACTGGCAACCTCGGCATGTGACCTGAGGGGAAGAGTACCTGAGACCTTTCGCTTTGCAAGTCCCACGCCCAACCACCTGAGCCGCACCGGTCAAAGCAACAGAAACTGACTTTAAAGCTGGGCTTTTTCTCGTGGCCTTTGGAAATGCAATAGCTTTCACATGAGTCTGGATTCCAGGTCTAGGGAAGAATAAATAATACAACTTACTGCATTATAGAGCATGCTCTGTTGCCAGTACCGCGAGGCATTATTTAATTTCGCTTTTCTTAGCCCAAGGCAGTGGGCACAGGTGAGCTCAGGAGGTTTGGTAAGTCTGCCTGGCCAAGCCTGAACCTCTGAATCCGTGGTGGATTTACCCAGGGGGCGAGGCCCGGTGTGCGGGAGGCCGGTGCTCCAGAGTTTGAGGGCAGAGAGTATGCTTACCCGCGGCCGGATCGGGTTCCACCAGCACCCGCTGACTTCCGAAGCCTCGTGAGCCTATGCCACCTCTGGCCGCCGACTCCGTCCGCCCGAGGGCTGCACCCGGGATCCAGGCCCCTGAGAAACAGCAGCGTGGGGTCCGTTAGTTCACTGCCCTTGCCTGCCCCCAGAGTGCCCTCACCCAGTCTGCCCGCTTGAGGTCACGCACACGGGCGGAACAGAGCGCGCGCCCCGACGCGAGCTCCAGCCGCCAGCGCCATCTTGGCGGGACTCGTCAGTGTCACGGCGCGGGCGCCAGTGATTGGCCTCCTTGCCCAGGCCAGAGACCGGCCACGCCCCCTGCCTCAGCATTAGCTCGGCTGGCTCGCCAAGGTCCGGCCCGCCTCCCATGAAGTCAACCCCGGGTGCAGATTCTTAGGTCACTCCTCTTGGAGGTCGATGCTTACCAAATGCGATGGGTTTCACAGAGGACCTGGGGTTATGGGATGAAGGGTAGTAGGGCATGGCAATGGGCGGCCTGCTCAGGACAGACTCGCATTTCACTCCTCACCACAGCTGTGCCCACCTAAGGTTGGTAAACTTCCCATGCTTTTCCAATTAGGTAAAGACCAAATTACCCAGACAGGAGTGTTGAAACTGGGAGCGACTGCACACACCATAAATCACAGAGGTCACGGAGCAGTCTTGGAGAAATTTGAATTTAAGGGGTAATATATGACTTTGGGAACCGTGCAAGCTCACAAATAGCTCTGGGCTATTTCTCAAATTCTGCCATCCCCAATGAAAAGGATGCTATACAGGAAACGCAGATGGGGGCTAGGTGCTGCAAGTGTGAGCTCTTCTTCCTGCCTGTGGTGGGAAAAGAAATTAAGGCTGATAGCTGAACTGGTACAGGGCTCAGCATAGCCAGGTGACTAAACAGAACATCAGCCTTCCCTGAAAGCCCCATACATCAGCACACTTGCTGTAAATGGCAAAAGGCAGTCACAATGGATATGACCACAGTAGCTACTTCCCTCAAGGGAAGGGAGAAACACTGAAAAGATACCCAGGAAACAAATAAAGGTGGTCACCCATCCAGGCAGGGGGAATGAGGTGGAAGCGTAGGCAGTAAGCCTTTGTACTGCCTGGAAGGACAAGGTCTTTTTGTTTTAAAGATTTTATTTTTAGAGAGAGGGGAAGAGAGAAAAGGGAGAAACATCATGTATGGTTGCCTCTTGCACATCCCCTACTGGGGACTTGGCCTATAACCCAGGCGTGTATCCTGACTGGGAGTTAAACCAGTGACCCTTTGGTTTGCAGGCTGGCACTCAATCCACTGAGCAACACCAGCCAGGGTGCACCTAATCTTTCTGGTTTTGAACACTGGGCACAGTAACCACCAAGCACAATGTTAGATGATTTAAACTTTTAACACCTTAAGTGTTTCCAAGTCTTCTTCATGGCACAAACCAATTTTTAAGGAGGAGGAAAAATAAAGGTGATAAAACACCTTTCTATTTGTCTACATGCAGGAGCAACCCAACACTTTGGCATACTGACCAGTGGTCTCTTCGTTGATTTTGGAGGTGTGACTGTGAAAATGAAACCAAAACCCAGCTCTTAGGCAGCCATGTTTGTTCCCACACAACAGCTATCTTTAGGGCCAATGGACAGGAAGGAGGCAGTGAACTCAAACTGAATCTGCATTCTAATCCTAGGTTTATTCAACACAATCCTTTTACTCTACACAACAAAATGCTACAAAGTTACAAAAAAACTCAAAACAGAAATTTTATAGTACTGACTGTACAATAAAAGCCAAAAAAGCAATGTACATGTTCCCAAGGTAACCCCAAAGACCACCATGAAGAGGGTGGAGATGGGGTACAATGACCCTGCAGAGTCAGTTCTCAACTTGTTCACCAATTTCAGAGAAAGGAGATGTGGGGTGTGAGTGTGTGAGTACATGAGTGTATGAGAACAGAACCATTTACAGCAACTAATGGGATATTTGACCCTCAAGGTCAGGACTTGAGCAGGGCCAGGTTAATAGGAATGGCAGCTGCACAAAAGCATGCCCTTTCCTGAAGGATCGTCGGGCTACTAGACTGACCCTAGGTCATCAGCAGAATGGAAAACTGTGCTCCCAGGCTGGGGTGATAGATACTGCCAGCTGGAACCCTGCTTGTTCCTGCCGGCTTAGCCACTGAACTGACTCTCAGGGACTGGAAACATGGGAACTTTCTAGCCAGGAAACTGGAGGGCATCTTCATAGGCACAATCCCAACCCAACAACAGTTCTGCAGCTGAACTTGGCCTTCAGAGGAAAACGTCTCAAAGCTGCCTTTGAAGCCTGCCCCTGAGTGAGGATTTGTTTCCTATTGACTTTCCTTCGGCTAGAAAAGTGACAGAACTAAGTTGGATGGGATATAAGTTATGGGGCAGAGCTTCAGCGGCTTGCTTATCGGGAGGAATTGGAGCTGGAGCGGCTCCGGTGGCGGCGGCGGCCGGGGGAGCGGGATCGCCGACGCATGGGGGACCTGCGCCGTGGGGAGCGTGACCTGTGGGAAGAGGAAAAAACACATCAGACACTGAAGCACACACCATGGCAGCAGCTCTACACCATGGATTTCAGGGTTAAGGCTGGCTTCTTCCTGGAACAATTCTGTAGTTTCCTGGGTTCAGCACTCTTGTCAGGATAGCTCCCTTTGGATGGCACTGACACAGAACCCACGGAAAAGAAACAGATGTTCTGGAGTTCTGGTACAACCAGCAGGGCCACACCTTCTGCTGATCCCTCACTCCAGCAGTTGCCCTTCTCTTTCCTTTCCCTAGCTGTGATGAACATAAGCTCCGAAGACCTCCCCATGCCAACACTGCCATCATGGCGTGTGTGCGCATGAGAGCATGTGGGGCTGAATTAAGATCCCAAAGCCATCACTGTCACATTGTGTTGTAAATAAAACAAACCCAAACTGGCCCCAATCAGCAAGTCCCCTGTGAGACTTCAAACTGACTCACCTCCTCCTCATCCGTGGGGGAGACCGGCGCCACATAGGAGGTGGTGGCAGCATTCTCCTGGGAGGGCTGAATCGCCTGGGGGGTGGCCTAGGCCAGGGGGCCAGCACAGCGGTGGCAGTGATTTCCTGGCCATCAATTTGTCCTGTTGAAAAAAGATCAAGTCGCCTCAACCTTGATGCACTGGGACTGCCTCTCAGAGAAAAGTGCCATCCAAGTCAACACCCAAAAAACGTGTTGGTATCTGCTAAAGTGAGGGGAAGATTTGTGCTCTGGCCCCGAGCTGGACTGTGGCACTAACACTTGAGCTTCCTTCTCAAAAACAATGGGAAGGGGACAGGCAAGAGCAGGGAAACCTATTAGAGGGTCCACAAGAATTGAGATAGGGTAAAACCCACCTCAAGGGATGGGATGTCAAATCACCAGAACTAGGTGACAGATCAGATGGAGAACTGGGGAAGGGAAGATGATCAGCACCAGATTTTGGATATGCTATGATCTCCTGAGATGTGGAGTTCAGGAGGAAGAACACCTCAAGGGCGGGTGGACAAAATGAGATGAGGTTCACGAGATGTCAAGTTTGTCTTGTGAGTTTGGAAAAGTGTCCCAGAGAGACAGCTCGGGAAGAAGGCCAGAGAAGCCTGCAGGGCTTCTGTGAAACAAGACCAAAGAAAACAGAGACACAGACCCAGGAACCCCAAGGAAGCAGACATCCCAACTTTAGCCTAAGGACTGCTCTGGGGACCAAGCACAGCCCCCTATGTGTCCCCAAAGGGTAGAGGGCTCTTTCATCTTCTCAGCTCCTATGTTCAAGGAAATTTCGAAGGTACTGAAGGGATAACTGAGGCATGAGGGCATGTGTTCAGAAGAGACACAAAAGGCCTAAGTATCTGCAGCCTAAGCTGGCCCTGGATCACTGGCAAAGCCCATCCCAGTTAGGGAACTCATGGTACTGGTTATAAAACAACAGAGATGAATCCAACTTCTGGCCAGCTGCCAGTAAAGGTCAGGCCTTTTCACTTTCTCTCTGGAGACAATGTGGACTTGTTCCATTGGATGGTGCATAGCACAATATGGGGACACACACAAGCCCACCAGAATCTCAAGAAAATGTGGAATGTTTATAATTGGGCACACCTGGAATGTGTCCAAGTCTTCCAAATTTTCAGCAAGTACTTGGACTCTGTCAAACACGATTGACGATCTCTACTCCTAATAAAAAAATGTGATTTGCAAGGCCAAAAGCTGATGTGTTTCACAGTGATGAACTGGAGTTTATCCTAAACTTCCTAAAACAAGTCAGATGCATATTAATAGACTGAAACAGAGTTAACTAAATATTTTTAAAATAATTTTTAAAAAGATTTTTATTTACTTATCTTTAGAGGGGAAGGGTAGGAGAGAGGGAGAGGGAGAGAAATATCAATGTATGGTTGCCTCTCATGTGTCCCCTGCTGGGAACTGGCCTGCAACCCAGGCAGGTGCCCTGACTGGGAATCAAACCATGATCCTTTGGTTTGCAGGCCCACGCTCAATCCACTGAGCTACACCAGCTAGGGCCAGAGTTAGCTAAATATTAAGGAAAATATTCTAGTATGTAAACTCTACCAGGGCTCAAGGGCAACTAAATACTCTTAGGCTATTTATCAAGTGTATAATGAGGGCTTTGAGGATGCTGAGGTTCTGGGGTGCTCAAATTTTCCTCCCTACTTAGCCTGGCAGTCCACACAGTGCTGTGGGCAGTCCTGGCTCTTGGCCCTAGGTGCCTGGATTACAGCAGCAGTGAGCTGAGGCAAGAACAACTTACATGTTCCTTCAAATGCTGACTTAAAGACAAAATGAATGTTGGCCATCTGGCCCTGGCCTGGTCCGCTGGGTTAGAGCATTGTCCTGATTTGCTGAGGTTGTGGGTTTGATCCCCACAACCAATGGATGCATAAATAAATAGACTAAACTGATGTTTCTCGCAAATCAATTAAAAAAAAAAAAAAAAAAAAAAAGCAACAACCAATGAATGCATAAGTAATGTTTCTCTAAAATGATAACATTAAAATAACTATTAAAGAATAAAAATCAAAAGAATACAAGCAACCAATGAATACATAAATGTTTCTAAAATGATCAATAAAAATTAAAAGAATAACTATGAATGTAAAACTGCTTACAATATGAAAAAAAAAAATCACCACCTGAAACTATTCACAAACACTCAAACCATTCTGCCCAATACTAAACAGCTACAAATGTCACCATGAACAGCTTTTAGGAAATGGGTAAAATTTGTGAATTCAGCAAAGTAACCCTAAAAGTGCTAAAACATCGGCAAAAACAGAAAATGACTCTCAGAAAGGATTAAAGGAAACATTCCCATATAAAAGCCAAATGGCTCTATTATATTCATATAATACCCTTTGTTAAAAAATTCAATCCTTAAACTTTTAGCACTGAAAATTCTTTTGTTAAAAACGATTTTATTTATTTTTAAAGAGAGGGGAAGGAAAGGAGGAAAAGAGGGAGAGAAACACCAATGTGTGGTTGCCTCCTGCACACCCCCAACCAGAAACCTGACATGCAACCCAGGCATGTGCCTCGACCAGGAATGGAACTGGTGACCAATTGGTTCGCAGGCCCATGCTCAATCCACTGAGCCATACCAGCCAGGGCTGAAAATTCTTAAAATGCTAGTATATTCATATCTGCTGAATTTTTTTTTTTAAAGAAATGTTTTATTCTAAAACCGTATTTCTAAAGTGGGGGCATGCACAAGAGGCAACCGCACATTGATGTTTCTCTCCCCGGCCCTGTCTAAAAATTAATAAATAAAATCTTAAAAAGAAAAAGAGGGAGAAAATATGGTTTTTTAAAAAAGATTTTATTTATTTTTAGAGAGAGGAAGGGAAGGAGAAAGTGAGGGAGAGAAACAACAATGTGTGGGAGATACATCAATCGGCTGTTTCCCACATGCTCCCAACTGGGGCCCAGGCTACAACCCAGGCATGTGCCCTGACCGGGAATTGAACCAGCGACCCCTTGGTTCATAGGCCAGCACTCAATCCCCCAAGCCACCCCAGCCAGGGCTGAATTTTTTTTTAAAAGAATGTTCCATGAAACATGTTTTTGGTAAACACACACCCACTGGATAATTACAATCCTGAATGAGCCTCGAGGAGATTTTGATGTGTAACCAGATTGGAAATCCAGTCTAAAGGTGGCTACATGTCTGGCTGGTATGACTCAGTGGATTGAGTTCTGACCTGAGAAGCAAGAGATCACTGGTTCAATTCCAAGTCAGGGCACATGCCTGTGTGTGGGCCAGGTCCCCAGCAGGGGGCGCGCAGGAGGTAACCATACATTGATGTGTCTCTCCTTTCTCCTCTAAAAATAAAAAGAATATCTTTTAAAAAAGGGTCCCAACATGTGGTTGGTATCTGGTTTTGGATAGGGCACAAAGGGAGTATAGAGGGTGCTGGCAGGGCCACCCACCTCCATCCATGTGCTTCAGCGCCTTCTCAGCTTCATCTGGATTCTCAAACTCCACATATGCATAGCCTTTAGATAGATGGGGGTGCATCCTTTCTACAGGCATGTCAATCATTTTAATTTTCCCATAGGTGGAGAATATCTCCATGATGTGATCCTAAAGAGAAAGAAAGGTCACTCTAATGCTTAAGCACCAGTCACTTGTGTAAGAGTCAAAGAGAATTAGAATTCACCGTGTAACTACAACTTTGGCATTTGGGGGTAAATCTCCTAGACACACATGTGTACTACATTAAAAGGAATTAATCAGCGCACTACTCGAATCATGTATCATCAGATAAGTCCTCCAAAAAGCTACATCCAAAGACACCACCCCCTGGTCCACTGGAGAGATTTGGGACTCCTCACCTTGGTCACATTCCTGGTAAGTCTCCCAATGTGTACTTTGGTGGGTTTAGGGGAAGGGCTCCGTCTTTTCCTTTCCTTTTCATCTCTTTTGGGTGGTTTGGATCTGATAGATTAAAAAAACAAAAAACAAAACACACACACCCCAAAAACAATTTCTGTCAGGTTAGTTAGATTTTTTTTTTTAAAGTGGGGATATTAACTGCTATTATGCGTCTTCTATAAGGAAGCCTTTCCTAGTGCTTCATGCATATTAGCCCTGACTCAGAAATACTATCAGGACAGAGAGATTCCCTTTTTGGTCTACTTTTATAATAACTACAGCAACTTTATAGATGCCAGCTTGTAAACTGAAGTTCACAGATAATTCACAAGTTTTGGTCAGAAGCAGTGCTGAAGGGGAACTCACTTGGAGCGGGAACGCCGCCTGTTGTCATGCCTGCGCCGAGAAGGACTTGGAGAGCCGGAGGAGCTGCTGGAGCTGGAGCTGCGGGATGTGCTTGAACTTCCCGAGCGGCTTGATGCAGATGAGGAGCTAGAGCCACTGCTCGAGCCAGTGCTGGTGCTGGAGCCTGAGCTGGAGGTAGAGCTGGACCTAGACCTGGGGGTGAGATGGAAGGGGTCACAGACAGCAAGTGGGAGCACCATTTCTTCACAGCACAGACAAGCCTGCACATGCTCCCAAGAGAAAACAGCTGTCCTCATATTTCCAAGCGGCACTACTTGCCTCAGTGGGGAAACACTTACCACCACGACCTCATGCCAAAGCTATAGGTGGGGAAAGAAAACAGCACTCACATCATGCAGTGACAGGAAAAGAAGAATGAGTTGCTTCCTACTGACACAGAAGCATTGCCTACTGAAAGGTAGAGAAAGGTAGAGAGGAGCCTGGAAAGTTAGTCACCACCTCAGCTTGAAAGGTGACTACTGACTGACTGACTGAGACTGGTTTTCAATGGAAGAACAAACAAGTTCTAGACAAGGGCAATCCAAATACAATACTGAATAAAAAGTATTTTGGAGAAAAATATACCCCAGGATGTCCCATTCCTCAACATCTCAAGGGAAGAAACAACACAAACACCAGCTTCTATATATAACCACAGCAAACCCCAAACCAGTCTGCCACAATTAGAATCCTGATTAACAATCTGAGAGTGTTTCCTTCATACATAATTAAGAAGACAGAGCACTCTTTGGGCTCTGCAAGAGGGATGTGAGGCCTCTCAACACTCTATCCTGCCAGCCCCACCTGGTGCTGCTGCTACCACTGGAAGCGCTGCGCCTCTTGCGAGTTTTATCCCTGCCACGATCCTTCTCGCTCGACTCCTTGGTGACCCCTTTATCTTTAGAGCGATCCTTGGACTTCTCATCAGAGCGGTCTTTGCGTTTGGAAGGAGAAGGAGCCCTGGACGGTAAGGAAGAGTATGAGATCACGTGCCCCTTTGACTGAACCCTGAAACAACAGCACAACCCAAAAAAGGGGATTCAAGTAGCTACAGAGATCCCAGGCCATCACCGAGCAAAATGATCTGTGGCTTGAGACACTTTCACTGTAGAATGTAAGACATTTCCAATCTTCCCCTTTCTGAGGGTCCCTAGCAACGAGCACCCCCAAAGTAGCACTAGAAGAATCTGATAGAAGGATTACCTAGTGCTGGACTTTTTATTATTTTCTTTGACTCCTAGCAAGCTCTTCTTTTTCACTCCTGATAAATCCATTCTCCCCTTCTGAGGTGTTCAAAGCAGCAATGGTGGCCTCACTTATCTGAACTCTCACTTCTAACTTGAGTCTGAGAAACGATCCCTAATCGATTGCAATTTACGCCAAAGTGCAGCCTAATAACAAGATAAAAAGATTTACAGAATGAACAAATCGGCAAGGCAACAAAGCTACTTTACAGGCAAAAGCTGAGCATATGAGATGGCGACAAGGGTCACAGCAGTGAGTGAGCATCCACAAAGCCAGGAACACTCAGGGATCTTCACCACTTCCTCAGGGAGGATACCGTCTCCACAGGACACACAGTAGACTCATCACCTCAGCTTGTCTTTTTCTTAAGGAAATGATGGTGGTGCTTGTCATTGTTATTTTACAGGTGGTACAGTACCCATTTTTCGCTTATAAATTTGATGCTGAGCCCTCGAGGGTCCCTTAGAAATACTACAGCACGTGCACGCAGAACAGAGAAAAACCAAATACATGTAGCTGTCCTGATAGGTTTAGATCTTGTTTTATTGCTGTAATTTCCTTGTAGGATACTTGGACGATCTATGACAAAAAGCAAAAACTACTTCAAAAGTGACTGGTACCAGCATCAAATGTTTACTACCTGACCATAAGCAGATAAAAATATCTCATATGAACATTTTAAAAGCAGTAAAATATATTAAAAAGTAGTCATTTCCTTAAATACTGGACTTTAGTTAATGATATGCATATGGAAGTGTTATGGGGGAAGTGTACCAAAACACTCCAATTACTTTAAAATACAAGAAACAGTAAGATTGATGAGTGGGGCTATGTACAAGATAAAGCAGAAACGTGACTTATAACATCTAGGTGGTAGTAATGTGAGTATTCACTGTACAATTCTTTCAATTTTTCTGTATATTTATATTCTTTCAAAAATAAAATGCTGGGGGATAGGGTGTGAGGTAGACATTGAAATTGGATGAGATACTGCAGGTCATGGTTTAGCCAAGTGCTTGAACTGCAGCATGTGCTCAGTAAGTAGTCATTAGAAAATATTACTCAAGAACAAACTACTAATTCATTATGTGCCCTGTTTCCTGGGCACTGCTGCCTCAGTAACTTCAGTGAGGTTTTATACAATTTGCTTGAATTGTAAGCAAAGATCTCAAGATGTTCGTCTTAACTACTTCTGTCCCACCTTTTTTGATAGCCTGTAAGTAACCTGGACACAGCACACCGATTGGGATTCTGTTTCCATGTGTGGAGGTGCACAAAATGCAAATAATGTCCCGGTTCAAGAAAGACTGCTTGGCCCTGGACAATCAAATCAGAGTGCAAGAGAACAGAATATCACCCTTGATCCTGTTTTCCAGGGCTGTAAAACTTCTAAGATGTTTTGCCTTAAAACAAGGTATTATAGACACAGATCTGGGAATACTGGATCAGGTTAGCATCCTTGGACAACCACTGATTATGGTTAAGACTCTGGAGTCAGTGTGCCCAAGTTAGCTTTGCTGTGTGACCTTGGATAAGCCACTTAACCTTTCTGAATCTCAATTTCTCACCAGTATTATGGTGACAATTATAGTTCCTATCCCTCATAGTTATCAAGGACATCAATCAAATTAACCCATGAAAAGACTTAGCACCTAGTTAAGGCTCAGTAAATGTGTGCTCATGTTGCAAGAAAAGGCTGTTTCTCCATGGTTAGAGGTCTTTTCCCATATACTCTTGTACCCCAGTCATATATCCCGGAATGCTCAACAAGAAGAGGTCTCTGGACAGGCCCCATCAGGATCACCAGGAGCAACACTGTCCAATTAAGAGTGCGAGCTCCAAACATATCCTAAAATTTTCTAGTAGCCACATTACAGAAAGTAGAAGTTAACAGTGAAGTTAACTTTTAGTAATATATTTAACACATTACATCCCAAGTATTACCTTTTCAACAATCAGCATAAAACTTACTAGTAAAATATTCACCTCCCCCCTACTCAGTCTTTAAAACACCTGGATTTGGGCTAGGTGTATTTCAAGTGTTAAGTAGCCCCATGTGGCCAATGGTTACCTTATTGAACAGCATTGACCTAGAGTGCAGATTCCTGGACCCCACCCCAGTTCTGAAGATCTGAGTGTACTTTGTGAAAAGAAGCACCACCAGTTATTCTTCCACACTAAAAATCAAAAATCAGAGTAAACAAACGCTTTGTTAGGTGTGGCTGAATGCTAAAAAGCAAAGGTTGAGGTTTTCTGCTCACACAAGTTCAGGTAACAGCACAGGACCTTGGTTACCTCCCCCATCCTCCGGAAAGTGCGCGTCCAACAGCCAGAGAGAGGAGAAAACAATTAGTTAAATCTCGAGTAGATGGCGTTCAGCTCAAATCTTCAGAGCACCTTCCCCATTTAAAAGTACATATTAAGGCACAACTCATGCAAAAATAACAAAGACAGAAAAAGCCACGTCTCTTCTCGCCTTTACCCTTCCCTTCTGGAGTAACCCGTCAATCTGAGCTCCATGATCTCTCGGTGGTCGTATACCCAAGGGCTAGCTAGCACCGAGAACGGCACACAGGAGCCCAGTAAACGTTCGTGAAATTAACGTTTTGAATTAATGGCCCCGAGGGGAGGATCACTCGGTCTTCCAAGATATCCCACAAAGCAACTCTGCACCTCCAGGAGCACAGGCCCCGCACGCAACCTCGCCGTCCCCGTCCACTCACAACTCCCCAGTCCAGGCGCGGGACCGCGAGCGCTTCCAGGGCAGGGACCAAGGGTTGCAGGCCTGGGTCTCCAGCCCAGCGAGAGGGTCCTGGAGGAAGGGGCCGCGCTCACGACTGTTCCAAGTTCCGCGGGCCTAGCTGGGCCAGCCGCAGAGCGGACGAAGCGAGACCGCTCTTCCGCCCGCCGCAGCCCTGACTACTTCCGGGCCGTGGCCTCAGATCCTCCCACTCTGCCCACCCCGGGCCACACTCTTTTTTCTTAGTTCCCGCGCTGCGCCACCAGGCCGCCGACCTCACCACGGGGCCGGAGAGCGCGCCAGCCCTACGATGCGCCCAGCCGATTCCGAAGTGCGCCTCCCGAAGCTCGGATGGGGTCGGATTCCCCCACTTACATCTTCCCGCCACAGCGACCTCCTCCCGCTCTCCTCAGCCGCTGAGGTCGGCGCCGCTCAGTCGTCAGGGTTAGGGAGCGGGAAGACGCCGCTATTCGGCGAGTAGCGATGACGTAAGCTCCTCGGCCAATGGGCTCGAACGCTCAAAGTGTTAAAGGGACAGGGCTGTTTGTGGAGAGCCTTGGCGGGGGTACTTACTCTGTAACCCTCTCTGGAGTGGTGTCTTGGGCTGCTCCGGGCTGGCTGCACGCTTCATGGGGCCTACAAATAAGATGCTTATTAGGGGCAGAGGGCCGCGCCGCAAGGGCCGATGATGGGCCGGCGCCGATGGAGTTAACGCAACCCAGGACCTCTCCCTCCGCTTCCCTCTCACTCCCTCCCATCTCCCTCCTCCCTTCTTCCTTTCCTCTCTCTAGAATCAATGAATTTATCTTCCGGTGAGGATTTTAAAAAATCGCGCGTGGTGTGGGGGTTGACCGTGTAGATGCGGCTGCTGCGTTGGCGGAACTCAGCCGAGTGGACAAAACAGGAGGCATTGCGTTAGGAATGGAGAACTAAAAGCAAGGTAGAAGACAGGTGCAGAAGAAAAGGCGTTTCTGAGGAGGTGACTGCAGTTGAGAACCGAGTGGAAGAGCGCGCCGGCCGAGGGAACAGCAGATGCAAAGGCGCAGAGGCCCCTTGGAAGAACCGAAGGGAGGCTTGCAGGCTGGGGCTAGGAAGGTGGAGTTCAGCGGTGCTGGGGAGGGGCGGGGGACGTGGAAGAAGTACGACAGGCCGAGGCTTCATTCCTCTCCCTTCCCTCCTCCCTCAGTGGACGGTGTAGGCTGGGAGGCACTGTCAGAACCTTCTGGAAAAGGCAGAAGTAGGGGTGAGGGTGTAGAGACTCCTACCCAGCCAGCAGGCTGTCGGAGTAAAACCCAGCGCTGAGAGGGACAGGCTTTTGGGTTGTGTTCACCTCTGTGCCGACTGTATAAGACCCTTCCACTTCATTCCTTTCCTTCAATTCCCAAACCCCACCCCGTGTCAGGTAAGCAGCCCTAGCCCCATGATTATAGTGAGAGGAAGGAATGTATGGGGAAGGAACCAACGTGATTTGAAGACAGATTAGATGTCAGTGGAAAAGACAGGCTTAGTGACTCCAGGTGGATGATGCTGTGGGCGTGCTCTGCAAGTCATTGCTCTCTGTTCCATTTGGTGTTCCCAGCCAACGATGGTGACTCCTTTCCCTCTGTCCAGTCCCTTTGGCCCGTCCACCGATGTCAAATGTGCCCCTGACACCTCACCCTGTGTTGAAGGGTATCTGAGGAGTCTGGGACAAATGAGGCATGGGAAGAGTAGCCTGCCCCCTGGTTCTCTTCCACCCAGGCACCACCTTGTTGTGGGGGGAGTGACGGTCAGCAGGCTAAATCACACTGCGTTCAGGTCCTCCCTTTGGATTTAGATTTGATGGCAGGCATTATGGGACTTTTAGAGCAAGTTAAATCTCTGTATCACTGTCACATCTGCCAACGCCAGGCATGGAGGAATAAGTGGAACAGAAGGGCAGCCTTGGTTCTGCAGCAGTGAAGAGGCTGAGAGAGTTGGCATTGGGGATGGTGTGGCTTTGGTGGTCCAGGACCACAGCACATGGATATCTGAGAAGGCTCTGGCAGCATGTTGGAGTCTCATACATCCTGGGCCAACTATCAGTGGGTTCCCGAAGGGCCCTGAATCCAAAGCATTTGCCCAGGGCAGCACTCACACCCTTGTTGGGAGGGGGCAGGTCAGTGTCCTTACCATGAAGAGAGGAGGGTGGGAAATAACCAGCTGGACTGACAGCCTCCTCTGCTTTTTTTAATGCTCTAAAGTAATATAATTTGGTATGCATATAAATTTTAACACACTGTCTTTTTGCTTTTTAAAAAATTAGTACCTTTTATTGAATTTATTGGGGTGACACTGATTAATAAAATTATATAGGCTTTAGCTGTACAATTCTATATTACATTATATGTTGTATTGTGTAACACATTTTATGTAAAATCTGAAAGCTGATTTATTCACTTACGAATTTAATCAAATTTGTTTCTAAATATTACTGACTTTGGTTATCAGCTGTGAGCTTCAACATTTAAACATCTTGGCTTTTGCCATTTTGCGGATCAGCAGAATGCGTTTGGAAGAAACATGAGAAGATAAAACTCTGGAGGCTCCTGGCCTTCTCCCCTTCCCAGCCCCCAAAGCAAACCTGCTGTGGCAATGGGGACTAAGGGGTAGGAGCAGGGGCTTTCAGAGACCTCAGGAGGTCTTTGGTCCAGATTTGATAGAGGGGGTGGGGCAGGGCTCCTGCGGACAGGGCTTTTGGCAGAGCCCATAGGTATCCTATGGTATCCCTTTCCTCCCAGTGTTGAGGGCCACCTGTTGATGGTGTGGGGCTGCTCTCACTTTGAGAGCATACTCATGTAAAGTAGAATGTTCCTATGCCTTCTTCCTCTGTGGGCCTGATAACCTCTGCAGTGCCTGCCCTTGGAGGCTGGCGATCCCGCACACCAAAGGGGTCAGTGATAGCTAGGGTTGCGCTGCTATCTCTGATACGTGGAGGTCATGTGGGCTCCCCAAGAACTTTGAGAAGGCATTTCGACTCCTCGTAAGCCACGTTAGGAAGCACTTCTACTCGTTGCTAGCAGTCTCTGTGCCAAGCACACGTGGCCCAGCCAGGTGGAAGAGGGGTTCGGGTAGGGTCAGGAGGTTGTGATAACTTAATGACTCTGGGGGAGGCCTTAGAAGAGGCAGGTCACCAAAGTCTGGCTCCTGTCTGTGGGGGTGGGCACCTGCAGCCCGTGAAGGAGCCCAGCTGGTGCTGGCTGGAACTGGGTGGCCAGGCTGGGTCTGAAAGGGCCAGCTGGCCAATGAGGGTCTGGAGTTGTAGTGAGGCCTCCCCATTTAGTGTCTTCAAGGTGTGGGGCATCAGGTCCTGGGCCATCTCCTAGGTGTCCCCCTCCCATCTACGCCTGCAGCAGGCACCTCTAGACTCTCCCAGGAGGTGTGGCAGGCTACCCTCCGGAGGCATTTCAGGGCCAGGTCGGCTGAGCAGTGGGTTTGGGTGTCTGTGCTAGTTTTAGTGCCCAAAGCCCCTGTTTGTTTCTGCCCCAGGAGTTTTCAAAGGAAGCTCAAAGATAGTGACTCCTGGGCTGTCTACTTTGGGGTGGTCACAGGCAACAGAATGGGGCCTGGTGAGAGCTGGCTGCAGAGTGGGGGAATAGTGTGCTGCAGCACTGGGAAAGCCTCAGGTCATGCAGAGATGTTGACTGGGGCTGAGCAGTGGTGACCTGTCCCCCAGACCCCTCCCCTTCCCTTGTGCTTTATACAGCCAGTCCGCTTAGAGCTTCTCCAACCTCAGAGGCATCTGAAGCCAGCACCTGTGGGTTGTGGGCCAGGCCCCAGGAGGGGCACCTGGGCAGCAACGTGTGTTGCGGAAGGAAGGCCTGACCTCACAGCTTCAGCCCCTTCCCCTGCCTGCTTGACGCCCATACCACGTTGGCCCATCGGGTGGGGATGGCACTCCAGGGCCCAACATTGTCCTGCCTCCTGGCTGCCTGACTCTCACAGGGGGCCTGGACCTCCGCCTTATTGGTTGCTTCTGTGGCAGCCTCCAGGCCCACCCAGCCTGAGCCCCCTCTCATACAGGGTCCCCAGAGTGCCCTGCCCTCTGTCGTGGAAGCAAAATGGGCTTCAGGAGCTTGAACATTCTGGAGTTTGGGGTCAGGCCTGAGGCAGGATTCAGGGAATGGAGCCTTGTGTCTGGAGGGTGGAACATCACACACTTGGCCTGCTGGCCTCAGCTACGGGGTGGGTTGGGTTGAGCAGTCTAACTTGAACTTAGGTGTTGGGGGTACCTCTCAGTACCTGTGGACCATCTCTGCATTGCCAGGAGTGGGTGGAGCACAGCCCCTCTGGGTCCAGGTAGGGCCTAGGTGTCTACCTAGGAACATCTGTCCCTCTGTCTGCAGGTGAAGCTTTGTCCCTCAGTGCAGCGGGAAGGCTCTGGATGAGCGTAGGTGGCACTCGCCTTCACACTGACCCATCTGTATGGGAGTGGGGGGTCCCAGAGGGCCTGTTCAGCTTATGCTGCGAGTGTTGTGCTGGTCCCCAGAGGTGAGCTGAACAGCAGTTGGAATGGGGTGTTACCCAGACGGAGCAGCAGGAATCAGCTGCCCCCGTTGGTGGTTTGGCCTTAGGCCAGCCTTTTGGAACCTTCTCTTCCTCATCCCAGACAGCTTGTGGCTACCCTTGGACCTGCCTTCCAGTCTGCCCTTCCCTCCAGGTGCTGGCCTTGGCTCACTCAGTCTTGTCTGCTGCTTTGTGAGACCAGGCCAGAAGTTCCTGGGACTCAGGTGACCTTGGCTTCCCCTGGTGTCCTGGATTAGAGATGTAGGGTTCGAATTTGCTCAGCAAGAAACTGGCCAGCCCTGGCCAGACTGAAAGGTCTCGGGTTTGATTCCAGGTCAGGGCACGTGCCTAGGTCGCGGGTTGGGTCCCCAGTTGGGGTATCTGTGAGAGGCAACCCATCAATATTTTCCTCTCACATCGATGCTTCTCTTTCTTTCTCTCTCTCTCTCTCCCCGTCCTCCCCCATCCCTATCATAAAAAAAGAAAGAAAGAAAAAGACAAAAAAGAAACACTCTAGTTTGTTTTGCTTTTCTAAGTCCCTGCAACCAAAGGGCCAGGGCCCTCTGTGCGGGATGGGGGTTGGGGGCAGATCCTGGGTTATGGCCACTTTTGTGGGTCTGTGGAGGTCTCTGGGGCTTGCTGGATGAGGTAAGCTCAGGTGGACAGCAAAAGCGAACAGAAAGGGATCACCTTGAGGATACCAGCCTGCCTGCTGCAATCGTGGCAGAGACTGCGGTTGTGTCCTGGTGTCTGGGTTTTATCTGTGTGCCCCAGCTCCTTGTCTCTCATGCTGCCGTGTGCCTGCAATCTGGGCAGCGATGTGGATGCAGAAGTCTCTCACAGCCGCCAAGACTGCTGTCTTGCCCCTCTCCTGCTTTCCGATGATGCCATCTGGAAGCCTCAGCAGTCCTTGGACGCTGAGAGGTAACCTTGAGGAGGGAGGCCTGCACCTGGATGGAGCAGGCAGGTGGGGTATGACTCCCTGAGACCTTGATGGCGACAGAATGTCTGGACTGCCTTCTCTGAACTTCGTACTTGGCAGAGCAATAAATGCCTGTCTTTTCCAAACCACTGCAATCTGGAGTTTTCTGATGTGCTCAGCAAACCTGCTGCAACCTTTACTCTGCAGGAGCTGTTCTTGTGGCCTGCGGGGGTGGGAGCCCCTTGACCTGTGACCTACTGCCTGGCAGCACTTCCCCACACTGAAGGCAGTGGGGAGGCTGGGCCTCAGCGCCACCTCCAAGTAGGGTCTCCCCACCCTCCCCACGTGGTTGCTCTTCTCCCTTACGGGAGCCCTCTCTAAGTCCTGGGTACAGCTTTCAGGCTGAAGGACAATTTCTATGTCCACTATTTCAGTTGAGCCACACCAGTGCACTGGGCAGGACTATCCTAGGCCTTGCTCTCAGCCCTGACAGGGTGTCAGCCCCTGGGGAGCCCTTGACCAGGCCATGCAGGGCAGGGCAGGAACGACCTTGTCTCGTGGGTCTCCTAACTGCTGCTGGGGGTAGGGCAAGAGTGGAGTCCCCATGGAGAGCTATACCTGTCAGATACGACAGTTGTTTGGGACCAGCATCTCTATGGACCACCTGGGCCTGAAGGTCTAAAGGAGAATGAGGTAAGAATGGGGAGCTGTATGACACAGGCTGACTCTTATGCTGAGGTGGGGGGTGGTCTGGTCCACAGCCCCTTTCCACACCCCTCCACTGGGCTCAGAGCAGCCGCAGCTCAAACTAGTTATGGCAGGGTGTGCGTGTGATTTCTTAGGTCCCACTCCTGCTCCTCTAGGACAGTTGGCTTCATGCTGGGTTTCCAGCAGCCTTGCAGATGACTTGGGGACACACTGAACCCTAACAGCAGTGTCCCCTCCTGCTCCTGCAGTCCCTTCTAAATGTCCCTCCTGCAGTTGCCTGAGCTCCACGCTTGGGTGCAAGCCTGGATTCCTCTCACTGACATGGTCTTTGAGAGGCTCTCCTCGCGTGTGCTGTGCGCCTGTCCTCCTGCTTCCCACTGTTGCAACCTTGGCTGTGTCTGCACCATCCTCTCCACAGTGACCAGGTCATCTTCCTGAGAAGGACCTCTGATCACGACAGCCCCCACTTTCATCCTGCCAGTCTCCTTCACGCTGATCTTGCCACCTTACTTCCCATCAGCAAGCCCACCTCTCCCTGTACCGAGGCAATCGAATTTCATATGTGTACCTCACATACGCTGTTGCTTTGGTCCTAAAACATGTTTCCTCACATTCTTTTTCTGTGGCAGCAAAAGAGAAGAATGACAAATTTCTAACATGAGGGCTGTTAAAAACAGCCCAGGAAGCCCTGCGGTAGGACTGTCAAGCATGACCACGTGGCCAGGTGGTGCTGGCCTCTGCCCTCCACCCCCGACCCAACACACCAAAGAGGTGCAGCAACCAGAGTGCCTGGCAACAAACCTCAGGCCCACCTCGAGGAAGGTGTTCTCCGTTGGGCAACATTTAAGACCACAACCATCCCTAAGTTTATTTTTTGTAACATGGAACTAAATGATGATAGTTTGAAGAATTTTAAAGGGAATAAAAGAGCTACTGGCAGCTATCTGCAGTGTTTATAAACTTTGAGAAACTGACAAAAATGCAAATTTGAAACTGACCCAAGTGAACCAAAGTGATGAAAATAAGTCTTTTCTAAAACTATAAATTCTAAGGGAATGTAAAAGGCACAGAGATTCAAATCATGGGAATTTAGAAAACTAAGAAATAAATAGTACATAAATAAAAAGAGAGCTGATGCTGAAGAAGAATCTTCTGGAAAATGGCTTAAAGCCCATGAGTGGCCCTGGATCCAGAGGCCTCCTGCCCACCCAGGTCTGCACCCTCCTGCACCAACCCTGCACCTCTCTCCTCACTGCAGACAAATATCTCTCGGCTGTTCCCATGACCTGATGTTGCACTTGCATTTTTGGCTGATTCTTTCACCTCATGACAGTGAGTTCTGTAAGTTTACTACATATTACGAAAGATGAGCTCTTGCTTTTGTTTGTCTGAAACCTGACACAGAAGCCTTGTGTTGGGGCTGGGGGGTAGTCACTGGGCTTGGGACCCCATCTGGTATGTGACTTACAGACCACGGTCATGTGCCCTTCCAGCCTGTATTTTCAGGACACTGAGTCACCATGTGTTCAGTGCATCTTCCACAGATGGCTGCTCAGTCCCCAGCTGGCCTCCTGGCTGGTGGCTTGTCAGAGGCCAGGGTTGGGAATGGAGGACTGCGTTCCCTCCCAGCACTGGCCGACTCTGGAAGATGCTGGGGGGATGGCACCAGGTGAAGGGTCAGGTCTGCCTTGTACAGTGTCCACACTCTGAGGAGCATGGATGCTCAGGGTGCCCCTGACTATACTGGAAGCCAAGACTTCAGCACCTAATCACAGCTGGCATCTCCCTCATGGATGGCAACCGGTGACCTTTCTGTCCATTCTGGGCAGCCTGGTGGGCCCTGCTGCCAGATGTCCTGCCAGCTTCCCATTTCACACCCAGAGAAGCTCCATGCCATGTGTCAACATGGAGAGGTCACTGAGTACTCTCCTCATAAACTTGTAGGGAAAGTCACTCCTTGGGTCAGCAGTGGCTTCTTCCTGGACAGCTCTCCCCAAAGACCCCGCAGCTTGCCTGAACAAACAAAAAGGCTGGGATCTTGAGTTCTCAGAGTGGGGTTCGGCAACCGCCTTAGTCATGGATGTTCGCATGCTGATTCCTGGCGTGAAGGGACCAATACACACAGTCCATATTGTGCCTTGAATTTCATATCCATCATAGAAAACAGTGATTAGAAATAAAGGTGCAGGATAAGATGAACTCGGAGAGAGAGGATGTCCACCTGTGCTCCCATGCATCCCACCTCTGCCAGGCTCCTTCCTCATGGCCCCTCATCCTCAGCAGGTGGCTGCAGGTGGGCAAAGCTCAGGAAGACCTGCTCCAGTGAGATCTGGCTCACAGAGTAGTCATCTACTCCATACTTCTCTTTGGCCTTCTCCAGGATACCAAAGACCTTTGGGAAGCAGACAAGCTGCTGTTAACAAGACCAGGGCCCAGCTTCTCGGCTGGCTGAGAGTCCTCTGGCCATAAGGGGTGATATAGCCCCCATGATCCTACCCCTACCCAGCCCAGCCCCTAGGACACACACAGGGAGTTGGCCTTACAGGGTGAACTGAGATCCCAGAGGGAGGAGGGGGGTTGTGCTCTGTGAGCAGGCAGGGAACTGGGCTTTCTCCCGACTCTTAACTCAGAGTATGACCTTAGGCAAACTGTGTTCCCTCTCTGAGCCAGTTTCCTCTTTTGCACCAATTTTTTTCCAACTCAAGTATTTCAGGTATAAAACCCGCAAACCTAGTAGATATTAGGGTGAGTGTTAGAACATAAACTACATATGATTCCTCCTTGGAAAGAGCCGGAATCATCACAGAAGGAGTGATCACTGGAGGGAACTTCCTCTGCCCCAGCTGAGACCCTGTGGGGCCCGTGCTCACCTTGGCCCAGCTGAGGTCATCGCCAGGCAGGTGGTAATGGACCATCCCTTGGTGCTCATCTTCCAGGATGCTGCCTGAACAAGGGTGAGACCATGTCCTCATGAGAACTGGGCTGAAGGGCAGGAGAGGGCTGCCTGGGCCCACAGAACTGCAGCCCTCTTCGTAGGGGTCAGGAATGTGGGACTGGGTAGGGGCAAGGCTCAGATGCCCTCTGTGCAGTGTCACACACCTGGGAAAGTCAGGTCCACAAATGCCTTGAATTCCTGCAGCGCCTCCTGCTGCCCGTCGCTCCTGACCTTGGCCCGCAAGGAGTAGCCGCTGCCAAACTTGCTCTTGAGGTGCTGTGGGCTGCCCAGGCACTTGAACTGACCCTGCACCATGATGGCCAGCCGGGTGCACAAGGCCTCACATTCCTCCATGCTGGGGAGAGAGGGTGCAGGCCTGACACGGGGCTGGGGTATGCTGTCACCCACCTTCCATGTGCAGGTGGGAAGGTGTCAACACTCAGATCAGACTGTTCCTGATTCCCATGATCAGAATTTGCCCCATGTGCTACAGCCTAGGGATTCTCCTCACAGATTCCGTACCAGCTGATATCAGGCCTGTCTCCACCAGTCCCTTCCACTGCCCATCCCTTCCACTGTCCCCATCCAGGCTCATCCATTGATCCAAAGAGACCCCAGCTCTACCTATGGGAGGTGATGACAATGGCCTTGCCAGATTCACGTGCCCTTGCCACAGTGTCCCAGAGCAGGCGCCGGGCCACAGGGTCCATGCCAGTGGACGGCTCATCCAGGAAGATGACCGTAGGCTCTCCAAGCAGGGCGATGCCAGTGCTTAGCTTCCGCTTGTTGCCACCGCTGGGGGCAGAGGAGGGGGAGGAGGGGGCAAAACTGATTATTAGCATGACATACCCAGGTCCCAACAGAGGATAGGGCCCAGTGACCGTAGAGCACCCCAGGTGAAGAAGAATGAGGGAATGTACCTGGAAACACTCCACCTCAGAGAGCTGGAGGCCCCAGAGCAAGCTGTGTCCATGGGGTCAGTCTCTGCCCTCACATGGAGAAGTAACACCATCTGTCTGCACCTAAGGGGGGTTCCTGACATCGCCCAAGGTTGGCCTTACCTCTGGGAGGTGGGAACTGACAGGTCAGCCCCTCTCAACTGGGAGCTCTGGCTCCCAACCTGTGTGGTTGTCTATGGTAAGGGAGACCCTGATTCCATCTTGGGAAGAGACCCGTGAGCCGAGTCACGGGGTGGGGGAGGGGCTGAGGCGCAGGTGCACCTGTAAGTCCTGACAAGCTTGTTGGCATGTGGCTCCAGAAGCAGGCCCCGGAGTGTGTTCTCCACACAGGTACTGATATGGCGCTCGGGGATGCCTCGAAGCCGGGCATACATGACCAGTGTCTCCCTGCCCGTCATGTGGTCCAGCAGGGCATCAAACTGGGGGCAGTAGCCAATCCGCTGTCGCACCTGGGTTGGAACACAATCAGAGAAGTAACAGGTAAGAGGGAGGCTCCTCTGGGTTTCTCTCAGCCGATCTGTCCAGGGTGGTCCACCAGCCAGTGCACAGGCCCTGGCGCTGGCCACAGCCGAAGCTTGCCAAGTAGCACTTCAGTGGGGATACAGGAGGTGGGTTGGCTGGTGCAGGGAGGCTACAAGTAGCCACAGTGCCCCATAATGAGGGGTCAGAGATGGGCTAGAGCCTTGTCCACTATGGGCAGTGTGGGGGCAGGTTGGTATAAGAATGTATTGATTATACAAAGTGATCACTACATGCAAATATCTGCCAGTGTATCACCCGCTCATTCATTCATCAGACGTTTAACAAAGACCTAGCGTGTGCTGGGACTTTTCTTTCTCCTTCCTTTAGTGACAGAGAGGCTTAGTGGCAACACTTTTGGGTTAGGGCATCGGCTTGTCAGACAGCCACACTATCAGAGCCAGGGCGCTGCATGGCCACTGTCATCTCCCCCCTACTTTCAGCAGCTGGTCGGGGGCAGGTGAGCCTAAAAAGCCTGTGGATTCCAAAGATGGGGTTTCTTTTCTTTACCCTCCTTGGGGTTCTTAGACTTCCAGCATTTGTGTTTACTTGATCTGGGAAAATTCTTAGCTATCACCTTGTCAGTGATTATCTTTCCCTCATTTCTGTCCTTTCCTCCTACAACCCAGATTAAACATATTTAGGACTTCTCATCCTTTCCTCCATTTTCTAAATCACAGATATAATTGTCTTTTCCCTACATATATTTTCAGTCTCATTTACTTCTGTAAACACAGTAAACACAGCTGTTTTAGAATCTGGGTCTGGGGACGGCGAATGCATAGTGGTGGTGGGCTTGTTTCCCCTGCAGGGCCCTCAGGCCTGTGGGTTCCAGTCGCAGGGACCGCCTCGTTTGTTCGTTTAGGAGTGCACTGCTCATGGGCCTTGCAACACTATCTGGGGTGTTCTTTGAGGCCTGGTATGGAGGCCTTCCCTCCAGAGAGGTTGTGTGCTGTGGTCTGGTCCTTGCTGCCAGTTCAGGAGACAAGGTCCCCCTGGCATAGGCTTTTCCTCATTCCTTTCCTGCTCTGCTCAGCACACAGGGAACCTTGCAGGCAACCTCCAGGGGTATGGGAGCAGGAGGTTGGCCTGGCTCATCTTCACCCTGAGGGGCAGCCTTTGGGGTTCAGCCCCATGTGGGAAAAGTCTCCTATTATACCCTTACCCTTGGGGGCCCTGGGCCTTTGTTTCTGCCCTCTTCACTCAGCAAGGCCTCTAAAGCCACGCCTGTTACCTAGAACACAGTGGCCTTTTGTGTCTCTCAGGGCTCCTGGATTTCAGCCTGAGCTCTGCACCATCTGTGTACTCTTTCATGTCTTTACCAACGTGGTTTGTCATTGATGTTTTATCTGGCTTTTGCTGCTTGGTAGGATGGCTGGTCTGAACAGCCAGGGGTCATTATCACACATCTCTGTACACAGGCTGCAGAGAGCCTGTTCTTCTTAGCAGGGCAGCATGCTGTGAGCGCCACGGTGCACCAGGTCCAGAGAAACAGCTTCTCTGGGAGGGGCCCAGTCTCAGCCCTCCGGCCAGGCCTGGGCCCTTCTAGCCAAGGGGATCCTCATCCCCTGTCATTTCTCTCCTCCCCATCCCTGGCTTAGCTCTGCCCAAGGTTACTGCCTCATTCTGCTGTCTACTTTCTGAGCCAGAGATGAGTCGCATCCCTATCTTCAAGGATGCCCCCTCTTATTGCCTTCCTAGCAGCACCCACCTTCCCGATGTCTGAGCTGATGCTGTAGCCCCCAACAAAGGCGTCCCCAGAAGTGATGGTCTCCTCCCCGGTCAGCATTTTGAAAGTGGTGGTTTTCCCAGCTCCATTGAAACCCAGCAGCCCGAAGCACTCCCCTTTTTGGACTGCAAGGGAGATCTTGTCCACAGCAAAGAGGGGTGCCCGCTGCTCATACACCTGTGAGGTTCCAGGGAAGAATCACAGTGGGGAGTCAGGGAGCTAGCTTCTGAGCAGCCAGGCGTTGGGGGCAGACGTGGGGCCTGTGGAGTGAAGCCTTACCTTGCAGAGCTCCTTGATGACCAGAGGTGTGTCCAGTGGGGAGTCCAGGCTGGGGGCCAGGATTCGGTTCCTCTCATCTGCTACATCCTGGTCCTCAGGAAGTGCTGACGGCCGGGTGTACATTTCCATCTAATTGTTCCGGAAAAAGACCAAAAAGGGTGAGCTCCAGTCCAAAGGGTCCTTTACTCTGGAAGAAGGGGCTGAGGTCTCTGAGACAGCTCACCCAGTCTAGACCACATGTGCAGGCTCAGGCCTTTCACAGGGAGAGCTGGGGTGGGGGGAGCCATAAGGGTTGAAATTAACACTAAGCAGACACAAATTGTCTGAGGAACAAGGACAGTGCAAGACTCATGGAGAAAATCAGGAAACTCCACTGAGGGATATGAGATTTTAATTATATTTTATTGTTTACGCTATTACAGTTGTCCCAGTTTTTCCCCTTTTGCCCCCCTCCACCCAGCCCCCCTACTCCCTCAGGCAGTCCCTGCACCATTGTTCATGTCCGTGGGTCATGCACAGATATTCTTTGGCTACTCTATTTACTATGCTGTACTTTACATCCCTGGGACTATTCTGTAACTACCAATTTGTACTTCTTAGGAGATGTGAGATTTTAATATGTGGGTAGAAACTCCTGTCCTTAGAGAAGTCTTAATATTTTAGAGAAGCCAATTTGCCCTAGGTTAATCTGTACGTCCAATGTGGTCTCAGCAGGTTATTTTTATTTTTTGAAATATTTGATTTATTTTTAGAGAGAAGGAAAGGGACGGAGAGAGGGAGAGAAACATCAAAGTGTGGCTGCCTCTCCTGCACCCCCTACTGGGGACCTGGCCCACAAACCGGGCATGTGCCCTGACTAAGAATCGAACTGGCGACCTTTTGGTTCCCACGCCAGCACTCAATCCACTGAGTCACAGAAGCCAGGACTGGTCTCAGCAGTTTTTGCTTGTGGAATGGGATGTATGTGACAAACACAACGATGCAAGGCAGCACGGCCTCTGCTGAGACCAAGGACCCCAAGGCTCCAGGAGGACTACGACCCCCTCCCAGGCTGCGAGCCCTGTGCTGCACGTACACTCTGGCCATTGCTGGGTGCTAAGCCCTCCCTGTGTGCTGACCTGAGGAAGCCTGGCCTTAATGGGAGACTTTCCCAGTACAGAACTTCAGGAGCCACTCACCAGCTGCCGCCTCCTCCAGAAGGAACAGATGCAGGTCTTCAACCTCCACAACAGGTCTGTCTCAACGAGGAAGAGCAGGGTGAGGTAGGCAAACCCTGAGGCAGCCATGGAGGTCACAAACCTGCCGACCCCTGGCGCACTCCATGCATAGAAGTTCTCCTGGTACTGGATGTCTGTGTGGGCAAGGGAGAGGCTGCTGCACCTGTGTCCCCTACTGCCCCTCCTCCTTGTCCAGGGAGCCAGCCCGAGGCCCTCTCTAGGCCCGCTTGGCTCCTGAACCCCAGCCCTCTACATGGAGGCTGTGAAAGTTCAGAGCTCATTCATTTTCCAAGGGCGCCTCCCATGGTCGTCACTGCCCAGACACCTCCCGTATTCTGAGGCAGTTTCACCTTGCAAGGGACAACTATGACAAGTTGCCGAGTCATGCCCTCACTCACACACACACACACACTCACTTCCTCATTTGGGGACTGCACAGGGACACAAAGAGAAGTAAGGTGTGCCTCCCTCCCCACCAGTCAGTCCGATGAAGTAAGTGGTAGGAACAGAGCAAAGGCTGGGCCTGCCAGGGGGCTGTACAGGGCTCTGCAGACGTGACGACGACTAGGCTGCCTATGAAAGACGGTTCCCAAGCACAGAAAGGGTGTGTGGTGGGACGGACTATGGCTCCCAGACAGATATCCATGTCTCAACTCTCCAAACCCATGAATGATCTTACTTAGAAATGGGGTTTTTGCAGATGTGATTAGCTAAAGGTTTTAAGGTAAGATCCTGGATTTAGATGGGGCCCAAAATTTAAGGGCGAATATTTTTACAAAAGGAAGGAGGGGCAGGTTTGAGATACAAAGACACATGGAGAAGACCATGTAAAGACAGAGGTGGAGACTGGAGTGATGCCGCCTCACGAACCAAGGAACCCCCAGGAGCCAGTGAAAACTGGAAGGGTGGTGGGAATGGGAGAGGTCAGGTGGAAGCTGGTTGAGGAGGCAGGGGACTGCCCTGCATGTCAGAGTGCAGCAGAAGCAGTGAGGGGTGCCCAGCCCAGGTGATGGTGGGGCTGGGGACAGGAGAGCCCCCTCGGGAGAGGGAACACCTAGCCTGATCTTGCAGAGATTGAAGGGTCAGCCAGGTGGGAAGGCGGAAGCACACATCATTCTGGGGGCGGGGTAGTGAGCACATAACTTCTGAAAACCGTTTGCATACTTATACCTGGGGTATCTCAGTTCTGGGACCAGGGACCTGCCTTGACACAACATGGCCCTGAGCTTCCCCAGAGGAGCCCCTTCCCATGAACAAGGCTCCTGGGGATGCCCTGGCTGGCCCTGGGGAGAGAGTCAATAAAATAGGCTGCCGGCGGGAGCCTGTCACTCACTGTATTTTTTGCAGTAGTGGGTGGCCACCTCAGAGGAGGTGCAGTACCTCCTGGTCTCGTAGTTCTCATAGAAGCTGCTGACCGCCATCCCCAGGCAGTGGTTAGGCAGCACTAGAAATATGTGGTCCAGGGTTCTAGAAAGTTCTTCTAATTTTACTGCTGTGGGGAGAAGGCATAGACCAGTGAGCACAGGAAAACATACCATACCTGCCCCCAAGGACAGATCAAACGAGGGAAAGAAGGTTCCCAACATTCCCTATGCACTGTGTGCGGGGCCAGGGTATCCAGCTGGGCGTCCTCCACAGATGAGGCCCAGGCCTTCCTGGGACACCACCTCCCAGGGGGCGGCCCCACCAGCTCTGCCGAAAATACAAGAGGGAGGTAGTGCTAGAGCATGGTCTGGCCAGTGTCTGCACTGGTATCACATCCCCACCTTCCCACACCTCCACACTGGTGCAGAGAGCTCCATGGGTGCCCAGGATGTGGGGAGTAGGGGGCGGTCTCCAGGCTCCCACCTGGGATGCGCATGATGGTAACCATGAGGAAGGTGGCGATGCCTGATAGGATGTTGAATATGGTGAGCCTCGTGTAGGCAGTGGCCGCCCCCGAGAAAAAGAAGGTCATCAGATACATGAGGGGTATGATGGCCCAGCCGTAGAGCATGAGCAGCAGCAGCGTGTCGGCCACGTGGCCATCCCGTGTGAAGGCATGCACATCAAAGGCCTTGAACACCACCTGCAGCAGCACGGAGGGGGTGGCTTGGTATGCAGAGCAACGCAGGAGCCCGGCCCATCTGCCCCACAGGCCGAGTTATCTCCCATGGTGGCTTTCAACCCTGGGATCTTCCCAGGGAGATGAGGCTCCCCCTTTTCCCTCTTACTGACAGAGTTGTCACCAAGGTACCTGGCTCCAGGCCCTTGGCTACTAAAGGGGGCTGGAAGCTGGGGGCATGAAGACCAGTGAAGAGGCTGCCCAGCATTCCCAACTGTCCTCCTGGAATCGGGGCTGAGCTACCAGTGGGAAACTCAGGCTGGTTTTGGTCTGCGCAGGGGCCCCAGGACGTGTAGGGGAGGGTCCCAGCACCAGCTGCAGCCCTCACCAGCAGCAGCAGAGTGGGGATGAGAAAGGAGATAAGGTCCCACAGCAGAGCTGAGAGCCAGAAAGTGGCCACGTGGACTCCGCTCACAAACTGCACATGCTTGGCCTGGACAGCCCTCTCACTGACCGCCAGGATGGAAAATGTACTGGCCAAGAATGCCATGGCGAAGAGCAAATTGAGGGCGATGTCAAATCCCTTCCGGCCCCTGTGGGAGGTTGGAGGAGACAGGGAAAGTCAGGAATAGAGCACCGTGCGTCTGGGCAGCTGGGGGATTTGCTCCTTGGTCACTACTGTTCAAAGTACGCGATGCAGTGGCCCAACTGCTAAAGGGTGTGGTTAAGAGAGAATGCCAGAGCTGGAAGGGGGCCTCTCAGCACCAGGAAAATCCTCCCCCCAAGAATAGCTCCTCCTCTGGATTTCCTGTCCCCAATAATGGCAGTGCCACTCTCCCAGTTGCCTTCAATCTGTCCCCTCTGCCACCCACTCCCCACAGACACTCAGGTTATCAGTCTGCCTTTCCCACACCTGAGAATCCTCTGCCTGGCTCTCTCTGTTCTGCCTTTGTCAGACCCCCCTCTTTGGGTGCCTGTATCACTGCAGCAGCTCAGAGTCCATGCCTGCCCCCCTTCCGCCCCCCCACCCCGGCCCCGCAAGTGCATTCTACATTTGGTTGCCAGCAATACCTGCTACAAACTGGCTTTGATGACATTGTTCTGTTGCTTAAAAACCTCCTGATCATTTCAATAAGTAATACTGGGACAACCGGATATTAACTGACCCAAAAAGGGAATGCAGTGCTGACACCTGCCACAGCATGGATGAACCTTGAAAGTGAACGAAGCTAGTCGTGAAAGGCCACACATTACACGACTCTGTTTATATGAGATGCCCAGAACAGGCAGACCCATGAGGGCAGAAAGGAGACTGGTGGCTGCTGGGAGAGGGAGGAGAGAGGAATGGAGAGTGACTGCCGGTGGTCACGGGGTGTCTTTGTGGGGTGATGAAACAGTCAGTAAAATTATATTGTAGTCTAACAGATACATGAAAAGATGCTCATCCCTGATCATCAGGGAAATGCAAATCAAAGCCACAATTAGATATCACCTCACTCCTATTAGAATGCCCATTATCGAAAAGACAAGAAATAACCATTGGTGAGAACATGCATTAAAGGGGACATTTGTGCACTGTTGATGGAAATGTAAATTGGTGCAGCCACTGTGCAAAACAGTGTGAAGTTTCATTAAAAAATTAAAAACAGAACTACCGCCCTGGCCGGGTGGCTCAATTGGTTGGAGCACTGTCCCATACACTAAAAAGTTGCAGGTTCGATCCCATGTCAGGACACATACCTAGGTTGCGGGATTTGGTCCCTGGTCGGGGAGCGTACGGGAGGCAACTAATTGATGTTTCTCTCTCACATCGATGCTTCTCTCTCTCTCCCTTCCTCTCTCTCTAAAACCAGTAAACATATCCTCAGGTGAGGATTAAAAAGAAAGAAAAGAACTGCCATATGATCCAGCAACTCCTGAGTATTTATATGAAGGAAACAAAAGCACTAATTCAAAAAGAGACCTGAATCCCCATGTTCACGGCAACATTATTTACAATAGCCAGGGCATGGAGACAACTCAGTGTCCAACAGTGGGGGAATGGGTAAAGAAAATGTAATATACATATTGAAATATTATTCAGCCGTAACAAAAAAAAAATCTTGCCATTTGCGACAACAAGAATAGACCTTGAGGGATCATGCTAAGTGAAATAAGTCAGATAAAGACAAATACCATATGATCTCACTTATATGAGGGTTCTTATTTTTAAAAAAATAGCACTGACTGGTGTGGCTCAGCGGATTGGGCATCATCCTGCAAACCAAAAGGTCGCTGGTTTGATTCCTAGTCAGGGCACATACCTAGGTTGTGGGCCAGGTCCCTAGTTGGGGGTGTGTGAGAGGCAGCCAATCAATGTTTCTCTCCCTCTCTTTCTTCCTCCCCTCTCTCCAAAAGATTAAATAAATAAATAAAGTCTTTTTAAAAAGATGAATAGAACTCATACATACAAAGAACAGACTGGTGGTTGCCAGAGGTGAGGCATACGCAAAATGGGTGAAGGGGGTCAAAGGTACACATTTCCCGTTATAAAACATGTAAGTTACAAAGATGTAATGTACTGCATGGCGACCATAGTTAATAATACTGTGTTATATGTATTTCCTGCTATATATTTTAAAAAGATTTTACTTACTTATTTTTAGAGAAAGAGAGGGAGAAAGAGGGAGAGAAACACCAATGTGTGGTTGCCTCTTGCGTGCCACCCAGGCATGTGCCCTGACCGGGAATCGAACCAGTAACACTTTGGTTCACAGGTGGTGCTCAATCCACTAAGTCATACCAGCCAGGGCTATTTTTTGCTATATATTTTTGAATCCTCAGCTGAGGATATGCTTTTATTGATTTTAGAGAGAGAGGGAGGGAGAGGGAGAGAGAAACATCCATTGGTTGCCTTCTGCACACGCCCTGACCAGAGATCGAACCTGCAACCCTTGGGTGCATGGGATGATGCTCCAACCTACTGAGCAACCTGGCCAGAGCTGTATTACATATTGTAAAGATGCTAAGAGAGTAAGTATTAAAAGCTCTTATCATAATAAAAATATTGTAACTACAAATGGTAACAGATGTTAACCAGACTTCTTGTGCAGTTCATTTCCTAATACATGTATCAAATCACGATGTTGTACACCTAAAATAACATTATATATAATTAATATAATGTTATATGTCGATTACCTTAAAAATTATATAGTGATGATGGCTCCATGATTCTGTGAATATACTAACAATCATACAATTACATACTACAAACGGGGGTATTGTATGGTAGCTGAATTATATCTGCTAAGCTGTTAAAACAAAAATCCCTGCTGCCTGGTCCACTCTTGAACCTGTTCAGCCTGCCCTCTGGGTCTCCTAGTTTGGGGCCCAACAGGAGGCAGCTACCACCTCTTGATGTCCACAGCACAGCCTTTGCCGGTGGCTGCTGACAACCCTGCCCAGGTTTGAAGGCCCCTCCCATAAGCCTGTCTCTCCATGATGTCTCAGCCAAGGGGAAGCCCCTCCCCAGCACTTTGTGTATCATTTCAAAGCCCTGCCATGTGCTCCATTACGGGTGTTTATCTTTGTGCTTATCTGTTTCTGGTGTACCAAGGAGAGCAATGACTGCCACTGTGTCTCTTCTTCTGGGGTAGAAACTCGGGTGCCAAGGGAGAAGACAGAGTAAGGCTCAGGGCACAGTCTAGAATGCGGGATGGGTGGAGGTGAACCCACCACCCCCATTAATTAGTTGCCCTGACGTGGAGTGACTGCTTTGAAATTAACTGATTTTCTTCACTTCCTCTGGATGGTCCCGGAGTTTTGGGGGCTCTGCGGCAGGGATGAGGGAGAGTCGTGCACATGTGATGGCATGACAAGTTCTAAGGCGAGACCTCCCAGTCGCCCTGATGCAAGGCTGTCAAGGGGCTAGAACCCTTGGTCTTGCTGCGTTCCACCGTCCTCACTCGCACATGCAGCTGGGCACTGCCCTGAGAATGAGCATGTGCTGGGATTCCCTGGGGACAGTACTAGCTGGAGCTGGGTGCGGATTTGGGAAGGGGCACAGCCACCCTCTAAATCTTCAGGAACTCGCTGCAGGGACCTCAGTGTATATGGGATGGAGTCTCAGCAGCTTGCCTGCTATGTAAGAAAGGGGTGAGTATGAAGGTGTGGGGTGAGGATTCCTCGGTCAAGAACTGGAAGCTTCCTGAGGGCAGAAATTATGCTTCACCCGCCTTCATGGCTCTGTGTGGCCCCCAGCAGTGCTGAGGCGGTCAGTTCTGATGAATGGCCCTGACAGGAGAGGGCAGGGCCTGCCTGATCGGGCGAGGACGGGGCCCTCAGGGGACAGGGATGTCAGGGCAGTGCACGTACTCATTGAACTGGTCCTTGGCGGCCTGCAGTGTGCTCCGTGGCTGGGGGTAGTTGGAGACTGTGATGGAGGCCCTCGGACCGCACAGTAGCTTGAATAGGAGGTTGTCCACAATGGCCAGCGCCGTGGCCGGGGAGTGGTATGCCTGGTTGTTGAACAAGGCTGTGACGACTGTCTTCTCACCGACATCTCTGAAGGACGCTGCCACCAGGCACCTCTCGTTAAAGCCTCCCCCCTCCACTGAGGCCCTGAAAATCAGGAACTCCTCCAGGTCGCCTGGGGAGCAATGGCAGAGTCAGCAGTGTGGACAACTGACTCCCATGGCCCACACTCTGGGGAGCTCTGAGGCCTGGAGGGGCCATGGGAAGAACACAGCACATGCACAGACACTGTCCATGGGCCATCCCACCTGCACTCAGGCTCGCTGCTCTGGCCTTGCCTTTCACTCACCTGTAAAATGGGTACAGTGGTGACACCACATTGCAGGACCCAAGGGTCAGTGAGGGGACAGGGACACGTCAGTGACCCTTAGTACTGATATTTACAATGGCATACATTGTCATTACCTAAGGAAAAAGGTCGGATGTCTTTAAGTACAATGTCATAAAACCATGTAGCGAGGTGGGCAGAAACGACAGGCCCCACACTCGATGAGGGAGCAGGAATTTAACCTTTTAGATGGACTCAGCCCAGGGCATCTGTGCAGCATCCTGAATTTCCCAGACTCACCGTGTGCCACAAAACACAAAAGCCTCACAATCTTTGGACCAGGCTGGAGGACAGCCAGAAAACAGGCTGGGGCCACTTGGGGTGACAGAGAGGGGCACTCACCAGTATTTCATAGGGCTAGTCAGGGTCACAGTCACTGGCAGAGCCGAGCAGGGACCCTGGGCTGCGGGAGCTCCAGCCCAGCCCAGCGCCCATCACCGTGACAGGCCATTCCAGGCTGCCTACATGTTCAGCTAAAGAGGAACCTGATTCCTGCCAAGATTTTGCGACCATTCAGTATGCTGAACCTCAGAGTAGCTGCCCAGGAAGCGAAGTGGGAGGGGAGTAGTGAAAGGAGAAAACCGAGCACAGTCCACGCAAGCAGAGCAACACCAGCTCTGAACCCAGGGCAGCGTCCGACTGCCACCACAGGGGATGCGAAGTTTTGGTTTTAGGGGGACGGAGGGAAACACTGTGTCACATCAATGCCTACTGTGACCAGCCTAGTAAACAAAGAAAAGGCAGCATAGAGATCACAGAAGTTTCACATTTCGTTTGAGTGGTTCTAAATATAAAACTTCAGGAAACGACCACTTGGTCAAAGTTTAGCCCTAGGGATGCTTTTCTGTGTCTTTTTCCAACTCAGCGCTATAATTTCCTCCTCCAGGGAAGGCCTGGCAATGTCTAGAGGCATTTTCAGTTGTCATGACAGGGTGGGGGTGGGAGACCAAGGGTCCTATAGTGCAGAGGGCAGTGAGGAACTAACCACCCCAACAGTCTGCAGTGCCCCGGATGAAAAGCTGGGCTCAGACCACACAGCTCGGGTCCTGAGACCCAGGCATGCCCCTTACCCAACACTTCACGAGGCTCCTGGCCCTCAGCCTGCAGCATGTCCTTCAAATGCTCAGACAGCTGCTGATCTAGTTGAGAGGTCCCGGGAACTGAGAAAGGCACAACGGTTCTGCCATATTCGCCCAAGGTCAGCTTGAGGATGGGGTCGTCAAAGATCTTGGAGGAGTAGTTGATAGACAGGAGGGCAAGGGTAATGCACATCACAGGGACCAGGACCTGGGCTGCCAACATCTTCCACTCCCGCCAGCTGTATGAGGCCTTCTTCAGGAACATGGCCAGGAACTGCTGGCAGTGGAGGGTGAGCTGCAGCAGAGGGGACAAGGTGACATGGCTGCCCCTCAGGAGCCAGCATCTGACCAGCAGCAGGCATGGTTCCCATGTCAGCCTGGGGCCTTCAGCTGACATTTGTGCCCTGGTCCCTTGGCTTCTCACAGGGCTCAGTCAGTGACATGCAGGACATGTGTGTGCATGTCCCTGCAGGTCCTGACGTGGGCCTCAGGGGGTCTTGCAACAGCCATGGAGGCAGAGCAGGCACTGTTTGCTTGTCACAGGACATTAGCGGACTGGCTGTAATCCCACAGCTCCCCTGCCAAGGCTTCTGACTACTGCTGGTACGAGGACCCAGCTGTGCCAGCTGTGCTTGCTGGACAGACAAATGCCCCTCAGCCACCCATATTCCCCAACCTCAGCCCTTCACTGTCTTGTTAAGTGTAGGGAGTGTTACAGGGACCAACCCCCAGGTCTGCCACATGCTGGCCATGCGACCAACCTTGGCCCAGGCTCTGTTTTCTGTCTGTAAAATGGGACCAGTGCTGCCTCTACCTCATCAAATGCCAGCATACGCCAAGATCTTGGTGAAGGGAGCACTGTTAACATCATAAGCAAAGATTTGCTCTTATTCCTGAGTGGCCAAGGTAGAAGATTAAGAAATCACAACTGCTCAGTAAAAATGCTTTGAGTTCTCCCTGCCAACCCACGGAAGTGTGAGCTGTAATCTGCCCGCTTCCCGGCACACTGATCCTCCTGAAGTCCACGTCCACCCTCATGGACCCTTAACGCACGGTGCTCAGAAGTCCCTCAGTCCTCCGGCGCTGCCCTACTCCAGCCTCAGCACTCACCCCGGTGTTGAGCTTGATGGCCGTGCATTCCTCCTCGATCAGGGCACCAATGCCATCGGTTGGGTCCATCATTCCACACAGGTTGCTGTCCACTGCCCAGTCACTTGCCCGCCTCTCGTGCTGGTACTGCAGGGCAGGCAGCTGGATGGCCTGGATGTCCATGCTGGTGTCTACCAGCTTACCAACCCTGCACCAAAACATGCAAGGCCTGGTCATAACTAGGCTCCCCAGGGAAGGGGAAGCTATTGTTCCTCAGATAAAGGGAGCAGAGGGGGAAAGAGGGCGACTGTCAGAGGCACTCGAGTGGAATGCCACTAGCTTCATTGGCTGGTTTGTTCCTTCACTCATTCATCAATAAATAGCTCCAGAACACAAGCTATTACAGCCAAGGAAAGCCCAAGAGAGAGAGACAAGCAGACAGGAACCCTGCCCATGGGGGCCCTAGTCTCATGGGGAGACTGACCAAGGCCAGTGTTTACAATGAGGGCTTTCCAGAGGGACAGCCGGAGGCTTGGGGCCTGATAGCTCCACTGTGTTTACGTTCACTCATTCTGTTGCCTGCTCTAGGCCATGGGGCCTCAAGGAGAAACAGCTTCCACACATTCTATTTTTCCATTTCTAATTCTTAGCACTGTATCTGCCAAATAAGCATTCAACAAATGTCTAACACAAGCTTCAATTGTATCGAGCTCACCCGGCAGTTCTGAGGGTCTGAATGCTGAATTTCACATCTTCATTATGAACGAAGGCAAGCTCTGGACCACTACCTAAACCTGGGAGGAGCCTGTTGCTGCTGTGAGGGATCCCGAGGGGAAGCGCACACACTCCCAATACAATCAGCGCACAGCTGCTGGCAGCTTTCTAAACTGCTGTGCAGGCGTTAGTAAGAGTGAGGATTCCAAGTTGGGCCCACTGCACTGCTTCCTCCCCAGGCACACGTCCACTGGCGGAGGGGCATCAGAGACAACAATTGAGGGAGCTGCTTTATCATCACACTTTTAAGAAACCATCCACATGGCTGAGTCCTAGACTAAAGGAAGCTCATTTACTGACCGTAGGAAGACTTCCTCCATGGTGGTGACAGAGGCCCCAAAGCTGGCGATGCCCAGCTCCTTCTGCTTCTTCTCCAGTTTAGCAAAAAGACTTTCAAACCTGAAATAAGGCCCCAAGTGATGAGTCCCTTCTCAGTGACTTTCCAGATAATTCATTCCTAAATAATCACCTCTGTGCAGTGTGGGGGAGGGGCAAAGGAAGGGAGCTCCTTGAAAAGCCATTTCAAAAAAAATAAAAGTCAGGTTTTCTCTCTGCCTTTCTTTCCCCATGTAACATCTTGCAAGCACAAAGGCATTCTTTGATAGTATACCCCTACATGAGACCACGAAACCAGCCAAAAGCAATTGGTGAATATTTATTTGATTGCTGAGCAGGAAAAATTTTCTAAAAAGAAGTCACAAGGAGAAAGATAAGACCCATTCAATGTAAAGTATCTGCATGGAACAAAAAAAATCCCAGAAAATTAGGCAACAACAAATTGGGGAAAGTTGCAACATACACTACTATAAATATATTTTGTCTACCTTATGATTTTCTTTTCTCTAGCTTATTTTATTGTATAAATACAGTATATGTGTATAATACATATAACATAAAATATGAGTCAATTGACTGTTTATGTTATTATTAAGGATTCTGATAAATAGTAGGCTATTAAGTTTTGGGGGAGTAGAAATTTATACATGGGTTTTTGCCCTTGTTGGCAAGAGGGCATAGGAGGTCAGTGCCCCTAACCCCTGCACTATTCAAGGGTCAACTACATATAATATACTCTGACTGATAAATGAGCAAGAGATACGAACACACAACATCCAGAAGAAGCAAGGCTTAGAGACCAGTAAGAAGTGAGTGTGTTCAGCCTGCTGCTAGCAGGAATGGAAGAAATACGAAATGTCAAATAAGTGAGTACGTGCTATTTTTTACCCATCAAATACACAAATATTAAAAAATATATATATACTCAGGACTTCCAGCCAAGATGGAGGCGTAGGTAGACATACTGTGCCTCCTCGCACAACCAAAGTAAGGACAACAAAAATTTAGAAACAAAATAACAATCAGTACTGACAGAAAATTGAACTGTATGGAAGTCTGACAACCAAGGAGTTGAAGTAGACACATTCAATCAAACTGCTAGGAGGGGTGGAGTCCGGCAGGCAGCTGCGGGGGTGGGGCAGGGGGAGGGGGTCGCGGCAAAAACAAAAAAGCAGCGGTTGGCAGACCCAGTGAGGCGGTGGATTGTGGAGGGGCTCAGCACACAGGGTGGCTTGGGGAACCGGGCAGTCCCACATTCGCATGCAGATAAACCAGAAGAAATGGGAGTGAGAAAGACCACGCAACTCAGGGCCCCATTGTGGGGAAATAAAGCCTCAAAACACTGATTGAAAACACCTGTGGGGGTTGAGGTGCTGGGAGAGACTCCCAGCCTCACAGGAGAGTTCGTTAGAGAGACCCACAGGGTCCTAGAACATACACAAGCCCACCCACCCGGGAATCAGCACCAGAAGGGCTCAGTTTGCTTGGGGGGAAGTGGCGGAAGTGACTGAAATCCAGCAGAGAGAGGAGCAAGTGCCATTGTTCCCTCTTGGACCTCTGCCCCCACATACAGTGTCACAACACAGCGACTGCATTGCCTTGCCCAGGTGAACACCTAAGGCTCCACCACTCACTACGTAACAGGTGCGTCAAGACAAAAAAAAATGGCCCAAACAAAAGAATAGATCAAAGCTCCAGAACAAATACAACTAAGCGATGAAGAGATAGCCAACCTATCAGACACACAGTTCAAAGAACTGGTGATCAGGGAGCTCACAAAATTGGTTGAATTTGGTCACAAGTTAGATGAAAAAATGAAGGCTACAATAAGTGAAATGAAGGAAAATGTACAGGGAACCAATAGTGATGGGAAGGAAACTGGGACTCAAATCAATGGAGTGGACCAGAAGGAAGAAAGAAACAACCAAACAGAAAACAAGGAAGAAACAAGAATTCAAAAAAATGAGGAGAGGCTTAGGAACCTCCAGGACATCTGTAAATGTTCCAATATCTGAATTATAGGGGTCCCAGAAGGGGAAGAAGAAGAGCAACAAGTGGAAAAGTTATTTGAACAAATAATAAAGGTGAACTTCCCCAATCTAGCAAAGGAAATAGACTTCCAGGAAGTCCAGGAAGCTCAGAGAGTCCCAAAGAAGTTGGACCCAAGGAAGAACACACCAACGCACATCATAATTACATTAGCCAGGATTAAAATTAAGGAGAGAATCCTAGAAGCAGCAAGAGATAAGGAGACAGTTACCTACAAAGGGGTTCCCATCAGACTGTCAGCTGATTTCTCAAAAGAGACCTTACAGGCAAGAAGGGGCTGGAAAGAAGTATTTCAAGTCATGAAAGGCAAGGACCTACATCCAAGATTGCTCTGTCCAGCAAAGCTTTCATTTAGAATGAAAGGGCAGATAAAGTGCTTCTCAGATAAGGTCAAGTTAAAGGAGTTCATCATCACTAAGCCCTTATTATATGAAATGTTAAAGGGACTTATCTAAGAAAAAGAAGATAAAAAACATGTACAGTAAAATGATAGCAGACTCATAATTACTAACAACCACACCTAAAACAAAAACAAAAACAAAAACAAACTAAGCCAACAACTAGAACAGGAACAGAACCACAGCAATGGAGATCACATGGAGGGTTAGCAACAGGGGAGTGGGAGGAGGAGAGAGGGGGAAAAGGTACAGAGAATAAGCAGCATAGACGGTGGGTAGAAGATAGACAGGGGGGAGGGCAAGAATAGTGTGGGAAATGTAGAAGCTAAAGAACTTATAAGTATGGACATATAAGTCTCACGGACATGAGACATGGACATGAACTAAAGGGGGGAATGTGGGTGGGAGGGGGTGTGCAGGGTGGAGGGGAGTGAAGGGGGAAATGGGACAACTGTAATAGCATAATCAATAAAATTTATTTATAAAAAAAATTTACTCAGACCTGGCAACCACGGAGTAAAATGGACACTCTTATCCCACTGCTGAGGAAGCCAAACACACCACCTTTCTAGAAGGTAGCTTGGTCCTATTTACCCCATTTTTGGGAATCTATCCTAAGGGGATCAGTGGAAATCTGAACAAAGGGTTTCCTAGAAGAATGTTCATTAGCATAGATTTTTTGAAAACCATGAGCATGTGATAATAGAGTAGATTTTATGTATAAACTGATATATTTGTGTCAGGGAGCACTATACAGTTATTAAAACCAAATTATTGTATTTTGCTGGGTGTAGTGCACACACATGGTTTTGGCCCAAATTTTCAGGGAAAAAATCTTTCGTTTTAATTTTTAATTCAATTATTTATTTATTTATTTGTAGTTACTTTTTTTTGTATTATGAAGAAATTTTAGCATTTATTTTTTAATGTATTATGGTATAAGAAATGTTGTGTAACAAATAATTACAAAACACAAGAACAGATACAAGGTATTTCAGGTACTACCCACATACAGTGTGCATCCTTGTTTTTCCCTCAAAAATTTGGGCAAAAATGTATGCATTATACATGGTAAAATACATACTCAATTGGGCTTGTAGGAAGATTAAATGTACTTTTAAGATTTATGTCCCAAAGTTACAGAATGTGAACCAGGTTTGTTTTTTCCCCTCCCCATACTGGCAGTCTACTGTGTTTATGAGGCGTGTGTCTATGGTCCAATTCTAAGACCAAGAAGACGTGCAAATTCACAATTCCACAGAGAACTCTAGGTGGGTCGCTGTGCGTGCTTCACTCCGAGTGACCAATGCACTGAGCTCCCCTTTGATAAGTCAGACACTTTCTGCTTCTCAGGTGCAAGTGGTGCTTCTCCCGGCTCCATTGCACAGGGAGGCCTGGCATCCTAGATTTAACAAGCGGATTCACCACATGCTGACTGTCACCCGCCCAGGTCCTGAGAGATGCCCACTCGCCAGGCTTCACAGGTACAGGGTGGGTGGCTCTAAGCAAGGAGCTCTTAAGGCCCACTGAGCCCCATTCTCGGGTCTGTAGCTGTGTTTTCTCTCTGGGACACATACCTGTGTGTGCTCTCCTTGGGAAGAATGAACGACAGCTCTGCTCCGGCGCTGCTCTCCAGGGAGGCGTTGGGGATGTGGTGGTGGACCAGCCGGGAGATGCCCTCAGGGTTGCAGTGAGGCTCCTTCACCAGCGTCATGTGGTAGCCTGCACCTGGAACACAGCGGAGCCCCACACGAGGCTGTCTCCCCTGTCTCCTGGCCTACCCAGGGGCTCGGGCTCATGGCCGTGGCAGACTCATGGAAAGGGGCTGGAGAGCAGTGGCAGCTGAACCAGAATGAATGCATCCTGGAGCTCCTCAGAGCTGTCCCGAGGGTCGTGCCTCCTGCTCCCTAGCTGGGAAGAGATGCTGGAAAACTTGGGTGCTGAGCATGATATGGAGGTAAAACCCAAGCCACTTCGGACTCCAAGGCTCACAGGCTGTGGTAGGTGCTGTCCCAAGGCCTGTTCTCCTAGCTTCCTCAGTAATGGAACCCCGTGATGAAGGCTGCCCTGTCTCACCCTCACCAGCCTGATGGTGACTGCATTGGGTCACCATCTACCTGACAGGGCTGTATGCTGGCCAGGGGAAGCCACGGAAGGAAGGTGTGTGACTTCTATAGTATCTTGTCCTTCCCACTGACAATATGGATGGGACCTGGCATACTGGACCATGAGCTGCCCTTGAGAAAGGAAGCCATGCCCATGTAGCAAAGAGTTCTGATTTCACATGTGACCCAACAGCCCTGGGCCCTGTTCCAGGCCACTTGCTGGTCCAAGAGCTGTAACGCCGGCAACCGTGCCTGGCCTCTCCAATGGCACTGCTGCTCTTGGGAGCCCTGGTTCTCAACTGCTCTTCCATTGGCCGTGACCGATTATCTTTCTGATCAAACGAAGGCTATGTACTCCTCTTCCCTCCCTCTTCATTCTTCCACTCTCCTCTGCCTGGGGCCTTGGGTCTCCATGCAGAGGTAGCAGGCAGGAAGTCTAGGGAAGGCCTCTTCCTGCCTGATCCCAGGGCCCTTCGTGAAAGTTAACAGTGGGCACTTTCTTCAGCATCCTGCATTAGTGACACTGGCCCCATATGGAATGGAGGTTGGGCTGCTCACCCCACTTCCTACCCTTGGCCACTCACCATATTTCTGTTTGAGGAACAGTGAAGACCCACAGCACTGCAGCTCCCCCTTGGCCATGATGGCAATGCGGTCCCCAAGCAGGTCGGCCTCATCCATGAAGTGGGTGGTCAGCAGTATGGTACGATCACTTTTCTGCTGCTGAAGAAGGTCCCAGATGGCCCTCCTGGAGATGGCATCCATGCCTGAAGTGGGCTCATCCAGCATCAGCACCTGCAGGGCAGAGGAACAGCCTTATGAACATGGCAGAGTCACATTCTAGGCCCAGGCTGGCCGTACCATTGGCCCTGTGTGGCTTGAGTTCCACAAAGATGCAGCCGTACTGTCCTCACCAGACGGCCTGTCCAGGGTGCCCAGGGCCAACTTTCATGGCTGTAGAGTCAGCAGCCATCCCAGGCCAAGTGGGAGCTAGAGGGCAACACCTCTGGACCCTGCTGCCCCAAGTGTTTGTCCACTGCGTATGGGGGCCCTGACCTGTGTCCTTTGGAGGCCGGGCCTGCCACCCTGTACCTTGGAGCCCGCTATGAGGGCGATACCGATGGACAGCTTGCGCTTCATGCCCCCGCTCAGGAACCTGCACCGGGAGTCCCGCTTGTCCTCCAGACTCAGGATGTGTAGCATCTGTTTGACTTCTTCAGGGCACTTCTGGTGGGACAGGCCTTTCAGCTGAAACAGCAGGGGGCACAGAGATCTGGTGGGGGGCTTCCAGGGGGCTATCCAGTGAGCCACTTAGTCTTGGTGTTGTCTCATCCTTTCATGTGCTGGCCTCCAAGTCCTGACTTCCCTCCCACTTTCCCCACTCCAGGTATTTGGGAGGGGTCCTAGGAGCAAGTTTTGGTTTGCCGAGAGACTAAGGGCTCAGCTGGCTGCCTCAGGAACCCAAGCACACCGGCTAAGAAGCAAACATGACAAAGACAAGCTCTGAATCCCACCCCCAGCCAGCTCACCTGAGCATAGAAATACAGGTGCTCTGTAACTGTCAGGTTGTCAAACAGGACGTCGTGCTGCGGGCACAGGCCCAGGCTCCTACGGATCTGAACCATATCTTGTGAAATTTCGTACCCATTGATATATGCCCGCCCACTGGTCGGGGGAAAAAGACCTACGGCCAAGGAGAAGACCAAAGGCTTAGGTTCAGCTGAACATCCTGCCAGTTAGCACGAGGTGTGATGGCCTTGCCACATCCACGCAGTTTTGCTTCGATTTACCCGAGGACCCGCCTGTGAGTGGGTTTGCCACTTACCCCGCTCCTGCCATGGTGGCCATGTGGCCCCTCACCTGTGAGCATGGAGAGGGTGGTGGTCTTTCCCGCACCATTGTGGCCGAGTAGGACAGTAATCTGCCCCTCATACAGGTTCAAGTTCAGGTCTCTGACAGCTGGCCTGTCCTTGTTCCCCACTCTGAACACCTGTAGGAAAGGCAGAGGACACCCTGGACGTCAGGCCTTCAGGAACTTGCTCTATGGGTCCCTCCCACTCTCTTCTGGAATAACCACTGAGGGTTTCAGAGGGGACCACGCCCAGCATCAGCAGGTAGAGAGGTGTGAAGTTTCAGACCGAGTGCTGACTGGAGGCCATGCGGCCTTCCGTTGTTCTCTGCCCTCTCCAGCCCCTGCAGGTCCCCAACATCCCTGATTCTGGTATCACAGGTCTGCGAGGCTGAGGCATCACTGTGCTGCCAGCACGGCAAGCGTTCACGGCAAAGCTGCTGAGAGGTTGTCTGGGCAGCAGCATGTGTTACTGACTCAACCCTGAGTCTCCACACTGGGCCCTGGGAGCAGAGTCCGAGTGGTGGCCGGGGCCTGGAAGAGCTGGCCAGGGAACAGTCACCAGCTTGGAGAGAGCCATGGCAAGGCGGCAGGTCTTATCACCTGTATTCCAAAGTCCCCCTTCCCTGCTTGTCCCCACGGAGTGTGACACCTTGGATATGTGCTTGATCTTGATCCCGGCCACCAGGTCCTCTGGCTCAGCTTCGAAGTACTCTGTCCTGAGGGCTTTCTCAGGGTCATCATCTTCTTCTTTCCCTAAAACTGTCCTTGGGCGTACGCACCAATAAGAGGGCTGGGATAGAAATCACATAGGTCTCAGACTGCTCATTCATGTCAGGTTATCATGTTTGTGATGAACAGAGCAACAACTAACCGACATGCTAAACATACACAGCTAGCTCCCAGCCCTCGGCCTACCCTCGCATATCGCTGCTGTAGAGGAGACACCACTTAGAGCCCCAGGGCTGGTCAGGACCCGGCCCAGCCCCTTGCCCTCCTCGCCTGGGGAAGCACTCAGTCTCAGCTTCCTGATCTGCCATATGACGGCAACTCATAGGCTTATTGTATCATACCAACTCAGAGGTGACCCACAGGAAAAGCAAACGCTGACATTGAATACAGACAGGTTATTGGATGTTCCAGTCCAGAGTGAAGTCAGGGTAGAAAATGAAGGAGGTGGTGTCTCCACACCCCGAGCTGCACCCTTACTCACATACACGGAGCTTGTGAACTCTCCGTGCAGGAGGAGCCGAAGGACCAGGCCTCCCTCTGCTATGAGGGAGCCCCGCCCTGCCCTAGAGGATGATTGACTGTCCAATTCCCTGCTCTGTCTAGAGGACGATGGCTCTCCACCCTCTGTCTGGCCATCACAGGGACAGGCTGTGCCAGGGGAAAAACTATAAACACAAACCGTACACACCTCCTACCCTGAGGGGTGGCCCGTAGGCACAGGTGACACGGGGTCTGGGCAGGGCCACAGGAAAGGTGAGAGCAGGGCCCTAGGAGAATTCCCGCAAAGGTAAGCCTTTGAGAGGAGAATTTGTTGAACCCATAACTATGCTCCCAGTGCACGTCCAGTGCCTGGAATAGTTCTGGCAGACCATGAAATGGGTGGTTTTAAGCCACACATTTTGCACATTTTGAGTGATTATAAAATGAGACTGTGCCTTAGAAGTCATGGAATGCCACAGTTTAACCATGTTTTTCTTTGTTAGTGATAAAGTAATGGTGCCTTGAAGAATCAGTGGTATTTTAGATTTGATCAATATGTACTGGACACTTGATACATTCTTGTTTAATCAAATAAGGAACGTTGAAGTGACAACCTCACTAACCATCAATAGGGAATGAGTTAAATACATGGTGGGCCATCCATGAAATGCTGGGCAGTCATTAAAAAATGAAATTGATTCATAAATATGCATATATTTAAATATAGGTATATTTAGCCCTGGCTGGGTAGCTCAGTTGGTTAGAGTGTGGTCCTGATACAACAAGGTTGTGGGTTCAATCCCTGGTCAGGGCACATATAAGAATCAACCAATGACAGCATAAATCAGTGGAAAAACAAACTGATGATTTTTGGCCCTCTTTCCCTCATATCAATTATAAAAATTAAAAAAATTAAGCATAGATACATTTAAAATAAAAGTTTATAAATATGTATAGATAAAAATCTAAAAGTATTTTTACAATATGATTTTTTCTAAAACCAAATGTGTATATGTTATATACACATCTACATATGCTAGAGGATAGTCTACGTGCAGAAAAAAATCAAAAGAACTACACGTCAAAATGTCAGCAGTGTTCATCTCTGGTAGTGGGCCTGCACTGGATATTCCAGCAACACAATTCTTTTTACAAGAAATCATATTATTTTGTATGCAGAAAACCCAACAAATGACACGGAAGAGAGGCCAAGGGTGAGGGGCTGCTGGGACAGTGGATAGTGGGCCAGCACGAGCTGCTTCTCTCAGACCCTGGAGAGCAGGGACCATCTGAGGTCAGGTTGGGGACGTGGTCTTGGGGCCCTTAAGGACGTACTGCTCACCAGTTGAGCGCAGGGTAAGGTCCTGTATCCTGGGCTGACTAGGCGTTGAGTGTTAGGGACTAAAGAAGCCCAGAGCGTGTGCTAGGGAAATCAGCACCTGCCCCAACCCATACCGGCGCCACCCCACCCTGCTGCCCCTGACCTAGGGATGGCCTGTGTGAGGCGCAGGGGCATCTGAACTCACCAGGATGAAGAAGTACCAGGGCTGGGGCACACCGAACTGCCCTGGGAAGATGGCCTCCACATACCAGGTCACTAGGCCATAGAGGATGGAGTCAAATAGCAGCATGCCCAGCACTTGCCCAAAGGAGAAGTCATCATCCACGTTTACGGGACTCAGGAGGTCTTGCCATTGGACGCCCGTGCCTGGAGGACACACCCGGAAATGGGCCCTAAATGCACCAGCAGCTCCCCCACCCGCCCGCCGCCACCACGGCACACGTGCTGCATCACCACGAAGTCGGCGAGACCTCGCCCTCCCGGCTTCTGTGGAGAATCTGATGCCTCTCTCCAGGTCTCGAGGATAAGAGTAGGTTACAAAATCGATGTTATAGAACCAGCAAAAGCTCATTGACAGACTAGATGGACTCAGTTTGATTTGTGACACATATATACATAAACACATGTCCATACACACAGCACGCACATATGCATACATGTGCACATGTGATTTGGGGTAAGCCCAACAACGGGAGAGTGTGTATTTCATGTAAGTCTTTTTTTTGTTGTTGTTGTTGTTGTTGAAAAATATGGAACGCTTCACGAATTTGCTTGTCACCCTTGCGCAGGGGCCATGCTAATCTTCTCTGTATTGTTCCAATTTTAGTATAAGCGCTGCCGAAGCGAGCACTCATGTAAGTCTTTTTAAAAGTGGGAAACTACTTTGGGCACATGGAAAGATCGATTTGGTAGTGCTCATAGTGTTTTGTCTTCTCTTTGTTTTGCAATAGCACAGTCCAAATGATGCTTGGGGATTCTGTGTGGCCAGATGACCTCTGTTGGCTTGAGATCCCTGATGAAAATGGCTGCTCTCTGGCATTGATCAACGTTCACTTTGAAATAACCAAAAATTTGTCTGTTTTAAGAAAATTCAGTATAGAACTTTGATAAATAAGAGGTGTTATAGAGTTAGATTCCTTTTTGTAAGTGGCTTTTTAAAAAGTATTTGAACCCTGGAAGTAACTCTGCATTAAACAATCCACGTTGTGCTGCACACTACTAAACATGGAGACACACAGGTTTAAAACTAAAGTGTTAGGCCCCGGCTGGTGTGGCTCAGTGGATTTAGTGCTGGCCTGTGAACCAAAGGGTCACTGGTTTGATTCCCAGTCAGGACACACGCCTGGGTTGTGGGCCAGGTCCCCAGTAGGGGACACATGAGAGGCAACCACACGTTGATGTTCCTCTCTCTCTCTTTCTCCTTCCCTTCCCCTCTCTCTAAAAGTAAATAAGTAAAATCTAAAAATAAATAAGTAAAGATGGGTTCTTGAAAAAAAAAACTGAAGCGCTAGAAGACATTGCCATCTGAAGAAAAAAAGTTCTGAGTAAAGATAAAGTCACACTGAAAAAAAAAAAGCTAAAGCTACACTGGCCCTGGCCGGTTGGCTCAGTTGGTTGGAGCATCATCCCATATACCAAAAAGAATGCGAGTTTGATCCGTGGTCAGGGCACATACCTAGGTTGCGGGTTCAGTCCCCGGTTGGGGAGCATATGGGAGGCAACTGATCAATGTTGCTCTCTGACATCGATGTTTCTCTCTTTCTAAAATCAATAAGCATCCTCGGGTGAGGACTTTTTTTTTTTTTTTTAAAGCTACACTGAAGGTTCCTGTGGCTACCCACCTGCCTCCTTACATAGACCTGCCCCCGACCCCAAATAGAAGCTAAACCAACCAGTGATTGCATGGTTGGAAGAAAAAAGACTACTCAGCCTGAGAGAGAGAACATCTGGGCGGGGCAGGGCCCAGCTGGTCTTCAAACGCACGCAGGCCGGTTGTGTGGAAGGGAGATGGCATTTCACCTCCTGCTAGTGGAGCCAGAACAGCAGGGACACAATACTAGCACAGCACCAGCCTTGTAGAAACTCACGGGCACCCGTTGATCCTCCTCTTGGAACCAGAGCAAGGAAGAGAGGTGGGCCAGTCTGAGCCCATCCACCTCTCCCAGGCCCTTCTGGGCAAGGGGTTTGAGGGATCCAGAAATGAGCGGGCCTTCTCCTAAGAGGTGAGCGCTCCATCTCTGGAGACTGCCCAGCATGGGAGGGGTTAAGGATTACACTAGGTGCTCTCTCATCGCTTCAGAGGAGCAGGCTTGAGTCCATCAGTTGAAATCTGAGTGGCTACTGTAGGTTTGCAGAGTGGGAGCCCACATGGCCAAAGTTAGCAAAAAAAAAAAAAGTGTTTTATTTGATCCCCGTGATATTTTAAAAATCAGGAAATTTCACAAAAATCAAGAAAACAATGTTCTGGTCTGTTTTTTTTTTCTTGGGTCTCCTCATCCTCATTGTCAATCATTGTAGGTTTCAGGGGACCAGGGAGGGAGGAGCTGCTAACTGTACTACTTTACAGAGAGCTAAGAGTAGATCAAAACCCATGGACTTTGACAGAGAAAGACAAATGCCCATATGATTTCACTTAAATGTGGAATCTAAAACACAAGATAAAGAAGCAAGCAGAACAGAAACAGACTCATAGATACAGAGACCATTTTGACAGTTGCCGGATGGGAGGGGGGCTTGAGTGAAAAAGGTGAAGCAATTAAGAAGCACATGTTGGTAGTTTCACAACTGCCACGGGGATATAAAATACATAGACAATACGGCACAGCCAATAATACTGTAATAACTATGGATGGCATCAGATGGGGACTAGATCTATCCTGGCGATTACTTCATAAGTTACATAAACATCTAATCACCAGGTTGTACACCTGAAACTAAAATAATATATAATAATATAATATTGTACATCAACTGATATTAAAAAATAAAAAGTATTTAAAAAAAATAACAGGCTGTGAGACCTTGGGTGTAATCGTTCTGATGCCGCCTGACTCAGGAAGAGAGTCAGAGAGTGGAATCCCAGCTGGCGGGCGCAGAGGCTCACAGCCAGGGTTTTCCTGCAGTAACGGCTGGTTGCAGGCAGGGCCTCGAGGGAACTCAAAGCCAGCACTATGTCAGCCAGTGGTGGATGCTGACGACCTGGCTTCCAACTGCATCATCACTCGCTTAGATGTCCCGATGCAGCTATTACTGGAGCTGGAGGTGCCTCTGCTTAGACTCTGTCTGGGTGACACTGAATCAGAAGGGCAGTTTGTGAAAGTGAAAATACTCACCTTTTGCTTCAAATTTTCCAATGAGCTGGGCTCCCATTGCCATGGCGACGTTGGACAGGATACAGGAGAACAGCTTCTGGCTAAGTGTCATCCAGTTGTATCGAGGAGCAACGAAGAAGTAGGGGATGTATGTAAAGAAGTACAGGCAGCCCCCAACAGCTGCTGCCATGTTGGCTACAGATGGAGACAGGAAAGTAAATGTGAAAAAATCACGCAAGAGAACTTGCATGAACGTGTCGGAAGGAAGCCTGACCCCCCTCCCTGAGACAGAGGCCCTGGTGCTGGGGAGCTCCAGGCTTGGTCCTAAGTCTTTTCTCTTGGTGGGGTGCCTGTGCCCCAGGGAATGCGACCCCGCCCAGGGCAGCAGGTGTCCTCCTCATCCCAGGACTACACGTTGGTTTTTCCAGCCCTCTCCTCTCCTACAGACCTCACCTCCAGTTGCCTTGACATTGCTCACCTGACATGACTAATACTGAACCCCGCACCCCAGCCTTGCTTCTTGCATGGTCTTCCCTTTCTTCTTCTTCTTCTTCTTTTTTTTTTAATGTAATTGATTTTAGAGGAGCAGGGGTAGGGGTAGAGAGAGAGATTGATTTGTCGTTCTACTTATTTATACATTCATTGGTTGATCTTGTATGTGCCCTGACTTGGGATCAAACCCATAACCTTGACATATCAGGATGATGCTCTAACCATCTTAGCTACCCAGCCAGGGCCTGATCTTCCCCTTCTCATTCACTCATTCATCCCACAGGTATTCGCTGAGTGCCTACTCTGTGCCACACAAAGCCCTACCCACCCAAATTTATAATCCTGTGGGGATGCAGAGAGTCAACAAATAAGCAACAAGACAAAGAACGGGGACAAGATATTCTTTGGCCCAGGGGCTCTGACTGGCCAGGGGGCCAAGGAAAGCTTTGGTGAGAAGGTGACGCAGGGGAAAGGCCTGAGAGGGGTGAGGACTGGGTTGTGGTGGTGTGGGGAAAACGGTGCGGCTTTGTCCCTACTGGCAGCTCTCAAACACTTTGGCCTTAAGACTCTTACTCCCTTAGAAATGCTAAGGCTGTCAAAGAGCTTTTCTTTATGTGGGTTACATGTGTATATAACAATGTCGACTGTATTGAAAATTAATACTAAGGAAATTTAAAGATATTTAAGAATAAATATAATAAAGCCATTATAAATGAACATAAATGTTTTTATGAAAAACTCTTTTTCCCATAATTTTGTGAGACAAGTGCATTGTGTTACATTTTTGCAAACCTCTGCATGTCCGACTTAGAGTACAGCTGGGCTGTCACATCTGCTTCTGCATTCACTCTGCTGTGTGACATTGTTTTGGGTGAAGTGAATAAAGAAATCAGCCTCACACAGGCAAGGAGCTGGAAAGGGAGGGGTGTTTAGTAGCCTTTCAGATATCTGTGGACACTCCTTTTTTGACACTACACCGGTCCACAAGTGGTAGTTTCTTGAAGGTTAGGCACCATGTGGGATGAAACCAATCAATGCGCTTTTCATAGTGTTACATTGAACCCATTGGTCTAACTTGTACTTTGAATAGATTAATCTTCTTGCATAATTTTGTAACATGACGCATTGGTCATGCAAAATATTGCTTGCTGAGTTATGAAGACCTAAATGTTCACACATTTTATTATAGAACAGAGGATCTCATTAGACATTTCTTCAAAAAAGACATAGAGATGGCCAACAGACACATGAAAAGATGCTCAACCTCCCTGATCGTCAGAGAAATGCCAACCAAAACCACAGTGAGATACCATCTCACGCCTATCAGAACGGGTATCGTCAGAGACAACAAAAATGCATTGGCGAGAATGTGGAGAAAAGGGAACCCTGTGCACTGCTAGTAAGAGTGTAAATGGTACAGCCACCATGGAAAACAGTACGGAGAATCCACAAAAAGTTAAAAATAAAACTATCATATGACCCAGCAATTTCACTCCTAGGTATTTAACTGAAGAAAACAAAAACAATTATTTGAAAAGATATATGTACCCCTATGTTCACTGCAGCACTATTTATAATAGTAAAATACGGAAGCACCCTAAGTGTCCATCAATAGACAAATGGATAAAGATGTGGTACATAAGCCCTGGCTGGTATGGCTCAGTGGATTAAGTACCGGCCTACAAACTGAAAATCACTGGTTCGATTCCTAGTCAGGCCACATGCCTGGGTTGTGGGCCAGGTCCCCAGTTGCGAGTGTGTGAGAGGCAACTGATTTATGTTTCTCTCCCTCTCTCCCTCCCTTCCCTTCTTTCTAAAAATAAATAAGTAATATCTTCTAAAAAATAGAAGTGGTACATATATACAATGGAATATTACTCAGCCACAAAAAGGAATGAAATCTTGCCATTTGTGACAACACAGATGGACCTAGAGAGTATTGTGTTACGTGAAACAAGTTGGACAGAAAGACAGATACCATGTAATCTCACTTATATGTGGAATCTAAAAAAACAAAACAAACAAAATAAGACAGAAACAAACTCAGAGATACAGAGAACAAACTAATGGTTGCCCACGGAGAGAGGGGCGTGGGGAGAGGTGGTAAAGGGAAAGGGGATGAAGAAGCACACACTTCCCATTATAAAGTAAGTCACGAGGATGTGATGTACGATGAGGAAACGGAGCCAACGACATCATTATGACTATGTACAGTGGCACATCATTACGAGACTTATTGATCACTCTGTACGGTACATAAATGTCAAATCTTTATGGTGTACACCTGAAACTAATATACTTACTGTATGTCAATTATGATTAAAAATAAATTTAAAAAAGAATTATTCAGGGATGTACTTCAACATGCAGAAAATCGAGTCTAAAGGAGGGTGCGCAGTACAAAAAAACCTTCAGTCTCTAGGTTATTTCTATTCATCCCAAATAAAACTGCCCATTTTCTGAGGTTTCATCACCCCTCAGTCCTCTGTTCCCAGGGGGCAGGAAGACTCACCTTTGCTGAAGAAAGTGCTGACCATGAAGCTGAAGGAGATGGAGGAGATGGCGAAGCAGGCCAGGAAGACCAGCACCAGGGAGGGGTCGCTGTGTGCGAGGACTGCCACATCCTTCTTCACCTGCACGGTGTCAGCGCACACGGGCATGGCAGGGAAGGCGGAGACAGTAAATGTTCCGGCCATAAATGCAACAGGAGGGGATGGGCAAAGGGCTACGCTGAGTGCACGACAGGGAAAGCACTACTCCTCTCTACTGAGCCAGGCGGGCTCCCTTGAAACCTGCAAGCGTGGAACCTCGGGGGCTCTGTGGTGGTACTACCGCTACCTCTGGCTCTCCCGTTAACTTGAATGCCGTGCTCAAGATGTCAGACCTCCCCTTGAAGGTACATTTACCTTGACACAGAAGAGCAGAGTCATGAATGAGACAGTGATGAGGAGGAAGAGGAAGAAGAGCAGGAACCACGCGGTCCAGTGCAGCCAGCTGCTGAGTCCCATCATGCGCATGTACTCCTGGGGGGAGAGCGGCAAGCACTCCCACATGCCCTGACGCACCCTCCGCTGACGCCCCTGTTCCCGCTGCCTGCCACACCAGGCCCTGGTGCCTTCCTCACACTGACTTTCCCTAGAGCCTCTGTGTGTGCGAGCGTGAGGCAGAGATGCGGGGTCATACATGAGCCAAAAGAGGATGTGGGACACCTGGGCCAGAGGCCAGGGGCAGAAAGAGTGAAATACACACTGGTCACAGGCAGAAGACATGGGTCCCACGGTCATGTCAGCCCGTGACCTTGGGGCATGAGGAATTTTGCCTTCTGAAGTGCTACTCACCTGGGACACCCTTTCTGCTTCCCAGCCAGGACTAAACATCTTCTTCCTCACCCAAGTGAGCTCCCTTGCTCTCTCTCTCAGCCATTACACACCTCACCCCCCCACCGCCTCACGACCCCAGGCTTCAGTTAGGGCCTGAGGTGGGCATGCACTGTGCTGACTAAGCTAATAAACCACCTTGGCAGCCCTTCATTCCTTATACAACCCCAAACTCCTGGCCTGTATTTCTAGTCTTCTCTGGGTGCCCCTGACTGCCCCTCCAAAAAGCTGTGTGGTGGGGCAGCTGGTGCTGGGGTTCTGAGTCAGAAGAGCAGAACCTGGCCCCTCCACTGTCTAGTACCAACCACATTAGCATCTTTGCTGCAAAGTGTGGCCCCGGGGCTGTTCCGGGATCAATAGTGGCTGTGGGAACACTTCAGATGCAAGAGGCACTGCCTCCCCTCCTGCTATTCTGAAATGAGGGTTCCGGACTATTGTGTGAGGGGCAGAGGCCCCTATAGGAAGGACAGAAGCACACTGATGCTGAGGACAGGCCTTCCTCAAGGATCCTAGTCAGGCTTTAGGAGGTGTGGCGAGGAAACCCTGCTATTCCGCTGACCAAACTGACCAGGGGGTCCCAGGATGCATGACTGTGCTGTTCAATACAGTGGCCAGTGGCCATGTGAGGCTATTTCAATTGAAATTAATAAAATTTAAAATTCAGCCCCTTAGCAAATGCCCACTGGTGACAACAGACACAGAACATGTCCGCCCATCATCGTGAAATGTTCCACTGGATAGCCCTGGCCTGGAGGAAGGGACCAGCACTGATTGTCTCCTTTAAGCCAGGCACTGTGACAGCTGCTGATTTTCCAGCTTCTTCTTAAGCACAATTTCATGCCCTCAGAAAAATGGGAAGATTGGTACAATGGTCACTCACATACCCACCAGTTAGATTCAATAATCCCTTAACATTCTGCCACACTGGTTTCATCTACGTATCTGGAGGTGTGCACGGATACCAACACTATTTTCTGAACCATTTCACTGTCTGCTGCACACTATTTAAACTAAACATTGCATTATTTTATCAAAGCTATTTCAGGTGCCCAAGCAGAGACAGTACCTGGTTCTCTCTGCCCCAACAATCACAGATCTGGTGCCTCCGAGAATACTCTAAATGTCAGCTCACTGCACTGCAGCTATCGCCTAAAAAGGAACTTTAAATGAATTCTGGATAATTCTAGCAGTGTTGTTGGTATGAGTTTACAGGTGACACTATTTCTTCAGGCGCACTCAATTACATCCATAATATTCTTTTAGAGTGACACTTCACACACTTCTGGACTTCCCATCACACCGTGCCGACCGCCTAGAACTGCAGGTGTCCTTGATTAGATGCAGGACGAACGAGCCTTCTGCTCGGCCACATATGTAAACATTTTGGCTCACTGTTAACCTAATCTCGAGAGCAGTTCTGTCCAGCAGAAACTGCAAGCCACAGGTGTGATTTAGAACTTTATAGTAGCCACAAAGAAAAAGTGAAAAGAAACAAGTAAAATTAAGTTCGACAATGTATTTGACTTAAACCAACGTGTCCAAAATATTGTCTTTTCAACATATAATCAACGTAGAACGTGCTAATGAGATAGTTTATATTCTTTTCCTCATACTGAGGCTTAAAAAGTCTGGTGTGTGTTTTACACTCTCGGCATGACTCAGTTCAGACCAGATGCACTGCAGATGCTGGAAACCCGAGGGCTTGCGGGTCCCATGTTGGACAAGGCAGCTCCAGAGCCACATTCAGTTCTTGGTATACTGCATACAAAATACAGTACTTTCTTATGGGTTTAAAAATTTGGATATACCAGGGCTGGTTTCAAAGAAACCCTAAAGTAGGCTAGAGCCACCATGGGCCACTGCCTCAGTCCAAACTGCTCTGTGGCTCCAGGGCCCAGGAACTGCCCCTGCCTGACAACAAGGCCCAGTTGGTCACAATCGGCCAGAGGGGCACGGCCTAGAATCAACTTGCGAAATGTTTTAAAGCCAAATGCAAATAGGGTTACCTTCAGTTTCTTTTCCTTTTCCTGCACGACAGCCCTGATGATGGTGAGTGAGGTGTAAGTGAAACTCAGCATGAGCAGCAGAGGGAGCTGGTACTGGATGGCGACCAGAAAAGGGTCCGAAATGAAGGGTGGGTAAGGGAACCTCTTCGCGATCACGGTGAGCTTCTCGAACAGCTGACGTGTGGAGGCGTTGCTGTGGTACTGCATAATGGCTCTGTCCACGGCATGCTGCACAGCCAGGAAGCCTTCTCGGATGTAGCCTGAGTGTAAAAGCACAGGATATTCTAGCACCTGAGGTCAACGTGTGTTGGAAAAGCTGCAGCATGGGGTGCTCCTGCCTCAGAGAGCCACGTGCCCTGAGCTGTACTAGGGTTTCCCTGCTGAAGCCGCAGAGTGATATCACTTAATGCTCTAAGGTCTTCTTCACTCTTCTCATTTGTAGGGACCTCCAGAGTCCCCTGGCTTGTGACCCCTATCTCCTACTTCCAAGCCGGCCGGGCAGCATCTCTTCGACCTTGCTGCTGCCATCACACCCCTCTCTGACCCTCTCTTCTGCCTTCCTCGCCCATTACTAAGGACCTAGTAATTACAGGTGGGTCCACTGGGATAATTGACAATAGTCTGGCTGTTTTAAGGCCGGCTGATTAGCAACTTTAATTCCATCAGCCACCCTAATTCCCCTTTGCCATGTGTCCTGACATAGTCACAGGTCCTGGGGACTCGGATGTGAACATCTTGGGAGGACCGCAACTCCGCCAATCAGAGAGCTCTGCCTTTGAGTTACCATCTCAAAGGGAAGCAGACACCACGGCCATAAGAGCTTTTTATGCCTTGTGGTTTCTCCATGCTGGCCCTTTTTGTCTCCCCAAAGTGGTTTGTACTACATTTCTGAAAATGAGACAGGCCTGGGAGGAGTAATCAACTGGGGATATGGTGTTCCAGTCCAGAGCTAGACTTGGGAGGGACTGGGCCCGAGGAAGGAGTCAGTGTGGCTTCAGGAGAGAACAAGGGGGCAGCCTGATCTCCTGAGGCCTGAGCCCAGGAAACAGAGGGGGTCACGGGTGCAGGTCTGGGTGGTGTGGGCACCCTCACTTATAAAACACAGTGACATATAGAACATCCGATGCTCTCTAACACAGACCCAGCTGGGTTCCAGCCTCTAGGGAAGAAGCAGTATGCCAACCGTACCCCTACATGGGGTTATCACGCCTGTGTGTTTCCACCGTTTCCCTTAGGTTTCTAAGTCTTTTTATGGCTGTGATCATTGTAGGTGCTCAATTAAGGCCACCCATTGTTGTGCTGGGTGGGGGTTTGGTTCTCATCTTTTTTTCTTAAAGATTTTATTTATTATTATTATTTTTTAATTTTACAGAGGAGGAGGGAGAAAGACAGGGAGAGAAACATTAATGTGTGGTTGCCCCCTGCACACCCCCATGGGGACCCGGGCCGCAACCCAGGCATGCGCCCTGACCGGGAATCGAACCGAGACCCTTTGCTTTGAAGTCTGGCGCACAATCCACTGAGCCACACCAGCCAGGGCATGGCTCTCATCTTTACAACACACCTGCAGAGGAGCTAACTGTATCCCCGCCGAACAGATGGAACCACTGAGGCCCAGGCAGCTGAGCCACACTACAGGGGTCAGGGCAAAGCTGAGATGCGACCCTGCCCTCTTTGGCTTCAAGGCCAGTATCTTTTCACAACATCGCCCCACGAAACATTTTGTCTGCCCGCTCACACACTGTACTCTTGCGAGGCCTCGCCGTGTTACTATGCTGATGTCTTCATCATCATGACCTCTGTGGCTGCTCACCAACACTCTGCGGAACAAAGCCGTCACTTTGTAATCAGTCCTTTCCCATTGCTGAAACTTTTGTGATCCTAAGTAAAGCTGTGGTGAACACATTCGTGCATGTGGATTTTCTCATTCCTTTACTATTCCAGGGTGAAATTCTTATCGAGGAATCGGTGGGTCTAAGGCATGGACCTGTGGGGCTGGGCTGGGGAGAACACTGGACTAAGTTGACCCAGGGCCTGCTGCGCACCAGGTTCCCATCCTTTCCACACTGCTTGTGGCCTTCATGTTTTTCTAACTGCTTTCCATGAGTCCTTTCTATAACAAAAGATATTCACCCTTTGTCATTTGCTGAGAATGTTTTCTCCAGTCTTCTATTTGCTTTTAATATCCACATTATGTCCTTGAAATCTGTCAGTGTCAGTCCTTTCATCAGAGAACTTTTTGTTGTTTCCAAGCTTAAGGAAATCTTCCTCACAAGCAGGAGCTCTAGCCCAGGCCCTGGGTCTCAGCGACCATTTTCTCCTGCTGTTGATGTGTTTCTCCTTGTCTCCAGGGCTGCTGACCCATCCAGAATCTCATTCTGGGGCCTCTTGCACCTCACCTTCCCTTGCTCATCTTAGTCCCTTCTTTGGATTTAAAATCTCGTCCTGGAACATTAGCCTGGGGGCAGGCCCTGACACTAGCCTGCCCATAAACACTGGCTGCACACACGCTGCCTTCTTCCTCCCTCCTGCCTGCCTGCCTGGTTCTCCATTTAAGAACATTCCTGGGTCTTCCCATCAAAACCTCTAACAAGCTTTGCCTCCTGCAGACCTGTGGAATCCTGTGTTCTCTCCAATACTCTGGATGTTATGGAACCTGCACTTGGGTCTCAGCCTGAAGGTGACGTCTAGTCCTGTTACTTCTTGGCTATCTAACTTGTTCCAAGATGTGACCATGTTTCAGAGGCGACAAACATGCAGACTACCTGCTAAAGTCACATGGAACAGACCAACACACGCACTGACAGGATATATCTACCCAAGATCCAACTTCTACCACCGTCCCACAGACTCAGTTAAAGCACAGATCAATTACACAACCACGGAGATTTAAAAGCATATAATACTGCATAGGGAGGCAGCAAGGAAAAGAAGGAAAATATAAAATCAAGCCTAAAATATTCAATGCAAACCGAAGCTCCCTAAAAACCAAAATATGTGTTTCATTCGAGTATGGCCCTGGCTGGTGTGGCGCAGTGGATTGAATGCCGGCCTGAGGACCAAAGGGCATCAGTTCAATTCCCAGTCAGGGCACATGCCTGGGTAACAGGCCAGGTCCCCAGTAGGGGGCACACAATAGGCAACCTCGAAGTGATGTTTCTCTTTCTCCCTCCCTTCCCCTCTTTCTAAAAATAAATAAATAAACTATTTTTAAAAAAGAGTATGTGTCTTCTGAGAAATAGGAAGAGAGTCTTTGCTTTTTGCAAAGATGATTTTAGCCTTACAGAAATCAGTTTTACTGGATGTTTTCCTTCTTCTCCTACAAAGAAGCTCAAATATTACTAAAAAGTATTTCTGCACAGAAATGCAAAGTGGCTTTCCTCAGGTGATTATCACCAGTCAGCACCTTGGGTAGGTAACAGGAACTGAAAGGTGCTTCTCACCAGGTTCTCCACCATCGGGGGATGCGGGTTCCCTGGGTCCTGGGTTTGGGAAAAGCGGAAAAAGGGAACTGGTGTGCCATCCCTCTGTCTCTTTCAAGAAAAAGGAGCCTGTCTGGGTCCACATGTAATTTCTTCGTGTGTAACTGAACCGTAAGTGGTATTTCACCTGTGGAAACAAAGAGAAAACCAGCTGCTCTGAGGGATCCAGACAGAGGAGCAAACAGCGGTACCAAATGAGAGAGGTAAGGGACTCTGTTATCCTGTGAACCCGCCACCCTCCCAGCCCACTCCCACCGTGCCCATGTCCACGTGGTCTCTGAGTGTCGGAGTGGCCCTGCCCCGGGGCAGGGCTGGGGGAACAGGGAGCCCCGCAGCAGCATGTTGGGTGCTCTTTGCCACTCCTCTCTTGCCATCTACACTCATAAACTCTACACGTGCGTGGAGGGCTCTCAGAATAATGCTAGAGAGATATTTGATGGCTTCCCAGTCTTAAAGCCATTGGGCAAGCAAAAAGAATTTTTTTGGTTTGTTTAAAATATATAACTGAAATGCTAATGCCACATATTTCAGTCTCAAGTATCTGCTACTTTCTGGTCCATCCTATTTGACTCTACCCAAAGAGGCCTGGAGACCAGTGACACCTTTTATGAAATGAGAGGACGGAAAGGAGCCTACCATGATGGCTATGGGCTGCCTTCTTCAAGCAGGCAAGGTTTCTAAATTGCTCTGGCCTGATGGGCTAAAACATCCCTAGGACTCCCTCAGCAAGGACTGAGATGGCAATACTGGACCCCCAGGGAAAGTCAGATATTTACTCCCAGGCTGGCGGAGCGCTCTTGAGGGCTGAATTAGCTGGGAGGTGGGGAAGGTAGGGAAGGACCTGGCTTTGTGGGGCTGAGTCCTCACCGCCAGGGGCAGCGGGTCCTTGCTGTGGTTGAAGGTGTGCTCGAACACCACGGCGGCCAGCACGTTGGAGGAGCGGTTGTCGTACCTGATGTAGTCCTCAAACTCCTCCTCCGAGGGGAAGCCGCGGACTGTGAGGAGCATTGGAGTTGAGTTGCACAGTTGCCTGCCCCACTTGAAAAATCTGGACAGTTTGTTTACTTGCAGATAAAAGGCTGAAAACTTACAGGTTTCTCTAGGGTTGTGTAAACCTTTTCTAAGACTCGAGGAGGTTTTTATTTTTGGTGGAGAGGCGGGCTGCTGTGAAGACGAGCAGAACCTCGCAATCGCAGCCAGCCCTGGGTTTCTGGTGAGACTGGAGGAAGGGCTGGCGGCAATGCCAAGTCCATAACCTCCTCCATGAGGGCGGCCTCCCTGTGCTGGGGTGCACTGCCAGGGTTAGCTTCTCTTCTAGCCGTAGTGGTGTGCTTTAAAAGTTTTAGTAGACACTAACACAGAGCCTGTTAAATGTTTCTCTGTCATCCAGACCCCATTTAATTCAAAGGGTTTCACTGTGATCACTCAGTGAGGGACCAAGGATCCTCTGTAAGTGTTTGCTACACTAAATCAAACGAGCCGCAGGCAGTCTATGCCAAAATCAAGAGGCGAAAAAAAGCAATATACTTTTTATCCCGAAAGCGAAGAGCTAGGAGGGGCGACTAGAATGTGTTTACCAGGAGTGCCCCTCAGCAGGCTTTCTAATGACTCATTTTTAGAGCTGACCTCCCCAAAGCACACCCCGGAAAGGTTCTTGGCACCGCGCTCTCAAACCGCATCTAGCCCTTGTAATTAAAGAGCTTTCTCTGAGTACGTGACCACCGATTCCCACTGTGGGTGGTTGGGTGCTGCTCAAGCTGTCACACATCACTTCATGCGGCCCTCACAACTCTCGTCCCCATTTTATAATAAGACATGACAGAGTTGGGGGATTAGCCCTGGTCACAGCCAACGAGAGGAGAAGCCGGGTCTGGAAAATGGCCCTGAGCCCCGCGGAGAGGAGGATCTCACAGGCCGCCTCACCTCTCATGTTGATCACCAGTGCCCTTTTGGCAGTCTCTGTGATGGTCTTCACAGCATCGCTCTGGGACGGGATGTAGGCGAGCTCCCAGGCGTCTCCCGGAAGAGGGAAGCTGAAGAACAGGGGCAGCTCCTGGACTGACTGGCTGGGGTATATGGTGGCCTTGGGCACATTCTCCGACTGGATCTTCAAGCGAAGCCAAATCAGGATCCCAGAAAACAGCAAGGGCAGGAGGAGTTCCAAGACCGTCACCAGGACCTTCCGCTTCTGGAAGAGGAATGAAATCACATGCTGACGGATTGCAAGGCACTAAAGTGGGCTTGTAGAGCCCTGTCCCCTGGGGACACCCTCTCCCTGAAGCTTCACTCACACCCTGAGCCCCGCCTCCCAAGGCGCCCGCACAGTCGGTACACGCTTCTTCCTGCCATGGCCCCAGGAGTGGCACATACCTGCAAAGTGTAGTTCTTCCAGAGCAGGAGTGCCAGCTGCCTGAGCACTGCCATCTTCTCACTGGGAGGGACTCGCAACGCTAGTTACAGACCGAAAACAAAAAGTTAGGCTGTGCCGTGAAAACGTGCTTTGTGTTTAGGAGAGCACAGGGGAATGGGGTGAAGATTTAGTCTTAGGATGCTCCCCTCCCCTCCACGTTTCTCTTGGCCTTCTTTTGTACTACCTTAACTCAAACTAGCACGCACGAGAGAGAGATAACAGTTCTACTCCTTATATTAAAAAGAAAATGTACTCTTTTAGGAAACTGACCTTGTTTCTTCCTGAAACTTAAGATCAACGACAGGCTTTTATATGCAACGTGACTGCTAGAGTGGTATTTATCATTTGATAAACGCTATTCACATGTTCTTTTAGTTCATATGAATGTCCCATTTCTTAGCAAAACATTCAGGTTGATGGAATTCCTCTCCCTGACTGGCTCTACTCTCAATCAACACGGAACCATCTCAACTAACACGGAACCAGTAAAAGGAAACCCAATTTATCCTGGCTTTAGGGGTGGGGGGTTGATTTCTAAGCTTGGAGAGGGATATGGGGAAGGGGCAGCACCTGGGATGGGGGCCCTCACTGGCCTCACTGACCCAGGAGCAGGACGCAGGCAGGCACACACGCGGGTGGGATGGTGGAGCGTGCTTTCCTGCCGTGAACCCTGAGGACCAGTTTTTTCTGCTTTAACTCCGAGCTCTGGTATTGAGCCTCCACATGAGCGGTCATTTTCCGCCAAAGAAAATCTACCCTGTGTTTCTATGAATGTCATATTTAACTCTGGCACATACACTGGGGAAGTCTGCTGAGAGATTATCACATGCAAGAGACAGCAGAAACCAGAGTGGAGGTTTAGAAAGACCTCTCTCAATTTAGGGAAACCCATTTCCCTAGATTCCAGGTGTGAGAAGATGAGACAGCCCGAAGTTCATTAGATGCTTACCTGCTAGAGAAGGAGATGGTCTGAATTAGTTCAAGAAGACCCCCGAATGCCCAGAACACGGAGGCGCCACGTTCCAGAAGCTGCAGGCATGGAGGCTGAAGCGTGGACCAGGCTGCTCAGACCTAAGGTGGGCAGCAAGGGTGGCAGAGGAGGGGAGGCCCCAGAGAGCTCCTGGTCACTGTCCTCGCACCAAGGATGCAGGTGGAGCAAGAGGGACCCTTCACAGCTCACGGTCCTTTAAGTGGGGAGAAACCTCCGTGACTCACAGGGGTAGAGTTCTGAGTTCAATGAATTGGCTCCATGTTCAGGCTGATACTAACCTAATGCCATCTATTAAGTGGGTAAAGATCACACAGAAGACTCAGACAAACGGCTAGTCAGTCACCCATCAGTGAACGCAAACTGACACTATTGCCCAAAGGACCTGCCTTGAGACCCAGCACATGCACAGCGAGAGCTTATTCCTTTTTTAAAATGGCTAGTTTCACTTTTGGCTTCAGTCAGTTGAAAATAATTTCCATTAAAGCCCCTTTCTAAAACTAACCTCTTGATTTTTTTTTTGTTTTGAAAATTTATGTTCAGCCCTGGCTGGTGTAGCTCAGTGGACTGAGTGCCAGCCTGTGACCTGAAAGGTCACTGGTTCGATTCCCAGTCTGGGCACATGCCTGGGTTGCAAGCCAGGTCCCCAGTTGGGGGTGTGTGAGAGGCAACCAATCGATGTTTCTCTTGCACATTGATGTTTCTCTCCCTCTCTTTCTCCCTCCAAAAATAAATAGACATTTAAAAAAACTCTTTAAAAAATGTTGTGTTTCATATCAGTGTAATAATAGTTACTCAAAATATGCTATAAAGGGTAGTCAATAAATATTTGTAGACAACGCAATTGCAAAAAGTTATTAGTTAATTTAAAATATGGCTTTCAGTTAATGACATGGTTAAAATGTGAAGAAATTAAAGGTAAAATATAGTATAAAGTGCTATTAAGTGGCAACATAATAAATTATCCCAATTCTTTAAAAATTAGCAAGGTGGAAAACTGTCTTAAAAATCAGTCGTAGACAGGTAATAAGCGAGCAGTGACTTAAATGATACCCATGGAGTCCTGTGGTTTCTGGAAGGTTTCTGTAAGTGAGTTAGGGTAAGAGGGGAAGACAGGGCCTCCGGTAGGGGCCAGCCATTTCCTGGTCATCTGGCTTGGCCAAAATGAACTTTGTTCCTCTATTTCAAGAGAGGAATGTAAAAAGATCCCAGTTCACAGAAGTCTTCTGGTCAGAGAAGTTTACAACTTCCTTTTACAGAAAAATCTGTCCAAGGAAGGACACATCCCCATGCTTAACCCTCTCTCCAGGCCTGGGGGGAAGGAGCGGGTGGAGGAGCAGAGACAGACCCTCCACCTTCCTATGAGGCTGTACAGCAGTGTCTGGGAACTGACCTGAGTCCTGGGAGAGGCTCCTGGCTGCAGTCTTCCTCCGGTGCTACTGGAGGACTGGCCGAAAGGAGGCAGCCCTGGGCAGAGGGCTCTGGGGTGGGGCTGGCAGGGTGACCTTGGAGATCAGAAGCGCTGACGCCTCTTGGGACATCAGGAGGGGCTCACTGCTCGCTGGCATGACTCTCTGGCACCTGTAGGCAAATGGAGGGTTTTAAAGCATAATTTGGAAAATAATCATGAAGCACCCCTCACCAAGTTCGAAAACCAAAGAGCAAAATAGATTGCAAGTATGTTACTTAGAACAGAACAGAGCCTGTAACAAAGAAATACAGCTTTAGGAAAATGGGGACCAGACTGCCAGGGTGGCTGTTCTCTCCTGCCGCATTAAAAGATAAAAAACTTTTATATTATATATACTTTTATACTTACACAGCCTCCTAATCCAGCTCTGGCTTCTGATGTCAACACACTTTTATAGACAAAGAAACCAGGAGGAAAAGTCTGGCCCAGGATCACACAGCAAAAAAGCCAAAGAGCCAGGATCTGAACCTCCCAGGCTGTGTTTTTAACCGCTACGCTGCTCCATCCTTGTGTATCCTAAAAGCAGTAAACATCTTTATAAAATTTGTATATATTGCTCCCAGAACCTAACATTAGAAATGAAAAGAAAATATGTCCTATGGCCCCACCACTTCAGTAAGTTATTTTATTAATTTCTGTCCTCCCATAGCACCCAGCTTGCTGCTCTGTACAGGCGGGGCATTATTCAGTCTCACCAAACACTATACTTGTGTCTGTTCTTTTTGAGTAACAAAGAATTTAAAGGAGGAGATTCCTGGAATTACAAAATCGGGAAGGCTTTCTGGTTACAAAGCAAATGTACACGAGAAAAGGAAGCTCAAGTTCCTTAAAACACTTAACCCTGGTGGCACCAAGAGTCCCCAGAAGTGGATATGGCCTTGATCCAGAACTAGCCCAGGCAGGTTCTACTCTAAGGCAAACACTTGGCCACTTGCAAAGCCGCCACCTCCGCCCCAGAAGAGCAAGTCTGAGGACTTTCCCCCGCAGAGGCTCACTTCACTTTTCTAGGGACAGAGCCAGGAAGGGAAGAAAGGCTTCCCCCCACCCCCCCACTAAAAGGCTTGTTTGCTTACTGTTAAAATATTAAACATTACACAAATTGTTGAGTATTTCAATATTTGCTTTTTAGGTGAGTAACTGAATTGGTCCAGAGTGAGTGCATACTGTGGGCTGCTAATTTCTGAGAAGTCTCTTGATGGCACATAGCATTCCTCTAAAAATGTTTTTTCCCAGAGACAGACTCATAGATGGAGGACAGATGACAGCTAGTTGGGGGGGTGGGGAGGTTAGGGGGTGGAGGGATTGAGTAAAAAGGACTCATGGACATGGACAACAGTGTGGGGACTGCTGGGGGGAGCAGGGTATAAGGGGACTAAATGGTAATGGAAAAAATATATAATAAAGATAAAATTTTGCCCTGGCTGGTGTGGCTCAGTGGATTGAGCAGTGGCCTGTGGACCGAAAGGCCACAGGTTCAATTCCCAGTCAGGGCACATGCTTGGGTTTCAGGCTGGGTTCCCGGTTGGGGGTGCGCAAGTGGCAACTGATTCATGTATTTCTCACACATTGATGTTTCTCTCCATCTCTTTCTCCCTCCCTCCCCCTCTCTCTAAAAGTAAATAAATAAAATCTTTTTTAAAAAGATAAAGTTAAAAAAAATAAAAATGGTCTTTCCAGTAGCTTTCATTATTTTAAGAGCTAGGGACCGTGCCAGTTCATGGGCGCCCAGGTGTTCAGGGGCCCCCTGCTCAGCAGCACTCTTCAGTGTGTGTTGAGGAGTCCAGACTCGTCCACTTTAAAATTTGTGGGTTCTTTAAATTGTGGGCTTAAATATGTCCTCTGATTTCTATATGCCTGTGCCAAAAAAAAAAAAAGTTTTACTTCTGCATACACGGAATGAAATGGTGTTAATTCTTCTAGAGAGGTCACTGCTGAGCAGGCCTCAAGACCAGTGAGCAGAAGTGGACAAGGCACACACGCCGTTATGCCATGTGTTCCTGTCATGTCCCAGCCTCACTCAGCACATCTCCTTGCATGGGAGCCTTGGTCTGCACAGGCGTGCAGGGAGGCAGCGGGAGAAGGAAGGGGTCTCAATAAGGCCACATTCGTACCTCCCAATATCAGGCAGAGAACAGACAACCACGGTGGTTGTCCATGGTCCTGGCCAGGACTCGGCACCTTTCCTGAGGACCTATCTCAGCTAGGAAAGCACTTCCTTTTCAACACTGGGAGTCCGCAACAGTCAGCAGTGTTAAGGGTCTACATTGTGTACACACAGAAGAAGGCATGACAAATACTTAATTTTTGCTGGTAGAATCCGTGGCCTTTCAGACAAAACAGCATTTATTTATCCAGCAAACATTTGGTAGGTGCTCACTGTGTAATGGGCAATTGTACCAGGTACTACGGATTTGGAAATAAAAATCCCAGTGTTCTTAATCCAAGGAGTTCATGTCTGTGAACACTGCACGTACTGTAATCGCTAAAACTGAAGCCAAATAAAAGCATCATGAGATTCCAGAGAAGACCAAATTTGGGGTGTGCTTGTGTGTGTGTATAAGAGAACTCTAGGAAGGTTCCCAGGAGGAGGTTACGTGATGGACTGGTCTCGGGTTTCTTGTTAGTTGGGGTAGAAGGGCATCACAAGATTGTATAGAAGTGAGAGTGTGTGGGGGGAACAACAAGTAGTTTGGAGTGGTGGGGAAGAAGCAGCAGGGAATGAACCAGAAAGGCAAGACAACAAGGGCTTGGATGCTGTGCCAGGAAGGGAGCTGGGGTGGGGCGTGGAGGCAGAGGGTGTCCAAATGTGCAGTAATGCCGCTTGAGGGTGTTTTGTTTCGCTTAATCTTTTACCCAGTACATGATCTTTCTCTGGGGGTGGAGTGCACAGTAAATATGTGAAAATACCTAATTCAATGGATTCTGCAGATGAAATGTCCAAATACCAGTAAACACTGTAAGTACAGGCTGAAACTAGCAGGCACATTTATAGAGTGTAGTCCCTGCCAGGGAACCCTTATAAGTATTTTTCTTTAAAAATGAGGGGAAAATTGACTTTACTAATATTTAATACCTGGGAAGACCCGGGCACCCTTGTTGGCCTGTGTGGCAGCAGCCGTGGCATCATAATGGAGGAGGACATACTCCGTGACACGGGGCACTAGTTTACTTTAAGTCTCTCAGACATGTTGGAGCTTACATGTTTCAAGATATTATGGTTGTAGTTAGTTAAAAACAAAAACAAAATCAAGACACTCAAACAACCAAAGTAACACAATATTTTGTCATGACTCAGGAATAACTATGAAGATCTTTTGTGACCCAGAGGTTCACTGGTTATCTTGTGATTAAGAACTCAAAGAGGACTCTGGTCAAGATGGCAGCATAGGCAGACAAGGCTCGCCTCTTCTCACAACCACATTCAAATTACAACTAAAATATAGAACAACCACCACTTAGGACCATCAGAAATCGAGTTGAATGGAAGTCTGACAACTACGAAACTAAACAAAACAGATTCGTCCAGGCTGGTAAGAGGGGTGCAAATGCCGAACAGATTGGTCTCACACCCACTTCTGGCAGATAACAATTTAGGACAGGTATCTCAGGAGTGAGGAGTCCCAGACCCACACCAGGCCCCCCAGCCCAGGGTTCCTGTGTCAGGAAGTTAAGTCACCACAGCTTCTGGCTGCAAAACCAACAGGGATTGAGTCAGTGGAAGAAACTCTGGAGATCCAAGCAGTGGATTCCTCTTAAAGAACCCACACACAGACTCACCTGCTAAGACTCACTCCCTCTGAGCTCCAGCACCAGGGTAGCAGCTTGAAAGGCACCAGTGGCACACAGGGGGAAACTGAAGTGTCTGGCATCAGGGTGAGCAAAGACCATTGTCTCTTTGCTAAACCCTCTCCCCACAGAGCTGGTAGGCTGGTGCCATGTCTGAGACTCCATCAACCTGGCTAACACTGATCCACCTTGGAGATCCCCAAAGACTCTGCCGCACCCAACTTACAGGCTCACCCAAACTGCTTTTTTGTACGAATGGTTGGTCTTGGATCATGCTTCACAACTTCCTAAATCCTATCAAACAAGCAACAGCTGGCTTTGGTGAACTCCAGGCCTTGCATTAGCAGCAGCCAGATTAGAATCACAGCTTGGCTTCGCCTGGGAGTCTCCAAACCCAGCACAAGTAGCAGCCATCTCAGATTGCTTTATAGCTCAGGGAGGGTGGCCCCAGGTAAAACACAGGTGGGAGCTGACCTTGGTCTGCACCACCCGGGAAACCGCAGAGCCAGCATACCCAGTGGACAGCTATAGACCACACTAGAGCACCACCACCCTACCCCTGCACAGTTGATCCACCCACAGGGTGGAGGCTGGTGGTCAGTGGTCACAGCCAGTCCTTGCAGCTGACTGGCCTGGATAAATCCCACCCATTGATCTGCCAACAGCTACCAAGGCTCAACTACAAGAGGAGAGTGTACTCAGCCCTCACAGAGGGTGCACCTCCAGTACACGGCCTGGATGATAAGGGAGCCTGTGGACCCTACAGGACACCCACTACATTAGGCCACACTACAAAGAGTCGGAGTCAATCAGCTCTACCTAATACATAGAAACAAACACAGGGAGGCTGCCAAAATGCGGAGACAAAGGAACAGGGACCAAATGAAAGAACAGATCAAAACTCCAGAAAAAGAGCTAAACAAAATGGAGATAAGCAATCTATCAGATGCAGAGTTCAAAACACTGGTTATAAGGATGCTCAAGGAGCTCAGTGAGGACCTCAGCAGCATAAAAAAGATCCAGTCAGAAATGAAGGATTCACTAATTGAGATAAAGAACACGATCTCACTCGATCACGTGGCTTTGTTTTAAAGACAGTATACGTTGGTATGATAGATTTTGTACCATTAGTACATTGACGAAATTTAATCATGCTCACTTTTCCTCTCATCCCTTTAAAACCTCTCTATTTGTGTATACAGGATGGGGCAAAAGTAGGTTTATAAGTGTGTATGTGAAACACAGAGTTTATTCTTGTATTATTATTATTATTCATTAACTATTGTATTACTTTCCATATGAACAACCATAAATCTACTTTTGTCCCACCCTGTGTTTCTATGTCCATAACATTCAGGACAGTCGTATATGTCTATAATTTATAAACAAATATAATATATGGGAGTGCATGCTCAAATTCTTTTACATGAGAAGGTGCAAGAACAAAGTTTTTAGACAACTTATTTACACCAGTGGTCCTGGCATGATTGAGGTGGGAAGAAATCCACGAGGCTCGGTCATTGTCCTAGAGCACCCCGCTCCAGGCCGCCCAGGCTGGGTTTGAGGCTACGGCCATTTGCACTGAGAGGCTCCGGTAGAGACCTAGTGTATAGGTCTCACACTCAGCACCACCACCAGCTCTGTTCAGGGTCGGAGCATCCATCTCCTCAGGATTATATGGCTCGGAGTTTACACTAAAGCTCCTTGTGAGAGTTGGTAGGCTATATTTTTGCCAAAGATATGGCCCGAAAAAGGTGACTGGAAGAGAGTTCTATAAAATCTGTGTCTTTGCCTGCTTTTCCAAAACCTGCTGCGCCCTCAGTGCCATTCCCAGTCCTGCTAGCCCATCTGCCTCTCTAGGTGTAGAAAATGAGGTAATGGGGCAACTGAGAAGCTCCAGGGAGAGGTAACCATAGGTCTTCTCTAAGGAGCAAGGCAACAGACTCATTACTCAGCTGCTGCAAAGGTTCCTACCTGCCTGTTGACTCCAAATCTCTTCAAACATGCAAATAACTCTGTACCATTCATACACTGCCCCCGAGGCCCCCCGGACGGGACTGACACACCTTATACTTTTCCACGGGTGTCTGGGCCTTCTGTGGGTTTGCTGGTTTGGAATATCACCCACCATATCTGTCTTCACCTTCTGAAATCCTACACTTTCTCAACCCAGTCCTAGCACCTCTGTGAAGCAGCCACTGATAACCCTGGTTGAGAGGTTCTTCCTCTTGGTTGCACAGCAGAATCTTCTGGGGGTGCTTTAAGGCAGAAACTGACCTCTGAGGCCCATCTCTGGGGATTCTGGGCTCTACACTGGACATGAGACTCTTTCCCAAGTGAGTCTAATGTGCAGCCAGAGTGGAGACCTTCTCCTCCTGTTGAAAGCCATCCCTCCTCCACCTCTGGGCACCTTCAGCAGCTTTTCTTAATCTATGTTATGTCACAGTTACTTGTAAATAAATCACCTCTTTAACTCCACCCTAAGGTTTCCAAGAGCAGGAACCATGTCCAGTAAGTCTTCCAATCACTCACAGAGCCTTGGCCATCATTCTCCCCAGAATTCTAGGATCTTTCCCCCTCGAGAGACTCAATAACAGAGAGTCTACTGCTGTCTCGGGAAGCTGGTGTGGAGAAGAAACTGTTAAGCAGGGAGTATTACCTGGGCCTTCCCAGTTTATACTAAGTCAAAACAGCTTCCTATGAGACTGCCCGGCACAGGCACCATGAAGAGCTCGCATCTTTATTAAAAACAAAACGAAAACTTGAGCTACCATCTCTTGTTCCAAATGGCTTTCTCGTCAGCATGGTGGTAGATCAACTTAGAAAGGGAACGATGCCATCTTGATGGCCAAATATAATAAGTGCTCAATTTAAAAAATCTTTTTTTTTCTAAGACGTTAAAAAAGGCAAAAGGCAGGGAGACATTCTCAGGGTGTCCATTTTCACCTATCTTCCCTTTCTCTTACATTTCCCATGATGAAAACTTCCTACAGGAAAACAGCCTTCATCTTTTCCAGTTTACAAAAGGCAGCATCAAAATGTCCTGAATCAAATGATACAGTTGCTCTGGAGAAAAGAGCGTAACTCTTTCACTTGCACCTTGCCTGGGTCTCCACTCTGTTACGGGGTCTCAGCCACTCATTTAACAACCATTTCTAAGTGCCTGTCATGGGCGGGCACTGGCTGTGTGCTGGGAGTGCAAGACCCGCCAAGATCCACTCCGTACCTTCAGCGAGCTCACAGTTCAGGAGGCAAAGGGGCAAACAAACAGAAATAATCCTATAAGGCAACAGCTTTAATTAAACCAGGTCCAAGGAAGTGAAGAGAGGGCATGAATTCATGAACCAAAAATGCACCAAATGTACACCTGCCCTAAGCTCTCCTGCAGGAGACAGGACCTGCCCTCATAAAGCGTATAGTGTACTCTGTGAGAACACATACCCGTGTAAACACAAATTCATACCAAATCCAGACTGACCATGGACACCGGAGGTTGTTGCAGGCCCCTCTGCCTAGACCAGGAGTTCCCTTCCTGCTATGCCCTACACAACTCCCACCCCTGGACCCCCACTGGACCCCCATTCTGGGACTGAGGGATTGGGAGTAAGGCGGACTCCGGTATGGGGAAGTGTTCCCACCCACATTGCGACTGTGCACCGAGAGTGAGCCAGCAGCATCCTTGGGGGCCCTGCCTTGGCTGCCCAGCCCGGGACGCAGAAGGTGCTCAGAGTGCCTGCTGGATGAATGCCGGCGGGTCTTATCTCGGCTCTGCACAAAGGATTCCACAGTAATTCTATCTCCGGGAAGGTTTACATTTCTCGGAGGGCGGCCGGCTTCAGTGACCTGCTTACAAGGATGGGGACACGCCCAGAAGCTGGAGCGATGGAGAAGCGTTAGGGAGGCCTCTCCCGATGCACCTGCTGGGCCCGCGCGGATGGGCGCGGGCTAAGCGGGGACAGTGTGGGTTGGTGGGGGTCCGGGGCAGGTCGGCTGGGCTGGGGGCGGCCGAGGCGGGGAAGCGGCCCCCGCAGCTGCGCGCCGGCAGGCGGTGGGTCCGGACTGCACTCACCGACCCTCTGCATCGGGGCGGGGGGCGGCCAGCGCGCTGCCCTCTCGCGGGGTCCACTCCTACAGCTCCGGGATCCGCTCCCGCCTCGCGGAAGCCGTCTGTGCTGACAGATGCTAGGCCGCCGCCACCGCGGGGAGGGGGGCGCCTGCAACCAGTGACAAGCGAACACACCTGGCGGCTCAAGAGCCTGCAGGGGGCGCGCAGTCCGACTCGCGCATGCGTAGTGGGCGGCCCCTGCGGGTGCCACCCATCCACCGGTCACCCCAACCCCTCTCGCGCCTGCGCAGTGCCCAGCGCAAGGGCCAAGGCGCTGGACACCTGGGGCGATCGAGGGTTGGGACACAGGAGAACCGTGGTTTTCATAGGCGTTGTGAAGCCACTGCCGCAGTCCTTGCCAGAACCTGGACCTTCTCAGGCCTCCTTCCATTCCTCCTCAGCACTGTCTCCTGTTGGGTGCGGTGCCCGCCCCCGCCATCCTCACAGAGAGGGGGAGGGCCTCGCTCGCCGCTGCTGGGCAGTCAGTCTCTTGTGTCAACCCTGGGAGGGCCAGGAACTGTCTGTCAACGGCTGTAGGGGTGGGCGGTATGCCTGGGCATTCCAGGACGTGAGCACGGTAATCAGGTGCAGTTCAAAAGGGCGGGGAAGCCAGGCGGTCCTGAGATTGGGTCGAAGTCACTTCAGGCAGGAGAGTCTCAGGTTATGGTTGGGGCCACCTCGGGCCCGAGGGTTCCAAGGCTAAGTGGGGTCACCTTGGGCAGGAAGGTCAAGGGTCAGGTTAGCCCGAAGGGTGGCGATGTCAGCTCGGTGTCCCTTGGGAATGATGGGGTCTGGATCACTTATGCGGGAAGGGGTCGTGGGACAGGGGCAAGGTCACCTGCGGCTGAGAGGGTTCTGAGGCCTGGTTGAGCACACCTGGGGCTGGAGGGTCTCGTGGCGTGGGTGGGGTCAGGTAAGGGTAGCCTGGGCCGGAGTGTTGATGGCACGGGCCAACATCGCAGCCTGGCCCACTAGAGTCTCGGTCTCAAGAAACTCGAGGATCTCAAGAAACTTGAGGACACTGAGGATCCTCCAGCGGCCCGAGGCACACCCGCAGCACACCCAGCACACCCGCAGCGGGGCCACTCAGCCAGAGAGGAACAGCGGTTTCAGGGCCACAGCAGTGGCCAGCACTGCCTGCCGCCTAGCCCTGGCTCCTCTCCCAGTGTGCCTCCAGGATTAGCATGCCACTGATTGAACTGTAAAGACCCCAGTCAGGTCTCCTGCCCCCTGAAGACTCCTTATTGATATCGAATCTTGATTAATGGGGCTTCTCAATGTCCCATTTGATTTTCTTCATAGCACCTTTTATTATTGGAAATGGTAGTCACGTATTTGTTTGCCTTTCTAAGTTGTGTCTTCCTCACCACCTTGTGGTCTTAGTGAGGAAAGACACTTTTTTCCCCATCCAAGTACTAACCAGGCCCTGCTTAGCTTCGGAGATCAGACAAGATCCTAGGGTTCTGGGTGGTATGGCACCCATGCCAGGAAAGGCATTTTGTTTACTTTATGGCTGTACCCCAGGGTGCTAAAATGCCTAGCACAGAGAAGGCACTTGGTAAATATTTCATGAATGAAAAAAATCACAAAAACCTGGTTTTAAATCTTAACCTGACCCCTTAACAAGTAGGTATATCATTTTACCCATCTGAACCTCAATTTTCTATCCCTAAAAAATAAAACAATCATAGTAATAATACCAAACTCAAAGGTATTTTTTTAGGGTTAAATGAGAAAGTGTGTAAGTGCTTATTACAATGCCTGGCACACAAATGCCAAGTAAGTGGTGGTATAATGTGAGCACAACTAGAGACTTACATAGCCTGGTCTTTATAATGCATATACAGAAAAGAAAAAAAATAGTTGAATACAATTACAGGATGGGTAGAGAGTGGATTATTAATGTGTTGCAAACATCTTAAAAACTATTTTTCCCCATGAGTCCTCCCAGACTGCATCCCCTCCTCCCAACCAAATGGTCTAACAGAAAATTCTATGACCCTGGCTGACTGGTCCTTTTCTCCACTCTGCCTCTTCCCCACTCAATATTTTTTCTTTCAAGAACCAATACTTGCCATTCCCAACTTAGATTGGTTACACCTTACAGTTATCTTGCAGCTCTTTCCAAATCTGATCTTGAGTCTGCATAACCCAACCCAGAGCTGGCTGACTCAGAATCTCCCCTAGATGGAAGATGAGGGTTCGGGTACTGGAGGCAGGATCACCCAGATCGAGACACAATCACAAAGAGTAGTCATTGTAAATCTTTGTTCTTAATCATGTCAGGGTGCCTGCTATTGTAATTAATCGTTGTGATCATGATCAGGATGATATGAAGGTCACTGGCAAAGGAAGATTATGTGCGAAGAGTTCAGGTTCTTGACTCCTGCTCAAAAAGAACCGCCTACACAGGACTAGACACTTCTGGTGTCCTGAGCAATTACCAAAAAATGCATTGAATTTCTGCTCAGGGCCACTATTGAAAAAAGATGCCAAACCTAGCTTCTCCATCTAGTCTATTTCCTCCACCTGGAGGCCCAGATAAGGGTCATATTTTGTTTGAAGTCACACATTAGAGCTGAGACTGGAACCCAGGTGTTCGGGTTCCTGGGCTTGTTAACATTCTGGTGTGGGAGTTACTCACATCCATATACGGTGTGTATGTGCTGAGAAGTTACAGGCATACTCCATTACCATGGCTAAGACATTTCTCAAGATTGATGGCAAAAGTTAATGTGGATGATGACACTCAAAAAAATCTTACAGTTTTACAAAAAGCAGTAAACCTAGTCATTACAATAGTGGGCTGACATGTATAGATATATACATATCCATACCATATGCCTTTTAAAAGTGAGACCAATTGTGAGCTCCTATTTCTTTTGCAGGGACACAAATTCTATCTATCTATCTATCCATATATATAGTTTAGCAATATCCAAGATGCTGGTATTCAATGCAGAGTTTTAGAATAGGACTTCTCTGACCATTTCCATAGGAACAATGTTATAATTGGGGGTAAATTCTAGACCAATGACTGTACACTAACCCCTTCATTCAGTGATTGAGAGGTATTATGTTGTAGTGGTTAAAGCCCAATATTGAATCTGACCACACAGCCTCAAATTGAATCTCAAATCTTAATGTTTCATTTAACCATCCTGTGCCTTCATTTCCTTGTGTAAAGTGAGGATCATATAGTACCCAGCTCATAGGATTGTTGTGAGAATTTGATGCATCAGAACAAATTACTTAGAAAAGTGCTTGGCACTTAGTAAGGGCTCAGTTTCCAGTTTGGGGGAGATTATGAGTAAAGCCTTCTGTAACCACTTGTGTATAGGTTCTTGAGTAAAAATAGAATTTTTGCATTTGAAAATAAAAGTTTTCATTTTTCTTGGGTAAATGCTTAGGAATGATGTTGTTGGATCGTATGGAAGTATATATTTAGGTGTAGAAGAAACTGCCAAAATATCTTTCCGAGTGACTGTACCATTTTGTGTTGTCAATGGCAATATATAACAATTCCAGTTGCTGTGTATCTTTGTCAGTACTTTTAAAAAAATAGCCATTCTATTAGCTATATAGCAGTATTGTGTTGTGGTTTAAATTTGCATTTCCCTCATAATGAACAATGTTGAGCATGTTTTCATAGTCATATTTACCAATCATATATCCTTTTTGGTGAAGCATCTTCAGGTGTCTTTTGCCATTAACAAAATTGGGTTGCTTTCTTTCTTTTTAAATATTTTATTTATTTGTTTTTAAAAAGAGGGGAAGGGAGGGAGAAAGAGAGAAAGAAACTTCAATATGTGAGAGAAACAGCACACACCCCAAATGGGGATAAGCCCCATAATCCAGGCAAGTGCCCTGACCGGGAATTAAACTGGCAATCATTTGGTTTGCAGGCCAGCGTGCAATCCACTGAGCCACACCAGCCAGGGCTGTAATACATACTTACTAATGAGAGAAATGGAGTTCTTTTTTTATAGGATAGCGTATTGCTTAGCTGGGGTTCAAGGTGTTCCCTATCATTGAAATTGATTGTAATTGTTCAGCTGTTAATGCTGATCTGTAATGAGATTTTGTGTATTTCACCATGAAGATATGCTATTGATTGAGTGCATTTACAACCTGAAAAGCATTGACAGAATTCTATTAGATTCTTCTCCTGGTTTCTGCCTTTTAAACAAGTCATTACATTACAAATTAATTACATCCAATTGAAGGTTATGTGGAAGCTCCTCAATTGCACAGTTAAATGGAATTTGAAATATGAGAATTTTCTTTGCACTTAAATCAAGGTCTGAAAAAATGCTGCTAGAATTATAGTTTGAGCTTGGAAGATATCTCTGCTGCAAGTTTGTGTGGGAATGGAAGTTTCATTCCTTGTTTTGTCCTCTGACAGCATGGGAGTGCTTAAAGCAGCTGCCATTGCTTGTGATTCAAATAACATTGGTTGTCATCAAAATGACTACATCACACTATGTTTTGCTTATCAGCACTGTAAAAGCTAACTTCAAAAGCTATTCAATATTCAGTAATAGTGGTTATGGGCAGTTCTTTCAACCATTAAGATTTGTCAGAACCATTCTTAGTTTAGAGGCTACGGAAAATTGGGTAGTAAATTTGATACATGGGTCAGCTTGTCTGCCTACGCTTCAGCAATACCATTTTGTCTTGGTTAGTGTCTTTAGCAACTCTTGAAACAAGGTAGTAGGAGTTGTCCAGTTTTGTTCCTTTTTCAAAATAACTTTTTTGTTTTTAATATATTTTATTTTATTTTATTTTTTACATTTACCTATATATTGCAACTTCTTTTTTTCTTTTTTTAATATATTTTATTGATTATGCTATTACAGTTGTCCCGTTTCTCCCCCATCATTCTCCCCCACCCTGCACACCCTCTCCCACCCACATTCCCCCCTTTAGTTCATGTCCTTGTGTCATAAGTTCTTTAGCTTCTACATTTCCCATACCATTCTTACCCTCCCCCTGTCTATTTTCTACCCACTATCTATGCTACTCATTCTCTGTACCTTCCCCCCCCCCCACACCCCTGTTGCTAACCCTCCATATGATCTCCATTTCTGTGGTTCTGTTCCTGTTCCAGCTGCTTGCTTAGTTTGCTTTTGTTTTAGGTGTGGTTCTTAATAGCTGTGAGTTTGCTGTGTTCTCACTGTCATATTTTTGATCTTCTTTTTCTTAGATAAGTCCCTTTAACATTTCATATAATAAGAGCTTGGTGATGATGAACTCCTTGAACTTGACCTTATCTGAGAAGCGCTTTATCTGTCCTTCCATTCTAAATGACAGCTTTGCTGGAAAGAGCAATTTTGGATGTAGGTCCCTGCTTTTCAAGATTTCAAATATTTCTTTCCAGTCCCTTCTTGCCTGTAAGGTCTCTTTTGAGAAATCAGCTGACAGTCTGATGGGAACTCCTTTGTAGGTGACTGTCCCCTTATCCCTTGCTACTTCTAGAATTCTCTGCTTCATTTTAATCTTGGCTAATGTAATTACGATGTGCCTTGGTGTGTTCCTCCTTGGGTCCAACTTCTTTGGGACTCTCTGAGCTTCCTGGACGTCCTGGTAGTCTATTTCCTTTGCCAGATTGGGGAAGTTCTCCTTTATTATTTGTTCAAATAAGTTTTCTACTTGTTGCTCTTCTTCCCCTTCTGGGACCCCTATAATTCGGATGTTGGGACGTTTAACGATGTCCCGGAGGTTCCTAAGCCTCTCCTCATTTTTTTGAATTCTCGTTTCTTCCTCGTTTTCTGTTTGGTTGTTAATTTCTTCCTTCTGGTCCACTCCATTGATCTGAGTCCCAGTTTTCCTTCCATCTCTATCGGTTCCCCATGCGTCTTCCTTCATTTCACGTATTGTAGCCTGCATTTTCTCATCTAATTTATGAGCAAAATCAAGCAATTCTGTGAGCATTTTGATGACCAGTGCTTTGAACTGTGCATCTGATAGGTTGGCTATCTCTTCGTTGCTTAGAAGAATTGACTCCGGGGTTTTCATTTTTTCTCTGGTTTGAGCCATTTTTGGTGGGGTTTTTTGTTTTGTTTTGTTTTGGTCTGTTTTTAATATATTTTATTGATTATGCTATTACAGTTGTCCCATTTCTCCCCCATCATTCCCCTCCATCAAAATAATTTTTAGTATTCTAGTTCCTTTGCCATTTCATATGGATTTTAGTGTCAGCTTGTTGATACTTAACAAAAGATACTGCAGAGGTTGAGAGTTTAATTCCAGGTTGGGACGAATACAAGAAGGCAACAAATTGATGTCTCTCTCTCTCTCTCTCTCTCTCAAAGCAATGAAAAAAAAAATGTTCTTGGGTGAAGGAAAAAAAAGATACATATTGCAGAGCTACCAATCAAGATGCAAAGTAGGTAAATGCTGTGGCCACCTTCTCCCATTACCACCTCAAAGTTACAATTAAATTATAGAGCAACTATCATTGAGTTGTGGTTACCTGAGGAGTAGCTGAACAGGTCTATAACCAAATATAAAGAAGAAGCCATGAAGAGACTGGTAAGAGGGGCAGAGACATGGATTAGTCAGGTCTCACACGCAGGTTTGGTGAATAAGAGTCAGGAGGGATATCTTGGTTGCAGAGGTCCCCCCAACACCCCAGGAGTGAGAGATCCCAGCTCCCCACACGAGGGCCCTAGTGCCAGGAAGAGGAGCCCCCATAATATTTGGCTGGGAAAAGCAGCAGGAATTGCATCTGAGTGATACAGGGGGCTATTGGAGTCCCAGGCACTCCTCTTGAGGCCCACACAGGGATTCACTCACTCACAAACTTACTCTCTCCAAGCTCCAGGGAAGGGGTAGCAGCTTGAAAGTGCCAGAGATAAACAGTAGAGAACTAAATTGATTAGCTTCAGGGCAAGGACTGGAGGACAGGAATCAGGACAGTTCTCTCAGGGGATGGAAACCCTGGCAGGTGCCATTGTTCCTCTGTGGAGCCCTCTTCCCACCCAGCTTATAGCTGCAGGCAGACATCAAATATGAGTTCTCCATTAATCTCACTAATACTGTTTGACTCACCCTGGTGATTCTCTGAGACCTCACCCCCACCCAACTCATGTGCTCTGCTTGAGCTTCTCCCAGTGGTTTTTCCATATAAGTGGCCTACCTCAACTTAAGCTGCAGAGCTACAGACTTGCCCAAAATCTCTCAAAGGTCTGCAAACTCCAAACAAGCAGCATCTGCCTTGGTGTGCCCTCTACCTCTTGCTAAGAAGTCCCAAGCTCAGCACAAGTGGAAACTGGTCTCAACTTGCATTGTAATTTTCATCAGGTGGCCCTAAGCCTGGCATGAGCTCTGGCCAGGGTTGGCTTGGCACACAGCTACAGCTAAATGACCACAAGCCTGGCACAAGTGGCATCTGGCCTCAGCTTACATCATTGTGACCACCAAAGGGTTCCAAGCCAAGCACTAGGAGTGGCAGCTATGCGCAGTTCACCACATAGCCTCTTCCAAGCACCTCCAAGCCCAGCACAAGTGGAAACCAATCACAGATCATTTTGCAGCTCCTATCAGGGCACCCCAAGCCAGGTACAAATGGCAACTAAACTTGGTCTCTACCAGAGTCCCTCCCAAAAGGCTTCAGAACCAACACATCTGGTGGCTGGATTCAGACCACATCAAAGCACCACCCAACCACCTCCACAAATGACATACCTGAAGGGTAGACTTGTCTGACACTAGAGTCCTGCTAAAGTGACTCCTACTCCATGGGGTCAGCCCATGCACAACAATTTGTCCACTGTAGTCACAGCCAGCCCTCACAGTCAGCCTTACAGCCAGTCCCACCAACTGATGTGTCAACAGCAATCTAGGCTCAACTACAATAGGAGAGCATACACAACCCACACAAAGGACACCCCTGGAGCACCTGGCTCAGGTGACCAGGGAGGCTGCACCAATGGGCCTCTCTACTACATAAGGCCACTCTGCCAAGACTGGGAGTCATAGCAGTCCTACCTAATACACAGAAATAAACACAGGGAATCAGATAAAATGAGACAAAGAATATGTCCCAAATGAAAACAGGACAAAAATTCCAGAAAAAAAGACTACACAAAATGGGGACAAACAATCTACCACATACAGAGTTCAAAATACTGGTTGTAATAATGCTCAAAGAACTTAGAGGGGAATGGATTAACTCAGTGAGAACGTCATCAAAGAGACAGATACCATAAAATAGAAATGAAGACTATAATAACTGAAATAAAGAATACACTAGAGGGACTCAACAGCAGACTAGATGAAGCAGAGGATTCAATCAGTAATCTGGAAGATGAGGTAGCAGAAAATACCCAATCAGAACAGCAAAAAGAAAAAAGAATGTAAAAAAAATGAAGATAGTTTAAGAGACTCTAGGACAACACCAAGTGGACCAACATTCACATTATAGGAGTACCAGAAAAAGAGAGAGAGTAAGGGATTGAAAATATGTTTGAAGAAATCGGACCTAAAATTCCCTAATCTGGTCAAGGAAATAGACATACAAGTTCGGGAAGCACAGAGAGTCCCAAACAAGATGAACCTAAAGAGGCCCATCTCAAGACACATCATGATTAAATTACCAAAGTTTCAACACGAAGAGAGGCTCTTAAAAGCAGGAAGAAAAAAAAGCAGTTAGTTATGTAAAAGGGAGCTCCCATAACACTATCAGCTGATTTTTCAACAGAAACATTGCTGGCCAGGAGGTAGTTGTATGAAATATTCAATGTGATGTAAAATAAAGACCTATAATGAAGATTACTTTACCCAGCAAGACCATCATTTAGAATCAAAGGAGAGATAAAGAGTTTCCCAGACAAGAAAAAGCTGTAGTTCGTCACCACTAAACCAGTATTATAAGAATGTTAAAGGTATTTCTTTAAGTAGAAAAGATAAAAATACGAATAAGAAGATACAGGAAGGAAAAGTTCTTACAGACAAAGACATAGTAAAAGCAGTGGATCAACCAATTATAAAGCTAGTACAAAGCTTAAAAGGCAAAAGTAGATTGATCATGTGTAGTTATAACAATAAAATAAAGGATACACATACCACAGAAGTAAATAAATAATGAAAAAAATCATAAATGTAGAGGGATAAGTAAAAACTGTGTTAGATTGTGTTTAAACTTAAGCACCCATCAACTTAAAATAGACTGCAATAAACACAGCTTGTTATACATAAAGTACTCGGTAACCACAAACCAAAAATCTACCGGAGATATGCAAGAAATAAAGAGAAAGGAATCCAAACAGTACTATAAAAAGTCATCAACACCCTGACTGGAGTGGCTCAGTGGATTGAGCACTAGCCTGCAAACCAAAGGGCTGCTAGTTCAATTCCCAGTTGGGGCACATGCCTGGTTTGCAAGCCAGGTCCCCAGTAGAGGGCGCGTGAGAGGCAACCACACAGTGATGTTTCTCTCCCTCTCTTTCTCCCTCCCTTCCCCTCTCACTAAAAATAAATAAATAAAATCTTTAAAAAAGTAAGTGATCGCCCTGGCTGGTGTAGCTCAGTGGATTGAGTGCGGGCCTGCGAACCAAAGGATCGCGGTTCGATTCCCAGTCAGGGCACATGCCTGGGTTGCCAGGCCAGTTCCCGGCAGGGGACATACAAGAGGCAACCGCACATTGATGTTTCTCTCCCTCTCTCCTTCCCTTCCCCTCTGAAGATAAATAAATAAAATCTAAAAGAAAAAAAAATTAAAAAAAAAAGTAAGTGATCAACATTCAAGAGAGCAAGAGAGTAAGAAACAGAGAAAAACTACAAAAACAATCAGAAAACAGTGAATAAAATGACAATAACTTTATACCTATCAATAATTACTTTAAATGTAAATCGACTAAATGCTCCAATCAAAAGACATAGGATGGCCTATTGGATAAAAAAACAAGACCTGTTTATGTGCTGCTTACAAAGTGACCCACTTCAGATCGAAAGACACACACAGACTAAAAGTAAAGGGATGGAAAAAGACATTTCACCTTGGCTCGTGTGGCTCAGTGGACTGAGTGCCGGCCTGTGGACCAAAAGGTTGCTGGTTCGGTTTGTGGTCAAGGCACATGCCTGGGTTGCTTGTGGGCGGTGTCCCCAGTAGAGGGCCTGAGAGAGACAACTGATTGATGTTTCTCTCTCCATTGATGTTTCTCTCCCTCTCGTTCTCCCTCCTTTCCCCTTTCTCTAAAAATAAACAAATGAAATCTTTAAAATAAAAAAAGAAAAAGATATTTGATGCAAATGGATATGAAAAAAGCTGGGGTAGCAATAATTAGACAAAATAGACTTTATTTTTGAAAATGTAATCTTTATTGCATTTTTTCCATTACTATTTAGTCCCCTTATACCCCCTCCCCACAGCAATCACCACACTGCTGTCCATGTCCATGAGTCCTTTTTCCATTTTGTTCAATCCTTTCACCCCCTCTCCTTCCCACCCAGTTAGCTATCATCCTACTCTCCATCTATAATTCTGTCCTAATTTTCCTTGTTAGTTCAGTTTGTTCATTAGATTCTACATATGAGTGAAATCATATGGTATTTGTTTTTCTCTGACTGGCTTATTTCACTTAGCCTAATGTTCTCCAGGTCCATCCATACTGTCACAAAGGGTAAAATTTTCTTTTTATGGCCAAGTAGTATTCCATTGTGTAAATGTCCCATAGTTGTTTTATCTACTCATCCATTGATGGATACTTGGGCTGCTTCCATATCTTGGTAATTGTAAATAATGCTGCAATGAACATAGGGGTGTTTACGTACTTTCAAATTAGTGTTTTGGGTTCCTTCAGACATATTCCTAAAAGTGAGATTGCTGGGTCAAAAGGCAATTCCATTTTCAATTTTTTTGAGGTATTTCCATACTGCTTTCTATACTGGGTACACCAATCTACATTCCTACCAACAGTACAAAAGAGTTCTCCTTTCTCTACATCCTCACCAGCACTTATTGTTTGTTGATTTATTGATGACAGCCATTCTGACAGGTGTGAGATGTACCTCATTGTGGTACATTAATTTGCATTTCTCTGGTGATTAGTGATGTTGAGCATCTCTTCATGTATGTCTGTTGGCCATATGTATGTCCTCTTTGGAGAAGTGTCTATTCAGGTCCTTTGCTCATTTTTAAATTGGATTGTTATTTTGGGGAGTTGAGTTTTGTAAGTTCTTTATAAATTTTGTATATTAACCCTTTATCAGGTGTAGCAGCGAATATGTTCTCCCATTCTGTGTATTATCTTTCTATTTTGTTGATGATTTCCTTTGCTGTGCAAAACTTTTTAGTTTGATATTGTCCCATTTGTTTATTTTTTCTTTTGTTTCCCTATCTGGGGAGTTATATTTGATAAAATATTGCTATGAACATGTCCAATATTTTGCTGCCTATGTTTTCTTCTATGATTTTTATGGTTTCAGGTCTAACATTTAAGTCTTTGATCCATTTTGAATTTATTCTTGTGAGTGGTGTAAGAAGGTGTTCTAGTTTCATTTTTCTGCAAGTATCTGTCCAATTTTCTCAACATCATATATTGAATAAACTGTTGTTAGCCCATTATATGTGCTGGCTTCCTCTGTCAAATATTAATTGACTATAAAGGTGTGGGTTTATTTCTAGGCTCTATTCTGTTCCATTGATCAATGTGCCTATTTTTATGCTGGTACCATGCTGTTTTGATTACTGTGGCCTTATAGTATAGTTTCATATCGGGCAGTGTGATTCCTCCAACTTTGTTCTTTCTCATGATTGCTGTTGCTATGTGGGACCTTTTGTGGCTCCATATAAATTTTTGAAATATTTGTTCTACTTCTGTGAAATATATTGTTGGAATCTTCACAGCAATTGTGTTGAATCCACTTAGGTAGTATGGGCATTTTAATGATGTTAATTCTTCCTATCCATGAACGTGGTATGTACTTCCACTTACTTGTATTTTCTATTTCTTTCTTCAATGTCTTATAATTTTCCAAGTACTGGTCTTTTACATCCTTGGTTAGGTTTATTCCTAGGTATTTTTTTCTTTTTGTAGCAATGGTGAATGGGATGGTTTTCTTAATTTCCCTTTCTGTTAGTATGTTATTGGCATATAAAATGCTGCTGTTTCTGGATATTAATTTTGTATCCTGCTATTTTGCTGGATTCATTTATCAGTTTTAGTAGTTTCTTGGTGGAATCTTTGGGGTTTTCTATGTACAGTATCATGTCATCTGCAAATAATGACAGTTTTACTTCTTCCTTTCCAAATTGGACACCTTTTATTTCTTTTTCTTGTCTGACTGCTGTCTGATCTTGTCCAATGTCTAGGACTTCCAGTACTATGTTGAATAAGAGAGGTGAAAGAGGACATCCCTGTCTTGCTCCTGATCTTAATGGGAACACTTGTATCTTTTGCCCATTGAGTGTGATGTTGGTAATGGGTTTGTCATATATGACCTTTATTACGTTTAGGTGTGTTCCCTCTAATCCTGCTTTGCTGAGAGTTTTTATCGTAAATGGTTGCTAGATTTTATTATATGCTTTTTCTGCAATTATTGATATGATCATATGGATTTTATCCTTCCTTTTGTTTATGTGGTGAATTACATCTATTGATTTGAGAATGTTGTACTGACCTTGCATTCCTGGAATAAATCTCACTTGATCATGGTGTATGATCTTTTTGATGCATTGCTGTATTTGGTTTGCTAATATTTTGTTGAGGATTTTAACATCTATGTTCATCAGGGATATTGGCCTATAATTTTCTTTCTTTGTGTTGTCTTTATCTGGTTTTGGAATTGGGATGATGCTGGCCTCATAAAATGAGTTGGGAAGCCTTCCCTCCTCTTGAATTTTATGAAAGAGTTTGAGGAGTGGTGTTAGTTCTTCTTGGAATGTTTGGTAAAATTCACCTGTGAATCCATCTGGTCCAGGGCTTTTGTTTGTCAGGAGTTTTTGATCACTGCTCACTAGGTGATCAAATTCACTAGGTGTAATCTGTGTATTCAGATTCTCTGATCCCTCCTGATTTAGTTTTGGAAGATTGTATGTTTCTAGGAATTTACCCATTACGTGAAGGGGTCCAGTTTGTTGGCATGTAGTTGTTCTTATTATTTTCTTACAATCCTTTGGTGTCAGTTGTTATTTCTCCTCTTTCATTTCTTTTTCTATTTTTTAAAAAATTTAAAGTATTTTTTATTGATTGTGCTATTACAATGTTCCAAATTTTCCCCTCTTTACCCCCCCTCCACCCCAAACTCCCTCCATGTGATGTCCATTTCTGTGATTCTGTTCCTGTTCCGGTGTTTGCTTAGTTTTTGTTTTTGTTGTTTTTCTTTTCTTTTAGATTCATTTGTTGATAGTTGTGAGTTTGTTGTCATTTTACTGTTCATTTTTTTATCTTCTTCTTCTTAGATAAGTCCCTTTAACATTTCATATAATAATGGCTTGGTGATGATGAACTCCTTTAACTTGTCCTTATGTGGGAAGCACTTTATCTGCCCTTCCATTCTAAATGAAAACTTTGCTGGATACAGCAATTTTGGATGTAGGTCCTTGACTTTCATGACTTGGAATACTTCTTTCCACTCCTTCTTACCTGTAAGGTGTCTTTTGAGAAATCAGCTGACAGTCTGATGGGAACTCCTTTGTAGGTAACTGTCCCCTTATCTCCTGCTGCTTCTAGAATTCTCTCCTTCATTTTAATCTTGGCTAATGTAATGATGATGTGCCTTGGTGTGTTCCTCCTGGGGTCCAACTTCTTTGGGACTCTCTGAGCTTCCTGGACTTCCTGGAAGTCTATTTCCTTTGCCAGATTGGGGAAGTTCTTCTTTATCATTCATTCAAATAACTTTTCCACTTGTTACTTTCCTTCTTCTCCTTCTCGGACCCCTATAATTCAGATTTTGGGACATTTAAAGATGTCCTGGAGGTTCCTAAGCCTCTCCTCATCTTTTTTTAATTCTTGTTTCTTCATTCTTTTCTGTTTGTTTGTTTCTTTCTTCCTTCTGGTCCACTCCATTGATTTGAGTCCCAGTTTTCCTCCCATCACTATTGATTCCCTGTGCATTTCTTTCATTTCACTTAGTGTAGCCTGCATTTTTTCATCTAATTTGTGACCAAAATCAACTAGTTCTGTGAGCATCCTGATCACCAGTGCTTTGAACTGTGTATCTGGTAGGTTGGCTATCTCTTTGTCACTTAAATGAATTGGCTCTGGAGCTTTGATCTGTTCTCCCATTTGAGACATTTTGGGGTTTTTTGTTTTTGGGGTTTTTTTGGGGGGGTCTGATCATGCCTGTTATATAGTGAAGGGTGGAGCCTTAGGTTTTCCCCAGGGTGGGGCAGCCCAGTTGCTGGGTTGTGACCCTGTATGTGGGGACAGGGTCCAAGAGGGAAGAATGGCACTTACTCCGCTCTCTCTTGGATTCCAGTCCCTTCTGCCGCTTCCCCTTCGCCTGGATTTTCTGCGCACAAATATGGGACCACCTGGTCAGCCAGCTGCCTTGCATGGTCTCACTGGGTCTGCACTGTTGCCACCCCATGCCCGGTCTGCTAGCTGCCGCCTGTGCGCCTGGGATCTGCCAGCCATTGCTGCCTGCGTGCCGGTCTGCCAACCTCCACTTTTTCCTGCTGCGACTCCTCCCCTCTTACCAGTCTGGAGGAATGGTTGTCGGACTTCCATACAGTTCAATTTTTCTATCGGTTCTAGGAGTTTTCTTATTTCTAAATCTTTGTTGTCCTTAATTTTGGTTGTGCGAGGAGGCACAGTGTGTCCACCTATGCCTCCATCTTGGCCAGAAGTCCGGGTTTTTTTTCTACCTTGTCTTCCAAATCACTGATTGGATCCTCTGCTTCATCTAACCTATTGTTTGTTCCTTCCAGTGTATTATTTATTTTAGATATTGTATTCTTTATTTCTGACTGGTCCTTTTTTATGGTTTCTGTGTCTTTTTTTGTGTGTGTGCTGTTGTGTATCTTTATACTCATTACTTTAAACTCTTTACCTGATAAATTGCTTGCCTCCATTTCATCTAGTTCTTCTGGAGAATTATCTTATTCTTTCATCTGGGGTCTGTTTCCTTATCTTTTCATTTTGTCTGCTTCTTTGTATTTTCCACCTTAGCTGTAAAACTAATCAAGCTGTAATCAGCAGCCCTTGGCTTAAGCTCCACAGGTTAAGGCAGAGTAATTTCTGCAGGGAGGGACTATTGCCACTCAGGCTTCCCCTCAGAATGATGACACTTGGAGGGGGGTGCTTTGCAGTATGGAAAAGGACACAGCACAGGGATCTAGGCAGCTGTTCCTTTAGTTCTCTCCCCAGAGCCATCAAGCCTAGATGCTTCTCAAGCATTTCTAGTCCACTCTGTTCTCCTTCTACCAGAGACCATTGTAGGTGGCTGCAAATGAAGTTTCGTACATTGGCCCTGTAAGAGGCTCTCTGCATCTCCTGCTGTCTCTCCCTGACATATAGAAACCCTGTTGGTTTTCACAGCTGGATGTTATCTGGGTTCCTTTATGGTTCTGGTGCTGTAGGCTGGGGAACCCAGCTTTGGGTTTAGACCCCAAACTTCAGAGGGAACCCCCTGGCCGCTGAAATATCCCTCCAGAACTTCAGCTGCTCCCCATAGGAACACAGCCAGCCCTCTTGCACCTCCTTTGCACTACACACCAGTCTTGTGGTAAAGTGGTTTGTTCTGTCTTTCCTTGGTTATAAGGCTTCTTTCCAGCTAGTATAAGCCTTCTTTTCAGTTGGTTATTCAGGATGATTTCTCTACAATTTAGTTATAATTCCAGATTGGTCCTGGGAGGTTAGTGTAGCTTCCACTTACTCCTCCGCCATCTTGGATCTTGTGGACAGCTGTTTCTGTAGCTTAATCCACTTTGGATTTCCAGTTATGTGAGCAAAAAGTCTTCTTTTATTTTATTTCTTGGTTTAAGCTGGGTTGAATTGGACTTCTGTTACTCGTAACTGAAGGAATTCTTATCTGGTATATCCATTTAACTTCATGACTTGGACTAGGCCAGCAGCAGATAAGGAAAGAAGTGAAATTCACATAACATACAATTACCATTTTAAAGTGTATAATTCAGTGGCATTTAATGTATTCAACATGTTGTTTCTTTGTTCATGCTGTTTATTTTTCGAGAGAAAAGAAGTGAGGGAAAAAGAGAAGGAGAGAAATACCAATTGCTTGCCTCCCACACCGTTCCCCAGCTGGGGACGTGGTCCACAACCCAGGCTTGTGCCCTCACCAGAAATTGAACCGGCAACCTTTCAGTTCACGGGCCAGTGCTTGGTTTCTATGTGCAACGTCATACATGCTTTAACCTGAGAAAAACTGTTTTTCTGGAAACGAAAATCTCTTTGTAGTAGTATCTAAAAATTAAAGCATGTTTTACACGTGGGAAACAAAGAGTGAAAAGAGAAGGAACTTGCTGCTGTCAAAAGTATTTTTCTTTTCTAGAATGAAGAAACAAGAATTCAAAAAAATGAGGAGAGGCTTAGGAACCTCCGGGACATCGTTAAACATCCCAACATCCAAATGATAGGGGTATCAGAAGGGGAAGAACAAGAGCAACAAGTGGAAAACTTATTTGAACAAATAATAAAGGAGAACTTTCCCAATCTGGCAAAGGAAATAGACTACCAGGAAGTCCAGGAAGCTCAGAGAGTCCCAAAGAAGTTGGACCCAAGGAGGAACACACCAAGGCACATCGTAATTACATTAGCCAAGATTAAAATGAAGGAGAGAATTCTACAAGCAGCAAGGGATAAGGGGACGGTCACCTACAAAGGAGTTCCCATCAGACTGTCAGCTGATTTCTCAAAAGAGACCTTACAGGCAAGAAGGGGCTGGAAAGAAATATTCGAAGTCTTGAAAGGCAGGGACCTCTATCCAAAATTGCTCTATCCAGCAAAGCTGTCATTTAGAATGGAAGGGAAGATAAAGTGCTTCTCAGACAAGGTCAAGTTCAAGGAGTTCATCATCACCCAGCCCTTATTATATGAAATGTTAAAGGGACTTACCTAAGAAAAAGAAGATAAAAAATAGGACAGTAAAAAGACAGCAAACTCACAGCTATTAACAACCACACCTAAAAGAAAAGCAAACTAAGCAAACAGCTAGAACAGGAACAGAACCACAGAAATGGAGATCATATGGAGGGTTAGCAACAGGGGCGTGGGAGGAGAAGAGAGGGGAAAAAGTTACAGAGAATAAGTAGCATAGACGGTGGGTAGAAAATAGACAGGGGGAGGGCAAGAATAGTGTGGGAAATGTAGAAGTTAAAGAACTTATGACACATGGACATGAACTAAAGGGGGAAATGTGGGTGGGAGGGGGTATGCAGGGTGGAGGGGAATGATGGGGGAGAAATGGGACAACTGTAATAGCATAACCAATAACATATATTAAAAAAAGCAAAACAAGATACAAAGAAAAAAATTTTTCTTTGGGAAACCAAAAAAAAAAAATTATTTTTTTTTTCTTACAACCATGTCTGCTCCAACCACACCTAACAGGAACTTCATACCCTCTAATTATTTTATTCTTCCGAAGTCTACTGAGTGACCACTATGTGCTGGCCTTGCTCTTGTGTTTGGGGATTCAGTGGTGAAATAAAAACAGACCAATAACCCTTCCTTCAGGGAGCATACATTCTAGTAGAGAAATCAGATTAAATAAGATAAATAAGTAAATAAGCAGGATGTTAAATAGTTTAAAAGTGCTAAGAAGAAAAAACAAACAGGGAAGATTGATACAAATTATTTAGTGTTTTTGAAATTTTATGAATTGATTAAGAAGACCTCATTGAGAAAGTGACTTTTTTTTTTTAAAGCAAGTTAGTGTTTTTCTTTTTTTTAATATTTATTTATTTATTTATCTTTAGAGGGGAAGGGTAGGAGAGAGGGAGAGGGAGAGAAATATCAATGTACGGTTGCCTCTCATACATCCCCTGCTGGGAACTGGCCTGCAACCCAGGTATGTGCCCTGACTGGGAATCGAACCGCGATCCTCTGGTTCGCAGGCCCGCGCTCAATCCACTGAGCTACACCAGCCAGGGTGAGAAAGTGACTTTTAAATAAAGATCTGAAAAAGCAGGAGAGCTAGCCATGTCAATTCATGAGGGAAGTGTGTGCTTGGCAGAGGAAACAACAATTGCAAAGGTTCTGAGGCAGAAGTATGTCCTGTTTGGTCTAGGTCAGTAGCTAGGTCTGTGACACAGGAGCAGGGAGAAGGAGGGGAATTAAAGTAGTTGATGAAAGGAAATGAGAAAGCTAACAGGGACTTTGTCAGTCATTGTAAGGCTTAGCTCTGGTTTGGAATGAGATGGGAACCATTAGAGTCTTGAGCAGAGGAGTGGGCATGACCTGACTTGAACAGGAACATTCTGTTGCTGCATGGAAAATAGATCACAGGGTGACAGAGGTGGACGCATTGATACTACTGAAGAGGCTATTGCAGAAAAACAGGCAGGAGATGAGGCTGTGTTGCACTGAGGTGCTAAGAGTAGGAATTGAATTTTGCACATTTTTAAGTAGAGCCAATAAGATGTAGGATATGAAACAAAGAGGAGTCAAGAATAATTCTGTGTAAGTCAAAGAATGGAACTGACATTACTCAAAGTGAAGAAGACTTTTAGGAAAAAGATCTTTTTTAGGAAAAAAATGAGTAGCCCAGTTTGGACATGTCAGGTGGAGATGCCAAGCAGGCAATTGGATATTAGAGTCTAAAGTTAGAGGCAAGGTCAAGGCTGGAGATATAAATTTGGAACTCATCAGCACAGAGATAAATTTAAACCCAAAAGACAGAGTGGGATCACCTACAGAGTGTCACCAAAAGAGTCCATAGTTGCAGCCCTGGAGCACTTTCGTATTCAGTGGTTGGGGGAGGAGGAGTTGCGGGGAGGAGACTGAGAAGGAACTGCTAGAAAGGAAGGAGGAAAACTAGTCTATCACAGTTTTCTTAAAGTTCAAGAGAAGAAAGCCTTTTAAGGATGAAAGAATAACTCAACATTTTTGTATTTTGCATGTTTCCTCTATTTGTTTCCCAACTAGTGGTGATCCCTCCCCTTCGGCCAGAAAATGGCAATGTTTAGGTACTTAAAACTTCTTCTCTGGAAGAACTTCATCTTAAAGGTGGGTATGGTTATCTGTAAGGAAAATGTGAGTCTCCTTGGGAGGAACTGAATGTTTAAGTGAAATTGATTTCTAATAATGGATTGAAGAAAAAAATAAAAACTTTGCTTGCAAAGGGGTTCTTTTATGCAAATGAGCCACACTTCCATAGTAATTCTGTTAACCCTAATTATTAAAGACGACATCATTGTTACTGATTTCTAGCTATTTGGGTTGTAGAAAAGCTAAAAAGAGATGTTTCTAGCTAATTCTCAATCTATTTTTTCTTTTCATGTGTTGTGTGTGCATGGAGCCTGGGAGAAATGAAAGGGTTCATAACATTCACCATGTAGCTACTTAAGCTGGTGTTCTATTTTGGATTAACACATAGCTTTCATTTTTGTTTTAGAAGTGGAAGACTCTGACAACCATCCTTCAACAATCCTTGACACTATCACTATTTTCTACAAGTGTAATGTATTTTTGTTTCAGTAGTGTGCCGAGAAATAGTCCTCCTACCAACCACCATCCAAATGATATCAGTTCACTGCCAGAATTCTTCTATAATATTCCTCTGAAAATAGATTTCAACTCATTTATATTCCCTTCGAAATTGAAACTTTGATGGCTATCACTGAAATGGTGGAAAAAAACTTCCATTTGATATTGAGTTTGAAGTTTAGACATAAAGGTGGGGTAAGGATAGGGAGGGCACTTTATAAAATATATTTTGAAGCTTTTTTCCTGAGAATTCTTACAGCAGTGATTCTGAATCTGGGGTCTCTAAATTCTAGAGTTTGCAGAAGTGATTTTTGGGGGAAAGCGGTCCATGAGGTATTTTTTTTTAATTTTGTAAAAGTTATTTGTGTGTTTAATTTTTTTTCTTTTTTTTTTTTTACATGAGGTATTTTTTATTATTTCAAACAACACACTGGAGAATTGTATATTTATTTCACAGGCTTCAAGGCTAATTCAGCTATTAAGTATTAGTTTTTAACTCACTACAGTGACACTGGGTATTGCATATTAATCAGAAGCTCTGATTCACAGTTATAACATGTTTCTGGCTAATAAAAAATGAAAATGTTACAGAACAGACCTGTGGAGGCAGGGAACAATATACTATTACTGAATGGATCTCCCCTTCTCCTGGGATCCCCTGTATTAGGTTCGCCATGCCTGCCACCAGGGAATTGTCTCTCAATGCCAGATATTGGTGAAAAGGAAAGGAATTACTTATTCAAAAGTTATACAAACTTAAGAGTAATGACTTAATGTCTTCACTGAGATCCCAGAGTCCCTCAGAACACCCACAAATGCACACAGTCCTTCCTTCCTCCTCTGCCCAGTCTGGGGAACTTTAGCTCGGGAAAAGAAATAGGAGTCTGTGGCTCAGGTAGCCCTTCGGTTCCCAGCAATCCACACTTGGCTGGCCAGCCTCCCTCGGTACCCAGAACCATCAGCTGTGTCACTGCCACGATCTCCAGTTAATCCAAAATCACATGCCAACTTCTCATGGCCCACCAGCAAGAGTTCTTTCACCCCTTTTCTTCCTGGCAAGGTCTCTCCTGCTTCCTAAGCCCTGTGGCAAAAGGAGCACCCCAAAGCCGTGTGTTCCCAACCTAGCATGGCTGCTGCACCTGGGTTTAAATCTCAGCGCCAGTCTTCCTCTGCAGCCCCATTTCCAACTCCTCTCACAATCAGCTACACCTGCCAGCATTCCCATAGTTTTCCAGCTTTTCTGCGCTGCCACAGTAAGTCTGGGCAGCCATGACTTGTGGCGTGGAGCCAATCATCTCTAAGCTCTCATGCAGGCTTTGCTGTAACCAGAGGGAGTTGCCTCCCAGTTGTCATGGGTTGAAGTCACTCCCATCTCCCTGGCTAAAAGCATGGTTACGGCTATTTAACATATCCATGAAACCAGTTAAAAGTTATAGATATGTTAAATGACCATGCCAGAGGTTAGCTGCAAAGCTATTGCTATGCAAAACAGCTCTCAATGGCCTTGCTCCCTGTATCCCACTCCTCAGCTCAGACTTGTGGGAGTGAGGACATCCTCTATATTTTTAAAAAATATTTCCTGGACACCCTGAGATCTGGACCCCATTACAAATCCCTATTTGGGGGCCACCTGGCTGCAGCCTGTATCAAATACTTTCAGAAATCCTGAATTCACCTTCTAACTGGCCTCTCCCCTCGCCTCTTGTCCCACTCTTATCTAGTTTCTATATGGAGCCGGAAAGATCTTTAAAAGTTTAGTAGCATCTCCTGCTTAAGCCCCTTCAGTGGTTTCCCATTGTACTGAGTCAACTAGACCCTTCTCTAGGGTCTGGCCCTGCTTCCTCTCTTATCTTTCAATCTTACCAACTTCCACTCTTCGTTGTGCTCCCAGACTCTGGGCATGTTGCCACTGTTCAGTTCCTAGAATCTCTGAGCCTTTCCTTCTTTTTAGCAGAAAACTTTGCCTCCAGCCCTTGCTGTGGGTTGCTCCTTATCCTTCAGCTTTCAGTTGAAATGGCCCATAGAAATGCAGCCAAACAGGTTTTAGGGTTCTAACTTCTGCCTTTTTCTCTCTCATAGATTCCTGTTGAATATGTGCGTAGCAGTTTGGTAAATGTTTAATTACATTGCCACTCACTGCTTTCTGTGCATTGTGTGCCTTTCCCTAACAGGCTACATTTCCATGAGGACAGAGGCCATGTCTGTTTTCTTCATCACTGTGCCTATTACAGTGCCTGGCACACCACAGTAGGAGCGCAATACATATTTATTGAATGAATTATTGCAGTTAGATAGATAAAAAATATTAAAATGTGGAGTTCACAGAAGGTGGACTCCACATTTTTCAATTTTTTAAAGTTAGTATGATAATTCTTTTCAAATTACTATAATTGTAGTAAATGTTTTTGTACAAGTATTCTAATAATTCATGAGGTAGGAATTAAAAAGAAAGAGTCCTCTTCTTCCAGCTTTGAGTGCCACTCAATGGGGACAACTCTTTAAAGGCCCTCAGTGTTAAAATGTGTGGGAACCACCATTTTGAAAGATGTGCTTGATCCTTGCCTAGTTATCTTAAAATGCCAATATAATTCAACTACCTCGTATAAATAGGAGAATATGAAACTTTAAAAAAACAGACAAATCTCTCTCAATGTGAGAAGTTAGCTAAGACATGGTGATAAAGAACAAGATGTGAAATGGGAGGGTGGTGGGTTTCAGGAATCCGGGGCTCTCTAGGGGGAGGATAGCAAGTGGCCAGGCCGTGAGGTGTTTACGGATCTGAAAGTCATCAAGCAAGGCTGAAGGAAACTGAGAGAGTGGTTTGAAATGAGGTTGAAAGGGGAGTGAAGCGGAGGAAATGGGACAACTGTAAAAGCATAATCAATAAAATATATTTTTAAAAATTAAACAAGTAAATAAATATTATTTTTCAAATTTAAAAAAAAAAAGCAACTCTGCTGCTGCAAGCCCTAGTTTTCCGTACTGTCCTGCAGGGGCTCCTGTCCCTGTGCAGACGTTTGTAATTAGGCCTTTTACAAACAAAGTTTCTTGGGAGCATTTGAGAGCTTACTTCCATGATATGTTGTCAGTTTGGCACAAATAAACTCTTATAAAAATTTTTTAAATAAAAATAAAAACAAACCCTCCTCAAATTATTTTGAGTGTAGCTTGTTTCATTTAGGGGTCCTGACTGAAACACAATTTGTGAGATAACAACTACTATTATTCTTGTGTAGCAGAGGAGGTAACCTGAGACACAAGCAGATGAGTATTGTCAAGATAACTTTATGTAGGAGGGTACGACCTAACAGTAAAAAGCAGTTTTCATTCTCAGGTAAGAATCTCTCTCCCTAAGCAAAGTAAAGCAGATTTCCAGTAATTAAGCTTCAGCTCTTCCAAGTGGAATCTGAGGTGAAATATACCGTAGCAACACACTGTTTCGGCTGGGTGAATTACCTGAAAATGTGAAACTTCCCCGGCTGGTGTGGCTCCGTAGATTGAGCACCACCCTGCAAACCAAAGGGTCACTGGTTTGATTCCCAGTCAGGACATATACTTGAGTTGTGGGCCAGGTCCCCAGTAGGGGGCATGCAAGAAGCAACCATACACTGATATTTCTCTCCCTCTCTTTCTCATTTCCTTCCACTCTGTCTAAAAAAATAAATAAATAAAATCTTTAAAAAAAGTGAAACTGGAAAAGTCAGTGTTCATGCTGCCTGTCACCACCAGAACAAATAAGTAGAGACGAGGATTGAATCTTTATGGGTGCTTTATTCAGATGCCAGTGATCTGAGAAGATGGTGGGTTATGTACCCTCAAAAACCACCTTAACATTTCATCTCAAGTCACTCTTTTTATAAGGAGAAGAAAGGGTATGAAAAGGGGTTGGAAAAAAGCTTAATCAGATAAAAGTTGCAGTCCAGAGGTGATTTTCCTACCACTTCTTTATCTGTTGATCAATAATTCTTTATCTGTGTCACTGACATCCACTCCCTGGAACACCAGGGCTCAGACACCATCTCCATTGCTTGCAGACCCCCTGGGACACAAAGGTTGAATTGTTTGTTGATGTCTTGAAGTCAACAGGTCCTGCATTCCAGTTCCTGGAGTAACAGCTTTCCAGGTGCATTAACTGCTTAAGCCTATCAACTATGACTGGAGCTAAAATCTTTAACTCTTGAGTTCCCCTATCATTTTGCTAGTTTTTATTTATCTTATTTTAATAAGATCAGTTTAATTAAAGAAATACAAACTAAAACAACATAAAAGCACATAAAATTATTTTAAAAATCATTTGGTTTGAATAAACAGTTCTTCCACATATTAAAAACCATCCTGCAGGCAATTGGATGTATCTCAATGCATAAGATACATTAGTGGTGGTGTTGCAATTCATCTAAAACAGTTTTTAGTACAATTGACAAAAGTTGCACATTTTCCAGCTGGGGCTACATTGGTGGGTTTTTGTTTGTTTGGGTTTTTTTTTTTTTTTTTGAAGATTTTATTTCTTTTTAGAGAGAGGGGAAAGAGGAAGAAAGAGAGGGAGAGAAACATCGATCAGTTGCCTCTCGCACACCCTCGACCGGGACCTGGCCCAAAACCCAGGCATGTGCCCTGACTGGGAATCAAACCAGCAACCTTTCATTTCACAGGCCAATGCTCAATCCACAGAACCACACCAGCCAGAGCTATATTAGAGTTTTTTAAAGAACAATGTTCCTGTCCTTTAGAGTTATCATAGGTCCTCAATTATGTTTCCCGGAGAATACAAATGTCTACAAAACATGAAATGAAAGTTAGTTAAACATAGGTTCCATTCCACTTTTCTCCTAGTGGGCTTTCTGGGGATCCTGTCTTTCATGTCCTACATTACACCTTATTTCCAGGCTCAAAGAAATGTAGCAAACTGTAAGGGAGAGATCTCTAATACAGCTAAATTCATTAATCACAGCTAAGGTATGACTTAAATGTTCTACATAGTTCTTTACCTTTACTTCTTTTTTTAAAATACATTTTATTGATTATGCTATTGTAGTTGTCCCACTTTTTCTCCCCTTTATTCCCTTCTGCTCTGCACCCCACCTCCCTCCAGCATTCCCCACCCCACCCCCTTTAGCTCATGTCCGTGGGTCATACATACACCTTTGGCTTCTCCATTTCCTATACTATTCTTAACCTTCCCCTGTCTATTTTGTACCTACCATTTATGCTTCTTTTCCCTGTACCTTTCTTCTGATTCTCCCCTTCCCCCTCCCTGCTGATGACCCTCCATGTGATCTCCATTTCTGTGGTTCTGTTCCTGTTCTATTCTTTGCCTAGTTTGTTCTTGTTTTTTTGTGTTTTTTTTTTTTTTTAGGTTCAGTTGTTGATAGCTGTCAGTTTCTTGTCATTTTACTATTCATAGTTTTGATCATCTTTTTCCTAGAGAAATTCCTTTAACATTTCATATAAGAAGGGCTTGGTGATAATGAACTCCTTTAACTTGACCTTATCTGAGAAGCACTTTATCTTCCCTTCCATTCTAAATGAAAGCTTCGCTGGATAGAGTCATCTTGGATGTATGTCCTTGCCTTTCATGACTTTGAATACTTCTCTCCAGCCCCTTCTTGCCTGTACGGTCTCTTTTGAGAAATCAGCTGACAGTCTGATGGGAACTCCTTTGTAGGTAGCTGTCTCCTTTTCTCTTGCTGCTTTTCAGATTCTCTCCTTATCTTTAATCTTGGGTAGTGTAATTATGATGTGTCTTGGTGTGTGCTTCCTTGGGTCCAACTTCTTTGGAACTCTCTGAGCTTCCTGGACTTCCTGGAAGTCTATTTCCTTTGCCAGATTGGGGATTTCTCCTTCGTTATTTTTTTCAAAAAGAGTTTTCAATTTCTTGCTCTTCCTCTTCTCTTTCTGGCACCCCTATGATTCAGATGTTGGAATGTTTAAAGTTGTCCCAGAGGTTCCTAAGACTCTCCTAATTTTTAAAAATTCTTGTTTCTTTATTGTATTCAGGTTGAATGTTTATTTCTTCCTTCTGCTTGAAATCATTGATTTGAGTCCCAGTGTCTTTCCCATCACTGTTGGTTCCCTGTATATTTTTCTTTATTTCACTTTGAATAACCTTGACTTTTTCCTCTATTTTGTGACCATACTCAACCATTTCTGTGAGCATCCCAATCACCAGTGTTTTGAACTCTGCATGTGATAGGTTAGCTATTTCTTCATTGTTTAGTTCTATTTTTGGAGCTTTGATCTGTTCCTTCATTTGGGACATATTTTTTTTTGTCTTGGCACACTTGTTACATTTTAGGGGTTAGAGCCTTAGGTATTCCCCAGAGCAGGGCAACACACATCACTGTGTTATGGCTCTGTATGTGGAGGAGGGGTCAGAAAAAGAACAATGCTGCTTGCTCACCTCTCTGCCGGCTTTCAGTCACTTCACCTGCTCCCCACAAAGAATTTGGGCCCTTCTGGTGCTGATTCCCATGTGGGTGGGTTTGTGTACATTCTAGGACCCTGTGGGTCTCTCCAATGAACTCTCCTGTGAGGCTGAGAGTTTCTTCCACTGCCATAACCCCCACAGATTTTTACAGCCAGAGGTTTTGAAGCTTTATTTCCCCCTTCTGGAACCCTGGGTAGCATGGTCTGTGTTGCTCCCCAGGTGACCCTTCTGGTTTATCTACACACAAATGTGAGACAACCTGGTCCCCTAGCAGCTGCCTTACCCACCCCCATCCACCAGCTGCTACCTTGCCATGCATCCTCTCAGCCTCAGCTGCCCATCTCTGTCCTCCTACCAGTCTGAATGAAATTTTCTTCTTTAATTCCTTGGTTGTTGGACTTCCATACAGTTCGATTTTCTAAAAGTTCTGGTTATTTTTTGTTTTTAAATTTGTTGTTGCCCATCTTTTGGTTGTGCAAAGAGGTAACATGTATCTATCTTCCTGGGCCTCCATCTTGGTCAGAAATCCTTTACCTTCACTTCTTGTTATACATACCTATCTCCCACCTCAATCACAGCCTGAAATGGTTGCCTGTACACAATTTCCTAAGGACTCAATTGAATCCCATTTCGAGGAGCCACCCTTATCCTGAGCAAGGCAATAAGTAAAACTTCATCCCAATGGAGATAAGTTTCTTGACACAGTTTGACTACATTTTTCTTCAAAGTGCGATTCATTTTCTTTACCTTCCCAAAAGTTTGAGGTCTCTATGTTGTGTGGAGTCTCCACTTGATTCCTAAAAATTTACTAACCTTCTGTGTAATTTCTAAAACAAAAGCCTGTCCATTATTGCTCTGGATGCTGCTGGGTAGGCCAAAGCAAGGGAGTATTTCCTTCAGTAGGGCTTTCATTACCTCTGAGGATCTCTCAGTTCTAGCAGAATAGGCCTGCACCTATCCTGAAAAAATCAACAAAGACTAACAAATATATCCATCCTTGGGCCTGCAGTATCTGGGTAAAGTCTATTTGCCAGTCCTTAAATAGGTACTGCCCTTGGTATTGTTTCCCTTTGTTTTTCTGTTGGGGATCTGTCTTACGACTGTTCTTCTGGCACATATGGCTTTAGGAATTCCAGAACCTGTGAGCCAGGGTTTAATATAGATCGTCCAAAACCTTAGCTCTTAGCTTTCTCTAAGTCTGCAGTTGAATATTCAGAGTCAAATTGTGACACATGTAGAACAGGTACCAAAGGCATTATAAATGTTCCTTTAGCAGCTTCATTTGCTGCTTGATCAGCCAGATTGTTTCCTTTAGCAACTTCAGTGTCTCCTTTCTGATGACTGGGGCAGTGCATAGCTGCCACCTATGAAGGTACCTGAACAGCTTCTAATAATTTAAAATTTCTGTTGCATGCTTAATTTCCTTTTTATTGGAGTTTAAGAGGTCTCCTTCCTCCCAGATACACATTCATTCTCTTTTAAATCAATTCTGCTAGAATACACTTCATCAATTATTTCAGTACAGACATGTATTAGCATGGCCGAGTCAGGCTCCAGAAGGGAGGCAGGATTTAACTTACAATTTTTAATTGCTTTGTACCTGCCCATTGTTCCAGCAGCGAGTCACAACCTTTTTTTTTTTTTTTTTTGGCTTAGCAGGCTCAACAGTTGGGGTGCATAAATGGTAATAGGCTGTCCCAAGGAAAACTTTCCAGCTTCCTATAAAAACTCACAGGTGGCTGCCACGGCTGTCAAGCAGGCTGGCCACCCCTGGACAGTGTGATCTAGTTTCTTTGACAAGTACAAGACTCCTTTTGCCAGATTCAAGTACAAACCTACGAATCCTTACTGCTTGTTGACAAACTGTGCCTTTCATGTGCTACTTTATAGCCACAAGATACCAGATGGCTCAAGGTGACTACAGGGCAATTAATCAAGGGGACGGAAGTCTGAACCACGCATGCTCTGTAAAAGCTCCCTTCGCTGAGTCACAATCTGCTCAGTTACCTCAGGCAACCTCCCTTCTCTGGGGGCCCCTCCCTTTGCAGGGAGAGCAGGCTGCTGTTAACCTTCTATTCTGCCTTAGGGTTTTCTCTCTGCCCCTTGACTTCTCCCAGCAATCTGGTCTGACCCTTCTGTTAATTATCACACAAACCAGAAGAAATTCACCCCAAAAGAATGTTTCCTGAATTATGGCTCCCTCCCTGCCATTCTACCAGGCAGAGCTCTGTGATATCACACAAACCAAAAGGCACCTTAATTCTTTTTTTATATAAAATATTTTTTATTTAGTTTTAAATGCGTCTATAATGTTTTCCCACTTCTCACATATTGGCCATTGGCATATAAAAATGTTTTATAAATTTTTGTGGCTTCATATCTAAAATCGTACATGAAATAAACCATAATTAAAATGAAAGCACCTTAATTCTTGATGACCATTCTAAGTCGTAACCTGGAACTGCAATTCTATCAGAAAGCACAGCAATTCAATGGAAAGTGAAGGCAATGGGGAGTGTTGAGAATTGGAGAAAGATAGTTCTCAAATGAAAAATCACTTGGCAGCTGCTCTGGAGTCTCCAAATCTGGACCCCAGGACCTCCCAGTCCAGACAGCCAATGGGACTCCTGCCAAATATCCAGACTTACTGGAGAGTCTCAAAAGTGTCCTACCATCATTGCCAGAATATTAAACCAGAAAAATTGGCTTTCATGCTTCCTGTCACCACCAGAACCAATAAGTAGAGACGAGGATTGAATCTTTATGGGTGCTTTATTCAGATGCCAGTGATCTGAGAAGATGATGATGGGTTATGTACCCTCAAACCCCATCTTAACATCTCATCTCAAGCCAACCTTTTTATAAGGAGAAGAAAAGGTAGTTAAGGGGGTTGGAAAAAAGGTTAATCAGGTAAGAAGTGCAGTCCGGAGAGATTTTCCTAGTACTTCTGTCACAGGTGGGCACAGGTAACTGGGTTCTTGGTGATCGGGACAAAGAATTGAACCAAACACCCAGAGTGTATAGCAGAGAACATGAGAGCAGGCCAACTCCAAGCAGAGATTGACCTCATGGGCTGGAGGGACTCTATTCTTATAGGGCAGATCCTTCCTGGCTAGTTTTGGCGGGCTTTCACTGCACATGTACAAGTAGTTGTATTACTTTAAAGCTACTGTGCATGTGGTCTCCCGTGATTTTCCCTGATTGGCCACCGGAGAAGGGGTCACACAATGTTACCGAATGGACCCTCCCCTTCTCCTGGGGTCCCCTGTACTAGGTTTGCTATGCCCATTGCCAGGTAATTAAAGCTCTCAATGTCAGAGATTGCTTAAAAGGAAAGGAATTACTTATTCAAAAATTATACAGACTTAAGAGTAATGATGTAATGTCTTCATTAGAATCCCAAAGTCCTTTAAAACACCCACAACACACACAGTCCTTCCTTCCCCCCTTTGGATGGTCCAGGGTACCATATCTCAGGAAAAGAAATAGAGGTCTGTGGCTCAGGCGCCCCTGGTTCTTCCCAGTAATCCGTGCGCAGCTGGCAGGCCTCCCTCGGTTCCCAGCACCATCATCTGTGTCGCCGGGATCTCCAGTTCTTAATCCAAACCCACATGACACCTTCTCCTGGCCCACCAGCAAGAGTCCTTTCACCCCTTTCCTCCCTGCAGCGTCTCTCCTGCATTCTTCCAAACTGCTGAGACAGAGCTCTGCATCGCTGCTGCACCTTGCTTTCCAGCTTCCTAAATTGTGTGGCAAAGGGACCCCCAAAGCCACAATGGTTTTCCCCTTACTCCAAAGCTGTGTGGTCCTTCTTGTCATGGCTGCTGTGCCTGGGTTTAAATCCCAGTGCCAATCTTCCACTGCAGTCCCATTTCCAACTCCTCCCACAATCGGCTACACTCGCCAGCCAGCATTCCCGTATTTTTCCAGCTTTTCTGGGCTGCCATAGTAATTTCGGGTAGGTGTGGCCCCACGGCGTGGAGCCAATCATCTCCAAGCTCTTACACAGGCTCTGTAACCAGGGGTGTTGCCTCCCAGTTAGATCCTGGGTGGAAGTCACTCCCATCTCCCTGCCTCAAAGCACAACCACAGCTATTTAACATATCCATGAAACCAGTCAAAAGTTATAGATATGTTAAGTGACCATTCTAGAGGTTACTTACAAAGCTGTTACTATGCAAAACAGCTCTCAATGGCCCTGCTCCATGTATCCCATCCCCCAGTTCAGACATGTAGGGGTGAGGACACCCATATTTTTAATATTTCCTGGACACCCTTGAGTTCTGGACCCCATTACAAATCCTTCTTTGGGGGGTGCCCTGGCTGCACTGTCTTACACTTCTGTACCTATTAATCAATAATTCTTTATCTGTGTCACTGAAATCCACTCCCTGGAACACCAGGGCTCAGACACCATCTCCATTGCTTGCAGACCCCCTGGGACATAAAGGTTGAATTGTCTGTCAACCTTGTGAAGTCCTGTAGGTCAGTGGTCCCCAACCTTTTTGTCATCAGGGACCTGTTTCATGGAAGATGATGGGGGAGATGCAGGTGGAGCTCGGATGAGCCTTGCTCACCTGCTGTGGATGGGGGCGAGGCAGGAGGCGGAGCTCAGGCAAGCTTCTTTCGGGGCTGGTTTCTAACAGGCTGAGGATTGGTACCAGTCCATAGCCCAGGGGTTGGGGACCCCTGAGGTAGGTCAGGCATTCCAGTTCTTAGAATAACAGCTTTCCACATGCATTAATCACTTAAGTCACAGGTGGCAAACACAAGGCCCAGGGCCAAATCCGGCCCTCCACCTTGTTTTATCCGGCCGGGCACCTTGTTTCTACCTGGTGGCAGTGCCGAGCTCCTTGCCCCTAGTTAGGGAGTAGTTACGTTTACACAGTCCTAAAATGACATTCGGCCCTTTGAAGGCAATTGAGAGGCTGATGTGGCCCCCGGTGAAAATGAGTTTGACACCCCTAAGACTATCAACTGTGACTGAAGCTAAAATATTTAACTCTTGACTTCTTCTATCAAGGATAGTCCACTCAGGAGTTCTATAAAAGCCTATAGTCTTGGAAGCTGATAGCGTTGACAGGAGAGACCTGCTCCTTCTTGCTGACTCAAGTAAAGAATTACAGATCAGCAAATCTATTAGCGTGTAATCAGTTTATTAGTGGCCCGTTCCCAGGGAAGAGAACAGGACTGGGTAGAGTGGGGTGTGAAAGGCAAAGTTTCAGGGCAAAGCAGGGCGACAAAAGTAAGAGCAGCTGAAGACCACGGTGGCAAGCCCCCTGGATGGCCTGAGGCCGGGTGGCCAGAGGCCCAGTGGCCCTAGAGCCAAAAGCGTCAAGAGAGCCCCAAACCCCTGACAGAGAGAAAGAGAGAGAGAGAGAGAGAGAGAGAGAGAGAGAGTCCTTTGTTCTGAGGACTTTCATAGTTGGTGGGATAGGAGAAAAAAGTTACTTATTAACAGGTGAATGTGGTGCCAGCTTTCCTGGGGGAACGTGACTACCCAAACTTAGGTATGTAGGGTGCGGGGTCTATTAACCCAAATCCTTATCTTGCTCCAGACCCCATTTGTTCATCTTGGTGTAAAATAAATACGTGACAGAAGACAGTTAATTAAAATTGAGGCACTTTCCAAAGTTATTTATGGGCTCTTTCTGTAAGCATCAGGGACTCCCTCATAAAACAGATAGTGACCAGAGTTAGGCAATTAACCAAAGTCATTTTATGGGCTTCTTCTTTGGGCACCGGGGACCCTCTCCCACATTCCAGGCCTTGGGATGAAAAGCACAGTTTCAAGGTTTTCTTTCCCAGATAGTGGGAATGCTACGTAGAATTTCAAGGACTTCCCCTCTTTCTTGCTAACACAGTGTTTCTTGTGATGTTGGGACACCTGGCAATATTATCAGACCAGGCTCAGGACTGTGAGTTAGCATGTGAAACTTGTCTCCTTCCTCCTCCCTGCCTCAGTTTACTATTTATTCTACCTAATTGGTAAAAGGTGTTTCCTGGCAACCAGGGTGCTAAATGCTGGCCAGTGACAGTATTGCAATCTCCGAGTTCTTCCTATGCTGTCTCCTGCCTCAGTAGGATCGATGGGGTTGGCACCACCTTTCTATTCAGATGATAGTCTGAGGCTCGATCCAAACCTTTTTAACTCTTCCTTGGTAAAAACCCAAGAGGAGGTAAGTATATTCCAGGAGAAGTCATTAACACAGGATCTGTTCCACGAGGGCGATTGCCCTGACTGTGTTGTCTCTGGGACCAAGGTGAGAGAATTGTGGGGAAGGAGGGACAACTAGTGTTGGCTTCTTCTTCTTCGAACACAGAACACAGCCAGTATTTTGACAGCTAGTACCTTCTTGGACTAGCTCATGTTGGTAGTCCAACTACTAATGTTCTATGTAAATGGCTTAAGGAGGATTAAAATGAATTGTCTTTCATTTAGAAGCCACCTGGCCCACCGTCCCACCTTAGCATAAGCTGTTTGCTTTAGTTGAATAGATTCCTTTCCTTTCCTCAGATAGAAGGTAGCTGTCCTCCCACAGGTGGGTCCTCTGTTTAGAGTGTCCTACTTCAAAATTCACACTGCAGTCCGCCTCCTTTAGGAAGCCTTTCTAAATTTCATCAATCTTTCATTCCATTTTCCAAAGTTGTTTCCCTCCATTATACTGTAGATGGAGCTTTCTTGACTGATATTCATGTAAATTAGACAGGCTAGTAAGCCAGGAAAAGTACACTAGGGAAACTGAGGCAGATCATTAAATGACCAAGCAGTTTATAGCCATCTAGTAAATTGCAAAACCCTATATGTTCCTTAAACCAAATGGTTTACCCTTCTGCTCCCCAACCAAAGGGTAAATAGCTGAGATTACCCTTACTCAGATAGCAGAAATCCTATTAGTGCCATTTGCCAACCACACCCAAGGACGAACGAAGTTAAAGGCATAACTCAATTTGTGCATCAATATAACACTGATGAATATGCTATTGAGATCCTCCCCTAAGACCTACTCTAAATTCACAGCCTTTAAAAACCCTCCCGGCTCATGCTCTCCCTCCTGGGAGCACACCCGCACCTTTCCCTTAGCCCTCTTCTTCAGTCCCTGGCTTGCATCTCCTAAACTCTAAGGGACCCCATGGAACTTGCAATCAGGCGAACAATGGACAGCATCAGCTTGCCCAGGGCAAACCCCCTGAACCGTCTCCAAGGCCCTGTTTTCCCTGACTTCTCAGTGACTCACAGCAGCCCTGCCTAGTCTCTCTCCTGTTGCTTCTGCTGTCCTAAGTCCTTCCTTATTTTACTGTCCTCAGCTTTAATAAATGTACTATTAAAATTACCTGGACCCGTGTTGTGAAACCTTCCCCACATGAAATCAAGAACCTACACACTACAAGCCAGCCGAGGTAGGTCCACTCTGGGCCAGGTTCCTGTCCATAACCAGTTTCCACATTAACTGACACTCTATCACCTCAATAAAGCTTTCTGATTGAAGCTCCAGTTCATAGGGTTAGGGTTAGGGAGTATGCTTTTCCCTAGTATGCATGGGCTTATTACCTCTCATCTGCTGAGTTGCATGCTTATCAAGGCTTGTTCCTAAATCTCTTCTACTATGCTTGTTCTAGTAATTTGTGATTTAATAAAATATTATATAAAGGGATGGATTGAAGTTATCTTTGAAAGTTTAGTTGAGCCCTGGCCAGGTAGCTCGGTTAGTTAGAGCATTGCCCAGATATACCAATGTTGCAGGTTTGAAGCCCCATCAGGGCACATACAAGAAACAGCCAATGAATGCGTAACTTAGTGGAACAACAAATTGATGTTTCTCTCTCTCTCTCTTTCCTTTCTCTGTTTCTAAAAATCAATAAAAAATTTAAAAAAGAAAATTTATTTGAATGTTTTGGAAAGATTCTGTAAGATAGCTTTCTAAAAACATATTCGTAAATTTTATGTGGGTGAAACCACTGTAAATTTGGGGGGGGAGTATAAAAGCCTTGGCAAAGTCTGTACTAGGTTGCTTCACAGCTGTATTTGCGTCCTCAGTTTATTTTCAAGGCTGTGATCCTGGAGTGAGCTTTATGGAGGGCGCTATGTTAGTGCTCCAATGAGCAGGCCTGTGTTTCAAAAGACGAGTTCATGTTTTGACATTAGAATATTATATTATATACTAATATGCTATATATTTTTATATATTATATATTTATATATTATACATTATATATTGTTTATATGTATTTTATGCACTATGTATTTATTATATATTTATATGCTATAAATGAAAATAAAATGTGAAGTTATGTGTGTATCATTTTTATGATTCCCTGCTTTAACCAACTTGTTTCTGAGTCATTGACCCACTACCAGTTCCAATATTAAAAGATAAAAAGATTGTTCCTGTACTTAGAGTGTGGAGTATACAGGGTTATTATCATGGATGTATCTCCAGAGCTAGATTTTGAAATTTTGGAAAGCAGTAGTTCTGCCTTTTATATATTTTTTTTTACTTTTCCTGCATGGTACCTAGCACAGTGCTTTGCATTTATTCATTTATCAAACATTTATTGAGTGACTTACATTTGCTGAACATATGCATTAGAGAAACAGATAAAAATGACAGTTCTTTCCCATAGGCAATTCATGGTGACAAAGCCAGATGTTAAAAAGAATCCCAAATGTTAAGGTAATGGAATTATAGGTGTTATGGCTAAGTGGAGGACAGGCAAACTGACCAGAGAAAGCCTAATAAAGCAGGTAACTCTTGAACTAGGTTTTGAAAATGAAATAGGATTTTGCTAGGTAAAGAGAGGACAAGAGAAAAATAAGTCAGAACAACATGTGTGAGAAGAAAAAAAATTTTAAAGACATAGGGGTCACAGCATGTTTAGTGAATTATAGGAAGTTTTGTGTGACCAGAGCTGTCAGATTCCATCCTCAGGACCATGGGAGCCATTCACTTATAGTAGGCATGTAATAAATGAGTGAACTAACACTATACTTTCCTTTGCAAAGGAAGAATAATTTTAACACAAGGCCTATCTCTACCATACCCAAACCAGATAAACACTACTCCCTCATTTGTAGGTCTCTTTCCAACTTACTCAGTCTCCATTATCCTCACTAGCTCCCTCTCTCCAGGACACACATTTGACCCATTATCCCAGTCTGCTGGAGTTTCAGTAACAGCTAAACCAGACCTGCTGGAACTGAGCATTAGCCTGTGTAATGTACGGCACCTTTGCTTTTCCTAGGCGTGTATGTGTATGATGGGACTGCACAGCTGGCAACACTGGGCTGCCTGGTTCATTATGTTCTTCAGTTTCTGTCTGCATCGTGGTTTCTTTTATGACCACTCTCTTCTGCACAGAGGTGCGTCTCTCTTGTCTTTCAGGATGTGCTAAGCTATGAAGAGGTGAAAAGAAATTTGGTGCGGCATAGGTGGTAGTGCTGAGATTCAACAGACAATGAAAACACAGTTGTTGATGAATATTTGGAAAACGTCAGGTTGATATGTGCTGGTATTTGCCAAAACTTTGGGGTATTAAGCATTTAAACTTTAGAATCCAGGAATGCTTTGCCCTCCCTTCATTTCTTTGGTCTTCAAAGAAATGCACTTGGGTGGAGTGAAACAATAAGAGCATTCTCTTATGCCCATGACATCTTGTTAATTTTTCCTTTTATGCTGTCAATGCAATTTGGTGTTTCAATTTGCTAGCTTGCATTGAATGACTAAATTATAATGCACTATGTGGATATATGAATTGTTACCTTCTAAATTACCAAACTTGGGGCACTTAGGACAACAGAAGGCAAGAAAATCCAAACTATATAGTAAAATATATAAAACAAAGAAAATGGCCAGAAAATGTTAAAAAGAGGAGACATCAGATATTGAAAGTAGAACTAGAATTATCTTTAATAGTGATCATGATAAATGGGATAAAAATCTCTCATTAAAGCAAAAAAATTCACATGGGATCAGAAATTGAATTCCAGTATACACATTCCTTTAAAAAGATACTTGTGCAGAGCATAATTGGTAAATGGGAATGGAGGCTGGATCAAAGGTCTGAAATCTATATAAATCGTTTAGTTTAAGGTAATTTTGTTTTGTTCTGATTCACATCTTGTTTTAAGGGTATTTTGTGCCCTGGCTGGTGTAGCTCAGTGGATTGAGTGCGGGCCTGCGAACCAGAGGATCGCGTTTCGATTCCCAGTCAGGGCACATGCCTGGGTTGCGGGCCAGTTCCCGGCGGGGGACACACAAGAGGCAACCGTACATTGATGTTTCTCTCCCTCTCCTTCTCTCCTACCCTTCCCCTCTAAAAGATAAATAAATAATAAATTTTTAAAAATCTTTTAAAAAAATTTTTAAAAAAGGGGTATTTTGTGCTTTCTCCATACTTTTCCACCTAAAAATTACACGCATCTGTGATTGTTTTGTAGATAAACAATGTAGCAATGTTCATGAACAGCGACCCTAGTTTGATATTTGTTTTTCTAGTGTTTTGCCATTGCCACAATTTTCTTTGCATTCATGATCAGCACATTCTTCCAGAAAGGTGAGTCCTGATACAATTTTCTGCCAGGAAGTGTTTTTATAACTTCTTTTTCTGGTACCATTGCTATTCCTATTACCTACAGCATTATTATTCCTCCAGAGTCAAGTCTTCACTTTTATGATCAGTTTAGCAATGGGATGGTTTTTTCCCCATTAAAGACTTATGAAAACATTTTCATATATGTTTTTATGCTTCATTTGGCATCTAAATGTCATTTCCAAAGAATGCAAACACTAAGTCCCAATTTGGAAAGAAATGAAGGCTAAGACATCCAGGGCAGATAGTTTTCCAGGTAGTGATTGCAAACTTGGGGCATAACAGTAGGGCAGCTTCTAAGATACCATAGTAAGACAGGAACTCCTGGAAATTTGTCTCTGTCAGGAAAGGCGTTAACTTCTAAAACTATTGGTAGAATTGATGAACCACAGAGGGCAAAAGAAATAGAAAGTGGAGCCAAAGTTAGAGCACAAAATGGAATTGTGGTTCAACCCAGAGAGGGGAGGGAGAAACATTAATAGAGAACAGATGCAGCAGTTGGTGACAATAACAAAGAGGGTTTAGGAGAACTTGGGCAAAATCAAAGTGTGATGTAAACGAAGCCAGGAAGTTTATTATTTACATTTGTGAATATTTTATATGAAATAGTATGTTCTAATATGCGGGCCCTGGTCAGTACTGATTACTGAGACAGGGATGAAGTCTTTGAGAGGTTGAATGGGCTTGAATCTTCTAATTCAAACTTTAAACTTGATTTCCCACTTTCCAATTTCTAGTTTTAAGGTGAGTGTGGCAGGAGAGATGGTCAAGTAAGAAAGTTATGGCCCTGACTGGTGTGGCTCAGTGGTCTGAGTGTCATCCTGCAAACCAAAAGGTCACAGGTTCAATTCCCAGTCAGAGCACATGCCTGGGTTGCAGGTTCGGTCTCTAGTCAGGGTGCATGCAAGAGGCAACTGATCGATGTTTCTCTTGCACATCAATATTTCTCTCCCTCTCTTCCTCCCTTCTCTTCTCTCTAAAGATAAATAAATAAAATCTTTTTAAAAAGATAAGAAAGTTATGTGGGGAACCAGAAGTATGAGTATCAAAGAATTCCTGAACCCTAAGGTTACAGGGGGCTAAAGGTTGAAATCTAAAAAGTTTAACTTGTGGTTAAGTACAAGAAATAAGCACGGGGCTGCATTAGAGGACAAAACCAATGAGGTCATAAGTACAGTAAATTAGAACCAGAGTGGGAAGCAAAAATCAGGAAAGAATGTCAAGTGAAAGCAAAAATATATCACACAATTAAAAGTTCATGATCAATTGCTTTTTGACAAAGGGGCCAAGACAATTCAACATTCAAGGAATAGTCTTTTCAACAAATGGTGCTGGAACAACTGGATATTCACACATGAAACAATAAAGTTGGATTCTATATCACATCATACACAAAAATTAACTCAAAGTAGTTATAAACATAAATGTAAGAGTTAAAACTATAAAACTCTTCAAAGAATATATAGAAGTAAATTTTCGTGATCTTGGGTTAGACAATGACTTCTTAGACATGATACCAAAAGCACAAGTGATAAAAGAGAAGATTGATAAGTTGGACTCACCAATATTAAAAACTTTTGTGCTTTAAAGGATAACATCAAGAAAGTAAAAAGACAACCCGCTGACTGGGAGAAAACATCTCTGATAATATATAACATAAGAGACTTGTATCTAGAATAAATAAAATAAACTTTACAAACCAAAAATAAAAACATGAACATTGTTGACTTCTTGTACAGACCAGCATTAACTTGACACCAAACCCAGAAAAGACATCACAACTAAACTACAGACCGATATCCCTTATGAAATAGATGAAAAAAACCTTAACAAGGACTTCCAGCCAAGATGGAGGCGTAGGTGGACACGCTGTGCCTCCTCTCACAACCAAAATGAAGGACAACAAATATTTAGAAACAAGAAAACAACCAGAGCTAATAGAAAATTGAACTGTACAGAAGTCCAACAACCATTCATCCAGACCGGTAAGAGGGGCGGAGTCGCGGCAGGAAAAAGTGGAGGTGCGGACCCAGGAATGCAGACAGCAGTGGCTGGCGGTTCCCAAGCGTACAGGCCACTGGCAGACCCCAGACCCACAGATGGCAGCTGGTGGACCCCGGGCACGGGGTGGCAACTGTGCAGACCCAGTGAGGCCGTGCAAGGTGGCTGGCTGACCAGGTGGTTCCCACATTCGCAGACGGTCCAGAATGGAAGGGAAGATAAAGCGCTTCTCAGATAAGGTCAAGTTAAAGGAGTTCATCACCACCAAGCCCTTATTATATGAAATGTTAAAGGGACTTATCTAAGAAAAAGAAGATAAAAATATGACAGTAAAAAGACAGCAAACTCACAGATATTAACAACCACACCTAAAACAAAAACAAACTAAGCAAACAGCTAGAACAGGAACAGAACCACAGAAATGGAGATCATATGGAGGGTTAGCGACAGGGGAGTGGGAAGAGGAGAGAAGGGGAAAGGTGCAGAGAATAAGTAGCATAGATAGTGGGTAGAAAATAGGGGGAGGGCAAGAATAGTATGGGAACTTATAAGTATGACACATAACATGAACTAAAGGGGGGAATGTGGGTGGGAAGGGGTATGCATGGTGAAGGGGAGTGAAGGGGGAAAATGGGACAACTGTAATAGCATAATCATCAATAAAATATTTTAAAAATTGTTATTGTTGAATTGCCAAATGTTGGGAAATCTACCTTCTTCAGTGTATCAGCCAATAGGCAGGCTTCATCAGAAAACTTCCTATTTATGCAATATTGATCCTAATGAGAACAGAGTATCTGTGCCAAATGAAAGGTTTGATTTTCTTTGCCAATACCACAAACCAGCAAGGGAAATCCTTGCCTTTCTAAATGTAGTGAATATTGCTGGTCTTGGTAAAAGGGGCATACAATGGACAAGGTATAGTAAATGCCTCTTTTTTTTGTAAAATTTTTAAAAAAGATTTTATGTATTTATTTTTAGAGAGGGGAAGGGATGGAGAAAGAGAGGGAGAGAAACATCAACGTGTGGTTGCCTCTCAAAGGCCCCCTACTGGGGACCTGGCCCGCAACCCAGGCATGTGCCCTGACTGGGAATTGATCCGGTGACCCTTTGGTTCACAGGCTGGTGCTCAATCCACTGAGCCACACCAGCCAGGGCTGGTGAAATTTTTAAATCTTTACCTGAGGACATTTTCATTTGCTTTTTTTCAGAGAGAGTAAGGGAGATGGGAAGGGAGAGAGAAAGTTTGATTGGCTGCCCAGACTGGGGATGCCTTCCACTGCCCCCAGACAGGGATCCAATCTGTGTTGGCACCTGCAAAGTAGGTATGTGCCCGGACTGGGAACCAAACTCACAACCTGCCAGTCACAGGACAACTTCCAACCAAACGAGCCACAGCAGCCAGGGATGGTAAATACCTTTTTATGTCATATTATGCCTGTGATGGAACCTTTATCTAACATGTGCTTTTGAAGATGACATCACGGATGCTGAAGGAAGTATTGGTCATATTTGAGACAAAGAGCTTCAGCTTAAAGTAAGGAAATGATCGGGCCCATTATAGATAAACTAGGAAAAGTAGCTGAGAGAGGAGGAGGTAAAATACTAAAACCTGATTGTGACAAAATGTGCAAGGTCAAATCTTGGATTATAGATCAAAAGAAACCTGTTTGCTTCTATCATGATTGGAATGACAAAAAGATTGAGTGCTGAGTAAACACTTCTTTCTGACTTCAAAACCAATGGTCTACTTGGTTAATCTTTCTGAAAAAGACTACATTAGAAAGAAAAACAAATGGTTGACAAAAATTCAAGAGTCAATGGACAAGTACGACCCAGGGGCCTTGATCATTCCTTTTAGTGGAGCTGTGGAGTTAAGTTGCAAGAATTGAGTGCGGAGGAGAGACAGAAGTGCCTGGAAGCGAACAGGACACGAGGCACTTTGCCAAAGATCATTAGGGCTGGGTTTGCTGCACTCCAACGAGCAGACTTATTCCGAGCAGGCACAGATGAAGTGTATGCACAGACTCAGGACAGGCATGAGTTTCCTTAAGCTGCAGGAAAGAGTCACACAGATTTTGAAAAAGGATTCATTATGACTGAAGTAATGAAATATGAAGATTTTAAAGATGAAGTTTCTGAAATGAGGTCAAGGAAGCTGGAAAGTACAGACAACAGGCAGAAATTATATTGTTGAAGATGGAGATATTATCGTCTTTGAACTTAATATATCTAAGAAACTGGGGAAGAAGTAAATTTTAGTTATTACACAGATCAATGTACAATTTCCAAAAAGTATATGCTTTTTTAAATTGAAATTTCTGAAAACTGAAGGGACAAAAGTGGGGGGAGGAGAATCTTCTACAAACAGATTTTTATTTGTTTTAAAATTAAAATACTGTGTGCCCTGGCTGGTGTGGCTCAGTGAATTGAGAGCGGGCCTTCGAACCAAAGGATTGCAGTTCGATTCCCAGTCAGGGCACATGCCTGGGTTGCAGGCCAGTTCCCAGCAGGGGACACACAAGAGGCAACCATACATTGATATTTCTCTCCCTCTCCCTCTCTCCTACCCTTCCCTCTAAAGAGAAATAAATAAAAATCTTTAAAAAATCTCTTAAAAAATTAAACTACTGTGTTCCTCTAATAAAATGCAAGCTCACTAACTTGAATGACTTTGCACCCTGGCCAGTGGCTCAGTTGGTTGAAGCGTTGTCCCGTACACCAAAAGGTTGTGGGTTTGCTCCCCAGTCAGGAGGCAGACCTAGATTGCAGGTTCAGTCACTAGTTGGGGCACATACAGGAAGCAACTGATCAATTTTTCTCTCTTACATCAATGTTTCTCTCTCTCCCTCTCTCCCTCTTCTCCCCCTTCCTGTCTCTCTAAAATCAGTAAATACATATATCTTTGTGTGAGGATTAGAAAACAATGACAACAGAACCAGCTTTGCTTTTCATGTGATTAAGACCCTACTCCAAACTGTAGAAGCTTTTCAGGAGCCATATAACTCTCATGATACTTCAGTCATCTCCATCACGTACGCCAAGCCTGAAGCATTTGACAGTGAGGACAGTGTGGCTTGCTCCTTTCTGAATCTACAGATAACGCATGTTTTACAGTACTCCAGATGTCTACACTCAGTAAAACATTTAACAAAACAAAACCAAAAAAAAAAAAAAAAGAAAAGAAAGAAAGACCACTGGTAAAAGTAACTAAAGTCAGTCTTACTGTAGTTTTAGGTTGAAATCTCCCCCTTTTTTCCTATGTTATTTATAAAGCAAATGCATAAAACTAATTATAAATCTCTGTTAATGAGCACACAGTAAATAAAAATATAACTGGTCACAATAATAATATAAAGGGGAAGAGATAAAGATGTATACGGGTAGAGTGTTTGTATTTGTATACTACTGAAGATAAGTGGTATTTAAACTTGGTTGTAAATTTCAACTTTGTTGTTAATTATTATATTCTTTTGACTTTTGAAATATGTTAATGACTTTCCTATTGCTGCTGGAACAATCTACTACATCCTTACTGGCTAAAAATGACACATTTATTATCTTATAGCCAGAGTCCCAAGTGTGTTTCTCTAGGTTAAAATCAACCAGCAGGGCTGTCTTCTTTCTGGAGACACTAGGGGAGAATAAGAATCCTTCCTTTTACCTTTTCCAGCTCTGGAAGATGTGTGCATACTTTTTGGTTCATGGTCCTTTCCTTCATCTTGAAAGCCAGATGCATACATATCGTCTTCAAATCTCACTTTCTGCTTCTATCATAGCTCGTCTCGCTCTAACACTCCTGCCACTCTGCTATGTAGACCCTTGTGATTACATTGAGCCCACACAGATAAGCTAGAATTACCTCCTCAGATCAAGATTCTTAGGCCCTAGCCTGGTGATTCAATTGATTAGAGTGTCGTTTAGATACACCAGGGCTGTGGGTTTGGTCCCTGGTCAGAGCGCATACAAGGAGCAACCAATGAATGCATAAATGAGTGGAACAACAAACTAATGTCCCTCCCTCTCTCTCTTCCCTTCTCTCTCTCTAAAAATCAGTAAATAAAATTTTTAAAAAGATTCTTAATCATATTTGCAAAGTCCCTATAGCCATTTAAAATAACATAGTCACGGGTTTCAGAAATTAGGATTGGACACTTCTGGGAAGACTTTATTCTGTCTACCACACCATGTAAATGTTTTGAAAAAAATTAAATAAAAAAGAAATTATAAAAGCAATTTAAATTTTTTAAAGATTTTATTTATTTATTTTTAGAGAGAGGGGAAGGGAGGGAGAGAGGGAGAGAAACATCAATGTGTGGTTGCCTGTCACATGGTCCCCACTGAGGACCTGGCCCACAACCCAGGCAGGTGCCCTGAGTGGAAATTGAACTGCCGACCCTTTGTTCACAGCCCTCACTCAATCCACTGAGCTACACCAGCCAGGGCTCTTTTAAAATTTTAAAGCAACAGAAATAAAGGTTTTATTCCCATAAAGAAAGAATTACTTCAAATGCCTTTAAAACCTATTTTAGCCCTGGCCAGGTGGCTCAGTTAGTTAGAACACTGTCTCATACACCAAAAATGGTTTCGGGTTCGATCCCACCAGTCAGAGCGTGTAGGGCACGCAACTGATTGATGTTTCTCTCTCACATTGATGTTTTTCTCTCCCTCCCTCTCTATCCTCGAGCAAAGAGTTTAAATATATATAATTTGTTTATTATATATATTTAAATAGTTTAAATATATATATTTATTTATTATATATTTAAATAGTTTAAATATATATAATAAATAAATATATAATATATTTATTATATATTTAAATTATATATCCCTTGTGAGAGATATTTTAAGGATGAAAATGTATTTTCATGCCTTGGCCAGGTAGTTCAGTAGGTTTGAATGTCGTCCCGATACAACCAAGGTTGCAGGTTCAATCTTCAGTCAGCTCACATACAAGAATCAACCAAAAAAAAAAAAAAGAATAAACCAAGGAGCCCCAGCTGTCTGGCTCAGTTGGTTGGGCATTGTTCAGCAAATGAAAACATTGCTGGTTTGATTCCCAGTTAGGGCACAATTCCCAGTCAGGGCACATGCTTGAGTTGCAGGCTGGGTTCCCAGTTGGGGCACATACAGAAGGCAGCCAATCAATGTTTCTCTCTTACATTGATGTTTCTCTCCCTCTCCCTCTCCCTCCCTTCTCCTTTCACTAAAATAAAACATATAAAATAAAAAGAATCAACCAATGAATGTGAGTAAATAAAAGGAACAACAAATCAACTTTTCTCTCTCTCTCTTCTTCTCTCTCTATCCAAAGCAAAAAAGAAAGAAAGAAAAAGTGTATTCCCTCACTATGTGCACTGAAGAGACCCGAAATTAACCACAGCCCAGTAGGAGCAAATGCCTTAGTGCCCAGACTGTGGCCTCTGAATGCCTCTAAGGGGGAACAGCTTCTTGGAGAAATAGTTGGTTCAAGGTCTGCGGTGGGAAATGTCCAATATTTTTGTACTACAGCAGGGAAGCTCTCAAAGACCAATGGGCATGATGTCTAAAAGATGAAAGAGTCAACATGAAGATGCTTCCACTCACCAAAGACAGGACATTTTGAATATCAAAAAGAATGGTGATTAGATAAGTTCATTACATTACTCCTTTCTGCCACTGAGTAAGCATCGTTGAAGTCCCCTCTCCTGCAGTCGTCACGGCTCAGTCAGAGTCTCCCAAAGAGCCGGAACAGCTACAGAAGCTGTTTATCGGAGGTCTGAGCTTTGAAACAGCAGATGAGAGTCTGAGGAGCCATGGTGAGCAACGGGGGGTGCTCACAGACTGTGTGGGGTGATGAGAGATCCAAACGCCAAGCGCCCCAGGGGCCCTGGGTTTGTCAGGTACGCCCCTGTGGAGGAGGGGGATGCAGCCAGGAAAGCGGGGCACACGAGGTGGGTGGAAGAGTTGTGGGACCAAAGAGGGCTGTCTCAAGAGAAGGTTCTCAAAGACCGGGTGCCCACTTCACTGTGAAAAAGATATTTGTCGGTGGTGTTAAAGAAGACACTGAAGAACATCACCTAAGAGATTATTTTGAACAGTATGGGGAAAGTGAAGTGACTGAAATCATGACTGACCGAGGCAGCGGCAAGAAGGGAGGCTTCACTTTTGTAACCTTTGATGACCACGACTCTGTAGACAAGATTGTCATTCAGAAACACCATGCTCTGAACAGCCACAGCTGTGAGGGAAGGAAAGCCCTACCTACGTAAGAGATGGCTAGTGCATCACCCAGCCAAAGAGATCGAATTGGTTCTGGCAACTTCGGAGGTAGTTTTGGAGGTGGTTTTGGTGGGAATGACAACTTTGGTTGTGGAGGAAACTTCAGTGGTCGAGGTGGCTTTGGTGGCAGCCGTGGTGGTGGTGGTGGCAGTGGGAGTGGCTATCATGGACTTGGTAATGATGGAAGCAATTTGGGAGGTAGCAGAAGCTACAATGACTCTGGTGATTACAAAATCAATCTGCAAATTGCAGACCCATGAAAGGAGGCAACTTTGGAGGCAGACGTTCTGGCCCCTGTGGTGGCGGAGGCCAATACTTTGCCAAACCATGAAACCCAGGTGGTGGTGGCAGTTCCAGCAGCAGCAGCAGCAGCAGCAGCAGCAGCTACAGCAGCAGCTACGGCAGCAGCTAAGGCAGCGGCATGAGTTTTAATTGCTGCCAGGAAACAAAGCTCAGCAGGAGAGGAGAGCCGGAGAAGTGACAGGGCAGCTGCAGGTCACAGCAGGTTTGCGGACTGAGCCAAGCACAGTGGTGGCAGGGCCTCGCTGCTACAAAGAAGACACGTTTTAGACAATACTCATGTGAATGGGCAAAAAACTCGAGGACTGTATTTGTGACTAATTGTGTAACAGGTTATTTAGTTTCTGTTCTATTCCAACAAAGTGTTTTTAATGTAGTTTTTTTTTTCTTTTTGCACCCATTCTGTTGATTGCTAAATGTAATAGTCTGATCATGATGCTGAATAATTGTGTCTTTAAAAAAATGATGATTGCAATGAATTGAATCGTATAAAATGTAAAGATCCATGATTCATAACAACGCCCAAGAAACACTTCACGGGTAATCAGGAAGTTTGCTGGGACACCTACACATCACACCCTGTGCCACCACAAGGCCTAAAGGCAAGAAGTTGTATCCTTGGTCCTGATTGCTGCCTCCAGACCATTCCTGTTCCCTTCCTGCTCAAAAACCTTATCCCCTTTGAAGTGGGTGTCATCCAACTACACCGAGTGCTACTTTTTTATTGAAGTCATATTTTGCACCTGGTTCTTCTCCCTTGTTCATTGAAGAATTGTAGCTCCTGGATCACTGTATTTCTCTCTGCTGACTACTGCTGTACCATTGGTGGTGGTCCAGCTCTCCTCTCAGATCCCTGGCCTGCTCCTTCCAATGATACTTTCCTCTACTTCATATTAGTGATCCCATGCTCCCACAGACATCCCCTAAACCTTAGCCTTACCAGGAACTAGTCTCATCCCCAAATATTCCATCCTTGAGTCCCACTGTCTCTCTCTCTCTCTTTTTTAGCTCCTTCCCTCTTTTTTTTTTAAAAAAAGTTTTTTAATTGACTTGAGAGAGAGAGAGGAAGGGAGAGAGAGAGGTAGATATAGAAACATCGATTTGTGGTTCCACTTACTTATGCATTTATTGGTTGCTTCTTGTGTATGTCCTGACTGGAGATTGAACATGTATCCTGGGTGTATAGCACAAGACTCTAACCAACTGAGCTACCCAGCCAGGATTAGCTGCTTTCCTGTTGTAGCTGACACACGACCCCCCCACCACCCCCCGCCATAATCCTTTGACTCCCATCAAAGACCTCTTATCCATTGGCCCTAACACTTTTTCGCTGTCCATCCCCCTATCGTGGGCCTCGCTAGCTTTTTTACCCAGCTCCGATCCCATGGTCCATTACTATGATAACACCTTTAACCCATTAGTTATCCATTTAACTTTTACTGCAAAACCTCAACCCCGGTTAAACCAACTTCCTGTCTATTCTGCACCTACATCTGAGCAGCTGGAGAAAAACTCTCCACTGTGTGTACCAGTCTTTTCATTTAGGCCTCTGATTCTCAAGTGGGGTCCCCAGGACACTGCCTTGCAATCCAACCACATTCCCTTATCAGTTTGTCCCACATCTCTGTCAGACAGCTATTTCAAACATCTTCCCACTCTTCAAATGGACAGCAGCCTTTATACCTTCCTCACTGAGGTCGAAAGCTCTTGCTCTGTCCTTAGAATGCTGTTTCTACATCTCAGTGTGGACCCTGACTTTGAGCAAGTCATGACTCTGCGCACTCATTTCCCATCTGTGCAGCTGGAAAACAATAGTACTTCTAACTCAATTATGAGGATTAAGTGGAATATTACGTGCAAACTGCTGAGGACAAAACTTGGTATGTTAAACGTCAGCAATTGTTACCACCTTTTACAAAAGAAGAAACTGAAATTCAGAGAAATTATCGAAGATCCAGATCAGCCATAGTTCATGTAGCCAGGTTCAGCAAAGGGCTGTCTGATGTCTTAACTGTGTCTGTTTTTTTCATATATGCAATCCTTACATTTTCGATTCTTCTTCTCCTAACTTCCTGGAAATTAAACGCTTGCATTTAATTTGAGTTCATAGCCCAGACTTAAGTCAGATCAGATTTATCTCCAAATCTGGAGCAACTATGCTTAGAGCCTGGGAATCCTTGAATCCTTGACCCAAAATTGACTAGCTCCATGACATTGAGAAATTTTTTTTAAATGTGGCTAAGCCTTGGTTTTGTCCTCTGTAAAACAGAGAGGTCATGAAGATTAAATAAGATGCTTTATGTCAAGTGCTTGACACAGAGCCAGGCAATGCTTAATAGATGTTGTACAATCTACCACTCATCTGTGAAGAAGAGTATTTTATTGTAGGAGGTATTAATGCAGTTTTAGGCAGAGGGAGTTTTAGGCAGTTAGATATCTGTGCCTTTATACAAGGATTGAGTCATTTTTTTAAGCACCACAAATACTCTTAGTCTTTGGATAGGGAAATGGAAATACAAAAAGTTTCTATCAAAATTTCTTAAAAGGCTGCACCCCTTTCGGAATGCTGAGACAAAAGCAGAGGCGCTTTCCTTACCCTGACCGGGGGAAGGCGTTGTGTCATGCTTCCTCGTGCATTATGATGAGACTCTTCATTTTCTCCCTTTGAATTTGCAGCCCATGTTGCAACTGCCTCAAGGAGGCATCATCTTCATCTTCACTTATCTCCCATACATGGACCTCACTTTCAGCTACGCCCAGAGAAGCTACTTCCAAAAAGTTATCTTTTGTCTCCTCTCAAATGTCGCCATGGCACTGGGAGTCCGATTCATCTCCACATGTGAGACAAAAGGCGAGCCTTACCTTTTCCAAGGTAAGCTGCCATAGCTGACGAGCAAATCTGACCTTCATTTCCAAACACACATCACTGGCACATTTTATTCAGTGCTCTGAACATTTATAGTGTACTTACAGCTCAGGTAGGTACTGTAAGGAGCACTGAAGAATTATAGGATACTATTCACACCATACAGCTTACAATGCTGTTTGGGAGAAAAACTAAAGCATATTGATGATTTAGGAAATTCTATGCCTGTATCTGTGTAATTTCATAGATATGAAATACTTAGATTTATGATTAGAAGTTCAGATAACACTTTAGAACTTTAACGATGATGTAGTGTTATTTACATACATCATATTTTATTCTCATAGCTGTGGGATTGGTTTAGAGAACCTTCCATCAGAGGAGTTCTAGCTTCCTTACAATTTCCACAGTTGGAATGCAACCCCAAGTTTTCATTTGTCCTGTGTTTCTAGAGTTTGAAAAATTTCTCAGAATACTTATAGTCATTGCAGAAGATTACAGCCAACATATCAATTAAAATGTAGGGGCTTTTCAACTCTGTGGGATTCTAGTACTTATAGAATGGAACGGTTTCACTGCTGTGAACACTTTAGCAAGTGCCTTCATTGCTCAATGTTAACTTTTTTAATTTTATTTTTAAATTCTAGTTGACATACAATATTATATTAGTTTCAGATGTACAACATAGTGATTAGACATTTATATATGTTATTAAGTGATCACAATAAGTCTAGTAACCATCATTCACTGAACAGAGTTATCACATTTTATTGACTATATTCCCTATGCTGCACATTACATCCCCTGACTCACTTAGCGGGATAACCTCCAATGACCTGATTAGAGGCATCACCTATCAATGAACTTCTTCGTTAAGTTGGGGTAGTCTAAATGGGTTAAGAGTGCTTCACGCTTAATGCAGGATGTTAAGTTTACCAAAATTTATTGAAACTGAGTAATTTTCTTTAACAAAGCAATGATGAAACTACAGAATTTATCAATACTCGGAGGGAAAAAAGTAGATTTAAAATGGCATATGGGCACTTTATGGAGCCTATCTGTTGAAAGTTGAGGGAATTGGGGTGAGTTATTGGACCCCCTCACCCAAACCAGTCATGTGATTCTCTTGGCTTGGAAACACTGCCGTCATTGAGCTCATGATTAGTGTTTCTTCTTGAAAGGCCAAAATAACTCACAAATGCTGTGTCTACTATTGTAGCTGAAGGAAATGCACATGCATTTGATCATAAGCAGGAAGGAAACTCTAAGGCTATAACTGGTGACATTAGAAATCCAAGAACAATAGTTCTTTTTAAGAATCCTCATCCCTTCACTGGATTGAATGATCCTACTCATCTGCCCTATTTGTTAAAAGCAGACTGCAGGCCTCAGAGTGAGTGAAGCAATGAAATTCCTCTGTACATTTTCTCAGTGAGTCTGGTGCAGAGTTTTCAGTTCCAGTCTGGAGCAGGAATCACTGGCTACAACGTGAAACAGAGCTCTGGGTTGGGACTTAATGGACCCACTCTGTGCTTGTGTGGTCGGAACATTTTGGCCTCTTCTTAAAATCAGAACCTGCATGTTTGTGGAGAAGCTAGCTGTGTTCGTCGCTCAGGGCTCCCATTTATGAATTTATTTATTAATTTACTATTTACTAGACTGTTGTTAGTTTTGAAGAGGCCCAGTAAGTAGCCTCCTTCATTTCTGAGCCAACTGAGAAATAAAACAAGGATGTCATCATATTAATACCAAAATGCCCTTTTTATAAATTTTCATTGTCTCGCTTGTAGTGACTGTTCTCCTTAATTTGGAACACACACAGGCATCCGGTGGAGGAACATGGGCAATGTCAATGGAGAGTTTAATTTTACTCAGGTGCTGCTGATGCTACTAGTGGACTCTTTCCTGCACAGCTTGGTGGCCCCGTACATGGAGTCTGTCTTCCCAGGAGAGTATGGTACACCCAATCCCTGGTACTTCTTTCTCATGGTGGGTACTAATGTTGCTCTTTTATAGTTAAACTTTATAGTTGCTCTTTTATAGTTAGGCTTTTTGTAGCTTGTCATCAATATTTCTAATGCTCTAAGTGGTGTCCTGATAGAAATCTCAACTCTCGAAAATCTAAGCTGGTTCTTTAGCCCGGTTTTACCCCGAACCTATCAGCTTGTATTTGCCAAGGGAGCATAATTAACAGCTAGCGTTACTTTCTGTGACGGTTGCCCCACTGCTGATGCCCTCTGCAGAGCTCCCCAAGAGCGCCTGCAGATAACCCACATCTGCCCACATCTCCCAAAGGACTCCACCCCCAACAGTTTAGAGACCTCAGGGCTCCATCGCCCCTTTCCTCTCTGGGCTACTGGAATGATGCTGAAGCTCTTTGAGACCTGTATGACCCCAGGGCACTGGCAGGGGCCACAGCTTTCGTTGATAATCCCGTGAACTTCTCAGAATCACTCCTCTCTTACAATGACTTAAATTTTCTTACAAAGTTGAACTCTTCGTGCCTGATTCAGTCTTCCTGCAGTAACGTCTGGTGGTCCCGTCTCACATGTTTTCAAAGTGACTGAACCTATTTGAATTGCATCAGACTCACTTTGGACCTCTGCAAAGGCTGGCACACTTGCCCTTCTTGGAGTGTGGAGAAGTGGGTAAATTGTTAACTCCAGTATTTCTCCAGGCCTCAACCCACAGGGATGCTGATTGTCAATGCGATGGCTTCCTCAATACACCAGGAGCATGGATATGAGGCATCTTTTGTAGCTCCATCCTTGGGACCATGGGGTGTAGGGTGCAGTGAAGTTGATTAGTAGTGAGCACATATGTTCAACAAAGGGGACAGGAACATAAAATGGAGTAAAAATAGCCTCTTCAACAAATGGTGTCAGGAGATCTGGACAGCTACATGCAAAAAAGTGACAATTGACCACCAACTTACACCATACAGAAAAATAAACTCATGATGGATAAAAGACTTAAATACAAGGTGCAACACCATAAAAGTCCTAGAGGAGAACATAAGCAGAAAAATCTCAGATATTCCATGCAGCAATATTTTCACTGATATGTCCCCTAGAGCAAGGAATATAAAGGAAAGAATAAACAAATGGGAATGCATCAAATTAAAAAGCTTCTGCACACCTGAAGAAAACATCAGCAAAATGAAAAGGGAGACAACCATATGGGAAAATATATTTGCCAATGATACCTTGGATAAGGGTTCTCTCTACAAAATATATAAAGAACTCACACGACTCCACACTGGGAAGACAATCCAACTAAAAAATGGGCAAAGGACCTGAACAGACACTTCTCCAAGGAGGACATACAGAGGGCCCAGTGAAAGGATGCTCAGCATCACTAGCCATCAGGGAGATGCATATCAAAACCACAATGAGATTCCACTTCACACAGGTCAGAATGGCCATCATAAACAAATCAACAAACAACAAGTGCTGGCGAGGTTATGGAGAAAAGGGGAACCCTAGAATACTGTTGGTGGGAATGCAGATTGGTGCAGCCTCTGTGGAAAACAGTATGGAATTTCCTCAAAAAACTCAAAATGCAACTGCCTTTTGACCCAGTGATTCTGCTGCTGGGATTATACCCTAAAAATCCTGAATCACCAATTGAAAAGAACCTATGCACCCCAATGTTCATAGCAGCACAATTTGCAATAGCCAAGTGCTGTAAACAACCTCAGTGCCCACTGGTAAATGAGTGGATAAAAAAAAAAAACTGGTACATTTACACATTGGAATACTATGCAGCAGATAAAAAGAAGGAGCTCCTACCCTTCACCTCAGGATGGATGGAACTGGAGAGCATTATGCTAAGTGAAATAAGCCAGCCAGTGAAAGACAAATACCATATGGTCTCACCTGTAAGAGGAATCTAATGAAAAAAAATTAACTTACAAACAAAATAGAAACACAGACACAGAAACATGGACAGACTGAAAGTGACCATAGGGGAGCAGGGAAGGGGATAATGGTGGAAAGAAGGGGAGGGAACTTGACAAAGAACATGTATGAATGACTCACGGACATCGACAACTGTGGGAATTGACTGTGGGAGTGGGGAATAGGATGGGCAGAAAAGGGCAAAGGGGGAAAGATTAGGTTAAGTGTAATAGAATAATACTAAGTAATGATTTTAAAAAGGAAGGAAGGAAGGAAGGAAGGAAGGAAGGAAGGAAGGAAGGAAGGAAGGGAAAAGATGGGACAAAGACACATGGTCCTGGGCAGATTCTCCACCTGGCCTTATTGTCATCAGTCATCCATCAACACACATTTACTGAAGGTCACATAGAAGAAAATATAAACTTATTCCACAAGAAATGTTACATTTCTTTGTATCATTTAAAATCAAATGACATCTGCCCTCATCCTGCCCAGCTGGCAAGAAATTGGATTTCAGCCTTCCTGGAACCCATCTGCATGTTACCTATTGGCAGTTTACAAAAATTCATAGCTGTATATATGGAACTTAAATCATGTTAAACCTGCTCCTCTGCTTCTTTTTTTCTAGAAGTCTCACTCGAATTAATATCATTAGAAAACTCTAACAAAGCTGCATCCCTGCTCTCTACCTTCGTGAGCCTTCTGCTCACCACCCTTTATCTGTACAAGTATTTTAAAGCATTCTTTCACATCTTCTAAAATATGGTATTATCATACCTGTTGTTATTCCAAAAATCAGCAGTGACTTCTGAGAGTCCACACTCATTTCCGTCTGAGTCACTCACTGCCTCAGAATTATTTCGCTCCGCTGTGAAGTTGTCATTAGTCCGTGGTGCCACCGTGTGTTGAACGGGGCTCCTTGGCCATCCTAGATGACCACCATGGCAACAGGTTTATGCCAAACTCAGGTGTGTAAGAAATGCCACATTTCTTCATTTTCCTAAATTAGATTAAGTTTTCAGGACTTCTATCCCAAAATTGGTTTAAGAAATAGAAAACCTTGTCCTGACTGATGTGGCTCAGTGGATTGAGCACTGGCTTGAGGCCTGAAGGGTCACCAGTTCAATTTCCAGTCTAGGGCGTGTGCCTAGGTTTCAAGCCAGGTCCCCTGTGGGGGGCGAGTGAGAAGTAAACACACATTGATGTTTCTCTCCCTCTCTTTCTCCCTTCCTTCCCCTCTCTAAATATGTTTAAGAAGAAATAGAAAATGTGTCTATATAGACCAAAACCAGAGAATAAATTAAAATAATGGTCAGCCCTGGCTGGTGTGGTTCAGTGGTTGGAGCATTATCCCGTAACCAAAAGGCTGTGGGTTCAAGTCTTTGGTCAGGGCACATACCTAGGCTGTGGGTTCATCCCCGGTCCTGGCATGGATGTGTGTGACCTCCAGTCCCCACAAGGATCCCCAGTCTGAGTGCATACTGAGGCAACCAACTGATGCTTCTCTTGCAACAGTATTTCTCTCTCTCCCTTCCTCTCTCTCTCTAAAAAACCAAACAAAAGTGTCCTCTGGTGAGGATAATATATATATAGTAATAATGGTCAAAGACCCAACCTTTCTTTTAAAAGTCTAGGTTGAAAGGGCCCCAGCGGGTATGGCTCAGTGGACTGAGCACTGACCTGTGAACCAAAGGGTTGCCAGTTCAATTCCTGGCCAGGACACATGCCTGGGTTGTCGGCTGGGTTCCCCCATGTGGGGCATGTGAGAGGCGACCACACATTGATGTTTCTCTCCCTCTCTTTCTCCCTTCCCTCCCTCTATCCAAAAATAATAAATAAAATAGTTTTTAAAAAAGTCTAGGCTGAAAGGGATTGATGGGCAAGTCTACCAACCACCACCAAACAGGTTATTTCCTTCTTGGAGAACCCTTCAGAATCGCGGGAGAGAATACGGGGTGCTACAAATTCATAAGTGATGATAAAACCAGACAAGGACCCAAAATAAACCATGGGCCAGTTTCACGTAGGCACATAAATGCCCTAAATAAAATATTAACAATACAAATTTAGTAGTAAATTGAAAGGATAAAAATTATTATCAAGTCAGGCTTATCCCAGAAATGTAAGTAAGGTTCAATAGCAGAAAAATCCAACAATATAAATTACTACCTTAATAGATGAAAGGAGAAAAATGTTTATTAATAGATGCTAAAAAGCTACTTTAAAAAACACAGTACCAACTCATGATTTTCAAGAAAATTTTAGCAAACCAGAAATAGAAGGAACATTAGGTTAAAATCCCTTAATAAAGACAATCTACCAGAAATGTTTGTATTTAATAGTGAAATATTTGAAGCATCTTCATTCAAGTCATCTGTTTTTTTTTTCAGCAGTTCTCCTGGCCCCAGAGCCTAAGCTATCCAGCTATGTAAAGTGGGGAAGAAGATGGGGGAAGAAAATTTGTTAGTTTTCAAAAATGATATTCTATTTTCATTATCTACTCCAGAGGAGTGTTTGAACATGGGCACAAACCTGTGCGGTTCCCTGAAAGTTCATAATGGCAAAAATCTGGAAATAACTCAAATGTGCCTGAATTTTTTTTATAATCAGCTAAGTAAAATCTAGGAACCTTCCCTGGATGACTAAGTCACGGTTAAACTGAGTTGGAGTAGGTCTGTGTTTATGGACCAAGGAAGACCTTTAAGACATTTTTTGAGCTAGAAAAGCAAGTTATGGTATGATACTGTCTGGCAGAAACAACACGAAATGGTTCTCTACAAGGAGAGCACGACCAGGCAGAGGTCTGGAGGTGCACCCCAAACTGACCACACGAGGTCTGGGGCAGGGGAACAACAAAAGATTCCAACTGTCTAACAGGAAATACTTTTAAAAGGGAGAAAATAAAGCATCTTCTATTGACCGGACAGTTGAAAGGTGACAGGAAGTAGGGAGATGCTGGGCACTGAAGTTTCATGCGCGGTGGGCAGGAGGTAGGGCGCCAAGTAAGTGCTCCAGCCCCGTGTGCACCTGTTTATAGACACCAGCAGTCTATATTTGTCCCACTCACCCCAGAGGCACATGTCTGCACATATGGCAAATGTGGGCAGTAGTTCAGTTGGCAGCTTTCCTTCTGATGTGCTTCCCTTTCGGGCTTGTTCCAACCCCAGGTGCAGGAGTGGGTTGGCTACTGCCCCCAGTTTGGGGCCCTGCTGGACCACATGATAGGCCAGGAGACACTGATCATGTACACCCAGCTGCGGGGCATCCCTGGGCACCATATCAGTGCCCGTGTTGACCAAATTCTTGATGGCTTGCTCATGAACACAAACTCGGACGAGCTGGTGAGGACCCACAGGTAAGAGCTGGAGCTCCCTCAGGCCTACCACTTCCAGTTATAAGCTGCGTTCCGGCTCTGCTCAATGCTGGGGTGTAGGGCAAGGCCCATGAGCCTGGGGCTGAGGGCAGCTGTGCAGTCCATGCCACTTCACGGATTAGCAGGGAGGTAGCCTTCCTGTAAGAATGGGTCCATGGTCTTGGCTGCCCTGAGGCACTGCTGCTTCTTGGCCCTGGGCAGTTATGTGGCTGAGGTCAGGTAGCAGCACCACAGGTGTTATTGTCCCAGCAGGGAAAGGACAGACCTTTCTTCCTGCCACTACACAAAGTTCTGATTTTGGTAGGCTCACCTTTCAAGCACACATTACCTTATTCCATTGTGTCTGAGGCATCTGAGCTGTTCTTGTTCTGTTGAGAAGCCTGGGGGTATTCCTCAATCTTCTGTTGACAGTGGCATTAACTCAACTGCAATCAGCTTAAACAAAGCCAGGCTACACATCTCCTGAGTCCTTGAACTCTCTCAGAGTTATGCACCCCCTGAAGATTTGCCATTGTACCCCACTCCCCAGATTCGGAGGTCAGAGGTGCCCAGGGCTCAGGGATGTTGTACTTTGTTCTTCCCTCGCTCTTGGCTTCGATTTCAAGCAGGTTTTTGTGTTTTCTTATGTATTTTGAAGAATAGTTAACATTTGCAATATTTAGAATAGCACCTTATATACCATAAATGCCATGTGTTCATTTTCAAAAAGTTAGCTAAAATGGCCCTCGGACCCTGCAGCTGGAGGAGGAAAGGAGGCACACAGAAAGAGCCCAGTGCCTGGAGGCCAACCCCTTGGCTGCACTGTACTGCTGGAGCTGGAGAGACTGGCAGTGGGTCAGATAAAAAGCCAGGAGCAGCTGGCTGCAGAACTCACCAACTATACCACACAATTGCCCTCCTGGAAGAGATGCTTACACATAAGACGAACGAGGTCAAGGAGTGGCAGCACAGGGCCAAAGAAGCTGAGGATGACCTGCTGGAGATACTAAGGAGGAGCTGCACCTGGTTGATGACAGCCCTGCCTGCCTTCTGTGTATGCGCTGGTGAGCTGTCACATCCGAGCGAGCGAGCAAACCTGGGGGAGGAGGGCGAGAAGTGCACGGCCTACAGTGCATAGGCTGAGCTGTATCCCGGTGAGGGCATCCTGGATAGCCACAGTGAGGAGAAGCAGATTACCCAGGCCAAGAAAGAACGTGTGTGGCAGCAGCTTACGACCCTGTCCAGTGAGCTTGTCCCAGAGACGAGAACAAGGGGACCCACAACATCATCCACAATAAGAACATGAGGCAAGGCCAGGACAAGTGCCAGACGTTGCGGCAGAGCTGGCAGGACACAGTGAAGTAGCACATCGATGAGTCCCAGGCCACGTAAAGGTCCACGCTGGGCAGGGCGGAGCCTCTCGCTTGGGCTCACAGAGGGTCACACACAGACTAAAACTTGCATTTGTACTGAGTAGTTCTCTAAATCTGGCCCCCTCCTCATACTCCCTCCAGTTTCTTTAAAAACAGAATAGCTATTTCTCTCTTTTTAGAGAGAATATCTCAGGGGGAATATTCTGGGGCTGGGACCAGTGGAAGCGTCCCTGGTTCAGTTTTGCATTTGTATCATAGTGCCAAACAGGTCTGATGATGATGATGATGATGATGATGATTATTATTATTATTATTAATGAATAATTTCCTCTCTTATGCTTGGAACAGGGCTGGCTGAATTAAGGAAAGATGCCTGTAAAGTCTTAATAATAAACTTCATGCCAACATGTGTGATACAAGCTTCAGTATAATTAAAGAAAACCACATCATGGCTTCCATTGTGTGCCATATTTTTTTCTAAAATTAGCTCAAACTGATTGATCTGTACTTGATTTCTGTGAAGAGTGCATCTTTGTGTATTTAGATCTTTGAGGGGTAAAAATCATTTTGAAAACTGAGTCTAAAGCGCTCTTTCCCACAGCCGCGCACATGCAGTGACGCCTCCCGAAACTGACAAAATCCTGTGATCATTCAAGATGAGCAACACAGAAGGGCACTCCGCACTTCGATAAACTTTTCTTGTTTTTTTGTTTTTTGTTTTAACAGTGAGAGGGCTACATTGTTGGACTTACACACTTAATTATGATCAGCCATAGAGTATAGTATTTATGTATAAGCCATAATATGAGTTTGTAACATTAGTTTTAAAAAGGGAAAGTTTTGTTCCATATATTCTGTTACCTTTTATGGAATAAAATAATTACACATTTAAAATAAATAAATAAAATGGTACTTTGCTCTTATGCCCAGTACCTCTAGGGATCCTCAAAGAAGACTCATCGACCATATACTCACCTGGACTGATCCTGTGTCCAGGGGAATGGTTTCCACTCAGAGCGGACAGCTAAGTTACAGTGCCATCCTGGGGGAAGGTGGTGGGCCCTGCTACTAAAAGCCCCACCAGCGAGTGTGAGCACTTTCTGGACAGAGGAGCAAAAGGGGGGAGGTTGGACTGCTGGAGGTTGACAATTGCCATTCCCCCCAACCTTCCTCCCCGCTGCCCCCTGCGGTGGCAACAAGCAGAAGCTAAGCACTGGCACCGCCCTGCTTGGAGAGCCTACGATCATCTTCCTGGATGAGCCGTCCACTGGCATGGACCCTGTAGTTTGGCGCTTTCCCTGGGGTGCTGTGGCGAGAGTCTGCAAGTCTGGTAAGGTCATCATCAACACCTCCCATAGGTAGAGCTGGGGGCTTTGTGGGCCAGTGGATGAACCAGGATAGGGGCTGTGGTAAGGATGGGCTGGGAAGGGCTGAGTGGGGAGAGACCTGACATCAGCTGATACAGAATCCTCAGGCTGTAGCATGCATGGGCCACCTCTGATCTGGGTGTTGACACCCAGCCTTTGACACAGAGGGTGGGTGACAGCATACCCCAGCCCCGTGTCAGGCCTGCACCCTCTCTCCCCAGCATGGAGGAATGTGAGGCCTTGTGCACCCGGCTGGCCATCATGGTGCAGGGTCAGTTCAAGTGCCTGGGCAGCCCACAGCACCTCAAGAGCAAGTTTGGCAGCGGCTACTCCTTGCGGGCCAAGGTCAGGAGTGACGGGCAGCAGGAGGCGCTGCAGGAATTCAAGGCATTTGTGGACCTGACTTTCCCAGGTGTGTGACACTGCACAGAGGGTCTGAGCCTTGTCCCTACCCAGTCCCACATTCCTGACCCCTACGAAGAGGGCTGCAGTTCTGTGGGCCCAGGCAGCCCTCTCCTGCCCTTCAGCCCAGTTCTCATGAGGACATGGTCTCGCCCTTGTTCAGGCAGCATCCTGGAAGATGAGCACCAAGGGATGGTCCATTACCACTTGCCTGGCGATGACCTCAGCCAGGCGAAGGTGAGCACATCCCTGGGCATGGGAGGGAGCACAGCTCTGATGTCACCTGCTTTCTAGTGTTTTCTCTTTGGGGTAGAAGTTATGATCAGTGCTGCACCAGTTCCTCTCTGATGTCTCCCTGGCAATGTTCACATGGATTTCATAGAATAAGATGTTTGGGCTGGAAGGGACTCTGGAGATCAGCTCCTCCTCATTTCACAGAGAGGACAGCAGGCCCAGACATGGAATGCCACATGCCCAGCATCACACAGCAAGCCAGGAACCCAGCCAGGACCTCTGCTTTCTGGCACCATTCCTAAGCAGGGTCCCTTTCCCTGAGACTGCAGACAGCTGAATTCCACAGGACGGACTTGGTGGGAGTGCTCTGAAAGAGCGATGAAGCTGAAAGAGGGATGGGCCTTTTGGGGGCCTTGTCACAACCCCAGAGGCCTTCCTTCTTTCCACCCTCTGCTGCCTCCTCTCCCCTCCCTTGTGCCCACTTACCACAGTGGCCTCCTCCTTCTCTATAGGTATTTGACACTCTGGAGCAGGCCAAGAGGAAGTACATGCTGGATGACTATTCAGTCAACCAGGTCTCCCTGGAGGACAGCTTCCTGAGCGTCACCTGCCCTGGATCCCTCAAACAAAGGCAAGCAGAGCCACCACATCCCTCATCACCACCACCTCCCCGCCAACTCCCTCAGCACTTCCCTCAAAGTCTCTCTTGCTATAATAAAAAGTTTTCAGTGCCAGTTTAGCCCAAGGGTGCACAGCCTGCCATGGGCTACAAGGGTTACTGAGGCAGCTGGTGGTCCCAGTGAGCTCAGCTCAGGGGCAGAGGGTTGGGGTGGCTGTCTGCCAGATTGAGGCCACTTGTCTTAATGGCCTGGTGGAGAACCCAGATGCATTTCAGTGGAAAATAATTTCCTTGAGTCCTATCTGGTGGCCTGTGGCCTCACTGAGACCTGTCTGTGGAAGCAGCCTCAGAGAAACACTGGCTGCAACCTCTCAAGGAGCAGTGGCCTGAGGGTGACCATGGATGCAGTGATGACATACTTCTGAAGACAGGAGAAGAGACAGATTGATGAGTTTGCAGCCTGAGTCACAATTTTTCAACAGGTACATATTTGGATTCACTCTCTGCCCCAGGCCCTGCAAAATGTTAGGGTAAGCCTGCATGTGGCCCTACTCTAACCCGTGAGGTGGTTGTGATCATTATACCATGGCCCAAATGAGTGAGCTGAGACTCAGACTTCAGCCACTTCCCATGGTCAGCAGGTACAGAGCCAACTTTGACTCAGGCGAAGAGAGGTTCTGAAAGTGGCATTGCTGGCCACAACATTAGCAGCATCTAGAACTTGTTAGAAAAACAGGTTCATGGACCCCACCCCAAACCTGTTGAGTCAGAAATTTTGGGACAAGGCTCAGAAATTTGCATTGAAATGAGCCCCATGTTAACAGATGCTTCTGATGCAGCTCAGGTGCAAGAACCACTGAACCCAGGCACATGTGCTCCGGACCATTTCCTTTATCTAGCCTGTGAAGGTAGATGGGTGTAGCTGTGCACCTGTCACGAGGATCTCCTCTGAGACATGCCCTGTCAAGTAGCCTGTCTCTCTCCAGGGGGGTCACTTTGGACCCCTCTAAAAAGCCCTCTCAGCTCTTCCTTTGCAGGTCATTCTCTCCCACCTTTCTCAGCCAAGCTCCAGGAAAGTCCCATCTACTGTCCCTGTCCACAATTCCTACCTACCATTACCACTCACCCCAAACTACAGCATTATCACATCTCTTGCCACCACACTCACTGGTTTCTCCCTGAACTTTCTATGTAACTTCTCTGTGGCATTTCACAATGTCCCCTGCAGCCTTCTGATGAAAGCCCCTCCTGTGACTTCTCCCTATTCCGTGTAGCTCTCTGTCCCTACATGGCCCCTTCTCTGTTTCCTCTACAAGTTCCTCTTCCGTTCTCTCTGAACAGTGGGATCATTTGGGTCCCCAGTCTACTTCATGTTTCCTTACCCTCCCCTCTGCACTCTGCCACTCTTAAATTCCTTTCTCATTCAAACCCCAGACTTTCGGTTGCCATCTTATTCCAACTGGGAACTTCCCTGAGCTCCCCACAGTCTAGATTTTTCCAATGCATTCTCTCACTCTCCTGAAGCCTGAGGAGAAATGGGCTGTTCTCACACCCTCTGTTTCTCACCACACTGAGCCCCAGGGGCTCTTACTGCTAGAGCAGTGGGTGGAGGCTGGGGAAGGTGTGGCTGCAGCATAACCAAGAAGAGAACACTTGTTTTCTGAAAATTAAGAAAACTTTCCCGCTGAATGAATGAGAGTGATAAGGACAAAACTGAGGAGCACTGGCCTGGTGGCTCAGTTTGTTGGAGTGTCGTTCTGTACACAAAAAGGTTCAGTCCCATCAGGGCACATATCTAGGTTGCGTATTTATTTGATTCCCAGCTGGGGCTTCAGGAGGCAACAGATTCATGTTTCTATCTCTATCTCTCCACCTTCCTCTCTCTTTAAAAAAATGAATAAACATATCCTCAGGTGAAGATTAAAAAAAAAAAAAGACAAAGTACAGCTGAGGAACTTTGAGTGGACAGGGATGCTGTTTTGGACTCAGTGACATAGTATCAGTGGAGTTAGGGTGGTGAATGACTGAGTCGCTCATTGGTGGATCCAGTTTATTAGTGCCTTCAAAATGCTCCCAAAATCTAACACGGAAAGAATGCACCTCTGCCTAGAGGAGACTGGTAACAAATTAACAATGCAGGGAAGGAGGGCAACAAAGTAACAAATTGAGAAACAGTAACCAATGGAAACAAAAGTGGGAGGAAGGATGAGAAATATGAGGGGTCCTCCACTGATTCCTCCCAAATCCCAATGTGGGTCATCTGGGGAGCAGGGCCCAAGCATGTTCAGCTCTGTCCACTGGACTTCCTGTGCACGTCACCCTCACCTCCTCCACCACCCTCAACTTCCAGGGGCTCCGTCCCTTGTCATTTTTGGGACCACTGAAATTCTCATATCCCTTGTTGTGATCATCCATCTTCTCATTTCTCCATTTCCTGCTCCAGATGGCCATGGAACCTGGGCACCATGAGGCTCAGTGAGCATGAGGGACAGGAGGACAAAAGGGACATCACAGCTGATTGAGGCTGTGGTAAGTCTGAGCCATGACCCGACCCAAATTCCCTTGTTTCTCTAGGCAAAACCACTCTGTCCTCCATCAAATGGCCCAGAAGATTGCACTTCTTTCCTTATTAGAATGTCTCAAGAAAGAAGTGAGATGTGAGTTGGTTCCTGAAAGACAGGCTAAATGGACAGACAGTGCCTGATACTTCAGAATGAACAATGTTCAGCTGCGGCTGGCAGTAACCAGCAAAGCAAACAGGTGGGCACTTCCCTTTTTAAATTTTTATTTATTTATTGTTAGAGAGAGGGAAAGGGAGGGAGGGAGAGAAACATGGATGCGATGTGTAAGAGTCCACTGAGCCACACCAGCCAGGGCCACTTCCCTTTTTAAAATTAAAAAAAAATAATAAAAATAAAAAGTCTCCCAGATGGCAGTGACAGACTTGGGGAGACGATATCCGGTTAAAGTGAGAGAGTTAGGGCTGCCCTGAGGCAAGTATAGAGTAAGGGTCCAGGATGAGCCTCGTTCCTGGGAGAGAAAGGGTCAAACGTGCCGGCTGTTTTCAAGCCGAGACCCCCAACTCCACTTTCTGCATGACAATTTATGCAGTCTGGGGTCTCCTCGCCAGAAGCGCGAACGACAAGCAGGGTGGGCGGCCTCGGGGTGAGGGTAGATCAGGGGCCGCCTGGGCGCCGCTCGCGGGTGCCTGCTAGTCTGCGTCCACGTAGGCTGACGACCCGCCGGGGCCGCAGATGCAGCGCGCCCTGTGCAAGACTGAGCGCCCAGAGGTGCAGCCCGCCCGCACAGACCTTCACTTGACAACCCACTGCGCGCAGGGGATTCCGGTGGCCAGGGCCTCATACGCCGAAGTCAGCAGAGAGGCCCAAACACCAAACAGCCGAGGACAAGGCGGGCCATTTCGGAGTAAAGAAGCCCCTGCCCGCGGAGCCTGACCGCGCTCCACCAGTATCCCCGCCCGGACCCGAGCGGGGCAGCTTCGCGGGCTCCACCAATTAACCGCCGGCGTTCGAATTCGCGTCCTGGGGCGGCCAATCCGAAGCGTTGGAAGCCGGAGAGTGGGGTGGGGGCGGGAACGGAGCCCTGTTGACCGGAGGCGCGCGCCCCCCGCCCCCGGGCCGGCCAATGGGAGTGCTGGGCGCGTTTGAAAACTAGGGCGGGCTGCGGGGCGGGTCTGCGCGTGCGTGGGGCGGTGCGCGCAGGGCGGGCGAGCGACCCGAGCATCTTAGGTTGAGGCGGCGGTGGCTGAGGTGGCGGTCCAGGTGGAGATGGGGAGCGGCGGTGGTGAGCGCGGATCACGGGGCGCGGGCGGCGGCGGCGGCGGGCGGGCGGGCGGCCAGAGCCTGCGCAGGCTGACTCGAGCCTTTCGGCTTGGGATCCGGGCGGCACCTGCCCGGCGCGCGGTTTAAATACCAGGCGGCGCCTAGGTCCGCGTGAAAGCCCCGCGCGGGTCCCGACACCTGTTGGGGGCTGTGAGCGCAGCTGTGGTTTCTTCGGTGGTAATCACCGTGGCGGTTAAGCGTTTCCGAGTCTGTCCTACATCAGGGGAATGAGGACAGTGTGGTAAAGTCCATGTAATCTGTGGGAATCGGTCCTGAGTGTAGATTTGGCTTTCGCCGCGCGTTAACTGCGGATGGGAAGACCCAGGTGAAGAGCTCGGCGAGGGGCGGGGTGCTGCGGGGGAGAGCAGCCCCCTCCTATCGGGACAAAGGATCGGGTGGAAAACCAGGTAAAGTGTAGGTGAGAGGCTCCTGCGGGGAGTTTCCATTAAGTCTTTTGCCTAGAATGAGGAAAGAGCTGCTGAAGTTGGAATGACCCGCTACGGGGAGACAGGATACTGGGCAGAGCGGGGACTGGCTTGGCCTCCAAGTTCAGCCTTTGCTTCCCTGCGGAACAAAGTTTGGACTTGACCCTCCTAGTTTGGACTTGAACACCAGATTGTTCACGTCTACAGATCCTTATTGAACATTATGAATTTTAGTTATGTATGCAAATAGAAAGAAGGGTCCCGGGGGCTTCATTGAGAGACCTTTTCATCGTTGGCTGCTTTTTTCCCTTCCTGGTTGTCCTCTGGGCTCTGAGTCAGAAAGTTTCCCACAGGAAGTTTCCCAATGGCCCAGTTGAATGATTATCTGCTGTTCACCATAAAAACTTACTGAATATTTGAATGAACGATGATGTCTTCTGTTATAATACACTCCTTTATTTATTCTTTGTTCAGGACTAGAAATGTGACTGGTTCCTTTTGTGGGGTGGGGGGCAGTAACTTTTAAATCATCTTCAGATATAACTGTACATATCAGTACAACTCCTTTCCAATACATCCCTTAGACTATTCCGATTCTTTTTCTTCAGTGATCCACTGTAGGTGTGCCAAGTGTTTCTGTTATCCTACAAAGCGAAGAATAAGAAGGAGACCCCGAAACCTAACCATCTTGAGTCTCCCAGAAGATGTGCTCTTTCATATCCTGAAATGGCTTTCTGTTGGGGACATCCTAGCAGTTCGATCTGTAAGTTGCGAGATGAAAATAGTATCAGCCCTAGAGTCGTATCATCAAGGCTCCATGTTCTTAAATGTCAGAACTTTGGCTACAAAAGAGGGCAGAGAAGCAAGGATGATATTGTTAATAGATGCTTGAGGTTGTTCTGGTTGTAGGAAAGCTGAACCATAACACACTCATTGTAATGTTTAATAGAGAAAACATTCTTATGGCAGTAAAATTTGCATCTCTTAAGGAACAAGACATCATACCTGAAATTAATGTAGTACTGTAATTAAAAAATAAAATTTTTTAAAGGAATAAGATAATATGTCTATAGCCATACCACCCTGAACAAGCCCGATCTCGTCTGATCTCGGAAGCTAAGCAGGGTTGGGCCTGGTTAATACTCGGATGGAAGAAATAAGATAATATTAAAAAGAATAAAAGCATATTTTTGAGGACAAATCCCATGTAACATTCGGTACTGAAAGGGACTCTGGGAGTTATTTTACAGATATTGGAACTGCGGCCTCATTTTGGGTGACTTAACCCAGGGCATATAGTAAATTAGTGGGAAGACAAGAACCCACTTCTCCAACTCCAAAGCCCCCCTCCATTGGGTTATAGTATCCATAGGTACTGAGTTTCCGATGGCAGTGGGAACATTAGTGTTTGAATTGCTATCCTGTGGTCAGGGCTCCTGCCCAGGGCAGAGGCTCCAGGTCCTACCCGAGGGTACTGTCACAGTGTCAGTCTTTTCCAAAAGCCCCTGTTTACCTCCAGGCTCCAGCTGTGCTCCCACTAGCAAGACTCCAGGCAGAGCAGCACAAAACAGATTTCTGTCCTAGCTGCTCCAATTAGACTTGGTTTCCCTGATCCTTGCAGGTATATACTCTTACAAAGGTATCATCCCCTTTATCAGTCTAGGTGCTTTGTTCTCCCTTTCAGGACCGCTGTCTTCACCTTTAGAGCCACAGAGAATCTTGTTTCTGGGCTCTTTTTTCTATTCAAAGCAACTGTTTTGAGACATAAAGACTTAGGGCCTTTGCCACTGGGGTGGACAAGGGGAGAGGAGACCCTACATCTGTATACATTTTGTCTTCAAGAGCTTCAGAGGCATGGCTTCTGGGAGGTGCCTTAATAATCCCCCTACTCACCCCACTTCCATTGTTCTGCAGGTGCACTCCCACCTGAAGTACCTAGTGGACAACCACGCCAGTGTGTGGGCATGTGCCAGCTTTCAAGAGCTGTGGCCTTCTCCAAGGAACCTGAAGCTCTTTGAAAGGTATCTCTTCACCCTGAGAACAGCTTGGTTTCCTCCCATTTGGAGGCATTCCTGATAATTCTAGCCTATGTCTCAGGGCCTGACCTGGGAATGATTTTGTTCTTGCTATAGGCCCTGCTAATGCCTTATCTCCACCAAGGAAGCAGCTGAAGGCTGTCAGCCTCGCCTGTGAGTCACATGACTTCCAGCACAGTTCTCAGTCATCCATATCACCAGCACAGGCCTGACTCCCATTAGTCACAGTGGTGCTTCTGAATAGTCCTTGGGCTGTGACCTATCCCTTGTGACTCAAACCCAGGTCACCTGTGTGGAAGCTTTATTCAGCTCTCTTCTTTGGTTCAGAACTGTGTGAGGTAGCCCTGACTGGTGTGGCTCAGTGGGTTGGGCATCGTCCTGCAAACCAAACGGTTCCCAGTTCCATTCTCCATCAGGGCAAATAAATGCCTGGGTTGCAGACCAGGTCTGTGGTTAGGGGCATGGGAGAGGTAACCAATTGATGTTTCTCTTACACATTGATGTTTCTCTCCTTCTCTTTCTCCCTCACTTCCCCTCTTTCTAAAAATAAATATAATCTTTTTTTAAAAACTGTGATTTAGATCCTATTGCAATTTATTCACTGGTTGATCCCACCCCCTGCCAGAGTTGAGACCCAGAGGGAGGGCCAAAGTCAATGTGAACCCTGTGGCCAGTGAACCCCGGTGTGCCAACGACTAGATCCACTGTCCAAGTGTACCAGTGGTTTCAGGCTGGCCACCTGAGATGTAATCCACAAACTATACAATTTACCCTTTTAAAATGTACCGCTTGATGGTTTTTAATATATTCACAGAGTTATGCAGCCATCAACACTATCTAGAACATTCTCAGTACTCCAAAATGAAACCCCGGACCAATTAGCAGTCACTCCCTATTTTACCTGCATTCCCCCAAATCCTAGGCATCCACTAATCCACTTCCTGTCTCTGGATATGCTCATTATGAACGTCTTATATAAGGACTCATACAACATGTGGCCTTTTTTGACTGACTTCTTTCACTTAGCCTGTTTTTAAGGTTCATCCATGTTGTAGCATATCATGGATAAATGATATATTACTGCATTACCTGAAAAGTTTTCTATTCAGAAAATAAGTATTCTAGCTTCATTTGCTGTGATGGAGCATAACCTTTATGGAATAAAATCATGTGGTATTTTATGTTCTTAATGTTCTAGGGCTGCTGAAAAGGGAAATTTTGAAGCTGCTGTGAAGCTGGGCATCGCCTACCTCTACAATGAAGGCTGTAAGTCCTTGCAGGGCTGGGGCTGGTGTCACCCCACTTAGTATTGACGTTTTAGAACAACAGTGAGCCTTTCTCAGTGTGTGTAGTTTAGTTGCTCTTCTTGCCATGTCTGGTGGTCTGCCTTACTGTCTACTCTAGGGAGCTGGTGCCAAGAGATGCCCTGCTGAGGGACCCACTGAGGAACTTTGATTTTGTAGGTTGGAAGAGTCATCTCTTATTTTGATAAATCCTTTCATTTCAGTTAGCAAAGAATGACCGAGCAGAGACTCAGAATCGCAGCTACAGCCAGCTTTCCTGTGGCTGCCCACCCTCTATCAGGTTAACACAATCCATATGTAGACTCTGGCTCCTCTCCTCAGCTGCAGTTCCTCTGTGGAACTCAGGGCAGTGTCAAAGCGTGCCTAATTCCACAGGGTGTCGATAATGGCAGGTAGCCAAGGTTCCAAGCAGGAGGCAGGTACAAGCAGGCCAAAGGCAGCATGGTGCCTGAATTTCTTCACTCCCAAGGTCAGGTGCTCCTTGAAAGAATCTTAAGCAGCCTTTTCCCACTTCCTGCCTGTTTGCACATCAAGGAACTAGGCTGGGGTCCTTCCTGTCCTGGCTCCCAAAACACACAGGACTTGGGTATAGCAGCCATTTTTCTGCTTCTAAAAGATCTGGCATCTTGTTGAAAGATAGCCTCTCATGTGGTCGGTTGACAAGACTGTTGTGACTAATAGAGACAATGAGCATTCTTCCTCCAGGCTCAGGAGAATGGCAGTCCTGCCCCAACCGTCTTGTCAGATAGCAGTTCCCAGAAGTAATTCACATACCCTCACCCATCTAATGTATACAACCCAGTGGATTTTTAGTATAGTCACAGAGTTGTGTAGCCATCACCACTGTCTAATTTTGGAAATTCTCATTATCCCCGAAAGAAACTCGTCAGTGGGGAGGGGCGGCGTATGTTGCCAGCAGTTCTCAGCAGGAGGGAGGGTGGGCATATGACATCTCCACATCCCTGTGATGTGACATCTCCACATCACCTTCCTAGCCTTCAAAATCCAGGCTGCTGGGAAGACCCAGGCAGGGGCACATGATTCACAAAGTAAGAAAAGAAAAGGTAAAAGCCCCTCATCCTGGAGGCTCTTTTCTCCTAAAATACCAGCAGCTTTGCACTACAGCAAGCCTAACATTTTAGACTTGCACCAAAGACCAGGGAGAACTTGCCACATTTATCCTTGAGACATCCCTGAGTTACATTCTGTCTGCCTCTACAGTGTCTGTGTCTGACGAGGCCCGTGCAGAAGTGAACGGCCTGAAAGCCTCTCGCTACTTCAGTCTCGCCGAGCGACTAAATGTCAGTGCCACGCCTTTCATCTGGCTCTTTATCCGCCCTCCATGGTCAGTGTCTGGAAGTTGCTGCAAGGCTGTGGTTCATGAGAGCCTCAAGGCGGAGTGCCAGCTACAAAGAGTGAGTGTGAGCAAGGGGCACGTGTAGGGCAGGCTGTGCTGGGCAATTCAAGCCCCATAGGATCCTGAGAGGTGAGAAAACCTTGAGAAGAGACACTGTGGACCATAAAAAGTCAGGGACCTGAGGGAAGTGGAGGTGCAGAAAATCAAGAGCCATGGGTGTGGGAGTGTTCGGAAATGACCTAGCAGGACGGGAGGCCTCGAAGCTGGGGGTCAGGGGAATCTGATGAAAGGCTGGACTGCAGACACACTGACAGCTGGAAAGGCAAGACAGAGGCTCCCTGAAACAGTCAACCCTCTGCAAAGAGGGACTGTCAGGGGCTGTGGGGCCCACAGAATGAGAGGGGCGGCCCCCGGATGTTCTCACCACTGATGTTCACACTTCTTTCTCCTCCTTTTCCTAGACTCACAGAGCCTCCATACTATACTGCTTGGGGAAGGTGCTGAGTCTCTTTGAGGTGAGTTTTATCCATCCCACTACAGCAGCTTCACGTGTCCATGCTGTTCACCTTTCTAACAGCCATAAACACCAAGAATGAGAAAGTGAGTGAAAAGCAGCAAAAGGGAGTGTCCAAGGTTCAAAGCCAGAGTGAGTCCCACCTATGAGAGGCTGTGTGGAACCAGGCAGAACATCCAAGTGTACACAGGACCAGTGGCTTGTTTCATGGTTATTGGTGACTCTCTCCCACTCGTCATTCAAACCTCTGCACTCTTGAGAAAGCTTTAATGAGCTTTGTGATTAAAGAACCCCCTCTGCAGAAAACTCAGGGAAGGTGGTGGCTTCTGGTGACAGGTGTGTGTTGACAGTACCAGGGAGGGATACTGAGTATTAGGGAGGAGGTGGAAGAGCCCTGAAATCACCATCTGGGCAGTTCAGTGTGGATGGCTGGCCCTCTGAGTGGCCTAGGGCCAAGCCAAATACCAACCTGGTCAAGGAGAAAGCAGAATCTATGAGGGCAGAACTTGTGAATGAATTCACTTTCCATGCTGGTTGTCAAATTGTCTCTTTAAAGAAGTCATTTCTATTCCGATTTAGTTAACTCATTTTTATTAAAGAGCAATGCCTGCAGTCACTTTGAGGTGTGGAGAGAAATGAAGATGGTTAATAGAATCGTTTAGCAGAAAGAGAATAAGAAAAGAATAAACTGCTTGGACTCATTCCAGGATGAAGAGAAAAAGAAGCAGGCCCGTGACCTCTTTGAAGAGTCTGCTAATCAGGGATGTTTGACCAGCTCATACCTCCTCTGGGAAAGTGACAGACTGATAGACGTGAGTGGACCAGGGTCTGGGGAGAGGAGGAATTATGTTGGCCAAAGGCATAGTCTCCAAACTGACCCTTGGATGAGGTTGTCACACAGGAAGGATCCTCATACAGGTCCTAGGCCCCTGGGAACTGCTGCACAGCAGGCCATTCTCAGCACTGCCCCAAAACGACCACCATCATTTGGAGGATAAAGGACTGGGAAGAAAGTGTAGCTGGGAACCCTCTGGGGGTGTTAGAGGAACATTTAAGGACCCTATAAGTTCTCAGTTTTTCCAGAGACACAACCATATAAAGTCATGCTGACTTTCTCCCATTGACAGATGTCTGATCCTGGACGATGCCTCCAAAACTTCCGGAAACTCAGGGACTATGCTGCCAAAGGCTGTTGGGAAGCTCAGGTGAGGTGGGAGCTGGCATTACATTTCCCGGGCTCTCACTCAGGAAGCAGTAAGACTGGCCCAGGACTGAGCTGGGTCTTACAGGAATTTAGTTCCAGGGTATGCAGGAGGAACCCCTGGCAGTGCTCCCCTCATCCTGCCCATTACCACCCTATCATTTCAAAGCCCATTGCCCTTAAGCCAGCCTCTTATTTTCTAAGTGCTTGTGGATTGCATCTGCTCTCAAAATTCATACTGACCCCTAAAGTTGTCTTGCCAGGTAAAGCCTACCTCAGCAACAGAACTCAAGACTCCTTAGAGCAGGTTGGCATGTGGAATGCTGTCCTATTCTCATTATTTGACCTGCTCACCAGGTCATCCAGTGTGAGAACCAAAACCTCAGGGCTTTGTAGTTAGTGTTCCTTAAGTACTCTCCTTGTAGCTGTAAAGTTGTGGTTTCAAGACAAAACCAAGCAGGTAGAAGCTCAACCAGCCAAGTGGATGACCTACTCACCAGGTCATCCACTTGGTTGAGCATCATCTATCCTCAAAAGCTAAGAAAGAAATCACAAAGCAATAGACATGTCACAAAACACTGTCATGTTTATATCCAAAAAGGCAGTTGGCATATTTACAAGACACATGACAATCAACAATGTGGTTCTAGTTAAAGCTCAAACTCATCAATATGAATAGTAAGCCCTGGCTGGTGCATCTCAATGCATTGAGCACTGGCCTGCAAACCAAAGGGTCGCTGGTTCGATTCCCAATCAGGGCACATGCCTGGTCCCCAGTAAGGGGCATTGCAAGGGACAACCACACATTGATGTTTCTCTCCCTCTCTCCTTTCCCCTCTCTCTAAAAATAAATAAATAAAATCTTTAAAAAAAAAATAGTAAGAATAGTAAGACCCTGATAAAGTCCACAGGGCCTCAGTGCCCTCTGAGAAAAGAGGAAATAAGCACACTAGCCGAAACCCAGCAGCAGCATTCCAGTCAACTGCTGGCCAGAAGGGCATGTGTTTCAATGAGATCACATTAGCAAATATGTATATGCATGCATATGTATATATATTCTTGTGTGTTTTTGGCCAGATAACTCATAACTTCAGGAAATGCACATTTTTAAACAATAGCTGTTTTTCTAGCAAAAATGTAATAAAATAGTATTCCTATTAGTGGGTGTAAACATTGGGGCCTACCTTTTAGAAAGCACTTGGGCACAAGTAGCAAAATGCTTAGCAGAGCCATTCCTGTGGACTGACCACATGAGGAGAAAGGCGCAAGGACCGAAAAGACTGCACAAAGACATTCCCTGAAATCATAAAATACATAAAAAATAGCTGAAAAGGAAGAACAGATGAAACACGCTTATAGATATTTCATTTCCTAAGGAACCACATCATTGTTAGGCGAGCAAAGAATAGATGTGTATATACCATGATCATAAATGCATATACACACAATTACAAATGCATAGAAAAATCTGAAAGGAAATGCATAGAAATGGTTGATGGTAACCATTTCAGAGCTTAGTGGGTGCTGGGTTGATCCTGTGCAAAGCTCAGTTAATCCTCACATCTATGTGTCAAAGTAGGTGCTGGATGCCACTTCATGAAAAGGGAAACAGTCATAGAACAGTCCCCCGGTTTGCCAGTGGCCACATAACAGACCTAGATTCTAAAAGCAGGTCATCTGAGCCGCCAGCCTGCTCCTTGCCACTTGGTTGCTCAGCTTCCCACTGGAGCATCAGGTTTTCACAATTGGGAGCTGTCCCGTGAAGTAGCCAGGATGTGCAAACCACGCCCCCGCAATTAGGAGTTGGACAGAAACAAACTTAATTTTTTTAAAGTTGCCAAAGACTTACTGGCTGGAGCTGCACCAGGGTAGGAAGGGGACTGACATTCCATCATGTACCTTTTATCCTTTTTTAAATTCTTGACCATGTAATGTATTATTTCAAAAGGAATAATTAAAATCTTAGCCATAATGTATCCAGAAAGTTTAGAAGGCAGAAGGAGGGCAAATGTGTATACATGTGTCTTCTCCCTGAACAGACCTTCACATCGGAAATGGAAAACCTCAAAAGCCACCACTTTGTGCTCATTCTGCGTGTCTTTCTTTCTCAGCTGTCTTTAGCCAAAGCCTGTGCAAATGGAAACCAGCTTGGACTAGAAGCAAAAGCATCCAATGAGATAGTCTGCCAGCTGTTTCAGGCCTCCTGCGCTGTTAAGAAGCAGGAGGTTTTTTCTGTGCAGAAGGGACTCAACGACACAATGAGGTAAGGGGTTCAAGCCTCTGATTGGAAGGCAGAACGACCACTGGTCTCTGGGGCTAAGGGAACTGTCACTTCCATTTCACCTAAGCCACCTGCCGCAGAGCACTCTGTATTGTCAATGCCACTAGGATCCCGCCATTTCTGTGCGTATGTTTTCTAAACCCTGCCTAAGTTATCCAGGGCTTTGAAGAGAAAATATCCCTCATAAAGTGCCTGCTCTCTCCAACTTTCCTTTTTAAGCCTCAGAACAAGTTAAACCATTTTAAACCTCTTTCTAAAATAATGGGATTCACATCCCCAATTTCTGAAGCCAAAAAACCACCTTTTCTTTACAAGCCATCATAAATAAGCATCAGCTTGGTGTGTGGAACTCCATGGCCATTGAGCCAGCCTGACCCAGGGAGCTATGCCCTCTGAGACAGCTTCGGTGTGCCCAGCAGCCTGAAACCCCAGCACTACCTACCTCTTCCTGCAGGTCCATTTTTCTCCAAAATTTAGAGATAACACACTCATATACTCAATCACAGAACATGTTAGTGAAATGGAAAATGTGAATCATTAAGCTTGTGCACGAGATTTCAGATACGTTTGGATTTATAATGGGCAGGCTCTGGTTGCAATGCCCGACACATAGTAAGTTCAGTAAACATTTATTTTTTGAAGAATCTAGCTTTTCCTGTAGAGGCTTGATCTCTCGCACACACAGTGCAGGATGCATAATGTGGGGTCCTTTGATCCCACATTAAATGTCACAAAGCTGTTATGCTTTTAAATCCTGCGGTGGTGGCGGCAGCCCCCCCCCCCCCCACACACACACACACACACTCTTCTCAGCTCTATTTCTGTTGGAAGAAATATGCTGATAACACTTTGTGCCTCTCTCAGTCTGCCCCCCCTTTTTTTGACATGCTATTTTGGGGAGGTTGGGTGTAACAGATTTCACATTTTTTCCTTTTCAAGAACTAAAATTATTTTATTGAAATATTAATATCATTTCAGCCCTTGAGTTGAGCATCTTCCCGTTTTCCAAAAAGTTGGCAACCACCAACTTTTTCTTTTTTTACTGAGGTATAATTGATATGTAACATTATATTAGTTTCAGATTTAACCATTTTAACATATATACTTAGGTTGGTCTGTTTTTATAAGTCAGATCATTAAGTTATTAAGTCTCTTTGCATAGGAAAGCTTCCTCTTTGGTTCCTATAGTGGCTGGTTTAAATTTCAAACACCTGACGCTCATACCCTCTTGCCTTCTGGGAGAAAAATAGAGGCTTGTCTTCCTCCTTCATCCTTTCCCCCTTCCATTCCACCTCCATTGCTTCCCTCCTCCTTCCAGTCCACCATTCTGACCCCATCTTTCCCTCCTTCCCTCCTCACCTAAGAGATGCTTCTGTCCGGGCTGACTAGGATCCCACCCCCCATCCCGTCTGCAGAAGCCTGCAGTGTCAGTTTTTCTCTCTTATTGTCTGCATCCCCTCTCCTTTGTTTAGAAAGGCATTTAATTTGCCATACTGTGGTGTCCTTGTCATTGCACGTACATTCCCTTGCAGTGCCTATGTCCCTGGCCCCAGGTTTTAGCCCTCTCGAGGAAGGACTCCATGTGTGTCAGCTCTGTCAGGCCTTGTGTTCTTGGCTCTTTGCCCCAATACAAAGGGTTTTGTTAAATGACCCCATATGTGAGCTACTGAGAGGCCAAAGCTCTCATACCTTTGAGAGTCTTTTTTCTGGTCCTGTGATCTGTCTCCACCCCTACCTTGTCCCTTACCTATGTGTGCCAGGGCTTCCCAGTGCTTGCAGGGGCTCTGTGGGGGAGGCAGGGACACAGATATATGAGCTCACCTGCCTCCCGGAGGCAGAGATGTGGGGCTCCCCTATTCCCTTGAATATGGCATCTGAGCCTGGGATGGTGCCTGGGTAAACCAGTGGTGCAGATGAGCGACTCACGCCCTTGGGACAGACAGGTCATCTGGAATGGGAGATGGGACACTCATGAATGCTCGCTCTAGTGTTCAGGGGTGGTGCTCTTCCCAAAGGTACATTCTGATCGACTGGCTGGTAGAAGTCGCCACCATGAAGGACTTCACAAGCCTGTGCCTTCACCTGACCGTGGAGTGTGTGGACCGGTACCTACGGAGGAGGCTGGTTCCCCGGTACAGGCTCCAGCTGCTGGGCATTGCCTGCATGGTCATCTGCACCCGGTGAGAAGCACCCCCATGGCCGTGCTCATGCCCACAGGCTGGCACATAACACACTGGCCCTGCCCTAGTTCATAGGCTGGCTTTTCAGTGAAATAAACCTTCAGTGTCCCACCTTATTTAGAAGGGGGTTTTAATTTTAGGGAATGCTGATCCTTGGTGCGTGGGCAGCCACTCATCCCAGCACATGGTCTCAGGACCCAGAGTGTGGCCTTGCTTGGGCAGGCTCAGACCAGACCCCTGTTGCCCTGGCCCCTAAGTGTGACTCAGCAAAGAGGGTAGGTCATCATCCTCCAGCCGAGATCACAGAAAAGACTGACTGCTTGTTGGCAGTGAGGTTTGCAAGAATGTGTTTCTCAAGTATGTGTCATCAGAGACCTACAGTCAGTCTCGCAGACCCCACTCCAACCACACAGACGGCACGTCTTCCTCACACGGCAGCCTGAACCCCTGGCAGCTCTGACTTTTCAGGCTTCCATCCTTTAACAAATACTGGTCCGCCCCGTTTTGCCTTTAGCAGAAATATGGATGACAGTTCCTACCATACATTTTGCATTTTCCAGCTTTCCTAAATCCAACAGTCTGCCATTTTCCCTGGGCAGTGCTTTCAAGACCAGCTGGCCTTGTCTGCAAGGCTTGGGGGAATGCGGAACAGGCTTACTGTATGCAGTGTTGTAAACTACAGAGATTAATTTTGCACAGCAACCCAGATGCTGAGGGTCCAGGCTCATCATGTCATTGGGATGGATTTTCTGTTTCATGAGGTCACAGAGGAGACCCATTTCTGTCTTACTATCTGTTACCACCCCCCATGACCCCTAAGGTCACCATGTGTACCTTCACAGCAAGCTCAGTCACATGGCCACTTGGACCTAGAAAGCATGATCTCTTCAGGTAGTCAATGGAAGCAGGGGATTATAACCACGGGTGCAGGGAGCACGGCTCAGTGTCAGCAGGCAGACTGCCACATGCTGTCTGGGCCCCTCACTATTTCAGGTCTCCTCACTGGAGAGGGCTGATAAGACAGGGTCACAGCCTCCTGGATCTTGGTGGCATAATTATGTTCTTGCCATCAGAGACCAAGTTACTGGACCACAAACTGACTAGCAGTGAGCTGATAATTGCTTTAAAAATTTTTAGAGGTTGAGATACCCCCACCTCTGTTCTCAAGGCAGCACTTACCATGGCTCCCAGCAAGCTGTGGGGCTTTCATTGGCCCCACCTGCATCTCATCTTTTCAGCACCTGTGGTCCCTGTGCCTCCTCTTTTAGTCAAGCCAACAGCAAACGTGGGAGCTGCAGAGTTCTTAGGACAGAATGGTCACAGGCTTAGCCCTGGTCTATCCTCACAAGGGGAGGCACCTTTAACAGGTCACTGGGCCAGCTTGTTCACTGATAGTTGGCTCTGGTGGAGAGTAGAGAACAGGGTGACCACCTGCCTAAAGGACAATCAAAATTCCAGTGGCCAGACTGTGCTGTGTACAAACCTTCAAACCACCTCCAGCTCAGTTCTGCTGGCTCACTGTCTCCTGGATTTAAGCCATTTATACTCACTGTAGAATCTGGCACAAAGCAAGGCAAACCCCCCCTCCCTCAGTCTCTGTGAGGATCGACCAATCACGTCCTTCATGGGTGCCTTTTGTAGAAACATCTGTGTACTGGGCAGTCCAGTCACTCCCACTGGTCCATGTCACTAATCTTTCCTTTCCAGCCCTTATGACAGGGTTATGTGACCTTTTCGGTTCCCTTCTGCAGCCACAGACATCCAGCTTCACTCTTTGACATCCCCCCACCCTCTGTCACTGAAGCCTGAAGTGATTGCCCTACTGAGGAAGTTGGGCTCAACTCTCAGACCTCTTCTCTATATTCCAGGTTCATCAGCAAAGAGATCTTGACAATCCGGGAAGCTGTGTGGCTCACAGACAACACGTACAAGTATGAGGACCTGGTGAGGATGATGGGAGAGATCATTTCTGCCCTGGAAGGCAAGATTCGGGTAAGTGGCCTTTTGCTTATTCCTTATAAATCAAAGTGGAGGTCACACGAGGGGGCAGCAGGATCCAAGGGCAGCCTGATAGCGTTGAGCTTTCCTTCTCTAAGAAGTCCCCCTGGACCCAGAGGGCATCTTGACACCCAGTGCCCTGGCATCCAGCCTGAATATCAGTTATGCCAGACCCTGTACTCTGTTGAGTGGGTGGATGAGCTCTCTGTGTGCTGAGACCCCACATCCACCTCCTGGTTTTGTCTAGGTCCCCACTGTGGTTGATTACAAGGACATCCTGCTGACTCTGATCCCTGTGGCGCCAAGAACCCAGCACCTGTGCAGCTTCCTCTGCGAGCTCTCTCTGCTGCACACCAGCCTGGCTGCCTACTCCCCAGCCCACCTGGCTGCAGCTGCCCTGCTGCTGGCAAGGCTGATGCACAGGCAGAGTAAGGAGCTTGCCTTTTCAGGCTAGCCGCTCAGCACAGGCTGAGCCAAGGGCCTGGGCAATTCCTGGAGTCAGGAGAAGACACTCAGATCTAAGTGGGGAGGGGGAGAAAAGAAGCAGGCCCACCTCTCCTGGAGAAGGAAACACCAGAATGGACTAAAAAACCATTCTCGGGGTAAGATCAGGGATGGTCCTGGCTTAAGTACTATTTTCTTCATTAATGACAGTGAGCAGGCATGCTTTGTATGTGGGGGTCTTTGCAACCCCGAGCTCCAGGTTCTGTTCTCCAACAGAACCATCAGGGCTGTGGGCGTGAGTGAGTGTCATAATGGCCCCACCATTCCTGCTTTTCTTTTTTTCTCCCCAGCACAGCCTTGGACCACTAGGCTGTGGGACCTCACTGGGTTCTCCTGTGAAGACCTCATTCCCTGTGTCTTGAGCCTTCACCAAAAGTGGTGAGTCTATAAAAGGAAATAGATTCTCTCACCCTACTTCTGCCATAGGGGCTGTGTCCTCAAGTGTGGGGGAAGGGAGGGAGCTCTCATAGGGTGGCCATCAACCCACACAGACCTTTCCTGCAGTGAGTTGTGCATCTCAGAGTCAACATGTAAACATTCCAAGGCCATACTGCTTTTTTCACTCAATTTTAACATTAAATGTGTATGCAGTAGCTCTTTCCAACCCAAGCTGAATTCCACAGGCAGCAGAACATAATAGGAAAATCAAGACCATCTCCCTGAGGGGGCAGGAATTTCAGTATAAGACACAGGATCTAGCTTAGGAGCTGGCAAGCTGGCCTCCTGGCACATACCCAGATACTGCCCATCTCAGCTTGTACTCTTTCCTCCTGCTCTGTGACCCACTCACTCTGGTCTCTACTCTTTCATGTCTACTTAAGCTGCCCCCAGTGACCTTCCTCCACCAGGCCATGCTGCCTCAGTGTCCCTTTCCCCCTGCATGAGAGTCTGGGTAATTAATTCCATCTTTCTGCTTATCCTCAGATGTCCCTGGAAGGTGTAATGACTTCCAGGATTCAGAACATTTCTAAACCCAAACCCCAGACTCCCCTGCCAGCTTATCCAAGCCGGAACCCCTCTTTTCCTGGAGCCATTCCTCCTCACAGATTGCATTTGGTGCTCTGTGGATGAGGCCCCAGTCGTTCCAGCAGAGACCTCAGGCCAGCTCATTTCTGGTTCTCCGTTCCTGCATCCCGGGGGCTCTGAAGGCCAATGCACTTTCTTTGTACATCTAGGAATCTGAACCCCTCAGTCTCCACTGTCTGCCCATGGTCACCCCACCCCCACCCCGCCACCTCCTGGATTGCTGCAGTGGAAGCCTCTGAGCATGCCACCTCTCCTTACACCTTCTGGGATGAGATCAGAAAACTCCAACATGGCCCCAGATCCTTTTTACCAGGCTCTGCTCTGGCCCACTTGCTTCTTCTCCCCACTCCCTGAGGAGGCTCCAGCCTTGGGGGGGACCTGTCAGCATTTCCCAGAGGTTGATGTAGGATTCAGCCCACCTTGTTTTCTCCTGTGGTGCCCGGACCTTGAAACTGATGGACTAGGAGTGCAGGTGACAGGCCAGCACGTGTCTGACCCATGGTTGTTTATACAAGGAGTGCAAGCAGTTATTGCCAGGCTACCAAAAGTTATTACCAGGTTGTCTTTTTTCCAAACCAGATAAATTGGAACCATTTATTTACAAACCGAACTTTTTTCTATGTGTACAATTCAACAGGCTCTTCATATATTTGGAGTTGTGTGGCCATCACCATAGTCAATTTTAGAATATTTTCACCACCCTCAAAAGAAAAACCCTGCACTCCTTACCTATATCACCTCATATTTCCCCTCCATTCCAGCTCTGGACAAACACTCATCTATTTTCAGTCTCTGTGGATTTGCCTGTTCTGGACATTTCACAGAAACGGAATCATACACTATGCAGCCGTTTGTGGTTAACCTCTTCCACCCTCATGTTTTCCGCTGTAATAATACTCTGCTCCATGGATGGACCACAGGTTCACCATTCGTGCACTGAGGGACATTTGGGTTGCTCCCATCTTCTGGCTGTTAATGAATTGTGCTGCTATGAACATCACGGACAAGTTTCTGTGTGAACGTGCTCACTTTTCTCTTGGGGATACACCTGGGATGGGAACTGCTGGGCCATAGGTGACTCTAGGTTTAACTCTATTCGGAACTGTTAGACTTTTCCACAGCAGCACCCTGTTTTACCTCCCATCAGTGGGCTGTTTTTGAAAATATGTTGTCCCCTCTGATTTCAGTGAGGGAAGCTAAAAATGGGAGTCTCTTGGAGTGGTGATGCTGATAATGCCTGTCCCAGAACCCTTCCTGCCCCCTACACTATCTCTCATGTGCCCCTCTGTTTGCAGCTTCCACGATGACGTCCCCAAGGATTACAGACAAGTCTCTCTGACCGCAGTGAAACAGAGGTTTGAGGACAAGCGCTACGAAGAGATCAGCCAGGAAGAGGTGCCACCCTCCTCCCCTGTCTCTTGTTCGGGGTGAGGATAGTTCCCTGTCTGCCCCTTGGGGCTTCTTACTTCCCTCTGATCCTGCCTTTCTCTCAGGTGCTGAGCTATAGCCAGGTGTGTGCAGCGCTAGGAGTGAAACAAGAGAGCCCAGAACCCGCATCTTTCCTCAACTCAGGGGACATTCACTCCTTCCTTAGCTCTCCCTCTGCAAGGAGAACCAAGAGGTTAGTAAGCCCAGTGTCTGTAAGGGTGTGATGCAGTGTTGGCTCCCACATGCTGGCCCTGGGTTCCCTCATGCTCCCTGCAACTTCTTGAGGGGCTCCATTATTTTATACAGGGGGGGCTCCTAAGGCATTAGAGGGCAAAGTAACAGATCCCATGAAAATTGAAGCCAAGATGAATCTAGGCCTTGGCCCCGTGGGCCTGAGCTGCACTGTCTCCAACCCTGTCCTCCATCCAACATGCTGTCTCTCTTGCTTTGACTGGTACCTTACAAGGAAAGATGGGCTTGGGCACAGGTTGAGCCCAACTCAGGCTCTGGCCCTGCCAAGCACTTGTCACATTACCCTAGCCCCTCTGCTCCACGGTGTTGCTGGCACTTCCTGCACTCTAGCTATACCTGATTAGTGTCCTCAGATCCTCCCTTGCTCACCCTCATCTTCACCTTAATTTCCTGTGTGTATCCCATGTACTTCTGTCTCCCATCTCAATGTCCTGGCTGTCCCACCTAGAATAACTTCCCTTCCCCACCTCACTCACCTGAAGAACTCTTATTGATCCTGCAAAGTCCAGATGAGCCAGGATTCTCACTGCACCTTCAGCCTTGCCTCTGGGACTCAAAGGGCAGGCACTGGGTGGCTTTGTCATCCCTATCACAGCACACTGGAGCAGGGTGGCAGGTGTCAAGGACCTAACGATGCTGCCTGTGACTGGGTTTCTGGCTCCCCACCCTTGTAGGAAGCGGGAGAACAGCCTCCAGGAGGACAGGGGCAGTTTCGTCACCACGCCCACTGCAGAGCTGTCCAGCCAGGAGGAGACACTACTCGGCAGCTTCCTAGACTGGAACCTGGACTACTGCTCCGGCTACGAGGGTGACCAGGAGAGCGAGGGCGAGAAGGAGGGCGATGGTGAGTCCCATGGCCACAAAGCCACCCACGGGCTGCACCAAAGGGGCCAGCAGGCAGAAGGATAGTTCTCATTGAGGGCCCCTGGCATTACCTGCGGGAGAACATGTCCGGACACATAAGTGAGAGAGCAGAAGCCCTAGGACACCACAGCAGGTGGCAGAGGGGAGAAGGTGAGGATTGAGGCCAAATGTGTGACAGGCTCCAGCCAGGCCTGTGTTTATGGAAGGGCCTCACAAGGGCAGGGGAAGGGGAAGAGAAAGAGACACTGTCTGGAATTCACAATAAGATCTTTCTAGAAGATTGTGTGAGGTGTCCCGCCCCCCTGCCCTCTTAGGCTCTGTGCCTCACACACTCCTCCAAGGGAGGCTGCAGGAAACTCTGTCCCCATGCACTCAGGCAGCACAGAAAGCCCAGTTCAAGCAGTTTCTGTCAGTTTTCCAATTGCTTGCTTTTGTGTCCATTCAAGTTGTCACTTCCTACTGTCCCCTAAGTCCTGTTGGGTGCCACTCCAAATTTAAAGGAGTCACTCAACCCAAAGGAGATCAGTACGGGGACTGTCTAGCAAGGTCCAGGATATGTAGCTGAGAGAGCTGGGTGAGAGCCGTACCCTGGGCCACTGGGGTCCCAACTGGACAGGGTTATCCCAATGCTCAGCCTGTGGCCTGACTTCTCCTGTAGTGACAGCTCCCAGCGGCATCCTCGATGTCACCGTGGTGTACCTCAACCCAGAACAGCACTGCTGCCAGGAATCGAGTGATGAGGAGGCCTGCCTGGAGGATGAAGGATATCAGGACCTGCATGCCATGGTGACAAGCACCCAGACACCTCTGGCCCCAGGACCCGAGCTCCCTTTCTGCAGCAGCAGAGAACTGGGCAAGGACATTACGACCTCAGGGTACTCTTCCATCAGCGGTGTGAGTCCCACAAACTCGGTGGACAGCAGCCCACCCCAACCTACCTCACCACTGTCCCCAGGCAGTGACTCAAACATACAGCCTTGCCACCATCATGCCAGGAAGTCATGTTTACAGTGTCGTCCCCCGAGTTCCCCAGAGAGCAATGTTCCCCGGCAACAGGTAAAAAGGAAAAATCTATCCACCTCCAGCAAGGAAGAGCAGGACACGAACTTGGCCTTCCTGAATGAAGCCATGAGTGTGTCAGTGTTTGCCACAGCGAATCGTGGAAACAGGGCTGCTGCTGCACTAGCAAGGAGTGGGGGCCCTGGCGATGGATGATATGTAGACCTCCGGTGGCCTCCACGGGGAACAGAGAACTTGAGGCGCCAACTGTCTTTCACCAGGGGAGTCCCATTTGAGCCATCAGAATGTCAAAATCAGAACAAAAACTCATCCTTCTCTTTTGGAACTTTAACCTCAAACAACATACCATGTGAAGCCTATTTCTCTGCCCCCTCCTGTGTCTGTCCTGCTTTCTTTCTGGGAAGCTTAAGCCCAATGCCTGATAACCAGCCCCACTGAACCCCCATGCTAGAAACTGACAGCTCTCACAATTGAGAACACATATGATCCAGGTAGCCTGGAACAGCTTCCTCGCTCTCTGCATCTACCTGGTTTGGGGTTCTACAGGACCTGAGAGCTCCAAGTACACTGTTCCCATGTCCACCTCTGCCTGCCAGGGTCATCTACTCCCTCATAGGGAAGAGGGCCCCATGTGGGGGAGTCCTGCCCTGTGCATTGTCCAGGACTACATGTGATCACCGATGTAAGGGCCTTGACTTTCTGCAGGCCAGGGCCGCAATATCTTGGACATAGGCTCCTTCACTCTCATATTCCCAGCTCATTGTAGAAATCTGTCCCTCCTCCCAGAATGACTTGTCTGTGTCCCCAACAGACAGTGTCTGTATGGACATCTCTTTTTGTGCTGAATTTCTGGTCCATTTCTTTTCCTGTATTTCTATCCTTCATTCTTCTAAGATGAAAACAAAAGAAAAATTTTAAATAGAAGTCATTAAAATTTTAAAAATAAGAGATTCTTAACATTATTTAGAATCAACTGAAAAGAATCTAATTCAAACTCTTCAACGCTATCCTGACACTATTTATGCAAAAAGAATTTTCCCAGAGAGGTTAGCCAGGCGGGGTTTGGCAAGGGTGGTCATTTGTAACATCTGAGATGACCCAGCTGCAGAAGAGCAACACTCAGAGGACTTGAACCTAACCTGCCTGCTGGGTGAGGGTGGGTCTGCTGTGAGTTCCTGAGAATAACTGTCCTAGAGAGACTGGGACTCCCCCCAGCAGGGCAGTACTCAAAACACCTGAGGGATCTGCCACGTTGCCCTGACCTCTAGTTGTGATGACCACTGACACCATGCTACAGTAGCTTTTGTTTCCTCTCAAAATGTCAGAACCACTTGACCAGAGTGTCCCTCAAATGCTCTTGAACCAGAACTACAAGGATGTGGAGATGCTGATTCACTGGTGGCTTTTCTGGGTGCCTGTGTATGTGTGTGTATGCGTGTATACGTCTGTCTCCAGGGAGCTGTCTCTGCTACTGTAAGAGAATACTGACCACACCATATGCAGTGTGGTTAAGGGGACCCCCAGTATTGGGATCGCAGACCTCCTGTTGACTGTGTGCTCCTGGGCATCTGTGAGCCTGTTTCCTCACTTGTAAGATGGGGCAATACCTACCTCACAGGGGTGTTGTGAGGATTAAATGAGATGAGGATAGTGGAAGCTGAGTGATGTGCATATCTAAACTGCCTTCTTGTCACTTCCTAATGTCACCCAAGTCACTTGGGGCACTTGTCCATAGCCCCTTATCAAAATTCCAACTCTGGGTGAAGCCAGTTCTCTGCCTTCCCCCAGCCTACACCTGTAGAAGAAAACCACTCCAGTGGAACACAACACTGTGTACCCATAGTGTGGGGTCTCCCTACGTCTCCCCAAATTCTAACGGTCACCTTGACACCTCCTGACTGTGGTGCTGTCTGCCTGCATCTCCTCAAGTCCTAATCATCACCTTGGTGCCCTGTGACTGTGTTATGGGGTCTCCTAAGTACTGATGGAAGCATTTTCCCCTCCTACCTCACAGAGAATCTCATTTTTGGCAGAAATGGCATCAGCATTCCCCTATTGGGCGTGAGAATGGGCCACTGCAAGTGAGTGGCCACCTTAAGAACAGTCCCAGGGTGGCCTGAGTCCGAACCTCTCTCCCCCTCTCTCTGCCCTGCTCCCTCAACTTCCCTCCATGTCCTTCTCCCCTATGCTGCAGCACCTTCCTATTAGAGACTGTAAAATGGCCAGTTCTCCATCTTTAAACAACCCCCCCCCCCCGCCCCAAGATTTGTCCTTTCGGATTCCTGGGGATCTCTTTATTCTTATCTCCAATTACATTGGCCCTTGCTGCCTGCATTACTCCTCCCACTCAAGGTCTTCCTTCCCTTGTCACCGAAGACCCCATCCCCCATCCCTGCGACACCTCCCAGTACAGCCTCCCATTGTTTCTCTGACACTGGGCTCTGCAGTCCTATCATCCATTCCTCACCTGTCCCTGTCCATGCACACGTGCCCCGCCTTGGACCATCTTGCTTCATCCCTCTCCGCCCAGGTGCCTACCCGATGTCTCCTCTGGGTGTCATCACCTTGCCAGTATGTCCAAAAGTGAACACTCCCTCCTTCCTCAACCCCGCTCCCAATACAATTCATCCACACCTCTAGCGACCGTTTTCACTAAATACCGATTGTGCCCCTTCACGTGCCAGATGGGTCAGCAAGGCAGGTCGGACGCACTTCAAAGTGACTTCAACAAGGACAAAGAAGAAGCCAACCGTAAAGTGATCACAGATGCCACCATCTACCCAGTTATCCACACCAGACGCCTGCGCAGCATCGGAGGTCTCTTACCCGAGACCTAGGGCTGTAGCTCTGCGAGGAAGACACGGCACTGAGCCCTGGAGTTGGGGCGGAGAAGATGGTCCTGAGCTTGGGATCCGTATAGGGTAGCCCGGCCGGAAGGGGTTGTCTTACAGCACGGAAGGGGTGGGACTTTCCAACGGCGGCAAATCCTGAAGAATGGCTGCTTCCTTCATGCTGCCCCCCGGCTGCTCCCGCCGGTAGGGTCAGGGCCGTGGGGGGATTGTGGCAGGAGCGAGCGCGGCCCAAGGAAGGCTGGCTCCGGAGCTGAGCTGCTGGTGTGTCCCTTCCAGGCTGGTGGCCGAGCTGTGGGACGCCCTGGACGCCTGTGCCGAGCGACAGCGGGAGCTGGAGCGGAGTCTGCAAGTCTCCCGGCGGTTGCTGCGGACCTGGTACGCAAAACCCCAACCTCCAATTAGTCCTCCCTCGTGCCCTCAGAAGCCCTCTCCGAGTCCCCAGGCCGAGAGGCCAGGCTTAGCGTCCATTTCTGAGTTACCGATCGTCGCCCCCCCGCCCCCCCCACCTTTCCCTGAAGGCTCTGAGGCTGGGGTTTTGCTTTAGATCAGGCGGCCCTGTGGGGTCTTTTGGGCCTGGGCTCTATCTCCTTGTGTGCCACGGCTGTCCTATGTCTTCGCAGGGAACTAGCCAAGACTCCGGCTCCGGAGCCAACTCCAGGGCTAGAAACTAATGAAGAGGCCCCATTTCCAGGTAAACCTAAGCCGCCCACCTCCAGGTGTTGCCCCTGACCTGTCTTCTGGCTTGCAGTGGTGAAGGACCCTCCTGGGGGACAATGGTGAAAGACCACTACATGTCTTGGCTTTCACAGCATGCAAACCCAGCCCCCAAGACCTCAAGGAGCTGGAGCTTCTGACCCAGGCACTGGAGAAGGCTGTACAGGTTCGAAATGGCATTGCTAAGGCTGGAAAAAGAGAGAAAGCCTCCAGCCTGAAGTCTGGGTCCATTGCCACATCTGCTACCACAGCTCCTGCCCTACCCCGAGCTTCTGGAACAAAACCTCCCAGGGGTATCCACCAGATCGCCATGCCTGCCAAGGGCCTCCCTAAGCCCAGGCCTCTGTCAGCGGGGGATCAGACCTCTATGGGGAGAGGGACCCAAGATGCCAAGCCTGGACCAAACCTCAGGGACCAGCAGATAGCTCCATTGGCTGCTCCTCAGGCCCAAGAAGCTTTCACACTCAAAGAGAAGGGGTAGGTTTCCAGACCCTCACTGAAGAAACTGCTCTCTGCCTGATTAGACCCTGGCTGGCAGCTGGAGTCCAGGATTTGAGGTGACAGGGAGGGCAGAGCGTTGAGGTGGATGTGGGTTGTGGAGTGCTACCCATGAGACCCATGCCCTGAAGCTGGCAGAATGGAACAGCTGGCTGCGAATGTGCCAGGCTTGACGAGCTAGGGCCTGTCCCACTCTCCTCCCTGGTTCACCAGTGCCCTATTCTCTTATCCACCCAGCCTAGGGGCTCAAGGTGGGCTGTGCTTGTGGTACCCTCTCTTCTCTCTGCCAGGGCAGGCCTGGACTGGGCTAGCTTCCACGGTCACTCTGAACACCCTGTTCAAGGGGGTGGGAGTGGTTAGCCTCACCCCTGACTGGGCTCTAAGCAGGGAGAGGGGTCTGTAGCCCCAGAATGAGGCGAGGCTGCTCAGAGCACCGGCTTCCCTGACAGGACCCTGCTGCAGCTACCCACGGCCTTCAGGAAGGCGGCTTCTCAGAACTCCCGGTGAGCCTGAGTCTTGTAACTGGGTGGAGGTGGAGGGGAAGCCAGGGGAATGTGGAGAACAGGGAAGGGACCATGTTGGCAAGACTTCTCCAACAGATCCCTCTGCTTTCTTTGCTAGGTGGGGACACCATATTAAATTCTGCTCAGCTTGGACTGCCATAGTCACCTTAGACATAGTGAGCTTTGGGGCCCCCAGCTCAGCTACTTGCTTACAAGCTGCAAAACTGAGCAAGGCATGTGGTGCCTTTGAGTCCCAATTCGTCTTCCATATGCAGGTGATGATAATAGTACTAGCTTTGTAGAGTTGTTAACCAAGGTGGTTCCTTTCAGGTTATGTACTGTGCCTGGCACAGAGCCAGCACCGAGAGTTCTTACCAGTCGTCCTAGTTACCAGTCTCTGCCAAGCCCTCCCTCCTTCCTCAGATTCTCTCCTAGTAGTTCCCAGAGTGAATCAGCTCTCTGGACTGTGTCCTCTTAGTTCCTCGAGGCCTCCAAGGCCCCTCTTGGCGCTCAGCAGGCCCAGACACCCCAGGCTCAGGCCCCTACCCTGACTCTTGCCTACTTCCCAAGACCCAGCCCAGATGGCTGGAATAACAATCCCTCTCTGCTTCCTGGGGTGCCCGTGTGTGCATCCCAGCCTGTGGGCCCAGCTCAGCTCTACACAGACCAGTGATTCCATGGATGCTACTATGTCCTCCAAAACCCAGTTCCTCCAGAAAATGCAGATGACTGTATCCTTGCTGGATTTGCTGGGGTGGTTGGGGGTGGGGAGGTATCTAGTTCTGAACTTCCTAGGAGTTATAGAACTCCTAGAATGAGGAGCAACTCCTAGAAGGGCTAGAGGTACTCCCAGATCCTATCTTTGGGGGAGCGGGGGCCTGACCACAGGGGAGTTTCCCTGACCTGTGCCCAGTCAGGTTGGCCCAGCTCTGGGCTCGGTGCTGCAGAGGTGGAGGCGGAAATGGGGCGCCTGCAGAAGGCCTGCTTGCTGCTGAGACTGAGAATGGTGGAAGAGCTCACAACAGGTAAGTGGACCCTGATATGGGTCTTGGGGTAGGGAAGGCTGCAGGACCAACCTGGACCCAGCCTGCCCTCCCTGACCCTTTCATAGACCCCATGGACTGGATGCAGGAATACCGCTGCCTGCTCACCTTGGAGGGGCTGCAGTCCCTTGTTGGGCAGTGTCTCTACAGGCTGCAGGAGCTGCGGACAGGTGAGACCTCCCCCACCCCCACCTGTGCTGAGTCTGGTCAGGGGTCAAGGTCCTCTAGCCACAGGTAGTACTGGGACTTTAACAGCAAGCTAGGAGCAGAGACAGACAGGCCTTTCCCCTCATCACCCCACTGTGTTCTGAGTACTCCCTAGTTGTCCTGTGGGACCAGTTGGGGCAGCTCTCCCAGCACACAGAGCCCCACCACTTTAAGTAGTTTGCTTATGTGCCCAGTTATTGAAAAAGTAGTGTGTGAGAATCAGCGAAGTACTGGCAAATAACTGGCCTAGCCTTGCAAGAGACGACTGTGGACAATAGGGCTTCATCCAGGAGGCAAAGGAAAACTTCGCAACCTTAGAGGAGAGTGGAGAGGAGGTGCCTGGCTGTCACCCCATGAGGCCACATCCCCCTGTCCTCACAGCAGTAGTGGAACAGCAGCTGGGGCCGTGGCCTGAAGGGAGACTCCCCAGGGCTTCATTGCCCTGTGGAAGAGGAGCAGACCCCATCTGGAGCCCCCAGCTGCTTCTCTACTCCAGCACCCAGGAGCTGCAGACCCTGGCAGCCCTCAGGCTTCGGGTGGGCATGCTGGACCAGCAGATCCACCTTCAAAAGGTACTTCCAGAGTAGGAGGTGGGGAGTAGGTGACTGGGTAGGTGCCAGGAGAGCCTGGTCCATGGGGAAGATTCCAGGTCTGGAGCCTTGTGAGGGCTTAAGAGCCTGTCTGTGCTCCTCCCCACAGGAACCCCCGCCCGGGAGGATGGGAGCCTCTGGGCCTGCGCACTTGCCGGCACTGGAGAGAGCTGGGAGCTTTTGGAGGAGGGAGGGGCTGGAGTATGGTTCCCCAAAGCCTGCCCTGGAATTGCCCCACCCCCTGTGGGGCCCTGGGCTAGCTGTCTGGGACAAGGCCTCCCTGCAACCTTGACCCTGCATCTCTTCCCAGGTCCTGATGGCAGAACTCCTCCCTTTGGTGAGCACGCAGGAGCCATTGGGACCAGCCTGGCTGGCCCTGTACCGGGCTGTGTACAGCCTTCTCTGTGAAGGAGGCCAGCGTTTCCTCACCGTCCTTCGAGATGAGCCTTCTGACTGTACCCTTCCTGAGGCAGGGCGAGCTGGTTCTGGGTCTGTTGAGGAGAGCACCCCCTCTCTGGTCAGAGTTTAATGAACAGGGGTTGAGGGGATTTTCACTTGTGCAGTGGTCTGGGCTGAGATTCCTATACTCCCCTGGGAAACCAGATTTCCAAGGAGCAGGGATGGCCTCCCGGCTCCTCCTGAGGAACTAGGGCACTTCTCACAGCTGCTAAACCTGCTTAGGGTACAGCAGGGCCCTCCACAGGCTTGGGGAGGTAGAGGCCCTTAGGGGGCTTTTCTTAGCTACCTCTGTTTTCTCTCACTTTAGGCTCAAAAGCTGCTTGTGTGACATTAAAGCTACTTTAGAAAGTATATATATTTACAACATACAAAGGTGGGATTTTGTGCGTATTTGTTTTATTTTATCTGTATTTTTGTTTGTCAAGAATATATCAAGTATATTTACCAAGAACACTCATATCCCTTCTGTATTGTAGGGCAGGGGTGAGGCCACTCAGGGTGGCTGCGCTGGGCACTCTCTTCATGTGTTGGCTCCAGCACAGGCACCTAGATCTGTGCTGGGCTCATTGGAAGACACAAAAGCCGCAGGCATGTATCAGAGTAGCTGGACACTGTGTGTCCACAGCCATCTATCCTGGCACCTGTGCCCACCACCTCCTGGGCCATTGCTGTGGCCGGGGTGGGCCCCCCACACTGAGCCACCACCAGAGAACAGACCCTTTACTGAGCACCCCTCACTTTCTCCACTATCGCCCCTTATGGGGTTCCTGCCTCCCTGTTGAATTATTGCTTTGGAAGGCAAAAAAGTAGAGGTCAAGGTCATGGCCTCTGGTTTTAAACCAGTTGCAAATTGGAGTTTACATTGTGACTTGTTTGCTGCTATGAGACTTTCAGCAAGATTCTTAAGGACTCTGAGCCTCAATTCGCAGTGTTGTCCCCACTGTCCACAGTGTGGTTATTAGCTCTGGGGTTAGAGTGCAGATAAATGAGATGATGTGAGATGCTTCACAGTGCTGGGCCCTGCTGAGGTCTGGGAGGCTGTGGCATTCTTTAAATGAACCTTTACTGAGTACTTCCAAGGACCAAGCACAATTCTCAGAGCTGGGGCACTGGCCTTTAGAATGGACAGCGACTGAGACAGGGAGTAGCACCAGCCTCTGCCCGAGGGGACACCCAGGCCCAGGAGGCAGGTAACTTGGACCCAGGTGAAGTGTAGCAGATACAAGAGGTGAACTGGGTGATGTTGAAACAGCTTCAGGGTGGCTCCAGGTCCCCTGCAGGAGACCCTACTACAAAAGTGCCCATTGTCCAGCAGGCTAGAAATCTTGGACATAGAGTCCTGAGTCTCATTGGCTGCTGGGGACCAGATGACAAAATAGAAAAGGAAAAACCAGGGGCTTTGTTGCAGTGAGGGGCCTTAAGGGAATGGAACAGTACCCACCACTCCAGGACAGGACCCAGGGAAGGGGGAGCAGACAGAGCCAGAGGGACGGCTGGCCAATCCACTGGTGCCTCCAGAGCTGCCCAGGCGCTCAGATCATGAGGAACCCTTAATCCTCAGGGTGGACCCGACCGCCACCCTAGAATCAGTTTCCATAGCTGGTAGTTTCCACCAGAATTATTTTATCCACTGGTTCACTTGGTTTATTGTGCACCTTCCTTACTGGACCTTTGTCCCACGAGGGCAGGGGTGCTGTCCACATGGATCCCTAGTCAGGCCCAAATGGGCGTCCAAAGACCCACATATCTGGAGCTAATCCTGGGTACTGGTGGTGTCCTGCGGGCCACTGGGGACCTGTACCTTCTTGGGCAGGGGGCTGCTACAGATAGTATGAGGTCGATGTCTGGGTAGGCCCCAACACACAGCCCCCAGAGCAAGAAAAGGAGACCCCCATCTAGGTTAGCATCTGTCCCATGAAGTCAGAAAGCAGGGAGAACTCTCATGGGTGTCTTGGCAAGCAAGAGCAGGGACTGAAGGGTGCCCACATTCACCCTAGTGTAGCCTCCACATTGGTAGCGTGAATGTACCCGAGTTTCTACCTGTGACACCTACCAACATCCCTGGGCCCTGTGTATGTTTCTGTGGACCATGGGCAACACAGGGCAAGGGGTGGATGGGGATCATGGCCTCCATGCGTCCTACCATTCGGCAGTGTGGCCCTACTCACAGGCTCCCCTGCAAGACCACAGCCATCACCTCCCTGTGCAGACCCTGCCTGGACCTGACCCAGGGGGTGTTGCTGGACCCGTTTATGCTGGCCTCAGACTCCTGGCCACCACAGTGGGGGGTGGAGAGCAGGTATGGTAGGGCAGCAGCAGGAGCCAGGGATGCCCTGAGCCTCACACAAGGCCTGATTCCCAGTGAGGTTGTGGCAAGCCAGGAGCCTCCCTCCGGACCTCACCCAGGCTGGGCAGACGCAGTGCGGTGCATAGGTCACTGAACCCCTACCCCTAATTCTTGGGAGGCACAGGCAAAGGGGGCTCAGCAGCCATTTCCCTCTCCTCCCCCATCGGCTCTTCCCATCTCTCACCACTCTTCGCCCACTGTTGCTTTTCAGCATCTCACTTGACGCGCAGAGCTGATTGCAACTGCAGAGCAGGCCTGGCTTAAGGGCAGGGCCCGTGAGTGCAGCATGGAGAGCGGGGAGCCCTGCCGTGAGTGCAGGATGCAGGTTGGCAGTGGGCCACCGTCCTCGGAAAGAGGAGCAGTGTACTGTCCCCTTGTCTCCAGTCGTCTGTCTTCCTCGTTGGGTTGCAAGCTCCTCAAGGCGTAATAGGTGCTTAATACATATATCTGTGTGCTCTGTAAACAAGTGGTGATTTGAAAGCATCTTGCAGAAACAGCAGGCCCTGGGCTAGGCCAGGAATATTTAATTGGTCACCCTTTTAAAGGAAATACCCCAGCCCTCTGAGGCCTCAGAATGTCAGGCCTGCCGGTGCCTCCCCCAGTTTCCCAGAACACTCCAAAACCAGCAGGAGTGAGGTGAGGAAGGAATAGGGAGAATGCAACAGCCTGAGGAATTGCTGGAGGTGGCAGGGATGCAGAGCCTCTTCTAAGGTACCAGGGCAGGGCAGGGCCAGGGAGCAGGGAGGTGGTGTGAGAGGCCTCAGTCAGGGGCTGGGAACAAGTGCCAGAGTCCACAAGAAGCAATGAGCTGGGCTGGAGGCCAAGGGGAAGGCCCCCCTAACTCCCATCACACCATCTGCTGGGGCTGCCCTGGGGGCCAAAAGAGAGTGTGTGCGGAGGGCCATTCCAGGGAGGAAACCTGGCTGCCTGCAGCCTCCTCCCAGGGAAGCTGGTTGTGCAACAGGCCCAGGGCTAACCCCCATGAATACTCACCACAGGCTGAGCCCTGGGGGCCTCCTTCCACCACACCAGAAGCCACCAGATGTTCTGCAGACCTCAGCAAGGAGGCTGGGCTGCAGACAAAGCCTCAAAGGCTGACAGAAAAGGGAGAGGCTGTTCCCCCTTTCCTCCCTCCTGGCAGGAGTCCTGAATCCAGACAGCAAGGGTTTCTATGGAAGGAAGCTTGTCTCAAACCCTGTGGAACTCCTGTTTTGGGTCTGGGCATTTTTCCCCACCGTGGCCATCTGGTCACCTCCTTGCTTCTAAGGCCCTCGAAGGATCTATTGTAGCACCCACTCTCTCACCAGAACTCTTCCCATCCCAGGCAGCGTTTGATGATGGCAACCAGAGGGCCTTTAAAAAGGTGGTTGGGAAGGTGCTCTTTCTGACCTTGACTGCTCCCAGAACAGGTGTGCATGCACAGCAGGCTGGACAGGGTGCAGGCAGACAACCTGGTGAAGATGCTCTTCAGCCTAGAAGAGATGGACTTCCTGCAGTAACAGCCCCAGGAAGTACAGCAGCACCCCACACCACCCCTGCCCCAGCCAGTAGAAGAATATGTCTCCAATAGTGAGTCAGGGCACTAGGATGAGCTCTGACAGCATCCAGCTAACCATGGACTGGTAATTAGACCCACTGCGAGGAACTCTGTCCTACAGCCTGGATTAGCCAGCTGTTGGGGACCAAGGAGCAGTGGGGCACTTACATCTGCTGCCCAGCAAGGGGACCCTGCTCACAGCCATCCGAATGTTGCTACTGTGATTGGAGTGGACATGGCAGGACAGCCCACTACCCTCCAGAACTGGCTGAGGGCTCAGGACACAGGCTCAGAGCCATGACTGGGTGCTGGTGCAATACAGTATTTAAGTATCTGTGTAGACAAAGCATAAATGATTTGTGTTTTAAAAAAAATGAGGGAGCCCTGGCTGGTGTAGCTCGGTGGATTGAGCGTGGGCCTGCGAACCGAAGGATCGCGGTTCGATTCCCAGTTAGGGCACATGCCTGGGTTGCCAGGCCAGTTCCCGGCAGGCGACATACGGGAGGCAACTGCACATTGATGTTTCTCTCCCTCTCTCCTTCCCTTCCCCTCTGAAGATAAATAAATAAAATCTAAAATAAAAAATAAATAAAAATAAAAAAAATGAGGAAGCTGCACTCTGCCAGCTCCCTCATTTGTATACAGCTCTTTGTTGTAAGGGGCACATTCTCTTTATTGGGAAGTTGAGGGACAGGGCCTCATGACGCCTGCTCTGTGGGGCAGGGGTACCCACAGCCATCCTGTTGCTGCTAAATGTGAAGGGATAAGCCAGCAGCCCCTGTAAACCTCCTGGGTGAGCCCTTCCAGAGTCTCCCATCATTTCATCATTCCCTCCATACACACCCCAACCCTGCATTTGTGCCAGTCTGGCCTGGGAATGGGCCTGACTGGAGGATGTCAGTCACTCCAGGTGCCTCATCACCCTCTCTTCCTCCTTCTCCAAGGTCAAGGCCTCTTGCTCTCTCTTCTTCAGTTTCCCTGGAGGCTCCAGTGTCCTCCTGCTCCTCCTCTCCTAAACAGCACAAGCATTCTGCTTTTCTCCGTCCTCTTCTTGTGTGTCCTTGCAGTGTCTCAGGCCCAGCAGAGGATGATAGCTCCACTAATACAGACACTTATGTGGCATCTTCCACTGGCTGCAGGGTTTGGCCTGGAGTCAGCCTCGCATCTGAAACTCCAGGCCTCAGAACTGTCCCAAGTAGGATGTGTTCCCATGTGTCTTTCCCTTTCCACATGGGGTCAACCCCTTCTGCGATGCTTGGACCCCCTCCATCAAGGACCTCAAGGTGGTTGGGAAGGGGTGTCTCTGTCTAGAGTGATTTCTGGACCCTTGTGGCTGGGGCCATTCTCAGCTGCAACTGCCCCATCCCCAACTGGTGTCCAGGCTACCCACCTGGGCTTCTCCTGAGTTTCCCTGCCCAAACTTGCTGGTATGTGGGCCAGGCTCAGGGGTATGGCACAGCCATCTGTGACTAGCACCCCACCCCCATAGATCAGACCCCTCTCTCTACCTCTCCATAGGTATCCAAGCCCCTGAACCCCAAAGGAGACCTGCCACCTAGTTGGATGTACCTGCCCCACAAGCTTCCACTTCCTCCCTGCCAGCTTGGCTGGGCCCATCATGGTGTTACAACTAGACAATCAGAGGCCCAGATAAAAGAGTTTAGCCTGATGTGGGTGGAGGATGCCAGCCTCATCCCTTAGATGAGTTCAGGCCAGTCGCAGGGGTGCAGTCCCTCCTGAACAAAAGGCAGGAGAAACTCAAGTATGTTGAGCCAACAGCTCATCAAATACCCCACCCCCACCCCAGCTCTGGGGATGCTGAATAACAAGGCATATGGCCAAAGAGGAAACTGAGGCTTGAGCAGGTTAAGGAATGTGAACCACACAGCTGGAAATTAGAGCAGCTTGGATTCAAAATCAGACCTGGTCCAGATCCTGGATTCTTTCTACTAGAGCAGACGTCTGCCTTGGGGACACCCTGCAACCACCAGCATGGCTTGGTTTCCCATGCCCTGAGTTATGTCTTTTACCGATATCAGTGAGCATCCAGGCACCAGACTTCAGACCCAGGGAACAGCCTACCTGATGGGCCTGAGGGAGGAGCCTGCCAGACCCCCTGCCCAGCATGTAACACAGCCCCAGGAGCAGTCAAGGTCTGGCCGCCGGCCAGGGACCCTGCTGGGTGGTCCTCCACAGGCTGCGAGGCTGAACTTTCCCCTTCAGACCCCTCCCGGCAGCGCATTCCTGGCTCCTCGGCCCCTCCCCCACTGGTTTAGCCTGTGTCTGAATCTGCTTCTGATTCCACTATGCCGAGGAGGCCCCCTCTTCTCCCCTCCCTCCTTCCCGGCCCCTGCAGCTCCGCCTCCGGCTGGGCCCAGGCTTGAGCCTGCTGCGCCCCCCACCCCACCTGGCACAGCTCAGCCTCCCTCACTGCAGCCCGAAGGAGGTGGCGAGGCCCGGGCGTCCCAGGGCCCGCCCTCCCTTGGCAATTCCCGGGAGGCCGGGAGACCTGCTCCGGTGGGTGAGTGTGAGCAGCGTGCGGTGGGTGGGGCCTCCGCGGGCGGAGGCGCAGGGAGCCTGGGCGAAGGCTGTCATCGCTCCAGGCCTAGCAGGAGGACGCGCCAACATCCTCGCTGCTGCACTAGACCTGGGGCGTGCCCGTCTACTCCCACCTCTGGGCCCCCGTTGGGGCTGCCTGGAGCCTGTAGTTGCTCAGCATTGCGTGCAGGCCGGCAGAGCTTCGGACCGGAGCTCTACGCCCTGGAGGGCAGCAGCGTGGGGCCACAGCCAGCTGGCTGACACACGGAGGCTCCGGCCATGCCCAGCTGGCTCTGGGGGCTGTTGCTGACCGCGGGCACGCTCTGGGCGGCGCTGAGCCCCGGGCCACCGGCGCCCACCGACCCCTGCCATGACGAAGGGGGCGCGCCCCGAGGCTGTGTGCCTGGCCTAGTGAATGCGGCCTTGGGCCGCGAGGTCCTGGCGTCCAGCACGTGTGGGCAGCCACCCACGCAGGCCTGTGACTCCTCTGACGCTCGGCGGGCACATTCTGCTGCCCTCCTGACCTTCACAGGGGGCACCACAAGCCCTGTGTGCTGGCGTTCCGACTGGCTGATGCAGGCGCCCCTCAACGTGACCCTCACAGTATCCCTGGGCAAAACTTTTGAGCTGGTGTTCGTGAGCTTACGCTTCTGCTCCACGCCCCCCACCTCAGTGGCCCTACTCAAGTCGCAGGACCATGGCCGAAGCTGGGTGCCACTGGGCTTCTTCTCCTCCTGCTGTGACCTGGACTACGGCCGCCTGCCTGCCCCTGCCAATGGCCCAGCTGGCCCGGGGCCTGAAGCTTTGTGCTTCCCTGAGCCCCAGACCCAGCCTGATGGTGGTGGCCTTTTGGCCTTCAGCGTGCAGGACAGCAGCCCGCCAGGCCTGGATCTGGACAGCAGCCCTGTGCTCCAAGACTGGGTGACCGCTACGGACATCCAAGTAGTGCTCACGAGGCCTGCCATGCTGGGAGATACCAGGGACTCCGAGGCCATGGTCCCTTACTCTTACTCAGCCACTGAGCTCCAGGTGGGCGGGCGCTGCAAGTGCAATGGGCATGCCTCGCGGTGCTTGCTGGACACCCAGGGCCACCTGATCTGCGACTGCCAGCATGGCACCGAGGGCCCCGACTGTGGCCGCTGCAAGCCCTTCTACTGCGACAGGCCGTGGCAGCGAGCCACAGCCCGGGAAGCCCACGCCTGCCTTGGTGAGGCCTTGGAGGGTGGTCTGGGGATCCTGGACCCAGCCAGTCTGCCCCTGACCCATTCCTCTCTGCAGCTTGCTCCTGCAATGGCCATGCCCGCCGCTGTCGCTTCAACATGGAGCTGTACCGACTATCAGGCCGTCGAAGTGGCGGTGTCTGCCTCAACTGCCGGCACAATACTGCTGGCCGCCACTGTCACTACTGCCGGGAGGGCTTCTATCGAGACCCAGGCCGTGCACCAAGTGATCGCCATGCTTGCAGGGGTGAGCCTGCATATCCTCACCCTCTAGTTTTCAACATCCCCAGATGGGTTTCTGACCATTTCACCTTTGTCCTCAGCGTGTGACTGTCACCCTGTTGGTGCTGCTGGCAAAACCTGCAACCAGACCACAGGCCAGTGTCCCTGCAAGGATGGTGTCACTGGCCTCACCTGCAATCGCTGCGCTCCTGGTTTCCAGCAGAGTCGCTCTCCAGTGGCACCCTGTGTTAGTGAGTGACCTTGTCCTGCTTAAGCCACCCTGGCTCCCTGCTGCTGCCTACCTGTCTGTTGAGCGCTCCAGGTCCCCCTGCCCTCCTCAAACGCAGGCCATTCTTCCACCCTCTCTGCAGAGACCCTTGTCCCTGGACCTACTGAAGAGAGCAGCCCTGTGGAGCCTCAGGGTGAGTGGACACAGATCAGGGTCCTAGATTAGCATGTCCATGGGGGGCAGGGGTGTTGTGGGCTCAAGAAGGGGAGGAGGAGAAGTTGGGGGAAGGAAGTGGGGGATCTGTGCCAGCCTCCCCACTACCTTACCCCCCTCCCCAGACTGCGATTTGCACTGCAAACCCACTCGTGGCAGTTACCGCATCAGCCTGAAGAAGTTCTGTAGGAAGGACTATGGTAGGCAGCCCTCAGGCCTCCTGCCCTCACCTTCTCACCTTGCCCTCCCCACTTTTCCTTTGGATGCTCTGACCCTTGCTGGGCCCCAGACCATCCCCAACCCTCAGGTCCCTCATGGCTGCTGGCCCCACCCTGTTAGCACTGGTGGTCTCATTGTGCCCTCCCTCTCCAGTGGGTGTCCTCTGTGGCCCTCCTCTGCCCTCTCTTCCAGCCAAGGATACCCAGTGCTCCTCCACATGGCCTGCCCTCTTCTAGCCTGACCCTGCCTCCCTCTCGCCCTTGTTGCAGCGGTACAGGTGGTGGTGGGTGCACGCAGCGAGACACGTGGCTTGTGGACACGCTTCCCAGTGGCCGTGCTGGCTGTGTTCCGGAGCGTGGAGGAGCGTGCAAGGCGCGGAAGCAGTGCACTATGGGTGCCAGCACGGGATGCTGCCTGCGGCTGCCCACGCCTGCTACCTGGCCGCCGCTACCTGCTGCTGGGGGGCGGCCAGGGAGCCACGGCCAGGGATCCAGGGGGCCGAGGGCCCGGGCTCAGCGCCACCCGTGGGAGTCTCGTGCTGCCCTGGCGTGACACGTGGACGCGGCGCCTTAGGAGGCTGCAGAGGCGGGAGCGGCGGGGACGCTGCGGGGTGGCTTGAGCCTGCGGGGCCAGGCTGGGGCTGGGCTGGGCACTGCTCCTACATCAAGGCGCACATTCAACTAATGCATCGTCTGCAGAGGAGTCTTTGCTTGTGTACCATGCGTCGCCATCTGGGCCCCTGCCCAACCCTGCAGGACACTTCCCTCTGTGCCTCCAGCCAGGGCCTAGGAGGGGTTGTGACCTACACACAGCGACACAGAGGGATGTCATAGCTCCAAAGATGTTTGGAAGCTTCTTTTGGCCTTATCCCAGAAGATTCCTTGGATTCCCCTACACTTGCGCTATCTGCCCCCTCCAAGCGGGGCACTGTGATACCTACAGAAGGCTGTGAACTTCCTTGTGGGGTCCAATACTCTGGGGCTCTGCAAACACTCCAAAGGCCGCCGCTGTGACCCACCTCCCCGTGATGTCATAGTCCTTCAAAGGGCGTTCTCATCTTTATAAAAGGCACTGGGACATCCCCCAAAAGGTTATGCTGTTCCTCGTGAATCCAGGACCCATTCATTATAGGTCTGAGAACACACCGAGGGTCGGTGTGACTCCACTCCCCATGGACGCTCATAATCCGCCAGAGAGCGCTATAACTCACCCAGAGGCACTGCGGCCCCCACAGATGTCCACGGACCCCCTTGGGGATTGGCAATACTGGTTCCCCCGCCCCTTGCCACAACCCGCAGAGGGCGCTGTGATTCCTCCCCCAGCGAGGACGGAGGCTTCTGGTTCCCCTCTGTCCCGCTATGCCTGCCCTTTCTCTGCGGTTGGGTGTCCCCGTCTCTGCAACGTCTCTGCCTGTGTTCTGCCTCTTTCTTGGCCAGCTGTATCCCTGTCTCTTGCCTCCGTCCAGCTGTGTCTCTCGGCCTTTGGGCTTCTCCTCCAAAGTCCTGCTCTTAGGATCCCCGGCATCCCTTCTCCCACTCGTAACCAGACATCGTTCCCACGCGGACGCGCGTTCCCTTGTCTACACGCAACCCGGGAGGGGGCAACAATTCCGGCGGACAGCCCTCCTGGTTTCTGATGCCCCTAGCCGTATTCTTCGCAGGTCCTGGTAGCCGCCCGCCCACTCGACTCCCTCTAGGAGTAACAGTCCGCGAACCCCTGACCCTTCGCGCCAGGACAGTCCTCGGCTGGCGCAGATTCTCATTGCTCTGGCGCTGGGCGTCGGCGCGCATGCCCAGAGCCTGCTGTGGCAGAGACCCGGGGCGCCCGGGGTGGGCATCCCGTGGCGCGCGCTCAGTGGGGGCGGGGCAGCTCGCGCGCATGCGTAGAGAAGCCCGCGCTCAGTTGCGCGGCGAGCTGAGGAGAAAGCGGTGCGCTGAGCGCTGCACCGCGGCGACGGAGGTGGGTACGCAGTGGGACTGGCGGTGGGCGTGATGGCTCGCCGCGGGGGCCTCAGGGACTGCGGGACCAGGTCGCCGGCTGTCACCGCGGCGGGGGCATGCTGAGGGAGGGGGCGTGGGGGTCGAATTGTGGGGCCTCGGTACGAGGTGGGGTGCCGGGGCGGGCCGCCGCGCGGAGGTCCGGGGTCCACGGCCCGAAGCCGTCCTCCTGTCACTGCCCGCCGCCCCCGGCGCTGCCCCGCGGAGCTCGGCTCCACCGGACACTCGCCTCACGGGCAGGGCCGTCTGCGTGCTGGCTGGCCCACGGCGAGGCATCAGTCAGAAGGAGCTCTGTGTCACTCCTTCCTCAGGCCACTGTCTGTCTCTGACGGGTAAGAAATCCTCTTCTGGACTCGAAATTGCAACAGAATCTCTGATAACGTTCTGACATCTAAGACCTACAACTGATCCTTTTCCTGCCCTTTGCTTGCCTCAGGATGACATGCCCACCTACTTGCTTCCTGACGGCTGAGCCCTGTCTGGAGGGTGCTCCTTTGGCCTGGCCGCTAGGCTCAGAGACAGAAGTGTTTCCACAGGGTCCCTGGGCACTGCGCTATCTGAGCTAGAGGCTGGGGATGGGCTACACCTGGTCATGGTTTTCTCCAAGCAGGGGTACTGGTGACCTTACCCAGTACGGAAACGTGTGCCATGGGCCTCCTGGATCACCACTCTCTGGGCTAACATTAAAGGCCAAAGGTTGTCTAAGGTCCACCTGGGTTGTGTGGAGGCACAGGTTGACTATTAGATTAGTGGTGTGCTAGGAGATACAGTCCTGATGGCCAATGTGGCGGCAGTGGTGTTGTGGTCATTCCAAGACGTTAATCTGTCTGCTTTTCCAGAGCCAGTGGAAGCATTTGAAGGTGGTTTTCTATATTTTGCTGTATGTTTGCTTGGGACTCAGCAAGGACTTCTAGGCAATTGCATTTTAAAAAGACAATGCCATTATTCAACAGATGTAGCTGTTTCCTCCACTTGAGGGTGAGGGCTCCATCCTCACATTCTATTTCCAGCACATAGTAGGCACTGGGTTTGCTTAATTGTCCTAAAGACAAGTATGCAGGCTATCTTCATTTTAAGGAATATAGGCTGGAAGAAACAAACCCAGATAAGAATAGCACAAGAAACCTCAAAGATGTTACATTTACAAAGGTTTACAGCCGGTGGAACGACCCCAACATGAAGCTTCCTTTTATTCTGAAGGTTGGCCCTCATCCAATCTTCTCAGCCTTTAGATAAAGTAAAGCCTTTACATGAAGTGATTATCTGGTAGTGAGCGCTCTGTTTAGAATCTCGTCTCTCTCTATGAACAGGGCTGGAGGCACATTGCGTTCATCTTTGCTCCCCCATTGCCTAGCATGGAGTGGGCCATGGCTACCTCTTGAAATGGAACAAGGTGCTAAGTAAAACTAGTGTAGTGGTTTTCATCTGGTAGTAAGGGTGACCTTCAGTGGGGATGCAGGGGGTGGGTGTAGAAGTAATCTAGCCAGGCTTTCATAACAATAATAAAATTCACCCCCTGGATCTGCAAGTTCACCAGCAGGTGGGCCTCACCAGCTCTTGCTGACCATACTTGCCAGGACTGTCCAGAAGGCCAAGTGACCTTGGGCACACATTGTTGCTTCTAATTCTCATTACAGTCTAAGCTAACCTCAGATGACATATTTAAGTTTGCTTTTAGGTGGTTTCTGGTTTAAAGTACATAAAGACAATGAAGCAGGTTATTAAAAAGCACTTAACATTTACCCTGTTCAATGTTTTACCTGTTTGAGCATACCTGTTCTGTTATGAAAACTCTGTACCTGAAAGGAAGAAGCCTTTTTTAATTTGAAGCAGCAATTTCAGTGACTTTCAAGTGTCACTTTATCAAGGAAACAAAACCTCAAGCTTTGTACTAAGAATCAACTTCATTATTTGATGATTTAAAAAAATTCTTTCCATATAACTTTATTAAAATCATAACTCACATGAGGAGGGCCTGTACCCTGTGTTACATGGCTACAAAGTTGAGTGACTCTCTGCCCTTATGGAGCTTATAGTAGAGTCAGGAGACAGGCAAATGAACTGTGTGTGGTGCTATGGAAGGTGCTCCCATACAGGGAGACAGAGCTTGCTTTGGGCACAGAGTGGCATTCAGGTGGCCTTTGGTGGCAGTTCCTGAGAAACGCTTCAGCTAAATTGTGAAGAATGAATAGGAGTGGCAAGACCATGTGAGGGAAAGCGCCTTCTGGGCAGAGGCAGTGTTTGTGAAGTAACAAGGGCATGACCCACCCACCGCCTGTTAGAACAAGGGCAGTAGGTAGCTCGGGTGGTTGGGATAAAGAAAGGGAGATGAAATTAAGGAGCTAAGCTGGCAGCAGATTGGAAGAGGCCTTGAGTACCAGGCCTGACTTTGAATTTTACCCTGAGAGCAGTGGGAAGTCACCAAGAGATCTTGGGTCTCTGAGTGACTCATCAGATTGCGGTTGCCAGGGTGTTGGTGAAGGGTTGCACTGAGACCTGGTTGGTTAAGGGACCACCATAGCATGTCTAGAGAAACATAAGGCCCAACATTAATAAAGACAGTGGGGAACAGAAAGTAGAGCAAAACCATGAGGCAAGAGGCTGTGGGGGTGGGGGAAGGGCAAGGGAGAAAGGAGGACTTAGGGAATAGTCCAAGATTGGGTGACTAGCACCTGGGTCCATGCCACACACCATGTGCAGGAGGAGGGCAGGCTTGGGGGCAGGTGATGACTTGAAGTTTGGAGATGTTGAGCTGAGGGACAGTAAGACTTCTCAGCAGTACGTGGATATATGTTGCTCTGGAGCCAAGGAGAGTGTAGTGGGCTCAAGAGCATTTTGGGGACTCCTTCCTGTGTAGCAATAAAGCCAGGGAATAGTGGGATTGGCCTTCCCAGGAGAGTGTATGGAAAAAAAAGAAAACTGAACCCTGGAGGCACCTAATGTTTTATGTCTATAAAACAGAGTAGATAAGCTAACAAGAGTTCTCATTAATAAACCCTTGCCTTTTTTGAGGTGTGGAGTCAGGATAGTGGGCTTTTTATTTCTGTGACAAAGGCCCTGTTTGTTGGTTAATGAAAATGGCAAGGTGTAAAAATGCTCAAGGTGCAAAAACCATGCAATCAATTCCAGGGGCCTTCCTGCCTCATGTGTTTATTTGCATTTTGGGACACTTCCAAATTGTCACTCATCTCAAAGGACCACTTTTCTCTCCAGACTGAAGATTGGTCTTCTCAGAGCATTCTCATAATTAGATCTCTGAAAAAAGGTCTTTTGAGACCCAGAGATAGATCCAAGGTTGCAGAATTTTTGAGGCTCCCTCACTGTCTTTCCAGGACCCCAGTTTCTGTGTGGTATCTTAGCATTAGCAGCAGAGGGGACTGTTGAGGATACAGAGGCCAAGTATTTGGTGGCTCCTCCCCACCGTTTCTCCCACACTGAGGGGTAAGCGGGGAGGGTGAGGAAAGGTGATATTGCGAAAGGAACCCCTGTCTACCCATAGGACTTGCCCCGCTTCTGGATAAGTGCATGGGCCATTAGGAGTTATTTTTGTCTCTGGTACCTGCTCACTTAGGAGATGTGAGACAAGATCTCATTCTGTCCTGTATAGTTATGTCGTCCCCTAGCCTGGTTGGGTACTGCACAAAGATATGCTGGCAGGGGTCACATGTGAGTAATCATGGTTTCTCCCTCCATTCCACTCAGGTATACTCTCTTCTTTTACAGGTGATTGAGAACACCCTATACATGGCTTGGCTTGTTTTTCATAATCTGAAACTGTGTGTCTGCCTACTTGTTTCACAGTTTTAATGGGGTTACCATACACATTGAGGGTTGTTTACCAATGGGCGATTCTGTTACCAATAAAAGCCCTATGCCCTGTGTAGCGTGCTAAATGTAGGTCATTACCTGTGTCCCACCAAAAGCTCCCCTCCCCTGTCACTTCAGCCTTTCCTTGAATCATTTTGCTCTCGTTCCCTAATTCTCCTCTAATTTCTTTTCTGGTAAGGGTCATTCCAGCCTTCATATCTTGGTAAACCTGTGGGCCTTAAAAGGATCTGGGTGTATACATTAACTCCTCCTGCCTCTGGCATGTTTTCCTGCCTTCCTGGGCTGACCCTTCCCCAGGACACAGAAGCCTGGTGAACCCTGGGCCTCTGTCTCAGGTCCTTTGACTTCTTGGAGCCCTTGAGGCTGGACTACAGAATTGTCTTTTAATCTGAGCCATAAATGGCACTCACTGGGCTGCCATCTTAAAGAGCTGAAAGGCTTGCCATCCCAAGTGACTGTGCTGTCCGAGGCCCTTTCCTATGCCCATGCTGTTTCTGCTGCTTCCTGGAAAGGCCACCACATCCTTCAGGACTCAGCTGAGGCAGCACTGGCTCCTAACCCCTCTTTCCTCGTGTGCTGGGGGTCCAGATACGCTGAGCTTTCCTGTAGTACCAGTACCTGAGCTGGCACGGTTAATACACCCATGTCCCATAGCCAGAAGCTCATAGAGACCTGGAGCTGGGCCTCACATCTTTATATTCCAGCGCTTGGCACACTGGCGTTCAGGAGGTGTCTTGAGGACCTAACAAAATGAGTAAATCTGCAAGATTCCTGGCTCTGTTGTCAGATCTTAAAATACTTATGGAGAACCAGCTATGTGCCTGGCCTTCAGAGGCCCACCTGTTGAAGGCACCCCACTTGAAATTCTGACCAGTCAAAATCCTAATGCTGCTGACAGCCTAATTCTCCTTCTCTGATTCTCCTGTGCAGCTAGCTGGTTTATCTTGTGCCCTGGGGGTATTTTCCCAGACTTGCTATTGGGAGGACCCTTTGGTAAAGATCCTGAATTAGCAGACCCCTATTCCAACCCCAGCCCCTGCCTGTGGGTAGGCCAGACTAGGCCAGGGGGAAAAGTTTTCTGCCTGAGAAAGGGATGCAGGGAACTGTTTTGAGTGGCTAACAAGGTTGGGACACTTCCCAGCTTGGGGCCCATGCCATAGGCTCAGGCACCCCTGGTAAGACCTGCATTTGAACTTCTGACAGATGGCAGGCAGCCGGGCCAGCCAACTGGCCTGCGGTGCTGTGACTAAGGCCTAATGCTAATGCTAATGCTAATGCTAATGCTGTTAATGGTTACACCCTTTGTAGCTGGCACGTGCCCTCCATTGTGTGCTATAGCAAAGGGCCCACTATCAAGTTCCCCAGTAACTGACTGCTTCATAGTCACTGTGGAATGCAAGTTGCCATTAATATTTGAGAAATCCCTGTGCTGTGCTTCTGCGCTGAGGCAGAGCATGGCCTGCCATCCCATCATGTGAAGATGCCTGCTGGGAAGGTCATATGCCTAAACAATGCTCCCTGTTGTTTTGTTTAGAATTAAATTTTCCTCTTGGGCCAAGTAGTTTGGGATATTTCTGAGTCTCCATCTCTTTCCTTCTTCCTGGGTGCACTGGGTGTGGTGTGAGACACCTGGCGCAAAAGTCACAGTATAGGAGAAGAGCTGGACTCATAAGCAGGTCATCACAATGGCATGCCAAATGTCAAGAGTTAAAACAGATTTGGATAAGGCAGGGTAGAATGCAGCCAAAGTGCCTTCAGCCCTGCCTGGGACTTTGGGAAGGAGGAGGGGACATTTGGGCTGAGGCTTTAAGTGGATTGGACCAAGAGGAGAAAGAAGAACGGGTGTGTCCTGTCTTTCTTCCCGACTGTGGACATACCCTGTGTATGTGTTGTGGAGGCTGCAGTTGGTGCTGTGTGGGCAACCTAAAGCTGCCTTTGGAGGGCAGGTAGGGCCAGATCCTAAGGGGATGGCAGGGGATCCAGGACATGGTTTCAGGTAAAGAGTGGGGCAGAGCACACTGGGAGTAGAGCTGAATATGTTGGAGTCACGTGGAGTATGCAAAGAAAGAAATGTTCAGGAAAGCAGTTGGAAGTACAGGACTTGAGTTCACTGAGGATTCTAGGCTGAGACAAGGATGGACTCCTGCAAAAGGGATATCTAAGAGACAGGCAGAGGAACAGCAGAAGCCACAGAGGTGAGGAGACAGACATGAGGGAAGAGTTTCAGGAAGCCCGGGGAGAGGAGACCTGAGAGTGCTAAGGTCAGTTGTGTGTGCTTCAGGGAGATAAGGGTCCAAAGGTGTCAGTTAAATGATCTGGCAGCCAGGCAGTGAAGGTGGGAGGGGTGGGAGGGGTGGGAGGGGTGGAAGGCAGGTGTAGCCTGCTCTCACCAGAAGCTTGACTGGGAAGGAGAGTAGAGGCAGAGCTGGAGTGGAGCATCAGGTTCTGTGAGTGTCTGTTTTCGGGTATGTAACAGCAGAAAGAGACCATTAAAAATGCAAGAGAGTTGGGGTCCCCAGGAAGTGAGATCCAGGACCAAGCGTGGGGGTACAGCTCAAGAGCCAGGGTCAGAGAGGAGAGGAAGCTCCTGCCTGGTACCCCGTTCTCAGGAGAGAGGGAGGGCAAGGGCTGAGGGCCGATGTGAAGCTGTAAGTTAGTATGAGGAATAGGAGAAGGTTCTGGCGAGGCATGCCAGGAAGGGCTGCCAGGTCATGAGCAAGGCGGTGTGATTTTTCCCTCTACAGTTGGTGTACAGCATGGAGAAGCATGCTATCAGTCTGGCTTCTCCAGAGGATTTTGCCCCTGGCTGAGACAGAAGCACAGGAGGAGCTTGGTAGAACAGATCTAGGCTGAGGAGGCAGAAGCATAAAGCCACAAGGGACTGGTAGGTGAGGGAGATGGAGTCATGTGGGTGGGAAGAGGGCAATGAAGAGCTCTAGAAAAAGGTTAGGAGAGAGTGGGGTTGTGGTATGCTACCTCTGGGTGGAGCGGTTTCTGGGGCTGACCACGCTGTGGATAAAATGCTAGAGATGTAAAGACTTTGGAACGTGAGGAGTTTCACACCAGAGCTGCCTACTCAACCCTCGAGCTTCGCGATGGCAGCCAAGGAATGGAGGCAATGAGCTGGAGAGAAAGGGGCAGAGTCCTGGGGAAAGCCTGAATGGAGGGGCCCGCAGGGTCCTGGGGAGAGCCTGCTGCTGTCCAACCAGAGGAGAAAGACTGCATTCTGGGAGAGGATGAGGTGATGGATTATTTCCCACAGACAAGTTCCAGAGAAAAATGAGAGTTGAGAGCGGTGGTGAGGTAGGCAAAAAGAGGGCAGCAAGGCAAGAGAATGTGGAGGATCAGTGACAGGGGTCACCTCAGTCAGTAACAATGTCACCAGTGGCCATCCACAGAATTCAGAATCACCCTACAGCTGAGACAGAGTCCTAAAGCTGTGTCTCTGGGGGCTATAGCAGATTCCTGGGGTGGAGGTTGACATTTTTCTGGCCTCCCCTTATGGGTGGGAGGATAGGGCCTCTCATGAAGAAGTTAGACTTGATTCAGGCTTGAAGAGAAGAAGGTTCCTGCATAATGTAACAGGAGAGGGTGCTCATCATCAGCCTTAGAGTGCATTTTGTTTCAAGCCTGTCCCTGCCCCTTCTGGTTGTCCCTGGTGGATGGCCTCAGTAATACCTCCTGAGCTCTCACCTCCTTCTACCTTCCCCTGCCCAGAAACCTTCCAGCTGTCTCATGGCCCCCGCGCCCTAACCTAATGGCCTGCAAGCTAAGTCACTCTCTCAACCACCCAGATGCACCCTTCCTTCCCAAACAGGTTGTTTTCCCTTCCCTGTCCTGCTGCCACATTCCTCACCTGCTGCCCCCTGTCCCTGGCACTGTGAGCATCCCCTTATCAGGCAGTGAACATGTCCTATAATTGCTGTGTCTTTCTCATCTCCAGACCTTGCACACCCGAGGGAGTGAGGTGCTGTCACCTCTGCATGCCTGTCCCTTGATGCCAAGAGACTCAGTCATTCTGCTGTCCCTGCTTGCTCCACCTCACTGGGAATTGATGGCCTCTAAGGTAGACAGACTAGCTAGCTAGCAGATGTTCTGGATTCTGCTCTGTGGAAACAGAGGAGCATGTGTTTCCTTGTTACATAGAACTCTTCAGGCCCAGAACAGAGCACCTTACTGCCCTTCCTTCCTGTCCTCACCCAGTCATCTGCCATTCTGGAGCTGCAGGCTCCTTCCTCTTAGTTCTTTGTTTCCTGGTTCCACTCCTGGAAAACAGATGTAACATTGCTCAGATTGGAGAGGAAAAACTGAGACATAGCAGCTGACACCCAGAGAGCATCTGTCCTCCTGTGGCAGTGACTAAGGTCAGCCAGGTCGAGCCATGGGTCCTCTAACCATGAGCTGTTCCTGCAGCCAACGTGGGGTGACAGTCAGGCCCAGGCTAGGTAGGGAGCAGTAGGAATGGGTAGGCAGTCCTGGTAAGTGCCAATCTTCCTCCACACAGGGTGCCTCTTGCCCAGTGACACCACAGTTGGCACTTTGGTGGCATCCTGGGGTGTGGGGTGGCTGTCTGTGAGGTCAACTGGGTGAGAAGTCCAGGAGCCAGCATGGGTTTCTGGGCTGAGGGCTGAGTGTCTGGGCAGGACCTTGGCATGGCAGCCCAGGGTTCTGCCTCCAACCTGAGTGGCCCTGGCATTTGCCTCAGACACATCTATGTCATAAGAGGCACTTTCAACTCCAACATGGAGAGCCACCTCTGCCTACCAAAACCCCACCCTGGGGCCATAATTCTCTGTTCATTTCTTAGATCCTGCCTCTCAGCATTGGTCACCTTGTCTGGTAGAATCCAACCCCTAGGCAGTCTTTTAGGTCCACCACTTCTTCTCTATCCTCTCTGGCCAGGCTTGGCCCAGCCCTCCTCATGTCTCCTCTTCTGGATTCTACCCTCCTTTCTCCTGGGCCACCAGGGGGATTTTTCTAAAATGTGTATTACCTTCTGCTTAGACTCTCCTCCAGCTCCTTCATGTGGAGAGTGATGTCCAGTCTCCTAGTGCAGCTGGCACTCAAGGCCATTAGCCCCCTCTTATCCCATCTTCAGCCACTCAACACCACCTGCCTGAGGCTCCCAAACTTGCTGTGTCCTCCCTTATGCACCTATCTTTATGGTACACTCAGGGTACCATTGCTCCTTCTTCGGTGCCCATGTGGAGTCAGTGACCTGCCTTGGTGGTCTGCTAGTGCCCTGCCTGGCCTCATGGCACTTCCTATGTGGGCTGTGATCATTACTGTCCTCAAGAGCCATCTTTTACTTTCTTGTCCCTGGTGCCCTGCCCAGGACCCAGCACAGAAAAGGCAACTCAATATAAGTTTGTCAAATCAATAAAAGTTTGGAGAAATGGGAGTCATGATAGGGTGCTGGGTCACCCAGGAAAGGCAGACTGGATGGGAGGTACAGTACCCAATGTTGGTGGATGGTAAAGATGGAATTGCCCAGGTTTAATGTGGGGGTCTGTGTTTGTCACATGAAAACAAATTTGTTTTCAAATCCAATTCTTTAGGCAAATCATGTTGTCCACTTAAGAGGTGAGAAACAAAGAGGTCTTGTGACTCATCTGTTCTGAGGCAGTGTTTTGGGACAGCAGGTGGCCTGGAGAAGTTAGCCCTGAATTTGCTGGGGAAAGAGCATGGGTGGGACTGGCTATCCTGGGTGGGAGAGGGACCTCAGGCACTGTGGAGCTGTCGCTCTGGAGGCTGACAGACCAGGGATAGTTCTCTCTGTACTTGGAAACCACCCCTTCCCAGGTACCTCTCTGTATCCCAGTTTCCTCACCTATAAGGTGGAGCACATTCCCATGCCATGGAGGTGTCCTCAGGACTAGCGATACGAATGCCAAGATAAATCTCCTGACAGCCAGCAGTTGTGGGATTTATGTTTGGCTGTCCCTGAGGATGGGGTGGAGAGGGGGTCCTGCTTGAGCCCCAGCTGCTTGGTCCTGATGTCTCCTGCCCAACTGTCCACATTAAAGTCTTGTCCTTCCTTCTTTATCTGCTTTCCCTTCCACCCTGGTCCTAATCAGAAATCTTGGAAGGCTGCATGCAGATCCTGTAGGCAGCCTGGGCTCCTCCCACCCTGGCTGGCCACCTCCTTCTTTCTGTGGGCACTGTTTGGGGAGTTCTCTGTGGGACTGTGGGGCTGCAGTTACTGCAGGGGGCCCTTAACACTTTGAGTCTCAGAGTCTTTTGTGAACTTGCCCTTGGCAGATGAAGGACAGAGTACATTGGCAGCATTTGTCATAGTGACAGTGGTGTCAGGAACTGGACAGAGGTGTCACCGACATAGCAAGATAATATTTTGGGGAAATAGAAGTCACTCATTTCCATGAATGTTTTTATTTTTCTATTTAAGAAATATTTGCTTCCCATCAGGTAGCCTGAACTTTCAAAACAAGCACAGTCATTGTGAAGGAAAAGGATGTGACGGTGACTGGAAGGGACTTTCTATGTGGGAAGCAGCAGCACGGCAGGGAAGGGGAAGGTCTGTCAGAGTGGCCACTTGGAGGAACCATCCCTGAGAGAGAGCAGGGGACCTGTGGGCCTGTGGGAGAACCTTAGTGGTAGCCTTCTGTGTTGCACCTCTGCAGGACTGATCAAGCAGTGACCCACCAAAACCCTGTCACTTCCCAGATATCTCAGAGCCAGTGCCAGGCCAGAGGACCCGAAGGAGCAATAACATTGGATGCCCTCAGGATGCGTGAGCTGCCCTGGTATGTCAGGCTAGGCTGAGTGCTTTCTATAAACAGTCTCAGTTAATCCTGACAATTGGCTTTTAAACACATCTGTCGGATCCCTTCACTGATTCCCTCTGTGCTTAGAATAAAATCCAAATCCCTCCCTGTGCACAGTCCATTCTGTGGGTGTCTCTGCGCTCTTGCTCTTGCTCATCGTGCTCTGCCTCACTGATGCCCTTCTCTTCCTGGAACACAATAGGCCTATTCCTACCTCAGGGCCTTTGCACTTGCTCTTCTCATTGTTCAGCATGTCTGTTCCTCAGCTCTTCTGGCCACTTCCTCCTCATCACTTAAGCTCTCTAAAATCAATTAAAAACAAAAAGAAAATCCACATATAACTTTTGACTCCACCAAAACTTTATGAGCAGCCTACTGTTGACTGAAAGCCTTACCAATAACATAGTCAATCGACACTATTTTGTATGATATATATATATATATACTGTATCAGTAAAGTGAGTTAGAGAAAAGAAAATATTCCTAAGAAAACCATAAGAGAAAATACACTTACAGTATTGAAAAAAATGATTGTGTAAGTGGATCTGTGTAGTACATGTTATTCAAAGGTCAACTGTACTTCCCTACATTGCAAGTTCAGGGAGCTGAAGGCAGCTGGGGCCAGCGCTCTCTCACAGGGGTGGCCTGATACAGAGGCATTACCTCAGAGAACCAGTCCTGCCCCCCCCCCCTTCCTCTGCAGTAAACCTAGGGTGGTGGCCTTTAGGTGAGTTCATTGTTTGTGGTGAGAAACCATTCCCTCCCTCCCTCTCACTCTGAGTACAAGGGAAAGTGCGCCTGTGGCGGGCCCTGTTGGCTGCCTGCCTTCGACTGCCTGAGCAGGGTGAGTGGAAGTGAGAACGAGAGAGATGTCACCCACATGCCAGCCAGTGAGTCCCAGTAAGAGCTCAGCCTTCACTTGTCACATGGGGACTAATGCAGGTGAGATGGGTTGTGTTTATCAGCTCAGTTTTACAGACAGGCACCTGCCTTTTGGGAAGAACCATGACTTGTTCGAGGTTCAGGCAAATAAGTGGTGAAGCTGGACTTTGAAGCCAGGACTATCTGACTTGAAACCGGATCATTTCCCACATTTGCTCCTGTCTGCCTTCTCTCCCTCGGCCTTGTCAGAAGCTGGGAGACTGCGGGGAACAGGTGAGGCCTTGTTTCATGGAGGGGAGCAGGTATTGCGTGATGGCTCCATGATGGCTGCACCATGGCCGCATGCTGTTGGTGGAGTAACAGCCGGGTGAGAGCATCACTTCAACTCTAAAACAGATCTCTAGGGTGTGAGCATCCAACTGGATAATTTAATGTTTTTGATCTGTTCCTCATCTCCTGACTTCCCCTTCCCAGTAGCCAGCCTTCGCAATCTCATTCAGCTGTGAATGTGTGTGTAAATATAAGAAAAGGTTTTGTAGGATATGCACTAACATGTGAGCAATGGTTGATTATCATAGGTGGAAGAGGGAATAGGATTGAAGGGGTAACGTAAACAGGACTTTACATTTTTACTCTGTAACTGTGTATTCTTTGACTCTTTTGTGATTATGCATTTGTGTAAAAAGAAACCTAAGGAAACCACCCTGGAACTGGTTTTATGGATGCCTGAGAAGGTCACTGTAAGCCTTTTTGCCCAGCCCCAGAAACACCATACTCTCTTCTTGGTGCAGGCTTGGGGAGGAGGCCTGCAGGGACCTAGGGGCCTCCTTTAGGGTCTCCTACGTGTGTTCTTGCCTCAGAGTCCCTCTGAATCTTAGTGTCTCTAGGCAACGTGCTGCACCAAGCAAAACCGTGGGTCCTCTCTGAAGGAACTTTGCAAGGTGCAATAATCACTTTTGGAGTTTCCAGTTTAATATTCAACCCTAATCTGAAGCCAGTTGAGTGAGGGTTGGGGCTGTCCTGCCCTGCTCTTGTTCTGTTTATAAACATGTTTATCACTCTGAGAAAGAGCTGGTTCATTTCCACACAAACAGGATGGGCCTGGGGTCTCTCCAGACGTTAGTGGGCTCAGAGCCTAGAATGAAGATTTAAAAGCTATAGGTAATTTACACATGGAAGATTGTGGAGTGCAACCTGGGCATGGCCGTGAGGATCTGAATGGGCCTGTTGGCCTGGTCTTCGTAACCTGGAGAAGAAGGGAATCCTCACTGCTTTCCCCTCCAGAACAGAGCAAACAAGTCAACCCCAACTAGGGTTTCTTTTCTTCTGAGGAAGAAGGTTCCACACGGGTGGCAGGCCTAGTTCTGCTGTGGGCAGGGCTTTTCCAATAGGATATATTAAGCGGATGTTGTCAGAAAACCTTATTTCAATTAACGTTTTCTATGGGGAAGCCCTTATAAAAGCAGTATCAAGGGATATACTGTCTATGCAAAGGAAGTGGAACAGGGACTTGAATACCCACGTTCACAACAGCATTGTTTACTTTGCCAAAATGTGGAAACAACCCAAATATCCATCAACAGGTGAATAGATAGACAAATTGTGCTCTCTTCATATAATAGAATGTCATTTAGCCATAAAAAGGGATGAAATTCTGATAAATGGGGGGCAGGGGTGAATAGGTAGAGCACAGAGGATTTTTAGGGCAGTGAAAATACTCCATATGATACTCTAATGAGAATGCAGGTCATTTTACATTTGTGCAAAACACATAGAATTTATAACACCAGGAGTGAACCTTAATTAATCTGTAAATTATAGGTGATTGTGATGTGTCAAAGTAGGTTCATCAATTATAACAAACGTACCACTCATGGTGAGGGGTGTTGATAATGGAGGAGGCTATGCATGTGTGGGGGCAGGGGGTATGTGGGAAATCTCTGTACCTTCCTCTCAGTTTTTCTGTGAACCTAAATCTACTCTAAAAAATAAAGTTGTTAAATTAAAAAAATTTTTTAAAGGAAGTGTGATTCTTTCATCGCCAAATTCTTATTTATTTATTTACTTTTAAAATCTAACATTTACCATTTATTTAAAGATTTTATTTATTCATTTTTAAAGAGAAGGGAAGAGAAGGAGAAAGAAGAGAGAAATATGAATGTGTGGTTGCCTCTTGCTTGCCCCACACTGGGGACCTGGCCCGGTGTGTCATGTGCCCTGACTGGGAATCCAGCTGGCCACCCTTTGGTTTGCAGCCCACGCTCAATCCACTGAGCTACACCAGTCAGGGCTAAAAAAAATTTTTTTTGATGCATGCTGTAAGCATAGATGAACCTTGAGGATATTGTGATCAGTGAAATAAACCAGACACAAAAAGACAAGTATTGTATGATTCCACTAATATGAAACACTTAGAGTAGTCAAATTCTTAGAGACAAAAAAGTAGAATAGTGGTTGCAGGGGAGGAGGGACAAGGAGTTAGTGTTTAATGGGCACAGAGTGTCAATTTGGGAAGATGAAAAAGTTGTAGAGATGGATGGGGGTGATATTACACAAACAGTGTGAATGACTTAATGCCACTGAACTGTACACTTGCGAACGGTTAAAATGGTAAATTTGTTATGTATATTTTACTATTAAAAATCATATCAAAATGCTTTCTTTTTATAATTTTTTTTTTTAGATTATTTATTTATCTTTAGAGGGGAAGGGTAGGAGAGAGGGAGAGGGAGAGAAATATCAATGTATGGTTGCCTCTCGTGTGTCCCCCTGCTGGGAACTGGCCTGCAACCCAGGCATGTGCCCTGACTGGGAATCGAACCTTGATCCTCTGGTTCGCAGGCCCGCGCTCAATCCACTGAGCTACACCAGCCAGGGCTCAAAATGCTTTCTTAAGACATCATCTCATAATACAGGTTTTATACTATAATTCTTTATACTCATTCTTAAGTTATTATTTGTTTTTTTATATTTACAGACAAATGTTCTAGATTCAAGGGAAACTGGAATGATCTGGCTATTTACCAAAACTCACTGAAGCAAACCGTTGTGACATCTCCAGACACTTAACCATTGCAGGCAGAAAGGTTAGTCTGAGGGGCATGGGCAGACCTTGTAAAAGCTGAGGACAGTAGCCTTTAGCAAAAACAAATGTTAAATTATGGTACCCTCAGCAGTAAACTTCTGTCTCACTGTCTACCTATCAGCCAGAGAGTCTCATATAGCACATTTTACCCATTTTTTAATGTCTGCCTGAATTTCAATAGTTCAGATGCCCTAGATGGAGAGATAGCACCAAATCCCCCCAATACTTCTGGTTCATTTGGATATAAAAATGTCTACTTCTGAAGCTGTGACAGCTTCATTCATTTCTCAGCCTTTGTGTCTACTCCCCACCAGTACTTCTCTGCTGCAGTACCTGCCCGACACCTAGCTGGCATTTTTAGAAAGAGCTAGCCTCTGAATTCTAACCTGGGGACAGTGGGGCAGAGTGGGCGTGTGTTTTCCTCACGACACACAGCTGGTTAAAGGCCTGAAGCCTTCATGAACTGAAGCAAAGCATCTCTTGACTTAAATTGGTCCTCTTAATCAACCACTTTTCAGAAGGTCCATGGGCTTCAGGGTGTGTGGGAGCCCGATTGGTCTTCCACCACCAAGCCGGGAGTTGTTTTCAGCAGGGTCAGGCTCACTCTTAGAGTCCACCTGGGAACTCGTTTCTAGCCTCTCGATATTTTATAATCTGTGTGACCTATTATAGTAACTTTATAAGCGCCATGAAAAGATATGCCACACTTCATAGTGAATTCTCAGAATATCCACTTATCTTAAATGGAAGCCCTCGTAATACTGTAGAGTGAAACAAAAACATGTTCTTTAAAATATAAACCTTTATACATGCATACTAAGCATGGTTTTTAATCCTGTAGGGTATGTCATGGCAAACAGGTTAGCAGAAAAGCCTCTGAGACGGGGCTGGAGGATTTAGCTGCTCTTTGCCCGCTCCTGGCAGCCCAGGGCCCTCCTCCCGGGTACGCCCTGCAATATGGACTCCCAGGGTTACAACTGCTTTGTGGACAGAGACAAGATGAACACTACCATCCAGGACCTGGGACCCAAGGAACTGAGCTGCACAGAGCTGCAAGAGCTGAAGCAGCTGGCACGCCAAGGTTATTGGGCCCAAAGCCACGCTCTGCGCGGGAAGGTGTACCAGCGCCTGATCCGGGACATCCCTTGCCGCACTGTCACGCCTGATGCCAGCGTGTACAGTGACATCGTGGGCAAGATCGTGGGTAAGCACAGCAGCAGCAGCCTGCCCTTACCTGAGTTTGTGGACAACACGCAGGTGCCCAGCTACTGCCTGAACACACGGGGCGAGGGTGCTGTTCGGAAGATTCTGCTGTGCATTGCCAACCAGTTTCCTGACATCTCCTTCTGCCCCGCGCTGCCTGCAGTCGTAGCCCTGCTACTGCACTACAGCATTGATGAGGCTGAGTGCTTTGAAAAGGCCTGCCGCATCTTGGCCTGCAATGACCCCAGCAAGAAGCTGATTGACCAGAGCTTTCTGGCCTTTGAGTCTTCCTGCATGACATTTGGGGACCTGGTGAACAAGTACTGCCAGGCAGCTCACAAGCTGATGGTGGCTGTATCAGAGGATGTCTTGCAGGTCTACGCAGACTGGCAGCGCTGGCTATTTGGGGAACTGCCCCTCAACTACTTTGCTCGCGTCTTTGATGTCTTCCTGGTGGAAGGTTACAAGGTGTTATACCGCGTTGCACTGGCAATCCTGAAGTTCTTTCACAAGGTGAGAGCTGGGCAGCCGCTCGAGTCAGATAACGTGAAGCAAGACATCCGTACCTTTGTCAAGGACATTGCCAAGACAGTGTCTCCTGAAAAGCTGCTGGAGAAAGCATTTGCCATCCGCCTCTTCTCTCGGAAGGAGATTCAGCTCCTGCAGATGGCCAATGAGAAAGCTCTGAAGCAGAAGGGCATCACTGTCAAGCAGAAGAGGTAGGCAGGCCTCTGGGCAGGTGGCCAGGGGCCCACTTAGGGTGGGGCTTTGATGGAATACATCCCGAGGTTTTGGGCATAAACTTGTCCTGCCAGCCTTTTATTCTGCCTACTGCCAGCTAGCCATCTGTGCATGGACAGAAAACCACAGGAAGGGAGAAAGGGCCTTCCTGGTTATAGCCACAGTCTGCTCAGGCAACTGGGGGAATGGAAGGTACCAGCTACAGTCTTCAGGCCTGAGGCCCATGACAGAAATGAAAGCTAGGTGTGGACCATGAGGTCAGAAGATCAGGCAGTGGGCCGAGCCAAGGAGTCTGGTCATTTTACAGCAGCCCCTTTTCCATCCCTCCAGCTCTGGGCTCCCTTTCTGCTGGGCCTGGCCCCCTTGCCCTGAGCACAGGCCCCTGGGGAACAGATATGGGAAGGGCTTACGGTGTCCTGAGACTGTCCCGGTGGCAGATGATGTGACTATAGGTGTGGAGGCCTTTCTTCCAGGCCAAATGCAGGCACGTCCTGGATATTGATACTTATCACTAACCTCTCCTTGTCTGTGTTTATTTTTCTTCTTCTCCACGTCTGTTGCTTCCTCCTGTTTTTCAGTGTTTCACTTTCTAAAAGGTAGGTCTGGAAACCGTATCTCCATGCCTGGATTCTCTCTGTCTTCTGGCCTGGCTGTCCTGGGGGCCTGCTTGTGCTGGCTCCCAGGGCCTGGCAGCTGTTCAGGGGCCATCTGTTTGTCCTTTTGTCTGCTCGGTTGCCTCAATTGTGCTCTCTGCTGGTGCGTGGCTGGCCCTTATCTTGCCAGGGCTGACTCACTTTCTGTCCTCATCTCTTAGAGAAAAGGTGCTTTTGTCCCCACCTGGGCTGGGTGCTCTCCCCTCTTAGACGTGAAATGGGAGTGGGGCACCAGGGGACAGCTCCGCCAGATTTCTTCCCAAGAGTACCTAGGACCAGGCTTTAACCTGGTTTTATAGGTGAGACATTTACTCCAGGCTTAGCTTCCAAGAGAGCCAATGCACACCCCGGGGTGGGAGGTTGTGGTCAAGACTGGGGACACAGCTGTGCTCTGAACCTCTCAAAACTCTCCCCAGGCAGTTTGTGCACCTGGCTGTACATGCGGAAAACTTCCACTCAGAGATTGTCAGTGTGAAGGAGATGAGAGACATCTGGTCATGGATCCCTGAGCGTTTCGCCCTCTGTCAGCCCCTCCTGCTCTTCTCCTCACTGCAGCATGGGTACAGCCTGAGCAGGTAATGCCCATGAGGCTGGTGGCTGGACCTGCCCTCCGAGGCCCTGAGGCAGGGACTCTGAGGGCCGGTTAGTCCAGGAAGGACAGAGGGAGTGGCGAAGTTTCCCAGCTTCTCTTTCTGCCTGTGCTTCCAGGAGATCACACTGGGTGAGGCCCTGCCTCTTTCTGGGGGGCTAGAATTGGGAGGCACTTTTCTGGGCTTCTCTCACTCCTAGGCCACTTCATGGGAGGCTTCACTTAGAGAACTGTAAGAGAGGACGACTCAAGGAAACAGGTTGTGTTTCAGAACTCCCCACCCCCACTCCGTCCATCCACAAGCCAGGAACAGGTTGGCCCTGTGGGGTTGGGGCTGTGCCGGACTCCCCAGGGCACACTGCCTCTCTGGCAGCTCTGTCAGGTTCAGCACCCCCTTGAGCCTCAGACTACAGGTAGCCTCAGAAGCTCTGGCTTGGTTCACAGGTGATCTGACAGAGACAACACAGGCAGAGTTGGCCAAGCCCATGTGGTGGGTACTGTCTGTAGCCCCACAAATATTACGGCATAGCTGGAGCCACATCCACCCAGCCCCAACCTCTGCGGCGTGGGAGGCTCACTGAGGGACAGTTAAGGAGAGCTGCCAGGGCTGCCAGCCAAGCTCTGGGCACCTGGAACCACCACAACGGCAACCTCAGGCCTCCTTACATGCTTCCCAGTGCCGGCTGGCTCCCATGTGCTTGGACTCTGAGCTTTTCTAGAGCAGGGATATGTTCTTGTTCTTGCTTCTGCGAAGCACCTGGCACACAGCTCTGTCTGCGGGGGGACCATTTGTCATGCTGCCGTTCCTCTTACCAGATTGTTGCCAGGTCCTTGGCCACTATGCCTGGTCCCTAGAAGATAAGGAAATGCAGTTTCCAGGCCCATTCACCCTTAGACAGTCCAGGTTACTCAGACACTGGGGGTGCCAGTCAGTAGAAGCTGGCTAGAGGTGGTACAGGAAAGAGGTACAGGATAACTGCTTCCCATCAGGACTGGAATGTGTGATCTCTTCACAGGTTGTATTTCCAGTGTGAAGGACATGAGCCCACCCTCCTGCTCATTAAGACCACACAAAAGGAGGTGAGCAGGAACCAGAGGGAACCTGGGGTCCTGGCCTCTGAGTTCTGGGGAGTCTGCTGCTCCTGTGCCCCAGGAAGGGTGGATACTTCTGCAGCCTCCACCCAGCCTTCCTGTACTTAGGGGTACAGAGCAGAGCCACCCTCCAAAGAAGTGAATCCAGCTTCCCTGTCTGACCCCTAAGTACCCAGGGCCTCCTTGTTTCCCCTGAGGATCCAGGCCCTGCTGAAACAGCCTTGCTACTTAGGAGGAGCACTGCAGAAATGCCTAGTAGCAAGGCCCTGCCTCCTCCCCCAACACAGTGGGCCAGTGCCAGGTGAGTTGGCTGCTGTCACCTGCCTCTACCCCCTAACAGGTAGTTCTCAGGGCCCTTTCCTCCACAGTACCTGTCTCCTGGAAAGTCCTCTGAGACTAGGGAGGTCAGAGCTCATGTGCCCTCATCCTGTGGGTGTCTACCTGCAGTAAGGGCTTCTTGTTCAGTGGCTCCCAGACCTGTACCCACGGGAGTTTTAGGTTCCTCACCCTGTTCCAGACTCTGCATCTGGGTTTCCAGAAAGAGCCTGGGTATCTGTATCATAGAAGGTGACTCTGACAGATACTTTGGGAGAACCCTACAGCCACTGGAGGGACTTGACTCTGATGGTGAAATCAAGCACTTTGCTGGCTGATGGGGTTGGAGAATGTTGTTGAGCAGGCATACCTCCTGGAAGCTTTCATCTGAGGGGCCCTCATCTGAGGGGCCTCCCAGGTGCCAGTGCCCAAAATCATGTGGACATGGGTTTGTTCCCATGCTTGAGGGCCCAAATGGAAATACCCCAAACAAGCTGATGGCAGCCACCCACCCCCACTCTCACTGCCAATCCCATGCCTTCCAAACTCTGACGCCCACACCTCTCTTTACCTTCGGCCCTTGCCCTCGAGTCAGGGTGGAGGATGATGTGACAATACCACTCCACCCAAGCTGTGATGGTACAATGGCCCCTCAGCAGGGCCTGAGAAAGGGGATGTTCCTGCAGGCCAGCACGGTGCAGCATCACCTTGGGTCTTTCTCCTCAGGTGTGTGGAGCTTACCTGTCAACAGACTGGAGTGAGAGAAATAAGTTTGGAGGCAAACTGTGCTTCTTTGGGACTGGAGAATGCTTTGTATTTAGGGTAAGTGGGTCTCCCTGCATGTGCTCTAAGGCCAACAGGCCCAGTACCCTCATCAGCCCCACTTACACGACCCTGTTTACCTCTGTTACAGCAGTTACCCTACAGGTTAACCTCCCCATTTCCTTCTGGTTTGTGATCATTAGACCAGAGTGTGGACATGAGCTCCATGAGAGCAGGCAGTCTCTTACTTGCCCTGTATGATACCGTCTCCCCAGCCCTGGCATGAGGCCTTGTACATAAAGGGCTTCAGTGAAGTTTTGTGGGAGGAAAGTGACCAGAAGGGCCCTGTAGGGTATAGTGTAACAGCTCCTTATACTGCCTTTTCACCCTCAGTTGCAGCCAGAGGTCCAGCGCTATGAATGGGTGGTCATCAAACACCCAGAGCTGACTAAGCCAGTGTCCTTGGAGGCCACTGCCACTCCATCCCTCCTCTCCCAGTCATCCTTGTTATCCTCAGACCCTGCTGACCGCCTCTCACCGTTCCTGGCCACTCGGCACTTCAACTTGCCCACCAAGACTGAGTCCATGTTCATGGCTGGGGGCAATGACTGCCTCATCATAGGTGGGCATCTCCCTCCATCTCAGGCTGGTCTCACTTAGCCTGGGAGAAGGGTACAGGGTAGTGGGTGGCCAAAGCCCCTGGGTCAGCCATTGCTGACCCAGATGGCAGGAGCCTTACTTGAAATACAGACAGCCCCCATGATGGCAGAAGAAGAGAGCAGGCATGAGGAGCGGGAGTGGGGACAGGTGTTCTGGGTAAACTGGCTGGGAAGGGGGTTCTAGCCTAGAGTTTAGACCCCAGCTGAGGGCTGACTGGCTTTGGAGATTTGAAGGTCAGCCTTGTGGTTTTAGGCCTGTGGCGGGACTGGGGCCAAGACAAGTGGAGATGCTCGGAGGCAGGAGGAGAGCACCTCCTGGGCAGTGCCAAATGGGCAGCCACTGACTGAGCATTCTCCAGGTGGAGGGGGCGGCCAGGCTCTCTACATCGATGGGGACCTGAACCGGGGCCGCACGGGCCACTGCGACACATTCAACAACCAGCCCCTCTGCTGTGAGAACTTCCTCATCGCTGCTGTGGAGGCCTGGGGCTTCCAGGACCCTGACACCCAGTGACAGGCCTGTGCTGACGGTGACTGAGCTGCTGCTGTGGGATGGGGTGGTGGGGCGGTGGCTGGGCCCTCTCTTCAGGGAGGAGTCAGTGAATGAAGATCTCACCACATGCATGGGGCAGTGTTGGGGTACATCTGGGGCTCTGATGCTGGGCTGCGCAGGGGTGCCAGGGCCTCAGCTGGCCAGGCCTATTCCTCTGGACCCTACTAGGATCTTGCTTAGACTTGCCACTGCCTCCACCTTGGACTCACACCCTGGCTCTCTGTGGGCCGTGCTGTGCCCAAGGCTTGGGAGGGACTATGTCTTACAGCCCTTGTTAATTCCTTCGTGGTGGAGACTGGACTGGAAAGGCAGCAGGATCCCTGCCAAATGTGGGTTTATAGCACCCCCTGCTGGTTTATGTGCAGGGCCCTGCAGCCTCCTGCCTGACCTGCTGCTCTGGCTCCCGGGTTGTGTGTTGGTGCTGAGAAGAGACAGGTGCCCTGGGGACTATTTCTTGGCAGGAGCATCTGTCTGGGGACTCTAACCCAGTTTTCTCCTTCCCATGCTGGCTTCCAGGGGCTGCCTCTTGTACAGTTAACTACAAGGTGAAAGAGGTTAGGAAAGGCAGGACCTGTGCTGAACTCTGGGCCCCTCCCAAGGGAGGGCCAAGGGCCAGTGGGATGAAGGGCTAGAAAGGGCATCATATGTCCTTGTGTTTCTGCAGAGCCTGAAGCTTCTGTTGGGCCTCATTGTGTATTCACACCTGGAGAGGCCTCCCAGGATGGCCAGGGGAGGGCCCTCTGACCTCAAACCAGCCAGCTCCATTTCCAGGGGCCTGCCTGGAGAAGCCTGGACCTATGGAGCCTTCTCCAAACCTCCTCCCCTCCAGCCAGAGCCTCCTTAGCTCTCCTACAGTCTTTGTGGTGGCCCCATTTCTCCTCCATGTCACTGCGATGTTCTGGTTCCCAGGATCTCATCCAGGCTCTTTAGCCTGTTGTGTTTGTCTTATCTAGTCCTATCCACCTCCGCTTCACTGGGACTCACAAGGTCATGTACTAGGTCTGCACCCTCCCCAGGTCCCTGCCCACATAGCACCTTCAACACAAGCCCCTCTGTATCCCTCTCACAGCACTGTGGTCAGCTATATAGCATGATTTTCTTGTGCTGCCACCTCTCCCCTTCTGCCCTGTCCTCCCTGGCTTTGCAGTGGACTCATGCATAGTAGGTGCCAAGTAAAGATTAGTCGGGAAAAGCTCTCCTACCCTATGACCTCCCTCAGCTGGTCCTGAAGGTCTGGGCACCCAGGAGGGAAGAGAGGAGAAGCAGGCACCCAAGTGGCTGTGCTGCGGCAGCCTGGACCAAGGATTACTGCCCTTCAGCCAGCCCGCTCAGTGTCCCTGCATACCACACTCCACCAAACTGCACACAGTGCTTGCTCTTCCTGTGGAGTATTCGTCCTCCTTCCATCCACCTACTCAAATCTCCTCTGAACCAGACCACAGTGGGGCTGAAGAAGGACCAGGAAACTTGTGTGGCTTTGGGCAAGCTGGTGAACCTGTTTAGAACTCAGTTTCCCCAACTGTAAAATGGGGACAGTCATCCCCCTTTGCTGTCCCCCAGGACTGTTGAAAGGCTGTGAAGGAAAAGATGGTGGGCAGCAGTGCATACCCACCAAATAGCACCGCTTACCCAACACCCAAGATCACTGCAGCCACCGTCACTCCCCTTCCTCTGAGCCCCGCAGTGCTCACCTGTATTTTGGTGTTCATTAAACATGGTCTTATTACGTAGTCCAAGTTTGGTCTCTTCAACCAGAGGGGTCTGCAGGGGCTCCTCCATTCCAGGCTTGTCAACAAATGGGATGCAGGAGGCTTGTCAGTGTTTTATCACTGGACTGTTGAAGGTCACTTAAAAACATAGCCTTTCAGAAGCAGCTAAGGGTATATTTCAGTACTATTTGCATGGCTCTCTCTGCAAACTTCCTAAACTGGGGGATTCTTTTTCTGGAAAATCCAGACGATTCTCTGTGGCTGCTCCAAGGCCCCTGTTGAGGCTTCTCAGAGATCCAGCCCAGGGAGAGTAATTGCTACTTAGTCATGATTTCTGTATTATGAGATCTTTGTGTGTGCATGCAAAATGGTTTCTTTGAATTTCTTTTTTATAATTAGTTTATTTTTATTGTATATTTTTCCATTACCATTTGTCCCCCTTATACCCTCTTCTACCCCACTCCCAATTTCTTATCTTCCTAATTTTTTTTGCTAAACTAAAAGGCATGTGTGATTATTATTTATTTTTATGTTTCTTTTTATTGTCCTTACATGATACTAGGTTTTCCCAAACAACACATAATTTGTTAATCTCTATTATTTCCTCTTGGTTATTTATTATTAGCTTTTGATGTTAAAAATTAGCCAAAGTTGGGAAGTGGGAGGGGATAATGGGGGGTGGGGGAGAGGAAAGGATTGTCAGGGAACGTGTATGAAGGACACAGGGACAAAGCCAAAGAGGAGGGTAGAATCGGCAGTGGGAGGTGGGGATGGCTGGGGTGGGCGGGAGTGGTAGGGAGAAAACAATAAAAAAGAAAGAGAGGGGAACAAAAAGGAAAATAAAAATACTTTTTCTGTAAAAATTAGCCAAAGTTTTATGGACTTGCATAATGAATTATTATTTTTCTAGATATGTTTAAAAGTTTATTTTAAAAACAAAAACTCAATTAGTTTAAACCACTTCAGTGATTCATTAAATGGACTGTATGCCTTTAGGGCTTCAGAAAATCAGTTTTTCAAAAATAATGTAAGAATAAGCCATTTTATTTTTCAGAGTTTTAATTATTGAATTAAAATTTGTTTTTCATCCCTGACTGGTGTAACTCAGTTGGTTGGGTGTTGTCCTGCAAAAGGAAACATCACCAGTGAGAGAGAAACATCAACTGGTTGCCTTCTCGTATACCTCCTGATGGGATTCAAACCCATGACCTTTCAGTTTACGGGATAGCACTCCAGCTGACCAACTGAGTCACACTGGCTAGAGCCATAGATTCACTTTTAACTTTTTATTTTGAAATAATTTTAGATTTACAAAGGAGTTGCAAGATGGTACAGAGTTCCATTTATTCTTTCCCCAGCTTCCTCCAGTGTTAATATCCTACGTTTATCAAAACAAAGAAATTAACACTGATGTAATGCTATTATCTTAAACTATGTCCTTTTTGCCCTGGCTGGTGTGGCTCAATGGATCAAGCACCAGCTGATTGATATTTCTCTCACACATATCACACATCAATGTTTCTCTCCCCCTCTTCCCCTGTCCTTTAACCTCTCTCTAAAAATAAATAAAATCTTAAAAACAAGCAAACCTATAACCCTTTTTGTCCTGAGTTTTTCTGTGGTCTTTTTTCTGTTCCAGGAATCAATTTAATTTTTATAGACACCTATTTATCCACATTTTTATAAACCCAGAATGTAATCAAATGCACAAGACTTAACACTGGTTTTAAAAAATGCCTCTTTTTAAGAGACATTAGTCTTGGCTGGTGTGGCTCAGTGGATTGAGCACCAGCCTGTGAATCAAAGGGTTGCTGGTTCGATTCCCAGTCAGGGCACATGCCTGGGTTGCGGGCCAGGTCCCCAGTAGGGGGACTGTGACAGGCAACCACATATTGATGTTTCTCTCCCTCTCTTTCTCCTTCCCTTCTCTCTCTAAAAATAAGTAAGTAAAATCTTAAAAAACAAATAAATGCCACTATGTGGTACAGCAACGGTCTCAAATACGTATCCATAGATCTTAACTGTTTTCATCTCTTCCTAAATGTCTTGTTTGCACAGAGATTTTACCAAATGGAGTGGGGGTACCAAGCATACCTCATGGTGCTTCCCCTGACAGCATTAAATAGGCAGAAAAGTGTGGGGATTTAAAAAAGTTATTTGGTGCAGCCATGGCTGGTGTGGCTCAGTTGGTCATTGTCCTACAAGGGGAAAGGTCGCAATTTGATTCCTGGTCAGGGCACATGCATGTGTTGCAGGTTTGTTTCCTGGCTGTGGCATGTACGAGAGGCAGCCAATTGCTTTTTCTCTCTCACATTGATGTTTCTTTCCCCTTCTAAAAATAAATCTTTTTTCAAAAAATCCGGTGTAAAAAGTGTATGATGCTCATTAAATTAATGTCAGATTGTATTCAAGAAGTTAGGTACAGCATCATGTGATTTGTCGCTAAAGATGATGCAGACATGCTCTTGCAGACATGCTCCCAATCACGTAGAATTCGTCAGCACTGCACTTGAGACTGAGGAAGCAAAGTCCATGAACACACTGACCCATGACATGACAGACATACCAACCAACTAAACCTCCTACTTCAGGTTGTTGAATCCACAGGTGCATTATCTGGCTGCTCAGTCAGTTCACCAGTGAGAAGCTGTCTTGTCGGAAGTGCCCTGGCTGGAGGGCTACTGCAGTCTGGCAAGGCCATCAACGACAGGGTGACGCTCATGTAGTGCAAGCCATGCCGGTCTGTTTCTCTGTTCTGTTTTTTAATTTTTTAAGAGCGGAAAGGAGAGAGAAAACCATCAGTTTGTTGTTCCACTTATTTATTCATTAATTGGTTGATTCTTGTATGTGCCCTAATCAGAGAGAACCTGCAACCTTGGTATGCTGGGATGTGCGCTAACCAACTGAGCTACCCAGCCAGGACCAGTCCCGGCCTGTTTTTATCTTCATGCCAAAAAACAGGAGCAAACCTTTGCTCTATTTCAGACTGAAGGGCATTGACTGGCAAAGGACGTGTTTTGTCAAAAACTTATGAGTTAAAGATTGAAGAGAAAAATATGTGAATAATTTTTACCTTCCATTCCAGCGTAGGATGGTTATTGGCTGAAACATGGATAACTGGACTGACACTGGAGCATGTAAATAAATGATAAAAAAAATTGCGAGGACCATATAGAAATTAATGTGTAGCGAGTGACTATGTGGCTTTTCAACACAATCCAACTTTGGAAAAGCGAAAATTAGTGATTTAGTAATACGGTCAGTTTTAATTTGAATCATAAACAAAATGAGAACAAATGCTATGACATCACTGTGAAATGTCTGTTGCAAAAACAGTACAGTGGGATGCAGAACCCCGGGTACATTGCCTTCGAAACTGACATCTGTGGAGGAGAACGAAGCCCCGGACTTAGACGAGTATTGCTCCCTTGAAGAATTTAAAAGACCGCATTAGCTGGAAAAGTAAGAAAAGTTTTATTCCGTGACAGGAGATATGTGTCCTGCTCCATGTGCTGCCAAGGCCAGCGCAGGCCAGGGCCTTCCCTGATTTTGTTTGGTTTTCTCTTGTTCACACAGCCCATCGTGTAGATGCACTCCATAAATAAGAGGAATGAGAGGAGTGGTCGAATGTCTCAGTCAAGAATTGTTTGGATCCCTGCCTATCACATGGAAAACTCAGTATCAAAAAGTCATGCTCACCAAAATGAGAGTATTTTATCTGGAAGGTTATATAAGTCAATATTAATGTCTTTTCTAATACCCAGGATTTTAATTCGGTGTACCTATATAATATGAAGGAAAACATAACACTTTTCTTCTCCGTCTGTCTCATCCCAGTGCCCTTCCCTTCCTGTAGCTGCCGTGGAGGAGGTGGGGCTGCTTTTGCCCCACCCCTGTGAAACTGCTGCTTCTCTCTTTCCTTCGGCTTCCCCACTCTGTCTCTCAGGATGCGGACAGGCTCCCGCCCCTCTTCTTTTGTAGCTGCCTCAAGACAAAGACCCTGTCAGCACTCTGGCTGCCTGCTGCCCTGATGGGTGAGGTCCCGGCCCAGGCCCAGGTTTGAAGAGTCCTGATGGGACAGGTGAATGGAGGCTTGATGCCAGCTGTTTTTCATTTTCTCCTCTGAACCAATAGCCTCTGCCTCCAGGCCTTTACACAGGCCATTTCCCACCCCTGAGTCAGCTGCAGAGCCCCTGCACCAGGACACTTTCCCTGAGGTTTCTGTTTCTCAGGAGACAACACTTTGCAAATCTCCCCATTCCTCCCCTTGAGACTGTCAGCTGGAGAGCAGGAGCCCCCATATGGCCCTGCCTGTGCTGCTGGTGTCGTCCAGGGTGATTCTGGGAGAGAAATGGGAGTGCACTGGTCTCACATGGCAGTGTGCATTTCTGGGGCCTACGGTTGGGGAGTGCCACCAGCATTCCCGGCAGTAACAGCTTTTTACTGTAAGCATGCTTAGGGTCTTCTTGTGATTGACATTAAGACATTGTGACACAGGGCAGAATTGGTGAGAAGTGCCCTGGGCCGGGGTGCAGAGAAGTTTCTGAGAAACTGCTGATGTTTCAGAGCCTGCCTGCCTCAGGCCAGGTCAGCTGGACAAGGTGGGAACACCCTCTCCCCTCCTCCCACCACCACCTCTTTTGCGCTGGTTTTTTGGACCTGGTCCATGGTAATCATGTGCCAGCTATGGAAGTGCTTTGTTTTTTATCTTTTTTAAGACTGAATTTAACCATTTTATTTTATTTTATTTTAATCCTCACCTAAGGATATGTTTATTGATTTTAGAGAGAGGAAAGGAGAGAGAGAAACATTGATCGGTTGCCTCCCAGATGCTCCTCAACCAAAGATTGAACCCACAGCCTAGGTTCATCCCCTGGCCTGTAATAGAACCTACAACCTTTTGAGCCACCTGGACAGAACTGAATTTAACTATTTTATTTTATTTTATTTTTGTTCAATTTAACCATTTTAAAGTGAACAATTCAGTACAATTCAGTGGTATTTAGTGCATTCATAAGGCTATGTGACTACCACTTCTAGATTCACAACATTTTTTCTTGAGATTTTTGTTTATTTTATTTTTTAAAATATATTTTATTGATTATGCTATTACAGTTGTCCCATTTCTCCCCCATCATTCTCCTCCACTCTGCACACCCCCTCCCACCCACATTCCCCACCTTTAGTTCATGTCCATGTGTCATAAGTTCTTTAGCTTCTACATTTCCCACACTATTCTTGCCCTCCCCCTGTCTATTTTCTACCCACTGTCTATGCTACTTATTCTCTGTACCTTTTCCCCCTCTCTCCTCCTCCCACTCCCCTGTTGCTAACCCTCCATGTGATCTCCATTTCTGTGGTTCTGTTCCTGTTCTAGCTGTTTGCTTTTGTTTTAGGTGTGGTTGTTAATAACTGTGAATGTGCCATCTTTTTACTGTCATATTTTTATCTTCTTTTTCTTAGATAAGTCCCTTTAACATTTCATATAACAAGGGCTTGGTGATGATGAACTCCTTGAACTTGACCTTATCTGAGAAACACTTTGTCTTCCCTTCCATTCTAAATGACAGCTTCGCTGGATAGAGCAATCTTGGATGTGGGTCCTTGACTTTCATGACTTGGAATACTTCTTTCCAGCCCCTTCTTGCCTGGAAGCTCTCTTTTGAGAAATCAGCTGACAGTCTGATGGGAACTCCTTTATGGATGACTGTCCCCTTATCCCTTGCTGCTTCTAGAATTCTCTCCTTCATTTGAATCTTGGCTAATGTAATTACGATGTGCCTTGGCATGTTCCTCCTTGGGTCCAGCTTCTTTGGGACTCTCTGAGCTTATTGGACTTCCTGGTAGTCTATTTCCTTTTCCAGATTGGGGAAGTTCTCCTTTATTATTTGTTCAAATAAGTTTTCCACTTGTTGCTCTTCTTCTTCCCCTTCTGGTACCCCTATAATTCAGATGTTGACACGTTTAAAAATGTCTCGGAGGTTCCTAAGCCCCTCCTCATTTTTAAAAAAATATTTTATCTTTTTATTTTCAGAGAGAGGGGAAGGGAAGAAGAAAGAGAGAGAAACATTAATGTGTGGTTGCCTCTTACGTGCCCCCCACTGGGGACCTGGCCCGCAACCCAGGCATGTGCCCTGACTGGGAATCCAACTGCAACCCTTTGGTTCACAGCCCACGCTCAATCTACTAAGCTACACCAGCCAGGGCCCCGCTCCTCATTTTTTTGAATTCTTGTTTCTTCCTTGTTTTCTGTTTGATTGTTTGTTTCTTCCTTCTGGTCCACTCCATTGATTTGAGTCCGAGTTTTCCTCCCATCTCTATTGGTTCCCTGTACATTTTCCTTCATTACATGTATTGTAGCCTACATTTTTCCATCTAATTTGTGAGCAAAATCAACCAATTGTGTGAGCATCCTGATCACCAGGGCTTTGAACTGTGCATCTGATAGGTTGGCTATCTCTTTGTCACTTAGAGGAATTGGCTCTGGGGCTTTCATTTGTTCTCCGGTTTGAGCCATTTTTTGGTGGTTTTTTGTTTTGTTTTGGTTTGGTTTTGGTCTGGTTGCGGCTGTAGTGAGGGGTGGAGGCTTAGGTGTTCCCCAGGGCGGTGCAGCCCAGTCCCTGAATTGTGATGCTGTATGTGGGGGCGGGGTCCAAGAGGGAACAATGGCGCTTGTTTCGCTCTCTCTTGGATTCCAGTCCCTTCCGCCTTTTCCCCTACGCCTGGATTGTCTGTGCGTGAATGTGGGGCCGCCTGGTCAGCCAGCCGCCTTGCACAGCTTCACTGGGTCTGCACAGTTGCCAACCCATGCCTGGGGTCTACTAAAATATTTGTTGTCCTTAATTTTGGCTGTGAGAGGAGGCACAGTGTGTCCACCTATGCCTCCATCTTGGCCGGAAGTCCTTATTTATTTATTTTTAGAGAGAATGGAAGGGAGGGAGAAAAACATCAATGTGTGGTTGCCTCTCACATGCCCCCTACTGGGAGCCTGACCTGCAACCCAGGCATGCACCCTGACTGGGAATTGAACTGGTGACCCTTTAGTTCACAGGCTGGTGCTCAATCCACTGAGCCACACCAGCCAGGGTATAGTCTACAACATTTTCATGCCCCAAAAGGAACCCTGTGCTCATTGAGCACTTGCTCCCCACTCCTATCTTATAGTTTCTGAAAGGTAAAGTGCACACCTAGTAAAAAACAATTCAGTACATATGGGACTATCCACAGGAGGTAGTCTCCTTCCCCATCAGGTCCCCAGGGGCCACCACTGTTAGCAGTGTCTGCATGCATGTTCAGGTAATACACCTGTGAACTCTTCCCCACCCTGCTGCTTGTCACTTAACTGCTTGAGATCATCCACACCAGAGTGTGTCCACCTATTTCCATCTTATAAGCAGCTGCCCAGCGTTCCAGGATTGGGATGGTCTGTAATTTAAATGCAAACTGGATCATGTGAGCACTTTTCCTACTGAAGCCCTCTTCCTCTTTCAATACTTTGTTCCAAGACCACTGCCCTGGAGGCAGTCCAAGCCACCCAGCCCCTCCCTCCTTTGTATCACCTCTCCACCTAGTAACTGCTTTTCCAGTCAGGCTGCAACATCACTGTCCAGCCCCCATGGCTGTGAGCTCCTGGAGGTTAGGACCTCTCTTTCTAGATTTTTTATCCTCATAGCCCTGCTTGGTGTCTGCACATAGTAGATGCTCACTAAATGTCAGATGAGTGGCTTAGGGTGGAAGGCTGACAGGGCCCAGAGGTTGGGAACCCTGACTGGTGGAGGTGAGGAGGTTGTGCTGGCCTTCAGGATGCCAACCCCAGACCAGAGGGAGGGCCCGGAGCAGTCAATGCCCCTTGTGGCACCTTTTCTGAGAAACTGCCGCCAGTGTCAGGCTCAATGCCAGGTTCTAATTTACTGTAAACCTACAAAATTCCTCCTCCCTCCCTTCCTTCCTTCTGTTCATCTGCCCTTCCTTTTTTCTTTTAAATATTTTTTTAAGATTTTATTTATTTATTTTTTAGAGAGAGGGAGAGAGACATCAATGTGTGGTTGCCTCTCAGGTGCCCCCCACTGGGGACCTGGCCCACAACCCAGGCATGTGCCCTGACTGGGAATCAAACCAGCGGCCCTTTGATTTACAGGTGGGTGCTCAGCCACAGAGCCACACCAGCCAGGGATTCCCTCCTTCTTTCCTTCCTTCCTTACTTCAGGCTAGCCCAGGGAGAGCGCCTCACACCCACTCCTGGTAATCAGAGACAGCCCTAGGGCACCCTCTACCAGTGACCATTGTGTGTGTCCGTCAGGTCCTGCTTGTACCATACTGTGTTTACCTACTAGACATATTAAAAAAAAAAAAAAAAAAAAAAAAAAGTAGCTCATGTCCCTGGCCAGACAGCTTCATTGGTTAGAGTACTGTCCTGATCACTAAGGTTGCAAGTTTGATCCCTGATTTGGGCACATACAAGAAGCAACCAATGAATGTATACCTAAGTAGAACAACAAATTGATGTTTCTCTCTGTACCTCTCTCTCCCTCCTTCCCTAAAATCAATAAATAAAAAAAAATTTAAATAATTTTTTAAATTTAATAATTTAATTTTTAAATAAAGATTTTATTTATTTATTTTTAGACAGAGGGGAAGGGAGGGAGAAAGAGAGAGAGAAACATCAATGTGTGATTGTGTCTTGCATATCCCCTACTGGGGACCTGGCCCACAACACAGGCATGTGCCCTGACTGGGAATCGAACCTGCAACCCTTGGGTTCGCAGCCCGAGCTCAATCCACTGAGCTACACCAGCCAGGGCAATAAATAAAAAATTTTAAAAATAGCCCTGTGGTTCAGTGGATTGAGTGCTGGCTTGTGAACTAAAGGGTCACCTGTTTGATTCCCAGTCAGGGCACATGCCTGGGTTGCGGGCCAAGTCCCCTGTGGTGGGCGTGTGAGAGGCAACCACACACTGTTTCTCTCCTTCTCTATCTAAAAATAAATAAATAAACATCTAAAAAAATAACATACCATTTTATAAACCCTATTTTAAAAATTATACAAAAAATCGCCTTTACTTATCTCCCCAACTTAGCACAACTGTTTTTGTTCCATCTCTTCCCAGCCTTGCCTGGGTCACACGTAACACTTATCCAGCCAGGTCAAGAGAGCAAGAGTCATCTCTCAGCATTATGCCCTCTCTGGTTTATCTTCATGCAACTCACAAGGAGCCTGGGACTGTTCACAGGGAGAGGCTGCCCTGCCTGGGACACTCACTTGTCTCCAGTTTCCCTGTGTTCTCCCTAAGGCCCTGCTCAGGCTGCCTGACTCTTCTTTCTTCTCTTGAATTGGCTTATTCAGATAAGTTCATTTTTTCAATCATTTGAGGCCATTTGGAATCTTAATGCCTTTTTCTCCCTAGCCATCCCCCTCTCTTCCTTCGGGTCTTGCAAAGTACCATTGGCCTTCTCTCTGCCACCGTCTTTCAGTGTGGACAGTGGGCCCTTTTGTCCTCCTCAAAACCCCTGGAGGAGTCAAGACCTCACTCCATATCTCCTATACCTCCCTATCTGGGTCTCTGATGTAAGTTTCCCAAAGCCCCTCCTTCTTTATTCTTGAAAATCCCAAGAATAAAGCTGCACAGTGACAGGCCGGGGGCTCATGACATTGTGGTTTCAAGCCAAGGACTTAGCTGTGAGGAGGAAGGCAGAGGTGTGTGTCCTTGGCCACTTCCTTCCACAGCCCCAACCCATCCCACCTCAGAGCGCTGCCCAGTGCTGGGAGGGCCAGAGCAAGGTGACCTGGGTCTGTTTTAGCCCCATCACTGGTCACCAGATGCTCCCTGAACCCTGGTGTAGGAGGCCAGTGGTGCCCGAGCCACAACTTGTGTAGCCAGAGTTTCAGTTCCACCACTCTCTAGCTGCCTGACCCTGGGCACGATGATGAACCTTCCTAGGTCTACTTCCTTTTCCCAAAATAAAGGTAATAGTGAGATCTCCCTCAGAGGTCATTGTGAGGATTACCTACTACCCCAGTAAATGCTTGCAACAGGCCTTGCACACAATTGGTGATCAGTAAATGTTAGCTGTGTGCACCAGGCAACCTACCAGGGGTTGCAGATACAGAAAAAGAGGCACAGGGACTCTCAGTGGGGAAGGTAGTGAGTGAAAAAAAAGTAGTAATGGAGTACAAGAAATGAAAAAGGAGCTGATCAGGAGAGCTTCCTGGAGGAAGTGGCATTCTACATTCTAAAGTAGCATTCCCTAAGTAAAAAGAAAGGAAGAGCCCTGGATGGGTAGGTCAGTTGGTTACAGAACTGTTCTGATACAGCAAGATTGTGGGTTTGATTCCTGGGCAGAGCACATCCGAGAAATAATCGATGCATGCGTAAATAAAATTGAACAACAAATTGATGTTTTTCTCTCTCTAAATAAAAATTTTAAAAATAAGGAGTAGAAGTTAGTATAGAGAGAACTTCAGGCTCAAGGACACAGATGAGGAAGGGGCAACACAAGGGGAAGAAATGGGTGAAATAAGCCAGGTGGTGAAAGACAAACACCATATGATCTCACCTGTAAGTGGAACCTAATCAACAAAACAAACAAGCAAGTAAAATATAACCAGAGACATTGAAATAAAGAACAAACTGACAGTAACCAGAGGGGAGCTGGGAGGGGATAATGGGGGGGGAAGGGTGAACGGTTTTCAGGAACAACTATAAAGGACACATGGACAAAACCATAAACCATGGTGGGGTGGAATCAGGGGAGGGAGGTGGGGATGGCTGGGGTGAGGTGGGAGAGGTGGGTGGGAAGCAGAAAACTGTACTTGAACAATAAAATTTTTAAAAATGGGGAAAAAATTTAAAAATAATAAAATTCCCCCCAAAAAAGAAAAAAAGAAACAAGGAGGGCCTGGGAAGAGACCACCAAGGGTCCAGACTATGTTAGAAGGACACTGAAGGATTCCAGGTGAGAGACTGGTCAGATGCGCCAGTTAGGAAGATTCTGTAGTTTTGAGGTGAAGAATGGGTTTGGAGCACGGCAGTAAGACTGAACAGGCTGGTCATGCAGAGGCTGTGAAAAGACCCAGGCCAGAAATGAAGGCCTACCCAAGAGGCATCAGGCTGCTGGTGGGGTCAGAGCTGAGTGCTGGGAAGCTGAGGAACCTTGGGGTTTGGTGAGTAATAAAGAATGACCGGGGCATGACACGAAGGCTGCTGGTGTGAGCAGGAGGGTGGATGGGTATGTCTTGCCCAAAATGGAAATAACCAAGTGGAAGCTGGTTAGTGGTGATGAGGGTGGAGGGTAAGCTCAGTGTGAGACATGCTTGTTTGAAGTGTCAGCAGCCCCACTGGAGACCCCACGTGATGTCTCATACCAGAACGTGGTCAGAAAATGAGGACCGGGATCAAAGCTGAATGGCTCCCTGAGCTCCAGGAAGGAATGGTCCTGACTTCCCAGTCTTGGGTTTTCAGCCATACTGGGGTTCTGTGCACTTTATCTCCTGTGGACTGTTCTGTCCCTCCTTTCCTTGATCTAAATTCTCCCCTTGTACGCAGCCTCCCTGGAACCCCAGCCAGAGCCAGCTCCCTGGCCTGGTCTTTCCTGGCCCTAGAACCTAGGTGTCTGAAGTTATGAGGGCTGGCCCTGGAGCAGAGCTAGAAAGGTGCAGACTGAAGATATGATCACCCAGTGAGGGGAGGATCCATCATAGGACCTAGGCCTGTCCTTGCTTCTCCTTGTGACTCCAGGAAGGAATAAGGGTGTCTGGGCTGTAGGAAATGAGCAGGAAAGAAAGAAGTTGTAAAGGAGTGGGCAGCGGGCTGCAGCAACAGAAACCCACTCAGAAAGTCTGACAATTGTCCCTCCGCTTAGAGAAATGGCAGTCACTGGCAACCTTGGCAAACACAAGGAGCTGGGGAGGGACGAGGGATAGAGGGCAGGTGAGGTGTAGACACGGAATAAAGATTCCTTTTTCAAGAAGTTAGAGTCTAGGGAGGAGAGAGGTGCCGAGGGCTGTAGCCATGTGGCGGTGGACTCCTCTCTTTTCAAACAGGACAGAACTGGCACTTCTGTGGACTACAAGTTTACAGTGGCAGACCCAGCGTCACCAAGGGGAAGAGAGCGGGACAGACGTTCCTGTTCTAGAAGATGGGACTGAGAGTACATTGGGAGGGTCAGGCCCAGGAACCCCACAACCCACAGCGAGAAAACTGAGAACAGATGCATCCAGCATGTTCAGGGAAACTCTTTAATGTCAGAACCAGGGCTTGGAGCTCAAGAGAGACCCACCCACGAAGCAGTCACCCAGGGCTCCTAAGAGGGAAGGGACAAAAGACCATAGGGTACCAGAGCTGGTGGGTAGATGAGGCAGACAGTTGGGGTGCCAGACCACCACTTGGGATCAGCAGGGCAGTCAGTTCCAGGCCAGGCTGCGTGCTGAACTGAAACCATTAGCTTCTGCTCCAGAAATAAGTGCAGCCCTGCAGGTGCAAGCTTTGCGTGGGGACAGGAAGGACAGGGACCCCAGAAATCCCGGGAAGCCTCCACAGGTCGCAACACTGACGAAATTCAAACCAGTCACGCGGTCATTTTAAGTAGCAATGACGTCCCTCTCCCGCAACTGAAGTCTGGGCCCTGATGCAAGATAGGAGACAGATGCCGGGGCGGGGGTTTCTTTTCCTAGGAAGTCAGGAGAGAAGTTGCCAATTTCTAGGTCGGGGGCTAGTGGGTCTGGGTGTAGAGGAGACTGGGGACCGGGTCGGGGTAGAGCGACCGAGGGACACACGCAGAGGCCAGGACTTCCCAGGTGGGCTGGGGGCTTCCCCGGGGGCTGGAGCAGAAGAGGCAGGCACCCAGGACTCGAGATTTGGCTCGGTCTGCTAGGAACCCAGATCTCTCCAGGAGGAGGAGAGAGTGGCCCTGGGTCCCTGGGGTCAAGACCGTGACAATACAACTGCCATGATCCGCGCCACAAAATGCAAAGAAAAAGAACCCATAGAATCGAGTACCGGGGGCGCCACGCAGCCGCAGAGGAGGCGGAGCACCTCCACGTCCAGCCCCATATGATAATATGGCACGCCACCGCCCCGCCCCGGCAGGGGGATCTGACGGGCGCAGCGCTGTGGGGTCCGAGAGGCCGAGAGGTGCCGCAGCGCGTCCACGGAGGCCTAGATGGAGCTGAACGCCAGAGTCAGGGCTGGCGGAGTGGCGGCACGGCATAGGGGCGGCCAGCGAGCTGCTAAGGCGTGCCCGGGCCGTGGCTCCCCCGCCAGCACGAAGTGGTACCGACCGAGGGGGCGGGGATAGAGTCATGTGACACGGCCGCTGCGGCCATTTTGTTCTGCGGTGCTGATATTTAGAGCGCAGCGGCTGACGGGCCGATCGCCTTCGCAGCCGTCAGATCGCTTGTTCCCTGCTCGCCTGCCACTCGCCGCCTTCCCGCCTCGCCCAGCCTGTCCTCGGCCCCACCTTGGCCCGCTGACCTCGCCCCTTCCCCACCCGCAGACATGTCCGAGGCCAAGAGCGGCCCCGAGTACGCCTCCTTTTTCGCGGTCATGGGCGCCTCGGCCGCCATGGTCTTCAGCGGTGAGCGCCGCGGCAGGAGGGACTCGGGAGGCGGGGGGCGCCAGGGCGCGTGGTACTCATGCCCACAGCTCGCTGGGGTTCGGTGTGTGACGTCACTCTGACGTGATTCCCAGCTTTTGGGGGTCCCGGGCCTCACGTGACCGCGGGCGGGGTTCGGGGCCCAGAAGGCTGCCTGGGCCATCGGGCGTTCTGTGCAGGGCATACGGGCTAAGCTGGGGTGCGGGTCCCAAGGGTATCCCGGGCCGACACAGGTCGGCCTCTCTTGCCCCAAGTCTGTGACGGCGCGGGGGTGGGGCGGTAGTGCTGCTGCCATTTTAGTCCCGGGAGAGGAGGGAGGGAGGCTGGGGTGGATGCACGCGGTCCTGCGCTTGCTTTGGATCCGTCTCCTCCCAGTCCTGCGGGCAGGTGTGACATCACAACTCGGAAAGCTCCCCCGACGCGGGGCTGGCCCTGTCTGTGGACGACGGGGGCGGGGGAATTGGGCCCAGGCACTCTTAGCCGAGGTCCACAGTTCTCACCCTCCCCCCATCCTGGCGTGGGTTAGGTGGGTCTGTACCCAGAGGTAGGTGCTTCCGGTTAGGACTTGTCAGTTTCCCAATAGCCCTGTGTGGGTGGGTTGGGAAAGCTGGGCTGAGGAGTTGGTGTTGACAGCCGACAGGGACCCAGAGGTGGGAGTGTTTGGAATTGAGAGGGGACGGGGAATCAAACAGGCCAAGGAGGAAGGGAGTCTGGCCAGCATCAGCGTTGTGTTGTCACTCGCTGAGAAGCTGCTTTGGGATGGGTAAGAAGGCTGGCTGCATAGCGCCTCAGTGTTGCGAGGATTGGGTTTTTGTCTTTAGGAGAGTTTTCTACTTCTGACCCCAATGAATGAATGAATGAATGAATGACCTTCCTTTCCTTCCCTGAGGCCTGGTATTGGGAGGGGCAGCCCTAGGTATGGGGAAAGGGGCCTTCCAGGGTTTTTTTTATGGCACCCTGCTTTTGACGTTGAACCTTGGCAGTCCTACAGTGTTGAATTAAGTGAAAATTAGTCTACCCAGGAGAAGGACCTTTGGGGTAAGCTCAGGAATGTGCAACCCAGGGAGGTGAGTTCTGGTCTAGATGCACTCCCCATGGACTGGTCTGGCCCGGTCTGGGTCTGGTTTTTGGCTCTGATGACCACGCCCTGCCCCACCCTACTTGGTGAATTGGGAGGTTCCCTATGCAGGTACATTGAGGGTTTGAACACCAAACAGTCTCTGCTGACTGTAAACACTTGTGAGGTGGGGACTTGGGGGTTCTGCTCTCCTGGGGGCCTCCTTCTGCCTGAGCCTGTCTGTCAGTCACGAGGTACTGAGTGAGCCCTGCCCTTCCCATCATGTGCGAGTAAGAGGTCATTTGTGGTGGGAGAAGTGGTCTGGACTTCCCCTTCCCTCCAAACCAACGCCTGCTCTTTCCACATCTTCAGGGGCTGTTTTCCAGGGCTTCCAAGCAGGTTGCTGTGCCCCCTTACCCCAGCGTATTCTGTGTTTTGCCTCCAGGATTCTGCTTTGCCTGGCCGCCTGTGGGGTGCTGCTTGTGCCTTCATTCATTCGTTCAACAAGTCTTGATTGAGCTCCTACTATGTGCCAAGCACATGGAGACATCAATGCACAAAACAGATGCCTGCCCACATGGGATTCTGGCCGTCACTGCTTGTTCTTGAAGCTGAGTTTGCCTCCTGAGCCCTTGTCTGTACCTAGCTCTTGGCCTCTCTCTGTTTCCCAGGTGCTTCTGTTCTACTCCTGGAACTTACTTGGTACTTTCAGATTGACCCTGACCAGCAGGTCTCCGAAAGTTACTGAGAGTAGGATAGCACTGGCCCAGGGTTTTTTTTTTTTTTTTTTTTTTGCTTGCCCTAGGCTCCTGGTGATTGAGGCTACTCATTCCTGTTGGTCTGAATGCAGTTTCACTCCTGTTGCCTTCCCTACATTGAGCTTAACATGGTTGACTTACTTCATTTCTCTGTTTAAAAATGTCTTTCTCCAAGGCTTGTCTTCATCCACTTCCTTGTACCTATGTGAACAAGCCCCTCATTTCTCAGGCATCAGGTGTCACCACCTAGCTGATTCCAAGCTGTCCCCAGCTCCTGGCCTAGATTGTTCTTGGCCTGCCTAGTGCTTTGCTGATTGGTCTTCTTACAGCCAAATGAGGTCCACTCAACTCTCAGGCCTTCCCAGTCCCCATCTCCCATTTCAGCTTCCCCTTTTTTCTTAACTTGTGACCAAAAAAAAAAAAAAAAGTCCTGTCAGTTCTTTCTTCATCATACCTTCCACAAAGCTTTCAGTTGTTCCTTTTCCATATTTTCTGTGACTTCCTCCCTGCTGGTGGTCCCTCTGTTTGGTCCTGCGTTCCCGGAACTGTGGTCTGATGGTGGTCTTCAAGTCGCCTCCCACTGGATCTGGAGCTCTGTCGGGTTTGGCTTTTGGAGCTGGCATCCAGGGCTTTTTCAGACAGCTGCTGCTGCCCAGCCAGACTGCTTTTCTCTCCTGATGGTCATCCCTTTTTCCTCCCTTTGTTCTTCTTGTAGCCTCCTCGGCCCCAGCTACATGATCTCCCTGCTGTCCTTTGAGAGAAGGGCCCAGGTAACTCCCTACCTCTTGCAACTGGCTACAATACTGAGTTCCCTGTAAACGATCTCCATGTAAACTCAGTGCCATGTGGCAGCCTGTGCCCTCCCCCTTGAGTAACAAGTCATGGCACTGGCCCCTTGCATATATGTGACATAGCCTATGTACAGGGCCTGCAGTAGAAGCCCAAAGAAGGCACTGTAACCAGGAGAGTTCCACGAAAGTTTCATGAAGACAGGCCAGAACAGGCTGAAGTCACTGAATGTCTAGGCAAGGCAGTGTTGAGGTGTCTCCAGGACCATGGGGAGGAGGCAGGCAGTGTTGATCCCCCCTCCCCCACCCTTGCCTTGTCCCTCTAGTTGCTCCCCATCAGTGCCATCTTGCTTAGTATCTCCATTCATGCTGTTTGGAATCTTCCTTCTCACCATCACCCCTCTAATCAGATGTCACCGCTATGAAGCACTTACTCAGACTCCATCACCACCTTCCCCATTTTCCTGGAGCATGTTACTGCTTGGAGGTGGCATATCTGTCTTCTCACCAGACTTTTAGAGCCCTGAGAAGGCAGTGTCCCTCTGAACTTAACCCTGCTTAGTGATGAACAGAGTAGGCACCTTGTGGCCCAAATAGATGAATAAAATGTGCAGAAGAATGGCCAGTATTGTCTTGGTTCTTTCCATCCTCTACCCCTGTTGTACTCTGCCCAAGAAGCACCTCCTGGAGAGCAGGTGACGGGAGTCATCAGAATTGCCTTGGCCCTCTGTGGCTCTCTTCTGTGCAAAAGTTAGTCTGGACTTCGAAGACAGAAGCCAGAAAAGGGGAACTTTCAGGAGGGTAAGAGGAGGAGACAGGTTGCCCTGGGGCCCCCTACCTCCATTACTGGAGGCCTTGGGCAGAAGCTAGACTTTTGGGAGGTCTGTCAAGGCTTCACAGTTGGGCTGGGTGATGGCTCCACATACCCATTGTCTTCCTGTGCCGTGTTCTCCCTGACTCATCCTTTCTCTCTGGTTATTTAGAGAGGATTCTCTCCAAACTTAAGGGGCTAGGCCTGCTGTGTGGCTGAGGATGAGTTCATCCCATCCGCATAGATGGCAGCCCTTGCAGCAGCGTGTCCAAGGGCTGGGAATGTCGGGGAGTTAGGAAACTAGCCTGGGAGGACAGGACTTGCCAGGCTGCTTTCCCTGACCAGTGGTCAGGCCCTGTGTGCAGTGGGGCTCTTCCAGCATGTTGTCCCTGGGCACAGCCCTAGGGCCAGCGGGGGCTGACATCTGGACTGCCGACACAATCGTTTCATGCTTTTCCAAGCCTTTTCTGACCTGAGTGCCTGAGAATCTAGGTGGGATAAAATGTGTCCAGAATCTCCAGCAAGGCATCAGGGGCCCAGCTGCTGTTTCCCTGTGGGACTGCTGCTGGGCTGTTAAGAGTTCCACCTTTTAAGTTGTAAGCAGCTGAGCTAAAGCTGCTTGGGCGTATGGGTTCGGTATACCAGGCTTGGGAAGTTATGGTGAAGCCAGCTGGGGGTTTCCTAGCAGAGCAGGAGCTCACATAGGCTACACAGCCAACAGCCACAAGGACCTCTGGTAGAAGAAAGGAACAGTTACCTGGATTCTTTGAGTGCTCGGCTGTGACCATTTCCCCTGAGGGCCACTTCCTGCCCCTGGCTCGGTGCCACCTTCATCTCCCCATTGCCTGTGATAACTTGAGGTGGCCCTCAGTTATCAGAGCTCTCTGTGTCAGAGCTCTACCCCCAGGGTCCTGGCCTCAGATACTCTGGGCTCACCTTGCCTCCCCTCACCCCCAACAGCTTTGGGTGCTGCCTATGGTACAGCCAAGAGCGGCACCGGCATCGCAGCCATGTCTGTCATGCGGCCAGAGCTGATTATGAAGTCCATCATCCCCGTGGTCATGGCTGGCATCATTGCCATCTACGGCCTAGTGGTGGCAGTCCTTATTGCCAATTCCTTGAATGAAGGCATCACTCTCTACAGGTGAGTGCTGGGTTCCTCTCACCACACCCACCCATTGCACAAGGTGGGGGGGTGGCGGGGGGCTGGGGAAAGGCCGTCTGGCTAGTAGCCCATTCCCATCATCTTCCCCAGCAGGCAGCTAATGTCTATCCTGTGTCCTTTCTCCCCCAGGAGTTTCCTCCAACTGGGCGCTGGCCTGAGTGTGGGCCTGAGTGGGCTGGCAGCTGGCTTTGCCATTGGCATTGTGGGGGACGCCGGCGTGCGGGGCACTGCCCAGCAGCCCCGACTATTCGTGGGCATGATCCTGATCCTCATCTTCGCAGAGGTGCTGGGCCTCTACGGTCTCATCGTTGCCCTCATCCTCTCCACAAAGTAGCCCCTCTCCAAGCCCACCAGCCACAGAATATGATGTAAAGACCACCCTCTCCTCATTCCAGAATGAACAGCCTGACACACAGGCACGGGGAAGCTGCCCCCCACCCCCAGTAGTTGGTCTTGTAAATGCGCAGTGTCCTAGTGCCCGTCGTCTGTTGCCCCTACCACCCCGTGCTGTGGACATCTGGGCCCACTCATCACCCATCCAGGTCCCCTAACCAGTGAGGATGCTGGTTTCTGGCCACCTCCACCCCTCTACCTGCCCTAGAGTGCTCTGTATAAGGATGAATTCGAGTTGTCATTTTCACTGGATGTTTATTTATAAAGATTTGACCTGTTCGCACGTTTGTGGAGCAACCCTCCTGTCTCCTAACTATATAGTAATCTTTAGAGTGTTGCTTTGTGGGGTTACCGTGTGCCCTGAGACTTTGGATGGAATCACTGTCCTCCAGCCCTGGCTGCGGGGCGGTGTACTGGGCCTGCCAGGCCTGGAGCCTTGTCCAATAAAATTCTTGGATGTGACTGGACGTCTGTGTGCAGCGCTTGTGTGGGCCACCAAGAGGGGGCGGGCCACCGGCTGCGTAATCACGTGGGCACGTCAATCACGTGGCGCAGCGCCTCAGCTGAGGAGTCATGTGAGCGAGGCTACCCTGCAAGCTAACCGTAGCAGTCGCCTGCAGGCTTTCGGAGCCGCTCAGCTCAGCTCACGCAGTTCAAGATGCGCAACGGGAAGGGCAGTGCGCGGGGGCCGGTGCTCCAGTTCACCAACTGCCGTATCCTGCGGGGTCGGAGGCTGCTCAGGTGGTGTGTGGCGCCGGTGGGTGCGGGGCCTGGCACTGCTGGGGTGGGGCCTGGCACTGCTGGGGTGGGGCTGGCGGGCCCAGGGCCCAGCAATGTTCAGTTGGGGGCGGGGTGCTGGGCTGCCTATCCGAGCCCCAGCCCCTCTGTTCGCAGGGAGGATCTGTGGGTGCGGGAGGGCCACATTGTGGACCCAGAGAAGCTGTTCTTTGAGGAGCGGCTCGTGGCCGACCAGCAGCGGGACTGCGGAGGCTGCATCCTGGCGCCTGGCTTCATCGACGTGCAGATCAATGGTGGGGTCCGCGGCCGTTGGTGGAGACCCAGGGGAGGAGCTCGGAGCACTGTGCTACCTCCTCTTTTCTGTGGCCACAGGTGGATTTGGCGTTGACTTCTCTCAGGCCACAGAGGACGTGGGTTCAGGAGTAGCTCTGGTGGCCCAGAGGATCCTATCGCATGGAGTCACCTCCTTCTGTCCCACCTTAGTCACCTCTCCACCTGAGATTTATCACAAGGTAAGGTCAGGCTCCTGACCTCAGGCAAAGGGGGCCTGAGAAGTAGCTAAGTCCTTAACTTAAATATCTCTTCTCCTCTCCCCACAAATGCCTCCTGGCACTTGGATTTGACCTCAACCTGCTGGCCTCCCTCCACCTGGTCCTGGGGTCCTGTCCCCTGGTCTTTCTCAAATTCAGGTGTCCCTCTGCCTGCCTCTCCCAACCCCTTCCCCTAAATACCTCCTCCTTCATTTCCTCTCTGACTGTCCCCTTAGGCCTGCACATTGGCTGCCTCAGCACCTTCACCTGACTCTCCTGTCCTGCATTCTGGCTACCTCCAGGCTCCGGAAGCTGCCTGCTGGACGGAGGCCGCTGGGGACTTTCCCACATCCTTAGCTGTTTCTCAGGCTTTTCTCCCCATAATGTGCCTGTGGTATGTGGTAAACATACCTTCCAGGGAGAAGCTCCATTGTAACCCAGGCTTCCTATGCTGCTCTTGCCTACACCCCCCACTCTCCCACTCCCACTTTCTGGCATTTTTCCAACATTCAGGTGAGAAGGGGAGGGAGGGAGAAAGAAACATCGATGTGCAAGAGAAACATCAGTTGGTTGCCTCTCCCATGCCCCCATTGGGGACCTGGCCCACAACCCTGGCATTTGCCCCAACTGGGAATCGAACCTGCGACCTTTTGGTTTGTAGGCTGGCGCTCAATCCACTGAGCCACACCAGCCAGGGCTAAGAAATTTCACTTTTTATGCAGGGTCTTCACTTTACTCGTTGACACCTTTTACGTGGTCTCATTTTTCTGTGCATGTGTGCATGCTCTTTTTGTCTGGAGGTGTTTGAGAGTAGGTTGTGTATTTCATGCCACCTTCTTAAAATGTCACTGTTACTTAAAAGCGTGGATATTCTGTTGTGTGAGTGCAGTAGGGATATTGCGTTTAGGAAATTAACAGTTATCCTTTAAACTACCATATTTGTTCCAGTTTTGTAGTTGGGGTTTTTTTCCCCTTCTAGTTTAGGATCTTTTCCAGGATCACTGATTGCATTGCCCTTGTGGGGTTTCCTCCTGGGTGTGTAGACACCTAGAGCCAGGAGCTGTGGGAGGTGGATGTGGGCTCCTGACTTCATCACCCGTCTGTCAGCTGGGACACTTGGGGTATGCCTATCCCTCTGAGTCTCAGTTTCCTCGAACCTAAAGTGAGAATAACAATGGTATTCATCTTTTAGGGTTGTTGGGCACTCAGCCCTGTGCTTTGTATGTGTTAAGCACTTAGCAAATGTCAGCTGTGGACATCTTTCTGGAAACTTCTCCCAGCTCTCCCATCACAGAGTCAAATGCTAAAAATCAAACTCATTTGCCTGCTGCAAACTGGCACCTCGTTCTGGGTTACCTCTCCTGGTCATCATTCCATGATTTTACCCTACGTGGAATCCTGGAACATGCCCGCCCTCTTGCCCGTTGATTTTTTGTCCTCCCCTTTCCCATTCCCCACCAGTGAGGCTTAGGAACTGTTATCTTAATCTCCTGAAGGGTGGCCTTCCCACCATACAGGGCTCAGCACATCACTCACATTCCTCTCTCACCCTTATCTGCAGGATAAACACCATCCCCCCAAACATTCCCTCCCTACCTGCAAAGCCTTTGCTCTTTCCCTAGGCACGTTACAGCCATTTGAGGCATTTGTTCACCTGCACCCCAGCGCTCTGCCTGGAAGGCCTTGCTGTGTCCGCTGCACCAGCTGGTTCACATGCTTGCCCGTCTACCTCCACAAGCACCTCTGCCCATCGTGATACAGACCATGAGGTCTTTTTCCTTAGGGAAGGAGTTTCTGGACAGTAGGACTTTTGTCTTACATTCTCTCCCCTTCACTCACCATCCTCCTCCAACACTTACAGGATAAAGACCTTGGAAGCATAAAGTAAACTGACTTACAGTGGAAATCGTAGAGGGCTTTGACTAGGAAAAATAAAATTCAGGTATCATCTTAGAAACTACAGGACTGTTCACTTGGATATCTCCCCTGCCCTTAACTCCCTTCCATCCAACCTTCCTCCAGGGCCCATTCATACGGAGCCGGACTGCACCGCCACTTTGTCAGTTACCCAGGTTCTTTGTCATCATGTGCTGGTCCATTGAGACCACCCGCTCTTTTTCTGTGGTCTCCTTCTCCACCCTTGCCCTTTGTTACCCTTTTAGGAGGAAGGTTTCCTTGCATTGTTCTCTGTTTGAGGTCCATTTCTGCATAGACAAGATTGTGCACCTCTCAGGGTGGCAGCCAGACCATGGCCTCTGGCCCCACGCACCCTCTGCAGTTTGACCTTTCCCACGGCTTTCTTCCCTTGTAGGCACCTCATTCCCTTCAGCTCCAGACTGCTCTTGATACTCTGTTCCCTCAGCTTAGTGCTCTCAGTTTCCCTTGTAAACCCGCTCATTGTCTTTTCCTTAATCTTTAGTGAGTTTATATATGTCACATGGCTCGTTAGGATAGCAGCCCTTTGTTCCCACTGAGGGACAATTACTTTCAACTCAGTTGACCCTTTGGAATTTGCCCTTATATCTAAAAAATTATGCTGATACTCCTGCTTGACTTTGCAGTTTATGGCAGTATACATTTACTTCCTTCCCACCATGAAAGATAAGGATTGGCTCTCTTTGGCCCCTCGAGCCCTCTCTTATGCTCTTCCAGCCCCCCATCCTCCCCAAATAGTTTATTGTAATTTTGGTTACCTTAGTGGTCGGGACTGTGTAAAGGGATTGTAGCTCATTTAACTTTTCTTACTTGTCAACTCTGTTTTCCTTGGAGTTACTACTCTGTTTAAATAGGGTTTGTTTGTTTAATCTACTAACTCAATTCCAGGTTTTCTGCCTATCGTTTCTTTCTCCTTTCAGGATATTTAGACAGCCCAAGGTTCCATTTGTTTTGTCTTTCCATGGAAGTCTTTGGGACCTACGCTTCCCAGCATTGGCTGCCATCTCACTGGGATGAGTTGTCCTGGGAGTCCCCTTCCTCTCACCTGGTTGAGGGGTCCCTTGGCCTCTTTCTGCTGGATCTTTCTGTCCAGAATCCTATGTCTTCCTCTTTGCTGGTTTACGCCTTTGTTTGGTGGAGCAGATCCTCCAGTGACTTCTGGAGAAAAGGGGGTCATGACATGCAAGGGTTCTGAGATCTCAAAGGTCTGAAAATGTCTTTATTCTCTTGATTGATGTTTTGGCTATGTTGGAATTCTAAGTGAATAGCCATTTTTCTCTACAATTTTGTCTATTTATTTTTAATTATATTTTATTGATTATGCTGTTACAGTTGTCCTGATTTCCCCCCTCTGCCCCCCTCCACCCAGCACCCTCCACTCCCTCAGGCAATCCCCACACCATTGTTCATGTCCATGGCTCGTGTATATAGGTCCTTTGGCTACTCCATTTCCTGTGCTGTACTTTACATCCCCATGGCTATTCTGTAACTTCCGATTTGTACTTCTTAACCCCCTCACCTCTCATCCATTCTCCCACACCCATCCTTCGATCTTTTTATCTTGAAACTTTGACATTTTAATTATAATGTGTTTTGGGGTGGGCCTCTTTGCATCCATCTTGTTTGGGACTCTCTGCTTCCTAGACTTGCATGTCTATTTTCTTCACCAAATTAGGAAAGTTTTCCTTCATTATTTTTTCAAATAGATTTCCGATATCTTGCTCTTTCTCTTCTTCTGGCACCCCTATGAAGTGAATGTTGGATTCTTTAAAGTTGTCCCAGAGGCTGATTTCACTATCCTCGTTTTTTGGTTTTTGGGGTTTTTTTTTTAAAGATTTTATTTATTTATTTTTAGAGAGGAGAAGGGAGGGAGAAAGAGAAGGAGAGAAACGTCAATGTGTGGTTGCCTTTCGTGTACCCCTCACCAGGGACCCAGCCTGCAACCCAGGCATGACTGGGAACTGAACTGGCAACCCCTTGGTTCACAAGCCAGCACTCAATCCACTGAGCCACATCAGTCAGGGCTAGCCTTGTCTTTTTGTATTCTCATTTCTTGTTGTTCTGATTGGTTGTTCTTTTTGCTTCTTTATGTTCCAAATCATTGCCCTGATTCTTGGCTTCATCTGCTCTACTATTGTTCCCTTGTAAATTGTTTTATATTTCAATTAGTGTATCCTTCATTTCTGACTGGATCTTTTATGCTGCTGAGGTCCTCACTAAGTTCCTTGAGCATCCTTATAACTTGTTTTAAACTCTGCATCTGATAGATTGCTTATCTCCATTTTGTTTAGCACTTTTTTTGGAGTTTTGATCTGTTCTTTCATTTAGGCCATGTTTCTTTGTCTCCTCATTTTGGTGGCCTCCCTCTATTTGTTTCTATGTATTAGGTAGAGCTGCTTTGACTCCCTGTCTTGGTAGTGTGGCCTAATGTAGTAGGTGTCCTGTAGAGTCCAGTGGCACAGCCTCCCCTCTCCAAGCTGCGTACTTGAGGTGTGCCCTTCATATGGGCTGAGTATACCCTCCTCTTGTAGTTGAGCCTTGGTTGCTGTTGGCAGATCAATGGGAGGGATTTACTAGGCTAGTCAGCTGCAGGGACTGGCTGTGACCACTTAGCACCAACCTCCATCCTCCGTGCAGGATCAGCTGTGCACGGGCAGTGTGGTGGTGCTCCAACGTGGTCTGCGGCTGTGCCCTGGGTGTGTTGGCCCCTGGGGTTTTCTGGGTGGTACACACTAAGATCAGCCCCCTTCTGTGTTTTGCCCTGGGCCACCCTGCCTGAGCTGTAAAGCAGTCTGAGATGGCTGCTTCTAGTGCTGGGCTTGGAGATTTCCAGACAAAGCAAAATTGTGAATCTAGGCTGCCAGTTCCAGGCCTCAAACTCACTGAGACCAACTGCTGCCTGTTTGAGAGAATTTAGGAAGTTGTGAAAAATGAGCCAAGACCATTCATGTGGAAAAGCAGCTTGGGTGGGCCTGTAAGTTAGGTGGGGCAGAGTCTCTAGGGATCTCCAAGGCAGGTCAAACATTATTAGCCAGGTTGATGGAATCTTAGCTATGGCACCAGTCTGCAGGCTCTGTGAGGTAGAGAGGGCTCAGAAAAGGAACAGTGGTCTTTGCTCACCTTGATGCCAGACACCTCAGCCTTCTCCTACATGCCACTAGTGCCCCTCAAGCTGCTACCCTGTCACTGGAGCCCAGAGGGAGTGAGTCTGAGTAGGTGAGTCTATGGGTTTTAAGAGGAACTGCTTAGGGTTCCAGCAGTTTCTTCCACTGACTTAATCCCCACTGGTTTTTGCAGCCAGGAGTTGTGGGGGCTTACCTTCCTGGCACTGGAACCCTGGGCTGGGGGGCCTGGCGTGGGTCTGGAACTCCTTGCTCCTGAGATATCCCTCCCGAATTTTTATCCACCACACGTGGATGTGGGCTGTTCAACGTCTGCATCCCTCCTACCAGTCTGGATGGATGTGGTTTCTTTAATTCTGTAATTGTCAGTCTTCCATTCAACTAGAGTTTTGTCAGTTTTGAGTGATGGTTGTTCTATATTTTAGTTGTAATTTTGTTACGGTTGTGCAAAGAGGCGAGGCATGTCTGCCTATGCCGCCATCTTGACTGGAAGTCCTCTAGAATTTTGAAGGCATTGCTGTGTTGTCTTTTAACTTCCAGAGTTGCTGATGAGAAGCTGGAAGCCATCTGACCCCTGATCCTTTGTATGCGACCTGTTTCTTCTTCTGCAAGCTTATGGGATCTTCCTTTTGTCACTGGGTTCTAAAGTCTTGGTGACACGCTGGGGACTGGGGGCAGTTCATTTACTATGCTAGCCTTTGGCAGGCCCTTCCAGCCCCCCATCCTCCCCAAATTCGGAGTTTCAATCTGGAAGTTCAGGGGTTTTTTTGTTTTTCTGAATTATTTCTTTGATGATTTTTCTTCCTCGTTTCTCTGTCTTTTCCTTCTGGGAGTTATTCTCTTATTGGGCCTCCTGGACGGCTTCTCTCTTTTCTCCCCCTTCTTTTTTGACTCTGTTTTCTGGGCATTTTCTTAGTTTTTTTAATCTTCCATTTCTTCTCTCTCTTTTTTTTTTTTTTTTGCTTCGGTGCACATTTTTATTAACCTAAAAATAAGAAGGCATTTTAAGGTGAGAGGCAAACGAGGATTTGAGATTAAAAAAAATAGTTTTTGGAAAGCATTGATTGAGGGGAAAGTCCAGATACTATTGTGATTTGGAGACAAAGGCAATGGGTATTTATGAGAAGGAAAAGGAGAACAATTACATCCATAGAAGGGAGGCATTTTTGTTGGTGTGGATAATATAACATAGTGATATTAATTGTAAGTGATATTTTTAACTTTCAGTTCAGTAGTCATAATAATTTCTTATGATCTTTGCAAACAGTTCTTTGGAGCAGTGTTGTTTAAGCCCAGTGCAAAGGTTATTTTGCCCTGTTTTTACATTTCAAAGATGTGCAGTAGAAGGTGTGCACAGCGGCTCCGTGGCATGGCAACTCTGCCTCCATCTGACAGTGCTTTCGTTCATTTTGGGGGCACTTGCATGTGGAAGTGGCTGCTTTTCCCCAGGAATGTTCCTTTTTTCTAACATCCCATTCCGGTTTCATGGGTGGGAAACCTCTTCTCACAAGTCCTCCTCTCCTTGGGTGTCTGCTCCGCAGTCAGTTGTATCCTGTGGTTTGTTCATTTGTTCTGCTTTCTGTGTGTCCATTCAGAGGCTTGCCCACGCCGCTGGGAGGCCTCGGTCACCTGCTCCGATGGAGAGCAGGTCTCAGCCAGCCACCAGGAGCACCCAGACTGGGGAGGTTCCTGAGGGCACCCTTAGGGTGAGATCCTTAAGCCCTTTCTCTTGGGCTGATTGAATCCCCAGAGAAGAGTTTTCTTGTTCTGCTCAGAGGGAACAGTCCTCACTGGTGACATTCCAGGAGCATTAAAAATATAAACTTCATTTAATTGCACCATTATCTGCTTCTGCCCACCTGTCTGGTTTACTTCTCCAGCCACTTGGCGGGGCACACTCGGGGATTCAGCTGCTTTTCAGCGAGGCTCTGGCTGTTGGTCCCCCCACTTCTCCAGGTACCAGGTGCTGCCAAGGCCTGAACCCATGGGGGGTGTGGGCCTTGTTTCCTACCCACCCCCACTGTAGTGCCCATATCTGCCCAGCTTCTACTTGCCAGACCCCCAAGTCGGCCTGCCCTTCCTGTCTTCTCTGTCACACTGGGTGTAAGCCTCTTACTTCTCTGCACTTCATCCCAGGCTCACCCCAGGGACTCCGCAGTGTCCTGTGGGCTCCCTGCCGGGATGCTTGCCTGCCTGCCCACCTCCAAGATACCGCGTCATGTGAACACTTGTCACGCAGTTGACTCTCCCAACTGTGTCCAGCCCCAGGCACAGCATGGCTGCACCACTGATGCCTGAGCCCCTGCTTCGCTCCCTCACTCTGCCTGGACTGCATGCACTCCTGCCTCCGGCCGTCAGGGAGGCCAGGTCCATCACCCTGTCTGGGTCCAATCCCTCAGGGCATGCACTTCACTGTGTTCCAGCTGCTGCTAGGACTGAGGTCATCTCGAGGGCCAGGACAGGCGGTGCTGCCCTCAGTGTCCATGCACCTGACCCCTGCCTGGGGACTCTCCTGGTCCTCACAGGCAGGCTGGTCTTAACATCCCAAGGCCTGTCAATTCTTGGTGCTCCTGACCTTGTGTGCTGCTTGTTCTGAGCGCCGTGCTTTCCCTGACTATTGGGAGCCTTTGACCATCTTCTAATAACTGGTAGAAGGCCAGTGGGTACTGGGCTGGGCTCTGAACTCTGACCTTGGCTGGGCTGTAACCTCTGGGTGCTGGGCTGTGGGAGGCAGGGCTTTAACAGCTGGTTCCCCCCAGGTCCTTCCTCAGATCCCTGTGAAGAGTGGTGGTCCCCATGGGGCAGGGGTCCTCGGTGAGTGGCTGACCCCTCTCCCTGACCCTACCCTGGAATGTTCCTTGGGGACCTGTTGGCAGCCTGTATACCTCCAGATGCCCAAATGGGGCGGTAGGGAGGGCAGACGAGAGGGGCCAAAGCAGGGGCTGGAGGGTGGGAGACCTGCTGGAGCCATCTGCTTCCATTTTCTCAGGGGTGCATCTGGAGGGCCCATTTATCAGCCGGGAGAAGCGGGGTGCACACCCTGAGGCCCACCTGCGCTCTTATGAGGCCAATGCCTTCCATGATGTTCTGGCCACCTACGGGTCCCTGGATAACGTTCGCATTGTGACACTGGCTCCTGAGCTCAGCCGCAGCCATGAGGTGATCCAGGCACTGACGGCCCGTGGCATCTGTGTGTCCCTAGGTGAGGGGGAGTGTCCCCACTGGAGGGGGCAGGCCCACTGGAGGGGCCTGGGCTGGTTGCAGAATCTGATTCAAAGCCCCTGTGCAGGACACTCAGTGGCCAACCTGAGGGTTGCAGAAGAAGCCGTGCAGAGCGGCGCCACCTTCATCACCCATCTCTTCAATGCCATGCTGCCTGTGAGTGCTGCCCAGCTCCTGGGGGGTGGAATCCGAGACTCCTGCTGTGGCTCAGCATTCTCTCTCCTGACCCTGCCCAGTTCCACCACCGTGACCCGGGTATTGTGGGGCTCCTGACCAGTGACCGGCTGCCTCCAGGTCGCCGCATCTTCTATGGGATGATCTCCGACGGCATGCACACCAACCCTGCTGCCCTGCGCATTGCCCACCGGGCCCATCCCCAGGGTGAGCAGCCGGGCAGGGTGGTGGCAAGTAGGAATACCAGATGAGGCAGGTTCTGAGGCCTCTTCATCCCCAGGGATGGTGCTGGTCACTGACGCTGTCCCTGCCCTGGGCTTGGGCAATGGCCGTCACACACTGGGGCAGCAGGAGGTGGAGGTAGATGGGCTGACGGCCTATGTAGCAGGTAAGTGACCCTCGTCCCCACTGGCTGCCCACATTAGAAGAGCCCCTCAGCCCCTTTGGTGGGGTGCAAGAGCTTAGGTGCCCCCTGCCAACCCACACCCCATCCAGTGTGCCTGGTGGCCCCCCATGCCCCTCCCCTCTCCCCAGAGCCTGTCCTCTCTGCTCTCAAGGCACGAAGACACTGAGCGGCAGCATAGCCCCGATGGACGTCTGTGTTCGGCATTTCCTGCAGGCCACAGGTCAGCAAGGCTGGTGTGTGTGCATGTTGGGAGTGGAGGCTGCATCTGAGAGAGGCCGGAGGGAACAGTGGGGACCACTAGGGTCCTGTGCCCGCATCCCCAGTCTGTCATGTCTAGTGGGGTTCCCTGGGGACGGGCACTGCTAATGTGGCCAAGGACCCACCTGTAGGGAGTTTACAAACGGGGAGAGGAGGATGAGCAAGCAAATGGCTGGAACCCAGGGTGACAGGCATCCAAACCATGGTATCCAAGAGAAGGGTCTTGGCCTGGGACCTATGGGGTTGTAAAACTTGGCAGGTGCAGAGCTGTGGGGAGGTGAAGGGGACCAGAGCCGCAATTAAGGCTCCAGGGTCAAGCTATTATGGGGGCCTCTCGGGGGACTGTCTGCTCCAGGGAAGGTGGGCAGAGGGTATCTGGCAGAGGCTGTGGTTGGCCAGGCCCCGTGGGATGCTCGGCAGCACCCAGGGTAGGGTGGTTATGCTGAGGGCTGAGGGTCACCAAGGTCCAAGGTTCTGTTTAGAGCAGTAGGGACACAGGCTGGGAAGCAAGAGACAGCTGTGGCCTGGCCTGGGGGTGTGATACAGAGGACGGAGAGAATTGGGTTTATTTTACTTCTTGCTGGAGGGTAGGGGCAGAGCATCTAGTCCCAAGCGGCCTCATGGATGCCTGGAGTACTACTTTGTTGTGGGGTGTGTTCCCTGGGACTCAGGTGGAGGAGGGGCCCATGAGCATTTGGGTCCAGACGGCCCCTGCAGGGCTGGGATGAGTGAGTGGCTGGGACGATGGGACTGCGGGAATTTGTCAGCCTGTTGCAGAGGCCTGGGATGTGTCCCCCAACCCAGTCCATAGGACTTGGAGCTCCGGTGCTATGGGGATGGGGGAAGGAGGGCAGCTACAGAGCCAGCTGGGGATTGAGGATGGTCCCCCAGCTATGTTTCCTGAGCAGGCTGCAGTGTGGAGTCCGCCCTGGAGGCTGCGTCCCTGCACCCTGCCCAGCTGCTAGGACTGGAGAAGCACAAGGGAACCCTGGACTTTGGGGCTGATGCAGGTTAGAGCCCTATGTGGAGCAGCCTGAAGACTCAGGAGTTCTTGGGAGGCCTGGAATAAGGACAGGGAGGGCAGAAGAGTGAGATATTCCCTGTGTCCAGGCAGCGTTACCTGGCTATCAGCCTCGGTCTGGTCCCACTCTTCCATCAGACCAGGCTTTCTGGCATCTGAGACAAAGTCAGACAAGGCACTGCTGGGACTTTTATCTCTTGTCCCCCTGCTGCCAAGAATCTTGGTTCCAGGCCCTTAGTCAGTCTGTGCTGGGTCAGGACATCCTACACAAGTTGTGTCCCAGGCCTTGGTTTCCTGTCGGTCTTGGGCTGGGGATAGTGGGGGCAGCCGCACCCCTGCCTTCTTCTCACAGCACATCTCTGACCCAGACTTTGTGATGCTCGACGACTCCCTCCACGTCCGGGCCACCTACATCTCGGGCGAGTTGGTGTGGCAGGCAGAGGAGGCCCGGCAGTAGCCAAGGACTACAGCTGGAAAGGACACCCAGCCCCATCTGGACACTGTCAGTGCTGGGCCGTCTAGGAGCTGGTCTCTGGGGCGTGAGTAGGAACCCTGCCTCAGGTGGATGGCCTTGGCCCTGGAGGCGGCTGGCTTGGATAAACCGTATACCCCACAGGACTTGCCTGGTCTCCGAGTTTTGCTTCAAAGTGGGCTTCTTGCTGTTTCCACTGTCACCCTGATGGTCCCCCTGGGGGGCAGGGGGTGTTTGTGGCTTAGGGTTGGGAGGGGCTGGACTCCAGCTCAGCTCGGCCCTGTGAGGAGGCTTTGTGGGGTCCATGAAAGTGATGGGAGGGCCCCTTTCTGTTACAAGGTTGTGTCTGAGGTCTGCAGACCTGCAGGGAGACATGTCATTTGGAAATGAATGAAGACCAGAGCGGGGAAGCCACGGGCGATAGATTGGAAAGCTGAAAGCTGGCAGGAGTGGGCTTGGGGACAGTGAATATAGACAACTTTGGAAGTTTGCTTGTTGTGTGGGCTGAGGGAAAAGATCCATCTTGGAATTTTAAGCAGGCAAGCATTGATCGTGGAGACAGATTAAGAGATGGGCAGGGAAGGGCCTCAGGTGGGCACTGCAGAGGTTTGGGAGGCCAGGTGTATGTGAGTGTCCTGTGGTCTCGCTCTTTACACTGGAGTTGTGCAGGGCCTAGGCACACCACCCAGCAGCTGCTCCCCTACCTTCAGAGGAATCCACACTGGCCCCGGGACCCCAGGCTGCTCAGCTGGGTGCAGAGGGCATGGTTGAAGGGCGCCTGAGCTGGTCGTGGTCGCTGCTCCGTGGCCTGCCCAGCCCCACTCCACCTTCATGAGCCCTCAGATCACTCAGGCTCCAGCTCTTCTGGCACCTTTTCTGAACAATCCAGTCTCCTGACCATGCTCCCAGGAGGGTGTGATGAGCCATCCTGCGCTCTGGTGTTTGCGCAACTGTGGGCGAGCCTGTCTGGTGTTGGTGGGCAGTTCATGCTCACCAGTGTCCTGTGCCCTGCAGCTGGAGCCCAACTCTGAGTCGTCTTGGCCCTGGCAGAGGTCCCTGGGAGAGGGCAGGTGAGCTCGGCTCCTAGGTTAGAAGGTGAGCACTGGTTGTCAGCTTTGTGGTGCCAGGCCTTGTCCTAGTGATCTGTGGGTATTCACTTGCTCCATTTGCCTGCCAAAAATGCAGAGGGATGTCCTGTTTGTTGTCTGGAGCACTGAGTCCCAGAGCAGGTGAGCGTCAGGGCCAGCATTTGGCCTGGGCAACCTTGGGAGTTTCCCTTAGACCTGTCACTAAGGCCTGTCTGGGTGGAGAATCATGGAGGGACTGGTCGAGATGGTGGCCAGCCAGGTGACACCAGAGATGACAGGGGCCAGCTCTGGCTGGGAAGAAAGAGCACTTCAGGCAAAGGGAACTGCCCTACAAAGGCCAGTGACACACAGGCTTAGTGTGTTGGAGAACTAACGGCCACTGGGGCTGGAGAGTGGTCCGGGGGGGGGGGACCAGAGCTGGGCCCCACAGTTGTTGTGGGGGTAGTTCAGAAGTGTTGGGGCAGTGGCTGGAGGGTCCTTTTTTCATCTTTTTAAAAATTGATTATTTTTAAGATTTTTATTTATTTTTAGAGAGAGGGGAGGGAAACATCGATGTGTGGTTGCCTCTTGTGTGCCCCCCAACTGGGGACCTGGCCCGCAACCCAGGCATGTGCCCTGACTGGGAATCGAACTGGTGACCCTTTGTTTTGCAGACTGGCACTCAGTCCACTGGGCCACGCCAGCCAGGGCTCGTTTTTATTTTTCAAGTTGTGGTGAAATGCACATAGCAGCGACCGTCTTTAGCATTTTTCAGTGTACCGGCTGTTGGTGCCAGGCACGTGCACACTGTTGTGCAATCGGCACCACCGTCTCCAGAACGTTTTCATCACCCTAGACGGAAATTGCACCCATTGAACACTAACCCAGATTCCCCCTCCACCAGCCCTCACACCCGCCTGTCCACTTTGGTTCTGAGTCTGAGGCTGCCATTTGAAGTATGCCTTCAAATTGCTAGGAGGTGTGGTGCTGGGGGTGGCAAGGAGACCCTGAGGGGCTGGCTGTGAGGTGGCAGTGGGACCAGAGACAAGTGAAATGGGGGGACAAGGTTGCCCTAGTGTGGGTGTGGACTAGGGGGCAGAGGTGGTAATGCTAGGTTTGTCCCTGACTCAGTGGTGAGTCAGGGTGACTCACTGAGAGGCTGGGATGGGATCCCTGGGGAGGTGACTGGTATGTCTCCAGCATCTTCCTGGCTTGTTTAATGTGTGTGAATGGGAAGACTCCAGGGCTGACGGTTGGTCATAGCGAGGGCCTCCTGACTGCCAAGTTTGGGAGTCCAGTGGCTTTAACTTGACAAACATAGACTGTGCCAACCACATGTGGGCCCTGATGCTGGAGGGATCCCTTCTGAAGCCTCCGGCTCCACATCAGGATGACAAAGATATCACAGGGGAAGGTGCTCTCAGGGCTGGAGGCTGATTTACAGAGAAGGCATTTGGCAGTGGGGGTTGGATGGCAGCAGCCACATCCCGGAATAGGGGCTGGGTCTGAGCAACAGGGCTTCTCCAGGGAATCTGTGGTAGGCAGTTCACTACCATGAGCAGAGTAGGAAAGAGAGCCAGGCGCAGAGGGCCACCAGGGCTGAGAGCCCCCGGCGCTTAGCAGTGGGGCAGCACTCTAAGTCCTTTCATTACCACTCCCTTCAGCAATGGCCCCTGGAGATGACAGCCAGGCCTCAGCTGGGTTTCAGCTCCAGACCCAGAGAAGTGAGCTGCAGTGACTAATGACCCTCTGCCCTGGTGCTAACCAATCAGTGATCACAACCCTGAGGAGCTACAGCTGGAAAGCTGATGAATATTCTGAGATCCACTCCTGAGACCTCCGTATAAAAGCCCTCAGTACTGAGGACCCGTAGCAGTTCCATGGAGCACCCCCAAGCCTTTCCCTGTCCCCTTTCCCCCACGCGTGTTTTCCTTGCCTCTTTCTCCTGAGCTCCAAGGGCCCTTATTTTGCCTCTGTAATTTGTTTCCCGAGCCCATTTCCTCTACTTCTACCTCTGTGAATTTCTAAATAAACTTTCTCTGAGAGTAAGAGTCTTGTCTCAATTCTTACTTAGCCAGAACTCCAGTACTGAGGATGCCGAACCCGTGACCAGTCAGACTGCAGTAGTCTGACATTTTGTGTCATTTTGCCCCCAACAGATACAGTTGGCTCTGCTGCATCCTAGGCTGGGGGTGCCCAGAGGCACTAGATCAGTGTGGAACCTCAGATCCAAGATGGGGTGCAGCATGCCAGGAAGAAACCCCTTTGTTTGTGAGGGGTGGGCCCTGCGGGGCCAGTTAGGATCCCCAAAGGGAGGCATGTGCCATGTCAAAGCAGCAGTGACATGCATTGTCCTCTAAACTAGTGAAAGGGTGGCCCAGAAGCCAGGAGGGCGCCTGGGAGCCTGAGTCCCAACACCCCTCACCAAACCCTGCGGACCAGAGGAGGCCTCAACCTGCCGGGCTCTACCCCTGCACTGCTTCTGGGGCCCCACCATGCTCCCCTTTCCATTGTTCCTGGGTACCTCCTTGTTTCCCTCCCATCATGACCCTAAGGACCTCCGGACCACCCGAACCTCCTATCCTCCACACTTCCTCCCGGCGCCAAAGCCCTCCACCATTAACAACTGGTGCAGTTGCAATGTGATCCTACAGTTTTTTCCACATTTCTCTTTGGGTTTGTTTTATAAACCGACATGGCACTTTATTTATTTATTTATTTTTTTTTCAGTTAAACAACATGAAGTAGAGCATTCCCCTGGGGGGAAATACATGAATCTCACAATTTTTTTTTAATTTTTAATATATTTTATTGATTATGCTATTACAGTTGTCCCATTTCTCCCCCATCATTCCCCTCCACCCTACACACCCTCTCCCACCCACATTCCCCCCTTTAGTTCATGTCCATGTGTCATAAGTTCTTTAGCTTCTACATTTCCCATACTATTCTTGCCCTCCCCCTGTCTATTTTCTACCCACTATCTATGCTACTCATTCTCTGTACCTTTTCTCCCTCTCTCCTCCTCCCACGCCCCTGTTGCTAACCCTCCATATGATCTCCATTTCTGTGGTTCTGTTCCTGTTCTAGCTGTTTGCTTAGTTTGCTTTTGTTTTAGGTGTGGTTCTTAATAGCTGTGAGTTTGCTGTCTTTTCACTGTCATATTTTTATCTTCTTTTTCTTAGATAAGTCCCTTTAACATTTCATATAACAAGGGCTTGGTGATGATGAACTCCTTGAACTTGACCTTATCTGAGAAGCGCTTTATCTGTCCATCCATTCTAAATGATAGCTTTGCTGGATAGAGCAATTTTGGATGTAGGTCCCTACTTTTCAAGATTTCAAATATTTCTTTCCAGCCCCTTCTTGCCTGTAAGGTCTCTTTTGAGAAATCAGCTGGCAGTCTGATGGGAACTCCTTTGTAGGTGACTGTCCCCTTATCACTTGCTGCTTCTAGAATTCTCTGCTTCATTTTAATCTTGGCTAATGTAATTACAGTGTGCCTTGGTGTGTTCCTCCTTGGGTCCAAGTTCTTTGGGACTCTCTGAGCTTCCTGGACTTGCTGGAAGTCTATTTCCTTTGCCAGATTGGGGAAGTTCTCCTTTATTATTTGTTCCAATAAGTTTTCCACTTGTTGCTCTTCTTCTTCCCCTTCTGGGACCCCTATAATTTGGATGTTGGGACATTTAACCATGTCCCAGAGTTTCCTAAGCCTCTCCTCATTTTTTTTGAATTCTTGTTTCTTCCCTGTTTTCTGTTTGGTTGTTTCTTCCTTCTGGTCCACTCCATTGATTGGAGTCCCAGTTTTCCTTCCATCTCTATTGGTTCCCCATGCATCTTCCTTCATTTCACATATTGTAGCCTGCATTTTTTCATCTAATTTGTGAGCAAAATCAACCAATTCTGTGAGCATTTTGATGACCAGTGCTTTGAACTGTGCATCTGATAGGTTGGCTATTTCTTCATCGCTTAGAGGAATTGGCTCTGGGGCTTTCATTTGGTCTCCGGTTTGAGCCATTTTTGGTGGAGATTTTTGTTTTGTTTTGTTTTGGTTTGGTTTGGTTTTAGTCTGGTCGCGGCTATTACATTTAGGGGTGGAGCCTTAGGTGTTCCTCAGGGCAGGGCAGCCCAGTTGCTGGGTTGTGACGCTATAGGTGGGGGCGGGGTTCGAGAGGGAACAATGGTGCCTGTTCTGCTCTCTCCTGGACTCCGGACCTTTCCGCCGCTTCCCCTTCACCTGGATTACCTGCGCATGCGCACGTGCTGTTACGTAGTGAAGAGTGGAGCCTCTGGCGCTCCCCAGTGCGGGGCAGCCCAGTTATTGGGTTGTGACGCTGTATGTGGGGGCGGGGCCTGAGAGGGAACAATGGCGCCTGCTCCGCTCTCTCCTGGATTCAGTCCCTTCCGCCACTTCCCCTCTGCCTGGACCGTCTGCGCGCACGAATGTGGGACCCCCTGGTCAGCTAGCCGCCTTGTGCGGCCTCACTGGGTCTGCACAGTTGCCCCCCTGTGCCCAGGGACTGCCAGCCGCCGCCTGTGCACCTGGGAACTGCCAGCCGCTGCTGTTTGCGTTCCTGGTCCGCACCTCCACTTTCTCCTGCCGCGACTCCGCCCCTCTTACCGGTCTGGATGAATGGTTGTTGGACTTCCATATAGTTCAATTTTCTATCAGTTCTGGTTGTTTTCTTGTTTCTAAATATTTGTTGTCCTTAATTTTGGTTGTGAGAGGAGGCACAGTGTGTCCGCCTACGCCTCCATCTTGGCCGGAAGTCCGAATCTCACAATTTTAACAAGGTAGCCAGTGTTCTCTAAGCTGGAGGTTCCCTAACGTAACAACCCACATCCCAACATGGACAATGCCATCTCTTCTCAGGACCACCCTAGCTGCTCCTGACTCCTGACTCAGAAAACATTAGATAATGGTGCTTCATGCCTTTAAGTTTTGGGGTAACTCAATCCACATACCCTGCCTCTCACCAGGACTGAGGATTGGACTGGCATGGCTTGGGCTTTGCACGCTGGTTGCCATTCAGGCCCCACAAGAACTGAGAACCGTCCTGCCTTCCTCTCTCAGCTGCCACTCCCTGCCCTGCTCCTGCTCTGCTCAGCTACCTTTCTCCAGACCACCCCACGCCTCCCCCCACCCCTTCCCTGAGGGGTGAGCCCTGAGGTAGGCTCCACCTGCTGCCCCACTAGGCTCTGGTGTTCAGTGTGTTCTTTCTCCCATTCCTTTACTCTGATTACTCAAGAACTACATGACCATGCTTCAGTGTGATAGGCTCTGATTTAAAAGAGTTAAAAGACTCCAGTTCATATTCTGAAACTTGCTGTTTTGCCTTCAGAGCTTTGCCCTGTTCTTTCAGTAAGTACATAGAATTTTCCAGCGTGGATGTATCAGAATTTATCACTTTGTTGATAATAATTTTGGTTTCTTCATTTTTTATGTCACATTAAAACTATAATGTTGGGAAGATCCACGCACAGCTTTACATTCATGATTGAGAGCTTCTTAGAATTTCCACAAAGAAGACAGGCTCATTTTATGAATCTTTTAAATATGGAACGCTTTACCAATTTGCCTGTCATCCTTGCACAGGGGCCGTGCTAATCTTCTTTGTATCATTTCCATTTTAGTGTATGTGCTGCCAAAGCAAGCACCCATTTTATTACTTTTTGTTTCCATCAATGTTACAGATGCCGAGTGGTTCTAAAAAGGCTTGTAATGAGAAACAGCAGCCCTGTCTCAGTCTCCATACTCATATTCTACTTACTACAGGTTTGAATGTTCTTCCTGGGGTCTATGTCCACCTTCCTAAATAATACCTTTGAATCGAGATACTTTAAGTATTGATTCATCACTTATAGTCATTATCTATTGCCTTTCTGGCAAAAAGGGTGAGGAGTCAACTCACTCCTACCTCCCTTCATCTCCAGATCCTACCAAGGTGGAGTGTGATAATTACTGGTTGATTCAGTGCATCTGTACTATGCGCAAATATCTCTGACAGCTGAGATGAGTTGGATGCCTAGGAAACTGTGTATGTGCTTACTTTTTACTATGGCTGTTTTTCTGTTTTTCCTCATCTCTCTGCAACCCAGGCATGTGCCCTCACTGGGAATCGAACCAGAGACCTGGCCGGTCAGGGCACACACAGGAATCAACCAATGAAGGCATAAATGGGTATTTCTCACTCTCTCTCTTCTTTCCACTCTCTCTCTAAAATCAGTCAATAAATTAATTTAAAAACCTTTATGTGGTGAAACCCACTAGACAATCTATCACTTTCCGTATTTTTCTGGAGCCCTTGAGTGTGTGTGTTCCCCATTCTTATGTGGGATTTCTCCTCATCATCCATGTAAAATTGTACCAACTCCCTGCACACTCCTGAGTCTTCCCTTTGCTGATTTTCTTTCTCTCCCATAGCACTTACTACCTTCTAACATCCCATAAGATTTGTTTATTTATAATGCTTGCTGTCTCCACCCCCACCCCCAACCACAAGCCTGTGGTATCAGAGTCCCACGAGAGCAGAGATTTTTGGGTTTTGTCACCAACGAATAGCTGATACCTATCACAGTGCTTGGCATGGTGGCGATGCTCAGCACGTATTTGCGGAACGGACAAACCCTGGGACTCCCGTCATCCTCCTCCTGTGTGTTCTCCTTCCTGCTTCCTGGATCTCACACCTTTTCTCTTGGCTGACTGGCTCATTTAGACGAGCACATCCTTCAGTAGGTTTCTGAGCAAAGCTGCTTATGAGATACATATTCCACAGTAGGGGTTATCGATGTAGGTTAATGTGCCCAATGTTCCCAAATGTTGGGTGTGGCTTGGTATGGTGGCAAGAGCTGGCATCTACCTTGAGCTTGTCTTTGTGTCCACTGAGGGTGAGAGCATCTGGAGAGGGGCCGGCGATGGGGGATTAGCAGCATGTATCCAAAGTCCTGAGAGGAATGCCTGCGCTTTGACCCAGCAGTTTCATCCGCTAAGAAGTTATACTAAGGAAATAAGTAAGGGTATGCCTGGATTTAAGTGCAGGGCCTTGTTCGTGGGGGGAAAGGCTGGGAACCACTTCACTGTAAGTTAGGATGGAGCTTTATCAATACATGGATCTATAAGCTTTAGGCTTCTTCCAGTAGAGTTCTCCAGGATGATACATTGTTAAATGAAAAGGTGAGTATCAAAGCAGCAGGAGACCTGGGGGACAGAGGTTATCCCTGTCTTTTATTTTTTTAAAGATTTCATTTATGTATTTTTAGAGAGGGGAAGGGAGGGAGGAAGAGAAGAGAAATATCAATGTACAGTTGCCTCTTGAGCACCCCCTACTGGGGACCTGGCCTGCAACCCAGGCATGTGCCCAGACTGGGAATTGAACTGGTGACCCTTTGGTTTGAAGGCCAGTGCTCAATCCACTGAGCCACACCAGGGCATTTTTATTGTTCTTAAAGATAAGTAAATGCCGAGGACTGGAAGTTTGGACAAACAGATAGTGGTCCAAGGACAGCCTCTGGCATGTGAGTATCAAGATCCTGGTTCTGGCAAGTCACAGAACTGCGCTACGCCTCGGCTTCCTCGTCTGAAAAGCTGGGCAAGATAACTGGATGCTTGTTTAGACTAAATGAGATCAGACATGAAAATTCCTTACCAAGAGTAAGTGCTGCTGAGTAGATGATGTTAGAGGGGCTATTACTGTTTTCCAACAATTGATTCTGGCCACTGTGAATTAAGGGCTCAGTTATTTTATAATTACTTCTGTATTATCCAAAGTATTATTTAAAAAAAAATAAAATACATAGATTTTTGGAAATAGAAAAATAAAGGTTTTTATTTTCTATTGCATATTTTAAAATATGCAAACCTTCAGGTAACAAATATGACTTTAGTTTTGTTTAAGGCATCATCTTAACCCCACAATGTGAATGTACTTAATGCCACTGAAGCATTCACTAAAATGGTTAATGTGACAAATTTTATGTGCATTTTACCACAATAAAAAAAAAAAACAATACCATCATCATCAATAACAACCTCCAAATAAATTCAATATCACCAAATACAAAAAAATTATGAGCAAACCAGTTCTGAAAGTGTTCCTGGCACTATTAGGAGAGGTGAGATGAGACTTGTTTTCTGCCCTATAAATAGGACTTGAGAGCCTAAGTGTTCCTACAGTGACCACTTCTTAGTTTTGAAACTAGTAAAGGTTCGCTTTCCGTTGTTTACGCAGAGCCCAGCTTCTGAGTCCGAGAGGTGGGTTGGAGCCCAGCTTTGCCTGTTACTCGGGTATGACCTTGGCCCGCCCGCTCCGGCCCAGGCCCCCGCGAACCTCATTTTCCGCGCCTGGGAGCCTGGGATGACAGCTCGCCTCCTGCACAGCCCAGCACCGCCCAGCGGCCCTGGGACTGGCTCCCCCTGGGTCGCGTCCCCCCACTCACTGCGGCGAGGCGGAAGGTGGGCACCGCCAATGGGTGCGGGTGGTGATGGCGGTTCGGCGGAAGTCCCGCCCAGCGTCGCGCGGGAGCGGAGCGGTGCCGGGGGCTGTAAGCGGCGGCTCCCGCGCAGGGTGAGGGTGGCAGTTACTGGAACTCCGCTGCCGGGAGGAGGATGCTGAGGAGGCGCCGAGCCGCGCAGCGCTGCGGTCCATGGCCAGGACCACCAGCCAGCTGGTGAGTGCGGTCACGGTGCACCGGGCGGACCGGCCTGTCACCTCTCCAAGCGCCGCGGCCGCTACCGGCTGTCGCGGTGGAAGTGTTTGGAAAGTTTGCTTTCGGCGCGGCCTGGAGCCGAGCCTCCAGGGTTACGTTTGGTTCTGTGTGCGGAGGAGCCGCTGCGAGCCTTCGTCTTGGAAACGGGGTGCCGGTGCCTGTGTCCGCAGCAGAAGCGGGAGGTGCGAGCTCTTCCTCAAAGCACCAGGTGCCCCGGGCCTTCCCAATTCCTGGTTAGCTTGGAGTCTGACCCTCCTTGCCCTGCCGGCGGGTGCTTTCCTGCCTTGAGTCCGCGCTCAGGCCCGGGCTCAGGTGTTGTGGGGAGCCTCTGGGAGGCTGGGCTGGAAGCTACCGCGGGGGTCGGGGGTGAGTTGGGGAAAGAGCGCATTTTCTTAGTTTTGGTAGTTCCATGTGATGGACATTTGACATCGGAAGTTTTCTTTCCATAGGGCAGCTTCTTAGTGAAAAAAACAAAAAACAAAAAACGCTGGAATCCAACAGGAAGAAATGGATTACAGAATACAGGGTAGATCTCCTGTCAGGAAGTGAGCGGAACAAGGTTTTTGAGTCTGGAGCTGGGTTCCATCACATGTACGTATGGGTGTGAGGGTGTGCCGTGTTTCCCACCCATACTGGCAGAGACGCCCTCAGGCTTGGCTTTTTCACTCGAGGACAGGTAGAATTGCATGGTTCAAGTGAGTTTCCTGTTCAAGTCTGGAATTTTAAGGTGTCACTGTAGGAGAACCCCCTGTCCAATGATTAATGTTCCCATTTCTTAAAGTGTGTACAGCCAACAGGGGATCACTAGGAGTTGTGAAGTCTGAAAATGGCCCAGCCCAGCTTACAGGAAGGTGGGCCTGATGCTGTAGTACCACTGATGGAGCACTTCCTTTAAGGCAGGCACTTGGCTGGAGAGCTCACATGTGTGGCTTGGCTTCTGCCAACAGTGTTGAAGGTGGGTTTCGTTCCCGTTTTACAGATGTGGAAACTGAGCAGTGGCAGAGGCCCAGGTGCCACCCTGCCCCTCAGGTGAGGAGTGCCAGGGGGAGGGTCTGCTGGGCAACTCAGCGCAGCACTGAGTCTAAGGAAGTCCTGGGGGCCACTGCCCAGGAGGTCTTTCCCGGGGATTGTGCCTGAATGTCCTCAGAGTGCTGAAGCCGGAGGGACATCGTCACATGGAAGGACCTCACACGTACTGCTTTGGGCAGATAGCTGAACTCTGTGACCCCCGGAGCCTGTTGCAGCCTCACACTATCAGAAAGCAGCTGTTTGGAAAGAGGTTCTGGATCATTCTCATTTGAGAGCTGATAATTCTGAATGGGTGAGGCTTGGAATCTTCCCTTTGGAAAAAGAACTGCGTCGATTTTGTTAAATGTAAAATCGGCAGCTGGACAGGGTCGCTCCCTGCCACTCTAGGGTGGCTTTGTGTTTGCAAAGATGGCTGTATCTGTGCGGGCCTGTAGCGGGGACAGCAGAGAAGCTGGAAAGAAGTGGGTTCTGACTTTCATTGTCCCTATTAGGTAGCTTCTTCTCATATGGCCTCATGTAGCATGAAGTATTCCTGTCCCCGTGACGCCCCTGCAGCAGTTACTGAGCCGAGTCCAGGGCTGGCGGGGTGAGGTCCCCATGCTAATCAGAGGTGGAAGTGTAGGTTTGTTCCACTGTGCAGACGTGAGTTTCATAAGAGGGCTCACAGCAGCAGCCTGTAGAGATGCGGGGCCTGAAAAGAGGCTTGGGGCAGCTCGTTAAAGCAGCTCTGTGTCCCCAGGCTTCCTTTAGCACAGTGTGGGGAGGAGAAAAAGCCATCTCTTGGATGTGTCCACCTTGAGTTTGTGCCCTTGTCTCCTGAGCCACCTGATGCAAGGTTTGGGTGCAGGTAGGGCAAGTTCATGACGACCTGGGAAGCACTGCAAAAAAGGCTGGGGAGCCGGGGGCAGGAAGGTTTGTTCCTTTTGAGCTGATGGTGTGTGGAGAGCCTTCACTGGCCCTCTGCGCCCCGTTGTCGGGGGCGCCTTCTGTGGAAGTGGACTTTGACTAGAGGAAGGAGCCGATGCTGAGGACACTTGAAGCAGAAATGACTCCCCCAGCAGGTGCGGGGGCTAGGGCCCCTGTTTTGTGCCTGCCTCTGTGATGTCAGCTGGCTGGCTGTAGGGGGTGTGGAGTGCAGTTGTTTTGAAGGCAGGTTCAAAGGGCAGATCACCAGGGAGGAAGTGCTGTTGTGGAGAGTGAAGTTTTGGACGAGCATCGGTAACACATTTGCCTTTCACCAGGTAGCATTCTTTACTTTTTCAGTGTGACATCAGGCCCTCAAATTTTTTTTTTCAGTATCGAGAACTGATGTGCATCCTCGCTAGCTGAATCAACACAACCCAACAGGCAGAGTGCGGATTCTCCAGAGTAGTGGGCAGTGTGTTGTGATGCTAGTGTTTTAGAGGGGAAAGGCCTGTTGGGTTCATGATAGTTCTTCTTTTTTTTTTTTGAAATTGATTTTAGGGAGAGAGGAAGATGGAGAAAGAGAAAGAGACAGACAGACATCGTTGTGAGAGGGAAACGTGGATCGGTTGCGTCCTGTACGCACGCCGACCGGGGATGGAACCCGCAACCTAGGTATGTGCCCTGACTGGTGATCGAGCCTGCAACCTTGTGGTGTACGGGACCATGCTCCAACCACCTGAGCCACCCAGGCGGGGCCATGATGGTTCTTGCAGTCTGTTTTCAGGGCTCGATGCTGGTTGCACAAAGTCTGTTTCCATCCTCTTAGTCTAGGAATTTTTCAGATTTAAACTGGAAGTTTTACTCCAAGAAATTCCACTTCGTTTTGACTTTGTGAGGGAGATAGTTCATTCCGAATGATTTTTACACTTGAGGGCTCCAGATCCCTTAGCAGAGCAACTGAGTCAGGTTTCCGTTTAAACAGTTGGGTGACACACAGGCCTGCAGAAGCGGGAAGTGACGGCACTGCAACCTGTGTGCAAAAGACGGACGGGTCTGACATCAGAAGCTCATGACCAGGCGCACGGCCCACAGAAGGACAAGCGCGTGTACCTCCCATCTGGAGTGTTGCCGAGGGGCCTGATGAAGGTGGGCGCGCAGTTGCTCCTCCATCCACAGGCAAGGTCACATGCCCTGTGTAGCAGCCTGCAGGGAATCGAAACATTTACAGGCACGGTTCGAAGGAAGGTCGCGATGCCAAGAAGTTGTTTCCGGAGGTCCTTGTCCTCCCAGTGTTAGTGGAGCTGGTGGCAGGCCCGCCCACATTGGAGAAGCTGATGAGAGGCTGCGTGCGGAAGGCCGCGTGTGTGTCTCTGCAGTCTTACAGTCAGAATTCATCCGGCTGAAAGCCTGGCTTTTATAATGAGTTCATCGTTAAGGTCTCATCCTCCAACCTGTTTTTCTCTCTTGGAGTTAATTTTACTGCGGCAGGAGCTGTATTCAAAGTGACAGCTGTGCATCGGATGTTGTCGGGGAAAGCTGGTAAGGTTGGCAGGGAAGCTCAAATGAAGCCTCCCTGAAATTTCATGAAGTGCTTTGGCCTGCAGTGGAAACCTGTGGGGAAAAAAGGTTCGGAATTAACATTTCCATCCTCCCTCCGTGTTTCTGGGAGATTGGGAGGACAGCGCCTGCAGCGAACCTGAGAACGCTGCCCACCCAGGGGGAGAAGGCTGCATCTTGCAGACCTTGTTCTTGAGCCCTGCCTGGGCTGGGTTGTCGCGTGGCTGTGGGTGCCCTCCTGCAGTAAAGAAGCAGCTACATCTGGAGGGGGACCGCCGCAGTGCACGGCCTGGTGGAGCTGAAAACATGGACCCATGGTCTTTCTAGTTCCGCCTCTCCTGGTGAGGGAGGAAGTAGGGTTAGGATTTTAGGCTTGCTGCTGGGTCCCCAGGTTCCAGCACTCCTGTGATTTGCCCCTACCTTTCCTGGCTTGCCACTTTGCTTTTCCTTGGTGAGGATCCCCTCTCAGACGCCCCTGCCATGTGGCCTCTGGTCCCAGCCTGCATAGCCCAGGACGGTGCCCAGGATGTTCCTGGCTGCCAGGTTCTCTTTTGGCCCTTTCTCTTTGCCTGAAGAAGTTCCCCTCAGTGGAATCTCCCTCCCCTCCCCCAAGCTGGCTGTGAAGTCTCTTCTGACCAGTCCGCTTCTTCATGACACGCCCCCCACAACACGTCTCCACCAGGTTTTGTCATATATCTAGTGCTCTGTTTCTCTAAAACAGGTTCTGCACCTTGTTCTATCCTTACTTTTCTAAACCTTGAGTCTCTACGTGGCTTCTGTTACTCTCTTTCACGCTTTCTGCTCCTGCTTCTCAGAGCTGGGCTCCTGTGGGGCATTTGTCATGTGCCTGTCCATCTTACCTTTTGCGTGTTGATTAACAAAACCCTGTCTGCACGCTGCATGTATATTCTGACTCCCATGCATCCTGAGCTGTATGTGTTTGAGGGATGCAGGATCTCATCCGAAACGGTTGGTTGCCAATTTCATGCTAGTATTGAAAGCATTGCAAAGTAGGAAGAAGTCAGAGGGTTGAAAACATGGACCCCTTTCCCACTTCTTCATTGTCTAGGGAAACATAATTGAAAAGGGGGATAGGTCCTTTTTCTGTACGGACATTATCTGACCCTCGAGAGCCTATGTTTCAAAGCCATTGGTTCCTTTTTATGCTGCAGCCCTTCCTGGGAAGTCTTGGCGATCAAATGTTGGGTCGAATCTTGTTTAGCCAACGGTTAGTGTCAAGCACACAGCATGCGGGCTGGAGCTGTCCGTGCTGGCCCTGCCACATGGTGGGTGAGGCCTGCCTTGCACCACTGTCCTCACGTAGCTGGAGCCTGGGTGCCTAACCTGCAGAGGAGCCAGGGCTGGTGATGCGGACCTTGCATAGGAGGCGGCCCCTCCCACGGCAGTTGTTTTCCCATCCGGAGGACTGATTCTTGAAGATCCCCGAGATTCAGGATCACCCTAGCAGTCCCCGAGACCAGAAGCCAGGCTGCTTTTTCCTCAGGACAAAGGGACGTGGTGGGAAACGGTCCCCATGATGATATTCGGACCCTTTGGTGCACCTCTCTCTGCCACTTTGGGCAGGGTCAGAGAGGGCTTTTCCATGGCCTCAGCTTTGCTCTAGTTTCTAAGTGTCCTGTCCCGTAGGGGCACGTGCTCCATGGGTGGGTGCAGCCACGTACAGCACCCCGGCTGCAGCCCCAGGTGTCAGAGGCCTCAGGTGCCAGAGGCGCCACCCTGCTGAAATGGCTGTGTAGCTGGTCATCCTGGGGGACTTCAGGAGTCTTTCTCTCAGGGTAGCGCACCTTTTGTCCGGGTTTCCTGCCATGCATCCGTGCACGGACATGCAGTGAGTGAGCGTGGTGAGCCAGAGCGCCCCCAGCCTGGCTGAGAGCAGGAGTGGAAGGGAGCGCTAGACCCGTGTGTGCTGGCACTGACTGCCAAGCAGCGCTGTGTGGATTCTCCCTTGGGAACCTATGGGAAGAGCCCAGTTTGGGCAAAAGTGCCCAAATACTGGCTCTGCTCATCCGTGTTCTTTTTAAAAAATATTTATTTGTTCATTTTTAGATGGAGGGGAAGGGAGGGAGAAAGAGAGGGAGAGAAACATCAGTGCGTGGTTTGGTTGCCTCTTGCGTGGCCCCTGCTGGGGACCTGGCCTGCAACCCAGGCATGTGCCCTGACTGGGAATCGAACTTGTGACCCTTTGGTTTGCAGGCCGGCACTCAGTCCACTGAGCCACACCTGCCAGGGTTCATCTGTGTTCTTATGCTCTGTTTTTATGCATCCATGTTCTTTCCATGTCTGGAAAGTCACGGCAGCCAGCCCCTGGGGAAGCAGGTAAGTTACCAAGCTTCTTAGCTTGATATCTGCTCATTTTCGAGGCCTTGTCATTATGAACTAGCTTCCTTCCTTGAGGGTGAGCACTCAGCCATTCTGCATTTTTCTCTCCCAGTGGCCTGTGACTTAAGCTGGTCAGGAGGCGGAGAGAATAAACTGTTCCCTCAATGCGCAATCTCAGAAGCTTAGCATTTACTACCCTTGTTTTCATTGTCAGCTCCTTTTCTTCTTCCTGCAGTTTGGCATTTTCTTTCATTGGTCATAATTATAGGCTTCTACTGATTGTAAGTACCTAGCTGGTTCTTATCAGATATACAGTTTCAAATTTAAAAGTATGCATCTAAATACAAATTTTATTTGTGAATGCGTTTCATTCTCACCCCTTAAGAAATAGCAAAACTTAGGCCCTGGCTGGTGTAGCTCAGTGGATTGAGCACGGGCCTGCAAACCAAAGGATCGCGGTTCGATTCCCAGTCAGGGCACATGCCTGGGTTGCAGGACAGTTCCCAGCATGGGGACACACGAGAGGCAACCGTACATTGATATTTCTCTCCCTCTCTCCTTCCCTTCCCCTCTAAAGATAAATAAATAAAAAATAAGAAAAGAAACTTAAAAAAAAAAAAGAAATAGCAAAACTTATCATCTAAATGCCTTCTTTCTCACTTCCCCCCACCCCCACTTAAAAAAAAAAGTCTTAGCTTTTCATCCCAGAAGCTGCTGCCACTGAGCCTTGTGGCTCTGGGGTAGGAAGGCGTGAGGATGGGCTGGTGGTAGGTTAGGAGAAGAGGCATCAACAGAACAGGGCTCCACGCTCCTGGCCTGAAGGGATCCTTGGGTGAGAAGGACTGGATCCGCAGCTTGGTGGGTGGGGGACGGCCTGTGAACGCTGCCACCACTCTGCCAGCCCCACTAACCTGCACCCTGCTCCAGGGGCTGAGGGGAAGCGGTCAACAGCATGGCCACTACAAACGGTGCCTGAAGGCAAGGGCAGTGCCCTGCCAGGAGGGTTGGCCGGCCTTTGGGGGCTGCTGGAGAGGGGAGCCAGAAGAACCTGGATCCAGAGTGCACCTGGCGCGGCCCCCCCCCCACACCCCCAGAAGGCCGGGGTGCCCAGAGGGCAAGGGAGCAAGGAAGTAGCCAAGTGTAGCAGAAGTGTGAGCAGGGAGGCAGTTCCGTGCCCTGGGACGACCGGGTGGGCCACCCTTGACTAGTAATGCACGCCCAGAGAGACTTGCTCGCCTTCGTACACGGAGGCCTTGTGGACAGTGTGAGCTGGAGAAGGTGGCGGAGTTAGGAAGTTTATACTGAACCTTCACTGTGTTGAGCTCTTTACCATTTTCTTCATGTGTACTATTTTCCTTTGGTGGCCTTGTGTTTTTCAAATTAGTGTTGAGCAGTGACTGTGATTCAGGGTTTTAATGACACAGGATGTTTTCAGGTCCTTTAAATGTGCTCGAAGCTATCCTAATAGCCTCAAACAAACTTATTCTTACCAAGAGCTTGATTTTGGGGTAAGTTTAGCTGTGTAGAAAAGTTGCAGAGACAACACAGAGTTCCCAAAATACCCATCACCCTACCGTCCCTCGCGTGAAATCTGCACAACCACCTGTCACCTGTCGAAAGCAAGAAATTGACACGGGCACCACTATTGACTAAACTGCAAACCTGGTTGGGATTGTACCCATTTTCCCCTCAACGTCCTCTTTCTATCCCAGCATCCCATCCCGGGACCACATCGTATTTGGTCGTCATGCCCCTTGGTCTCCTCTGGACTAGGACAGTCTAGACCTTCCTCGTTTTCACAAGCGCGATGCTTCGGAAGAGTAATAGTCAGAGGTATTTCGTGACTGTGTCTCAGTTTGGGTGTGTCTGATGTGTTCTGGTGATGAGGCTGAAGTTTCGGGCCCAAGAAGGACCCCCTCGGAGGTGGGTGCCCTGGTGCATCCTTGTAAGGGGTGCCTGACTGTCACTGCCCTGGTGAAACAGGATTCGTGCTGATTGACTGGAATTGGGCCCCGGGCCCTGACGTGTTGTTTGGGGTCATAGCATGACCCCAGGATTCTTATTCTGGGAGGACCTTCATGCTTGTTACCCTGTTGGATTCTTCCCGTTTGCAGATGAAGACACTTGGCACCTGGAGGGCTTCAGACTTATATGTACTGGGTCAGAGGCGGAATGGGGTCCAGGCGCCTGCGTCTCTGGCCACTTTTTTTGCTCACACGGACACTCCTGGGAACTCTGCAGGGACAGAGGTGTCCCCAGGTGCTAGTGGACCTGAACTCCCTGATAGAGCTGGTTTCCAGTCAGCGGTGGACTGCGTCCTTCCGGAGCTTGTGATCTCCTCGGCATTTGTGTGACCTACAGCTCGGGTCTGCATACTTGGTTTCTTGGCACTTTCTCTGCAGGTGGGAGGATGGGTTTGTGCTGCGGGTCTTTGTGAGAGTAGGTGGTGGGCTCTGAAATGTTGTTCTCCTCCAGCTCTTTTCTGTCCCGTGAAGCTACAGTGTTGTTCATCGTCTGAAGACCTTTGCCTCCTGCCACAGAGTAAGCTGTGGGCTGTTCCATGGAGGCTTTGCGATTGAACCAAGAGCAGAGGATGGAGTTTCTGCTGGCCAGAATTCAGGAGCTAGGCAGTTCTGGAAAGTCATGAGCTTGGTTTGTTTTCCCACCCATCTGCAGCTTTGCCCTCCCATCTCCTTTCCACACCACCCCCGGAAAAGCAAGCAGTTATGAAGGTGGGAATGGTTGGAAGGAAGACGGGACACTGAGACAAGGGGAAAGCATTTGGGAAAAATGATGGTGACGGCTCCTGGCAGTGGGCAGATAGGCCTCAGGCCGTTGCGGGCTCACCCAGGACTGTGGCCAGTCTGCAAGCGTGTATCAGGTGCTCGGAGTTGGCTAAGACGAGGCAAAATATTGGTTGGCCTGGCTGCCAGCCCTGCTCTTCTTCCTCCTCCTTTCCTTGGTTCTGGCAGGCAGACTGGAAGTTGGTGAGCGGTGGAGGTGTGGCCGAATGTCCCGCTAGGCACAGTAGATCTTTCTCTGTTTGCTGATGATGTTGGGAAGTTTCCTTGTGGGAGTTGGCCGTTAACACCGCGACAACGTCTCTGTGTCTCAGAAAGTCTTTATTCAAAACTTGTGCCGAAGGAGCGCAGGAAAGGAGAGCGTCTCTGTTCACGGTGCCCTTTCAGGTGTCAGGATAGGCATTCTCGGTTAGAAATAAGCTGGGGCTGTCTTCTGTGCTGCAAGCCGGGGAAGTTTACATTGCTTGGAGGGGGGTTCCTGCCAGATGACATTTATTTATGTGGCCAGTGGCATTCTAGGGGTCTGTTTGTGTGGTTTTTTGTTTGTTTGTTTGTTTGTGTTCTGTTTCAAGGAGAGAGAAGCTTCTGATTTTTAAAAAGGAAAAGTCTGACCGCATTAACCTGGCCTTTTCCTTGCAGGGCAGCCCTTTGGGGTTATTAGAACACTGATCCATGTCGCTGTGGGCATGAGTTAATGTGTGGGAAACGTTGATGGAGGGTAAAGGAAATCCAGGGCCTTTTCAGGACTGTAGGAAGTTCCCACAGGTCCCTGGTGCTGCTCTCGAGGGTCTTGCACCTTGCCTGGGGGGATGCTGTTTCTTTGGGGGTACACAAGCCATGGGCCAGCAAGGAGAGAGTGCAGCTCAGTCCACACTGAGGTGGAAGGACCCAGGAGGACAGGGCAGAGCTGGGTGTCAGGGTCAGTGAGGGGAAGGGGATGGGGCTGCTGCAGCAACCAGAGGGGTGGGAAGCGCTGAGGGTCCCCAGCCCAGCAGAGGGGCCCCGAGAGGGGGAGGGCGGCTGGAGAGGAGGGATTGGTAGGGCTGGAGCCCCAGAGAAAGGCTCTCATTTCATTGGAAGTACCCCGTGCTTTAGGTTTTATTTTAGCTTTTGACCTTGTAGCCTTGGAGGCTGAAGGAGGTTCCCTGTGAGATGCTGGGGTTGGAAGCTGGAGAGTGGGAAAGAGGAGGGAAACGCGTTCGCCCAGCACCTGGTGGCCTCACCTCATCACTTACTTAGCAGATGATCTATTTTTGATCAGGTTCCATGGTGCTCAGATTCCCAAACTAGATCGTGGGGGAAAACGTTTGCTGCATAAATGTAATTCCCAAGGAAAGGTCTGTGTTTAACTGATGTGTAATTTGCATGACTTAGGTTAGAAACTCAGTTTCCCCTTTAGTTGTCACCTTTATATGTTAGCTTATTAATTTTAGCAAAACAGAAGGCACGAGACTGTCGATATTGTTTTCAGACTGACAATAGATTTCACTGGGTAAAGCTTTTAACGCATACGGAAATCTTCAGTGTATGGATTGAATTCATTACCTTTGAAGTGCTGCTGCTTTTTTCTCCTGCAGCTCCAAGATGACAGGCTTGGAAAGCAGAGGCAGGATTTCCATGCCGGGTCCCCTCTGATTTCTGCCCCTCCCGTAGGATCTGTGTCTGACATTACTAGTTTATTCATCTGCTCGTTAGCAAAAACAAAAACAAATAAGCAAACAACTAGAACTGGAACAGTATCACAGAAATGGAGATGGCATGAAGGGTTATCAGTAGGGGAGTGGGAGGCGGAGAGAGGGGAAAAGGTACAGAGAATAAGTAGCATAGACGGTAGAAAATAGACAGGGGGAGGGCAAGAATAGTGTGGGAAAAGTAGAAGCTAAAGAACTTATATTTACGACCCACGGACATGAACTAAAGCTGGGGAATGAGGGTGGGAAGGGGTGTGTAGGGCAGAGGGGAATAAAGAGGGGGAAATGGGACAAGTGTAATAGCATAATCAATAAAATATATTAAAACAAAGAAACATGCATAAAATGAGTGCCTATATATTTCTGAAATAACGGGAAAGCTGTGGCTTCTGAGTCAGGTGTACTCTGAGAAGTCACTCCACAGCCTGAGCTGTCTGTGCTGGGCAACTGAAAGGTCTCAGGGCTGCCCTTGACCCTCCCAGGACTGAGGATGCGGAGTCGTGGGATGTGCTGGAAGCTGCAGCCAGCAACGCAACCTGCCTGCCAAGCTGGGTGCAGAGGAGGGACTAGAGAGGTTCCCAGGGTGATTCTCAGAGTCGTGGGAATTTGGGGTGGCGCGGAATGGTGGCTATGCACCATGGGTGCTGCCAGCGTCCTCTCCTTGCCTCTTCTCCTCCTGTCCAGGGTGCCACCTCCTCCCCCTCCGGCACCTCTGCACGCGCCGGGGTCTCTCCTTGGACTCTGGTCCCCCGAAACCAAAGCAGGCGGGGCTCCGCTCAGGCCCCAGAGCATTCTGCACCCGCAGAGCATGCTGATGGTGTCGGCCAGCTGCGAACGGCAGAGTAAGGTGACTGGCTAGTTTATGTTAAATTATAGTATGGTGGCCTGTGTGCCTCAAAGGAGAGGCTTGTTAACACCTTTGAACCTCTCGCTGGACATGTGCTTTTGGGCTGAGTGAACTTGCCAGGCATCTTGTAAGGGAAAAGCGTCAGGTGTATTAATGTTTACAGGTGGGGAAAGCCTTGGCTTAAACCTTTATGGTGGGGCAGATTCGATAAAGCAGGGGTGTCAAACTCATTTTCACCGGGGGCCACATCAGCCTCTCAGTTGCCTTCAAAGGGCCGAATGTCATTGTAGGACTGCATAAACGTAACTGCTCCTTAACTAGGGGCAAGGAGCTCGGCGCTGCCACCGGGTAGAAACAAGGTGCGGGGCCGGATAAAACAAGGTGGAGGGCCGGATTCGGCCGCGGGCCTTGTGTTTGCCCCCTGTGCTGTGAAGTATGCAGAACACACAGGATCTCAGTCCTAGACCACCCACAGGGGGCAGGGCTACAAATAAGGACAGGGGATTAAGTCCTAATGCTTTCTACCTGCCGGCTGTCTGGGGGGCTCCTTCCTAGAGAGGTGCTTCCCCATGAGGAGGGACAGGGTGCCTGTGCTCAGACGCTTCTCCGCACATGCAGTTTTCCTGGCCGGGTGTGTTCTCGTTCTGCAGTGTGGCTTGCTCTACTGTGGAATAATCAGGGTGTCCCTCATGGCAAACCTCTAGAGGGGCTCCTAGTGGTGTCTTTGGAATCCCCCTTCTTATTTGAGAGCTGTGTCATTAGTAAAAACAAACAAACAAAAAACTTAAATCAGAGAAACTATTGGGTATAATCTCATAGCAAGTGAAATGTCCGAAGCTGGCATTCGGAAACAGCAATGTCAAGGCGAGTTCCAGCCCAGACTTTTGTGTTTCGAGCAGGAGTCCAGGGAAAACTGGAAAAGGAAGCAAGTGCGGTCCTTGGGCCTTGACAGTGCGTCTCTGGGCCGAGGCTCTGGGGCTGCTGTTGGGGTTAGGGTTTGCTTTCCAGGGAGAGGGGGTTGTGCCGAGACGTTTGGATGAATGCATCTTCGCCGGGTTGGTGTCTCGGCCTCTTGGGAGTTGAATGTGGATGTGACCGCTGAGGAAGTTGGGTGTCCCCTCATCTCCAGTAGAGGTGTGCCCACTCCCCACGACCCCTGCCCCTCCTGCATGCCTGTTTGGCTCGGGAGGGCCAGGAGTGCTTTCTTCTGCTCACTCCTGTCTCTCAGTGTAAAGTCACAGCCCTGGTTGGCCGTCTTAGTGTGAGTCCTCATTAGTACTGCCGTTTTATACTGATTAGGTCGTAGGTGTGTTTCTTGTTTTTTCCCACACCCAGCACTAAGTCCAGATCACCCCTGTGCCCTTTTCTTCCATAGGCCCGGCACCCAGCCCAGTCTCCAGCCACCACCTGCTCCCTTTCCATTCCCTCACTGTCCCCCGGGGCTGTATTCCAACTTCCCAAATTCCTCCTTTGGTCTCATCCCTCCATCTAAGGAAGTACTGGCCACATACTGTCCCACAGGCCCCTCCCTCCAAGCCCCATGCCCTCGTTTTGTTCTTCAGGCAAGGCAAAAGACCCCACCGACCAGCTTCTGGACAAATGTCACTTTAGCAGCCACCATACTGGTGAAAAGAGATACCATTTCCTTTTAAGGGGCTGAGGTCTGGAGCAAGGGACGGGGCTACCATGAGGTGGAACCAAGAGGCTCTGCCCCACTGCCGTCCAGACCCAGTGTGTGAAGAGAGCCGAACCATGATGTCAGCGCATCGCCAAGCTCAGGAATTATTTACCAGCTTGCTGCTACCTCACAGGCAGCTGGGAGAAGGTCGGGGAGGAAAGATGGATGAGACAGCCTTGTCTCCACCCTCAGATATCCCAGGAGCCTCCTCTGTCACCAGGGGTGGAGGCCTCCGGGCCAGCCTCAGTCAGGTAGGACACTGGGCTCAACGCCACGCAAGCCACAGTCTAGGCATTGCACTTGGAGCAGGGACCTGGCAGAACAAGAAAAGGACATTTATTGAGTGCCAACAGTATGTCGAGTAGCATGAGATACACAAAGGTCACCCAGGCCTAAAAAGCTTGGAGGGACAACGGGATAGGACAGAGGGAAGACAGGTGAGCCAGAATGAATTGCGATATCCAGGTCCAGAGGAATACCAATGGGGAGTGAGGGGAGGGCACGGGGGAGCGGGCCCTGTGCTTGGCCTCTAAACATGAGGGTGATCCAGGGAAGGGCATGAATGGGGAGGGCTTAAAGGGATACTGCATGTCCCTTTCTGAGGCTCAGCAGCTTCCAATCAATGAAAGCAGTGCCCTGTTTGGCTTACCTTAAAAATCCATGTGAATTTGCCCTGGCTAGTGTGGCTCAGTGTTTTGAGTGCTGGCCTGCAAAGTGAAGAGTCACCAGTTCGATTCCCAGTCAGGGCCCATGCTTGGGTTGCGGGCCAGGGCCCCAGTAAGGAGGCATGTGAGAAGCAGCCACTCATTGATGTTTCTCTTCCTCTCTTTCTCCCTCCCTTCTCTGTCTAAAAATAAATAAATAACTAAAACAAAATCCATATGAATTTTTCACTAGAATCCTTGTTCTATTTTCAGCAGAAAAATGTTTTCCTGTATATCTCCCAGAGGCCGCACTGAGAGACTAGATTAAACACACTGATTTAGAAAGCCCAGGCCAAGGCTACCTCTAGAGAGAGAGGTGTCCGAGGGCCGGGCACTCAAATGCACACAGAACCCTGACTGCTCAGAGCTGGGCATGCTTCCACACTCCCGGAACGCACGCCAGCACTCTGGGGCATCCAGAACCTGCCAGTCACTCCGGGCACACCTGCTGCTGGGCTGGCCTCTGTGAGGACACGTGCAACCAGAGTGGGCTTTCAAAGGGACCCTCGTCATTCTGTGCGTCTCCCACGTGGCACAACTTTGAGCCGCAGGTCTGCCCAGGCATCACCAGGCTCTGAGGGCGGGACACTCAGCCCAGCGGCTGCCTTCACACCGGTCCCAGCAACGGGGGCCGCAGCATTCCCTCCCAGGAGGGACAAGCCACAGGGCCCACTTCCCAGGCCTGACTCCAGGCCCAGCTGCCCGAGCCTAGAGCTGCGGGTTCACAGGCGACCCTCGAGATGCCGAAGAACAAGTGGCCTTGAGGGATCTGCCGTACCATCCCCGGCCAATGACGAGCCAGCCTGTCTGGCTTTGACTGATGAGCAGTTCCCCTGGAGTCATGTCAGCACGGGCCAGCCTAATTCTTCTTCGGGACCTGTTGTGATTGGATGGCCACATTAAGAAACAGGGCCGAGATGGCAGGGTTAGGAAAGAACAGGCAGCAGTCTGTGGGAGCTGCGCCCTCATCGCTCAACTGCCAGAAGGAGATTTTGACCTCTGCAGGAAGTGCCAGGGCCCCTACACCAAGACCGTGCAGCTCCGCAGGCCCTAACGTGTAGCTGCAGCCCAGAGGACGGCAGACTGCCTCTCACCTAGACGCACGTGAGCAGCACTCTGCCAGAGCCACGTGTCCGAGCATGAGCAGCGTGCTCCAGAGTCGAGGAGCGCTGGCAAGGGTGGGCCAGGGACAGGCGCCCTCGGACATCTCTGCCAGCGAGCCACTGGGCCACCGGACCGACACTGACACGTGTGCCAGGCCTCGGCCCCCTCGGCACCTCACGCTCTCGTGCTGCTAACGTGGAAACCAAGAAAAATTCAAAACACAGAAATGCAAAAACCCCCAAAGTCGGGTCAGGCTCACATGTGCACGGCGCAGAGAGGACCGTCTCGGTGACATCTGCACTAGCGACTGGGGCATGGCCAAGGCAGGGCTGTCGGCAGGCTGCACTAACGTTCCTCCGTTACTCCACGAGTCTGCATCAGCCCCGGGACGAGACCCTGATGATGGACACTTGCGGTGGTCACACTCAGCAGGGACTCGGACCAAGACTTAACAGTGGCCAGCCCTGGCTGGTGTGGCGCAGTGGATTGAGTGCCGGCCCGCTAATTGAAATGACGTGGGTTCAATTCCCAGTCAGGGCGCATGCCTTGGTTGCAGGCCAATGTTTCTCTCCCTCTCTTTCTCCCTCCCTTCTCTCTCTAAGAGCAAAGGAAATCTTTGGATCTATGTTCTGCTCTACATGCTCCAGTCACGAGAGGGACAAGGGCTGGGCTGGCGGCATAGCCTGCAGCATCTGCTCCTCCTTGCGATGACTTTGCCCCTCAATCCCAAACCTTTCCTCAGTGGATTAACGGGAAAGCCCATCGTGGTGAGATTGAAGTGGGCACGGAGTACGGGGCCTGCCCGGTATCTGTACATGCTGCGTGGACCCGCGGCTTGCAAACACCGAAGAGTACACAGCTGGAGCGTTGTCTGGACACCTGGGTGAAGGTGAAATAGTGTACTAATGTCCTTTATATCAGGGGTGTTGGAGAAGAGGAAGAAGACGGGGAAATGAGAGAATAGCATCCTTTGGGGGGAATGTTTTCAATATATATTTCTAGACAATAAAAGTTTGCTTGTTTAAAAAAAAACAAACACTGGCTGGGTGGCCAGGCTCCGGGATCCCTCTTCCTCCCTCTTGCTGTCCTTTCCCCAATTTACACAACCAGCAAGTGCTCCATTCACAGAATGGTAAGTCTGGGTTTCCCCCTCCCCTCCACTTCCCTCCCCTTCCCTGTCCTTCCGGTTCCCCTTCCCTTTCTTTTTGGTAGAAGAGCCACAATTAAGACGCATTCTCCACAAAACTGCATTCAGGACACACCACTTCCCTCCATTGACCTTCCCCACTTCTCAGCGGATTAGCATGCGACCTACTTGTGAAGTGCTGTCTACCCTAAAGGCATAAAAAAAGATAAATGCTTTGTCTCTCCTTCCCCTCTCTCTCTCTCACTCTAAAATCAATAAACAAAATTCTTTTCCATGAAAAAGAGAAATGCTGGATTTGGCTCTTGAATATTTAATGACAGCCAGCATACTGCCCCCTCCAGCCCACACACTGGTGAGTGGAGGGGGGCTTCCTGACGCCAGGTTGACTGAGCCAGGTTGACTGAACGCCCGAATCCCACCCTGAGGGGCACAAAGGGGTGTTGATTGCAAACGTTTGTGCATGGAAAGTCCTATGCCTTTGCATTTCGATTTCATTGAGGAAATTTGACAGAGGGACTCTATCCTGCATTTAGTTCAGGACACTGAGCCCTCTTAATTTCAAGAATCCAGTAGCCATCCCTGTTCTGCTGTTGGCAGCCAAGTAGTGGTCCTGTCTATTTTCTGGTGTGTTTGTGGAACTCCAGTCCAGCCGCTGGTCTCCTGGAGAAGTTAAGCCCTTCATTCATGAGCCTGCCCCATGGGGCTGCTGGGCCCGGAGCAGGGCAGCCACCAGGACACAGAGATGAGGCCTTGGCCACAGCCAGGAGCACGGTGTCTGCAGTCACTTCTCAAGAGGATGGGGTGGGCAAAGGCAGGGCGGAGCCCACGTCACTGCTGTCTCAGGAGACCCCTGACCTGGGTTCCCAAAACTGAGGGAGGAGGAGCACACAGCCCTGATTGGGAACCACTGAGCGAGCCGCACCCCGCCACTCCCCTGAGCCTGCCCAGTGATGCTCTGAGGACCAGCAAGGCACCCGGGCCACTCCAACAGCCCCCGACCGAGGTTCCCTGCCCACGCTGCATGCCCAGGAGTAAAACCTGCCCTTAAAGGCAGAACTGAATGCACTGCCCAGCCAAGCATCGTGGACAAATTGGGGGCCACTTGTCCCTAAGGGCTGCCACTTTGACACACCGCGTGGTCTTGAAAATGGCAAGGGACAGGGGCTGACAACATCAGGCTCTCCTGCAAGATTCTAAACAAAATAATTCTGTTGCCAGGTCCCACTCCGCCTCCTGGGTTCACATCACAGGGCGTATGCACTTGGCTCCTGTCCATCGCTAGGGAACGGACAGGACCACTGCTCTGTTGCAACGGAACAGGGATGACCACTGGACACTTGAAATTAAGAGGGCTGTGCGTCCCGTCCCGAGGTAAATGTGAGACACATTCTCTGCCAAATTTCTTCCCCTGAAATCTACATGCAAAAGCACAGGACTTTTCTGTACACAAACGCTTGCAATCAACCTAACTGGAAACACTCGTTTCTTATTCTGAAATTATCTATTTTGAATTTGCACACAAAACCTTCACTTCTGCTCTGTCTTCTGCTGTCTTCTGCAGGCTCTCAAATCTTCGGCCAGGAAGAGGTGGTAGACATCATCAACTGCAAATGAGGACACGGAGGCCCAGAGACCAGAGGCTTGTCCCAGGCACCCGATGCGCAGGGTGGCACTGCGACCTCACACACCAGCCGTGCGGCACACACGCAGGAGTGTCGGCTGGTTCTGACTTAGTTTTACCCACAGGAGGCCCCACGGTGCCCTGCGTGCACCCAGAGATCTGAAACCTTCCAGCACACTCGGGCAATAAAAGAAAGGCAAGGGCTCTGGGCAGAGATGGGGATGCATGTGCCAGGGCTCTGCGTCTATTCTGACCCTCAGCGCTGCCCCTGGCCACCTCCCCTGCAAACAGACCCCCTCAGACATCGGGGCCCTGACCGCCAGCCTGGCTCCCCAGCCCCAGACGGACACCAAAGTACTGCAGCTTAGCCAAACAGGGGCAGGCTCACAGATGGACAGCAGGTGACAGCTTGTGGGATGGTGGAGGTTAGGGGGTGGAGGGATTGAATGAAAAGGAAAGAGGACGCGTGGACAACAGTGTGGTGATTGCTGCAGGGAGGGGGGTGTAAGGGGACTAAATGGTAATGGGAAAAATACAGTAAAGCTCAAATAAAAATCATTAAAAAACACTATTGTTGCTTAGAAACCCAGAATTTAGCCTGACACAGGCAACTCGAATGAGGCTCACCGGAAGCAGAGGCCCCCACCCAGGAGGCTCCTGAGGCTTCTCCTGGAACAAACGTGCCTCAGACTCACCTGAGGGGGTCCCCCCAGGACATGGCACAGCGGGCATGGTTCACAGGGCCTGTCCGTGCGCCGGACCAGACCCTGCAGCACTTAGAGAAGGCCGCCCGAGCGGGGACCAGCTGTCAGCAGAATGCTGTGGTGAAGCGCGAGCTCCAGCGCCACCTGCCCAGGTCACAGCTGTTATGAACATTCATGTCACAAGGCAAGGGGACGTCCATCTGCCCCGTTTTCTCAGGTGCTTCCCTCCCTAGAGACGCTGCAGGTACAGAACACCTGCACATAAATCCCCGACAGATGTCACACTGCTTATCTCAGTGGTGTGAGTGTGGGTGTTTACCATAAAACTGCTGGCATTAGGAAATCAACTAGAGAAGGAAGCAGGTGAGAACCATGACCCCGAGGGCAGAGGCCTCAGCTGGAAGAACCCAGAGTGTTCCCCGCTGCACACACTCTGCCAGCCTTGGGGTGAGGCCTCCTCAGGGCCAGAGTCTCCAGCCCCCCGGGTACTGGAACACGGCAGCCAGGACAAGCTAAGCCACATTCTCAAGCAAAGTGTGAACTCACACTCACTCGTGGCCTCAGACAGGCTGGCGCGGCTCTCATGGGTGCATGAGACACTTGGAGCGGTTCGGCAAGACAGCCCTTCACCTCCGATTTCATTGCACCAAACACAATGTGCCGTTTCCACTCAAAATAACCCCCCACTTCTCTTGCCTAGTGGCTTAAAATTCCATACTTCCACCCCACACCCCCGTCACTTTGCCCTTTAGCTGTGTCCATAAAATTCCTTTCACTACCTTTCCGGTCCTGAGGCTTGCCAACACCAACTACACCTGCGGTGAGCACAAGCAAAGAAAGAACCGCAAGGGGCATGTCAGCAGAAGCACCCGCTGGCCCCACTCCTCGAAGACCCATCTGCCGCCACTGACTCTGCAGTGCCAAAGCCGGGAAAACGGCCCTGTCGGAGGACAAAAGCAAATGTGCACGCGGCCCACAGTTTTCTCCAGGCCTGGCTCAGTGGCAGAGACCAAAGCCCCTCAAATCCTACTTCATCTGAGTGGTTACCCACCAAGTAGCATTTCCTGTTGCCCTTAAACTCCTAAAGCTTCTCCACACTGACACAAGGGCTGATTCAGCTCTAAACAAAGTCTAACCTGTTCAACAATGCCTATGGGCCAGGTACCACAGAGTACACAGACAGAATCAAAATGAATCACACGTCAAGGACTGAGGAAACACTGCCGGGAAGGAGTATTGCAGCTTGCGGGCCCCTAAGGGAACACGGCAGAGAAAAATGACCCGGGACAGCTGAAAGGAGTAACGCAGACTCAGCCCCAGCCCCGACGCAGGAAAAGAGAATTCACACTTGCACTGTCTACAAAGAGAACCTCATGATAGCAATGGGCCCAGAGTCAGAACTTGAGACAAGAGGGCAAGGGTTTGGGGGCCTGGGAGAGGGCAATGGGTCCCAGGCTCAGTCCTGAGACAGGGAATGTGAAGACTTAAGGGGAGGGGGGACCATCTGAAACCCAGCTTCCCATCCTCCCTAACAACCTGTCTGTTGACTTCTTAAAAAACACTCAAGGAAATGTCCTGTAACTCCATCTCCCCCGCACAGCTTCCCTGACCCAGCTCCCCACCAGACACTCTGCGTTTAACAGCAAGCCACAAGCATTCTCCCAGTGAACTCCAAACCCATCATCAGGTTCCTGAAAGGTTACAGGTCTCCCTGGAACTCCTCCCCTTCCAATCTCCCCACCCAACCCCTAGCCAAGCAACCCCAGGTGCTCAATCAACACTAGTGAAATGCCCAGCAGGAAATCTTCCACCAGGCCAACACTTGGCTTCAGCCCTAGGATTATCTGCCAGGTATGCTTTCATGCATCTTAACTAGGAGGCCAAGGCTTGAGCTTTTTACACGTGAATCAACATCCTGTTTGTCTTCTGTTTTGTAATTAGGAGCAGAGCCAGTGTCCCACTCCAAACACCCCTTCCCCTCCTCCCTGCAATCCTCAGATTGGTCACTCAGGGTTTAATTATCTAAGAGTCAATCTCTGCGGCATTCTTTCATCAGATCCAGGGGCAGGGCGAGTTCCTGAAAAGGCCGAGTATCATAGGTGCTCTCATTTGAAGTAAAAACCCCTATGACTAATGGAAATTAGCATTACTCTTTCTGGCACATTTGCATTATCTGTGACTAATACTAACTCTTAATCTACTATCAAGTATTTTTATGAGAGAAACTGTAACTGCTGTTAACTTACCTGCATGTTCTAAATTTGTTTTACGTTTTAGAAAGAACGTATGGTTAAGTGGATAAGGGAAAAAGCAACAACGTAGATACATTCTGATAATTACCCTCCCTCTGAGGATTCCTGGTACAGTAAAGCATAATTTTTTAAGTTGCCTTGAAACTGTACAATGAAGGGATGAATTCACTTTATTGAAATTTAGTTAATTGGCTCTGAATCAATTGTTTCAGTGTTGAACAGCCAGTGATTGCCCTATAACCCAATGGCCAAAAGCAATTTCAAAGCTAACTCAGTACATTGCCCCAACCAGTGCGGCTGTTGGTTGGGCATCATCCTGCAACAGAAAAGGTCACTTGTTCAATTCCTGGTCAGGGCGCATGCCTAGTTTGTTGGTTCAGTCCCAGGTTGGGGCACATGCAAGAGGCAGCCAATCAATGTTCTTCTACCATTCTCTCTTCCTTCCACTGTCTGTAATATAAATATTTAAAATAAAATCTGAATATAAAAACAGTAATACTGGAGGAGAAATGCTAATAGATGAGCAGTACGACCCACTGTTTTAAAAGAAAAAAACAGTGACATCCATGCTGCGAGAGGAAAATCATAGCTCATAAAAGTCTACCTCCATCCTGGAGATGACATCTGGGAGCGCGGAGCAGGCAGTGTGTGTCGAGCTAGGGGTACTGGGGTGGGGGCGTGTGCACCTGTCCTGTTGACCCTCCCTCGTCATAGTCCAGGTTGGTGTGGGCCTGGCACAAATTTACAGGGAAGACTTCAGGACCTGGGACAGTGCCTGCCAGGTTCTGAGGAAGTAGAGGCCCAGGAGGTTGAGCCAGACACACTGGGTCCCAGAAGCAGCTCGCCAAGATTCTCTGCCGTTTTGGCAAGACCTGCCATAGCTCCCTTGCACTGGAAGCACTGGCCTTTACTAAGGTTCTCTGAGGTGTCCCACACTCATAAAGTGCCAGCCTTGGGTAGAAGTCTGTAACTGACAGGCTGTGCTGTCCCCACCCCCACACCCCCCAGCCACGAGCAGTATGGCCTTCGGCTTTGGGCTCAAGAGGATTTTGATGGCCTCAGCCCAGCACGTGCGGCGCACTGACACTGGCTGTGGGCCCGAATCCAGGTCGAGCCCACAGCAGACCTCCAGTGAAAGAACTACGCCAGCCAGCGCCCACACGCTACATGCTTTTTTATTACAAGACTACCGCGCATACGTGTAAAATTCATCATCTGGCAACTACAGCTAAAGCACAAATATTTGAAAAAAGAGGAACAGATTCATTAAATTATGATATGATTAAATCATTGACCACATAGAAAATTTATATAATAAAGCCAGAAAAAAAGTTGTAAAATATAGATTACAATAATTATTCACATTCAAGGCTGTACATCAATACATATAACAACGTGGCCCCGAACATGAATTCAATCCAAACAATTCATATATTAGACTTTAAATAACACAGACTGAATTAGAGGCCAACAGTAGCCAGCAAATAACCTTATATAAGAATAAAAATACAAAAGTGTATATCCTAATATCATTGCATTATTTGTTTTCATAAGTTTTTTTAAAAACTTTTGCTTTGCCTGTACATCACAGTTACAGCTACAGACCAGGTAGAGAATATTACATGTGTTCTAACTGACTGCCACCAACCTGAAAGACAGCTACCATCCTATCGACTCACCCAACTTCATGATCAGGAACAGGTACGGCAGCTCTAAATACTGCAAAATGTGATTTTGTCAACATCAATCAATCTTAGGACGGTAATAGAGGCTTTTCACCTGTAAAATGACTCCTATTTATAGCCATTCAGCCGGATGGGTTAGACGAGGGTGGATTATACAACTAAAAAAGGTTTGCCTTCTGTAAAAAAGTTTTGCCTGCACGTCAAATTTGGTGTTTCCCTGTACTGACGAAGTGAGTTACGGGGAAAATTCAGGCATACACATAGGCTTGTTCAGTGGCACACCACAGCCGTCAGAGCCCGAGAGAAACTCGCTCTTTGCTGACCCACTTCCGCCCCGGACCATTTATCCACATGCAGCCTGATTGACGACCCTGCCTGTGCCCCCCGCAGAGGCTCTCAGAGTGACCCTTGCCCTGATTTAAAGCACTCTGCAGGTAGGCTGCCCAACAGGACAGGGCCGCACCCTCTTGGGTCACCATCAGTTCAGATTAGGTTCGGACAGAAAAGAAACAATATGGAAACATGCATATGGCAGCATCTCCAAGAACAGTACCATCACCAAACTCTCCCAGTGGCTGCGCCCTCTGCCGTCTGGGCAGAGAGCACCCTCAGTCCATGGACTGACCGGCGAAGGGAGGGGTTGGGTTATCAGAGGAGGGCAGGAGACCCGACTCTGTACAATTCAGCCACAATCTCTGGCAGAGGCAAGTGGCACTGAGCACGGTACCTAGAAAAACCTCTTGTGCGTGTTTCCCTTCGGAATTGATGGGCCGCAAACGGAAGTGGAGAAAGTAAAAATGAAACCAAATTTGGGTGGTCTGGACTTGACAAGCAGACAACCTGCAACACTGGTTGAGGAGTGGAGAGAAGTCTTTGAATCCTATCAGCCAGGACAATCGCATTCTCCCATGGAAATGCCCGGCCGGGCGCTGCACTGAACCAAGTCCTTCTGACCAAACCCCAGGGTTTGAAGGGCACCAGGGGCCGGGGCAGGGCACACACTTGGTAAAACCCAACTGCCCATGTGGTTTCTTTTTCAAGTAGAGCCTTTGCTCCTTCACTGATTCCAAATGGTTCAGCATTCTTTGAGTCTATAAACTTAACGAACAACCCTCTTCCAAGCATGTGGCAAGAACAGTTCAACACTTTCTATCTGCTGATTGTGCAGATGCAAATTCAGTACCATTGTGAACACAAAGTACAAGATTCTGAAAATATCACCAAGCACTTGAAAGCCGTAGCAGCAGGGATGGGAAGTAACTAACATGCAAGTACACCAGATTCTTTCAATGAAAATAAGGAAATTGGCTTTTGGGAAAATTGTCACAAATAGACTGCAGTGATGACATCATTTTTAGCACTAAAAAAAAAAAGAAAAAGAGCAGTCTTATTCAAACATTGTTTGAATAAGAGTTTGAACAGAGTTTACCGAGAATTCATTTCTTCAAAACCTGAAGGAGAAACAGCAGAGCTCTGAGCGTCTGAGCATCAGACCCAGACGGAAATAGGCCAACACCACCTTTCACACAGATGCACTCACCGAAAATACCACTTCTGGGAAGGGGGTATCGGAGTAAAAAAACCAAAGATTTAGGAGAATATTCATCACAGCATTATTTAAATAGTGAAAAACCAGAAACCATCTAAATGTTTTATAACGGAAATAAATTATGGTAAAATTTCTAATCATTAAAACTCTACAATCAATAAAAATATTTCTGAATTGTTGTTCGTGACATGGAGAAATGCTTAAGATAAAATTATCAAGTGAAAAGAGCTGGATGCAAAAGAGTGTGTGTTGTATGTTCCCGGTTTAGATAAAAAAGCAAACGTACTGGGGAGTGGGGGGAGAACGTGCTATACACCAAAACGTTCACAGTGGTCTTTTCTGGGTGGTAGGCCTAGGGCTATTTTTTTAGAAGACAAATGTTTCAAAAGTACTGAGTCACTAGAGCCCCCAGTGTGGGCACACTGTCTGGGGTGGGTGGGGGTGGTGTGTGTATGACTGTGCCACAGGGGCATCTCCCACAATCCCTTCAGGCCCGGGCCACAAATACCACAGTGTGTCCCAAGGGCCTGGAGTAGGTGCGGTCCCTGCCAGTGTCGGTGTGACCGCGGGAGCCGTGTTTCCCAAAGCAAGCCTGTCATAAGCTGCTGGAGAGTCAGGTTCAGAATCGCAGGCAGCCGGTGGTGCCCGTCTCCAGTGGGGCTCCGCACTCCACAGGGGCTGCCCGCTGCCCACGGCCCCGGCCGGGCCTACAGAGAGAGAGGGACGGAAACCTACACAACCCGGGTTCCTCGAGTTCCTAGAGACAGGCAAGGCACAGCGGGGACCACAGAACCTCCTGGCTGTCCTCCCTCCCCTCCGTGCTGAGGGAGGCAACATGGTGTGGGACTGTCTCCAGTTGGCGGACACTTGGTTTGGCACTAACACTTGTCCTTGCCCTCTCTCAGCGAGACACACGGCTCCTGGGTCTATTAAACAGAGCATTTTCTTTCTCACTTTGGATGAATCTGTGTGTTTCTGTGTGTGTCTGTGATGTACATAGACCGACACCCTCATCCACAGCTCAGAATGTAAGGCACCTGCATGCCAAGATGTGGTTATAAGGATAAGTTGGATAAAGCTAGAGTTGACAGAAGTGCAGGGTAAGAAAAGAATATGCATGGGACCAAAAAAAAAAAAAAAAAAAAAAACCACCCAAAAAACCAGACTCTGAGCAAGCGGAGAAAGCTGACTTACAGAGAAGCGCTCAGCTGTCAGTGGCTCAGCTTTGAGCTCAACCCTGAAGCCCTTACTCTCTGGTTTCAGAGGTTAAGATGGAGCTTGTTGGTTAAGCCCAGGAGGTAGTGGCGCTATCCAGAGGGCAGAATGCTGGGGGAGGACTTGTCTCCTGAGCAGCCCAGCTGACTGCTCCTGTTAAAAGACAAATACCATCTACGCTTGTTTCCTGTAACCAGACACCCGGAGAAACGCTGCGCAAGAGCGCGTTCCAACTCTTCCAACTGCACGCACAGGTGGGTGTTTTGAGCGGAGTAAAATGTAAATATAGGAGTAAGCCTGAAGTGAAATTCTTGAAAGGGACAAGTTAGGCTCACCTTCTGAAAAGCAGGTGAACACAGGCAAGCCTATCAAAAGCAAGGAGGAGGAAGGGGAGGAGGAACAAGGAGGGAGCTAGACCCAAGGGTGGGCAGGCTCCGACACCCTGGAGCTCCTCTGCCGCCACCGCGCACACAGATGGGAGCCGTCTCAGACCTCCCTGGACGGAGGGCGACGGAGGGCGGGCCGAGCAGAGAGCAAGCAGCGCACACCTGGCTACCACGTCTGCCCCCACCCAAACCGCTCTCCCTGCCCAAACAGTGCACTTCTCCACATCCACACTTTTTCCTAGTTTAAGAACAGCCACTCTGATCACTCGAACAGTGTGAAAAAGGCATCTTTCCTCTCCATTTGGACCACGGTCACACAGGGTGACGGACCAGTGGGCTTGAGACAGGAAATGGGGCAGGGAAGTGAGAGGGGGTCTTTCCTGCGTGAGCCTTTTGCTGGTGCCTTGGTAAAAATCTAAAGGAAAAGGGTGTTCATGCCCTGGGTACAGGGCCAGCTCCTCTCCCACCTGCCACCAAGGACTACCCTCCAGGGACACCTGGCCAGGGTGAGGAACGGCCAAGACCCCCTGTCCGGGGAGCAGCAGCAAAGAATATCAAAGGACTAGTAGGACCTGGACCACACGTACGTTACAGTAGGGTGGGCGCTGCCTCTAAGCAGCTAAAAGAGGGAACCTGAAACAAAAGGAGAGCAGGCCAGGCGCTTGGGTTCCACGTGGTGTTCCTGCCCCTCGGGCAGGGAGCAGGAACCACTCGGTGGGGACCAGATGATCTGGCCCCACGAGAAGGTGTTTAGGTTCTTACAGTTGGGATGTAAAAACGTTAGACTGCGAGAATGTTCAACTACAACATGAAAAGGATGCATGTGCCGGCCAGGAGCCTGCACCGAGTGCCCTCCAATTTGTGCGGTCAGGAGTCTCTCGCCTCCTATTTAACTGATCCGGGGAGGCCCGCACGCTTCACCTTCGGAACCAACTCTCCGGAGCGGCTCATCTGGACTCACTCCTCCGCATGGAGGCCACCAGGCCCTGCTGCCCCAGCCTCCCACGGGGCAGGCAGTGCCATCTCCCCACGTAGCTGGTGCCAGTCAGGCCCACTGCTAACTGCACTCCCTCCAGGCGTGTGCTCGTTTCCAGCTGCGGAGGGCAACACTCCTCAGAGGGATGACGGGCTGGAAGGAACCTTGCTGGCAGCGGCTGGTATTTCACCAGACAACTGGTTCCACTTCTCACCACTGGGAGCCTGCCCGGCAGTCACAACATGTGGAGCACTCACGGACAGCAAAACCACAGAAATCCTGCAGCAGGAACTACTCCAGGAGGAAAGCGAGGGGCCCGCAGCACAGGAGAGGCCCCGAATGAGGGACATGAGGAAAAGTGCACGTGGACAAAAGCCAAGAACCCTCCCACCCCATGGATATCATCGGCCACCCCCACAGAGGCGCGCTCAACTCCCTGGTGACAGGTTCCGTGATAATCTAGAGCAGAAGGAGCCCGGACACACGCCCTCCTCCCTAGGCCACAGCAGAACCGGCAGGTGACTAGGACGCGCTGTGGAGAGCTGGTGACACTGGTCCACTGGCCCAGGTAGGAATCAGGTGGACGCACTGATGGCAAGGACAGCTCGGGGCATCCTCCACAGAGCACAGAGAGCAAGCAAAGCGACCCTGAATTCCTGTTCATTATTGGTTTTGTTCTTTGTGTGGTTGGGTATTTTTTTCTTCTTTTCTTTTAAATAAAAAAGCCGCAAGGTTCTGCTGTCTGCATTCCCCTTGGGATGGCTGGCAGGTGGTCTGGAAGTGTCCCGGACGGCGGTGAGCTGCGCTGGGGCGCGTGTCCTGGCAGCGAGGGCAGCAGCTGCGGGCTGTCACTGCACAGCGGCATCCGGGTGGCTCTGGTATCTGTGCCTCCACACCTCCTGGATCTTTTTGCACCATTTGTGAGCATTCCCGCTCGGGTCCATCAGGTAATACGTCCTGTTTGGCTGCAGAGAAAGAAACCGTTTAATGTTCTCAAGGGAGTCTCCCCAAGGCCAGGGGTATAAAGAAACCGCTGTCCTATTGCAGCCATTGCAGGTACCTTCTGGAGGCACATGAACATGTGGATGTCCTCCTTCCACATATGTGCGGAGGTTAAACATGCGGGTGATGACCTGCAGATCACTTAGGTCACCCCCAAAATGCAAAACAAGCACAACTGGTCTCCCGGCCCACCTCAGAACTGAGACACGGATGTGGGGCCCCTGACACAGGCAAAGGGGGAGACAACTGCCTTGACGCCAGCCTCCTCCTCGGGCTTCAGACAGGAGGTATAAAGGCCTCCAACTGCCCTGCAAAGAAGAACCCATGGGGACCAACTCACTGTGTGAACAAAGAAGGTTTTAAAATTCTTGGCCTCTGGTCGGAGTTCTTGTGACCATGGAATTTCACCTTTCAGAACTTTGTTGACAGGATCCACGTAATATAAGTGTGGCCCTTCTGTGAGCAGTAACTGTCGTCGTCGTGCAAACAAACCCTGATTGGAAAATAGAGAAAGAGGACCCTGCTTGTCAAGGCCCAAGGCACAGGGACACTGCCAGCCACCTATCTGCTTACCTGGGACAAAGGGAGCGCGCACACTTCCTCCCCCGTGTGGACCCAGCCTTGGACCGGAGAGCGGGAGCATCGCTGCTTGGCTCTGGTGAGCTGGGCCCCACCCTCCCAGTCCGGGCACCTCCACTTCGGCTGCTACACGGGAGAGTGGCAGCACAGGTCCCCGTGGCGGGGCCAACTCTGGCAGGCCCACCATCAGCGGTCAGCCCCCACCGCTTCCTGTGTCTCCTGCTCCACACTAAGGCGCAGAGCTCTGCCTGCTGGCCGCTTACACCTCACCCACCTTCAAGGGGGTTCTCATCCACTGAGGATGCCCCAGGGTGGGTCAGGAATGGGGGCTGGGAGCCTGAGCTTAGAAGGGCCCATATCAGCAGATGGAGAACGTTTATGGATTCTGGTATGTTCTGATAAAATTAATCTATTTGACTAATCCATAAAACAAACTAAATAACAAGTTTCAAAAACAATTCTTATGGAGTGATAGGTGACTTGTGGGGATGTTAAGTGGAGCCTCCTCAACAGGACAGAAACTCTGACACGAGTGACCCCAGCCTCGCGGAGACACCGGAAGCCTGGCTCCAAGAAGGAGCGGAGGCTGTTTCTTTCACTACAGCTTATCCGTGTTTCTTTCACACGGCCTCCCGTTTGATAAGCTGAAATCTCCCTTAGCTATCAAATCTAGAGATGATCTCTGAAAGGGAACCCAGACGAAGAACGCTATGCGCAACGAGTTGCAACAGGAGCCCACGAGGAAGACGTGATCTCGAGTCAGAACCGGGAGGGAGACGGGCAGACGCACGGGCAGGAGGAACGGGCGTCTGACTTACCTTTCGCTTATCTACTGGGCCCATTTTTAGTATTAAATTATTTTCTACAAACTGATGCCTACAAAAGAAGAGAACAAGAATGAGACACTTACACAAGTCAGAGTGAGAAATTATGAACTCCTCCCTCCAAAACAAATTCCCCAATGGCATTTGTGAACTTTGCTTTAACCAAGCCTTTCCCTTCACATCTCCAAACTCACTTCAGTAACAGGAGGAAACTCCAAAAGTAACTGAGCACAAGAGCACTTTCAGTATAGAACTTTCAATCTGTACTTGGACCAGATGCCAGAAACACTGCCCGCTGTCCCATCTCACTCAGCAGCCTTCATACAACCGAGGAAAGGTAGAGGGGGACAGGGCTGCAGGGCTGAGCCTGCCACGTGAGTCCTCATTATTTTAAACAAAGTGGGACTGAGACACAAAACCCCTTTAAAAGGGCAGAGCTCACTGGGAGTCAACTTGAGGATGAAGCTGGCTGTTCATATGTCACCTCCACAAACTGGAATCCCCAAGCCAGTGCTCAGAATCTACCGAGCGACTTAGAATCGTAAATCCCTAAAAGAACAAAGTTGGACTTGGTTTAAGAACATCTCATCTGGTATTTCTAATATAGTAATAAAGCACTTTTACTCAAATGTGGCAAGAATCTGGAAGAGAAAGCTTCAAATACTGCTTTTGATTTAATACACACAATTAGCAAAGTATATGTCACTTTAAAAGGTTTTTATAAAAAAATAAAGAAATTTTAGTATGTATTAGAGAGAGGGGAAAGGAGGGAGAAAAAGGAACAGAAACATCAATGCCTGGTTGCCTCTTGTGCACCCCCTACCGGGGACCTGGCCCGCAACGCAGGCATGTGCCCTGACTGGGAACTGAACTGGGGACCCCTTGGTTTGCAGGCTGGCGCTCGATCCACTGAGCCACACCAGCCAGGGCTAAGAGGTTGTTTTAATGTCTGCAGGCTATCTCTTTTGGTTAAAGCTAACGGTTACTGGCTTATGTTCTGATTTTACTGAGATTCCTGACCCAAGGTTCTGTAGGAACACAAAATATTTCATATTTGAAAAACATGTAAGACAGCTGTCATTTCAAATAGCGACAATTTTACCACATAAGTATCTAAGTGCATCCACATGCTTCCCGGGTTTCTTTTGGGACCTAGTGTGTGTGCAAGGAGACTAGTTGAGCTGGTGAAACCATGTTTCCTCACTGAGTGTGCCTGGCCCAGCCTGACCCAAGCAGACCAACGCCCACACCCTGGAGCCCACTGGGCTTGCCTGCTGAGACCCCATCACTGAGAAAGAGCCTCAAGCAAATTGATGTAGCATCATGTGGATTTTGAAAGCAACTAAAAAGAATATTAACAACAAAAGTGACTGTGATCACCTATTCAAGGAAAAGTATAGTACATCACGCTCAGAGGTACTTAAAAAATAAAAACAAGGCTTGAAACAGAAAAACAATCAAGGAGAGCCCTGGCCAGTGTGGCTCAATTGGTTGGATCATCATCCCGTAACCAAAACGTTGCAGGTTCGATATCCAGTCAGGGCGTAGGCCTAGGCTGCAGGTTCAATCCCTGGTCTGGGCGTGTACAGGCAGAAACTAATCAATGTTTCTCTCTCTCCCCTCCTCTCTCTCTCTCAAAGCAGTGAAAAGGTGCCCTTGGGTGAGGATTGGAAAAAAACCCCAAAACAACCAAAAACAAAACACAAGGGGATTTTTGAAAAGGAGATTCAATGAGGCTCTACTGCAGCACAGGGTTACTGCGCTCTCTGTGTGTAGCACGCTCCTGTGGTTTCTGTGCGCATCATACACGGGATTATCATACTCATGGCGTGTAATCATTATACCCAAGTATAACATGCAACCTTATTTTCCCCTCAAAAATTTGGGCAAAAAAGTATGTGAGATACATGGCAAAATATGGTGCATGGAAAAAACAATGGAGCCTAACCTCTTCTTTCAACCAACAGGTCCTGTTAGGTAAGAACTTAATTTGCAATAAAGAATCACAAATTAATAATACGGGGAAAACTTAAATTATACTGGGGCAGGGAGGAGGGGATCGATTTAAGCCCAGGCCAGTTGAGAAACTTGGTTAGCCGGGTTGCTGGGGTACTAGGCCAGCGGCACTGTAACACCAGGGAAGCCTCACAAGCAGGCAGGAAGAGCAGGGATCTCCTGGCATTTCTGCAGCCTCAGACCAATTAACAGGAGACACAGTTTTAAAATATTAAATCAAACAAGAGAAGAACTGGAAGAAAAAGAGAAGGAAATATTGGTCGAGCTTAACTGGGAGGGGTTACTTTTTAAGCTAGAAATAAACAAGTCACTTAACAGAGCAAACAGGCATGACTACAGGAGAACAAAAGGAACCTCTAACTGCAAAAATAATCAAAATTAACAAGAAAACACTCTGGAGAAGACTTTCAGCAAATACAACCAACATCTACAAAGTGATTGACATAAAAGGCATAAAACCCCAACAGCCAAAGATACAAACTGGAAATTCCCAAAAGAGGAATTAAGTAACCCCAAAAATTCTCATAAAGAAATGAAACTGAGCCCCACGTCCATGTGTTCCGTTGAGATCCGCTGGGGTGTGGGTGAGCGCCACTCAGACGCTGTGGGAGGGGTATCTCACTCTGCACTGGCACCAAGAGACTGGAAATTCAGAGGACTCGCTGCAAAGGCAATCGGAAATAATGTACTGACAAGCAGTCGCACTCCCAGAAATCTACCCTAAGGAAGAAAAGATAAGCAAAGACCAGGAGCGCCCACATTCACTGTGGTTCAGCAACAGAACACTGTGGCACTGTATGGAAATAGGCAAGCCCCTTCCTTGCCCCTGCAGAGTGAGGACCCCAGATGACAAGTACCAGTCCCTCTGAGGCACACGGACACACATTCTCTCCCTCTCTCTCTCCCTCTCTCTCTCACAAATGCCCACAGGCACACAGTCCCCTCTCCCCGCTTCTCTGATGACAGGACACAGGATAGCCACCGGTGTCCCAGTTGGTGAGAGCTGACCTGGGCCCCTGACCAGTGGCTGGGGTGGAACGAGCCGAGGACTCAAGGGAGTGAACAGAAAGGGTCAGAAGCTCCCTTATTATTTCAAAACCACAGTCCATTCATTCAGTTAATTATCCAACTAGCTTAAACAGGCTACTAGGTATTTATCTACTTTGACAGGTGGCAGGTACAGTCTGCAGAGTCAGAGCTGAAAGCAGACCTAAGTCGGAGACATGCTTAACTCTTGGCATGTAGTTAGCATGTGTAAGAGGCCTTACCACTGCCCCTGGGATCACACACAGCCTCCTGCTCCCTCACAGGCCATTTATCATCACTTCATTACAGATGTCAGCACAGGGGCTGAGGGTCTCATTCCTGGCCCGCAGTCATTTCATGAGGGGTGACAGTATAAAATCCCCCTTGAGGGGTTTCCTGATTCCAAAGCCAGGGTCTCCTCCTCGTCACCCTGTCCTGCCCCACCCAGATTCTAAGACCAGCTTCAAGGATGCAAGTCTGAAGCCACCATCAAACTAGGTCCATTTCAGAACACAGCCACCTCCAGGGGAGCCCAGTGAGGCTGCCAGAGCCCGATGTCACCACCCAGGAGGGCACTCTGTACTTGGCTTCTACACAGGTGAAGGAGAACCAAGTGACCAGTTTGCTCTGAAACACCAACCAGCTCTCAAACCTTAAGGTCTCAGAGCCTTTATATTTTTAAACCTTATGGAAGATGTCAAAGAGCTTTCCTTAAATTGGGTTATATCCATCGATACTTACTATGAGAAACTAAAATAGCTATTTTTAAGCATTTTTTAATTCACTAAAAAAATAATAAACCCGTCACCCAATAACTTTAATAAAAAGGAAAAAAGAGCCTTGGCCGGGTGGCTCAGCTGGTTGGAGCATCATCCCATACACCAAAAGATGCGGGTTTGATTCCTGGTCAGGGACCATACGGTAGGCAACTGACTGATGTTTCTCTCTCTCTCTCTCCCTCTCTCCCTGCCCCCCTTCCTCTCTCCCTAAAAAGTCAATAAACAGTATCTTCAGGTGAGGACTTAAAAACAAAAAGGAAAATAAACAAAAATAATAAACCCATTATGTATGATTACAAGTAACATTTTCATTCAAAAAAGTTTTTCTCCAAAACAAAATTACTGAGAAGCATGACACTGCCACACATTTGCAAACCTCTGATCTGTGGCTTCACAGAAGAGCGCTAGGCTCTTCTGTCCGCCTCTGCCATCACTCTGCTGAGATGCGCCAAGATGCGCGGGCTGGGCAAAAGCACGTGAGGCAATCAGCCTCACTCAGTAAAGTCACTGGAAAAGAGAGGAGCATTTTCAGACAGCCCGTTCAGATATTTGTGGGAATTCTTTGATACGATGTCCAAACTCGACAAGCATAGCTTCTTAAAAGTAATCTGCTGTGTGGAATCTGAACCCCCAACAATGAATTTTTCATACTCTGTGACATTGGAATCCAGCAGGTGACCTTGCACTTTGAACGGATCTCCCACCCTGCGACTGCACAGCGCCATACACTGGTTATCCGGAAAACTGCGCTTCACTGAATTATGGAGGTCTTCCACATGGTGACAAGTTCCAGGCTATCAATCACACCAGCAAACCCATTAACACCACTACCTATTCTCCTCAAAAAAGTCTGTAAGTGTTGGGGAGATAACCAAGCTTACAGTGACAGATAAAGTTTCCCCAAATTCTAATTTTTACTCAAAGATTTTGATTTATCATTGGTAACAAATACTGGCTCATTTTCCAGAAAAATGTCAGCCAGATAGCCAAGTCTGAACAACTGGTTCGTCAGGCAAACTTCCAGTGAAAGTGGACTTCTGTGAAAACAGCCCTGACCATCAGGCAAATGCTTTACTTGAGATAACCGCCACACTTAAGCTGGCGGAAGTGCCTTGTGCCTCCTTTGCATTTCATTATACAGAATATTAATAAAATCAACACTTTCTAATTACTCATGAAGTGAGCTTGGCTTTTCTTTTCTCCCTGTGAGCATGTGGCCGTGAAGAACCCGTGCCTTCTAGCACTGCTTGGCGTCGTGGCCTGGACCCAGGACCTGGCGCCGGCAGCTTGACCCACCGGTGCTTCTGCGTATCAGCACGTCTGTTCCAGAACTAACCACGAGGTGCTCGCCATGGGCCGTCTGGGCACCGTTTATGCTTACTGCCTGCCATGCACTTAGGTAAAAGAGTTTGTTTTCTGCAGTGCAAAATAAATTTTTATTTGTTCACAAACACAAGTGTCTTGACATTTTGGCACATTCTAAGAAGGACAGCAAACCCTTTTGATTCCAGTTCCTACTCACTGAGACTGTACCATTTTCTCTTGTGGTTCATGTTTATGGCATCTGATGTGGATTGTTTGACATGCTTTTAAGATCAAAGTGGAAGGTTTAAGCCTTTTGACAAGAGATGAGTTTTTAAAATATAAAAAAACAGTCCATGAAGAAAACCTGTTTTTCAATGAGGGGACCCTTTATTTATATGCCTGATTCAGGATTAGGGTATAAAACTAGATTTATGTCAACCAGATCTGTTCCTTTGTAATGTATTTGTGGCCCATAAAAGTCTTGTGAAAAGAAATCACTGGTTCTTCCTGGCGCAAGATGCCGGCTGCCTCTTTGATAAGCCAGAGTATCTGCTGTGCAGAGCAACTCCATACCCTCCTGTCCAAACCCTGTATCCGGGTGGGAAAGGGAGGAGGGTTTCGTCTGGCGCGGGGTATCTCAAACTCTCATGGGTCTACTCTGTAATACTTGTTCCAACTAGCCTTCTGAGCCCAGAGGATGAACAATTTTGTGGCAATGGGAAGGGAAAGGAAGCGAGGAGAAAGATCTTCTGCCTTCATTAACTCATTTCAAGGCCAAAAGCAGTTGTGGGCACAGGCGAATCGACTGTCCCAGGCAGATTTCCTGTGTAGCTCCAGTCACTCTTTCCTCAGGCGAGTGCATACAGACCTCAGGAGGGCATGAGAAAAGACAGGAACACCACTATCCCTGGGCACATCAGGGGAAACAAGCCACCTGCGGACAAGAGTCACAGCAGCAGCCTAGAGGCCAGGCCCTGACTTCAACTGGTTCTTTCACTGCTAGGGAAAAACTCAATGAAGTGCAATCAATTCCTTTGCAATGGTCTGGGCAGGGGGAAGAGGAGGAGACAGCTTCTTTTATGATAAGCTGGGGTTGATACCAGGCAAATACAAGCAAAGCAGCGAGTCTAGCCCCATATGGAGATTCACCCACTCATAAGGCGAGAGTACAACTCAAAGGTAAGTCTCTTTTATTCAGTGCATGGACTGCGGCAGTCCCAGGATTTTTCTCACCAACTTCCACCCAGCAGGCACAGGGCAGCACTGACGGTCCAAAGCTTTCTAGTCTCCCAGGTACTGCGTGCATTTCTCCAACCTCAACAACATCACTTCTCCTCCGTAAGACGCTTCAGTGACACTTTGCTATTTGGCTTTGAAAGAGGTCATCATATGTATATTTAAAATATTCAATTCCTTTATCTTTAAAAACTCTAAATGATTGTTCTTAAAATGCTGCAACTTAACTGGCATCATAATAGCATGCAAAAACGTTCAGTTCACAAAATGGCAAAGTATTAGTACCTATAAAGCCAAGGGAAAGATGGTTTTCGGCCTATTGTTGTTTCATACGCACAGCTCCCCAGTTTTTCTGGAGCAGGCCCCTCCCTCCCACAAGGCGGAGGGAGAGCTCAGGCACGTGGGTGTCTCCTCAGCGCCTGCAGGCTCAGGCGGGGCTGCTACAGGCTGAGAAAGCAGGTCTTCCCCTTTTCCAAGACAATGACCGTACTTAAACATGAAAAATGTATTATAAATGTCCTTCTAAAATAGCTCATTAAAATCTAAAGTAACAGATGCAGATAACATTTAGAAAGATTTGGGGGAAATTTTTAATATTATTGTAAAACAAGTCAACAAAGTATACTTATTTCTTGTTGTATTTCCATGTTAGTCACAAGGAAAACTTTAGGATTCCAAAGAAATGATTTACTGTATGATATAAAGTTACAGTAATCAGAGCAGGTATAACTGAAGACAGCTACTATGAGCCTAGTAGCAATACCAAGAACTTAATACTCTCTAAAAACGCACTGTCAAAATTTACGACAGACTTAAGCAAGACAGGAATCTGTAGGGCCTGTGGGGAGGAGCCCTCTCACACCCTTCGTTAGTTGCCCAAGGCCCTCAGGAAGGAACTCCAGGGCTACAGCAGAGCTCCAGGGTTAGAGGGGCCCCTCCCCTCCTCGTCTGTCCCCTCTGTACAGAACTGCCCGGTTCTAGCCAGTGGCTCCCCAGGTCTGCACATGTCAGACTGCAGTCCTTCTCCTGACCCCTCCCAACCCCGTGAACCCTCTGTGCAGACAGAGTGCCTAGCTGACTTTCTGTTTAGGGCAGACAACACATTATTTATACCATAAACCTACTTCTTTACAAGATTAAAAAAAAAAAAAACAAAAAAAAACAAGAAAACACATTCCTTAGCCATCAACGCAAAAATGTCATCCCTACAATGTGTAGCCTCTGAAAACCTCTACATACATTCAGAGAGAGTAAAAGGGAAAAAAGCAAGTATCATTTTAATAGTATTACAGAGTTATTCTTATGGTCTGTGGGCCACACACCAAGAACCACTACTCTAAAGAATGAAGTGCTTGACAGATTCCCCACTGGCCAAATGAGTGATGCCTCAAGCTCTCTGCAGTTCATCAGCCTCCAACAGGGCCTGCACCACGAGGAAAGGGAGACAGCCCAGAACGAAAAGAGGAGGCGAGAGGCTGCACATTGTGACCTGACAACAGCTGCGCCTGCAACTCAGCCCGGAATGCAGGCTGAACGGCCTGTGCCACGAGGGGCCTCTTGAAAACACCCAGGACAAAGGCAAGTGGGCTTCTGAGGAGTCTCCCACGTGCCTGCACCGGCACCTCCCCAGTGCTCTGCTCCCGGCCACACCTTGGGAAGGACTGAGCAGTTGTCCTGGGAAGCTCCTACTGACCCACGCAGAGACCTACCTGGAGCGTGTGGCCCACCAGTGCTTAACCTGTTTTGGTCACAGCCCCTCCCCTCCTTCTCAGTACACATTAATATCCCTAGTAATACCACTTTAGGAAACAGAGATTCCCGAGGAGCGTAGAGTAGTTCAGCAGGCAACTATCAACACTCATTTTTTCTAGACACGGTAACTTCTAATGGCACACGCCCCAGCTTCACCCATGTGCTGCTGCTTTCCCCCTGCATCCATCTTCCCCTGCTTTCCACGTGGCTGCTCCGAAGTCTCACGCATCCTCTCTCGTGCTGAGCCGATCCCTCAAACCCTGCCCTGCCTCTCCTTCCATTTCATGCAGCATCCTACCCCACCATGGCCCCTGGCCTCGGGCACCTCTCACCCATGCAGAAGGCGAAACCACAAAAATTCATGAGGAAAATGTCAGGGTGGAGAAGCTCTTCTCAACATCACCAAAATGGAAAACAAAATAAAAACACAAACAGCTTTGCTCTGTAAGAATTTTCAACTTCCATACAAAAACATACACAAACAGACCAAAGATTAACTGAAGAAAAATGTTTGCAAAATAGATGACAGAAATATTCTTGTCAAAGGCTCTTAAAAGTCAATTTTTAAAAAATACAACACAAACCTGCCTGGTCTGGCTCAGCGGATAGAGTGCCAGCCTGTGAACCAAAGAGTCAACTGGTTCAATTCCCAGTCAGGGCACATGCCTGGGTTGCGGGCCAGGTCCCCAGTAGGGGGTACGCAAGAGGCAACCACACATTGATGTTTCTCTCCCTCTTTCTCCCACTCTTCCTCTCTGTCTAAAAATAAATAAATAAAATCTTAAAAAAATAAATGCACACTTACAAGAGGAAAAATAGTCAAAGGCACACAAAGCACCCTGAAAAATAAATACAAGTGGCCAATGAATCTAGGAAATGTTTGCCTTGATAAGAATATAAATGCAAATTCACATGGGCCCATTTTTAGAGGTCAAAACACTCCAGGGCAGGCATGGCCTCTGGGGAAACGGGGGCTCTCAAGCGCCACAACGCAAAGTGCTGCCTTCTTAAACGCGCACACCTTCACTCCACCTGCCACCCCAGGACTCCACCTTAAAAGAAATATTCAGACAAGTGGGAAAAGCTACGTGCAAAGGATAACTTACAACAGCAAAAACTCTGGAACACCCCGAACATCTCACCATCGGGCAGTGCTTATTTAAATCATGTTGCATTCATGTCCAAACAGATGCCAGCATGCCTGGCCTGCTGAATCCCAAGAGCCAGGGCCTGGGCGGTCCCAAACACACTCACTCCTGGCCCAATGCCTCTGAATACTCACTTCCGGTTGCACCCTTTGAGGGGCCTCACTGCAGTGTTAGTGGTAGTTGTGCAAGGCCTGAGGTGGTGCAGAGCCTCACAGGCAGCGGTGACGAAGGCTAGGACGCCTGTTCTGTTTACCTCGTCTCACGTTCCCATGTATTCCACTCTGCATTTCTAAAGGAAGCACTGCTTTTGCCTATAAATCCTTACCAAGGGTTTCCACTGGCCTGCTTCTCCAATAATAGCTTCTTCTCATCTTCAGAAAACTGTAAGTCCAGTTCAAAAGAATTAGTGTCCAGGTCATGGATATACTGCTCGATGTTGCTGCCTGCTCTCTGTGGCAGACCCGTGTCTGAAGCAGACAGGGAGTGGGAGGAGGATGACGATGACACCTGCATGCAGCCGAACTGGCTCAGGAGATTGTCGTACTGCACAGAGAAGAGGCAAAAGTGAGAACAGTGCCTTAATCTTCCTAGGGTTCAAAGATGCAGACACACTCTGACCTGCCCTATACCAGCAAGCTCACGGTCTGAAGGCCCAAAGCCCAGGTGGGAGATAAGCCTTGAAGTCCCAGCCCAGCTCTGCTTCTCCTGGTATGTGGGCAGCTTTTGTCTCTCCTCCACTGAATGGATGGCCACTGACCCAAGGGCTGGATCCTGCCTGGCCTGGGTCCCCCTTCTGAGGGGAACATTAGAAGATGCTTGCCCCAGAGAGTGGCTAACCCTCAATCTCCATATCTAGGAAGGGGAGACTTCTGTGAGTCCCCATGCTGCCCCAACTAGAGGGGGCCAGGATGCCTTCTGGGAAGAGGAGGAATGGGCACCTCGTGCTTTGTAGGACCCACCTGCCTGATGCAGAGGCTCAGTGGCAAGACCTTGGAAGCTCAGAACCCTCCTCCTTTGACCCCGTGGTCCTACGTCTCTCAGTCTGTGGCTGTCACTACATATTCCAATTTGACTGTGTTCAATTTTTAAAACAAATACTCCTTTTAATGCCAGCGAATATTAACTAAGCTTGATATAGACAAAGTTGCTTGTTATTCTGGAGAGAGCTGCAAACCACTGGGAACACAGAAGATGGAATGACTCACAAATGTGCCGAACGGGCAGGGCCTGTGCACTCGCACACTCCCGGGCTACTAGGTGGGCCGGAGAGCCCAGCACAGACCTGGGCAGAAGTGGTCCCCTGGACAGCCTGCCCCCCCATGGCTATCAAAGAGGAAAAGGAAAGATGCTACCGGAACAGTGAAGATGAGAGCACAGTGTGTCCTCCTGTGGCCGCCTTCCCCATGTGCTGCCCACGCAGCCTGCTGCCACGTGGACACACAGCTCCCTCAGCCCTGCCTCACTGGCTCCCAATGGGAGTGACCCCAGGACACTCCTGTGACACCTCCATTTAAGGCTCAGCACATTCTCCACTTCCTGACTGAAAACTCCCTGGTCAAGGCCACCTCTGGGTGGTGTCTTGCAATTTACAGAGGCTTCCACAAGTCTCTCTGGGTGCCTCAGTGAGACTTACGAAGCCAGTGAGACGACTGTTACCATCATCCCCATTTCTGAAACAGGGAAATGAAGCTCAGAACTGGCATAAGGTCACAACCCAACAGCCAACACAGAATCCAGAGCTAGTCCTCCGCATCTTTCTGATGCAATGACTGCCTCGCTCCCATGGCAGAACTGCTGGATGACCACCATGACTGCTGCTTACTGGGTGAGTCCTGCCTTGGGGTCTCCATTGTACTGTTCCCCAAGGAAAGCGCCAGATGCTCTACCTCTGCACTCCACTCTCCTCCCCATTGGCAGTACCTAGTGCAAACCAGCAGCACAAAACCCCAAGCCCAGAAAGGACACATAGCAAGGGACGACGTCGGGCTGAAGTGGAGGTGCTCACCAACGCACAGTAAGGAAACACCTGACTGCGCTGAACTCCGAACCTTCCTCCAGCAGCACCGCAGCGGCCCGGCCCACTTGGGAGTCCGGACACAAGCACCACCATCAGTCACCAGCACGGGGTTAGGAGCACAGATGAGAACAGCATGCCTACTCTCTTCATTCTGTGAATAAAGACAGTTTCTGCTCCTTGCATTCAGAGGGAAGTCCCCTTTCTGCTGAAAAGGACACTAGGCTCTCTTGGAGTCCTATGGATGGTGAGACTGCCCCCTCCATGACATAATGCCAACCCCTGCAGGAAGGGAATGTCTCCTTGAGCAGGTTTCCTTTCTATTTGATGCCTTTCCAGGCCAGTCTTTTTCAAGCCTCACTAAACAGTCCAAATGTGAAGTGTGGTATAGGGAAATCAGCCTGAACACTTTCCAAGGCTTTCAAACCAGACAGCTTTCAGAGCTGAGGGTGAGCCGTCTAACAAGAGCAAGCTGCTCACACTCAGAGCCAGTTTTAGATGGCAACACTTGAGTCCTGAGAAGCCAGAGCTCTCACCATGGTGGAGGCAATGGGACAGCAGACAGAGGACCTGAAAAAGACACTCAAGTGTGTGTGTACACTCATACACACAAACATGCACACATACACACTCACACACACATGCTACCTGAAGCCGAGCTCCCCAGGCACCGACATCTGAGACAAGTGGGGCCTAGCCAGCTCTGTCGGAGCTCAACGAGCAGAAAGTACTCCTTTCTTGGGACATCCCTGCCAAAGGCACTGGACATGCTGACATGTTCCTGCAGGCTGTGACTTAGGAACGACAACTGGGGGGAGCTGGGGCTGAGCCCTCTGCAGTCTGCACACATGAAGGCTGCAGAGGGCGATGGCCGCTGCAGCGCAGAAGTACACCAGGCTTCAAGTCTGGGCACAAAGGGTATTTCAGGACAAGCCAAGGGGGGATGTGTTGCTTACAACAGTAGGCAGTAGATATAAGGAGCTCTTAACCTCTGAGAGGTGATACCAGTAATAATAATTTTAACTCTTAGATAGAGCCTAGAATTCCCATTTCAACTAAAGTGACACACTACACACAATTGGTTACAATAAGCACAATGAGAGGACTCAAACCAGAAACACAGACCATCGATGATAACACCACCCGAAGATGGGCAGTGGGTGCACTGCAGCCCGGGGCGCTCCTCTGTTCACTCCCATCTGCTTCACATCGTCCGTAAGGAAAACTGAGGAACAAAGTGGACTCGGACCCTACTTCAGAGATCTAGCTGGTGACTACACCTTCCCACACATGCCCAGGTGCTGCACCCCTGGGCACTAACAGCTGACACTGACCAGTGTCCAATCTCAATGCCATGCCCCCCAAAGTTCCAAGCAGCAGCACCCCAGGCTTCTCTTGGAAAGATCAGAAGCATTCCAGAATGTCTTTAGACACACAATTGTAATGGTACCGGCCAAGAGCATAAGACGGATGCCACCAGGAGACTCGGTACCCGGGAGCCCAGAGGAGAAAAGTGGAGGAAGGAGGATGCTGCTCCCACTAGCTCCAGACTCCCCCACCCAACGTCTGGCTCTGGTTCAATCCCTATGGGTAAAAATTAACTCGAAGAAATGAGATAAAGGGACTCAACTACCCCAGGGGCTGGTGACCTGCACTCAGGGCAGAAGTGCAGACAAAAGCCTCCTGGAGCCAGTCCTGGTGAGAGACTCAGGCTTGGGCTGCAAACTGTTCAAATACCACCAGATCTATGCCAGCTTGCCCTTGAGCCCTTCATCCCACGAATCAGTCTTGGAGCGCACGGGCACAAACTTCCCGTACACAGAGGAAGCGTTTCCACAAAGCACGGTAAACAGAATTCATCTCTGTCTGGGTTATCCCTGACACACGTGAGCTAGCTTACATTTCCATAGCAGTCTTCATCATCTTCTGACATGGCTGGTAAGTAAGCTGTGAGTTTTGGAGGTGTCTGATGATGCAGATTCTCCCACATGATGGACTCAAAGAACGGGTGAGCCTTCAGAGGGCTGTACCCTTCCATTTCTTCACAGCCTAATCGCTTTGTGGCATCTAAAACCTTAAAGGAAGGTCGAGACAGGTCAGTGTCAGGGGTAAAGAGTAATTCTGATAAAAATTCTTTTTGAGTAGTTCTTTTCAATTCCTGGTATCTCCTAGAATTAGAAAGGGCCCATGGCTCATTCCCCCTAGTCCCACCTGGGGCCAGGGACAGAATGAGTCACTCTCTAGGGGTCCTTTCACTTCTCTTGAGTTTCTGCTCCTTTCCCTCTCACAGATAAAAAGGAATCACAACCTCAAAATTTAATAAATAGCAGCAAGTATTATTTTAAAATATAGAGTTGAAAATCCTAAAACAAGAAAAAAATGAACTTCCTGGCTTTAATAACAAAGAGAACAAAGAATTTGTCTGGATAGTGATCTATCGCAACCAGAGGCAAAGAGCCATATCTCCCACCAGCGCTTGATCTCATGGCCCCACGACTGTCCCCTCCAGGATCCAATTGCACCCTCCCACTCCCCCTATCCAGAGAAGACCAAGTGTGCCCTGCCACTGAGGGGGCAGACTCAAAGAGGCAGACTACAGCGTTCTCCCACTGCTGAGGCAGGACTGACCCTGCTTCCCCAAGATCATGTTAAGGGACATTCTAGAGCCAAAGTACCCCACGGATAGGGACAGTGCAATTTCTAGAATCCAAGACACAGCTTTTCTGGGTAAATCTGTTTACCTTTGCTATATTACCTGGATTGATCTTGAAAACCTCATCTAGCTGACTCTAGAGTTGGTATCCACAGATATCGCTAAGTAGGACGTATAGTCATCTGCTACTGGAATACACCACTTGCTCTAGCATCGGGTAACTTGAAACGCTATACATGTCGATGAGCAAATGCAAAATGATACAGTAATTTCCTGTCTGATTAAGGTCAAGAATCAGGCATTTGAGATTGGAAAGGGCTCATGAGATAAGAGATACAGATCTAACCTCTAATCAATCCTAAAACAGCCTTTTATTAAACACAGTTGCCATCGAGAAAGCCTCTCCAACCACAGGTTCAGAGGGACTCTGGGTATGTCTATTCAGATCATCTTACCAGAAGAAAATTAAAAAATATTTACCAAAAGTTTTTCCACAAGGTCTCTTGCCTTAGGGAAGAATTTTTCAGGAAAGTCATACTCCAACTTAATAATCTTCTGAAATATAAGATATTCATTTCTGTAAAATAAGAGAAACTGTTACTCTGGGCAGGGTCACACAAACCTCTCAGAACAGAGCTAGACCTTTTCTGGGACAGTGGCCTCCCTCTCTCCCCACAGAGCCGCAGTATTCATCAAACACTCATTGTAAAAGTCCTCCCACCTTGGCCCCTGCCCCTCCCCGGCTGCTCCATCGGTACACGTGTGGGGGTGGGTAGAAGGTCGGGGTAGAGGGTTGGAGGGGGGCGGTGTCTCTTACCCAGCTCGGAATGGTGGCAATCCTGCCACAAGCTGGTATATTATACATCCAAGAGCCCAAAGGTCTGAACTTTGAGGGAAAAAACAAAGAATGGCATTTGTAAAATTTCAGTGACATGCAGTTCTTCTCCATCCCCTTTATTCACACCACCCCATTTAAACCTCCAATTTACTGCTTTCCTATAAAGAAAACCAGGTCAGTGTGAGGGTGGGAACCTGCCCCAGGCCCTTCTTAAGGGGTACCCTGGGCCCACAGGATCCTGCCCACATCTTTCAGTGCCAGGGGTTAGGGGAGCGCTTGGGGCGATGGGAGGTGGGTGCTGAGAGATTCTCTCCTAACTCACTCGGTGTTTATCCTGTTTATCCCTAGGACGCAGGCACAAGCTCACACACACACCAAGGAGCCAAAGGAGGCAATGTATAGGATGAGCAAAAAGTAATCCCTTCTGGGACTCCAACACCCTGCCTCTTCTTTATAAACATTTTAATTATACGTTTCAAAAGAAACACACTGCAGTTCTAAATTGCCCTAAGTCATTTCCAGAACCAGCTGGCAGGAACCCTAGGGGTGAGGTGGCACTGCCCTCCTTGCCCTGGATGTCACCCCTCCTTCCCACCTGCACTTGTCCATTCTCTGTCCCCACAGTGCCATCTCGGAGCTCACAGCTGACGTCTACTTCGCATATTTGATTTCCTCTGTAGGTGTTGCATTCTATTCCCACCTCGGCCTGAGGAAAGCATCGAGCTGCTCCTTGCCCTGCACTGCCAGCTGCCTCTCCCTATCAGCCAGCCCGAAAAGTATGTAGGGCTCAGGGGTGGCTGGATAGAGTCAGTTTCTGAAAGAGGCCACAGCCTGGTATCTGGAAAATGACCTCAAAGGGTGTGGGTGAAGCCAACAGGCCACCTGCTGTGCCAGGAGTTGCCTGGGGCAGATGAGGCTTTTGATGTGAGTTAGAAATGTAACAGGTCAGAAATTTGAGTCACAAAACACAGACGGAGTGAAGGACATTTAAAAAGTCAATCTACGTTTTACACAGCAACTAGGTTTTACACTTGATTTTCTACACTGTTTAGTCTAGTTAAAAAGAAGTTACACAAGAACAACACCTACAGCAAAGCACTGACCCTTCTGTGTGGACGCAGCCAGAGAGGACGGCAGAGCTGTGGGCCGGGGCTGCCTCTGTGGCTCACGGGGCCATGCACAGGGAGGAGGAATGCCAGCAGAGCCTGCTCTGGGGGTAACTTTTTACTTGTGAATTATTTGAATGTCTTACCATCAGTGGGTATCTTATCATTTAAAATGTTTTTTCATATAATAAAAGCTAAAGGAGGAGCCATTAGACATTTCTAGAAACCAGTATGTACCAAAGACTTCTAAAATGTCCAGGTAGGCCACGTCATTCTACTTGAAATTCATGAAATTCTTGAAATTCAACAGAGGAACGTGGGGCAGCTTGGAGGCAGCCCTGGCGCCGTGAAGACTGCTGTCCCTCCTGCTGGACCAGCAGGAGTGCCCTCCAGCCCCTCCGGCACAGAACAGGCAGCACACAGCAGGCGCCACAGACTGCGCCGCACAAACACAACCACTTCGACATCCAGTGATAAAGACTTCGATAAACAACAGTAAATCATACTCTGGAACACCACACAGCTGTTACAGATGACTAAATAACTTTAATGACATGGGGAAATGTTCGTTATATAATCACAAGGATTATATATTTAATAATTAGATAATAACCATTATATATTTAATAGTTATTCAATAACCATTCAAAACTGAATATTTAATATGACCCGACGTTGCATAAAAATTATATAAATATATATAAAACCCACAGAAAAAACATAGCTGGGAGGATATACCAACTCATTATCTGTGACTTTAAGGAGGCTGGAGATTCTGAATGATTTTGTTTTCATTCTCTGTATTTTCTAAGAATTCTTTTCAATGAATACCTATCACCTTTAAAAAATATATTTTATTGATTATGCTGCTACAGTTGTCCCAGTTTTCCTCTTGTGCCCCACCCCTACAGGATCCCCCACTCCCTTTGGGCAGTCCCCACCCCATTGTTCACTCCACGGGTCCGGCATGTAAGTCCCTGGGCTGCTCCATTCCCTGTGCTGTACTGTACATCCTTCTGCCTATTCTATGACTACCTGTTTGTATTTCTTCATCCCCTCACCTCTTCCCCCATTCCGCCACACCCCCTCCCCCATCTGGCACCCATCAAAACGCTCTCCATATCCAAGATTCTCTGCTCTACTTGTTTGCTTAGTTTTTTCAATTCAATTGTCAATAGGTATGTATTTATTGCCATTTTATTATTCATAGCTTTAAACTTCTTTTTCTTAAATAAAGTCCCTTTACCATTTCATATAATAATGGTTTGGTGCTGATGAACTCCTTTAACTTTTTCTTGTTTGGGAAGCTCTTTATCTGCCCTTCGATTCGAAATGATAACTTTGCTGGGTACAGCAATCTTCGCTGTAGGTTTCTGCTTTTCATGACTTTGACTATTTCTTGCCATTCCCTTCTAGATGCGAAGTTTCTTTTGAGAAATCTGACAGTCTTATGGGAATTCCCCTGTAGGTAACTTTTTTTCTCTTGCTGCTTTTAAGATTCTCTCTTTATCTTTAACCTTTGGCAGTTTAATTATGACGTGTCTTAGAGTGGGCCTCTTTGTATCCATCTTATTTAGGAATCTCTGTGCTTCCTGAACTTGAATGTTTATTTCCTTCACCAAATTAGGGAATTTTCCTTTCGTTATTTTTTCAAATAGATTTCCAATTTCTTGCCCTTTCTCTTCTCCTTCAGATACCCCTATGATGTAAACGTTGGTACGCTTGTAGTTATCCCAGAGGCTGCTTACACTATCTTAGTTTTTTTTTCTTCTTTTTTCTTCTTGTTGCTCTACTTAGTTTTAGTTTCCTTGTGTTCCAAATCATTGATATGATTCTCAGCTTCACCCACTCTACTGATGATTCCCTGTAAACTGTTCATTTCCTTTAGTATATCCTTCATTTCTGACTGGATCTTTTTTATGCTGTTGAAGTCCTCACTGAATTCCTCAAGCATCCTTATAACCAGTGTTTTGAACTCTGCATCTGATAGATTGCTTATCTCCATTTCATTTAGTTCTTTTTCTGGAGTTTTGATCTGTTCTTTCATTTGGGCCATGTTTCTTTGTCTCCTTATTTTGGCAGACTCCCTGTGTTTGTTTTTATGTATCAGGTAGAGCCGCTCTGATTCCTTGTCTTGGTGGTGCGGCCTGTAGGGTCCAGTGGCACAGCTTCTCCTATCACCCAAACTGGATACTCAAGGTGTGCCCTCCATGTGGGCTGAGTATACCCTCCTCTTATAGTTGAGCCTTGACTGCTGTTGGCAGGTCTATGGGAAGTCCACTGGGTACACAGGCTCTGGGGTTTCCTGGGAGGTGCAGATCAGAGTCAACCACCACCTGTGTTTGGCCCAGGGCCACCCAATATGAGCTAAAAAGCAATCTGCAGATGGCTGCTGCTACTTGTGCTGGGCTTGGAGGTTCCCAGGGGCAGAGCCAAACTGTGATGCAAAAGCTGGTTGCTGCTAATGCTAGGCCTGGGCTGCTAGTAGGAGGGTTGGGGGCAGCCTGTAAGCTGGGTGGGATAGAGCCTCAGGTAAATGCCAGAGTGGGGCAGACAGTGTAAAACAGGTTGATGGAGTCTCAGATATGGCTCCCACCTTCCTGTTCTGTGGCTCTGTGGAGGGAGGGCTCAGAAAAGACTCAGTGGCCTCTGTCTGCTTTTTTCTCTGGGAGAGAGCTGTGCCCAGCTCTTGCCCTGATGCCAGACATTTACCCAGATGCCAGACACTCCCCATAAGCCACTGGTGCCTTTCAAGCTGCTATCCCAGTGGTGCTGGAGCTCAGAGGGAATGTGTCTGAGTCAGTTTGGCACAGGCTCTTTAAAAGGAACTGCTAGGAAGTCCAGTAGTTTTTCCCCTGACTCAAATCCCGCCAGTTTTTACAGCCAGAATTTATGGGGATTTATCTTCCTAGCACTGGAACCCTGGGCTGGGTGGCCTGGTGTGGGGCTGGAATCCCTTGCTCCTGAGATATTCCTCCTGAATTTTTACCCACCACAAGTGGGTGTGGGGAGACCCATCTGTTCTGCGTCTCCGTGTCTCCTATCCTTCTGGAATGATGTGGTTTCTTTAGTTCCATAGTTGTCAGACTTCTCTTCAACTTGGTTTCTGATAGTTCTCAGTGATCACTGGTCTGTAATTTAGTTGTAGTTTTGATGTGGTTGTGTGAGGAGGCAAGCTGTGTTTACCTACGCCTCTTTCTTAACTGGAAGTTCCTTGTATCATTTTAAAAATCATTTTAAAAATCTTAACTATTTTTGCATATCATGTGTTAAAAAATTAAAAAGCATAAAAAGATATACATTGATATCTTCTTCACAACCCTGTTCCCTCACCATCCCAGACAAGCACTGTTGCCCATTCCTTGTATAGACTTCTAGAGAGTTATAAATGCATGAACAAATGGATCTGGGTAGACATTCTCCCTCCCATTTTCACACAGAAAGTGGTCATTCTGTGTCTTCCTTATCTCACTCAGTGGAGTTTGGAGATCTTCTCCCATCAGTGCTAATGAGCTGCCTCAGCCTACAAGTAAACCCCAAACTGAGGAAAAGCTAGTTCTTAGGCAGCAGTGACACACACACACTGAGAATCTGGCCAACAGCATGTACTACCCAGAGGAGGGTGTTTCAGCCTCAGCACTGTAGACATCTGGGACCAATCATTCTTGTGGTGGGGACATCTCTGCACTTCAGGATGGTGAGCAGCACCCATGGCCTCCACCCACTGGATGCCAGTTGCGCTCCTTCCCAACCCTCACCAAACTGTAATAGCAGAACTGTTCACACAAAGCCAAATGTCCCCTGGGATGAATTGCCCCACCTAGGAAGCCCTGGCCTACAGCAGCATCTGGCCCTCACTCAGTAAGAGCTCAAAATCAAAGAGCCTGGAGACCCAGTTTTATCTTTCAGAGCATCGTTCATCATGTTTCTGCCCTGTGGCTCCGCCCCTTAAAGAGTTATTTAAAAGCTGTCATACTCAGAAACATAGAGCTCCGGTGCCTGGAACCACTCACTCCTCTGCAGCCTCTGGCATTGTCACTCTGTCATTGTAGGATGGCAGCCTGCCAATATAGGTCACTGACCCTATGACCTTCTGTCAACTCAAGGAAGGGTGCCAGGACTCCACGTGCCTGGCTGGCCCAGGCAGGAAGAATCCAAGGACAAACTTTAACCACAGAACCTGTCACTGCCTGGAATTGCTTCCCAACCTGTGAAATCCCAGATTCTACTGCCACTTCAGTCTTTCACCTGCCTCGTGCCCACCTGATAGCTCCCCAGGCTTCTTCCCACTCCTGGCCATCAATGTCCCTACCTTCCTTTCCTCCATTGCCTGGCTGCCCTGCTAACCCTTCTCCACTCTTCAGATTTCTGCACTTGTGAGCAAAACCCCAGCCCCAGTGTCTACACCATAATTTACTCTGCAATTACCAATGTCCTCAATCCTGTAGCCACTTCCAGGCCTGTCCCAAGTATGAGCAAGGAGCAGGGCTGGTTCGTCCTGGCTGGGCCCCAGGAAAATGGTTCCGTCCCCTCTCACACACGCTGCCTTCTGGGACTCTTCCCACAGTCTGCAGGGTCTGTTACACTAAGCAGCTGACCTGCGGCTGGTACCAATGCCAGGATGCCAGAACTGGAGGCAGCACCAAGGATCCCCAGGCTCCGGGACAAGCAAGAAGCCTCATTAAATAATACAGACTTGTCTGCCCCACTTTTCCCCACTGAACAGTTGTTCTACGGGAACAAGATCCATTCTCAAAGCATAAAAAAATGGATCAAGAAAAAAAGGAACAAGAAAAAATTAGGTTACCTTTTACAGGCTGATTTCTCTGTGAGCAGCTCTGGAGAAACATACTGGGCTGTTCCTACAAACGAGTTGGCCCTGGCTGATGAGAAGAGGAAATGGTCATGCTGAGACACAAAACACTTATAATTCTGGACGTTCATCTACCAAGATAAGATGGCTGGCAGGGACACCACCTGGAGCTTTTTGTCAGCACAGCACCGGTTACTTGGAATCAGACTACAATCCCAAGAGCCTGTCTCATCCAAGGCCCACCCTTCACACCACATTCTAAGACCCTCTCCTCCCAAGGCTGGCTCAAAGGTCACCTGCTCAGTGATACTTGCCCTGACCACCAGGGTAGCGCCTCTTGACCCCCTCCCTGCTCATGTTCACCTGATACCGCTCCCCAACACTAGAGTGACACTAACCCAACATTCTCTCAGCTGGAGTACCTTGAGGAGCCTGTGGTGCCTGAAATAGCCCTGGACATAGAGCAAGCACACAATGAACACGCGCAGGATGCAGGAAAGGACGGGATCCCTGCAGCCTGTGTACAGGGAAGGGATACGTTCTCCTTTTACAAACTGTTCAGGGAGATCAGGAGCTATAAAGGGAATGAGACTCATGTGTCCTGGCTGGGGACCTAACATCCTGCCGCCTCTAGTGCTGGACTGTGCGATGCGAGGCTCACAAAGTTCAACTGCAGACCTGGGTGAGGTGGCAGCAGGACCCTCTGGAACCACCCATCACCAGAGAGGAGGCACTGACACCCATGTCACCCCAGCATCCCCCAAGGACCTCAGGGACTTCATCAGTGCATCCCTGACAAAGAACCACAGGCAGGAGCCATCTGCCCCACCACACTGCTCCTGAGGCATCCTCCAAGTGGCGTCCTCTGCCATTAGGGACCACACAGTTGCTCTCGGCCCTTCCCCATGACTGGAGGGTGAAGGATCGTGGATTCTGGTGTGAGAGCCACCCACCAACCGAGAGCAAATCGACTCTCTAAAGACAGCAGCCACATGTCACTGACAGCAACCTACCTCCCACGACCTTCCAGGCTGGCACTGTGTAACCAGCACAGACATTTGTTGCCTACCTTCATGACTGAAGGAAATGTTCAGTTTCACTGAAAGTTTAATAAAAATCAGTAATTTTCTCCTGGCTGGCTGGCTGGCTTCTGTGACACCAGGGTAAAAGCTCCGGAGAGAACATTAGAGAACCACAGAGGTCATCCAGTCACCTCCCCCTGGAAGCTTAGGGACACGCCAAAGGTCAAACTTCTCTGGCTCTAGAACCCACTGCTGGTCAACATGGCTCCTCTGTGCCACTGAGCCCCTCACCTGTAGGTCACACGGTCAGGGGAAAGGAGAAGGATATTGGACTGGGTTGTTGTCTCCACCCTCAAAGTGGTTCAAAGAAAGCGACCAGCATCCCGGGCCACTGACTACCCTGTCCACCAGGGATCTGTAAGTCAGACTGAGAAGCCAGTGGTGAAGAAGGGACCTGAAGAAGTGTCTCTGAGGTCAAGACATACCCACATTCTTTTTAAGCCAATAGTGCAGACTGCTAGTGTCTTACCCATAAACCCACACATGAAGGACAGCAAACATTCACAAAATGTGGTTAACTTTCGGAAAGAAGATGAGAAAAGAGAATACCACAATGCATAAAAAGGAGTCCGAAAGTAAGATTTATCCCAGGAATGCAAGGCTGATTCAACATATAGAAATCAACCAAAGTAGTACACATTGTATCATCAGAATAAAGGACAAAACCACATGATCACCTCAAGGGATGCAGAAAAAGCATCTAACAAAAGTTCAACATTCTTCATGATAAAAATACATAAAATAGGAACAGAATGAAACCTCTTCAACCTGATAAAGGCATACATCTATGAAAGCCAAGACGAACGTCGTAGCAGTGAAAGATTGAAAGCTTCCCCCCTACGATGAGGAACAAGACAAGGATGCCACTCTTGCCATTTCTATCCAATGTTGTAGTGGAGATTCTAACAGTTAGACAAGAAAATGAAATAAAAGGAATCCAGATTAGAAAGGAAGGAGCAAACTACCTCTAACCACAGAAGACATGCCCTGGTACACAAACATCACTGTGTCTGGACACCTGCAGTGAGCAATCTGAAAATGGAAAAAACTTCCATTTATAAGAAACCTGAAAAATAAAATATTTAGGAATAAATTTAACAATTGCAAAGCTTGTATGCTGAAAACTAGATTTTTGAGAGAAAAAGAGTTTTGAAAGAAATTACAAAAGATCTAAATAAACAGAAAGACATACCATGTTGAAGGATCAGAGATTCAATATTGTTGAGATGGTGACAAACAGTCCCTGACTTAAGATGGTTTGACTTATGATATTTTAATTTCATGATGGCGCAAAACTGTACTTTGAATTTTGATCCTTTCCCAGACAAGCGGTATGTGGGACACTGGGCAGTAGGCTACAAGTCCTAGTCAGGCCCGCAACCACAAAGGTAAATAACCAATACTCTAGTGTCCCACGTTGGCAAAGTGTCTGGATATTGTGTTCTGAGCACATTTAGGGTAGGCTAGGCTAAACTACGATGTTCAGGAGGTTGGGTGTATTAAATGCATTTTCAACTTCCAATATATTCAACTTATGACGGGTTTATCTCAACATAACCCCATCATAAGTTAAGGGACACTTGCACTCCCCAAACTGATCTATACATTCAACACAATTCCAACCCAAATCCCAGCTAGCACAGTATTTTCAAGGTTCATCCAGACTGGAGCATGTATCAGGACCTCGTTCCTTTTTACAACTGCATAATATTCCGTGGTATGGATAGACCACATTTTATCTATTCATTAGTTGATGGACACTTGAGTTGTTTCCACTTTTTGACCATTAGGAATAAAGCTGCTATGAACATTCCCATACAACTTTTTATGTGAACATACACTGAATTCTCTTGGACATATGCCTAGAAGTAGAACTGCTGAATTATAAGATAACTATGTTTAACTTTCGATGAACTGCCAGACCGTTTTTCAAAGCTGATCACACCATTTGACACTCCCACCTGCCATTTCTCCACATCCTTGCTAATACTTATCTTTTTGATCATAGCCACCGTCGTGGGTATGAAGTGGTACTTACAGTGATTTTGATTTGCATTTCTCTAATGACATTGAGCACCTTTTCACGTGTTTATTGGCCATTTGTTTATCTTCTTTGGAGAAATTTCTTTTTATTTATTTATTTATTTATTTTTTAAATTTTTTTTCCTTTTAGATTTTTTATTTATTTATCTTTAGAGAGGAAGGGAAGGAGAGAGGGAGAGAAACATCAATGTGCGGTTGCCTCTTGTATGTCCCCTGCCGGGAACTGGCCTAGCAACCCAGGCATGTGCCCTGACTGGGAATCGAACTGCGATCCTTCGGTTCACAGGCCCGCGCTCAATCCACTGAGCTACACCAGCCAGGGCTTCTTTTTAGATTTATTGTCATTTCTTAATTTTTTTTGTTTGCAATTATGAGTTCTACAAGTCCTTTATCAAACATATGATTCAAAAATATTTTTATTTCCTATTCAGTTGGTTGTCTTGTTACTTAAAAAAAAAAGATTTTATTTATTTTTAGAAAGAGAGGAAGAGAGGGAGAAAGGGAGAGAAAACATCAATGTGTGAAAGAAACAGTGATTGGTTGCCCCTTACATATGTCCCAACAGGGACCGGCAGCAAACTCCCACTCTGCGGGACAGTGCTCAACCACCTGAGCCACACCATCAGAGCTCTTTTCACTCTTAATGGTGTCACGGCACAAAGTTTTACAACTTGATGTGGTCTAACTTACATTCCTTTCCTTCTGTTGCTTGTGCTTTTGGTATTGTACATAAAAAACCATTTCCTCACCCAAGGTCATGAAGATTTACTCCTATGCTTCCTTCCAAGAGTGTTAACAGCTGTAGATCCTACATTCAGATCTCCAATTTATCCAAGTTAACATCTGAGTTAACTTCTGTGCATATTGTGAGGCAGGGGTAATAACGTTTTCAATGATTTGGTCATCACTGGAGGATGATGGTGAACAATTCATGGTATTCAAAAGTGGTAAATAAAGAGAAAGGAGCAGCATTTATACTGTTTTGCCTCTACAATCAATAATATTAGCTAAGCAAACAGACGCTTTGGGGAAGTTCCTAAGTAAGAATTCCATCTCATGAAAGAATTAGACTATGATCATTTTGTATTCTCTACTGACCTGATGGATCTGAGTCACTGTGGCTTTAAAGGGCTGCTGACATCATACAGGGAGAGATTAATGGATGACAAATGCTTCCTAATAAAGAAGGTGCCACCAGACTTTGGTGTGAGAGGAGTGAACTCGAATGTGGTCGGAGCAGGCAGCTCCGACTGCCAATTTACAGGCCATACAGAGAGGACGGGAACGTTACACGACTCCACAGAGAGGCAGCCAGCGAACTCTGGTAAACACTGTAAGATACATGACCTGGTTTCTTCAACAGACTATAAGGGAAAAAATTAAGATAGAAGGGAAGCTACAGATTAAAAAGAATTTAAGAGACAAATTAGCTAAACTCAAATGTGGGAACTTTGAATCCTGATTCAAGTAAACCACAACCAAAAAAATTATGATGTGAAATTATGATTGGAAATTTAACACTGTTTTGAAATATTAAGGAATTGCTGTTATATTTTATGTATAAAGTAGTATGATATCATAATTACTTTTTTAAAAAGATGCTTAAATTTTAATGATAACTAGTAAAATATTTACAGGAAAAACAAATCAATGATAATGGGAATTGGGTCACATGTATGGTTTAAATTTTTACAAAAAAGCAGGTACTCTGTGTTTAACAATGAAAACTTCATGCATCACAGCTATGACTACATCAATAAACATATGAAAAAACTAAACCATTCCTTAATGGTTAAGAGTTGTTTTTTGGTGGTGTAAGTACAGAGACTTGACTTTTTACTCTGTCATGCGAAGTCTGTTTTTGTGGTGGAAGAAAATCCGTTTGAAATCGGCTCCTCCACGAAGGAAAGGGGGTGGCCCTGCCTGTGCTGCAACAGCGGCGAGGCAGACGCACTGTGAGGGCCTTGAGTCCACAGGACACTGAGAGGGGGACTGGTGCTGGTCTGAGGGTCTGGACAATGGCTGTCCACATAGGCGTCATGTGGAGAAGGTACAGCTGGAATGACAGAGTGACTTCAGCTCTGAAGCCTTCCTCCTCTGTCCCCTCTCCAGCTTACCTGCACTCCACCCTGGCCAACCCACCCCTTCTATTTGGTGAGTGGAGCCTTCACACCTGGCTGCGTACCAGAAAAGCCTGCACAGATCAGGACATGGTTTCCCAGGCACAAACCCCAAGTCAGAACCTCCAGAGCCCCCAAGCAACCCAAGCCTCTTGTAAAGGGGGAAAAGGCCAGGGACACAGCCACACATGAGGGGCTTCTCCATGTGATTAAGTGACACCCAAAATATGTCTGTGAGATCCTTGTGCAAGGTCAGAAGTCACAAGCCCTCTGTGCTAGAACGTGCTCATCAATCCTACATGCCCTCAACAGTCCCTGCTATCTCCCCACCTTGCCCACTACAGGCATGGAGGCCACTCTGACCCAACAGGCAGCAGTGAGAAATGCAGGGCTCACACCCCTGACAGGAGCAACCCACTGGGACAGATGTCTGTAAAGGTGGACGACCTGCCCCTTACTAGGAGGAAGGTGAACTATCCTTACTAAGAGCTAAAGAATCTGAGCTCCTACCAACACTTGCCTTCTGGAAGCTTTAAGATGTTTTCGGGAAACCAACTCTACACAAAAGTTTTTATAAATAGCTAAGACTTCAGGCCAAGATGGAGGCATAGGTAAATATACTTTGCCACCGCACACAACCAAAAGAACAACAACAAATTTAAAAATAAAGAATAAGCAGAACTTCCAGAAAACTGAACTGTATGGCAGTCTAGCAACGAAGAAGTTAAAGAAGAATCAATCATTCAGACTGGTAAGAGGGGTGGAGATGGGCAGCTGGGGTGGAAAGGACGTGCAGCAAGGCAGTGGCTAGAGGACCAAGCAGGTGAGGTGGTGGCTGGCAGACCTGTGGTCCCACATTTGCATGTGGATAAATGGGGAGGAACAACTGTGGAGCAAGACAGACACGCGACCCAGGGAAATAAAGCCTTAAAACGTCAGGCTGCAGAAATCTGTGGGTGTTGTAGTGGCAGGAGAAACTCCCAGCCTCAAAGGAGAGCTTATTGGAGAGACCCACTGGGCCCTAGAACATACACAAACCCACCTAACCAGGAATCAACACCAGAAGGGCCAATTTGCTTGTGGGTAGTGGGGGAAGTGACTGAAAGCCTGCCAAGAGCCAAGCAACCCACCACAACCCAGTGATGGGGGTTACCCCGCCCTGGTGAATACCTAAGGCTCTGCCCCTTACAACATAACCCGTGTGCTGGGACAAAAAAATACGGCCCAAATGAAAGAATAGATCAAAGCTCCAAAAACAGAACTAAGCAATGAAGAGATAGCCAACCAACCTATCAGATACAGAGTTCAAAACACTTGTAATCAGGATGCTCACAGAAATAGCTGAGTATGGTCATGAAATAAGAGGAAAAAGTGAAGGCTATGCAAAGTGAAATAAAGAAAAATATACAGGGAATCAAGAGTGAAGGCAAGGAAACTGGGACTCAAATCAATGATCTGGAGCAGAAGGAAGAAGTAAACATTAACCCAGAACAATGAAGAAATAACAATTCACAAAAATGAGGAGAGACTGAGGAACCTCCAGAACAACTTTAAATGTTCCAACACCTGAATCATAGGTGTGCCAGAAGGAGAAGAGGAACCGCAAGAAATTAAAAACTTATTTGAAAAAATAATGAAGGAGAACTTCCCCTCTCTGGCAAAGGAATCAGATTTCCAGGAAATCCAAGAAGCTCAGAGTCCCAAAGTTGGACCCAAGGAAGCATGCACCAAAGCGTGCTTCATACCAATAACTTCATAATTACATTAGCCAAGACTAAAGATAAGGAGAGAATCTTAAAAGCAGCAAGAGAAAAGGAGACAGTTACCTACAAAGGAGTTCCCAGAAGACTGTCAGCTGATTTCTCAAAAGAAACCCTGCAGGCAAGGAGGTGCTGGAGAGAAGTATTCCAAGTCATGAAAGGCAAGGACCTACATCCAAGATGACGCTATCCAGCAAAGCTATCATTTGGAATGCAAGGACAGATAAAATGCTTCCCAGATAAAGTCAAGTTAAAGGAATCCATCATCACCAAGCCCTTATTCTAGGAAATGTTAAAGGGACTTATCTAAGAAAAAGAAGATTATCAAAAATATGAACAGTAAAATGACAACAAATTCATAACTATCAACAACCAAACCTAAAAAAAACAAAAACAAACTAAGCAAACAGCTAGAAGAGGAACAGAATCACAGAAATGGAGATCATATGGAGAATTAACAGCTGGGAGGGGGAGGGGGAAAATGGGGGAAAAGGTACAGGGAATAAGAAGCATACTTAGTAGGTACAAAATAGACAGGGGGAGGTTAAGAATAGTATAGGAAATGGAGAAGCCAAAGAACTTACATGCACGACCCATGGATATGAACTAAGGAGCGGGGAATGCTGGTGGGAGGGAGGGTGCAGGGAAGAGGGGAATAAAGGCCAGAAAAAAACAGGACAACTGTAATAGCATAATCAATAAAGTATATTTTTAAAAAACTTTAAAAAAGCTAATACAGGAATAAATTCCTAAGTACTTCAAACAGAAAAGGAGAGTAAGTCATTAAATGAATCATTCGCATAATTACGTTTTTTCCCTTTTCCTCTAGGAGGGAAAAAAAATAATCTCATTTCTATATTCAAGCAATTCTCTTTGATTTACAATATAAGGACTTTTAGCCTCCTGCTTCCAGAAAAAAAGAAAAGCAAGTTTATTTCATTATTTCACCAATGCATTTAAATTCTTATGTTTTTTCGATGGCTACAGGGTAACAGTACTAGCTTGTGCCAAATACCAGATTCTGAAGAAAATCTACGTGAAGAAAGAAAGGCCAGAGTAGACCTCAAAGTGGTCTTCTCTGGGGGGACCCATGGCAGAAGTCATACATGAGGCGCTGAGCAGCCTAACAAACACTTCTGGGGACACAGCTATTTCTGTTTGGTTCGAATCTGTCATGGACAATGCTACGGTTATGGGTTATACCATACCCATAAAAACATGGTCAATAAGATGTTACTATGTAATAGGCATGGACAGAACAGATCAAGGTTTTGGGGTATCTCCAGGTGGGAGGCCACACATCTTCTGATACCCCATGTGGGAAGGAGGGAAGGGAGCTACAAAAGGCAGGCAAATGAGGCCAGGATTAAGACTTGTTGACAAATAAGAACTTGTTCCATGATGGCAAGTTTTGTTTCAGCCCCAAAAGGGTGGTGCTTTAGGATTCTCAGGGAAGTTCCCGAATCCAAGATGTTGTATTGGTAACACAGTGTCTGTGCAGAGATTAAAGCACTAACTTAATCTTTTTTAAAGCATATTCTATTATTTATGCTATTACAGTTTTCCCAGTTTTTCTCCCTTTATCCCCCCTCTGCCCTGCACCCCTCTGAACCTTGTTTTAAAAAAAGATTTTATTTTATTTACTTATTTTTAGAGAAAGGGGAAGGGAAGAAGAAAGAGAGGGACGGAAACATTGATAGGCTGCCTCTCATATGTGCCCAACCAGGGACTGAACTTGCAACCCAGACATGTTTCCTGACCAGGAATCAAACTGGTGACCTTTCACTTTACAGGATAATGCCCAAACAGCTAAGCCACACCAGTCAGGGTGAACTAATTGAATCTTAACTACAGTCTTCACAAGAGCCCTCTGTTTGAAAACACGCGGCTGGAAAAACACCAGAAAGGAAAGACAAGGCGCCATGCAGTAGGAAACGCATGGACACCCAGCCAGGCTCACCGGGTGCCTCCCAGCAGCACAGGTTTGTGTCTCTGCTCACACTTGGCTGGGATGAGCAGCACCGGGGGTCAGCTCAGTGGCTGCCCAACAGATTATTAAACCAACCATGATTCAAGTTCAAGCCAGAGGCCAGCCCAGCTGAACTAGAGGGCTTTCTGAAAAACCAAGCTCTTCCACACTGCTATGTGATGCTCATAGTCTGACTCTTCTGCCAACAAACCCTGTTCTCACACCCAGCACAACCATTAGCCCAAGCACTTTTCATCAAGGTCTTCCTCTCATGGCAAAAAGGTGCATGCAGTATAGGGAGGTCCCTGTGACAACCTCTTGGGTAAGGGTGGCTCTGACAGTCAGAACTGTCTCAAGACCCAGTTCATTCTCAAGGCCACTTTATTAACTTGCACAGTGACCCTCAGCTTCCCCCAAACCTCACCATAAAGAGCTTTCTTTATCCTCTCTCTACATCAACACTTGACAACAATTTTCAGAAGTAAAATTGCCTAAGTCTTTATACCTCCAGAGTTTGATTTCCACCCAGAAAACACCTGAAGGGCAGGGAGAGCCTCTGCTGAAATGCCCCCTGGCTAGCTATGACACCTAGGACGCTCTTCTGGACCAAGTTAGCAACTCCTCTTAAGGTGACAGAGCTGTCACACTATGTAATCCAATGCTAGGAAGCACCCTAGGGGAACAATGATTAGGACAGTTCACAATCAGAAACACACTTGACCAGCAAGTAAAAATCAGCCCCTGCTGTGTGATCCTGTAGAACCTTGTACTACAATGGGTGTGTCTAGGCCACCACTGGCAGCTGCGCACAGGAGGCAGGGAGAAAACAAAGCCAGCAGGCACCGGGATACAGAGGCAGTGCACCCCCACCTCCCCAGTTACAACCTGCAGTGCCAATAGGAAATGCTGAGAGCTGATCACATTGACCCCATGCCCTTGCAAGGGAGACCAAGAACAAATACAGCACCCCAACATCTTCTAAGACTAAGGGGGGTGAGCCAAAGAGCCCTCAAGGGTACTCAAAAGGACTGGTGATAACATGCAGAGAAAGCCTGGTGACCCAGCTCCCCCGCTAAAGGCCAGGCAGACCAACCACAGGCGACCTAGGAAGCCCCTCTTCCCACCACTATACCAGGAACACAGATTCTCCTGGGAATGCTCACATACCTGTCTTACAATAATAAAGATGTGACAAACACCCGTCACTGCGATGAACACAATGCAATTCACTGCACTGCTAAGCGGTTGTTTTCTATCTAAACACTAAGCAAGGATTTGCTGGAAACAAAGCACTCACACACCTTGTTTACTCTCTGGGGATAATACTTTTGCTGTTCCAAAATCTGTGATCTGGATGTGCATATCTTCATTTAACAAAATATTTTCTGGTTTCAGGTCCCTGTGAAAGCAGATTTTTTACAATTGAGAGAAATATTCACAATAGTAATGTTATTACTATATTAATGTTATTACTATTTATAGTTATTACTATAAATTTTGCTGAAAAGAAAATGACCTGGTTAATATGTATAATCCTTACAGACTAACAGTAGAGAATATAAGTCTAAAGTCTACACTGAAAAAATATCAACTGCATACAATAAAGATATTCAAATTACATTACTTCATAATTGCATCTATTATTTTTAATAAACTTTTTATTGAAGTAAAATCCATCATCTTTAACCCTTTAAATAAAGAGCTTTTAAACCCATTACGGTAATCATTTCACAATATATGTAAATCATAAACCATCATGCTGTACAACTTAAATTTATACAGTGATGTATGTCAATTATTTCTCAATAAAACTGAAAAAAGTATTAAAATGGTAACTTTTATAGTATGTTTTCTACCACAATTTTAAAAAATCACTAAAAAGTGAGGGGAGCTTATTTGAAAACTTTAAATTTGACTTTATCAGAAAGGCATGGAAAGTGGACCAGAACAAGTACATACAAAAGCTACAAGGGACAAAATAAAAGCGGCAGTCAAGATGGGTAAGAAAACTACTAGCCTAATAAAAGTCATATGAGGAATTTCATCTGAGAGTTGAAGGTCTGTGAGGCTCTCAATCTCAGGGTGATGTGAACTCTTTCTGGTTCTCACATGAGGTATCCCACCCTCCATTAAATAAACCAGAGCTGCCCCTGACCTTGGGAGCAGAGCCCCAGTCCTGAGCTTGGTACCTGTGGATGATGCCCTTGCCGTGCAAGTACTCTAGAGCAGACACCATCTCGGCTGTGTAAAATCGGGTGCACGTCTCATCGAATGAACCAATTTTGCGAATGTATTTAAGTAGCTCTCCATTTTTGGCATAACTAAGGCCAAAATCTAAATATTTCACAGTTAAGGAAGAATGCAAAAGTCATTTTTTAAAAGCTTAATAACCCAATAGGAATTTTTAATAAATATTTTGCTTTATCCATTTAATTTTAGAGAGAGGGGAAGGGAATGAGAAAGAGGAAAGAAACATCGATGTGCGAGAGAAACACTGATAGGTTGCCTCTTGCATGCCTCCAACTGGAGACCAGCCTGCAACTCAGGCACATGCTCCGATCGGGAATCAAACCAGCGACCCTTCACTTTGTGGTATAATGCTCAACCAACTAAGTCACACTGGCCACGGCAGGAATTTTTTTTTTTTTTTTTTTTTATTAATAAAAATTTAAGGTACTTGTGGCCCAACACTACTGCCCTTTTCCAAGTCAGACTGCCATGGTCAGATCCATGGCCAATGGGAATTCCAGACCCCAGTTCCAGAGCAAGGCCCTCACACCAAAACCACGACACAAGTCTTGCGGTCCAAGTGCCCCTTCTGGACCCCAAAGGCCCCAGGAGGCACCTGTGGCCAAAATGAAGGAAAGCTGCTAGAGATGGCAATCTAATGTCTCTTTGCAGGCTCTAGCCAAGGTGTACATATGCAGGGGGTGGCTCTCCATCATAATCCAGTCTCCACACCTGCACAACATGCACACATATTCTGAGTACCAGCTGCCTTCCACATGCTGTGCTCAGAGCCAATTCATGTAAAGGCTTCTCAAGTGAACACTCCTTTCCAAGTATAAAGTGACAAGTTTTGTAAGGGAAATGCCATTTTATTAACTTCTTGACTCAATCTATTTATTGGGCATCCACTGAAGAGAGACTCAAGGAACAAAACCATCTTTTCTGTGGATACCACTACAGTGTGATGTTTTATTTCTATTCTCTTTTCCAAACAGGACTAATGGTTGCAACAATAAATGGATCCCATATAACTTCTTCCTTCTAGAAACACCTAACATCTGAGCCCATTAATGGAAATCTACAGGTACTTTGCCACTCCCTGGCAACCAAGGACAGGAAGGGGTTGGCTTGTGGTCAGGGCATTCCATCTTGCTTCTATTTTCCAAGGGACTACCATCTCCCACCAAGGAAGGAACCTGAAGCTGCAGTACAGTGAGGACAAGCCTAGAAGAGACCGGCCACCAAAGCTGCCCAAACCTGCCCTGCATCCAGTCCCACATGCAGCCACCCAAACCCTTCTAACTAGGATGTTTAACAGGAACCTGAAGTAAGGTTTTTTACCTTATTTCTAAGGAATGCAAAGGGTCTCAGCCAGGCCTCCTTCCCTCTTTGCCCTGCTTTGTCTCCTCTACTGGGAAGGCTACAGATTCTGGCCCATCTGACCCCAAGCAGGAGCTCAATGCTGCCTGGGCAGGTGGCCCCACCTGGACTAGCCAAGTAGCTTCACCAGTTAGGAATGCTGTCGCCCAGGAGCCTGCAGCCCACAGAGGTTCGGCCACAGCCATAGTGCCTCTTCCTGCTTCACAGGTTCTGCCCCTTATCTGACCATTCCCTGAGTTCCTGTTTCCTATGTGAGGGACACTTGTAGTTTTCTCAGCTGTGAAGCTAAGGTGGTTAACAGGTTTTGACTATGACAGATGTTGAGGATCATAGCTTCAAGCCTGTGTCGCCTCTAACCACACACATTTCTCATCCTCCGGAAGCACTTTTTCAGACCTCATCGGTCCATTTCCCATCCTAGAATGTTTCTACCTCTCCTAGCACAGCCAGCGCCCCAGGGCACTGAGAAGTCTGTGCTAATGCATGGAAAGGGTAAATTCCTGAGACGATGAGCACAGACCAGGCCTGCACCAGAGCCTGGTGAGCCCGAGGCCTGTACTTTGCAGAGGAATGTGGCCCAGAGAGGTTAAGCAACAAAACTGACTCAGGGTCACAAAGCCAAGGAGCTAGGATTGGAGCCCAGCCTCCTGAGGCCTAGGTACATTGCCTCAAGCTGCAAGAGGGGACACACAAGGAAGAGCAAGTTGGAGGTGGAGGAAAAATGTAGACTAACCAAATAACAGCCTATGAAACCCCTCAGTCTACAGCCCTGCAGGAGGGAAGGGCCTCCTTGCTATAGCCTGGGAGGGAGGGTGGGCATGTGCTCAGGAGTGTCTTGAGGATCAGCTCCCCATCCTGGGAGCAGGGACTGAGTCTGGTCAGGCTGAATCCCCAGAGCTCCAGTTTCCAGGCTGCCACAGGGGTGTCCCCAGGATTTGCCTCACCTGTCCTGAGGGGAGTTTGCTCCTGCGGTTGCTCTAGTCTCTCTTCAGTGAGTAAATTATGGCTAAAGGGAGAGTGGTATGCATGTTGAGGCTTTTCTTCAGGCAGAGTTTCCTTTTCTTTCTCTCAATACAATGTATGCCACTAAGGGTTTCAACTGGTGCAAAAGTCCCTGGGTTCAAGGGCCTTCATAGGCCCTTGAATTACCCTTAAAATTTAAGAGCAATAGTTACTACTAGACAAAGACCTAGAGTCCCCCCCATCCGATCCTGTCTGAAGTCAGACAGCAAGTTCGCTCATCTAGACTCTGAGCCACCTAATCCCACCACACGTGACCTGGAAGAAGATGAAGCCAAGTGCGTGTGATCTGTTGGAGCTCCCCAACCAAGAAGACATACTGTTCCATGGGCTCTATAGAAAGCACAGCCTGGGCCTCCAGAAAATCTGGCAGTCAGAGACTCCCCATAGGCTCCAGGAGGAACATAGTCACAGGGGTCCCAGGGAGCACAAGGAGCAAAGGGTCAAGGTGGCCTCAGAGGTAAGAGATACAAAACAGACATGAAAAGGACCCATCAATGTCTGTCCTCAGTAGGGCCACTAATGGCTGCTGCATAGCATGACAGCAGAGCGGTGGAGACAAGGAGTGATGCTGGAACCAGGTGGAGAGACAAACATTCCATAACACCTAAAACAGACCAACAAGGAACCCCTTCCCCTCCCCACATACCCTTGGCTATCAGACTACTGCTCCCCTTTATAGTGAACCCACTGGGGACAACCTGCCCTGTGCACTGTCTGTATTCCCTCACCTCTCTCTCAAATCCTCCTCCCACTTCCAAACTGCCACTATCAACAACAACCTGCACAGGGGACAAGCCATAGGTCAGGCCCAGGCCCAATGCACTAGACTACCCAGCAGCATCTGGCCAGGCTTTGGCATCCTCCATCAGAAACAATTTGGTCCTGTGGCCCTCAGGTCTAGGTCCTCTCAATTCACTGGCTACAAGTCCCCTTCTCTGCCTTCCAGAAGGGTCCCTTCCACATGCCAATCTCTGTGAATGGGGTGACCCAGGCTCAGACCTCGGACCACTCCCCCTTCTGAGTGCTCTCTCACAGTCACTGTCAGGGCTGCTAAGGCAGTCCTAACTCCTCCCTGAGCTCTGCTGGCAGCCACCCAGCAGCCCACTTGGCCTTCAGCAGCAAGCACCTACGGATGTGTCAAATGCTAATGTGACCTCCACCCCTGGCCTGGCTTCTCTTCAGTCTCTTTCTGCTCAATTACAGCACCACTGCGCATCCAAGTTCTGGGTCCACACCAAAGAGCCACTTTGACTTCATTTTCCCCCGCTTATTCATTTATAAGAACCTTCACTGAAGCAGCAGCCAGATTGAATGGCTGCTCCGCTGGAGACCTTTGTGGGCTCCCAGCCACACTCAGAAGAAAATCCAAAATTCTCACCAGGCCTCTGAAGCTCAAAGAGCTAACCCCCACCAAGCCTTTTCACTCTACCCACACATAGGCACTCCTGTGCTTGTTCCATCTAGGTCTCTGCCTGACATTGTCAACTCAGCCCATCGACTTAAAACAGCAGCATGCTCCAACACTCTTTTACCTGGCTTTACTACTCTCAGTCTCTCAGAGTCTACCATACAGGTATTGATCACCTGTGCTAACTTAATTTCTGCACGAAAACGTAAGCTCCACGAAGCAGAGCCCTCAAATTATTCATTAGCACATCTCCATCACCCAGAGCTCAGCAAGGACTTCTCAATAAACAAAAGAACAAATACAGCTGACAGTTGACAAAGCCAGAAAATAGTGTTAAAGGGGGAACGGGACTGAGCAAAGTTTTAACCCAGAAGAATCTGTGTGTAGACAGGTGGGGAAAGGAAGCCTAAACTGGTGGGGAGAGGAGATGGGGTAGGTAAACCCTCAGACACTGGATCAACTTTCCAAGTAGTGTGGTGAGGGGAAAGGGCTCTGGAGACCCTGAGGACAGGAGAAAAAGAACAGATACAAAGACTGAGGTCTAAACTGAACAAGCTCTGAATCAACTCCATTTGACAGTCCAATCTCTCTCAGCTGAGCAGAAAATAAGATCATCTGCAGGGATTGAGAACAGAGTCACTGGGCAAACAGGGGCTGAAGGAAGTCTTGGTTTAGAAGAACAATGACAGGAAAGGGACTGAGGAGTGAGGAGAAACCAGCTAGCCTGGATGCACGATGGGCAGGCCCAGAGATAAGCTACACGATGCAGACATGATCTTGACTGCCATGGTGCACTGCCTTCCTGATCCCTAACCAAAGAGAAAAGAGAAAAAAGACAAAACTCCAAGGATTAGCAAAGAAGTCAGAGAAATAAGATGCTCTCAAATAAAGCAAAGAATCAGCAGGTATGATGTCTCTGATGGAGATGCAGCTGCACAGCTGTGGAGAGCCAGAGACACTGAGCGATCAGAGACTGAAACAGGCAGGAAGAGCAGACTGCAGTGATGCCATAGGCAGCAGGAGGAAGGAGGGTGAAGACCCTGCGGAGGGGATGGCATTTAGATACAGGGAGAAAGGGTTTGGGATCCTATGGTTCACTCCCTGGACTTCTAACCTGAATGCTGAGCCTGGTAAAGATATCCCTTCCAACCAAACCTCACGCATCTGAGCCAAAGAGGGCAGATGGGTGCCCACCTTCAAGGAGCCGCAGGTGCCCAAAATCATTCCTCCTCTCTCACTTCCCTGCTTTGAGCACAGGACATGACACCTGACAGATAATCTATGAATGATAGTTAGAGGAATGAGGGAAGCCTCTGAATAAATGTATAGCTACCATGTTAAAATAATAACAATCTTTTGGATACAGTGCTTATCAATAAAAAAAAAAAAAAAAAACTAAAAAATTGTTTGTGATGGTCTCCCTTCAGGTAATCCCAGGGGGCCCCACCATGCTGTGAATTCCTTTGTATTTAGAATATACATCCCTTTTCCTTGTTGGGAAAAGGGGCTACTTGCAAATAACAATGGTGTCATGATGCCAAAATAATAAGGTATCACTGTGTGATTTCAGAACGCTTTGACTATTCAAAGGATACACAGCTTTTCATCATCCTGAAACGTGAAGTAAAGTTTAACAAAGAAGGGGTGATCCAGGCGCGACATCACGTCTCTCTCTCTGGTTACATACGGGACCTTGTTCTCTTTGATAATGTGGCGTTTCTCTAGAATTTTAACTTAAGGTAAGAGAGAAGTGAGTTACCACGATTTGAAATGGTAAGAAAATACTAAAGATAAATGCATAAAAGGTAACTGGTATAAATTAAAGTTTTTCACATAATGAAGCCAGCCATTGGCTTCATGGTCTCTAAGACAGACCGACAGTGTCCTGTTCCCTAAAATCAGCACAGAAACCCCTAAGCACTGGGCAGCCAGGTGGCCGTCAGCCCAGATGTGTGCTGTTTCTGCGTCCCAGAAACAGCTCGCTGGAGTCAGTACTTACTAGCATATTCCCTTGAGGTTGCCAGTTCTCGGGCCAGGACAACCTGGTTTGAGAAGAAAGGGGAGAAAGAGAAGAGAAAAAAACACCAAATGTAACCAGGGCAATGAGTCTCACAAGTTACCCACAACCAATCACACAGGCTACCCTGCCCCCCGTTGTAAAATTGTATTTAAGTATTTTTGGTCCTGTGCTAACAAATATAGCTGAATATAATGATCAAGTTAATGCACTCTAACAGTTAAGAGCAAACACATATCTCTCTCCAATGTTTCCAAGAAGTTCTTCATCAGCTGCCAATATTCCCCACTGTGTACCAAAGTATACACACAGAAACATCCAGACCAGCTCCCTCATCACAGGCTGCAGTCACACTCCTAACTAGCTGCATCCTCTCTGTGGTATACCCAAGTTGGTGCTCAAACTCTACCTGGGGGACAGAGCTGTTAATGGGGTATTGTACAACATGGGAAAGGCCTTTCTGCACAAGCAAACCCTGGGCACAACCTGAGCACAACTTGTGAATGCTCAAAGAGCCCCGTTTGGTGGTATACTGGGCAGCCCCCACCACTTCCAGCTGGTACAAATAAATGCCTTTCCTAAGATACCTGCAGGGGGATGGCCCAGGGACCAGAGAGGAAACGAAAACCTGCCCAAATCCTGGGATATCCCTGGACCTTCTGGGAAGATCTCAGGAGGCCCCTGCATATGAATTATATGCCACTACAGAATTATTCACCAGGACTCATCAAAAGAAATCCTGGAAAAGCACTGTGTGAAACGCCCTGCAATCGTTAAGAATGAGGTTGGTTTGTGCATACTCAAGGAGAAAGATCTCAAAGATCTTTCCAGAGGAATGTACCTGTGTGGACTATTCTCAGGTGCTGGAAAGTGCTGGGGGAGTCAGCGGGTTATATATTTATGTAATGTTAAATTTCTTCACAGGAGCACGTGATAGCTACGCAAGTAAATAAAAAGAATTGTTAAAGGGCACTAACGTTTAATGGAAATCTTTCTGAAAAAGACAGTTGTGTCATCTTTCTATTGTGTGAATTCAGCATTTCACATTCAGGTACAGGGCAGGGAGTGCCCCTCATCCACAGAAAAAGGTATGATACATTCTGCTGATGGCAGAACTAATCTGAACATCACCTGACATGGGGGGAGCTCACAAGTCAGCCCTCATCTCCCAGTCAAAATAAATGGCCAATGAAATGACGCTAAGAAAGGTTAAGAGAGAACTTAACCTTAAGAGAGAACTTAAGAGAGAACTCTTCTTCTTTTCTTAAATGACTTTATTTATTTATTTTTAGACAGAAGGGAAGGGAGAAAGAGAGGGAAAGAAGCATCAGTGTGTGGTTGCCTTACATGCACCCCCTGCTAGGGACCTGACCCGCAACCCAGGCGTGTGCTCTGACTGGGAATTGAACCAGTGACTCTTTGGTTCGCAGGCCAGTGCTCAATCCACTGAGCCACACAAGCCAGGGCCAGATAACTCTTTTTTTACTGGATCATTGTAAGATACTGTGAAGAACACTGAGGTTCTCTTCAAAATAGTTTCTTCTTCCTGAAAGGATCTGTAAGTACCAGAAAGAATAGGGCTATCCTCACAGTTAAAAGTTTTCATTCTAAGGACACAATTCTTTCATAATTTAAATAAAAACTGTCAATTAAAAAATCTAAATTAAAAGTGTACAGGGAGCAAAAATTAATTAACGCTAATTAAAATGATGTTGAAAACATGGATGAGCTACAATATTTCCTGTTCATCCTTGTATTTTGAAATATTTCATAAATGTAAATAGATAAAACAAATTTCATATAAGGTTTCTCCACAAAGGCCAGGTAAGAAAGGCTCATTGTTCAGAAACCCTGCTGCATTAGGGGGCTCCAGCACCACTACCTGGTGGGTCCACAGTGCACGCCTGGAGACCGCAGAAGCATGAAGCTGTGTTTTTATGAAGGCATAGATTTAAACTGTGCACCCCAGCTGGGGAGCAGGTACTCAGGCCTCCATCGAGCCTGCAGCAAGCCCCCACAACCACCACAGCCACATGGGGCTGCCACCTCAACAACAGGGCTGCTATGAACCTTTACTTCTTTGCTTTTAAAGTAAAAATACCACAGGATAGACACAACTCACTCAAGTAGCAAAGAGTTGCCCTGAGTGGGACTTGACAGTGCCGTGATAATGTTTGTTTATGACACCGAGGACACAAGAATCTGGAGCTCAGCAAGTTTTATGCTGCAACTCTAGCCAAGTGTCAAGGATGTAATGTCTTACAGAGTTTTAAAAATATAAGAAAAATAATAAAGGTTGTTAAATATTTGCCCCAAACTCTGAGGAGATACTAATACCAATACTAACTTTTAATCTAAGGAAAGAAACCTTCCCAGAGCCTTGCCAATGTGATACAGGGACATGGAATGCAACCTGCTGATCCCTGGTTAGAATTAAATGAACTGCCATTTTTAAAAAATAAGATAAAACGATGCCTTTCAATGCTTTCATCTACAAAATCATGGCTTAGATATTTAAGCCACGTGATGTGCTTGGTGGCCCCAAGTCACCCTCACAACAGAAGAGGAACCCCCAGGAGCCGGATACCCTCCTTTAGGGAAAGAACACTACCCTGGTATCTGGGTCTCCTGGCTCCAAGCTGGGAAGGTCAGCCTGTCCAAGGAAAACACACTCATTCAACAAACAATAGCAGCATGTACTCACTGTTGAAAAAGAGCCTTCACCAAGAATTTTCCCAAATTTGAAGTCTTCAGGTCGTTTCTTCCGAGGCTGTGGTGGTGGCTGTGCAGCATGTTGCAGTGAGTTGGCACTTGGTCGGGACTCGGCTGCAGTGCTGTCCATGGTGGTAGGGCCCTGCCTGCTACCACCACTGGGAACAACAGGGGCCGTGCCAGACTCAGTCTGGGTCCTCACCATTGATGGAGATGGGCAGGAACATAACACCACACTGGACTGAATAGGAACGGTGTCATACTGGCAGACACAGGAAAAATAGGTAAGACTCGAACCAGCTCATTTTTCCTAAATGCACGAACTAAAGTACTGACATTGTTGAAACACAAACACCAAGTACCAGCAGGCCACCTGACATTCTGCCACACTGCTCAGGCCGTGTCCTCCTCTTCCAAGTCCCTTCCCTGCTCAAATCCCAGCCCTCCTTGTCCTGCTTTCCCACTGACTCCCCTACCCAGCACCTATCCACCCTCACACTCCTCCCTTAGCACTGCATGAATCCCCAACACTACCACCCCACCCAATGGCCAGTTAGCCTGGCCATCACTGCCCAGCTTAAACGCCATCTGTAGCCAACCCCTGTCCACAAAGGAAGTTGGTCCTTTGAAAGTAAAAAGACAACCCACAGAATGGGTGAAAATATCTGCAAATCATATATCTGATAAAGGACTTGTAGCCAGATTATATAAGGAACTCTTACAAATCGATTAAACACACACACACACACACACACAATTAAAAATAGGCTATGGTTCCAAATAAACACTTCTCCAAAAAAGAAATACAAATGGCCAATAAGCACATGGAAAGATACTCAACATCATCGGCCATTACAGAAATGCAAATCAAAGCCACTATGAGATTCCACTTGGACCCACTAGGATGGCTAGAATAAAAAAGACAGATAATAATGAGTGTTAGTGGGAAATTGGAACCCTCATGGCACTGCTGCTGGGAATACAAAATGGTGCAGGCACTTTGGCAAATCATCTGACAGTTCCTCAAGAGGAACAGGGTACCATGCAACCCAGCAATTCCACTCCTTGGTGTATACCCAGGAGAAATGAAAATGCATTTGTACAAGAACGTTCATGGCAACATTACTCACAGTAGCCAAAAGACAGATACAACCCAAATGTCCATCAACAACAAATAAGTGGACAAACAAAATGTAGTATTGTCATAAAATCAAATATTATGCAGCCATAAAGAGGTAGGAAGTATGGTTACATGCTACAACATAGATGAGCATGACAAACATGATGCTAAGTAAAAGAGGCCAGGTGCGAAAGGCCACATACTGTACAATTCAATTGATGAAATGTCTAGAACAGGCAAATCTATATGGACAGAAAGTAGTTAAGTGACTGTCAGGGACTGAGGGAAGGGGAGAATGGGGAATGACTGCTAATGGGTCTGTGGCTTCCCTTTGGAATGAGGAGGTTCGGGAATTGGATGACGGAGATGTCTGCACAACTCCACAAGCACACTAAAACACCACTAAAATATACACTTTAAATGAGTGAGCTGTATGGTATGTATGATTTAAATCTCAATGAGCTGTTATAAAAAATAGCTGTATCACACATGACTGCATTAATTTATATGTAAGAACTCATTCAGATCTATAAATCACCAAGACTTTTTTTAATGAAGAACTGGGCAAGGGATAGGCACCAAAATACTTCAAGTAACCAAGAGATAAAAATGTACACAGTAGGCAGCAATGGAAGTGACTGGTGAGCCAGGTCCCTGCTGACACTACACTTCTGTTGTCACTGCTGAAGATGGCTCAGAATCACCCCATATTGGTGGAGCTTAAAAACAGGGAGACATACAACAGGCACCTGGTAAGCTGTGACAACTGGATGAATATCAGCCTGTGTGAGGTGACCTGCACATCCAGGGACAGGGACAAGTTCTGGCAGATGCCTGAGTGCTACATCCGTGGCAGCACCATCAAGTGCCTGAGCATCCTTGACAAGATCATCGACATGGTCAAGGAAGAAGTGGTGGCCAAGGGTCGTGGCTGTGGTGGCCTGCAGCAGCAGAAGTGGCAGAAAGGCCAAGGCCTGGGGGGTAGTGGGCAAAGTGTGTTTGGTGGCCGGGGTTGAGGCAGGACCCCAGGCACCAGCAGAGGTCAGCCAGGAAAGAAGCCAGGCAGGCAGGCAGGCAGGCAGGCAAACAGTGAGCCAGCCCTGTATCCCCCAGACACTCAAGCTCTCCCCTCCCAGACTGCATGTCTGCTCTAGTCCATGAGTTTGTTCAGAATAGAAGTAAGAGGCAAGTGTTAGGGGGACCCCCACCTGTGCATTTTGTGATCCTCCTCTTTATGTAAAGTTGTTTTTTTTCAAGCCAGCATTCTACAGTTGGGAATGTTATTTGATCTTTTTGATTTTGTGAACTTGCAGCCAACTTGATTCCTGGAAGGTTCTCTGTGTTAATGCATCCTTAGAGCCCGGCCCTTTTGTTAAGGGGGGCATTTTCCTAACAGGTTTGTTTTGTACCTCTTGTTGGATCCTTGTGTGACAAACAGACAAAAGGTTTTCATTTTGAGCTCTTTGCACTAAGACCGACAGTCCAGGGAGTTTTCCTGAAACATAGACCTGAAATTATCTTTCCAAAACAAATCCAGACAGACATGTGCCTCATAAGCTGTTGTGGGGATGTGGCTGGGCCCTGCCGCTTTGCCTTCTCCCTCCCTCTTCATGTTACAAAAATAAAAACAAAACACAATTACAAAAAGAGAAAAAGAAAAGAAAATGTACACAGTATTCAAAGACAATTTAAAGCAACCAGACATAGCACACAGCACAGAACATTTTCAACAGGGGGTGTAAATTAATAGGTAAGAATGATTAAATATATTTTCAATACACAGAGACATTCAAAGCTGGCAACACTAGGGCAAATCAAGTACAAGGTCTGTTCAGAAAAAGTCCAACCACTGTTAATACAATGAGAAAGGTTTGCGTGACATAGCTATAACCTGGCAGCCAAGGAGAGTGGACTGGAATTCACATGCATGAACAATGACGACTTCACTGTACTAGTCAGTCAGTGGGAGTGGTAGATGTCATCGAGTGATACTGTGTGGCCATCGCATTAAAAATGACTGAGCAAGTAGAGCGACAAATCTGTATCAAATTTTGTTTAAGCTTACATTCCTCTGCAGAAACTATTTAATGATTCAGAAGGCAACAGCTATGGGCAACTGGTGACTGGCAGCTTCATCATGACGGCACACCCATTCATGCATCGTGTCTCATGGAGACTTTTTTTTGCAAAACATCAAATCATGCAGGTGACTAAATCCCCCTACAGCCTATCATATTTGGCACCCTGCAACTTCTGGCTTTTCCCAAATTAAAATCACCTTTGAAAGGGAAGAGATTTCAGACCATTGATGAGATTCAAGAAAATAGAATGGGGCAGCTGATGGTGATTAGGAGAACTGTGCGAGGTCCCAAGGTGACTACTTTGAAGGGGACTGAGGCGTCATCGTATCTTCTTCAATAAATGTCTCTATTTTTCATATTACATGACTGGATACTTTCTGGACAGAGCTCATACATACCTACAACTGCAGCTGGCACCACAAACCTATGCTGCTGTTAAAATGTTTTTGGAAGGCAATTTGGTAGTTTGTCAACAAAGTGACAACAGAACAGTTATCAATGAAACACTGAAGAGAAGTGAATATAAATATAGTTAAAAATTTAGTTGGGTATTAAGAAAAGATCAACCCTGGCCAACTAGCTCAGATGGTTAGAGCGTCATCCTGATACAAAAAGGTTGCGGGTTCGATCCCCAGTCAGGGTACATACAAGAAAAAAAACAATGAATGCATAAATAAATGGATTAACAAAGCAATATTTCTTTCTCTGTCAAATCAACTTAAAAATTTTTTAAAGATTAGACAGCATCAAACCAGAAATATATACAAGTTGTATGCATAACCATTAAAAAAATATTTTCTGGCTCTGACCCTGAAGTGTTTGAGCAGTGACATCATTAGCCTGCTCACCCCAGACTGTGGTAAAACAACACAAAATGAACTCAGAGCACCCAGATCTGTTTCTAATAGTAATCCCCATTAAAAGAACCCAGGAGAGCACTTGACTCCATGTCTTGGAACAGAAGACAATATGATCCAAGAATCCCTTGCTGGGTCTGAAAAGGAGGTGCCTTCACAAGTTGTGAAGCAAGAAAGGGCAGGGAAGCTGCCCTGCAGGGGCTGCTACTGGCCAAGTTGTGCTATGAATACTAAAAAGAGATCAGTAAGTAAAGCTTATCAGAATAAGCTGAACTGGGGAAAATTGTAAGTCTGTAATAATACATACAGGTGATAAAAAGTATATCAATATTATAACATAGTAACAATTGAATGCTTAATTTAATAAATTTGAATAGCTAAGGGAATGCAGCCATGCAAAGCTGTTTCTTGTACTGTGTATATATTTTTCATAAAGGATAGACAAAAATTTCCCCTCTCCACTTACATAGGGAAAGGACACACAGAAAACTATGGAGAAGCCAGAGACCTGTAGAAACTGCACCAGGAACTGGAAAGACAGGTGGGCACAATGTAATCACAAGACAAGATACTCATCTTGAGATTTGCAAAATGCACAACTACCATAAGTCAAGAACAAATCTGGAAAGAACATCTTGTAACCCAAACATGATGAGCATGGAGGTGAAGAGAGGCAGCATATGGCAAAGAACAGGTGGGGGCCTGAGCACTCCCCTCAGTTAGGGTCACCCCGGAATACACGCCACATCCCTGCTCCTAACCAAGGAATCATCGCCAAGAACTCTGAAGGCCCTGGCCAGACAGCAGCTCCACTGATTAGAGAGCATTGTCCCAATAACACCAAGGTTGCGAGTTCAATCTCCAGGCAGGGCACACACAAGAAGCAACCAATGAATACATAAATAAGTAGAATAACAAATTGATGCCCCCTCCTCCAATCTATAAATAAAAACTTATAAACAAACAAACAAACAAAAAAACCCCTCTAGAACTGCACCATAGCCAAGAGGAAGCAGGCTTCTTTTGCTTAAGGCCTGCCTAGATCACTATAACTCTAGGCAAAATACAAAAATATAAAGCAATTAACTAAACACACAGTATCAATGAAATATTAAGGGAATATGACTAATTGACCTTGTAAAAAACATCTAAGAGAACCTGGTATTTAAGTGTGGTGTGCGGTAGTACAGATCCTCTAGCTGGAGTGGGAGCCCAAAGCACAATATCTACTTATAGAAAATGGCTGTTTTCTCCAACGCCCTGTAGCTGGCAGTAAGCTGTGTGCCTTGCACACTTCACAAATACTTCACCTCACAGGAGGTACCAAGAGTTGGACCAAGCTCTGGGGTTTGGTCAGTACTTTAATAACTTGTCCCTGTAAGCAAAGTATACAATCATAACAGAAGTACATTCAAATTCAATTACTTCCCCAGAGATTAGTAAGAACTTTCTGTTCTCAGGGGCAGTGGTAAATGGAGAAGAGGTCACAGTCGCCAGGCTGAGGCCCAGCAAGAACCGCAACAGGCCTGGACTGTCTTCACCAACACTACTAGCAGTACCCTCACCTTCCACTAGTGAGGGCTGTGCACAGAGCACTGAGCACCTCATGGGGTTCCCGTTAACAGCCAAGGGGAAAATGCTCTCTGAGTCTCCAGGGTCATCCTAAGTACAGACCCTCAGGCCTAGGACCAAAAAGCAGCAGGACTGTGTGACCTGAAGGAACACAGGCCAAGGGAGGAGCCAGCACTTCACACAGCACAGTCCTGGGCACTACAGCACTGCTGCGATCTATCTGACCCATGCCCACCGGGTGGCTGTCACTCCCCCACAGGATGGGGGAAGGGGGCGTACCACCTGTCTCTGTCATGCCCTGCCCCACCACACCTGTCCCACCAAGTGTGTAAACTGAATTGACATGGGCCTGTTTACAGGCCTCACCTAAGTTCACCTGAGTGCCCAGCCATCTGCTAAGCAAGGCTCAAGGAGACAACCGAAGAGGCACACAGGACAGTGACAAGTAATGCTTTTAATTCAAAACTGACATGTGAACCACAGAACAAAATGTCAAACGTGAAGATTTTAAATAATAAAATGTGATGGGCTGATTCATGGATCTGGAAAAATGTTATTGTACACCACATGCTTCTCAAACAAAGACAGTCCAACCAAAGGTACCAACAAATCTGTCACATAATGGTTTTTGGCACAGGCAGGAGACAGTCCATTGTTTCTTCTCAGTGGGCAGAACCTCAACTCTGGGAGGTACCATAAGCAACACCTAAGAGCAGTACGGAGACTCCCAAAGGGTCAGCTGCAATGCCTGAGGAGGCAGGGCACAGCTGGCAGCAGGTGATTGTGAATCCAGAGGAAGCAAGAGAGCACTAAAGACCCGGGTACAACCCTCCTTAAACAGACAACCCTGACCTCAAACACTCTCAGAGGGCTTTCACACAGTGAACATGGCTTCAGGAACACTTACCAAGACAAGCTTCCTGATTGCTAACTGAACAAGTGTCCGGCCCATGGAGAGCAATCCCTCAAAGACAATGAGAAGGTTAAATCTAATGAGACTCTGGTTTATGACTATGTGTTTCTGAAAGATTTCTTTTTATCAAAGTGATATCTTTGGTGATGATGATAATGATAATAATAATAATAATAATAATAAAGTCTCCAGAACAGATCTTCAAAGAACACTGCCCCTTAAAAAATTCAGGTTTGCAATCGATCTGGGCTAGGCCAACCCTGAGTGCAGGTGTCAACCACGTGGGTGGCCCTCGCCATTCACCTCTGTCCATTCCCAGGCTCCATAGCTGGACCTGACCCAACAGACCCAGCGACACAGAGCAGCACCTGGCTACCCACTAAAGAGGGAGCAAGTGGAACATCGTGCTGGCTAAAACCTGCTCACTAAAACCTCTGTCACCCATCCACATGTGAGGATGGTAAGCAACACAGAAAAAGCTCCAAAACACCTGAGCAGATTAGAGAGGAGATAGGAGGTAAGATGAACACTGAGATTTGAAAGGCAAAAAGTGAGTGCTTTGTAGTTACTAGTGGTGTTTGTTGGTGTGGTAGACTGTAAGACATGATTCAAGCATAAAGAACAACACAGCCCTGACCAGTGTGGCCCATTTGGTTGGGCGTCATCCAGTAAAGCAAAGGGTCACCAGTTCGATTCCTGGTCAGGGCTCATGCCTGGGTCATGGGTTTGGTCCCCGGTTGGGGCACACACCAGAAGCAATGGATCAATGTTTCTCTTGCATCAATATTTCCCTCCCTTTCTTTCTCCCTTTTTTCTTCTCTCTCTAAAAATAAATAAAAATCTTTAACAAAGAGCAACAGAGATGGCATTGCAAAGCTGCCCTTGTTTCTGCAGAATTTAAGAATCAGATGTGCCGTTTCATGTCCACACATGTGGATGTAGAGGACTTCAAGGTTGATGCTGCAGCAACCCAGCCCCGAAAACACCTGGTCAGACCAAATGTGCTACCAAAATCCTACCCAGGTGAGTGCATGTGTCCAGTACATGAAAGTAAGCCTTAGAACAGGCAATAGGCTCAGTCCTGTGGCTGCCCTCAGCATGTGGTTCATCCTGGAAGCTGCCAAGGCTACACCAAAGTACAGTCCACTAGGAGGGAGCCCACACCATGAGCTTGGAGCCTCAGAAAGTTTGGGGCCCCTGATGCATATTCTATCACAGTTTCTCCACTGAGGCAATTCTGCCCTCTTCCCACCCTTGGCAATGCCTGGAGACATTTTGGGTTGCAATAACCAGGGAAGGAAGAAAAGTTTTACTGGCATTTGTTGTATAAGAGCAGGGATACTGGACTTCCGGCCAAGATGGAGGCGTAGGTGGACACACTGTGCCTCCTCTCACAACCAAAATTAAGGACAACAAATATTTAGAAACAAGAAAACAACCAGAACTTAAAGAAAACTGAACTGTATGGAAGTCCAACAACCATTCATCAACACCGGTAAGAGGGGCGGAGTCACGGCAGGAAAAAGTGGAGGTGCGGACCCGGGAACGCAAGCAGCAGCAGCTGGCGGTTCCCAGGTGCACAGGTGGCGGCTGGCGGTCCCTGGGCACAGGGGGGCAACTGTGCAGACCCAGTGAGGCCGCACAAGGCGGCTGGCTGACCAGGTGGTCCCACATTTGCGCGTGCAGACGGTCCAGGCAAAGGGGAAGTGGCGGAAGGGACTGAATCCAGGAGAGCGCGGAGCAGGCGCCATTGTTCCCTCTCAGACCCCGCCCCCACATACAGCGTCACAACCCAGCGACTGGGCTGCCCCGCACTGGGGAGAGCCTGAGTCTCCACCCCTTACTACGTAACAGCACGCGTGCGTGCACAGATAATCCAGGTGAAGGGGAAGCGGCGGAAGGGACCGGAGCCCAGGAGAGAGCGGAACAGGCACCATTCTTCCTTCTCAGACCCCGCCTCCACCTATAGCATCACAACCCAGTGACTGGGCTGCCCCGCCCCGAGGAACACCTAAGGCTCCACCCCCTCACTACGTAATAGCCGCGACCAGACTAAAACCAAAATCAAAAAAACCCCCACCAAAAATGGCTCAAACCAGAGAACAAATAAAAGCCCCAGAGCCAATTCTTCTAAGCGACCAAAAGATAGCCAACCTATCAGATGCACAGTTCAAAGCACTGGTCATCAAAATGCTCACAGAATTGGTTGATTTTGCTCACAAATTAGATGAAAAAATGCAGGCTACAAAACGTGAAATGAAGGAAGATGCATGGGGAATTGATAGAGATGGAAGGAAAACTAGGACTCAAATCAATGGAGTGAACCAGAAGGAAGAAACTAACGACCAAACAGAAAACGAGGAAGAAACAAGAATTCAAAAAAATGAGGAGAGGCTTAAGAACCTCCGGGACATGGTTAAACGTCCCAACATCCGAATTATAGGGGTCCCAGAAGGGGAAGAAGAAGAGCAACAAGTGGAAAACTCATTGGAACAAATAATAAAGGAGAACTTCCCCAATCTGGCAGGGGAAATAGACTACCGGGATGTCCGGGAAGCTCGGAGAGTCCCAAAGAAGTTGGACCCAAGGAGGAACACACCAAGGCACATCGTAATTACATTAGCCAAGATTAAAATGAAGGAGAGAATTCTAGAAGCAGCAAGGGATAAGGGGACAGTCACCTACAAAGGAGTTCCCATCAGACTGTCAGCTGATTTCTCAAAAGAGACCTTCCAGGCAAGAAGGGGCTGGAAAGAAATATTCCAAGTCATGAAAGTCAAGGGCCTACATCCAAGATTGCTCTATCCAGCAAAGCTGTCATTTAGAATGGAAGGACAGATAAAGTGCTTCTCAGATAAGGTCAAGTTCAAGGAGTTCATTATCACCAAGCCTTTATTATATGAAATGTTGAAGGGACTTATCTAAGAAAAAGAAGATGAAAAATAGGACAGTGAAAAGACATCAAACTCACAGCTATTAAGAACTGCACCTAAAATAAAAGCAAACTAAGCAAACAGCTACAACAGGAACAGAACCACAGAAATGGAGATCATATGGAGGGTTAGCAATAGGGGTGTGGGAGGAGGAGAGAGGGGGAAAAGGTACAGAGAATGAGTAGCATAGATAGTGGGTAAAAATAGACAGGGGGAGGGCAAGAATAGTATGGGAAATGTAGAAGCTAAAGAACTTATGACACATGGACATGAACTAAAGGGGGGAATGTGGGTGGGAGGGGGTGTTCAAGGTGGAGGGGAATGATGGGTGAAAAATGGGACAACTGTAATAGCATAATCAATAAAATATATTTGAAAAAAAAAGAGCAGGGATACTGTACTACCCTACAATAAACAGGACAGTTCTCATTCAAGAGGCTCTGATCTACCCTTGTAGACTCTACCCTCCCTCCCACAGGAAGATGCCCACCAGTGTTTGGTGACTGCCCTCAAAGTACTGAGCAGTAGGGCAAGCCCTGTGTGCAGTGAGATCCTGTACCGCCCTTTAGAGCAGGAGAGAGAGAGAAGCCCAAGCACAAGAAGCTGGGATCAATGAAACTGCAGCACCAGCTAAAAAGCCATGTTAAAAAAATCATTAAGATTGTGTTTGGGAAATAAGAAACTTATACCTACGACCTAATCAGTATAAAACGGCAGTACTAATGAGGACTCACACTAAGACGGCCAACCAGGGCTGTGACTTTACACTGAGAGACAGGAGTGAGCAGAAGAAAGCACTCCTGGCCCTCCTGAGCCAAACAGGCATGCAGGAGGGGCAGGGGTCGTGGGGAGTGGGCACACCTCTATTGGAGATGAGGGGACACCCAACTTCCTCAGCGGTCACATCCACATTCAACTCCCAAGAGGCCGAGACACCAACCCGGCGAAGATGCATTCATCCAAACGTCTCGGCACAACCCCCTCTCCCTGGAAAGCAAACCCTAACCCCAACAGCAGCCCCAGAGCCTCGGCCCAGAGACGCACTGTCAAGGCCCAAGGACCGCACTTGCTTCCTTTTCCAGTTTTCCCTGGACTCCTGCTCGAAACACACAAGTCTGGGCTGGAACTCGCCTTGACATTGCTGTTTCCGAATGCCAGCTTCGGACATTTCACTTGCTATGAGATTATACCCAATAGTTTCTCTGATTTAAGTTTTTTGTTTGTTTGTTTTTACTAATGACACAGCTCTCAAATAAGAAGGGGGATTCCAAAGACACCACTAGGAGCCCCTCTAGAGGTTTGCCATGAGGGACACCCTGATTATTCCACAGTAGAGCAAGCCACACTGCAGAACGAGAACACACCCGGCCAGGAAAACTGCATGTGCGGAGAAGCGTCTGAGCACAGGCACCCTGTCCCTCCTCATGGGGAAGCACCTCTCTAGGAAGGAGCCCCCCAGACAGCCGGCAGGTAGAAAGCATTAGGACTTAATCCCCTGTCCTTATTTGTAGCCCTGCCCCCTGTGGGTGGTCTAGGACTGAGATCCTGTGTGTTCTGCATACTTCACAGCACAGGGGGCAAACACAAGGCCCGCGGCCGAATCCGGCCCTCCACCTTGTTTTATCCGGCCCCGCACCTTGTTTCTACCCGGTGGCAGCGCCGAGCTCCTTGCCCCTAGTTAAGGAGCAGTTACGTTTATGCAGTCCTACAATGACATTCGGCCCTTTGAAGGCAACTGAGAGGCTGATGTGGCCCCCGTGAAAATGAGTTTGACACCCCTGCTTTATCGAATCTGCCCCACCATAAAGGTTTAAGCCAAGGCTTTCCCCACCTGTAAACATTAATACACCTGACGCTTTTCCCTTACAAGATGCCTGGCAAGTTCACTCAGCCCAAAAGCACATGTCCAGCGAGAGGTTCAAAGGTGTTAACAAGCCTCTCCTTTGAGGCACACAGGCCACCATACTATAATTTAACATAAACTAGCCAGTCACCTTACTCTGCCGTTCGCAGCTGGCCGACACCATCAGCATGCTCTGCGGGTGCAGAATGCTCTGGGGCCTGAGCGGAGCCCCGCCTGCTTTGGTTTCGGGGGACCAGAGTCCAAGGAGAGACCCCGGTGCGTGCAGAGGTGCCGGAGGGGGAGGAGGTGGCACCCTGGACAGGAGGAGAAGAGGCAAGGAGAGGACGCTGGCAGCACCCATGGTGCATAGCCACCATTCCGCGCCACCCCAAATTCCCACGACTCTGAGAATCACCCTGGGAACCTCTCTAGTCCCTCCTCTGCACCCAGCTTGGCAGGCAGGTTGCGTTGCTGGCTGCAGCTTCCAGCACGTCCCACGACTCCGCATCCTCAGTCCTGGGAGGGTCAAGGGCAGCCCTGAGACCTTTCAGTTGCCCAGCACAGACAGCTCAGGCTGTGGAGTGACTTCTCAGAGTACACCTGACTCAGAAGCCACAGCTTTCCCGTTATTTCAGAAATATATATGCACTCATTTTATGCATTAGAGGGGTTTTTTTGTTTGTTTGTTTGTTTTTGCATTAGAGTTTCTTAAAGGAGGTAAATCAACTATGTTATTAACCCAACTACTCAAACAACATGGCTACTGTGCTAGCTAGGGTTCAGGGACATGGCTTTAAGGCAAACGTGGTCCCTGCCCCTAAGAAGTAACATCTTAATGGGGTGACCAGCCTGATGTCATTTACAGGACTAGCTGGTTAAAGCTGTGAGGGTAGCCATGGCAGAGCAGAATGAGTACAGGGGTTATGGAGCAGACCCTTGGCTGCTGTGACCCCAGCGTGGGCTGGCGAGGGGCTTGGAGAGAACGGAGGGAATGGCTGGAGGGCTGTGTCACTGTCCAGGGGAGGGTGATGGAGGCTTGGCTGGGAGGAGATACTAACATAGAGAAAGTGAAATGTAGGGCAGGGCAAACTAATCACACATCACACATTTTAAGTTTCACTTTCCCCTATGTTTCAGATTCAAAATACAGCAGACTTCATGAATCAAAAAAAAACCCATCATTCTGAAATCAACATCCAAGTCAAGTACAGAAAGAACTCTGGAGTTTGGAAATGGCGGCAATAGATGATGTAATACAGACAGAGACACACCTCCCCCCTGCCTTTCCATCACATGCTTTATGTGAAATGGCAGGCCCTCCGCCAGCACCTCACCTCACCTCACCTCACCACAGCTTCAATGGTTCAAGGCAAACGCTCTTGAGACCATGCTGCCTTTTTCCATTCAACAAAAGTTACAGTGTATCCTACCGTGATAATTACTGTGAGAAAACAGCAGGGAAGGGGATGATGTAAATTTAACAATCACAGAAGCCCTCACTGGGAAGGTGACATCCGAGCAAAGACCTGAGGAGGTGGGAGAGCCCTAAAGACACCTGCGGGGAGTGTTCTCAGCCCAGGACTGGCCAGTGCAAAGGTCCTAAGGCACACAGAGGTCCAGCTTGGCCCACTGTACAAACCACCTCCAAACCCTTGGGTGCCAAGCAGGGACCTGGGCACCTCTGAAACATCCCTTCTGGGCACCTCAAACCGCAGGGTTGGGACCCTGAGAAACGGGGCTGCCCATGAGGACCCCAGGTACCTCCTGAACCAGGGTCTCGTGACAGCCTAACCAACACTGTGCTGTCCAGCACCAACCCAAGGCTCTGAGATGCTGGTAAACAAACCACTGCCACTCCCAAAGCATCCCAGCAGCATCCCCGCCGCCGCCCCCCACCCCGCCCCCGCTCCAGCACTGTGGGCACGATGACACAGAAACTCATCAGGAGCAGCCTTCCTCCTTCGTGGAATTGTGTGATTTCCTTCCTGCCTTGGCCACATTCGCCAGCCAAGCACCTCAGCACAAGAGCAGTCAGGCCCTCTCCCAGACGGAGATGTTTGAAGGGTCAACTCAGTGCTCGGGCTTTCTCTTCCCACAGGCATAACTCACTGGCACGGGTGTGGTGTGTTTCATAAACAATTTTACTTCTGCATTTAAAAAAATGATGGTTGCAATATTACTTGTAAAGCATCTTTAAACCATCAACTGTGAAGTGAAAAACGAAGGAAAAAAGCCCTCTTCCAGTGTAAAAAGTCCACATGTTTATTTGTACTATAGATGTTATTCTAAGGACTAATTTTTGGAACCACCTTAAGGCAGTATCCAAGCTGTACAAACAGCACTCTGGACACCTCTAGGATCTGGAAGACACTTGCTGACCAGACGCCAAGTGTCGGGGTGGGTGGGGTCTTGTCAGGCTCCTGAGGCGCCCCCTTCCAGCCTGCCAGCCCTCAGCCCTGCAGGGGCAGCACAGTCTGGGGAGCCTGGAGGACCCAGAGCCGCAGGTGAATCACTCCCTCCCAGCACAGCCCAATCAGGTGGCCACTCACTTGGTGACCCAAAATTATGGTAAATAAATACTTTTGGTTACTCAACAGCTTCTGAAATTTCAATCTCTAGAGAAATTTAAAGCAATAAAACCATAGGTGTGCCTGTCCTTCAACCCTGTCCCACCTAACAAAATGGAGCTGGTTACAGAGATATTCTCAACACAGCCCCCTGCCCAGTCCATGAGTTACGATAGTTGGCCTTTCCTACACAAAGACATGCATGCACCCCAAATCCAAGCCCCTCATACCCAAGGGGCCACCTGTGGCTCTCCATGGCCAAAGCGCTACATCAATGCCGCTCCTTTCCCACAAGCCGTGCCCTAGCCCCCACTCTTCCTCCCCTACTTCCCACTAACAGCACCCCACCCATCTCTCCACACCCCTCCCACAATGGGACCCCTTCTGTGCTTCTCTTTCTTTCCTCCTGTGTGCTGTCAGGACAAGCTTCCGTACCTGTATCACCTCAGAGAACTGGGGAAGGTGTGCCCCCGGCACAGCTCTATCAAGAACAAGGAAGGACAGCTGCTGCCAATGAACTTGGTCAGGAAGAGTCAGCCATCTCTGGAAAAGTGGGTCTCACCATGGCCACTCAACTCCACCCAATGTAAACCTCCTCCTATACCTGCTAGCATGTCACAGTGAATTGGAGAGTGAAATTGCCACCTGCTGTGCCCGCCCCACCTTTTCAGAGCCAGCACAGGGGTTCTGGAGAAGACTACAACCATCCCTTTGCACAGCATCTCTGACAGGAAGATAAGGACAAGTTTTAAACCACTGACTTCCAAAGGAACTTGAAAAATACAGCCCATCTATAACCCGTAGACTTCAACATAGTTCCTGTGTGATCTGTAGACTTCAATTTGTTTCACACAATTTGTATGTAAGAACTTCAGAGTTCCAGCATTTTGGACTTCATGAGTACTGGGTCCAGCAGTCTCTTAGAAGTAGAAACTCTCAAGGGAAAATTACTCTGAGATCAAATTACATTTTCATAGCCACCAAAAACATGTCAAGGCTCCATTTAACTACGTAGTACCTTGCTTGGCCACTAAGAGAGTTTAAGAACATATCAGCATCAAAATATCCAGTACCCAATATGCAATCCTGTTAAATGTGCCAAACACTTGATTGACAAATAGACTGAAATGCAAATGAATTGGGGCAAGGAAATAAATGACCCGTGGATTTTTTGGATTTCTTTCCCCCCTGCCATCAAGCCTCACAACAGACACCTTGTGTCCTCCAAAGTGGCACACAACGGCTTCCCTACCTAACTGCCAGTAGATGGGAGCTGATTGTTAAAACACAGAGCCAAGTTTTTCAAGCATACCTTAATTACCTGATGGCAGGAGAGCGCTGCACTGAGCAGAAGAGGAAGTGGAAAGGGGAGACAACTCCTTCAGGTTTTAGGAGACCACTGGAGGTCTGGGGGAGAAACTCACAAGAGGTTGGCAGGGGCAGCTCCCAGGGCTCCTGCATCTGTCTACACAGGGGATGGGGCCCCGCTGACGAGGAGCTTTCTTCTCCAAAATGCTTTGCAGGAGTTGTGCTACGATGGGAGACTCATGATTTTTCTGAAGACTCAAGATTTTTCTCGACCCCCATTTTGAAATGAAAATACTTGACAATTACAAGTGATTTACCCATTCATCCCACTGTTAGTCACTAAGCACCCACCAAATGCCCAATCCTGCCTGAACCCTGCAGACTAGGAGAAGAGCCCTGAGTCAGAGCCAGGAGGGCCAATGAGTGAACCTGAAGCTTGACTGATGTTCCTCAGACCCTTCTGGAGCTGACTTTATCTATCTCTTTATCTCTTTAGAAAGGAGGAAATGCAAATTAAGTAAGGATTTCAGGTGAAGACTGAGCTGGGGGAGTTTGTAGCTCGACTCTGGACCAATGTGATGACAAAGTGTCTTTCATTCTGAGAGGGAGACCTTAGATCTGCACAGGGACCAAAGATTCAAAGCTGGGGGCCTACACCCCATATTCCAGCAGCTACAACTGGATTCTTTAAATGTGTCTTCAAAAATCTTTGAGATTTTTGAAGTTTCCACAAACCTGCTGAGAAAGAACCTTAATTCCAAGATATCTCAAGAATAAATAGCCCAGGCTGGTGTGGCTCAGTGTATTGAGTGCCGGCCTGTGAACCAAAGGGTCACTGGTTTGATTCCCAGTCAGGGCACATGCCTGGGTTGCTGGCCATGTCCCCAGTTGGGGGCATGTGAGAAGCAACCACACATTAATGTTTCTTTCCTCCTCTTTCTCCCTCCCTTCCCCTCTCTCCAAAAAAATAAAATAAAATAAATCTGTAAAGGGAAAGAAAAGAATAAATAGATCCAAAATCTTAATCATTAGTGTCTAAACTGTGTAAACCTTTTGGATGTGAACTAGTCACGGGCCTTGGGTAGACCACTACCGTTACAGGTACCAGTAGAGAAGGGTCATTACAGAACTGTAAGAACAGACAGCACTGCTCCTAACCAGCTGTCTCACCTTAAACAAGTCACATCACCTCTCTGTGGCTCAGACCCTTTACCTCACAGTCAGGGATAGGAAGAACAGGAACTCTGAGGCTTGCTGTGAGGATTTAATGAGCAAATGTATGAAAAGCACTCAAGCTGAGCATGTGTTATTTACAATTAAATAACACAGAAGATAACAGACAGAAAGTTTTTCCAAAGCAGGGGCCATCAAATCATAAGATAGGCCCCTCAAGCCCTTTCCAAGTGCTGTTTATTCATCAGGAACTAAAACAGAATTAAGTATATACTGTATCGGCAGGCCCAATTCTAACTGTGAGTCAGACAAAACAATATAGGAAGGCTGAGCTCCGCTAACACACTAGCAGAGGACTCAAAATCAAAACCAGGGCCTTGTATGGGCAAGATGCTGTCGCAAAGCTTAAGGCTCCAGCCAACAAGAGAAATGATCCCAAACTCAAAAAGGAAAGATGCCTTTAAGTGCTGCCTGGGTGGAGTGTGCTCTAGAGCTTTCAGGGCACCCAGACAGGTACCCTCAACATACCACACAGAGGGAACACCTCCCCCCAGGACCCTGTGTAAAAAGGGTAGGAGGCTGCCATCAGATCCAACCGGCTCATCCGTAAAGAGACTCAGCTTTCAGGTCAGCTGTGCTCACCGACAAATGGCATGCTGCTAAGAACCTCCTCTCAACCCAAGAAAATTCACAAATCTGGGCCCACCACAGAAAACCAGTCAGAGGTTGGGGCAATAACCCCGGCAGCCTCTCCCACACCCAGACTCCCACCGTGAAGAACTACAGTGGAGCAACAAAACTAAGGACCAGGTTCCGGGTCCGTGACATTAACCCACCCCCTGAGGGCTATTGGGTGTGCCAGCAATAGACACACATGGAGGCGCTTTGTGAATGAAATATGCTGTACGCCCAAGGGGAAGACAGGGCGTGGCTCACTGACTAAGGTGGCAGGAGGGGATTCTCCGGCTCCGGATCCTGCCTGCATGTGCTCCTAACATGGACTGTGCCACATGCTCTGCCCACCTTGGCCTTTGACTGAGGGCGGATTGGGAGCTGGCACACATGAGATAAGTGGTCCTCAATGCTCTTGTGCAGAACAACACACAGCAAAGTGTAGCTTGTCCTAACCAGCGTGAACCCACACTTAGGAGCTGTAGCTCCAGGTGGTAGCTGGCTAGATTTAAATGAAGACCAGACTAAGACACTGTTCTGGGACACAGAACAGGGTGGTGAAAGGACAGGAAGGGAGGGAGAAGTATTTAGTGGGTGCCCTCCACCTCGCCCCCGTCGGTGGTCACCTAATCTGTCCTCCCACTGTCTCCTCCAGCCCCTTGGAGCCTCTCACCCAGCAAGAGGCAGATGAGACAGGCAGAGTACACTAGGTTGGACTGCCAGTAGCTGGACATCCAGTCCTCAGGGTTAACTGGTCTCAGGACTCAGTAAACACCCATGTCTATGCATTTTACTAAATGTACCATCAACATCAACTTTGTACATGTGTCACCACAAACGTACTATGAAATGCTCAAGTACAAGATTTTGTGGCATGGACACCGATGCTCTGCTCACTTCCTACACTTTGGAACTACCCAACGGTATACTTTACACGCCATGAACCTGATTAACACCGGGATGCAGGTTACCTCAGGGACAGAGAGGGAAACAATCAGGAAGGCCACTCGGCAGGGCTCCTAAGAACCTAGCAAAACCCTATGTTTAAAGCAGGGTGGTCGGCACATGTGAGTTCATATTCATTTTTTAAAATTTCCAGCCCTGGCTGGTGTGGCTCAGTGGATTGAGTGCTGGCTTGCGAACCAAAGGGTCGCTGGTTCGAATCAGAGTCAGTGAATAAAAATAAAATTTCCATATAATTATATACACCCCTTATAGATGCAACTTTAAATATCACTGCTCAAAATAGAATTAATGTCATTTTTTCTCTACTTCTAAAAATCGTAACTAAATTTAAGTGCTTACCATCTGCTATGCACTCTTCTGACCATTGTACATGTGTCATCATGGCTACTCCTCCAAACAAGTCTTGGTGTAAAAACCACAGGCATTCTTTTCACAGGTGGGAACACTAAGGCACAGAGCAGGTCCTTGTCCACAATCACACAACCAGCAGTGAAGCCATATTCAAACTCCCTACTCTCAACCATTCTCAGTACCAGTCAGTAGAGGGTGCGTGTGATATTGATACTCCCTGTCAGCCAGGGAGTGCGGGATGGGGGGCCCTAAGTTGGCAGGGCCTTGTTGGGAAGCAGTTAGTAATCATCACCATGTAATACCTTAGACTTCTCTGCCCTTCTGACCTGGCACATTCCTCTACACAGAATCTGGCAGAAACCGTCAGAAATTCAGAATAAGATTGATATTAAGAAAACATTCATTAAGAAATGACTCCTAACAGCTGGAAACAGCCTATGTAAATGTTTACCAATAGGACCATGGCGACTCTGGTTCACCCAGAGAGGGGGAATACTAGGCAGTGTGGAATGTACAGGAAATGCCCCTGAAAAATGTGAAGTGAAAACAGCAGGAGAAAAAACTGTCAGGTATACAACAGAGGACCTAATTTGTTTAAAAGACGAAAGGAAACAATGATGACCTCTGGGTGAGGGAGAGACAGACCATCCAGTTGGTTCCCTGTAACTATTAACCTTGAGAGCGACAAAGGACAAAACCCGACATGGACAGGGGTCAGCAGAAACACCAGGGGAGCTCTCTGAGGCTGTGCACCTCGGAGGGACCATCTCATTGCCCACCTGCCCACCTGCCCACCCACTAGGAGACATGGGTGATTCCACCTGGGGCTCACAGACCTTCTGAACTCCCTTCTGGGTTCATCAGCTCCTACATTCAGGAAGGACTGAGATGTATGAGGAGTATTCACTAACAAGCAGATGAATAAACTAGTAATGTCAGACACAGATCCTACGGGAGGGGCAGAAATCAGAGGGGACCCGGCATGGAAATCCTGCCTCTGCTTTCCAAGCCTGTCATCTTGGAGCTGCAGGAGAAAAAAGCAGCAGCACTTCAAAGGTAATGAATTCAATCCATACACTGAAGATTTCCGTATGCGTTAAAAGCTTTACCCGGTGAAATCTATTGTCAGTCTGAAAACAATATCGACAGTCTCGTGCCTTCTGTTTTGCTAAAATTAATAAGCTAACATATAAAGGTGACAACTAAAGGGGAAACTGAGTTTCTAACCTAAGTCATGCAAATTACACATCAGTTAAACACAGACCTTTCCTTGGGAATTACATTTATGCAGCAAACGTTTTCCCCCACGATCTAGTTTGGGAATCTGAGCACCATGGAACCTGATCAAAAATAGATCATCTGCTAAGTAAGTGATGAGGTGAGGCCACCAGGTGCTGGGCGAACGTTTCCCTCCTCTTTCCCACTCTCCAGCTTCCAACCCCAGCATCTCACAGGGAACCTCCTTCAGCCTCCAAGGCTACAAGGTCAAAAGCTAAAATAAAACCTAAAGCACGGGGTACTTCCAATGAAATGAGAGCCTTTCTCTGGGGCTCCAGCCCTACCAATCCCTCCTCTCCAGCCGCCCTCCCCCTCTCGGGGCCCCTCTGCTGGGCTGGGGACCCTCAGCGCTTCCCACCCCTCTGGTTGCTGCAGCAGCCCCATCCCCTTCCCCTCACTGACCCTGACACCCCAGCTCTGCCCTGTCCTCCTGGGTCCTTCCACCTCAGTGTGGACTGAGCTGCACTCTCTCCTTGCTGGCCCATGGCTTATGTACCCCCAAAGAAACAGCATCCCCCAGGCAAGGTGCAAGACCCTCGAGAGCAGCACCAGGGACCTGTGGGAACTTCCTACAGTCCTGAAAAGGCCCTGGATTTCCTTTACCCTCCATCAACGTTTCCCACACATTAACTCATGCCCACAGCGACATGGATCAGTGTTCTAATAACCCCAAAGGGCTGCCCTGCAAGGAAAAGGCCAGGTTAATGCGGTCAGACTTTTCCTTTTTAAAAATCAGAAGCTTCTCTCTCCTTGAAACAGAACACAAACAAACAAACAAACAAACAAAAACAAAAAACCACACAAACAGACCCCTAGAATGCCACTGGCCACATAAATAAATGTCATCTGGCAGGAACCCCCCTCCAAGCAATGTAAACTTCCCCGGCTTGCAGCGCAGAAGACAGCCCCAGCTTATTTCTAACCGAGAATGCCTATCCTGACACCTGAAAGGGCACCGTGAACAGAGACGCTCTCCTTTCCTGCGCTCCTTCGGCACAAGTTTTGAATAAAGACTTTCTGAGACACAGAGACGTTGTCGCGGTGTTAACGGCCAACTCCCACAAGGAAACTTCCCAACATCATCAGCAAACAGAGAAAGATCTACTGTGCCTAGCGGGACATTCGGCCACACCTCCACCGCTCACCAACTTCCAGTCTGCCTGCCAGAACCAAGGAAAGGAGGAGGAAGAAGAGCAGGGCTGGCAGCCAGGCCAACCAATATTTTGCCTCGTCTTAGCCAACTCCGAGCACCTGATACACGCTTGCAGACTGGCCACAGTCCTGGGTGAGCCCGCAACGGCCTGAGGCCTATCTGCCCACTGCCAGGAGCCGTCACCATCATTTTTCCCAAATGCTTTCCCCTTGTCTCAGTGTCCCGTCTTCCTTCCAACCATTCCCACCTTCATAACTGCTTGCTTTTCCGGGGGTGGTGTGGAAAGGAGATGGGAGGGCAAAGCTGCAGATGGGTGGGAAAACAAACCAAGCTCATGACTTTCCAGAACTGCCTAGCTCCTGAATTCTGGCCAGCAGAAACTCCATCCTCTGCTCTTGGTTCAATCGCAAAGCCTCCATGGAACAGCCCACAGCTTACTCTGTGGCAGGAGGCAAAGGTCCTCAGACGATGAACAACACTGTAGCTTCACGGGACAGAAAAGAGCTGGAGGAGAACAACATTTCAGAGCCCACCACCTACTCTCACAAAGACCCGCAGCACAAACCCATCCTCCCACCTGCAGAGAAAGTGCCAAGAAACCAAGTATGCAGACCCGAGCTGTAGGTCACACAAATGCCGAGGAGATCACAAGCTCCGGAAGGACGCAGTCCACCGCTGACTGGAAACCAGCTCTATCAGGGAGTTCAGGTCCACTAGCACCTGGGGACACCTCTGTCCCTGCAGAGTTCCCAGGAGTGTCCGTGTGAGCAAAAAAAGTGGCCAGAGACGCAGGCGCCTGGACCCCATTCTGCCTCTGACCCAGTACATATAAGTCTGAAGCCCTCCAGGTGCCAAGTGTCTTCATCTGCAAACGGGAAGAATCCAACAGGGTAACAAGCATGAGGTCCTCCCAGAATAAGAATCCTGGGGTCATGCTATGACCCCAAACAACATGTCAGGGCCCGGGGCCCAATTCCAGTCAATCAGCACGAATCCTGTTTCACCAGGGCAGTGACAGTCAGGCACCCCTTACAAGGATGCACCAGGGCACCCACCTCCGAGGGGGTCCTTCTTGGGCCCGAAACTTCAGCCTCATCACCAGAACACATCAGACACACCCAAACTGAGACACAGTCACGAAATACCTCTGACTATTACTCTTCCGAAGCATCGCGCTTGTGAAAACGAGGAAGGTCTAGACTGTCCTAGTCCAGAGGAGACCAAGGGGCATGACGACCAAATACGATGTGGTCCCGGGATGGGATGCTGGGATAGAAAGAGGACGTTGAGGGGAAAATGGGTACAATCCCAGCCAGGTTTGCAGTTTAGTCAATAGTGGTGCCCGTGTCAATTTCTTGCTTTCGACAGGTGGTTGTGCAGATTTCACGCGAGGGACGGTAGGGTGATGGGTATTTTGGGAACTCTGTGTTGTCTCTGCAACTTTTCTACACAGCTAAACTTACCCCAAAATCAAGCTCTTGGTAAGAATAAGTTTGTTTGAGGCTATTAGGATAGCTTCGAGCACATTTAAAGGACCTGAAAACATCCTGTGTCATTAAAACCCTGAATCACAGTCACTGCTCAACACTAATTTGAAAAACACAAGGCCACCAAAGGAAAATAGTACACATGAAGAAAATGGTAAAGAGCTCAACACAGTGAAGGTTCAGTATAAACTTCCTAACTCCGCCACCTTCTCCAGCTCACACTGTCCACAAGGCCTCCGTGTACGAAGGCGAGCAAGCCTCTCTGGGCGTGCATTACTAGTCAAGGGTGGCCCACCCGGTCGTCCCAGGGCACGGAACTGCCTCCCTGCTCACACTTCTGCTACACTTGGCTACTTCCTTGCTCCCTTGCCCTCTGGGCACCCCGGCCTTCTGGGGGTGTGGGGGGGGGCCGCGCCAGGTGCACTCTGGATCCAGGTTCTTCTGGCTCCCCTCTCCAGCAGCCCCCAAAGGCCGGCCAACCCTCCTGGCAGGGCACTGCCCTTGCCTTCAGGCACCGTTTGTAGTGGCCATGCTGTTGACCACTTCCCCTCAGCCCCTGGAGCAGGGTGCAGGTTAGTGGGGCTGGCAGAGTGGTGGCAGCGTTCACAGGCCGTCCCCCACCCACCAAGCTGCGGATCCAGTCCTTCTCACCCAAGGATCCCTTCAGGCCAGGAGCGTGGAGCCCTGTTCTGTTGATGCCTCTTCTCCTAACCTACCACCAGCCCATCCTCACGCCTTCCTACCCCAGAGCCACAAGGCTCAGTGGCAGCAGCTTCTGGGATGAAAAGCTAAGACTTTTTTTTTTAAGTGGAGGTGGGGGGAAGTGAGAAAGAAGGCATTTAGATGATAAGTTTTGCTATTTCTTTTTTTTTTTTAAGTTTCTTTTCTTATTTTTTATTTATCTATCTTTAGAGGGGAAGGGAAGGAGAGAGGGAGAGAAATATCAATGTACGGTTGCCTCTCGTGTGTCCCCATGCTGGGAACTGTCCTGCAACCCAGGCATGTGCCCTGACTGGGAATCGAACCGCGATCCTTTGGTTTGCAGGCCCGTGCTCAATCCACTGAGCTACACCAGCCAGGGCCTAAGTTTTGCTATTTCTTAAGGGGTGAGAATGAAACGCATTCACAAATAAAATTTGTATTTAGATGCATACTTTTAAATTTGAAACTGTATATCTGATAAGAACCAGCTAGGTACTTACAATCAGTAGAAGCCTATAATTATGACCAATGAAAGAAAATGCCAAACTGCAGGAAGAAGAAAAGGAGCTGACAATGAAAACAAGGGTAGTAAATGCTAAGCTTCTGAGATTGCGCATTGAGGGAACAGTTTATTCTCTCCGCCTCCTGTCCAGCTTAAGTCACAGGCCACTGGGAGAGAAAAATGCAGAATGGCTTAGTGCTCACCCTCAAGGAAGGAAGCTAGTTCATAATGACAAGGCCTCGAAAATGAGCAGATATCAAGCTAAGAAGCTTGGTAACTTACCTGCTTCCCCAGGGGCTGGCTGCCGTGACTTTCCAGACATGGAAAGAACATGGATGCATAAAAACAGAGCATAAGAACACAGATGAACCCTGGCAGGTGTGGCTCAGTGGACTGAGTGCCGGCCTGCAAACCAAAGGGTCACAAGTTCGATTCCCAGTCAGGGCACATGCCTGGGTTGCAGGCCAGGTCCCCAGCAGGGGCCACGCAAGAGGCAACCAAACCACGCACTGATGTTTCTCTCCCTCTCTTTCTCCCTCCCTTCCCCTCCATCTAAAAATGAACAAATAAATATTTTTTAAAAAGAACACGGATGAGCAGAGCCAGTATTTGGGCACTTTTGCCCAAACTGGGCTCTTCCCATAGGTTCCCAAGGGAGAATCCACACAGCGCTGCTTGGCAGTCAGTGCCAGCACACACGGGTCTAGCGCTCCCTTCCACTCCTGCTCTCAGCCAGGCTGGGGGCGCTCTGGCTCACCACGTTCACTCACTGCATGTCCGTGCACGGATGCATGGCAGGAAACCCGGAGAAAAGGTGCGCTACCCTGAGAGAAAGACTCCTGAAGTCCCCCAGGATGACCAGCTACACAGCCATTTCAGCAGGGTGGCGCCTCTGGCACCTGAGGCCTCTGACACCTGGGGCTGCAGCCAGGGTGCTGTACGTGGCTGCACCCACCCATGGAGCACGTACCCCTACGGGACAGGACACTTAGAAACTAGAGCAAAGCTGAGGCCATGGAAAAGCCCTCTCTGACCCTGCCCAAAGTAGCAGAGAGAGGTGCACCAAAGGGTCCGAACATCATCATGGGGACCGTTTCCCACCACGTCCCTTTGTCCTGAGGAAAAAGCAGCCTGGCTTCTGGTCTCGGGGACTGCTAGGGTGATCCTGAATCTCGGGGATCTTCAAGAATCAGTCCTCCGGATGGGAAAACAACTGCCGTGGGAGGGGCCGCCTCCTATGCAAGGTCCGCATCACCAGCCCTGGCTCCTCTGCAGGTTAGGCACCCAGGCTCCAGCTACGTGAGGACAGTGGTGCAAGGCAGGCCTCACCCACCATGTGGCAGGGCCAGCACGGACAGCTCCAGCCCGCATGCTGTGTGCTTGACACTAACCGTTGGCTAAACAAGATTCGACCCAACATTTGATCGCCAAGACTTCCCAGGAAGGGCTGCAGCATAAAAAGGAACCAATGGCTTTGAAACATAGGCTCTCGAGGGTCAGATAATGTCCGTACAGAAAAAGGACCTATCCCCCTTTTCAATTATGTTTCCCTAGACAATGAAGAAGTGGGAAAGGGGTCCATGTTTTCAACCCTCTGACTTCTTCCTACTTTGCAATGCTTTCAATACTAGCATGAAATTGGCAACCAACCGTTTCGGATGAGATCCTGCATCCCTCAAACACATACAGCTCAGGATGCATGGGAGTCAGAATATACATGCAGCGTGCAGACAGGGTTTTGTTAATCAACACGCAAAAGGTAAGATGGACAGGCACATGACAAATGCCCCACAGGAGCCCAGCTCTGAGAAGCAGGAGCAGAAAGCGTGAAAGAGAGTAACAGAAGCCACGTAGAGACTCAAGGTTTAGAAAAGTAAGGATAGAACAAGGTGCAGAACCTGTTTTAGAGAAACAGAGCACTAGATATATGACAAAACCTGGTGGAGACGTGTTGTGGGGGGCGTGTCATGAAGAAGCGGACTGGTCAGAAGAGACTTCACAGCCAGCTTGGGGGAGGGGAGGGAGATTCCACTGAGGGGAACTTCTTCAGGCAAAGAGAAAGGGCCAAAAGAGAACCTGGCAGCCAGGAACATCCTGGGCACCGTCCTGGGCTATGCAGGCTGGGACCAGAGGCCACATGGCAGGGGCGTCTGAGAGGGGATCCTCACCAAGGAAAAGCAAAGTGGCAAGCCAGGAAAGGTAGGGGCAAATCACAGGAGTGCTGGAACCTGGGGACCCAGCAGCAAGCCTAAAATCCTAACCCTACTTCCTCCCTCACCAGGAGAGGCGGAACTAGAAAGACCATGGGTCCATGTTTTCAGCTCCACCAGGCCGTGCACTGCGGCGGTCCCCCTCCAGATGTAGCTGCTTCTTTACTGCAGGAGGGCACCCACAGCCACGCGACAACCCAGCCCAGGCAGGGCTCAAGAACAAGGTCTGCAAGATGCAGCCTTCTCCCCCTGGGTGGGCAGCGTTCTCAGGTTCGCTGCAGGCGCTGTCCTCCCAATCTCCCAGAAACACGGAGGGAGGATGGAAACGTTAACTCCGAACCCCTTTTCCCACAGGTTTCCACTGCAGGCCAAAGCACTTCATGAAATTTCAGGGAGGCTTCATTTGAGCTTCCCTGCCAACCTTACCAGCTTTTCCCGACAACATCCGATGCACAGCTGTCACTTTGAATACAGCTCCTGCCGCAGTAAAATTAACTCCAAGAGAGAAAAACAGGTTGGAGGATGAGACCTTAACGATGAACTCATTATAAAAGCCAGGCTTTCAGCCGGATGAATTCTGACTGTAAGACTGCAGAGACACACACGCGGCCTTCCGCACGCAGCCTCTCATCAGCTTCTCCAATGTGGGCGGGCCTGCCACCAGCTCCACAAACACTGGGAGGACAAGGACCTCCGGAAACAACTTCTTGGCATCGCGACCTTCCTCCGAATAGTGCCTGTAAATGTTTCGATTCCCTGCAGGCTGCTACACAGGGCATGTGACCTTGCCTGTGGATGGAGGAGCAACTGCGCGCCCACCTTCATCAGGCCCCTCGGCAACACTCCAGATGGGAGGTACACGCGCTTGTCCTTCTGTGGGCCGTGCGCCTGGTCATGAGCTTCTGATGTCAGACCCGTCCGTCTTTTGCACACAGGTTGCAGTGCCGTCACTTCCCGCTTCTGCAGGCCTGTGTGTCACCCAACTGTTTAAACGGAAACCTGACTCAGTTGCTCTGCTAAGGGATCTGGAGCCCTCAAGTGTAAAAATCATTCGGAATGAACTATCTCCCTCACAAAGTCAAAACGAAATGGAATTTCTTGGAGTAAAACTTCCAGTTTAAATCTGAAAAATTCCTAGACTAAGAGGATGGAAACAGACTTTGTGCAACCAGCATCGAGCCCTGAAAACAGACTGCAAGAACCATCATGGCCCCGCCTGGGTGGCTCAGGTGGTTGGAGCATGGTCCCGTACACCACAAGGTTGCAGGCTCGATCACCAGTCAGGGCACATACCTAGGTTGCGGGTTCCATCCCCGGTCGGCGTGCGTACAGGACACAACCGATCCACGTTTCCCTCTCACAACGATGTCTGTCTGTCTCTTTCTCTTTCTCCATCTTCCTCTCTCCCTAAAATCAATTTCAAAAAAAAAAAAGAAGAACTATCATGAACCCAACAGGCCTTTCCCCTCTAAAACACTAGCATCACAACACACTGCCCACTACTCTGGAGAATCCGCACTCTGCCTGTTGGGTTGTGTTGATTCAGCTAGCGAGGATGCACATCAGTTCTCGATACTGAAAAAAAAAATTTGAGGGCCTGATGTCACACTGAAAAAGTAAAGAATGCTACCTGGTGAAAGGCAAATGTGTTACCGATGCTAGTCCAAAACTTCACTCTCCACAACAGCACTTCCTCCCTGGTGATCTGCCCTTTGAACCTGCCTTCAAAACAACTGCACTCCACACCCCCTACAGCCAGCCAGCTGACATCACAGAGGCAGGCACAAAACAGGGGCCCTAGCCCCCGCACCTGCTGGGGGAGTCATTTCTGCTTCAAGTGTCCTCAGCATCGGCTCCTTCCTCTAGTCAAAGTCCACTTCCACAGAAGGCGCCCCCGACAACGGGGCGCAGAGGGCCAGTGAAGGCTCTCCACACACCATCAGCTCAAAAGGAACAAACCTTCCTGCCCCCGGCTCCCCAGCCTTTTTTGCAGTGCTTCCCAGGTCGTCATGAACTTGCCCTACCTGCACCCAAACCTTGCATCAGGTGGCTCAGGAGACAAGGGCACAAACTCAAGGTGGACACATCCAAGAGATGGCTTTTTCTCCTCCCCACACTGTGCTAAAGGAAGCCTGGGGACACAGAGCTGCTTTAACGAGCTGCCCCAAGCCTCTTTTCAGGCCCCGCATCTCTACAGGCTGCTGCTGTGAGCCCTCTTATGAAACTCACGTCTGCACAGTGGAACAAACCTACACTTCCACCTCTGATTAGCATGGGGACCTCACCCCGCCAGCCCTGGACTCGGCTCAGTAACTGCTGCAGGGGCATCACGGGGACAGGAATACTTCATGCTACATGAGGCCATATGAGAAGAAGCTACCTAATAGGGACAATGAAAGTCAGAACCCACTTCTTTCCAGCTTCTCTGCTGTCCCCGCTACAGGCCCGCACAGATACAGCCATCTTTGCAAACACACAGCCACCCTAGAGTGGCAGGGAGCGACCCTGTCCAGCTGCCGATTTTACATTTAACAAAATCGACGCAGTTCTTTTTCCAAAGGGAAGATTCCAAGCCTCACCCATTCAGAATATCAGCTCTCAAATGAGAATGATCCAGAACCTCTTTCCAAACAGCTGCTTTCTGATAGTGTGAGGCTGCAACAGGCTCCGGGGGTCACAGAGTTCAGCTATCTGCCCAAAGCAGTACGTGTGAGGTCCTTCCATGTGACGATGTCCCTCCGGCCTCAGCACTCTGAGGACATTCAGGCACAATCCCCGGGAAAGACCTCCTGGGCAGTGGCCCCCAGGACTTCCTTAGACTCAGTGCTGCGCTGAGTTGCCCAGCAGACCCTCCCCCTGGCACTCCTCACCTGAGGGGCAGGGTGGCACCTGGGCCTCTGCCACTGCTCAGTTTCCACATCTGTAAAACGGGAACGAAACCCACCTTCAACACTGTTGGCAGAAGCCAAGCCACACATGTGAGCTCTCCAGCCAAGTGCCTGCCTTAAAGGAAGTGCTCCATCAGTGGTACTACAGCATCAGGCCCACCTTCCTGTAAGCTGGGCTGGGCCATTTTCAGACTTCACAACTCCTAGTGATCCCCTGTTGGCTGTACACACTTTAAGAAATGGGAACATTAATCATTGGACAGGGGGTTCTCATACAGTGACACCTTAAAATTCCAGACTTGAACAGGAAACTCACTTGAACCATGCAATTCTACCTGTCCTCGAGTGAAAAAGCCAAGCCTGAGGGTGTCTCTGCCAGTATGGGTGGGAAACACGGCACACCCTCACACCCATACCTACATGTGATGGAACCCAGCTCCAGACTCAAAAACCTTGTTCCGCTCACTTCCTGACAGATCTACCCTGTATTCTGTAATCCATTTCTTCCTGTTGGATTCCAGCGTTTTTTGTTTTTTGTTTTTTGCACTAAAAAGCTGCCCTATGGAAAGAAAACTTCCGATGTCAAATGTCCATTACATGGAACTACCAAAACTATCAGAAAACGCACTCCTTCCCTCTTCTGATGGACGCCATAAAACTCCACACGCTGCATTGCAACAATATCATTGTGTGAAAGTTTATTTTTCAAACATGGAGGATTATCCTTGGCCTCAGCCTCCACTGCAACTGGCCAAGCATTGGAAATTGAGTTTTTGCATATTAGCTCAGGCATCACATGTAGCAATAATCGAAGATATCCCTCTTGCCTTTCATCATTTTCCTCAACAGAACAGGTCCTCCTGCTCTTAGACTTTGGATTATCACCCATCTCTACAAAGCCAAGTGTTCTTAACATGAAGTCCGCGGATGGGTTGTAGAAGGTTCAAGAGCTTCCTGAAGTAGTTAGAAAACTCCGTGCAGCTGTGTGTTTTTCTCAGGAGAGCACACACACCTGCCATCAGATTCTCAAAGAGGCTCATAACCGCCCCCCCAAAAGAGACGGGGTCAAGTACATTCATGGGTCTTCCTTCATTTAAGGGATTTGCTTTTTGAACCAAACTTGGCAAGCTGTCTAGACATCCTTCCATCACCCACCTCACATTCGCACACAAGGTATAAATCTTTAATCTGTCTTCCTAAGAGTCCAGAACTTAGGGGAGTTTAAAAAAAAAAACAACACATAAAAACACGAGGGATACTTTTAGCAACAGAGGGAAAACACAGAAACACTAGTGATACTTTTAGCAAAATATTTAACTCAATAAGCCTTTTCTTTTTCTTTCCCCCTAAAATCCCTCCTCCCTGTCACTGTCCCTCCCCCCACTCACCCCCGACCCCCGCGGTAGCTTCCAGCCCAGCCTCCCAGGGGCTCCCCACAACACCTGAGCCCGGGCCTGAGCGCGGACTCAAGGCAGGAAAGCACCCGCCGGCAGGGCAAGGAGGGTCAGACTCCAAGCTAACCAGGAATTGGGAAGGCCCGGGGCACCTGGTGCTTTGAGCAAGAGCTCGCACCTCCCGCTTCTGCTGCGAACACAGGCACCGGCACCCCGTTTCCAAGACGAAGGCTCGCAGCGGCTCCTCCGCACACAGAACCAAACGTAACCCTGGAGGCTCGGCTCCAGGCCGCGCCGAAAGCAAACTTTCCAAACACTTCCACCGCGACAGCCGGTGACAACTCCACGGCTTCCCCCGCCCCGCGCGCGCCTGTCAGGGCCCCAGCTGGCCCGGCGCACGCCGCACACGGAACGGGCTCCCCTCGGCGACTGAGCACGTCCCCACGGTGCCCACAGTCCTCCGCCCCCTGCCCGGTACCAGATGAGACGCCGCCCGGCCCTCGGAACCCGGCCCGCCTCGCCTGGCCCAAGTGGCCTCCGCGCTCGGAGAAGTGACAGGCCGGTGAGCCCAGGCTGCCGCGACCGCACTCACCAACTGGCTGGTGGTCCTGGCCATGGACCCCGCGTCGGCTCGGGCACCTCACCCCAGCGCTGCGCGGCTCGGCGCCTCCTCAGCGTCCTCCTCCCCGCGGCGGAGTTCCAGCAATGGCCGCCCTCATCCTGCGCCCGCCCCGCCACTTACAGCCCCCGGCACCGCCCCGCTCCCGCGCGACGCTGGGCGGGACTTCCGCCGAACCGCCGTTGCCACCCGCACCCATTGGCGGTGCCCGCCTGTCGGGTCGCTGCAGCCCTAGTTGGTCGGGTCGACATCTCCCAGCCGCATTTCCGGGTTGAGGCCCAGCGGGCTGAAGCCGCTGGACCCGCCTGGGGGTGGGGGGACGCGACCCAATGGGAGCCAATCCCAGGGCCACTGGGAGGTGCCGGGTTGTGGAGGAGGCGAGCTGTCATCCCAGGCTCCCAGGCGCTGAAAACGAGGTTCTCAGGGGCCTGGGCCGGGCAGGACGGCCAAGGTCATACCTGAGTAACAGGCAAAGCTGGGCTCCAACCCACCTCTCGGACTCAGAAGCTGGGCTCTGCGTAAACAACGGAAAGCGAACCTTTACTAGTTTCAAAACTAAGAAGTGGTCACTGTAGGAACACTTAGGCTCTCAAGTCGTATTTATAAGGCACAAAAGAAGCCTCATCTCACCTCTCCTAATAGTGCCAGGAACACTTTCAGAACTGGTTTGCTCATAATTTTTTTGTAGTTGATGATATTGAATTTTTCTGGAAGTTGTTATTGTTGATGATGATGCTCTCAGTGGTTTTTTAAATTGTGGTAAAATACACATAAAATTTACCGTTAGTGAACGCTTCAATGGCATTAAGTACATTCACATTGTGGAGCTAAGATAATGCCTTAAAACTAGAGTCATCTTTGTTACCTGAAGGTTTGCATATTTTAAAATAACCTTTTCTTTTTTTCTATTTCCAAAAGTCTACAACTCAATGGTGTCAAACTCATTTTCACTGGTTGCCACATCAACCTTGCGGTTGCCTTCAATGGGCCAGATGTAATTTTCAGACTGTATAAATGTAACTACTCCTTAAAAGTTAAGCGAGAGCTCGGCGGTCCCACAGGGTAGAAACAAGGTGCGGGGCTGGATAAAACACGGTGGAGGGCCAGATTCAGCCATGGGCTTTGTGTTTGCCACCTGTGGTCTACATGTTTATTTTTTTTTTAAATAACACTTTATGGAATACAGCAGTAATTATAAAATAACTGAACCCTTAATTCACAGTGGCCAGAATCAATTGTTGGAAAACAGTAATAGCCCCTCTAACATCATCTACTCAGCAGCACTTACTCTTGGTAAGGAATTTTCATGTCTGATCTCATTTAGTCTAAACAAGCATCCAGTTATCTTGCCCGGCTTTTCAGACGAGGAAGCCGAGGCGTAGCGCAGTTCTGTGATTTGCCAGAACCAGGATCTTGATACTCACATGCCAGAGGCTGTCCTTGGACCACTATCTGTTTGTCCAAACTTCCAGTCCTCGGCATTTACTTATCTTTAAGAACAATAAAAATGCCCTGGTGTGGCTCAGTGGATTGAGCAGTGGCCTTCAAACCAAAGGGTCACCAGTTCAATTCCCAGTCTGGGCACGTGCCTGGGTTTCAGGCCAGGTCCCCAGTAGGGGGTGCTCAAGAGGCAACTGTACATTGATATTTCTCTTCTTCTCTTCCTCTCTCCCTTCCCCTCTGTAAGAATACATAAATGAAATCTTTAAAAAAATAAAACACAGGGACAACCTCTGCCCCCCAGAAGGTCTCCTGCTGCTTTGATACTCACCTTTTCACTTAACAATGTATCATCCAGAACTCAACTGGATGAAGCCTAAAGCTTATAGATCCATGTATTGATAAAGCTCCATCCTAACTTACAGTGAAGTGGTTCCCAGCCTTTCCCCCCACGAACAAGGCCCTGCACTTAAATCCAGGCATACCCTTACTTATTTCCTTAGTATAACTTCTTAGCAGATGAAACTGCTGGGTCAAAGCGCAGGCATTCCTCTCAGGACTTTGGATACATGCTGCTAATCCCCCATCGCCGGCCCCTCTCCAGATGCTCTCACCCTCAGTGGACACAAAGACAAGCTCAAGGTAGATGCCAGCTCTTGCCACCATACCAAGCCACACCCAACATTTGGGAACATTGGGCACATTAATCTACATCGATAACCCCTACTGTGGAATATGTATCTCATAAGCAGCTTTGCTCAGAAACCTACTGAAGGATGTGCTCGTCTAAATGAGCCAGTCAGCCAAGAGAAAAGGCGTGAGATCCAGGAAGCAGGAAGGAGAACACACAGGAGGAGGATGACGGGAGTCCCAGGGTTTGTCCGTTCCGCAAATACGTGCTGAGCGTCGCCACCATGCCAAGCACTGTGATAGGTATCAGCTATTCGTTGGTGACAAAACCCAAAAATCTCTGCTCTCGTGGGACTCTGATACCACAGGCTTGTGGTTGGGGGTGGGGGTGGAGACAGCAAGCATTATAAATAAACAAATCTTATGGGATGTTAGAAGGTAGTAAGTGCTATGGGAGAGAAAGAAAATCAGCAAAGGGAAGACTCAGGAGTGTGCAGGGAGTTGGTACAATTTTACATGGATGATGAGGAGAAATCCCACATAAGAATGGGGAACACACACACTCAAGGGCTCCAGAAAAATACGGAAAGTGATAGATTGTCTAGTGGGTTTCACCACATAAAGGTTTTTAAATTAATTTATTAATTGACTGATTTTAGATAGAGAGTGGAAAGAAGAGAGAGGGAGAGTGAGAAACACCCATTGATGCCCTCATTGGTTGATTTGTGTATGTGCCCTGACTGGGGATCAAGCCCCAAACCTTGGCACATCAGCATGATGCTCCAGCAAACTTAGCTACCTAGCCAGGGCACCAGGTTAAAACACTGAATTGCAAAGCTGGCAGAGAAAACTGGCTAGTGTGGCTCAGTGGATTAAGCATTGGCCTGTGAACCACAAGGTCTCTGGTTTGATTCCCAGTGAGGGCACATGCCTGGGTTGCAGAGGGATGAGGAAAACCTCAGAAAAACAGATATACTAGAAAATAAGTGCAAAAACAGTCTCCTAGGCATCCCAACTCATCTCAGCTGTCAGAAATATTTACTCATAGTACAGATGCACTGATTCAACTAGTAACTATCACACTCCACCTTGGTAGGACCTGGAGATGGAGGAAAGTAGGAGTGAGTTGACTCCTCACCCTTTTTGCCAAAAGGCAATAGCTAATGACCATAAGTGATGAATCAATACATAAAATATCTCAATTCAAAGATATCATTAGGACAGCTAGCCAAGATGGAGGTGTAGATAGACATATTGTGCCTCCTCACACAACCAAAAGAAGGACAACAACACATTTTAAAACAAAAAAGAACCGGAACTGATAGAAAATTGAACTGTAATGAAGTCGGACAACCAAGGAGTTAAAGAAGAAAAATTCATCCAGACCAGTAGGAGGGGTGGAGACGGCCAGGCTGGAGAGGACTAGGGGCAAGGCAGCGGCTGGAGGACCAGGGCAGGCAAGGCGGCGGGTGGCGGAACAGGCAAGGTGGTGGATTGGGGACTGGGTGGTCCCACACTCTCATGCAGATAAACTGGAAAGAACAACTGGGGAATGAGACAGACTGAGCAACCCAGGGTTCCAGTTCAAGGAAATAAAGCCTCAAACCACTGATTGAAAACACCTGTGTGTGCTGAGGTGGTGGGAGAGACTCCCAGCGTCACAGGAGAGTTCATTGGAGAGACCCACAAGGTCTAGAACATACACAAACCAATTCACCTGGGAATCAGCACCAGAAGGGCCCAATTTGATTGTGAGTAGCGGGGGAAGTGACTGAAACCAGCAGAGAGCAGAGCAAGCCGCACTGTGGCCTCATGAACCCCTCCCCCACATATAGCGTCACAACATAGCGACAGGGATTGACCCACCCTGGTGAACAACTAAGGCTCCGCCCCTTCCTACGTAACTGGCGCGCGGAGAGAAAAAAAATGGCCCAAATGAACGAACAGATCAAAGCCCCAGAAAAGATACAACTAAGCGACGAAGACATAGACAACCTATCGGATGCACAGTTCAAAACACGTAATCAGACTTCCGGCCAAGACTTCTGGAAGTGTAGGCAGACACACTGTGCCTCCTCCCACAACCAAAATTAAGGACAACAAAGATTCAGAAACAAGAAAACAATCAGAACTGATGATAGAAACTTGAACTGTACGGAAGTCCGACAACCATTCACCCAGACCGGTAAGAGGGGCAGAGTCGCCGCAGGAAAAAGTGGAGGTTGCTGGACCCAGGCGCACAGACAGCCGCGGCTAGCAGACCCCGGGCACAGGGTGGCAACGGTGCAGACCCAATGAGGCTGCGCAAGGTGGCTGGCTGACCAGGTGGTCCCACCTTCCTGTGCAGATAATCCAGGTGAAGGGGAAGTGGCAGAAGGGACTGGAATCCAAGAGAGAGCAGAGCAAGCGCCATTGTTCCCTCTCAGACCCCGCCCCCACATACGGCATCACAACCCAGCAACTGGGCTGCCCCACCCTGGGGAACACCTAAGGCTCCGCCCCTCACTAAGCAACAGCCGCGACCAGGCAAAACTAAACCAAACCAAACAAAACAAAAACAACCAAAAATGACTCAAACAGGAGAACAGATCAAAGCCCCAGAGCCAATTCATCTAAGTGACAAAGAGATAGCCAACCTATCAGATGCACAGTTCAAAGCCCTGGTGATCAGGATGCCCGCAGAATTGGTTGATTTTGCTCACAAATTAGATGAACAAATGAAGGCTACGATAAGTGAAATGAAGGAAAATGCACAGGGAACCAATGGAGATGGGAGGAAAACTGGGACTCAGATCAATGGAGTGGACCAGAAGGAAGAAACAAACAACCAAACAGAAGAGAAGGAAGAAACAAGAATTCAAAAAAAATGAGGAGAGGAACCTCCAGGACATCTTGAAACGTCCCAACATCCGAATTATAGGGGTACCAGAAGGGGAAGAAGAAGAGCAACAAGTGGAAAACTTATTTGAACAAATAATAAAGGAGAACTTCCCCAAACTGGAAAAGGAAATAGACTTCCAGGAAGTCCAGGAAGCTCAGAGAGTCCCAAAGAAGTTGGACCCAAGGAGGAACACGCCAAGGCACATCATAATTACATTAGCCAAGATTAAAATGAAGGTGAGAATTCTAGAAGCAGCAAGGGATAAGGGGACAGTCACCAACCAAGGAGTTCCCATCAGACTGTCAGCTGATTTCTCAAAAGAGAGCTTCCAGGCAAGAAGGGGCTGGAAAGAAGTATTCCAAGTCATGAAAGGCAAGGACTTACATCCAAGATTGCTCTATCCAGCAAAGCTGTCATTTAGAATGGAAGGTAAGATAAAGTGCTTTTCAGATAAGGTCAAGTTCAAGGACTTCGTCATCACCAAGCCCTTATTATATGAAATGTTAAAGGGACTTATCTAAGGAAAAAAAGATAAAAAATATGAACAGTAAAATGACAACAAATGCACAGTTAACAACCAAACCTAAAACAAAAACAAAAATGAACTAACCCTCCCAAAAAACAATAACAGGAACAGAATCACAGAAATGGAGATCACATGGAGGGTTAACAGTGGAGGAGTGGGAGGGGGAGGGAGGGGGAAAAGGTACAGAGAATAAGTAGCATAAATGGTAGGTAGAAAATAGACAGGGGGAGGTTAAGAATAGTATAGGAATTGTAGAAGCCAAAGAACTTACATGTATGACCCATGGACATGAACTAAAGGGGGGAATGTGGGTGGGAGGGGGTGCACAGGGGGAAATGGGACAATTGTAATAGTATAATAAATAAAATATATTAAAAATATATTATTTAGGAAGGTGGACATAGACCCCAGGAAGAACATTCAAACCTGTAGGAAGTAGAATATGAGTATGGAGACTGAGACAGGGCTGCTGTTTCTCATTACAAGCCTTTTTAGAACCACTCGGCATCTGTAACATTGATGGAAACAAAAAGTAATAAAATGGGTGCTTGCTTTGGCAGCACATACACTAAAATGGAAACGATACAAAGATTAGCACGGCCCCTGTGCAAGGATGACAGGCAAATTGGTGAAGCGTTCCATATTTAAAAGATTAATAAAGTAAAGACTAACTAACAAAATGAGCCTGCCTTCTTTGTGGAAATTCTAAGAAGCTCTCAATCATAAATGTAAATCTGTGCGTGGATATTTGCAACAGTTTGGCTTTAATGTGATGTAAAAAATGAAGAAGAAACATCCAAAATTTTATCAAGAGGAGAGTGATAAGTGTTGATACATCCATGTTGGAAAATTCTATGTAGTTACTGAAAGAACGGGGCAAAGCTCTGAAGGCAAAACAACAAGTTGCAGAATATGAACTGGAGTCTTTTAACTCTTAAATCAGAGCCTATCACACTGAAGCATGGTCATGTAGTTCTTGAGTAATCAGAGTAAAGGAATGGGAGAAAGAACACACTGAACACCAGAGCCTAGTGGGGCAGCAGGTGGAGCCTACCTCAGGGCTCACCCCTCAGGGAAGGGGTGAGGGGAGGGGTGGGGTGGTCCAGAGAAAGGTAGCTGAGCAGAGCAGGAGCAGGGCAAGGAGTGGCAGCTGAGAGAGGAAGGCAGGACGGTTCTCAGTTCTTGTGGGGCCTGAATGGCAACCAGTGTGCAAAGCCCAAGCCAGGCCAGTCCAATCCTCAGTCCTGGTGAGAGGCAGGGTACCCCCTCCGTGGGTTGGCTCTGGCTGCCCCTCCGAGGATAGTGGGCAGGAGGGGAGATAGACTCACCTGGCCCAACAGAGTTTGTAGGCATCCTGGCTGGAGGAAGGGGAGGGACAGCCCCCAGCTTTTCTCTGTTGCTTCCTTGCCCAGAGCCTCCATCCATAGTGAAGAGTGACCTTGGGTCAAGAGTGCAATGGCTTGACCTGAGATTGGGAGGTCAAGTTCCACCCAGGGACGGGAAGGAGAATGACCATAATCACCCTGGGAGGGGGCTGAAAGTCTGCTGTATATACATGGCCCATGAGCATACTCACTGCAAACCAAATTCGGTGCTTGCATCAGGCCTGTGCTATTTTATGTTTCTTACTCATTCCCATAACCCGCATGGCACAAGGGAGGAAACAGAAACTAGCCTAATGTCACACAACCAGTGTATTAGTTACCTAACATGTGGATTGAGTTACCCCAAAACTTAAAGACATAAAACAGCAAACATTTATTATTTCATGGTTTCTGACAGTCAGGAATCCAGGAACATCTTGAGTGGTTCTGGCTCAGGGTCTTTCATGATGTTGTAGTCAAAATGTTTGCCGGAGCTGAGTCATTTAAAGGCCTGACAGGGTCCAGAGGATCCACTTCAGAGATTGTCCATTTACTCAGCTATTGGTAGAAGCCTTAATTCCTCACCATTGGGGAAACTCTTTACAGGACTATCTGGGTGTCTTCATACCATGACAACTGGTTATCCCCAGGGTGAATGTTTCAAGAGAAAGAGAGCACACTCGAGATGGAAGCTGCAGTGACATTTATGACCTAATCTCAGAAGTCACACATCATCACTTCTGCCACATTCTATGCATCACAGAGAACAGCATTAATATTTTTGTTCTGATTTTGATGTTAATGATTTTGAGAGAGCGAGAAAGAGAGAAACATCAACTTTTTTTTCACTTATTTATGCATTCATTGGCTGATTCTTGTATGTGTGACCTGACCAGAGATTGAATCTACAACCTTGGTATATCGGGATGATGCTCTAACCAACTGAGCAATCTGCCAGGGCAGCATTAACATTTTTTACCACACCCTTTCCAGCATGGGCACAGCTCTGTGGATCCCAGCTTCCGGTGCTTGGGCTTCTTTCTCCCTCCTGCTCTAAGGGGTGGTACAGTGCTTGGCTTAACACAGGGCCTGCCCTGCTGCTGAGTGCTTTGAGGGTAGTGACTGTTCACTGGGTGGGGTTCTTCCTGGGGGTGGGAGGATCGAGTTTACAAGTACCTCTCAAATGGGAACTGTCCTGTTTATTGTAGGGTAGTACAGCATCCCTGCCCCTATGCACTAGATGCCACTAACACTTTCTCCCTTCCCTGGTAATGGGAACCCAAAATGTCTCCCAAGAGTTCCTTGGGAGAGTGGGGGGAAGAGGGCAGAGGGCAGAATCACTCCAGTTGAAAACCACTGGGGACTTCTGGCCAAGATGGAGGCATAGGTGGACACACTGTGCCTCCTCCCACAACCAAAATTAAGGACAACAAATATTTAGAAACAAGAAAACAATCAGAACTGATGAAAACTTGAACTGTACAGAAGTCCAACAACCATTCATCCAGATCAGTAAGAGGGGTGGATTCGCAGCAGGAAAAAGTGGAGGTTGGCAGACCCCAGCATGCAGGCAGTGGCTGGCAGATCCCAGGTGTACAGGTGGCAGCTAGCAGACCCCAGGCACATAGGCAGCAGCTAGTGGACCGCAGGCATGCGGTGGCAACAGGCAGACCCAGTGAGACTGCGCAAGCGGTCCCACATTTGTGTGCAGATAATCCAGGCTAAGGGGGAGCAGCGGAAGGGACTGGAATCCAAGAGAGAGCAAAGCAAGCGCTATTGTTCCCTCTCGGACCCTGCCCCCACATACAGCATCACAACCCAGCAACTGGGCTGCCCCACCCTGAGGAACACCTAAGGCTCCGCCCCTCACTACGCAACAGCCATGACCAGACAAAACAAAACAAAACAAACAAACAAACAAACAACCAAAAATGACTCAAATGGGAGAACAGATCAAAGCTCCAGAGCCAATTCATCTAAGTGACAAAGAGATAGCCAACCTATCAGATGCACAGTTCAAAGCCCTGGTGATCAGGATGCCCGCAGAATTGGTTGATTTTGCTCACAAATTAGATGAACAAATGAAGGCTACGATAAGTGAAATGAAGGAAAATGCACAGGGAACCAATGGAGATGGGAGGAAAACTGGGACTCAGATCAATGGAGTGGACCAGAAGGAAGAAACAAACAACCAAACAGAAGAGAAGGAAGAAACAAGAATTCAAAAAAATGAGGAGAGGCTTAGGAACCTCCGGGACATCTTGAAACGTCCCAACATCTGAATTATAGGGGTACCAGAAGGAGAAGAAGAGCAACAAGTGGGAAAGTTATTTGAACAAATAATAAAGAAGAACTTCCCCAATCCGGAAAAGGAAATAGACTTCCAGGAAGTCTAGGAAGCTCAGAGAGTCCCAAAGAAGTTGGACCCAAGGAGGAACATGCCAAGGCACATCGTCATTACTTTAGCCAAGATTAAAATGAAGGAGAGAATTCTAGAAGCAGCAAGGGATAAGGGGACAGTCACCAACCAAGGAGTTCCCATAAGACTGTCAGCTGATTTCTCAAAAGAGAGCTTCCAGGCAAGAAGGGGCTGGAAAGAAGTAATCCAAGTCATGAAAGGCAAGGACCTACATCCAAGATTGCTCTATCCAGCGAGCTGTCATTTAGAATGGAAGGGAAGATAAAGTGCTTCTCAGTTAAGGTCAAGTTCAAGGAGTTCATCATTACCAAGCCTTTATTATATGAAATGTTAAAGGGACTTATCTAAGAAAAAGAAGATAAAAAATATGACAGTGAAAAGACAGCAAACTCACAGCTATTAACAACCACACCTCAAACAAAAGCAAACAACTAGAACAGGAACAGGACTACAGAAATGGAGATCATATGGAGGGGTAGCAACAGGGTAGTGGGAGGAGGAAAGAGGGGAAAAGGTACAGAGAATAAGTAGCATAGACGGTGGGTAGGAAATAGACAGGGGGCGGGCAAGAATAGTGTGGAAAATGTAGAAGCTAAAGAACTTATGACACATGCACATGAACTAAAGGGGGGGAATGTGGGTGGGAGGGTGTGTGCAGGGTGGAGGAGAATGATGGGGGAGAAATGGGACAACTGTAATAGTATAATCAATAAAATATATTTGAAAAAAAGAAAAGAAAAGCACTGGGATCGAACATGCATCAGGAACTCCAGACTTCCTATGCCTGGAAGATCACGGTGGTGGGCTTCCTCCTATTAGACTGTACTTTACTGTTGCCCTGGCAGGTCTCCCATGTTGGGGCAGCCGAAGGACAGCCTGTTACCTGTTACCAGGTTCACTTTTCATGGACTGGACACATGAGCTTTGGTAGCACATCTGTCTGATCAGGTGTTTTGGGTGCTGAGCTGGTGCAGCATCAAACTTGAAGTCCTCTACATCCACATGTATGGACACTAAGTAGCACATCTGACATTTAAATTCTGCAGAGAGAAGGGCAGCTCTGCAGTGCCATGTCTGTGGCCGCTGTCTTTTTCCCCCCTAAATGTTTTTATTTTTATTTATTTTTTATTCCAAAGAGAGGAAGGGAAAAAGAAAGACAAAGAGCAGAGACATCGATTGATGGGTTGCCTCTTGTACGTTCACCAACTGGGGATGGATCCCACAACCTAGCATGTGCCCTGACCAGGAATTGAACCTGTGACCTTTTTGTCTAGAAGATGATGACACTCCAACCAACTGAACCACACCATCTAGGACTGTGGCTGTTGACTTTAAGTCCAGACCACCCAAATTTGGTTTCATTTTTACTTTCTCCACTTCCCTTTGTGGCCCATCAATTCTGAAGGGAAACACGCACAAGAGGTTTTTCTAGGTACCGTGCTCAGTGCCACTTGCCTCTGCCAGAGATTGTGGCTGAATTGTACAGAGTCGGGTCTCCTGCCCTCCTCTGATAACCCAACCCCTCCCTTCGCCGGTCAGTCCATGGTGGACTGAGGGTGCTCTCTGCCCAGACGGCAGAGGGCGCAGCCACTGGGAGAGTTTGGTGATGGTACTGTTCTTGGAGATGCTGCCATACGCATGTTTCCATATTGTTTCTTTTCTGTCCGAACCTAATCTGAACTGATGGTGACCCAAGAGGGTGCGGCCCTGTCCTGTTGGGCAGCCTGCCTGCAGAGTGCTTTAAATCAGGGCAAGGGTCACTCTGAGAGCCTCTGCGGGGGGCACAGGCAGGGTCGTCAATCAGGCTGCATGTGGATAAATGGTCCGGGGCGGAAGTGGGTCAGCAAAGAGCGAGTTTCTCTCGGGCTCTGACGGCTGTGGTGTGCCACTGAACAAGCCTGAATTTTCCCCGTAACTCACTTCGTCAGTACAGGGAAACACCAAATTTGATGTGCAGGCAAAACTTTTTTACAGAAGGCAAACCTTTTTTAGTTGTATAATCCACCCTCGTCTAACCCATCTGGCTGAATGGCTATAAATAGGAGTCATTTTACAGGTGAAAAGCCTCTATTACCGTCCTAAGTTTGATTAGTTGTTGACAAAATCACATTTTGCAGTATTTAGAGCTGCCATACCTGTTCCTGATCATGAAGTTGGGTGAGTCGATAGGATGGTAGCTGTCTTTCATGTTGGTGGCAGTCAGTTAGAACATATGTAATATTCTCTACCTGGTCTGTAGCTGTAACTGTGATGTACAGGCAAAGCAAAAATTAAAAAAACAAAACAAAAAACAACTTATGAAAAACAGCCCTGGCTGGTGTGGCTCAGTGGATTGAGTGCCGGCCTACCAGCCAAAGGGTTGCTGTTTCCCAAAGAGCACATGCCTGGGTTGCCCGCCACCTCTCTAGTAGAGGGTGCTCGAGGGGCAACCACACATTGATGTTTCTCTCCTTTCTCCTTCCCTTCCCCTTTCTCTAAAATTAAATAAAATCTTTTTTTAAAAACTTACGAAAAACAAATAATGTAATGATATTAGGATATACACTTTCGTGTTTTTATTCTTATCTAAGGTTATTTGCTGGCTACTGTTGGCCTGTAATTCAGTCTGTGTTACTTAAAGTCTAATATATGAATTGTTTGGATTGAATTCATTATGTTGGGGGCCAGATTGTTGTGAGTATTGATGTGCAGCCTTGAATGTGAATAGTTACTGTAATCTATATTTTACAACTTTTTTCTGACTTAATTATATAAATATTCTATTTGGTCAAGATTTAATCATATCATAATTTAATGAATCTCTTTTTTCAAATATTTGTGCTTTAGCTATAGCTGCCAGGTGATGAATGTTACACGTATGCGCGGTAGTCTTGTAATAAAAAGCATGTGGCGTGTAGACGCTGGCTGGTGTACCTATTCCTTTGGTCACAGTAGGTCTTGGTCGCGCCCTGGATATTGGCTGGAGCCCAGGGAAGGCTAATGAGACCCTCTCTAGTCCCGCGCCCCTGCCGGGTTTGGCCAACGCACTCCCCCCTTGAGCACCTCGGACTCCGGCCGGTAGGGGGCACTATCTTCCGCGATTCCGGACCAGAATTTTCGCCTCCCGCGTGACGCCCTGGCGGGAGCTTTACTAGAGCGGACCCGTGGGCGGGACCGAGCGGGGAGGAACGTATTAAAAGACGGACGCTTCCGGTGAGGGAGAGCTGTGGCTGGGTTTGCTGGGATCATGGCGGAGAATCACTGCGAGCTTCTGCAGCCGGTCCCAGGCAGTTTTGGGGTGGGGTTGGGAGGCAGCCTGTGCCGGCGCTGCAGCGCGGGGCTCGGCGCCTTGTCTCAGCGACCCGGAAACGTGTCCAAGTGGGTCCGGCTCAACGTCGGCGGCACGTACTTTCTCACCACCCGGCAGACGCTGTGCCGGGATCCGAAATCTTTCCTGTACCGTTTGTGCCAGGCCGACCCCGACCTGGACTCAGATAAGGTGAGGGCTGCGCAGGCCGGCCAGGAGGGGCCAGGTCGCCCTGGACTGCGGCCCGTTTACACCCCCTGCCTCATGCTGAGGAGACCCGTTCCGCGCTCCGAGCCCCGCACTCCCCTTGTCACCTGCTCGACCCGAGCCTCCAAACTCCCTGCCCTGGGCGGGGGAAAGAGGATGGCGCTCTAGCGCCTACTACTCTCAAGGATCCCTAGCCACTCCACCTCGCGTCTCTCTTTCTAGCAGTCTCTTTCTAGCTCTCACTGCTCGTCGGTGGAGGTTTCCTGCATCCTGGACTTTGCTGTGAATCTGTACTCTCTTTTCTTCCTTAGATTCTTTTGCCCCTGGTGTGTGAACACCTTTTCTCCGTTCCAGTGTACCTATTGGTTTTGGAATCAGAGGACCCTTGGGTTCTTCTCTTTTCACATTCCAGACGTTTGAATTAATGTTAGGTGGGCGGGGGTGGGGGCGGCGGTAACACTGAGGCCTACCTTTCCCAGTGACTTGCATTTAGAGAATTGGTGCTCTGTAGTTTTTAGCCACAACACTCACCCCATTCAGCACTCTAAGAAGGTGCTGTCCATAGAATATTTCAAAGGGAACGTTGCTCATGCCAAGGAGTATCAAGGAAGGGCCAGGTAGGAGATATTTTTCAATCTGCTTTCTTATTATCCTAGTTTTTCACTGCCCTTGTAGAAGGATAGGACTTTTCCTTTTGGAGCTTATCTTTTTATCAAATATAGTACTCACACTGTTGTTCCAGATAGTAATAGAAATTATTTTGTTGATTACCTTTACAAGGCTCGTGTGGTTGAGGAAGAGTATCCCAGAAGTTGTACCAGATTGAAACTGAGCAAAGGCTCTGTTGGAAAAATAGTTATTACCTATATTTATCCTAGGTAATATACAAGTCTTACTCTTTCTTTTCTGGGTCTCTCAGTTGGGCCTACATAATAGCGCTTGACTTTGTTCCTTGCCAGCCCAACATTTGCCATGCATACGGCTTCCCAGAAAAATTCACATACTTCAAGTTTCAGAAACATGACAGAGACCATTCTCAGGGTGGCATCACCTATGATCAGGAAATGAGAACTCTTGAGTTACTACTGCAGAACCACCCCCGTGGATTGAAATCAGAGTTTGAGATGTCAGCCTTCTGGCCCTCTCCCTCCCCACCTCCTACCCCACACCCCACAGCTACTTCTGTTGCTCATTTGCAAGCTTAGAGAAGTGACTTCCCAGAAAGTGACAGTCATCTCCAGGATAAAAGTAGGCTTTTGTGAGCTATCGTTTTCCTTTTATAGTATGGGTTTGTATTTTATTGTTTTGATATTCTTTTAAAACAGTGGGTCTTAGTAGTCATTCACTAGAATTTCTACTCCAGTGTTCCTGTTTTGTATATTGAGTCAGATTTTAAGTTGCTTTTGGCCGTTGGGTTGTTTTGAGGCAATGGCTGCCTATTCAACACTGAAACAATTGATTCTGAGCCAATTAACTATAGTTTACAGTTAAGTCAATTCATCCTTTCATTGTACTGTTTCAAGACAACTTAAAAAATTAACGCTTTACCAGGAATCCTCTGGGGGAGGGTAATTAATTTATCAGAATGTATCTATGTTGTTGCTTTCTCAATTATTATCCCCTTAACCATATATTTTTTTTTCTAAAATGTAAAATTTAGAACATGAAGGTAAGGTAGTAGCAATTACAGTTTCTGTCTCATAAAATAGTTGGTAACAGATTAAGAGTTAGTTTTGTCACAGATAATGTGAATTTGCCAGAGAGAGTAATGCTCATTCACCTTAGTCATAGTTGTAGGGTTTTTTTACTTCAAATGAGGGCATATATGATACTCGGTCTTTTCAGGTCCCCCCACTTGCCCTCGCCCTGCCCCTGGATCTGATCTGATGAAAGAATGCCGCAGAGATTGACTCTTAGATAATTAAACCCTGAGTGACCAATCTGAGGATTGCAGGGAGGAGGGGAAGGGGTGTTTGGAGTGGGACACTGGCTCTGCTCCTAATTACAAAACAGAAGACAAACAGGATGTTGATTCACGTGTAAAAAGCTCAAGCCTTGGCCTCCTAGTTAAGATGCATGAAAGCATACCTGGCAGATAATCCTAGGGCTGAAGCCAAGTGTTGGCCTGGTGGAAGATTTCCTGCTGGGCATTTCACTAGTGTTGATTGAGCACCTGGGGTTGCTTGGCTAGGGGTTGGGTGGGGAGATTGGAAGGGGAGGAGTTCCAGGGAGACCTGTAACCTTTCAGGAACCTGATGATGGGTTTGGAGTTCACTGGGAGAATGCTTGTGGCTTGCTGTTAAACGCAGAGTGTCTGGTGGGGAGCTGGGTCAGGGAAGCTGTGCGGGGGAGATGGAGTTACAGGACATTTCCTTGAGTGTTTTTTAAGAAGTCAACAGACAGGTTGTTAGGGAGGATGGGAAGCTGGGTTTCAGATGGTCCCCCCTCCCCTTAAGTCTTCACATTCCCTGTCTCAGGACTGAGCCTGGGACCCATTGCCCTCTCCCAGGCCCCCAAACCCTTGCCCTCTTGTCTCAAGTTCTGACTCTGGGCCCATTGCTACCATGAGGTTCTCTTTGTAGACAGTGCAAGTGTGAATTCTCTTTTCCTGCGTCGGGGCTGGGGCTGAGTCTGCGTTACTCCTTTCAGCTGTCCCGGGTCATTTTTCTCTGCCGTGTTCCCTTAGGGGCCCGCAAGCTGCAATACTCCTTCCCGGCAGTGTTTCCTCAGTCCTTGACGTGTGATTCATTTTGATTCTGTCTGTGTACTCTGTGGTACCTGGCCCATAGGCATTGTTGAACAGGTTAGACTTTGTTTAGAGCTGAATCAGCCCTTGTGTCAGTGTGGAGAAGCTTTAGGAGTTTAAGGGCAACAGGAAATGCTACTTGGTGGGTAACCACTCAGATGAAGTAGGATTTGAGGGGGTTTGGTCTCTGCCACTGAGCCAGGCCTGGAGAAAACTGTGGGCCGCGTGCACATTTGCTTTTGTCCTCCGACAGGGCCGTTTTCCCGGCTTTGGCACTGCAGAGTCAGTGGCGGCAGATGGGTCTTCGAGGAGTGGGGCCAGCGGGTGCTTCTGCTGACATGCCCCTTGCGGTTCTTTCTTTGCTTGTGCTCACCGCAGGTGTAGTTGGTGTTGGCAAGCCTCAGGACCGGAAAGGTAGTGAAAGGAATTTTATGGACACAGCTAAAGGGCAAAGTGACGGGGGTGTGGGGTGGAAGTATGGAATTTTAAGCCACTAGGCAAGAGAAGTGGGGGGTTATTTTGAGTGGAAACGGCACATTGTGTTTGGTGCAATGAAATCGGAGGTGAAGGGCTGTCTTGCCGAACCGCTGCAAGTGTCTCATGCACCCATGAGAGCCGAGCCAGCCTGTCTAAGGCCACGAGTGGGTGTTAGTTCACACTTTGCTTGAGGATGTGGCTCTGGGTATGTTCTTAGCACCAACCGCACATCACGGTTTGTTGAGGACCTGAAGAAATGGTCCCCTTGCATGCTGGGCGCCAACCCTTTCCTCCCGCTAGTACAGCAGTGCTTGATGCCAGTGAATGCTGAGGTCACTTCTCACAAGGTGGCTAACTTGAAGGCTCCTCTGATATTGCCTGCCTGAAAGTCCTCTCGGGAAAGTCCTAAGAAAGAGTGAGAAGAGCTTGCTTCAGGGCATCAGCCCCCAGGCCATCAGCTGTCCCGCCCTCAGTCCTCTGGGGGTGGCCCTGGAGGAAGTGGTGTGGGCTGCACAGCAGTTCCTCTTTCTGCCGAATGCACACGCTCCCTCCCGCTGCTCTTCTCCAGCAGGACAGTGACTGGTCTTGGTTTAGAGTGGGAGTCAGAATACTGTGGTCTAGCCGATTTTGCAAAGACAATGGTAGGGGACACAGATGCCTGCCTGTGCCAGGTCAGCAGTCCCTGGGCCAGCAGTCTTTCAAGTCCTCTAAAGGAGCTGATGCTTGGCGTCAAGGGAGGGTCCGTGTGGCCAGGGTGACAGCAGACCACCTTGGGCACCGGTGCTCTCACCAGGCCTTCACTGGGCAGTGCTCCCCACACTACAGAGCACCCAGAACATTTCAGTCTGGAGTTGGTGGGATGTGGTTATTGGGAGGCTGGGAGCATTTTCCCAGTTGGCACTCTGGGCCTGAGTTTGAGTCAGCCCACAACTGACCTGGCTGTGTGCCTCTCTGAGTCATGGGGGCACTGTGAGCCGTAGGGAAGATGATGAGCGGAACACCTGCCTCACCCAGTGCTTGGTGCTGGGTTATTGTGGTCAATAGTGTTGGCTCTTAGCAGTCTTTATTTTACTTTCCTACTTTATTTTTAGAAAGAGTGTAGCAAGAATACTTCCCCCTGAACCCCCATGGTGTGTTTTTTGTTATTGCTTCTCTCTTACACATAGCCACTGGCTCACCAGCTCAGCCAGACCTCAAGGTGGCTGCCCCCAGTCTTCCTTGCTTCCCCGGCTGCCTCTTCCTGCTCCACTCCCAGCCCCTGGCTGGTTTCAGGACAGGCTCTGGAGGGCCAGCTCCCTCTGTGGGCAGGGAGGGGCACTGCTTCCTGTGCAGCCACTGAAGTTTCTTGCAACAAACTGGATGCCTTGGGTCTGGAGAACACTGCCCCAGAGTTCACATGCCATCGTTGTATGTGTTGGGATGGACTGGAGGCATCTAGGTGAGGGACATACCCACCACCTCTCACGGTTCCGGTGGGCTCTCGTTTCCTCAGCATTGGGCCTCCAGGATCTTGGTCTGCTTTTGCAAGTCAGTTTGGGTGGATGGGAATGGTTCTGGAAGGGTGAGCTGGGCCAGCCACTCATTGCCGATAGGTAGTCTAAGGAAGGCTTTTCAAAAGGGGACATGGAGAGGCTCTGAGTGCCAGGCAGTCCTTGGGGAGATGGGGTTAGGGAGCAGAGGAGCTGCAGGCCTGCCCTTCAGCCCCAGAGCCAAAGGAAGGGTAGCCTCTGCACTGATCTTCCAGCAGGGCCAAGCACAGGAAGAGGGCAGAGGCCACCTGGGAGCCAGCAAGGTGGTGCCTGAGGAGACAGCTGGCGGTGAGGGCTCAGGTGCCTGGAGGGAGCAGTGGGTCAGATCTGAACCCCTGGCCAGTGTCCTGGCTGCCGTGTTCCGGTACCTGGGGGGCTGGAGACTCTGGCCCTGAGGAGGCCTCACCCCAAGGCTGGCAGAGTGTGTGCAGCGGGGAACACTCTGGGTTCTTCCAGCTGAGGCCTCTGCCCTCGGGGTCATGGTTCTCACCTGCTCCCTTCTCTAGTTGATTTCCTAATGCCAGCAGTTTTATGGTAAACACCCACACTCACACCACTGAGATAAGCAGTGTGACATCTGTCGGGGATTTATGTGCAGGTGTTCTGTACCTGCAGCGTCTCTAGGGAGGGAAGCACCTGAGAAAACGGGGCAGATGGACGTCCCCTTGCCTTGTGACATGAATGTTCATAACAGCTGTGACCTGGGCAGGTGGCGCTGGAGCTCGCGCTTCACCACAGCATTCTGCTGACAGCTGGTCCCCGCTCGGGCGGCCTTCTCTAAGTGCTGCAGGGTCTGGTCCGGCGCACGGACAGGCCCTGTGAACCATGCCCACTGTGCCATGTCCTGGGGGGACCCCCTCAGGTGAGTCTGAGGCACATTTGTTCCAGGAGAAGCCTCAGGAGCCTCCTGGGTGGGGGCCTCTGCTTCCGGTGAGCCTCATTCGAGTTGCCTGTGTCAGGCTAAATTCTGGGTTTCTAAGCAACAATAGTGTTTTTTAATGATTTTTATTTGAGCTTTACTGTATTTTTCCCATTACCATTTAGTCCCCTTACACCCCCCTCCCTGCAGCAATCACCACACTGTTGTCCACGCGTCCTCTTTCCTTTTCATTCAATCCCTCCACCCCCTAACCTCCACCATCCCACAAGCTGTCACCTGCTGTCCATCTGTGAGCCTGCCCCTGTTTGGCTAAGCTGCAGTACTTTGGTGTCCGTCTGGGGCTGGGGAGCCAGGCTGGCGGTCAGGGCCCTGATGTCTGAGGGGGACTGTTTGCAGGGGAGGTGGCCAGGGGCAGCGCTGAGGGTCAGAATAGACGCAGAGCCCTGGCACATGCATCCCCATCTCTGCCCAGAGCCCTTGCCTTTCTTTTATTGCCCGAGTGTGCTGGAAGGTTTCAGATCTCTGGGTGCACGCAGGGCACCGTGGGGCCTCCTGTGGGTAAAACTAAGTCAGAACCAGCCGACACTCCTGCGTGTGTGCCGCACGGCTGGTGTGTGAGGTCGCAGTGCCACCCTGCGCATCGGGTGCCTGGGACAAGCCTCTGGTCTCTGGGCCTCCGTGTCCTCATTTGCAGTTGATGATGTCTACCACCTCTTCCTGGCCGAAGATTTGAGAGCCTGCAGAAGACAGCAGAAGACAGAGCAGAAGTGAAGGTTTTGTGTGCAAATTCAAAATAGATAATTTCAGAGTAAGAAACGAGTGTTTCCAGTTAGGTTGATTGCAAGCGTTTGTGTACAGAAAAGTCCTGTGCTTTTGCATGTAGATTTCAGGGGAAGAAATTTGGCAGAGAATGTGTCTCACATTTACCTCGGGACGGGACGCACAGCCCTCTTAATTTCAAGTGTCCAGTGGTCATCCCTGTTCCATTGCAACAGAGCAGTGGTCCTGTCCGTTCCCTAGCGATGGACAGGAGCCAAGTGCATACGCCCTGTGATGTGAACCCAGGAGGCGGAGTGGGACCTGGCAACAGAATTATTTTGTTTAGAATCTTGCAGGAGAGCCTGATGTTGTCAGCCCCTGTCCCTTGCCATTTTCAAGACCACGCGGTGTGTCAAAGTGGCAGCCCTTAGGGACAAGTGGCCCCCAATTTGTCCACGATGCTTGGCTGGGCAGTGCATTCAGTTCTGCCTTTAAGGGCAGGTTTTACTCCTGGGCATGCAGCGTGGGCAGGGAACCTCGGTCGGGGGCTGTTGGAGTGGCCCGGGTGCCTTGCTGGTCCTCAGAGCATCACTGGGCAGGCTCAGGGGAGTGGCGGGGTGCGGCTCGCTCAGTGGTTCCCAATCAGGGCTGTGTGCTCCTCCTCCCTCAGTTTTGGGAACCCAGGTCAGGGGTCTCCTGAGACAGCAGTGACGTGGGCTCCGCCCTGCCTTTGCCCACCCCATCCTCTTGAGAAGTGACTGCAGACACCGTGCTCCTGGCTGTGGCCAAGGCCTCATCTCTGTGTCCTGGTGGCTGCCCTGCTCGGGCCCAGCAGCCCCATGGGGCAGGCTCATGAATGAAGGGCTTAACTTCTCCAGGAGACCAGCGGCTGGACTGGAGTTCCACAAACACACCAGAAAATAGACAGGACCACTACTTGGCTGCCAACAGCAGAACAGGGATGGCTACTGGATTCTTGAAATTAAGAGGGCTCAGTGTCCTGAACTAAATGCAGGATAGAGTCCCTCTGTCAAATTTCTTCAATGAAATCGAAATGCAAAGGCATAGGACTTTCCATGCACAAACGTTTGCAATCAACACCCCTTTGTGCCCCTCAGGGTGGGATTCGGGCGTTCAGTCAACCTGGCGTCAGGAAGCCCCCCTCCACTCACCAGTGTGTGGGCTGGAGGGGGCAGTATGCTGGCTGTCATTAAATATTCAAGAGCCAAATCCAGCATTTCTCTTTTTCATGGAAAAGAATTTTGTTTATTGATTTTAGAGTGAGAGAGAGAGAGGGGAAGGAGAGACAAAGCATTTATCTTTTTTTATGCCTTTAGGGTAGACAGCACTTCACAAGTAGGTCGCATGCTAATCCGCTGAGAAGTGGGGAAGGTCAATAGAGGGAAGTGGTGTGTCCTGAATGCAGTTTTGTGGAGAATGCGTCTTAATTGTGGCTCTTCTGCCAAAAAGAAAGGGAAGGGGAACCGGAAGGACAGGGAAGGGGAGGGAAGTGGAGGGGAGGGGGAAACCCAGACTTACCATTCTGTGAATGGAGCACTTGCTGGTTGTGTAAATTGGGGAAAGGACAGCAAGAGGGAGGAAGAGGGATCCCGGAGCCTGGCCACCCAGCCAGTGTTTGTTTTTTTTAAACAAGCAAACTTTTATTGTCTAGAAATATATATTGAAAACATTCCCCCCAAAGGATGCTATTCTCTCATTTCCCCGTCTTCTTCCTCTTCTCCAACACCCCTGATATAAAGGACATTAGTACACTATTTCACCTTCACCCAGGTGTCCAGACAACGCTCCAGCTGTGTACTCTTCGGTGTTTGCAAGCCGCGGGTCCACGCAGCATGTACAGATACCGGGCAGGCCCCGTACTCCGTGCCCACTTCAGTCTCACCACGATGGGCTTTCCCGTTAATCCACTGAGGAAAGGTTTGGGATTGAGGGGCAAAGTCATCGCAAGGAGGAGCAGATGCTGCAGGCTATGCCGCCAGCCCAGCCCTTGTCCCTCTCGTGACTGGAGCATGTAGAGCAGAACATAGATCCAAAGATTTCCTTTGCTCTTAGAGAGAGAAGGGAGGGAGAGAGAGAGGGAGAGAAACATTGGCCTGCAACCAAGGCATGCGCCCTGACTGGGAATTGAACCCACGTCATTTCAATTAGCGGGCCGGCACTCAATCCACTGCGCCACACCAGCCAGGGCTGGCCACTGTTAAGTCTTGGTCCGAGTCCCTGCTGTCTGAGTGTGACCACCGCAAGTGTCCATCATCAGGGTCTCGTCCCGGGGCTGATGCAGACTCGTGGAGTAACGGAGGAACGTTAGTGCAGCCTGCCGACAGCCCTGCCTTGGCCATGCCCCAGTCGCTAGTGCAGATGTCACCGAGACGGTCCTCTCTGCGCCGTGCACATGTGAGCCTGACCCCTGACTTTGGGGGTTTTTGCATTTCTGTGTTTTGAATTTTTCTTGGTTTCCACGTTAGCAGCACAAGCGCGTGAGGTGCCGAGGGGGCCGAGGCCTGGCACACGTGTCAGTGTCGGTCCGGTGGCCCAGTGGCTCGCTGGCAGAGATGTCCGAGGGCGCCTGTCCCCGGCCCACCCTTGCCAGCGCTCCTCGACTCTGGAGCACGCTGCTCATGCTCGGACACGTGGCTCTGGCAGAATGCTGCTCACGTGCGTCTAGGTGAGAGGCAGTCTGCCGTCCTCTGGGCTGCAGCTACACGTTAGGGCCTGCGGAGCTGCAGGGTCTTGGTGTAGGGGCCCTGGCACTTCCTGCAGAGGTCAAAATCTCCTTCTGGCAGTTGAGCGATGAGGGCGCAGCTCCCACAGACTGCTGCCTGTTCTGTCCTAACCCTGCCATCTCGGCCCTGTTTCTTAATGCGGCCATCCAATCACAACAGGTCCCCAAGAAGAATTAGGCTGGCCCGTGCTGACATGACTCCAGGGGAACTGCTCATCAGTCAAAGCCAGACAGGCTGGCTCGTCATTGGCCGGGGATGGTACGGCAGATCCCTCAAGGCCACTTGTTCTTCGGCATCTCGAGGGTCGCCTGTGAACCCGCAGCTCTAGGCTCGGGCAGCTGGGCCTGGAGGCAGGCCTGGGAAGTGGGCCCTGTGGCTTGTCCCTCCTGGGAGGGAATGCTGCGGCCCCCGTTGCTGGGACCGGTGTGAAGGCAGCCGCTGGGCTGAGTGTCCCGCCCTCAGAGCCTGGTGATGCCTGGGCAGACCTGCGGCTCAGAGTTGTGCCACGTGGGAGACGCACAGAATGACGAGGGTCCCTTTGAAAGCCCACTCTGGTTGCACGTGTCCTCACAGAGGCCAGCCCAGCAGCAGGTGTGCCCGGAGTGACTGGCAGGTTCTGGATGCCCCAGAGTGCTGGCGTGCGTTCCGGGAGTGTGGAAGCATGCCCAGCTCTGAGCAGTCAGGGTTCTGTGTGCATTTGAGTGCCCGGCCCCCGGACACCTCTCTCTCTAGAGGTGGCCTTGGCCTGGGCTTTCTAAATCAGTGTGTTTAATCTAGTCTCTCAGTGCGGCCTCTGGGAGATATACAGGAAAACATTTTTCTGCTGAAAATAGAACAAGGATTCTAGTGAAAAATTCACATGGATTTTTAAGGTAAGCCAAAAAAGTCACTGCTTTAACTGACTGGAAGCTGCTGAGCCTCAGAAAGGGACATGCAATGTGACCCTTGAGGTCCTCCCGATCACTGCCCTTTTCCGGATAAGCCTCACATTTCGAGGCCCAGCCCCAATGCCAGTTCCCCTGTGTCCAATCCAGGCTCCCTCTCTGAGTTCTGTCAGTGCCCAGGCAGCTGCCCCTTCTTACTTCCAGTCTGCTGTGTGCTACAGTTCTGCTGACTCTCCTCTTTTCCTCCTTTTTTATCCCACTTTGTCTGCGCAAACTTTTAGGACTAGGTCACCTTTGCGTATCTCATGCTACTTGGCATGCTGTTGGCACTCAATAAATGTCCTTTTTTTGTTCTGCCAGGTCCCTGCTCCAAGCGCAATGTCTAGGTTGTGGCTCATGTGGTCTTGAGTCCAGAGTCTGACCACACTCAGGTTGGCCCTGAGATCTCAGCACCTTCTGACAAGGGAGGCTCCCTGGGGTGTCTTGAGGGTGGGGATGAGCCTCTTCCCCTCTGATCTTTTCTACATAACCTCCCAGCTGCGTGTGAGGTAGCAGCGAGTTGATAAATAATTCCTGAGCTTGGCAATGTGCAAATGTCATTGTTCGCCTCTTTTCAGACATGGGAGAGGAGGTGCCCCTCCATTCCTTGTTCCAGCAGCTCTGTCCCTTCCTTTCTAGACCTCAGCCCCTTTGTCAGAAATGGTGGTGTTTTCACCAGTAGGGAAGCTGCTGAAGCTACGTTCTTCCAGAAGCTGGTGTATGGGGTCCTTTAGCCTGGCTTGGAGAACAGTAGAGGTCCAGAGGCCCAGGTGGTAGGGGCTCGTGGGACAGTATGAGACCAGTGCTTCCTTTAATATGGGGGGGTAGAGCCAGAGGGTGAATTTGAGAAGTCTTTGTGGTTGGGACACTGCCCTGGGGGACAGGAAGTTCACAGTGGGGAGAGAGGGAGCCCGCAGTGGCTGGAGTCTGGCCCAGTGCTAGGCCTACAGGAGAGAAGGGCACAGAGGTGCTCTGGGCTGAGCCGGCCTGCACACAGACCAGTGAGGCTCTAGGTCCAAGTGCTTTCATGTCCGGAGCCCTGATTTTAGATATGATGTAAGAAGAGCAACTTTGTAAAGGTGGACTTAGTGAAGAAGCCCTCGAAACTCAGGTTTTACCACACAAATTCCAGAATTTAATGTTCATGAATGAAAAATAAGGCTGTAACATGGAATATTGTTGTGGTCAGGACACCTCCAGCCTCCTGGGTGCGCTGTGGGGCCTGTGGGCATATCATGTCTAGAAAGGTGAAGTATTTACACTGGTCCCCCTCTCCTGCAGAGATGCCTGATGCTGTTCTGGGGCTGCAGCCAGCCAGCTGCTCTTGTATTCTTAGTGGCCCTCGCCTGCTAAGGACCTCTTGTGACCCCAAGAGCCACTTTCTGGACAGGGAGGCCACATCGACTCTCAGACTGGCTTATAGAGTCACAGTCTCAGGGTGGAGACCTTGGCACCCTCTACCTTCCGGTGCCAGGTGGTCCAGATGCCAGGCTCTGCCTGGGGAGAGCAGGGTTCTCCCTGGGACGAATGGGCTGGTGTGGATGGAGGAGATGTTGGGCCCCTCATCTAGCCAGTAGCCCCACTAGAAGGCTGCCTAGGTGGGTCATACTCATCAGCCCAAATCGGATGTCCAGCTCACACATCTGCAGTATTCTGGCAGTATCAGATCCATTGCCTTGGGTGGATCTGAGTCCCTGTCACACCCCCCATACCTATGTGACTTGTTTGCCATAGATTCTCCCATGTTTATTACTTTGCACAGCCTCCATGAGGTCCACTTAGGTGGTGTCATTGTATGGGGACTGTCTCCACCCTAGTGTCTACCTCCCCTGGACACGGATGATCAGCCAGAGATGCTGTGATTGGAACTGACTCTGAAGACCCTCTATGTGTGGTGAGGGGTCCCTGTCAGAAAGGCCCCTGGTGCTGGGCGTGTAGGAGGAACACCCTCTGATGGTGTGTTCTGCAACAACTTGGACTCCGCCACCACTGCCCAGCAGGTGAGGCTCCCTTGGTGGTCAGCAGTCACTGGGAACCTCTAGGGGAAATGAGGTTCTGTTATACTGACCTGGCCCATCATTCCTGATGCCCTGTCCTGCATAATTGCCTAGGGAGGGAACCCAAAATGAGGACAAGCCCTGGCCACAGAGGTCATGTTTTGGTGTCCCTCAGAATTGGACCTGTCAGTGTCACCCCTACCTTTAAGAGCTTTCCATGAAGGAGAGTCTATTAGTGATTCTGTAGGACTGTTTCTAAAATGAAAAAGAATCAGCTTTTTGTTAGAACTCTTTGGAGCGATGAGGAAAGAGGCCCCATACATAATCACCTTGCCTCATAGTGAATAAAGGAAGGTTATCTTATTACAAAACATAATTTAAACTTGGCTTCGACCTCTTATGGCTGGTGTGGCTAGGTAGGTTGGAGCGTCATCCCGTAACTGAAAGGTTGAGTGTTCAATTCTTAGTCAGAGCACATGCCTCTGTTGCAGGTTTGATCCCTGGTCAGGGTGTGTACAGAAGGCAACTGATGGATCTTTCTCACATTGATCTTTCTCTCTTTCTCTCTCCCTTCCTTTCTAAAAAGCAATGTAAAAAAAAAAAGTTCTTGGATAAGGATAAAAAAAAAAGAGAGAGAGAGAGCTCTGGCTGATGTCAGTTGGTTAGGCATCATCCCTCAAAGTAAAAGTTTGCCGGTTCAATTGCAGGTCGTCGTGCGTGCATGGGTCGCAGGTTTGGTTCCCAGTGCAGGCACATATGAGAGGCAACTGATCAACATTTCTCTCGCACATTGATGTTTTTCTTCCTCTCTTTCTTGCTCCCTTCCACTCTCTCTAAAAATAAATAAATGAAATCTTAAAGCAAACAAACAAACAAAACTTGGGTTAGACCTGAGATGGGGACAGATCAGGGCTGGAGGCTGCGATGGCAGGAGGCAGAGAGCACTACGTGGGGATTCCCTAAAGTGCCATGAGTGTCAATCTGGTTCTGGGTTAAAGAGACAACCCAAATGCCTCCAAACACCTTTCAGATGTGGCCTGGCCCGGAGTCAGCTGTGGCGCTGCTGCTTTCTTGTCCAGGATTCACGTTGGTGCTTTGTTCTTTGTAGGATGAAACAGGTGCCTATTTAATCGACAGAGATCCCACCTATTTTGGGCCTGTGCTGAATTACCTGAGACATGGAAAGCTGGTCATTAACAAAGACCTCGCAGAAGAAGGTGAGTCGAGGGCAGGATTTGGTGAAGGTGCCAGCTGGACCCCTCTGGGCCTGAGCCACCTCATGGAGCAGGCTCTGTGCACTGGAGCCGGGCTGGCATCCAAATGCCCTGCCCCTTGCAGAGGGTCCAGAGCCTAAGTCTCCTCACTTGCCCCCCCAAACATGTCCCATGAGACAGCATCAGGTGAGATGGCTGATTGGCACAGCCTGTTCCCCTTCTCTCCTCCAAGACACAAAGGCTCGTTAGAGCTAGGCTGGCCCATCAGGACTGCTGTAGCAGCAGGGCCTAGGGACTTCAGTCCAGGCCCCTGCAACCCCACTTCCGGGCTGTTGGCAGGTCCATGGGCTACCTCTTTCAAGTGTCCAGTGAAGCATGAGCGTGGGGGCTTCTCCCTTGGAAGACCACCCAGTGTCACAGGCACTTTGACTAAAACAATCTGAGGGCCATGTGTTAGGGACATGCTCACTCTGTGAGTCTCTCAGGTGTCCCTCAGAGTCGCTGGGCCTGCTCTCTTCCAGGGCACTACTGTGCCATCATCTCTGAGTTCTGTCTGCAATCCCAAATGCTGTACTATGTTCCGATTCTGGTCACAAGGAGCAGGGATGCCAGGCACAGCCCTGTGGGTACCAGGTCTGAGGCTGGTGTCTGCATGCTCTGGTGTGGGCTTGGCTCCAAGCACTGGGAGGTCTGGAGAGGCTCAGGGCACTGTCACTCAGAGTGAGGTCTGGCTCCTCTGCTCTGCTTTCGCCCTGGAATGACTGCTAGTACTGAACCATGTCCTTCAGCTCTCATCATGTCTTACTTCATGTCTTTTCTGGATCCCTGGACCCCTTTTTTCTTGCTCACATACTGGTTTGGGACACCATTCGTGTTGTGTGTGGACATCTGTACAGTTCCAAGCTGAACTTCACAGCCTCTTCCCAATGCGATTTGCTTAGGAAGGGGTACTTGATGAGACCAAGCCCTGCCACTTGGCCCCGCCTGCCTCCCTCCTTGTGGCCTCAGACACAGTGTCATCAGGAGAAACACCCATGTGAACACCATTTCCTGGTTCTGCCCTTCAGACTGTAGTGCGTGGAGCATCCAGGTGAAAGAAAGGTGTGCCCTTTAGACCCAGGCATCTGTCTTAAAGCTTCTGGTGCTCATTTGCAATGCCCCTCAGTCCCTGCTCATGGATCTGAAGGGAGGGGTTGACAGTGGCCTCAGGTCATCCTGAGAAGTGACAATCTACATGTGGCCTGTCTTTAGGCAGCCCTGAAGAAAGACACCCTGCCTGGCAGGTTGCTGCCCGCCCCCACCTTCACCCTCTATTACCTCACCTCGTGACCTTGTTAGGAGGCAGCTTGAGCAGGTCCAGCAACTGGAGTTCACAGCTCTGAGTTTCTGGTGCTGCCAGTGGAAGGACTGTGCCATGCAGAGTGAGGTTGGGCCAGGATGACCAGGCATGGCAGCAGAAGACACACTCCGAATCATCTGGAATACCCATGAGGAATCCCTGAAGCAGAGCCCCTCCCATTTGTTCTTGATTTCAAGTCCCTAAATAAGGTGCATTACAAATGGCTATCTTTGGGAATAATGGAGTTCCTAAACTGGCCAGAGTCCTAGGGCAAGGAGCCACCCCCACAACCAGCCAGTCTAATGTTTGAATAGGGAAACTGAGGTAGGTATCAGGTGACTCAGAGACTTACACAAGGCTGCTGGGCCAGGCCCAAGCCTTTTGTGGAAGGGAGGGAAGAGTCAGCCAGCCCAGAGCAGTCAGATGCGGGCTGTGGAGGGAAAATGCTGTGTTCATCCCATGTGCCCAGCATGGAGCTCATAGTCCACACTAGGGGACCTGCGTGTAAACCAGCTGTTCTGTGTGTGAGTTCTGCATCCAGCAGATCACTTGGGGGCCATTCATGCAGGAGCATGTTTGATAAACACGCTGTTCTCCATTTGAGCCGTCTGCCCCGGTTCTGGGGAGCCATATCAGGGGCCAGCAGTGTCTGCATGGAGACTCTTGGGGTGTTAAGGATGGGCTGAAGAGTCGTTAGTGGTCCAGGCGCAGGCCACAGGTTTACAGCAGGGCTGAAATGAAATGCTTATTCTTTGATTCAGTGACAATTATAGTTCTTTTTCTCTATTCCAGGAGTGTTGGAAGAAGCAGAATTTTATAATATCACCTCACTAATAAAACTTGTAAAGGACAAAATTAGAGAACGAGACAGCAAAACATCACAGGTGAGACCATTGACTAGAAGCTTCTGCTCATAGGCACATATGCGTGACTCCTCCCCTTTCCTTCTCACTGTCCGAGGGCAGCTGGTCAGCCTCCTCCTGAGGCTTTGGGATCTGGCTGTCCTATCTTGGTGACCATCTGCCTCTTTTATCGTCCTAACATCTAATGGCACTGTGGCAGGCATGAAGGGTGAATTGAACTAGCCCTGTCCAGCATATCCTCAGGATGTCCCACTCCAGTGGGAAGGGACAGACAGCTACCAGGGTAGAAAGTCAAGTCCAGCGTGGGTGGGGAGGTGGCAGGGAACAGGAAGCCCCTGAGGGGAGTGAGTGAGGGCAGTCAGGGCACTAAAGTGCGAACGGCCTGTGGGCTGTGTGCTTGCCCATTCGGAGGGCCTGTGTGCGGGGTGGGGAGAAACGGGGAGCGCAGGTTTTGAGCTGGGGGCAGGTGGTGGGTGCAGGGGTCCTATAGACCTATGTCGGTGCAATGAGAACTCAGCTTTACTGGGAAAGAAGGTCTTGTTTGGTTCCCTTTGTGCCACTTGTGTGCCTGGTGGTGCCGGAGCCAGCACAGTCATGCTGCCGCCCATTAGACCAGCACTGTTTGAAGTGGCCTGGGTCCAGCACCTCCGCGAAGGGAGGCACCAGAGAATCTAAGGATTAGTCTTCATTGATATGCCAGCTCTGTGCTGAGAGCACAGCAGTGAGCCCATGTCCAGTGAGTTCAGCTCCTTGGGGAGGATGCCATGAAGTGGACCGTCCCTCAGAGCTGCTGTTAATATCCGGAGATTCTTGGTCCACTTAAAACCCTTTTGCACACCTCCCCCCACTCCTAGGGGCTGCCGGTACACCCTGAGCCGGAGCTCTGGACCTTTGTGAAGAGGCTCACTGACAGCCTGGCTTCCCAGAGTGGCTGCTCAGGGACCCGGCCTGGGAAGGGGCCTATTGCAGTGACAGCCTAGGAGGCTGGGACCGCCACCTGACGACCCCCAGTCCTCCTGTGGGAGCCAGTGGAGCGGCAGACATGTCCATGAGCTCGCTGATCCTCTGCAGACAGTTCGCCTCACCCTCCCAGCAGACCCACTTAATGAGTTGTGCCACCTGGCCTGGCACAGCCTGTGTCCTCACTCTTCCCTTGCATAGTGGCATAGTGGAGGCAGAAGAGACCCTTGTCAAAGGGCTGTTGTGAAGATTGGAGGTCTCACACTGGGTAGTACACCAGTGTCACTCACAGTCTCGCAAATGAAAGCAGTTTCCAGCTGTGACCCTGTCATTTGAGTGTCCCGGATGAGTCACTGCCTTAACATCAGAGAACAGCCTGGTGCTCCTGCAGCCCCTTTCCTGTGGTTGCACATGTGTTAGGTGTGGTGGCAGCCTTGTCCTGCAGTAGCAGCTCCATGAGGGCAGGCCTCCCCAGGGGCTCCTGGTGCCAGATACCGTGCCTGGAATGGAGCTCAGGGAAGGTTGGGTGGGGGCTGGGTCAAAAGACACATCATTTTTTTGGAAGCCAGTCAGTCCAAGGGAGGGCCTGTGTCTGAAAGCTTTGCTGGGAGCAGGGCCAGGTTGGTCCTGCATCACTCTTAGGCCTCCCTGTTCTTCCTTCCCCAGCTGGTGGATTCAGGGACTTGGTGTGGCTCCCCGGTGGAACAGGTCCCTCGTGGGCGTCCTCGTGTGTTCATAGCTAGACACAGGTGCTCTTGGCATTTCAGGAACATGACTCACTTTACTTTGGAATTTAGAAATAGAAATGTATTTGGAGCAGACGAGGAAGCAGAAAACAACAGCTGTTCCAGCCTGTTTGTTTTGTTTCAGTGTATGTGTTTGGGGCTGCCTTAGGCATCGTGACCTGAGCCTGAGAAGTAGGGGGACACGTCAGCCTCACCAGGCCTCCTGTTGGGCTGTCCCAAGAATCAGCAACTTGAGCAAGGTTGCTGGACTAGGGCGGTAGCAGCGTGGGGCCCATCTCACCTGTGGCCCTTGTTCTTGCAGGTGCCAGTGAAGCACGTGTACCGTGTGCTTCAGTGTCAGGAGGAAGAGCTCACACAGATGGTGTCCACCATGTCCGATGGCTGGAAGTTTGAGCAGGTGAAGGCCCCTCTGCCACTCTCTTGCGGGCTGGTTTGGTGTGAGCCTGTTAATTACAATGGTCCCATCTGGATCCTTAGGGCTGCTGGCCCCAGGGACCAGTATGCAATGAGGCATCGGGCACCTGTGGATTCCGAAAATGTGGTTTACTGGCAGCCTGTTGCCGTGGTGTGTGGGTGGGGAAGGTGGGGCTGTTCTTAGAGTGCTTCCCCCCTCCCACTTCTTCTCTATTAATTCTGCAGTTATTTTTCTTGCTCTGGCCCATTCTTCTGGGGGGACTGTTCTCTGAGCTTCTGTCTGGCATGTAGTGTGTGTGTGGTTGGCCTCCTGACCACATCCTGGCCTGGCCCTGCTTCCCTGTCCCACCTCATGTCTGCCCTGCCTCTCCTGTGCTGGCTGAGCAGACGGACTTCCGGCTCTTTCTGCGCTGGGGGTGGCGCGTATGCCTTTCCTGGTCGGGCTGCTCTGCATCCTCCAGCCCCTTTCTTATCCTTAATTGGAAAGATGTTGCTGATGCCTGTCCACTTTCCTCCTCTCTGCTCTTGCCACAATCTGGGACTGATGGGACAACGTGCGAGTCCTCTTCCCTGCCCGTCTTCCCTTTCTGCAGTTCTATATACTGCTTTTGTCCTGAGCAGCCGCACTTGCTTGGTACCTGTGGCCTTGGAACACGTTAAGGGTGTTCTCTGAGTGGCCAGCACTTTCCTACTAGTTTGTCGTTGCTATTCCACTGTTTCAGGCAGAGACTCTGAGGTTTGGGCTTGTGACACTGTTTGGCCCCCAACCCAGCTACTAGGTATGAAAGGTGTATACTGGGGCTGTGACCGCAGCCCCAGGTAGTGACTGCCCCCCTCAGGAGGCTCCCTCTGGCCTCTGGGAGTTTCCTTTGTTGCTAGCTTCCATTAGGTTCAGGTTCTGTCCACAGTGAGTGGTGCTCCCCAGAGAGACTATGGGAGATTACATAGTCACTCCAGCATCCCTCCTAATAAAGTCCACCCCTATTCTTTGGGTCTTTTGAAATAATGGATTGCATTGTAGAGCACTTGGAGTTCCCTTAAACTGTCACTGAGCACAAGTGCAGTCAGCATGTGTGTCCTTCCCTCCACCCTGGGAGCAGCCGCCAGGGCTGCTCTGTGTGTCCCTGTTCTGATGGCATTGCAGCTTGTCCTGCCCTGCTCTTGCCCTGGGGGATCCAGGCAAGGGCCTGTGGTCTGCGTGTGTTTCTCGTGTTCTGACCTCATCAGAGCCCCTCTGGAGACTCATGAAGGAACAGCAGTTTCTTGCCGGCCCTCGTGTTGTCCCTTGATGTGCTGCCTGGACCAGGGCTAGAGAGGCGGGAGCTGCAATCACCCGTTCAGGATCTGTGAACTAGGTCACCCTCAGGTGGAGCCTCTCTGGCTCGTGCTGGAAGGGAGAGAGCATCTCCTGCCTTTTGCATGGGCATCTTCCTCCACATGACCAGCTTTGGGACTTTGTCCTTAGTTCTGAGTGGATCCTAAATCCATTGAAAAGAGCTGGGTCCTCTCTTCTCAAGTTTTATGCCTTTTGCCTGGTTTTTCCTCTGGGGACATTGTTCATGCCAGCAAAAGCCCAGAACCAGAGTCATGTTTTTGTTTAAAGAGAAATGCTTTATTCTCAGCAGGAGCTGGACCTGCTGCAGGGGATGTAGAGTCAAAGCCCAGGCCCAGCAAGGTGGTAGGACTGAACCCAGGGTCACCCAGTGGTCAGTGACAAGGGGAAAACGAGGTTCTAACTGAGGTTGGGAAGAGGCTCTCATGCCTTGTGAGAATATGCCTCTGGCAGACCCAGTTATAAGTGACTGCACCCCACTGCCCTGTCCATGTCCAGGGCCAGGCGCCACTGTAGTCCAGAGGTGGCAGGGTCCATCTGAGGGGCAGCTGTGAACCTAGGACAGACTTACAGAAGCATGGGGAGAATGTGTCTACCCCTTTTTGTTTGGGCCCCCTGTGCTTTCTCTTCCTTTGGCCGTGCTGGCCTCACCACTCCAAATGCCCCTCACCTGGCTGCTCACACCACCTCCCCCTCATCCTTCCCACATCCTTGTACCCAGAGCTCCCTCCTGCCTCTGGTCTCTTGTGAGCAGAGATTCATATTTAGGGAGGCCAGAGATTGAGGGGGCTTCCAGGTGTTCGTTGGCTTGATTATTATGCCATTGATGGTCTTATTACAATTTAGTGTTTTTCTTCTGGTGAACTGTGCATTTAAAAATACAGAAGCCCTTGGTGGCCCTGGGGTAGGCGGGGCTGACTGAGAAGCCCACAGAGATGGCTCACACAGACTGAGACTGAAGCATATGGAAGTCACAGCTTCCCAGCATCCATCTCTGAGATTCAGGCAGCTCTACCCTCTGTGGCCCTCCTCTGCCAGCCTTCCCTCCTGCCACCAGAGTGTAGTCCTTCTCGGTCAGTAGCCCCAGGGGAGGAAGGGTCTATCCTGGCTTCTCCTGGGAAGGCCCAGTGGCTGCGGTGAGAAGCAGAATGTTTGGGAGCTTATCCTCATGTGTGCATGTGTGTGCGCTCACACGTGTGTGCTCTGGGCCTGTGTGCACTGAATGCCCCAGTTCCGCCGCCTGCTCCAGCGGACCAGCTCTGAGCACAATGCCCCCACCCTGCTGTCCTCTGCACCCTACTTGGCATCGTGCTCCCTTCTCCTTATGGTCAGTCAGTCACATCTTGGGGGCCCAGAGAGCTGAAAGGAGCAGACTGTCCTGCAGAGAAGGGCTGTCTCGCATTAAGTGTACGTGTGTGGTGGTGTTGCAGGTGTGGGTGTGTATGTGCCCCAGTATGGATGTGTCAGGATTTTGTTTTCCCTAAGTTCACTAGAAACCTCTTGGCTGAAACCTGTCCCTTAATCTCTCCGAGTGTTGGCTGTCTTTGCCGTGGATTTTCGCAGGTCGGAGCTTCCTTCGCTGGGGGTGGCCTGGTCCTGAGCCGGGTGTGTACGTGGCTCTGCCCACATCACACCTGCCTTCTCTCCTCCCAGCTGGTCAGCATTGGCTCTTCCTACAACTACGGCAGTGAAGACCAGGCTGAGTTCCTCTGTGTGGTCTCCAAGGAGCTACACAACTCCCCGTACGGTACGACCAGCGAGCCCAGTGAGAAAGCCAAGGTGAGTGACTCTGGGCCAGTGGGCAGGCAGCAGCCGTTAGTACTCTGGCCTCCTGCCAGTAGAGGGGGTTTGTGAGGGTAGAGGACAACGCCCTTCGTAGGGTTGGGTTTTTCCTCAGAGCTTTATCATTTCTTGTTGTTCTCATCACACTCCCAGCTGTGCAGGCTCCCTGGTGGCTCACCCACCTGTGCTTCTTGTTTATCATCACATAATTCTTGCATGCATGTCAGAAGCAGAGTCCTGTATTGAAGGATATATATTGTCCCATAGGATGTGGGGGGGTGGGTTAAGGGGTCTTCGAGTGCAGCGTGCCCGCATGGGGTGAGCCCCTATGGCTTCTACAGCCTACACCCTCTACCATCTCTCTCTTCTAATGGGCAGAACGCTCCTGGAAGTGTTGTGGCTGTGCTTTTAAGTGATACCAGCACTGTGGGCTGCTTTCCTGGGGATTTGGGACTGGGATGCTGCTGGGAGGGGCCCCTGAGTGGCACCTGCCTTGGCCACACCCACTGCTAATTGGAGTTGAGTTTGGTTTGTACAAGGAGTGTGGATCCTGCAGGTTCTGTTATGTTAGAGTCCATGGAGTGTGTCCTTGGTCTGTTACGGGCCAGTCCTTCTGTAAACTGGCATTGCTCCTGGGTGCTGGCTCTTCCCTGTGTGGGGAGGGCAGTACAGCCAGGGCAAAAGTGGAACTGCCGTGTCATTTGCTTTCGGGCTAGCCTTGTGGCAGGGAGCAGTGGCTGGCCTTGCCCAGAGGCAGAAGATTCTAGTGGCATCTCCTCTGGGTGTATTTCTGAGGTCAGGGATTCTAGGACAGGCAGAACCTAGCATTGACCTGGGCTGGCTCTGCCTGGCAGGACCTCCAGAACTTTGAAGCAGATGGTGGCTGGGCAGCCCTGCAACCGGCCCTGAAGAGGATTCAGGGGGTCTGAGAGGCCTTCGCAGAACCCAGGACAGGATAGCGTGAGGACTGGTGCAGGTTCCTATGGGCCGGGCAGCAGGCAGGCGCATGGGGCATGAAGGAGTCCCGGGGCCAGCCCTGGGGTTGTGCTTCTCACAGAATCTAGGGTGGAAGGAGACCCCTCTCTGCGATCCCCCAGCCTCATGAGGAGGCACATCTCTCTCTAAGCAATTGCAGGGCTCTTTTGTAAGCTTTTTATTTTTAGAAGCTTTTATTCCTGAACTTAAAAATTTGTCATAGCCAAGCTCACCAGGGCAGCTGCCCTAGCTCATTTCCCTCAGGTGGCCTTTTCACTGCAGAAAAAAATCCGTCTGTGCTGTGAGGGAACTCCAAGCATGATCCCAAAGCCCTTCGCCATTGAAAATACAGCCCTGTTTCTCTCCCTAAAATGCCTGGCTCTGGAGTGTGGTGGCTACAGTGACTATAAGCAAGGGCAGTGGCAGGAGCTCCCAGGATGAGGAGCATGGTCGGCTCTTCTGGAAAGCTGTGGAAAACCATGGAGGCCGGGTTGAGGATGGCACTTTGGGGACACCCGTGTGCAGCTTAGTGGTCACAGTGCTACATGTTATGAGGGCAGTAGGTGTCACTGCTGTGGATCTGCTCACCAGGTGATGGCCTGCAGCACCTGATAGCCTTCCAGTGCTGATGGGTCAGCCTCCCTTCTCAAGGCGGACGTGACTGGAGAGAGCGGGTGGGGTAGGGCAGCGCAGCAGGGGGAAAGGTCCACACAAGAGCTGCTGAGTCCACCACCAGCTACATGTTCAGGGACCTCCTAAAGCACTCTTTGATTCCATGGCTTGCCGGAAGGATTCACAGAACTCACCACTCTTAATGCTCTTGGTTGCAGTTTATTACAGGAAAAATAGAGTGAAGATTCACACGCACTGGAGAGAGCGCATGGGAGCCATGCCAGACTCAGAGCTTCTTTGTGTGTGCTCCTCGAGGAGTCGGGGTGCTGGGCAGCATGAGTAGAACATTGCCCGCTGGGATGCTCCCTTAGCCTCTGAGTCCAGAGATTTTACTGGGCTTGGTCACCCAGACGTGATTAACCAGTGATAGATCACCCAGGTACCTGATGATAGTTGCCAGCCCCCTGGCCAACTGATCCTGCCCCCCCGCAACGTTGTTAGACTATCCAGTGTGTCCTGGAGGTCATGATCTCCCGGGGGCAAGGGCAAAAGCCAGAGCTCAGTTTGGGCAAGGTTAAGTTCTTCACTATGAAGGGGGAAGAAAACCTGGCACTTGAGGAGTGCCAGGGCCTGGGGACAATTGGACAATTGCCCGAGCCCTGTGTTCCTCCATGGTGTGATCTGGGAGTGTGCGTTTGGGGCCCAGGCGTCCAAGATGAGGCTGTTCTGTGCTTCGCTGCAAAGTACAGCAGGAGTTCCTGGCTCTGAGTGCCCACGGTCCCTGAGGTCTCTCTGGGCCGCCTTCCCTCTGCGGCCTCCCTGCCTTGCCCTGCACTGATGGTATCTTCTCTTCTTCTCTTCCTGTGCTGCCTGGTATGTGCTGAACCAGAGTGATGAGGAGGAGACGGGTCATGATGGGAATGACTCAGATTAAGTGTAAATGTCCTGGTGAGCTCTGCTGGCCTTACAATGGACCCCATACCTTAGTCTCCTTGACCCAGACCCTCCTCCACTGTCTCTGTCCCATGTGTGTAGTTGACAGAACTTTCCACACTAGATGCCAACTGTGTAGATCTGCAGTAGAACTGGCTTGTCTGGGAGTGAGGCTGTGTCTGTCCCTTGTAGGAAGCCTGTCTGAGTGGGCTCGGTTGCCTGCGAACCCTATGTGTCATGCTTCCTTGCCGTGGATGTCAGTGGGCAAGGACAGGGGCTTGTACTTCCTGGCAGCTGGGCCACCCCCAGCCTGCCAACCTTCCCATCCTGGCACTGACCCACAGGCTCAGGGCCGAAGAGCTGGGGCTGTGCTACAGAGGGTGGCTGCCGGCCCCACAGTGCCCCTGCTCCCCAGGGCCTCGGGCGAGGGATGCTGGTGGAGAGTCTGTGTGGGTCCTCCTTCTGTTAGCCTCCTTCGCCCCCAGGTGCTCCTCGCTTCCCTGTCACCTCCTAGTCTCATCTCATTGCCTGAGCTGAGTCCAGGACTCGACTGCTGTTTTCCCCTCGCAGGAACCCCCTCGCCTACTCCCTGTCTTGCATACAGGAGTTAAGGCCCAGAGAGGGCAGGGTGCAGATTGGCGAGCCCAGCATCATTCTAGGGCCCCCTGCTCCCATCAGGGCCCCGCTCATGGGCTGAGCCTTGCAAGCTGGGACCTTCAGCCTCAGACCTGGGAAGAGCTCGGAAAGGCACAAGGCACTGAAAAACCAACCTCTGGCCATGGGAAGTGTAGACTGGGGCTTTTTTTACACTTTAAATGGTTGGGATTTTGCAGGGGAGGGTCATTATATAAGTACATAACATCCTCAGTTTTACCCTTTGACCTGCAAACCCTAAAATACGTATTTACTACTTGACCCTTTAAGAAAATGTTTGCCGGGCACAGGTCTGGACCAGCTGTCAGAGCCCAGGGACAGGCAGCATGAGCTCCATCTGTCCTTTTAAACTCTCTGGTGGCCACATTAAATAAGCAGAAATATGGAATTTATGCTAATAATCTTTCTTAATATACTACATGCAAAAGTATTGTCATTCCAACCTGAAAAATAATTGAGACACTTGACACGTCTTCACAGTCTCTGAGATCAGGTGTGTATTTGCATCTGTGGTCCTTCTCAGTTGGGGTGGCCACGTCTTAGTCAGCTCAGCAGCATGTGGGCAGCAGACCCTTGACTTTGGCCTGCCCCGGTGGTGACCAGTGCTAGGAACTGTGATAGGAGCCAGCTGGGCATTGGGGGAGCCTGTGTGAGCTTGGAGGAGCTGTACCTGCTGGTTGGCTGCAGGGCGCTGGCACTGGGCCAGCATCTGAGAGGGACAAGAGGCTTCTTTCAGCCCCCCTTTCCAGTTACTGACTTTGTGTCTGCTGGCCAGAGCTACTGTGGTGGCCCTCACTCAGGTCTGGGCCATTGGGAGGGGTGAGTGTGGGCTGATCACAGAGCAGCCCTGGAGCTGCCCTGGCCTCCAGATCTGCCTAGGTCTGCTGGTGGGGGTGCTGCTCGTGGTGTGTGGCCCAGGTGAGAGCTCTGTCCAGGACAGACGGGCACTGTGACTGTCACAGGTCCTGGGAGGGATTTTCTATTCACGTTAAAAGATAGTTGTTGGGATTCTGCTCTGGTAAGGTGGACTCTCTGTGTTATCTTGTTCTCATGCCATGTTCTGGTTGTGCGGACCTTATTGTTTTCCCCACTTAGTCCTGCGAGCTCAGGAACTCTTCTGCTGGGCTCCCACAAAGTGAAGGCAGCTTCATGGGCCCCACATGCCCTTGCTTTCCTTGTAAACAGCAGAGATAAGGGGCCAGCAGACCCCCCTGGGACTGAGACTAGCACTTTGTGTGCAGAAGGGAGCTGCAGGGGCTGACAGGGCCTCCGGGGCTTTCCCCATGAGCTGGCAAATCCTACTGAATCTAGGCACTTGCCCTTGTCTGGCTTGAGGAGGGGCGTGTAGTCTGGGGCTCTGCTGCCCCAGCGCAGCAGAAGGGGTGCCTTGCAAGGACTGTCGCCTGGGCTGTCTGAGCAGCCCCAGAGCTCTCAGAGACTCAGGGGCGCAGGGCTGTGGACCAAGAGGATTGCGGGAGCATCGGGACAGCTGGAACAACTCCCAAGAACATGTGCCTTCTCTTGAGTCACTTGGATGAACACTAGGTGACTGTGAGGGATGGCCACCCTGTGTGGGCAGCCGCCCTGGCTGGTGAGTCGGGGGCCAGCAGGCCACTTGCTGTGAGCTTGAGATCCTCAGCGGCTGCCTGCAGGGCCTTGCTGGGAGGCGGTGAATCTCTCTCTGTCCAGAGCATCGTGTGGGTCTGGGCCTGGCACGAGCAGGGCTGGCTTCCTTCCAGGGCATATCCCTGTGTTGCACCTGGGCACACGGTGTCCCCGAAGCCCTATCTCTCTCTCAGCTCTGAAATTCAAGTGCATAAAGCCCCAGGGCAGCTTGCTCTCTTACACCACTGATGGGATCCCAGAGAGGGTAATCTTTCAGTATTGGCTTTGGCTAGGTTGAGCCAGGTTGGGACTTGTGGCCTGTCTGCCCAGGTTATCTGATGCTTAGTATCGAAATAGCATTATTTGCCAGTTCTGAAGCCCCCCTCTGGGGACACAGGGTCCTGCTGCCTCCACTTGGCCTGCGTGGGGTTTGACTCCATAGTCCATTGCCAGTGCACACACCCGTCCCCAGGTGGCTCCAGGCCTTTAGGAGCTCCCCAGTCCGATTTGGAGGTGGGTGGAATGCACAAATGATGTCAGTGGTGAGAGAAGGTCTGGGGTCGGGTGGAAGGCTACTCTTGCTGAGATGCCAAGGAAGAGTGGGAGGGAGAGAGGCGGCAGGCTTTTCTGGGCGGGCAGTGGGGTCAGGTGTGTGTTCCAGAGAGTCCTGTCTGGCTGCAGCAAGAAGGGAGTTGGTACTTCTCAAGTGTGCCCACAGGGAGGCCAAGCACCGTGCAGCGAGACCCGAGCTCATGCAGGCAGCACGTGGCAAACTGATGGGTGTGGGTGTAGGGTGATGGGGCAGTCCTGGGATCCTAGGGTTCTGGGTAGTGTGATCTGGTTTGCGGGGTGGAGGAGACCAGGTTTGCAGTGGGGCATGAAAGAAGGAAGAGTGTCAGATTGGGGTGGGGACCTCTGGAATCTTGGGGGCCCCAGTTGTACTTATGTGTCTGCAGCCTAGGACCAAACTAGGCTGGAGAGGGATGAGGGATTTGAGAGTCAGTGCCTGTTAGGTGGACAGTTAATGCCCCTGGGTGGGCTCTGGCATCCCTCAGAGAGGAGCAGAAGGTGCCATTGAGGGAGATGCTGCTCGTAGTCCCTGGGGCCTGATAAGGAGCTGTACCCACTCTGGCTATGCCTGTGTGTCTCAGGACTCATGGAGGAAGCTCAGGGAGGCACCTGGTGGAGGTGAGGGGGTGTCCCTTTCTGATGTCAGGTTGGATGGAGAATGTGGAGAGTTGGGAGGGCCAGCCCCTTGTGTAAACCAGGAGATGCGGGAGGCAGCACTCCATGTCGAGGGTCAGCTGGACTGCTCCCCAGCCTGTTCGCACACCCTGGCTTGGGTGCTGGCTTCCTCAGGCCCCTCTGCTGAGCCATCTGTGGACTCCGCTCCCTGGAGCAGGGCCCTTGGCTCCAAGGCTGCATAGCTCCTGCTTCCCTACGCAAGACCCGAGGTCTCATTCTCTGCACTTGACATTTTCAGATTTTGCAAGAACGAGGTTCAAGGATGTGAGGAACACGGTGTTGACAGCTGAAGAAACATTTTACTTTTTCCAAGATGCAACGAACTGCCATGTTGAGGAAGCTCGGCCGTGAGAAGAAACCTGCTTTTAACAATTTCTATAGAGATCTGGGTGTGAATCCTTTTTTGCCTCTGAGGTGGGTGGTGAGAGACGTGACCAGCTGTCTAAGGCCAGGCATCGCCCACTAGGAGGAAGCGTGCTGGCCAGGAGGGCATTCCCAGAGGGGCCTTCGCTGGTTTTTCCAAGTGCCACACAGGCCTGAGGCAGGATGCTCCTGACCGACCCCTTTAATCACCGGAGACCATTTAAAGGATAGCGTTCTTGGTGCTACATAAACTGTCTGTAATGGGCCCAGGGCCTTGCTGGTAGGAAGAGGACGCAGTGCGGTGGCCCTGGGCTCTGGGTGGCTGCTGGTCACCCACACCGCACCAAGCCCTGGTTTTTGGGTCAGAGTTATGCCCAGGTGTGGCTGGTTGGTGGTTTCTCACAGCCTTGAGCAGCTTTTGACAGAGCGGCCTCCATGTGTTCACTGCTTCCTGGGCCCCTACCCTAGGGCTGGGGCCTTCTCCAGAGCCTCACTCCCCTGGCCTCCCCTGGCCTCCCCTGGCCTGACCTGGCCTGACCTGGCCTGACCTGGCCGGAATAGTCAAGGCTTCTCCACTTGTATTTTCCAGGCGAGAGACTTTTGCCATCTCTTATTTCCCTGTGTGGATAGACGTTCCCAATGTTTTTACTTTCTAGAAATGCTGAAAGTGTTGCTGCATTTTGGATGGATCTGTTAAGTCACTTAAAGGGAGGTGGAAATTGTGTCTTGTTCACCCCACCCACGGCTCAGGAGGAACCTGGCGCTGGTTAGCGCCTTTGTCTTGCCCGGGGCGGAGGTGTGAGTGGGAGGCCTGTCCATCTGGCTGCTGGAGCTGAAACTGCAGGTCACGTTGAAAATCGGATGTTTACAGCGCATCACAAATATTTCTTTCTTGCCGGCTCTTTCATTTTCTTTGTATAACTATGCAGTTCTCTCTGACATTTCCGGGATATTTGAGACTTCACCTGCGGGCTCTGCCCACCTGACGTGACATCGGAGCTACCAGGATTCCTCTGAAACCCACTGTCCACATGCTTTGAGAACAGACCTTTCTGAGCTGGTTGTGGGGACTGCCAGATTCTGGGGGGCCTGGCTCGGACAAGCACCTCTCCGTTTCCTGACCTTGGGCCCCCAGGGAGCTGTGCACACTGGCACTGGGGCTGCTGACACGTCGGGCACAGGCTCCGACACGTCCAGTTTCAAATGCTTCCGGAGGCATCTCACCTGTGCCCTCTTCTCCTTTGCCAATAAATAACCTGATTAACCAAGTTCTTCGGCACCTAGGATTTACCTACTCCTTTGTGTAAAGCCTGTTGTATGTTGTCCGATGTTTGGCTTCAGCCATTTAGAGCGACCTTTCTGTGGGGCGCATTTTGCTCTTGGTGACCCGTTCTCCTCACGGGGCCTTGGGTGAAGGGCAGCCCTTGCTGGCCTCCGGGTGTTCCTGTGAGGCGTTGCTGGTTGCTTATTGTCATTTAATTTGTGATCTTGACATTTTAGATAGGCTTTTTTTTTTTTAATTTAAAGATATTAAGACTTAATTCACTAAAATTTATTCTAAGGGGATATTTATACTTTTATACTTTTTTAGGTATCCGTATTTTATCAGCTTACAGTTTAATGCCTAAGTTTCCCCTGAAAATAGCAAATAAAATTGTGTATTTATGAATGAGCAGAGCAACTATTAGTGTCTTAAAATGCATGGAAAAGCTCTTGGCGACACTGGGCAGAGTCAGTGGCCAGGGTGGAACTGGCTGCCTGCCTTTCTGTCACTGTTCAGGGAGGCTGGCTGGGGGGTTAGCACAGCACATACCCAGGGGCCAGGAGATCATCTCTGAGTGACTTTTCGTAAAGTACCGATCAAGTTAAGTGTGTCCACCTGTTTTGTCTCTTACTCTGACCAGAAGCATCCACTTCAAGTCCCTTCATGTCCTTGGGCATTCCAAGGTCCCCACCCCACTCCTTGCCCCAGCTCCCACCCCCGCCCCCCCAGGGTCACTCTGGCTCCCACTGGTGGTTTCTGTTCAACACTCCTGGGATGCTTTCCACACTTCAGGGAAATTCCTGTTCCCTTGTCCCCTGGAGAACTCTGACTCCCTGAGGCTGGCTAGGATGTCCTTGACCTCAAGATGCTGGAATCTTGAGCTTTCCAAACTTTTGGTCTCTCAGAGTGTCTCTCCTGTTTCCAGGTGTGTGACCAGCCTGGCCAGGGGTCCTGGGGTCCTGGGAGGGGACCTGTTCTGCCTGCCCTGCCTGGGGGTGGGAACGGCCTGCCTGGGGGCAGGGCTCTTCAGCACTTGGTGCACAGCTCAGGGCACATGGGGAAGGACTCCAAGTTCTACTCTGAGGAGTCTGCTTTCTGAACAGACTAAACTTGGCATCACTCAGCACCCTGATGCCAACAATGAACCTGGACATGCCTCTAGTTCCTGCTGCCAGGTGGGTACTTGGGAGAGGTTCCAGAGTACCTCGGGTATCCCCGTCAAAGCCCTGAGCTTGTCTTGTGTTCCAGCAAAGGACTGAAAAGGAGACAGCCATCTAATCTGTGTCCCAAGGTCGAGGAGGGAGCCCTACCTCTTGGACCTTGCCCTCCAAGCCAGCCTGCCTGCCTGCCTTAGGGGTGGGTGGGGAGGAGGAAGTGACACAGCTCCTGGGGCCACTAGACGTGTAGCTCCAGGAAGCCAGAGGAGGACAGGAGAGGAAGGTGGGCGCTTGGTGTGTGCAGGCTCCCTACATGGGCGCCCAGCTGCCGGGCCTCCCACAGAGCACATGCCTAGAGGCTTCCAGGGCTCTGCACGGGGGCAGGCACCACCCCTTGACCTCTTGCCTTGTCCCTCTCCCTGCGTTTACTTGTGTCCCCCCAACAGGTGCTCTGACATCTTTCATCCTCCTCTGAGCTGGCGGCAGCAGCTGGCTGGTGTCCCTTTACCTGTCAGTCCCTGAACCCCATTGAGGCAATAAAGGGCGGAGTCAGCAGGGCAGCAGTTTGTTCACCACAGAGCCTGCGTGCTCAGGCCTGCGGGGCACCGGGCACAGGTGCCCTGGAGCCCGTGGGGTCTGCATCCTTCAGCAGGAGAGGGCTCCGCTGCAGCAGCTTTGGAGTAAACTGATTCCCTGAGACACACTGATAATCTGGATGCTGGTGCACAACCCCTAGGTGAGGAGAGGTGGGTCTTTGGCTTCGGGGGCTTTGATTTGCATTCCCCCCTTTGCCTTCCCCTCCATGCCTTACAAGTGGTAGCATCAGACCTAGGGCCCAGCTCGGGGCACACAGCCAGTCCTATGACATCAGAGCCATGGTTGACCTCTGGTCCTTGAGGCCAGAAGGGGTCTGGCCTAGCAGTTTTCTGGGGCTCCTGTGAGCTAATCATAATGCTTACGTGTGCATGCCCTCGTGGTGTGTGTGCATGTGTGTGGATTTCCAGGCCTGGTTACGGCCCACAGGAGGGGTGTCTGGTCTCTCTCCAACTCTTGCTTCACCTGTAGGCTGCTGTGCTTGCTACAGGGTGGGTCTTTCATCGCGGTCCCTGCCCCGGGTTGGGCTTGCTCCCTTCTACCCCGTTGCGGGGGCAGCAGACAGTCTCCAGTTCTCCGAAGTGTTCTTCGGGCTGCTGACCTAACCCTGGCACTGCCACCCACCACCTGGCAGATGGCTCTGAGGTACTGCTTGGTGACAGTGTGACAAGTTGTGTCTGAGCTGTGCCCCTGCCAAGGATGGGGAAGGGGACTGCCAACAGGTGGGGGTGTGTCTCCTTAATCTCTCACAACACTGAGCGTGCCGTGAACTGTGAATGGCATGAAATAAACCTGCTTTCCCTTTTAATCTCCCGTTCTCTTCCGGAATGTTTGCCTTTCCTCTCCGTAGTCCTCTGGTTGAGCATGTGCTCCGGGTCCTGGCAAAGTGTTGGGGAGCCCAGCGGTGGGGGAGCTGAGTCCTAGGTTGGCCACCACCTTGGATGTGGCAGCTCGCAGTAGCTCAGTGGCTGCATCAGAGGCCCTGCCCAGGACCCCAGACTTCCCCTCCCAACCCAGCTGGGTATGGTGTTGCTGGGGGCTAGGATGCACTGGTGTCTGCCCCTCTTCCCTGTTAGCCCCACAGAACCTGACCCCTGCCCTCTAGTGGGAGGACTGAAGGGGTACTGAGGGACCCCAGGGCACTCAGAAAGCTGGGACAGCAGACAGGAGGAGGCAAAGATGGGATGTTGAGTCCTCCAAGGGGAGCCTGGTTCTCGCCCACCTCCAGGCAGTGAGGCTTCATTCTGGCCTCCACCCGGAGGCTGCAGAGGGGCTTCCCTCCAGAAACCACCTAGTGCTGAGCCAACCCCCTACCACAAGGCCTGAAGCTTTTTAATACCTCCAGAGCAGGGGGCTGGGGTCGGCCAAACCTTTTTCCAAGGCTTCGGGACCTAGGGGCAGGCCCTGGTCCCAGCCGGGATGACCCAGAACTTGTCTCCAGGGCTGCCCTAAGACACTCATAGTTTGGTTCCACCCCCACTCTCCTGCCTGGGCCTTGGTGTATCTGCTGCTCCCGGAGGGACTCAGAGCCCACCTCTGGTCTAGAGAAGGCGTGTGCAGCACACAGCCTAGTCCCTGGAGGGTCACAGAGCGGGGACCCGCCAGCAGGTAAGTGGGGCCACCATGAACCTCTGCCCATCATTGCACCTCCCAGTGGTACTTCCTGCCTGGAGGCAGGGATGCACTGGGCAAAGTGCAACCCCAAGGGGAATTAAGTACTTGTTCCCACTCCATCCCCAGGGACAGTCCTTAGCAGGCACATACGAAGTGAGTGTCGATTCTTCCTTAAGTCCCCAGACCTGCTTGCTTCCCGGCACCAGGCTGGCCACATGCGTGTGGTGGGGGTTGCTTCTGTGTGCATGTGTGTGCATGTGTACTAGTGGGTGTGTGCACATAAGTGAGTGAAGGCATGGGTATGCACAGGTGTCTGCACGAATGTGCATGTGGTTGTGCTACGGAGTGTGTTCATGAATGTGTGGATGTGTGTGTGCAAGGCGGCAGTAAAAACACATCCCTGCCCTCCTGAGGATCTCGTCCAGTTCATTATTGCTTAGCATGGCAGGTAAGCTCAGGTCCCTTTGAGAGTCAGTCCATGGGGGGGTGGGGTAGAGCTGACCATCTGGCCACATAAGGGGCCTGCTGTGGATGGTGCTGGAGCCAGCCGGACCCTGAGGCCACCCTGTGGGCAGACAGGCCCTCACAGGAGGGCCAGCGCATGCTGGATGCCAGAGCTTCAGAGGCCTGTTTGTGTTGGGTTCCTGGCGGTGACAAGCTACAAAGGGGCGCACTGGGAAAGAGGGGCAAGTGTAGGGAGATCATGAGGGGTTCCTGATGATCAGCACCACCGAGGGTGGGGACGCCGAGCTGGGCCTAGGCTAGGCAGGCTGTGTGGGTGGGCGCTCTTCATGCAGGACTTTGGCTCCTTTCTGAATTTGAGGGGAGGGTGTCCTTGCACAAACCATTGAAGACTCCAGCACATATGGCCTGAACCCCCAAACTCCATAAGAAGGAAGAAGGGGTCCAGCTCGGGGAGCCAACAAAGTTTCAGCCTCTATGACTAAGTGGCCTGGGCCTTGCCTCTGTGTGACCTGTCACAGCGCTCACTGCCCATGCAGTGTGTGGAATTGATGGGGCCACAGTGGTCCCTGCAACCCAGAGGTTTGGGAAAGTCCAGCTTCTGGGGCGTTGGGGCTGCAGGGTCCCAGTGAAGCTGTCACCAGGGAGTTTCAAGGATGGTATGGAGCCTCAGAGGGAGGCAGGCACTGGAGCCCAGGGCAGGACTCACATCTCCATCTCCTGGCCACATCCTCTGGCAGATTCACCATCCACCTAGTCCCCCCTGAGAGGCAGGTGGGGGTGCCATCCCAGGTTACAGGAAAGTGGGCTCAGAGGGGATAGTGATTTGTTCCGTGTCTCCCAGTAGATGTGGGCCCCAACGCCAGTCCCCCACCCCTACAGCTTTGGACTCACCTGTGGGGAGGTGGGGGCTGAGGGAGGGGTAGAGGAAAATGAGCTGGGAGTCAAAGGGAACCTGGGGAACAGGGAGCCCCTGGGGTCCCCTGCCTCCTCCCCATGGGGGTAGGAAACCGTGGTTGTTATTTGGGGAAGTCTTGGGGTGATTCAGATATAGAAAGTAGAGGATGTGATTCCCCCATGCCCCACAAAACCCTCCTCTTCCAGGACCCTCTGCCAGGCCCCCTCCCCGCTCCGTTCTTTCTACTTCGAGGGTGGCGTTGGCAAGGACAATGAAGCAGCCAGGGGTGGGAGCAGGGAAGCTCCTGTGAGGGCATCTTGGGGGCAGGTGTCATGGGACACTGAAGACCTGAACTCCAGTGACATCTAGCCTACAGTGTGCCTGCTGCAGCTCCCTCCTCACCAGGACCCTTCCCTCCAAACGCCTCCACCCCGGCCTTCCAGCGTTCCGTCCAAGTCACAGCTCCTCAGCACCTGCCCTCCAATTAGGTGGCTCTCTACCCGCCTCTTGCCCTGAGGCTCCACACCTGGGCAGCTGGCACTGAGTTTGGGTTTTTATTGGATGGTGAACATAAATAAAAATAACTGGACATTTGAGTAAAGAGACTCGGCTATTTACAAATGTACACATGGACTCTGGGGCTGCAGTTGCCCACCTGCCTGAACAAAGCTCAGAAGCAGGAGAGCAGGGCTGCAAGCACCAGGAGGACGGTGTGCGCTGCCAGGCAGGGCGCTAAGTTCTGACCATGGGGCTGTTGCCCCCGGGGGCCCCGCTTCTGGCCACCCGACCCCGTGTGCTGGAACTGCAGTTCTGGGATGATGCGATGGATCCAGTCATAGTGGGAGGTAACCCGGATGTAGACACCTGGGCGGTTCCGGCGGGCACAACCCTCACCCCAGCTGATCACCCCAGCCTGCAGCCACGACTGGCCCACGAGGCACACCAGAGGGCCCCCCGAGTCACCCTGCAGAGGAAACAGAGGCACCATCAGAGCCCACGGGGGCCCAAGAACCAACAGGTATACATGCAAGCACACACCTGTTTTCCTCCCTTTGTCCCTCTCCTCAACTCCCCACCCTAGGAGTGTCCCTGACTAGCTTCCCTTGCCCCGGTGGGTCCTTCCTTTTCTAGCTTGGGGTGCCTATTTCTCTAGTATCCCCAGTTCACCTGCTCAGAGGGGTGTTTTGAAAATGTATTTTCCTGAGTCCCACTGCCAGCCTACTGACTGCAGCCCTGGCAGCGGGGAGGGGAGCGGGCAGGATCCAGGAATCTGCTTTTCCCAGCTGACAGGATGCACAACTTTGGTCTGGCTGTGGACCAACCTACTAGGGCCTCATCAGGCTGGGCTGGCTCCCACCTGGACCTAGGCCTAGGGAGCAGGGCTCAGCCTCCAGCATGGCCCATCCCAGCTCCTACCTTGCAGGCGTCCTTCTTGCCCTCAGCGAAGCCGGCACACAGCATGTCATCTTTGATGGTTTTTGGCTGGAAGATAGACTCAGCATCTTTGCTGTAGAGTAGGTTGCACTTGGGCGTGTCAATGATGGGCACTGCGAGTTTCTGCAGGATTCGAGGGTTAGGCAAGCGGTCTGCAGAGGGGCAAAACAGCCTGCAGCTCAGTGGACAGTTCTTAAGAACCGAAGCTCTGTCCTTCCCCATTTCTTGCTCAGGTTTGGACCTCTTCTCGCTTGGGGCTTCCTGGAACAGAATTCCTTCTTCCCTTCTATGCACCAGACTGGGCTCTTTCTGTCCTCTCTCTACTTTCCCATGGCTCCTCCTTCTGCATCTGCTGCCCCTTCCCTGTACCAGTTCCACCAATCTGAGTAGAGATCATGTGTGCCAACGTCAACAGAAAAAGACTGTTGCTTTGGAATGGCCCCCAACCTGCCTGGGACCTTCTCTAGGCATGTCCCCCACTCTGTCCTGCCCCTGCCCCATTACCTTGTTCACTGGGGCTGCCCCAGCCGGTGACCCAGCAATTCATGCCTGTCTCAAAGACGACTGAGGGGTCAGGCACGCACACGGGGAGGATGTAATTGGTGAAGGTCACAGGTGCCTCCAACTCCACCAGGGCCACATCGGCACTGGAGGCCATGCCCTGGTACAGGGGGTTGCTCTCCACCCGCTTCACCTGTGCATATGTGGCATGTGGCCCTGGCTTCACCAACTGTCGTGCCCCCAGTAGGACCCGGTACAAAGATGTTTCAGAGGTGCTGGTGGGAAAGAGCAGAGAGCTGGTGTGAGGGGACTCCTCTGGGGTGTCAAAGGGGGAACTGTTGCAGATTAGATGGAGAAGGGGAATGGGAGGTGTTAGCATTGTTCGGCTGCTGCCAGATACCATCCTCCTGGCCTCCAGGTGCATACCTGACATCTCTTTGCCCACTATCTTCAAAAAAGTAGTCTCCAGGAGGACACACATCAGGGCGAGTTGTTTAGGATGTACAAGCTAAAGCAGCTTTAATTTCTGGCTTTAATTCCCAGCTCCACCCCTGGCCAGCTAGATGACCTTGGGCAAGTCACCTATCAAGTTCTCTGTGACTCAGTTTCCTTGGCTATGACAGGGGGACGGTAAAAGACTTGCTGTGAGGGGTGAAGGAGTTGACTGCCCACAACGATGCAACTGGGGGCCAGCCAACTAGGGACTGGGCCCAGCCTCCCTGTGAGCCTTGGGCATGTGAACTACTCCCTCTGACCCTGCATTACTGAATTTAAGAGGTGAGGTTTTAAAGGAATTGTAGTGCTGTGGTGAGGCAAGAGTGGGGGTGCCTGGGAAATGCTGGAGGTTGGGCCAGGTGGTTCATGGTGTGGTAGTGGGGATGAGTAGTCTGGGCCTTCGTTTAGAAACACTATGGGTGTCACTTCCTCTTTCTCCTTCCCTTTCCCTCTCTCTAAAAATAAGTAAATAAAATATTTTTTTAAAAATTAAAAAAAAAAAAAAACAACCAAAAACCCTGCCCTGGCTGGTGTAGCTCAGTGGACTGAGTGATGACCTGCAAACTAAAGGGTCACTGGTTCAATTCCCAGTCAGGGCACACACCTGGGTTGTGGGCCAGCTCCCCAGTAGAGGGCGAGGGAAAGGCAACCACACATTGATGTTTCTTTCCCTCTCTTTCTCCTTCCCTTCCCCTCTCTCTAAAAATAAATAAATAAATAAAATATGGACTTCTGGCCAAGATGGAGGCGTAGGCGGACACACTGTGCCTCCTCTCACAACCAAAATTAAGAACAACAAATATTTAGAAACAAGAAAACAACCAGAACTGATAGAAAAATTGAACTGTATGGAAGTCCAAAAACCATTCATTCAGACCACTAAGAGGGGCAGAATTGTGGCAGGAAAAGTGGAGGTGCGGACCCGGGAACGCAGACAGCAGTGGCTGGCGGATCCCAGGAGCACAGGTGGTGGCTAGCAGACCCCAGGCCCATGGGCAGCGGCTGGCAGACCCTGGGCATGGGGTGGCAACTGTGCAGACCCAGTGAGGCCGCGCAAGGTGGCTGGCTGACCAGGTGGTCCCACATTAGCACACACAGATAATCCAGGCAAAGGGGAAGTGGCGGAGGGGACTGGAATCCAGGAGAGAGTGGAGCAGGTGCCATTGTTCCCTCTCGGACCCCGCCCCCACATACAGCGTCACAACCCAGCAACTGGGCTGTCCTGCTCTGAGGAACACCTAAGGCTCCACCCCTCATTATGTAACAGCTGCGACCAGACCAAAAACAAAATAAACAAACAACAACAACAAAAAACACCAAAAATGGCTCAAACTGGAGAACAAATGAAATCCCCAGAGCCAATTCCTCTAAGCCACGAAGAGATAGCCAACCTATCAGATGCACAGTTCAAAGCCCTGGTGATCAGGATATTCACAGAATTGGTTAATTTTGCTCACAAATTAGATGAAAAAATGCAGGCTACAATAAGTGAAATGAAGGAAGACACATGGGGAACCAATAGAGATGGGAGAAAAACTGGGACTCAAGTCAATGGAGTGGACCAGAAGGAAGAAAGAAACAACCAAATAGAAAACAAGGAAGAAACAAGAATTCAAAAAAAAAAAAAATGAGGAGAGGCTTAGGAACCTTGGGGACATCTTTAAACATCCCAACATCCGAATTATAGGGGTACCAGAAGGGGAAGAAGAAGAGCAACAAGTGGAAAACTTATTTGAACAAATAATAAAGGAGAACTTCCCCAATCTGGAAAAGGAAATAGACTTCCAGGAAGTCCGGGAAGCTCAGAGAGTCCCAAAGAAGTTGGACCCAAGGAGGAACACGCCAAGGCACATCATAATTACATTAGCCAAGATTAAAATGAAGGAGAGAATTCTAGAAGCAGCAAGGGATAAGGGGACAGTCACCAACCAAGGAGTTCCCATCAGACTGTCAGCTGATTTCTCAAAAGAGAGCTTCCAGGCAAGAAGGGGCTGGAAAGAAGTATTCCAAGTCATGAAAGACAAGGACCTACATCCAAGATTTCTCTATCCAGCGAAGCTGTCATTTAGAATGGAAGGGAAGATAAAGTGCTTCTCAGATAAGGTCAAGTTCAAGGAGTTCATCATCACCAAGCCCTTATTATATGAAATGTTAAAGGGACTTATCTAAGAAAAAGAAGATAAAAAATATGACAGTTAAAGACAGCAAACTCACAGCTATTAACAACCACACCTAAAACAAAAGCAAACAACTAGAACAGGAACAGGACCACAGAAATGGAGATCATATGAAGGGTTAGCAACAGGGGAGTGGGAGAAGGAGGAGGCGGGGAAGGTACAGAGAATAAGTAGCATAGACGGTGGGTAGAAAATGGACAGGGGGAGGGCAAGAATAGTGTGGGAAATGTAGAAGCTAAAGAACTTATGACACATGGATATGAACTAAAGGGGGGAATGTGGGTGGGAGGGGGTGTGCAGTGTGGAGGGGAATGATGGGGGAGAAATGGGACAACTGTAATAGCATAATCAATAAAATATATTTTTAAAAAAGAAAAAAATAAAATATTTTTTAAAAAAATATAAAAGAAAGAAATGCTATGGGTGATCTTAGACAGGGTGAGGAGGAGGAAAGGACATTCTACTCCAGTCCTTGGGCTCATCTGTAACCAGAGACTCAGCCAGAAAAGGGAGTGTGCTGGATTTGAGGTGTGGGAAAGGGGATCAGGATAAGGGCCAGGGTGTGGGAGGAGCTTGCCAGCATTTGCGGGGACAGGGCCTCAGGCCTGGCCAAACACCTCACTGATGAGACCAGCAATGGATCTCATGCATGGGCCAGAGGAAGCAAAGACTGGGAAGCCTTGATTGAAGCTGGAAGTTAGCCTCGAAGTTAGACTTAAAGGCAGCTCTGGCTAAGAGGGTGGGCCAGAGCTAGACAGGTGTTAGTTGCTGGCCGAGGTGCTGAAGCCTGGCAGGGTGTGGGGCTCTGTCTGCAGTGGCCCTGTTGCAGAGCCTGGGTGGTCACAGGCGTTGGTAGTGAGGGGGATCGTGGTGGGTACTCACTTGGAGAAGCAGTGTGCCGCGGTGAGGACCCACTGCTCTGTGATGAGGCTGCCCCCGCAGAAGTGGCTTCCGTTTCGCTGGATGCTGACTTGCCATGGCCACTCGCCCTCCAAGGCGTCCTGCCCACCCACCATCCGGTCCAACCTTCTCGGGCGCCCGCAGACTAGGGAAACACAGCCGGGGCAGTGCTCACTGGGGTCAGTTCCATCAGCTGATTCCCTGCCCCAACTCCACATTCCAGCTTCTGCTTTCTGCTCAATTCAGGGCCCTCCCCGTCTCTGATCTTCTTGGGAACCTTGGACATGTCAGATGCCTGGGCATCAGGTCAGCCTCTGACACAGGCATACCCTTCCCAGCTTTGGGAAAGGACCCCACCTCTGTGGGCCTCACACCCCTCACCCGTGAAATAGTGACATCATGAGGAGGGTCGAGGAAACACTTGCAGAGGTCTTATCCCATCATCTGACCAACAGGGGCTCCCAAAGGACAGTGGGTACTGGGAGGGCCCTTCAGATTCTATCCTCAGCTTCTTTGCTGTCACTTTTTCCTGCCCCCATCTCCATGCTTCATGCCTTAATGACTCTCTCGTGCTATCTGCAATGTGTATCAGACCTTCTTCCTGTCTAGGCTCCAATTCCACGGACCCACAGCTTTTCCTTTGGGATTCCCTGTGCCCTACCCATCTATTCTGAGTCTCCTTCAGAGTGAGTGAGAGAGCCTCTGGCCAGTCTTGCTGCTACAACAAGCCTGCTCCTGTCCCCCCACCCAAGAGTCTTAGGGCTTACCGCTCAATGCCTTGGCCCTCTGAGTTCCTGGAAGGGAGAAAAGAAGGGGTGATCAGCCAACTTTGCCGAAGCCAGAGTCTGCTCCTCCCCTGCCCACTGCTGGGCAGTGCAGCCCTCTTTTACTCCACACCCAGTGCCCTGACAGCTCAGGACAGTTCATAAAGGGACCTGGCAGGAGAGGCTAGGGGCCTTCAGTTTTCCTCAGGACCTCCCTTTGAGGTCTACAGGCCCAGGCCTGTGGGCCAGACGGTGTCTGTAAGGGCAGACAGACTCCTTGCTGTACAAGGAGATAATCAGAAGATGCCAGTAAGAGGCACCACTCATGGCCACTTAGGGCAAGATGGCTTCTGTCATCCCCACAGAGGTCTCTTCCTTCACACCCCACACCCATCCTTGTCTGGAAGCTCTGCGGAGGACCCAGCCATAAGCGCTGGTGCTGTGGGGCCTGCATGTCCCACTTCAGACAGCCCAGAGCTAAGATAAAGGACGAGTCCCTGGGAGTTGCCTTTGAATTTCAGAGGTCTGGGCCTTCTTACACAGTCTGTTTTGAGGTACAAGTCTCCGATCTAACTTCAGTCCTGAGGCTACAGCCCAGGCCCAAAGGTCTTTCCGGTCTCAGGGTAGCAGAGAGAAGCCAGTCAGAGGTCATTGTGGGTCAGTCTTCCCAAGATTCCAGATTCCCAAGACCTGACCCCTCTATCAGGCATTCCAGCATGTTCTGCAGTTGGACCCCAAGATTGCTTTCTGGGCCATGGCACCCTAAGGTGGGGGAGATGAAGGGACAGGCAGAGGGGCAGGGCTAGAGCTGTTCCAAGGGCTCATCTACGCAGGATCCATTGCCCCCCACATCTCTGGACACAGGCACACGGCCTGCCGCTAGGCCTTTACAGGAACCTCAACCCCAGCCTTGAGACACCAGCCTTGAGACACCAGCCATGGCGACAGTCTCATCCAGTGCTGGCAACAATCTGGAAATACCTGCCCCTTAAAGAGGGACCTCGCACCCCAGAATCTCTGGTTCACTGGGGGCAGAACTGACCAGAGCTGGGTTGGGGGCTCAAGACTGCCACTCCCCACCTCACCCTTCAGCATTTCTCCTATGTCCCAACTTCTTTGGGGGCCTAGAGGGTGGGGCAGCTGCTACTGAACCTGTCTTCACTCTGACCAGAATGGTAACCAGCTTCATGGACGTGAGGGGCCCCTGCGGTGGGAAGCACAGGGCTGAGCCACACATCTCCATGGGCTGCCCAAGGACCCTAGGTGGTTTATTTTTTTTGATCCTCATTCTTCTAGCCAGACTCTCAGTTCGAAGGGTACACTCCCCAGTGCTGGAGTGTTGAGGTTGGACAATGCAGTGAGCAGAAAGAGCTATGGATGCGGCAAGAGGAGGTGGACTCTGTGGGGGCTGAGAAGGCACAGGTGGGAGTGGCCGCTCTTCAAAGTAGGGGTGCCAAGCAGAAGTGCCAGGGCAAAAGTGGGATCAGGCTGGGCCAATGAATGCAATAGGAAGTCTGCTGGACATTCTGTTCATGGATTGTGTTCATAAGGTGCCTTTTGAGAATGCAAATATTCCCTGGGAGAGCTGCACCCTCTAATGCCCTGATCTTAGTACAATATAATTGCTAGATTAATAACACCTGAACCCCTGCTCTTGCTTCTTTTTAGACACGATGCTCTGGTTCACCCTCATCTACCCACCAGCACTAACATACTTACAGGCTCGTTCCCTCCCTACGGGAATTTTTCAGAGACTTGTCCTGGTTCTCCCCACAGCCATCCCCTTCCCACATATGCAGACAGATCCAGGGTCCACTCCCAGAACCAAGTGTGCATGCCTGTGGCCTGGCAGGACTGCTTCGTGGGTTTGATCACAATGCCGCTCCTCCTGGAGGCCCTCTCCTTCTGGTCACTATAGGTCCAAACCCTACCTGTCCTAATCCAGGTCCTCGCAGAGCCCTGCCCACCTTGCTCACCCTGGAGGTAGAATCAACCATCTCACCTGTTGGCCCAGGAGCTCCTTGAAGTCAGAACCTACACCCAGGGGCCTGAGCCCAGGAAATATAGGATGGAAGGAGAATGGCTGTGGGGGCTGGGCTGTACGGGCTGAGCTGTACAGGAAGAGATGAAGTGGAGACCTGGGCTCTGCAGGGTGGGTGTCATGTCAGGGGCTGGGTGAGCCAGTCAGGAGGTCAGGCCTCTTGTCTGGGCCCAGGGCCCCCATGCTCCAGTAGCTGGTGGGGATGGGAGTGGCCTAAAGCTCTAGGAAGGAGGGGCTAGAGGTGGGGGTGAGGAGGGTGTTGAAGAAGTCAGGTCTTTGGTCATAGGTATATATGAGTCAAATGCAGGCCTCTGTTTCCACTTTGGCAATGACCTTGATTACTCAACCCATCAGAAGCAATCACTGTTACACCCCCTGATGGAGATGGGCTCCCTCAAAGAACATTGTTATTCTTATGCCAGGAGGCCAGGAGGGGAGACCTGGGGGCCAAGAGAGGCTGGCCCTCCCCTCCAAAGTACCACCCTGAGGCCCTCCAAATCCTGGTGGGAAGCCTAAAGCCATGGCCAAGCTGTGCCCTGGGGGACTCAGCCCAGCCCTGGGAGGTGACTTGAGGACAGGGAAGTGAGGTGGTAGCTGGGCTGGCCAGGCTAGCTTAGGAATGCAGGAAGGTTTCCCTGATAGAGAGTAGCCCGCCCCTCCAGGAGGGGCCTGATAGGTGGGGCTCCCAGGCTGGCACCTGCTGACCCTGACTCAGTATTAGAAGAGGGGACAGGGATGCAAGGCTTGCTCCTTCCCATACCTTTCCTCTAGTACAAAGAGGAGCCTGCATCCCTAGTCCTCACTCCCCGAAGGCTTCCTGTTGAGTCCCTGCCAGCCTCCTGGGGCTCCCAGGCTCAGGCAGCAGCTCAGCCTTCTGGGGGCCCAGCTGATGGACGTTCAGGGATTTGGATCCCAGTGGGCCTGTGTCTTCACATGGAAGACAGGAAAAAGCCAGATAAGAGGCAGTGGCAATAAGCCGAAAGCTTGCCCCGAGTGTGGAGACAAGTGAGGAGAGGGGAGCAAAGCCCCTGTCCCTGTCACTGTCTCTTGGTCCTGTGCCCACACCCCCACCCTACCTTCCCCACTTCACGGTCCCACGGGACATCTGGACCTTCCCACTTGCCCGGGAGGCCCCACCATTAAAGTGGGGAAGGGAGGCCTGTCTTCAGCCCCAGGCCTGGCCAGGGAGTGGGGGCCTTCTCGAGAGCTCCAGGGAGGGCAGAGGAGGCCCCTCTGGGAGGGGAGGAACAGGTTCCTGCAACATCCAGGACTCACCAAACCGCAGCAGCAGCAGCAGGAGCAGGGCCACAGCTGGTGGCCACCTCATGATCTCAGGCTGGGGCACCAGGTGGGGGACAGCAGTGGTGGGATCTCCTGGAGCACTAGAGTGGAGTGCCAGCCTCCATGAAGTGGGGTTTTATGCTGGAGGTGATTGGGCTTGGCTATGTTGCCCAACCTGTCAGCCTGGCCTGCCCGGCTCCTGTTGCAGGAAGGAGGCACCTAGAACCCTGACTCCTCCATGACCTGACCCTGAACTCCCTGTATCCCAAAGGGCCAAACCTTTCACCCTAACACACCTTAGGGTCTTGGAGCAAGGGTGCACTTGCTCCATTCGGGCCCTTGTGGCCTGGGGTTTTCTGCCTGCCACCATGAGCTGACCACAGACACCTCCCAAATGACCACAGGTCTCCCCTAAGCAAGCTGTCTGCAGTCTAGAGGAGAACTTCCCTGTTTCATTCATTCATTTGTTCATTCATATTTATTGAGCACCTACTATGTACCAGGCATCAGCCAGAGTCCAGACAGGGTGTTACATTAATGTGGCGGGGAGGGGCAGGGGGGAGGCAAGGAAAAGTCCAGGTCACCTGTACTTATGGAACGAAGAAGAGCAGGGGAAAGAATCGGGACATGGGGGGGTGTCCCCTGCTGACCCCAGTGCCCCTTATGGGTTTTCCCCCCAGGAAACTGAGTCCCAGAAGTGCCCGCCCAAACGTGTCGTCCCAGGACCACCCCAGGGTGGCCCTAACGCCCGTCCTTGGGGCTGCACCCTCCATCCCCGACTAGGGGCGGGGTGGGGGAGGGGGCTTTCGGGAACCCGCAGGTCCCCGCGGGCGGGAGGGCGGGGCGGAAGCTGGTTCTCGGAAGTCCTGGCCGGGATAACCTTCCCTGCGTCCCTGCCCTGGGTGCGGCGGGCCAGGCTCCAGAACGTGTGGTCGTGACGGCGGAAGCAGCTCCAGGAGGAAGTTATTTGGAATAGGGTGCTGACGTCAGAGCCCGGGTTGGGGCTCGGGTGGCCACTCCCCGTCCTGGCCGCAGGGTCAATGTGGGGGCGAAGCTCTGTGTAAGGTCTGGAGCTCCCCAGTAGGCCTGGGCGGGGGGGAGGGGCGCTGGGTGGCAGGTCGAGTGCTGCCTCGGTTTCCCTTCCTGAGCAACAGGTACGTGTGTGGATTGGGTGTGCTGTGGTGCACCACAGGAGGTAGTGAAGGCCGGGAGGGGTCGCTGGCCCCTGGGCGGAGCTCGGTAACCACCCCCACCTCACCTCGGCCTCAATCTGGGCCGTGGCGAGCGCTCCTGGTCAGTGCCTCCCAGTGCTCCACTGGACGCTATTAGCAGCGCCTCGCCAGCCTGGCTGGATGCGTGCAGCCGAGTACCTCTCCAGCCTCTCACTCCACCCCTTCTACAGGGAGGTGGGGCACCCTCAATTAGGTGCCGGCCCACCCTCTCCCATTCTCTGCCTCCCCCGCCCGTCCTCTGCATCTCACCCACAATGTCCCTGGGGTACGTGGGTGGGGTGCGTGAGCCGCCTGCGGGGGCTGCAAGGAATGAGGGAGCGCAGAGTGTGGGAAAGATCCCAGACTCATTTGTTCGTTCATTTGTTCCTTCTGTACTATATTTGGGCCCAACACTGTTCCAGTTATGGGGAATAATGAGGTGAACAAAACAGTCTTTAGCTGAAGGTGGGGAGGAGATGGCAACCCACAGTTTATGGGGGAAAAAAGGCTAATCACAGACTGTGGAAAGTGTTTTGAAACGTCCAGGACCATGTTTCTCCAAGTGCCTGATGCCCAATTCCCGCATCTCACAGGTCGTTCTGACTCTTTGGTCGAGTGCTTCCTCTGCCACGCCCATTTTTAAAGCCAATTATCTAAGGGTAGCTTAGAATCAGAGGTAATCTGATTTTACCTTAAAATCAGACCAGCAACAAAAATTAAGATGCGATCATAAGTGAGGATGTCACAGAAAGTTGGACTCAGAGGACCCAGATAGTCACTCTGGTGACTGGAGAAACAGCAGCCTGGATTTAATCCAACACCCTTGGGTCTGCGGCCTGCAGTCAAGGCTGAGGTGGGAGTTGGGCAGGGGGGCAGCGTGGGCAGGAAGCCTGGTCCATTCCTCACCCTGTCCACCAAACAAATGAGGAGTATTGGGACCCAGAGGGATTCAGAGATTTAAATATATTTTTAAGAAGTGAATCCTTACCCACCACCACCCCCCCCCAAAAAAAAAGAAGAAGAAGTGGATATTTATCAGCTCTGGAAGGGGAAGCATTTTCAAATATTGGAAGTCAGCGGCCAACACAACAGAAAAAGAGATGTAGCCTTTAAGCTAACAAATACCAGGAAAATTGGTTACAAAATCAAAAGGCAAAAAATAGGGAAAATATTTACAGGAAATGTAGCATAGTACTCAAGAAATTGATTAAAAAACAAAACAAAATAAAACAAAAACACTGAGATCTGCCCTGGCATGGTGGTCAGTTGGTTGGAGCATAGTCCTGTGCACCGAAACTTGTGGGTTTGATTTCCAGTCTGGCACATACATAGTTGCAGATTTGATCAGTCTTGTCACGTATGGAGGCAACCAATTGATATTTCTCTCTCACATCAATGTTTCTCTCTCTCTCTCTCTTTCTCTACCTCTCTCTCTAAAATCAATGAAAACATATCCTTGGGTGAGGGCTAAGGGGAAAAAAGATTGGTTTAGAAAAACACTGAGACACTAAAGGTGAAATTAATGAAGGACACAGACAGGTCACAAAAGAGGAAACCAATTTGGTTAATGGACTTACGGACAAACGTTCAGCCTCAGTAGTTAAATGAATGCAAATCAAAACCATGGCAAAGACATGCCAGTTCTCCGTGGCGTTAGCATGGCACTGGAGGAATGCTGCCGGGCAGGGCTGTGGGGAAATGGGCCGGCTGGTGGGCATGTAACTGGCACAGCCCTTTTGTAAATCAGTTTGCCAGTCCGTGGCTTCAGCTTTTTAAAAGTTATTCCTGCCCTGTCTGGTGTGGCTCAGCGGATGGAGTGCCAGCCTACAGACCAAAAGGTTGCTGGTTTGATTCCTAGTCAGGACACATGCTTGGGCTGGGGCCAGGTCCCCAATTTGTGGTATGTGAGAGGCAACCGATTGATGTTTCTCTCACATATTGATGTTTCTCTTCCTCTCTTTCTCTCTCCTTTCCTCTCTCTAAAAATAAATAAAATATTAAAAAAATAAAATAGTTATTCCCTTTGACTCAATTACTTCACTGCCGGAAGTCTAGCCTAAGAGGAATAATATAGAAATAGCATTATGCCCAAAGATGTTAGTGGCCAGCTTATTTATATTTGCAAAACAAACAAACCCAGAATAAATCAACAAATAGAACCATAATTGAGTGATGATAAATAAAAATCCTCTAACAAGAATTTTAGCCCTGGCCCTGGCTGATGTGGCTCAGTGGATTGAGTGCCAGCCTGCAAACCAAAAGGTCGCCAGTTTGATTCCCAGTCAGGGCACATGCCTGTGATGTGGGTTTGCACCCCGGTGGGGGTGCATACAAGAGGCAACTGATCAATGTTTCTCTCGCACACAGATGTTTCCTCTTTCCCCCCTCTTCCCCTCCCTCTAAAAAAATCAAAGAAAAAAATCTTAAAAAGAACACTCATCCAAACAAATAACAGTTTAAAAAAATAACATTTTCATGAAGATTGGATAAATATGGAGACTGTTAATGATATAAGGGAAAATTAAAAAAGGACAGGTATGGCCCTGGCTGGTGTGGCTCAATGGATTGAGCACCAGCCTGCGAACCAAAGGGTTGCTGGTTCAATTCCCAGTCAGGGCATGTGACTGGGTTGTGGGCCAGGTCTCCAGTTGGGGGCATGTGAGAGGCAACCGCACATTGATGTTTCCTTCCTTCTCTTTCTCTCTCCCTTCCCTTCTCTCTAAAAGTAAATAATAATAAAGGACAGATATGAAGATTTGTAGAAAGTATAATAGCTATGAAGTTGTTTTTTTTTTTTTAATTTCAAAGGAATAGCAGCAATATTCAAAAGAAAAGTGGCAGATGTTTATTCAGCAATGACCAGTTAGGAGTGGTTTTGTAGTCATGTGGAGTTTTTTCAAACGCAGATGACAGGAACTTAGACTCATGGAACACAATGGGTGTTCATGGGACCTTTGATCCTGGTTGGTAGAACCCAGTTTGTGGGACTATCCTGTGATGCCCCAGTTGAAGAAAGAGCTACAGGACCCAGGGTGGTTCTGCAGCCTCTCTTTTAACCCCAAAGATGCTCTTCCTTTCTCTAGTAGTGACTGCATTCTGGGTTCCCCCAGATGACTCCCTGAGGTGGGAACATGGCCACCAGCTGAATCTCTTCCTTAAGGAAATGCCAGCTAAGAGGACCAGAGCTACTTTGCCTCTGTCTGCAGAAAGATCGTTCATCCAGAATGAACAGCCCAGGGAAGGACATTGACTGGCCCAGCTTGACTCCTGGCCCTATGTCACATGGCCACAGGACAGAGTTCTTTCAAAGAACACAGGAGGAGGGGAAAGATGCTGGTCGCTTAGAAGCAACAAGAACCACACTTTCAGTCAAGTGTGAGAGTGAAATAAAGACATTTTCAGACATGGGAGATATCAAAAAATATACCCCCATGCACTATTCTTGGAAAGCCACTAGAGGAAAGATGTTCTCTGACTAAATAAGGAATAAACCAAGAAAGTAGGAAATGTGAGCTGTAGAAAACAGAGATCGAACACAGAAAATGAGTGAAGGGAATCTCCAGGATGCTGGTGAAGGGAGAATCCAGAATGATAGCTGTGCCACAAGCATAGAGGGCAATCAGTCCTGATTGGAACCCAAGAGACAGGAATGATGACATTGGTATCATCATGCTCTCTGACACTGCACTATCTTTTCAATCTGATGAAACTATTGAATGATGTGCTCCACCAAAACAAGATGTAAGTGAAGAAAGAGGAACTCAAGATACCAACGACACAGGCAAATGGAATTCCAAGGATGACATCTAAAGGGACAACCCAGAGAGAAAGAAAATGGGGATCTCAAGGAAGGATGCAACAGAGAAGAGGGGGAAAAAAGAAGTGATATATTTCCTAACGGAGCTGGCCTTGTGGAAAGTCTGGGTAGGTACAATAGAAATGAACAACAACAAAGGCAATTATTTACTTCAGTAAAAAATTAAGAAAGGAAATATAGTACACTATAAGACTTGGCCAGCACCCCAGAGTTTCATCCCATTATGGCATCAGCCAGACTCAAAGTCCAGGATGTCACTAAATCAGATTCAGGTGCAGATGAGGCTTCTCGGGCATGGTTCCTCACCATCTGAAGAACTGTGAACTAAAGAGTTCACTTTGCCTACCCAACACAATGGTGAGAAGGGACAGGATAACCACGACAGACAACCCCCACATGTCAATTACCGGTCCATAGCATTTCTGAAGTCCAGCTAGGTGGCACATGCTGCTACTTCTTTCTACTCTGGGAGCAAGGCATGTGTGTTGTGTAGAGTCTCTGGGAGTGGTTTGTCATGACTCTTAACTCTACCTTCTGGGCTTTTGGCTCTGGCTTCTGAATCATCCATCCTTTTCTATAAGAAATTGTCCATGTTTGTGGCTGAATTACTTTGCCAACCAGCTACTTATTTGTAGAAAGCTGAGAATCTAAAGAACCGTCTATTTCAGTTCAAGTTCATATAATTTGCTAACTTCTAATCAGAAATAATGGAGACCAGAAGAAAATGGAGTATCTTTAAAGTGCTGAAATGATGATGATGATGATGATGATGATGATGATGATACATGTCAAACCATAGTTCTATACTCAATGAAAATACTCTTCAAGAATTTGGGGGAGGATGACTTCTATATATGGCCACATCTGGAGAGGAGCTTTCTAGAGAAGTGCCACAGTGGTCCAGTCTTGAGGAAGTGCTTTGTGTTTATCAGAAGCACGTAACTAATGTGACGAGAAATGTTTATCATTAATGAACTATAATGTGAAATTCTCTGGAACCCTTAATATGAAATGGTAAAACCCAAGAGAAAGGCTAAGAGGCAAGCTGAAATCTATAAGCAGTTTTTAAGAAATGTAAGCCCCAAGTTCTGGCCAAGATGGAGGCATAGGTAGAAACTCTTTGCTTCCTTGCACGACCAAAAGGAGGATAACAACCAATCTAAAATCAATAAACAACCAGAAGTGCCAGAAAATCAAACTGCATGGAACTCCGACAACCAAGGAATTAAAGAAACAGTCAACCAGACCAACCAGACCAGTAAGATGGGCAGACAGAGAGAACCTGCAGCAAGGTGACAGACCGCGTGGGCGGGGCTGGCTGAGAGAATCTGGGCAAGATGATGGACCTTGTAGGAGGGGCTGGCTGCGGCGAGGCAGTTGAGCAGGCTGTTGGGTCTGACTGAATGGGAAACTGAGACTCAGACCTGACTAGGTTGTTGCCTCGGTGGAAGAAATCCCCACTCTCACATGAGTTCATTGGGAAGTGGGGCTAGAGCTGAGCAGGTGAACTGCATTCTTCCCTTTCTGGTCCCTCCTCCACAAACAGCTCTGCAGCCCAGCAAAGAGGGTTGCCCTGCCCCCTTACAACTTAACAGGTTCAAGGAGACAAAGAAGTAGGACCTAAATGAAAGAACAAAGCAAAACTCCAGAAAGAGAGCTAGGCAATGAGGAGATAGCCAACCTATCTGATGGAGAGTTTAAAGCCCTGGCAATCAAAATGCTCACAGAACTGATTGAGCTTGGTTGAAAATTGAAAGAACAAATGAAAGATACCTAAAATGAAATAAAGCAAAATATTCATGGAACCAACAGTGACAGGAAGGAAACCAGGACTCAAAGCAATGATTTGGAACAAAAGGGAAATATAAAGGTAGGGTCAGACCAGAATGACGAAACAAGAATTCAAAAAAGTGGAGAGAGGCTGAGGAATCTCTGGGACAACCTGAAATGTTCCAATATCTGAATTATAGGGGTGCCAGAAGGAGAAGAACAACAGCAAGAAATTGAAAACTTATTTAAACAAATAATGAAGGAAAACTTCTCCAATCTGGCAAAGGGAATAGACTTCCAGGAAGTCCAGAAAGCCCAGAGAGTCCCAAAGAAGTTGGACCCAAGGAGGAACACACCAAGGTACATCATCAAGTTACCCAAGATGAAAGATAAGGAGAGAATCTTAAAAGGAGCAAGAGAATAAGAGACAGTTACCTCCAAAGGACCACCCACAAGGCTATCGGCTGATCTCTCAAAAGAAACCTTGCAGGCAAGAAGGGGCTGGAAAGAAATATTTGAAGTCATGAAAGGCAAGGACCTACATCCAAGATTGTTCTATCCAGCAAAGCTATCATTTAGAATGGAAGGGCAGATAAAGTGCTTCCCAGATAAGGTAGAGTTAAAGGAGTTCATCATCACCAAGTCCTTATTATATGAAATGTTAAAGGGACTTATCTAAGAAATTGAAGATCAAAAACTATGAACAGTAAATGACAACAAACTAACAACTATCAACAAATAAACCTAAAAAAGAAAAAGAAAAACAATGAAAACAAAAATAAGCAAACACTTAGAACAGGGACAGAATCAGAGAAATGGACATCATGTGGAGGGTTTTTGGTGGGGAAGGGGAGGGGTGGAATGGGGGAAAAGGTACAGGGAAGAAGAAGCATAATTGGTAGGCATAAAACAGACAGGGAGATGTAAAAAAATGTATAGGAAATAGACAATTCAAAGAACTTGTATGTATAACCCATGGACATGAACTAAGGGTGAGGGGGAAATGCTGGAGGGTTGGGGAGGTGCAGGGTGAAGAGGGATATGGGGGGATTGGGAAAACTGTATTAGCATAATCAATAAAATATATTTAAAAAAGAATTTGGGGGAACAGGCAGTTTCAGATAAATTAAAACTAAGAGAATTTATAGCCAGTAGGCCAAGACTAAAGGTAAATGACCCCAGATGAAATTGCAGATTTTCAGAAAAAACAACACTGGAAATGGAAAATGTGTAGGTAAATATAAAATACTATTTTTCCACCCTAATTGGTGTGGTTCAGTGGATTGAGTGCAGGCCTGCGAACCAAAGGTTGCTGGTTTGATTCTCAGTCAGTTGCCTGTGTTGCTAGCCAGGTCTCCAGTTGGGGGCGCATGAGAGGCAACCACACATTGATGTTTCCCTCCCTCCCTCTCTTTCTTCCTCCCTTCCCTTTTCTCTAATAATAGGTAAATAAAATCTTTTAAAAATACCAGTTTTCCTCTTACTTTCTCTAAAATACATGAGTATTTAAAGCAAAACCTGTATCATGGGGTCTTTAACATACAAATATGTAGATATAATATGACAACTACAGTAAATGGGCCTATATAATTGCAAATGCCATACATTTTACATGAGTTAGTACAATTTTAACTTTAAATGGACGTGAAAAGTCAATAAAATCCATTTTTTACATTTGTTGTAGGGGGAGTCCACATATTCAAATCAAACTTCCAGTAATCGATACTAGGAACCTGATGTGTTAACTTCTTAGGAGACAGCAAACACTTTGGATTTCACTGGTTTGTACACTAATTTTTACCCTGGCTAAAAATTATTTAAAAACTGTGTGCCTGTAATTTAGCTCAGACTCTGACCCAAGTAAGAGATAAAGTAGTTCATCAATTTTCAAAAGCTACTTAATCAGTTGGTGGGAACTGCCCTGTCTGGTTTCACAAGCTGTAACCTCCCCCACTTATGGCTAAGGCTGAGTGAGTGACCTTCGGACCATAAGCCACTAAGGAGTCAAAGCTTATCTTTCTGGCAAGAGCGCCGCTTCTGCTCCTTTTACTTCATCCATAACTGGCCCCCGATGCTTGATCAGTTAGCCAATGACGGGTAAGATTCCCCAAGGGGGGAAATGAATGACTTAAGACAAGCACGATCACGAGGAGGCCCTCAGGGAAGGACTTGGGGGGCTATAGCAAAAGGGGGTGATGGACCCTTGGCCCTCGGCTTTGACATAGCCTGAGTTCTCATTCTGTCTGCGAGAAGTCTCCTAATCTCTTGGCTGCCTTACTTCCCCTGCCTGACTTAAGCCTGAAACAATGACAGAGCAGGGTGCAGCTCTGTGCTGGAAAGGCGGGGGCGGGGGGGCGGGGGGGGGCGAGTTCCCCAGGTGATCAAACCTAAGAAAGAATATGTAAAATCCTGCAAAACCTGCTTTGTTTAGAATGCTTTCAATTAAATGATAAAGGTTTGAGCAGGAAATGAGTTCGTTTCCCAAAGTTTTGTAGCCCTTTAGCTAACAGACCCTGACTCAGAATAAGCCCTATAGTTCTTTGTATGCTATCTATTATTTGATCTTTACTGCTTGACAATGATTAATGAGCTTTATCTGTATTCCTTTGTAAATTGAACCCAATAAAAGCTTGTCAAGACAAGGGTTGGCATGCTCTCCTCTTGAGGGAGTGGCCATGCTGTCCTTTTTCCTCCATAGGACTCGGTAGTCTGTGTGAATGTCATCTCATCCATAATGCCACGGACACTACGGGCTGGTGTCCGCATCAATCAGTTAAAGTTAGCCAATGTGATCATTGACACTTACTCTCCTACTTAGGGCTAGGTTGATTAAAAATTTGAATACAAAATATGTTTTGCCTATTTTTACAATACTTCTGATGATTCTCAGACCACTCTGCCCTTGACCATAGTCTGATATTCCAATGCTTAAATACTGCCTCAGAATCATTATTCTAAACTAGTATCCAATTAACCACGCTGTGTCAGAAAAAAGACCAAAGCCTCATGGTCAAGTGCGGTCCTTTAGGAGCTTTTTTCTCTTTATTCTTTTTTTTTTTTTTAAAGATTTTTATTTATTTATCTTTAGAGGGGAATGGTAGAAGAGAGGGAGAGAAATATCACTGTATGGTTGCCTCTTGTGTGTCCCATGCTGGGAACTGGCCTGCAACCCAGGCATGTGCCCTGACTGGGAATCGAACCGCGATCCTTTGATTCGCAGGCCCGCACTCAATCCACTGAGCTACACCAGCCAGGGCATTTTTTCTCTTTATTCTTCACCCAAGGATATTTTCACTGATTTTAGAGAGAGAGGAAGGGAGAGAGACAGGAGGCAGGGGCGGGTGGGGAGACAGGGAGACAGAGAGAGAGAGAGAGAGAGAGAGAGAGAGAGAGAGAGAGAGAGAGAGAGAGAGAGAGAGGGAGAGAGAGAGGGAGAGAGAGAGAGAGAGAGAGAGAGAAACATCTATCAGCTGCCTCCCCTACATGCCTGACCAGGGGTGAAACCCTCAACCTAGGCATGTGCCCTGACCAGGGATGGAACCCATAACCTTTTGGTGTGCAGGATGACACTGTGACCAACTGAGCAACCAAGCCAGAGCCTTTGGGAGCTTGTTTTGAGTGGGGTGATCAAGAAATTCTAACGAGACTTCCGGCCAAGATGGAGGCATAGGTAGACACAGTGTGCCTCCTCGTGCAACTAAAAGAACAACAACAATTTAAAAACAAAAAATAACCGGAACTTACAGAAAACTGAACTGTATGGAAGTCCGACAACCAAGGAGTTAAAGAAGGAACATTTGTCCAGACCAGTAGGAGGGGCGGAGATGGGCAGCTGGTCGGAGAGAACTTGAGGCAAGAGGACCAGGGCAGGCAAGGCGGCAGCTGGCAGACCCAGCGAGGCCACAAATTGTGGAGCAGTGGTCCCACATTCATGCACAGATAAACTGGGAGAAACAACTGGGGAGCGGGACGGACTGCACAACTCAGGGTTCCAGCGCAGGGAAATAAAGCCCCAAATCACTGATTGAAAACACTTGCGGGGGTTGAGGGTGTAGCGGGAGAAACTCCCAGCCTCACAGGAGAGTGCATTGGAGAGACCCACAAGGTCCTTGTACATACACAAACCCACCCACCTGGGAATCAGCACCAGAAGGGCCCAATTTGCTTGTGGGAAGTGGGGAAGTGACTGAAATCCGGTGGAGAGTGCAGGAAGTGCCATTGGTTCCATCTCAGACCCCTCCCCCACAGACAGTGTTACAACCCAGTGAAGTGGGTTGCCCCACTTGGGCGAATACCTAAGGTTCTGCCCCTCACTATGTAACAGGTGCATCGAGACAAAAAAAAATATATGTGTATATATATATATATGGCCCAAACAAAAGAACAGATCAAAGCTCCAGAAAAAATACAACTAAGCAATGAAGAGATAGCCAACGTATCAGATATACAGTTCAAAGCACTGGTAAACAGGATGCTCACAGAACTGGTTGAATTTGGTCACAAATTAGAGGAAAAAAGGAAGGCTACAATAAGTTAAATGAAGGAAAGCACACAGAGAACCAGTAGTGATGGGAAGAAAACTGGGACTTCAAATCAATGGAGTGGACCAGAAAGAAGAAAGAAACAACCAAACAGAAAAGAAGGAAGAAACAAGAATTCAAAAAAAATGAGGAGAGGCTTAGGAACCTCCAAGACATCTTTAAATGTCCCAACATCTGAATTATAGGGGTACCAGAAGGGGAAGAAGAAGAGCAACAAGTGGAAAACTTATTTGAACAAATAATAAAGGAGAACTTCCCTAATCTGGCAAAGGAAATAGACTTCCAGGAAGTCCAGGAAGCTCAGAGAGTCCCAAAGAAGTTGGACCCAAGGAGGAACACCCCAAGGCACATCATAATTACATTAGCCAAGATTAAAATGAAGGAGAGAATTCTAGAAGTAGCTAGAGATAAGGGGACAATCACTTACAAAGGAGATCCCATCAGACTGTCAGCTGATTTCTCAAAAGAGAGCTTCCAGGCAAGAAGGGGCTGGAAAGAAGTATTCCAAGTCATGAAAGTCAAGGACCCACATCCAAGATTGCTCTATCCAGCAAAGCTGTCATTTAGAATGGAAGGGAAGATAAAGTGCTTCTCAGATAAGGTCAAGTTCAAGGAGTTCATCATCACCCAGCCTTTATTATATGAAATGTTAAAAGGACTTATCTAAGAAAAAGAAGATAAAAAATATGAGAGTGAAAAGACAGCAAACTCACAGATTAACAACCACACCTAGAACAAAAGCAAACTAAGCCAACAACTAGAACAGGAACAGAACCACAGAAATGGAGATCACATAGAGGGTTAACAACAGGGGAGTGGGAGGAGGAGAGAGGGGGAAAAGGTACAGAGAATAAGTAGCATAGACGGTAGGCAGAAAATGGACAGGGGGAGGGCAAGAATAGTATGGGAAAAGTAGAATCTAAAGAACTTCTTATGACACATGGACATGAACTAAAGCGGGGGAATGTGGGTGGGAGGGGGTGTGCAGGGTGGAGGGGAGTGAAGAGAGGAAAATGGGACAACTCTAATAGCATAATCAATAAAATATATTAAAAAAAAAAAAAACAAATTCTAATGAGCCCTGCCTGGTGTGGCTCAGTGGTCTGGGTGTTGTCCTGCAAACAGAAAGGTTGCTGAGTTTGGTTCACAGTCAGGGCACACTCGGGGTTGTGGGCCAGGTCCCTGGTGGGGGGCATGTGAGAGCCAACCAATCAATGTTTCTCTCCCCCTCTTTCTCCCTCCGTTCCCCTCTCCTAAAAAGAAAGAGATAAACTCTTTTTAAAATTCTAATGAGGAAAACGGTGTACATCTGGATGAACTGAGAAGGTGCTGATGGAAGAACAAGGGCAGATGTCACAGGGATGTGGCCTGTCACCTACTGATTTAGTGAAAATTGGTTTTATTATATGTCATTTTACTTAAAGTCACAAAGCGTATCAACAACGGTAAGTAAGGACTACTGTACTGATTTCATTTCCTTTGGATGTATGCCCAGAAATGGGGTTGCGGGATCATATGACAGTTCTATTTAAAAAATTTGAGGGCCCTGACTGGGTAGCTCGGTTGGTTAGAGCACAGTCTAGATACACCAAGCTAGGAGCCCCATGCATGGTCAGGGCACCCCCTGGAATCAACCAATGAATGCATAAATAAGTGGAGCAACAGACTGGCATCTCTCTCTCTCAAAAATTAAAATAAATAAAATAAATGTGTCTTTTCAAATTTCTTTCATCAATGCCTTATAGTTTTCAATGTGCATAACTTTGACTGTCTTGGTTAAATTTATTCTTAAGCATTTTAATTCTTTTTTATGTTATTGTAAATGAGATTGTTTTCTTAACTTCTTTTATGGATAGTGCATTGTTAGTGTATAAAAATGCAACTGATATTTTTATATGTTGATTTTGTATCCTGTCACTTTACTGAATTAATTTATTCATTTGAACAGTTTTGTGCATGTGTGTGCGTGTGTGCGTGTGTGTGTAGTGTTTAGGATTTTCTATATACAGTCATACCTCAGAGATGTTACAGGTTTAGTTCCAGAACACCACAATAAAATAAGTAGAGCAATATAGCAAGTCATAATCTTTTTTGCCGGGTGGAGGGTCTTAACTTCAATTTGTAAACAACACAGCATCTGGGGGGCTCTGACCAAGATGGTAAAGCAGCCCTGGCTGATGTGTTTCAGTGGGTTGAGTGCCAGCCTGTGAACCAAAAGGTTGCTGGTTTGATTCCCGGTCAGGGTATTTCTGCCGTTGTGGAACAGGTCCCCGGTTGGGAGTGTGCAAGAGGCAACTTGTTATGTATTTCTCACACATCAAAATTTCTCTCCCTCTTTCTTTTTTTTTAAATTTTTAAAAAAGGTTTATTATTTATTTATTCTTAGAGATAGGGGAAAGGAGGGAGGAAAAAAGAGAGAGAAACATAGATGTGTGAGAGAAACATTGATTGATTGACTCTTGCTCGCCCCCAACTGGGGACCTGATCTGTAATCCAGGCATGTGCCCTAACTAGGAATCAAACCAGCAAGCTAACAATCTTTCTGTTCACACTCTGACACTCAATCCACTGAGCCACACCAGCCAGGGCTCCTTCTCTTTTTACCTCCCTTCTTGTCTCTCTAAAAGTAAATAAATAAAACCTTAAAAAAAAAAAAAAAGAAAAGATGGTGGAGTAAGTAAATGCTGTACTTGTTTCCTCCTACAACCACATCAAAATTACAACTAAGCTACAGAACAACTATCATTGAGAACCACCTGAAGTCTAGGTATACAGAAGCCTTATTACTAAGAATATAAAGAAGAAGCCATGTCAAGATTGGTAGGAGGGGCAGAGACACAAAAGGGGCTGGTCACACACCTGCATGTGGCAGTTAAAATTTGGGGAGGATGCCCTGGCTGGTAGCTCAGTAAGAACATCACCCAATAGACAAAGGTTACTGGTTCAAGTTCCAGTCAGCACACGTGCCTGGGTTGTGGGCCTGGTCCCTAGTTGGGGGCATGTGAGAGGCAACTGATTGATGTTTCTCTCCATCTCTTCCCCTCTTTCTAAATAAACAAATAAAATAAATAAATACATTCTCATGTGAGGATTAAACAAACAAACAAACCAGCAGAGCCCTGGCTGGGTAGCTCAGTTGCTTAGAGCACTGTCCTGATATGCCAAGGTTGCAGGTTCAATTCCCGGTCAGGGCACATACAAAAAGCAACCAATAAATGCATAAATAAGTGGAGCAACAAACTGATGTCTCTCTCTCTCTCTCAAATCAATCAATAACAAAAATTTTTTTAAAAATAAATAAAACTACAGAGATTGTGGCCAAGTGAGACAGAGGGCTTCTGGAGTTTCAAGTATTCCTCTTAAAGGGCCTGCACACAAATTTACTGCTTGATGGACTCACTTGTTCTGAACTCCACCATTGAAACAGCAGCTTGAAAGCTGCCAGGGACAAATGGGGAGGAACTGAATTGTCTGGCTTGAAGGCAAGAGCCAGAGGGGCCCTTTTGTCTTTCTCCTAGACAGAAGTTTGGGCAGAAACTATTTTTCCTTTGCTGAGCCCTCTTCCTGCAGGTGCAGGTGGGTGCCATATCTGAGTCTCCATCAACCTGGCTAACACTGTTAGCCCTGCCCTGATGATTCACTGAGAATTTCCCACCCCATCCAATTTGCAGGCCTACTCAAGCCATTTCCAGAGAATTTTCCATATAAATGGCCTGCCTTGACTCATGCTGCAGAATTTCCTAAAATCTCTCAAAGATTTACAAGCTCCAAACAAACAACATCTGGCCTCAGCATGCCCCATACTTCTTGCTAAGCAGCCCAAGGCTCAGCACTAGTGCTGGCCAGCCTCAGTCTGCAACTTGGCCCCTCCCAGGTACCTCCAAGCCTGGCACAAGTAGAGCTATCTGCAGATAACTTTGTAGCTCATACTAGGTGGCCCCAGGCAGGGCACAGGTGTCAGCTAACTTGGCCTAAACATCTTGGTAGGCTCCAGAGCCAGCACATCCAGTGACTAACTTCATACCATCCTGGAGCACCACCCAACCACCTCCATGAGCAACACACTCAAGGGGTGGACTTGACAGGCACCAAAACCCCACTGGAGCAAGTCCAGCTTCATGGGCTAGGCCTCTACATAGCAGCTTCTCTGCTGCAGTCAGAGCTAGTCCTTACAACCATTTGGCCTGGAGGTTTAATCCCTCCCTTTGATGTGCCAACAGCAATCATGGTTCAACTACAATAGGAGAGCACACACAATCCACATGGAGGGTGCACTTGGAGTGCCTGGCTCAGGTGATTGGGGAGGCTGTGCCGGTGGGTCCCATAAGATTCCTACCGTATAAGGCCACTCTAATAAGACTGGGAGATGTAGAAGCTCCTCATAATACTTAAAAATAAACACAAGGGGAAACCAAAATGAGGGGACAAAGAAACATGTCCCAAATAAAATACCAGAACAAAACTCCAGAAAAATAACTGGAAAAAATTGAGACAAGCAATCTATTAGATGCAGAGTTCAAAACACTGGTTAGAAGGATGCTCAATGATCTCAGTGAGAATTTCTTTTTTAAAAAATGTAATTTAATTTTAGTTGTTGTTCAAGTACAGTTTTCTGTCTTTTACTCCCATCCCAGCCCACCCCCAAGCCCTCCTCCTCCCTCCCATTTCCATGCCCACCCCCTAGTTTTTGTCCATGTGTCCTTTATACTTGTTCCTGTAAGTCCTTCCACTTTCCCCCTGAAATTCCCTTCCCTCTCCCCTCTGGTTACTGTCAGCCTGTTCTCTATTTCAGTGTCTTTGGTTATATTTTGTTTGTTTGTTTGTTTTGTTGTTTAGGTTCCTGTTAAAGGTGAGATCATATGGTATTTGTCTTTCACTGCCTGGCTTAGCATAATGCTTTCCAGTTCCATCCATGCTGTCGCAAAGGCTAGTTCTTTTTTATGTTTTCTATCTTCATGTTTATGTTTACGATCTCAGTGAGAATTTCAACAAAGAGATCGTAAACATAAACATGAACATAGAAAACATAAAAAAAAACTAGTCATAAATGAAGAATACAATAACTGAAATAAAGAATACATTAGAGAGACCCGGGTCAGGTGGCTTAGTTGGTTGGAGCATTGTCCCATACACCAAAAGATTGTGGGTTTGATCCCTGATCAGGGCACATACCTGGGTTTTTGGTTTGATCCCTGGTCAGGGTGCATATGAGAGGCAACCAATTTATTTTTCTCTCTTACATAATGTCTCTGTCTGTCTGTCTCTCTCTCGCTCTCCTTCTTTCTCCTTCTCTCTGTCCCCCATCCTGTCTCTCTTTAAAAATCAATGAATATATCTTCAGGTTAGTATTTAAAAAAACAAGAATACATTAGAAGTAATCAACAGTACATTAGATGAAGCAAAAGACTGAACCAATGATTTGAAAGATAAGGTAGCAGAAAACACCCAATCAGAACAGCAAAAAGAAAAATGAATCTTAAAAAATGAGAATGATTTAAGGGACCTCTGGGACAATATCACATGTACAACCATTCTTCTCATGGAGTTACCAGAAGGAGAAGAGAGAGAGCAATAAGGATGGAAAACTTTCCTAACCTGGTGAGGGAAATAGACATACAAGCCCAGGAAGCTCAGAGAATCTCAAACAAGATGAACCTAAAGAGGTCCACACCATTTTATAACTAAAATGCCAAAGATTAAAGAAGAAGATAGAATCTTAAAAGCAGCAAGAGAAAAACAGTTAGTTACCTAAAAGAGAACTGCCATAAAACTGTCAGTTGATTTCTTAACAGAAACTTCGTAGACAAGAAGCAGGAGACACAAAATACTCAAAGTGATGAAAAGTAATGACTTACAACCAAGATTATTCTGTCCAGGGAAACTACCATTTAGAATAGAAAGATAAATAAAGAGATTATCAGAAGAAAAAAATCTAAAGGAGTTTATCACCACCAAAACTTTTTTTATAAGAAATGTTCAAGGGATTTCTTTAGGAAGAAAAAATAAAAATATGAATAATAAAATGGCAATAACTATATATGTATCAATAATTATTTTAAATATAAATTCATTAAATGCTCCAATCAAAAGTCAGGGTGGCTAAATGGATAAGAAAAGAAGACACTTAGATAGGCTGCCAACAAGAGACTCACTTCAGCCATAAGACACATGCAGACTGAATGTAAAGGGATGGAAAAAGATATTTTATGAAAATGGAAATGTAAAGAAAAAAGCTGAAGTAACAATACATATGTCAGACAAATAGACTTTAAAACAAGGGCTATAACAAGAGACAAAGAAGGACCCAGCAATTTTACTTCTGGGTATTTATCTGAAGAAACCCAAAACACTAATTCAAAAAGACATACACAACCATATGTTCATTACAACATTATTTACAATAGCCAAGGTATGGAAGCAACCTAAGTGTTCATCAATAGATGAACATAATCCAGACTGGTGTGTAGTTGGCCGGGCATTGTTCTGAAAAGAAAAAGGTCACCAGTTTGATTCCCGGCCAGGGCACATGCCTAGGTTGTGGGTTTGGCCCCTGGTTGGGGTGCATACAAGAGGCAACCAAATATTTCTCTCTCACATTGATGTTTCTCTCCCTCTCTTTTTACTCTCTTTAAAAATAAATAAAATATAAAATAAATAAATAAAATATTTTAAAATAGTCAATAAAGTAGATTAATAGATAAAGAAGAAATGGTGCATATATACAATAGAATATGACTTGGCCATAAAAATGAAAGAATAAAACCTTGCCATCTGTAACAACATGGATGGTTCCAGAGGGTATTGTGCTGAGTGAAATAAGTCAGACAGAGAAAGACAAAGGACACATGCTTTTATTTATATCTGGAAACTAAAAAACAAAATAAAAGAACAAACAAAAAGAACCAAATAAATATAGAAAAAATAGATATAGAGAATATTTTGAGGTTTCCAGGTGGGAGGGGGATGGATGAAAAAGGGGAAAGGATTAAGAAGTACCAGTTGGTAGTTACAAAACAATTATAGGGATATCAAGTATTTCATAGAGAATATAGTTAATATTGTAATATAGTAATAATTATGCATAGTGTCAGACAGGTACTAGATTTATCGAGTGATCATTTCATAAATTATACAAACATCTAATCACTATGTTATACACCTGAAACTAATATCATATTGTATGTCAGCTGTAATTAAAAAATAAAAAATTATGGGACTTCCGGCCAAGATGGAGGCGTAGGTGGACACACTGTGCCTCCTCTCACAACCAAAATTAAGGACAACAAATATTTAGAAACAAGAAAACAACCAGAACTTATAGAAAATTGAACTGTACGGAAGTCCAACAACCATTCATCCAGACCGGTAAGAGGGGCGGAGTCGCGGCAGGAGAAAGTGGAGGTGTGGACCTAGGTACGCAGGCAGCAGCGGCTGGCAGTTCCCAGGTGCACAGGCGGCGGCTGGCGGTCCCCGGGCACAGGGGGCAACTGTGCAGACCCAGTGAGGCCACACAAGGCAGCTGGCTGACTGACCAGGTGGTCTCACATTCGCGCACATGGGCGGTCCAGGCAGAGGGGAAGTGGCGGAAGGGTCTGAATCCAAGAGAGAGCGGAGCAGGCGCCATTGCTCCCTCTCAGGCCCCACCCCCACATACAGCGTCACAACCCAGTGACTCGGCTGCCCCGCACTGGCGAGCGCCAGAGGCTCCACTCTTCACTACGTAACAGCACGCTCGAGTGCGTGCCCAGATAATCCAGGTGAAGGGGAAGCAGCGGAAAGGGCCGGAGTCCAGGAGAGAGCGGAGCAGGCGCCATTGCTCTTTCTCAGACCCCGCCCCCACCTATAGCGTCACAACCCAGCGACTGGGCTGCCCCGCCCTGAGGAACACCTAAGGCTCCACCCCCTCACTACGTAATAGCTGCAACCAGACTAAAACCAAAACAACAACAACAACAAAACCACCAAAAATGGCTCAAACTGGAAAACAAATAAAAGCCCCAGAGCCAATTCCTCTAAGCAGTGAAGAGATAGCCAACTTGTCAGATGCACAGTTCAAAGCACTGGTCATCAAAATGCTCACAGAATTGGTTGATTTTGCTCACAAACTAGATGAAAAAATGCAGGCTACAATAAGTGAAATGAAGGAAGATGCATGGGGAACTGATAGAGATGGAAGGAAAACTGGGACTCAAATCAATGGAGTGGACCAGAAGGAAGAAACTAACAACCAAACAGAAGACGAAGAAGAAACAAGAATTCAAAAAAATGAGGAGAGGCTTAGGAACCTCCGGGACATCTTTAAACATCCCAACATCCGAATTATAGGGGTCCCAGAAGGGGAAGAAGAAGAGCAACAAGTGGCAAACTTATTTGAACAAATAATAAAGGAGAACTTCCCCAATCTGGCAAAGGAAATAGACTTCCAGGAAGTCCAGGAAGCTCAGAGAGTCCCAAAGAAGTTGGACCCAAGGAGGAACACACCAAGGCACATTGTAATTACATTAGCCAAGATTAAAATGAAGGAGAGAATTCTAGAAGCAGCAAGGGATAAGGGGACAGTCACCTACAAGGGAGTTCCCATCAGACTGTCAGCTGATTTCTCAAAAGAGACCTTCCAGGCAAGAAGGGGCTGGAAAGAAATATTTGAAATCTTGAAAAGCAGGGACCTACATCCAAAATTGCTCTATCCAGCAAAGCTGTCATTTAGAATGGATGGACAGATAAAGCGCTGCTCAGATAAGGTCAAGTTCAAGGAGTTCATCATCACCAAGCCCTTATTATATGAAATGTTAAAGGGACTTATCTAAGAAAAAGAAGATAAAACTATGACAGTGAAAAGACAACAAACTCATAGCTATCAAGAACCACACCTAAAACAAAAGCAAACTAAGCAAACAGCTAGAACAGGAACAGAACCACAGAAATGGAGATCATATGGAGGGTTAGCAACAGGGGTGTGGGAGGAGGAGAGAGGGGGAAAAGGTACAGAGAATGAGTAGCATAGGTAATGGGAAAAAAATAGACAGGGGGAGGGCAAGAATAGTATGGGAAATGTAGAAGCTAGAAAACTTATGACCCATGGACATGAACTAAAGGGGGGAATGTGGGTGGGAGAGGGTGTGTAGGGTGGAGGGGAATGATGGGGGAGAAATGGGACAACTGTAATAGCACAATCAATAAAATATATTTAAAAATAAATAAAAAATTATGAAAAAACTCAGAATATCTGTGAAGCACAATAAAATGAGGTATGCCTGTATATCGTGTCACCTACATATAAAGACAGTTTTATTTCTTCCTTTCTGATTTGGATAACTTTTATTTCTTTTTCTTGCCTAATTGCTCTGGTTAGTACTTCCAGTACTATGTTGAATAGAAGTGGTGAGAGTGGGCATCCTTGTCTTGTTTCTGGTTTTAGAGGAACCAATTTCAGCTTTTTACTGTTGAATATGATATTAGCTGTGGGCTTGTCATGTTGACAGTTTTTATCATGAAAAATCTTGAATTCTGTCAATTGCCTTTTCTGCATCTATTGAGATGATCACATAATTCTTATCCTTCATTATGTGGTAATTATGTTTATTAATTTTCATATGTTTAATCATCCTTGAATTCCAGGGATAAATTTCACTTTGCCATAGTGTATGATCTTTTTAATGTGCTGTTGAATTCAGTTTACTAATATTTTGTTGAGAGTTTTTGCACTTATGTTCATCAGGAAGATTAGCCTGTAATTTTCTCTTTTTTTCCCACCAGAGGACATTTTTTCATTGAAGATGATAGATAGATAGATATCAGTTGCTTGCCTTCTCACATGTGCCCTGCCTGACCAGGGATCAAACCTGCAACCTGGGTATGGGTCCTGACCAGGAATCAAATCTGTGACCCTTTAGTCCATGGGACAGTGCTCCAACCAACTGAGCCACACTGGCCAGGGCAATTTTCTTTTCTTATAGTGTCCTTATCTGGCTTTGGTATGAGGGTAATGCTAGCCTTGTAAAGTGAGTTTGGAAGTGTTCCCTTCTCATCAACTTTCTGGAAGAATTCGAGACTGTTTGTGTTAATTGTTCTTCAAATGTTTGGTAGAATTCACTCATGATGCCTTTTGACACTGGGCCTTTTTTGGTTGAGTTTTTTTTTTTGTATTATTAATGCTAAATCTTATTATTTTTTACCCATTTAGATTTTTTATTTCTTTATGATTCAGCCTTGGTAGGTTGTATGTTTCTAGGAATTTATCCATTTCTTCTAGATTATACAATTTGTTGGCATACAGTTGTTCATAGTATCTCTAATGACTCTTTGTATTTCTGTAGCATCCATTGTAATGTCTTCCTTTACACTTATAATTTTATTTATTCAAGTCCTCTCTCCTTTTTTTCTTGGTTAGTCAAGCTGAAGGTTTGTCTATTTTTTAAAATAAAAATCATTGAAATGAAATATTTTACTTGACATGAGAAAATCTTGATCTTTTTTATTGTCTTTCTAGTCACTACTTCATTTATTTCTACTGCAAGCTATTTATTTCCTTGAGGTGTAAATTTAGGCCATTTATTTGAGATCTTTCTTAATATGGGTGTTTATCACTCTCAACTTTCCTGTTAGAACTATTTTTACTGCATCCCATAAGTTTTGATGTGTTTCCATTTTCACTCGTCTCAAAATGCTTTTTTAAAAAAGATTTTATTTATTTATCTTTAGAGAGAGGGAAAAGGAGGGAGAAAGAGAAGGAGAGAAACATGATTGTGTGAGAGTACAGTGAGGTTTCTTCTCGCACACCCCCTGCTGGGGACCCGGCCCACAACCCAGGCATGTGCATGGACTGGGAATCAAACTGGCATCCTCTCAGTTTGCAAGCCCGCACTCAATCCACTGAGCCACACCAGCCAGGGCTCACGATACTTTTTGAGTTCCTTCTTGATTTTGTTTTTTAATTCATTAATTGTTCAAAAATATAATGTTTAATTTCTACACATTTATAAACTTACCTCTTATTGTTGATTTCTAATTTCATACCATTGTGGACAGAAAAGTTACTTGATATGATTTTAAGATTGTTAAATTTGCTAAGAGTTTAAAAAAGATCTTATTTATTTATTTTAGAGAGAGAGGAAGAGAGGGAGAACGAGAGAGAGAAACATCAATTGGTTGCTTCTCGTATGAGCCCCACCCAGGGACCAAACCCACAACCTTTCAGTTTATGGGATGACACTCCAACCAGATGAGCCACACTGGCCACAGCTAGGAGACTGATTTAGAATCAAGACACCCAGCTAGCAGATAAAAATGGTAAAATTTCAGAGAGAGAGAGAGAGGAGGGGGGAGGAGAGGAGTGGAGAGGGGAGGGGAGGGAGGGGAGAGAATATGAATGTGTATTTAAGAGACCTTTGGGTATAAGAGCAGTGTGGACCAGGTTTGCAGTTAGGAGCCCTCAGCCACACTGGGGAAGCAGTATTCATTTCTGGCTGGACCACAGAAGGAAGGTTCAGCTGAAAAGTTGAATGTAGCTGCAGACATGGAGCTCACAACTGGAGAATAAAAAAATCCCCCAACCCCATTCTGACAGGACTCTTTGCCCCCACAGCTGACTGTTCCAGTTCAGCCCCAGAAGCGAGAACACCAGCCCTTTTTCCAATCTATCTCCCATGCCCATCCTCTTAGCCTTTCCATTCCAACCCAACCTCCTACAAACCCTAGACCCCCTATAAACCCAAGCCTTTGCCTAGGCAGTGTTCTCGGTCTGGGAACTCCACCCCTCTTTTTGTCTTTTGACAAATTTCTTCTACCTACAAACCCCACTTGTCTAGGCTGGCTCACAGCTGCCATGCATCCTCCATAAAGAATGACTCACCCTTTGGCACTTTGACCTGCCTTTTTCAGCCCATTTATCACATCCATAAAATTTCCCCATAAAATTGAACTCCCTGGAGCCATGGATTGTGGCTTACAGTAATCTCTGCAGCCCCATCCCTACACAGGTCTGACACACAGTGAGTGCTGAACTAAGTCTTTTTTTTTTCTGTCCTCTAGTTCGTTTGTGGTGATTTTATTACTTTTCTATTGATAATAAACATTGATACATGTTTTATGTTTCTGTCAGTTGCTTTTCAAGTATACGTCCCCTTTCCTCATTTATTCCCAGACAGTTTGCACCAAGAGCTCTCAGAGGGTTTCTCTGGAAGACTAGACAAGAATTAAGCCTTTATTTATGTCTTGCCTAATTTGTTATTTTTTCAGTGTCATGTATTATTTCTTTTTATAAATATATTTTATTGATTATGCTATTACAATTGTCCCATTTCTCCCCCTTCATTCCCCTCCACTCTGCACACCCCCTCCCACCCACATTCCCTGCCTTTAGTTCATGTCCATGTGTCATAAGTTCTTTAGCTTCTACATTTCCCACACTATTCTTGCTCTCCTCCTGTCTATTTTCTACCCACCATCTATGCTACTTATTCTCTGTATCTTTCCCCCTCTCTCCTCCACCCACTACCCTGTTGCTAACCCTCCATGTGATCTCCATTTCTGTGTTTCTGTTCCTGTTCTAGTTGTTGGCTTAGTTTGCTTTTGTTCTAGGTGTGGTTGTTAATATCTGTGAGTTTGCTGTCTTTTTACTGTTCATATTTTTTATCTTCTTTTTCTTAGATAAGTCCCTTTAACATTTCATATAATAAGGGCTTGGTGATGATGAACTCCTTGAACTTGACCTCATCTGAGAAGCGCTTTATCTTCCCTTCCATTCTAAATGACAGCTCGCTGGATAGAGCAATCTTGGATGTAGGTCCTTGCCTTTCATGACTTGGATTACTTCTTTCCAGCCCCTTCTTGCCTGGAAGCTCTCTTTTGAGAAATCAGCTGACAGTCTTATGGGAACTCCTTTGTAGGTATCTGTCTCCTTTTGTCTCACTGCTTTTAAGATTCTCTCCTTATCTTTAATCTTGGCTAATGTAATTATGATGTGCCTTGGGGTGTTCCTCCTTGGGTCCAACTTCTTTGGGACTCTCTGAGCTTCCTGGACTTCCTGGAAGTCTATTTCCTTTGCCAGATTGGGGAAGTTCTCCTTTATTATTTGTTCAAATAAGTTTGCCACTTGTTGCTCTTCTTCTTCCCCTTCTGGGACCCCTATAATTCGGATGTTGGGATGTTTAAAGATGTCCCGGAGGTTCCTAAGCCTCTCCTCATTTTTTTGAATTCTGGTTTCTTCGTTGTTTTCTGTTTGGTTGTTTGTTTCTTCCTTCTGGTCCACTCCATTGATTTGAGTCCCAGTCTTCCTTCCATCTCCATTGGTTCCCTGCGCGTTTTCCTTCATTTCACTTATTGTAGCCTGCATTTTTTCATCTAGTTTGTGAGCAAAATCAACCAATTCTGTGAGCATTTTGATGACCAGTGCTTTGAACTGTGCATCTGACAGGTTGGCTATCTCTTCACTGCTTAGAGGAATTGGCTCTGGGGCTTTGATTTGTTCTCCTGTTTGAGCCTTTTTTTTTTTTTTTTTTTTGTCTTGTCGCAGCTATTACATAGTGAGGGGTGGGGCCTTAGGTGTTCCCCAGGGCGGGGCAACCCAGTTGCTGGGTTGTGACTCTGTATGTGGGGGCGGGGTCCGCCAAGAGGGAACAATGGCGCTTGCTCCACTCTCTCTTGGATTCCAGTCCCTTCCGCCGCTTCCCCTTAGCCTGGATTATCTGCACACGAATGTGGGACTGCCTGGTCAGCCATCCGCCTTGCATGGCCTCACTGGGTCTGCACCGTTGCCACCCTGTGCCCAGGGTCCGCTAGCTGCTGTGTGCCTGGGGTGTGCTAGCTACCACCTGCACACCTGGGATCTGCCAGCCACTGCTGCCTGCATGCCCAGGTCTGCCAACCTCCACTTTTTCCTGCCATGACTCCGCCCCTCTTACCAGTCTGGATGAATGGTTGTTGGACTGCTGTACAGTTTAATTTTCTATAGTTCTGATTGTTTTCTTATTTCTAAATCTTTGTTATCTTTAATTTTGATTGTGCGAGGAGGCACAGTGTGTCCACCTATGCCTCCATCTTGGCCGGAAGTCTCTGAACTAAATCTTAAATGAACAGTCTTGAATAGTCTCCCTTTTTCTTTTTGTTCCTCTCCTCAACCTGTCCTGCATACAGGTCTGATTCTTGCCCTAAAGCAAAGTTTGGATTATGTCAGCCCTGACTCAAACTCCTTCTCTGGCTGAACTTCACCAGGGCAACATCTTCAGTTGTTAGCATTCAAGGTCTTGCAATGAAGGCTGTTAGGAGAGCAAGGAGTTCAGGTGAAAGTCATGGTCAGGGTCAAGGTTAGGCAAGCTAATCTTAAGTTAATTGACAGAGAACCCTGTTTAGCACCTAATTTCCTTCCTCCTGCCTTTCCTCAAACATTCACTGAGCACCACGGTCAGGACTTGTGGGCGTGGGAAGGGGGCTTAATAAAGAGGAAACTGATTAGATTTCTGTGTTGGCTCATAAAAGACATTGGCTTTATTGTCTTCTCACCGTGACTATTGTCTGACTCAAGTGGTACACTGGCAAATGTTCCACAACCCAATTGGTGGAGGTCGGGGAGTGATTTCTACAGTTTGCCAGTTTTTATGGTATATGTATTCCCATCATGGCCCAGTGTCAACCTACCCACATGGTCACTTAATGTGGAATTGGTAATACATGTGCGATAGCAAACCATTAAGTAGTATTTCCACCATGTAGATACAAATAGACACAAACACGGGCAATAGGAAAATACAGCAAAATAATTAGGAAGTAATGAATTTTGAGTATTTGCTACCTTTGCTTTTAATACAATTTATTTAATTGTATGTTTACATAATTCAAATTTTAACAATGACTTTAAAAATATAACGAATGTATTTAACATCCAGCTTGCAAAATTCTGAAAATTTAACTCTGAACTCTAGCGAGTCTGTGCAAGCCAGTTCCAGCACACTGTTTTCTCCTTGTTTGGTTCATCCTTTACTTGAAGGTGGCCCTTTTTTTTGTTTTGTTTTTTTAAATCCTCACCTGAGGATATTTCTTATCTTAGAAAGGGAGGGAAGGGGCAGGGAAGGGGGAGAGGGACAGACCTCAGTTGCCTCCCCCACAAGCCCCGACTGGGGATCAAACCCCCCAACCTTTTGGTATACAGGTCGACGTTTCAACCGACTGCACCACCCGTCCAGGAGTGAACAGGGCTTTTAAGTGCTGGGAAACTCCAGGCTAGGAGGAGGAACTGGGGACAGCAAAGGCCGTCTCTAGTTCTTCACAACCGCCACGGGGAGGCGACAGACACAAGCTAACACGCAGCCAGCGGCCAAGGGCGGAAGCCCCTGGGCTCTGCAGCTCCTCTGCTGCTCCTGGACTAAGCAGATGCCTTCCCTTCGACTTCGGGACGTTGGGACCCAGGGGGCGGGTAGCAGTGTTCTCGGAATGCGAAAGCGTCTTCCCCACGGAGAGTACCGCCCTCGGGGTAAAGCCCTGGTCTGGAAAAGCGGACTCTCAGTCCTCCGCCCCCTTCGAAGTCACGGAGCCCCGGCAACTCTTAGTCGTAGCGTCTACCCAGCAGGCTCAGTGGCTGGGAGTCGGCTCGCTCCTCCGCCTTCCCGGCATCCCATGCGCAGTGACCACACTTCCGCTGGCACGGGAGCCGGAGCAAGTGTGGGTCATTAATTGACTCGTATTAATTAATCACCTCGCGATTAGTTTATGTTTTCTCTGGTCCTGAGCCCAGCTAGATGTATGCAAGAGCGACAAAGCACAGTGGCTTCCGTCTGAGTCACCCTGAGGCAGCAGCGCTGGGGAAAATCAGGGAAGGAGGCTCCTGAGACTTCCGTTTCGGATTCGGGAGAGGGTGAAGCCCCCGGCGCGCCGCGGAAAAGCCTGAAGTTGGGTGCAGAAACCTGCATTCTCCTCACAGATCCTCTGCCAACTGTTTGAGTGACCTTGGGCAAGGCGTTTAATCCTGATGCAACTTGGTTTCTGCAGCAGACACTGTTGGCTGCCTTCCTGATATGTTGTTCCCTTTTCTTCCTTGTTGGCAGATAGCGCCCACCCTTCCAGCGACATCTGCTCCAGTGCTGCAACCACCCTGATGGACTCTGTCCACCGCGTTTGTCCCGTACCCCTTGTCAAATGCTGGCTACTTGGAAATACCATCAAAACAATCTGTAGCTAAGACAAAACTGAGTTTGCTGCTTCTCTTCTTCAGGGAGAGCACTATCTTGAACGGGTTCGTAGTTGAGTGGAAGTGGAAAAGGCAAAGTTGAGGTATTGAGGTTTTGGGGTCTGGTTTAAAGTGGGCCTTTGATGCGGGACTTAATTAGGATTGAGTAAACATCGCATTATGTAGTTTAGGGTTGTGGGTCATGGTAGTTTAGGAGTTGTCATGGTGAGGTAAGTGTTTCAGAGAGTCTGAGCTTCGACAGTTATTTGATGCTACATGCTGAAAATTGGTGTGGTTTTAAATGGATTTTTCGAAGTGAAGGAATAAGGTTATTTGTACCTTTTGTCTTCCTGTGCAGGTGTTTCCCAGAATAACAAAGTCACAATAATACAGTCATGTTATTTTGCTTCAGCCAGTGTGAGTCACAGTCCTCTGTTAGTTGAACCCATAGGAATCCTGTATGTGGTTTTCTCATGTGGAAAATGGAGATCATATTGAGGAGGAAAGGGGAGGTCATATAGTGAGAATACCAGGGTTTCAACCTGTTATAGCTTCTCAATATTACATAACAGTGGGGCTTAGAAAAGTGTCTCTGAGTCCTGGAAAAGAATTCTTACTCTCAAATAGGAAAAGGGAGCTGCCAAACTGAAGTGAATAGATGTTTATTAATTGTCTCCAAAGCATAATTATGTCCACTAGCCAGCTGCAACTCAAAGCACAGGGTTACTGGTCCATTGCATTTACTCTGTAGAGACAGGTGCATGTTCATGTTTGACGCTGTGTGGCGGAGGCTCCAAGACTAAGAATGCTCTGGGCTTACCAAGATCTTACAATGGCCCTGGGGCATTTGACTCCTGCCCTTCCCACTTACCTTGTAAATTGGGGTGACCACCTCCCTTCCTTCTCTGTCTGAGCTCATTTCTTCCTCTGTGCAACGGGGAAGACTATGCTTTGAGCAGAAGGAAGAGGATAAAGAGGTCAGTGGGCAGTTGTTGGAACATGGGTCCAGATGACTCTGGAGCAGTGGTAGCCCTTACCGGTGTGGGCTGCTCTACAAATTGTAGGTCTAGGACAATAAACTATGAGAGACTGTGGGCCCATTGGAAATAAGTTGGGAAGGACTCAAGGTTAACAGGTTGGGAGAAAGCAGGAGAAATGAAGTAGATATTAACCACTATCCCAGTTCAGGGTGTCTGGAACTTGTTCAGGTTAGTTCCTGCTCTGCTCCCTACCCCTGTTCCCCCGGGGACAAGTGCTAGGACAATATTAAAAATATTTAACCAGTTCTTTACAGGCAAGAAACAATCAGAACAGGCTTGCTGGACTTCTTAGAAGTCCGCTGTCTCAACAGGCATTCTTTTAAAATTTTTTAAAAATTTATTAATTGATTTTAGAGAGAAAGGGGGAGGAAGGAGAGAGAGAGAGAACAATTTGTTGTTCCACTTATTTATGCATTCATTGGTTGAGTCTTGCATGTGTCCTGATCGGGGATCGAACATCCAACTTCGGCATATTGGAAAGATCCTTTAACCAACTGAGCTACCCAGCCAGGGCCCAGGCTTTAATTCTTTTTTCTTTTCTTCCTCTCATCCTTCCTTCTTTTTAATCCTCACCTGAGGACATGCCTGTTGATTTTACAGAGGTGAAGGGAGGTGGGGGGAGAGAAACATTGATGTGAAAGAGAAACATCTATCGCTTCGCTTGCCTCTCATATGCACCCTGACCAGGGACCAAACTTGCAATCCAGGCATGTGCCCTGACCAGGAATGGAACCTGCGACCTCTCCGTTTACAGAACAACTCCCCAAGTAACTGGGCCATACCAGTCAGGGCTTAATTCCTTAATTGACGGATTTTGGGGGCTGTCAAGGGGAGGGCTGGAGCAGCCGGGCACTAAGGGGCAATTGGGCTTCAGGAAGTGGTTACCAACCTGTAGTTGATACTCAGTTTAGCTCTATCAGAGCATGCTGGCTGAACATCTGCTCACTCAGGGGAGTACGGGGCAACCCAGTGTGGGACAAGTGAAGGCTGGCAGTAGAGCCCTGTGCAGGGCAGGCATGGGTCGTGGGCAGATTCTGATTACGTGAGTCTTCTCCGGGCATTTCCAGGCTTTGGCATTGGAAGACTGGCGTCTCCCAGTGCCACCTCAGGTCCCTGCAGCTCCGGAACATTTGAGCAGTACCCTCACATGGAACTTTGCTAGGTCTTCAGATCCTCCCACCTTTTAGACTTGGGGAAATCCCTCCCCTTCCTGTTCCTAGCTGAGGCGTTTCTTATGTCTTCTCTCTTCAAACCTGTGCCCTACTCTTTCCCAAGATCTTGATGGCAAATTAAGCCTTGAGACCAAGTCATTAGCGTCTGGAAAACTAGTTTTCTTTTCCTCGTGGGCAGGAAAGACTGAGTCTTCAAACCCTGTCAGGATATGAGAGACATGTTTGCAGTCTATTGTTCTATGGTAAACAAAGGGGAAAAAATCATTACACAACTTTAGAAAAGTCTTTTTAAGAAAAGAGAATAGTTTTACAATACATATCAAAAGCTGTAAGTAAGTTTATGACCTTTGAACTAGTAATTATCTGCTAGGAATGTAACTTGATAGGATCAGAGGGATATTTTTCAAAAATTTGTGAACAATGTTGTTTATTGAAGCATTAGGTACAATAGTAAAAAGAACGGATGTCCAGCATTAGAGGGCATGGCATTGGATAAATTATGACAACATATTAGATTATATGATTAATAGTATAATACCATGATTAAATCATGTTATAAATGAATAATTCACTAACATGGGAAGATACCAAAATATATTACAATGATTAAACAGATAAAAAATGTAGTAGTATGATTCCTGATAAAGACCATCCGGAACTTTAAGTGAACATAATCAGTCAGGAAGGTCTATGGAAGGAGCTAGGGCTTATGGAAGTTCTTGCACTCTGTAATTGCAAGAACCCTACCCATGAGAATGCTGCAGAAAGAACTCTATGTTTATAATAAAGCTATAAGGTTCTGATTTCCCCTTTCCTTCTCTTTCCCTTCAATAAGTACCTCTGTGCCCTGGCTGGTGTGGCTCAGTGGATTGGATGCTGGCCTGTGAACCAAAGGGTCACTGGTTCGATTCCCACTCAGAGCACATGCCTGGGTTGCTGGCCAGGTCCCCAGCAGGGGACGTGTGAGAGGCAACCAACGTGTGGCAACCATGCACTAAGTTGCAACCCTTTTTCTTCCCCGAAATAAGTCCTTTTTTATGATGATACACCTAGTCAATATTAGTTTTCAGTCAACATTCCAATATTATAAAAAGGAAAAAATATATAATTTGTGGTCTGTTTTTAGTAATTAAGCAAAAATTTGCAAACTTTTATTTAATCAATCAATTCAACAAACCTGGGGTGGAGAGGGACATTACTTGCGAAGCACTGAAATGTAATAGCTGTTAAAAGTATAACTTCCAAAAAGGTAAAAGCATGGCTTTCAAATAAATTTAAAATGCGTATGTGTCAAAGATTTTAACTCGTTAATGAATGAAGAAGCCAGCAAGATATTAAAACTGGTTTAAAAGGGAATCTGAATAAAAGATAAACTGCATTTTGCCATGTATAATACGCACCCACAATTTTGGCCCGAACTTTCAGGGAAAAAATCTTTTGCTTTAATTTTTTAATTCCATTTTTTACTTACTTATATTTAGATCCTTGTTTCTTGTATTATAAAGGAATTTTAACATTTATTTTTGAACATATGGTATAAGAAATTGTATTAACAAATAATTACAAAACACAGGAACAGACACAAGATATTTCAGGTACTGCCCACGTATAATGCACATACTTATTTTTCCCTCAAAAATTTGGGCAAAAAAGTGTGCATTACACATGGCAAAATACAGTATACGGGAAGTCAGGAATGCTGAAATCAATTTGCTGATAGATGCAAAACTGGTCAATATCTTACAGGGCAAGAAAATGTAATGTTTGAAATAATCTTTTCTGTAAAATTGAGGGTAAAAATGTGTTTGTAAAATAGCCCAGTTAAAGATAAAGACACGAAGTCCCCTACAGAATCACACAGCTCCAACCGACCGAGCCAGCTCGGTGTCCCACCGAAAGGACCCCCGGCTCCTTAGCTTGCCTATTTCAAAGCCTTCCACAGGTAGGCCTGACAAGCAGACACTGTTCCTGTCCTTGTGGAGCACAAAGCGTAGTAAGAAAGTCTATAAATAAAAAACCTAACTTTAACAAGAGAAATGGGTGCCATTAAAAGATAATTTTCACAAAAAGGTAAAATTATGACTTTTCTAAGTTCATCTCAAAGATTTTTATGTGATTTATCAATTAAGGAGGGAACCAGTAGGATATTAGCACCGGTTCAAAAGAGGGCTCAAAGTACCGCCTGTCTGTAGTCAGGGAGCACTGGAATGCATTTGCCAACTGCTGCAAACTGACAAAGCTGTCTGTCAGCACTCGCAGGTGATACTCAGTTGAATTGGTGATTGATTTGCTTTTCTATGAACAGGAATTATTTGCAATGCTATTGTTTTCTGCCAATTCTGTCTCTATAGAGCTGTGAAACAGCCTAATGGGAGACAGACAAATCACGCATCCCTGTGGAATCGGAAAAACCCTGGAGGCTCCGCATTCCACTGGAAGGGTACCCAGTAATCTCACGTGCCTGTCTCAGACCTTCTGAAGATTTGAAATGGGGCCGAGAAAAAGAATAACAGAGGGTGCCACTTAGACTGCAACCCAGGAGAAGGTGCCAACTCTGAAGATGGGTTAAGACCTTCCAGATAGATGGAACAGCATGAGCAAAGGCCCTCAGGTGGAAAAGGGCTTAGAGGAAATAGAGGACCAGCGTGGCTAGATAGGAATAAACTAGAGAGAGAGGTCAGCGTGGGGGCAAATAATGCAAAGCCTGGAGGAAGGAGACCAAAGAGTTTGGATCTCCAAGTGCAGCAGGCGCTGTTAGAGCTTTAAACTGGGAAGTGCCACAATCTGGTTTGTGTTTTGTTAAACACCTCTTGTTGCTGTGGGAGAAGAGACTGGCGGAGGAGCAGGGGGCCCATCAGGAGGCTGTTGCAGGGTCCTGGGAAAAGCAGATAGATGCGTGCAGATGGGAAGAAGGGCCTGGATTCTCCTACTCATTCTGTGCTGGAAACACCATGATCTGATGATGGATTGGTGTGAAATAATAAATATTGCTGCATCAGTATTAGCTTATCCATAGTAATACTGTTGGCTGGGGATGTCTGGGGCACTGGCCAGGGCCCATACTACTTACGGGAGCCCCTGCGAACATGTGGTGGCTGGACCGGCCCTTGTGTTCTACTGTGATCGCACGATGCACTTCAGCAACAACCATGTGAAGTGGGGACAGTGTTGTGGGACTCGGTCCTTGACCTGTGGGATCTGCGTGGACTCCAGTTTGTGTCTGAATTAAGTCACAGGACACTTGGTGTCCACAGAGGATTGGAGAATTAGTTGGTATGGAAAACCCCACACATCTGGTGTTAATTCTGTGTGTACAGAGAAGTTGTTTCTCCTTTTCAGTTGGTTACTGGTGGGGAGGAAAAGGGTAAATAAAGGCGATTCTCCATCTTTTGGCTTGAGCACCTGGGTGATGTGTCATATCTTGTGATGGGGGGTGTCCAGATTCAAGGGACTCTCACGTTTCTCTGTTGAAGATGCCTATTGGGAGTTCAAGTTCCCAGCACCCAGACTGCGGCTTTAAGGAAGAGCAGTGGGATAGAAGTAGGTACCTGGTATCTCCTCCAGGCTCTCCTGGTCTCATCCTCCCCAGGCCCCCCAGCACAGAGGGTGTCCCAATCCCAGCAGCTGACTGACTCCTTACACACATGCACCTCTGGGTTCGAGCTGTCTGTCTTCCTGGCTGGAGAAACCTCCACACTCTGACTGACCCAGAAGCCATTCATTAGCAGTAATTAGCACAGTAACTCATTTCCCTGGAGGAATGAGTGGGGAGGAGGAACGTGGTTGGAGGTGGCTCTCCACCCTGTGAGGGAGGCTGGAGCCAGTTTCTCCATGCTTCCTCTCCACAGGCATGACTGCATGATGTGGCTGCCCAGGTCACCTGGGGGTGAGGGGTAGGTCACGGCTCAGTAAGTACCCCCCACCCCGAAGTCAGGACCAGGAGGACCTGCAGATCCCAGCTCTGCATCCAGCTCACTTCTAGAACTGAACTGCGGCTCCTTATTCTGCATCTACCCCCAGATATGGCTAGTCCTGCACAGCCAGTCACTTCCCCTCCATGAGCCTTTAACCACACGACTCCGAGGTTCTGACCTTTCTCCACGTCACTGATACTTCACCACAAGTGCTGGAAGCTGCTCAGTCCAGGGAAAAGTACCCAGCAAGTCAGCTCCACCCAGCTTGCTCGTTTCCCTCTGTCCTTCTCAGCTCAGCTCTTCCCATCGGCAGGCTGGGCTGAGTCCTTCCCAGTCTGGAGCTTCCTTCTCTGCTTCTTGGTCATGCAGGAAGCCCAGGCCTTCTGGACTGATTTCTCAGTGTTGTGGCAAGAGAGTCTCTAGCTGGTCCTAGGGGAGAAGGAAGAGAAATATGTGTAACTGTTGAAGAGTCTGGCTTTAGAATGTGTTGGTCACGTGATGGATAATACTGAGGGGGGTGCCAGTTAATACCACAGAGAGGGCTACCTGGGCCTGGGGCGTGGAGGTGTGAGGATGGGGATATGTTTTGTAGCATTTGCTGATTTCCATGGTATAAATTGTCCCATAATGCAAGGCTGACTTCAGGATACTAGAGTGTATTGTGGACCGTTCAGCCTGGTTTCAGGAGTTGTAACCCTCACCCCATGGTGAGCTGAGTAAGAGCCAAGGGACCCGCTTCATCTGGGTCTGTTCTGTCAGGAGGACGTGACCTACTAAGGAGACAAAGCTTATCTCCCTGGCAGGAGTGCTACTTCTGCCTCATCCATCTCTGGCCCCAACGCTTAGTCAGTTAGTCGATGATGGGTAAGACTCCTCACGGGAGGGGCAACCTAAGCCAGACACGACCACTTGGGAGGCCCTTATGGAAGGACTTGGGGGGGCTGCAGCAAAGAGGGGGTGATGGACCCTCGCCCCCCGGCTATTCTGACATAGCCCAAGTCCCCATTTCCATCTGGGAGATGTCTTCTGCTTCCTGAGCCTAATCAGCTTAAAGCCTGAAACTATGATGGCGAGCAGTGCAGCCCTGTGCCGGCCAGAGTGGTTCCCCGGGTGATCGGGCATAAGAAAGAATTCCTAAAGTCCTGTGAAACCTGCTTTGCTAAGAGTGCTCTCATTTAAATGATAAGGGTCCCAGGAGGAAATGGGTGTGTCTCCCAAAGTTTTGCAACCCCCTTTCCTGACAGACACTGACTCAGATTAAGCCCTCAGATTTCTTTGAAATGTTAAACCTGTATTCCTGTGTATTTGAACCCAATAAAAGCCTAATGAGGAAGGGGCTCTGGGTCATTCTCCTCTGAGAGTTTGACCACCTTTCCTCCCCAAGCAGATCATGTCTTGGTAGTTTTATTTTCATCCGTGATGGAGGGATGGGGCTCTGCAGGCAGAGCCGCACCCCCGCCCCCCGCATCTGGCGCCCAGGACAGGGGCCCCCCCACAAGAGTGATGTCAACCACTTGCAGTATTTCTGAAAACTTAACAATCTGCTCTTACTAGCCAGTAGGAGCCCTTGTTAGCACATCCCTTTAATAAATATGTTATTTTGAGGGTAAGCAAAGAGACAAAGCACAGGGGGCTCGAAGCTCACCTGTGATCAGTTGAATTAGCCAGACACAAGGAGAAAATTCTTGTGGAGGTGGTGGTGGGGAAATAGAAAGGCTTTTCCATCAACCAGAGAAAAATGAGTGCAAATGGGAAGTTAGGAGTGGGGGTGAGGGCTTCTGACACCCCAAGTGACATCTCTGTAGAGGACTGTCCACCCTTCTCCCTGAACATTCTCAACCCAGGCTGAACAATAGGGAAAATGGGATTAACTCTAAGAATTCCAGCATACGGTCAACTTTTCTGAGGGGGAAGAAGGCTGTGAGCAAAACCTAGGACAAGGACAGTACTCTAAGCCATGGGAGGAACACTGGAGGAAGCTGATGTAGAGACCTGCCAGAGAGACAGACTAGTAAGGGATGGAGGAGCGGGTATGACTGCGGCTAAAAAAAAAAAAAAAAAAAAAAAAAAAAAAAAATGCCTGAAGGTCTTGGTAGACCACAAGAACTATCAGTGCATCTGGGCCTTACAAGTCCAGCTTTTAAAGTGTCAGGCAGTAGGGGGCTCTGCGTTTGGAAAGTATGGAGTTGAGAAAGGGACTGGGGAGAAGGGATCCCTGAGACCAGAGAAAGGAACACTGGGCAAGGAGGTGATGCTCATCTTCCATTTTAAAGAAATATCAAGAGGATAGGCAATGATGTTATAAGACAGAAAAAAAATTTATTACCCAGAATTTTAGGTGGGGGAGTAGGTGCGGGGAGTGTCCGACCAACAGCTCAGGACTGGGGAGCCAGAAGATGGGGAAAGGATTTGGTGTGTGTACGATGTGAGGCTGAGTTTCTCTTGGAGGGGAGAAGGGGCGGGGCTTTGGGGCCAGGGCTGGAATGAACAAAATCGAGGAGGAGCCTGGGCAGAGGTGAAGGGAAATGTGAGGTCTGGGGCACGGCAGCCAGTGGGAGGGCTCTGCAGGGGATGTGGGAGCCCGCCTTGGGATGGGGCTGGGGCTAAGTTCCACCCAAGTCTTAAAGAGGCAGGGCGTCCGGAGCAAAATCTGATTTGCAGGGCAGTTCAGGAGTACGGTTAGATGGGAGGAAGGAGATCCCCAAGGGAAGGTGTCAAAATGCTGGCTGTTGAGCGGCATCCTCCAATGTTCATGTCATGTGCCAGGCCAGGTTCCTCAAAACCATTAGTGCCCGGAAAACCTTGTCTGCCGGTGAGCTCAGCCCAGCTCATTGCTAAATCGGCACTCAGTCTTGCAAGGCCGCCTGCCAGCCCTTCACACTCGAGCAGCCCTTTTTCATGTGGTCCGGACAGGCCTGGCAGTGCTGATCGCTTCACTTCAGAGGGGGGCACACTGAGGCCCAGGTTGGAGGAAGGAGCTACTGTTTAGCTCGCTCCTTTGAAGGGCTCTGCTCACTCTGGGAGCTTCATTTGTGTTAAAGGGGGGGTGGGGGCGGCATGGAGAGTCTGCTCCATCCCAGGCCCTGCCCTCCAAGAGCGGGAAGAGCCTGAGGACCCAAGGCACCAGCCAGTGCTGCAGAGTGGGGGTGGCGGGTGGGGCTGTGCTGCAGTCAGAGCCGCTCAGCCCGTGGAGCCGTGTTGTCTCAGCTTCCAGCATTCACAAAAAGGTAGACGCTCAGATTTTTTTAGTTTCAGTAAAATGTGCATAAGACTTACTATTTTAACCACGTAAGGGCACAGTTCAGTGGCGTTGAGCACATTCACGATGCTGTGCAGACACCACCACCACTTCCCAAGCTTCTCATCTTCCCCAGCCAAAAGCTGAAACTCCGTCCCCATTAGCCTCTCAGGCCCTTTGCCTTTCCCAGCCCCGGAAGCTCTAACCCGCGTTCTGTCTTTATGAGCTGGACGACTCCAGGGATCTCACGTGAGTGGAATCACACAGTATTTGTCCTTTTGCGTCTGGTTTATTTCGCTGAGCGAATGTTCTTAATGCTGCGGCATGTGTCAGTCCTCCATCCCTTTCTATGTGTGAATATCACTCAGTTGCACGGATGAGCCACATTTTGGTCATCTGCTCCTCCGTCAACGGACGCTTGGGTTGTTCCCACCATTCAGCTGTTGTGCGTAATGCTATTAACATGGGTGTACAAATACTGTTTGTGCAGGGACTCAAACAGACACTTGTACACTCATGTTCACAACAGCATGGGTCAATATTCAGACTTTAAAAAAAATGTGGATTTGTCCAATTTAGAAAAACAAAGGACACTGAGAGTCTGACAAAGCCCACCGGAGGGCTGGGTTCCACACCCGTTTGGCAGCTCTGGTCTCATAACACACCGAACACTCTGCTGGAACCAAGACGGAAGGGGCCAAGTGGCTTAGCTTACCTGGAGTTCAGGGTAGGCTCCCCACATCACGGGGGACTCGCCTTCCCCAGTGGCGCCAGGCCCCCTTAGCCACTGTGCCTCTCCTTTGCCATTGGCTCGATCCGCTAGTCCCACCCACCCATGCTGTTCCCAGGGCTGGAGTGGTCAGTGATGGCACCCACAATTCTCCCTGCTTTCTGACAAGTCTCAGCTCAAAAGTGAGCATGGCCTTAGGTTCCTGGTTTAAGACTGCAACCTCCCATCCCCCATCCCCACCTCTCATTCCCCACCCGGCTTCCTGTCCTAACACCCTCCCTGTTTGGGTTTTCCCCAGGGACCTTATCAACATCTATCAGACTAAATGGTTTTACTGTGTTGATTGTTCCCTCCAGCGTCCCTGCCAGGAGCGAGGGATCACTGGCGCTTTGTTCACTGCTGGATCTCCAGCTCGTCGTAGGGCAGCGCCTGGTATGCAATAGGTACTGGGTAGGTTTTGGTTGATGATGAATGGATACCCCTGTTCATATCTCTGCCCTGACCTCGATGCCCACGTCTGAAATACTGCCGGTGACTCACTTGACTGGGTTGAGCATTGCCAGGTTCAGCTGCTGTTTCATGTAAGGCTTCTGCAGCCCTGTCGTGTCATCTACATCTCATTTTAGATTCATGGATGGCCATGAGATGGCCTGGCAGGGATGTGGTAAAGTGGGTGGCAGGGTGGGCAGCCTATCCTTCTCATGTCCAGATGAAGAGATGCCCAGCCAGGTGCCCGATATGGTAGGTACTCAGTCGATATTTTGCTTAATGACTATTGAGTCATGGGAGGGTCTCCACTCCCTGGGAGTCAGGAGCCGGTCTCTGGGGCCTTTGCCCAGGACTTGTGCCAGGAAGTCTTCATCGGCTGCTTAGGACTTCCTCTGGCTCCCACTGGGCCCTGCTCCTTAGGTCCCTTTTCTTGGCCACCCCATCTCAAGGACAGAAACATCTTGAGGCACATGCCTGCCCCTTGGGTCACTTGGACAGTAACCCAGGTCCCATGAAAAGCAGAAAAAGCTGGAACAAAAAGGAAACTGGAGAGGCAGGAGGCTGGAGCATCAGTCCCCGTGGAATTGTCCAGACTCACCTCTTCACACACTCAATGGATTCAACAAACATACACTGAGGCTCAGTGTGCATCAGGCAACAACCTAGAATCTGAGAATCATGGGAGCTTCCTCAAACTGTCCCTCCCCTCAGGGAGTTGCAGACACAGCACCTAACTTCTGGGAGGACCTCCAGTGTCCATGCCCACTGCTGCTCCTCTCCTGACACTCCCTCTCCAGTCCCATGGCCTCTGCGCCCACCCCCACACCACCTCACCGTCATTACTTGTTCACCTGCCTCCCACCCCCAGGGAGATATGTGCTGCCTGAGGGTAAGACCTGTGTCTTATTCACCATTGTGTCCCAGTGCCCAGCACAGGGCCTGGCACACAGCAGGGAGCAAATAAATGCTTGTCCCGTGAGCTGGGGAAGTCAACCACCTCAGTTCCAGGAAGGGAGTGGGTCGGGGAAGCATGAGGGGTATGGCTAGCTATAGAATGCAAAGGTGGACCCAGGAGAGTGAGCGAGTGAGGGGGGTACCCTCCCCCCACCTAGGAAATTTCTGTTCAGTTGCTGAGGGGGCCCTACAGAAACCGCCCCTCATCTTGGCCACTCTGTGTGGGTGTTCTCCTGCCTGCAGTCCCTCCTCCCCCAAGTCCTGGGGCAGAGAATAGTGCATCAGCTGAGAGCTATTCGAGGCTCCTGTGTTCCATCCATGGCTTGTCCTTGGGTGGGATGGGGTGAGGGCTGGCCCCTACAGTTTAACCTGAACTTCCCCGTGCCCCCCAGTCGAAGCAGGGCCAGTAAATCACATCATGGTCCTTTTTGGCACGGACAGTTCTTAGGGCAAGCTGTCTATGGCAGGACCTCGGGACCCTGCCAGCACCAGGAGGTGGGCAGCGAGGATGTTCACGCCGGGGCAGGCTCTGGGGGCAGAGCAGGTTGACTAAGCCGGAACCTGCCCAGTGGAGGGTGCGCTGAGAATCTGCTGTACCAGCCCCCAGCCCTTCCAGCACCCCATCCCTCTGCACCCCAGCCCCAAAGTCACCCAGCACTCCCCCTTTCCTCCAAAACTTTATGCCTGGTCCCCCTGTGCCGACCCTCTCCCCATGCCTCTGCAGACCCAACTCCATCTTATTCCCCAGGTTTTTGTTTCAAGGTCATTCTTTCCTGGGCAGCCTTCACTGGCCCCTGAGTTGGGTCAGGTGCCTCTTCTGGGCTCCTGAGGTCCCCACCTACCTTCAGGTATGACCCCTGGTGACAGTTATCCATCCACTGGACTGAGGTCCCTCAGGTGCCACTGAGTCTAGTCCCATCGCCTGCCTCCTGGCTCAGGGTTCAAATCCAGCCTCACCACTCACCAGCTAGAGTACCTTGAGCAAGTCATTAACTTCCCTAAGTGGCCTCAGTTTCCTCTTTGGCAGAATAGGATGATAATAATAAGGAAATGGGAGGCTAAATGAGGTGATACCTGGTGCACTAAAAGCTGTCAGTCATTATTCCTATTTCTTTTGACCTTTCCCTAGCCATAGCAAGGGCCCAGCTTGAGGTTTGTTGATTGACTGAAAAGGAAAAAAGATACAGATCTGTTTCAGAGGAGGAAGAAGACTGCTCCTCCTGCTTGGAGGGGTGCTGTCAAGAGCATGGGACTGTGTCAGGGAAGACCTGTCCTCAGGGTGGGGTTCTCGGAATCAGGACGGCAGACTCCGCAGGGGGAGTGGGGAGCAGCTGGGGCTCAACACCTGACGAGGCCTCCTCCAACAATTGCAGCCCAGAGGCCCTTTGACCCCATTGAGAAGGGGCGGGGGGGGGGGCTTCCAGGAACTCAGGGGTGAGGTAGGGTGAAGGAGACCCAGTTGCCCAGCCCTTCCCAGGCAGCATCATAAGTCATAGCCACGAGAGCACCTGGCTGGCCCCACCCACATGGGCTTCCTGGGAGTAAAGGTAAAGGGTAAGTAGGGTGAATTCTTGGGCTTCTGAGTGGCAGGGCCCACAGGAAGGTGGCCCCAGGACTGGTGGCCACTAGGGTCCTGAATAACGGATCCCAGACTCCTGGGCTTGTCCAGGTCTCCCGGCTGGGTCAGGGCAGCTGGCCTTAGGGCGCAGTAGCCTATGGAGTCTCTAGGCAGTCCCCTCGCCAGCCCCCATCTCCCCAAAGCCCTGGGGCCTCGCCAACACTTTGTACCTGAGCCTCCTGCTACTGAGGACTCTGGCCCTGAGTCTGAGTGCCTGCCCTTCCCCACCTAGAACCCCTTCCTCCAAGCTGTGAGGACCTTTCTCTGCACTCCCAACTCTTTAGTCAATGCCAAGGCCATAGTCCAGTTCCCCTTGACTGCCTTCCTAAGGCCAGATCTTGGGCCCACAGCTGGAGCTTCAGATCCAGAGCCTGAGTCCATTAGTCCAGTCCCCAGACAGGGGTCTCAGCTAGAGCCCCCCAGTTCCCGTTAAGGCTCATTTCCTCCTGGCAGCCCCACCCCCTCTGGTGACCTACAGCCCTGGGTGGCAGGGACTGAGCCACTCACTGGGGGGACTGGTCTGACAGCATTCCATCTCCCAGGATAAAAACTGGGGTGACCTGCAGGGAACTCTGCACACTCCTCCTGGCCAGCACAGCACAGCACAGCTGACTAGGCTGTGACCCCACCCCCGTCCGACATGCTTGTTTCCAGAACCCCCACAGTCCTGGGTGGGGGCTGTCTCGGGATTTTAACCTCCCTGCTGCTTCTGGCTTCCACAGGTGAGTCCTCAGGACCTTCTGCTCCTCCCCGTTTCCTTCCCTCCCTCTCCGCCCCTCCAGGATCACTTCCTCCTCCCTCTCAACTCAGCTGCCTTCCTACCTGAATCCAGTCTCCTCCTTCATGCCCTCTCCCCCACAACCCCCTGCCGCCCCCTCCACACCCCATCTCCCTCTCTCTCCTGTGATCTGACTGTGCCACGCCTCACTTTTCTCCACGGTCATGAGAATTAAATGAAACACTGCAGGTCCTAAGAGGGCTCGTATGCTTCCCCTTTGGTGGTTATTACTGATCAAACTCACCGTTGTCATCATCTCCCTCCTTCCTGTTTCTTCTGTCTTCTGGGGCAGCAGCTTTCAGGCCTTGGGCTTGGGGTGAGGGGTAAAGGGAGTCTTGGGTCACTGCTCGGGTTTGATGGAGGAAGCCTGAGAGGGTCAGGTGTGTGTCCGCTCTCTGTGAAAGGCATCCCAGGAGTTGGTTCCTTATCCCCGAGAAGGTGGGATGGATCCTGGGCACAAGCTGGAGAAAGACAGGTAAGCCTCAGCTTATAATGGCAGCATGAGGATTTTGTCTGCCCTACCCAGGCTCCAGGAAATGCCCTACCTGGGAAGGCCTGGAAGGGCTTGGAATGAGACTGGAGAGGGTCACTAGGCATGCGGGCAGGGCTATCCCCTCCACTGGACACTGGGGGACTCCTCTCTACTGGGCACCGAAGGGCCTCTCCACTGGCCTGACCTTGTCCTTCTCTTGTCCTTAGCCATCCTGGGTGCTGCCAAGACATCTGGTGAGTAGGAGCTGTCCTGAGGGGAGGGGAATGGAGGAAGCCTGAGGGGGAGGGCGGTGTCTGTGTGTCTGTCTGTGGGGCCAGGTCAGAAGGAGGCAGTGAGGCAAGAGTGGGGTTTAGCTAGAAAGTAGACAGAAAAGGAGGCCCAGAGGGTGGAACAGAGGCTGGGATGTGGAGGAGAGAGAACCAAGTGCAGCCAGAGCCCAGAACGGCAAATGGCCGAGAAGGTAAAAGGAACGGAGTTGCGGGCAATGTTGAACCAAGGGGAGGGGAAAGGCCGGCCAAAAGGGAGGGCAGAGAAAGGGCAGGTCAGAGAAGAAATAGCACGGGAAGGGGTACAGGCAGGCTAGCAGGGCAGAGGGAGAGGCAACAGAGCACAGGCTTAGGTACTGGAGGTGGGTAAAGGGCAGATGGAAGGGGAAGAGGACCATGCGGAGGGGCTCAGAGAAACCTGGACCCTCTTCTGCCAGCGCCCCCAGCCTGTGGGAAGCCCCAGCAGCTGAACCGGATTGTGGGTGGTGAAGACAGCGCGGATGCCCAGTGGCCCTGGGTTGTGAGCATCCGGAAGAACGGGACCCACCACTGTGCAGGCTCTCTGCTCACCAGCCGCTGGGTGGTCACTGCTGCCCACTGCTTCAAAGGGTATGACAGCCAGTCTCTTCCACCTGAGTCCCCAGCTTTCTGCCCCACACCTGGGCTCCTCACACGGCTTTGGCTGCCAGGCCCTGGTCCAGTCTGGGGTCCCTCGGGAGGGACCCTGCTCCTTCCCTCTTTTGCTTTTTTTTCCCTTCTTTTGCTTTTGTGGGGACTTGTCATGTGTACTCTTCCCTTTTTAGATCCTTCCTGGCCATCCGTGGTTCCTGGCTAACCCCATCCCCTTTGCTCTTCCTTCCAGCACTCTGAACAAGCCATCCCTGTACTCTGTGCTGCTGGGTGTCTGGCAGCTGGGGAATCCTGGCCCAAGGTCCCAGGAGGTGGGTATTGCCTGGGTGCATCCCCACCCTGTGTATTCCTGGAAGGAGGGTTCCCGCGCGGACATCGCCTTGGTGCGCCTCGAGCACCCCATCCAGTTTTCTGAGCGAATCCTTCCCATCTGCCTGCCTGATTTCTCTGTCCATCTCCATCCGAACACGGACTGCTGGATTGCAGGCTGGGGGACTATCCATGATGGAGGTGCGCTTCTTCCCCACCAGGTGGTTGGGGATGGATAAGGACAGAAGATGGTGGACACTCAGAAAGAGAGGTGCCGTTGCAGCAAAGTGTAGAGGCCAAAGACATAGCATGGCAGAAACAGACAAAAAGATGGATTGCATCCAAAGATGTGATGTCACAGAAGCCTAGGTGGACAATTTCAGGTCATTTCCAGTTAAAAGTTATCTTTGGCCGTGTTCTGAGGCAACAGGAACAAGATCAAACGAAGCTATTAAGTGATCTAAGAATGTCTGAAAGGAGGCATACGTGGACCAAGTTGAGTAAGATACCAAACCCTAAGACACCAAAGTGGGAACAGGCACCCCTGGTGGCAGCATGCTGTAATTGCAGGCAAAATGCCCAGGAGGTAATACAGTCTCCTTAGGGAGACTCCTTAGGGAGACTGTATTGCAAAATATAATTGCAAACCAAGTTTGGAGGTTTGGAAAAAATCATCTAGAAACACAGAGCAGATTAGATAAAGTAAGAGGCAGTGAAGGGAAAAAAAAGACGACAGAGAGACTAAGAAAGGACAAAGTGTCAGAAAAATGGGACTGTAACCAGATTCCGGAAGAATTAAGAGAAATGACATTGTTTTGGGTATCTGGAGATCCCACTGACTGAGACTGCAGCCAGTCTCCCCAGGGCTCTCCTTAGGGGCTTCTGTGAGAACTGGAACTGTGGACTAGGAGGATCTACAATGCTCTCACCCCCCACCCCAGGCTGTCAGGGGATTCTTCAAGTCCTCATGACATTCAACACTGAGTGCTCATGTATTGAATACTTCATCTGTAGCAGTGCTCATGATAGATTAAGTAGAGCCTGAGACAGGACAAACCTGGACCATTGATTCTAACCATTTGTGGGCATCAGAGATCTGGTTAACAATTCCAAGCTTCAAGCTGCGTGTTCATGTTCTGATTCAGTAGGCCCAGAGGTGGGGCCCTGGAATATGGGTTTTCCAAAGCCATCTTGGGAGAGCCTAACATAGGTGATCCATTAGCCTTTGAGAAGCACTGCTACAGGGAATGAATGGAGGAGGGAATTGAGGAGGCAACCAGAACTTCCCGAGCCTGACTCTCTCCTCCCTGCTCCCAGTGCCCCTGCCCTACCCTCAGACCCTACAGAAGCTGAAGGTTCCCATCATCGACTCGGACGTCTGTGGTCGCCTGTACTGGCAGGGAGCTGGGCAGGGAGCCATCACCGAGGACATGTTGTGTGCCGGCTACCTAGAGGGGGAACGGGATGCCTGTCTGGTGAGCACCCCACCTCATTCCCAGCCCTGCCCCCCTGAGCTTCCTGATGGCTGGCTGGGTCTCTCCCAGAATCAGCTGTGACCTGCGGTGCCCCGGGATGCCTGCAGAACAGGCCTCCACTGGGTTCAGTCACTCATCCATCTGTTCATACACCCAACACCTACCGAGCACCTCAGGTGTCCAGATCCCACTCTCAGGAAGCTTGCACTGTCCTGAGGTGGGGATCCTACACCCTCCACCACAGCTCTGTCACTGTAGTGGATGGCAGGAGAGTGTGCGGTCAATGCCTGGGCTCAGGTATTGGAACACCTGCTTGCAACTCCTACTTGGTTGCCTCTGGCTGCCCGCTTGGGCAAGTCATTTCTTCTTTCTGAGCCTCAGTTTCCCGATCTGTGAAACAAGTAACAATACTCTCTGCCTCACCTGTGAGGAAGGAGGTCTCACGCGGAGTGTTTGTCACCAGAAGTGAGTCCAGAAGGCATCCTACCTGGCCCTCCCTGCCTGGTTGGAGTTGGGGCGCTGCCTCCAGGATGGCGAAATGCCTCCCCCTTAACAAAGGGAACCATTTACCACCCGCTGCCTTACGTGGGTCCCTAACCTGCCTTCCTCTCCGTAGGGCGACTCCGGAGGCCCCCTGATGTGCCAGATCGAGGGCACCTGGCTGCTGGCCGGTGTCATCAGCTGGGGCGAGGGCTGTGCGGAGCGCAACCGGCCGGGGGTCTACATCAGCCTGGCCTCCCACCGTTCCTGGGTGCAGAGGATCGTGCAAGGGGTTCAGTTCCGTGGACACTCGCAGGGGAGCGGGCCGTCGGGGTTAAGAATCCAGGGATACAGGGCCGCCCGGGGCGCCCCAGCAGCCTAAACACAGGCAGTTTCCTCGGTTGTAAATAAGCCATCTACCTCTGGAGGGCGCCCGCGGGCTGGCTCAGGGTCGCTTCCTCTGGGAGACCCCGCCCTCACCCTGCCTCCCCCACCCCCGACTCAGGTTCCACCCCTCGGGCCGGGAGCGCTTTTGTAGATATACGTTCGTGATTTTTACAGTTATTTGTAAGCCTGCCTGCACATTTTATTTATTCTCCCAAATTTCAATAAATTATTATCCAGGTCCTGATTTTTCTCCTTGAATGGGGACATTGGGAAGCACGGGTGCAGTTGGGGTTAAAATGGGGGCAGTTAGGGTCCTGCCCACCTGGGATTTAACATCCTAACTCCTGACCTTTGCTTTGTCCTTACCAGCAGAAGAGGCTGAAGACCCAGCTCTGCTACATAAAAGGCCGCCAAGGGCGTGGGGCCTGCAGGGCCCTGCCTTTTGGGCTTTCAAACAGGGCTGGGTGGGAGAAACCACTCCCATGAGAGTGGGCTGTCCTCTCCCCTCCCCCCTGCCCCCCTCCCCCTGTGCTCAGTGGCCCATCTCCTGTATGTGAGCTGAGGCAGCTGTGCCTTCGCAGCCCCAGAAGCTGACTCACCAGTGACTCACAGCTGATTCTGTGAATCTTCCTGTGAATGAGGGAGCACAACAGTGAGACCGTAGGGTTCTAGGCCCTGCCCCATCTCGGGTTTGAGTCACCTGCCTGCACCCACAGGGGTGGGGTGAGAGCAATGTCCCAGGCCCTAAGGAGTCTCCTGGCTTCCTGCCCTGTAGGGGACCTAGGTAACACTCCTGTTCCCTTAGGATGGTCTTTCCCTCCCTCCATTCTTCTGCAGCTAGGCCTCTGGCCTCCTGGACCAGCCCTGCCCCTCCTTTCCGCCACACCCCCCACATCCGGAACCCTGTCCTAGTCCTCCTGGGCTTCATTGAACTAGTTCATGCAAAAGAGATTCATTCTAAAGCAAAGTCAAGGAAACAACCAGATCCGGTCGTGCTAAAAGGGAGATGCCTCCAACCAGAACCAGTCAGTGAAGTGAGCTTTTGACAAGGGAGTGTAGGTTTTTGTTTGTTTAGTATCCTTTATTGGGGGTACTCTTCTAAAATATTTGTTCATGTCGTTTTTATTACCTTTAGGTTATTACCAGATCACAGTAAATGCTGCGGGGTTGGTTTTATGAAAACAAACAAACAAATGCTAAACTGGCCTCCTGCTCATCTGGAACCGGCCTAGGGAGTGAGTGGGTGGCTCAGCTGGGAGTGGAATCCCAGGCCCCCACCTTTGTGACCCAGTCCCCTCTTTACCAGTCACTGTACCTCTATGGTGTCCTTGCCCTCCTCCCTCGCCTTCAGTCGCCCTACACCATTTGCTGCCCTGCCCTTTCTTTCGTTTCCCCTTCTGTCATTCAGGTTCTCTCTCTGCTCCTTGGTCCCCCAACTTCTATCACTAGGCACCCCTTCCTTCATTTCTTTTCCTTCTCCTGGGCTCCCTCCTCTGTCCTCTCTCTCCCTCGGTTTCTTCCCTGCCTGTTTGTCTCCAACTCTCCATCTCCGTCCCCTTGAAAACACATGGGAGCCCTTTTAAGCGGCACCCTGAGAGAAGCCCTTGAGAGAGGAATGCCTAGACACACCGGCCAGGGTGGAGAAGTTGCCCCATAAGTGGCCCGCAATGGTGGGTTTTCTCTGAGTTGGGCGATCAGCCTCCAGGAAGCCCTGGAGCCCGAGGGCACCCTTCTGTCGGTCTCAAGGAACCTGAGGGGCAGGCTGGGCCTGGAGTGGGCTGCCGGAACCTGACTCCTAAGTTTGACAGGATTTCCAATGACTTCCCCTTCCCAATCAGGGTGAGGAGTCCCGGAGGTGGAAATGGAGTCAGCCCAGCCCTGGCAGGGTCCACGCCAGGACCACAGAGGGGCCGTTTGCTCCCTGGTTGGAGGTGGGCCCAGGAGCATGCCCCAAATCTCGACCACACTGGGTGGGGAAGGCCTCGCAGCTTTGGTTCCACAGACACACCTGCCTCTGGAGCTGCAGACAAGCCCCTTGGGCCTGTCCAGCTGCGGTCTCCAGGAGAAGTCTCCTCCAGTGGGAACAGGGCCAATATGCCCATTCAGGCAGACGCCTCCGCTCACTAAACAGCCCTTTGTAGAGTCCTAACCTCCCCAAGGGCAGGGGTGGAGACGACAGCAGTGACAGATGTCATTACACCAGGAACTGCCTTAGCTTCAGGCCTCCAGGCCTGGCTATTGCTCCTTCACACACTGCGCTCCTTCCTCAAATCTTTAACCGTTGAGGAGACTTTCCCTCCAAGCCTGGAACCTCCCAACTCTTTTCCACTCTGCATTCAGAACAAATGTGAAAAAACACATTTAACCCCTCGACATCCCCCTAGGTGGCAGGCTTCTTTGGTTGGCTAAGGCAACACCCTTTCCCATCCGCATCCTTTGCTTCCTCCACCTCAGAGACTGGAAAGCTGAACGCTCACTTCCGTGAGCTCCGGCTCGGTCCAAAGAGCCCATGGGAGTGAGCGTTGGCCAACGCAATGGAAACAGTTGTCTGATGGTTTCTGGGGAAGACTGTTTTTCCTGATAAAAGGGGCATTATCCTTTCCCACCTTCCTCCTTCTTCTAGTCCTGAATGCAGGGGAAGAAGCCAAACTCAAGGGGCCACGTACTGTATGACTCCACTTATATGACCTTGTGGGAAGGGCAAACTGTAGGGACAGAGAGCAGATGGGTGGCCGCCAGGGGCTGGGATGTGGGGAAGGGTTGACCACAAAGGGGCATGCGGGATGTTTTTCTAGTGATGGAACTGGCTTTTTATCTTGATTTAGGTGGTAGTTACATAAGTGAATTCATTTATCAAAACCTATAGGACCACTCACTAAAAATGGTGAATTTCACTGTATGTCAACTACTTCTCCAAAAACCTGATTTTTTACAAAAACCGACAACACAAAAATGTGGAGTCCTCCTCGACTCCTCTCTTTCTCTCCTTCTCTAAATTCAAACCATCTGCAAACCCTATTGATTCTATTCTACCTTCAAATTATGTCCCAGTCTGGCCACTTCTTCTCATGCTGGCCCAAGCCACTCTCCTCTTCACCCTGGATTTGTAGAACAGCCTCCCACCTGGTCCTCCAGCTTCTGCAGTCGCTCCCACCAGTCCAGTCTCAGCACAGCAGCCAGAGCGGTTCTCTTAAATCCTGTCATATCCTGTCATTTTTCTATTCAACACCCTCTGATGGCTGCTCACTTTACTCACAGGAAATGACATCACCTTTCTGGCCTCCCTTCCCACCTCTGCCCTCCTCGCTCCCTGAGCTCCAGCTGCCTTGGCTCCAGCTGTATTCTGGTACACAACAGGCATGCTCCTGCCTCAGGGCCTTTGCACTTGCAGTTTCCTCTTCCCCCACATGACCGCATGGCTCACTCCCTCACTTCCTACAGGCCTCGCTCAGATATCACCATGTCACTCACCATTCTGTTTACAGCAGTGTTCTCCTCCCCGCTTGCTTCTTTCCTTGCTTTCTCTTTTTCCAGGACAATGATTACTGTGTAACATATATTTTATTTGTTCTTTGTTTATTGTTTCCTCCCAAACACACACAACTAGAAGATAAGTCTCCGTCCCTGTATTTGTCATATTCTGTTTTTACTGTTTACTAGCCTCTCTCGCTCAAGAAATATTTTGAGTTTATTAGAGGTTAGATCTTTATCTTATCCACACTGGTGTAGTCCGTGCGTAGAAAAGGGCCTGGCAAAACAGCACATGTTATGTTTCGTGAGTCAATGGTAAGGAGGATGACCCATTTCATCCATGCGGTGGACGATGTAGGCAGGTCTCTTTTGTTTCTCTAATGAATCACTCAAGCACCACGTTCTCTCATTAGCAGGACTTCATTCTCCCTTAAGACTGCCCCGCTCAGTCCAGGAATTGTCCAAGAGTCCTAGGTTTACTCGGTCTGAATAGACTAGTCCCACAAGAACTGGAAAGTCCCATTTAGTTCTGTCGCTTGGGTCAAGGTCGAGTGGTGATGCTGATGATCAGGGGCCCCCAAAGGCTGACAGACCAACCCCCAGCTCCACTCCCACGACCTGGTGACGCTGCTGCTCATCTAGGTCACTGCCAGCCCTGCCCTGGTGTTCTACATGTGGGACCTAAGGTTGGAGGTCTTAAAGGTCACACTCACGGCCCAGTGATCATTTTCCAGAGCAGAGTGCCTGAGTGTCGTGTCCAAAGGGCTTCTAGCTTCAGCCACATGCTGTGCGGGATGCCTCAGATACTGTGTTCACCCTGGATCACTTGGGGTTTACTTTCTGTGAATGGGCCCAGTGAACTATCCCAATTTATCAGGGAAACACTAATACCATCAAATCTCACTAAATTCGGACTTCATGACTGGTCTCCTAACTGTATTCAATTCAGCTATTTTATGCTCTTTTTTAATCTTTACCCAAGGACATGCTTACTGAGAAAGGGGAAGGGAGGGGAGAGAGGTGGGGAGAGAAACATCGATTCGAGAGAGAAATATCGATTGGTTGCCTCTTGCACACACCCTGACCGGGGACTGAACCCACAACCCATGCATGCGCCCTGACCAGGGATCAAACCCATGACTTTTCAGTTTTCAGGATGATGTTCTGACCATCTGAACCACCCTGGCCAGGGCTATTTTATACTTTATTTCCCATTGGGTTTTACTCCCGTTTCTTGTTGTTCCTTCCCGTTGGTAAGTTTTGCCTTCAATCTTAGTTGCTTTAAATTTCCCAAGTGTGAGTAACATCTTTTAAATTTCCTGTTCTGCAATGATATGGGCTCCAGGAAATGCTACTGATACTTACCTGTGCTGGCACTGTTTGTCACCTGGCCTACGTATCATGGTATGTAACCAAGAGATACTGCGTTTCATACGCATACCAGGAAGTAGTGGCCATTTCACTGGGGACCCCATACAAGGGTAAGGACAGAATTCCTTTTAGACTTGCTCCTTGGCCCTATTATAACTTAGTTATACCATCACTCAGAGTTGCATAACGAGGGGTCTCAGGGCAGCTCAGACCTTAACAGTCCACAAAAAAAAAAGGTCCTATCACCTCTTTTTTCCTACCACAGTGGTGCTCACTGGTCTAATATTAGCACAATTGGGGGGGCAGGTCCTTACATGATTCAAATTAGAGTAAAATGAGGTCATATGGATCAGCCCTAATCCAATATACCTGGTGTCCTTTAAAAAAAAAAGATTTTATTTATTTATTTTTAGACTGAGGGGAAGGGAGGGAGGGAGAAAGAGAGGGAGAGAAACATCAATGTGTGGTTGCCTCTTCCACGTCCCCTACTGGGGACCTGGCCCACAACCCAGGCATGTGCCCAGACTGGGAATCGAACTGGTGAGCTTTTGATTCACAGGTTGGCACTCAGTCCACCAAACCACACCAGCCAGGGCTGCCTGGTGTCCTTTTAAGAAGAGGAAATTGGGACACAGACATGTCTGTGCACAGAGAAAGGGTCCTGCAGGGACGCGGCAGAAGGTGGCCGTCTGCAAACCATGGAGGGAGGCCTCGGAGAAGCCGACCCGCTGGCACCTTGATCTTGGACTTCCAGCTGCCAGAACTATAAGAAAATAAATTCCGGTTGTTTAAGCCTCCAGCCTGTGGTATTCGTTGTGATAGCCTGACTCTTCCTGAGCAGATCAACCACAGTTTATTGAGAAAAATAGCTCTTCCCCAGAGAAAGCTTACAAAGTACTGCCCCGGGCAGTTTGACCTGGCGCTCCTTCTGCACCTGTTCACCGTCATGGTCGCTGCCTTTCTTCACTCGCTTGAAACAGTCTTGGTGCAACTGCTAATGTTCTCATAAGCGCCCAAAAAGCTGGACCATATGTTAGTCATACCAATAATGACCTAGCTAATCCAAGAGCCCCAGTTTCTGAAGCTCCATGATTTTTAATCTCTTGCCTCCTTGTATGGTCACCATGGCTACTATCTGGCCATTTTAGGCCTTCATCTCCCAGCTCTGGCCAGTGGTGACTCTACCACCTCCTACCCTCTGTTCTGGTGACACAAGGCCAGTCCACAGGGACTCTGGGAACTATTACCAACTTGGTGGCCAGCTCCCTCTGGCAGTGTTCTAGAAGCAGGGACAAAGCCATGCCTGTCAGAGCCAGTTCAGCACTTTCTTGAGGAGAGACACGTTGGGAATTCCTTACAATAAACTCCCACAGCCTTTATGAGATAAGGTGGTCCTGCTTTTAGTACAGTTAGCCACCCCGACGTGTGGCTGACTTGTGTTCCCCATGTTTCTCTCCTTCCTTGGAGATAACTGTCTGGAACATTTCACCGAGGAGGGCCACAGGGCCTCTCCAGGTTCAAAGTCGAGAGCTCAGGACTGACTGGAATCATCAGCTCCGGACAGAGGGAGAGGATGGTGCGTGGTCAGTGAACCTGTCAACTCTGCAGCCTCTGCCGTTCCAGGGGCCAGACAAGCATGGGCAGCTTCTGGGTTAAGTCTGAGAGGACTGAGACCAGCCTGCTGCCCCAGAAGGCTTGTTCTCTCTTAAACACACCCAGGATATCCTGGAATGTCGTTCCTTTTCTCCATGGAATTGTCTTCAGAGCTCTGTCCCCTGCTCCCCCTCCCATTCCCCTTCACCCTGCCTCCTCCGAGCCCTTCTGCCTTCACTGGTTGGGCCTTGCCGGACCCGAAGGAACCCCACACCCGGGGCCAGGTGGAGGTTTCCGAACTTTCTGGTTCCTTGTATTGTCTAACAACTTCTGCTCACTAATAACTTTCCTGTGTTCTTTTGCTAATGAATTCTCTGGCTCTTTCTTCACAGTAACCCCATTCCAGAAAGCAGTGAGAAGGGAATGGTGATGGAGTAAAACAAAAACAAAACCCTCAATTTTTTTCTATTTGTGCCTAACCTTTTATTTGGCAAGTCTCCCTTGTATGAGCCCAAAATGCCTCAGAAATCTCAATTCCCCTATCTCCCCAAGTGACAACTGACCAGGGCCTCCACACCACGCAGCCCTGTGCCAGGACCCACTCTCGCCCAGAGGCCCGTGCCTAGGCTGTGTGTCTCTCTGTGTGTATATTTGTGTGTGTGTGTGTGTGTGTGTGTGTGTGTGTGTGTGTGTGTGTGTGTCTTCCTCAGATCCCATCCACATTTTCTGGCTGTAGACAGCCCAAACCACACCGCCACCCCCAGAAGCCTCCCCAGCTCCCTGTCCTCCTCCCCCATGCCCCCCACTGCTGCCAACAGTGAGTTAGAAGGAAGGAGCCTGAACCAACAGAAACTCACAGAAAGGGTTTTTCAGCTTGACCTTGACTGCAATATGAGCACAAGCCCCCTTTGTCTTCCCTTCCCCTGGCTCTGCCCACAGGTAGTATTTGTAGAGGATTTAGAAGATGGATAGTTGTGCTTATAAAACTCTGCCCACAGCCCCAGCTGACTGCAACAAAGAGGTTCTCTTAGTGCCTGGTGGGGGTGGGGGGGTGAGTTGGTGTGGGTCCTGGCACCTGGAAAGTGGCGTGGGGGTAGGTGGGGGGGTTGTTGTACCACCTCCAGCAGCTCCTCTCAGCACCCGGCTGCCTGGCTCATCCTGACTGCCAGTGGAATGTCTTTCAAGAGAACCCCCAGCAGCTGGCAGTCCATGCAACCCGGTGAGCCTCTGGCAGGCCCTGGGATTAGTGACACAGCTCAAGGACAAGTCAGTAGCTGGGAGCTGCAGTCAGGAGGTGCGCACTTCAGTGTTGTGTAAGAAGAAGGAACAATTCATGGCCAACACACAGACGTTCCTTGTAGGGCCAAGGAGGTACATGGATAAGGAAGTGATTATAATTTACTCAGATGTTCCGGAAGGCTGATGGGCCAACTTCTGCCCAAAGGCCAGACGGTTTAGGAGCAGGGACCAAGGGCGGGATGAACAGTTCCTTCCTCAGCTTGGACTGGGGCCTCTGGTCAGGACCAGGCCTTATCTCTGAACTTGCAGTTGAATCGTTGGGAAGGAATTCACAGGCGCGTGGCCGTTCTGCCAGAGGCACTGCGTGGGCCTGGGCCCCAGTTCCCTAGTCTGAGCAGTGGAAAGAAACCTCTGGGAAACCCCTGTGTTATGTGAGCGCTGAAGTGATCAGGCACTTGGGGTGCAGGGACACTCGGGAAAGGATGAGAGCAGGCAGTGGGCTGACTCTTGAGCAGGGGGTGACAGGAGGACGGTGGGGTTTGGGTTTAAATTCTACAACTTGCTGGGTAAATCACTTTAACTCTCTCATCCTGGGTTTCCTCCTCTGTAAAAACAGAAGAGTAATGCCCATCCCACAGGTGCTTGTGAGGATTTGAAACCCGAAAAGACACCGGCGTTCGGGCTGCCTGTCACTAGCAAACCCAATAAGCAGAGACAGGGATTGAATCTTTATGGGCGCTTATTCAGATGGCCAGTAATCTGAGAAGATGGCGAGTTCATACCCTAACAGACCATCTTGTCTTCTCTCTCCAGGCCAAGGTTTTTATAGCAGGGAATAAATAAGGTGCAGTGAGGGCTTTGAGATTCAGGGAGGGTCAGGTAGGAGAAACTGCAGCATTCCTGTCCTGGGCAGTTAGCAGTTCCCAGGGGCGGGTGGTGGTCGTCTGTGTCTCCCCAAAACACAATGGCCTGGTTGCCTCCACTTGTCCCCAGGCAGTGGTCATTAGCAGTGCCCCAGAAGGTCGGCTGTTTTCCCAGGAGCCAGGATGGGCCTTATCTGTAGTTTCTGAAACAAAAGCTTTAACATATTCATTACTTTCTAGGCTTATAACTATTTACCTTAAACTAAAATTTTCCAACTCTTGAGTAGCCTATCAGATTAAGTGAGGTAACAATTACGAAACCACCTAGCATCAAGAGCGGCCCAAGCTGGGTGCAGGGTGAATGCTGGAGTTCCATCCATCGTTTATGCATCCATCTCCTCATTCCAGGAAAAAGACCCAAATCACCGACTTCGTAGCACACATCACAGAACACTTCAGCAGAAACCAGTTTCCAAAAGCGGCACTTGGGAACCAGTCCCTTTTACTGCAGAATTTCTCATTATTGTCTAAACGTGTCCCCTCTTCCCCTCCCCAGCTGTCTCAACCCTCAGCTTCAGAGGGGCCGTCCGAAAACACCAGCCTGGACGCTCTGGCCTCTTCTTTCAGGTTTCAGGTCTCCCTCGGCAGCTTTTCTTCCTGGACACCTCCTCTTGTCCTCAGAGGAATTCTTCTGTCCCTGAAGCCAACTTCAATGGCTGGGTGTTCTATTTATCAAACCCAAACCCTTTTTTATGACTAAACGCAATCAAAAAATTCTGGAATGAGAAACATTGAAACGTCAACAGCGAGTACCTCTGGGTAGTGGTACTTCTTTCCAGTTTTGCTCAATTTGCTTATTTCTGCAATGTACATGAATGGTTTTTTTTAAAAATTCTCACCCCAAGGATATGTTTATTGATTTTAGAGAGAGAGGGAGGAAGAAAGAGAGAGAACATCGATGTGAGAAAGAAACCTCTACCGGTTGCCTTCTGCATGTGCCCCGACCAGGGATTGAACTGGAATCCTTTCGGTGTATGGGACAGTGCTCCAACCAACTGAGCCACCTGCAGGGCTATATACATAACTTATTAATAGGCAAAAGGATATTTAAAAAGTACATTTCATAGAAGAGTTGATTTCAATTTCTATTTTCTCTCTCCCTGCTGCCAAAATGTCTTTTTCTAGTTGGCCAACTTTGGAACTTGGAAATGTCTTTAAGTCATTCATCAAATGACTTTTATGTCAAGGTAGCAAGTGAGAAAATTAAGCCCTGGCTGGTGGCTCAGTTGGTTGGAGTGTTGTCCCATACCCCAAAAGTTGTGGGTTCGATTCCCAGTCAGGGCACATACCTAGGTTGCAGGTTCAATCCCTGGTTGCGGCACTTATGAGAGGCAACCTGTTGATGTCTTTCTAGCTTTCTCCTTTCCTTTCTCTCTAAAATTAATAAACATATCCTTAGGCGAAGGGTTGTTTTTTTTTTTTTAATGTTTTCAAAAGAGAAAATTAAGGTCTCAGAGAAACTCCATCTTCTGCAGCACAAGAGACAATGCCGCCCCTAGTCACACTGGTTTGCATTTCTGTGACTGGTGAGGCCAGTGGATGAGCCCAGGCAGAAGTAAACAGAGTCAAAGTGGGAGGAGCCCACCACTGTGCTGCTGGTGACTCACTAGCTCCCCTCTCACCTGGTGTTCTAACATAGCAGCCAGAAGGAAGGAGTTCAGTATAAAAAAAAAAATCAAACAGCTGGACAAAGTTTTGGGATGAGACTTCAGGAAGGAAGCCATGTGAGTGGGCAGTATACACATCATTATTTGAGAAAGATGAGAAAGATGCTCATCATTAGTTTATAGATGGCCCAAATGTAACCGACTGACAATGCCAAGTGTGGACAAGGGTATGCAGCCACTGGAACACTCATACATTGCTGGCGGGAATGCAACTTGGTGCTTTGGAAGCGGTTGGGCAGCTTCTTATCAACTTAAATGGACACTTACCCTGAGAGTCATTACCAAGTCCTCCCCCAGATATTTATCAAAGAGGAATGAAAGCTTATGTCTACACAAAAATTTATGCACAAATGTTCATGGAAGCTTTATTCATAGTGGCCCAAAATAAACAACCCAAATGTTCATCAGCTGGTAAGTGGGTGCATTAAATGGAGTATGAATTAAATGAAATGCTACTTAGCAATAAAAAAGGAACACAGTACTGAAATACAAGTAACAGGTAATCTCAAAATCATAACATTGAATGAAAAGGCCTAACACAAAAGAGTATATAGCATATAATTTTCTTTTTATGAAATTTTCAAAAAGGCAAAACTAATTCATAGTGACAAGAAGCAGACAGATTACTGTGAACGGAGTTTGAGAGGGAACTGAGTGCCAAGGGACACCAGGCGACCTTCATGGGGTGACAGAACTCTCTGTATTTTGAGTGTGTTGAGTTACGTAGGTGTACACATTTGTCAAAAGTCATCAAACTGTACTATTAACATAGATGCATTTTACTATATGTAAATTATGCCTCAATAAAGCTGATTAAAAATACAGGAAACTTCAGAAAGAATACAGTTGAAATCCAAAACTCTCCATAGGATCGCTTCAGGAGAAGTAGGTAAAACCATAAGGCTGGGAGGCCTGGTCCAAGTGAGTGCTCCATCAGTGGGCATTATTGTGAGTTTTTGGACCTGGCAGTGGAAGAGATCTTTTAAGTAGGGAATCTAAAAAGAGCTTAAGCAAATTCATCCAAATGCGGGAAGGACAGGGGGCTGGTCTCAAACATTCTGTGTGGCTGGCCTTCTGCTCCGGGCAGTTGCTTCTCTGTCTCTGATCTCGTGGAGGTCATCTCAAGCAAGGCCTGTCCACTTTTCTCCTCCTCTGCTTGTCCAGGACTCTGCAAACTTCCCTTGGTTTTGGACCATCCTTTGCCTTGGTTGGTCAACATGACTGTTTTCATTAACCCTCATTGGCTCTTCCTGTATTCCATGGGCTTGATCTGTGCTGTGGGACTCACTTTTCTGAGGGCCTGTGGACAGGAATACAAATACTGAGCAACGAGGACACCCCAAATGGACTCCCTACCAAGAGTGGGCAGTGTGAGGCCCCAGTGGTGGTGGATGTGGCTGTGAGCTGGAAGGGAAAGGGAAGTGGAATTCGACCCACCTGGAGACTGAATCAGGGAGCAGGGATGAGCAGGGTCCTTGGGAAACAGAATCTCTTCCAGGTCTGGCTGCAGACTTTGGGGGGCCCAGTGTAAAATGAAAATGTGAGGCCCCACCATGGCCAGGTAACTGAGTTAGCTGGAGCATCACCCTGGTGCGCTGGGGGTGTGGGTTTGATCCCCAGCTGGGGCACGTGCAGGAGTCAACCAGTGGGTGCACGAATGGGTGGGTGGACAGCAGGTCGATGTTTCTCTTTCTCTCTAAAAAATCAATTAATACAAATTTTTTTAAAAGAAAGAAAATGTGAGCCCCATTGATCAAAATTTATGATGAATTTCAGGATGGTGACACACAGCATCTGACCAGGCGGGACCTGTCTGAGCAGCTGTGCAGGTCGCCCAGCGGTGAAACAGCCCTGAACTCCGTCTTCTCATTAAGCCCTGAAATCTGTAGAAAAGAAGGTTCCCCTCAGTTCCCTTCACCCCACCTCCAGGGGTTGCAAGACCCCTCACACCTGACCTCTCTTCCCCAGAGCCTCCCCTGAAGTTTTCTCAAAGTCCTCTCCAGTCCTACCTGCAGCATCCAGAGTAAGACTCTGCCCCTCCCTATCCTTAACTATCCAACACAAAACCCTGGCCTCCATACCTGCTGAAGGCAGAGTTGGACCAGACATTTGCAGATGTGGTCCCTGGCCCCAGGACCTGCCCTGCCCCTCACTTTCTGCCCCACTCTCCCTGATATGCTTCTGCCTGAAGAGATGCAAGGCCAAGGCTCCCACTTCTACGTAAGGGGAGGAATAGCAGAGGGAGATCCAGGGGGTCGGGATCTTCAGAGGATGAGGGCCCCATAAAGGGCTGAGTCAGACTTGGGTCACCGGGCTGATGAGTGTCAGGATGGGAATGTCTGAAGGATCCCTTTTCTGGGGTTTTCCTGGTCCCTCAGTGCCCTTGGTCATGAGCAGCAGAGGCCTGCTTCATCACGAGCAGGTCTGTCTCCTCGATCTGTCCTTTGCTCTGTCCTAGAGGGGCAGTCCCCCCAATCGACTCTGTCCTGACCATTCCCACCAGTGGCCTCTCCTTCCACAGAGCCCGAAGTGTCTTGGGTTAGGGTTGCCAAAGTCAGCAAATCAAAATACAGTAGGCCCCATTAAATATAAGTTTCAGATACACACAATTTTTTAGTATAAATATGCCCCATTGAGTATTTGGGATATGTTTATGCTATAAAAAAGGGAATATTTGGGACATAGTTATACTTTTTGAAAATACAATGTTTGATATATACTTGTATAAAAATTATCCATTCTGAATCTGAAATTCAAATTTCCTATTTGGGATATGTCTTGGAGCGTAAGAGCAGGAATAGCTGATTTAGAAAGTCTAGAGCCTGGCTGAAAGGTCATTCAGGCCATCTCCCCATCTTTCCCTGTGCTTGGTTCATCAGTTTTCAGCCCCTTGGTGGACAGGCTGCTCCACGGCCCCCGTATCCACATGTGACACCACATGCACAACCTGACTTGCCCATCACTGACTCTGAGAATGGCTGGCTCAGCTTGGGTCAAGATCCACCCGTGAGCCATAGGGCTCAGGTGAAGGCGTGGGCCAAAGGGCTCAGCATAGCAGCCTCAGCCTCACTCTGAGTGTTGTGGAGGGGGCCGCAGGAGGAAGGCCTCACTCCAAAAGCTGCCACACACTCTTAGAGAGTGTCTCCCACCTGAACTGCAGGAGGCCACTGCTCTCAGGACCCCACTTTGGCCTCTACCCCAGCTAGCTTGCAGCTGTACACTAGACCCACTAAGACACACAGGAATAGACCCAGAGGTGGCTGGGGGACGCCTGACCACAGCTGTGGGTCTCATGCCCACACTCCCCACAAGACTTTTTGGGGGACTGAGGAGGAGGGGTGTGTCGCAAAAAAGCTCTGAAAGTTTTGGAGCTTCCATGATCACTGGCCTGGAGGACAGGTGAGCAAAGCACCGGTCCAGGGGACAGAAATGCACCTAATAAATCAGGAGAAGCCCTGGGGCTGGAGGGTTGTTGCCAAAGAGAAAGAGCTGGGCATTCTCACTAGATAAAGTAGGCACCAGTCCAGCTCAGAAACTAGGCAGATGACAGGAAGACTTCCTAGCCGTGGGGCTGGCCGAGCTGGGAGCAGGTGTGACGCTGGGCCGGGCCAGTGAGTCAGCCTCCTTCCCGGATTCTAGCTGAGGTTTTGGGGCATCAGAGCCGGTGGTACAGAACCCGGGTCGGTCGGGCACAGGAATTTCTGCTCTGGGCGGGCGAGCGCACCGCAGGGGTGGCGCGCAGAGAGCGCTTGCGATTCTGCATCCAGCGCCTGCGCTGAAGCACCACCAGGGGGCAACAGGCTGCCTTTGGACGCCCACTCTCCTGTCGCCCGGCAGCAGCTCCTGTCAGGCAAGGGCCAGCGCTCTTGTGCCTCTCTGGGATCGGCTTCAAGTGGCGCTCTGTCCCGGAGAAGTCGTCCGCTCAGGGGCCTGCTGCAGGGACCGGGGAGTGGACGACCAGTGGGGGGAAAGTGTGCCATCGGGGTCTCCTGAGGGTCCTGGGTCCCACTGCAGGCGGCATCCTCGCTGCCAGGAGCGCTGGCTAACTTGGCAGGGCTGGGGACGAAGTGACTTGGACGAGTACCAACCCGCATGGCCAGGGCGACCCTGAATGTCCGTGTTCAATAAAGGTTCTGCACATACGTGAGCCCACGTTGTCTTTGTCACCAAAGGGAGTGGGCTTGGGCTCCCTCAAGCTCCCACACCACGGTTCTGGCCCTGGACTCGGGCACTACGCGACGATTGCATCCTGAGTGGAGCGTCAGGTGGGGCGTCTCAACCGACGCCTGACTCCACGGCGCCAGGCAGAGCTTGGCAGGGAGGATGCTCTGGGTTTGCTCCGGGAACCATGGAGGAATTCTTGAGAACCGTTTCACAAACAAGAATTGGGCGACCGACTGTGCTTTCCAATTAGTCTGAGCCAGTGCCATTGCCTGCTCTTCACCCCCTCTTCTTCCTTCCCTTCCTCTTCCTTTCCTACTGTCCTCTCCCTCTGCCTCTCAGCCTATCTGATCCCTGTAACAAGGTAATGACGGCTAGGCAGGCTTTTCAAGCCAACATTGTCCCATTTCTGACCACCCCTGTGGCCACTCCAGGAGGTATCAGGGAGCAGCGTCCCCCTCCCCCTCCATTTGCAGTTGTCAGCTCCAAGGAAGGTAAGCACCTGTGAAAGAGGTCAAGAATCCCTGTAGTTTTGAAAACAGGTTTCCCTTTTTGCAAGCCAAGGGCAAGAAATTAATTTTGCAACAGCACTGGCCCTCACGCATGGCAGAGCAGGATGAAGGTGGGGAAAGTGGCTTCTCCCCGACCTAGGAAGACAAGGGGCTCCTGCAGATATACCTGTCAAAATTTTCTTATATGTATTCTATAAATGTCCATGCTTTTATTGCTGACACGTTAAAAGACAAGTCTGAAAACACCATAATTTTGAAGTAGTGATGAGTGTATAGTGCAAGATATCTGGGACAAATGTAATTAATATGACAAGGTCCCAGGCACTGTTGATGAGGTGAACAAGGTCACTTTCGTACTTGAAGGAAAAACAAAATTTCAGTGAAAGGCAATAAGGAAGCACCGTATTTTTTGGACTATAATGCCCACTTCCCACCCCAAATTTGGGAGGAAAATGGGGGTGTGTCTTATAGTCCGAATGTAGTTCCCTGGCTAGTAAATGTAGTTTACATTTACATTGGTGAAATAACTATGCTATTTATGTTATTAAATATTTACCATATTTTTGGCTTCAAATTTTCCCCCTATTTTCTCCCTTTAAAACCTAGGTTCGTTCATCTTATGGTCCAGTGTGTCTTATAGTCCTAAAAATACGGTAATTTTTTCTTATCCAACTTCACGGATTCCCTGAATTTTCCCCACAGACTCTAGGTTAGGAACCACAAAGTGGCTCTCAACCAACATTTAAAATTAAAATCAAAGCAGAGAAAAAACATGTCAGCTATATCTCACACAGGGAGATGAGAATCAATTGGGAAGTCTTTGCCTTGGTCTGTGGTTCTGAGCCCAGACCCTTGCAGCCAGACCAACCCGAGTTGGACCTTTTTCTGCCATGTACTGCTGGGCGACCTAGATTGAGCCACCGTGTTCTCTGCGCCTCACTTTTTTCCTTTTGCAAATGGTGATAATGGAAGTCCGTCCTTAAGGGCTGCTGTGAGCAGGGAGTTCTGCTGGGATGGGGCCTGGCGCTTGGCATGATCGCTGTTGGGCTGTTGCAGTTTGATAGGCGTGTGTGTGCTCTGTGTCGCAACATAAAATGTGTTTCTTCCTGTGGATCAGGGTCCAAAGTGTTTGGAAGCCTCATCCCTGGAGGGTCCTGGGACTCAGACATTGGCAAGAGCTCCCATGGGATCCAAGGCTTGGGAAAGAGGATGCAAAGAATATGCAAGGTCTGGGGTCTGCATCAGTTTTCCATTGCTGTTATAATAATTTACCAAACTTCAAGGAGCACTGTTCTTTTCTACTTCTGGCTCTGCCCTTTGCCTATGTTGATCTCTGTGCCTGGAATGACCTCCTCCCTGCTGTTTCCACAGTTCTCACTCAGTCTTTAGGACTTGGCTCAGACATTGCCTCCTCTAGGAAGGCTTCCGTGAAGCACCCTGCCATCCCACCTCTGGGACAGTGCCTGTGCATGAAGCCCTGCATGTATCCCCATCAACACAGATGCCACAACCAACTGCTACCATCTGATCTGCTTCTGCGATCATCCTGCATGCGGTGGCCTTCAACAGAACACCTGGACTCTTCTTTACATCCCTAGAGGCCAGGAGAACCTGGCATGGGTGAGATCTTGGCAAATGTGCGCATAGTGAGTGAATGAGTGGCTTCCCTGAGGCTCCTTGCGCGATCAGAGAAACCTGGAAGTGAGCCTGGGCCAGCAGAGGCCACTAGCTGGGCTGGGGTGGGGGCAGCATACTTGGAGCCCAGAATCCTCAACAATTGTGCGGTTGGCCCCCAGTCAGTCCTGCATCCTCAGGGAATGGGGTGTCAGAGCCCCTTCTTGTCTCACCCTGCAGCTCCATTCACTGAGTTTCAACCCAGAGGCCAGATCCCCCACAATCTCAGAGGGCATCAATCACACCCAAGAACCACGCCTGGACACACTGTTCCTGCAGAAGCTTTATTTATTGGATTCTGATTCAGTGCCTGACATGGCTATTCTGGTGCCACCACCAGTCTGACGACCTCAGCAGGGTGATCCACACCCCCAGCCCTGAGGGTCCAGGAGCACTCATGGTGCTGGGCTTTGTGGTGCTACAGTGGGCCACACTAGTCGAGGATAATCCCACTGAAAACCGATGCTCGTGATGCCGAGGAGCCCATACTGGCCGAAGAGTCCCGTGAGTACATCTTCAGGCTTGTCGGGGTAGACGACGAAGCTGTGGCCGTCTTCCTTCCCAAAAGTAGCCCAGCGCCCGAAGTCGGTGTATATGATCAGATACCGGAGGTAAATCTTATGGGAGCCGTACACCCCTACAATGTGTTCACCTGGCATCAGGATGAATTCCTGGGTGTTCCCACCTGAGACGCCAAATGGTTCACTCCAGGAGGATCCATATCTCACCTGGATACTGAGAGAAAGTGGGAGATTTGAGCACTCTGGATCCAGGCTGACTCGCCATTCTCCAGGTCCTCTATCCCCCACACCGCTCCCCCGCTCAGCCACAGCCGGGAAAGCAGCCTTGTCACTGTGGCATAAGTCCTTGTGCACAGGGCTTGGGGTTCCTGAGACAGACACGCTGGTCTCAAAGCCCTGTACTGCCGCTTTCAGGAAGTGGTCTTGTTACCCAGCCTTTCCAGGCCTCAGTTTCTTCATCTGCAGAGTGGGAGATTATTGGAAGCAGGCACTGAGCTCATCCATCCGTAAAGAGAGCTCTGTGCAGTGCCCGGTCCCCATGACCCTCAAGTGGTGCCAGCTGTTGTCCCTGCTCAGAGCAGGAGAGCTGCTCTCCAGCCAAGCGTGGCTTTTCTGAGCCCAGGTCACGCCAACAAGTCAGGTCGCAGGCCTGAGATGCAGGTGACTTCTCACACTCGCCTGGGGGGATTCCACTAGCTTTGCTCACCTGAGCTCACCTGTATCCTTCCTCCCACCTTGGTGCCTATCTCAGAGCCTCCTCCTCTCCCGCCCCCTGCCCCTGCTCTGTCCCCTTTGGTACCAGCCACTTTGCCCTATTTCCCCTCCCTGGTCCCGGTCCTGGGGCTCCTTTAAGTGCAGATCGAAGACTTACCCCAGACTCTGAGCAAGGACACCGCCCTACCGTTAGGGAAATGGCCCTAGGCCTCCTGCCTCTACACACTTCCGGCCACTTGTGTTCAAGCACTGGTCCACTCTGACCCTCGCCTCCTTTCCTCCTTGACCCTAACCTTCTCCCTGGTTTTTCCATCAGGCATTCTCAGACTGAAAGGCTATTTTTGACTGAGTTGAGTTTGGATTGAAAGGAGAAAGTAGGGAGAAGCATCATCTATTCTCTTCTTTAGATCAACCCGGGAAGCAATGTCTGGACTTCCAGGTGGAGGCGGGAGGAAGTGGGGCTGGTGTGCAGGAGAGGGGGGAGCTGCGGAACAGGAGCGGGCGGAAGGGTGGTGGCTGGCGGCTCCCTGACTCCAGGGACTCGACGGGCCTCAGAGAGCCAGCAGGAACCCAGTTAAGATGTTGGAGAAGAGGTGCTAAGCCCCTCTCCCCAAGTCCCCAAGACGGTGTGTGGCATGAGTTGGGACACAGCGATAGGGCTTCATGCCCTGCTTCTACTCACCTCTTAAATATGCCTATAAGACCTATAGACACCCGAATCCCAGTTATATCATTTTCATAGTCTGGAGAGGTTCTGAAATTCCTGCCTCCTCCATTCCCAAACACCTCTAGACGGACGAAAAGATGAGTTAGGGGAGAGAGAAAAGTAACATGGTAATAGGTAGGTCATCTTTGAGCAGAACTGGACAAAGCCCCATCAGGCAGATGGGACAGTCCTGGGACTAGAGTTAGCCAAGGGCAAGGCCCAGGCCCTGGGGTCACCTTGTTGGAGGAGGTGAGGGTAGCCACCAGGGGGATGGGCTGGGGGAGAGGCAGACCCCGCCAGACTTACGCTGTGCCCAGCAGGTGGTGCTCCAGAGGACGGCGAGGGTCAGCCACAGCAGCATGATTTCTAGCTGGTGAGTCCCAAGGCTCCTGGACAGAGGGGACAGCACACTGGGCTCTCAGAGAGGGCCCTGCCTGACCTTGCCAGGCCCCATGCAGGGGAGGGCAGCACTGACCTACCTGGCCGGAAAAGTCTTGTCACCCAATGCTGGCATCTTCCACCCGGCCTTTTATACCCTCCCGGGCCCTGTGGGCCCCCATCCAGAAGGAAGGAGCGGAAGCCACCATGGGGACAGAAAAAGAAGCTGGTCAGTGAGGGCTCTTCCTGGGGGAATCCCCAGAGTCATCCCTGGGGAGGCTCCCGGACACGCTCTTTGTTGTCTTGGCCTCTGGTCCTACGCAAACAAAGCAGGACTGTGACAGGAATTTTGCTGTTGTTTCTGAGTCTCTCTTCTCAGCACCTGTACTAGATCTTGACTTCAAAGGTGGGGAGAGTTTGCTGACAGCCCTTCCCAGGACGACCGGACAGAATGCAACCACAGAGGGGCTGCAGGTCAAAGGCCCACAGAAGGCCTGTGGGGCCCCTGCCTTGTGCACAGTTGGGTTCAGGACTTCAATCAGGTCTGGTCAGAGCCTGGTGCCCCGTGGGCTCTCAGGAGCCCAGATCGAGCTCCCCACAAACTCCCAGAGACGACCCAGTTCTGTGTGTCTGGTGCAAGATGGAAGAGGTACTCCAGGCGCTGGCCTTCTAGGGTCTCTCACTTGGAATATGTCTGTGATTTTTCATCTGTGCCAAGTCTGGGAGCAGCTGGGGATGGACCAGCCTTAATGGGATGTGGGGCACCCAACAGCATAGGTGCCATGACAGGAGGCACAGAGGGTTGGGGACAGGTGAGGATCCAGGCCAGCCCTTCTGAGGGCACCTGAGGCTAGGCCAAGGGGACAGACTGTATCTGGAGGTAACAGGGTCTCCTTAAGGTTCTGGGGCCCCGGCTGGTACCGCAAGTCCAGACTTTCTGTGAGGTGCTGGAGCTAAGGCTGTCCACAGGGGCTCCTGACTCTTTTGAAAGAGCCACGAGGTCACAGTCATCAAGATAGGTAGGGGCTGCTCGTGGGCCTGGGTGCTGGAGCCAGATGAGGTCCAAATCCTGTCTTCCGTTCTTACTTGTCACGTGATTTGGGGAGGTCACGTCACCTCTGTGCACCTCGATTATTTCATCTGATATATGTGGGTAACAGTAGAAGCTACTCACAGAGTGTTATGGGAATTCAACAAGATGCTTCTCCAGCTGAGGGCCTGAACACCGAAGACTTTATGCCACGTGGGCAGGTGTACAAGGTTCTGCTTTGTGGCTTCCTTTGAAATCACAAATTAGAAACAGCAGACTTGTACTTCCAGAGGTGACCGGTTAAATAAATGACGGAGTCGCCTACGCAGTGGGATACTACACCGGTATGAAGAGGAAGCGGAGCATTCCTGCTGCCTGACATGTTGCCCGAGGACACAGGCCGGCGGGGACTCGAGGGTTCAGAATGCCCCCATTTGGTCACATGGAAAAACAGAATGGCCTCGTGTGCGTGCAGACAGACTTGCTCTGGGAGTGCTGGCTCACCGGGCGCTGCAAACACGGGTTTCATTGGGATGACAATCGGGGAGGGCTGGGGGGTGGGGAGGCCCTGTTCAGCTGGCACCTCCATTACCTACACCAGGGTCCTAGGACAGGGGTCAGCCACTGTGGCCCGTGGCCGAATCCGGCCGTCTGCCTGTTTCTGCACAGCCTGTGAGCTAAGAACACCTTTTACATGTTTAAATGGTTAGAAAAAATTCTCAAGAAGAATAGCATCTTTTGACACATGGACTTCTAGGACATTTCAGTGTCCTCACCCGTCAATGGAGTGTCATCAGCACACAGCCCCACCCACTCATTTGCATGTAGCTGGGGCCGCTTTCAACCACAGGTACAGCTGAGTCCTTGCGACAAAGACTTTCAGATTTAGCAAACCTAGGCACAGCCCTTCACCCACAAATTCGGCGGACCCTGGGGATCCCTGTGTTTCCTGCTCTGGAACAGTCACAGCCCTGTCCATGGTACTGGCCACATGCGGTTTCTGGGAGCAGTGGGGGGTTCCATTTAACAACCACCCTTTCGGGGAGGCCAGAGCAGAGAGGTGCTCTATCCTGAAAACTACGCCCTTTCCTCTGGCCCTGGACTGTTCTCCCTGGAGAGGATCCCTGGGGCTCAGGCCCTTGCACACCAGGCCCCAGACACCTCCTGCTAGAAGGAGGCAGAAGAGGCCTGAGATCTCACAGGCACAGCTCTGCCGGCAGAGGCCGGAGGCCTCATGAAGGGGCTTGTGTCTCAGCCTGAGGGAACGCTTGGGAGTTCTGATGCGGACTCAGATGTCTTCTTCCCAGTTCCAGGTGGCAGGGTTTGGTGCCCAGAGAAGGGTCTGTCTGGGCCCAGGAAGCACTACCTGGGGTGGCAGCTGAAGGAAGAGACAGTTTCTGGTCTGAACAAAGAGGGAATGACAGAAGCTGCTTGAAAGCACACACGAGGCGCATTTTCACAGAGCCACGAGCGTTGTTATGACAGATGCGCGTGCCCACACATGCACTCACGTGGATGCACCCCCCCCCCACAGTCTTGCCCACTACTCCTATGCATAGGAGCTTGCACATGCCCCTCACACGCATGCCTACACTTGTGCACACCTGTGTAGGTGGCCCTGATCCTGGAGGAGACCCACCCCCTTGTCTCTCTTGGCCCAGTGCTGGCCCTGAGTCTGAGAAAGACTCAACACAGGCCCTTTGTCCCTCAGGATCAGGGCTCCCCACGAGGGGATTTACTGGGCATTTACAAGGCCATAATCCCCTGTGTGGGTGTGCCCCAGAGCTCGCTCTGCCAGGAGCCCAGGACAATGGGGCCTTCTCCTAACAGGGCAGGCTTCCCTGGTCTCCTGCCTTCTGAGTGTGAGGGGCTTAAACAACAGGCTGTATCCCACTGAGGCCCCCACCCCCACCTGCTTCCCTGCTTCGGGAGGCTTCACCACATCATCTTGTTGTTTTCTAGAGTTTGGAGTTGTCTTGGAGAAATGGCCTCCGCCCTGACCCACACCCTAGCCACCCTTCTGTTTGCCTGTCCTCGAATCTGCTTTTCCAAACAGATTTCTGGAACAACGTTCAAATAAAACTATATGGTTATTTCCAGATGATAGGGTTTAGGACATTTTTCTACTTTTTTCTCTATTCTGTTTAGTATTGCTTCAATTTTTTTTTACAAGACTGTATCAATTTTACAAGAACAGTGTAACTACTCTTTTAAAAACTGAAATGTTCCCTGGCTGGACTGCTCGGTCGGTTGGAGTGCCGTCCCACACCCCGAAAGTTTGCAGGTTTGATTCCTGGTCAAAGCACATACCTAGGTTTCAGGTTTGACCCCAGTCAGGGTGTGTACGAGAGCCAACCAATCGGTTTCTCTCTCGCATTAATGTTTCTCTGTCTCTGCCTCTCTCTCTCTCATCAATGAATGTATCCTTGGGTGAGAATTTAAAAAAACCTGAAATGCATTTTTTAACCTACAGGTTCACAAAGGATATAGAAGTGGAAGTCCTCGGTGTCGGGAACACTTTGGGAAATGGGTCTCTCTTACTTTACTAGGGGAGTGTGCTGGGGACCTTCTCATGGCTTAAAAACCTTAAAAATATGAAGCCTGTTTGACTTAAACATTGTACCCAGATAAAAGTTATCCTAAGGACTGATTAGAAAGATGTGCCAAGATTTATGAGCAAATATTTGCATGGAGTTATTGCTTTTAATGACAGTTTCAACAACCCAAATGTCTAACACCAAGTGATGGCTTAAAAGTTTGGTTCTGGTGATTTTCAAAATTACTTCTTATGCTCCTTTCTAACCAGAATGCAGTACTTTTATAATTACCAGATGATAAAAAGTACTGCAGATTTATAACTTTTATAAAGTTATTTTTACTTTATAAAGAAGTCTGATTCTGAAATGAAAGAACCATTTCCCCCATCCTCTCTGTCTTTCTCTCTCTCAATTGATTCTAGAGAGAGGGGAAAGGAGGGAGAGAGAGAAGGAGAGAAACACTGATGTGAAGGAGAAACATAGATCAGCTGCCTCTTGCATGTGCTCTGACTGGGGGCCAAACCCACAACCCAGGCATGTGCTCTGACTGGTAATCGAACCTGCAACCTTTTGGTTTTTAGGACGTCGCCCAGCGAACTGAGACACACCGGCCAGGGCTCTCCCATTATCTTAAACAGTTGTTCAGGGCAGCTGCATGATCAGACTAAGAAAGATAAGGTGTATGCAAACTCCTCTTCCAGTCAAATACAATCCACTTCTCACATTAAAAGGAAAACAAGCCTCTTTTGCAGGTAGATGATCTGGGTGTGAGGCTTTGGTCCTAGTCGTGGACTCAGAAAGGGAAAGACCTCCAGGAGGAGGTGAAAAAGGGAGACACCAGTGAAGAAGGACTCTGAAGAGCAAGGCTGCTCAGCCTGGAGACTGAGATGAGAATGTGAGTGATGGGAACCAGGAGGCAGGGGGGCAGGGTCATCACGACATACATTGGAAATAAGCATTGCTTCGGTCACCGTAACTTGCTTTATTTAGTAAACATCCAGTGAGGACCCAGGACTCCGTTCCACTTCCTAACCTGGAGATGAGCGCCTGGGCCCTTGGAAGTGCGGCCTCAGCTCACTGGCGCCCCCTCCTGTTGGATGGGGCACATGACAGGGACAGGTGCTGAAAGGGATGCCGTTTTTTTACCGTAGAATCCACCTGAGAAGATGGAGGCTGTCTGATCCAGGATTCTACAAGAAAGAGGGACCAAGGAAGTCGCCAAGATCCAGCTTGGCCCTAGAGACCATGGGGCAGCATCTCACAAGCCCGTTACGAACTTCCTCCAAAACAGGGGTTCCATGATGAAGTAAGTTTGTGGAATATTTCCTCTTACAGATTCCTGATGCATTGTAGTGTATCAGAGTCGCCGGAAAGTCCCACAAGAAATAAACCAATTTGCCCTGGCTGGTGTAGCTCAGTGGATTGAGCGTGGGCTGTGAATCAAGGGGTTTCCAGTTTGACTCCAGTCAGGGCACACGCCTGGGTTGTGGGCCAGGTCCCCAGTGGGGGCCACGTGAGAGGTAACCACACATTGATTTTTCTCTCCCTCTCTTTCTCCCTCCCTTCCCCCCCAAAAAATAAATAAATAAAATCTTTAAAAGAAAAAAAACAGTTTAACTTTTTCAAAAGTCTGTGATCATAGAATTCCTTTACAAATAAAGTCCACTAATATATCTTGGAAATAATGTTCCATTGAAACCACTGCCGGAGAGGATTCATGGGCAACGGGGAGGGCCGGGCTGTCCCAGCATCAGTCTGGAGAGGGGGTAATAAGATGGTCTGCCATCTTGGCGCTGCATTCGCGCCGGGGGCCGCAGGAGCTGGGAGCCCTCCTCCTCATTCAGCCCTGCGGTTGGGCTGGACTGACGGTAATGACGATAGCAGCTCGCACACGCAGTGCTCACTCTGTGTCGGCCTGGATCTAAGTGTGCGTTTGATGTATTAACTCATTTCTTTCTCACAACAGTCTACAGGGTGGGTACACATTTTTGGCTATGAAAAACTAAGTTGAACTCTCATTCATTGCTGGTGGAAACACAAAATTGGTACAGCCACTTTGGAAGACAGATGTGTCTCCCAGGCTGCTATACAGTTTGGGACAGGTCTAAATCCAAATAATGCCCACAAGGCCACCCACTGGGTCTTTCTACAGCCCTCCTGAGAGAGCTGTTTCTTCAGATAAGAGCCCTAGAGTAAAAAGGGACGGACTCACTTGTCTCTGAGGTTCCCCAGAAGCAGATGCTGACAGGGATCAGGTGTGAAGGAGGGAGGAACACGGTAGGGTGGGGATGGCGGGACAGCGGGCTGCAGCCCACTTCTTCGGGGGTGGCAGGGCGGGGGTAAACAATAGAAGGGTCCAGGGAATTGCACCTGGAGCAGGAAGCAGCCAGGCCAAGGGCAGCACCATCCTCATTCTTTTTGCACCAGGTGGTGTCTCCTGTTCTGGCTCTGTCCCCAGGACCTCATCGGTGTTGCCTTGGGAACTTTCCCCCAGAGCCGGCAGGGGTTGCTGTCCAAAACTGCAGAGCAGCCTCGGAGGGGCAGAGCCCTGTGCTCCCAGGTGTGTGGAAACCGCCCCCACCAGGAGGGTCAGGAGAGATGCCTTCAGAGGCCATCACGGACGGACTTTGTCCAGGGGGCACCCCAGGAGTCCTCCTAGAGCCAGAAGCAGCCCCCCTGCCCCGCACTGCTCAGCAGAGGGGCCCAGAGAACCCACCCACCCAGGTCATCTTCCCTTTCCCAGTTAGGTCAGCTCTTTGGCCAGTCTGCCCTAGGAACCAGGAGGAAAGGTAAGGTATGAATATTTCTTGAATTGGTTCATCTATTTGTGGACTGGCTGTTGCCCCAATGAGGAGGTGGTGTTAGTGCAGGCAGACCAGCAGGCCCAGATCTGTCTGGGTCTCTTGGGAGCCATGAACTCCAGGAAGAGGGGATTACATTTCCCACCCTACCTTCACACCAAGGCCTACATTAGGCCTGGGGCTCCTATTTTGGGTCCCATATCCCCATAAGCCCTGGGTGGCCCAGTTAGCTGTCCTGGTCTCCTTCCTCGGCCATGCCTTGGATGCCCTCACCCAATGCTGCCACTGGGCTGGGCCTGTCTTCCTGGTGTTGACTCAGGTGCTCCCAGGCCCAGCCCCTGCTGGCCCCACAGGCTCCTGGGCCGGGCTAGGACCCAGGTTCCAGTGCCGCTCCCTGGGAAGGGATCAGAGCAGGGGTGTCACCCCTCCTGGATAGGCAGAGCACCTGATGGCTGGGCCTGAGCTCACAGGGCTGGTTACAAGACTGGGTCCTAATGCCCACCTCCCAGGTCTTCCACCTCCCTTCTGCTTCCTAACCCCAGGGGCTTATTCTGACCCCATGGGGAGCTTTCCGGTCTCCCCAGGATATTGAGGATCTCTAACATGAATGGCCTACCCTCCTAGGCAGGGGAGTGTGGTCACCCAGGACCACTGGGCAGGTGAAGATTCCCATTCCCACACACCAGGGAGTTGTGTGCTGTCAAGTGGATGCCACTAGGTGGCTTGCTTTCTCCATCCTTCTCCTGTCCGCAAGTTCCCTGTGAACCCCAGCCCTCTCCCACTTCCACCTCAGGTCAGGTCCCTGCTGCCTGGTGGGTCTGATGAGAGCTCTCCCGGAAAGGCTGGGCCAGCCTGACCGTTTCATGGCTGGAAGCTGGAGGATGTACTGTTTCATTTGTACCTTGAGTCTGTTGCATAGTCCTGACTCCCTCACCACCAGCATTTCTGATTGTCTTTTTCCTTACCATTTACTGTTAATGCTATTCCTTGAATCTATTCCATGCCACAGCCTGAAGCCTGATGACTTACTGTTCTGATCGCTTTCTGGTCATGCCACACTGTCACCTTTAATCTCTTTCCAGGACCCCCCAGATAGGTTTCTTATTTAGGTTTGCTCTTATTCTTATTCTTATTCTTATTCTTATATAGGTTTGTTTTTATATTCAGAATCTTCAATTTTCTGAGTTTTCACACTGGACTCACAGGAATGCAGGCTTACATAATGTATTTCTTTCCTACTGCGGCTGTAGTCCATCGCTGAACACTTAGTGGCCTAAAACAACGTAAGTTTGCTGTCTTACAGTTTGTGGGCTAGAATTCTGCCAAGTATCTCACTGAACTACAGTGAAGGTGTCAGCAGGGTCACATTCCCTTCTGGAGGCTCTGGAGAGCCCAGTGCCTCACCGTCTTCAGCTCCTAGAGGCCGCCTTCGGTCCTTGGCTTGTGGCCCTTCCTCTGTGTTCAGAGCCAGCAATGGTGGGCTGTGTCCTTGTTATACACATGACTCAGACTTCCCCTTCTAACTCCTCCTTCCAGTTTTAAGGACACTTGTGATTACATGGGACTCACCTGGATAATCCAGGAATACCTCTCCATCTCATGCCCTTGATGTCATCACACTGACAGAATCCCCTGGGGATCAGAAGCGCCCACACCCAGTATCCCTGTCTTCCAGGGTCACCATGCTGGGGCACATTCCCTGTGGTTTCTCAGAGGGCCCCAGAGAGACTCTCTGGTACCCACATGGTCTCCTCCTCTTTTGGGCAAATATCACTGGGTTATTCTCTCTCTGCCTTGATTTCCCCGCTCCTGACTGGGGCTTCTTGGTTTCACCTCACAAATTAACCACCTGCACCCCAGTCCTACTCCCAGGTCAGCCTCTTGGGGACTGCAGTAAGACCAGAGCACCTGGCACCTGTACGATGGGGCCACCAGCATGAGTGCTTAGGGGCCAGGGGCACTTCTGCCACAGCACCCCCACTCCAGTCTTCCTAGTCCCCAGGGCCCCAGGTGCTACTAATGTCCTTCATAAATTATCTTTCTGATTGAACTAACCTGAGAGGGTTCTGTTGTTTGTGACTCAAACCTGTAATAGTACAGATGGGTGCAGAGAGATTTAGGAATTTAGGCTTGGAGTGGAAGGGACACGGGTGATCATGAGGGTGTCCAGGAAGCTACCTGAATTCACAGAACCTTCTGCGAGGCACTCACTAGAACATGCACACGTGTTTATTCGAAACAGGACAGAAAGGGACTGGGCCCGATGCAGCAGAAGGCCCTGACTCTCACGAGCTCTGTTGGGCCCTGGTTGGCTGCAGGAATGGGGTGCTCCAGAGGAGGGGGAGGCAGAGGAGCAGCAGCCAAGGGTCTGGCCTGTGAATGCTGCTGCGGGCAATCAGCATCCGGATCCAGTCGAAGTGCGAACTGACGTTGGTGTAGACACCAGGCCGGTTGGGCCTACCGCAGCCCACGCCCCAGCTCACGATTCCAATCTGATACCACAGCCCTTTCCTCTCACAGGCCAAGGGTCCACCTGAGTCACCCTGGGGAGCAGAATGGGTGAGCAGGGCCTAGGGCAGGGCAGAGAGGCTAGGAAAGCAGGGAAGGCTACGGAGCTGGGCAGACTGGGTGCAAATCCTCCCCCTCCCCCGCAGGAAGTGAGCAAGTTTCTGCATCTGCAAAGTGGGGCTATAGTCTGTATCCCCCCCACCGGGTTGCCATGAGGACCAAATGATACAGGGGGCTCTCAGATCTGGCGCTGAGCTGGTGAGAGGCTAGGACCCAGAAGACCTCGGTTGGGGTGGGGAGGGACACTCACGAAGCAGGAGTCCTTGTCGCCTTGAGGATCACCAGCGCAAACCATGTCTCCCCAGATATTATAGCGGAAAGAAGACTGTGAGTAGAGGTAGTTACACATGGTGGTGTTTATGATGCCGACCTGCACTTCCTGGAGGATGTAGGGAGACGGCAGCTCTGCGTAGGAGTTGAGGGAACAGAGAAAAAATAGTATCTTGAGCCTCTCCTCTGCCATCTGGTTGGGAGGAATGACTTAGGTTATGGGGTGGGGATGGGAGGTTGCAGGGGGATGGGGGAGTAGAGGAGCAGGGGAGCCAGGTCCCAGGGGTGCCGAGAGTGCCTTGATGAGTCCTCTGCTCTAGTCCCGCACCCAGCACATCATGGGCGATGAGCAATATCACAGAAGGACTCAACGTCTGGACAGGCTGTTACAGCTCCTGCCTAAGACTCCATTTCCCTGCATGGAGCAGGCAGATGACAGCCCCTGCCAGAGCCAGTAGAGAAGGGCTAATGCAGCTGAGATGGTTATTATGCTTCAGGGCCTGAGCCGAGAGTTTTCCTGTGCACTCTTGGCGCTCCACAGCACCCCCGGGAGGCAGCTCAATCGTGACTGACTTTCAAGTAAGGAAAGGTGCACCCAGGAAATGTCAGAGCCTAATACGAGCCCAGGTCCATCCAAGTCCGAAGTCTCGGCCAGGACCACCACCTCATCCCGGAGAGGATGGTGACTACGCTAACACCAAAAGCTGCCATGTCAGCAGAGTCTCCTGTCTGCCAGCAGCTCTGCTAAACCCGGTGTATGAATGCTTGTAAACCTCAGAACCGCCCTGTGAGGGGGGGACTGTTACTCCACTTTACAGGTGAGGAAGCTGAGACACAGATGAAGTGCTCAATGTTTTCCAGCTGGCATATGGTACAGCTAAGGTTTACACCAGGCAGGGGGGCTCCAGAGGTCACCAGCCACCTGTGAGGATGAGGGTGACTACTGGTCAGCCTTGGGCCAGGGAGGGAGGGAGCAGAGTCTGCCTGCTGGGCCTCCGGGCTCACACCTTTGCAGCCCTTAGGGCCCAGGGCAGTCTGCTACAGGGGCATTTTATTCAGCCCCTTCCCAGGGAAAGGAATGGACCCCAGCTCTAGAGGGAGACAGGTCTAGTGTCGACTTCTCTGTCCTCTCTGCCAGTTCCAGATGTGTGACCACCGCAGGAACACATCATTCTTGGGCCAGTGAGCCCTGGCTTCTCCACTGAGCCCCGCGGCCGTGAGCAGTTTTCACACCCTTGTCAGCTTCCTCATCTGTAAAGTCGGTGTAAAACTGTTCCCAGCCTCCTGTGCAGGTAAGCTCCTGAAGGCAGATAGAGGGTCCCCTGCTCACTCCTGAGTCCCGAGAGCCTAGAACAGTGCCGGGCACAGCGTGCGGACGGCAGCTCCCTCTGTTACTGTTAGGAATGGGCCAGGCAGAGTAGTGGTGTAAGGGGCAGTCCAGATGGGAGGCTGTGCCTCCCCCAAACCTGGGGCACCTCGGAGGAGGCTGTGCCCAGAGGTTTCAGGGGATTCGTGGTGAGAGATAAGCAGGTGGCAACTAATGCTGCCTCGAGGACCTCCTGATGAGCCAAGGTTGGAGAATGGCTTCAAATTTTGAGGACAGACAAATGGGCCCAGCTCTTTAGGAGAGCAGGCCAGCGGGGACAGGCAAAGACGGTATGGAGAAGCCGGAGTGGGGAGGCTGCATGGCCGGGGGAGAGGCAAGCGCCTTCCTGACAGGCTCCCCGCATCCCCCCCACGCCTCTGCGGCTGGGAGTACAGCCTGGGCCAGGCCGACCTCCCTCTCCCCACCGGTTTCTGGCTCACAGTCTTGAGGGTAGAGGGAACTGAGTGTTGTTGGTACAGAAGGTCCTGCCCTGCCTTGACCGGTGTGGCTCAGTTGGTTGGAGCATCATCCCATCCGAAAGGCTTTGGGTTCCATTCTCGTCAGGGCACATGCCTAGGTCGAGGGTTCAGTCTCCGCTTGAGGCATGTATGGGAGGCAACTGATCGATGTTTCTCTCATATCGATGTTTCTCTCCCGCTCTCTAGCATGTCTTCAGGTAAGGATTCAAAAAATGTCTCCAGAAAGTCCTACCCTTTCAGGCGAGCAGGAGGGAGAAGAGAACACCGAGCAGGCCCTGGAGGGTACCCAGCTGTGCACAGACCAGGGCTGGGGCTGTTGGGCTGATGCAGCTGGAACGGGGGGTGGAGGGTCACACTCATGCTCCCTTGCCCCAGACCCACCGCCTGTCCCCAGCCTCACCCTCATCTTCTTGGATGTCCCCCCAGCCGGTCACCCAGCAGTCAGTCCGGTTCTGGAAGTCGACAGACGAGGCCAGGACACAGATGGGCTGGATGTACTTATTGTAGGTCACAGCGGAGGACAGTCTCAGCATGGCAATGTCGTAGGCTGAAGCCCCGAGGTACTTGGGGCTGAAAATGATCTCTTCCACCCCGTACCGGTTGTAGTAGGCCTGCAGGTTCCAGATGGACGGCATGGCGGACAGCTCACCAAACTGGACTGTCCACTCAAAGGGGTCACTGTTCCTGACAGAGAGGGGAGAGCAGTCCAGAGGCCTTGTTGGAGGGGGACCTGCTCGAGCACAGCTGGGGCCCGCTCCCCAGGGTGGTGAGAGCCAGAGAGGCCACAGCCAAAGACCCAGACCATGGGCATTTGGGGGGTGGGGTAGGGCGAAAGGGTGCTTTCCCTCTGTGGTCTGATCTAACCAGTCACTCAGTCAGCCTGCCCCCTCTCAGGGCTGTCTTAAAAAAAAAAAAAAAAAAAGGAAGCAGAGGCACAGGGGTCAAAGTGGGACACTCAGCAGGGCAGGGTCAAAACAGCTGCAGGGGCTACTGCTGCCCCCAGCCAGGCTCTGCCCAACACGCAACCACCTCAGCCCATTCCTCCCACCTGCCGTAGGCCTCCCCTGGGAGGTGGGGTGAGGAAGGTGAAAGCTAGCTGTGCCATTTACTGAGAAGAGAACCGGAGAGAGAAAAGAGAAAGACACACAAATATGCACGGGAGCGTTCTAGAAGACTCTTCTGGAGAAAACTGAACAATGTTCCTCGCAGGGGCACATGGGGAACTCCCATGGGTGTGACCAGCTGCCGCGGGGCCTGGGACTCAGGAGAGCGCGAGGGTCACGTTGGTATACAAAATGCTTGGTGAAGACCCAGGGTCGCTGTTCAGCGAGCCCCACCTCGGACTCACTTTTCAAAGCAGTGCGCTGCGGAGAGTACCCAGCGCCGGTTGAGCAGGCTCCCTCCGCAGGTGTGGGAACCCCACAGACGTATGCTGCCCTGCCATGGCCAGCGCCCACGGTCTGCGTCCTTTCCGCCCACCACACGCGACCCGATGGCCCGTTGGCCACATGGCCCTGGGATGGACAGACCGACATAGGGCTGAGCTACATGAGACACACACATCTGCCCACCCTCACCCACCTGGGACCTCGAAGGAAAAGGAGTTGCCCAGGAAACTACGTGCATCTCGGGGTTAGGCCTCTGAGGAAGAAAGGAAGCTGGGGACCCTCCCAACGTGGTCTGCAGGCGTCCGCCCCTCCCCCCCCAGGGGCCCATCAGTTACATGTGAGCAATGACGAGTTCTCGAAACCTGGGGTGAGAGAAATGAAAAGATGAGTTGTCCTTCACACGCTAGCCCAGGTGTACTGAGCAGGCAAGCTCGCGTCTTGGGCGCCTTACCTGGAAACAGCACGTCCTGATCCTGCCACCCTGCGGGGGAGAGGAGAAGGTGAGCTCCACTCAGTCTCCATGGGCCCCACCCTACCCCCATCACCCCTAGCTCAGCCGGCAGCTCCCGCCTGAGCTCACCCAGCATTTCGAGTTCCACTAGCACCAGGAGCTGCACGAGCAGCAGCGCCGCGACTGGAGCGCCCATGGCCTCCTCTCCCTGTGCTTAGCGCCCCCTCTGCTTCTGCCCGCCCCAGGGCCGGGCTGGGGCGCCCCCTGGGGAAGACACGAACCCTGGCCGCCATCTTCTCCTAGTTTGACCTCTCTGGGTCTAAAGGCTTTTGGGAATATCGAACCTTACAGCAACCACAGCTTTGAGTTTCTCCTGGGGCTAGGTCCCCAGCTACATCCCTTGATATGACCCGGGAACCAGTGCACCCAAACAATCCCTTTCTTCTCCCAACCCTGGGATCCTGACTGCCCCCTTTCTACCCACTCCTCCTTCTAGGAAGGAACGAGGACCTGGCCCACAGCCAGAACTCCCGTGAAAGCACACTAATGAGTTCACTGAGTGCCCATCGGGGGCTAGGACTGTTCTGCGGACCCAGAAAGGGAAGATCCCTCACAAGACTTCCTTTGGGAGATGATGGCCTTGGGCCTTGTCCCTAAGGAGGCAGCCGGGCTAGTCCCGGCCTGACCAGGCTGCCCCCTGGTGGCTGACCTCAGCCCCTCTTATCAGCATCCTCTGGGTTAAATCTTGAAAGTTGACATCTTTCAAGTACTTACTTTCCAGGGGTTCTGGGGGGAAGGAAATCACCAAAGTGGGAGAGACAGATAGCACTAGGTTGTCCATCCCAGTGTCTCTGTGACCAGGGACTTTCTGAATGGGGATCCCAGGAAAGCTGTGCCTGCTTGGTGGCTCTGTGTATCCTGAACACCACCAGGGACGTTGTGGAATCCACAATGATGAGTTACCCAGCATTGGCTTCTGGGAGTCCCTCCAAGCAGGGACTTGCATCAACAGCTGCACCAGCAGGGTGCCCCAGCCAGAGCACCCATGGACTCCAAGGTAGGGGTTGGAAAGGGCGGACGGCCCTTGACCCTTGACATGCTGCCTGGGAGGAGGAGGTGAGAGCTGTTGAAGGGTATGACCACTCCACTCAGTCATGGATGGGAGAGTCTGGCTTAGGTTGAGGGGTTAGGGGTGTCCTGGGACAGAGGCTGAAGCTCCCACCCAATGGGTCTCAACCTGCCCTTTCCTCCTCCTTTCTTGTCTGCCCTGTGAAGTGACCCACAGGGTCCCCATTCACAAATCCAGTTCACCTCTGCTTGGGGTCTCAGCCCTGTGCTCCGTCCTCTAGCCAGTTCCCACGTTTCCCTGGAGAGATGAGTTAGAGAAAGAGGGAGACAGATGGAGAGCAAGCTCAGCCCAGCCCGAGCCTTTGTTGTTCATGTCCAGTGTGATGTGGATTCACTGCCAGCACTACCCACCACTCCAGGACCCCAAGGTCTTCCCGAGACACTGAGTTTGAACCTACCCTAGGCCTGCTCATGACCCTGCGATTGACTCCTGGTTCTGAGGCCAGAACCTCCCAGATGTGTTGCTCTGCCATGCACTGAGTCTAGGGGCAGAGCTTCTGGGGAGAATGGACTCAAACAAGCCCTGCGGCTTGCAGCCCTCATATTTCCTGACTGAAAAATGGAGATAATAGCCTTGACCAGTGTGGCTCAGTTAGTTGAGTGTCGTCCCACAAAGCAAAAGGTCACCGGTCCGATTCCTGGTCATGGCACATGCCTGGGCTGTGGGTTTGGTCTCTATTCTGGGTGCATACAAGAGGCAACTGATTGATGTTTCTTTCTCTCTCTCTTTTTCCCTCCCTTCCCCTCTATCCAAAACCAAATAAATAAAAGGTTTCTTTTTTATTTTAAGTAGATTTTATTGATTATGCTTAAATAGTTGTCCCATTTTTTCTTCCCTTTCTCCTCCTCCAGCCTACACCCCCACTCCCACCAGCATGAGCCCCCACTTACTTCATGTCCATGGGTTGTACATATAAATTCTTTCGCTTCTCCATTTCCTATACTATTCTTAACCTCCCTCTGTCTATTTTGTACCTACCATTTATGCTTCTTATTCCACGTACCTTTTCCCCATTCTCCTCCCTCCCCCTCCCCACTGAAAACCCTCCATGTGATCTCCATTTCTGTGGTTCTGTTCCTGTTCTATTGTTTGCTTAGTTTGTTTTTGTTTTTGATTTTTTTTTTAGGTTTAGTTGTTGATAGTTGTGAGTTTGTGGTCATTTTACTGTTCCTAGTTTTGACCTTCTTCTTTTTCTAAGTCCCTTTAACATTTCATATAATAAGGACTTGTTGATGATGAACTCCTTTTTTATTTTAAAGATTTTATTTATTTTTAGAGAGAGGGGCAGGGAGGGAAGAGAGGGAGAGAAACATCAATGTATGATTGCCTCTTATGTGTCCCCTACTGGGGACCAGGCCTGCAACCCAAGCATGTGGCCTGACTGGGAATTGAACTGGTGACCCTTTCATTCATAGGCCGGCACTCAACCCACTGAGTCATGACAGCCAGAGCAACAATGAATTCCTTTAACTTGACTTTACTGGGAGGTACTTTATCTGTCCTTCCATTCTAAATAATAGCTTTGCTGGATAGAGTAATATTGGACGTAGGTCCTTGCCTTTCATGACTTTGAATACTTTCCAGCCCCTCCTTGCCTGCAAGGTTTCTTTTGAGACATCAACTGACAGTCTTATGGGAACTCCTTTGTAGGTATCTGTCTCCTTTTGTCTCTCCGCTTTTAAGATTCTCTCCTTATCTTTAATCTTGGGTAATGTAATTACGATGTGCCTTGGTGTGTTTCCCCTTGGATCCAACTTGTTTGGGACGCTGGGCTTCCTGGACTTCCTGGAAGTCTATTTCCTTTGCCAGATTGGGGAAGTTCTCCTTCATTATTTTTTCAAATAAGGTTTCAATTTCTTGCTCTTCCTCTTCTCCTTCTGGAACCCTTATAATTTGGACGTTGGAACATTTAAAGTTGTCCCAGAGGTTCCTAAGCTTCTCCTCATTTTTTTGAATTCTTGTTTCTTCATTCTGTTCTGGTTGAATGTTTATTTCTTCCTTCTGCTCCAAATCATTGATTTGAGTCCCTGTTTCCTTCCCTTCACTGTTGGTTCCCTGTATATTTTTCTTTATTTCACTTTGCATAGCCTTCACTTCTTCCTCTATTTTGCGTTTGTACTCAGTCATTTCTGTGAGTATCCTGATTACCAGTGTTTTGAACTCTGCATCTGGTAGGTTGGCTATCTCTTTGTCACTTAGTTCTTTTTCTAGAGTTTTGATCTGTTCTTTCATTTGGGCTATATTTCTTTGTTTTGGTGTACCTGTTATGTTGTAAGTGGTGGAGCCTTAGATATTCACCAGGGTGGGTGGGCGGGCAACCTATGTCTCTGCTTTGTGGTGCTATATGTGGGGGAGGGGTCAGAGAGGAAACAATGCCACTGGCTCGGCTTTCACCTCATTTTCTGTCACTTCCCCCTCGACCAACAAGCAAATTGGGCCCTTCTGGTACTGATTCCCAGGTGGGTGGGTTTGTATATGATCTAGGACCCTGTGGGTCTCTCTAATGAACTCTTCTGTGAGGCTGGGAGTTTCTTCTGCCACTGTATCCCCCACAGATTTTTACAGCCATTGGTTTTGAAGTTTTATTTCCCTGCACTGGAACTCTGGGTTGCATGGTCTGTCTCACTCCCCAGGTGTTCCTCCCTGTTTATCTGCACTTGAATGTGGGACCACGCAGTCCTCCAGCTGCCACCTTGCCCACCCGGTCCATCACCTTGCCACGAATTCTTTCCTCCCCGGCTGCCCATCTCCTCCCCTCCTACCGGTCTGGGTGAATGTTTCTTCTTTAACTCCTTGGTTGTCAGACTTCCATACAGTTCAACTTTTGGCAGTTCTGGCTCTTTTTTGTTTGTAAATTTGTTGTCCTTCTTTTGGTTGTGCGAGGAAGCAAAGTGTATCTTGGTGGGATGTCCCAAATCTTTATTAAAGATGTTATTTATTTATTTTTAGAGAGAGGAGAAAGAGAAGGAGAGAAACATCGATGTGTGGTTGCCTCTCACGTGCCCCCTACTGGGGACCTGGCCTGTAACCCAGGCATGTGCCCTGACTGGGAATCGAAGTGGTGACCCCTTCGTTCACAGGCCCGTGCTCACCCTACTGAGCTATGCCAGCCAGGGCCCAAATATATCTTTTTTAAATAGAGATAATAGTAATGTGCACCTCTCAGGGCTGCTGGGAGATCCTTCACACACACCGTTCCAGCCCCTGAGGCATGAGGAGGATGCCTGCTGGATGTATGGCCCTCTGCCAGATCATCTTTATTGCTTTCAGACAGACTTGCCTGCAAAGGGACTAATCCAGCACTAGGCTGGAAACCTCAGTTCCAAGAGTCCAAGAAACCCCCAAAGGAATCCCTGAGCCTGGGTGCATGCTGGGACTCAGCCTTGGATGCTGGGCTAGAAGCAGGGAACACTAGGCTGTGTCCCTGGGGTGCTGGCAGGGAGGGTGAGAGGGCATCTTAGTGCCTCTGAGGGTTACATGAGAGATATGAAGAGGGAGAGATGTAGGGTATTAGAGTGGGGGGCTTTCCAAAGGGAATGGGCCAGAGAAGTTCCCTGGGGGACAAAGGATTTGGTGGATGGCGGAAGGCAGCTTTCTGGGAGGTCTTGGGGAGGGGTCCCTGTGAGAAGCTGCATACTGCATTCTGGCATGGGGTAGAGAGAGGGCACAGGTTTGAAATGTGGGGACTGAGGTCTCAGGGCTGAGCTGCATGTTTAGGCAATCCTCAGGGAGACGGGGCTGTCTCCATTGGCCCCGGAATCAATAGGCAGTGAAAAAGATCCCAGCAAGGCTTGGAGAGAACCTTCTGTCATCTGGGGCTGAGCTCTGGACTGTGCTGAGAACCTTTGTGGTGTACACACCGAAACTGGTGTAAGCACCTGGCCTCTCGGGGAGGCCACAGTCAGACCCCAAGCTCACTACCCCTGCCTGGGTCCACAGACCAGGGGGCCTCAGGAGAAATCCTGGAGAGAAAGAAGAAGTCCTGAAGTGTAAGGCCAGAGGTCTGGACTGCCCAGGCCCAGCTGCCTTCCTTACACAGGAGGAAATTAAGGTTCACAGGACTCTCTCCAGGTCCACCAACCTTCCTTCAGAACTGCTGGCCAGGTCTAGTGGACAGAGCATCAGTGGCTTAAATGTTTCTGGAAGGCAGCAGGGTTGGCTGGTTTGAGAATTAGAGACGAAATCTCTGGGAGGTGGGACAAGCAATGCGATGGGAACACCCTATTTTCTGCATAAAACTGTTTTTCAGAATAGGGCCTTGGAGGGTTACACCAGCATTACTAATAGCACTGTGGGCTCCATTTTGATGAAAAGTCTGATTGAGATGAAACAACACTAAGAGGCGATGGGAGATAAAGTGTGTTTTGCTTATAAAAAAAGACAAGGAGCGACAAGACCAACCTAGTTCAGAAGTGACCAGCTCCTTAGGAAAATCATTTCAGTGCCTCCAAGTGTTATTTTCAGGAAAGAAAAAGAGAAACTTCTGGCCCCAAAGGAAAACCTTTAGGGGGAGAGCTATGTCACAATTTGCTTCAGCACACTTGCAGATATTCTGTGTTCTGATAACATTTATATGATATTTGAAAGGGAGACAGGGTTCAGAAACATTTTTTTTTTCTTTTTGAATTGACACTTTTATTTTAAAAAAATGTTGCCCTCATCTTGGGGCCCCCAAAACTGGTGCTTGCTTACCCTTCAAGCATCCTTCTGGCCACTCTGAAAGCCGGCACACAGCATGTCTTCCCCGCTGATGTGGTCCTGGCTGGGACGACAGAATTCTCACTCTAGTAGGTGTCTCAGGCCTGGGTGTTAATGAGGGGCAGCTGAAGCTCCTTCTGGGTGAAGGGTGGAGGTAGCATTGGGGTGGGAAGCGGAGAGCAGAATTTAAGGGGGACACAATGGCCTCTGGTGCTTGGCTGGCGTGCCCACACTTTGATGGATTGATGACAAGAAATCATTCCTGTGTGTTGCTCCTCTGCTCCCCAAGGAACAGGAGCCTGTGTTTCTGCTCAGGAAACCCCAGTGAACATGCCGGGGTGGCAAGGTGGGCCAGGAAGACATGTTCTCTTCCTCCCCAAAGTGGGGCCTCCACACAGAGGTGTGGTGGGCCCCTCACCTTCCCCCTCAGTGCCCAGGCAAGGGAGTGGGATGGGCACACAGCAGGGGGCCAGGCAAGAGCTGAGACCTGGTTTCAGAGCCTGGCTCTGTCTGTGGACTGTGGTCGAGTGACTTCTACCAAATGACCTTAATCTTCTTGGCTTTCCAAGGGTAGGGTCAAAAGTGGGTGAAATAGTGCCCCTCAAAACTTCATGTCCATCTGGAACCTCAGAATGTGACCTTATTTGGAAATAGAGGCTTCACAGATGTAATTGGTGAGGATGAGGTCAGACTGGATGAGGCTGAGAGTACCCTTATAACGGACAGAAGAGGAGACACAGGGAGACACACGTGGAGATGACCATGTGAAGACAGAGGCCAAGAGCGGAGCAACGCAGCCACCAACCAAGGAGCCACCAGAAGCTGGAAGAGGCAGGAAGGAGCTTCCCCTGAAGCTTCTGAAGGGAGGCCCGGCAGCACCATGATTTCAGATCCGGGTGGCCTCAAGAACTGGGAGAGAATGAATGCCTGTTTTTGTTTTCATTTCTTAAGATTGTATTTTTTTATTTTTAGAGAGAGAGGAAGGGAGGGAGGAAGAGAGGGAAAGAAACATGGATGTGTGAGGGAAATATGGATCAGTTGCCTCTCTCATGCCCCCACCTGGAGGCCTGGACCACAACCCAGGCCTGTGCCCTGACTGGAATCAAACCCGTGGGTTTCTGGGACGACACCCAACACACTAAGCCACACCAATCCTGGTTTTTTTTTTTTTTATTATTATTTATTTATCTTTTAGAGGGGAAGGGTAGGAGAGAAGGAGAGGGAGAGAAATATCAATGTACGGTTGCCTCTCGTGTGTCCCCTGCCGGGAACTGGCCCGCAACCCAGGCATGTGCCCTGACTGGGAATCGAACCGAGATCCTCTGGTTCGCAGGCCCGCACCCAATCCACTGAGCTACACCAGCCAGGGCGAATTCCTGTTGTTTTAAGCCACTTGGTCCGTGGCCATTTGTTATGGTAGCCCTAGGACACTAATCTGCGGTGATATCACAAACATAACGGTGATAATGACAGGATGATGATGACCACAACGGTGACAATTGCTAATAAATGTTAAGAACTCACTCTTGCTCAGCCCTGTTAGAAATGCCTAAAACACATCGTTGCATGTAACCCTCACACAGACCCCATGAGGGTCAAATCTCCACTTGCTGGAGGAGGAAACCACAGCCAGCGAGGCTGGTGGAGGTCACTCAGCCAGGGTGAGCCCAGGCAGTCAGGCTCTGACCCAGCCCCATGTGGACAGGGGTGTGCGTGAATTCTGTAAAGGTGTAGATGGTGCAGGCACTAGCCCATCAGAATAGTCTGGACCCGGGTTAGGCCAACATCCCAGAACCCTCTGCTGGGCTTGGCATCTATCTTTTGGTTATTGGGCACTGGGAGGATGGATTGGGGAGCTGAAGGTAGGGTCTGGGGTGGTGGGCTGCTTCTGCATTGGCTAGGGCTGTGCCACTGAGTGTGGGTTCCATGTCTGGCTTGAGTGAGGGTGGTGGCAGGGGCAGCTGACTCTAGGGATCATGTCAGGACAAGCCTCCACTGAGTCACATCCCACCACCACGCTGACACCCATTCTGGGCATACTCATGTAGATTTGTGTTGATGTTCCCCCAGCCAGTGACCCAGTTCCAGGTGCCGTGACCCAGTGGGTCTGGGTTTTGAGGAGGCAGACTGGGAGGGTAAGGTCACAGAAGGTGACTGGGGAGGTCAGCTGCACTAGGGCGATGTCTCTCGCTGCTGTGCACCTCCATGTGGCTTGGGTGGGTGATGAACTGGGCCGTGATTAGAAGTTCCCCAGGCTTATCAGTCCCAGGGTGGAAGGAGATGGTGCTCAGCAGCACGAAATAGGCAGACAGCGGCTGGTTATAGGCAGGCCCAGCTGGGCATCCTGCCCCAACATGATGTGGCTTGATGTGGGTGGGCATCCACACACTGCAGGGCAAGGCAATGGGCTTGGTTAAACAAGGTCCCCTCTGCGCTCCCCTCACCCTACAGACCCACCCTTGTTTTTCCCTGCCCCTTGTGAGCTGACAACTTAACCCCTCTGATGCAGGACCTTCTCTTTACGGGAAGACTTATGACCCTGGGGGAAGGTGCACAGCAACTGAGTTGGGGGAGGTGGGACCTGGGGACCTGGGAATCTGGGGACCTGAATTGCACAGCCCAGCTTGGTGGGGAGAAGGAAGGTCAGGCCAGCTGGGCCAGGGCTGTTGGGGAGGTTCTGAATGTAGCACAGTGCACACGATACAAAATGCGCCTGGCAGTGGGATTTTGGTGGAAGCCATGAAGGCTCTGGGTCTGGGGGAGTGGATGCCAGCCCCCAATATCTGGGTTCCTTAGAGGACCTGCCCAAGTACAGAGCTATCAGGGTGGGGTTGGGATTGTAGACCTCTCTTTATCTGTCCCCAAAATCCAGGCTTTCTCTCCTTCAGTGCTTGTCTGCTTATCCCAGTATTTGTCCTACCAGAGTCCAGGTTTACTGCTCTGGCATTTGTTGGGGAGAGGTTGAATGGAAGAGCTTTTGGACTTCTTTGAAGGATTTGTAGGGGGAAGAACAGGATGGCCATGAGGACCAGCTGCATGGCACCTTCCAGCCACCACTTCTGGGATGGCACTTGGGGTCAGAGTCCTCAGACACACTTAGGAGGGGGAAAATGACTGCATGGGCTCACCCTGGGGTGCGGCTACACCTCCGCTCCATGTCCTCAGGCCTTCGGGCCTTACCCTGCTCCTAGGCACAGGGACCCCGGCCTCTTCTGCATCCTTGGCAAGACCCTCGGGCTTTCCCTCCCTTGCTCTGGCCCTGGGATCACAGCACCAACATCTCCCACCACCTATGGGACATTCCCTGTGTGCTAACACTTTGCCAGCCAGACCACATTCCTCTTGCCTGGTTTCCCAAGAGCTGTTATGATCCCCATCTGACAGCAGAGGAACGGAGACTCTGATGGTTGTATGCCTTATTCAAAGCCCTACAGGTGGCAAAACCAGGTAAATCTATTTGGTGCTGTGTGCAGTGCCCAGCACCCCTGGGAGGGGGTAAGGAGTGGGGGGTAGAACTGCAGACTCATCCCACTTTGCCCCGTCAACCGTTCATTTTTAACCCTGGGCTCTTGAGGGCTGAGGTGGGGCCAGGCCATCCTGATCCTGAGAGGGAACCTTTTATTCAAGTAGGTAGAGAGGCTGGAGGAGGCAAGGGATTTTCAACCTGAGAAGATGACACCCCAGTGATACCCTACTCTGACCACAAATGGCAAGCACCTTGATGTCCCTCGTCTCTGCCTTGGCCTGCAGCTGAGACCCTGGCCCTCCCGGTCAGGGGCCTTACAGAGGTTGTGGGCCAGAGAGGAGAGCTGACCAGCCTTGGACACTGTGGGGAAGGAGAGATGTGGGAGACTTCTCTTAATTCCTAAGTTTTTTCCACTTGTCTAAAAGTACCCATCCTTTCAGTTCCACCCCCATCAACCTGGCATCTGGGCAGCTGCCCCTCCAAGGGGCTCATTAGCTCCGGGTGAGGCACATGGGTCTCAGCACCCCCACATGCTGGATTTAGGCCAAACTCATGCTCAGTGACTGCTCTAGTGTTATTCCTTTTCCCCTGCTGCCTGGTCTCTTGATTTCTGAGAGAAAAAAGTTAATTTATTTGTTTCTTGAGTATTTAGAACAGTTTTTCACTTCGTGTATTCAAAACACTATTGATGGGCTATATATTTCAAAGTTCATGCCTCCAACATCTTTTCAGTGACTTGTAACTTTTTTTACAGATTTTTATCTATCTATCTATCTATTTATTTATTTATTTAGAGAGAAGGGAAGGGAGGGAGAAGGAGAGGGAAAGAAACATCAATGTGTGGTTGCCTCTCAAGTGCCCCCCACTGGGGACTCGGCCCGAAACCCAGGCATGTGCCCTGACTGGGAATGGAACCAGTGACCCTTTGGTTCACAGGCCGGCACTCAATCCACTGAGCCACATCAGCCAGGGTGACTTGTAACTTTTATCAGTGTAAAGTATCCCTACATTTATCCCTACATTTCATTGGGTTAGCCTTGGGTTCTCTTTTACCTGAGATTATCTGATATATGGTAACACACAGCCACTTTCATACTGTTTGCAATTTCTTTATTAATATATTTTTTGGATCAAAACAAAATGAAAAGAAAACACTTATAATACTAGAGGTGCAAGTCCCTACTTGGGACTCAAGCCCGAGCCCAGAGGGTTCTTGGCTTTGGGCAGGAAAGAATTCAAGACAGAGCCAGACAAAAGATTAAAGTAGGAAAGCAGGTTTTACTGAGCAGGGAGAACAGGCAAGAAAAGCTACCCCACAGAGTGACAGACTCTCCTCATGAGAGAAGGAAGACAGACCCCAACCATCTCCAGAGGTGAGCTTTTATCTGTTTGTAGTTTCTATGGAAATTGGTGGTATACAGGAGATAGAGAGTGGAAACAAATGTTAGATTAACTTTAAGGTGTATTTTGTGGTCTCTTTCCCCTTTCTGGTATGGATAAGCAATTAGGTACAATGAGTGGCTATTAATCAATCTTCATGGGAGTTTTCTCCATACAGAGGCTCTTAGTGGTCAGCTCGCTTCTTTGGTCAGCTGAGTTCTGTGTCCAGCAGCACATAGCAGGCCCCCGATTTTACTTTGACTTCAGCTGATTTATGCCTATCTTTTATATTACTTAGAAATTACAAAAAATGAAATTTCTTAACCTACTTGCTCTTATTGGAATTGTTGGAACCAGGAAAATAGCTAAAGGACTGTCCCTGTGAGATTTGGCTGTTTAAGAACAGAGAACAAAGAACTTGAGGCAGATTACCATTTAAGGAGATGTTTAGGTTTAAATTTCCCATTCCCCAAACCCTGCAACGCATAGATCCCGCTCGCACCAAAAGATAGCCAATAGCTAACAGCCACATCTGCTTCTGTGAAATGCTTGCTTGCTTGCGTCTATAAAAAGGCTTAGTTGTAAGCGTTAGGCGTGACTCTTGTCTGCAGCTCTTCTGAGCATCCTGTCTCCGGACACTCTGGGAGTTCGCCCCTGCACAGGTTAAAAGTTTTGGCCAATAAAGTAACACCTCTGAGTCCTAAAAGTTTCTGAACATTTGTTTCTCGCGTCGGTGAATGCAACAGAAAATACTTGCTAGAGTACTTGTAAAGTAGAAACTAATTCCATTAACATTACTATCGGACTTCCAGCCAAGATGGAGGTGTAGGTGGACACACTGTGCCTCCTCTCACAACCAAAATTAAGGACAACAAAAATTTAGAACAAAAAAAAAAAAAAAACAACCAGAACAGATAGAAAATTGAATTGTACGGAAGTCTGACAACGGTTCACCCAGACTGGTAAGAGGGGCGGAGTCAGTGGTTGGCGGAGAGGGATCGGGTCAGGAAAAAGCAGTGGCTGATGGTCCCGGACACACAGGCGGCAGTTACCAGGTGCAGGGAGGCAACAAGCAGACCAAGCGAGGCACACAAGGTGGCTGACCGCGGTCATACATTTGCCGCAGATAAACCAGGTGAAAATAGTCAGTGAGACAGACCTCGCAACCCAGGGCCCCGGCGCTGGGAAATAAAGCATAAAAGCACCGATTGAAAACACATGTGGGGGTTGAAGTGCCCAGAGAGACTTCCAGTCTCATAGGAGAGTTTGTTGGGGAGACCCACATGGTCCTGGGACGTACACAAGCCCACCCACGCGGAAATCAGCACCAGAATGTTGCGGACCGTTCAGCCTGGTTTCAGGAGTTGTAACCCTAACCCCATGGTGGGCTGTGTAAGAGCCTAGGGACCCACTTCATCTGGGTCTGTTCTGTCAAGAGGACGTGAGCTACTAAGGAGACAAAGCTTATCTCCCTGGTAGGAGCACTGCTTCTGCCTCATCCATCTCTGGCCCCAATGCTTGGTTGGTTAGTCAATGACGGGTAAGACTCCTCATGGGAGGGGCAACCTAAGCCAGACACAACCACTTGGGAGGCCCTCATGGAAGGACTCAGGAGGCTGCAGCAAAGAGGGGATGATGGACCCTCGCCCCCCAGCTATTCTGACATAGCCTGAGTCCTTGTTTCCGTCTGGGAGATGTCTCCTCTTTCTAATTGGCTTAAAGCGTGAAACTATGAGGGCGAGTGGTGCAGCCCTATGCTGGCCAGGACGGTTCCTCTGGGCGATCAGGCATAAGAAGGAATTCCTAAAGTCCTGTGAAACCTGCTTTGCTAAGAGTGCTCTCATTTAAATGATAAGGGTCCCAGGAGGAAATGGGTATGTCTCCCAAAGTTTTGCAACCCCCTTTCCTGACAGACACTGACTCAGATTAAGCCCTCAGATTTGTTTGAAATGTTAACCATTGTTTGATCCTTGCTGCCTGACATACCTGTATTCCTGTGTATTTGAACCCAATAAAAGCCTAATGAGGAAGGGGCTCTGGGTCATTCTCCTCTGAGAGTTTGTCCACCTCTCCTCCCCAAGCAGATCATGTCTTGGTAGTTTTTATTTTCATCCGTAACGGAGGGATGGGGCTCTGTGGGCGGAGCCCCCCCACATCTGGCGCCCAGGACAGGGGCCCCTGCACCAGAAGGGCCCAATTTGCTTGGGAAAAGTGGCAGAAGGGACTGGAATCCAAGAAAGAGTGGAGCAAGCACCATTGTTCCCTCTCGGACCCCGCCCCCACATGCAGCATCACAACCCAGCAACTGGGCTGCCCTGCCCTGGGGAACACCTAAGGCTCCACCCCTCACTACGGAAACAGCCGCGACAAGACCAAAAACAAAAACCAAAAAAACAAACAAACAAAAAAAGAAAACCCAAAAATGGCTCAAACAGGGAAACAGATCAAAGTCCCAGAGCCAATTCATCTAAGCAATCAAGAGATAGCCAACCTATCAGATGCACAGTTCAAAGCCCTGGTCATCAGGATGCTCACAGAATTGGTTGATTGTGCTCACAAATGAGATGAACAAATGAAGGCTACAATAAGTGAAATGAAAGAAAACACACAGGGAACCAATAGAGATGGGAGGAAAACTGGGACTCAAATCAATGGAGTGGACCAGAAGGAAGAAACAAACAACCAAACAGAGGAGAAGGAAGAAACAAGAATTCAAAAAAATGAGGAGGGGCTTAGGAACCTCCAGGATATCTTTAAACATCCCAACATCCAAATTATAGGGGTACCAGAAGGGGAAAAAAAAGAGCAACAAATGGAAAACTTATTTGAACAAATAATAAAGGAGAACTCCCCCAATCTGGCAAAGGAAATAGACTTCCAGGAAGTCCAGGAAGCTCAGAGAGTCCCAAAGAAGTTGGACCCCAGGAGGAACACACCAAGGCACATCATCATTACATTAGCCAAAATTAAAATGAAGGAGAGAACTCTAGAAGCAGCAAGGGATAAGGGGACAGTCACCTACAAAGGAGTTCCCATCAGACGGTCAGCTGATTTCTCAAAAGAGACCTTCCAGGCAAGAAGGGGCTGAAAAGAAATATTTGAAGTCTTGAAAAGCAGGGACCTACATCCAAAATTGCTCTATCCAGCAAAGCTGTCATTTAGAATGGAAGGGAAGATAAAGTGCTTCTGAGATAAGGCCAAGTTTAAGAAGTTCATCATCACCAAGCCCTTATTATATGAAATGTTAAAGGGACTTATCTAAGGAAAAGAAGATCAAAAATATGACAGTAAAAAACAAACAAACAAACAAAAAAACCAGCAAACTCACAGCTATTACCAACCACACCGAAAACAAAAGCAAACTAAGCGAACAACTAGAACAGGAACAGAACCACAGAAATGGAGATCATATGGAGGGGTAGCAACAGGGTAGTGGGAGGAGGAGAGAGGGGGGAAAGGTACAGAGAATAAGTAGCATAGATGGTAGGCAGAAAATAGACAGGGGGAGGGCAAGAATAGTGTGGGAAATGTAGAAGCTAAAGAACTTATGACACATGGACATGAACTAAAGGGGGGAATGTGGGTGGGAAGGGTGTGCAGGGTGGAGGAGAATGATGGGGGAGAAATGGGACAACTGTAATAGCATAATCAATAAAATATATTTAAAAATTAAAATATAAATAAAAGGCAAAAAAAATTACTATCGATTTTTGTGAGTGCAAAACAGTTGTTTAGGTTTTACTGATATGGGAACAAAGGCATATCCTGTCCGCTTGAGACTGTGTTTGAGAACTTCTAGATTATCAGAATTATGTAAGAGCCAGCACATTTAATAATAAATCTAATTTAAAGACATCACAACAGTCCTTAGCATCATCACTAGTGAGTATCTTAGAACTCACACCCATTCAGTAATCTTTTTTTGTGCTCAAAGGTATCAGGTCACCTGCTAAGTGTGACTGAGGAGGTAAAATATTCAAAGCCCAGGTGCCATGTGTGGTTCGAATGCTTGTTTCTCCCTGCTCCCCCCAAATTCATATGTTGACATCTTACCCCCAGAGTAGTGGTATTCAGAGGTGGAGACTTAGGGAGGTGATTTGGTCCTGAGACCAGAACCCCAGAATGGGATGAATGCCCTTATAAAACAGACCCCAGAGAGCCCCCTTTCCCCTTCTGCCATGTGAGGACACAGAGAAGGCAACAGCTATGAACCAGGAGGGGGGGCCCTCACCAGACATGAGTCAGCTGGCACCTTAATTTCAGAATCCTAGCCCAGGAACATGAGAAATAAATATTTGTGGTTGATAAGCTCCTCGATTTGGGGTATTTTGTTGTAGCAGCCCAAATGGACTAGGGCAACCAGCAAAGCCTTTGACCTGGAGATGTGTTTCCCGCGTGTTTTCGGTACATTCTCTGTTTCTGCTGCTGTTACATCAGAATATACAGAGTGGAGGAGATACTTTTTTTTCTTCAGATTTAGGTAATCTAGGATAGTTCACAGGCTATAGACTGATATCTGGAGTATATGGGACCAACGTCCAGTACAAAACTGCCTTCCTAATGATCTGCTGCCAGGCATTCCAGAGCCTGGCCTGGTCTGTGTCTTTCCTCAACATTTATTTTACCTAAAATACTTTTTATTATGGACATTTAAAAATACATAAAGACGTAGACGAGTAAAAAGAACACCCGACATCTGTCGCTCAGCTTAAATAATTATCACTATAGAACCAATCTTTATTATTAAATTATTGGGATGACGCTGATTAATAAAATTATATAGGCTTCGAATTTAAAATTCTATAATGCATCATTTGTATGTTTCATTGTGAATTTATCACCCAAAGTCAAATCTTCTTCTGTCACCATTTATTCAACCCCCTTTACTACTCTCCCCACCTCTTCGGGTAACCACCAGACTGCTGTCTGCGTCTCTCGAACCAGTCTTTAGTCCGCTCCATGTCTTTACACTGTTCTCTCATGGAATCTGCCCTTTTAAATTTTTGCTCCAAGTTCTGACCATGTTTCTTTTCTGTATCTTCAAGTTTGCCAGTCCATTCTGTAGCAATGTTTATTTCATTACTCAGCCCTTTGCCTAAAATGTTTTACTTCGACATTTTAAATTTTCCAACATTCTTTCTGGTTCTTGGATTGTTCTTTTTCCAAATAATTCTTGTTTAATGATTGTAAATACTTCTGGAAGCTTTCGTAGGATACCAGTTAGAAATTTTCAAGTTGTCTGATGTTCCCTCTGGAGTCAGCTCAGTTTTCTCTGGAGTCCAGTTTAGTTTATTCAAATAGATCCTTCTGGTGAATGCATAAATTTTTCTCAAACATTTCTTCATCCTTGATTGCTGTGCAGTTAAAGGTTAACTGAAGAGACACCGGGGATGTTCGAACCCTACAGAGTCTGAAGGAAGGACCAGCCCTTGACCAGCTCCTAGGAAATGACCTTTGAGCCCTTGGAATGTCCTGCTTGAAAATAGTGCCTTTGTAGACCTGGAGCCTTGTGCCACCCCAGATAGTTGATGCCAACAGTGTGATTCATGGTGGGACCTTGGGTCACACTGTATCAGTTGGACCTCTGCTCTGGCTGGAGTCTGAGAACTAAGGTCAGTTACATGGGTACTTCTTGCCTATGGGATGGAACCCCAAGAAAAACTTCAGACACTGAGGCTCAGGTGAGCTTCCCTGGTTAGCAATGCTTCACATGTGTTATTACAAGTCATTGCTGGGAGAATTCTGCACTGACCATCTGACTCCACTGAGAGCAGACAGCTGGAAGCTCGAACACAATCTCTCCTGGAGTCTGTCCTCTGCACCTTTTGCATGTGCTGATGTTGTCTGTGTCCATTCACTGCAGTGAACCGTAAGCTTGAGTGTAATAGCTTGTCTGAGTTCTGTGAATCCTTCTAGTGAACTATTGGCTTGGAGGGTGGTCCCATGGAGCAGGCTTGGTTGTCCATTCATGTCTATGATAGAAGAGGCAGCTCGTTGCTATTGGTGCCCTGCCACATGGCCCAGGAGAAAGGAAAACTGTCTGCAGAGTCTGTGGAGTTAGTTGAGGCCAGATATGTAACAGCAGGTAGACAGGAAGGCTAATAGCCCCTAGTGGTCAAAACCAGGCGGGTCCTATAAAGGATCGTTCTGCGGGTCCTATAAAGGATCGTTACTTTTAACAGAGGTGACACAGTGCTAGGTCCCCAGTGGGCACTCAGTGAGGACTTGGTAGTGTGCTTTCAGGGGAGTTCTGGCTGGGGGCCAGGTCCTTGTTCCTTCTTAGAAGGAGGAGTGGGTAGAAGGGGGGCAGTCAGGATCCCAGGCTTGCAGACAAGAAAAAGATAGTTTGGATGCACTGGTTCCCGGGTCATATCAAGGGTGTAGCTGGGGACCCAGCCCCAGGAGAAACTCAAAGCTGTGGTTGCTGTGAGGTCTGATGTTCCCCAAAGCCCTTAGACCCAGAGAGGTCAAGCTAGGAGAAGATGGCGGCCAGGGTTCGTGTCTTCCCCAGGGGGCGCCCCAGCCCGGCCCTGGGGTGGGCAGAAGCAGAGGGGGCGCCAGGCGGCGGGAAAGGAGGCCATGGGCGTTCCAGTCGTGGCGCTGCTGCTGGTGCAGCTGTTGGTGTCAGTGGAACTCGAAATGCTGGGTGAGCTCAGGTGGGAGCTAGGGGTGACAAGGGTAGGATGGGGAGCATGGAGACCGAGGGGAGTTCATCTTCTCTCCTCACTTCAGGCTTGCAGGATCAGGGCCAGCTGTTCTCAGGTAAGGAGCCCACGAACGCGTTTCCTGGCTCAGGGCACCTAGGCCTGAGCGCAAAGGGCGCTATATCTTTTCATCTCCCCCTCCCCAAATTTCAAGAACTCATGCTGGCTCACATGTAACTGATGGGTCCCTGGGGGAGGGGCGGACGCCTGCAGACCATGTGGGGAGGTTCCCCAACATCCCCTTCTCCGTGGACTGCACAACCCCAAGATACCCGCGGTTTCCCTGGGGCTGAGGGTGGGCAGGTGTGCCTGTCTTCTGCAGCTCAGCTCCATGTCCATCTGTCCATCCCAGAGCCATGCGGCCACCAGAACATCCACCCGCGCGTAGTGGGAGGAAAAGACTCGGTTCTCGGGCGCTGGCCCTGGCAGGTCAGCCTGCGCTTTCATAAAGCCCACACCTGCGGAGGGAGCCTGCTCAACCGGCGCTGGGTACTCTCCGCAGCGCATTGCTTTGTAAAGTAAGTCTGGTGGCTTCGTGTGATGGCCTGTGGACCGGGCCCTTGGGTCTGCACCGCGCATGTCTTACACAGATGTGACTGACTCTCGTGTTCTCCTGAGCCCCAGACCCCGCAGCAGCTGGCCGCGCCCATAGGAGTTTCTGGAGGATGGTGAAGGCTGACGTCAAAGCTCAGGTTAGGTTCCGGCAAGGCCCTGCTTGACCACTTGCGTCTGCAAAGCCGAGCAGGCCAGCAGCTGACGGCAGCCAGAACCCTCGGGGGCTGAGAGGGAAATAGGTAACAGCAAGCTTCAGCTGAATGCGACTGTGACTTTTGCAGAAGACATATTTATCGTTTAGATAGCCTGGGAACGGAACAATCTTTGCCCACAGCTTTTCCCTAAGTCTGCAAAACTTCCTTGAGCTTTTCGTAACCAACCCCTATGAAGTAAACGCGGAGACCATGTTCAGGGTCATTGTCTCTCCATCCAAGGACAATGCTCCACCTGGCCCCCGCTTTTCCTTAACCTGTGTCGTGTTATGTTTTTCTTCATCTCCCATCACCCCCACTTAGGGACCTCCACCTCGCACTGGTTGTGGCAGGTGGCGCCCAAACAGGGACCTGAGTGGGGGGGGTTGGGGGGTACTCCTTAATCCAGGTGAGGAGATGCTCCTGAGGGCACGCTGCAAATCTTCAAGTAAGGTACAGAGCGCATTAAGTTTTAGCCAGGTGTAAAGCATGGGGAATGCAGGCTCCGCCGAGAGGCGGCTTCATGTGCAAATGCTTAAATCTATGCTTACAGCAAGGGGAACCATGGTGCGTAGCTCTCAATCAGACCAGTTCCTGGACTTTGTCCAGCAGATTTGCCCTTGGTTTCCAGTTGAGGGAACTGTTAAGGAAATTAATGTCTAGTGAACGTCACTGGACCTTGTTATGCGGACACCGGCCTCCAAGTGCTTGAAGAATGAGATAAGGCCTTGAGTCACCCTAAATGTATGCTCGGCCTTGTTGTGGCCAGAATTATTACCCTTGTCACGGTCCTTGCATTGGCGGCCACAGCTGCTGCTGTGCTTGCTCAAAGTATCCAGAATGCTGAATTCATTAATAGCGTAGCCCATAACACTTCTGTGACTTTAAATACTCAAAATGCAATTGATGTTAAGCTAGAAACTAAGCTTAATGCTCTAGAAGCTGTAGTAATAGGTCTAGGAGATCAAATACAAGCCATTCAGTTTAGACAGCAACTGCAGTGTTGTGCAAAATACCAATACATATGTGTCACTCAAGCTCATTATAATAGCAGTCAATAGAATTGCGTGCGGGCAAAGCACACCTGCTAGGAGTATGGCATAATGGCAATATAAGCCTAGATTTAATTCACTTGAATCAAGAGATTAGGAATATACAAGAAGCCAGAGACCCTATTATAAACCCTGCCCAAGTAGCTCAAGAGTTACTATCTGAGTTAAAAGGTTTTAATCCATTCAATCTATTAAAACACACCACACAGTGTATCGAGGGGACTTGTGCTCCTGATTTGAATTTTACTCTGTGTTTTTTCATTAGTCTGCCGACAAGTGCAAAGGGAGCTCCAGCTAACTCACCTAGCACTGCATCGCCTGCATTTAGAAAAGAAAAGCGGGTTTAAGGAGTACCCCCCAACCCCCCCACTCAGGTCCCTGTTTGGGCGCCACCTGCCACAACCAGTGCGAGGTGGAGGTCCCTAAGTGGGGGTGATGAGAGATGAAGAAAAACATAACACGACACAGGTTAAGGAAAAGCGGGGGCCAGGTGGAGCATTGTCCTTGGATGGAGAGACAATGACCCTGAACATGGTCTCCGCGTTTACTTCATAGGGGTTGGTTACGAAAAGCTCAAGGAAGTTTTGCAGACTTAGGGAAAAGCTGTGGGCAAAGATTGTTCCGTTCCCAGGCTATCTAAACGACATATGTGTCTTCTGCAAAAGTCACAGTCGCATTCAGCTGAAGCTTGCTGTTATCTATTTCCCTCTCAACCCCCGAGGGTTCTGGTTGCCGTCAGCTGCTGGCTTGCTTGGCTTTGCAGACGCAAGTGGTCAAGCAGGACCTTGCTGGCACTTAACCCAAGCTTTGACATGGGCAAAGGCAGGTGAAAAATTGCAGATGGTATACTGCTGAGGGGCCAGCGCAAATGCCCATTTTTACTTTCACTTTGCGGGTTCTCATTGGTGACGCACTTGATCCGCAGAAGGAGGAACTGAAAGTAAAGAAATCTATAGCATATACTTTGGCATCGACAGTGGAAGGATACACCTCCCTCCTGCCAAAACCACTGCAGGCTCCACCAGCAGCCCTGGCTGATGGTGGTGATGAGCCTCTTTCACCAGATTATGCTAGGGAACTTGAGGAGGGGGCTCCAAGGGCAGAGAGGGAGAGAGAGGAGGATGTTTCTGAGGAGGAGAAGGAAAATGATTTTCCAGACCCTGAAGATTCCCATATGCAGGAACTAATGCGCCAACTTTCAGTGCTGTCTGTGAAGGACAAGGGCCTCTTTGACATCAGCCTTCACCGTCCTCCACAGGAGTTCCCTAAGTGGCCCTGCAGTGAACTTTGTTCAGGTTTTTTGCAGAAGGGCCTTCCAGAACATGCCCGTGCATATTTGTGTGTCTTGCTCTTTTCTCTCTCCAGTTCTCTTCTCAGTAAATGGCACAGCTAGCCTTCACCTTCCTCACCCCGCCTCCCAGGGGAGGCCTGCCGCAAGTGGGAGGAATGGGCTGAGGTGGGTTCGTGTTGGGCAAACAGCTAGTAGCCCCTGCAACTGTTTTGACCCTGCCCTGCTGAGCATCTCACTTTGACCCCTGTTCTTCTGCTCATTCTTTTTTTAGGTTGGCTCAGAGAGGTGACAGGCTGGTTGAGTGACTGGCCAGATCAGATCACAGAGGGAGGCACCCTCCTGCTCTGCCTCCACCCCCCAAATGCCCAGGTTCTGGGGTTTTGATTGCAGCCTTCTAGGCTCTCACCGTTTCTTCACTGTACTCCTTGTCCCGTAAGAAGAACTGTTCATGGTGTCCAGGATGAGCCTGATAGCTCCCTGGGCTGTCTCCCCTCCGGAAGTGGGCCCCAGGGAGGCTCAGGTGGCTTGCACTTTGCTAAGGATGCCTAACTCCTCTCTCTTACCCTGCCAGGCACAGGGATCCCTCAAATTGGATGGCCCAGTTTGGTCAGCGATCTTCCAGGCCATCTCTTTGGAACTTGGGGGCCTTCTACCATCGTTACAAGGTGCAGGACATTATTATGTACCCTAATTTCAAGGGGTCTTCATTCAACGATATTGCCCTGCTGAGGCTGACTTCCTCTGTCACCTACAATAAGTACATCCAGCCCATCTGTGTGATGGCCTCCTCCTTTGAGTTCCAGAACCGGACTAATTGCTGGGTGACCGGCTGGGGGCACATCCATGAGAATAACGGTGAGGCTGGGGACAGGCGGATAGGTAAGAGGGGGACATTATCCTCCTTTAACCACATGAGCCCCCACCTTGGTCTTTGTACATCAGGTCCCCTCTGTGGGCCTGACCAGCATTCTCTCCCCACCTGCTGTCCACTCCTGCTTCCTGTGAAAGGGCAGTACTTTCTGTGCCCACACTCAGTTCCCTGTCCTCCCCAGAGACTGTGAGCCAGAAACCAGCATGGAGGGGGCTAGCTGCCCCCCAGGCTGCATTCCCCCACCTGCAGGCGTCTGGGGTTTTGGGGGTGGATTTTTCAGAAAGGCCTTAGGCATTGGTTTGTTTTGTTTTTGTTGTTTTTAATGCTACCATGAGGACAACTTTATTGATTTTTAGAGTGAGAGGAAGGGAAAGAAAGAGAAACATCGATGTGAGAAACATCTATTAGTTGCCTCTTGTATGTGCCCCAACTGGGGATCGAACCTGTAGCCTTTCAGTGTACAGGACGACATTCCAACCAACTGAGCCACCCACTCACAGCTGGTTTTTGTTATGATTGAGATTTAATTCACAAACCATAAAATTCACTGTTTTAAAGTATATACAATTCAGTGAGTTTTTGTATATTCACCATCACCACCATCTAAATGCAGAACATTTTCATCATCTCAAAATGACATTCTATAACCAGTAAGCAGTACTTCTCCATTTCTTTCTCCCTCCAGCCGTTAACAGCCACTAATCAGCTTTTTACCTCTATGAGTTCATCTATTCTGGATATCTGATGGAAATGGAATCATACAATATGTGACATTTTTTGTCTGGCTTCTTTTGCTGAGCATAATGTTTTCTTTGAGTACATTTTATTGATTATGCTATTACAGTTGTCCCAATTTTTCTCCCCTTTCTCCCCCTCCAGCCTGCCCCACTCCCTCCACCAGCATTCCCCGCTTCCTTAATTCATGTCCATGGGTCATACATATAAGTTCTTTGGCTTTTCCATTTCCTATACTATTCTTAACTTCCCCTGTCTATTTTGTACCTACCATTTATGCTTCTCATTCCCTCTATTTTTTCCCCATTCTCCTCCCTCCCCCTCCCTGTTGCTAACCCTCCATATGATCTCCATTTCTATGATTCTGTTCCTGTTCTAGTTGTTTGCTTAGTTGTCTTTGTTTTTTATTTTTTTATAGGTTCAGTTGTTGATAGTTGAGTTTGTTGTCATTTTACTGTTTCTAGTTTTGATCTTTTTCTTTTTCTTAGATAAGTCCCTTAACATTTCATATAATAAGGGCTTGGTGATAATGAACTCCTTTAGCTTTACCTTATCTGGGAAACATTTTACCTGCCCTTCCATTCTAAATGATAGATATTCTGGATAGAGTAATCTAGGTTGTAGGTCCTTGCCTTTCATGATTTTCTTTTTTTTTTTTTTTTTAATTTGTCTTTAGAGGGGTAGGAGAGAGGGAGAGGGAGAGAAATATCAATGTACGGTTGCCTCTTGTGTGTCCCCTGCTGGGAACTGGCCTGCAACCCAGGCATGTGCCCTGGCTGGGAATCGAACCACGATCCTCTGGTTCGCAGGCCCGCGCTCAATCCACTGAGCTACACCAGCCAGGGCTGATTTTCAATACTTCTTTCTAGCCCCTTCTTGCCTGCAAGGTTTCTTTTGAGAAATCAGCTGACAGTCTTATGGGAACTCCTTTGTAGGTAATTGTCTCCTTTCTTCTTGTTCCTTTTAAGATTCTCTTCTTATCTTTAATCTTGGGTAATGTAATTATGATGTGCCTTGGTGTGTTTCTTCTTGGATCCAACTTGTTTGGGACTCTGAGCTTCCTGGACTTCCTGGAAGTCTATTTCCTTTGCCAGATTGGGGAAGTTCTCCTTCATTATTTTTTCAAATTAGGTTTCAATTTCTTCCTTTTCTCCTTTTGGCACCCCTATGATTTGGATGTTGGAACATTTAAAGTTATCCCAGAGGTTCCTAAGCCTCTCCTCATTTTTTTTATTTTTTGAATACTTGTTTCTTCATTCTGTTCTGGTTGAATGTTTATTTCTTCCTTCTGCTGCAAATTGTTGATTGAGTCCGTTTCCTTCCCTTCACTGTTGGTTCCCTATATATTTTTCTTTATTTCACTTTGCATAGCCTTCACTTCTTCCTCTATTTCGTGTTTGTACTCAATCATTTCTGTGAGCATCCTGATTACCAGTGTTTTGAACTCTGCATCTGAGAAGTTGGCTATATCCTTGTTACTTAGTTCCTTTTCTAGAATTTTGATGTTCTTTCATTTGGGTCATATTTCTTTGTCTTGGCGCACCTGTTATGTTGTAAGGAGTGGAGCCTTAAGTATTTGCCAAGGTGGGACAACCCACTTCGCTGGGTTGTGGTGCTGTATGTGGGGGAGGGGTCAGAGAGGGAACAATGCCACTTGCTTGGCTCTTGCCCCACTTTCAGCCACTTCCCTTGCTTCTCACAAGTTGATTGTGCCCTTTCAGGTGCTAATTCCTGGTTGGGCGGGCTTGTGTACATTCTAGGATCCTGTGAGTCCCTCCATAGGACTCTCCTGTGAGACTGGAAGTTCCTCCTGCCATCTCATCCCTCACAGATTTTTACAGCTAGAGGTTTTGAGGCTTTAGTTTCCCATGCTGGAATCCTGGGTTGCATGGTCTGTCTTGCTCCCCAGTTGTTCCTCCTGGCTTATTTGCACTCGAATGTGGGACATACCAGTCTGCCAGTTGCTGCCTTGCCACGCATCCTCTCCTACCCATCTGCCTGTCTCCACCCCTTCTACCAGTCTAGATGAATGTTTCTTCTTTATTCCTTGGTTGCTGGACTTCCATATAGTTCAATTTTCTGGAAGTTCTGGTTGCTTTTTGTTTTTAAGTTGGTTATTATCCTTTTGGTTGTGTGAGGAAGTAAAGCATATCTACCTATACCTCTGTCTTGGCTGGAAGCCTTCTCTTTCTATCTGCAGGACTGTGAGGAATAATTATCTGAGCATAACATTTTTCAAGTTTCATCCACAATGTAGCATGAATCAGAACTTCATTTTTTTATGGCTGAATAATATTCTATTGTATGGATACATCATATTTATTTGCTTATTGATGGACATTTCTGTTGTCTCTTCCTTTTAGGTATTGCAAATAGAGCTGCTATGAACATTAGTATACAAATTATTATTTTAACATCTTTTTCAATTCTTGTACATACATATTTAGCAGTGCAACTGCTGGATCACATGGTAATTCCATGTCTAACTTTTTGAGGAATCAACAATATTACACAGCAGCTGCACCATTTTCCATTCCCGTCAACAATAGACGAAGATAATAATTTCTCTCCATTTTCCTCAACACTTATTTTCCGTTTTTTTTTTCTTTTTTCTTTTTTGGTGATTCTAGTGAGGGTTAAGTGGTATCTCATTGTGGTTATGATTTGCACTTCTCTAATAACTATTTATGTTGAACATCTTTTCATGGGTGTGTTGGCCATTTGTATGTCTTCCTTGGACAAATATTCAAGTCCTTTATGTATTTTTAAAATGATTTATTTTTGTTGTTGAATGGTAATTGTTATTTATATGTTCTGGACACTAAACCTTTATTAGGTATATGATTTGCAAACATTTCTCTCATTCTGTAGGTTTGTTTTCATTTTTTTGAGAGTGCCTTTTGATGCACAATTTAAAAAATTTTTATGAAGTTTAAATTATATATTTTTCTTTTATTGCTTGTGCTTTTCAGGTCATATGTAAGGAACTGTTGCCAAATACAAGGTGATGAAGATTTACCCCTATGTTTTCTTTAAAAGCTTTATTGTTTTAATGCTTTGATCCATTTTGAGTTGATTTTTGTATATGGTGTGAGGTAGGGGTCCAACTTCATTCTTTTTCATGTGAATATCCAGTTGTGCAAGCACTTCTCATTGAAGAAACTATTCTCTCCTTCATTGAATTGTCTTGGCAACTTTGTGAAAAATGGATTTATCATAGGTGTACAGGTTTATTTCTAGACTTACAATTCTATTCCATTGTTCTGTATGTTTATTCTTATGCTAGGACCTCATTGTTTGGTTCCTGTAGCTTTATAGCATGTTTTTAAATTGGGAAGTGTGAGTCCTCCAACTTTGTTCTACTTTTTCAATATTGCTTTGGTTATTTTGGGGCCTCTTAATATTCTCTATGAATTTTAGAATCAGCTTGTCAACTTCTGCTAAAAATCCATTGGAATTCAGGGAGAGATTACATTGATCTGTAGATTGCTTTGGGGGAATATTTGCATCTTAATAAGTCTCCATTTCATGAACACAGGATATATTTTTATTTATTTAGGTCTTCTTCAATTTCTTTCAGCAATGTTATGTAGTTTTTTTGTGCCCAAGTCTCTTATCTCCTTAGTTAATTTTATTCCTATTTTATTCTTTGATGTTATTTTACATAACATTTCTTTTTAAATTTCCTTTTGGAATTTTTCATTGGTAGTATATAGAAATATAACTCACTTAAAAAAAAGATTTTATTTACTTATTTTTAGATTGAGGAGAAGGGAAGGAGTAAAGGAGAAAAACATCACTGTGAGAGAGAAACATCAGTTGGTTGCCTCTCATACACCCTGACCCGGAACCAAATTCACAACTGAGGCATGTACCCTGATGAGAAATCGAACCAGTAACCTTTCACTTTGTGGGATGACGCCCAATCAACTGAGCTAAGTTGGTCAGGGCAGAAATATAACTGACTTTTGTGTCTTATATTGGATGCTGTAAATTTGCTGAATTCGTTTTTGAACTTCTTTTTTGTGTATTCTTTATAATTTTTCTGAATATAAGATCACATCATCTGTGAATAGAAATAGTTTTGCCTCTTCCTTTCCAATGTGGGTGTTTTATTTCTTTTTCTTGACTAATTGCACTGACTAGAACATCCAGTAAAATGTTAAGTAGAAGTGGCAAAACCTGGCATCCTTGTCTTGCTCCTGATCTTAAGGCTAAAGCTTTCCGTTTCCCCCATTTAGTGTGACATTAACTGTGGGTTTTCCACATACAACTTTTGTTATGGTGAAGAAGTTCCCTCTAATCATAATTTATTGAGTGTATTTACAATGAAAGTGTGTCAGATTTTGACAAGTGCTTTTCCTGCATCAGTTAAGATGGTCATATGGTCTTTTCTGTCATTCTGTCATTGTGGTGGGTAGTATGTTATACTGGTTGATTTTCGTGTGTTGAACCACCCTTGTACTCAAGGGGTAAATCTTACTTGGTCATGGTGTATGATTCCTTTAATATGCTGATGGATTCAGTTTGCTAGTATTTTGGGGATTTTTGCATGTATATTTGTAAAAAGATATTGATTTGTAATTTCCTTTTCTATTGATGTCCTTGTATGGGCTCTGGTGTCACAGTAATGCTAGTGTCATGGAATGAGTTTAGAAGTGTTCTTTCCTCATCTATTGTTGAAAGAGTCCCAGGAGGATTGGGGTTAATTTCTTCAGAAGTTTGGTAGAATTCACCATTGAAGCCATATGGTCCAAGAATTTTCTTCACGGGAGATTTCTGAGTATTGATTTAATCTCGTAACTTATTATAGGTCTTTTCCAATATTCTATTTCTTCTTGAGTTAGTTTTTTAAATATTTTTATTTATTTATTTTTAGAGAGAGGAGAAGGGGGGGAAGAGAAGAAGAGAAATATCGATGTGTGAGAGAGATACACCAATCAGTGGCCTCTTGCTGGCCTCCAGCTGGGCACCTGGCCCACAACCCAGGCACCGGTGCTGCAACTGGGAATCAAACCAGCAACCTTTCCATTTGCAGGCCAGTGCTCAATCCACCAAGCCACACCAGCCAGGGTTTGAGTTCGTTTTGGGTATTTCATGTTTTTCTAAGAATTTTTCTATTTCCTCCAGGTTTTATAATTTTTTTGACATACAATTATTTATAATATTCCTTTATAGTCCTTAATGTCCATCCCCACTTTCATTGTCAATTTTGTTTTAATCTCTCCAAGAATCAACTTTGGTTTTATTGCTTTTCTCTATTGTTTTTCTATTCTCTAGTTTGATTTTTATCCATTCCTCTCTGTATTATTTCCTTCCTTCTTCTCCCTGTGAGTTCAATTTGCTCTTCTTTTTCTAGCTTCTTAGAAGCTAGGCTAAGTTAGGCTATTGATTTGAGAATTTTCTCCTTTATTTATATAACCATTTCAAGCTATAAATTTTCTTCTGAGAACTGTTTTTGCTGCGTCTCATAAATTTTTCCATGTAGTGTTTTCATTTATCTCAAAGTATTTTATAATTTTCCTTGTGATTTCTTCTTTAATCCATTGGCTAAGAGAATGTTGTTTAATTTGCACATATTTGTGAATTTTTAAAATTTTTCTTTTGTTATTAATTTCTCACTTCAGTCCATTGTGGTTAGAAGATATGTTTTGAATGAGTTCAATCTTTTCTAATTTATTGCAACTTATTTTATGGCCTGACGTAAGATCGTTCGTCTATCCTGGAAACTGTTCCATGTGCACTGGAGAGGGATGTGTATGCTGCTGTTGTTTGAGAAGAATTGTTCTGTATATGTCTGTTAGATCTAATAAATTTATAGTGTTGCTCAGTTTTCTATTTTCTTTTTTTTTTAAGTATTTATTTATTTTTAGAGTGGAGGAAGGGAAGGAGAAAAAGAGGGAGAGACACATCAGTGTGTGGTTGCCTCTCATGCACCCCCTACTGGGGACCTGGCCTGCAACCCAGGCATGTGCCCTGACTGGGAATCAAACTGGCAACCCTTTGGTTCTCAGGCCCATGCTCAGTCCACTGAGCTACACCAGCCGGGGTTCAGTTCTTTATTTTCTAATTATCTATGGTTTTTCTATCCATTATTAAAGGTGGCTTAATAAAGTCCTAACCTGTTATTGTGGAACCATTTTCCCACCAATTCTGTCAGTTTTGCTTACTGTATTTTGGGGCTTGGTTGTTAGGTGTATAGATGTTTATTTTTTTTTTTAAGATTTTTATTTATTTATCTTTAGAGGGGAATGGTAGGAGAGAGGGAGAGAAATATCACTGTATGGTTGCCTCTTGTGTGTCCCATGCTGGGAACTGGCCTGCAACCCAGGCATGTGCCCTGACTGGGAATCGAACCGCGATCCTTTGATTCGCAGGCCCGCGCTCAATCCACTGAGCTACACCAGCCAGGGCTAGATGTTTATAATTATGATATCTTTTGGACAACTTGACCCCCCACTTTTTTTGGTTTCTCACCCTGTCTATGGCCATACCACCCTGAATGTGCTCAATCTAATCTAAAAGAAAAAAATACACCTCTTTTAAAAAATGGTATTTTTGTTTGGTGTTTTTGCAAGGCACTGAGGAGGAAATAGTTTGTAGGGTGAGCTTTGGGTGTAACTTGGCCTCATTATTTAAAGAAGAGAGGAAGAAGGAGGATTTTAAATGCAGCCAATGACAGACCTTTCAGGATAGGTAGAGTTTTGCAGGGAGGTAACACAATCTCATCAACTAAGGAGAGACTTGCTTCAGTAAATAAGGTAAGGGAAATAGTGTGTGGGATGCAAGCAAAGGAAGCAGGGTACACTTAGACACTGAGTGGAGACAGAAAGATCATGTGGCTTTTTTCCCATGTACATGGCTAACAAATAGGAATGGTTGGTGACAAGACAGAAGGCTGAAAAAGGTAATCCTGTGCACCTGACAAATAGAAAGGCAAGCTATAAGAGTATCAAGAAATTTTAAAAAACAGTCCTGACTGGTGTGGCTCAGTGGATTGAATGCCGGCCTGCAAACCAAAGGGTCCCTGGTTCAATTCCTGGTTGGGGCACATGCCCAGATTGTGAGCCAGGTCCCTAGTAGGAGGTACATGAGAGGTAACCACACATTGATGTTTCTCTCCCTCTCTTTCTCCCTCCCTTCCCCTCTGTCTAAAAATAGATAAATAAAATCTTTAAATAAAAAGAATGAAATTCTTAAAAACAAAAGTGATTTGGAAGCACAAAACTTACACTTAATGCTTGCTACCCAGTGTCATGATGGGCCAAGAACATGTGACTTCCAAAGTTAGAAATGTCATATGCTAAATTTTAAATGGGACACATTACATTTTCTCCAATTAATCCGACCTCTAAAAAACAAAATTCACTTTTTTTTCAGGGAGTTGGGTGGGAAGGAGCATGGGATATAGTTGGGAACAGTAGTTCCATTAATAGTATTTTGTTGCTATGATAAACTGTGTATCTAAACGTGGTAGAAGTCCATTAGCTGCCATAGGGAATAAGGAAAAATTTCCCAAAAGGTACAATTTCCTTTAGAAAAGTTTCAGAACCAAACAACTAATTTACATGAAAAGCTGTAGAGAAGTAGTTGAAAAGCCCATTCTTAAAACTTTTATTCCACTTATATGAACTTAATATCCATGTTCTTAACAATTATGCTTAGATTGTTCAAGAAAATTTTTTTTCAAAGATTTTTATTTATTTTTAGAGAGAGAGGAATGGAGGGGAAGAAAGAGAGAGAAACATCACTGTGTAGTTGCCTCTTGCACGCCCCCCACTGGGGACCTGGCCCACAACCAAAGCATGTGCCCTGACTGGGAATAGAACTGGAGACCCTTTACTTTACAGGCTGGCACTCAATCCACTGAGCCACACCAGCCGGGGCTGAAAACTTCTTTTTAAAAAATATATAATTTATTGATTATACTATCACAGTTATTCCAGTTTTCCCCCTTTGTCCGCCCTCCACTTGGTACCCTCATTCCCTCCAGCTATTCCCCTCACTTAGTTCATGTCCATGGGTCATGCATATAAGTTCTTTGGCTTCTCCATTACCTATACTGTTCTTAACCTCCCCCTGTCTATTTTGTATCTACCATTTATGCTTCTTATTCCCTGTACCTTTACCTCGTTCTCCCTCTTCCCCTCCCCGCTGATAACCCTCCATGTGATCTCCATTTCTGTGATTCTGTTCCTCTTCTAGTTGTTTGCTTAGATTGTTATTTAGATTCAATTATTGATCGTTGTGAATGTATTGCCATTTTAATGTTCATCATTTTTAATCTTTTTCTTATGTAATTCCCTTTAATATTTCATATAATAATGATTTTGTGATGATGAACTCCTTTAGCTTTACGTTGTCTGGGAAGCACTTTATCTGCCCTTCCATTCTAAATGATAGCTTTGCTGGATAGAGTAATCTAGGTTGTAGGTCCTTGCTTTTCATCACTTAGACTATTTCTTGTCAGTCCCTGCTGGCCTGCAAGATTTCTTTTGAGAAATCAGCTGACAGTCTTATGGGAACTCCTTTGTAGATAACGCTGCTTTTCACTTGCTGCTTTTAAGATTCTCTCTTTATCTTTAACCTTTGGCATTTTAATTATGATGTGTCTTGGTGTTACCCTCTTTGGGTCCAACTTGTTTGGGATTCTCTGTGTTTCCTGGACTTGTATGTCTATTTTCTTCTACAAATGAGGGAAGTTTTCCTTCATTTTTTTTTTTCAAAAAAGTTTTCAATTTTTGCTCTTCCTCTTCTCCTTCTGGCACCCCTATGATTCAGATGTTGGTACATTTAGAGGTGTCCCAGAGGTTCCTTAGCCTATCCTTGTTTTTTAAATTCTTTTTTCCTTTTGCTGTTTCTTTAAATATATTTTACTGATTATTCTATTACAGTTGTCCCTTTTTCCTCCCTTCATTCCCCTCCACCCTGCACACTCCCTCCCACCCACATTTCCCACCTTTAGTTCATGTCCATGTGTCATACATATAAGTTCTTTGGCTTCTACATTTCTCATACTGTTCTTACCCTCTCCCTATTTTCTACCTACCATCCATGATACTTATTCTCTGTACTTCCCCCCTTCTCTCCCCCTCCCACTCTCCTGTTGATAACCCTCCATGTGATCTCCATTTCTATGGTTCTGTTCCTGTTCTAGTTGTTCGCTTAGTTTGTTTTTGTTTTAGTTTTAGGTGTGGTTGTTAATATCTGTGAGTTTGCTGTCTTTTTACTGTCGTATTTTTATCTTCTTTTTCTTAGATAAGTCCCTTTAACATTTCATATAATAAGGGCTTGGTGATGATGAACTCCTTGAACTTGACCTTATCTGAGAAGCGCTTTATCTTCCCTTCCATTCTAAATGAAAGCTTTGCTGGATAGAGCAATCTTGGAGGTAGATCCTTGCCTTTCATGACTTGGAATACTTCTCTCCAGCCCCTTCTTTCCTGTAAGGTCTCTTTTGAGAAGTCAGCTGACAATCTGATGGGAACTCCTTTGTAGGTAACTGCCTCCTTATCTTTTGCTGCTTCTAGGATTCTCTCCTTCACTTTAATCTTGAGTAATGTAATTATGATGTGTGTTGGTGTGTTCCTCCTTGGGTCCAACTTCTTTGGGACTCTCTGAGCTTCCTGGACTTCCTGGAAGTCTATCTCCTTTGCCAGATTGGGGAAGTTCTCCTTTATTATTTGTTCAAATGAGTTTTCCACTTGTTGCTCTTCCTCTTCTCCTTCTGGTACACCTGTAATTCAGATGTTGGGATGTTTAAAGATGTCCTGAAGGTTCCTAAGCCTCTCCTCATTTTTTTGAGTTCTTATTTCTTCATTCTTTTCTGATTGGATGTTTCTTTCTTCCTTCTGGTCCACACTGTTGATTTGAGTCCCAGTTTCCTTCCCATCACTATTGATTCCCTGTACATTTTCCTTTATTTCACTTAGGGTAGCTTCATTTTTTCATCTAATTTGCGACCAAATCTAACCAATTCTGTGAGCATCCTGATTACCAGTGTTTTGAACTGTGCATCTGATAGGTTGGTTACCTCTTTGTCACTTAATTGTATTTTTTCCAGAGTTTTGTTCTGTTCTTTCATTTGGGCCACATTTCTTTGTCTTCTCGATTTGGAAGCTTCCCTGTGTTTGTTTCTGTGTACTAGGTAGAGCTGCTTTGACTCTGTGTCTTAGTAGTGCAGCCCATGTGGATGAATGTAGATCCTTTTAATCCTTGGTGGTTGGACTTTTCCATACAGTTCAATTTTCTGACAATTCTAGGTGATATTTCTTTTGTAGTTTAGTTATAATTTTTGCTATAGTTTTATGAGGAGGTGAGATGTGTTTGTCTACACCTCCATCTTGACCTGTTCATGAAAATTTCATAAGACAAACAAAGCTAGCCATCGTCTCAAGTTATTTCCTGTTAATTATTTTTATAGCACATGCATGTTTAGACAAGTATCAAAAAAATCACAAAAGCAGAAAGAAAACTAAAAAAAAAGTTAAATATGTGAGGGGTTTTTTGTTTGTTTTACTGCGGTGTTTGATACACACGAAGTAATGAATATCAAGCATTTCATTTTACTGTATCTTATACACTTGTTCTTCAAATGAAGATATTTAAATAGAAATAAAATGAGAGTAGCAAAAATAATGAAAGCAAACAGCAGGTAACTTTTACAAGTAATGAGTGTGAACTGTTTCTGCCCTTAATCTAGAGTAAGTTGGGTCACAACTAAAGGAACTCTTCTGCAGGTATAGCCAAAGTGTGCACATTGAGACTGAGTATTCTGCAGATGCATACATGGTTCAACATGTACTATCCACGGGACGTCTGTTTCCACTACAGCCCTCTAAACACCCCCAACAACTACACCTGTAACTGGAACCAGCTATCCCTTTTATTCCCCACCAGGACAAACCAATATGTAGCCAGGGGTGTCCAACCTTTTGGCATCCCTGGGCCACAATGGAAGGAGAAGAGTTGTCTTGAGTCACATATTAAATCCACAAACACTAATGAAAACTGATGAGTAAAAAAGTTTTAAAAAGGTTTTAAATTTATGATTTTGTGCTGGGCTGCATTCATAGCCATCCTGGGCCACATGCGGTCCATGGGCTACGGGTGTATAAGTGAGTAGAAATTGCCTGAGGGCAATTTTCTTTGCTTAGACATGAAAGCAATTTTAGCACTGGCCCTTGTGAGCCCACAATGTACCAAAAGTACTATGCCAAACATTTATAACTCGTATAAAAATTCCTCATCCCCATACTGGCCACCTCAAGGTAAAAATATAACTCCCTACATATTAACTAGCCCTACTCTCCTAATATTAAACAAAAAAAACCACATGGGAAATATAGAAATTTGAACAGAAGTAACGTACACCTGTCATAAATCATAACAAACTGTTTAACTGTTTGTGGGACAGCATGGGTGACAAATGGTCAAGTATGTAAATTTTAGAATGAGGCAAACAAAAGTTTGAAGGCCAGTCAATTTTCTCCTCCTTCTCCTACTTCAGCTTCGTCTCCTTGAGTATCTGATGTCCACAATGTCAAGTTGTCTTGCAGTAATTGCATTATCAGCGTGCTGTCTTTGTATGGATCTTCACTTAATGTATCAAGTTTGACAACAGCTTCATCGAAAGCTGTCTTTGCAAAAGAGCAGGCTTTCTCCTGGGAATTCAGAATCTCACAATAGAACACAGAGAAGTTAATGGCCAGACTCAATCTGATAGGATGTGTTGGTTGCATTTCCTTTTGCTGATTTCAAAAGCTTTTTGGTATGCTTGTTGTGACTGATCCACAGTCCCTTTCTTGTCATCCTCAACACCAACCTCAGCCAGGTAACGGTAGTAGTCTCCTAGACTTTGCTCTCTGCTTGTGAAGCACTGGGGATCAAGAACTTTCCCAAGAGAGACAGGACATCATTACAGATATCTCTTAGCTTGGTCTCAATTTTCTCTCTGTATTCTCAAGCCATCTGCTGTTTTTTTCTCAGTACCTTCTGTCTTTTACTCAATATTCAAGACAACTGTCCAAGATATGGGCTCCTACAACACTTTTATAAGCAACTGAGAGAAGATTCCTCTCATCTGCTCCTTGCTCAGTTACCGCCTTCATGCAGGCTGCCATGTCATCATATCGTTCAGCCTGCTCGACCAGCTTGGCCTTCTGCACCAGTTCATTTTTATCCATGATTGGATGTTCTGTGTCCGAAGTGTGTCCAAAGTGGGTGGTGGTGGATCGACAGGGGCTCAGTAGTCTCTGGGCGGTGAGGCTGAGACTTTTCAATTTGACACTTTAATCAATATATCATATTCTTTGCTTTGACTCTTGTAACAAGTTTGTTTTTTTAAGATTTATTTATTTTTAGAGGAGAAGGAAGAGAGAAAGAAACATCAATGTGTGGTCTCCTCTCACATGCTCCTTGTTGGTGACCTGGCCCACAACCCAGGCACGTGCCCTGACTGAGAATCAAACTGGCGGCTGTTTGGTTTGCAGGCCGGTACTCAATCCACTGAGCCACACCAGCCAGGGCACTCTTGTAACAAGTTTTGACTGAAAGTCTATTTTATCTGACAGTATAGCAACATGAGCTCTTTTTTGGTTACTATTTGCATGGAATCTCTTTTCTCAACCTTTCATTTTCAACCTGTGTGTGCCTTTGGACCTAAAATGATTATGTTGTAGGCCCTGGCCAGGTAGCTCAGTTGGTTGGAGCATCAATACAACATGCTAAGGTTGAGGGTTTGACCCACAGTCAGGGCACGTACAGGAAGTAACCAGTGAGTGTATAAGTGAGTAGAACAATGAGTCAATGTTTCTCTCTCTCTCTTCCTCGCTCTAAAAAATCAATAAATAAAAATTTAAATATAAATAAAGTGATTGTCTCGTATACAACATATACTTGGATCCCATGTTTTTAATCTGTTCTGCCAATCTCTGACTTTTAATTGGAGTGCTTAATCTATGTACTTTAAAATTATTCACCAATAAAGATGGACTTGCTTCTACCATTATTCTATATTTCCTATGTCTTGTCATATCTTTGTATTTTATATCTATGTTAGATATTTTTATTTTTTTAAAGATTTCATTTATTTACTTTTAGAGAGAGGGGAGGTAAAGAGAAAGAGGAAGAGAGAAACATCAGTGTGTGAGAGATACATCAATTGGTTGCCTCTCACACACAGCCAACTGGGGAGCCGGCCCACAGCTCAGGCTTTTGCCCTGACTGGGAAACAAACCTGCAACAGGCCGGCGCTCAGTCCACTGAGCCATACCAGCCAGGGCCATTTTTGTTTCTTATGTCCACCTTTTGTATTTCATTTTTTTATTAGTGTACTGTATTGATTTCCTTCTCATTTCCTGTTCTGTATATTTTTTAGTTATTTTCCTAGTGGCTGTCCTGGTAATTACAAATTAACAACTTAAACTTATAACAATCTAATTCTAAATTAATATCAACTTAGCTTCAAGAGTAAACAAAAACTCTGTTCCTATACAGCTCTGTTCTTCCCCTTTAAGTTGTTATTGTCACAATTCACAGTTTTATATGTTGTATGACCATTAACAGAGATTTATAGTTATTATTAGGTGGGCAGAGCCCCCGACCTAGCCACCACAGATGAGAATAAGTCTACCAAGACATGATCTGCTTGTGGGGGAAGGTGGCCAATCTCTCAAAGGAAAAGGGCCAGGAGCCTATTCCTCAATGGGCTTTTATCGGGTTCAATTTGCACAGGAATACAGGTAAAGCTCATCAATCATTGTCAGGCAGTAAGGATTAAACTATAGATAATATACAAAGAACTATGAGGGCTTATTCTGAGTCAGGGTTAGTTAACTAAAGGGCTATAAACCTTTGGGAAACAAACTCATTTCATGCTTTGACCCTTATCAGAAAACTGAGGACATTCTTAGCAAAGCAGGTTTCACAGGATTTTATGCATTCTTTCTTAGTCCTGATTGCCCCAGGGAACCAGCCCTTTCCAGCATAGGGCCGCACCCAGCTCAGGCATTGTTTTAGGTTTAAGTCAGGCAGGGGAAGTAAGGCCGACAAGAGATTAGGAAAATTCTCACTGACAGAATGTCTAAGCTAAGGGGTGAGGATCCATCACCCCCTTTTTCTATAGCCCCCCAAGTCCTTCCCTGAGGGCTCCTTCATGACCATGCCTGTCTTAGGTCATCCCTCCCTTGAGGAATCTTACCTGTCATTGGCTAACCAGTCATCCACCTGGGGCCAAGCAGGGTGAAGTAAAACGGACAGAGGCGGTGCCCCTGCCAGGGAGATAAGCTTTGTCTCCTTAGTGGCTTATGGTCCCAAGGTCTCCTTACTCTGCCTTAGCCATGGCGGGGGTTTATAGCTTCTGAAACCAGGCAGGGCAGTTCCCAACATTTGTCTTAATTATATAGGAAAAAATAAGTTCTAAACCAAAACTATAATACTGGCTTCTGTATGTACCTGTGAAGTTATCCGTACCAGTGTTCTTTATTCCTTCTGGTGGGTTTTAGTTACTGGTTAGTGTCCTTTCATTTCGGTCTGAAGGACTCCCTTTCCCCTTTCTCATAGGGCAGGTCTGCTAGTGGTGAGCCCTCTTAGCATTTGCTTATCTGGAAATTTCTTAACCTCTCCTTCATTTTCTGAAGGATGGTTTTGCCTCATACAGAATTTTTGGTTAATTGTTTTATTCTGTCGGTACTCTAAGTATGTCATCCTACTGTCCCCTGGCCACTAGGGTGTTTGAAAGTAATTTGGCTGTTAATCTTGTTGAAGATCACTCATACTTAATGTGTGGCTTCTCTCTTGCTGTGTACAATATTGTCCCTTCGTCTTGTGCCATTTTGATGAGTATGTATCTCAGCGCGGATCTCCTTGTGTTTATCCCACCTGGAGCTTGTTCAGAGTATGTAGGTTTTGGACTGTATAGATTCATATCTTTCATCAAATTTAGAAAGTTTTTGGCCTGGATCCTGCAGCTGTAATATATTAAACATAAATTATTTCAGCTGCATTAGCCCCTCCTGCTATGCAATGCTAAGGTTTCACTAAATTGGCTTGGGCAAAGGCTGTCACCTGCATGCCACAGATAGGAAAACCAAATCTCAGGGAGGTGCTGTAACAGCCTGTCCGGCTGCTGAGCACTTCTGTGATATTGCTCATACCCATGATGTGCTGGGTGCTGGGCTAGAGCAGAGGACTCATCAGGAACAATAGCCTACCCTGATTGGCGTGGCTCAGTGGGTCTAATGTCGTTCCGCAAACTGAAAGTACACCAGTTTCCTTCCTGGTCAGGGCACATGCCCGGGTGCTGGGCCAGGTCCCCGTTGGGAGCGTTCGAGAGGCAAGCAATCAATGTTTCTCTCATACATCGTGGTTTCTCTCCCTCTTTTCCCCCCTCCCTTCCCCTCTCTAAAAATAAGGAAATAAAATCTTTTTAAAAATTAAACAAAAAACAATGGCCCAGGCACTTTGGATGCCCCAGGGGCTTCTGCCCCTATAGCCCATGTCATTCCTCTCAACCAGATGGTGAGGAGAGGCTCAGGATGCTCTCTCTCTTTGTCCCCTCAACTTCCATGCAGGGCTGCCGCCTCCCTACACCCTTCAGGAAGTACAGGTCTCCATCATAAACAACTCCAGGTGTACCTACCTGTTCCAACAGCCCAATTTCTTCTATAGAATTGGGGATGACATGATTTGTGCTGGCTCCGAGGACGGCAGCCGTGACACCTGCAAAGTGAGTACCCCTGTTCCAGCCAGGGCCTTTCTAGACCCAGGCACCACTCGTCCCCTCCCAACCTTGGGCCTAAGAGCAACCCCCATGACCAACCCACCCTTGGTGTTGATTAATGAGAAAACGACTGCAGCCTTTACTTACCCCTCCTGTAAAAGCTTCTCATTTTACATTGGTTGTATCTCCTTTGATCCTCATGTGAAATCCAGTGGGTAGAGACTGTTGCCTCACTTTGCAGATGCAGAAACTGAGGCTTGGTCACTCACAGCAGGGAAGTAGGATTTGTACCCAGTCTGCCCAGCTCCATAGCCCTGGGGCCTCTTCACTGGCCCCTCCTGCCCCTTGCCAGGCCCTGCTCACCCATTTTGCTCCCCAGGGTGACTCAGGCGGACCCTTGACCTGTGAAAAGAATGGGCTATGGATTCAGATTGGAATCGTGAGCTGGGGAGTGGGCTGTGGTAGGCCCAATCGACCTGGTGTCTACACCAACGTCAGTAGGTACTTCGGCTGGATCCAGAGGCTCATGGCCAACAGCACATGCAGGCCAGACCCGTTCCCACTGCTGCCATTCCTCCCTCTGCTCTGGGCTGCCCCACTGGTGCAGCTAGCCTGCGCACAGCTGAGCCCGTGAGGGTGCAATAATTACCACAGCACTGGACACATTCACCTAGGGCGGTGGACACCCCAGTGGCAGGACTGCCTGCTGGATCAGTCTCTGGTGCCCTTCGGTCTCCTTTGCTAATAAACACGTGTGCATGTTTTAGTTGATTCTTTGCAGAGAGTTTTGTGGACTAGGGTAGCTTCCTGGACACCCTCATGGTCACCCATGTCCTGTCCACCCCAAAACCACTCCCAAACTCCTAAATCTTTCTCTATTTATCAACACTATACAGATTTTGGTTGCGCACAACAGAACCCTTTCAGGATAATTCAATCAGATAATTTATGAAGGACATTAGTAACACCAGGGGCCCTGGGGACTAAGAAGACTGGAGTGGGGGTGCTGTGGAGGGAGCACCCCTGATACCCCAATGCTTATGACAGTGGCCCCATCATGCAGATGACAGATGCCAGGTGCTCCTGATCTTAACCACGGTCCACCAAAGGCTGACCTGGGACCAGGACTGGCATGCAGGTGGTTTATTTGGAAGGCGATACCAAGAAGCCCCAGTGGGGGTGGGGACACTGGGGCAGAAGAGGAAGAACTCAGTGATGGTTGCCAAACAATGAGGTTACTGTGTGGACCACTGAGGCACAATCGTGCTGGGGCCCTCTGAGAGTCCAAGGGGAACACACCTGCAGCAGACTCCCGGAGGACAAGGATGTTGGGGGTGGGCACTTCTCTCCTGACCCCCACAGGTTGAGGGCTGTCCTGGGGGCACAGGTGCTCCAAGTTGAAGCAGGCCCCAGTGAGAACGCCAGTGCCTTGGGAACTGCCACAACACCATGAGGTGGCCTGGTGGACAGGGGTACACATCAAGTGTGTCTGGCTCCTTATTGGTGTCCCAGAACCCAGCCTCAGCATGACAAGGGATCAGGCCAGCAGGGCAGACTCAGGGGCACCTAGGAACTGCTCAGGCAGATCTGTGCTTTCACAAGATCCCCAAGTACTGTGAGCTCAAGATGTGTGAGGAGCTGTGGTTGGTCTAGATCCCTCCCCTCGGTTGTGGAGGGAACCCTCCCTGCTGTGGAGAGGAAGGTGCAGGACTCTTTGGAAAGGGGACCCTTCTGGTCTGTGTCCTGCACCTGCCAGCAGTGCAGGTGTGCAGGGCATCAGCTTGGGCTTTGTGCCCTAGGGCAGCCCTGGAAGGCTGGCACTTCCCTTCCACCTTGTCACAATGAGGAAATGGATGCTCAGAGAGGTGACATGACTGCTGGTGTCACCCAGCTCACAAGGGCCAGGGTCCAGAGAGCACTTGGCCAGACCTGGAGTCTGGACCCCATGTGAAACTGGCCAAGCCGGAACTTCTACAAAGAACAGTAGTCCTCAGGTGCCTCGCCCAGGTCAGGTTTGGAGGTGAGCTTCTCGGCAGGACTGCAGGCCCCTTCCCTCATGCCCCACCCCCACTCACTGCCCTTGCTGGGCTGGGCCCAGGCTCCTGCTCCCCCTTCTCAGCACCCTGGCCCAAACCAGGCTTTTTTTTTGAGAATTGCAGGGTGTCGCTTTCTTGCTACCTTGAAAGCACTTCTCAAAGAATCTTTGTTTGAGGTTGGACAGGTGAAGTCGCAGCCCTTCCCTGGTCTCCTTAATTACCCACTGGCCAGGCCCCCGCCCCCTCCTGGCCTTTTGAGTCTTCACTACTCCCTCAGCCCAGTCCTCCAGGAGGGCATCAGGCTCTGAGGGTGAGAGCGGGGTCCAGGAGCTGCCAGGACAGGTGGGGGAAGCTGTTTGGCAATGGAAATAGAGGGTGGGGAAGGGGCCAGGCTCCAGGGCCTGGAGGCCTAGGGTGCCCAAGTCTCGAAGTGGATGAGGAGCAGAGGTGTCCCTGGGGCCTAGGAAACAAAGCCTGGGCCATGGGGATACGTCTGGGACCAACTAGGGGCTGAGGGAAGACAGAAGGGCCTCTGGGGGGGTTAGTGCTCAGAGCTAGGACTCTTCCTTCCTCTCTTTGCAGGCTCCTGCCCTTCCCCAGCCCAGTCCTGAAGACAGAATGAGAGGGGCTTCCTGTCTCCAGGTCCTGCTCCTGTGGCTGCTGCTGGGTGGGTGTGGGGCAGGAGCTGTGGGTGCTGACCACAGAGACCTTGGCTACCAGATGTCCCATCTTAACCTCTCTCTCTCCTGGTTCCCCTAGGGCACTCCAGAGCATCCTAATCTTGGCTTCCGGGGTTCAAATTCTCTGTCACTGACCTTGGGCTCTCCAAACTCGGATGTGCTTGTCTGCGTAATGGGTGTAAGTCTCCACCTTACAGTGCTCAGGGAAGAGTTAAATTGGGTAACAGGTTGTACAAAACCCTGGCACCAGGTTAATGCAACAAATACATTTCACCCTCCTTCCTAATCTGTAATCTCTCTTCTCCTCCACCTGTTACCTGACACCAAATCCACAATCCAGTGCCTTCCCTGCTTCCTCCTCCAGGAGTTGCTGGGACACTGGGAGTCTTCAGGTTAGGAAGACTCAGGGTTTCCCCACGCCCAAAATCAACCGCTCCCTGACCTTGGCCCTTTGTCTCTCTGCCCCTCCTCTTCCAGGCCTCCAGTCCTCTCACAGCCTGCAGGCAGCCTCATGTGTCCAGTCCAGTCATGGAGGACCAGGACGCCCGGGCCAGAGAGTGGCCGAGCATCCAGCACCACGATGTGCCTGCGTATGTTGGCTCGCTCGTCGCCCCATCCCCCACCGTGGGTGCTGACTGCGGTGCACTGCTTCCCAAAGTTAGCAGCCAGCCACCAGGCTCGAGCAGGGGGAGAATACTGGGATGAGGGAAAGGGGAGACCTGGAAGCAAGGCACAGGGAAAATGGGGCGCCACTTGGCGTTGGCGCTGGGACGGGTGCCGGCTCCGGCGGGACTGGAGCCCTACTAGGGTGGAGGAGGGGCTTCTGTAAGCATCCCTGCTCCTGCCATGCAGGCAGGCGCCACTGCCTTGGTACCGGGCGCACCTCGGGATGCTTCACCTGGGTCCCGCCTCGCCCCATGATCTCTCAGCGCCTGTGCAGAGAATGCTGCCTCCCCCGCCCCACCCTCCACCCCCGCACCTTCCCCAACTCCTCTGAGGGACTCGTCGCAGCAACCTGGCGCTGCTGCAGCTCCCTGAGCTCCAGCTGGAGCCCGGGGCCTGCCTGCCGCTGGGTACACCGTGCTGGGGCAGCCTCTTCCCAGGAGGTGTGGCAGGGGGCATTGGGGGAGGGCCGGGAGTTCCCCCTCCACCTCCCTCTGACCGGGAATCCCACCCACCACTGCCTCAATCTGGGATCCAGTGCTACTTCCTCCCCATCCTGGCAAGTTAAGATTCTCCCCTGAGGTTTCTTCCACCCACCCTTGCTTACCGCCACACACTCTCTTATTTTTCATAAGTCTCCCTTCTTCCCCCAGTGCCACTCCCAGAGTGGTGCCTCTGGGAGTGGTGACCTCTTCAGGGAGTAAGTGCCATTGTTGGATGTGCACACTTGTGACCACCTCTACCACCTAGGCACCAATGTGCCTCATGCTGAGCATATAGTGTTACCAGGGAACCTGTGCGCTGTCTCCATCCAGGGCCACAAGGATGCCTGTCAGGTGTGTGATGGCTGCCTCGAACCTCTGGAGTCCATACCCCTGTGCCCAGCACCCTCCCTCCCTTGAACCCAGGATCCAGGAGGTACCACCTCCAGGTTCAGCATCTTGGTTCCCAACCCAGAAGCACAACTTGTGGGACTAGAGCCCTAGGACTGCCTTCATAGTCTCTAGAAGGCGGGCCTAAGCTTTCCTTTCTCAGGCAGGGTGATGCTGGGGGGCCCCTGACCTGCTTGAAGTCTGGGCACTGGGTCCTGGTGGGCGTGATGAGCTGGGGCAAGGGCTGTGCCTTACCCTACCATCCAGGTGTATATACCGATGTAGCTCTTCACAGCCACCGGATTCAGGCTTGTCTTGGTATCTGGTGTGGTGACAATGACTTGCAGTCAGATGCTGCGGGCCCTCAGCTACTTGGTCTCTCTGGGAACCTGCACAACCCCCACCCTGGCCACTTCTGACTTGAGGCTTAGAGGCCTGATAAAGCTAAGGGGCCACCCGTCCATCCATTTATTACCTGCCTTCTCCTTGGGGCCTGACCAAACCCGAGCTGCCAGCCCTGCTCCCGGAGCCTCCCGTGTATGGGGGTCACTCTCCTGCCATCCCCTTCCTGCTCATTTATTGTCCTCGGCTCCCACCACACCTGGGACTGGGCACCCAGGAACAGGCAAGTGACCTTCCCAGTCTAGCCCGTGTGCCTCTCGTTTTCTAGAGGAAGTCAGGGAGATTTGACTGGAGGAAGTGTAGAGGGATTCTGCTCCAAGGAGATGGTTCTCCATCTCTAGCTTTGAAGATGGTGGGGGTGGGAGAGGTTGCAGGATGTCAGTGGCAAGGAACTTCGAACAACCTCCAGGAGCTGAGGGCAGCCTTGGCTGAAAGCCTCAGGGAAAAAGGAAACATCTGCATTATGACCGCATGGACCTGAATCCACACAACGCCTGACCAAGCATGGAGGTGAATTCTTCCCCCAGCCTCCAGTGAGAGCCCGCTGGGCCAAGTCTTTGATTTTACCCTGGTGAGACCCTAGGCAGTGAACCCAACTCAGCCCACCCAGACTTCTGGCCCACAGAGCTGTGATTTAATAAATTTGTGTTGTTTAAAGCTGCTACGTTTGTAGTCATTGGTTACACAACAATAGGAAACTAATCTAGATTTTGCCCCGCCACAATGGAGGTACCTGGTCACCACCAGGTTCAGGAGTCTGAGCCACCTGGCATTATATCCTCTGCCCCAAAGGGGCCAGGAACCCCCAGGCAGGCCTGGTTAGAGCTTCTGCTGCCCTTGTTTCTGTCATTACCCAATCCATGCGTCCATGCCCTGGGGGAGTCTCAGGCTGGGCCCCAGCCTTGGCCAGAACCTCCAGGCCCAGGACCCCTGTATCTGGAGACTGGCTTAGGCCCTTTTCAGCTCCCTGCCCAGCTTCATGTTTCTGGGACCTCCCATCCCCTCTTTTCCAGGCCAAGAATCGCTCATCCCTGTAGATAGAGCTCAGTTTCTAGAGCTGCAGAAGGAATAAGAAACAACAAAACCCGGAAAATCCAAACCCTAATCTTTGGAGCTGACAGCAGCAGCGGGTAAAGCAGAAACAGGAAGGCGGTCATCAAAGGTGCAGGCTGGTGGGGCAGGCCCAAGTGCAGCTGCCCCATAGGGACGTCAGCCTGTCTCCCTCCTTTCTTTTCTCCTAGGGGAGAACATAGCTGTGATAGGGGACTCAAGAGTTGGAAAATTTTAGTTTAAGGTGAATAGTTATAAGCCTAGTAAGTAATGCATACGTTAAAGCTTTTGTTTCGGATCCTGCAGCTAAGGCCCATCTGGCTCCTGGGAGAAATAGCCGACCTCCTGGGGCACTGCTAATGACCACCACCTGGGGACAAATGGCGGCAACCAGGCCGTTGTGTTCCAGGGAGACACAGACAACCACCCACCCCTGGGAACTGCTAACTGCCCAGGGTGAGAATATTGCAGTTTTTTAATATAATTTTCCCTGAATTTCAAAATCCCTCACCGCACTTTGTTCTCTGTTATAAAATCTGGCCTGGAAAGAAAATGTAAGACGGTCTGTTAGGGTGCAAACCTGCCATCTTCTCAGATCGCCAGCCATCTGACTAAAGCACCTGTAAAGATTCAATCCCTGTCTCTGCTTATTGGGTTTGGTAGTGACAGGCAGCCTGAACGCTGGTGTTTTTTCCCATCTCAGTTGTACCAGGTGGTCACTGCTGGGTTGCTGCAGACCAGTCCAGGCAGTGTGAGTCTATGGACTGGGGTAGTGGGGAACTCCGGGCTGCTGTCTCCCCCGCAGACTGAGGGCCACCCCTCTAGGGTAGGGCTTGGCTGTTCCTGGTGGGTCATCAGGGACCAGGGTTCCCAGAACAGAGTATGGCTGTGGTGGGCCACCCTGCAAAAGGCTGTGGACACATCTGCAGTGGGGCCCTCAGGGCCCCTGCTGGACGATGCTAACCATTTCTCAGCCTGAGACCAGCCAAGGGATGCCTCCCACTGCATTCAGAAGTTAACAAGCCAGAGGCTGGGAGCCAAGGTTCCTCAGTCTTGAACCTGCTATCATTTGAGTAATGGGTTCCCATTCAGAGCCCAGTGCTTCTGAGGCACAACCTGGGAGGAGGGCAGAAGCTGGGCAGGGAAGGGTCAATGAATGAGAATAAGCTACTCCTGGTTAGGCTCTCACCAGACACCGTGCAGAGGACTTAAATGCACCATCTTAATGGATTTTCAGCTGAGGCTCTGTGAGATAGGTTTGTTTTCCCACTTGTCAGATGAGAAAACTGAGTCCCAAAGTCATGCAGCTGGTAGATGGTTGACTGTGATTTGAACCCAGGTGGTCTGATTCTAGAGGGAGCTGGGAATGGTGGAGGGTGGATTAGCCCTCCACGTTTGCTGCCTCCACTTTCTCCTACCCCAATAGTGTGGCCTCCCAGCCCTTCTCCTCTTGGCCCATTCCTGGTGTGGCAGCCTCATGGGGTTGGGTCACAGCTCTTCTTAGCATGGCAGACTCATCGGCATGGTACCCTGTACTACAGCATCCTGTCAGCAAGGTCATGGGTGGGGGGGTAGGTGAGGGTGGCCTGGCTCTGCATCCTGACCCTGGCCTCACCATGGCTGCCTAACCTGCCAGGCAACAGGCTGGAGACTGTGCCACCTAGAGTGGCAAGGGTTGTCCTGGGAACTTCCAACCTCAGGGGATGCTGGGCTCCTGTCCAAGGCAGGCATTTCCTAGTTGCCAACCTGCTCCAGTCTGTGGTGCTGCAACCAGATGGCCTTGTCCCTCCTAGGGAAAGGCATGATTCCCATGGGGATGGGGTGGGGACTAAGAGGGAACCCCCACCCCAGGCTGACTCCTGGTAAACATCAGCTGGAGCACTGGCTGGGCCAGCCTATCATGGGTGGAGAGGAGGACCCTCCTACCCCCAAATCCCTGGACTCCATCTTTACCTGCCTCATTCCGGGAAGTCTATTGGATGACTCTCAGAACCTCCTTGGCCCTCACCATCCACACCCACTCTCCCCTCTCCCTCCTCAGCAGCACAGGATCTAAAGCCTCTAACTCTCCATACACAAAGATGCTGATATTAAGAAGGAAACTTCTAGACTGGCCAAGTGTAACAGGGTGCAGCTGGTGGGGGTGGGGTGAGCGCCCAAATAGGGATTTGTAATGGGGTCCAGAACTCAGGGTGTCCAGGAAATATTAGAAAAAATATATATAGGATGTCCTCACCCCCACTAGTCTGAGCTGGGGGAAGGAACACATGGAGCAGGGCCATTGAGAGCTGTTTTACATAGCAACAGCTTTGCAGGTAACCTCTGGCATGGTCATTTAACATATCTATAACCTTTAACTGGTTTCATGGCTATGTTAAATAGCCATGACCATGCTTTGAGCCAGGGAGATGGGAGTGACTTCTGCCCAAGATGTAACTGGGAGGCAATGCCCCCTGGTTACAGCACCTGCGTGACAATTTGGAGATGGTTCACTCTGTGCCATGAGGCCACACCTGCCCGGAAAGCTGGACAAATAGGGAATGCTGGCAGGTGTAACTGATTGTGGCAGGAGTCAGAAATGGGGCTGCAGAGGAAGACTGGCTCGGGGATTTAAACCCAGGCGCGGCATCTATGCCAGGTTGGGACCATGCAGCTTTGGGGTGCTCCCTTTTGCCACGTGGCTTAGAGAGCAGGAGAGACTTTGCCTGGAAGAAAAGGGGTGAAAGGACTCTTGCTGGTGGGCCATGAGAAGGTGCCACATGGCTTTGGATTAACTGGAGATTGCAGCAGCGACACAGCTGATGGTGCCGGGAGCCTGAATCACGGACTTCTACTTTTCCTGAGATACGATACCCCGGACTGGGCAGAGGGAGAAGGAAGGACTATGTGTGTTTGTGGGTATTCTAAAGGACTTTAGGATTTTTAATGAAGGCATTAAGTCATTACTCTAAGTCTATATAACTTAAATAAATAATTCCTTTCCTTTTCACCAATCTCTGGCATTGAGAAACATCTTTCCCCAGGCAGCGGGCAAGGCGAACCAAATAAGGGGTGGGGGGGCGACCCCTGGAGCAAAAAGGGGGGGTCCTTTCAATAATAGTATATAGTTCACCCCGCCCCCCAGGTCTGTTCTGTAACACAAGGACTCACCCCACCAGTTATGTGACCACTACCTCCTGACTCACAGGATGCAGCCCACACAGAGGTCAGCCTGCAGGTGATGTGCTAGCAGGGAGCCACTGCTGCTTGGAGGTGCAGTAATGGAAGAATCACAGAAAGGACTTCAGAAGGCTCCTGAGGAACCAGGGTATAAAAGGAAAAAATAACTAGTTAGTTTAGGAAACATTTATTTGGTGCTAACTATTGGGAGAGGCTCTAGACACTTTACAAAAGGTTATATTCCTATCTTGAAGAGGAGGAAGGTGGGCCTTGGTGACTGAGGTTAACTGCCCAAAGCTGCACAGCCAGCACTGGAACAAAGACTTGTATCCTCGCTGGTCTGAGCTCAGAGCCTTTTTAATGAGCCACCAGCTTGAGGAAGCAGTATCTTCAGATTATGCCTGTTCTCAAAAATTCTCAAATTGCAGCCCTAACAACTGCAGAGCTGTTTGACATCCAGGACCATCCACTGGCTTCTCTCTCTGTCTGGGTGCTTCCGTTAAGGGCAGGAAGAGGACCGGGAGTCTTCCCCATTGGCCAAGATGGCGGCAGGGGGAGGTTCTTACACTGAGCCTGCCTTAAGCTAGAAAGTTGGACAGGACCCAAGCACACCAAAAGCCAGCAAATAATTGGATAGGAAAAACAAAACAAAACAAAACCCCTCCCCTCCCTATCCCTGTAAAGACTGCCACCTTGAACAGGAAAAAAAGATGGTCTTTGTGATGGGAGTTCACCATTTTCCCAGGTCGTGGGGCACCTGAATAAAACCTCTTTCCTTTGCACCAGCATCTGCTTCATGAGTTTGGCAGCCAAATCTCCATTTGTCCCATTGTGACACAACATGTATTCTCTGACACACACCATCAATGACCCAGGTGAGGACCCCTCTCTTCTGGTAAGTGGTAAAGTGAAAATGAAGCAGGAGACAGCATAGGAAGAACTCTGAGACTGCAATGCTGTTACTGTCCAGCATTTAGCACCCTAGTTGCCAGGAAACATCTTTTACTAATTAAGTAGAATAAATAGTAAACCGAGGCAGGGAGGAGGAGGGAGACATGTCTCACACCCTAAATCAGCAGTCCTGAGCCTGGTCTGATAATATTGCCAGGTGCTCCAACATCACAAGACACACTATATTAACAAGGAAGAAGGGAAGTCCTTGAAATTCTGTGTAACATTTCCATTATCTGGGAAAGAAAACCTTGAAACTGTACTTTCATCCCAAGGCCTGGAATGTGGGAGAGGGTCCCTGGTGCCCAAAGAAGAAGCCCATAAAACAACTTTGGTTAATTGCCTACCTCTGGTCACTATCTGTTTTAGGAGGGAGTCCCTGATGCTTACAGAAAAAGCCCATCAATAACTTTGGAAAGTGCCCCAATTTTAATTAACTGCCTCATGGTTTTACAACAAGATGAACAGATGGGGTCTGGAGCAAGATAAAGATTCGAGCTAACAGACCCCCATACATGGCTAACAGACCCCCATACATGGCTAACAGACCCCCACACATACCTAAGTTTGGGGTAATCACATTCCCCCAGGAAAGCTGGCACCACATGTACCTGTTAATCAATATGTAACTTTTTTCCCTCCTATCCCACCAACTATGTAAGTCCTGAGAACAAAGGTCTCTCTCTCTCTCTCTCTCTCTCGGGGGCTCAGGGTGCTCTTGGCTCTCAGGCCACAGGGCCTCTGGCCACCTGGCCTCTGGCTGCCCAGGGACTTACCACTCTGGTTTTCAGCCACCTTGCTTTGCCCTGAAACTTTGCCTTTCACCCCCTACTCTATCCAGCCCTGTTCTCTTCCATGGGAATGGGCTACTAATAAACTGATTACATACTACAAGATTTGCTGATATGTAATTCTTTACACTCGTCAGCAAGAAGAACCAGGTCTCTCCCATCAACAAAAGGAAAGCCTTTATCCCTTGCTCTAGCGTAACTGCAACTTGGGGTGACAGAGGACAGAGTTCAACATGCAAGAAGAAAGGCCTAGGCTATCAATAAGGATGCCCCCACAGAAAGGCATCTAGTCAGGGTAATAAGTCTATAGGCCCTTCTGGAGCCCAAGTGGATTTATCCAGGGAGCCTGGCAGGTGCCCAAGGCACCTGGGTTCAGGGAGCTCCTTTTCCTCCTCCTGGATAGCAGAGCACCAACTTCTGCCATGCCTGTTGCTTCTCCCCTGTTAGTTTGAGGGGCCCACTCCCTAACACCAAGAGCAGCTACTGCGGGTCCTTATGCCACAAAGCCTCTCTGAACTGGATGGAGCAAACTTATACCTAAGGCTGGGACAGGGAAATGGGGTCAGTCCTTGCAAATGGTGGCCTGAAATCCAGGATTTAAAACCTCAAAATGGCCACCAAAGAGCCCTGGAATCATAAGTCGGATCCTTGTGACTGGATAGCAAGAAGCTGGGAATACATATGGGCAAGTGGAATAGGGAAACACAAGACAAGAAAATTAAAGCCAAACAGTTGAGTACATGATCTTCATCTTTCCTAACCAGAAAATACATAACTTCCCTGGCCTTTAAACCACGGGGTAGGGGTGGGGGGCGCTGGAGGTAGAGGAATTCTAATGCAGAGGTTACACCGGAACATAGGAGCCAGTTTAGGAAGAAGCTGCCGACTTCCCTTTCAGCTGCCTTTCCCAAATGAAATAGCACCAGTGCACCACCCCCCCAGGAATTTCCCCCTCCCAAATTATTACATTTCTCATATATAACTTGCTTCAGAAAGCTCATGGTAAGGTTGGTGTTAGGGTTTAACCCAACACCTTCTCAGACTGCTAGCCTCTGATGTTAATAAAAGCACAATTATAATCCAGTCCTTGTGTCTTTCTGGCTGAACAATGACAGCAGCTGGATCCCCGGAATGGATTGCCCTCTGGTTTTACTCTCAATATGGCAGGCCAAGTCTTACTGAGATGCGAATGTCTCGCCTCTAGTGACCAAAAAGCACATCATTCATTCACTTTCCCTGGGATGTGAAAGTACCCTACGCTCCCAAAGCTAGCGCCCCACATCAACAAAGGCTGGGCCTGGGCCCGAGGCTACCCCTCAATGGAAGTGACCTTTATCACTTCCAAGATGGCGCCACCTCCTCCCGCATCCTCCACGCTCGATCCCAGGTTCGCTCGTCACCACCTCACCCACCCTGCCAACCCGCCCAGCGCCCCGCCGCGCCACGACACCAAGATGGCGACTGGCCATATGACCAGAGCGACTAGATTTCTGATCACTTAAAATGGCGACCGTGGGGCGGGTTTTCGGGGGTGGGGCCGCCTGGCGCGGGGCGCACTGGAGGCCAGCGCGCGAGGGCCGCCGGGAACGGGGCGGAGCGCGGCCGCGCCGGCGCGTCTAGTGGGAGAGGCAGCCGCTGCAATGGTGAGCGGGCTTGGGGGGGAGGGGCGCTGGGCCGGGGGCGGCGGGGGCAGTGGGCCTCGCGGGGGGGCCCGGGCTCCGCGTTCATGCCAGCCCGCTGCCCCCAGGACGTGTTCCTCATGATCCGGCGCCACAAGACGACCATCTTCACGGACGCCAAGGAGTCGAGCACCGTGTTCGAGCTGAAGCGCATTGTCGAGGGCATCCTCAAGCGGCCGCCGGACGAGCAGCGGCTATACAAGGTGCGGCCCCTCCGGTTCCCGGCGGGCGGGGGCCTGGGGAGGACTGGGGATAGGGATGCGCGCTGCCCGGAACCGCCACCCCGAGCCTGGCCGTGGGCACACGACAGTCTCATCGTTGATGTAAACAGTAGTGGATGCCCGGGTCCAAACTCCCTGGCGTGGGGCCGTTGTTCGGGCTGGGGAGATGAAGCACCGATAGCGCTTGGCACACGAAAGGTCTCGATTAAGGATGACTTTAAAGTCGCGCGCCAGACCTTGTGCTGAGCGCCGAGGGCCAGCATCGCATCTGATCCGTACAGCGGTCCCACCCGTGACATGCTGGCTCTTGACATCCCTGCTCTGTTATTAAGGAAACTGAGGCCCGGTGAGGTGGCCACCTAACAGCCCAAGGTCACTGGCAGAGCCCGGATTTGATACTGGATGCCTTTAATCTTCTGCGGGCACATCAAAATCACACTGCACTTTCCCCGGGCTCCCCAGACACTCCTTAATGCGAAGAAATGAAAGGTCTGGATGAATCAGATCCCACCAGTTCCTCACACAACTTATTACTACTCTCCAACCTGGTGGTGGTCTAACCCCGCCCTCCTCCTTCTCTCTTACAGCCAACTGTAGTTATTTAGCAAGGATGGCTTTGAGGTTTTGGGTTCTCGTGGGAGAGCTTAGTATGTCAGCCCCTGATTGAAGTCTCTGGCAGCATGAGGTCCCTTACTTAAGTGCACTCATCTGATCATGGCTGTAAACTGGGAAAATGGCCTTTTGCTCCAGGGTGAGCCTCTGTGCTCTTGGTCTCTAAAAGGCTTTTCTCTTATCCTGGAGCTTTCTTTAATAAGGATCCTTCCTTCCATCTGTGGCAATTCCACTTATTGTACTACTTCACTCAATGAAACTTCCTGGCTGCCCTGAGTTGGGAATTCTAGTAACTCCATTTTACAGTTAAGGAGACTTCACGTTAAAAAGATTACTTCATCCAAGGCGGCAGAGCTGGTATTCAAACCATGTCTGCCTGTGGCCAGATTGAGTCACTGTGTCTTGAAATTAGGTTCATCTGAAGTTTGGGAAAAATTATTCCAGAGCCCTACCTTGGGAGGTTCTGATTTGGAAAGTCTTGAGTGTAGCCTTGGAAACTGCTTGATAAACTTCGGGGTGGTTCGGGACCTTACTTTGGGCAGTCTTTCTACCCCTTTCGATGTCCGCTGTAGTTGCTGACCAGAGAAGTCTGTGGGACTTGACCCTCCTGGGGCCTTTCCTGAGACCCTGTCTGCCTCTCTCCTCAGGATGACCAACTTCTGGATGACGGCAAGACACTGGGCGAGTGTGGCTTCACCAGTCAAACAGCTCGGCCACAGGCCCCAGCCACTGTGGGACTGGCCTTCCGGGCAGGTGAGAGGGACAGCTGGGGAGGGTAGAACAGGGTTGACAGGGAGCCTGCAGTTGTTCTTCCAAGCCTCCAGGCTAGTGTTTTCCCAGTCCACACAGACATCAGGCGATATCCTGTGACAGTGCGTTTCCCCATCCACAAAAAGAAGCAAACAAGATGCTTATAGAAATCGAAGTGTATTTCATGAAGGATTCAGAGATTCCCTATTCATGATGCCAGCTTACATTTACAGAAGAGTTGTTTTTCCTTTTTTTATTCCCACCGCCCCCCCCCCCCCACTTTCCTCCCACTTTGGCAACCAGCAGTTTGTTCTCTAAATCTGTGGTGGTGGTTTGTTTCATTTATTCATTTGTTTTGCTTTTTTAGTTTCCACATATGTGTGAAATCATAAGGTGTTTGTTTTTTTCTCTGACTCCATTTAGCACAGTACCCACTGAGTCCATCCATGTTGTCACAAACAGCAAAATTTCATTACTCTCCCTGAGTAATATTCTGTTGTGTATGTATATGCCTATATACTGCATCTTCTCTATCCATTCATCTATTGATGGATATCTAACTTGTTTCTATATCTTGGCTATTACTAGTAATGCTGTATTGCACATAAGGAGGCATGTATCTTTACAAATTAGTGTTTTTGTTTTCTTTGCATAAATACCCAAAAGTAGAATTGCTGGGTCATATAAGGGCTGTATTTTTAACTTTTTGAGGAATTTCCATCCAGTTTTCCATAATAGCTACACTAATTTACAGTCCCACCAACAGTGTATGAGGGTTCCCTTTTCCCCACTTACCAGCACTTATTTGATAATTATTGATTATTGACTATAGCCATTCAGACAGGTGTGAGGTGATATCCTGTTGTGGTTTTAATTTGAATGATTAGTGATGTTGAGGGTCTTACAATATGTTTGTTGGCCATTTGTGTAAGTTCCTTATATATTTTGGATATTAACCCCTTGTCAGATATATTATTGGAAAACTATCTTTTCTCTTCCAGTAGGTTGCCTTTTTGTTTTACTGAGCATGTCTTTTGCTGTGCAAAAACTATTTAGTGTGTGACATAGTTCTGTTCATTTTCTCTTTGTTTCCTTGACCAAAGAGACATATCCAGAAAGATATTGCTAACAGCAATTTTAGAGTTTATTGCCTATGTTTTCTTCTAGGAGTTTTATGGCTTTAGGTCTTACATTTCAGCCTTTTTTTTTTAAACGAGGAGTGTAGAACCTCCCAATTCACTTTGAGGGGCACAGCCTCAGCCCCCAAAGGCAATGAGATCCACTTGCTGTCAGCACCTTTGTTTAAACTGCTGCTACAACAAACAGCAGTTCTTGGGTTTAGGTGCTTGCATTTCAGTCTTTAATCAATCCATTTTGAGCTTATTTTTGTGTATGATGTAAGAAAGTGGTCGAATTTCTTTCTTCTTTTTTTCCCATGTGTCTGTTCAGTTTTCCCGGCACCACTTATTGAAGAGACTGTCTTTACCACATTGTATATCCTAGCCCCTTTTGTTGTAGATTAATTGACCATATAAGGGGATTTATTTCCAGGCTCTTTATTCCATTGATCTATATATATTTGTTTTGATTATTGTAACTTTGTAGTATAGTTTGATATCAGGGAGTATACCACTTCTCATTTTTATCTTCAGATTTCTTTAGCTATTTGGCATCTTTTGTGGTTTCATATAAATTTGAGAATGAGTTCTAATTATGAGAAGAATACCATTGGTATTTTAATAGGGATTGCATCGAATCTGTATATTGCTTTAGGTAGTAAGGACTTTTTTTAAAAGCTTTTATTTATTTTTAGAGAGGGGAAGGGAGGGAGAAAGAGAGGAAGAGAAATATCAGTGTGTGGTTGCCTTTCATGTGCCTCCAACTGGGACCTGGCCTGCAACCCAGGTAAGTGCCCTGAGTGGGATTTGAACTAGTGACCCTTTGGTTTGCAGGCTGGTGCTCAGTTTGCTGAGCCACACTAGCTAGGGCATTTAATATTTATCCTTCCAACCCATGAGCAAGTTATATCCTTCCATTTATGTGTATCTTCAATTTTTTCAGTGTCTTAATAGTTTTCACAGAACAAGTCTTCCACATCTTTGGTTAAATTTATTCCAGGCATTTTATGTTTTTGATGTAATTGTAAGTGGGATTATTTTCTTAATTCCTCTTTCTAATTGTTTGTTATTGGTATATAGAAGTGTTACATTTCAGTATATCAATTTTGTGTTCTGTGCAATTTTACAGAATTCGTGTGTGTGTGTGAAGTTTTTAGGGTTTTTTGTATATAGTATTATGTCATCTGCAAATAATGAGAGTTTTACTTCTTCCTTTCGGGTTTTGATGCCTTTTATTTCTTTTTCTTGTGTCATTGCTGTGGCTAGGACTTCTAACATCACATTGAACATAAGTGGCAATAGTAGACATTCTTGTCTTGTTCCTGGTCTTCTGCTTGTTAACCTAAAACTAAAAAAAGCCTTTCAAAGTGAGAGGCAACAAGCATTTATTTGAGGTCAAAAAAAGAATAGCTATTTGGGAAATTCTGATACATATAGAAGCCCAGGTTGATTAGGAGACAAAGGTAGTGGCTTTTTATGAGAAAGGGAAGGGGAACAATGACATCAATAGAAGGGAGGCGTTTCTATTGGTGTAAATGATACAGCAATGTTAATTGTAAACAGTGTTTTTTTTTTTTTTTTTTTTAATTTTTAGTCCAGTAGTCTTCAGTAGTTACAATAACTGCTTTATTGTTATATTTTGTTGAAACATTCCTTTGGGGCACAATGTTGCTTTGGGCCCAGTCCAAAGGTTATTTTCCCTTAGTGTTCCAAAGATTTGAAGCATAAAATGTACAAGGCAGCTCCTCAGGCATGGCAGCTCTTGCCCCATCTTACAGCACCTCCATTTATTTTAATTTTAATTTTTGACAAGCTTTCATCATTAAGTATGATATCTGTGGGTTTGTCATATGTAGCCTTTATTATGTTGAGATATGTTCCTTCTGTACTCAATTTATTGAGACTTAGTGTCATAAAAGGATTTCAGTTTTTTCATGCTTTTTCTGCATCTATTGTCATGATCATGTGGTTTTTATTTTTTATTTTGTTAATGTGATGTGTCATGTTGATTGGTTTACAAAAATGGTGAACCATTTTGCATCCCTGACATGAATTCTGCTTGGTCATGGTGTATAATCCCTTTTTTCTTTTTCTTTCTTTCTTTTTTTTTTTTTAGTTTTAAGGTATTGCGCTCTCTCGCTTTTTAAAGATTTTATTTATTTACTTACTTACTTATTTAGAGAGAGAGAGGAAGGGAAGGAGAAAGAGAGAGAGAGAAACATCAATGTGTGGTTACCTCCTGTGTGCCACTGGGGACCTGGCCTACAACCCAGGCATGTGCCCTGACCGGGAATCAAACCGGTGACCCTTTGGTTTGCAGACCGACACTCAATCCACTGAGCCACACCAGCCAGAGCCCTCTTCAATTTTTTGAAATGGTAAGGAGGATAGGTTTAATTTGAATGTTTGATAGAATTTACCTATGAAACTTCCTGGTCTATTCTTCTTTTTCTTCATCTGTGGAATAAGATGTGTTTATTTGGGATTTTTCTTTGAGGTAAGCTTGTATTGCTGTAGACTTCCCTCTTAGAATTGTTTTTGCTGTGTCCCATAAACTTTGAAAAGTTGTGTTTTCATTATCATCTGTTTCAAAATACCATTTGATATCCTGTTTCTGTTTCTCTCTTTTTTTAAGTGGCATGTTCTTTAGTCTCCATGTTTGTGTGTTTTTTTCCAGCTTATTTCCTGTGGTTGATTTTTAGTTTCATGCCATTGTGATCTAAAAGGATGCTTGGTATGATTGCAGTGGTCTTGAATTTATTGAGGCTTGTTTTGTGGCCTGGTGTATCCTGGGGACTGTCCATGTGCACTTAGGGAAAAATGTATATTCTGCAGTTTTTGGATGAAATGCTCTAATAATGTCTGTTAATCTGACATATAAGTCCATTATTTTCTTACTAGTTTTCTGTCTAGATGATCTATCCATATAAGTGGAGTATTAAAATCTGCTATTGTACATATATCAGCCTTTATATCCGTTAATTAATTTCTACATATATTTAAGTGCTATTATGTTGGGTGCATAGATATTTGTGATTGTTATATCTTACTAGGATTGATCCCTTTGTAATTATGTAATGTTCTTCCTCACCTTTTTTGCATTTTTGTTTTCGAGTCTATTTTGTCCAAAATTAGTATTGCTACCTCAGCTTTCTCTTTATTTCCATTTGTGTGGGATATCTTTTTCTGTCCCTTTGCTTTCAGTCTGTATGTGTCTTGATTTGAAATGAATTTCTTGTAAGCAGCATATGGTTGGGTCACTTTTTTTTAATCCATTTAACCACTCTATGTCTTTTAATTGGAGCATTTAATCCATTTCCATTTACAGTAATTATTGATAAGTATGTACTTAGTACCATTTTGTTTATTGTCTGTTGGTTGTTTTTATAGTTCTTCTCTGTTCCTTCTCTGGATCTCTTCCCTTGTGGTTTTCTGACATCCCTGTGATTCAGATGTGGGCCCTTTTAGCGATGTCCCAGAGTCGTCTTATTCTCTCCTCATGTTTTTGATTTCTTTCTTCATTCTGTACTGTTTGACTGTTTATTTCTTTCTTATGTTCCAAATCCTTGATCTCCAGGTTCCTTGCCTTCACTGTTGGTTCTCTGTGGATTTTTCTTGATTTCACTTAGTGTATCCTTCATTTGTTCCCTTATGCCTTTGCTATACTCAATGAGTTCTCTGAGCATCTTTATCACTAGTGTTTCAAACTCTATGTATGATAGGTAGCTATCTTCATTTCACGTAGTTCTTTTTCTTGAGTTTTGATCTCTTCTTTCATTTGGGCCATATTTCTTTACCTTCTCAATTTGGTGGCCTCCCTGTGTTTGTTTCTGTGTATTAGGCAGAGCTGCTTTGATTGTCTTGGCACACCTGGGTGGAGCCTTAGGTATTCACCAGGATGGGGCAACCCACTTAACTGCTTTGTGGGACTATATGTGGGGCAGGGGTTGGAGAGGGAACAATGCTGCTTGCTTGACACTCCCATCTCCAGTGACTTCACCCACTTCCTGTGTGAGACTGGCACCCCTCCAGCTGTTGCCCTGGTGGTGGTTCCCAGAGTAGGTGGTTCTAGGACCGTGGAGGCCCTTTAAATGGACTCTCCTGAGACCAGCAGTTTATTCTGCTGCCCCCGCCCCCACTGGTTTTTACAGCTAGAAGTTTATAAAGCTTTATTCCCGGCACTGGAAGCCCGGGCTGCTTGGTCTGGCCTGGGGCTGGGATCGCTCGCTCCCCAGGTGTCCCTCCCAGTCTTTATCTGCCACAGGTGAACGTGGGATCACACATTGCATGGGCTGCCGTTGCTGGTGCCACCACCTTGCCACCTTCACACCTTCAAGCTGTGTCCTTTCCACATTGGCTTCCTGGCTTTGCCCCTCCTATCTGTCTGGATGAATATTTTTCCTTTAAATCCTCAGTTGTCGGACTCGTGTAGAGTTTGATTTTCTGGCAGTTCAGGTTGTTTTTTGTTGTGTAGTTGTGACCCTTCTTATGGATGTGCGAGGAGGTGAAGTATGTGTGCCCATGCCTCCATCTTAGCCAGAACCCAGTTTGCTGGTTTTCTTCGGGTTCCTTTCTCTTTGTTCTTTTTATATTTTTTGTAGGTCTTTGGTTGCCACAAGGTCTATGTATATCATTCTGTATCATCTATAGCAGTCTATTTTAAGCTGATAGGTGTTTAAGTTTGAATGTATTTAATTAGGACTATATTTTTACTCCTCCTTCTACACTTTGTTGTTGATATCATGTTTTAGATCTTTTTGTGTTGTATGTCCTCTAACTACCTGTAGTATTGTAGTTTGAGCTGAGTTTGATAGTTTTTTCTTTTAATTTTCATAATAGGTTTTTACATGTCTGATTTACTATATTAAATATTTAGCTTTACCTGTAAGATTTTTTCTCATATTTTCTTATTTCTGCTTATGTACTTTTCTGCTTGTAAGAGACTTTTTAATATTTCTTATAAAAGTGGTTTAGTGCTGATGAACTCCTTTAGTTTTTTCCTCTCTGGTAAACTCTTGATGTCTCCCTCAATTCTGAATGATAATCTTGCTGGGTAAATTATTCTAGGTTGCAGTTGCCTTTCTTTTAGCACTTTAAAAATGGCCTGCCACTTCCTTCTAGCCTGTAAAGTTGCTGCTGAGAAAGGTGATAGCTTAAGGGGTGTCCTTTGTATATAGTTCATTGTTTTCCTTCTGCTTCCTTCAAGATTTTCTTTAACTTTTGCCATTTTAATTCCTATGTGTTTTGGTTTAGGTCTCTTTGTGTTCATTTTGTTTGAAACTCTCTGTGCGTCTTGGATGCATGCCTGTTTTCTTCCCAGGTTAGGAAAGTTTTCAGCCATTATTTAAGTAAAGTTTCTGTTCCTCTCTCTTTTCTATCTGGGATGCCTATAATTTGAATGTTTGAGTGCTTGATTTTATTCCAGATGTTCTTTAAACTATCCTCATTTTTAAAATTCTTTTTGCTTTTGCTTTTCTGATTGGTTGATTTCCACTAGTCTGTCTTGCAGGTTGCTCATCCATTCTTCTGTATTAACTAATCTCTTCATTTCTTCTAATGTACTTTTCATTTCAGTTATTGTATTTTAAAGGTGTGCTTCATTCTTTATTATACTTTCTCTTAGTTGAAGTTCTAAGGTTGGAGAGCACCCTTATGCCTATTTAAATTCTTTATCAGGCAGATTACTTGTCTCTGCTTCTTCAGGTATTTTTCTGTTGATTTTTCATGTTCATTCAAGATACATTCTTTCTTTTGATTTTGTTTGACTTTGTTTGTTTATATGAATTAGAAAAATAGCTGCCTCCCCCAGACTTGAAAAAGTAGTCTGAGGTAGAAGCGGCCTATGTAGGCTGTGTGTGCTGGTTGGTTTTGGCAGGCTGGTAGGAGGCATCTGGGGTTACTGGCCCACTGAGCCAGAGTGGCTCCAGGTGGGGTTAGGCAGCCAGGTGCATGTAGTAATGCTTTTTGATCTACGCACTCCCTTTATTCAGGGCTGAAACGGGCTCAGGCGATGTGTCTGGGAACGCACTCTTAGGAACCTTGCTAGTAGTCAAAGCACCTGGATGGAGGCCATGACCACCCTATGAAGGAGGAAGGGGATAAACAACTTGGAAAACAACTGCAGTGTCTCCACAGGGAGGCCTTATGTTTGTGGCAATGTCCCATTGTTTCCGGCTTGTTCCCTCTGTGGGGAGGCAAAAGACTGTGAAATGTAGCCAAAGCACTTGATAGAGCTCCCCATCCTATTAAGTGTAGGGTAAGGTAAAAAATGACACTCACTGGCTCCATAGCCTGACAGTTCCTACAGCTCCTAGAGGGCTCTGTGGCTTCCCAGCCTTCTCTATTCTTTCTCTTGTTTGTTGTTCAGAAACTCTTCATTCAGCCCTCGGTTGTCTTGCTGGAGTAATTGCTGTTTATATACTTGTATACTTGAGTTTGCTAATGGTGGGGGCAAGTTTAGCATCCTCCTGTGCCACCACCATCTTAGACCTTACTGAGAACTTAACTGGGTACCTGGCCCTGTGCTCTGCATTTTATTTCTGTTGTACCATCTCATCCTCTTGATAGCCCTGGGAGGTAAGCATTGCCATCCATATTTTGGAGACATGGACTGGCTTGCCAGCAGTCTTGTGGCGCTATGGTTCAGATGCAGGCTGCCACGACCTTACCTGAGCTAGACACCATGTTAGGCACACTCTCAGCAGTGCATCACTTAATTCCTCAGACTCTCAGTGCAGGCCAGACTTGTTCCCGCCTTAAGGATGAGTAAACTGCATGTTGGGAATTCAGATCATTTGCTAGGACTGCCAGATCGAGGCCCTGCCTGCCTCAGAACCTGTACTCGTATGAACCCATGTGCGAATCCTGCTCAAAGTTTAGAAACCTGAGGATTGGGGTCGATGTACTTCCCTCCAGTGTACCCGCTGCCCCCCAAAAAAATAGTGGGGAGAGATTTAACTTTTATTTTTTGTCTCAGGAAACTTAAAGTGGGTCATAGTGCCTTTTCATAGTTGTGGAGCCAAGGGCTGTGTGGATAGCTGGGTAATTTTAATTAAGTTACAATAAATTGTTTTTCTGGCTTTCTGTTAAGAAAACCAAGGGCTGAGGAAGGAAGCCTACAGCCCTAGCCACACTTCAGTTTCATAAGGATAACTGCTAGATTTTAGCAGCGTGTCCTCAAGCAACTTCTTAACACCCCTCCCAACCCCTAGCCCCAAGCCTGAAATTCTCGTTTTCATAAAGGGGTGTGCTACTGGGACCAGCCTCACAACGGGGCAGCTTGAATCACCATGTGCCCCATGCCCCAGCCTTCAAGTGCTCAGTGAATAGAAATCTTGAATGCTTTCATGTGGGTTCCTGCTGACCCTCGCAGCGATGCAGAGGCAGGTGTGGAGCTCGTGCAGACTTTGTTCAGATCAGATTCTTTACAGGGCTGCCCTTCAGAGGTGTGAACGAAAAGCTCATTGTTCTGATTCCTAAACCAGGCAAAGGCACCTTATAGGCTTGCACAGCTCTTGGATCCTTTTTTACAGATGGTAGGGCCTGCAGTGTGGACCGTCTGCTCTTTGCTTCCCCCAGAAGCAAAAACGCACTTCTGAATGAGTCGTTTCCTTGCACAGCTTGCAGGACAAGACACCAGTGTGTCTTCTCACCCCAAAACTGTCTTCAGTTAGGGAGTTGACAGTGTCCAATTCAAATGTTAAATGGCATCATCAGATTTTATTTACAAAGAATGGGAAAGGTTGCTGAAGGCAAGAATTACCACTGTGGATTTGTGGCTTTGGTCATGTCTTAACTTCAGCACTATTGACATTGAGGGGTAAATTTGTGTGGTCGCCTTGTGCATTACAGGATGCTTAGCAGCATCTCTGAACACTATCAGAAATGACCTTATACCCACTAGATGATATTTGCAGACCCACCCACCCCTAAATTATGACAACCCACACTGTCACCAGACATGACCAAATTGGGGCAGGGGGGCACTAACGGAGTGAGAACCCTGAGCCAGGTAGAGGCAACAGTCTCCATGGTGGAAAGTAAGTGCAGAAGAAAAATGAAAGGGGATTCATTTGCTCTGCTCTGAGGTCACAGTGGGAACAAGACGAAGGCCTTCCTGGAGCCACTGTTGAATGGGGGAAAACTGTTCAAAACAGCCGTTTCAGCTAGTTAAGTGCTCCCTAAGCACTGGCCAAGGGGCTGCAGAGTGGTTGGTTCTGTGGGATGGCTGGGGGAGGATTCTGATGTGATGTTTGAGTTGAACCCTGAATGTCAAAGTGCAAAGGCCCTGAGTCAGAAAGAGCTTGATATGGGACCATGAAGAGCACAGTAGAGTGATTGGAGAGACACGATGGCAAGAAATCTGGTATTTTATATTCAGAGTATGTTAAAAGCTATTGGAAGGCCAGGCTCAGGGAGGGGAGCAGGGTCATGTTGGCCTTATAGAGGTGAGAGACATTCCAACAGGGCCACTAAATCCAGGCAGTTGGATGTAGGGAAATCAGGGTTGTAGATGAGACACATTTTGTGAGGTTGGGTGTTTGTTTGGAGGTGGCCGTCCCCTCCAGCTCCCCCATTTTCCTCTCTAGATGATGCATTTGAGGCCCTGCGCATCGAGCCCTTCTCCAGCCCGCCAGAGCTGCCTGATGTGATGAAGCCGCAGGACTCAGGAAGCAGTGCCAATGAACAAGCTGTGCAGTGAAGAGAGCCCAGCCCCAACCCCCACTGCCCCATATCCCCCAATAAAAGATTTGGGTGTCTGCCTGATTGTGGCCTCTTTCTGTCCACCGTCTCCTGACTCCAGGCATCATCCCCACCAGGATGGGATTTCCTCCCTGCAAAGCTCCTTCTCAGTTTCTCCTTGCCTGCCAGCTTGATCTCCCTACACGAAGGCTTTCTGGGCCCAGCAATTCACCCCCAGCCCAGCCTGCCCTCAAAAGGCCACAGGGAGAAAACAGGGAGGAACCCAGAGCCCCAGGCAAGTCTTAGACTGCTTAAGCCTACGGACAAAAAGGTTAGACGTGGTTTTATTCATTCACAGTAGTCCATTGCCTCCTCTGCACACTGCGGTCCCAGACAGGTACCTCTGGTCTGTCCTGCTCAGAGGCCAGGAACGAAAGTGTAAGTCAGAAGCAGGGTATGGCTTTAAGGGTGGTTCTACATGGGTCCCACAGCTCTTCTCCCTGCCCCTCTCCAACCTCTAATGAACAGTCCATAGACCAAATTCCTGCATTTCTCATTTTTATTTGACAGAAAAAGTTGCCTTGCTGTACAGATTTTAAAAAACCAAAATACCTTTAAGAAACATGAAGAAAAGTTGGGGGGACGGGCCACAATCTCACTGGGGGGCAGTAAGGGCCAACTAATTTCAATTCCTGCCCCTTTCCACAACACTTCGCACAAGTTTCCCAAGTCCCAAACCATCATCACCCCCACCCCCAATCTCGGGTAAAGGGGGGCAGTGCCTCCCAGGCCTTTTCTAACTCAGGACTGGAGTCCTGAACTGTATCCTCCCCTCCAGCAATTCCCATTCTTATTCCCACCCACCCCAAACCCCCCAAAACATGAACCAGAAAAAACTCACAGATTTAACATTTTGCAGGAACAAAGAAAAAAAAATGGGGTAGGGAAAGAGCCCTTCCCCTCAAAATGCTGCCAGGGTTCCAGGGGTGGGGGTGGACAAGCACCCCTCCCACAGCTGTTTGGGACAAAAGGGACACTCCTGTGGATCCAGACCTTGGGGTGTGGTGGGATTCCCCAAAAAACATTCATGGAGACCTGCAACAAAGAATACTGCCATCAATGCGGACATCCCAATCAGCCAGAGCTCATAAAAGGCCCAGTCCTGGAGTACGATGAACACACCTGGAGGAGCGGTGCCGCACAGGGCGGGGGCTAGGTGTCTCCCTCCTGCGTTTGTGGCCTGGGGAGCGACTGTCCCCACGCTGACCTCTCCTGGAACCATGCTCACTGCTACTGCTGCAACACAGAACAGACATCAGACCACACAGGCATGCGTGTACACATACAAACACCCCAAACCTCTAGCATCTTTGTGCCTCAAAACTACTTGCGCAAGTCTATGGCCAAGCGGATGATTACGGACATGAGGCAAGAACACACCCATGGTCCTACCTCTGTTGGTCCCGTGGTGAGGGCTGGGGAGAGGGGCGGTGGCGCTCAGCAGGCGAATAGCTGAGGGACCGGGAGTCCCGGAGGGAGTCTATTGGCTTTCGGGGGCTGCGGGACCTGGGGAGCAGAGAGGGTTCCCGTAGTGCCACACTCTTCTGAACCCACCAGCCAGCAAGCACTCAGGACCACCCCCACAGGCCTTAACCACCAAACCTCATACCACACAGGGCCAGCCTCAGACCCACCTTTGTCTGCTCACTCACCCATCCGCCCGCATACCATCCACTGAATGCCCCGGTGGCCAGGGCATGGGGTATACAAAGATAAAGACAGTCCCTGCCCTTGGAGGAGTTGGTCTGGTGATGAAGGCAGGCCAAGGGAGGCGTGCTCAGCCCCATGTGTGGGAAGCAGCCCCGCAGGGACCAATATAGGTAGGTCTGGGGACCCAGGGAGGGAGATGAAGGGAAGGAGGGGCAGGGTAGTCTTCTCGAAGGTGCTGTTTGAGCGGAGTCTTGCAGAACGAGGAGTTCACCAGGCGGACAAGGGAATTCCAGGCAGAAGGAACAGCATGTCCAAAGGCATGGGGTTCTCCTTAAACTGCAAGGCGCTGGGTGTGGCTGGAGCAGAGGGCATGTGTGGGGGGCGGGCAGGAGAGGAGAACACAGGGCAGGCAAGGCCAGTTGGTGTAGAGCCTCACACGCCATTCCCGCAGAGATGGGGCTTTATCCTGCAGGCCACAGGGCGTCCCAGGATTTGTGGAGTGGAGGGAAGTAACCAGATGTGCGTTTTAGAAAGATCCCTCTGGCTACGTGTGGAAGAGAATGGCGTGGAGGCAGGGAGACAGGGAAGAGGCTGTGGACAGAGTCAGGAGAAGATGACGGTGGCCAGACCAGAGCCCTGGCAATTGCAATAGGGAGACTTAAAGAAAAAAAAAACAAAACAAAAAACAGCTAAGACTCCCTGGGACCAGGCTACACTTCAGGGACAGGGAGAGGAAAGAACCTAAAACTCTCCCGATTTTGGCTGGGGCACCTACTTGAATGGTGCGACCCTTCTATCGTAACAGGGCAAAACGGCGGGGAGGAGAGAGCCTGACTCCTCCCACACAACCAGACACCAGAGTCCATGTGAGACACCCAGCAGGTATCTCACACCCCAGGGTTACACCCCACCCTTACCATCTCAAGCAAGGTAGCACTCACCTCCGCTCACCAGGGGGTGGCTTCTTGGGGCTTGCAGGTTTGGGCAAGGCCTCAGGGTCAGGTTTAGCAGGGGAAGGGGAAGAAGTAGAAGAGGAGGAAGAAGAGGAGGAGGAGGAAGAAGAGGAGGAGGACGAGGAAGACGAGGAGGAAGAAGAGGAAGAGGAGGACGAGGAGGACGAGGAGCTGGAACTGGAGCTGCTATCACGCCTCTTCCGCTTGGCTGGGGTAGGCTCCTGAGGTCTTCCCTCTCGATCAGGTTCCTTTGGGATTGGGGGAGGGCTAGGGACCCTGTGGGAAGAGTACACTGTCACAAGACGACAAACTGCCTCGCCCCAACCCTACCTTCCAAGGCCTGGAGGAAGGGCAGTGGGGGAGGGGTGCCTGAAAAAGGCCTGGGAACTCCCAGCCAAAGCCAGAGAGCCAGCAAGCCAGTGAGCAAATTCTCTGGAGAGCGGTGGCCCCAAGCTGACCCAACCTCTGCTAACATAAGCAACAGGCTGGGGCCCACAGCACAAGGGATCAAGGTTAAATCTCAAGAATGTCCCTGATGAAGGAATACGGCCCCTGGGCTCAGGTGTGGGAGCAAAGCTGGGTGGTCTCCTTCCTTGGAGAGCCAGCTTGGGAAGGTCCCTGTGTGTGTGTATGCCACTGGCTGGGGGAGGGGCCGTCCTGCCTGGAGGCAGGGAGAGGGATGGGATGACCTCTGAAGATCCTTCCAGCCCAGGGAGTTCCTCTTGAGGTCTAACTGCCATCCCTCCTGCTGTAAAATTAAGTCCATTTCCTCTAGTTCTGTCCTCTGTAGAGATGGAAAACTTATTATACTCTAGAGAATTAACCTTTGGAGACTTTTCTATCCCATTCCACCCTCCCTCCCCCACCATTCCACCCTCCCCAGCATTCTCTTCTACCCCAATTTAATGGTCAAGGTCCCCACACTTCCTCAATGAGCCAAGAACCTCTGGATAGGACTTTCCCTTCCCCACCCCAACCCATCTCCAAAATCTTCCCCTTTAAAAAGTTCTGAAAGTCCTCTTACCTCTTCAGTGCTACCTCAGGTTGAATGGGAAGGCTAGAGCCCTCCGAGTCACTAGAACTGGAGCCAGAGGAGGACGATGATGATGATGACGAGGATGATGATGATGAGGAGCTAGAGGATGATGATGATGAGGAACTCCGCCGCTCCTTTGTTGGCTGCAATGTCCCCGAAGAGGCAGGTGGTTCCCCACCCTCAGGGTGGGACACCCCAGGGACAGGGATAGAGAGCATGCCATTGTGGTCACCAGCAGAGGACGTGGCCTTTGCCACTGACCCAGAGAGGGACTGAGATCCTGCTACAGGGGTGGTCTGGGCAAGTGAAGATCGGGACTGGTCAGAAAAAGCAGATGGCACAGGGGACCTAGGCCGATCCTGAGCTGTAGGGAGAACAGACTGTGAGGGAGGAGCCTGGACCATTCTAGAGACAGGAGAGGGAGCCCGCTCAGAAGTCATTCTAGACTGGCTTGCAGCAGCTGGTGGGGTTCTGGACCTGGCTCGGTCAAGGAGTGGTGGTGAGGTTCTGCCACTAATACGCTCATAGGCAGAGAGGGACACCCTGGGGCTGGTGAGGTTTGCACCAGACAAGGCTGGAGCCACTCTAGCACTGGTGAGGCTTGCAGGGGCCAAGGCTGGCGGGGTTCTTGAGCTGGCAATATTCACAGCAGCTGTGGCATGTGCAGATCTAGGACCCACCAGGTTTGCAGGGGCTGGAGCCTGGGGTGTTCTGGAGCTAGGATAGTTTGCAGCATTTGAGGGTGTGCCAGAACCTGTGAGACTCAAAGCTGCCAAAGCTGCTGGAGTTCTGGCTCCTGCCAGGTTCACAGCTGGGGCTGTAGGGGTACGAGGGTCAGCAAGGTTCACAGCAGAAGGTGCCACTGCTGTTCTGGGGCTGGCCAAGTTCATGGCTGCTGCTGCAGCTGGTGTTCTCGAGTCTGCCAGGTTCACTGCTGTTGGTATGGCAGGTGTCCTGGCACTGGCCAGGTTCATGGCTGCTGCAGAAGCTGCAGGAATCCTACTGGCAAGGCTGGCAGCTGGGGCTGTTCTGAGACTCATGAGAGGCACTGGAGCAGGAACTTGGGACATTCTTGCAGCGAGGCCAGCAGCAGACATGGATGGAGGAGGCCGAGCAGTGCCAAGACTGATGGCTGTCAGGGCAAGTGCAATTCTAGACTGAGCATGATTTTCTGGCACAGATGTTCTAGTGTGATCAGGAATTCGGGGACCTGGACCATCAATCATGGAGCCACCAGGTTGCTGCAGGACAGACATGGGTGTTCTAGAGCTGCCAAGAGGTTCAAGCATTCCAGGTGATCTACAGCGGTCAAGAGGAGTTGGTGACATGCTAGGACGACTGAAGCAACTCATTCTGGAGCTATTGAGTGCCACTGGAGGTGTCCGAGAACCAGAATGATTCCTTGTTGCTGGAGGAGTAGCAGAACGTGAGCGATCAGAACTACTCCCAGATACAGAACGCCTGCGGATGGCTGGAGATCTTGTTAAAGACCGTTTGCCCCTAGTTGTTCTCGGAGTACGAGACCTAGAACGGCGACGAACGGCAAGTGATGAGCGGCTTCGAGAACGTTTGCGTGGCAAAAGCGGGGTTCGAGACCTAGAGCGACGACGAATAGCTGGAGGCGTTCGAGACCTAGATCGGCGGCGTGTCACTGGAGAGGTTCGAGAGCGAGATCTCCTCCGAGTTACTGGAGAGGTTCGAGAACGGGACCTCCTTCTAGTTACTGGAGAAGTTCTGGACCTTGATCTTCTGCGAGTGATGGGCGAAGTTCTACTTCGAGATCGCCTCCTCATTACTGGTGGAGTCCTAGATCTGGACCTTCTGCGGGTCACTGGTGGTGTTCTAGAACGGGAGCGTCGCCGGCGAGCTGGTGTTCTGGACCTTGAACGACGGCGTGTTACTGGTGGTGTTCTGGACCTGGATCGCCTTCGGCTCACTGGAGATGCTCTTGAGCGAGATCTTCTGCGTGTGACTGATGTCCTAGACCTTGATCGTCTCCGACTGACTGGTGAAGTTCGTGACCTGGACCTATGTCTGCTGACCAGAGGCGTTCTGGACCTGGATCGCCGGTGAGTGGCTGGAGAGGCCCGTGACCTGGAACGTTTCCATGGGGCTGGTGATGTGCGTGAGTGGGAACGCTTCCGACTGGTTGGGGGTGTCCGAGAGCGACCTCTTCGACGTCGAGAGGAGGTTCTGGAATTCTCCTGCCGGACAGGAGACCTGGATTGGTAACCAGAGCCTCCTCTCCGCCTACGAGTAACCCGAGACCTTGACCGGCTCCGCTGTCTTCTCCGAGAAGTTGACTGAGAAGATCCAGACCTATCTCGGCGTCGGGTTGTTCTGGTTTTCTCCCTCCTTGAACGGGAACGGGACCGCTGGAGCCCACGAGGCTTTGGTGAAGGAGAACGACCTCTCCTTGAAGTTGTCTTAGTGCGGGAGGATGAAGCTGAACGCCGCCGGCGTGAGGACCTTGACTTTTCAGCTGGCTCTGGAGAAGACACTGAGGGACTCCTTCGGCGTCTTGGGGGAGTTCTAGAACGTGTCTCTGGTGAGGATGATGCAGAACGGCTTCTACGGGAGACTCTGGTCTTCCTAGTCACTTCAGATGATCGAGAGCTGCGATGACGAGGTGAAATGCGTGACTTGGTCTTGGGCTCAGGCGATCTAGAGCTTCTCCTAGCCATTCTGGACTTGGGTGGGTGTTCTGGAGAGGACTCAGAACTGCTGCTGCCTTCAGGAGAAGGGCCTCTCCCTTTGCTTGATGAACCTGATCTGCTTCGTCTGGAAAGGGCCCTTGAGGCAGGAGCCTTAGGTTCAGGAGAAGAATCAGAACCACTTTGTGCCCTGGATGCTGCTCTTGGCTTATCTTTAACTTCAGGGGATGAACCAGATCTACTGACCTGAGGAGAAGGTCGGGATTTGCTATCAACCTCTGGAGATGATCCAGAATGACTCCTTTGTCTAAGCGGCATTCGTGTCTTAACTTTAGAATCTGGAGAGGAGTCTGATTCACTTCTTTCTCGAGGGGATGTACTAGGTTTCTCATCAAGTTCCGGAGATCCAGATCGACTCCGCTGCCCAAGAGGAGTCCCAACCAAAGTCTTTTGTTCAACCGATGATTCTGACCCACTTCTTTCTCTCTGGGGTGTAAGACACTTACTGAGTTCTGGGGATGATGGAGAATGACTCCTTGGCCTAGGAGTCTGAGGCAAAGCTTTTGGTTCTGGGGAAGAATCACATTCACTTCTCCCCCTGGATGGTGTTCTGGGTGTATCTTTCATTCCAGGAGAAGATCCAGATAAGCTGTGCCTTGAGGGAGTCCCAGACCCATCTCTAAGTCCTGGGGAAGACCCAGACCTGCTTCTCCTTGAGGGGGTTCTGGGTAAACCATCTTTGAGTTCAGGAGAAGATGCAGAACTACTTCTTTCCCTTGAGGGTGTTTTAGGTGTAGCATCAAGTACTGGCGAAGAGACCCTCTGATTTGAAGACATTCCTGCTTTTTCCACTGCATCTGGGGATAACTCAGAACTGCTGTGTCTAGCAGGCCTCATCAATTGTTCTTTCATGTCGAGAGATGTATCTGTCTCCAACTGATTAGAAAAAGGTACATTCAAACCTTCTTTAACTTCAGGAGAAAATCCAGCATTTATTTCTGCAACAGGACACGAGTTTCTAAATTCTAAAGGTGAGTCACAAATACTCTCCCTGGGAGGTGAGTTAGACAGTTCTTTATGTTCTGGAGAAAAATTTGGCCCACTCCAAGTTGAGGCCACTGCAGGGACTTCTGCTTCCAATGACGACTGCAACAACTGGCTTTGGTCAAGAGTCAAAGACACAGAAGGCCTTTCTTCTATTTCAGGAGATGATTCAAAATGACTTCCAGCCATTTCTTCAAGTTCTGGAGACACATTCGACAGGACCTGGTTTGAGGATTCTTCAGATTTTTCTACTACCTCCATTAATTCTTCATCTTGGTTTGGCTTAGCTAAAGGGCTACTTTGGTCTTTTGTATCTGGAGATGACCCAACACTACCTCTTTCCTTTACTGGAGTTCTAGGTACGTCTTTAAGTACTGGTGAGGACTCGGGTCTATTCTGTCCTGGAGAAGGACTCAATTTGTCACTTAGTCTAGATGATGCAGTAATATCCGCCTGAAGCAGTAAGCCTGTTTTCTTTTTTGATTCCGGAGAAGGCTCCAATCTACCCTGCCCCTGAAGAGATTTACAGTCCACTGCATGATATAGGGAAGATTCAGGCTGGGATCTGTTATGCTCAGGAGACACTCCAGATTTCATTCTAGAACTTACTGACGATTTGCTTCCATCTTGTGTTGTTGGAGATCTGGGTGCAGGCTCACTGACTGGAGAAGACGACCTAGACTGGCCACTCTTTGGAGGTGTCTGAGATTTGCTCTGCAGAGACAGAGATTCGTAGTGACTCTGTCTTGTTTCTGGACTTGAAGTATCAGATCTAGAATCTAGTGAAGTGTGAGATTGTCCTTCCTGTTGCAGAGATGAGGTGCCTAAATAGCTCTCTCCTGGTGGTGTGCTAGACTTTACTCCTAGACAGAGTGACAAAGATCCAGAACAACTTTGTGCTGGCAAGTCTTTAGACTTCTCTTGGGAACATGTTGACTTTGATCCAGAAAGACTATGCCCTGGTGGAGTTTGAGGCTTTACTTTGGGGCATGGTGAAGTAGACCCTGAGTGACTCTGCCTTGGTGGTGTTATACATTTCACTTTGGTATCTGGCGAGGAGGACCTAGAATGGCTCTGTCTTTGCAACAATCTAGAGTCCACTTTGGAGCAAGGAGACTCTGATCTGCTTTGCCTTGGTGGTGTTTTAGAGATCAACCTATTAGGACTTGGAGAAGAGGAACCGGAACGGCTCTCTGTTGGTGACATTACTGCCTTCTCTTTGGGTTGTGGAGATGACGACACAGATTGGCTCCGTCTTGGAGGTGTGCTAGATTTCAGTCTAGGAGGAGAGGACCCAGAGCAGCTATGTCTCAAAGGAGTCCTAGACTTCATCTCAGGGTCAGGTGATGTTTCAGAACCGCTCTGTCTTTGTGGTGTTGCAGACTGTTCATCTGTGTGAGGACTTGTTCCAGATCCTTGCCTTGGTGGTGTTCCAGATTTTACTTTAGACTGAGATGAATCAGAAGGACTTTGTCTTAATGGTGTTTTAGAGTTCTGATTAGGTGGTGAAGAACCAGAGCGACTTCGCCTTGGTGGTGTTTGAGATTTAGCTTTAGATTGGGATGATCCAGAGCGACTGCGCCTTGGTGATGTCTGAGACTTTTGTTTAGGGCCTGGAGAGGACCCAGAAAGGCTTCGCCTCAAAGCTAATCGAGATCTTGCTTTGGATCTTGGAGAAGAGAGAGACCTGCTCCGCCTTGAAGAAACACTAAATTTTTTCAGTTCTGGGCTTGAGTTGGACCTGCTTCTTCTTTGTGACATTCTGAATTTGTTCTTCCGCTCTGATGATGAACCAGACCTGCCCCTTCTTTGCGGTGTTCTAGAGTGAGATCTTCCCCGTCTAACTTGACTTCTACTACGGGATCTTCCCCGTCTTGCTGGTGTCCTAGAGCGAGATCTCCCTCTCCTGGCTGGGGTCCTAGAGCGTGACCTGCCACGTCTTGCTGGGGTCCTAGAGCGAGATCTGCCTCGTCTGGCTGGGGTTCTAGACCGTGACCTGCCACGCCTGGCTGGGGTCCTAGAGCGAGATCTGCCACTTCTTCTGGCTGGCGATCTACTACGAGACCTCCGTCGTACTGAACGGGTCCTAGATCTACGCCTAGCAGGTGTTCTAGACCGAGATCTGCCCCTCCGGGCCGGTGTTCTAGACCAAGATCTACGTCTGGTAGGTGTTCTGGATCGTGACCTGCGCCTTGCAGGTGTTCTAGAGCGAGACCTGCCCCGCCGGGCTGGTGTCCTAGAACGAGATCTGCCCCTGGTAGCTGGGGATCTAGAGTGTGACCTGCCTCGCCTTGCTGATCGAGACCTGCCTCTTCTCTGGGTATTTCTGCTCCTGGACCAGGCTGGTCGCTGAGGAGACCTAGAGCGGCCACGTCGCTGGGGGCTTCTAGATCGCCCCCACCGTTGTACAGATCTAGACCTATGCCATTGGGGAGAGCGAGACTGAGAATGACCTCTCTTAGGAGTTCGAGACCGTGATCGCCCCCTCTTAGTGGTGGTAGGGCTACGGGACCTCCCCACCCTACGAGGAGTAGGGGAATGTGACTTATCCCGCTTTGCTTGGCCATGTGATCGACTCTTGGACACAGGAGAAGAAGAAACCTCTCTATGGGACCCAGGAGCTGGTGTGGGTTTTGGACTTTCAGGGGAAGAGCTGGCATGCCGAGAAACTTTGGTAGGTTGAGGGGATGGTGGACAGCTCTCCAAAGATGACTGGGGGGGGTTTTCAGGAGACTTAGGTGGTAAACGACCCCGGGTTGGAGAAGCCTCAGATGGTGGGTTCGTTGGCTCCTGGCTTAAGGGGGTTGTTGCAAGGGGTTGTGGGGAACTGCCGTGTTGCTCAATAAGAAGTGGAGTGGGAACAGATGGTTCTGGGCCTGTGCTGCTCCTTTCTGGAGAGGGGCTATGTCGAACTGCAGATTTCTAAGAGTGGGGGAAAAAAGGTAGGAACAGGGATATGTAAGCACCAAAGCTTCCTATCACTCAAGATTTCCCACATCCTTTTCAATGGAACCTTTCCCCTACACACCCCATTACGCCAAATGGTCCTTTTCCTCATGACAAGCTATCACATTCTTTCAATAACAAGAGGCCATTTAACATAAAAAACACTGGGGGGGAACATGATATACGGACAGTCTGTGACCTCAAGAATCTTATAATCTAGAGAAGGTACGGAATGTAAGCAACAAACATTATATCTTACAACAAATAACCATTATAAAATGCTGTAACAACAGAAAAAAAAGGTATTTTTAAATGGAAAGATAAAACAGTTCACTGAAGTGAATAGAATCTGACTTAATCCTTGAAAAATAACTGTATTAAAGTAAAAGAACAAAGGTAAAGGTTTGAGGACTGGTGTAAATAAAGATTAGGATGGAGTACAGGAAAAGACAGAAGACATGGAAAATGGATGACAGAACTAAGGATTTAGCAAACAGCAATTAAAGTATACTGTAATATTTGAAGCAAGAAAACATTAGGGTCTGAATTAGAATAGCAAGTATAAAACAGGTGCTATAAAAACCATTCCAGAGTAGTGTTTTCAGATTGCAGGCCACAGCCCATTGGACTGAAACATTTTAGTTAACCACAACCAGCATTTAATGAAATAAAAATATTAGAGAAATCTAAGTAGTAAGAAACCTTAGGTACACAGAAACTTCTGTTCTATGTACATACATTAACAGGACAATAATACAGAACCTATGTCCGTGAAGTTTGAAAACCATAATTCTAAAGGATATGCAGATGTAAATGAAAAAACAAACAAACAAACAAAAAACCCTGAACCCAGAAAGAAAAAAAAACCCAACCCTGAATTCATTTATCTTGGTAAGCTTTAACTTCTCTTCTTTACTTGAAACAACCTGGCCTAAGCTCATACCCCTGCAACCCAATGAACATCCATTAACTCAAGAACATACCTCCTCCTTGTCTTTGTCTTCATAAGGACTACTAGGCTGCTTTGCAGAGGGTTCTGGGCTGCTGGGATGCCCTGTGTTGATGGTACCTGGTTCTCTGGAAGGTGTGTCTCCCTCCCCTTTATGCCCTGAAGCAGGGGAGAGACTTTGCCCAGTCAAGGCAGTTGTATGGGTTTTTGCTGCTGTACTTCGAGACCTGTGGGAGGTAATTGAGGATGGGGGAGAGGAAGGAAATCAGCTCAGGGGTATATAGAAAACCCCCTCCCCAGCTCCCATCCACCTTTCCTGACTATACACAACCCTCTTTCAAAACGCCTTCTCATATTCACAAGACTCAAATCACTCGTTGAAATTCAAGTCCAATTCACTTTGATCCTTTAGTTCCCAACAGAGTCCCCCAAAAATGTTTTCCCTCTACCCCTTTATTCGCCTCCCCCAAACCGCCCCAAACCCTCCACCCAACCATTCCCTACCCGCTTCATTCACAACTCACCTCTGAGCCCACCTCTTTCAGGAAGCCTTCCCCGATTAAGGGAGCCAGGGTAAGGATTCCTTCCTCCCCCAGACACCACGAACAAACCACCACCCCCCCTATTCTGGCAGTCCATATACATCAGAACAAAACAAAAAATAACAAAATAAACAAAAAAAAAAAAAAAAAAAAAAGAGAAGGGGAAAATGTATATGTCTGTCCATCCTGTTGCTTTAGCCTGTCAGCTCCTAGAGGGCAGGGACCGTGTCTTCCGAATGGTCTGTGCAGCGCCTAGCACACCGTGGGCGCTCAATAAATATTAAGTTGATTAACCCACAACTCCCTCTCCCTCCCTTCCTCCTGGACCACCCCTTACCGACTGCGGGAAGTATCAGAAGAGGAAGCAGAGTCAGCAGAAGTTGAGTGGTGGACCCGACGGCTCTTGGGAGCTGGTGTTGTACTTCGAGATCTAAAGGAAGACCACCACCCATGACTCAGGATGCTGTCATACCTGTCCTGGATTACCCTTATCCATCCCTCAACCCTTTACCAGTCAGTTACATGACCAATTCTACCCTATCTCCCTAGATGGTATTCATCAACTTAACTTGCTAAGCAAATTCTCCTCCAATTCACTTACCGCTTCCGCTTCTTGTCCTTAGATTTACGTTTGCTCTTTGGAGTGGGAGACCTATGAAATAAGTTAAGATTATTAAAAGTAATAATCATTTAGCCATGGCTGGTGTGGCTCAGTGTATTGAGAACCAGCTTGCAAATCCGAAGGTCACTGGTTTAATTCCAGACAAGGCACATGCCTGGGCTGCAGGCCAGGTCCCCAGTTGGGGGTGTACAATAGGCAACCAACTGGTATTTTGCTCCCTTTCCCCTACCTCCCCTCTCTAAAAATCAATAAAAATGAAATTTTTATAAAAAATGATTTAATAAAGTAAAAATAAATGAAAAAGATCTAGGAGTTATTGACAGATCAAGGAACTGAATTTTACTCGAAGAAAGAGAGACCCCTGCAGACAAGTAAGCAAGGCCATCAAGCAATGGCTCACTGCTCTATATGCCAACATGTCCCTTATGCCCCAAAGAACTCTTACCTATGCTTCCGTTTCTTGGATTCAGATTCTGACCTGTTGGATAAAGGAAAAAGATAAAACATAAACCAATACCTTACCTGGACTCATTAATTCTCTCTAATCACTCCATGTACTCCCACTTCATACCTGTGCTTCTTTTTCTTAGAGCTCTTCTTCCTCTCTCGCCGAGGAGAACTGCTCTCTGACCTACTGAAGACGAATTCAGAAACAGGGTCATTCTACATAGCTCCGTCCCTGGACCCCCACTTACAATACCCGCCTCAAAGGCATCTAAAAGCACAAAACAGCTCCAACAGCAATACTATCCCAGACCGAAGCCCAGGACTCACTCACTTTCTATAGAGCCTAAGTACCTCCTTATAACAACAAACCTCAAAATGAAAAATTCCAGAAATCTAAAATGCTGTTGGCCAGTTCTTAAATCGGCAAAGCTGTAGAATCAACCCTTCCCCTCTAAGCATATACATTCTTTCTCCCAGGTGAAACCTGAATAGTAACTCCCTCTTTCCTGAAGTTTTCTAATAACTCTTTCCTGCTTGCTAACAAGAATTCTCTATAGTGAGACAGAGAGACACACAGAAAGATATTAAGGAAAGAAAATGCATGCATAATAGGACTAGTCCTCTAGCTTACTACATTAACTTTCCAACTTACCGTCCTCTGTCTTTCTTCTTTTTCTTCTTTTTTTGCTTTGGAGTTGGTGAGCGAGAACTGCTGGACTCCCGGACAAGGCTGGGGAAAAATGAAAAGGAAGATGGATGTTAAGACAAATTTTATCAGACATTTCAACTTCAGAAGAACAAAATCTAAAGAGTTTGGGAAGAAATAGTCCACCAAAATAAATAAAACAGAGCAGAGTGTTTAGAAACTAGGATGAGAAGCTAGCACTGGTTTCTCAGTCTTATGTACCTGTAAGGTTTGGGAGGCTCGGGAGCTGGTTGTTTGGTTTCTCGAGCACGACGCTGAGGATCAAAAGAGCTGCCATCCACGTAGGAATCACTGATGCCAAAGGCAGCACGAAGTCGTTCATTCTTCTTCTCATTCAATTCTGCTAACTGGTGAGTCTCAGTTATCCTAAAGAAAAAAAAACAGCAAAGGTGTGTGAAGGACACGGAGAGCAAAGGGACAGTCGTTTTTACACAATTATATACAGGAGCCAAACAGGATCGGGAAAAGGAAGACAGAGCAGGAAATATAGGGTAAGGAGAGAGGAAAACAGAACAGTATTTAGTTCAGCGGAAATTAAAGCAGAGTGAAACACTCACGCTGGTCTCTGCCCTGGGGTCTCTTCCTTGCCCCCAGGGTTCACATCCTTCTCCAGCAACATGAGTCGAAAGGTTGCCACTTTTTCCTGAATTTGCTGTTCCTCGTACCTGGAGAACAAATCCCTTCAGGGTTAGAGCTTGATTAGACACTTTCCCTAGTCCCAGGTTTACAATTTCTTCATTCCCCAGGATCCCTTCCCTCTCCATGCACACATAGTACTTTTCACTCACTGTCACCCAAAGCACCCTTCTCTTAAATCCTTCTAATCTTTTCCCTGTCATCTTTCTTTCTTTCACTTACTACACCCTCTAGAACAGTGGATTTTAAACATGCTACACTGGGGCCAAGAGAAGAAAGTTAAGCAGGCAGAGTTCTAGGTGCTCCTCCCCTACTTCAATAAGAACAGATCTTTCATTTCCTAGGATTTCAAGGTAAGGTGTATTGTATGAAAGGGGCGCCACTGCTGAAGTTTGAAAACCACTGCTCTAAAAGGTATTCTGCCTGAATGTGCTCCTTTTCCAAAATTTCACTTCCCACCCAACCCATACTCCTCTTATCCAGCCAGGTATTATTCCAGTTCTTGTTTTCCTACCTTTGCTACTCTCCAAGGCCTCAACCCTTAAATCCATTTACTTTCCTCTTCTCTATCAATGACAACACCTGTCAGCTTACCTAAATCTTCTCTTGCCTGGGTTCTGTTTTCCCACCTCTCTCAAATCACATTTCTGTTTTTCAATGGCCCCCTCTTTCCCCATGTGCCTCCATCTAAATAATTCACACTCCCTTATATGTCCCACACACAGTTTCCTCATCTCCCACTCTAAACTGTCCCTTAACTCCTTTCATTATGCTAGTTCCTCTTTCTCCACCCCTCTACAATTCCTCTCCAGGCCTCTTTCAACAAGCCTTAAGCTTCCTACACCCCAGCTAACTCCCCCAGCTCTGTACTCATTCAGTGCTTGGCTCTCCCCCAGCCCTCCCCTCACCCCTGCTCTTCCATCATCTCCTCCAGCTCGAGGCATCGCAGCTCCACTCGCCGCTTGCGCTCGTGGTCCAGGATGTCAGGATTAGGCCGTTTCACCAGGGCAGCCTCCAGGCGCCGCAGTTCCTCCTCTCCCTTGTAGTCAGGCCGCTCACCCCGGCGGCCCCGCACCAGGGACAGGTTGCGCTGGACGTAGCCGTTGGTGCCGCTGCCCCGGGGCGTCGGCAGCCCGATCCCGTTGTACATGGCCCCGTGCCCAGGGCGGGGGAGGGGGGCACCACCGCTCCTGAGGGGGAGCGGGGAAACATGGATCAGGCCCCTGGCCTCAAACTAACCACTTACCGCCACCCAAATCCCTGCTCTCCTTCATACCTATTTCAACATGTATTTCCACACTAAACAACCTTTAGCTGCATAATCTTCCTGGTCTCCTACCAAAACCTTCTTCATCCTTCCCACAGTTTTCTTTCCAACTCACAGCCTAGCTTTTACAGCCTTTTCCTTCAATGTACAAGAGCCATTACTATTTGCACCCAGATTTTCTTCTTTTTTCTACCCTTAGCAAACAAAGATCCTTTCTCTTGTTTTCTCCCTACTGTCCCTTTATTCTCCTTTGGCCTCAATACAAACAAGTGGTATCTCCACCAACTATTCTAATTCCTAACCTTTGATAACTAAGGCCTCCAAACTGGGCACAACAAACACCACAGATCTGTGGCACCCAAGGGCCTGCAGTTCAAGTCCAAAGATTCTTCCAAGAACTGGCCTAAGGATTTCAGACTACACTGTTATGAATACCAAATGGACTAAACAGCCCCTAGATACCTCAACAGGTAGACCAACTGGTTCTTAAGATAAACCGAAAGTATCCTGTGCAGCCTCACACCCAGACGAAAAGGCCAACATGCACACCAGAGACTCATGAATCTTGGATACATAATCCTCTTGTACTTTACTTCCCAGTTAAGAGGCCATTTCCTTGACTCCACATATTTATACCTCCTATCAACTACCCAACAGATACCTTATCCCTTCAATTCTTTGTCAGGATTTTTCACACAATTTGCAGCTCACCCAAGTCTCTCTAGCACCCGTTAAACATACCTGCTTTCAACTCAAAGCTAACACATCAAATCCGCCTCCTCTGTTCTGTTCCCATACTTTCTCTATATTCCATGCCTTAAACTTATAATGAAAACTCCCCACTCTTTATACCTCACTTTTCTATGTCAAACTGCCAGCTTTCCCTACCAGGCCCCTGTATCTCACTTCCTAGTTTTCATCTTCTAGGCCTGCCTTATCCCTGTCATATTGTTATCTTCATGCCTCCCACCAAGTTCTATCTTCTCACCCTGTCCCAACCCCAGCAAGACTCTGAAGAGCCCTCAAGCCCCAGTTTTTCTGGTTAGATTTTGTGGCTATAGTCTACTCCTTTGTCATGCTAATATACTGTTTCTTTTACCAACTTATCCTGGCCAAAATAATTTCAGAGTATAAATGTGTGAGGAAAACTATACAAGAAAGGATGTAGATAGATAGGTTATGTAAGTAAAGGGGAAAGAGATTGAGTTGGATAAAAGGGAAGCTATAGGATTTTTGTAAAAATCCCAGAATAAAAAAAAAATCATACAAATGCCTGGGGGAATGTGTTAAAGAAAAAAAAGTAAATGAATAAAATTTAAAAAGTATGGCAAAATGTTGAATGAAAGGGAGAGAGCTCAACTCTACAAGTTTGGACCCCAACCCCCAACTCTAAGACTGGGTCCCTGCCTATTCCAGTAGCAGACTCAAGAGGAATTTGAAAACAGAAAAAGATAACCATACTGGGGTAAAGAAGTGACAGATGAGACTAGTCTAGGACAGATAAGTGATAATGCACAAAGAAATGAGAAACTTTTTTATAGCATAAGAAATCAGTGTCTCTATCTCGCAACCCTCATTTTTTCTAATACCAATCCTCCCCCATGCTAATCCTAGGTCTTTCTTTGCCTCTCTACACATACCTCACCTAATTTTCCCCTTGCAGAATGCTTCTGACCTGTAATTAATTCTTTGGTTTAACCATTCACCCACACTTCCATACCACCTCACACAATAATCTCCCATTCCCTAGGGAGGTTAAACCAGTAGCTACTAAGCAAAAGGTATTAAGTCACAACGAACTGGAGAACTTGTAGGGAATGAGCCAAAAAAGGAAAAGAAAAAACCCCACAGCATCCAAGGCAGTGCTTGAAACACTAAAAGAAAGGTCAGACAAGGGGTACATAAACAACACACACAAATCACCAAAACCAAGTAACTTTATAAAATAGGAATTCGTAAACTGGGGTCCATGGACTGTGGGTATGCAAAAGTTACCCAAGCTAAAGACAGAAAATAAAAGCTAGAAAAGAATACAAAAGATAATTGCTTAACTAATAAAAAGGTACAAGGCGATCCTGAAATCCAATATTAAAGTATCCAAGAAACAAAAGGCACCAAATGCGATCTAAGGGGGAATGTGCAAGAAAACTGATATATGTAAGCAAAGTAAGCTCAGCACTGGGGCACTGTATAGCTGAGTTGACACTATGGAACCCAGAAAGCTTAAAATATTAGCTCAAGCAGAGACCTAAACCCACACACTTAAGATGGAAGATGAAACACACTCTTCGAATTTCTGATCCAAAAGATATCTTAAGCGTGAATGGAAACCAAGGCTCAAAAGCATTACGTGCCAAATAATGCCTGAAAGAGTCCAGCGTTTTCTTACCAATGAAAGGCTCCAACAACCTCCTCCCTAACTTTAATACAACTTTTGAGACGATGAAAAGTAAAAATTAAAAAAAAAAAAAAAAAAAAAAAAGCACACGGTCTGACTTTACATACCCAGGTTAAATTTTTTTTAAACGTTTGGCTCTTTTCTCTCTCTAATACTTTCACGACAAACAGTAACGACTCCTGATGATATAAACCGCTCGTGCATCTAGTTCAAGGCCTTCTCTGCACTGGCTAGGACTCCAACGCTTATTTTCAGCCTTGGGGGATGGGGGAGGGGTTTGCGTGGCGCCCCGAAGTCTGGGAGGCCCCGAGGCAGACTATAGGCCCCAAGGACGACGCGAAAGGAGTGGGGCGGCGGAAAGGATTCCAAAGCAGGCCCCAGTGGCCACCGCCCCCTCCCTGCCTAGAAAATGCCCGAAGGGGCAGCTATAGCAGGGCCTCCTCAGCCACACGCTTGGGGGTGGCGAGAAGCCGAGCACGCGCGCGAGCTTGAACGCAGTCGGAGGCGCGCGCCGTTGCCACGGGGGAGGGGAAAGAGTAAAACCCCGCGCGCGACAGAAACCGCGGGAAGGGGAGGCGGGGGAGGGGAGGCAGGCGAGCGAGGGCGTCCGCGCGAGCTAAGGACGGCGAGCGCGCGTGCGCGCGGTGGCCTAGACCGTTCTCCGCGCGCTTTGGCCTGGAGCCGGGGCTACCGCCCCTCCCCCACCCAGCTCGCGGGTTTCCTCACCCTCTCACCCGCCGCCGCCGCCCGCCGCTTCGGAGGGAGAAGAGGTGCTACCGCTGCTCGACCTCCCGAGTCTCTCGGGGCCCAAGAGCCGCCGCCTCGCCTCGCCAGTCCGCCCGCCTCAGCAACCACTGACGCCTCCTCGCTTCCTCAGGGGCCGCAGCGGGCTCCGACTGCGCCACTCGCACCCCGCCTGGGCCGCGCTGCACGTCAGCACGACTAAGTAAGTGCGTCAGCGCGCAGCCGCGAGCGTCGTCGAACCCGCCGGGAGCCGTAGTATGCACCGCGGCCTCGTGCGCAGGCGCTAAAACCCCATCGGGAAGTGTAGTTTCGTCTGGCCTGAGGGAAGTTCAATTCTGTCACCCAAGAACTACGAGTCCCGTCGGCCAGTGCGAGACAGGGCTAGGGAGGGGTTCAGAGCAGGCAACGCATGCCAGAGGGTTTTCGCAAGGGGGGCGGGGCACAGGGCCTACCGTCCCACCGAGCGACGCTGGAGCACTCCTCAGCCTCCTGGCCTCGGCGTAGAGCATTCTGGGAGTTGAGGTTTTAGTGTGGACCGAAACCCGTTTGTTGTGTGGACCTTGGGCACGGCCGCCATTTTGTCCCCCCATGTTAACGAGGCTGTTGCCTCAAGCTCAGAGACCCTGGTTCTGTGTAACCCAGGCTTCCCCGGCAAGCTAGCGCCCGCGCCGTGCTTGGTGTTGCGGCGCAGACGGGAGAAGCCCCCTCACACCTCAACGAACGGGCTCCCCGTACCCCAGAACCCAGCCTCAGGCCCACGGCCTGAGGCAAAAGCCTATATAGCTGGCTTTTGTGTTCGCAGCATTCACGATATGGAAACGGGCAGAACTGGGCCCTCTGCCCTGAGGAATGATTTTCCACTATCTTCGGGTGAAGCTTTCAGGCAAAAATGCGATTTATATACTAGGAGGGCAAAAAAAGTTACAAACACCCTTAAAATTTTCACTCCTTTTACAGGTGTCTCCAGTTAATTTAAGGACTTTTTTTTTTTTTTTTTGGTGCCTGAGAACAGCAAGTCTTAGAGAAGAGTTGAAAGAAGCTGAGCTCCTAAGCCAGGCCAATGTTTCAAAGTAGTGCCACCCACTTTGTCCTTAGACTCTCACTCAGCAGTCTAGGTGATGGAGGGAATGAGGGGGTGTGTCTTGCACCCACAACAGGACCCAGTACATAGTAGCCACTTAATGAGATATTGTTCGTTTGATTTTTGAAAGATTGTGTTTGACATTACTAAGTTTTCTTGTTAACCTGCCTACCTGAGGATAAACTCACTTCAGGTACTAGAACTGGAAGGAGACCCACCATTTTCTCCAGGAGCTTACAGTGCCCATGAGCTTTTCTAAGCCTGTATCCTTCAGCTTGGGCACCTTTGGATACTTCTTCCATGAGCTGGTGTGGACAGAATTTCATTGCCACCAACCTGATGTTAATAAAAGCCCCAAATTGGGAGGAGAAACTATTGGAGAGAACAGTTTGCAAACCGAGGAAATGAAGCCTCAGGTGGAAACCCAAAATGTAACCCAGAGATAAAGGGAATACCAATTTTTATAAAATTTTATACTTACTGACTTTAGAGTGGAAGGAAGAGAGAGAAAGAGATATCAATTTGTTGTTTCACTTATTTATGCATTCATTAGTTGATTCTTATGTATGCCCTGACCCAGGAGCAGCCCTGCAACCTCAATACATTGGGAAATAGTCTAAAGAAACTGAGAATCCAGCCAGGCCAAGGCTGCTTCTTATAAAGTCCCTGCTTTGTTCCCTGATGGGTCCATTTTATGCAACCAAGGAAGTAAAATTTGCACAGTCTGATTGGTCCAAATAGCACTCTCCTGATTGGTCAGAATCACATGTTCTGATTGGTCATTATAGCTGCTCTGATTAATTATTAAAGATATAAATGAGGATATAGCTGTGCACCTCTCAGCCAGTTGGTCAAAAGATAATACCAGGAACTCCTATAAGGGTTGGTGTTGGGAGCACAGTACAGGAGTTTAAAGGTTCAGTTTGTGGGAGTGTTTTTTTTTTTAATTGTATTTTTTTTCCATTACCATTTAGTCCCCTTAACAGTTTGTAGCTTTTCCCTAAAATGCAGTGTGCATGATAGGCTCCTGGCAGCAATAGCAGCTAGACTCTAGCTATGAATTTGTGCGCAGTTAACTACAAGGAGTCCTTCCTGGTACCTATATTCCTTCTTGAACATATCCATGAGGCAGAGACTTTGTTTTTTCTGTACCTAAGTTGAAGGTATAGGATGGTGGTTTATTGAAACCTACCACATCCAATGAGGTCCTTTCTTGTAACCACATTCCCAGTGATATTCTTCTCTGTATTTACTGAATATTTGTCTTAAATTTTGTGTGTGAATCAATGCAGTTAATGCTGTTAACAACCCTATGGGGTAGGTGTTATTCTCCGTTTCCTATGGGAACAACAATGAACTCCCTTATATATCCATAGTACAGTTTTCAAAATCAGGAAAGAAACATTGAAACAGTACTATTTTCTACAGACCTTATTGAGGTATTGTCAGTTCTGATGATATACTTTATAACATAAGAAAATTCAAAATCATACAAGCTTCACATTCAATTGTCATGTCTTTTTCTTAAAGAGTTTATTTATTCTTAGGGAAAGGGGAAGGGAGGAGGAAAGACAGGGAGAGAAACATAGATCGATTGCTTCTCCCACATACCCCAGGCCAGCAACCCAGGCATGTGCCCTGACCAGGAATGGAACCAGTGACCTTTGATTTGCAGGATGATGCCCAACCAACAGAGCTACATGGGTCAGGGCTGCCTTGTCTTTTTAGATTCCTTTAATTGGAAACAGTTCCTGACTGTTGTTATTTATGACATTTCCAGCTTGAAGAGTATAGACCACGTATTTTGTAGAACATCCCTCAATTTCAGTTTCATCATACTTAGATTCGGGTTATACACTTTGGGCAGGAAGTCTGCGGAATCAGGGTGTAATACGAAGAGGTATTACTGCCCAATAGTTCCATTTCTGCCAATGCTAACTTTGTTCATTTGATCAAGAAGGGCTCAACCAGGTTTCTCTGCTGTAAAATTTCTAGTTTACCCTTCATAATTTAAAAAAAAAAAAACTGTCTAGTGGAAGTGTTCAGAAACCAAGATCTGAATACTAGGTGTACTTATATTACTGTGGCATCATTACTTCTAGGCCCGCTTGGAGAATATAGCTGGGAAATGGGTGAGATGTATACATCCATGAGTTTACACAGATATCTCCTATTCCAGTCTAATGCTACAGGGTTCATACTATCCTCCCCCTCTTCATATTTGTAACCCAGTCTCCAACCATGAGAAACTTGGCTTCCCTTTCCCCGATATATTTACATATTTGCTCAATCTTAGAATTCCAAAGAGTAACTTCAAATTGTTTATTCATTCCTGTGGGGGGATAAATGCCTACCTGTTGGAGTTTAGAGTTCTTATTTGTCTTTGACCTGAAAACGTGTTCTAAATACTATATTCAAGAGTTAATTGGTTTTTTTTCCCCTCAACCTTAGGAGTGTGTGTGTGTGTATGTGTTTTAACTGAAGCACTTTATTTTTCTCACAATGACTTATTGCTGGGGCCTAATGTTCTCACAATACAGTAGAAAACCAAAATTTGTTCTCTCTAAAAGAATCGAGAATTGCATACAAAAATTTTACATCAAAGGATGGATGAATTTACAGGTGAAAATGCAAACTGCTTTCCAACTCAAGACAACTAACAAATAACCCAGGTGTTCTGGCAGGAGAACATCAGCTGAGGAAGGAAGATGGGTCCTGACTCTCAGACCCTCCCAGCACTGTCACACTGGCAGGACAGAAATGACAACTGGTTCAGAACTCTTGCCAGATTCTAAAGAAACCCTGGAATTGGCAACTCCTGCACATTAATACCCTGTACACATCAGGAATGTGCAGTCTCCCCGATTCTCATCAAACCACTAGATTTCTCTTTAGCAAATGTTCTCATTTTGGCCACCAAGTGACTGACTGCGTGTACAGGGGTTTAAATCAAAGATGTGTACAGGGTATTAAACATGCACCAAGGGAACAGTTAACTTGAATACAAGGTCAAAATCATGAATCAGGTCTATAGTCCAGTGCTGAGATCAGATATAAGCTTTAAGGACCATTTCTTTTCAAAGGCTTATTTCAGTTTTAGGAGGCCAGCTTGAGGTATATATATTTGCTAGGGCAAACTCAGACTTGATCAACTAATGTAGCAATTGCTACTCATCTGTCCACAGTACGTTTAAAGCATTTGCAGTGGATGATGGAGGGGGCCTCACTTGCTGTACTCCTGTTTGCTGATCCATATTTCCTGCAAGATGTACAGTGAAGCCAGAGTAGAGCCATCGATCCACGCTGAGTTCTTGTGTTTTGGTGGGGCAATGATCTTGATTTTGATTACAGCCAAAGCTGTGATCGCCTTCTGCATCCTGTCAGCTATGCAGAGGGTACATGGTGGTCCCATCAGACAGCACTGTGTTGGCATACAGATCCTTCCGGATGTCAACATCAAACTTTATAGTGGAGTTGAATGTGGTCTTGTGGATACCATAGGACTCCATACCCAGGAAGGAGAACTGGAATAGCACCTTGGGACACTGGAATCACTTGTCACTGATGGTGATCACCTGCCCCTCAGGCAGCTTGTAGCTCTTCTCCAGAGAGGAGGAGGATGCTGCAGTGGCTATCTGCTGCTCAAAGTCCAGGGCAACATAGCAGAGCTTCTCTTTGATGTCACACATGATTTTCCACTTGCTATGGTGGTGAAGCTTTGGCCATGCTCTGTGAGGGTCTTCATGAGGTAGTTAGCCAGGTCCTGGCTGGCCAGCTAGGTTAAGACACAGGATAGAGTAGGAGAGGGGACAGACCTCTTAGGTGAGCATAGTGTGGGTAACCCCATCCCCAGAGTTCATAACAATACCAGTAGTGTGGCCACAGGCACACAGGCATATAGCACAGCCTGGATGGCCATGTACATGGCCCAAGTATTGAAGGTCTCAAACATGATCTGACTCATCTTCTCATGGTTGGCTTTGGGGTTCAGGGGGTCCTTGATCAGCAACACAGTGCTTCTCGTGGGCCACACACAGCTCACTATAGAAGGTGTGGTGTCAGAGCTTCTCCATGTCATCCTCGTTGCCATCGATGCCATGTTCAATGGGGTACTTGAGAGTCAGGATGTTGTGCTTGCTCTGGGCCTCATTGCCCATGTAGCTGTCCTTCTGCCCCATGCCCACCATGACACCCTGGTGTTGAAGGCATCTGACAATGGAAGTGAACATGCCTGAGGGGGAAGGCGTCATCTCCAGTAAAGCCAGCTTTACAAATGTCAGAGCCATCGTTGATGACAAGCACAGGGATCTCTTCTTTTATGGTGATTGTAGGAGGTGGCAGCAGTTGTCAGGCACAGTGGAGCACAGAGCAGAGCTGCAAGAGGATGAGGAACATGCGCTGGCCACAGGGAGTGAAACCAAGTGTATTTGTTATTCATTTGAAATATGCTTTGGTTCAATTGTTTCTGTTTGTATTAAATTTTAGGATTTTCCTTCCCATCTTAGTGATTTTACTTTTTTAAAAAAATATGTGAAACAATAGCTCTGGCTGGTGGGCTCAATGGATTGAGTGCTGGCCTGCTAACCAAAGGGTCACTGGTTTGATTCCCAGTCAGGGCACATGCCTGGTTTGTGGACCAGATACCCACTAGGGGGCATGCCAGAGACAACCACACAGTGATGTTTTTCTCCCTCTTTCTCCCTCCCTTCCCCTCTCTCTAAAAATAAAAAAATAAAAAAAATTAAAAATATGTGAAAAAACAGCATGGCTCCAAAAGGCAGATCTGTACAAAAAGGTATATTCAGGGTAGTGTCTCCCCCTCCCCCACCCCCCATCACCATTTTCTCTATCCTCTCCACGCAATTCCTGGCCATTACCTTCTAGTAATCAATCTCAGTCCTCTCTGCTTTTCCTTCCTGGGTTTCTTTATGCTCAAGTGTGGAGGCAAATGTATATTTTCTTAATTCTCTTTGTTTCTTACACAAAAGGGTGGAACACTATAGATATACTTTCCCACTTTACCTTTTTCACTTAGCACTATATCCTGGAAATCATCCCACCTCAGTTGATAGAGACATATGGATGAACTTTTATTCAACCACTTTTTATGTATGAGCATTGAAATTGTTTCCAATATTTTGTAGTTATGAACCATGCTGCAATGAGTAACCAAATGCATGTGTATTTTCACATTGTTGGGAGTATATCTCCAAGGTAAAGTCCTAGAAGTGAGATTTCTGGGGCAAAGGTAAAGACATGTTTTTATGTGGTACATGTGATAAAATTTATATAACAAAATTTGCCATTTAATTATTTTTAAGTGTATAATTCAGTGGCATTAAGTACATTCACAGTGTTCTGGAATCACCACTATCACCACTATCCATTTCCAGAACTTTATCTCCCAAACTGAAACTATACCCATTAAACAGTAACTCCTCATTCCATCCTCTCCCCAACCCCTGGTAACCGCTATTTTTTTCTGTGTTTGAGAAGTTGACTACTCTAGGGACCTCATATGTGTGGAATCATATAATATTTGACCTTTAGTGTCTGTTTTTTTGCACTTAGCATAATGTTTTCAAGATTTATCCATGTTGTAGCATATACTAGAATTTCTATCTTTCATGCCTGACTAATATTCCATTGACTGTATAGACCACATTTGGTTTATCCATTCATTCATTGACATACATTTGAGTTGTTTTCACTTTTTGGTTATTGTGAATAATTCTGCTATTGATGAACGTTGGTATATAAGTTTTTGTGTGGATACATTTTCATTTCTCTTGGGTATATGCCTAGGAGTAGAATTGCTGGCTCATATGGTAATTTCATGTTTAGCTTTTTGAGAAACTGCCAGACTGTTTTCCACAAGGGCTTCACCATTTTATATTCCCATCAGCAATGCACAACGGTCCCAATTCTCCACATCCCCACCAACACTTGTTATTTTCTGTCTTTTTTATTCTGGCCATCCTAGTAGGTATGAAGTGATATCTCACTGTGGTTTTGATTTGCATTTCTCTAATGATTAGTGATGTCGAACCTCTTTTCATGTTATTCATTGTTAATTTGGATATCTTCTTTGGAGAAATGTCTATTCAAGTCCTTTGCCCATTTTTTAAATTAGGGGTTTTTTTTTTTTATTGTTGAGTTGTAGAAGTTCTTTATGTATTGTGGATTTTGATTCTTTATCAAATTTGTGACTATTTTCTCCCACTCTGCGAGTTGTTTTTCACTTTTTGATAGTATCTTTTCATGCACAGAAGTTTTTAATTTTAATGAGATCTAGTTTATCATGTAGTTTGAATTTACATTTCAATAACAACAAGTGATGTTAAACATGATACATATTTTTCCCTATAAAGCTTACAGTCCAATTAAACTAAACAGAACAGGAAAAGCCACATATTTATTTTATCCTCATCTGAGGATTTTTTTTCCTTGTTTTTAGAGAGATGAAGGGAGAGAGAGAAGCATTGATCAGTTGCCTACCACATGCACCCTGACTGGGGATGGTATGCTCCTGGACCAGGGATGGAACCCACAACTCAAGTAAGTGCACCAACTGGATTTGAACCTGCAACCCTTTGGTTATAGGACCACACTCCAACAAACGGAGCCACATGGGTCAGGGCAAGCCATACATTCTGGATGGTATAGGCTAAGTTTTAGTTTCCCAATCTGTAAAGTGGAGCAGTTAGTAAGACACGTATGACAATCAGAAAAGTATGCTTGGACACTTTGCCTCCTTGCACAACCAAAAAAAGGACAACAACAAATTTAAAAACAAAAAACAACCAGAACTTCCAGAAAATCAAACTGTATGGAAGTCTGACAATCAAAGGGTTAAAGAAAAACCATTCATCCAGACTGATAGGAGGGGCAGAGACTGGCAGCCGGGGCAGAGAGGATATGCGGCAAGGTGGCTATAGGCCCCACATTTGCCTGTGGATAAACCAGGAGAAACAACTGCGGAGCGAGACAGACCTCACAACCCAGGATTCCAGCGAGGGAAACTAGAGCCTCCAAACCTCTGGTTGTAAAAACCTGTGAGGGTCGCGGTGGCAGGAGAAACTCCCAGCCTCACAGGAGAGTTCGTTGGCAGGGCCCACGGGGCCCTAGAACATACACAAACCCACTCACCTGGGAATCAGCACCAGAAGGGCCCAATTTACTTCTGGGTAGTGGGGGAAGTGACTGAGAGCAGACTGAGAGCCAAGCAAGCAGCATTGTTCCCTCTCTGACCCCTCCCCCACATACAGCACCACAACCCTGTGAAGTGGGTTCCTCCCCTCTGGCGAATACCGAAGGCTCCACCCCTTACGATGTAACAGGTGTGCCAAGACAAAGAAATGTGGCTCAAATGAAAGAACAGATCAAAATTCCAGAAAAACAACTAAGCAATGAAGAGATAGCCAACCTATCAGATGCACAGCTCAAAATATTGGTAATCAGGATGCTTACAGAATTGGTTGAGTATGGTCACAAAATAGAGGAAAAAGTGAAGGCTATGCAAAGTGAAATAAAGAAAAGTATACAGGAAACCAACAATGAAGGGAAGGAAACCAGGACTCAAATCAACGATTTGGACCAAAAGGAAGAAATAAACATTCAACTAGAACGGAATTAAGAAACAAGAATTGAAAAAAATGAGGAGAGGCTTAGGAACCTCCAGGACAACTTTAAACGTTGCAACATCTGAATCATAAGGGTGCCAGAAGGAGAAGAGGAAGAGCAAAAAATTGAAAACTTATTTGAACAAATAATGAAGGAAAACTTCCCCAATCTAGCAAAGGAAATAGACTTTCAGGAAGCTCAGTGTCCCAAAGAAGTTGGACCCAAGGGAGCACCCACCAAGGCACATCATAATTACATTAGCCAAGATTAAAGATAAGGAGAGAATCTTCAAAGCAGCAAGAAAAAAGGAGACAGTTACCTACAAAGGAGTGCCCATAAGACTGTCAGCTGATTTCTCAAAAGAAACCTTGCAGGCAAGAAGGGGCTGGAAAGTACTCCAAGTTATGAAAGGCAAGGACCTACAACCTAGATTGCTGTAGCCAGCAAAGCTTTCATTTAGAATGGAAGGGCAGATAAAGTGCTTCCCAGATAAGGTCAAGTTAAAAGAGTTCATCATAACCAAGCCCTTATTATATAAAATATTAAGGGACTTCTCTAAGAAAAAGAAGATCAAAACTATGAACAGTAAAATGACAAGCACAACTATCAACAACTGAGCCTAAAAAAAATGAAAACAAACTAAGCAAGCAACTAGAATAGGAATAGAATCACAGAAATGGAGATCACATGGAGGGTTATCAGTGGAGGAGTGGGAGGGTGAGAGAGGGGGAAGAGGTACAGGGAATAAGAAGCATAAATGCTAGGTATAAAATAGACCCGGGAGGTTAAGAATAGTGTAGGAAATGGAGAAGCCAAAGAATTTATATGTACAACCCATGGACATGAACTAAGGGAGTGCTCAAGGGAGATGGATGCAGGGTGGAGGAGAATAAAGGGGAGGAGACAATGGGACAACTGTAATAGTGTAATCAATAAAATATACTTTAAAAAAAGAAAAGTATGCTTGGCATAAATAGGATATCATGATTGCCTTTTTCACTGGATTCTTTTATCTTAGCACTCCTCCTTCAGAGAACATATCTTGGTCAGTCATGGAGTCTGTACCATGAGAATTTTCTCATGGTTCTAGCAGATGCCCTCCTCCCAAATGTGATCCTCCTGCCGTTCCCGTTTGGATAAGATAAGTGGCATCCTTATCCAAGCCAGAAAGCCAGCAGTTTGCCCTACTTGACTTCTACATCCAGTTAATCCTGGAGTCTTAACTGACATGGCCTCCACAGCCTCTCCCTTACGCTGCCCTCTGTCTTCCCAGCTGCTGCTGTCCAAACCCAGGCCAGGACTTCAACAACAGCCTTTTCTGCACGCTCCCAGCCTCTGGTCTTTGCCTCCAGTTATCATGGTGCCTCCAGAGTGATTTGTAAATTTCTCTTGGATGCTTTATTTATATCCTATAGTGTAGTGGGTTGAACAAATAGCCCTTTAAAACTTCATACCCACTTGGAACCTCAGAATGTGACCTTATTTGGAACAAAGGGCTTTGCAGATGTAATTAGTTAAAGGGCTCCTGACGAGGTCATTATGAATTTAGGGTAGACCCTAAATCCAATGACTGGTGTCTTTTTTTTTTTTTTTTTTTTTTTTAGATTTTATTTATTTATCTTCAGAGGGGAAGGGAAGGAGAGAGGGAGAGAAACATCAATGTGCGGTTGCCTCTTGTATGTCCCCTGCCGGGAACTGGCCTGGCAACCCAGGCATGTGCCCTGACTGGGAATCGAACCGCGATCCTTCAGTTCACAGGCCCGCGCTCAATCCACTGAGCTACACCAGCCAGGGCTCCAATGACTGGTGTCTTTATAAGAAGAGGAGAAACAGACACACTGGGCAGAGGGCATGTGAAGATGGGAGTAGAGACCGGAGTGATGTGGCCATCAGGCAAGGAACGCCAGGAGCCACCAGAAACTAGAAGAAGCTGAAATGGTTTTTCCCTGGAGGCTCAGGAGGAAACACGGTCCTGTGACACCTTGATTTTGGACCTTCCAGGGCCTCCCACACTGGGAGAGAATGAATTCCTGTTGTTTTAAGCAATCTAGTTTGTGGTGCTTTGTTATGGTAGCCCCTGCATACACTAATGCATACAGGTAAGCCATGTTCATTATGGAAAACATGGTAAAATACAGATAAGTGAACAGAAAAGGAAAAAAGTAAAGAAAAGAAAAAATGTACACAGGCAATCCCATCCATCAGAGACAACTACTGTTAACATTTTAGCATCCATCTCATTGGAGTAATATCTCTAAAATGTGAACTTCTAAAATGCTTAAATCTCTCCCAAATGCCTTTGGAACAAAATAAAAGACTCTTAAATAGGGCCTTCTAGAATACAGCCTTTTTGTCACCTCTTTTTCTTACACTCTCAGAATCCAGGTGCATACCCAGGGCTGCTCATTCTCTAGGGACAGGCCAGGCTTCGGCCTTCAACCTCAGTTTGTATCCTTGTGGCACCCCCGCACTCCCCTCAGTGGAAACATTCCTCCCCTGGAACTGAGGCAGCCAGACCAGCAGAGCCTGTGAAGCTGAATGAGTACCGGAGGCCCCAGAGGCAACGGTGAGTGCAGCCTCTCCCATTTCCACTCCTTGATTCCTAGACCCAGGAATCCTGGAACTGCCATTCCACTGAGGCAAGACAGATAATAAACAAACAAACAAGTAGCCAATTATCAATCATGGGAGCAGCTAGGGCAAGTGTAAAGGCAGGGTTTATTTATGTCTGGAAAATGATCACATCTCCCACTCCCCCCAGAGGAAGACCAGACCCAGGTGGAAGGGCAGCTCCCTGGGTTGATGCTAGAGCACCTCAGCTGCCTATGAAGGTTTCCTATGTCTCCTTTTTATCTGGAGGTCCCAGCTCCAGCCCACCCTCTCCCATAGGCCTGCAAGCATGGTCCTGGCCAGGCCTGGTAGCTTCCAGGCCCTATGTGGTCTCAATGGCCTGGCCAGGACACTGCAGCTTCAGCACTGGCAAAGCAGGGCACCTGGCAATAAGAGCATTTGCTCCCAAAGAAGTCTCTGGTTGAGCCCCTGTCCCTGTGGCCAGGAAGAAGCCCGATAAGGAAGTGCCTTCCCGTGGAAACAGGGATGGTCCCTGATCACAGGCTTTTCTTTCACTACACACAGGTGCCTTTGTGCAGCCCTGGCCCGAGTTGGCAATGTCCTCCCACTCCTTCTTGGGGGGATGTTATTTGTAATTTGGGGGTTTCTAGAACTTTTTAAAAACTAACTTTATTTTCTTAGTGTTGCTGGTGAAAATGGCACCCAATATTAGACCGATGGAGTCAGATTGAACCCTGGTTCAGCAACCTCAGCACTTGAGTTCTAGCTAAGAAAGAATTCAGAGTCCTGGCTGGGTAGCTCAGTTGATTAGAATGTCATTGCAATGTACCAAGGTTGTGGGGTTTGATCTTTGGTCAGGGCACTATGAGTGAAAAGGGGGCCGCATACTACACCTGACAAACTCATGTAGGTGGTGACCTTACAAGCTCAGAGACCTAAGGTGACCACAAAGGACTGTCTAAAATTTAAACTTTTAAACTAAAAGCAGTCTATGGCAGGTGGTCATGTCCTAGGCTAGAATCTTCCCTGACAAAGGTCAATTTTCACCTAAACTAAGCCTGTCTATTGTGATCTGGCATCTACAATAACATAACTCTGGAATGTCAAAGTAATACCTTTATCCCAGACTCCTCAAAGCAGATGAGCCACTCTCCTGAGACCACAAATCACCTCATTGTTATTGTTATTGAGTTAATTGTTGACTGTTAACTATCCTGTATTCACCTATGTAAAAGAAGTATATATTTATCATTTTACTATTTTTTAATTTACTTATTTTTACAGAGAGGGAGAAAGAGGGAGAGAGAAACATCGATGCGTGAGAAATGTATCAATTGGTTGCCTCTTACATGCCCCCAACTGGGGACCTGACTTGCAACCCAAGCATGTGCCCAAACTGGGAATCAAACTTTGGTTCGCAGCTGGTGCTCAGTCCACTGAGCCACACACCAGCCAGGGCTCAATTTCCTTTTTATCCAATCCCAGAGGTTTCCCTGCTGCTTTGCTTTGTCCTACCTTCCTAAGCGATCACCATTGGATTTCATGTAACCCACTTATGTTTTCTCTTTTGGTTGTAATGTATAAAATAAGGTGCAGAACTCCCATTCTCTGGAACATTTTCTCAATCCATTGAGATTTTGATTCCTGGCATTGTCATCAGTTTGGCTCAAATAAACTCACACAAATTCTCTACAGGTTTGAATATTTCTTAGATTGACAACAAGAAGCAATCAATGAATGCATAAGTAAGTTGAAGAACATATCATGTTTCTCTCTTTGTCAAATCAATTTTTTAAAAAGTTAAAGGAATTCGGAGTCAATACTCAAACTATAAAAGAAAGTTTATTTATAAAATCAAAGAGGAAGAAGTGAGCTATAGGAGAAATGGGATCAAGAAACAAATTTCAACTTCCGGCCAAGATGGAGGCGTAGGTGGACACACTGTGCCTCCTCTCACAACCAAAATTAAGGACAACAAATATTTAGAAACAAGAAAACAATCAGAACTGATAGAAAATTGAACTGTACGGAAGTCCAACAACCATTAATCCAGACCGGTAAGAGGGGCGGAGTCGCGGCAGGAGAAAGTGGAGGTGCGAACCCGGGAACGCAAACAGCAGCGGCTGGCAGTTCCCAGGTGCACAGGCGGCAGCTGGCGGTCCCCGGGCAAAGGGGGGCAACTGTGCAGACCCAGTGAGGCCGCACAAAGCGGCTGGCTGACCAGGTGGTCCCACATTCGCACGCGCAGACGGTCCAGGCAGAGGGGAAGTGGAGGAAGAGACTGAATCCAGGAGAGAGTGGAGCAGGCTCCATTGTTCCCTCTCAGACCCCACCCCCACATACAGCGTCACAACCCAGCGACTGGGCTGCCCCACACTGGGGAGCGCCAGAGGCTCCACCACGTAACAGCACGCGCATGCGCAGATAATCCAGGTGAAGGGGAAGCAGCGGAAAGGGCCGGAGTCCAGGAGAGAGCAGAACAGGCACCATTGTTCCCTCTTGGACCCTGCCCCCACCTAAAGCATCACAACCCAGCGACTGGGCTGCCCCACCCTGAGGAACACCTAAGGCTCCACCCCTCACTACATAATAGCCGCGACCAGACTAAAACCAAAACAAAACAAAACAAAAAAAAAAAAAACACCAAAAATGGCTCAAACCGGAGACCAAATGAAAGCCCCAGAGCCAATTCCTCTAAGCGATGAAGAGATAGCCAACCTATCAGATGCACAGTTCAAAGCACTGGTCATCAAAATGCTCACAGAATTGGTTGATTTTGCTCATAAATTAGATGAGAAAATGCAGGCTACAATACATGAAATGAAGGAAGATGCATGGGGAACCGATAGAGATGGAAGGAAAACTGGGACTCAAATCAATGGAGTGGACCAGAAGGAAGAAATTAACCACCAAACAGAAAATGAGGAAGAAACAAGAATTCAAAAAAATGAGGAGAGGCTTAGGAACCTCCGGGACATCGTTAAACATCCCAACGTCCGAATTATAGGGGTCCCAGAAGGGGAAGAAGAAGACCAACAAGTGGAAAACTTATTGGAACAAATAATAAAGGAGAACTTCCCCAATCTGGCAAAGGAAATAGACTACCAGGACGTCCAGGAAACTCAGAGAGTCCCAAAGAAGTTGGACCCAAGGAGGAACACACCAAGGCACATCGTAATTACATTAGCCAAGATGAAAATGAAGCAGAGAATTCTCGAAGCAGCAAGGGATAAGGGGACAGTCACCTACAAAGGAGTTCCCATCAGACTGTCAGCTGATTTCTCAAAAGAGACCTTCCAGGCAAGAAGGGGCTGGAAAGAAATATTTGAAGTCTTGAAAAGCAGGGACCTACATCCAAAATTGCTCTATCCAGCAAAGCTGTCATTTAGAATGGAAGGGAAGATAAAGCGCTTCTCAGATAAGGTCAAGTTCAAGGAGTTCATCATCACCAAGCCCTTATTGTATGAAATGTTAAAGGGACTTATCTAAGAAAAAGAAGATCAAAAATATGACAGTGAAAAGACAGCAAACTCACAGCTATTAAGAACCACACCTAAAACAAAAGCAAACTAAGCAAACAGCTAGAACAGGAACAGAACCACAGAAATGGAGATCATATGAAGGGTTAGCAACAGGGGCGTGGGAGGAGGAGAGAGGGGGAAAAGGTACAGAGAATGAGTAGCATAGATAGTGGGTAGAAAATAGACAGGGGGAGGGCAAGAATAGTATGGGAAATGTAGAAGCTAAAGAACTTACGACACATGGACATGAACTAAAGCGGGGAATGTGGGTGGGAGAGGGTGTGTAGGGTGGAGGGGAATGATGGGGGAGAAATGGGACAACTGTAATAGCATAATCAATAAAATATATTAAAAATTAAAAAAAGAAACAAATTTCAGAGGCAGAGGGGTGCTTGGAGCTGAGGAGAGAGACAAGGAAAAGACACATGGGGGCAGAGCAGCGGAGAGCCTCACTGGGCCCTCTGACTCGAGGGTATTTATCTGGAGGTCTCAGGGGTGGATCGCGATAGAATATTCAGCTTTGCAGGGGTGTCCTTTCAGGGTTGTGGTCTCTACTGATTGGTCAGCACCAGGGCACAGGGTCATTAGTCAATGCAGCTGGTCCTGACGTCAGCCATGCGGCTCTTGTCTGGTTTTGCTGTTTGTCTGGGCCTGGAGCTGAAACACCAATGAGGCCTAGATGTATTTGATGTGGGTCAGAACCTCGCTGTCCCGGGGGCTTAATGTTTAAGGGCTATTCTCCAGCCCCCTTCTTTGTTCCTCCTCTAAGGGGTTCTAACCTGTATGACTAGCAACATACCAGGAGAGGAAAGGTCAGGGGAGGAGCCAAACTGCTTGACTTGTGATGTGAGAGGTCAGGGGTCTAAGCTGCAAGACCAGTGATGTGCTGGGGGAGGATAGGTTACCCTGGGGGCAAAGTCTTTGTTTTCCATTTTTGTCTGTTGCTAGGCACCCAGCGCTTTCTACCCTGGTGACCTTCGGTACCTGGCCCACTGTCCTTGCTCGGCTCCTGTCTGTCTAAGTGCCTACCACATTAGGGTTATTTACTTAGTCTCTTTGAAGAGGTTAGTAGTTTAAGTTCTATTTCAGATGAATTATGTCAGCCAGACTTGCTACTTTTTATTTTAAAATACTGGGGGTGGGGGGAAGCTGCTGAAAAGTAAAAAATCAATCAAAACTCATCACTTAAAAATTATAAAATGAGCTTTGGCTGGTGTGGCTAAGTGGTTGAGTCCCGGCTTGTGAATCAAAGGGTCTTGGGTTCAATTCCCAGTCAGGCCACATGTCTGGGTTGCAGGCCAGGTCCCCAGTAAGGGGCACATGAGAGGCAACCACACATTAATGTTTCTCTCCCTTTCTTTCTCCCTTCCCCCTCTAAAAAAATAAATAAAATATTTTTTTTAAATATGGCACACTCTTTTAAAAAAATTATAAAATGATAAAATAGGAAGTGGCCCTCTCCCAGTTGGCCAGACCCTTCAGACCCGCACTGCGGAGCAGCCCCAGAGCCCCAGTGGGGGCTGCTCACTGGAGGAGCCCCAGAGCATCATGCGGGCTGAAGGTCCAACAGAAATATTCTTGTATGTATAGTGTTGGCACAACTTCAAATGATGAAAAAAGTGTAAAAAAAAAAAACCCTAAATGCCCATCTATAGGATATTAGTTCAATTAACTGTGAAATAATGAGGTATTAAAAGAGAATGTCTATATTCTTATGGTTCTCAAGGCACACATGTCAGAAAGGCTGAATTCTCAGCAAAGGTAGCTAGGTAGGTAGATGCAGAGATACAGGGATGATGGGTGGTGGGTGGTGGGTGGCAAATGTGTAGGTGGCAGATGATGAGGTTGAGTGTTATTTTGTATGGGTCAGTGACCCTAGCCCCTCTTCATCCTTCCCTGTAGAACCTGACCCCAGGAGGCCTCAGGCCCCCTCCTGTGGATTTTCCCCAGGATGCTTCTTGGTCACTGCCCTCCCAGGCCCAAGTGTCACTTCCTCCAGAAAGTCTCCCGGGGCTGAGGACTTCCAGCTGTGAGTCCCAGGGGAAGGGTCTTCTGCCAAAAATGGCTACAGGGCTTATGAGTACAGGGTGGGGGCTGCAGACTGTGGGGCAAGGACTAGACACAAGGGCTGGGCTTGAAGCTCTATTTACACAGCAAGCTCAGTGTCCTCTTCAAATGACTTAGAATTATGGAGTCCTTGGCCTCACTCCCTGCCACCTCCTGGCATTGCCCCTGCTGTCTGGGGCTTCACCCACATTCTTTCTGTAGCAGCCATGTGACAAGCCTTCCCTGGCATTAGTTTTCTCCTGCTAACCCTCAGTTGTCCTTAGTTGTCTTACAAAGTTATATTTTAACTGAATTTCCTTTGGGGAAAGTGAAAGAGAAACAAATAGAATGAGTCATTCTCAGATGTCACATGATTTCAGTGAAACCACTGCTTTGCTAACAGTCCATATGTGATTGCACAGACGGAAGGAACGAGGAAATACACTCTCAAGTCTATTTCCAGATCTAGACCAGCCAGAGTCACAGGGAGCCTCTCGGAGAGAGGTTGGCCTCCTTCCCAAGGTGAGAGCTGGGTGCCTGGGAGGGGGACCAGGGTAGGTAGTTGCTCCACCAAAATGTGTGAGTCCAGCAGGGGGTTTGTTATCTGGGACAAGGCAGCAGACTCAGCCTCAGAGAATGGGGTCCTCAGCCAAGGAAGGGTTAGGTAGAGCAGGAAAACGATTTACATGCAGGAATCAGATCTTTCTAGAAGGGGCAACAGAAAACAAAGGGTGAGGGCCAGGGTTAGCCAAGACATCTGGGCCTTGGGGTGTGTACCTTTGAATTTGTAACCGGAAAAGACACCGGCGTTCGGGCTGCCTGTCACTACCAAACCCAATAAGCATTGACAGCTATTGAATCTTTTATGAACGCTTTATTCAAATGGCTGGCGATCTGAGAAGATGGCGGGTTCGTACCCTAACAAACCATCTTCCCTTCTCTTTCCTGCCAGAATTTTTATAAGGGGAAGACAAACAAGGTGCAGTGAGGGCTTTTAAATTCAGGGAGGATTAGATGAGCGAAGCTGCAGCATTTGTTTTCTGGGCAGTGCTGTCCCAAGGGGAGGGGGAAGGTCTGTCTCCTCCTTGATACAAAGGCCCGGATGCCTCCAACTTGTCCCCAGGAGGTAATCTCTAGCCAACGCCCCAGGAGGCTGGCTGTTTCCCAAGAGCCAGGATGGGCCTTATCTGCAGTTTCTGAAACAAAAGTTTTAACATACACATTATTTGCTAGGCTTAATAAATTTTTCTTTAAGCTAAAATTTTCCAGGTCTTGAGTCCCCTATCAAATTGGCTGAGGTGTGGGGGTGCTACCTAAAATAGTCTGCTGGAGCACTAGGGAGTGTCCCCCATTGGCCAAGATTGCAGCAGGATGAGGTTCTAACATTGAGCCTGCTGAAAGCTAGATGAATAAGACCCCAAGTGAGCCAAAAGCTAGCAAGATAACTATCGAGGGAAAAAAAAAAAAAAGCCCTCCCCTCCCTACCACTGGAAGAACCACAGGCTGGGGCAGAAAGAAGAAATGGTCTTCAGACAAAAGTCCAGAGGCAGTGGGTAGGTAAGCTTTTCTCCCAGGCCTGCAGAGGAGACCTGAGCCTGAAGCAGAGCAGGGCCCTGGCACCTCCACAGGCCCCTAGAGAAGGGCCTGGGCTCCAGGGCAATTAACCCTCAGGTCTCTTGTCCAGGTGATCCCCTCCAGGCAAGATCCCTGTGAGGACGAGGCCTGGCCTCTGCCTTTGAGAAGCAGATCCCAGAGGCCCTAGGGGTATTGGAGTATGTGGGAAGATGATTTGGGTTATCCTCTCCACAGAGGTGAGCTCTGATACGTTAAGAAGATGATGGCCCTGGCTGGTGTGGCTCAGGGGATTGGGTACCTGCTGGTGAACCAAAGGGCTGCTGGTTCCATGCCCAGTCAGAGCGCATGCCTGGGTTGTGGGCTGGGTCCCTGAGAGGCAACCAATTGATGTTCCTCTCACACATCGATGTTTCTCTCCCTTTCTTTCTCCCTTCCTTCCTCTCTCTCTAAAAATAAATGAAATACAAAAATAAAGAAGATGGAGCCAAAAACCATTATGTTCATCGCACTGGTGAGTAAAGATATCCCCCCATCACAATTAGCCAGGATTGGCCATGCCCGGCCACCAGCTACTGGGACAGGAAGAGGACCCTGGTCATTGTCCCCATTGGCAGGGTGCACCCAGGGACAACTAAAGGCCTATGAGGGAGGCCCACTGCTTTCCTCTGGGCTGAGTCTTCAGGACACCTGGGATGGGGTGTCTCAAGCTACAGGCCAGGAGTTCTCAGGGGACTTGGGGACCCCTCAGACTCCATCCCCTGCTGAGGAGTCACAGGCCTGGCCAGAAGCATGCTGTGGGAGTCAGAAGGACCCCAGAGCCCGAAGGCCCTTCTGCGGTGTGCCCAGCTCACCCCATCAGCACTTCCACTGGCCAGTACTCCTCCAGGGGCCTCCAGACAGTCCCCTGCTTTCTCCCTCCAGCCCAGGGGGTAGAGAGTGCCATCCCCACCACCTGAGGAGGTAGGCCCAGGGGGGCCAAGGGACCACACTGCAGCTACCACCTGCTCACTGCAGAGGGCAGAGCAGAGCCAGCATCTGCCTTGGAACCCATCCTTCCCACTGAGCTCAGTGGGATGTAGCCATCTTGTGTGTCCCTCTTTACTCTGCTTCCTAACCACCCTGTCAGCCAGGACCCTGAGCACCATAGACCCCTCATTTTCTGTATCCTGTGGGATCAGCCTGGGATCACTGTGGTCTCCCATCCTCATTCTTCCTCCATATAGGGAAAGGGGGACATGATCTTGTGTGCCACAGGGTCTGCAGTGTGGGTCGCTGGGCTTGCAGCATTGGCTGTAACTAACTGTCGGTGGATATCTATACTACAAGAATGAGGTCAGAGCAAGCCTGGGATGAGCACCTGGGGAGGTCTGGGGCTGGCAGGGGGATGAGGGGTAGGGGCTGCGCATGAGTGAGGACTGGGGAGGGTTTGGGAGAGGTACAGTTCAGATCAGAGGAGGCCGTGGAGCCCTCCACTGGAGGGAGGCCTGGCAGCCCCTCCCAATTGGCTGCCCATACTCTCCTCCCATTGTCAGCTCCAGGCCCTGTTTGACCTTGCCCCCCTTCTTGCAGAAGAAAAACAAGGACAAATGGTATTGACAGGAATCCTTTCCAATCCCCAGCCAGACATGGAGGCCCACCTTGCTGAAGAACTTTATGAGGCAACTTGCCATACATGGTTTATATTTTGAGTATAAACAAAGTAAACTTTTGGGCAAAATAAAAATTAATTGAATACACATTTATTGAGTGCATACTGTGTGCTTGACTCTTCCAGAACCAGGCCCTGAATCCCAGAATTCTGGGTCCTTTGACACCCAGCACCAACACCTCCAGCCCTGGGGCCTCCCCACACTCAAGCAGCCCCCACCTTGCCCTTCTGTTACGGGATGACCGCCTGGCCCTGCCTGGGTCTGGCCAGGAGTAGTGTGTGAGTTCTTGACTTTGTGTAGCGAAGATTTCACAAAATGAATCCAGGTGACTATGAGGATACATTTATTAAAGCTGGGCACCATGAAACAGGAAGGGCTTAGCATAAAAGAAGCAACAGGAGAGCCTAGGCTGGGCTGCCTGAGCTCACTGGGAAGTCAGAGAAAAGGGGCCTTAGGGGACAGGTTCAGGGGATTAGCCTGCAACAAGCTGCCAGCTGCCCATTGCCTTAGGGTTTAGGAGACAAGTGCCTGTGAAGAAAGAAGTGGAGGTGAAGGGAAAGGGAATGGCTCAGGCTGCTCCCTAAAGGGAGAGCTCTTGCTTGCTGAGTCTTTTCCCTTGCAGGCAGGAATCTTAGGGGAAGTCTCAGGGGAGGGTTTTAGCAAAGTATTCATCAGTTCTCCAAGTGTGCCCTTTAAGGGTCATGATCTCCAGGGGCTCTCTAGTCATTGCAGTTGATTCTGGCATCACCCACCTGGTTTTGCTGCTTTTCTGGGCCTGGAGCTGAAACACAACTGAGGCCTAGATGTTATCTATTAGGGAGGTGGTGACCTTCTGTATCTGGCTGTAAATTGCTTGGCCAGTCTGTTTCCTATTCCACTTGCCAAGGAACTTTCCTAGCTTCTTGCTATCCTGTCTCACTTTTCCAGGACTGCTTGACCTGGTTCATCTTTCAGACCCAGGTTGGCTCTTCTGGGGCCTCCTCAGGGCCTGAAAAGGGAAAATCAACCGTATTTCTTTTCTGCAGCGTTCACAGTCACACAGCAACACTTCCAACACTAGGCATGTGGGATTTTCCACACCCAGCAATCTCCGGCTCTCTGTGGATACCAACCTTGTTTCCTCTGATTTAACTGAATTCAGATACTAACAGGAGTCATCAAAGACCCCACAGGGTAAGGGCTCAGTCCCACAGGTTTGCCCCCACTGCAGATGCCAATTGCAGGTAATGGGTTCCAAGTTATCCACAAAGTATTTTACAACTTGCGGTTCTGTAGCTGGAGGGAAAAAGGGGAAATGATTGCTTATTGGGTAGAGTTTCTCTGGGCTGGTGAAAAGTTTCAGAAATTGACTGGTGGTGGTTGAACAACACTGTGAATGTAACTAGTGCCACTGAATCATACACTTAAATATGGTTAAAATGGCGGAAAGGACTCTCCTTAGTTTTGTATGTGTAGGCCTTAGCAGTTGAACAGATGAAAAGTAGATCCTGTAAACATTTCACAAAAAGAGAGACATATACAAAGTAAACTGTAAAGTAAAAGCAGTCTTTCTACCCGACCTCCCACCCCTGTCCAATTTCCAGTCCTCACTTCTGGTCGATTGGACCTTGTCCCTCCAGGTATTTTTGGTACAAAGACAATCCAAATAGGTGTATTAGTCCCCTGGAGCTGCCGTAAGAAATCACCACAACTGTATGGCTTAAAACAACAGAATTTTATTCTCTCTCAGTTGTGCAGTTCTGAAGTCCAAAATCAAGGTGTCACTCCCCCAGAAGTCTCTAGGGGAGAATCCTTCTCTGCCTCTTCGAGCTTCTAGCGGCTTCTGGAGTTTCTTAGCTTATAGATCACTGCAATTTCCGCCTCCATCATCACCTGGCCCCTCCTGGGTGTACCTGTGAGTTTGCATCTTCATCTCCCTTTCCTGTTATAAAGGCACCTGTCATTGGATTTAGGGACCACCCTCAATCCATGATGATTTCTCCTTAGGCTCATTAACTAATCACATCTGCAAAGATCCTATTTCCAAGTAAGATCATATTCACACCTACTGGAAGCAATAAGATTTGAATGTATCTTCTTGGGCGACACATTTGTACATGTGTTTACACACAAGAAAGATCATACCATAAACGTGTATACTGCTGTTGAAACTGGAGGGCAACTGAGTCCAGGGTTGTGCTTCCTATCACCACTCAGCCAAACAGCAGAGACAAGGATTGGATTATAATTGCACTTTTATTAATATGAGAGGTCAGCAATCTGAGAAGGTGGCGGGTAGAAACCCTAATATCCACCTTCCCTTGAGCTTTCCAGCGCAAGTTTACCTAGAGGGAACGTGGGAATTTAGGAGGCAGAAATTCTTAGGGGGAGTGTGGACATGCTGTTTCTCTTGGGAGGAAGGGGACAAGGAGCTGAAAGGGGAGTCACACAGCTTCTTCCCAAGCTCACTCCCTTGTTTAGGTGTTATCTCTACATTTGCATTAGCTGTCCTCTCTTCCCTGGACGCCAGAAGTTTATGGCCAGCAAGACTGTGTTCTCTGGTTAGGGAGGAGAGGTATAAACCATTCGCTTTCAAGTGGCCTCAGCCCTGGCTGGTGTGGCTCAGTGGATTGAGTGCCAATCTGCAAACGAAGGGGTCACAGGTTCAATTTCCAGTCAGGGCACATGCCTGGGTTGCATGTCAGGTCTCCAGTAGAGGGTGCTCAAGAGGCAACCACACATTGACATTTCTCTCCCTCTCTTTCTCCCTCCCTTCCCTTCTCTCTAAAAATAAATAAGATCTTCTTCAAGTGTCCTCAGTTAGGGGAGATAAGCTCTTGCGATTCACCAGCTGGCTGTAAGTCACTCAAACTGGCCTTGTTGAATTTTCTTGTCTTGTTTCCACATTCCACTTGCCCAGGAGTTTTCCTAGCTTCTTACTATCCTGTCTCACTGTGACAAAGTATAGAAATATATGTGGTTCTTTCTAACCATAAAGTAGAATTTTTTTAACTTTTTATTTTGCAATAATTTTAGATTTACAGAAAAGTCACCTTAAAAAGTATAGAGATTTCCCATATATTCTTCTAGCTTTTACTAATGTTATCATTTTACATATCTATAGTAATTAACCACAGAAATGAACATCAATACAATCCCACTAACTAAACTCCTAGAATCACAAACTTACTCAAATTTCACCAGATTTTCCACTAATGTCCTCCTTTGGTCAAAGATCTAATCTAAGATCTCAAATGCATTTCTATTTATCATGTGTCCTTAGCTTCCTCCAATCAGTGACAACCAACTAGAATATTTTATAGCCATTAGTAATTTAGAATGTTATGTATGGTCCAAATTTTCATCAGTTTTATTGTTACCAGTCAGGTCTGGGCCTGGGGTGGGTTTGCCTCGAGCTGGCCGGTGTAGTGTATGGGTCCTTGACTTTGTGTAGGAAAGATTTCATAACACAATTACAGGTGATTTTGAGAGTATGTTTGTTAAAGCTGGGGACTGTGAAACAAAGGAAGGGTTTAAGGTAGAAGAAGCAACAGGACGGAGAAAGTCAGAGAACAAGGGGGCCTTCGAGACAGGTTCAAGGGGGTTAGCCTGGAAAGAGCTGCTGCTGCCTGCTGCTCCCTTGGCTGCAAGTCCCATGGGGGCCCTTAGAGTTTAGGAGGAAAGAGGGACAAGTAGTGGACGTGCTCTGGCGAGACCGTGCTGTGGGTCCTTTGTCTTGAGGCTTTTCATCATTCTTTAGCAGGTAGGAATCTTAGAAGAGGACTCAGGAGAGGGTCTTAATAAAGTATTCATTAGCTTTTCAGGTTTGTACTTTGATATGCTGATTCATCAAAATGCATGTATAGTGGGGTCAGGATTATTTTTTTTATTAGTTTTATTTTATTTTATTTTTTTAAGATTTTATTTATTTATTTTTAGAGAAAAATAAATTGATGTTTCTCTTTAGACAGAGGGGAAGGGATGGAGAAAGACAGTGAGAGAAACATCAATGTGTTTCTCGTGCCCCGCACTGGGGACCTGGCCCACAACCCAGGCATGTGTCCCGACTGGAAATCAAACCTGGCCGCCCTTTGGTTCACAGGCCAGCACTCAGTCCACTGAACCACCCCAGCCAGGGCGGTTAGTTTTATTTTTAAAGAATGTTGTTGAAGAGGGTATTCTGTTCCAGGATGGTCTGGAATATGTAAACCATTTGCTCCTAAGTGTCCTTGGTTAGGGAAGATAAAATTTTGTGATTCATTAGCTGGCAATAAATTGCTCAAATTTTGTCCTTGTTTAATTATTTTGTCTCTGGTTCTCTTACTCCACTTGTGAAGGAATTTCCTGAGCTTCTTACTATCCTGCCTCACTACTTTATTTTAAAGAGGCATGAACCAGGGAATTGAATGAGGTATGGCCTCCTCTCTCAGCTTGCACATCAACAATAACATGGCTTAAATTTCAAGTTATTTTTTAAAAAGATTTAAGCTATATTTATCCCAGGATTGAAACAGAATCATACTTTAGGAATGAGAACCACTTCATGTGGATAAGAATGCCTGTGCTTAAGGCATGTTTGTAATTTGATTCTGATGGCACACCCACTAGAGTGTATTCCTTCTTCACCTAGGTAAAGGTTAAAATTTATACCCTCTGATTGGAAAATAGCCGCAAAGCCCTGGTCAAGTAGCTCAGCTGGTTGGAGTATTGCCCTGATACCACCAAGGTTGCAGGTTGGATCCCTGGTCAGGACACATGCAAGAATCAACCAGTGAATGTATAAATAAGTGGAACAATGAAATTAATGTTTTTTTTTCTCTCTCTCTCCTCTCCTCTTTCTCTTTCAATCAATAAATTAAAAAAAAAAAAAAACATGCAGTGGAGCTGGTATCCACTGAATCCAATTGTGACTGACATCAGGGGCTCTTGGGAATTTCCAAGAAGGAAAATAAGAGAGTTCACCAAACCCCAAAAAATCATTCTCAGGGAGAGGTGTGCTACAGCTGGTGCACAGGGAAAGGAAGAATGGGCTGCTCCCCAAACAAAGGCTGGGAAACAATTTTAAAGAAGCTGAGCTGGAAAAGATGACCTCTAATTGTGACCTCTAAGTGTGCAGAGCTGGGGACTCTGACCATTGCACAGTGGAGCTACATGCTTTTTGTTGTGTGGCACGTCTCATTATCTCATTAAATCTCCACCCAGGGGTGTGTTTTCTAGAACTCAAATGAGGGAAGGTCACAGAAAGGACAGTCTTTCTTGTTAGTGTGCATGTGTGAGCAAATGGAACAAAATTTAAGCTCATGAAGTAAATCTTGCAGATAGCAGTGCCCTTCAGTCTGACTGCTAATCGGCTGTGAGAAGAAGGGAAAGCACTGGGGCAATTAATGGTTTCCTGGCTTCCTGCCAGCTGGGCTCTGGGAGGAGCCTGCCCCTCTCTTGTACTGAGTTCAGAGTCAACACAACATATATAGCTCAGTGATCTTTACAAATAGTTATTATTTTTTTACAAGTATTATTTAAACAATTAGCGATTTTTGTGTGAAGGAGGTTATGAGAATATGCAGGAAATGCATGTCTAGAATCAAGGAACAAAATATGTTTTGGTTTCACTTTTTGGTATTTAAAATGAAATTATGTAAAATAAATGAAATTAGGAATATACAATTTATGAGGGGGCAGCTCTAATATACCTGTCACCTTCTTGATCCTTTATTTATTTTAAAAAAATTTTTATTGATTGATTTTAGAAAGAGGAAGGGAAAGAGAGAGAAACATGGATTTGTTGTTCCACTTATTCATTCTTTCATTGGCTGATTCCTGTATGTGCCCTGACAGGGAATGAAACCCACAACCTTGGTGTATCTGGACAATGCTCTAAGCAACTGACCTACCTGACCAGGACACTTCATTTCTTTTTAAATTGAGATTTACTTCACATGCCATAAAATTTACCATTTTAGAGTGTACAATTCTGTGGCTCTTAGTATATTTATAAGGCTGTGCAGCCATCACCATTATCTAATTCCAGTACATATTCATCATCCCAAACAGAAACCCCGCACCCATTACTAGTCACTCCCTATTTCCCCCAAAATTTCCTGGCCCCTGGCAACCACTAGCCTACTTTCTGTCTCTATGGATTTGACTAATCTGGACATTTCAAATAAATGGACTCATCAAATCTGGCATTTTTGTGTGTGTGTGTATATGTGTGTGTGTGTCTGGCTTCTTTCGTTCAGCATGTTTTCTGAACTCAAGTTCATTCACTTTATATTTGTATCTGTATTTCATTCCTTATTATGGCTGAATAATATTGCATTGCAGGAATAGACATTTATTATTTGATGGACATTTGAGTCACTTTATATTTGTTTCACTGTTATAAATAATTCAAAAGGCCTTGTGGCTAAATCCTTGTCACCTCAGGATAGGCCACAAAATGAAAATGCAATTAAGTAAGGAAGTCAGAGGGATAAATAGGAGGTCTAATTATTCAGAAACTGAAGTGAGGGTGAGAGGTGATGCAGACCAGGACCAGGCAAACAAAACAATTTCACCCACGGGCACGTGACCTCTGTGCTTTTCCTGGTTAAGGTGGAAGAACAGGTCATGGAGATTTTGTGATTGATGCTCCTGGCAGCCTGGAGGGAGCCTGCGCGGATTTGATCGCTCTCCTGGTGCCTCCTCAATACCCGCGGTGAGAGCTGCGGGGAGTGCCCTTGGAGCCCTGAAGTCTCAATCTGTTTTGTGGGGCAGACCTAGGTCCCTCACCCAGGAGGTTTAAGAACCGGTGGCTCTAATCTGCCTTCTGCAGTGGTGGGGGATGGGCGGTTGACTGGCAGATGGCTGGCTACTCGGACAGTGTGAGATCCTTACTCCACTGCAACTTTTAATTGCAGTCCCCCATTTGATCTCCTTTCCATATTAACTTTTCCCCCTCTTATAACGCTTTTCACAAATCAATTTTCTTGATTTTTGTATAATGAACAAAGTAAAATTTCCCCTTTTGAAGTATACACGTGGCAGTCGTTTGCCTGTAACCACCACTCCAATCAAGATAAGGAACGTTTCCATCATCCAAAAATTTCCCTCAGATGGCAATTACCTTTAAATAAACTATATAACTTAATTACTTATTATACCTATTTTGTTACGTTTCCACACTGGCCCTACAATGTAGTCTCCTAAAGGGCAAAATCTTTGTTTTGTTCACTGAAGTTCCCAAGGTCAGAGTGATGAGTAAATAGTAGCTATTGGACACACACTTGTTAAATAAATTCCAAAACATGAAATAATCAAATGGACAAGGAGGTATTATCAAACCACTAGGAAAAAGTAAAAGTGCATGTTATGGGTTAAACTGTGTTCCCCAAAAAGGTGAAGTCCTGACCCCCCAGTGCCTGTGAATGTAACCTTATTTGGAAACAGGATCTTTGCAGATGATCAAGTTAAGATGATATCATTAGGGTGGACCCTAATCCAATATGACAGATATCCTTTTATAAAAAGGGGAAATTTGGACACAGACACGCACACAGGGAGAACACCATGCAAAGATAAAAGCAAAGATGAACATGTAAGCCAAGGATAGAGGCATGGAGCAGATTCTTCCTCACAGCCCTTAGAAGGAACCAACCCTGTGGACACCTCGATCTCACACTTCTGGCCTCCAGCACTGCAAGACAATACATTTCCACTGTTTAAGCCCCCTTGTTTGTGGTACTTTGTTTGACATCTAGAAAACTAATACAGGGAGTATCAAATAATTTATCCAATTCAGTATGGGAAGAATTTGCCAAGGATAATTTTTTTTTTAAAAGAAAGTCAGACTTCCGGCCAAGATGGAGGCACAGGTGAATACACTGTGCCTCCTTGCACAACCAAAATTAAAGACAATAAAGATTTAGAAACAAGAAAACCAGCAGAACTGATAGAAAATTGAACTGTACAGAAGTCCAACAACCATTCATCCAGACCAGTAAGAGGGGCGGAGTCGAGGCAGGAAAAAGTGGAGGTTGACAGACCCTGGAACGCAGGCAGCAGCAGCTGGCAGATCCCAGGCATGCAGGTAGCGGCTAGCGGACTCTGGGCACAGGGTGGCAATGATGCAGACCCAGTGAGGCCGAGTAAGGTGGCTGGCTGACCAGGTGGTCCCACATTTGCGCGCAGATAATCCAGGCAAAGGGGAAGTGGTGGAAGGGACTGGAATCCAAGAGAGAGCAGAGCAAGCACCATTGTTCCCTCTCAGACCCCACCCCCCACATATAGCATCGCTACCCAGCAACTGGGCTGCCCTGCCCTGGGGAACACCTAAGGCTCCATCCCTCACTATGTAACAGCCGTGACCAGGCTAAAAACCCAAAAATGTTTCAAACGGGAGAACAAATCAAATCTCCAGAGCCAATTCATTAAAGCGATGAAGAGATAGCCAACCTATCAGATGCACAGTTCAAAGCACTGGTCATCAGGATGCTCACAGAATTGGTTGATTTTGCTCACAAATTAGATGAACAAATGAAGGCTACAATAAGTGAAATGAAGGAAACCACATAGGGAACCAATAGAGATGGGAGGAAAACTGGGACTCAAATCAATGGAGTGGACCAGAAGGAAGAAAGAAACAACCAAACAGAAGAGAATGAAGAAACAAGAATTCAAAAAAATGAGGAGAGGCTTAGGAACCTCCAGGACATCTTGAAACGTCCCAACATCCGAATTATAGGGGTACCAGAAGGGGAAGAAGAAGACCAACAAGTGGAAAACTTATTGGAACAAATAATAAAGGAGAACTTCCCCAATCTGGCAAAGGAAACAGACTACCGGGAAGTCCAGGAAGCTCAGAGAGTCCCAAAGAAGTTGGACTCAAGGAGGAATACACCAAGGCACATCATCATTACATTAGCCAAGATTAAAATGAAGGAGAGAATTCTAGAAGCAGCAAGGGATAAGGGGACAGTCACCTACAAAGGAGTTCCCATCAGACTGTCAGCTGATTTCTCAAAAGAGACCTTACAACAGGCAAGAAGGGGCTGGAAAGAAGTATTCCTAGTCATGAAAGGCAAGGACCTACATCCAAGATAGCTCTATCCAGCGAAGCTGTCATTTAGAATGGAAGGGAAGATAAAGTGCTTCTCAGATAAGGTCAAGTTCAAAGAGTTCATCATCACCAAGCCCTTATTATATGAAATGTTAAAGGGACTTATCTAAGAAAAAGAAGATAAAAATATGACAGTAAAAAGACAGCAAACTCACAGATATTAACAACCACACCTAAAACAAAAGCAAACTAAGCAAACAGCTAGAACAGGAAGAGAACCACTGAAATGGAGATCACATTGAGGGTTAGCAACAGGGGAGTGGGAGAGAAGAGAGGGGGAAAGGTACAGAGAATAAGTAGCATAGACGGTGGGTAGAAAACCGACAGGGGGAGGGCAAGAATAGTATGGGAAATGTAGAAGCTAAAGAACTTATGACACATGGACATGAACTAAAGGGGGGCAATGTGGGTGGGAGGGGGTGTGCAAGGTGGAGGGGAATGATGGGGGAGAAATGGGACAACTGTAATAGCATAATCAATAAAATATATTTTTTAAAAAGTCAGACCGGACAAGACCATTAGATTCAACTCTACAAACACGTTATGAACCCTGAAAAAGACAACATCTACTAAGAAGGGCTCCTGGTAGCTAACTGGGCTGAAGTTTAAAAAACAGAGCCTAGCTGCCATTTCTACACAATGGCCTCTCACACAAACTGCACTTCAGGGAAAATCCTGTACTGAAGAACTTGCCTCCGCACCGATCTGCCTGCCTGCATTTTGTTTCTGTCATCTGAATCAGCCCTTATAAAGGGGTTCCTGGAATCCGATTTCAACCAATAAGATTGAGGCTTCCTCATCCAATCACAGCTGCCCAGCCACAACCTCTGTCTGCTTCTTTACCAACCAATCAGAGCAGCTCCATTCTGACTGACCAGGACAGTGCCTTTTGGACCAATCAAACTTCGAGGATTTGCAGTCCTCATTTGTGTGAAAAGGAACCAATCAGGGTCCATGGACAGTGCCTTCTGTCGGTATAAATCAGCTCCCCTCTACCTCTGGGGGCGCACATTCCTTTGCACTAAAAATTGCCTTTTCCTAACTAGAGCTGAATGGTTGCCAAAACACTACACCAAACAGTGGAGCCTGGCCCCAGGACCACCTTACACCAGGGCTTCCTAACAGCTGTGCTATTTGCACTGCACAAATTCTCCATCTTCACTGCACCTGTTGGTGTTGAATTGATGCCAGTGACCTTCAGTTGACATATACCTATTTCCCTATGCCTCCACAAATGCAAATGCTATTTCAATCCTATGTGGAATGGCAGATTAAATCTCAGTTTATTAAAAATATTTCTTAGAATAAAAAGATGGCAAACTCACAGATATTAACAACCACACCTAAAACAAAAGCAAACTAAGCAAACAACTAGAACAGGAACAGAAACACAGAAATGGAGATCACATGGAGGGTTAGCAACAGGGGAGTGGGAGGAGGAGAGAGGGGGAAAAGGTACAGAGAATAAGTAGCATAGACAGTGGGTAGAAAATAGACAGGGGAAGGGCAAGAATAGTGTGGGAAATGTAGAAGCTAAAGAACTTATGACACATGGACATGAACTAAAGGGGGGAATGCGGGTGGGAGGAGGTGTGCAAGGTGGAGGGGAATGATGGGGGAGAAATGGGACAACTGTAATAGCATAATCAATAAAATATATTAAAAATGCAAAAAATATATTTCTTAGGTCAGTAAGAAAAAAATCAACAGCTCAGTAGAAAACTCATATACTATATGCTATTCATATATTATGAATAGCATAGCAGTTCTCAAAGTGTGGCCTGGTGAGTCCTGGGGGCTCCCAGACCTCTTTCAGGAGGTCTACGATTCTTTTCTGTTTTTTTTTTTAAACAAAAAATTTTTTTAAATATTTTGATTATTTGTTTTTAGGGAGAGGGAGAGAAACATGAATGTGTAGTTGCTGCCTGCAACCCAGGCATGTGCCCTGACTGGGAATTGAACCGGCGACCCTTTGGTTTGCAGGCCAGCACTCAATCCACTGAACCACATCAGCCAGGGCTATGATCATTTTCATAGTAATTGTTAGGGCATCCAGTGCCACAGGCTGTGAAAGAATTCACAAAGAAAAGAAAAGACAGAGAGCAAATGTTTTATTCACTTTCCAAGAGGGAAAGGGGCATGGTGTGGAGAGGTACACCAGCAGCAAAAGTTGGGGCTGTCAGTTTTTATGGGGTGATAAACGGGGATGGAACTGGGTAGTCATAGCACTTAGTTGTAAAGTAGGAGGTTTCAGGCTGATTGTGCGGCTTCAGTTTGTTCTGCTGTTATCTTTGGGTTCAGGGTCTGGGCGCTCTGGTCTGGCATGTCTTGTTTGTATAAATTTTAAAACACTTGCACAAGGGATGCTTGCAGTAATCTCTCCAGTCCTGAGAATAGAAGCTCAGAGAAACAACAGTTAATTATGCCTGACAGGCTCAAGGAAAGAGATAGCTAGCTCTGGTAAAGAAGGCCTGAAAGAGGCCTCTTTTTGTCCTTATGGTAATGCTGAGAAAACAACAATTTGCCTTTTTCACTATGTCGGCTTTGTACTGATGATGCAAAACCAATGGTGGCTCTTAGTTTGGATCAAGGCAGTGACACCAAATTCGCTAGTTGTCACTGTGTACTTCACCACCACTTACTGGCAAGGGGAAAAACAACTCTTTCACTTAAAACAGTTGTTGATAAGCAGTAAAAAAATTATTAATTTTATTAAATCTTTGTCCTTAGGCGCATGTCTTTTTATTATTTTGTTAGTCAAAATGGGAGATGAAACAGGTACGTAAAGCACTGCTGTTGCATACCATTATTTTCTCAGGGGAAAGGATATAGGCCATTATTTGAGTTGCAAGGTGATTTAGCTGCTTTTTCCATGGAACACTATTTTTTCTTGAAAAAAAATTATGGAGCCTGGCCAGGTGGCTCAGTTGGCTGGAGTGTCATCGCATATACCAAAAGGTTGCTGGTTCAATTCCCAGTCAGGGTGTTACTGGACAAGGACCAGCCAGAAAACTGGTCTGTCTCAGGCCAGCCTGTAGTGTGTGGGTTCTTGACTTTGTGTAGGAAAGATTTCACAATATGAGTCCAGGTGATTTTGAGAGTATGTTTATTAAAGCTGGGGAGAATGAAACAGAGGAAGGACTCAGGGTAGAAGAAGCAACAGGAGAGAGCCTAGGTGGTCCTCGGCTTTGGCTCCCGACAAATGGTACAAGAAAGAAGTGAGCTGCTGTTCAAGGCAGGGCTGCTGTTAGCTAGCTCACTGGGAAGTGAAGGTCACAGTGATAGAAGTGAGCCAATGCAAGGCTGCTTTTAGTTCACTGGGAAGTCAGAGAAAAAGAGGGCCTCAGAAACAGAATCAGGGGTAAGCCAGGGGCGAGCTGCCCCTGCTCACTGTTTCCCTGGTTACAAGTCTCACAGGGCCCCTTAGAGTCTAGGAGGAAGTAAAAAGTTCATGACCAAAGGTACACAGGTGAATTCTAGAGCAAATCAGCACAGAATCTTTGCCCTGAAGGCTTTTTATCTCTCCCTGCCACTCCCCCACCCCACCCACACCCCATGGGCAAGAATCTTAGGAGAGGGTTTCAGCAGAATGTTCCTAAGCTTTCCACGTGGGATTTTAATATGCGAATACATCAAAATGAGCATATGCAGGTGGAGAGCAGGGTTGTTCTATGGTCTGTTTTGCATTTATCTTGGGTCTGTGTGGCTCTAAGGTGTTTTGTTATTTGTTCTCCTGATTTCATCTGTCTTTGGGTTTAGCTGGCACAAATTAGGTCTCTGTTCTTTCTCTGACGAGGGTGATTTAAACTGTTTTCTCTGGTTAGAGAGGAGAGGTATTTGCTCTCGACTGATCTTGGTTAGGGGAGATAAGGTCTTGCAATTCACCAGCTGTAAGTTGTCCAGATTGTTTGGTCTTGTTTAATTTTCTTGTCTCAGTTTTGTATTCCACTTGCCCAGGAATTCTTGTGGCTTTTTCCTATCCTGTCACAAGGGTACATTCCTAAATTGTGGGTTTTGTCCCAGATCGGGGTGTGTTTGGAAGGCAACCAGTTGATGTCTCTCTCTCTCTCTCTCTCTCTCTCTCTTCCTTCCTATCTCAATGAACAACGTATCTTTGGGTGAGAATTTAAAAAATAATGACTAACGGATAACCTGTGGTTATTCAGAGTTTAGTAATTGGTAAACATTTTCTTAAAAATGACAGCATTGGCCCTGGCTGGTGTGGCTAAGTGGATTGAGTTCTGGCCTGTGAATCAAGGGGTCACCAGTTCAATTCCCAGTCAGGGCACATGCCTGGGTTGCGGGCTGGGTCCCCAAATGGGGGAGTGCAGGAGGCAGCCACACATCAATGTTTCTCTCCCTCTCTTTCTCCTTCCTTTCCCTGCTCTCTAAAAATCAATCAATCAATCAACCAATCAAAAGAAAGCATCCCAATACACCAAGGTTGTGGATTCGATCCCCAGTCAGAACACACAGAAGAATCAACCAGTGAATACATCAATAAGTGGAACAACAAATCAATGTTTCTCTCTCTTTCCCTCTCTCTAAAATCAGTAAATATATTTTTAAAACATGAACACTGTTGGCCCTAGCCAGGTAGCCAGTTGGTTAGAGCATTGTCCCAACATACCAAAGTCGCAGGTTTGAACCCCAATCAAGGCACATTTAAGAAGCAACCAATGAATTCATAAATAAGTGGAACAACAAATTGATGTTTCTCCTTCTCTCTTTTTCTTCCTTCCTCTCTCTCAAATAAATAAATAAAATTAAAAAATGACAGTCTGTTACTTTAAGGAAAACAATTGGCATGATTTGTTGCCAAGGATAAAATTCTACCTAGCCTTCTTGGAAAAAGTAAAATTTTGGAAAACTTTAATATGTTACCTTTAGATTCACAGATTCCCAATATTGTTAGATTTTTCTGATATGATTGGTGGCAATATCAATGAATGTTAATTTTTGTATATTGTATAATAAAATGGGTCAACGTTCGCAAGATCTGCACAAGTGTGTGAACCAACATTTTTTAGAAAACCAGTGTGTGATGTTACAAAAGTACAGGTGGGTAAAAGATCATTCCAAAGTGCAAAATAGACAGATGGATCAGAATGTAACAGAACACAAAGAAGGCACTGATGTCATTTCAGATTTCGTATTGCAACCGACCTTCAAGAAACCATTAGCCAGGAGAAGGGTCTCAAGGTCTGGGCAGTTCTTACTGAATTCTACACTTGTTAAATGTTAAAATGTAGCAGATGCAGCTGTGAACAGGATAAACCTGACAGGAACCACATCAGGATAAATGTAGCCAACTGCAAAGAAGAATTCAACATCTAACTGACTAATAGTGTATCTGAATAATGTCTAAGCCTCCCTTCAGGGAGACAGAGCTTTGGATGTGAGTTCCCTGTCTCCTGGACTTGCTGCGGGCAATAAAACTACGTGTGGCAACCATGCCTCATTCTTGAATAAAACACCCCAAGCGGTGAACCCCTTGAGTTTGGTTAACAAAACTATCAGTGGTTAAATGTTAGTGTAGTATCAAAGAATATCCACGATGATCTTCATAGGATATTAAATTACTTCCTTTTCCAATTATTTATCTGTGTGAGACTGGATTTTCTTCTCCTCTTTCAACCAAAACAACAGTGCAATGGAGTGAAGGTGGAGGCAGATAGGAGAGTCCAGCTGTCTTAAACCAGATAGTAAAGAGATTTTTCAAAAATGTAGAACACTGCAACTCTCCTCACTCACTTTTTGGTTTGAAGATATAATTATGTAGTTAATTTATTATTGCTATTTTAAATTCTCAGCTTAAATTTATAAAATGGTAAATATTTTTAAATGAATTTTTTTAAAGATTTTTTATTTATTGCCCTGGCTGGTGTTAATATTTTAAATTATTAATAAATATTTTTATTTATTGCCCTGGCTGGTGTTAATATTTTAAAATATTAATAAATATTTTTTAAAAAAAGATTTTTTATTTATTTATCTTTAGAGAGGAAGGGTAGGAGAGAGGGAGAGGGAGAGAAATATCAATGTGTGGTTGCCTCTCATGTGTCCCTTGCTGGGAACTGGCCTGCAACCCAGGCATGTGCCCTGACTGGGAATCGAACCACGATTGTTTGGTTCACAGGCCTGCGCTCAATCCACTGAGCTACACCAGCCAGGGCATAAAATGGTAAATATTGATAGATGTGATTCCATGTAACCAAAAGCTCTCTGAGCTGCTTAATAATTTAAAGGGTGTACCTGGCCCATTGTTTGTTCATGTCTGTCTAACTGCTTATCATATGGTGATTGTGCAGGTTTTTTAATAAACTAAGAACTTTTAAAAAACTGAGGCAAAGAAGAGAAGTGCTCAAATCATGCAGCTAGCAAGTGCCAGAGCTGATATTTGAACCCATGCATCTGACCCCGAGCTCACGTACTTCCTTTGGCAACATGTTTTAAAAGCCTTTCTTTGACCTGTTACCAGGGAGAGACTGTCATCAGCACTGCCCCCCCCACCCCATCCATGCTTGTTCCTCAGTTCTTGCCTCGCTCTTGAGAGATGAATTCAACTGAGAGATAATGCATGTAGTGGGAATGAGACGGCAAGTTTATTTATGAAATACATGCAAGCACAAAGCTGCAAGCAGGCACCTGGCTAGTCTGAATGCCCCACGTGTAGAGTAAATAAAGTTGTTGGTAAGTTTGTTCTATACTCTTGAGCTGAGGCTACAAGTGGGCACTCAGCTAATCTGAGTGCGCTATTCGGGTTCGGGGGTTATATACTTTAGTCAGCTTCTAGGTTCCCCCTTCCTCTTCCCCTTCTAACCTTGGGGATAATGTATAGCTACAAAGGCTTTCTTTCTTAGCTAGTAAAGGATCTTTTTCTTAAGTGAAATTGCTATAGAGACCCCCTTTCCCAGCACAGAGTCTCAAGGACTCCCTTCCTCCTGGGCGGTTTGTGATGTTCAGAACGCCTGGCAATCTAATTGGACCCAGCTCAGGACCGCTGAATCAATGACCGAGACAGGTCTCTCTCCTCCTCCCTGCCTCAGTTCACTACCTATCTTACCTAACAGACCTCTTTCAGGGATTTAAAGAAAGGGGATGATCAGAGGTGTCAGAAATTTATATACAAAGATGTTTATGAGAAAATAAAATTAGTAGCGACCAGCAGACAGTGGATGATTAATGGCAAATAAACTCATGAAAGGCTTTGAAGAACACTGGAGAATGTCCAGGAAATGACGTGGCCCCAGGAGAAAGGATTTGGGGACGATGGAAGCCATGCAGGCTCAACCTGGGGTGGGAGGAAGGAATCTGCAGTGGCAGGGCTGGGAGAAAGCAGAGAGCCTTTCTTGGAAGCGTGCGCGGGCCCTGTTGCTATTTGGACATGAGGAGGGGGAAGATATGGATTGGGCCCCGGCGGGTGTGGTTCAGTTGGTTGGGGCAACGTCCCCTTGCGGAAAGGTGGCATTGGTTCCTCCTCCGGGGCCTTCGGAAGGCAACCAACTGATGGTTCCCTCTCGCATCTGTATTTCTCTCTTTCTCTTAAAGCAATGAAAAAAAAAAAGTCCTTGGGTGAGGAAAAAAAATTAATATGCAGATTAGGATGCCGGAGGACGGGAGAGAACTGGAAGACAGAGACGCAGAGAATGCGGAGGAGAACGTGGGAAATGTCCGAGGCCTAGCAGGCAGACCCCTAGGCGGCTGGACCGCACCTGCCCGCGGCCAGAGGGCCTGACTCGCAGCAGCTTTAGAGCGACTCTGGAGGGAGGCGGAGGGAAGGGGTGTCAGGGGAGCGTGGGGTTTCCTAGTGAGGAGTAGCGTCTTCACTCTGCAAAGGCCGAGGACACACAACCAGAAGATCAGCGCCTCAGCCCGGCGAAGGGGAACGGTTGGAAGGTGGGGTCACACGAGCGGTGGAGGGTCGCGGTGAACGGAGCGCCGGGGGCGCCGTGCGGGAGGAGAGGCGAGGCGTCGGGCCACGTGCATAAGCTTAGCGCTCGGGGCCCCAGATCGGCAAGGCGAGTATCAACTCAGACGACGCTGGGACTGTTCTGCCCACCACCTGCCAAGTGTTCAGGAAAGCGGCGCCGCGGCCCCACAACTTCCTGTACCGGAGTATTCCAGGTCTCCATCGCACAGGGTGGTTGGAGAATGACAAGTGTCCAGTGGCTGTGAGAAGGACTGATGGACGAGGTCCGGACCCGAAGGGCGACAGCGGGACCTGTGGGGACTACTGGGCCAATGGACGAGGGCTGGACCAATGCGCGAAGGTTTGACCTATCGGTGGGGGCTGGACCTATGGTCAGGGGCGGGACCGGTGGGTGAGGGAGGGACCAATACCGAGGATGCTGGTCGGTCCAGGATGCTGCGCTGGGCGGAGTCAGTGCCTTCCAGTTGCTGAAAGACCTACCCTTCGTACTCGCACGAAAGAGACTGGATTGAACAAGGCCTTTACAAAAAATTTCCCAGCTTCCTCTGCAAGGATCTGGGATCACACCCTTGGGGAGGCCCGAGGGTCGCAGTTAAAGCCACTTGCTTAGTGCTGGGGAATTGCAGCGGAGGATCCAAACCCAGGCCTCAAGAGTTACCGACACCACCGTCGCCCCCACGCCCTCTGCGCGCGGATTGGTCAGGTCGCTAGTTCGGCGCCGTTCTGAGAAGACCTGGAAAAGCGGAGTTTACCCAAGGAATAGGGTCCCCGCGTCGCTACTGCGCATGCTTGCGTCGTGACCCTAGCTTGAGGTGACTGCCACTATCAAGGCGGGGGCTGCAGGCACGGAAGCTAAGGGACTTGCGGGGGCTCAGTGCCCGTAGAGGGCTCCTCTGCGGCTGCTGCCCTGCGGGTGCCTGGTAAGGACGGGCCACAGCGGGTCGGGAAGGGTCCTGGGTCCCATGGCGTGGATGCAACCCCTTCCGGCAGGGGTCGTTCTTGGTTCCTAAGGGCTGCTGATCCTGGGAGTTTCCCCTGGCTCTGCGTCGCTGCGCTCAGGCCCCCTCCCTGTTCTTCATCTGTGGTAAGTCTCCTTTCTCCTCGCTCCTCCTTCTCCCAACCCAACCGACCCCAGGACGGAGCCCTGACAGACACCCTAAATCAGGGAGCCCCACATTGGCCTGCCTTTCCTTGACCCCACCCAGTACTTCTCCCCTCCCTGCACCCATCTTTGGCCCCGTCCCACCCTTGTGGCTCTAGAGGTCCCCGCAGGGATGGCAGAGGGTTGGAGGTGTGAGATACTGGGGCGGGGGAAACACTCAAAGGCTTGGTCAGGAACCAATGGAAATGATTGGAGATGATCGGAGCTGGGGCCGTTTGAGCACGGCACAGACAGGTGTGATGACAAATTACAATGGGTAAAGAAGGAGTGAAAGTAACTAAATTCTGAGCCATGGTGATTAGGGGAAAGGCGGTGCCATGACATGAAATTCCCACTTTGGAGAAGCTCTTCCCTGCATACTATAGAGTAGCAGTTCTTGAGTTTTTTTGGATCACTGCTGCTTTGAAAATCTCCCTGTAAGAATATGTACCTGCACAGCTAAGCTGGCCCATCATCCCACCAACCATCCATTCACAACCCTCCATGAACCGCATGAGACAGTGATTATGGGGGGCGGGGACAGCTGTCAATATCACTGGGAATTTTTTTTAAATCCTTACCCAAGGATATGTTTATTGGTTTTAGAGAGAGACGAAGGGAGAGGGGTACGGGAAGGGGGAAAGAGAAAGGAAAAAAAACCCATTGATGTGAGAGAGAAACATCAATCAGTTGGCTTCCATATGCACCCTGGCCGGTGAACGAACCCCCAACTTAAATATGTGCCCTGACAGGGAACTGAATCAGCAACCTTTTGGTAAATGGGACGATACTCAGACTGGGAACTTTTTTTTTTTTTCAAGATTTTTTAAAGTACTTTTGTTTTTCTTTTAGATTTTATTTATTTATCTTTAGAGGGGAAGGGAAGGAGAGAGGGAGAGAAACATCAATGTGCGGTTGCCTCTTGTATGTCCCCTGCCGGGAACTGGCCTGGCAACCCAGGCATGTGCCCTGACTGGGAATCGAACCACGATTCCTTCGGTTCGCAGGCAGACTGGGAACTTTTTATTTCATTTTAAAGACTTTTATTTATTTTTAGAGAGAACAGAAGGAAGGGAGGGAGAAAGAAAGAAGAGAAACTCCCTCGGTTGCTGGACCAGCCTGCAACCCAGGTATATGCCCTGATGGGGGAATCGAACCAGTGACCTTTTGTTTTGTAGGACTACGGTGCCCAACCAGCTGAGCTACACTGGTCACGCTTGCTGGGAGTTGTTTAAAACAAGCACTTAACCCTTCACCTACCTGTTATTAAGAACCCCTGCTAAATTCACCACTATTCCTATTACACAGGTGAAACCAACCCAGAGAGGGTAAGGGGTTTGCCCTCACGGCAGAGGATACAAGTGTTGATGGACGTTTATGGTATTTCTCTCCCATAAGTATGAAGGTAATTCTGCTGACCCATCATCAGCCACCAGGCAGGGCTCCCACCTTTCAGAATCTCACCAATAAGGTATTGGACCTCCCATTAGTTTCCTATTGCCTCACATTACCACAAATTTAGTGGCTGAAAACAACACAGCTTTGTAACCATCTTACAGTTCTGCAGTTCAGAAGTCTGATTAGGTCTCACTGAGTTAAAATCAAGGTGTGGGCAGGGCTGTTGCTTCCTGGGGACTCTCGGAGAGACCATCTATTTTTTGTGTTTTCCACCTTCTAGAGGCCTCCAGCATTCCTTGGCTCAGGGCCCCCTCCACAGCCAGCAACATTTCATTTCTCTGACCCTGCTAACATCAGCATATCTTTCTCTGACTCTCTTCTTCTGCCTCCCTCTCCTGCTATTTAGGATCCCTTTGATTGGACTCGCATGCATAATCCAAGCTAATCTCCTACTTTAGTAACCTTAATTCCATCTGAAAATTTAATTCCTCTTTACTATGTAAGGTAACATTTGCAGGTTCAGGGATTGGGGCCTGGACATTTTGGGGAGGCCGTTATTCTGCCTCCCAACAATCTGATGATGTCTCAGAGGCTCCTGCCAGTTCTTAACATTGTGCGAGCCATCTTTAACTCCTGGGTTTCCTTTGTGCAGACCAGTGTCATGGCAGCTGGTTGGGATAAGTGGAGACTGAGGCCACAGCAATATAAAATCACCAGGTTACACAGTTATGGGGAGTGTGTAAACTGAGTGGAGTAAGGTAGCTGTTAAGCTGTTTGATCTTTTTAATTTGTTTCTGCTTCACTTTTTTTATCCTCACCGAGGACATGCTTATTGATTTTAGAGAGAGGGGAAGGGAGGGAGGGAGAGAGGGAGAGAAACATCAATGTGTGAGAGAAACTGGTTGCCTCTTGCATGCTCCAACTGGGGACCTGGCTGGCAACCCAGGCATGTGCCCTGATCCAGAATTGAACTAGTGACCTTTTGTTTTGCAGGCCGATGCTTAATCCACTGAGCCACACCAGCTAGAGCCTATCTTCTTTAAAAAGAGTTTTATAACGAGCTCTTACAATTAAGTCTATGATGTATTTAAAGTTAACTTTTATATGTGGTGTGAGGAGGGAGCTCATCTTCATTCTCTTGTATTGGATATCTAGTTGTTCCAACATTCAATATTTGTTGAAAAGTCTATTCTTTCCCCCTCATCAAGGGTTGGACTTAATCTTTACCTCCTGACAGGGGGAAGTGTTTACTTTTTGGAATTATTCGTGAGGATGACCTGTCCCTTCTCCCCCATTTATTTATTTATTCATTCAACTATTCATATCAGCGTGGACTTGTGGAAATGTATTTTATTCTTTGGGTTATACCCTGAGGACTTCCTCGGAGGCTCTGGATGAAGTTTTCTCTGTAACTGGCGTTTCTCAGTTTAAGCCTCAGCTGCTCAGGGTGGAGCGGCTGAGGAATGTTGGCTCTGGACCAACATTGGTCCAGAACCCAGACTGGGTTCAAGTTTTGGCTCCCACTCTCTCTGCTGTCCTGGGCCACTTATTTAAGTCCCTGGGCCTCTCAGTCCTACCAGGGGCAGAGCAAGGATGATGATGACACTGGAAGGCAGGTTGTTGGGTTATGTGTGGCACTGCAGATGTGGACTAACGTCATGGGGTTTTTGTTCCCAGCTCAGAACCCAGCCTGAGGACCAACGACACGGCTCTGGGGGGGGTGGGTCACTTTAACGTTGAACAGGAACAGGAATGCCAGGGGGGCAGGGTGTGTCCTCTCTTTCTCGTTCATTTTATCTTTTAAATTCTGGTTGTTTATATTAATCTTTACTTTTAAATGTTAAATATTTTCCCATTGTAAAAGTAGTTCATGAACATTACAATTTGGGGGAAATAATGGAAAATTAGAAAAAATAAGAGAAAACTAGCAGCAAATGAAATCCCTCATTCCTACCACTAACATTTTTTTAGATTTCATTTTAATTGTTCTTTTTTTAATATATTTTATTGATTATGCTATTACAGTTGTCCCGTTTCTCCCCCATCACTCCCCCCACCCTGCACACCCTCTCCCACCCACATTCCCCTCTTTAGTTCATGTCCTTGTGTCATAAGTTCTTTAGCTTCTACATTTCCCACACTATTCTTACCCTGCCCCTGTCTATTTTCTACCCACTATCTATGCTAGTCATTCTCTGTATCTTCCCCCCACCTCCTCCCACACCCCTGTTGCTAACCCTCCATATGATCTCCATTTCTGTGGTTCTGTTCCTGTTCTAGCTGTTTGCTTAGTTTGCTTTTGTTTTAGGTGTGGTTCTTAATAGCTGTGAGTTTGCTGTCTTTTCACTGTCATATTTTTGATCTTCTTTTTCTTAGATAAGTCCCTTTAACATTTCATACAATAAGGGCTTGGTGATGATGAACTCCTTGAACTTGACCTTATCTGAGAAGCGCTTTATCTGTCCTTCCATTCTAAATGACAGCTTTGCTGGAAAGAGCAATTTTTGATGTAGGTCCCTGCTTTTCAAGATTTCAAATATTTCTTTCCAGCCCCTTCTTGCCTGGATGGTCTCTTTTGAGAAATCAGCTGACTGTCTGATGGGAACTCCTTTGTAGGTGACTGTCCCCTTATCCCTTGCTGCTTCGAGAATTCTCTGCTTCATTTTCATCTTGGCTAATGTAATTACAATGTGCCTTGATGTGTTCCTCCTTGGGCCCAACTTCTTTGGGACTCTCTGAGCTTCCTGGACGTCCTGGGAGTCTATTTCCTTTGCCAGATTGGGGAAGTTCTCCTTTATTATTTGTTCCAATAAGTTTTCTACTTGTTGCTCTTCTTCTTCCCCTTCTGGGACCCCTATAATTCGGATGTTGGGACGTTTAACGATGTCCCGGAGGTTCCTAAGCCTCTCCTCATTTTTTTGAATTCTTGTTTCTTCCTCATTTTCTGTTTGGTTGTTAATTTCTTCCTTCTGGTCCACTCCATTGATTTGAGTCCCAGTTTTCCTTCCATCTCTATCGGTTCCCCATGCATCTTCCTTCATTTCATGTATTGTAGCCTGCATTTTCTCATCTAATTTATGAGCAAAATCAACCAATTCTGTGAGCATTTTGATGACCAGTGCTTTGAACTGTGCATCTGATAGGTTGGCTATCTCTTCGTTGCTTAGAGGAATTGACTCCAGAGTTTTAATTTTTTCTCCGATTTGAGCCATTTTTGGTGGGTTTTTTTGGTTTTGTTTTGTTTTGGTTTTAGTCTGGTCGCGGTTATTATGTATGAGGGGTGAAGCCTTAGGTGTTCCTCAGGGCGGGGCAGCCCAGTCGCTGGGTTGTGACGCTTTAGGTAGGGGCGGGGTCCGAGAGGGAAGAATGGCGCCTGTTCCGCTCTCTTCTGGACTCCGGTCCCTTCCGCTGCTTCCCCTTCACCTGGATTATCTGCGCACGGGCGCATGCTTACGTAGTGAGGGGTGGAGCCTCAGGCACTCCCCAGTGTGGGGCAGCCCAGTTGCTGGGTTGTGACGCTGTATGTGGGGGCGGGGTCTGAGAGGGAACAATGGCGCCTGCTCCACTCTCTCCTGGATTCAGTCCCTTCTGCCACTTCCCCTCTGCCTGGACCGTCTGCGTGCGCGAATGTAGGACCCCCTGGTCAGCCAGCCACCTTGTGCGTCCTCACTGGGTCTACACAGTTGCCCCCCTGTGCCCGGGGTCCACCAGCTGCCGCCCGTGCACCTGGGAACTGCGAGCCACTGCTACTTGCGTTCCTGGGTCCGCACCTCCACTTTCTCCTGCCGCGACTCCGCCCCTCTTACCGGTCTGGATGAATGGTTGTTGGACTTCCGTACAGTTCAATTTTCTATCAGTTCTGATTGTTTTCTTGTTTCTAAATATTTGTTGTCCTTAATTTTGGTTGTGAGAGGAGGCACAGTGTGTCTGCCTACGCCTCCATCTTGGCCGGAAGTCCCTACCACTAACATTTTGATAAATTACTTTTTAGTTGGCTTTAGTGCATTTTTATATAATTTTTTGCAAACAGACCAGAAAGCACCTGCTTTTTAAGTTAAGAACACGTCAAATAAAATTAGTAAATACATTACAAATATGACTGGAATGGAGAATAAATAAAAGGAAAGACAAGTGAGTTGAGAGAGAAAGACAAGACAGGGATCAAAGTTCTTGGTCTTCATTTTTTGGAAAAAATCACAGTTGTTTAGCCTAGAAAAGATCATCTTTGCTAAATGTGGTCATTGGACTTTCTTTCTAACAATGCTTTTTTTGTAAACCAGATATAAACACTTTAAAGCCTTATATCCTTTTCCTTTTTCACCCCTTGTGTCCTCTCTTTTTTAAAAAAATATTTTTATTTATTTATTTTTAGAGAGGGGACGGGAGGGAGAAAGAGAGGGGATGGGAGCAGAAAGAGAGGGAGAGAAACATCAATGTGTGGTTGCCTCTTGAGTGCCCCCTACTGAGGACCGGCTCACAACCCGGGCATGTGCCCTGACTCGGAATTGAACCTGTGACACTTTGGTTCACAGCCCACGCTCAATCCACTGAGCTACGCCAGCCAGGGCTATTTTATTTTTTTATTTGAATGATGATCTAAAGAAAAAAAAACCTGGCTCCCTGGCTCCCTGGGATGACAAGCAGAGCTTTTGGAACTGTGGAGGCAGTTGTGCTAAGATCCAGCTAGCTGGAGGGCTCCTTACTGAGCAAACAGGCCCTAGTCTCATGCACAGGCCCTGTGTGCGCCTCCCTTCTGGGAGCATGCTCTTGGTTTGAACATGCATGGAAGGTTGGGATCAAGATATAGGAGGAATACCATAAGCTATGATTTTTTTTTTAAGATTTTATTTATTTCTAGAAGAGGGGAAGGGAGGAAGAGAGGGTGAGAAACATCAATGTGTGGTTGCCTCTCATGTGCCCAGGCCAGTTCTCATGCACTAGGGAACTGGCCTGAAATTCAGGCATGTGTCCTGATTGGGAATCGAACTGGGGACCCTTTGGTTTACAGTCTGGCACTCAATCCATTGAGCTACACCAGCCAGGGTGCTATTGTTTATTGGGCACTTACCTTGCTCTATGCCCTTTTGTGCTGACTTGTGCCTGCCCCCAAATTCATATGTTGAAGTTCTAATCTTCAGGACCTCAGAATGTGACTATATTGGAGATAGGGCCTCTCAAGAGGAAATTAAGGTTAAAATATGTCATATTAGCTTGGCCTTGATCCAGTATGAACAGGGTCCTTATAAGAAGATATTAGGTTGTGAAGCTTCCATCCAAGATGGAGGCATAAGTAGATATGCTTTGCTTCCTCACACAACCAAAAGAAGGATAACAGCCAATTTAAAAACAAAAAACAACCAGAACTTCCAGAAAATTGAACTGCATGGAAGTCCAACAACCAAGGTGTTAAAGAAGAAACATTCATCCAGACTGGTAGGAGAGGTGGAGATGGGCAGCCACATAGGAGAGGATGCGTGGCAAGGCAATGGCTGGTGGACTGGGTGGTCTCACATTCGCATGCAGATAAACCAGGAGAAACAACTGGGAAGTGAGACAGATGGTGCAACCCAGGGTTCCAGTGCTGGGAAAGAAAGCTTCAAAAACCTCTGGCTGTAAAATCTGTGGGGGTTGCAGTGGTGGGAGAAACTGCCAGTGTCATAGGAGAGTCCTCTGGAGAAGCTCATGGGGTTCTAAATATACACAAGCCCACCCACCCGGGAATCATACCTGAAGGGCACAACTCCCTTGTGAGTGGTGAGGGAAGTGACTGACAGCAGGGCAAGAGCTGAGCAAGCAGCATTGGTTCCTTCTCTGACCCCTCCCCGACATATAGCACCACAACACAGAGACGTGGGTTGACCCACCCCCATTCAATACATAAGGCTCCACCCCTTACAATGTAATAGGTGCGCCTAGACAAAGAAATATGACTCAAATAAAAGAACAGATCAAAACTCCAGAACAACAACTAAGCAATGAAGAGATAGCCAACCTATCAGATGCAGAATTCAAACCACTGGTAACCAGGATGCTCTCAGAAATGACTAAGTATGGACACAAAATAAAGAAGGAAATGAAGGCTATGCAAAGTGAAATAAAGAAAAATATACAGAAAACCAAGAGTGAAGGGAAGGGAAGGGATCAATGATTTGGAAAAGAAGGAAGAAATAAACATTCAACCAGGACAGAATGAAGAAACAAGAATTTTTAAAAATGAGAAGCTTAAGAACTTCCAGGACAACTTTAAATGTTCCAACATACGAATCGTAGGGGTGCCAGAAGAAGAAGAGCAAGAAATTGAAAGCGTATTTGAAAAAATAATGAAGGAAAACTTCCCCAATCTAGCAAAGGAAATAGACTTCCAGGAAGCTCAGAGTCCCAAAGAATTTGGACCCAAGGGAGCACCCACCAAGGCACATCATAATTACATTAGCCAAGATTAAAGATAAGGAGAGAATCTTCAAAGCAGCAAGAGAAAAGGAGACAGTTACCTACAAAGGAGTGCCCATAGACTGTCAGCTGATTTCTCAAAAGAAACCTTGCAGGCAAGAAGGGGCTGGAAATTACTCCAAGTTATGAAAAGGCAAGGACCTACAACCTAGATTGCTGTATCCAGCAAAGCTTTCATTTAGAATGGAAGGGCAGATAAAGTGCTTCCCAGATAAGGTCAAGTTAAAAGAGTTCATCATCACCAAGCCCTTATTATATGAAATGTTAAAGGGACTTCTCTAAGAAAAAGAAGAAAATCAAAACTAAGAACAGTAAAATGACAACAAACTCACAACTGTCAACAACTGAACCTAATAAAAACAAACTAAGCAAACAGAACAGGAACAGAATCACAGAAATGGAGATCACATGGAGGGTTATCAGCGGGGAGGGAGAGGGAGGAGAATGGGAGAAAAGGTACAGGGAATGCGCATAATTAGTAGGCACAAAATTGAGACGGGGAGGTTAATAGTATAGCAAATAAAGAAGACAACTTACATGGATAACCCACGGACATGAACTAAGGGGAAGAATGCTGTAGGGATGGGGGTGCATGGAGGAGGGGGATAAAGGGGAGAAAAAATGGGACAACTGTAATAACATAATCAGTAAAATATACTTAAAAAATATATATTGTGTATTACAATATATACACACACAAGGAAGACTCTGTGAGGACACAGGAATAAAGAAACAGTGGGAACCACAAAGCCAGTTGAAGAAATAGGTCCAGCACTACAAGTAGGCATCTGCGGGCCTTACCACACTGCCTGGGTCCACAACAGGACAGGCAAGACGTACCTCCATGCTATAGCGTTGTTTCTGGGCTAACACTGTAGATTGGGAAGATGTGCCATCCACCTACACCACCTAGTTGCCCCCAAAAGAAGGCTGATGTCCCCACCCTGTTACTCCAGGGCTGTGGTCTTCAGACTAGCATTGTCTGGTAACCTGTCCTTTCTTCTTCTCCAGGCTAGAAGCCAGGGAGCCCTCAGTGACCACAGATTCTCTGGACCATTCCATACCCTGTCTCCACCTATCCAAGCAGCACCAGCTGAAGCACAAGGTCACTGCGCTCTCGGGGCCCTGGCACCTCCTGAGCTCTGGGTGGCCCCAGGCCTCCTGCCTGGGGTTGGGGCAGGATCTAGTTGTGAGTCCAGAGAGTCCCACCTCCCAGGGCCAGGGACTCTGGTCTGCAGAGTGTCAGGGTGAAAAGGTTCTGGGAATTCTGGGAGGGTCGATGACCTGAGCCCACATCCCCACCGTCTGTCTCGGATGCTTGGTGCTCAGGAACGCCAGGGACTGTTACCCTGGACCAGGTACAGCAGGTGTCGTGTGAGGTTGGGCTCCGGATCTTCCTCAACTGGACTCCCAGCTCTGCTGCTTCATGGCTGCGTTAGCTGCCCTGGCCTGGCTCAGTGTCTCCATCTGTAAACTGGGTCAGTAACAATGGTAAACTTTTAGAACACGGGTGCTGAAAGGTTAGATGGAAAAGCCCGTGAAACACTTGGCCCCATCCTCAGCACCTTCGGGCCTCCATTCGTAGTAACTCAGTTATCAGTATCTTAATCCTCCAACAGTGCTGCCCTCCCTGCCCCCACAAGAGCCCTGTGCTTGGCACATTTTACATGGGCCGGGGGTGGGGGTGGGGGCGGGAGGAGGGCAGTGAGGTTTGGATGGGGGAGGTGACATGCTCACTGCTGCCAAGAGAGGAACTGGCCAAGCAGAAGCACCTGCCCAGGCTTCTCCAGCTGTGTTCAGATCCTTGCCCACCCTGGTGCCCCATCTGCCCAGTCTGCACCCCGGGTCTGTTCTCCTGAGCCCCAGGCTTCACTGATGGGGGTTGTATCCTCTCTTAGGACAGAGGCCCTGGGCTGCCAGCTCCCCTGCCAGGGAGGAGAAGTAGAAGTCCATCCACTGGGGCCTGAGCACGGCCTGGGGGAAGGCTGTTGGTCCCAGGATGCCTCTGCCTGAGCCCAGCGAGCAGGAGAGTGAGAGTGTGAAGGCCGGTCAGGAGCTGTCCCCTGAGTCCCCTGGGACTGGCACCGATGTTATTCCTACAGCCCCCAAGAAGCCCAGGAAGTTCTCCAAACTGGTCCTGCTGACAGCCTCCAAAGACAGTGCCAAAGTGGCCGCGGCCAAGCGCAAAGGAGTGCACTGCATCATGTCTCTGGGGGTGCCTGGCCCCACCACCCTCGCCAAGGCCCTCCTTAAGATCCATCCTGAGGCCCAGCGTGCCATTGAGGCAGCCCCCCAGGAACCTGAACAGAAATGCAGGAAGCTGGACACAGGTGAGGCCCTGGTCCCAGAAAGCAAAACTATGAGCAAGACCTCCCTGGGGCCGGAAGTCCCCTGATACCTGGGTAACCGAGGTGATAGGCTGGGTCGGCTCTGGAAAGAGTGTGCCTGTCCTGTGAATGTGTCTGTGTATATCCTGCTTTCCACAATATGTCTCGGTGTAAATCTCTATGTGTTTGTAGCCTCCCTGCCTGTGTGTCTAGGGTTTCGTGTCTACATATGTATTTGCCTGGGAAGGTGTGTCTGTGTACATCATTGTGTGTCCTTGTCCCTGGGCCTATTTCTGTCCGTGTCTGCTAGTATGTATTTGTGTATTTATGTGTCTGGGGGTCTGTGTGTGCTTGTTTCTGTGCAGAGTCTATTTGAGGCCCCAACTAGAACTCCCCCCGCACTGCCCCCTCTACCAGGCTTGGTGCAGATGACAATGGAACGTAGAATCCTGAGGGATGCCTGAGGGAGGGGATGCCTAGTGGTTGGGAAGGAACTGAGCTGGGGTTTCTTTTCAACTGGAAGTGGGGTCTGCCATACCCTAAGAAGACCGAGAAAACACAAGGCAGGGCAGTTGGCTCTGTTTGCTGCCTGTGAACAGGCAGCCCCTTGGAGTCAGTCAGGGCACTCAGGCTGGCAGCCAGTCTCGGGAAAGGGAAACCGAAGCCTCTTGGTTTCCATCATGTAGCTGGACAGTGCAATTGACCCCTCCTCACTGATGGAAATTTTCTGGAGAGTGCTCTGAAGTTGGGGTGGAGGGAGCCCTACTGTTTCCCCAAGGCTAGGACTTCAAGGCTCCTGAGATGGGGGCACCCCAGCTACAGGCCTGGACCTCACAGGGTACCTAAGGAACCCCTCACCCTCCATCCCTTGCTGGAAAGGAGCTGCAATCAAGGAGTCGGGGACTTCACCTCCCCAGAACCTGGAGGCCCCACTGCAGCATCCCCGGCTCACCTTGGGAGCACTTCTACCAGCCAGTTTTGGTTCAGGTGTCTCCATGTGTCTACCTGCTTCCTGCCAGCCCCAGGGGTGAAGGTTGCCGCCCCATGACCTGTTGGGCAGCAAGGCTCAAACAGGCCAACCCGCTGATCATGGCAGAGGGTGAAAGGGGAACATCTGGCTCAGAGCTTGTGCTTCCCACTTAACTCAGTGAGTTGGGTAATCTGCAGGGTCTTCTCCATCCTGTCTGAGACCTCTGCTTAGGCATCTGCCCAGCTTCTGGGCCTACATGGGCCCCACTCCACTCATGCTACTGTGAGAATTAGAACAAAGCTGCCCTTCCTCAGATGGAGAACAGAACAAGGGCTGCCTCTCAGCCACGCAGTCTCCCTTAGGCAGGCACTCTGGCCATCAACAACTCCCTCAACCTGCCACCCCGTCTTTACCGCTGTACCTAATGCACACCTCCACCTCTTGCTCCACACCAGGCCAGGAAGTGGAGATAGCAGCAGGTTCCTCGTGCTCAGCCCATATTTGGTCCAGAGTTTCCTGGAAATGACTTTAGCAGCCTCAGTGGCCTTTGGGAGCATATCTCTTGAGTGGCAATTACTTCTCTAAGTCAGTCAGTGGAACCCCCCACCCCTCCCTTTTCCTCTGACAGCAGCCTGGTGTTGACCCACCCCCTTCTCTTCCAGAAGGAAAAGAAGATGGAAGGTTGGCAGGGCGGCCTGCCCCCAGTCCTGTAGTGGCCAGGGAGGAGTCCTCTGTGGGGCCCAGCAAGGCCTCATAACCCTGACAACTGCAGGCGAAGCATCCTTGATGAGTCAGTGAATTTGGCTGTGACTTCTGCTTGCAGCCCTGTCCCTAAGTGATTTTCACTCTTAACATCATGTAATGTTTTTCAACTCAAGCGCAATTTACTTTTGTAAGCAGGAAAAAAAATATCAAAACAATAAAATAAGCTACATGCTAGATCCCGTCATGAACAGGTTGTATAAATTCCAGGATTCTGGGTCCTTTGAGGCCCAACTCCAACCACCTCCCACCCCCCAGGACCCTGCCCACCCTACCAACCCTCACAGGGCCCTTCCCCGGGGCTGCCTGGTCTGGGCTATCTCTCAGACCCGGAGTGGCTTTCAGGGGCCTCCATCCCTCATAACCTCATACCCCTGGGGCACCTTCAGTCTGGAAAACCAGCCACTGGCCCAGAGACTGGGTGGGGTCCCTGAGGTTCCCCTTCCTTCTGCCTTGGTCTGAAAGTGGGCAGTGGGCCCTCTAACCCTGACCCTCTAAGAAGCTGGTCCAGCCCCTCCCTGACTCTCCTTCCATGGTTGTTCCCTTGCTGGAGTATGGGACTCTCTCCACACTCCAGGAGCAGTGTGGGACTGCTCCTGTGGGACTCTCAGGAGCCTCACCTACTCAAGTAGCCACTCAGGACTGACAGCCCCCTGCACAGGGTCCCTGCAACCATGGCAGCCCAGGGTTCTATTGAGGAGGGGGTGGACCTGCAGTGTGGGGTTAGGGACCGTGACAGAAGCATGTGGTACTCCCATCATGCTCCTTCCAGGTGGTTTTGTGGGCTGAGGGAGATAACCAGGACCCTGAGCCCCTCCCCAGCCCCTGGGTGCTGCCCGTGCTGGAGGAGGAGGGGAAGAAACACACAGTTTGCCTTCAACCAGAAGTCAGAATCCCCCAGAAGCTCCCATGGGGAAGGTTTCGGCCTCAATTGCTTTACCACGTGTGGTCCTCATCCTTTGGAAACTGCCACTGGGCACAAGGAAATGGCTTATTTTTTAAATGTAGAGTTTGCAGGCCTTGTGTAATCGGGAATCAGCATCTATTGACTCCCTGTCAGGAGAAGGAGACACTTAGCACAGTTTCCTTGCCAGTTCTTTTTGCTATTTTTTTTCTATTTTATTTTTACAGCATGTTTGTTTATAATGTTTATATTCTGTAACCATAATTTGAGATGCTCTTTTGTCTTAATTCTTTATTTAAGTAGATGCCTCTTACCCTCCAATTCCTCCTTTCCTCAGTTTTGAGTCATCCTTTCAGTGGGCGGTTTTGGTCTGATGGTAAGAATGCAGGGGGAGTTGCTCAGGGTCTGATGTGTGCTGGTGGCGTTCCACCAGAGAAGCAGCAGTGGAGAAGAGGGTGTGAGGAAAGGGGGCAGGCATGACTTCTGCCACTCAGCCTGGTGTCCAGGCAGGCCCAGCCTGGGTGAGTCAGAGAGGATTAACCCTGACCTGCCCACTCTCTGAACTTTAGTGTGGCATTATTGACCCCTCCCACTATTACCAGGGAAGCCACAAGCTGGGTTCTCCTGTCCCCAGTGAGGGGCCTGGCTGACTTGGTGGCCACTGGAGGCTGCTTGAGGTTACAGCAAGGGCCCACCTCCCTCCTGAGTGGCAGACGGTGTCCATTGTCTGTCTGTGAGGTGTTCAGTACCATGAGGCAGGAAGCCACTGCTAAGCCAGCTGGGAGCATACTCTGGTGTCAAGATTTTCTTTATTTTGAGACATTTCAAACTTCCATAAAAGTTGAGGGAACAGTGCAGGTGACATGGTGGTATAGCCCTCACCTAGATTCACCCTCATCTCTCCCCCTTTTCCTCTACCTGTCAGTCCAGAGCAGGGTGCCTGGGACCTGGGTCACAGCTCTAGACTCCCAGGGCTAGACGCGAAACACAGAACTATCTGACTTGTAAGTTCATGAAAGCTGAGGCTAAGGGCTGCCCAGGAGAAGGCAGGGTGCACCACAGCATCTGACAGGGTCCTGATCGGTGGGCTCAGGGAAGCCCTTAAAGGGAGCTGAAGGGTGAGGAAGGTCGGCCTGAGAGGGTTAAGTGTAGGTAGGGCCCAGGGCAGGCAGATCAGGAGGCAGGCATGGTAGGCAGGTGCTGGTGGCTCAGGGCCTGGAGTCCACAGTGAGGGTTTCAGATTTATCATGGGTATTGGGAGGCAGGGGAAGGATTCATGCAGAGAAGGAACATGGTCAGCATCATTACACGAAACTCCCCCAAGCACCATTAGGAGGTACTGGTGGGGCCCAAAGTGGGAGCTGGAAAGCCACTGAAGAGGCCCCACAGCCTGGGTGAGAGGAGAGGGAGGGGAGAGCGTGGAAGGAGGCTGAGCCAGGCTTAGTGACAGATCATTTTGCCTGGGGGACTGGGCACGAGGGAGAGAGGACTGATCTGCCCAGCTGAGGGGTGACAGTGCCACCTACCAGGAGGAGAAGGGGCAGGGGAAAGTGACCCATTCTGGTTCCACGCAGCTGGCATTCTACCAGATGGTTGCTTCCTGTGAGGAGAGTGGTTCCCAGGAGTGTCCAACAGAGCAGAAAATTCTCGGAGATTGAAAATGACGTCTGTCAGCTCCTACTCTGTGTGTGGGAGGGCGGTGCATTAATTACAGTGGGGATGAAAAGTGAATAGGATGATCACACATTTCCTTTTTTAAAAAAGCTTTTATTCATCTTCAAGCTAAAATAAAAGGTAATTCATAGTCATTGAAAAATAGAAAATAAAAATATTACAAATATATTTTGTAATCTACCACTTATAATACATGTTTCATATTCAGAAAATTGACATAATATGGCTCATACTTTTTCTTAATGGATTACAAATTATTTTCTAGCATCCTTTTACTAACTGCACAGCTAACTAACCACTACAGGGATGGGTAAGTTTATCCAACCAATTCTGACTGCGGGAGTATCCCAATTGTTTCTAGGTTGTTAACAATCTTTTAAAGCAGCAATTTGCAACCTTTTCCATCTCGTGGCACACAAAAACTAATTACTAAAATTCTACAGCACACCCAAAATTACATGTTTTTTGCCAGTCTGACAAAAAAAAAAAGGTAGAATTTAGATTCATTCATACTGCATGGACGTTGTGTTGCTGTTGTGATTTATCTGACAATCTAAAGGAACAGAGGTCAGTGCCCCTCAATAGTCAGGTACTGCACGTTTTAAAAATTCCCGTGGCACACGGGTTGAAAATCGCTGTTTTAAACAGCCTTGGGCTTTCCTAGGACAAAGCTCTTGAAGTGAGGTTGCCAATAAATACCGAACTCTCCGACATTCTTGCAAGCACTTGGTTCTATCATTAAAAAGAAAAAAAAATAGCACCCTCCACTTCCCTCTTGTACGCACAGCTTTTACGTGTTTTCTCTTGGGGGTTGCATTTTCCTTGGTTGCTTTCAGAGAGTTCATCAGGGGACCTTTGTGGCTGATGCTCTTGGCGGCGCCCCCCACGTAGGGGGCTCAGGCTGACTCAGCGGCAATCCAGGCGCCTCCCCTGTACCGAGGCTGTGAGCGCCGCCAGGAGTGCCGTTTTTCGGCAGTGCCAGTTTATCCTACTCTATGGACCCAAGACGCCCACCCAGACGCCTCAAGGATCCGGCACAGTACCTTCTGCAGGGAGAGAGGGTGGGCGATTGAACGGCAGATGGTCCGCTACAGGAGAATGCGACTGTGATCTTCCCACCCTAAAGTCTAGCACAAGTTGCAGCCAACCCTCCTCCGTTTTATTTCCCCGTAGCACGTACTTCTTTTACTTTTAATTAAAATTTTACTTTTCAACTACAGTTTACATTCAATGAGCCCATACTACTTCTAACAGACCATCAACTCAGTGTTTGTATCTACTGCTTACTGCCCATCCCTAATAACACAAGCTCCACATCACTAGGGCGGGGAGCTTTGTTGATTTTGGTCCCCGAGGTGGCAGGTGTGGAGAACTGGAAGGTGGGCAGGCTGAGAGATGCGAGGCGCGAAGGGGTACAGGACTGGGAGTGCAGGTGGAGAGCAGAGATTTAGAGCTTGGAGAAGCGTAGATGCGAGAAAGACGTGGAGAATGCGAGGAACGGGGCAAAGCAATGAAAATGTCGAGGGTGGGAAAGGGTGCGGGAGAACGCGGAGAAGAAACAGACTCGGGGGATAAAACTCGCGGAGGATGCGGAGAATAAGGAAACCAGGAGCGGACGGGAGGCCAGCAGTAGGGCCCTGCAGGATGTGGACATCCACTCGCCTGGAGCCAGGGGGTGCTACGAGCAGCTGCTTTAGAGCGATAAGCGGGAGGAGGAGGGGAGGGTAGTCTGAATAGCGTGGAGTTCCCTAGAGAGGAACAGCGTCTTTACTCCGCAAACTCCGAGGAGAGCACGCGCAGCTAGAAGACTGGGGGCTCTGGCTGGCGAAAGAGAGCGAATGGAGGAAGGGGTCCCACAGGGCTGGGGTGGGTCGTGGGAACGAGGTCCCGGGGGCCCAAGCGGGAGGAGAGGCAAGGCGTCCGGGCGACATGCAGGCGCTTAGCGTCTGGGGCCCCTCACGCTGCGACCAGCCAAGTGTCTAGGCAAGCAGTGCTGAGGCTCCTCAGCTCCCCGCGCCAGGTCAGTTCTGGTCCCCACAACACAAGGTGGTCGGAGAGTGACGAGTGTCCAGTGGCTGTAGGAAGGACGACCACTGCACGGATGGACGAGGTCGGGACCAAGGGACCAAGGCTCGACCGGACCCATGGGCGAGGGAGGGACCAATGTGAAATAGGTGCTTTCCTATCCGGAATATTTTTGTTTGATGTTTTACTTTGACATAATTTCACACCTACAGAAAAATTTCAGGAAGTGTTCAAAGCATTCCCATGTATTCTTCATCCCCCAAATGTTAGGAATGATGCCAGCCACAGCAGCAATATTGACAATAGTTAGATTTAGAAAAGAAATTTCCTAAAGAAAAATAAATTATATAGGCAACCATATGTAAAATTAGCTTCCATATTTTTACTCTAAAAAAGAACTTTCCCTTCTCCCCCATTTACTTATTTACATCATGCCGACTCATGGATTCTTATTTTATTCAATGTTATAGTCCATTATCATTTATTTTGAATCTCAAATTGGCCCACGTTAGGGCGGGGTCATTTGAAGGTTTCAATGAGGCGCAAAAGAAATTGCGTTCTGCTCCGGGGTTCCCAATTACGATCCCCATTCACTGGTGTGGGAGCTACTGTTCAGGAGCCCCAGGACAAGCCGCAGGTACCGAGGCTCCGCCCAGGAAGCCGTCATCCAATCCTGAGCTTTCTCCACCTCTTTTGCGAGCGCTAGCCCCACCTCCCAGCGCTGATTGGTTGAGCTGCCAACTCCGCACCGCGCCGCAAAGACCCGGAGAAGCGGATTTCGTTCCCCAAAATGGACTCTGCTGCGTAAGAAAACCGGGAGCTCGCTTAGGCGTTCCCAGAGGCCGGTTCCCCCGAGGGGTGGCGCGCGCTCCGGACCACCCGTGCGACGGCGCGCGCGGGCGCGGGGCTCGCTCCCGAGTGTCATGTGGGGGCGGGGATCCGGAGCTCTGGTTGCGGTGGCCTGAGGGGCCTGGGCCGCAAGGTCGACGCCTGTGGCTGCAGTGGCCGAGGCCAAAGGACCTGCAGCAGCTCGGTCGCCGGGGAGGGAGGGCCCCGATGCCGTCGCCTTCTGGCCGGTGCCCGGTGAGGACGGGTCCCAGCGGGTCGGGGAGGGTTCCAGTTACCATGATATGGACGCGACTCTCCTGGCGGTCCCAACGGTTGCTGATGCTGGGAGTAGGGGGGTTCCCAGGCTCTGGGTTGTGGCGCTGAGGCCGCCTCCTTGTCTTTCACTCGAGATTCACCGCCTTTCTCCTCACCCCTCCTTCCCTCACCCACCCTACCCTGGGACTGAGCCCTGACACCCGAAATGAGGGAGCCCCACATTCGCCCGTCTTCCCCGGCGGTGCCCACTCTACCACATACTGCCTCCACCCTGGCACCCATCTTTGCAGCTCTGGAGGTACCAGTGACCTTGCACTTTTTGCTGTTCTTACATTCCTCATTCCACTCTGACTATGTAGATTGTCCCCTGTGACTTTCAAACTTTTTTCAACTTACACTGAAAAATATATTTTACGTGCAAACCCTGCGCCTGTACATACAGATTAATGAAAGATAACTTTAAAGGGAGATATCACCCTAACTTCACATTCACATTCTGTTCTAGTCTAGCCCACCCTAGCCTATTCTATTCTATTCTTTCCATTTCAAACGACTATTGCTAAACCATGAAATTGATTTCAGTACCTAGTCTGTGTAACCATAGTTCCAAACGCTTGCTCTAACCATCAGTTTTTCACTTCCTTTATTACTCCTTGCCTGTGGTGGATGCTGAGCTGCGTAATCAGAGAATCATGTGTAACCTTCAAAAGGGTATATTTTTATTATTTTGACATTTTTGTGTTTCAGGCCAAAGACCATTTCCAGGACTTGATTTGAATTTTCTGGTTTGATTCAATCAGGTTTCTCGTGCTCCTTTTCCAAAACCCCATAATCAGACTAGAGGAAGAGAAAGTGTGTGAGGCCCGAGCTAGATTGTGGAGGGGTGTGTGTGTGTGTGTGTAGCCTTTATAACAGAGATGGAGATGGTTTTTATTGGAGAGAGAAATTATTAAAGTTGAATTTTAGGAAGATTAACCTTCAGCACTGCACTGCGTAGGGAGAATTGGAAAGATGGAGCTAGTGGGAAAGGCCATTAAGGACACGGTGGGGATTGTCGAAGTGCTGAAGTGATGTGCAGTGGAAGGCATGGAAGATGGCCGGATCGGGTATAAAGAGAATGAGATTTGAGGACACATTAGGCCTGCTAAGGGAGGAGTTAAAAATAGCTAAGATTCTGATGGGGTATTCGGGGTTTAGGGGAGGGGAGTACCCTTGGCTTCAATCGTTCTTTCTATAATGCATCTCAGGGGACATTTGCAATGTTGATTGTCAGGACTTTGTGGGTGCTTCTGGCATCTAGCAGATAGAGAGTGTGGGTGCCTTCATTGCACAGGACATCCACTAAAACAGAATTATCTGGTGCAAAGTGCCAGTGGTGCTAAGTTTGAGAAGCCCTGCTTTAGAATAGCAGCTCTGAATTTTGATCACTGCCACCTTCAAGCTCCCCCAAGAATAACGCCTGTATACACTCTCAGACTGGTGCATGTATGGAAGGGTTCACGGTGTTCATCTTTAACCCACATAGCTCATTAGTGGCAGAAGGTCGGGGGACAGCAATTGGACTCATCCAGGAGCTTTTTAAATTTTTTTAAATTTCTTTTTTATGTATTGATTTTAGAAAGGGAGAAAAGGAGAGAGAGAAAAACATCAATTTGTTGTTCCACTTATTTATGCACTTGTTCGTTGACCTGGAGTTGAACCCACTACCTTGGTGTATTGGGAGGATGCGCTAACCAACTGAGCTTGCCTGACCAGGGCTCATCCTGGAGCTTTTTCAAACATCATGACCTTCTCTCCTCCCCTCCATTCTTCAGGACCACTATTTGGGCCTGGACAAAGAATTCCCTGTGCTTGTGTGATAATTTACAATTTATAGAAGAATTTCACATACGATATCTCATTTGCCAATTTTCCTATTTCACAGGTGAAACCAGCCCAGAGAAGTGATGGGATTTGCCCCAGGTCTCCCACCTAGAAAGCCAGAGCTAAGGACCTAAGTATTGGCACCTGACGATGGGGGTTGTCCCTCTCTTGTGTGAAGGTAATTCTGTTGATCACCGTCAGTTGCTGAGCCAGGCTCTGCCTTCCAGGGTCTTACTGATTAGTGCTTGGACCCAGGGGTGTCTCCTGCATGTTGGGTTTACACCAATCCCTTTGTCACCACCAGAGGACAGCATTATCAGAGCAGGCTATCTGAATACTGCCCTCAAATTGCTCTGTACCATGATTTTGGGGGAGGGGAGAGAGGGTAAGAGAGTGACCAACCAAAACTGTGAAGCTCTTGAACTTTCTATTTACATCTACCTGACTTAAAAACACTCCAGATGCTCAAGAAATCTGTATTCAGTAAAAATTAAATGCTATGAAATAAACACATTAGGACTCAAGAATTTACCTCAAAACAATGACCATGACCATCCAAAGTAAAAAAAATTATAATATCCACATAGAATAAATATATGTATAACAAATAACAGTTTCATATGATTAATACTCACTTTTATTGCATGCAATAAAGATTGGTATAGCTGAAGTGATTTTTTAAATTGTGACTGGAACCCAAAGATGATAGGACCAATGACCAGGACAATTTGAAAAGCAGAGCCTTAGACCAAACAAAGGAAATAAAACTCATGATTTCATACAGATATAATATGAACATGTGTGAAAGCTTTTGCTCAATTCATGAACCAAGAAACCAATCAGATCTTACAATCAGTTGGCAAGAGAACCCAAAGAAGATTTTAGAAGACTAGATCAAGAATTTAGAAATGAATGTGCAAATGGAGGCAAAACTGGTTTCTTCCCCAGTGGGAAGAATCATTTACATGTCTATCTTTATTTACATGAAGAGAGAATTTATTATCTTTAGACTAAGTTATTTTTGCATTGTTATCAGTTCTTCTCATTATTCCCTATAATGTACAGAGTTGTAGAAATAGCTCAAAGCTACGGAAAGGCTAGGTTCTTATAACCTGGAAGGGTATGTTCTAGACAGTGCGTAGTTTTCCACTGAAGAACAGATTTTCCCTACAGTCTCATAATCTCAATGAAAGATATTTTTTATCATGAAATAAGGCTGGTCTCATTAGTTTTGGCCTGATTATTTGCCTGGGTGCAGCAAGTGTGTTAATTCACCATATAGGCTTTCTTGAGTTTGCTTTGCTGGAAGCCTTCATAAAGAATCTCAGATTGAATTTTTAAAAGTCTGGTGTTTGCTCTCCTGAGGCATAGAAGCCGTGCCCAGGAATCTCTCTCCACCTTATTGTACCTGCACTACTTATAAATCTGCTCAAGTTCCTCTCTTCTTGAGGTGCCCACAACACTCCAAAGTATCTGAAACTTGTTAAATTGTTAAAGGATCATTTTTAAAAGATGAAATCATGACTCTCTCACTGATATAAAATAAAGAGATGTTAATGATTTTATTTTAACACATTAATGAGGGAACCTGTACAGTGTGACAGATTTAAATGACATAATATATGTAAAACATTTCGTGTAGTACCTGGCACAAAGAAAACCTGAGATACTTCTTAAGTTGGTCACTTAGCTGAGGACCACCTGTTTGTCAAGGGCATTTATCCCAGTGTGTCTCAAAGCACAGTTCATGGTCCACTAGTACCAAAGCCTCTTGGGGTACTTGTTAAAAACCCAGATTCTTGAATCCCTCTCCAGAATTTTAGGTGTGAAGTTCAGGCACCTGCATTTTTATCAGGTACCCTGGGTAATTCTTACGGAGACCAGAATTACACATACAAATACTGAAAATAAAAACTTAATGGAAACTATACTTAGCTTCATTATATGGATGCTCTCTTTGTATTCTATTTCATTTAAAAAAATTTTTATTCATAGTTTTTGCAAATTAGATTTAAATTTTTTTTTTTAGATTTTATTTCTTTTTAGAAAGGGGAAGGGAGGGGAAAAGAGGGAGAGAAACATCAATGTGTGGTTGCCTCTTGTGCGCCCCCTACTGGGGACCTAGCCTGAAACCCAGGCATGTGCCCTGACTGGGAATCAAACCAGCGACATTTGGGTTCGCAGGCCAGCACTCAATCCACTGAGCTACACCAGCCATGGCCTATACATTTTTTAGACACTGATCTTAGGCAGGGTTTCTCAACCTTGGTACTGTTGACATTTTAGACCAGATTTTTCTTTGAAGTAAGTGGGGTGAGAGGCAGCCCTGGGCACTGTGAAATAAGTAGAAGTAACCCTCCTGGCCCTTTCCCACTAGTACGGTAGTGGTGTGCTCTGCTCCCCCAGTTGTGACAACCAAGGATGTCTCTAGATATTTGCCAAATGTTTCCTGGGGAGCAAATCACCCTGACTGAGAACCACCAGTCTTAACCCAGTAGAGTGATACCTATGGCTGGAACTATTTTAATTTAATTTATGTTAAGAGTTTAGGCCCTGAAGGTATACCCAAGAGGTTTGAATGCTCACTCTGGTCTGTCCTTTGCTGACCTGGCTGTTGGTCTCAGGAACCTAAAATTAAGCCTTATGTGCCTACTCTGTAATATCAAAGAACAGTAGAATTTTTTAAAAGATTTCATCCATTTATTTATTTTTAGAGAGAGGGGAAGGGAGGGAGAAAGAGAAGGAAGAAACACCGATGTATGAGAGACCCAGCCCAAAACCCAGGCATATGCCCTGACTGGGAATCAAACCAGTGACCTTTTGGTAGTCAGGCCGGCACTCCATCCACTGAGCCACACCAGCCAGGGCAAAGAATAGTAGAATTTAGTTGATGAGGCTGCTTAAAAGATAATATGAAATAACGCATTGCAAGTTTTTAGCTTAGTGTGGCACATGGCTGCTGTTTGATAAATATTAAATGTTGTAATCACGGTCCATGAGACTCTTGAAGGATGTATCTGTCAGAATCCAAGTAGGAAAACAGAAACTACTGTAAGATTTCAACTGGGAATTTCATTGCTCTTCCTGGTGGTAGAAGAGCCGAGAAGCCAAACAAGAATGGTGAGCCTCCCCGGAGATTAACGGTGGTTAGATGCCACCAGCACAACCAGGCCAGGGATCCAGGGCAGCAGGAGGGCAACCCTGCAAAGCTAGAGCAGACAGCGCTGGTGGGGCCATGGCAGGCAGGTGACTGTGGAGACACCCTCCTTGCTCTGCCCTCCAGTCTCCCACACTACCTCCTGCTGGGCTGATCAGTTCGAAGCCACTATGACAAACCACAAAATAGTTGGCCTGTAGGGATGCGTCAGTGCAGCCGACAGTTTACTCTGAAGGTTGGGCCACAGCTCTGTGCATGCGTCCTGTGCAGCTGGCATTTCTCATTTTAATCCCTGCACTGCCACCCCGCCCCCTTAGGAAGTCTCTGAGTCACCTGTTTTCTCTGTCAAGTTTCATTGTGTCTGTAATTTTGAAATGGGTTTTCAAAAACCTATTATTTTTAGTTAATTTTAGACTTTTTAAAAATTGCAAAAATAGCACAAAGTATTCCCATATACCCATCACCCAGTCTCCCTGAATGTCAACATGTTACCTGACATCGTGCAGGATCAAATCCAGGAAAACCCCACGGTGCAACACCATTAACCTAAACAATTAACCTTACTCAGATCTTACCGGCTTTGCACCTAGCACCCCCTCTCAGCTCTGGGCTCCCGCATTGCATTTAGTTGTGTTTCCTGCAGTCTGGAACAGATACTCAGCCTTTCCTTGCCCTCAATGACTTTGACAGTTTTGAAGTGTTCTGGGTTTTGTAAATTGTCCCTCCATGTGGCTTGTCTGACTAGAATGGGGGTGCATGTTTTGGGCAGGAGTATCACAGAGATGCTACTGTGTCCTTCTCAGTGGCTTTTATCAAGGATGTCATTGAGTTAACTAGTCTTTTTACTGGTGAAGTTGACCTTGCTCACTTAAGGGGGTATCTGTGGGATTTCTTCCCTGTCAAGTTACTATCTTGTAGTTAATATCTTGTGGGAAATATCTTTGAGGCTATGCAAATCCCAGAACAGGGATTTTAATATACTTGATTTTTACTCATTTCTCTCTTCTATTGTTTATATGATTTATTTTCTTGTATGCATCATGTCATATAGGAATGTTCCCTACTTTTTCTATGAGTTACAAAGTTAAAAAGAAATTACCAAGCAAGAAGATACAGCTTATCTTTAAAGCATTTAATATTTCCCCACTGTAAAAAGAGTTTATGCACATTGTAAACCATTTTGAAAAAAAGTATAAGGAAAAAATAAATCACTATTCTTACTACTTTTAACATTTTGAGATATTTCTTCCTTGTTACTTATGGTTTATTTTAAGTCATTAATACATAAAATAAAATTAATCAGTAAATTAAAAATATGACTAGAATCAAGAATATTTAGAAGAAAAGTGAATTGGTAATGTCAGTGTCTCAGTGATACTGTGGTCTTTTTTTTTTTAAACTTAGTTTAGAAAAAACAGTCTTTGCTGAGTTTGATCATTGGATTCTGCTTCTTAACTAATAAGTTTTGTAGATACAAGCATTTTCAGAATTCTTGAATTATTTTTGTGACACATTCAAACTCCCAAATTCTTGTTTTGGAAACACTGTTCTGTGCATTTAATTTTTACCAAGGATGTGGTGGATTCATTTTTATGTGGCAACATCACCATCTTGTGGCCTTCTAAAGTATTACTGCTGAGGATTTAGATTTGCGTTGTCATAACTGTTATGGGCCTATGTTAGTTAAATAATGCGTTAGGACTCCACCTAGTCTGTAGGCGGGGGCTTACCACTTTAACATGCAGTAAAAGAGCAAACAACATGTTGAACACAATACGTGTACAACAGGAAACAAGGAGTTGTTAAAGGTATGAAAACAAGAATATAAATAGCTGTGCACTGGAATGGCAGGATTATGGGTGATTTACTAGGGTTTTGTTCTTAACATTTAAAAAATCTTACAACATAACATTAGCACCTTACAAAATATCTCAATACACAATTCATACTACCCCCCGCCCCCCACTTTGATGAGGAAACCAAACCCAGGAGTGAGAAGCCTGTCTATGGTGCAGAAAACCGGTTTTTATCCAAGTGACCCTGGGAACCTGAGTCATAACTATAAGGATTTATCTATCTATCTATCTATCTATCTATCTATTTGAGAGAGGGGAAGGGAGAAAGAAGGAAAGAAACATTAACGTGTGATTGCCCCTTACACGTTCTCCACTGGGGACCTGGCCTACAACCCAGGCATGCACCCTGACTGGGAGTCGAACTAGCAACCCTTTGATTTTCAGCCTGACACTCAGTCCACTGAGCCACACCAGCCAGGGCCCTATAAGGATTTTTTAAATGGCATTATTGAGATATGATTTGTATACCATACAATCTCCCCATTGAATGTGTATATTCCAATGTTTTTCGTGTACTCATAGAGTTGTACAACCATCACCACCACAACTAATTTCACATTTTCATTATCCCCAAAAGAACCCCCACACCCCTTGGCCTCACTCCCTAATCTCCCCCACCCCTACAGTGCTATGCAACCACTAATCTGCTTTCTGTCTGTGTGGATTTGCCTTTTCTGGATGTTTCATATGAATGAATCACACACAATGTGACCTTTGTGTCTGGCTTTTTTCACTGCGCATCATGTTTTCAAGGTTCATCCACATTGTAACATGTGTCAGAACTTCATTCCTGTGTTCCTAAATGCTGCTGTCCAGATAGACCACATGCAGGCGCGAACAAGGGTTTCAGAGGGAGAATGTGGTTTATGGACCGATTCTGCATGGTGGCCAAAGAGGAGAGTGTCTGCGGATGACCAGGGTGAGAAGGAAGGGTGTGGGCTGTTCTTGCAAAATTACACCGTTAAGGGAAGAAGGGGTTTTTGTTAGGTTTTGTTTTAGTATACAGGAGACCCAAAAACCTTGGTGGTCCAAATGCAAAGAACCAGTAGAGGCACGGAGGTTTGGTGACCAGAGAGCAGGACATGAGTGGTAGAGACAGGGCTCCCGAGGGGGAAGGGAGGTGTGCCAAGGGAAATGGATGAGGACCCTTTATTTTCCAAATCAAGATAAAATGTGTATGCCTTCTTTATCCAGGAAGTGAGGAGTTATAAGAGCTTGTAAAGATATCTATCCCAAATGGACAAATTGTGAAACATGAAATTGTAAAATTTAGAATCGTGGAGGGACACCTGTAGTTAATCAGATGTTGGGTAAACGGGGCATTATTACGTGTAGTTTGTTACAGACTGTTTCTTTGCCTGTGCGGTAAAATAGACACAAAAATTTACAACTTAAGTCACATTTAAGCATCCAGTTCAGTGGCATTAAGCACATTCACAATATTGTGCCACCGTCACAACCATCCATCTTGTCATTGTCCCAAACTACCCTGTACCCATCACACAACTCCCCATTCCCTCCCCTGCCCGTCAACCACCATTCGACTTTTCTGTCTCTGAGTCTGATCACTTCAGCCAAATCATATAAGCAGAATCATACAGTATTTATCCTTCTGTGACTAGTTATTTCATGCTATAGGTTTCTTCTTTTTAAATTTTATTATTAATATTATTATTATTATTTTAGAGAGGGGGAAGGGAAGGAGAAAGAGGGAAAGAAACACAGATGTGAGAGAGAAACATCTTGTATGCACCCAGACGGGGGACTGAACCTGCAGCCAAGGCATGTGTCCTGATTAGAAATCCAACTGCCGGCCTTTCGCTCTGAGGGACAATGCCCTGGCCAACTGAGCCACACAAGGCAGGCCTCACATCACATACTTTTTAATACATAGCTCTCATTTGCTCTCCTTTATACTTAATATTTTTGTTTAAGTGTATTATACTTAACATACTAAATATTTTGCTCCTTAATATACTTAACGCTTTCACAGCCCTTTAGGTGCGGTCATCTGAGGTATTGAATATTTGTGTAGCATGGCACCTGGCTTTCAAAAGCACTTGGATGTTGAATATTGCAGAACCATTAGTGTTATTCTTCTCATCAAAAAGCCAAAATCCACAAGGTTCAGTCACTTGCCAAGAACTGTGTAATAAATGTAAATGATCCTTGATTTTAGTGGCTTAAGTGACAGTAGTTTATTATTGATCAGGGTTTCATGGGATGGCTGGGCTTTCTCAGGCACCATCATGTGGCTACACCCCGCTGGAGGGTCTGCAGGGCTGGACTGTGCAAGGTGGCCTTCTTCCACTCCTGCAGTGTCTCTGCCCCCGCACGTGGCCTCTCACACAGCTTCCTTCCCTGTCCATCTCAGGGCCATGTTCCAGCAGGCAAGGACTCCAAACGCCCACGGTATTTCTGTGACACTCAGCAAGTCACACAGTGAGTGACCAATCTGGGTAGGAGGCCAGTCCAGTTTCGAGACCGCAGTGTAAAGGGGCCTGCATAGTTTACTAGAGAATTTGTGGTCATTAAACGGTCTACACTTTAAGGCCCCTCAATGGTTGAGAATGGGAACTGTGAATCAAATCCAAACTCTAGTCTATGGAGGTACCCAGACCTTTCCAGATGGTGGTCAGCCATAGTTCAAGGTCTTTTGTTATACAAGGTCTTTTCCAGTACATGGGTCTCGAATTTAAACAGCGATTTCAGTTGAGAGGATTGCAGTGTCTCCTGACTTGGGTGTGTACGGTTTCAGGGAAATTTTGGGTCCTTGCCATGCTCACCCGTGTTGGTCATGGCTGGTCCTGTCGACCCCAGCTGAGCTGTCGGAGGCAGGGCTTCAGCATCACATGTCTGAGGCCCAGGCAGTTGGTGTATGTGGGGGTGTGGTTGAGGGGAGTCCCTGCAACCTCCAGTCCTGTCCAGCTACATGGCAGGGACCAACTGCCTGGTCCTGTAGGAATGTGCTGGCTGGACAGTGGTGACCTTACAGCTTTTGGGTGGCCTGAGGGGTCTGAAAGGCCTTCTGTGAAGGGGAAGGCCAACTTCTCTATGCTTTTTCACCCTGTTGGTGGAGGCCATGGGGACCGAAGGAGCACGGGCAACTCTCTGGGGCACGAGAAGGAGGCAGCATAGGGGGCCCACCGTTTTCTTTCATCCAGGGACCCCAGAGAGCCTGGGAGCCAGCAGGACAGATTGCTGGTGGAGGGACATGCACTGGGGCCAATCATCATGGGAAGCCGGGTGGCCCGTAGGTGGGGCCTCAACTGTAACCCTTTCCTGCCACAGGGAATCTGCCTGAGGAGGTGCAAGAGGTGTCTGCTTCTGCCAGCATTGTCCCCAGAGTCCCCCCCCCGCCTCATGGAGTTGTAGTGGGAAAGGCAGGGCAGAGAAGGACAGCATAAGAACAAGGGATTAGCTTGTCCTGGAGCTGGACCGGGATGAGGGGGGCATGACACAGGAGGTCAGGTGGGGACTCCCAACCAGATGTCCCAGTACCTGGAGGATTTATTCCCCTGGCTCACCACCCCCTCCAGGCTGGACTTCACTGCTGCCTCGGGAGGGGGAGGGTGCTGGGCGAGCATGGAGCGCAGGGACTCCTGGGGATGCTGCAAGGTATGTGGAAACCCTGGGGCCCAGAGCTTGGGCTGACCAGGCCTTGGAGAGCTAAATGTGGCACCAGCCCAGGGAACTTCTAAGTGGGTATGGAAAACCAGGAGGAACTGGAGCTGCAGAACTTGGGGTGGAGGTGACAGGTCACAGTAGAGAAACTGAAATACGAGAGCAGGCAACTGTCTTAATTCTGGGCTATTAGTGAAAAATGGGAAAGACCCCACAATCCACCCAGCATCTACTCCCCTGAGAAGACAGACCGTTCCACACTGATGCCCCTGGGCCAAGTCTCTGGTATACCCTGGCCCCCATCGTTCATTCTTCCTGCTTCTCCAGGCCAGGGAGTCCTAGGTGACCACAGATTCTTGAACAACTTCATAACCCTGTCCCCACCCAGCTGAGGCAGTGCCAGCACCAGCTGAAGCACAAGGTCACTGCACTCTTGGGGCCCTGGCACCTCCTGAGCTCTGGGTGGCCCCAGGCCTCCTGCCTGGGGTTGGGGCAGGATCTAGTTGTGAGTCCAGAGAGTCCCACCTCCCAGGGCCAGGGACTCTGGTCTGCAGAGTGTCAGGGTGAAAAGGTTCTGGGAATTCTGGGAGGGTCGATGACCTGAGCCCACATCCCCACCGTCTGTCTCGGATGCTTGGTGCTCAGGAACGCCAGGGACTGTTACCCTGGACCAGGTACAGCAGGTGTCGTGTGAGGTTGGGCTCCGGATCTTCCTCAACTGGACTCCCAGCTCTGCTGCTTCATGGCTGCGTTAGCTGCCCTGGCCTGGCTCAGTGTCTCCATCTGTAAACTGGGTCAGTAACAATGGTAAACTTTTAGAACACGGGTGCTGAAAGGTTAGATGGAAAAGCCCGTGAAACACTTGGCCCCATCCTCAGCACCTTCGGGCCTCCATTCGTAGTAACTCAGTTATCAGTATCTTAATCCCCCAACAGTGCTGCCCTCCCTGCCCCCACAAGAGCCCTGTGCTTGGCACATTTTACATGGGCCGGGGGTGGGGGTGGGGGCGGGAGGAGGGCAGTGAGGTTTGGATGGGGGAGGTGACATGCTCACTGCTGCCAAGAGAGGAACTGGCCAAGCAGAAGCACCTGCCCAGGCTTCTCCAGCTGTGTTCAGGTCCTTGCCCACCCTGGTGCCCCATCTGCCCAGTCTGCACCCCGGGTCTGTTCTCCTGAGCCCCAGGCTTCACTGATGGGGGTTGTATCCTCTCTTAGGACAGAGGCCCTGGGCTGCCAGCTCCCCTGCCAGGGAGGAGGAGTAGAAGTCCATCCACTGGGGCCTGAGCACGGCCTGGGGGAAGGCTGTTGGTCCCAGGATGCCTCTGCCTGAGCCCAGCGAGCAGGAGAGTGAGAGTGTGAAGGCCGGTCAGGAGCTGTCCCCTGAGTCCCCTGGGACTGGCACCGATGTTATTCCTACAGCTCCTGTGAAGCTCAAGGAATTCTCTGATCTGGTTCTGCTAATGGCCTCCACTGAGAACGGGGGTGGGGTGGGCCCTCTGCCCAAAGGAGCGCACTGCGCCACGTCCCTGGAGATGTCTGGCCCCGACACCCTGGCCAGGACCCTCCAGGTCCTGCCAGCAGAGGAGCAGGGAGGGCCAGTCCAGCCAAGCCCCCGGGCCTTCGAGCAGAAATACAACAAACCAGACACGGGTGAGTTCCAGGCCTGCTACCCCTGGCCCTGCATGCTCAGACTTGGGGCCCCATGAACCTCCCCCTCTCTTTCCAAGGCAGTGACTTTGGATGTCCCATTCCCTCTCTGAGCCAAGCCTGCTTGTCTCTAATTACGAACCTGTCCCAGGCTGGTGTGACGATCTTCATCCCTGTCCACCATCTCCCCAATCCCTCTGGTCCACTTCCCTGGCTTCATGTTTGCTCCATGTTAGCTAACCCAGCCCTCTCCTTGGTCTTAGCAGACCCCAAGCCCCTGGAGTTCCTGAGGACCCCATTTGGGGGCCGCCTCCTGGTGCTCGAGTCTTTCCTGTACAAGCAGGAGAAGGCTGTGGGGGACAAAGTGTACTGGAAGTGCCGAGAGCACACTGAGCTGCGCTGCCGGGGTCGAGCCATCACCCGAGGCTCTCGGGCCACAGTGATGCGGGGCCACTGCCACTCCCCTGATGAAGAGGGCCTGGAGGCCCGGCGCCAGAAACAGAAGCTGCGTGGTCCAGTCCTGCCAGAAGGCTCCAGGGGTCCTCAGGTCCTCCAAAGCCAGGTGGTTGAGCCACCCAAGGGAGTGGGCCCATGGCTGTGCCCCAAGGAGCCAGAGCCTGCCCCTGGGCTGGTGCCAAGCATGCCAGAGAGGAGTGAAGGGCTGCAAGCCCTGTCAATGCTGAGCTTGCCCTTCAAGAAACGCCGAGTACCGAGGATTGGTGAGTGCATTTCAGCTACACGCACTCCAGCTGGGGATCAAGCCCATGTCCTAGGCACATGCTCTGACCAGCAATCAAACCAGGAAACTTTTAGTTCCAGGATGATGCTCCAACCAGCTGAGCCTTGCTGGCCAGGGCCCTTCCAGGATTTTCTGATGCAGCAGGGTCTGGTGTGGGGCCCACAAACATGAGTTTTAATAGGCTCCATGTAATTCTGGTAACACATGCAGTTTGGAAAGGTCGGCCTGGTGGGAGAATTTTGAGCTATGGGTTCCAGATTCAAGTTCCAGTCCCACCTCATGTAGCTGGGTAGCCTCAGAACATTTGCTGAATTTCTGCAATTTTGGGAGCTTTGTCCTCAGAAAGGTGATAGCCTAAGTGTCAGGGAGATTAGAAGTTTGGCATGTGGGACGTGCTCAGTGCCGGCCCAGCATGGGGTGGTGGCACTGAGTAACTTGTAGATGGAATTTTTGTGCAGTTTTTATTACCCGTAACTGGGAGGTGGGCTTGGTCCCAAAGGCGGGTGCCTCCCGACCTGGAAAGGACTTAAGGACTCAAGGATTAAAGGATTAAAGGCAGCTGCTGTGCTGGGTCCCTGGGGCAGGATGAGGGAGGACTGGTTTTACATTGTGTATCTTTGTACTATTTGTATTTATGACATGTGCAAGTATCACTCAAAAATTAGATAAAAATTTCAAACAAACCCTAAGAAAAAGTATGGCCTGAAGTGACTGAGCACATAGGCTGTTTTCCTTCCGGGTGTATGACCTTGGATGTGGCCTCTTCTCTGACCACCAGGAGAGGAACTGCAACCCCCACTTGGATTGCTGGGTGGGGGGGCTCAGTGGGGTGCATTTAGACCAAGCCCACCTGGCCACTCATTCCATTAGTCGCACTGCCCGCCTTCTCCCCTTCTGCCAGTGTGACTGCCAGTTCCTCCTCCAGGCGAGCGCCCGCCCTTGGAGTTCCTGAGGACCTGTTATGGGGGCAGCTTCCTGGTGCACAAGTCATTCCTATACAAGCGCGAGAAGGCTGTGGGAGATAAGGTATACTGGACGTGCCGAGACCACACACTGCATGGCTGCCGTAGCCGGGCTATCACCCAGGGCCAACGAGTGACTGTGATGCGTAACCACTGCCACCCACCTGACATGGAGGGCCTACAGGCCCGGCGGCAGCAGGAGAAGACCATGAAGACACCGCAGGCCAGGCCAGGTGGCCCCGGGGGCCAAGTGGACAAGCTGCTTCAAGGCGCAGATGGCCTGCTCTACTGCAGGGCACCTGGCACCACGACTCTCACCAGGCCCCGTCCCAGAAAGCCCACAAAACCCCAGGCCCTGCAGGCATCCCCTACCGAGGACCAGGACAAGGGCCTGGGTGAGTCCTCCTTACCCACTGATGAGAGCTGGGGCCCCCTCAAGTCTTACTTCCTGAGGACCTGGGAGGCAGGAGGGGGTAGCATCAGGCCTGGCCCAGCCTTTTCTGACCACCTACCCCATTTTTCCTAAGGAGGCCCTGAGTTCCTGAGGACCCCTCTGGGGGGCAGCTTCCTGGTGCACGAGTCCTTCCTCTACAGGCGGGAGAAGGCCGCTGGTGAGAAGGTGTACTGGACGTGCCGTGACCAGGCCCGCATGGGCTGCCGCAGCCGGGCCATCACCCAGGGCCAGCGGGTGACTGTGATGCGAAGCCACTGCCACCCCCCTGACCTGGTGGGCCTGGATATCCTGAGGCAGCGGGAGAAACGCCCTGGTGCGGCCCAGCGGGGAATTTCAGGTAATTCAGACGCTGCAGGCCTAGGAAAAGGCAAGAGATCCAGTCAGCTAGCCTTTCCCTCCTGACCCTCCATGCTCCCTAGCAAGCACCCTCCCTTCCCTTGCTAGGAGCACTCTGGAAGGAGTCACAGCCCTCTCCTTGCTCTTCCCTTTCCTCACCTCCACTCCTCGACCACCACCTCACCGCATTTCCCAACCAGACATGACCAGGCTCCGGGTGGCTGGGGGTGGTCCCGCCGATTCAGGTGGCAGTCCTCACCCTCCTGCTCAGACCAGCCGAGCCGCCCTGAGATCTCTACATAACCAACCCAGGCTCCCTTTTCTCTTCCTCCTCCCTTTTCTTTTCTTAAGAGTTTGTAGGATTTATAAAGGAAGCTGATTGCACACAGCCAGTTCCTCATTTTTACAGTGTGAGTGGGTAATGCAGAGCCTAGTAACAAGCACATCCTGCAGACCTGGTAGTTAAAGACAGAAGGTGATGTTTTCATGTAGTTAATCAACTACTTCTCTCCTCCAGCTGTTCTCCATAAATTTCTGTCGTCAGCCCTAAGGGAGCCCTGATGAGAGACACAGCCTCTCTCTTTTTAGCCTGGTCAGCCTGGTTAGCTCCACAGGGCACGGTGCTTGGGCTCTCACGGTCATAATGATGTAAATGTCCCTGTCCTCATCTTGCTAAGAAGAGCAACTTCGGCCCAGTTCTTTATTCACATCAGAGAGACATCTGCTCTCCTTCAGGGGTTTCGAGTTGTATAATTTTCTGAGTCACTTGAGTCACCTTTGGAGTCTTTTTGGCCCTAAAGTTCTCTGAAGCTTGTGATCTTGGATCATATTTCTTCCTGACTCTCTTTTTTCCCCCCATTCCCTTGTAACTTCTGTGTACATGGAGACAAAGCTACAAGGCACACGGCAGCCCTGCCCTGTCCTCACCCCAAATAACCACTCTGGGCTCTTTCCCTTGTTTCTTAGAGTATCCGCTTCCCTATTTCTTGAAATGTGCTTCTACCACTGTGACTGCTTTTCAACCTCTTGTCGACTTCCAATGAAAGAAAGTATTGGTTTTTTTAAACAGAGAGAAAATACAGCTTCAGCTGTTACCTGCTACCCCCATCCTTTCAACAAAGTGACTGCAGTTTTGTTTTTGCTTATATAAACCTGTTCACAGGAGCTGGGAGCACCCCGCTGTTGTTTCCTCCTCACACGGTGCTCTGTTTTCTAGGCAGCCTGGCAGCTGCTTTATTTGCCGGCCTAGTGTTCAGCATGCCCATCACTTCTCATGTTCACGCACCGCTTCCCTCCTCATCCAGTGGCAGACGGCTCCGGGTTTTTTTGCTCCAGTCTGACTGGGGCCCTGCCTCACCATCTCCCTGTGGTCCCCTAGCTGGACCCTCATCTCTAGGTCTCTCTTGCTCTTGCTTGGTGTACCCCCTTGTCATTTGAAGTCCCTTCTCTAGTCGCTAACCTAGCAAGAGTTCCTGGAAGCCACACTGTTCGGACCATGCATATCTGAAGGCGTCTTGATGCAGAGCATGGCTGTCTGCGGAGCCCCAGGTTACATGAGTCCTTCTGCAATTGTATGGTCTCTGTTCTTGAATGACACAGCTTTCTGAGGCCTGATCCTGTGCAAGTAGTAATGTGGCTTGGTTTGAAGTTTCAGGTTGTGTCTCCATCCCTGGGCTGGTCAGTGTCCACAGGAAGAACTTCCCACAGTGTTCTATGACTGGCTGCGGGTGTTCTGGGACTTGGGCAGGGAAAATAAGCAAGAAGTGTCATGTTCCAGCTGCAGACTTCCACCTCCTCTTTCCATACCCCAAAGAGTCTTTCTTCCCCAGGCACAGACACCCTTATGTCATTGCTCTTCATACAAACAACTCACACCCAGGCCCCCTGTGTAGCACTGCCCTAGACCCCACCTTCCAAGGGACCTCAGACCTCCCAGACTTGCCCACGGGACTCCGCTGCTCTCAGTGGCTTCCCCACCAGGCTGGTTTGCCAAGTCTGTAACCACACCTGCCCCTCCATACCCCAGCCTCTCACATTCTGTCAGCATCTCTGCTCTACTGCCCTGTCCCTTCCTCTCCAGATTTCTGCTGGGTACTCTGAGCCTTCATCATCCCTCAGGGGACATTTCCATTGGGTGTGGTGCCTGAAGGAACAAAAACATGCCCTGAGGTTAGCTGGCTCCATTCCACATCCAGATACCCTCACCCCAACCCCCACCCTCTCCAGGGCCTTCTCACCACCCCGCTCCCCAAGGCTTCTGCTGTTCTCTGCTGTGGGGAGACAGATTTCCCAGTTTGTCTCCAGCTCCTCTGTGTGTTCCCTGGACAGAGGGAAGGGAGTCCTTTGGAGGGAAGGGAGTCCTTTGGGCAGAAGGGTTTGGCCACCTCCCTCTCAACACATCCAAGACCTAGCTCACTCTGTTGCTTACCTCCTCCTGCTGCCCTCAGGTCAAATCCCCATCCAGCCTGGCTCCCTGGTAAGTCCACTCTTCTATAACCCAACTCCCTGCTGCAGGAAGGCGGAAGGTACCATGCACAATGCCCATTTCACTGCTGATTACTTGTCCCCCAGAGGAGCTGTCCACTTACTCCTCCAATGCATCAGGGACCACACGGCCTGGTGTGCATCCCATCGCAGGCACCTGGGAGAAGCGAGTGCGTGGAGTAGACACCCCCTTCCTATAGGCACCATGAGATGGGGGGACAGCCCTTTGCCTTCAGCAGCCTCTGCCTCACAGTCTCCTATCTCCCCTCCCTGCCAGACTCCAGAAAGGAGCCCCCAGGAACTGAGGCTAGACTGGGTTTAACACTCTTGGCGGGTGGGTGTCTGTGTCCTGCACTCTAGGGCCCTCCTGCTATGAGGAGGTAGGAGCAGCATGCGGGCTTGTGGAGGTCACTCCAGGAGCCAAGTTGCTCTGGCTCTGAGAATAGGGCACCCACCACCTCACTGCTCTGCTCCAAGGCCCAGGCTCCAGGCTTTCCCTCCCCTGACTGCTTCCCCTTTATCCCCTCTTTCCCCCCAGGAGGCCCTGAGTTCTTGAGGACCCCTCTGGGGGGCAGCTTCCTGGTGCACGAGTCCTTCCTCTACAGGCGGGAAAAGGCCACTGGCGAGAAGGTGTACTGGACGTGCCGCGACCAGGCCCGCATGGGCTGCCGCAGCCGGGCCATCACCCAGGGCCAGCGGGTGATGGTAATGCGCAGGCACTGCCACCCACCGGACCTGGGGGGCCTGGAGGCCCTGAGGCAGCGGGAGAATTCCCCCAGCCGAGTCCAGAGGGAAAGTTCAGGTGTGAGCTGGTGTTGGGCTTTGGTCTCCCTGCTGACCTGGCTGGCCCTGGGGCCAGCCTCAAAACACAGGCTGAAAGCTGCTTGCTAGGACCTTCTATACATGGCCCATGTCCAGTGGGGTCCAGCCAGGCACATCAGTCTGTCCATGTGGGCTGTGAGTTCCCTGAGGGCAGAGGCTGCATCTGGGCTCCTCACTCACGGTGCTGGTCCCAGGCTGAGACGGGCTGTCAGTGGGAGAAACCCACTCAGACCATTGAAGAAAAGGGGTGGGCCAGGGCGGCATTACTGGCAGGTACAGAAAGTGCTTGGCACCCATTTATGGGGCAATGTGCCCGGACCTTGGGGGCCCTTTGTTTCTACTCTCTGGGTCTCTCTTAGGCCTGTTTTCCTCTCCCTCCTCTCTCTCTTTCCCTGCCACCCTCCCTGCATTTGTCTCTGGCCACCCCAACCCCAACATTGCTTGACCTTTCAATTAAGGTCATGAGAGAGAGAGTTGATTGGTTGCCAGCTGGCCAATGGGAGGGTGGACAGGGTGTTGGGAGGTCCCTGGTGCACATGGTTCAGACCAGCCATGGGCCTTCCCACATGTTCCAGCTCAGCCCCTGACCTGGGGTGCTTGCCAGGAAGTGTGGAGTCCAAGCCAAGTCAGGAGAGGCCAGCAGGAAGCTCGAGGTTTGGGCAGCTGCAGAGCCAACCTCCCCAAGCAGCACTTGCGCCCTTAGAGACAGCAGTCTCCACTTGTAGGTGTTGGAGCTATGGGCCCTGGGCTGGTGACCTGAACTTTGGTCCCCAGGGCCCTGAGGTACAGACAGGGGTAGTGACCAGAGTGAGTACTACAGGGGGTGGGAGTGGGGATGACAGCGTCCTGGTTGGAGCAGGCTAGTGGGAAAAAGGCAACAAGCTCCCTCCCTGGCACCTAGGCTCCAGCCCCGCTTCCAAGGTCTGGCCCAGGCACTCCACTCACAGCACTATGTTCCTTCCAGGACCCCTCCAGCCTCTGGAGTTCCTGAGGACATCCCTCGGGGGGAGGTTCCTGGTACACGAGTCCTTCCTCTACAGGAAGGAGAAGGCCGCCGGTGAGAAGGTATATTGGATGTGCCGGGACCAGGCCCGGCTGGGCTGTCGTAGCCGGGCCATCACCCAGGGCCAGCAGGTGACTGTGATGCGCAGCCACTGCCACATGCCTGACCTGGTGGGCCTGGAGGCCCTGAGGCAGCGGGAGAAGCTCCCCAGTGCAGCCCAGCAGGAGGACCCAGGTACAGACAGGGATGGGGGGCAGAGGAGGGGTACAAAAGCCTGTGAGATCTTGTTCTCCACCAGCCCAAGGTTCAGACACCTCAGGGGACAGGCATTGTCTGGGGAGCTTTGTGCCCTGGCCTTTCTGTCTTTCCAGAATCTTCTATCTGTCCTCTCTACTGGCTTCTTCTCCTGAACTGGAAAACACACCTAAACCTGTCACCTCCTTAAAAACAAACTACCATTTTCTCTATCTTTTGTTCTGATGTCTTAACTTTTTAATGATTGTAGTCTCTTTTGAAAATCTGATGAAAAAATATAGACCACCCCGAAGATTGAACTAAGGTATGTGCCCATGCACAGGCAAACATGCCTGTAAATTTTGCAATTAACTGTGTTGGACTGAAATGGTTTCTCTTCATATAAACAGAATATAAAATCAGTCTTTAGAAAGCATTGTGTGTCTCACATGAATTCATGTGAATATTAAGGGCCATGTCTTATAAAATACAGAAATGAATCCAAGTTGTATAAAACAACCAAAAGAAACTTGATTTGTGCTTAAAACACAAAAGAAGATTTCCAAGAGTTTCAATAGGAAGTGGAAGTTGTGGAGTGCTTTCAGCATGGTGAAGAGCAGATCATCTTTGATATCTGGTAGATTCCCGGTCTTTTTGAGGACAAGGGCAGCAGACTGACTCTTGGGGTCTCATAGAGCTTATTTTACCACTAGAAAATAAGACACTAGAAAAAGGTGCAGGCAGTTTGGGGCTTCCCGGTGACTCCCCAGATCAGCATCATACCACTGGTTTTCTTAATCCTTAGGCCTTGAGGTCTTCATTACAAGGTATGTGTCATTGGCTCTAGCAGCTTCAACAAGAAAAGAGTTATTAATCCAGGTTTTCAATTTGTTTTTCTTCAGAAAAGATGAAACTCCTGCCTACAGTTCAACTGTGCCTCAAGACTTGTTCTCCTGAAAGCCAGCAGATTAATGGGTAATCATATTAGTTATCTAATGCTGTGTCACAAATTACCCCAAAACTTAGTGACTTAAAGTGACAAATATTTACTGTCTTACACTGTTTCTGTAGGTCAAGATTTCAGGAGTGGTTGGGCCAGGCGCTTTTGGATCAGGGTCTCTCACAAGGTCCAAGAAAAGATTTTAGCCAGGGCTGCAGTCCTATTAAGGGCTTGAGTGGGTCTGTAAGAAGTAGTTCTCAGGTGGTCCGTTCACTTGCATGACTGTGAGACTCAGTTTCTTACCATGCAGACCCCTCCATGGGGCTGCCTGAGCGTCCTTAAATATGACAGCTACCTTCCCCCGAAATGAGTGAAAGAACAGAACAAGAAGAAAACTGCCAACAATAGCAGAGTCCATATTCTTCTCAAGCACACATAGAACATTCTCCAGAATAGACCATATCTGAGCCATAAAACAAGACTCCATAAATTTAAGAGGATTGAAATCATACAAAGTGTGCCATCTGACCACAGTGGAATGAAACCAGAAGTCAGTCACAGAAAGAAATTTGGGAAACTCACACATATGTGAAAATTAAACAACATACTTCTAAATAATCAATGACTCCCAGAAATCACGAGGAAAATTAGAAAACACTCTGAGATGACGATGGAGACACAGCGCACAAAAAAACCTGGGGTGCGCCGAGCGCGCTCAGAGGGCAATTCATAGCTGTGAATGCTTATGTTAAACAACAAAGATCTCAAATCTACAACCTAAATTTACGTATTAAGACACTAGAAAAAGAACAAAATAAAATGAAGTAGAAGGAAGGAAATAATAAATATCAAAATAGAAAATAACGAAATTAAGAAGAGAAGTTAACAAAACCAAAAGTTGGTTCTTTGAAAGGATCAACAAATTTGACAAACCTTTAGTTAAATTGACCCAAAAATATTTTTTAAATATAGAGAAAATTCAAATTATTAAAATCATGAATGAAAGATGGGACATTACTCCTTACCTCGTAGGAAAGAAAAAGGATCATAAGGGAATACTATGAACAACAGCATGCCAACACATTAGATAACTCAGACGAAATGAAAAAAATTCCTAGAAAGACAAGCCCAAGAAGAAATAGACCCCTGACTGGCACGGCTCCGTGTGGTGTTGTCCTGCCAATGCAAAAGGTCGCCAACTCGATTCCCGGTCAGGGCACACGCCTGGATTGCGGGTTCAGTTCCCAGTTAGGGCACGAACAAGAGGCTACTGATTAGTGTTTCTCTCCCTCTCTTTCTCCCTCCTTTCCCCTCTCTGTAGAAATAAATAAATAAAATATTTTTTAAAAATAAGAAGCAAGAGAAAATCTGAGCAGACCTATATAACAAGAGATTGAATTAGTAATTTTAAAACTTCCCACGCAGAAAAGCCCAGCCCCCGATGAATTATTTCATTGGTGACTTCTAAAAACATTTAAATAATGAACACCAGTTCTTCACAAATTCTTCCCAAAAAGAGAAGAGGAGGAAGAGAACTTTTGGGGTAGTGAAAACATTCTACAAGTTATTATGATGATAAATGCACAACCCTGCGAATATACTAGAGCCATCGAATCCTGTACTTTAAGTGGGCGAACTATATGGCATGTGAATTATAACTCAGTAAAACTGTTTAGGAAAACAGCCGTGATGGCTTTATGGCCAATGCCTTGCCACTTTGCTGCTGCTTTACTCTGTTCATTAGAAGCCAGTCACCTTGCCCAAGGGAGAGGCATCACACTCTTCCACTTGGAATGAGAAATAGCAAGGAATTAGCGAACATTTTCTAACCCTATCACAGTAACAGAGGAGAATTGTTTTCTGACAAAGAATCTTGAAAAGGCTTGGCAGCTTCCAGAGCAGTACATGGGACCCCATAGACATGTTGGTGTTCCCTCCCAGGACACTGTAATGTACAAAGTCGGGAATTCCCAAGTTTTATTGCAATGGAGTAATCTCAGTTCTAAAGGAATGGACGTGATGTATATGTATGCGTGTGTATAAAAATGTTCTCGTTGATGGTTTCCTCTAGGGAAAAAGTATTACAGGAATCCTTAACGTTTTCTTTTCCCTATTTCTGCCATTTTGGGGTTTTTATGATGAATATGTGTTTCTTCATAATCAGAAAAGTCAAAGATATAAAACCCAACAGTGATTCTCAGTGAGGCCAGTCTCCTCTCCAACTCAGAGGAACCTCATGTGTCTCCAGCTTCAAGGATGTTCCGCATCTACACGGGACCCCAGCATTTCCTACCCAGTTAGCTTCTGCTGGACAAAAGCCCTTTTCCACTCTTTGAAAGCATCAGCAGCCTTCACGCTTCCTCAAGAGGCCTCCCAGGAGGAATGCTCTGATGTTGTCTTCGTGCAGGCAAACAAAAGTGCCAGAAGCTGGCAGCTTACAGGTGTGCGTGATGTGGGGAAGGCCTGACCTGCAAAAGATCTGAAGAAGCATCTTTTGACAAAGTCACTCTTCCCTGTCTGCCACCCCAAGCCACAAATACCCATCTGTTTACAGAGCACGAGACTTTGCCAAGGACTTTCCAGCTGGGCGTGGCCCTGCTTTGACCAAGGAACGTTTGGAGAACTTTGCTTTTTGGAGCTGAGCTGAGCTGCCCTACCTAGCTCCAGCCACTCAGGTGTTTTCTAGACAGGTGCCAGGTGGGCCTTTGTGCCCCTTGGCCACCTGCTGCTGGGGTGTAGTGATCACTGAGAGTAACAGCAGGCCAAACAAGAGGCCCCATCACATACACTGCCCGACTTTCTTTCCTTCACTGTTTTCCACCTTAAACCCAGTGTCCATGATCCCCACAGCAGGTGTTGTTCCTGGCAGTGGGGGCTAGCCCGGATGTTCGCAGAAAGCCAGCATGGGGCAGATTCTACCTGGCTGAGGCCAGCAGTGTGCTGGGTCACCCAAGTCTGTCTGACGCAGGAGGAGAGGCAGATGCGGATGGCAGCCGAAGTGCAGTTCTTTCTCTCTGCGGGTAGCACAGCAGAGACCTGCCCTAGCAGGTCCAGGGGAGGCAGGCCGATGTCCCCCTGGGAACTCCAGAGGGTGCCACTTGCTAACAAGCCTTCATCTTCGACAGTGAGGCTCCTTTCCCTCATTCTGTAATCGCAGAGAGAGCGTACATTGCAGGCTCCTTCTCTCCCGGCAAGCTGACCATGGAGCCTGCCATCCCACCATGGGACAGTGACATCTTGGATGCCCCTCACTGTCCCTCTGCTTGTTCCTTTCCCTCAATAAACCTTATTTTATATATCTCACTATGCAGAGCTGGCGTGTGTTTTCACATCCCTTTTCAACAGCAGCTGGCCATCATGGAGCCACACACTCCAGATGTCTCAGTAGCACATGGTGGGAAAGGTGGACTTCGGCTTAGTTCCCTGAAGATGGGGAACCTGACACAGGCCTAAGGTGGCTGATGAGAAGCACTGAGCCACAACCATTGCCACCTGCAGAGCCTGCACTCTACCCATTCTGCAGCCTCCCCAGTGGGGCCTTCAGGCCAGTAACTTCCCTTGTCCCAAGTCCCACAGCTGTCACCTTGGCTGGGCTCTAAGCACCCAGAAGTTGGGGTGCAGTGTGAAAAGAATTGAAAGAGGACACAGGGCCAGTGCACTTCCTCTTCTACAAACCTGCTTTTTTTTTTTTAAAAATATTTATTTATTCATTTATTTTTAGAGGGGAAGGGTAGGAGAGAGGGAGAAGGAGAGAAATATCAATGTATGGTTGCCTCTTATGTGTCCCATGCTGGGAACTGGCCTGCAACCCAGGCATGTGCCCTGACTGGGAATCGAACCGCGATCCTTTGGTTCGCAGGCCCGCGCTCAATCCACTGAGCTACACCAGCCAGGGCCAAACCTGCTTTTACCTTAGAGGACAGATGGATGGTCCGTGTTGCTTGGACTGAGGACACCCAGATGGACATAAGTTTGGACACTGCCATCATCTTGGGTGGCCCCATGGCCCCTCGGCTGTTAGAAGTGTCATCCTCCTAAGTCCACTTCCTCCATGGTTCCAGAGCCACAGAGATGTCCCCTGCTCCATCACTATCACAAAGTGCACGGGGCAGACCCCTCTCTTGGAAGCCGGCCCCTCTGCAGACAGCGACATCTCAGAGGGGTTGTGCTTTCCTTCCCTGCTCCCAGTCTGCTGCTAGTTTCCCCCAATAAATCCTATTTCATTATGTTTGCATCCCGGGTGGGTGGTATCTCTGTGCTCCTTTGCATGTCAGTGCACAACAATGTCTCAGTTGTACAATTTAAAAAGTTCACAAGGATTAGGGAAAGTATCAACAAGGAACTCAAATTTAAAAAATGGAGAGCAGTGGCCAGGCCTAAGAGCCTTGGCCCCCAGGCCTTGTCCCCAAGGTTGTAAGGTAAGCATCATAGAAAAGCTAGTCATGGCCCCACTCCCCCTTCTGGCCCCAGCCCAGCTTTCTGTCCCCGTGTCCTCTGTTGGGAAAGCTTCTGCAGGGTGGAACTAAGGACCTCCTTTTCACTAAAGTCAGCAGATGCCTCTCAGAGCTCACGCTCTGGCACTGACCATCCCCGCCTTGATACCATTTCTTGGCTCACTAGCCCCTTCCTGCATTCCTTCCCAGTCTTCCTCTAGGGATCCTCTTCCCCCTCCTAACCCTTGACCTATAAGCCTGGTAGTCGGTGCTCTGGAAACTGGACCTCAGCCCCTTTCTGCCTAGCCACTTTCACAATTCATGGTTCATCAGTGTGCAGCACCAGCCTAGTCTTCCCTTCTGCAACCAAACCTGTGTATCCAGCCACCTCCAGGGCCCTGGCCCTGGGTGCCCAGGGAGCCCCAGAAACAGGCAGCAAAGAGGAATGTCTACCTGTTTTCCTTGTCTGGTGGCCCCACCACACAAGTGGAACTCAGAGTCATCCTCGACACTGTCCTGCCTGTCCCTACATGTCCCATCAGTTGTCAGTGTCCACCAGTGCCAACCTACACAGTTCCATTTTTTTGGTAGTAAAAGCTTTATTGAGCTATAGTCCACATACCATACAACTTATCCAATAGGCTGTAGCAAATGTAATTAGTTAAGATGAGGTCATCCTGGAGAAGAGAGAACCCTAATCCAATGAGTGGCATCCTTATAAAGAGGGGAAATTTGGACACAGACACGCACATAGGACGAAGAAGGAGGCAGAGATCTGAGTGACTGACACTTCTGCAAGCCAAGGAATGGCAATGATGGCCAACAAACTGCCAAAGCCAGTCCAGAGCCATGGAACAGATGCTCCCTCACGGCTCCCAGAAGGAACCGTCCCTGACTGTGAACCATAAATTTTTGTTGTTTAATTCCCCAGTCTGTGGGTCCCCTCAGCAGGAGGCAAGGGCCCTGGCTTCCTTAATTGGAGGTTCCATGTGCCACCTAGGACTGGCGCTTGCAATGGGACACTGCCCTTCCTCTCAGTGCCTGAGTCCTGGAACTGAGCACCCCCTCCCTTTCAACCAAAACCCCCTTTTTCAGGAGATTAAGGTAGTGCAGAGTGGGGAATGCAAGTGCCGTGGACCCAGTGGACAGTCCTTTTTGGTCCAAACTCCCTCCAGGAAAGAGGCCAATGCCTCCTCTATTCCCCCCCCCTCAAACCCCCATTGTGCATGTGAGGTCCTGGTTGTCCCTGTCCCCCACCCCACCCTTTCCTTGGCAGGCTGTGACTGAGGGCTGCGAGGGACCCCATGCACCCCCATCGTCCAGACCCTGGCCCAGGCCTGTGGCACTGGGATGCTCTCCATGATCCCATGGAGCCTCTGCAGCGATGGTACTCATGGGCAGAAGGGAGAAGGGGACCCAGTCCATGGGTGGCTACCCAGTCACCAGTTGCAACTCCCAGTCAGGTGCTCCACAGGGCCAGGAAACTGAGAGGTGAGCTTTGGGCCAGCCTGGCCAGACTGAGCTCCCCAGGAGGCAACTCCAGCGCCAGCCTTGAGTCTCCGCAAGCCTTCCTCCTTCCAAAGCTCCCTTGTGTGCCACCCCCATCCACCTACCCAAGAGCCTGTGTGTGAATTACTGTGAGGTCTTCTCTGGTCTCATCACCGCCAGAGGCACCTTGGCCTTTCTAGAATCCTCCCGGTGCCCCCATCTTGGGTGGGGGGAGTGGTTGGGTGCTGACATGTTGGGGACAGGTCTTTCCAGTCTGGACAGCCTGATTTGGGCCTGGTGAGGGGTAAGGCTGGACTGAGGGGCAAAGGACCTGGGCGAAACTGGTCCGTTTTGGGCCTCCGGCCACCACCCATCTCCTCCCCAGGTCCCCTCCCTCACCCTCCAACGCACCTGCGCTGGCCTCCCCCCAAGCCCTGGGGGCAGCCGGCGGGCGGCGCTGGGAGATCAGAGAACTCAGTGGAGTCGGGCCCAGGAGGAGGGGGCGGGGAATTTCCCCCCACGCCTGCCTAGGCCTGTTAACCTCCCCCTTCTTCACCGGGGAAAGGGGGGTACCGCTGGGGGAATTCCATCGCCCTGCGATGGCTCCGGGGAGCCTGGACTAGGGGTCTTAGGGAGAGAAGGGGGAGGAGAGGAAGGGACAGGCTGGGACCAGGGGCGCAGCTGCCTTCATCCCCAGACACCAGCTGCCACTGTTTGTCCAGGACTGAGCGGGCACCATTCCCGCCTGTCTGGAGTGTGCGGGGGCAGGGAGTGGCACTTCCTCTGTCAGGCCAGAGGCATCCGGACCTGTAGAGCGAGGGGAATGAGGATTCACGAAAGAGTATGCGTGTGAGAGTCTGAAAATGAATGGGCGACTGAGTGGAAGTGCGTGCCAAGTGCATTTCATTGAGGAGCGCTTGTGAGTAGTGTTCCGGGGGCGTGTGGCCTCGGGAGAGGGTTCTGTATCTCCCCCATTATGGTCTTCCCCCACACATCCCACTAGGACCTGCACCGACCCTGAGAAGGGGAGGGGGCGGAGAGGCCCGCGCCGGGACGCTAAGGGTCCCGGGGCAAGCAGGAAAGGCGTCTGGACCTGCTGCCTTCGCTCCAGTCTCGGGCGGGGCTTCCCGGCCTCAGGGGTGGGAGGTGGGGAGGTAGGGACTCAAGGGGGTGGGACTCAAGGGGGAGGGACACGCAGAAGGACACGAGGGGGTTAGGAGCCAGCTCATTAGAAACCTGCAGTAGGGAAACTCAGAGCGAGGCTCAGCAGGAGGGGGCAGGTGTGGAGGCCAAGGCAAGACCCCGGAGCACCGAGAAGCAGAGATGGAGAAGCCCTTGGCCAGAGACCCCCTGGGAGACTCCCAGTAAGAACAGGGAAGAGCGACACCTTCAGGGACAGAAACCCTGGGAGGCAGATACCCGCGGGAGATACTCCCCCGCCCCAGACGGAGTGTGCTGCCCAGAGTGGGACGAGGATTCACAGTCAAAGGACAACGACCCCCCCCCAGGTCTCCTGGAAGACCCCGGAGAGACCCCAGGGGTGGAACAGGTCGTGCGCGGGCCGGGGCAACCTCTCCTAGTTTGGGGGAGATGGGGACACGACCCCCTCAGAGTCTCCTCCTTCTCCTCCTCTTCCTCCCGGCGCTGCCGCCACGGGGGGCCTCCGCGGGGAGCCTGCATAGCCCAGGTGAGTCTTGGCTCAGCTACCGAACCTTGGTCACTTATTCCCTCCTCTGCCTTCGCACCTAGGAGGGGGCAGGTGTGGTCCCGAGCCTGGGGGCCAGGCAGGGCAGGTGGCAGGAGCAACAGCAGCCCCCAGGGCCCTGTGGGCACCAGGGGCGCCAGCTGGGGGGCCGGCAGGAGTTGGTGTGGGGTGGGGGGTGAGGATATCGAGCCAGGCTCGGAACCTCCCAAGGCCCTGCCGTTGCCGCGCAGGCCTATCCGAGTGCTTCCAGGTGAACGGCGCCGACTACCGTGGCCACCAGAACCGCACAGGCCCGCGCGGGGCGGGCCGCCCTTGCCTGTTCTGGGACCAAACGCAGCAGCACAGCTACAGCAGCGCCAGAGACCCCCAGGGTCGCTGGGGGCTGGGAGCACACAACTTCTGCCGGTGAGGGGCGGGGCCGGGGCGGGGCCAGTCGGGGAGGAGCCTTCGGGGCGGGGCCCGGCCGGGGGCGGGGCTGGGCGCCCAGCGCAGGCGAGGGCGTGAGGCAGGGTCCCCGGATTGGTGGAGCGGAAGGCCTGGGGGCAGGCCTTAGCCTGCGCCGGGGGCGGGGACAGGCACTCAAAACTGTTTCCTACTGGGGTCGCCTGTAGGTGCCCAACTTCTGTACAACCTCAGGTCAGACCCGGGCGTTCAGAGGGGCCCTTGCGGGCGGGGCCAGAGAGCGATCTCTGGAACGAGGGGCCTGGTTCTTGCCCTACGACTTCTTGAGGGGGGGCGTCCACTAGTGGTGACAGAGGGGTTGGAAGTTTCGAGATACAACTGTTGTATGGAGCTGCAGGGACCGAGCTGAGCGGTCTGCATAGAGAAGTCACCACTTCTGTATGTATTCTCTGCATACAGAAGTCACCACTTCTGCTTTAAAGCAGGGCTCTGAGGCAAGGCAGGAGGCCCAGGGCTGGACGGGCAGCGAACACTACAGAGAACACTCAAAGTCCTCCGCTGAAACCTAAAATCAGCCCTCAGGCCCCTTTAATGACTCCCCATTGCCCACTTGGAAGTGGACACGCAGAACAGCGAGCTGCTGTACCACTCGCGGTGGCCGTTTTGCGGATAGGCCCGGGGCGGTGCCTGGGATTTGCAGGTAGCAGGATCCGAACAACTTCTCCCCACCCGCAGGAACCCAGACGGTGATGTGCAGCCGTGGTGCTACGTGGCCGAGACGGAGGAGGGCATCTATTGGCGCTACTGCGACATTCCCACGTGTCACAGTGAGTGGGCCCAGCCGGACATGGGTGGGAGCGCTGGGCTGCCTGAGTGGAGTTCACTTTCGGGGGCACTGGACAGACCCTGCCTCCCCTGCCCCCTCAGTGCCCGGGTACCTGGGCTGCTTCGTGGACTCAGGGGCACCCCCCGCCCTCAGCGGCCCCAGTGGCACCTCAACGAAACTCACGGTCCAGGTGTGCCTTCGCTTCTGCCGCATGAAGGGCTACCAGGTACTGCTCAGAGGCCCAGGCCAGTAATCCTTGACCTTGACCGAAATCAGCACCGAAAACAACTCCCAACTCTGACGCCAAACTTCGGCACTGATTTCTGAACTTCCAGCCCGATTCCCACTCTGAGTCCTACCCCCCCCCCGCTCCCACGCCCCCACCCTTACCCCAGACCCTGCCCTTGGCGTCACACAGTCTGTGCTCCCAGCTGGCGGGCGTGGAGGCTGGCTACGCCTGCTTCTGCGGCTCTGAGAGCGACCTGGCCCGGGGACGCCCAGCCCCGGCCACCGACTGTGACCAAATCTGCTTCGGCCACCCGGGCCAGCTGTGCGGCGGCGATGGGCGACTGGGGGTCTACGAAGGTGAGGAGGGGGCGGGAATGAGGGGCCTGGGTGAGGGGTGGGCCCGTGGAGGGAACTGGGACTGGGACGAACCGGGGAGTCCAGGAGGGGCCTGGCGCTGAGAGAAGGATTTGAGGGAGGGGCCGGAGGAAGCTGTCAGGTCAGCCTGGGTGCGGGCCTAGGTGGAAAGGCGAGGGACTTCTGGACGAAGCCCGCCGACCTCCGGGCTCTGACCGTGACCCTGCCCACAGTGTCGGTGGGCTCCTGTCAGGGGAACTGGACCGCACCTCAGGGCGTCATCTACTCCCCGGACTTCCCCGACGAGTACGGGCCAGACCAGAACTGCAGCTGGGCACTTGGTCCTCCCGGCGCCGCACTGGAGCTCACTTTCCGCCTCTTCGAGTTAGCTGACCCGCGCGACCGGTTGGAGCTGCGCGACGCGGCCTCGGGCAGCCTGCTCCGCGCCTTCGACGGCGCCCGCCCGCCGCCACCCGGGACTCTGCGCCTCAGCACCGCAGCGCTGCTGCTCACCTTCCGCAGCGACGCACGTGGCCACGCGCAGGGCTTCGCGCTCACCTACCAAGGTGAGGCCCCCGACCCACCACCCCTGTGACCGTTTCCCCGCCCTCTGCCTGACACCCCTCTCCACAGGTGTGCAGGGCGCGGCGGAGAACCCCTTGCTTCCCAAGGGCTCGGCGCAGACCCCTGCAGCACTCCCCGACCGGACCAATGTGAGCTGCAGCCCCCGGCCTGGGGCTCCGGAGGCCACGATGGGGGGTGAGGCGGGCGCTTGAGGCGGGAGGGAGTTTGGGGAACAGACCCTCTGAAGCCCTGTCCTCACCGCAGCCATGTGCCCACAGCCCGAGTCTTCTCGACAGTGATGGCCGTCTCACTGTTGCTGCTGCTGCTGTTGCTGCTGCTGTCGCTCCTGCGCCAACGGTGCGCGCCCTGGGGTGCCTGACGCATCGGTGCCCAGGAGTGGGGTGGGGCGGGGGAAGCTGGGGCCCAGGAGGGGAATGGAGCTGGAACTCCTAAGTTCCTGAGGGGCACAGCCTTGGGTCCACACAGGGAATCATGCCTGGGATAGCAGGCGAAGCAGGATGCTGGAGGTGAGACTGGCTGGGTGTTCCGCTGACGTCTGCTCCCTCTCTAGGAGTTGTCCGCTGGCTCCAGGAAAAGGGCCCCCAGCACTGAGACTTTCCCAGGGCTCTGGGAGAAGCTGGGCTGTGTGGTACCACCGTCCTGGAGGGGTGGCACTGCCCCGCCCCCCTGGGGACCCTCAGGCGGAGGGTCTATCCTCGAATTACCACCCGCTGAGCACATCCAGCCAGAGTTCCCTGCGTTCGCTCATCTCTGCTCTCTGACTCAAGATCTCCAGGGTCCACTGGATCCTCCAACAGTGGGATGTACACCTGAGACGCTATGCTGCACTCTGCCTTGGCTTCCCACTTTTTAAAGGGCAGCTCTGCCTCTGGTCATCTCTCAGAGACCAGACATCTGACAGGAAGCATCTGGTACTATTATTGGGAACTTGACTTGACTCTAGGTGCCCAGATGGTTGAGGCCAAACAGCAAGAGGAATCAGCTCTCCTCATAGATTATGATACGATCTCCGATTTCAGGGGTCTTTGAGCCCCTATTTGGGTGGTCCTGGACTCCTGCCCTAAGTCAAATATGAGAAGTCAAGAAAAGTGGTCAAAAGACCAGTTGGACTTTAAATAAAGGAGCTATTTTGGAATAGGGCTCTTCAAATTCTTAAGTGATGGGAAGTTATGTTGAGAACACTGGAGCCAAGGGTTTGGGTATGTCCATACATATTAAGGGTGTTACACGCAGTTTCTGGAGCCCCCTGAAGTGCAGAGGACTGAGGAATCGCCCAGGCGGAAGACTGGGGGCGGGGTGGAGGGGCCGCAGGATCCGGGGGAAGGGGAGAAAAAGGCCAGGTTAAGAGGTAGAAGGGACGCCTTCCTGGGCCCGCCTTAGTATGAACCCAGGCGGGGACTGACCTTTCTTCCCTATTTGCCCTCTCTCTTCCCCTCCATTTCCTGACTGCCGTGGGCGAAGCTGAAGGTGCAGTTTGTGGGAGATAACAGGGAGTGTTTGGTCGAGCTCAAGCTCGAAGAAGCCTGACCCGAGGGCTCCGGCCGTACAGGCACACCCTTAGGAGCCTGGACATCTCAGAGGGCTTTGCTGAGCTCCAGCGGCGTTTGGCCTGTGGAGAGTCGGGGTGCGCCAGCTCTAGACCTGACCTGTCCGGGCTGGCAGCACCTTGGACAGAGCCCGGGCTGCCTGGGGTAGTGCTGGGTAGGGAGGTTGTGCAGGGGTGAGTGCCCAAGGGGGCATTGACCCGGGGGTCGTGCGTGACGCCGGGGCACACACTGCGGGCGGGGGCGGCGGGACGCGAAGTGCCAGGGTTACTCTGGCAAAGCCACCGGGACCCAAAATGTCAGGTCCCAAGTGAACAGCCACTCCACGCAAATGAGACTGGCACCGCAGATATCACGCTAAAAGGGTGAAGGCCTGGGTGGCCTCGGGGCGGGGCCTCCCCACCAGCCCGTAGCTATTGGTCCTCGCAGCATCTACGCTGGTGGGATGGCGGGGGTGGCCAGCTGGGGCGGAGTCTTCTGTCACCTCCCCCGTCCGGCCGCACCCGTCCTCAGTGCTTCAGAGACCACTGGCCTGCTGCCGCCTCCTTGAACTGTCCCTACGGTGCGCCTGCCCTGGCGGAGACTGGTGCACTGCAGCCGGGCAGGCTGACGCAGGGGCGCCGGACTCGCGCTTGCGCAGCGGAGGAGCGAGAGCAGGGACCCCCCAGGCCGGCGCGTGCGCGAGCTGTGCACTGGCCCGTGGGCAGGCGCTGGGATGAGCCTCCCGCCGCTGCTGCCCCAGTGAGGAGGCCGGGTGGGGTGTAAGAGGAGCGCGGCCCGCCCGCACCCGGGCCGGCCATGGCGTTCCTGGCCGGGCCGCGCCTGCTGGATTGGGCCAGCTCTCCGCCACACCTGCAGTTCAACAAGTTCGTGTTGACCGGCTACCGTCCAGCCAGCAGCGGCTCCGGCTGCCTGCGCAGCCTCTTCTACCTACACAACGAGCTGGGCAACATCTACACACACGGTGAGCTGAGCCCCGCATCCCATACCCGCGACAGCCCTGCCTGCGCCGGGCTGGGGGCCCGAAGGCCGAGGAGCAGGCCAAGGAGCAACCAGGTTCTGGGCTGCCCCTGTCCTGGCACAGCCAGGAGCCGTGGTGACAAAGCTGCCATTGTCCGGGACGGCACTGACTGCTTCCGCTCGCCCGGCAGGGCCCCCAGGGCAGGCGAGGGAAGCAGAGTCGGGGACGAAGTCTGCTTAATCCCTCTGAGACCCGGGGAGAAGCAGCCTGATATCCAGCCCCTTCGTAATCCCAGCCCCCTGTGCACCTTCCCTACCAGCACCCGTCTCAGACTTGGGTGTTGACTCGGGCGAGGGGTCCAGGAGAAGTCGGACACCGGCCCCTCCCCGCGCAGCCGCCCTGCCAACCCTTTCCGGAACAATCCAGTCTTGGGACTCCGCCTGGTGGTGACACCTTCATTGCCCCACCACCACCGCTGCAGGCGCGGGGCCCTTCCTGTGAGGCTCCGCGGAGCTGTGCTGAGAGGGGAGCCCTGAGCGGGCTGGGCCCAGCCTTGGTACCTCCTCCACTGGGGGACTGTGGCCTGGCCAGACCCTGCCAATAATGGGTAGCCAGAGGCCCCAGTCTGCTGTGCCCACTTTTGACCCCTGCGAGGGCAATGCCAGAGTGCCAGCAGGGAGTGTAGAACACCTAGGATGGGGGGAATGGAGCTCCCAGAGGAGGTGCCTGGGTTGAAGATGGAACAGGCTCTTTTCTGCCCCCCTTTCCTGCCTGGCCTCACCCCTTTCCGAAGACAGAAGATCACAAAGCCTTCATTTGTCAGGTTACTTATGAAGAGAAGAGAGATGGGGTTGGGAGGAATAAGCTAAATGGCCCTGGGATCTGGTATCATTGCCCCCATGTCCTTTTCAGAGCTCAGCTCAGAGTCACACTGCATTCTGGCTTCTGCTGACACATGGAAGCCAGGTTGGGGTTTGAGGTCCCTTGCTTTCGGGGAGGTGATATGGCTGCAGGGGTGAGAGCAGCTTGGGAGTTAAGACTACCTGGGCTCTCTTCTACTTTGCTGGAGACACCTGGGACAGGTTCTCAGTTTCCTCACCTGTGAAGTGGGGATAATGATCTCATCTACTTCCAGAACTACTGTGAGCTCTGCTGAGTAAGTAAAGTTCCTGAAAGCCCAGGGCCTGCCTCTGTCCCAGGTCTGGCAATAGTTGTCTATCACTGTTGTCAAGACCTATCTTGCTCTCATTCCTCTCATGTTGTCTCTAGACTGTGGACTCCTGAGGACATGACCTGTCCTCCGTGCTGAAGTTGTGTGATGGATAACTGTCTCCCTCCCCCAGGGCTGGCCCTGCTGGGCTTCCTGGTGCTGCTGCCAATGACCATACCCTGGGGTCAGCTGGGCAAGGATAGCTGGCTGGGGGGCACACACTGTGTGGCCTGCCTGGCACCACCCGCAGGCTCTGTGCTCTACCATCTCTTCATGTGCCACCAAGGGGGCAGCTCTGTGTACACTCGGCTCCTTGCCCTGGATATGTGTGGGGTCTGCCTTGTCAACACCCTCGGTGAGCCAAAGGATGGGGGGAGGGGCTAGAAGAATGAAAGTTGTGGGGCAAGTGGGGAGGGGGCAGCCGGGGACACACATGAATCCTGGGTAGAAAGGGCAGACAGACCCCCAGACTGATGTGCCCTCTCCTGCTCTCTCCTCTGCAGGAGCCCTGCCCATCATCCACTGCACACTGGCCTGCAGGCCCTGGCTTCGCCCAGCTGCCCTGGTGGGCTACACCATGCTGTCAGGTGTGGCTGGCTGGAGGGCCCTTACCGCCCCCTCCACCAGTGCCCGACTCCGAGCTTTTGGTTGGCAGGCTGGTGCCCGCCTCCTGGTATTTGGGGCTCGGGGAGTGGGGCTGGGCTCCGGAGCTCCAGGCTCCCTGCCCTGCTACCTGCGCATGGATGCCCTAGCACTGCTTGGGGGGCTAGTGAACGTGGCCCGTCTGCCAGAACGTTGGGGACCAGGTCGCTTCGACTACTGGGGGAACTCACACCAGATCATGCACCTGCTCAGTGTGGGCTCCATCCTTCAGCTGCACGCTGGTGTCGTGCCTGACCTGCTCTGGGCCGCCCGCCATGCCTGCCCCCCAGACTGAACCACCACCCACACATGCCAGCCTGCCCAGTCTTCTAGGGCTAACACCACCAGGCTCCCCCTCCTTCTGCTGGTCTGCAAGGGGCTGGCTCCCTGGACGCTTCCCAGCCCTTGTCTATTCACCCATTCTTCCCTGTGGAGCCTCTTCTCCTATCCACACCTTCAAGCTCCAGCATCTTTTCCTGCCTTCTTCCAACGTAGTCTTCCTATGCAGGCTAGAAGGAAACCAGTCCTTCTCAGGGCCTCAGTTTACCCTCTGTGACTTATGAGAGTTGGGCCAGAGGGACTCTGGGGTCAAGTCTTGCTTGCTCTGACAGCTGGAGTCCTGCCAGCCCAGAGCCATAACCCCACCTTGCCCCTCCTCAGACCCTCACATAAGGTACCACATGAGTGGCTGGCCGGGCCACCAGCCCATGATTCCTGACCTCTGACTTTCAACCCTGCACGCCAGCCCTCCTAGCAACCTGAGGCTCGCCAACCCCTTCTCCCTTCTGTGCAGACTGTGGAGCGGGGAGTTTGGACAGCAGGACTATCCCCTTAGCCCAGGAATAAGGGGCAGGAGGACTGCTGCTGCTTTTTCCAGGCAACTGGCCCAGATGTAAAGAGCTGAGTGGCCCTGGACCTGGGCCCCACGTGGCTAGGGGCCCACTTGCCACATTGAATGCCATGCTCTAATAGCTCGACCTGCCCACCAGGGACATACCTGCTCAGGAAATCTGTTCCACACAGCATGGGGCTCCCAGCTGCAATCTGCTGGCCTGAGGCCCTGCTTCAAGGCTCAGCCTCAGCCCATCCCAGAGCCCTCAGACCCTGGGTGATGTCAATAAAATGGGCAGAAAGCCCTGTGTTGCCATGCAAGCAAGCTTGGGCACTCCCAAGATTCAAATATGTTTTATTAGACATGGTCAGGCAGAAGGGACCACTGGAGTTCCGAGAGGGACCCCAGCCTCCAGGAGAATGCGGGAAGGAATTAAAAGGTTAAAAGCACCAGGGCTGTCTGGGCTCAGGTTGGACCCAGTGAGTCCTCAAACAGGCTGAGGAGGTTCCGAGGCTCAAAGGAGGGGAAGGAGCCCTGAGGGGCCTCAGAGTCAATGTCACTTAAATCCAGGGCATCCCTGGGGGGAAGAAAGAGAAATGACACTCAAGACTCAAAAGACCCTCCTCCCTACCTCTGACCCTGGGCCCACTCACCTCAGTGTGTGCCTGCTCTGGGGGGTGGAGGTACTCCTGGCAGCCCTGGCCAGGATAGCCTCTGGAGAGAGCGAGGGCCTGCATGGGGTGGGCGAGACAAGCAGGGTGTCAAGCAGTGGGGAGTACATGGGGAAGAGGCCCTGGGAAGAACAAGATCAACCCTGTCCCTGTGCAGGCTCCTGCTGAACATGGACAGGGGCCAAAGCTGGGGACAATGAAAGTATAGTGCCCTTTCAAAGAATAATTTCCACAACTTTTAAAATCTACCTGATCATGCTCAAAGACCACCTCTGTCCCTTTTCAGAACACAAGGACTTCAAATGGACTGGCTTTGAAGTGAACCTGTGGTAAATGAAGCTCATCTGGTACTTCATGTCAGTTATAAAGTGTCCCTATGACAATGGGGTGACCTTTTCACCAGGGGTTAATGGTATGATTCCTTCTGAGAACTGTCTGCCCTGAGCATGTGGTTTTCCTTTGCCACAGTTTCTTGATTATAGCCCCTCACTTGGCCACCAGACACCATGGACGAAGGAATTCCTCCCAGGATGGGGGCTTGCCAGGCTCTGGGAACTTTGTCTATTGAAAAAGACAATGCCTTGTCCTTGGGCACTGGCAGCCTCTACTGAAGTTGGTGCCACACTGCCTACCTCTCCCACTGGGGGCTGTGGTCCTCCAGCGGCTCCCTCATGTGACAGTGCCCTAAGTGTGAAGTTGCCAGTTCTGCAGTGGCTATTCCACTCACTAAGCTTAGAAGAAACAGTTGCATTCAAACCAGGACAAGCTGTACTCCTGCCAGCCCCAGCGCCCTTCCCAGGGTATGATGGGGCCAGATTTGCAGGAGGGGTCCCTGTTCACCACTAATCCCAATGGAGCCTGGCCTCCATATGGAGTTTGGCCACAGTGACAACCCATCTCTCCACCCCTACCCATCAGTCCAGAGCTCTCACCCACCCTATGCTGTCGTCATCCCAGTTGCTGGAGTGGCTGCTGTCCAGGAGGAAGCTGCAGGGTGGTGAGCCAGGCGGGGTGGCTGGAGGGCCCGGGGACTGCAGCCAGCTGGCTGGGTGAGCCAGCCCATGCCAGAGCCAGCACAGCAGGGCAAGTAGGGCCTGTGGGGACAGGGAACCGAGGAAGGCTGGGCAGACCCCAGGGCCAAGGATCAGGGTAGAACAGCCTGTCACTTTCACCAGGCTTACCTGCCACAAGGCCCACCCTCGACTCAGGGCTTCAGCAGCCATGTACCACAGGACACTCCAGGGCCGTGGCTGCCTGAGCATAGGCAGGGCCAGCAGGGCCTCGGCTGTGGGCCGAAGCTTGGGATCAGGCTCCAGCATCATGATGAGGACAGACCGCAGCTCAGAAGACAGGCCTGTCCATGGGGCAGGGCCATGTCAAGGGTGACAGGGCCTTGAACCCAGCAGTCCCCCACAGCCTGCCATTCTCTTCCACTTGAGTCTGCCCTCCCTGTGGCACAATGTCCCCTCCCATCCTTGCCCCCTACTCACCGGCAGTGAACTCTGGGGGCAGGTAGCCCTGGCGCAGCTGTTGCCAGCCCTCTCCACCATGGGGTAGCTCCATGTTGCATGCCACTTCCAGGATGGTGAGACCCAGACTGGGGGGCAGGTGGTGGGGACAGAGACAAGGACACAAGATAGGCAAGGTTGGCCTTCAGCCACAGATCCCAGAGTCCCATGATCCCAGGGTCCCAGAGCCACAGGATACCCCTGAGAAGAGGGTGGAGAACAGCTGCTGTCTTCTCCATGAGCCAGGGAGATGGGGAAGGAGAGCCTGGGGGCTCTGAGAAGACCTCAGCAGGACCAATGATGGGAACGCATCATGAAGCATGGACCCAGTGCCCAGCACGGCCCACACACGGCTCACTGTGGTGAGTCCTCGAGGCACCTCCACCTGACAGGCACTATGGTTATTAGTGTTATTATCAGGGTCCTGTGCATATGGCTGGACAGACTGTTAGAGGCAGAGCAATGGTTACTGGCACGGACCATGAAACCCAGAGCCTGGTCCAGTCCAAGCTTCACCACCTGCTAACTGGATTTTTGAGCAAGTTTTTGTAAACTGCCCCCCCGCCCCCGCCCCAGTACCCATTCCCCTGTGAGTGATAATTGTCCCTCTGTGGAGATGTAGTAAAGAGATGGGTAAATCTAGTAGGGCAGCTCCAGATGGTTCACTGTCTAGCCTGACTCTGTAGAACCCCCTCAACTAGAGGGTGGGGCCTTCACCCTCTTAGGGCACTGTCTCCTGGCTAAAGGCCAAATCTTCCTGACTTTGAGCCAGGATGGCATTTCCCTCCCTCTGCTACTGTACCCCAGCCAGGAAGGACCTTCCACAGCCCAGCCTTTACCTGAACACATCGGCTGCTGTCCCGTAGGAGCCCTGCAGCAGCTCAGGGGCCATGTAGCGGGGATCTCCCTCCTGGGCCTCACCAGCTCCAGACGCATCTAGCTCCACCAGCAGCCCAAAGTCACCCAGTTTGCAGCGGCCCCGAGGCCCCAGGAAGATGTTGGCAGGCTTGATGTCAAGGTGGACCAGGCCTTGGCCATGCAGGTGAGCCAGAGCAAGGAGGGTATCCCGCAAGTAGCCCCAGACCTGAGCCTCAGGCAGGCTAGTGCCCCAGGCCTCACAGTGCTGCTGTAGGCTGGGACCACACAGTTCTGTCTGCAGGTACAGGATGCCGCCCTCCTCCCAAGCTCGCTCCAGTCGCACACAGCGTGGGTGCTGCCCCACCTTCTCATGGCCGCTGACCTCAGCCAGCTTTCGGGCCCGATCTTTGGGTCCCCGGAATGGCGACATAGAGCGCTTTATTGCATAGAGCCGGCCGTCTTCCTTGGAGCGCACCTGGAAGGAAGGAAGATAATGCCCGCAAGTGGAGTGGAAGGTGGCCCAACCATTAGCAACACAATCCAGCAGATTCTATTAAGATTTCACATGTGCAGAAGGTGCAATATGGCATTTACCTTAGAAAGACCCCTGCACATGCAATAGCAAGACCAGATGCTGGTTCCCTGGAGGCCCAATAAGGAAGAGACAGGGCAGATATCTAAGTACTAACACAGAGGGTCTCTCAGACTATTGTGAAGTGAAAAAAGCTGGCTACAGAACAATACAGGCAGTGTGATCCACCGTGTACAATATTAATGGGTTTATCTCTATATGGTCAATTTTAGAAGTGTAGAGAAAGTTCTGGAAGGAAGGATGCCCACCTGAGAAGCTCAGTGGTTTCCTCTGGGAAGAATTAATCTAGGGTGGGGGGACTGGTTTATAAGGGGGATAAATAGTAATGGAAAAAAATACAATTAAAAAAAAAAAAGAAGTAATCTAGGGGCCCATGTTGTTTGTAGTACTTCTGTAAGGAAAACTACCATTTAACAGGAAATAGAAATTATTGGAAAATACGTTTTTTAAAAAAGGTGGCATACAGGGTATAGCCTAAGTGTCTGCGACCTGGGGGGGAGTACGGGGGGCGGGGGGGTGCGGGGCAGAGCTTGCCAAGAACCCCAGAATGGCTGGCTCTAGGCTGGGAGGAGACAGCAGCTGGGAGCCACTCCCAGGCATGCCGGGCTCTGGGAAAGGCAGGGGTGTGCACTGAAGGGGCTGTCAAAGGGGCCTGTGTGTAGGTTGTAAGAAAGTGGCCAAATCAAACATTGAAGACGGACACCTGTCAGCCCAGGAGAAGCGAAGAGGAGAGAGAGTGGCCCAGAATGCTATCCTATCCAGGAAGGGGTAGGGAGGCAAGGGGGCACTTCCAGACAGACCCATAGAGTTGTTATTCCACTTACCTTGAAGACCTCTCCATAAGAGCCATGGCCCAGGCGGCCAAGCCTCTGGAAGCTCTGCTGGAAAAAGGACTCCGGCCGGCTTGGGTCATAACCGGGGCTCTGCAGGGTCTCAGAGGCTTTGCCTTGAAATGACACACTCCGGGGCTGGGGCTGGTGCCAGCCAGGGGTCCGAGGAGGAAAGAGACGACTAATGGGGATGCTGCCCTTGGCAGGTGGCCGGGGCGGAAGGGTCCGGCTAAGCCCCCTGGGCCTCTTGAGGGAAAAACCAGGTTCTGCATGGCGAAAGTAGGCTGGGACTGGGATGGGGGTGCCACTCAGCGGCGGTGGGGTGCCCTCTGTGGGCACAGGCATGGCCAGCACAGGAGGCCCTGAGAGGCAGAGTGCAGAACAGTGTGTCCACTCAAATGAGTCCTTGTCCTGTGGCCCCAGAGAGGCTGTGGAAGAAGGCCGCGGCTACTCTGCACACATGTTCTGCTTAAACATGGAGGCTGTGGGGACACGAGTACCTGCCGGGAAAAGGCAGAGGACAAATTATACAAACCCGCATACAGCTGTCTGTACCTGGAGGTCACAGAAACAACTGCATGGGGCTGTGGCCCAGAGGCTCCCGCAGTCCAGCAGAGGTCAAAACAAGGTAGGTTTGGGAACCATACAGCATGTGCCTGCAATCCCTGCCTTGTCACAACTGCTATTTGACATTAATATACCAATCTCTTCTAAGATGGTAAGGAGGAAATATTCACACAGACCCACACTCCCTTATCTCCAATTCCAAAGAGAAAAAAAGGTCTGATTCCAAGTTTTGTGCCTTCTTTTTCATAGTTGTGATGCTAAAACTCATGTAGTAGTTTCACTTTCAACTCTTGTGTTGCAGAAGCTAAATTCCAGCTGAATGTAGCAGAGAAGGCTCCCTCCTTCCACCAGCCCCTACTGATAAGGCAGAAACTCTGTCTTAGGTCTAGTAGGTTATGAATACTGCAGTCCAATCACTCAAACCCCAGCTCATTCCTACAAAGGAGGTTCTATACTGGGAGAGGCAAGCTGAGAAGGCCAGAGGCTGCTGCTTTCACCCTAAGGCAGCAGTGTCACCGGGGAGATGGACATAACTATCCCTGCCCTCAGCTCCAGAGCTGCAGTTCAGAGATTTTGCCTAGAGAGAGAGAGGTTATAAAACAGAGATCTCTGGCCCTAGCAAGTTAGCTTAGTTGGTATAGGTGTATTACCCCATACGACAAGGTTGTGGGTTTGATCCCTGGTCAGGACACATACAAGAATCAACAAATGAATGCATAAAAAAGTGAACAACAAATTAGCCCTGGCTGGTGTGGCTCAGCGGATTGAGTGCTGGCCTGCAAACCAAAGGGTCCCAGTCAGGGCACATGCCTGGGTTGCAGGCCAGATCCCCAGTCAGGGACTGGTGAGAGGCAACCACACATTGATGTTTCTCTCCCTCCCACCTTTCCCCTGTCTAAAAATAAATAAATAAAATCTTAAAAAAAAAAAAAAGAATTAAAAAAAAATCTACAGGCTTACTTTAGAAAATTATTTTTAAAAAGGTGAACAAATCAATCAATTAAAAAATTTCTTTGAATTAAAAAACAAAAACAGAGAGCTCTCTCTTTGCCACCCCCTGCCTAAACCAAAAATCTGACTTTATCTGAAATAGAATGAGAAGTTCAAGTTTAAAGGTGCTCTCAAAAATTAGTTGAGCTCTGGCTGGTGTGGCTCAGTGCTGGCCTGTGAATGGAAGAGTCGCTGGTTCAATTCCCAGTCAGGGCACATGTCTGGACTGCAGGCCTGGTACCTGGTTGGTGACATGCAGGAGGCAACCACACATTAATATTTCTCTCCCTCTCTTTCTTCCTCCTTTCCCCTCTTTAAAAAGTAAATAAATAAAATCTTAAGGGAAAAAAAAAGAACCAATCAGGATTTAGGCTCTGACTGGGGTAGCTCAGCTGGGTAGTATCATCCCCATACACCTTGGGGTTGAAGGTTTGATCCCCAGTCACGGCACATGCAAGAATCAACCAATAGGGATAGAGGGGGGAAATTGGGACAACTGTAATATCATAAACAATAACAATTAAAATATTTTTTAAACAATCAATGAATGCTTAAATCAGTGAAACAACAAATTGATGTTTCTCTCTCAGTCTCCCCCCTTCCTCTCTCTCTAAAATCAATCAATAAATACAAATTAAAAAAAAAATCAGTGCTGGATGGTAAGCAAGTAAAAGGTGGCTGGTGATTCCATTATCACAAAAAGCGAAACTGTGGGCCAGCCAGTTTAGCAGAGAGAATCAGGGAAATAGCTAGCTAGGAAGAGCTTTCCTGGTTTCAGAACAAAGCTCAAACACTGAATTAAAAAGCTACCCTGTTAAAGGAGCCAAAATTTAATTATATCAGTCTATAGAGCAATTGAAACTGCAGGACAAAAGCAATAGAGAAGACAGACAGAAATTGGGGTAGCCTGACAGGTGGATATGATCAGGAGAAGCACAAAGAGAGTCCCCCAAAATTCTCAGTGTCCCAGGTTGACTGTGCACATGTCCTGGGCTGGACCCTCTAAGGAGCAATACCAGAGACTTCGTACTGCAGAAGGAGATGTCACTACAATGGTCCAACCAGTCACTAACAACCAGTCACTGGTGGTTCAGTTGGTTGGAGCATGGTCCCATGTGCTGGTGTTGCAGATTTGATCCCCAGTCGGGGAACCTGTGGGAGTTAACCAATGAGTGCACGAACGGGTAGAATAGCAAATAGATATGCCTCTCTCTTTCTCTCGCCTTCCCTCTCTCTTTAAAAGTCAATTTAAATTTTAAAAAAAATCACAAGCCCTAGAGGGGGTGGTGAGGAACCAATATGCATGGTGGCTAAAACATATTATCTAAAATGTCCATGACCTGAAGGTCCTGGCTGGTAGCTCAGTTGGTTAGAGAGTCGTCCAATACGCCAAGGTTACTGGTTTGATCTCTGGTCAGGGCACATACAAGAAGCAACCCAGGAGTACATAAGTAAGTGGAACAAGTCATTGTTTCTCTCTCTTTCTCTCTCCCCCTTCCTCTCTCTCTCTCTCTCAAATCAATTTTTAAAAATGTCCAGTCTTCAACAAAAAATTGCAAGTTGTGCAAAGACACAGGGGGAAAAGGCAACAGAAACTGCCTATAAGAGGGACCAGATGTCAGATGTAACAGACTAAGACTTCAAAGTAGCCATTGTAAATATGTTCAATGAACAAAAGAAAACCACGCTTAAAGGAAGCATGCTGACACCTCACCAAATAGGGAATATTAATAATAAGACAGGAATTATTAAAAGAATCAAATGGAAATTGTGGAGTTGAAAAGTGCAATAATTGAAATGAAAATTCACTGGAGGGGTTAAACATTAGATGTGAACTGGCAGAACAAATAATTAGCAAAGTTGACGATAGATTGATAGAAATTAAACAATTTCAAGAACAGAGAGAAAAAAGAATGACAGGAACAGAGCCTGAGAGAAATGTATCACACCATTAAGTGTACCAACATAAGCATAATGAGGGTACCAGAAGAAGAGAAGGAGCAGGAAAAATATGCTAAGAAGTAATGGATAAAAATTTCCCAAATGTAATTTAGAAAAACACATAGCAAAGAAGCTCAATAAACTTCAAGTAGGATAAAAGCACATATCCACAAACACATTATACTAAAAGTGCTAGAAACCAAGCAAGAAAATCTTGAGAGCAGCAAGAGAAAAATAATCAGTTAAAAACCTCCCCATAAGATTAAGTGCTGACTTCTCATCAGAAACAACGTAGGTCAGAAGGAAACAGGAGCCCTAGCTGGTGTGGCTCAGTGGATTGGGCCCAGGCCTGCAAACCAGAGTTGCTGGTTCAATTCCCGGTCAGGGCACATGCCTGGGTTGTGGGCCAAGTCCCCAGTGGGGGGTGTGCAAGAGGCAACCACACCATTGATGTTTCTTTCCCTCTCTTTCTCCTCCCTTCTCCTCTGTCTATAAAAATAAATAATTTTTTTTTCTAAAGGCAACAGGATAAGGTTTTCAAAGTGCTAGGAGAGAATCTGTCAACCAAGAATCCTATATCCAACAAATTATTTTTCAAAAATAAAGGCAAAATAAAGACATTCCCAGATAAACAGAAACAGAAAGAATTCATTGCCAAAAGACCTGCTTTACAAGAAAAACCAAAGGAAATTCTTCAGGCTAAAAGCATGTGATCCCAAACAATAATTCTAACCTGCATGAAAAAACAAAAAACACTAGTAAAGGTAATTATGCAATATAAAAGAAGTATAAATGCATATTTCTTCTCCTTTCTTCTCTTAACTAATTTAAAAAACAACTGTATAAAACAGTTTGTAATTGTATTGCTGGGCATATAACACAAAGAAGTGTGATGTACTTAAATATAACCACACAAAGGAGGTAGGAGAGAATACTATTGGACTGGAAAATGACACCCAATACTAACTCAAACCCACAGGAACAAATGAAAAGAACCAGATGTGGTAAATAAGGTCACTGTAACAAACATTATACATATATACTTTCTTTCCGTTCTTCCCTCAGCTTTTTAAGATTTTATTTATTTATTTTTAGAGAGAGGGGAAGGGGAGGAGAGAGGGAAAACATCCATGTGTGGTTGCCTCTCACGTGCCTCCTATCGGGGAGCTGGCCTGCAACCCAGGCATGTGCCCTGACTGGGAACAGAACTCGCAACCCTTTGTTTTGCAGTCTGGTGCTCCATCTACTGAGCCACACCTGCCAGGGCACCTCAGCTTTTTAAAAAATTATATTTTATTGATTATGCTATTACAGTTGTTCCAATTTCCCCCCCTCCACCTAGCAACCCCCACTCCCTCAGGCTACCCCCACATCATTGTTCATGTCCGTGGGTCAGACATATAAGTCCTTTGGCTGCTCCATTTCCTATACTGTACTTTACATCCCCGTGGCTATTCTGTGACTATTCTGTGACTACCTATTTGTACTTCTTACTCCCCTCACCTCTTCACCCATTCCCCTACACCATTTCCATCTGGAAACCATCAAAATACTCTCCATATCCATGATTCCATCTCTGTTCTTCTTGTTTGCTTTGTTTGTTTTTTAGATTCAATTGTTGATAGATATGTATTTATTGCCACTTTATTGTTCCTAGTTTTGATCTTCTTTTTCTTAAGCAAGTCCCTTTAACATTTCATATAATAATAGTTTGCTGATGATGAACTCCTTTAGTTTTTTCTTGTCTGGGAGGCTCTTTATCTGTCCTTCAAGTCTGTATGTTTTTTTTTTAATTTTATTTTATCTTTTTATTTTTTAGAGGGGAAGGGAGGGAGGAAAAGGGGGAAAGAAACACCAATTGTTTGCCTTCTGCATGTACCCTGACCCAGGACCAAACCCACAACCCAGGCACATGCTCCACCTGGAAATCAAACTGGTGACCTTTTGCTTTGTGGGACAACACCCACCCAAATGAGCCACACAGGCCAGGGTTCCCTCAGCTTCTTTAGGAAATTAAAGACAACCTAAATAAGTGGTGGGGCAAAAGTAGGTTTACAGTTGTGAGGATGAGAAACAGAGTTTATTCTTGTATTACTTATTAATTACTGTATTATTTTCCATACAAACAAATGTAAACCTGCTTTTGCCCTACCCCATTAATGGAAAGATATTACATGTTCATAGATCCAAAGATTTGATATGGATAAAATGATAATACTCTCCAAATTAACCTACAGATTCAGCATAATCTCTATCAGAATCTCAGCTGAATTTTTTTTGCAGAAATTAACAAGCTGATCCTAAAATTCATATGGAAATTCACCAGACCCAGAATAGCCAAAAACAATCAAAATGAATTTGGAGCACTCATACTTTCTGATTTCAAAACTTACTACAAAGCAACAGTAATCAAAACAGTGTGGTATTCACACAAGAATAGACATAGATCAATCAAATAGAGAATTCAGAAATAAACTCTCACATTTACAGTCAATTGATTTTGACAAGGGTGCCAAAACAATTCAGTGGGAAAGAATAGTCTTCTCAACAAATGGGACAACTAGATATCTACATGTAAAAGTCATTTGGCAGAAAAATCTGGTCTGACTTTTTTTTCCCTCTAAGTATGAATGTTCATATATTTCTCAACAGAAATATTAATGTTTCATTATTGGATGATGTCCCAGACCCATGGATGGTGTTACATATAAATGTCATATGCACCTTATTAGCTTTCTAAAATCTGACACCTTTTGAATTCTGCAACACACCTGGCTGATTCAGGGGTTTGAGGACCTGTAAGTTAACCTCAGGGAAGGATCGGCCTAGTGTCTAGCATGCAGATTCCTCAATAAGTGCTGTTAAAGGACACACAAAATCACAGAGGCCCCATGTATATAAGTGGCTTTGTGTGTTGGGGCACAGAGGGCTTTTTGTGTTGCTATAATGTTGTAATTAAAAGAAAAATAAGAAAACAAAAGTGGGGGAGTTTAATTTTGAGAGGAAGCCACAGTGTATCAAAAGATGCCACCCCCAACAAGTGGTGAGCCAGTAACTGAAACAAGGACAGTCATCTGAAGTGTGCCCTCCAGTCCCTGGGAGAGTGAGGACTGAGGGAGGGACCCCCATGGGTGCCTGCCTGGAAGACTCACCCTATATATTGTAAGGACCCTTCCTCTGCCTCTTTTACCTCAGGAATCCTATTCCAGGGTTTCTCAAAGTGAAGAGCTGGGATGTCAGGATCCTCCAGGGCACTGGTTAGAAGTACAGACTCCACACCCAGTCCTGTCACATTTGGAGACACTGGCCACCTGCATCTTAAACCAGTTCTCGGACCATCCCAAAGTCATATTTTAGTACCTGACCTGGCCAAACAGCCTTGTGGGTGGGGCAGGGTAGGTAGAAGGAGCAAAGTGAATCCAGGTGGCCCTGAACAGAGGCAGGGCCAGGGTGACTTCTACAGCTTCTACAAGCCTCATCCTCTCTTTTGGCAGGACACATCTGCTGACCTCGGTCTACCGCGCTAGACTGTGAATTCCTCCCGGGCAGGGCAACAGCAGATTCACCTCCACGGGGGTAGGGAAACAAACCCTGGCGAAAAGAGTTGAGTAGACCAGCTGTCACGCGGGAGAGGCTGTGGATGGAATGTGGGTGGGGCCTTTCCTGGGGAAGGACAAGTAACGGGGGCGGGGGCAGTCGCTGGGGTTCCCAAATGAAAGGGGAGAGGGATTGGTAAGCGGCAGGGTCAGTCACCCCCAGCAGCTAGAGGGAAAGTGGGCGGGGTTGCCCGGAGCAGGGCTAGCCCAAAGAAAGTTTAACAGAGGGACACCGCAAGACCCAGCCCCGACAGGGAGGGAGGACGTCCAAGGAATATAAGGGAGGGAGATGAGGGTGAGCAGGGGAGAGCTCTCGGAGGGCAAAGGGTGCCAGGAGCGAGGGGAAGAAGAAAAGAAGAGGGGAGGGCGGTCCGGCCGGAGGACCCTCAGGGTTGGCTCTGGGCTCACCTGGAGCGGGTAGGCGGGGCGCAGCTCCGCGAGGTACCAGATTTCGGGTCAGTAGAGGCCGCAGGGACCTGTCGGGGGGTCAGGAGGGCCAGGGTTTGCCGTCAACAGCTCTCTACGTCCAGGCGAGAGGAGCCTCTGGAAGAGGAACGGCCCGTGAACGCGCGCGGAGCCAACTCGCGCCAAAAACTCCAAACCGGACTAGACTCCCCGCCCAAGAACGCCTCTTGCTCCGCCCCCTCCTCAATTCAGCCCATCAAAAAGCTCAGTCTTCTTGAGCTCTGCCCCTCACGTCCCAGCGTGCTTGTCGCCAACCCCCGCCCTCAAGTTCCACCACGGGAAGCGTTCTTATTGCGCAGGCGCAAAGCCTACTTGGCGCCGGCCGGGGGAGGGGCAGAAGCGGATACGCCTTGCCGTCCCGTCGCTGAAGCGTTGCAACGGGTGTGAACAGTACATTAGGTCCCTTCCGCCTCGCTTCCGGGACTCCGACCGACCTCCAGCCCCGGGTCCCGTCACCATGATTCTCTCTTAGTTTTCTCTTCTATGAAAGGAGCAGTCACCGCGTTTTGCCCCAGAGGTGTAGTCTCAGGAGGCGGTCACCTCAGGGTAGGACAGGAAGTCCCTGCGTCTTCTAGGATTCCGGCGGGGTAGAGTTCCCTGGGCTCGCTGATTACCCTCACCCCCCGGCTCCACCCCCCCGCCCCCCCCACACACGGCGTGCACCCCACGTTGGATGCGGTGGGGATGCCAGACAGACATTCCTTAGACCCGCGGAACGAGCGGTTTTGGCTTTGGGAACCAGAAAATGCTAACCTAGGAAGCCTTCCAGACAGCCTAGACTGGAGCCTCTCTGCTTCCAGGCTTCAGCCACCCCGCCGCAGCCCTTCTCAGTCATTGGATTTGAGGCCTGAGCTCAGCTTACACCTCCCTCAGCTCCTTCTGGGCTGAATGACCTTGGAAACGCACCTGGGCCTTTCTGAGCTTCGGATTAGTCTCCTCTCTAAAAATTGAGCTGATGAAGCTTTCCTCAAGGAGCTAGAGGTTCAAGTGGAATGATCCCCTTAAAGTGCTTAGCAGGAGACTGGCGCAGAACAAGTGCTGATTCCTAACATTAGTGCAGCTAAGGTTACTCCTTCACAGAGCGGACCTTTATTTCACTCAACAGGGTGGAGGGGAGTCACTTTCCCAGGCCACCCTCCCTGGAGTGCTCTGCATCTCATCACATACCCTGTCCCACTTCATTTTCTTCGTATTGCAACTCTATATGAAATTCTATCCTCCTTATTTGTTTACTGGTTGACCACCCGTCCCTCATGTTTCTGAAAGGTCATGGACTCCAGGGCTCCCAACCCACTGCAGTGCCTGGCCTTCGGTGAACATTCTCCAGTGCACAGATCAGCCTGGCATCCCAGGTTAGGTCCAGAACTCTGGAGGACTCAGCCCCCTCCCCTTTCCTTGCACCCTTCCTTTGCATTAGCATCTCTGGCAGCCACAGTCCCTGTGACTCACCCTGGATCCTCGTTAAGTCCCCAGGAGGTCTTGGGAGCAGGCATGCCCCTCTCCAACTGCCATCCACTCTGCCAACCGCATCATCGAGAGTCCTGGACTCAGGCCTCTTTCCAACTGCCCATTCCTGAAAGTCTAACTCACAACGACTTAAAAATATTTTTGAATTTAAAAATATGGTTCCAATGGACATTTTATTGTGTAGAAGGGCCATAATGTAAAGTTAAGTACAGATAGCAGGTAAGAGCATGGGCCATAGAGTCAGGGAAACTGGGGCGGCTCCTTCTCTGCCACACAGAAGCTATGCAATCATGGGCAAGTTGCTTTATGTCTCTGGGCCTGTTTCCACATTTGTAAAATGGAGATAATAATAGTTCTTACCTCCTTGAGGAGTATGAGCATTAAATGAGAAAATGCATGTGAAGTGCTTAGTACAAGGGCTAGAACACAGTAAGAGTTTACTCATTGTTTAATAGCAGTAACACTCCTTATTTGCACAGTGTTTTGCAAAGTAACCCCCTGGGCCAAAAGGAGGAATTTGGAGGAGAGGGGTCGGGACTCCCATACCCACCCCAGGGTCACAGGGGTAGAAACATGGGCCCACAGGATTTGAGACCACAGTGCTTGGCTGGGGCTCTGTCCAGGAGAAAGCCCCCACCCCCTGCCCAGGAGTGCGATTCCTAGCTACACATCTGCATGAGAGCTGGCTTGAGCCACACATGTCCCTGTGTGTCCCCATCACCACAACAGCACATGTCCCTCTCAGACTCTCTCCAGGAAGTCCTTCGATGTGGCCACAAAACAGGATAAGGTGGAGTAAGAAAGGCAAGTGAAAGGCCACAAATGCAAAGGTGGCTACCTAGCAGGAAAGGGGAGATTGTGACGGGTGCTTTTGGGAAATCAACTGTGTTCTATTTCTTGACTCCTGTGCCAGCCACATAGGTGTTTGCTTTATAGATATTTATTATATCATGCATTTCCATCTTGTGCACACTTTTGAATGTACACCGTATTTCACACTGGTATACAGTCTAAGCCAAGGCTTTTCTGCTCTCTGCTTCTGTTTCCCCATCTGTAAAATGGAGTGTCACGTAGCTCCCCCAATAGCCCTGACACCGTGGTACTATTCGTATCATCAGTTTACAGGACAGTGAACAGACTCAGGGAGTTCAGATACGTGCTCAAGCTCCCCAGCTAGATAGAACAGCTACTTAGCCCAGAATTCACACCATATTTCACACAGTTTTAATAAACTGACAGTTTATTAAACTGGTGTGTGAGGAGAGGGAGTTGACACAGGTCAGCTTTACATAGTGCAAATGTCTGGGGATGCCAGGGAAGGTGTCCCAGAGGCTCTGATTCAGGGATGGGGCTGAAGAGCTGCCACATAGAAGGTCAAGACCTGAGGGGCCTTTAGCACAGCTGCAGGTTCAGAAGGTGTCTTTCCTGCAGGCTTCTGGCGGCCCTTCTAGCTATTCTCTCTAATTCCCCTCCTGGTAGGTAGGTGGTGCTGCTGAGAGCAGATGGCTGGGAGTCTACTGACACAGGCTATGTCATTTTATTTTATTTTATTTTTATTTTGTTTAATTTTCACCCAAGGATATGTTTACTGATTTGAGCAAGAGAAAGAGAAAAAAGAACATCTACGTGAAAGACAAACATCAATCAGTTGCCTCCCCTATGCACCTTGACTGGGGATCGAAACCACAACCTAGGTGTGTGTCCTGACCAGGAATCAAACTCACAGCCTTTTGGTGGATAGGATGATGCTCCAACCAACTAAGCCACCTGGCCAGGGTGGCTGTGCCATTTTAGATGACTGACTTCTTGGGCCTCTGTCTTGCACTTTAAAAAATTTTTTTGTAATTTATTGATTTTAGAGAGCGGGGGACAGAAGAGAGAGAGACATTGATTTGTTGTTCCACTTATTTATGCATTCATTGGTTGATTCTTGTATGTGCCCTGACTGGGGATCAAACCCGCAACCTTGACTTATTGGGAAGATGCTCTAACCAGCTAACTGAGCTACCAGGCCAAGGCTGTCTTGCACTTTTAATACCCCAGCTGTCACCTTGTCCTAGGCTTCTAGCTCTGGCCCTCAAAGTTGTTCCTCTATGCAGAGGCTGGGCCATGTCCCCCCAAGCCTGGGAGCAACGGGTAGCCGAAGCCTGGGCTCCACCAGGAGCTCTGTCAGCCCTGAAGTGATCCATGTGCTCTCAGGCCTGCCCTGCCTGTTTGGGGCTGGGGGTGAGCTGAGGAGACAGCTATGTTGGAGGTAGGGATGATGGCAGTGCAGGGGCTACGGGTGCCCAACTGGGCCCAGTCCTCGTCCTGAGCAGTGTTAAGCTGGCCCAAGGTCCCTGGCTGACACATTTCCCACAGGCCCATGCCAGCACCCAGGCAGCTTGGCAGTGGTGGTGGGCACTGGCATTCCCTCTGGAAGTGGCCAAGCAGGCACCCAGCCTTTACCTCCCACATGGCTCTTCCTGGTCTCCCTGCCTGCCTCCTCCTGAGCCAAACTTCCCTGGCTTCCTGTGGGGTGAGTTGAGTGTCTGTGCGACTGGGTCTGTGTAGGGGGCCCTCCAGTCTAAAGCAGACACTGTAGGCCCAGACTGGTGTAGGGCAGGCAAAGAGCAATGTAGTGTCTGGAGTAACTGGGCCTGTTGCTGCCAGAAGTGTGTGGAGTAGCAGAGAGTGAAGGACTGCTGACTGGGGTTGTGGGTGTAAGACTACCTGGCTTCAAATTTCAGCCCTGCCACTTAGGAGGTATACAATCTAAGCCAAGCCCCTTCTACTGTCTGCCTCTGTTTCTCCATCTGCAAAATGGAGTATCAAGTAGCTCCCCCAATAACCCTGACACCGTGCTACTATTAGTGTCATCATTTAAGAGGAGAGTGAACAGACTCAGGGAGGTCAGGTGCCTGCTCAAGCTCCCCAGCTAGATAGAGCAGATACTTAACTGAGTCTGAACCTGAGCCCAGCACCCAGCCCGGTAACCATGAGGCCATGAGCTTCCCTCCATGAAGACCAGCACTGGTTGCCACAGGGAAGAGCAGTGGCAGGCAGGAAATCCCTCCCCGGGGAGCCTGAGTGAACTGTCCCAGCTGTTCCAGGCTGTCTTGGGTGGCCCCGGCTAGGGGCCACACCTGAGCCATCCCAGCAGCCAGTGGAAAGTCCAGTGTCCTCCAGGACTCCAGGTTACACCCTCTGCCAGGCAGGGCAGGAGGTGGCATGTGGAGTGCTGTGTTAGGACATTGGACTGAGGGGACCCAGCAGGAGCCTTGTGCAAAGATGGGTCTGTCAGAGGAGCTGGGTACCAGGGGCATGGTTTTGTGTATGTGTGCACATGCATTCGTGCACTCAGGTGAGCGTAATTCCTGAGTGGGGGTCCTCTTGTGTGGGAAAAGAGAGCAGCAAGGGTGGGTGGGAGGAAAGGTGCAGGCACAGCTCAGTTCTGGGGGGACTACAGATGAGGGGGTACCTGGAAAAAGACCTGCATTCCACTGGTGGCTGGAGCTGTCCCCATAGCTGTTGTGGGCTCCAAGGCCTCATGTGAGAAGCAAAACCCACCATCTGCTACCCACTCCTCACTGTGACCCTTCTGCAGGCCCTCACCCTGACAGCCTGCCTCATTTGGCAGGCTGGACTCCTTAGCCACAGGTGCCAAGAGGGGTTGACCAGGCAGGGAGCAGGCCAGCAGATAGACAGGGTGTGGGGCCTTGTGCACTAGGGTCCAGGGGGTCTGAGTCACTGCTATCCCCAGCCAGCTCAGTGGGGCCCATAGACTCACTGGAGGAGGTAAGGGCTGGTGTCCAGACCCTCGACTCCTGGCATTTCCCAGGCTTGCCTCTCCTGTCCTCTCATACTCCATCAAGCCCCCTTTACCTGGCTCGACTCCATCTGCCCTCCCCCAAGGAATGGAGAGTGGTTACTAGCTCCCCAGGTACTCTTCTTGGAATCCTGAGCCTGCAATCCTGCCCCTACCACAGCCTAAGCAGTGGGCCCCCAACACTCTGTCCCCCAAAACTAGAGTCAGTGCTAGCAAGAGATGGAGGTGAAGCTGGGAGGGACTCCTGCAATGGGTGGGCCCTAGCAGAGCCTTCAAGAACCAGTGAGGACCCTTGGACAGGATGAGCATGGGTGACCCATCCCTGTGAAGAGGCTCAGGCCCACTCTTGCAGGTCCAGCCTCAGCTGGGTACAAAGGGCCATCTCTCAGTGTTGCACCTTCAGTCTTCAGGGTTAGACAGTATAATACTGCCTCTCTTCTTGTGGGCAAGTCTACTTGTCACATACAGAGCGCTACATTGTTTCCTGGCCACAGGCCTTGTAACATGCTGTGGCCTCTGCTTCCTTCTGCTCTCTTTCTCCATGTAACACAGTAACTCATTCTGAGTCTCCCCTGTCAGCCACACCCACATTTTTGAACCTGGCTCCTCCTTTTCCCCAGCTGTGTTTGGGCTGGGGCTGGGGTGCCCCCAGTGCCTGCCTGCCTCTCATCAACCGTTGGGGTAACATCTAAGCTGTCAGGCCTGGTGCCAGGGCCACAGTCCCTAACAGGGGTGGAGGAGCCTTGGGAGCCAGGTGGGGGCCTTTCCCAGCTGTCAGCGCCCATGATAGATGAGGGGTGGGGCAGGGAGAAGCCCAGGAGCTGGACTCCTGCTACAGAGGGAGGTGGGGGTTGGCACCTTAGGCCTGCCAACAGAGCCTCTGTCACTCACAGCAGGAGGGCCTGGGTAAGGAACCCCACCCAGCAGAGGTGTTTAAAGGCTCAACGTCTACGTGCCTTCCCACTCTGCCAGGCATCATGGGCACCTGGGCCTTCCCTGCAGCCCTCTTCCTACTCTGCCTGACTTCTGAAAGCCTACAAGGCGGTGAGGGCAGGTGGCAGGCAGCTTCGGGGTCTGGGCAGCTGGCGTTGGGGCTGGGGGTATAGGCAGAGCATTGGGTCAGAGGCTGGAGCTCCAGAGAGAGCGATGATTCAGTATCTGAAATCTTGGCTGAGTAGGGTTTTGGGGGGCTGGGGTATAGATACCTTTGCCCTGCCCCTCTCTGTATCTGTGCCCGACCCTGAGTTAGTATCCCCTATTCCCCAGGGTTGCCTTCATTGTCTCCTGGCCTAGGGAAAGGTAAGTGGACCCTCCTGGCACTGGGGTCCAGGAAGAAGATGTAGTTTCTTCTCCCAGGGGCCTGGGAACTCTCTGGGGGGGCAGCCCCAAATATTCCCCAGCTCTGAGCTTCAGATGTGCAGCCCAGGAGAGCACTGAGTCTTCCTCGCAGCCAGTCTTGTCCATGGTCAGCTCAAGTGTGGAGAGCACAGACCCGCACCCTTGGAACAGAGTGAGATGGGGCAGAATCTCAATCTGGGCATGAGAATATCATGCCCAGAGGAGGAGCCTGGAGCTGAGTGTTGTGGGGCAGAGGATGGGGTTGTGACAAGAAAGGGGAAGTACGTCCTGAGAAGCAAGAGGATCAAAGGCCTGGAGGTGGGACATGATGGGAGGGGAGAAGGCTGGAGCAAGGGGAGGGCAGGAGGAGGCTGAGTGTCACAGGAGGGTCTTCACGCCAGTGACCTGTGCCATCCTAAGGGTAGGAGAGGGGGCTCCCTCCAGAGACCTGATGCATCCCAGCTGCTGGAGAGAAAGATTGGGGGTGGGGGTGAGGAAGATGAAGTTTTGGGAAAGGAAGGGTCCAAAACACTCCAGTAGGAATGGAGGGGAAAGGTCCACACACCCCTGAGGAAGAGAGAGTAGGAGGCCAGCCCCCAGGGACACAGCCCCGCCCCACCGGCCCCTGTGGCCTCCTCCAGCTTGCTCACCTCATTCTGTCCTCGCCCCTCCTGTGAACGGAGAGAAAACTGAGGCCTGGGTGGAGTGGGGTGCACTCTCGCTGTGCAGAGTGGGAGGGAAAGCATCAGGTTTAGCCATCTTTGCCCCTTCCTAAGTTACCCCCCTTCTCCCTGACCCACACAGGCTTAGGGAGCCTGAATGGCTACAGACCAGGTAAAGCTGGCTGAGGGGTGGGGGCAGCTCTGTGTCCTCTAAATGAGGGCAGAACACCCTAGCTCCTGGCCCCTCCTGCCTCCCTTAGGCTCAAAACATCATTCCCCCCTCAGGTTATGGCCCCCCCAGTGGCCTGGGAGCAGGTAAGGGGTGGGCAAATGGCATTTGTGGTGGGGGACAGCCATCTCAGAAATACCTGGGGTCAGCGCTGACACCCATGAGGCAGAGAAGCCCACCTGAGACCCCTTCCTGCAGGCCTCCTCTTTTCCCTCTTGCACATACTTCCCCCCACCCTCTGCTCCCAAAGAATCCGTCCAGACTGTTCCGGTACCATCTCGCCCATACACCCTGCCCCTCACTGCATGGCCCTTAGGCCAGGTGGGAGCAGGCTTTGTGCAGAGGTGGGTGGGTCCTGGGTCCCTCACCTGCTCCCTGGGTCTCCCCCAGGCTTCCAAGGGAGTGTTAAACTTCAGAAGCCAGAGTCCTGCCCAGCCCCAGTGTGGTCGGTGTCCATCTGTCTGTGTCTGTCTGTCTCTTTCTCTCACACTCCTCACCTCTATCTGTCCTACCAGGATTTGGGAAGAGAAATGGCCTGGGAGTCCAGCCAGGTAAGAAGGATGGGGTCTGAGGTTGGTCCTCTCCCTGCTCCTTCCAAACCTTAGAGGGAGGGGCAGGGTTGGTGCATGACTCTGGAGGGTGGGGATGGATTGGCAGCCTTCGGGTTTGCTGTTTCTGGCTGGATCCAAGGGTCCTGCACACCCACCCCAGCTAGGACCCCAAACCTCCCCAGTTCACTCCTCCCTTTCACCATGGGCTCTCCAGCTCAGAATGGCTACAGAACAGATAGAGGTGGGCTCAGAGTAGGGAGGTGGTGGGATTGGGGCCAGTATTCTAGGGCGTCCCTGAAATGGGGTCTCCTGAAACCCTCACTTGACCCATTTCCTTCTCAGGCGTTGGAGGGGGTGTAAAACCCCACAAGCCAGGTGAGCCCCCCCCGCCGGCCTGTCTCCCCCCATCATGCCATGACCTTCCTATTACTGTCTACTCCTCCCTGATCCCCTTTTGCCTGCTCTCCCTAGGGTTTGGGAATGGGAATGGGCCAGGAGCAGGCGCCTTCCCAGGTGTCTCAGCCAAGCCAGGTGAGGCAGAGGAAGAGGGAGGGTAGGGCATGCTGGGGATAGGGCTGGGTCAGCATTAGGAGGAGCTTCTCCCAGACTCCCCCAGGGCAGAACTGGTAACTCAATGGAAGCACAGGGAAGGACCATATACGGGTTCCTATTGTCTGGTTTCAGAACATCGCCCCCATCTCAGCAAGGATTCCAAATACCCCCTGCCCCACCCTTCAGTCTAGCATGACTTTGGAGCCCTAGGAAGAAACTGGGTCCCTGGGATCCCCTCATCTCCTTTCTCTCTCTCTCTCCAGGCTTTGGAGGGGGTGTAAAACCCCAGAAGCCAGGTAAGACCCTGCTCTCCATGCACATTTCTCTGTCCACCTCAACACCTGCCTGTCTCCCTTCGAAGTCCAGACCCCTCCTCCCCCTTATTCTTCCCTCTGCTTCTGTCTGCCCAGGATATGGAAATGGGCTGGGAGCTGGTGCTTTCCCAGGGCTGGGAGCCCAGCCAGGTGAGGACACCTGGGGTACCACCCTGGGGTTCAGGGAGGGAGAAGGTTGAGGGCTGGAATCAGGGGACCAATAGGGGAGAGAGCTGGGTTCTTGGGGGAGGGCAGGAGGCTCAGCCTCTCTGTCCCTCCCCAGGCCTGGGAGGGGAAATGAAACCTCTGAAGCCAGGTAAGTAGAGAGTGTGCCCCCATTCTAGTGCGTTCCTTGCTTATTTCCACCCCAGTTCCTCTGTGTGCCAAAAACCTGGGCTTACAGCCCCCACCTCTGTATCTCCAGGATTTGGGAGCAGAAATGGTTTAGGAGTCAGCACTTTTCCGGGGGCAGGAGCCCTGCCAGGTGAGGGTGATTAGGGCAGTGGCTTCAGGAAGGGGCAGGCAAGGGAGAGGGGGTTTCAGAGTCATGATCTGCATTCTGGGGGAGGGGAGCTGGTGGGAGTCAGTGCCAACCTCTTTCTCTATCTCTCCCCAGGCCTGGGAGCGGGAATGAAACCCCAGAAGCCAGGTGAGTGGAGAGACCCACCCTCTTACCCTGTGGCTCTATTGCTCTTAAGGACTGCTCCCTTTGTTGGGCTGCTGTGGCCATTGCTATGCTTCAGCCATGCGGGGAGGGTCTTCCAAACTTCCAGGCCCTTCTCATAACTTGCTCCCTGAGAAGAGCTGTTGGGGAGGGTGGGGCACAGAGGTCCTGGGATGAGGACAGCAGGGAAGGAAAGTGGGAGCCCACACTGGCCCAGCTCCAGCCTCTGCCCTCCCTCTCTCCATAGGCCCTGCAGCTCAGAATGGTGGCCAGGGACCAGGTAGGGGAGGATGGTGAGAACTGGGGCATATGCTTGGGTTTGGGGGTATAAGAGAGCTCCAGGCTCCTTTACCTGGTCCCTATCTCTTACTCAGGAATTGGAGTGGGTATGAAACCTCAAAAGCCAGGTGAGCTCTACCCTGTCCCTATGTCCCTGTTCCTCTTTTTCCATCCATCCCTGTTCACCCCGTGCTGTGTGCCCCCCCCCCCCTTAACTCCTTCTTGCCCGCTCTCCCCAGGATTTGTCAATGGGAATGGAATGGGAGCCAGGGCCTTCCCAGGAGTCGAAGCCCAGCCAGGTGAGGACACCTGGACCAAACTGGGGTTCAAGGAAGGAAGAAGAGGAAGGAGCTAAGTGATCAGGAGGGCAGAAAATGGATTTCTGTGGAGTAGGGTCCACTTATGGCTCAGTGGCACTTGGTCTTTCCCCAGGCTTGGGAGGGGGCATGAAACTGCAGAAACCAGGTGAGTGGAGGCCTGCCCTCCTGCCCCCGCTTCTTGACTCTATCCCTACCCATTCCGGTCCTTGTCCTCCCCAGACCCATTCCTCACACTGCTGCTCCTTTCCAGTGTCTGGCATTGGCAATGGCCTGGGGCCCATTGTCAAAGTGGCAGGGAGAGGGCTCAGAGAAAGAAGCCAGGGCCCTGTGCACCCCTCCCCAACCCCAGTTCCTAGCAGAGGGGCTCATTCGCTTCTCCTGCCTTGAGTCGGGTCTCGGCTGGGCACAGCAGGCATCGTGCAGGTCAACACAGGCCAGGCCGACAACTCTTTAGGCTCAGCGCACAAGCCCTGAACCACGCAAGCCCAATGCCATCTCAAGGACTGTGGTCAGGACTGTTGGCAGGGGGACCCATGGGACATGGAAAGTGAGAGGACAGGTCTGAGGCTGGAGGGGGCTGGAGGCCTGGGGATTTAAGCAGAAAGTGAAAACCCTGGTTTCTTTTTTTTTTAAGATTTTTATTTATTTATCTTTAGCGGGGAAGGGTGCGGGGGGGGAGAGAAATAATCAATGTACGGTTGCCTCTCGTGTGTCCCCTGCCGGGAACTGGCCTGCAACCCAGGCATGTGCCCTGACTGGGAATCGAACCGCGATCCTCTGGTTCGCAGGCCCTCGCTCAATCCACTGAACTACACCCGCCAAGGCAAACCCTGGTTCCTGGAAGCTGATGTTTATAGGGCTGGACTTCCTGGACTCACAGGAAGAAGCAGCGGGAGTTAGACTACCTGGGAGTCTCAGGGGCCAGAAACGGGGAGTAACTGTGAGGTGTCGGGGTTCCAGGTCCTCACTGCCTTAGTCTCCCCGGCCCCCTTCTGTCACAAGTCCCCTGTTACCTGTCCCACTTTGTGCATCTAGCCAGGATAAATGGAGGGGTGTGTGGGCCCGGGTGGGGGAGGCTAGGAGCCATTTCCACCCCAGCAGCACCCAGCTTTCTCAACAGGTCTCGCAGCACCGAATGGCTTTGGACCAGGTAAAGAAGGGACAGCTGGTGTATGAGGGTAGAAGCCAAGTTCCTGGGGCAGGATGGGGATTCTGGGTCCCTCACCTGCTCCTCTCTTCCCCAGGCTATGGTAGGGATGGAAAACCCCAGAAACCAGGTGAGCTCATTCTGTCCAGTATCTCCGTATCTGTCTGTTCCCCCAAGTCCCAGATTGCTCCTTACTCCCTCCTGCTCTGTCTCCCCAGGATTTGGGAATGGGGCCTTCGGGGGAGCAGGAGTAAAGCCAGGCAAGGCCCAGGAACTCAGGAGTATAGGTATCACTGCGGGTTAGCTGATGTGGGTGCCTGACCCTAGTTGTAAAAGAAGAAGAGGAGTGAGGTGGACTCATGGGCAGCACCTTCTCTTTTCCAGGTCTCGGAGGACTAAAACCTCAGAAGCCAGGTGAGACCCGCACTCTGCATCTTCCACCTGGTGCCCTGCATGAAATAGTCATTCAGCAAACATTCAGGGGCCAAGCCAAGTACTGGAGACAGGCCCTCCCAGAGCCTGGGGCAGCGGGAGGCAGAAAAGAAAGGAGTATGAACGCAACCAGGATCCAGACTGCCCACTAGAGGGCATGGCCTCCTGAAAACAAAATGACGGGGAGGTCCTGGGGCTGGAGCTAATGATGATACCACGGGGCTGGTAAGGGGAAGGAGGCATCAGGGAGTTCACCTTCCTGGCTAGTTGACATGGCTGATGACAGTGACACTCAGCTAGGTGGACACAGGCAATAAGATGTGACAGTCAGGCTCCGGAGGGAGGCTGGACACCAGGGGGAAGTCTAGGACCCTGCTGGGTAGGTCAAGGTCTGGGGTGTGAGCTAAAGGGGCAAGCTTAGGGTGAAGCCTCAGAGAGAGGCCAGCACCCAGAGCCCCCTTTCTCCTTCCACCAGGTCCGGCAGCTCAAAATGGCTATGGACCAGGTAGGGGCATCCTGGGGTTCTGGGGAGGCGCAGGGATGGGGCTCAGGCCCCTCACCTGCTCCCTGTCTCTGCACCAGGCTTTGGAGCACATGTGAAACCCCAGAAGCCAGGTGAGCCTCACCCCAGCCTATTTCTCTCAACCTCTCCCAAACCCTGAGCTCCCCTCCCCTTATTCACACCCCCGCCTGGATCTGTACCCCAGGATTGGGGAACGGGAATGGGCACAGGCTTGGAGCTCAGCCAGGTGAGGCTAGGCAGTGGGATCTGTGTCTGGGCGTCTTCTCCTGCCTCCCTCTCAGGCCTTGGAGGGGCAGGATTGGTGAATAATTGAGTGGGTCCTGGGAGGAAGCCTCTAGGGTACCAGCTTTCTGGCTTGGTCCAAGAGGAGGGCACTTTACTTCCACCTCAGCCAAAACCCCAGTCCCTTCAGCTCATCCTCCTTTTCCCTTAGGCCCAGCAACCCAGAATGGATATGGAGCGGGTAGGAGTGGATTGGGTAGGAACCTGGGGAGGCCCTGATAGGGGGCTACCAAATCCTTCACCTGCTCCCAAATCTTCTTCAGGCTTTGGGGCAGGCATGAAGCCCCAGAAGCCAGGTAAGTCCTTGTAGTCTTGCCTCTGAAGCCATAGTACCTTCCACTCACACTTCCCTACCTCTCTAGGATCTGCAAACAGCTGGGCCTTCCCTGGGGCAGGAGCCCAGGCTTCTTAGAGGGAGAGGGGAGGGTTAGGAACTGGGGCAGGGGGCCTGGCCTGGGCCAGGGAGCTTGGTGCTCAGTAGTGAGGAATTGGATGGTTGGCTTGTGCCCTGGGAGGGGGAGTAAAACTTCAGTGTGGTGATAGCAGGGGGAGGGTTTGGGTGGAAGTGAAAGAGTATAGAGGGGATAAATGATGACAGAAAAAAGGAAAAGAAAAAAAAAAAAAAGAAATCTCAGAAACCAGGTTCTGGTAGAGCCTGGCCAGGTCCTCAGTTGGTTACAGCATTGTCCTGGTACACCAAGATTGCAGGTTTGAACCCTGGTCAGGGCACATAGAAGAAGCAACCAAGAAATGCATAAATAAGTAGAACAACAAATTAATGTCTCTCTCTCTCTCTTCCTTCCTCTCTCTAAAAAAAAGAATAAGTAAAAGTTTAAAAAAGAAAAAGAAACCAGTTAAGGGGAGAGACCACCTTGCACCCCACCTCATCTCTGAGGCTTCCTGACTCTCTGTACTGCCTCTACACACTGCCCCTCATGCCCACCCCTGTTTTGCCTCCCTAGGATATGGTAACGGAAATGGAGTGGGAACCCGGCTAGGTGAGTGCAGCTGGGCCTGGACCCTAAGGATTGGGAGGGAGGCACAGGGACCCAGGTGGGCAGAGGCTCCTTGCCTGGGGGTGGGGGGGTGGGAGAAGCCTGGTGGAGTCTATGTTAGCCTCTCCGCTCTCCCAGGCCTAGAGAGGGGTATGAAACCCCTTGGCCACGGTGAGAGGACAGCTGTCCTGTCCCTCCTCGTTTCTCTGAGGCCTCTCTCTTTCACCACCTCCCGAGACACTAAGAGCATTGTGTGGGGATCTGTGCATCACTCTGAGAAGAGGAGCGCTACCTGCCTCAGGGGTGAAGCATGTCAGGGGTACCAAGGACCACGGGGAAAGGAGTGGGATGCAAAATCAAGGGACCTCCAGTGCTCGCCTCAGTCCCTCAGCCCCATGGCCAGCTTTATCATTCCCCCACCTTCTCCCCACAGGCCCTGCAGCTAAAAATGGCTATGGACCAGATAGGAGTAGGCCAGGGCTCTGGGGAGGTGCAGGGATGGGGTCAGGATCCCTCACCTGCTGTCTGTGTCTCCACCAGGCTTTGGAGCAGGTGTGAAACCCCAGAAGCCAGGTGAGCCTCATCCCTGCCTGTCTCCACGTCTCCAAAACTCAGAGCTTCCCACGCCCCACCCACACCCTGCTTCCACATGTTCCCGCAGGATTTTGGACCAGAAATGGGCTGGGAGCCCAGGCAGGTGAGACTGGCGGGGTCTGGGGTGCGGGTCTGCATCTGGGTGTCCTCTCCCATTTCCCTCCAGGCTTTTGAGGGGCAGGGTTGTTGAATGATTAAAAGAGGCTGGGGAAAGCCTCCACGATCACTGGTTCTGGCTCAGCTTTGAAGGAACACATCCGGCTGTGTCTTCAAAGGGACCCCACCTCAGCTAGGGTCCCAAACCTCCTATTCTTCCTTCCCACCCTCACTGGCCCCCGGCTTAGAATGGCTACAGAGCAGGTAGGTACCGAGGGGTTGAGAGAAGCTGGAAAGGAGGAGATAGGGGCCCCTTGGGGAGGGGTACTCTTCACCCAGACCCTGTTCTGATGGTCCCCTCATGGGCTCCTGCCACACTTGGAGAACTTGGAGTTGGCATAAGGCAGAGGAGGCCTCAGGGCATCTAGTCGCTAAATCGGGAGGAAAGGCAGCTCAGCATCCAGTCTCTGGCTGCCTTACTCTCTCCTGTCCCCATAGACCTTGCAGTTCCCATCGGCCATGGACCAGGTAGTAGAGTGGGCAGGTAGTGGAGTGAGCCCTGGGGGGCAAGATGCCAGGTTCTGGAGGAGAGCCCCATGGGTGGGTAGTGGGTCCCTCACCTGCTCCCATCTTTTCTCTAGGCATTGGTGAGGGCATGAAACCTCAGAAGCCAGGTAAACCCTTTCTCTCTACCTCCACTGTGATATTGTGATTTATAATAAGAAATATATATTTGGTCTTCCTCCCATTCCTGGTACAGAGCTGGCTCCTAAAAGCCTTGGAATTTCCTAAATGCTGAGAGATAAAGGTTCTTTTGTTGTGTTAATGAGGTGCCTTTTGGAGAGCCCCTAAGTCACCTAAGGGTGGGGGCTGGTTGCCAGGGGAACCCACCTTATGGTTGGAGGGTTGCAACCTCTGGGAGGAGGTGATGCTGGAGGAGTTCCATCACCAGTGGCCAGTGACTTAATCAATCTTGCTTGTGTAGTGAAGCCTCCATAAACACCCAAAGGACAGGGTTGGGGGAGCTTCCTCCCAGGCTGGTGAAGGGTGGGGGTGTGAGGGAGCATGGGAGCACGGCGGGCCTTCCCACACACCTCATCCCCTGCACAGTGGTTGTTGGGCTGTTTCCGAGTTGTATCTTTTATAATAAACCTGTGATCTAATAAGTGAACTGTTCTGAATTCTGGGAGCCACTCTAGACAATTAATTGAACCCGAAGAGGGGTTCATGGGAAACTCTGATTTATACTGATGATTGCTCAGAAGCACAGGTGACAACCTGGACTGGCAACTGGCACCCAAAGTGGCAGGAGGGCGCAGTATTGTGGGACTGAGCCCTTAACCTGTGGAATCTGATGCTATAGTGTGGCCAGATAGATAGTGTCAGCATTGAATTAAATTGTAGGACACCCAGCTGGTATCTGAACATTGCTTGGTGGTGTTGGAAAACCCCCAGAACTGAAATCCGTATCAGAATTAGACCCCGTTGCCCCTCCTCTCTACCCCTAGAAACTTTCTACTCTCTCCACCTCTTTCCCCCTCACAACCCCCAGTCTGTCTCCCCAGTTTACAGGAATGAACTGAGAGCTAGAGCCTTCCTCAGTGAAGGGGCCCAGCCAGGTTGAGGGAGGCAGGGTAGGCATGGAGTTCTGGGAAGTAGGGGGCGGGGCGGAAGGGTGGCACAGGGCCTCACGAGGCAGAGTTGGGCCCCCAAGGAAGAGAAGGGGCAGAGTGGAGTCCACCTGTCACTCAGCCTCCATCTGTCTCTCCCCAGGACTAGGAGGGGGCATGAGCCCTCCAAAGCCAGGTGAGCCCATCTTTGCCTGTCTCCCACCTCCACCTGAAGTCTCCCCAGCCCCAGCCCCAGCCCCAGCCCCAGCCCTCATTCCTGCTCTTGCTCCCAGGATACACACCAGGGAATGGGCTCGCGCCAGGTAAGTACAATAAGGGTATTGGTAACTGGGAGAGAGGGGCTCACACCTAGGAAGGGGCTGGTCCCTTTTGAAGCTGTCTTTGTTTCTCCTACAGGTTTGGGAGGGGATGTGAAACCTCAGAAGCCAGGCAAGTGAGGGAACCCACGATTTCCGTACCTTCTCCTGCCTCTACTTCCAGGACCCCACAACCCCCAAATACTACCGCTCACATCCCTGCTTTTTTCTCCAGGATATGGCAATGGAAATGGGCTGGGGGCCCAGCCAGGTGAGGCCCCAGGGGCTGGAGGGTGGGCAGGGGGAAGGGGGGAGGGATGTTGCTGGAAGGCTGTGGGGCTGGGTGGGCAAACAGCAGGAACCATGGCAGAAGGTTAGGTCATCTGGTACCCAGAGCAGTTTGTGACCCACAAAAACTGGACTTTTTCTGACCTGGCCAGTGTCCCCCCTTGGAAGCTCTGCCCGAGAAGCCACTGCAGGCTGGTGAACTGGTCAGGCCAAGAGGGCAGCTGGGGTAGGCACTGGTCTGGGTTCACTGCCCTCCCCCTTTTTCTCTAATCCAGGCCCCTGCAATGGGAAGGTCCCACCATTGCTTCTCCCCAGGCTTCCCACTCCAGGAGGCCCTTCTGATAAAGCAGGTGGCTGGGGCCTGAAATCCCAGCCCCCTCCTCCAGGGCAGAATGGCAAGTTCCCAGGTCAGTGTGGAGGGTGGGGCAATTGGGGGGGGGGTGTACCTGGTCCCAGGCGGGGCTGGGCCTGGCTGGGCTGCTCGGTCGCTCCCATGCCCATTCTTCAGCTGAAATTGAGGCTTGTTGTGAGCCAGCTGAAGAAAAGCCTGAACTCTGGCTCTGAACCCCATGTGACCCCCAATATGGCAGTTCCTCCAAGCCCCTACCTCCACGGCAGTCTGTGGCAGTCCCAACCCGCCTGGCCCTGGGTTCACTCCTGTCCCCTGGCTTTCTTCCTAGCACCGACTCCAGCTATCCAGTGGGGACTGAAACCTCAGAAAGCAGGTGCGAATCTGTCTGCCTCTGTCCCCACACCAGATCAGGGTCACTCCCTCATCGCCCTTATTCCCAGGCTGCTTCAGCTGTTCAGGCCGGGAAAGTTCCTCCCGAACCCATCCTCCCTCTCTCTTGCTGCTTTCTAAACTCATTTCTTCTGATTCCTTTCCCTGTGGGTAGAGAGAATCCCTTCTTCCTCCTCAGAGTCCTTAAGACCCTTAAGACCCTACTTGGGAAAGTCCGGGTCCTCCCCACCGATCTCTGTTCCCCTCACAGGGTTCTACCCTTTGAATGGCTACGGACCAGGAGCAGAACTAGGTGAGGAGGCCCTGTGTCTGAGTTCTTCTTCCTCCCATCCCATATTCCCCACCGTGACCATTTCTGATCCCCACCACCACCCCTCAACCTCTGACCCCTGTTTCCTCTACCACAGGCTTTGGTGATGGCCTCAAACCTCAGAAAGTTGGTGAGCTCCCAGGACCCTCATCTTGAGCATGAGCTCACACTTCCCTCATGGCAAGCCCTCCTTGTCGCTATCTTTGTCATGTCTGTCTGTCTCTTTCTTTATTCACCCAGCGCAGATTTACCATGTGCTGGGCTATCATGGTGGCCATTATCTCAGGTGAGGGTAGAGTGACAGACTGAGGCCAGTTGGAAAAGGAAGCCGCCCAGAGAGAAATCAGGGGAGGCTTCCAGAAGGTTATGCAGGCTTAGCTTGCTGAGGGTGGGAGGATGTGAGCGCCCCTCTCTGGATGGTGTCTGAGTCAGTCTGTATATCTGTCCATGAGCCGGTCACCCTGGCCTCCCCAGCGCTGTCTACCTCTCCCTACCCCAGCCCTTCTCCAATCTCTCTCCTGCAGGTTTTAATTACAGGAATGGTGGTCTGGGAACTGGGGTTTTCCCTGAGGTCCTCCTGCAGCCAGGTGCCGGGGATTGGGGTTGGGGGGGCTTGGGGGGCTCCATGCTCAGAGGCTGTTCAGGCCTGATCTCTTTCCTCTTCCAGGGTTTCCTGGGGCTAATGGTTTTAGGAATGGTGAGTTGGACCCAGGAGACACAGTGCAGGGGGTGAGGGGAAGGGACATCCAGGGGCTGGGCAGGAATGAATCACATGGATCTCTTGCAGGGTATGGTGAGGAAGCCCTGGTGTACCCCAAAGCTGCAGCTCCAGTCTCTGAAGGAAATGGTAAGAAATGGGAGTTCATGGAGTAGAGTGAACCTTGGCAAGGGCTGTTGGGACCAGGCCAAGTAGATGGTGGGGGGGCGGGGGGAGGGCTCTGAGGCCCTGAGAGGACTGGGGCCATCCTGGATGTCCAGGTCCTGAGGGCAGGGACTCCCATGCCAGCTCTCCCTGTGCAGATCAGACTGAGGCTCTGAGGGACTCTCCTTGGTCTTCCTTCCAGCCTTGGGTGGGGGGTGGGTGCATCTTGAGGCCTGATACAGGGCCAGAGGCACATATACAATGGTTGCAAGCCAGCCAGTTAATGGGGTGTGTGGTAGAACAACATGGAGGGGATGAGGGGTGGCTTTAGGGAGCTGGGTCCTAGGCCCAGGACCACCCCACAGCCCTGCAGAGATGGAAGGAACATTCATGATGGAGGGAATGTGAGGGGAACAGGAATGGATGGGACTGGAGGAGGGACAGGTAGAGCAGTGGGCCCTGAGCATGAGCCTGGTACCTGGACTAAGACAGGGAGCTGACAGATAAGAACAAGGACTATTGGTGTCTCTGCACTCCCACCTTCTGTCCTTTCCCCAGGGCCCTATGAGCAGCTGAGGCCAGAGCTGGGCCCCAGGCCTTTCGGTGAGTGGGGGTCTCCCAAGGCCTAGGGTGAAGCTGGGGGTAGCAGGAGCACTCAGAAGTTCTGTGACCTAGGTCCCCTGGCTTGTCTGTCTGTACCTTAGGGGGCCCTGAGATGAAGTGAGGCAGCAGTGGCTTGCTGGAAAATAGCTATGGAGGTGAGAGGGAGCGCAGTGGCCCTGTCCCCCACTCTACCAGTGCCACCACCATTGTCACCCCTTCAGGCTGCACTTGGGGATGCCCCCAGTCCTTGGGAGGAATTGCAGGCTCTCAGACCACATGTAGGTTTCTGCTGAGTGATGGGCCTCAGAGACCAGAGGGCTCAGTTACCCCCAGGAGGTGAGGAGTAGGTACCTCAATAGGTCCCTGCTCTGCCTCTTCCCAGGCCATTGTCCTCTTGGGAAATGCTGACTGAGCACCTGAGCTGATCCACTGCCCATCCTGAGCACCTCTGTAACAGAGACTTGTCTGCTTGGCAAGGACAGCCAGATGACCCTTGGGCTTGGTCTCTGGCCTGGGGTCTTCTGGGGACTGAAAGTATTAATAAAGGCAATGTGCTTCTGTTTGCCTCTGTGTGCTGTGATGGAGTTGGGGTAGGGGATGGGCATTGGCTGCCTGAGGTTAGGGCCACATGGGCCTACAGCCTCTGCCCTGCACCTCATTCATTCATTCTACAAACAGCGTGGCCGTGTGCCAGGGGCTTTGCTCCAATGTGAGAAACCATGAGAACAGAACAGATTCGGGCCTGCCCTTGGAGAGGGGGCATTACTTGGTGACAATCTTGTGGGGGAATACATCCAAGTTAGGGAATTTGTGCATTATTTGTGTATTATTTTATAATCAATTTATTAAAGTTACTGATGTAAAATCTCATTTTTATTAAGCCTTTACATTTACTTCTGGACATTATTGTACTGATTAATCTTATAATTTGGATGTAAAACTCACTTTCGCATTCTTTGATTAATGTTCAATTACATTATAAATTTGACAGATTGATGCCCCCCTAAATATTTTACATTCCTTACAAGCCTGATTGTAATTCAATTCCCTTAGCATTTCAAACAATTACATACATAATCTACTTGATCTCTTAATGGAAGGTAATGGGAGGTTGGGGGAATCCAACCAGTAACATCTTCCTAAGCACTGTTGGAAATGAATAAATCAGACATTTGATATCTCAGATTAATGAATGTTTACAAACATCTTAAAAAGCTGGTTACTAATCCACTATCGGTACCAGTGCTACTGGATCACTTTATTTTCTCATCTCGCGATTAAAAATTTACTCACCCAAAAATGTAGAAGCAAATTACTCTCTAGGCTGGGCCTAGAACAGAGGTTGCACAATTGGGGATTGATCTGCTATTCTGAACTTTGACCTAGAGCCTGGCCAGTCCCGGGATCAGTCTCTATGAGTCTCAGATGTGTTCTGAGTTTTTCCAAATCCACACCTCTGTAATCCACACTGTAATCTGGTGAGTTGTTGTTTTGTTTGGTTTTTAAGTCCTCACCCGAAGACATTTTTTTCATTGCTTTTAGAGAGAGAGGAAGGGAGAGAGAGAAACACAAATGCAAGAGAGAAGCATCTACTGGTTGCTTCCCATTAAGTGCCCAGACCTGGGGTGTATACGCCCAGATGAGGGACCAAACTCACAACCTAGAAAGGGTTAGGAATCAGCATTGGGACGCAGGGGCCACCGAACAGACTGTCTCGGTGAGGGTAGTGGATGGTACCTTCCTAACACATCTAGAAATGTTCTAATATTATAATAAAGGTTTCTATACTCCAATATTAAATAGATTGAACATATTTGAAATGATTTTACCCATCTTAGCACGGTTAACATTTGCTACATGCCGAGCTCTGCTTTTCAATTAATATCGTTTTATCTTTTCTATAAGATAACTGAATGGAAATCTGCCTAGACCTTGACCCACATGCAGGCATTTCAGTCCGGAATCACTAAGGGCAAACCCAAAAAGGGGAGAGCCACACAATTTCCTTATTGGCCACCGAAGGAGGCGGGGGCCGGGGGCCAGAGGGAGTAGCCCCAGCTCAGTGAACCCTCATGCCAGGAGGGGGCGCCCACGGCGCGAATGCAGTGCCTTTGCTCAGGGATAGTAGGCTGTGGAGGCGGCGGGCCCCGAGGAACACAGTGATTGGCTGTGACTTCAGATAGAAAGCGCTGTTGCCTCTGATTGGCTGCCAGGTAGTGCCAGCCAGCGCAAGAAACCCGTAGACCGTTGGCGCATTTGCTCTTGATTGGCTGGAACCCGAGGGGCGCGGTTCCGATTGGCCCCGCCGCCAGTCCGCCAGCGTGGCCTCCAGCGAGAGGGATGAGGCCACGACTGACTGCCCGAGCTAAGCTCTGGCGCAGCGGCAAGTGCAGTGACTGCAGCGACTAGAACGACCAAGCTGGCAGCGCGGCTCCCCCGCTCCCGCTCGCACCCGCGGCTGGTCCGCGCCCGCGCCCACTCGCGGCTGGGCCGGGCCCGTGCGTCACAATCGCTGACCCGGCCACCCACACCGACCCTGCCGCACCCGCCGCTACCCGGCTTGCCTCCGGGTCTGAGACCCGAGCCCCCGCCGTCCTCGGCGCTCGCCCTGGCCGAGCTGCCTCCGCTGCCTGCGCTCCCGTTGCGGCCCGAGCCACTGGCACCTTGGGGCCCCGGCGCCTACCTGGCGCTGCCCGAGCTACCGCCCGAGGCTTGCGCGCCTGAGCCGCCCGCCGCCGCTCTAGCCTTGCAGGACCTCCCACGCCTGCCTGCGCCCGCGCCGCCATCCGCGCACCTGCCGCTGCCGCCGTTGCCGGAGACCGCTATCGTCGCCACTCCCGGGCCTGTAGGTGCGCGCGGCCGGCCGCCACTGATAGCCGAGACGCCCCCACAACCGCTGCCGCCGCTGCCCGCGCGGCCCTCATCTTTCAGCCTACTGGCGCCACCGGCGCCCTGCGACCCCTGGCCACTGCCCCCTTTCTCACCTCCCCTGCCGCCGGCGCTGCCACCACCTCATTTCTTCCTGTCGCCGCCCTGTTGACAGTACGGCCCTCCAGCGGACGAGTGGGTAGGCAGCCCACCCTGGACACGGGATTTTGCTCCTCGCCACCTTCCCCAGGGACAGATCTAGAAGGCGTGGGGCAGAGCCTGGCCTGGGGAAGAGGGGTCTGCCAGGGGAGAAGCCCAGTTTGGGGGGAGGAAGCAGTAAGTCTGAAAATAAACTTACTTATTCCATTTTCTTCTCCTGCCCTACGGCAAGCCTCTTGTCTCGTTATTTGAGAATGTAACTCATCCCCTGTGCTGATAAGCTGGCTGGCGATCCGGGCGGGTGGGGCTCCAGGGTACAGCATGTGGCTTGAGGAAATGAAAACAAAAGTTTAAAATATTTTAACTAAAGGTACCCCAAATATTTCATTTTCACTCTCTCTCTTTTGTTCTTTTTGCTATTATTTCCATTTGGTCCAATGCATGGAAGAGGTTTCCAGGGTGGTTAAAAGGACGGATGCCTAGTGGTTTCAGGGAGAGGCTCAGGGAAAAGCCAGACAAGACACCAGGGGAATGCAGTGGGGCCCCCACAAAGACCTTTGGGCTCCAAAGGCTCCTAGGTGATTGAGAGTGAGCGGGAGAGCCTCACCCAGCCAGCTTGGGGGCTGGACAGCCTGTGGAGGTTAGTCCGGTGGTTGCCCATCTTCTTGATGGGTTTCACCTTCTTATCCAAGAAGTGGTTCTCCAGAAAGCGACAGAGATGACCATCTGTGCTGGTAAAACTCAGGGCATGCAGACCCAAAAGCTCCTGGTTCGGGTTCTTCTCCGTGATTGCAGCATCTTGAGTTTTACCTCACTCCTCTTGGGAAGGCTTTAGCATGTCCTGGAAGAGTACTCAGCCACCGCACTTGTTTTGCATCTTTAATAGAAACTCAGTGCCCTCAAGCTTCTCCTGGGCCAACTTGTGGAAGAAGTGGCCCATGCCCTCCAGAGCCACATCTTCGAGGTGGAAATAGAAGCCCAGAGAGAGGTAGCTGTAGGAGGCCTACAGATGCACCTTCACTAAGTGGTTCTTAGCATTCTCCACCTGGGTGGAATAATTCTGATGAATTTGGGAGCTCATGTTTGTTTGGCAATAAGGAATTAAAGTGAAAAAACAAAACAAACAAACAAACAAACAAACAAAAACTGTTGGCTGTTCCAGGAGGCTGAAGATGGCTGAGGTGGTTTTGCAGGTGGTGACTGGAAAAGAGGTTGGAGGGGCCATGGCCGGGTGGCTCAGTTGGTTAGAGCATCATCCTGATATGCCAAGGTTGTGAGTTTGAGCCTACATACAAGAATCAATCAGTGAATACGTGAATAAGTGGAACAACAAATTGATGTTTCTCTCCTTCCTCTCTCTCAAATCTCTTTTTAAAAACTTGGAGAAAAAAAAAGAATAAACAGGTTGGAGGGTGGTTGGAGGCTGGAAGAAGGGAAGTCCCTGGGTCTGTTTCATCCAAACACTATGAAGCAAGAAACAGATCCAGGAGACCTACGGAGGGCACTGCCTCATTTTCTCTTAAAAAATAAAGCGTTTGGATGCCATCGCTGAGGCCCTCCTTCGCTTACGTTTGCTGGCTTCTTGGAAACTCGATCCTGCCTTCTAAGTCTTAAGTCATACTTTCAACTGAAATAGATTCGGGGTCCTGAGGGCCTGGGCGCACTGGGAGTAGTGTTGAACAATCGATACTGGGCCCTGGAATGAGGGCTGTGAGGTCATCCCCATGGGACAGGAAAGCTCCCACGATGAGTCATGAGAGGAAGCCCCTGTTCTTTCCCCATCATCACCTCCCCTCCCAGTTTCTCCCCAGCATGTACAACTCAGAATAAAGTTCTCTTTGTTACTCAGGTGGCTTGGGCTCAGGTAACCAGGCAGACGCCCTATCTCAATGGGCTCTTCTGTAGCAATCGTATCAGGAAGCCAACTTGACCTTGGAGGACCTCTGAGATCCTGGGACCTATCAGCAAGAAAGGCCGTGTATGAGTTTCCTGTGACTACTGTAGCAAATCACCACACCTGGGTGGCTTAAACCAACAGAAATTTATTCTTTCCTAGCTCTGGAAGCCAGACGTCCAAAATCAAGGTATCACAGGACTGTCCCTACCAAGGCTCTAGGGGGAGGATCCTTGCTTGCCTCATCCAGCGTCAGGTGGCTCCTGGCATTCCTTGGCTTGTGGCCAAGTCACTCCAGTCTCTGCCTCCATCTTCACATGGCTTTCTTCTGTGTCCGTATCTCAAATCTCCACCCTGGTCCCTGCTGCCTTTTTCTTCCTGATTCACCTGTCATGGGATATAGGGCCCACCGTAAATCCAGAAGGATCTCATCTTGAGCTTTTAACCTAATTACACCTGCAAAGACCCTTTTTTTCAAATAAGGCCACACTCACAGGTTCCAGGGTTTAAGGCCACCCAGCATCTGGAGCCACCATCCAATTCATATAGGTAGTACCTTTCCCCTTTGGGGTTATCCCACAGCCCGAACTGTCTTCCCAGCTTCCCTTGCTGTGTTTTAGGCTCGGTCCCTCGCTGACCTGAAGCCCTGGGTGCGCTTGGAGTCCCCAGACAGGAGTCCAAGGCACTAGTACTTTGATAAAGCTTTCACTGGTACAGGAATTAAAAACGATCTTTTCCTCTTTGTTGAATTATGGCCAAATTCTCATTCCTGCTGGCCTGTTGCTTCCTTTATCCTCTTTAGGTCCTGTAGCCCTCCTCTCTTCTCAGCTAAGGATCAGACAGTAAACAGGAAGGGCAAACCAATGTGTATCTTTCAGGAAGATGATATTGAGTCCTGGCTGGTGTGGCTCAGTTGGTTGGAGCCCCACCTGTATACTATTCTGTATACCGAAGGGTTAAGGGTTCAATTCCCAATCAGGTCACATGCCTAGGTTGTGGGTTCCAACCCTACTTGGGGCGTGTGTGGGAGACAACCAATTGATGTTTCTCTCCCTTCCTCTCTCTCTACAATCAATAGACATATTTTTAAAAAGTAAACAATAAATGACAGCACTGAGAGAGCAACCCCACTCTCAAAACTCTACCTGGATAACTACTGCTGGTGGAAAGCTGACAATTACAACTGTTAATAAAGTTCATTGCTACCCAATCAATGGAGTCTGCCCATGCTTACAAGTGAAGCTGCCATTGTCCTCTTGACAAAACAGCTTGTCAATACCTATAGTGACCCCCAAGGTGTATGAGGGACTGGCAGCCTGGGCAAAAGCCTTTGGTGACTGGAGATGAACAGGCCAGACTTCTCCTTTATCTTACAGCCAGGAGGCACCTGAGATTAGGGCAGCTGCGACTTGCTCAGTGTAGCTCTGGGGTGGGGTTGGCACCAGGTCTGACCCAGAGTCCAGTAAGCTGCCTGCTGCGGGCGGTGAGCAAACACCAGTGCTTTCTGCATCAGGGACATAGACATGGTGAAAGTGAGCCAGGGTGGAGAGTGGTTTCTTGTGGAATCAGATCCAGATGTGGCTCTCTGCAGAGACTTCCTGGCACAGAGAGCCTCTAGAAGTGGGGGCAAGAAGGGGGTGGCTGGCTCTGGGGCAGGGGGTGCAGGTGGGGTGGCAGTGTGAGGCTTAGCCATTGGGCTGCACTGCTGTGCTGCCTTCAGAGAAAGACACGGGAAGGCCCAACTTACCGAGCTCCCCCATCCTACCCTGCCCCCGTAGGCTGGGCAAGGAGCCGGCTTTTGAAGTCAGGGTCTGGAGTGGCATCAGGTAGGTCCTGTTTCATGCATGTGCACGTAGGCCACGTTTCCTTAACGTGCTTCCATGTCTGTAAAGTGGAGGCTGTAAAACCTGTGAGAATTCTTATGGGATCTCAAGGTTTGATCCACACCTTTAGGTTTAGGAACCTGGATGGGCTTTTGTGCCTATAACACTGGGGCCCCAGGCACCTCCCCAATAGGTGATACCCTTGGGTTTTGTAGCCCTCAAACCCACTTCGAGGCCCACTCCTTGAAGGGGCTGGTGGAGAGCAAGGCTGACCCCTGCCCTGGTTTCCTCCCTAGGTAGCTGGGTGGGGAATGCTCTCCTGTCCCAACTCTTTCCAGGCAGAGGCAGATGGGGGTAGGGATTCCAACAGAGGTGTTAAAGTGCCCTTGAGTTGCTAACCTTGGTGGGGATCTCAACGCTCCATATCAATGGCATTCCAGCCCCATCACAGTCTCAGCTTCAGGCTCCAACCGTAACCCTTCGGTTTCCAGATGCAACTGAATCCAGGTGTACCAGGGGAACTCAGAGAGGGCTTGGGGCCTCCTGGCCTCTTTCCAGGAAGGGCTGAGGGCAGGAAGTCCATTCCTGCCTAGGTGCCCCAGGAATCCATCCCCTGCCTATGAATCTCCCTCTCCCCCCACCCACACTGGGCAGCTCCTCCAACCACCCCCTTCTGGCTTCTCTGTTTTCCAACAAATTGCCCCACCTTTACTCTCCCTCTAGGCAGCACCTTATCAAAGAGGGGGGAGACTGGGTGACAGGTAGGAGGAAGCTGAAGCCACCAGGCCACCCCGGAAGCACCTCTGGCGACCCGTCTCTGGAGGTGGGGGGTAAAACGGAGGGAGTCTTCATCCTTTGGACACCCACCTCCCATGTGGCTGGCCAGCCCCCAGCAGTGTGGGGTCTCCCCCTTCTTAAATGTAGATATTTGGGGCCAAAGAACTGAGATCTAAAAAATATTAGGGTCCCCTTAGTGCCTTCTTGGGATGCTAGGGTTACTTGGTGTGTGTTGCAGCACAGACAAGGCCCCGTGACAACACGGAGGTCAGTGCCGCAGAGCGGCCTGTGGAACTGATGGGCCCTGAAAGTGAGGCCTGACTGCAGGCTGACCAACTGCCCTAGATTCCCCAGGATGCAGGACTCAGTCCTCAAACCAGAACGTCCCAGGCAGATCGGGGTGAGTTGGTCACCTTATGGCCAAGGCAGGAGGCAGACTGCGCTGGGCCTGGGGGCCACAAAAGGCCCTGGGCCAGGGCTGCCCAGGAAGGGAGGCCTTGTGGGCGGGTCGGTGGGCCCTTCCAGAGACCAGACTTGCTGAGTGCGCCTGACATCTGCACAAACCTGTGGAGCTGGATTCCTGGCTGCCCTGCCGACCATAGAGGGAGCCCATGGAAGGCTTGCTTCTATTTGCCCTTCTGCTCAGCTACCCTTCCTCTCCCCATGCAACTGAGGCCTCAGGGGCTGGAAGAACTGGACAAACCCTGCCCAAGATATTCCATGCCCATCACAGCCTGCTGTCATCAGCACTCCCCTCACAGTCCTCAGATGTCCAAGGGCCACCAGGTCAGCCCCTCACACCGGACAGCACTGCCCTATGGCCTTGTGGGGAGGCACCAGGTATAGAGGAGGTCCCCATCACAGGAGCCCACTTGCAGACCCACGGATTACCTCAGGCCTCAGTCTCCCCATTTTAGGGGGCGGGTTCTCAAACTTTGGGGGTCAACCACCCCTCTGCAAATCTGAGGAAAATATAAACCCCTCTTAGAAAAATATCCTAAAAGCCACTCCCAGAGCAATGCACCAATCTGAAGTTGGAATCATTTATGAATAAAGCCCCTTTGTGGTAGGTGGGGACACACCTAACACCCTCCCCTCCCCCAGGGTTGTAGGGTGGCACGGTGCCCAGGTATGTGTGTGGGGTCTTCCCAGCCCTCCAGGACACGTGTTGAAGGACACCTCCTTGCAGGGCAGTCAGGCCTCTGTTCTTCCTCGGAAGGGATGGGAGAGGATCTCCCAGGTGAGGGCTGTCATCAAGAGTCCTCCCAACCACCCGGAAAGTGGAATTTTCATCAGTCCCCTCCGTTTTCATACAACAATTCTCAGTTCTTAGCACCCAGGGAGGGGCTTGAGGAAGTTCACAACCCATCCCCTAAGATGAGGGGCTCACATTTGTGGGTCTCAGGAGGTTTCTCAAAGAGGTCTTTGACCCAAGGAGGTTAAGGAACTTGACCTTTCGTTATCTATCCCAGGCGAGAGGGGCAGGATTTCAGCCCTGGTCTGTGCGCCTCCCTCCCGGGCTGCCTCCCACAGCGGGTGTCATGGAGCGCTGCTGCGTCCTGAGGACAGGGTCTTTCCTGAGGACTGTGAGGCAGGGCTCAGGGAGACCGGAGTCACCCGGGCCTAACTCCTGTTGCCTTCCTCTGTGGTGTCTCACCCAGGGCGGTCACTCACTCCCCACGGGCAAGAGGAGCTCCTGCCCCTGCTGCTCTTCCCCTTTCACCCATACCCCGAGCGCTCCTCCCCCATCTCCACAACAGGCTCTTTATCCTCTGGCCTCCAGAGACTTCACAGCAACTCAGCTTGGCCCCCGGTTTCAGTGGAGGGGGTGGAGAGGACATACCTGAGCTGAGGTATAACAGAGGGGGTGGTTTTCTAGGCCGTTGCCTGGACGATGCTACCTGAGCCGGCCGCCAGGTACCTGTCGCCTAGGGAACGGTGCGGGCGGGGCCTTTCCCTTGGGAGCCACTAGGGCCTCTGGGCTGAGACAGGAGACAGATCGAATTCCGGAGAGTCCTAGCCGCCGGGTATGGGCGGGTGGGGGTGCGCGATACTGGGAAACCTGGGGTACGTTTGCATCGTCAAGAAAAGAACCAGGCCCGGGAGAGCAAGGATGACGGGGGAGGGGCGGAAGAGTCTCAGGAAGGGGAGATGAGCCCCCCAACTGCCCCACTTCTTTGTCCTAAGCCGGTTACATTTCTTCTCCCAAAGCCGATCCTCAGTCTCGCCATTCCTTTGTCCCTGGGTTCCCACAGGCATAGGTGTTCTCTCCTCCCCTGTTCTTTCCTGGTCACGGTATGCCCTCCCGGCCAAGTTTGAGTCCCCCTCCCCTCCCAGCCCCGCCTCCTCCCCGTAGCGCTGGCCTCCCCAGTCTTGGCCTGGCTGCTCCTCCCCTGCCTCCGCCTTAAAACCCCCATGCCTGCTGCCAGGAGCCGGCAGTCCCCAGGTGGCATCCGGCAAGGGTATACTTCTCAGCGTGAACCTGCGCCAGCCAGAGGGGAGGAGGCTCTCTCCAGCCTGAAGGTGGGTTGGAGGGTAGGTTCTATGTAGCCCCTCAGACAGGCAGTGGTTGGGGCGTGACTGCAGGGTGGCAAGGAGAAGCAGCCACTGGACAACTGATGGGCGACGGGAGTCTCGAGGGGATACCAGCCACTCAGCTGAGCAGGACTGTGAGATTTTGTATTTGTCGGGGGCCAGAGACACACTTGTGAGGGGCACGGAGTGAGGAGGTGCCTTGCAAGAGGTGAACAGATGTGAGAACTGTCCTGGCCTGAGGACACTGTCCATTCCTGGCTGGCAGCAAGACCCCTACTTGGCAGCATCTGACGACTCACTCCTCAGTTTACCGGACGGACCACCAAGAGTTGAGAAGACCTAACCGAAGGGGCAGATGGCTTCAGCTGGCCTAGAACTCCTGGGCATGACCCTAGCCGTGCTGGGCTGGCTGGGGACCCTGGTGTCCTGCACCCTGCCCCTGTGGAAGGTGACTGCCTTCATCGGCAACAGCATCGTGGTGGCCCAGGTGGTTTGGGAGGGACTGTGGATGTCCTGCGTGGTGCAGAGCACAGGCCAGATGCAGTGCAAGGTGTACGACTCGATTCTGGCGCTGCCCCAGGACCTGCAGGCTGCCCGAGCCCTTTGTGTTGTTGCCCTCCTGCTGGCCCTGCTCGGCCTGCTGGTGGCCATTACGGGCGCCCAGTGCACCACCTGTGTGGAGGACGAAGGTGCCAAAGCCCGCATCGTGCTCACCGGGGGGGTCATCCTCCTCCTCTCAGGCATCCTGGTTCTCATCCCCATCTGCTGGACAGCCCACGCTATCATCCAGGACTTCTACAACCCCCTGGTGGCTGAGGCTCTCAAACGAGAGCTGGGGGCCTCCCTTTACCTGGGTTGGGCAGCAGCTGCCCTGCTCATGCTGGGTGGGGGTCTCCTCTGTTGCACATGTCCCCCACCCCAGATCGACCGGCCCCGAGGACCCAGGCTGGGCTACTCCATCCCCTCCCGTTCAGGCACCTCTGGGATGGACAAGAGGGACTACGTGTGAGGTGAAGGAAGTCTCCGGAAGCCTGCTGCTCAGAGCCTGGACTTTCTGCTGGATGTCTTCGCTAACCCCTGCCTTCTACCACCAACCCCTTCCCCACGTGACACCCACTTTCCAGGAGCTCCAGCCAGGCTTGGCTTCTGGGCTAGTCTCAGATGGCCTGGCTGAGCCCATACCCTCCTCAACGGGGTCCAGACCTCCTGGCCTGCCTTGCAAAACCAGTTGCTTTTTTTTCTGCTGCTCACGTCCTGGGTTGGCCCTCCTCCCCTGCCCCTGGAACCTGGGCCTCACCCAAAGGGCAGTAGCTCCTTGGCTCAAACAAGTGGAGGATCATGCTCTGCCTGCCCTGGAGCTGGTCCGCTCTAGCCTGGCCACCACCTACCTGCATTCAGAGACCATGCCAGGCCCTCTGGGAGAAGCCAGTCTCCTCCAGACCAGAAGGTCCACCCTACTCCCCTGCCCCAAATGGAGTTCACAGAATAAAGATTATTTGTACCTCTGGCTGCCTTGATCTGTGATTAGGCAGGGAAGCCCAGGTGACCTCCCCAGGGCTTTCAGGCCAAGGTCTGATCCAGGTCCTGCCCTATGGGTAACCTCACTCAGGCCATGGTAGGCAGGGAGCAACAAAGGAGGCCAGTCACTCACGTTCACTGCACACCAGGCTGGAACTCAACAGCTTCCCAGCAACACCAATGGCAAGTAACAAAGCAAAACAAAACATACTTTATTTAGTAAAAATGGCTGAGTGTGGGTGTGGCGTAGCAGAAGTGTACAGGGCCCAGAGAGGAGAGGGCCAGGGTCCCACAGCATGGATGAGAAGCAACTCTGGGCCGAGGATGAAAGAGCCAGAGGTCAGAATCTTTGGAGGTAGGTGTTTCTGGTAACTTATCACCTGCTCTTCTCAAGGCTTCTTGATGCTCAAGAGTCCCTGGGCTTCTAGGGGCCTGACAAGCAAGGAGGGGCTCATCCCTGCATATCCAGGGAGGCCCTACCCCAACAGCAGCAGGAACTCTTGGGGACAGACCATCAAAGCATCTTGTTGTCACAAAGCCCCTGGCCAGGCCGGACTCCCAGATGGGAATGTCCAAGGTGGAGAAAGATCCAGAAACTCTTCAGTGTTGTCTCCTCGGTTCCATCATCCAAAGACAGGCCAGCAGCAGAGCCCAGGTGGGAGTCTGTTTCTTCTTGGTTCAGTGTTCATCAAATGTATTAAAAGGAAACCCCCCTCTCCCAATAAAAAGGAAAAACAAAAGCAATCAGGAAACTGTTGTGCATTTTGATGATTCCAGCTCAGGGGTAGGTTCCATGTGTCAAGGGAGCCCACATCTCCTTCCCACATCAGACATAATTCTTGGTGGGGTATTCGGAGGGCCCCTGAGAGTTAGCGCGTGGGGCGGATGCTGAGTATCGGGCCAGGTAATGGCTGGAGCCCCGAGACCCCCCAGAAGGGCAGGTGTAGCACAGCAGCCCCCCACCCAGCAACAAAAGGCCAGACGCCGCCCAGCCCAGATAGAGGGAGGCCCCTAGCTCCCACTTTTGGGCCTCTGCTACCAGGGGGTTATAGAAGTCCTGAATGATGACATGGGCCGTCCAGCAGATGGGGATGAGGGTCAGGACCCCTGAGATGACAAAGATGACCCCAGAGGTGAGCACCAGACGGGCCTTGGAGTCCTTGTCCTCCACACAGGTGGTGCACTTGGCCCCACCAAGGTAGACCAGCAGACCCACCAGGGCAACGAGGAGGGCAACAACACAAAGGGCTCGGGCAGCCTGCAGGTCCTGGGGCAGCGCCAGAATCGAGTCGTACACCTTGCACTGCATCTGGCCCGTGCTCTGCACCACGCAGGACATCCACAGTCCCTCCCACACCACCTGGGCCACCACGATGCTGTTGCCGATGAAAGCAGTCACCTTCCACAGGGGCAGTGCACAGGACACCAGAGCGTTCACCCAGCCAAGCAGTGTCAGCACAATCCCCAGTATTTGCAGACCAGCAGAGGCCATGATGAGGTTGAGGTTGAAAGCTATGCTGAGGGACAGAACAGAGTAATGTTTAAGATCAGCTGGTCTAGATCCCTCATTCCCAATGACCGCTAACCTTGATGCCATGTGCCATGGCCACACAGAACACCAAGGGTATGAACCCTGGGAGTTGGGATGCCACGTCCTGTCCCTGAGCCTCTTTTTCTCATGGGCAAAATGAGCATTAGTGCTTTACCATTTATTTCTTTTTCCCTAGTTATGTGACAGGCACTGTCTTACAATAGTGAATAAATAAGCCACCTGGTCCTGGCTGTTTTGAGTACAAATGAAAGATAATATAAAGCCTAAGCAAGTGTTAGTTCCTGGTTTCATCCACTATGGGTACATTTTATCAAACAGCAAAGTGACAAAAAGGGGATGAAGTGACAGCAAAATCTTTAGGTATCTTCCACAGGGTGCACACACGGAAGGTTGGCTCGAGCTATTGAGTTTCAACCTCAAAACCACCAAGATCAGAGATCCAAGCTTTCACCCACCACCCAATAGAAGTGTCCAAACCCCTTACCCCAACATAGTTCCATATCTCAGGCAGGTGGTTTCCAGATTGACCTTAAAGATCTAGATCTGGGTGGCTCACCAGTCCCCACTTCGCCTGCCCTAGCCCAGCCCAGCCAGAGCCAACAATCCCTGAAGACGCAGGACAGATGAAGGGGAAAAAAAGTCTCCCACCCCAAAGCACTTCCTTCCCTATGGTCACTGGCTGCCACTCTGGGTCCCACTCTTCTGCTCTCCCTTTGGGGCCACAAAACATACCCCCAAGGTCAGGGACACTTTTCTTGTGTGTCTTTGCCCCAAATGCCATCCTCTCAGGACACAACTTCCCTAAAAGGAGCTAAAATCCTTGGGGTCTATCCAGCGAACCAGCTCTTCTACAGCAGCCTCCCCGCACCTGTCTGCCCTCACATCTCACTTAGTGCTGGACGTCTCCCCCTGGATCAGTTCTCTTCCCGGTCTTGTTGTGGCTCTCCATCGCGCAAAGTTCCCGCGCACCGCTCGGACGTTAACCTAGCACCAGCCCAGCAGTTTGGCCATTCACTTTTTCAACTGAGCCTGAGTTGAAGACCTTGGGGGAGATCAGACGGGGTGGGCCACCCCTCGCTGGTCCCAGTTCCCTGTCTACACCTCCAGGCGTCCGGCCGAGTTAAAGTCGAGGCCGGCCAGCCTAGGCATCCTGCGCCGCGTCTGCCCTCGACCCCTAACCCTTCCCACGCAGTATGGGCTCGACTCGTGCCGAGGGTGCTCCTTCCCGTTCCCGATTCCTACTTCCCTTGGGAGTCCGGCCCGAAGGTGGGTGTCCTCAGTTCCCCAAGAGCCTGGAAGCCACTCAAGAGGTAAAGTTTAATGGCGGCGCCGGCCTAGGGTCTGCTCCGCAGGTGAGGAGGAGGGGCGACGGATCCTGAAGCAGCGCAGGTGGGGGAGGGGCGCCCGGGTTTCAGTGCCTTTGTCCCAGGGGAGGAAGGAGGGGAGTTTAACCCTTTTCGAGCAGCCGAAGGACCCGATCTGCCCCTCGCCGGGGACTCGCCGACCCCAGTGGCCGCCGCCAGATCAGTCCAGGTTGTCCATGCTGCCCGTCCCCTGCACCCCGTTCCTCTAGGTATCCACCTTCTCCTTCCCAATACGCACACCGCCCCCAGGATCACCTGAGAAGGAAGGAGTCCTCGGAGATTCCTAGGAGGCGCGAGTGTGAGGATGGGGCGGAGGCGGGAACTTAAAGAGGCGGTGACGTCACTGGACCACCGCCCAGGGGAGGGGCAGAGACCCCGGTGCGCGAATCCGACCTCCGCGAACGCAGCTCTCGGGGCTGGGCGCGCGTGTGCGGACCTCGGCGGCGGGCGGCGGGGACCGCAGCGGGTCAGGGCGCAGGGCATGGTGCCAAACGGAACTTGGGTCTCGGCTCCGCCACGTTCCCAGGCCTTAGTTTCATACTCGGAAAATGGAGACAAACGCCCGTTTTACTAGGTAACTATGTCCTAAGGTAGAAATTAAAGGATACATCATTATTTCTATATGGTACCCCCGGGGCCCTTAATAAAGCTGCAGTTATCTCTGCCTTCGGTGGTTTCGTGTCTGAGTCCGCCCACACACACCTCCCGGACCCGAGCCCCGAGAGGGCAGCCCGTCTGCGTCCCCGCGAAGTGCCCCCGGCTCGCGCACGCGGACGCAGTTCCAGAGCCAACGACCGAATTTAGCGGGCCCGGCCGGGCGGGGCGGGGCGTCTGGGGGCCGGCCGCGGCTAGCGGCCCGCCCCGGAAGGCGGGGGCGGGGTCCCGGCGGAGGCCGTCTGTCCCGACCACTCGCGGCGGTCTCAGATGGCAGCGGCCGCGGGACGCGCACCATGGCTCTCAGCCTGCTGTGCCCGCTGCTGCGGCTCCTTGTGCTGGGGCTCGGGCTGCCGCTGCTGTGCGCTGCGGCTGGGGAGCCGGTGTCAGGTACGCCGGGCGCCGGGCTGGGGCTGGGCGGGAGGGCGTGAGGGCCGGGGACCGGGGCGGGGGGCAGCTTTGGGGATCTGGAGGAGGGGGCAGAACTGGGGCTGCATGGAATGGGGAGGCGGGTAGTTTCTAGACACCGCGCTCTCTGGCCAGGGAAAGTCCCATCTCGCTCCGAGCTTCATCCCCCGTCCTGGCCTCAGTTTCCCGCCTGTCCAACTCGGACTCGGAAGTGGAGAAAGTTTGAAGGCCGGATGTCTGGTCCGGTGACGGGGCATGGCCCCAGCTTGGTCAATACTGGGTCTGCCCAGTCTCAGTGACCGGAGTCGGGGGACGGTGTCTAGAGAGGCACGGGGGTCTGCGCCCCATACCATGTGTGGTGCCCCCTTCCATCCGGTGACTTCAGTGCCCAGCTATGCGGGGGGGAGGGGAGAGGACCGGGGTCGGGCCCAGTGCCCAGGAATGAGTCACCCGGCGGCGGGGGGGGGGGGGGGCGGCGGGGGTGTGAAGACCTCACCCCTCCCCCAGCCTCCCGCGCTACACCCCTCTTCACCCCTCTTCACCCCGCGCTGCCACGTCCCAGTCAGGCCGTGCAGGTCACCTGTGAGGAATGCGGAGGGCGCCGGTGACTCACGTTATACGATCCGGCCGACCCTGACTTCAGCCCCCAGAATAGCCGCGTCCCAACCCCAGCCTCTGACCCATGGCCCCTTCCTCAGGCACCACTCCGTGCTCTCGTGGCAGCGCTTGGAGCGCGGACCTCGACAAGTGCATGGACTGCGCGTCGTGTCCAGCGCGACCGCACAGTGACTTCTGCCTGGGCTGTGAGTGGAGGGCGGGGCCAGAGGCGAGTGGACCCCAGACCAGGGGAGAGTTGCTGGGGGTAGAGGAGGGAGCAGGTGGCTTCAGATCTGGGGAATTACGTGGGAAGCAGAAGCAGGCCAGGGCTCCAACTGGGGTAGGGGCCACGGTAGGGGAAAGACGAGGGTGAGATCTAGGGGGTGGGACTGGCCCCGAGAGGGTCGAGGTCTGACTTCGAGTCCCACCCCCAGGTGCAGGGGCCCCTTCAGCCTCTTTTGGGCTGCTGTGGCCCATCTTGGGGGGCGCCATGAGCCTGGCCCTCGTGCTGGGGCTACTTTCCGGCTTCCTGGTCTGGAGACAGTGCCGCAGAAGAGAAAAGTTTACCAGTAAGTATGCCCTGGCACGCCTACCCCCCCCCCAACTCCTCAATATTTCCCCAGCTCATGACGACCCCTCTTCTTATCTTGCAGCTCCTATCGAGGAGACCGGAGGGGAGGGCTGTCCTGGTGTGGCGCTGATCCAGTGACAATGAGTGTCCCCAGTCAGCAGGAGGCGGTGCCCACTCTTCATTCATTTATTCATTCATTCAGAGCCAGCCCCTGCCTCCCAGACACAGCCAGAGCCAGGCTGCTCCAGTCATGGGGGTGTGCAGGGATGGGGGACAGGTGAATCACTTCTGTGAGGCCTGGGTCTAGAGTTCTGACTTCAGGACAGAAAAGGAGACCCAGGCCAGCACACACCAGATAACTGACATTAAGAAGTGCAACATTTGCATAAGGGTCCCCTACCCCCATGGTCTGGGGGTCAGGCTGAAGTGAGGGAGAGACAGAACATTATGCCCCACCCACTCAGATGTGCTGAAATTTCAGCACTGGGGTCTCACCCTGGGGGGGGCGGGTTAGGGATCTGTTCCTAACACTAGGGGGCTGGCCCTCTAGGGGGGCTGGCCCTGAGACACTGCACCCCCAACTCTCAAAGAGCTGGGAGATATTTATTTTGGGGAGGAAGTTTGGAGGGATGGGAGAATTTATTAATAAAAGAATCTTTAACTTTAAATGGATTGGAGAGTGGCATGATTCCCCAGCCTGACTTCCAGAGCTAGAGGGAGGAGTGAGTCAGCCGCGGGGGCGGGGGTGAGGCTCTGACTCACACATTCTCAATGCTTGAGCCCAGCCTGCCAGGACCTGGGCAGGCCCTGACCGTTTTTTTCAGGGAAGATCTTAAGAAGAAACCCCAGCATTTGGTGCCCCAACCCTGCCCTCTCTTCCCAAAGGTCCCAGGTTCCAGACTGAAGCCATCATCTATCTGTTCAGCATTCTTTATTCAATTCTACTGTGGGGAGGGAGGGGATTGCTTCCCTTTCCATGTGGCTGTCCCTCCTAACCCAGGCTCACTGTCCTGTTGGGGGAAGGTCTTGGTGCTCAAAGGCCTGATACGGAGGAAAAGCAGGGCACCTGGTCCCTTCATGGTGGTGTTGGTCTTCTCTCTTGTGGAGGAGAAGGGTGGGCAGGTGCACTGCCTACCAGCACTCAGAGCTCCATTATTTCCCCAGTCGGGGTTGCAGGGTAGTGGGAGGCAGGAGTGTCCCCCAGCCTCAGCAGCCGAAGGGCCTCAGGGATCAAGTTTCCAGGGTAGCGCCAGAGAAGCAGCTCAGAGCAAGGGCTCCTACAAGAGGAAATGACAGGACACAGGGATAAGGCTGGCCTGACAGAGCCACCTCCCACCAGGTTCAGGTCCCCAGGGGCTTCTGGGCTGCCTCCACCTTCTAAGGAGCCAAGAGACGAAACAACAGTGGTTGGCTAGAAGTTAAAAATAGCAGGATGAGGCAGGGCCTGGAGGTTGGCTCCCAGACAGGGTGTGATCCTCCACAAGCGCACAGTCAGTGGACAGTGGATGGTGCCTACCTGTGTCGGGGCAGAGCTGGGGAGAAAGCCAGCGGGGTGCTGCAGTAAGGGTGGTCATTATGTAGACTGAGTCGAGAGAAGTGGGTGGCCATATTCTCCTCAGACAGGAACTGTTTTCGAAGGGGCTCCCTGGGGAGAAACCAGGAGGCAGGCAAGCTGGGATATTCGGAGGGGAGGCAGGGTGATGGGGACCTAAGGTAACGGAGGTCTTGTTGGGAGTCCCTCCCTGCCCCAAACTCACTGCTCCTCCTCCAGGCGCCGCTTGGTGCTCATGGGCACAGCTCCTCGGAGAGGGGAGCTGAGAAGAAAAGAGAGCTAGGTGCACCCTACCCTCTTGGCCCCATCTCCAAGATCTGCCAGCGTGAACATGGAGCGTCAGCCAGGAACCCCCCAGTCCATCTCAGCTGACGTCTAAGTCACCCCCACTATCCCGGGCCATCCAGCAGCCTGCCTGGGAAGTCTCCAAACTTGTCTCAGCTCATGCCCAAACCCTGCTGATTCGCCGCACCGTGTTATTCTGCACACAAGCCCTAAGCCCCCAATCAAAGCTCCTTTGGCTCTGGGAGGTTCCCGCCACCGCGCACACACACCTCGCGTCTAAGCCTCGAGGCGGACCCAAGGCAGCTCGCGGGTCACCCTGGGCCGGACTCGGTGGGTCTCGCTCCAGGGCCTGCTGAAAGATCATTTGGAGTTCGGGGTCCTGCGGGCAGAGGGGTGGGATCCAGGGGCAAGGGCGGAGCTCCGAGGGCGTGGCCAACAGCGAGAGGTGTGGTTTTAGGCGCGCGCAGCGACGAGATCCCGCGCAGGCGTGATAGAAGGGCAGCAGTCACCGGAAAGCGGGTCTCCGCAGCGGGCTTAGGGTAGGGATTCGGCGTAGCGGCGCTGCGGTGGACGCTACTTAGTGTCGAGCCGGGGGTCTTCGCGACGTTCACCTAGGCTCCTGGGGCTCTCAGCTCCTGGGGCTTTGAACGCGACGACCGCCTTCAGGCCGAGCCAGCTGGCAGTGTTGGATCGGTGGGACGCCGTGAAGGTGAGCCACTCAGGGGCACGTCCGGACTCGTGAGGCTGCGTCGCGCGCGGAGCACTCTGGGACTTGTAGTTCTCGAGATGGAGCGAGCTGTGCCGTACACGGTGCCTTTGGGTCAGGTGAGGCGGGCGTGGTGCGCTGTGTCTTCTGGGGTTTGTAGTCCATGCCCGGTTCAGAAGGGGCAGGCGAGAAGTCGTTACCTCAATCCTATTTTGCGTGGGCTGGTGGTAGGATTTGGACTGTGACCCCGAGCAGAAGAGTAACCCAAAACTACTTCATGGGCCTAACATGAAAGTCAGAGGGTAGGGATTAGAAGGTAGTATGTTTTTCTTCACTGGGATGTTAAAGCCACGTTTTATGCGCTTTCAACGAGGCATCCCTGTGCGAAGCTCTTTATGTACAGTAGTTCATACATTGGTAACAGAATCTCCCGTGAGCTCCATTCAACAGTTGAGGAAACTTGGAGGAGAGGCTGGGTGCATGCTCAAGGTCCTACGAGGCACCTCGCATCAAGCACCCCACTCCCGTCCTCATCCTCTTCTTGGAGCAACCCCCGGGACAGTATGGGCAGATGCCCGCTTGGTGGGCCTCAAAGGAGGTCTGAGAAGTATGAGCACTGGCTGAACCGGCGGCAGGGGAACCAGGAAGGAGTCTGTGGATTAAGGTTCCTAGACAGCCTTCATACAGCCTCTTCCCACAGAGGGAAGTGTTTCAGGCGCTGCAACGGCTGCACATGACCATATTCTCCCAGAGCGTCTCACCCTGCGGGAAGTTCCTGGCGTCTGGCAACAATTACGGGCAAATAGCCATCTTCAGGTACCCTTGTCTCTGCTCCCCAACACCCATTGGCTCTGGCATTTGGCCTTCACAGGATTCATGTCCCAGCTTCTGACTCACACATCCTTTCCTCTTTCCCCTTCAGTTTGTCTGCTGCTTTGAGCTCAGAGGCCAAAGAAGAAAGTAAGAAACCCATAGTGACCTTCCAAGGTGGGTGCAGCCATTGAGTTTGGCTTAGGGGATTCCAGGCTAGAGGAGGGGAGCAGCACAGGTCACTCAGGTTCTGTATTTCCATTTAGCCCATGATGGGCCCGTCTACAGCATGGTCTCCACCGATCGACATCTGTTCAGTGCTGGAGATGGGGAGGTGAAGGCCTGGCTTTGGGTGGAGATCCTCAAGAAGGTAAGGAGTGTGGAGCTCAGGGTGGGGGGCACTGGGGTGCTCAGCCCCATAGAGAGCCTTTGAGGTCACCCAGTGTTCCCCTCCACGAAGGGCTGTAAGGAGCTATGGCGTCGTCAGCCCCCATACAGGTAAGCCAGGGCCACATGGGCAGAGGGCACATGGGGGTGTGAGTGCTGCCTCACCAGAGCTGACCCTGCTTTCCCTCCCCCAGGACCAGCCTGGAAGTGCCTGAGATCAATGCTTTGCTTCTCGTCCCCAAGGTCTGAGCCCTTTGTGACTGGGGTTCTACCTTGCCCTGTTTTGGGCACAAACTGATCCTTCCCCCCTGTGTTTGTCCTCATTTGACATTGACCGCCGACCCCATCCTGCCTTCCTCTGCAGGAGAATTCCCTCATTTTGGCAGGGGGAGACTGCCAGCTGCATACGATGGACCTAGAGACAGGGACCTTCACGGTGAGAGTGCCCTGGAGCTGGATGGTGTGGGGAGGCATTCTTCTAAGATCTCATTCTGACACTGCCCCTCTCCTTGCAGCAGGCACTCCGGGGCCACACAGACTACATCCATTGCCTGGCATTGCGGGAGCGGAACCCCGAGGTGCTGTCAGGTGGTGAAGATGGGGCTGTGCGGCTTTGGGGTAAGAGAGTGTCTGGCTGGAAAGAGAGATGGTGATAAGGGAGGCTGGGGTGAGTAGGGTTCCTGTCATGGTTCTTCCCCCACAGACCTCCGCATGGCCAAGGAGGTCCAGACAATCGAAGTATACAAGCACGAGGTGAGGGAGTGCCCCACACCCTGTCTTCCCCTCTCCCTGAGCATCTCCCGAGTCTTCATCTCCTCCTCTCTTCCCATCCTCCCTCCCAGGAGTGCTCAAGGCCCCACAACGGGCGCTGGATTGGATGTTTGGCAACTGACTCAGACTGGATGGTGAGCCAGACAAAGTGCAGGATGGGTTGGCAGCTCCGGGCCCCACTAGCTGAGGGCCTGTGGCTTATGGTGGTTGGGATCCTCCACCTTTCTGCCTAGGTCTGTGGAGGGGGCCCAGCACTCACCCTCTGGCACCTCCGATCCTCCACGCCCACCACCATCTTCCCCATGTGGGCACCACAAAAGCATGTCACCTTCTACCAGGACCTGGTGAGGCTCTCTGTCTTCATTTTGCTACCCCTGCCTGGTTCTCATCTCCAGCCCTGACTCCTAAATCCCCCGCCCCCCGGCTCCACAGATTCTGTCAGCTGGTCAGGGCCCCTGTGTCAATCAGTGGCAGCTGAGTGGGGAGCTTAAGGCTCAGGTACCTGGCTCCTCCCCAGGACTGCTCAGCCTCAGCCTCAACCAACAGCCAGCAGCACCGGAGTGCAAGGTGGGTCTTGCAAGGAGCTGTGGCGGTCCTGGGAAGCCAAGAGTATGGGCAGGTCCATCACTCTTTTCTTGCCTCCAGGTGCTGACAGCTGCAGGTAGCAGCTGCCGGGTGGATGTGTTCACCAATCTGGGCTACCGCGCCTTCTCCCTGTCTTTCTGACCTCCGGCAACTCCCTCTCCCCCCATTCCAGAGATCTGGACTGGTTTTTCTTTTTACAAATAAAATTTCAGGTTTTTTTCCATGTGTTTTATTACTGAGAAGGGAGACTAAGTCGGTGTAATGATTTATATATTACTCTAATGTTGATACATAAATAACCATCCCCACCCCTTCCCTGGAGCATGCCAGAGCCAGGGGGCCTAGTGCCCTAATGCTTAGAAAAGACCTATATAGATTCAAAAAATAGATAGCTCTGCCCCACCTGCTCCCACCACCAACCTGGGGCCTCCTGACTCCCAAAGTTGGGGCTTGCTCCCAGTAAGTCCCTGCTCAGCCTCCTGGAGCGTGGGAGGGCACCAGCTCCCTTTGGAGGACAATTAGGGCCCTGTGCTCCGTTGGCTGGAAGAGGAAAGTAAGCCAGAGAGGATGAGTGTGGGCCCCTTCGCCCGGCCCTCAGGTCTTCCGGAAGAGGTTGCTGAAGAATCCGCCGGGAGGTCCAGGGCTCCTGCGCAGCGAGAAGCGGGACGTAGGGCGATGCAGAGCAGATTCAGCTTCACTCAGCTCTTTCTGGTGTTGGGAGCGCAGCTGTTCTCCAATTACCACTTGCATGTCGTCCTGCAGCAGGTCAGCAGGGCGGGAGGAGCCGGTCAACCCAACCGTCCCATCCCCTCCGGCCCCGCCCCTCCGTCTGGCCCCCTCACCTGCCAAGCCTCCAGCTCTTGTGTCAGCGCCACCTTCTGGCGGATGGTGCGAAGCAGCTCTTGGGAGAGGGAGTCCCGCTCCAGAGAGACGCGGCTCAGCTCCAGGGACAGTTCCAGGGCCCTGCAAGACAGGGGCGGGCGGGGGCACCTGAACTCTGGCGGGAGTGGGACCGCTAACACCAAAACCAAGGCGGTCAGAGGTTCCCTGGATCAGAGTTGGGATAATTATAACCCATACCACTAGTGAGGCTTAGAATGACCAGAGTGCCTGGGGGATCTTTAGCCCTGCTGAGGACGTAGTGGATAGTGGCAGAGGCAGGCTCACTTGTTCACAGCCTCCTCCCTGTCCGAAAGGGCACAGCTTAAGGCCTCCTTGGGGTCCTCCAACTCCCGCAGCTCCTTCTGCCTTTGTAGCTCCTCCCGCAAGGACTGTATCTCTGCCCGCTGCAGCTCGACCTGCGGGCGGGGGAGGGGGCAGAGAGGCAAGTAGGCTTCTGGGTCACTGAGCCCTTGCTCTTCTTGGAAGCTTGGGCTTCGGCTGTCTGACCACCCTTTCCTTGACTGCTCCACAAACACCCCAGGCAGCTCTGGCCCTGTGCTGGAGTGGGATCTTCTAAGCTCCCAGCCTGGTGCGGGGCTACTTGGGTGGTATAAGCCTGCAGGAAAGGTGCATGGAGAGGCATTGGGAGGTGGCATTAAGGGGGAAATGCAGTTCACGAAGTCTTCCTGGAGGAGGTGGCACATAGGCTTGCTCTTGTTGGGATAAAGGATGATCCAGGTAGAGGGGGATTAGTGGAAAAAGACTCAAGAGTTATAGATGGAAAGAAGAAACATTGAGAAGGGCTCTGCATCCAGCCCTATGGTCCTACTCCCCACCTGGTCCTGCAGCTGAGCCACTTCCAACTCCCTTTCCAGTATCTTTCCTGGGCTCAGGGATGCTCTCTTCTTGGGAGGCTCCAAGCTCTCCTCCTGGGGCAAAGGCTGGTGACTGGATACCTCCTGGGCCTCCGCAGACAGAATGGTCTGTTCACCAAAGGAATTGGTCAGTGAGGTGTTGAACTTTGGAAAAAGGAAAAGGAGTGTAGTCTGCAGCCCTCCTGGATGGCTGTTGGGCCTTGAGCTCACCGGCGCATCCCTGTAGCCATCTGCATTCTGGTTCTGGTGGCTGTCAAGGCTATGGGCAAGCTCGGACTGCAGCGAGGCCCCTGATGCGTCAGCTTCCCGTAGGCGAGACTCTTCCTCCAGCTCCAAGACTCGCTGCTGCAGCCTCCGCAGCGTGCTCAGTGCCTCCCTGGCCTCGGAGCGCGCACTTTCCAGCTGTGCTAGCGCCCATAGACAGTCAGGCCAGGGCAGACAGACAGACAGACAAGCAGGTGCAGTCAGCCAGGTGAGCCCGCTGCTGGCATCCTGTGGCTGGCCCACAGGGGGCAATGGTGCGCCGAGGAGAGCCAGGCAGCTTGCCAGTCTTTGCACCCCAGCTACAGGCGCCTGCTCCCCTATTCCCAGATGGCTGGGTGGCCTTGGGCTGGGCACTTCCCCTTAGCCTACACCAATTTCTTTGCCTGTAAAGCAGGGTGTGAGTGGGTGTCCCGGCTTTAAAGTCTTCCATCACCCTCCCTCCAGCCGCACTGCATCAGGTTACTTCTCAGAGAGCCTAGCCTGGACCCCACAAGTCAACCTTCTAACTCTTTCACTAATTGCTACCATCCAACATTTATTGAGCCTTCCTTATAGCCCAGCGCTGTGCTCAGTGCCTCACACCCTCACCAACGCTCTATACCATTACCATACCAACTCACAGGTAGGGAAACAGGCTGGGCATTCCACAATATAAGAAGGGATGCTGGAACAAGAACCCACAAAATTTGATCCCAAACTGCTGACTCTTTTCATTCCCTTTTCTCTGTCTCTACTGCTTCAGACCTGGTCCAGGTCCCCATCATCTCTGGCCTGAGCTCTAGCCTCAGCCCCTTTCTGACCACCCAGCTGGCTGGTTCTGATGCATTCCGAGAGTGTACCGCCCCTGCTTAATACACTTCCATGGCTCCCACTTGCATTTGGGCTAGTGCCTATGCTCTTGTGGCCCAGCTGATGGGGCTCCCAGTGACGTAGCTCTGGCTTCATCTCCCAGGAAGATCTGAGGCAGTGGCTAAGGCCCTAGTTGAATGCACCCATGCACCCCAACCCCACTGGTCACCTCCAAGCTGTACTCCCGCCTCTCACGCTGCAGTAGCAACAGCTCCTCGTGGGTTGCTTGTAGCCTGCCCTGGCCCTTCTCCACCTCCTCACGCAAGTCTCGGATCTGGGCTTCCAGGTCCTGCCGGCGACTCTGCAGCATCTGGTTCTGGGGAAAGGTCTTAGAGCTGCAGGGAGGTGCTGCACCAGTTCCAGATAGTTCCCAGCCCGGCCTTCCTGGCTCAACAGGCCCCCAGCCCCAGCCAGCACTCACCTCCCCTTGCAGGCTCTCTAGACGTGTCCTCAGCTCTGCCCTGGCCAGGGTCTGGGTGTGGCACTGCCCCCGAAGGCCATCTAGTTCCCTCTGAAGCTCCTGCTCAGTCTGAGAGGCCTGGAGGCAGGTGGGGTTGAGAGGGTGGTGGACAGAGGGAAGGCAGTGGGGCCCTCAGCTGGCCTAAAACTCAAAACCAAGCCCAGGGCATCCCCCCAACTGGTACCCAGGATTCTGGGTGGGTTAAGGCTTTCCCACCTGGGCCAGTTGCTGGCTGAGCCGTAGGTTCTGTTCGCTGAGTTCGCCAAGGGCCTGTGCACGCTCTCGCCCGCTGTCCTGCTGCTCCGAGCGCTGTTCCCCCAGTTGGGCCCGCAGAGCCTCCACGTCCCCCTCCAGCTCCACAGCCCTGGCCTCCCACTCAGCTCCCCTTGCTGCCAGGCTCTGGCGGAGCTCATGGTTCTCCTGCTGCAGTCGCTATGGTGGCCAGGATAGAAGGTTAGAGACAGAGAGGGAGAGATGAGACTGGAACAGAGACAGAGACCTAAAGAGAGTTTGGTGGAGTCTGAGACAGGTATGAAAGTGAGGGGCAAGGGAGGAAGCAGGCAGAGGGAGCAAGATGCAGAGACTCAGAGAAAAGGAAAGTTGGGGGCCATGGAAGAGGGAAGTTTCCAGGCCCAACAGGAGGGTCTGAGCCCTGCTGGCCTTGGGGTGGGCTCCCTGATGCTCACTCACCTCTTGCTGCTGCCTGGGCTTCTGGACCCGAAGTTGCAGGCGCCGTTTCTGGTGCCTTAGTCTGGCAGAATTTAAGCCCCGACCCATGGCCTCACACAACTAGGGTCTGGAGGTTCAGCTTCTGCCCAGCCACTGCTCAGTCCCTCTCCCCCAGCTCCTCCCAGTCAGCTCCCTTTAATTAACCCCGGCCAGCCTCACCTGGGCCCCATGCCTTTGCCTTCCATCCCCAAAACCTGTTCAACTTGTACAAGGACAAGGCTGGCACACCCAAACGTCCAGCTTGGGGAAGCAGGCAAATTGGGGGGCCAGCCTCTGGCCCTTACTCTCCTTAGTTTTTCAAAGCCAGAAGGTGATGCCAACCATACTTGCTAGTTATGGGCAGCACTCCTGCCAGGTCCAGTGCTAGTGCTTTACCTGCACCATTTCATTTAACCTGCTAGACTTATAATCACGAATGTCCTCATTTCACAGATGAGGAAATGGACTCAGGGAAGTGACATGCCTTGCCCAAGGACACACAGTGAATTAATGGAGCAGGGATCTCAGCCCAGGTAGCCAAGCTCTTAACCAAATACTGTGAGGGCAACACATCTTTAGGGTTAAGCCCACAGGATTGGGGTGCAATCATTCTGGCTATTGCCCAGCTCTGCTGCCACTTTGTGGTCAGGTAAGTCACTTAATATTACCATGGCCTGCCCATCCATCCATCCATCCATCCAATATTTCTTGAGCTCCTTCTCTTCTGGGGTCTGGATATCAGCCATCAGTGAGACCACCAAGTTCCCTGCCTAAAACAGGTTAGAGTCCAGAGGTCTTAGGCAAATAGACATATGCTTGAACTAGGTAGTTTTGGGAGGACAGTTAGGGCTGTAAAAAAAAAAAAACAACCCCTGGAAAGTGATGAAGAGCCAGCGGGGTTGAGGCTCCCTCAGGAGAAAGTGATGTCTGAATTGACTCCTGCAGGGCAAGAAGGACGAGGGCTAAATGCAAGGAAGAGTAAGTGCAAGGCCCAGAGGGAACAAATTTAGTTACTCAAAGAACTGAAAAGAGGGCCTTCCCCTTATAGGAAGGATGGTAAGGTGGGCTGAGGTCAGGGACTTCCAGGCTCTGGTAAGAAGTTTGAGTTTCATTCTAAATGTGAAAAAGAGCCATTGATAGATTCTGAGCAAAGTCTGAAATAATCTGATTTGCAATTTTTGAAGGTCCCTCTGGCTGCCCCATAGACAATGGGCTCCAGGGAGCAAGAGCAGAAACTAGGGACCAGTGAGGAGGGCACTGCAGTGTCTGGGGCAGAGATGAGAGAGGCTGTGACTGTTGCGGACCGTTCAGCCTGGTTTCAGGAGCTGTAACCCTCACCCCATGGTGGGCTGTGTAAGAGCCCAAGGGACCCACTTCATCAGGGTCTGTTCTGTCACAAGGACGTGACGTACTAAGGAGACAAAAGCTTATCTCCCTGGTAGGAGTGCTGCTTCTGCCTCATCCATCTCTGGCCCCAATGCTTGGTGGTTAGTCAATGACAGGTAAGACTCCTCATGGGAGGGGCAACCTAAGCCAGACGCGACCACTTGGGAGGCCTCATGGAAGGACTCGGGGAGTTGCAGCAAAGAGGATGTGATAGACCCTCGCCCCCCGGCTATTCTGACATAGCCCGAGTCCTCATTTCCATCTGGGAGATGTCTCCTGCTTCCTAATTGCCTTAAAGCCTGAAACTGTGGGGGTGAGTGGTGCAGCCCTGTACGAGCCAGGACGGCTCCCTGGGTGATCGGGCATAAGAAAGAATTCCTACAGCCCTGTGAAACCTGCTTTGCTAAGAGTGCTCTCCCTTAGGTGATAAGTGTCCCAGGAGGAAATGAGTATGTCTCCCAAAGTTTGGCAACCTCCTTTCCTGACAGACACTGGCTCAGATTAAGCCCTCAGATTGCTTTGAAATGTTAACCATTGTTTGATCCTTGTTGCCTGACATACCTGTATTCCCGTGTATTTGAGCCCAATAAAAGCCCAGTGAGGATGGGGCTCTGGGTCATTCTCCTCTGAGAGTTTGACCCCTTTCCTCCCCAAGCAGAAGATGTCTTGGAAGTTTTTATTTTCATCCGTGACGGAGGGATGGGGCTCTGTGGGTGGAGCCCCCCCACATCTGGCACCCAGGACAGGGTCCCCAGCATGCGACCAGATTGGAGGCTACAGAAATAGTGAGTGGGTAGCTTCAGAATCTAGTGTAGAAGAATCAGTAGGGCTTACAGGTGTGGGAGAGGAGGTCACGGTCTGGTCCTGAGGTGAGAAACTGAGATGGATACAGTGAGTGACAGGGTCATAATGAAGAGTGCCACTGATGTGGAGATGCCCACTCGGTGGCCTGTTGGAGAGGTACAGGGTGGTCAGCTATCTAGGCTGGGCTACCCCAGGGCAGCGCTTAGGGCTAATGACATGGATCCAGGACTTAGTGGTGTCCAGGGTGTTTAGGGGCCAAATGTGACCCCTGCGTGGTTGACAACAGAACCTGGGGAGAGGGAAGAATCGTTCCTACCTCAAAGGTTGGGTGAGAATTGACCAAGATGATGCATGGAAAGTACTTACTCCAGTGCCAGGTGGGGAGGGGGTGCCCAGTAATGTTGGCTGGGGTCGAATTACACTGCTGAGGAGGTGGACCCAAGATTCAGAGAGGGCCAGCAGCTTGCCCAAGGTCACACAGCCAGTCAGGGGTCTAAATCCAGGTCTTATCCTCAGAGCCCATGTTCTTAACCACCAAACAACATTGCCAAGGGAACTAGGCCCAAGCCTAAATTATTCCAGTAGCATCCCCATTTGGCTTTCTGCCCCCTGCTCACCTGTCCTCCATCTGCCCACCCCTGTACCCTGCCTGCCACCCCTGCTGCCAACTCACTTCCTCATGCTCAGAGTGCTGGGTGCTCAGCATCTCCAGCTGCCGTTGCAGCTCCTCATTGCGCTCCAGAAGCATCTTGCCAAGCTCTGCGGCCAACAGCAAGTCTTTCTCCTTCTGCTGCAGCTGCAGGGCCAGGTCCTCGTGCTCCTGGGGCCCTGGGCCCCCTCCCAGGAATGAATCCCGCCGCTCCAGGATGAAGGGAAAGAAGCCCTCATCGCAGCTTGGGGAGGTGCCGCCTGAGAGCAGCCCTGATTGGAAGCTTGGCCCTTCCGGGGAGCTCATGGTTCTTGCAGCGTCTGTGGGGACAGGTAAGTCTGCAGGACAGGTTGCTGCATGATATTCTGCTCTGCAGCCTGGGGTCTGACCTGTCCATCCTTTAATTCCTCACCTACCCACTGGCCCTCCCAGTCCTTCGGCCAAGGCCTCCCTGGACCATGAAGGGTTAATAATCTGTGTCTTGGCCATTTAGCTCCGTTAATGTCCCCAGGGTAAACTGAGGTAGGGAGAAGCAGGAAATGGGCTGCCCTGCCTTCTGCCTGTGGCAGACATTCTCTGCCCCCCAGAGAACCTAGTCCCAGTGCTCTGGGACACAGGCCACTCTGCTGACAGCCCCTGTCACCCTTTTTCTATTGTAGAGTTCAGCTCCAAGCCCTTTACCAGCTGTGAAACTCCTTAGAACCCAGATGCTGAGGCACTAAGGACTCAGGGACAAGTCCAGACCCTTCTCCTTCCAAGAATACAGGACTTTGGGAACTTAGGTATCCTGACCCCTTAGCTCCCAGCCCCCCAGCCCCCTTCTCTTCTGGAAACCCAAGTCCCCATCTCCTTAGGACTCAGCTACCCTCCCAGGTATCCTGGCCCTGTTCTCCTATTTTCTTAAGACCTAGGTGTTTCGTTTCTCATTTGTCATAATTCAGGTGCCCAGACACTCAGCTGTCGCCTCTGGAGTTTCCCAGGGCCCAAGCAGGGCGAGGTAACAGGTTGTGCCAGCTACTGCTGCCCTGCCAATCCAGGTTCCTGTTTACTCCCTGGCCCGCCCCTGGTGACAGGAGCCTGGTGGCACTCCCCTAGGATCCCCCAGAGCCTGGCAGTTCAGGGACTCTAGACAGAGGGGACACATGGGGTTTCCCTGGCACACTCCTGCTCTCCTGGTCCTCTGGGGTACCCCCCACCCCGGTACTCTGGGTACCTCCTAACACATACACCTGTCCCTCCCTTTTCTCCCCTCACCAGGTGTCTAAGCCCAGCCCTACCAGTAGGACCCAAGTGTCCCAGCGGTCCAAGCCCATCTGCCCTCAGGCTGAACCCCTCCTTGACGTGGTCCCTGGGGCCCAACCCCCCTCTGGAGACCCAGGGGTGTCCCCTCCTCCCCACACCGAGTTGCCATTTAGTACCTCCACCAGGGTTCAGGGCCTCCAGCCCCTTGAACCCCAAGCCCAGGCATCTGAAGCCCAGCCACCACCTTCCTTCCTGTTGCTGTTCTGTGCTTTTGGGCCCCAGGAGTCCAGCCCGGTGCCTCCACCCTCCAGCCAATCACACCAACTCCCCCCCCCACCCCCCCACCCCCCCGGCTCTGTCCCTCCTGAAGCTTGTAGGGCCCTCGTCCTCAGCGCCCTCTAGGCTCTCACCCCCGGATGGCGGGCTCCTGCCGTGATCCCTGAGGTCTCCGATCCCTTCTTCCGGAGGTGGTGCCAGGTACACCATCTACAGGTGAGGGGGCGGGGCTGTGGGCGGGGCTGTGGCGCCCCCTGGTGACCAGAATGGTAAGGACAGTTACCTCAACCCAGGTCAGAGGCACTGACCCATTTTGCTTCTGTCAGAAACTGGGTGCATTAACTGAGCGCCTACTGTGTGCAGACTCTGAGCTGAGCATTGATGTCAGCTCCTTTCCCCTCACAACTGCCCTATGGGATGGAAAATTATTTTCATTTGTTCATATATTTTTCTTTATTTTTCAATTACAGTTGACATACACTATTAGGAGGGGGACCCCCCCCAAAATTGAAATTATCTTCTGGAGGGTGGGTGCCTTGTAGTACAGGCTTCCTTTGCTAGATGAGAGCTTTAGGACCCCATCTGTATCCGTGTGCCAGCTGGTGTTGTTGTGAGAGGGTGTGTTTGGCTTCAGTGAATTGTTTTTGAAGACTCTTACAACACATTTGCCCATTTCATGATGGGTGATTTACGGGCACACCTGCCCACACCGTGCTGAGTGTTCAGCAGTTTTTGACCAAAACGGCATGACCCTTATGCCCCACCCTCTCTATTCACCCGATCTTGTCCTGAGCAACTTTTTTTTTTTGTTTCCCTGGTTGACAAAAGTCATCAAAGGAAACATTTTGCTGATGTGGAAGAAATGAAACCAAAAATGGCAGAAGCACTAAAAGGCATCAAAATTGATGGTTCAAAAACTGTTCTGAGCAGCGGAAAAAAAGTCTCAATAGGTGTATTGCACAAAGTTGGGAGTACTTTAAAGATGACTGAAGTTTAAACATGTAAGAATAAACACACAATGCTTTATGAATAAATTCTGGGTTTTTTGGTCCCTCCTCATATGTTAGTATCAGGTGTACAACATAGTGATAAGACATTTATGTACCTTATAAAGTGTACATTTAACAACAGGCTGTCTGGGGGGAAAAATCCCCCTGGGTTTGTGGCATTTGCCAGTTTCTGTGGTGTAAGGTTTCCCTCCACAGCTGAGTTCAGGCCAAGCTACTGACATGGCATCGTTGAAGGTGAAGATGGGTGGAAGCATGCATAACCAGCTTTTCCAGCCAGTGCCAGTAGATCCCCTGCCCCTCTAGCTGGGGGTCAGGATGCCCGAGTCAGGGGGAACAAGGGGCTATTTGGCAGGATCCTAGGAAAATAGAAGGAAGACAGGAGCTGGGACTACTGATTTGTGGGAAAATGGGTGCAAGGACTCCTTGTGTCACACAACAGACCCAGTGGAGGTACAATACACTATTACTGAAAGGGCCCCCCACTAGGTTCGCTATGCCCACAGCCAGAGGAGACGTCTCTCAATGCCAGAGATTTGTGAAAAGGAAAGGAAATGATTATTTAAAGCTATCCAGACTTAAAGTAGTGACCCAATGTCTTCATTAAAATGTTAAAGTCCTTTAGAATACCCACAGACACACACACACAGTCCTTCCTTCTCCCTCTGCCCAGTCCGGGGTTCCATATCTCAGGAAAAGAAGTAGAAGTCCGTGATTCAGGCTCCAGTCCATGTGTCGCTGCTGCAATCTCCAGTTAATCCAAAGCCATGTGGCACCTTCTCATGGCCCACCAGCAAGAGTCCTTTCACCCCTTTTCTTCCAGGCAAAGTCTCTCCTGCTTCCTAAGCCACGTGGCAGAAGGAGGCACCCTAAATCCGCATGGTCCTCACTCTCGCCAAAGCTGCAGGGGTCCCCACTCTGCCAAAGCTACGTGGTTCTCTCTCGCATGGCTGCCGAGTCTGGCTTTAAATCCCTGCACCAACCTTCCTCTGTACCCCCATGTCTGACTCCTCCTACAATCAGTTACACCTGCCAGCATTCCTGTATTCTTCCAGCTTTTCTGGGCTGCCATAGAGGGTCTGGACAGGTGTAGCCCATGGTGTGGAGCCAACCTTCTCCAAGCTCTCATGCACGCGCTGTAACCAGGGGGAGCTGCCTCCCAGTTACATCTTGGGTGGAAGTCACTTCCATCCCCCTGGCTCAAAGCATGGTCACAGCTCTTTAACATATCCATGAAACCAGTTAGAGGTTATAGACATGTTAAACGACCATGTCATGGATTAGCTGCAAAGCTGTGGCTGCACAAAATAGCTCTGCATGTTCCTGCTCCATGTGTGCCTTCCCCCAACTCAACCCTGTGTGGGGGAGTGGTGAGGACATCGTATATGTTTTTCTAATATATCCTGGATACCTTGAGTTCTGGACCCCATTCCAAATCCCTATTTGGGGCCCCCCTCTTGGCTGCACCCTGTTACACTTGGAGAGGTGTTTTAGGGGCTGGCACTCCTGAGTTCTGGGGCTGAGACCAGTTTCCTGCCCCTACAGAGTAGAGGGGCCAGTTCCTTTGCAAAAGGGTCTGAGCGGGCTACCTTGCTTAGCAAGGCCTCCATTTTCTCCCATGGCATCTGTGGGGACAGTCTGGTGGACTTTGCAGGGCTAGAGTCACCCCACCTTCCCCTTGGTGCTGCCCCCTGACCCACTCCAAATGCCAGGGTCACCTTGGGCCCCACCCACACTTGTGCACACTCACCACACCTTCCGAGTCCTCTGGTCAGCCAGGAGGCTGGGCTCATCTGGAGATGAAGTGATCAAGTCCTGGCTCCCAAGAAGTTCACAGTCCACCCAGGAGCTGGGTTGGGTGTCATCCCATAAACCAGAAATGAACTAATAAAGTAGAATATAGCAAAGGAGCTTGGCTCGTGGGCACTACATCTTATAGCCTCAGTCCAGGTCCAGTTTGGCCACTTATCAGCTATGCGTGCCTGTGTCCTTCAGCTGATTAACCTCTGTGGCCCTCAGTTTCTTCATCTGTAAAAACAGCTCTTAGTTCATAGGATTGTGAGGATTAAATGAGGGTGGAGGACAGACAGTTAGGCCATGCTATTGATCCTTAGTGATCCTCAGCTTGGCCACAAGAGGTGTCTCACCACCCTCGATATGATGTGTTTCACCCTCATAGCAATTTGATGAGATCATCCCTTCAAACAGGAAACCAGCTCAGGGAGGTGACATGATTGGCCTGTGCCTACATGGTAGACCCTTGCCTGGCTCCCAGCCCTAGTCACACCTTGGACCTTTGAATCTGGCCCTCAGCCTCCCTGCTGATCCCAGGAAGATGGATAGGAAGGGACAGCATGGCCCCAGAGAAGCCCTGGGGAGGCCGGTATATGTCTAGCTAGATAAGGGAGGTGGTGTCGACCCAGCCGTCACATGCTCTCCAGCTGGCACCCAGACAAGCTGGCTTCCTGGAGCCTCCAGGCCCATACTGAGCCTGGAATGCTCTCCCCACCTTCCCAGCCCCTGCTGGGCCTCTAGTGTTCCAAGCCTCAGCTTGTGGTCTCCTCCATGGGGAAGCTTTCTGAGACCTCACATGCTTTGGGCGGTCTATGTGGGGTATCCAGAGGCCAGGAGAATGCCCCACTGCCTGCCCTGCCCCCACTATCAAGGGGACCCAATGGGAATGGCACAGTTCCAGACTGAGATGCCTTCAGTTTTTACGATGTATACAAAGTTTGTGAATCATAAGTTGTATTGTTGGAAGCATTTAAAAATTTTATGCAAAATATTTCACAATGAGCCCTGGCTAGTGTGGCTCAATTGGTTGGGCATGGTCCCGCAGACCGAAAGGTCTCTGATTTGATTCCCGGTTACAGAACAACTGGGGTTCAGTCCCTGGTTGGGGCATATTTTGGAGGGTACAAAAAGGTAAGCAATCAATGTTTCTCTCTTGCATCCATGTTTGTCTCCCTCTTTTTCTCCCTCCATTCCCCTCTCTCTAAACATTCCCTCCCTTCTTCTCTCTCTAAAAAGCAATGGAAAAATGTTCTAATTTTTCCATTGCTGGATGAGGATAAAATAAAATAAAATAAAATAAAATAAAATAAAATAAAATAAAATAAAATAAAAATTTCACACTGAATGCATGTTTTATCCATTTAGCCCAATGTTTCCAAGTTTTTTCCCCCAACTTAAAAAAAATCAGCTTTATTGAGGTATTTATTTTCTAGAGCTGCTATAACAGATTACTAAACAACAAAAAATTTGTTGTGTCACAGTTTGGAGGCCAGAAGTCCAAAATTAAGGTGTGGGCAGAGATGCTCCTGGGGACAAAATCTTTTCCATGCCTCTCTCCCCAGTTCTGGTGCTGCCACCAGCCCCTGACATTCCTTGGTTTGCAGACGCATCACTCCCATCTCTGCCTCCGTTTTCACAAGGCCTCCCCTCTGGGTCTTCTCCTCGTCCCTTGGTCTCATGCTGCTCTCCGCTTTCTCTTCTAGTAGACAAGTGATAACGTTTAGGTCCCATCCTACATGCAGGATGATGGCATCTTGAGACCTTTAACTTACATCTGCAAAGACTCTATTTTTAAATTATGTCACTTTCTCAGGGACTGGAAGTTAGGGCTTGGATTTAACTTTTTTTGGAGACACAATCCAACCCACTACAAGAAATAATTTTTATATAATAAAGTTCATCAATTTTAAGTGTTTCATTTGGTGAGTTTTAGAGAAGTATGTGCAGTAGCCTAACTGCCACCACTATCAGGATATAGAATACATTTTTTTTAAAGCAACTGACAGTCAATTTATTTAAAAGATTGATTTAAACACCTGCGATGGTGACTTTAACCTTGACTGCTGGCTCGGCAGTGGTGGAAATGATCTGCTTGCCAATGTCAGGAGGGCTGTGCCAGTCAGTGGCTCCTCATCTGAAAATGCTCCCTAGTCTTAGAACCCTCCCCAAAGGGAGTTGTTCTTGCAGTGATTCTCACTCAGTCTTGCTGGCATCCCAAATGGTCCTTTCACTTTGAGATTCTTTTCCTTTGGGCCTCTGATCAAATCAGCACACACCTTCTCCAAAGGTTTTGACATTGCAGCTGATGAGAACAATCCAGTGAATCACCACCTCCGATTCCATGGGTGTCTTTCTAGTGTCTTTAAAAGCCATGGCTGCTGTGTGGCTTCCTGACCCACTTGTGCCACTGTGAGAGGAACAGCGGTGAGAAACAGGAGTGGGTGGAATGGAACTCAATGCAGCTGCAACTCCCTCAAGGAGACAGAACACTTTCATCACTGTGAAGTTCTAGCTCTGCAGTCAGTCTCTCTCCCCACCCCCTGCCTCTGGCGATCACTGATCTGCTTTCTGTTACTATCATATTGTCTTTACCACAATGCTTTCTCTAAATGGAGTCATATATGGTATGTGGTTTTTGTTCCTGGCTTCTTTGGTAAACTTAGCATAATGCTTCTGAGATATATCTATGTTATATGTATCAGTGGAATGCATCGGTTTGAAAAACTTCAAATGTAAAGAAAAGTTGCTGGAATATCCCCAGCTGGTGTGTCTCAGTGGATTGAGTGCTGGCCTGGGAACTAAAGGGTGGTTGGATTGATTCCCAGTCAGGGTGCATGCCTGGGTTGTGAGCCTGGTCCCCGTTGTGGGCGTGTGAGAGGCAACCACACATCGATGTTTCTCTCCCTCTCTTTCTCCTTCCCCTCTCTAAAAGTAAATAAATAAAATCTTTTTAAAAAAGAAAGAAAAATTGCAGGAATAATATAAACGAATAGCCTCCCTGTAGGCTCACTATTGTGAACATTTTGCCACGTTTGCTTTCTTTCTCTGTTACGCTTATACAATACCAGCACTAACTAATACCAGCACTATAGCAATAACATTTTGCTATATCATAGGCTATTTCAGCTTCTTACTCAGCTTCTCTTGAGGACACAAGTATTTTCCTACATAAGCACATACCATTATCACATGTGATAAATTGAACATTGATAAAATATGATAGATACAATAATCTTTTATTACTGTTTATTAAGGTAATGCCCTTTTTAAAATTTTTTTTTTGATCCAAGATCCCATCAGGAATCACATGTTGCATAGCTGTATTTCTCTTAAATCTTTTATTTTTTATTTTTTAATATATTTTATTGATTATGCTATTACAGTTGTCCCATTTCTCCCCCATCATTCCCTTCCACCCTGCACACCGCCTCCCACCCACATTCCCCCCTTTAGTTCATGTCCATGTGTCATAAGTTCTTTAGCTTCTACATTTCCCACACTATTCTTGCCCTCCCCATCTATTTTCTACCCACCGTCTATGCTACTTATTCTCTGTACCTTTTCCCCCTCTCTCCTCCTTCCACGCCCCTGTTGCTAACCCTCCCTATGATCTCCATTTGGTTCTGTTCCTGTTCTAGTTCTTTGCTTAGTTTGCTTTTGTTTTAGGTGTGGTTCTTAATAGCTGTGAGTTTGCTGTCTTTTCACTGTCATATTTTTGATCTCCTTTTTCTTAGATAAGTCCCTTTAACATTTCATATAATAAGGGCTTGGTGTTGATGAGCTCCTTGAACTTGACCTTATCAGAGAAGCACCTTATCTTCCCTTCCATTCTAACTGACAGCTTTGCTGGATAGAGCAATTTTGGATGTAGGTCCCTGCCTTTCAAGACTTCAAATATTTCTTTCCAGCCCCTGCTTGCCTGGAAGGTCTCTTTTGAGAAATCAGCTGACAGCCTGATGGGAACTCCTTTGCAGGTGACTGTCCCCTTATCCCTTGCTGCTTCTAGAATGCTCTCCTTCATTTTAATCTTGGCTAATGTAATTATGATGTGCCTTGGTGTGTTCCTCCTTGGGTCCAACTTCTCTGGGACTCTCTGAACTTCCTGGACTTCCTGGAAGTCTATTTCCTTTGCCAGATTGGGGAAGTTCTCCTTTATTATTTGTTCAAATAAGTTTTCCACTTGTTGCTCTTCTTCTTCCCCTTCTGGCACCCCTATAATTCAGATGTCAGGACGTTTCAAGATGTCCTGGAGGTTCCTAAGCCTCTCCTCATTTTTTTGAATTCTTGTTTCTTCCTTCTCTTCTGTTTGGTTGTTAGTTTCTTCCTTTTGGTCCACTCCATTGATATGAGTCCCAGTTTTCCTCCCATCCCTATAGGTCTTTCCCCATGCGTCTTCCTTCATTTCATGTATTGTAGCCTGCATTTTTTCATCTAATTTGTGAGCAAAATCAACCAATTCTGTGAGCATCCTGATGACCAGGGCTTTGAACTGTGCATCTGATAGGTTGGCTATCTCTTCATGGCTTAGAGGAATTGGCTCTGGGGCTTTGATTTGTTCTCCAGTTTGAGCCATTTTTGGTGGTTTTTTGTTGTTGTTGTTTTGTTTTGGTTTTAGTCTGGTCACAGCTATTACGTAGTGAGGAGTGGAGCCTCAGGCGCTCCCCAGTGCGGGGAGCCCAGTCGCTGGGTTGTGACGCTATATGTGGGGGTGGGGTCTGAGAGGGAACAAAGGGGCCTACTCTGCTCTTTCCTGGATTCAGTCCCTTCCGCCACTTCCCCTTTGCCTGGACCATCTGCGCTCGCAAATGTGGGACCACCTGGTCAGCCAGCCGCCTTGTGCGGCCTCACTGGGTCTGCACAGTTGCCCCCCGTGCCCAAGGTCCGCCAGCTGCCGCCTGTGCACCTGGGAACTGCCAGCTGCTGCTGCTTGCGTGCCTGGGTCCGCACCTCCGCTTTTTCCTGCCGAGACTCCGCCCCTCTTACCGGTCTGGATGAATGGTTGTTGGACTTCCGTACAGTTCAATTTTCTATCAGTTCTGGTTGTTTTCTTGTTTCTAAATATTTGTTGTCCTTAATTTTGGTTGTGAGAGGAGGCACAGTGTGTCCGCCTACACCTCCATCTTGGCCGCTAAACTTTTAATCTAAAATAGTTCCTATACCTTCTTTTCTTTTTTTAGTATATTTTATTGATTATGTATGCTATTACAGTTGTCCTAATTTTCCCCCTTTCTCCCCTCCACCTGGTACCCTGTTTCCTCCAGCAATCACCCTTTAGTTCATTTCCATGGGTCAAACATATAAGTTCTTTGGCTTCTCCATTTCCTATACTATTCTTAACCTCCCCCTGTCTATTTTGTACCTAGCATTTATGGTTCTTATTCCCTGCACTCTTCTGCCCTCCATTCTCCTTCGGTCTCCCCACTGATAACCCTCCAACTGATCTCCATTCTATGATTCTGTTCCTGTTGTAGTTCTTTGCTTACTTCTTGTTTTTTATTTTTTTAAGGTTAAGTTGTCGATAGTTGTGAGTTTGTTGTCATTTTAATGTTCATAGTTTTGATCTTCTTTTTCTTAGATGAGTCCCTTTAACATTTCATATAATAAGGGCTTGGTGATGAACACCTTTAGCTTGACCTTATCTGGGAAGGACTTTATCTGTCCTTCCATTTTAAATGATAACTTTGCTGGATAGAGTAATCTAGGCTGTAGGTCCTTGCTTTTCATGACTTGGGATACTTCTTTCCAGCCCCTTCTTGCCTGCAAGGTTTCTTTAGAGAAATCAGCTGACAGTTTTATGGAAACTCCTTTGTAGGTAACTCTTTGCTTTTCTCTTGTTGCTTTTAAGATTCTCTCCTTAGCTTTAACTTTGCATAATTTAGTTATGATGTGTCTTGGTGTGTTTCTTCTTGGATCCAACTTGTTTGGGACTCTGAGCTTCCTGGACTTCCTGGAAGACTATTTCCTTTGCCAGATTGGGGAAGTTTCCTTCATTACTTTTTCAAATAAGTTTTCATTTCTTGCTCTTCCTCTTTTTCTTCTGGAACCCCTGTGATCTGGATGTTGTAATGTTTAATGTTGTCCCAGAGGTTCCTAAGCCTTTCCTTTTTTTGTTTTGTTTTGTTTTGTTTCTTATTTCTTCTTTCTGTTCTGGTTGAATGCTTACTTCTTCCTTTTGTTCCAAATTATTGATATGAATCCCGGTTTCCTTCCCGTCACTATTGTTTCTCTGTACATTTATCTTTATTTCACTTAGTGTATCCTTCATTTCTTCCTTTATTTTGTGGCCATACTCAATGAGTTCTCTGAGCATCCTGATCACCAGTGTTTTGAACTCTGCATCTGATAGATTGGCTATCTCCATTTCATTTAGTTTTTTTCTGGGGTTTTGTTCTGTTCTTTCATTTAGGCCATATTTCTTTTCCTTCTCAATTTAGTGGCCTCCCTGTGTTTGATTCTGTGTTAGGTAGTGTGGGGGAGCTTTGCTTGCAGAGCCCCCCATCTGCCGAGGATGAGAATAAGTCTACCGAGACATGATCTGCTTGGGGAGGAGAGGGGGCCAATCTCTCAAAGGAGAAGGGCCAGGAGCCTGTTCCTCAATGGGCTTTTATTGGGTACACAGGTAATATAGGTAATACTCATCAATACCGGAATACAGGTAATACAAGAATACAGGTACACAGGTAAAGCTCATCAATCATCATCAGGCAGTAAGGATTAAACAATAGATAGAAACAAAGAACTATGAGGGCTCGTTCTGAGTCAGGGTTTGTTAGCTAAAAGGCTATGAAACTTTGGGAAACAAACTCGTTTCATGCTTGGACCCTTATTAGAAAACTGAGGGCACTCTTAGCAAAGCAGGTTTCACAGGATTTTATGCATTCTTTCTTAGACCTGATTGCCCCAGGGAACTGCCTGTTCCTGCCCAGGGCTGCACTGCCCTCCAGCATTGTTTCAGGGTTAAGTCAGGCAGGGGAAGTAAGGCAGCCAAGAGATTAGGAGACTTCTTGCAGACAGAATGAAGACTCAGGTTATGTCAAAGCTGTGTGGCGAGGATTCATCACCCCCTTTTTCTGTAGCCCCCAAGTCCTTCCCTGAGGGCTCCTTCATGACCATGCCTGTCTTAGGTCATCCCTCCCTTGAGGAATCTTACCTGTCATTGGCTAACCGGTCATCTGCTCAGGGCCAAGCAGGGTGAAGTAAAGGGGGCAGAGGAGGTGCCCCTGCCAGGGAGATAAGCTTTGTCTCCTTAGTGACTTATGGTCCCAAGGTCTCTCATTCAGCCTTAGCCATGGGGGGTTACAGCTTCTGAAACCAGGCAGGGTGGTTCCCAACAAGGTAGAGCTGCTTTTGCTCCCTGTCTTAGTAGCATAGCCTATGTAGAAAAGGCACTTGTAAATTGCGTGGGGTGGAGCCTTAGGTAATTGCCAGGACCAGGACGGGGCAACCTGCTTGACCTCTTTGTGGCTCTGTGTGTGTGTATGGCTGGGGCTTGGAGAGGGGACAATGCCACTGCCTGGCTTCTGGAGGCTTGCTCGGCCCTTTTCCTGCTTCCAGTCACCTCACCCACTTCCTGTATGCAATTGGTGCTCTTCCAGCTGCCGCGGTGGGGTTTGCCTTTGTTCTCAGCCCAGCAGGCTCTTTAAGTGGCAAAAATCCAGCAGTTTCTTCTGCTGCCCCAATCCCCACTGGTTTTTACAGCCATAGGTAATGGGGGTTTATCTTTCCCATGCTGGAACCCTGGACTGTGTGGTCTGGCCTGGGGCTGGGATTGCTTGCTCCCAAGTTACCTTTCCTATTTTTACCTATCACATGTGAAAGTGGGGCCGACAGTTACACCGTCACAGCTCCAGCTGCCTCTCTGTGGCACACTGCCTCTCCACCCCTCCTACCCATCTAAGTGAATGTGGCTTTTACAAATCCTTGGTTGTGGGATCTCCATACAGCTCGATTTTCTGATGGTTCTGGGTGTTACATGTTTTTGAGATCTGGGTGTAATTCTATGGTTGCGCAAGGAAGCTATGGAGGCGTGTTTACCTATGCCTCCATCTTGGCAAGAAGTCCTTAGAGTCGTCCCTGTGCCTTCTTCCATATGAGTTCCATATGAATTTTATTTTACTTTATTTTTATTTATTTAATTAATTTTTTAGAGAAAGGGGGAGAGAGGGAGAAAGAGAGAGAAACATTGATGTTAGAGAGAAACATTGGTTGTTTGTCCTCCATACACACCATAACTGGGGACTGAATCTGAAACTCAGGTATGTACCTTGACCAGGAATCGAACCCACAACCTTTTGATTTGTGGGATGATGCCCAACCAGCTGAGCCACACCAGCCAGGACCCATATGAATTTTAGCATGTTTTTTCTATTTTGAAAAAAAAATCATTGGGGTTTATTTTATCTATTTATATTTATTTTCCTCACCCGAGGACATTTTTACCATTACTTTTTAGAGAGAGAGGAAGGGAGAGAGAGAAACATGGACATGAGAGAGAAGCATCAGTTGGTCTCCTCCCATATATGTCTGGACTGAGAATTGAACCAGCAACCTAGGTATGTGCCCTGACCAGGAATCGAAGGTGCAACTCTTCGGCTACAGACAACACTCCATGCAACTGAACTGCACTGGCCAGGGCCATCATTAGGATTTTAATAGGGATTGCCTCGAATCTGTAGATTGCTTTGGGTAGTATTAACATTTTAATACTACAAGCTCCTGAAAGCTGTGTGCCAGCTGCTCCAGTTAACATGTACAGCTGCTCTGGTTAGCACGTACAGCTGCCTGCCACATAGCTGGGGGTGTGGGTTAAGTAGCTGCTACTGTGCTAAGATCTATCGAAATTTACTGTCCAAGTCTTCCCCTGGCAGTTGTATGCCTTCAGAGTTCCATTGGATAGATTCTGCCAGTGTAATTATTGTCCATGTGGGGAGACAGATTCCTGGTGCTTTCTACTTCACTATCTTCCCAGAATCCTCTCCAATCCAAGGCCTTTTGCATAAGAGTGGGTAAATGGTCAGGTAGGGAAGAAAAGTCCCCAGGGCTCCTTGATTCAGGAGCCCCATGCACTATGGTACCAAAACCTATTGGTGAAGTCCTGACTGGAGCTACAGTTAGATTGAGAGAACATAAAAATATGAGTCACTAAGATTATAAAAGTTGGAATATTTAAATAGGCTTTCTGTAAAGAAGTTATGTCTCACCCTGGCTGGTGTGGCTCCATGGACTGTGTGCTGGCCTGCAAACTGGCCTGCAAACCAAAGCTTCACTAGTTTGAGTTCCCAGTCACAGCACATGCCTGGGTTGTGGTCCGGGTCCCCAGTAGGGGGCGCACGAGAGGCAAGCACACATTGATGTCTATCTCCCTCTTTCTCCCTCCTTTCCCCTCTCTCTAAAAATAACTAAATAAAATCTTTTTTTCCTCCCTCTTTTTTATCCCACCCACCCCCTTTGTCTTTATAACATCTTTCTTTTCCCCTAAGACCTGACTCTTTTTGCCGCACCACAGCCCAGAGAACTGCCCTTTCCTTTCCACCCCAAGGGGCTTGTCGGTGGATGCCAAGTGTGTTTTATTGGTCATCCTGAGGATGAACTTTTTATTTCCTTGACAGTGGCTCTGAAGTGCTCAAGAAAAATAGGATCAATCCCTCTGACTCAGGAGAAGGCAGAGGCAAGAAAATAAAGGTTAGCCCTGGCTGGCGTAGCTCAGTGGATTGAGCGCGGGCTGCGAACCAAAGGGTTGCAGGTTCGATTCCCAGTCAGGGCACATGCCTGGGTTGCAGACCAGGTCCCCAGCAGGGGGCGCACAAGAGGCAACCACACATTGATATTTTTCTCCCTCTCTTTCTCTCTCCCTTCCCCTCTCTAAAAATAAATAAATAAAATCTTAAAAAAAAAATTAAAAATTAAAAAAAAAAAGAAAATAAAGGTTAGCTTGTTTTCATGTTTTGGACAAGTCACATAACTGCCTGGTAACTGCCCACCTTTCATGTGGCTGGAGCCAATAAATGAAATCTTTGAAAAAAGAAAAAGAAGTTATGTCTCCTTTACCTAATGTTTTATGGGGATTAATATTATGTCCTACTGGGGAACACTTCCTCTACCTAGTATTGTAAAGCCAGGACCTATTGATGAAGTCCTAATAGGGGCTACAGTTAGAAATGTGAGGGTTGATGGAATTCAGGTAAGAGTTAGTAGAATTAGTACATTTCAGCAGGCTTTATATGAAGTGGTCGCGATTCTTCTACCTGATTGTGTTAGCGGGGTGGACATGGTACCTCACTGGGGAGCATTTCCCTACCCAGTCTTATAAAACAGGCATGTAAATCCACCCTTCAAGCCACATTAATCGGACATGCTGAATGGGAGCCTGTGCGATTGTCTGAGCCCATGCAGTGTGGAATAGAAGCTGGAATAGATTTTCTGTGTGATAGCCCGTGTGGAGTGTGGACTGGGGCTAATAGCAACACCCTGTGAGCACCTCCTCCTGATGACTTCTGGGACGCTGGATAAGAGAATTTTCATTTATGGGGCATTTAATACCTTGCTATCAGACATAAATTAGAGTTACTCCTATGACTGACAGACATAAAATGCTCTTGAAACCTGAAGTACTCACAGTGTCTTGGGTGATATCAGAGAGATGCTCTAATGGGTATTGTGGGGCCCAGAAGAGTTTGATAATGAAATGGAAATGGCTTATACAGGATCATGCTGCTGGAGACAAAGCGATACTCACAAGTGGGAAGCCTTTTTTACCACCTAGGACTAACTTCTGAATGGTGTGAGGAGCTCCAGGCTTCTATTGTCACTTAGAACAGTGCCCTATAAATACCTCTTGACTGACCAACAAAGAGCTGCTTGGTTTGTGGACGGCAGTTCCACAGTGAATGGACAACATCCTGTTTGGAAGCCTACCGCTCTGATCAGAGAAGGTAAAAACAGATCAACTCAGTGGGCTGAACTGCATGCTGTTTTCCCAGCAGTGATGGATGAATTGAACAGTGGTAAAATGCCCTATGTTTTGGTTTCTACCAGCTCATGGGCAGTGGCTGATGGCCTGGCCATCTGAGCAGGCAGGAGGGCAATGGAAACTTGGTCCCTGTGGAGATCCCTGTGGGAATTTGAGGGGTGAAAAAAGTGGGACATGTTGATGCCCATTTGAAGAACCCCCTTCCAGATTTAGAAAGTGATTAGAATCAGCAAGCAGACATCTCTGTGTGCTCGCTTGAGGTGGCCACCTGGGCCCGTAACATAAGTGTACATGAAGACTGCAGGTGGTTATGTGGCGATTCCCTGGGGGGAAGGCCTTGATCACAGCTGGTGAGTCAGACTGGCCATGGTCTCCTCAGGGAGTTAGAAATGGGTTTTGATGAGAACAGACACTGACTCTGGACTGCCCAGGCTTTGCTTACCCAGGGGTAGATGCAAATGTTCAGATGCTATTTAAAAAAACAACAACAACAAAACAGAACAGCAGATAGTGCACCAATTATTATGGCCAATCATTTCTTCAGGCCAAGGACCACACTTTATAGCCCATTATGTTCAATAATGTGCAAAGGGATGTCCTTCTCAGAGTTTTATTTGATGGAGGATTGGAATGGGCAAGAAAAACATTGGTTGTGTAAAATGAAAGGAGATAAAGGCTTGAAGAGCTGGTTTACACACCTTCATGAGTGTGTGCTCACACTCAACACAAACATGAGTGGGACTTAAGGATTCTCCCCACCAGATAGATTTCTCTGTTTTTTTTGGTGGATCCGGAGAAAAGGGAGTGGGGAATTATGCTGGTTGGACACTGCAATTCTTCCAAAAGGGAAAGGATGCTGGTATAATGACTCAATTTCTTTCTTTCTTTTTTTCCCCTGCATCACCTTACATTTTTTCATACATGATTCAGTGGTCATATAACCAGGGCTGCAAATGCAAGTGCATGAAACAGCAATGATTTCTAAATAAGAGGTTGCAACATACAGCATCCGGCAGAAGTAAGGCCTGCTTGAGTGTGGTTGGCAGGGTAATAATATGGGTGTAATAAGTTATAGTTTTACTTTAAACATTTCACTTACAATGTCATATGATGTGCTTGAGTATGGTGTTGTTATGTTACAGAATTACATGCTTATGATTTTGTAATAAAATATTTTGTAGTCCTGGCTGGTGTGGCTCAGTGGATTGAGTGCCGGCCTGGGAACCAAAGGGTCACCGGTTGGATTCCCAGTCAGGGCACATGCCTGGGTTGCAGACCAGGTCCCCAGCAGGGGGCGCACAAGAGGCAACCACACATTGATATTTTTCTCCCTCTCTTTCCTCCCTTCCCCTCTTTAAAAATTAATACATAAAAATCTTTATAAAAAAGATTTTGTAATAAAAAGATGTGTTATTTGTGCCGGACCCTGTATTTTAAACCTTTATGTCAGAATTCCTAAGGGCCTGATGGAGCAGCACGTGCCTTTGCCACATCTGCCAAAATTGATGTTAGCAGTGAATGTGACTGTATGCCTGGTGGTGAAAACCCATGGGCTCTGCATCTGTGTAACCTTATGTGAAGAGGACTGGACTGAGGGGGAGGCCCTTGCAGTAACGGCACGGCTCTGAAATGGCTCAGCCTTCGGATGTCCAGCGAGAAGGTGCATCCGGACCCACTGACCCTCCTTCGAGCTGGGGCGGGGCGGGGCGGGGCCGGGGTGGGGGCGGGGGCGAAGAGCTCCAGCCTCGGTCGCAAGTTTCTCTTCCTAGATCCCAGCTCCCGTGCGGCTCCGGAGGCGAGGTTCGATTCTGCTTTCTTAGGCTGCGCAGCCCTGCGGGGGGAGGTGCGGCTCAGGCTCAAAGTCCTCCGCCTCTCCCCACCCCCCCCCACCCCCGCGCAGACCCCACGCCGGGAGGCTGGCGAAGCACGGGGCATGTTCCAGGGTCCAGACGGCAGCACTCTTCCCACCTCCGCGGGATCCCGGCGTGCCCCACGCGGGTTGCTGCCGGTGCCCCCGGAGTGCCCGGAGTGCCCGGGGTGGTGCCTGTGGTCCCGGGGCGTCCCCCAGCCCCTCGTGCTGCGCGGCTCCTAGGCTCCGCACTGTGGTCCCAGATGCAGGGGCTGCCCCGGACTGTGCCGCTTCTCCTCGGGCACGAGGCATTTATAATCTAGTGACATCCACGAAAGAACTCCAGCGCCTGCTTCTTGCCCGGAGGCAGAGATGTAGGGACCCTGAGAGCCGCGCCTCGCTTTGACCTGCCGCCCGCAGGGCTAGGAGACTGGGCGGCTGGAGAAATAACAGGAGAAATCAGAGGGAGGCCTCCTGGCAAGTGACTGGTGTGGGTGGTACAGGGCTGTCTCTGCAGCAGGACAGCCAGGGGACCCCAGGTGTTTTAGACAAAATAAAAAGCAAGCAGGATAGAGAGCTAGAGATGCAAACTAAAACACTTGAGATCATGCATTAGTCCTCTGGGCTGCCATAACAAACTACCATAGACTGGGTGACATAAACGACAGAAATTATTTTCTCACAGTTCTGGGAGCCGGAAAGTCCAAGATCAAGGAGCATGCAAAGTTGGATTCTCCTGCCATTCCGAGACCTCTCAACTTGCAGATGGCTGCCTTCTCCCTGTGCCTTCACCTGGTATTTCCTCTGTGCCCACGCAGCTCCAGTGCCTCTGTGTGTCCACGTGTTCTCTTCTCTAAAAGACACCAGTTAATCCCTGACGGGTGTGGCTCAGTGGGTTCAGCGATAGCCTGAGAACGGAAGGGTGGCTGGTTAGATATGGGTAAAGGCACATGCCTGGGTGTCCAGTTGGGGACAGGCGAGAGGCAGCCAATCCTTGTGATGTTTTTCTCCCTCCCTCCCACTCTCACCTCTGTAAAGGCCCTGTCTGCAGATGCAGTCACATTCCGAGGTCCTGGGGTGGGGGGCACAATTCAGCCTGTTATAGATCCCACACTCCTGCGTGTTTCCCCTCTCCTTTCTCACTGTTGTCACACTTAGAACACTTATGACAGCAGATGTGTGGGGTTTCTTCCCACACCAAGTAATTCTCCGTAACACCAGCTGGTTGTCCTGCAATTCATTTCTGACACTAACCAGAGTTAGCACAGTCCTGACAAGGTCTCAGTCCCAGAAAACCACCCCGACTTTCAATGGCAATAGCAGACAGTGGGTCGCAGGGTACCCACAACTTCTGCTGACTTGACTACAAATTGTAGGTTCTCATGACACTCATTAATTGCTAGAACAGCTCATAAAACTCAGGGAAATATAAAAGATGATACAGGTACATCTAGGGAAGTTCGGAAGGGCCCAAGCAGGAGCTTCTTCCATGTAGAGTTGGGGCTCGCCACCCTCCCAACAGGTAAATGTGTTCAGCAACCCTGAAGCTCTCTGAACCCCATACTTTTAGGATTTTTATGGTGGCTCATCACAGAGGAATGACCAATTCATTAGTAACTCAATCGTCAGCCCCTCTCCCATCCCTACAGCATGGGTCATGGGGCTGAAAGTTTTGGGATGCTAATCATGGTATTTTGGGTGACCAGCCCCATCCAGGAGATATCAGGAGTCCGTTCTGGGTCACCTCATTGGAACAAAGACTCTCCTCTATCAACCAGAAAATTACAAGCGGTTTAGGAGCACTGTGTCAGGAACTGGGGGTGGAGACCAAATATCAGAACAAAAGATGCTCTTAGTGTTCTAAGCACTTAGGGCATTACAGGGGTTTTAGGAGCTCTGTGCCAGGAACCAGAGGCAGAGACCAGAACATACATTTTCTATTATTTCACAGCCCAGCCCCACAGAACACTTACAGCAAAATGACATATGACTCAAAAGATACTGGCACATTACTAGAACTCCACACACTCGTATTCATTTCAGTCCATCACCGTATCATGTGAAAATGTGGCCAGAATGAGATCACTCAGGTTTGCACACTTCCGTTCAGCCTTGTCAGGTTCCACAAGCACAAGTGGTCTCAGCAAACACGGGCGCACCTTTTCAGGTATCTGACATAATCGTACTAAGAGGCAATATCATCTTTTGCTCTGAGCCTCTCTCAAGGTGTTAATGTAATATTGGACTTCCCTCATTACATAAGACATTTATGCACAACTTTTCCCTTGGCTACTCTTCCTCCTCCCCGTTTATACCCAAACTCTTACAACACTGGAAGAGATGTTAGGTTTGGCGGTAGCACTGCTGGTCTAGACTGCGGGCAGCAACAGCCCTGTAGAGACAGCCCTGTACCACCCACACCAGTCACTTGCCAGGAGGCCTCCCTCTGATTTCTCCTGTTATTTCTCCAGCCGCCCAGTCTCCTAGCCCTGCGGGCGGCAGGTCAAAGCGAGGCGCGGCTCTCAGGGTCCCTACATCTCTGCCTCCGGGCAAGAAGCAGGCGCTGGAGTTCTTTCGTGGATGTCACTAGATTATAAATGCCTCGTGCCTGAGGAGAAGCGGCACAGTCCGGGGCAGCCCCTGCATCTGGGACCACAGTGCGGAGCCTAGGAGCCGCGCAGCACGAGGGGCTGGGGGACGCCCCGGGACCACAGGCACCACCCCGGGCACTCCGGGGGCACCGGCAGCGACCCGCGTGGGGCACGCCGGGATCCCGCGGAGGTGGGAAGAGTGCTGCCGTCTGGACCCTGGAACATGCCCCGTGCTTCGCCAGCCTCCCGGCGTGGGGTCTGTGCGGGGGGGGGGGGGGGGTGGGGAGAGGCGGAGGACTTTGAGCCTGAGCCGCACCTCCCCCCGCAGGGCTGCGCGGCCTGAGAAAGCAGAATCGAACCTCGCCTCCGGAGCCGGAGCTGGGATCTAGGAAGAGAAACTTGCGACCGAGGCTGGAGCTCTTCGCCCCCGCCCCCACCCCGGCCCCGCCCCGCCCCGCCCCAGCTCGAAGGAGGGTCAGTGGGTCCGGATGCACCTTCTCGCTGGACATCCGAAGGCTGAGCCATTTCAGAGCCGTGCCGTTACTGCGTATGGGGTGCGGGGTGCTCCGGGACGACGAGACCGGCACCCAGAGAGGCTGTCGCTGCGGACCCGAAATTTGGACTTCCACCCCTCCCGCGTTCTCTCAACGCTCCGCAGACCCCAGCCTCCCTGGACCCTCCGCTGGATACCACGTATCGCTGCTCCGTGCTCCCCAGGGCCTTCGACCCCAGTCTTCTGCCCTCCCCACCTATCCTGCACCGGGTGTCCCCACCCTAGCTTCTCCGGGCTCCTCCCCCTGGTCCCCAGGGCGGCTCTGGTCAGGCCCCCTCAAGCCCCACGGCTGCCCAGGCAGGTGCGAGCCATGCTTCGGCTCTTGGGGCTGCTGTTCCAGTTGCTGTTGATGCCTGCGCTCGCCCAGCAGCCCGCGGCGCAGGACGTGAGTCTGGGCGTGGTGAGTGCTGGGTCTCCAGGCTCCTGGGATTTGTAGAGAGGCGGGGAGAGGGAAGCAGGTGTCGGACACCTAGATGAGGGCTGATTCAAATGTCCAAAGAGTGACTGACTGGGGATGGGGTCAGGGGACCAGGATTCTTGGATTCGTCAGGTTTGGATTTAAAGATCCGGAATGGGACTAGGGAGGTGCTGTGAGGACTAGATGAAGACTGGCACACCCAGGGATGGAGGGCCAGGACCTTGAGAGGAGAGCAGGCAGGCACCTGGGGCTGGAAGCCCCGGGTTCCCAACTGGTGAGAGGTGAGGCTTCCAGGATGGCGTGGGAAGGCAGGACCCCATCCCTCCCTGCCCTCCCTGACTCACCTGTTCACTTCTATGGTCCAGGACTGGCTGACACGCTATGGCTACCTGCCACCACCCCACCCAGCCCAGGCCCAGCTGCAGAACCCTGCAAAGCTTCGGGATGCCATCAAGGTGATGCAAAGGTTTGCAGGGCTGCCTGAGACTGGCGTCCTGGGTAGGTGGCCCCCAACCCCTTCCCAGCCCTGCCCCTGCACCCAGCGTGACCATTATGCAGCTGTTCTTAAACCTCAGCGTGCACCTGAATCATGGGAGCTATGAAAATGCTGATCTCAGTTCATAACCCAAGAGACTCTCAAGCATTCCTCTTTCAACAAATATTGTTGAGAATCTCTTACATGAGAGGCCATTTCAACCTCCACCGGTGCAGCAGTGAACAAAATAGAAAAGGTCCCTGCTCTCATGGAGCTGACATTCTAGAGAGAGACAGATACGTTCAAGAGATCAGGAACAGAAATATGCAAGATAATTTCAGATAGTAATAAATTTTTTTTTTAAATCCTCACCCCAAGGATATGTTTATTGATTTTTAAGAGAGAGGAAGGGGGAGGGGGAGAAAGACAGAAAGAGAAACATCCCCGTGAGAGAGAAATATCGATTGGTTACCTCCTGTACACGTCCTGACTGGGAATCAAAGCACAGCTAGGTACGTGCCCAGATTGGGGATTGAACCGGCAACCTTTTGGTGTACAAGATGATGCTCCAACCAACTAAGCCACCCGGCCAGGGCAGATAGTGGTGTTTGGGAGAAGATAAAATGTTAATGGTATTGAGGGGCTGTTCTAGTCAGATCAGGGTCCTCTGAATGCTGTCGAGTCAAGAGGAGCTCCTATAACACCAATAACTCGGGACACAAAGAGGAGGAGCCAGACATGGGAAGACGTGGAAGAAGAGTGTACCAGGCCAATGCAAAGGCCCTGTGGCGCAGGCACAGGCTGTGCACCTGTGATGAGAGAGGACTGAGGAGCTAAGCAAATGCCTGACTGGGGGGAGGAGGCTTGAAAGGTGTTTGGATTTGATTCCAAAGCATGGTAAGAAGCCATGGGTGGGTTTGAAGGAAGGAGGCAACTTGATCTGTTTTGCAGTTTTACATTTCCTCTGTTTGCTGATAGAGGGTGGAGGGTGGAGGGTGGGGAACACAGAGTCCGGGAAGCAGGTATTGCACTGTCCAGGCAAGGGATGATGGTGGCCTGGACTAGGGTGGAAGGTGTGATGAGAAGTGGTTGATTCCGGGAGTGTGCAGTTTGGGGGTAGAGCTGAGAGGCTCCTCCGATGGGTTGAATGGGGAAGAAGAGAGAACTGGTGGGATCCTGGCTAGCAATGAGGGAAGGCAGGGTCTTTCTCTGTCCTGCCTCCTGCCCAGCAGTGTTTGGCATCTACCTGCGCTCCATTATGCTTTGTGATCTCAACCAATGAGGTGAGGTTTGATGTTCCTTTGAAGATGAAGAGACTTCTGTGAATTGAGCCCAGCTGGAAAAGGGGATTCCAGGCATCTCCAGTCCAGGAGGGTGTGGCTAGCCACAGGAAACCAGAGACCCAGCTGGCATGGGCACTTCAGACTTCATCTAGATGTGATGGAGTCTTGGGAGCTATGGTGTAGGGTGCGGGTAACCTAACCTCCCAGGGGTTTCTAGCTTCAGAGAAAGGAGTTTTCACTGCACCCCCAGGTCTCCTTTCTTGAGTCCAGGTGCCAGGGCTCAGGGAGACAGGACCTCAAGATCCCTGCTTGAGGCTCTGAGCACCACCTGGAGGCAGCCAGTCCCTCCAGGGCCAGGTGCAGAGGGTGACACTGCCCAGAAAGACAGTGTCATAATTTGGCATGACTGGCTTCCAGAATTGGACTGCCTGGATTCAAATCCAAGTGGGGCAAGTTTCTTAACCTCTCTAAACCTCAGTTTCCCCATGTAGGAAGTTAGCTGGTACCATGATTAGGGCAGGTTGTCCTGCTGATCCTGCACCCCCAACCTTTCCTACAGACCCAGTGACAATGGCCACCATGCATAAGCCCCGCTGCTCCTTGCCCGATGTGCTGGGGGTGGCAGGGCTGGTCAGGCGCCGCCGCCGCTATGCTCTGAGTAGCAGTGTTTGGAAGAAGCGAACTCTGACATGGAGGTAGGTCTTGCTGCCCACCCCACCCTGGGCCTGCCTGCTGGACCCTAGCCTCTGTCTCCCTGGCTGTCCTTATTCCCTGCTCCTCTTTCCCCAGGATACAGTCCTTCCCCCAGAGCTCTGCACTGAGCCAGCAGACTGTGAGGAGTCTCATGCACCATGCCTTGACCGCCTGGGGTATTGAGTCAGACCTCAAATTCCAGGAGATGGATTCTCAGAGCCCAACAGAGCCTGACATCCTCATCGACTTTGCCCGGGCCTACCACCAGGACAGTTACCCCTTCGATGGGCAGGGGGGGACCCTAGCCCACGCCTTCTTCCCCGGGGAGCATTCCATCTCTGGGGACACTCACTTCGACGATGAGGAAATCTGGACTTTTGGGTCAAAAGGTACGATATTCCTTTTTCTGAGAGGTCCGCTTCCCAGGTCTGTCTGTCCGTAAGAATTAGGTTTAGATTATATTTCTCAATGGGGGCTGTATCAGTTGGGTTTCTCCAGAGAAACAGAACCAACCAATAGGATGCGCACACGTGTGTGTGTGTGTGTGTGTGTGTGTGTGTGTGTGTGTGTGAAGTAATTTATTTTAAGGAATTGGCTCACAGAATTGTGGGACTGGCAAGTCTAAAGTCTGTAAGGCAGGCCCACAGGCTGGAGGTTCAGGTCAGAACTATCGGTTCTCACCTGAGTCCAAAATTTATAGGGCAAGCCAGCTGGCTGGAAACCCAGGCAGGATTTCTATGTTGCAGTCTTGGAACAGGATCCTTTCTCTGGGAAATCTTTTTTGCGCTTAAGCCTTTCAACTGATTAGATGAGACCCACCCCCCAGTAGGGAGAGTAATCTGCTTTACTTACAATCAACTGATTGTAGATGTTAATCACACCTGCAAAATAACCTCCAAAGCAACATCTAGGGTGGTGTTTGACCAGGCAACTGGGCACCATAGTCTGGCCAAGTTAACATAAAAAGTTACCCATCGAAGAAGCCTGTCAGGTACTTAGCTCTGAGTTGGGGCTGAGGACTTAAAGAGGCACAAACAGCCCTGACCGGTGTGGTTCAGTTGGGCATCCTCTGACACAGTGAAAGGTTGCCAGCTCGATTCCTGGTTAGAACACATGCCTGGGTTTCGGGTTCGGTCCCTTGTCTGGGCATGTGTACGGGAGGCAACAATCGCTGTTCCTCTCATATTGATATTTCTCCCCTCTCTTTCTCCCTTCCTTCCCCACTCTCTAGAGACAAACAAACAGCCCTGGCTGATGGGGCTCAGTGCATTGAGCGCCAGCCTGTGAACTAAAGGGTCACAGGTTCGATTCCCAGTCAGGGCACATGCCTGGGTTGCGGGCCAAGTCCCCAGTGGGGGGCGGGTAAGAGGCAACCCCACATTGATCTCTCTCTCTCTCTCCCTGCCTCCCCCTCTGTCCAAAAATAAAAAGATAAACAAAATCTTGGGGGTGGGGGAAGAGCCCAGCAGCTGAGTCAGAAGAGAAGCTATTTTACTGGCAGTTGATACATGCTACATGTGATGACATGGCTGCAGGAAATCAACAGGGAAGTCCTTGAGCCTGTGGGTGTTCAGAGGGAAGGTGGGGTCTGGGCTTTCGGCTGAAGAAGGCTTCCTGGGAGCAGTGACTTTGTTCATTACACGTACACGCTGTGAGTGCTTGCTAGCACTCAAAACCACACTCTCCTGGGGTACAATATGAAAGGGCCAGCCAGTGAGCAACTTGAGTCCAGAGTAGTCAGGACTGGTCAGGGATGGGAGCAGTGGGGTGAGAAATGACCTGGGACATTCGGGCTGGAAGGTAAAAAATCCAGTGTCGGGAGGGAAACCATAGAGGATGGATAGGAGGTATCGTACCACAAAGGGCCTTGGAGAGCACAGGGAAGAGTCTGGATTGTAGGATTCTGAAAGCAATAGGTGTGGGAGGTTTTGCCTTCTAGAAAGACCACTGGCTGCAGTGCAGGGCAAGATAGGGGCAGGGAGGCAGGGAGCTGCCATAGGGTCAAGGTGAGAGATGGTGGGGGATGATGGGAAGTGGTGAACAGGGGCAGTAGGTAACTCTGAGGGAGGTTTAGTAGGGACGGGCAAGTTTCGGGTTTGATTGGGTCCTGGGGGAAAAGGGTATAGGAGGGTGGGGTGCTGGCCCCTGCAGGACTGAGCCCTGTTAATGCAGATGGGAATGTGGGAGGAGGCCCAGGTTGGGGGAAGGTGGAAGCAAGTTCAGGTGGGGGAGTGTTTACAGTGTTTATGGGCAGTCAGTGCAGCTGGTGCCTCAGTGGTTCAGTATGTTGTTCTAGAGCTTGAACTCCTTTGATTTAGGTTAGGTTCCCCAGAAGCGAAGCTCCAGATGGAAAGTGTTATGCAAGCAGTTTCTCAGGGGCATGTTCTCAAGGGGAAAGAGAAACATAAAAAGGCTAGGGAAAGAAGTTGAGCAAGGACGTGGTCTCAGCTCCAGAGGAGCCTGACCCCAGTGGAAGGGCTGGAGCACAAATGGTGCCACAGGGTTGGCTGCAGGTGAGGTGCCCAGCTCTCCTAGTCCCAAATCAGCCATTAGCTGCCACCTGCTGGGCACAGGTAGCCTGGGAGGGAGAGCCATTTTCTGGGGAAGGGGACAACCAGAGGATGGGCACACAGGCTCAGAGAAGATTTGGGCAAGGTGCAGCTAGCATCCACAATAGTGAGACCGTGTAACAGTATTTAAGAATGTGACCTTAGCCCTGGCTGGTGTGGCTCAGTGGAGTGAGTGCTGGCCTGTGAACTAAAAGGTTGCAGGTTTGATTCCCAGTCAGGGCACAAACCTGGGTTGGGGGCCAGGTCCCCAGTTGCGAAGGGGTGTGAGAGGCAACAGATTGATGTATCTCTCACATATTGATGTTTCTCTCCCTCTTTCTCCCTTCCATACCCTCTCTAAAGGTAAATAAAATCTTTAAAACACACACGCACACACACGTGTAGAACTCAAGGCTGGGATCCTCTGCTGGCTACCTGTATAAGTTACTTAACTTCAGTGTGCTCAGTTTTGGCATCTGAGAAACTGGGATAATAACAGCACCTGCTGATAGTGTGGACTTGCAGATTCAATGAGTAATTCACCTCCAGCTCTCTGCACAGGGCCCCACACAGCAGAGCTCCATTCATTGCCAGCTGCTGTCAGAGTTGGGCCTGGTGGCAGGTTTCAGAGTAAGAGGTATGGGGTAAGGAGGGGAGTGTGGAATGTGAAAGTCAAGTACAGAGCTGTGGAGAGCCCCACAGTAAAGGGGAAAGCATCGGGGGAAGAGAAGTCAAAGAAATAGAGAAAGAACAATCTGAAAGGCGATCAAGATCAAGAGCAGAAGAGGAAGTGGTTAGCAGTGGGTGACGCTGCAAACTGGGCCAGTGAGTTACATGGGCTTGGATTTGGTCACCTTAGTGCCTGTAGGTGTGGCAGATGGGGAAATGACCCAGACCATAGTGGGGTTGGGCATGAGAAGGAGCTGAGGAAGTGGAATGAATTTAGACCACTGACCAAATAATTTGCTGGGGAAGGGGAGGGATGTGGGTGGGGGGCAGGCAGGTCCAGGGAGTATTTTAGGATGAGGTAATCTTGAGCATTAAGGGATGCTGGATGAATTAATAGAGTTTGGGGATGGATGGATGGCCACATGGATGGATGCAGAAATGGACTGATGGATGGGGCATTTTTCTTGTCCTAGAGAAGGTGAGCCGGGGTCCTTGGATAGAGCAGGGCAAAAGGCAGGAGGTGAGCATGGGGGAGAGGAAGCTGTCTGTTCTGGGTGCACAAGAAGTTACCGATCACCGTACTTTTCCAGACCATAAGATGCACCTAGGTTTTAGAGGAGCAAAAGGGGAAAAAATTTTTGAAGCAAAAAATGTAAAGTATTTAATAACATAAATAATATTTCACCAATATAAATGTAAAGCTACATTTGGACTATAAGATATACCTCCATTTTCCTCCCAAACTGGGGGGAAGTATGTCTTATAGTCCGAAAATACGATACATAGGATGACCTGTCTTGATGGAATAGAAAATTCATTTGTCATCTAAGAGCTGGGGCCAGGGCAGCAGCTTGAGGGGCAGAGTGCAGAGCGCAAAGGAGCTTCCTGCTAAGGCCCCAAATCTCCCGCAGCCACAGAGCGTGAGAAGGGTACAAGGAAGGGTTGTGGCCAAAGGAGAACCAAGGCAGGGAGCGTGGTGGGGGTGAGAGATGGGAGATGTACCTGATTAAGGCACCAGTTTCTCAGAAAAAGGACTCAGAGCAATGAGAAAACCCACAGTCAACAGGGGAACTCATCCATATGTTTGAGCGTGACCAAGACCACCTGAAGTCACTGCCGGAAGCAGGACACCGGCAGAGTCCTCAGCCTCAGTTTCAGCTCCGTCATTTAACTTGACTTCTCTGCATCTTGGTTTCCTGGCCTGTAAAATGGGGTTGGAGGTAGAGGTTTTGTGAGAAGTTAATGAGGACAAGGGTTTGCTACTTCTCTTAGACACACACATTTCATTCTTTGACTCTCATCTGGTGGCCTTTAGTGGCTGAAAGGAAGTTGCTTCTCAGTACACCAGTTCATTTCCAATAAACCCACTTTCAACAGTGTTGACCCTAATTAGAGATTTCCATGAAATAGATCAACATCTGGGGAAATCTATGCCTCCTGGGTGCTGCACCCCCTCTTGCTGTCTCTGTGTCCTTTGGCCCTGTCATCCGATAAACTGGAGCCAGCAGGCAGCTCATGGGTGGACGAGGAGCTGGGATTTGGCCAGCAATGGGGAGTGTGAAGACTCTTGCTTCTGGCGCCTGGGCTAGGTCCCCAAGGAAGAGGCCCCTGTGTTCAGAGAGGCTGAGAGTGAGGCTGGCCGCCCAGGCCAGCAGACTGTGGTCAGAGAGTGCATGCTGCAACTGTGGGCTCTGAGGAGATGGATGAAGGCCACAGTGGTGGGGAGGAGAGGCCAGGACCCCAGGGAGGTGGGGAGGGGTGGAGGCTTTGGGAGGGAGAGATGGGGGAGGAAAATAGAGAGAGAGGATGTGGGCACTACAGGGGTGCAGATGGAAGGAGGGGGAAGGAAGGAAAGACCGTGGGGTTCTGAAGGTCTTGGGAACAGAGGCCAAGGGTACTCAGCAATATTCCTAGTGGGTGGGAGTGGTGGGGGGGTGGGGACCTCTGACCACAGGCTGGAGCTGGGAGCGGGGAACTCCAAGGGCTGGGGCTTCCTCTAGAGAGCTGTATGCATCCTCAGGCTTTTGCTTCCCCTCCCCCCAGGTTTTTGTATGCTGTCTTCTCTTCCTGTAGGCAGGCCTACATCACTCTAAGCTTGCCCTTTTCTCTCTCCAGACTGTCTCCTCCTGCACTTTCCCTAACCTGTTCTATGGATCTCTTTAGCCTGGTATCCCAGTGTCTAATAAATGAAAATATTTGCCGATTAAGTGAATTCACACAGGGAGGAAGGAATGACTCAGGGAGGCTGTGGCCATCTCCAGAGGGTCTCCTGGCTATTCCTGTCTGTCAGCAGGCCCCGGCCCCAGGGGCTTCCTTGCTGCCCCTTACCTGGCTGCCACAGCTCCAGCTCACTCTCCCTTCCTCCGCAGATGGTGAGGGGACTGACCTGTTTGCTGTGGCTGTTCATGAGTTTGGCCATGCCCTGGGCCTGGGCCACTCCTCTGCACCTGACTCTATCATGAGACCCTTTTACCAGGGCCCTGTGGGCCATCCCACCAAGTACCGCCTGTCCCAGGACGACAGAGAAGGCCTGCAGCAGCTCTATGGTACAGGGGGTCAGGGGACGGGTGGCTCTCGCCGTGTGGCCTCTGTGGCAGGGTCAGGCAGCCCACACCTTTCCGACTCTCTTTACAGGGAAAGCGCCCCAAACCCCAAATGATGAGCCCACAAGGAAACCCCTGGCTCCTCCTCCTCTGCCCCCTGCCCTGCCCCCTGCCCTGCCCCCGGACAGGTGAGTTCCCTTCCAGCTTTGTGATCTTGTGTGAGCTCCCCATGGTTGGTGTCCTCCTCAGTGAGATGGGCATGGTAAGAGTCCCTGCCCCACAGGACTGTCGTCAAGGTGAAGTAAAGAGAGGAGCCCTGACCTCTTTCTTCTGATCATTCCTTTCCTCCTCAGACCCTCCTCCCCTGTCCCTGATCGATGTGATGGCAATTTTGATGCCATAGCCAACATCCGTGGAGAAACCTTCTTCTTTAAAGGTGAGTCACTTCGGATCTTCCCTGGCCCCATAGAGTTGGCTTCCTACCCACTTAGCATGAGCCCACAGGGCCTGTGGGGTTTCCCAGGATGAGGGACTTTCAAATTGGGGGGTGGGGTGGCTTTCTCTGTTGAGCACCCCACACCTGCCTTTCCTCACTCCTTTTCTTTCCCCAGTACCTGCTCTCCCTCTGAAGCCCCGGGAACCTTCCCCCTTCCCCAGGAGGCCAATATCTTTGCTTTCTTTCTCCTAAGTTCCAAGGGCCCCTTTTCCGCCTCTGTAACTTGCCTCCTGAGCCCAAGCAGCCCAGCCAGCTTGCTTCTTCCAGAGCTCACTTCTTCTATCTGTGTGACTTTCTAAATAAACTTCTGCTTGTATTTAGCGGGGAAAAAACCCATGAGGATGGAGGGTGGGAGTGGTGGTAGAAAGCAAGTCCTGAGCCAGCTGGTCAGCCTAGAACCACTGTACTCTTGATTTCTAGATGAACCTATTGCCCAGCACGAAGTTCCAGCAACACACTCGGGCTGGGGCGGTGGGAGGGACAAGAGCTTTGCCATCTCATGCTCTACACCCACCCCTTCTTCTCCCACAGGGCCCTGGTTCTGGCGCGTGCAACCCTCAGGACAGCTGGTGTCCCCCCGACCTGCCCGGCTCCATCGCTTCTGGGAGGGGCTGCCTGCCCAGGTGAAGGTCATCCAGGCTGCCTACGCCCGGCACCGAGATGGCCGAATCCTCCTCTTCAGCGGTTAGTGGGGCGCAGGCGGGAACAGGTGGGTACAGGCGGGACACCCGAGCAGTTGCTCAACAAGCCACTTGCCTGCAGGCTCCGAGTTCTGGGTGTTCCAGGACCGGCAGCTAGAGGGCGCCGCGCGGCCGCTGGCCGAGCTGGGGCTGCCCCCGGGGGAGGAGGTGGACGCAGTGTTCTCTTGGCCGCTGAATGGGAAGACCTACCTGGTCCGGGGCCAGCGCTACTGGCGGTATGACGAGGCGGCGGCGCGTCCCGACCCTGGCTACCCGCGCGACCTGAGTCTCTGGGAGGGGGCGCCTCACTCACCCGACGATGTCACCGTCAGCAACACAGGTAGGAGAGGCCGCGGGGAGGGTCTGAGGCCCGGGGACTGCAAGCTACTGGCCCTTGGGGTTGGGGCTTGAGGTCATCCTGGGGGATTTCGGGGGACCCACGAGAGGGGCGGGGCTTGGGGCAACTTGGACCAGCCCTGCAGCGTTTCCGCCCACCCCGCAGGTGACACCTACTTCTTCAAGGGCGTCTACTACTGGCGCTTTCCCAAGGGCAGCGTCAAGGCTGAGCCGGACTCCCCCCAACCCATGGGCCCCCAATGGCTGGACTGCCCGGCCCCCAGCGCTGACCCTCACTCCCCCAGGCCACCCAAAGCGACTCTCAAGCCAGGACCCTGCAATTGTCAGTGCGAGATCAACCAGGCCTCGGGGCTGCCGTCGATGCCCCTCTTGCTGCCCCTCCTGCTGCCCCTCCTGCCCCTGTTGGTGGGGGGCGTCACCTTCTGCTGAGGGGGGGACAACGCTACACTGAGGGGGCCGGGTTTCCCACCGCGGGCCTGTAGGAGGTTGTGATCGCTGCTAAGCCTCATTCTCTGTTCCCAGGGGTGGGATCAGCATGGATTCATCTGGACATAGATGGGTGTCAGGGAGACAAAGTCTGGCCCTGGGACCCAGCACAGGAAATGGTGCGCGCCACGGCGCGCTATCCCCTCCGGTCTGTCCTTTTCCCGGAATAGCTGGCTTTTCTCAAGAGCGTAGCTGGCTGACGCCCTGCAGCCCTTGCCCTGCTGGGCAACAGCTGCTCACGTCTGTGTGGGTCTTCAGAGCAGGGGCCTCCAAGCCCTGCTACTTGTCCTCAGCCAGGTGCAAGTGAAGTTCTGTGCTCCGCCTCCTGTCGCCCTGCCCCCTTCCCCCCTCCAGCGGGCCAGCAAGTGAAGCTAAGCTTACTTGAGCTCAGCCTCCAGTCCCCCACCTCACCTGAGCTCCTACCTCCTGGCACCCCCCTTCCACAAAACCGGTCCTTGGTGCCAAAAAGTTTGGAGAGTGCTGCTTTAGAGGACAGGCCTGATTGGGAGACTGAACCCCAGCCCTCCTCCTTTTCCAGAAGTTTCTCACTCTCTTCTGCTTCCACCAGGTCCCAGTCAGCACCTTGTGGGTGAGGAACTGGGACCCAGCCCTGAGACCACCCCTGGGCAGCAGAGCTGCTTGTCCTAGGTGACACCAGTGGCCACAAGGGTGACCTTCCACAAATTGGCCCCTGGACCTCATTGCAGGTGACCACCCTGGACCCCATTTAATAGGACACCCTCTTATTTTTAAAAACCTCTTTCTGCCTCCACACTGGGGTGTCTGCAGTTTCCTGCAGGAGAACTCTTAATCTGGGGTCACCCATTCCTCAGCACTCCTGCGTGATGAGTGGGTGAAACCAGAGCCATCTCATTCACTCCCCACTCTCCACAGGATTCAGGAGCTAAATCAGTGTCTCCAGAACTGTGCCTCTGCAATATTCCCTACCCAGAATCACCCAGGGAACTTAAAAAATGTAGATCTCACGCCTTCATCCTGACCCTTCACTCTGGGTGGGGCCAGGAGTCTGCCTTTGAACAAGCTGGGGTGAGGGTGGGGTGGTCTGTTAGGCAAGGGGAGTGGGCCCCTCTGTCTTGTGGCTTTTCTGTGTCTCTGCCATGTTCCCCCAGGAGCCAATCTCTTCATGTCTCCTACAGAGCCAAGCTGATGGCCTTGGTCGAGAGGGGTCACCCCCATGGTTGGAGTCACTTGGCGGCCTCTCCTTAGGTTGCTATCCAGCCTTATGGCCCCACAGTGCTGCCTGGAGCTGAGGCTGTGGGCTGCAGTCCCAGTTAGCAGGGACAGTGCCTGCTGTTGGTCACGACTCTATCTCTTCACTGCATAGGCTTATAGACACATTCTGTGATACTACCCAATTTAAAGGAGAAGACCAGGTGGGTTGTCTGCACTCCTGTTCTCTGCATGATTTGGTTGGGGTGGTTTCATGATGATGATAATGGTGAACGTGCCACATCAGGGTGGTTCATACCTTACACTGGACAAAATTCACACCTGTGTGGTGAGTGAGTGCACAGAGAGCTGATAGGAGGTATCCAAGTCAGTGCATACTAATGATGGGGCAGAAATGCCAGACACCTGGTCCCCGGGCACATGGCTTGACTAGTTATGGGGAGATGGTGAGCTGAGAACAGGGGATAAGACTGAAAGTGAGAGAAGCAAGGGGGATTTAAACCAACTGATTTCCCCCCTGATAGGTCAGGTTAAGCCTAATAGGGGTGTCCAACCTTTTGGCATCTCTGGGCCACACTGGAAGGAGAAGAATTGTCTTGGGCCACCCGTTAAATATATTGCAACATGAAGCTTAGTTAACTGGGCTAGGTTATTGAGGTGAGCTCTTGGCTCCGATGAAGGTCACAGTGGAGACTACAAACCATAGCAGACAGGAACAGGTCCTGCAGCCTACCTACCCTCCTCTCCCCAGAACAACACAAGTGAGGCCTTTACGCACACACCATATTTGCTCAGTATCGGCAAATGATCAGGTGAGCACGAGGCACCTGTCACAGCCCCCTGTGCTTCCCCTTCACTTCTGTTCTCTCAATTTGGTGGGGCCGTGTGTGTACACAGCCCCTGGGTGGGGTGGGGGTGAGCATGGAGCAATGGCTGAGGGCGAAGGAGGTGGTAGCCTTTCTGGCACCAGCCTCCTGGCCTCCCAGACCAGCACACAGTGGCCAAAGCTCTGGCCTCAATTTCATGCATAATGATGAACCACCTGAGCCTGGTGCTGGCCTCAGAGTCCAGTCAGTCAACAAGCAGGCACGACTATCATGGTTTAACCACAGGGGCGAAATTGCAGGGCTGAACCTCTGCAAGTAGTCTTCGTGTCTGTGGAGCTGCTGGCAGGAAAGTAAGCGGTTCCATATGTGAGCTTCTCTCAGGACCCAGCTGGGCCCTGAATACACCCCATTCCCACAGGAATTCATTTCCTTACCTCTGGAACAGCAGCAGGAACTACATAAGAGAGTCGATAGTAAAGTCCGCCCTGGACAGAAACCAGGCCAGAGTGGAACTTCGAGCAGAACAGATTTCACAGCACAAGTGCAGGCGACTATGAGAGGACTTCTCTTAAAGCTGGGGACAGTGAGACAAGGAAGGGCCTAGGACTGAAGAAGCAACAGGAGACAGACTAGGCGGGGCTGCTGCCAGCTCATTGAGAAGTCAGAGAAAAGGAGGCTTTGGAGACAGGATTGGGGGGCTTAGCCTGGGGTGAGCTGCTGCTGCCCATTGCTCCCCTGGCCGCATGTCTCAGGGGTCCTTTAGTGGTTAGGAGGTGCGTGCCTGTGGGGGCCGAAGAGGAGGAAGAGCAAGGAGAGGGCATGCTCCTGGGAGGCAGAGCAGGAGCTGGGTTCTTTGTTTTGAAGGTTTTTTATTTGTTTGGGGTTTTTTTTGTTGTTGTTGTTGTTGTGGTTTGGGAGTTTAGGGGAAGTCTTAGGGGAGATCTCAACAGAATATTCATCAGTTTTCCAGGTGTGCCCTTTCAGGGTCCTGGTCTCCAGTGATTCATCAGAGCAAGGGCAGGGGGTCATCAGTCACAGCAGCTGGTCCTGGCATTGCCCACCTGGCTTTGCTGCTTTTCTGGGCCTGGAGCTGAGACAACTGAGGCCCAGATATTACTTCTAGGGAGGTGACCTTCTGTATCTGGCTGTAAATCACTCTTTGCTGGGCCAGTTTGTTCAGCTGTCTGTCTGTTTCCCTATTCCACTTGTCTTGGCTTACTGGCCTGTCTCAGTTACTAATGTTGTGCTTACGTTCTTACTTACTTGAATGTTTGAGTTCGTTCAAGGGCTTGTAGTTTGCCCTGGTTTATGATTACATTTTAAAAGTAATAAATCAGGCTGTAAAGTATGTATTGTCCAATATATTTATGTATCCTGATTAGTTGTAGATATCGGTAATGTTCTATTATTTCAAAAGTTTTGCCTGAACCTAAATAAATTGCGTGGAAATACACCACTGTGTAATTGTAACATGTATTACAAATAACAGAAGACTAACTCGTAGTGTGCCTGTAGGGGTTCTGTAGGTGTTAACTTTGAATTGATAATGCTAACCATAGGATTTAATTGAGAATTTATCTTTGACTGTATTGTAAATTGAAGTGATTTCTATGGACCCTACTAGCATTTGTATTTCTTTTCATAAAATGTAAGAAATTTCAAAAAATGTAAGAAATTTTCAAAAAAAGTTCCAAATGAAACATTTTAAAACGACACTAATTGAGCACACCTGTTACATGAATGCAGCACTCTATCCCTGGAAGGCATGTGATATAGTATCAAGCTAAAAGCAAAGTAAAAACCTGCTGCTCAGGTTCCAGTCTGAGCAACAAAGGGGTTGGTGGGCAGTGGCCACCTGGCTATGTACAGAAGGGGCACCAGACTCTGTGTAGTCTCAGCAAGGAACTCCCTTGATCTGTTGCTTGCCCCGGGGTGCTAGAAAGGAAGGCCGCAGGAAGAGGATTGCATTTGATATCCCTAATCTAATCCGGAGCTTTCACTTTGACCATAAGGAGTGTGATGCCCACAAAAGCCATATTCCTTACCTTGTTAGTAATTAGTCTTGAGTCCATATCTAAGGCAACTATAAAGCCATTTCAATATTTTGGATGTTTTTTCTTTGAGATTATTTCTTGCTTCTTTTAATCCCTGTTATCAATACAGAACTGACCTCATTTGGTTCTCTGGCATTACCAAGTTAGTGAATTTAATTCCTCCTCATCCTCAATTCTCTCTGCATTGTGCCTTTAATTTTTTCCCCTTAGACCAGCGATTTTCAACCCTTTTCATCTCATGGCACACATAAATTACTAAAATTCTGCAGCATACCAAGAAATATATTTTTTGCCTGACGAAAATAATTAGGTATAATTTTGATTCATTTGCACTGACTGGCTATTGTGTTGACTGTCGTTATTTTTTATGTGACGATCTAAGGGAAAAGAGGCCAGTGCCCCTGACTGAATAGTCAGGTAGTGCGTTTTAAAAATCCTTGTGGCACACCAGAACGCTTCCTGTGGCAGTGTTTGAAAGTCGCTGCCTTAGACACCTTTGGTCACAAGTAGGCATTTATACCATTGTCTTTCTTTTGATCAAATATTTTCCCCTTCTATTTTTGGTTTTATTCCTGATTAAGAGAAGACTATCAGGCCCTGACCAGCATGGCTCTGCATCGTTCCACAGGGTGAAAGGACCCTGGTTTGATTTCCAGTTGGGACACAGGCCTGGGTTGTGGTTGGGGCAGGTTAAGAGAGGCAACCTATTGGAGTTTCTCACAGTGATGTTTCCCTGCCTTCTCCTTTCTCTAAAAATAAATAAATCAAATCTTAAAAAATAAATGAGAGAGCGAGAACTACCAGTGTTGTGATACCAAAGTAAAAGATATTAAGCTCTAGTAGCTGATTAATGTATGATGAACTTTTAAATCTTGTCAAGTACAAGTTTCAGCTTTACTCAAAAGCAAACAAACACAAAAACAGAACTGTCCATGGGAGCGGAGAGCAGGCCAAGAATGCCTGATGGGTGGGAAGAAGGCAGGCACCCTGGCAATTCAGCTTTGGGTTTAGAGGATTATGGGTAGTTGTGGGTCCCCACCTGACAATCAACTTGGCAGCAGTCAGGCTTCATTTCAACTGCTAGCATTTTCCATTTGAATTAGGTACCAACGTTCCAAAACAACAGGTGTCCCATAGTCATCCAGAATCTGGGACTTTAAGTTTTATTCAATTTTCACTAATTTAAACAGGAACATATGGCTAGAGGATATACTGTGTTGGACAGCACAGATTAAGGTCGACTCCAGAGGAAAAATTCCAAGGTGAGATTCCTTGGGCCTAGCCATGGCTGGCTGTGACATCTGGCCACCCCCACTCACACCCCCCACTCTGGGCCTTTCTGGGGTGGGGGAATGCTCCCCAGATCCGTTCCCATCTAGCCTGCCTTGGAAGGTGCCAGGGTGGGAGGGAGAAAGCTACCACAGTGTGGCACAGTGGGGAAGATGGCAGGTGGCATTGGGGTGAATGTAAGAGGGACCACTTTCGAGAAGGCTGTTTTAGGACAGGCCTCTGCAGTGGCCATGATGGAGGTACCGGGGGCAACAGAGCTTGTTGGCGGCCTTGGGAGGTTGCAGCCCCAGCCGCATGGCCACATCAGCAGAGGAGAGGAACCAAGTTATACTTGACCTTAAAACAGCAGGATGGCCGGAATTAAATGAGATGCCATCGACAGAGTTCTCCTTAAAAATTTTTAATCAAGCATTAGCTTCATGACTCGAGTTGTCCTATAAGTAGAGAAGATAAATTATCACTGGGAATGGTTTAATATGAACCACAAAGTGCACATACCCCCTCGTGTAACTGTGGTGGACTGACCAAGAGATATGGAACTGGCTAGGTTCATCGAAAAAGCAGCTGCTTCTGTGTGATTGCTTCCAAAATGCATATAAAATCTCATGAACATCTTAGGTGTAATGTATTTGAAGACAATTTACATGAATCATGTAAGTTGTAAATTTAGTTCATCTTCATACCATATCCTATAAAAATCAGTGCTTAAATACAAAATCTTTTATTGTTTTTAAAGGCTGTTTTACTTGGGCATTTTGAAATACATTCCTGAGGCCAGGAAGAGATGCTTCTGGGGAAGGGAAGAACTAACACAGGGTTAACTGGAGCCAGAGGGATGTGGGGGTGGGCCGTGGCAAAGGGGGGTGGTGCAGGGACATCTCCTGCAGGCCTGGCTGCAGAGGAGGCCAGGGAGAGGACCACAGGGTAGGCATGGAGGACCTGAGCGAAGCTAGTACAGGGTCTCCCGGGAGTGGGTTCTCAGGTGGCGCAGCAGGTGGGAATTGCGGCTGAAGCTGCGGCCACACTGTGTGCAGGAGTAAGGCCTGGCCCCCGTGTGCACCAGCATGTGACGCAGTAGATTGCAGCTACGGCTGAAGCTCTTGCCACACTCTAGGCACTCTTGAGGGGGCTCGGCCTGCCCGGACACAGCATCCCCTGTGCCTGCATGGGTGGCCAGGTGCCGCTGCAGGTGGGCGTTGCGACGGAAACTCCGGCCGCATGTCTGGCAGCTGTAGGGCCGCTCACCCGTGTGGCTGCGGCGGTGGCGGGCCAGGTTGGAGCTGTTGCGGAAGCGGTGGCCACAGGTGTCACAGGCGTGGGGCTTCTCCCCAGTGTGGATGCGCTGGTGGCGCGCTAGGTGGGCACTCTGGCTGAAGCCTTCGCCGCACTGGCTGCAGCGGCAAGGCTTCTCGCCAGTGTGGCTGCGCCGGTGGCGAGCAAGGTCCTGAGTCTGGCTAAAGGTTTTGCCGCACTGGGTGCAACGGTGGGGCCTTGGGCCACCGTGGGTCAGGAGGTGGCGAGCGAGGCTAGCTCGGCGCACAAAGCGCTTCCCACACTGCTGGCAGCCGTAGGGCTTCTCGCCTGTGTGCACCCGCTGGTGGTAGACCAGCTGGGAGCTCTGGCTGAATCTGCGGCTGCAGACCTGGCAGGAGAAGGGCCGCTCGCCCGTGTGCACACGCAGGTGGGCCCCCAGGTGCTCACTGCGCCGGAAAGCCTTGCCGCAGTCGCTGCACACATAGGGCCTGCGCTCATCAGGGCTCTGGCGCAGGCTGTTCGAGTTCTCGGACCGCTGGTGGTCCTTGTCTTTGGTGTGAATCCGCAGGTGGCGCTTGAGGCTGGAGCGGCGCTGGAAGGTTTGGCCGCAATGGGAGCACAGGACAACAGTCAGTTCTGGTGCTTTGGTCTTGGTCTCCGTGGTGCAGGGCGCCTTTTGATCCTGGGCATGAGCCAACAGGTGCTGCAGGAGGCTGGTCCGACTCTGGAAGCCCTGGCCGCATTCGGCGCACAAGAAGGCGGGCTCAGAGTGTGTCTGCAAATGCTTGTTTAGGTGTGAGCTCTGGCGGAAGCGGTGGCTGCAGAGGTGGCAGGCGTGTGGCCGCTCATCCGTGTGCGTGCGCATGTGCAACTTGAGGATAGAGTTGCGGCCGAAGGTCTTCCCACAGCACAGGCATGGGAAGGACCGCGCGCCGGGGTGAGACCGCAACTGGTGCCCTTCCAGGCGGGCCAGCTTCGTGAAGCTCACCCCACATTCTGTGCAGATGAACTTCGTCTCTGCTTCCGGTTTGGAGGCCCCTCCGGCCACTTTGGCCTCTAGAACATCACTCTTACCATCAGGGGACTCTCCTCCATGAGAGCTGCTCACTTCAGGGCCCTGCCCAAGTGTCTGCCCATGGGGCTCTTCTGTCACCCCTGGACTACCTTCCTGAGACTCTGTGGAACCGGCAGCAGACCAGGCGATCCCTTTGTGCTCTTCTTGAAATGCCTCCTCTGGGGTTCTGCTTCCAAATCCTGTAAAACAAGCAAAAATCAGGATTGGTCAGGCCTATTCCCAGGGCTCCTAGGAACCACCAGAACCTCGTTGCCTGGAAGTGGAAAGAAACCTAAGATCCTGCAAAGCTGGTGGGTTGGCAAAGGGTGTGGGGTAAAAAACAAGTGACATACAATTCACCACTGTAACAGTTCAACAGCGTACAATTCCGGGCCGTGAGATACATTCACAGTGTTCTGTGACTGTCACCTCTCCCCAGTGTCGGAACCTGGTTATTCACTCTTATGGAAACCCCACACCTATTGGCAAGCACTCCCATGGCCACTGATTTTAAAAGCTCAGAGTTAAAGAGGTTGATGATTAGACCACACGCCTAGGACTTCGAATATATACAGGGTGGGGTAAAAACAGGTTTACAGTTGTTCGTATGAAAAATAATACAATAATAAGTAATAATACAAGAATAAACCTGGTTTCACATACTCATTTTGCCCACCTGTGTGTGTGTGTATGATATCTGTCCAGAAAAAGTCCAACCATTGTTAACGTAATAAGAATGGTTTGTGTGACATTGGCACAATGCCAATGTAACCTGGCAGCCAAGGAGAGTGGACTGGAATGCACATTTGTGAGCAATGATGACTTCACTGTACTCGTCAGCGGGGGTGTAGATGCTGCTGAATGAGCATGTGCACTGTGTGGCAGTTGCATTCAAAATGACTGAGAAAGTAGAGCAGTGAATCTGATTAAATGTTGCATTAACCTTGAACATTCCTCTGCAGAAACTATGCAGATGATTCAGAAGGCTGCAGTTATGGGCAACTGGTGATTGGCAGCTTCATCACGACAATGTGCCCACTCATGCATCACATCTATTGCAGTGTTTTTGAGAAACATCAGATCACCCAGGTGACCGAGCCCCACTACAGCCCAGATTTGGCACCCTGCGACTTCTGCCTTTTCCCAAAACTAAAATCACCTTTTAAAGGGAAGAGATTTCAGACTGTTGATGAGATTCAGGAAAATACAAATAGGCACTTGATGGCAATCGGGAGCTTTGTGTAAGGTCCCAAGGTGCCAACTTTGAAGGGAACTGAGGTGTCATTTTCTTGTATACAATGTTTCTTGTACCTTCTTCAGTAAATGCCTCCATTTTCCATAGTGCATGGCTGGATACTTTCTGGACACCCCCACCCACCCCTCCAGAAGATATCTACATATTTTCATCACAATTGCACATTTTTAGCCAAAGAGGTCCAAATGTCTGGAGGGTCTTGAGGGTCTGGATGTTTGGGAATCACATCCCAACAAAAAGAAAGAGGCTTCAGTGGTCGTAAGCCCTGGGAGGGGTTCTTACCCAGAGGGTGCACAGGCCATGCCTTCTTCACTGGGACATCTTCAAAGGTCAGGGACTCCTGTGAAAGGAGGGGCAGAAACCCACAACGAATGAGGAACAAGGCTCTGAGACCTGAGGGAAATGAAGAGCTTTCTAGGTTTAAATTCAGGAAGACATTGATTTGCTAAAACTGCAGAGGCAATGAACACTGGGGGCCGAAGAACATCCTGGAGTGCGGGGACAAGCCCAACTCACCAGAACAGCAGCCAGCTCCTGATCGTGGGAGTTCTCCTCAGGCCACAGCTCGCGGTCCTGGGGGGCTGACAGCACTGGGAGGGAGAGAAAGAGCTGTAAGAAGCCAGCCTTATTCACCATGAGGCTATGAGGACACACGCTTCTCACCAAGCGCCCATGAGAAGCATCTTGGTGCCCATCTATTACTGTCAGCCAGAGAGGCTGCCCGCTTTGTCTCCCCACCTGGTCTCCCAGCTCCTGCCTTCCCTTGGGCAGTAGCTCCTCACCACTCTCTTGCAGGGCCTGAAATGTCCTCTTGGAACCTGGGCTCAGTGGCTGCTTTGAATGTGCAGGACGTCTCCAGACCCCCAGCTCAGCAGACTCAGAGGGCCCTGGCTGGGATGGCAGGAGTCCTTTCGTTGGCTCCAGGGCTGGAGGCTTTTCTGGGAGCGCTTCCTTTTTGGGGCTATGGATGGAGACCTGGGAAGGGTCCCCCTGTTCTTCCAAGGTGATGTCTGCACGGGGACAATTCTTGCCAGTGTTAAAACTAAAATCCTGTTAAAAAGGTACCATGTTAGGCAACAGACAGGGTGGTAATCCATGTCTAACTGACTCCCAAGGGAAATAGGACAAAGGAGAGTCAGACAGAGGAGGAGCCAGGAGGTTCAGAAGGAATTGGCAGTGGTAGGAAAGTGGAATGAATGTTCAGTGATTCTTAATGGGGCTGTGAAGTCCCTGTCTGTCCCACCGGTTGTCCAGCCCACCTGGCTGCCACTCTCTTACCAGTGGCCCCACGTCGATGGACTCCCTCTGGACACCCTCCAGCAGCAGCACCACTTCCTCGCCATCCCTCAGCTGCTGGCCCTGAAGCCGGGCCAGGAGGTGAGGGGGCAGCACGCTTAGGAACTGCTCTAGCACCAGCAGCTCCAAGATCTGCTTCTTGCTGTGTAGTGCTGGCTGCAGCCAGTGGCTGCAGAGCTTCCGGAGCCGGCTCAGCGATGCCCTGGGCCCCATGTCCTCCTGATACTGGAAGCATCTGAAGAGCTGGTGAGCCACTTCTGGTCGGAGCCTTATCTCTGGCCTCCTGGGGTCCTCCGGGCTGGCAGCCTCCTCCTCCTCCTCCTCCAGTTTTACTCCTCCGAGCTGCTCTGGCTCCCGCTCAGCAGGGACTGTTTCTACAAGCATCTTTCACCTTGGGGGACACCTCACCACAGCTCTTCCTGCTCTTGGGTTTCTCTCACTCTCTGCTCCCACACCTGTGGTGTTAAGAGATGCCTAAAGATGTGGCCTGCAGAGGAACTGTTTGTCACACTGGCCATGGGTAATGGCTCAGCCAGACCAACACACCAAAAGGCAGAGAAGACGGATAGTTCTGTATTACCGTTCCCTCCTGCAGCAGTTAGAACCTCACCTCACTTTACCCCAGCAACCAAAGTTGGCATTCCCCTGAAAGAGGACAGTTTGGCTTTCCCTGCCTCTTGCTGTCACGCCAAGGGGAATACATGGCACCACCGAAGATGGGGTCCTTACCCAAAATGTTCCATTGCAATCCAATTCTGCCTTCAAACCCAACTTCCAGTGTAAAGGGCATTGTAGAGGAGAACAAGTCAAATGACCCCTCGAGGAAACAATCAAATAAATCCTAAAGACAGGACATGACCTGGAACAGCTGGCCCAGGCTCCTCAGTCTGTGTCACAAAAAATGAGCGTCTGTAGCGGGCGCGTTGCTCTAGAGACTAACACCCCTTACAACCAAATGCACCAAACTCAATCAGATCCTGATTTTTAAGAGGCTCTCAAAGATATTTTTGGGTCAGTTGGGAAAATTTGCACGTGGGGCACTAGATGACAATGGAAATGAATTTCTGAGATGGGATTTCAGTTTTGTGGCATGTAGGAAATGTCTTTATTCTTAGATGTTGAATGGTTTGGAAGTGAAGAGGCATGAGGGTTCAGCCATATTGATGGACTAACATGCAAAATTACAGCAATTGCTCTTTCAACTTGTCTGGAAGTTTAGGAAGTTTAAGGATAAATGCATATGAAGGGGACCCCAAAAAGCTGGCATTATCTTCTGGAGGGTGGGCCCCCTGTAGTACAGGCTTCCCTCATTAGGTGAGTGTTCTAGGAACCCATCTGTATCAGTGTACCAGCTAGTGTTGTTGTGAGAGGCTGCCTTCAGCCTCAGTAAGTTTTTTGGAAGACTCTCAACGAGTTTGCCCATTTCACAATGGGTACTTTACGAGTGCACCTGCCCACAGCACCCTGAGTGTTCATCAGTTTTTGACCAAAAAGGGCACGACCCCATGCCCCACCCTCCCCATTCACCCGAGTGACTTTATTTTGTTTCCCCGATGAAAAAAGTCCTCAAAAGGAAACATTTCACTGATGTGGAAGAGGTGAAACAAAAAAACAGCAGAAGCACTAAAAGGCATCAAAATCTGAGTTCAAAAACTGTTCCGAGCAGTGGAAAAAAGTCTTGATAGGTGTATTGCATCAAATGGAGAGCACTTTGAAGGTGACTAAAGTTTAAACATGTAAGAATACACAATATTTTAAGAAATAAAATCCAGGTTTTTGGGGTCCCCATTCATATGATCTTTGACTAGACATCCTGACCCTCGATTTATGGCTCTAGAAGTGGCTCTCAGCAAGCAGTCAAGGCCAAGGCCACTCAGCTGGCCAGTGCAGGGCTGACCTCCCACCTGGTGTTCCAGTCTGCTCACCTCCTCATCCATCTCCAGAGGCTGAAGTCAAGATAAGCCAAGGAACTGGGATTGGTGGATGGGTCTCCAGGTGAGAGATAGGTTGACAGGTTGCATAAATTTGTCAGTGTCCCCAGTGCAGGCCAAAACTAAAACTGCCTTGCCCATTTTGGAGGTCCCTAGTGGGTATGCCCATGGGAGCTGGGTTATGGGCAAGAGAGGCAGTCATTTCCTTTTCTTTTCTATTATTATTATTATTTTTTAATTCGAGAGTCTTCCTTGGTCTACCCCTCTGGGAAGAATCCATCCCTGTGAGTCTGGCCGGCAATAAAAAGTGCTTCTAACTGGCCACCAGGGGGCACTGGGTCCATGTGACGGGCAACTGCCCCCTCCTCCTCTCCTCCCAAGCTCCAGAGGGTTCTGTAGGGCTACTCCCTTCTTTTGGGGGTAGCCCAGCTACCAAAGGGGGAGTCATACTCACAAGGACTCAGTTCCGTCCTTCAGCACAACCCAGAAGGTTTACCCTTCTTTTGAACAGGCCTGTGCTTTTGTTACAGAACTTGGGAACACTTACAATTTAAAGCAGGTAGGAATTATTTTATGGATATGGAAACCCAAGTCCCAGCTGCTCTCTGCTGTCCCTGCTCTCCAGCCTCAGGGCTACAAATGAGCTTCTCCCGACCTTGCCTCCCCACCCCCACCCCATGGACATCTCAGGCAGGGGAATGAGAAGAAAGCCTTCAGCATCGCTTTCCACCACCTAAAAGGGAGTAAGTGGTGGATGTGCATGAGGGCTAGCTATCGTCATTCTCATTACTACTAGGTAATAATACAAACGAGCACAGCTAACAGTTGTCCCCATTTTATAGCCGAGGACACCAATGCTCAGAAGTACAAACATTTGCCCAAGAGGTAACCCAACCTTGTCAATGGAGCCAGGGGAAAGGCGGTTTAGTCCAGACCTTTGAACAGTTTGTTGAGCCCTCTTAAAAGGGGACTCAGAGGATAAAGGGCTGAGGATTCTCTAAACCTCTTTTTCAGGTAGAATGAGTGGAGTGTGAAATGGTAGAACAGAGAACCTGTGTATTTTTAAAATGCCTCGGCCTACACGTTCCACCTCAGAGGAGCAGGCAAGGGGAGAGAAGCTAAAATAAAGACTCAGGCCTGCATCCAGACCACCTAACCAGGCCCGCCCCATCTCTCCAGCGCCCACACCCCAGTCCTGTATCTCCCCAGCTTCCCTCCCCTCTCCCCACTTTCCAGCTTCTCTCCAGTCTTTTCCCTTCCTTCCTCCAGCACTTCTCTGGACCCCAGCATCTCAGTGTCCCCCCAGCCTCTCCAACATTTACTCTTTCCTGCACTATGTCATCTGACCCTACATGGGCCTTTTCCTTTTATCTCTGGCTCCTTCAATCCATTGTCCCCTCACTCTGGGACTCCGCAACACACCAGCCACCTGTCTCTGCCCCTGCCGGTGTTACCCTGTGCCACAGTCTTGGTTGACTGTATTTCTTCCCTTGGTCTTCAAGTAGAGACCGGTTCATTTTGAGTAACTGTTCATTCAGCACTTGCAGTGACTTCAATGTTTGTTAGTAGAAATAACAAAATGAGAATGTAATGGCTGCCTCACAGTTGTAATTTTTGACGAATGCATACAAAATTGTGCAGAAAAGGTCCTTAATAAATATTCAGAAAAATGGGTTTTTGTTTCATTGTGCTTTGGTAGCAAGAGCAAAATAATGGGAGAACCAATCACATGTAATCGGGACCCTGTATTAACAGCTGGGATGTTCTCAGTGCTTAGCTATATGGGTTGCTGAATCCTGTTCCAGCCCCCAGAGCAAATTATTTCTCCGTTTGACAAGTGCAAAGACTATGTTCAGACAGGAGGGGTAATTTTTTCATGGTCACCCCAGGTAGAGACAAGATTTGCTCTAAGGTGAGAATGCTGATCTTGACCTCTGTGCCAAAGCTCTGAAACAGAAAAGGACCCAGTTTCCCTCCAGCACTGTGTGATTTGTCTTGTCTTAGCTAGAATATCATAGTGTGAATCAGAAAATATAAGCGTTTTCCAAATTCCAGTCATCAGGCCTAGGTACCCAGGGGTGCCCGAACCTCCTCCAGGTGAGGTCTCACCAAAAGGTTTTTGAAAGAAGTGGAATTCAAATTCAAGGGAAATTGGCTTTCGAGTCTCCCCCACCCCACTTCTCCAGCACACAAAAGCTTTGTTAATATGCATATCTGTGGGGGTTGGGCTGGGTAAGTTGGGGAAACCCTACACTCACCCTCTAATATTTGACCAACATAATTTGGAGCCCATGGTAGACTTGCTGCCACAAAACCCACCCACAAAACAGGAGAGTCCAGAGTGGGGACTCCTCAGCCACGAACATGTCCTTTCTCCCTGGACACAGTTGGCAGGAGTAGCTTGTCTTTGTTGCCTGGGCCCCACTCCTCGTGCTGAGCTGAGTGGATGGGGCTGCTCAGTCCTCCTGGAGGCACGTGGAGCCTACCTTTCCCTTTTCAGTGGAGAGAGCAAGCCCATGTCATAGGAAGTCCTGCAACCTCCCTGACGTCCCCTTCGACACAGGTCCACAGATCTGGCCGGCTCTGGGCTTCTTCCCAGCATGGACCACCCACACCCTCCTCCCGAAACTTTCTTCCAGCTACCTAATCTCCCTTCCAGGCCTGGAACCCTCACCCCCACCCCACCCCCAGTTCTCTATCCAAGCTGCTATGACCCCTATGTTTATCCTGGCAGCCTGCACCCCAGGTCTCTCTGCCACTCACCACTCGGGGTCCCCTCTCCAGAGACAGAGGTGCTGGGGTTCTCTGAGGCGCACAGGACCAGATTCAGGCTCAGCCGGCCTGGGGAAGGACTCCAGGAAAATGGAACAGGAAGTTCCCAGTCCCATGCAGGTGATGAGGGGGCATCCTAGAGTTAACCCTTAAACTCCCAGTTTGGGAGCAGGGGTGGGGGTGGGGGAGAAGGCAGGGCGGGGCCAGAGAAATAAAGACAGAGAGGTGAATCCAGTTTCCAACCTCAGACTGCTTTTGAATCTAACTACCCTTTCAAGTAAGAACTGCCCCCTCCTAATCAAAACTGGTCCTATGCCCCTTGGGGGTCTGTCAGCCTGCACTTTTGTTGGAGGTGAGGGGGGGCAGAGAAGAGCTACCATTTTAAAATGCCTGCTGTGTGCTGGGCTCCTTGCTAGGCATTTCGTTTATGCAACAAATCTTTGCCAAGCATCTGCCCTGTGCTAGGCACAGTGGTAGGTGCTGAGGACACAGAAGTAAACAGGCCCTGACCTCAGGGGCTTGCTTACACGCCAGGGTGCAGGAGAAAAGTGGTGGGCGCTAAGAAGAAAACAGAACTGTGTAATGGGGGAAGGGAGGGAGCCATCAACACTGCCGCCTAAAATCCTCCCAAGAATGCTGCCAGGTGGCTTTTGACCCCGGCTTTACCAATGACAAAGCAGGGGCTCCCGGGAGGGGAAGTGACTCACCTTTGACTCTAACTACATAGTCAAACTTTTCTCTTTGCTCTAAGGGGCCTTTTTGGGTTGTGCTCTAGGTGGTAGCCTGGAGGGTGCATCTCCGGGGCACCACCTGTCCTGGGGACCTGGGGCCACCTACACAGTGGACAGAGCCTGGCGGGCAGCCGCCCCTCGGCCCAAGCCTGTAGGGGCCAGATCCTGTGTTCGGTCTGGCTCTTCTGCCCGGTCACTGTCTTCCTACATTTAGCGCCGGGGCTTCTCTGGTTTATTTGTCTAGTGTGGGCCTCCCTGGACCGCAAGCTCCCTGCGGACAGTGGGGTTTCCCTTGTCTGCTCCACATCCCCCTCGCCTAGCCTAGCGCCTGGCACATTATCAGGACGGACGAACTGGCTGAGGAGCAGCACCGCGGGGCCCAAAAACCCGGGACTCCCCATCGCGCGGACTCCTTCCGCTGAGTTCCCAGTCCCCGCCTGCTCCCGCCCGCCTCTGGGCGTGGCTGGGAAACCCCACCCCTGGGCGGGACGGAGGGGAGGGGCATGCGGAGGCACCTCCCTCAGAACCTGGCCTGGGTATTGAGACCCCACTTCAGTGCTGCTGACCCTGCCCTTGACCCCAGAACTTACTGTGCACCCACGGCACGGCTGTGGCCTTCGAGGACGTGGCCACGTACTTGACCCCTGGGAGTGGGGGCGGCTGGACTGGGAGAATTGCAGGAACGTGACCTGTCCCGGTAAGGATCCGACCTGGTTGTCTCCGGGCGTTGGGCCTGCAGTGTCTGGAGAGCCTGCGGGAACTGGTTGGGAGCGCAGCGGGAAGATTCGGGGCTCGCTGTTACTATGGATTTCCCCGGCCCCCCACTCAGGCTCACGCTTTTTCTGGAGATATGTCAGAAAAGCAGAGACTGCTTGACCCAACTACCAGAAATATTAGCCAGGCAAAAAGACCTGGATTGAGAGAAGACCAACACTAACTTTTGGCCTTCGTCCGTAAACCTCCGCCCACAAATGGGCCTTGACTAATATTCCTGCTCACGGTTCACCACGTGCTTGCACCAATCATTCATTCGGAAAATTGCGTCCCTAATGTGTGTCCCGCACTGTTCCCGACCCCAGGGTCCTGCACTGAGTGGAACGGACAAGTGCTACCGCCATGAGGCTTACAGTCTGGGCAGGACTAGGTCCCTGTAGGAGAGATTTCTTTTGACTTCTTTTATTACCTGAAGTTACTTTGCAGGAAAAAAAAGGGGCTTAGTGAACATTTAATTCCTTTCACATTCTTCCTGATCTTTGAAAATACATTCCCCTCCCCCAGAGTATTATCCACAAACCGACAAAGATGCCTGTTAGGTTGCTGGATTATTACTTTATCTCTATTTAGTAAATGATAAACACGTCCCCAAGGAACCTTTAATATTCAGCTACCTACTTGGGTTAGGTTTCAATATCTCCTAAAATTATTTTGAAAATGTAAACTTCAACTATTCTCCTTGTTACCTTAGAAATTTTTTGTATCAGCTAGGTCAGCAAAAGTACCTGACACTGCTGACTGATGGTGTCTTCATCTTCAGAAATTTCAAAGGAAAAACAAATTTCCCTGTATTTTCTTTTCTTTTTTTAATATATTTTATTGATTATGCTATTACAGTTGTCCCATTTCTCCCCCATCATCCCCCCCACCCTGCACACCCTCTCCCACCCACATTCCCCCCTTTAGTTCTTGTCCATGTGTCATAAGTTCTTTAGCTTCTACATTTCCCACACTATTCTTGCCCTCCCCCTGTCTATTTTCTACCCACTATCTATGCTACTCATTGTCTGTACCTTCCCCCCTCCCCTCCTCCCACACCCCTGTTGCTAACCCTCCATATGATCTTCATTTCTGTGGTTCTGTTCCTGTTCTAGCTGTTTGCTTAGTTTGCTTTTGTTTTAGGTGTGGTTCTTAATAGCTGTGATTTTGCTGTCTTTTCACTGTCATATTTTTGATCTTCTTTTTCTTAGATAAGTCCCTTTAACATTTCATATAATAAGAGCTTGGTGATGATGAACTCCTTGAACTTGACCTTATCTGAGAAGCGCTTCATCTGTCCTTCCATTCTAAATGACAGCTTTGCTGGATAGAGCAATTTTGGATGTAGGTTCCTGCTTTTCAAGATTTCAGATATTTCTTTCCAGCCCCTTCTTGCCTGGAAGGTCTCTTTTGAGAAATCAGCTGACAGTCTGATGGGAACTCCCTTGTAGGTGACTGTCCCCTTATCCTTTGCTGCTTCTAGAATTCTCTGCTTCATTTTAATCTTGGCTAATGTAATTACGATGTGCCTTGGTGTGTTCCTCCTTGGGTCCAACTTCTTTGGGACTCTCTGAGCTTCCTGGACGTCCTGGTAGTCTATTTCCTTTGCCAGATTGGGGAAGTTCTCCTTTATTATTTGTTCCAATAAGTTTTCAACTTGTTGCTTTTCTTCTTCCCCTTCTGGAACCCCTATAATTCGGATGTTGGGACGTTTAACTATGTCCCGGAGGTTCCTAAGTCTCTCCTCATTTTTTTGAATTCTTGTTTCTTCCTCGTTTTCTGTTTGGTTGTTAGTTTCTTCCTTCTGGTCCACTCCATTGATTTGAGTCCCAGTTTTCCTTCCATCTCTATCGGTTCCCCATGCATCTTCCTTCATTTCACGTATTGTAGCCTGCATTTTTTCATCTAATTTGTGAGCAAAATCAACCAATTCTGTGAGCATTTTGATGACCAGTGCTTTGAACTGTGCATCTGATAGGTTGGCTATCTCTTCACGGCTTAGAGGAATTGACTCTGGGGTTTTAATTTTTTCTCCGGTTTGAGCCATTTTTGGTGGGGTTTTTATTTTATTTTATTAAAAGATTTTATTTATTTATTTATTTTTTAGAGAGGGTAAGGGAGGGAGAAAGAGAGGGAGAGAAACATCAATGTGTGGTTGCCTCTCATGTGGCCCCCACTAGGGGCCTGGCCCGCAACCCAGGCATGTGCCCTGACTGGGAATCGAACCTGCGACTCTTTGGTTCGCAGCCCAAGCTCAATCCACTGAGCTACACCAGCCAGGACGATTTTTATTTTTTGTTTTGTTTTGGTTTTAGTCTGGTCGAGGCTATTACGTGGTGAGGGATGGAGCCTTAGGTGTTCCTCAGGGCGGGGCAGCCCAGTCGCTGGGTTGTGACGCTGTATGTGGGGGCGGGGTCTGAGAGGGAACAAAGGTGCCTGCTCCGCTCTCTCCTGGATTCAGTCCCGTCCGCCACTTCCCTCTGCCTGGACCGTCTGTGTGAGTGAGTGTGGGACCACCTGGTCAGCCAGCCGCCTTGTGCGGCCTCACTGGGTCTGCACAGTTGCCCCCCTGTGCCCAGGGTCTGCCAGCTGCCACCTGTGCACGTGGGAACTGCCAGCCACTGCTGCTTGCGTTCCTGGGTCTGCACCTCCACTTTTTCCTACCATGACTCCACCCCTTTTACCGGTCTGGATGAATGGTTGTTGGACTTCCATACAGTTCAATTTTCTATCAGTTCCGGTTGTTTTCTTGTTTCTAAATATTTGTTGTTCTTAATTTTGGTTGTGAGAGGAGGCACAGTGTGTCCGCCTATGCCTCTATCTTGGCCAGAAGTCTCCCTGTATTTTCAACTTCTATAGGATTTCTCCACTTAGAATAGTTCAAGGAAAAAGGAAAACTTTTCCAACTCTAGGAAAAATTCCTGTTAAAAGTGCTATGATCTCTTGAATAGCCTCTGGTTAATTCAGTGACCAAAGTGTGTGTCTTTACACTGCATTAATAACACCTTTTCCTGCAGCTGTACCCCTAACATTTCCCTCTGGGTAGTCACAATCTTGAAGGAGTAATTGCAGGGTGTTTATGGCATAGCCAGATACCTCACTGAGGAAACACACCAAGTCCCCTAGCTGAAGGCTAGCCTTGGTACAGAAATTCTAGGGATATTGACAAGAACACAAGGTGAGCATTGGCATGTGCCAGCCTTTCTTCGGTGTCTGCAAATTTGCTGTCCCCCAAGTTTCTCGTCTCCTTGTCTCTCATTGGCAGAGGTCTGAAGATTCAAAGGCCTGAGCTGCAGCCTCAGCTTGGTATTTGCTGCTGTGTAGCTTTGGCAAGACATTTAATCGACTCCTTTCACTCTGCTGCTCCAAGCTCTTCGCAAACGCTCACCCTGGGGCCCATCCAAGGCCCCTTTCTACCATGGACCTCATCTAACTTCTTTACCTTTACCTGCCACACTTCAGTCACCACCTTTCAATCCCTGAACATGCCTATCTGATCCCACCTCACTGTCCTGGCCTGGAATGGGTGCTTTCACTCCCAACCCCACTTTGCCAGTTCCTCTTCATTCTTAAATTTCAGTCTCCTTGAGAAGACTGCTTCTGTTTGCTCTTTAAAAAGCATTCTCTCTCTGCACTCTAATTTCTGTCATAGCACTTACTAGTCTGTAATTCACTTGCTTCTTTTTTGTCTATTTGGCTTTCATCTACCCTTCCCACTGGCCTGTAAGCCAGGGACTGTGTCTTCGTGGTTCGTTGGTTCCCAGCTTGATCTCTCAGTGGATTTGAACTTCCATCTTCCTTAGAACTTTACTGATTTTTAGGAGCTACACTCTTCTATTTTATTTTATTTTTTCTGCCTCTCCAGTGTCTCTTCTTCTCCATCAACCTTTCTTTCTTTGCCTGACCATTAACTATTGGCATCCTACAAGGGCGCTGGCCTAAGTGGCCTCTTCTCACTCCATTTCCTCCCAGCCTCCAGTGATTGCTGCCTGTTGTTATTTACACCCTGGTGGAATCCACTCCACTTGAGAGTGGGCTGGATTTAGGTATTGCTTCTAATAAACAGAATCCAGTCTGGTTAGTGTTGGAGTGTCACTTCTGAGATTAGGCTGTAGACAGACTATGGTTTCTCTTGGGGGTCTTCATGTCACACTTTCATTCTCTTGCTTGCTCACCTGGGGGGAGCCATGTCTGTGGGGAGCCTATGTTTTGAGAAATCAAGGCCGGTGAATGTGGGTTCTCCTCCCCTAGTCAAGCCTTAAAATGAGCCCACAGCCCCAGCTGACAACTTGAGTATAACTTGACCCTGAGCTAGAGGCACCTAGCTAAGCCCCGTTGGGTGCAGAAACCTTAAGATAACAAGTACCGTATTTGGTTTATTTTTAATTTTTATATTTACTTATTTTTAGAGAGAGAGGAAGAGAAACATCAAAACATCAATGTGTAGTTGCCTCTCGCTTGCCCCCTACTGGGATATGGCCCACAACCCAGGCATGTGCCCTGACTGGGAATCAAATCAGTGACCCTCTGGTTCATAGGCTGGCACTCAATCCACTGAGCCACACCAGCCAAGGCACAAGTATTTGTTTTAAGCTACAGTGTTTTGGGATCACTTGTTGCACAGCAAGAGATAACTAATACACACCCCTTGGTGGTTTCACAGTCCCTGTGGCCTCAGGAACCATTCTCTGTAGCAATGTCTCTATATTCATATTTTGCCTCAATTCTGTCCACTTGACATTGCTACTTGGTTGTCTCATAAAAGTCTCTAAGACTTCATGTTCAAAACCAACTTGTCCGGCCACACAAATAAATGCAAATTCCATGCGAGTGGCTTTATTACTGTTCACTGATGTATCCCTAATGCCCAGCACATAGTAAATCCTCATTAAATGTAGAAGAATTAATGTTTCACATCACATGTGCTTCTTTTCTGGTATTTTCTATTTTGGTAAATGTAGTACAATCCATTTAATCACTCAAACCAGAAATTTGGATTTATTCTTGACCACCTCACTTTACTTCATTCTCACATCTTACCAGTCTCCAAGTTCCATAGGTCTGACATCCTGAATGTTTTTCAAATCTGCCTGTTTCTCTACCTCCACTGCCATCACCCAAGTCCAGATCACCATTATCTCCTGCCTGGACCATAGCAATGACTGAACTGGTTTCTCCTCATTTACTTTTTTTTTTTTTTTAATGTTTTAAATGTAGCATACAGAAATGTACACAAACCAAAAATGAAGAGTGTGATCGATTTCTACCAAGTGAAAACAGCCCTTTAGCCAGCATCCTGATCAAATCAAAACTTACCAACACTTCTGGGGTTCCTCTGGTGCCCCCTTCTCTTCACTTCCCCTCCCTCATCATCACTATTCTTCCATCTACAACCAATTTGTTTGGTCTGTTTTTGAACTTCATGTAAATGAAGTCACACAATTGGAACTCTTCTTCTGGTCTTACTCATTCCATAGCAGGAGGCTCATCCATGTGTTGCTTACCCTATTGCATTATTTATTTATTCTATTGTGGCTAGACAGTGAGTGGTTTTTAGTTTGGAGCTACATCAAGTAGTTCTTGTATGTCTTTGGTGACCACACATGTGAGTTACTACTGGTTTGTACCTGGGAGCGAATCACTGTGTCACAGGGTATGTAGATGTTCATCTTTAGAAGACTGCCACACTGTTGTGTAGAGAACTTAAACCATTTCCCTTTTCACCATCTGCAAACTCATACAGTTTCCTTTCCTTTCCTTCCTTCCCTTCTCCCTCTCCCTCTCTCTTCCTCTCTCTCTCTCTCTCTCTCTCTCTCTCTGAAACATCAACTGGTAGCCTCTCGCACACCCCCAACCGGGGACCTGGCCCACAGTGCAGGCATGTTCCCTGTCTGGGAATTGAACCAGTGACCTTTTGGTTCGCAGGCCAGTGCTCAACCCACTGAGCCTAGCTAGCCAGGGCTCATCTAGTATATTCATTGCCTCAGGCCTAGGATCAGCCATTTCTCCAAGGAGTCCCAATTTTTATCATTAGCTGATTTTTTTTTCACATTATAAAAGTCACATAAATGGAATTTTTAAAAGGATGAAATAAAGTAAAAAATGAATGGAATATCTACACTTCTTTCATACTCAATGGAGTAAATAGAATATAGAAGATTCTTATGAAAGACTACCCCATGTGTAGAAGAGTGAGCCTGAGGGCTGGTGGGTGGGGGTCAGAGTCTGCAGCAGGATGAAGGGCTGAAGACATCAGCTGACAAGGACAACAGGGTTGGTTCCTGGGTGCCATTGCCATCTTCTCCTGTGAGGAATGTCCATTAGGGCCCTCCTGATGCTGAGCTGGTCAGAAAGCCTTCTGAGTGTCCCCATTTCCACCTGCTTCAGTGTCTTGTATGAGTGAATGTAGCCTGAAACTCTACCCAAGATTGAGGGACACTAGGTATCAGATAGTATTAGGTGTTGGTAGCAGCAGCTACAGGTATTTTGGGATGATGGCAGTGTCCTAGTTTTCTAAAAATGTACCAACCTCTAAGGAAAGGAAACAATTTATTCTCAAAGGGCCAACCAGAGTGACTGTTGAGCTTAGTTTCCACAATGTACCTGCCCTCCCTGTACTGTAAGCTGTTTTAGCTTCCAGGTAGAGAGAGTGTTCCAGAAGGTGGGATGAGGGTGTTTGGGGAACATATCCAGTCTACCCTGTCAAGTTTGGTGGTTTGCTTGGATGAAACTGAAATGCTAGCCTTGAAAACTGTGGAAGGAAGCACTCGGTGTGCTGTCTAGGAGGGAGACTTCTGTCCTCCTGGAGCTTGCCCAAGGCAGGAAAATGTGTCTGCCAGGCCAGCATCATGGCTGATATCAGGAGCTAAGCTTGGGGTCGGCAGCCTCTCTGCCCGCCCTCTTTGCAAGATCAGATGTCAGTCTTGCTCAGTCTTGATTGGCCCCTGACCTCCCTTTCTTAGAGCATTTACTAGGAAGGAACAAAGCCCCCATGATAATAACTGCTGGGTAGTTCCAGTTCCAAGACAAGGACACCAAGAATTGGATTGTGAATAGGGACCTGGTTAAAGAAACTGATATAGCTTTTACGGCAGAATAAGCCATAGTTAGAAAACAGCAGGGCACCACTGGAGAAGTGCAGAACTCTTGACACACAACCACTGCGTCCAAACCTGCACTAAGAGACTTGACCAAACTCTGGCCTGGCTTCTAACAGCAGAAGGCCAGGATGACCCTAGCCCCGCCCCTCCTCATCCGTTCCCCTGCCCCGCCAATAATATGCCTTTCTGAGAAAAACAACACTGCACTGCTGCCAGGAGAATTTATTGTTTTTTTTCAAGCCAAAGGATTGATGATTGGCTCCTGACCTTCCTTTCTTAGAGCAGTTACTAAAAAGAGCTTATAATTGTGAATATATATCTCTTACAACGCAGATACCATCTGTCACGGACCCGAGAGTCATTCCTTTGAAGCGCATTCGCCAGGAAAGACAGGCTTTCTGTCTTTCTGCTCCGTGGGATAGACTGCTGACTTCTGTATCTCACAGCTAGCAGACAGACACACCTGCCTAATCACATCTAGGCTGACTGGCTTTTTGTGATTTTTCACTTCTCTGATTCCACTGAACCCGGTTCTCTCACTCCTTCATTCTCCCTTTTCCCAAACGCCCAAATTGGATGGCGCTCAGCTCCTCCCCCTGCTATCATTAGTTATCGAATAAAATCTTTCCGCCGCTTTAACTGGTGTTTTGCTGTGTTTGTTTTTGACATGCTGCATGCTTTTTTTCCCTCTATTTTTTTTTTAAATATTGAGCAAACTCTAAGATGTGTCACACAGACACAGAGAGTGGGGGCAGGTCAGCGGCGTATGGTACTCTCATTTTTGAAACAAAATTCAGAATAGGCGAGTGTGGGAGGAGACTCTAGTCCTGGGAGGCTGGGCAGAATTTGTGCTCCGGGTCTTTAGCATGGTAGCCCCACGCTCGCGCTCTCGGGCGGACGCGCTCGCGCAGACAGCCTCAATTTCCCCAGCTGACTCGAGAGCTTGGAGTGTCCGCCTCGCGGTCATCACACCCGGATCCACAGCTGGCGCCGCGAGAGAGCCGGGAAAACCGGAAGTTGGAATGGGGTAGCCGGACGGAAAACACCGGCACACCTTTCACGGTCAGAAGACACCAAGTTGACCCCACTCTGCGGTGCAGCCCCTCGGGGGCGCGGACGGGAGCGCGCAGGTGAGAGTGGCTCGTTAGTGTCTTGGAGAGGCGGGGTAGGGGCGTCAGCCAATAACCGACGTCTCCGAGGGGCGGGGCAGCGCCGTTGCCCGGGCGACACGTTCCCAGCAGGGTGTTCTGCGCTGGGCCGCTTGGAGCCACCGGCTATGAGAACCGGCCTCCGGGGCCTTCCGAGGCTCCGAACGCGTCCTCTCCAGGCGTCTCGCATTAGGGGACTGCGCTGCGGAGTCGCCTCCGCGCCTGGGGGTGAGAGGTCCGCCGGCCGCGTGAGCTTTCACAGCTTGGTCTCCAGTAGCCTTGGGGGTTATTTTTCTTTGAAAAACGTTTTTTTCCTGGAACCCCTCTTATCTAATACTTACACGGGTTTTCTTTTTTTCTGTTTCGATGGTTAACAATTTCTCTACTGTTTATTCGATTATTCCTGTTTTTCATGGACTCTCCCGCATTCCTTTATTTCCCCTTGTGGTCTCTCCTTCCTAAGGTTAGATCATCTGCATTGCCCTGGTTTCAGCCTGGGCCGCCTTAATCAGTGCAAGGTTGTTTTTTATTACTTCAGATTATTCTTTTTTCTACTTTTTATTAGTCTGGGTTTTGTTGTTGTTGTGGTGGTGGTGGTGGTGGTGGTGGTGGTGGTGTGAAGTCCTCTTGAAGACTTGAGTTAGCTCGCAAGCCATTCTCCGAGGGTAGATCATGATTTATTTCCTGAAGGTAGCATTTTCTCCTTAGTCAAGCTCAGTGAAGCTGCCTGATATCAGAGTTGGCATTTGTGTTTCCCGTGCCTGAAGCTCGGATAAGCGCCTTCATCCATGATCGATATCCTCGTGACAGGCTCCTGAGGTGAGTACATCCCTAAACTAGTGGCTTGTGAGCTGGGCAGCAAGTGTTTTCTGCTGGAGTTATATGGAGTTCTTTTTTAAAAAAATTTAGTCATCAACATTTAAAAGTCAGGAGATTTCACATAGAAATTTAATTCTTTTTGGCTTCTCTTGAAAAGTCCTCAAGCTTTGGCAATACTCGGCCCCATTCTGATCTCTGCATTACTTATTTAATCATCCTGCCTGGGTGCCTTTATGAACTCTTTCAGGGGTAGAAATTCCCACACAGCAAATGTGAGAACTTTTCCTCCTGGACCTGCTCAGTCCTACAGCCAGCTCTGGAAGGGTTTCCTCTCATTTCCAACAAGGGGCTAATGTCTGTCATATAGCAGGTGCTCAATAAATAATTTTTGAACAGTTAAATAAATGTTAAGACTTCATTTGGTCTAGTTTCAGCAATTCCCTGGTGGGATCCAAATTTCTGGGCTTCCCCAGTATCCCTGCAGTGTCTCTTTTGTCTGGTTGAGAAACTTTTGCCCAGGAATCAGGGCACACCCACTCGTTTTTGGACTTGGTGCACTCCTGGGACTGCCTTGGGTTGAAATAATCCATCTCAGGAGCAAGGCCCTTTCTCTGGACACTGGTTGTGCTCCTCCTCAATGGAAAAATGCTCACAGATGAAGCAATTTATCTTTTTCAGGGCTCCCTGTGGCTTTTTCTCATTTTGTAGCTCTCTCTGGCTTGAAAATAATATTGATGTTTGCTGTACCTTTGTACATCTCTCTTTACCTTGAGGACTAAAACACCTGGAAACCCCTAGGGGTTTGTCACTTCATCAGAGTGACAATAGAATAGATCAGAATCCTAGGACTCCTAAAACATGTTTAACTCCAAAAGTTGAGTTGCAATCTCAAAATGCTGCAGTGGCAATCAGAGCAGATCCTGAATGTGGGGAATTTGGGTCCAGGGTTGCCAGATGCTCTAATTTTTCTTTTTTAGATTTTATTTTTATTTATCTTCAGAGGGGAAGGGAAGGAGAGAGGGAGAGAAACATCAATGTGCGGTTGCCTCTTGTATGTCCCCTGCCGGGAACTGGCCTGGCAACCCAGGCATGTGCCCTGACTGGGAATCGAACCACGATCCTTCGGTTCGCAGGCCCGCGCTCAATCCACTGAGCTACACCAGCCAGGGCCAGATGCTCTAATTTTTCAAGAAAATCCACTTTTATTTTAATTCTTCTAATTTTTTAAATGTTGGAAACTAAGTTTAGAAAAATTAAGCCCTTGTGATCCCTTGCAGCATGCCTGTGGGCTGGTATAGGGGCTAGTCATGCCTGTCTTGCTGGGTGAAGTGGACACATCTCGCAGGTCTCCTGTGGGCTGAAGGCAGTGGGCATGGGAATGTTTCCTGGAGGAACGAACCTTCCTGGAATTTGACCACAGAGCTGACTCCCACCCCCTTCCTGACTGGGAGGTAGATTATGAAGCCCCCAGGGATGTCTGAGGGTCTGGGACCCCATGATAGTGGGTTAAGACCCCTTTACTCTTGCTAATACTAGTCTTGAGAGTGAGCTGGGGGTAGGGGGCTTTAGAAAAATCAGATTGATCCACATCTTTTGGAGATGTAGGGCATTGAGGTAGTGAGGAGATCCCAGGCCTCTCTTAAATTTCCTCTTATGGAGAGAGAACTCTGTGCCAGTCTTGTGGGGAACCCAGAGGACCTGCTGACCAGTCTGGGGGCTTTAAATAAAATCTAGAGGTGTCTTTATGGACTTTATAGAACTTCAGAAGCCCAGAAGGGTGCCGAAAAGGATCCTCATAAGTCTCCACCCAGCAGAATGCCCTTTTTCCTGTGAGGGCAGCTGCAATGCTCTCTCTGAAACATCAAATATCAAAATCCTCCCATAAAATGTATTTTCCCATATTGGCGCTCCTGCTTGGCTGGCATTATGAGGAGTATGTGCCCGGAAAAGTGATTGGGAGCCGCCAGCGCGGATCTGGAGTGACCTGGCCAGGAGCAGGTGCAGTTGGACTCAGGACCCTAAACCCCGGAACGCTGGAAGCCAGGAACCCTCTAGGACTGTAGCTACGTGGGGAACAGGATCTGGGAGGGACTTCCTGTTGTCCTTAATCCCAGTCTCCACCCGTCTCCCTTTCCCCGTGCGAGCTGCTGAGAATCCCTTCCCAGGGGAGGGGCCCTCTTTCCGCTGGCTGAAGTGCCCCATCCACCTCCAATTCAGTGAGGATGGGGCGCTGGGGAGGGGACAGGGATCCAGGAGCAGTGCAGGCAGCCAGCTGGCAGGAGGGAATGGGGTCAAAGGTGGAAGGCTTGGAGAAAAGGGGGCCTGGACCCAGATTGGGGAAGGGGAAGGACGGGAAGGACATTCTTTGTCCAGGCCCTTGAGCCAGATGGACTCCCGAGCCCAGGTGGGAGGTCACAGCCACAGGGAGGGTTGTTGAGAGTGGGCAGCTCAATTTCTGAACCCCAGGCAGGGCTGAGTCAGGTGGAGCACAGGGTGTATGTGTGTCCTGGACCAGGGAGACAGCAGGGCCTGGATTCCTCAGCTGAGCTGGCTGTGGCAGTTGGGGCCCCATGCAGCACCTGTTTTGTAAGATCTCTGCAGATCTTTTGGCTTCTAATGACAGGAGATGCAGATTCCTAGTCAGCCCTGGCTTTCCCTGAACTGATTGCTCTGAGATGCAGGGCTATTGTTTCAGTGATAAAGGGAACAATACAAAATAGCATTCCGTAGAAGTGAGGGCCCAAAAAACAGAGAGGGAGGCCATTGGATGGCATCAAGGGGGCTTTTAAAAAAAGATTCATTTATTTATTTTTAGAGAAGGGAGAAGAGAGGGAGAGAAACATCAATGTGTGGCTGCCTCTTGCAGGCCCCCCCACTGGGGACCCGGCTCACAACCCAGGCATGTGCCCTGACTGGGAATCGAAGCAGCGACCCTTTGGTTCACAGGCCTGTGCTCAATCCACTGGGCTACATCAGCCAGGCAGGAGGCTTGTTTTAAAAATTGGGAATAGGGATAAATCTGGCCCTAAATGGGATTTTGGGGGCACTTCAGAGGTGTCCAGTAGATGCTAGCTGATTTCCTTCTGCTCTTCCAGGCTCCTGGCCAGAAGCTGGAGGGGGCTTGGCCAATAGAAGGAGAAACGACTCAGCTGTGCTTTGTAGCTCTGAGATAGAAAATGTCTGCAGACTGTGGAGGTACGCAGGCTCCCCAGGACAAAGAGAGAGCCCGAGAGGTATGGACCTGGTACCAGGTAAGGGAGGTGTGCTCTGGAAAACACTGGTGTTGGATGGGATCTTCACAGCAAGGCATCTGGACCAATGGAAGAGTTAGACTCACTGGGGCGCAGGGCTGGTGGATGGGTGTGAAGGGGGAATGAAGAGAGGGCAGTATGATGGGAAATACCTCCCACCTGGGAATTGACTTCTGTGGAACCACATTGCTTGGCCTGGTGCATTCCGCGTAGTCAGCAGACCACAGGCCACATGAGGTAGCAGTTAGGCTCTGTAGGAGTCCCACTGGTGAGGCTAGCTCTCTGAACAGGACCCAGAGCACAGAGAGAAGCCTCAGACTCCCCCTGCCTCCCCTACACACATATACTGTCCGTGGCCTGGGCCCCTTCTCTCTGGGTCTGAGCATCTAGGCCTTCTTGTGCATGGGGTGTGTGTGTGTGATTACAACCTGTGGGGAGACCAGGGTCACCAGACTTGGAATCAGAAGAATATGAGTCAGTTGCAGCCAGGTGTGTGACTTTGGCCTCTGGGAACCAGGAGTATGATCTATAAAATGTGGATTGTGTACCTGTTGTTCCAACCATGTCACCCAGGTGGTTGGGAGGCTCAGAGGAAATAATGGGCACAAGAGTCCTCTGTAAGCAGTTCATCAACCTGCAGGAGATCATTACTGTGACATATAATACAAGAACACCCATGACAACTGGAAACCAGGTCAGAGAGACCTGTATCCCCTCACCCAGTAATTCTGGTGGTTGTATTCTGGTGATTTGTACACACAAATCAAGTATTAGTTTTATGTTTTTCCTACCATAGAAGCACAAAGAATTGTTACTGCTGTTTGGTTTCCTTTCCAAAATGCTTTTGTAAAACCAACAGGGCTCACATGTCCATGACATTCTCTGCTGATGTTGGGTTTTGTCAGCTCACACAGTAGAGTAATAACAATAACTACAGGCACCGTTCTGTATTTATCCAGAACTTTCTGGAGCAGGCAGCTCTGTTATGCATTGTCTGTGCGGAAAGTGGAGCACCTGGGTCTTGGAGCCTGCCTTACCCACGTGGCTCTCAGGCACTGTGACTCCTGCCGTGTGGTCTTTCCCTCTGAGACCCTAACACAAATGGAGGTGGGAGAGGGCAAGAAGGATAGGCATGAGTTCCCCGCAGAAGGCTGGCCAGTCTCCATGAAGTGGATGACAATGAGGTTTCACCAAGGGCCTCCCAGTAGAAGGGAAGTGACTTAACCAAAGCTCTTGAGGTGTGGGCGGAGATGGTGCCTGCTCCAGGTTGAATGGCTAGTGAGGAAGGCTCTGGATTAGAGCCCTGGTCACCTGACTAAAGCCTGCTCCTTCCTCTTCCAGAGCACTGGGCTGATGTTGGTATGAAGCAGGAAGGAGTTGAGAGGACCCTGAAGTCCCACTGGGTGGGGTGGTGCTGAAGGGGGTGAGCTGGAGAGGCGCTCTCCTTCTTTCAGACCAAGGTGGGCACCAGGCTTTGGCACACCTGTGGCACCATTGGGCTTTTTTCTCCAAACTAAAAAATTCCAACTGCTCCGACCAAATTGAGTCAGGCCAGACATGGCCAAAGCCACATGATGCCTCCCTGTTACCTTAAAGACATGGTGGCCCTGAGAGTCAGAAACACTTGAGATAAATCCTGGCTGAGTCACTCCATGACCTTGGGCTTTGTCTGATCTCTGAGCCTGAGTGAATTAGTTTCCTGGTGCTGCCATAACAAAGGGTCACAGACTTGGTGGCTTAAAACAACCAGAATTTATTCTCTCATAGTTCTGGAGGCCTGAAACCCAAAATCAAGGTGTTGGCAGGGCTCCCTCCCAAGGCTCTAGGTAGGATTGTTCCTGCCTCTTCTAGCTGCCAAGGGCTCCAGGTATCCTTGGCTTATGAAGCATGTCTCCAATCTTCGCTTCTGTCTTTGCATGGCCTCCTTCATGTTCTGTGTCCTCTTTTTACAAGAACACCAGTCATTGGATTTTCAACCCACTGCACTCAGTTTCCTCTTATATTAAAAATAACCACACTGCTGTTAGAGGTGCAAGGCTTGAACTGAAACAGGCAGCTGCCCTGTGGGCACTTGGCCAGCCTGCACCTTGCAGGGTCTTTATAGGCCTGCCTTCCTTCCCTTTTGGGGGTGAGCAGGAGATGCACAGGTCCCTGGGGCTGTGAGAAGGAAGTAAGGCCAGTCCTTCAAGTGTGTCTTATATGTGGTTGTGTGTTTGGCCACACTAGGTGTCTGTCTCTGCAGGGACCTCTGGGTGTGGAGGACATGGAGGTTTTCCAGTCTCCATCCTAGTATTAATGGGGGCTGCCATTCCTAGGTTCCAGGTCATGGGCATCCTTGTCAAGAAGAACTTTCCGAGTCAAAGGACATGGTGCCTTTTGGAGCCACTCAGGAGTCACCCTGCATTAAGACAGAGATGCAAGAGCTGCACCCTGAGGGGGCGTCACAGGAGGACAGGGCTCAAGGAGCTTGGAGTTGGAGGCGCCTGAGCCAGGATTCTAAGGAGAAAGCTCCTTTTCTACCTGGTGGAGGTGAGGAGAAGGATGTGGAAAGAGGTGCTTTCCTGGGCAGCAGCTGTGGGGAGAGGTGGAAGCTCACAGCCCAGGTGGGAAGGGGAAGAGGTTTCTGCCATGTTTAGGAAAGATGCCTGGATGTCTGCCCACTTGCCTCTCGGAGGTCACTCTGGCACAGTCTCAGCCTACTGACCTTCTTCTTGGGTGGGGTCGAAGGTGGGGTTTGAGGCAGCTGTGGGTTTGCCAGGCATGAGCTCACTCAGGGAGCAGCAGGACCTGAGGATGAGGTGGCCTTCCTGAGGACCTCTCTCCTCTCTCAGCCCTCCCCTCCCCCCAGATGCCTGTGCTTTCCCACGAGGGGAGGACCAGAGACCGGCAGATGGCTGCAGCGCTCCTCACTGCCTGGTCCCAGGTGAGTGCCCCTGTCCAAGGCTGGGAGGGAAATAGAAAGGCATGGAGGGACGTGTCTCTGACCGAATCATCCTCTGGATCTCAGTGCTGGACCCGAGGGTCAGGGCCAGAGGGGAACGTGCTGGAGATCCTGAGCTCTGGCTGTGGTGTCAGAAAAGAAGGGCTCTTTTGTTTTTGTCTCCTGTCTTCTGCTATACACAGTCACCTTATTCCTGTCCCAAAAAAACATCCTTGGGCAACTCCTGCTTCACCCGTAGACCTGGGCAGCAGGTTAGGAGTCAGGATCTCATCTTGACATCACCTTGGCACCAACAGGCCCCTCCACATGTCGTGGCTTGTCCTGCAGAGAAGGCATTTTGTGTTGTTTCAGATGCCAGTGACCTTTGAGGATGTGGCTCTGTACCTCTCCCGGGAGGAGTGGGGGCGGCTGGACCACTTGCAGCAGAGTTTCTACCGGGATGTCCTGCAGAAGCGAAACGGGCTGGCCTTGGGTAAGGGCTGGGATTTGTGTGGGGCGACCACTTCCTGAGGCCCTGGATGTCAGAGGTAGGGTCTGTCCTGTCATCATCTCCCAGCTTTCCAAGGCTTAAAACCTGCTCATTGTTCACGCAGACGGTATTTTTCCACAGAACCTTTCTAGTGATGGGCATCCTCTGTGTATGGGCTGCGATGGCAGCCATGAGTTGGATAGTGGCTGTTGAACTCTAGAAACGTGGCTAGAGTAACTGACTATTTAATTTTATTTCATTTTAATCAGCTCAAATTTGATCTGAAATAGCTACATGTGGCTAGTTGGCTGCTGTACGAGACAGTGCCGACCTAGAGATTCTACTTCTCTTTGGTTCTTCTGTGGCACTTTTCCCCGTGGTTTCACCCTCCTCTTCCTCGAAGCACAGCGTTACACGTGTCTGAGCAGAAAACCAGGCTCTGGGCTCAGGGCCAGGTGCCTGAGGTAGGGGACATGGTGTCAGTATTGTCTGCCCTGAGGAGCATGTCCTTGCCTCTGAGGGGCCTTGGCTTTCTCGGGTTTGTCCCTGGGCTTTGACTCCTCACTTTCAGACTCTAGTTTTCTTGGCAAACTTTTATGAGATCTTCTGGAAAACTCAGTGTGTGTTCATTGTTACCCATTCATTCAGTTAGTCTTTCTGTCAACATACATCTGTTGCACACCTGCTAGTGCAAGCAGAGCTTGGGGCTTGGTAATGCCACCTGTTGACTTCAGTGGTGGGCTGAGCCCCTCCCTTGTCCCTGTTGGGCCCCAAGATCACATCCGCTCTGCTCACTCCTTTAATTATCTCAGGTTTGTCTACCACCTGTTGTCAACACCCCCAGGGCCCAGATCAGCAGGTCTGGGAAAGTCCTGGGAGGTCAGAGGGAACCTAGCACCCATCTGTGGCCTCATGACAGCTCTCACGAACAACCTGAACCAAGGGTCCCCAGCCCCTGGGATACAGACTAGTACCAGTCCGTGGCCTGTTAGGAACCGTCCCTGAGGGAAGCTTGCCTGAGCTCCCCCTTACCCATCCATGGAAAAACCGGTTCCTGCTGCCAAAAAGCTTAGGGACTGCTGACCTAAACCACCTAGTTTGTCCAATACATTCCCTTCCTTCCATGGGGCTCGGATCAGGGCGTGGAGGCCAGGCCCTCTGCTCTCTTACTGACTTGACCAGAAATCTCGGGCCCTCATCCAGGGACTTGGCAAATGGACCTTTAGTCCCTGACTTCTGGGTGGCATTCATGGCCCCTCATGTCCCAGGCCCTCCCACTTGGCCTTTCTTTGCCCCAGGCCCTGCCGCAGGAGCCCTTACTGCTGATCGTCTTGGGAAGGGGTGGGTGCAAGAGTGGGAGACATTGCTGGGCCCACAGCTGGGGCTGTGTGAAGAAGGGGGTTGCTGGCAGCTGACCTGGCCCAGCCCCTCCCCCATTACTTCTGGGGCTCCTTCAGGGAAACAAGGCGGAGCCCTGCCTCTGCCCTGAAAAGAATATGTCTAGTGGTGACCCTGGAACATTCCATGGCCTTCCTAGAGAGGATGGCCATGTGACCCCAAGCAGTGTTAGAGGTCACGTGGTGTTACCTGGTATTTCCACAGTTGCGCCTGTTCCCCTTTTGCTCCATCAATTCTCAGGAGGGTGGTGTCTCCTGCTGGGCAGCCCAGGAGCTCTGTAACTGAGCACTGCATCTCTTTTTGGCCAGGGTTTCCTTTAAGCGGAACTTTCTGGGCCTCCCAAGTACAGGGCAAGAGTGAGGCCTCAAGTTTGTGCCTGTAGGTGGGAGAACAAGAAAAAAGAGGTGCATTCAGAGGTGGCGGGTGGGCAGTGGGTTGTCACTGTCACTCCCTGGTGCCCCTTGTCAATGCAGGCTCTGTTTCCTGTGGGGTGTAGACACATGGCCCTACGTGGGGTAGAGGCTAGCCTTCCCTCCTCTGCAGAGGGTGGCTCTCATTTCCCAGGTTCCCTTCAGGTCCTTGCACTTTTCTCCATCTCCAGAATTCCCTTGAGTCCCTCACAAAAGCTGCTCTCTGGTTGGAAACTCTTTTTCCAGGAATGGCAGAGGTGAGAAAGGAAGAGCCGATCTCATCCCCAGCAGTCCCTGGGGATGGGAAGTCCTTCAGGACCAGGGCAGGGAGACCCCAGGAGGATGTCCTGCAGCGTGGGCGGCAAGCAGCCAGTGGCCAGAGATCGGGGCCAGCCAAAGACGATAAGCAGCCAGGTCCCCGGGAGGAGAGACAGCTGGAACCAGTCCCGTTCGACACCGGCCTCCCAGAAAAACCCAGCGACGGGGAGACAGGTACTCCTGAGAGCAGCAAGGAGGGCCTGGGCCCTGATGGTGACGCCTGCAAGAAGACCTACAAGTGTGAGCAGTGTGGCAAGGGCTTCAGCTGGCACTCCCACCTGGTGACGCACCGGCGCACCCACACGGGTGAGAAACCCTATGCCTGCATGGACTGTGGCAAGCGCTTTGGCCGCAGCTCGCACCTCATCCAGCACCAGATCATCCACACGGGGGAGAAGCCCTACACCTGCCCCTCCTGCTGGAAGAGCTTCAGCCACCACTCTACACTGATCCAGCACCAGCGCATCCACACAGGTGAAAAGCCCTATGTGTGCGACCGCTGTGCCAAGCGCTTTACCCGCCGCTCGGACCTGGTCACTCACCAGGGCACGCACACAGGCGCCAAGCCCCACAAGTGTCCCGTCTGCAGTAAGTGCTTCACACAGAGCTCAGCCCTGGTCACCCATCAGCGCACTCACACAGGGGTCAAGCCCTACCCGTGTCCTGAGTGTGGCAAGTGCTTCAGCCAGCGCTCCAACCTCATCGCACACAACCGTACGCACACTGGGGAGAAGCCCTATCACTGCCTTGACTGTGGCAAGAGCTTCAGTCACAGCTCGCATCTCACCGCCCACCAGCGCACCCACCGTGGTGTCCGGCCCTACTCCTGCCCTCTCTGCGGCAAGAGCTTCAGCAGGCGCTCCAACCTGCACCGGCATGAAAAGATCCATACCACAGGGCCCAAGGCCCTGGCCATGCTGATGCTGGGGGCAGCGGGTGCGCTTGCAGCGCCCCCATCTACTCCCACCTAGGAGGCCGAGAGGGAGGTGCCAGGCCCTGGGGAGGAGTGAGGGCAGCAGTAACTGCAGCGAGAGGGAGCGAAGGGAGTTTGGGAGGTGCTGGCATGGGGTGGGGCATGGGAACGAGTTAGGGTGAAGAGCAGGCAGGCTAGCTGTAAATTAAAGGCCTTGGAATTCAAGCCATGGCCTATTGCTCTGTCTTGGGGTGGGTGGGGGTAGGGAGGTATGGGGTGGTCAGGGGAGCTGGTGGCTGACCCCAGACTGTGGGAGGCTCTTGGGTCCACGACGTGTCCTCACTAAGGCATCCCTGAGTCTTTGCTTTCAGGGCTTGGGCACCCTCTTCCCCCATCCTTGACTTAGCTTGGAGCCCAATCCAGATCATCAGGACCATAATTCTCTAGGTAGAAGCTTCTTAGCACAGAGGTTTTAAGACCTGAATCTAACCAGCCACTTCTGGAATTGCGAACCCCCTGCTGGGTGCCCTGCTGCCACCTCACTTCCATCCCAGGGACATTGCCCACTGAGCCCTGGCTCCCTTGGCTTTTTGGGAGCCAGGGGTGGGGCAGAGCCAGCTTGGGAGTTCATACTTATTGTCTCCTGCCTGCCCTGTCTCCTGGTTCAGGCACCAAGGCGAAGTTTTGTGGCTGGACATTTTTCATTGCTACTGGGGCCCATGGTGATCCAGTGAGAATTCCACACTTTTCAGGGACCAGTGTCCCTCCTTGGCCTCTTCCCACATGTCCTTTATAATTTGCCCTACTCAGCCATGCCTGGTTGTTTTACTCCTGGCTTTCTGGTTTTAGACTTCTGTAGTTTCTATTTCCTATTCTCTATTTTTCCTGGGAGGAGTAGGCTCAGCCTGCTTATTATCCAAGATTTGCAGCTTAGCTTCTAGGATAACATGCAGTTCTGACCTTGATGTGTGCATCATGGAGGTCATTGAGACCCTGCCCGTCTCTGTGGATCATGGAGCCACCAGGATGGCTGCAGCCCAGGTTGGCTCCCAGCTCCTAAGGGATGAAATGGCTTGAACAGGATGGCAGACTGAGAATAGTAATAATAGCTGCCAGTTATTGAGCAGCCACTCTGCCAGGCTTGGGGCCAAGCACCCTATATACTTCACCTCTACTGTCCACAACACTGAGCAGTGAGTTTTATTCTAGTTTTGTAGATGAGGAACAGCCTGGGAGAGAAGTCCATTAACTTTCCCAAAGCCATACAACCAGAAAGCTGGAAGCTGAGGTTCAGGGCCAAGGATTCTTGTGGAGGGGCTCTGCCTGCAGAGCCCCATCCGTTCATCACGGATGAAAGTAAAACTACCAAGACATGATCTGCTTGGGGAGGAGAGGTGGTCGATTTCTCAAAGGAGAAGGACCAAGAGCCCATTCCTCAATGGGCTTTTATTGGGTTCAAATACACAGGAATACAGGTATGTCAGGCGGCAAGGATCAAACAATGGATTTCTTTGAAATTACATTTCAAAGAAATCTGAGGGCTTAATCTGAGTCAGTGTCTGTCAGGTAAGGGGGTTGCAATAACTTTGGGAGACATACTCATTTCCTCCTTGGACCCTTACCATTTAAATGAGAGCACTCTTAGCAAAGCAGGTTTCAGAGGACTTTACGAATTCTTTCTTATGCCCAATCACCCAGGGAGCCCCTCTGGCCGGCACAGGGCTGCACCACCCTCTGTCATAGTTTCAAGCTTAAACGGATTAGAGCCAGGATGCAGGAGATAAGGAAGATGTCTCCCAGATGGAAATGAGGACTCAGGCTATGTCAGAATAGCTGGGGGGCGAGGGTCCATCACCCCTTCTTTGCTGCAGACACCCCCCCCCCCCGAGTCCTTCCATGAGAGCCTTCCAAGTGGTCATGCCTGGCTGGGTTGCTCTTCCCTTGAGGGGGGTCTTACCTGTCATTGGCTAACCAACCAAGCATTGGGGCCAGTTATGGATGAAGCAGAAGGGGCACTCCTGCCAGGGAGATAAGCTTTGTCTCCTAAGTGGCTCAGGTCCTCTTGACAGAACAGACAAATGAAACAGGTCCCTTGGGCTCTTACTCAGCCTAGTCATGGGGTGGGGGTTATAGCTCCCGAAACCAGGCAGAACGGTCTACAACAGATTCTACCATGTAAAGAATACCCCTATTTCCACACACCCAACAGCTATTGGCTGTCTAATTAATGCACAATATGAGGCTGTCTAAAAAGAGTAAGACAGACAGCAGACTTGACCTTGTGGTGTGTTGGACTCAGCTGGAGATGGGGAGAGGAAGGATCATATGATCATTGGGATGCCAGGAAGCTGCTGACTAGTGGGAGCCAGGGCAGGACTCTGTGGCATCTGTGCGGTCTCAGTGGGGTCTAGGGTTGAGTTGCTGATGAGAAAGAAAGCAGTTTCCTCCCTTCTGCTTGTCTTCATGGCTCTGCTCACATCCAGAAATGGGATTTCTCTGCTTGGCTCAGGGTGAGGGCTTGATGGGGCTCACACACAAAAGCAGGCTTGCTGTCCCGAGGAGCTGGCTTTCTGATGAAGGAAACTTAAAACAACACTAGGCGCTGCCATCACTTGGCACGAGCTTAGCAAGGAATATTCATTTGCACAGTGGCTATTTGCTTCCTTGGGCTTCACAGCTAGCATGTCAGGACTTGAACCACTCAGAGGTCTGTCAGGTGAGCCAAGGAGTCATTTAAAGGCTCCACTCTGGCATGAAGAGCTCAGAGACCACAGCATCCAGGAGAAACGGTTTTCCCTTTTCATAGCAGGGTGCAGAGGGGTGTGATTTTAAGAACCCCACAGGTCTCTGTCCATTACTTCCTAGATGTTTATCCAGAGGTCACCATTCTGGCACAGACCAGGAGAGAGCATTTTAAGGGTGGAACTTGGTGGTCTGGAAAATATTTGACAAGAGCAACTAAGACTGAGGGTATATCTGGGGCATCGTGGAAGGGCCTAGAATGTCAGGGTGAAGGGTGTTCTTGATTTGGTGACTGATGGAGTGCCACTGAGAGCAGGCTGGGGGTCTTGGTATTTCAGGGTATTGGTTGAGAAGAAGGCTTAGAGGTGTAGCCTGCTTCCTCCTTGCTTCTCACACCTGATATACCAGTTTCAGGGCACTGCAGAACCTGGCCTGGATACTCACAGTTGACCTCCACGCAGTCAGGAGGAGGGCGATAGGAGAATATTTCCTCCACCCTCTGTGCAGCCCTAGACGCAGGCCAGGTCCTGGCTGAGGACACTCAGGGGCCAGTTGGTCAGGCAGCCCTCGCCATGCAGAGGCGTCAGCTTCAGCGCAGCGTTTGCCTGGGACAGCTCCTCCCGAGCTTGAGTAACCACTCCAGGCAGTGAGATCTGAAAACCCCTTTGGGTCTCCGAGAGCCCTCCACACCCGGTAGTCTCACAGCCCGGAGGGCCAATTCTGCAAGGCCCTGTCTCACTCTCTGCCTTTAGCCAATCAAGTGCTCAGGCGAAGAGAGAGGCGGGCACTATTAAAACTGGCCAATCATGGCTGACAAGTTCAGAGGACAGTTTTGGTTCCCACCCGCTACTCCCACAAGCCACGCGGTTGACGGGGCTATTGTCCCCAAGCTCAACTTTCCCTTTCCCCCTTCATCCTGCGTCAGTTGCAGAAAGAACCAGCTACCCAGGGATCGGACTCCCGGGCTTCGTTGCCAACCCTTAAGTCTTCAGAGCCTGCCCCTGGGCCTACCACAGAGATGCCAAGCCTCCTGCCGTCCTAGACAGGATGCGGATGGAGGGACAGGGCCACTATCGGCTTCTCCTGCGAGCTCCAGCATCTCGTTGCTGTCCCAGAGACCCCGGGAGCCTGAACCTGGCAGCCACTTTGGGCCCTGATGGTGACCGTCTCTCATACAAGGCGCAGGGAGAGTCCCGACCTCTGCAGCTGGCCCCAGCCCCGACACCTCCTGCTTGCACTCTAGTACGCTCCAAGCCCGCAGCAGGGCCTGAAGATGCCGCCAGTGAGAGCCGGGCGCGAGTGAGACAATGGCCTGGGTGACTGCGGTCCTCTTCAGGGGGAGCCGGGTAAACTGAGCAGGCCAGTGCGAGGTGAGGGGGTGGTAAAAGGCGTGGAAACGTTAAACAGGGTCTTTGCTGCATTCACTTACTCATTTTTCAAATACGAAATGAATGCGTTCGTTGCTAAATGTTGAGGAATAACTGATGAAAAAGCCAGACAAGAGCCTTGTGCTCATGGGGCTGGCTGTAGTGGGGGAGACTGGCAAGTGGATAAATGACACATACATTAATTTGAAGTAGTGACAAATGCTAGAAAAAAAAGGATGGGTGAAGCAATGGAGGATTCTAGGAACGATAGAGAAGGCAAGAAGGGGACATTTAAGCTAAGACTTAAAAGAATGACAAGATGCCATTTTACAAGAATTTGGGGGCAGAACCTTCTAAGCTAGGAAAACAAAATGAATAAAGGCCCTGCCAGGAAGAGACTGATGTTCCATGAGTTGAAATGACAACCCTGGTGGGAGGGAGGGGAAGCTAGAGAGGTGAGACTTGTGAGGGGCAGTGGCCTGAGGTTTCTCCCTGGTGTCTCATGGAGTAGGGGTCCCCAACCTTTTTGGCACCAGGGACCGGTTTTTCCGTGGACGGGGGCGGGGGGCGCTCAGGCGAGCTTCACGCACTCCCCGCCTGCTCTTTGCTCACTGCTGGTTCCTAACAGCACCGGCCAGTACCGGTCCGCTGCTGCGGGATTGGGGAACCCTGTCATGGGGAGTGGAGAAGGGGAGGTTATGAGGATATATGTCGGTCCAACCTTCATGCTCATGCTCCTGATCCAGCCTGTGACATGTGGTCAGGCAGGCTTCCTGCCTGGGCTCCAAATGAGGTACTCTGACCTGCAACTCCTGGAACACTCCAGTTTTTCTGTTCTCAACTAATAAAGCACCAGGCCAGCCGTGAAGGTTAATACAAGTGAACAGGCCACTGACCCGACCAAAGTTGGACTGAAATCTAGAGGGGAAAGTGGAAAAATGCCCAGAGGGTCAAATTCCTGCAGCCTCTCATATACTCTTATGTTACTGTGGTCATGCCCATCACAGGTTCCTGGTGATGATAATTCCCTGGGGCTAACCACTCTTTATTGAGCACTTACTGTATGTTAAGAGTTAATATTGGGCTAAGTGGTCTATTTGTGTTCTCTCATTTATTTAATCCTTATAACAACCCTATGAGGTAGTGAGTCAGGATTCAGATCAACTCCAAATAACAGAGATCCAAAATAACAGGGTCTTAAAATAAGACCGAAGTGTATTTTGCAAGATAATGTGTGGCGGGGGGCCAGAGGTAGGCAGCCTACAGCAGGGCTGGTGTGGCAGCCCTAATCTACAGTCAACTGAAACCCAGGCTCCTTAGCCTGCTTGCTGCTCCACTACCATTAAAAGTGCCATTTCAGGATCCCAAACCAAGGATTTATACATGCTGATTTTAAATTTAAAAAGTTTTATATATATTTTATTTTTTATTTCAGAGAGAAGGTAAGGGAGGGAGAAAGAGAGGGCAAAAAACGTCAATTGCTGCCTTCCATACACATCTCGAGGGGACTGAACCTGAGTGGGCATGTGCCCTGACCAGGAATCGAACTGGCAACCTTTTGGTTCACAGGACGATGCTCAACTGACTAAGCCACACCAGCCAGGACTTAAAAGTTTTAAAAATCTATCAATTTTAGAGAGAAGAAGGGAGAGAGACACACACATTGATTTGTTGTTCCACTTATTTATGCATTCATTGGTTGATTCTTTTTTTTTTAAAGATTTTACTTATTTATTTGTAGAGATAGGGGAAGAGAGACAGAGGGAGAGAAACATTGATGTGTGGTTGTCCCTTGCACACCCCCAACTGGAGAACGGGCCCGCAGCCCAGGCATGTGCCCTGACCAGGAATCAAACCAGCAACCCTTTGTTTCGCAGGTCGGCACTCAATCCACTGAGCCACACCAGCCAGGGCTCATTGGATGATTCTTGTATGTGTCCTGACCAAGGATCAAACTCATAACTTTGACATATCAGGACAACGTTCTAACTAACTGAACTACTTGGCCAGGGCCTTAAATTTTTTAATCAAATGGGAATACTATGTACAACTTTATGTTAATAAGTTTCAAATTGTAGATGAAAGGGATGATTTCCTGGAAAAAATAAGTATCAACATTTAGTCAAAAAATAAATAAACATTTACTCAAGAAGACAGAAATTCTGAATATTCAATATCGCACAGAATTATAAAAATACCCATTTTTTCTATTTCTGTTTTTTTAAATCCTCACCTGAAGATACGTTTACTGATATTAACGAGGGAAGAAAGGAGCGAGAGAGAGAAAAAATTTGATGTGAAAGGGAAACATCGATGGGTTGCCTCCCATACACACCCCAACTAGGGACTGAACCTGCAGCCTAGGTATGTGCTTTGACTGGGGATCGAACCTGCAAAGTTTTGGTGCACAGGGCAACTTTCCAACCAACTGAATCATCTGGTCAGGGCTCTATTTCTATTTCTATTTCTATTTTTTAAAAGATTTTATTTATCTATATTAGAGAGAGGGGAAGTGGGGAAGAAAGAGAGGGGGGAGAAACATCAATGTGTGGTTGCCTTTCGCGTACCCTATACTAGGGACCTGGCCCACAACCCAGGCATGTGCCTTGACTGAATTGAACCAGTGACCCCTTGCTTCACAGGCTGGCACTCAATCCACTGAGCCACCCTAGCCAGGGCTCTATTTCTATTTCTAATGAAAGAACTCTCAGTAGGCAGTAGTGCTAGACAGGGTATACATTCTGGTTGTAATAGAGATCCAAAATAATAGTGGCTTAAACATGATATCTCTTTCTCTCTAACATCACCTGCCTGGGTATAAATCCAGGGCTAGTTTGGTGGCTGCACAGTCATCAGGAGTCCAGACATCTTCCATCTCATTGCTTTGACACCTCTGGGTGTTACTCTCATCTGCATGATCCATGCCACTACATCCAAATTCCTGCAAGCAGCTGGGGAAAAGAGACTAGAAAGACATGACCCATCCCTTTCCGGTAAGATTCATGCATCACGTATGCCCACATCTCACTGGCTTCAATTTAATTACATGGCCATACTTAGCTGCAGAAGAGGCTGGGAAAATATACTCTTTATTTTGAATGGACATGTACCCATCGAAAAATTCTTACTGTAGAAGGGGCAAACTGATACTGGGGAACAACTAGTAGTCTTTTTGCTACAAATGAGAATAGGTGCTTCTTAATATGATCATGGCTATATATCAGACAAACAATAAACAATCATAAATCATTAAAAACATTTTCATTAGCCAAGGCAATGATGTCTGCTGTCCTAACATTGTTTAGGGAGTTCTGGACAATACTATAAGACTAAGGTCATAATGAATATAAATTCTGGAAATGGATATACATTTATGGCAGAAATTTTATTTTTTAAATTATAGGTTATATTTTCTAGCTAGAAAAATAAACTAAAACACTATCAGAGGAAAAGAAGCTGCAATTAGGTTGTCAATTTCAATATACTTGTATACAATTATTATCTACCAACAATGCCCAATAGAATATATGGTATGTGTGAGTTACTAATTTGTCTCTCAGCTCCCAAAATGCTCCTTTTTGTCCTGCTTTGTGATACTGAAGCTGGCCAGGTCCTGTAGACATTTCTCCTTTGCCAGCCAGTTTGATGTTAGTTTTTGCCAATAGAGGGATTTGGAAGAACACTGTAAGGCCCACACCTGTAAAAGGGGACTTTCAAGTTCCTTCTCCCCATGTGGTTTTCTACTGAGGCCTTTAAAGGGAGGGGGAGCCCGGTAGCATCCACTTCAGCAGTCTTCACAGACCATTCTTGGTGCCTCAAGCAAATGCAGTAGAAATACAGAAAAATGGAAACTAAATGTCTAAGAGTAAGGGGCTTTAAATAAAATATGGAACTCCCATACTATGGGATACTATGCAGCTCGCAAAATAGATGAATTCTTTTACTTATAAATGTTGGTATGGAAAAATATCCGTGATAGACTTGAGTCAACAAAACTTTACTAGGTTGAGGAGGGTGTAAGGGAGATAAATGGTTTTGTTAACCAGTGTCACCATAAAAAGGAAAAAAAACTTTACTTATATAGAATGATTCCAGATTTATGTTAGAAATATTCATGTCCTGGCTGGTGTTCATGTCAGTGGGTTGGGCGTCCTCCTGCAAACCCAGGGGTTACCAGCCGGATTCCTGGTATGGGCACATGCCTGGGTTGTGGGCTAAGCCCCCAGTTGGGGGCACCGGAGGCAGCTGGTGGAGAGAAACATTTCTCTCCCTCTTTCTCCCTTCCTTCCTCTCTAAAAACAAATAAAATCTTTTTTTTTTTTAAGAGGAAACATTCATAGATGTAGAACAGACTAAAATATTAAGAGTGCTGATTTCTGAATGGCCTTATTGGAAGTATTTTAAACCTTCAGTGATTCAACAAATACTGTGCCAGAAACAATTCTAGGTGTTGGGAGTAGAGCGATGAAAACAGTGTGACTTCATGGAGCTCATAGTTGAGTAGTAAGAGATGAGTATTACACAAATATGTCAGGTACTGATAAAAGAAAGAAAAATAAGGGCAGAGTCATGGTGGATGTGTATGTGCTGTTTAGTTAGGGAAAGCCACTTTGAGGGAGTGACATATGAGCAGAGTGAGGAACCTAGCCTTGTGAATATCGATACCTTTATAATTTTCCACACTAAGCATGCAGTGCTTGCATAATCCACATAAAGCTTTTTCTATTTCGGAAAAGTATCTGGAGCCTCAGATCTCCAGGTAGAGGAGTAAGTAGAAAGAGTGGGGGCAGGGAGCAGGTCCAAATATGTGGGCAGTTGAACCCAGAACTTCCGGACACGGCTCGCCGCCTCTAGATTCAGTCTGGCCCAGGGACTCCCTCCGCTCCAGGGTTGCTGGTGGGAAAGCGCGGGACTCCCTGGGGTCAGAGTCTTCACCTGCAGAAAACCCTGCTGAGCGACCCCGGCTGACTCCTGGGGACGGAGAATAGCCACAGGAGGCTCCGTGCTCCTTACTGGGCTGCGTTTCCCATGCTCACCTAGAGTCAGAGCAGCAGAAAAATCTGAAGGATAAACCAAGAGCGATTACAGCAGCAGCCTAGAAGCAGATTACAACCCATGTGCAGGAGTGTTATCTCGCTTGGTACCGCTGCCTTCTGATTGGTCAGCCCTGTAAATTCTCCCAAGTTCATTGGCCATCTATCAAGGTTTAAGACAAGCTCAACGGGAGAACGGCCTCCTGGGGGATGTAGTTTGGAGAGAGCTTAGAGTGGCGTATGCGCTGTGTCTTTTTCCGGAGAGCTCCGCGCGAACTTCCGGTACCGGAATCTGGTGGCGGAACTAGGAACGCCTGGGCTGCCGTGGGAGGTGTGTGGCTTGAGGGCGGGAACGTTGATACGGGCCTCCGGACGGGGAGGTCGGGCGCGGGTCTTCGGGTGGGTGGGGTCCGCGCACCCAGGCAGAGGCCGAAGTGGGGCGCACCGCTGAGAAGTGCTGCGGTGGGCCCAGGCGCATGTACCCCCTCCCTGCCCTGCCGCCTCTCAGCTCCGCGCAGGCGAGGCTGCTGGGGACCGAGCACGGGGCTCCGGCCGGGTCCGCGTTCCCGCCTGCCGCGTCCTGCCGAGCGACCCTGGTGAGTCCCTGGCCCTCTCCGAGCGGAGCGTCCTCGGTCACTAGAGGATGAGAATGGAGCGCGTACCTTTGAGGGGTGTTGCGAAGAGTACAAAAATAAAGTGCTTGCCCTGGCCGGATAGCTCAGTTGGTTAGAGCGTCGTCCGTATACCCCGCGGTTGCAGGTTTGATCCCCAGTTCAGGCACAACAAATAAGAAGCAACCAATGAATGCGTAAATAAGTGGAACAACAAATATGTTTCTCTTTATATATATATCTCTATCGCTCCACCTCCTCCCTCCCCTCTCCCTCCCTCTCTAAAATCAATAAAAATTAAAAAAAGAAAAAGAACAAAGTGCTTAGTGTGTAGTCGAGAAAAGGACTGGAACCAACCTGCATGCCTTACTTGGGTATTGGTTCAGAAACGAGTACATCCAAACCGCCAAATCTTTTAGAGCAGCTAATGAAGCATTGTTAGGTGGGAAAGTATATTTCAAAATAGTTTGTTCGCTAAGACCTCATTTATGTGAAAACACAAAAACACTTTTTCATTTCTATAGGTACACTTTTAGTAAATGCACAGGGAACGGCCTGGGAGTTCAAATGTCAGATTGTTAATGGGAGGGTGCACAGCGTTGAGGAATGGAGAGTTTCTCTTTTATGTATTTCTGTACTGCGTAAATCCCCCCATTTTTATTATAGTGGTTTGTGTCACTTCTTTATAGAAACAAAAAAGTTCCAAAATACACACGTTTCAGGACTTTTGTGAAGAGTGGCAATATAAGGTATATGTCATACATTCACATGCACCTGTGGATAAATGGCTTAGGAAAGTGCCTGGTGTCTGTGATCCCATTGCTGACACCCCTAGGCCACATGTGATTGGAATTCAAAGGTTTTTAAATTTGAGACTCAAGGATACAGAGAACAGACTGACAGCAGTCAGAGGAGAGGAGGTTGGGAGCTGAGTGAGGAGAGTGAAGGGTTTAAGCAGAGAGAAAAAAGAAAGACTCCTGGACTAGACTGCAGTAGGATGAACACTGGGGTGAAGGGGGAGGGGAGTGGTGGAAGGGGGTAGAAGAAGGTAAATGGGGGAGTAAATGGGGATGGCAGACTTGACTTGGGTTGGTAAACACCATACAGATGATGTAGAATTGTATACCTGAAGCTTGTATAAATTTATTAACCAATGTCACCACAATAAATTCAATTAAAAAAAAAAACCCGTTTTCAAATTTGAGAAAGATAATACACTACACATGGTATATTGCGTAACCCCTGCCAACAGAATCTAGGGCGATGCTCAACAATCAAATGTGTTTTTTTTTTTTTTTTTTGATTGAAATACAGTACGCATACAGAAATATGCACAGTAAGGACAGCTTGATAATTTTTTACAAACTGAACAAATGCATTAATATTTATGCCATAAAACATATAAACATTTATGTTAAGTGTGATAAATGGAGATTACAAACTTGCTCTGGGAGTTTGGGATTTCAGAGCTCAGGATAAGGGGCTGTGGACCTGTATTGGTAGGACACTGTCACATGGGCAAGGCATTGCTGGAGAGCCTAAAAAAGGCTGCAGGGCCGGTAAAGGGTAGAAGCCGAAGTCCCTGGATGTCCCCCCAGGCTGGTATTTGCTTCTGTACCTCCCCTGCTCCTGCTATTTTGCTCTTTCCCTAGGAGTCCAGATGCTGGCCCAGCTGCCACAGGAAATCCCTCTGGGACACTGAAGGGTAGGCTCCTGGGTTGAGGCCCACCAACCCTGAGCTTTAGGCCAGGGGAATGGCAGCCCCCTTGGAGCCTCAGGACCAGGCCCCAAGGGAGGCAGAAGGGCTTCTCATTGTGAAGGTGGAAGATTCCTCCTGGGATCAGGACTCTGCCCAGCAAGAGGATGGCAGGGATTCTGAGGCCTGCCGCCAGCGCTTCCGGCAGTTCTGCTACAGGGATGTGGGTGGGCCCCATGAGGCCTTCAGCCAGCTATGGGAGCTCTGCTGCCGCTGGCTGCGACCTGAGCTGCGCACCAAGGAGCAAATCTTGGAGCTGCTTGTGCTGGAGCAGTTCCTGAGTGTGCTGCCTGGGAGTGTCCAGGACTGGGTGCGGGAGCGGTGCCCAGGGAGTGGCGAGGAAGCTGTTGCCTTGGTGGAGGACCTGCAGAAGCAGCCAGTGAAAGCACGGCCGCAGGTGAGGGACGCCTCCCACATGAGTCTGCCAGGGGTGGTGGGCACTCAGAGCCAGAGGGAACATTCACAGGCAGGTGTTGCCTGTCTGAAAGATACCGTCCCAGTGAATCTGGTTTCTTTTTGGTGACTTTGGAGGGCAGAGCAAGACCAAACTGAGCATGTTCCAGGAAGGCAGGTTTCAGGTCCACATAGGCTCTGCAAATGTTTATTCATGTTCTGCTCTAGGCCAGGCACTGGGGATACAGTGATGTGCATAGTGAGAGCATCAGAGTGGGCAGGAGAAGGTAGAGCTGTCCATGTGAACCCTGCTGTCTTGTGGAGTGTTGGGTCCTTGACCCTGGAAGCATCTGGGGATGCGCTAATGAGTGACTGGGTGTGAGGTTCTGCCCTTCACAGGAAGGTCTCCCCCCACTCTCCCTTGCTAAATGGCTCTGATTCTATCCTTTGGGTCCTGGTTCTTGCCTTGTGCTTGATCAGGGCACATTGGCAGTGCCTGGTATCACATTCTCCTCTAGGCTTTCTTTGGGTCCCGTATTGACCTTGCCCCAAACCCCAGCCTCCTGAGGGGTATGTGCTGTGTCTCCTTCCCAGGGATTAAATTCTGTCTCCCCTGTCTGGTCTTGGTGCTGATGAGCATCTTGTGGTTCCTGCACAGGATGTGCCCTCAGAGGAGGTAGAACCTGAGGCTGCAGTCCAGGGATCCCAGGCCAAGGGACCTCCCCCAAAGGTGGGAGCACAAAACCAGCCACCTGTACCTTGGGAGCAGCACAGCTATGGTGGTGAGTAAGCTTGCAGAGCTCTGGGCAGGGGTCTGGCTCCTTCCTGGGCATCACCCCAGGAGTAGCAGGAAGGTACTTGTTCCATGAAGCTTAGGCATGTACGTGCATGTGTGTGCCTGCACGTGCACAGAAGCGTGTGGGGTTTCTCATTCCTGGCTTCAGCTGGCCTCTCTGAGGCTTGTTTTCTTTCAGTCCAGCTTCCTGCTCTTAAAGAGGGGAGTACCAAACAGAAAACAAATGCCTGCCTTGCCTCTGAGATCCATGTGAGTTACCAGTCCCTTTGTTCCCTTTGAGGCCATTGGCACTTTCCTTCTTGAAGCCTCTTCCATCCACCCTGCTCCCTCTTGGGTGCATCCGGTTCCACATCCCAACCTTCTTCCTCTCCCCACCCTGGGGAGTCCTGCCTGGGGAGTCCTGAGCAAGGTATCCCTGAGTAGGGTTTCTCTCCTCATTTCAGGGACCTGTGACATTTGGAGATATTCCCTTCTATTTCTCCCAGGAAGAATGGGGGTCCCTGGACCCTGCTCAGCGGGATCTTTTCTGGGACATAAAGCGGGAAAACTCCCGGAACGTTGCCCTGGGTAAGCAGTAGGTGCAGCCAGGACCCTTGGGATCCTTGGCTCCTTTGAGCTGGAGGCAGCAGCCTCCTAGGGGAGTCCCAGCAGCAGAGAGGGGCCCAGGCAGGCCACGCTCCTCTGCACACCCTGCTGCAGTCCGCAGTCTTCCTCCTCACCCGTCTCAGCTGGCTCCAGAGTGGGCTTTCGCCAGCTCTCTCCAAGAGCCCTGGCTAGTTTCTTTTTTGTGTGTAAATGTTCATTTTTCTCTGGCTGTGAACATATATTAAGATATGATGGGTGCTTACAACAAGCTAGCACTCTGCTGAGCATTCGTATGGACATTTTGTCAGGTCATTGTCACAGACTGGTGCATAACTGTTGTCGTTGTTTTATAGACAAGGGGTCTGAGACTCAGATCAACGGACAGCAAAGGGACAGAGCTGGGACTCAGTCCAAACGGTGGTTGCAAGGCCCGCCAGGCTTCCCCATGAAGAGGTGCTGACAGTGAAAACACATACTGTGCACCGAGGCCTGGGCCCAGTGCAGTGGAGGCCTCACTGCCAGGTCCCTCTCCAAGCCAGGGTCTTTCTGAGCACTGGGGGTCTCTCATTTAATTCACTCGACTCAAGGGTGTGGGCTGGGATCCCTGTAGATCCAACTCTGTTCTTGAGTCAACAAAACAAGAGCTTGCGTAGTGAGAGGAACCACAGTAGCTGAACCCATGTGGTTCCTCAGTTTCCGGTAACGACTAGTGAGAGTTTGGATCATTTACGAACTTTACCTTCATCTGTTCAGTTTCGGAGTTTGAATAGCCGGGTTCAGAGAATGGGGCATTGGACCCCGGTGTGGAAGGGAGGTGTAGATTGGTTAGTTGTATAATTAGTAAGTGCCACTAGGGCAGGATAAGCAGACTCCTTGCCTCTGCCTTCTGCCTCTGCATAGTTTCTCTGCTTGCCTTTTCTTGTGTCCCATTTTATGGATGAGGAAACTGAGGCTCCGGTCTGTCTGGCCTAGGACTTTCTGAACCTGACAGTCAAAGTGCTTGTCACTGCGTCTGTTTCTGCCTTGCCTCAGCTCTGAGCCCAGACCAGATGTGACTGAAGAGGCCACCTCCTCTCCACTTGCAGGTTTGGGGCTCAAGAGCCAAAGGGGGCCATCCCAGCTGGAGGAGGCGGTGAGGGTGCTCCCAGGCCAGGCCAACAACGATGTGACCGTGGCCTGGAGCCCTGAGGAGGCTGAATCCTGGGAGAGTGAGGCCCGGCCAGGGGTGCCCTTGGAGCCGGTGACCGGGTCAAGGCGGGGGCGGCCGCCCACACGCAGGCGCCAGTTTCGGGACCTGGCAGCGGAGAAGCCACACAGCTGTGGCCAGTGCGGCAAGCGCTTCCGCTGGGGCTCAGACCTGGCGCGCCACCAGCGCACGCACACAGGCGAGAAGCCACACAAGTGCCAGGAGTGCGAAAAGAGCTTCCGCAGCTCCTCAGACCTGGTGCGCCACCAGGGCGTGCACACCGGACAGAAGCCCTTTTCCTGCTCCGCGTGCGGCAAGAGCTTCAGCCGCAGCGCCTACCTGGCGGACCACCAGCGCATCCACACGGGTGAGAAGCCCTTCGGCTGCAGTGACTGCGGCAAGAGCTTCTCGCTGCGCTCCTACCTGCTGGACCACCGCCGCGTGCACACGGGCGAGCGGCCCTTCGGCTGTGGCGAGTGTGACAAGAGCTTCAAGCAGCGCGCCCACCTCATCGCCCACCAGAGCCTGCATGCCAAAATGGCCCAACCCGTGGGGTGAGGGGTGGGGTAAGGGCTGGAGGGATCTTCAGGGAGATGGAGCAGCAGGATGGCCACTTCCCTCTGCTGCCACCTCCTGCAGTCACAACCCCCACTGCCTGCCCTGCCCTGCCCCAAGACCTGGTCATCACTCCCAAGTAATGGAAATCCCCTGTGGCCTTGTGGCCATTCTTCCGCCCTGGGGGTTTCTCTTGCGCTTTGGCCTCCTAGAGCCCCAGCACATTCCTGGCAAGTGGCCTTAGTATGGGAGAAAGGCTGAGGTAGCAGGAAAGTCTGAGAACTCCATCAGGGCCTGGGGTCCTCCATCCAAGAGACTCCCCTCAGCCTTGCCCCGTGGCTCTTTGTTCCCCACTTTCTTGGCTGGGTCTATGGGCCATGCCCTCTGCCCTGCTAACAACCTGTGCCTTCCTGCAGGGGTGGAGGACAGGCTTTGACCACTAAGGTGCTGACAGGCTCTAGGAGGCTGTCCCAGACCTGTGGATCTAGGTCCTGGGTGGGGCCAGAAGGGCTTTCTGGCCTCTACCCCCTCCCATTTCCAGGCCATGACCACTCCGCCCTGTCCCGGTGACAGGGAAGTTGCCGGCACTGATCTCCACCGATTTCCCCTTTGAGAGGTGGCTCTGGAGATGGGCGGTCTGCTGTGCAGAATGAACAGGCTGGTGGAGACCCGCTGCTCCCACACTTCCCCCCAGCCGCGGCGTTATGGCACTTCACACTAGTACTCGTCAGTGCTGTGTCGCTGCCCCCTCAGGCACTGCCTTCCACACGTGTATCGTGGGCAGATCACAGGGACAACCGCGGGTTCTCCAGAGGAGCTGGCCCAGCCTGCTTCAAGAGGTTAGCAAAAGGATTTGAAGAAATACGGAACACTGCCCTGGCCGGTGGGGCTCAGTGGATTGGGCATACAATAATATCTTCCTTCCTTCCCCTCTCAAAAATAAAATTTTTAAAAACTTCCTCCAGGCTGTTCTCTTAGCTGGTAGGGGAACCTAGACTTCGTACCCCTTGGTCTTCTGAGCTGGTCGTCCTGGGGCAGCTATCAGGTGGGGCCACATTCTTGACTTCCAGGTGGGCTGGGCCCCAAAGGGCAGCCATGAGCCTCAGGACTCTAATCCTGTGTTAGCCAGGAACAGCTCAGGATGGCAGCCAGTGGCATACCTCCCTATCCCAGCCGAGCGGGGCCTGGGGGTCTTTGCCAGGCCGCCCCCTTCTCCCCATTGGTGAATGAGGAAACAGGTTCGGAGACGGGGTGACTGGTCAGGGTGGTGGTGTGCTCAAGTCCATTAGGAAGAGGGCTGCTGAATCAAAGCGGCCCCCATTCCTCACACTGCCCGCTGGCCACTCATGTCAGAGCTCTCTCCACCCCTACTGGTCGTGGCCTCAGCAGACTCACGAGGAGTGGTGGGGCTGTCGGAGACAACCTGTTCTGTTCCCTGGTCTGTGTGCCACCCTCTCTGCCCCCCAGGCCTTTCCTCAGCCAGCCCCACTCCCCCCAATTAAATACTTGCTTCCCCCTGAGGTTGCTGGGACAGACCCCACTTCTCAGACAAAGCAACTGGGGTCTTACCATGGACCCCTGACTCCGGTTAGGGTTTCTCCCTCCGGGACAGTACCCTTCACTTCCTGTGCTTTGTGTGCACGTCTGTGAGCACCTTGCATGAGTGAGTAGGGGTGACAGGTGGCAGGAACAGTGCAAACTTTTTTTGATGCTGATTGCTGGCTCAGAAGGGAGACGCTAGGATGTAATGAGGTCAGATAAGAGGTGGCCCAGGAGCTAAGAATAGGATTGGGCACAGGCTCCTGGTCAGGCAGGGGCATGTCAGTACCAGCCAGGAAGCAGACTGCCGCACCCAGGGAGCAGAGCAGGGAGTGGGGCCCAGGACCCAAGGTTCCAAGGATGGGGGCAGAGTCCGGCTCAGCTCATAACAGCTGATAGGCCAGAGATCAGGGAGAAGTCGAGGGTTGGGATCCAAGGCATTGGGTGAGCTCTGCGCTCAGAGGAAGCACCCATCTGGCAACCATGGCCTTCCTGGTGTCTGGGACACTGCGGGTGGCTGCTCAAGTGGCAGATGTTCAAGACAGCCTGGGAAGAAAGGTAATGGGAGGTACCGCCTGGCCCAGCCCACTCCTGGCTCCCAGCTGAGCCCCACTAGCCCATCTTTGGCCTTGCCTCTCCCCAGGGGAAGTACAGCGTGCAGGGGCCAAGGGTGGCCCTGACACTCAGCAGCCCTGAGGTATCAGCCTCAACAGTGGCTATCCTGGAGGGTGTGTTCCAGACCCTGGGCTTTGAGAGCTGCTGGAGGAGGGAGGCCTTGGTCCAGGTGAGTCCTAGCTTTCCTACCGCCTGCACTCTCAGCCCCATGTGGGGCCTCCCCAGACCCAGGCCTGCCCTTCATTTTTGCCCTAGGACTTCCTCGAGGAGCTGACTGGGTTCCGGGAACAGCTGGTTGCCCATGGGGCCCCTCTGGGCTGTGTCCTAGTGGCCTTGGTGGCCCCCAGTGGGCAGCTGAGGCAGCCGCAGAAGTTGGTTCGGGAGCTGAGTGGTTGTGGGGCCCTGCGGGGCTGCCCCAAAGTCTTCCTCTTGCTCTCGAGTGCTCCTGGGGGTGAGTGGCTGGGCCGGGACCCCCATTGTGGGGCAGGGCAGATCAGGGGTGTGTGGGCAGGAGGCTGAGCCTCTGCCTCCAGGCCAACACTGTACTTTCCCACCCAGCTGCCCCCGAGCCTGGAGCCTTCCTTACTAGCCTGTGTGAACTCTGTGGCCGCCGTCCTCACCGGTCGCTGCTGCAGCTGCTGACAGAGGTGGGGGCCCCAGATGGGGAGTCCCAGGGAAGGGGCTGTGCCAGTTGCCTCCCTTGAGCTTGTTACACAGATTCATTCACATGTTTCCCATCCATTTATTCCATGACACCATTCTGCAATTCATTGTCTACACTGGTGGTGTCAGACTTGTGGCCTTGCCTTTCACCCCCCGCCCACACCCCTCCTTACACCCACTCAGGATCTCCCAGATACTCCAACATCTTCGCATCTCCCTGCCTTTGCCCCAGCTCCTCCCTCTGCTGGCCATGCCTCCTAGTTGTCCCCGTTGGCCTTGTGCAGTCTCAGAATGTCAGTGATAGCCTTCCTCACGCTCCCTGAGTCAATGCTCATACCTCTGCCCAGACCGGTTCACCTCATCCAGGCACTGACTGTTCCATCAGAATGCAGGTCCCTGGTGGGCAGGGTTGGGAGTGATTCAGGTCTGGTTTCAACACCTGAAGTTCTCACTGGATGGTTGATTGAGTGGCCCTGGGTAATCTTGCAGGTGAGAGCTGGATCCCAGCTCTGCTCCTCAGCTCTCCCCAGGCTGGTGCCTTCCCCTGAAAGGTGGTGGTCAATGGTATGGCCACTGTATAGTCCATGTCCAAAGAGCCTATGACCTTGAACCTGAAATAGAAGCCCCCTTGTACCCTCCTCCTCCATCATTTGTTTCCTCATCCCTCTAATGGCAGGGGACCCCAAAGAGACCGTAGTAGCTAGGAGTCTGGCTGAGTCGTTCCTTGGAGCCAGGGTCCCGGTTCTCTCCCTACCATGCTTCTGTGGGACAGCCCCGTGAGGGTCCTCTGGCCCCATCCTCCCCAGGTCTTCTGCAGGACAGCCAAAGAGTCCTCAGGGGTCATCTACTGCCCAGTCCTTCGGAGCTCCTTGCGGGGGGCACTGTGCCTGGGGAACGTGGAGCCCTGGCGGCCTGAGGTAAGGGGGCAGGAGAGAGTGTCCAACCATGTGGCAGCAGTGGCAAGTGGGACAGAGGCTCAGGGAGACCCTAGGTGGGGGAGGCGAGGAGATGAAAGGCCCTCAGACCACTTTCCATGCACCTTGTTTGTAGCCAGAACCCAGCCCCAGCACTCAGTACGACCTGTCTAGGGACAGGGCTGCCCTCCTCCTAGCTGTGATCCGGGACCGGCCTGGGGCCCAGCACGATGTGGATGCACTGGGGGGCCTGTGCCAGGCTCTGGGCTTTGAGACCACCCTGAGGACAGACCCTACAGCTCAGGTGAGCGGAAGCCCTAAACTTCTGGTGGTATTCTAAAGGAAGGCATCCCCCACCCCAGGATCCTGGGGACTCTCTAGTGGGCCTCTCGCCATGGTGGGCAGGAAGTACACCTCCAAATCTAGCCTCCATCCTCCCTGCTACATGCATTGGGAATCCACTTCTCCTGGGCTCCTGTGGCTTCTCAGTCTGGCTGTTTCTCTGCCATCCTGCTCAAGGCCCCAGTTGGACCCTCAGACTTTTCTTGGAAGGATTTGTTTCCTTCCCAAAAACCCACAAACTCGTGGCCCTCCCCTCATGCCTCTTAACTTTTTGGTGCCAGAGAACCAGCTGCAGAACCAACCACATGTTACCTCCAATGAAGCCATGCCAGGCCTTGCAGCAGGGGTTGGAAGGACTTCCTTCCTGGTCCTGAGGCTGGCAGGAGGTAGAAGGAAGGGCAGGTGGGGGCTGGAGAAGACTACCTGGAGGGCCTCCAGGAACTGGAGAGGCAGTGGCTATGGCCCAGGCCTCAATCTTGTTCCCATGGCAGGCTTTCCAGGAGGAGCTGGCCCAATTCCAGGAGCGGCTGGACACCCGCAGGAGCACTGTGAGCTGTGCCCTTGTGGCCCTGATGGCTCATGGGGGGCCTCATGGGCAGCTGCTGGGGGCTGATGAGAAAGAAGTACAACCAGAGGCATTGGTGCAGGAGCTGAGCTGCTGCAGGGCCCTGAGGGGCTGCCCCAAGATCTTCCTGCTTCAGGCTTGCCGTGGGAGTGAGTGCTGTCTGGGGCCCTCCCTGGAGTCTCAGCCAAGTCCTGGCCTGCAGCCTGGCTCATCCTGCCCTAAATTTCCACATCTGGCCCACCTCCTCTCAAAAGCCTGAGTACTAGCCCTTTTCCTGCCCCCTCTTTCAGTGTCTTCTAGAGGTTATGTCCATGTACTTGAGCATTTCACCCTCAGCACTTTTCATTTTGTGCTCAGAATGTTCCAACCTGGTAGGCCTGCCTAGAGTTCTGGGGCCTGGACCCCCGGAACGCCGTGCCCCCCCCCCCCCCAGGTATCTGCTGAATGAAAGGACCTGCCTGTCCCCTCCTTTCCCAGGACACAGGGATGCTGGCATGGGGCCCACTTCTCTCCCCTGGTTCTGGCGCTGGCTGTGGGCAGCACCAGCCACCCCTTCCCACGCTGACGTCCTCCAGATCCATGCAGATGTCCAAGGTGGGTCTGCATTCCTTCTGGAGCATGGCTTGGACAGGGCTGGCTGGGCAGAGCTGTCTATCCAGAGCACATTTCCAGGGCTCTGAGCTGGGGTCCTGCTGCCACCTCTGTCCCCTCTTTGCCAAGAGGATGGGAAGAAAAACCATCTTAAACCACAAGGGCCTTTGAAAATCAAGGGTTTCTCCCCTAACTGAACCTTGAAACAACCCTGGAGTCAGGAAGGCAAAATAACTTTTCTGAAGTCACATGGCTGGTAAGTGGCAGGGCTGAAATTTGAACTCTGATATCTCTTCCCTGCTCTGCACTCTTTCCACTGCCTTGTGCTGCCCTTGAGCCAGACTCAGGGAGAACCTGGGGCTGGTGGAGTCCCGGGATGCGCAGTAAATGGGCTTGATCCCTCTTTCAGGCAGCAGCTTCGGGGGCCGCACTCCAGGGAGCCGTGACCAAGCAGACACCCTAATGGTCTATGCAGCTGCTGAGGGTAAGGGGATGCTCATCCAGAAGCCTTGTCAGACAGGGCCCAGCATCCTGGCTGGAGGTCTGCAGTGGCTTTAGTGGCAGCTGGGGCTTGGCATTTGTGGCACAAGGGTACCCATCTGGTTGCAATTAGGCCATTTCCCTGTTATGTGTATTATTTATAATAACAGTAATACTGGTGAGCATGCATCGCGGGCTGACTATGTCAAGCCCTGTACCTGCGTCTTTCCCTCTGGGCTGAAAGTTTCATGAGTTCGGGGCACTTCTGCCTGTACAGGGCCCTGCCCAGTGCCCAGCACATTGTGTGTTCACAGTGAATATGTATTCACTGCATAAATATCGAGCAACAACTTATTGTGGAAACAAGAAGTTCCCGCTCCCTGTCCCATTCCCTTGCCTGACGCCCTGGGGTCCTGTCTACTTGCCCCCACTTCCACTATCAGTCAGCCCCTGGGGGTTGGAGGGCAGCTGGCCGGCGAGTCTGACGCTCTGGCCCTGGTCCCCTGGCCTAGGCTGTGTAGCTTATCGGGATGAGAAGGGTTCAGACTTCATCCAGACGCTGGTGGAGGTCCTCAGAGCTGCCCCCGGGGGAGACCTTCTGGAGCTGCTGACAGAGGTGTGTTGGGGGATGCGGGCTGGCCACAGGGAGGAGAGGCTAGATGCATCCTTCTCCTCAGCCGAATACATGATGCCCACAGCAGTTGTTAGTCAAGCACTCACAGCCTGGGGAGAGTGCCCTGCACACCAGGCAGGGACACTCAGGGTTGCACTAAAACAGAATGCTCCAGTAGGGGCTGTGGGGTACAGGCTTATAGTAAGGGGGTGGTGTATCCCCTGGTTCCTGCAGCAGGAGGTGATTGGCTTGCTTGGATAGTTTTGCAGTTTGGCAGGGAACTGAAGCCCCTCAGATTGAGGCTGGTGTGGAATGCAGTCCGTCTGGCTGGAGGGGGAGCTAGCTGGGTGGGGAGCCTTTCCTGCTGGGTGTGGGGCATACCTGACAAGAGCAGGGGGACTCATGGCTAGTCCTTTTGGGTCCTATGCTGCCTGAAGATACCAAGGCAGCTCTCCTTAGATGCATTGGGTGCCAGGCTGAGCATCAGGAAACCCGGCGCAGGCTGAATGTGGTCCTCGCAGGTCAATCGTCAGGTGTGTGAGCTGGATGTGCTGGGTCCTGACGGCGACGAGCACCGCAAAGCCTGCCTGGAGATCCGCAGCTCGCTGAGGCACCGGCTCTGCCTGCAGCTACCCAGTCGGTGCTGACAGTGGGTAGCCGTACCCCAGTGCCACCACAGACCCCACCCACTTCTCAGTTTACTTCTCAGTAAACGGGGCATCACAGCAGGGTGCTAGGCACAGCTGGCATGCAATAAACCTCTGTTGATGGCTGCATACGTGAGTAGTGCCTCCTTTCAGGGGGGTGGGACAGTAAGTGAAATAATGTATGCAACGTGCCTGGCACGTTGTAAAGGCACATTTGTGTCCCTGGGAACCAGATGCTGGGCTTGCGGGAAATGGGGGTGGGGGGAGGGTGGGCAGCATCGGAGACGAACCCAGAATGGGTTAGGTTGGGCTGGATGTCCTGGGAAAGGGCAGCTTTGGGTACATATCACTCTCCCAGCCCACCTGCATACCAAGCGGTAGAAAAGCAGAAGACTTGGGCTCTGACTTCGCGACTGTCAGAGTCCAGTTTGGGACCACAGCCCTGGAACAAAGCATTGCAGGTTTAGTGGTGCTGTGATGGGGGAAAGCACAGTGATGGCGGGAGCAGGGGGCACCTTCTGACCCAACAAGGGCTGGGAGCACGTAGGGAAGATCGGAAGGGACCTCCCCAGGCAGTAGGGGCAGCGGAGGCCAGACCGGGTCTCGAATTCACAGCAACAGGATTGCCGGCTGAGCTAAATTGAGTGGAGGAGCCCAGATCGGAGCCCCGCCCACATGGAGCTCGAAGGGGCGTAGGGGAGCGGAGCTCCTATCCACTCTGAGAATCCACACCAGTGCATACCGCGCACGCGCCTAGACAAGCTTCATGGAAAAAGCTGTACAACACTTTTTTCACAGGGCCGCGTGGCCTAATGGATAAGGCGTCTGATTCCGGATCAGAAGATTGAGGGTTCAAGTCCCTTCGTGGTCGCTGGTGAGGTTGGTTTTTCTCCTTCTGCTTAATATTTTCCCCCTCTCTGGACAGCTCCCTACCCAGGTCTAGGACCTGACTCTGACGGCCCCGGGGGACTCACGCTGGTGGGAAGAAGCCAAGATGACTGCAGACCCCGAAGGCACCGGCCCAGGGACCCAGGAGTCCACCAGAAATTGTTTACATGACATTTAGTTCAGACGAAGAAAACTGACAGATGAGGGTTTGGACTGTTAGGGTGGGGTCGGGTAGGGGAGTTGCCCTCGGGTGCATTCTAAAATGTAAGAGATTATTGTGATGAAAAAGCTTTGGAAATAGTGGTAATGGTTGCGTAATATTGTGACTGTAATTGATGCCACTGAATCGTACATTTAAAAATGGTTAAAATGGCAAATTTAATATTATATATATTACCACAATAAAAGTATGTTTAAAAAATAGAATACATTATTCCTGTTTCTTGCACTGAGAGTGTACCCTTAAATTACTATGTGAATGTACATGTATATATTAAAATTTAAATATGAAGAGTATGCCCAGGATTGAGTCATCATTTTACCCAGGAAAAATGTCCCTACCCGTGGAACCAAATTCTCTCCAAGGGTTTCTGGCTAAGCGAATGACCAAGGTGATGAGAACTTCCCCCAGCAGGAGAATGTGAGGAGAACGCTAGGAGAATGGCACCCCGGATGCTTGGCGCAGCTGACCTGGGGTCCTGTGGAATATCACTTTCTCTTTTCCGTTTTGGTGAAGTTTCAGTGGTTTGTTGAAGGCTCATAAATATAAAGAAGAAAAACATCATGAAGATAAACATTTTAAAGATGGGAAAGAACATCTTATGGGAGGAAAGTAAACGCAGGGTTCTCTGCTGATATTAGAGTCCCATGTTCTGCTACTCGCTAGCCGGGAAGATACAGAGCTGTTATGGAGAGTCCTGAGGACAAAGACCTAAGGCTATTGGGCTCTGCTGAAAACCGTGGAGACCCGGGCCCAGGTATAACACTTTGGGTCTAGGGGCAATGTGGGGTGCAAGATGGAGACAAAGGACCTGCACTTTTTCCAAGCGTCTGACTGGTCCCCCTCTCCTTCGGCTGCTACGTGTTGCATTAACAAATGCCTTCCTGCTGCTAGTTATTCCGGGCCCCAGATTCTCCTAAAAGGAGCGGGAAAGGGTTCCTCAGAGGTTAATCCCCTCACTTGTAGCACCGTAAGTGAGGATCGTATCCCAATTCAATGAGCCAGCTGAGTTAACGCCTGGCATCCCAGGTCTGTGGGCTCCGTCTGCACGTGCACAATCTCTTTTAGCCCAAGGATGTTGCAAAAGATCTGAGAGGGAGTGCAAATGGAATGTGGGAATACAGGGGCACGAGAAAAGCTGGGGTAAAACCAGAGAACGATATATAACCTACAGGAAACACGAGAGAGGAAAGAGAGACTAGTCTAATATCATTGCAGGACATCACTCGTCAGCCCTGGTGGCCTAATGGATAAGGCATTGGCCTCCTAAGCCAGGGATTGTGGGTTTGAGTCCCACCTGGGGTAAAGGATAAAAAGGGTTGAGTGTTAATCCCTTTCTAAGGGTGAAACAGGAAGTTATTCTCACTAGTAGAAGAAATCAAGGGTTTTTAAGAAAATGAGCCCAGATGCACCTTTCATCTGAACTTTGTACATTCTTACCCTCTCATAAGGGTTGCTGGCATGACTGAGCAAAACTTGCAATTCTTTTGGCATATAAGCTATTTTCTCCTGGGTTAGCATTTGTACTCACTGCCTGCAGCATGTTGATCTGACTCGTTATGAGGCAAGTGGGAACTAGGGTGGTTGGTGTGGGCTTTCAGGAGAACTAGCATCCCCTTGCAAGACACCTGCTCCAGGTGAGATTATTATAGGATATGCAGGTACAGGAAAACTACTCTCTTCAGATAGCAGAGGGTGGGCTGCTGTAGAGGTTTAAAACCGTGATTAAAGATTCTCAACTTTGTCTGAGCTCACCTAGATGTTCCCAAGACTTCGGCTCTACTCGTCCATGACCTGTGTCATTTCTTCCACACGAAAGCTTTCCTAAGGCTATGCACTCCACTTACATTGTCATCTGTAACACGCATCATTCAATTATGTATTGAATTTTTAACAATATTAGCCATGCAGCTATAAGATTATTACATGACTGCCATAAAATGTCCCTGTATTTGAACATGACTTAGGCTGGAAGTTTAAAGGCCTGGTCTTGTCATTTTCTTTCTGTAAGCAAGCCAGTACACTCAGAATCCTTTCTGTGCCAGTCCTTGTAGTCACCTTTACTGCCGTTACGGTCAAGGGCAGCAGCCACGTGGTCCCCCAGGGTACTTGTTTCAGTCAGCACTTCATCATTATCTGCCAGGTGATACATGGCTTGATCACAATGCCACTGTGTGCCATAACTGCCAGTATCCCATTTCATGTTGGCAAGGAGCTCAGTACTGTGTTCAAGTCCAAGTCCATTACTGAGCCAGGGTCCATCAGCAGCCAGAATGCCATCCATTGTGGGGTGAGGGAAATGGGGAAAGGTTGGTAAAAGGTATAAACTTTTAGTTATAAGTTGTGAGGATCTAATGTATAGAATGGCGACTAGTTAGTAATAACATATTGTACACATGAAATTTTCTAGGAGAGTAGGTCTTGTGTTCTCAACATACGGACAGTAACCACGTGAGGTGATGAATGTTTTAATTAGCTTGGTTGTCATAATTATTTCACAATGTATAGTTGTATCAAATCATCATATTGTGTACCTTCAATATATATGATTTTTGTTTGCCAGTTACATCTCAAGAAGGCTAGGGAAAAAAAGAGAGTCCATGCATTATTTTAACAGATTATTAATGAAAAAATTATTAACTAGGTATAAAGAGTTGTTAATAAGGCAGTTGAGGCAGAAAGGGGACTCAGAGAAAGCAGCTACCACCTACAGGGCTGGGGGACCATGGGAAGAGGTAAGATGTTTTTCTTTAATTAATTTTAGAGAGAGAGGAAAGGAGAGAGAAGCATTAATCAGTTGCTTCCCCACCTCCGCATTCATTGCCTCTTGCCTGTGCCCTGACCCGGGATCAAACCGCAACCTTGGTGCCTTGGGACCACACTAACCAACTGAACTACCTGGCCAGGGTGAGGTGAGATTATTAGAAGTTAGAAGTTTGGAGAGGATTTAGGGAGCTTGAAAGCAGATCTCAAAAAAAAAAAAAAAAAAAAAAAAGAGATGCCACTCAACTAGCGTGGGTGTCTTTGAGCTCAGAAAAGAGCTGGAATGCAGACCTCTGAGGAGGGGACCTCAGTCAGCTTGCACTGGTGTCTCCAATGAGCTGTGATGAGGCTGATTCTGTAAGTGCTGGAATAACCTCAAACTGGATTCAGCTGCGGTTTCTGGAATGCATTGTTGCTGCATGGTTAAAAAGGAAAGTGGGAGGCAATAGGAACAGGAAAGAGGAGGTAGTGAGTCCTTTCTTCCTCCTCCAGTCTTTCAGTCTCTCTAGTTCCTCCTCTTGGAAAACCTACAAAAACCAGCTGGCAATGCAGAGTCTCCCTAAACAGAGTCTAGAAGGGTGAGTTTGAAGTGGAGAGGTAAGAGTGTAATGACCGGCATACCTGCCCTATCCTGCCTCTCCCACATCCTTACAGATGTGTCCTGTGTCCCCTTCATCAACTGACTACACAAAAGTCCCTATCTCAGGCTTGCTTCCAGGAAACCTGTCTTAAAACAGTTGGAGCCAGACTCGAAGAATGGGTTTCTGAAGCTGAATCACTTGCTGACAGCCTGGCCCCGAGGACCACATCACTGACGGTGGGTAGAGTTTAGAGAGACCCTGGCATGCCAGAGCTGTGCAATGATTAAGGCTGTTGCCCGTGTCTGACTAGGATGGAGTGACATTTCGGTGATACAGTAGAAATGGTAACTGTAAGGACTGGAATTATGTGGCTATTGGTGAGTGTCTTCAATGAATTGAAACAAAGGAATAACAGGCTCAGGCTGACTAATCACCACTTCAAAGCAGTATGAAAATCTGAGGCCACTTTGGCAGCATTAAAGTCCACCCACTTCTCTTATATCTGAAAGGCCAGTAAAGCTGAAAACCAGGCTCAAGGCCTCAGTGTGAAAGTAGAACTTGAGAAGAAGTGGAATTCTCAACCTCAGTGAGTCTCTTACGCCCATGTCAGGGTGTCAATAATGAACAAGTGACTTGGAATGGGCCTATCTGGGTAGATGCATCGAGACCTTGAACCCTCTGGGCCTTCCTAAGTGCCCAGGCCTCCAACCCCTTGACTGAAGACTATGAAGAGCCTTAAATGAGGCAGGCACCTTATAAGACAATGTTGGCTTTCCTCAGGACCTGCTCCTACTTCCCCTCCAGGTCACAGGACCAAATACTAGGGTCACATCTCAGCATGAGCCAATTGGGAAAATCCTGGGACTGCAAAGGAGCTGTGGGATCTGTATAACATGTCAGAGGTAATTAGGAGAGTTTGCCCGGAGTGGATCCTGAGGGCTCTGGATTGGGGTGGGGAGAATGCGAAGCTGGAAAAGGGAGAGATTATCAGTATGAGAGACACTCTTCCCTGGCATGAGACTTAACATCCTGGCAAGGTCCCTCAAGCTGGTTATGATACACTGCCGCCATGGTTCTTGGAAACGTGGAGAAAGCGATGGCCTACATTACATGAAGTAGAGGTGCCAGAAATACCATGGCAAATTGTGAAGGAAGGATTCAGAAGAGACAGCAATAGAACGCCTACAGACCTCCCTATCGGAGCGCAGACCGCCCCCCCCGCCCCCCCCGCCTGCTGAGTATGTATCTTGGCTGTGCCGGGAGGAAATGCCATTTACCAAGGCAAGAAATCATGCACAGGTGAGGCGGTGCACCAGCATCTTTGAGGAGTTTAGGAGTGACTGTTCTCTGGTCTGGCACCTACTGGGGCACATCAAAGTAGAAGGTACGCTTTTGTCTCTCACATCTCCTATTATTAAGAAAGAAGCCCAGCACTCGATAGGACCCAGGGATAGTTAATTTTCTGTGTCAAATTGGCCAGGCTGTGGTGCCTAGATGTTTAGTCAAACACCAGCCTAGATGTTGCTGCAAAGATATTTTTTAGATGTGATTAACATTTAAGTCACTAGACTTGAGTGAAAACCAGATTACCTTCCATTTGTGGGCAGGCCTTGTCCAATCAGTTGAAGGTCTTAAGAAAAAAGACTGAGGCTCCCTTGGAGAGGAAGGAATTTTGCTTCTATCTTCCAACTCAACATGGGAAGCACGACTGCTGTGCGTGTATAATCTCTGTTCTCCTCTCTGAGAAATCGGATAAATACAGTCTCTTTGGGGGACCTGTAGGATGCCTTAGACCAGACACCAAAGACCCGGCAGGCACCTCTCCACTCCCCAGCCCTCTCGTCCCCCCACCCCAGTATATGAAAGCCTCGTTTTTCTGGCATAGAGCCAGGACCCAGAGTTGGCTAGGTGTCAGAGGTGCGAGGTGCAGGGGGAACCAGGAGGAATGGGCCTCTGGGAACCTGATACCCAGAGGAAGACGTGACCTCTGACTCACTGATGCGGAGCCTCAGGGCCAGTGCCCGCTAACCCTGTAGCCACTATCCCATCCCCAGAAAGGCGCCCACACTTTCCTCGCTGCTTGCTTCTGGCGGGAGCGGCGCCACCTAACCTCTACTCCGAGTATCCCACGATTTCCCATTTTGTTTCTACTTTAGAAAGGAAGAGGGGCTGGGACAAGGCTGTTTAACCCGGTGAAGGACTCCCCTCACAGCCGAGTCTCTGTCCCGCAAGGGAAGAAAACCGAGGCAGCTGCAGGGGGAGGGGGTGGGGTGGGGGACAACACTCGGTATGGTGGAGGAGGCGAGAGTTCTGGGTCAGGGGGCACCTGCGGAGACAGATGGCACCCCACTAGGTAATAACGGCTCAGGCCCTGAGTTAGTGAGGTTCTACCTTTAGCTGAAAACCACTTCCAAGTCCTTTAATGACGTTCTCATTCAGCTGTAGAGCCGAGACTCAATCTCGTAAATGAGTTGAGTCCAAGTACTTTGGCAGTAATTCTTGGCCTGGTTAGCTCCTGCCGTGACGGTGGAAATTTCAAAGTTCCTTGAAGGAAAACCCCTCGGAGAGGCTCCCAGCCACTTTTGTGTCAATTTCAACTCTTTAAGTTACAAAATATATATATAACAAAACATTAATGATTCAAAAGCAAGTTCTGGTGACAGTGGAGGTCGGCTCCTGCCTATGGGCCTCCGTAGAGCAGCAACAGGTTTTTCTTTGGAAGAAGTTTAGTTTTTATGTACCCAGTCACCTCTGCTTAGTTGTAAAACCATCAGGGCAAAAGTCACACCCAACGCAGGCTCAAACCCACGACCCAGAACTTAAGGTTCTCATGCTTTACTAAGGAAGCTGGGCAGGTAGGTGTAAGGGTTTGTCACCCTGTAAGCTAGTTGAAGCTGCCTAGAACTTTGCTGTCCTAAGGATTCCGGGCACACTGCATTCCGGGCCTTGGAGTGTTGAATTTGCTGGTGCTTTCAGCAGGAAGGCAGGGGGCTGTCAGGCCCCTGTCTGCTGTCCCTCGTGGATCTTTGTGCCCCAGGACCTCCGGAGAGCTGGAGAGCTGGAAAGTGGAGGAGGGCAGGAAAGGGATCCGGGATGAGTGCCACTAAAGATGGCCAGTAAGGAACGCTGGGGGTCTTCACTTAGGGTGTGGGAACTACCTGATTCCAATCACGGACTCTCATTTTCACACTCCTGGCCTTTTTAGGGCGTGGAGTGTGGAGCAAATCAGGAAGGCTCAGGGCTTCGCCACGGGAAAAAGCCAGGAAGACCTTCCACCCCGGGTGAACGCTGGGTCCCTTGCCAGTGCAAGAGGACAGAAAAGCCGGGGGCGTTGGAGCAGCTGCTCTTCGGGGAAGCAGTGTGCCGCAACCTCATCTCTGACCTGCATGGGCGTCCCACACAGACCCCAGAGTAGCGAGGGTCTTCTGGGGCTGAGGCCAGGCCAAGAGGGGGTTCAGCTGAGGACAGGAGCCCTGGGGTCTGTGTGGGACCCCGAGATGATGATCACCTGGGCAGACTGTTTGGGGGCGACAGAGAATTATTTTCAGGGTCCTGAAATTGTGTCCCACTTTGAGTGAAATTTCTGGGCTGGGGTCCACCATGAGAGACCCCCCACGCTCACCCAGGCCACACGACCTCCTTCATCACCTGCCCCCTCCTCTAGTTACTTGGAGCTGGTGGCCGCCGGCAGGCTCAAGGGGAAGTCAGGTCCTCGGGTCTGGGCGCGAGGGTGGGCCTCAGCTCTCCTTCCGGGCAGGTTCCAGCCCCGCTCGCATCTCCTCCTCCCCACCTTCTGGAAGGGAAACCACGCCCTGGCCTGTCAGTTCCCCTTCCTAACTTCTCCAGCAACTAGGAAACCAGGAGGGCGGAGCCTGGGGCTCAGGTTTCCAATAACAAGTGTCAGTACCGGTTTTTTTGTTTTTTTTTTTTTACGTTGGGTTCTCGGTCTAGGAAGATGATTTTTCGCTTTGGGTGTGAGCGATCACGGGTTCAAGTCTCGGAGAAACCCATCTTAAATTTTGTATTTATTTTACTTTTAGAAAGAGGGGAAGGGAGGGAGGGAGGGAGAGTAAAGCAATGTGCAGGAGATACATCAACTGGTTTCCTCTCACACGCCCCTAACTGGGACCTGATCCCCCGACCTTTCGGTTCCTTTGGTTCTTGGCCGGCACTCAGTCCACTGAGCCACACCAGCCAGGGCCGATTTTTTTTTCTCACCACCCCCCTTCCCCGCACCGAGCGAGGGAAGGGAGGCTTGGTCCCAGCCACCATCGCCCTGGCCGTGCTTCCAGCAGTTCCTCGCTCCTCCTGGATCAGGTGCAGGACCCTACTTCTAGGGACCAAGAGGGGGGCAAAGCCCTCCCAGCCACGCCTTTCTCCACAAGAGGGAGACCCAGTCAATGTGTGTGGCAGGCAGTCCCAGGATCTGGGGTGACCGTGCAACTTAGCCTGGGAATACATTTTTTGCTTTGGATGTGAAAGTGAGGCAGGAGACAGCATAGGAAGAACTGAGACTGCAATACTGTTACTGGCCAGCATTTAGCACCCTGGTTGCCAGGAAACACCTTTTACCAATTAGGTAGAATAAATAGTAAACTGAGGCAGGGAGGAGGAAGGAGACAAGTCTCACATGCTAACTCACAGTCCTGAGCCTGGTCTGATAATATTGCCAGGTGTCCCAACATCACAAGAAACACTGTGTTAGCAAGAAAGAGGGGAAGTCCTTGAAATTTTATGTAGCGTTTCCACTATCTGGGAAAGAAAGCCTTGAAACTGTGCTTTCACCCCAAGGCCTGAATGTGGGAGAGGGTCCCTGGTGCCCAAAGAAAGAGCCCATAAGACAACTTTGGTTAATTGCCTACCTCTGGTCACTATCTGTTTTAAGAGGGAGTCCCTGATGCTTACAGAAAGAGCCTATCAATAACTTTGGAAAGTGCTCCAATTTAATTAACTGCCTCCTGTCACATATTTATTTTACAACAAGATGAACAAATGGGGTCTGGAGCAAGATAAGAATTTGGGCTAACAGACCCCCACACATACCTAAGTTTGGGTAGTCGCGTTCCCCCAGGAAAGCTGGCACCACATTTATCTGTTAATCAATATGTAACTTTTCCCCCTCCTATCCCACCAACTATATAAGTCCTCAGAACAAAGGTCTCTCTCTCTCTCTCTCTCTCTCTCTCTCTCTCTCTCTCTCTCTCTGGCTCAGGGTGCTCTTGGCTCTCAGGCCACTGGGCCTCTGGCCACCTGGCCTCAGGCTGCCCAGGGGCTTGCCACCCTGGTCTTCAGCTGCTCTGGCTTTTCTCACCCTGCTTTGCCCTGAAACTTTGCCTTCCACCCCCTACTCTGTCCAGTCCTGTTCTCTTCCATGGGAACGGGCCACGAGTAAACTGATTACATACTACAAGATTTGCTGATCTGTAATTCTTCACATGCGTCAGCAAGAAGAACCAGGTCTCTCCTGTCAACAAAAGGTTATAAATTCGAATTCTGGAGGAGCTCATGTTTCCAAAAGTCTTTTTCCTTTTTGAGGGGCTGTCCAAAGGGCCTTCCACAACCATGGGAAAGGAGAAAACTGCAGCAGGAGACTGAGCGTGGGGAAGGAGGGTCTGTGCCTCAGTGCTGGGGCCGCCAAGGGCCTAGGGTCCCCACGACACTCCTGAAGGTGCGCTGCAGACACGGGCATCTTTTCCTCGCGCTGGAAGAACTGCAGTGCTTCCTCATTATTCGGGTATGGTGAGACCAACAGATCCAGCCATTGGAAAGATGGCTTGTTACTCAGGGGTCCCAGGAGGAGGAGGACATGCCTCACCAGGGAGCCACAGGAGAAGCACCAAGGTTGGTCAAGAAGCAGAGGGAGCGAGGGGGAAAGCTGGGCCAGAGCCTTGATTGTGGTTCCACAGAAAGTGAAACAGGTGAAGCAGGTTAACCAGGTTTGGATGGGCTAGTTTGCTGATATCTGCTGGCTGTGGGAGCACAGGTGCTGTCCTGGGCTGAATGCTTCCCTGCCTGGGGTCATTCTGGAAGGTGCACAGTGGCCCTGATTGTGAGAATCAGATAGAAGAGCTGGTTGGGCTGTGGATTGGTTGGTTTGCATTCACTCGCAGAGGAGTTGTTTGCTATCTCCACAAACTAACTCCAGGAGCGGCAGTCAGACCATCAGAGTACAGAAAATAAAAGATACGGCTAATACAGGCAGGGACTGAGGAAATTTCTGGGAGTTTCCAACCTGGGAAGAATTTCCTGATCCCAATCACAGAGTCAGCCTGGCCCAGGATTACCTCCAAGGCACCCAGCCCCCTTCCCTGCAAGCTGCTTCAGGTCCAGAGTTCCGCCACCCCCATACCCCACCCTCTCAGAGCCTGTAGATTGGCAGGCAGGCCTGTGGGCCTGTTTTTCTCATCTAAGCCTCCCTGGGTTTCTCTGCTTAGGCCTTGGGGTGGTGATCTGGGTGCCTCTTTCAAGCCTTCTGACTACTGAGTTCCCGAGTGAGTTCTGCACAGAACCCAGGGCCTATTTGGATGCGCAGGGAGGCCTCTCCCAATCCTGAGGTCCATGGTGTCAAGGGGAAACCAGGCTCCCTGGCCAAGGCTTTCTTCTCTGGTGGCTCGAACCTTTTAAGACTCCAAGTCCTGAAGGGGAAATGACTACCGCCTCCACAAGCAGGACAGTTCCTCTCCAAAGTCCTCTTCTGTGTTGATCCTCCCTCAGGACCCCCTTCCCACTTCTTCACCAGGGTCCGCTTCCCTCTACAGCTAGCCTCAGTCCAGGGCCTGGCTTGAGCTGGACTCAGCTGTCATTTGTTCAATGAATGGGGAGAAGACAGTCTGGGACAGCAGGTGCATGCTGCAAAGGAAGGTCCTTGCACAGCAGGGATTCAGCTTCAAATTCCAGAGGAACCCATAGTTTGTTGTTGCTGGTTATTTTAGGGCATAAATGGAGCCCCCGGCAGAGTGGAGTGGGGTCTGGGATTGTGGGGATAGATTGGTGACAGGCCACATGGTGGGTGCAGATCCCAGCTGGACCCTAGTAGCCAGATTGGGCCTGGGTATCTGGGTGTGCTCAGTGGACAAGGAGACACCTTGCCCCAGGTCAGGGGCATTGGTAATGTGGGATGTCTCCCCTGAGGGGTCTGTGAACTTCCTCAGCATCTTTGCTCATCCTTTTGCTCCCCACTGACACATCCCTCTGTCCTGTGTGCCTTCCTGGCTGCAGCTTGTGCTGGGAGGCTGGTCTTGGACTCCAGAAGTCCGATCCCTGGTCAGGAACAAGTGTGAAATTCAGGATCAGTGCGCAGTCCCTTCAGTGTCTGTGTCATGGGAGGTGGTGTGGTCCTGGGAGCTTCTGGGAGCCTAGGGGTGTGAGAGTGGGTGTGAGGGAAGGAGAGAGTCCGAAATTTGTTCTCACTTTCGCTCCACAGCCCACCCCTTAGTGGGACAAAGAAGGACTTCAGGGCACTTTCCTAAACTGATAGTTTCAGTTTTCCATGGGTGGGGGGAGAACAGGGGAGCAAGGACACCCCAAAACCTGGTTGCAGACTTGCCGACTTGGAGTCTCAGCACGTGGTGATGCTGAACCTCGTTCGTTCCTCTCTTGTGCATGGGGACCTGAATCAAATCCTTCACGGACACCCACTGGAATGGGGAGGGGCGGTTTGCGGAAAAGAAAACGAGGACAGTTTTTAGATCTTCGAGGGCGCAGCTTGGTTGAGCTCACCAAGGAGGACAAGGATTAACCACAGGACTGTGGCTTGTTACTCTAAGAATACAATTTTCACTTAGAGTGTGAGAGGCCCAGGGTTCAAAGCCCCACTTAGCCCTGCTTCGAAGAGTGGTTGGTGGTTGTGTTTGTTGGAACCTAGGGTCCCAGAGCTCGGCTGTTGTGTTTGTGTTCGCCACACCACATGCCCACCCAGGGTGACCCCTTCATCCTTTCTGCTAGTGGTCTGGTCTGCTCTGCCCTGAGGGGCTGCCCCATGTTGAGTAGTGATTTAGTAAAAGTTAACTTTTTATAACTGTAGATGAGGAGGTAATAGTAGCGGCTTGCTCTGTTGACTAAACCAAAGGAAAAACTGTGGGTGGCTTTTCTCTGGTAGCTAGGTTACAATTTCCAGTGGACCTGGGTAGCTCAGAGGGGAAGTTGAGGAAGGAAGCAGGTTCAAGGAGAGAAGGCACCATCTCAGGGCAGCGGGGTGTGGCGGCAGGGCGCATGCTCCCTGCCGGCCAGATGATAAGCTGTTGGTGCATTTAAGAGTTTCTACCTAAACCAAGTATACCGGGAATTGCTCAGAGGTCCACGCAATTTGTGCATAGTTTGCTGTCAAAAGATACCACCACTCCCCACTCACGCTATAAAGGGCTGTATTCTGTTGGAATCTGAATTTGTTCAGTGAAAGATTTGTTTTCAAGTTTGCCAATTGTTTGTTTTCACTGACGTTTGAGCACATTATTTTATAAATGATGAGATTCCAGGGTAAGAATGGAATGTCTTTTTCTTTAAATTTTATTTTTAAAAATTGTATCAGTTTAAAAAGTCCACCTCAGTGTTGTGGTTCAGTACACTGGTTTTGCTCTATGGAGGAAAGAATGTTAAATTTGGTATTTTATTTTATTTATTTATCTTTTTAATCTTTTTAAAATTGTTGTTTGAATACAGTGGTCTCCATTTTCCTACCACCACTCTCCCCCCGACCTCCCACCCAAATTTGGCATTTTAAAACATGTTTCTCTAAGGTTAAACATAATTTCTAAATGTTATTTTTACTTGTGTTTGCTTTTGGTACAGTCAAATATTGAACTTGTTTTTTTAACAGTTCCTGATATTTATTTATTTGTTTGTTAATTAAAGATTTTATTTATTTATTTAGAGAGATGGGAAGGGAGGGAGAAAGAGGAGAGACACATCAATGTGTGGTTGCCTCTCACGTGCCCCCTAGTGGGGACCTAATCTACAACCTAGGTGTGTTCCCTGACTGGGAATCAAACCCCCAACCTTTTGGTGTACAGGTCGACGCTCCAATCAACTGAGCTACACTGGCCAGGGCTGAAAACAATTTATCTTATTAAAAATTATTTTGCTCCAACCGTTCTTGGTCTGCCCTTTGGGTGATTCTGAGCTGCTGGAACCTACCGCTTGGCCCTGACTGAGAGAAGGCTGGAGACTCCGGGGTGCCCACCAACTTACCTGCCACCGGGTCTCTGCCTCGGAATCCAGTCTTTCAGGATTCAGGGGCCGAAGTGAAGCAGCCCTGGAAGAAGCAGGCCGGTCCTTGCATGGCAGGTGTGAGCCGCTGAAACCGGTACACGGATTGGGGATGAGAGAACACTCGAGTTAATGTTGCTGGATATGAGCATGGCATTGGGGATATTTAAAAACAAAAGGACTTTATTTGTAGAGATATTTGCCCAAAAAAAAGCAAAATTCTTTGATGGGTAAAGCAATACTATATGTTCTGTAAAATATGTTAAAAATGTGGAGGGAGATAAGTTTTTTTAACTTATTGATTTTTGAGAGAGAGAAAGACAGACAGACAGACATCGATTTGTTACTCCACTCATTCATCTGTTGATTCCTACATGCGCCCGGGGTGGGGGGCATCTCACGCACAACCCTGGCAAGCATCGGGACTATGCTCCAACCAACTGAGTGCTACCCGGCCAGGCAGGCAGGTTTTCAGGATATGCAGGTTCAGGGCAGGCTGTGCAGAGGGTTTATGAGAACTCTTTATTTCTGCTCAATTTTGCTGTGTACCTAAAACTTCTCTTAAAAAACATGGAAAAAAATTCAGTTACTATTTCTTCTAATACTATTGGCTCCATCTTTCTCCTCTTGGATCTCCAATGACTCAAACCTCAGATATTTTGTTAAAGTCCCCAAATCCCTGAGGCTCTCCTTTAAAAAAAAAAATCTGTTGTTTTTTTCCCCAGATCAGATAATTTCTGTCATTGTATCTTTAAGCTCACTAATTCTTACTTCTTTGTTCATTCTGCTGTTGCCTATCTATTAAGTTTTTATTTTGGTTATTGAATTTTTCGGTTCTAAGTTTTCCATTTGGTTATTCTTTATATCTTATATTTCTTTGAGACTTTCTATTTTTGAGTTTGTCTCAAGCCGCTTGCAATTGTTCACTGAAGCGTGTTTATGGTGGCTGCTTTACCGCCTTTATCCCCGTCAGGTGATTTCAACTTCCGAGTTGATATTTCTCGATTATCTTTTCTCCTTCGAGGTGAGGTTTTCCTGGCTCTTAGTATGATCAGTGACTTTCAGAGCATCTTGGATATCTTCGGCATTAGGAGATAGATCTTACTTATTTTCTAGTTTACCAGTCTCCTTTGACAACGCGCCCTCTGGTGGGGAAAGAAGGAGCCACCCCGTGGTTAAGGCGGTAGTTCACAGGCGGTGGGTGGGGCCTCCTTTACTGCTGGCAGGAATGGAGTTGATGATCCCTACTAGGCCTCTACTGACACCTTCTGGCTGGAGAAGAGGATGATCGCTTCTTATTCCAAGTGGACAAACGGAAGGTTGGGGCAACGACGACGTTCATCATTAGAAGTCAGAGAAATACGGGGCAGGAAGCTGCTGCTAGGGCACTGGGCCACAGGCCGAAGTAGCCCTGCAGTTTCTGCTCAGATCCCAGGACAAGGAAAGGGGAAAAGAGGAAAAACTGGGGACAAAGTGCAGGGGTGTATTTCGTGAAGTGTATGCTCAGGGCATCCTGACACCGCACTGGTCATCATTGACAGTAAGTAGTAGTGTAAGGCCACTGGCTAGAGCCTGGCTCACCATGAACATGGTTCGGGGCTTCCTGGACCAGGGCCCTGGCATTATCGGTCCAGTGTGGCTGGCTGGGTGCTCCCTCTGGGGGTCCAGGAGCTACAAAGGTATCCCAGATGGATACTGTGGAAAGGAGTTGAAATGGTGGGACTCGAACCTGAGACCTCGAACCTGAGGTTTGAATCACACACCTGAACTTGTCCTGCACCTGTTCATTTCCTTATTCCACCATATCGTTGGCCTTTCCTGCTCCCAGACGGCCCCACAGGAGGTTGGGGTATGTTCATAGCCCTGAAGGGGAGGGTGGTTTAGTGTCTCCAGACCTGGCACCAACTGCAGCTCTGGGGTTCTGGAGCTCTGTTCTGGCTCCCCTAGTTCTGGGTTTGGTGGGCCTTTCCACACCCAGCAAACTGAGACTTTCATCGCAGCTGAACTTGTGGGTCCTTTTCTCTCTCTATTGCCCAAGGTACAGGGTAGAGCCACAGTCCCAGATCCCTCTGTCCAGAGGAGCCCTTGTGCACTGCAGCTTCCACTCTGCTGGGCCTGGCAGCATATTTGGACTAGAAGTGTAGGTCTCTTTGAAGCTTAGGTGTCGGTGCACCGGTTACTCCAGAGTGGCCTGGGGCTTTCCTGGCTCTCCCTCAGGAGGCTCTGTTCCTGGGCTGGTGTCCTCATCTTCAGCCCCCACTTCTTTGGCCCTGAAGGCACTGCCCCCCTGAGCTCTGGAGAGGGTCTCCTGCCTGTTCTTCCCTATACACCCCAGTCCACATCCAAAAATATTCAAGATTTCAAGTTGAGACTCCTCTGGGCTTTCTCATACCCGAGATGAGAAGGAGGCCCATGGACCTCTACCCTCTTCTTCAAAGGTCTGGAGAAGAATCCTTCCTTGCCTTCCAGCTCCTGGTGGCTCCCAGCATTTTGGCCTCTAGACCCATCACTCCAGTCTCTTCCTCTATGGGCCTCTGTGTCTTAATATAATCTTTTTATAAAGACACCAATTATTGGCCGTGTCTGGGTGGCTCCGTTTGTTGGAGCACTGTCCCATACACAAAAAAAGGGTTGTAGGTTCGATTCCTGGTCAGAGCACATACCTAGGCTGCAGGTTCAATCCCTTGTCAGGGCGTGTACGGGAGGCAACTGATCCAATGTTTCTCTCTCACATCGATGATTCTGTCTCTCGCTCTCCTTTCTCTCTCTAAAATCAATAAACATACAATAAAACATTGGATGCAGATTTAAAAAAAGGCACAAGTCATTGGATTAGGGCCCATCCTCCTCCTGTATGATCTCACTTTAGTTAATTATGTGTGCAGAGACCCTACTTTCTGAAGTTCCGGGTGGCCCAGCAGTATTGGGAGGACACCATCTAACCCGGTACAGTATCTTTCTGGAAAAAATTTTTATATTCTTTTAAAATAGCCATAATTATTTTCTGATGGGATTCATGCACTTGATGGGCCCTGTAGAGCTTCTCCAACCCTGGAACCAGCGTGGCTACTGCTGCTCTTAGTTCCTATTCCACATTAATTTTCCTGCACTGCTTGCTTTTAATTACAGAAACCATAGAAAGCCTAGCTTTGCAAAAGTATAGCATAATCAAAAATTGGAACTGAACTGCCTCGAGTTAGTAGTTTCACAGAGTGTGGGTAGTAGTGAACCACAAACCAGGTCCAAAGCATCACCCTGGGTGTAGCAGTCACGTGCTTGAGGAAGAGAAGTAGCTGGCAGCAGAGGGAGCTCCTGCTGCTGGCTCCTTGGGAGGGGGCCGGAGGGCGATTGTTCTGGAGGCAGCTGCGCCCTGAGCCCACTCCCACCCGGGAGGCCCTGTCTATGTCTGAGTAGCACCCTGATCTAGCAAGTCCAAGCTCTTAGCTGTCCCCAACACTAAGGGCTCAACACCCCAGGCCTGCTGAAGTTGTCCCTCTCTCTTGGTTCCAAATGACATCATAGTCAGGCCCCACACTGCCTGCTTTAGAACAGGAGGCTTCTTGGGATTGAATTCAGGACCTTTCACATCTAAAGCAAGAAAAATTTTTGTGGGCAAAAGATTCCCTTTGGCTTGTGGTCCTTGGTGACTCTAACTTCTGCTCTCTCACTTGCCTGACACAGTCTGGATTTCCCTTTGAGTGCGACACAGGGATTGGACAGAGAGGTGGTGCCCCCATCTCGGATTTGGGATGCCAACTGGGTCGTGTCTGAAGTCTGGGCACCCTGCTGCTTCCCTCTGCCCCAGAATACTGGGGTCTGATGTTCAGGGAAACACCACGTAACTTTGCTCCACCCCTTGCCAAAATGCCGGCAACTTCTGGCCAGCAGAAGTGAGCTCAGGCCCACGCTGGCCCTGAGTGGACCTTGGCCCTTTTTGGTTATAGCAACTGACTATCCTGGGAAGAAACATAGCTGAATTATAGAGCTCGTATAGAACTTGAACCTGGGACCACTTGTATCGAAAGCAAGAGTCACACCCTTACACCAGCAAACCAAGCTGTCCTTTGTAGGTGTCCTTGATTCTGTGTACTTTCTCCCCCTTGCTCAGATTGGGCAATGTCCCAGATGCCTGCCTGGAGGGAAGAGGTATGTGGTGGGAGTATTTGGCTTGGCTTCTAGATAGCGGTGAGGTTCAACATGGGGGTCCCAAAGTTCCAGGGTCAGTTCCATCCACTACCCAGCCCCCACCTGCCACCAGGACCTCCCTCCAGGGCAGGCTGATCCAGGGCACTTGGGCTACGGCTGAGCTGGGTGTGGCTCTAAGACCACACATGAGTTCCCTGTGTGACCCAAACCTGGAACTAAGGCATTCCTGCCATCCCAACTGGCTGGCTGGGGCCATTGGCCTAGGTCAAAGCTGCCTCACCTGTCTATAGGAAGGCAACTAGGGTCTGGGCAGACCGAGGGGCTCCTGCCCTCAGCCAAATTGCCATCCCCCGGTCTCAGTGACCAAAGCCTGTGTGGATCTGGGTCCCTCGAAGTTCCTTTCCTTGGCCGGGCAGCCCTTTTCACGCAGGGGCATCCCTGGGCTGGACCGATGTGCAGGGCTGAGGTACTGTGCATGTCTTCCCTCGAATCCGTCAAAGGTTACAGAAATCTACTGGAAAGGAAGAAGGTGGCCCTGGCCACATCCCTGGGGTACAGGTCCCCCCTCCAGGCCTGTAGTGGGTCCCCTGTATCTTTCCCACTCATGTCACACTACCTGCCCAAAGCAGGGCAGGGGTGACCTAGGGTTGGGTATGTATGGTAGAGTGCAGGGGGAGGAAGTTGAGAGTATGAAAGTGAGATTCATCAGGGATCTGGACTCAGGAGCTGCTGCAGGCCCAGGGGGACTCATCCCCTAGGGGCCACTGTGGAGAAGGATGCCTTGTTCCACCTGTCTCTTGTACCCTTGACTCCTGTGACTCTGCCCTCCATTCTCCAAAGAGGGTCCCCAGCTTCCCTCCCTGGAGGCAGAGACAGGTAGGAGGAACCTTCAGTTCCGGTACCAGAAATGGGAGGGAAGGGGGCAGTTTAGTGTTGCTGCCCTCTCCTGTGGACTGGGGACCTGAGTGTAGAGTTAGACTGTAGGGGGTGGGGTGCTTGGTGACATTAGGAACTGGCCTCCCAGTGTTCGTCTGGGTCAGTGTGCCAGCCCTGCCAAGTCCCTGAGTTTCAGACTAGGTGGTCCCCTCCCCTTCTCTTCCCTCGCAGCTCTCAGTATGAGGTTCCTGGGCAGCGCTGGGGAGGAACAGTGGAGTCAAGCTGGGGACAGCACGGCCTGGGGAGTGGGTGGGGTGGGATGGGGTGGGCTTATTGTGCCTCAGGATTACTTCCTTCTCCCCTTGAAAGAGAGCCAACGGCCAAGTCAGTTGGTACGATGTGGACTTTCAATCTCAGGGCCATAGTTTCAAGCCCCCTGTTCGGAGAGAGCCTGTGAACAGGATTCTCTGGAACCAGGTTCACCCTGACACTTACCACCTTCCGGGTAGGGTTACAGGCAGCTGTGAACCAGGCACGAAGGGGTGCCCTGGTGAAGAAGGGAAGGGCCTCCGTCCTCAGGGGGGTTGGGTGGCTTCTGACAGGGTGAGGTGAGGTGGGCAACGGACTTAAGTCCCAGGTCGCATTTATTTATTTGCCTGTTGGGGTTTTAGGTAGTTTCCTGTCATCCACAGCGGCCCAGCATCAGGCCTGCAGTTGAGTAATCTCATACAACTGCTCAGATGCCCTCCCGCCCTGATGGATGGGCAGGTTTCCAACCTATTTTGAGGCGACTAGTTGTCAGGACTGTGGGGTGGAGGTGGCCCTTGGATCTACCTCTCTGAACCTTCCTGGAGGGCATGCAGATGTGAATTAAATGAACAGGAGTGAGGTCCTCCGCCTCCTGACCCTGGACTTCTGAGTTCTTTGAGACCCAAGGCATATGATTGGACACCTCCCCTCTCATTCTCTCACAATTCAATCTTGTGACGCTTTCCTTGAATGACATTTATATCAATAGATGGAGGAGAGCCTGACATCAGGGCCTTTCCTTCCCAGCGGGGACCCAGGACAAGGCTCTGGAGTTTGCAAGACTCCAAGAACGAGTAGAGGGATAAAGGAGGGGATGTGGGCTGGAGCAGACATACCAGCCCTCACACTCAGCGTCCCATTAATAGAACCAGAACCCACAGGGAAAAGGAATAGGAGTGTGAGCACCCCGGACAGCCTGTCTGCTCACCTCTGGACTGGGAGAAGAGACCTCCACCCGCTTCTTTCAGCAGCAGAATGTCTCACCCTTCCCCAGGAGACCCAGTTCCAGGGCTTTTCCCACAACCGCCCCCTCTCCCCACAACTCAGGTTCATTCCAAAGAGTGCTGAGTCCCTACTCTCAACCCCAGGCCCAGCGCCCAGCGCAGGGAGACCTCGGCAACTCAGGTGGGAGGCTCGTTGCCCCAGGGTTATGATTCTTGGCTTTGAGTGTAGGAGATCCCAGGTTTAAGTCCCCGTCTGAGCCCAAGTTGTGGGCCCTTGCTTTTTCTTACTTTACAGGGGGATGATAACAAGTCCCAAGCTGCAGCTGAAGCTGGACTAGGCAAAAGTCTGTGTGACTGTCTGGCCTAGGGCTGCACTCTCCAATCCAGTAGCCGAGAGCCACATGTAGCCACGGAGCCCTTGAAATCTGGCCGGTCTGGTTGAGACAGTGCTGCTCTAGGTGTAAAATACGCATGGGATTTTGAAGACTTGGTATGAAAACAGTAAGATATCTTATTATGTCTTGGAATGTCTTGGATATATTGGATTGAGTAAAAAATATTATCATAATTCATTTTACTTCTTTCTTTTTACCTTTTTGTTTTTTAATGTGCTACCAGAAAATGTTAAGTGGCAGGCGTGGTCCGTGTCTGTGGCTGCAGGAAAGGACTGAGCTGGGCCAGAGGCTTGACTCTCACTGGCCGGGCACAGGTCCCGGGACCACAGGCTGACACAGACCCTAACCGTAAAAACGCTCCCTTCTGGTTCAGGTGCGCAGCGGTGGGGCGTCTCATATCTCCCACCCCAGGCTCTGGATGAGAGGTGTAGCCATCTAGGCCTTACTTATTTTCATCATCTGTTAAATGAGGGTGATAACAGCACACACAGCAAACATTTATGAGTTAGGTTTGAAAACAAAAAAACAAAAAAACGCTTAACACAGCATCCTGGCACATAGTAGGTGCTCATGAGTGGTAAAAACTCTGGCCATTTCAGAGATAGGCAGTTCTGATGGTTGGGGATGTTGAACGGCATGGGTCACTCTTGCAGGGACGGCTGTTTCTTTTCTCACCTTCACTGTTGTAAAGAAACACCGGTCCCCGATCATGAACGTGCAGCTTTCACTGGCAGCTCACAATCTTTGGCAGGGGAACCACTGCCAAGGCTGCCCAAAGGATCTGTACCTGGATGGGTCCCGTAATTCCTGGTTCAGGAGGCCAATGTCTCCTCCTGCAGGCCACCAGGTGCCAGCTTCCTTTCCAGGAACCCCCACCCTTTCCACACTGGCAGCGCCCAGAACTGGTGGGTACCTCGAGGTGCAGCGCCCGTGGTGTTGAAGGGGCCCCGCATTCACGGCAGACCGTTCCAGCGTTTTGCTGTGCTGGTTTCTGTGATTAGGGCTCAGCACAGGCGAGGAGTATCGGCATCGCCGCCTCTGCCCTGCCGTGCCCTGCCCTGTCAGATCCCCCCCTGCCCTCAAACCCAGCTCCGTCTGATGCCGTGTCCCAGGATGGTGCCCTTGGGGCTGGGGCTCGGACTATACGAACGAAGAGACAGGCAGCGGCACTCTTCGAACTCTGGGCGCTGGGGCTGTGCACTCAGCAACCCCAGATCTCAAACCATCCCAACCGAACACGCAGCGTGGAGGCCTGTTCCAAATCGAAAGAGAAGTGGACCCGTTTTCACAGCTGCGGCAGCTCTGGTAAGTCAGCCACTATCCCGGGATTGAAGCCCCAGCTACGTTCTCTGCGTGTTCTCCCGTTGCAGCGTTGGAACATCAGCAACCAAGTCACCTGACATCTCAAATCAAAGGTCAGAGAGTTCTTTTAATATGGCTCGTGGGTTTGATCCCCGCTTTGGGCTTTCTCAGACTTTTCAACAACTAATTCTGTTTAGAGATCTTCCAGAGAAAAACTTCTGGGCTCTTCCTTCTATGAGGAGGAGGTAATACTGTACTTGGATAGGATTCCTTCCCTGTGTTTGGAGGGTTAATTTAGGGGGAGGTGGTTTAAACATAGACAGGCAGACTCAGACCTGGAGCGCAGGGCCCTGCGTGGTTGTGTGGGAAAGGGGACTGCTGAGCTGAGGCGCTTATCTCAGGGACTCCGCCTGCAACCCGCCTTGGGCCACCTTCTGTGGCCCTGGGCCTGTGGCTTTAACCGAGGCCTCCATCCACTCTGGGTCCCCAACTTGAACAGATCTTACCATCCCATTGCAGGGCTCAGACCAAACTGGATCCCATAATATTAGAGGACCCAAATGACACCCCAAGATGTGCCTCTTAGCCTTTTCCAGACATGTTGTCTTCAGACCCACGGAAGCGATGCACCTCCTCCCTGCCCCACACTCTCAGCAGGAAGTCAGAAGCCCCCGTGACAGTGAGGGTAGTACAGGGAATAAGAAAAAAAGCGTCTACCTGGCTGGTGTAGCTCAGTGGATTGAGCGCGGGCCTGTGAACCAAACAATCACGGTTCGATTCCCAGTCAGGGCACATGCCTGGGTTGCAGGCCAGTTCCCAGCAAGGGACACACGACAGGCAACCACACATTGATATTTCTCTCCCTCTCCCCTACCCTTCCTCTCTAAAGATAAATAAATAAAAAAATCTTAAAAAAAAAAAAAGAAAAAAAGCGTCTAAAATTAAATCTGACTCCAATTTCTGGGGCCTTCTTTGTTTGTTTTTAAATTTTATTTATTTATTTTTAGAGAGAGGGGAAGAGAAGGAGAAAGAAAGGGAGAGAAACATCGATGTGTGGTTGCTTCTCGCATGCCCCGAAACTGGGGACCTGGCCCCAAACCCAAACATGTGCCCTGACTGGGTATCAAACCTACGAATCTTTGGTTCACAGGCCAGCACTCTATCCACTGAGCCACACCAGCCAGGGTCAATTTCTGGGGCCTTCTATCCTCCCTTCCCAAATACAGGCAGCCCCACTCCCTCTGTGCTCACCTTCCCTGCTCCAGCCTGGCAGTGCTTCTTTCCAATGACCCCTTCCAGCACCCAGGAAACCGTCCTGATCACAGTCCTACTGTCCCTGAAGTCCCCTGAGCAGGTATAATACTCACTGTACCCCTAGCTCAAGGCCTGTCCTAGCCAGTGATTTACAGAAGAATGGGTGGCTACAGGCCCCATAGAACCAGCGGGGCAAAACCACTTTCTTCAATGAAAGAAAGAGAGGCAGGTAAAGAGACTGACCTTGATTGATATGTTAATCTAGGGATACTCTATAAGCTTTGGGAATGAGAAGCCCTGGATTCAAACACCTGACAAGCCCTTCCCTTGCACACAGAATATTTTTATAATATAGATAAAAGTGGTGGATCAAAATCTGGGTCCTTTTACTTTATGGGAGAGGAGAGTGAAGGGGTTGAGAGTGGAGAGAGGAGGAGGTTCCTGGAGCCTGAGACCCCGCGCGCCTGCCCCCGTTGTTCAGATCCCACTTTAGGATACCGTGGACACAAAGAGTGGACTCCTGTCGCAGAGCCATGCACCCAAACTTCCTTGCATGGACTCCATCCCTGAACCTCAGTCTCTGGAGAACTCTGTGCTTCCTTGAGAAATCTTGTATTGGGAAATTTTCATGGCCAATTAGCTTGTGGTCTGGGGTCTTGAGCCTCCCCCTAGGTGTGAAAGATCCAGGACACAAATCCTGGGCAGTTCTTTTAGGGGTGGGGGAGGGTTACAGGACCAGGCTCCTCAATCCCCATCTGGACTCCACAAACCTGGACCTATAATACTTAGGCTCTCAAGGGCCTCAGTTTACTCATCTGTATAGTGAGGATAATAGCACTTCATGCTTCAAAGACTTATTTGGGATATTAACGCTTTCTTTTTTCTTCTTCTTTTTTTTTGCAAAGCATTTAGAACGGTGCCACAAGACCGTACGTAGCATTAATCCTTTCTGAGTTCCCAGCCTGCTCGCCCATCCCAGCCCCATTCTCACAGCTGCTCTGGTGGAAGCTGGGTTTTCTCTCTGAGGCCCCTTTCAATTCCCTGAGCATCTCCCACCTCACACTCCTCCTGACCCTTTTGGGCAGGAAACTGAACAGTCTCTTGTCCCAAATTGTCGGATCCTGGCTCTGTGCCACTCCTTCTGCAGAAGCTGGATCCTGAGGGCCCGCTCCCATTAGGTAACACAGACGGATTTGAGTCTGAGTTCAGCAAAATATTTCAAGGGAAGAAGGAATCCACTTGCTTTCCATCACCTTGTGGAAGCTGTCCCAGGTTCCCACATGCCTGGAGTGGCCTTAAGCTGACTCACCCACTTCCTGTGGCTTCAGGGTACTTTCAGAACCCAGGGACTCTGGGCACAAACAATGACTAGGACCAAACTTGGCGCCCAGCACCATTGGGGTCTCAGGCTACGTGTGACCTTTGTGGTCTGGGTTGAAGGTAATGTGTATGACTGAAAACATTGTCCACAGTCTGGTTTTGACTCTGACGTCACACTGATCTAAGACTCAGCTTTAACTGAAAGATTCAGTAAGGTGTAGCTGTGTGGGTTCTCTACCAGCTCATTCGGGGGAGTATGAGACTTGTAATCTCAGGGCCATGGGTTTGAGCCCCAGTTTGGGCATTTAAAAAAAAATCCACCAGTTGCGGGCCATAATGGCATTTGGGTTCCTGGTCCCTCATAGGTTATTTTCATGCTTGTAGGTTGTTTTTCTGCTCCAGATTTTCCACCTTGGCCTAGAAAGCTCCCTGTTGGGGCACAAGAGACTTAAAATCAGTTATAATGAAGAGTTATAATAAAAGCGTATGCCCACTCACCCCAGGAAGCTGTGCTGGGTTCTGACCCTCCGAGATGTCAGCCCCTTGAACCAGGATCTGCCTTCTGGACATTTCTGGAGGGCCAAGAGAGTAGCAATTCAGCCACCCAGTCTCAGGACAAAGCAAAGACCAGCGAACACTTTAAGGCCAACCAGAGGGCTTTCTTGCTCCTTGTTAGCAAAGGCCTTGGGAAGGAGTCCCACAAGGGTTTAACTCCACAGGGAGTTAAAAGACTAGAAAGGCCGAAAACTGGACTCTTCCGGGATCTGACTGCACGCTAAGCACACCCATCCCTTGGGCCGATGCAAACTCCTTTTGCTGCTAACCTCTTGCTCAGCAGCACTGTCCAGACTCATTTCCATGGTCTCCATGAGGTAATTTTGGGGGAGAGTTTGATTCAGATATTTGATCAGGTAGATGGGTATAGGGGCCCTAACGTTTATTACTTTGGGAGTTCCAGTGTCTGTTTCATGCCTCCCGTCCCACTAAGAACTTGAGGCCTCAGGCCCAGGAAGGTGGATGCGGGGACTGGAGGCAGAGGATTGGCCCTGGTGTGGGAGCAGCCTGACTGTGGGCGTGGCTGCAGCCCTCAGACTCTCCTTCCCCACCGGAAGCCCAGGGGGAGCACCCCCCCCCCCGCCCCCTCCCCTACCAGGAGGCAAAAGAGGGTGGTTTCAGGACTTCTGAGAGTTGCAGCAGCTCAGCTGCTCACCTGAGGAGGGAGCCGGTGGCTGTGCACCCACTGTGCGCACCCTAACAACTGAGCTGTCAGGCTGATCCGCTGTAATTTTTCCAGTGCCACCCGCTGGAGGAGAAGGAGAAAGAAAAAAGAAGGGGGCGGGGCAAAGCAAGTGTGGCTTGCTGGTCTAGGGCAGCGATTTCCCACCTTTTCCATCTCATGGCACATGCACACTAATGACTAGAATTCTGCCGCACACCCCAAAACATTTTGTCTGCTGATATGATAAAAAGTAGGTATAATTTTTTTCATTAACACCGAACAGCTTTTGTGTTGGCTGTTGTCATTTTTTTTTTAAATGTGACAATTTAAGGGAACCGAGGTCAGTGCCCCTGGCTCGATAGGTGTTTCATGTTTTAAAAATTCTTGTGGCACATCAGCGTGCTGGCTGTGGGACACCGGTTGAAAGTCCCTGGTCTAGGGGATCTGGTTCGCTTTGGGAGCAAGAGGTCCCAGGTTCAGATTCCAAATGAGCCCCTCTTCCCCCTCCGTGTCTTCAACGGAAGACGGGAGACCGCTTGGCACAACCGGGGCGGGGGACCTAGTGACGCAGACAGCATTCCTTCAGCGGGGATCCCCAGCTAGCAACCGAGCGCGGTTAGAGGAGACGATTCCGGGGAAACAGGAGGTTATTTTGAGTAAGGGGAAGTGCTTCGTGGATTGCTCTAGGAGTACAGATCTCTTAGAGTTAGAAATGATCCCCGCTCAAGTCCCGGGTTAAATCCTACAAGTTGCGTTTTACTTGGGGGTCGGGCTTCCAGCGGCAGAACTTCAGTGGTCCCTACGGCGCACACTCAGGCACAAGGCCATTCTAGAAGGGAGAGGGAGGAAAATCAGCAGCATGGATCCGGAGGGGTGGTGGGACTTCGCGCTCCATGTGGGGACCGGAGGACCTCCTCGCCCTGGTGAGGGGGGTAGGGGGTGGGGCATCATTGACCCGCCTTGGCGCGGGGTCCTGGTGGCCCGTCCCACCTCCCTCCAGGAGCCCCTCCCGGCGCCAGACCGTCGCAGGGCGCCGGAGGCCAGGACCGCTGTTGGCCGGCTGGTTTGGTCCGTAGAACAAAGCGACCCTCAGCGTCAGCCTCCAGCCTCCGGGACTGGAGGCCCCACACCAGCAGCTCGTTTTCTTGGTTTCGATCTCGTCTGGGGCGGGAGCGGGAGGCGGAGCCTGCAGAAGCAGGCGCGGGGGAAGAGCAGGGGCGGTGGTGGCTGTTTTCCGCATGCACTTCGCAGGCTTGTGGTCAGCACCCACGGGGAGCCACACCGTGGAGGCGTGGCGTTTTTCAAAGCGAGGGTCCCAAGTGATGGGGGCTCCGGGACCTCCACGCACCTTTGCCTCACTGGAGCGTCCACCTGCCCGGCCCAGCGTGCAGAGTAACCCAAGGGCGGCGGAGGGACTCACGGACTTCCTGGCCGGAGGATCTTTGTTGTCCCAGCGCAGAGTAGAGGTGGCAGCCGGCTGGGAAATGCGGGTCGGCGCAGGGGCTGTTCCCTACTTTGTGCGCCCTGTGGACGCTGGGCTGCCTTCCAGGCGGGTCTGAAATCCGAGTCTCCTCCTGGGGCAGGTCCACCATCTCTGCGGGTCCTGCTCCAGACGCCACACCAGCTACAAAGAGCCACCGGGTGGTCCAGGGTGCGAGAGATCCCGGATGACCCTCTGCACCTCCCCAGGCTGTGATCGGAGATCTAGGATCGGTCCTGAGAGCTCAGTGCGGGGTCGCAAAGCTCGGCTCCGCGGGAGATGATCTATATAAGTCTGACTAAGTGCCTCTCACTACCCTTAAAAAAATAAAATAAAAGTTCCAAAGCGCGAGACCTTGTCTCCCGATATTCTTTTTAGTCCGGGTCCGGAGTTCCTTCCCGTGTGCATCAGGAACCCATTCTTCTCTAGTCAGACGCCGGACACTGTTTAAACGTCCAGCCTGGGGCTTGCCGCGCAGTCCGGAGCTCGAGAAGCCAGGGCCCCCGCGAGCGGGACTGGGAGTTTGGGGGGAAGAAGTGGGCGATGGGCTCCTTTGCAGCAGGCCTCTGAGGTGGCCTCCCTCTGTCCCCCCAGGAGCCCGGTCCCCCCTGTTCTGGGGCCCCGACTGCGGGTGGGTGGGAGGAGCCTAGACACAACACCTGGTGAACACCTGGTGATCCCGCTAACATGGAATAGCTAGAAAATCCAAGCATTTGAACATAGTAGCCGGTGTTTTGTTTTTCAAAGTCTACATGATCCATGTGGTTACAGCCCCACTTCATGACCTGTCCACACCCACCCCCCACCCCCCGCCCCTCGCAGAGCCCCATCCCTCTGTCTGGGATGAAAATAAAACTACCAAGACATGATCTTCTTGGGGAGGAGAGGTGGCCAAACTCTGAAAGGAGAATGACCCAGAGTCCCTTCCTCACTGGACTTTTATTGGGTTCAAATACATAAGAATACAGGTAAGTCAGGCAGCAAGGATCAAACAATGATTAACATTTCAAAGAAATCTGAGGGCTTAATCTGAGTCAGTGTCTGTCAGGGAAGGGGTTTGCAAAACTTTGGGAGACATACTCATTTCCTCCTCAGAACCTTATCATTTAAATGAGAGCACTCTTAGAAAAGCAGGTTTCACAGGACTTTACGAATTCCTTATGCCCGATCACCGGGGAACTGCTCTGGCCGGCACAGGGCTGCACCACTGGCAGTCATAGTTTCAGGTTTAAGCGGATTAGAGCCAGGATGCAGGAGATAAGGAAGATGTCTCCCAGATGGAAATGAGGACTCAGGCTATGTAAGAATAGTGGGGGGGGGGGCAGGGTCCATCACCCCCTCTTTGCTGCAGCCCCCCCTCCTCGCGCCAGTCCTTCTGTGAGGGTCTTCCAAGTGGTTGTGTCTGGCTTAGGTTGCCTCTCCCTTGAGGGGTCTTACCTGCCATTGACTAACTGACTAAGCATTGGGGCCAGAGATGGATGAGGCAGAAGCGGCGCTCCTGCCAGGGAGATAAGCTTTGTCTCCTTAGTGGCTCATGTCCTCTTGACATAACAGACCCAGATGAAGCAGGTCCCTTGGCTCTTACTTAGCCTAGCCATGAGGTGCAGGTTACAGCTCCTGAAACCAGGCTGAATGGTCCGCAACAATGACCCATTAGTAAATAACTCAAGCAACGGATTCATGAGACCACACACTTTGCCACAATATCTCCTACTTGTGACTAAGTTTAACAGACCATGTCCAAGAGCTCTACACAGGTGAATATATACTCTGCAGAACCCTGAGCACGGATGCCTCCCGGCGCTAAATTCTTACAAAACACTCCCTCATTGGGAAGGCATCTTATCCCCCAGTACCTGGGGGTGGGAGGAAGGTGGGACTCAAGGGAGAGGGATTAACTCCTCCAGCCTTTCCTGCTTCGCTCAGGAAAAGTCCTCCATGAAGTCCCAAGTGCATGCTGGCTGATGACTTTTGCATGTGATGGAAAAAAGAGTGCCAAGGGATACCAAGAGCATCTGCCTCCCACAGGACCGCGGGCCGGGGGGCAGGGTGTGTTACACTGGAGAGGACCGTAAGGTTGGACAAATACTGTTGGCAGAGTCTTCCTTTTGTTTGGGATGGCGAGTTTGAGAGTGTGTCATGAATCAAAGATCATGAATACTCCAATTCCGTGTACCAGACGGCCAATTGGGGGGAACCATCAAAAAGATTTAGTTTAAACTGACCCACGATTGATAAATTCTTGAGCCTCTCCCTGGTATAAATAAATTTCTGTGGTGAAATACACTTTTGTTCTAGATCTCACAAAATTCCCCACGCAAAAAATGTTTACGAGCAAAGAACAAGGCACTGTAGTGCAAACAAAGCACCATAAAAGGACCGACGAAGGCAATGGAAACAAAATTGCAAAGATTTCAGATGCCAAGATTACCAGACACAGACAACAATACAACTATCTTTATTATGTATAAAAACATGAAAGACAATAATGAAAAAGTATCTCTGAGAATAGGAACTATGTAAAATGCTCTAAAAATAAAAAATAATGGTCTTCTAGAAATAAAAACACATGAAAAGTAAAACAAAACTCAATAAATGTATGTAACAATTAAAAAGCAGAGAGACATAGTAAACTAAAAATAAGCCAAAATACGTGCAAAAATAAAGAAAAATGTAAAATATCCCAATATGATTGCAAATTAAACAGCACACTTCTAAAATTTCTGTAGGTTGAGAAAGAAATTGCAATGGGATTTAGAAAACACTTTGAACAATGCGGTACCACGGTCCACAGAAGATGCTCTTAAGTAGTCCTATCTTCTTAGAGCTTGCTTGATTTATTTTGCTTTTGTATATTTAATTAAAACCATCTGAAATGTTAAAAGAGAAAACACCGTGAAAATGATGATGAAAATGCTACGTACTGAAAACTGTTTGACAGAGCTGAAGCAGCAGCAAGGGGGGACTGACGGCCTCAGATGCGCATAACAGAAATGTTGAAAACTAATGACAGAAAGTTAGAAAAAGAACAGCAATAATAAATACAAAGAAGTTAGAACAAGGGAAAATAATGAGAAAGATGAAATTCATGAAGTAGAAAACAAGCATACAATAGAGATTAGTGACAAATCCTGAAGACAGATCTCAGAGAAACGTAATGTTATTGATAAAACTGCAAAAGCTGTCTTGGCCAGGACGGCTCAGTTGCTTGGGTGGTGTCCTGCAAACTGAAAGGTCACGGGTTTGATTCCCGATTCTTGCTTCAGGGCGCATGCCTGAATTGTGGGTTCAACCCCCAAACAACTAAACACGAACATCATAAAAAAGAATTTAAAAATCACAATCTCATGAAAGTAGATGTAAACTCTTAAATTAACAAACCAAAATACTAACAAATACTAACAAACCAAAAGAAAATTTAAAGATTTTATTTATTTATTCTTAGAGAGAGGGGATGGGAGGGAGAAAGAGAGGGAGACATCGATATCCAAGAGAAACACCCATTGGTTGCCTCTCACACCCACCCTCCCCGGGACCTGGCCGGCAACCCAGGCTTGTGCCCCGAACAGGAACCCATATGGCAAACCTTTCAGTTCGCAGGCTTGCGTTCAATCCACTGAGCCACACTAGCCAAGGCCAAGACCCAAATCTTACACATAGAAAAAGAACAATATACTATGGCCAAGTTGAGTTTATCCTGGTAAATATAGAGTTGATTTGACATTAGAAAATTGAGTAATGTATTCAGTAAATTCAAGGGAACGTATTTGCTATAATCCAACTTTCACTCATGATTTTAAAATTTCTTTAAATTTTAGAAAAAGGGGGTAATATTCATAAATTGCCAAAATTATCTACAAAATACTATAGCAAGTTTCATACTTGGTGAAACCTTGAAGACATTCTCTCCGAGGTTGGAAATGCAGCAAGGATGGTGACGACACTCTGTTCACTGAGCATTTTACCGGAGAAACTGGGTCACTCGAACACTGTTGGTGGGAATACAAAATGGTACAGACACTGGGTGTTTATCCCAGAAAATGAAGATTTATGACTTATGCTCACACACACACACACACACACACACACACACACAGAACTGTACACAAATGTTTATAGCTGTAATATTGTAACAGTTAAAAAAAAACTGGAAATAATCCAGATATCCTTCAAGGGATCAATAACGTAACTGTGGTGTATTTCAGCTTACGTTTTTACTCACAGATCCCTTCTTCCTTCCTCTTGCTTCTCCTAGCTGCTGGGACTGCTCCTCCCAGTGCCTGATGCCAGCTCCACGGCGGTGGGCACCCGACCAGGCTTGGTTTCTCAGCTAGAGGCCACCGGGTGGTGAGGGAAGTCTTGGACTGGGGCCCCCTTGTTGTAGTGGGGGAAGCTTTAGCTGTTGACCTGCTCCGGGTACCTAGGTCCAATTCATTACCTAACCTAGTTCCCACCACCTTCAAGCACTCGGAAAAATTTAGATACAACAATACATCCCTAGGGACTTTTGGCTAGCCCAGTTGGTAGAGCATGAGACTGTTAATTTCAGAGTCGTTGGTTTGAGTCTCCTTTAGGCGGTTCTTTTTCTTGGCTTGGACCTTGAAGTCCTGAGAAACTCCGCCAGGGCGTTTAGTGAGGATCGATAGGGGTGCAGCCTTTTCAAGGCCTCGCAGGGACCGAAGTTCAAAAGACACTCAACGCTGCCCCTGCCCCGTGGGACCAGAGCTCCTGCTGGCTATTGCTCCATTGACAGACATTGTCAGCCTTGCGGCTGACCCAAGGGCACGGGGATGCATAGATCACCAACCCGGCCCGCTGCCCTTCCTAGGTGGGGGTGGGGGCAAGGGTTCATTGCTGCTAGCGCTGGAGTCCCCATATTGGGCCGGCGCTGGGGGTGGAGGCATGCAAGGGCCCATGGGCCCCAGAACGGAACCCTTTCTGGTGGGTGTGAAAGTGAAATCGAAGTCTCCATGCCACTGTCCCCACCCATCCCATCCCTAGGGAACCACGTAATTATAAAGTAGAATGTTGGGTAGCTTGGTGGTCTGGGATAAGTGTCCTGATTAGGGTGTGAAAGGTCCTAGGTTCAAATTCTGGAAGTCCCCCTTTTAAAACAAAATCCTTCCTCTTAGAGATTTGGGAACTGCCCAGAGGCCTCAGCCATTTAGCATCAAACCCAGCGCTGCAAGGAGAAATTAAAAGAAAATCTTTAAAAGTATCAAGATGGTTCCCAATGTTTATAAACTTTAATTGGAGCCTTGGGGGGTCCAGAGGCTGTGGACGCCACTGGACAGGGCGCTCTGCCCCCAGCTATAGCCAGTTTAAGGCCTGAAGGGGAGAAAATCTGTGAGGGGAAACGCTCTCCCGCAGTCACCCACCTTTGAGGGCTCAAGGCCATCAATTAAGTACTTCAGGGAGACTCACAGCCCCCTTGCTAAGTGTCCAGTAATTTACATGGCATGATTACCCCGCTGGGGTGGGGAGACAGCACTTAGAGTTGGCACCACCTCCCCTTTCTGTCTTCCCCTTTTCCTCTTCTTCCCCCTCTCTGCATTTTCTTGCAATCCCTCACCTAGATGCTCCCAGGTCTGCCCTGGTCCCACGGCCCCAGACAGGGAAAAGCTTCCCAGAGCAAGGGTAGGGACCTCGTCCTGGGATCCATGCCATTGGAACAGGGGTCCTGGGCCCCCTCTGAATGTCCGGATGTGAGAGGCCCCTTTTTGGTTGGCTGACTTTGGCCCTTAAGGAATTTCAATCACAGAGAGCTGCTTTCCACAGAAGGAGAGTTTCCTGCTTTCGAGGCATCCATGGGCCAGGGTCACAGCCCAGGATGAATCTTTTCTTTGTTCCAGAGACCACTGCAGATCCTGAGGCTGACTGTCAAGTTACATTTCTTCAAGTTACATCCGTGTTTGAAGAAACCATTTGTGCCCTAATGTTATTTTGTTAAACTTTTATTTATTTGTTTGCACCTTAACAAGCAGTTATTGATGAAGTCCCACTGATCTACCCAAGAAGAATGGCAATCTTCACGGTCGTGAGAAGTCCCAGGCTTGCTTCACTTTTTTAGACCTGGCCAGAGATTAACGGTCTGAGGGAGAGGGACTCTCACTGGGTTTTCAGGCTAAGTCTGAATGAACAAGAGGTTGCAGTGCACAGACTCAGCCCTCAGTGCAGGAAGGATGTTTGGGGGAATCACAGGTCCAGCGCTTCACAGGAATCCTATAGCCACTAGGGCCTCATTAGAGATAAGCAGAGAGTAATTGTCCCTTCTCCTTGGGCAATTTTGGATCCAACATTGATAATAAAGAGCCTGTCATCAGAATTATGTAATTGCTTTTTCAGGACTTGACAACTTTGGAAATGATGCAAGGATAATTATTAGCAGCAACCCTTCTGTTAGAGAAAACTCACGATCCTGTATTTTATCCTCCACCCGAGCTGGGATGGTGTCCTAGCTGGAAAATATACATGATGCTGTATAGGGGTTAAGATAATAACCTTTGGGTTCTCACAGATCTGTACACAATTCCCCAATCCACCACTGAGAACTGTGTGACCTTGAGAAAGCTACCAACCTTCACAGAATCACGAAGTTTCACTGTCTGTAAAGTGGAGAAATAATATTCACCTTATAGAGTTGTGCAGATTAAATAAGGTAATTTGTGTTGAAAACCTTGTGATCTCTAACCTCATTAATGCACTGGACTAGGACCATATCTACTGCATGGAAGCTAAAGGTATTAAGTGATATTTACATCCTTTACTCTCTGCTGAATCATCTGTGTTCTGAATAAATATCACTCGTTAACTGTATGTTTATTGCAGTGTTATTTACAATAAACAAGATTTGGAAGCAGCCCAAGTGTTCATCAGTAAATGAGTGGATAAAACAGGTATGGTACATTTACATAATGGATATTACTTGGACTTGAAAAAAGAGGAAAGAAGAAAATTTTACCCCTTAGGACAGCGTGGATGGAGCTGGAGAACATTATGGTAAGTGAAATAAGGCAGTCAGAGAAAGACAAATACCATTTAATTTTACTTATACGTGGAATCTAATGAACAAAATGAACTAACAAGCAAAATGGAGACAGATTCATAGAGAGCAGGCTGACAGCTGTGGGAAGCCTGAGGGGGTTGAGTGCTAAAAAAGAAAAGAGAAAGAACTCATGGACATGGACAACAGTGTGGTGATTGCCCTGGTGGAGGGTGGGTGGTGGGTAGGTGGAGGAGGGTCTGGGGGATGAATGGTGATGGATGGAGACTTGACTTTGAGTGGTGAGCACACAGTACAGTGTACAGATGATGTGTTGTAGGACTCTGCACCTGAAACCTGTATACTTTTGTTAACCAGTGTTAACAAAAAGTTAACCCAATAAGTTAAAAAAATAACCCAACAGATAACAACATCCAAGGCTTCTAGGCCTTGAAAAATATCATTTGGTAATACTGTCACATGTTTATATGTCAGCAGTGATTTTTTTTTAAATACTTTTTTTATTGTTGTTCAGGTATAGTTGTCTCCATTCCCTGCCACCCCCCACCACTCTTCCCCGCCCCATCCATCCCCTTCTCCCACCCTCGAACCTATCCCCTTAGGCTTTGTCCATGTGTCATTGGTACATGTTCCTTGACGACCCTTCCCCTATTTTCTCCCATTATTCCTCTACCCCCTCCTCTCTGGTCACTGTCAGTTTGTTCTTTATTTCAATGTCTCTGGTTATATTTTGCTTCCTTGTTTGTTTTGTTGATTAGTTTCCACTTATAGGCGAGACCATATGGTATTTGTCTTTCACTGCCTGGCATATTTCACTCAGCATAAAGCTCTCCAGTTTCATCCATGCTGTGGTGAAGGGTAGGAGCTCCTTCTTTCTTTCTGCTATGTAGTATTCCATTGTGTAAATGTGCCATAGTTTTTTTCAACCACTCATTTACTGATGGGCACTTAGATTGCTTCCAGCACTTGGCTGTTGTAAATTGTGCTGCTATGAACTTTGGGGTGCATAGGTTCTGTTAAATTGGTGTTTCAGGATTCTTAGGGTATAATCCCAGCAGTGGAATGCTGGGTCAAAAGGCAGTTCCATTTTTAGTTTTCTGAGGAAATTCCATACTTCAATAGTGATTTTTGTAAGAAGCTACTTAACAATTTTTTTTAAACCAATGAGTATTTATTAAAAGCCAGGTACATCAGGCACAATTCTTGTCCAGTTGGCTAACAGATACAAATGATGTAACCAATTTAGTTATTAGTTTATCTCATTAAGCAAAATACATTTCATAGAAATGATTATAAAATGTGCCCTGGCTGATGTGTCTCAGTGGATTGAGTGCTAGCCTGTGAAGTGAAAGGTCACAGGTTCAGTTCCCGGTCAGGGCACTCACCTGTGTTGCAGGTCAGGTCTCCAGTCAGGGATGTGTGAGAGGCAACTGATTGATGTATCTCTTACACATCGATTTTTCTCTCTCTCTCCTCCCTTTCCCTTTTTCTGAAAATAAATAAATAAAATCTTTTAAAAAAGAAATTATAAAATGCATTGCAGATAAAAAACAGAATATCTTTTATATTACAGATATTATGGTACCTCAATAATTATTAATAAAAACCAGGCAACCCATATGGCAAACAGAAGTTAGGAATCACCAGTTATTTCTTTATTTTAGTCAGCAAAAGATGAAAAGCATGCTATCATCACGCTGCAATGGGTTTCAACATTTAATATAGACATCTTTTCAAAAGTAACATAATCCACCTATAATCTTTAAAAATTCAGTGTTTTTCATCCTGTATCAAATCACATTATACTTTTGGTTTAAAGATTAGTTTTGGTTTCAGAGTAAGTTTATTTAGTGCTTCAGTCCCATGTCTCACAGATTCTTGACTTGGGGTGGGTGAGAATTAGCTCAGTTAAGTATTTGTTAGAGGAACAAAACAAAACAGGACACAGTGAATGGGATGATTTCCCTACTTTGCCTAATATTCTTGCCAATATTCAATTGAGAAGTTAAGATACACAGATGATTTAAACCAGAACGTAATAGTAGAAGGGGAAAAAAAAAAAAGAGAGACAAAATGTTGGTGTTATTTCTTTGCAGCAAGCCTGTCCATTAGGGCTCTTTATTACCTTTGGAGAGTTATGGCTAATTCTCTAAATGACCATATCAGACTTCCGGCCAAGATGGAGGTGTAGGTGAACACACTGGGCCTCCTCGCACAACCAAAATTAAGGACAATAAAGATTTAGAAACAAGAAAACAATCAGAACTGATAGAAAAATTGAACTGTACAGAAGTCCAACAACCATTCATCCAGACCGGTAAGAGGGGCGGAGTTGTGACAGGAAAAAGTGGAGTTTGGCAGACTGGGGCATGCAGGCAGCAGCAGCTGGCAGACCCCAGGTGCACAGGCGGCAGCCAGTGGACCCCAGGCATGGGGTGGCAACTGTGCAGACCCAGTGAGGCTGCACAAGGCTGCTGGCTGACCAGGTGGTCCCACATTGGTGCACAGATAATCCAGGCAAAGGGGAAGTTGCGGAAGTGACTGGAATCTGAGAGAGAGCGGAGCAAGTGGCATTGTTCCCTCTCGGACCCTGCCCCCACATACAGCGTCACTACCCAGCAACTGGGTTGCCCCACCCTGGGGAACACCTAAGGCTCCGGCCCTCACTACATAACAGCTGCGACCAGACCAAAAAACCCCCCAAAAACCAAAAACAAAAATGGCTCAAACGGGAGAATAGATCAAAGCCCTGGAGCCAATTCATCTAAGTGCCCAAGAGATAGCCAACCTATCAGATGCACAGTTCAAAGCCCTGGTGATCAGGATGTTAATAGAACTGGTTGATTTTGCTCATAAATTAGATGAAAAAATGCAGGCTACAATATGTGAAATGAAGGAAAACGCACGAGGAACCAATAGAGATGGGAGGAAAACTGGGACTCAAATCAATGGAGTGGACCAGAAGGAAGAAACTAACAACCAAATAGAAGAGAAGGAAGAAACAAGAATTCAAAAAAAAGAGGAGAGACTTAGGAACCTCCAGGACATCTTTAAACGTCCCAACATCCAAATTATAGGGGTCCCAGAAGGGGAAGAAGAAGAGCAACAAGTGAAAAACTTATTGGAACAAATAATAAAGGAGAACTTCCCCAATATGGCAAAGGAAATAGACTACCAGGAAGTCCAGGAAGCTCAGAGAGTCCCAAAGAAGTTGGACCCAAGGAGGAACACGCCAAGGCACATCATCATTACATTAGCCAAGATTCAAATGAAGGAGAGAATTCTAGAAGCAGCAAGGGATAAGGGGACAGTCACCTACAAAGGAGTTCCCATCAGACTGTCAGCTGATTTCTCAAAAGAGACCTTACAGGCAAGAAGGGGCTGGAAAGAGGTATTCCAAGTCATGAAGGGCAAAGACCTACATCCAAGATTGCTCTATCCAGCAAAGCTGTCATTTAGAATGGAAGGGAAGATAAAGTGTTCTCAGATAAGGTCAAGTTCAAGGAGTTCATCATCACCAAGTTCTTATTACATGAAATGTTAAAGGGACTTATTTAAGAAAAAGAAGATAAAAAATAGCACAGTAAAAAGACAGCAAACTCACAGCTATTAACAACCACACCTAAAACAAAAGCAAACTAAGCCAACAGCTAGAACAGGAACAGAAACACAGAAATGGAGATCACGTGGAGGGTTAGCAACAGGGGAGTGGGAGGAGGAGAGAGGGGGGAAGGTACGAAGAATAAGTAGCATAGATGGTGGGTAGAAAATAGACATGGGGAGGGCAAGAATAGTGTGGGAAATGTAGAAGCTAAAGAACTTATGACACATGGACATGAACTAAAGGGGGGAATGTGGGTGGGAGGGCGTGTGCAGGGTGGAGGGGAGTGATGGGGGAGTAATGGGACAACTGTAATAGCATAATCAATATCAATAAAATATATTTAAAAAAGGACCATATCAGATTTGTTGGTACATGATATATGCCTTTGTCTGAGGGTTGGGGTGTAAGGGAGGGTGGGAAGGACTAAAAGGCATGCTGTGGAGGGTGTTTGCTGACACACTAGTGACTACTGAACCACAGTCATCCAAGGGAACGTCCACCAGGTTCTGCCTGAGACCTCCCAAGATGGGTCTGTTTTCTTCAGACAGCAGCACTGAAAACTTCCTCAGAGAGTCAAGGTCAAATTTTATTACACAGGAACCAAAATTATCCCCCTCCCCCTTTCCTGAGCTGGAGACGGCCAAGTACAAACATGGCTGGGGATGCCTTGCTGCTCGGTCCTCTGGCCAGCAGGGAGCGCTCCATCAAAACGCTGTTTCCTGCAGCACCTTCAAAGGAAGAGTGCGGTTTCATGTTGGCCCAAACAATGAGTTGGGTGCGGGGGACCCTGTCCTGGGCGCCAGATGTGGGGGGGCTCCGCCCACAGAGCCCCATCCCTCTGTCACGGATGAAAATAAAAACTACCAAGACATATTCTGCTTGGGGAGGAAAGGGGTCAAACTCTCAGAGGAGAATGACCCGGAGCCCCATCCTCACTAGGCTTTTATTGGGCTCAAATACACCAGAATACAGGTTTAACATGTCAAAGAAATCTGAGGGCTTAATCTGAGCCAGTGTTTGTCAGGAAAGGGGGTTGCCAAACTTTGGGAGACATACTCATTTCCTCCTGGGACATTTATCACCTAAGGAAGAGCACTCTTAGCAGAGCAGGTTTCACAGGACTTTAGGAATTCTTTCTTATGCCAATCACCCAGGAAACTGTCCTGGCCCTTACAGGGCTGCACCGCTCACCCCCACAGTTTCAGGCTTTAAGGCAATTAGGAAGCAGGAGACATCTCCCAGATGGAAATGAGGACTCGGGCTATGTCAGAATAGCCGGGGGGCGAGGGTCCATCACATCCTCTTTGCTGCAACCCCCCGAGTCCTTCCATGAGGCCTCCCAAGTGGTCGAGTCTGGCTTAGGTTGCCCCTCCCGTGAGGAGTCTTACCCGTCATTGACTAACCAACCAAGCATTGGGGCCAGAGATGGATGAGGCAAAAGCAGTGCTCCTGCCAGGGAGATACGCTTTGTCTCCTTAGTAGGTCACGTCCTTGTGACAGAACAGACCCAGATGAAGTGGGTCCCTTGGGCTCTTACACAGCCCACCATGGGGTGAGGGTTACAACTCCTGAAACCAGGCTGAACGGTCTGCAACAGTTGGGTCAGTCACCTTTCTCAAGTAACTTTTGTAAGTTTTTCTGTATCTTTTCTAATTTTATTATGTTAGCTGTAAACTCTCAGCAGAGGACCTCCACATTTAATTGTTCTTGTGACCCCAGGCTGCCCGGTGCTGCCTGTTCAGCATGATGGATGTCCGCAGTGGAGATTAGTGACCACAGCTGCTCTGCCAGAGCATTAATTCTGTATCTCATGTAGAAGTTCTAGATGACAGATGCACAGATGACATTTGTGTAGAATATAAGAATATGGCCGAGAGTCAGACATTTCTGAGACTGTGTAAGATTCTAGTGGTTTCTGACTGGCCATGTGCAGGGTGACTCTGGGCTTTTCCATCAGGTGTTCTGTTCACATGGGCATCTGCCCTAGTTGGTTTTGCTTCTCCCTCAGAGACATTCAGAACTGTTTGGGATTTTGTCACATGGAAATCTCTAGAGTTCTTGGATTTGGGAGTCTGAGAACCAGAACTATCCTGCCTACTTTGCTGAACCACTCCACCGAGACCTGAGTTCATGGTTGAAATCCAGAGGCAGAGATGAAAGGTGGACTCCCCAGACCTGGAAACTGTTTTCAAGAGAAGATGGATAGGGATGGTTACCAGCACTTGTATTTTCTAGGTGTCCACATATAGATTTTAATAGTTTATAAGATGAATCTCTGGAGAGTAAGGAAACAAATATGTACCTCTCTGTGAATGTCGCTATAATCAGGACATTTGGCACCAGAAGGGCAGATTTGCTTTTTTAAAAATCCTTACCTGAAGACATGTTTATTGATTTTGGAGAGAGAAGAAGGGACAGAGAGAGAGAGAGGGAAGCATCAATTGGTTGCTTCCTTTATGTGCCCTGACGTGGGATCAAACTGCCACCCTGGTATGTGCCCTGACTGGGAATCAAACCCAAAACTTTTTGGTGTATGTTGATGCTTCAACCAGCTGAGCCACTGGCCAGGACTGATTGTCTTTTCTTTCTCTTCTCTTCTCTTCTCTTCTCTTCTCTTCTCTTCTCTTCTCTTCTCTTCTCTTCTCTTCTCTTCTCTTCTCTTCTCTTCTCTTCTCTTTTCCCTTCCCTTCCCTTCCCTTCCCTTCCCTTCCCTTCCCTTCCCTTCCCTTCCCTTCCCTTCCCTTCCCTTCCCTTCCCTTCCTTTCCTTTCCTCTTTCCAGTGCTCAGCCTTCTATTAGAGATTCCACTTCCCCCGGGACAAGCTCCACCCTCTAGCACCTTCTGGAGCACACTCCCATTGGTGTGGGGGCAGGGCCGAGGGGAGAGTCTATCATCCTGTCCTCTGAGAAGGGACTGTGGTGAGGTTTGTGTGTTTGTGGCAGTGACTGGGAAAGGACTTTTATGCCCTGCATGGGGTTCATATGAAGTGGTGTCCCAGGGCAGTACACGGGGCCTTTCCTTTGGGGACAGCCCATTCCAGGCAGGCAACAGCTGAGGCCTGGGCTCTCCTGCGGGGCCTTCCCTTCGACCCCCAGGCCCAGCCCTCTGGCCCAGCTCCCTGGATGATCCTTTCTTGGAGGATCATAATGGGCACACCTGCCTAACAGTGGCTGTGTAACCCATGCCTGGCACCATTCTCTCTTGGCCCTTTTCCTCCACTGGGAGCCAAGTCCCTAGCCCCTCAGAAGGAGGCTCCCCTGAGGGAGTCCCATGGGCATGTAGCAGGTGCAGACTGCATGTGGGGGTAACAGGTGACTGGGATAGGGGCCTGGGCATGGGGGCCGGGGAGCCTAGTTGTCTTTGTCCTTGGCACCATGTTTGAGGATGCAGGTGAATTCCACATTTGATGTTGCCTTTCTTGTCAATGGGTGCCACGAGGTACATCTCATCCACTTCCTTATCTGTGAAGTGGTCACCCATGGTGGTGAGAAGCTCTGGAAGGTGGTCCTCATGGATAAAACCTGAGACCTCCTTGTCGAAGCAGGTGAAGGCATTGCAGATCACACCTTCGGGTCTTTGCCATTCAGCTTCTCCCCAAACATGGTCAGGATCATGGTGAAGTTGATGGGCCCAGGGGCCTCACTCATCATGACCTCCAAGTACTCCTCTGTGGGGTTCTTCCCTAGCAAGGCCAGCAGGTCATGCAAGTCCTTCTTGTCAATGAAGCCATCTCGGTTGTGGTCCATCATGTTGAAGGCCTCCTTAAGGGACTGGTCAAACATCGCAAAGACATTGAATGTGGCCCACTGTGGCTGCTTCCTGGTAGTCTTGGCCTTGGCCTGCTTACTGAACATCTTGGCTTCAGTTGGGTGGGGCTTCCCTGGGGTGGAGAAGGTGCTCTCTTCATGGGCGGACCTGGTGTGGAGCTGAATGTGGAACTCTGTGCGGTGTCCAGTTGGAGCTGGGCTGAGCCTGATTTTCTTTGTTAGGGTTGTAGAGGAAGTTGGAATAGAGATCTTAGTATCTTTTCCAAAGACCTTGAAATGAAAACAAATCCAGTGTTCTCATGCAAAGAGCTTCCCTTTGTATAATAATTCTTTCTGCACAGCACAGGTAAAACTTTGCCTCATTATTTCTCAGTTGGGACATCAAGAAACAACTTGTGAAAGTGCTGTTTGCCTTGAACTGGCTGGAAGATGAACATTTTTGCTTTTCAGTCTTAGAGTCACTTTTGCTTTCTGTTTTAAAGTCATTCTTATACCATCAAAACTGGATTTGGACCTCAGGCAGATGATTCTCTTCTGGTCTGGGGACTGGGCCTTGCTGGATGGGGTGGGAGACTGGGCTGTTGGTGACCTGCAGACTTTCTTTTTCTCATCCGCGCCGTTCTCAGCCTCTGAGTGGGCTGTGCCCACTTTGCTCTCTCCCTTCCCGAGCACTTTGGCAGACTATGTGTGCTCCACATCTTGCTGTAGTTCAGTCACTGGGGCTGCGTCTGCAGGGCACCATCACACCTCCGCGAGTGTGCAAACTGCTGCTGCCAATCTAGATACGTTAGAGCGGCAGCGATTGGTCAGAGCAAGTGTGGAGGAGCCACGAAGGAGGGAAGGAGAGGGGGCAAATCTTTTATTCAGTATTATAATTTGGAGGTAAATGGGTTGTGGGAACCATTGCTGAGTCCATTTATAAATTGGTAGAACATGGATGCCCATGAGGAGCAGAGAATTCATGAATCTAATGTGTATAACTCTACAGTTGTTCTGAAGACAAAATCTGGCTTTCAGGTGTCCAAACAGCTTTTGATATTATGCATTGAAATATTTAGTTTTCTGAGTTGATAACATTTAAGAGTTATTAATAAAAACCATACAGCTGACCCAGAAGTGGCAACTGAATTTTAATTTCCATCCTCCGGGAACCAGAATGTTCTTCTAATTAATCTTTCACTTTGGGTTAATTCATAAATAATAATTTCCTTGCCTGATTACAGCATCTTTTTAAAAAGATTTTATTTATTTATTTTTAGAAAGGGGAAGGGAGGGAGAAAGAGAGGGAGAGAAACATCAATGTGTGGTTGCCTCTCAAGTGCCCCCTGCTGGGGACCTGGCCCACAACCCAGGCATGTGCCCTGACTGGGAATGGAACTGGGACCCTTTGGTTTGCCAACCGGTACTCAATCCACTGAGCCACATCAGCCAGGGCCTGACTACAGCATCTTAATAAATACAATATTATTCACTCAGGATAGGAACCTCAGGGCTATACTGAGCCCTCTTGTCTCTATCAGATACATGTTATCAGACATCAGTCTCTGTCCATTCTATCTCTAAAAATAGGCCATCTCCCTCCCACAAAGATCTAGAGAGGAGGGGGAGAATAGTCATAGGATTAGTAGAAACATTGTTTGCACATGATGAAAAACCAACTCAAATCAGGTTAAGGAGAAATGGACTCTATTGGTTGATGTAATTGCAAAGTTCAAATTTCTTCTTGCAAAGCCTCTGTGTTTCAGGCAAGGATAGTTTATGGACCCAAATAATGACGTTAAGACCTGTATTTATCTTTCTAGTTTGTTTGCTTCTGTTTGACTTCGTTTTGAAAACTGTCTCTCTTCTTGTGGCCGGCAAGACAGCCACCAGTACTTTCAAACTTACATTCTTCCAGAGTAGTTATCACAGGGCATGTAGAACTTCTCTCTGCCAGTGTTTATTTATTAACTCCAGGCAAGGCTGCAATCATCCCTTCTTCAATTATATGTTCAAATATGAACCAACCATTCTGGATAAAAGAGGAGAGTATTCTAGTCATCCTGGGTCATAAACCCAATCCCTTCCATTTGGGAACCAAGTGATGAACATTATCACTAGGATGAAATGGAGGAGGGGAGGAGTTTCCCAAACAGATCAAAGAATGGAAATGAAAAGGAATGCCCTTGAATGAAAAATATCTAGTTACCATGGTCCATTAGAGTTACTCCATCAGATGTCTTGAGCAAAGGATTGTGAAGGCACACTTAGGGCACAAGGATACATTAGTAATCTGTTTCAAAAGTTAAGGTGAACAACAACAAAAAAACCAAACCTGTAATCAATTACAACCCAGTACCAATTAGCACCCAGATCTTGGTTTCTAAATACCATTCCCTACTAAAAGAAAATACAGCTCCTTAGAGAAAGGGATGGTTGGAGGTCTGGGCAGGAAAAAACCAAGGTGAGTTTTGGATATTATGTGTATGCCAGATAATGAATTTCACTTTAAAAATTTTCATGGGGCTATTAGAAAAATTTACTTACAGATGTGATGTTTATTGCCTCTAGCATGCCCGCAGGAGACACATTATACCTAGTTGTCCCTATTTTTAAAATGATATAGTACTCTGGATATCTTTCTATGTCTTGCTAACTTAAAAAACTTTCCTTCAAAGACATCTGGGCATGTATTTAAGGAGAGTCCTGGTTTTCTGACCCTTCTCTGTAGTCTAGGGTGCAAGAGAAAAGGAAGCCAACCTCGAGATTAAGAATCTCATGCTGTACCAGTTTGGCTAGCTGGACATGTGATATTATGATTTATGCTCAGAGAAGAGTGTGTACACACCAGCTGGTATGACAGTGAGAGGAAAGTGGGAACGTCATGGACTGTTGGCAGAAGTGCAAGGCAGCCGAGTGGCATTTGACCCAGGTCTTCTGCTCTAGCAAATGGTACAGGTACCAGCTCTGGAAAAGTGAAGCAAGCCTGGGATTTCCAGTGACCCTGAAGATTGCTGTTCTTCTTAGGTAAGGGTGAGATTAGTAGGGCTTCGTCAGAAATGGCTTGTTAAGGTGTGCAGCCGTTCGGGGGCACTCTTCACTACACCCTTTTAGTGCAGCCACAGAAGCAGTTCTGAGATTATCAAGCAGTTCCTTGTGATCACCTTAACATGACCAGTATTTGTCTTTTCTGTTTATGAGACCCTGAGCTGTGATGAACACAAATTGGCTGAGTTTTTGCTCATACTTCTGGATCATTTCCATTTCAATTTTACAAGTTAGACTTAGAGAGCTCAGTGGGCATAACCAGGAAGGGCTGGCTTGGAGCTCTAGAAAGTGCTCCGAAAATGTGAGCTAAGGAAGCAGCAGCAGCAATATTACCATTACCTCTCAAGGAGCAGTTACTGACTGATCACTGATAACATCCTCAGAGTAAACATGGAAAGAATGTGTAGCATGTCCAGCCCTGGCCGGGTGGCTCAGTTGGTTGGAGCATCATTCCATACAACAAAAGGTGGCAGGTTTGATCCCTGGTCAGGACAACACCTAGGTTGAGGGTTTGATCCCTGGTCAGGGGGTCTGAGCATGTACAGGAGGCAATTGATCTATGTTTTTCTCACATTGATATTTCTCTCTTTCTCCCCACCCCCACTTCTTCTCCCTCTAACAAATCAGTAAACATATCCTTGAGTAAGGATTAAAAAAAGAATGTATAAAATGTCCAGATTAGAGATAATGAAACTAAAAAATATTCTCTAAGGCAACATCACCAATGATATTGATCACATCCGTACCCTATATTAGGGTATATGCTTACTGCATGTCAGTAACTATTAGTCTCTATTAATTTTCTTATATCTATAGTGTTTTGTGACACTTTAAGAAATACATGGTATGGTAGAAAGTTCAAGCACATGAACCATTTACCAGCAAAACATAAATCTGTGTCTGCACTTGCATGAGCACAACACCCTCATTCTGCTAACAAAGTAATGCGGGCACAGAGAGGGCTGTCAGTAGCCAAAACACACAGGAAGCAAAGTTCTAATACCTCACCCATGGCACTTGGCCTTTCTCCTTGTAATTTTCTTTTTTTAAAAAATTTGTTGGAGTTTATTTGGTGACAAATGCTGGGGAGCAAGATCTGAAATGCTCCCAAGAATAACAGTTTTGCAGCTTCTTCTATGCATTTGAAATTAAGGAGGGATCCTTGAAATCTTCTTAGCTTCCCCGTCTTAACCATCATATTCTAGGATTTAAAATTTTTTTCTGCTTTGTCTCTCTCTGCACTCAGGCTCCCAGCCTCATGAGAGGAGCAAACCAGTCAAGTGTCTCTGAGTTACTTCTCCAGGGGCTCTCCAGCCAGCAGTCCCTCTTTGTCTTCTTCCTGAGTATGTACCTGGCTATGGTCCTGGGAAATCTGTTTATCCTCCTGGCCATAAGGATGGACAAGGGCCTGCACACTCCCATGTACTTCCTCCTCAGCAATCTGTCCTTAGTGGACATCTGCTTCTCCTCCAACGCCATCCCCAAGAACCTGGCCAACCATATACTTGAGAGTCAGACCATCTTCTCTGAGTGTCTCACATAGATGTATCTTCTCTTTGAGCTTGTCAACATGGACCATTTCCTTCTGGCTGTGATGGCCTGTGACTGCTTTGTCATCTACACTACTCAGCAAAGATGATCCAGCAGCTCTGTGCTCTGCTGGTCACTGGATTATGGGTCATTGCCAGCCTGAATGCGCTGTTGCATACTTTGCTTATGGTTTGACTCCCATTCTGTGCAGACAATGTCATCCTCTAGTTCTTCTATGATGCGACTCCCTTCCTGGAACATTCCTGCTCTGACACACACCTCAATAAGATGATGGCTCTGACTGAGCGTGCCCTGATCGTGATTACCCCATTTGTTTGCACCCTGCCTTTGTATATCCATTTCACCTGTGCTGCTCTGAGAGTCCCATCCAAAAAGGGAAGATGGAAAGCCTTCTCCATCTGTGCCTCCCACCTGGCTGTGGTTTTCCTCTTCTCTAGTATCATCATTGCTGTGTATTTCAACCCTTCATCCTTGCACTCATCTGAGGACACCAAAGCTACTGTGATATACATATTGGTGATCCTCATGATGAACCCTTTCATCTATAGTCTGAGGAACAGGGACTTGAAAGGGGCCCTGCAAAAAATAACTGGCAGGAAGGCATGCTCTTACTGATGAAAGTACCATGGATTTATCATTCCCGTGAATATCAATCTTTGCCAATTTCACTGAAATGTAGCAATCTGTTTGTCAACATGTCTGCAAGGAACTGGGCCTCACATAGAATTCGAAGAACACTTCAATATTTTTAGTGCCTGTCCTAGTCCATTCAGGCTGCTATAACAAAAAATACCATAGACTGGGTTGCTTAAACAACAAATATTATTTTTCACAATTCAGAAGGCTCGAAGTCCAAGGTCAAATTGCTGACAGATTCAGTTTCTGGTAAGAACCAGCTTCCTGGTTCATAGATGGCATCTTCTCATTGAGTCCTCATATAGTGGAAGGGGTGAGAGAGCTCTCTGAGGTCTCTTTTATGAGGACACAACCTCATAAAGGCTCCCTCTTCCTGACATAATTACCTCCCAAAGGTCCTGTCTCCAAATACCATCACCTAAGGGGTTAGGATTCTAACATATGAATTTGAGGGTGGGACAAAAACACTCAGTCTATAACAGCATCATTATCCAATTTGACTGTCTTACCTTATAGGGGCACATTTAGAATAAGGGTACTTTTGATTTTGGAGAAAGGTCAACTTTTGTATTCAGTCTGTCCAGGATGCCTGGTCCTTTTCCTTGAGGAGAAAACTTCTGAGTCTTCAAGATCTAAGTCAATGTCTCCTCTATGAAGCCTTTGCTGATTCATTTAAGCTGCAACTCTCATGGCCTGTCCTGAGTTCCCACAGAAAACTCCTCTTTGAGTTATTGTCTATGCGATACTGTTAATCTGCTTATAGCTGCTTCTTCTCCCGCTTCCTCTTCCCTCAAGGCCTCTACAGACTGTGAGATGCTCATTACTCACACACATATACTGTTGACTTTGAATGCCCTGTTAAAAGCTTGATTCCTGGAAAATTACAAATACAACCCACTAATACTGAATAAGTGAATGAAAGGCATGTGGATCTGGAGAACCCAACCTGAGACATGTTTTAATGTAGCAAGAACAGCGTGGAAATAACAACAGCAAAGAATAGATAAACCATGCTGCCTAACCAAAGGTTAAGTACTAAGGTCTAGTCCATTTGCCATATTACCAACTATTCTTTAAAAACAACACTTAGTATTTTATTTGAAAACATAGTTTTGCAAAATGCAATATTGCTATCCAGTAGTTTTGGTGATTTCCCAGTGCACTTGGCAATGTTTTTCATTAATTTCTTTTAAAACTCACAACTCCATTAAACACCATTCTCTGCTTGCTTCCTGACTGTCTCTTTGCTCCATTTATTTTGTCAGCTGCTCCTCGTCTATCATCCCCAATATGTTTGTTTTCCTCTTGGGTTTTATTCTTGAATTTGTTTTCACTCTATACTCTCCCCTAAGCAATTAGACCCACTTTCTTGTCTTTAACCACACCTATGTGCTGGTGACTTGTGAATCCATGTTTGACATGTTTGTTCAGTCACAGCACCTTCTCCAAAAAGACTGCACGGATCTTTTTTTTTTTTTTTTTTTGCATTTCAGTTGCATTTTTATCTTTCTTGAAATAATAACACATAGTATGCCAAAATGTTGCATATTTTCTTCCATCTTCAATATTAAATGGCTGTACAAAAATTTACCAATTTTGATTTTTTTAAAAAATGCACACTGATATGACAGCTGTCACAATACAATCTAACAAAATTGTTTGGAATGAAGTTAAAGACAACTAGAGCCATCATAGGGGAAAAAACCAAATGAACTTTTTGGCCAACCAAATAGAAATAAATTCATCAAAATCTACTTCTTGGCCTATCTTGGTTTCAACTCAGAGAGTTGCCATATTTGACAATTTCTCTCAACCAAGTGAAAGTCTGCGACAATATTAAATTAACTTCGATCATACTTATCTTGTCTTTAAAAATTTGATATTATGTTCAAAGACTTTTGCATTAATTTTGATTTTTATAATTCAATGCATTGAAATATTTATGTTGATCACTACGTTTCAGGGGCCCCCTTAAGTTTTTCACTTCACCCCCACCACCCTGTTCCCTCCACTTTGTCTATGTGAGTCTACGCACACAAGAGGACCTCCTTAAACAGTTCACAACGCCGACGCAGCCCTGAAGAGACAAACACCACAGCATCTCTTCTGGAAGCTCTCTCCTTCCTCCGCCCCTTTCAGATCTTTCTTTATTCAATAATGGCCGATAGCAGACTATCACCCCCTTCTCAAGAGCTCCTGCCCAATTAGATAGGAGGGGCGGGGAATCAACTTTGTGCAGTCTCATTGGGGATGCCCTGCTGCACCTTTTTTTTTTTTTTGCAGCAAGTCTCAGCTGAAGTTTTGCGTGCTGGGAACTCCAGCACAGAGCAGAGGTTCTGCTCTGCAGTAAGTGGCTGTGACTCTTTTACCCCGAAGTGCCATAAAGGGGCACTCCGAGGTTGGCGCTCACAAACCTAGGAGACTGGCGTGTCCCATGAGCTTTCCACACCCCACCTAGTCCTGGTCCTTCAGGCCTCCCTCCCAGCTGTCTGCCCTTCCCGGTTAGGAAGGTGTTAAGGATGTCCCTCTTCTACTACCACAGGCCAGGACTGTTGGAGGCCAAGTGTGACTTCCAATCTGATATCCTTTCAAAAGGCAAGGTTGGGTGGGGAGGCAGAAGTGCATACACGTATGTAGGTGGCTCGGATCCTTCTCAGGGTAAGGGCTGAGCCCTCGCAGCTCAGTGTGACTTGAGGACCAGGCACTGCCTTGGTGATTGTTGGAAATGCATTATCTCAAGCTCCATCCCAGACTTCCCAAATCAGAATCTTCACTTTAACAACATCCCCAGGTAATTTCTGTGCACGTTAATGTTTGAGAATCGCTGCTTTAAGTTTCCCAAGTTTTCTGTTCTAGAAGGCAACGTTGGTATGTGTGTTTGTTTCTGCAGACGGTGGCCTATACTGCAAACCTAAAGGAGATGTTGAGGTTTGAGCTTTGTGAGTCAGATTCAGGATCTTTATGACATCTCAGGCATCAATTACCACTTAATTAAGATGATACATAACGAAGGAAGGAGGAAAATATGACTGAATGATGTAGTCTTCATTTCTACAGGTAGTCATGAATCCTTAGTTGATAGTAATCATTTTCCTGTCCATAATCTAAATCATGTTCCCTTTGTCTTTAGTAAGCACCTCAGTAGTTCAAGGTTATTAAACTGATATAGCAACCTGATATTATCCCTATAGTAATCCTATATTAATCAGATATAGTAACCTAAACTTTCATGTTTCAGAGATCTGGCGCCCTTTTGATCTAACCTCAACATCTCCTTTAGGTTTGCAGTATAGGCCACCGTCTGCAGAAACAAACACACATACCAACGTTGCCTTCTAGAACAGAAAACTTGGGAAACTTAAAGCAGCGATTCTCAAACATTAACGTGCACAGAAATTACCTGGGGATGTTGTTAAAGTGAAGATTCTGATTTGGGAAGTCTGGGATGGAGCTTGAGATAATGCATTTCCAACAATCACCAAGGCAGTGCCTGGTCCTCAAGTCACACTGAGCTGCGAGGGCTCAGCCCTTACCCTGAGAAGGATCCGAGCCACCTACATACGTGTATGCACTTCTGCCTCCCCACCCAACCTTGCCTTTTGAAAGGATATCAGATTGGAAGTCACACTTGGCCTCCAACAGTCCTGGCCTGTGGTAGTAGAAGAGGGAAATCCTTAACACCTTCCTAACCGGGAAGGGCAGACAGCTGGGAGGGAGGCCTGAAGGACCAGGACTAGGTGGGGTGTGGAAAGCTCATGGGACACGCCAGTCTCCTAGGTTTGTGAGCGCCAACCTCGGAGTGCCCCTTTATGGCACTTCAGGGTAAAAGAGTCACAGCCACTTTTTTCTCTCCATTTGTTCTATTTAATATACACACGGGGTATGCAGTTATTGGTTAGCTTTCAAGTTTGATTCATAAGTTATAGGTTGTCATAATGGGATCATGATTGGTAAAGGGGAGATCCTGATCATGGACATGGATACAGTAACTGATGGGATTTTGAGATGTTCTGCTATTATAAGAAGGGTAGTTACATTGTTTGGCCAGAAAATTTCACTTCTACTGAAGGGTAAATTGGTAAGAGGCATATGTGTTAATATTGTACAACTGGAGGGGTATATTTTAGTAGGCATTTAGCATGCTTTTTGGCTTCCCAACTTCTGTAATCCCTTCCAAAGCTTAGGTAATCCCTTCTCTAATAATTCTGGCTAGGTAAAAAGCCTCCTTCTTCCTATATAAGAAAACCCTGAATAACTTGTCTCCCAGTCTCTCTTGCAGCTGAGATGTGGGTATGTGACTACCCATCAGATATCTTAACTTAGCATTTGACATGAAGAAGAGGAAACCAAGAGTAACCCACTAGTAGTGGTAGCCAGATGAATTCCCAGAACAACACTGCTACTGGTGGCAACCTATGTCCAGTGACAGCTGTGTCAAAGCCATGAACTATGACATTTATGCTTGGAGGCAGCAGGAATCATTGGTATGCTAATAAAACCAGTTCTGCGGCATGCTCTGGGCTGTCATAGGTTGTGTGTGACCTTCTGAGCCTGGTTCTTCAGCTGCTCAGTGTTTGATTTTTTAAAAAATATATTTTATTGATTATGCTATTACAGTTGTCCCATTTCTCCCCCATCATTCCCCTCCACCCTGCACACCCCCTCCCACCCACATTCCCCCCCTTTACTTCATGTCCATGTGTCATAAGTTCTTTAGCTTCTATATTTCCCACACTATACTCGCCCTCCCCTTGTCTATTTTCTACGCACCATCTATGCTACTTATTTTCTGTACCTTTTCCCCCTCTCTCCTCCTCCCACTCCCCTGTTGCTAACCCTCCATGTGATCTCCATTTCTGTGGTTCTGTTCCTGTTCTAATTGTTTGCTTTTGTTTTAGGTGCGGTTGTTAATATCTGTGAGTTAGCTGTCTTTTTACTGTCCTATTTTTTATCTTCTTTTTCTTAGATAAGTCCCTTTAACATTTCATAGAATAAGGGCTTGGTGATGATGAACTCCTTGAACTTGACCTTATCTGAGAAGCACTTTATCTTCCCTTCCATTCTAAATGACAGCTTTGCTGGATAGAGCAATCTTGGATGTAGGTCTTTGCCCTTCATGACTTGGTATACCTCTTTCCACCCCCTTCTTGCCTGTAAAGTCTCTTTTGAGAAATCAGCTGACAGTCTGATGGGAACTCCTTTGTAGGTGACTGTCCCCTTATCCCTTGCTGCTTCTAGAATTCTCTCCTTCATTTGAATCTTGGCTAATGTAATGATGATGTGCCTTGGTGTGTTCCTCCTTGGGTCCAACTTCTTTGGGACTCTCTGAGCTTCCTGGACTTCCTGGAAGCCTATTTCTGTTGCCAGATTGGGGAAGTTCTCCTTAATTATTTGTTCCAATAAGTTTTCCACTTGTTGCTCTTCTTCTTCCCCTTCTGGGACCCCTATAATTTGGATGTTGGGACGTTTAAAGATGTCCTGGAGGTTCCTAAGCCTCTCCTCTTTTTTTTGAATTCTTGTTTCTTCCTTCTCTTCTGTTTGGTTGTTTGTTTCTTCCTTCTGGTCCACTCCATTGATCTGAGTCCCAGTTTTCCTCCCATCTCTATTGGTTCCCCATGCGTCTTCCTTCATTTCATGTATTGTAGCCTGCATTTTTTTCATCTAATTTGTGAGCAAAATCAACCAATTCTGTGAGCATCCTGATCACCAGGGCTTTGAACTGTGCATCTGATAGGTTGGCTATCTCTTTGTCGCTTAGAGGAACTGGCTCTGGGACTTTGATTTGTCCTCTGGTTTGAGCCATTTTTGATGTTTTTTTATTTTATTTTTTTGGTCTGGTCATGGCTGTTACGTATGAGGGGTGGAGCCTTAGGTGTTCCCCAGGGCGGGGCAGCCCAGTCGCTTAGTAGTGACGCTGTATGTGGGGGTGGGGTCCGAGAGGGAACAATGGCGCTTGCTCCGCTCTCTCTGGGATTCCAATCCCTTCCACCGCTTCCCCTGCACCTGGATTATCTGCGAGTGAATGTGGGACCACCTGGTCAGCCAGCCGCCTTGTGCAGCCTCACTGGGCCTGCACAGTTGCCACCCCGTGCCTGGGGCCTTCTAGCCGCTGCCTGCACGCCTGGGAACTGCCAGCTGCTGCTGCCTGTGTGTCCGGGTCCACACCTCCACTTTTTCCTGCCACGACTCCACCCCTCTTACTGGTCTGGATGAATAGTTGTTGGACTTCCATACAGTTCAATTTTCTATCAGTTCCCGTTGTTTTCTTGTTTCTAAATATTTGTTGTCCTTAATTTTGGTTGTGAGAGGAGGCACAGTGTGTCCACCTACGCCTCCATCTTGGCCGGAAGTCCTGCTCAGTATTTTTGAAAGGCATCCATTATCATTTTCAAGAAATAATTCTCTGCATAGCTCAGCAAAACTTGCTTTTTGTTATTTTTGACTAAGAACTGTGAGTGAGGCCACAGTGTAGCCAATAATCAAAAAAGGACTTGAAAAGCTATCGTACTGAAAAACTTTTGCATCTCCATTTATGAGGCAGGCAGGAGGGTTTGTAAACTCCTACATATCAAGACCAAGTGATACTGAGAATGACCTGCAGCCCCTCAGCCTCAGTTCCCAGTTCCTCCCGCCAATCATGAATCCTCACTGGGTGGGAGGTGGCACAGTATAAATTGTGCTACCAGAGCCCACAGCCCTGTGACTTCAGATTAGAGGATCATTCTCAGAAAAAGGCAACTCATTGCGAGCTGCGAAGACATTCTAAAAGAAGTCTATTCCAGGATCCTGGAGTTTCTCAGTAATGGCATGCTGTACTTTCTCTGATATATCTCTCTCTGCAATCACAAATAGGTTATCTTTCACACCAAATACTTTAAATGATTAAGCCTGTAATGCCAAGCCCCCAGCCCAGCATCCCTATCTGCAAACACATCATTAACTTTACACAGTAAATGACCACATATGAGAAAAAAATGAGATTCACTCAGATTATACTACAGTAACCTGTGTTTCTGAATGAAGAAAATAAGAAGAAAAACATTTAATAATGGAATTCTCAAATCCATAAACATAAGCCTAGATTCACAAGGTGATTCGATGAGGTCTCAGAAATTTTCTATAGGACCTGTCTTTACCTAGATTGCTTTATCTCCAAGTTCTGACCTAGGACTCAATAATATACTTTGTTGTCATTGTCGGGTTTCCAGAGACCAACAAATAGGTGGGGCAGTTCTTTTTGCTTGTCTCTAATGAGGTTCTCAGGGAACTTGGTCCCAGCAGCCATGGAAACTACTGTAAATGCCCACTTCTAATTTCCCCAAACAGTCTTCCTGCGCAGAGGGCTAAGGTCATGAACCCCTGGTCCTCACCCACTCAGGAACTACCTGTATTTCCAAGACTTTCCAAGACTTATAATAAAGAGAAGCATTGGCCAGTTCCTCAAAGGCAAACGCTTGACAGCAACAGCAACAGCTTCTCCCAGGTAAGATTATATGAGTGATGTCAATATTATTAATGAGTGAAATTCTTTGAAGAACCTCCTTCCAGATCCAGGGAATAAGAGTCCTGAATCCATCAGCTGGAGCTTGATATGAACTCAGTAATAACTTGTTTCTCTTGTCTCTATGAGCTACTAAAAGAGACCTATATAATGGCAGAGAAAGGATCTGTATGTGCCTGTGTGTTGTTATACTTGATAAAAATTTAAAACTGACTCCAGTGGAACCAGCATCATCTAGGACTGGAAGTTGGAAGTTGAGGGTGTAGGGACGAGAGGAAGATCCTGATGGAACGACTCAAATACAGCCATCACTAACATGACCATCACTGGAGTTTGGGTTGTTGCATCCAAACCCTTGCCTTCTTGGTTTGTGACCCCTGCCTCTCTGCATCTCTGCCAGGCCCGTGAGAGGGCAAACCACTCAGGTGTATCCCAGTTTCTCCTGGAACTCTCTAGGCAGTCCCAGCAGCAGCTGCTCCTTCTCTTCTTCCTGAGTATGTACCTAGTCACAGTCCTAGGAAACCTACTTATCCTATGGGCTATCAGCATGGATTCCCACCTGTATACTACCATGTACTTCTTCCTCAGCAGCATGTCCTTCATGAACATCTGCATCTCTTCCACTGTCTCCAAGATGCTGTCCAACCACATACTCAGGATTCAGAACATTTTTTTTCTGGGTGTCTTCTGCAGATTTATTTTCTTTTCATATTTGTGGATATGGACAATTTCCTCCTGGCTGTGATGGTCTATGACTGCTTCACCACCATATGTTACCCCTTACTCTACTCAGCAAAGATGATCTATCATCTCTGTGTTCTGGTCCTCTGGGTCATGGGTCATTGCCAACCTGGATGTCCTTTTGCACACCCTGCTGATGACTCAAGTCTCTTTCTGTGTAGACAACACCATCCCCCACTTCTTCTGTGACTCAACTCCTTTTCTGAAACTCTCCTATTCTGGCACACAAACCTCAGTGATCTGATGATTTTTTTTCAAATTATAAGAGAAAGTTTATTTAGGAAGTTACGGGAAGTTCTACATTTAGTAGAAATGAACCATCCGGGCTGTGTAGGCTCAGGAAACAAGTTACAGAAGCAAAAGAAGGGCTCTTAAAGCATAGGAGAGGGAAAGGCAAAGGTAATACGCTTGCAGGGAAGAAGAAGGGGACAGGAAAATGCACAGGCATGCAGAGGGAGAGCCTCGAGGTGATGATTCTTATTGAAGTAGGGCTGACAAAGATCATTCCCTTCATTTGCATCCTGTTATCATATATCCTTATCGATTGTGCAGTCCTGAGAGTCCCGCCCACAAAGGAAGGATGGAAAGCCTTCTCCACCTGTGGTTCCCACCTGGGTGTAGTTTTCTTTTCTTTTGCTTTTATTTTTAAAAAAAAATTTTTTTTAAATTTATTTTTCTTTAGAGGGGACGGTAGGAGAAAGGGAGAGGGAGAGAAATATCTATGTAGGGTTGTCTCTTGTGTGTCCCCTGCTGGGAACTGGCCCGCAACCCAGGCATGTGCCCTGACTGGGAATCGAACCGCGATCCTCTGGTTCGCAGGCCCGCGCTCAATCCACTAAGCTACACCAGCCAGGGCATCTTTTGCTTTTATTTTTAAATATATTTTATTAATTATGCTATTACAGTTATCCTATTCCCCCCTTTATTCCCTTCCACCCTGCACCCCCCTTCCCCCACATCCCCCCCACCTTAGTTCATGTCCATGGATCGTACATATAAGTTCTTTGGCTTCTACATTTCCCATATATTCTTAACCTCCCCATCTATTTTGTACCTACTATTTATGCTATTTATTCTCTGTACCTTTTCCCCCATTCCCACTCCACCTCCCCACTGATAACCCTCCATGGGATCTCCCTTTCTGTGATTCTGTTCCTGTTCTAGTTGTTTGCTTAGTTTATTTTTGGTTTTATTTTAGGTTGAGATGTTGATAGTTGTGAGTTTGTTGTCATTTTACTGTTCATATTTTTTAATCTTCTTTTTCTTGGATAAGTCTCTTTAACATTTTATATAATAAGGGCTTGGTGATGATGAACTCCTTTAACTTGACCTTTCTGGGAAACACTTTATCTGCCCTTCCATTCTAAATGATACCTTTGCTCAAAAGAGTAATGTTGAATGTAGGTCTTTGCCTTTCATGACCTTGCATACTTCTCTCCAGCCCCTTCTTGCCTGCGAGTTTTCTTTTGAGAAATCAACTGATAAGTCTTTGGGAACTCCTTTGCAGGTAACTGTCTCCTTTTCTCTTGCTGCTTTTAAGATTCTTTCCATATTTTTAATCTTGGATAGTATAATTATGACATGCCTTGATGTGTGCTTCCTTGGGTCCAACTTCTTTGGGATTCTCTGAGCTTCCTGGACTTCCTGGAAGTCTATTTCCTTTGCCAGATTGGGGAAATTCTCCTTCATTATGTTTTCAAATAAGTTTTCAATTTCTTGCTCTTCCTCTTCTCCTTCTGGAAGCCCTATAATTTGGATGTTGGAATGGTCCAAGTTGTCCCGGAGGGTCCTAAAGCCTTTCATTTTTTTTTTTTTTGAATTCTCGTTTTTTCATTCTGTTCTGGTTGAATGTTTATTTCTTCCTTCTTTTAGTATTATTTATTTATTTATTTATTTACTTACTTACTTATTTATTTAAATTGTTCAAGAACAGTTTTCTACCTTTTACTCCCATCCCTGCCCACCCCCTCAGCCCTGCCCACCTCCCTCCCGTTTCCACCGCCCCCTTGTTTTTGTACATGTGTCCTTTATACTTGTTCCTGCAAACCCTTCCCCTTTTCCTCTGAAATTCCCTTCCCCCTCTCCTCTGGTGACTGTCAGCCTGTTCTCAATTTCAGTGTCTTTGTTTATATTTTGCTTGTTTGTTTGTTTTGTTAATTAGGTTCCTGTTAAAGGTGAGATCATATGGTATTTGTCTTTCACTGCCTGGCTTATTTCACTTAGCATAATGCTCTCCAGTTCCATCCATCCTGAGGTGAAGGGTAGGAGCTCCTTCTTTCTTTCTGCTGCATAGAATTCCATTACAACAGGAATCTAATTAACAAAACAGACAAACAAGCAAAATATAAACAAAGACACTGAAATTGAGAACAAGCTGACAGTGACCAGAGGGGAGAGGGGAGGGAATTTCAGGGGAAGAGGGGAAGGGTTTGAAGGAACGAGTATAAAGGACACATGGACAATAACAAGGCGGGGTGGAGATGGGAGGGAGGTGGGGAGGACTGGGGGGTGGGCTGGGATGGGGTAAAGGGCAGAAAACTACTTGAACAACAACTAAAATAAAAAATAAATAAAAAATAAAAAATAAAAAAATAAAATGGAATCTGGATCTAGAGGCTTGATCAGATTCAAGTTCAACTTTTTAGCAAGACTACATAATAGTTGTGGTGTGTTCTTCAATAAAATGGCATATCTGGTTGTCTTTTTTTTCTGACATTAACAGGCAGGCATTGGTACTCAATGCTAAGATCCATCAAGTCATTACAGGTTGTAAAATTGTGAATATTTCATTGTGTTATTCCTTTTTCAGTCACTGTCTAGAATATTTTTATAAAGAGAAACTTCCTCTCACCTGCTATTTTGTTCCCCAAACATTTCTATAAAAACAAAAGGATAAATGCTAGACTATTTCCTTTGTTTATGTGTTCAAAAGAATGAGCTGGCCCTGGCTGGTATGGCTCAGTGGATTGAGTGCCAGCCTGCAAAGAAAGGGTCGCTGGTTTGATTCCCAGTCAGGGCACATGCCTGGGTTGTGGGCCAGGTCCCCAGTAGGGGGTGCATGAGAGGCAACCACACATTGACATTTCTCTCCCTCTCATTCTCTCTCCCTTCTCCTCTCTAAAAGTAATAAAATCTTAAAAAAAAAAAAAAAAAAAAGAATGAGCTGGCTCAATATTAATACTCCAATGATGACCAAGTAGTTTGTTTTAAATTTCTGCACCCCACCCATCCCTCCTTTGGCAACCATTAGCTTGTTCTCTATATTTACAGGTTTGTTTCTATTTTGTTTCATTTATTTATTTATTTTAGATTCCACATATGAGTGAAATTATATGGTTTTTTTCTTTCTGTTTGACTTATTCCACTTAACACAATACACTCTAGGTCCATAATACACTCATCACAAATGGCAAGATTTCATTCTTTTTGTTGGTGAATAATATTCCATTGCACATATATACATCTGCTTTGTCCATTCATCTATTGGTGGACATCTGGGTTGCTTCCATATCTTAGCTATTAATAGTAATGCTGTAGTGAACATAGGTGTGCATATCTTTTTTGAATTAGTGTTTTTGTTTTCTTCAGATAAATACCCAGAAGTGGAATTGCTGGACTGTATGACAGGTCTATTTTTCATTTTTAAATATAATACTTCTACTTAAATATAAGCTCAAAGATTTAAACATATTTGATATTTTTCAATAATTGCAGTTATTATGCTTATTGAATCTGATTGTCCTATATGGACAGCAGGAACCTGTGTAAGTTGCTTCTGACTTCTTTTGACAGAATTTGGGTAGTCTTATGATAGCATCCTTGTTATCTGGTAAGAAAAGGTGTTCTAGACTCATTCTGTGGTTTTTTTTTTTTTTTTTTTTTTGCTGCCACCCTAGAATTGGCCAATTCTCTAATGTTCCCTGTTCCTTTTAGTAGGAAATGATGCTCATTACTAATGAGCTAATCATGTTTCCCTGGCTCTTTCAGTGGATAGTTAGGAAACATTTTAAGATAGAAATATACCATGAGTTCATAGATACTTCCAATTCAAATTTAGGATTAAAGTGTTTTCTTCTAATCTCTTTGATAATACATTCATAACAGAATGTGACAAAAACCTTTGCTTTCTTTCATAGGTAATCATCTCAAAACAATGGTGGGGGAAATAAATATTTGTAATGGCTCTGCAGTGGCAAGAAAGTCAGTGATTCCACCAGCCTCCTGCTCCCAAGTGCCTGTCAGGCAAGGGTCCTATTGGGAAGGGGGACTCAGGTGCCACTCAGACTTTCAGTTTTTCTTCTCTTGCCCACCTGTGGCTCTGGTTCAGGAACTTACAGCAGGGCACACATCTAAGAGCTTTCTGGTGCTCTCTGCATTAGGCAGCATCCTGACCCTGTGCTCCTGGGAGAGGGTGAAGGCACAGGAAAAGCCAGGCTGGCCCAGGCACTGCCCTCCAGAACAGCAGGGATCTACAACCTTGACTGCACTGGCCCTTGTGCATACTGAGGCCCAGCACAGAGGGAACCCCCCAGATGCAGGAAGGTTCTTTAGGTCATGGGAATATCACCCACCCACAGGCCTTGGGGACCATGTGGCCTGACCCTTGGGCAGGGGCCAGGGCCACCTCACACCAGGGACCCTACCTTACCCAGTCACTGCCCCATAGCACGCAGCCTTTAAGTACTCTAAGTGTATAAGCTAGTCTTCTGTGCAGTAACTGGTGGACCCTGACATTCTGGAGGAATGAGAATAACGGTGGCAGCCAGTTTTGTCCCTGGTTTTAAAGGGCACTGTAGGCTTGAAATACAAAGTTGATAAAGGACAATTTTTCTGTGATCTTGAAGTACTGGTTTTTGTTATTGTTTTTAAATTAGAAGTCAGGACTGTACTGTATCATCAAATGTTTTGTACCAAAATGAAGCTTAGAGCAACCTGTTTTTAAAATAACAAAAAAATAGGCAAAAAGAAACAAAACTATTATTTGAAGATGGTATAATTTTTTAGATGGTATAATTTTCAACCACACATTACAATAAACTGTGAAATTATTGAAAATTAAGAACATTCAGTGGGGTGGCTAGTTTCACAAATACATAATTAAAATAACATTCCTATATAAGAATAACTATAAAAATATAATAAAAAACTATTTACAATAAAAAATGAGAAAAATTTACTTAGGAATTAATAAATGAAAAGGCATAGTTCTGAATGGGGGACAAAATTTGTAAAGTTAACAAGTTTTTTTTTTCAAATAGTTTAGAGGGCCAACTTATACCAATCAAAATACCAATGTAAAAACTTGGGAAACATAGAAAGTATAAAACTGATCAACAATCCTTAAACTCACATACCATAGGATTGGTCCCAGGAAGATACCACTGACCTTGCCTCTGGGAAGACAGATCAGGAAAGTCTAGATATCAGGAGGTCAAAGAGAACAAATATCTACTACAATGAAGACGCTGGATCCTGTGTCTTAAGGGGCAGTGTGAGCTAGTCACTGGAAACAATTTCTAAAAATAAAACACTTTGCTTGTGAGGTAGCGACCACCCATTGCCAAAGGTCTAATAACTGCTTAGAGAGGAATTTAGTTCATGGTCAAGATACTGAGCAACCATGGTTCCACGCCAATGTGCTCCTCCTCCTTTTCTGGCTCTTGGGGTTTTCTTCCTAGTAAGTCTTCTTGGATCAGCAGAGAGATCGATTCTGAAGAGCTTTTTCAGTAGTGGGGTTGGGTGGCTGGACCTGAGCAATCTAAACTTCTTTCGTGGCAAGGGAAAGGCATCAGAGAGCTGTTTAAGCAATTACTAGCTGAACAAGAAATAGTAAGAATGTAGACATTTTAAAATTATGCTGTGAAAAGGATTTTTGTAAGTCGCTTTTCACAAGTTGCAAATGTTATTGAAATTGATAGTTTAGATTACAAATGACGGAGTAAGCCTTTGATATTCAATCACTGTATTTTCCTATATTTCAAAGCAAACAATCCCTTTCAAAACTCAAACTTTAACAGGCTGTTCTTATAGAGGGTTAACACATCTGTTGATTTAACAAATCGGTAGTTTGGGTCTTTCAGGAGCATACCAGTCCAGAAAAATACTTTGCATTATTTATCTTTTCTCAAGTGTGAATCCCTATGTGGTGGGAAAATGGATATACTTTCAGTACTCAAGTTACTCTCTGTTCACTTTGCAGACTCATATTCGAAACCTTTCTTTGGAAAGGGATCTACGACCTGTATGTATATTGTTGTGTAAGTTCACAAAGGCAAGCTCCTTAGTCCAAAAAGCCTGGATGCTAACTGAGGTATAGACTTTGAGGATATTTTCTTCCCTGTGAATTTCCTAGAAATCTGAGGCTTCAGGCAAGATGCATACTTATCCAATTTGGGCTATTATGAAGTTTTCACATATCTATTTCTTTTCAGACAGCCTGAAAATTCAGAATTCCTCATGAACCATTTCAAGTTGAGACAGGACCATATGACCTTTCCCGATCCCACTTCTGCTTTCGGGTCTTACATGGTGAGTGGGTTTTTTCATGGCGAGTACAGTTTGACAGCCGACCAAATCTTCTCCCACATTTTTTGCAACCGTATGGCCTCTCAGCCATGTGACTCTGCAGATGAAGCACAAATTCTTTGTTCTCTGGGAAGGTTTTCCCACATTCTGGACACTTAAATAGGTTCCTCCTTATATGGATTCCTTCATGGCGACTACGATGAGAATTTTGACGAAAATTTTTCCCACACTTTGAACATGAATAAGGTTTCTCTCCTGTATGGATACGCTCATGTTTATTAAGGTTGGTTTTATGATTGAAGCTTTTCCCACAGTGACTACAGTCATAGGGTTTTTCTCCAGTGTGAGTCCTCTGGTGGGAAATAAGGTAAGAACTCTCATTAAACTGTTTCCCACACAGTGGACAAGTGTACCATCTTCTTGTTCTCCGATTTCGGGTAAGTTCAATAATACTGATATCCACAAATTTTGAGAGTTCCTCTGGTGGAGTATCATTTTTAATGGTAACTAAAAGATTTCTCATTTTCCTTTCATTTGGAATGGATGTATTTAGTCTTTTTTCTTTATGACAATCTGAAAGTTGCTCAGAGACCATGGAATAATCAATTTCATCACAATCTGAAGATTTTTCTCTATGATCTTCATTCTCAGGATTATTGTCATCATTAACTGTTGGGAAAAAAAGAGAATTTAATAACTTTTGAGGGATATGACACCAGGAGGGGAAAAGAAAACGAATTTGATTTGTCATGAAATAACCTTGAAAATCACAAATCTGAAAACTGTCAGATAATCACCACCAACATTCCTTTTCTACTCTTACTGACTGGGGGATACATGACTAATAAATCTTTCCACACCCCACAATGCAAGCACATGAAAAAAATGAAATGACTGAGGCCATACTGAAAGACTTCATATGTTTGGTTATTCATTAAGTTTACATTGAGTTTATATTCTGTGTGGAGCACTGAGCTAAGTACCAGGGGATGAAGGACATAAATACAAAAAGGTAACACTCATAATCTTTAGTTAGTGAATGGTAAGATGAGTTACTTCTAGGTTCTTACTACATTAAATATTGCAATATTGTAGTATTACACAATATTATCCTATATATAGTGAAAAACTACAAACAAAAAGTCCTAAAATAGAAAATATGTAACATATTCACACAGATTATTTGGGCATTGAAGTGATCACTATGACCAATACAACAAAACTATGGTAGAAGTCAGTAATGGCCTTTTGAGGGTAGGAAGGGAAGTAGTAACTGGGTGGGGGCTACAAGAAGTGCTAGGAATAGTTAATTTTGGGTGGTAGTCTGACAAATGTGTACATTTTGTGAAAATCTGAATTTTACACTTACAATTTGTACATTTTTCTGTATTTATATTATACATCATCCTCCCAAAATGTATCAAATAAGATGATAAAGACTAGGTAACAATGTGGAGAAAAATATGCTATAAACAGGCAGGACCCCTAAACTTCGGGCAACTTACTAAAAATAACAGGTTGTATCAGCCACTTAGGTATGTGGCTCATCCTGAAGCTGGAATGTGAATTTCTGTTGAATTCAGTAGTTTCACACTAATAGATCTTTTCTATTTATTTTTAAAATTGTTCCCTTAGGATAATGAAAATGTTGGGTCAAAGCTTATGCCAATTTTCATCACAACTCTTAACACGAACTGCCATAATGCTTTCCAAAGAAGCTATACCAATTTCTTTTTTTTTTTTTAATTTTTATTTTAATTGTTGATCTTGTACAGTTTTCTTTTATTCTCACCCGAACCCGCCACCCCAGCCCTCCCCACCTCCCTCCCATTTCCACCCCCCCATAGTTTTTGTCCATGTGTCCTTTATACTTGTTCCTTTAAATCCTTCCCCTTTTTCCCCTGAAATTCCCTCCCCTCTCCCCTCTGGTGACTTTCAGCCTGTTCCCAATTTCCATGTCTTTGGTTATATTATGCTTGTTTGTTTGTTTTGTTGATTAGCTTCCTGTTAAAGGAAGCTATACCAATTTCAATACAACCATCTACATGGGGGTAATGATTTTAGCAGATCTTGCCAGCATTAAATATCATTTAAAAATATTTAATAAGTATAAAATGGTTTTTCATTGTAGCTCTATTTTGCACTTTATTAGACTGAAACTTTTTTTTTCTTTTTTCTTTTAGATTTATTTATTTATTTATCTTCAGAGGGGAAGGGAAGGAGAGAGGGAGAGAAACATCAATGTGCGGTTGCCTCTTGTATGTCCCCTGCCGGGAACTGGCCTGGCAACCCAGGCATGTGCCCTGACTGGGAATCGAACCGCGATCCTTCGGTTCGCAGGCCCGCGCTCAATCCACTGAGCTACACCAGCCAGGGCTAGACTGAAACTTTTACAAATTTAAAGAAATTTTACATATACAAATGCTAAATCTTTGTCAATCATTACTGATGAAATATTTTTTAATTGAAGTCTTCTATAATTAAGATGAGAAAAAATATCACTTTTTCAAAATCTCATCAATTTCTATTGTTTTCTCACCATTTTTAATGACTTCTTTTTATAGTTAATTTATACATTTGGAGGTCTTTTTTTAAATCAATGTATAAAGAATTTCTCTGCGATGACAAAAAATAAATAAATAAACACTGCAAGAGCACATAATAGAAAATACTGAGATATCGTTTCACTTGGAAACATGTTCTTGACCAGACAGAGAAAAGGGCATAGGGAGAGGTGTAGGGTACACCGAATGCAGAAAGGAAGGGGATTGTTTTCTCCATAATAAATCTACGGGCAGGAGCTGGACTCACACATGCTTGGGAGAAGCCAAGTGTGCTAATGCTGGCTGTGCATGAGGAGTAGGGTGCTAGGAGCCTTTGTCTGCCCTGCCCTACATTACCTGCTTTTCAGGCTTGAGCCCAGATGGGAGTTCTAGGTAGGGACCAGGGCCAGCTGAGACAATTTGCCAGAGAGGGAGGGAGGTAAATGCTCCTTATAGTCTGCTGTGGAAAACTGAAGTGGCTTGCTAGATGTGCCCACCCTCCTGCCTCTGGCTGGCCCTGTCCATCCTGCCACCCTCCCTGCCCTCTGGCCAGAGGCCTACTGGGACCCAAGGGCAGTGTAGCAGCAGGGCTTCGAACTTTCCTGGGAAGGGGAGTACAGGAGGTACTGCTTTACTTCTGTTCTTTCTAAGCCTCAGCTGACTGTGTAGAGCTCAATGGAAGGGTGGGAGCCAGTCAGAGGGACAGAGAAGGTTGGGTCATGGAGGATATCATGGTGAGGGGTAGGAAAAGGATGAAGATGTGCATACACACTTGGATGAGGTACAGGTAGTCATAGGTTCTGGCAGTACTGCAGATTGTTCGGTTTCTGTCTTTTGGTAGTGGGCAGTGCAGTCTGCAATCTGCTTCTATGACACTGTGTGGTAGATCTCTGTGAGGATGTTCTTGAAAGCCTTCTCTATGTTAATGGGGTCCAAGACTGAGGTCCCCATAAAGGACAAGTTATTCTGTGAAGGCACAAGCCTTGTCAGTAGGCACAGGCGAGGTGGTGCAAATTGCTCTTGTTGCCCACCAACAAGATGATGTTGTCACTGTCAGCATGGTCCCACAGCTCCTTCAGCCAGTGCTCCGCGTTCTCCTATCATGTGCTTGGTGATGTTATACACCAGTAGTGCACCCATGGGCCATGGTAGTAAGCAGAGGTGATGGCACAGTTGTGTTCCTGGCTGGCAGTGTTCCAGATCTGCCCCTTGACTGTCTTGCCATCCACCTAAATGCTGTGGGTGGCGAACTCCACGCCAATGGTGCTCTTGCTCTCCAGTTTGAGCTTCTTATGGGTTAAGCGGGACAGTAGGTTGCTCTTTTCCACACCCGAGTCCCAGATGAGCATCATTTTGAATTGGTACTCATACTTGTTCCCAGTCCCCATTGCCTTGGCACTTCCGGCAGGATCTGTGACTCCACAGATCCACCACAAATACCCCCATTTGGAATTTAATATCACACTTTCATTTGTAACATGTCTAATATTGGTAAAAGCAGCAAGAACATCCACTTCTACCTTTTTAAAAATTTTGACTCTGACTCTAAATACAGTATAAATAAATTTGGAGGGCAGTTGTCTTTACATGATTTTAGTTTTCCCATTTAGACCCATGTCTCTCCAATATTTAACAATCTTACATTTACCAATAAACATCTCTAGTTTATTCCCATTTTATACACACTCTGAATTAAGAGCTTTCATATTTTATTTAAGAATGCTATCAATAGCCATATATTCATCTACTATCTACTTACTTTAAAACTATCAAATGTAATTTTTAGTTGATCCTTTCAGATTTTCTAAGTGCAAATCAAGGTTTGTACTAAGTATAAAAAAGGTTCCCTCCCTTTCCAATATTTTTTTCTTCTTTTTAAAAAGGTTTTACTTATTTTTAGAGAGAGAAGAAGGAAGAGAAAAAGAAAGGGAGAGAAACATGTATGGGAGAAACATCCATTGGTTGCCTCTCATACACATCCCAATCAGGGACCAAACTGGTGACCTTTCATTTTGCAGTGCAACACCCAACGAACTGAGCCACACCGGTCAGGGCTCCAATATTTTTTCTTCTTAATTCCTTTTTCTTATCTTCTTGTTTTAGAAAACTTAGATAATGGTATTAATAGTGATAGCAAGTTTCTTTATTTTGTTCTCAGTTTTAAGGTATTACCATCAATGTTTTATGAATGATCCTAAGTGTTCGGTTATATTAAAGGGCTAAATATCTGTTTTGAGGACAATTTATTGAAATTTATATGATTTTTCTTTAATGTATTAACTTTTAAAATTAAAAAATTTTAATAGCTAATATGTTCACATTGCTCAAAAATCAAAACATACGAAAAGGTACACAATGAGAAGTACTAATCCAATTCCTGTGCCTATCCATTCTATTCATCCCCAAGACAGGCATCAGTTTTTATGCGTTTTTTTAGTATTCCATTGTTTCTTTAGGCAATACATTTTCTTTTTCTCTACCTTTCTTATGTAAAAGGTAGTATACTATGTACATTTCTGCTTATTTTATTTCAATTACTATATGCCAGTGCATAGAGATTATCCTGGTATGATGTGTGGACATACCGTATTCAAACCTGCAGAGGCACCTAAATTGTTTTCAGTCTTGTGTTTTCATAAGCAGTACCATAATAACTGTACATTATTTTGAGTGTGTGCTGTTCCTATTGCCTGTAGGTCAGATTCCCAGAAGTAGGATTGCTGGATCAAAGGGTTAATGCATGTGTAACATGAGTAATTACAGATTCCCATACACAGGGATTATACTATTCTGCATGCCTACTAGCAATATAAAAATTTCCCAATAACCTTACTACGAAGGTGTTGTTACAGTACTGATTTATGTGTATATGATTTTAAAAAATGGTAACTCAGTCCTAGCTGGCGTGGCTTAGTGGACTGAATGCCAGCCTGCAAACCAAAGGGTCGCTGGTTTGATTCCCAGTGAGGACGCTTATGCCTGGGTTGCAGGCCAGGTCCCCAGTAGGAGGCGCATGAGAGGCAACCACTCATTGATATTTCTCTCACTCTCCTTATCCTTCCCTTCCCCACTGTCTAAAAATAAATAAATAAAATCTTTAAAAAAATGGTAACTCAGTAGAGGTTTAATTTGAATTTCTAATTATGGTTAGGGCTAGACATATTTTCATGTTATTAAGAGTAATCTGTATTTCTAAGTAAATCTTTTGGGCTTTTCCTTCTTCTAGAAGTTCTTTATGAATTAGGAAGAGTAGGCTTTTGTTTATTACAAGTTATAAATATCCCCCAACTTATTGTTTTAGCATATTTATTTATTTATGTATTTATTAATCTTTTCTTTCAACACTTCTGGACTTTTGAGCCTTAATTAGAAAAGCCTTCCTATCCCATGGTTATAAAAGGAATTCATCCATGTTCTTTAATTATGCTTTTAAGGTTTTCTTTTAAACATTTAATATCTGCTATCCATTTGGACTTTTCTTGGTGTGCAAAGTAATGTATGATTCACCAAACCACTACTAAGTTGGCCACAACCTTTTATCAAATAGTTCCTCTTTACCTTGCTGTCTGAAGATTCTGCCTTTATCACAAACTATATTCCCCGCTATATTTAAGGATATTTCTGAACCCTTTATTCCACTCCACTCATCTCTCTAGTCAAATGTCAATACTACACTATTTTTATTACACAGGGTTTAAGTTTAGAGGCTGCTTTAACACCTGACAGGGCTAGAACCCTTCCCATCCCATTGCTCTTCTTTTCAACTTTCCTGGTTACTTGTATTTATTTTTCCATTTAAATTTAGTATCAGATTGTCTGATTCCAGGGCGAAAATCCTATTGGTATTGTTGAAGAGATTACATTGAATTCATGAATCAACTTGGGGAGAACTGACCTTTTTTTTTTCAAAGGTTTTATTTATTTAAGAGAGAGGGAAAGGGGAGGGAGAAAAAGAGGGAGAGAAACATCAATGTGTGGTTGCCTCTCACGTGCCCCTTACTGAGGGTCCCCTACTGAGGACCTGGCCTGCAACCCAGCCATGCGCCCTAACTGGGAGTCAAACTGGCAACCCTTTGGTTCCCAGTCCATGCTCAGTCCACTGAGCTACAACAACCAGGGCCTGACCTTATTATTTTAAATCTTCCTAGCCAAGAACATGGTGTTTTTTTTCATTCATTCAAGTCTACTTCTGTGTTCTCCAGAAGTGTTTTAAGGTTTTCCTCATAATTTTTGCATATTTCTTAAGTTTATTTCTACGTGTTTAATCTTTTTCATTCCTATATATTCTAAATGATTGTTTGCATATATAAAAGCTAATGATTTCCATATACTGTAAAAGGTGAAAGATTTATACAATTTGAAGAGAAACCAGAGTACTTGTATACTGTATTTTACATCCCACTGCCCTACTAAATGCTTATTACTTGTAGTAAGTTTTCAGATATTCTCTGTTTTTCCAGCTACACAATTACATGTAAGTAGATGTAGTTTTTCCTTTCTCTTAAATTCTTATATATCTAATTTCTTTCTCATTTAACTGTACTGGCTAATACCCAAAATACAATATTAAATACTGAAGTTATGATAGTGGGCTTTATTGTTGTATTCCTAATTTTAGTGGGAATGCCTCACAGTACTTCCCGTGAAGATGATGCTGACAGCCTTGGCTGGTTTGGCTCAGCTGGTTGGGTGTTGTCCTACAAATCAAAAGGTTGTGTGTTCAATTCCCAGTCAGGGCTTATGCAAGAGGTAGCTAATTGATGTTTCTCTCTCACATTGATGTTTTTCTCCCTTTTTCTCCCTCCTTTCCCCTCTGGAATCAATAAATGAAAAAAAAAAATGATGCTGACTGAAATATAAGTACCCTATTAAGGAAGTATTCTCTAATTACTGTTTTGTTAAGTGTTCTTATGAAGAAGGGGTTTGTATCTTGTCAAATACCTTTTCAGTAACTATGAAAATGATTTTAGATATTGATTTTTATTATATAATAGATTTTATTAACAGACTTTCTAGTATTAGATCAATTTTGCATTTCTGGAATAAATCTTCTTTGGTCACATTTTTATCAGGTTGTGTATCTTTGTAACACTAATTTCATTAAACAATTTGGAAGTTGTTTATTTCTGTACTCTGAAATTTCCCATAGCATTTGAATTGTCTAGTTTTTAAGGATTTACAAGAATTTTCTGTGAAGCTGAGGCTGGTCCTTTTTCTTAAATGGGGAGCTAGTTTTTGAATATTTCAATTTGCTCAGTAGAAATTGGTTTGTTTTAAAATCTATTTATTAGTTCCTCTTTTAACTTATTAATTTTTCTAATTTTATATTTATTAATACTTTCTTTTCCTTTATCTTGTTTTCCTAGCTTTGAGTTAGAGGCTTAATTTCATTTTTCTACATTAATATACATGTTTTACAGCCATAAACTGTCTTTGAGTATCACTTTAGGTTATAAAATAGATTGCGATACATAGTGTTTTTGGAAAAATTGTGTAATTTTAATTTGTATTTCCCCTTCCACTCAAAGTTACTTAATTGTTTTTCAGTTAAGACTTCAACCCCACCCCTGATTTTATTATTATTAACTTTTAGCTGTACTAGATAGATTCTATTCTGTTATTTCTACTCTTTGGAATCCACTGAGTCTTTGTTGCAAGGCATATAGTTGATGTGCATCAATCTTGCAAAGATATATTCTCTTATCACAGTAGAAGTAGATAAAATCATAAGAATCATCTCACTGAAAATTTGTTTAAGTGTTCTACATTTCCATGTAACTCACTTGAACAGAGACACACATTCCGTCCTCCTCTAACGAGAGCTCTTTTTTGATTTCTGTCCTCACGAGGTTCATTCTCTTACATTTTTCCCTTTGTAAACTGACCAAGCATTACTATTTCAACAACAGCTGTATACTGATGACTCCCAAATCTCTATGTCCTTACACCTGACTTCCAATCCTCAATGTCCAAGTACCCAGAGGATAATCTCATTTTACTTCCTGCTATGGAATAGAATCCAACTCCTTCGAAACTCTGTTCTTGGTCCAAATCCTGCCTCAACCTCATTGTATAACTTTAAAATAGTTTCCCACTGCTTACCTTTTTATGTGAATGACTTATCTTACAAAACAAACCATAAACACCTAGAAGGCAGGAATGGAGAAATATGTATCTTTTCAATCAACTCCAGAACCCAACCTTGCATAAGAAAAACTGGTGGTGTTTACTAAATATTGGTGAATGACTCTTAGTGCTTTTAAAAATCATGTGCATATCTTTGCTATTTATTGTTTGACTCTAACTCATCAGTTTCAGGGTATGAGTGAGGAAAGGGAGGGTAAGCTTTGGGTCTCCAGGTCTCAAGGTTCATGGTCAAAGTGTTCCTGGTGTTGGCAACATACCCACCAACCAGTCACCCAAAATAAATGCTAGCTTTGCCCAACACTCAGGCAAAACTTGCGCAATAAATCTTATCTCTTTATACTTTTCTCTAAAATAAAGAAAATATAACAGGACAACTATGGGAAATTAACCTGGCCCATTAAGTAGCACTACCCTGACCATCATACTGTGTGAGAAAACTACAGAGTTCAATAGTCATTATAGATTTTTGTCACCCTAGGCAATTCACAAAGCCCACTTTCTCCTCAAAACCTGCCACAGAAGCAAACAGCCTTGAAATCAAGGTAAAAAGTATTAGGCACTCATCAAAACAATTTTTGAAGGCTCCCGACTCTACAGTAACAGTGTACTTCTGGAGAAAAGCTGAAGCATCTCTAAGATTAAGCTGCTGCCAAATGAGTTCATATGTGGCACTGAGGATACGGATACTTGTTAACCATACTGGGAAATAAGTACAAGTGAAGGCTCTTCCCTTCACCAACCATATAGAAAAGTCACTGACAAAATTTTGACAAATTCAGCAAGTAGGCATGACAACTCTAAGCCAAGACTACAAGATGTGATGTTAGATTCCCAGAGTCCAAATCCCTGCTCCACTACCTACTGCTCTGTGACCTTTAACTTTTCTCTGCTATAGTTTCATCATCTTTAAAATAGTAACAACTCCTATACCCCAAAGTACAATTGTGAGAATTATGAAATTATAAATGCATGCAAAGTACTTAGACTTATTGTTTGGCACATAATGGCATACAAGTGCTTAATAAGTGCTAGATGTTATGTCCATCAATAGTTGGATATATTTTCATTTATACTAGCAGGATTCAGGGCTATTGAACATCAAGGGGAAAGACTTAAACAGTTTGTCATGTGTCCAATAAAAACACTAATTTAAAATATACCTATTGGGAGAATAGTACTGGATCCAGAAAATGGATTCAGAAATAGTCTGCCTGCACTTTCTATCTGTTTGAATGTTTGATATTAGGCTGTAGTTCTTGTGTACCAAGAGAAATTCCCTCTGCCCTTGCTGCCCCCAAGATACAGGGAAAATGGTCACCCACAGGTGGAGCAGGCTCTGCTACATAGGATAAAACAAAAATTAAACATGTGTGTAAAAATGTGCTTAGCTGTGAATGGTGTCTCAAAAAAAGTCTGAGATGAAGTAGTAAAACACGCTTTTCCCATAACATTCAATCTGAATATACAAGAGACTTAATTTCTTACCCATTAACATCATCTCCCCAACACTGTCTTCTTCCTTCTCTGAGGTGGGCTGTTGAGTAGGATCCAGGCTCACACATTCTTCTTGGGAGTAAAATATATTCAAATCCTCAAAGACCACCAGCTCCTGAAAGATCAACAGGCACCCCCTTCCTCTTAGTAACAAAACTTCTTTGACAGCCCTGTTGATAAGAAAGACTGAGACCCAAAGATGAAGGAAGTAATGGTAAAAGGAATCTATAAGTCCCACACAGATGCAGCCAGACAGGAAATCCAGGCTCATAGAGAAGTCAGGCTCAGAGGAAAAGCAGAAAAAAAGAAAAAAACATCTACAAGCCCCACTCTCTTTCCCGACTCCCAAGAGTATGATTTTATGCAAAGATTGGCTAGACAGGGAGGGACAACAAGAACACAGAAGGTGATACACTCAAACAGTGAATGGGAAAACCAAACCTTAGGCTCAGCTTTCAAACACAGAGATACTGTCTCCTGTTTCTGCCGGATTCCTTCTCTGGTCAGAAGCTTCACTAAGGGAAGAGGTTGCACTGGGGAAAGAGGAAGCTGTAGTTACTGGAAAAGTCAGTGATTCTAATATGGAGACTCTACCCATACCCTGAAGCCAGGTTGCCCTCACTCCAGCAGAAAGTAGGCACCTCATGGCTTTTTCTGCTCCTGTGAGCCCAGTTAAAGATCAAGTTATAAATCACAATGTCTTGAATCTATACAAGGTCTCCTCACTGTGAAAAGAATGTTTCCCTAACTACCTTTAAAAATTCCTATAACTAGTAAAGGGAAGGTGGGGGGGGGGGGTAAAAGTCTGAAGATCCCCACAGCAAGCACAAAATTTCCAAAATGCCACATAAACTGAAATCAATTCAGTAATTCACCCACATATATTTACCCTAAAATGCTATCACCTCCCCCCCCCGAATATCTGTGGAAAATTGACACTAAAAAAAAGACACACACTCTTTATTCTAAGGCCTTACTCACACCCAGCAAACCACTCAAACTCCAGCTTGAGAAAAAAAAGTACTCCCTCTCCCCAACATGTTCACTTACTAGAATCAACTCCCTTTCTCAATACCCATCATCCCAACTGGAATTTGTTACTAGCATGGAAACCTATCTCAGCCCCCAGTACCAGTCTCTTCTAATGAAACAGAAAAGTGTTCTTACCTCTGTTCTGAAAGTCTGAGCTCACATCCTTCATAATAACCAAGGTCTCTTTGACTTTCTGACTGGGCTGGGCTAGTCCTGGCTTGGGCAAAAAGGTGAGGAAGTGCTCCAGAACTAGCTGGTGGATGGTCTTGGGCCCACTAGTAGCATCTCGAAGTAGGTCTTGGCCTAGCTTGGAGTTTGGAGGAACTCTCAGTATAAAAGACTGCTTTGGCTTTGGGGTCACAGGAAACACTTTCGCAGCCATGATGCCTTTAAATCACACACCACACTGGTTTCTGCAGTTTCAAAAGCCACCTCTTACTGAAGGAAATCTGCCAGGAAGCTGCAGACAAGAGAATAATGCGTTACTCACAAAATCAGGCAGGGCATGCCAACACTCCAAAACGTAGCTTGGATAGTTAGACCACACGAACTCCAAGTCAGAAAGCAAAGATAAGCTGGGGTAGGGAACTCATAAATGAAATGAATAATCTTAGCAAGGCCTGAAAGAAGATCCGGAGAATAAGAGCCCAAGGATGTCCAAACCGCAAGAACCAAATGGAAGGGAGCAAAGGCAACCGGCAAAAGATCAAGGGCCATTCTCCTAAGAAATACGAAATGCAAACTGCACTGGGAAGAGCTGTTTAACTCATGCTGGTAGAGCAATGGGCTAAAAGACAGAAAATCTGGGGGCCAATACCAAGGGCATCAGTCAGCTTGGCCACTGAATCTGTCCCCGTGGGGGACAGCTGTGGCTCAAGGAGCAAGCGCAAGATCGTATTAAGTGTTGACACATGGCCAGCTGACTCCTTTACGCTGAAAAACTCTGGTGAAAGCGGCAGGGGACAACCCAGTAGGGCCTACCAGTCCCGGCACTCATTAAAACCTCTACCACCGGTCAAGGGCCACCTTCAGCGCAAAACCCAGACTGGGCGTTGCCTGGGGCTCGCTCTCAAGCTCCCTATCCGGCCAGGCTCCTCGAACAACGAGCCGCGCTCCTTTCCCTAGAGACCGCCTCAAGCCTGGTTCCCGCCTTCACGGGACACCTCACCTTTCTGAGGCTCTGTCACGCCGAGCGCTCGCTGAGAACAACCCAGAGCTCCAGGCTCTGAGAGAGACCGGGAAACTAAGCGCGAGAGGCCGAACCCTCCCCTCGCCCTTGGGAGTGCCTCACAAGCCACCGGACACTATTGGTGGGCCAAGCTGTCAGTTAGGGGAGACGGCAGGGACGCGGTGTCTTCTGGGAGGCCCGGCACCTCGGCACCTGTGACCTATGACGTCACACCCGGTGACTCGTTTCCGGTGAGATAACATGGTCTCCCTGCTAGGAGCGGGCGGTCTGTAGTTGAAACAAGGCTTGAGGCCGACCGGCGGAACTCTCAAGACCAAAAAGAGGCCAGCCTGGAGGCAACCGCTCTCTCTGTGGCTCTACCTGGAAGACAGAAAGCAGAGGGCTGGCTTCAGTCCGCCACGACGGGCTGGCACCACTCCAGGTACGGGCTGACTCCAAGTCCTGCTGGGAAATGTAGTTCAGCGCCGACCAGCCAATGGGAGGGCGCCAGGGAGAGCGGTTGGGGCTGGGTAGAGCCGAGGCTCGACCGGAAGCGGGTTGTATCTGGGACCGGAAGGTCTGCGCGAGGCCGCCGCAGGTGCTGTTCCAGCATCCGGGGTGGGTCAAATCTTTACAGAGACTGGGAGTGGGTAGTGTTTCAGGGCCCCGGGCCCTGGCTCTTGTTACAGATGTTAGTTCAGATGGGGGCGGCCAGTAAGTCAGAGGCAGGCGGCTTTCCTTTCTCCCGCCTGCCATCTTCAACACTGTTCTGGCCATCTTTTCAAGAAATCACGGTCGTTCTGGACCGTTGCTGTTTCCATCCTCAATTTCAGCCTCTTACGCCTAACAGCGTCTTTTCTCTTTGCATAGTTCCCATAGGCGGTTCCAATACACGATCAGGGTTGGGATAGCCCGAAATATTGCCTTATTCCTTTGTGTAACATCGGCTACCAGCAGGATGACGAAAGTCAATACAAATAAATGCCTTTTCTTAACCCTAACTATAGGTCACTCACTTAACCATGGTTTAAAATAAATTATAGAGAGATTAGTGTCAAAACTGTGTGGTACCAAAAATGTTTATTTTAAATAATACCTTTCTACATCAGAATTACTGGAGGAAAAAAAAGGAAAAACAAAAAACAGCAAGCCCCGCCCCCTTTAAACAAAGCAGTATAGTTTCAGCCCTGGCTGGCCTGGCTCAGTGGATTGGGTGCCGGCCTGCAAACCAAAACGCCACCGGTTGGTCACATGCCTAGGTTGCTGGCCAGGTCCACAGTTGGTGGAAGGTGAGACGCTACCGGTGGATGTATCTCTCGCACATCGATTTTCCCCTTTCTCCCTCCCTTCCTCTCTCTTTAACAATAAATAAAATCTTTTTAAAAAAGCAATACAGTTTGAACTAAGAGTAAGTAAATAGAACAGTAGAGAAGAATAGTAAAGGCCAAAATTGATCTGAATGTATGAGGACCTATATGAAAGGGCAGCATTTCAACCTAGTGTGAAATAGATGGTGCTAGCAAAAACTTTTTTTTTGGTGGGGGGGGTAAGACTCCTGTCCGTATCCTACATACAAAAAATGGAATTTAATAACAAATGAAAGAACACTTAAGAGAACATTAAGTTTAATGCTGAAGCAAAATGGGAAACAGATGTCTTAAAATATATACTAGTGTGACCTTTAAAACAGTATTAATGAAAATCACTCAAAAATTTTCATTCAGTTGTTGGAATCAAAGAAGTGTTTAGAGGGTGGTAGAAAAGGGTAAAGGAGGGATAAATGGTGATGGAAGGAGATGACTTGGGGTGGTAAACGCACAATGCAGTATACAGATGATGTATTGTAGAATTGTATACCCGAAACCTATATAATTTTATTAATTAATGTTACTCCAATAAATTCAATAAAAACAAGAGTTTACCATATTTTGCCATGTGTAATACGCACCCATGTTTTTGGCCCAAACTTTCAGGGAAAAAAATCTTTTGCTTTAATTTTTAAAATTCAATTATTTATTAATTTATATTTAGATATTTGTTTTTATATTATAAAGGAATTTTAGCATTTATTTTTGAACATGGTACAAGAAATTTTATGTAACAAATAATTATAAAACACAAGAACAGGTACAAGGTACAAGAAATTTTATTTACCAGTAACAAATTAGTACTAACCATGAGTAATGCGCACACAAAAGTGTGCATTACATGCAGCAAAACATGTAGTTCATTTTGCAAAATAGAGCAACTGACAGTGTAAATCCTATTGTAAAATTTGAAAGTTCAACACAAGATAAAATGATTTACTTTATGGTAAAATATGGAGGCAAGTTTAGAAAAAACAAAGTTTTCTGATCAAAACAGAAAAAAATATTAAAGTAAAACAAGAAACAGACTGGAAAGCAACTGTAAAAGGCTGGATAAAGAATTAGACATTCCTAACATAAAAAGAACACCTACCGATTGACAACAGATGAAGGCAAAGTCTATGAAACCATTCCACAGAGGAAAAAAACTAACTGGCTTTAACAATTGAGAAGTCGCTTAGCCACTTGGGAAACAATTTGGCAGTCACTCACATTTTACCGTATGATCCTGCAATTTTGTTCCTAGGATAAACTCAAGAGAAATGAAAACATATGTTCACACGATAACTTGTACATGAATAGCAGCATTATTTATAATGGCTGAAAAGTAGAAACAACCCAGATGTCTATCAACTGATGACTGATGAATGGATAAGCAAGATGTAGTATTATTTATATAATGGGTTATTATTGAGCAATAAAAAGAAATAAATTACTGACACATGCTGCTACATGGATTGACCAAATGGTGAGTTACCAATAATGAGTGCAGGGTTGGTTTGGGGGGTGATGAAAATGTGCTGGAATCAGTGGTAATTTTTGTACACATTGTGAATTTTACTAAAAAACAATTATATACATTATTTTAAATTTAATTTTTTTCAATTACAGTTGACATTAAATATTATATTAGTTTCAAGTATACAGTATAGTGGTGAGACATTTATATAATTTACAAAGTGATCCCCCCAATAAGTCTAATACCCACCTGGCACCATACATATTTATTATTACAATATTATTGACTATATTCCCTATGCTGTACTTCACATCCTTTTGACTATTTTATAAATTGCTGGTTTATACTTCTTAATCCCTTCATCCTTTTTGCCCAGCCCCCAAACCCCCCTTCTCATCTGGCAGCCATTGGTTTGTTCTCTGTATCTACAAGTCTGTTTCTGTTTTGTTCATTTATTTTGTTCTTTAGATTCCACATATAAGTGAAATCATATGTTTGTCTTTCTCTGACACTTAGCATAAAACCCTGTACGTCCATCTGTATTCTTGCAAATGGTAAGATTTCATTCTCTTTTATGGCCAAGTAATATTCCATTGTATTTATGCACCACATCTTTATTCAGTCATCTGTTGATGGCTACTGTATATGAAATGTCCTGTCTCTTGTTATAGCCTTTGTTTTAAAGTCTATTTTGTCTGATATAACTATTGCTATTGTAGGTATTTTCATTTCCTTTCTCATGAAACATCTTTTTCCATCCCTTTGCTTTTAGTCTATGTGTGTCTTCTGATCTGAAGTGGGTCTCTTGTAGGCAGCATATAAATAAGTCTTGTTTACTTCTCCATTCAGGCACCTATGTTTTTTATTAGAACATTTAATTTATTTACATTTAAAGTAATTATTGATAGGTATATAGTTACTGTCATTTTATTATTCATATTTTTATCTTTTAAAATTCTTCTTAAAGTAATCCCTTTAACATTAATTGTAATAGTGGTTTAGTGGTGATAAGTCCCTTAAGGGTTTTCTTGTCTGGGAAGCTGTTGATCTGTCCTTTAATTCTAAATGACAGCGTTGCTGGATAGAATAATCTTGGTTGTAAGTCCTTGCTTTTCATCACTTTGAATATTTCATGGCAGTTCCTTCTGGCCTGCAAAGTTTCTGTCGAGAAGTCAGCTGACAGTTTTATGGGAGCTCCTTGTAGGTAATTCATTACTTCTCTCTCACTGCTTTTCATTTTCTCTCTGTCTTTAGCCTTTGGTATTTTAATTATGATATGTTTTCATGTGAGCCTCTTTGGGGTTCATCTTGTTTGGAACTCTCTGTGCTTTCTCAACTTGTAGGTCTATTTCAGATAGGCTTTCAATCCCTTGCTCTCTCTCTCCTCCTTGTGGTACCACATGATGTGAATGTTGTGCTTGAAGTTGTCGTAGAGGTCCGTTAAACTATCCTCATTTTTAAAATTCTTTTTTCTTTTTGCTGTTCTGATTGGGTATTTTTTGTTACCTTGTCTTCCAAACTGCTGATCTGATTCGCTGCTTCATCTAACGTGTTGCTGATTTCATCTAATGCATTCTTCATTTCAGTTATTGTATTCTTCACTTATGACTAGTTCCTTTTAATGGTTTCCATCTCTTTGTGTACATTTTCATGGCGTTCATCTACTCTTCCCCTAAGTTCATTGAGTGTCCTTATAACCAGTGTTTGGAACTTTGTATTTGGTAGATTGCTTGCCTTCATTTTATTTAGTTCTTTTTCTGGAGTTTTGTCCTGCTCTTTCCTTTGGAACATGTTTCTTTGTCTTTTCATTTTGGCTACCTCCTTGTATTTGTTTCTATGTATTAAGTAGAGCTGCTATGTCTCCCAGTCTTGGCAGGATGGCCTTATCTACTAGGTGTCCCATGGGGTCCAGCGGTACAGACTTCCTGTTCATCTGAGTTGGGTTTTCTGGGATGTCCCTGGTGTCAGTTTTGTGTGTTCTCCTATTGTAATTGAGCCTTGATTGCTGCCGGCATGTCAGTGGGTAGGATTGACTCTCAGGCTGACTGGCTGTGGGGACTGGATGTGAATATAGTGGATGAGCTATAGTGCAGAGGTTGACCTCACGGAGTGTTATTCACTGTACTGGGCCTGTGGTGCCTGCTGAGTCAACAGTTTGGGTGTGTTATTTGTGGAACTAATTGGGTAGTGCTCTGGTGTAATCTGAAGCCAGCCACCAGATGTATTGGGTGGGGGGCTTCTGTGTAGGCCCAGGTCAGCCACTACCTGTGCCTGGTCTGGGGACAAGTGGTAGGAGCCACAAAGTGATCTGCATTTGATAGCTGCCTGTGCTGGACTTGGAGGCACCTGAGAGAGTCTATGCTACAATCCAAGGCCTACTGCCACTAGTCCAGGGCCATTTAGCAAGAGGTAGAGGGCATGCTGAGGCCAGCTGCTGCTTGTCTGGGTTTGTGGGCCTCTTAGGGATTTTAGGAAAGTCCCCAGCATGAGCCAGGATTGCCATCTTGTTAGGAATAGCCACTGAAAGAGGTTTGGGTTAGTGTTTGAGTTAGGTAGGGTGGGTTTTAGGGAATCACCAGAGTGGGATGATATTGATGGAGTCTGAGATTTGGTACCAATCTGCTCCTGCTGGTTATGTGGGGAGAGGGCTCAACAAAGGAACAAACTTGCCAGCAGTATGGTCCCAGAGAGAGCTACTCCTCCAGTCCTCTCCCTGAAGCCAGACAATTCAGTTTTGCCCTGTTTCTCCCTGGCACTTTTTGAGCTGCTGCCTCTGAGCTGGAGTCAGGGCAAGCGAGTATGTCAGCGAGTAAGTCTGTGCACAAGCCTTTGAAGAGGAACACTTGAGACAACAGCAGCCCTATATGTCACCCAGACAGAATCCCTACTCATTTCCACAGCCAGATGTTTTGGAGAATTTTTTTCCCTGTCACTGGCAGTCTGGGCTGGGGAGCCCCGTATAGGGCTGGATTTCCTGGCTCCTCAGCAAGCACCTCCAAAGCCCATTTTGCATCTTTGCCCCTCCTACCAATTTTGGTGTGGCTTCTTTTTTATATCCTTAGCTTAGGAGTTTCATTCAGCTAGTTTTCAGATGGTTCTCAAGGGTGGTTCTATAATTTAGTTGTAGTTTTGATGTAGTTGTGGGAGAAGGCAAGTGCAGCCTTCACCTACTATGCCAATCTTGACCGGAAGTCCTGTACACTTTCAAAGGGTGAATCTTATGGTATGTGAAATATATCACAATTAAAAAACACCAGACAGGGAAGATTTCATCTTACAGATACAAATATTTACTTTCTAAAATACTTACGAAGAACATGCTACCAACAAAAAAGTTCAATATTTAGATTCTACAAGTAAATAGTCAAAGGAGCTGTACCATTTCTACAGAATGAAGTAAAAAGTAGAAATTCACTTGGAAAAACTCACTACCTCATAAATGGTAATGAAATAAAACATAGGTAAAACCTCATTATATCTCTATTAAACCAGTAAAAAATAATGTCAGACATTGCTTTGGGCATGAAATATTTTAAATCTTTCTGGAGGATTATATGGCCACTGTAGCAAGTTCACATTCTAGAACTATTTTGAGAATAACAGGAGAAAAAAAATAAGTGTGTAGTGAGGTGGTGGAAAATAAACATGAAGCTGATTGTGAAACGGGCAGGGATAATTGGAAGTAACAAATGATTAACCATAGGGAACTGCTGAGCAAATAGGGCACATGAACTGTGCCAGCATGTGGATTATTCACATAGAACAAAGCACCATGAAGACAGCAAAACATGTGTTTTGTGCTCTGATCATAACCATAGAGAACCGGAGTCCAATCTAGGCTCTAGTGTGAAGATACAGAAAGAGGAGTTGGGGTAGGAAGAGTTTGGAGTTTAATCTTTATTGATTATTTTTTTCTTACATCCTTTCTCTTTACATCTAATGGGGGATGATAGAGGGGACATCTGTGAACTAGAGCACCTGATATTCCACAGGCCCACAGATTTTCAAATATAGATCAGGACAGAATAATTGGACACTTGGAATGTATGTCAAATATTCTCCCACCACAGTAGCCCTATCTCTTTCATGGTGTGCAGTAGGGAAGTGGAATCTCACAGTGAGCAATTGAGTGACAACAAATGGAATTATGATAAAATTTTCTAATCAGTTTATCAGGCCTAGCCAGTGCTCTTTAAGAATCATAGTTTACTATTCCAGGTACAAAAAGAATTATAGCAAGACACTCTGCTTGTTTTTTTTTTTTTTTTTAATCTAGAATACCCAAGTCCTCAAAACAGGGAAGAATGAACTGAGGGGACATGTCCTTGCCATGGAGTCCTGAGGGAAATGAGAGTGGGATCTCTGTCTCAGGAACCTCTTAGGGTGTTAATACATACAAGGATTTATTGAGCAACAGCCATGTACTTCCTACTCTGAGAAAACTTGGCATGTCATCATTACATGTGTTTTCTTTTTCACCCTTGGTTTACCCCTGTTTAAGTACCTAGCTTACTTCGACTACTACTCCATAAGCTCCTGGGGCACACAGACTATTTTCTGATTTATTATATTTCCAAAAGCACCCAGAACCCAGTATATATACAATAATAACTGTTGAGTATATGAATTCAAGATACAAGGTTGGGAGTTGGAAGAAAGACAAAAAGTGTAGGGCATTCAGGGAGGCACCTGGCCACGCCCTGGACAGATGGTGAGAGGACCCATGTTCTTCCCTCCATCATGTGTCCCAGGGCTGAAGATAGGTTGAAGGGGCCCAGAGGAAGAGAAGCTGGGGAATGTGTAGATGTGAGATTTGGCAGTCACATTGTAAAAGGAAATGTCTCCAGCCAAGTAGTCCTGGAGGATGCCCACACGCCTGGGGGCTTCCTCATCTGCAGGTGGATTGGAGGAAGGGTGGACACCTGGTACTCATTTTGCTTCATCATCATCACCACCCAGTAGCCATTCTCCAGGGACAGAGTCATGCTTCCCTTTCTGCTTATGGATGTCTTGCAGATGCCTAGGACCCATGCTGTCTTGTCTCCCATCTCCACTTCCCAGTAATGGTGGCCAGAGGAGAAACTCAGAGAGCCCAGGGTGATGATGCAGCTATCAAATCATCTGGATGTCAGGCATACAGTTTACTTGTTTCCAAGTCTAACACTCTTCAGGTCATCAGAGGCGACGAGGTTGGGGTCGGCGGTTTCTGTATCCAGAAGTACATTAACTGCAGAGATAATTAGAATACCTAGCTAAGGGTCCATGGGCAGCATCCCCACAGGTTCTCCCCACCTCCAGGAAACATGGGCAGGGCTGCTCTTCTGGAACACAGGGGCGGCACAGGGACCCATCAGGCCAAGGCCACTCACCTTGATCTGGGTACTTACCGGCATGTGCCTGAGCACCAATCAGTTCTGGAACTACAGAGAAAAAGGAGATGAGGTGGGTGTGGGGAAATCCTGAGTATTCCCATTCTGAGGGTTAAATCTACCTTGGTCCTCACAATAAGGAAAGACAAGGACCCCGATGTTCAGGAACCTGATTCCTCTGCTTGGATATAACCCCATTCCTTCTAGGCTCCTTGGCCTGCCTTGGAGACTTTTGTGGTCTGATGAGTTGACCCCCCTCTAAAGGAATCTTGCACAGAACCTGTGAGGGCTTGTTGTGACCTTTCTCTTGCCTTTGTTACAGGTGCTTTTCCCTCTTCTAAATAATGTCCAGAAATAAACAGTATAAGGGAATATTACAATTACTCTTGCTCAGTACATATTACCACCACCATTCTTACCATTGAAGGTTTCCATTCCTGAACGCAGGGTTTCTAAAGGAGAAAGGGAGTCAGAGTTAAGTTTGCCAGCTAGAGACAGGTTGGAGGAGGCTGAAGGCAGAGTCAGAAAGCTGTGAGAGGTGGAGAAGGGATGCCCAGGGACTCTTGGATACATGGATCTCAGGGAGGAAGTGAGCAGGTACCTCCTATTTTCCCACAAGCCCACCTACCCAAGAAATGCTTTATGCTCTTCTCCACAAACTCTGATTTCTGGTGGAGGAGGTGGATCTTTTCTTTTACCTCTAGAGGAGTCGTCCATGGCTCAGGGACAGTCACCATCTTGGCTCTAGAAACAAAAACTGTTGTATAGAGACGGCTGGAGCATGGGAGTGGCCCAGGCTCTCATGAAATGGAAGGGAGGTGCAACCTCCCCAGGCTGCACCCAGCCCAGTCTGGGCTTTGCAAAGAAAGTCCTCCCTGGACTTCAGGTTCTAAATCATGGTCCTCAACTTTGGCCATGGATTTGCATCACCTGGGGAGTTTTAAAAACCACTGATATTAACTTCACAATGAGTTTTAAGAATGGCCTTAAAATGCTTCTGATTTGAAGTGTTCAGCCCAGAATTATCTATGTCAAATTAATTACACTTCCCTAGTCTTTTTCTTTCTATTGAAATAAAATGGCAATTGATGGGGAAAAAACACAATGATATACTACTCCACACCCATTGGGATGGCTATTGTTTTTTAAGTACTTTTTTTTTCCTTTTTTAGATTTTATTTATTTATCTTTAGAGGGGAAGGGAAGGAGAGAGGGAGAGAAACATCAATGTGCGGTTGCCTCTTGTATGTCCCCTGCCGGGAACTGGCCTGGCAACCCAGGCATGTGCCCTGACTGGGAATCGAACCGCGATCCTTCGGTTCGCAGGCCCGTGCTCAATCCACTGAGCTACACTAGCCAGGGCGGGATGGCTATTGTTAAGAAAAAAAATAGACCTGGTCATGTAGCTCATTGGTTAGAGCATCATCCCAATACTGCAGGTTGTGGGTTCCATCCCCAGTCAGGGCACGTACAAGAGTCAATCAGTGAATGCATAAATAAGTGGAACAACAAATTGATATTTCTCTTTCTTTCTCTCTTTCCTTCCTCTTTCTCTAAAATAAATCAAATGAAAAAAACAACAACCGAGTGTTAGCAAGGATGTAGAGAAATTTGAACCCTTATGCATTGCTGTGGGAATGTAAAATGGTACAGACACTGTGGGAAATATTATGATGCTTCCTCAAAAAAAGAACTAAACATATAATTAGCACATGATAGAAAAATTCCACTTCTGGGTATATACCCAAAAGAATTGAAAGCAGAGACTCAAACACATACATCTGTACCAGTATCCATAACAGCATTATTCACAATAGCGAAAAGGTGGAAACCTGATTGCCCCTTGATGGAAGGATGGATAAACAAAATTTGGTATATACATACAGTAGGATATTAGTCAGTCTTAAAAAAGAATGAAATTCTGACACATGCTACAGCATGGATTAACCTTGAAGACATTATGCTAAATGAAATAAGCCAAATATGAAAGTACAAATATTTTATGATTCCATTTATATGAGGTTGTTAGAGTAGTCAAATTCACAAAGATAGAAAGTAGAGTGGTGGTTGCCGGGGGTTTAGAGTGGGAGGAACGAGGGTTGTTTAATGGTGTGGAATTTCCATTTGGGAAGATGAAAATGTTCTGGAGATGGATGGTGGTGTTGGTTGTATAATAATGTGAATATATTTGATGCCACTGAGCGTACATTTAAAAATGGTTAAAATGGTGAATTTTATGTTATGTATATTTTACTACTCAAAAAAAAGATTTAAAAATTGATTCCTGGGTTGCAGTCCTGAAGATTCAGCTTTAATTCATCTGCCTGGGCCTGGACGTCAGGATTTGTAAGGCTTCTGGGGTGATTGTAACATCCAGCCTCCTCCCTCTGATATCCTCCCCTGCCTGCTGAGCTTAGCAGCTCCACTCCTGGAAAGTGGTTCCCTCCCTGAGGCCACAAGCACTCTGCAGGAACAGTTTTCATGAGGCGAATTGCATAGGACACAATCTATTAGGAAGGTTTCTTAGGTAGCCACCATCAGCACGGCAAGCTGTGTTCATTCTTTCCAGTCTTTGAGCTCATGTTCTCCCTCCTGATCATACTCCTGTTTTCCCTACACAAATCCAGAAAGGCCTTAGGTGGCTGCAGAAAGTGGGAGGAGCCTGGGGAGGAGTCCCAAACTCAGGGTTGGGAACATCTCCATTCTAGGACTGCCTCACCAAATGTCCTGCAGGACACCCAGCCGATCACCAGGGACCTCTCGATACCTGTGCAGGGTGACTCCGATGTCCTAGGAGAGAAAAGAGGGAAGCTCTCCATTACCACAGTCCTACAGGATGCACTGACTACTGGCCTCTCTGGCCCCAGGACATCAGCAAAAGCGGGGTACCTCTCCCAATTCTAATTCCAGTTCCCTGAGGTGGCAGCCTAGCTGTGGCCTGCAACATAACTGCACCCAAGCCCTGCTGATATCCTCTGGGAGTTGCCAGGAGAACCCCTGGATTCTGAGCCACTCTGGGATCCTAAGAGCTTATCAGATGGGGCTGGGCATAAGAGGCATTGCAGGTCACCAAGACCAAGTCCCACCATTGGCCCCAAGGACCTGGACAGAGCTGATGTCAGTGCTGGGTGTGCATGTCATCCTACTGGGCACAGTGTACAGGTCAAGGCCAGATCCAGTCATACTCACCTGCATAAGCTCCCATTCTGGCTGGCACTGCTTGGCCTCCAGCTCTTCAATCATCTTGTTGAGAAGGGCAATATCCCTGGCCACTTGGGTGTCGTATGTCTCCCTGACCTGGCCAATGGTCTGGTCCAGTTCCTCCAGCCAGGCCACAAAGAGCTGCTCTTGCTGCTCCAGAAAGCGGTGCAACTTCTCCAACTGGTACCTGACTCTCTGCTTCTGGATTTCAGTTTGTTTCTGGGAACGGGAAACAGAGAGGTGTAGGTGTCTGTGCTGTAGGATGGATGTGTGCCCAGGGAATCCCCAGAAGCCCACCTCCTGGAGGTGGATAAGAGGCAGGCTCCCTCAGTCTCTTAGAGGCTTGCATTCCAGAGCAGGAGGCAAAGTGGACCAGAACCTTTCACAATAGACTGAGGGTGAAAGGGACTGGCTCTTGGAAAATGCCCTAAAACCTATTATAGGTTAAATTATGTTTTCTCTAAAATTCATATATTAAATTTCTAACCCCTAGTACCTGAGAATATAGTCTTATTTGGAAGCGAAGTTTTTGCAGATGTAATTAGTTAAGGTGAGGGCACACTGGAGTGGGGTAGGTCACCGGAGTGGGGAAATTTGGGTGCACACACACACACATGCACACACACACAGAACACCATGTGAAGAGACACAGGGAAAAGACAGACGTCTGCAAGTTGAGGAGAGGGGCCTAGAACATGTCCTTTCTCAGGGCCCTCAGAAGGAACCAACCCTGCCAATATCTTCATTTCAGACTTCTAGCCTCCAGAACTGCCAGAGAATAAATTTCTGTGGGTTAAGCCACCCAGCTGGTAGTTTTTTTGTTGCAGCAGCGACAGAATACAGATACCTGATGTCACCTTCTTCCTTCCTTAAAAGCTAACGTGAGGATGGCACATACTTGGGGTCATAAATGGACAAGATTATGACCACCAAGCTCTCCAGAAGGGAAACTTCTCTCCACTCCCTGTCCCCTACCCCAAGTGATGGCATGCAGAAGGTTCTTGGTATGGCTCTAAATGGGGTTGTCAGTCCATTCATTTGAATGTAACTGAGCTTGACTTCCACTACCATTGCACACTGGTCAACCAGCAGCTGTATTGCCTTGTTTCTCATCATCACTAGGAAGCTTCTGTGGAGAGGCAAAGTGGCTCTAGAGTACCTTTTCCTTCTCCCAAGAAAGGCAAGGGCCCTTCAGATCCACTAAGACTGGACTTAAGAAGTCTCCTCATTATTGGCTCAAGAGGACGGGACTAACTCCTGTTCTTTTGAACCAAAAATGCCTCCTTACTTTTTGACGTTGTTGTTGGCGGTAACATTGACTTTTTTTAAAGGACAGGTCAGTTGTCTTGTTTAATGGCCTATATCCTAAAATTGTCTGGCAATTTTGCTTATGATTAAATTCAGGTTAAGCACTGTGGGCCAGAGCACCACATATTTAATGTTGTGGTCTTCCCAGCACACCTCATGGGGAGGCAAAGAATTTCTAGTTTGTCCATTACCATTATTGCAGTACTAGGATCAGTCACTTGATTAAGGAAGTATCTATCTCTTCACTGTAATATACATTATTTCCTTTATAGTTATTAAGTAATTTGGGGAATATACTTTGAGAGTATGTAAATATCCTGTACTCTAATGATCTAAAAATTTTAGCATTCATTGAGGATTCCTGTTGGTGTAAATTTTTATATTGGTGGTTATATAATGAAAATTTCTAATTCAGTTATTCTTCTGTACTTGTTTTAGCTGGCATGATACTATAAAGAAGAGCTTTCCCTTCCCCTTTCTTATGAGTAAAATTTTTTTTGATTATTGAAGAAAGGAGAAGCTCTGAAAATAGCATCTTGTTTCCACAGCAGCCTGCGTCACTGTGACTTCTTTGCCTGTTTCCCATTGTGATGTGGTGGGTCCCACCTTCACTTGGTAAAGTAAAGTGGAAGCAATGTATGCATCCAAAAGGCTGCACATCAGCTCCACAGAGGAAGGCCAATAATTTGTGCCATCGCAAAACCTTGGTTTTAAAGGAAATGTGTACTTTAACCATTTGAGTTTTAAAAATCAACATTGTTTTCGTAAAAAATTAAAATAGACAACAACCATGATAAAAGCAATAAAGAAGAGTATTCAAGTTGAAAAGTCCTTCCTTTTTGTCAGTCCCATCCCTCAGCCACAGCCGCTGGTATTAGTTTCTCTAAACTATTTTGTGATGAGTATGAGAAAGTGTAACAGCCTCCTTGGAGATGCCCTTCCCTGTGGTGGTCGGTCCCCCTCTGCAGGGACGAACTCATCCTTGGACACCTGTTACCTTCCTGCCCCCTGCCCTGCAAGAGCAGGTAATTCTAAATATGTGATCAGCTCTGCTTCCCTATGAACCAGAACAGAACCTCAGGGACCCCTGTTTATGCTCTGTGTCCTCCCTCCTTCTGTAGGGGTGAACCCGGGTAAAGACCGTCCATAAAAACACCCTTGGCCTTACCAGGTAGTTCGCTATGTTCTTATCCCCCTGAGATCTCTGCTCCTCTCCAGATTTTCTCAGCTCCTTCAGATGCTCCAGCTGCTTTTGAATTTGCTCCTAGACAAAGAGCACTTGTTGAAGCTTAAACTTGTCTCCTGCTATGTTTAGTTGGTACCAACTCTGGAGGGGAAAATCTGCTTTAGGGAATAAAGCTGAGGGTGTGCAGCCAAGAGCAAGTGGAAGGGTGCCCAGGAAAGAATGAATCCGTCACACCAAGGGAAGCAGAAACAAAAAGAAATTCCCAATGACCTTGTGAGCGCCTGGATTCAGCCATACCTGAAGTGAGACCCTTGGACCTCTGAGCTACATGAAGTGGCAAATTCTCTCTTTGCTATCCTGGTTTGTATTGTGTTTTGGCCATTTACAGCTCAAGAATGGTGACTAACACACCAACCTCCTAGACTCATTGGGAAAATGCAGCAAGCCCCCACATGTCCAAGCCCCAGCAGAGAAGGGCCCCCAGGCAGGAAGGTCCTACCTTGTATTCCAGGGCAGCTTCCTCGATGGGGCGTACCCAGTGGCCTCGGTGCTCCTGACTCAGGCTGCAGACGAGGCAGATAGGTTCCCCATGGTCCTCGCAGAAGAGCAACTGGGCCTGCTTCATGTGACGCTCACATTGTGGCAGGGGCTTAGGGCTCAGGCAGGCCATCAGTAGGCCCTCCTGCTGCTCAAGGCCTCCGGAGCTCTCCGTTGGGAGTGAGGCCTTGTACCTGGGGCAGCTGGGCAAGCAACCACCCAAGGTCTTGGGATCCCTAGAAGCAATGGAGCAGCTGCAAGAATTGTGCACACAAGTGCCACCAACCGGGTCTCCTTCCTGGGCACGGCAAAGGGGACACACGGCTTCATCCTGCGGCCTCCCTAGGGACATGGCAGTGGAAAAATCTCCTGAGTGACAAACCCAAGATGTTACAAAGCGGTAATGCAAAAGCACAGGAGAGAAAGAGCCCATGCCTAAGACACACGAGCTCTGTTAGACTGTGGCCACTTCCTAGCTTGTCCCTCTCCAATTTCCCCCTAGCAAGGCAACAGACAAGTCCCTGGTACTGAGAGCTAAGGGCTAGATCTCATGACAGTCCTGAGACCTGGAATTCTTAGGTACTTGTCCTAAAGAAAGGCCTTTTGCTGTAAATTCGATGCCTTCTTCCCACACATATACTGATCTAACAGGTAACATAAAGACAGGAAGACATTTTGACCAGTGTTTGCTTTACCACTTAAAACCACCCAGGCTACTCATGACTTGAGTGGGTACTCCCAGGGGACTCTGACTGGCTCATAGCCAGACCTCCAGCTCCTGGCAGTGTCCCTGGGACATGGTCAGCCTTTGGGAAGTGTGTGTTGAATGAAGAAACAAATGGACCACCTTTCATACCCAGGTTCAGGAAGTATTAAATGAAAGTAAAGAAGGGGACTTTATAAGGCTAAAGGGTGTAACCTGCCATGATGACCTGATGACAGCTGTGATTAGCTCTGCCCTGAGCCCATAGCACAACTTCACGAAGCAGAAATGACAGGAGCTCCAAGAAGAAATAGAGACACAACCCATTAATGCCCTCCCACCTCCTCCTCTCACAGGGTCCCAGAAATTTATATCTGTGAGACTATAAGAGGCCACATAATAACCGTTCTCCCCTCCTTCCCTTGTGGTAGAATTGATTGCTGTCCATACGGCTGCTCCCCGCAACTCAACCCCACCCCAAATAAGACTACATTTCTCAGCTTCCTTTGCAGTTAGTTGTGACCATTTGACTACACTGTGGCTAAAGGGATGAAAATGGAAGTGTCATGACCAGCTTCTAGAAACTTCTGGAAACCTTCCCTAAGTGCTACTATTCTCCTTTGTCTATCTTGCTCACTGGAATGAGGATGCCACCATTTGAGACCATGAGCTTGAAAGCAAATTTGGTGAGCAGAAGAGCAGCAGGAGCCTGGATTCCTGGCCTGTGGAGTACCACATCTGCCCTGGACCACCTGTGTATCATTTGTGTGAAAGAGGAACAAACTTCTATCTTGTTTCAGTTACTGTTATTATGGTGTTTCTGTCATCCAAAACCCAGCATAATCCTAATTCTGCCTCATTAGTATAAAAGAGACCTGGGGTTTTGGCCAACAGCTCTCCTCCCTGAGAGGCAAATGGTGGATTCTTGGTTCCATGACGTATGGCCACAGGGCTATTGAGAAAAGGGAATATTTTTATCCAGTCTTTCCCAGGTGCTCAACCTGGGATCCATGAAGTCCTTCAGGACTTCAGAGTGTGTAAGAAATAACTAACTGAAATTTAAGGCATCATTTTGTGAAGATATGCATATATAGGTTTTTTTCAGGATTCACAGCCTCCAACGGATTCTCAAAGGGTTGGGGACCTCAAGGGGGCACCCAGGGATCCAGTAACATTAGTACAATGGGGATAAAAGAAGGTTTGTGGAGGAATATCTGCACAGGTCACCATCCCTAAGGATACCAGGTCATCTGGATTCTGGGGTCCTTTCTTACCTGAAGATGGAGGGACTCCTGGATTTAAAAGCTCACCGCCTACTGCCTCCCCCGAGGTCCCAGGAGTCTCTGGTCCCTCATTTTTATTTTTCTCTGAAGGTGTTGTGGATTCTGGATGCTCCCAGGTCTTCTCCCCTCCAGCCAATGACATATTGGAAAGCATATTCCTGAATGCTTCCCCATTCAGGGTCATGGAATGTTCTGGATTTCTGGAGCATTTCTCCAGAGCTACAGTAGCCCCTACATCCAGAGTGGCCACTTTGCGGAGTATAGCTGCTGAGTCGGGATTCTCACTTCTCATTTTCTCTTGAGGCGGAAGGGTTCCTAGATTGGGCAGTTCTCTCTCTCCTGAAGAAATGGTAAATTCAAGACTTTTGGGTCGATTCTTTTTTGAAGGTACATATGGTTCAGATATCTTGCATTCTTTCCTGCTTGGGGACCCAGAAAATGACCCACTGGAAAGTCCCTGGAGTCTTCCTGCAGAGCTGGCATTCCTGCGTAGCCTGACAGTCGAATTGCTCCCCTTCTCCCCTGGTGGCTTGCCTGGAAATGGATTTCTCCTGGAAGACAGAGTCACACTCCTGGGGCCTGGCTTGCCCTGAACATCCAGGCCCTCTGAGCCCTTCTGATCTCTCCGTTTACCCTGAGGCTTCTTCTGGGGCCCCTTCCCGGCCTCGGGCTGGCTGGTTGCCCCATCACCACTTTGCTGCTGCCTGTCACCTTCCAGGCCATCTGGTATCCTTACACTTTTGGGCTTATTCTCCCCAGGTAAACAAGACGTTGCCGCACAGTCAGTGCCACTTTCTTGTATCGGACATTCTGAAAAGACAAGATGATGCAAAGGCATGAAAATGTTGGGTGCTCAGGCCAAGGGCTGGGGGAAGAGAGAGAAGAGAGAATCCACACAGAAATTGGAAAAGTTCCCGCCCTGGCTGGTGTGGCTCAGTGGATTGAGTGCCGGCCTGCAAACCAAAGGTCGCCGGTTCGATTCCTCCTCAGGGCACATGCCTGGTTTTCGGGTCGTCCCCGGTAGGCGGTGCGCAAGAGGCAACCACACATTAATATTTCTCTCCCTCTTTTATACCCTTCCCCTCTGTCTAAAAATAAATAAAATCTTAAAAAAAGAGAGAAAAGTTCTGAATATTCTAGACAATAGCAGTCAGTTACCATTAAATGAAAACATACTACTTGCTATATATTTTTCAAATAGTACCTTCAAACCTTTTAGGCAGGAGAATTTATTTCCAATATGAGAATTCCAAAAACAGAATTCTTCATACATAAAATAAATAAAACCCTAGTTATTGGTATGAATTTGTATGTGATTATAAAATCAAATAAAGAATTCACTTATAAAATCAATGAAGAATTAACAGATATATTGTTTCTCAGCCTTTTGGCTAAGATCAAGTGTAGCATCTGTTCCTATCAGTTTAATACCCGATACATTTTCTACCCAAGGACATGTAGTAAATGGATTTTTGGACTTAGGAGGTGGGATAGGGGCTTGCTCCATCTACCCCACGCATCCACCTGGTATTGCAATACTTCCAGGAATGGTGCACCCTCCCTGCGGGAAATTTTCAGTGTTTCAAAGTAAGGTTCATCTAGGCGGACATACAAATAAGTTTTCTGGAGATGTAAAAAAAGAGAATTAACAGGTGTAAACTAGACTTTTGGTGGTGAGCATGCTGTAGCGCATACAGATATTGAATTACAACGTACACTTGAAACATATAATATTATCAACTAATGCTACTGCAGTTATAAATACATAAATAAATAATTTCTCAGAAAAACAAAACTCAACTACAATAGTAAGCGAGGGAAGAACAGCTGTATTCAGAACGGCCAGATAGTGGTAATCATTGAAGTGGGTGAGGGCTACAAAGAGGCTTCATCGTAGTACCCTTTACCCCTGAGTATATTTGAAAATCTGTATTTAAAAGTTTTAAAGGAAAAAAAGAAAACCTTCCACACAGAAGAGCACAGCACAAATGTGTACCTATAGATTTCAACATTAGATACAGTAGAGAAGGAACATCTCTCCTGAAGATTTGTGAATATAAGCGCTCTCTTTTAGGCCTCTGCTCCAATTCACATTATTCATGTAGTCTGAAAAACCTCAAGAGAGTAATTTCATTTGAAGAGGGTGGTAGGTGGCATTGCCCCTAGACAATTAGGGTGAGCAGAATTTCCACACTGCTGGATGATATATTGGAAAGTTGTTAAGAGAGTAAATCCTAAAAGTTCCTATTTACTATATGAGAAGATGGGTGTTAGCTGAAACTATGTGGTAATCATTTCACAATATATGTAAATCAGACCATCGTGCTGTATGTATGCCTTAAACTTATACAGTGATATGTCAGTTATTTGTCAGTAAAACTTGATAAAAGGAATTAAGGTGTTTGGCATAAAATTTGAAATGAGGTTATGAAAGATAAAACTTCAGAAAATATTTTGTATCTGTTTTTCTCTTTGGTTTCATGAGGTGAAGAAAACCCTAACTCCCACAGATAAGTGAGTGTAAATGGTAGTTTTTTGAAAAAAACAGCTTGCTTTGAAATTTCAGGATACTGTTTAATAAAACAGAAATGACAGGAAAGGCTTAGTTCCAAGATTTACACAAAGAGAAATTCAAATTATAGTATGAGCTATCACACTGGTAGCCTTTGGCATTTTAAAATTTGGTTACTGATACATTTTAATATGAATTTGTTAGTTTTTTAAGTTAAAAATTAATAAAATTTGAATCAAGTATTTACTAATATTCTAAATAATCCCTGAAATTCCATCCTGGGATATAACTTGAAAACTACTACTCTAATAAAGAAATGAAGATAACCTGTAATTAGTACCTTACTATTTGGTTTGAGGAAGCTCTTATTAAAGTTATTTTAAAGTTGTTTAAAATACTTTGCTGTTGGCTTTGTAGGAAAACATAAGTTACCAAAGCTGGCTTAAGAACTGGTGAGAACCCCTGAATTTGCTAATAACCAGATTTTAAAACATGAAAAAGTCATTTAAAAATTATATTCATCAAATTAATCCAGATTCAGATTACAGTTGTTTTAGTTCTATCATTAGTTCAAAGAGCAGAGAATTTTTAAGTTACTTAAACTGTTTTACCACAAATAAACACATTAAAAGCATTTCTAATGTATTCGTAAAGTATAGAAATTGAAGAAAAATTAAAACACCAAAGAATATTTTTAAAAACTGACCATGTATTAGCTGCCCCCAAATCTTTAAAATGTCTTTGGAAGCAGAAATCAGAAATCAAATGGGCCACATTATTTGATTACAATGTAACAATCGGAAAGTACAGCAAAAGGGTAGCAGAGGAAGGAGCAGGAAGAGAAGAGAGAGAAGAGAAAAGAAAAAGGAAGGCGGGGAGGGAGGGAAGGAGGAAACAGAGAAGAAAAGAAAGAGGAGAAAGTCCTCTTGACAGTTTTAAAATGGCCTTTTTAAAACGTGTTAAAGAAGAACTCAAAACTGAAATTAGATGGTTAACAATGGAAAGATCACCTATAAACCCTGTTAATATGATCGGTTAGCAAGCCATTTTTGCTCTTCCAGATAGTTGTGCACAGGTGTTGATTACAAACAATGTGAGGAATTCTTTGAGATCAGGCGTCTAGCTCCTGCCTCTCCTGATCCTTCCCTAAGTCAGCATCTCCAGCTGCCCACTCGCTGCCCCTGCCCTTTTTAAGCCACTGGGAGCCTTAGCTTTGCTAATCCAGCTCCAAAGACTAGAGCAGAGAAAGGGCCTTGCTTGGCAAAGTCACTAGCGTCATGGTGGACTTGGGACTCCTAGCCCCTACATTAGAGTGCTAGTTCTTGTACCTTCCACCCCACCTCAAGAACAGCTAGCAGAGGAGGGGACATGAGGTCTGCTTACCTGGACCAATCGCCATGTGGAGCTCCTCTGCCAGGAGGTGCTGGTTGATGGCCCTCAGGACCTGCAGTGTCAGTCGCACGGCACACTTCTCCCCGTAGTGGGTGAGCATCAGAGTGGCCAGCTTCACTGGCCTAGCTGTCTGGAGCTGCCCTCGGGGTATCCGAGGATGCTCCTTCTCCAGGCTGGTGTTTTGCAGCTTGAACTTGAACTTTTCAAAGTCATAGGGCACCAGCTCCTCCAGGGAGTGCAACAGATGGTCACTAGGGGTCTTGGCCATGGTGTTGACCAGGAGAGGTTAGAGCCAACTGTCTGGCTTCTGGGAGGAGAAAAGGTCCTCTGTCCTGGAGCCCAGGGTGTAAGTGAGAACTTGTGAAATAACGGAAAAGGCACAGGAAATGCTTTGTGCTTTGGTGGGAACTGAGACTATAAGAGATCATTAGTGGCTTGTGTTCTCTTTCTCCCAGATTCAGACACTTTTCCAGCTGGGAGGACTCGATGCCTGCCCCACACGTGGCTTGCCAGTGCCCCAGCTCTCATCTCCAAGGGCTAAAGTGTCGGGTTGTGGGAAAGTCTGTGAGAGAGGGTCTGGAATTGGATTCCAGCCTCTTGATCTTTGGGTAGGCACTCAGATGCTTCCCTCGTTCCTACTTTCAGGATTTGGGGGTGGGAACAGAGTCCCTGGTCCCATGCTGGAGACAACCATGATAAGGGTCAGCCCCTCTGGCCAACTGTTCTCCTCTAGACTCTTGGGTTTTATTGAATGTCCAGAGCCAATAGTTGGGAGAATAGGGAGCAGTAAATACAGTCCTGCAATCTTTGTGGTTCTCTGCCTAAGAAGGCAGGCAAGGCCAGAGGGCATTGCCAGGAGGCAGGCCCTGGTGTCACCCCTGTTAATGTAATTCTTATTGTTTGGTACCACCAGCCACATGAGGGCCTCATACTGCCATGCTTGGGACCACCATCTTTATTTATTTGTTCCCAGGGCTGACTCTGCTTTGGCTTCCTGGGAGCACACCCAAGAGAGAGAACACTCATCTATGCACATTCACAGCACGCATATTCTAAACACCATGTCAGGATGCCGGAGAAACAAGGTGAAAAATGGCATAGGTGTCCTTTGGAACTCACAGCCCATTGCCCCAGGGGGGCTCATGGCGGCTGTACGGGGAGGGGGTGAACTAACCTCTTCCTTAGTTAACTGCTTCTGTCTTTCTGCATAACGTTATTTTTATTCCCAGCTTTTTGTTTTGAAAATTTTCAAACCTACAGGAAAGTTGAGAGCATAAGTACAATGAACTCACATAAATCCTTTACTTGGATTTGCAAACTGTTAACGTTTTATAGTATTTGGTGATGTTCTCTTTTCTTTCTCTCTCTGTCATATTCATGCACCACTTCTTTTTTTCAACCATTTGATAATAAATTAAAAACATTATCAGATATCACTCCAAGTACTCTAGATATCCTAAATACTATGAACAGGGATACAAGTCTATTATTTCAAATAATCAGAATACAATCATTACACTCAGGAAATATAACATTGTTAAATCAAATTCCCCCAATTGTCTTGATAATGTTCTTGACAGCTTTTTTCTCCAGCCCAGGGCCCAATCAGACATCATGCACTGCTTTTAGTTGTCATTTCTCTACAGTCTCCTTTCATCTACAACACTTTCACACTTCCCTGCTCTTTTCTTTTTTTAAAAGATTTTATTTATTTATTTCCAGAGAGAGGGAAAGAGAGGGAAACATCAGTGTGTGGTTGACTCTCACACCCCCTACTGAGGACCTGGCCCACAACCCAGGCATGTGCCCTGACTGGGAATCGAACAGGTGACCATTTGGTTAGCAGGCCAGCGCTCAATCCACTGAGCCAAACCAGCCAGGGCCCTGTTCTTTTTGATTCTTTCAAAATATTAATGTTCTTAAAAAGTTCTATTCCAAGCAGAATGTTTCTCAGTTTAGATTTGTGTGGTTGTTTCCTCATTATTGGACTCAGGGTCCATTCAGGCATCCTTGAGATCTCTCCATTGTAAAGGGACATTTTTCTTTGTAATTAATTAATAATCTGTGCAGAAATGTCTGCTTCTCCCACCGTTTTTCATCTCATGGTTTGAGCATTCATTGATGATCCTTTCCTAAATCATTTGCTACAATGGTGGTTGCAAAATGGTGTTATTTCTACCACTTAGATTATGACTTACAGTCCATATTCTGGTTTAACCTTTGTCTTTCTCATGACATTTTTGGTTTACAGATGTTTCATTGGTAATGTAGTTACTTTCTAACAGTGCTTACTCTATAAAGCACAGTTTGCTTTATATCCATTCTCCCCCAGAATTTCTGCAGCTCCCCTTCATGGCAGGATTCATCACCGCATTTACAGACAGCATTAGTGGCTTAGTAACTTGCCTTCAGCCAGGATTCAAACCCACTCTATTAGTCATTTTGCAATGTTGTCTCCCTGTATAATAATTTTACTATGCATCTGTAAATGTCACCTTTTTTTAGCAGGCCACTGAAGCTCAAAATGGGCTCACTGACCACTCCCACAGGTCAGTGACAACATTCTGATGCCTGGCTGAATGAACAACCCTGTGTGTGACTGGCCTGAGATCAAGGCTTCAATGAGTTCTGGTTGATTGAATTTATCTTATTGTCCAATTGGCTTATGTGCTTTGTATTTTACAGAGTAATCAGTGCTTTTGGTTTGACAGCTGACAACATTCTGTTCTCTGGATCCTGCTGAAAAAATAACCACCAACACAACATTTTCCCTAAAATGCACATTTCTGGTGCAAATGTCAGATTGTGAAATTGTCAGGTTGGTCAGCAGGGTGTTGACTGGGGTGTTTCTAGGACCAGGACCAGTACGAGATTATGGAAAACAGCAACCTCCCACTGCTGACGCAGAATGATGAAATTATGTGATGATTGCAGAATCCTTTGTGTTTCTTGGGTCTCTGACCCTGTCTTGACTGGCCAGGAAACTCTTCTAAGCTGAGACTAAGTCAGCTATGACAGACTGGATAGGAAGCCGGGCTTTCCAGTCTCTTTTGCAATTGCAGTGACATCTTCTGCAATGGGCAATTCTGAGGAAGGGACTTCGTGAAAAGTGATGTTTGATGTCACCGAGGCATCCCTAGGTAAAGAGAGGCTCATGAAGCTTTCATTTTTTTTAGGCTCCAGTGAGTTTTTACAACGAAGAAACGTGAAAATAGGGTTATAGTTCTTGGGGTGCATTTAAAATTTTTGATTTACTAATTAGAGTAGAGTGTTGAACTCTTATTTTTGTATCTCTGGGACTTATGTGTGCCCTTTTTAGGGATAACATGACAAGTCTACACCCAATGCAGCTGCTGCAAAGGGTCCAAACTCTGCTCTTATTCCTAAGTAATGCACAGCTGAGATACCCCAGCCTTTACTCCATTCCTGGTCATCAGCGGTTTCACTTTCTGCTGTGGCAGGATAGTAAGAAACCAGGGAAATTCCTCGACAAATGGAATAAGGGAAACTGAGACAAAATAATTAAACAAGGCCAAAGGATTTGAGCAATTTACAGTCAGCTAATGAATCACAAGATTTTATCTTCCCTAACCAAGGACACTTAAGAGCAAATATTTTACACATTCCAGACTTTCCTGGGACAAAACAGCCTAGGTCCCAGTCCCTCTTCAATGATGTTCTTGATAATGTTCTTTAAAAATGAAACTAACCAGAAAATAACCCTTGACCCCTCTATATGCCCATTTTGATGAATTAACATTGAAGGGCACACCTGAAAACCTAATGAATATTCTGTTAAGACCCTAGACCTCCCCTAGGATTCCAGCCAGCCAAAGAAGATAAATCTCAAGACAAAGGACACACGGTGTGCTTTCTCACCCATGCTTTGTATTTCTGCTGTTTTCTTCCTAAACTCTAAGGGACCCCACAAGACTTGCGATCAGAGGAGCAGCAGGCAGCAGCAGCTCGCCCTGAGCTTACCCCTCGAACCTGTATGCAAGGCTGTCTTTGTCTCTGACTTCCCAGGGAGCTCACTTCTGTCACTATGACTTCTATTTCTCAGTGAGCCAAAGCAGCCCCGCCTGCGCTGTCCTGCTGCTGCTTCTGCCTTAAGTCCTTCTTTTGTTTCGCTGTCCCTAGCTTTCACAAACAGACCTTCAAAATCAACTGGACTCGTGTTGTGCAATCTTTCCTACACAAAGTGAAGAACCCATACACTACTGGCGGTCCAAGGTAGACCTTCTCCTGGCCCAGATCCTGTCCACTAAGACTACTACATTCATTTTTTTGCATCATTTTGTGATTTTTAAATCAATATGTATCTTTACAATAAGAAGAAGTTTTTAGCGCCCTGGCTGGTGTAGCTCAGTGGATTGAGCGCGGGCCTGTGAACCAAAGGATCGCGGTTCGATTCCCAGTCAGGGCACATGCCTGGGTTGCCAGGCCAGTTCCCGGCAGGGGACATATAAGAGGCAACCGCACATTGATGTTTCTCTCCCTCTCTCCTTCCCTTCCCCTCTAAAGATAAATAAATAAAATCTAAAAAAAGAAAAAAAATTAAAAAAAAAGAAGAAGTTTTTAAAAAGTATTTTATAATTACCTTAGCCTCTAAGGTGCTATCAATCCTGTTCCCCAAACCATCATGATAAAGGATGTCATGAAGTATTTAAATATGATACATATCTGCTATTGAGAAAATGGAAACAACTGCTGGGAAGATCATGGAATAGTTCCTGTGTTAATCTGGAGTTGAGAATAATGGATCCCATTGGGACATGAACTCTCTGTTGCCCCCAGTATATTGAATTTTAAGGAAGATACCTGAGACTTTGAGGGGCTAACCAAGTTCCAAGTGAATTTCAGGCAAGGAATCTACCACTGAGAACCATATTTATAACTGTGCTTGAGGGCAAACTGATTTCTGGGGCAACCTACAAACTCCTGAGCAGAACAGAAACTGAGGGAGAGGAAGCCAGCTTCCCAAAGTGGGGTTCAGTGGGTGACCGTGACCTGTCGAGGTGGTGCAGTAATGGGATCTGAATAGGTCTTCTACCAGCTCACCAATGAGAGCTTCATTTGCAATTTGGTAACTTAAGCAAGAGGCTTTATAAGCTATGAAGTGTTATACACATTACTTATTCTGACTGTTAAATCTAGATGGTCAAAGGTGTTCATTTAAGTCTTTAAATTTTCCTGTGTACTTAAACATTTTATAATTTTAAAAATTGAAAAAAAAATTGCTCTACCACTATAAGGACCCTGCTAGGAGGCTGGCTTTGGGCATCCAGTCCTTGAACGAAAAAAGCTTACAGGTCAGTGAAGGACAACACAGTCACCCAGAAGGTGACTGGTTTCCCTTTGCTGCACCCTTTGAAGTTCGGTTTATGTAATCTGTCCCCACTCACTTAGCCATCCTGTTACCGCTGGCAGAGCTGATCCCTCTTGCCTGGTGCTTCTGTCATTCCAGCTTACCACCTCATATTGAAACTGTTAGAGTTTGGAAGCTTCATGAAGTAGTGGGGAAATACGGGACTCCAAGATCTAGGACCTGTGTGACCTGGCAAGTTACTGGACTTTTCTGAGTTAGTTCCCTGTCAAATGGGTTGTGTCTTGAATTCAATGAGATAATATGTGCAAAAGTGCCTGGCACCGTGGAATAAGTGTCAACCTCATTCTTTGGTGTTCCAGTTCCTGGCACATCATGGGCTGTGTCCCTGAAGGTGGACAGGAGATCCCCGCCCCAGTACACCGTCACCTCCTGGACGCCCTCCGCGTACATCCAGTTCGCGGACAGGAAGGCGCCATCTAGGCGGGTGTCAAGCTCAGGAGCACTTTCCTGGGGCTACAGCGCCGAGGGGAAGCGGCTTGAGGTAAGAGGGGCGTTGCTTACGGGAAGAGTGGCCGAAGATAAAAGGGGAAGTGTGAGCGAAGAGCCCCAACAGGCAGGCACTGGAGCCGAGGCCCGCCCCACGCACTTCCTCTACTTGGCCCTGCGGGGTCTGCTCAAGGTAGGGGGAAGCTCCAAGAGGCACGACCCACCCCTGGGGTCAGCTGCCGCCACTTCTCTGCTTCAGTCCTCCACACAGCGAATACAGATGCTCCCGCGACTCCCAAGGGGCCCAGGGGAGTGTACGGCACAAATCAGAGGGCTGGAGGATGGGCTCCCTCGGGCCTGCGTCTCCTAGAGGGCACTGGGCCGCCTCCTTGTAGAGGGCTTGGCAGTCCTAACAACTTAGCACGGTTTCTCGTCAGAGCGGCCTCGCACTGGGCGTGGAGGAGGGGCGGTTGTTGCGGCTGGTATCCAGAATAACCCCGGGAGGTGGATTCGGCTGGTCCTTGGCCACTTCGACCTGCGCGGAGGCTATAATCCTCAGATCCCTCCGACCTTTAGGAACCTGTAGACTCTTACTGAGGGTGTAGCATGTAACCGCTTACCACTGTGCTAGCGGTGAGGGTGGTCACGTCAGGTAAGATTCCTGCCCCACGGGGCTCATCTCAGGAGAGAGGGGAGTAAACAGTAATTGCCAGTCATGGTAAGAGCTGTGAAAGAAATGGGTCCTTTATACCAATGGTGCGTAACCTTTTTTGGCACCAGGGACTGGTTTTGTGGAAGACAATTTTTCTTGGGGGTAGGGGAAAGCCATGGTTTTAGGATGGATGATTCAAGTGCATTACATTTATTGTGCATTTTGTTTCTATTATTATTACATTGTAATGTATAATGAAATAATTACACAACCCACAACATGCTAGACTTAGCACTGGGCTTACCAAAACTGTGACTGAGATAAGTACATAGTGCGGGAAAGAGGCGCCCACCGAAGTGGTAAATAAAATAATGGGTGAGCCACCTTGGACTAAACTAAGTGTCAGATTCTGACTTAAAGCCTGGCACCAGATAGATACAGCTTGTCACTTGGCACTCACTGATAGGGTTTTGACATGAGCCTGCAAGCAATTGATTTATTATGGTCTCTGTGCAGTCACACCTCTCTGCTAAATGATAATCTGTATTTGCAGCCCCTCCCCAGTGGTGGCTTCACTGCCTCAGCTCCACCTCAGGTCATCAGGCATTAGATCCTCATTAGGAGCAGCAACCTAGATCCCTCACATGCGCAGTTCACAGTAGGGCTTGTGTTCCTATGAGAATCTAATGCTGCTGCTGATTTGACAGAAGGTGGACCTCAGGCAGTAATGCCAGCGATGGGGAGTGGCTATGTACAGATGACGCTTCGCTCGCTTGCAGGTCGTGCAAGTCCTCTGGCTGTGTGGCTGGGTTCCTAACAGGCCACTGACTGATACAAGTCCGTGGCCCAGGGGCTGGGGACTCCTGCTTTATACCAACACCAGTTCTGCCATCTTCTTGGTTTTCAAATACTGCCCCTAGGAACCCTAGAGTACAGATTCTTAAACTTCTCTGAATCATGATTCCTTTGGGAAAGTCTAGTAAAATGCTATGTTCCATAAGGATAATGGTGGAAAAGAGTATATGCACTTACAGTTTTGTTTATCATTTAAGGATATTCATGGAAATCCTAAAGTCTACCTGGGGGAACCTAGCAGGGGAACTCTAGGCATAGACCCCCACATCAGCCAGAGAAGCCCCTACTTTTTCACTGTTTTGCGTATCTCATCTTCAGGTAAGGTTTTCTTTGATCAAAGTGTACTGGGTGGGGGGCAAGGGTGGTGGAACACCCAATTAGATGGTCTATCTGTATTTACAGTTACAACATTCTATTTAAGTCCTTCCCATTGAAGCAGGAAAATCAGAATAGGGAACAGAGGCCTCAAGCTCTGCCCCTCCCCTTTACTGTCTTGGCAGGAACATCACAGCTGTGACCTTCGCTGATCACCTGTTTCCCTCTCCAATTTCCTGTAATTGAGAGGACCAAAAGAAATTGCTATCTGGAGAGGAGAGACAAGAACAAGTCAGTCACCCCACCAGTGTCAGAAGCAGAAGACCACCCTATCCCCCGCCTTGCCCACATTTAATAAAAACCTTCCACCCAGACTCCATCTGCCTGTCTTGTTCTCTGAGGTGGCCCACTCTCACTTCTTGAGTGTATACTATCACTTTAATAAATTTACTGCACTTTGCTAAATCCTTCTGTTAAGCTCTTGAATCCTTCTTCCATGACAAGAACGTGGATGGGGTGACCCTGGATTGGGTTGAGGCCTCCCTTGGCCTCCCCTGGTACTGCCTGGCATCGCCATCAAGACAACTTTCTAACCTCAGATCAACATAACTAGACTATATGCACCTGCATGGTAATGTGTGTGCCACCTTCCTCCTTAAATCCTTGTATTCCAGTTGGAGCATTCCCTTGCCTGCCATACTTGTCCATTAATCAGCAGGGTACTGCTGACTATCAACAGGGTGCTGGCTTAGTACATTTTGGTGAATCTGCCCCACGGATTGCACTATATCTGTCAAAAACGATGTGATGGTTTTCCATTTGCTAATGTGCAAAGATTGTCAAAGTATATTAAGTGAAAAGACATGTTTACAGTACAATAGTAAAATCCCATTTTTGTAAATAATAGAAATATATTAAAAAATTAAGTATCTGAAGGAAGACTCAAGAAATAGAGTGTAGAATTGGGGGCAGGGGTTGTGCTTTACACTTTATATCCTCTCTATATTTTTGTTTTTCAGTGAGTATTTAAACATTTTATGGCACATGAAGCATAGTCCATGAATATGTTCTCAGTGTAAAGTAATAATGCAAAACAGAAAATATAGCAAGCTAAATGTTGGAGGAAGACTTTAATGTTTTGCTCATTATTTTTATAAAAAATGTAAATAAAACCTCATTAAATATAATATGTTTTTACTGGTGTGCAGAGGATTAGGAAAATAGCTTTGAAAAGCAGATTGTACTCAGAAACAAATATGTCAGGTTTTCAAACAATATGTGAGGTTTTTCCAATACTGAAGAAAGCACAGCACAGACGTACTTCCAAAGTAAACACACGCATAGATACACATACACACCCGCCCCCAGCCTCAACACTACAGGCACCAAATTAATGTATACACAGACTCTAACAAGAGCGTAACATCTCACGCTTTGAATCCCTTGGAACTACAGAATGGAAGCCAAAAAATGTAAAATATGAGATAAGCTAAAATGACTGAAAGGCCATTTGCCTAGGAAAGCCTTGGTTTTCGGACAGTGTCTTTATCCACAATACTTTACCAATCCTTGCATCTCAGCCAAACTCAGGTGTTGCATTTCTCATGGTATCCTGTAGAGGGCGCCCTCGCATTTGGTCTCTAAGGCTGCAGCTGGAAGCACAATGAACACCCCCACATCTGTCCCCTGCCCCAAGGATGATACTCTGCATAAGTCAGCTGCTGGGAACAATTTTTTAAAAATCCTCACCTGAAGACACGTTTCCATCGATTTTTGGAGAGAGAAGCATTAATGTGTGAGAAAGACATCGATTCGTTGCCTTTGTATGCACCACAACCAGGGACTGAACCTGCAATTCAGGCATACGCCCTGCCCCGGAATCAAACTGACAAACTTTTGGTGGACCAGAGGAAGTTCCAACCAACCCAGCCACGTGGCCAGCGCGGGAAACCATTCTTAATTGCTGCAGAAAGTAGAAAAAAAGGGATTATATTAGTCAAAGCTGCAATTGGACATAAAAGACCACAGAAAAAAATTCCAAGGCTGATGTGTTGGTGGAGGTATTAAAATACCAAAAGTCACAGCTTTGAAACTAGAATGGATGGCAATGGCACTTCTCACTGAAGCTAACATATATTGAATGTATTTACCAAGTATTATGTGAATAACGTGCCATTATATGCCTTCCTAGCACAGGCTCTTGGGTCAGACTGCCTGTGTGAGAATACTGTCCCTATAGTTGACCAGTTGTATGACAACAGCATGTGATGTACTGACCCACTTATTTGGCTTTCAAAAGGTAGAAAATTCTAATACATGCTACAACACAAGTAAATAGATAAATCTTGAAAACATTATGCTAAGTGAAATAAGCCAGGCACAAAAGGACAAATGTTGTATGCTACCACTTATGAGATACCCAAAATAGTCAAATTCATAGAGACAGAAAGTGGAATAGTTATTACTAGTGGCTGGGAGGAGAGGGTAATGGTGAGTTAGTATTTAATGGATAGAGTTTCAGTTTGGGATGATGAAGAAGTTCTGGAGCCCTGGCCAGGTAGCTGAAGTGGTAAGAGTGTTGTCCTGATACAACAAGAATGTGGGTTCAATCCCCAGTCAAGGCACATACAAGAATCAACCAATGAATGCATAAATAACTGGAACAACAAATTGATGTTTTTCTTTTTCCCTTCCTCTCTCTCTAAAAATCAGTAAATAAAATTAAAAAGAAAAGAATAGTAAAGAAAAAGGTATGCTCTGACCAGTGTGGCTTAGTTGGTTGAGCATTGTCCCAGAAAGCAAAGGGTCACCAGTTCAATTCTTAGGGCACATGTCTAGGTTGCAGGTTTGGTCTCTGGTTGGGGCGCATGTGAGAGGCAACCAATTGATATTTCTCTCTCACATCCATGTTTCTATCTCTCTCTTTCTCCCTCCCTTCCCCCTCCCTAAAAAAATTCTAGAGGTGAATGGTGGTGATATGAATGCACTAAAATGGTAAATTTTATGCAGATTTTACCACCTATCAAAAACTTTAAAAATTCATGTCATTTTGCTTCATTTATTCTATTTCTAGGACTCTAGTCTAAAGAAATTATTGACTGTACACAAAATTGCATTAGATGTTCACTGAAGAATTGTTTGTTAAAGCAAGAGTCGGAAACAACCTTGATGTCATCAACAGAGGAGATAGTAAGTACTGTTCTGGTACACCCATACTATGGCATAGTGTGCAGCTGTTAAGAGAAAGACCAATGATCTTGATTCAGATAGGTTTCAATAGCACACTGTTCAGTTATTTTAAAAAAGGCCCTGGCTGCTGTGGCTCAGTTGGTTGGAGCACCATAACATAGCTGAAAGGTTGCAGGTTCAGTTCCTGGTCAGAGCACATACCTGGGTTGTGGGTTTGGTCTGTGTGCATATGATCTCTGGTCCACGTGCGGACAGGAGGTGACCAGTTGATGTTTCTCTCTTACATCAATGTTTATCTCTCTCCCTTCTTCTCTCTCTAAAAGCAATAAAAAATTAAACATTAAAAAACCTGGGAAATGATGTATATACATAGCATGATGCATACATATAATGAATACACATATGTATGTAAACATATATCAGAAGGACACTGGTAGGATGGACAGCCAACTCTTGCCCGTAAAAAAGAGAGTAGAAGTAAATTCAGTGAGGGGGTGATGGAAAAATTTCCTCCTTTTCTTTGTGTGCATCTATATTCTTTGAATCTTGCACAATGACTATTTATTCATGTATTACTATTGTTCTGGTTATCTATTGATGCATAACAAACACCCCAAAATTCAGTCATGTAAAAACAATCTATTTAGTATGCTCAGGATTTTGAGCAATTTACAGCAGGAACAACTCATGTTTGCTCCATGAATGGAGATTGAACTGGGATGGCTCAAGTGTCTGGAGATCACTGGAATGTCTATATTCGACTGGGGTTGTGTGTCTGGGGCCTCAGTACTGGCTGTATGCTGGTGATTCCTTGGTTCTTCTTCCCTTTGAGTCTGCTAGGACTGGAATGTCCAAAACAGCTTTTCCATAAGTGTGTCTGGTACCTGGGCTGGGATGGCTGGAACAGCTGGAGATGACTGAGCATGTTTCTCCACATGCATAGTTGGGGCTTCCTCACAGCACGGCAGACTCAAGGTAATCATACTTCTTAAGTGGTGGCTGGTGCTCCGAGAGCTAACATTCCAAGAGGCCCAGGTGGAAGCTTCAAGACTTCCTATGAAGTCCTAAAAAGTTACTTCCAGTTCATTCTAGTGCCTAAGCAGGTCATGAAGGCCAGCCTACATTCAGGGGAAGAGGATCAGACACCCCCTCTCAATAAAAGAAGTAATGAAGGCATTGTAGCCATTTTCAGCATTATTTAAGCCACACTCAGATACTAAAAATAAATATTTTTTAAAAGGAAATTCAACCTGACCTATGATTTATAGTAACCTTCATTGAAACGGAGCACACCACCTCTTTCACCAGTTGTTACAAACGTACAATCTTTTTGAAATTCTCTACCAGGCCTGTTGCTTCCAAGTTTCTTATTCTGTTCCTCAAATTAATGTCTAGATCAGTGGTTCTCAATTTTGGTCTCACCTTAGAAACATCTGAGGAGCTTTGGAAAATCCTGATGCTCAGACCAAATACATCAGAATCTCTGGGGGGTGGTACCTAGGTGCTACAGTCTGAATGTTTGTGTCCCCTCAAAGTTCATAGGTTGAAATATTAATTCCAGAAGTGATGGTATTAGGAGGTGGAGACTTTGAGAATTGCTTTGTCATGAGGGTGGAGCCCTCATTAATGGTATTAATCCTCTTATAAGAGACCCCACAGACCTTCCTAGACCTTTCCACTGTGTGAGGACACAGGGATAGGCGGTCTGCATCCTCCTGTAAGAGGGCACTTTCCTAACCGTACTGGCACTTGGATCTTGGAATTCCAGTAACCAGAACTGTGCAAAACAAATATTTGTTGTTTCTAAGCTACTAAGGCTGTGGTGTTTTGTTATAGCAGCCCCAATAGATCAAGATACTAGGCATCAGCATATTTTAAAGCTCCTGAGGTGATTCCAGTGTGCACAAGGCTGAGGGCCAATGGTTTAGTTTGTTGAGTAATCTGTTCTAGCACCAGTTCTTATTATAGGGAGAAAAAGAAAACCCCATCTCAGTTGTTAAAACAATCAGATTTTAGGGCTGATAAAATTGATGGTAAGTGCTAAGGAAATGCCAAGAGGTAAGCTCTCCTTCCCACCCCATTCCACATCTTTACAGGGAACTTGAGAGAGCAAGCAGGGAGTCAGGCTAGGAGGGTTAAGACTGAGCGTTAGTCACTTCTGAGATTATTCAGCCCAGACCATTAGGGTATAAATGAGAGTGGATTTCATGACAGACCCTCCTTTCATAATTAAAGATCATAAAGTTTCCTGAAGAACGCTTAGGATGGTCTTTCAAGAATGTGAAGGTGACTGCAGGTGCATGAAGGAAAAGCATAAAGTCTCTCAATCCCCACCATACTGTGAGCCCCTTAGGATGAGATTCACCAGTCTATTCCCTGATTTCAGTCTAGACAACATCCTCACCACACTGTGCCAGAATCCATGGAGGTCTGGCTAGTATGGTTTAGTTGGTTGGAACATCATCCCGTAACCAAAGAGTTCTGGGTTCGAGTCCTGGTCTGGGCACCTACCTAGGTTGTGGGTTTGATCCTCCATCTGGGTGCATGTGAAAGGCAACCAATCAATGTTTCCCTCTTGCATTGAAGTTTCTCTCTCTCCCTTCCTCTCTCTCTAAAAAGCAATGAAAAAAATGTCCTTGGGTGAGGATAAAAAAAATGAATCCATGGAGATTATGAAAGATCACAGTTGCAAAAATATTTTTAAGTATATTTTATTGATTATGCTATTACAGTTTTTCCATTTTTTTCTCCCCTTTATCCACCCTCTGCCCTGCACCCCCAGCCCCACTCTCCAACATACCTCCCCACCCCCTGCTTCGTTCAACCGATGGACATGAGTCCATGGGTTGTACATACAAGTTCTTTGGCTTCTCAGTTTCCTACACTATTCTTAAAATCACAGTTGCAAAAATCTTAACGTGACCTCTGCAGGTTTCTCTGCTTTCAAGAAGACAAACTATGGCATCTTAGGGAGGACTATCTAAGTTAGAGAAAGGGATGCGTTCTGTCCTAGGTTCTTTAACTTACTGTTTTACTGCCAGCATTAATAGCTAAGCAGGTATTAACAACTGCTTTATAAAATCCATAGAATAGTTTTTTTTTTTAAACTTTTAACAGATAAGAAGAAGTCAAAAATAAAGCCCAGGAAGGCAGAATGGGAAGCAACCCAAACTCGTCTATCTTACTTCCTTTTCACACAAGCATGAAGGATGCTTCAAAACATATAAAAGTACTTAAAGAACTTATATGTACGACCCATGGACATGAACTAATGGGGAGGGAAACTGGTGGGAGTGGAGGTGCAGCATGGAGGGGAATAAAGGGGAGAAAATAATGGGACAACTGTCATGGCATAATCAATAAAATATACTTAAAAACTATTCTATATAAAAATTAGAGAATATAATCAAAGCTGTACTTACAGGAAATCTCATAGCCTCAAATGCTTTTATCATTTACAAAGAAATACTAGAAATAAAATACACTGATATTTATTGAAAGTTTATTTTGTATAGAACCTGCATTTAAATAGATTTCACTTAATTTTTGTAATACGTAGGAGAGGGGCACTTTTTTTTTTTTTTTGCCTGTAAAAGATTGAGTATCTTTCCAAAATACTCAGTCTAACTAGGCATATCCTTTGCAATGTTCTATGTCCTTAGTTTCCAAGAGCTAGTTTACATTTCTTTTTTTAAAAGATTTTATTTATTTATTAGTAGAGGTGAAGGGAGGGAGTACGAAAGGGAGAGAAACATGAATGCGTGGCTGTCTCCCGGGCATGCCCCTACTGGGGACCTGGCCTGCAACCCAGGCATGTGCCCTGACTTGGAATTGAACCAGCAACCCCTTGCTTCACAGGCCAGCACTCAATCCACTGAGCCACACCAGCCAGGGCTATTTTACATTTCTTGACTCAATGCTACAAACACTTTTTAATGTTTAAAATGTTCAGGACACTTTGAAGAATGAAGATATTAATGATGTTACAGAACAGACAGGGGGGCTGAATGATGTAAAAGACCCCCCTTTTCTCCAGGAGTTCCTCCCCATTTACTGGGTTCGTTTTGCCTGCCACCTGAGGAAAGATATCTCTTAATGCCAGAGATCAGTGAAAAGGAAAGGTATTTATTATTTATTTGAAATAATACAAACTAAAGTTCTCCACAAATGCACAGTCTTCCTGGCACCCTCCACATGGCAAAAGGGAGCACTTCCAAAGCTTCGTGGTCCTGACTCTCACCCAAGCCATGTGGACCCAACCAGACACCGAAGCCATGTGATCCTAAACAGATGCGTGGTCTGAAAAAGAGAGACACCCAATGGCTGCCGTGCCTCTGTTTAAATCTCAGTGCCAGTCTTCTTCTGCAGCCTCATTTCTGGCTCCTCCCACAACTGGCCACGGCTGCCAGCATTCCGGGCAGGTGTGGCCCTGTGGTGTGGAGCCAATTATCTCCAAGCTCTTTGGGACCCCATTACAAATCCCTATTTGGGGCCCTCCTCTTGGCTGCACCCTGTTACAATGGTAGATGTTCTTTACTTTGTAAAACTCATTATGTGTGATGTTGATGTATGCATATTGTAAGGGCAGAGGTGGCCACAGGTCATCATATGACTGCAACCAATCCTCCTAGCTAAGGTGAACTGTTAAGTGCTAAAAATGAGGTCTAAACAAAGCACCTGAAGGCCCAGAAGAAAGTGATTCTGACTTGGGTTGGGGGAGGAATTAACGACAATGCTTGTTGCCACAGTTCAGGGCTTGCATCATGAAGATCTTTGGTTGCTATTTTGTTTTGCTTTGATTTCGCCTCTCAGAATAGTTTTTTCAGAGGTGGAACTGTTTGATCAAAGAGGAGAAACATTTTAGGATTCTTCAAACACAGTCAAACTGCTTTCCATTAAATGTAATGCCTTCATAGGGTCTCTTCCCTGTATGGAGGCATTGATGTCTGTAAAGGTCTGAGAAGGAAGCTTTTCCCAAAGCCAGGCCACTTAAAAGTTTCCTTTTCTGAGTGAACCCTCTGGTGCTCTGTAAGTATGACATTGACAGGTCTTTGGAGTTTCCTCTGTTCTCTTTCTGTAGAGTGGTTATGATGATCTATTAGATTTGCTAAATCTGGGAATTTCCACATGGATTTTCTAAACATTTTTAGTGTTTGCTTGTTTTTGGTAAAACAGAACCATGGAGAGTGTTCCCTCTAAGGGAACAATGAGTGGATGAAGAGTTCCCAGTTTTTTCTACTTCTATTTTATCTCCTGATCTCAAAACTTGACAGAAGAAATACAAACTGAACATGTTACCTTGTTCCAAGGAGAAAAAAAAAAAAGAGTTGTATTACACCAGTAATGGGATCATAGAAACACCTATGCAGATTCCAAAGCTTTTCCTCCAATTAAGGCTAAATTTTTGTTTTCTTTCTTTCTTTATATTCATGGACACTCAACTATTTTGAAGTCAAATAGGGAAGTCAGGCCAGGCTGTGATACTGGATATCCTGGTCATAAAAAAGACTGGAAGCATGATACTTGAGTCACCACTGATTCTTCCTGAGTTCAGGCTGATTTCTGAGGGAGACAACCTCTCTATTTCCTTCTCAGGATTACTTCCCCTGGAGCCTCTGTCAGGTAATTTTTCAATATTAGAACAAAACTAAAATGAGGGGAAAGTTCCTTTTGTGTTCAATTCAAAGCTCCTGTACTCCCATAGAAAGGAGTAAATTAATTATGTTAAAATAATGCAATAAATTAGTTTTACATTTTTTAATATTTTGACAAAAGAATGATCTAAGTTAGATTATTGAGTTCCAAAAGAAGAGAGAGAGGTAAAAGTGGGAGTTTTGGAACTATGTCCTGGATTAATTTCAGTTAAGAGATTTTCAAAGAAAAAAATTGATATCTGGACTTCCAGCCAAGATGGAGGTGTAGGTGGGCACACTGTGCCTCCTCGAACAACCAAAATTAAGGACAACAAAGATTTAGCCCTGGCTGGTGTAGCTCAGTGGATTGAGTGTGGGCCTGCGAACCGAAGGATTGCGGTTCGATTCCCAGTCAGGGCACATGCCTGGGTTGCCAGGCCAGTTCCCGGCAGGGGACATACAAGAGACAACAGCACATTGATGTTTCTCTCCCTCTCTCCTTCCCTTCCCCTCTAAAGATAAAAAAAAAAAAAAAAAAAAAAGGACAACAAAGATTTAGAAATAAGAAAACAATTAGAACTGATAGAAAATTGAACTGTATGGAAGTCCGACAACCATTCATCCAGACCGGTAAGAGGGGCAGAGTCAAGACAGAAAAAAGAGGAGGGCGGACTGGGGTGCACAGTGGTTGGCAGATCCCAGGTGCATAGGCGGCGGCTAGTGGACCCTGGGCACGGGGTGGCAACAGGCAGACCCAGTGAGACCGCACAAGGCGGCTGGCTGACGAGGTGGTCCCACATTCCCGCACAGATAATCCAGGCAAAGAGGAAGCAGCGGAAGGGACTGGAATCTGAGAGAGAGTAGAGCAAGCACCATTGTTCCCTCTCGGACCCTGCCCCCACATACAGCATCACAACCCAGCAACTGGGCGGCTCCTCCCTGGGGAAACCTAAGGCTCCGCCCCTCATATGTAACAGCTGCGACCAGACCAAAAAAAAAAAAAAAATAAAAAACAAAACCAAAAAAACAAAAACAAAAATGGCTCAAATGGGAGAACAGATCAAACTCCAGAGCCAATTCCTCTAAGCCATGAAGAGATAGCCATCCTATCAGATGCACAGTTCAAAGCCCTGGTGATCAGGATGCTCACAGAATTGGTTGATTTTGCTCACAAATTAGATGAACAAATGAAGGCTACAATACGTGAAATGAAGGAAAACGCACAGGTAACCAAGAGTGATGGGAGGAAAACTGGGACTCAGATCAATGGAGTGGACCAGAAGGAAGAAACAAACAACCAAACAGAAAAGAATGAAGAAACAAGAATTCAAAAAAATGAGGAGAGGCTTAGGAGCCTCCAGGACATCTTTAAACATCCCAACATCTGAATTGTAGGGGTACCAGAAGGGGAAGAAGAAGAGCAACAAGTGAAAAACTTATTTGAACAAATAATAAAGGAGAACTTCCCCAATCTATTGGCAATGGAAATAGACTTCCAGGAAGTCCAGGAAGCTCAGAGAGTCCCAAAAAAGTTGGATCCAAGGAGGAACACGTCAAGGCACATCATCATTACATTAGCCAAGATTCAAATGAAGGAGAGAATTCTAGAAGCAGCAAGGGATAAGGGGACAGTCACCTACAAAGGAGTTCCCATCAGACTGTCAGCTGACTTCTCAAAAGAGACCTTACAGACAAGAAGGGACTGGAAAGAAGTATTCCAAGTCTTGAAAGTCAAGGACCTACATCCAAGATTGCTCTATCCAGCAAAGCTGTCATTTAGAATGGAAGGGAAGATAAAGCACTTCTCGGATAAGGTCAAGTTCAAGGAGCTCATCATCACTAAGCCCTTATTATATGAAATGTTAAAGTTACTTATCTAAGAAAAAGAAGATAAAAAATAGGACAGTAAAAAGACAGCAAACTCAGTTATTAACAACCACACCTAAAACAAAAACAAAAGCAAACTAAGCCAACAATAGAACAGGAACAGAAATACAGAAATGGAGATCATATGGAGGGTCAGCAACAGGGGAGTGGGAGGAGGAGAGAGGGGGAAAAGGTACAGAGAATAAGTAGCATAGACGGTGGGTAGAAAATAGACAGGGGGAGGGCAAGAATAGTGTGGGAAATGTAGAAGCTAAAGAACTTATGACACATGGACATGAACTAAAGGGGGGAATGTGGGTGTGAGGGGTGTGGAGGGGAATGATGGGGGAGAAATGGGACAACCGTAATAGCATAATCAATAAAATATATTAAAAATTGATATCTGAACTAGAGGTTGGTGACCAGCAAAATCCATCTTTATATTTTCTTTTAGCTGAAGTCTAGGAGTGGATTATCTTCAAATTAACCAAAACAACTACCTAATACTGTTTCTAGCAATCTAAAGACAACTAGTAAAATTTTCTTCAGCTGAATTTCCCTCCAAGTCCTTCTATTCTTTCCCTCACTGAGACCAGTTATGGTTTGCACTCTTTTTTTTAATCCTCATCAGAGGACTTTTTATTTTTCAGAGAGAGAGAGAGAGAGAGAGAGAGAGAGAGAGAGGGAGGGAGGGAGGGAGGGAGAGAGAGAGAGAGAGAGAGAGAGTGTGAGTGTGTGTGTGTGTGTGTGTGTGTGTGTGTGTGTGTGTCGGAGTCAAAGTCTTGAGAGAAACACTGATTGGTTGCCCTCTCTTATGTGCTTGGACCAGGGACTGTACTCTGATGCAGAACCTGAGTAAATGCTCCAACCAGGGATTGAACCCACCACCCTTCGGTTAGGGGATGATGCTCCAACTAACTGAGCCACACCAGCCAGGGCAGGTTTGCACCCTTTTTATGTGTCCCTTCTTTTCCCTCCTCTCCTCTGACAAATTTAGTGGTCTGCAACAACATGAAGGTTTGTAAATACTGATTTAAGATCCAAATAGAGAAAAATGTTTAAATATGAACATTGACAGACACTATTAGCAAGTTAGTTTGGTTATTGTGAAAGAAAATTTAAATTCCAAAACATCAAAATGTAGGAAGTAGAGCAAAATGCCTTATTTTATGTGTTCATAGAGGAAAGGCAATAATTTCAGATTAATAAAAATAAAATTCATTTCAGATGAAGTGCCACTTACAGTCACTATTTTGTTTGCGACTGGATTTGAAAGCTAAGAGTGGTATCAAAGAGTAATGTGGTGCACTTAAAGTAAACCCTTAGCCAAAGATCACAGGAAAGCTGTAGTCAAACTGAGAAGAAATCAAAACTGATGAAAGAAGCAAATAGCAAAGGCTTAGACTGGCAGAAACCTAGAGGCCAGAATATCCTAAGGTGAGCAACTTTTCAGAAAGACAGGAACTGCTCATTTGTCTGCTCCTATGCCAAAGAGAACAGACTTCAAAGTCTTAACACTAGATGTCATCAAATGCCAATCTGAAAACCCCTGAGTGCAAGGGAATATGTAAGACCTAGGTTAAGGATTCAAAGCAGCTCTAGAGACAGAATCTAATACTTGTGAGAACTAAGATCAGGAGTAATAGGGATTCTTTATCTGAGATTCAAACTTGTAATAGTCAAGGAGCCACCTACAACTGAGGACAAGAAAGTGTAACAAAGTAGATCAACAGTGGTTACAAGGCATATTCAAATCCCTTTAACTTAAAAAAAGTAATGGCTTTTCACCAAAGCCCTAAAGTAATGGCTTGCAATATTTTTGGAGGTTTTGAGAACTTGATGAAAGCATCCTAGAAAATACACATACATGTGCAATTTTGTGTAAAGTATAAAAAGACTTTCTAAATCTATCCATGTGACCCTCTAGAACTTCATCGACCAATATGGTAGCCACAAGGTAACACGTAGCAACACTAGCTTCATTTTAAGTGCTCAATAGCTAACACTACACAAGTTCCATTGGACAGTGCTACTCTAGAATTTCATGAATACTAGGTAACTTCTGCCCCAAATAAACCCCTATAGATCTACTGGCTTGTAATGCCACTCCAAAATACCAGCTATTTTCTGTCTGAATCTAGATGAGCCTCAAAGGCAGTGGAATATTAACAGTAATTTTGAGTAACTGTGACAATCTGTCTAGCTCTAGGTACCCATTAATAACCTAAAATCAAAAGGAACTTATATAGCAAATGATTCATCTTTCATTCTTCCCATATCAAGGTATGTGTAGTTTTACAAACATTCCCATACACATCCTGCAATAGTAATCCAAGAGGCTTTTCTATGATACAGGGCCAGGCTTCAGGAATTTGCTGTGCATTAATAACAGCTAATATTTATTGAGTTCACACTAAGTGCTAGGCACTGTTCTAAGAATCCTACATGTTAGCTCATTTAATCATCATTCCACATTATAAATTGGGTATAGAATTAGTCCTTTGAAACAGATATGTTGTCTGAGACAACATAGTAAATGCCAGAGAACTGGTTATAAGATTAGTATCTAGTTTCCTGAAATATAAATATCTGAAACATGGCAATGGTCTTAGAGAACTTGGAGGTCACAAAGTTTTCTGAAATGGACCTATACCTGCCAGTACACTATGGAGCCTCTGGATCTGCATTTGCCACAACAGCTTGTGGACTTGACTTTTCCCCTGGAGTGGAACAAGAAAAAAAAAAATACTCAGGACTCTTTTTCTGTGTTCTCTTAACACCCTTTACTATCATGGTAGTCTGAACTTCAGCGACAGACTAGCTGTGTGACCCTGGGCAAGTGACTTCATTGACACTTTGTACCGTTATCTGTAACATGGGCATTATAATAGCGTATACTTCTACAATTTTGCATGTTGTGAGGATCTGGCTGCATGTAAGCAGACACTCAATAAACAGTGCTGGTTGTCACAATTCACTCCTATGACTCTTCTGTATCATGAGCCCACGGGCCTGGCCTTTGATGGAGGGAATGGAGAAAATGGACGATCTTTAGCCATGGACACCCACATCACAGCTGGGCCACCCACCCCTCAACAGCACAAAGCACCCAACTGTGCAGTCAGGAAACCAACCCTCTGGGTTAGCTTCCATTTACTTCTCACGAGGCAGGTTCATGGCCAAGCTAGGGAGATGAATTAAGATTCCGGGCCGCAGGGCTGGAAGAATGAAGTACTCGTCCCAGGCAAGTTTAAAATCCGGTTTAAAATCAGGAGCTAAAAATAATAAACAAACAAATAAACAAATATATAGATCGATCGATCGATCAATCAATCGGAAGCCGGAGGTGCGGGCCAAGTCTCTAGCGGCCTTGGGGGATGTCTAGATGCCCAATAAAGAGGACCCTGGCTGGTCAGACGACTGCCACCAGCACCCAGCCCGAAGGCCTCAGCACCACACGGGATCCACGGTTTTCCCCTACCAATTTCTTTTTTAATGTAATTTTATTTTTTTTTAAAGATTGTATTTATTTTTAGAGAGAGGGGAAGGGAGAAAGAGAGAGAGAGAAACATAAAAGTTTGGCTGTCTGTCGCACGTCCCCTACTGGGGACCTGGCCCGCAGCCAGGCTCCCCTCCGCTTTCCGTCTCTCCGGCACCGCCCAGAGCGCGGGCGCAAGCGTAGTCGCGAGCCGCACCGCGGACTGCATCTCCCAGCAGGCCCGGGGAGCCTATGACCTGGGCGTGGCAGCTCACTTCCCGCCCTCGATCAAGACTCCGAGGTGGCTCTTGGACACCTGCTCCTGAGTTTCACAGGCCGCTGGGACAGATAGGCCTTTCACCTGTGATCCTAAAGTACTGGAGCGGGTGGAGACCGCCTTTAAATTCGTTATGCCTGGGACAGTGACTTTCAAACTTGGCTGTGGGTGAAGAATTTCTCAGGGGTGGTGGCGGGAATGTTAACAATTCGGATTTCCGAGTGCACCCCGAAACTCTGACGCATTGGAGCTCGCTTGGCATCGAGGACTTGTATCTTAGCAAGCTTTCCGGGGAATTCTGACCCAGGTAGCCTGCCGGTTACAAACAACCCATCCCGCCCATGGCCCACCCCAGGGAACCTAGGGTCTAGGGGCTCGCCGGGCAGCCCCGCCTCTCGTCTCGAATTGGCCGTTCGCTGGTCCCGTCACGCAGATAAATCTTTTCTGGTTGGTCGGCGGGGAATCTGGAGAAATCTTATCCAATAGGCGTTATAGTTCTCAGAACATGACCTGGAAATTGGTCTCGAGCAGGCGCCTTTGGCTGTGGGCGTTTAACTCGCGCGCTAAAACTTCCGGCGGGGGAGCCGAGCGTTGAGTTCTCCGTGAGTCTGCAACGCAGCCAAAAGCGTGGCGCTCAGGTCCTTCCCTGGGGAGGTCCTGGGGAGGGCTGGGCAGGGGGACTGGTGAGGCGGCCCCGGGCACCTGTTGAGGCCAAGGCTTCGGAAGCGGCTGCGATCCGGCTGGAGCTGGCTCTTCGTCCAGGACTTGAAGCCCAGGGTCCTTCGGCTCCTACGGATACCGTCCATCCCTGTGTGAAGTGGGGGCTCCTTTCCAGGAGGGCGCAGCTGGTTTCCGGGGTAGGGCACTTTGAGTGCACGATGATGGCGTCGGGCTTGGTCTCCCAGGAGCAGGAAGGGCTCCTGATAGTGAAATTGGAGGAGGACTGCGCCTGGAGCCAGGAACTGCTACCACCGGACCCAAGGCCCAGCCCCGAGGCCTCCCACCTGCGCTTTAGACGGTTTCGCTTCCAAGAGGCCGCTGGGCCCCGGGAAGCCCTCAGTCGTCTCCAGGAGCTTTGTCATGGGTGGCTGCGGCCTGAGATGCGCACCAAGGAACAGATCCTAGAGCAGCTGGTGCTGGAGCAGTTTCTAATCATCCTGCCTCAGGAGATTCAGAGCAGAGTGCAGGAGCTGCATCCGGAGAGCGGCGAGGAAGCAGTGACCCTTGTGGAAGATATGCAGAGAGAGCTTGGGAAGTTGGGGCAACAGGTGAGAAAAAGAGTTGTATCTGGGGTTTGGCCCTGACTGGGATTAGCGTGCCGGCCCAGTTCCATATACATATATACTTGGTTTCCCTCAGTGGGCCTTACGTAGGCAAGTAGCCTTGTTGTAGTTTAGTCAGGAACACACATCATCCGGATTTTACCCAAATGAGTGAGTAGTGAAGAGTGCCCTAGTGCCATCTGAAGTCAGTATCTCTGCATTAGTGTGAACCCCACCTGGACTCAGCTCGCAGGATTCAAATCGTCACGCTGTTTCATAATAGCGTTGTAACTTTGGGAAAGTTACTGAATCTTCTTGAGCTTCAGATATGCCACTGGTAAAATGAGAATGATGAAATATCTTTCTAGTGTTGCTTTGACCGTTAGAGGGAGAGCAGCATGTAGTTTTTGTTTTTCCTAAATTCTTGCAGCACACCTGTTAAAAATCGCTGCTTTAAACAGTCACATTACTTTCTGAATCACACTTTCAGCAGTATTTTTGTTTTTGCTTGGTGAAAAGCACTCAAGCAAGTTGTTACAGTCAGGCATTGTTTTTAAAATTGATTTGAGAGAGAAATATCAATTTGTTGTTCTACTTATTTATGCACTCATTGGTTGATTTTTGTATGTGCCCTGACTGTCTGGGGACTGAACCTGCCACTTTGGTGTAGTGGGATGATGCTTGAGCCAACTGAGCCACCTGGCCAGGGCCATATAGTTTTGATTACACCACTGGCTTATAGTTAGTGCTAAATAGCTGTTAGCTATCATTATTTTAGAGTTAGCAGTCTGGTCTCCAGTGCAGAGCTGGGTGGGAGTTTACTGTAGAATCCCAGTTTGTTATTAGAAAACCAGTTTGGCACTGAGGCTCTGAGGGCACTTGTGTCCCCAGGGTCACCCAAGTTTAACTTATCCAGTAGTGAGGAATGGAAGCATCTAGAAAAGGTGAGGGAAAGCATGAGACAGTGAAGTGTGTCCAGAAGAGCTGTGTGGGGCAGGTGTTCTCTGGGAGTGGACTTTTCTCCCCCTACCATGCACCCCCATTTTCTCACATGCACTTGGGATCAGAAAAGCCTATAATAGAAACCATCCTTCTCTCTTTCTGGGCCCAAAGGGATCACCAGTGGTTCACTGTTGAAAGCTTGCCCTCAGAATTCTGTACTAATTCCCTTTCTGTGGGGCTGTGTTGTGATGAGTAATGTGGGTTGGTTCCCAGGTCACAAACCATGGGCTGGGAACAGAAGTGCTTTCGGAGGAGCCTTTGTCTCTGGAAACAGAACGAAAGTCACCGAGCTTCAAGCTGGAGCCAATGGAGACTGAGCGAAGCCCTGGGCCCAGGCTGCAGGAGCTGCTAGGCCCCAGCCCTAAAAGGGACCCACAGGCTTTAAAGGAGAGGGGTGAGGAACAGTCATCTGGGTAGGTGGGAGGGAGGACGGGCTTTGGGTTTGCCTCTGACATCAGCAGGATGGAGCACCTATGCCAGCAAGAGGGAGTTTCTGCCCTCAGCGTTCCCCCGTGGAGTGAAATACCTAGAAGTGGTAGTTGGGTTCGTCTGGAGGTGGGAGGAGGTAGAGATTTTGTAGCTCTTTCATATGCAGAACAGAGACATTTAGAACTAGGTGAATAATTGAGGACTTGAAGCTGCAGAATACTGGTATTCTTACTTACCCTTACCCCTGCATTTAGGATATCATTTTGGAGATGATTGTATTATGCCTCTCTTGCCTTCTTTTGTTCAGTGTTCAATCCTTAGAGCAGAGACTGGGTGTTGGGGAATGAATACTGTGTTGCAATAATCTGTGGGTTGCCAAGAATTAGGAATGCCATTCTCATCATGATTTCTATCACCTTCAGCATTATCTGCTCCCTGGCTTTCTCTCTTTCCTCCTGAAGGAAACTTGGAAGACAAGATGACTGGGCCCCAGGTGATGTGGAAGTTCCCTATGTCTTCCCCCAGCACACACCCCCCATACCCAGTGTTGCTCTTGTGGTGGTGGGGTCCTTTTGCCACTTGGAGAGGATCCTTTCTCCCTCACCACTGTGTCTCCCCCACTTTCTTTATATGCCTCCTCTTTACCTCACTTCTAGGCCTTGTGTCCTTCTTCTCCATGAATTGTATCCTCAGCACTCTGGGTTTTGCCCCTTTAACCCATGATTCTGCTTGAATTGTTCTTGGTGTCTCTGGGGCTAAAGAAGATCTTGTGCTGTTTCAGTTGCCCGAGAGCTTAGAGGACGTGGCTATGTACATCTCCCAGGAGGAGTGGGGGCATCAGGATCCTAGTAAGAGGGCTGTCTCCAGGGACACGGTGCAGGAGAGTTATGAGAATGTGGACTCACTGGGTAAGGACTTCTTTTCCAGGAATGAACACTGAGCCATTTCTCACCAGGTTCCTCTGTCTTACCACTCACCTCCCAGACATAAGTTCCCAATTTTTCCAAAAGACCTTCCTTTGTTTAAAATCCCCTGAACTAGGATCAGTTAAACCACTTCCAAATGGCACATTTGGCACACTTATGGGCCCCAGCTGCCAGAACTGAAGGCAGGGAGTCTGAGCCATGATGGATTTCCCAAGGCAGAACAAGTCAAATCGAGTGACTGCCCCCCGCCTGCCCCTACCACATGCTGTGGAATTGTAAGTTCTTAATGCCTTGCAACTTTGGGATGTTTATTCTTCTGATCTCACTTGTGTTTTCTGGGCTTCATTAGTATTCCTAGGCCCCTCCCCAAAGACACAAATTTTAGCAGCATTGGCATCAACATTCCAGTTTAGCAGCTCTCCCAGCCCTTAAAAATTCAAGAAGTGGGGAAGACCTTATAGAAACTTGGAAATGATAAATATATCCAAAAGTGGAGCTAGATAAATCAAGCATAAATTAAGATGCATCTGTGTGTTGTTTTGTTATGTAGAGATCTAAAATGAGGCCTATGAAATACGACAAACAGTTTTTTAGGTGGAGAGTGTACACAAAACTCATAGGATTTAGATGGAAGGTATGCAGGTATTGTTTAATTCCATCAACTTTTATGTATGTATGAATATTCTCATAATAAAAATTGAGGGAAGTCTTAAAAATCAACCTAAGACAGGAATGTGTCCATTATGATTACGACTACATCCACACACACACAGTAGAAGAGTCACAATGGACTTTTCTTTCATATATTAAGTTTTCATAAAGAGTAGCACAGCTATCAGTTCACTTGCACTAATTCTGCAAAGGGGTCATGGCCGGGTTTGTTTGGTTCCCTTCATTGGAACCTCCTCCAGGTTTTCCATCACTGTGCTGTGGTTTGATGCCCTAAGTTTAGCACAGCTCTTTCAGTGAGTGCCAAATAGGAAGAGACGTTCACATCACAAGTTCTTAGAACTAAACTGTTTAAAGTCCATGTTTGCTGGAGCTGGAGTGAGGTTTTTGTTTTTAGCATATAGCACAGGAATGGCACTTTTGGATTTTGATCTCAGGGTCCTTTCAGAACCTTCTGGTCCTTTTCTGATTATCCGTACCATATTTTCTCCTTCTGGAATTGCCCAAAATAAGTTCTATTCTCTATCTATACATAAGAGTCAAGCCTCTTTTACAATATTAAACTGATAGCTCAAGGAACTGACTACTCTGACCATGTTTGTTTAATTACCAAAGTGTACATTCTCATTGCAAGAAAACCCTAAGTACTATAAAAGTGTGAAAAGAAAACTGTAGTGTCACCCAATTTCTTTCTCTAGAGGTAACCACTGGGAACAGGTTACTGTATGTATTCCAAGTAATTGCTGTCAGGCTTACTGCACCCTCTGTGTCCACGCACTGAGTACAGGGAATAAGACTATCTTTGTTTGTTCTGCCTGGTGGAGGAAAGTGGTGGCATAGAAATCTGTTTCTTTCATTGTGAACAGAATCTCAGGTTTCCAATCAGGAGGCCCTGAGCACTCAGGTGGAACAAGGAAGAAAACCATGGGATCCCAGTGTCCAGACATGCAAGGAGAGATTGAACCCCAGAAGCCCTGCTTCAGGTAAGGAAGATGAGCAGCCTGCCCAGCTAGTTTCCCCCACTGGGAGTGAGGGATTTGAGGGTTTTGGTGTGGGGCTAGCCCGTCATGGCTGCCAGGGAGGTCAATGAATCCTGTGTCCTCACTGCCCACTTCCATCCCAGTGAGGCAGGCAAGGCACCCAGAGTTCAAAACATAAGGAAGCATTCACTCATGTGCTCACTTGCGCATCTTAGTCAGTAGCTTTGCTCCATCCCTCCCATTTCAGAAGGGCAGAGTCAGAGGCTCAGTTAAAGATGGATGTGGGGACCCCTACAAAGGAATAAGACTGGTCTGAGCTCTGATTCCTGAGCAATGACCCCACCTTTTATCCAGATGCCTCTCTAGAATGCTTTTGCTGTATGGGGAAGATGGCAAACTGAGGTGCAACCTTTCTGGACTTCTGACTTACCGTTAGTAGCAGGCATATGGGATTTTCTTTTTCTCTAGGGTAGAAATAATGTATAGGTTTGGTTTCTCTCTCTCTCCTCCCCCCTTTTCCCCCACCTCTCTTCCCCAGGGGAAGAGAAATTTGAGATTCGGGAAGAAAGTACTCAGTCTGTTTCCCCTGAGAGCATTCATCTGCAGGTGCTTCTGCCTGGCCAGGCCAGAGGGGAGGTACCCTGGAGTCCTGAGCAGGGACGGCCTGGGGACAGGGCAGAAGGGCATTGGGAGCCTCCCCCAGATGATCGGATGGAGCAGTCCTTAGTGGGGGACACAAGTTGCAAAGATGCGGGACAACCAAAGGAACTGCAGCGGAAGAAGCTCCACTTATGTCCCTTATGTGGCAAAAATTTCTCTAACAACTCAAACCTAATTAGGCACCAGAGAATACATGCAGCAGAAAGGCTGTGTGTGGGTGTGGAGTGCAGTGAAATCTTTGGTGGGAACCCCCACTTTTTATCACTACACAGAGCACACTTGGGAGAGGAGGCCCATAAGTGCCTCGAATGTGGAAAAAGCTTCAGTCAGAATACCCACCTGACTCGCCATCAACGCACCCACACAGGTGAGAAGCCCTATCAATGTAATGTGTGTGGAAAAAGCTTCTCTTGCAACTCCAACCTCCACAGACACCAGAGAACACACACTGGTGAAAAGCCCTATAAGTGCCCTGAGTGTGGGGAGATCTTTGCTCACAGTTCCAATCTCCTTAGGCACCAGAGAATACACACGGGAGAGAGACCCTATAAGTGTGCTGAGTGTGGAAAAAGTTTTTCTCGCAGTTCCCACCTCATCATACATGAAAGAACTCATGAGAAAGAGAGGCTTTACCCCTTCTCCGAGTGTGGGGAAGCAATGAATGACAGCAGCCCCTTTCTTACAAATCGTGGAACTCACAAGGCAGAGAAGAAACTCTTTGAATGTTTGACTTGTGGGAAAAGCTTCCGGCAGGGCATGCATCTCACCAGACATCAGAGAACACACACAGGAGAGAAACCATATAAATGTACCCTTTGTGGAGAAAACTTTTCTCATAGATCCAACTTAATCAGGCACCAGAGAATTCACACGGGAGAGAAACCCTATACCTGTCATGAATGTGGAGACAGTTTCTCTCACAGCTCCAATCGGATTCGTCATCTAAGAACCCATACAGGAGAGAGACCCTATAAATGTTCTGAATGTGGAGAAAGCTTTTCTCGGAGTTCACGCCTTATGAGTCATCAGAGAACTCACACTGGATAAAAAACCATGGGGTTTCATTTTGCCCCAGATAAGGTGGCATATTCAGAGGATCCTGTTGAGAGGTGGTATTTCTTTTCCCTGCTGACCTAAAGAGTAACAGGGATGGGAGTGTGTGGTGGTCTATGTGAGGGAGGTGCAGAGACAGCAAAGGATTCGCAGAAAACTAAAAAAGAATTCTGTTTGGACTAGTGAGGGTGACAAGTCTTTGAGGTGACCTGCTCAGGGCAGAATTCTCTGTGAAGTCCATTTTGTCTCATAGTGTACCTACCTCCTTTGTATATTTAGCCAAGTTGTGATTTGGATGCCTTACTGTGTCTGTGTTCAGTGTCTTTCCCAGCAACTTTGGGAATCCATGTGACTTTCTGTTACTGCTTCCTTACTTGGGACATTCAGCAGGAGCATTTGAGCTCCTGAGGCCCTTGAGACCAAAGAAGAGGGGATGAGTCTCATGAGAAACCAGCTTGAGGGCAAGGAAAGACTGGTGGTAAGTTGTACCTCTCCCAAAGGCCCTGACAGGGAAGCAAGCCGTAGTGCCCCTCAGCGGTCTGACAGGAGGGCCCATCGGTAGGCCATGCATATCAGTGTCACCTCAGACAAAACAGACCCAGAAACCTAAGAAAAATAGTAAGAAGTAATTTGCAGGTCAGCCTAGGAATTGGCAGAAAGTGCTGGAGTCTAAATTAGTCTACCCTTTGCAGAGATCAAGAGTTCCTCCACCTCTGTCAGAGAAAGATATACAGAGTCTTTCTCTGACAACTGGCTTTTATTCAAAGGGAGTAAAGCTCCAGAATCTTCAGGGGATTCTGTATAAGATGGGTTCCCTAGGAGATTTTGAAAATGTGGATAATAGGGAAATTAGGGATCATGCCTTCCCTTGTTGGAAATGTGTTTCAATGGTAATAAATATCTTTAGGAAACATGAAAGTGTGTGACTCTTCATTGAGAGCCTTTGTTCTGGCCTCCCACGTTGATCTGTCTCCCATCTGTTTTGGTTGGAGGACCTGCTGTTTGTAGTCTTGCTGGGTTGGTTGTGAAGGGTCCCACAAAGGTGGCAGCAGACAGGATGAGTAGGATGTAGCCCTCACCAACTCCAAGCTGGGACTGCTACACTGCGGTAACAAAGGGTCAACATCAGTGACTGCTTGGGGTGATGTCATAATGGTCTTAAAGGTTTTCTTTCCTTTTGTGGTATCCAGCAGTGTCTGGTTTTTAGAATTTTTTGAGGGGAAGTAACTGAAGGAAGGTTGGGGTTGGGCTCTTCAGAGACAGGGTATTTTGGTCTTACAAATGATTCCCAGGAAAAGATGGTCCTGATATAACAGTTACTGCCCATTACTGGAGAGAAGGTATATGGGGAGGGCAGATCATTAGATGAAAGCATTATATCTTATTTTTAAATATTTCATTTTTAGAGAGAGGTGAAAGAAGAGAGGGAGAGAAACATCAATATGTTTGCCTCTTGTGTACCCTCTACTGAGTACCCGGCCTGCAACCCACCCATATACCCTGACTGGGAATCAAACTGGCAATCCTTTGGTTTGCAAGCCAGCACTCAGTCCACTGAGCCACACCAGCCAGGGAAGAATGCATTATATTTTAGAATGGGTAATTAGGAATATAATTTTAGGAGCGTGCATCTATGGGAAAGAGGTATTCTAGGAGTAGGACATTATCAGTTGTCTCTCAGCCCTGCCTCAGTTTAGTGAGAGTTTTCTTGGTTTTCTGAGTTAGTTTTTAAAAACTTACTGCTTCTCACTTCTCTGCCTTTCTCTTATCCACAGAAAGGCAGAGGTAGTGCAGAGGGTGGAGGGTTGAGGATTTGAGAGATGTAGGATCCACTGGTAGGAGTGGGCCAGGGATCAGATGTAGCTGCTGATGCCATGAAATGAGTGGGTAGTGTCAAGTTGATGGTACTAAGGATTCTCTTTGGCTAAGGTGGCAAACTGCATTGTAAATCTTACAAGATTGGAAAATACCCCTCCCCCTCCACTCTCCCTCCTGTCACTTCCTCCCTCCCAATAATATCACCTATGTTGATTTTATGATGTGTCCATCTGGTGATGGTCCTGCTTGAAGCATTGCAACCTCATGCTTATAGCAACAAGGACCCCTGCATATTTGCTTTTGCACTAAAAAGGCTTTCCAATAGGAGCCTCTACTTTCCAACAGTGTAGCTCCTTTTTAGCAAATTTCAGATGCATAGCTGTTCTCAGCCTTGTTTTAATGAGATAATGTCACAAATTATTGCATGTAAAACACTTAGCACAGTGCCTGGGACATAGAAAGTACCTATTTGTGCCTTCTGTGGGCAGATAATACTTGCAACACTTTTTTCAAACTCCACTGGCTGAAAGAGCAGGCCCTTCACTGCAAGGGATAGCCAAGGGTATGCTTTTTCACATTCATACTTTCATATGACACACATACTATTGACATACTTCCATTTGCTAGTCCTCTTGTAAAAGAAAGTGAAATAGATTCCAACTAGCTTTTATTCAAAGGGAAATGATGCAATAAAGACCCCTGCCCCCATCAGGAGACATGGCCTGATCCTAACAGTCACACATAGCAAATGTAGCACAGGAAACCAGCAGAAAGGCTCCTTGGTGGAGAATTGGTAATACATTTAGGCAATGTGAAAATGCCTGGCAGAGACAGGCCATACAGCAGTAAGGACAAAGCCTGTAGTGTCAGAGACTAGAAGTGTTAAACAAGCACTAAATTGCTTTTCCCCCCAGAAAATCCTGTCAGAAATTTTAAGAATTTTTAATGTACGAATGAAAGAATTTATGGCTGTCAACCTCATAATCTGAAATTTGCTATTGATAATCATTGAATTAATCAACTGATACAATTTTGGAGTAGGCAAAATCCCCACTACTGCTTTAAGACTTGTAATTTTGGTAAATGTTTTCACAGGCATTTGAAACAACTAAGGTTAAAAGTCTTAATGTATGTTACAGAAAACCAGCTAGCAAATTAGCACTAGGGGGCTTCCTTTGTTGGGTGTCAGGAGATCAAGAATAGGAGGCTGAATTAAAAGCAAAAGTGCATTTATTAGAAGCATTTTTTAAGGCTTCAATCTAGCTTGCAAGCACTTCTGATTAAAACTTAAATTTCCATTCTTGAAAGGGAGATTGGCCCTGGCTGATGTGGCCCAAGTGGATTGGGTGCTGGCTTGCGAACCAAAGGGTCATTGGTTCCATTCCCAGTCAGGGCACATGCCTGGGGTTGCCAGCCATGTCCTCGGCATTGGGTGCATAAGAGGCAACCACACTTTGATATATCTCTCTCTCCCTCCCTTCCCGCTCTGTCTCAAAATAAATTTTAAAAATAAAATCTTTAAAAAAGAAAAAAAAGGAGACTGATATAATTTCTTCTCATCACATACTTTTTACTAAATGGGTCTAAGTCTTGCCTGAGTTAGGAGGCAGTGGGAATGGTCTGTGTAAATACAATAATGACAAAATGGTTGATGAAAAGTGGCTCCGACCACAAGTAAAATTCTGACAGATCTAGTTAATGTCACCAGTTCATCACTGAGACAACTTGAATGTCTCAGAAGCTTTAGGCAAATCAAAACTGATGATTCACCAGGGTCCAAACTTGCTCCAGGGAGACAGATTTCCCCATGCGGAAAGGGTGGGGGAAGAAAATAGTTTATTTCTGAAATTTAGGGTTACGTTTTGGACACAATGAGCAACTGTTTGCCCCTTCATCCCTGCTTCCCCTCAAGGCAGGAAAACACTAGAACCTGGGTGTGGTTCCCCACTCCAAAGGTGAAGCTGCCATGAGGGGACTCACTGCTCTCCTAGGAGGGGTCCAGTTTACGTTTTGGAATACTACTGCTGCCATTGGAACAAGAGGTGCTTGTGTTTCTTGGAAGAGCTCTAGTCTTCAGGATGGTTTCCAGAACCAGACTGCAGTCTTTAGGTTGGGTCAAAGCAAATGAATTTGTTGCTCCCACAGTTTAGCTTTACATGGACATGGAGGACAGTGTGCCGCTTCCCTAGAACCTCCCGCCTGCCCCACCAGACGTTTCCCAAGCGAACCCAGGAAGAGCAAGGGCTGACAGGGCATCGGTGGCTGCATTTGAACAAACCTTTAACGTCTGCCCTCCACGGCCCTTCAGGACTGGGGACCGAACCCAAGGAATACAAGCGCATCCATATCCGCGTCTGGGCACCCTATGGCTAAACCTGCTTGGGCTTTCCCCTGCAGCCCCAACCACTGTGGCTCCTTGACCTGCGCTTTATGGCTGCAACAGGTGGTTCCTTTCATTCGGGCTCTCCCTCCACCTGGGAACCGCCTTTGCCCCTGCTGTGGCTGCCCTGGCCCGTGGGCGGGAGCTCATTCTCTGTCGACCACACTCTCCCTGCAGGCTTTGACTACCAGGACTGAGCCGGTCCACAATGCTCCAAGACTTCCCTCTCTACACCTGAGGGGATACTGGCCGTGCAGCAGCACTCCCCTAAATGTCCTGTCGCCCAGATGCCCGTGCGCCAACCCAAGCCGACAGCAAGGCTGGGCCGGCTTTCTCCTTCCCACAGGAGGCTGGCGCAAAACTGGGTGAAGATGGGCAGCCTGAAAGGGGCCTCTCACAGGTGGGAGAGCAGGCGGTGAGCGGGGCAGGCCTGCAGACTGCACTCTGCGGGTGGTTGAATGCAATGGGAAGTCCACGGAGGGTCTTAAGCAGGAGAGGCTCCGACACTTTGTTTTAGTTCGCTCTGCAAGATTGTAGGGTCAGGAAGGGATTGGGAAAAGACCAGAAAGAAGGGTAGGGAGACTAAAGAGACAAGTGCAGTCGCCAAGGCAGGGCATGATGGCAGCCTGGACCTGGACTTGAACAGTGAGGTGGGAGAAATGAAGACAAGAGATGAGATATTCAGGAGGTAGAACTGACTGGACTTTACATGGACGCAGATCAAAGTCTAAAATTTTAGGATGACCTCCAAGAGCACTGAAATTTTGGCCCTGACCTCTTTCCTGTCAGCTTGCTCCTACAGCAAACATCCAGGGAACTTGCAGCTTCACAAGGAGATGCACTCTCATACCAATGAGCTCATGCTCAAGCTCCTCTTTTGCCCAGACTGCCCTTCCCCTCCTCCCACTAAACTTTAAAGTCCAACTCAAAAGTCACCCATGACCCTGTCATATTTCCCCTGCACTCTCAAAGCCCTCTCCATACCCATCTTAGCTCTTACACATCCAACAGTGTTTTGTATTAGTTTACTTTGTAATTCATGTCTAAATGCCCAATGCTGTGCACAGTGCCTAGGTCAATGTGAAGTTTCCAGGGTAAATAGATACCTTTGAAAAGGGTGTGACCGCCTGCCATTCTGGAATTACTACCACTGAGGGGAAAAAGATATTTGATGCAATGACTCAAAAGGAACTAGACAGCTGTCCATTATGCTCCGACATCCCCACAACATCTTCCACAGCCCATTCTACCCCAGGCCTGAAAGGTGTTCTCAACAAATGCTAACTTCTGATTAATAACAAAACCTAAAATGTTAATGATATAAAATTGTATTTACAATGTAATCTGCCTATTTTAAAAATACATGAAACACACCAAAGTATTGAGTGCTATTTTTTTAATATATCTTCTATCACCATATTACTTCCACAATAAGAGGAAAACAAACAATAGGTGGCAACAGATTTTCAAAACAGAGCATATTATACCATTAAATTGAAACATGAATCAATCCTTTTTTTATTATTATTATTTTCAGAGAGAGGGGGAGGGAGAGAATCACTGATGTGAAAAACATCAATTTGTTGCTTCTCATACACCCCCAACTGGGAACCTGGCCCACAACCTAGGCATGTGCCCTGACCCAGAATCCAACTGGGGACCCTTTGGCTTGGGGACCCTTCCGTTTGCAGGCCTGAGGGCACACCAGCCAGAGTTATCTTTATCTTCTTAAAGGTAACTAAAACTAGTCAGGATATAGCTTTGGTATATGCTCTGAACACATTTAAGGTAGCATGTAATGCTTTTCCCACATCCATTCTATTTTAGATAACCTGAGACAATAATTCCTCATTATTCAGATCCTTGTCTAAAATAGAAAAAATACAGATTAATGAATATATATTAAAGAAACATACATTTAATATTTTCAAATTGTATTATTTTATAAACAACATACAAATGGGCACTGATATGCAAAATGAGGTCAGTTGATAAAAACTGACAATTCACAATAGGTCTATGTCATATATTATCACATAACTGCAGAAATCTCTAAACGCAAAAATCTAATTACTAGAGCCAGAAGTTGAAGGAATACTGGAAGAATCCTTAATATCATGAAGCATAGTTTTCAAAAAACTACCAGTTCTAGAATGGACTCTACTCTGGAACTGTTTCTTGATTATTTCTTGTTGCAACTCTTTCAATGTGAAACGGAACCTTTGAAACTCAGGTGTAGCATCAACAAAGTCAAGAAGGTAGTCCAAATTCTTTCTTACAGTAGATAACCTAAATTTAGCAATCTGGTCTTGAGCTCCTCTTTCTGAACAACTTTTGTAATCCCACCTTTTGATTTGGAGGGACTACCCTTCACTTCATTATCCCCATTTAACCACCCCCATCACCATCCATCTTGGTTTCCAACTCCCCACATTTCTTAAGACTTTGTCTATAACCCCCATCTTCTAATCCTTGAAGATCACACTCAGGTTCCTTTTTGTAAAGAAGATTTTCCCATGCATTTGCTATGGTTATTTGTTTTACTTCATCCCAACTCTTTGCCCAATTAAAAACTGCACTTTTTATGTTGTAGATTTTAATCTTGGAAACTCCTTTTCCTCCTTTATCTTGCTCACCATCACTTTCTTCAAAAATTACAAGACTCTCTTCAAGTTGCTTCCACCTATAAAGTTGTTTGCAGCTTAAGATCACACCTTGATTCATTGGTTGAATCAAGATTGAAGTGTTGTGGGGAAAAACATGCATTTTATTCGACCATCCTCACTAGTTAGTGTTTCAGCAGAAGGGTGAACAGGGGAATTGTCTAGAAGTAACAAGGCTCTGACATCCTCTTCATGGAATATTAGAACATTAAGTTGAAAATGCCTGACCTCAGGAACAAAATTTTGAAAGAACCATTCTGAAAAAAATTCCCTGGTGAACCGAACATTTTTACTAGGTTTATATATAACAGGTAATCTACTTGTGTACTCTTGCACACTTTTGGGCAGCTCTGATTTTCCAATAATGATAGATTTTAACTTAAGAGTTCCATCTGCATTTGCACATAAAAGAGTAGATAACCGCTCTTTGGTTATTTTCCTTCCAGGAAGGTAGATGTCTGTTCTACTTGCCTGAGTGTTTTCTGGCATTGATTTCCAAAAGAGGTCAGCCTCATCCCCACTGTATAGTTGAGCTAGAAGCAGTTTCTCCTCTTTGATAAGCATGTACAGTTTTTCTTGAAATGGTTCAGCGTTTTCTGAAACTGAACTTAGGATTTGTTCCACACATACCTTTTGGTTCCTAATCGCATGCCTATTTCGAAATCTAAAAAGCCAACCAGTACTAGCTTTGAAGTTTGTTCGCCCAAAACACTGTGTGAATCTCTCTGCAGTAGCTTGAAGCTCCACACCTTTAACAGGGACACCAGCTGAGCGTTTCTGTTGATACTACATGTAGACAGCACTGTCTACATCACCATACTTGGCTCCTGTTGTCCTCTTTCTCTTCTCAGCCCTGACTAATGGTATGTCTTGTTTCAGTACAAAGTCCAAAATCAATTTTTTATTCTTTTTAATGTCATAAAATGTTGATTTACTGATCCCAAATTCATCTATTACACTTTTAAGAGATCGTCCAGCTTCAATCCTACTTAGAACCTTCATTTTCTCCTCCAAATTCAATGTTGTATATCTCCCTCTCTTATTCATACTGAATTTGGTTTCAAACAACCAATAGGAGAATAAAAGGAAAAAGCTTCAATGAACTGGAAAAAATATTTTAAAGCAAAGCAAAAAACCCCCATACTAGCTCAATGCCCTGTAAGGCACAGGCATTTGCACTGAAGGGTAATGGGCTAAAAGGGGTAAGGGCTTATGATTGAAGCGTTAGTCTAGTGAGTTAAAGATATCATGAATTCAGAAGGCTGCCACCAAGTCCTCTCTAGCTGTTGCTCCTGCAAGACATGGATGATCAGTTTTCAGAATGCCCCTGCTCCTCCTCTCCCTTGACAGATATAGCAGAACCAGTCAGGAAGAACAGGAATATCTACATACTCTGTGAGTCAACACAGGAAAAGATACAAAAGAACAAGAGGAGGCAGGATGTGCTCACATGAAGTACAGACCCAGATGAGATAAGTCGTAATAAAAAGTGTTGCTTGAGAAGATGGGAATGTGGAAGACTCAAAGGCAAAGACAGAGTTAATATTGGATAGCAGAAATGCAGCAAGACCTCTCCTCTTCCAAAAGTACCTGATTTTACCCCACTGCCAGAAAAAAAAATGGTGCTTCTATTGCTCTGTATGTAGTGTTCACTGGGCAGCAGTCCACCCACCTGGATAAAGATCCCAAACTTACCCTGACATTGGGATGTCTGGAGAGCTAGAACTCAGTAACAGCTGTATCTTTAAGTGAAGAAAGTTGGTAGCTTCTGCTGTCCATATGAATGAAGTCCAACTTTTAGTACATTCAATATAGCATTCTCAAAGACTGATTATTTAAAAAGGTAATTTGTAAGTAGGTAAATAATTTGTTAGTGCCACTCTTAGGTCTTCATGGTGTACATCTGGTGTATTCTCAAGTATTATTTTTCTCTGAAACTGGTCCATATGTGGGTTATTAGCAAGTTTTAGAATCATGGCAATTCTTGGAGGTGAGTCTAACAGTTTTACAAATATTTTATCATAATTAAGTTTCTAAATATTAAAAAAATTATCCTCTTGTTTTCCTAAATTTACATTAAGGTTTTAAATAACACACTTTTTATATTTGGTTTCTCTTCGTTGTAGATTTTGTTTAATTTGAACCAAGGCTCAATTTTTCCACTGCTTGACGAAATTTAAAAAGTTTCTCTGTAGTATTTCTGGTCAGTTGTTTCCCATCCATCCTTCTGTTGGCAAAGTCTTCTGGAGCTCAGCTCCCTCAAGTATTCCTTTCAGGTTCTGGTGCTGCCAAATTCCATTTATTTCTTAGAAATGTCCTACTCTAGATTAATTTCATGGTTCTCATTCCAGATACAGAAACTCATGGGAAGTAATAAAAACTGCCACTTTTTTCCATTCCAGGTGCTATGAAGAAAAAAAAGTATGTCAGAGAAATGAGAAAAATGCTTGGTATTTCAGTTATTTTTCCTCTCCTTTAGGGAAGATCCTGACTGGCTTTCACTCATTCCTCAACTGCATAGGATTCTCACAAGCCTCTTATCTAGGAGCCCAGAAGAGTCTACACTGTTAGTTTTCTTGTAACATTTGTTGCAAGAAGTGCCAACTAAGAAGATCCAACTAAGAAGATCATGAAAGGATATCATGGTTAATACAGTGTGGCGGTAGTGACATCCTAAGATCAAACAACCCTGTAAAAGAGGCAGCTATAATTAAGGCAATACTAAGTAATAACTATTACAAATGGAAAAGAGAAAAAAGTTTGTCAGCCAATAGTTAGCATCATTAACTCCAGCAAAAAATTCAGCCGCCTATGGCAGTTGTATGGTGTCTCAGAATAAATTCCATGTATTTGCTTTCATTGCTTCCCACCTGTGCATTAATCATTTCTGAAACCATGCTCAGGCAGGACAAGGTGAAATCAAAAGAAAAGACAGAGAACTTTTATGGGCTCCACAGCAAGAGTAAGCAACTATGGCATTAAACTTCAACTAATGAAAATCATCAGTGGCCCTCATCCACTGTTCACCATTTTATACCTTGCTTCCTCTCTTTCACAGGGTCTCTTCTCTCACTTCCTTCTCCCCATCTTCCCTGACCAATTTCCTACCCATACTATGAATCAGGCCTGCCAATGATATCCAGAGTCACTGCTAGCAGAACTTCATTTTATTTATTCAATAAGGTCGAATCATACACCCAGCTTTGGGCCCGCTGATGAGGAGCTGAACGCTAAGAGCATCACTGTCCACTGGTTCTGAGAGACTGGAAACAATAATGACATTTGAGGAAATGAAGTCCCAACCTCACAGATTCTAAGGAAATCAACCTGCTTTGAAACATATGACTCAGGAGGATGTTTGTAATTATCACCTCTATTTAATCCTTTTCTCTCATTCAAAAAGAATCAAGATCTATCCCTCAGAGGACTGTAACATGATTCCACCTAGGAGCAAAAATAACTTAATGGCCCGTTAATGGACTCTCATTTTCATTCCCACCTACATACCTCCAGATGGACTGTCCTGGAAAGAAACTCCCTCAAAAACCTTCAAATGATGTCCGGATATATACAATGTATTCTCTTCACTCCCATTCAAAGCACATAAATCTACATGAACTTATTTTCTAACTTTCTTTCCCTAAATGAAGGCCAATTACATTTAGTAAAACTACACTCTAATCCTTCCAGCTTTTCAAGGCTATGCTTTTATCCCAGTGATTTTCAACTTTTTTCATACCATGGCACACATGAAGTAATTATAAAAATTCTGCAGCACACCAAGAAATGTATTATATTTTTTGCCAGTCTGACAAAAAATATATATATATATAATTTTGATTAATTCTCATAGGCTATTGTTTTAGCTCTCATTTTTTAAATTTGACAATCTAAGGGGAAAAAAGTCAGTGACCCTGACTAAATAGTCACGTATCGCATGTTTTAAAAATTCTTGCAGCAGAGTGGTTGAAAATCGCTGCCTTAGCCTCTTGCCCTCTTACATCTGCAGACAAATCCCTCAAGGTCTTTTATGATTTTCCTCAACCAAAAATCAGCTTCCATTCTTAGGAATTTCTGCAGCGTTCAGCTTATGACCTCCCTTTTCCTTTAAATATGATTCAGTAAATATATGTGGAATGCCCATCTTACTCAGGTAATTCAGCCAGACACGGCAGGAAATACAAGATGAGAAGAAAGTTCTCCTTCTACAGGTACCATGTTGTAGTGAAAAAGGACAGCAGGGCACCTGAATTCCAGGCTAGGGGCTTCCAATAGTTATGTGACACTAGCAAGTCACTTCTTAGCTCTCAACTTCTCTATCATTAAGAACTTCAAATATAACCTATTTCACATACCTCACAAGAAAAAATAACTAGAGATGCACACCCCAAACAGGGTACAGAACCCTCAGGGCCCTTGATTCTGTCGGAACAAAAAGCCTCCTTCGGAGAGAGGCAGCGGTGAGCCTCGGGACGACACGTTGGGCTCGGCTGGCTGTGCCAGTTAAGACCAAGAATCCTGCGGGCGCAGGGGGCGGCGACCCTTACCCGGCGGGACTCCGCACTAGCGGGCCGTCGGCCGCGTTAAGGCGACTCGGGAGCAAGGAGACGCGTAACGCCTCACAGAACCAGGCCGCGGCGAGACCCACAGAGTCGTACGCAGAGCCTTCTTAGACTTTGCTGCCGGGAGACTGGCATTAACTTTTCTGGGCGCCAGGGCGAATCCGGCAGGAAGCTGGTTCCTTCCGCTGAGCTAGAAGCCGCAGCACTCCCAAACGCAGCTGAGGAGCAGAGCCATCCCGGAAGTGCTCTACTTCCGCTTCCGGTGGAATCGCGGGTTTTACACCGTTGCGTAGAAAAGGCCCCGGGGGGCCGAGGCGTCCACTGGGCCTCTGCGGCCTGAGCTCTAGAACACGCGCGTCTTTGCTCTGTGGGCGTCTTGTGAACGTTGAGAGGCAGAGAGCTGTGGCTTTTGAGTGGCGGCCGGAAGTGGGGCGACTTGCGGTTGAGCGGGAGGAAGAGGGACCGGCGTCTGTGAAGCCCAGCTGTCTGAGGTAACCAAGAATCAGTTCCCCTTCGGCGTAGGCTGCGGATACCCGGAGAGCTGTCGGCCGCTGCTCGGGGCCGTTGCTAGGTGGTTGGAGGCGAGACGGCTATATCTCGTGGCAGACTGTCTTGGGCGAGGGCGGCCGTCAGGCCCTGGAGGCCACTCTTTTTGCCTTTTGCGCAAATAGGTCCCGGCCCGCGGCGGGGGCACGCTTGTACACTGTCCGCTTGCATGGTGGTCATGAAGCCCTATTGTCCTCCAGAAATGTTCACGTTCCCGCCTCTGCTGGCGTGTGTTTTTGTTTTTTTTCCCGAGCTGTTGTTAATCTCCAGAGAACCGCAGTTCAGCGTCAGATGCAAAAGGCCCCGTGGTCTCCTGAGCCAGGGTGGGCAGCAAGGAGCCGGCCATTTGTGAATAACGTGGCATCCTGGACAGAATCTCGGTGCCGGTTCTGCTGCATCACCAAAAGGAGAGTGAGACTCAAAAGTCTATTCAGCCTCCCTTAGAAGTCTAAAAGACCCTTGAAACGTAAAGTCAGCAGAAGGGTCACCCTAATCATCACCAACTGCCATTCTCCCCCTTTTTTATGACTTGATATTTGGACAAGCATTTTGTAAAGAAAAGTCGGCTGTAATTTTTCCTAGTTCAAGTAAACAGAAATTCGAAAATACACATATAAATCTTCTAAATAGTTCTTTTTATACGTCTTGCAAAGAAGTACCAAAGAAGAATTTGAGCATCCAGTTACTTAATTGTGGGATGCTTTCTGAGAAGAAAAAGGCTATTTTTTCTCTAATTGCTTTCCTTCCACCCTGTTCTCAGTGCCCCAGCTCTCATTCCAGTATTCATACAAGAAAAGGAGAGTCTCAAATGTTCCATGAATTGAAGGATTCCATCATCACAAGAAGATTAAGTCATAGAAGTTGTACCCTTATTAAAGCAGAATACTAGGATGATATTTTAAAATTTAAGAGCAACTTAGAATGTTTTCCTCATCTTTGACATGGGGAAGATGCGATAGAAAGCACATGAATGAACTCTTTGGATAATCCCCCTCTTTGGAGCCAGTGGGTGCCAATTCCCTCACCCACCAACCTCCCCTGATCCGTAGAAGCAGTCATTAATTGACATTTGTCTTCAATGATCTGTGCTATAGATCAACTGAATAATAAAAAGAAAAGGAGAGAAACAAAGGGCCTGACAGTTGACTTTAAAGACAAGGCAAGGCAGTATGTTTTTTCTTCATTTTCTCATAATGAGTAGCAAGTAGTAAAGTTCATGTGACTTTCTTATTGACCTGCACTTTTTTTCCTGCCCTCAGTGCCTTAGGAAGAAGATCCTTTTATTGATTTTATTCCAGACCACATTGAGCCTCAGTTGTCAAAAGTGGGCCCAACACAGGAACAACTGTTCTGGGCAGAATGATGATGGTAGATCTGAAGGTGACTGAATATTTGAACTCTCAGATCAGGGCTCTGTGGGAGACCAAGGGGCCAGTAACAGAGGGCTCCACTCAGAGTAAGAAGTATACTACACAAATGGACAGTCTCAGTCCTGAGAGCTCTCGCCAACACTTCCGGAGTTTCCACTATCATGAAGCAGCTGGACCCCGTGTGGCTGTTGGTCAACTTCAGGAATTATGCCGTCAGTGGCTAAGGCCAGACATACACTCAAAAGAACAGATCTTGGATCTGCTGGTACTAGAGCAGTTCCTGACCATTCTGCCCAGCGACACCCAGACCCGGATAAAGAAGCACCACCTACAGAGCACTGAGGAAGCTGTGGCCTTGGTAGACCACTTGCAGAGTGAATCTGGTCAAACAAGGAATGGGGTGAGAAGAATGATTCCTGATATATACAATGAAATAGGATGAAGGTAGATATATCGGGGTTGAGGGCAGTTAATTGAGAAATAAGGTGAATTGGATTAATGATCTATTGTTGCTTTAGGCCATCTAAGGCAGGACCTGAAACCACAGACCCTCAGCAATAGTCATTCCACAAGTTTTGGAGATTCTGAAAAAGACTTCCCTGGTCTTAGAGAGTTACATTTTTCCTTCACCGAAGCCAGAATGTATTGAGAGTAATAAGCCTAGTCTGGCTTGGCCTAGGAGATGAGTGTGTTTTTATTTTATTTTTTTATGATTTTAATACAATTGACAAAGATACGTTTTTCTCTTAGGAGATAGGTCTTAAGTTCAAAGAAACAAAGGGTAACAGGGAGTTGGAGAGGAAGGGGCAAACCCCAAAAAGGGAGAACATGTAGAGACAAAAAGAGACAGGATAGTAAAGAGAAAGAGAAACCAAAAAACTAGGTAATACTGCAGAGGAAGAAAGAGGAGGACAAAAAAAGGGGGAAATGAAGATTTGGAAATCCCAAGAGTGGCTGAAAGAAGAGGCACTGAGAGATAGTATCCTTTGTACCATAGACAAAAGCCTTCACCTGCCCTCCCTTAGTGGTTGTTCCTTGACTCTGGTAAGTGGGGATCCAGGTTATGCCCTTGGACAGGTGGCAGCACAGCATTTGTTTGCAGGCCTACCATAAAGAATACAGAGCAGGTCATATGTTTGGTGTCAAAATCATGTGGAAGGAGGTTAGAGCCAGAATCATTCCTGCCCCTTCTCCATTTCATCCCTTCTCTGGAAATCTTTCCTGGCCATAGGAAAAATCTGGTTAACAGAATAACTTTTAAAATTCAATTTCTCAACCTTTTGAGAAAACTAGAAGACGGGAAACCACCAATGTAGGGTTTTAGGCAAGAGAGAAAGGCTATCAAGGCAGTATGAGACCAGGCGCCCTGTACCACCGTGCTAGTGGTCACAGCCAAGCTGTAAGCAGATGGGTAGGGGCTGCTGTGTTGAAGGGCTGGCAATAACCACATCTTTTTTTCTTTTATCCTAAATTTCCCAGATTTTGTGGGTGGTTCTTTGTGGAAAATTGATGGCCTATTATCTCTTTAAGTCTCTTTGTCATTTCCTTTAGTGTCTCACACTTCCCGTAATCTGGACTCTTATGTTTTTCCTCCCTCTACCACAAGCCCCCAAGCCTAAAGTAAGTTCTGGTAACAAGGTTGGGAATTATTTCTAGGTTGCAGTCCCTGTGCTGGGAAAGGAGACAGTGCTCTTGGGAGACACAACAGAGACCTCAGGCTTCAAACTGAAGCCGGCAGAGGCCCAGCCAGTGGGCAGGTCCCAGGATGAAGAAGTTTGGAGTGCATATCAGGATCTACAACAACAGCTGAGCAGGAATACTCATAAAGAAACTGAGCCTTTGTGTGAGAGGGGTAAGGAGCTTCATGATCATTTCTGCTGGGAGTTGTGATAGTAATTTGTTCAGCCAGAACATTATGACCATTTTTGGGGTGCCTAGCTCTGTGGATATGCAAGTACAGCCATGTTAGCAATTATGATCCTCCTCTCTTCCTTCCCCACCATACAGATGGCCTTAGAATAGACCAGTTGTGGGTGAAGGCAGGGGTTGGCCTAAGGTACAGAAATATCCAAACCATATAACTATGGTAATTACACCATGATCTCTGGTCCTTAGAAAAGTGGAAAGGATTTGGGCTGCCCCATCCTCAAAACACACAAGGAATTGGGATCACAAATGGGTTGTCAGTGGTAGTATGTGAACACAGTTGTGTACTAGGAAAAAAAATAAATGATAAACAATATATCTTCTACTGTTAATAACTTTGCTCATGAAAACTGGGAAACCTTTTCTATGAGGAGATAGTTAATAGATCTTATTAACAATGATAAGGCCATTTATGGGCCCCACACACACTTGTAAAGGTTTCCCATCTACTGAAAGAATCAAGATCTGTGTTTTAGAAATGAGTTCAGGATATGCATAGAAGGAAGAGAAATTTCCGATGGCTCTTTTCCACCCACAGCTGTACCTGCTCACCAAATCCTAGATTTTCCTGAGCAGTTAAAGAACAAACATTGGACAGTGGTGCCTGAGCTCATCTTACCTGAGTCCCAGGTGAGCTATGCTTTTGAGCTGTTTAGGGCTCCCTTTCCCTGCTGCCCATGACCCACACTGCCCAGCAGGTGCTCACAGGCATGTTAGCTTAGATGTTCTCCCTGGGGAACTGGACACTTCCCAGGCTAATTGCTCATCGCTCTCTTGCCTCCTTTCTTTTCTGCCTTTTCACTTTTAAAAAATCATGTGCTGTTAATTCCTCATTGTGCGGCCTATGATGCAGTTCACGGGCCTGATATTAGGGCTGCTTCTGTGTTGCAGGTATTGAAGCCCATTCTCTTTTCTAGAGCTTATTGACATTTGAAGAAGTGGCTGTATATTTTTCACGGGAAGAATGGGAGTTACTGGATCCCAGTCAGAAGGCACTCTACAGTGATGTAATGAACGAAAACTATGAAACTGTCGTCTCTTTAGGTAAAGATTCTCCCTTTCCTATGCTTACAAGTTGAGTAGTCTGTAATGTTATTAGCTTACTGGGAATGCACCCCTGTGTGAAAATCTGTTCCAGTAGCTAGTTCTCAACTGGATGGTGTAGGTAGGGGAAAGGTATATCCAGATTACCTGGAGCTTTTATGAAGTTCATATGCTCATTCCTTATCCTAAATTTCTTGATCTCTCCTAGCACTCTCCCCTACAAATCTTCTTATAATTTACTTTCCAATTGCATAAATGGTACCACCATTTACCCAATACTTCTGGCCAAAAACCCTGGATCTTCCTTTATTCTGATCTTGCCATTATATCCCACTACTAATGCATCACTGGTCCTCTTGGCTCCACCTTAACTTCATAGCCTGAGTCCAACCATGTCTTATTCTCTTGCCCTCTTAGCATTCTGGCCTAAGCCAGTGGCTTCTCTAACCAGCTTTGCAACTGATGCCCCAGCTGCCACTCTTGCCCTCCAACAGTCTATTTTCCATGAAGCAGTTAGAGTCTTTTAAAAATCTGTTAAGATAATGACATTTCTCTGCTTCAACCTTACAATAACTTTTCACAGATTCAGAATAAAATCTAAACTCCTTATGAGGTGTGTAGGCCCCTCCAAGATCTGGCCTCTACTTACCCCCCTGCCATTCATGCCCTGACTATACTCTTTAGCCACACTGGTCTTCTTGCCGTCTCTTGAACTTTCCATGCCTATTTTTACCTTCCCGTTTTCTTTACCTGGCAAACTGGACTCTCTGAGTACTGCATTTTCAGATACCTCTAATTTTTGCCCCCCTCAGAATAATGTATGTAATATAAGAAAAATAATGAGGTTTCCTTTTATTGACTTCAATTATGAAAACTGAGGACAGTCAATGTGGAAACTGGTTGTAAGAACCGATAGCCACTTCTAGGTACCACATAACACTTGTAAAGGAGTACTTTACTGAAAGAAACAGGATTTTGTATATTTTAGAAATGTGCATAGAATGTTCATAGATGCAAGAGAAATTTTCGATGGCTCTTTTCCACCCACAGCTGTGCCTGCTCACCAGACCCTAGCCTTTCCTAAGCAGACAAACACCAAAGATTGGACAGTGGCATCTGAGCTCTTCTTGCCTGAGTCCCAGGTGAGCTGTGCTTTCCAGCTGTTCAGGGCTACATTTCCCTGCTGCCCATGACCCACGCTGCCCAGCAGGTGCTCACAGGCATGTTAGCCCAGATGTTCTCCCTGGGGAACTGGACACCTCCCAGGCTGTTTACTGATCCTTTGCTTCCTTCCTTTCTGTCTTCCTGCTTTGAAAAAATCATGTGCTGTTAATTTCTCATTGCCTGGCCTTCTATTTAGTTCATAGGCCAAATGTTGCAGTTGCTTTTGGAGTCGCAAGTACTGAGCTGAAGCCCATTCTTTTCTTTAGACCTTATTGACACTTGAAGAAGTGGCCGTGTATTTTTCGAGGGAAGAATGGGAGTTACTGGATCCTGGTCAGAAGGCCCTATACAATGATGTAATGCTTGAAAACTATGAAACTGTCATCTCTCTAGGTAAAGATTCTCCCCTTCCCTTTGTGTAGAAGTTGAGTAATCTATCATGTTCTTGACTTCTTGTGAATATTCCCCTGTGAAAGAATCTGTTCCAGTAGCTGGTTGGTTCCCAACTTGATGGTGTTTACAGAAGAAAAGTGTATCCAGGTCACCTGGGAGCTTTTTACAAGTATACATTTCTTATCCTACATAGAATTCTGGGTCTCTTTCCTTTTTTTTCTCCAAACCTTCTCCTCTCATATCTTTCTCATCTCAGTAAAGAACAGTTCTATTCACTCAGTTGCTCAGAGCAAGAAGCAGTCATTCTTTCTTGTTATTTTGTCATCATACCCTACTACTAATGCATTACTGTTCTCTTGGCTCCACCTTTGCTCCATCTTCACAGTGTAGCCTGAGTCCAGCTATGTCTTGTCTTCTTGCCTTGTTAGCATTCTGGTCTAAGCCAGTAGAATCTCAAACCAGGTCTGCCTAAGTAGCTTTTTTACTGGCTCCTTCTCCCAACACTCTTGCCCTCCCATAGGAACTGTTTTCTATGCAGCAGCCAGTCTGTTAAAACCTGATTAAATTATGACCATTTCCTGGTTCAAAACTGTATGATGACTTCTCACCACATTGAGAATAAAATACAGACTTTTCCTTACCAAGGTTCTCAAGACATTTCAAGATCTGGAGTCTCCTCCCCTTTCTGTCTTCATCTCCTGCCACTGTGCCCTTGTTCAGTTCTCTTTAGCCACACTGGTCTTCTTGCTGGGTTTTATTTATTTATTTATTTGATTTTTGGAGAGAGAGGAAGCAGGGGTGAGGGGAAAGAGAAACATTAATTTCTTGTTCCACTTATTTGTGCATTCATTTGTTGACTGTATGCCATGACTGGAAATCGAACTCACAACCTTGGCATATCAGGATGATGCCCTAAGCTACTGAGCTATCTAGTATCTGGCCAGAGCTTATTTTTTTTGAACTTGCTATGCTCATTTCTACCTTCTCCTTTCCTCTGCCTGGCATACTTTTCTGCTATATGGCAGAACTTGCACATTTAGATCTCAAATATTATTTTCTCAAAGAGGCCTTCCATGTAGCCATATCTCAAATAGCTTCACAGAAGCAGAATCTTAAGTGCTCTTTTACCCTGCTTTAGTTTCTTTTAAAACATTTGTCACTAAATGATACTGATATGTTTTGTCCAACTGCATATGAACCACTGAGCTATAGGAGTGGTAGAAATTTTTCCTGTTTCAGTTTCTGGTGCTCAAGAGCAAAATACAATGTATAATTATGACACTTGTGCATATGATACCCAACCCACTGACCTTCACATTGACTCTGCTAGACCTGGTCTTATTCAGGGTGAGTCCTAAAGAGTTAATAAGACCAGCCTGTATTCCCTGTAACCTCTGGAGTTTTATTTCAACTTGGTCAAGTGTGGGGTTATTTATTGGTGGTAGAAGAGGAGGAACATGTACAAGATTCCCATGACCTATGTCCTTTCTATTGATCAAGCTAGGTTTATTTGTCAATTTCTACTTTGCATATCCACCCAGAAATGCAGTGTAGTATAACTGATACCTGATATGAATGTCTAGTCATTTAACCATTTAAGCATAACAAATTGTAAGTGTTCTTTACTCTTACTAAAATAGTTTGGAATTAGTGAATCATTGTTAAGGTACCAGATTATCTTTTTTTTTCTTTTTTAAGATTGATTTATTTTTTCAGAGAGAAGGGAAGGAGACAGACAGGGAGAGAAACATTATTGTACGGTTGCCTCTCACATGCCCCCTACTGGGGACCTGGCCTGCAACCCAGGCATGTACCCTGACTGGCAATCAAACCAGCAACCCTTTGGTTTGCAGGCCGGCACTTAATCCACTGAACCACACCAGCCAGGACCCAGATTGTCTTTTTTAAGATTTTATTTATTTTTTAGAGAGAGGCTAGGGAAGGGAGAAGGAAAGGGAGAGAAACACCAATGAGAGAAAAATCGTTCTGTTGCCTCTCATATGTGCTCCTTCTGGGGCCTGAACCCTCTACCTAGGCATGTGCCCTGACTGGCAATTGAAATAGCACTTTTGATTTGCTGGATGATGCCCAACCATCTGAGCCACAGTCAAGGCAAGGTACGAGTTTTTGACCTCAGTTTTTCCATTCACAGCCTTATTTGTGCTCCCCAAACCTAAAGTGATCTCCTGTCTAGAACAAGAGAAAGAGCCATGGGTTCAAGGATCCACGGAGTTCATGGACAGTCCTGGAGAGCTGCCTATAGGTAAATATACCATGGGAAGAGAAGAAATATGCCTTAATAAGAACCCTTGCAAGGACTTACAATTTTTTAGAGAAATGTTTTTTTAGATTTTTCTTTATTGACTTTAGAGGGGAAGAGGTTGGGGGAGTAAGAGAGAAACAGATTTGTTGATCCACCTATTTATGCATTGGTTGATTCCTTTATGTGCTCTGCCCTGGGATCCAACCTACAACCCTGGGGTATCAAGATGACGCTCTGACCAACAGAGCTACTTGGCCAGAGCAAAGGACTTAACTTCTTTTAAGATTCTACTTACCTGTTTTTAAAAAATCAGTGATCTTTGATTTTTTTCTCTCCATTGCTGTGGTTTTCTTGCTCCGGTACTCAGTTGGCTCATTGTCATATTAATTCCAACAGGGTTAAAGCTCAAAAATGACACTGAAAGTCATCAGCCTGTGTGTCTTTCTGGCTTAGAAATAGAAGCACCCAGAGACATAATATCAAAAAAGGCCAAAGTGAAAGTTCCCCAGAAAACAACAGTCAAAGAAAATCATGGTGAAATGCAAAGAGTGGGGAAATGGCACCAAGATTTAACAGTAAAGAAAAAAAAGAAGCTTTCAACCTGGAAACAAGAACTGCTGAAACTTATGGATCGTCACAAGAAAGAACGTGCAGCAGAGAAGCCTTTTAAATGTCAGGAATGCGGGAAAAGCTTCAGAGTTAGCTCTGACCTTATTAAGCACCAAAGAATTCACACTGAAGAGAAACCGTATAAATGCCCACAGTGTGATAAGAGGTTTAGATGGAGTTCAGATCGTAATAAGCACTTAACAACACACCAAGGAATAAAACCGTATAAATGCACATGGTGTGGGAAAAGCTTCAGTCAAAATACAAATCTCCACACACACCAAAGAACTCACACTGGAGAGAAGCCCTTTACATGTCATGAATGTGGAAAAAAATTTAGTCAGAACTCCCATCTTATTAAACATCGGAGAACCCACACAGGTGAGCAGCCTTATTCCTGTAACATATGCAGAAGAAACTTCAGTAGGCGGTCGAGCCTTCTTAGGCACCAGAAACTGCACCAGTGAAGGGAGAAGCTTGTCCAGTGTCATCAGTCTGAACAAATTCACCAAGTGGAGTTTGATGCTAAAGTTTGTGGAAAAATACAAAATTATGAAGCATGAATTTTTCATCAGCAGAATATTTGGGGCAATCAGCATCATGTTGCACAGAAAGGAATCAAATTTGACTCTGCAGGGGATGCATTAAACTACTTAATGCATACTGTACTACTTACTGTTTTTACTTGTAACCTACAGAGAATTCCTTAGCAAGATTAGTGTTGTAGGAACATTCTGAAAATGGAAAAAGCTGTTTTGGGATTGTACCTGCCAAAATACTAAATTCAGCTTCAAGTAGCAGATGAAGCCATGAATCAGTCTTCTGTGGTCACAGAGGTAAACAGTGTTGGTTTTGCATTGATTTCCCCAGCCACTCAAACACATGCAACAGAAACATTTGTAGCATCATCTTCCAAAATGAAAAGCAATAATATGCTCATTTAATTGCATACCATTGTCTCTAAGGTAGCAAGATTAACAATTGCAATAATCTAATGGGACAGAAATGAATTCTAATGTACAGTTTTCTAAGAACCAAAGTGGATTTTCCTCCTCTCGTCACTTGCCATTGTGTAAGTTTTTTCTTGAACTTTTTAGCAACTTTAGCTCTTAAGTCATATTAGCACAAATTTTACTTTAATGAAATCATGTTTACTTCACCACTAGAGAATCTGCCCGATGACTAATAATGCACTATCTTTTCTCTCATTGGTGTTTTTTTTTTTGGGGGGGGGGGAGGAAAACATTTCTAATGAGATTATATGGAAACATGTTGGAATTTTTAGTCATGGAATAATATATTAGATGTAAAGAAGAATTTTCTGCAATGAAAGAAATGACTTTCCTTCCCTCACAATATCAATAGGATAAAATAGCCATAAAAATTAGCACTTTCCTGAGGCTTAAAAGAAATTTAATGGTAGTCTAGGTTTAACTTCTCAGGATTTTGTTTGTTTGCTTTTTTATTTGGCTTTTGTTATTAACAATCAGGAGAGATTTATGTGTCTGCGAAGTGGAGTGTGTGCTGCAGACAGCATTCTGTGGTTCTCTGTATATAGTGACCAGGGAATCCATTCAGCAGGAGACCAGGTTTCCAAAAGGACAATTTTGGGAACTGATGCAGAATGGTTGGCAAAAATGAGTGAATCCACATCCACATGGGTTGTCTTACACTGTAAACTATTAGGCAGGGTCTGCCTGTATTCTCTTCAGAGCAGCATTTAGTAGTCTTGGGTGATGTTTGATACACGGCTGAAAACCTATAGACTGTGGATATTCTTATAACTCACCCTTTATTTCTACCTTTGACTTAGATGTATTCTTGTGAGAGCTTTCAGGGGTTAAATAATCTCTTCCAAATCTATTTTATAAAGGAGGAAGTTAAAGCACAAACCTCTGTTAGCTGTCACTTAGGTTCATCAGTGACGCCTGAAGGTAAGATTACTAGGACTTTGTTATTTCTACAGAGCCAGCCTAGATGACATTGTATTGTATCTATTTCTAGCTTGCAAAACATTTCTGTTTCTTGATTGGGTACTGAAACACTCTTACAGTCTCCATTTTCTCTATGAAATAGTTAAAACATTCACCTCAGGGTCATTTGGGGATTACAAGGATTGAGGAAAGAAGCACCTACCGGCCTTAGCAATAGTAGATGCTCAATATGCATTTCTTTCTCTTTCCGTACTCCCCAAATACGTTCAGCAGACTGACTACATTAAAGGAGCTGATGCATTTGTGGTTCTTGCAGCTCCTTTTAAGCACTGGTTACACTGATTTGGTTTGTGGCTTCAGTATTTTTTGGTGTAAGTCACCTGAACTTTGGTCTGGCGCCTTCAGTGATAGTTAATTTTCTTCCCCAAGGTGAACTACACTAAATATTTCTTATGCATGTCAACACTGAAGCTTTGGTCTGAGTAGCTCTTACCCAACACCCTCAGCCTTAGGTTCCTGGGATTCTGTCTTTTGTCCCAATAAGGTACATGTGGATTTCTTGTTGGCAGTACATTGATTCATTCATTTAATGGTGGCCTTTTATGCATCCAGGCAATGTTATAGACCAAGGATATAGGCGTGAACAAAAAAAATTCATACCCTCATGGAACTTATATTCTAGTGAACAATGAAAAGAATGGTTATGCTTTTTTGCTCCTTGCAGCTAAACATTTTGGTGAGTGGGATGTGAGCAGAATCTTCACTTCTGGGATGAAACTGGTGCTCTCCTTTCTTGCCCCAATCATGGAAGCACATACAGAGACAGGAACCATGAGATGAAACTAGTCTAGAATGCTGAGTCCTTCACATGGCAGGTCAGCTCTTCTCATTAGTCTCCTAGGCCTATAAGGGACTTTTGGACTTTGTGGGAACAAGAAATAAACTTTTGTGTTTAACCACTGGGATATTGTGTGCTATGTGTTTCTGCAGTATAACCTTGCCTGTTGTAATAGAGGTGGCTCTTCTACTAGAGCTCTGTAACTTCTTTTTCATTCCACTTGACCTTTGGCCCCCAGGAGAGATCTAGCTTCCTCTAGATGCTCCCCTGAATTGAGGTTACATTGATGGGAACACTTAGGAGCTTACAAGACTGTAGGTGAAAAAAATAAAGATAGTAAAAAAGAAGACTGCCAGTGATATTGAAGAAAGACTCCTTGCTTGTCAGGGAACATATTCTGGGGAGATTAGTTATTCAAGTGGACAAGGCAGCCTTACTCTGTGGCCTTATTACTTCGTTCTTGTTCTTTGCTTTCTTGTGCACCACTGCCCCATGTACACAAGATGTGTTTTTGTTGATCAGTGGGCTAGGCAGAGGATAGGAGTTGCTTTTCATTCCTCATGTGAGTACAATAGATTTCAAGGAATGGTTTGGTAACTAACCCTGTGAAACCTGTGATTTATGCCTCAAAAACTGGGACGTACAGCAAATTCTACACCCATGTTGGTGTATAAAGGAAACTGGCTACACTTCCTAAATGAAGGGATGACAGTTGAGAAGAAGCTTGGGTAGGAAAGCAGGAGTAGGACACCAGCTGGGGAGTAAGAACCCTTCAGTGGGTATGTCCTAGCTTAGCCAATAGCCAGCTGCACAATGTCTCGGAACTCTATGCTTGGAATCTGGGGTGAACATACAGGAGTTGGAAAAAGGAACTTACACAACCTTATTACAGGGATAAGAGCAGATTACTTAAAAAAACAAAAACAAAAACCCAACAGCAACCTAAAAGCAAAATCTGTTCAGGGTTGTTTTAAAAATGAAATCAGACAAAATATTAGGTTCAGTCTCTAATATTAGTATTAAATTTCTCACAAATATCTCCTCCATATCCAGATGATTTCTAGGACAAACCGCGAGTTGCCTTTTATATTTTAAAGATTTGATTTTCAGAGGGAGTTGCCTTTTATTTTTTATTTATTTATTTTATTTTATTTTTTTTATTTTTTTAAAATATATTTTATTGATTATGCTATTACAGTTGTCCAGTTTCTCCCCCATCATTCCCCCCACCCTGCACACCCTCTCCCACCCACATCCCCCCCTTTAGTTCATGTCCATGTGTCATAAATTCTTTAGCTTCTACATTTCCCATACTATTCTTGCCCTCCCCCTGTCTATTTTCTACCCACTATCTATGCTACTCATTCTCTGTACTTTTCCCCCCTCTCTCCTCCTCCCATGCCCCTGTTGCTAACCCTCCATATGATCTCCATTTCTGTGGTTCTGTTCCTGTTCTAGCTGTTTGCTTACTTTGCTTTTGTTTTAGGTGTGGTTCTTAATAGCTGTGAGTTTGCTGTCTTTCCATTGTCATATTTTTGATCTTCTTTTTCTTAGATAAGTCCCTTTAACATTTCATATAATAAGAGCTTGGTGATGATGAACTCCTTGAACTTGACCTTATCTGAGAAGCGCTTTATCTGTCCTTCCATTCTAAATGACAGCCTTGCTGGAAAGAGCAATTTTGGATGTAGGTTCCTGCTTTTCAGGATTTCAAATATTTCTTTCCAGCCCCTTCTTGCCTGTAAGGTCTCTTTTGAGAAATCAGCTGACAGTCTGATGGGAACTCCTTTGTAGGTGACTGTCCCCTTATCCCTTGCTGCTTCTAGAATTCTCTGCTTCATTTTAATCTTGGCTAATGTAATTACGATTTGTCTTGATGTGTTCCTCCTTGGGCCCAACTTCTTTGGGACTCTCTGAGCTTCCTGGACTTCCTGGAAGTCTATTTCCTTTGCCAGATTGGGGAAGTTCTCCTTTATTATTTGTTCAAATAAGTTTTCCACTCGTTGCTGTTCTTCTTCCCCTTCTGGGACCCCTATAATTCGGATGTTGGGACGTTTAAAGATGTCCCAGAGGTTCCTAAGCCTCTCCTCATTTTTTTGAATTCTTGTTTCTTCCTCGTCTTCTGTTTGGTTGTTAATTTCTTCCTTCTGGTCCACTCCATTGATTTGAGTCCCAGTTTTCCTTCCATCTCTATCGGTTCCCCATGCGTCTTCCTTCATTTCACGTATTGTAGCCTGCATTTTCTCATCTAATTTATGAGCAAAATCAACCAATTCTGTGAGCATTTTGATGACCAGTGCTTTGAACTGTGCATCTGATAGGTTGGCTATCTCTTCGTTGCTTAGAGGAATTGACTCTGGGGTTTTCATTTTTTCTCCGGTTTGAGCCATTTTTGGTGGGTTTTTTTGTTTTGTTTTGTTTTGTTTTGGTTTTAGTCTGGTCTCGGCTATTACGTAGTGAGGGGTGGAGCCTTAGGTGTTCCTCAGGGCGGGGCAGCCCAGTCGCTGGGTTGTGACGCTATAGGTGGGGGCGGGGTCTGAGAGGGAAGAATGGTGCCTGTTCCACTCTCTCCTGGACTCCGGTCCCTTCCGCTGCTTTCCCTTCGCCTGGAGTATCTGCGCACACGTGCGTGCTGTTACGTATGAGGAGTGGCGCCTCAGGCGCTCCCCAGTGTGGGGCAGCCCAGTCACTGGGTTGTGACGCTAAATGTGGGGGCGGGGTCTGAGAGGGAACAATGGCGCCTGCTCCGCTCTCTCCTGGATTCGGTCCCTTCTGCCACTTCCCCTCTGCCTGGACCGTCTGCGAGCGCGAATGTAGGACCACCTGGTCAGCCAGCCGCCTTGTGCGGCCTCTCTGGGTCTGCACAGTTGCCCCCCTGTGCCCGGGGACCGCCAGCCACCGCCTGTGCACCTGGGAACTGCCGGCCGCTCCTGCTTGCGTTCCTGGGTCCGCACCTCCACTTTTTCCTACCGTGACTCCGCCCCTCTTACCGGTCTGGATGAATGGTTGTTGGACTTCCGTACAGTTCAATTTTCTATAAGTTCTGGTTGTTTTCTTGTTTCTAAATATTTGTTGTCCTTAATTTTGGTTGTGAGAGGAGGCACAGTGTGTCCGCCTGCGCCTCCATCTTGGCCGGAAGTCGCCTTTTATTTTTTAAAGATTTGATTTTCAGAGGGAGAAGGAGAGGGAGAGAAATGATTGGTTGCATCTTTGCCAACTGGGGACTTGGCCCACAACTCAGGCTTGTGCCCTGACGGAATCAAACAGGTGACCTTTTGGTTTGCAGGCCGGCACTCAATCCAGTGAGCCACACCAGCCAGGGCAGAGGGTGGTTTTTTTAATTTGTCAGGTAAGAGTCTTACAGTGGCTCCAAGGTTGGTTCTGAGCACTGCATCGTTGACCCAGGCTAGCCCTCAAAGCCTCAACCCCTTCTCTGCCCTGGTCTAAGTAGCAAAAGTGCTGAGAACATCCCAGACTCAGAGCTCTGTCCATTATGAAGTGGACTCTGGAACCCCAAGATGATCATGAGAACCTCAGCTATCTTTTAACTGGAGGAGAATGACAGAACAAGAACATGGAATCAAACTAAAACTAAGGCTGCTGGAATTTCAATCAGTTTTGGGACATTAAGAACAGTTTAATTTCCATAGAGAGCTGGAGAGGAAGGATGTTAAGCAGCTTTTTCCATCTACCTGGACAGTTGGGATAACAAAAGATTTGAACTCCATAAAAGATTTTTTTAAGCATTCATTTGAGTCATTCCACTAACAAGTGCTTACTGAGCACCTTCAGTTTCCCCTCTCATGTGTATTGGATCAAGGCTACCTATTAACTTTTCTCTTGCAGGCTTTCCCTCTAGAGCTTAGAGTCAATTGTTTGCTGAAGTTCTTACTTTCTATAGGTTCTCTCTCATATAGAGTCTCTGAAATGCCCTCAAAGAGGAAACTTTTTAAAATTATATTTTATTATTTATGCTATTTCAATTGTCCCAGTTTTTTCCACTTTTCCCCCTCTACCCAATCTCCTCACTCCGTCAGGCAATCCTCACACCATTGTCCATGTCCATGGGTCATGCATGTATCTTCTTTGTCTATTCCCTATGCGGTAGTTTACATCCCCATGGCTATTCTGTAACTACCAATTTGTGTTTCTTAATCCCTTTACCTTTTTTCCCACCCACCCCCACTCCCCTCTGGCAACCATTGAAACAGTTCTCTGTATCTATGCTCCTGTTTCTGTTCTGCTTATTTATTTTGTTTTTTAGATTCAATTGTTGGTAGATACGTATTTATTGCCAGTTTATTGTTCATATTTTCAATATTCTTCAAGAAGACTCTGACATTTCATATAATACTGGTTAGTGATGATGAACTCTTTTAGCTTTTTCTTGTCTGGGAAGCTCTTTATTTGTTGTTCAATTCCAAATGATAGTTTTGCTGGATAGAATAATCTGGTTGTAGGTCCTTGCTTTTTATCATTTTCAACATTTCTTGCCAATCCATTCTGGCCTGCAGAGTTTCTTTTGAGAAATTAGCTCAGTCTAATGGGAGTTCTCTGGTAGGCAGCTAACTTATTTTTCTCTTTCTGCTTTTAAGATTCTCTCTTTATCTTTAACCTTTGATATTTTAACTGTGATGTGTCTTGGAGTGAGCCTCTTTGCAACCATCTTGTTTGGGACTCTGTGCTTCCTAGACTTGCATGTTTATTTCTTTCACCAAGTTAGGGAAGTTTTCTGTCTTTTTTTTTTTTCCCCCCAAATAATTTTTCAATTTCTTGCTCTCTTTTTTTCTCTTTCCAGCACACCCATGATGTGAATGTTGGCTCACTTGAAGTTGTCCCAGAGGCTCCTTACACTATCCTCTTTCTTTGGGATTCTGTTTTCTTGCTGTTCTAATTGGTTGTTTTTTTACTTATAGTCCAAATCACTGATTTGATTCTCATACTCATCCACTCTATTGTTGATTCCCTATAAATTGTTCTTTTTTAAAAAAATTATTTTAAGTATATTTTATTCATTATGCTGATACAGTTTTCCCAATTTTTTTCTCCCCTTTATTCTCACTCTGCCCTGCACCCCACCCCCCATCCCACAGCATTCCCCACCCATTAGTTCATGTCCATGGGTTGTACATATAAATTCTTTGGCTTCTTCATTTCCTACACTATTCTTAACTTCTCCCCATCCATTTTATGCCTACAAATTATGTTTCTTATTCATTGTACCTTTCTCTCCTTATCCTTCCTCTCCCCCTCCCAACTAAAAACCCTCCATGTGATCTCCATTTCTCTGGTTCTTTTACTGTTGCAGTTGTTTGCTTATTTTTGTTTTTTAGTTTCAGTTGTTGATAGTTACGAATTTGTTGTCATCTTACTGTTCATAGTTTTTGATCATCTTCTATTTCTTAGATAAGTCCCTCTAACATTTCATATAAGGTTTTGGTGATGATGAATTCCTTTAACTTTACCTTATTTGCGAAGTCCTTTATCTGCCCTTTCATTCTAAATGATAGCTTTGCTGGATAGAGTAATTTTGGATGTAGGTCCTTTACTTTCATGCCTTCAAATCATTCTTTCCAGTCCCTTCTTGCCTGTAGGGTTTCTTTTGAGAAATCAGCTGATAGTCTATGGGCACTCCTTTGTAGGTAACTGTCTCCTTTTCTCTTGCTGCTTTTAAGATTCTCTTATCTTTAATCTGGGGTAACTTGATGATGATGTGCTTGGTGTGTTCCTCCTTGGGTCCAATTTCTCTGGGATTCTCTGAGCTTCCTGGACTTCCTGGAAGTCTATTTCCTTTGCCAGATTGGGGAAGTTTTTCTTCATTATTTTTTCAAATAAGTTTTCAATTTCTTGCCCTTGTTCTTCTCCTTCTGGCACTTCTGTGATTCAGATGTTAGAGCACTTAAAGTTGTCCCATAGGTTCTTAAGATTCTCCTCATTTTTTTGAATTCTTGTTTCCTCATTCTGTTCTGGTTGAATGTTTATTTCTTCCTTCTCTAAACTGTTGATTTGAGTCCTGGTTTCCTTCCCTTCACTGTTGGTTTCCTATATATTTTGCTTTATTTCACTTTGGGTAGCCTTCATTTTGCAACCGAGCTCAATTAGTTCTGTGAGCATCCTGATTACCAGTGTTTTGAACTCTACATCTGATGGATTGTTTGTCCTCATTTTGTTTAGTTCTTTTTCTGGAGTTTTGATCTGTTTTTTCAATTGGGCCATATTTCTTTGTCTCCTCATTTTGGCAGCTTCCCTGTGTTTGTTTCTATGTATTAGGTGGAGCTGCTATGTCTCCCAGGCTTGGTAGAGTGGCCTAATGTACTAGGTGTCCTTTAGGTTCAAGTGACACAGCCTCTGTAGGGCACTCAAGGTTCACCCACCGTGTAGGCCGTGTACACCCTCCTGTTGTAGTTGAGCCTTGATTGCTATTGACACATCCAGGGTAAGATACTGACTGTTCTGTCCAGGGTCACATAGCCAAAGCTACAAAGCAATCTGCAGATGGCTGCTACTTGTGCTGGGGTTGGAGGTACCCACACGAGGCCATGCTGTGAAACAAGGCTGGCTGCTGCTAGTGCTGGGTCTGAGGCAAGTTAGCTAGATGCACAGGACTTGCTGAAGCTAGATGCTGCTTGTTTGAGAGAATTTGGAAGAATCTGAAGCATGGGCCAAGACAAGCCATTCATATGGAAAAGCCACTGGAAACAGGTTGGATGGGCCCAAAAGTTGGGTGGACCCAAAAGTTGGGTAGGACAGGGCCTCAGGGAATCACCAGGGTGGGGCAAACAGTATAAGCCAGGTTGATGGAGTCTCAGATATGCTGCCCACCTGCTGGATTCGTAACTCTGTGGGGCAGGGGCAGAAAAGGAAAAATAGCCTATGTTGGCACTTCTGTCTGTGAGAAAGCTGCCTCCCCCAGCTCTGACCCTGATGCCGGACAACTTAGTTCCTCCCCGTATGTCTCTGATGCCTTCCATCTGCTGCTTCTATGCTGGAACTCAGAGGGAGTGAGTCCAAGTAAGTCTGTGCATGGACCTTTAAGAGGAACTGCCTGAGACTTAGAAGTTTCTGTCATCCACCACCTCAGTCCCTGCTGGTTTTTACAGCCAAAAGTTATGGGGACTTCTCTTTTTGGTACTGGAGGCCGTGGGTTGCGGTCCTGGTGTGGAGCTGAGACTCCTCGCTCTTTGGATATTCTTCCTGATTTTTTAAAAAAAGATTTTATTAATTTATTTTTAGAGAGAGGGGAAGGAAAGGAGAGAAGGAAATATCTATGTGTGGTTGCCTCTCACATGACCCCTACTGGGGACCTGGCCCGCAACCCAGGCATATGCCCTGATTGGGAATTGAACTGGTGACCCTTTGTCCTCCTGATTTTTAACTACTACAGGTGGGCGTGGGACCAGCCCATTCTGTGTCTCTGCCTCTCCTACTGGTCTCAGTGTGGTTTCTTCTTTAATTCTGTAGTTGGTTTCTTCTTTAATTCCATAGTTGTAGGACTTCCATTCAGCTCAATTTCTGACACTTCAGAATAACTGTTGTTCTAAAGCTTAGTTGTAATTTTGATTAAGTAGGAAATTTTGAAGCTTTACCCACACTGTATTTCTAAGGTTCTTTCCAAACAAGTACATAAGCCTATTATTACTGAATCTTTTCCACATTTGTCCCTTTTATAGTTTCAGTTTCAGTGAAACCTCCACTGAGGTTTCAGTGGAGAACAAACTCCGAGGACTGTTTAAAGCATCTACTGACCTTGCTTTATGTGTAGGGTTTCCTTTCTTTGTGAATTCTGCAATGGGCAATGATACTGTGCCACACTGAAATGCTTTCTTCCTGTGTCATGCATCTGTATCTGATAATGCCTGTACTTACAACAGTTCTTCCATCTCCCTCTTATGAGAAGAATTAAGCAAACAAGTTCTTGTCTTGCACTAAGTTTCAGATTTACGAAAACTGTCAGAACTGCTTCTCATTTGTACCACAGTAGGATGATGAATATTGCACCACTCTTAGCACTAACAGAAAAGAGTAAGCACTGTAGTATTTGAATACACTGCACATTTAAAAAGTAAGAAAGCATACTGCTGAATTTTTTTAAATCAATGGGTTTATTACTAACATAATTTTCACACTAAGCGTTTGTCCATGATTTGTACTAACAACTGAACAGTTTCAAAGCATTCAAAAAACCCAAAAAGTGAAGAATCTTTAACATTCAGTAAGGGAAATGTAAAATTAAGTACTTTTAATTTTAGAAAAATCTTAAATTAAAAAAGTTAGCTTAAGGAATAATAGTTTCTTACACAGAGGAGTTAGGAAAATGGTTTTTTTAAAAAAATGTTTCTTCATTCTTTACCTATGGTGAGTAAGCATTACCCAGCATTAAAATTATTTATCCTTCTAAAAGGAGACGCTCATATTTCCAATCTTTTTCTTCTTTGAGTGAAATCTTTTTCTTCTTTCTCCTACGATATTCTCCTCTTTGGTTTTTGCAAAGCTCCCACATGTTACAATCCTAACTTGTTCAACAGCTCTTTCTTCCCTTGACCTTCACTCATGTAGAAGTCAGTCATATATACTCTTATCACTCTGAGCTCTGTGTTTATTCCCTTCACAACATGTATCACAAATTAAGAGTTATTTGGTTTGTTCACTTGTTTTTATCTGTCTTCCCCATTAGAATGTGAGCAACTGTAGGGCAGGGGCTGTGTCTGTCTGGTACAGCCTTGAATCTTCAGTGTCAAGCACAAGACTGACAAGTCATAATGTGTAATAAGTACAAGAATGAAAATACATCAAATAGAAAAACGTGCCACAGCCACCTGAACATTACCTTTGGTTACTCAAGTCATCGCCTGGCTCATTGATTTCCCTTCTTCAGGTATTGAGATGTGTGATGGCCGTGAGTCCTACTTTTGTTCTTTATCAGGAGAGATGGAAGAGAAGAGCATGTAGGTCCTCTAACAGAGCGCACATATAATTTATATGTCGGTGACACATATGGATGCCTGAAACTATCATTCTGTCTGCATGAATGTTTAAGCCCAGAGCTCAAGAAGCTTTACCCCAGAATATGAAGACAGGATTCAATGTGCACCCCAGGAAAAACATCTTCATTCAGGTAGCCTCTCCTGGTATTTGCCCCACAATGTCTGCTCTCCAGGACTTGCTAGTAGCAAGGGTCTGAATGCCTGTGCAGTCCTACAGGTATTGCAAGCACTTGGCACATCTCCTCCTGCTGACTGTCTTGACACTGAGGCATAAAGAAGGATCTGGAAGGGGCCTTAGAAATCTAGCTCTGGGAGTTCTGGCCAAGATGGAGGTGTAGGTAGAAACCCTTCACTTCCTCACACAACCAAAAGGAGAGAAAGAACCAATCGAAAATCAATAAACAACTAGAAGTTACAGAAATTCAAACTGCATGGAACTCTGACAACCATGGAATTAAAGAAACAGTCAGAGAACAACCAGAATGGTAAAGTGGCAAATGGAGAGAAACTGTGGTGAGGTGGTAGACTGTGAGGGCGGGGCTGGCTGTGGTGTGGCGGCAGGCTGTGTGGGAGGGGATGATTTAAAGGGAAAACTGAGACTCAGAGGTGGCTGTGGACTATGGCAGTTGCTGCAGTAGGAGAAACTCCCAGTCTCACATGAGAGTTCAGTGAAAAGTGTGCTAGAGATGAGTAGGCAAGTTGTGTTATTCTCTCTCTGGCCCCTCCCCCACAGGCAGTGCTGCAGAGTAGCAAGGAGGTTTGCCCTGCCCCCTTACAACTTATCAGGAGCCCCAAGCAAAGAAATAGGACCAAAATGAAAGAACAGAGCAAAACCTCAGAAGGAGAGCTAAGTGATAAGGAGATAGTCAACCTATCTGATGGAGAATTTAAAGCCCTGGTAATCACAATGTTCACAGAACTGATTGAGCTTCATTGAAAAATGAAAGAACAAATGAAAGATACCTAAAGTGAAATAAAGCAAAATATTCAGGGAACCAACAGCGACAGGAAGGAAACCAGGACTCAAAGCAATGATTTGGAACAAAAGAAACATTCCAACTGGATCAGAATCCATAAAAAAATGAAGAGAGGCTGAGAAATCTCTGGGACAACCTGAAACATTCCAATATCTGAATTATAGGGGTGCCAGAAGGAGAAGACGGAGAGCAAGAAATTGAAAACTTATTTGAACAAATGATGAAGGAAAACTTCCCTAATCTGGCAAAGGAAATAGATTTCCAGGAAGTCCAAACAGTTGCAAAGAAGTTGGACCCAAAGAGGAACACACCAAGGCACATCATCATTAAGTTACCCAAGATTAAAGACAAAGAAACAATCTTAAAAGCAGCAAGAGGGAAGGAAAGAGTTACCTACAAAGGAGTTCCCATGAGGTTATCAGCTGATTTCTCAAAAGAAACCTTACAGGCAAGAAGGGACTAGAAAGAATGATTTGAAGTGATGAAAGGCAAGGGCCTACATCCAAGATTGTTCTATCCAGCAAAGCTATCATTTAGAATGGAAGGGCAAATAAAGTGCTTCCCAGATAAGGTCAAGTTAAAGTTCATCATCACCAAGCCATTATTATATGAAATGTTAAAAGGACTTATCTAAGAAAAAGAAGATCAACACTATGAACAGTAAAATGACAACAAACTTACAAGAAATGAACCTAAAAAAAAAAAATCACAGAAAGAAAAACAATGAAAACAAAACTAAGCAAACATCTAGAACAGGAACAGAATCAGAGAAACGGACATCACATGGAGGGTTTGCAGGGGGAGGGGGAGGGGAGGAATGGGGGGAAAAGGTACAGGGAAGAAGAAGCATAATTGGTAGCCATAAAATAGATGGGGAGAGGTCAAAAATGGTATAGGAAAAAAATTCAAAGAACTTAACATGTACAACCCATGGACATGAACTAAGGCAGGGGGATGCTGGAGGGTTGGGGGGTGCAGGATGTAAGGGGGATAAAGAGGGGAAATTTGGAAAACTATCATAGCATAATCAATAAAAAATACTTTAAAAAAAAGAAAGTTGAAGCTTCAGATCCCATGGCTAGATATTGCAGACAGAGTAGAACTAGGACTCATGTATCCTTTTAGGAGATGACTTGGAGGCTTCTGTCTTGCAAGGGCCCAGCAGGAGGATTTACTTCTCCAAGGACCATACAAGCAATTGTTTGGCATCTTCTATACTTAGCACATGCTCTCAATAGTTTTCAACATTTGCCATGGCAAAGAGTACATAAGAGTACAAAGAGTACATTGCATATGGGTTTGGAAACTGGCATTTCACTTTACAAAGCTGCCAACCTAGTATAACTTTCTACTTCAAAGCTCACCTTACAGTATCTCATCTATCCTCCCCAGGAGTGGTGAAGAACAGAGATAATCAGTCCCATTTCAGATACTGAGTATACAAAGCAAAGATAGGAGGTGATTGCCTTAAGATGTATTGGAGAATACAGTGTACAGATGAAGTGGTGTAGAATTGTGTATCTGAAACCTGAATGTTAACCAGTGTCATCCCAATAAATTCAATTAAAAGGCGAAAAAACATGCAGAAAAAAAAAACTGAAAAAAAAAAAGATGTATTGGAGAAGATAGAGGAAGAGAATTGAGGTTTCCTGGTTCCTAGTTCAGATACAATAAGGTCTTTTGAATATGAGAGCTCCAGGAAGAAAGAAAATTCTTGTCCATTCAGCTGTGGAACAGGGTGTAGGACTCAGGGCTTCCAGTTGATTCATTACCCATTATTCCCCTTCAGGTCTTGGCAATAGACTTCCAGGGCTCCATTGCCCCCCATTTTGACCACTCAGATTAACCCTCACCATCTCAGAAGGAGGACAGACCAGAGTAGACATCTCAGGAAGTACCATCACTCTGATCTAAATCTTAATCTCTCGATTCTCTCCCCAAGAACCAGAAATCCCTTCTTAGGAATGATCCCTTGTTCTGAGAAGTAACCCCATTTATCCTCCATATAACTCCTTAGAGTTAACAGGGTGCTATGCCCTCCAAAATAATTTCTTGTCCCTGTACACAGTTTGGGACCTAGAAACAGTCCATCCTCTAATCATTCTCAGGTCAGAGGGGTCTGGGACTTGCAGGAGAGTTATAGGAAAAAGTTGTTCAGTGTTGCATTCCAATCAGCAATGAATAAAAGTTCCTGTTGCTACACATCCTTGTCAGCATTTGTTGTATTTTTTGATTTTCACCATTCTGATAGTTGTATAGTGGTATTGCATTTTAATTTGCAATTCCCCATGACATGATATGGAGCCTCCTTTCATGTGCTTATTTATCATCTATGTACCTTATTTGGTGAGGTGTCTGTTCAGGTCTTTTGCCTATTTTCAAGTCAGGTTGTCCATTTTCTTATTGTTGAGTTTTAAGAGTTCTGTGCCTAATTTGTATAATAGTCATTTATCAGATATCTTTTGCAAATATTTTCTCCCAATCTGTGGCTTGTCTTCTCATTCTTTTGACAGTGGATTTGGCACAGTAGGAGCTTTTCATTTTAATGAGGTTTATTAAAATTTCATTTTAATGAAATCTGATTGTTTCTTTCATGGATTGTGCCTTTAATGTTGCATCTGAAAAGTTCTCACCAAATCCAAGGTCATCTAGTTTTTTTCCTATGTTATCTTGTAGGAGATTCTAGGCTATTCTCCAGCTCCTTGTTCCTTCTCTAAAGGGTTATAAAACCACATGATCAGCAATATGCTAGGGAAGAAAGGTTAGGAGAGGGTCTGAACCACATACTGGTGACATGAAAAGTCAGGGAGAGGGTCCCAACAACCAGAAATAAGAAAGTTCAGAGGGTTTAAACCACATGACCAGCGATATGCTAGAGTAGGAAAAGTCACCCTGGGGCAAGATCCTTGATTTCCCAGTTTTTCTCATTGTGAGGCACCGGGAGCTTTGTGCCCTGGTGACCTTCTGTACCTGGCCCATTGTCCTTGCTCTGCTCATGTCTGTCCAATTGCCTACTACAGTTTTAAGGTTAATTAGTACTTGCTGTACTTTATTATTTATAAAAACCAATTTAACCAAACAAGTATTATTTGCAACTAGTATTCCTGGTGTTATAAGCTACTGTTTATGACCTTCAATTCCCAGGTTGACATTTCAATTAATCTACTGCCACAAACTGGTTCTGTCCTTATCTCTGCTTGAGGATGTTTGCTCCCTAAAACTTTTGGATAGATACGCACTGTGTATGTTCATTCAACATTGGGCAAATGTTTATTGATCACCTTCTACATGACAGGCATTGTTTTAGGTGCTGGAATTTTATGCTTACAAAAATTTCGTTTTTGTCTTCTTTGCTTCTAAAAATTCTGGATTGATGTAGAGGGCTTTAAAAAATTTTTATCCTCATGCAAGGGCATCTTTTTTTTTTTCATTGCTTTTAGAGAGAGAGGAAGGGAGAGAGAGAAACATTGATGCAAGAGAGAAGCATTAATTGGTTGCCTTCCATATGTGCCCAGACTGGGGATCACAACCACCCAGACTAGGGATCGAACCTGCAACCGAGGTATGTTCTCTGACTGAAATCAAATCCTCAACCCTTCAGTTACAGGATGATGTTCCAACCAACTGAGCCTCACCTAGCCAGGGCAAAGAGGGCATCTTTTAGGCATTACATTGTTCATATAAACAATTTGTATAATATTGATATAATTTTCATTTGGTTGACTCCCAATGTGATCATATTTGGAAATAGGGCCTTTAGAAGGTAATTAGAGTTAAGTGGTATCATAAGGGTGGGTCCCTAATCCAACAAGATTTGTGACCTTTTAAGACAAGGAAGGAGAGAGAGATATCTTTCTTGATGTACATTCAGAGAAAAGGCCATGTGTGGACACAGTGGTTATGTGCAAGGCAGGAAAGAGACCTCATCAGAAACTGAATCCTGCCAGAACCTCAATCTCAGACTTTCCAGTCTCCATAACTGTGAGAAAAGTATTTCCTGATATTTAAGTCACCCAGTCTATCGTATTTTTTTTTCCCATTTCACAAGTATTTTATTAATCAGCTTGCTCATCCCAGAGAAGAAACTGCTGCCCAGAGCTTTCTGGGAGCCAGGGGCCTGCTCCCTGGGCCCCCTTCAGGAATCTGGGTCTGCAGCACCTCAGTTGAGTCCCTTCTGCTGGAAGTATGAGTGACAGGCAGACGTGATGGCAGCCACAAACACTATGAACTCATTGAAGTCCCCTGTGGCGTCTCCACTGGTGTCCAGGTCCTTGAGCAGTTTGTCCATGGCCTCTGTGTCCCTTCCACTCTGCAGGAAGCCTGGCAGTGCCTTCTCTAGGAGCACCTTCATCTCTCCCTAGCTCAGGCTCCACATTGCTGTCTGTGCCTGTGTAGTGGGCTAAGACCTCAATGATCAAGGCATGGCCGTCTGCAGTTGTGACATGGTGCTGGCTGCAGATCCACATCCCTTGAGGTGGCTGGTGTGGCTGAGGAAATGGCCCAGTCTATGCTGTTTTGGTGTGGTAGCTTGAACAAGCTAAGACAGGTGGTGTATATTTCTATTTGTCCCATTACTGATGATGGTACTTGGATAACTAAATGAAAGTGGCGTCTGTTAGGTTTTTCCATTACTTCCTATTTTGTAATTAATAAGTATTTTGTGAATGCCCCGTGCAGAGGGGCAGGTCCTCAGGTGTGTCTGCACAGTCAATGGACCTGAGTCTCCGCTTCCGCAGCGAGGCTCCCGGACCAGGAGCTCAGGCCAGATGGAGCTGCAGTGCCAGGCTGAAGTGTTGTATTTTGCAAAGAGTGCTGAAATAACAGGAATTCATTCAGAGACCATTTCTGTGTCACAGGAAATAAAAGCATTGTAACTGTGGAATAAAATAGAAGCTCAATATCCAGGGTTGGCGGATGTCAGAAACCAGGAGATCCTGGCTGTCAGTCAAGAATATGTCAACTTCCAGCCAAGATAGAGGCATAGGTAGACACACTGTGCCTCCTTGAACAACCAAAATTAAGGACAACAAAGATTTAGAAACAAAACAACCAGATCTGACAGAAAATTGAACTGTAAGGAAGTTCGACAACTATTCATCCAGACCAACGGCCGTGTGACCGGAGGTGCCCACACGTGACCAGAGACCTGTAGCCCATGCTGGGAACCTGGGGAATGTGAGCTACATAATGGGAGAACCGGAGCCCACGCATGTGAACCCAGGGACTGTGCACGATCCATGGGAAACCCAGAGCTCACTCCCGTGAAATTAGGGTGAGTGCACACAAAGCAGGAAATCTGGAACCCACACCCATAAACTCGGGGTTGGTGCATGCCCCATAGGAGACCCAAGCTCACACCCATAAACTCGGGAAAGTGCATTCTCCCCAGGAGGCTCAGAACTCACACCCGAGGCCCTGTGAGGAGAGGCACTGGGCTAGCCCTGGGGAGAATAGCCCAAAGATGACTGAGCGCTGAACAGAGAGAAAAGCAATACCATCACCCCTTGGCCCTTGCAGCCAGCAAGACCATAGAAACCGGCTTGGCAAGTTTGAGAACAGCAAGTGTTTTGTTGTTGTTGTTGTTGTTGTTGTTGTTTTAAAATAATTTATTATTACTATTTTTTATTATTTTTATCTTTTTTACCCCTCAACTCCTTTTGCTTCTCTTTACTTCTTTCTTGTTTTATTCCCTCTTCCTTTCTTTCCAATTTTATCTCTTCTTCCTTCCTCTTTTTTTCTTTTTTCATTTTTTTCCTCTTTTCTCTTTTTAAATACCCACCAGTGAGACAAACCAAACATACCTGGAACTGTGAAAAAACCAGAGTTGGTCCCAAAGAGGGGGCATCCCAACAGCTGAGACAGTGGAAGCTGTGAACACCAGGATACCCGAAGGAGACTGTGCCACTGAATCTCACAGGTATTCTACTACAGAAGTTCACACCATAAACCCGGGGAGCCAGAACAGATCAATTTAAGAAGCTGAGGCTTACAAGAAGAGTCTCACAAACAATGGGAAGACAAAGAAACAATCCCCAAATGAAAGGAAAGGAGGAAGCCCCAGAAAGAATGCTAAATGAAACAGAGGCAACTCAACTCTCAGATATTGAGTTCAAAGCAATGGTTGTCAGGAAGCTCCAGGAGCTCTCAGAAACTACAGGGAAGCTACGATGAACTCACTGCAAACTATATAAACATGAAAAAGGAAATAGAAGCTATCAACAAGGGCCAAGAGGAAATGAAGAATACAATTTCTGAACTGAAGAACACAGTAGAAGGGATGAAAAGCAAAATCAATGAAGCAGAAGATCGGATCAGCGAGTTGGAGAACAAAGTAGGAAAAAACACCCAGAAAGAGCAAGAAAAGGAAAAGAGGCTCAGAAAGAATGAAGAGGGATTAAGAGAAATGCAAGACAATATGAAACATAATAATATCCGTATAATAGGGATACCAGAAGGAGAAGGGGAAGAGCAAGGGATAGAAACCCTATGTGAAAAGGTAATGATGGAAAACTTCCCTAATTTGATGAAAGAAAAAGTCACACAAATCCAGGAAACACAGAGAGTCCCAATCAAGAGGAACCCAAAGAGGCCCACTTCAAGACACATCATAATTAAAATAGCAAAATTCCAAGACAAAGAGAGAATCTTAAAGGCAGCAAGGGAGAAAAAGGAAGTAACATACAAGGGAGCCCCAGTGAGGTTAGCAGCTGACTTCTCAATGGAAACGCTCCAAGCCAGAAGAGAATGGCAAGAAATATTCCAATTATGAGAACCAAAGGCCTGCAACCAAGACTACTTTACCCAGCAAGGCTTTCAATCAAGATAGAAGGCCAAATAAGGAGTTTCCCAAACAAAAGAAGTCTAAAAGAATACACCTCTACCAAACCAGTTCTGCAAGAGATACTAAAGGGACTGCTTTAAGGAAAAGAAGGAAAAAAGAAAGAGAGAGGAACACAGGTACAAAAATGGCAATGAATAAGTACCTGTCAATAATAACCTTAAATGTAAATGGATTAGATGCTCCAATCAAAAGACATAGAATAGGTGAATGGATAAGAAAGCATGACCCACACATATGCTGCCTACAAGAGACCCACCTCAGGACAAAGACATACACAGACTCAAAGTGAAGGGCTGGAAAGAAATTTTCCAAGCAAATGGACAGGAAAAAAAAGCTAGGGTAGTAATACTCATATTAGACAAAAAAGACTTCAAAAGAAGGGCCATAAAGAGAGACCCAGAAGGTCACTTCATAATACTCAAGGGAAGAATCCACCAAGAAGACATAAACATTGTAAATGTATATGCACCCAACATAAGAGCACCTAAATACATCCAGAAAATCTTAGAGGACTTCAAGAAAGATATTGACAGCAACACAATTATAGTAGGGGATTTTAACACCCCACTGTCAAAAATGGACAGATCTTCCAAACAAAATATCAACAAAGATATTGGGCCATTGAACAACACGCTAGATGAAATGGACTTAACTGATATATATAGAGTCCTTCATCCCAAAGAAACTAAATACACATTCTTTTCAAATGCACATGGAACATTTTCAAAGAGAGACTACATGATAGGACACAAAACAAGCCTCAACAAATTCAAGAAAATTGAAATCATACCAAGCATTTTCTCGGCCCACAAGGGACTGAAACTAGAAATCAACCCCAAAGGGAAAAACCCAAAACCATCAAAATCATGGAGATTGAATAGCATGCTATTAAACAATGAATGGGTCAAGAATGAAATTAAGGAGGAAATCAAAAAGTTTCTGGAAACAAATGAAGATGAACTTACAATGACCCAAAACTTATGGGACACAGTGAAGGCAGTCCTCAGAGAGAAGTTCATAGCAATACAAGCCTACCTAAAGAAGATGGAAACATTTCAAACAAACAACCTAACCCTATGCCTACAAGAACTTGAGGAACAACAACAACGACAGCCCAGCACAAGTAGAAGGAAGGAAATAACCAAGATCAGAGCAGAATTAAATGACAGAGAGACTAAAAGCACAATTCTAAGGATCAATGAATCCAGGAGCTGGTTCTTTGAAAAGATAAACAAAATCGACAAGCCTTTAAGCAGGCTCATCAAGGAAAATAAGAGAGAGGACTCAAATAAATACAATCAGAAATGAAAGATGAGATTACAACTGACACCACAGAAATACAAAAGATTGTAAGAAATTACTATGAAGAACTGTATACCAAGAAATTTGAAAACCTAGGTGAAATGGACAAGTTTCTAGAAAAAATATAATCTCCCAAAACTCAATGAAGAAGAAGCAGAAAGCCTGAACAGACTAATAACAACAGATGAAATTGAAGCGGTAATAAAAAAAAATCCCGACACACAAAAGCCCTGGACCAGATGGTTTCACAGGAAAATTCTACAAAGCATTTAAGGAAGAGCTAACCCCTATCCTTCACAGACTATTCCAAAAAATCCAAAATGATGGAAGACTCCCAAACTCTTTTTATGAAGCCAGCATCATCCTAATCCCAAAACCAGGTAAAGACACAACAAAGAAAGAAAACTTCAGGCCAATATCGCTGATGAACATAGATGCTAAAATCCTCAACAAAATATTGGCAAACCACATCCAACAATACATTAAAAAGATCATACACCATGACCAAGTGGGATTCATCCCAGGGATGCAAGGATGGTTCAATATTCACAAATCAGGAAATGTAATACATCACATAAACAAAAGCAAAGACAAAAATCACATGATCATATCAATAGATGCGGAAAAAGCTTTTGATAAGGTACGCCACCCATTTATGATAAAAACACTCAGCCAAATGGGAACAGAGGGAGCATTCCTCAACATAATAAAGGCCATATATGAGAGACTCACAGCCAACATCATACTCAACAGTCAAAAACTAAAATCTTTTTCACTAAGATCAGGAACAAGACAAGGTTGTCCACCTTCAACCACTTCTATTCAATATAGTATTGGAAGTCGTAGCCACAGCAATTAGACAAGAAAAGGAAATAAAAGGCATCCAACTCAGAAAGGAGGAAACAAAACTATCATTGTTTGCAGATGACATGATAGTGTACATAGAGAATCCTATAGACTCGGCCAAAAAGTTGCTCAACCTAATAAATGAATTTGGCCAAACAGCCGAATACAAAGTCAATATCCAAAAATCAAAGGCATTTTTGTATACCAACAATGAAACAGCAGAAGCAGAAATCAAGAAAAAAAATCCCATTCGATATAGCAAAAAGAAAAATAAAATACCTAGGAATAAACCTAACCAAGGAGGTAAAAGACCTGTGTGCAGAAAACTACACAACACTGAAGAAAGAAATCAAGGAAGACACAAACAAATGGAAACACATACCATTTGTGTTCATGGATTGGAAGAATTAATATCATCAAAATGTCCATACTACCCAAAGCAATTTACAAATTCAATGCAATACCTATTAAAGTACCAATGACATATTTCACAGACATAGAACAAACACTTCAAAAATTGATATGGAACCATAAATGACCCCAAATAGCTGCTGCAATTTTGAGAAAGAAGAGCAAAGTAGGAGGGATCACAATACCTGATACCAAACTGTATTGCAAGGCCACTGTAATCAAAACAGCCTGGTACAGGCATAAAAACAGGCACATGGACCAGTGGAATAGAACAGAGAGCCCAGAAATAAACCCAAGTCTCTACGGTCAATTAATATTTGACAAAGGGGGCAGCAACATAAAATGGAGCAAAAATAGCCTCTTCAACAAGTGGTGCTGGGAGAACTGGACAGCTATGTGCAAAAAAATGAAACTCGAGCACCAACTTACACCATACACACAAATAAATTCAAGGTGGATAAAAGATTTAAATATAAGCCGTGACACCATTAAAGTCCTAGAGGATAACATAAGCAGGAAAATCTCAGATATTTCATGCAGCAACATTTTTACTGATATGTCCCCTAAAGCAAGGGACATAAAGGAAAGAATAAACAAATGGGATCTCATCAAAATAAAAAGCTTCTGCATGGCTAAAGAAAACAGTATTAAAATAAAAAGAGAACCAACTGTACGGGAAAACATATTTGCCAATGATACCTCAGACAAGGGTTTAATCTCCAAAATATATAAAGAATTTACACGACTCCACTCTAAGAAGACAAGCAACCCAATTAACAAATGGGCAAAAGACTTGAACAGACACTTCTCCAAGGAGGACATACAGAGGATCCAGAGACACATGAAAAGATGCTCGATATCGCTAGCTATCAGAGAGATGCAAATTAAAACCACAATGAGATACCACTTCACACCAGTCAGAATGGCCCTCATAAACAAAGCAATAAACAGCAAGTGTTGGAGAGGTTGTGGAGAAAAAGGGACCCTAGTGCACTGTCGGTGGGAGTGCAGACTGCTACAACCACTATGGAAAACAGTATGGAATTTTCTAAGAAAACTAAAAATGGATCTACCTTTTGACCCAGCAACTCCACTGCTAGGATTATATCCTAAGAACTGTGAAACACCAATCCAAAAGAACCTATGCACCCCAATGTTCATAGCAGCACAGTTTACAACAGGCAAGTGTTGGAAGCAACCTAGGTGCCCATCAGTAAATGAGTGGATCAAAAAACTGTGGTACATTTACACAATGGAATTCTATGCAGCAGAAAGAAAGAAGGAGCTCCTACTCTTTGCAACAGCATGGATGGAACTGGAGAGCATCATGCTAAGCGAAATAAGCCAGTCAGTGAAAGACAAATACCATATGATCTCACCTTTCACAGGAACCTAATCAATGAAACAAACAAACAAGCATAATATAACCAAAGACACTGAAATTGAGAACAGGCTGACAGTCACCAGAGGGGAGAGGGGAGGGAATTTCAGTGGAAAAGGGGAAGGGTTTAGAGCAACAAGTATAAAGGACAAATGGACAAAAACTATGGGGGTGGAAATGGGAGGGAGGTGGGGAGGGCTGAGGTGGTGGGCTGAGGTGGGAGTAAAAGACAGAAAACTGTACAAGAACAACAATTAAAATAAAAATTAAAAAAATAAAATGCATGCTGATATGACAGCCGTCACAATACAATCTAACAGAGTTGTTTCAAATTAAGTTGAAGACAACTAAGCACTAGTTAGAGCCATCATACGGAAAAAAACAAATGAACTTTTTGGCCAACCCAATATTTTAAGATTCCAATTCTATGAAATGTCCAGAATAAGCAAATCCATAGAGAACAAGAGGCAACTGTGTAATGGGTACAGGACTTTGGTGGTATGACAGTGTTTTAATGCCACTTTAATGACAATACTTAATGCCACTTAATTGTTCACTTGAACATGGCAAACTTTTTGTTATGTGAATTTCACCTAAATTAAGATAATTTTTAATTAACATTTTTTCTTAAAAAATTGAGACAAGTAAAAACAAGAGTTTCATAAGAAAGGCAAAAATAACAGAAATATATTCTGAATGCGATTAAGCTGGATGTGGTGGGGCAGCAGTTAATGTCTTAAGTACATGAAGAAGTCCTATGCAGAATGTCAGGGTAAACATTTTCACATTAATACAACTGATTCTGAAGTAACAGAGCACATAGGATCTCCACTCTATTTATGTGTTATTAACTAATTCGAAATCTTGCCCCAACTGCTGGACCCTCTAATCCATTCTCTCTCTATGGAATCCAGTAGATGTTTTAAAAATGTAAGATCGTGTCCTATTAACACTCTTCAGTGACTTTCCACTGCACACAGAATAAAATCCAAACTCCTCTTCACAGCCTGAAAAGCCCTGCATGACATGGCCCCTGCCTTCCTCTCTCACCTTCTCTCTTACCATTTTAATCCTTGATCCTGAAGCTCTAATCGCAAACCCTCCCTTCTTTATAAACATCAAAGTCCTCCTCACCTGAGGGTCTTGAAGGAGTGGGCTGTGCCTTAGGGCTGCAGTGCTCTCCTCTCCGATCCAGGCACAGCCAGCTCCTTCTTGCTTACATCTCAGCACAAATGTCTCTTCGAAATGTCCTTGCCCTACTGCCTGTCTCCTCAGGTCATTCTCTATGAGGTCCTAGTTCATTCCTTCAGAGCACTCCACGTAAACGACTCTGAAGCTTAACGGCTCACAGAGGAAGACCACGAGAGGGTGACACCCACTGCCAAACCTAGAGGCCAATCTAGGCGTGCGGTTTGGAACTCGATGACATTAACTCTTACGCTGCCAGACTGAACTGGGGCTGGAGGCCGGCTCCCTCCCAGGCGTCCTGGCCGGAAGCGCTCAACTTTCGCTTCCAGTATTAGCGCGGGCACGGGACAAACGTAGTAACGGCCTGCTGCGGGGAGACCGGCTTGTAGACCTGCGCCCCGACCCTTTGCTCATAGGCTAGCCGGGCTTCGTTCTCGGATACCAGAGCTTCAGGCGGAGAGTTGCAGTTGAGACGTAAGAAGAGGGTGTGGCCTATTAGAAGCCGAGCTGGCCGAGGTAAACGAGAATCAGTTCCTGTGAGATGTAGGCTGCGGAGCCTGGGTGAGCTGCTGGATGTTGCTGTAAGCGAGCCGGCCATTTCTCGTGGCCGACGGGCCAGAGCCTGCGGCCAGACCGTCTTTCGGCTCCGGAGGCCAGTCTTTCCGCCCTTGGTGGAGATAGCTCCTGGGCTCGCAGTGGCCTTTAAGAAATGTCCACTTTACAGCCTCCGCTGGTGTGTTTGTTTGTTTGTTTCTCCGGCCGATGTTAATTGCCGGAGAACCTCAGTTAAGCGTCGGAGTGATCACACGTTCTCCTGATGCCAAAGCATAGGACTTGTCTCCGGGCCTCCTGAACCTCAGTAGGCAGCAAGAAACTGGCCATTTTTGAATACCATGGCCAAATGAGGCTCACGAGGCTCTCCTTAGCCTCCCTTAGTAAAAGTCTAAAAGATTCTTGAAACGTAAAGTCAGAAGGGTCAACTTAATTATCACCTGCTCCCATTCATTCTCTCTCTCTCTCTCTCTCCCCCTCTCTTCCCCCACCTCTCTCTCTCTCTCTCTTTGTGATTTGATATTTGGATAAACAGTTTGTAAAGAAAGGTCAGCTGTAATCTTTCCTACTTCAAGTAAAGAGAAAATTTAAAATACAGGTGTAAATCTGCGTAGTGTCCTTCATAGGTATTGCAAAGAAGTGTCAAAGAAGAATGTTGAACATCTAGTTACTCAGTTGAAGGATGCTTTCTGAGAAGAAAAGTCTACTTTTCCTTAATTACTTTCCTTCTACTGTGTTCTCACTGTTTCAGCTCTCATATCCATACACGAAAAAGAGAATCTCAAATGCTCCACGAAGTGAAGGCTTCCATTATCACAAGAGGGTGAAGGGTCATAGAAGTTGTACCTTTACCAAAAACAGAAGACTAGGGTGATAGTTAAGATGGAAGAAGAACTCAGAATGTTCCCCTAATCTTCTTTTAACATGGGGAAGCTGAGATAGGACATACATCAGTGAACTCTTTGGATAATTCCCAAACTCTGGAGCCAGTGGGTGCCAGTCTTCTCACCTTTCAACAAGCCTTTTTTTTTTTTTTTTTTTTTTAAGAGCGAGGAAGGGAGAGAGATTGAGAGAAACATCAATTTGTCCTACTCATTTATGCATCATCGGTTGATTCTCGTTATGTGCCTTAACCAGGTATCAAACCCATAACCTTGGTATATTGGGAGGACCCTCTTACTGAGCTGCCCAGCCAGGGCTCACCCACCAAGATTTTGTGATTTTTTTTTTAAAGTGGAGTCGTCATCACTTGGCAATTGTCTTCAGTGAACTGTGCTGTAGTTAAGTTGAAAAAAAGGAGAGACAGGGCCTGGCAGTTGATTGTTAAAGAGAAGGCAAGGCAGTATGTTTTTTCTTCATTTTCTCATAATAAGTAGCAAGTAGTAAAGTTCTTGTGACTTTCTTATTGATCTGCACTTTTTTCCTGTCCTCAGAGACTTAGGAAGAAGATTCTTTTTGTTCCAGACCAGACTGGACCTCAGTTCTCAAAGGTGGTGCTGGTGGTATGTCCAACACAGGAGCAGACTGTTCCGGAGCAGTATGATGACGGTAGGTCTGAAGGTGGCAGAGTATTAAAATCCTTAGATCAGGGCTCTGTGGGAGACTAAGGGACCTGTGACAGAGAGCTCCACTCAGGGTAAGAAATATAGTGCACAAATGGTCGGTCTCAACTGGAGAGCTCTTGCCAGCACTTCCAGAGCTTCCACTATCACGAAGCAGGTGGACCCTGTGAGGCTCTTGGCCAACTTCAAGAGTTATACTGAGGCCAGAGTTCCACTCAAAAGAGCAGATCTTGGAAACTGCACTGGTACTAGAGCAGTTCCTGACCATTCTGCCCAGGGATGTTGAATCCAGGATAAAGAAGCACCACCTACAGAGCATTGAGGAGTCTGTGACCTTGGTAGACCACTCACAATGTAAATCTGCTCAAATGAGAAATGGGGTGAGAAGAAAAAATTCCTGATATGTAACAGTGAAATAGGATGAAGGTGGATGTATGGGGTATGGGGGCACTTAATTGAGAAATAAGATGAGTTAGGTCAATGATCTATTGTTTCTTTAGGGCATTTAAGGCAGGACGAGAAACCACTGACATACAACAATAGTCATTCCACGATTCCATAGGCCCTGGCAGAGACTTCCGTGGTCTTAGAGAGTTGTTTTTTTCCCTTTTTAGGGCAGGGTGTATTGAGGGTAATAAGCCTAGTCTGGCTTGACCTATGGGATGGGTCTTAAGTCATTAGAAACAAATAAAGGGCAACAAGGAATTGGAGAGTAAGGGGGAGAACAAAAAAATAGAGTACACTTAGAGACAAAGGGGAGAGAAGATAATGAGGAGAAAGAAAAAAGAGAAACAAAGATTTGGAAATGCCAACAGAATGGCTGAGGGATAGTGTCCTCCGTACCATGGTCAAGAGCCTCCACTGCCCTCCCACATCCTCCCTGGGTGATCCTTGGCGCTGCTAGTGAGTGGGAATCCTTGGTATGCCTTTGGGCAGCACTTCAAATGGCTTTCGGCCTCCTGTGTGGAACACAGGGTAGGACACATATTAAGTGTCAAAATCATTTGGAGGGAGGTTGGAGCCAGAATATTTCCTCCTCCTTTCTTCTCCAATTTATCCACATTCTGGTAAAAGCCTTCCCTGTCCATGAAGAAAATATAGTTGATAACAGAATCAAATTTTTTAATATTTTTTAAAAAGTTTAAGATAAGAAATCAGTGCAGCAGGGATCTAAGTGAAGAGAGAAAGGCTGTCAAGACAGGATGCGAACAGGTGGACCGCGGCACCCACTAGTGGTCTGAGCTGGGCTGTTTGCAGAGGGGCGGGGGCTGCTGTGTCGAAGGGCTGGCAATAACCACATCTTTTTTCCTTTTATCCTAAATTTCCCAGATTTTGTGGAAAATTGGTGGCCCATTTTGTCAAGTCTCTTTGTCACTTCCTTTAGTGTCTCACACTTCCCATAATCCGGACTCATGTTTTTTCCTCCCTCTACCACAAGCCCCCAAGCCTAAAGTAAGTTCTGGTAACAAGGTTGGGAATTATTTCTAGGTTGCAGTCCCTGTGCTGGGAAAGGAGACAGTGCTCTTGGGAGACACAACAGAGACCTCAGGCTTCAAACTGAAGCCGGCAGAGGCCCAGCCAGTGGGCAGGTCCCAGGATGAAGAAGTTTGGAGTGCATATCAGGATCTACAACAACAGCTGAGCAGGAATACTCATAAAGAAACTGAGCCTTTGTGTGAGAGGGGTAAGGAGCTTCATGATCATTTCTGCTGGGAGCTGTGATAGTCATTTGTTCAGCTAGAATCTTGTGAGCATTTTCTGGATGTCCAGCCCTGTGGATGTGCAAATGCAGCCCTGTCCCCACACACAGATGTTCTTACAATAAACCAGCTGTGGGTGAAGGTGGGGGTTGGCCTAAACTACAGAAATACCCAAACCAGAGGACCCTGGAAATAACACCATGAACACTGTTCCTTAGAAAAGTGGAAAGGAGCCCTAGCTGGGTAGCTCAGTTTGTTAGTGCGCCGTCCTGATGTGCCAGTGTTGTGGGTTTGATCCCAGGTCAGGGCACATACAAGAAGCAACCAATGAATATACAAATAGGTGGAACAACAAGTTGATGTTTCTCTCTCTTTCTCTCTCTTTCCCCCTCCCCTTCTCCCTTCCTCTCTCTCTAAAATCATGTATCAGAAAAATAATAAATGATAAACAGTACATCTACTCTTACACTGGAGTCCGTGAATATTTCATTTTCAAGTCTGTTGCATTTTTCTTTAACTCAGAACTATTTATGTTATGAGAGGAAAATAAGCGGTTTTGTTTTATTAATTTTTCCTTTGAAAACTGGGGGACCTATTCTGGGGATTGATAGATACTCAGTTCTTATTAACAATGATAAGGCCATATATGGGCACCACACGCACTTGTAAAGGTTTTCCATCTGCTGGAAGAGTCAAGATCATCTATATTTCAGAAGGGAGCTCAGGATGTGCAAAGACGTGAAAGAAATTTATTTTTTCTTTCAAATTTTTATTCATTGATTTTCAGAGAGAGAGAGAGAGAGAGACATCGAGATGTTTTTCCACTTATTTATGCCATCATTGGTTGATTCTTGTATGTGCCCTGACCAGAAACCAACCCCACAATCTTGGCATATCAGGATGATGCTTTTAAGCAACTGAACTACCTGACCAGAGCAAAAGTGAGAGAAATTTCTTATGGCTCTTTTCTACCCATAGCAGTGCCTGTTCACCAGATCCAAGACTTTCCTGAGCAAACAAACACAAAAGATTGGACAGTGGTGCCTGAGCTCTTCTTGCCTGAGTCCCAGGTGAGCTGTGCTTTCCAGCTGTTCAGGGCTACATTTCCCTGCTGCCCATGACCCACGCTGCCCAGCAGGTGCTCACAGGCATGTTAGCCCAGATGTTCTCCCTGGGGAACTGGACACCTCCCAGGCTGTTTGCTGATTCCTTGCCTCCTTCCTTTCTGCCTTCTCAATTAAAACAAAAAACAAAACAAAACACATGCTGGGCTTTGGCCAAAGTAGTTCAGTTGGTTAGTGTGTCATCCCAATATGCCAAGGTTGTGGGTTTGATCCCTGGTCGGAGCACATACAAGATGCAACCAGTGAGTGCATAATGAGGTGGAACAACAATGTTTCTCTCTTTCTCCCTACCTCTCTCTCTTTCTAAAGTCAATAAATTAAGAAAAAAATTTAATGTGCTGTTAATCCCTTTGGCCTGCCATGCTGTTCATGGGCTGGATGTGAGGGCTGCTTCTGGAGTGGCCAGTACTAAACTAAAGCCCATTCTCTTCCTTAGAGCATGTTGACATTTGAAGAAGTGGCCGTGTATTTTTCCCAGGAAGAATGGGAGTTACTGGATCCCAGTCAGAAGGCTCTCTACAGTGATGTAATGCAGGAAAACTATGAGACTGTCATCTTTTTAGGTAAAGGTTCTCCCCTTCCCTTTGTGTAGAAGTTGAGTAACCTGTCATGTGGTTTACTTACTGGGAATGCACTGCTGGGAGAGAGTCTGTTTCAGTAGCTGGTTGGTTCACAACTTGATGGTGTGGGTAGGGGAAAGGTGAATGCGATCACTTGGGAGCTTTTTGCAAGTACACATTCCTTATGCTGCACAGAATTCTTGATCTCTTTTCCCTCTTCCCCCACAAATCTGCTCTTCTCATATCTTTCTCTACTCAGTAAAGGGCACCTCAATTCACCCAGTTGCTCAGCAAGAAAAATATCATTTACTTTGTTCCTGCTATCATATCCCACAACTAATGCATCACTAGTCCTTTGGATTCCACACTCACAGTATAGTCTGAGTCCAGCTGTGTCTCATCCTTTTGTGCTGTTAATATACAAGCCTAAGCCATCTCTAACCAGGTCTACTTCAGTAGCTTTTTAACTGTCCCTTCCTGCCATCAGTCTTGCCTTCCCATAGTTTATTTTCTACGCAGCAGCCAGAGTCTTTTAAAACCTGACCAGATCATAACATTTCCTTGTTTCAAAACCTTATGATGACTTCTCATCCATTCAGAATAAAATCAACTCTCTTTACCAAGGCTCCTAAAACCCTCTAGATCTGGCCTCTATTACATCTTTGCCTTCAACTCCTGACACTAGTGCCTCAGTTCTCTTTAGCCACAGCAGTCTTATTGCTGTTATTGGAAGTTGCCATGCTCATTTCTATTTTCTGCTTCCCTCTACCTGGCACACTTTTCTGCCACATGGAAAAACTCTCACTTTTAGGTCTGCTCAACTATCATATTCTCAAAGAGGCCTTCCACACAGCCTTATCTCAAACAGCTTCAGAAAAGCAGAATCTTAAATGCTCTCTTACCCTGCTTTAGTTTCTTCTCGACATTTCATTTGATTAGTGATGTTTGATTGTCTCACTGTCCCACTAGAAGATCAGTTCTCTGAGATGCAGGGATGCATCACTAGTTCAGAGAGTGTGTGGCACACCATAGATGCTCACTTCACGTGTTGGAAGACTGAATGATGAATACTTCCCATATTTGCTAATTCATAGTTATAAAAAGTCCACTAAGTGATTCTGGTCTGTTCCATCCAACAGGATGTGAAGCAATGAGCTATAGATGTGCTACAAATACTAGTCTAGTGTCTGGTGTGCTCAGCTGCTAAATAAAAAGTTAGTATAATTATGACAGGAATCACTTATTCATATGATTCCCTACCCACTGACCTTCACATTGGCGCTACTAACCAGGTCTTATTCAGGGTGAGTCCTAAAGAGTTAATAGGACCAGCCTGTATTCCCTGCAACCTCTGGAGTTTTATTCCAACTTGGTCAAGTGTGGGGTTATTGGTGGCAAAAGATGGGGAATATGCACAAGATTCCCATGTCCTGTGTCTTTTTCATTGATCAAGCTAGGTTTATTTCTTATTTTTCCTCACTCAAGTGTATGTTTATTGATTTTTAGAGAGAGAGAAAGGGAGGGAGAGAGAGAGAAACATCAATTGGTCACCTCTTGCATGCACCCTTGACTGGGAATCAAACCCGCAATCTAGGCATATGCCCTGACTGGCGATCAAATTCATAACCCCCTGGTGCACAGGACAACACTCAACCAACTAACCCTCCCAGTCAATGCAAGCTACGTTTGTTTCTTAATCTCCACTTCACATATTCACTTACAAATGCAGTATAGTGTAAAGCTGATACCTGATGTGTGAGTCCATCCATTTAACTATTTGCAGTGACAAACTGTAAAAGTGTTTCTTGCTGATCCTAAAACAATCTATAATTAGTGGACATTCTTAAGTTAGCAGTCCTTGACCTCAGTTTTTTCATTCACAGCCATGTTTGTACACCTCAAACCTAAAGTGATCTTTCTAGAGCAAGGAAAAGAGTCCTGGGTTCGAGGATCCACGGAGTTTGTGGACAGTCCTGGAGAGCTGCCTGTGGGTAAGTACAGGTGTGCCTTAATAGGAACAGGAGTAATGTGCCTTAATAGGAACCTTTGCAAGAACTTAAAGATTGTGTTTATCTATATTCTAAAATCAAGTGATCATTGAATTTTCATCTCTATTCCTGAGGTTTTCTTGCTCTGCCTTATAGTTGGTTGATTTTTATGATTATTTCAACAGGATTAAAGCTCAAAAATGATGCTGAGAATCATCAATCTGTGTGCTTTCCTGACTTAGAAATGCAAATACCAGGAGACATAGTTTCAAAAATGAACAGAGTAAAAGTTCCCCAGAAAACAACAGTCAAAGAAAATCATGGTGAAATGCACAGGGTGGGGAAATGGCACCAAGATTTTCCAGTGAAGGAAAGAGAGAAACTTTCGGCCTGGAGACAAGAGCTGCTGACACTTATGGATCGTCACAAGAAAGAGCGTGCAGCAGAGAAGTCTTTTAAATGCCAGGAATGTGGGAAAAGCTTCAGAGTTAGCTCTGACCTTATTAAACACCAAAGAATTCACACTGAAGAGAAACCGTATAAATGCCCACAGTGTGATAAGAGGTTTAGATGGAGTTCAGATCTTAATAAGCACTTCACATCACATCAAGGATTAAAACCATATAAATGCTCATGGTGTGGGAAGAGCTTCGGTCAAACTTCAAATCTCCACACACACCAAAGAACTCACACTGGAGAGAAGCCCTTTACATGTTATGAATGTGGAAAAAAGTTCAGTCAGAACTCTCACCTTATTAAACACCGGAGAACCCACTTGTAGCCTATGCACAAGAATTTTCAGCATGCATTCAAACCTTACACACCAGAAATTCCATTGTCCAGTGTCCTCAGTCTGAAGAATTTTACCAAGTGAAGCTTGACCCTAAACTTGCATTTTATGAAAAATGCAAATTTATGAAGCATGAAAAATTCTTCATCAGTGGAAAATTTGGGTATATAAACATTTCACAGAAAGGAATCAAGTTGGACTCTGCAGGGAATGTGCTAGTAGTCATATTATTTACTTTTTTTACTTAACCTTCAGGGAGTTTCTTAGCAAAAGGTGTTTAAAGAACATTCTGAATGAGGAAAAAATCTGTAGTGTGGTCTTTTGAAACAAAATTAGTAACATCCTTGTTTTACTGCACACCATTACTTCAGGGTAGTAGTATTATCAATTCCAATAGTATCATAGAATAAAGATGAAGTGTAATGTAAGGTTTTCCAAGAACCAAATTGGATTTTGTTCCTCTCTCTTGTCATTGGACATCATGTGAGTTCCTTCTTGAACTTTTCAGCTACTTAGCTTTTAAATCCCATTAGCACAATTTTTCCATAATGAAATCACATTTACTTCACCAGTAGGGAATCTACCGGATAACTAATAATATCTTATACCTCTCATTGGTGGTGTTTGAAAAAGGAAAACATTTCTCATGAGATCATATGGAAACAGGTTGGAATTTTTAGCCATGGAATATATATTAGATGTAAAGAAGAATTTTCTGCAATAACACAATAAACTGTTTCCTTCCCTCACAAAGTCAATAGGATAAAACAATCATAAAAGCACTTTCCCAAGGCCCAAAAGAAAATTAACTGGAGTTCAGGATCAGCTTCTCAGGGTTTTGTTGTTTCTTTATTAATTTGGCTTTAAAAAAAATTCTTACCCAAGGATATGTTTATTGATGATTTTAGAGAGAGAGGAAAGGGGAGGAGGCGCGAGAGAGAAGCATCGATGGGTTGTTTCCTTTATGCACCCCAACTGGGGACCAAACCTACAACCTAGATATGTGCCCTGACTGGGAATTGAACCTGTGACCTTTTGACTCTCTAACCAACTGACACACCTGGCCAGGGCTGGCTTTTGTTTGTTTTTAAGAATAAGGAAAGAGTCATGTTTGGGAGTTAGACGGGACTGTATCTATTTCTAGCTCGTGAAACATTCCTGTTTTTTGATTGGTTACTGAAACACTCTTAAGTCTCCACTTTCTATGAAATAGAGAAAACACTCACCTCGGTTGATAGGGAGATTACAGGGATTGATGAAAGAAAAGCAATAGTAGATGCAGTAGATGCTCAGTCAATGTGCATTTCTTTCACTTTTCCCTGTTCCCCAGATAGGTTGGGCAGACTGACTACATTTAAGGAGCAGATGCATTTGTGGCTCTTGCAGCTCCTTTCAGGAGCTGAGCCCTGGTGGTGAGGGTTATGCTGATTTAATCAATGCCAGCTGTGAATCTCTAGTCTGCATGGCTGTTACCCAACGGCCTCAGCCTTAGACTCCTGGAACTCTGTGTCTTCTCCCAAGATGCATGTGGATTTTTTCCTGGCACTCTTCATTCATTTGATTTGATGAGGGCCTATTATGTGTTTCTAGCCCAAGAACAGTACTTCCTTAATCAGACCAAGTTCCTTATCACTATTCATTCATTTAATTTGATAAAGGCCCAGGCACTGCTGTTCTAGACCAAGGGTACAGTAGTAAACAAGAGGGAAAAAAACACCTACCCTTGTGCAGCTTGTATTCTGGTGAACAGTAAAAATAAGAATGATTATGTTCTTCTGCTACTTGCAGTTAGACAGGGTCATCAGGTCATTTTGGTCAATGGGTTGTAAGGAGAAGTCTTACTTCTGATCTGAAGCATTTATCTGTTGGTGCAAGACTTCGTAGTGCTCTCTCCGTGCCTCAGTCGTGGAAGCACATACAGAGAGAGGAGCCATGAGATCAAACCAGTGTGGAATGCTGTGTCCCCCACTTATCAGGACAGCTGTTTGGAGAGTCCCAAGACCTACCATGGGCTTTGTAGGAATGAGTGAACTTTGTGTTTAAGCACAGAGATATTGGTGTTGTGTGTTTTTGCAGCATAACCTGTCCTGTTTCAAAAAGTTCAAGGTCACAGTCATCTTCCTGGTCTCTGTGGGCTTGACCCTAGTCACCTGTGACCACATTGCCAAAGCTAGCCAAGGAACTGTATGGCTAAGGGTAGAGAGAAGCAAAGGCTTTGGAACCTGAAATTTCTAAGTGGTTGTGGACTACTCTTTAGCACAGTCACATCTGATTAAATCTGGCCTAAGAACAGTATTTTCTTAATCAGATCAAGTTCCTTATCCTTATCCTGTTCTTATAGTCAGATCCATGTTCTGCTCCCATCTATAGCCTGAGGAACAAAGAACTTAAGGGTGCACTGAAGAAGTTTCTAGGTGGCTGAGGAGACACCTGAATAGGGCTAACAGAGAAGCCCTTGCTTTTCTTTTTTTTCTTGGTTGATTTTAATTAGTCACCAGAGTTGAGAACTTTGCTCTTAATGAAAATATCTATTTTGAGAAAACATCCATTTTTATCCCCTTCCTTCTCCTAAGATTACATATTTTAAATTTAGTTATTGATCTCTGAGCAGAGGTGGGAAACAGCAGACATTAGATACTTACAGATATTTTTTTTTCTGTAGGTTAATTGGACTACAATGAGTCTTTTTTTAAAGTATGTTGTATTAATTATGCTATTATAGTTTGCCCATTTTTTCCCATTTTTTCCCCTTTTATCCCCCCTCCACTCTGCACCTCCCAGTCCTCCAGCATTCTGCCCACCTTAGTTCATGTCCATGGGTTGTACATGTAAGTTCTTTGAATTCTCTGTTTCCTATACCATTTTTAACCTCTCCCTGTCTATTTTATGCCTACCAATTATGCTTCTTGTCCCCTGTGCCTTCCCTCCCCATTCCTCCCCTCCTCCCTACTGAAAACCCTCCATGTGATGTCCATTTCCCTGATTCTGTTCCTGTTAGTTGTTTCCTTAGTTTTTGTTTTCATTGATTTTCTTTCTTTTATTTTTTTAGGTTCAGTTGTTGATAGTTATCAGTTTGTTGTCATTTTACTGTTCATAGTTTTGATCATCTTCTATTTCTTAGATAAGTTCCTTTAACATTTCATATAATAAGGGCTTGGTGATGATGAACTCCTTTAACTTGACCTTATCTGGGAAGCACTTTATCTGCCCTTCCATTCTAAATGATAGCTTTGCTGGATAGAGTAATCTTGGATGTAGGCCCTTGCCACTTGGGATATTTCTTTCCAGCCCCTTCTTGCCTGTAAGGTTTCTTTTGAGAAATCAGCTGACAGTCTTATGGGCACTCCTTTGTAGGTAACTGTCCCCTTTTCTCTTGCTGCTGTTAAGATTCTCTCTTTATTTTTAATCTTGGGTAACTTAATGATGATGTGCCTTGGTGTGTTCCTCTTTGGGTCCAACTTCTTTGGGACTCTCTAGGCTTCCTGGACTTCTTAGAAGTCTATTTCCTTTGCCAGATTGGGAAGTTTTCTTTTCATTATTTGTTCAAGTAAGTTTTCAATTTCTTGCTCTTGTTCTTCTCCTTCTGGCACCCTTATAATTCAGATATTGGAATGTTTAAAGTTGTCCCAGAGGTTCCTAAGCCTCTTTTCATTTTTTTTTTTAATTCTTGTTTCTTCATTCTGTTCTGGTTGGGTGTTTATTTCTTCCTTTTGTTCCAAATCATTGATTTGAGTCCTGATTTCCTCCCTGTCACTGTTGGTTCCTTGAATATTTTGCTTTATTTCACTTTGGGTATCTTTCATTTGTTCTTTCATTTTTTGACAAAGCTCAATCAGTTCCGTGAGCATTTTGATTACCAAGGCTTCGAATTCTCCATCAGACAGGTTGTCTATCTCCTTGTTGCTAAGCTCTCTTTCTGGAGTTTTGCTCTGTTCTTTCATTTGGGCCATATTTCTTTGACTTGGCCCACCTGTTAAGTTGTAAGGGGGTGGGGCCTTTGGTATTCACCCGGGGAAGGGCAACCCTCTGCTGCACTGCAGCGCTGCTTGTGGGGGAGGGGCCAGAGAGGGAATATGCCGCTCTCCTGCTTGGCTCTAGCCTCACTTTCCAATTAATTCTCATGTGAGACTGGGAGTTTCTCCCACTGTGGCAACTCACTGCTCTAGTCCCCCATCAGTTCTGAGTCATAGTTTCCCATTCAGCCAGCCCCTGCCTTGCTGGGTGTCCTTTCAGGAAGCCTCACCCATGTGATCCACCGCCTTACTGTGGTTTCTCACCATCTTGCCCGGTCTGGTTGGTCTGGTTGACTGTTTCTTTAATTCCTTGGTTGTTAGAGTTCCATGCAGTTTGATTTTCTGGCACTTCTGGTTGTATACTGTTTTTAGATTGGTTGTTATCCTCCTTTTGGTTGTGCAAGGAAGCAGAGGATTTCTACCCACTCCTTCATCTTTGCTGGAACTAGAAGCCCTTGCTTTTCACAATCAGACTCTGCTAACTTTCTTTTCTGTCAATATAGCCATCTAGTTACCTTGCCCTCTGAATAGGGAAGCAGCAAGATACCCTAGAAAGTTCATGATACTAGGACCCAAGACACTTGAGCATTTGTTGTATTCTGCAACTGTAGTAGTCAGTAGATCTCTCTAATACTGTTTCACTGTCTATAAAATGAATATAATAGTTGGCGGGTACATTGTAAAGATCAAAGTAGATAATCCATATAGGTATGCTTAGATTAAATTGCTCAATGTTATACTTAATCAAAGATGGAATATATAACCTACAGAGGTGGATCAGTCTATTTCAATTTTCTCCTCCTGCCATTTATATCCTGATGGACTACTTTGCCTTCATTGTGCAACAAAGAGTCTTCAGAAATTATTGAGAGATGAAGGAGGGCAGAATAAAGGCAGAGAGACCATGTGGAAACTTCCATTATTCTTTTTCTTATACTGCATGACCTAATCCATTAGCTCCCTCTTGAATATATATCCAGAATATCACAATCTAGACTAACATACATGGAAATTAAGAAAAGTGTTTGTCATATTAAAAGGGAAATTATGCGCTGGCCAGTGTGGCTTGGGTGGAGCATTGTCCCATAGCCAAAAGGCTGTGGATTGAATCCCTGGTCCAATGTGTACAGAAAGCAGCCAATCAATGTGTCTCTCTCACGACAATGTTTCTCTCTCTTCCTCTCTGGAAGCAATGAAAAAATGTCCTCAGGTAAGGATGGAAAAAATAAAAAGGAAATGATTATAGATTGAATGTGTAACAGTATATGCCTTAATGCAGGAGTTTCTTCTTCTTTTTAAATAATTAAAAAAAAAATCCTTACACAAGAATACAAGATCTGTCCGGAAAAATCCAGCCTTTGTTAATATAATGAGAACAGTTTGCACGACATTGATGTAACCTGGCAGCCAAGGAGAATAGACAGGAATGCTCATGCATGAATAATGACAACTTCACTGTACTAGTCAGTGGAGGTGGTACACACTGTTGAGTGAGCATGTGTAGTGTGTGGCCATCACATTCGAAATGACTGAGCGAGTAGAGCAACGAATCTGCATCAGATTTTGCATTAAGATTGAACATTACTCCGTGGAAACTATTGAATGATTCAGAAGGCTTTTCAGGATGATACAATGAGTCCAGCACAAATGGAAGTGTGGCAAAAATGCTTCAAAGATAGCCACAAATATGTTGAAAGTGATCCATGTCTGGAAGGCCTGCAATAAGCAGAACATCTGAGAATGCTGAACATGTATGGGCTGCAGTCAAAAAAGATTGGCCACAGACAGTGTGAGAACTACAAGTAGAAGCTGATCTGAGGATTCCAAAAACTACTGTGTCTGAGAATTTGCCGCAGAATCTTGGCATGAAATATGCTGTGGCAAAATTTGTTCCATGGCTTCTGGTACCAGAGCAGATGGAACATCATGCTGCAGTTGCTAATGACTTTGTTCAAACCACTACCAGTGAACCAGATTTCCTCAAAAAGGTCATAACCAGAGATGAACCATGGGTCAATTGCTGTGATCTGGAAACAAAGGCCCAGGCATCCCAGTGGGAGTCACCTGGCTCTCCATGCCCAAAGAAGGTGCAGTAAAGTCACAGCAAGATCAAAACCATGTTAACTGTTTGATTGGGAAGGTGTTGTCCATCACAAGTATGCTTCTCCGGGCCAAATTATTAATAAGGAGTACTACCTCAATGTTCTTTGTCACTTGACAGATGCAGTACAATGAAAATGGTCACAGCTATGGACAACTGGTGATTGGCAGCTTCATCACCACAATGTACCCACTCATGCATCACATCTCATGCAGAGTTTTTTGGCAACACATCAAGTCACCCAGGTGACTCAGCCCCTGTTCAGCCCAGATTGGCGCCCTGCAACTTCTGCCTTTTCCCAATACTAAAATCACCTTTGAAAGGGAAGATTGTATTTCAGATTGTTGATGAGATTCAGGAAAATATAACAGGACAGCTGATGGCAGTTGGGAGACCTGTGTGAGGTCCCAAGGTGCCTACTTTGAAGATCTGAGGAAACAATGTTTCTTGTATCTTGTATATTCTTAAATAAATGTCTCTATTTTTCACATTACATGGCTGTATACTTTATGGATAGACTGAGTTGTATGTTTATTGATTTTAGAGAGAGAGAGGAAAAGAGAAAGAGAAAGATTAACGTGAGAGAGAAACATGCCTCCTGTACATGCCCCAGCCAGGGATCAAACACACAACCTAGGTATGTGTCCTGACCAGGAATTGAACCTGCAACTTTTTGGTGTACTGGAGGATATGCCAGCCAACTGAGCCACCCATCCAGGGCACAGCAGGGTTGTTTGTTTGTTTGTTTGTTTGTTTGTAAAAGATGAGGTCACTGTATTGAAATGAAAACTTTAAGATACAGTTAATGGGCAAAATTACAGATTAAGGTCCAGAAAGATCTACACACTAATATACATTTCCTCTAAGAGGGAGTGCAATTTTTTAGATAAGAGATGGTGAGACTTTATATTTAAGATTTTATTTATTTATTTTTAGACAGAGGGCAAAGGAGGGAGAAAGAGAGGGAGAGAAACATTGATGTGTGGTTGCCTCATGCACCCCCTACTGGGGACCTGGCCCACAATCCAGTCACATGCCCTGACCTGGAATTGGACCAGCAACCCTTTGATTTACCGGCCTGCACTCAATCCACTGAACCACACCAGCCAAGGCTATGAGACTTTGTTTTTAAGTGTGAATGTTTTGGTGGCACCTATGTAATATTAATAAGAACAGGGGATAAAACATTGGGTTAGTTACCAGTTTTAGTCTCACTTTTGACATTAGACACTTAAATTTTGTCTCAGGTTCCTTGTTTGGAGGGTGAAAATCATAATATTGATGTTATAAAACTTGTGAGGATGTGTTAGTATGTATGTTTTTAGAACAGTGATAAGCACACAAGCATTATATTTATTTCATTATTGTTGCACCTGTAACTCAGTGTGAGCCCAACTAGGAATGGTATGAGGACCTATCCAAGTACAGAAGCAGAAGCATTCTGCAACCAGAACACCAATAAACTAATAGAAGATATTAACAAACACCCAGACTGAGGGCTGATCAGTCTCAACAGCAGTTTTGGTCTCAGTGAGCCTTTGTGGAGGCTGTCCACTCTTTGGCCAGGAGTGCTGTCAGTGAGAGGAAGGTGGAAACAGGTGGGGAAGGCGATCTATGCAGTGTTTTTGTGACCTGCACCTTTTCCAACTCAGGCCTTGCTCATGCATCTGGCCTTCTGGAAGTCCCAGCTCGACCTGTGGAAGATTCCAATCTTCCAGTTTGGAAAAGTTGGCCTGTCTGGTTATGTGAGAATGTGAGCTTCGCTTTTATTGTCAGAGTGGCCCCTTATTGCTGTGACTCAGCCCTCTACTCATTCCTTCACCTGAGTGGTGATGAGCTGGCACTACTTTCCACTCTCGGGAGGTGTGGGAATAGATCCTGTCAGCCCTGGTGCCCATTAGGGCCCTGCTGTTCAGTTCCCAGCTTACAACTCCTTTGAAAGGCTTTGAGCCTCTTGCCCTTGAGATTCACTCTAATAAAACACTCATTCACAAAGGCCCTATTGCGTCCGTGTGCACCTTTGTGCTGGACAGTGGAGACACACAGAAAATTCAGGCATGCCACTTGCCCTCAGATAGCTCCCAATCTGGTTGAATATATAAACCCACCAGAAACAAATTCTGGTACTAGGTGGCAGGAAGTAAGGTGCCCTGAGAGAGATTTACAGACAGAGCCAAGGAGTTCAAAGAATTGGGAGGTTTCAAGAAGGCAGTGATGGTGGTGTTAGTAGCCCTCATCTTGTGGTTTTCTTGCCTTCTTCAATGGTGTTCTCCTTGAGACCTTAATTTTTTTACTTATTTCTACATTTCTAATGCATAGGCTTAGGTACCCTTCCTTATCTGTTTGGGAGGGATGCCAGCTGGCAGCCTCTTGCATTCAGTATGAATAGAATTATTCAGCCCTGGCGAAAGAGTATTCTAGGCAGGAAAAGTTTAGTGGGCAAGGGCACTAAGACTGGAAAGCACAGAGACTGTTCCAGGACCTGGGACCAGGTCACCTGTGCTAGATTGTAGGCTGTCTATAGGATAATGGGCAATGAGACTGAGATAGGTTGAACCTTGAATGCCAGAGAGAGTTTTGCAAGTTTGAGATCTTGGCTTATTTCAGTGGCAATAGGTCTTGAAGGCTTTTGAGCAGAGTACTTATACAATTGGATTAGATTTGTAAAAAGTCAAGTCTAGATCTGCTCTGTAGGAAGACCAAGTGGACAGATGGAAGACTCTTGTACCAGCCTGGTCTAATGTTATGTTCCTGGACAAGGGGTTCTCAACCAGGGGCAATTTTGTGCTTCAAAGACCTTTGGCGATGTCTGGAGGCAATTGTGTTGTCACCATTGAGGGATGCTAATGCCATCTATGGGAGGAGGCCAAGGATGCAGCTAAATCACCCAGAATGCACAGGACACACACCCAGCCTCCCACCCTCAACAAAGACCTATCCAGCCCCAAACAATAGTGCCCAGATTAAGAAATCCTGCCCTAGAATGAAGTAGTGACACAGAGACAGTGTCAGAGCCAATGATCACTCTTAGTATCCTTTGGTATTCTTTATAATGCTTAAGTTCTTGATATGCTGTCAATTCATCAGGCCTCTCATATATTTTCACCCTCTCATTCAATTGCTAAATATTTATTTAGCACCACAAACTATTTGAGATCCTGTGATTCCGCAATAAACAAATCAAATTCCCTGCTCTTTAAGAACCTTGCATTCTTTTTAGGGGATGATAGACATTAATCTTATAAATATACATCATAACAATACTGCCCTGGTGATATTAACATGCAATGTAAGGTCTCTGCTCTGAGGTTGCATAGGAATTGTTAGCCAGAAAGACTGTTGAGTGTGAGAGACAAGTAATTAAAGATTTTCAAATTGATTTGACCCATGTTAAAATCCTGATCTTTTACTCCAGTCACTATGCAAGTCACTTAACATAGATAGCCGGTATGGATAGGAGCTACCAGGAAACCCAGACTTAAAGTGCAATTCTCAGTAATCCCAAATTTATGAAAAAGCTTGATACGTGCCACTAGAATGATCAAGTGAATGGGGATTGCCTAAGCAGCTTCAGGAGCACAGCTTCCTCCAGATGCCAGAGTAGGGTAGCCACATCTTCAAAACTTTTCAGGCTAACTACTCTACTACAGGGAGTGGTGAGGTTCCTTGCTAGTATCCTATGTTCTCCACAAGTAAAGAGTGCTCAGTCTTTCTCTTGTTTCCACCCAGAAGCCAAGCCAAAGATGAGCAACAGGACTGCAAGGAGGCTGGACCTGATAACAGTGAAAATGAGGATCCACTCCTGGTGAAGTGAGCAATAAAATGGACACTCTGGTTCAGGATACTCTAAGTTTCAGGCTGTTCCTAAACTGACTGGTGAGGCAGTCCCCTTACAGGAGAGGCATAGAAGAGGTGGCAAGAGGAAAGGAAAGTGGTGTAAGGAGATTTTAGAGGCCCAGCCCTTGCTTTGGCTGTGACTACCCATCTACCACGTTAGGCTGAGGAACCACAATAGATGCATGAAAAGGGTGGCGATCAATAGGCTTTGCCCTACATTTCTCTGTATTGTAGTGAGAATATCTGATCCAGTCTATGGGAAATGGTTAGGAATCCTTGGGAAAAAGAAATAGTGTCAATTGAAAACTTTAACCAATTAGTTAAAATGTTTCAGTGAAGGAAGGAGGTAAAGAAACCATATTAAGAGCCCTACCAGTTAGTTTACAGGAGGAAAAGTTGGCTATTTAATGAAACTCTGAAGAGCTAAATCGAACCAAGAGGGTAATGTTATGTATCTGAAGAACTCTGTAGACTTTGGGGTGCTGCCTACTTCAAATTCATTCTCAAGTGGGTAGTGCAGTAACAGGCTGTACTGGGCAATAGGAGGTAGACAGTAAAGTAACAGAGATCATAACTATAGGAAGTAGCTACCATACATGGGATTGGGAGAATACAAGAAAAAGTTTGTGTTTATCAGAACTGGGAAGGTTGGAAGAGAGGCCCTGCTGAGCTGACATTCAAATCTTGGAGGATTGGTGGCTAGGGGGTGCTGCCTGATTGGTACTGGTACCTCTGAAGGGTCCACTGAGGATGTTTCTTGAAGATACAGTGTCTTTGTTCACTGTCATGTATCTAGTTCCTACTACAATACTTGGTACCAACCAAATATTCCTTCAAAGAAAGAATTCTCCAATTCTTACCCATCTACTCCAGACCATCCAAAATAGTTCATGGGCAAGGATTATGAGTTCTAGTATTATGTTCCTTTTTCTGCCCAGTATACTCAAGAATAAAGCCATTTGAAGGGTATAGGCAACCTAAAACTGCAAGGAGGTCAACAGTTGCATCACAGTTTCCCTGGCCACTGCAAACCCATGAGTGGGAGAATCCTGACAGTGAGGCCTCGATGAGTAGGTACTTCCTTGCATTTTCATTTACTTTCACTGGCTCTGCTCATTTATAAATTCTAACTCCTTGGAGCTCACATCCAAAGCCCTTCAATAATATAACTATCCCACAGGCTATCCCCTTCCTCACCAAGAATCTCCAGTGAAGTCAGGCTGTCCCAGACAGGTCATATTCAAGCCCAACTCTTTGCCCTTGCTGAGGATTTTGGAAGATGTTCCTTTTTGCCTCTGTGTAAAGTAGAGGTAAGTGGGTGACACTGGGAACTGGCCTATACAGCTTGTCATGAGGACCATGCTCAAGGAGGCTGTATGCAGGGGAACGTGTGGTGGCACCAGCAAGGCTCAAACTGGGGAAACACTGAAGCACATTCTTCTGTCCTGCATTTGCTTCTCCTTCTTTCCCTTTGAGGTAGAATATGCATTCTTCTTTGCCCATATTTAATTCCCTAGAAAGGCCAAGACCATGTCACTCTTACTTCTCACCATAGCTTAGCTAAGGTACTAATAGCTCAAGTGCACAGGCCAAGGACCATGGGCAATGTACCATCCATCTGCCACTTTATATGCATGGGTATTTCACAACAGCTTAAGTATTTATGCCTTGTTCTAAATGGGTAAGTTTTGATGTTGTTTCTAAACTTGTTCTAAATTGGTAAGTTCTGATGATGTCTGCCCCTCATACGCAGCCTGCCTTTTCTCTGCAGTCAGAGTCTCATGCAGTCCCTGCATTTTCCTTATGCCTATGATCTCCATTCTCAGTGACAGTTCAAACCCTTCCCACCCAATTCTATTCCTCCTTTCCCTATTTCCTGCCCTTTATTCTGTCTCTATACGTCCTACTGCCCTGAAGCAGGTTCTACACCTAGATCCCTATCAGGACCCAGCAGGCTTCAACATGACTGCAAAGTTTCTAATTGAGAAAACTACAACCAAAAGCCAAGGAAGGGGAGGGAGAAACACCTTTATTTTCATCATAAATAGCAGTGCTTATAAATTTGTAAAAACTGTGTAAGAGAGAAGAAACCAGAAACTGGGTTGGGGGTGATGGTAAAATGAGAAATCTTATAAAATTAAACTAGATATTGCACTTGCTCTAAGATCAGGTTGCTTAGATTTAGTATTGCCCAAATGGCTTAACCTGTCCTTCCTTTCTTTTGTTCCCTTTTAGGTGGTGACTTCATTGCAGAGTAGTGATCTGCCTTGAGGGCAGCAGTAGTATAAAAAAGTAAATGCCTGGAAGTCAATTATTGCTTTAGAATAGATCCAGGCTGTTAAAATTCTAGATGTGCTCCTCAGGAGGTTGGGGAGAATTTCTTCTCTGATGTGGCCCAGAAACAGTTCTCAGGCTACTAGGCATACGTTCTTTGTTCAGAACAAGGATACTCTAGTTTCCCGGCAGGGATTATTATGGGTTTTAGAGCTTTCTCCCCTACAAAGCAAAATGGAAATCCACAGTGAGACAGGTCCTTGAAGTTGCAGGCAGAAATAGAAAGAATTCTACTTTTGTAGGCTGATTTCTATTTCTGGACATGGTTCTTGAGATCCAGTTGTCAAGAATTTTACTGCTAAGCCAGGGACTGGCTAGTAGAACTCTCCACAGCAGAAGGAAGCTCTAAGAAACACATGAAGCTCTAAGAAACATAGAGTTGATGTGTCTGGTTTTCTACAAACACCGCACATCTCTTCCTTCCTCTGATATATCTCTTCAATGTGTATCCCAGCGGGGGGGTGAGGACAGAGATCGTAGTGAAATTTCTCTCACGTTGAAAGCACTTGCACGGCTTTTCCCCAGTGTGGATTTTCTGGGAGGTAGTCAGATTGGATCTGTCGTTGAAGCCTTTCCCACACTGGGCACACTTGTACAGTCTTTCCAGTGTGGATTTGCCAGTGAGTGCCAAACTAGGAACTTTTGTTGAGTCTCTTCCCACAGACAGTGCACTGATAAGGCTTCTCCCCAGTGTGGATCCTCTGGTGAACAATGAAGCTGGAGCTCTGGTTGAAGCTTTTCCCACATCCCCCACCCTGGTAGGGTCTCTCCCCTGTGTGAGTCCTCAGGTGGGCAGTGAGGTTGGAGCACTCACTGAGTCCTTGCCCACACTCACTGCGCTTGTGAGGCTTCTGTCATGTGTGGAGTTTTTGATGTTGAAGAAGATAAGAACCTCGGCTAAAGTTTTTCCCACATCTGTGACATTTAGAAGCTTTTTCCAGTTCAGGGGCTGGCTGGTGATAAGAGGAGGGAGAACTCTGAGAGCATTTTCTCCCACACAAGAGACATGTCCCAGGCTTCTCCTCAGGCCAGAGTCTCTAGTGACATCCTCTCCTGGGATGGGGCTATCTCCTCACTCTCCCCTGGACAATGTCTATATTGCTTTCTTGACATTGGCTCAGCCTCCCAGAATGTTTTTAGCTTAGAGTGGCAAAAAAAAAAAACCAAAAAAAAAAACTTCTCCACTAGACTTTCTCTGTGAAGCTGTGTTCATTTCTACTTCTTCTGAATCATCCCATTTCAGATTCTCCTTTTAAGTGCCATTCTTCATCTCAAAACCTGAAAGAATAAAATTACATTGGACTCTGGAGAAGGAAAACAATGGAATGAGGAAAGAATTACAATTAAATTACTATAAAGAAAAAATACCTAATTGAATTCTTCATGTGCCTCAGTCTTCTGCTAAGGAAAAACCTAAATTTTATTTTCCAATTGTAATACTTTTTAGCTCCAAATTTGTGGTCACTGGCAAATATACCAGACATCTCCCTGCTTCACTCTTATTCTGTAAGTTTTTGGATGTTCTGACATAATGACAAAACTGAAGCAGAGAGTGGAGCTCTGTGTCAACTGCCCATCTGTCTATAGGTGTGTTCACAATTGTTGATGGCTTAATTCCTGGGAGCTGAATCTTAAAAGGCCACCACAAGTTTGGGCAGCTGGAAGAAGAATAAAGCATTTCTGAGTGTCTGGCAAGCACAGACTTAGGTTATGAAAGGAGGGAAGCAGAAAGAGTCTGCGCTGGAGGCCGAACTGGGCAAAGTAGGGAAGCAAAGGAAGTGAAACTGCATGAGAAAAAATGACGTGGACTCTGAGAGAGACCAGGAAATGCAAAATCGGGGCTCTAAAATGCAAGGGAAATCACCCTTAAACTGCATGAAAACCGAAGCTCTCTGACCTGTGCATGTTACTCATCAAGAAGAAGCCAAGGCCAAGAGCAGAAACAACCCTTTGTAAGTGTACTTTGCCATTCTTTGACCATCAGAACCAAGAGTCTTACAATCTGCTTGGAAACAGGACTGGCAGGTCAGCTCCCCTAACTTCCTGGCCAGGAACCCTGAAGTCCTTTTCATCCCTGGCTATACCGTCTACAGCAGTACCTTCTCCAATCTCTGTGGACTCCCTGTTCTGCTGACTCAGCTTTCCAGACTCCGTGTCACTTCCTCTTGGCCAGAAACAGCATCACTTGCCACAGGAGATGCAGAGGAGGTTGAAAAGGCATCTATTTTTCGTGAAAGATACACGGCTCAGGCATACAACCTCTCCTCACTTTGCAGTAACCTGACTGTAGGCTTTTGAACTTGGTGTGGCACTGCTGTGGGGTTCCCAGGAAACCCTGCTCCTGGATTTACTCCCCCACAGCCTGTAGTTCTACCAATGGCTCTGGAGTTATGAAACAGAATTACTGAAAGTGGCCAGGAGTGTCTTGTTCTCATTGCCCCCATGCATACCTGCACGAGAGGACAAAGCACACAGAGGTCAGATCAGAAAGGACTGGATACCTCAATGCAGGTTTCCAGCAGCCCAACAACATACACGCTCCTAAAACTATGCCAGAACTGACTACCATCACTCAGAAGACAAACCATCCTGTCCAACTGAGAAAGATTGTAGTGTATTTACTAAAGCTGCCCTTTTTATTTCTCTTTAATTATCCTGAATCCCACTTGTTTTTCCTCAGGGCAGTGCTTGCCTGTCTCCACAGTGGTGGGAATCCCTAAGGGAGTGTGGTCACATAAGAGGACCTGGTGAACAGACGAGTCTTGGAGGGAAGCAAAGATTCAGAGAAGAGAAGAGCTGATCACAGGACACTTCTGCCTACTTCCACCCACTTCTGGGAAATGTTCACAGAAGAGCTCAGCCACTTCCCCATATAGTTGATGGCTCTGCTGACACACTGGAGTTTCTTGTAAAAACCAAGGCTCTCTGAAAACAGACAGGAAAGTCCTGGTTTCATTAGTGGCCAAGGGTACACCTGCTACTTTTCCATACACCAAGTCTGGCTGTTATACATCACCCTTTATTTTTTTTCTTCCCCCTTTGCTAGTGTCCCATGGGCTTCAACTCCAGTCTCAGTTGTGACTCAGAGTTCTCAGTTGGAACTCAGAACTTTTCTTCACTCTGTAGCAGTGAATATCTGGGGTCCCTGTGTGTTTACTCTGATTCAGCCCAGAGATGACATTCAGACCATGAACGGGAAACCCTGCATGTAAAAAAGCAGGGAGGAGTTATCAAGGCCAAAGCCAACTGCAGAGCATGTCTCTGAATCTGATTGTCAGGGAGGCTTCTCTGAAGAGGAGCAGCCCACATGGGGCAGAACTGATTTGAGGAAGGGAAATGATCGGTCCTGAGAATGACAAAGGGCTCTTGGTGCCTCTTGAAGTACCTGGGCATAGAAGTGGACTCTCATGGTTGGGTTATTTTGTCACTCTCCTCTGTCACTCAGGATATCACAGCCCTGTGTGTGAGCACACGTTTGTTCATCTTTCATCTGTTCATTGCAGTCTATGCCTCACTGATTTCTGTCTCACTGATTTCTGTCTCCTGTTCTGTTTCTCAGAACAGGAGACAGAATTTCTGTTTTTCCTGTCTTTTCTCCCCCTCTTGCCACGGACCTCCTCACACTCTCTGTCCCCACTGCTTTCCTTCTCACGCCCCTCCCTTGCTCTTGCTCACTGTTCACACATGCTGTCCATCCCTGTCATGAGACCTCTGGCTCCATTGCTTTCCTTTCCTTTCAGTCTCTGCGTCCAGCCCTGTGCTTCCTTTCTGTGTGTGTGTCTCTCTGGGTCTTCCATTCTCTGTCTTCTTTTTCTTTATTTCTCTTGCCTACTCTCCATATTTTCCTTCTTTGCCTTTACCTAACAGACTCCCCACTCTCTTTGTCTCCTTCCTTCTCAGGTTCTTCCCGACTCTCCCTTTCTCTCTGAACAACTGAGCACCTCCACTCTGGACCTAGAGGGAATACAGATCCTTACCTAGCAAGATGTCTGCCATCCTTCTACGTAACATCCCAGCAGAGGGAACCTTCTGTATAGGTCCAAGGTGTGTCTGTCTTTCTTGACAGAGGGATACAATTCTGTCGTCACACATGACTGGCCCCTGTAACAACACTGGGATCTGCTGCTACTGATAAAATAGCACTGCTCTAGCCTTGGGGTGGGGCAGAGATAGCACCATAGTCATTGGGTCAGAGGCAAAGCCAGGCAAGGGTGGTCAGGCCACTGAGAGAAGGATGGGGTAGGTAAGCAGTCATGTGATGATGTCAGGGTGGACAGAATAAGAAAACCACCCAGGACAAGCTCAATGGACCACATAAAAGTCTAATATCTCTGGGAAAGAATGAGTTTTAGAGTGAGAGTCAGTGCAAAGTGAAATGGGAACTTCAAGAAACCAAAAATGTCAACCACAACTCACCTGGGTCTCAGTAATACAGAGCATAGCACCTGTCTCCTGGTTTTAAAGACCCCTCTTTTGAGATGGTTCCCGGCAGCCTGCAGAGTAAGCCAGGCTAGGGGAGAGACATCCACTATTAAAGAGCAGCTTCCACATAAGTGAAGTTTCTGAGTGGAGTCCCTGGGCCAACAGCATCAGCAGCCCCTGGGAATCTGTCACAAATGCATATTCCCAGGCCCCACCTCAGATCTACTGAATCAGAAAGTCTAGAAGTGGGGCTAGAAATCTGTTTTGACATGTCCTCAGATAAGTATGATGCACACTCAAGTCTGAGGAAGACTTTCATAGCCAGTAGCCTCATTGTGTGTAAAAAAGTTTATTTCACCAGATTCTTCTTTGCTTAATAGCTTAAAAAAAAAAAAAGTTGTTTTAATCCCAAAGAAATATGTACATATTATCAAAAGAAAAATGTTAAGACAATAATTGTGTGTGTTGCGGGGGTGGCTGCCCCAGCTGGTATGGCTCAGTTGGTTGGTCATTGTCCCACAAACCAAAAGGTCATCGGTTTGATTCCCAGTCAGGGCACATGCCTATATTGTGGGTTTCCCTCCCTCCCTCCCTACCCCTCTGTCTAAAATAAAAAATAAAATAAAATTTAATAATGGTGGTAGGGGAGGGAATGTCTTATAGCCAAATACTAGAGATAACCATATGCTCTTAAAAATACCATAGTGATGTGGTATTTTTATTTATCTCAGACCTTTTATTTATTTCAGACCAAGATAATATATTCTTTCCCAGATCCCCACCTTCAAGAATTCTACAAAGAAAACAGTTCATTTTGATGATTACTAATGGACCTTCAGAGGACATTTGGAAGTTCCAACACTTAGGATCCGAGCATCCGATGGGAATGGTGAGTGAAGCAAGCAGACTTGGGACCCAGTGAATCCTGTCCTCCCCCACTTAACTTAAAGACCCCAGAGCCTCAGAAAATCACACACTCCAGAGAGCACAGATTTCCCAAGGATTAAAAAAAAAAAATGCTGAGTGGCAAAGAGAGTCGTTACATTACTTAAAAAAATACAGAAGGAGCCCTGGCTGGTGTGGCTCAGTGGACTGAGTGCCAGCCTGTGAACCAGAGTCACTAGTTGCATACTCAGTCTAGGGCACATGCCTGGGTTGTGGGCCAGGTCCCCAGTAGGGGGTGCATGAGAGGCAACTACACATTGATGTTTCTCTCCCTTTATCCCTCCCTTCTCCTCTCTAAAAATAAACAAACAAACAAACAAACAAATAATATTTTTAAAAATACAAAGGCAAATAAACTTCTTAGACAATTATCCATTTCATCAACAGATGAAACATCATTTCACCAACAGATGAAATGCCAATTTAAACACCATGAAAATACCAAGTTTTCCTCCAGGATTTGAGTTATATATAGATGAGCTAGCTTTCCAAACTTATTTAGCAACTTGTAATGGCAGCTTTCAATTAAGCGGAAAAAGCAGCAGTGGTCTTTAGGCTATCTAGAAATGTTTGGAGCCAGAGTGCTTCTTGGAAAGAGATTTATAAATTTAGAGCCTTGGTCTGTCCATGCAGTGGAATATGAGTCAGCCATGAAAAGGAATGAAGTAGTGATATATGCTGGAAACATACTAAATGAAAGAGGCCAGACACAAAAGGTCACGTATTATAGGATTCCACTTCTATGAAATGTCCAGCACAGGCAAATCCATAGAGAAACAACGAAAAGCAACTGGTTAATAGGTACAGCATTTTCTTGTGGGGGAACAAAATGTTGGAACCAGCCAGCAGTAGTGCGTGTATAACATTTTTAATGTATTAAATGCTACTGAATTGTTCACTTGAAAATGGCTAATTTTAGCCCTGGCTTGTGTGGCTTAGTGGATTGAGTGCCAGCCTGTGAACTGGAAAGTTGCAGGTTCGGTTCCCAGTCAGGGCACACGACTGGGTTGTGGGCCAGGTCCCCAGCTGGGGGGTGTGTGAGAGGCCACTGAATGATGTTTCTTAAGCACATTGATATTTCTCCCCCTTTCACCTTCCCTTTCCTTCTCTCTAAAAATAAATAAAATATTTTTAAATGGCTAATTTTATATGACGTGAATTTCACCTAAATTAAGAAAAATTTTCTTTAATTAAATTTTTCTGAAAAATTGAGACAAATAAAAACAAAAAATAGAGCTTTGGAAGAAAGACAAAAATAATAGGAGGAATATATTCTGGAAGAGATTAAGCTGGATGGGCGGGAGATTTATTCAATATCTTTAAGTACATAAAGAACTGCAGAAGGTCACTGTAAACTTGTTCACCTTAACACAACTGATACAAAATAACAGAATTAAATTGCAATAAAAGAGAATTTGGCTAACACATAACAGAGCTCCACCCTACTTATGTGCTATTACCATCAACTAATTTGAGGTCTTGTTTTTTAGGTATATTTCAAGGGCATTTAATCTGGAACCCAGGGGCAAACTCAAGCTCAGACCTGCATTTCCCACAGATGATTGCTCCTGCCCCACCTCAGGTGAGGGTGCAGGCCTCTGCTTACCTCCTGGCTGTTCCTGTGGTGGTTGGTGTGAGCTCCAGGACCCCTGCAGTCTGTTTCTCGGGATGAACTCTCTGTTTCAGGTGGGATCTCAGTGATTCCCTGGCTGCTTCCAAAGGGGCTGTCTCTTTGAGAGCACATTCAAGTCCTTCCCAGGATCCAGGTCCTGAGAACAGACCTCATCATCTGTCACGACACATTCCTGCCTAAGCTGCACCTTACAACCCCTCAGAGTAGCATTAGAAAAGAACGTGACACATAGGGAAGCAGAAGAGAAATATTCTCAGGGCCACTGTAAAATAAAAATAAAAATAAAAATGAATAGAATTTGGTCTCAATCGCTTTAACCAATCATTAATAGGAAAGCACCTAGTATAGAGCCTGACACACCAGAAGTGCTAAAAGTGATACAGTTGTTGGAAGTGAGAGTGTCTACTTCCACTTGAGAAAGCTCCTGTGATCTCAGCACTACTACCATTTCTTCTCCCCACAAATTCATATATGACAAAGTGCAATGCATTCCACTTTCAAAAGATCCCTTACATTGCTCCTCATTCTCTCTCTGTACTCTCCAGCCTCTTGGCACCACTATCATCACAGCTTAACTGTCCGCCCTGCATCCTTTCCGCCGCTGGACCCTCTCCATGGGTGTCCAAGCTTTTGGCATCTCCGGGCCACACTGGAAGAACAAGAGCTGTCTTGGGCCATGCATTAAATACATTGTGACACATAATCACACACACACACAAAACCCTCATAATATTTTAAGTAAATTTATGATTTTGTCTTGGGCCGCATTAATAGCCATCCTGGGCTGCATGCAGCCCATGGGCCATGGGTTGGCCACCCCTGCAAGTCTAATCCATTTTTTCTCTCTGCAAAAAATCCAGTAGATCTTTTAAAAATGTAACATCTCTTCCATCTCTGTTAATACTCTTCAGTGACTTCCCACTGCTACACAGAATAAAACCCAAATTATTCTAACAGCCTGAAAGGCTCTGCATGACATGACCCCTGCCTTCCTCTCTCACTTTGTCTCCTATCATTTTTCTCCTAGATCCTGAAAGCTGTAGCCACAAACCCTCCCTCCTTTATCAAACATCAAAGTCCTCCTCACCCGAAGCTCTTGGAGAGCGCTGTGCCCTAGGGCTGCAGTGCGCTCCTCTCCGCTCCAGGCATAGCCAGCTCCTTCTCATATCTCAGCACTAACATCCCTTCTGAGGACACTGCCCCCCTACCTGACTCCCCCACAGTCATCCTCTATTAGATCACCTTGCTCATTCTTTCAGAGCACACATCTGTAAGTATCTTTATTCATTTGCAGATTGTGTTTCCTCCAAGGAATGCAGGATCCAGTAGCCCAGGTGCCATGCCTATCTTGTTCAATATAAAATCCCCAATATTGCCCTGGCCAATGTGGCTCACTTGGTTGGAATGTCGTCCCATGGACCAAGGGATGGAGGGCTCAATTCCCAGTCAGGGCACATGCCTGGGTTCAGTCCCTGGTCTAACATCAATAAGCATGTCCTAGGGTGAGGATAAAAAAAAAAAAATAACCCCCCAATAGCTGGCATATCATTGTCACTTAAAAAATCTCATAATATTTTAAGTAAATTTATGATTTTGTGTTAGGCTGCATCCATAGTCATTCTGGGCCACATGTAGAGAGTATTTTTTTTTTTTTAGAGAACTGTTCTGGGTATTTTTACTTTAATTAGAGACTCTAAACATTCACTAAATATATGAATGTCCAAGTTATTTCAGCAAATATGAAATTCTTCCCGTAGACTTAGGGCACAGGATCAACTCAAGCTACCTAGTATTTTGGTGAATGGCATAGAGCTAGTTTGACCAGTAACTAGATTCCTGTGCTCCTCACTCCAACTTGTTAAAATCAAAACCCGAAGATTCTGGCTTCCTTTTCTCAACTATTGCCCAGGTATTCTTTGTATACCCTCAACCAGAGACCACAGCTTCCTCACCATTTTCTTTTTTCTTTTTAGATTTTATTTACTTTCAGAGAGAGAGGAAGAGAGGAAGAAAGAGGGAGGAAAACAGCAATGGGGGGGAGATTCATGGATTGGTTGCCTCTTGCATGCTCCCAACCGGGAACCTGGCCTGCAATCCAGGCATGTGCCCTGATTGGGAATTGAACCATCAACCTCTAGGTTCACAAGCCAGCACTCAGTCTACTGAGCCACATCAGCCAGGGCAAATTTCTCACCATTTTCTGGACACCGCTTCTATACTCAGGTCTGGGTCTTCTCTGGCAAGATGGTGAGAAACTGCTCCAAAACCAGCAGCTCCAGGATTTGCTCTTTCGAGTGTGTCTTAGGCCTCAGCTGTGTTCCAAGAGTGTGCTAAAAGCTTCATGGGGGCCAGTTACCTCCTGACAGCAGAACTGCCCGAATCATTAGTGGGAAGAAGCTTTGTAGTCAAGGCTGGTGCTATGAAGAGCTGATTTCTGTCCCTGTGTGGAATCCTTGCCTGGTGATGGGTGTGCTTGGGGACTCTTTGTTGCAGCCATCATTCACTTCATGAACTGGCTTACTGGTTGCCACTTCCACCCTGAGAATTAAATTCCATTTCTTTTCATATCATCGAGAAGCAGTTCTCCTGGATACCAATGAAGGAATCAGAGACAGATTGAAGCAAATGTGCAGAATCACAGTTGGAAAAGGCTCAACTTTGAAGGGAGAGTGGAAAAAATATAACATCAAACTATTCCATATTCCTTCCCTCTGCTTCTTGAGATTTATTTCTATCCTTTACTCCCTCCAACAATCCAAGGACCCAAAGCACTAGAAATATCAAAAAACATACTTTTCTCCAAGCCAGATTTCTCTCTGCTAAGGAATTCCTCAAACTACTCACAGTGTAGTCCAGCTGTTCCTTCATGGTCCCCATGTCTCGATCTTGTCCCTGCCCTTTCCCACCCTCGAAAAGCCTGGATCCACCTTCCCAATTGCCACCTTCTCTTAAGAAGAGACTACTATATGAGTGCCTCTCGATTAACCTCTATTACTGTGACACCCTCCTCTCTACCACCACTATCACATAAAATCCGGATGAAAAATGACTTATGGTGTGCTGTATATTGGTCCCTTCCCCAGCATTCCTTCCCCACTTCTGATAGCAGCATCTTTCTTTTTGAAAGAGCCCCTCTCTATTCCACTGGCTCTGGTGGGGCTATTCATCATTACAGTACTCTTCTACCTACTCCAGGAGTGGGTACCTGAAAAAGGCTGGGCCTGTCAAAATTCTTCTCTGAGATTTTACACACAGGTAGGGTAGGAGAAGTTCTGAATTTCCTGTGAATTGCTAAACTGGGAAGATGTAAGACTGGAACTATCTTCAATTATGTCCCACTCAACATTCTTCTTTTCTACAAAAGGGATAAGCCTGTTTATAGGAATTTAAAAAAAGAGAGAGATTTGGGTTGGCTTTCTTCCAAAGAACTTGAACTGCATTTATATTCACTTTACATTTCAGTGTGGCAGTAGGGGCTAGAGGTAGAAGAATCAAAGATGATGTTAACAGTCCTTTTTAACAAAAAAGGAGCAGGCCTCACATCCCCCCTTACCTTACACATTTACATACACCTGCATTTTATCCAAAAGAATAATAAATGCTAGTTTATGTTTTTAAAGATTTTATTTATTTATTTTTAGAGGGAGGGGGAGAGGGAGAGAAACATGGATGTGAGAGAGAAACATCAATCGGTTGCCTCCTGCACGCCCGCAGCTGGGGCCCTAGTCCGCAACCCAGGCATGTGCCCTGAGTGGGAACAGAACTGGTGACTCTTCGATTTGTGGGACGATGCCCAATCCACTGAGCCAACACCAGTCAGGGCAATAAATGCTAGTTTCATGAAGAAGGCGGAGCCAGCACTCCTCTGGACCCCTGACATCCCATTCCATGCATACCTAATTTTGAAATTCTGGTCTCTCAAAAACGTGTTTCCCTCTGGCGATGATCCACTCAGCGGAAAGCAGGATGAGAATGGGGACCAGACTGATTCACTTTCACTCGGCAGGGATGCATTCAGTGAGTACTCCTAGAGCACTGGATGCTAAGGTTCGGTACTGTGGCTGAAGTGGCGTAGCAACAGACCCGCAGGTTTCCGCTGCCGCGAGACGGGGATGAGACGATCAGGGTCAAAGGCCAGAAGGAGTCCGGATTCGGGCGCACAGATCCGAACCCGGACTGGTTATCTCTGGTGGATCGAGGGCACCGGGGCGCAGATAGGTGACAGCCGGGCATGCCAGAGCCTCCCGGGCCTGGCCCGACCTCCCTGTAAAGACTCTGCCGGCAAAGGGCACCCAGGACGGTGTGGGGCCCAGCTGCGAGCTCCCGGCCTGGAGCAAGTAGGGCACTCATCAGACACACACTCACGACTCTCTAAACTTGTTCAGCCGCCGGCCCGTAAGTCAGCGCGCTAGCCGCAGTGTTGTTTGCTAACGTTCGCAGGCCCTGACACTGGACTACAACTCCCGGGGTGCACTACGACAACTGGGCACTGTTCCTCATCAGCATCGACAGATACAGCAGCCAATAGACAGGAGAAACTGCCAATCCCTCTAGGGAATAGGCGGGCTCTCCCGTGGCGTAGTTCCTCCGCAGCCAGTGGGAGTGTCGGCGAAGAGCGGCTTTTGCCCCGCCCCTAGCCCTGGCTCCTGGTTCTGGTTTCCCGGTCCCCTGAGAGGTGAGTCTGCTGCAGGTGGGCGCCGGGTGTGGGGCTGTTGGCGACTCTACCTTATCAGGGGCCAGCCCGGACTTGCACTCGGCCAGGAAGTTGAGCCAAGTGCGGGAGTTTTGCCAAGCCAGGGGCCCGAGACTGGCGCTCTCCGAGGCTGGAGCGGCTGGGCCTTCGGATCCTGTGGAACGAACTGTCACAGTGCCTCCAACCATCCTGCTCGCAAGCCGGAGGCTTTCGCTAACTCCCAACCCCCGGAGTGCGCCGCGGCCTGCCTGAGATCATCCTGCAGCTCGCGGCGAGATGCCGGAGGTCTGCCTAATCAGAATGCCGAACAGTTGGAGCAGGCTACCTGGCTGACAACTTGAACTTCGTAGGGATTTCTGTCAGCCCCTTAGGTCATACTGCGCATCCCGCCCCCCGCCCCGACTTCGTGTGCTTATTGCCTAAATAAAAGCGGTATTTTCCCCAGTTTCCTTTTAGGACGTTATGACTCTTCTTCACAAGACAGTTCTTGAAACTGACGGAAAGATAGATTCTTTCCACTGTCGGGGACTGTGTCATCTTCAAGAGTTTGGGGTCAAGTCCAACGAATGAGAAGGCCCTGTCCTGTTGGGTAGAAATTTTATATTGGGGTAATTTAATTAGACCCGAACTGCATCCTCTGCTCAACATCCTCAGAAGAACTTCGTTTCTAGCATCTTTCCAGCATTCGGAAAGACTTCTCCACGGCCATGATCCCTTAGGCTTTGAGCTGTTTACAGGGAGGGAGAAGCTGTCTCCTGAGCCCCAAAATGGCGGCTAAGATGGAGATAACTTTGAGCTCTCAGTCCCACATTCAGGCTTCTTCAAAGCAAGAGAGACACATCATAACAAAGCTAGAAGAAAAGCGGGGGGCATCTCTGCAAAAAGACTGCCCGGATCCTGAGGTGTCCCGCCAGAGCTTTAGACGGTTCTGTTATCAAGAGGTGTCTGGACCCCAAGAGGCACTCTCCCGTCTCCGACAGCTCTGCTGGCAGTGGCTGCAGCCCGAGGTGCACACCAAGGAGCAGATTTTGGAGCTACTGGTGCTGGAGCAGTTTCTGAACATCCTGCCCCCAGAGATCCAGGCTCGGATCAGGCATCGATGTCCAATGAACAGCAAGGAGATGGTGACTCTGGTGGAAGATTTTCACAGAGCAGCCAAGAGACCAAAGCAGTGGGTAAGGAGGGTCTTTTCTAATGGTCCCTAGGATTTCTTTTTTGTCTGGGTACTGTTTGGTCTCTGGACCCCTCCCTAGATAGAGCCCAGAAATGGACCAATGGCTTCAAATATGTCTTCTGGCCTCTATTTTTGGGTATAGCCCTCCTTCCCCCAGATGTACCAGGTTTTCAGAAAACCCAGTCACTGGCACTCCAATGAGGAAGTAGAAGATAGAGTAAGGTTATTGATTCTTTGCTGAAAGATCACCACCCATCCATTCCTCTTGAAGTTTTCCTACAATTGGGATTCTTATCGTCATCCTGTTGGGTAGGAATTTGGTTTTGGGGGAACTTCATTGGATCTTATTCCAGTGAATTGTCTTGCATATTACTTTTGGATCAGTAAGTCACAGCTCATTTGACTAATATTCCTTCCAACCCCTAACCCCCCAACTGAAACCAAAGTCCAGCCCTAAGCAGGAAGCAAACCACATGTGCTTTTTGGGAATGGAAGCAGGGAACAGGAGTGGGGCAGTCCTCTTAGACCCCTGCTACTACTTGGATGTCCTTACCAGGAGAGCCTTGGGAAGAACAATTTATTAGCTAAAAGTGGTTTTTAAAGGTCCCCACTATATTGCTTTCCAGTCCTACAGAGCCTGTTTTCAGAAGAAGTAGGAAGTCATTTGGGCATAAGGTGGGAATCTGCTTAGCCAATGTCATGGCTAACCCTAATGTCCATGCCTGCTCTCCGATGACTTTGACTACAGGCCTTGAGCAAGGCCCAAGCTTTAGGAGTATCCACTCAAGTATTTGAAGCAGCTTCATTCTGGTTATTCTCCATGTCCTTCCCTGTGCCTCCTTTGAGAGTTTCAGCAGTGTCTGTCAAAGTTGGCCTGTATGCTGTTATCAGGAATTCCCAGGATAAAGGGGTCAAAAGAGAGAGGACAAGCTGCCTTCAGTCAGTTCCCTGGCTGTACTCTAATTTATGGGGCTTGTTTCTAGGTGGCCGTTTGCATGCAGGGGCAGAAGGTACTCTTGGAGAAAACTGGATCTCAGCTTGGAGAACAGGAACTGCCAGACTTTCAGTTGCAAACTCCTAGGAGATATCCTAGGGAAACTTGTCTGGAGGAGCCTTCCCAGGCAGGACCTCAGGACGAGCTTAGCCCCCATCATTGGGAAAAATCCCCATTCCTTCTGGAACCACCCACCAAATTGGCTGGGACAGGTAAATACTCTGTGCCTCCTCTCTTCTCATCAGTCCTTTATCTCCATCAACGCATTTGTGGTTCTGAAAAGCTGTACACCAGGTGTTGGGTTTATTTTTAATATTGTATGTGACAGATCTTTGTTCCCAAACAAATTTCACTAACAAGAATGGTAATGATGCTACACATAAGACGTATGTTTTTATTTTCTGTTAATGACTATTTGACAATGCACTACATAATGGGACTATTCTACTGCCTACTTTTCTATCCCTTTCAGAGCTTCCTATAGTAGACAGGACCAAATATGACCACTGAGGAACTTCCATGCAAGATGTAGCTGAGTTTCATCATTTAAAATGGCCCCATGTTTAGAAAGCACCTAAAGAATGTTCTTTTCGCTAGAGAAAAAGCCCACTCCATATTATTTTCTGCCTCTTTCTCCTGTAATATTTTCCATGCTTTAAACTTTTGTGTCCACTTCCCTTCCTATCTCTGGTACAATGCCAGGATCACAGCCAACCCTATTCCACACAGCTCTGTAATTGCCAACCCTATTCCACATAGCCCTGTGATCACTAAAACTGAATGACAGAGACACTTTAACCAGTCTTGATGATGTGAATACAGGATACAGTCAGCAGGCTAGAGAAGAAAGTTTTCAGAAGAAGTAGGAAGTTAGTTACAAGGAGGTTAGAGCCTTGATCCCTTCATATTTGCTACATTCAGTGGAACACTTAGGTTTGATTATTCTCAGAACTCAAGGATGAGGACACATGGACAAAAACTATGCGGGGTGGAAATGGGAGGGAGGTGGGGAGGGCTGGGGTGGGAGTAAAAGACAGAAAACTGTGCATGATCAACAATTAAAGTAAAAATAAAAAAATAAAAAAAAAAGAACTCAAGGATGGAGAACTGCCCCATATCTGTAGCTTTCATGGTCCTGAATAAAGTGGACCACCCATATTCCCTTCTGCCTCAGCAGAGGCAAGTGCGTGTGTGCACCTTCTCTATCCCCTTTCATTTGATTCCTGAGAGAATATATTCTCATGTTTCTCATCCCTAAGATCCAACAGTGCCTTCTTTCAGAGCTGCATTGACCAACACAGTTGCCACATGCAACTATTTAAATTGTATTTATTGAGATACAATTCATATACTATAAAATTCACCCTTTTAAAGTGTGAATTTTGGTATAAATACAGTAGTTTTTAGCATAATTACAGAGTTGTACAATCATCACTAATTTCTGAATATTTTTATAACCTTGAAAAGAAACCCATACTCATTAGTAGTCACTCTCCATCCCTCCCTCTCTAGTTCCTGGAAACCACTGTCTATTTTCTGTCCCTGGATTTGCCTATTGTGGACATTTCATTGTCCAGAATCATACAATATGTGATCTTTTCTGACTGACTTCTTTCATTTAACATAATGTTTTCAAGGTTCATCCATGATGTAGCATGTGTCAGTACCTTATTCCTTTTCATGGCTAAATGATATTATATTAATGGATATTTTGTTTATCAATTGATGGACATGTGTGTTCTTTCCACTTTGGGCTATTTACTTGAATATTTATTTGTTTACCAGTTTTTCTGTGAACATGCTTTCATTTCTCTTGGGTATGGAGTGGAATCGCTGGGTGATACAGTAGCTATGATTAACTTTTTTAAAAAAGATTTTATTTATTTATTTTTAGAGAGGAAGGGAGGGGGAAAGAGAGGGAGAGAAATACCAATGTGTGGTTGCTTCTTGTGTGCCCTACATTAGGAGACCTGGCCTGCAACCTAGGCATGTGCCTCACCTGGGAATCGAATGAATGACCCCTTGCTTCGCAGGCCTGCACTCAATCCACTGAGGGCCTACGATTAAACTTTTAAGGAAATGCCAGACTGTTTTCCAAAACATCTGTGCAATTTTACATTCCTACCAACAATCTATGGGGATTCCACTTTTCTTACATCCTTGATAATACTTGTTATTGTTGGTCTTTTTGATTATAGCCATCCTTTAGTTGGGAAGTAGTATCACATGGAGGTTTTGAGTTATTTTCCTTATAACTAATGATGTTAACCATCCTTTCATGTGTTTTTTGGCCAGTTGTATGTATTTTTTGGAGAAATGTTCAGATCCTTTGCTCACTTTTAAATTGGGTTAGTCTTTTTATTGTTGAAAGAGTTCTTTACATATTCTGGATACTAGATCCTTATATAGAATTTGCAAGTATTTTCTCCTATTCTGTGGGTGTATTTTTACTTTCTTAATAGTATTCTTTCAAGTACAAATGTTTTTAATTTTAATGGAGTCCAATTTATTTATTTTTTTTTTGCTTATTTGTTTGTGTTATTGGTCACGTACCTAAATTACTATCACCTAATACAAAGTCACAAAGATTTACCCCTATGTTTTGTTCAAAGAGATTGGTTTAGTTCTTACATTTAGGTCTTTGATTCATTTTGAGTTAATTTTTATATATGTTGTGAAGTAGGAGTCCAACTTCATTCTTTTTTTAATATACTTTATTGATTTTGCTATTACAGTTGTACCATTTCTCCCCCATCATTCCCCTCCACCCTGCACACCCCCTCCCATCCACATTCCCCCCTTTTAGTTCGTGTCCATGTGTCATAAGTTCTTTAGCTTCTACATTTCCCACACTATTCTTGCCCTCCGCCTGTCTATTTTCTACCCACCGTCTATGCTACTTATTCTCTATACCTTTTCCCCCCTCTCCTCCTCCCACTCCCCTGTTGCTAACCCTCCATGTGATCTCCATTTCTGTGGTTCTGTTCTTGTTCTAGCTGTTTGCTTAGTTTGCTTTTGTTTTAGGTGTGGTTGTTAATAACTGTGAGTTTGCTGTCTTTTCACTGTCCTATTTTTGATCTTCTTTTTCTTAGATAAGTCCCTTTAACATTTCATAGAATAAGGGTTTGGTGATGATGAACTCCTTGAACTTGACCTTATCTGAGGAGCACTTTATCTTCCCTTTCATTCTAAATGACAGCTTTGTTGGATAGAGCAATCTTGGTTGTAGGTCCTTGACTTTCATGACTTGGAATACTTCTTTCCAGCCCCTTCTTGCCTGTAAGGTCTCTTTTGAGAAATCAGCTGACAGTCTGATGGGAACTCCTTTGTAGGCGACTGTCCCCTTATCCCTTGCTGCTTCTAGAATTCTCTGCTTCATTTTAATCTTGGCTAATGTAATTATGATGTGCCTTGGTGTGTTCCTCCTTGGGTCCAACTTTTTTGGGACTCTCTGAGCTTCCTGGACTTCCTGGAAGTCTGTTTCCTTTTCCAGATTAGGGAAGTTCTTTATTATTTGTTCAAATAAGTTTTCCACTTGTTGCTCTTCTTCTTCCCCTTCTGGTACTCCTATAATTCGGATGTTGGGACGTTTAAAGATGTCCTGGAGGTTCCTAAGCCTCTCCTCATTTTTTTCGAATTCTTGTTTCTTCCTGGTTTTCTGTTTGGTTGTTTGTTTCTTCCTTCTGGTCCACTCCATTGATGTGAGTCCCAGTTTTCCTCCCATCTCTATTGGTTCCCCATGCGTTTTCCTTCATTTCACTTATTGTAGCCTTCATTTTCCATCTAATTTGCGACCCAAATCAACCAATTCTGTGAGCATCCTGATCACCAGGGCTTTGAACTGTGCATCTGATAGGTTGGCTATCTCTTCGTCTCTAAGAGGAATTGGCTCTGAGGCTTTGATTTGTTCTTTGGTTTGAGCCATTTTTTTGGTGGGGGGTCTGGTCTCAGCTGTTATGTAATGAGGGGTGGAGCCTTAAGTGTTCCCCAGTTCAGCCGGGGCAGCCCAGTTGCTGGGTAGTGATGCTGTATGTGGGGGTAGGGTTCGAGAGGGAACGATGGTGCTTGCTCCACTCTCTCTCGGATTCTAGTCCTTTCCACCGCTTCCCCTTTGCCTGGATTATCTGTGCACAAATGTGGGACCACCTGGTCAGCCATCCCCCTTGTGAGGCCTCACTGGGTCTGCACAGTAACCACCCCATGGCCAGGATCCGTTAGCTGCCGCCTGTGCGCCTGGGGTCTGCTAGCCGCTGCCTGTATGCCTGGGAACTGCCAGCTTCTGCTGCCTGTGTACCTGGGTCCACACCTCCACTTTTTCCTGCCGTGACTCCGCCCCTCTTACCGGTCTGGATGAATGGTTGTTGCACTTCCATACAGTTCAATTTTCTATCAGTTCCGGTTGTTTTCTTGTTTCTAAATATTTATTGCCTTAATTTTGGTTGTGAGAGGAGGCACAGCGTGTCCACCTGTGCCTCCATCTTGGTTGGAAGTTCCCAACTTCATTCTTTTGCATCTGGAAATGCTCTCATCCCAGCACCATTTATTGAAAATACTGTTCTGTCTCCATTTCATTGTCTTGACAACCTTGTTGGAAAACAATTGACTGTAATTCTATGGGCTGCTTATTTAAATTAATTAAAAGTTTAAAAATCCAGTTTCTCAGTCGACACTAGTCACATTTCAAGTATCCAATAGTTACATGTGGCCAGTGGCTGCCATATTGAATGGTGCGTGCATGCATGTGCACATGCTGCCCGCCTCAGAAATTCTGTGGGGTAGCACAGTTCTAGATCTTCTGCTTGCCTGCAGGCCATTGCAGCTCATTTCCATCCTGATTCTCAATCCCGGTGGTCACAAGTTAGGTAGTTTCTGTAAATAGGATGCACATCTAACCCATATTCCAGTTTCCAAACATAAATGCTGGCAATTTTATAAGGAAAGAAAATCCCACATTCACTGGGTTTACCATTATTTGTAGAGATGGTGGTGGTCATTGAGTGTCCATGAAGAGAGAATATATTTGCAATGTTGAAATTCCAACTCTCTTTTCATTCCTTAGTTGATACTCAGGCCTTATGGTTTTTCTTTTCCCTATTTCTTCTTTCCTAAACCTTTCCTAAATTTAGGAAGGGTGAGAGGGTCGAAGAACTTGGTTCCTAATTTTAATATAAATCAGAATCACAACAGGAGACTGTTAACTGTGCACATTTCCAGTTCCCACTGAATCCCTCAGAGATTCTGACTCAGCGGCCTACTTTTTTGGCAAGTGCCCCAGATGAGTCTAATGCAAGTTGCCAGTAGAGGAACACACTTAGAAACCTTACAGTATATTCCATAACTCTTTTGCTGAGGTTCTTTTTTTGAAGCCCAGAAAATGAAACATATTTCTTTCTTATTATAGAGGCCCCCAGAATGAAAAGTGAGAACAAAGAGAATCCACAACAGGAGGTAGCTAAAGGACCAAAACCATGTGCAATGTCACCAGGCAGATCCAAAGGGAATGGTTTGCAGAGTCCTGAACCAAGAGGGGCAAATATGAATGAATCCCGGTTGTCACGGAGGCAAGGTAGTCCCCCAAATGCTCAAAAGCCATTCACTCACTTCCAGAGACATTGCAGAGAACTGGAGTACATCAGCAACCTAAAAAGCCATCCACTGAGAGAGCTAAAGAAAAGCAAAGGAAGTAAAAGAAGCCTGAGCAATCGTTTACAACGTCTTAGTCATCAGCCGACCCATTCAGTGAAGAAACCTTACAAATGCGATGACTGTGGGAAAAGCTTCACATGGAATTCAGAGCTGAAAAGACACAAGCGAGTCCACACAGGGGAGAGACCCTACACATGTGGAGAGTGTGGGAACTGCTTCGGGCGGCAATCAACTCTGAAACTGCACCAGCGGATCCACACTGGAGAGAAGCCATACCAGTGCAGCCAGTGTGGGAAAAGCTTTCGCCAGAGCTCAAACCTTCACCAGCATCACAGACTTCACCATGGGGACTGAAAGCAGAGTTTTGGTCTTTCTGTTCAGAAGGAAGGTATTTGTGTTTCTCCTTCACCTTACTTGCATTTATGATAAATCACAGTCTGCGTGACTTACAAGGAAAGCAAGAGGTCCCTGAGGAATGATGGTGTACATTTCACGGAATTCCAGAAGAAGCTGGTGGGGACATGACCATGCACAGCTGAAGGTGAAGAAATGGCGGGTCAGAGTATTGGGTGAAAGGGAACTGGGGTTTCTGCTGGAGAGCGGGGTGCAACTACTGAGGGAGAATCAGGATGCTCTTATGGGTGCCCCCACCCCATGTTAAATCTTTCCCACACTGCTTTATTTATCCTCAAAGGTATATCCTATATATAGTTACTCATTTACTGTCATACCAGACAATCTTTATCATGCATATACTTCCTAATAAAGATGGGTGAGCCACAAGAATGTCAAAGCATAAGTTCATTGGCATATAAATCCCCTACTATTCTTTCTGTAATTCCTAGCTATTCATAGCAAAGGATGCATGAAGGGAGAGTATGAACATGTTTGCGAGGAGAGGGTTTCTAGATAATTACACAGTGCTTTTACCAAAATAAATAAACACACACACGTACTGAGGGATCTCTTTATACCAGAGCACCCTTGTTTTAGGAAAAGAAGATCTGCACAGTTGCTGCCACCCTGCCCAAGCAATAGGGAAAAGCTACAACAAGAAGCAAATAGTGGATGTAGAGTGGTAAGGAGAGTCCAAGGGAATCCTTACTATTCTCCTTTCTTACTTAAGCCAATAGCTTTAAGAATAACAAAATGGGGTGAATGTTCTAAAATGTTCTAAAACTGGATTATTTCAGTACATTTACTAAAAATCATTAAAATGAGTTAATTGTATGATATGTAACTTAAGCCAAAATGAAGTTTCTAAAAATGACAAAATATATAAAATATTAAAGTCCTGGAACTAGGCCTGAGAGATCATCTAATCCCATCCCTTAACTGTCAAAGTGGAAATTAAAACCCAGTCAGTATACAGTCATTAGTCACCCTGGGCAAGCCAGCTGATCTCTCAGTTTAGAGAAAACTTTTGGTAGATGGGTACACACTACCTCAAGCAGAAAATGGGTAGATAGCATTGCTCCCAAAGCATCAATATTCTAAAGTCACTGCCAGGCACCTCAGGGCTGTGGCTTGTGCTGTTGTTGTTACCCACCCTCCTCCCAAGAGTATTGCGATCCTCCTTGCAGCACAGGGTCGAGTGCACACACCTGTGTCCCTGCCTTCCAAGTCTTTGCCCTTAGTACCTGCCACTCCCAATTCCCCCTCTCTCCCATCTCACAAGTTACCGGCTCTGCACAGTCTTCTCTGACAACTGCTGGGCACACATAAACCTACACACTGACTAGCACTCATTCCCAAAAGGTGAGGCTGCCTCACCTGAACCAGTCCAAGTTTCCTTTGGCAGATAAGGTGATGAGTGTCCATGAGTGTCTAAAAACCTGGAGGAAGTCTCCTGAGTGTCCGGCAACATTTGTAATCTACTCGGTTCTTCAGATGTAGGTTCCCCATCTCCCTCACTCATTCGTGGTTCCAGTAGAGGGTCTCAGCACAAAACACTGATGTGCTGGCTTGCAGTCAGCTACCCATGTAGGAAAATAATCTTTCTCCTCTTGTGTGCAGCCTTCTCCTATGGAGCAGCCTGAAAGTATTACTATTGTTTCTGGGTTTGCCCTGTACTTACCCATGCTGGGGTGGGATGACTCCTATTCAGGTAATTTGGTCCTCTGTTACCTTCAGAGAGACACGGAATGGGGGAGGGTCTGGACCTAGCAGAGTTCTCTGAAAAGCATTTTCCAACTACAGCAGACAAGGACTTGTAAAACCTGTCCTAGGATACCATTGTCACTCCCAACAAAATTAACATCAACTCCCTAATACCATCCAATAGACAGTGTTGAAATTTCTCCCACGTTTCTAAAATGAAAGTGCTATTTATTATAGCTTTATTAAGGTGTATTTCACATACCATAAAATTCAATAATTTAATATTTATGTATATTCACTTGAGTTGCACAACCGTCACCACAATGTAATTTCAGAATATGTTCAATAGCCTAAAAAGAAACCCCATCACCATCAGCAGTCACTCCCCAACCCTGTGCCTCTTGAGCACCCTCCTCTTTTATTCAGCACGATATATTTGAGGTCCCTCCATGTTGTAGAAATTATCATTACTATATGCTCTTATGGCTGAATAATAAAGCGGATGAATAATATTTTACTATTTTATTGTATGGATCATGTTTTGTTTATCCATTCATCAATTGATGTACATTGGGGTTGTTTCCACTTTTGGCCATTATACTGCTATAAAAGGAGTTAGTAAAACAAAACAAAAAAGAATAACGCTGCTATAAACTTTCGTGTACAGGTTTTTCTGCGAACATGTGTTTTCATTTTTCTTGGATATGGACCTAGGAGGGTCATATGGTAACTCAGTATTTAACCATTTGAGGAGCTGACAGACTGTTTTCCATTGGGTCTGCTTCATTTACACTCCCCTCCCCCTGCAGAGTGTGAGTGTTCTAATTTCTCCACATTCTTTTCAACACTTATCTTTTTTTTTTTAATATAGCCATGATAGTGGATATGAGGTGGTATCTCATTGTGGTTTTGATTTATATTTCCCTGATGGCTGATGATGCTGAGCATCTTTTCACATGCTTATTAGCCATTTGTGCGTCTTCTTTGGAGAAGTGGATATTCAAAACCTCTGCCCTTTTATTGTCTCTTGTTGAGTTGTAGGAGTTCTTTATATATTCTGGAATCAAGTCCTTACCAGATGTATGACTTGCCAATATTTTCTCCCATTCTGCTGTAATACACGTTTTTGCACAATTGCAATACATCTCTTTAAAGCAGCTGCCACCTGCCAAAATACAAATGTGACCAATACAGTCACAATTCCTAAATAGCCAGTGAAACAGAAGTGTGAGGCCAACCTCTCCAAATGTTATTCTTGGATCCAGAAACTCATCGGGGACCAGATAAGAGCAGAGCCAGCTAGAGGAACCCCAAGCACCTACCTTAGCCTCAAGGGTGACTTGGGTTTAGTCGGATCTGAGACAGCTTCAAAGAAAAACCAGATGAATGCACTTTGTACCAAGCTAAGACCAAGGGATGGCTTTGTTCCCAGCTCTGTCATTCTCCAGACCTGTGACATGGATGTGTCACTTAGATTCGCCAAGCCTTTTTCCTCCACTTACATGACCAGTGAAATGAACATGCGTATGTGAAAGCACATTGTTTTTTGGGAAATGTCATATGAAAGGAAGTATGAATTATTCATCATGTAAAACTGAGCATCTTGAACTCTGTCAGCTCTTCAGATCCAAACACTTGTGCCCAGAGTAAACAAAGAGGCCATAGAATTCGAGGGATCTGGCACTTGCTTATACAATGGTCACAGTATAGGCAATGTCCTGGAAAGGGAGAATTTCTACAAAGGGCTGTTTATGAATAAAATTGGTGTCCTAGAGAGAGGTATCCTGAAGCAGATGAATCCTCCTTTTTCCATAACCCTTATGCTTTTCCCCCATGGGGTTTATTTATTTATTTTTTATTGTGGTAAAATATACATAACCTAAACTTTACCATTTTAACCATTATAAGTGCATGATGCAGTGATGTTTACATTCAGTGTTGTGCAGCCATTATCACCATCCACTTCCAGAACTTTTTTAAAAAGGGGATTCTTTTTTATTAAATTTTTATTTATTGATTTTTATAGAGAGGGAGGGAGGGAGAGAGGGGAAGAGGGAAGGGAGAGAGGGGAAAGGGGGGAAAGAGAGAGTTGTTCCACTTATTTATGCATCCATTGGTTGCTTCTTATATGTGCCCTGACCAGGAATCAAACATACAACCTTGGTGTTTTAGGATGACACTCTAACTAACTGAGCTACCCAGGCAGGGCCAGAACTTTTTTATTTTAATCCTCATCCAAGTATATGTTTATTGATTTTAGAGCGAGAGGGAGGGAGAGAGAGGGGGAGAGAAACATCAATGTGAGAGAGAAACTTCTATTGGCTGCCTCCCGTACATGCCCCAACCACAGATCTAACCCACGAAATATGTGCCCTGACTAGCGATTGCATCCGCAAATATTTGGCCTGTGGGATGATGCTCCAGCCAACTGAGCAACCTGGTCAGGGCAGGGCCAGAACTTTTGTATCCTCTTAATTCTGTCCTCATTAAATAACAAGTCCCTATTTCTCCCTCCCCTCCAAACCCTGATAACCACCATTCTACTTTCTCTGTGAAGTTGTCTACTCTAAGTATTTCATATAAGTGGAATCATACAGTCATTTTGTGACTGGCTTATTTTGCTTAAGCATAATGTCCTCAAGGCTCATCCATGTTGTAGCATGTGTCGGAATTTCCTTCCTTTTTAGGGCTGAATAATATTCCATTGTATAGATCACATTTTGTTAACCATTCATTTGTCGGTGGACATTGTAGTTGTTTCCATCTTTTGGCTATTGTCAATAATGTGCTCCTTACTTTCTATAAATACATTAACTTCAAAAACTCAATGAAAAGTTTGTCAGAAGACCTAGAAACTAGAGTCTTATGAGAGTAGTATCATATGTGTTTCTGGAACACCTGCAAGCAGTAAGCATAGAGGTCTAGGGAAGGGCTTGCTCTAGACCAGGGGTGTCAAACTCATTTTCACTGGGGGCCACATCGGCCTCATGGTTGCCTTCGAAGGGCTGAAATAATTTTAGGACTGTATAAATGTAACTACTTCTTAACTGTTAAGGAGCTGAAATGACATTTGGCCCTTTGAAGGCAACTGCAAGGCTGATGTGGCCCCTATTGAAAATGAGTTTGACATCCCTGCTCTAGAAGATGGGAGAGACCAGGGTGGCAGAGAGAGGGCATCCCCAACAGGATCAGCCTTAAGAAGGGAAGAACATCTAAAGATGTAGGTTACAAATTAGGGCTCACCTGGGTTCTTCTAGGAGGTATGAGAACATGGGCATGTCTATTGGCAGGGGCGATGGGGGCACCTGTACTAAGGATTCAGACTTGTCAGGAGACGACACGAGCAGTATGCTTTCAGCGTCAGGAGGGAAGGTCTGAATTGACAGATTCTGAGAGTGACATACTAGGAAATGGCAGAGCCCAGGAAGTGATACTACAGAGAAGTAGTTCATGCAGAGCGTGGGTGTTCAGGCCAAAGACAATGCTCTGAGGGAGATTTTAAGGCACTGGTTTTAACCTTTTGCAAAACTCTTAAGAAAGGAGTGTTTGGAGACAGTTCAGTATAGCCAAGTTTTTTTAGTCTGCTTGGGCTGCTAGAACAAAATACCACAGACTTGGGGGCTTATAAACAACGGACATCTATTTCTTATAGTTCTGGAGGCTTGAAGTCTAAGATCAATGAGCTAGTATGATCAGGTCATATTCTGATGAGCCCTCTTCCTGGTTCATAGCAGGCTGAATTCTCTGGGTCACATGAGTATGATAGAAGGGGTGGGGGAGCTCTCTGGGGTTTCTTTTGTAAGGGCTGTAATCCCATTCATGTGGGCTCCACCCTAATGACCTAAGTAGCTGCCAAATATCCCACCTACTAATACCATCATCTTTGAGGGTTAGGGTTTCAATATGTGAAGTGTGGTGGGGGCAAGGGGAGACCCAAACATGCAGACCATAGCACCAAGTGTGAATGAACTTTGGCTTTGGACAGGCCTAGATCCAATCCTGGATCTAGTGTCCCTTTCTGTTTCTTCAACTTAATAATGTTTAAATGAGAGGATCCAAGTTGTCTCTTAGCACTAAGGCAAAAGCTGCATGGAGTATAAATGCCTCATCCCTCAAGAGGCCTGGTCCCTCGTCAGGGTGGCTCTCATGGGTCTGGTTTGGCCACCAGTGGAAGTATGGATCAGTGGTCAAGGCTGTCCCAGGCAAGGCCGGCCCCACAGCAAAACCGGGAAGGTGATCAAGTTTGCCTCTGACAACCCCATACTCTTCTTTACAAACCTTTTAAAAATCACAGTCTATTGCTGGAAGAAAAACCAAGATTATCTGTACTCCAGCTGTTGCATAGATCCTTCTACCATACCCTGATAGGCTGTCATCCAAGTTCCTGTTAGAAATTTTTATAGATAGTGAACTTGCCACTTTACAAGGTACATTTCATTTGGGAGCTGTCCTTATTGTTAAAGTTCTAAGATGCTGGACTATCAGTCATGCAGGCCCTTGCCTCTGGAGCCCTGGTTGTTTCTGTGAATACCTTGGAGAGATGATGAATAGGGGCGGGGAACTGGGAAAGAGGGGGATCGCGTTAGAGCTTCCAAAATGCCCCACACAAAGACTTGTGAAAATCTGTCAGCCTTAACTTCTCAGCAGAGAGAAGGAGCCCACTGGGGAGGTGTGTTTTCAGAATGAAGGTGAAATAAAACATTTGGAGACTCAGACACCCCTGTGTGTCTAGTTCTCAGGCATGTAGTGCACTGAGCAGGATGATCCCCTGGGAAAGAGGTTCTGTTCTAGAAGAGAACAGTAAGAGTCCTCTCTGATCCAGCATTGGGAAAAATCAATGGTCATAGATCAACCAGAAGTCAGATATGTACCCTCAGGAAAGGGATATTGGAGCCAAGGAGAAAGTCCTCTTTCTTGGGGAAGTTTGCTACTAGAGAATAAGGGACCTTCCAAGGCAGGTGGATGGGATAGGAAGGTTGTATCCCAAAGGACTGTTCATCCTGGCTGGGTGGAGGAGCTGAACAGGAAGTGTTTCAGGACCAGGACCATGGGTTTCTAGGTCAGATTCCCACTCAGAAGTGGCATCTTTTATCAGGAGTCTTTCCAGTTCAGGGGAATGGGGAGGTCCAGGATACCCAACTTTGCAGCCATCTTATGACTTAGGGGACAGCCTCATGCCAGCTGGGACTGGACCTGGGAATGGCACACTCTGTCTGTCTGTAGGGTGTGGTCAGGCACCTGGGTTCTCCAGTTTCTGGCTGATTTTTTCCCTGGAAACAGACAGTACAGGTGAACAGGGAAAGCTTACTATACATGGGATCAGCTGACACATTAGCTGAGGCCCTTGTAAGGTTCTCCATTAGAGAGGTCAGCCCACTGCCCTTTCCAGAAGTCTCCAACCAATAAACTCCAAGTCACTGTGCAGCTTCCAGCTCATCTCAGAAGAAAATGGATTCCCTGACTTTCCTGACCAAGTGAAATCTCTTTCATAGCATGATGTGTCTCTTCCCTATAGCATGTACCACAGCTGCAATGTCACACCCACTTGGGATTAAAGCATCTCCCTAGAAAGTTTAGAAAAACTTTTTTCTAAATATTTGTTGAATGCCTACTTATACCTCAGGAACCTTTAGGTGCTGGCAGGCGGGGTGCTATGGTGAATCCAGACGATGCGCATGCTGTCTTAGCCCCGTTTGGTGGGGTCGGGGGGCAGAACATCTGAATAAAACAGTTAAACAAATGTAAAACTGCAACAATAATTAATTAAAAAAAGAAACTTAAACAGGAATTACACGCTGGAAAGTGACTGGGGAAGGCTGTGCTTGAGATAGGAAGGGCAGGGCCCTCCGGCTTTCTCCTACAAGGACAGTCACTTGATGGCAGTGCTGATTCTTTAGAGTCACTTCTCACCGCCTCTCCTCTGACCCTGAGATGCTTTGAGGTGGACTTGATGCTTAGTTTCTTGGCCTTTTAGGAGATTGAGACTGTCATTTTCTGGATGCTTGCACAAAACATTAAAAGCTGGGTGATTTTCTTAGACTTCCAGCCTGTCTCCTTCTTCCTGACATATCCTACAATCCAGCCCCATTTTCTCCATGTGTAGAATGTGAACGATACTGGTGAAATAATCCAGGAAAAGTGCTTAGCCCAGGAGGGTTCAGACAAATAACAAGCACTTCATTAGTATTAGCCATTTTCACCACTATTCTAATTACCCGATTCTCTACTCTGATTTATGTTACTTTTGACTCCAATACCCATCCTCTCTCCTTCTTCTTACAGTATCATAAGTATCCCTTCGAGTCACTTCTTCCTTCATACTTGATCCATGTGATTTTGGTGGTGTTTGACCCCAACCATAGCTCCAGGAGAGGGAATGAGAACCAGACCTGGCCAGTCTATTACATCCTTGTAGCCACAGGGGTTGGTTCAGGGATGGGTTCATGAGCCAAGTAAGTCAAACGCACTTCTTCTTCTTTTTTTTTTTTTTTAAAGATTTCCTTTATTTTTTTTTATAATTTTTTTTTCCTTTTAGATTTTATTTATTTATCTTTAGAGGGGAAGGGAAGGAGAGAGGGAGAGAAACATCAATGTGTGGTTGCCTCTTGTATGTCCCGACGGGAACTGGCCTGGCAACCCAGGCATGTGCCCTGACTGGGAATCGAACCGCGATCTTTCGGTTCGCAGGCCCGCGCTCAATCCACTAAGCTACACCAGCCAGGGCTCAAACGCACTTCTAACAGGCATGTGGACCTGCTATCCAAGTCCCTTTTGTTCCATGATATTCAAGGTGTCAGCAGTTCCCCCTCTTGGAACTTACCAGGCAGCCTAGCCTTCAAGAGTAGCACCATTCTGCCACCCATGAATGTTGCCTCTCCTACACTTTTTACAGACAGTGATGTTATTGGGCCAGGTTCCTCTGGTTCAGTGATGAAAGCTACTTGGAACATTAAGACTTTATTCCTGGAGGGCTCAGAGTAGTAAGATGTAGACTCAACTTGTTCAAGTCTCATTCTCTGTGGTCTTGGCTCAACACAACCCTGTTGCATACGAACATCACGTTTATCTCATGTCCTTCAAACATGGCTTGTAGCAATTGTGCATCTTTGCTAAATTATTCCATTTAAGCCTATAGATAGATCATAACATTTTTCTTCTGAGAAATATTTTAGTCAAGCTTTTTGCTAAATCCCATACTGGAAGTGGGTCACTATTACCCTTCCTGCCTGTTTGTGACAGCACCAGTGCCTATTCCCTTTCCTCCAGTCTTGTGGCTGTATCCCACAGAGCCGACAGAGACAGGGCTCAGAGAAACATGAATTACATCAAGTTCAGGTGCAAGTGCACAATAAAGTAACTACTGAAAATATGTCTCTTTCACAGTAACTAACACTTAGGTTTTTTGTTTTTTTGTTTGTTTTTTAAAGATTTTATTTATTTGTCTTTAGAGGGGAAGGGAAGGAGAGAGGGAGAGAAATGTCAATGTATGATTGCCTCTCATGCAGTCCTGTGCTGGGAACTGTCCTGTAACCCAGGCATGTTCCCTGACTGGGAATCGAACCGCGATCCTTTGCTTCACAGGCCCATGCTCCATCCACTGAGCTACAACAGCCAGGGCAACATTTAGGGTTTTTAAAAGATTTTATTTACTTATTTTTAGAGAGAAGGGGAGGGAAACATCAATCGGTTGCCTCTCACACGTGCCCTAATGGGGGACCAAAACCCACAACTCATGCATGTGCCCTGCTTTGGAATTGAAATGGTGACCTTTCCCTTTGTGGGATGATGCCCAAACAACTGAGCCACACTGGTCAGGGCACATTTAGGGTTTTAAAAAAAATATTTCTTCTGCATATCAATCATTAATATTATTACACCGAAAGGGTATTTTAATTATACTCATGTCTATATTAATGTTTTTGTAAAAGTGCCATTCTTCTGATCTCTTATGGAGATTTGACATATCTCCCAACATCTGGAAAATAAAAATGTGAAACCTGAAGTTAATTGTGAAGAAGCTTCATCTAGAAAGGTGACTTTCCATATTGAGGTATATACAGAACAGCATTTTTGGCATAAATTCTGACCTTCCTTTATACTTTCTTAGCAAAGGAAGGAATGACGGCTTCCAGCTTTTACATCAGACCCATTCTGTCCAAGTGCCTTCTAAAATAATCTTTCCTATTTCTTCCTGCAGCAACTCTGCTTGTAGGGGCCTCTTTCCCAATTAGATTTCCCTCCCACCCCCGCAACTCTTCATTCACTCAACTGTACTATGAGAGTCCCCAGTGTGTGATGACAAGGCACTGACTGTGCCAGCTGCGCCCACTGGAGGCAGAAACAGGAGACAAGGGAGATAGTGCTTTTTGATATTTAGCAAAGATCATTATATCCCAGAGCTGACTGACAAATCTAACCGGAGACTATCTCTTACACGATTGTAAGCGCCTTAGAGAGGCTTGCTGAAGAAAAAACTCTAGAAGCCCTCACTTTTAAATTTAAGACCCTGAGGACCCAGCAGACTAGTGTCCTGTATCCTAAGAGTGAAGATATCATAAACAAAGAACCAAGTGTGACCTTGGCCTGCAGAGCACATGGTCTCAACTTTGGAAATGCAAACTGGAAACAAAGTAAGAATGGGGGGACAGAAGCAGGGAAAGGAGTGGTGGAACTGGGCTAGGACTATTGGTTTCCCTTTACTTTATTCACCAACAGTGTCTTCCTGACTCAAACCAGTATTAAGTGCTTACAGCAGCAGCCAGCATCCTTTTGAATATTCAGTTAATCTGCTGTTCTGTAGAAAGATCACGTCTTCCAGGTACGACTTTCCATCCACTTAGTCTTAAAGAGGACTATTATTGCTCCTGAAGTTTCCCAGCAAAAATCCCATTTTAGTAAATCTATGTACATCTATGCTTTGAAAATCTAAATACCATTCTCAAATCCCAATCAAAAGCCCACTTAAATGCTGTTTTGCTGACAGGTACACAATTTTACTCTAAAGAGAAACTCTACAAATTTATATTTACAAGATTCTCTGTTTTTTAAACAATAACCATTCCATTTAATAATATAATGCTCCAACATTTACATGTAACACAGTATCTAAAGACCTATATTCTCAAGTATTTTGGTTAAACTCTGTATTTTTCTTTGGAGATGAATTTTTTTTTTTTAAACCCTGACCCAGTTAAAACTATTAGGACTGTACTCTACAGTTTGCAGCCTCTGATATGAACATAGGGAATGGGTTTCCATTTATTTATTTATTTACCTATCTATCTATCTATTTATTTATTTTTGTCCTCTCTCACCTGAGGATATCTTTCGTTGCTTTTAGAGAGGAAAGGGGGTGAGAAATAGCAGTGTGAGAGAGAAGCATGGAATGGTCGCCTCCTGTACACACCCAAACTGAAGATCGAATCCACAACCTAGGTATGTGCCCTGATCGAGAATTGAACCTGCAACCTTTAGGTTACGAGGCGATGTTCCAACCGAGCCATATCAGCCAGGGCTGAAAAGTTTTTTTGTTGCTTTATAACCACACATTTAAGTCAGGCACAGGATAAACCACAAAAGGAGTGTGAAGGGATCCAGGATATGCATGTACAACATAGCCTCCATGAGGACCATCCTTATCCATCTACTTCAGCCTCCTCAGATGCTTGCAGGGCTAACATGTGATACAAATGCCAACACATAATGCAGTGTGGCAGAATGCACAGCCTTTGGTGTCAGAGAGACCCCAAAGCTAAATATCAGCTTCAGCACATTACTGTTTTTGTGACTTGGGCAAGGTACTGACTACCCTTTGTGAGTTTGTTTCCTAGTTATGAAATGAGGATAGTTCGTTCTTTATCATAGATTTATTCTGAAGATTAGATTACCTGATATACCTAAAGTATCTGGCACACTCACTAAAGAATAGTTACTATTTTTCATAGCAAGACTGGTAATAATGTGCCTTGGTAGAGACTGGAGGTAAATCTTCCTAGAGAGGAGCAAGTACCTTTCCCTTGGTCAAGTCCAGGCACCAAAAAGGACTATAGTCAAATTGTCGAAATTCCTTATAAATACTTAATCACAAAGGCCAACAGCATCAGATCTGAGAATAGGAACTCCACAAATACTGATAGCCATCAAGACACTAATTAGTCCCAACCCATCTGGGAACTTTTCACATAAGGGGAAAAGAAGCTTCTAAACCTTTCCAATAAAACAGCAGTAATCTCAAACAAATATTACATTCAGATAGTTATGGCAAAACCCCCCACAGATATACATCCTAATTCCAGAACCAGATAAGACACAACAAAGAAAGAAAACTACAGGCCAATATCACTGATGAACATAGACACTAAAATCCTTAATAAAATACTGGCAAACCGCATCCAGCAATACATTAAAAAGATCATACACCATGATCAAGTGGGTTTCTTCCCAGGGATGCAAGGATGGTACAACATTCGCAAATCAATAAGGATAATACCTCGCATAAGGGAACCCCTAGTGCACTGTTGGTGGGACTGCAGACTGGTGCAGCCACTATGGAAAACAGTATGGAATTTCCTCAGAAAACTAAAAATGGAACTGCTTTTTGACCTGGCAGTTCCGCTGCTGGGATTATACCCTGAGAGTCCTGAAACACCAATCCAAAAGAACCTATGCACCCCAATGTTCATAGCAGCACAATTTACAATAGCCAAGTGCTGGAAGCAACCTAAGTGTCCATCAGTAAATGAGTGGATCAAAAAACTGTGGTACATTTACACAATGGAATACTACACAGCAGAAAGAAAGGAGCTCCTACCCTTTGAAACAGCATGGATGGAACTGGAGAGCATTTTGCTAAGTGAAATAAGCCAGGTGGTGAAAGAGAAATACCATATGATCTCACCTTTAACAGGAACCTAATCAACAAAACAAACAAGCAAGCAAAATATAACCAGAGACACTGAAATAAAGAACAAACTGACAGTAACCAGAGAGGAGCAGGGAGAGGGATAATAAGGGATCATAGGGGAAGGGCCATCAAGGAACATCTATAAAGAACACATGGACAAAACCATATGGGATAGGTTCAAGGGCAGGAGGCGGGGTGTGGTGGGGTGAAAATGGAGACAACTGTACTTGAACAACGACAAAGACTATAAAATTGAAAAAGGGACAGCTACATTATTCAAGGCTCCCAGAGCCTGGAAAAAAAGACTGAATGAATCTAGTGCATAAACGACTAGGTCTGCAAGTAACTTATAAGAAATGTAGACAAATCACTAAAAATATTCAAAAAGAACAGGCAGGATTGTGAAAATTTTTATAAAATAGCCTGTATTTGCAGTACGCCTCAAAGATACATAGCACTTTTTTTTTTTTTTTTTTTTTTTTTTTTAGGTAGGACAATGAAGGCAGGGAGCTTTATAGGTGGAGAAAAACACAAGAGCTAAAAAAATAGGTAATGTATTCTGTAAACGGCACCAGATTCTAATTGGCTCAGAATAGAGTATACTTATGGAAGTAATGATATTAAATGTTTACCAAAGGTCTGGAAAGTTGAACTGAAAAATGGGGGCTTCATGTGGTTAAACCAAGATGACTCCTGGTGGGTTTTAAGCTGTAAATAATTTAGGAGTAGCTAAGAAAAGTAGTCTGGCAGTTTGCATGCAATCAACTGGAGTTTGAAAAGGCTCGGCAAAAGGCAGAGTGAAAAGTTAATGAACTATTGCAGCAGTCCAGGATAGTACAGGAGCCCTGAGATGCTGGTAGTGAAAATGGAAAGGAGATTTGCGCAACAATGCTGAGGCCAAACCTACAAGACATGGATTATAATTCGCATGTTAGTAAGTAGAAAACAAGGAATAAAAAATAAACTTTGTTTTCAAACATGGAGGGCTTGTTTAAAATTTTTTAAAATGTTCTAGTATATGAAAAATAAAGAAACCAAAACAAAAAAAAATAAAGAAGAAAACAACCCACAGATATAAAAGTATTTACTTCCCTAGATGCTGTATCTACAGAACTGGCAAAACAAAAATAAATTCTCCTTCTTTTAAAGCCTCCTTAGAAACCTTGTAAACTAAATTAAAAGAACTCTAGCAATAACCTTTATTTTAATGAAAACTGATTTAAAAAATGTGTTCTCCAACTTGTACAAATGGAATTTGAACAGTAATTGAGTTACTCAGTTAGAATCCTGGCTTCATTCTCTAGCTGTGGCATTATGTTTCCTTGATTATGAAATAGAAATTATAGTGCCTAAATCAAGGTTGTGGTGAAAATTAAATATTACATAGAATGTGTGTAAAGTGCTTAGCACATATAGGGTAACTGTTCCCCATTTTTAGTATAGATACTGAAACACACAAGCATTAATGAAAATCTGTTGTATATACATGCTTTTCATATGGGTTCGCTAATGAATGAGATGCATATTCAACTGGAAACTCCCCCCACACAATACATTTAAAAGGTTTCTCTCCTGTCTGACTCTTCTGGTAGTGTACAAGCTTTGAGTCCAAAATAAAACTTTTTGCGTATGTTTTGCACTTATGGGACTTTTCTTCTTTATGAACACTCTGAGGAGAAATAAACTCAGAACCCTGGCTGGTGTTGACTCAGTTGGTTGGATGTCGTACTGCAAGGTGAAAGGTTGCTGGTTGATTCCAGGTGGGGATAACGTGTCTGGGTTGTGGGCTATCCCCAGTTGAGGGTGTGTGAGAGGCAACCGATTGATGTTTCTTTCCCTCTTTTTCTCCCCTCATTCCTCTCTCTCCCTATAAATAAATAAATAAAATCTTTTAAAAATATTTTTTTAACAAAGAAACTCAGACACAAAGAAAGTTCATTGCACATTCGGGACATTTTTAAGAGTTTGAATTGTGAAAACAAAAACAAATTTTCCCCACAATCTCTGATGTGTTCAGAGTCATCCTTGTGGCCCCCTTCAGGAAGGGCAAGCGTTTCATGCACTGAATGTACTGATACTAGGTGGCTGATGTGTGCATCTTCTCATGCAAAGCAAGATTTGTTTTCTGACCAAAATATTTACCAGAGTTGGTACATTCACAGGCTTTTTGTTGTTGTTGTTAGCATGGGTTTTTGGATGCTGTGCTAAAGCTGGGAGCCACAAAAAAACCTCTTCCACATATGCCACATGTGTAGGGTTTCTCCTTTATGTGGACATTCATGTGCTGAGTCAGATGTGAGTGCTGGTGGAAGCTGCTGCTGCACTCAGCACAATTATAAGGCCCTTCTCGCCAATATGGATTCTCCTGTGCATCCTCAGGTTTGCTCTATGACTGAAAATCTTCCCATAGGCATCACATTTATACTTCTTCTCTCCTGAGTGAGTTTTCTGATGCAAAACAAGGTATGAATTTTCACAGAAGCTTTGGTTGCATTCAGAACACTTGTACAAATTTCTGGCTTCTTCCCTGGGAAATTCAAGAATTTCACAAAGTGCTCCGGTATCTAACACTGAGATAGTTTTATTAACGAGGTATAGTTTTCAGTGGTAGTAAAAGGCTTATGAAATCTTTCTTGAAAGCAGAAGTTCCACCTGATATTTTCCTTTCGAAGGGCACAGCAGTGGAGGAGTATTCTAGAGTAAGCTCTTCAAGTCCTATAGTTTCAAGACTTAGCTGCTGATTATTCTCAATCTTGCCTTCTCCTCCTGTTGATAAAAATAAAACAAACCAAAGCATAAACAACATCCCGAAGTAGTACTGGGAAAACAAGCTAAGGTAGTTACACAGAGGACCAGGGAACTGCAGGTGTTTTATTCTATAACTCAGTCACTGATGATATACAAAATCAGGAGTTAGCAGGTTCTCCTGGCTTCCCAGAGAATCCAGTTTTTAGGCGAGCCTGCGAGAGGAGGAAGGAGAAAATAGCTACAACTAAGTCAGGGTCCAGTGGGATAGGAACTAAGGGCAATCTTGATAGACATTGTCTAGAGGTGAGGTTTTCCAGTTAGTCTGTTTAAACGTCAAGAGCTGTTCATTGTTTAAGCAATCTCAAGTGACAGCTGAGCAACCACAAATGGAACAGAGAGTGGGATTCATATTTATCAAGAAAGGAAGAGAAGAAATGAGTATTTTTCTACCTATCAGAGAAACACTCTGGTTATTAGAAATAGTTTTATTGTCACCAGGAGAGTTCTCCAAATTTGTTTTTTAATCTCTCACTAAAGACAGATCAAGGTAGAGCTACTACACAAACCACAAGGAAATAATAACCAGTTTCACTGCTAGGATGGCTGACAAAACTTGGACCTGCTAAAAAGTATTTCTTTTTAATATTTTCCAAACATCCTTAATTTATAAAGCCAATATATCAATATAAAAGGGGTCTTTCCTTCCAAAGAAACAGCCCTATTATTGACCCAGCTTGTTACCTGGAAAGCATTTCTGGGCTGCAGTATGTTGTGTGGGAATCCAAACAATACCCAGTGGTTTTGCTGATTTGAGGAGACCAAGTTCACGGATGCCAAACATGGTTAGAATTTGACAGCAAAATATCAGAGAAGCGGTAGGTGCCCAGGCAGAAAGCTCTGGACATCTAGATAGGGTCCCCTTAAGACTCTGGCCAAGTACTAGTCCGTAAGTGCATGTGAGAAAACTACCCCAGGCCAGAGAAAGAACTACCAAAAAGGAACAGACCGAACAATCTCCAGAGTTCACATAACAGTTCAATAGTTCACGTTCCCATAGCCAAAGTGGAAAGACTCCCTAAGAGGCATAGGCAGTATCCTCAGAAAGACATTGCCTTAGCAGCAGGCCAAATCAGCCCTAGACCAAAGGTTACTCTGAACACACTCTAACAAAGTAAAAGTCAAGCCTTGAAAGGAGTGTATTGATTCCAAGTAACTGCATTGCACTGCACTACAAAGTTCAAAAATATTTTAAAAAATACAGTAAAAAGCCAGCTCCAACAACATAAAACTCACAATGTCCAGCATCTAATCCAAAATTACCAGACACATAAAGAAGCAAAATCAACCAACAGGCCCAGAAATAACACAGATGATAAAATTAGTAGAAAGAATGTAGGAATATCTATTTAAATATACTTCATATGTATGAGAAGATAGAGGAAAACATGAACATGAAGAAAAAATGGAAAGTATAAAATATGAATTATAGGACAGTTCAAAAAGTCAACCTTCATCAGGGATAAAATCTACTCAGGCATAGAGTTCCCCTTAGATAAAAAAGGGATAGCACCCTCATAACAGTCATCAATTTCTAGTCTTCAACAATGATAGTAACCTATTCTAATGGAGTTTCAAAGTAAAATTGTGAATTGACTATAACAAATATTTGTGAAGGTAACCAGGTGTTGCCATGTCTCATGACAAACCACAGTCACTGTACTAGAAAGAATTTTTGTGTTTTAAAAATCATCTCATCCTTTGAAAATTGCACTCTCATGCAAGTTCTTATCATATCTACATAAATTACCCAGGGAGAGGTCCCATACCAACATGTGGATTAGACATGAAATCCTAATCACTGAACTGATGAAACTTCCAATATCCAGAAAAAACTGCCTTACCCATTAAGGCCTTACTCTCAAAACACTCCCGGGTGATGTCTCTGCTGAGGGACCTCTGGGCAGGTTGTAGACTCACACTTTCCTCTTGAGAAAAGTACACAGTCAGATTTTCATACAGCATTTATCCCTTAAACAACATGAGAGCCCACCTCAGGACAAGAGCTGGGAACACCATCCCCTCACTCAGTCTAGGAAGGCTGAGAAGAGCTAGAAACATTAGATGCAAGGGAGAAAATGGCTTAGCGTAAAAGGTTCCTGAATACTGGGGATGGGATATAAATGGGTCCTAAGGGCTGCTGGTGGGGATTGGGAAGGAGGGAGTAAAAGGACATATACATTTTTATTGATTTTAGAGAGAGAGGAAGGGAGAGAGAGAAAGAGAAATACCAATGTGAGAGAGAAACACCAATTGGTTGCCTCCTATAGGCACCCCAACCTGGGATCAAACCTAGGTATGTGTCCTGACTGCGGATTGAACCCAAAGCCTTTTGGTATATGGAAGGATGCTCTAACCAACTAAGCTACCTGGCCAGGGCTAAAAATGGACATAATTTTTGAGTCAGTGCTATAAGGACCAAGACAGTAAACTGTGAAGTTCTAGAAGAGATTACTAGAAGAGAAAGGTAAGGGAACAACTCTCGGGGAACATTAAGAAAGGATGTTCTAGCAGGAGTGTCCAACCTTTTGACATTTCTGGGCCACAATGGAAGAAGAGTTGTCTTAGGCCACACATTAAATACACAAACACTAGCCCTGGCTGGTGTGGCTCAGTGGATTGAGCATCAGCCTGTGAACCAAAAGGCTGCAGGTTTGAATCCCAGTCAGGGCACATGCCTGGGTTGTGGGCCAGGTTCCCCAGTTGGGGATGTGCAAGAGACAACTGTTCGATGTATCTCTCACACATCCATGTTCCTCTATCTCTCTTTCTTCCTCCCTTCCCCTCTCCCTAAAAATAAATAAATAAAATCCTTTAAATACCCAATAAATAAGTAAATACCCAAACACTAACAAAAACTGATGAGCAAAAAAAAAAAGGTTGTAAGTAAAAGTATGATTTTATGTTGGGCCGCATTCATAGCCATCCTGGGCCTTGGGTTGGACACCCTTGCTAAAGGTAAAGGAGACGACTGAGCAGCCCAGGAAGAATCATAAGAGAGATAGGGATTCTGGGTTCTCCCAACACTCTTCCCTTTGCTAGTCCTTCCCCTTCTTCCATATGACACACTGCTACGCTCACTGTGGTATCACATCCAGGCCTATTCCTTCTTCCCTAAGTTTACCAATCCTGTATAAATCAACAGAACTTCAATGTGATTAACAATCACCTGGAGGTTTTGTTTGTGTTTATTCAACAGGTATGGAAGCCTAGATATCTGTAGTTTGAACAGCATTTCAGAAAGACACTTGTACTGTTATAGCCTTCTACTATGGGTCCTGTTCCCAGGTGGTGATTCTGAAAGTAAGAATTTGGTAAGCCATTCCTCCTTTGTGCCTGGGAGCGAAAACAGTTTGTTGAAAGGGATATTTGGAGAACAGAGGCCCTCCCATTACATAGGGCCTATCTTATTCTAAAAGAGGACAAGGCAGAGCACAGAAAGTAGCTACTGGAAGCGGGACTGCGAGATAGGGACGTGATCTCACCTGGGCCCCCGCTGTCGGGAGCGTGGACGCCTCTTCGGATGCGGGAGCGCCTTCTTCCAGATGACACAGGCCTTCGGATCAGAACTGGGAGGGACGAAAATAGTCCTTAGAGGTCCAATTCCGCTGCTAAGCTCCTTCGCGCACCGCCAGCCTCCCTCGCTCCCCTTTAAGACCTGAGCCGACTGCTCCTCTCATGGTCCCAGTCTCGGAAGGGCTGACTCCCGGGGCGGCCGGGCCCCACTTACCGCTTCAGAGCTAATGATTTTGGGGAACCTCCCGCTACCCAGGAAGAAGTAGCAGAAAGCGACCCCTAATCGAAACCGGAGATACGAATACAGGCCACAGTGAGTGACCCACGCGCTTATTCTCCCCAAAGGTGGAGCTGCCGGCCTCAAGCTGTTAAGCAACTCTGCCCTGTGATTGGACAGCGTGACTGTGGAAGGGTAGGTTTTCTTGTTTTGACTTCGATGCCAGACGGATAGGTCATCAGGCATTCTGGGAGATGTAGTCTCTTTCCGGTTTTTCCAAGCGAGTATTTCCGGTTCCGTTGCTTGGTCTCCTTGGTGAGCTCCGAGCGGGGTGACCCCAGGAAGTGCAGCATTGGAGTAACTCTGGAGGGATGTTAGTGTTTCAGGAAAGGACAACAGCAAGAAGACAGGAGACTCGAGCCCGAAAGATTATCGGTATCGAAAGTTGGCTATGGCAGGCCAACTTTTCGGCCTCTGGGCCGGAAACTTGGGTCCCACTGGGGTGAGGTGAATAAGTGACCAGAAATAGGGGACCTAGTCTTGGCCTGAGCAATACCCTGTGTCTTGGGCTAACTGTGGGTACGTGGAAAATAATGGGGTGTCTTCAGCGTGGACGCAGTTATGATCGGTTTAGTATGGATTGCTAGTCTCAGACCCAATGTAGTTTAGGACAGCGATTTTCAACCTTCATCTCATGGCACACAGAAACTATTAAAATTCTACGGCACACCAAATAATATTTTTTTTTGTTGATCTAATAAAAATAGGTATCATTTTGATTCATTCACACCAGACTGCTATTGTGTTGGCTGGCGCTGATTATTTACAATCTAAGGGAAAACAAGTTAGTGCTCCTGACTAGTCAGGTTTTGCGTGCTTTAAAAATTCTTGCAGCACACCCGTTGAAAGTCTCTGGCCTGGGGGAAAATGGTGGCATCTGAAATAGTGTTAACAATAAAAGAAAGGAAGAAAAAAATCATTGATTTAGAGGCATTGTGTTCTGGGGGCTGCAGCCCAACTGAGGTCAAGCTCAGAGCCTGAAGTGGGAATTAGAACTGTTGATTTGCTTCTCCGGAGGTTTTATGTATAATGATACCTCACATTGGACCTGCCCCACTGCCACATATATTCCATGCTGATGACACTCAGTGCTGTGGTGTAAGGATTTGGAATTTAAAAATTGAGCTCTTACCCTGGCCAGGTAGCTCAGTTGGTTAGAGCATCATCTCAAGATGCCAAGGTTGTGGATTTGATCCAGGATTAAAGCACATACAAGAATCAACCAATGAATGCATAAATAAGTGGAACAACAAATTCCCCCTGCCTCTTTTCCTCCCTTTCTCCCTTACTGTTCTTCCTCTCTAAAGATCAATAAAGTTTTAAAAATTAAAAATAAGAAAATTACTTGGGTTCTCTTGACCAATATACACCTTTACTTTTCTCAGGTGCAAAGAGCTGAGAATGCCTCTCCTCAGAGTCTGTTTTCAAAGAAGTCAGTTTACAAAGGTGTTTGAGTGAAAAACCAAGGTTGATGGGTACCTTAATAGAAAATTCTGAGTGAGTCTCAATATATTTTCTTATTCTAGTGTCAGGAATGTAGTTATACTTAAAAGGATACTCAAGGAACAGTTACATGGTTATTGAAATAATGTCAAAATTCACAAAATAGGTATTGGGATTTGGTGGAATATCAAGATAGTTTCAGCTGTAAATAACAGAAAACCCAACAAAACCACATTTAAATGTAGGGCAGTTACAGATTGGTTAATTCAATGGTTCAGTGACACCATCAAGGTCCTAGTGCTTTCATATTTCTCTTCTGCCATGCTTAGCATGTTGATGAAGGTGACATGCATTGTGTCATGTGCTTATTTATCCTAACCCAGTCATTATCAAGAATAAAAAGCCTACTTGGCACTGTGAGGAGGATCCAGACTCCCTGACCATCTATTTGTACAAAATCAGGGCTCTGTTGGAAAAGAAAAAGAAGAAAGTAGAATATATAGATAACTAACAATGGCACAAGTGACATCTGTTGACAGCTAGCTAAGACCTAGGTTTTGTGGGAATGGGTCCCAAAAGATGTATCTGGTTGTTCCAGGAGGAAGGAAAAAGGTGTTGAAAGGACAGGTGTAAGAATGATTGCAAGGGCAAACTTCCATATGACCTAAACCAATCCAAAACATAAATGGTTAAGAAGAGCTAACAGCCTGGTATATATTGGTCGAAACCAAAAGCATGTTCATCATAGAGTCACAGTACTGCTCAAGGAGTCCTCTTTATCCTCTTCCTTCCTGCTTATGTTTAATGGTATTCTTACTTAAGGCATGTCTCATTTTGGACTCAGATTCTCCTGATTTTGATTTTTGGCCCTTTCACCAAGAATGAGTGAGAGGTTCTTGTAGCTCTTTCCTTTGAACTGTGTTCTCATTATTACAAACAGATGAACACAGTTTCCAATGGTTAGAAACGAAGTTTGTGGCATTAACTCAGTGGATGACCCATATCTCTGAAATGGGAAAGGAAACAGAATCTTCCCTAGACATTCTAACTACCAAAACTAAGCAAGTAGAGCAAGAAAGGAGAATCTGGAAAAGTTGATCCCTCTGAAAGTAAAGGGATAAGATATGAAGTCTGAGATAGATCAAGATTGAAAGAAAAAGACAGTTATATGCCTAACTTGATTTTTAACAAATCAGAGATGCCTGAATATATATCCATTATATGTTCAAGTGAAACATTTTAATCATCGAAATTTTCAAAATCCTTCTGCCACCACTTCTGACAGGTTTCTTTGTTTCAGCAATAATAATAATAATAATCATCATCTGTCAATATTAATATTCTTCCTGTAGCCAAACATCTGCTTTCTCTCTGAAGAGCACATCATTTAAAAAAAACTAGACATAACTGTTTATTATTTAAAAAGTAGTATATGTACATTTTAGAGCGTTAGAACATGCATCTAAGAAAAAAAATTAGACAATAAAAGCACCACATTTTTATAACCTAGATATTACCACTGTTTACCCCTCAGTGTATGTATTTTCCTTGGTAATTTTAAACATGATTTCTAGAATTAATTGTTTACTAAGTTTAGCATTTTTAACACTCCCAGATGGCACTGTTTTTTAGGGCACCTTACTTGAAAATAAGTAAGTTGCTGGTTTTTATAGCCTTCAGTGTATGTTATCTATGGGAAATTGGCAGGACCTTCTCATAGTGGATCAAAGGAGTTTAAATAAAAGAGGCTATCTTTTTTCCCCAACTTCAGCAAGAGACTTTTCTCACAGGTATCCAGAATGCCTGACTGAGCAGTTAAAAAACTAGATTTACTAGTACCCAGTCTGTCATTGAGGAAAGGGTGCTATAGATCATGCCTGAAGGAATTACTTTCACCAAAAACAAGAGGCGCTCATGATTTTGAAACTAGTATTACCTTTAGCTGGGCAGGAGTTCCTTCATCAGAAATGGGATCAGGGTTCTAAAATGTCTAAAATGTACCCCTTCAGTTAATCCCATTACCAGAAAATGGCTTTGCTCCATGTCAACTCTAGCAGAATTCTCTTTTAGTCACTGAGGCCAGAAATGCTTCCAAAGTAAGATTCTGGACCAACCGTTGCTAATTGTTGAATAGAACAGAAGCTGCAACCAGAAAGTCCTGGAAAGCAATAAAATCTACAGAGAATGCAGGTTAGACAGTGAGGGTGGAAAAGAACAATGGGTTGTATAGTATGTCAGCGGACTGCATGCTTAGATAATTAATTTGTCCCCAAAGGGTCCATCAGATTTAGAGAGTTGAGATCAGGAGTTTAATTGTCTGAGACAACTGACCTAGGAATTACAGAGACAGCATGGCCAGGAGCAAAGTGATGGCCTTGCTCTCATGCCTGCAGCATACAGAAGGGCAGTGCCTGAAGGAACAAGGCACTGAGCCAGCCATAGTGGGGAGAAGCATTCCAGGGGGTGAGTCAAAGCCTGCTGTATATGATGCTCTTATAGTTAGAGGAAACCTACTGAAATGAAATCTACTTTATTGGTCAATTTTTAAAAAATTATTAATACTGAATGATAAAGAAGGTTTAGTGAAACAACTGCTTTTACTTCACTGGTAAATGGGTAAATAAGTATATCTTTTGTAAAGTAATTCGTCCTCACTGTATGCATTGTGAGGTTTAAAACTATTCATAGTTTTTCATAGTCCCTGTCAATCTAATTTGTAAAACCTCTCTGTATTGATTGGGCATTTGATTTCATTAACTATACAAGGAGACCCAAAGTAACATTGGCTTAAACAAATAGAAATATATTTTTCTTTTACATGTAATGCAAGCTAGTACGACAGCTAAGCTCTTGAAAGTCGTTAGGGCCCTGGCTGGTGTGGCTCAGTGGACTGAGTGCCAGCCTGCAAACCAAAGGGTGGCGGGTTGGATTCCCAGTCAGGGGACATGCCTGGGTTGCCGAACAGGTACTCAGCTTGGGGCATGCAAGAGGCAATCACACACTGATGTTTCTCTCCCTCTCTTTCTCCCACCCTTTCTCTAAAAATGAATAAATAATATCTTGAAAAAGAAAGAAAGAAAATCATTAAAAAAAAGAAAAAGAAAGTTGTTAGGGACCCAGGCTCCTTCTGCTTTGTGCTCCACTGCCCTTAGAGTGTTTTCTTTTGAGACTCTAGTCCTCTGTAGCTCACTACCACTGTGCATTGCAGCCAGCAGCAAGGGGAGAGGGAGGGCATGTCCCTTGCTTTTCGGGGAAGAATTGGGAGGTTGCATCTGTCACTTCAGCTCACATCCCATTAGCTAGACATGTGGTCACATAACAACACCTAGCTTAAGGGAGGCTTGGAAGCATTGTATGTATTTATTCTGGGTAGCCCATGCCCAGGTACAAAGCACAAGTTTTACTGTAATGAGAACGAAGGAGAAATTAGACAGGGTGACTGACAATAAGTGCTATGTTATCCTGAGAAAATATGTTGAAAATGGAAAAAGATCAATGGAAATATATGGAAAAACATGAAGGTGGCTATTGCAGAATTATTTACAGTAGAGAAAAATTGGAAATGACCTAATGTCTAAGTATGAGAAAAGATTGCAGCCAATGAAGATGATATTTATATGGAGTTTTTTAATAACATGAGGAAATGCTTCAATTATAAGTTTAAAAATGAGATACAAAATTATAGATACAATGCCATAATTATTAAAAAATATACTGAAAAGAGTAATAAGGAGACATACTAATGTTGAGTGATCATCTTTGGATAATGAGGAAAGGGAATTTTTATCTTCTTTATACTTTTCTATATTTTTCTTATTTGTTACAGTGGGTATACATTTCTTCTATAATTAGCATAGTAATTAAGTCAGGGCTCTGGATTTCGATTTCCTGGGTTGAAATTCCTCCTAACAGCCCTATCATTTTATGTTACTTCTTTAACCTCTATAAACCTCACTTTCCATATCTACAGAATAGGAATAATGATTGTAACTACCTCATGTGATTGTTGGGATGATTAAATGAGATAATATGTTATAACAACACTTAGCATAAAATAAATGTTTAAAAAGTATGAGCTTTATAAATGAAAAAGTTTTAAGATAAAATTATCATATATTGGTCCTTTAGCAATCAGATACATTAGTGTAGTCCACATATCACTTCTGGTAATGAGGTGTTTCCAAAGAACATAGAAAGAATAAGGCTGAATTTTGAGAATTAAACTGGGAAAACAGAAATAAAATCACATTTCTGTAGAAATAAGTAATCTTAACTGAAGCCTAGAAAGTTAATGAAGGCATGACTTATGAGCCAAAAAAGAATGTGTTTATAGAGGGGCCTAGTTTGAATGCGCCAAGAGAAAGAAGGGTCATCATGAGTGTGGCAGCCCTCCTGGAACTGCTTGGACACCAGGGACACTGACTTGGGGGACAAGCATTCCTGACACTTTGGAAGGATCTGTTGTGTCATATGCTGTGTGAGTAAAAAACTCTCTGTTTTCCTTCCTCTTCTACCCTGCTCATCAAGAACTTTCTGGTTGGTAATCTAGCTTCCCAGGAATACTATAGAGGAGAAGTGTCTGGAGCAGGGATACAAGTATTCAAGTGACTCTTAACTACAAAACAAGTAAACCAGCACTTGGCATCATTTGGTTTAAGCCTCAGCCTTGTGAGTCTGGCTGGTAAGCCCACTCCCAGGGTACACTGACAATGTAAGTGGAGAGCTAGACTGTCCCAATATACTAGCCTGACTCTCTTGAGTCCAGGCTAAGTGATCACATGGTCTGCAAAATAGGAATAATGATTGTAACTATCTCTGTCACCTCTGTCTTGGTTCTAATTGCAGCAAGCAGTATCATCCTTGGTGATCTCTTATACACTTGCATCAGTAAAAACTCCAAAAGGGAATTTCTTTGAAAGCAAAATATTTGGTTCCTGGTTGTACTGGCTTGATCCATGCAAATGTTAATAAAACCTTCAGAACCACGAATCAGAATAATCTACTCCAACTCGAGCCAGTCCCAGGGAGTCTTTCTCCTCTCAAGTGAATGCTGTCAGGTGGTTCGGAGTCCTCTCAGGGGGAGCAGATGCTGGTCAACAAGCTGACTGTACCCAGAGCTTGCCAGTGAAATGGCTTGTTCATGATCTGTTTCTGGGACCCTGGAAAAATGTTTTTAGGGTCTTCCTGGAAAGGCTGCTTTTGGAAATTTAGCTGTCTTCCTGGGTGAGTAAGGAAGGTTATGATCCAAGAGAAGGCATCATGGCTTTAAATGGTGGAACAGTTCATTTGTTCCTTGGCTTTCATCCTTCATGATGTTGCTGGGGAAAGAAGCTTCATTCTGCATGCTATAAAGACCTGGTTGGGGTGGGCTTCCTTCATCATCTGTAAAATGGGAGAGAAATACCTACCTTTCAGGGCCATTGGGAAAATAAATGAGTACATTCAGGAAGCACTGTAATACAATGAGTAGCATGTAGCAGACACTCAGCAAATATGCATTCACTCATATTCCATTGTCCTGTGTAAGTATCTCTGTTGAAATCTTTATCACACCATCCTGTAATTATACATCTTCTCAAAGGCAGAGAATGTATCTCAGTCACCATTTGTACCCACAGCTCCTAGCACAGTGCTTGGCTCTCTGTAAATGAGGGAAGAAAGAAGGAAAAGAATCTGATATCCAAGCATGGCCCTCATCTCGCTCGCACTCACTTTTTATTTAGGAAAATGTCATATTGCTTGTCTGTGTAAATAAGATCTCTGAGAGGATACCAGACACTGCAGGAGTGGTTACCTTGAGAACTCTGGCACTTGGAGTCAGAGGGAGGGGAACTTACTTTTCCAGTCAGAAGGGAGGGAAACTTTACTTTTTGTTCTGCTTTTAAAAATTTACCATGGATACCCTGGGTGTGGCTCAGTGGATTGAATGCCAGCCTACGGATGGAGAGGTCACTGGTTAGATTCCCGGTCAGGGAACATGCCTGGGTTGCAGGCCAGGTCCCCAATTGAGGGTGTGCAAAAGGCAACCGAATGATGTTTTTTACCCTCTCTTTCTCCCTCCCTTCCCCTTTCTAAAAATAAATAAATAAAATCTTTAAAAATTTACCATGGGACTTCCAGCCAAGATGGAGGCGTAGGTGGACACACTGTGCCTCCTCTCACAAGCAAAATTAAGGACAACAAATATTTAGAAACAAGAAAATAACTAGAACTGATAGAAAATTGAACTGTACGGAAGCCCAACAACCATTCATCCAGACCGGTAAGAGGGGCGAAGTTGTGACAGGAAAAAGTGGAGGTGCGGACCCAGGAATGCAGGCAGCAGCGACTGGCAGTTCCCAGGTGCACAGGCAGCAGCTGGCAGACCCCGGGCACGAGGTGGCAACTGTGCAGACCCAGTGAGGCCGCATGGGGTGGCTGGCTGACCAGGTGGTACCACATTTGTGCTCACGGATGATCCAGGTGAGGGGGAAGTGGCGGAGGGGACTGGAATCCAGGAGAGAGTGGAGCAGGCGCCATTGTTCCCTCTCGGACCCTGCCCCCACATACAGTGTCACAACTCAGCGACTGGGCTGCCCCACCCTGGGGAACACCTAAGACTCCACCCCTCTCTACGTAATAGCCATGACCATACCAAAACCAAAACAAAACAAAAAAACTCCACCAAAAATGACTCAAACTGGAGAACAAATGAAATCTCCAGAGCCAATTCCTCTAAGCCATGAAGAGATAGCCGACCTATCAGATGTACAGTTCAAAGCCTTGGTGATCAGGATGCTCACAGAATTGGTTGATTTTGCTCACAAATTAGATGAAAAAATGCAGGCTACAATACGTGAAATGAAGGAAGATGCATGGGGAACCAATAAAGATGGGAGGAAGACTGGGACTCAAATCAATGGAGTGGACCAGAAGGAAGAAACAAACAACCAAACAGAAAACGAGGAAGAAACAAGAATTCAAAAAAATGAAGAGAGGCTTAGGAACCTCCGGGACACCGTTAAACGTCCCAACATCCGAATTATAGGGGTCCCAGAAGGGGAAGAAGAGCAACAAGTGGGAAACTTATTTGAACAAATAATTAAGGAGAACTTCCCCAATCTAGCAAAGGGAATAGACTTCCAGGAAGTCCAGGAAGCTCAGAGTCCCAAAGAAGTTGGACCCAAGGAGGAACACACCAAGGCACATCATAATTACATTAGCCAAGATTAAAATGAAGCAGAGAATTCTAGAAGCAGCAAGGGATAAGGGGACAGTCGCCTACAAAGGAGTTCCCATCAGACTGTCAGCTGATTTCTCAAAAGAGACCTTCCAGGCAAGAAGGGGCTGGAAAGAAGTATTCCAAGTCATGAAAGTCAAGGACCTACAACCAAGATTGCTCTACCCAGCAAAGCTGTCATTTAGAATGGAAGGGAAGATAAAGTGCTTCTCAGATAAGGTCAAGTTCAAGGAGTTCATCATCACCAAACCCTTATTGTATGAAATGTTAAAGGGACTTACCTAAGAAAAGGAAGAGAAAAAAGATGACAGTGAAAAGACAGCAAACTCACAGATATTAACAACCACACCTAAAACAAAAGCAAACTAAGCCAACAACTAGAACAGGAACAGAACCACCGAAATGGAGATCATATGGAGGGTTAGCAACAGGGGAGTGGGAGGAGGAGAGACGAGGAAAATGTACAGAGAATAAGTAGCATAGACAGTGGGTAGAAAATAGACAGGGGAGGGCAAGAATAGTGTGGGAAATGTAGAAGCTAAAGAACTTATGACACATGGACATGAACTAAAGGGGGGGAATGTGGGTGGGAGAGGGTGTGCAGGGTGGAGGGGAATGGGGGAGAAATGGGACAACTGTAATAGCATAATCAATAAAATATATTTAAAAATTAAAAAAATTACCATGGGCATTCATACTTCTAAAAAATTTTTATGTCATTTTTAGGGGGAAATTCCCCCAAATTAAATCAAAATATTATGTTGAACAGATCTGTAAAAATCATATAAGGCAGAAATATGTGGTTAATAAAAATAGGAAAAAGTGGTCAAACTTACTAAGAAATACACATTAAGACAGTGAGATCCTCACGTAGACTGTAGAGATAAGGAATGATAATACTCCATATTGGTAAGGATGTGTGAAATAGGAGTCTTCTCACTTGAAAAATTTTAACCAACATTCTAAGGATTTTCCTTAAGGAAATAATTGAATTGTGTGCAGGTTTCTGAACAAGGTTGTTAGCTGCAATAACATTACAACCCAAATGTCTGGGTATTTGGTGGGGAAACCTGATCATCAACCCCTGCTATCCCTCTACCCAACCTCAGTCCATCTGATGGATCAGCGAGTGGGGCCCTGGGCAGTGCAATCACCCAAGTTAGTGTGAGCAGTATGGGTCGAGAGCCTGGGAACAAAGGGAAGGGGTGAAATTGAAATGCCTTAATTTCTGGAGAGATCTTGGCCTTGGGTATTCAAGGGATTGCAGGGAATTAATTCTTATTTGGTACAGTGTGTATTACTTCCATAATTAGCAAAGTAATTAAGCTGGGCCTCTAGAAGGGCAAAGCCTGTTCAGGTAGATGGTAGCTTGTTGCACTGCGTGGTCCAGAGGAACCTGGGTACCTTCCTATCTCTGAAGAAGGGGGAGGGTTCTGCAGCTGAGGAGGCAGGAATTCAAGGGTTTTCTTCAAGTGCTCCATAAAGGACTGTCTCTGTATGGCCTCTTGGAATGTGGCTAGACTACAGGGGTAGAGACTGCTGGCTTTGCCCCTCTCATAGTGCCTCTAAGTATCTCTCTGCTTGACCCATGGCCAGAGGGTAAAAAGAGCCACTCGTAGACAAGAGAAAAATAATGATAAACCTGAAAAGACCTTACAGCAAGAGAGAGGGAGAGCAGGTAGAACTCTCAGAAAAAAAACGGAGGAGACAGATGACAGCGCTACCTGCAATACAAGGACTGGAGGTTTGTAACAAAACTTTCTGGAACTGAATAGCATGTTTTGTTTTTTATTTAATTCAGTAGATAAATGAGGGAGAGGATGCTCATCACAAAGCCAATGGTCCCTTAGATAAAATGCAAGAAATATCTCAAAACACATCAAAAAGAGAAAAGGAAACCAGGAAGGCAAAAACTGGACAGACCAATCAGTACTGAGCTCAGTGCTGATTAGACTTTTCCTGAACCAATCCCTGTGACCAAGAGGTGCCCCTCCCACTTGCTGTGTTATCTGAGTCAATCACCAAGCCAAGGGGGAAGGCCCACCAAATTGGTTAGCGCTGATTAAGATCATTTTGAGGGTGAAGTCAATACCACTCACAGTGGGAGGAGGTGGAATTTTTCTTTTTCTTAGAACAATTATCTTGAGTATCCCTACAGTAACAGATAGTACCTAACTGAAACAATTGTCCTAAGGATCAGTGAGATCCTGTGTAAGATGCTTAACTCAGTGTGTGGCAGTTCGTAAGCCCAGGGAAAAGAGCTATTATTAGTTAGATCTAGGCAGGCCTAGGAGGAATGAAAATCACCAGATGAGAAAATGGCACCGTGGGAAGCTGCCTGCAGACCCTACCCAAGAAGATTAGGGTCTGGGGTCCGGTTCTCTGGCATAACAGGTTGCAGCTTTCACCCAGCAACCAGTTCTAGCCAATCAGACTCTAATATCCCAACCGCAGGTTTTTGCGTTTAAAAACCCTGAGCTAAGAACAATGAAGTGAGTCCTAACCTCCTGTGGTTGGCTCCCCATCCTCCCATGGTTGGACCCACTTTCCTCTTAACCTCCCTCGGTTGGCTCCGCTTCCCCTCTTATTCCTCGCTAATAAACCCTGCTCTCCTCAGCTTGCTGCGTCTGTCTGTCCGGTTTCTTGAGCAACTCCAACCTAACTTTATTATTATCTCATTTGTGTTTAAAAAGTGTCTTTAAAGTTTGAATGGATATGTATGTCCTTCTCAGTGTTTTTTTTAAAGATTTTATTTATTTATTTTTAGAAAGAGGGGAAGGGAGGGAGAAAGAGAGGAAGAGAAACATCAACGTGTGGTTGCCTCTCCCATGGCCCCAGTGGGGCCCTGGTCCACAACCCAGGCTTGTGCCCTGACAGGGAATCAAAGTGGCGACCCTTTGGTTCACAGGTCCGCACTCAATCCACTGAACCACGCCAGCCAGGGCCTCTTCTCATCTTTGACAGCTCATCTTAAATCCATTTTAAGCATACCTGTACATTGAATCTTAGAAACAACAGAATGTTCCTTTGTCATCAGCTAGGGAGTGCTTCTTAAACTTTAATATGCATATAAATCACTTAGGAAACCTGTTAATTGAGGAGTCTTAGTTAAATGCACGTTATGATTCAGTCAATCTGGGTGAGGATTGAGGTTCTGCATTTTTAATAAGCTCCTAGGTGATGCTGATGCTGCTGGGCCACAGATCACATTTTGAGTAGCAAGGACATACTTAGGGTTTTGCTTCTGTTGTATGATTAAAGGGGCTTACCACTGCATCCATGGGGAAACGGGAGAGAGAGGACAAGGAAAGCAAGTAATTTCCTTTTTTAAACTCTTTTTATTCAAAATTTTTCAAATGGGATTATCCGAAAGAATAATGCAGTAAACATCTATGTACCCTTCATCTAGCTTCATCAATTGTTAACATTTAAGCAAGTTCCTTTTGAGGACAGGACACAGAAGATGCCTAGATCACTTCCACTCTTATCCATTGGTAAAAACTTTGGCACATAGCCTCACCTTTGCCCCAAGGGAGGGCAAGCAGCTATTTACCTGCTAGAGAGGGTAAGGTTCTAAACTACAAGAAGATATAATAAAGCAGTCATTTTTTAGGAGGGGAGGAGGAGGGGAGGGGAGAAGGAATGGGACAACAGACACTAGGGGACAATTAGCCACTTCTGACACTCTCCTCAAAGTGGATTCTGGAAAGATTGGATCTAAATTTGCACCTATCTCTAATTTGCACTGGAAAGTATGTAGGCCTTCAAAGTCTGCATTTTACACTCGAACCTCACTCTTAAGTGTCCTGTTGTCCTTTATCTCCATGTATTGTGTGGATCTTTCTAATTACTCTTAATGTTTTGCAACAAGTTTATTAATAAGAAATTTAATGACACATTAAGTAAATTGTGTACAGGGCTCATTTCTGAATGGGCCTAAACACGGTTTACCATAGCGTTTTTGCTTACAGTAGTATGTTTGTAGTCCTTAAACCTACAACTCTATAGTTGTAAATAGTATTATATCCATTTTCATTGTGCCTGTGATTTTTTTTTTTTTTTTTTTGCCTTTTACAAAAGATAGGAAGTTACAGAAACAGCTACAAAAAAGGAAATGTAAATACAGGTTACTTTACGTAAATCAGGATTCCACCAGCCACTACACAATAAGGATTTATTCCTTATTGTTTTCTATTGCATTGTTATACTACTCTTGATCTCTTTATACAAGTTACCTTAAAACTTTAAATCTATTTCGGTACCATTTCCTTGTCAACATGTTAAAAGAACGCGGTTTTAACATTCCTAACATTATTTTATTTAGACTTTTAATCTGTGATAACGTTTATTCTCTTGAATATGAATTAAATCCTTTAAGGATTGGTCGCTGTAACCCTTGGCTGTAAGCAGGCCCTTTTTATTCCACTCTTTGGCTATATGAACCATTATTTAACTTAATGGGGGGGCAAAGCATAAATTCCTGCTTTAAAGTTAACATCAGATTTTGCTCAACACAATTCCCTACATCTTGCGATATAGCCCCTCTTGCAATTTGAGGGCAACTGACCCCTGCCCATTTATACAGTAACAGCCCTAAACTGCCTTCCTGCGGAGACGGACCTCGGGCTGTTGGTCTGAAGTCCGGCGCTAGGCAGGGTGGTGCTACTTGCAGTAGGTGAGTCGTTCAATCACACTTCCTTGGGCTGGGGACAGACAAGCACAAAACCGAACAAGGGAAATGTTAGCCGAGTACTGGAAAGCTGTGAGCAACCTCCCAGTCTGCGCATAGAGCCCTTAGGCTCAGGCCCGCCTCATCTGGGCACCCTAGTCAGATGTCAGAGCTTCCCCCAGCCCTCCATACGTCCCCGTAGCCCCGCAGACGCACCCCCACCGGCGTCCCAGCTTCGCCGCTGGGGATTTCAGGGAAGGCCTGCCCGCTCCTAAGATGGCGGCATCGGCCTCGGGGAGGAGGCGACCTATGCGAGCCCCAGTGGCCAATGGGCTGCCGGCTCAGCACGAGGGGCGGAAGTGCCGCGGACTGTCGTCCCGGAGGCGGCTGCGGCCCCTGCCGGTTACGTAACTCGTTACGGGCTCCGTGCGGCCCCACTTCCGGCTCCTTGCGACCCCAGGATGCGTTGAGCCCCACGGCGCCGTGCGCTGCGGCCGGCTCCCAACTAAGGTAAGGCCGGTCGGGCTCTGGCTTGTGGTGGAGGCGCGGGCCCGGTTCTGGGCGACAGATCGTGAATGGAAAGGAGGAGCAGCTCAGGTTGGGGCGGGCGGTGGCGCAGGGGGCCTAGGTGAGGCGTGGGACAACCGGGCTGGTGGAGGGAGGCCGAGGGGCGGCTCAAGCTCCTCGGTGCCCAGATCTCGCCGCGGGGTTTCGGGGCCACCACTGACGTCGCGTGGAGCAGGGGTGAGGAGGGGGCCGCGGGGTGAGGAGGGGCAGCACCCCAAACCCCAGGGGTGCCGAGGGGCGCGGTTCTCAGCGTTAGGTGGGAGCCGGCCCTTTCACCTAGGGCGCCTCGGGCTGGGCCCCTGGACGAGTTGTTGGGGATATCTGGAACCGGAGTGCAGCCTGCCCCTCGTTACCCACTGGGTCTCACTTGAGGTTGAAGTGCCTGGCCTTTTCACAGTTGAACGACTTGCTGCCTCCTCGACTGACTTTGGTACTTGTTGCACAGTTTGTAGTTGTTTTGCCGGATTGTTTGCTCTCTTGTAAACTCCTGAAAGCCTGGGGGCTCTGTCTTGGTCGTCTCTGCGTCTTCTTCAGCTGTACCTTTTCGTGGTAAGATAAATCAATTCCTTACTTTTCTGGTAGTTTATATGCACACCCTACTCTGACCTCTTCCGCCGAATTGGGCACTTTCTAAGGAACAGACGGAATCCGTAGCATCTGTGGTTTATCCCACTGGGAAAATTTTGAGGGACGACGTGGGTCTTCTTTGGACCACTAATAGCAAATGTCTGTGTGCCTGCCCAGCGGGTGACAGAGCCCCCGGGACCTGAGATGAGGCAAGGAGTAATTCTGCAGTAAATGTGGACATTGGCTGTTTCATTGATCTGTTTTCATTCTGCCAAGTCCTTGACCCGTATGATTTTGTTACTCATTTGTCTTGAAGGAAAGGCTAGCCCCATAAACTAGTTTCCTGTGGTACCTGGAATGGTTGTTAATCCTAGTGTCAGAACCGGAGAGAACATTGCCGGTTGCAGGTATTTTACCAGAGAACTAAAGACAGAAAACCCCTAGTTAATGTTTGACCGAACTGGGACAGGCTCCAGGTCATCTACAGAAATACTGAAATCCTTCTAGCACTTTGTGAAGTCGAGATGAGTGATAGAAGTTCTATGGCCAATAGTACCAGGCAAGAAAGGGAGTCTTGAGCATCATTGCATTGAAAGGGACTGAAAAGAAAAACAAATTCATTCATTCATACACATTCTCTCTCCCCGCTCCCCCCTCTCTTTTGCCTTCCCCCTCAAGTCCCTGAGTCATTTTAAGCTCAGAGAAGATGGAATTAAAGACTAGAAGAAACTCAAAGGTGGCAGAAATATACATGTATTTTGCCTTGTATAATGATCACTTTTTGCCCAAATTTTTGAGGGGAAAATAAGAATGCACATTATACATGGGTAGTAAAATTCCATATCTATATAAATGTTTTTAATTCTTTTACTTACGCTTATGTATTAAGAGCATAACTCTAGAAAGCAGTAACAATATATGTATGCAAAATAATACCCTGGAATATGATAATTGGTTTTGTTTCTAAATATAAATAAATAAATTAATTAATTAAAAAATTGAAATGAAAGATTTTTTTTTCCTGAAAGTTTGGGCCCAAAACTTGAGTGCGTATTATGGACGGGAGCACATTATACACAGCAAAATACGGCAAGTACCAGTCATCTTTCCAAATGGACAAATCAGCCACAGCATTGCACAGAGTTCTTCAGCTCCCTGATTCCAGAATTTTGTAGCCATAAGAATTAATGGCTAAATCAGCCCTTTGAGAATACAGTGTTCAGGAGTCCTTCTTCATTGGACCATGGTTTGCTACAGTTCCATCTTACTGAGCTGTTTGGTTTTCTATGAAAAGAGTTGAAGCATATAAGAAACAAAGCCAGGACATGGAGTGGTGTTAACAGATCAGAATAAAAAATACAGATACATTTTTAAAAGGTCTGTGTGTTTCCTGTCTTTGGCCTCTCCCAGTTGTAACTTGCAGTGACTTTGTCACTGTTTATTTTAACCACACCTATTCCAGATTTGGGGTATGACTTACGGAAGTTGCTGAGTAATGGCATGCTGTGCCCTGGATGGAAGAAAATTCCTGGATGATAGGAGATTGGAAGGGGATTAAAGGTACACCTGAACTGAGAAGGGTGCTGCTGTCCTGGGTTCTCTGCCCGGTCCCCAAGCCTCAGTGTACCTGTTAGCAACAGATTGATGTCTCCAAGCCTGAGGTACATTTAGAACAGGTGTTCATGGCATCCTCATATTGCAACAGCTACAGGGAACACACTGTAGGGAAGACTCAGAGCTCTCAGTTCAGACCAGTGCATGTCTTCCGTCTGCTGAAACAGCCCAGAGGCCCCACTCTGTTGATAATAGCTCTTCTACTTGAGTAGAAAGCTGACTGCTTATGAGTCAGTGTCTTCATTTCTGGTGGCTCCTCTATCTCTACATCTTATCTCCATTTTCTTCCTTCAACATCTCTCTGGAAAGAATCCACAAAACCCTCATGGTTTTTCCATCTCAGGTCCTTGTTTGTAGAAAACAAGCTTGATGTATAGACTCTACATTGAAGCTGGTCCTGCTTGTGTCCATGTGCAGTGCTTTGAAGTAAAATGCTGACCTGCAAAAATGATGCTGGAACTACTTGGTCTTTTTCTGGCTAAGTTCAGATGCTGAATTTGATTTAGTAAATATTTGTAAGTATCCATAATAACTCCAGGATCAGGCCTCCTTCCCTAAATATCACTCTTTTTAGCATGACCTCTGATAGGAATGGGCCGGCAGGTCAGCTCAGAGTTATTTGAGACCCAGTCAGCAAACATTGCTCATTAAAGAGAACTATGTGTTTGAAAACCCAGTATGCATATAGTAGGGTTCATATTCTGTTACGAACCTTAAGGCGTTTGCTCAGTGCTTGTGAAGTCATAGAAAGGGGGTCTGAACAGGGAGCCAGGGCTTTCTAAAGGAAGTGGTTTGGAATTCACACTAACAGTTGAACTAGTGCTTGATGGAGCCTGAATACCTGGCTGTGGAGGCTGGCGAGCACGTGGCAGTCACCCTAATGTGGCCACAGCTCTGAGCTGAGATGGTCAGGTGGATGGGCATTAACAGCAAGTGAGAGCCAGTCCCTAGTCCCATCCTGTTAGCATCTCAGACACCCCATCCCTTCACCTGAAACCTCCTTCCTGCTCAGGCAGGGCCCACATGGCAGGGAAGGGCCAAACAGTCCAAATAATGATGGCAAGAATTATCTATGAGTATGACGACTTAGGGATTTTTAAATGTGTCTTCAAATTGTAAGTAGAATGATTATCCATTTTGTCCCCAAATAAACTCTTAGTGCTAACTTCTAAACCCCATACCCATGGAATGGCTTGGCATTTTTTGTATTGATGCCAGAAATCAACATTCTAAACACAGTTTCACATTTGTAAAGAAGGAAGGAGGAGGTTGTTGTGGATAGAGACACAGAACAAATATTTGAGACTTTGTTACCTTTGCTTCCACAGGAAGGACAAAGAAAAGTGTTTTGTCATCTTTAACAAACCACATTATGAAAATAAATTTCTTTCAGTTCTTTTGTTGGATAGTTATGTTTTAAAATCAAATTGTGTTCTTTTTTTTGTTATCTGCATTACTGAAATAGGGTCTGTTTGGGCAGCAAAATATTGAAATTTGGCCCATCTTGAAGATAGCAGAAGAAAGCAATTTCATTTTACAAAATAGGCTCTGAGTAATTGTCTTTTAGATATAAAAAGAATTCTTATCTGGAATATGTCATGCAATAATATTTCCATCATTTCTGTAGTTAATGGGAGTGAAGTTGGGTACCTTTTTCAAATGTGTTTCTTTTGGAGGATGGCTCCTTCTGACTCCAGTTGTAAACTATTCAGGTCTTTCTAGTGGATACTTGCTGCCCTTTATACTTATTTTCAAAGTATTGGTACTTCCCCTTTACCTTGGACTTCCATTTTAACCTTTTCATTAAAATATACATAGAGAAAAGTACACTGCTCGATGAATAGTCAAGGCATGAGCTACCTGTACACCCCAAAAGACTACCTCGGGCCCCTTACCAGACAAGCCCTCCCTGCCAGGGAATTGAACAGCGACCTTTCAATTCTCAGGCTGGTGCTCAATCCACTGAGCCATACTAGCCAGGGCACATGTGAATTCTTATTCTATGAACATATGTTCATAGTAAAACAAAAAGGTTTAAAAGAACATTCCCTTCCCTTAAGAAGGAGTGGGGGGCGGGCAATGTTACTTTTAAACCTTTTTGTAAATGGTTGTCTTAAAATATACCTGTTTATTAAAATTGGGCTTTTTAGGTGGCCGCTAAAATTGCTGTTTCTTTCCCCAATATTTTATTTACAGTCTTTTCATGGGGGTATTTATTTATTTATTTATTTTCAGAGAGCGGGGGAACGGAGGGAGATAAACATGGATGTGTGAGAGATACATTGATCTGTTCCCTCTCATGCACCCCCGAGTGGGGACCTGGCTTGCAACCCAGGCAGGTGCCCTGACTGGGCATTGAACCAGTGACCTTTTGGTTGGCAGGCTGGCACTCAATCCACTGAGCTATACCAGCCAGGGCTAAAATTGCTTTTTAATGATTACACAGGAACCCTTTAAAATATTTTTTGCAAGTCTGTTCAGCACCCTTATCCACAACCACCCTTCTTTGCTTCATTACAACTTTGAATCTGTTTATTTCTGGCATCAGTGCACAAAAATGCCATGTTATTCCAATAGTATGGGGTTTAAAAACTGGCACTAAGAGAGTCTATTTTGGAGTAAAATGGGTAATTATTCCACTTACAATTTGAAGAGACACTATAAAATGTCAAAGTTAAAAACAACACATGCGATTATTTTAATATAAAAGTATGCTCATAATTTTTACATACCACCTGAAAGTCTCTTTTTCCTGATAATAAAAACAGCCCAAGCTTGTAAAAAAAAAAAAAAAAGTCTGAAATTAAATGGTGTTAGGTTTGCTTGTAGCTATTGAGGTTCTCTGTGGAAGAACCAATCTTCTTTAGGTTTTGAGCCCCGGACAGGGTCCAGTCTTCGGTATTTTACTACTCGTTGATTCCCACCTGGCAAAAATGCAGTCATACAGGTGATTTTGTTTTGCAAAAGTACTTCTTGACCAGGCCATCCTTACAGCTCATCCGGCCCACACCCCACTTGTCTCTGCTTTGAGCTTTAGCTGCATCTTTCCATGTAACCATGCGAGCTGGCAGCGCAGGTTCATCTGTGCCCTCGTTTTTATTCCAGGAAGATGACTATTCTGAGCTTTCAGGCAGTGGAACCATGAGGTCTCTCTGTCTTTTTTATCATCTTGCTTTCATGTCTCTGGCCCCCATTTCAGACCCTCCCAGGTCCTGTTCTTATCTCTGTTCTTCCTCTTTGTTCTAGTCTCTTTCTCTGAACGTGGGCTGTCCTTCTCCAGTTCTGACACTGACCTAACAGGGCCACAAAAGGCAAATAGTCCTCGGTGACAGACCACAATCCAGTCCTCCTTCCTGTAGAAACTCATTAGCTGCTCCTGAGAACAGTGAGAGGACTCTCAGACTGCCATGACCAAGGGTAGCCCATACGCCTTCTGAAGGAGCATTGGGGTTTACAAGTGGTACATATGCACAGGGGTGGCCTGAGAACTTGCCTTTCTCATCAGATCATTTTTCTGTGGACATGAAATTAAAAAGCAAAATGATAAAATAGAATTTCGAACAAAGTAAGATCTCATCTGGAACACAATGGAAATCTAAAGAGCACATCTCCAAAATATACGATGCTGTGAAATGTCGTGGAGGCCTGTGTCATACTGAAATGATACTCAGGTCTGGCATCTTCCCTTCCTGGGAAGTCGAAGAGGCCGTGCTGTGGGTGGAGCCACATCTGTGGGAGACTTTGATGGAAGTCTCTGGTTAAGTGAAATTAAAGGCTTCCTTTCAAGTTGACATGTTGAGTGAAGAGGTGTTAGTAAGCATAAAATGTTGCTGATGTCATTTATAGAGACAGAAAGTGGAATGGTGGCTGGAGGCTGCAGCAGGAGGAACAGGGAGTTAGTGTTTAATAGAGACAGAGTTTCAGTTTGGGAAGATGAAAAGTTTCAGGAGGTGATGGTCGTTGGCAGCCATCATTGGTGGCGGTTGCACAACTGTTTGAATGTATTTAATGCCACTGACCTGTACTCTTAAAAATGGTTAAGATGCTAAAATTTATGTATATTTTACCACACTTTTTAAAAAAAAAGATAAAGAATGTTGCCACATTTAGATGTTTTTCATTTTCTTAGTAGGGCCCCTTGGATCTTAGGTGCAGTTTGGGGAAGATGCAAGGGCACCGATCCCCTGCCTTTGTCCCTGTAGCTCAGGGAGCAGAGCATCCCTTCCACACAGTTGTGTTAACCCCTCCCTGCACAGCCCAGTTGACAGCACTTTTCATGTTCATCAATGTGCTGTTTTGCCATGGCATTCTTTGAGCAAAAGAAAGTGGTTTCTGTGAGTACTTTGTAATGGTGCAGGAAAGCACAAACCTCAGTCCCCTGTATACCCTCTCCCCCATATAATCCGAGATTTCTGACTGTGCTTATTGCTGTGCTTATTGCAAGTACCTAGAGCAGGGCTTGGATTTTCAATACAGTTTTGGTAAATAAAAACCTGAATGGATTCTCAGTATGAAATTTAGGGAATGATAGAATCTTTGGCCCAAAGGAAAGAATGGCCTGGACGTGGGACCACACCGGAACCACCTGTTGTCATCTTTAAGGTTGAGGTATAATTAACACTCAGCCAAGTGTTCAGATTTTAAGTGAGCAGGTCCATATGTTTGATGACCACCGAAGGAGACATAGAACATCGACATTGTCCCAGCAAGTTGCCTTATGCCCCTTCTTAGTGTTGCCCTCTTAACCACTTTCTGATTTCTGTCACCAGCAGTTCCCTTAGCCAGTTTCAGAATTTCATGCAAACGGAGTCCTCCAGTATCATTCAATTTATGCTTGAAGAGATGTGTTTTTTTTTAAATACAGCTTTTGATTTAGGTATATATTTTTTTAAGATTTATTTATTTATTTTTAGAGAAAGTGGAAGAGGAGGAGAAAAACATTGATTTGTGAAAGAATCATTGATTGGTTACCTCTCACATACCTCCCAGGCAGGGACCTGTCCTGCAACCCAGGCATGTGCCCTGACTGGGAATCGAACTGGTGACCTTTCCGTTTGCAGGACACTGCCCTACCCACTGAGCCATACCAGTCAGAGTGAGGTGTGTCTTAAATTAAATGTCACGAATATACAGGCTCCCCTGAGAGAGTGATGGTTGGGTTTTAAGAAGGAGGCTGTTTGGTACTAGAGTGCTGAGTGTTCATTTCTTGTCACCCTATAAAAATAATCATGTTCCTTCTACACTGAAGTTTTGGAAGCAGCCCAGGCTTCCCAGGAAACAGCTTACTGCCCCCATTGGCAGCTGCTCCTTTGAACAGATGAGCCATGAAGAGCGTTCACTGTTTCCCTCACTCTCTCCTTTTATCCCTTGACCCATTTTACTGATGAGCAGGGCCATGTCCTGTGCCCATCACTGGTTTATTTTTTCTTTTCTCCTCTCTTTCTATCCTAAATGCACAAGCTTGTAGTTTATTGTTGAGTTTTCCAAGTCAATAAATGTGGCATCTGCAGAATTTCGCATTCCTGAAGGCCAGGTGGTCTTTAATCCTTGTGCCATGGAAGAGTGCTAATCTTTCTTTGTGTTTCACTGGAGAAAAAGCCTGGAGTGTTGGGGAAGGACCAGGGTAGTGCTTTGTCATAGAGTGAAAGGAGTTGGGGGAGTGAGAAGGGGGTCAATTGAAGTGTGAGCTGTAGAGAGTCAGAGGAGGCAATTCCCAAGGGAGAGCTGCTGGATTTCGGGGTCGGGAAGCTGTTGGTTTGTCATCCCCAGTGTGACGGAGCAGGAAGTGCAGGGCAGGAATAAAGCAAGAAGATGGCAGCAAATGTGGTATGTAAATGGTTATGTTGAAGGGAAAGAAGGTGGCAGGAGGCTTGTCCAGAAGAGGGTGCACATGTATTTACAGCCCATTGGAGGGGAGTGTGTGCAAAAGGGAAGGTTGAAAATGTTGAAGAACAGGATGCTTGAGCCAGGGAAAGAGGAGACAAGGAGCTGGGCAAGGGATTGGGGTGGCCCTTTGGAAGTAGCCATCTCATTCGTCTTCCCAGAGACAGATAAGAACGCGAAAGCATGGAGCAGGACAGAGATGTCTCAGTGGATATCAGAGCTGGGATTTGACCCTGGGTCATGGTGACTCCAGCATCCGGAGCATACATTGAGGTTGGCTTAGTCTTTGCAAAGAGGAAGGTTGCTTCGGAACCAGTGGAAGTAGAAGAAGAGAAGGAAGGGAAGGTTCTAGGAAGAGAAGGTTCTAGGGTGATGGAGGGTGCAGTGTGGTCATGGCTGGCCTGAATACTCTTAAGTCTGCTGAGGTCAAGGATAGAGCCCATAGCACTTTTAAAAAATTTATATGTATTGATCTTAGAGAGAGAAAGGGGGGTGAGAAACTTTAATTTAAAAAAAATTTTTTTTATACTCACGCAAGGACTTTTTTCCCCATTGTTTTTAGAGAGAGAGGAAGGGAGAGAGAGAAATATTGATGTAAGAGAGAAGCATCAATCAGTTGCCTCCCGTAAAGTGCCCACACTGGGGATCGTACACATCCAGACCTGGGGGTCGCACACGCCCATGCCCAGACCAGGGATTGAACTCGCAATCTTCTGCTTATGTGACGATGTTCCAACCAAGTCACACCAGCCAGATGTGAAAGGGGGTGGGGGGGTTTAAGTTCAATGCAGCTTGTCTGGGACCCAGAAGCATTATCTTTGAGCAAGGGAGAGGCCCTGTGGACTGAGGGCACCAGGACACAGTCTACAAAGGGGAAGGCTCTGCAGTAAATAGGGCTGTTCTGGCTTTATTACTTGGCGTGGGAGTAGAGGGTCCTGTGGGTGTCATGAGGGTACCAGGAACCCCCTCCAGAACCTGGAACAATTCCATTTCAAGTCCCCCATACTCTGAATTCCCAGGACATTGCAGGGAGATAGAAAATGCTCCTGGGACATTAGGGACATCTTGGCAGCCAGTCCTCCACTTTAATCTGTCCCTCTGGTTGAGCACACAGAGGCACTTGGGAAGTATTGTGAGGGAGGGAATGCCCAGATATCCAGACGTCATCTCCTTAGAGCCACCATGGAGTCCTCAGGAAAAAGCAGCCATGGGTAAAGGGACCAGAAGGATCATTTCAGCACAGAAGAAAGACAAGGCTTGCAGATAGCCTCAGGAAGATGAAGATTGGGGAAGGAGAAAAGATGGAATGAGGGTTGAGCCAGCAGGCCCTTCATTTAGGTCTTGGAGAATTCACTTTCTGTCCCTCCTTGAATTATTTCACTCATCCTCCTCCTAAAGGCCAAGAACATGACGCAGACCCAGGAATCCCTGGGAAGAATTTTCACTACAAGCCTGACCTTTGCAGCTGCATATTTTCACTTGAAACCTCAGCGGCCCTGGCCAGGTGCCTCAGTTGTTTAGAGCATCTTCCCGATATACCAAGGTTGAAGGCTGGATCCCAAGTCAGGGCACATACAAGAATCAACCAATGAATGCAAAAATAAGTGGAACAACAAATTGATGTTGTCTCCCCCGCTTCTAAAATCAATAAATAATTTTTTTTTAAAAAGTCAAGTGAACTGAGTTCTTCTGTACAGTATGTCCAGAAGACATGTAGACATGTCAGTGTCTTCGTAAGGAAATGTATACCAAGAGGTGGCCCGTGCATCTGTGGCTTCAGTGCCCATCCCATCAGCTCCCCAGGGCTCAGAACGGAGCAGAGGGCCTAACACTGGGCCTCTGCTCTAGTTTTGCCCACTGTCACCTGTTCTCTAGCAAGTCTTAGAATTTTTGTCCTTTGAGCTCTAACAATAGCCCATAGTGATGAGAGATAAGTACTTGATGGAATGTTCTGGATGGACAAGTGGGATCCCCACAAGTGCCATATGTGGGTTCCCTGAGTTGTTCCCCCAGTGGTAAACCAGCCACTTGCCACACCAGCTCTCACCTGCATTGCCACCATCTCTAAACTCATCCTCTCTGGCTCAGTTTCTTCTTTCACTGGCACTAGGGTGCCAGATTCTCCTTCTCCTGTGCCTTTCTGTCAGCTGGGCTGGGACAGATTAGGCACTGTAATATCCTGCTTTCTCCTGTAGTTAAATGTGATGTTTGTTTTTAAATCAAGGCATCTGAAGAATTGGCCTTTGCAAACATGGAAGGACTTTTAATAAGGATGCGAGAATCCACAAATAGCTGTGTGTCTTGGAGCCCACTGTTTTTCTTGAAAATTGAACAGGGAACAAACCTGCTCCTTTTGGTCAAGAGCCTTGTCCCAAGGAGACTAGGAGAAAAATATATAAATCCCAGCGCATAAGAGATGCTGGTTTATTATGTATCTCTCCTTTTTCTATCAAACCCCAAAGTATAGTGGTTTTTTTAATCTTTTAGCATTAACTTTCTTGACGTTTATATAATACAAGAAAATCAGCTCAATGAATTTTAACGTGTGTGCATATATGTTCATTTGTGTAGCCACCGCCATCAAGATATAGAACAGTTCCATCTCCTCAGGAAGTGCCCCAACCCCAGCCTCTGTAGTCAGTCCTCTGCTGAGTCAACCAGAGGTCAAGGCCTTGCATCTTAGCACTTATTGACTGGGCAGTGTCTCCAGCTCTTCAGGTGCCCCAGGTGTGTTTGTGGCCATCCAGACCTTGGCTTTGCCAGCTGGTTTTGCCAGTTGCCTGCACTCATCCGGCCAGCTCTGGTGGAGTGATTGGTGAAAGCAAGCTGACAGCAGCCTGTCCTGCAGCTCCTTTTTGTAGGAGGAGCTCAGAGCACATTTGCTCTTGGTTAAGAAAACTGTGGGGCACAGCCGATGAGACATCTGGAGTTCTGCCAAGGATGTTGAGTGTGAGCAGTCAAGTCACCCTGTTTTGGGAGCTGGCTTGAGCCTGTCCAGACCCAGACGAACCACCAGAGCTGGTTTGCCAGGGAAGAAGACAATGTGGAATTTCCTAGCATACGTCATGCATTGGGGCTGAAAGGTGATTTTATATTTATTTGGTGGTTTGTGGTTTGTGTTAACTTTCTAGCCAGGGGAAATCTAGAGTGATCTTTCCTTCCTCAAAATCATCTAAGCAGCTACCCCCTGAAAACTCATGGACAACACGCATGTGCTTAGTTGAGACTTGATAATTTTCTTTGGTCACTTTTTACATATTCCAAGCCAATGACAGACTTTTTTCTTTGAATACGAAATACTAAAGTTGGCCCAAATCTGGAGTAAACTACCCCGTTGGCCTTGGTGGGGTGGTGGCTCTGCCTCATCTCTGTGAGTCTGTCCCTCCTTGATCTTTAGCCTTGTCTTCCCCAGAGCATCCCCAACCCCACCCTAGCAGACCTGGCACAGTGGAGGGCCCACGGGAGGCGGACCCTGGGCCAACCCCGCTAAGGAGTCCCACCACAGGGCACCAGCATGAGTCCCTGCAGTTTGACTGGCAGGCTGGAAAACTTGTGATTCTTTCTGGAATTTACTATGACTTAATTTCAAAAAGAATCTTTTTTATCCATTTGCTCACAAAAGAATCATTCACTCTCAAGATTAGGGCTTTTTTTTTTTTTTTTTTTTGAGGATATAATGTCCTCGTGTCATACGTGTCATACAGTTGACCCATTCCAAGTGCACCTTTCAGTGTTTTGGGTGTGTTCACAGAGCTGTGCATCCATCACATTTTATTTCAGAACATTTTCACCACTCCAAAAGAAACCCAGCACCCTCTGCCATCACCCTTCAGTTCTCCCAGCTGTAGGCAACCACTAATCTCCTGTCTGTCCCTATGGATTTGACTATTCTGGACATTTCATATAAATGGAATCATAAGATATGTGGCCCTTCTCTCACTCAACATTATGTTTTCAGTGTTCACGTCGTAGCAGGTATCAGTGCTGAATATCCACCGTATGGATAGACCACATTTTCAGTCTAGTCATCCACTGACGGACATTTGGGTTGCTTCTGCTTGAGGGCTGTTTTCTGGTGAGCCCATAGTGGACTCCCACTCGTACTTTCTTGCTCAGTTTAGAGCAGGGGTTATATTATCACTAGGGTGTTGAGCAGAATTTTTATAGATCATCCTGTTTGGCCACTTGGATTAGGGACATGGTTAGGTAATTGGGCTTGTCTGCCAGGATTTTCCCTAGAGCTGATTACAACAGAGAGAGGAAGGCCCTTGTCTCAGGAGCCCTCTCCAGAAAGACTGTATTGATGGACAGGCCTTGCCTTGGCCTGAGATGATGTAGGATTGTTGACTTTGTTCCAAAGGCTCAAAGTTTTGACAGGGCTTTCTGCCTTTCCCGGTTTTCTTGGCCCTGAGGGTAAAGGAAGGGTGTTGCCCTAAAGTGGCCCTGTGGTTGATACCTAGCAACTTGGGCAACTTCAAGCACAGCTCCTGAAACAACGCCCTGTGTCCGTGGACTGCACAGCAAGTGTCTACACTGTCACTCTCCAAAACCTTAGTAGAGTTTGAGGGTTGGTTAAGATGGATCCGAAACAGTAATCTCTGCCCCCATAACATTCTGAACCAGGTGCCTGACTCATCTGGGATCCAGAGTGCTCAGCAATTAGCTGACCATGATTTGCTGAGAACTCACTGTTCCCAGGGAGGAGGTGTGCAAAGGTTGTGACGCTGCTTCCCGAAGCTCTCAATGAAGACACCGAAGGTGTTGAAATCTGTCTCCCCGAAAAACTGCTGTCCATATCTGAAACTCAGCCTAGGTGGAGAAGTTTGGTTGGTCAGTGGTTAATTCTAGTTAAGAATATTTTTAAACATTCACTTAGCATGCCCATCATCCAATTCAACAGTTACTAATATTTTGCCACTTTTGCTCCAACTGAATTAAAATCCAGAACATCATTTTGTCATTTCACCCCTACGTATTCAGTGTGCATCTCTTAAAGCATGTGGACATCTACATAACCACAATGCTATTCTCATATCTAACAAGAAAAAACACCTTCAGTTTTTGTGTGTGGTGGGGAATCTGTTCCTTTTCTGGGGGAAGGGAGAGTCACCTGTGTGGTAGAGGTTGTGTAGAAACCTCCAGGGAAGCTGCTTCCAGCTGGGGGCTGTGATGTGCTGGTCTCCATCCTGCTTTTGGCAGGTGGACCTCTTGATCCCATACAGTTGTGTTCTGTGGAGCAAAACAGCTCTTTACCCAAGGGACTGGGGAGTCCCTCCTAGCCAGTGACCGCTAGGATATATTTTGGACAGAGATGACTCATAAAAACTCAGGCCTTGCCTATTTTGGTCGACCAGTCCATCTCCCCAGAGGTAGCTAACCACTTAGGCAGCATGAGGTCCCTGAGGTCACACTCACTGGAACATAGACAGTCTCGGGTGCCATCGGGGATGGGCGGCTGGAGCAGTGGCCATGGAAGTGGATGCTGGTCACTGGAATGGCCCAGCTGTGTAGGCCAGATAGTCAAGCTGTTTATAAGACATTGGGCCAGACGGTGTCTTACTTTCAGAATGTGCATCCTAGTGGAAAGAAAACAGGCAACATGGAAGTTCAGATCTGCTAAGTCTGGGGGTATTTTCTTATTTCGTTGGTGTTTTGATTTTGTTTTATGTTTAGAACTAAGGACTCTTATAAACGCAGCCCAGCAGCAGTGGCCTGTCCTTTCTCGACAGGCCTCTCACATTAACTTTTGTGATGACCCTGTCCCTTGTTCTGTCATCCCTGCCTAGAGAGATTTGTCTGGGTCAGCTCAGCTCTCAAGGTTCCATAAAGATTGTGCGTCCAGAGACCAGCTCTGTCCCTGCTAAGTGACTAGTCTTCTCTAGCACTGCTGGGAACACTTCTCCTTTCTAAGATGCAAGTGGTACCTCAGCTTCTTCCTGACCTATCACCTGTTGGGATCCACCAGGCCTCACGCAGGAACACTCCTGTTTCTTGTCCTGAAGAGCTTCCATTCCAGACCCCTCAGAGCCTGTCAGCATGCAGGCTGGATAAGGACACCCAATGTTGCCAGCAGGGTCACAGGAGGGCCTTGTCCCCCCAACCTTACAGATATCACATGGGCAGTGTTCAGATGCTGCCTGAAAACAGAAGGGAGAAGAAAGCAGGTCCCTTGTCATTTCAACTCTTTTTTTACATTTATTTTATTTTTTATTTTTTCCATCACCATTTATTTCCCCTAACCCTCTTCTACCTCCACCCACCCACCCACAATAGTCACCACACTGTTTTCCCTGCCTGTGAGTTCTTTCTCTCTTTTTCTTTTTTGCTAGATCCCTCCAACCCTCCCACCCCCTCATTTCAACTCTTGAGTCATGCTGTGCAGAGGGACATGTCAGGGTGGTGCAATTCCCCCACCCCTTGGAGTCCAGTGTGTTCTAGAAAGACCAAACCTAAGGTGGTCCCAGAACCATGGACTTTCTGCAGTATCTGTGCCCCCTTCTCCCTCCCTACCCACCCTGTATGTCTCTTTTGAAGTCATTAAGGTCACAAAGATATTTCCAGCTCTGCAGACATGCCCTCTAGAGCCCCCACCCCAGATGTTCCCTCTCAGGCTGGCTGGTACCATGAAGGGGAAGAGGCACAGCAGCTGACCTGTCATTACCCGGCCTGAGGGGCCCCTGCCCTCGGCCTGACTTCCCAGCAGCACCTGGTCCTTGGGGGGCTGCCAACCCATGGCCAGCCCTCAAAGGAGCCATTCTTGCTGGGCACAGTAAGCTGGGGTTATGTCCAGGGCTCAGGGGCTGAGCAGCTGCCCCACTGGCCCTGTGGTCAAGCCTCAGGGTGGATTTCAGCACCGATTGCAGGTAGCAGGTTAGGACAGGGCCTTCCTGGGGACCCTCACAGGAATGCCTGAGGTTTTGTGAGAACCAGGTATAAGCAGGGGTCAAGGGAGCAGGTGACCTTGAAGAATTGCCAAGGGGCACTTCACTTGTGCTTCCTGAGCAATAAGCAGAACATTTGGTCCCTTTGGCCTCTGGGCATCAGCTGGACTGTCTTGGTGCCCACTGCAGACCTGTGGTTTCTAGAGTAAGTTTAGACAAGTTATAGAGTCCCTTTCAGGGCCTCCCTGATCCTAATGTTTATTGTTTAAAATTTCAGATACATGGAAGAAAAATTGAATGTATGGACAGTAAGTTCCTATAGTATATCTTACCTGACAACTGGATTCAACAGTTAATAACATTTTGTCATATTTTGCTTCCTAAGTAGCTGAGATTGTTTTGTGAACCATTTAAAGTTAGTTTTAGACCTCATGATGCTTTACTCTATGTTTCAGCATGCATGTCCTAAGACTTTCTGCATAACCACTTGTACCCTTTCACATCTAAGACAGTTAATGACCATTTTATCTGCAATCTAGCTCATAATTAAATTATCACAAAATGTTGTTTTGACTTTTTTTCCCAGTAGGGGTTTTACACATTACATTTGGTTGTAGGTCTCCTTTTGTTTTTTTAGTCTGCCTTTGTTTTTTTAATGACATTGACTTTTTGAAGAGACCAGGCCTGTAGAGGTCTGTAGAGTACTACCCTTCAGTGTGTGTCAGATGTCACGTGCTGTGGAATGTATTCCTGTGTGCCAGGTGTTATCTGTAGTTGTGAAGTTGGGTCTGGAGGCACGATTGGCTTCAGGCTCAGCATTTTAGGCAGGAACCTGAGGGCTGTGTGGTTTTCACACCCATGGCACTGGGCAGAGAAGCTGGGCTCCATCACTGGGGAAATTGTGAGCACAGAATCTTGAGGTTGAAAAGCTTTTCCTTTGTGATCAGTAAGGCCCATGGGTGCCTTCATGCCTCGCACCTGCTCCCCAACACCCTCCACTAGGTGGTTTAAAAGCCTTTGATGAATTTTGCTTGTCTTGGTTATTTTCATCAGCAGTTACAAGGTTACAACGTATTTCAGTTCTATCATTCCTCCTAATAAGATGTGGTAAATGCATGATCCTTTGCCTTTTATTACCAGCTTTCCACATAAAGAAAAAAGACTCCTATGTTCCCTTTGTCAGAGTCCAGTACTTGGCCTTCCTTCCTCCTCCTTGCCTTACTTTAACTGCACCCAGGGCAGCTGCTCCATCAGCAAACTGGGCTGAATGTAATTTCCTGATTTAAAATAGTCGTCAGTAACTCCTCATCCCCGATTTGAACATCTGGTGTCTTGCAAAGTCAGTCTCTCTCTCTCTCTCTTTTCTCACGAGTCTTTATCTGCTGGATAAAGGAGGAAAAATGACCCACCCAGCAAGTGCCACTTCTAGAAATCCAGCAGGTCATCAGACTCTGCCCAGGCTGCTCTTAAAGGGTTGATGGCCACTGGCCCAAGTCGGGAGCAGTTGGGCTGACGGGGCTATGTGCTTTGTGCAATGGAGAAATGGCAGTGTGAAGGAGATAGGAGAACCAGCCAGAGAAGAGGGTGCTCAGAGGCAGCTCAGAGGGGCAGAGAGGAGAGAAAAAGCTGACCATAGGCAGGCTGCTCTCTGTGGCTCAGGAGTGTCTTGCATGAACAGTGAGGGGACCCTAGGTCTCCATTCTGCCAGCCCTTCTCAAGCCTCAGTTTCCTTGTCTGCAGTGTGGGGGCGACTGTGACACCTGGTACAGGGGATTATCGTGAGGGACAGTAATTGCTTCATGCAATTACTGAGGGCACTGCCATCCATGGGGGAAGGCATTAGTCTTTCCATCTTTCCTGCCTCACAGATTAGGAGATGGAAGAGGAAGTAAGTGTGTCATGATGGGGTCAGTGGGCTAGATGGGGGTTTTGGGGGAGGGGGATTGGCTGCCTTCCTGATACTGCTTCTCTCCCTGCAGGTGTGAATGACAGAGGTGGTGCCATCCAGCGCCCTCAGCGAGGTCAGTCTGCGCCTCCTCTGCCACGATGACATAGACACTGTGAAGCATCTTTGTGGCGACTGGTTCCCCATTGAGTAAGTTGAGTGGCCCCCTCTGCCCCCAGCTGCAGATTGGAGGGGTGGGGGAGCAGATGGGGGTAGTACCCACAGATCCACTGAAGCTGGCAGGCTTGTGCAAAGGTGAGGATGACCTGGAGGTGCCATGGTGGCCCAGAGTCACCTTGCCTGTCAAAGGACCCCAGGCCTTGCTCCCTGATGGCCATCACACCCTTTCCATCTCACTGTATTCCTTATGCAAAGAGTTCCCCAAAAGGGCTTTGCTGAGAAATTTTAATTACAAAGATGTTTGATACAGTGCTGTTTATCAATCTGAAAATTGAGAAGAAAATTAAGTTATTTACCAGTAAGGAATTGGTGACATTATATTAGGGCATGCAGAAATGCCATATTACTCAGCCAGGAAAAAAATATCTGTCATCAAGATACATTTGACAAGAATTTTTTTTTCACATGATAGTAAATGAAAAAAGACTAGAAAATAGTATGTACCACAATTCCACTTTCATTTGAAAACATGCACAAGATAAAAGCCTGTGAAGATATGTACCATCTAGCAAAGTGTTTTTTTGTATTTTGGGATGGGTAGCTTATTAGTCATTACAAGTTTGTTTCATTTTGCTTGACTGTACTTCTTACATTTTTTTGTAATATGCACGTAGAGCTTTTGTTGAGAAAAATAGGTGCAAACTTTTAAAAATTAAAAATAAACAAGATCCTGCTAAACATCGTATGTCTGTGAGTCTTAACCTCAGATTTCACCCACTGCAACCATGAGAGGAGCTTGGACAATGCTCTGGCCCCATAGGGCCTTCTGGTGGCTGCTCAGTGGCCTCTGCAGAGCAGACCCGAGCAGAGTACCTCTCTGCTGTATCTCCACAGAGTGGAGGGTCTGACACCCTCTTGCAGCTCTGGGTCTCAAGAAAGGCATCTGGGCTAAGTTGTTGTGTCCCAAGTTAAGAAACAAACCCACAGACCCTTAAAGCCCCTAGCTTTCTTTGTCACTGATTCTCCTTATCTGGGGCCCAGTCATTTGCCTTTCATCACTGTGTCAGTGGACTTTACAGGAAATGTTTTCTTCCCTGCTCCCCTCGGGCAACCAAAGGTCTCAAGTCTGAACTCTTCCAGCTGCCCCTCCAGGCACGGCTCACAGGGAGACACTGTCATGGAAGATTCCCGGCCCCACCCCTTATCTCTACATCTTATAAAATCATTTTCCCATTAGAAATTCCCCATCTTGTCTGGATGGATTGCTGCTTTAAGAAGATGATTCACTGAGAATGATACACTTTGGTGGAGACTGAGTGGCAGGCTCCTTGTCAACCCTGGAGCAGTGGACAGAGTAGCCTCGGGTCCCCTGTGAGTCCACTGTCTGAAGCACAGTGTTAATCGGACTTGGCCTTTGGCAGTTTCACCTGAGTTTGTTCTCCTCAGGTACCCAGACTCATGGTATCGTGACATTACCTCCAACAAGAAATTCTTTTCACTTGCTGCAACCTACAGGGGCACCATTGTAGGAATGATAGTAGCTGAAATAAAAAGTAGGACCAAAATACACAAGGAGGTAAGTGTGTGCAGTGATGATGGGGTTGCCAGGGCCTTGGGACAGAATCCTGCTGCCTGCTCTGTGGACCTTTCTCTTAGGAGCCCAGACTCACACCCCGCTGGTTTCTTTCTCTGTGTGTGTGATGCAGTCATATGTGCGTTAAGTAACAACTCCTAACCACAGCTTCTTACTAAGGACTGTCATTTTGAAGTTAGGAGGGGGATTAAATGGTCCACTGAGAATCTGCAGTTGCGAGGGACTGATTTGTATTGATGGCAGCGTCACAAACTGTTAATACTGCTGTGGTGTGCTGAAGGAAATGTTAAGTTTCAGTTAAAAGGTAGTGAAAATAAAAGTATAATTTTTTTTATTCAACTTCATAGACCCCTCCAAAATCTATCTAAGAACCCCGGAGAGTCTGTGGACCCCAGGTTAGCAAGTCCTGCTCTGAATGTAAAATATACGTTCATGGTCACAAACACATTGTTCTATGTGGTTGACTTGGGTCAAGATTCTGCCTAATGATTTTGGTCATCTTAATGACTGAGTAGCATTTCCCACATGGGTATTTACTCCAAGGAGGAGGGAAAAAATCCACCAACTGGCAACTGCCTCTTTTTGTTTAGCTTAAGGCTATTTCTTTAAAAATGCAAGAAGGATCTCTCTCTCTCTTAAAGACCAGACCCACTCAATTTTTTTCCCCCTAGTTTGCCTATTAATAGATTTTGGCAAAGTTGGTTTCTTTTGAGTAGCTTTTCCTCTATCTTTTTAGTGCTAGGATACAGCACTCTGGCACTTTCTTAGGCCCTGCTGAGAGGCTGGATGAATTCAACACTGGGAAGAGGAAGCAGGGCCTGTTAGACATCAGCTGGGAAATGAAGTGCCTGTCTTTCCTCCCTGACCCTTTCATGGGCTTCAAGTAACCAGAACAATAAGGATACTCCCTTCCCTGAGACTGAGTTTGCTTGTATCTAGCTTAACTGTGGTGTAGAGTGCTAGAGCCGGGGCCAGGGCCAGGAGAGTGGGAAGTAGGGACAGGGACAGGCCAACCCACTCCCAGCACACAGGGGCCACTCACTTAACCAGAGAGACCAAGTCATCAAGCGTTCTTCCCATGGGGGAGAATTCACGGAGCTGCCTTCTTTGTTGTGAGGTGGAAGAACATCAGAACCTCATGGTGGTCGAATTCACAACTCTCAGTCCTGAATTCTATCTCTGAAACCAAGAGACACACGTAAGGCAGCTGGCTGTGGCATGCCACTTTGCTTGGTGTGGACAGCGGAGGGGGCCCCCAAACTCCCTACCCTCTTTACTCCAAGACCACCTGGGGCAGTGCAGGATCCTTTAAACTTTTTTTTAATAGTTTATTTTTTATTGTATTTTTTTCCATTACCATTTATCCCCCTTACTAATTAAACTTTTCAACTTTGTGTTGAAACACTTTGTGTTTGTCTGGCTGTTTGGTCTCCTGGTGTGTCAGCTGACATGTGCAAGCACCACATAGAGCCCACACAGCATAGCCACTTCCTTTGTGCTGCCCGCCATAGCTTCACTTGTCTGGCCCAGTGTCCTTCCTTGTACGGCCTACCACCCATTCCAAAGAGAAACAACTTTTTGTGAGTGTTCTTATTTTTAACAGTTTTTAGCAGAAAGGCTCATACCCTCTGGTTTCCATGGAGTAGGGGTGACTCTCCGTATACTCTGTTCTGTCCCTTCCTGCCCCGGTGTCCCTCCAGGTGTTGTGGATGGGAGAGCCAGCACATGAGATGTGTTCTACGGTGGGACCAGGTACAACTGACTCCATGTGGACCTGACTTTATTTCTGACTTTTTCTTTAGGATGGAGATATACTAGCCTCCAACTTCTCTGTTGATACACAAGTTGCATACATTCTAAGTCTGGGAGTAGTGAAGGAATTCAGAAAGCACGGCATAGGTAAGGGACGGCCAAGCTCGTGGTTTTTGGCACATATACCCCACCCACCCACATCTAGTCACTTCCCAAATCCGGATGATTCTTGCTCTTCAATACCCCTCCGTCTCTCTCTCTACCCCTCCTCTGTTTTGCATCAGACCTTCATCCTTTCCTCTCAACAGGTCTCCTGCACCCCACCCCCTAAATTGACCTTCATTTCAGCCCATGATCTTTCCACACATTACCAGGTCTTTCCACTATGGCCTCATTCCCAAGTCTGATGAGATCAAATTACTAATAACTTCCAAAGGTCCTCATTACAAAATGGGCACCTCTTGACCACACCTGCTGCCTTATACACAGCTTTTGTCTGATCATTAGGCATTTTTCATTAAGACTACAGAAAACATAATTAAAGAAACAGTCCTAGCTGCCATGTAGCAGATGCCTATCACATCTGGGGTGCTATACCATCCATATTATCTCCAAATTCCCCACACAGCCAGTGAATAGCAGTCTTTATTGTAACCCAGGCCTGACCGTTCCCCATTTTCCTGGCCTTAGCTTTACACTTTGTTGTTTGAAAAGTTAGTGAGCCTCCACTGTGGGTCCACCCCTTGGGAGGGAACTATGTAGCCTGTGTCCGTGGTCCTGGACACCCAGTGGTCTGCAGCTCACAGGCTCTGTCTGGCTGTGGGATTTTAGGGACTTCGACAGTAGCTGGTTATGGGAAGTCAGTCTTTTGATACAATGGCAGAGAGATCTCTAGGTGACTTCCTTGTCTGCCCCATGCTTCCTCTTCACCTCTCTGCCATCCTGACTGTTGGCCCCTTTACCTGCAGGTTCTCTTTTACTTGAGAGTTTAAAGGATCACATATCCACCACTGCCCAGGACCACTGCAAAGCCATCTACCTGCATGTCCTCACCACCAACAACACAGCAATAAACTTCTACGAAAACAGAGACTTTAAGCAGCACCACTATCTCCCCTATTACTACTCCATCCGTGGGGTCCTCAAAGATGGCTTCACCTACGTCCTCTACATCAATGGCGGCCACCCTCCCTGGACCATCCTATATCCTTTCTTCTCAGGGGCGAGGGACTGACTTCTTAGCAGGGCCTGCGGTCACTTTCAGATGACATTCACAAGGCCAAGCTCACAGGATGCATTTTTCCCCACTGAGATGGTATTATGGGTAGGTCTGGTCTGCATATATTTGGAAATGCTGGTCTGGTTGTAGATATTGGGAAACCAGATGTGGCTTGGCACTCAGTGTTCCTGGACTTCAGCTCAGCATGAGGGGTGGATTTTTCACCTTCCTGGTCCAAAGTCCACTCATCCGTCTGTCCATTCATTCATCCAATAAGTATTGGTTGAAAGCCCCCTATTGCTGGTATGCAGAGGCTATAGCAATGAACAAAATGGACAAAAGCCTCTGCCCTCGTGGGGCCTGTGTGCTGGCATGGAAAAAATGAAAGAATTATTTGCTGTTTTGAACACTTGAATATGGGGTGTAGGATACAAGACTCAGAGGTATGTCCCTTCTTTGCTCCCGCCTCTTTAACTCTCTCTAGCCCTTGACAGGTAGGAGGGAAGCTGGAAGACTTCTTAATAGTCATAGGGTGTGGCCCAGAAAATACTGTGTTTGCATGTTTGTGTAATTAAATAAAGGAGTCTAGGATTTATTCATTTCATATGGAAATAAACGGGAAAGAGAAAGGTGGTACAAGAACCCACAGGCCTCCATGCTCATATGAAGGTGGGTCTCTGTGCTGTCTAAGGTTTAGCACTGTTGACCCCTCTGTGTCACAGGGACAAGGCCTGCCCCTCTGAGGATTAAGAGTAGGGGGAGGACCAGGAACATTGCTCTTTTTTTTTGTTTTTGTTTTTAAGCTTTTATTTATTTTTAGAAAGGGGAAGGAGAGAGAGAGAGACATCAATGTGTGGTTGCCTCTCATGTGCCCCTTACTGGGGACCTGGCCCGAAACCCAGGCATAAGCCCTGACTGGGAATCAAACCAGCGACCCTTTGGTTCACAGGCCAAGCATTCAATCCACTGACCCACACCAGCCAGGGCGAACATTTGCTCTTGTGTTGTATCCCTCCCTGCAGCATCAGTCCCTATCCTTCAGCCTTAGTCTGGGTATCTATGTGCCTGAGGCCTTGCCTGGAAGGTCCTCTTGTACCCATGTGCTGCCCTTTATTATTCTGCACAGTGGAGGCCCCTCCATCTAAGGAGGTTTTCCAGCACTCTGCAGAGGTGGAGCAGACTCTTGGCCTCTCTTGAGAATGGCATGCTGTCTGCACACAGTCCTGCAGGTTGCTCTTCGGGCCCCTGTTGACAGCGCCACTCTAGGGGTGTGTGGGCAGGGCAAGTTGGTGTCTTCCTTAACAGAGCCCCACGGACTACATCCAGCACCTGGGCTCTGCTCTAGCAAACCTGAGCCCCTGCTCCATCCCACACAGGATTTACCGCCAGGCCCACAGCCTGCTCTGCAGCTTCCTGCCATGGTCAAGCATTTCCACCAAGGGCGGCATTGAGTATAGCCGGACCATGTGAAGCCAGCCGGGCAGCCTCCAACAGGTCCCACCCCTCGGCGCCCTGTGGAGCCCACCTTCCTGGCCACCTGACCTTGGCTGTACTCTGTAGAGGAGCTGGCCCGTTGCCTGCCCCAGCTGCAGGCCCGGTGCTACATGGGCTCAGGAGCAGAGCGTCGTGGGGCGGGTGTGCCCGGTCTCCAACAGGTATGCCAGAACAGGTGGTGGGGAAGAGGGGAGCAGAACTGAGTGGGATGATGGTCCTGAGAAATGGAGGGCCTGGTGTTTTCAGTAATAAAGACAGAAGGCTCTGGATGGGCACTTGCTGCACCAGGGGCCGAGGTAGTTCCTGACCCACTCATGGAAACTTGGAGGAAAGCAGAGTCCTTGAGCCCTTGGCCAGAAGTTTATTTTTTCACTTCCTGAATGACTTCTTTAAAAATAATGCATTCATATGGTTCAGAAAAGGAAAAGGTACCAAAAGATCAAGCCCTATCTCCCCACCTGTCTATAGCCACTTGTTACCCTCCCAAGGGGTGTCTGGAGCTGCTCTGTCTCAGGCATGCTTCCATAGATGCTGCTTAGATGTCAGCTTTAACACCAGTGACATCATCAGCTTACAGCGAAGCTCCCTGAGGCGGGCACCTTGTAAATAAGAGCTCTGTTCAGACATGGCCACTTCTAACTACCGTGAATGCTCCAGGAGGCCCATCTCTCTCAGACCTCAGAGGACATAGGAGCTGGACAGGGTCATTGAGCCTCCTTGTGCATGGACATGCCCTAGAGCAGATTGGTGATTCCATGCGTGCTCCATGGCCACCTGGGCTGGCATGCCCAGTGCCTTGATTTGTGCTGGGGCTGAGGAGCCCAGGAGTCACTAGAAGGGTACTCCAGGGGGCACGCAGGACCATCTGTGGGTTCCTAGGCCAGACATAGGGTGGGACATAGCATTTCTGCAGAGGCATTTACCCCTGCTCCTCTCTTCTCTTTCCTGCAGGCTCTTCCAGCCCTCCTTCCTGCTCTGGAAACCTCTGCCCACGCCCTGGTGTGGCTCCCATGTGAGTGCACCACCCCCACAGGCTGGCCATAGTGTTCACTGTGGTCAGTTTCTTCTGCTGCCTTGGAAGTAAAGGGGCAGGAGGGGGCTTCCTTCCCTGCACCTCTTCACCGGATTCTTCCCCTGTACTGCCTGTTTCTTCCAACTCCTTCCTCCAAAGCCAGAATGAACTTCTGGGATGGAGGAACCCAAGTGTTGTAGATAGACTTGACCCTAAAGACACAGGAGCCTCAGAACAATGAGGGGGTGAAATAAACCCTTGTCCAGAACCAGCCCACAAAAGCTGGGGCGGGGCAGGGAGCAGCCCCTACCTCCTCAGGGCTGGCAAGTGGTGGACAGAGGGAGGCTTTTCACCCTAGCACAGACCTCTGAGGCTTAGTTCCCTGACATGGTCATCAGATAATGGGAAAGTTTCGCACTCCTCAGCTGTCAGTCCTGCTTTCCCAGAGAGTGAGGAATTACCCATCACATGCTGGATGTGCCATTTAGCTCAACTGCTGCAGGGAGCCAGGCTGAGGACAGGTGCTGGTGAGTGTTCTGGGAGTCCTCCCCTCCAGTCCTTCAGTCCCGTGAGATTTGGTTCCAAGGCCTAGCCAGATGCAGACAAGAAGCTGAGTGTGGTGTTGGTCAAGTAGGACCTGGCCTTTGGGACTGGAGGCAGTCATGTGCCTTGTGGTCCCTCAGCCTCTGGGAGCAGAGACAGGAGAGGCTGTGTCAGTGCCAGGAAGCATGTGTGTGGACATCACTTGCTTCTGGCATTCCCTTCCACTTCATCCCCCAAGGCTGCCTGCTCCCTGCCCTGCCCTCCAGAGGAGAGGGGTTTGGCATGCCCAGCGTTGCTGCAGTGTCATGGAGCCATCACCACAGTGCACCAGCCTGAATGGGAGGAGAAGGAGTAACCAGGCAAGGGGGCCTCCGACTGGCACCCTTCCTTCCCTTGGAATTCCCAGCCCAGGGGCTCTTCTGGCTTTATGGTAGAGGAAAGGCATTTCTTGAGATGAAGGTGATCCTGGGCAGGAAAATCACCCTTCCTTCCTCGGCCACTTCACACTATTGCTGACTGGTCCCTTACTCTGCCCTGACATTAGCTTCGAGCTGAGGCCCAGCTAGGTGTCCTCTCTAATCTGAATCAACGGTTATCATGTGGTTTTTATTTCTGCCTCTTGGAGAAAGGGAAGAGTCTTCCTGAAGGTTCTGCCTTGGACATTCGTAATTGAGCCAAGGCTCTGCCCTCCCCCTTCCTCCTTGCCCCTGATCACAGCGGTGTCCAGCCCAGTGTTGAACAAATTGTAGTGTTTTGTCTCATTACAAACAAATAAATAGATTTTAATTGGTCACATCCTGTCTTGCATTTTGGGCCATTCCTGTGGGGATTTGCCCCCTTGCTGGGGCAGTGGCTTTGGGCTGCCCAGGAACTGCTTGTCACTATCAAGTCCCAAGGATGGCTTCTAGCTGAACGGGCCAGTTGTTTTGTGTAATTGTCCTGCTGAATAATGCAGTCCTGGGAAAGGAGGTTCTAGTGGTGAAAAGCACAACTGAGTTCTTTTTCTAAACTCAGCAGGTTCTCAGCAGCTGTCCCCATTTGTTCAGGAGTCTCCTTGGCCAGCTTTAGGCCTTGAGCTGAAGCTTGGTCCTCGGGGGGGGGGGGGTGCTGTCCTGGCTTAGAGAAGGCTCAGTAGGTGACTTTGTGGTGGTCGGGTAGGGACCCTGGGCCAGGACATCCTACCATGGGAGCCTGGGGGACCCCTGGGCTAGGGCAGCCCATCATGGGAGCCTGAGGCTGGGCTAAGCCTGGGACCACATGCTCCCACCAACCTCCTGTTAAAGCTTCTGGCCACCCTGAGGGCAAGGGGAATGGGGATTGTTCTCACCCCAATAGATGAAAAAAACTGGTTCAAGGGCCAGAAGTTACCCAGGAGCCACACAGCTCCTGAATGGCCCCTCCAAAGCCCAGGTATGTACTGCTCCCTGAGGACAGAGCACCACCCAGACAGCCTACTCCAGAACAGTGCCTGAGGCACCTGCAGAGCTGGGTATGGGGGAGCCCATAGGGTTGTGTGGGGGTTGGAGGTATTGAATGGAGTAAGGTCAGTGAGCTGGCCTGGACTCTGAGTACCTAGCAGTGTCCTGGTGCTGAGTTATGCCATTACTTATTGAAACATCAGTCTGCATTCACCTTGTTAATGGGCCAGCTTCAGGGTTAAGGGGTGACTCCTTGGGGCCCTTGCTTAGTTGTATGGCCAGGTATCATCAACTTGGGTGGAGAGGGTCCTGGTGAGCTTTGCCCTCCCAGCCCATTGGGCTTCAAGGACAGGCTCCCAAGGGCTGAGATTGACTCCTGGTGGCCTCTTTCCAGCCTACTGGCTGTTCAGGGAATGGAGTGAGAGTGCCCTGGGTTGATCAGTGTGTATTTCCACAAATGTCTGCTTGTTTGAGGCTCTGGGTACTCCTTACAGCAGCTCCCTGTCCCCAGCATGCCATGGCCATGGCTTTTCTGCTTCTCAGCCTTTTTGGGGTGCTTTTCAAGAAAGCTTTGGGAAGTTTAGGGAAGAACCATTTAGAGGCCAACTCAGTCAGTTTTCTTTGGAGCTGACATGTTGCTGTAGCAAATGTCCTTGGGGAAAGACCTGCCTGTGGCTCACTTGCCCTCCCTGCTTCAGTGAGGGTGACTCAACAGGCTGAAGGGTCTGCTCCTCAGGTGGCCTGGAGCTCAGTGGTGACCTCCCCTAGGTGGGTTGGTTTCCTACCATGTAAGGGCTTCTTATGTGAACACTGACTTCACACACACACACACACACACACACACACACACACGAAGCTACCAGGCCTCCTTTATGCCAGAAGTGATGCCATGTCACTTCCACCACATTCTATTGGTAAAGCAAGAGACAGAGCCAGTCCCAGATGAAGGGTGGGGAGTTCTACATAGGGCCAGACTACCATAACATGGCCCAGCAGAAGCCACTGTAGCCTGGGCATCCTGAGACCCAAACCCTGGGGCATTCTGTGCTCTTCTCTCTGAGCCACAGTTAATCAAAAAGTGGGCTGGGAGGGAGATGTAACTGTCTCCAAGGACTGAGTATTAGGGCTTCGGCATGCTCTCACTTCTGCCTGGTGCCTGCCTGGTACCTGGTGCAGCTCCCTAATGTCTGTCTTGAGCAATGGTCCCTCAGGTCCCCCAACCTCAGCCTTCTGGGGGACCGAGTGTTGGGGTGGTGGGAGAAGGAAGCTGCCCTCTCTGACACCCCATGAGGCTCACCTCATGGACCAGCTGGGTGGCTGTGTCCCTCAAATACCTGCCCCGGTCACAGCTGGAATATTCAAACACCTGCTTTCTCATGGCTGCTCTCTAGCTACTGCAGTCTGACTCCCACTGACAAGGGCCACACCCCTACTAATAACCTGAAAACGGCTCAGGGTCCAAAGTCTCCAGAATCTGCTGCCCCAGGGATCTGTGCAATGTCCAAGGTGGAACCAGAGTACAGGAGTAGGGAAGAGGCCTAAAGTAGTATTCCCCTGAGTCTGGAAGGAACCCAGCTGTCCTGGTGTCCATAGTGTCATTGACACTATCATGTTGGTCTGGCAGGAGGCCCCAAAAGGGGCAGCTCAGCCCTAACCTAACCCAGGCTGCCAGGACTAGAAGTCAGCCAGACAGTGAGGGTCACCGAAGCTCCCATCCTGCCCTGGAAGGCCTGAGGCCCCAGTGACATAGTTCAGGAGTGATGCTGCCCCAAGGGGGCATCGGACTTTATTGAGACACTTTTGGTTGCCACAATTGGGCAAAGGGAGCTAGATGAATATAGTGGGTAAATGCTACTAAACATGCTACAGCACACATGATAGCCCCCACCACAGAGAATGAGCTGGTCTCAAATATCAACAGGACCAAGGATACAGAAACTTGCTCTCAGAAACACAGGTGCCAAGGGACTGTTTCTCTGATTGAACTGGCCTGGTGACCAAAGGACAGAGATGTATGCAGGTTTTGGCTTTTATTGAGATTAGACCTGTGGGCTCCCCTGCCTCTTGGGAGCTCCACTCTGCTCAGCCTGGCCTCCCAGGTAAAGTGGTTGACTTGAGTTGGAGCAGGTTGCAAGGGCATGCCCAGGCTTCTATTTTTTCTGTCCTTCCTTCAGGTCCTCCCTCTCCCTCCCCTTGAGTTTTCCTGAGGCTGGCCCAGGCTCTGGTGCTGGGCAGCTGCAGGTGTCTCAGTCTGGAGGGGCTACTGGTGGGGCTGAGCCCTCCCTCTCTAGACCTGCCTCCTCCACCACTTCCTGGGTCATTTTCTCCCTCCTGTCCTGAGCTATGAGAACCAGCCCTGGCCCTGGGATCCCTGTGGCCTCTCCGTAGGCCCAGAGCGGGTTCTCTTGCACAGTGGACATTTGGACTCCTCTGAGGCCTCCCAGGACCTCTTGGGCCTGAACGCCAAGCCTTCAGAGGTACCAGGCTGGGAGAGGGCACCCTTGGCTAGATCCATGCTGGAACTGGAAGCTGAAGAAAGAGGGGAGAGAGGAGTCACTCAGAAGGACCCAGGGGAGGTTGCCAGCCTATCTTAAACTATGACTCCCACCCCAAACCCAGCATCCTTCAAAACAGGAGTGGAGGGGTGGGTCTCTAAAGATAATCCATGAGGGAGGGAGAAGGAAAGAAGGGGGGAATGTAGTTTAAGTTGGAAGGATCCCCATCTAACCCAAACCCTTCATTTTACAAATGGGGAAACTGAAGCCCAGCCCAGAAGTGGGGGAGCTTGTCAATTGTAGAGATGGGACAGAAACCCAGAAGGCTTGGGAGTGGAGAAGGGCCCATCTGGGTCCATCTGAGTCTCCAATCCGACCCTTCCCTGGGTCTTACCCTCTTGCTTCACCTGGACAGGTGCTCACCTGTATTTCCCAGGCTGTCCCTGGGCAGTTGAGCTTCCAGAAGGGCTGAGTGGTGGCTGTTATCTGGGTTCAGAGTCCCTTGTGCCAGGTCCAGGGTCCAGGCCATGCCCTCAGGCCATGGGAGGCAGCCCTCCGCCATGAGCCGGCCCAGCCAGTGACTCTCACACTGGCCAGCAGGCTGCAAGTGGCTTGGCAGGTAGAGCGGCAGGCCCCTGAGGTGGCGCAGCCGGAAGTTTTTGGGCTTGCTTCCCTGGGCACTGGGGCATTGCTGCTGCTGGGCCCCCAGCCCTCCCTCGTAGATGTTGGATGGTGTATCAGGGTGACTGGGGAGTCCTCGGGCCCAGCTTACTGCATCTGTGGAGGGGAAAGCAGGAGGGTGGTGGCCAGTGGGCCACCACAGCCATGCGGGGAACACAGCCCCATGTTCACGTGATGGTTTCCACACTGGCCTGCCAACCCTCAGCTTACCTGCCTGTCGGTAGGGCTAAATGTCCTGACTCTGGCCTCCCCGACCCAAGATATTACTCCTCTTTCCTCTCCCAGCCAACAGGGAGGTCTGAGAAGCCTTAGCCTTGGCACCAAATTCTCTTTCAGGATTTCAAGCCCTTTCGGCCCCTTTTTACCCCCTACCCTGGAAAGAGTATTCTGGTGCCAGTAGAGAAATTGCACAGCAGGTACAGAATCACACAGTCCAGTCACATGTCATGGACCAGTGACCATTCCTCTCTCCCAAGCATGCGTGTCTCTGAGGCCACCCTGATGGCTTTGGGCCCAGGTCAGGATAAGAGGACATTTTTCTTCCTGCCACTTCTCCCCACAGCCCTGCACCTTCTCTTATGCGCAGCTCAGAGAACGCACAGACCAAGGCTTCCATTGAGAGCCTGTGTGATGGGGGAGGAATGGCCCAGCCTTCTGTGCAGCAGGGATTTGCTCTCTCCTGCCTAGGGAGTAGGTCTGCAGGTCTCCCTTGGCAACTAGCTATGTGATGTCACAGGGAAGACTTCCAGCCTTCCTGGAGCCCCTGAGTTTGGGGTAGGATGATGCCCTGGACGGGGACAGGGTGGGAGGAGGGTAAGGGAAGGGGGCAGAATCCTAGAGGTAGTTCCTGGTCTCTCCGGCCTATGATAGGCCACACAAAACAGACTCAGCTCTTGGAGGCTGTCACTCAGTTTCCTGACACATGGGTGGGAAATGAAGATTAGCGGTACAGACTTAGTGAAACCTGGGTCAGTGCTTTGAGCATGCCAATAAGGTGGTTCTGGGTGACTGGGGAAGTCACAACTTTTTTCTTTTCTTAAGAGAGGGAAAGGGAGGGAGAAAGGGAAAGAAACATAGATGTGAGAGAGAAACACTGATTGGCTGCCTCCTGTATACACCCCAACCAGGGACCAAATCCACAACCCAGGCACATGCCCTGACCAGGAATTGAACCATGCTTTTTGCTTTGCAGGACGACACCCCCTGACTGAGCCACATTGGTTGGGGCACTGCACAACTGTTTTAATTTTCCATTTCCCATAAGTAAATGATGTGGTATTGTATGGCTCATACCAAGTGTGAAGGAAGATTATGAAGGAACTGGAGCCCTCATATACTGCTGGTGGGAATGTTAAATAGCTCCACTACATTGGGAAACAATTTCTTAAAAAGATAAACTTTCAAATAAAAGGCACCCAAATTGGGAAGGAAGAAGTAAAACTTTAATTATTTTCAGATGACATAACTATATAGACAGAACCCTAAAGAGTCCATGAAAACAATATCCTGGCCAGATAACTCAAGTTGGTTAGAACATCATCCCAATATGCCAAGGTTGCAGGTTTGATCCCTGGTCATGGCACATACAAGAATCAATGAATGAATGGATAAGTAAGTGGAACAATAAATTGATGTTTCTCTCTCTCTGTGTCCCTTGTCTCCCCCTTCCCCTTTCTCTTTAAAATTAATTTAAAAAAGATATTAGAACTGATAAATTCATTCAGTCAAGTAGCAGGATACAAAAATTAATGTTCGGAAGTCAGTCACATTTTTGCTTTGGTCAGGTGGCTCAGTTGGACCATCGTCCTGTACACCAAAAGGGTTGTGGGTTTGTTTCTCAGTCAGTCCACATACCTAGGTTGCAAGTTTGGTCACTAGTCAGGGTGCATACAGGAGGCAACTGGTGGATGTTTCTTTCTTATATCCATGTTTCTCTCACCTTCCCTTCCTCTCTAAAATTAATAAAAACATGTCCGATAATAAACTGTCAGAAGAGAAATTAAGGAAACAATACCATTTACAATTGCATCAAAAAATATAAACTACTTAGGAATAAATTTAAAGATGTAGAAAAGCTGTACTCAGAAAATAAGACTCTGAAGAAAGAAATTTAAGAAGATACAAATAAATGGAAGCATATACCATGCTCATGGATAGGAAGAATTTAACATAGTTAAAATGTCCATATTATCCAAACCAATCTACAGTTTCAATGCAATCCCTATCAAAATACCAATGGCATTTTTTTCACAGAACTAGCCAGATAATCCTAAAATTTATATGGAACCATAAACGACTCAGAATAGCCAAAGCAATCTTAAGAAGAACCAAGTTGTGTGGTGCTCTCTCTGGAGCACACCCGTACCTTTCCCTCTTTTTTTCCCCAGGGATGTTACCTTTCCCTTTCTTTCTCCTAAGTTCCCAGGGCCGTTCTTTTGACTGTAACTTGTTTCCTGAGCCCATGCAGCTCAGCTGGCTCACTTTTTCTACTCCTGTGACTTTCAAAATAAAGTTGCTTATAAAAAGTGAAAAGAAGGACAAAGTTGAAGATACTGTGCTACCTGTGATAAGCTATACTACAAGTCTATAATAATCAAAACAACATTGTACTGGCATAAAAGTAGACATAGATCAATGGAACAGAACAGAAAGCCCAGAAATAAACTCACACCTATACGGTCAATTAATCTTATGACAAGGGAGGCAAGAATATACAATGGGGTACAATCTTCAATAAATGGTGTTGAGAAAAATGGACAGATACATGCAAAAAAAAAGAACTAGACCCCTTTCTTCCACTATACATAAGGATAAACTCAAAATGGATTGAAGGCTTAAGTGTAAGTCTTGAAACCATAAAACTCCTAGAAGAAAACATAGGCAGTAAACTCTGACATTGCTCGCAGCAATATTTTTTTTGGACTGTCACCTTGGGCAAGGGAAACAAAAGAAAAAATTAGTCTACATCAAACTAAAACATTTGCACGGCAAAGGAAACGATCAACAAAAAACCTACTGAGTGGGAGAAGACACTAATGATACATGAATAATGGGTTAATATCCACAATATATTAAAAACTCATACAATTTAGCACCGAAAAGACAAACAATCTGATTTTTAAAAGGTCAGAGGACCTGAATAGACATTTCTCCAAAAAGGACATAGGGATGGCCAATAGGCATAAAAAATGATATTCAACATCACTGAACATAAGAGAAATGCCAATTAAAACTACAATTGGATTATCACCTCACAGCTGTTGAAATGGCTATTATCAATAAATCAACAAGCATTGAACATGTGGACAAAAGGGAACCTTTGTGCACTGTTGGTGGCATTACAAATTGGTACAGCCACTATGGAAACGGTATGAAGTCCTCAAAAAATTAAAAATAGAACTATCATATGACCCAGCAACTCCACTTCTGAAATTCCACTTCTGTTTATCCAAAGACATCCAAAACACTAATTTGAAAAAATACACACACACACACACACACGCATACATCCCGATGTTCATTGCGGCATTATTTACAATAGCCAAAATATGGAAGCAACCTAAGTGGTACATATATAATGGAATATTACTTGGCTATAAAAAAGAATGTGATCTTACCATATGTGATAACATGGGTGGACCACGAGGGTATTCTGCCAAGTGAGTTAAGTCAGACAGAGAAATACAAATACCATATAACTTCACTTATATGTGGAATCTAAAACAAATGAACAAATAAAACAGAAACTCATAGATACGGAGAACAAACTGATAATTACCAGATGGGGAACTGGGAGACTTGGTAAAAAAGGTGAAGGGCTACCCATGCCAGGTGGCTTGGTTGTTGGAGTATCGTCCCATGCACCAAAGGGTTACAGGTTTGATTCCCAGTCATGGCACATGTCTGGATTATGGTTTCGATCCCCAGTCAGGGCACATGCAGAGGCAACTGATTGATGTTTCTCTCTCACACAGGTGTTTCTCTCTCTCTTCTCTTCTCTCTAAAACAGGGGTGTCAAACTCATTTTCACTGGGGGCCCCATCAGCCTCGTGGTTGCCTTTGAGGGACTGAATGTAATTTCAACTCCTTAACAGTTAAGGAGTAGTTACATTTATACAGTCCTAAAATTATTTCGGCCTTTTGAAGGCCACCGTGAAGCTGACTGTGGCCCCCGGTGAAAATGAGTTTAACACCCCTGCTCTAAAATCAATAAAAGCATCATTAGGTGAAGAGCTTAAGTACAAATTGGCAGTTACAAAATAGTCATGTGGGCCCTAGCCAGGTAGCTCAATTGATTAGAGCATCATCCCAATATGACAAGGCTGCAGGTTCAATCCCCAGTCAGATCAAATTCATATACAACAATCAACCAATGAATGCATAAATAAGTGGAACAACAAATCAATGTTTCTCTCTCCTCTTTCTCCCCCTTCCTCTCTCTAAAATCAATTAAAAAAATTTAAAATTTAAAAAATAGTCATGAAGCTGTAACATACAGCATAGGCAATATAAATAAATAATTTGTAATATCTATGTATGGTGTCAGGTGGATACTAGACTTATTGGGGGGATTAATTAAAAGTTATATACATGTCTAATCATATGCTGTACACCTGAAACATAATATTGAATGTCAAATGTAACTGAAAAAAATTTTAAAGTTTTCAATTCTCTCTATTCACAGATGACATGATCTTACACAGAAAAAATTAGTTCACACTCAACATTGTTTGAGCTAATAAAAGTATTAGAGCTAATGAAGTTCATCAAAGTTGGATATAAGATCAACATAAAAGTTAGTTGTATTTACAAACACTGGCAAAGAACAAAAAGAATAAAATGGGAATAAATTTCACCAAGGGGTTTCAAGACAACACTGAAAACTATGAAACAGGTGCTAAAAACAAAGAAGACTTAAGTAAATGGAAAAATATTACTGTTCATGGGTTGAAGACTTAATATTGTTAAGGCAGCAGTATTCCCTAAAGTGACCTACAGATACTTTGAAAATCCCAATGGCCTTTTACACAAAAACTGGAAAGCTGATTCTAAAATTCACGTGTAATTACAAGGGAACCCAAATAAGCAAAAACAATGTTTAAAAAGAAAAATTTAAATTTGATCAAAATTTAACCAAAATAGTGTGGAACTGATAAGTGTCTCAAATCAATGAAGTAGAAAGAGAGAGATCAGAAATAAACCCATATATCTATGGTCAATTGATTTTCAACAAGAATGCCAAGACTATTCAATGGGGGAAAGAATTTCTTCAACAAATGGTGCTGGAGCAACTGGATAGCCACATGCAAGAGAATGACGGTTGACCTCTATCTCACACCATACACAAAAATTAACCCAAATTGCAACAAAAGACATAAATGTAAGAGCTAAAAGTATAAAACTCTTAAAAGTAAACATAAGAATGAATCTTTATTATTTTGGATTTGGAAATGAATTATGACAAAACCACAAGTAACAAAATTAAAAAACAGATAAATTGGACTTCATCAAAACTTCAAACTTTTCTGCTGCAAAAGGCAGTATCAAGAAGTAAAAGCGTACAGAATGTGATATTTGCAAATCAAGTATCTGATAAGAGTGTACTATTCAGAATATATAAAGAATTCTTATAACTCAGCAACAAAAAGGCAACCCAATTTAAAAATGGCAAAGAAGTTGAATAGACATCTCTCCATAGATACTCAAACTGTCAACAAACACGAGAAGATGCTCAATGAAGATGCTCATTCGTCATTAGAGAAATGCAAATTTAAACCACAATGTGATACTACTTGACACCCATAAGGATGGATATAATTTAAAAGAAAATTGACAAATGTTAATGAGGATGTGGGAAAACTGGAACTTTCCTACACTATTGGTGGGAATGTAAAATGGTAGAACCAATAATGTATGGAAGTTCAAGTTCATACACATCCTTTTGAGTTCTTGGCATTGTCAGGCTTTTTGTTGTTTGTTGTTTTAGCCATCCTAATAACTGCCTAGTGATATGTCATTGTGGTTTAATATGCATTTTCTTAATGACTAATAACCTTGAGCATCTTTTTCTTATTATTTGCCATATATCTTCTTTAAAATATCCGTTTAAAATTTTGGTCCACTTTCTAATTGGATTTAGTTTTCAGAGTTGGTGATGAATTCTGGATATGTCTTTTCATTGGCTGTGTTTTGTGACTATTTTCTTTTAGACGGATTATCCTTTCATTTTCTTAAAAATACCTTGAAATTTTTTTAAAGTTTTTTTTTTAAATAATTTATTTATTTATTTTTAGATAGAGGGGAAGGAGGAAAGAAACATTAATGTGTGGGTTGCCTCTCCTGTGCCCCCCACCTGGGACCTGGCCAGCAACCCAGGCATGTGCCCTGACTGGGATTCGAATCTGCCACCCTTTGGTTTGCAGGCGAGTGCTCAATCCACTGAGCTTTGCAAGCCAGAGCAAAGAAGTTTTAATTTTTTATTAAGTCCATTTAAGAAAACATTTTTTAAGGATTACACTTTTGTTGTATTTAAGAAATCTTGCTTTACTCTGTCATAAAGCTTTTCCCATTTTCTTCTAGAAAAGATAGTTTTAGTGGTTTTTTTTTTTTTAACTTAAAGACTTAATAGGGCCCTTGTTATAAACAGCAGTTTCCCGTGTTGTGATAATTTTAGGTTTTATATTTAGGTTGCGTAGAGGTTCATTTATTTGGATTTCCAATTCTTTCAAGTAATTTATTGAAAAACAATTCTTTCCCCACTGAAGTGCTGTCACCTTTATCGTACTGACCATATATATGTGGATATACTTGGAGACTCTCTTCAGGGTCCACGCATTTATGTTTCTGTTACTTCGCCAACATCAATAAACGGGCGGAGAAAATCACAGCGGCTGGCAGTACCTCCTCTTCGCCCGCCTTTCCAAGCTCAGCTCGCTTCATCTCCCAGCTCTTCTTTCTTTGTCGCCTGTCCTACATTGTAGCAGCCCTGGGGAAGGCTCCCAGGTGAGCCTTCAGGAGGTCTGGCCACAGTTCGCGTTTCATCCTTACTCTGGAGCCTTCCAGTTTCTCATCGAAGCACATGATCTCTTCCTCCTTCAAAAGAAGACACGGTTACCAGGACAATAGCCGGCGCGCAAGCATCAGGGACGATTTCCGGCCTGTCGTGAAGATCGAGCCCCGTGCGCGTGCTCGGGTCCGGGCCTGACACTCTCTCGCGGTGCGGCGACTAGTTGTACGGTTTGCAGTGGGGAGTACTGCCCCTTAACGCTGCGGTCTTTTCCCTGGGGTTTCTGACGCCGGCACAGCTAGCACTTTACACGTGGCACTTTACAGGGAGAACGCTGCTGAGCTAGGGAAACCCAGCTTCGTGACATTATGGTACATTCTTTCTAGAGGAGCGGAGGAGGAAATGGAAAGCCGCATGTAGAGCACCTAGCAGAGTGTCAGGCACATAGTAGGTGCTCGGAACGTGTCAGGCAGTGTCAAGTATCTGCAAAACGTTGAAAGAGACCCAAACGCCCTGCGGCTCGGAGCTTCGCGTCGGGAAAAACAACCCACACATCCCTCCTTCATTCCAGGGACATACCCATACCCGCCACCCCCTTCCCTTGCGCGTGATCGCGCAATCCCTCTCTTTCGCTTCTCATCCTGTTTGACGCTTGCTGCGCGCCGTCGAGAACTCCATTCGTTGCCACAGAGACGCGTGAGCTCTGAGTGGGGAGCGGTGGAGAACGGCAGAGACTCCGGGCTAGGGGGACCTAGAGCGCCATGTCTTTTCGCGACCTCCGCAGTAAGGAAACCCTGCCTTTTGTGACCCGCAGGCCTCCTGAGAGACTCGGGGATCCGGCGCGCTGGGTCCTCTTGTCTGAGCTCCGTCAAATCCCTCCCGGGCCTCTGCGCCTCAGGGGCTCCCCTTGTCCTTTGCTACCCCTCGCCCCTTGCTACCCCTCGGCCCAGGTTCAGCGCCCAGCCCTGGTTTTGTATCTGCACTGGCTGTGGCTTGTGCAGCTGAGGAATCGAAGTTTTAATTTTAAATGATTTGTATAGCTACTTGAGATTTTTGCTACCAAGTTGAAAAACGCAGAGACCGTTTTTGGGTTGGGTTAGATTAGAGTTCAGAGAAATAAACAACAAAACCGAGGAGGGGACTGCTGAATAATAATTGCGTCTTTTTTTTGAGTTTTTGCGATCTGCTAGGTAGTAACCGTTTTGTGTAGGCATCATTTTATTTACTCCTTTGAATAACTACGCTTCTGTATTTAGAGATGCGCAAACGGGCACAAGGGAGGTCAAGTACCTCAATCAAGGGACACAGGTGGTAAGAGCTGGCTCTGGAATTTGAACTCAGTTTTCTAGCCTCCAACGCCTTCATCCTTACTAAAGGGACTGATGAGGATAAAGGAAACCAGATGTCTTTGCTAGAAGGTTGGCAAAGTGGAAGAATGGAGAATAGAGAGTTAGTTATTACTACTTTCACACTAGGCATTTTACATTCACTATTGTATTTTAGTCCTCACTTAAATGGTGAGGTAAGTGGCATAATTCCTGGATGAAATATTTGAGGCACAGGTAGGTAGTTTGTTTTAGGTCACACAACTGGGACTGGGTGGAAGCAGGGATCAAGACATAGTAGCGTGTAAGTCAAAATCTCTTATCTTTTTATACAGTGTCATTTTCTGAATCAGAAGCAGTTCAGCTAACTGGCTCCACCTGCGTAGATGTAGCAGGTGATTACCAATTTGTTCTGTGTGATATGAGGGTACTCTGTAAGGCAGGGGTGTCAAACTCATTTTTACCAGGGGCCACATCAGCCTCTCAGTTGCCTTCAAAGGGCCGAATGTCATTTTAGGACTGCATAAACGTAACTGCTCCTTAACTAGGGGCAAGGAGCTCGGCGTTGCCACCGGATAGAAACAAGGTGTGGGGCTGGATAAAACAAGGTGGATGGGCCAGATTCAGCCATGGGCCTTGTGTTTGCCACCTGTGCTGTAAGGCCAATTTTTTTTTTTTTGACTGAATTGCTGGTACCTGAAATTTTACCATCAAAGATTATTTCTTTCAGTTATGAATTGCTTTCTTTCTACAATGTAAATATACGGGAAGAAACACCACATTTTGTTGCCACACGTACCAGTACCATAGTGTGAATTAGCCCTCTGGGATTTAAAGATTCTTGGTTACTGTGCATTGTAGAGATAAGTTTCTCTTCCCTCCCACTTTAGAGCAAACACTCTGCTAGGGGATGTTGCATGGAGTTGTATTGGGAAGAGTGTACAAGAAGGGGATTTCTGAATATTTTGACATTAAATGAATGCTGCACAATTGTGCAATTTATGGTAAGAATCTAACTCAGATTGTCTCCTTTTGACAACAGTACTGCAAAATGAACAGAACTTAACTACTGCTTAATGGGAAGAAGTATTTAGGCAGTGCCTGACTGGATACTGCTTGATTTTCCATCACTCGGTTCAGATTTCCCCAAAAACAGTGACAGAGGCCCTCAGTGCCCTTGCTTTTTCCTCTGCTCATGCATTTTCTTCTGTTGTCTGGAGTCATCCAACCTAACCTCTGATGCCTGGGTAGTTTCTTTGTGAATGCTGTTGAGACATTTTGAACATCTACCTTCTAGAAGAGCAAGGATAGACATTAAAGAGCTATGAGCACACTGAACGTACATCTTGGCACATAGGGGTAACTCGAAACCTGTTTGTTGTGTTCATTTCCAAGTCCTTCTGAAAGCTTAGTGGCAGCCTGTCCAGTGTGGCTTAGTTGGTTGGATGTAGTCCCACAAAGTGAAAGTTCATCCATTTGATTTCTGGTCAGGGCACATGCTTAGGTTGCAGGTTTGGTACCCAGGTGGGGCATGTACAAGAGGCAGCTGATTGATGATTCTCATATTGATGTTTCTCTGCCTCTCTTTTTCCCTTCTGTCCCCTCTCTAAAAAATAAAATCTTAAAAAAAAGTAAAAAGGCTGAGCGACAGCAACCTCTGGTGTCAACAGTATTAGTATTACTGTTACTACTGTTTCTTAGTCTGTTTTGTAATCTAAATAGTGCTCAATAGATCACTCATTGTCTTTAAGATTTCTCTAGATACAGTACAACTAATCTTTAAAAGTTTGTTATTCAGGTCCTATGTGCTCACTAAAAGAAAAAAAGACTAATCACACATAACTCAGCAACATGACCTTTACTCTAATACTGGCACCCCCCCCCCCCAAATAAACACTTAGCATTTTTAAGTATTTTTATTTATGACATTCTATAGTGCCAGGTAATTCTCATTTTGAGTGGTAGGAAGATATCCAAGGGAGAAATGAGATATCAATAGAGAAATTGCCCTGGCTGGGTGGCTCAGTTGGTTGGAGTGTCATCCTATAACCAAAAGGTTGTGGGTTCAGTTCTTGGTCAGGGCACATATGTAGGTTGCAGGTTTGATTCCTGGTTTGGGTGTATATGGGAGGCAACAGATCCATGTGTCTCTCTTCCTCTCTAAAAAATCAACAAACATATACTTAAAAAAAGAGAGAAATTAAATTCACAGCCACTCCCTAAACCCCATTTTAATGTACAACTTCCACTTTTCCGAGGGAACTTAAATAATTTATGCTTTTCAGGAAGCAGATTATTTTATTTACTTTTTTCTTTCCCTCTTAGAGAGTTGATAAGTAGTCCCTAAAACTGTCAATAGATTGGAAATAAGAAGGGAAAGCAAAGAAAGTAAATAAATAGTTGCTGTTTGATGATAAATTGACTGAATTGTATTTTACCTTGAACAGATTTTACAGAGATGATGAGAGCCTTGGGATACCCTCGACATATTTCTATGGAAAATTTCCGCACACCAAATTTTGGACTTGTGTCTGAAGTTCTTCTCTGGCTTGTGAAAAGGTTAGAATTACACTTTGTTGAAGTCTATAAATGAATGCTGATATTTTTTATTAGCCACCTAGAAACAGGATGTTGTTGTAAAGCTAAAAGAAGAGTTCAATAAAATTTGATATTGACAGACATAGTTGTAACCTGTTAAAAATCAGTTAAGATTGAAAGAATGCTGTGGGAGAAGGAATATATCAGACAGAGGTAAAAGAAGACTGTTTCTCAGAAGGAAGCAGTAACTGGGGTCCAAGTTCCTCTCCACCCCCTCACCTTCATCAAGATTGACAGGGCCCTTCCTACCCATTCTAATGAGTACACTGGATTAGAAATTTCCATTTCATTTTGTGTATAAAACTTAGTATCTTAACATTTAGGGTCGGCAAACTTTTTGTTAAGAACCTTAAATGTTACAGGCTACATAAGAACTCTTCCACATATTCTACCTTGTGTTTTGTTTTTTATAATCCTTTAAAAATGTGAAAACCCTTCTTAGCTCGCAAGCTGTACAAAAAGAGGCCAAGGGCTGCAAGTCAGCTGAGTCCTGGTGGGTCATCAATAACGAAGAACTCCAGTTACTCTGCTGCTCTGTGAGCTAACTAGTTAGCTCTGGTCGAGGGCTATCAGCCAAAGTAATAATTTTGATTATTTTAATTAAATTTTGAGGTCTGAAAGAGATTTAATTTTGTAAGCTGAGCTCCAAATTTGATTTTTGAAACCTATTCTTAGGGTGAGGATTTGCTCCCTTGAGTGTTTGGTATTTTGTGTGGCTTTTGAAGTCTTTCTTATCTTACTTAGCAGGGTACTCAGTCTCCTGTTACAGATCCACTGATTCACAGTTGCCTACTTTCTCTTTTGTGGACTTTATACTCAATTAACTGGTGTCTTCTCTCTCTCTGTCAGGTATGAGCCTCAGACTGATATCCCTTCTGAGGTTGAGACGGAACAAGACCGAGTTTTCTTCATTAAGGCAGTTGCCCAGTTCATGGTTAGTTCATAGTTATTTGATGGAGTTGTAAAATTAAATACATTAGAAAGCATTGAGTCCTAGTTAGGGCTTCTTTCAAGTTTCTAAACCCATTCCATTACCAGGTTTCTATAGAGCCATTTTGCCAGCAAATTTTTTGTTTTTAATTATTTGTTAAGATTTTTTTGTTTAATTATTTGTTGTTCATTATTTGTTAAGATTTTTATTTATTTCTGAACAGGTAATATATTTCAAGGTTTAGAAATTTTGTTTTAGATCATGAAATGATATAGAGTAAAATTACTTCTTATTCTGTCTGCCATCAGCCTAGTTCTATTCCACATAATCACTATGGTTATTATTTTTAAGTATTTTATTTATTTATTTTTAGAGAGAGAGTAAGAGAGGGAGGAAGAGAGTGAGTGAAACATTGATGTGCGAGAGAAACAGCAATTGGTTACTTCTTGTGTGCCCCTGTTGGGGACCTGGCCTACAACCCAGGCATGTGCCCTGACTGGGAATAGAACTAGTGACCCTTTGGTTCACAGGCCAACACTCAGTCCACTGAGCTACACCAGCGAGGGCAGTAATCACTACTAATATTTTCCATAGTTGATGTATATATAAGCAAATAGAATATATGTATTCTATATATTCAATATTCTATTAGAATAGAATATATACATATATTCTATTATATATTAAATATATTTTCTATTAAATATTTATATAGCTATATACTTATAGTTACACAAATATTTATATTAATTTAAATAAATATCCATTTATTCATACTTATAGAATTATATTAAAATAAATAAATTTAAATAAACATTAATATTTATATTATCTATTAAATATATACTATATATTTAGAGATATATATTCTAATAACATATTGAATATATAGAATATATATATTCTATATATGTATTCTTTCCTTTTTACACAAATGGGGGCATACTGTTTAGAATCTTACTTTCTTCACTTGATGGTACATTTTGGAGAACTTCCCAAATACATATAGAACTTCCTCATTCTCTTTTTTAAAACTTTTTCTTTATTATTTTTTAATCCTCACTTGAGGATATGTGTATTGATTTTTAGAGCGGGGGAGGGGAGAGAGAGAGAGAGAGACAGACAGACAGACATCTGTGTGAGAGAGAAACATTGATTGGTTGCATTTCTTACACACCCGCAACCTAGGAATGTGCCCTGACTGGGGATCAAACCCACAACCTTTTGGTGTACAGGATGATGCTCCAACCCACTGAGCCAGCTAGCCAGGGCTCATTCTCTTAACACTTGAGTAGCGTTGCTTGCCTGGACAAACCACAATTTATGTAATTTAAATAGACAGGCATTTAGATGTTTGTAAACTTTGCGCTTTGAAGCAATGCTGTAACAGATAACCTATATGTATCTCATTTCTTCTTTGAGTATATCAATCTCTAGGGTAGATTCTCAGGATTGGAATTGCTAGGTCAAAAGATATGTGCATTTGTAATTTTGTTGTCATTTACACAAAAATTGCTCTCCATCAAGATTGTATCACTTTGCATATCCACTTGTGATGTATGAGTCACTGGAAAGCTTGACTCTTAATACAGTCAGGTTATATCTCAAGTGTTGGTAGAGACATTTTCAAATTACCTGAGATTACATGAGATTTGGTTTACATTTTACATGGAAAGGGTCTTAAACTGTTTTTGTTTCCTTCTGTCTGAAAATAGGCCACCAAGGCACATATAAAACTCAATACTAAGAAACTGTATCAAGCAGATGGGTATGCAGTGAAAGAACTATTGAAGATCACTTCTGTCCTTTATAACGCTATGAAGACCAAAGGGATGGAAGGCTCTAAAATAGGAGAGGACGATATCAGCAAATTCAAGTTCGATCTTGGTTCAAAGGTAAGGACAATGAAAGGCTTGTAGTGAGGGATGGAATGTGTATTTCCCACTCTGAAATGGAACATGTCATATACTCACAGAACCACTTCTTCCTTACTTCTTGACTGAGGGCAGTTTGTCAGTTTTATACTCATTAGCATTTGGATAAAAGCAGAAGTCACAATAAATTAATTCAACTATTTACTGAGAGCCTGCTGCTAGTAAGGTAGGAGAAGCTAGAGCTAGTGGAAACAGAATCCTAGAGGACTAAGGACATAGGAAGAAAGCTGTCAGCTGTGAGTGATTATTGAGAGTTGTTGTTGATGGTTTGATAATAAAAGAGACATTGGGGATTTGTTGTTTAGGAGAGAGGGAGCATGAGTGTAGGGAAATGTTTTGTTTGGGCTCTCTGAAAATTGAGCATGTTCAAGGAAGAAGGGATAACATGGTAATCCTAAAAAAGAAACTTGTGTACAGGGCTAGATGCTAAACCACCACCACCACCACCACCACCACCATCATCATCATCATCACCATCATCATCATCATCTTCATAGCAATGACTGCCACCCTTGTGGGAGCTGGGTAGTGTTGCATGCTGTCTCATTTGAGCCTCACAGCAGTCCTGTGAAGTACAGTCTAAAGACAGAGAATGAGGGGACAGAAGGGTGAAACAGAGGACATTTGGATGCTGCACTAGGAAATGTGTCCCTCAGGTTGCCCCTCCTCTGGTCACCCCACCAATGTCAGGGGCTCCTATTGTGACCTTGTCCAAATCAGAAGCATGTCAACTGTCACCCCCCTACACCTCCTGGTTGAAGATTGCATTTGACTTGACATTTGGGTTTTTTGGAGAGACCCTACATTAGGCTAATTTGTACTTAGATTGGTGTTTCCTAAACTGGTGTCTGGGAGCTCTCTTCCATAGGAGGCAAGTGCATGAGTATGTCTTGTGGAAAATGTACTCTGTAGTCACGTATACTGACTGGAAGTACTGATTGTTATTAACAGACTGGTTGTTTCTGCGTGCCTATTAAAAAAACCGTCACTTACCCTGTTTTTGATGATTTCCTTCCAGATTGCCGATTTGAAAGCAGCCAGGCAGCTTGCTTCTGAAATCACCTCCAAAGGAGCATCTCTGTATGACTTGCTGGGCAAGGAGGTAGAGTTGAGGGTAAGCAGTGCTCAAATAACTTAATTCCTTTCTCAGCTAAGCAGATATTTAGTTTTTGCCCCCTGCTCTTCTGATTTTATTAAACTGTGCCTGATGAAATGAGATAATGTGTGAGAAAGTAATACATAGTATTAGCTGCTATTCCTGGTTCTAGTGGGTACCAGTCTGTTTTCAATGCCGTTGACTTCTAGTTCAGGAATGGCAGCTATGTTGCTGAGACTTTTCTTCTGTGTCCATGTCAGACTTTACTGAGCATGATGCTTTTCCCGGGTGAACTCCCCCTCAGCGTTCTCCACACAATCCTCTCCTGAGCCATGGTTCCTGAACCTTACTGCCCAACACAATCACAGGGGGATGTTTATTTTTATTTACTTATTAAAATCTTTTATTTTTAAAGATTTTATTTATTTTTTTTTTGAAGAGAGGGGAAGGGAGACAAAGGGAGGGAGAGAAACATCGATGTGAGAAACATCGATCAGTTACCTCTTGCACAGCTCTTAACCAGGGACAAAGCCCACAACCCAGGCATTTGCCCTGACCAGTAATTGACCAGTAATTGGCTACTTTTCACTTTGCAGAATAATACCCAACCAATTGAGCCACAGCATTCAGGGCTTATTTTTATTATTTATTTATTTATTGTTCATTGGTGAGAGAGGGGAGAAACATCAATTGTTTGTCTCCTGTACATGCTTAAACCAAGAATCAAACCCACGTCCTTTTGGTGTACGGGTTGATGCTGCAGCCAACTGAACTACCCAGCCAGGGCCACCGGGGGATCTTTAAAAACTACTGATGCCAGGCTTTTGTTTTGATGTCATTGGTATGAAATGTGACTTGGGCATTGGGGATTTTAAGTCTTCTGTGTGATTCTAATGCATAGCAAAGTTTGGGAACCAATAATATAAGCAGTCACTACCAATCAGTTGAAGTTAATGTTAACAGTTTAAATTTATTCACAATCCTGTTCTAGCTGATGTCGTTCAAGGAGAATGCTCCTTCTATTATGTTTAAGGAATTGTTTAAGAGTGTGGTTCTGGAGGATTCCTATAGAGCTTTTAAATCACCTGATGTCCAGGTTCTCCCCAAAACCAGTGAATCAGAATGTCTGGGGATGAGAACCAGGCATCCAGTTTTGCTTTGCTTTTTTCCAATTTTTTTAATTAATGTTTTATTGTTTATGCTATTACAGTTGTCCCAATTTTCCCCCCATCGCTCCCCTCCACCCAGTCCACCCCTGCTCCCATAGTCAGTGCCCACACTGTTGTTCATGTCCATGGGTCCTTCATATGTGTTCTTTGACTAATCCCTTCACCTTCTTTCAGTCAGTCCCTTCCTCCCTCCTCCCCTGTTACTGCTGTCAGTCTATTCCATGACTCTGTGCCTCTGATTCTGTTTTGCTTTTTATTCCTTTATTTTGTTCATTAGATTCCTCTTATAAGTGAGATCATATGGTATTTGTATTTTACCAACTGGCTTGTTTCAGTAAACATAATAGGCTCCGATTCCACCCATACTGTTGCAAATGGTAGGAATCCTTTTCTTTTTTTTCTGCTGTGTTGTATTCCATTGCATAAATGTACCACAGTTTTTTAATCCATTCATCTACCGATGGACACTTAGGTTGTTTCCAAATCAAGGCTATTGTAAATAGCGCTGTTATGAACATAGGGGTGCATAAGTTCTTCTGAATTGATGTTTCGGGATTCTTAGGGTATCCCCAGCAGTGGAATTGCCGGGTCAAAAGGCAGTTCCATTTTTAGTTTTTTGAAGAAATTCTATACTGTTTTCCACAGTGGCAGAACCAGTCTGCAGTCCCACCAACAGTGCACTAGGGTTCTTTGTTCTCTACATCCCCACCAGCACTTGTTGTTGATTTCTTAGTGATAGCCATTCTGACAGGTGTGAGGTGATATCTCATTGTTGTATAAATTTGCATCTCTCTGATGGCTAGTGATGTTGAGCATCTTTTCAGATGTCTATGGGCAGTCTGTGTATGTCCTCCTTGGAGAAGTGTCTATTCAGGTCCTTTGCCCATTTTTTAATTGGATTGTCTGTCTTCCTGGTGTTGACTTGTATGAGTTCTTTATATACTTTGGAGATTAAACCCTTGTCCGATATACCATTGGCAAATATATTCTCTCATATGTTTGGTTCCCTTTTCATTTTAGGTTTCTTTAGCTATGCAGTAGCTTTTTAATTTGATGTAGTCCCAGTTGGTTTATTTTTTCCTTTATTTCCCTTGCCCTAGGGGGTATATCAGGAAAAATTTTGCTATATGAGATATGTGAAATTTTACTTCCTATGTTTTCCCCTAGGATGTTTGTTTATGGTATCACAACTTATATTTAAGTCTTTTATCCACTTGGAGTTTATTCTGATGTACAGCATTAAGTTGGTGGTCTAATTTCATTTTTTTATTTTTGCATGTAACAGTCCAGTTCTCCCAACACCATTTATTGAAGAGACTGTTTTTATTCCATTGTATGCTCATGTCCCCTTAGTCAAATATTAATTGACCATAAAGACATGGGTTTATTTCTGGGCTCTTTATTCTGTTCCTTTGAACTACGTGTCTGTTCTTATGCCAGTAACAGACTGTTTTGATTACAGTGACCTTGTAGTATAGTTCGATATCAGGTACTGTGATCCCTACAGTCTTATTCTCAAGATTGCTGAAGCTCTTTGGGGTCTTCTTTGGTTCCATATAAATTTTTGGAACTGGATCTATGAAATATGCCCTTGGTATTTTAATAGTAGTTGTGTTGAATCTATAGATTGCTTTGGGTAGTATGGACATTTTAATGCTTTTAACTTTTCTACTCCATCAACACAGTATGTGCTTCCGTGTATTTGTATCTTCCTCAATTTCTTTCTTCAGTGTCCTATAGTTTTCTGAGTACAAGGCTTTTTACCTCTTTGGTTAGATTTATTCTTAGGTATTTTTTGTTGTTGTTGTTGTTGCTATAATAAATGGGATTTTTCCCCTTAGTTTTCTTTCTCATAGTTCTTTGTTGATCTACAAAAATGTCATTGATTTCTTTTTTTAAATATATTTTATTGATTATGCTATTACAGTAGTCCCATTTCTCCCCCATCATTCCCCTCCACCCTGCACATCCCCCCCACCCACATTCCCCCCTTTAGATCATGTCCATGTGTCATAAGTTCTTTAGCTTCTACATTTCCCACACTATTCTTGCCCCCCCTCTGTCTATTTTCTACCCACTATCTATGCTACTCATTCTCTGTACCTTTTCCCCCTCTCTCCTCCTCCCACGCCCCTGTTGCTAACCCTCCATGTGATCTCCATTTCTGTGTTTCTGTTCCTGTTCTAGTTGTTGGCTTAGTTTGCTTTTGTTTTAGGTGTGGTTGTTAATATCTGTGAGTTTGCTGTCTTTTTACTGTCCTATTTTTGATCTTCTTTTTCTTAGATAAGTCCCTTTAACATTTCATGTAATAAGGGTTTGGTGATGATGAACTCCTTGAACTTGACCTTATCTGAGAAGCACTTTATCTTCCCTTCCATTCTAAATGACAGCTTTTCTGGATAGAGCAATCTTGGATGTAGGTCCTTGCCTTTCAAGACTTCAAATACTTCTTTCCAGCCCCTTCTTGCCTGTAAGGTCTCTTTTGAGAAATCAGCTGACAGTCTGATGGGAACTCCTTTGTAGGTGACTGTCCCCTTATCCCTCCTTGCTGCTTCTAGAATTCTCTCCTTCATTTGAATCTTGGCTAATGTAATTATGATGTGCCTTGGCGTGCTCCTCCTTGGGTCCAACTTCTTTGGGACTCTCTGAGCTTCCTGGATTTTCTGGAAGTCTATTTCCTTTGCCAGATTGGGGAAGTTCTCCTTTATTATTTGTCCAAATAAGTTTTCCACTTGTTGCTCTGCTTCTTCCCCTTCTGGTACCCCTATAATTCAGATGTTGGGATATTTAAAGATGTCCTGGAGGTTCCTAAGCCTCTCCTCATTTTTTTGAATTCTTATTTCTTCCTTGTTTTCTGTTTGGTTGTTTCTTTCTTCCTTCTGGTCCACTCCATTGATTTGAGTTCCAGTTTTCCTCCTATCTCTATTGGTTCCCCATGCATTTTCCTTCATTTCATGTATTGTAGCCTGCATTTTTTTATCTAATTTGTGAGCAAAATCAACCAATTCTGTGAGCATCCTGATCACCAGAGGCTATCTCTTCATCACTTAGAGGAATTGGCTCTGAGGCTTTGATTTGTTCACCAGTTTGAGCCATTTTTGGTGGGTTTTTTTTTTGGGGGGGGGGTCTGGTTGCAGCTGTTCCATAGTGAGGGGTGGAGCCTTGGGTGTTCCCCAGTGCAGGGCAGCCCAGTCACTGAGTTGTGACGCTGTATGTGGGCGCGGGGTCCAAGAGGAAACAGTGGCGCTTGCTCTGCTCTCTCTTGGATTCCAGTCCCTTCCGCTGCTTCCCTTTCACCTGGATTACCTGCGTGTGAATGTGGGGCCCCCTGGTCAGCCAGCCGCCTTGCGCAGCCTCACGGGGTCTGCACAGTTGCTACCCTGTGCCCAGGGTCTGCTAGTCGCTGCCTGCATGCCTGCAAACTGCCAGCCGCTGCTGCATGCGTGCCCAGGTCTGCACCTCCACTTTTTTCTGCCGCAACTCCGCCCCTTTTACCAGTCTGGATGAATGGTTGTTGGACTTCCGTACAGTTCAATTTTTCTGTCAGTTCTGATTGTTTTCTTGTTTCTAAATATTTGTCCTTAATTTTGGTTGTGAGAGGAATCACAGTGTGTCCACCTACACCTCCATCTTGGCCAGAAGTCCTGATTTCTGAATATTGACTTTGAATCCTACTACTTTGCTGAATTCATTTACTATGTCCAGTAGTTTTTTGGTGGAGCCTTTAGGGTTTTCTGCATACACTATCACATTGTCTGCAAACAATGACAGTTTTACGTTCCCCTTTCCAATTTGGATGCCTTTTATTTCTTCTTCTTGTCTGGTTACTGTGGCTAGAACTTCCAGTACTATGATGAATACAAGTGGTAAAAGTGGGCACCCTTGTCTTATTCCTGATCTTAAGATAAATGCCTTCAGTTTTTGCCCATTTTGAGTATGGTGTTGGCACCAGGTTTTTCGTATATGGCCTTTATTAATTTGAGTTATGCTCCCTCTAGTGCCACTTTTCTGAGTGTTTTTTTGTTTGTTTGTTTGTTTTTTAATCATAAAGGGGCATCCAATTTTTAAAGTTGTGATTCCAGTGTGTGTCAGAGTTTGGGACCCACTGGTTTAAGAAGAAATGGAATATTTCTTCTTACTTGTAAGGATTTGTGGCACTTGAAACATATGTGCTCCCATATAACATTTTTGAATTAAATACATTTGATTCATTCCATTCCCATCAGGTGTTTCAGCTCTGCCCACTCTTTCACTTCCATGCCTGTGTTCTGGCCTTGCAACTGTAGTGTAATAGTATTTTTTCCTCTGTTCATTTCTGCCCTAGGAGAAGACTGGAGGTGGTAGGATTGGATGCCAAGTCACCATCCCTGCTCTTGATACAATGGTTGCCACCTGCTGAAGTGCAGTTGGCAGAACAAAATTGCCTCTAATGTCTAATAGCTAATTTATTTTATTTTTTAATTAATTATTTTTTAAGTCCTCACTCGAGGACATGCTTATTGATTTTAGAGAGTGAGGGAGAGAAACCCCGATCAGCCACCTCTCGCATGTTCCCCGTCTGGGACCAAACCTACAACCTAGGTACGTGTGCTGACTGGGAATCAAGCATGCGACTCTTTGGTCCATGGGATAACACTCCAACCACCTGAGCCACATCAGTCAGGGCTCTAATAGCTAATTTAGATAACTAATGAGACAACTTCAGGCTTTCCATGTTTTCTTTTTAGAGTACAGCAGTACACATATCTATACGTGTTCCTAACAGACCTAGAGACAAGAGCTGGTCATTTGCTCTTTGTCAGCGGAATGATGGCTTCTTTGTGAGACTTCACCAAGATTCCACTGGGGGCCCTTTTAGCGCTGTCCTGTAATGAGTTGATGAAACAATCAGTGGTTGAACTGTTGCTGTGGAAGCCATGAGACTCTTATCAAATTCTGTGTGCAGTTATGCTCTGAGAAAGATCCCTTAGCCAGTTTTGTTTTTTCTGCACTCAGCCAGTATTCACTGAGGATCAACACCAACCACAGGCAAGGCACTGAGCCTTGAATAAGTTTTAATGCTTTCCTCAATAGTTTTCTACCAGTGGGGAGGTAAGGTGCACTATGCAGTAAAGGAAGGAAGCACAAGACAGTTTGATAAAGTGATTCAGGAATCTCGTAACTGCATCCTCATTAAAATACCATGTCTCAGAAGTTCCCAGTACTGATGTAATAAGCACAGATGCCTCCCTTGATTGGTCTGTTATTGATGCTAGGGGCAGAGGCAAGGCCACTCTTCTCATTGGTTGAACTTGCCAATGATAGACATTGTAGGGGATGGCAAGGGATTCAGACAGCAAGTTGAGCTGTACTTGGTTCAGGGGTCATCTGAACAAAAGTAGGTAAAGAAGCAAATTTAGGAGAAAAGATGAGGGATGGTATGTTGCCCATGGTGCTATGGGGACCGGAGGCCTATAGCTGAAAAGGAGGCCTTGAGCACTGGAGAGAGACCTGGTTGGCAGCAGAATAACAGAATATATTGGGAGAAGGTGATGGTGGAAGTGTTTTTGCATCAGAGTTCCTTTTTTTAAGTTTTAAATAATTTTTCATTTTTTAATTACAGTTGACATACATTATTTTAGGTTCAGGTATACACCACAGTTATTAGACATTATATAACTTATTAAGAGAGCATCCTAATAAATTTCACACCGGTCTGACATCATACATAGTTATTAGAATACTATTGACTATATTCCTTATGCCGTACTTCACATCCCTATGGCTACTCTGTAAAAAACAATTTGTTCTTCTTAATCCCTTTACCTTTTTCATCCCTACATCAAACCCCCTCCCATCTTGCAACCATCAAAATGTTCTTTATCTAGGAGTCTGTTTTTGTTCTGTTGTTTGTTTTTTAGATTCAATTATTAAAAGATACATATTTATTGCCATTTTATTCATATTTCTTATCTTTTTTTCTCCTTAAAGATGACCCTTTAACACTTGATATGATACTGGTTAGGTGGTGATGAACTCCTTTAGCCTTTTCTTTTCTGGGAAGTTCTTTATTTGTCCTTTCATTCTAAATGACAGCTTTGCTGGGTAGAGTAATCATGGTTGTAGGTCCTTGCTTTTCATTACTTTGAATATTTCTTGCCAAGCCCTTCTGGACTGCAAAGTTTCTGTTGAGAAATCAGTTAGCAGTATTATAGGAGCTCCCTTGTAGGTAACTAACTGCTTTTTTCTCGCTGGTTTTAAGATTCTCGCTTTGTTTTTAACTTTGGCATTTTAATTATTATGTGTCTTGGTGTGGGCCTCTTGGTGTTCATCTTGTTTGGGACTCTGTGCTTCCTGGACTTGTGTGTCTATTGCCATCTTCAAGTTAGGGTATTTTTCTGTCATTATTTTTTGAAATAGGTTTTCAGTTTCTTGATCTTCCTCTTTTCCTTCTGGCACCCCTATGATGCAAATATTGGTATACTTGAAGTTTTCTGAGAGGCTTCTTACACTACTCTAATGTTTTTGGATTCTTTTTGCTGTTCTGATTGGGTGTTTTTTGCTTTCTTATATTCCAAATTGCTAATTTGATTCTTGGCTTCATCTACTCTATTGTTGATTCTCTGTAAAGTATTCTTCGTTTCAGTTCATGTATCCTTCATTTCTGACTTGTCCTTTTTATGCTGTGGAAGTTCTCATTAAGTTCATTGAGTATCTTTTAACCAGTGTTTTGAACTCTGCATCTAATAGATTGTTTGTTTCCATTTTTTTTAGTTCTTTTTCTGGAGTTCTATTCTTTCATTTGGGACATGTTTCTTTGTCTCCTCATTTTGGCAGCCTCCCTGTGTTTCTGTCTATGTATTAGAGCAACTACATCTCCTGGTCTTGGTAGAGTGGCCTAAAGTGGTAGGTGTTCTGTAGGGTCCAGTGGCATGGTCTCCTTGATCACTCAAGTTGCACCCCCCACATGGGCTATGTACACCCTTCTCTTGTAGTTGAGCCTTGATTGTAGTTGGCACATCAGTGGGAGGGGTTTACCCCTAGGCCAGTCAGCTGCATGGACTGGCTGTAACCACCAGTCATTGAACTCCAATCACTGCAGGGTATCAGCTGTGCAGGGGCCCATCCCACAGAGCAGGACTTACTTCGGTGGGGCTCTGGTGCCTGCTGAATCTGTCCCTTGATTGTGTTGCTTGTGGAGGTGGGTGGCAGTGATGCTTCAACATGATCTGAAGCATCCACTGGTTTTTCTGTCTCTGCTGCTTCCTGAAAGGTGCAAGCCAAGGTCCTGTGCTGCCTGTATTTTGCCTGGGGCCACCTGGCATGAGCTACAAATGGCTGCTAATTTACAGATGGCTGCTAATTGTGCTGGGCTTAGAGGTACCTAGGTGAGGCTAGGCTGTGAACTAAGGCAGATTGCTGCTAGTGCTGGGCCTGGGGCCACATAGCTAGAGGTAAGGGACACACTGAGACTAGAGGCTGCTTGTTTGAGAGATTATAGGAAAATCTGAAGCATTGGCCAAGAAAGGCCATTCATATGGAAAAGCCACTGAAAACAGCTTGGGTGGGCTTGAAACTGGGTGAAGCAGGGCCTCAGGGAATCACTAGGGTGGGGGGAAAGTGATAGCCAGGTTGGTGGAGTCTCAAATATGCTGTCTGCCTGCTGGCTTTCTTGGAAAAGGGCTTATCAAAGGAACAATGGTATCTGCCATCACATCTGTATGGGAGAAAGCTGTCCCCACTAGCTCTTGCCCCAATGCCAGGCAATTCAGTTCCTCCCCATATGTCCCTGGTGCCTTTCAAGCTGCTGCCTTAGCACTGGAGATCAGAAGAAGTAAGTCTGTGTGTAAGCCCTTTAAGAAGAACACCTGGGACTTTGTCTTACTCAGCTTCTATCTCCACTGGTTTTTATAGCTAGAAGTTATGGGGACATTTATTCCTGGCACTGGAACCATGGATGGGGGAGCCTGGTGTACAGATGGGACCCCTCACTCCTCTGGGGGACCTCTGCAGCCGAGATATCCCTCTCTATTTTTATCTGCCACATGTGGGTGGGGGACCAGCTTTTCTATGTGTCTACCCTGCCTGCCAGTGTTGATGTGGCTTCTTCTTTAATTCCATAGTTGTAAGACTTCTATTCAGCTAGAGTTCAGGCAATTCTGAATGATGTTTGTTCTGTTGTTTAGGTGTAATTTTCATGTGCTTGTGGGAGGAGGCGAGTGCCAGGTTTACCTATGCTGCCATCTTGACTGGAAGTGAGATCCATGTTTTAGCGAAACTTTTAGGAACCAGTCCATAAGCCATATCTAGGTCTGGAAATTGGTTTTGAGAATTCCTCTTTGAAAATACATGTAATTTTATTTCGTTGTTTCCCATAGGAACTGAGAACAGAAGCAATTGCCAGACCCCTGGAAATAAATGAGACTGAAAAAGTGATGAGAATTGCAATAAAAGATATTTTGGTAAGATTATTTTGCCTTTTCTAAGATATTTATTTATTTATTTATTTATTTATTTATTTTTAGAGAGAGGGGAAGGAAGGGACAGAAACATCAATGTAAGAGAGAAACATCAATTGGTTGCCTCTTGCATGTACCCCAACCAGAGACTGAACCCATAACCCAGGCACGTACCCTGACCAGGAGTCGAACCAGTGACCTTTGGTTTTGCAGGATGATGCCTAACCTACTGGGGCCACACTGGCCAGGACTGATTACTTTGCTTTTATTTAATGTTTTCGTGCCCAGGCCTCAAAAATACTGATTGCTTGCCTCCATAAGACAGAACAAGGTAGGCCTAGTGACAAAGAAGAGTATGTTAGTAGGGAAATGAGAAATTTAGAGAACATTGTAGAATACTTAGGTCACTTACTATTATTTTTCCCCTTGTTATAAATATGTACAATTTCTAATGTTTTAAAAATTTGTTAATTTTTAAAATTGATTTGAGAGAGACAGAGGAAGAGAGAGACATCAGTTTGTTGTTCCACTTATTTATGTATTTATTGATTGATTCTTGTATGTGCCCTGACTTGGGATTAAACTGCAGTCTTGGTGTATTGGGACAGTATTTCAACCAACTGAGCTACCCAGCCAGGCAAAAATTTGTCAGTTTTAATACTTCAGTAATTCTATTAAATTTTATGGACTCTTCACACTTCATCTAACCAATTTCTCATTGCTAGGCATTTAAATGATTTTTAGGTTTTCCTAATTCTAACAGCACTAAAATAATAGAATGATCACCATCCTTTACTGTTTAGCCACTGATCAATTACTATTTGCTCATCCATTTGGAAGGCACACAGTGAGGGGCACTCTGGGCTCAGACGGTTTCGGTTTGAATCTCACCATGTGATCTCAGCCATGTTATGTAGCCTCTCTGTGCCTCAATTTCCTCATCTGTAAAATGGGGAGAATGGCAGTGCCTGCCACGTAGGGTCCTTTGAGCATTCATTATGACAGGGTGGGTCATACATAGTCTCTGGCATATGGTAGGTATTCAAACATTAGAATTCATTTTATTCAGTAGACACAGGTGGGGGGAGCCTTATATAAAATAGGAATAGGCATAAAATAATTTGCTGAGAGTTATATGAAGTTCTGAGATTGATAGATTTTTAAAAGACCCTGTTATAAAGTGGCAATACTCCCTGGGGAACCCAGCATGGGGAACCAGAGTATCTGCAGGGTAAAAAGGGCAGGGGAGCCAAGATGGGAGATGGATTATGTATAGGTAGATTGATTCAAATAAGTAAATACAGTTGTGAGTACATGAAACAGAGTTTATTCTTGTATTATTACTTATTATTTTATTGTTTTCCATGTGAATAACTGTAAACCTACTTTCTCCCTATCTTATATATTAAAGATAACAGAAGCCGAGTTTCTCACTATTGGAGAAGGGAGTGACAAATATAAAAAGGGAAGAAATTAGAATGAACCATGAAATTGGAGTTGTTGGTTAGGTGCATGGTTTTCAGCATATATAGAGACAGATATAGGAATAAATTTTGATACACATGTTCAGTATTTATATACACACACGTGTACATGCATACCCACACACACATTCATACACTTCTTAGCTCTGAGCACACCTAGCACCCAGATCTTCTAAATGCCATTCTCCATTAAAAGGAACCAGGGCTCCTGGGGAGAAAGGGCTTATTCCAAAGCTGGGAGAGGAAAGTGTGAGAACTTGTGCCAGAAAGCAAGGAAGTGCTCCAAGACTGAAAGGGAACTGTCAAAAGGACACATAAGTCAGCTCGAGTGAGCTTCCCCTGGCCAAACCAGGGTCAGTTTAGGCACCAAAATACATAAATAATAGTAATGGATTATAGACCATTGAAGGAAATGGGAGATCGTGAATTCTCACTGATATAAAAATTAGGTGAATATACTGACAGCTGGTTTTTCACGTAGTTTCAAAGTAGATCTCCACAAAACACAAATAATTACAAAGGGAAAAGAGTAACTTCATATGAGAAGCCTGACAGACACCCCTTTAAAACAAGTGATCAAAGTGGACATCACCAGTAATTGGAACAAATCAAAATTTCGCACACATGATACAATGTAGTCATATCTGTGCTAGCTGAAGATTCATAATCTGAAGCTAATCAAACAAAGGCAAATGGGGGACATCCTGTAAATAACCTGGCCTGTACTCTTCAACAGTGAAAAGGACACAGAAGTCCAGGAATGGCTCAGAAGCCATTCCAGACCCAAGGAGGCTAAGGAGACATGACAACTGAATGCCAAGGCTGTCCTCCATCTGCTGTTAAGGTCTTCATGGGGACAAATGGGGAAACTTGGGCGGGCTTCTGGATCAGCTTGCAGTAGTGCACCAGTGTCTGTTTTCTGTTCTGATGATTGTATTGCGGTTATGTAGGAGAAAGTTCTTATGCACAGGAAATGCGCACTAAAGTATCTCAAAGTGATGGGGCATCAGGGCAGCAACTCACTCACCTAGGTCAAGAAAAAAATGCTTTGTATTCAATATTATACTCCAGCTGTTTGTAAGTTTATGATTGTTTCTAAATTTTAAAAACGTTAACATGGACTTCCGGCCAAGATGGAGGCGTAGGCGGACATACTGTGCCTCCTCTCACAACCAGAATTAAGGACAACAAATATTTAGAAACAAGAAAACAACCAGAACTTATAGAAAATTGAACTGTACGGAAGTCCAACAAGCATTCATCCAGACCGGTAGGAGGGGCGGAGTCACGGCGGGAGAAGGTGGAGGTGCAGGAGCGCAAGCAGCAGCGGCTGGCAGTTCCCCGGTGCACAGGCGGCGGCTGGCAGTCCCCGGGCCCACAGACAGCAGCTGGTGGACCCCGGGCACAGGGGGACAACTGTGCAGACCCAGTGAGGCCGCACAAGACGGCTGGCTGACCAGGTGGTCCCACATTCGTGCGCGCAGACTGTCCAGGCAGAGGGGAAGTGGCGGAAGGGACTGAATCCACGAGAGAGTGGAGCAGGCGCTATTGTTCCCTCTCAGACCCCGCCCCCACAAACAGCGTCACAACCCAGCGACTGGGCTGCCCCTGCACTGGGAAGCGCCTGAGGCTCTACCCCTCACTAGGTAACAGCACTCGAGCGTGCGCAGATAATCCAGGCGAAGGGGAAGCAGCGGAAGGGACCGGAGTCCAGGAGAGAGCGGAACAGGCGCCATTGTTCCCTCTCGGACCCCGAGCACACCTATAGCGTCACAACCCAGCGACTGGGCTGCCCCGCCCTGAGGAACACCTAAGGCTCCACCCCTCACTACGTAATAGCCGCGACCAGACTAAAACCAAAACAAAACAAAACAGAAACAACAAAAAAAAACACCAAAAATGGCTCAAAACGGAGAACCAATCAAAGCCCCAGAGCCAGTTCCTCTAAGCAGTGAAGAGATAGCCAACCTATCAGATACACAGTTCAAAGCACTGGTCATCAAAATGCTCACAGAATTGGTTGATTTTGCTCACAAACTAGATGAAAAAATGCAGGCTACAATACGTGAAATGAAGGGAGATGCATGAGGAACTGATAGAGATGGAAGGAAAACTCCAACTCAAATCAATGGAGTGGACCAGAAGGAAGAAACTAACAACCAAACAGAAAACGAGGAAGAAACAAGAATTCAAAAAAATGAGGAGAGGCTTAGGAATCTCCGGGACATCGTTAAACGTCCCAACATCCGAATTATAGGGGTCCCAGAAGGGGAAGAGGAAGAGCAACAAGTGGAAAACTTATTTGAACAAATAACAAAGGAGAACTTCCCCAATCTGGGAAAGGAAATAGACTACCAGAACGTCCAGGAAGCTCAGAGAGTCCCAAAGAAGCTGGACCCAAGGAGGAACACACCAAGGCACATCGTAATTACATTAGCCAAGATTAAAATGAAGCAGAGAACTCTAGAAGCAGCAAGGGATAAGGGGACAGTCACCTACAAAGGAGTTCCCATCAGACTGTCAGCTGATTTCTCAAAAGAGACCTTCCAGGCAAGAAGGGGCTGGAAAGAAGTATTCCAAGTCATGAAAGTCAAGGACCTACAACCAAGATTGCTCTACCCAGCAAAGCTGTCATTTAGAGTGGATGGACAGATAAAGTGCTTCTCAGATAAGGTCAAGTTCAAGGAGTTCATCATCACCAAGCCCTTATTCTATGAAATGTTAAAGGGACTTATCTAAGAAAGAGAAGATAAAAATACGACAGTGAAAAGACAGCAAACTCACAGCTATTAAGAACCACACCTAAAACAAAAGCAGACTAAGCAAACAGCTAGAACAGGAACAGAACCACAGAAATGGAGATCACATGGAGGGTTAGCAACAGGGGCATGGGAGGAGGAGAGAGGGGGAAAAGGTACAGAGAATAAATAGCACAGACGGTGAGCAGAAAATAGACAGGGGGAGGGCAAGAATAGTATGGGAAATGTAGAAGCTAAAGAACTTATGACACATGGACATGAACTAAAGGGGGGAATGTGAGTGGGAGGGGGTGTGCAGGGTGGAGGGGAATGATGGGGGAGAAACGGGACAACTGTAATAGCATAATCAATAAAATATATTAAAAAAAGATATAGCACTCCTATGTTCATTGCAGAATTATTTACAATAGTGAAGGTGCAGAAGCAACCCAGGTGTTTATCAGTAGACAAATAGATTTAAAAGATGTGATACACACACATAATGGAATGTGACTCAGCCATAAAAAGAATGAATCTTGCTGTTTCCAACATGGATTGACCTAGAGGGTATTATGCTGAGTGAAAAAAGTCAGATGGAGAAAGACAAATACCATATAATTTCACTTATATGTGGAACCTGAAAAACAAACAAAACAGAACAAACTCAGATTCAGAGAACAAACTGATGGTTGCCGTATGGGAGAGGGGTTGAGTGACTGGGCAAAGAAGGTGAAAGATTAAGAATTCCAAATTGCCAGTTAAAAAAAATAGTCATGGGGATGTAAAGTACAGCAGAGGGAGCACAGCCAATAGTATTGTAGCTGCTGTGAATGGTGCCAGGTGGGTCCTAGGCTTATGGTGGTGAACACTTTGTAAGACATAAATGTCAAATCACTACGTTGTACACCTGAAACTAATACAATATGTCAACTATAATTGAAAAATGAAATTGAAAAGTATACGTTTTAAAAAGATATCTTTTCATTATTGGAAAATATCCACCATACTTCATAATTCTAAAAACAAAATCATAACAACATGGATATTTAAATGGGGTGATTTATTTCAGAAAGATCACATTGATCTTTCCTTTTTGAGGAATAGATACTTTTTAAAAAATCATTTTTATTTTCAGGTCAGATTAATTCACTAGGTTTTAATCTGACTTTGATTCAGAGAAATAGTTGCCATCAACTTGAGTTGTTTGTTCAGAAAGGAGACCCACCTTGTTTTCCTATGAAAGTGAACTCTTATCTCTGCTGGTATTTTTTCAATAAATAATTTAAAATTTTTTCAGTTACAGTTGACATGCAATATTATATTAGTTTCAGGTGTGCAACCCTGATTAGACATTTATATAATTTAAAAAGTGATCACCTAGATAAATCTAGTGACCATCTGACACCATAATAATTATTACAGTATTATTGACTATATTCCCTATGCTGTATTTTACATCCCTGGGACTATGAGTATTCCGTAACTATCAATTTGTACTTCTTAACCCTTCCACCCATCCCTCCAACCCACCTCTCATCTGATAACCATCAAAATGTTCTCTGCATCTGAGTCGATCTGTGTTCTGCTTATTCATTTTGTTTTGTTTTGTTTTCAAGATTTTATTTATTTATTTTAGAGAAGGAGGGAGGGAGAAAGAGGAAGAGAAACATCAATGTGTGTTTGCTCCTCCAGTGCCCCCAACTGGAGACCCAGCCCGCAACCCAGGCATGTGCCCAGACTGGTAATTGAACCAGAGAACCTCCGGTTCTCAGCCTGGCACTCAGTCCTCAGAGCCACACTAGCCAGGGCTCATTTTGGTTTTTTAGATTTCATCTATAAGTGAAGTCATATGGCATTTGTTTTTCAATCAGCACAGTACCCTGTAGGTCCATCTATTCATGTTGTCGCAGATGTCAAGATTTCATTCTTTCCATGGCTGAGTCATATTCTATTGTACATGTGCACCACTTCTTTATTCATTCATATATTGATGGACACTTAGATTGCTTCCATATCTTGGCTGTTGTAAATAATGCTGCAACAAACATATGGATGTGTATGTCTTTTTGATTTAGTGTTTTAGGTTTCTTTGTATAAATACCTAGAAGTGAAATTGCTGGGGTTTTGCTTTGGTCTCACATTATAACCTTGGTTCTTAAAGTCTGCTTCGTCTGGTAACAGTATTGCTACCCCAGCTTTTTTGTTGTGTTTGTTTTCATTTTAATGAAAGTCTTTTTCCATCCTTTTACTTTCATTCTGTGTGTATCTTTTGATCTAAAGTGAGTCTTTTGTAGAAAGCGTATGTAAGGGTGATGTTTATATTCAGTCACCCTGTGGCTTTTGAATGGAGCATTTAAGCCACTTGCATTTAAAGTAATCATTGATAGATATGTATTTATTGCCATTTTATTATTCATATTTCTGATCTTTTTTTTTCTTCTTACAAAAGACACTTTACTGGTTTGGTGGTGATAAATTCCTTTAGCAGCTTCTTATCTAGGACACTATCTGTTCTTCGATATTAAATGATGGCATTGCTGGGTAAAGTAATCTTGTTCGTAGGTCTTTGCTGTTCATCACTTTGAATATTTCTGGCCAATTCCTCAGGCCTGCAGAATTTTTGTTGAGAAATCATCTGGCAGTCTTATGGAAGCTCCCTTGTATTAGGTAACTGCTTTTCTCTTGCCGCTTTTCTATTCTTTTTTTTTTTTATTGATATCTTGCTTGCTTTTAAGAGTTTGTCTTTGTTTTTAACCTTTTGCAATTTAATTATTTTTTTAAAGATTTTATTTATTTATTTTTAGAGAGAGGGGAAGAGAGGGAGAAAGAGAAGGAGAGAAACATCAGTGTGTGGTTGCTTCTCATGTACCTCCTACCGGGGACTTGGCCCACAACCCAGGCATGTGCCCCAGCTGGGAATCGAACTGGCAACCCTTTGGATCACAGGCCCACTGAGCTACACCAGCCAAGGCTGACCTTTTGCATTTTAATTATGATGTGTCTTGGTGTGGGCCTGTTAGAGTTCATCTTATTTGGGATACTCTGTACTTCCTGTACTTGTATGTCCATTTCTTTTACCAGGATAGGGAGGTCTTCTGTCACTTTTTCACATAGGTTTTCAATTTCTTGTGTTCTCTCTTCTTTTTCTAGCACCCCATGATGCAAATGTTGGTACGCTTGAAGTTGTCCCAGAGGTTCCTTATACCTGGGGTCCCCAACCCCTGGGCCATGGACAAGTACCAGTCCATGGCCTGTTAGGAACAAGGCTGCACAGCAGGAGATGAGCGGCGGGTGAGCAAGCGAAGCTTCGCTCACATTACTGCCTGAGCTCTGCGCTCCTGTCTCTTCCCCCTCCTTGTCTGTGGAAAAATTATCTTCCACAAAACCAGTCCCTTATACTATCCTCATTTTTGCGGGGCGGGGGGGAGATTCTTTTTTCTTTTTGTGATTCTTTTTTCTTTTTGCTATTCTAATTGGGTGTTTTCTGCTTCCTTATCTTCCAAATCAATGATTTGATCTGCTTCATCTACTCCATTGTCGATTCTCTGTAACGTGTTCTTCATTTCTGACTGGTGGTTTTATGTTTTCTATCTGTGTTCCTATGTCTTTGTTGAAGTTCTCACTGAGTTCATGTATTCTTCCCCTAAGTTCACTGACATCCTTATAACAAGTGTTTTGAACTCTGCATCTGATAGATTGCTTGTATCCATTTTATCAGTTCTTTTTCTGGAGTTTTATTCTGTTCTTTCATTTGGGACATGTTTATTTGTCTATTCATTTTGGCTGCCTCCCAGTGTTTGTCTATGTGTATTTGGTAGTGCTGTTCTGTCTCCCAATATTGGTAGAGTAGCTGTTCTGTCTCCTGATATTGTACAGTAGGTGCCCTGTGGGGCCCTGTGATGCAGTCTCCCCAGTCACCCAAGCTGGGTGTTTCAGGTGTACCTCCCATGTGGGCTGTGCACCCTCTTGTTGTAGTTGAGCTTTGATTGCTGTTGGCACATCAGTGGAAGGAATTTACTCCCAGGCTGATTGGTGAGGACTGGCTACAACCACCATGAAGGATCTGCTGTGCAGTGGCTGATCCCACAGAGCAGGACTTGTGTCAGTGGGGTTCTAGTACCTGCTAAGTTTGCCCCTTGAGTGTGTTGTTTGTAGAGGTGGTTGGGTGGTGGGTGCTTCAGCATGGTCTGAAACTGTCTGCCAGGTGCAGTAGCTCCAGGGTCTCCTGAATGGTGCAGGCCAACGTCAGCCAATGCCTGTGCCTGCCCAGTGTTGCCTGCCATGACTACAGAGTGATCTGCAGATGACTGTTACTTTTGCTGGCCTTGAAGGTGCCTGGGATAGGCCAAGCTGTGAACCAAGGCTGGCTGCCACGAGTGCCAAACCCGGGGCCACCTAGCAAGAGATATGGGGCATGCCAAGGCCATATGCTGCTTGTTTGAGAGATTTTAGGAAAGTCCACAGCTTGAGACAAAGACAGGCCATTTGTATGGAAAAGCCACTGGAAGCGGCTTGGGTGGGCTCATATGTTGGGTGGGGTAGGGTCTCAGGGAATCACCAGGGTGGGTAAACAGTGTTAGCCAGGTGATGGAAACTCAGGTATAGTGCCTGCCTGCCAGCTTCGCTGGGGGAAAGCGCTTAGCAAAGGAACATGGCCCCTGCCAGCACTCCTGTCTGGGGGAAAGCTGCCCCTCCAGCCCCTCACCCTGGTGCCCGACAGTTCATTTCCTCCCTGTATGTCTCTAGGGTTTTTCGAGCTGCTGCCCCCGCACTGGAGCTGAGGGCAGGTGAGTCCAAGTAAGTTAGTATATGGTTCCTTTAAGAGGAACACCTGGAACTCATGAAGTACTTTCTCATTCAGCCATAATCCTGGCTGGTTTTTACATCCAGAAGTTATGGGAACTTCTCTTCCCATCACAGTCACTAGAATTCTGGACTGGGGAGACTGGGGGGCCCTGGTATGGGGCTGCGACCCCTCATTCTTCAATAAGGACCTGGGCAACCGAGATACGCTTCCCAGTTTTTAACTGCTGTACGTGGTTGTGGGACCCGCCCGTTCCACGTCTCTGCTCCTCCTATTGTCTCAGTGTGGCTTCTTTATATCCGTATTATCGCAGTGTTCTTCAGCTTAATTTCAGGTGGTTCTCTTTTTTAAGTATATTTTATTGATTATGCTATTACAGTTGTCCCATTTTTTTCTCCCTTTTATCCCCCTGTGCCCTGCAACCCTCTCCCTAAAGCATCCCCCATCCCTTAGTTCATGTCCATGGGTTGTACATATAAGTTCTTTGGCTTCATTTCCTATACTATTACTAACTTCCCTCTGTCTATTTTGTACCTACTATTTATGCTTCTTATTCCCTGTACCTTCTCCCATATTCTCTCCTTTCCTCTCCCCACTGATAACCCTCTGTGTGATCTCCATTTTTGTGATGATGAACTCCTTTAACTTGACCTTATCTGGCAAGCACTTTATCTGCCCTTCCATTCTAAATGAAAGCTTTACTGGATAGAGTAATCTTGGATGTAGGTCCTTACCTTTCATGACTTCGAATACTTCTTTCCAGCCCCTTATTGCCTGTATCGTTTCTTTTGAGAAATCTTCAGATAGTCTGATGGGAACTCCTTTGTAGGTAACTGTCTCCTGTAGTTAACTGTAGGTAGCTGCTTTTAAGATTCTTTCCTTATCTTTAATCTTGGGTAACTTAATTATGATGTGTCTTGGTGTGTTTCTTCTTGGATCCAACTTCTTTGGGACTCCTGATCCCTCTGGACTTGCAAGTCTAGTTCCTTTGCCAGATCAGGAAAGTTTTCCTTCATTATTTGTTCAAATAAGTTTTCAATTTCTTGCTCTTCCTCTTCTTCTGGCACCCCTATGATTTGGTTGTTGGAATGTTTAAAGTTGTCTCGGAGATTCCTAAACCTGTTCTCATTGTTTTGAATTCTTGTTACTTCATTCTGTTCCGGTTGGATGTTTATTTCTTTCTTTTATTCCAAATTGTTGATTTGAGACCCAGTTTCCTTCACTGTTGGTTTCCTGCATATTTTCCTTTATATCACTCTATATAGCCTTCATTTCTTCCTTTATTTTGCGACCGAACTCAGTTATTTTCTGTGAGCATCCTGATTACCAGTGTTTTGAACTCTGCATCTGATAGGTTGTCTATCTCCTTGTCACTTAGTTCTTTTTCTGGAGTTTTGATCTGTTCTTTCATTTGGGCCGTATTTATCTTGGTGCACCTATTATGTAGTAAGAGACAGAGTCTTTGTTATTCGCCAGGGTGGGGCAATCCATTTCACTACATTGTGGTGCTCTATGTGGGGGAGGGAACAGTGCCGCTTGCTCTCTTGTTTGGCTCTCGCCCCACTTGCCAGTCACTTCTCTCGAACCCCACAAGTGGAGTGTGCCCTTTCAGGTGCTGATTCCTGGGTGGGTGGGTTTGTGTACATTCTAGGACCCTGTGGGCCTCTCCAGTGGACTCTTCTGTGGGACCAGGAGTTTCTTCCACCACTGGAACCCCCACAGATTTATATAGCCAGAGGTTTTGAGGCTTTATTTCCCCATGCTGGAACTCTGGGTTGTGGGGTTTGCCTCGCTCCCAAGTTGTTCCTCCCTGCTTATCCACACACAAATGTGGGATATCCCGGTCCAGCAGCTGCCACCTCACCCACCCAGTTCACCAGCTGCTGCCTTTCCACATGTCCTCTCCACCCCGGCTTCCTGTCTCTGCCCCTCCTACCAGTCTGGTTGAATGTTTCTTCTTTAACTCCTTGGTTCTGAGACTTCCATGCAGTTTGATTTTCTGCCAGTTCTGGTTGTTTTTGTTTTCAAATTGGTTGTTATCCTTCTTTTGGTTGTGCAAGGAAGTGAAGCCTATCTGCCTATGCCTCCATCTTGGCCAGAACTTCGGGTGGTTCTGAATGATGGTGGTTCTGCAGTTTAGTTGTAATTTTGATGTGGTTGTGGAAGGATTTGAGTCCTTCATATACCTGTGCCAACATCTCGACTGGAAGCTCTCTGCTGGTGTTCGTAAAGCACTAGCAGCAAGTGGATGGTTAGTGATTTTACTTTATGAAAGCATCTTGGAAGTGGTTAGTTGTCTTAGACAAAAAAGAATTGAACTGTAATTTCCTTATCAATAAAAGTAGTTGCTTCCACATCGCACTGTCTCTGAGAGTCATAGAGAGTGGCTGGGCTCCCTATGTGATTTGTGTACCCCGTAGCGTTTCAGAGACATAGAGGTAAATAGTCAGTAAATCACTATGGCGCGCTACACATGTGCGAAGTACTGGAGGGGATAACCCCGTCTTGACTGTCAGGAACTTAAAGCAGAGTCAGAAAGCCCAAACTTGGGGAGGCAGTTCCACACTCACCTGGTTGCATTCCAGACATTATTCCTAATACAACAGATTGCAGGTCTGAGCTACGGGCCCCAGTCTTGCCAGCTCCTCAGACAACACGTGTGAGAAGGCACACTGCATTTCCTTGGACTACCTGTGCTTCAAGTGGACTTGCTCTTACAAGAGCTCAGGGAGGCCTGTGGTTTTCATTAGTGATCTCTCATCCCTTTCACTTTCTTATTCAGCCCTCCTTGCCGAGGACCTCTGTCCTGCTGCTGCCAGGCTCCGTCCCAGAGTCTGATTGATACTGTATGAGATGCCCACATTCTGTCTGACTTCACAGAGTGGTTTCTTTGTTTCTTGTAGTCTGTAGTGAAGGTTCAGTGGCCAGGAAGAGAGAAAAGGAACTTTTTCTCTCAATCTCAGCAGGCAGTGGGTTAGTACTGTGGCCAGCTATTGTTTCTTTTTTTCCCTCCTAAATAAAGGCATATTTGTGTGTACATATAGGGATGGGCAAAACTAGGCAAGGTCTCTGCACCAATGTGTGCTTGAGTATAGCAAGCAGACTACAAGAATGTGTAAATAATGAAGGCTGGCAATTTGAGCGCTTAACGAGATTAGACCTACGTGCACTGTGCCATTGTGACATTCTTTTCAGTTAATAAAGCTATTGTGGTAATCACAACCCGCATGCCTTTTTCCATACAAACAACCACAAACCTACTTTTGCCTACCCCTGTATATTCTAGAAGTCAGAAATTTGTAACTAAAGGAGTAGCCTGACAAGATGTAAATAAAGGCAGACTAACACTTCAGAGTGATATGTAACCAGTCTAAACAAATGAGCAACACAGGAGATCTTGGGCCTCTCTCCACTCTGCTTAGGACACTCTTCATTTTCATTGATTCCCTGGAAAGAAATACCCTCTTCTTATGGGTGGGGGAGGGTAAATAATTTTGCCTGGGCCTATGTGATGTTCCTCCCTGGGAACAGTTGGTTAAACAAGTACTGACTTGAGGGAGAGTTTGCTCTTTGCCTACTTTCATTTTTGTTTATCATGATGTTGCCATGTTTGAGGGGTTGAGAAATTCCACCTTTCTAGTCATCAAATTGGAGGTCCTTATTGGCACATTGTTTCATTCATTTTCTATTGCCTAAACGTAGGCACAGGTTCAGAAGACTAAAGACCTGCTGAATAACGTGGCCTCTGACGAAGCTAATTTAGAAGCCAAAATTGAAAAGAGGAAATTAGAACTGGAAAGAAACCGGAAGCGACTCCAGACTCTGCAGAGTGTCAGGTAGATAAGAAAACCGAAGAATGGATAGAAAGCTGTCTATGTAAGTTCAAACAGGCTGAGAGAATATACTGTCAGTGATATTAACCCTTCAAGCATGGAAGAAGCTTTGCATAAGACTTCAGAATGCACATGTGTTGCTTGTTCAAACAATCACACCACTAAACTCATTCTCTTTATTACTTTCACTATGTCTGGAAAACTGTTTGATTTTTGAACTTACACTCAGCTTTTATAGCTTCTTGGAACTCAAGGAAAAGTAAGTAAATCCAGATGGTAAAAGTTGTACAAGACTTGGTCTCCTAAGATCTGGCATTGCCATAAATTAGGTGGAAACAGAAACATATTTCTATTTCTTAGTTTAAATAGATCTTAGACTTTTATTTCCTCACCAGTAATTCATCTTTCTTCTGGCTTTCCCTCACTGAAAGTATGTTTTCCAGGAAATGCGGATAGATAGTGGTGCAAAACACCTTCTAGGTCACTGGAGCTTTTCAAACGTGTTCCTCTTATTTTCTTGGATTTTTCTCTCCCTCCTTCACCCCCACCTCCCCCTTCCCTACCTCTTGTTTTGTACCCTCCTTCCTTTGCTGGTTTTTTTGTTGTTCTTTCTCTCATGCCGTAACTCTTTGTCCCTTTTCAGTCTCCTTTTATTTTTCTCTTTTTACTCTTTCCCCTGTCCAGCAGCTGTATGTCTTCTAAATGTGTCTCGCTCTCTTGAAATACTGGTGACTGGCCCACAGTCTGGCTACTGTCCCAAGATCTGTGGGAGCACCTGGGGACAGCAGCCAGTTACCCAGGAAGCATTATGGCTTCCTCCCAGCCAAGGGACCACACTTCTGCCTCTAGAATCAGGGCCACCAGATAGATTTCTCTCATTAAAGAGTTCTGCCATTCAAGTGTAAAATCATTTTTTTGTTAAACCTCAAATCCTTTTAATAGAAAAGTTTCTGTGTTTTGCGCTAGTACAGAAGCAAAATTGTTTTTTAGTTTATCTGTTTATATTTTTTAAAAAATAGAGTTTTCCCTTTTAATAAAAGAAAAAAGTAATTTAGCAAACCAGTTGAAATTGCTTTTTATGTTATGGTTTTGGTTTTCAATTTTATATTGTTTAAAAACTTAGCTTTAATTCATAGCAACCTCTATTGCCTTTTTTAGGGGGCTGGTTAAATTTGGAACATCCACACAGCAGAGTGCTCTGTCCAACTGAGATAATGCATATATTGATTGTGAGAGCTCTGTGTGATATATGCCAATTTTTAAATCCTTATTGAAATCTGTGGCATATTGAGTGAGAAAAAAGATTCCAGAACTTTGTTTAAGGCAGTGATTTTCAACCTTTTCATCTCATGGCACAAATTAATTACTAAAATTCTGTGTCACACCAAAAACTATATTTTTTGCTCATCTGACAAAAAGCAGGTATAATTTTGATGCTTTCACACTGAAAGGCTACTGCTGTGTAGACAGCTATCATTTTGTTATTTGACAATCTAAGGGAAAAGATGTCAGTGCCCCGACTCAATAGTCAGGTGTTGCATGGTTTAAAATTTCTTGCGGTACACCACTGTGCCATGACACACTGGTTGAAAATCTCTGATTTAAGGTAATATACTTAATGTTTGTTTAAAAAAATGCATTTCTATATGTATCTATATGTAGAAAAGTCTGGAAGGAAGTGTGTCAAATACTAAGTACTTATACTTGGTAATGGGATTATGAATAATTTTTACTTTATTCTTCATACTGTCAGCCATTACTTGAAGTTTTACAAAAATCACATCTCTTAGATTAAAAAATGTATTTTCATTTTGGGGAGAGGGAATAGAAAAGGGGAAATTAGCTTCAAGTAGTTAGAGTGAAGCACCTTCACCAGGATGTAATATGAAACTCTGAATACCAATTTCAAACTACTGTATATTGATTAATGTTTCACTTTTTATTTCATTTGATCACTCTAGGCCAGCCTTTATGGATGAATATGAGAAGATTGAGGAAGAATTGCAAAAGCAGTATGACGTTTATCTGGAGAAATTTCGAAATCTGGCTTATCTGGAACAACAGCTTGAGGATCATCACAGGATGGAGCAAGAGAGGTTTGAGGTAAGTGTGTAACCGGTTCTTCTCTGCAGACGATTCCTTCTGGTGTGTTACTTTTTACCTATTGACAAGTCAGTTTATAAATATCATTGTGAAAAAAAATCAATGAATGTTTGATAGTAGTTTATCAAACTAATCTTTGATATTTGTTTATAATCAGGGTTTGGTCCATTGAGGACTCCAGACAGAGCTAACATATGACTTGCGCAATCACATAGGACTTTGAGCTTAGAAGAGTCTGCGCTTGCTTTAAAGTTTTCCTGTTGCCATCTTGAAATCTTCAATAATTTTTTTAAAGATTTTAGTTATTTATTTTAGAGAGCTGGAAAGGGAGGGAAACATCAATCAGTTGGCTCTTGTATGCCCCCCAACTGGGGACCTGGCCTGCAACCCAGGCATGTACCCTGACTGGGAATCAAACTAGCGACCTTTTGGTTCGCAGGCCGGTGCTCAGTTCACTGAGCTACACCAGCCAGGGCTGAAATGCTTAATAATTTTTAAGCGCATTATATTTTTCACTGAGTCCCACAAATTATGTAACTGTTCTTAAGTCTAAAAACATGCTTAGTCAGTTCACTTAAGGATTTTCAAGCCCTGGTTAATTGAATTACCTGAACTAATTTATCAGAGAGTGCATTATAAAGAGAAATTGTAGTTTATTCATTATTCTGGGAAATATGTATGACCCTGAACCTGACCAGCTGTCTTACAGGTTCCTTTCATCCCAGTGTTTAAGGCCATGTAGGAAGGAGTGTTCCAGATTCCAGTGTGACTTGAGAAATATGGAAATTCAGAACAAAGAAAGTTGGGTCAGGTTGCTCTCACTTTTCAAATTGCCCTTATCCCTTAGGGATATTACTGTTTATGCTAGCTTTCTTACAAAGCTGGGTCTTTGAATTAGATAATAGTATTTTGCTGTCCATGAGGTCTGGTTGGGAGTAAATACCGCATTCATGTGGACACATTTATCGTGATGAGTATCCTGTGGCCAAAACTACTATATGGCAGAGGTAGACCTTGGAGGAACAGGGTATAGGACAGGCACATTTTGAGAGCAGTGGAGAGAACCTGGAGTCCAGGACATTTTAAACATTGGGTGCCTGGGAAAGCACAATAAAGGGCCAGTGAAAATAAACTGACCATTTTATATCATTGTCTGGGGCCACATCTGGGTTCAGAGAACACGCTGAAGACCATGCCTCAGCCTGTGTGTTCTTCCTTCCACAGACACCCTCTTTTTCTCCTATGGTTACACCTACTTTCTGTGCTGCTAATGCCTGATCCCTCAAAATATCTTGTGCATGAAACACAATGCTTTCTTTTTCATGTTAATAGCAACATAAATTTTTTTTTTAAGATTTTTATTTATTTATCTTTAGAGGGGAATGGTAGGAGAGAGGGAGAGAAATATCACTGTATGGTTGCCTCTTGTGTGTCCCATGCTGGGAACTGGCCTGCAACCCAGGCATGTGCCCTGACTGGGAATCGAACCGCGATCCTTTGATTCGCAGGCCCGCACTCAATCCACTGAGCTACACCAGCCAGGGCAAATAGCAACATAAATTTTTAAAGCCTAATTTCCTCTCCCATTTTCTGTTTTGACAGTAATCAGGGCCACATTTTGTAACCTAACTGAAATACTAGCTTTTTTTTTTTTTTTAATCCTCTAGGTAGTAAAACTGGTATTTATTTCTTTTTTTTAAATATATTTTATTGATTATGCTATTACAATTGTCCCATTTCTCCCCCATCATTCCCCTCCACCGTACATACCCTCTCCCACCCACATTCCCCCCTTTAGTTCATGTCCATGTGTCATAAGTTCTTTAGCTTTTACATTTCCCTCACTATTCTTGCCCTCCCCCTGTCTATTTTCTACCCACCATCTATGCTACTCATTCTCTGTACCTTTTCCCCCTCTCTCCTCCTCCCACGCCCCTGTTGCTAGCCCTCCATATGATCTCCATTTCTGTGTTTCTGTTCCTGTTCTAGCTGTTTGCTTAGTTTGCTTTTGTCTTAGGTGTGGTTGTTAATAGTTGTGAGTTTGCTGTCTTTTCACTGTCATATTTTTATCTTCTTTTTCTTAGATAAGTCTCTTTAACATTTCATATAATAAGGGCTTCGTGACGATGAACTCCTTGAATTTGACCTTATCTGAGAAGCGCTTTATCTGTCCATCCATTCTAAATGACAGCTTTTCTGGATAGAGCAATTTTGGATGTAGGTCCCTGCTTTTCAAGATTTCAGATATTTTTTTCCAGCCCCTTCTTGCCTGCAAGGTCTTTTTTGAGAAATCAGCTGACAGTCTGATGGGAACTCCCTTGTAGGTGACTGTCCCCTTATCCCTTGCTGCTTCTAGAATTCTCTGCTTCATTTTAATCTTGGCTAATGTAATTACGATGTGCCTTGGTGTATTCCTCCTTGGGTCCAACTTCTTTGGGACTCTCTGAGCTTCCTGGACATCCTGGTAGTCTATTTCCTTTGCCAGATTGGGGAAGTTCACCTTTATTATTTGTTCAAATAAGTTTTCCACTTGTTGCTCTTCTTCTTCCCCTTCTGGTACCCCTACAATTCAGATGTTGGGATGTTTAAAGATGTCCTGGAGGCTCCTAAGCCTCTCCTCATTTTTTTGAATTCTTGTTTCTTCCTTGTTTTCTGTTTGGTTGTTAGTTTCTTCCTTCTGTTCCACTCCATTGATTTGAGTCCCAGTTTTCCTTCCATCTCTATCAGTTCCCCCATGCATATTCCTTCATTTCACGGATTGTAGCCTGCATTTTTTCATCTAGTTTGTGAGCAAAATTAACCAATTCTGTGAGCATCTTGATGACCAGTGCTTTGAACTGTGTATCTGATAGGTTGGCTATCTCTTCACTGCTTAGAGGAATTGGCTCTGGGGCTTTCATTTGTTTTCAGGTTTGAGCCATTTTTGGTGGGTTTTTTGGTTTTGTTTTGTTTTGTTTTGGTTTGGTTTTAGTCTGGTCGCGGCTATTATGTAGTGAGGGGTGGAGCCTTAGGTATTCCTCAGGGCAGGGCAGCCCAGTCGCCAGGTTATGACCTGTATGTGGGGGTGGGGTCTGAGAAGGAACAATGGTGCCTGCTCCGCTCTCTCCTGGACTCCGGCCCTTTCTGCCGCTTCCCCTTCACCTGGATTATCTGCGCACGTGTGCGTGCTGTTACGTAGGGAGGAGTGGAGCCTCAGGCACTCCCCAGTGTGGGGCAGCCCAGTCACTGGGTTGTGACGCTGTATGTGGGGGCGGGGCCCGAGAGGGAACAATGGCGCCTGCTCCGCTCTCTCCTGGATTCAGTCCCTTCCGCCACTTCCCCTCTGCCTGGACTGTCTGCGTGAGTGAATGTGGGACCACCTGGTCAGCCAGCTGCCTTGTGTGGCCTCACTGGTTCTGCACAGTTGCCCCCCTGTGCCCGGGGACCACCAGCCACCACCTGTGCACTTGGGAACTGCCAGCCGCTGCTGCTTGCGTTCCTGGGGCCGCACCTCCACTTTCTCCTGCCGCGACTCCACCCGCTTACCGGTCTGGATGAATGGTTGTTGGACTTCCGTACAGTTCAATTTTCTATAAGTTCTGGTTGTTTTCTTGTTTCTAAATATTTGTTGTCCTTAATTTTGGTTGTGAGAGGAGGCACAGTGTGTCCACCTACACCTCCATCTTGGCCGGAAGATGGTATTTATTTCTTTTCCCATCCTGATCAGTCCCACCAGTTAGCATCTTTCAGGGCTGGAATTGTGCAGGACATAACAGTAATATAATTCATGCTTTATTCTTTTCAGAGCAAGAGGCCTGTAGTGCCCATAGTTGATGTGTCTGTGTAGGCAAACACGATGAGTATTTCTGTATCATTCTGTTTTCTTCAGAGGCATTGAGGTGTAGTGGGAGGAGCATGGATTTGGGGGCCAGTCAGGCTCATCTTGAGTCAGCCGTGTCCCTTCTGAGACCCTCCCTTTCCATAGGGTTGCTGGCCGATTAGACGGAGATGCTGTCAAGTTTCCCAACTGCCGTTATATCTCAGGCACCGTTAGTTCCCTTCCCATCCCTTTACTTTAGACTTTTTTTCTGGTTCTGTATCACAAACTCAGCAGTGCTTACTCAAATGGTAGAGAAGAATGAAATGTCCAAGCAAGGGTCATCTCTCTTGTGTCTTGTTGTTCCTGTTCCACAGGAAGCTGAAAATACTCTTCGTCTGATGCAGAACAAGCTGAAGGAAGAAGAAAAGAGACTGCTCAAGAGTGGAAGTAAGGCTGTACTTTTTAAAAATACTATGTTTATTCTGGAGTAGCATTTTTAGCATCGAAAATTTTATATGTATATGTTACTTATTTTCAAAAGGCAATTTTCTCTCAACTTTAATATCAGGTACCATTTTAATTCAGTCAAAAGCTCGAGAGACTAGATTAAATTACAGAGTATTTACAGCACATTTTGTTTTTATGCCAACTAAAATAGTGTTTTTCTCTGCTTAAATGATAGTTTGAATTATATATAACATATATAATTATAAAAGAAAATTCCATCTTGGAGGTCTGTAGAGTTCCTTATTTTAGGGCAGGCTGATGGAAAGCAGGCACCATAATGCAGTGCAAGCGAATAGGTCGCTTGCTGAAAGCTAGCGCCCCCCGCCACACGCACCCATCTTCTGCAGAGCTGTCACCTGTACAGAAATGGGAGCTACTTACATATCAGATCTAGATTCTGGGAAAGAATTCTTCATGACTGGTTAGCACACTTCATGCCCGAACTTCGCCGAGGCGTGAAGTCAGCCCCAGGATTGTAGCAGCACGTGATCTTCAGGCTGAATTGATGGCTTTGTCTCATAGAGTTACTTTTCCTTTTGCTCTTTTCTCATGCTGGTGGTTTTATTCTCCCATGCCTGAAGGTAGTGTGCCTGGGATGTCAGGCATGCTCTCTCTTGTCTTTTCCCTTTGTGCCTGTCTCCTTTTGTACTCGGTCTGTGCCTTTCCTGAATTTCACAAAACTCTGGAAGGAGAATAAGAACTGCTGGGAAATCCTCTTGGGGTAAAGTTAGGAAATTTCAAGGGCCTCTCTAGCCAAAGCAGCCCCTCGCCTTTATGGTTCCAGGTCAGCCAGGAGAGCCCGAAGCTGCCTTAAGTGATAAGCCTGCATGGAGTTTATACCCTCCTGGGAGGCCTGGCACAGGTAAGAGCTCTAGCTGGTTGGCTGCATCCCGCTCCGCCCCAGGCCAGCACATTAAGTCCTTTTTCGCTGATCTGGCTTTGTTCTTCTGAACCCAGACTTTCGCTTTGTGATCCATAGGTTTGGGATCTCATGAAGGACAAAGATTCTTAGAAGAATGTGTGATTAAATTTTTTCAGGAAATTTTCCAGTTTAAACCAACTTAATAAAGGGTAGCACTTAATTAGCTTGGAGTGAAGAGAGAAGTTAGGAAAATATTGGGTTGACCAAAAAGCCTGTTTAGTTTTTTCCATAAAATAAAAGATACATTTTTCCTTTTTACCAATAACTTTATTGATTTAGATATTCTGAGTATGTTGGCCGTCTCCTTGTTGATTGTTCTCAGTTAATGTCTCTATTTGATCACTGTCAATTTCAACTGGTCTACCTGGCTGTGGAGCATCATCCACCAAGAAATGTCCAGAACAGAACTTCTCAAACCACTTTTGACACATTCAGTCAGTAACAGCACCTTCTCCATACACTGCACAAATATTTTTTTAATTTTAGTTGTGTTTTTACCTTTCTTAAAATAATAAAGCATAATATACCAAAAATGTTGCATATTTTCTTCCATATTCAGTAGTAAAATGGCTACACAAAAATTCACCAATTTTGGTACTTTTTTTCAACGCATGGTGATATATCAGCTGTCACGATGCAGTCTAACAAAATCGTTTCAAATGAAGTTAAAGGCAACTAAGCACTACTAGAGTCATCTTATAGAAAGAAAACAAATGAACTTTTTGGCCAACCCAATATTTACGAAGGACCATTCTCATTTCTACTCATCCTCACATTCTTAAGATGGTCTCTCTTTCTTTACTTTTCTGCATACATGGGAACATTGCCCAGAGTATTGGATCAGGGAAAAGATGTATAAAGGAAGATTGAATTTTTCTCCATCTGCGAAAGATTCCTCCAAACACAAAAATCTAATAGTACTTAGACATAAATCAGGAGCAAGAATTAGTAAAATCTAAGAGCTGGAAGAGATCATCTTGCTCAGGTCACTCTTCAGGCAGCTGATTCAACATAGCAAAGCATTATTAAGTATCTGTTCCAGGTGCTGAGGATACACCAGTGGACAAAAAGACAGGAATCCTTGCCCTAACCCATCTTGTAGGCTAGCAACATGCTAGCATGCTAGGAGATAAGTAATAAGCAAGCTGTATGTGGAAGGTGAAAAATGCCATGGGGATCAGGTAAGAGGGAGGAATAGGGAAGGTGTGACAGGATTGCAGTTTTAAATAGGGGGTTAGGGTAGGCCTCACTGAGGAGATGCTGTTTCACTGAAGACTGAATCAGTAGAGCTGGGGGAAAAGGAGATACCAGATGAGGAAAGCCCTAGAAAGACTGGGAGCCAGAGCCTGGGTGAAGGGATGAGTTTCACTGAGGAAATGTGTGAACATCGTGGACTTAAATTCAGGCAAGTTAGAGGAGCTAGAAGGTGTCGTGTGTTTGAGGGGCTCATAGCTGATCGATGCCCTCTTTGTTAAGCAGGAGGCGGTCATCTGGATTTGGTTTTGGTGGTCTGGGGTAAGGGACTTGAGGAAGAGAAAGTCTGAGTGTTTCAAGATGGGAGAATGCCATAGGGCCCCAGAGTTTAAAAAGCAAAGTAATTTGTTCAGATACCCTGTCATAGAAGTCAAGGGCAACTTTTCATTTTCCCACCATCTTTTTAAACCTCATTACTGGTGGTAAATTTATAACTGTATCCTCAGTAGGATTCTTTACTGTGTGTAGCGTTAGGAACTTAAAGAGTCCTTCGAATTTATAAAATGACCCAGAAATTTCTACAAAGCACTTGAGTAACTGAATGGGGTTCCCAGACCCAATTCCTCTGTGTGTGTGTGTATGTGTGTGTGTGTGTGTAGGCTTCTCCACACCAAGCAGTTTTTGGACATCAGCAAGGTGTCCAAGAATCCAGCTCAATTCTGATACTGGCTATCCAGAGATAGAATCAGATTCCAAGGTAAAGAAAGGGCTTAGTGCCACAAGATCACCTTCCACTTCAGATGCCACATCGTTACTTCTGTTTCTGACTGGCTGTGAATCAGAGGTTCCTACAACCCCCTCCATGGGTTTGATAAATTTGCTAGAAAGGCTCACGGGAAAACCTGTTTACTCACTAGATTATCAATGCATTGCAAAGGATATTAAAAGGTACGAATCAACAGCCAATGAAGAGATACACAGGGCAAAGTCTCGAACAGGAGGTTCTGTCCTTTTTGACCTTGGGTGGCACATGGAACCTCTCCAAAAAAGGCCAACAGGATATATTCCTTTTGGGTTTTTATGGAGGCTCCATTCTGTAGTCATGATTGTCTAAATCATTGGTCGCTGGCGATTGATTCAGCCTCAGGCCCCTCTCCCTTCCCCAGAAATCAGGACTGAAAGTCCCAATTCTGGCAACCAGGCCCCACCCTGGGTGAGATCCAAAAGTCACCTCATTAATGTAACAAGAGAGACCATTGTTGCTCCCATCATTTTAAAAAGTCCTTGGGCTTTTTGAGAGCTTTGTGCCAGAAGTAGGGTGAAGACCAAATGTACATTTCTTATTATAAATCACAGTGTCGCAACAACCTGGCTGTTATCCCGTTTTTATGGTGTAATGGGGAGCAGATGTTTGTGCGTTTAACACATACAGGGTGGGGCAAAAGTGGGTTTACAGTTGTGAGGACTCAAAACAGAGTTTATTCTTGTGTTATTAGGTATTAATTATTGCATTATTTCCCATATGAACAGCTGTAAACCTCCTTTTGCCCCAGACTGTATTCACTGCGTGCCTACAGTGTGTCAGGCCTTGGGCCAGCCCACCGCGAGGACGAGGCCCTCAGGCAGCTCCGAGTCTAGAGCTGCACTGCCCACTACCTAGCCGTCAGCACAGGTGGTCTTGAGCACTTGAAATGTGACTAGTCCAAATTGAGGTGTGCTGTGTGTGGAGAATATTCACCAGATTTTGAAGACATAATATGAAAGAAAAGTAACATTACTCATTAATATTTTTTTACATTGGTTACTTACTGAAGTGACATTTTAGATATAGTGGATCAAATAAAACATTAAAATTAACTCACCAGTTTCTTTTTACTTTACTGTAGTTACTAGAAAGTTTAAAATTAAATCTATGGCTGGCGTTATATTTCTGTTGGACATTGCTGATCGAAAAGGAGAAACTTAAAAAGAAACTGCCTGTAGTTTAAGTGGGTATAAAGTAGTATCTCACTGTGGTTTTGATTTGACTTTCTCTTGATAGCTAATGAACTGGAACATCTTTTCATGTGCTTATTGGCTGTTTGTATATCTTCTTTGGAGAGATATCCAAGTCCTTTGCACATTTTTTAAATTGGGTTGTCTTTTTATTATTGAGTTGTAGAAGTTCTTTATATATTCTGGACACTAGAATATATAAAGTATTTTATATGATTTAAGTGATTTGCAAATATTTTCTTATTCTTTAGACTGTGTTTTTACTTTTTTGATGTTCTTTGCTCTACAAAGTTTCAATGAAGTCTAATTTGTCCATTTTGTGGGGAGTTGCTTGTGCTTTTAGTGTCATATCTAAGTAAGAAATCCCTGCCTAATTCAGGGTCACCAAGATTGACTCCTGTGTTTTCTTCTAGGAGCTTTATAGTTTTAACTATTATATTTAGGTTTCTGATCCATATTAAGTTAATTTTTATTTACAGTGTGAGGTAAGGATCCAACTTCACTCTTTTGCATGTGGCTATCCAGTTGTCCCAGCACCATTTGTTAGAAAGACTATTCTTTCCCTGTTGAATTTTACCAGCACCATTGTCTACTGTATGTAATTTTAGCATGTCACTGACAGTTCTGTGATTTCAGTGTCAGCATGCGTTTACCTGTGGGGTTGGCCAAAAAGTTCGTGTGGGTTTTTTTTGTTTGTTTGTTAAATAAAAGACACATTTTTCATTTTCACCAATAACTTCATTGATTTGGATATTCTGAGTATGTTGACTATCTCCTGCATGGTGTAATGTTGATTCTTCTCAACTAATGTCTTGATTTGATCACTGTCAACTTCAACTGCTCTACCCAAACATTGACCAGTGAGAAATCTCCAGCACAAAACTTTGCAAACCAATTTGACACATTCAATCAGTCACAGCACCTTCTTTGTACACTGCACAAATCTTTTTTTGCATTTGAGTTTTTACCTTTCTTGAAATAATAAAGCATAATATACCAAAAATGTTGCATTTTTTCTTCCATCTTCAATATTAAAATGGCTACGCGAAAATTCACCAATTTTGATACATTTTTTTAAATTCATGCTGATATAACAGCTGTCACAATACAATCCAACAAAATTGCTTTGAATGAAGTTAAAGATAGCTAAGAGCTACTAGAGCCATCTTACGGAAAAAACAAACAAACAAACAAACAAACTTTTTGGCCAACACAATACTCAGTCCTCAGTGTATTGCTTTTGAGTTGTCAGAAGAAATCATACTGAGCCTGAGAGATCTGTATTAATGTAGTTTTGAAATTCATGATATCATTTGATTTATGTTACATTTGTTATGGACTTAATGTCATAATTTTCCTGGGTAAAGTAAAAAGTGAACTAAGCTAAATAGTGATTTTAATTCTGTAGTCATTAATTTGCATTAATATTTAATCATATTCTCTGAAAGGGCTTTTGTAAGGTGGTAATTTTCAGATCTAATGTGTTGAAGCCTTTTTTTTCCCCTTTAGCTTTGGCTTTATTATTTTTTTGAATGTGTTAAAGTCTTGCAAGATTCTGCCATTGACACTCTCCGGCTCCCGGGTTTGCCCTCTGTGCTGTAGCGCACAGCTCTTCTCTCCGTGGCTAAAGAAGGCAGAAAACTTTCACTCAGTGCCCAGCCAGAGGCAGCCACCATTTCATTACCCTCTTACATCAGGGCCTAAGCAAAGCCTTTTTGTGAATGAACACTTAACTATACTTCCAAACTGATTTAAAGTTAGTAATCAGAGCAGCAACTGCAAACTCCTCCAGTTCCATCCTTAAAACCTGTGTCTCTCTCTCCCTGGGTGCAGAGTACTGAGGGACTGGGCGGTGAACAGCTTTTCTCCCCACTGTGGAAATTCTCATTCCATAGGTTTCCATTAGGAAATATTCAAGCTGCACAAAACTCCGGAAGAGTGTTTAAGAAATTAATGTAAAAGGCCATGATATTGAGAGTGGCCTTTCTTTATAATGGAATTTTCTGCAGTAAAGAATATTATGAGCGCCAGTTTTCCTTGCCAGTCACTAGGTCACCATCTTCCTCGTGCCAGCCCTGCCCAGGCCATTGTTAGCCTGGTCTTCTTCTTGCCTCCAGTCTTGTTTGGGGGCAGTCGCTGACATCTTTGTTACCCTTGAGGAGCTTGAGTTCTGGTAACAAACACAGCCTAAAGACTGAAAAGAGAGGTTTTTTTCCCCCTCCAACTACCTTGACAACTGGCTATTCAATTGTTTAGTTTCACATACTGGAATAGTGATTGGTTCTAATAAATCTGACCTATTTATTTCTAGCTTTGGAAAATTGTTTTTTAAAAAAACAGCCTATCATCTGCATTAACTCTTCCCTAAGTATCTACAAGCAAATCCTGAGAGTCTCATAAAATCTAATGCATCAAAAGAAAGGCTGAGAAGTGCAGCTGCCTTGCACAACAGCCTTACTGGACAGAGGCTGCTTCAGAAGTAATGATGGATCTACTCTCCCATCCCCCACTCTTTTTTTTTTTTTTTTGGCTTACTTGTGTTCCTACTAGGTAATAATGACTCGGACATTGACATTCAGGATGACGATGAATCCGACAGTGAACTGGAAGAGAGGCGGCTGTCTAAGCCGCGGACAGCCATGGAGGTGCTCATGCAAGGTATGATAGCTTCTTCCACTTGCCGTCCTCCCTGTGTCTGTCACAGAACACAATGGTCAGGACTGGGTTGGAGCTGCTTGGTATCGAGGCCTGTAAGCACACTGTGAGTGGCCCTGCTCTGGGCTTTATCCTGCCCTGTTGTTTGTCAGGGTTCAGCTCTTGAACTGCTCACTGGTCATCTTTGCCGCTAATGCTCTTACCTGTGGTTCCAAGAATGGCCGATTCTTATTTGTGACTTGGTGTTGCTCAGAGTTCACAAGAACACACTGCTTCTGCCACTGAGCTATATTCTGCCCTTTTTATGTCCAAAACTGCTGTCAGAGAACTTATATACCTTATGGTCAGAGAATTAATGTACAAAGAAGGGACACAAGCATCTCTGCCTTTTAAAAATGTTCTTCTTATTTTTACTCTTTCACTGCAACAGATTCAAGCAATAAAATGTGTGGAGCAGATCTGGGTGGGGATTTGCTCATGTCCCGCTCCCCACCCAGAGGGCTCATGGCCAGGGGCCTAAGAGTGTGTCTTTCCAAATTGCTCTTACACACACACATACTCAAACATGGACACAAAGATCACCTGAAACGTTTTTTAACCTAAACAGGACCAGACTATGTGTATGGTTCTACAATCAGCTTTTCATTGTATTTTATTTTACTTATATTTTTATTTTTAGAGAGGGAAAAGGGGAGAGAAAGAGAGAGAAAGATCAATGTGTGGTTGCCGCTTGTGCGCCTCCTGCTGGGGACCTAGCCAGCAACCTAGGCATGTGCCCTGACTGGGAATCAAACCAGCAACCCTTTCTTCACAGGCTGGCACTCAATCCACTGGGCCACACCAGCCAGGGCCGCAATCTGCTTTTTTAAAAAAAATTAAATATATTGCCATGACTGGCATGGCTCACTGGATTGAGTTTTTATATACATAAGTAATAAATCATCTTCCTTTGATCATTTCATATTAACTTTTGTTGCTAACTGCCTTCTCTTATTCTAGGTCCACCTATTTTTATTTATTACATTTCACCTTTTTATAGGATAGTTAGATGCTCTGATTTTATTTTCTTTTTATTTTTGAACAGCTTCATGACATCAATAGAGGTTAGAGGTTATGACTCCCATTCTATATATGGTATCAAGGTTCTAAAAAGGTGTGTGGTTAGTTCAGTGGAACCTAGTAAAGGCGCCAGTGCTCCTAAATTCTCCTGCCAACTGCTCACTCAGGAGTGAGACAACACAAAATATGCATTTTTAAAAAATATTTTATTTATTTTTCTATTTATTTATTTATCTTTAGAGGAGAAGGGTAGGAAAGAGAGAGAGGGAGAGAAATATCAATGTATGGTTGCCTCTTGTGTGTCCCCTGCTGAGAACTGGCCTGCAACCCAGGCATGTGCCCTGACTGGGAATCGAACCGCGATCCTTTGGTTTGCAGGCCCGCACTCAATCCACTGAGCTACACCAGCCAGGGCAAAATATGCATTTTATCTGACCCAAGGAAAAGTTTTCATAAACAGATCTTGGCAGTCACATCCAGGCCCATCCTGAGCTAGCTCCTATCTGAGCTGCCCTCATTTCCTTTCTCCCGAGGCCTGGACCTGTGACAGAGGTGTTCCTTTCTCAGCCTTCAGGTGTGAGAGCAGTTCTCTTCCTCCACTCAGTGAAGGATGCCTACAGCGTTTTTGCAGGAGTCATATCTGGACAACATTGACTTTCAAAGGAGGAATGGAGAATCACTTGGATAATGATGATATTTGAAAGATGAACTAATTGTGATATCTAAACATTTTTCTTTTTGAAACTCAGACATAGAGCTAAGTACAAGTGACATGTGTCCATAAAGGGAGAATATATTTCTTTTCTCAAATGATAACATACCTGTTCCACTGGGTATACACTAATAATGGGATTCAGTGATTTTTCCCTAAAACATTTATAGAATGCACCCGTGTTTTTTCTGATTTATGTTTCATGCTTACATTTTACTGCCATTTCCCTTGTTTTACTTGTGAAAATGTATTCCCTTGTGGAAATGCAAAAAGTCCATTACCGTTTGTCAACAGTTCTGATTAGTTGGATGCTACTTGAGTAAATTTTTTAATGATTCTTCTTTTTCCCAATTTTCTAAAGGAAAACAAATCTTGAATGCCAGTTCATGCTTCATTGTACAGGGTTTTTGCAATTTCTTCATGTTTTTATCCTCTCCAGGAAGACCTAACAAAAGCATCGTGGGCACAATGCAAGGTGGAGACTCTGATGATGATGTGAGTCCTGACCAGCTTCCTGTAGCAGTTGTGTTCTTTCTGGTCTGGGGCTGGCCTCGGTGACTTAGATTAGCCAGGAATGAAGCACGTCTGAGCAGCTTAGTGTGAGGTGTGGCTTCTCAGCCAGGCTTGTCACTGGATTTGTGGCAGAGTTTGGCCTCCCACGGAGCTGGACTCTATTCTTTGCTTGTTGATGGCTCATTTCTTTTCAAATGAACCTGCTTGCCCTACTTTTTTTTCTTTCTTATTTTCTATCTACTCTCACTTTCCAAAGATGAAAGGACCACCAGCTCTGTTAGGTAAAGGCAAGACCTCCAGCTCCAAGAAGCAGGTTGGTTTTCTTTTTCACCTCATCCGTGTGTGTGTGTGTGTGTGTGTGTGCATGTGTGCATGTGTGTGAGAGAGAGAGAGAGAGAGAGCGCTTGCTCAGGGCCAGCAGAGAGCCTTCCCCAAGAGTGATGCTTCTGTCTCTGGGGCAAAAAGCCACTCAAAATGGGTCCAACAGTGAATGGTGAGATTCCTTAAGGGGGCCTATGCTAAGGAGGAGGACTGAGGGCTGAGCCAAGAGACAAGAAATGTTGTGGTTGGGGAGTCATCTGGCCCTCGCACCATAACCTAGAAAGGAAGGGATGCTGCTGAGGGCCTGGGGTCAAGACTAGCCCTCTCTTCATCTCCATTCTGGGGAGGAAACACAAAAAGGAGGCTCTCCTGAGACCAGGGACTCGGAGAGACTGGGCAAGGGGCTGCAGCACCTTGAACATTATTGAGTGGATAACTGAGATACGAACCAGAATGGGGAAACAAGGGGTCCCTGTGGGACCCAGCTGTTGGGGCTCTCCCATCCATCACTCTGGGCCTGCCTTCTTCGTTGTAGTCCCTGGCAATACTGTGAGTCCCAAGAGGCGAAGAGTGACTACAGTGATCCCAGTCACAGACCTGTCCAACAAGTTGAGTGCCACATGTGTCTAGAGTGTGGCATTAGCAGCTACACAGAGATGGAGCATAGGCCTTATGTTCTTGTGCAAAAGGTCCATTTATTTATGACCAGCAGTGTGTACTGTCACAGACATTCACAGGTGAGAGAGGTCATTCAGTTGTGCTGGGAAAGATGCACAGAGAAGGTAGAGCCTTAAACACACAGAAGGTGGTCTATAGTAAAGCAGAGAAACCATCTCAGGAATTTTAACAAGGTAGGGGATGGATGGTTAAACAGCTTCTATCCATCTAGCTTACTCATCCAAGACAGAAATAAGGAAAGTCTGGAGTGGGAGCTGCCTGGAGAGCACTGGCTCACTTCTTTTCTTAGGATTTGCTTGATCATTTGTACAGCTTTCTACTTTTCAGAACAAAGGTACTATTGTAGCTTAAATCGGTTCTGCACCTGTTGATGCATATTTATTTCAGGGAGGCTGTTTTCACGTACCACCCCACAGGTGTGAGAGTTTGTCCTTCATGTATTCACTCAATCACTGAACAGATGGTTTTTGAGTGCCTGAGATGTGCCTGCCACTATTATGGACTGTGGGAATACAGCAGTGACTAGAAACAAGGTCCCTAACTTTATTAAGCTTATGGTCCAGCAGTAGTGTGAAGCAGGTCCATCAGGGCTCATAGTGGTAAGAAGAAAAATAAAGCAGGTTCTGGAACAGAGTGACAGGGATGAGGAATGTCTTTTGATTGGTCAGAGAAGATCTTTCTGATAAGGTGACATTTGGGCAGAGGCCTGAATGGAAGGAGGGACATGGTGCTAGCGAGAAGCATCTAGTCACAGGAAATGTGGTTTTTGCATTTGAGGCTCAGAGGTGATGGTGTGACTGGAATGGAGTGAATTGGGGGCAAGAGCAGGAGGAGAGGCAGCAGGGGCTGTACAGAGCTTTGCAGGATGTGGCAAGGACGTGACATTTTCTCCGAGTACAATGGCAAAGTGCAGAATCCTGAGCCCAGGACTGCCAAGAGCTGACTCACATTTAAGAGCACAGAGAGGAGGCATTTGCAATAGTCTAGTGTAGAAGTGATGGTGGTGGTAGCTTAGCCTTGGGTGGTAGCAGTGAAGTATTGAGAAGTGGTCAAATTCTGAACATGTTTCAATGGTAAGAACCATCAGGTTTTGTTGATTGGACATGGGGTGTTAAAGAAAATGAAGAATGTTTTGGTTGTGACATAATTGGCCAAAAGCACAGTTTTCATTCCTGAGCTGGGGTGGACCTGAGGAAGGGGCTTGGAGAGCAGATGGAGAGGTTGGTTTTTGGATATTCTTAGGGTGAGTTGCCCTGCTAGGTGTCTATATGCTGATGCTGAGTTGAAATTCAACTCTGGAGTTCAAAGTCAGGTCTAGGTGGCCTTTAACCATGAGGGTACATTGGATTGCTTGGGGGGAGAGAAGAAAGAGAAGAGAGGAGGCCCACGGCCCTGAGCTAACTCCATAGTGTGGAGGTCAGGGAGCTGGATAGGACTGGGCAAGTGAGACAAGACGCAGGAGTAAGATGGGATGAGAACCCAAAGAGAAGGGTGCTCTGGAGGACAGAAGAGTGGATGCTAGGGAAGAAGGAGCCCATAGGTTAAACAGGAGGACAGAGAATTACCCCATTGGAATTGAGTTGCTGAATGTGCCCATCTTGACAGGAGCAGTTTGGAGGGGTTGGTGGGGTGAGAGCCTAACTACAGTGTACTTAAGAGGCAGTGAGAGGGGATGAATAGGGACAGTGAGTTCAAAATTCATTCAAGGAATTTTGTTGTGAGGGGAATAGAGAAACAGGGCAGAGTAGCTTGAGAGGAAGATAGGATTAAATTTTGAGAGGTTTTTTCTTTAAAGAAGGAAATCACAGTGTGTGTGTTAGTGAGAATGGTTGAAATGGAGTGGACAAGCATCCTGGTTTACCTGGGATACAGGACTTGAAGTTTTAAAATCTGGCTGAATTGGTCACCCTACATCTAGATGTGGGAGGAGAGTGTTTCTTAAGTTTTGCTCCTTATGCTCATTTTCTGTGTGACTTTCCATCCCCAATCTGTCAAAAGCAAAATAAGCTCTCCTTTCCTCTCTCCAAGTCCCCACTCTCCCTACTACCCATTGGTGGGTCTCTGGGCCACCACGAGCAAAGCAGCGTCCAGTGAGCCTTGGTGGTCCTGAGACGTCAGCGGAAAGGCAGCCCCTGTGGCACCAACCTTGGATTGCATGTTGGTATGTGAAGGTTAGCAGTTAGATAATATCATGATCTCTGTATTCCAGCCAGCAATATCTAGATGTTGGTCCATTTTTATGTCCCCACAGCCTGACCGCTTCTCTGCCAAGCTCTTCCTTCACATGGGGGTGTTGCTAGTTATTGAGCTAGTAAAAAAGTGAGGTAGGGTCTTGCTGATAAGGTGTCAGAAATGAGATGGGCCTTCAGTTGTATTTGCTGTCTGTTTCCTATAGGAAGACTCCGAGGACAGTGAAATTGACATGGAAGATGATGAAGAAGATGATGATTTGGAAGATGAGAGCATTGCTCTTTCCCCAGCTAAACCCAGTCGAAGGGTCCGAAAACCTGAGCCCCTGGAAGAGAGTGACAATGACTTCTGACCTTCTTACTAAGGGACCCATGCAGATTAAAACCCTCAGATTGGTAGGTAAATGGCAATGTGGAAGTTTAGGAAGGAAACATTTTGTTCTCTAAGCCAGTTGGGCTGATTGTTAACAAAGTATTACCTATTTTTGCTTTAGCCTCCTATGTGTAACTCCATGAAATTTAAACAAGAATCAGAGCAAACCTTAAAGATTATTCGTTTTGCCTTATTTCTCTCCTAAAACTTGGGAAATGCATGTGTTCTTAGTGAGTCACATCCACGGGACAAAAACTCAAGGAGAAGTAAGTTTCTGTGTCAGTGAGGCAGACCCGGGGCTGGGGCCGCGCGCAGCAACTCGTGTCAGGAGTAGTGGCGGACTGTTGATCACTTGTGCAATTTAGAGGCTGTTAATTTTAGCCTCTGTTTCATTTTATACTCTTATTTTTCCTTCTGCATGCTTACAATACCAAGCTTTAAATGTATTTTACTAAAATTTTCTGAATGAAAGTTAGCTAAATAAGATGAAAACCAAGTTTTCTTGATGATCAGGCAAGAGAAATGCTCCCGGTTATAAAGTGTCCATTTCTCTCAGAAGGCTAACATTCCTTCTTAGGAAAGCAAATTAAGGAAAAGGTATTAGTACTGATTTGTGTTTCTAACTTAAAAAATAAACCAGAATTATGTGAGAAACACTAGAATTTCCCTACTATGAAAAGAGAAGTGGCAGGTGGCATTGTGTTTTTTTGTTTTTGTTTGTTTTTTGGAAAATACAAAGCAGTTTTTATTTGTTTTTCTTTTTTTTTACATTTAAAAAATATATTATCTTTATTATATTTTTCCGTTACCATTTAGTCCCCTTACACCCCTCTCCCCTCAGCATTCACCACACTGTTGTCCGTGTCCACGTCCTTCGTTTGTTTTTCAGTTATAAAGTCAGAAGGCTTCTGAAGTGACTTTTCTTAATAAATGTATTTAATAGCATATTTTTACATTATTAAATAAGTTTCACTTGAAAATATAATTATTTTGTTTATTTGCACCAGTAACAAACACTTACTCGAGAAAAGTTCACAGGTTGATATGGTACATGTAAACTTTAGGAGACTATGCGACAGTTATGTCGTATTTGCTTTTTTGTCTTATCTTTTCCTAATTTTATGTATAAGATTACCCCTTTTTTAAAGCATTCAGCTTTTAGTTAATCCATCAGTAATTTGGAATATGCCATCTTTGAAACAGTGAGCTAAATGGGAAATAGATGTGTTGGGAGCCATGATAATCATCTCAAATGCCATGGCTTCCTAAAGTGCAAAAGAGGGGGAACTTGCGGTCAACATGGAGGCATAGGTAAACATGCTTTACCTACTTACACAACCACAGAAAGAATTACAATTAGACCTCAAAACAAATAACACCCAGAACTATCAGAAAATTGAGCTTTATAGAAGTCCCACGACCAAAGATTTAAAGAAATCACGTTCATCCAGATGGGTAAGAGGGACAGAGACATGGAGATGGGCCGAGAGGCACGGAGACACACTGTGGCATGGAGAAGCAGCGGTGGGGGGAGGGGCAGTCTCACATTCACATGTGATGGATTAAAATCAGGAGGGATACCTGGGGAACAAGAGATCGCAGCCACAGGCGAGACTGCACAGCCCAGGGTTCCAGCACCAGGAAGGTAAATCTCTGTAACTTCTGGCTGTAAAAACCAGGTGGGGTTTGGGTGGCAGAAGAAACTGCCAGATTTTCAGGAAACACTGCTTAGAGGGCCTGCATGGACTTAGAACATACACAGACCCACCCACTCTGGGATACAGCACCAGGGCAACAGCTGGAAAGGCAGCAGTCACATACGGGAGGTGAAGTGACTGGAAGCAGGGCAAGTGCTGGGCAAATCCCCCAAAGCCAGGAAGTGGCATTGCTCCCTCTCTGAGCCTTCCCCTCTCACAGAGCCACAAAGTGATGAAGTAGGTTACCCTGCCCTGGTGATGACCTAAGGCTCTGCCCCACACAGTTTACAGGTGCCTTTTCTACAGCAGGCCATGCTACTATGACAGGGAGTCCAAGCAGCTAATACACAGAAACAAACAGGGAGGCTGCCAAATTGTGACAAAGAAATATGGCCCAAATGAAAGAACGGAAAAAAAAAAAAAGAAAAGAATTAAACAGAGATAACTAATCTATTAGATGCAGAGTTCAAAACACTGGTGATCAGGATGCTCAAAGAACTCATGGAGTACAGCAACAAAATAAAAAAGACCCAGGAGAAAAATGAAGGTTACACTACGTGAAACAAAGAAAAATCTACAGGAAACCAACCGTGGAGGGAGTGAAGATGGGATTCAAATCAATGATTTGGAACATCAGGAAAAAATAAGCATTCAACCAGAACAGCAAGAAGAATAGACAGATGTTAAGAATAGAATAGGAAATGGAGAAGCCAAAGAACTTATGTGCACCACTCATGGATATGAACTAAGAGGGCATTTGCTGGAGGGAGTGGGGATACTGGGTAGTGGGGCAGAGGGGAAAAATTGAGGCAAATGCAATATATAATCAATTAAGATATTTTAAAAGAAATATATCACATCAAAAAATAAAGTGCAAAAGAGTCACTGCATGTTCTTTGATGTCAATAGCTTTGGTTCACCTGAGTCTGACCTGACTTCCATTAAAAAAAAAAAAACAAAAAAAAACTAAATGTGTTTCTGTTTTCCTTATGTGATGCTTTCTTCTAATGGGCATTAGCATGGGAGTCCAACCCCAAGCTACAGATAAAATGTATGGAGATAGAGGCAATGGCTCTAATGGGTGATTTATTCTTTCACCTGCTTCTTGGTCATCTTTGGTCCCTTAGTTAATTGACTTTGTGCAGTCTCACCATGGTGTGGCACTTCCTTTCATCAGTAGCTTCTGTCAACAAAGGAGCTGCAAGTACTCGATCACAGTTGCTAATGTATTTTTGTAACTGTAGTGGATCCAGGAGTCAAATATTTACAACTGTCTCATGACCATTTGGTTTTAGCCAAGCAGCAGAGCACAGACTCAGCCTCTGAAGACTGAGTGATTGGGTCCATAGAAAGTTAGTGTTTAGGTCATTGCTGAGGTTTTTTGTTTGTTTGTTTGCTTGTTGTTGTTTTTACTGTGTAAGGAAAGGATCTCTTAAAATGCTTTAAAATATGTGTATTGACAGAAAATATAAAGAAATTTTTAAGTTCTCAATTTTTATTGGTGGTAGCCATGAAGAACAAAGTCCACAAACTTCCAATAGGAAGTCTGAAGAACTGTTTCCCTTTTAGCTAGAACAGAAAGAAGGAATAAATGCAAGATGTCTATTATTAGCATTTTAAACTAGAATATCAGTATCAAACTTCTTAAGGCACAGGTGGCAAACACAAGGCCCATGGGCCGAATCCAGCCCTACACCTTGTTTTATCCAGCGGCAGCGCTGAGCTCCTTGCCCCTAGTTAAGGAGTAGGTACATCTATACAGTCCTAAAATTACATTCAGCCCTTTGCAAGGCTGATGTGGCCCCTGGTGAATATGAGTTTGACACCCCTGTCTTGAGGGAAGATGTGTCACTTTAGGTTAGCAATATACTACATAAATATCACAGCTGTTAGATTAGTTCAGGGGAACGCTCGGGTGCTAGAGTCCAGGACTCGTTGAACTGGAAGGGAACTAAAAGGTTCTACCTCCTACTCAGAGCAGAAGTCCTTTCAATAAGGATGTGACTGGAGGTGTATCAGAGAAAAATGGAACTGATGGAATAACCAATGTGTGTGTGAGAGATAGTATTCAGATTTTATGCTTCTCTTGGACAGTTTGGAAAAGAATCAAGCATAGTGACATAGAAAATTAAGTAAATTTTAAAAATAATACGACTGTTAATTCTTTTTTTTTAAATTACTGATTTTAGAGAGAAGGAGAGAGAAGGAGAGACAGAGAAACATCAATTTGTGGTTCCACTTATTTATGCATTCATTGGTTGATTCTTGTATGTGCCCTGACTGGGGATCAAACCCATAACCTTGGTGAGTTGGGACAGTGTTCCAACCAACTGAGCTACCCAGTCAGGGCCACAACCATTAATTCTAGAAAGAACAATTACATAGGAAGAAAATGATCCATACTAATAAAGTGATCCATACTAATAAAGTCGTAAGATAAACACTAAATAATGATTCAACCCAAAGTCATACTATAACTATGTTGGAAGAAGGAAGACAAAAAATGGGGACATAAAGTGATACACACACACACACACACACACGTGCCATTTATTTCTCATAATATTTTTTAAATAGAAATTCAGTAGATGCTCTCTAAAATGATAAAGCAATAAATAGTGTATGTAGGGTACTTAGTTTTGGGAGTAGTGGTATTCAGAAAGGGGAGAAACAGGAAGGACAGAAAACTACTGTGTTCCATTATTAAGCCTAGTAATATTCTTTGGCTTTTTAAACTGTGTATAGTACTATGTCTGTTACTTTGATGAAAATGAACTTTTGAAAAGATAAATATACAGACAGGAAAAGGGTAAGGGCTGGAATTTTAGGTTTGAGAATCATTTGCACATGAGATTCCTCAGGGGAGAATGTGCGGGATGAGAAGAGAGCAAAGGGCAGGCGTCAGAGAAACATGTCTAAGGGGAAACATTCACGAAGAGCCAGAAAAAGAACCTGGGGAAGTGTTTTCTAAGGTGACTATATTTTACTTTAATAATTAGGAAAAATGTGTTTAATTTCTCAAAGAGTGTTGAAGAAGAGTGGCAAGGAGAAGGTAGGATTGGAAGGTTGTAATGTTACAGAAACCAAAGCAAGGGAGAATTTCCAAAGAAAGGAAAAGTGAACAAGTGCTGGATCCTTATAAATGAGGTTGAGTCAGAGAAACCATGGATGTTGACATTTAGGACATCGGACTTTAGCCAGGAAAAGTGAGATAGCAAGTGCTGAGTTGAAGAAGGGTTGGAATTTGAAGCCAAATCAGTGAGTATTGATGACTGTTCAGAAAGGGGGTGGTCGCAGTGAAAAGAGAGGACAGAGCTGGCCCTGGCCAATGTGGCGTGGTTGGTTGGAGCATTGTCCTATAGCCATGGGGCTGCAGTTTGATTTCTGGTTGGGGCACATGCTGGGGTTGCAGGTTTGATCCCCAGTCTGGATGTGGAAGCATGAGACACCCTGTCTGGACACCTGTGATCCCTTGTCCAAGCACTGATCCCCAGTCAGGGTGCAAAAGGGGGAGGGCCAATCCAGGCTTCTCTCTTGCATTGATATTTCTCTCTCTCTCCCCTCTTCCTTCCTCTCTCTCTAAAAGCAATGGAAAAAAATGTCCTCAGGTGAGGATAAAAAAAAGAGGACAGAGCTGGTGGAGAAAAGCATGTTCAAAGAATATTTTGGAGGGCCAGATGGCTTTTTATTTTATGTATGCATGTGAGGGAAACGTTTTTTAGCTAAGAGGAACCAGCTCGTGGAATAGGAGGAGGTGGTTGAATCAGAGAGACTGAGGAAACAAAGTCTGCGTTAGGAGCCATTCTGCTTAAATTGATACTTTATATTGAAAACATACATACCAGATAACCAGTTGGATAGAAGCTACTGTTTGATGTAAGAAGGAAAAGGTTGATTTTACAGTTTTTTACATCTAGATCTTTAGTATTTATTGTCGGTTGGCCCAAAACAGTTTTCTTGACCTGGGCTTGAGGTAGACCCAGAATACTGAGGCATTTCCTCGAAGATGGTCGAAGGAACCCTAGAATGAAGGATGGCTTGTCCTGGCTAACAAAGCTTAAAAGCAAGTTTGGAAAGGATCTGCATGTTTCTAGTAATTGTGTCCCAGAATAAGCTTGAGTACTTTAAGGAGCATAAAATAGTATCCAGCCCTGGCTGGTGTGGCTTGGTGGGTTGGGGGTCATCCTGTGAAGCAAGGGGTCGCTGGTTTGATCCCAGTCAGGGCACACGCCTGGGCTGCGGGCCAGGCCCCTAGATGGAGGTGCACGAGAGGCAAGAGATTGTTGTTTCTCTCACATATTGATGTTCCTCTTCCTCTCTTTCTTCATCTCTTCCCCTCTCTCTAAACATAAATAAATAAAATATTTTTTTAAAAATAGCATTCAGAAAGATAAAATACCCAATGTCTTTTGTCCAATAAAAAAATTACCAGGCACAAAGACACTTCAGCTCCAAAGATAGCCCAAATAACCTCAGAAGAGCGCCACAAGGAGAAACCAGCTTGACCACTATTTGAGTCAGCCATGAAGGAGATGCAAGACAACAGTAGACAAGTGTTTGTTGTGGACATAAGGCAAACAAGCAAGAGATCAAAGAAGCTGTGAAGAAGCCCCATGACATTGACATGACCAAGGTCAACACCTGATTGGGTCTCACAGAGAGAAAGTATATGTTAGACTGGCTCCCAACTATGTTGCTTTGGATATTGCCGACAAAATGGAAATAATCTAAATAGAGTCCAGCTGGCTAATCCTAAATATAAAAATATTTCACTGTAAAAAATATTACCAGGTATAATGAGAAAAATCAATACATGGGCCAAGAAATGGCCCAGAAATGATAGATGATCAAATTAGTAGAAAAGGACATTTCTAAACAGTTATAACTATTCTCTGTATAGTTAGATGGTAGAGGAAAGCATGAGCATATTAAGGAAAGGTATAGGATATATAAAGAAAGCCTCAAACAAAACTTCTAGAGAGTAAAAACATGCGATCGAACCATACAAACTGGGATTAAGAGCATATCAGACACTGCAGAGTATATTACTGATCCTGAAGACATAGCAATAGAAACTGTCTAAAATGAAAAACGAGACGCTTCTGGTCATGATGGCAGCATAGGTAAACAGGGCTTGCCTCCTCACACAGCCACATGAAAATTGTGACTGAGATATAGAACAACCATCACTCAGAGCCTTCAGAAATAGAGTTGAATGGAAGTCTGACAACTATGGAATTAAAGAAAACACATCCATCCAGACTGGTAGAAGGGGCAGAGTTGTGGAACAGACTGGTCCCACATCCACATGTGGCAGATGAAAATTTGGGAGGGATATCTCAGAAGCGAGGAGTCCCAGCTGTACACCAGGCCCCCCAGCCCAGGATTCTCATGCCAGACAGATAAGCCCCCATCTGGCTTCTGGCTGCAAAACCAGCAGGGACTGAGTCAATGGAAGAAACTTCTGGAGTCTCAAGCAGTTGCTATTAAAGAACTCACACACGGACTTAATCAGACCCACTCTCTCTGAGCTTCAGCACCAGGGTAGCAGTTTGAAAGACACCAGTGGCTACAGGGAGAAAGTGAAGTGTCTGCAATCAAGGGAAGAGCTGGTAGACAGCCTTCTCCCAGACAGAAAGGTGGGCCATTGTCTCTTCTCTGAACCCTCCCGCTACAGAGTCACAAAGCTGGCAGGCTGGTGCCATATCTGAGACTCCAGCCTGGCTAATACTGTTGGTCCCTGCCCTATAGATTCCCCAGGAACTCCGTCCCACCTGACTTTTGGGCCCACCCAAACTGCTTTTCTGTATGAATGGCTGGTCTGGGATCATGCTTCACAACTTCCTAAATCCTCTGAAACAAGCAAAGCCAGCCTCAGTGAGCTCCCAGCCCACATACCTATTGCTAAGGGGCCATAGACGTGGCACTAGCAGCAACCAGCTTAGATTCACAGCTTGGCTTCTCCTGGGAATCTCCAAGCCCAGCACAAGTAGACCCCATCTCAGATTGCTTTATCGCTCAGGCAGGGTGGCCCCAAGCAAAAACACAGGTGGGGGCTGACCTTGGCCTGTACCACCTGGGAAACCCAAGAGCCTGCCCACACACAGTGGACAACTACACACCACAACCCTGCCCCTACACAGCAGATCCTCAATGGAGGGTGGAAGTTGGTGTTCAGTGGTCACAGCCAGTCCATGCAGCTGACTGGCCTGGGTAAATCCCTCCCATTGGTCTGCCCACAGTAATCAAGCTTCAACTACAAGAGGAAGGTGTACTCAGCTCACAAGAAGGACACACCTCGAGTACCCAGCTTGGGTGATACGGGAGGCTGTGCCACCGGACCCTACAGGACACCTACTACATTAGGCCACACTACCAAGACAGGAAGTCATGGCAGCTCCCCTAATACATAGAAACAAACACAGGGAGGCTGCCAAAACGAGGAGACAAAGAAACATGGCCCAAATGAAAGAACAGATCAAAACTCCAGAAAAAGAACGAAACAAAATGGAGATAAGCAATCTATCAGATGCAGAGTTCAAAACACTAGTTATAAGGATGCTCAAGGACCTTAGTGAGGACCTCAGCAGCATAAAAAAGATCCAGTCAGAAATGAAGGGTACACAAATTGAAATAAGAATAATTTATATGGTAACAACAATAGAATGGCTGAAGCCAAGAATCAAATCAATGATTTGGAACATAAGGAAGCAAAAAACAACCACTCAGAACAACAAGAAGAAAAAACAATTCAAAAAAATGCAGATAGTGTAAGCAACCTGTGGGACAATCAAGCATTCCAACATGTGCATCATAGGGGTGCCAGAAGGAGAAAAGAAAAAGCAAGAAATTGGAACTCTTAATTGAAAAATTATAAAAGAAAACTTCCTTAATTTGGTGAAGGAAATAGACATGCAAATCAGGGAAGTACAGAGAACCCCAAACAAGATGGATGCAAAAAGGCCCCCTCTAAGACACATCAAACCTTTAGCATAATCAAGACACCTACTAAAGGTTAAAGATAAAGAGAGAATCTTAAAAGCAGCCAGCCTGAGAAAAGCAGTTACCTACAGGGAAATTCCCATAAAACTGTCAGTTAATTTCTCAAAAGAAACTTGGCAGACTAGAAGGGATTGGCAAGAAATATTCAAAGTTATGAAAAGCAGGGACCTACAGCCAAGATTGCTCTACCCAGCAAAGCTGTCATTTAGAATGGAAGGGCAGGTGAAGATCTTCCCAGATGAGAAAAAACTAAAAGAATTCATCATCACCAAACCCATTATTATATGAAATGTTAAAGGGAATTATTTAAGAAAAAGAAGATCGAAACTCTGAACAATTAAATGGCAATAAATACAAATCTATCAACAATTGATTCTGAAATACACACTAAGCAAACAAGCAGAATAGAGAATCATGGATACAGAGAGCATTTTAATGGTTGCCAGATGAGGAGATGTGGGGGAATGGGTGAAGAGGTGAAGGGATTAAGTAGTGCAAATAGGTAGTCACAGAATAGCCATGGGGATGTAAAGTACAGCACAGGAAATGGAGAAGCCAAAGAACTTACACATGACCCATGGACCTGAATGATGGTGTGGGGATTGCCTGAGGGAGTAGTAGGTGCTGGGCGGGGGGAGGGGGGGTGTTGGAAAGGGGGGGGAATTGTGACAACTGTAATACCATAATCAATAAAATATAATTTAAAAAAAGAAAAAAGACAAATCCCAGTGTGCTGGTTTATCAATTTATTGCCTCAGCTCCAAATTCATCTTTCAGCCTGTTCTGTTTTAGAGATGTTATTTTGTAACATTTCTCCTTTGTCAGCTAGCAAGATGTTAATTAAGCCTTGTCAGTAGGGGGTGCTTGAGAGACTTTGGAGAAAGCAGGGGCTTTCCTTCCAATTCTAGTGTGGCTTGCTCTCAAAGTCCCCAAAGAGCACACTTTTTCTCCACTCCTTTGGCCCCTGAGGCTTCTCTTGTGCTAGGCCCAGCTGTACGGCACAGCTTTCTTCAGCATTTAGCTACTGCACCTGTTGTTTCGTTGAGTCCTCAATTCAGCCACAAACAGTGCAAACCAGAAGACAGTATGTAGGGATATTTTGAAAGCACTGAAAGAAGAAACTGTCAATACCCAGAAAAAATGCCTTTTAAAAATGGTAATACAATAAATACTACACATGCCTCATGTTCAAATGTCCCCAATTTCCCAAAAAAAAAAAAAAAAAAAAAAGTTCTTTATGGTTGATTCTTTTTCTTCCAGTCGAGAATTCAATCAAAGACCTTGCATTAAGTTCTTATGTCCCTTTAATCTCCTTGAATTTAAAACAGTCCCCAGCCTTTTTATTTTGGATGACATTGACATTTTTGAAGGGCAGGCTAGTTTTTTAAAATATTGATCGATTGATCGATTGATTGATTGATTGCAGAATGGCCCTCAGTTCTGATTTTGTCAGAGAGTTTTTCATGAATAGATTCTGGTAAACCTTTTGGCAAGAATGCTGCATCAGCAGTATGTCCTTCTAAGTGCATCGCATCAGGGCCCCTAATGTCCACTAATCCCAATTCTGGTGGCATTAAGTGTAATTGTTTTGTTAAAGCTCCATTTGTGAGATTTCTGTAAGGCACCTTTTAAATGCCCACTGTGGGATGACGTTTTGGGACTATGCAGGTATCTTCTTCCTCAACTGGCTTTCAGCCACGATTTTAGTGTCCATTATTGCTTCTTGCCTTGAATACTCATTTTTAAAGAAACATTTGGAACAACAGTGCTTCCTGTTCAAATTTTAAAGTGATAATTACTTTATAATCTTTATAAGCATTTTTCCTTTTTTTTTTTTTTTTTTTAAGTTGATGAGAACTGTAGTTTCCATTTGGGATCTTTCCCTTTTCAGCACAGACATCTGAGAGAATTTATGCCACATGGAAGTTCAGCTTGCCTTCAGAGTGAAGCTGGAGCAGAGTAGTGGTTTGGAAGCCCAATGTAGAATGGCATTATTAAGGCATCAACATTTAACGTGGTATTGATAACCAGTGTGCCAGACTCCATGCCTATGAGAGATTTTGTAATGGATAAAAATGGCAAAATCCCTGGGAAAGCTTATTTTTTTGTCTCTGTCTCCAGAATTCTATGATTAAATCTTTTATTTCTCTTCAAAATATTCCCATATTTTTCCATATATCTCTAAGGATCATACTCGTAAAATTTTCTTCTTAAGAAAAGAGAAGTCCTCTCTTTTGTTACCAGTGCCAATGGGCAGGAATATGACAACTCATTTCAGAGAGAGGGGGATGATTTTAACCAGGTAAGTGGGAAAAGGCAGTAATAATTAAAAAGTTGGGCGCACATGAAGACCTCAAGGTATGAAGAAGCTCAGACCAGGTTCTTACCTGCTGAGCTTTAAGGTGTAAGTCCTGGGTCCCTTGGCGGAAGACCCTTTCCTCTGTGTGGCATGCCAGAGTGTCCATCCCTGTGTAGACTGACCCTGAACCAGGAGAGGTAGGTGCTCGTGACCTCCTTTGGAAGCATCTTTCCTGCCTCTTTGTAGGGTACCAGCTTGCGTGTGGGTCAGTGTCATTCCCAGATCACAGGAAATCACCCGGGAAAGTGGTCATTTTGTTTGAAGGCTTCCAGCTGTGTCTCTGCCCATCCTCCTGCTCGGTCCACCAGGAGCTTGCTTTGCTCACATTTCAACAGTGCACAAGGGAGCATTTGTCTTGATAATCTCTGAGATCATCCTGGCACCGGATTCCCCAATGTGATTGCCCTGGAGACTAGACGAGAAGGGTTAGGAAAAATTGAAAAGCTGGCTAAAGGGGTAGTAATGAGCAGATGGTCACTACATGAAATGAAGACCTCTGGGTGAAAACCTTTGTGCTTCCAGAATCCTTCCCATGGACAAGGCTCGGAATGGCTTTCTCTTACACTGAGTTTTACCCCAGAGTTACTGAGGGGCCTGGGAGTCAGCTGGCTTTGAGAATCAGACAGAAGGTAGGGTCTGACCTATGATTCTAAGGGTAAGCAAGAACGGCCTGAAAGGTCAGAAACTGCCAGGCCCCACTCACTTGATATGCTGGATCCCGTGGTTTCCCGACAGTGCAGTGGCAATGCATATCACTCCGTCCATCCCCAAGGAATTCTCCTGGAGACTAGGCAAAGAAAAGATGGAGACAGCACAGTGAACTATTCAGGACAGAAGAACACACCCCAAGAAGCAGCACTGCATTTCTTGGGGGGACCATTCTGGAGCTGATTTGTCCACAGGTGCCATGCCAACATCAAGGTGGCATTTAACCCTGAGACCAACATCTATAAGGAGCCAGTTTTCCCATCCAAGTGCCTCGGAGGATATAAGACAAAAATGCAGATGTTAAGTGATTTACCTTTGACTTAAACTAGGCAGAATGAACGCATCCACAGTATAGACTATAGTGACCAGAACAGTCTCAACTATTTCTATTCAGAAGGAAGCAGCTATGGAGGAAATCAAAAGCATCTTATCCCATGGGGAAGGTTCCAGCAGAAAAGTCATCTGCTCTGGGGGACAGATAGGGCTTTACAACCACTCACTTGAGTCTTCGGAGGCTTGAGTTGACCTTCAGAGCATTTGCCAGGGCTTTGGCTCCAGCCACCCCAATGGCATTTCCTCTTAAGCTGTAAGAAAAGACAGGAAATATAAGGCACAGTGACGGCTGAGAGCCGTTTGAGATGCTAGCTTTTCAGGTGAATGTGGGCTACTGGTTAGAGGCAGCATGGACTCAGCAACCATGGGGGATTAGGTTGCTCCTTCCTTTCTTGCAGGTATGGAATGGAGTCCGGCCTTGGGGAGCCACAGGACACACAGGTGGGGGTGGGCCGGCCCAACCTGGGTAGTTCGTTGGGGACTTCATTCTCCTTTTCCAATCCTAAGACAGAAGTGGGCTGAGACAGGAGAGGCAGCACTCCATCCAGCAGTCCTGTGTGGCATCCCAGAAATGCTGGGGCAGGGATGACATGGACATGCCTGAGAGCCCCACGGAGCTTGAGACCCCAAACTTCTGGATCTTAAAGACCAAGGTCAGTGGTCACAGATCACCCCAAGGAGCCCTTAAACAGGGCTTTGGGACAAGTTCAGCCTGGACAAGACCAAGAAGAGCAGTTACTCAAGAAAAGGAGGGCCAATAATAGTGATTGCTAGGGAAAAGGGGTAAAGTAGGAATGGGGAAGCTGGGGCATGCTTGATCTAAGTGAAGGTATTTAAATGATTTGTGAGTTTTGTGTAAATTGACCTTTTTTCTCCTCCATATCTATTCATCCTGAATCATCCGCTTGGCTTCTTTGGGCAAGAAACTGTAGCTGGAGGCTGAAATACTTACTCTAGAATCTCCAAGGTTCTGTTCACAGCTAGAGCCTCCCCCAGTGCCTGGGCCCCCAGCGCACCAATGGAGGCCACCTGGAGACTGTAAGAGGAAATGCTGTCAAATGCACAGGCCAGGCAGGCCAGGCCTCTCCCGCCCTCATCCCTGCCCTGGGCGCAGCTTCCATTCATAGTCGCCTTTCATTTTCATCACCCTTGACTTAGGGCTGAAAGTGATGAAATAGCACTGAAAATTGTTGGCCTGTGATCTGTGCAAGGGATGCTGCATCTTCTGCCTACGCTGTCTGCTGCCTAGGACATATCTAGATACTACAGATACAGGAAGCACAGATAGTATCCTGGAGAGTTTGGAGGGGAACACTTCTTGCATCCCTACATCTTACTTGTTAGAACAGCAGGAGCAGGGATGATCTGGCCATCCCTTTTTCTGCCTGGTTGCTAATATTAGGAAAATCAAACACACTTTCCTTGACTGGGAAACAATAATGGATTTTCCATCTGAAAGGATGGTGAAGGGCTGGCTTCCTGGGCTGCCACACATATCAGGACTTACTAGAGAGAAGTGAGGACTGTGTTTGCCTTCAGTGCACCGGCCACTGCACAGGCGCCTTCATCCCCAATGGCATTCTCCTGTAAACTGAACACACAGGGCACAGGGCCAGCTCTATAGCATGACATGCTGAGCTTGGACCTTCCATTTAACTCAGACCACACACAACATAGACTGTACACACCGGATCACCCTGTGTGGCCACTGTAGCCCCATGGCCTCCTAATTAACATGCAGAGGGGTCTGGGATCTGCAAATGTCTGGACAACAGAGGCAAACAAGAAAAAGGAATGCATGGAGGTATTGTCCACATGGGCTTGGGGAGAAAGGGCATGCTTTTCAAAGACAACTAGAAAACCGAAAGCCCTCTATCCCTGGGCTATTCTAACTAGTGGCACTAATAACTTAAGGGACATTTGAGTGTGTATCGTGTACTAGCAAGGCCAATTCTGCCTTAGTGGACTCAGGTGTGGAGACATGATTAAATGAGCTGTCACTATAGGCCAAGTGATGGTTTCAGCATGGTCTCAGAAGCTGCCCCAAGAAATAGGTCTAAACCAAAACCTGAAGAATAAGAGATAGGGGAGAGGGACTGGCACATCTAAGGAACCTGAAGAAATTGAGTCAAGTCTCTGGAGTGTGACAGGAGGCTGAGGAGGCATAAAGAAACAGATGTTTGGGGTCCCTGGAAGCCATGCTAAAGGTCGGACTTCACTTGGCAGGCACTGGGCAACCATTGAAGCATCTCACCAGCACAGGGACAGATTTGTGTTTTGGAGAGATCTTGGCCAGCAGAGGATGGGCTGGATGTGGAGGCTGCTGCAGTGATGCAGGTGGGTGAGGCTGGTGGCCTGGACAGTGGCTGTGAGGGTGGGACATTGGGAGGAGAAGCAACAGGACTTGGGAATGAAAAGAGTGAAGACAATGTTTCTCCTTTTCACAGTTGGTTGGCTGGTTCTGTTCATATAATGGGGAACCAAGAGCAGGCTTGTGGGGGAGATCATTTGGGCAATCTGAAGTACCGGTGAGGCTCCCAAGGGGAGGTATGGACTGGGCAGTGGGCGCATGGGTCTGGAGCTCAGGAGAGAGGTCTGGGATGTAGATGCGGGGCCATCAGGACTTTAAAGCCTGTGAGAGCTGCCGGGAGAGATGCCATTCAAGGGACGATGGCCTGGGACAGAACCCCGAGGAGCACCAGTATTTCAGAACCAAACAGAACTAGCCAGAGGCAGGATATCCTGGACGCTGAGAGAGAAGTAGTCAGCGTCAAAAGCACACAAGACTCAAAAGGTTAAACAGAGTTACCGTTTGAATTGGCAATTCCATTCCCAGCTGCATACACAAGGGAACTGAAAGCATAGGTTCAGTTCTCAGGACTGAAAGCACAGAAACCTGTACACAGACGTTCACAGCAGCGTTATTTGTAATAACTGAAAAGTGGAAACAGCCCAGAGGCCCAACAACAGATGAGAGGACAGACTGAACGTGGGCTTATCCAGATGGTGGTGTGTCACTCAGTCATGAAAAGGGATGAAGCACCGACACGTGCTGCAATGTGGGTGAACCTTGAAAACATTAAATGAAAGTTGCCAGTCACGAAAGACCACATATCGTATGATTTCACTTATATGAAACGCCAAGGAAGGTAAATCCATAGAGAAAGTAAATCCGTGGTTGCCTGGGATGGGGAGGATGGGGAGTGACTGCTAGTAGATAGGGGCTTTCTCAGAGGGTGATAGAAATGTTCTGAATTTGACTGTAGTGATGGTTACATAACTGTGAACATACTAGAAACCAGTGAATTATACATCTTAAATGAATAGATTGATTCTCAATAAAGCCGTTATTTTTTTAAGCAGATGAGGTTGGAAACATGCCCGCTGGCCTTAGGGCAGAGGAGGCTGCGTGCTGAGTGCATGCGCCCTGCGCCTGGCAGGCACTGCGGTTTCAGATTCCCCTGCTCCCGTGGCCTCCATGGAGGCCCCACTTACTCAAGGCTGATCAGGCTCCTGTTGAACTGTAGTGCTTGTCCCAGGGCCTTGGCGGCGCTGGCCTGGATGAAGTTCCACTGCAGGCTAGGCAGACACGGACCACATGATTAGGTGGCCCCAGGCAGCCCAGGAGGTCCTGGGGTTCCAGAAAGAGGGGTTTCCTCCCAGGAGAGGCTGACACCAGAGGATGGAGTCCTTGCAGGGTGGGTTCTATGGGGACCTCTGATGGGCAGAACTCCTGTGACTCTCCTCAGCCTTAGGCCCAAGGAGTCAGCGTTTACTCTCTGGTTAGTGGCGAGCATAGGGACAGGCTCGAATAAAGACTCCCGGTGGCCCCTGCATAAAGCATGTGACACAGAGGCACAGCCATGGGTACCCACCTCCCACCATTGGCCTCTCCATGGATCAACCTCAGGAAGCAGATCAGGGTTCAGGGCTGGTGGCCTCTGCAAGTGACCTGCTGGAGGCCTCAGAGACCATGTGGGGGGTGCCCAGAGCTGGACTTGGCCTCCTGCATCGGCTGGTCTGGGTGTAGCCCTTCAACTCTCTGCTGGGGGTGGGGTGGGGGTGGGCACCAAGGACTCACTGAAGGGACATGAGGGTGTGGTTTTCTCTCACTGCCACTGCGATGGCCTGGGCACCCTCGTCATGAAGGAGGTTGGCTGTCAGGCTGGGAGGAGGAGAATGAGGGCAAGTGAGCAAAAGCCGGCCATGATGTCCCCTGTCCTTGCTCTCCAGGGAATCCCCACCACTCTCCTCCAACCCAAGGGCTGCATTGGCTCCACTGGATAGCCTGGCTCATGCTTATGGAGTGCTTGCATGTGCGAGGCACATGCCCTGGACTGTTGTGACAGATTCTGACAACCCCATGGGGAGTGGGCCCAAGCTTGGCTCAGTGAGGTTCCGTGACACGTCACCCACCAGAAGATGGCAGAGGTACCAGGGACTCACTCCTGGTCATTATACTGGGCTGCCCCTCATGATGGTGCCACTTCCACATGCTTGTCCATCACCACGGGACAAAGGGGGTGGGCAGAGAGTCACCACCATCTTCATCCTCAGGTAATTTATGACGTGAAATAGGGGGACTTGTGTCAGGGTTGCCACCAGGGGCTGCCTTCTCTCTACTAGGTCCTTCTTCAGCCTTTCACAGTGGCAACGGCGACAAGGGCCTGGCCCATCAGTCCCTGTGCTCTGCATGGTTGAGGTCCTGGCATAAAGGAGTACCAAGAAAAACAACCTGCCCCCCAACTCACGTACTCCAGGTTCTTCAGGGTGCTGTTGGTACAGAGTGCTCGAGCCAGATCCTGGGCTCCCTTTGGGCTGATGGAGTTTTCTCGCAGGCTGAGGAAAGAGAAGATCCTGAGCTGCTGCCCAGGCAGATGAGGCCTCTGGGGGAGACAAGCCCAGGCGTTCAGGCTTTTAGAACCAGAGAAACCTTGGGTGGAACCTGGCCTTCCTAAGCATCTGGGTGTGGTGTGTGCCTCCAGCAAGCCCAGGTTCTGGTGGCTAGGCAGCCAAGTGTCTCCCCTTCAGGACTGTCAACAGTTGAAAGAGGATAAGACAATGGGACCTCAGAGCTATGAGGGACAATCACGCGCGCTTGGGCACCTAAAGAACTTGTGTGCAGGCAGGGAGCAGAAGAACTGGCCAGCTGAGGACCACAGCTGCCCTTACCCTCCCCAAAACAGGAAGAGGGCAGGGTATCAGCTCCAGAATCAAGCTGCCTAACCATAGGTCTTCACCAAAACTAGCCCACAGGAGTAGGTGTGGGCTTCCAAGTGCTAGCCTTTCCTTCCAAGTCCCAAAATTCCTTTAGATCCTCAGCCAAAGGAATACCTGGTTGGAGAGGGAGGCTGGGACTTACTTGAGGCTGAGGAGGGTTTGGTTGGTGCAGAGGGCCCCCATCAGCGCTGCGACTCCTGTGTCACTGATGGAATTGCTCTGCAGGCTGCATACAGAAGAGAAGGCACGTTTGGTGTGGCTGTCTCAGGACCCAGAGGGAGCCATCAGTCCAGCTGAAGCACTGAGTTCAACAGGGAGTTGGGGGATCCCTGAGGCAGGTGCCACTCCACATAGCTCTTTTCATCAGCCCTCTCTCCTCTCCCATCCCCCACATTCCAGCCCCTGCTAAGTCAGGGCAAGTGGGCCTAGCACCAGAGTTGAGACTCTGCCTTGGTTTGGGTGGCTCCAAACAGCCCCTGAGAGGGAGCATGTGCTGTGTCTGCAGCCCACAGAGAAAGTGGCATAGTTGAGTCTCCCCAGTATGGGGCAGTGCCAAGCTCCCCAACCTCTCACCAAGGCCACTGCAGCTGGCCCCTGCACCAACTTCTAAAGGGCTCTTGGTGGTGGTTGTCATTCTCAGAACTCCAGAGCCAACACCAACCCCTACAGTCCAGGGAAACAGAGCTGGCGTGGTGTGGTGGGATGGAAGAGGTGGGGTAGATCACAGTATGCCCAGAGTTGGTGGTTGGTTGAGTTCTTTCAGGAAAGTAGCCTTGACTGACAGCCCTCCTCCGGGACCCACCCACCTACTGGATGGGGAACCTGAGTAGGACAGGGGGAATTGCCCCTGCCCACAGCCACCCCTGGAGGGTGGTCAGGCAGACTCACTCCAGGGTCTCCAGGCCCTGGTTCACCTTCAGGGCTTCAGCCAGGGCCTTGGCACCTTTATTACCAATGCTGTTACTGGAGAACCTGTAAGAGATGGGACACACACTGGTAAGCTGGCCTTCTGCGGCAGCTGGACAGGGTAAGGCCTGGAAATCAGGGTCTATGGGAGGGCTGTCTCTGTTGTCCCCAGGGTGCCAGTACACAGTTTGTCCTACTTGAGGCTGGTTGGCCAGAGGCCTCTGTAAGTAACCTCCTGCCTCCTGTAAGAGATCAAGTTAGCAAAGTCCTTCTTGGCTCCCTGGCAGGCAGTAGGGGTCAGGGAGCAGGACCAACCATTTAATGGGAGGTATTTGTGATACTTTATGTGAAGGTGGCTAGGAAATACCATTTTTCTTCTGCCAGCTGAGAAAGCAGCAAATGTGAGCCTGAGACAGTTTTAGCTCACTCAGTCCTGGGAATCTGGATCTCCATTCTCCCGATCCAGTGCTTTGGAGTTCAAAGCCAGGTATGCTGCACCAATCCCATCCTCCACTAGTACCAATACATTCATCCATCCATCTACTCACATACTCATCCATTCAACTGTCCACCCATCTATCAACTCATCTACTAGTCTATGCATCCATCCATCCATCCATCCATCCACACACTCACAAATATTTATGACAGGCTGGGCATTGTGTCAGTCACTGGGGATAGAAATTTGGCCTTTCTGCATTTCTCACATGAGCTCCTTCAGACTCCTGTTCTGCTTCAGGGCATCTGCCATCTTCTGGGCTCCCACAGGCCCAATGGTGTTCTTCTGCAGGCTGCGAGAGAGGAGAGGGGTCCTTCAGCAAAGCTGGTCACAGCCATTCCCAGACCAAGCACACTCCGATTCAAGGTGAGAGGTCAGAGACTACTGAGTGCTGAGTGCCATCTGCATGTATCACAGCATAGTGGGAGGGGTCTCCAAGAAAGGTCTGCCAATTGTTGCTGAAGTGACGCCAAGAGACCAACATTGTATGGAGAATAAGAGGCAAGGGCAGCTAGGCCCTCCCTTGTCAGAAACTGGAAAGCAGAGACAATAGACACTGATAATATCTAGCAACATCCTGAGTGGAGACTTCCATGTACAAGTACCACTGGCCCCTTACCCGACCAACCTTCTCAACACTCAACTGTCTACCTCCACATCCAGCGGCATGTCTCCCAACCCTGCAGTCTTCCCTGGGGCATATGCTCCTCTACTTAGGTTCCTCTTCTCCAAAAGCTACTTCCTCTTATACTAAATCTGGAGGAGGGGATGCTACAGGAGAACCCCGTGCTCATCCCAGGAAGGCAGGCAGAGCAGGGCCTCTTCTGTGTGAGGATAAGCACAATCTAAGCAAAAGGGAATTTTCCCTGGTTCCAAAAGAGAAAGAGATACCCTTCTTCTCCCTTGTCTTATTGTGTCTCCTCACTGCAATTGTGAATCCTTTCCCTGTCCTTTTGAGAAGTATGCAGATATTTTTAAAAGCTAAATAAAAACCTCTTGCCAAGGTTTACAGACTTGGAAGGTCTTTTGTAAGGGCCTTAGGGCCACCTCTTTGAAAAGTACACATCAAAGAAGATAGTACATGCTCCAGGTTGTAAGTGCCTTCTTGTCACGAAGATAGGAGGTCTTAACTTTCCTTAAAAGTTAAGGCTAGGGGACTTCTGGCCAAGATGGAGGCATAGGCGGACGCACTGTGCCTCCTCTCACAACCAAAATTAAGGACAACAAATATTTAGAAACAAGAAAACAACCAGAGCTAATAGAAAATTGAACTGTACGGAAGTCCAACAAGCATTCATCCAGACCGGTAAGAGGGGCGGAGTTGCAGCAGGAAAAAGTGGAGGTGCGAACCCGGGAACGCAAGCAGCAGCGGCTGGCAGTTCCCAGGTGCACAGGCAGCAGCTGGTGGACCCCGGGCACAGGGGGGCAACTGTACAGAACCAGTGAGGCCGCACAAGGCGGCTGGCTGCCCAGGTGGTCCCACATTCGTGCGAGCAGATGGTCCAGGCAGAGGGGAAGTGGCGGAAGGAACTGAATCCAGGAGAGAGCGGAGCAAGCGCCATTGTTCCCTCTCAGACCCCGCCCTCACATACAGCTGACTGGGCTGCCCCGCCCTGAGGAACACCTAAGGCTCCACCCTTAATACGTAATAGCCACGACCAGACTAAAACCAACACAAAACAAAAAACCCCTACCAAAAATGGCTCAAACCGGAGACCGAATCAAAGCCCCAGAGCCAATTCCTCTAAGCAGTGAAGAGATAGCCAACCTATCAGATGCACAGTTCAAAGCACTGGTCATCAAGATGCTCACAGAATTGGTTGATTTTGCTCACAAACTAGATGAAAAAATGCAGGCTACAATACGTGAAATGAAGGAAAATGCACAGAGAACTGATAGAGATGGAAGGAAAACTGGGACTCAAATCAATGGAGTGGAACAGAAGGAAGAAACTAACAACCAAACAGAAAACGAGGAAGAAACAAGAATTCAAAAAAATGAGGAGAGGCTTAGGAACCTCCGGGACATCGTTAAACATCCCAACATCCAAATTATAGGGGTCCCAGAAGGGGAAGAAGAAGAGCAACAAGTGGAAAACTTATTTGAACAAATAATAAAGGTGAACTTCCCCAATCTGGCAAAGGAAATAGACTACCAGGGCGTCCGGGAAGCTCAGAGAGTCCCAAAGAAGTTGGACCCAAGGAGGAACACACCAAGGCACATCGTAATTACATTAGCCAAGATTTAAATGGAGAGAATTCTAGAAGCAGCAAGGGATAAGGGCACAGTCACCTACAAAGGAGTTCCCATCAGACTGTCAGCTGATTTCTCAAAAGAGACCTTATAGGCAAGAAGGGGCTGGAAAGAAGTATTTGAAATCTTGAAAAGCAGGGACCTACATCCAAGATTGCTCTATCCAGCAAAGCTGTCATTTAGAATGGATGGACAGATAAAGCGCTTCTCAGATAAGGTCAAATTCAAGGAGTTCATCATCACCAAGCCCTTATTATATGAAATGTTAAAGGGACTTATCTAAGAAAAAGAAGATAAAAATATGACAGTGAAAAGACAGCAAACTCACAACTATTAACAACCACACCTAAAACAAAAATAAACTAAGCAAACAGCTAGAACAGGAACAGAACCACAGAAATGGAGATCATATGGAGGGTTAGCAACAGGGGCGTGGGAGGAGGAGAGAGGGGGAAAAGGTACAGAGAATGAGTAGCATAGATAGTGGGTAGAAAATAGACAGGGGGAGGGCAAGAATAGTGTGGGAAATGTAGAAGCTAAAGAACTTATGACACATGGACATGAACTAAAGGGGGGAATGTGGGTGGGAGAGGGTGTGTAGCGTGGAGGGGAATGATGGGGGAGAAATGGGACAACTGTAATAGCATAATCAATAAAATATATTAAAAAAAAGTTAAGGCTAAAGGCCATTAACAAACACCGATGGCTGCCCCAAGGACCAGGCTAGTTCAGGATGAACTCTGTGTGACAAACAGTGCTGTCCAGTCCTCTTACTTGAGGACAAGCTGTTGTTTGTCTTGGAAACACGTATGCCGTGCTTGCTATGGGAAAGGGTATGATTTCTTTCTGTCTCTGCAGCCTCCTCAGTGGCTTGCCTGTGATGTGCATGCAGTCTCACTGACTGCTTATTCAAATAAAGTTTTATTCTTTCTCACATTTGTGGAGAGTATTTTCTGGATTTGCAGGAGGCTTTATTTTTAATTTTTTTGCCCAACACCTTTCCTCTGGAAAAGTAATGGACATCAAGTTCTCTAGGGCCATCCAGACAAGTCAGAAAGCCTCGGGACCTTGCCCCATCCACCCCTCCTTGTAGAACACAGGCAGAGAGGCCTTTGGAGGAAGAGATGGAGAATACAGAAGAGGCTCTCTAATGGCCAGTGTGTCTACTCACTGTATCACGGAGAGGGTCCGATTGGCTGTCAGGGCCTCAGCTATGGACCTGGCACCATCATCCTTGATTGTGTTGCTCTGAAGGCTGTGGAGGCAAGGAAGAGGCACACCCTGATGGAGCACACAAGGGCACCCAATGGTGACCTGAACCGCCACTGCAGTGTCACCAATGCCCAAGGAGGAGCAGCAGCTGACCTCAGTGAGAGAGGGCATTGACTACCGTAGGCCCTTAATACCCGCCACAAAACCACTGGGGAACAATTGGCCCTTCCCTTTGCTTCTCTGCCTTAGGTTTCCTTGTGGGTCTCTAAGCACTTGCCTGTTGACTGAGGACGAGGTGCTTATGATATCTGGATGACAGAAGCTAGGTCATCCATAATCCTAATTACAGCTGAAAGTCACAGCACACAAGCGTTGGTGAGGATGTAGAGAAATCAGAACCCCCATACACTGCTGGTGGGAATGTAAAACAGGGTGGCTACTGTAGAAAACAGACTGGTGGTTCCTCAAAAGGTTAAACAGAATTACCATGTGACCAGTAAATTCCATTCCTAGACATTTACCCAAAAGAATTAGAAACAGGTACTCAAATACTGCACACAAATGCATATAGCAACATTATTTGCATTGCCAAAAACGGAAAACAACCCAAATGTCCATTAACTGATGAACATAATACTATTCAGCCATAAAATGGAATGAACTACTGATACATGCAAAAATGTGGATGAACCTTTAAAATACATTAAGTGAAAGAAGACTCAAAAGGTCTTATTGTATGCTTCCATTTATATGAAATATTCAAAATAGGCAAATCCATTGAGCAGAAAGCAGATTGGTGGTTGCTGAAGGGAGGGGAGAATGGGAAGTGACTGCTGATGGGTACAGGGTCTCCTTTTAGGGTGCTGAAAATATTTTAGAACTAGATAGAGGTGATAGTTGCACAATTATGAATGTATTATGTGCCATCAAACTGCACACTTCAAAATGGTGAATTTTGTGTGAATTTTGCCTCAGTATAAATAAATAAAGGAAAGCAAAACAAAACAAAATGGTGGTATACATTCAACTAAGGATGGATACAACCACTGGCCCCTAAAAGCAGCACAGCAAACCACACCACACCATGAGAATCCTCTGGAGGATGGGTTTTCGGTGTCTCGGAAAAACACCTGAGGGGAATATTCTGACACCACGGTCTTGGGGAATTCCTCATAGATCATTTTGCCCCTCCACCTCTACACACCTCTACCCACCCCCTTCGCAGGCCGTACACACAGGCACAATAACCTGGGGGGAGCCGGAACCTGGAAACTTGCTTGGGATACACAATCCTGTGGTATCCACTGAGGGGCAGCTGGTATCTCATGGCCACATTTTGAATCACGTCCCACTCCATGGGTGGCACCTGAGGAGAAGGTTTGCTGGCCCCTCTCCACTGGGAAGCAGTTGACATGTACCTTAGAAAGACCAGAGTGCGGTTAATCTTCAGAGCATCGGCCAGTGCCTTGGCCCCTTGAGGTCCAATGGTGTTACTGCGGAGGCTAGAGGAAGGAAGAGAAAGAACCATTCCCTTTCATCTAATTCCCAGGAAGGAAGGGAGGAACAGAAGTTACACTGGCCTCTAAATCTATGCTTCTTGAACGGAATACATCAGGGTTTGCGATTTCAGATTTTGTGGAAGTAGGATAGAGATTTTTATGTAGGCAAATAAGGAAGGAGTTTCTGAAGGTGGCCCCATGTGATGGGGAGAAGAAAATAGGATCTGATGGACCAGTGCACTTGGGCCAAGTATGGAAAGGGGAATGATAACACCTGGTTCAGAGCTAATATTCTGGTGCTCCCTGGGTGAGTCTGAATAGCTGAGCAGGAGCCATACTTTGTTTGCTCAGCTATTCTTCTTCCCACTCACTCAGGGGAGAGTATGGTCAAGGGGATGTTACAGGATGTCTCACAAGTACTCCCTGTCCCAACGGTGAAAGATTGGCCTCTGGTGTTGTACTTACTCTAGAGTAGTCAGACTTCTGTTGACAAGAAGGGATCTGGCCAGAGCTTTGGCCCCTTTGTTACTGATCTGGTTCTCAGCCAAGCTGCCCAAGGGGAGGAAAAGGAGTGGTTATTTTAAGTCTATAAATTTCATAGTCTCTTCCTGAACTCCAGGCTCATGATTCAGACCCCTCAGCCTCACCAGAATCATCAAGGCCTGGACACAGGAGGAGATCATGTGAACCCTGGAATGGAACACCAGGCCCAGGAAAGCCTCTGAGCCAGGCCAGGTAGGACCAGAGTGGGCAGACCGACCTGTGTGCTGGCAAAGCGTTCTAGGGAAGTTTGGCCGGAATCTGGCACAACAGCTGCTGCGCATCACAGGAAAGAGGGAGGACAGTTACAGAAGTCTACCAATGGACCCCAGCCAGTGCTGTGCCAGAAAACTGGTTCTCAGGAAAAAACAAAATACAAAAACCATTATTTGTAGCACTGGCCAATTTTTGTGGTGTAAATACTTCCACTATAGCCAATTTCAGGCACTCACAGCTTGCAAAAATTCCTGAAAATTTAACAATCAGCCCTCAGGCTCTGGCCGGGTGGCTCAGTTGGTTACAGCATCATCCCAATATGCCAAGGTTAAGGGTTTGATCCCCAGTCGGCACATACAAGGATCAACCAATGAATGAATAAATAAGTGGAACAACAAATCAATCTCTCTCTCCCCACCCCACCCTTTCCCTCTCTGCCTCCCTCCCTCCCTCTCACTCTAAAATCAACAGATCAAAAAATTTTTTAAATCATCTCTCATATACTCATAGTTCCAGCACAGCATAGGTGCCAGCCCTTTTTCTAATGCAAGAAAGGAAAATGGTAGAGTTATTACAGAACTAACTTTAAAGTTTAAAAAAAGTACATCTGACCCTGGCTGGTGTGGCTCAGTGGACTGAGCTCCAGCCTGCGAACCAAAGGGTCACAGTTTCCATTCCCAGTCAGGGCACATGCCTGGGTTGCCGGCCAGGTTCCCAGTAGGGGGTGCACAAGAGGCAACCGCACATTGATGTTTCTCTCCCTCTCTCCTTCCCTTCCCCTCTGTCTAAAAATAAATACATAAAATCTTTTTTAAAAATAAAAAAAGTACATCTGTATCTGCCTTGAAAGGGCAATTCCAAGAATATGCTGATGGATCAACCTAGTGTTGCTTCATGTACCCAATTTCGGAAATGGTTGCTGATGAAGTTTAACGTTTCTCAGACATTTAAAATGGTAGGGAAGCACCATGGGATACAGTTAGAGTCCCCAGTGCTTTCAAGCCATGTTTCCAGGGCCCCTAATGTTCCACAGAAAAGCTTCAGGAGCCACCAGCAGTCTGAGAGGGAGCCAAGCGCTGGACTCTGAGCCCTCACCTCTTCTTTCAATTCTGCCAGCTTCTTCCTCTTTTGTCTATTTGACTTATTGGGATTCTGCTTGATATGTCACTTAAAAAAAAAAAAAAAAGGATTCTACTGCTTTAAAAACATTTGAAGACTATCCAGATTACCTTCTATATAAATGTCCCCAGGTTCTAGAGAACCTCTGCCCACCTTCCTCACCCCAAGATTTTTATAATATTTTATGAGTAATATTTCATGAGCCTTGAATGTATTTTGTAAAGGATCCCTGGGGCATTTCAAACAGGGATGTGGTACTAAGGACCAACTACAGAGAGGTAAAGAAAAGCATGTGGCCATAGAGGAAAGGTTAAGCTTTGTTCGGAAAAATTTCTGAGCACTATCTAGACTCCTTTAAGCCAAACACTGCAAGTTTATTATTTTGCTGATGGCTCCCATGAAGTAAAAAAAAATTAATAATGAGATGTTGTCATTATCATATTTCTTTCAAAGAAATTGCATTTCTACCTCTGGTTAGTAAGATGACAGTCCTGCTAATACAGCTGGTCCTCACACAGTGCCTGTCCTGTCCGAATCACTTTCCTCAATTAACTCGTTGGAGCTTCCCAACGACTCTAGGAGGCAGTGTTCTGCAAAGGATTAACCTTGACCAACCCCCTCAAGGGCTGAGAGGTGGCCCCTCTCAGCCCTTGGAATGTCCTGCCTGATAAGAATAACTCTGCTTATCTGGGGGCTTAGGTTTTGTTGAATAGCTTGTGTCACAATTTATGTTGGGAATCTTGGGCCATGCAGTGTCAGCTTGACTTCTGGAAGAGCTGGAGAATAAGGTTAGCATGTGGGAGGTCAGGTATGTCTTCTTCATGACCAACCCCAATAAAAACTCTGGGCACCAAGACTTGGATGAGCTTCCCTGGTTGGAATGCTTCATATGTGTTGTCGCAAGTCATTGCTACAATTCCCTTGGGAGGGGACAGCTGGAAGCTCACGCATGGTCTCTCTGGAACCCTGCCCCATTCACCATTTCCTTCACAGATTTTAGTCTGTATCCTTTCTTTCTTTCTTTTTTTTTTTTAGATTTTTTATTTATTTTTAGAGAGGGGAAGGGAGGGAGAAAGAGAGGGAGAGAAACATCAATGTGTGGTTGCCTCTCATGTGGCCCCCACTAGGGGCCTGGCCCGCAACCCAGGCATGTGCCCTGACTGGGAATCGAACCTGCGACCCTTTGGTTCACAGCCCGCGCTCAATCCACTGAGCTACGTCAGCCAGGGCTAGTCTGTATCCTTTCTGTGTAATGAACCATAACTGTGGATATGACAGCTTTTCTGAGTCCTGAGTCCTTCTAGTGAATCACTGAACCTGATGTTGGTCATGGGGACCCCAGAACTCACAAGTAAATAATGTTGTGACCCCATTCTTACCATCCTTAGGCACAGAGGTGTCTGTACAAGGTCATGTGGAGCCTACCAATCTAACCACTGTCCTCAAAGATTGCTTTGCTCCTGATTCATTCTACTTTTTTTTTCGCAGATAAAGATTATTTCAGAACCCAAAGCCTTGTGTGAGAATGAAAAATTACTCTCTGGGCCCTGTTCTCTAAGCTCACTTCCCTAATTCTCCAATAGGGCCCCGCCCCTGCCCAGATCCTGGTATCACTTCAATTGTGAACAAGGGTGTTTCCCAAACTTGGAAATTGTTACAAGAGAGATTTCATAATCTCTTCTGATCAGCATATAAACATCAATCTAATTACATTACAGATGCAATGTTTAAATTTTAAATTTTTTCATTAGAATTTTTTAAGAAAATGTAATTTTTTTTTAAAAGATATGATCCTGTCCCCCAGAACACTATTTGAGGGCAAACTTTAAGAACATTGGGCCTGGTACCATGTCAGCATATGTAGTGTTTGGAGAAAAACTTCCATTGTCCACAATAGCCTCTGCTCCTCACCATATCCTTTCTCTTTTCTTACAGATGAGTACCTGAGCCTCTGGAACTTTCTGGAATTGGTGGAAACAAGCAGCTTGCATCCTGAGACATATGTTTCAAACACACCTCTCGTTGAAGTACCATGTAGCCAAGTGAGCAGAAAGGAGGCTGGGAAAGGAGCCCTCAGACCCTGAGAGACAGGGGGTGCCCTGGGAGGAGTCTCCTGGATCAGCATTACCTGATCTTCTGAATGCGACAGTCATTTCCACTCAACACGCTGCCCAGCAGCTCCATCACAGGGTCCTGGAACTGGTTGGTGTCCAGCCTGGTCGGGACAAACAGCAATAGTGAGTGTTCCCCCCGCCAACCCCTGACACAGGCGGGTTGAATGAGGTCCCTGGCTGGCATCAGGGCAGCAAGAGGGGCACTAAGCTCAGACACCCAGGCTGGGATCCTCTCCCTCTCTTCTCTCCATCCCAATGTAGCTCCTACCGTATGGCCCAGAGATCTGAGATAGCACAACCACCATGCTCACAGTTTTCCTACAAAGGTGAACTAGAAGGCTCGGTGGTATAAACCCTGGGGTTCCTATCCTGAGGGCTGTCTTCCCAGCAGCACCACACACTGTGTGCATCTGTCGGACACTTGCTACTAGTTTTACTTCCGAGGACATGGAAGTTGCTCTCAGGTCCTGAATGGCCCTGGTGCCTTCCCCTCACTCCCTACTAAGATCAGAGCAGTGGACAGAGGATAGGCTGAGAGTGAGTGGGTGTGGCTTCTGTCAGCATCGGAATGGTTCACATGGTGTGAATTGAATTGTGTCCCCACAAAAATGTGTTGGTGTTCTAACCTCCCATTGACAATAGTGCTGCCTGATTTGGAAATGCGGTGGTTGCAGATGTAATTAGATAAGATGAGGTCACACTGGAGTGAGGTGGGACTGTCATCCCATATGACTGGTGTCCTTACAAGCAAGGAAAATTCTATGTGAAGACAGACATGGAGAAGGTGGCCATGTGACCATGGAGGCAGTGATTGAAGTGGTGCAAATATAAGTCAAGGACTGCCAGCAAACACCACAAGCCAGACAGGCAGGAAGGATCCTCTCCTACAGGTGTCAGAGGGAGCACAGTTCTGCCAATATCTTGATTTTGGACTCTTGCCTCCAGAATAGTGAGAGAATACGTTTCTATTGTTTTAAGCCACCCAGCTTGAGGTCCTTGGTTACACAGCCCCAGGACACGGATTCAGAGGGTCATGGTGGAGGGGAAGCACTTTCCAGGTCCTCTACTCTCTCCTCTGCCAACACACCCTGCACACCCCATCCTGGTGCCCACCTCAGGCTCTGGCAGTAGAGCAGCTGGGGCAACAGGCTCTGGAGGACACCCTGGCTGAGGCACAGGGACAGGTTGGCCTCCTGAACGCAGGCATCTGACACCTGCAGAAGGTAGGCCAGGGCGGCTCGGTGTTGGGGGCCAGTCAGCCTGGCCAGGCCCCCGCTCTGCATGGCCTCCTCCACACTGCGGGCCAGCTCTGTGTGCTGCAGCTCATGCAGGCAGTGCAGGACATTGACCGCCTGGGCACAGACTACCATGTTGGGGTGTAGGCAGTCCTGAAGGATCTGGGCCACCTGCATCCGGGAGCCCTGATGCTCGCCCGGGGCCAGCAGGGAGCCAGCCAATAGGGCATTGACCCTTGGAGACAAGAGGCCGGAGAGGAAGCGAAGGAACACATCCAGTCGTCCATCCTCAGCCTGCATGGCCCGCTGGGCTGCACTCCTGAAATGTGTGAGGAACCCCAGCCGAGGCCAGGACACACCACCCTCAGTGAAGAGGTCGAAGATGGCCCTCTTGGATGCACTGTAGTAATACGCGGCCCCCACAAACTCCTGCAGGGACAAGTGGGTGAAGCAGTAGGCTGCTGAAGGGGACAGGGTCTCCTCCCGCTGCAGAAAGCAGCCACACAGAGTGCTCTGCAACAGAGCAAGGTCCACTCCAAACGCCTTCAGGTCTGGCTCGTAGAACACGTACTTCTTCTTGACAAGCCCATGGAAGGCCAGCCGGCCCAGTGTCCCCACCATCTTACGGCCACTGTGAGCGAGCTGCTCGATGCGAGGGCTCATCTTGCCCTTCTCCTGCCCCTCCCCGTTGAGGGCCATCCTGAAGTACCAAGAGTAGAGCTCACACAGCGTCTTTGGAGGCGACAGCTCTGTGTCCTGCGGCCCCCGCCTATGGCGGCATAAGTGGCCCAGTGCTAACCCTGCAAGTCGGCAGAAGGCTGGGATGGTGCACATCAGATACAGGGCCCTGTTGGCCCACACCTGGCTCAGGACCCAGTCCAAGAGGACCTGGTCCTCAGGGAACATCTGCTCTAAACACGCTTGGATCTCCTCTTTGTTAAAGCCCCGGATCTCGGTCATCCTGTCTACCAGGCCCCCTGGGATCTGGCCAGCAGCACCGGGACGGGAGGTGACCCAGACAGAAACTTCTGGGAAGAGGTTTCCCCGGATGATATTGGTGATCAGGTGATCTACTTGTATGTCCTTCTTGGGGTCAGTGCAGGCCAAGGTGTTGGAGAAGTCCAGAGGAGTCTTACACTCATCCAGGCCATCCAGGATAAGGAGGACTCTGGCCAGGGCTGCCGCTTCCAGGCCAGAATCCCCGACATGTGGAAAGAAGGAGCGGATGAGTCTGTCTGCAGACAACTTTTCATGGGTGTTGAGATCCCGGAACGTCAAAGGCAGCACTAGTGAGAAGTCCTTGCCAACCTGTCCCCGGGCCCAGAGGCAGACGAAGTCCCTCACCAGAGTGGTCTTGCCCACACCAGCCACCCCAATGGTGATGGAGATGCGGGGTGGGATGGATACCCGTGACAGAGGCAGGAAGAGCCTGTTCAGGGCGATGGTCCTGGCGGAGCGCCAGCCCCCACGTGTGGCCTCCACCTGGATGAAGTCATGTTCCCTCAGCTGCAAGTCCATCAGGCCCTCCACCAGCAGGAGGTTGGTCAGCCTGGGTGAGTGGCCACCCAGCTCCAGGCTACCTCCTGCCCTGCTCAGAAGGGCCTCTCGGTGTCTCTGTATCCTTGAGTCTGCAGGATGGAGGCCAGAGGGGAGGGCTGGGTAGGGCGGGTGAAAGGAAGGGGAGGGGGAGGACTGGGAGGGCAGGTGAAAGCAAGGGGAAAGAGGTAGAATTGGGAGGGGGGCACAGGACGGGATAGGGCCTGGGAATACCCCTCCATCTGCCTACCATTGCCATGCGGCCCCTGTGTGTGGTCGGGTGTCTTCTCAGGGGTCTGTGGGGCCTGGGAGCCCTGACAACCCTTCCCAGCCAGCAGGTCCACAAGGGCTTTCACCTGCTCGGCCGGGGAGCCAGCACCAAGGCCCTGGCCAGCTTCCCCGCCCATCGGCACCTCCTGCTTCCTCATGGAGTCCAGGATTGCAGCCAGGAGCTGTGAAGAAAGGGCCTGAACCTGCTGCCTGCTGCCTCCCTGCCCAGTGGCCTGGGACAAGTAAGGTAAGTCCCCATACATGGGGACTTTGAGGACACACCCATTCTCCTCCCCTAGCTAGTCGCCCACTGTCTGGCCTCCAGGAAGAAGCTGGAAGGCCTGTTTGTTCATGGATGCTGAGAATAGTCCCTGATACCAGGGACACACCAGGGACTATTGCTCAGATGCAGGGAACCAAATTGATAAGAACGCAGGCCCAAGCTCGAATCTGAGCTCTGCCACTTACTGGTTGTGTGACACTGGGCAGGCCGCCTGAGCTTCCTGTGCTGTTGTGTCCTCATTTGTAACCTGGAAATGGCAATGCAGTTATGAGCATGTCCACTCACAAGAAGGGAAGAATGAAAGAAGCCAACCTGGAAAGCCTACATACTGTATGATTTCAACTCTATGTCATTCTGGAAAGGCAAAACTATGGAGACGGTAAAAAGATCAGTGGTTGCCAGGAGTTGGGGTGAGAAGGGAGGGATGAACTGGAAGAGCACAGAGGATTTTTAGGGCAGCGAAGCTACGCTGGGTGGCGTACCACAGAGGTGGGTTCATGTCATTACACATCTGTCCAAGTGCACAGGATGCACAGCACCAAGAGTGAACCCTAATGCAAATAGGACTCAGGGTGACAATGACGTGTCACTGTAGGTTCATCAGCTGTAACACATGTGCCACTCTGGTGGGGACGTCCATCATGGGGGAGGGTGCATGCAGCGGACAGGGGATGTATGCAAATCTCTGTACTCAATTTTTCTTACTTTTCTCTCAATTTTTCTGGAAACCTAAAGCTGTAGTAATTAAAGTCTAGTGATTAAAAAAGAAACAAAGAATGGCCCTGGCCGGGTAACTTAGTTGGTTAGAGTATCATCCTGGTATGCCATGTCATGGGTCCAATCCCTGGTCAGGACACATATAAGAATCAAGCAATGAATGCAAAAAATAAGTGAAAGAACAACTCTCTCTCTGTCTCAGAAGAAGAAGAGATTCCTATTAATCGATTCTACTTCTAAATAGAAACAAAGAGAGAATGGAGAAGTTGAGAGAGAGGGGAAAGTTGGTTCACAGAGCAGTTGTATAGCTACTTTTCTTCCTCTGTTTTTCTGGGGTCTCCTGGAAGAGCAGGGGCTCCTGACCCCAGGCAGCACTGTTTTCTGCAGGGGACAGTGATGCAGAAGCCCTAAGAGGCAAAGCCATGTCTGAGTCCTCCCTGCTCACGTCACTTTTCCTCTCAGGGGATATGAGTGGATTCTGTTGCCAAGGCCGGCCACACCCCTGGGTGTCCCGCCTCCCTGTGTATCCCTCCCGCAGCTAAGGTAGACCCTTGAGGACTCTGAACCTGCCCCCACCCTACCCACTTTCTCACCTGCGGTGGGCAGGACATCTGGCCCAAGGTCCTCCCACCACAGCTCCTCTAGCAGGACCTTAGGAACTCAAGGGTTGGGGGTTGGCAGTCCCTCCTCCAGGGGTCTAGAAGAGAAAACCGGACTTAGGGCTGGGCGGAAGTCGAACCTGATGCTTTGGGTGCAGCAGCTCATTGAACGAAGTTCAGCCCTGCCTTCCAGCCCTGAAATGTCATATGGTGTGCTTGAGTGTGGGTAGAAAAAGACCCTGAAATTACAGAAATTTAGAAAAGAACAACGCTGGAGCATTTACACTAAACAGTATCAAGACTTGATATAGAACTATAGGTATTGGCACATGGGCAGACAGATAGACCAACGTGGCAAAGCAGAGAGTTCAGAAACAGACCCACACATGTAACCGTCACCTCCTTTACAACAGAGCTCTGCTGAAATTCAGTGGGGAAAGGGTGGTTTTGCATTAAACTGTGCTGGCTAATGAGATGTTAATATGGGAAAAGTCGACATTGACCCTTACGTCATATCATACGTAAGAATTAATTCAAGCTGGATCATAGATCTAAATGTGCATGCTAACACAATAAAGCTCAATACAAGAGAATATCTCTACAAACTTGAGCTAGGTAAAAATTAAATGAAACACAAAAAGCAATAACCATGAAAGGAAAGAACGGGATATTGGTATTCATTAAAATCAGGAGTATCTGTCATTAGAAGAGCCTCTAAAGGGCAAAGAAGCAAATGGCTGATGAGGAGATGGCCCAGACACACACACACACACACACACACACACACACACACAGTCAGTAAGAAACAGACCACCCAGCTAAAAGTGAGCCCAAAAATGTGAAGGCAAAAGAGAGTATCATTAATCATCAGAGAAATGCAAATTAAAATCACTTTAGAAAAATGTTTGGTAGTAATAAGGCTAAATATGCAAATTTCTGTGACCCAGCAATTCCCTCTGTGGGTATATACTGAATGGAAATGAGTGTTTATGTCCACCAAAACACAGTACCAGAATGTTCACAGTAGCTTTACTCATAATATCCCAAAAAGCAGAAACAACCAAAGTTCATTGACAATAAAATGGCCTCTCTCTGGTGTGGCTCATTTAGTTGGGCATCAGCCTGCAAACTGAAAGGTCACTGGCTCCATTCCCACTCAGGGCACATGCTTGGGTTGCAAAAGAAATCGATATTTCTCTTTCGCATTGATGTTTTTCTCCCTCTTTGTCTCCTTCCCTTTCCCTCTCTCTAAGAATAAATAAAATCTTTAAAAAAAAACAATAAATGAGATACTTTTGGTATGTGCATACAATCAAATCCTATATAATAACGAGAACGAATAAACTACCGATGCACTCAACAATAGGGCTGACTCTTGCAGACATGTCAAGTGAAGAAAGTCCAACACCACAGAGAACACACTCTGATCTCACTTGTGGGGTGTTTAAAGTCAGGCCCATGTAATCTGAGCTGATAGGAGTCAAAATAGCGGTTACCCTTGGGGGCTGTTCTATTGAATGGGGGCATGAGGGAGCCTTCCAGGGTGCTGGGAACTTCTATATATTGCTCTTGGATACACAGGTGTATAAACATATAAAAATCTATTAACCTCGCTTTAGTCTGTAAGTTATACCTTGATTTTAAAAAAAGTTATGCTAGCTAGCTGCTATCTAAAAATTCAAATGTACATAAACCCAAACGAAGCAATGCTATTGCAGCCTCTTAGTGCATTAGGGTCTCTGTCCTGCTCTTGGACTAGGTGGTGGAAGGGATGGCCCAGCGGTGGACCATGGCCACGTGCACCCACCAGGCAACAAACCTGCTGCTGTTCGTTGGCGGTGAGGTGGTGGCCAAGAGTAAGAGGAGACCATGTTAAAGAAGAGCTGGTGCTTCTCAGTTCTGTCAGGGCATTTTCTGGAGAACTGTACTTTTCATTTAATTTTTTATTGTAGTAAAATATGCGTAACATAGTAGTTACCATTGTAGCTCTTGCGTCTCGGCCACCAACATGCCATCTACACTGAGGAAGACCCGGAAACTTTGGGGCCACATGAGCCATGGCCACGGCCACGGCCACATTGTAAGCACAGGAAGCCCCCGGGAGGCCGAGGTGATGCTGGTGGCTTGCATCATCACAGGATCAACTTTGACAAATATCACCCAGGTCACTTTGGGAAAGTCGGTATGAGGCATGACCACTTAAAGAGGAACCAGAGCTTCTGCCCCACTGTCAACCTGGATGAACTGTGGACCTTGGTCAGCAAGCAGACATGGGTCAACGCTGCCAAAAACAAGACCGGAGCCGCTCCCATCATTGATGCAGTGCGATCGGGCTACTACAGAGTTCTGGGGAAGGGAACTCTCCCAAAGCAGCCTGTCACTGTGAAGGGCAAATTCTTCAGCAGAACAGCTGAGGAGGAGATTAAGAGTGTTGGTGGGGCGTGTGTGCTGGTAACTTGAAGCCACACGGAGGGGAACTCATTAAATGCTCATAAGTGAAAAAATAAATAAATGAATGAAAGTTACCATTTTAACCTTTCCTAAGTGTACAATGTAGTGGCAGTAAGCACATCTCTAGTGTTGTGCAACCATCACCAACCTGTGCCTCCAGGAGTTTTTCATCTTTTCAAACAGAATCTGTGCTCACTGAACACTAACTCTCCATCCGCCTTTCACAGCCCCTGGTGCCCCCGTTCTACTTTCTCCATGAACCTGACTGCTCTAGGGGCCACACGTAATTGGAATCATACAGCATTTGTCCTTTTGCATCTGACCTCATTCACTGAGCATAATGTTTTCCAGTTCATCTATGTTGTGATGTGTTTCAGAATTTCATTCCTTTTTGAGGCTAAATAATATTCCACTTTATGGAAGACCACATTTTGTTTATTCATTCATCTGTCAGTGGACACTTGGGTTGTTTCCACTTTTTAGCTCTTGTGGCGAATGCAGCTAGGAATGTGGGTGCACAAATATCTGTTCAAGTCCCTGCTTCCAATTCTTTAGGGTACATATACTCAGAAGTGGAATTGCTGGATCATATGAGCATTCTTTTCTTAAAAATGGAGTGCTATTTTTAAAATGCTACTGGCCAGTACAACCACTTGGAGATTTAATTGGTCTGGAATAGGACCCCAGCATGCATGTATTTTATTTAATTGGACAGACACACTTACACTTTAAAAAATACCTCACTGTTGCCCTGGCTGGTATGGCTCAATTGGTTGGAACATCATCCCGTAACTGAAAGGTTGCAGGTTTGATTCCTGGTCAGGGCACATACCTAGGTTGCGGGTTCAGTCCCCGGTCCAGGTGCGAATGATCCCGGTCCAGTCAGGTATGATCCTCGGTCAGGCCGCATACAGTTCCAGGTCTGGGTGCATACCAATCAATTCTCTCTCACGTCAATGTTTCTCTTTTTCTCTTCCTCTCTCTCTAGAAAGCAATGAAAAACTGTCCTTGGGTGAGGATGAAAAAAAATGTCATGGTTTATCTGAAATTCAAATTTAATAGGGTGTCCTGTATTTCATCTGGTACCCCCACTCAGGCCCCAATCAGAGAAGACTCCTTCTCCCCATCCAGCCTTTACCTTTGGACACCTTCTCTCAATAAAGACAGAGGAGGAGACTCTAGCAGGTGAGCCAGGAAGTACCCCACTCCCATGATCTCCTAGGGCCAGCATCAGAGGCTGATGAGGGGTCTCCCTCAATGAGGTGGCTACCTGATCGCAGATGCCACCCCTGCAGGGAGGAACCTACCACAGGCCACCAGGGACGGTCAGGTAGACCCTGTCCAGTGCAGACAGCCACCATTGAGAGCAGCAGGAGGCCCTGCAAGCCCAGCTTAAAGAGGGGAGGACTGAGGGCAAGTGGGCCTCAGGTCACTGCTGGGGATCTAAAGGCTGGAGGCCTTCACTCTACAGAGGGTCTGAGCTGGAGGGTGCGGAGCAAGACCAGATTGACAACTAGGGGACAACTGCCACTTCTATGGAGCTGGGGTTCCCCATTCTCATGTGACCCCAGAGCTTCATCCTTGGGGCAGAGCACAGCTAAGGACATGCGCTCTCTGTTGTTGGTGTCACTCAGACCCCATCCCTAAGGCTGGACAATTGGGCTTGTGCCCCATCTCTGAGAAGACCCAGGTCCCAATTTACTCATCAAGTCTGCCAATGAGCCTCATCTTTTTTTTTTTTTTTTTTTAAGATTTTATTTATTCATTTTTAGAGAGAGGGGAAGAGAATGAGAAAGAGAGGTATAGAAACATCAATGTGTGGTTGCCTCTCGTGCACCCCCTACTGGGGAACTGGCCTGCCACCCAGGCATGTGCCCTGACTGGGAATCAAACCAGCAGCCCTTTGGTTCACACCCTGCTCTCAATCCATTGAGCTATACCAGCCAGGGCCAATGAGTCTTGTCTCATCCTACGTTTCCCTCCCAGGGGCCTCAGCCCTAGCTGTCTGCTTGGCCTGCGTGTTAACTGTGGTTTCTGCCTTGCACACCTGTCCTGGGTGACTGTACAGGGCCCACACTACTGATCTCCTGCCTGGGTTGTCCCTATGTCAGGCCACAGCTTCTTGGATGCTCCTCTCTCCTGACTGAGACCAAAATGGCCTTTCCCAGAGGAAGGAGTGGCGCTTTGCCACAGACATGGCCCTCCTGACTGCACTGGGCCCTGGAGCCTCAGTGGGAAGATGGGGACAGGCTCAGTTCTGGGGAGCCCAGGAGCCCTGGGACAGAGGAAGGGATGCTCAATCTATATACCCCCACCTAGAAGTTAGCCACAGGGTGGCCTGTGATGGCCAAGAGTGAGCCTCTGGGCTCAAGGAAAGCATGTGCCTCCTTTGAAGGGACCAGGAGGAACCCCAGGGCCCCAGAAGCCTGGCCATAGGGGAGGACCCCACGGCCAACAGCCACCCCTGGTCTGGCTCAGTGGTGACTCTTCTGAGAAGGCCTCTGTGGTTACTGTTCCTCCCAGCATGATGAACCTCGTTTCCATCCAAGGGTGGGGCTGGTAGAGGCCCCTGGGGCTGCTCACCCAACAGGAGGGCAGCATTTATGGAGCAGCCCCTCAGGACCCTGGGCTGGGTCTGGTACAGCAACCTCCATGGCATGGTGGAAGGGGGTGCAGGAGTGGTGCTCAGGTGTACTGATTCACAATTTAACTAGTGGGCTGCACTGCTCAGCGTCCCTTTTGCCTGCCTGCAGCAGCGCTTTCTGGCTACTTCCTGCTCTTCCTGTCCCACCACTGATACCTAGGGAGCTGCTCTTTGTCCTTTTTGCCATCCTTGGGCACATTGGTTTATTTTACACCGTGAACTAGTCCTGCTAAGCGGCTCCTGGGACTCTTGCGGACACCTTCTTGGAGTTACCCCAGCCACCTCTTTCTAGAACAGCTCAACCTCAAAAAGCATGGTCCTTCTGCCAGCCATCTCCTCTCCTTCCCCCATCTTTCACTGAGGCAGCCTGGACTCAACTTACCTCCTGGGCCTCATTGCCTCAGAGATGCCGAGATTAGGGGGTCGGTGGGGGCTCCATCCCTGTGCTCCCAGGCTTAGCCCTGCTCCAGTGGATAGGGACAGCTGGCGGTGGTGGGGATGTTCTGGGTCTCTCTGTGGCCAGTCAGCTGGGCCCTGAGTCCTCAGGATCTGTCCAGAGCAGGAGTAAAGTTCTGCTCAGGGCAGCAGCGACACAGCCCACTAGCTCCTGCTGTCCCCGAGCCCACCGGTTGTCACAGCAGCTGGGGCTCTTCACCTCTTCCTGTGCTGGCTCCGCCTCAACCCTCCTTCCTGTCTGATTTCAAAAGCCAACAGCCTATCAGGCAAATCGATAAGCCACGACTGCTTTCCCGGTTCTTGGTTTCATCACTGCCCCCTAAGTCAGAGAGGCAGGGGGTGCCACCAGGGTCTTCATCTGAGGACCCAGTGCCCCTGCAGACATGATGCTCAGGAAACAGTGGTCTAATCAAAACCACAAAGGAAAACAGGCTCACCATCAGCGAATCTTTGCTTTTGGGGCGTGGTAGGGAAAGCACTAAGGAATATTCAGTGACTTGCCCAAGGCCACACAGAGGGAAGCTCATCTCTCCGGAGCTTGACCTGTGTCCTCTCCTAGACTGGTGTGCTGATACCCTGGGCCCACATCGCCCTTTCTAACCCCCTGCTTTCCTTCTCTCTAGCTCCCAAGAGGCACCTTCCACCCAGCTATCCCCCACAGTGTTTTCCTGTGAGACAAGGCAGGTCACCTGCACCCTGAAACAGCAGAGTGTGGCAGTTCACTCAGGCCCCAGAGTTGGACCTCAGCAAGTGGGCTGTGTGGACAGGGAGACATGCGGCAGAAAGACATGGCCCAGTGTGAAAAATAGGAGAAAAGTTACAATAGAGGAAAAGTACAGGCCATTCTCCAGCAACAGGGAGCAAGCCACAGAGAGAAGCAGGTGACAAGGTGGGAGCCAAGTAATAGGGGTTTCAATTTTCCTCAGTGAGCAGGTGGGAACCAGTGATGATTGTAGAGCAGGAGAGTCGTGGGTTTGGTTGCATGCAGCCACCTGTGTATAAGGGGTGGTGGGAAGTGTGTGTGTGCTTGTATTTGGCCTTTTCTCATGAGCTGTGTGTAGGAGGGGGGAGGGAAATGGGGGAGGATGCTGAGGCAGCAGATTAGGGGTGCTCCTTATGGTGGCATCCTTCTGTGCCCCCCTACCATCAGTGGTTTCTGGGCGCCTAGCACCTTGCTAGGAGCTGGGAGACACACAGTGGCTGCCCTGGGGAAGCCTGATGAGGCTGCAGGCAGGGGGAGCACAGACTGGCTGCTACAGCCTCAGCTTCAAGGTGCAATGAAGGCGGCTGAAATGAGGCCGCCCACAGGATGTTGGAAACCGCAGGGGTCTGTGGGGTATCTGTCACCTGAAAGAGTCCAAGAGGCTCCCTCTCTTCCTCCCTTCATAACTCAGAGTGGATAGATTCTGAGCACAAGAGGAGACAGCCTCCCCAATGGGGATCTCAGGGAACATCCTGGAGTCAGCACCTGCCTGCTAACACCTTTCCTCCCAACCTCTAAGCCATGTCCCACCAGCAGACAAGGCTGGTCCATCAACTCCCTCTGCCGGCTCCTCTATGAGAAGCTGGGGCACTTTCTCCTGACTCTCCTGAGGGTGTTGCCTGTTTGGGGCAGTGTCTCCCAGGTTGTTCTCACTCTAGGGCTTTCTGCTCACCCAGAGCGGTGGTCAGCCTGACAGGCAATAGCCTGGGCCCTTTCCAACTCAGCAACAGCTTGAGGCTTCCTGTCTGTAGGGGCGGGGCCTTGCTGGGGTTGTGAAGGGCCCTAGGGCCCCCTTGCCTGCTAGAGCTGGGCTGTGGTTCTTTTAATTGCCTTGAGTGATGATGCCCAGGCCATGGTGAGGCCACAGGAAGTGGGACAGGCTCAGGAGATCTTCACATCACAGTAAGTGTGGTTGTTGCAGTTTCGCTGGGTAGAGGATGTTTCACTGCTTCAGGCCCATTATGTTTTGTTCGAATTCTCAGTCCCCTTCATGGAGTCTCTGGGAGGGAACCCCTGTACCCACTGTTCACCACAAGGCCCATTGCTGGTCTGGCTCCTTCAGCCTTCCTGTAGGCGCTGGGAGAGGGCAGCTTTCACCACTGTTTTCCCTTTCAACCAATCAGCTGGCCCCCTAATTTCCCAGTTTCTGACTCGGGTCTAACTTCTATGGAAGTGTCAAGGTTATTTTCCTGGATACCACTGATTCTCTGGTTGCAGTGGTTTCTACATTGCAGTGGCTGGTTTTTCACCCCACTTCCTGCTTTGTACACCCAGGCAAACTGGGTGTGCAAAGCTGGAGCCCTGGCAAGGCCCACTGCTGACCCCTGCTGGCTTCTGGGGGGCATGTATGCAAACCCTACCAGCCAGGGTGTTCAGTCACAAAGCTTTGCCTTCTTGGCCTTTCCTGGCCTTCAGCTTCTTACCTCTTTTAACCTCTCCCCTAACATCTCCTTATCAGCCTGGAGTTGGTGACATTCTGAGAATCTGGGATGCCTTCCCAGGAGCAAGGGCTCCCAGGCCTCTCTGAGGGGTACACACCCAAAACTGCATGTCCAGGTCCATGGTCTCTACCATGTCCAAGTCCATAGTCTCCATTGCATCTGGGTCCATGGTCTCCACCATGAGACAGTGAAGCTGGGTAAGGACCCCATTGCCTCCTACTTTCCTAACTCCACCACATTTCCCTAAACCAGTCCATACTAGGGGAGGGAGATCAAGCCCTTCATGTAAGAAACTCAAGGTACCTTCGAAACCAGGCAAGACTCCATCTGGAGTCTGATCACACAGCACCTGTCAGTAGCTCTGTGATCTGAGACCCGGTGCTCCTCTGGCTATCTGCCCCTGCGCCACATGTGCAGGGGCCAGATCCTCTCCACCTGGTCACAAACCAGGACACGCGTGTTCAAGGAACCCCATTTCACCTCCCTGAATGCTCCATGCCTGAGGACTGGCTCACAAACCCCCTCTCCAGGAAGCCATCCCTTCGGGCCACCTGAGCACTGACCCTCATGCTGGGCACAAGGACAGGCTCTACTAGATGGATGGAAGCACCAACTTGTTCCACTCCCTCCTGGGGCCCTGCACCCAGGCCAGAGTAGGCCTCACACTCATCCTGTTAAGATGCAGATTCTGACTCAGTGGGTCTGGCCTGTGTCTGTGGCAAAGTCCAGGTGAGGCTGCTGGGCCTTGAGTCTCCATTGAGAATTTAGGGCTGGAGCTCAGCACCTGGTAAGGACTCTCTTGATATGGCTGTATGGACAGACAAACATGGGTGAATGAACATCTATTATGGAAGAACCAAAGTGAAAGGAGCCAGCAGGTCTGGGTTATCCCTTGAGATAACAGGCACAAAGGCCTTCCGCAGACACACTTTGGTGGACAGCAGGGAGCTGTGGGCGAAGCTCATGGCCAGTTTTCCTCATTATTTTTCTAGAGTAGAAAATTTGGAAGGTTTTCATAAAGCATTTTTGTTTTTATTGCACATCATATAAAATGAACTACACTGTATTTAAAAGAGACAAGACATTCACAAGGTGCAGGGACCCGAATTCTTTTCTTCCAGGGCTTACCCATGTCCCACACTGCTCCTGAGGCTGGAGGCAGCTTTAACACACACTAACCGAGCCAGGTCACAGAGAACGTGCTTGTTCTGGGGGCTTCAGAGCTGCGCTGGGTCCTTCTGCACTGTCCAGTTTGGAGACTGCTGGTGACACTGACAGGTATTTGGGCAGGACAGCTGAGCCAGCAGAGCACCTGGTGCATGGCTGAAGAGGAGGCCTGTGGACACCTAGTCTGCTGGTGGAGACTGGGGTTACAGCGCAAATGCTGAGAAGGAAGACGGACAGGGCAGGCTGGACATCCATCTCAGGGATGGACAGACTGCAACTGATGGACGTAGAAAGCAAAAGATGTGCGAAGTCAGGCCTCGGCCTGGCCAGCGGGCAGAGGCCCACTGCCCTTCTGAAACACACATGGGCCTAACAGGGTTAAAGGGAGACAAAGAGGAGGCACCAATACAGGGAGGAACCAAGGGCCCTAAATCCAGTGGGTGGCATGTTCTGATTCCCACTCCAGGAATCGAAGTGGGAAGGAAGCTGATCCATATCGGTGCCATCATCAATTTCACAGGGGGAGCAGATGTGGTCCCAAGGCCCAGAAATGTGTGTGGAGGCCTGGGTTACAAAGGGACTACACATCCTCACACGGGCTCTGCTAATAGCCATGGGAGGGGGGCGGGCAATGGGCCAGTCGGTGTGGTCTGCCCCTCCTCTTCTTGCCCATGGGCTGCTGCTTCTTCCTCTCAATCTTCTCCTTCCGGGCCGCAGCAGTGGTGAAGGTGATGCAGTTGGTGTCCAAGAAATCCAGCAGCTTCCCTGTGGCCATGCGGATGCCCTGCTGCTTCAGCTCTGCCTGCAGCTCTGACAGCTCAAAGGGCTGGTACAGCAAGACCTTGCGGTAGAGGGCTGGTGTTGAGCGGATGTAGTGCCTCACTGCCTCCTCCATGTCCACTGCCTGCGAAGCACTGACTCCCTTCTCACCCTCCTCATCTTCTCCTATAGACTCAAAGGCCGCTCCAAACTCACTGGAAGAACTGAAAAGAACCAGATATTAGACTTCCGGCCAAGATGGAGGTGTAGGTGGACACACTGTGCCTCCTCTTACAACCAAAATTAAGGACAACAAATATTTAGAAACAAGAAAACAACCAGAATTTATAGAAAATTGAACTGTACGGAAGTCCAACAAGCATTCATCCAGACCGGTAAGAGGGGCGGAGTCGCGGCAGGAAAGAGTGGAGGTGCAGACCTGGGAACGCAGGCAGCAACGGCTGATGGTTCACAGGTGCACAGGCAGCAGCTGGCAGACCCCGGGCACAGGAAGGCAACTGTGCAGACCCAGTGAGGCCACACAAGGAGGCTGGATGACCAGGTGGTCCCACATTTGCACGAGCAGATGGTCCAGGCGGAGGGGAAGTGGCAGAGGGGACTGAATCCAGGAGGGAGAGGAGCAGGCGAGATTGTTCCCTCTCGGACCCCGCCCCCACATACAGCATCACAACCCAGTGACTGGGCTGCCCCACACTGGGGAGCGCCTGAGGCTCCACTCCTCCCTACGTAACAGCACGCATGCGTGTGCAGATAATCCAGGTGAAGGGGAAGCGGCGGAAAGGGCCGGAATCCAGGAGAGAGCGGAACAGGCGCCTTTGTTCCCTCTCAGACCCCGCCCCCAGCTATAATGTCACAACCCAGCGACTGGGCTGCCCCGCCCTGAGGAACACCTAAGGCTCCACCCTGCATATGTAATAGCCACGACCAGACTAAAACCAAAACAAAACAAAACAAAAAAAAAAAACCCACCGAAAATGGCTCAAACCGGAAAACAAATAAAAGCCCCAGAGCCAATTCCTCTAAGCAGTGAAGAGATAGCCAACCTATCAGATGCACAGTTCAAAGCACTGGTCATCAAAATGCTCACAGAATTGGTTGATTTTGCTCACAAACTAGATGAAAAAATGCAGGGTACAATACGTGAAATGAAGGAAGATGCATGGGGAACTAATAGAGATAGAAGGAAAACTGGGACTCAAATCAATGGAGTGGACCAGAAGGAAGAAACTAACAACCAAACAGAAAACGAGGAAGAAACAAGAATTCAAAAAAATGAGGAGAGGCTTAGGAACCTCCGGGACATCGTTAAACGTCCCAACATCCGAATCATAGGGGTTCCAGAAGGGAAAGAGGAAGAGCAACAAGTGGAAAACTTATTTGAACAAATAATAAAGGAGAACTTCCCCAATCTGGCAAAGGAAATAGACTACCAGGATGTCCAGGAAGCTCAGAGAGTCCCAAAGAAGTTGGACCCAAGGAGGAACACACCAAGGCACATCATAATTACATTAGCCAAGATTAAAATGAAGCAGAGAATTCTAGAAGCAGCAAGGGATAAGGGGACAGTCACCTACAAGGAAGTTCCCATCAGATTGTCAGCTGATTTCTCAAAAGAGACCTTACAGGCAAGAAGGGGCTGGAAAGAAGTATTTGAAATCTTGAAAAGCAGGGACCTATATCCAAAATTGCTCCATCCAGCAAAGCTGTCATTTAGAATGGATGAACAGATAAAGTGCTTCTCGGATAAGGTCAAGTTGAAGGAGTTCATCATCACCAAGCCCTTATTCTATGAAATGTTAAAGGGACTTATCTAAGAAAAAGAAGATAAAAATATGACAGTGAAAAGACAGCAAACTCACAGCTATTAAGAACCACACCTAAGACAAAAGCAAACTGAGCAAACAGCTAGAACAGGAACAGAACCACAGAAACGGAGATCATATGGAGGGTTAGCAACAGGGGAGTGGGAGAAGGAGAGAGGGGGAAAAGGTACAGAGAATGAGTAGCATAGATAGTGGGTAGAAAATAGACAGGGGGAGGGCAAGAATAGTGTGGGAAATGTAGAAGCTAAAGAACTTATGACACATGGACGTAACTGAAGGGGGAAATGTGGGTGGGAGAGAGTGTGCAGGGTGGAGGGGAATGATGGGGGAGAAATGGGACAACTGTAATAGCATAATCAATAAAATATATTTAAAAAAAAAACAATACCTATAGTCTTCCTGTCAAAAAAAAAAATGAAAAAAAGAACCAGATATTAGTATTTTGTAACACCCCTTTCTTCCAGGCCACCCAAGACCAGGAGCTTCTTTGAAGAAAAGAGGGTGTCTCTGTCCCCTGAGAAACCTTGCTAATGGCATGGATGACCCCCCAGTGCTGTGTCCCTGGCCCTCTAGCTGCCAGCCTGAGCAGGATCTCGTCTGAGCAGGAAGCATAAACTTCCGTCGACAGTGTCCTGTCCCCACCAAGGCGGCTTACTGGGCCGGCCCCACTCAAGGGAGCGTCCTGTGGGTTGCGGATGTGGGAGCTCCAAAGGACTGCTCAGGAGCCCACAGGGGGCTGCCCTTGAGCCCCACCTGGATATCCTGTAGTTCACACCCAGAAAACTGGTTTCTGAACATCAGCAATTGGGCTTTGCTTATGCCAACTCTCAGACCCACTGATCAGAGGACCTATGAAACCACTGGCCCTGTCCTTTGATCTGGTTACCTCTGTGAGCTTAAAGAACTGTCACTGCTGTCCACAGAGGTGGCCGTGGACTCCTGGGAGGCTGGGAGCTGGGCATCATCATCAGGGCCTAGAGGCACCACTTTGGCTGGTGACGTGTGAGGGATGCTTCCACCAGGCTGCTGCTTTTGATGTCGGGTGCCCTTGGTCTTAGCTGGTACCTTGGACCTTTGGGGAATAGGGTCAGAAGGGGCCTCCAGTCTGGCACAGCCCGCTGCCTTTGATTCCTTGGTGGTTTTCGTGGCATGTGTCTGGCCGCGAGAAGCCTCCAAAGGCACCTGTGAGAACTGCTTCTCATCCTCGGAGTCTGACTCCAGTGTCTGGTGAGTGTACTGGAATATTTCCTTCAGTTTCAGGACCATCTGGCGTTTGGGCAGAGGGCGCACCCCAAACCTGAATGGGGCAACAGGTGAACTTCAGCAAAGAGCAAACAATTGTCTACAAATTAATGGCTTTGTGTAACTGAAATCCTAAATGCCTGACTTCTATGACCATTCAGAAGGTAGTGTTTATCCTGAGTGCCAGCTGAGCTTACTCTGAAGAATATTCCAGAATGGCTGTTCCCCACTTTCTGAGCAATGGTGGTAGCAATGACTTTCCTGGGCCCAATGTGAAGTGTAGCATTCATTGGGATATAAGAGTTTTATCTCTTAAAAAAATCATGTCTCCTTACTCAGATTGTTAAGGCCTGGGTCCCATCTCCACCCACGTGACATATGGGGACCTGCCACCTGATGGGTAACCTGGGGGAGTCTCATTTCTTTGCTTCTTGGGGCCTGGGTAATTTGGGGAACAGCATGTGAAGAGCTGGCAGGGACACAGGCCCTCTCTCTACAGCAGCCCCAAAACAGCCCAGGATGGATCCGGTGGCAGTTCCTACAACTCCCAGCCTCAATACGCCTGGTCACTTGCAAGAGGGAGGGGACCACTAATGAGCAAGCTTTCAAGACCACCACCAACCTATCCAGTTCCTTCTTTAGTACCGGGGTCTCCATGATGGAATACCGTGGCATTGGCGTTATGGGTACTTTTGGGGGCAAGTTCTTCCTCCGATTAGCACCTTCTGGGTAGAACAAAAGAAACACATGGTTCAGCAGGAGGAACCTGGGGTTACCTTTTCCGACATTAGTGTAACCAAGAGAAGGATGCACTTGAAGAAGCCCAGTCCCATTTGCTCCATGAGAGCAGTGATGTCCACCCCTTCCCCATTTGACTCTGGCGTCATGTCTTCCTGTTAGGAAGCGTCTCTCAGCACACAATGAGGGCCATGGTGGCCTTGTGCAATGCTGATGCTGTATGAACGGGGCAGAAGCAGATGAATGGTTGCCACAGGCTGGGGTGCTGGGGCAATGGCAGTGACTGTACTTACAGGATGTATTTCTTGGGTGATATAAATGTTCTGGAATTAGTGGTGATGGACGTAAAACATTATGAGTATACTAAAAACCACTGAATGGTACATTTTAAAGAGTGAATTTTATGGTCTGTAAAAAATGTCTTGATAAAGCTGTTATTTTAAAAAAGGAAATGGGTAATTTTATGCCCTGGCTGGTGTGGCTCAGAAGATTGAGCGCTGGCCTACAAACCACTGGTCACCGGTTCAATTCCCAGTCAGGGCACATGCCTGGGTTGCAGGCCAGGTCCTCAGTTGGGGGCGTGTAAGAGGCAATCACACATTGATGTTTCTTTCCTTCTCTTTCTCTCTCCCTTTCCCTGTCTAAAAATAAATAAATAAAATCTTAAAAAAAAAAAAAGAAATGGGTAATTTTAAGGATAAGTAGGACAATTAGGAAAAGAACTTCTTTTCCTTGCTTTTATGAACAGGAACCCTAGCTTTTATGAGCAGGGAACCCTTTGAGACTCCCATGAAAATAATAGGCTCTGTCTCCTGAAAAATGCACAAAATTCTTTATACAATTTCAGAGTTTTGTCACCCCATAAAGCCCGCCTCAGATTCAGACTAAGGTGTCTGGTCTAGCGTCTCCTGCAGTGGTTCTCACAGCACCAGCTGGGAACCGGTTAGAAATGCAAATGCAAATTCTTGGTCGCGCCCTAGACCTCCTGAAGCAGAAACTCTGGGGTGGGGCCTGGCCACATGTGTTATAATAAGCTCTCCAGGCAATTCTGATGCCCACTCGAGGCTGAAAGTGCTGGTCAATGATGCTCAATTGGTGCAGGATTTTAAAAGGAAATGAAACACCAGGTCGCAGGCAGATGCTTGGTCCATAAGCTTTGCTTCCCTGTTACTAGTCACTGCTCAGTGCCACTCTGCCCGCTGTGGGAGGGGGCAGCACCTTGAAGGCCTACCCTAGGTGCTTTGGTTCTCCACTATGAGTGAACTGAGATGGGACGTGGCATCCTCTACCAAGTATGGACTGAGGCCCGTAATAGGCCTCTCTCTCAGCCCCTTGTGTTGTTTTTAAATTGAGATAAAATTCACATAATAAAATTTTAAAGTAATTCAGTGGCACTTAGTATCTTAACATTGTTATGCAACAACTACCTCTGTCTAGTTGCAAAATGTGTTAACCGCCCCCAGAGGAAATCCCATAGCTAGCAAGCACCTCGTTCTCCCCGAGGCCCCTGGCAACTACTAATCTGCTTTCTATCTCTATGGATTTGACTGTTCTGGTTCTTTTGTATAAATGGAATCACACAGTATGTGCTCTTTTGTAACGGACTTCTTCCACTTAGCGTAGTGTTTTCAAGGTTTATCCACATTACATCATGTGTCAGTGCTTCATTCCTTCTTATGGCTGAGTAATACTGCACTTTTTGGATAGCCCATATTTTATACATCTACTCAATCAGTTGAGGGACATTTGGGTGGTTTCCACCTTTTAGCTATTGTGAATACAGCTGCTGTGGACATTTGGGAACGAGGATCCATTGAGTCCTGGTTTTAATGATTTTGGATGTCTATGTAGGAGTAGACCTGCTGGGTCGTAATGGCAATTCTGTTTAACTTTTTAAGGAACTGCACTTGCCCAATCTTAAGACACACCTGAGGTGTGCACCTTGGCCCTTCAGAGGTGCTGGTTCAGTATTCTGGAGTGGGGTCCACAGGCAGGGATTTTTAATACGTGCCCAGGTGAGCTGTGGGGTCCAGGCAAGTTTAGGAAGCTCTGACGTACTGGCTAAGTATATATTTAATAGTAAGTCTACTCTCCCTCAACTGTGGAGAGGGGTCTGCAAGGCAAGGAAGGGGCTTGTCACAGGTCAGCAGGCCTTTCGGCACTGCCACCCATGTTGTCATTACCGATTTCCACCTGGCCCTTAGTGTAAAAGATAAACAACTCTTTCCACTACTCACTTGGCTTCTCTAATCCTTCTGATTTCGGACCTCCATCAGCTCTCGGTGTCTGGGCCAGAGAAAGAGCCTCTGGAGACTTCTGTTCTTCTCCATCCCAATCGTCCCACAGACGTGAATTCAAGAAGCTCAGCCTGCTACTCCCAGGGGAAATGGCCTGAGGGGATTTTTCTTGAGACTTCCTTTGGCCAATGCCACTTCCTCGAATGGGGGTGATGCCCAGGAATGCAGGGGAGTGGCAGTCACCACTGTCCAGGGCCTCCCCGGCCCTACTACCTGGGCTACTGGTACTCAGGGGGCCAGTCCGCTCAAGGTTCAAACTGTCAATTGGGATTGGTGATAGGGGCTCGGCATGCCAACAGCAGTCGACTGTTGGAATGGGGGGGCCACTGTCCAGCACTGGGCTGCTGCTCGCCTGATGGGAAGCCACCTCCTGCTCATCTTCACTGTCTTCCACCTCCACCACTTCATTTGCTGTGGCCTGATTCAGCAGGCTCAGCGTAGGCAGTGAGTGCTTCAGGAACTGCCCACTGAAATCAGTGAGGGCTCCTGAGGATGGAGAAGGAGCCAGCAGAGAAAAGTGCTTGTGGCTTCTGGGGCAGGGACTAGGAGGGCTTCTAGGATTGACAGAGGCCGGGCAGGATGACGATGTCTGGGGCACAATTACTGAAAACTTACTAGTGGCTCTGGGTCCATCTCTGTTTTCTAATGGGGCTCTAGGCTTGAGCTGAACCTTTTCATATCCTGACGTCCTGGACCTGAGGCCCAAGGTTTGGGTCTGCAATGAGTAGTTGCGGCTTTTGCTGGCAAGTGGGGTGGCAGGCACCAGCCATGAGGTGTCTGTGGTGCTGTCCTTGTCAGGGCTGCTCTTGGGGCTACAGAACTGCTGGGGGGTCCCTCTGCCACCCACATAGCCCTGGTTCCTTGACAGCCACCCCTCCTCCTGCTGTACTGCGGTGTCTCTCCTTGGTGGGCTTTGGGGAGGTTCCTGATCTGCATCAACGTCGATGATGGAGAACAGGTCAGAGAACTTGGGGCTAACTTTTAGAACATTCCCTTCTTCCAGGGAACCATTAAAAACTGACTTTATTTTAGTTTGTTCTAGCTCTGGCTCTTCATCTGAATCCAATAAAAGGATAATCTCATCTTCTCTGTTCATGCTGGATGGAGAATTCTGAGATCTGGAGCTCCAATGGCCAGGTTTTGACTGAGTTAGGTCAATGGATGGAGACTTTTCTGATGAGATCAAGACTCCTTTATTTTTGCACTCAAACATGGAACCACGTTCTTTGCCTTTCTCACAGTCTGGATGGCTACGTAGCGTGAGAAGGCTCTGGCCCCTCTTCTGCTTCGATGGTGAGTCCTGAGAGGCTACCCTGGAAGCTCTGCCCTGTGACTGCGGTATTGGTAGGGATAAGTCTCTTGTGCGATGAGAGTGAGGGTGTGGTTGGCGGGGACTCCTGCCTGGAGCAGGCTGTGACGGGACAAAGCATGGATACGATGCAGGTTCCTGCTGGCAAGTGGTGGGGTGGGAGCTCTCCCTTGCCCTCTCTCTGATAGTGCCGTTGCCTCTCTTGTGATCACTTGTTATTTGGGATGGTTCAAGGTATCCTCCTGGAGTTGATAAAAAGGGCTTTTTATAATCATTGACATCAACTGAATACAAAAAGGATCCTTCCTTTCTCTCTGCTGAGCGGCCCTGACAAGGGCTACAGGAGCTGGTATGATCCAGTGCTTCCTTTGGTGCCTCTGCCTCTTCCTCCCCGTCTGCACGCTGGCCCTTGAGTGGCAGGAACATGGACTGTCCCACATTTTTCCTTGTGGCGGGGGCCTCATCTCTCCCCTGCCCAGATGATTCCATCTGCCTTGCATTTTCTGACTGTTCATTAAACTGGAGGCTTGCCAGGATTTGCCCAGAACCTGGACCATCTTCCCCAACCTGGTTAGTTTCTTCCTCGATCTCTGGAGCTCTTTCCCCCTGGAGCAGCTTTCGCTGAGTAGCTGCGAATTCATAAATTTCTTCCATTTCTGCTTCATTAACCTTTTCTTTATCTTCTTCAAGGCCCTCAGATTTCAACAAGGCTTCTGCTTCCTCTTCTTCACCTACCCATATTGACCTTAAGAGTTCCTGGAAGTTCTCTGCTCTGTTTTCACAAACCTCATCTTCCTTCTCCTTCCATTGTCTGCCCTCTGAGTCCATCACAACAGATGCTTGTTTGCACAGGTGAGCAAGCTCACTCACACCAAACCTGCACCAGAAAACACCACGCATCATCACCATCCTGCACAGGGGCTGCAGCTGGGAGCTCTGGGCAAAGGCAAGAATCAGAATGGAAGTCCTCACAGGGAGGACAACTGTGACTCAGACCTGGCCTTCTCCCTGCTCTCCTGAAACTAGGATGCATATGCAAGACCCCAGGCCACTCAGTTCTAGAAATAGAGTCTGGCGGGACTTTAAGGCAAGGCTCACTAACACCACTGCACAAACAGGAAGGGGTGCATCAGGCTGAACTGCAGATAACAGCAATTGGTGGTGCTGCAAAACTGGGGGGCACATGCTGCCTTGAAAGGCATCCAAAGCACTGTGACCAATGCAAACCAAAGCCTGCTAAACCTGTCATAGGTTAGCCCAGGCCAATGAGTGTGCCAGCCTGTCACCTGCTTGCAGGCTCTGTGGTCTAATTGGTACATTTGAAACCCTAGAGGCTGAACCAATGCTTTCCTAAGAATGCATCTGAGGGCTCTGGCCAGGTGGTTCAGTCGGTTGGAGCATCATCCCATACACCAAAAGGCTGCGGGTTCGATCCCCAGTCAGGACACATGCCTAGGTTGCAGGCTCAATCCCTGGTCGAGGTGTGTATGGGAGACAACCAATCAACACTTCCCTCTCATGTTGATGTTTATCTCTCTCTCTCTCTCTCTTTCCCTTTCTCTCTCTCCCAACCTCTCTCTCTAAAATCAATGAAAGCATGTCCTTGGGTGAAGATTAAAAAAATAGAGAGAGAGAAAAATGCATCTGAGGGATGACATGACCTTGGATGAACAAGGTTTTTTATTCTAGAGGCCTTCACGCTTAGTCAGGAGGCAGAACATCGTTTTTCTGCTGAGTTACCTGCCACCTCTCCTGAGATACTGGTGTGGACAAGCTGGGTAGGTGCAAATTCATGGGAGGTGGACTAAGCCCGCTATCCACTTTTGCTTTCTGTGACCGGGGAAAGAACTGCCTCTGTTTAATCTCAGTGTTGGAACAACTGAGGAGCAGCAGTATTCGGTGGGGTGGGGGCGGGGGGGGCGGGGGCTGAGGCTGAGGGCCACCCTCTCATCACACCCAGAGAGCTAAAAGCCACATGACTTGGCAGAGGACTCTTCAAGCAGCCTTGGCCTTCCTGCAAGAGTCCATTTCTGGCCAGATTTCCTATCAATATGCCTTGTTCAAGATTACCACTGGGCATAAACTTGGTACTAAAAGGAACAGAAAGGACTCAGCCCTGATCCTCCCATGAGCCGTCAACCTGATAACGCTTGTCAGTTAATGTCAGAAGCCATGAAGTAAATGGAAAGAACAATGCAGACCTGCAGGCCAGGGAACTCAGCTCAGGGGCCAGCTGCGGAGGCAGGCCAGTGTCTGCAGCATAGAGATATTGCAGGAATGCACGGGTAGCTTCCGTGCTCACGTCGTTCAGCAGGACACGCTGCGTTCTCAAGTCACCATCTTCTACAGCGAAGAACCCTTCACTGTTTACCTGAGGGTGAAATAACATATAGGATTACTGACCGGACAGTCATGACGTGGGACAAAGCAGATGGTCTTGGGGAGGGCGGCCCTATGAGTCTCTGATCTTACAAACGGCCACAGCCCAGAGACGAGCACTAGCCAGTGTCGCTCCATTTTGTTGACCAGAAATTCTGCAGTTTAAGCCATAAAACGCCTCTGTTTTCTAAATCAAATCAGGAATAGATGTTCAACAACCCAGAGGGTTCCCTCTTAACAAGACATTTCAAAGGCAGCAGAACTTTCTGAGAGACCAACACGGTTTCTTGGATTCCAGAAACACAAAATTCAAGTCAAATGCACATCAACACAGACATGTCTGTCAGCAGCTCAACTTTAAAGACGTCAATTATAAGTCTTCATAGTTATGCAAACAGAGAAAAAAGAAAATTCTGGGGCAAGGTAAGGGAGGAGGATTTTTATTCAATGGTACAAGAACAAGAAAATCCCATGTTCCCCCAGCCTGAGGTCATTTCCTCATACCACGTCCTAACCTCAAACACGTCTTCTCCACAGAAGTGTAACCTTATGACAACTATGGAGAAAATGTTTGGGGCGCGGGGAGGGGAGCAGAGCGCGAGATGGGCGAAAGCATGGGGGACTGGAAGTGAGGTGGCTCAGGAGCGGGGAGCCAGGGGGACAGGAAAACGGAGATAGCCCGAGCAGAGAGTGGGGCGGAACAGAGGCAGAGAGGCAGGGAGGGGGCGAGGAAGGCAGAGGGAGAGGAGGCAGACTGAGAAGGACAGAGACGCTCAAGTGGGGGTGGAGGGGCTGCAGGAGACACAGCCCGTTCACCACATACTTACATACTGAATGAGACGTGGGCATCGAGCATAAAGCACGAACTTGTGTGCATACAGCACCTCCCCGCTGTCCATCTGAAACTGAACATCACTCAGGTGCGGGTTATTGACCATGGCACTGAAGTCAGCAACCAGCAAACCGAGGGAGCCCTGAAACAGGAGGAGAGCTGTCACTTCCATCTGTCACTTGCCTCCCTAACTGTGGAAGTTCCCCAGCTGGGATGATGCTAGGATGGCCAGGCAGACCACTGCACTCCTCTCAATAGGGTTCCTACGCTGGATTCCACCTTGAAGTTACCGTAAGTCATTCAGCAACACGGAATGGCAAAACACTAACTTCTTTCTCAAATACTCTATCGCGTGAGTTCTCTGGGCTAAAATGGAAGGGACCAGCAATGGAGAGGCATGGGCATTCTAAAAAGATGGAGCTGCAGGAGTGGTAGCTCCTGAGCACCGTGCGTGGCAGGCCTAGTGTTTCACGTTGTTGTGTGGCCCCGTGAAGAAACTTCCCAGCCTGGTGTGACAGATGAGGACCCCCAGTCCATACGGTTCAGGAACCCGGCTGAGAGGAGCTCCAAGTCCTCTATGTGCCATGGTCACCAGGAGAACTTGGTGTGATGCTGACGTACTAATGGCGTGACAACCACTCTAAGGGAAACCAATTTCTCACACAATTCATCACCAACGCAGAACATGAACTATTAGGGAGAGGCCAGCCCAGACCAGCATGTCTGAGGGGCAGAGTGAATCCTGAATGAATGAAACTCTAAGAAATGAGTGCACAGAGCACTCAGCTGAATGAGGTGACCTCACAGAGTAATGGCAGGCTCCCAGGGCTTGGTAAATGAGCTACCCCCACAGTTCAGTGACAAAATGGTCAAAGCCTCATGGCGGACTCCCAACACGGGGCAGGAAGTTGATATAGGTTCTTGCCTGACTCGGCTCAAATACAGTTTAGGGGGCCAGTGGACTCCTGCAAGGGCCTGAAGGCTGGTGGTGAGCTGACCGCACTGAACATATGACGAGCACCAGCAGCCGGGACCACAGAGCCAGAGCAGGGCCAGGCCCCACAGAGAGGTCCTTACCGAAGCCTGACCGCCCATTTCCAAGTGCTGCTCCTCAGCTGGCAGGACAAACCCAGTCAGTGGAAGGCCACCGGGCAGATCCATCCCTGAGAGAATTCATAGGTTAAAAGAACATCACCTCCTGGCAACGTCAGCCTCCAGAGCATCAACTGTGGGCTGAGCCAACCCCAGAGGGGCCTTAGACTTCTTCAGTGAAAGTGATGCCCACAAACCACTTTTACCACCACCCCCTTCCAACAGGGAGAAACACAAACAGTAAAATAAACAGAGTTAGGCTACCAATCACTGGCTCTGGATGAATGGCTCTATCCTTGGTTAAAGTTGAAGGAAATGGTGATATTTACCTGTGTCACATTCACCTTTGAGGAAAAAAAAAATGAAAGTACCTATAGAGACTACCGTTTCTCCCCATCATAGGGGGACACACCAGGGAACCTTAAATCTGAGCTGCGTTCACGGTCTTGGTCTCAGCCAGGGTGGTGAGGGCCAGAGGGTGAGGTTGGCTCACGTGTCCCATCCTGTGTCTCACCTGTGGTTCCCTCAGAGTCAGCCAGGGTCCCGCTGCTGGGCAACTGGCTGCTGCTCAATCCCTCCCTTGCCAGGTCCATGAGGTCCTGCAGGGCCTGGTACTCCCTTTGGCTGGCAGAGGGTGGTGGGTTTCTGGGACAGGTGCTGTGGGGAGCAAGTGGCATGTGCACACCTGGCTGTGGCTGGTCAGGTGACACTTGTGGCACCGTGGGCTCCTGCGTGAGACCCTGAAAGAAGCCAGAGGCCAAAGTGACCACGTGACTGCTGTAGCACCCACCACCCACACAGCCCCTGATGGTGCCAGCCACCCTGGAGGAGCTGTGGGAAAATTTGCTTCATCACCATCTGTCAGCAGGCCTCTCTGCCATGGCAGAGGCCATGCCCATGGCACCCACATCTTCAGAAAGATTCCTGGGAGCCCCTGTCTCCTTAATGTCATCTAAGTGGCCTCAAGCAAGTAAATGTCGATTCTAGGACCACCTGCATCAGGCTTGTGTGGTTCCTGAGCCCCATCACAGGCAGACCGAGTCAGCCCTCTGGGAAGGGGCCTGGGATCGTGCATGCTAAACAAACTGCAGGAACACAATACGTTTGGGAACCAGTGGTCCTCCCTGTTCTTACCAGGACAGCCATCTAGTCACTGCCAAAAGAAACACCCTATGGCTGACACCCTTAGGCTTCCGCCTTTCCCTCCTCCTAGAACTTTCTGTCCCCCAGCTGTTGATTCCCAGCGCTGTAATCCTAGAGCTGCCAAACCCTCCCCACACCACCCAGAGCCCAGCCGCCTGTGTCTGGAGGAGAGGGCACACCTTGGTGGACTGCTGGGGCACCACGGGAGGCACCAGACTGGCTGTGTAGAAGGATTCCAGGGCCCAGGCCCCAGTCAGGGCGCTGCCTTCCCACAGAAAGTTCTGCTTCCCTTCAGGTGGTTGCAGACACCTGCTGGCCTTTTGTAGCTTTTCCTTTAAAAGTCTGCTTGCAGGAAGTGGTGGCGTACTGGACAACTCTACTTCCTCTTCTGCAAAGAGCTGGGCCACACGATCCTCAATCTGTCTTCCTGTGGTTTCCGAGTCCTGGACTAACAACTGGGGTGGGGAAAGGGGTGCTTTCTTCTTGCGACTCTTCTTCTCTGGAGAAAGAAAAGTAACAGTTAATAACAGAGGTATCCACACAGCCTGAGGCCCGGCAGTAACCCTCAGCCAGAGGCAGTCAGGCAAGGCTCCCCTGGAGCCACCACTTGTGGATACACATACCTGTTGTCAGTCTTTTCCTCTCGGAAACAGCAGTTCCCGGTGTGAGCACTGCAGGCACAGCCGCCTGCTCCATCTCGGACCGGGACAGAGCCATGGCCACCTGCAGGTCCTCTGACAGGTCCTCAGGCTCATTGACCTTCCGCCTCTTCTGTGGCTCCTTCTTCTTGGGGGCTCCCTTCCTTTTCAGACCTCCAATGTGATTGCTGAAGCTTAAAAGGCAGCCAAACAGAAAGGTTAGTGACAGCCAGAGTTGTGAGCACATCCTATTCTGAGGTGGTCGCCACTGGATCAGAGAGGGCTGGACCCCTTCTCCTCTGTTAGGGAAGAGAAAATGGGTAAATGTGGACCCTCCAGACAGAGGCATCAAGTGCTCTGGGAATTCACTGTGCTCACTGCGTGCCTCACACAAGCTCACACAATCCTGGGCCAAAGTTCAGCTCAGTCCAGGCACGAAAGGGTCTGGGTCCTGTGGCGTGATTCTGCCCGGCCAGGTTGGGGTGGCAGTGCCACACCTGCACACCTAGATGTGGCCAGTCCCTTCCAGTCGAGTCAACATTCTATGGCTCCGTGTCAGCACCCCACATTCTCCCAACTTCTGCCCGTTCATACTTCAGATGCCCCTTAGATGGTCCTGGACACATTGGCCATGAAAGGATTCCTTCCCTCCTACAGGGGCTGCAGGGCTACAGGGCAGTGCCTCTGCCCAAGGCCTGAAGGAAGGGCCTCTCAGTTTGGATCACCAAAGTGGTCAGCGGGCTCGGAGGCCAATGTACAGTGACTCATTTGGCTTGGAGAAGATTTACTGAAAGATATTTCTGGCTGGAGAGAACCTAGACTGCCCGCTGATTCCCAACAGGCTGGGCAAGAAGCAGAAAGGTAAAGGTGAGAAAGAAACCAACAGCAATCCCAAGATCACCTTCCCTGCAGCTGTAGGGAATTCTGGAAACACCTCTGGCTTTCACAAAATCTCATGCTCTCCACTGGGCCTGTGATGGCTCCAGAATCTCAGCTATCATCTCAGAAGATCTAAGAGAGCCCTGATTCAGTTCTAACTTTCAATAACCATGGCCTCCGAAAGGGAAAGGAGCTACCCCAACCTCCCGGGGCCCTACCATTATGTAAGCTGCACCTCTGGACCCATCAGACAGGGCCGGGGCCCTGATGAAAGCAGGTGAAGGGTGTAGAGGCGAGTGGGGTGCTCTGACCAGCACGTGTGCTCTGGCCAGGGAGTCATGACCATCCCAGAGTTCCAAATACCCCGGGCTTGGCCTTAGGGCAGGGGAGGCTCAAAGTCTCAGCGAGGGAATCCATTTGTAGCTTTCTATTTTAACAGCCTTCTAGAAGAACCCTCACACACATCTTGTTTCACTTCTTGGAGGTATTTAAAAAGCAGATTTATTTTATCTTGAGTAGATAGATTCAGTGTGGTCCTGGCAAAAGACAAGTAATGGCTTAGGTAACATCTATTCTCAGCCTTAAGGCTTCCAAGTCTACAATGCTAGTTAGTGCTGATAGGCTAAAATGCAGACAGACTCACCAGCAAAGACTCAGCCTCACCCTCCCCATCTCAGCAGGGACCCAGCTCACATGCCCAGAACCCGTGTGCAAGGCAGTGGCCAGGACAAACAAACTGCCCTTGGCATTCCCTTTGCTCTTGACAGCTGTCCAAGAAGTCCCAAACCTACAGCAGTCCAGGACTAAAGCTGCCCGTGTTCCCTGTAACGTCGGGGTCTACTCTGGCACCCACAGCAGCAGGGACAATGCAGCACAAAGCTGACCCTCTGCCACTTGTGTGCCTGTGGTTTGCATGCCGAAGACTTCTGTCATCAGCAGGGCCTCCTATTTTAACACTTATGCTTTTAACTCATGCAAATATTTTGTAAAGGCCTATGGTTCTGTCTCACCAACTCTTTGAACTATGCTGAGTAATCTTACATTAACAGTATGAAAATTGGACTATGCTGAGATGCAAGTGAGGCTGTACCACACATGAAACAGATGTGGTAAAGGGAATTACCAAATTCTTAGCAGCTCTGGAGGGCATTGACCGCAGGGCCTTAGGAATGGAAAACTCTCAGGAAGAAGGATCTCAAGGAAACCAGTCCAACTGGTCACTTCCACAGACACAGCCACACCCACACGGACCACTTCAAAGCCATGCAGGATGCGGAATTTGTCCCCTACTCAATCCCTGTGGAGACCATGACTGACTTCCTCCTCATGTTTCATTTCCAGAATCAAAGAGGGCTCTATTGTCCTCTAACACTACATAAGGTTTTATTTTTTCTTTTAAAAGACAAATCAGAGTACTTCTTTGATTTTCTCCTTTTCATTTGACTCACCTCGGTACCTGGGCCGGTGTGCCACAGGCCCCCTCAGGCTGAGCTGTCTGCAGCCGCACGGCCTGGAGCAGAAGCTGGGGACCAACCTCCATCTTCACTGCACACTTTTTCACGTGACTGATTCTGCTCTTTGGGGTGAGAAATGGCTTGCCACAAATTGGGCATTCAGGGATCTGAGGTGCAGTAGGTCTCAGTGCCTTTTCAGCCTCATCCAAGCACCTGAAGAAGACAGTAAACACAGGAGAACTGCCTTCCCTGGTGGTTCCACATCTACAAGGACATGCTGTGGGCCAAACCTTATCCCCTCCAAGCCAGTCCCTCCACACAACCTGGAGTCAGCCTCCAGATACGGAATTTAGGTATCTGTTAGCAAAGGTGACTGAAGAAAGCAAGGACAGGTTAAACATAATCAATCATAGAGCCACCACACGATCCAGCAATTCCACTCCTATGTGTATAGCCAAAAGACCTAAAAAGAGATACTTAAGCCAACACGTGAAATGCATGTTCATAGCAGCTCTATTCGCAATACCCAAATGGTAGACAGTGGAAAAGTCCATCAATGGATGAGCAGAGAATCAAGATGTAGTCAATCCATACAATGGTATATTACTCAGCCATGAAAAAGAAGAAAGCACGGACACATGCTACAACATGGGGGAACCTTGAAAACACTATGCTGAGTGAAGGAAGCCAGACACACGAAGGCCACACAGTGTGTGATTCCACTTATGTCCTGAACAGGCAAATCAATACAGATGGAAAGCACATTAGCTGTTGCCAGGGGCTGGGGGAGGGGCACATGGGAAATGAGTGCTAATGGCTACAAGTTTTCTTTTGGGGGTGATGAAAATATTCTAAAATTGACTATGGTGATGGTTGCATAAAACTCTGTGAGTATTACTGAATGAAATTGATTGAATTGATCATTCTAAATGCATTAATTGTATGTGAATTATATCTCAATAAAGCTGTTAAAAAATAAAAAGCAAGGGCAGGCTGACACCTACTCTGAGGTGCTATTGTAAGGTGTCTCAAGATTACCCCTACAGCCATGGGGGCCCCTGCCCTGGTCACACCCACAGGAAAGGTGACAGCTGAGCTGCTCCTACCAGTTCACGTGCTGCTCCCTCCGTGTCACGTTCATAGCTGAGAGGTTCTTTTGACAGATCTGGCAGAAGAACAACCCCTTCTCCTCCAGGCTATCGTCCTGTGCAGAGGCTCGTTCCTGCCGAAACTCCTGCTGCAGGGCCAAGGCCACTGCACCGTCGCTCTCTGTGGCAGGGAGCCAGGGCCCAGACCCTGTGGAGAGGCACAGAGGTCCATGAGGACGAGCTCATCCTCAGACCTCTGCACATTTGTCAGATCTTGCAGGACAAGGACAGCGGGTGTTGCGTGGAGAAACTGGACCCCATACTACTCTGCCTCATGGCAGGCACCATCCAGTGAAACGGGGCTCCTTCAACAGCACTTCTCAGACTTTACTGTGTGTAAAAATCCCTGGGGACCTGGCTATAATGAAGGTTCACATTATGAAGGTCAGGGTGGAGCCTGAGCTCCTGAATTTCTAATAACTCCCAGTAAGGCTGATACTAGATGTCCAGGACCACTCTTTGAGCATCAAGTCCTAGAGAACTTTCATTTTTCCCATTTCTGCAAAGTCAGCTGCCATGGACATGCCAGGTTTATAAGGCTCTATTCCAACGAATCCAAGTTTTCTCTTCAAAGTTCAACCTTTCCTACTGCTGTGACCTCTGTGAGCTTTGCTGCCCATCCGGGAAGAACCAGGTCAGAGCAAAACCCCAAGGAAGCACGCCCACCTCTGCCACCCTGGCACGTCTGATATTGCTGAAGCAGACACTTGGCATTCATAACGGATATGCCCTGAAAACTTCATAAATTCCCAATTCTTGAATATTACTAATGGCCTGTCCTTCTTTCCACCAAAGAGAGAAGCATCATGGTTTATTTTGTGTCCCCTCCCCTTTATTTTTTAGCGAAGCAGTGGTTTCTCTCTCCTGAGCATTACTGGGTATGATGTGAAGATATATGGAAGCAACCGAGTCACATGTAGGGGAGGCACGGAGCTCACATACTGGCTAAACAACTCCTCTGCACCCCTTGGGTGCTCAAGGGCTCAAGGACTGATGCCACAGCAGATGTCACCTTGCTACTTGTGTGGACCTTTGGGGTAGCCTGAGAATCATCAGTTCTCCTAGGGTGAAATATGCAAATGCAGTCCCATGAGACCACATGCTCATTAGCCGTACACCTGTCAACACAGTTTCTTCCTATTCCTTTTCCTTTTATACATTTTCATCCAAAATAAGGATTGATACTGTTTAGGGGATAAAGACTGGAAGCACCAGATATTATGTGCTTCTTGGAGTGGTGCACAGCACCTGCAAACCGGTGATGCCCAACTGCTTAACCTGGAGCCAGTGACACCTGTCACTTCCTCAGTATGATGCAACACAGAGGTTTCAGGAAGGGGTTAAATGACATCATGAAGAAACAACTGAGCAAATCCAGAAGGTGGTAAATTTTAAGACAATTACCTGGACTCTTCAAAAAGTATCATTAAAACAAAGACAAACACAAGACAAGGGGACTGTTCTAGGCTTTAGACCTTAAGAGACTACTGGCTATATCCACAGAGAATGTACGAACTTACAGTTCTGACAAACCCTTGGACACCAGCTCCCAAAGTCATTCTTGGGACAGCTGGGGAAATTTGACTATGAACTGGGTATCAGGCAACATTACGGAAATAGGTGCGCTAACGCTACTGTGCTTATGGAGAACCCAGGTGTAGAGTGCCATGATGCCTATCGCTTACTTTCACATGGTACGGAACAAGCACATACCTTTATAGAGACATAAAAAAATATATGGCAAAGTGTTAACAACTGTTAAATTTTGGCTGAAGACACAGAGAGTTTGTTGTAAAATATTCTTTGACTTTTCTATATGGAGTAAATTCAAAAGAAAAAGTCAAAATTAAAACAAGAGAAAGAGGTACCTTGTCAAAGAAACTGAGTAATGACCCAGGAACTTGTTGTTCTCTGGCTAGATGACACAAAATGGCAAAGGTAGAATGCCAGGCAGAGCCCACCCTCAGTAGAAATGCAGTGAAGGTTGGTTCCTTCTTGTTCCCCTTCCTCTAGAATTAGAACTTATTCCTGTTGGGAATACAGAAAACTCCCATCATACCATTCCCCGCCATCGTTGCTTCTGGAGAGCCGTCTGGGACATTTTCTTCAAGTGTAGCCTGGAAGGAGCACCCATCTGAAGTATGTTTCAAACGCTCAGGGTCTGCTCTCTTGAACTGCTGCATTCGCCGCAGGACCACCTCAGCCGCTCGGGGTTTGGAGGGACTTGGCACCATCACAGTCAGACAGGGAGGTGCGGGCTGGGAGTTGCTATTAGGAGCAGCCTCTGAGGAGAAAAATATTCACATGCGTCCATTCTAGGTAGAGAAACAAAACACTCTGCCACCAAATACAGGTCAGACATAAGTTTCTCAGGGGTCCTTTACCAACTAGTTTAGGTTTAACCCTCAAGTGTGAATAGGACTAATTATCTCTCGGTAACCTCACTGTTTGTGGTAAGAGAACTGTACCTCTCATAAAGGTCTATGATAGGAGACGGAATGGAGAGGAACTGCTAACGAGTACGGGGTTTCTTTGGGGGTGATGAAACGTTTTAAAATTAGGTAGTGGAAATGGTTGCACAACTGTGAACACACTAAAACCATCGAACTGTACACATTAAAAGAGTGAATTTTGCACATATGAGTATCTCTATAAAGCTGTTATTAAAGAAATATTAATGACAAACATTTATATCTTTCTAGGTCAGAAGTTCTCCTTTAACTTGATCTCCCCCAGCGGAGATCCACGAAGCCCCTGAAGTTGTATGTCAATTTTGCAGGGATGCGTGGGGGTGCGGTTTTCAGTGGAAATCATGCATACCTATCACTAGACTCTCAGAGCCACGCTCCTCTCAGTGAGGAGCATAAAGGACCAATGGCATTTCGGCAACATTGCTGAAGCTGTACAACAGCCTCTGCAAGCTAAGCCTTTACCACCACTCCATTCAGAGGTCATGCTGACCACCCTGGGCACAAAATATTACATATTTAAGATCAGGAAGTGAAGGCAAGAAAAACTTAGAAACAGAAGTTTGGAGACCTTGTTCTGTATTAGATATGCAAGGCTGGTTTTCAGTTCTGCATGAAGAATATATGCTAAGCGTATGGTTAGGTACATCAAGGCCAGCACAGTAAGAGAGCTGCTTTAAACAAATGAAACAAAACAAAACATGGTGGGGGAAATAAACATGTATTTGGAAAAGAAAGGAAGAACTTGAGGATTCTCCTGGAACTTAAGCTCATATGGTACCCACTATGGAATGACTTAGAGAAAATGGGAGAAGTAGCATTATTTTCATGTTCATGTAACTCATATATAATGTGAGTCAACTATGTGATGTAAACATTAATAGGAAACTGGAAGAGGGCCCTAAACATAATCATGTGGAAAACTCACACAGGGGTTCTATTTTTAAATGACTATTATTTAAAACAGGAGTAGGCAAACCATGGTCCTTGGGCTGGTTGTCTGTTCTGTAAATGAAGTTTTGCTGGCACACAATTCATTCACATATTGTCTAGGGAATTGAGGAGTGGTGACAGAGACCGTATGGCCTGCAAGGCCAAAAAAATTTACTGTACTACCTGGCACTTTGCAGAAAATTTTCCAACACCTAGTTTAAAACACTACAAATCACCACTGGCTTCCTCTCTGGAAGTTCTGGCCGGGTTTCTGGCCGGGTTACCTGTCTGGGAGCTCCATGCACTCTCCTGGAGCACAGAAGAACCAGGCATAGTTCCTTCCCCATTCTCAGGGGGAGCTGGTTTACTTTCTTGCTGCTTGGGTGCCCCTTGTTTTTTCACCCTTGCAGCCTGGCTGCCAGTTCGGGTCTTCCTCTCCCTAGGGACTTGAAGGGTGTTGCTCTTGGTAGCAGCTGGTTTGGCTCTTTTCGGTCTGTTTGTTATCTGAGTGCTGTTCGAGGCCTTTCTTGTCTTCCTTTCCCCTGATACTTCCTTGGAGCCATTCTTTTTCACCCTTTGGAAAAAGCTGGCACAGAGTTCCTTAAAATCATCATCTGACTCATCCATCATCAGTCATAAGGCTTTCAAAGTGGTTTTCAGAGGACTGAAGGTCTATCTGGGGGCCCAAGAATGAGCCTAGCTGGGCCTCATTCAGAATCACAGCTTCACTGGGGTTCTTCTTTAAATCTCACTGTGATACGTGAAGAGTTTGCACAACTGAGAAAAAAAATACTGTTTTCCCCTCCATAATGATTTAAAACATTTTTCTTCAATTTGATCCTGTGTTAAACAACACGTTTAAAGCGTCCTTCTGTTAAAGTTCACATTTGAGAGGTCTGGTTGCCCAATAGAAGCCTCCGAGATAGAATACATATGAAGTTGATTCTCAGGTCATTGTCCAAGATCTCCATGGTGATAAAACACACTTGGTTCGTTTAATTTCACATCTGTGGAAAACCAAAAGCATCTAGGTGTAATTAGACAAATACTGTCATTTTGTGCCATTTCTTCTGAGAAGGCATAAGAGCATGCAGAGTATAGGAGTGACAATACCCCTGTCAGTACTCAGGTACAGCTTGGTTAACATAGCCCCATCATCCTATAGGACATCACAACACAATGTGGGCACGGGGGTTGTCTAAAAACCCATCAAAGTAAGTTCTGTCACAGACAGAAAAACTCGGGCATCTGGGAAGAGTATTGTTTTTACTGAAATCTGGGGAATAAGTCCCATGAAGTGCAGTCACCACAAAAACATGATGATTCCCAAATCCAGAAAAACTCTCTCTTAGGTCTATGCTGGTCCAAGGACTCTAGCTATCAGAGGCTCTATCAGCAGGCAACATAATGAAAGAGGGAGAATGAGAATGAATATGCTCTTGCGCACTCAGGAGATAGGAACAAATAAAAGGTAAGAACACAGGAGGCTCATCCTTCATTGATACAACCAATTTTTCCAACTCAAAAAAGGCCACTTTCTCCATCCTCTCACCCCAGCAAGAGCTCTCCAAACTCAGGTGACTAGAATGCGGTCCAAATGCAAGGGTTAGGCCTTATGGGCCTGATTATTTACATCAGCACAGTTTAGTGGGGTTCAAAAATCAAAATTGAATGACTCAGAGGCAGAAAGTTCATTTCAAATTCAATAATGTAGTCTCCACTGTCCAAGTAATCTGATTAATCATCTAGTTTTCCTCTGCTAGGCAGACACAGTCCTACAAGCTACTTAGCATGGCTGGCTCATTCACATCTTACATGTCACCTCCTTAGAGGTGCTTCCCCTCATCCTCCAAGTACACTCTCTCCATCCCTATTATTTTTTCATCACACAGTTTTCACAATAGCACTTATCACAAGTTATAATCATATGTAATAGATAACATTTACTGAATGCTTCCTATATGCCAGGCACCAGTGCAATTGCTTTACAAGTCTAATTCATTGAATCCTTGCAACAATCTTATTCGGTAGAATCTATTGTCATCCCTTCTTTAACAGCAAGGAATCAAGCATAAGAATGAGGAACTGGCTCAAGGTCACACAGCTTTTGAAAGCAGGACCAGGATCAAACCTAGACATTATGGTTTCAGGGCATCAACTCCTATTCATTTACTTATTATCTGCCCTCTACTAGCTCAAAACTTAAAGAGGGTACACAGATTCATATATTTTACTATGTATTCTCTTTGGCAGATAGGCATCTGACTTGTAAAAAGTGCTCATCAATTACTTGTTAAATTAATTAACTGCAAAGAGTTTGGTATAATAGGAGCGAAGAGAAAGTTGGGGTGGGAGAGGAGGCTTCAGTAGAGATCCGTGTCCTAGCGTTTGGAACATTAAGCTAACCAAACAATTTTATCCTGTTGCGATGGCAAATTCCACTCTCCACACTGCAGTATCCACATCTCTGCTGCTAAGACAGTTCATCTCCTGTACGTACTCAATCAGCATTTGCTTATTGAGGTCCTACGAGACCTCAAGTTTCCAGAGGGCCGGCGACTTTTGCCTACTCAGCTTTGGTACCTACGGCTGCGCCAGGCTCCTAGCGAACGCAGAATGAATGGGAATGTGAGAGACAGACCATTCCGTTCCCGTCAATCCGGTAACACACAGGAAACGGGCAGGAGGCTCAGCCTGGGGAAGGGCTGCCAAAGACTCTGACGACTAATTCCGATCGCCAGACTGTCCCCCGAGCAGTGACTCCGTGGACATCCGGATCCCCCCTCCTCTCCTCCCTTCAGGCAGCCCAGGCCTCCTCCACCCAAGCACTGCTCCTGCCTCTACACCGCTGCTGGAAGCGGGTGACAGAGGCCCGAGATGGCTGGATCTCCAACACCGGGGTGCATACTCCTTGCCCCAAAGCCCAGCCCCTCCTACCTCCGGCGCCGCCGGGGCACCGTCTCAACGGAGAGCCTCAAGCCTGCGCATGCGCCGCCCGGCTCCCCAACCCCTTGCTCCTGCAGAGAATTGCGTCTGCGCAGGCGTTGGCGCAGGCTCAGCGCATTCAAGGAGGCTTGCTTCCCATCCTCCTCCGCGGCCTTGGCGCGAGACGATCAGCGTTTCGGGGAGGGGTGGGGGCGTGAGGCATAGCAAGGAGGTGCGCGGTGGGGCGCGGTGGAGCGCGATGTTTTAGAGCTCTCTGGCCGCAGGCCTGAACGGTGGCTGTGGCTGCTGCAGCGACGTCCGGAAAAGTCTATTAAGTGTTGAGGAAAAGTAGGGGTGAGTTCAGGACACCGCCGCAGTTTCAAGCTGAATTTTGGGTCCACCAGGGTTTACACAGGAAATGTTTGCATATTCAGTGGTAGCCCTTCCAGCACACCTGCCTGAGGAATCAACGAGTAAACAGAGGGAGGGGGGATTTGGAGACGCACCAAATGAAGCTTGACCGGGAGGGAGACCTTCCTTTCTAGTGATAGTAGTCAACAGGTGGAGCCCTAGAGGTTGGCAGGTGTAAGCTGGAGAGTCATCCTGTGCGTGCTGAGGCTGAGGTGATACGCAGGATCTCCAGTCTGGCTGGAGGGGTTCGCCACTGGCCACCATTTAAGGTGGTTTACAAATCACATTAAGGTTTTGGACTTCAACCTGGGGTCATTGGAAGCCATTGAAGATTTTGATTTTTTAAAAAATATATTTTATTGATTATGCTATTACAGTTGTCCTAGTCTCCCCCATCATTCCCCTCCACCCTGCACACCCTCTCCCACCCACATTCCCCCCTTTAGTTCATGTCCATGTGTCAGAAGTTCTTTAGCTTCTACATTTCCCACACTATTCTTGCCCTCCCCCTATTTTCTACCCACCATCTATGCTACTTATTCTCTGTACCTTCCCCCCCCTCTTCCTCCCACTCCCCTATTGCTAACCCTCTATATGATCTCCATTTCTGTGGTTCTGTTCCTGTTCTAGCTGTTGGCTTAGTTTGCTTTTGTTTCAGGTGTGGTTGTTAATAGCTGTGAGTTTGCTGTCCTTTTACTGTCCTATTTTTATCTTCTTTTTCCTAGATAAGTCCCTTTAACATTTCATAGAATAAGGGCTTGGTGATGATGAACTCCTTGAACTTGACCTTATCTCAGAAGCACTTTATCTTCCCTTCCATTCTAAATGACAGCTTCGCTAGATAGAGCAATCTTGGATATAGGTCCTTGACTTGGAATACTTCTTTCCAGCCCCTTCTTGCCTGGAAGGTCTCTTTTGAGAAATCAGCTGACAGTCTGATGGAAACTCCTTTGTAAGTGACTGTCCCCTTGTCCCTTGCTGCTTCTTGAATTCTCGCCTTCATTTTAATCTTGGCTAATGTAATTATGAGGTGCCTTGGCGTGTTCCTCCTTGGATCCAACTTCTTTGGGACTCTCTGAGCTTCCTGGACTTCCTGGAAGTCTCTTTCCTTTGCCAGATTGGGGGAGTTCTCCTTTATTATTTGTTCAAATAAGTTTTCCACTTGTTGCTCTTCTTCTTCCCCTTCTGGTACCCCTACAATTCAGATGTTGGGACGTTTAAAGATGTTCCTAAGCCTCTCCTCGTTTTTTTAAATTCTTGTTTCTTCATTCTTTTCTGATTGGATGTTTCTTTCTTCCTTCTGTTCCACTCCATTGATTTGAGTCCCAGTTTTCCTCCCATCACTCTTGGTTCCCCATGTGTTTTCCTTCATTTCACTTATTGTAGCCTTCATTTGTTCATCTAATTTGAGACCAAAATCAACCAATTCTGTGAGCATCCTGATCACCAGTGTTTTGAACTGTGCATCTGATAGGTTGGCTATCTCTTCGTCACTTAGAGGAATTGGCTCTGGGGCTTTGATCTTTCCTCCCATTTGAGCCATTTTTGTTGTTGTTGTTGTTGTTTGGGGGGGGTCTGGTCTGGGCTGTTATGTAGTGAGAGGCGGAGCCTTAGGTGTTCCCCAGGGTGGGGCAGCCCAGTTGCTGGATAGGGATGCTGTACGTGGGGGTGGGGTCCAACAGGGAACAATGGTGCTTGCTCCACTCTCTCTCGGATTCCAGTCCCTTCTGCCACTTCCCCTTAGCCTGGATTATCTGTGCGAGAATGTGAGACCACTTGGTCAGCCAGCCACCTTGTGCGGCCTCACTGGGTCTGCCCGTTGCCACCCCATGCCGGGGGTCGGCTAGCCGCCGCCTGCATGCCTGGAATCTGCCAGCCACTGGTGCCTGTGTGCTCAGATCCGCCAATCTCCACTTTTTCCTGCCATGACTCCGCCCCTCTTACTGGTCTGGATGAATAATTGTCGGACTTCAGTACAGTTCAATTTTCTATCAGTTCTGATTGTTTTCTTGTTTCTAAATCTTTTTGTCCTTAATTTTTTTTTGCTTTTTAATACTTTGTTTTATTTTTTATCAGTATTTTTTAATTGTTGATCTTGTACAGTTTTCTGTCTTTTACTCCCACCCCAACCCACTGTCCCAGCCCTCCCCACCTCCCTTCCATTTCCACCCCCCATATGTCCACATATGTCCACAAGGACATTTGTCCATGTGTCCTTTATACTTGTTGCTCTAAACCCTTCCCCTTTTCCCCTGAAATTCCTTCCCCTCTACCCTCTGGTGACTGTCAGCCTGTTCTCAATTTCAGTGTCTTTGGTTATATTATGCTTGTTTGTTTGTTTTGCTGATTAGGTTCCTGTGAAAGGTGAGATCATATGGTATTTGTCTTTCACTGCCTGGCTTATTTCGATTAGCATGATGCTCTCCAGTTCCATCCATGCTGTTGCAAAGGGTAGGAGCGCCTTCTTTCTTTCTGCTGCATAGAATTCCATTGTGTAAATGTACCACAGTTTTTTGAAAAATATGGAACGCTTCACGAATTTGCATGTCATCCGTGCGCAGGGGCCATGCTAATCTACTCTGTATCATTCCAATTTTAGTACATGTGCTGCCGAAGTGAGCACTGTGGTCCTTAATTTTGGTTGTGCAAGGAGGCACAATGTATCCACCTACACCTCCATCTTGGCTGGAAGTCAAGATTTTGATTTTAAAGAGTTTTACTTGCAGTGTGAAAATGGATCTGGAGTAGCAAGATGAGCCCTATTAGGAAGCTGTTAAAATCTAGGTGAGAAATGAGGGTGTCCTGAATTAGCAGTGAAATGGAGAAATAGTAAGACATTTGAAACACCATGACCTAATTATTTGTTAGAATTTGTAGATTTCTGGCCAGAGTACCTGAATAGAATGTGGTCCAAAGCACTGGAATAATGGAATACAGGAAGTGTAAGTTTGGAGGGAAGACAATACATAGAGGTTTTTAAAATATATATAATTCACATATAAAATTCACCCTTTTAAAATGTATGATTCAGTGGTTTTTAGGACATTCACAAGGTTATGCAACCATCATCACTGTCTTAATTCCAGAACATTTTTTAATCCCATTTATAATGGTACAAATAGAAATCTTTGTACCATTAGCATTCCCTTCCCATTCCCCCTTACTCCATACCCCAGCAATCACTAATGTACTTCTGTTTCTGTGGATTTGCCTAGTGTGTACATTTTATATAAACGAGTTCATTCACACAATATGTGGCCTTTTCTGTCTGGCTTTTACCGAACATACTGATTTTAAGGTCCATGTTGTAGCATGAGTCAATTTATTTCTTTTAATGGCTGGATAATATTTCCTTGTATGGCTGTACCATATTTTGTTTATGGTCAGTTGATGGGCATTTGAGCTGTTTCCGTATTTGGCTATTATAAATACATGATGCTGCTGTGAACATTCATGTACAAGTTTTGTGTTTTTAGTTCACTTGGACATACACCTAGGAGAGTAATTGCTGGGTCGTACTACATTTGGTTCTGAGTGCTGAGTGTGAAATGCTAATAGAACTTTCAAGACCTTTTTTTTCTTTCTTTTAATTTTTATTTATTGATTTTAGAGAGAGAGACATCAATTTGTTGTTCTACTTATTTATGCCATTCATTGGCAATTCTTTTATGTATGTGCCCTGACCTAAGATGGAACTAGCAACTTTGGTGTATCAGGATGGCATTCTCGCCAACCGAGCTACTCAGGCAGGGCCCAAGAGCTCTATGAATGAGTTTAGGAGATGTTACTTGGTTTTGGAAACCTAAGTTACTTTGTAATATAATTTCCAATTGATTGGATCAGTTAGCACAAGAATCGTAGGCAGCACAGAGATAGGTGGGATAAGGTGTCCCATTTTTAGTGACAAGATTTTAATTTTTAGAGGTGCCTGTGTGGCAAGATGGAGAGGCCAATGCCATTGGAAGAAGAATACATTACACTTGCAGAGAGAAGAGGCACACCACACCACAGGATGATTTTGGCCAGGAGGCAGAAGCAGGAGTTAGGGGAAAGCTTAGGTCAGACCCTTCGGTCTGTGGGAAAGGCAAGGCAGGGCAGGGTAAACCTTTTAGGACTGGCTAGTCTGAGTAATTTTGGCAGGTCTAGGGCGATAGGAATGGTTTCTAGTTGCCATGTACATGGTCCTGGGATGATTTAGGGCAGGGGTAATATTTGCTTGGTCTGTGAGACCTAAAGGAGTTGATTATTTTGCATATGAGAGGCTGCTCCCAAGTAAGTTGATTACTATCTTTAGGAATTAACTAGCCCTGGAAAGGGCAGTCTTCCCACCAGCAAGATTTTTACGATGTCAAAACATCATAAGATACAGAAAAAAAATTTTTTAAACATGAGTAAAGCACAGCGATATGGGTGGGATGATGTGAAGGACAGTTGCAAAGGTGGCACTTACTTTTCTCCAAATTAAAAATTAAGGGCCTGAGTCTAATTTAGGATTTAAATCTCTTAAGAGGCATGTAAGAAAACCTTCCTCTTCTCCTACAATCTAACCATAGAGTATTTTTTAAGCAAAATGAGTTAGCTGAAATGTAGAGAAAGGAGTGTTCCTTAAACCTTAACATTCTCAACTTAATTACCTATGGAATATTTTAACCTGGGAATGCTTGGACACCACCCTTAGACCTGCTGATAAATCTTGGGCAATTTCCAACCTATGTCTTGAAAGTTTTACAGATGATTTTGGTGGCCTCTAGATTAGAGACTAATTGTTCACTACATTTAATGAATACCTGCTGGACAAATCTTGTAGGCTAAATATAAAAGAGATGTCAAAAACTGGTGAGGAAAAACAGATCAAAGTGGTGGAACTTGTTAGGTGGCTGCGGAGACGTGAAGTCAGAGCTCCACCACCTCCTCTGATCCGCTTGGCACTCACCATTGCTGCTCAAGCTGCTCCAGAAGGTGAAGCCGGCAGAGCAGGCTGAGCGCTGCGATGACATGGCCATCTGCATGAAGGCTGTGACAGAGCAGGGCACGGAGCTGTCCAACAAGGAGTGCAGCCTGCTCTCGGTGGCCTACAAGAATGTCATCGGGGGCCACTGGTCCACCTGGAGGGCCTCACACAAAAAGTTGCAGCTGATTGAGGACTGTGGGGAGAAAGTGGAGTCGGAGCTGCCGGCCGTCTGCACCTCAGTCCTGGAATTGTTGGATAAGTATTTAGTAGCCAACGCAACTAATCCAGAGAGTAAGCTCTTCTCTGTATTCTACTATGAGATCCTGAATAACTCAGCGCTTGCCTGCACACTGGCTAAAATGGCTTTTGTTGAGGCCATTGCAGAACTCCATACACTGAATGAAAGCCCATACAAAAACAGCACCCTCGTCATGCAGCTGCTTAGGGACACCCTCACATTATGGTCATCAGACAGTGCCGGAGAAGAATGTGAGGTGACAGAATGGGCAGAAAACTAACTACAGACAGGGTGTTGTCCTTCTTCCCTCCAGAACCTTTGTACACATCTCCATTCCTTATTCCATTTGGATTTGTTAGAGCAAAGAAACCCATTCATGTGTATGGAATCACCCGTTTATGGTCTTTCCACTCTGCAGCTTTGGGAAAACTCCCATTCCTTGATTTGTGTTTGTCTTGGCCTTTCTGGTGTGCGATTACTGCTGTAGAAAAGTATTAATAGCTTCATTTCACATAAACGTAAGTAACTTCCAAACACATAGAGGACTAAAAATGTATCTGGTATTAAAGTAATCTGAACCAATTCTGCAAGTGATTGTTTTGTATTACTGTGAAGATATGAAAAGGTAGTTAATTACAGTTTAAAGAGTGTTTTACATAACTTCTTAATTTCTACATTCTCTCCCTTGTTCTTCTTTGGGGCCTTCTTTTCAGTAAGCAACTTTTCCTTTTGGGTAGGAATCCAGAAGTGTTAGATTGAATGAAAAAGCATTTGGCATTTCTGGGCTAGGGGTCACAAATTGAAATGCCTTCTGTGTCATATACAGGGGAGGGTTTGAGTATCTATAGCAATAGGGGGTTTCCTTCTTTACTCTTCATTTGCTGCTGTTTCAGTTGACAATTTCCCTTCCCAATAAAAGGTCACTTAAACCTCAGAAAAAAAAACTGGGTGAGGGATAATTGGGGTTTAGAATGAGACATGATTATTCCCTTCAAAGAACAAAGTTCTGGGGCAGCTTTCTCTTTGGGCCAAGGTTCACCATGGGAGCCCCTTTGACCTGGGTCTTACTGTGATTTATCTTCAGCAGAAGTCTGAGGTTCACACTCTTCCACTAGAACTAGGCAGGAGTCACTCAGTGTGACTAAACTGAAGGAAGTGTCCGGATACAATGTTATTAGATCCGTGTTATTTCATTGGGAATACCACGTTTCCTCCAGCATTTGTGGCAGAGCTGTACTGCCACAACACGCAAGCCAGTAACATGAAGGAACATTTAATATATTAAAAGTCAGGATTGCCCTGACTGGTGTGGCTCGGTTGAGCATTGTTTCATGAAATAAAAGGTCGCTGTTTCAATTCCCGGTCAGGGCACATGCTTGGCTTGCGGGTTCATTCCCTGATAAGGGTGCGTACGAGAAGCAACTGATAAATGTTTCTCTCCCTGTTCCTCCCTTACCTTCTCTCTGAAAATAAAATTTTTTTAAAAAAAAGATTAGGATTATCCTTATGTCTGATAAACCTTTCGGAAAGAGAAAATGGATGCAGAAATGTGTGAAAAAATTAAGACAATGTATTCCAAATAGAGGCTCTTTCTAGGCTCATAGCAGTAGATCATTTTTTTAGTCCAGAGGAAACAAGCAAAGGTTGAATATGCTATGATTATCACTTCCTTACCCTCCTGGAATATTTCCTTTGAAAACTTTTGGCATCTTCCATTGAGTTAATGTTTTAAACAGTTCTGTGGAAGAAGTGAGAGGCCCTTGTTCCAGTTCTGTGGTTTGGTTGTAAATCACAAAACCAAAATTTGCCCAGCTCCCTCTCGTTTATCTTGGCAAGGGTTGGGAAGAGGGCAGATTGAACAAGGGAAGAGTTGTCTGCCTTCCCAGTGCTTTTTACTCTTGTATAATCCTGTTTCCTACACTGCCAAAATTGTTGGAATCAGGAGGGGAAATAACTATTACATGTCAAAGTGGACAGAAGTCATTCTAGATTATGCCACATTTCTCTGTTGTCTACCACTGCCACCTTTTGTGTAATATAGCTCTATTAATTTTGCTAGATGGGTTTAAGGGGAGATTCCATGCAGATTTGCCGAGACCAATCTCCCATTTGCTGGCCTCAACTGCAAAGCAGCATTTTCCCTAATGAAGTTAATAATGGCACTCATAATTTCAATGTTAAAATTAAGTCATCTTCTACTTAATACAATTAAGATGGTACCACTCCCTTAAGTGATGTACGGGTTAAATGTAATCCCTGTCAAGATTCCTATAGCCTTACCCTGGTTAGTGTGGCTCAGTGGATTCGGTGCTAGCCTGCAAACCAAAGGGTCATCGTTTCAATTCCCAGTCAGGGCGCATGCCTGAATTGTGGGCCAGGTCCCCTGTAGGGGGCACATGAGAGGCAACCACACACTGATGTTTCTCTCTCTCTCTCCCTTCCTCTCTCTAAAAATAAATAGAATATATTTTTTAAAAAATTCCAATAGCCATTTTTTCTCAAATGGGAAAACCGATTTTAAAATTCTTATGGAATTTCAAGGAATGATAAATAGCCAAAACAGTCTTGGAAAAAACAGAGTTGAAGGATGCATACTTCTGATGTGCAAACTTACTATAAAGCTACAGTAATCAAGACTGTTAACTGACATAAGACTAGACATACAGATATGGAATAGAATTGAGAGTCCAAAAATAAACCCATGCATTCACAGACAATTGATTTTGGTCAAGAATGCCAAGACCATTTAATGGGGAAAGAATAATCCCTTGAATCAATGGTGCTGGGGTGACCTTGGATGTGATAATGGATCCAAGATATGACACCAAAAGCAAAGGAAAGCAACAAAAGAAAGATAAGTTGGACTTCATCAGAATTTAAAACTTTTGTGCATCAAAGGATACTATCAAGAAAGGGAAAGATAATCCATAGGATGGGAGAAAATACTTGAAAATCTTATATCTAATGGAGTCAAGTATGCACTGCATACAAAGAACTGTTACAACGCAACTGCTGAAAGACAGACAACCCAGTTAGAAAACGGGCAAAATACTTGAAAAGATATTTCTCCGAAAAACGTATACAAATGGCTAACAAGCCCCCCAAAAGATGCTCAGCATCATTAGTCATTAGAGAAATGCAAGTCAAAACCACAATGAGATACCATTTCACATCCACTAAGAGAGCCGTTTAAAAAAAAAAAAAAAAAACCCAAAACAGAAAATAAGTGTTGGCAAGAAAGTGTTGGCAAATGGAGAAAGTGGAACCCTCATGTATGTCTAGAGGTTCATAATGGTGTAGATGCTCTAGAAAACAATTTGGTGGTTCTTCAACAGGTTAAACAGAATTACCATGTGACCCAGTAATTCTATTCCTAGGTATTTGCCTAAAAGAACTGAAAAAAAAAAAAAAGGTGTTCAAACAAAAACTCGTACTCCTACTCAACAATAGCCAGAAGGAAGAAACATCCCAAATGCCCTTCAGTGGATGAATGGATAAACAAAATGTGGTATATACAGTGGAAAACATGTTGCAATATATATTTGCTTACTTTTAATGATTATACTAATAAGCCTTTTATTTTTAAAAGTGTACCAGGTTCCATTTACTGCCTCACTAGGTACTTCATTGGGTTAGGCAAGTGGTATAAGGAAAATTCATGAGTATGCATTTCCTTTCAAAAAGTTCACATTTCATACTTATGTCACATTCCTTTAGTCATATTTACCATATTTAGTCCCGTTCACGTGATTGGATAACAAACATTTTTCAGAGATTGAAAAGCTGCATATAGTTAGCATAGGAACCTTTTAGTTTTGAAACTGAACTGGCCCCAAATAAATACTGAATTTTACCTCTAGGAAGAAAAGAGTATTTATGAATTGTGTCCTAGGCATTTTCTTTGGTCTTTTCTATCCATTATCTCCTTTAGTCCTCTGAAAATCCCTGTGAGATAAATATTGTACTTATTCATAAATGAGGAAGTTGGCCTACGGTAAATAATTTGGCAAGGTCACAGAGCTAATAAAGCAGGTCCAAAACTCGGCCCAGATCTGTCTAAATACAAATTGATCGCCTCACCAAATTATCCTTCTTCCCCAAATTCCAGGGAATCTAAAGTTTACATTTTGGGGATCGGCTGCTACTACATCTTTTTTTTTTTTTTTTTTAAACCTTAATGGGAACTTCTAGTCCATTGACCCCGTAGCCTTCTCTTCACATTCTTACACAGCTTGTGGGCCATCATGCCTGCAATAGTCTTACCAGTACCTTACCTGAGTGTTTAGTCTGTGCTTAGTCTTATCCATTAATAAAAAAAATCAATATACCTTTTTAAGTCTCTTAATCTACATACTTCCCCTCAATCCCTTTGTTTTTCCTTACAATGCATTTGCTGACAGACATTGGCAGGTTGATTCGTAGGGTTTTCCACAGTTTGGGTTTTGCTCATTACCATATTTGTAGTGCAGTTTGGTGTGTTCCTCCGCCCTCTATAATTCCTGCAGACTTACAGCTGGATCAGACTCGGATTTAATCCCTTTGGCATGACTATAGTTAGTGGTACATTTATCAGGTTGCACATAATGTCTGTTTTGGGGGTTTTTGTTTGTTTGTTTGTTTTGTAATAATAGCAGCCATTGATACATGGTCCCTAGATCTGTTACTTCACTGGACATTGTATGATAGTGATATTCTAAATATAATTTTGTTTTCAAATGTTAACTGGAATAATTTTATAAGGCCAACCTTCCCCATATCTACTATTAAGTTATTCAGTGGTATAGTTCACATAGGAAAGGCAGGATAATCTTTGATTCTTTCCTTTGTCCAGTTTTCAAAGTAATGAATTGGTTTTGTCTTCTCCAGAAGGTAACCAGTAGTTTTTAAAACACCGTTAGGAGCACTCTGTCCCTCTAGGGAGCATGCCTGCAACTTTCCCTTCCCTCTCTTCTTCCTGCCCGTGCCTTGCCTCTGCCTTTCTCTCTCCTAAACTCCACCAGCCCTTCTTTTATGCAACTTGTTTCCTGAGCCTGCACACTGCAGCTGGCTCACTTCTACTATCTCTGTAACTTTCTCTTATACCTTGAAAAAATCATTATTCATTCATGGATTTAAATTATTCCATGGTTTTCAATTCATTGAAGTTACTGTCCTTATTGAAGCTCAAATGATCCTATCTTTGGCCAGTGGGGAAGCCTCTTTAACTTTGCTCCTGAGTCCCTTTGACACAGTCCTGGTATCATTGATTGCTTCCCTGAAATCTGGAGTAGGAGAGGCACACTTTTTACCTCTATCCTCTTAGGGTTCTTTTTGTCTGGGCCTGAGAATTAAATTGATGTAAGACAGATCAACAGGAGAAAAGTATACGTACTTAATAAAAATTTTACAGGAACTTTCATAATGACCCAAAGGAATTATAAAATTTACTTGCTGTTATATTAAACAGAGAGAGGCAGTTGTGGAAAGTGACTAAACTGTAGGGGAAGGCTAAAGAAAAATAAGAATTCTTTTTAACAAGATTTTTTTAATAGAATTCTCACAGTCTCAACTTCTGCTTGATGATAAGACTATTACTTTCCTTCTGCTATAGGGAGGACATCTCCCATACAGGAATTTCATCTCCTATTTTGAGAAAAAGAAGGAAAATCAGAGGGTTGTGTTTTTTGTTTGTTTGTTTTTTAGGGGGAGGCGGTTATCTGCTGTTTCCAAGTCCCTTTAACTGAAATCATCAATATGCCAAACCTGCTTGTTTTGGAGTGGAATGTTCTGAACTCCTTCACTGGTATGTCATGATGTTATGGACTCATTCATTTCCCATCTCCAGACTTAGAATTAGGTATTTCTCCAAGAAACCTTGGTTTCTTTTAGTGGGAAATTGTCGTTCAAAACCACAATTTTGATGCTAGGAATGCACTTTGGTACCGGATTGGCCATTGCTTCTAGGCCTTTTCAGTGATCAGAGCTAGGAAAGTGTGTGTGTGTGTGTGTGTGTGTGTGTGTGTGTGTGTAAGAGAGAAAATACCTTGTGGGTTCATACTGTTTCTATCTGAGTTCAGTGTTTTTGCTTAATGTCTTCTATGTGACATATGTATATATTTTTTTCTATATTAAGAATCCTGATTTTCGAAGACACAGGGGAGGATAGAAAAAAAATATTCCAGAATTACTTTTGTTTTATTCTATATTACACATACAGCAGACTATATATAAAATGCTGTCACAACTGGTTATGGTTATTGGAAACATCAAAAAGCTTTTTTTGCTTATACTATTTCCAGTCTCCTTTCACTTTTTTTTACAATGTACTGTGTCTGCATTGTCAGATCATATAGGCGTTACATAATATTATCTCCTTTAACCCTCATTTTGTCTTTTTTAAGTTTTTTAATATATTTTATTGATTATCCTATTACAGTTGTCCCGTTTCTCCCCATCACTCCCCTCCACCCCCTCCCACCCACATTCCCCCCCTTTAGCTCATGTCCATGTGTCATAAGTTCTTTAGCTTCTACATTTCCCACACTATTCTTGCCCTCTCCCTGTCTATTTTCTACACACTGTCTATGCTACTTATTCTTTGCACCTTTCCCCCCTCTCTCCTCCTCCCATGCCCCTGTTACTAACCCTTCATATGATCTCCATTTCTGTGGTTCTGTTCCTGTTCTAGCTGTTGGCTTAGTTTGCTTTTGTTTTAGGTGTGGTGGTTAATGTCTGTGAGTTTGCTGTCTTTTTATTGTCCTATTTTTGATCTTCTTTTTCTTAGATAAGTCCCTTTAACATTTCATATAAAAAGGGCTTGGTGATGATGAACTCCTTGAACTTGACCTTATCTGAGAATTATCTTCCGAATTATCTTCCCTTCCATTCTAAATGACAACTTTGCTGGATAGAGCAATTTTGGATGTAGGTCCTTGCCTTTCACCACTTGGAATAGTTCTTCCCAGCCCCTTCTTGCCTGTAAGGTCTCTTTTGAGAAATCAGCTGACAGTCTGATGGGAACTCCTTTGCAGGTGACTATGCCCTTATCCCTTGCTGCTTCTAGAATTCCCTCCTTCATTTTAATCTTGGCTAATGTAATGATGATGTGCCTTGGTGTATTCCTCCTTGGGTCCAACTTCTTTGGGGCTTTCTGAGCTTCCTGGACTTCCTGGTAGTCTCTTTCCTTTGCCAGATTGGGAAAGTTCTTCTTTATTATTTGTTCAAATAAGTTTTCCACTTGTTGCTCTTCTTCTCCCCTTCTGGCACCCCTGTAATTCAGATGTTGGGACGTTTAAAGATGTCCTGGAGGTTCCTAAGCCTCTCCTCATTTTTTTGAATTCTTGTTTCTTCCTTGTTTTCTGTTTGGCTGTTTGTTTCTTCCTTCTGGTCCACTCCATTGATTTCAGTCCCAGTTTTCTTCCCATCTCTATTGGTTCCCCGTGCATTTTCATTCATTTTTCTTATTGTAGCCTTCATTTTTTCATCTAATTTGTGAGCAAAGTCAACCAATTCTGTGAGCATCCTGATCACCAGTGTTTTGAACTGTGCATCTGATAGGTTGGCTATCTCTTCATCACTTAGTTGTATTTTTTCTGGAGCTTTGATCTGTTCTTTCACTTCGGTCATTTTTTTTTTTTTTTTTGGTCTCAGCACACTTGTTATGTAGTAAAGAGTGCTGCCTGAGGTATTCACCAGGGTGGGGCAACCCACTTTGTGATTGGCACCGTGTATGCAGGAGGCCTCTGAGATGGAGCAATGTGGCCTGTTCAGTTCTCTGCCAGCTTCCAGTCCCCTCCACCACTACCCACAAGTAAATTGGACCCCTCTGGTACTGATTCCTGGGTGAGTGTTTTGTTTTTTTTTTAATATATTTTATTGATTGTTATTACAGTTGTCCTGTTTCTCCCCCATCATTCCCCCCACCCTGCACACCCTCTCCCACCCACATTCCCCCTTTTAGTTCATGTCCTTGTGTCATAAGTTCTTTAGCTTCTACATTTCCCATACTATTCTTACCCTGCCCCTGTCTATTTTCTACCCACTATCTATGCTACTCATTCTCTGTACCTTCCCCCCCTCCTCCTCCCATGCCCCTGTTGCTAACCCTTCATATGATCTCCATTTCTGTGGTTCTGTTCCTGTTCTAGATGTTTGCTTAGTTTGCTTTTGTTTTAGGTGTGGTTCTTAATAGCTGTGAGTTTGCTGTCTTTTCATTGTCATATTTTTTATCTTCTTTTTCTTAGATAAGTCCCTTTAACATTTCATATAATAAGAGCTTGGTGATGATGAACTCCTTGAACTTGACCTTATCTGAGAAGTGCTTTATCTGTCCTTCCATTCTAAATGACAGCTTTGCTGGAAAGAGCAATTTTGGATGTAGGTCCCTGCTTTTCAAGACTTCAAATACTTCTTTCCAGCCCCTTCTTGCCTGGAAGGTCTCTTTTGAGAAATCAGCTGACAGTCTGATGGGAACTCCTTTGTAGGTGACTGTCCCCTTATCCCTTGCTGCTTCTAGAATTCTCTGCTTCATTTTAATCTTGGCTAATGTAATTACGATGTGCTTTGATGTGTTCCTCCTTGGGCCCAACTTCTTTGGGACTCTCTGAGTTTCCTAGATGTCCTGGTAGTCTATTTCCTTTGCCATATTGGGGAAGTTCTCCTTTATTATTTGTTCAAATAAGTTTTCTACTTGTTGCTCTTCTTCCCCTTCTGGGACCCCTATAATTCGGATGTTGGGACGTTTAACGATGTCCTGGAAGTTCCTAAGCCTCTCCTCATTTTTTTGAATTCTTGTTTCTTCCTCGTTTTCTGTTTGGTTGTTTGTTTCTTCCTTCTGGTCCACTCCATTGATTTGAGTCCCAGTTTTCCTTCCATCTCTATCGGTTCCCCATGCGTCTTCCTTCATTTCACGTATTGTAGCCTGCATTTTCTCATCTAATTTATGAGCAAAATCAACCAATTCTGTGAGCATTTTGATGACCAGTGCTTTGAACTGTGCATCTGATAGGTTGGCTATCTCTTCGTTGCTTAGAGGAATTGACTCTGGGGTTTTCATTTTTTCTCCGGTTTGAGCCATTTTTGGTGGGTTTTTTTGTTTTGTTTTGGTTTTAGTCTGGTCGCAGCTATTACGTAGAGGGGTGGAGCCTTAGGTTTTCCTCAGGGCGGGGCAGCCCAGTCGCTGGGTTGTGACGCTATAGGTGGGGGCGGGGTCTGAGAGGGAAGAATGGCGCCTGTTCCACTCTTTTCTGGACTCCGGTCCCTTCTGCTGCTTCCCCTTCGCCTGGATTATCTGCGCACGCGCGCGTGCTGTTACGTAGTGAGGGGTGGAGCCTCAGGCGCTCCCCAGTATGGGGCAGCCCAGTCGCTGGGTTGTGACCCTGTATGTGGGGGCGGGGTCTGAGAGGGAACAATGGCGCCTGCTCCACCGCTCTCTCCTGAATTCAGTCCCTTCCGCCACTTCCCTCTGCCTGGACCGTCTGCGTGCGCGAATGCGGGATCCCCTGGACAGCCAGCCGCCCTGTGCATCCTCACTGGGTCTGTACAGTTGCCCCCCTGTGCCCGGGGTCCGCCAGCTGCCGCCTGGGCGCCCAAGGACTGCCAGCCACCGCCCGTGCACCTGGGAACTGTGAGCCGCTGCTACTTGCATTCCTGCGTCCACACCTCCACTTTTTCCTACCTCGACTCTGCCCCTCTTACCGGTCTGGATGAATGGTTGTTGGACTTCGTACAGTTCAATTTCCTATAAATTCTGGTTGTTTTCTTGTTTCTAAATATTTGTTGTCCTTAATTTTGGTTGTGCGAGGAGGCACAGTGTGTCCGCCAACGCCTCCATCTTGGCCAGAAGTTCTGAGTGGTTTTTTATACATTCTAGGATGCTGTGGATCTCTCCAAAAATCTCTCCTGTGAGGCTGGGCATTTGTCCCACCGCCTCAACACCCACAGTTTTTTTTTTTTCAGTCAGAGGCTTTGAAGCTCTGTTTCTTGTGCTGGAAACCAGCGTAGTTGTGTGGTCCGTCTGGCTCCCCAGTTGTTCCTCCCAGTGTATTTACAAGTAAATGTGGGACCACCTGCTGTGCCAGATGCCACCTGGCCCAGTCCACCAGCCACTGCCTTGCGGAGGGTTCTCTCTGCTTGGCTGCCTGTCTCCGCCCCTCCTACCGGTTGGATGAACGTTTCTTCTTTAACTCCTTGGTTGTCAGACTTCCATACAGTTTGATATTCTGTCAGTTCCGGTTGTTTTACTTTTAAATTTGTTGTCCTTCTTTTGGTTGTGAGAGGAGGCACAGTGTATCCACCTATGCCTCTGTCTCGGCCAGAAGTCTCTGGGATTTCATAAGAATTTTAAGATAGATTTTTCTATTTCTGTGAAAACATCATTGAGATTTTGGTAGGAGTTACATGCATCTGTAGATAGCTTTGGGTAATAGTGACAATTTAACAATATTAAGTCTTCCAATTCTAGAACATGGGATGCATTACAATTTATTTATGTCTTCTTTGATTCGTCTGAGCAACGATTTGTACTTTTTAGTGTATGTCTCTTGCCTCTTTAGTTAAGTTTATTCCCAAGTATTTTAATCTTTTTATGATATTGTAAATGGAATTGTTTCCATTTCCTTTTTGGGTTCATTGTTAGTTTATAAAAATGTAACTGAGCCTCTGTTGTTTTCTATTCTCTATTTATCTGTACTCTTTATTTTTTCCTTCTTCCTGCCAGCTTTGAGTTTGGTTTGCTTTTCTTTCTTTTTTCCTTAAGGTGTAAAGTTAGACTACCAATTTGAGATATTCTTGTTTCACATAAACATTTACAGCTATAAATTTCCTTCAGCACTGTTTTTGCTGCATCCCAAAGTTTTATTAGTTGTGTTTTCATTTTCATCTGCCTCATAGCATTTTCTGACTTTACCAATTTCTTCTTTGACCCATTGGTTGTTTGAGTGCATGTTGCTTAACTTTATATGTTTGTGGATTTTTCCAGTTTTCTTCTGTCTTTGATTTCTAGTTTCATCCTGTTGTCATTAGAAAAGATGCTTTGTGTTTCGGTCCTGTGTCACTTAACAGTGGGAATATGTTATGAGAAATGTGTCATTAGGCAACTTCATCATTGTATGAAACTCATCAAGTGTACTTACACAAACCTAGATGGTATAGCCTACTGCACACCTAGACTATCTAGTGGTGTAGTCTATCCCTTCTGGGCTACAGACCTAGCATGTTACTGTGCAGAACAATGTGAGATTAAATCAAGCACAAGAGAAAATGATGCAAGAAAAAGACACGATAAGCCTGGGATGTGTGAGGCCATTACTGGTATAACATAGTGTGCTGTTGCACAGCACTTTAAAAAAATAAGTAGAAAGAGTAGACTCTAAAATAATTATTAAAGGTACAGTGTATTAGATACATAAACCAGTAACATAGTCTCTTATTATGAAGTATTACGTACTGTACATATTGTATGTGTTATGCTTTTATATAACGGGCAGTGTAGTGGGTTTGTTTACACCAGCATCACCACAAACAGGCTAATGATGTTGTGCTACGACCTTATGATGGCTTCAAAGACACTAGGAAATAGGAATTTTTCAGCTCTATTATAATCCTGACACCACCATTATTGACCAAAATGTTAAACAGAGTATGGCTGTATTTTAGTCTTTTTATGTTTGTTAAGACTTCTCTGGTCTAATATATGGTTTGTCCTGGAGATTATTCCATGTATATTTGAGAAAAATGTGTATTCTGCTGTCATTGGTTGGAGTGTGCTGTATATGCCTATTAAGTCCAATTCACTTACAGTGTTATTCTAGTACTCTGTTTCCTTATTGGGCTTCTTTCTGTTTGTTTTGTCCATTATTAAAGGCAGAGTATTGAAATCTCCTACTATTTTTCCAGAGCTGCCAGTTTTTTTTCTTTCAGTTCTCTCAATGTTGTTTCATATATTTAGGAGCTCTAATGTTTGGTACTTATATATTTATAATATGATCATATCTTCCTGATGAGGTGACCATTTTATTTGTGTGTGTGTGTGTCCTTCTTTGTCTCTTGTAACAGTTTTTTACTTAAAGCCATCTGATATTAGTATATGAACCACTCCAGTGCTTTTTTAGTTACTATTTGCATGGAATATCTTTTTCTATCATTTCACTTTCAACCTATTTGTGACTTTAGATCCAAAGTGTGTTTCTTGTCAACAGCATATACTTGGAATGTGGTTTTAATCCATTCCACCAACCTACGCTTTTTTTTAATTGTTGATCTTGTACAGTTTTCTGTCTTTTACTCCCACCCCAGCCCATCACCCCAGCCCTCCCCACCTCCCTCCCATTTCTACCCTGCATAGTATTTGTCCATGTGTCCTTTATACTTGTTGCTCTAAACCCTTCCCCTTTTCCCCTGAAATACCCTCCCCTCTACCCTCTGGTGACTGTCAGCCTGTTCTCAATTTCAGTGTCTTTGGTTATATTATGCTTGTTTGTGTGTTTTGTTGATTAGGTTCCTGTGAAAGGTGAGATCATATGGTATTTGTCTTTCACTGCCTGGCTTATTTCGCTTAGCATGATGCTCTCTAGTTCCATCCATGCTGTTGCAAAGGGTAGGAGCTCCTTCTTTCTTTCTGCTGCATGGAATTCCATTGTGTAAATGTACTACAGTTTTTTGATCCATTCATTTACCAATGGGCATCTAGGTTGCTTCCAACACTTGCCTATTGTAAATTGTGCTGCTATGAACATTGGGGTGCATAGGTTCTTTTGGATTGGTGTTTCAGGGTTCTTAGGATATAATCCAAGCAGTGGAATTGCCGGGTCAAAAGGTATGTCCATTTTTAGTTTTCTTAGAAAATTCCATACTGTTTTCCATAGTGGTTGTACCAATCTGCAATCCCACCAACAGTGCACTAGGGTCCCCTTTTCTCCACAACCTCTCCAACACTTGCTGTTTGTTGCTTCGTTTATGACGACCATTCTGACTGGTGTGAAGTGGTATCTCATTGTGGTTTTAATTTGCATCTCTCTGATAGCTAGCAATATCGAGCATCTTTTCATGTGTCTCTGGATCCTCTGTATGTCCTCCTTGGAGAAGTGTCTGTTCAAGTCCTTTGCCCATTTGTTAATTGGGTTGCTTGTCTTCTTAGAGTGGAGTCATGTTAGTTCTTTATATATTTTGGAAATTAAACCCTTGTCTGAGGTATCATTGGCAAATATGTTTTCCCATACAGTTGGTTCTCTTTTTATTTTAATACTGTTTTCTTTAGCCATGCAGAAGCTTTTTATTTTGATGAGATCCCATTTGTTTATTCTTTCCTTTATGTCCCTTGCTTTAGAGGACATATCAATAAAAATGTTGCTGCATGAAATATCTGAGATTTTCCTGCCTATGTTCTCCTCTAGGATTTTAATGGTGTCACGGCTTATATTTAAATCTTTCATCCACCTTGAATTTATTTTTGTGTATGGTGTAAGTTGGTGCTCGAGTTTCATTTTTTTGCACATAGCTGTCCAGTTCTCCCAACACCACTTGTTGAAGAGGCTATTTTTGCTCCATTTTATGTTGCTGCCTCCTTTGTTGAATATTAATTGACCATAGAGACTTGGGTTTATTTCTGAGCACTCTGTTCTGTTCCACTGGTCCATGTGCCTGTTCTTATGCCAGTACCAGGCTGTTTTGATTACAGTGGCCTTGTGATACAGTTTGGTATCAGGTATTGTGATCCCTCCTACTTTGCTCTTCTTTCTCAAAATTGCTGCCGCTATTCTGGGTTGTTTATGGTTCCATATCAATTTTTGAAGTGTTTGTTCTATGTCTGTGAAATATGCCATTGGTACTTTAATAGGTATTGCATTGAATTTGTAAATTGCTTTGGGTAGTATGGACATTTTGGTGATATTAATTCTTCCAATCCATGAACATGGTATATGCTTCCATTTGTTTGTGTCTTCCTTGATTTCTTTCTTCAGTGTTGTGTAGTTTTCTGCATACAGGTCTTTTACCTCCTTGGTTAGGTTTATTCCTAGGTATTTTATTTTTCTTTTTGCTATATCAAATGGGATTTTTTTTCTTGATTTCTGCTTCTGCTGTTTCATTGTTGGTATACAAAAATGCCTTTGATTTTTGGATATTGACTTTGTATTCGGCTGTTTGGCCAAATTCATTTATTAGGTCGAGCAGCTTTTTGGCCGAGTCTATAGGATTTTCTATGTACACTATCATGTCATCTGCAAACAATGATAGTTTTGTTTCCTCCTTTCCAATTTGGATGCCTTTTATTTCCTTTTCTTGTCTAATCGCTGTGGCTATGACTTCCAATACTATATTGAATAGAATTGGTGAAAGTGGATAACTTTGTCTTGTTCCTGATCTTAGTGGGGAAGATTTTAGTTTTTGCCTGTTGAGTATGATGTTGGCTGTAGGTCTCTCATATATGGCCTTTATTACGTTAAGGAATGCTCCCTCTGTTCCCATTTGGCTGAGTGTTTTTATCATAAATGGGTGTTGTACCTTATCAAAAGCTTTTTCTGTATCTGTTGATATGATCATGTGATTTTTGTCTTTGATTTTGTTTATGTGATGTATAACATTTACTGATTTGCGAATGTTGAACCATCCTTGCATCCCTGGGATGAATCCCATTTGGTCATGGTGTATGATCTTTTTAATGTATTGTTGGATGTGGTTTGCCAATATTTTGTTGAGGATTTTAGCGTCTATGTTCATCAGTGATATTGGCCTGAAATTTTCTTTCTTTGTTGTGTCTTTATCTGGTTTTGGGATTAGGATGATGCTGGCTTCATAAAAAGAGTTTGGGAGTCTTCCATCATTTTGGATTTTTTGGAATAGTCTGTGAAGGATAGGGGTTAGCTCTTCCTTAAATGCTTTGTAGAATTTTCCTGTGAAACCATCTGGTCCAGGGCTTTTGTGTGTCGGGATTTTTTTTTATTACCGCTTCAATTTCATCTGCTGTTATTGGTCTGTTCAGGCTTTCTGCTTCTTCTTCATTGAGTTTTGGGAGATTATGTTTTTTCTAGAAACTTGTCCATTTCACCTAGGTTTTCAAATTTCTTGGCATATAGTTCTTCATAGTAATTTCTTAACAATCCTTTGTATTTCTGTGGTGTCAGTTGTAATCTCTTTTCTTTCATTTCTGATTGTGTTTATTTGAGTCCTCTCTCTTTTTTTCCTGATGAGCCTGCTTAAAGGCTTGTCGATTTTGTTTATCTTTTCAAAGAACCAGCTCCTGGATTCATTGATCCTTAGGATTGTGCTTTTAGTCTCTATGTCATTTAATTCTGCTCTGATCTTGGTTATTTCCTTCCTTCTACTTGCTCTGGGCTGTCTTTGTTGTTGTTCCTCGAGTTCTTGTAGGCATAGGGTTAAGTCGTTTGTTTGAAATGTTTCCATCTTCTTTAGGTAGGCTTGTATTGCTATGAACTTCCCTCTGAGGACTGCCTTCACTGTGTCCCGTAAGTTTTGGGTCATTGTGAGTTCATTTTCATTTGTTTCCAGAAACTTTTTGATTTCCTCCCTAATTTCATTCTTGACCCATTCATTGTTGAATAGCATGCTATTCAATCTCCATGATTTTGATGGTTTTGGGATTTCCCCTGTGAAGTCAGTTTCTAGTTTCAGTCCCTTGTGGTCAGAGAAAATGCTTAGTATGATTTCAATTTTCTTAAATTTGTTGAGGCTTGTTTTGTGTTCTATCATGTGGTCTCTCTTAAAAATGTTCCATGTGCATTTGAAAAGAATGTGTATTTAGTTTATTTGGGATGAAGGGCTCTATATATATCAGTTAAGTCCATTTCATCTAGCGTGTTGTTCAATGCCCCAATATCTTTGTTGATATTTTGTTTGGAAGATCTGTCCATTTTTGACAGTGGGGTGTTAAAATCCCCTACTATAATTGTGTTGCTGTCAATATCTTTCTTGAAGTCCTCTAAGGTTTTCTTGATGTATTTAGGTGCTCCTATGTTGGGTGCATATACATTTACAATGTTTATGTCTTCTTGGTGGATTCTTCCCTTGAGTATTATGAAGTGACTTTCTGGGTCTCTCTTTATGGCCCTTCTTTTGAAGTCTATTTTGTCTAATATGAGTATTACTACCTTGGCTTTTTTTTCCTGTCCATCTGCTTGGAAAATTTGTTTCCAGCCCTTCATTTTGAGTCTGTGTATGTCTTTTGTCCTGAAGTGGGTCTCTTGTAGGCAGCATATGTGTGGGTCATGCTTTCTTATCCATTCACCTATTCTATGTCTTTTGATTGGAGCATCTAATCCATTTACATGTAAGGTTATTATTGATAGGTACTTATTCATTGCCATTTTTGTACCTGTGTTCCTCCCTCTCCCTCTCCCTCTCCCTCTCCCTCCCTCCCTCTCTCTCTCTCTCTCTCTCTTTTCCTTCCTTTCCTTAAATCAGTCCCTTTAGTATCTCTTGCAGAACTGGCTTGGTAGAGGTGTATTCTTTTGTCTGGGAAGCTCCTTATTTGGCCTTCTATCTTGATTGAAAGCCTTGCTGGGTAAAGTAGTCTTGGTTGCAGGCCTTTGGTTCTCATTACTTGGAAAAGTTCTTGCCGTTCTCTTCTGGCTTGGAGTGTTTCCATTGAGAAGTCAGCTGCTAACCTTATTGGGGCTCCCTTGTATGTTACTTCCTTTTTCTCCCTTGCTGCCTTTAAGATTCTCTCTTTGTCTTGGAATTTTGCCATTTTAATTATGATGTGTCTTGATGTGGGCCTCTTTGGGTTGGGATTGGGACTCTCTGTGGTTCCTGGATTTGTGTGACTTTTTCTTTCATCAAATTAGGGAAGTTTTCCATCATTACTTTTTCAAATAGCTTTTCTATCCCTTGCTCTTCTTCTTCTCCTTCTGGTATCCCTATTATACGGATATTATTACGTTTCATATTGTTTTGAATTTATCTTCATCCCTCTTCATTCTTTCTGAGCCTCTTTTCCTTTTCTTGCTCTTTCTGAGTGTTTTTTTCTACTTTGTCCTCCAACTCGCTGATCCGATCCTCTGCTTCATCAATTCTGCTTTTCATTCCTTCTACTGTGTTCTTCAGTTCAGAAAATGTAGTCTTCATTTCCTCTTGTCCTTTTTGATAGTTTCTATTTCCTTTTTCATGTTGATATGGTTTGCAGTGAGTTCATCGTAGCCTCCCTGTAGTTTCTGGTCGCTCATTGAGAGCTCATGGAGCTTCCTGACAACCATTGCTTTGAACTCAGTATCTGATAGTTGAGTTGCCTCTGTTTCATTTAGCATTCTTTCTGGGGCTTCCTCCTTTCCTTTCATTTGGGGATTGTTTCTCTGTCTTCCCATTGTTTGTGAGACTCTTCTTGTAAGCCTCAGCTTCTTAAATTGATCTGTTCCGGCTCCCTGGGTTTATGGTGTGAGCTTCTGTGGTAGAATACCTGCGAGACTCAGTGGTGTAGTCTCCTTCAGGTATCCTGGTGTTCACAGCTTCCACTGTCTCAGCTGTTGGGATAACCCCTCTTTTGGTTCAACTCTGTTTTTTTCACAGTTCCAGGATTTTTTTTTTCACTCATGGGTATTTAAAAAGAGAAAAGAAAAAGTGAAAAAAGAAGAGAAAAAAAAAGAAGGAAGGAGAGATAAAATTGGAAAGAAAGGAAGAAGGAATAAAACAAGAAAGAAGTGAAGAGAAGCAAAAGGAATTGAGGGATAAAAATGATAAAAATAATAAAAAATAAAAAGTATATAATTAAAACAAAAGAACCCCCCAAAACCAAAAAACAAACCAAAAAAAACCCCAAACAAAAACAAACAAACAAAAGGCAACTACAAAAAAAAAAACAAACCAAGAAACCTCTTGCTGTTTTCAAATGGGCCAAACTGTTTTTTCTGGTCTTGCTGGCTGCGAAAGGCTGAGGGGCGACTGGTACCGCTTTTCTCCCTGTTCCACACTCAGTCAGCTTTGTGCTACTCTCCTCAGTGCCATTCGTGCACTCTCCCCCAGGGCTAGTGGTGCACTCTCCGTGCGGGGCCTTGGGTGTGATTTCTGAGCCTCCTGCAGAGGGCTCACTTTCTTGAGTTTATGGGTTTCAGCTGGGATCTCTTATGGATGGAGCTCCGTGTAGCTCCAGGTCTCCTACAGGGCGCACGCACCTACCCAAGTCTACAGGCGTGGGCTCCGTGAGTTTCCCGAGTTGCATGCACTCACCCTAGGATCATGGGTGTGAGCTCCGGGTCTTCTACAAAGCCCCCTCCTCCGGTCGCAGGGCCACCTCCAGTCCCAGGGCCGCCTCCGGGAGCTCAGCCACCTCAGGTTAGTCACAGGGCTGCCTCCGGTCAGTCGCAGAGCCACTTCCAGTCGCAGGGCCGCCTCAGGTCCCAGGGCCACCTCTGGTCGATTGCAGAGCCACCTCTGGTCACAGAGCTGTCTCCATCCCAGACGCAGGGCCAGCTCCAGTCGGTTGCAGAGCCGCCTCTGGTCACCACTTCTGGTTTTCCAATGTCCACTACAGATTTTGATCTCCTATTTTCATATATGCTGTGGTACTGTTGGCTGTCTGCTCTGTTCCTCTGTAGATCAATTAGGTTTTTCTCCCATGTGCGGGAGGAAGTGCAATCTGCCTCCTCCTACCATGCCACCATCTTGAATTTCCTAATCTGTGCTTTTTGATTGGGGAAATTAATCTACTTACATTTAACATAATTATCAGCAAGGACTTACATTTACATTTTGTTATTTTTTTCTGGATGTCATAGCTTTTTTGTTTCTTAATTCTTTCATTATTACCTTCTTTTGTGTCTTGTTGGTTTTGGGTGGTGACATTCTGATTCCTTTCTCACTTCCTTTTGTGTATATTTTCTATATTTTCTTTGTGGTTATGGAGATTACAGATAACATTCTAAAGTTTAATGATCTAAATTGTATTCATATCGACTCAACTTTAATCACCCACAAAATCTACTTCTCTATAGCTCTGTCCCCACTTTAAGTTATTAACATCACAAATTATGTACTTACACGTTATGTACCCACTAACATAGATTTTTAATTATTTTATGCATTTGTCTATTAAATTCTGTAGGAAATAAGAAGTGGAGCCCTGGCTGGTGTGGCTCAGTGGATTGAGTGCTGGCCTGCAAACCAAAGGGTTGCCTGTTTGATTCCCTGTCAGGGCACATGCCTGGGTTGTGGGCCAGGTCTGCAGTAGTGGGTGTGCAAGAGGCAACCCCACATTGATGTTTCTCTCCCTTTCTTTCTCCTTCCCTTCCCCTCTTTCTAATAATAATAATTAAATAAAATTGTTTAAAAAAAGAAAATAAGAAGTGGAGTTACAAACCAAAATTACAGTAATTTACCTTTACATTTAGCCACATCTTTATATATGTGTGTTATGTACCATTGAGTTCACTCTGACTCCCGGCAACCCTAGGAATGAGTGATGTCCACAATGTCCTTTCATCAGCGGCCCTGCACAACTCCTGTAGACTTATGCTTATGGCTTCTTATATGGAGTAAATCTATCTCATATTTGGTCTTCCTTTTTTCCTGCTGCCATCCATCTTCTGTCTTTATACAGCTGTAAGTTATTGTCTAGCATACTTTCCTTTCAACCTGAAGGACTCCTGTTAGCATTTCTTTTCAAGTAGGTCTAGTGTAACAGACTACATCAGCTTTTGTTTATTTGGGACCGTCTTAATGTCTCCTTCATTTTGAAGACAATTTTTCCAGATATAAAATTCTAAGTTGTCAGTTTTTTTCCTTCTAGCACTTTATTTTTTAAAATATATTTTATTGATTATGCTATTACAGTTGTCCCATTTCTCCCCCATCATTCCCCTCCATCCTGCACACCCTCTCCCACCCACATTCCTCCCCTTTAGTTCATATCCATGTGTCATAAGTTCTTTAGCTTTTACATTTCCCTCACTATTCTTGCCCTCCCCATGTCTATTTTCTACCCACCATCTATGCTACTTATTCTCTGCACCTTCCCCCCACACACACTCCCCTGTTGCTAACCCTCCATATGATCTCCATTTCCGTGTTTCTGTTCTAGTGTTGGCTTTTGTTTTAGGTGTGGTTGTTAATAGCTGTGAGTTTGCTGTCTTTTCACTGTCATATTTTTTATCTTCTTTTTCTTAGGTAAGTCCCTTTAACATTTCATAGAATAAGGGCTTAGTGATGATGAACTCCTTGAACTTGACCTTATCTGAGAAGCGCTTTATCTTCCCTTCCATTCTAAATGACAGCTTTGCTGGATAGAGCAATCTTGGATGTAGGTCCTTGCCTTTCACGACTTGGAATACTTCTTCCCAGCCCCTTCTTGCCTGTAAGGTCTCTTTTGAGAAATCAGCTGACAGTCTGATGGGAACTCCTTTGTAGGTGACTGTCCCCTTATCCCTTGCTGCTTCTAGAATTCTCTCCTTCATTTTAATCTTGGCTAATGTAATTATGATGTGCCTTGGTGTGTTCCTCCATGGGTCCAACTTCTTTGGGACTCTCTGAGCTTCCTGGACTTCCTGGTAGTCTATTTCCTTTGCCAGATTGGGGGAGTTCTCCTTTATTATTTGTTCAAATAAGTTTTCCACTTGTTGCTCTTCTTCTTCCCCTTCTGGCACCCCTATAATTCGGATGTTGGAACGTTTCAAGATGTCCTGGAGGTTCCTAAGCCTCTCCTCATTTTTTTGAATTCTTGTTTCTTCCTTGTTTTCTGTTTGGTTGTTTCTTCCTTCTGTTCCACTCCATTCATTTGAGTTCCAGTTTTCCTCCCATCTCTATTCGTTCCCCATGCATTTTCCTTCATTTCACATATTGTAGCCTGCATTTTTTCATCTAATTTGTGAGCAAAGTCAAACAATTCTGTGAGCATCTGATCACCAGGGCTTTGAGCTGTGCATCTGATAGGTTGGCTATCTCTTGGTTGCTTAGAGGAATTGGCTCTGGGGCTTTCATTTGGTCTCCGGTTTGAGCCATTTTTGGTGGGTTTTGTTTTGTTTTGTTTTGTTTTTGGTCTGGTCGCGGCTGTTACGTAGTGAGGGCTGGAGCCTTAGGTGTTCCCCAGTGCAGGGCAGCCCGGTCGCTGGGTTGTGACACTGTATGTGGGGGCAGGGTCCGAGAGGGAACAATGGCACCTGCTCCGCTCTCTCCTGGATTCCAGTCCCCTCCGCCGTTTCCCCTGGATTATCTGAGTGCCTGAATGTGGAACGACCTGGTCAGCCAGCCGCCTTGTGCGGCCTCACTGCATCTGCACAGTTGCCACCCCATGGGGGCCTGGGATCTGCCAGCCACCTACATGCTTGGGAACCACCAGCCACTGCTGTCTACATTCCCGGGTCCGCACCTCCACTTTTTCCTGCCGCGACTCCGCCCCTCTTACCGGTCTGGATGAACGGTTGTTGGACGTCTGTACAGTTCAGTTTTCTATTAGCTCTGGTTGTTTTCTTGTTTCTAAATATTTGTTTTTCTTAATTTTGGTTGTGAGAGGAGGCACAGTGTGTCCACCTATGCCTCCATCTTAGCCTTCCAGCACTTTAAATGTATCATCACACTGCTATGGCCTCAAAGGTTTCTATTGAGAAACAAGCTGATTATCTTTTTGAAGGTACCTTGTACACAGTGAGTCACTTCTCTCTTCGATAATTTGATTATCCTGTGTCTTAGTGTGGGTTTCTTTTAGTTAATCCTAGTGATTAATCGAACTCCTTGGATTTGTAGATTCATGTCTTTCATCATATTTGGGAAGGTTTTCAGCAATTTTTTCTTCAAATAATCTTTCTTATCTAGTGCTTTTTTTTTTGTGACTGTCATAAGCTGTGTATTGGTCTACTTAATGGTGTTTCACAAATCTGTTAGGCTCTGTTCACTTTTCGTCGTTCCTTTTTCTTTTCGATCCTTAGACTTGGTAATTTCAACTGCCTTCTAGTATCTGATTCTTTCTTTTGCCTGTTCAAATCTGCTGTTGAATCTCTCTAGTGAATTTTCTAATTCAGTTATTGTATTTTTTAGCTCCAGAGTTTAGTTTGGTTCCTTTTTATAATTTTTCTCTTTGTTGGTATTCTCATTTTGCTTATATTTCAGATCATTGTCCTGATCTGAATTCATTCTTTGTCCATGGTTTCTTTTAGCTCTTTGAGCATATTTAAGACAGTTATTTTAAAGTCTCTGTCTAGTAACCAGTTTTTGTCTGATGTTTGTGCTTCCACAAGGATGGTTTTTTCCAATTTATATCGTCCCTTTGGATAGGCCACGTTTTCTTGTTTCTTTTTGTATGTCTTTTGTTGTCAAAAATTAGGTATTTGAAAAAACAATCACCTCTCCATGTTCTTGCAGACTAGTGCTATGCCTGGGAAGTTTTTCTCCGACTTGCTCTAATCCTACAAATTAGCTTCAGGTGAAAGGTTCAGGTCTTCTCTGGTCTTTTCTGAGGATATGTTTTGCTTAGGTCTATGTGTGACTTTTTAAATTGCTTTATATATGTGGCTGTTTTTGAAAGCCTTAAGTTCCCAAAGAGTCTTGTCCAGCTTACCTTTGTGATCTTACATTTTCTTTTATATGTCTCCACTTAGAAGCTCTTGTTCCAGGTGGCTGAGAGTTTTTGTTCTTCCTATGGTTTTCACAATTAATGCCTGCTGCTTTTCTCTGCCTGAGATCCGAGTTAGGTGAGACAGAGGTCAGTCTTTCTGACAGCCCAAGACAAGTTGGAACATTGCAAATTAGGTCTGCTCTCCTCCTTCTGTTTTGAGGGAGGGAACTGGGCTACCGCATCCTGTAGAACAAAATGCTGCCATGCTAGGTAGGGGTGGCATTAACTGGGTATTTACTTAGCTATAAGAGACATTTGATTGTTTTTCAGATCTCCTGTAAGGTTAGTTCAGCCAGTTTTGGTTGTTTTTTATTGTTTTTTTTCTCCTTGGGAACAAGGGCTTGGATCTTCCTAATCATCCAGTTTCCTGATGTCACTCTTTAGTTGTAAGTTTTCTGTAGATGGTCTGTTATCATGTTGAGGAAGTTCCTCCCTATTCCTAGTATACTGAGTTGGTTTTCAAAAGAATATTATGTGGGTATTGAGTTTTCTAAAGTGCTTTTTCTGCAATCTATTAATATATGATTTTTTCTTCTTTGGCCTATTAATGTGATAGCTTTGGTTATTGAATTTTGAACCAGCCTAGAATAAATTCCACTTGGTCATGATTTTTGTACATTGTTTGGATTCCACTTGTTTATATTTTGTTGAGGATTTTTGTATTTATAGTCATGAAAGATATTAGTCTGTTTTCCTTTTTTATAGTAACTTTGTTTGATTTGAGTATATAGTTAATGCAGACCAGAGTGAGTTAGGAAGTATTCTCTCTGCTTCTCTCTTCTAAAAAGGAGTGTAGAGAATTAATACAACATCCTACAAAATTTTTGGTAGAATTCACCAATGAACCCATCTGGGCCTGCTGCTTTCTGTTTTGAAAGGGTATTGTTCAGTTACTTTAGTAGATATGAGACTACTCAGATTATCTGTTTCTCCTTGTGTGAGTTTTGGCACATTGTGCCTTCAAGGAACTGGCCTCTTTTCTCTGAGTTATCTAATTTGTGGGCATAGAGTTTCTCATAGTATTCCTCTCTTACCCATTTAATGTCCATAGGATTTGCAATTATGTCCTTTCTTTCATTTTGCATAGTAGTAATATGTGTCTTCTCTCTTTCTGTCTTAGTTAGGCTGGCTAGTGGTTTATATATTTTATCAATCTTTTCAAAAAAATAGCTTTTAGTTTATTGATTTTCTGTATTCAATTTCATTGACTTCTCTTATAATTTCTGTTTTATTTTTTCTGCTTGCTTTAGAGTTAATTTGTTCTATTTCTAGTTTTCTAAGTGAAAGTTTAGATTATTGATTTTAGATCTTTTTTTAAAAGATTTTATTTATTCATCTTTAGGGGGGAAGAGAGGGAGAAACATACCAATGTGTGGTTGCCTCTCACATGCTCACTACTGGGGACCTGGCCTGCAATGCAGGCATGTGCCCTAACTGGGAATCAAACCTGTAACCCTTTGGTTCACAGGCCGCCACTCAATCCACTGAGCCACACCAGCCAGGGAGATCTTATATTTTTTAATCCTTACCCAAGGACATTTTTTACATTGCTTTTAGAGAGAGAAGAAGGGAGAGAAACATTGATATGAGAGGGAAACACTGATTGATTTCTTCCTATGCACATCCAGACCAGCAATTGTACACACATGAACTGGGAATTGAACCTGCAATCTTTAGGTTATAGGATGATGCTACAACCAACTGACCGCAACATCCAGGGCAGATCTTTTCTTCTCATAATTTCATGCATTCAGTACTATAAATTTTCCTCTAAGTACTATTTTTGCTGCATCTCACAAATTTTGATAAGTTGTATTTTCATTTTCATTAGTTAAAAATATTTCTTAATTTCTCTTGAGATTTCTTTGACCTATGTGTTATTTGTAAATGTGTTGTTTAATCCCCAAGTATTTCGGATGTTCCAGCTATTTTTGTTATTAATTTCTGGTTTAATACTTTTGTGGACTGAGACCATAAATTGTGTGATTTGTAAAGGTGTATTTTGTGGCTCAGAATGTGATCTAATTTGGTGAATGTTCCATGTGAGCTGGAGAAGAATGCATATTCTGTTGTTGGATGAAGTAGTCTATGGAAGTCTATTACATTTGATTGATTGATGGTGATACTGAGTACAGCTATATCCTTACTGATTTTCTGTCTGTTGGTTCTGTCCATTTCTGATAGAGGGATGTTGAAGTCTACAGCTATAATAATTGATTCCTCTGTCTGCCCTTGCCGTTCTATCCATTTTTGCTTTTTGTGTTTTGAAGCTTTGTTGTTAAGTACATACACAGTAAGAATTATTACATTGTCTTGGATAATTGACCCCTTTATCATTATGTAGCATCCCCCTTTAGCTCTGATAATTTTCATTACTCTGAAATCTGCTGTCTGAAATTAATATAGTTACTCCAGCTTTCATTTGGTTAGTGTCAACATGGTATGTATTGCCCATGCCCTGACTTTTGATTTATCTGTGTTTCTAATATTAAAGTGTGTTTCTTTTTTTCCTTTTTTTCTATCTTTTTTTTTTTATCCTCACCCTAGGACATGTTTATTGATTTCAGAGAGAGGTTAAGGGAGGGAGAGAATGTGAGAGAGAAACTTGATTGGTCGCATCTTATATGTGCCCCATATGGGATCCGAACTTGCAACCCAGGCATGTACCCCAACTGGGAATCAAATCCACAATCTTTAGGTTTTGGGGATGATGCTTGAACCAACTGAGCCACACTGGCCAGAATTTCAAGTAGGTCTCTGTAAGACATTGTATAGTTGGGTCTTTTTATTTTTTAATATTTTATTTATGTATTTTAGAGAGAGGAAGGGAGGGAGAAAGAGAGAGAGAGAAGCATCAATGTGTGGCTGCACCTCAAGCACTCCCTACTGGGGACCTGGCCCGCAACCCAAGCATGTACCCTGACTGGGAATCAAATCAACAACCCTTGGTTTGCAGGCCAGCACTCAATCCACTGAGCCACACCAGCCAGGGCTGGGTCTTGTTTTTTTTTTTTTTTTAAATATATTTTATTGATTATGCTATTACAGTTGTCCCATTTCTCCCCCATCATTCCCCTCCACCCTGCACACCCCCTCCCACCCACATTCCCCCCCTTTAGTTCATGTCCATGTGTCATAAGTTCTTTAGCTTCTACATTTCCCACACTATTTTTGCCCTCCCCCTATTTTCTACCCACCATCTATGCTACTTATTCTCTGCACCTTTTCCCCTTCTCTCCTCCTCCCACTCCCCTGTTACTAACCCTCCATATGATCTCCATTTCTGTGGTTCTGTTCCTGTTCTAGTTGTTTGCTTTTTGTTAATAGCTGTGAGTTTGCCGTCTTTTTACTGTCCTATTATTTATCTTCTTTTTCTTAGATAAGTCCCTTTAACATTTCATATAATAAGGGCTTAGTGATGATGAACTCCTTGAACTTGACCTTATCTGAGAAGCACTTTATCTTCCCTTACATTCTAAGTGACAGCTTTGCTGGATAGAGCAATCTTGTGTGTAGGTCCTTGCCTTTCATGACTTGAAATACTTCTTCCCAGCCCCTTCTTGCCTGTAAGGTCTCTTTTGAGAAATCAGCTGACAGTCTGATGGGAACTCCTTTGCAGGTGACTGTCCCCTTATCCCTTGCTGCTTCTAGAGTTCTCTGCTTCATTTTAATCTTGGCTAATGTAATTATGATGTGCCTTGGTGTGTTCCTCCTTGGGTCCAACTTCTTTGGGACTCTCTGAGCTTCCTGGACTTCCTGGTAGTCTATTTCCTTTGCCAGATTGGGAAAGTTCTCCTTTATTATTTGTTCAAATAAGTTTTCCATCTGTTGCTCTTCTTCTTCCCCTTCCGGTACCCCTATAATTCGGATGTTGGAACGTTTAAAGATGTCCTGGAGGTTCCTAAGCCTCTCCTCATTTTTTTTGAATTCTTGTTTCTTCCTTGTTTTCTGTTTGGTTGTTTGTTTCTTCCTTCTGGTCCACTCCATTGATTTGAGTCCCAGTTTTCCTCCCATCTCCATTCGTTCCCCATGTGTTTTCCTTCATTTCACATATTGTAGCCTGCATTTTTTCATTTAATTTGTGAGCAAAATCAGCCAATTCTGTGAGCATCCTGATCACCAGGGCTTTGAACTGTGCATCTGATAGGTTGGCTATCTCTTGGTTGCTTAGAGGAATTGGCTCTGGGGATTTCATTTGTTCTCCAGTTTGAGCCATTTTTGGTGGGGTTTTTTGTTTTGTTTTGTTTTTGGTCTGGTCGCGGCTGTTACATAGTGAGGGGTGGAGCCTTAGGTGTTCCCCAGTGCAGGGCAGCCCAGTCACTGGGTTGTGACGCTGTATGTGGGGGCAGGGTCCGAGAGGGAACAATGGTGCTTGCTCCACTCTCTCTCGGATTCCAGTCCCTTCCACCACTTCCCCTTAGCCTGGATTATCCGTGCGTGAATGCGGGACCACCTGGTCAGCCAGCCGCCTTGTGCGGCCTCACTGGGTCTGCACAGTTGCCCCCTGCCCCCCGTACCCGGGGTCCACCAGCTGCCGCCTGTGGGCCCAGAATCCGCCAGCCGCCTCCTGTGCACCTGGGAACTGCCAGCCGCTGCTGCTTGCGTTCCTGAGTCCACACCTCCACTTTCTCCTGCCGAGACTCCGCCCCTCTTACCGGTCTGGATGAATGGTTGTTGGACTTCCGTACAGTTCAATTTTCTATAAGTTCTGGTTGTTTTCTTGTTTCTAAATCTTTGTTGTCCTTAATTTTGGTTGTGAGAGGAGGCACAGTGTGTCCGCCTACGCCTCCATCTTGGCCAGAAGTCTCTGTTTCTATTTTGTTCATTCATTTTTTTTTTTAAGATTCTACAGATAAGTGAAATCATATGGTATTTGTCTTTCTTTGTCTGATGTATTTAACATAGCATAATATTCTCTCAGTCTGTCCATGTTGCTGCTCATGGCAAGATTTCATTTTTAATTGGTAGATAATATTCCATGATACACACACACAGTATATACATATATATACACATATATATGTATATAATCTCACGTCATCCTTAACCATTTCATCTCTTGATGGACACTCAGGTTACTTCTGTATCATGGCTATTGTCAGTAATGCTGCAGTGAACATAGAGGTGCATATACATTTTCGAATTAGAGTTTTTATTTTCTTCAGGTAAATACCCAAAAATAGAATAAAAGGATTCTAGTTTACACCCTTTTCCTTTTCTTTCAATACTTTAGAGGTGTCATTCCACTGACAGTCAGTGTGACAAGCTCTGAGGGAGTCTAGGCACATTCGACAGAATCACAAAGCGTGGCGACGCCTCTGTGAGACTTGCTCCTGTGGGCGAGCTCACACAGGTGCACAGGGACCTTTACCACCAAGGCTCACGGGGACACTGTGTGTGCCTGTAAAAGAGCAAAAGCAACTTAAATACTATCAATAGTAATTTTAATTAATTAAAGTATGGCACAGCCCTAATATGAAATATAAAAAGGATGATATTTCATTGTCCTCTGGCTTAAAGCATAAGTCTCTTGTCATTCTTAATTTATCTGTACATAATGTGCTATTATGATTTTTTTTTAAATTCTTACCTGGGCATGTGCTTTTATTAATTTTCAGAGAGGAAGAAAGAGAGAAAACTTTGAAGTGAGAGAGAAACATCAATTGGCTGCCTCCTGTATGCCCTGACTGGGGATGGAACCCACAACCTAGGTATGTACCCTGACCCGGGTTTGAACCCGCAACCCTCTGGTACACAGGACAGTGCTCCAACCAACTGAGCCACCTGTCCAGGGCAAGATTTCTTTTTTGTAACACTGGTTTTCAACAACTTAATTATGATGTGCCTTGGTATTGTTTTCTTGAGGTTTATTCTGCTTGAGTTTTCTTAATCCTCTTAGATCTGTGAATGTATAGTTCCTATCATATTTAGGAGATTTTTTGTTATTTTTTCAGATGTTGTTTCTGTCTCTTTCTTGCTCTTTTTTTTTTTTTTTTTTTTTTTTTGTCTGGGACTCTAGTTCCATGCACACTGGGTTGCTTGATAATGTCTGGTGCTTATTTTTTCTCTCTGCTTTATTTGAATACTTTCATTTTTTGTCTTTGAACTCTGATCTTTTTCAGTGTTCATCTTATATTAATTCAATACTGTATATTTTTCATTTCAGATATTATTTTTACCATCTCTAGAAGTTCCATTTGGGTCTTTTTATATCTTTTGTTTATCTCCTCATCAAGCTCAGGTTTCCCTCTACCTTCCTAAATATATAAAGCATGTTTTAATAATCTGTTTTATTTTCCTTGTCTGATGGTTCCTTTATCTCTGTTACTTTAAGGTCAGTTCCTATTCATTGATTTTTCTTATGGTCATAGGTCATGTTTTCTCTTGCGTGCATGTCTGATATGATATGGTTGTTATCAATCCACCCTTTCATTGCCTGCTTGTGATAATGGAACATTTCTCCCTTGCCAGCTGTCCTGGTGCTAATTTTTGTCCGTGGAGGGTGCCGGAAGAGGAGGGTCCTCTTTTCCAGGTTCTGTGTGCTTCGCTTATTTCTGTTTTGTGACACGGGTTGACATGTGGGACCCACAGGGGTGCTCACCCCCATTGAGTTTCTGTGGCACCTTCTCTGGTGGCTCCCTAGCTTGCAAATTCAGCAACACTCACAGATGCCAGCAGTGAGGTTCCTTATATATTTGGAAGAGGGCAGGCACTGCCCGAAAGTTCCACAGGAACCCCAGCTGGCCTCCTGGCAGCTTTCTAGTGAGGTCAACAGCACCTCTACCCTGCGGCATTCTAGCACTCTCTGCCAGCAGCTTCCCAGCTAATTGCGTTGGCATACTCACAGGTGGTTGTCAGCTCCTAGGCTCGATCTGGAGAGCCCACTGAACTTCACAGGCAGTGGGCTGTGACCGCCCATCTCCCAGGTCAGAATCCTTCCCTTGGATACCTCTCTTCACCCTGGGGTAGTCCGTAGAGTTTTCTTTTGTTCCCTTTTAGTTAATTCCCTGTAAATAGCTAATAATTATTTATATTAAACTTACATCGTTTAAAATACCATGTGATTTCTGTGGCCTGGCTGGACCCTAACTGATAGACCTGGCCATTTTCCTGTGGGATACTGGACAATGTGAATCTATGTTTTTGGTTGCTGGGCTTTGTTCCACCAACTATTCCTTCAAATAGTATTATTCTTGGTCTGGCACACCAAGTTAAGTTCCTCGGCAGCAGTTGATCCTAACTGACTTCTGTGAGTCTCAGGATCCTTCCAGGACTCAGAGTCTCAGGCCCCTCCATGGGGTAATGCCCAGACCTCTGGGTGGAGAACGGAGCAGGGCCCTGTGCCTGCCCACGGTCGGGCCCAGCATAGGCAGGACCTCTTACGGGCTTGCTTCTGAGCTTTGTTAGTGTGGGTTCGGAGCCGCCATTGGTCTATGGCTAATTTAGCCCCATTATGAAGGGTGATGCCCTTTTGAGAATTCCACCCAATATCCTGTGAATTAGAAGGTCTTTCCACATGGCTTGTGGAAACACGTAATATTCCTATCCCTGCGTGAGCCCTGGGGATTATTCTCTCCACTCCTTTCCGGGGATTCTTGCCCCAGCCTCCTTGCATAGTTTCTCTCGCACGAGTGCAGACCTGCTCTGGACTGTGGACCGAGGGACCCTCCGCACGTCATGCAGCGCTGCTGTCTGTGCAGCCCCATCCCCCACACCCTGGCTGCGCCTGCTAGCTGCCTGGGCCTCCCTGACCTCCTCACTCTGCCTCCTCCTTCAGGGAGATGGCTGGGTCTATCAGAATTTCATTTTCTTGCACCATAGCCTGGCAACCATCTCGGCCATAGCTGGTACAGTCATAGGGCTCCTCTCTCAGTTTCTCTTCTCTCGGGGAGTAACTGTCCTGCACTGTGTCCCAAGGACTGAAAACCATCGCATCACTTCTTGTCCAGTTTTCTCATTGTTCAGGGGCCCCTTTTACTCTAAAATTATTTCATAAGCAAATGGCAAAAAAATGGAACAGCCAGTCAGGAGTTTGATGATGATTCAGAACAAGAGGTGACTTCAGACTAAGATGACTGACATGATTAACGCTCCCTTTTCTATTTTGTTAACTAGTCACAGTGTGAACGGGAACAGAAAGATGGCACAGACTGTGGCGGCAGCCTGACGTTTACCCCCTCAGCAAGCTTGTGTTTTACCAGCTTCCACCAGGGCCGGGGTACCTGTGAGGATCAGTACCTCCTCACAGAAGGCCACGTGAGGAAAGGAGCTGATCACGCAGGAACCGGCACAGGCAGAAGGACAGAGCCACCCCCACTTCCGGGCTCGCCATGACGCCAGCAGTCTTTGGACAACAGGGAGTCAGGCCAACAAGGCCACCTGCTTCTAGCCATTCCGGCCTTGGCCGCGGGACCAAGTTGGAGGGCACTGGGCTGGATTCATGCCTGGCCTTCTGCAGCTATGGCTGCTTCTGCCCAAGGCTCTGTCGACAGCTGCACCTGGATCAAGGGAGCTGGTGGTATCCAGTGCTGCCCTGCTACACCTCCGTGCTTGGGGACCCCTGACTGGCAGCTGTGCCTCCATGTGGGGTGTTGAGAGTCTGGAAAGTCAGCCTTGTGAGGTGAGTGGAGTGTAAAGGTGGGGTGAGAACCAATGCTGCTCCCAGACCTGAGAACCTGCATTTTCCGAGGAGGCCCAAGTTTGCAACTGCAGCTGGTCTCGTGGGCACCTTCTTGTTTCCACAGCTGGACTCTGTCAGTCTCAGACCCCTCCCTGGGGTAGTGCCCAGACCTCTGGGCAGAGAACGGAGGTGGGGCCCTGTGTCTGGTCACAGTTGGGCCCAGCATAGGCAGGACCTCTGGAAAGCCCCCTCAGCTGGGGCAGGACTAGTGCAGCATCTGTCACTGATGGCAGGCTTGACAAGGCAACTGTTCTGGAGGACAGTTGGGGAAGGCTAAGGCACTGGGGGGATGGTTCAGAGGGAACCTTTCTCCTTACACAGGCTGAGCCTCCCACAGCCTCTCTCTGTGCGTGTTCCCACCCCCAAGTGAAGAGTTCAGCTATAGGAATGTTGCAGCCCATGGCTTCCCATGGCGGTGCAGGGAGAAACACCAAGGGAGCTTGGCTAATGTGGTGTCCTCCCCGCTGGTCAGGCCACATCACCTCTGTCCTGCACTCTGAGGAGCAGCGATGCTCAGAGCATGGAAGGTGAGTGGAGGGTGGGGACTAGTGGACATGATGATCAGGGTATGTGGGGAAGACAGTGGGACCAGCCTTCCCCACCTGGCCCATCCAGAAAGGAGTGGGCGGAATTGGAAAGGATGCCCACTTTGGGGACTCAGGCATGGGGCTCTGTAGTGAGACCCGTGATGGCCACTGTGCTGTGGGGCGGCACCAGCACACAGGTATTGGACCCCGGGGCCATTTGCCCACACGAGTGTCCTTACTGTGCTTGGGAATGGGTGGTCCCCTTCTCTCCATGGAGATAAGCCCACACCAGCTCCACTCTGGGGTCTGCTTCTCAGCAATCCTCAGCCGTTTGTGCAGGGCCTCCTCGACAGGGCAGAGCCGTTCTGAGCTCTGTTTCTGGCCAGGCTCTACTTGAGTGTTGCTCTGACAGCTCCTTAGTCCATGGGGAGCCTCCCTCCCCTCCCATTAGGAGCTGTAACGTTGGCGCTCCCTTATCTCTCTTGGTTACATGCCTCTATCCCACCAGGATTTGGGACATGGAGGCGGAGGAGATGCCTAATGACAGAAGCCTGTCCCTTTACTCATTCATCATAGAGGACCAAGTCAGCTCCCCTCATGTGAGATGCTAACACTTAAATGGGGATAGCCAGCACACCTGAAGAGGTTTCTTGTTAGAAACTAGTATTGCTTATTTGGCCAAGGGGACAAGAGTCCCCAAAAAGGATGCAGCCCCGGTGCTGGCAGTCCACAGGCCCCAAGGCTTCTTGTCCAGGAGCGAGGTTACAGACCTGAGCTGAGGGCAAATGCTCCTGTTCTCTGAGGAGTTGCAGGGTGAGCTGCTCACATGCAGAATCGCCATGCCTTGGCACTGCGCCATCTTCACTTTTAGGGCTGGGCTGATGGGGACAAATACCACAGGATTTAGGATTCAGATGAGCATACAGAGGTTTTCGTCCTGGAGACTTTTGGTTGGGCAGAAGGGAAGGGTCTGTGTCCCTCCTGGCTTTCTTATTGGCTGTATACCTCTGCACAGGACGTTTGTGGCTCAGAGAGGTCCACGTGGCCTATGCTAGTTGGACCAGCTTGCCTAGTTATTAACCCACGTCCTTTCCAACTTTCCATTTTACTGAATACATTCCAGGTAATGAAAGCAGACCGCTTCTCATGGGATAGTTTGCAGTGGACCACTGCCCCCCCGAGGACTCAAGGAATGGGCCGTAATTCAGAAGGCGTCAGCTTGAAGGTCAACAGAGTCACTCCAGCAGCCACCACTCACAGGGGAGCTCTCGAGGTAAGACCTACTTCCTGCACTGGCTTTTCCCCTTGGGGCAGGCACAAATGGCCGCTAAGAGGCATAGAAGTTAGAGGAGCTCTACACAATTTCCCCGGGGCTGGGGTGGCACTCTGGGAGTATGGGCAAGCCACAGGCAGAGTGGACTTTACAGGGACTGCAGATGAACTCAGTTGCAACTGAGCCCCAGACTGGCCTGTGGTGGCCTGCCCCACTGGAGGGAGAAACCACCCTGCCTCCCACCACTCTGCCATACACAACGCCAGACAGTCAAGTTTCTAGGCACACTGAGGAATGGGACCGGGCGTGGGAGGGAGGCGATAGGCCCAACAGAGGTTACGATATTGGAGCTATCAGGCATGGACTTCAAATAATTGATTAACATAATAAAGCAGTGAACTGAAATTCATAAAAAATTTAAATTCTAAAACAAAAGTACAGTAACTGAAATTAAAAGTTTAGTAGGTAGGGATTTCCGTGGCCTGACGCTGTGTTGAGCTCAGCGGAGTGAGCTCCGGAGGAGCGGGGAGGAACTCCGGTATTTGCTGCGGTCACCTCATCAGCCGCCGAGATGGCGATGCGTGCGGCCCAGAGGGCGGATGCTCGACGGCCCCCTGAAGTAAATTGGATTTTGAATATAAGCAATGTGCCTTATAAAATCACAGCTGAAGAAATGCATGATAATATTTGGGAAATACGGACTTATTCATCAAGTCAGAGTGGGGGACACACCTGAAGCTAGAGGAACAGCTTGCGTGGTCCGTGAAGGCTTCTTTGATACCAAGAACACATGTGATCGCCCGTCAGGATTCCATACTTGTAACAGATACCTTGTGGTTTTGTGCTATAACGCCAACAGGGCATTTCAGAAGATGGGTAAAAAGAAGGAAGAACAGTTGAAGCTTCTCAAGGAGAAACATGGCATCAACACAGATCCACCAAAGTAAATGTTTTCTGCATTTTCATTTTGGACTAAAATCCCATGAATCACCACTACTATCATTTTTTGGTTTTTGTCTAATACTGAATACTGTGATTTCTCATTGAAGGTTCAAAGTGACATGCTTAAAACTTTGATAAATGTTAGAATATATTGTTAGCAAACTTGTAGCTTTTGTAAAAGATATCACTGTTTTCTCTTGAACTTTCCCCTCCCGTTTGATCCCGGGGGTAGAAAACAGCAGTTGAACCGTATCAAGAATTATTTGATGGCTTAAAAAAAAAAAAATGGCCCTGGCTGGCGTAGCTCAGTGGATTGAGCTCGGGCTGTGAAGCAAAGTGTCACAGGTTCGATTCCCAGTCAGGGCACATGCCTGGGTTGCAGGCCAGGCTCCTAGTGGGGAGCCACGTGAGAGGCAACCACACACTGATGTTTCTCTCCCTCTCTTTCTCCCTCCCTTACCTTCTCTAAAAATAAATAAATAAAATCTTAAAAAAAAAAAAAGAATTATTTGATGGTAGGTGGCCTTCGAGACTGAGCTTCTTGAGAACAGGTACTTGTTTGTGTTTGTGATTCCCCCAGTGTGCAGTCCAGTGTGCAGCCATCAGGGAACTTGTTAGAAGGTTGTCATTTATTGAATATCTGTTAATAAATCTTCATAGTAAGTCAGTGAAGGTAGATACCTCCATTTTGCTGATAAGGAAACCAAAGCTCATCATGTTGGTTGAATGAGTAAAATGCTTACATTAAAAAAAAAAATTGCCCTGGCTGGTATGGCTCAGTGGATTGAGCGCCAGCCTGTGAACCAAAGGATTGCCAGTTCGATTCCCAGTCAAGGTGCATGCCTGGGTTGCAGGCCAGGTATCCAGTGAGGGGAATGTGAGAGGCAACCACACATTGATGTTCCTCTCCCTCTCTTTCTCCCTCCCTTCCCTCTCTCTCTAAAAATAAATAAAATCTTTAAAAAGTAATAAAATGAAAGGTGTGGCCTTTCTGACTTTTTGCACTGCCCAGACACCACACAGGCTACCAGCACTGGCGGATCTGGACTTTGGAGCTCATCTTTGACCAATTATGGGGACACTGTTACGACAGCTGCAATGCAGAAATACCCAAACCCTATATGGACCCAGGCATGGTTAGCATTGATGTACTGGACATACATATAGATCCTTTTGGAAAGTTGCCAGCCCTAAATTTCTCAACACAGAGTGTGGACTGCCTTCCAGTGTGAAATCTCTTATTGGCATGGCAAGAACATTCTATAGTTGATCCTGTAGCGAAAACAATGGAACTTAAATCCACTAGGATTTCATTTACAAATATGGTTTCAGTAGATGAGAGACTACATCCTCAGGATACGTGTGGTTTATATGGGGATATAAACCACATCCTCAGGACCCAGAAAAAAACTGTTTTGACTCAAGAGGTCATAATCACTGTGAATGGAGTCAGTCTCAGCAGTTCTGTCGAAGGGCCGATGGCAAGAGCGATGTCTTCAGATGCTGATAAAGTCGGGGACCAGATCTTTCAGGATTTTGGTTTAAATCTTTGGTTGACAGCTTGTATAGGATTTTGGTTTAAAATGTGGACATAAAAAGAGAAAAAGATGTTTCACTTCACCCCCAAAAGAGGACTACTGTAATCATGAAATAAGTAAAACATCACTGTCCTTTTAATTGTAGATTCTTTTTAGAACATCTTTTATGTACAAAATAAAAATCAGTTTATAGATCAAAAAATAGGTAAATAAAATAAAATCCAGCAGATGGATTTAACAGCAGTTAGAGACAGCTGAAGAGGGGATTAGTAACTGGAAGATAGATCAATAGTAAACATTCCTGCAAACCTCAGAGTGACCAGCTGCCTCTACCCAGGGAGCTTCCTTGTCCTGGCCCCTCAGGGTCCTGCTCGCCCCCCTTCTGTAGAATCTCGGGTGGAGAGGGGGTGCTAGTGCGAAGGCTTTTCATGCCAGGGAGACACTGAGGGGTTTGGAAATTTGGAGAATGTTTTCCATTGTCGCCTTGTTAGAAATGTTCCTAGCACACTGGGAGTCGTGTTCTGTGACCAACGAAACCTTTAAGGGCCTTGGGTTCGTTATCAGGAACATGAGTGTGTTGGTACTCATGGGCTAAAAGCTAAAGGTGTGCTGTCCTCTCCGACACACACCTTAGAAAATGTCTTTGCTTCTCTCTTGAATGTAGAGTGCAAAGAAGGAGCATTGAGGGGTAGAATGACTGGCTTGTCTGTGAGGCTTGTCTGTGATTTGCAACGAGGCACATGTGCCGTGTTCAGGCCTCATTCACTGCGGAACTCGAGTGCTGCCTGTCCCGTTGATGTGCTGGGCACAAGTATGGCCAGGGGTGAGGAGGCAGGTGCTGTGCTGGGTGTGACTGTGCAGCTCTTTTGGACTGTAGCAATTCAGACATCTGTTCTGAGAAATTTTCCATCCTGGTTAATGGTTTCTTTATAATGAATGGAAATAAATTCATGTGGGCTGGTGATTTGTGGCTGGGTCACGGGCCAAGGCCAGTGGGTTGAGCTGAGAGATGATTGCTCACCCAAACAAATTGATTGACATGGATTAAAGCAGGTCACAGCAAAGATGTCACTCTTTTACCTGAAGTAAAGGATAGAAGCTCCTTTGCCTTCCAAAATGCTGTCTGTGGGATTAGCAAACACAACTCCTGATGGGAAAGAAGGACTCCTGGGTAGAGCCGGGCTGAAGGAGGGCCCGTGGGGCCACAACGGCCCTCAGCTTGAGCCAGAGGCCCCGCGGTGTCCCTCATGCTTCAGGACAGGAGGCTGCACTGTGTTCCCTCAGAAGGGTCCATGAGGAAGTGACGTTCTCTCAACATGGCCAGGAGTGCTGCCCAGGGTGGTGGAGAGCAGGCAGTGAGCGCGTGACCCCCTGTCTTCAGCTTGTGTCTGTGGAGCGCCTCCTGCACAGGGGGGGCTCTGTTTCTAGGCATGGGGCAGTTTCACGGACAAGGTGGACAAGGTCTCTACTCCCGTGGGGCTTGTGTTCCAGTCTGGAGGACGGCCTTAAATGAGTATAAACAAGTAAGAGCAAGCACATTAAAACAAAGAAAACAAGTGATTGTTGTGATGAAAAATGACACTAGGAGCATGTGGATGGAGAGAGAACAACCTCCCTGAGGAAGTGACATTTGAGCTGAAACGGGAATGACAAGGTGGCCCTGGCCTACCAAGAAGAGTGAATTGCTCAGGTCTTGGTAGGGCACCGGCTTTCATCTTAGGGACAATGAGAAACTGATGACAGGTGTTAAGCAGGGGAATAACATGATCTGGTTAAATGTCCACATGAGGTGCTGGGTGACCACTGGGAGGCTTTTCGTGTATTCAGGGAAGGACCAGTGTGTTGGCTGCGGAACCCGGAGGAGGGCAGACTCAGCCGGGCTGAGGGAAAGCAGGGACCAGACAACTGCTGGGTACCTGAGCACCTGGGCGGAGGCCAGCAGTGGGGAGGGTGCAACCAGGGACTCAGTCTAAAGTCTGTTCTGCTGTGGCACATTTATGAAGTCTGTTGGAGTTGAGTGGAGAAGACCCAACTGCAGCTAGAATCAGGGACAAGGCCTCCTCTCAGAGGAGGTATTTCCTGAGCGGGTGGAAAACTGCTGACCCTCGGGACAGCTGATCATTGTCTGCCCACCCACAATTTCTGATCATTTGAAATCCTTCTCTCTTTTGCTCCACATCTTGCCACCAATTCCTGTTCTGAGCCTGCAGCTGTTTCCCCACCTTGCCATCCTTTCTGCTCTGGCCGCCCTTGTCCCTCACCCTAAGTCAAACTGCTTGCCTTCCCCCCTCCTAAGCCTAGCCCTTCTCCTCACAGTGGCCAGAGGTTCTTTCTAACATGCAACACTAGGCATTCAGAGCATTTTGAGTGATTTCAGTTTTTAAGAGCTTTTGTTCAGATCACTCAAGGATATATTTATTGATTTTAGAGAGAGAGGAAAGGAGAGGGAGAAACATGCCCCAACTGGACATCGAACCTGCAACCTAGGTTTTTTCCCTAACTGGGGATTGAACCCACAACCTTTTGGTGCATGGGACAACACTCCAACCAACCCACCCAGCCAGGGCGAGTGATCTCATTTTTAATACTAACTTTTTGATACCTCATTTTTTGATACTGCATTATATTCAGTTGTATGGTTTGTAAAGTTTTTGATTTGTAGAATTTTTTAAAATTAAAAATTTTAACATTCAAAACTAGAGACTAGTATAAGGAACCTTCATGTACCCACTACCCAGATTCAGGGCCAACATATTTTTTAAAATATATTTTGTTGATCATGCTATTACAGTTGTCCCATTTCTCCCCCATCATTCCCCTCCACCCTGCACACCCTCTCCCACCCACATTCCCCCCTTTAGCTCATGTCCATGTGTCATAAGTTCTTTAGCTTCTACATTTCCCACACTATTCTTGCCCTCCCTCTGCCTATTTTCTACCGACTGTCTATGCTACTTATTCTCTGTACCTTTCCCCCCTCTCTCCTCCTCCCACTCCCCTGTTGCTAACCCTCCATGTGATCTCCATTTCTGTGGCTCTGTTCCTGTTCTAGTTGTTGGCTTAGTTTGCTTTTGTTTTAGGTGTGGTTGTTAATAGCTGTGAGTTTGTTGTCTTTTCACTGTCCTATTTTTGATCTTCTTTTTCTTAGATAAGTCCCTTTAACATTTCATATAAAAAGGGCTTGGTGATGATGAACTCCTTGAACTTGACCTTATCTCAGAAGCACTTTATCTTCCCTTCCATTCTAAATGACAGCTTTGTTGGATAGAGCAATTTTGGATGTAGGTCCCTGCCTTTCAAGACTTCAAATACTTCCTTCCAGCCCCTTCTTGCCGGGAAGGTCTCTTTTGAGAAATCAGCTGACAGTCTGATGGGAACTCCTTTGTAGGTGACTGTCCCCTTATCCCTTGCTGCTTCTAGAATTCTCTCCTTCATTTGAATCTTGGCTAACGTAATTACGATGTGCCTTGGCGTGTTCCTCCTTGGGTCCAACTTCTTTGGGACTCTCTGAGCTTCCTGGACTTCCTGATAGTCTATTTCCTTTGCCAGATTGGGGAAGTTCTCCTTTATTATTTGTTCCAATAAGTTTTCCTCCTGTTGCTCTTCTTCTTCCCCTTCTGGCACCCCTATAATTCAGATGTTGGAACGTTTAAAGATGTCCTGGAAGTTCCTAAGCCTCTCCTCATTTTTTTGAATTCTTGTTTCTTCCTTGTTTTCTGTTTGGTTGTTAGTTTCTTCCTTCTGGTCCACTCCATTGATTTGAGTTGGAGTTTTCCTTCCATCTCTATTCGTTCCCCATGCATTTTCCTTCATTTCACATATTGTAGCCTGCATTTTTTCATCTAATTTGTGAGCAACGTCAACCAGTTCTGTGAGCATCCTGATCACCAGGGCTTTGAAGTGTGCATCTGATAGGTTGGCTATCTCTTGGTAGCTTAGAGGAATTGGCTCTGGGGCTTTCATTTGTTCTCTGGTTTGAGCCATTTTTGGTGTTTGTTTGTTTATTTGTTTGGTCTGGTCATGGCTGTTATGTAGTGAGGGGTGGAGCCTTAGGTGTTCCCCAGTGCAGGGCAGCCCAGTCGCTGTGTAGTGATGCTGTATGTGGGGGCGGGGTCTGAGAGGGAACAATGGCACTTGCTCTGCTCTCTCTTCGATTCCAGTCCCTTCTGCCACTTCCCCTTTGCCTGGATTATCTGTGCACAAATGTGGAACCACCTGGGCAGCCAGCCACCTTGCGCGGCCTCACTGGGTTTGCATAGTTGCCAGCCCGTGCCCAGGGTCTGCCAGCTGCCTCCTACGCGCCTGGGGTCTGCTAGCCGCTGCCTGCATACCTGGGAACTGCCAGCCGCTGCTGCCTGCGTGCCCAGGTCCGCACCTCCACTTTTTCCTGCCGTGACTCCATCCCTCTTACTGGTCTGGATGAATGGTTGTTGGACTTCTGTACAGTTCAATTTTCTATAAGTTCTGGTTGTTTTCTTGTTTCTAAATATTTGTTTTCCTTAATTTTGGCTGTGAGAGGCGGCACAGTGTGTCCACCTATGCCTCCATCTTGGCCAGAAGTCTCCCAGGGCCAACATTTTGAAGTAAATCCCAGACATCGTGTTATTTCATCCTGAAGTATTTCAGTGTGGCATTGAAATCTAAGGATCATTGAAAGCATAATTATAATGGCATTATCAAAACTAAGAATCTAATACTTCCATTTATGATATCAGTGTTTGAATTTCTCTGATTGCATCCTAAATGATTTATTAAGCAGTGTTTTTTTTTTATTTTTCAATTTTTATTTTAATTGTTATCTTGTACAGTTTTCTGTCTTTTACTCCCACCCCAACCCACCACCCCAGGCCTCCCCACCTCCCTCCCATTTCCACCCCCATAGTTTTTGTCCATGTGTCCTTTATACTTGTTCCTGTAAACCCCTCCCCTCTCTCCTCTGGTGACTTTCAGCCTGTTCTCAATTTCAGTGTCTTTGGTTATATTATGCTTGTTTGTTTGTTTTGTTGATTAGATTCCTGTTAAAGGTGAGCAGTGGTTTTTTAAATTTTATTTTCATTTTTTTTTAAGATTTTATTTATTTATTTTTAGAGAGGGGAAGGGAGGGAGAAAGAGAGAGAGAAACATCAATATGTGGTTGCCTCTCTCATGCCCCTTACTGGGGACCTGGTCCACAACCCGGTCATGTGCCTTGGACTGGGAATCAAACTGGCGGCCCTTTGGTTCTCAGGCTTGCACTCAATCCACTGAGCCACACCAGCCAGGGCAGCAGGCAGTGGTTTTTTTTAAATGGTTAAAGAATTTCATGTTTAATAGGATCCTGACAAGGATCAAATACTGAATTTAGTGATGTATCTCAAGTTTCTTTTCAATCTGTTAATTCCTCCTCTCTTCTCACTGTGTTTTCCCCTTAAAATTTATTGGTGAGACCATTCTTGGTCCTATAGTCTCCTACAGTCTCGATTGTGCTGTGTCCCCATGATGTTGGTGACCACAAGCCTCTGTCCCTAGAAGTTTGATCAGATTTAAGACGGTCTTGGCAAGCTTCTTCCAAAGTGCTGTTGTATTCTCTGACCTGGAGGCCGGTTATAGCCATTGATGATCGGTGCACAGGTTAGGGGATGCAAATAGCTGAATCTCAAATTCTAGCGGTTACTCCTCATTGTTCAGCTGGAACACACCTCCATAAAGCGCAATTTCATCTCAGTGGTGCGATTTACATGGGAAAGACAGGGTAGGTTCTTAATTCTCTGACTTTGTTTGCCAGTTGCAGAATAACAACTAAGCCCCCAAAGGTGACCAATGAATTTTTCACATCAGCGTGAACTCTCGTGCACTTAAACATGTTTAATCTATTGAACTTGAGATGTTTAATCTGTTGAACTTTGTAGAGTTAAAATTATTCATCTCCTTAGCAGTTTGTAGACTTGAATTTTTTTTTTGTGACAAGATATTTAGTATGTTGTAAATGTTGAAGGCCACAAAAGAAAGTATATCAGTATAGTAAGATATATATGGTCTAGTCATGCAGGCATACTTAGTTTGTTAAGTCCCAAACAGTCCCAGTCAGAGCACCTCTACTTAAAGGTTCAGTATTTTAAAGGGACCCTTAGGCCAAAAGAAATACCCAACAGTTTCATTTATAAGTCCAACCAACTTGGTATTTATGTCCTAGCAACTTACAGTAGACATTTGGAAAAGTAATACATATAAAGAAAATGTTTTTCATTTCATTTGTAAGTAACCACAATTACTTACAAATAAAATGTGTGTGCCTGTCAGGTTTTTCTTAAATCTGTTACACACTGATTCCATACGGTATTTGCTTTATTAATAACTTCCAGAAACCTAGTTTTGCAGAGACATGAAATCACAGGAAGGGATGTAGCAAGATATTTTGAAACCATGAGATGTCCAAAAATGTTGAGCATCACTCTTCCCCTCAAAAGTAAAAAGTGCCCTGTGGTGCCAGACTTCACTGTGGGGGCCAGGGCGCCTCAGCACACCTTTGGGAACCAGAGCTCCGAGCCCTGCCCGCTTCCCTCTGGGTCTGTGGACACCCCTCCCCGCCGGGGCCACACGCTGGCCCCCACAGCTCTTGGGGGGCGCATCGCGGGCCTCATGGCACTCATTATCACTTAAAGCCTGACAGCCAGCACAAGTCCGTTTCCTTTGAAGCCATTTGTTCCAGGCCTCAGTGCTTAGAAGATTTTCTCTTTATCCTTTGATTTGAGCCACAGAGCTCGAGAATGACTCCAACTTCATTGTGATGTGCCATTTTCCCTACCTGTATCTGGAGCATGTTTAGCCAAAGAGGCTGGCAGACTCTCAGGGTCAATGTAAAAATAGCTCACCCCGATCAGGGAAAATGGTCTGCTATCAGTGCCCATTTTCCTGCTGATGTGATTTTGAAAAATGCCAGAAGCCCCTTTCCTTCCCTCACACCCCTTCTGTGCCTCCAGTGTGGACCTGGTGCAGGAGTCCCGTACTCCCGTCATTGGCATTGGGCTTGTCCCTGTTGCTGGCTAAGACCAAGAGAATGTGGGAAGAAATGGCAACGTGCAAATTCCAGGCTGAAGCATCATGTGTTAGTTTACCCCTAGGGAAGTTTTACCTTCCACCACATTAGATGGGCAGGCCCTGGGTAGCCACAGCCCCTCAGCCTGGCCCCAGAAGAGGTCCAGGGAACAGAGCCCTTCCAGCTGATCTGTGGGCCTGTGAGCAAGAAAAAAATGCACATTGTGGTACCCATTGAATTTTGGGATTGCTTTTTACCCAGCAACAGTTGACTGATAAAGAAGAGGTCCATGAGGGAAAGGGAAAGGAGTGATGGAAAGACACCATCTGATAGGGTCTTAGGGATAGGTGGATTTTTAAGGAGGTGTGAAATGATTCTTCTGGAATAATGAGTGGAATAATGTTATATCCATTGATTCTTAAGGTAAACCGAAGAGGAAAGCAGTGATGGTTTTATCCCTTTTTTATGGATGAAGATATTGAGGCGCAAAGTGGTTGATGGCGCAGTGAATGAGCCTGTTCCAGGCCCCAGAATCCCTGCCTCCCGGGCCAGGCTCTTCTCCAGCCTGTGCTGCCTCTAGTGCAGGCCCAGCCCTGCGGGCGGCCAACATGGCCAGAGGGCTTGGCTCTTACCAGTGGGGCCAAGGTCGGGACCTTCTGGCATGTTGGGGAGAGGGCAGGGACCATGGCTGGGAGCTCTCCAGAGAGAAAGGGCAGCGTTTGGTTCAGAGGAGGGCAGGGGTGCCAACAGACAGGTGCCCATGTCCCACATTCTGAGAACTGAGGTGGCCAGGTACCTACACTGTGAGCCATGACCTGTGGTCAGTGTTCTGTGTCTGGCCAAACACTGGACCAGGGACCCGCCTTCCAGGTTTGCTCACGTGCGCCCCTCAAAAGGTCTGGCAAGTGTGTCCAGGAAAGAAACTCCTGGAAGAAAGGAATCTAGGCCAGTGGCCTTGCTTGGTGGTGGCATCTGGATTTTGACATGCTTAAAGCTACGCTCAGGGATTGAAAATGGGAGAATCAGCGATCAAACCTTTGCAAAAGGCTACATGGGACTCCTGGAAGCTTGAGGGCCAGGCCACCTGACTCCAGCACACGAGGCCTTACCAAAGGACGCATGAGCTGGCCAGTGTTCATGCTGACAGCCAGGGCTGTCCGTCAGCACGTTTTCATTACTTCAGGGGGTTCTGGTCTTGTGAAATTGATTTACCTAATAAGCTGTTAATAATCCCCTCAGCATCCTCCTGCTTCACGGCCAGCTGGCCTGATCTGTAGCACTTTTGTGACTTCGACCTTGGTGCCTACTGACTCCCCCCGCAGCCCTGCACCACCTTCACACAGTGAGACTCTTCCATCCCGGGGAGGAACCTGGTCCACCCCATGTGGCTGGGTGGTGGGCTGCGTAATGGCACCCCAAAAGGTAGCCATGTCCTAATTCCTGGAACCTGTGAACCTGAAACCTGGAATTTGAAACTGCATGGCCAAAAATGACTGCGGATGTGATTTAGGATCTTGAGATGGAGAGAGGGTCCTTGAATATCTGGGAGGACCTTGAATTCAATCACCTGTCTCCCTCTGAGGGGCTGGGGGAGATCTGACACACAGAAGGCAGTGTGAAGATGGAGGCGGAGACGGGAGGGATGTGGCCACAAACCAAGAACATCAGGAGCTGCCAGAAGCTGAAGAGGCGGGAAAGACCCCGTAGAGCCTCTGGAGGGGTGCAGCCCCAGCACACCCCGATTCCAGCTCTGGGCAATGGGGTTTTGGACTCTGCCCTCTAAAACTGTTAAAAAAAAACCAATACAACCAGAAAATTATTCTCTAAGATTTTATTTACTTTTAGGAAAATGGGGAAGGGTGGAAGAAAGGGAGAAAAACATCAATCGGTTGCCTCTCATATACCCCCAGCAGGGGACCTGGCCCGCAACCCAGATGTGTGCCCTGACCGGAAATCAAACTGGTGACCTTCCGGTTTGTGGGACGATGTCCAACCCGTTGAGCCACACCAGTCAGGGCTCTATTGTTTTAAGCCACCAAGTTTATGGTAATGTATTATAGCAGCCACAAGAAAGTAATACAAATGGGGAAACCAAGGGTTCCAAAAAAGAAACGACTGGACCCAAGGCCTGTCACAGGCCCTTGGTTGCTGCCCGTATCCTTGTGACTCAGGTCACCTGCACCTAGAATGCACAGGCTCTCTTCCTACCCAGAGAAGGCTCTTCACTGCCTTGCTGGCAACCAAGGTGGGCCCTGCCGTCCCCACCCATTCCTGACACCCAGGCACTGCGGCTCCCAATGCTATGTCGCACATGGGTATCACAGGGCCCCAGCTTCTAGCCACGCTGCCTGCAACCCTCGCAACTGAGGGATTAAGAAGCAGGCGCTGGTATTGGTAAGAGGCCTGGTGTGCTCCTGGGCCACGGAGCAGCCACCATGGGCTCCATTCGCAGCATGCAGCGTGGGATACCTGGCCTTGACGACTGGCTCCAAGGTCAAGTCCTGCAAACGGGGGCAGCAAGTCCCGCCCCCCCAGAGCACACCTGCTCCCGTCGCTGGGACAGCAGCACATGTGAAGGACACACGAGCCTTTGGATTTTTATTAGACTTTTTAAAACTAAGAGCAAATATCACTAGGTGCTTTTTATAGCACCAAGAAACTGCATGTTAAAATAAACACATGCCAACCATTTACCTGAGTGGGAAAGCCACACAGGCAGCGCCGCTGTTCTGTGTCCTTGAGGTGATGCCCCCAGAAAGGTCACAGCTGCGTAAACCTTTAAAACCCCGGGAGGAGCAAGCACTCCAGTGTGTGGTTCAGAGCTGCAGCAGCTCTGCACGGCCTCTCAGCTTCGTGTCTCAGTAGACTCACCTTTGTAAATTATTTTTTCTTAAAGCAACAAAAGGAGAAAATTGGTATCGAATATCAACTCCTGGTTCTTGGGAGAATTCTCATCATCTTTGGTGGAAGTCACCTTGCAGGTGAGTGTCTAGTGCCTGAAGGCTGTGTGACTTGTGGCTGGTTGGAGGGTGGGTGCCACTCCTGGAGGCCTAGCAGGGTCCCTCCATGTGACCGTGACCAAGCTGGGCAGAGCCTTGGCCAGTCCCAGCCAGGTGGGTCCCTGGAGCAGGGATGGCAGTGAGCCAGTCTCTCACCACTAGCTGACCGCTGGAGCACCTCTTCTGGTTGGTGACCCTTACAGGGGCTTGTCTTCTGGTGGGTGCAGGGATGAGAAGACCCCGGGGTCCTTTCCTTGGTGCTGGAGTCTGGCTTTCTGGAGGCTGGTGAGAGGGCTAAGGTTCACCCTGGCTCCGCAGCACTGCTCGTGAGGACAGTTACTCAGCCTTGGGCTCCACCAGCTCCATGCGGACGGACTCTGAGGGAAGATGGGGTACTGTCTGCTAACCCAGACCCACGTGCCAATGTCCCTCCTCCTCTAGAATGAAGGGTGCCAGGCTGATGGGGGTGCTGCTCACCCTAGCTGGTGTGCTGCACACAGCCCTGCCCCTGAGAATAGCCGCCTTCAACATCCAGTCTTTCGGGGAGACCAAGATGTCCAATGCCACCATCTCCAACTACATCGTGCAGGTGGGTCCAAGCCAGCCTGTCCCCAAGGAACCCGGGGTGGGGTGAGGGGGCACTCTGAAAGGCCCGGTGAACACTGGGCCAGTGGTCTGTCCTGAAGGTGATCCCAGACTCTCAGGGCTCTGCTCTCAGCCTCCAGTCAGTTGTGGGGACAGGGCCCTTGTCGCTCCTGCAGCTGACATCAGGCTGTAGACCAGATGGTTGTGAAAGTGCCCTGGGCAATAGCAGCTTGGCTCTTGCAGGGACTTGGAGTGGGCAGGGCTCAGACGCCAGTCTCCACCCAGCCTGTCCCTGCTTAGCACTGCTGTGGCCCTGTCCCCAGATCCTGAGCCGCTATGACATCGTCCTGGTCCAGGAGGTCAGAGACAACTACCTGACAGCCGTGGGGAAGCTGCTGGACAGACTCAATCAGTGAGTGAAGGTGACGGGGTCCTGGGGGAGCACATGGGGACAGGGACCATCCCTTCACGGTGCCACTTTGGGTAGGCCCCAGGGACACTGGTGTGGGCCGGCGCCCTGCTGGAGGCAGCAGGATGTGCCCTGTGGGTCCCTTGGCTGGTACATTTGTTTCTTCAACCTAGAGACAACCCCAGCACCTACCACTACGTAGCCAGTGAGCCCCTGGGCCGCAACAGCTACAAGGAGCGCTACCTCTTCCTGTTCAGGTGAAGCAGGGCACTGACAGGCAGGCCGCCGCCTCATGTTTCTGACAGAAGGGGGTGGGGGGGCGGTGTTCTAGAGAGCCCATGAGACCCCTCCTTCTGGGGTGGGGGAAGGAACTGGAGGCCACAGAACAGGGTCCAAGTTGGGCTGCCCACCCTCCCAAGTGCTTGCTGTGCCCCAAGGCCTCACCACCTGGGCAGGGACAAGAGGACACAGATGGCCAGGAGCTTTAGGCTGGTGGGTCTGTGTGACATCCAAGTTTAGACTGGGCCCCCCGACCGCTGCAACAGGTGGGTTTAGCGAGATGAGGCAGCCATCCCAGCCTCAGGGTAAGCACCCTCTGGCCTGGCCTTCCTCAGACCTGACCAGGTGACGGTGCTGGACTCCTACCAGTATGACGATGGCTGTGAGCCCTGTGGGAACGACACCTTCAGCCGCGAGCCAGCAGTTGTCAAGTTCTCCTCCCCATTCACCGGTGAGTGCTGCTGCCACAGAGGCTCCTCTGCCCAGCCTGGCCAAGGGGGCCCTGACCCTTCCCAGACACCCAGAAGACCCCCATCACAGTAAAACCCTGCCACGCACCCCTTCGGGGAGCTTGCTCCCCTCCCCACCCCTGTGTTTTGGTCTTACACTGAAGTTACTTGGAGAAATGCCTACCCCCACACCCTGAACTGTCTCATGTACCCTCCATCCCAGCCCTGGACACATGACTGAGCCAGGCTAATGCACCCTTGGACCAGGACTGCGCCTCAACTCCCCCCCCCCCCCCCCGCCCCTTGCTTAGCACAACTACCTTCTCCTTAGAGGTCAAGGAGTTTGCCATCATTCCCCTACATGCGGCCCCATTGGATGCAGTGGCCGAGATCAACTCTCTCTACGATGTCTACCTGGATGTCCGCCAGAAGTGGGACCTGGAGGTGAGACCCCACACACTGGACTGGGCTCCTAGGGGCCCTGTTCTGTCCATGGACCAACCCACTGGCGTCTCCTGCTAGGATGTCATGCTGATGGGTGACTTCAATGCTGGCTGCAGCTACGTGACCCCTTCACACTGGGCGTCCATCCGCCTGCGCACAATCCCTACCTTCCAGTGGCTGATTCCTGACACTGCTGACACCACGGTCACGTCCACACACTGTGCCTACGACAGGTGAGCAGGGTCTGCGTGCCCCATGGGTTCCGCAGGCCCCAGGTAGGGGATAGGGACACCTCCACAAGCAGCTGTGACTTCTATCTAGGCCCAGCTTCAGAAATGGTTCCCAATAACTTTGAGGAGACACTCACCCCTCCTGAGCTTTTGGCCACTTATGAAGTGGAGTATGTGAGGGTATCATGATGCTGGTTTTCTCCTCTGAGTGGTCTCAGGTGCACAGGTCAGACAGTGGTGCCCAGTTCGGGCGCACCCAGAGCTGAGTCTGGCCAGGGGCAAGACCAGGCTAGTCCTGGCCTGGGGTGAGAGCAGGGGGCCCTCCCTGAGCAGTAATTCCCCCCCAAGGGCCACATAGGCCAGATGGGAGCTGGCCCCTGCAGCCTCCTTGTTTGGAACTGTGACGGTGAAGGCCAGGTGCTTGGGCTCAGTGAGGTGCTCAGGTTCCTCAGCTAAGCTACTTGGGGGAAAGCTTGTTAGGGAGAGCTGGCGGGACATGCCAGGGTCTGAGGTTTATGTGTGCAGAGCCAGACAGTGGGCTGACAGAGGACTTTCTCGTGTCTGGTGCTGCAGGATTGTGGTCGCTGGAACTCTGCTCCAACATGCCGTTGTTCCCTACTCAGCTGCTCCTTTTGACTTCCAAGCTGCATATGGACTCAGCAACCAGACTGTACGTGACCACCCTTTGCCGAATATAGCTCTAATGGGGGCCTAGGACGCAGGGGTGGAGTGACATCCAGACCCATGGGACTTACGGCAATTGCTGTTTTTGTTGACTTGAAGGAACCCCTTGTCCACAGCCCTGGGAGCTCTAGGGGCCCGGGCATCCCGGGGTTCACTGCAGGTTTCCCCACAGGCCCAGGCCATCAGCGACCATTACCCGGTGGAGGTGACGCTGAGGAGGGCCTGACGAGAGCAGGTCCGGGGCCCTGGCGGGAGACCTCTAGCTTCTGTAGCTTGCCTGTGGCCGCTCCTGGGGGCCTGCACGAAGCACTGAAGATGCCGGATGGTCCCGTGGTCCTGCTCAGGTTCTGGGGATGGAGTTTAGGGACCCAGAGCCAGCGCCTCCTCCCTCCCCTCCCCACTGTCCCCCTGACCACTACACCAGCTTGAGGAAGGGGGTAGAAAGTAGGCTTTTTCTCACTGTACCTGCTTCCGTCATAAGCATAGGGTTGTGTCAACAGGGTAACTTACAGTAAGCACACAGAGTCTAACATTTAGGTTAAGAAATACTTTTTAGTTTAAGTAAATAAAGCTCAAAAGAGGGTGTCCTCATTGGTGGCATCCAGTCATTCCGTCCCACTCCTCTTCCCACGGCGGAGGCACCCAGTTCCACTGCCACCTCCCCTGGAGCTTTAACGGTGCAGGGACGGTATGGGGCTGCCGTGCTGCGCCCCTGGACCGCAGGGCCCAGCCTTCCCCTCAGTGTCGCTCCAGAGCCTTGACAAGCAGGTCGTTCAGGCGGCCCACCATGGACCGGGGGTCATCCACGAGCCCTGCTGTGATCATGGCGTTCTCATAGATCTGAAAGGCAGGGCGGTGACCTTGTTAATGGGAGGGGGGCCTTTCTGGGTTCCAACGCACGGACGTTGTAATGCAGAGAGAAGACAGGGAAGGAGCTGTTCCTCCTTAAAACGGTTTCACAACAAACTGAGCTGCCCAACCTCCAAGGAAGAGGCAGCTTGCGGAGCTGGCAGCCCTCTGTTCTCTAGGCTAGGCTCCAGGGACTCACCTGCTCGACCAGCAGCTGGGCCAGGTCGGGCTGGCTCTCTCTCAGCTGACTGAGCTTCCTGATCAGCGTGTGCCTGCAACAGAAAGCCCCAGAAGGAAGCTCAGGGTTGTGCACCCCAGCACAAGGGCCGCTAACTTCTGAGCAGTTGGAATTATCAGAACATTCACAACTGAATGGAAAGTGTGATAGGAAAGTGCAGTATAAAAAAAGGGGCACGTAAAAGTCAGAACAAAGTAAATGATCACTGACAGATAATATGATTGATTACACACCCAAAGGAACACACACGAGTCCTGACGTTAGAAAATGCAGTAAGTACCAAAATTAATCTAAAGTAAACACTGAAGGGACAGTAGTTAGTATTTTAAAAGGCACATGTTGGTGCTTAACTAAAGAGACTGTAATTAAAGGTGAAACTTCCCCTAAATTAACCTATACATTTAATATGTTTCTTTCACACTAAAAATTTAATTTTATGCCTAAACAATCTAATATACTATTCATAAATAAAATAAACATAGAAGAAAAGAACCATGAGAAGCTGAGGGAGAAGGCCCAGGTATTAAAACATATTATAAAGTTCCAGTAATAAAACAGTTTAGTTCTGGAAAATGAAAAGGCAACAGTTAAGTGCAAAAACATCGACAACGTACAAAGAGCTACAAACACATGGGAATTTAATCTGTACCTGATTAAAGACAGCATTTCACAAGAGTGGAAAACAGGATGACAGGCCAGCCAGCCAGAAAGTAATAGATTCCCACCACATTCTTTAGACTAAAGCTAATTCCAGAAGGATCAAGTGTTAAGTGTAAAAATTTAGAAGAACGCAGAGAGGAAATGTTTTATAACCTCAAAAGGAAAAGCCTTTCCAAGCAAAGTACTGGGTTGGCCAAAAATTCGTGGTTTTTCTTTTCCCATAAAACACACATTTTTTCATTTTCACCAATAACTTTATTGATTTGGATATTTTGAGTATGTTGGCTATTTTCCACATGGTATAATGCTGATTGTTCTCAATTAATGTATTGATTTGATCGTTATTAAATTCACGGCCTACCTGTGGAGCATCATCCAGTGAGAAATCTCCAGCACAAAACTTCGAAAACCACTTTGACACATTCAATCAGTCACAGCACCTTTTCTGCACACTGCATAGATCTTTTTATTCATGTCAGTTGCATTTTTACCATTCTTGAAATAATAAAGCAAAATATGCCAAAAATGTTGTAAATTTTTCCCATCTTTAATATTAAAGTTGCTACACAAAAATTCACCAATTTGATCATTTTTTTTAAATGCGTGCTGATATGACAGCTGTCACAATGCAATTTAACAAAATTGTTTTGAATGGAGTTAAAGACAGCTAAGAGCTACTACAGCCATCTTATGGAAAAAAACCCTACAAAACTTTTTGGCCAAAAAAAAAAACTAATATGAACCCAGGAGTCAAAAAGGAAAAGACATAACTTAGACAACATAAAAATTGAAATGTTTTTTCTGCACAGGAAAAATTCCATAAATATGGTGTCTGACCTTACTCATAAGAAATGTACATGAAAATTATAATTTTTCACTTAGGATGGCAAAAATTGAGAAGTTTGATAAGACTGAAAACACTGAGGGAAACAAATGTTTGTCTAACTGCTAAAGACAACTGGAATCTGTAAGAATTTAATATGGACAGTGCTCTGAGACTTAGCAATTCCGTTTTCCTCACAGCTCTGTTTACAATCAGAAACACTTTTTAAAAAGCAAGGTGAGGACGCCTGTACACAAGTTCCCGCCTGGGTGATGGAGTGCCAGGTGACCCCGATCACTCATGCGCACGGTATCTTGGAGAGATACACACGAAAACTAACATGGTTGGGGACAAAGGTAGGAGGGAAATTTTACTATAAACTTTGATTCTTTTGAATTCTCTGCCATGTGAACATATTACTAATATTAAAGGCAAATAGCATTTAAAAAATAAAGCCTGCCCTGGCCAGTGTGGCTCAGCTGGTTGGGCGTCATCTGTACACCAAAAGGTTGGGAGTTTGATTGCCAGTCAGGGCACATGCCTGGGTTGCGGGTTCAATCCCCAGTTGGAGTGCATATGGAAGGCACCCAATCAATGCTTCTTTCTCTCCCAGCCCCCCAAACCAATAAACTTTTAAAAAATAAATAAATAAAGCCTTACAATAAATAAATATGTTTATAAATAAATAGAAACAAGCACTTCCACACAATTCTTATGAACCCACTTTTGTGCAGAACTGGTTAATAAAATCAACTGGGTGTCCAGTTGGCATCAGCATCCCTCTCTGTCAGGGACTCGGCAGCTGCATTCTTTCTCAGAGACGGAGGCGCTCACACCACACAGACCGGGGCAGCTCTTATGGCAAGGTGTCGACACTCCACAGGACTAGCCTCAAGCCAAGTTAGCACCTTCCAACCAGTAAGTATTCAGCTCAGAAAATGTAAAAGGCACTTCCCTCTTCTCCCCAGTAGTTTATAAAAAAGAAAATTTATGGTTATAAAGCAACATGGAAAAATATGATAAAGTGATAAATGAAAAAATCAGGCATGTACTATATATAAAAAATACCCACAAAATATGAGATAAAAGTCCAAAAGCATAGACCAAATCAGCTACAGTGACTTGTGAGGGTAAGACTATGGATCTTGTTTAGATTTCTGTAACATTTTTGGTAAAATGTTTATGTAATTTCATTTAAAAAATTACTGCTATATATAAAATCAATTTTTAAAAAAACTTGTCTTCAACAGTCAGAAAATTTCAAAATATCCAATAAGTACAACACATCTAAGAATAACTACAAAAAATGTATAGGAACTCTACAGAAGACATAAGTTAACAAAAGATATTAAATAAGACCTAGTACATATATTATATGCATGGGTGGAAAGAATTGGTATTATAAATAAACTCTCAGGAAGAACTGGTATCATAAAATACACTAACCCTTGAAATTAATTTGTGTGCAAGTGAGGACCTAGAGTAGCCAAGACGAACTTGCAGGAACACAGGGGAGCGGTCAGTCACTGAGTGACTGGCCTCCGCCGGGGCTCTCAGACAATGCAGTGCTGCCACAGACAGACCGGACACATGCAGGGACACTGGACACTCTGATGGAGAAGGCAGTTCAGATCGCCGGGGAGGGGACAAAATAAATGCACGATTCTGGCGATAGATTATTTTTAATCGTCACCTGAGGGCAGGCTTATTGATTTTACGGCGAGGGGAAGGGAATGGGAGAGAGAAGGAGAAAGACATTGATGTGAGAGAGAAACATCATTCAGTTGCCTCACATGCTCCCTGACTGGGAACTGAACCCACAACCTTTCAGTTTACTGAACAACGATCCAACCAAGCAACATCGGCCAGGGCAGCGATAGATTTCTTTCTTTCTTTTTTTTAATCCTCACCCAAGGACATTTTTTCATTGCCTTTAGAGAGAGGATAAGAGAGAAACATCAACTGGTTGCGCCCACACCAGGGACTGAATGCACCCAAATCAGAGATCGAACCCCTAACCTAGGTATGTGCCCTGACCGGGAATTGAACCCACAACCTTTTGGTTACAGGATGATGCTCCAACCAACTGAGCCACACTGGCCAGAGCAATAGACTTCTTAAGACCCATACGAGCACCTAACAAAAAGTTATGAATTTGATTATATTAAAATTAAAAACTCATCAAAAGACATCTTAATGCAGGGGGAGGGGTGGGGAGAAAATACAAACTGTAACTGAACAAGAATAAAATAATTTAAATTAAAAAAATTGGCTCTAGAGGGGGAAAAAGACATCTTAATGCAGGTGAAAAGAGAAATTTGTAACTGATAAAGTATGTAACATAACTGCAAACCAATCTTTAAAAAAGAATGCAACAGGAACAAGAGCAAAGTCTCATAGCATGTGTCACGAGAAAGCCAAGGGGTCCCAGGCCCTGTGGTGGGGAGACAGCACCGGCACCAGCCCGCTGGGAGCAGCTGGGCATGACCACCGCAGCTAAGCACACAGCAGTGTCCTGCCTGGGCGCACAAGTCAGAGAGACACACACACGTGTCAGCACAGGGACAAGAATGTTCAGAGCAACCTGTTCCTAAAAGCCCCAAAGAGAAACGACTCGAATGTCTGTCAAAACAGAATAAATAATTGTGCTGAGGCAGATTCAACTCATGAGGAGACTCAGCTATGAAAACAAACTGTAGCCCCCCTCCCCCGCCCCCGCAGGGACAGAGGTTTCTCACACTTGCCTGAAGAAAGTAAGAGTTCACACAGACAGGCAAAACCGAGCTTGTTAAGCATGCGCAAACGCAGAGCAAAGTGAGGATCTTCACAAGTCAGGACTGTGGTGACCTGAGAGGGATGGAATTCCAATGGCAAGAAAATGGGGAGCATCTGAGGGCCGTCAAGTTCTTTTTTTTTTAAAACTTTACATGGATATTGTTTAAAGTTAAATTGAATAGTTTAATTACATGGGTACTGTATTTTAAACATTCATCAAACTGTACATAAGCTTCCTGCACTTTTCCTGTGTGTTATGAATAGAAACACAATTTTAAAGGAGTACCTGGCAGGCCAGAAACATGCACGCTGTGTGTGGGCACCAAGGGCCCGAGGTGCCGCAGCCTTACCTGGGGTTGACCTCCAGCGTGGGCTGCAAGATCTGAGCGCGCTCCTCCTGCGTCTTGGCCAGCTGCTGCATGCGCAGGAAGTGCCGAGCGGCCCCCATCTCCAGCACGGTGATCATGGCAGGGTGGGTGTCTAGTCGAAGAGTCGCCTGTAAGCAAGGCCAGGGGACCAGGGGTGAGGGGGACCCTGGGACAAGTTACCCTGAAGTGAGGGACCCTGGGCTGGCAGTCTTAATCAAGCGTGAAGCTTCCCCAGATGACAAGGTAGAACGTGTTTCCAGGGACAAACGCTCAGACCTCCCTCGCAGTCATCACGATCGAGAAGGGAGCCTGGCCTGCTGCCCTGCACCAAGGTCCCAGAACAGCATCTGGGCTACCTCTTCTATCCCCCAGAGTCACTGGTTTCTAATGTGTCAATTACTACCCAAGGTCCATCTCGCCTGGTGTCATCTGCACCTCTCTCCTCCATAGGGGCCACTGCCAAGTCCTCCAGCAGCTATCTAAGGCTACCTAGGCCTGGCTGTTCCATTTCTCCAGGCCCAGCCTCTCCACAGGTCTGTCTGCAGTCCCTTCCCCCAATCCCATCCTCTCAGACGGCTGGAGCCTCCTTCCTGCAGACCCTGCTCTCACCCACCCTCTTCGTGTGGCTCTCTCTTGGCCTGCCTTCATAAATACGTGTTTTCCCAGCAAGTGGTCACAGTCCCCACTCCTTGATCAGACTTTCCCCTTCACCCACCCTACAGGCTTCTGGCCTCCTGACTTACACCAGAGAGGCTACTAAGCATGCTGGGCTCAGGGGGTGCCCTTCCTGGCAGCATGGCACTGAGAAGCACCTGAGCCCCAACTCAAACCTGGGGATGCACTCTGCCTCCTGTCCTCATAGGATGGGGCTGATTCTACCTCTCTCCTGGCCACCTGAGGCTTAAATGAGTCTCTATTATAAAGAGTGGACACAGTGAATGTGCTACACAGAGAAACCCTGGCTGCACGCCTTGTTTTTTAAATTGTATTTACTTATATTTAGAAAGAGGGTAAAGGAGGGAGAAAAACACTGATGTGTGAGAGAAACATTAACCTGTTGCCTCTTGCATGCCCCCCAACCGGGGCGAGGGCCTGCAACTCAGGCAGGCGCCCTGACTAGGAATCGAACCAGTGGCCTTTCGCTTTGCGGGAGGATGCTCAATCAACTGAGCCCCACTGAGCCCCACCGGTCAGGGCTGCGTGCCTTGGTTCTTGATGCTCCCTACCACGAGCGCCTCCTCTTTCAATCTGTGCCCATCCCTCCGGCTCAGAGTCCTGCTGCAAACTCCTCCAGAGCCACCCAAGCCCACCCTCCTCTCCTCTCAGCTGTCCCCACCCTGCACACTTGCCTGTCCCTTGGGGCAACTACTGGACTGTCCCTGAGCCAGTGACCCTGCAATGGATACAGGTCTCTGGTGGCTGGCTTTCTCCTGTAGCTCTGAGCTGGACCCATCTATTCTTAGCTCTCTGAAGCCCCTCCCAGAAGAAGAACCCCAGCAGGACCATAAGCTCCCCAAGGGCTGGGGTGGAACCACTTGTGTCCTTGGCCACCACAGGTCCTCTTGGGCTGGGACCAGGAGGGCTTTGGTGTAGCCAGCTGGGGACCCCTCTTCTCTACCTGCCCACTGGGCCACTGGCTGCTCACCTCCACCTTCTCAGTTCCCACCTGCTTTAAAAAGTGGAGAAAACCACCAGCCGAGCTCACCTGTCCTGCTCAGCAGCACCCCTGGGCACATGTGGCTACAGCGTGTAAGCAAGCACACGGAAGTGGCGGTGACATGCCTGGCCTCCTCCACATATTGCAGCTTCGCCCGCCACCGGAAGAACTCCCACCAGGCCGGCGACTCGGAGCCAGCAGGCTAGCCAGCTGTGCGGTCACTGGAGCCCTGGCAGCTGAGGAGTGCCCTACCTCCAGCAGGTCTCACCTTCACGCTGGTGACACGCGACCCCAGCGCATTTCTCATCCAGGCCATCAGGTCCTCCATCTCCTTCTCTGGCAGGCGGTCATCAGCTTGAGGAGAGAAGTGAGCGAGCTCAGAGGCTGTTCTCCACAACTCCCACCTCATTCCCACTGGGGGCCGGAAATGTCCATGTCCCAACGCCAAGTGTCCAAGAGCCCCACCCTGACCCCTGGCCACTGGCCCAAAGACAGAAGCCACCAGAGATGCTTACCATCTAAAATACAATAGCTAAAACTGAACCTCAGAAGGACATTTTTGGTTGCCCTGAGGCCCATATAGTTTTGTTATGGCTTTAAAAAGACTTTCAGATTCTCTTAGGAAGCCAACTTGGAAGAGGCACTGGAAAGACCCGGGAATCTAAATGGAATGTTTTCTGTTAATCATTAAGGTGTCCCCAAATGGCTGCTTTTATGCAGGTTAGTGACCCCAGATAGAAAAAGGAAAGTCCCTGTAAGCCCATGCTGTAGGACAGAAGAGGTTCTGCCATGGCCAGTGGCAGCCCCGGCCGCCCCAGCCCCCCTGCGCTCCCAGGCCACCACCCATACCTGTGCCTGGAGAGAAGGGATAGAACCAACCTGGGGACCCGTCCTCAAACTTCTCCTCCTTGTAGTGATCGACAACAATGTCTGTTTCCACAGACATCAGCTTCTTCTTGTCAAACTCACGAAGATGGAGCAAGGTCAGCTCATCAAACTGCTCATAGCAGAAGAGAACCTGTGAGGGCCCAAGAACATCCCCATCAGTCTTGGAGAAGACTCCACCCATGGCACAGAGGGTCACGGGAGTGAGGGCTGCAGGCAGGGCCCCAAGTCCTGGAAGAGTCGTGCTGGATGTTGGGGCTTCCTGGGCCTTTGTGCATGAGGCAGTTTACCGGAGGGTGGGAAGGGAAGCTCTGGCTATCCCTCAGTAGTAGAAATAGGGACTCTACTTACAGAGAAATCCCTGTCACTTCCTACAGAGAGACACAAACTAGATGGCAGACTTTAGCCTGCACCTCTGTGCCCACAGATGATAAATCACTCCTGGCTTTCCCGGATCCTGGGCACATTCAGCCATTTCTCACTAAGCAGAGAGATTCCCCGCCTCCCACGCCCACCCTGTGTGCTCCGTCAGACCCACCTTGTCCTCCGACCAGGCCCCAGCAGCCTGTAGGGGCTGAGCCTGCCCCACCGCTCACCTACCTCCATGTTTTTCTGCTTCATGGCCTCATAGTAGGGTGAGTGCTCAGCTAGGTGCCGGTTGGGGGTGCACAGGTAGTAGATGTTGCGGGTGCCAGCCTGCATGCGGCTGGCATAGTCCATGAGACTGGTCAGCTGCCCGGCAGGCAGTGCCGAGGACTCATAACGCAACAGCTTTGCGATATCCTCCTGGAAGCAGACAAAGGGCAGACCACTGCTCATTCCAGGTCCTCGCTTGGAAAGCCTCCCAAGTAGCTGGGCACCGACTTGGGAAGCCTATGGCTAAAGGGAGGAGAGGCTCTGCTGGCTTCACCCCCGGCTGGTGGGCCCACCACACTCGGCAGCTGGGGCAGCTCCCACAGGGGCCTGGTCCAGGGATGGACTCCAAAGTGGCTCGACCCCTAGGGACCACAGTGGGCTCCAGCCAGATCTGGCAGGTCCCGCATCAGAAGTTCAGAGAACTTCAGAGAGCACCTCCCACCCCCGGTGGCCCAGGGCCTCACAGAGAGGGGCTGTCTGAGCAAGCTGGGCACACCCTAGGAATAGCGAGACCATCCCCATGGCAGAGAACGCCCCGGGCCAGCATCCTCCCTCCATCCCTACTCACATCGGGCATGTGGGCACGGGTGTAAAGTCTGTATTTCCCAGCCTTCCTCTAACCAGGTGAGTAGTCTGTTCAATGGGGTACAAGTAAAAGTGGGGTGTGCAACATAGAGAATGGATCCTTAAAGGAAAGGCTTGTCCTTCCCGTCAGCTGAAATGCAGTGTGACTGCTGGTGGGAGATGCCTGGTGGGGCCTGGATCCCTGAGGCCATCAGCCTTGATATAACCTGCGACATCACCTCTGCCTTCCCTACGACACTGAGTCATGGACAAGCGTAGCACAGACAAGCACTGGGGACACAGGGAAGAGCCATGGAGGGTGTGCATAGGGCTAGACCCAAATGAGAGTGACGTGATGGAGAGGAAAGGTGGACAGAAAGCGGAAAAACAGAGGTCAAACCAAGGATGTAGAAACCCACATGGTGAGTCATGCTCTAAATCAGGCGCTAAGCTTGTACATAGGTGCACGTCACAGGTCCCCATCGACAAACACGAATACACTGAGTTAACACTTATCAAGCCCTAGCTGGGATGCTCGAATATGCCACTGGCATGTCCTGGGACGCTCAGGTTTCTGGCCTGCACCAGCTTCCTCCACAGCCCAAGGCAGCACGGAGAAAGATCCAGAAACCTAGACCCTACCTTGACCTCCTGTTCGGCAGTGGTCACAATGCCCTCTCTCATGAACAAGCCATAATCTTCAAAAAACTTGGCATATTTCTCAGCATCTTTTTTACTCTGGTCAATGAAGAATTTTATTAGCCTCTGTTGTAGAACGTCCCGGAGTTTCCTACAGCACAGAAATGCATTTATCATGAACAGGCAACTTCTATGAAATACTAACAGCCAGAGGCTAAGGGAAAAAAAATTCTGCTCCACTAATAATCATTCTGGACAAATTTTTAAAAATGCAAAAAAGAAGCGTGTGACTCTTGGCAAACACCAGGCAGGAAGACACGTATGTGCCCCTCAGAGGCAGGGATGTGGACCGACACCCTCTGTGGAGGGCAACAGCTCAGCCTTCGTGGTTCCAACTGTAGAGATTACACCCTGGGAAACACAACCAAAATTTACACAGCAGGAGTTTCACTGTCGCACATGCAAGAGAAAACAATTATGAACAAGCTCGGTGTCCAACAGGAGAGAATAGGATGAAAGATAGAAAAGTGCACTGTCATTAAAAATCACATCCTCTAACAGCACTTAATGACACGAAAAAGTACCCGTGTTAAAAGAAAAACCACTCTCTCCCTCCCTTCCCCTCTCTCTAAAAATAAATAAAAATCTCGATTCCCAGTCAGGGCACATGCCTGGGTTGCAGGCCAGGTCCCTAGTGGGGGCCAGAGAGGCAACCACACATTGACATTTCTCTCCCCCTCTTTCCCCCTCCCTTCCCTTCTCTCCAAAAATAAATAAATTTAAAAATAAAACAATAAATAAATAAATACATAAATAAATAAAAATCGTTAAAGGAAAAAAAAAAGACTTTCTGCCAGTGGACGCCACTGAGTAAGCATCGTTGAAGTCCCCTCTCCTGCAGTCGTCACGGCTCAGTCAGAGTCTCCCAAAGAGCCGGAACAGCTACAGAAGCTGTTTATCAGAGGTCTGAGCTTTGAAACAGCAGATGAGAGTCTGAGGAGCCATGGTGAGCAACGGGGGGTGCTCACAGACTGTGTGGGGTGATGAGAGATCCAAATGCCAAGCGCCCCAGGGGCCCTGGGTTTGTCAGGTACGCCCCTGTGGAGGAGGGGGATGCAGCCAGGAAAGCGGGGCACACGAGGTGGGTGAAGAGTTGTAGGACCAAAGAGGGCTGTCTCAAGAGAAGGTTCTCAAAGACCGGGTGCCCACTTCACTGTGAAAAAGATATTTGTCGGTGGTGTTAAAGAAGACACTGAAGAACATCACCTAAGAGATTATTTTGAACAGTATGGGGAAAGTGAAGTGACTGAAATCATGACTGACCGAGGCAGCGGCAAGAAGGGAGGCTTCACTTTTGTAACCTTTGATGACCACGACTCTGTAGACAAGATTGTCATTCCGAAACACCATGCTCTGAACAGCCACAGCTGTGAGGGAAGGAAAGCCCTACCTACGCAAGAGATGGCTAGTGCATCACCCAGCCAAAGAGATCGAACTGGTTCTGGCAACTTCGGAGGTAGTTGTGGAAGTGGTTTTGGTGGGAATGACAACTTTGGTTGTGGAGGAAACCTCAGTGGTCGAGGTGGCTTTGGTGGCAGCCGTGGTGGTGGTGGTGGATATGGTGGTGGTGGCAGTGGGAGTGGCTATCATGGACTTGGTAATGATGGAAGCAATTTGGGAGGTAGCAGAAGCTACAATGACTCTGGTGATTACAAAATCAATCTGCAAATTGCAGACCCATGAAAGGAGGCAACTTTGGAGGCAGACGTTCTGGCCCCTGTGGTGGCGGAGGCCAATACTTTGCCAAACCATGAAACCCAGGTGGCGGTGGCAGTTCCAGCAGCAGCAGCAGCAGCAGCAGCAGCAGCAGCTACGGCAGCAGCTACGGCAGCGGCATGAGTTTTAATTGCTGCCAGGAAACAAAGCTCAGCAGGAGAGGAGAGCCAGAGAAGTGACAGGGCAGCTGCAGGTCACAGCAGGTTTGCGGACTGAGCCAAGCACAGTGGTGGCAGGGCCTCGCTGCTACAAAGAAGACACGTTTTAGACAATACTCATGTGAATGGGCAAAAAACTCGAGGACTGTATTTGTGACTAATTGTGTAACAGGTTATTTTATTTCTGTGCCATGAAATATGTAAAACATTCCAACAAAGGGCTTAATGTAGTGGGGTTTTTTTTGCATCTATGTTGTTGATTGCTAAATGTAATAATACTCTGATCATGATGCTAAATAAATGTGTCTTTAAAAAAAAAAAAAAGAGCGAGCCCTGGCTGGTATAGCTCAGTGGACTGGGCATCAGTTTGTGAACCAAAAGGTCGCTGGTTCCATTCCCAGTTGGGGCACAGGCCTGAGTTGTGGGCCAGGTCCCTGGGTGAGGGTGTGCAAGAGGCAACCAACTGATGTTTCTCTCACATGTCAATGTTTCTCTCCCCCTCTCTCTCCCTCCCTTCCCCTCTCTCTAAAAATAAGTAAAATCTTTAACAAATGTTAATAAACAGTTATGTTCGATGTAAAGAATAAAAATAAAGAACCACTATATTAGTGGAATTAGGCATATTTTTGTTTCCTTCTTAATATTTTGCCTTTCCTTAAACAACTCAATTACCATGTATTTCCTTAATAATCCAGGGTAGGGAAACAGGAATGTTCAACATCCATTTAAGCTTTTTCTCTTTCACTCACGTCCTGACTCAGGTTTTCAGCCACAGCGTGGCATGAGACAGGGCAGCGCCCGAACCCGTGGCAGGGGAGTCACAGCAGCTAAGACAGGGCGGAGAGCCCCAGGAGGGTGTCCAAACAGGGCCAAGGGTAGGAGGGGTCTGGCGTGGGGTGTCCACACCCGAGAGCCCCAGAGAACGGTGTCCAGGCTGGGGAAGCGGGCAGCCCCCTGCGTGGAGTCAGAGCCCGAGCAGATGAATAGGTGTCCGTGTCAGGGGACGACACTGGTAAGGGCAGGCTGATCCCCGCCAGAGCGGGACTGGTCGAAGGGAATGCAGGAAGGATGAGAGGCAGCCTTCTCATCATCGAAAGGAGCAAACAGGAGGGGCAAGACGAGGAAGTCCCAGGGCTGCTAGGAAAACTCCGGTACAGAAACAAGTGCAGATGCAGAAGTACGCACACTCGCGTTTCTCAGCCCTGTCTGCTCAGGGCCTGGCAGAGGTGACAGCCCAACAGCAGTGGCGCCCCAGGGCCTAGGTCTTGGCTTCTGCATTCAAACGAGCCCAGGCTCCTTGGAGGAATGAGTACGTCATTCCAGGGCAGAAAATGATGCAGGCAACACAGAAGGGAGCTTGCAACACCTTGTGCCAGAAGTGAGGAAGTGCTCGAAGCATGACAGGACATGGAGTGGGCTCCCATGGCTAAACTGGGGACTGTTTGGGCATCAAAAAAATAATAATAATAACACTGACAGATAACAACCCACTAAGTAAAACAGGAAATCAGTTCATACAAATAAATTATGGATATTAAAAAACAAAAATAAATGAATATTCACATTGAAAAGTTGATGAAGCAACATGCTTTTCACGTAACTGCAAAATGCCACCTGCAAGATGATATTTTTACTACAAAGGTGGAAAAGAGAACCTTCTCACCAAGAAGGCGGCCACACACCACCTTCACCAAGTCTCCACATGTAAAGCGCTAGCAACGGCACAAATCAAAGCCAGGCCCCCTGACAGGAGGCAGTCATTTTGTGCTATCCCTGCATCAGACGACCCCAACTAAGGGGCAAAGCCACTGGCCTGAGATCTTCAGAAGCATCCAGGTCATAAAAAGCAGGGAAAAGGGAAAGACTGCAACTCAGCCGGCCCAAGGGACGCTAAAGAGACAACTAGAGGCACGTGTGACTCTAGAATGGACCCTCTTGCTCCACGGAACGACGACAGAAGCGGTGGGACATGAAGGGATCTGAGGGTTAGACAGCAGTGGTGCCACTGCAGGCGGTACTGCAGGTGGGGGAGAGTGTCCTTGGTCATCAGAAACAATCCCGGAGGTATCTGGGGAAGACGGGGCATCCGGTGGATGGCTTACTTTCAGAGGGTGCAGGGGAAAGGTGTCCTCTGTGTCACGTTTCTGACTCTTCCAAACACTTCATTTAAGGCTAACTTTTTTCTTATCAAGGTGAATCTCAGACTGACAATCTAGCCCTTGAAAACCACAAGCACCAACAAAGTGGCTGGACACTCCCTGCCTGTAGCCTTGAGTCAGCCCAGCTCTGGTGTTGGGGACACAGCATACGCCTGTGGTCAGAAAACGTGAGTTCACATGCAGGTTCACTGAGTGAGTGCTGTGGCCTCTCTGTCACTCAGTTTCCGCAGCCATGACATGGGCACCTAGAAGTTCCCACTTCAGAGGATTCTGTGGGCTGTACTGGTAAAGCTCTGGGGGAAAAGGAGCACTCAGTAACAGTAGCTATTACTACAGTCACGAAGGGGACATGAGAACCGCAGCCACCTCAGCCCACAGGGATTCCAACAGCAACATCTCCAAAGGAGGGTCTGGTCCAGGGCCTGCCCCTTGTCTTCTTCCCAGCATCACTGACCTTCCAGCACCAAGGTCAGACATTCCCCTGGCTCTGTGGCTGTCATTTGCCTTGTCTGCACCACAGAGAGCCTGCCTGGACTCTCTCCAGCTGTGGCCACCCTGGATTTGGGTGACAGAGGCTGGCTAAGGGGGGAACATATCCCAGAGCCATCATTTCCCTCAATGGGTCAGTCCCCAAACGCTTTTTATTAAAACGTGAAGCAAAACATGAGGCAAAACACGTGAGACCTGCATGCATTCTCCAGGCACACGGCCTCTCAGACATGGCCTTGCTGCAGCTCCTCGATCTTTTCTCGGCTCCTTCTGGCTCCTTCCAGCCACCCTCGCCCTCTCGGTGAGGCCTTGTCTCAGCAAGTGCCGGCTCCCAGCAGCTCACCTGATCAGAGCGCTCTCCTGCAGGAGCTCCCGGCTGAGGTTCAGGGGGATGTCCTCACTGTCCACCACACCTTAGAGCAACACAAGCACATCAGGACCCTGGTGGTGCCCAAGACTCCACCCTCCCTCCCAAAGGGCGACTGGCCTCCCACCAGGCTCTACATTGTCCCTTGAAGTCCCCATGACATCAAGCCACATGAGGATAAGACAGAGGAGAGAGGAGGAAGGGCAAAGGGAGGAGACTCAGTGAGGCAACACCACCCAGCCCCTGCAAGTCCTGACGCCCCAGAATCGACAGAGCCTCGGTCAGGATGATGTGATCGGGAGAAAAGCAGGCCAGAGAGGCTGCAAGCCTTTGCCAGGGAAGTTTCCAACATTTCAGCCTCACTTTGGCATTCTGAAAGCCACCTGCTGGATTTTATGTTCTAAGTCATAAATACGTCACGGGTATTTTGCACCTTTTTGTGCTATGATGAATACAAAGGTTTAAAAGCTGAGATTTTGCCCTGGCTGGCGTGGCTCAGTGGACTGAGTGCCAGCCTGCAAACCAAAGGATCACCAGTTTGATTCCCAATCAGGACACGTGCCTGGGTTGCAGGCCAGCTCCCCAGTAGAGGGCGAGTGAGAGGCAACCACACATGGATGTTTCTCTCCCTCCCTTCCCCTCTCTCTAAAAATAGATAGATAAAATCTTTTTTAAAAAAAGCTGAGATTTTTATTAAACTATAGTCTCGCTTAAATGCAAGGCAATTTATAGCTAAATCTGAAACTAATGTAATATCTTTAAACAGTAAAATAACTCAATTTAAAGCTGTCTACTTGTCCCCTGTCCCCAAATCAACCAAGATGAGCATCTACAGGGGGTCAGCTTCCTGGGAGGCTCTGTGAGCACGCCCAGCTAGCAACTGAGGCTGCTTCCCTTGACCCCACATTCGTGAAATACGAGCTCCTTCTAGCCAGTTAGCACCCTGAACCACAGGCAAGGAGCTGCTCCTGCCCCAGGGAGTCAGCCCCATACCTCGAACGAAGCGCAGCCACTTGGGCAGGACATCGGTGGCCTTGGTCTGGATGAGGACCTTGCGGCTGTACAAAGAGATGCTGGAGCCCAGCTCCCGGCTGACATCGAACATGGATGGTTTCTGGGGGTGAGGATAGGGCAGAGTCAGCCCCACACATGGGGGTGCAACCTGTTGGGCTGCAGGGCAGCCCTGACAATGACTCTGTGAACTCCCCTTCCCAGTGCCAGCCCTGGCCTGGCCTGGGAGCTGTCAGGTGGACACGCAGTGATCCGGAAGAAGAGATAGGCCAGGAAACCACCTATGTCTGTCTGTTCAAAATTCCAGCACCCAGGGAGGACCCCCACCCAACAGCTCTGAAGCAGGCCTCCTGGAGGCAGCTGCTGCCTCACTCAAGCCACTCCTCACAGAGGGTATAAAAGGAAGACTCACACGTCCCTGTGAAGAGAACCAAACCTGCTGGGCGTCAGCAAACTACAGACCACAGACCCAATCTGGATCATTACCTGGTCTGTGTAGCTTAGAATGGCCTTTTCATTTTTAAATGGTTGCAAAAAAAGCAAATAAAGAATATTTCATGGTATGTGAAAACGATGTGCAATATAAATCCCAGTGTTGATAGTTTCCTGGACCATGATGCTGCTTGTTCGCTTAGGCGCAGTCTAGGGCACCTTCACGCTAGTGGCAGAGCTGAGGCTGCGCAGAACCCACAAAGCCCAAACCAGTCCCGGTCGGGCCCTCCACAGAAATGTCTGCCAAGCCCTGCTCTCACTCAGTGCTTCAAAACCTGCAGTTCATACACACGTCACATGGGAATCATGTTCAAATGGAGACAGATTCTGGAGGGTCTGTGAGGGCCTGAGATTCTGCGTTACTGACAAGTCTCAGGAGACGGTGGTGCTGTGGGTCTACAGAGGACACTCAGAGATGAGGGTCGAGAACAGCTCTTTCCAAAGTGGACAACAGGTATGGGACATTAAGAGGACGCCCGTCAAATGAAGGCATGAGACGCTGGGCCCAACCCCTGAGCAGGTCTCCCGCTGCAGGCTCTGTCAGAGACTGCGCTGTGCTGCTGTGAGCCAGGAAGTCTGGGGGGCAAAGTGAAATGCAGGGAACACACGGCGTATCTGAGCGCGCTGCCTGCAGACAGAGGAAGCCGCAGCCTGCGCTGAGGGCCTTCCCTGCAGGCAGCCTGAACCAGCACCCTGTTTACAAATGCCCAGGCCCTCACGGGTATCTGTTCCACCCCAAAAAACACCATGTACAACACTCCCTCACTTTACAACTCTGTGCTCACCGACCCAGAGGCACAGGTTTTTCTTTCACTCTAACGCTACCGAGTGAATCCTGTGACATGTTTGTGCTGCACTGTCACCACTCAGGACGTGCTACTGGTAACTTAAAACGCTGTCACCACAGGTGATGCCCCCCACTGGGAGCTGTGGACAAGCCACGTGCAGCCGCAGTAGCCGAGGGTGGCCGGCCAGGCCTGCGCTCACTATTTCCGGCACGTAGAAGATGCTGCGGATGCTGAGAGGGGCGTCTGTCTTGTAGTGCAGAGTGTAGCGGGGCTTGTCGTGGGCCTGCGCGATGTAGCGGTAGAATTCCTCGTGCTGCCACTGGCCCACGTCCTTGGGGTCCATCATCCAGATGGCCTAAAAATGGAGATTAACAGGGAATATTATGTTTAAGACATATCCTCACAACAGCCACGTGGGACTGAGCTGGTGGAACTTGTGGCGCCTGGGTGCTGGTGAGCACTCCCTCAGGATGAGGCGAGGACCAGCCTCCCCGGACAGACAGGGAGGCGGCCTCAAGTTCAAGGCCCTCCCTCTGCCTCCAGCCCCACCCACTCCAGCACTGGGGGGAGGGGTGTCCCAGAATGGATGGGTTGGGGGGGGCCACAGAGAGAAACACACAAAAGGTCTGAGAACAAGTACCCCTCCCCAGTACAGTGTGTTCAGAAGGGTCGACCAGGAGGCAGGACCTGGATGTGCCGGCACATGGTGAATAGTCGATATCAGTGGATACATGGAGAAACAAATGGTCTAGCCACACAGTGAAATATTATTCAGTCCTAAAAAGGACAACATAATGAACCTTGAAAACATTGTAAGAGGCCAAACACAAAAGGCCACATTGTGCTTAATTCCATTTATATGAGATGTGCAGAACATTCCTGCCTGATGTGGCTCAGTGGATCGAGTGCTGGCCTGAAAGCCAAACGGTTGCTGATTCGATTCCCCGTCAGGCCAGGCACATGCTTGGGCTGTGAGCCGGGTCCTCAGTTGGGGCACGTGAGAGGCAACTGATTGATGTATCTCTCACACATTTCTGTTTCTCTACCTCTCTTTCTGCCTTCCTTCCCCTTTCTCTAAAAGTAAATAAATAAAATCTTTAAAAAAAAACACCAAAAAGGGAAAGGAATAAAAGAAATGTCCGGAACAGGTAAATCCACAGAGACGAAGTGCAGATTGTGGTTGCCAGAGACGGGGGTAGGGGCCTGGGGAGCGACTGCTGAGGGGTACAGGGGTTTTTTTGGAGGGATGAAAATGTTCTAGCACTGACTGAGGTGATGGCTGCATAGTTCTGAACACACTAAGGACCACTGCCCTGTACCCTGTGGAAGAGAGCACTGCGCGGCGTGCGCATTACAGCTGGTGCGCGGGGTGGAGTGTGGCAGGGGGTCTGCATCACAGACCTCACCTCTCCACAAAGAACACCTGGTTCTGGGATTTTGCTCACCCAGTCCCATCTCTGCCCATCCAGCCCCAAAATGTACCAACTGGCCTCCACCACTGCCTGAGCCCTTCAAGCAGCTGAGGGTCTCACCTGCAAGGTATTAATGCGCTTTCCATTAAGGTACAGAGGGAAGCTGACAAAGTTACTGTATTTTGTCACCACGTCTGGAAGAGAAAAAAGAAAAACAGTAACTACAAGAAGCTTCTAAAAATAAGAGCTCTGAAAGTTGCTGCAGGGGTAACCCAGCAGGCTGGGGAGAACTCATTAGTGCCATAGCTGTGTCACAGGTGGGAAGCCAGGGCACAGCAGGGACACATCCAGGTCCAGGCCACTACGAGACCATGCACCTTCTTGGTAACATAAATACAATTTTATGAGCTAATAGTGAGCCATGGAAAGCTCTCGACACCTTCGATAAGCATTTAGTAAGACATGGACAGAGAAAACTACTGCACAGAAGCACCCACTCTGGTTCTCAGTGAAGCCTGGGCTCAAGCTGGCTGGGTGGACAGGCCAGCAACACCTGACAACTGGGGGGAACAATGAAAGGGCCGTGCGAGACCTCAAGTGACTGAAGATGAAGTGCTGCCCGAAGGGAGGAAGACAGAACAGAACCCGACTTTGCCAACAGTCAGGAGGCTAAGCCTTGCCCCCAGTTCCACACGGAGTCAGCCCAGATTCTGTCCTAGGATGGCCTAGGCAGCTGACTCCTGGAAGCCCCCAACCACTCTGCCCCTGGGTCTCCCGCACACTCCCACCCAGACAAAATCTCCTAAAACACACCATCAGGAGGTGCCTTGCTGAAGGGTACCCACATGTCCACAGAGGCCCAGGCTCCCACTCACCTTGAACCCGGGCCTCGCTGGCGAACTCTCTGCAGTCTGACTTGAGGTGGATGATGATTTTGGTCCCCGTTCTAACTCCCGAGGCTTCAGCAATTTCAAATACTCCAGACCTAAGACACATGGGAGAGGCAAAGCCAGTTCCACACATTACTACTGACAAATCCTATATGGCGAGTCCAGTGCCTCTTCCTTGGTTTTCACAAGCAGAGACCAAAACTGCCACAGAGAAAGGAAACCTCAGCACCACCTTTTCTGAACCCCGCCGAGCCCCTAGGCCCCGAGCTTTCTGTCAGGGACAGTGGCTGCTGCAGTGGGGGTGTGGGGCTCTCCTGCTCCCTCAGGACACGCCTCTCAGGAGCACAGCCTCTTGAGCTTTATGTTCACCCGAGCGGGCCTGCACGCTGTGCCAGACACTGGGAGGAAATGGGCCGGATGCTGCCTCTAACTCCCATGTTAACATCCTGCATTTCTGAGCCTCTAGCAGAGGCTGGGTGTCTCTATAAGAAGTCAGAGAGGAGACAGACTCCCAACAAGTCGATACCTTGTTGCTGCCTTGGCCCAAGTTTAATCTTAGCACTGTTTTCATGGAATAAAACAGAAATCTTAACTCTGACAGAGAGAGATAAGCTGTGCTCTGGCCTAGCCTCCTCTCACATGTGCCACAAAAACCGCAGCAGCAGACAAGACTCAGCCAGGAAAGCGGGATTCAGAAGGAAAGTCTGGGGCCTGCTAAAACCAAGGCCTGCATTTGGCTAAGGTGCCACCCTCTTCAAATACAGTCTTGAGATCATCCTGTAACATGCACCTAACTAACTTGTAAGAAATGGCCCCAGTGCATGCTGGAGAGCAAACCAAGCACCTCTGAGGGGAAACTCCTGAGGCCTGAGCTGGTGGGAAAGTGGGGCCAGGCAGGGGGTCAAACCTGGAAACTCCAGGGTTAGGAGGAATCAAGAACGAGCTCCCACGGAACAAAGTCCACGGAGGGCACCCACAGTACGGGGGCAGCAGGAGCACAGTCAAACCGCGAATCAAGGAACCGCACCTGGAATGGTCTGCACTCCAGTGCATGGTCATGGAGCTCAAACAGACACCACAGGCCACTGGGGTCAGGAAGAAGCTGGCTCCTCCAAGTGTGAGGTTCAGGCTCCCAGCGAAAGGCCCAGGAAGGCCCGCTGGCATTTCTGAGGGTCTAACTTCCTAAACGAAGTGGCAATGCTTCAGCTGATTCCCACTCTGCCTGTCAGGTGACTTAGCTGTAGTGGTTCCAGGGCAGGGAGGACACTCCCGGAGTGTGATTTGGGAGCCTTGCTGTCACTTACTCACCCATCTGAAAGCCACCGGAAACCAGGGCTGCCAGGGCTGGCTGAGCGGGAAAAGACCTCAACTCTGTCGGCCACCATGAAAGCAGAGTAGAAACCCACTCCAAATTGGCCAATGATCTTGCTGCTGGCCTCCGCCTGGCTCTGCAGCGCATCCAGAAAGGCCTGCAGTGGCAAAGACTGGTCAGAGGAGGGCGCCCCTTCCCCAGAGAGAACTGACGTTTGTTGATCCCCGGTGTATGCTCCTCTAATGAGGGCTGGGACTGCTTTTAAGCCGCAGGACAACCACGTTCAATACTTTTTCACCCCATCTCACACACAGACGATGGTGACACAGAGCGGTAAAGGGATGTGCCCAAAGACCTCAAGCTGGGCAGCGAAGGGACTGGTTCTCTAGTTGATTCACAGGGCCTATGACCCTGCCTGCCGGCCACAGGCCCAAGGGTCACAGGCTCCGGGTGTGAGGAAAAGGCAGCGTGAGTGACTGTGCGCATCCTCCCTGCAGGAAAGGGGAGCGACAGCTTCTAGCCAGGGTAGCCCCTGAGTTTCAGTGGGTGAAGGGAGTGTGACACAGATGACGAGGTGTCTTCTGCGTGTCTCAGATTCTAAGCTTCGTGGGGAAGTGGTACACACCACGTACACACTTTGTGTGGTACCACAGGCGCTTAACTACTGTAACTCATGTTATCAAATTCCCTAAGACTAAAAATCAAATAAAATGAACACACTCATTGTTACAAGTACTGTGCAACAGAACGTTCCGACATGATATAAATGTTCTAGACGGTCTAATATGGTAGCTGCTGACCTCATTTGGCTACTAAGCACTTGAAAGGTGGCTAGTACAACCAAGGAACTGAATTTTAAGTTGTATTCAACTTTAAATTAAATGGCACGTGTAGTTAGCAGCTACTGTACAAGATAGCACACCTTGGTAGAAATGAAACAGTAAATGTAACGGGGGAGTAAGTTTGATAAAGTTTCTTAAAACTAGAAATTTCTGTAAATCACTTTGGACCAGTAATTAGAATATTTTCAAGTGGTGCAAAGCTGCCATTGTAAGTACCACTTAGACCCCAAAACAAACAAAATGTGGCCTGACTGGTGTGGCTCAGTGTGTTGGGCATCGGCCCACAAACAGAAAGGTCTCTGGTTCGATTCCCAGTCAGGGCACATGCCTGGGTTGCGGGCCAGGTCCCCAGTTGGTGGCATGTGAGAGGCAACCACACATCGATGTTTCTCTCCCACATTGACATTTCTCTCCCTATCTTTCTTCCTCCCTTCCCCTCTCTCTAAAAATAAAATAAAATCTTTAAACAAACAAAAAGCATTTGGTCACCAAGGAGAGGCATGACGGCAGCCGAGGCCACCAGCCTGTGTCTTGGGCTGGCACAAAGGCCACTGGAGGATACTCTGTCCACTAGCACTTACCTCCCTCACACGCTTTAAGTCGCACCCGCAACCAACCACCCGCAACAGGCGCTCTGTCTCCACAGAGCGATTATGAAGAACCATCCTGCCCGCAGACACAGCAGGCCAAATCAGCTCCGGGAACTGTCTTGTCTGAGAGGAAGAATGTTAATCTCTGCCCGCCCTCTTAGCCTCAAGCTTATGCAGCTCAAGTGATCACTGAGAAAGGACTTGGAGGAAATGGCACATCCCAGACTCCGACCGACAGGCTTTGAACAAACCTAGGGCTGGTCAATTTGTACCTATCCATGAAGTACTTATTTCAGCCTTTTTATTTATAAAATAATAGAAACTTCCTCAGATGTCCCCCGATGATACAGTGAAACCATGTCATGTGGTGTTTCTACAGCACCAACACAGAGCACGCACACAGGAGAACTTTCCTACCGAAGCTGGCATTCAGAGCATGCCAGGACCTACCCTCTCCGGTGGAGGCTGCCCTTCAAGGAGAGGACGAAGGGAGCACGGTGCGGGGGGGGGGGGGGGGACTTACCTTTGACCCCGATCTGGCAATTGTTCCCAGGTTGGACACCAACTCTTCTTGTGTCATCCCGATGCCAGTGTCCTAAAGAGAGAAACACACTAAGTGACAAGGTGCTGGCACCTGGGGAAGTGGGATGAGGTATGCAGACAGCCCTGGGGCACAAGTGGCATCAACTACACTTGCCAGGCAGGGCCCAGCAGAGTAATGCCACAGAGTCATCAGCACAGACTGATTCTAGTCATATCAGCCATACCTAACAAGAAAACTCACTAAAGGGTTAGACATGTAGACCAAAGACAGAAAACTAAAAAAGAGAGGTGTACAGAGTGTCACTTCATTTTTGACACAGGTTCCAAGGTAATTTGATGGAAAAATGAAGAACAAATGGTGCTGAAACCCTGGAGAGCCACCTGCAAAAAATAAATACCAGCCCTGACCTTACACCGTACCCAAAAATTGATCACAGACCCAAATGTAAGAGCTAAACTGACTTCCAGCCAAGATGGAGGCATAGGTGGACACACTGTGCTTCCTTGCACAACCAAAATTAAGGACAACAAAGATTTAGAACAAGAAAACAAAAAGAACTGACAGAAAATTGAACTGTACGGAAGCCCAACAACCATTCATCCAGACCGGTAAGAGGGGCGGAGTCATGGCAGGAAAAAGTAAAGGTTGGTGGACCCGGGCATGGGATGGCAATGGGCAGACCCAGTGAGGCTGTGCAAGGTGGCTGGCTGACCAGGTGGTCCCACATTCACGTGCAGATAGTCCAGGTGAAGGGGAAGCAGCAGAAGGGACTGGAATCCTAGAGAGAGTGGAGCAAGCACCATTGTTCCCTCTCAGACCCCACCCCCACATACAGAGTCACAACCCAGCAACTGGGCTGCCCCACCCTGGGGAACACCTAAGGCTCCGCCTCTCACAACATAACAGCTGCGACCAGAACCCCCCCCCCCAAAAAAGACTCAAACTGGAGAAAAGATCAAAGCCCCAGAGCCTAAGCGACCAAGAGATAGCCAACCTATCAGATGCACAGTTCAAAGCCCTGGTGATCAGGATGCTCACAGAATTGGCTGATTTTGCTCACAAATTAGATGAACAAATGAAGGCTACAATAAGTGAAATGAAGGAAAACGCACAGGGAACTAATAGAGATGGGAGGAAAACTGGGACTCAAATTAATGGAGTGGGCCAGAAGGAAGAAACAACCAACCAAACAGAAAACAAGGAAGAAACAAGAATTCAAAAAAATGAGTAGAGTCTTAGGAACCTCCAGGACATCTTTAAACATCCCAACATCTGAATGATAGGGGTCCCAGAAGGGGAAGAGGAAGAAGGACAAATGAAAACTTACTTGAACAAATAATAAAGAACTTCCCCAATCTGGCAAAGGAAATAGACTACTAGGAAGTCCAGGAAGCTCAGAGAGTCCCAAAGAAGTTGGACCCAAGGAAGAACACGCCAAGGCACATCATAATTACATTAGCCAAGATTCAAATGAAGGAGAGAATTCTAGAAGCAGCAAGGGATAAGGGGACAGTCGCCTACAAAGGAGTTCCCATCAGACTGTCAGCTGACTTCTCAAAAGAGACCTTGCAGGCAAGAAGGGGCTGGAAAGAAGTATTTGAGGTCTTGAAAGGCAGGGAACTACATCCAAGATTGCTCTATCCAGTGAAGCTGTCATTTAGAATGGAAGGGAAGATAAAGTGCTTCTCAGATAAGGTCAAGTTCAAGGAGTTCATCATCACCAAGCCCTTATTCTATGAAATGTTAAAGGGACTTACCTAAGAAAAAGAAGATAAAAAATATTACAATATAAAGTCAGCAAACTCACAGATATTAACAACCACACCTAAAACAAAAGCAAACTAAGCCACCAACTAGAACAGGAACAGAAACACAGAAATGGAGATCACATGGAAGGTTAGCAACAGGGGAGTGGGAGGAGGAGAGGGGGGAAAAGGTACAGAGAATAAGTAGCATAGATAGTGGGTAGAAAATAGACAGGGGGAGGGCAAGAATAGTGTGGGAAATGTAGAAGCTAAAGAACTTATGACACATGGACATGAAGTAAAGGGGGGGAATGTGGGTGGAAGGGGGTGTGCAGGGTGGAGGGGAATGATGGGGGAGAAATGGGACAACTGTAATAGCATAATCAATAAAATATATTTAAGAAAAAAAGAGCTAAGACTATAACACTTCTAGAAGAAAATATAGGAGAATATCTTTATAACTTTGGAATAGGCAGAGATTTCTTAAGTCACTAAAAACATAAAGTATAAAAAAAAAGTGATACACTAGACCTCATTAAAATTAAAAATAGATACTTTCTAAAAGCCACCCCTAAAAAAATAAAAAGCCACACACTAGGAGAAGATATCTGCAAAGTGTATCACCGATACAGGATTTTTATTAAGAATATATAAAGAACTCTTACAATTCAATAAAAACAAAAACCCTGATTAATAATGAGCAAAACATATGAGTAGACACTTCACAGAAGATATACAAATGACAAACACATGAAACAATGCTCAACAGCACCAATCATTAAGGAAATACAAATTAAAAACCATGATGAGATACCCACTAGAATGGCCAAAATTAAAAGACCAACAATAACAAGTGTTAGCAGGGATGTGAAGCAACTGGAATTCTCAAATGCTGCTATTAGGAATGCAAAATTGAACACCAAATTTGGAAAAGTTTGGAAGTTTCTTACAAAGTTAAACGGGCACTCACTGTACAACCCAACAATCCCACTCCTAGGTACTTACCCAAGAGGAATGAAAACATGTCCACACAAAAACTTAAACTCAAATGTTCACAGCAATTTTATTCCTAACATCCTTAAACTATGCTCATCAACTGGTGAGTAAACAAACTGTAACACTGCATCCATACAGTGATAAAAAGGAACAAGCTACTGATACATTTAACAACACAGATAAATCTCAAAAGCACTATGATTAGTGAAAGAAATCGGACTCAAAAGACTATTAACTTTGTGACTCTATTTCTGTGAAATCCTAGAAAATACAACAGCATGGTGACAGAAAGCAAACCCGTGGTTGCTAGGGGCAAGAAAGCCGGAAGGGAATACTGGGGCGATGACATCATGATGGTATGGATGATTACACAAAAGTGTACCCTGGTCAAAAAAATCAATTAATTGTACACTTGAACTCCATGAATTTTATTGTATATAAATCAATACCTCAATCAAATGTATTAAAACACAAAGAAAAGCGCACACACACACACAGACCAGAGAGAATAAGTGAAGAAGAGAGCACAAGAGATGCCCTGCAGCAAAATCCTGAGCAGGTAAATCAGTGTGCTTGGCAGAGACAGTCAAGTCCAAATGAAAAAGGCTTACCCAGAGCCCGAGTGCCACCCTCACAGACGCACACTCCACAACTCCATCCAGTGGCCCTGGGATGAGAGGTCCCGCAGCAGCTACCTCGGGAACATAATGTCCCCTTCAGAGCCACTGCCTGATGAATCTCCTTTGCCGATGTAATTTTTGATCTTAAAATTTTCAAAAGGTTACAATAGGAACCAAAAGTATTGTTCCTTATAAAGCAGGACTATTAATCCAACTAACATGCTAAGATTAAAAATAGTACTACAAAATATTTAATCATGGGGAAATATGCATTACAAATGGACAGGTACAGTTAAAAATATGAGGAGTACTCAATAAAAATATTTTAAAAATAAAACCTACATAATTTTATTAGCCAATAAATAAAAATATTTTAAACTATGAAGAGTACCTTAAAAATAATGTATAGTTTAAAAATGTTTTAAAAAGTACATTTATATATGTAAATAAATGCAGACACCAAAAACCGAAATAGATACTAAAATGTTAACAGTAGCTATCTTTGAATAAGGCAGTGATTTTAAATTTTCCTCTTTTCTCTTTATTTGTGTTTTCCAAATTTTCTATGTTAAAACAAGAAGTTATTATAACTGCAAAGATGGCGGCACAATGCTTGAGGCCTAGAGATGTAACGAAAGGCAGGTCCACCTCTGACATCCCAGCATGTGAAGAGGGCCACTGTCCAGGCACTTCTGTGACTAGTGCTGGCAGTGACTAGGTCACAGGAGGAGTGCCACCTGTAAGGACACAGGATGAGGTACCTGGATTGTGAGGGTGCCTTTCTCAGTGTCAGTCTGCAAGTGAATCTCCATTTCTGGCAGCGTTTGGCCTTCAGACACCAGCTTGTGACGCATTTTTTCCAAGGCATCACTAGCATTGGAGATCAGCTCCCGTATAAACACCTGCGGGAATGAAGGCAGAAGCGAACACTGCAGGGTCTATTTCGTTACCGCATTTGCAGCAACCACTGAAAGGCAGGGGGGAAGTGCCCCGGAATATTCAGTGTTTTAACCATAAAGACTTTCCACTTTACTCAAAGGCAATTTCTCCAGGGCAGGTCACAAAATGGTTAAAAGCAATCCCTTCTCCTTGACAGACACAGCTTTAGAGAGTAAGCTCTACTATTCCTTCCTGAAAGTCAAGTCCGAAGTTAGGTATCAAAGTTTAAGAAGAACCCTCTGAGAAGCCACTTCTTTCCCATCTCTTGCCCAGGGATGACAAAATATTTCCCAAACACCTTTCTCCTACTCACTGAAGAAAGACTCTCTGGCTCCATTTAATGTGGGATCATGAAAAACCAGACCTACCACGTTCAGGACAAAAAAGGGCCACAGTGTCTGAAACGTGCTTTACCTCAGACAGACCTTCCACACACAGTGAGACCAGCACACGGCCTGGGCGGGAGGAAGTGGTCTGATGTGATAAAGTACCCCCAGAAAAGAGATGCTGGATGTCACAAAGATATGTGAATATAATATCTAGTAGCCCAAGACCTGGGAATATTTCCTGAACAGTACCTTTAAACTTTGGAACCTGGTACTTTACCCTTTTAAATTCTTCTTTGCAATTTAGTAATAATGAGCATGGAAATGGTGGCTTATTTGTTCTCTAATTTTTTCATGGCCTGTCATCCCTAGATGAGTTTTAATCTCCTCAAAAAGGTCCTCAGTAGCCCCTCCCTGCTCTTCTCTACAGAGGTCCAGGGCATCTTCTTCCTCCAGCCTGACCAACCCCACTGACCTGAGGGTGGTACACCAGTTGACAAGAGAAGGGGACTTTTAAGTCCCCCTTATATATGGGGGCACTATTAATATATATGGGGGACTTTTAAATTATCAGCAAAATTCATTAATTTCCACAAGCAATATGGCCCAAAGGATCATCTGGATATATGTACCCAAAACAGATGTTGGTAAAAATACTCTTGCTGGTAGCTAAGATCAGGACCTGTCCAAATTTAATGCATTTCCACAGTTAATAGGCTATCTGGCATTTCCCTAGAAGAGTATAAAAACAGTTTCACCACAGAAACCTTCCTAATGATCAAAAGGTACCGCACCTCTTTTTCCGAGTATAAGGAACGGGCAACAATGTCCAGAAGCTTCTTTGTCTCAGCCTGGAACTCATGTTTGGAAACAGAACCTAGTAATGAATCACAGATACAACCAATAAAGTTTCATTTCTACTTCCATAGAAGAATATCCTATGTAACATTCAAAAGAATGTTTAAGGTAATGAGCTTTAAACATTTTTCGAAAGAGTAAACAAAAAAGGAAGAAAGCAACTCTCTGGGGCCCTAAGGCAGGAGTTCTCCGGAGCAGAATGAACCCAGTGGTTCCTCTCTTCCTCCTCAGAAAAGAACAAAGGGGAGCCCAGCCTCCCACCACCAGGGCCTGCACGCCACCGGGTCCTGGGCTACCTCAAGGTACTACAGGGCCAGCACTTCACAAAGTGTCCAGTCATGAGAATCGGGCCAGCTCCAACAACCAGACACTGGATTTTATTCTTCAAAACAGTGGTTTCCAAATTAATTACTCAGAAAGCAAAATAACAAGAAAACCTCACTCTCTTCTTAACCTAAGCATCCAAGATTGTCTCATTTGAAAGCCAGATATGGTCCCACTTTGGGACTGGCTCTAGAGATTGTTTCTCTACACTTCTTAGGAAAGAAAGGACAACTTCAGTATGTGGCCCTGCATCGCAGGGCCAATACTGAGTTTCCTTCCTGCTTCCATGATTATTAGCAGATGTGCCATGAATCACTACTCAGAAGGTGTCCCACCGCAAACCCAAGGGTGGCCACCAGAGGGGGCAAGACACACCAGAATGAAAGTCTAAAGTTCCTAGGGACAACACAGTCCTCCTTTATCAACACCCTCCCTCCAGCCAAGACCTTCCTGCATCTGAAGTGAGTGGTGGCTCCATCAGTCATTATTACCTCTACCTCAAAAACCACCCCTCAGCCAGGAGCTGAGCCTTCCCACACCCCAGCTCTGCTGAACCCAGTACCTTGCACAATCTCTGTGCTGCTGATGATGGAATGGAGGGGCTCCTCTTTCCGGTCCTCAGCAGCTTGCGAGCTGAACAGACATCTAGGGTGGAAGCTCGAAGTCAGGTTTCGCCTGGGGCAACTGGACTGGACTGGCGTCCTCCAAGGACACAGAGCTGGTTTTCCTAAAAAGACAAACATGCACAAAGGAGAGTTAAAAAGCCTTCAGGAACAGATGCCAAACACATTTGTTAGCAGACCCTCGCACATGTCCAATACCAGTAAGTACCGGAACTCGGGCGGAGTTCCAGAGGCAGGCAGGGACCATTATGCACCACTTCCCACATATGTCCCATGGGGAGATCTTGTATAAACCCCCCAAACTCAAATCCCCCTCATGCCTCACTGCTCACAGCCCTCACAGGACTGCATAAATGACAGGCCAGCCTTCCTTATTTTGTAACTGCAATGAAAAACTGGAGAAGACATGTCCCTCTAAAAGGGATCCAAATTTGTAAGTGTTAATATTCTGAAACAGTCTCGTCTTCTAAACAATCTGATGCCTTTATAATTTTTTTGTCTGAAACTGTCAGTTTTTTTTTAGATTAGTGTATTTAAAAACTGAAAAGCAGTAAGTGATCGCTTTTACCTATAACCAGGAAGGGGCCTCACACTGTCTCTCCTGTTTCTTTGCTGTAGCCTGCTCAGCACAGTGGCCTCAGAACCGCTGTGAGGGAAGACGGAAAAACCGTCATTTGACACGGCTATCCCCGGCCTGGCTGGCAGATGCATCTGCTGCCTTCGGAGGCTACAAACACATGCAGACACCTTCACTGTACCTGGCAGGAGTTGATCCTTACTAGCAGCCCTGCAAGACAGTGCCATGAATGGACTCCAGGGCCACCAGCCTGGGGACTGGCGTCAGTCAGTACGTGCTTCATGGCCAATGCTTTCAAAGATGCAGGTCAGACATGCAAGACCCTCTGTGTGGAAGTCTAGACCATACTGAACTGTGCCTGACTGTGTGCGCTATACACGCGGAAAGGACACAAAGGAGTGATTCAGAATGTCCAGAAATGACCTGAAAATCAACCTATCAACTTGACTTTTTTCTCAGCTTACTCCTGGATTTATAAATAACATGGCTTTAGCATTTACCTTTATGCAGAATACCTTAAAATATTTTTATAACTCAAAAAATATTCAATTTCTAAACAGTCTAAATATTTAATTATCTGTGCCTTACTGCAGTGTTCACTTTATTCATATAGCTAAAACAAATTCTGGGCTGTTTCTTTCTTCTGGAATTAAATACTTGGTTAGAGAGCTGAATGAACCAGGGGTTGCCCTGGTCTGCGCCAGGCCAGGGGTACTGAAGTCCCTGAGCTCCCAGCCAGCCCCCAGCCCCAGGCAGAGACCACGGGTGAGCCTGCCCCACCTGGGACAACATGCGCAGACACATCTGGAGACATAAGCAGGTTCCCCACTGAAAGTGGGGCCCTCCGCTTTAAAGTGCTGTTGAACTTCAGGGAGGAAACCAATGAGAATGGGATAAAGGAGAGACATTTGACCCAAGTTCCCTCAGGACGGGATCTGGATTTGAATCCTACAAGAAACACTGACTCCAAACAGATGGACAGGAGTGTAACCATCAGAGCCACTAAAAAAGGAGGCAAAGGAGGTCCTCCACGAGAGGAGAGTAGAAAGCTCAGCAATCGCAGACTGAGGGGTTGCTTGACCACACTGCCATGTGAGCAGCCTCCACAAACACTGAAAACATTTTAGATACTCTTTCATCTAATATTCCTCTTATCACATTCCACCTGGCAACCACTCCCTTCTACCTGGCCCCAGCGAAGGACAGGTGCAGTCTTTCAGTCTTCCTCCAGCAGTGAGATGCAGGTGGCACTTATCACAGTCCCCACCCCCTCTCCAGCTATGAGGGCCTCCCCTGTCCAGTCCCTTGTCCCTGCCCACCTTTGAGCTGGTCTCCTGCAACAATGTTTTCTACAAAGCATTCCTTAAATTTCTACACATTCGTCTTCTGACACCAATGCCAACTTATTTCCCCAATTTTGGAGGATTTATTCCTGAATACAATCTTGTCAACTCTAAATGCTTCGGGTAATGCTGGTATTCCAGGTCCTCTACCAAACCAATGAAATCCTACCCTCTTCTGAAATCCCCAGCCCAGGTTTGCTGACATCCTTCATGCCCCTGTGCCCTACCTGTATGGTAACCAACACTGGGGTGTCTCCACCCTTCTCTCCCTACACTATCAAGCTTGGTCTTGGCACACAGTGAGCACCTTGTAAGTCCCTATTCACCCCCCCCCCCAAACATTAGATAACATACCACACCCTCAAAAAGAGATGCTGGTTTTCCTCACTGGTAATTTTTATTTGGAGCAAGTATTCTGGATCCACTCCATTTGCATAAAAGCAGAATTTACTGAACTGATCATTTATCCTCACTTCCTGTCTCACCTTGCTCTGCTAACAGTCCTTTCTTTGACATGACTTCTGGTCCTCAGAAAAGAACAGATTGAACTCCCCGACTGTGTCTCAGCTAAAACCATTCCTACCCCAAAGGAAACCAGAAATCATAGAAAATCAAAACATTCAAAGACTAATGGCTCAGTATTTTGAGACTCCCATAAATGACCCCGTCCAGACTGGTGTGTTAGCAGGGGGAGAGGGAATAGCTATTCATATCTGGCATACTTTTTAAAAATTTCCAGTCTTGTGTGTATAAATACTTTAATCAATCAAGAACACATCTTGGGCAGACTTCTGGCCAAGATGGAGGCATAGGTAGACACACTGTGCCTCCTTGCACAACCAAAATAAGGACAACAAAAATTTACAAACAAAATTAACACCCAGAACTGACAGAAAATTGAACTGTATGGAAGTCTGACAACCAAGTAGTTACAGACACATTCATCCAGACCGGTAGGAGAGGTGGAGTTGGGCAGCCAGGCAGAGAGGGGTAGAGGCAAAAAAAAAAAAAAAAAAAAAAAAAGCAGTGGCTGGAAGACCCCAGGCGCACAGGCAGTGGCTGGCAAACACCAGGTGCACAAGGCGGCAGCTGGTGGACCAAACAAGGTGGCAGACTGTGGAGGGGTGCGGCGCACAGGGTGGCTTGCAGAACCAGGCGGTCCCACGTTCACACACAGATAAACCAGGCGAAACTGGGAAGTGGGAGGGACCGTACAACTCAGGGCTCCGGCGTGGGGAAATAAAGCCTCAAAACACCAACTGAAAACACAAAACACCAATTGAAAACACTTGTGGGGACTGAGGTGCCGGGAGAAACTCTCAGCCTCACAGGAGAGTTTGTTGGAGAGACCCACGGGGTCCCAGGACGTACACAAGCCCACCCACCAGGAATCAGCACCAGAAGGGCCCACTTTGCTTGTGGGAAGTGGAGTAAGTGACTGAAATCCAGCAGAGAGCGGAGCAAGCACCATTGTTCCCTCTCGGACCCCTGCCCCACATACAGCATCACAACCCAGCAACCTGGTTGAGGGATTGATCCCTGGTTGTGGTGCCCACAAAAGGCAGCCAACTGATGTTTCTCTCTCTATAAAATAAATGGAAACATGTCCTCAAGTGAGGATTAGAAAAAAAAAAAAGAACACATCTTAGAGATAATCCCAAATCAGTACAGAAAGCTGCTTATTTTTTTAACAAGCATAAAATATTCTACTATGATGGGTAAGTGTTCAACTAGCGCTCAACTAGTTGAGCGTTTAAACTTCTCCCAGTCTTGTGCTATTGAAAATAACGCTCCAAAGTGCTAAAGAGTTATCTACCACATGCTATTCTTCATGGAAGAAAGACGAGGATACAGGGAAATATCTTTTTCCACTCACCTGTGCAAAAAAGAACACAGGAAAGATAAACTGCAAACTAGTAAGAACATGTATTCATTTCCTAGGACTTCTGTAACCGAGTCCTACAAACTGGGTGGACAAAAACAACAGGAATGTATTCTCTCACAGCTGTGGGGTCCAGAAAGCCAAAGCAAAGGAGTTGGCAGCACTGATTCCTTCTGGAGGTTCTGAGGGAGTTTGTCCGCACCTCTCCCCAAGCTGTAGGTGCAGCCCCAGTTCTTGGTCATCCTTGGCTGCTAGGTGCCTCACTCCAATTCGCTTCTATCACCACACAGCCTTCTCTCCCGAGTGCACGTCCTATGTCCAAATTTACCTCTTCTTTTTAAAATTTTTTTATTTATTGATTTTAGAGAGAGAGGAAGGGAAGAAGAGAGGTAAGGAGAGAGAGAAGGGAGGGAAAAAAAAAACAGAAAAACACCAATTTGTAGTCCCACTTACTTATGCATTCATTGGTTGTTTCTTGTACATTGCCCTGACCAGAAACTGAATCTGCACCATTGGCGTATCGGGACGATGCTCTAACCAACTGAGCTACCTGGTCAGGGCCCAAGAAGAAGAGGAGTCTTCTTCCTTTCTTTCTTTCTTTCTTTCTTTCTTTCTTTCTTTCTTTCTTTCTTTCTTTTTTTTTTAGAAAGCCTATCAGTTTATTTTGTGGTGATTTTAGGTATAGTCCAGTTGCTGAATTTTCAAAGTTAAAAATTAGTACTTAGAAAGTTAAGTAATTTTTTTAACTATTTGGTGAATTAATACATTATGTAATCAAATAATCAATAGGTTTTTTTTTTAAATTTATTATTTATTTATCTTTTTAGAGGGGAAGGGTAGGAGAGAAGGAGAGGGAGAGAAATATCAATGTACGGTTGCCTCTCGTGTGTCCCCTGCCGGGAACTGGCCCGCAACCCAGGCATGTGCCCTGACTGGGAATCGAACCGCGATCCTCTGGTTCGCAGGCCCGTGCTCAATCCACTGAGCTACACCAGCCAGGGCGGTTGTTTTTAAATATATTTTATTGATTATGCTATTATAGTTGTCCCATTTCTCCCCATCATTCCCCTCCACCCTGCCCACCCCCTCCCACCCACATTCTCCCCCTTTAGTTCATGTCTATGTGTCATATTTATAAGTTCTTTAGCTTCTACATTTCCCACACTATTCTTACCCTCCCCCCTATCTGTTCTCTACCCACCATCTATGTTACTTATTCTCTGTACCTTTTCCCCCTCTCTCCTCCTCCCACTCCCCTGTTGATAACCCTCCATGTGATCTCCATTTCGGTGGTTCTGTTCCTGTTCTAGTTGGTGGCTTAGTTTGCTTTTGTTTTAGGTATGGTTGTTAATAATTGTGAGTTTGCTGTCATTTTACTATATGTTTTTTTTTTTTTAAGAATTTATTTATTTATCTTTAGAGAGGAAGGGTAGGAGAGAGGGAGAGGGAGAGAAACATCAATGTACGGTTGCCTCTCGTGTGTCCCCTGCCGGGAACTGGCCTGCAACCCAGGCATGTGCCCTGACTGGGAATCGAACCGCGATCCTCTGGTTCGCAGGCCCGCGCTCAATCCACTGAGCTACACCAGCCAGGGATTTTACTATATGTTTTTTATCTTCTTTTTCTCAGATAAGTCCCTTTAACATTTCATATAATAAAGTCTTAGTGATGATGAACTCTTTTAACTTGACCTTATTTGAGAAGCGCTTTATCTGCCCTTCCATTCTAAATAACAGCTTCGCTGGATAGAGCAATCTTGGATATAGGTCCTTGCCTTTCATGACTTGGAATACTTCTTTCCAGCCTCTTCTTGCCTGTAAGGTCTCTTTTGAGAAATCAGCTGACAGTCTGATGGAAACTCCTTTGTAGGTAACTGTCTCCTTTTCTTTTTCTGCTTCTAGGATTCTCTCCTTATCTTTAATCTTGGCTAATGTAATTACGATGTGCCTTGGTGTGTTCCTCCTTAGGTCCGACTTCTTTGGGACTCTCTGAGCTTCCTGGACTTCCTGGAAGTCTATTTCCTTTGCCAGATTGGGGAAGTTCTCCTTTATTGTTTGTTAAAAAAAAGTTTTCAATTTCTCACTCCTCTTCTTCCCCTTCTGGTACCCCTATAATTCGAATGTTGGAATGTTTAAAGATGTCCTGGAGGTACCTAAGCCTCTCCTCATTTTTTTGAATTCTTGTTTCTTCCTTGTTTTCTGTTTGGCTGTTTCTTTTTTCCTTCTGGTCCACTCCATTGATTTGAGTCCCAGTTTCCTTCCCATCACTATTGGTTCCATGTGCATTGTCATTATTTCACTTAGTGTAGCCTTCATTTTTTCATCTAGTTTGTGACCAAATTCAACCAATTCTGTGAGCATCCTGATCACCAGTGCTTTGAACTGTGCATCTGACAGGTTGGCTATCTCTTCATCGCTTAGTTGTATTTGTTTCGGAGCTTTGATCTGTTCTTTCATTTGGGCCATATTTTTTTTTGTCTTGACGTACCTGTTACATAGTGAGGGGTGGAGCCTTAGGTGTTCCCCAGGGCAGGGCAACCCACGCTCCTGTGTTGTGATGTTGTTTGTGGGGGAGCGGTCTGAGAGGGAACAATGGCCCTTGCTCCGCTCTCTGCTGGATTTCAGTCTCTTCCGCCACTTCTCCCAAGCAAAGTGGGCCCTTCTGGTGCTGATTCCCTTGTGGGTGGGCTTGTGTACATTCTAGGACCCTGTGGGTCTCTACAACAAATTCTCCCGTGAGGCTGGGAGTCTCTCCCAGCACCTCAATCCCCACCGGTGTTTTCACCTGGTGTTTTGAGGCTTTATTTCCCCATGCCGGAGCCCTGGGTTGCGCAGTCTGTCTCGCTCCCCAGTTTCGCCTGGTTTATCTCCATGAGAATGTGGGACCGCCCGGTCCACCAGCCACCCTGCACACCGTGCCCCTCCACAGTCTGCCGCCTCGCTGGGTTCCCCCACTGCCACTCCACGCCCGTTGTCCATCAATCGCTGCTTTTTTTGCCACGACCCCTCTCTGCCCGGCCGCCTGACTCCGCCCTTCCCACCGGTCTGGATGAATGTGTCTACTTTAACTCCTTGGTTGTCAGACTTCCTTACAGTTCAAGTTTCTGTCAGTCCTGATTGTTTTTTTTTTTTTGTTTCTAAATTTTTGTTGTCCTTATTTTGGTTGTGGGAGGAAACATAATGTGTGTACCTATGCCTCCATCTTGGCCGGAAGTAAATTTACCTCTTCTTATAAGGACACCAGTTACACTGGATTTGGGGCTCACTGACAACGTGATATCACCTCAAAGTACTACATCTGCAAAGGCCCCGTTTCCAGACAAGGTTCTAAGAGTTAGGACTTGGACATATGTTTCTGGGGAACACAATTCAAACCAGCAGAAACTGATGGCCTACATGGGTGTATGTGTGTTAGTTTCCTAGGGCTGTCACAGAAAAGGACCACAGATTGGGCAGCTAAAACAACAGAAACTTATCACCTCACAGTTCTGGAGCCTATGAGTCCGAAATCAAAGTGTCAGCAGAACTGGTTCCTTCAGAGGCTCTGAAGGAGAATCTGTTCCAAGCTGTTCTTCCTGCTCCTGTGGCTTCAAGTGCTCCTTGGTTTGTGGATGGTCATCGTCTCCTTGTGTCTTCACATTGTTTTCCCTCTGTTTGTGTCTGTCCGTCCAAATTTCTCTTTTTAAAGGTTTATTTTATTCTCATTCAAGAGAGGGGAAGGGAGAGAAACATCGACACCGAGAGAGACATCGATCGGCTGCCTCCTGCACACGCCCCAACCAGGGATCAAGCCAGTAACCTGGGCGTGTTCCCTGACCTGGAATCAAACCAGCAACCTTTTCGTTACGGGACGATACTGCAACCAACTGAGCCACACAGGCCAGGGCCAAATCCCCCTCTTTTATAAGGATACAGCCACGCTGGATTAAGATCCACCTTAATGACCTCATCTTAACTTGATCATATGCGAAGACCCTATTTCCAAATAAGGTCACAGTCACAGGTGCTGGGGGGCTACACAATAAAAGGGAAAGAATAAGGCGTTGGGAACAGGGTAGCAGAGCTCAGGGGAATGTGACATTTCTGAGGATACCTTTTTGAGGATATATGACTATTAGAACCATGGTAGTATTTCACATACCTAAAAAGTAAATAATTAAGAGCAACTGGGGCTGTGGGGAAAAACAATGAAACACAAACAGTAGCCAATGTTCAAAGCTATATCAAAAACAACCCACTAACACTGGAAGAAGACAAGAATTAACCTAAGGAACTTCAGAACATGACATTTTGACTGTATATTGTAAAGCTAACCTCCAAAGACACTGCATACATTTATTGTAGCAAAACTGTTACCAATCCTGCAACTGCTCTAGCATGTACTAAGGTCAGGCCAGTAAGTACATGGTGGACCTTGCATCAGGAAAAAATGAGTTACAAATCAGGAGGGGGCTGGTCAGGAGGACCCTGTGGCGCTACAATGAAACTGGAGGGCATCAGCATGAACTCGTGATTTTTTCAGATACATAGAGATTTGATGTAGAAACAAATATTGAGGTGTGTTTGCATGCATGAGTACACATATATGTACTTCCTAGCTTTCCCACTGACAGGCCAAGAGGCAACAACACCCCAGTTAGTAATGGGCACACCTGGCACCAGGGAGAGCGACCCTCCAGGAACTGCCCAACTGAATGTCCCATTTCTCAGGAAGCACCTTCGCCCTTGGCAAACCAGGATAGGTAGTCACCCTCTCTGGCACCAGATCTTGGTTTGTAAATACCATTCTCCACTGAAAGGAACCAGGACCATTGGAGGTAAGACTGGAATACCTTGTGGTACCAGAAAGTGATGAAGGACTTAGAAATGATGGGACATGCCACAGGGACACAGGCTCCAACAGGAAGGTGCGCCCAAAGGCAAAATCTAGGACTGTCTGAGCAACAAAATAATGAAAGTAATGGACTGTAAACTGACAAATACACCTAAAACAAGTACCTAGGCCCTGGCCAGGTAGAGTTCATATCATCATCCCACTATGCCAAGGATGTGGGTTTGATCCTCAATCAGGCACATACAAGAATCAACCAATGAATGCAGAAATAAGTCAAACAACAAACTGATGTTTCTCTCCTTCCTCTCTCTCAATTAAAAAAAAAAACAAAAAACAAGTCCCTATTAGCCCATACTTAAATAAATAATAAACAAATGGGAGTGGGGGGAGAAAGGACCTCTTCATTATGGAAGAGGTAATGAATTGCAACAAATAAATGTATAGTAAGCATAGTAATAGTTGTGACAGGTAAAAATTATTGATGGGTATTTCAAGGTCCACCAAAAATAAAATGTTTGCATAATATCAAAGTATCCCTCAAAAGATGCTTACTGATCTTAAAGAGAAAAACAGGAGTTCACCATGGAGAAACTGGCGAGTCCCCCTAAGTGACCACAATCACCATCGTCAGGCACGAGATGAGTCAGCGCCCTTCACCTCCTGGTGTGGCAAGATGGCACGGCCTTCCCTCTGCTGAGTGCCTGCCGAATGCATCTCAATCTAATCATAAAAACATCAGGCAAACCCGAATTGAGGGACCTCCTATAAAATAACTGGCCAAAGGCAGCAAGGTCCTGAAGGACAAAGAATGAGGAACCAACACAGACTGGAGGAGACTGAAGAAACGTAACTACTGGGTCCTGAACCAGAAAAGTTCATCAATGGGAATACCAGCTACATTACAGTAAGATCGGCAGATAACTCAACAGTACTGTGCCAATGCTACTTCAGTTGTCCATGGCTCTGCCATGGTTACATAAGATACCAACGTTACGGGAAACCAGGTGAAGGAGAAGGAAATCCTGATGACTAGTTTTGTAACATCTCTGTGAAGTATGAGATTATTTCAAAATAACAGAGTGCTTTAAAAATATTCTTGTACATGTGTCATTTCATTTACGTATGACTATACATCCTAATACACAACGAGAAGGAAATGACCAGGTCAAGGTTATGTCCAGTTTAAATTACATTCAATGCTGCCAACTCACCCTCCCCAGAGGCTGTCAGTTCATCACCTTCCCACCAGCAACATATGAAAGTATGTATCACCCAAATGCCTGCCAGCACAGTATTATGAAATTTTTGGATCTTTGCCTATCGATCAAGTAAAAATTTCACTCTAGTTTTCATTTACATTTCTCTTACTATAAGCAATATTGAACATCAATCCACGTTTTAAAATATTTTCCATTCTTTTTTTATTAATGAACTTTTGATAGCCTCTGATCATTTTTCTACCACATTTCCCATCCTTTTTCTTATTGATTTGTAAGATCTCTTTACATATTAAGGAAACTAGTCTTATTTGTAAAGGCCTTGGTTACTCCAAGGTTAAACAATTTTCCCATGTTTTATTTTTCCTGTATCTTTTGTTTTTTAGAACTCAAAATACTTTTGAAAAGATTTAACATAAGCCCTCATAGTTTCAAAAAGAGAAAAAACAAGCAATCGATATTTCCTACCAGGAATTTAAGTCTTTCCAACATAATTCTAAGAGTACATTAGTCAAGAGCACTATTTGGAGCAGGTTTGATTTCAGGTTAACTGAACTGTCTGCAATGACATCAAGAACAACCCAATACTGCAGTGAATCTGCCTGAAGCAGACACACACTCTGCACACTATCTGCCTTCATGTTTCCTCTACACCCCCCTCTGGGAAAACCACAAACCTCAGCGTCAGGCTACAGTGTCACAATGTTAATCTACTTGGTGGTTTGGGGTTGCATGAAATGGGAAGCGCCAATAATATGAATTTCGCAGAACACACACACACACACACACACACACACACACACACACACCTGTTAGTGCTCGTGCTCTTTCCTTGACTCACAACCACATCCCATCTTTCCACCCGAGCTGCGTCAGGACCCGGCGTGGGCCCTCTCCCATCCAGCCTCACGTCCCCTAAGTTCACAACAACCTCTCCTACTATAAATTCAGAGTGCTGCTTATGGAAAACTTCTGCTCTATATGCCAGCTTGTGGCATTTCTTCTACTATAACTTTTTGTTAATGTATAACTAATGTCACCAAATTAACAAGTATATTTCTTAATATCAAACTTTTTCAAGGCAAGAACATCCACATTTCTTAGGGTGTCAAAGAATCTAGTGGAGAAGCAGCTCTCTTTGCAATCATGTAACTTTATCACTATGTTCAAGTAGAACATTTGGTCAGCCAACAGATGGTGTTAGCAGTCTTGCAAGACCAATTTTAACTAGTAAGCAGCAATTAAAAATGTAACTGCCTACAGGAACCAACAAGTGAAGCAAATGCATCAAAACACTATGGGTATTTCCTTTGCTTAAAAAAAAAAAAAATCACCCATCTTTCCCATCCACCAGCCATAGTCCTCACCATGGTTTTGTTTCGTAACCACACCTTAAGTAACACACCTATACATACAGACGCAAGCATTTTAAGCTGTGAGAAACACACTGATTATTTTTCTGGAATTAAATACCACAATCAGACAATCCCCCATTTTACCAAGTATGACATAAATAGAAGCTATTTCATTTTTTTGTTTTAACTCTACTACACAAAGGAGCTGCTTCCTATATGGCTCAGGTGTAGCCTACCAACAAAAGTTCCTGTGGGTAACGACCATGAACCTAGGAACAACAACAGAAAGACCACCTAAAGGCTCTAGACAGCCAACAGCAGCAGGCAAATGCTGGAGGAGAGTCGACACCGGGAAGAAGGAAACAGCACACAAGGCAGGTTCAATGACGGGTAACTAAAACTACAAGAGCCAATGTATACAATACGCATTTTTTCTGGCCTGAAGAACCAGAGGACAGATTGGGGTAATAACAGAAGCTGAAAAGTGAGAGGGGAACCCAGGAAGGAGAAAGTCAAAGAAAGGGTGCCTTAAATTCGGTGAATAAATCCTTCTAAGTCTCGGGCTGACTGCCTGAGCCTACATGTGGGGGGCAAACTGCAAGCAGAACAAGGATAAGAGAATTGAACTGCTGCCTAAGAGAAAGTGTTTGCAGTTGGGGTCCAACCAGGTTAATGATCCACTTAAAAACAACTCTTCATAGGAATATAACAAAATCCAGACACTCTGTAAAGTAACATCCACATTGTCCAGGACGCAATAAAAAGTTATCTGATCCCTGACTAGTGTGCCTCCGTTGCCTGGGCTCAGTCGTGCAAAGCGAAAGGTCACGGCTCAATTCCTGGTCAGGGCGCCTGCCTGGGTTGCAACCAGGCCCCTGGTTGGGGGCCTGCGAGAGGAAACAGGTTGATGTTTCTGTCTCACAAGATGTGTCTCTCCCTCTCTTTCTCCCTCCCCTCCCCTCTCTTTCTCCCTCCCCTCCCCTCTCTCTAAAAATAAATAAATAAAATATTTTTTTAAAGTTACTTGACAAAGAAATAGGAAAATGGGACGCCTGCCTAAGAGCAGTGCCGGAAAGGACAAAAATTATAAAAACAGCCATTACTGCAATACTATATGACGTAAAGTATGCTCAAAGTGGAAAAGATGGGAAATCCCAGAGACAAACTATAATAGCAGAACCAAATGTAAATTCTAGATATAAAAAATATAATATCTGAAATTTTGAAATTGCCGGAAAGTCTAGTCCAGACAGGCCCCACCGTGAAATAGGCACATGTAGGTCAGCACCAGCTACCGAAAGTGTGATGCAGAATAAATAAATACATAAATTTAAAAAATAAAATTAACTGGAAGTCTTAATAACCAAATGGAGACAACAGAGGAAAGTCAGTGAACTTGAAAATAGATTAACAGAAACTATTCAATGTGAAAGAGAGGAAAAAAGATTAAAAACAAATAAACAGGGTCTAAGGTATATGCAGAATAATACAAAAAGTTTAGCATACACATAACTATAGTCCCAGAAAAAGAGGAGAATAGTTAAGGGCATAAAAAGTATTTGAAAAAATAATAACTTGAAAATTTTCCACAAAGTTAGTTAAAGATGTAAGTTTACAGATTCGAAGAAGCTCAATGAACTACCAGCAGGATAATTTCAAAGAAAAACAAATACGTACATGATAGTCAAATGGCTGAAAACCAAATAAAAGGAGCAAATCTTGGGAGCAACCAGAGAGAATAACACATCATGTGGCAGAATGATAATTTGAATGACAGCTACAATTTCATCAGAAATAACGGAGGCCGGAAGACAATGGCACAACAACTAGGAAGTCTTTAAATAGCAAACCTGCAGCGAAAGAAATGCTACAGTTCTTCAGGTTAAATGGAAATGATTTCAGATGAAAACCTGGACCTTCAGGAATGAATGTACAGTATCGCAAATGATAATCTAGGTAAATATAAAAGTATTTTTCATTTAAAAAATATTTGAAGGGAGAGCTGGGGGCTGGGCTGGGATGGGAGTAAAAGGCAGAAAACTGTACTTGAACAATTAAAATTTTAAAAAAGAAAAGATAAATAAATAAATAAATATTTGATAGTTTGCCCCAGCTGGTGTGGCTCAGTGGATTGAGTGGCAGCCTGCAAACTAAAAGGTCACAGGTTCAATTCCCGGTCAGGGCACATGCTTGGGTTGTGGGCTGGGCCCCCCAGTGTGGGGCATGTGAGAGACACCCAAACACTGATGTTTCTCTTCCTCTTTCTCCCTCCCTCCCCTCTGCCTAAAAATATATAAATAAAATATTTTTTTTAATAAAATAAAAGTTAAAACTGAACAAGCTCGGTTGTTTAGACTGTTGTCTCAATACCAGGCTAGAGAGCATTGTCCCAATACACCAAGTTGCAGGTTTGAACCCCAGTCAGGGCACAGAGAAGAATCAGCCAAGGAATGTGTAAATAAGTGGAACAACAAAAATCAGTGTTTCTTTATCTCCCTTCCTCTCTTTCCCTAAAATAAAAAAAAAATAAAAAAAATAAAAAAAAAACAGTAAGGCTGAACAGTGCATTCGCCAGACTAACCACTTAAAAATTATGTGAAGAGGTAGAGCTAAAAAAGCATTAAATAAACTTACATGTAATTCTAAAAAAATTGACTTGATCCAAAGGAAGGTAAGAAAGGAAGAAGAAAAGGGAAAAATGAGAAGGAACAAACAAAAACAGAAGAGATATCAATACTTACATTTTATGTTAATGGACTAATTGCCAATTGTAAGGCAAAGATTGTCAGAATTGATAAAGACCTAATTACCATATTTTGCCATGTATAATGTGTTTCTATGTATAATGTGCACCCATATTTTTGACCCAAACTTTCAGGAAAAAAAATTTTTTCATTTTAATTTTTCAATTCAATTTTTAATTTATATATAAAACTGATTATCATATTCCAGGGTATTATTTTGCATACAGATATTGTTATTGCTTTCTAGAAGTATACTTTTAACACATAAGCATAAATTAAAGAATTAAAAACATTTATATAGATACAGAATTAGTACTACCCATGTATAATGTGCATCCTTATTTTTCCCTCAAAAATTTGGGCAAAAAAAGTACGCATTATACATAGCACAATACGGTATATCATGTCTAAAAAATAATTACTTTAAATGTAAAAACATAAATACAATGAAAGTAAAGAGATAGAAAAGATATACCATGCACAAAGTAAGCATAACAAGGCTGGGGTAACTACATTAGTAACAGACAAAACAGATTTCAAAATAAAAAGTATTACCAGAAAAAAAGAATATTTCAGAATAAAAAAAGGGCCCTGACTGGTGTTGCTCAGTGGATTGAGTGCCAGCCTGAGAACAAAAGGGTTGCCAGTTCGATTCTAAGTCAGGGCACATGCCTGGGTCGTGGGCCAGGTAGGTCCCCAGTGGGGGGCACACAAGTGGCAACCACGCATAGATGTTTCTCTCCCTCTCTCCTTCCTTCCCCTCTCTCTAAAAACAACTAAATAAAATCTAAAAAGAAAAAAACACAATAAAAATAAAGATACAATTCATCAGGAACACTAAATTACAAATGTATGTGCCTAATAAAAGAGCTTCAAAATATATGAAGTTAAAACCGAAAAAATTAAAAAAAAAAAAAACAACTCCATAATCATAGTTGGAGATTTTAATATCCCTCTCTCAGCAATTAATAGAACTAGACCAAAAAAATAAAATAAATCAAGACACAGATCATCTGAACTACTGTATGAAACACTTTGACTTAATAGATATTTATAGAATATCCTCAACAACTGCAAAATATAGTTCTTGAAAAAAAATACATTTTTTCAAGTGCACATGTTACAGCCGCTAGAAAAGACCATAAAGTGGGCCACAAGTCTCAGTAAATTTAGGAGGACTGAAACCATACAGAGTGAGCTCTCTGGATAGAACAGAAATAAGTTAAAATCAATAATAGTAACACGCCTGCCTACCAAAACCTCAAGAATCTAGAAATAAACATATTGTAAATAATCCATGAGGCAAAGAAGAAATCATAAGGGAAATCAGATAATATATTTCACACTAAATGATAAAGAAAATACAGTATATGAAAAGTTGTGAAACACACTTAAAGAAGCAGGAAACTGAAGAGCTTTAAATGCTGGTGTTAGAAACAAAGCCTAAAAATCAATGAGCTATGGTTTCACCTCAGAAAAAAGAAACACAAAGTTGCCCTGACTGGGTAGTTCAGTTGATTAAAGCATTGTCCCCATACACCAAGATTGTGGGTTCAATCCCCAGTCAGGGCACATACAAGAAGCAACCAATGAATGGACGAATGGGTGGAACAACAAGTCAATGTTTCTCTTTTTCTCTCCGAAATCAATTAAAAAAAAAAAAAAAAGGCACAAAGTCTACCTAAAGAAAGTGGAAGGGAGGACATTAGAACAGAAATCAAGGAACTAGAAAATGAATAGACCAGGCAATGGGAAAATTAACAAAATCAAAGTTGATCTTGAAAAAGATCAACAAAACTGGTAACTCCTAGCTAGACTGATGAAGAAAAGTGAGAATACCAGTTACCAACATCAGCAATGAGGTCGGGGCTCTCATTACCAATTCCAAAGACATTAGAAGGATAATAAGCAAACATTATGAACAAATGTATGCCAAGAAAGTTGGCAACTTAGATGAATTATGGGCAAATTTCTTGGGGGGAAAATCTACCCAGAGCAACTGAGTGATAGAGCAAAAGAGGATTAAACAGAAATTCTGAATTGCTTTATAACTAATAAAGAAATTCAATGTTTTCAAAAATATTTCCACAAATAAAATCCGAGGCCCAGAATTTTTACTAGTGAATTCTATGAAACATGCAAGGAAGAAATAACACCAATTTTTTAAATATATTTTATTGATTTTGCTATTACAGTTATCCCATTTCTCCCTCATCATTCCCCTCTACCCTGCACACCCCCTCCCACCCACATTCCCCGCCTTTAGTTCATGTCCATGGGTCATAAGTTCTTTAGCTTCTACATTTCCCACACTATTCTTGCCCTCCCCCTATTTTCTACCCACCGTCTATGCTACTTATTCTCTGTACCTTTTCCCCCCTCTCCTCCTCCCACTCCCGTTGCTAGCCCTCTATGTGATCTCTATTTCTGTGTTTCTGTTCCTGTTCTAGCTGTTGGCTTAGTTTGCTTTTGTTTTAGATGCGGTTGTTAATATCTGTGAGTTTGCTGACTTTATACTGTAATATTTTTTATCTTCTTTTTCTTAGACAAGTCCCTTTAACATTTCATATAATAAGGGCTTGGTGATAATCAACTCCTTGAACTTGACCTTATCTGAGAAGCGCTTTATCTGCCCTTCCATTCTAAATAGCAGCTTCGCTGGATAGAGCAATCTTGGATGTAGGTCCTTGCCTTTCATGACTTGGAATACTTCTTTCCAGCCCCTTCTTGCCTGGAAGGTCTCTTTTGAGAAATCAGCTGACAGTCTGATGGGAACTCCTTTGTAGGTGACTGTCCCCTTATCCCTTGCTGCATCTAGAATTCTCTCCTTCATTTTAATCTTGGCTAAAGTAATTATGATGTGCCTTGGTGTGTTCCTCCTTAGGTCCGACTTCTTTGGGACTCTCTGAGCTTCCTGGTAGTCTATTCCCTTTGCCAGATTGGGGAAGTTCTCCTTTATTATTTGTTCAAATAAGTTTTCCACTTGTTGCTCTTTCTCTTCCCCTTCTGGTACCCCTATAATTTGGATGTTGGGATGTTTAAAGATGTCCTGGAGGTTCCTAAGCCTCTCCTCATTTTTTTGAATTCTTGTTTCTTCATTCTTTTCTGATTGGATGTTTCTTTTTTCCTTCTGGTCCACTCCATTGATTTGAGTCCCATCTCTATTGGTTCCCTGTGCGTTTTCCTTCATTTCACTTAGTGTAGTCTTCATTTGTTCATCTAATTTGTAAGCAAAATCAACTAATTCTGTGAGCATCCTGATCACCAGTGCTTTGAACTGTGCATCTGATAGGTTGGCTATCTCTTGGTCACTTAGATGAACTGGCTCTGGGGCTTTGATCTGTTCTCCCATTTGAGCCATTTTGTTTTTTTGGGGGGGTGGGGGGAGGGAGCGTCTGGGTGAGGCTGTTACATAGTGAGAGGCGGAGCCTTAGGCGTTCTCCAGGGCGAGGCAGCCCAGTTGCTGGGTTGTGACGCTGTATGTGGGGGCGGGGTCCGAGAGGGAACAATGGCACTTGCTCTGCTCTCTCTTGGATTCCAGTCCCTTCTGCCACTTACCCTTTGCCTAGATTATCTGTGCGCAAATGTGGAACCACCTGGGAAGCCAGCCACTTTGCGCAGCCTCATTGGGTCTGCCAGTTGCCACCCGGTGCCTGGGGTCCACTAGCTGCCGCCTATATACCTTGGATCTGCTAGCACCTACCTGCATGCCCAGGTCTGCCAACCTCCATTTTCCCTGCTTCGACTCCACCCCTCTTACTGGTCTGGATGAATGGTTGTCGGACTTCCATACATACAGTTCAATTTTCTATAATTCTGATTGTTTTCTTGTTTCTAAATCTTTGTTGTCCTTAATTTTGGTTGTGCGACGAGGCACAGTGTGTCCACCTACGCCTCCATCTTGCCCAAATAACACCAATCTTAATCACTTTCACAAAATAGATAAAGAGGTAATATTTCCCTACAAGTTTTATAAGGACAGCATAGTCCTAAGTCAAAACCTGACAGAGATATCACACACACACAATATAATAATAGACTAACATCCCTCATAAACACAGACATGGAGGTTCTGAATACAGTATTAGCAAGTCAAATCCAACAATATGTAAAAGTGATACTATATCATGACCAATCCAAGTTTACCCTAGGGATGCAAGGCTGGTTTAGCACTAGACAATCAATCAACATAATTAACTCTACTATACAAAAATAGATAGATAGATGATAGATAGACAATTAACAGCAAAAGAAATGGCATCAATGGGCTCGGCACAAAGGCACAAACAAGAGCGCAGTGCTAGCCAACTGCACGGGCAGGCCCATCTGCAGGAGGAAGGAACTGCTACTACATTCTCAGAGACTGCTGCCACTGTCAAATGTAGGCCCAGACTCTTAGAACTTTTAATTTTTCAAAAGAACTAAGAAACTCAAATATTTATGTAAAATCTGACCTTAAATGTTTGCAATTACCTTTTTAAAAATATTTGCACCTTGCTCTGGCTGGGTAGAGCAGTGTCCTGATAAATCAAGGTTGTAGGTTCATTCAATCGCCAGTCAGGGCACACAGAAGCAGCAACCAACAAATGCATAAATAATTGGAACAACAAAATCAATGTTTCTCACTCTTTCTTAAATCAGTAAATTAATAGGAGAAAGAAAGAAAGAAAGAAAGAAAGAAAGAAAGAAAGAAAGACGGACCAGACACCAACACAAGAGTGAAATAGTGAAGACAAGAGTGAAATATATTCTCCCACAAACTGGGAGAATATATTTGCAACAATTATTAATTATTAATTGCAAAGGGTTAATTCATTAAAAATTAGTATCCATAAAGAACATGTACAAAATAATAAAAAATCAATCCAGAAGAAAAAAATGAGGGCCAAAGACATGAATAGCATTTCATAAAAAAGGAAACAAATGACCAATAACTATGAAAAAGACATGTTCAATTTCATTATTAATCCATTAAAATCACAAGCAAAATATCACTTTATAACCATCAAATTGACAAACATTTAAAACATCTGCCAATCCTAAGCATCAGCAAAGATATGGTGCAGGGGGAACTCTTGCACAGTCTTGGTGGAATGTAAATTAGGACCCACCTTGAAAAACAGTCACCCTAAATCCAGCAATTCCACTCTTAGTTTACCTACGCCAGAGAAGTGCCTGCATCTGTGAAGCAGGATGCTTGTACAATGAAGTTCACAGCTGCCTCATTTAGAAAAGTCCCACACTAGAAACAACCCAATGTCTGTGTCTGGGATGGAGAAGTAAGCTTCAGTATATTCGTACAATGAAGTATCAGAGAACAATGACATGAATAAACTGTACAGATAATACTGTTTCATTCAACTACACACATAATTTATTCACTGTCTAATGTGTATCTTATAATTAAACATACAGAGACACAAGGTATCACTTAACACTCCCAGGCTTACAAAGATTCAAAACTCCCAGGAATGCCAAGCACTGGATGTGAGTATGAATCAAAGGGGACTTTCATTATCTGTTGGTGGAGTATACAGTGATACAACTCCTCTAAGAAATTAATTTTGCACTACTTAGTAAGTTGAAACATAACAAATGAGCCAACAATTCCACTTAGGTATGTGTCAGGAATTATAAAGAAATGAAGGTATGAACACAGCAGAATGAACAGGAAAAATAATGAACTACACCATTAGCATGGAGAAAACTAAAAGCATAATGATCCAAGAAAGCAAAGTCCCAGCACAATACACACACGTGATTCCAATAGTCTGTGTGTGTACACGCACAAACAGCGCGGGGCAGAAGTGGCGAACAGCTCATTCTTGTATTATTATTTATTAATTATTGTATTATTTTCCAAATGAACTGTAAACTTAACCTTTGCCCCACTCTGTATGTCCAATAATAAAAAGAAAAACAAGGGGCTAAAACCCAGAAAACTCAGGTCTGTGGCTGCCTCTGGGAGAGACTAACGGGGCTGCACCCAGGAGGAGACACAGGGCTTGTGAGGGACTGGTCACTTCTATGTAAACTGGGTAACGGGTATTCATTTTATGCTTCTTTTTAAAATTGCACATATGTATTACATGCATTCCTTTTTAAATGGGAGTGCAGGGGCTGCCCTGACTGACTGGTGTGGCTCAGTTGGTTGGGCAGTTTCCCGCAAAGCAAAAGGTCACAGGTTTGATTCCCAGTTGCAGGTTCGTTCTCCAGTCGGGGCATGTTTGAGAGACAACTAATGTTTCTTACTCACATGATTGTTTTCTCCCTCTCTTTCTCCTTTCTTTCTCCTCTCTCTTAAAAAAAAAAAAAAAAAAAAAAAAAAAAAGGAAGAAAGTAAAGTAAAAGAAAATAAAGCTGGTGGTGGGGGCCTGGCTGCCAACTTCAACCTTTCTGAGTCACTTTGAACTTGAAAAAAAAAAAAAAAAGAGAGAGAGAGAGATGTACACACAGCCTCTCAGAACTTAGCCTGACATAAGCTGAGGAATTCCCTGCAGTGTCCCCTATTGGGACATACTATGGCTGGGGGGTTGGATCTCCTTACAGCTAACCTGGAATAGTAAGAAAGTCCAAGTTGTTGCCAGGCAGCTTCAGGAAGAGGGTAGGGCCTGGGAGGCCCAGCACAACTCAATCAACATTCCCTGATCTCAGGCCCCTTTGTATACGGAACCTATCCGTGTGGCAGTGGCCAATGTAGCCCAGTCTCTGATTCAGAAGCCTGGTGGGGAGCGAGTCGGCACACAGGAACTGAGCCCACAGATCAGTTTTCCTGTGGGGAATCAGGCCTGAAATGTACCTAGGCTGCTTTGAGACTTGCTTTTTGCTAAAACTCCACCCTGAATTGAGGCAGCAAATGTTTACTGCATATCTTAAAAGTAACTTCCTAACATCTGTGCTAAACCTCCCAAGTATGGAGTGTAACCAGTTCAACCACTTTTCCCCTTACATTTGCAAATATCCTTTTTCTTTGAAGTAATTAGCAACTTCCTCTCCTTTGTTATCTGTAAAAGGTAACCACCTAAAGGGAACCTGTGCATAGTAAATGAGAACCATCCTCGATGTAATGTGCCCAGAAAAGCAATAAAGCCTGTCCAGGTAGGGGTCAGGGCCCTCTCTCTCACTCAGAGAGTGGCCATGCCATCCCTTTTCCTCCACAGGACTTCCGTAGTCCATGTGAATTTGTTCGTCACAGCCACAACACACGGACCCTGCTGACCGGAGTCCACATCACCTCTGGGCACTGTGCTCCAGTTCGTAACATAGTTAATCTTCACCGGCTCAGGTAAAGGGAGAGATGCGAACGACTTTCAGACAGTGCTTCTGGTGACCCTGAGGAGAACCACTTGGGTCGGCAGGAAATAGCCAGAGCCCAATGGAAGGTGATATGCCCAAATCCATCAAGGTTACAAAATGCATATAACCTTTTAATCTGGAAATTTCTTTTAAGACTTCATTCTATGGATACACCTCAACAAGTACTGGAAACCACCTAAATGTTTGTCTGCAGAGGACTAGCAAATAAGCCATGGCGCCTCCCAACAAGGAACTACTACTATGTAGCTATTAAAAACAAACAAACAAAAGAACAAAGAAACTCTATATGCCAATACAGCAAGCTCTCCCAGATCTATTAAATAACTAAGAGAATACAGAAAAACACATATTCTTGGAGAAGATGTATATCTGTACTATAAACACTGACACGATATACAAGCAATAATGTCCTATGAAGATGGGGGAGGGAATGGTGGGGGGACTGGGGTGACAGAAAGACTTCTCAATGGATAACCAAGGAAGTAATTAATCAAAACAATAATTAAACTCTTGGAAAAAAGTAGCTATCACAAAAGAGCCTCTTCTCATCATCAATGTCAGGGGTCACATGAAGGCCCACACAGACACACTACATGAGGATCCAGTGTACAGGTCCCTTCAGGAATGAATGACCAGGCTGAGGGTCATCAGTAGAGGATAAATAAATAAATTATATATACGACGTCTGTCCAGAAAAAGTCCAACCATTGTTAATATAATGAGAACAGTTTGCGCAACAGCAATGTAATTTAACAGCCAAGGAGAGTGGACTGGAATGCGTATGTGTGAACAATGACAAGTTCATGGTACAAGTCAGTGGGGGTGTAGACACCATTGAGTGAGCATGTACTATATGGCCATCTCATTCAAAACGACTGAGCAGAGCAACAATCTGCATCAAATTTAGGTGAAGGTTGAACATTCCTCCACAGGAACTATTGGGATGACTCAGAATGCCACAGCTATGGGCAACTGGTGATTGGCAGCTTCCTCACTATAATGTGCCGCTCGTGTATCACGTCTTGTGCAGAGCTTTTTGGCAAAACATCAAATCACCCAAGTGATTCAGCCTCCCTGACAGCCTAGATTTAGTACCCTGTGACTTCTGGCTTTTCCCAAAACTAAAATCACCTTTGAAAGGAAAGAGATTTCACATCATCAATGAAATTCAGGAAAATGTGACAGGGAAGCTGATGGCAAGTGGGAGAACTGTGTGAGGTCCCAAGGTGCCTACTTTGAAGGGGACTGAGGTATCACTGTCCTATATACAATGTGTCTTGAATCTTGTATCTTCTTAAATAAATGTCTTTATTTTTCACATAGCTGGATACCTTCTGGACAGACCACGTATATAATCAAATACTCTGACACAGAAAAATGAGGCAGCTCTGTGTGAAGTGTCCTGATGCTGAATTATCTGTAAGCTATATTGAGAGAAAAAAATGGTCCAGAACAGTGGTTTGCATTTGCTATCATGATGTTTAAATATATATCTACATGTGTACACACATACACATAAATTCTCATAGCTGAGCATCTGGGAGATAACACCCAAGAAACTGGCTAAGGATTGTCACCAGAGGGAAGCCGGAGTGTGAGGGTAGCAGTCAGATGTGCTTTTCACTGCACACACCTTTGTCTTTTGAATTTCTGTGCTATGTATACCAATAAGCTATTTACAAAATAACCTATTTATCTCTCTCTAAAATCAATACATAAAAATAACTTATAAAATAATCTATTTATAAAAATTACCCAGTTACAGACAGGTTCCCATTAAGATGGTGGCACAGGTAAATGTGGTACTCCAATCCTCCCACAACATACCAAGATTACAACTAAACTACAGAACCATCATTCAGAATCACCTGAAATCTAACTGAACAGAAGTCCTACAGCTAAGGATATAAAGAAGCCATGTTGAGACTGGTAGTTGGGTGGAGATGCAGAACAGGCTAGTCCCCAACCGACCTGTGTCAGATAAAAATAAGGAGGGATATCTTTCCTGCAGAGATCCCACCTGCGGAGTGAAGGGTCTCCGCCCCACACCAGGCCCCCCAGCACAGTATTCCAGTACTGGAAGAGAAGTCCCCATAACTTCTAGCTGTAAAAACCAATAGAGATTTTAGCAGAGTGAGATGCAGAGGCTTCAGAAGTCTCAGGTTTCCTCTAGAAAGGGTCCACAGACAGACTTAACTGGACTCACTTTCTCTGAGCTCCAGCACTAGGGTAGCAGCTCAAAAGGCACCAGGGACATATGGGGAAGAACTAAATTGTCTGGCATCAAGGAGAGAGCCGAAGGGGCAGACCTCTCCCAGAGGGAAGTGCTGGCAGAAGCTTCCTTTTCTGAGCCCTCCCTACCAACAGAGCTGGCAGGTGTTGTATTTAAGTCGCCATCAATCTGGCTAACTCTGTTCACCATACCCTAGTAATTCCCAGGGACCCTGCGCCACCTAACTTGCCAGCCCTTTCCAGTGGCTTTTCCATGCAAAGGCTTGTCTTGGCTTATGCTTCAGACTCTCCTAAAATCTCTCAAAGAAACAATGGCCAGCCTTGGCATGCTCCATTTCTCACACTAAGTGGCCCCAGGCCCAGCATTAGTGGCAGGTGGCCTTAGTTTGCAGCTTAGCCTCTCCTGAGCACCTCCAAGCCCAGCACAGTAACAGCCATCTGCAGATTACTTTGTAGCTTATGCTGGGTGGTCCCAGGCAAGGCACAGGTGATGGCTGACCTTGGTCTGCACCTCCTGGGTGGTTCTAGAACCAACATACCTAGTGGACAGCTTCAGACCTCCTCAAAACCTAGGGGGTAAATCCCTCCCACTGAAATGCCAACAGCAATCAAGGCTCAACTACAACAGGAGGGTGCCAAGTCAGGGTGAAAAAAAAGATAAAAAATATGAATAATGGCGCACCTGGAGCGCACAGGTCCACTGACCAGAGAGACTGTGCCACTGGGCCCTACAGGACACGTACTACATAAGGCCAGTCTACCAAGACCGAAGACATAGAAGCTCTACCAAATACATATAAACAAATACTGAGGCAGCCAAAATGAGGAGACAAAGAATGTGTTCCAAATAAAAGAACAGAAAAAACTCCAGAAAAAGAACTAAACAAAATGGGACAAGCAATCTACCAGACACACAGAGTTCAGAACACTGGTTAGAAGGATGATCAATGAACTTAGGGAAAGAGTAGATGGACTTAGTGAGAACTTCAAGAAAAAGACAGGAAACACAAAAAGCAGATAGAAAACAAAAGAAAGAACCAGTCAGAAATAAAGACTATATTAACAGAAATGAAGAGTACATTACAGGAAATCAACAGTGGAGTAGATGAAGCAGATCAAAAATCAATTTAGAAAATAAGGAAGCAGAAAACACCTAATCAGAACGGCAAAAAGTAAAAAGAATCCCTCCAAAATGAGCACAATATAAAGAGCTTGTGCAACAACTTCAAGCATATCAACATGAACATCATGGGGGTGCCGAAAGGAGGAGAGAGAGAAATTGAAGAAATTGAAAACCTGCTTGAAAAGATAATGACAGAAAACTTCTCTAACCTGGTAAAGGAAACAGAAATACAAGTCAAGGAAGTGCAGAGTCCCAAACAAGATTAACCCAAAAAAGCCCACACCAAGATACATCATAATTAAAATGCAAAAGGTTAAAGATAAAGACAGACTCTTACAACTAGCGAGAGAAAAGTAATTACCTACAAGAGAGTTCCCGTAAGACTGCCAGCTAATTTCTCAACAGAAACTTTGCAGGCCAGAAGAGATTGGCTAGAAATACTCAAAGTGGTGAAAACCAATGACCTATAACTAAAATTACTCTACCCAGAAAAGCTGTCATTTAGAATCAAAGGACAGATAAAGAGCTTCCCAGACAAGAAAAAGCTAAAGGAGTTCATCACCACCTAACCAGTATTACAAGAAATGTCAAAGGGTCCTCTGTAAGGAGAAGAAAAAAAGATTAAAAATATGAATAATGATGCCCTGGCTGGTGTGGCTCAATGGATTGAGCACTGGACTGCAAATCAAAGGGCCATGGGTTTGATTCCCAGTCAGGGCACATGCCTGGGTTGTGGGCCCAGTTGGGCGTGGGCAAGTAGCAACCACACATTGATGTTTCTCTCCCTCTTTCTCCTTCCTTTTCCATCTCTTTAAAAATAAATAAATAAAATCTTAAAAAATATATATGAATAATGGCAACAAATACACATGTATCAAAAGGCATTTTTGTATACCAACAATGAAACGACAGAAGCAGAAATCAAGAAAAAAATCCCATTCGATATAGCAAAAGGAAAAATAAAGTACCTAGGAATAAACCTAACCAAGGAGGTAAAAGACCTGTATGCAGAAAACTACACAACACTGAAGAAAGAAATCAAGGAAGACACAAATAAATGGAAACACATACCGTGTTCATGGATCGGACGATTACTTTAAATGCAAATGGATTAAATGCATTAATTAAAAGATATGGAGGCTGAATGGATAACAAAACAAGGCCCTTCTGTATACTGTCTACCAGAAACTCACTTCAGATTGAAAGACACACAGACTGAAAGTGAAGGGATGGAAAAAGATATTTCATGAAAATGAAAACAAACAAAAAGCTGGGGTAGCAATACTTATACCACATAAAATAGACCTCGATAACAAGAGACAAAGAAGAACCCAGCAATTCCACTTCTGGGTATTCACCCAAAGAAACTCAAAAACCTAAACTGAAAAGACACATACATCTATATGTTCACTGCAGCACAATTTACAATAGCCAAGATATGGAAGCAACCTAAGTGTCCATCAACAGATGAGTGGACAGAGAAGTGGTGCATATGTAATAGGGACTATGACTCAGCCATAAAAAAGAATGTAAGCTAGCCATCTGCAACAACATGGATAGACCTAGAAGGTATTGTGCTGAGTGAAGTCAGTCGGACAAAGGGGCAAATGCCATGTGATTTCACTAATATGTGGAATCTAAAACACAAAAATGAACAAGCAGAACAAGAACAAACTCAGATATAGAGGACATTTTAACAGTTATCAGGCTGGTTGGGGAGATGGGTGGAAAAGATGAAGGGATTAAGAAGTACCATGGGTAGTTATAGAACAGTCACAAGGGCCCTGGCTGGTGTGGCTCAGTGGACTGAGTGTAGGCCTGCGAACCAAACAGTCGCCAGTTTAATCCCAGTCTAGGGCACATGCCTGGGTTAAGAGCCAGGTCCCCAGTAGGGGGTGTGCAAGAGGCAACTACACACTGATATTTCTCTCCCTTTCTTTCTCCCTCCCTTCCCCTCTAAAAAACTAAATAAAATCTTAAAAAAATAAAAAGAATAGTCATGAGGATGTAAAGTACAGCATAGAGAACAGTCAATAATATCATAACTATTATAATGCCAGGTGGGTACCTGACATACTGGGCAGAACACTGTGTAAAGACTATGGCTGTCTAACCACTATGCTGCACACCAAAAATAATACAAATAATATTGACCGTAAACTGTAATTAGAAAATTACATTTTAAAAAATTACTCAATTACAAAGCACACTAAAAAACTTACTAGGGAAATAAAACACATTTACAAAGGGATATAAAGAGCTTGGGAAAATGACCCTGAATAGGAAGAGTAAATATCTAAAGATACCAATTCTCTTAGTTAATCTTATATTTTTAACATAATCCCAATGAAAACTCAAACAGGCTTTTTTAAAAGCTATTCAAGTTAATTCTAAAATTCATATGGAGAAATAACTAGTCAAGAAATTGTTTTAAAACATGAGGAAATATATTAAATGTTAAAGCACATTAATTTAAAGCTACAGTGTTAAAATTTATTTCCTCTCTCACTTAATAAATCAAATTTCCAGAAAGACTTAAAAGTAAAAATAAAAGCTTTAGCTGGAATAAAACAAGAAATATTTTTAAAACAGCTTTATTGAGATATAACTCACCTGGAATATACAAGTCAACAGGTTTTAATATATTCACAAAGTTGTATAACTGTCAGCAACATCTAACTTTTTATCAGAACATCTTTATCACCCCAGAAGGTAACCCCTGACCCATCAGCAGTGGCTCCCCATTCCCTCTGCTCCTTCTACCTCCAACCCCCTGCCCTGGGGCTCCTGGCAACTGCTTTCTGTCTCTACGGATCTGCCTGGTCTGGCCATTTCATAGAAATGAAATACTGTAAGTGGTCTTTTGTGTCTGGCTTCTTTCCCTTAATATAATGTTTTCAAGGTACATCCACACTGGACCACTTAGTACACCTCATTCATTCCTTTTTATGGCTAAACTAGTGGCCCATTATATGAGTAGACCACATGATGTTTCTCTACTCATCAGTTGATGAACAACTTGGTTGTTTCCATTTTTTAGCTCTTATGAACAATGTTGGTATAAATACTGCTCTACAAGTTTCTGTGTGGATAGATGTTTGGAATTCTCTTGGGATATGCACCTAGGAATAAAAGTGGTGGGTCAAATGGTACCTGTACATTTAACTATTTGAGGAACCGCCAGACAGTTTTCTGAAGTGACACATGGTGTTGCACTCCTGCCAGCAGTGCACCAGGGTTCCAACTTCACATTCTTACCAACGCTGGTATTGCCTACATTCTGTGATTTTTAAAAAAAGGCCCGGAAACAACCTAAATGTCCATCAGGAGAGGTTTAAGTAAAGGAAGGTATACCCAGACAGTGGAACACCAGTGCTCTGTGCCTCAGTGTAAAATAACCCTGAAGATATATTACATGAAAGTTTAAGAAAATTAAGTCTTAAATATTCCAGATCAGTATAGTTTCTCTTCTAAGAGAATGGGGGTGTGCTGCTACCGAGGCTTTTTCTGGTACCGCTGGTCATCGCGCTAAGAGTCAGGAGGAAAGATGTTTTCACTTTACCAATTAGTTCTACAAAACAGGACTACCTTCTCAATAAAAACATATAGGATTTTTCTCAGAAAACTTCTATGAAGTTAGCTTTACCTCTAACTTAATACCTACTCTTACCCTTGCCCAAATCTCAATCTGTGAAGTCAGAGTCACTTGAATGAACGTGGCACACTAACTCAACTCCTCTCAAGAATCCCCCAGCACTCAACCTGGCCTCTGTCCTGTCCCTACACTATGCCAGCTTGGACCCTTACAGGGGCTGTCCTTCTGCTTGAAACGCTCTTCCCAAACACCTTCACCTCCTTCCAGGCTTTGCCTAAATGCCACCTTCCATGGAGGCCGTCCCTGACCACCGTATTCTCTACTGGGACCCTGTTCCTGCTTTGGTTTCTTCATAAAATTTTGCATAATGTTCATACAGCATTGACTTGTCTGCACCTGACCCCACTCCATCCCGGCACCATCAAGGGCCAGGATTTTGTCTGTGTTGTCCCCTGGACATTCCACAGCACCCACCAGAGCAGTGTCGGGCACCCAACAGGTACCTCAGATGTTTGTTTAAGGAACTAATATTGCTACACTGTCTAGGAGTTGTTTCGGTGGGCTAAACGTTTGACTGTCTCATGTCTTTATTTTGCCCATGATAATGCTAGAGTCAGAGCAGGCCCTTGGTAAACGTGGTTATTTTCTCAGAAGGTACAGCCACATGAAGTGTTTCACAAACCACAGTTTAAGACCAATGACCGACTGAATATGAAGCCAATTCAGTGGGTTACACCAGAATTTTTTTTAATGAAATGAAAGTATAAGAATGCATAGCATAATACAGGTATTTAAGAAATTCTTTTAGCTAAGTATGTACTTAGTGTGTTTGTATGGTACATGTTTTCTTGTATAGGAAGTCATGATGTGAATGCATTTCTTACAGGGAGTTTATGACCAAAAGTTTGAAATTCACTAATCTAATTTCAGCCTAAACATTTCTAAGTTTAAAGCTCAGGCTCTGTAAAATATATTTTAAAAAGTAAGTTTACTTTGTAAATTTAGAATTCTGTAAACTAAAGTTACTTACGGATCAGTCAAAAGCAGAATTAATGCTCTCCGACGAGGTATAAATACTATATTAGAAAAACTGGAGTTCTTTGGAAAGTAGCCTCTAGTTTTTTCCCCTGGAACACATCCAATTATTTCACCTTACTTTTATGCTCAGAAGCATGAAATTCTCTGCTTTTCAGTAAGCCAACTTAGATAGTTTTTTTATTCTCTCAATTATCACTTGATATCATAAGTCAGCTATTCGTTCGCATCTGAAATTCCTCCAAACATTTTGTTTCTTAAGTTCAGCAGTTACTTCAGTAAGATTTAAGAATATCAATAGACAGAAAGTGGAAATGCCACTTTCTACTTAGGTATCAAATAAAGATTTGTATTCCCTCAAAAATGTCTAAGTTCTTACTGCTGGTATACTCAAACATCTTCACTGCTTCTTAAACTGTATTATGTTTCAGGGCTTGTTCTAATAATTTTCTACCAAGCTATACTTATAATTACACTCTATCAAGAAACACCAACTCCCTGAATACAAAGAAACAAAACAAGTAACAAAGCGAGGGGCACCTCTGAATGGTCAACATATAGGACAAAAAATCCACATCCCCAACTTTATTCATACAAGACTATTCCTGTCCCCACTCAAAATCCTTCCCTCTTTTAAAGAATGTGTCTCTAACAAGTTTTACCATCTAAAAGCCCATCGGAAAACTGGGAGAGGAGTGAACATGGCTCCAGGGAGGCCTGTCAAGTTAAACAAGAGGAGCCCTGGCCAGATACCTCAGTTAGTCAGAGCATCGCAACCTGCCAAGGTTGCAGGTTCGATCCCAAGTCAGGACACATCATCAACCAATGAATGAATAACTAAATAGAACAACAAATTAATGTTTCTGTCTTTCCTTCTCTCTCTTTAAAACCAATAAATATTTTTTAAAAAGTTAAACAATGTGCGTAATTTAAAAAAAGAAAGCTACAGAAATGCTCAAGATTGCAGTTTCAAGAGTCGTCACATCCCAGAGGGCCTGTATGTTACCACAGAGGACTGTAAGTTAACACTCACAGTACTGACCCTGTAAACATCAAAGTTCAGTTATATTCCATTTAATGATTACGTGTTTTACAAAGACTTCTAATCATGGTTAAAATGAAATGCACTACTTTAAAAGTGAACTTCATGGAAAATCCATTTGGGTGCTCCATTCCCAGTAAATGCTAGAATATTGATGTGTGCAAACTCCAATGGCAATGCACTTTCATTTCTCCTTCTTGGTGCCACATTAGCTACCTGACATGTCCAGTTCCACTAGAAAGACTTCAGCTTTTCCACTTGTTCCTAATAGTATTGCTATACAATCTTCTGCTTTTTAAATATGGTATTCATTTTGGCTATCCAGACATTAATTTATATTCCAATCACATTTCTTGGTTATGTTTTTAAAATGAGTTACACCCATGACCCAGCTATACCTACTCAATTTACCTGATCTGTGGGCATTCACCTGGTTAAAAAGCAGGTAGAGATGAGTCCCCTCTCCTCAATAAACAAACAGCTTAGAGAGCCATAACTTTCATGGTCTGTAATTCCTAATGGCTTTAACAGAAATAGCCAGCCATACAAAAAATAAACATCCTGAAATCTATCTTTACTAAATGCTACAGAACATCTTTGTGGACTAAAAACAGCAGCTAAGAAAAAGGGACTCTTCCTTATCAAGACTGAGCAGGATGGTGTTTAAGAAAAATTCTACCAGGAAGTCCAGGAAGCTCAGAGAGTCCCAAAGAAGTTGGACCCAAGGAGGAACACACCAAGGCACATCATAATTACATTAGCCAAGATTCAAATGAAGGAGAGAATTCTAGATGCAGCAAGGGATAAGGGGACAGTCACCTACAAAGGAGTTCCCACCAGACTGTAAGCTGACTTCTCAAAAGAGACCTTACAGGCAAGAAGGGGCTGGAAAGAAGTATTTGAAGTCTTGAAAGGCAGGGACCTACATCCAAAATTGCTCTATCCAGCAAAGCTGTCATTTAGAATGGAAGGGAAGATAAAGTGCTTCTCAGATAAGGTCAAGTTAAAGGAGTTCATCATCACCAAGCCCTTATTCTATGAAATGTTAAAGGGACTTATCTAAGAAAAAGAAGATCAAAAATAGGACAGTGAAAAGACAACAAACTCACAGCTATTAACAACCACACCTAAAACAAAAGCAAACTAGAACAGGAGCAGAACCACAGAAATGGAGATCACATAGAGGGTTAGCAACAGGGGAGCGGGAGGAGGAGAGAGAGGGAAAAGGTACAGAGAATAAGTAGCATAGACAGTGGGTAGAAAATAGACAGGGGGAAGGCAAGAATAGTATGAGAAATATAGTAGCTAAAGAACTTATGACACATGGACATGAACTAAAGGGGGGAGAATGTGGATGGGAGGGGGTGTGTGGGGTAGAGGAGAATGATGGGGGAGAAATGGGACAACTGTAACAGCATAATCAATAAAATATATTTAAAAAAAGAAAAAAGAAAAAAAAATTATAGCTGGTTACAATGAGGACACTAAAAATGCAACTCAAGAACAGCTGAGATAACTTTGGCCAAGATGGAAGTGTAGATAGACACACTGAGCCTCCCCGCACAACCAAAAGAAGGACAACAATTTAAAAACAAAAAACAACCAGAACTGACAGAAAAATCGAACTGTATAGAAGCCCAACAACCAAGGAGTTAAAGAAGACACACTCACCCAGACCAGTAGGAGGGACGGAGATGGCCCGGGCAGAGAGGACTAGTGGCAAGGCAGTGGCTGGAGGACCCAGTGAGATGGTGTATTGTGGAGCAGTGAGGGCAACGCTGCAGCCAGCGGACCCGGCAAGGTGGTGGCTAGTGGAGCCTGCGGTCCCACATTAGTGCACAGATAAACTGAGAGGAACAACTGGAGAGTGAGACAGACCGCACAACCTGGAGTCCCAGCGCAGGGAAATAAAGCTTCAAATCACTGATTGAAAACACCTGTGAGGGTGGAGGCGGCAGTGGGAGAAACTCCCAGCCTCACAGGAGAGTTCACTGGAGAGACCCACAGGGTCCTAGAATGTACACAGGCCCACCCATTTGGGAATCAGCACCAGAAGGGCCCAATTTGCTTGGGACAAGCAGCAGAAGAGACTGAAATCCAGCAGAGAGTGGAGCAAGAGCCATTGTTCTCTCTCAGACCCCTCCTCCACATACAACATCACAACACAGCGATGTGGGTTGCCCCACCCTGGTGAATACATAAGGCTCTGCCCCTCACTACAAAACAGGTACGTCAAGACAAAAAATAATGGCCCGAACAAAAGAACAGATCAAAGCTCCAGAACAAATACAACTGAGCGACAAAGAGCTAGCCAACCTATCAGATGCACAGTTCAAAGCACTGGTGATCAGGATGCTCACAGAATTAGTTGAATTTGGTCACAAATTACATGAAAAAATGAAGGCTACACTAAGTGAAATAAAGGAAAATGCACAGGGAACCAATAGTGATGGGAAGAAAACTGGGACTCAAATCAATGGAGTGGACCAGATGGAAGGAAGAAACATTCAACCAGAAAAAAAATGAAGAAACAAGAATTCAAAAAAATGAGGAGAGGCTCACGAACCTCCAGGACAACTTTAAACATCCCAACATCCGGATTATAGGGGTACCAGAAAGAGAAGAGGAAGAGCAACAAGTGGAAAACTTATCTGAACAAAGAGTAAATCTGTCAAAGGAAGTAGACTTCCAGGAAGTCCAGGAAGCTCAGAGAGTCCCAAAGAAGTTGGACCCAAGGAGGAACATGCCAAGGCACATCATAATTACATTAGCCAAGATTAAAAATAAGAAGAGAATCTTAGAAGCAGAAGAGAAAAGGAGAGTTACCTACAAAGGAGTTCCCATCAGACTGTTAGCTGATTTCTCAAAAGAAACCTTACAGGCAAGAAGAGGCTGGAAAGAAGTATTCCAAGTCATGAAAGGCAAGGACCTACATCCAAGATTGCTCTATCCAGCAAAGCTGTCATTTAGAATGGAAGGGTAGATAAAATGCTTCCCAGATAAGGTCAAGTTAAAGGAGTTCATTTTCACAAAGTTTTTATTATATGAAATGTTAAAGGGACTTATCTAAGAAAAAGAAGATAAAAAATATGACAGTAAAAAGATAGCAAACTCACAGCTATTAACGACCACACCTCAAACAAAAGCCAACTAAGCAAACAGCTACAACAGGAACAGAACCACAGAAATGGAGATCACATGGAGTGTTAGCAACAGGGGAGTGGGAGGAGGGGGTGGGGGAAAGTACAGAGAATAAGTAGCATAAATGGTAGGTAGAAGATAGACAGGGGGAGGGTAAGAACAGTATAGGAAATGTAGAAGCCAAAGAACTTATAAGTATGACCCATGGACATGAACTAAAGGCGAGGAATGTGGGTGGGAGGGGGTGTGCAGGGTGAAGAGGAATAAAGGGGGGGAGATGGGACAACTGTAATAGCATAATCAATAAAATATATTTTTTAAAAAAAGAACATCCTCTGATTTGAACCTAAAGCATTTCACTGACCCAGAATCAGTGTTGTGGTCTGAGACTGTTGGTCTCAGTAAGTCTCCTTTATGGAAATCACCTTTGTTCGTGGTTATGAGCTGGTGCTTGACATTTGGGAGGGTGAGAAATGTTTGTTTTCCTTCATTGTTTTCTCATCAACCTGACTTCCCCCTCTTCCTTCAAGCTGCATTCTTTCTCTTCTTGCGCAGGGGTAGCAAAACAGTTGGAGATTCTCTTTTGTCATAGCTCCAGCCAACTAAATAAGGCCTCTGCTAATCTATTACATTTGGGTTGTCTGACCTTTTACAGGTGGATGGGATAACTCACCCACCCCCACACAACCAAGCATCTCATGCCCTCAGGCCAAAGGCCCACCTGGTGCCTCTTGGGCGGGCGAGCCATGTGTGTTCTGCTGGTGCAGGCTCTACACCCCAGCACCATGATTTATACACATGGCAATGCCATTCAAAGTCTAGGCAGTTAAGGAACAAAACCTATACTGTCACATCATATTAGCAGCATAACTAGCTGTCTCACTAAGAAAGTGAAATCTGACCAGCAAATGCTACTCCTTCATCCCAAAAAGCATAGCCTGGGAACACCAGAAATTTGCCTGAATTCCTGTGAAGGCTAGAGCACAAGAGGGATAAAGGTAGAAATTAAACAGTTTGTACCCCAAACAAAAGGAGACCAGAGGGACTAAGCAAAATAAACAAAAGAATAAAAGTACTAAGTGGGAGGTTGCCACCAGACACAGTCCAGGTGTGGTTCATTTTGGGAAATAAATCTGCGGTGCTTCAGCCCTCCAACAAAGAAGGGAACCTCACTCTTCTGACCTTTCTGGTGCTTGGAGCAGACTCCTCATCCTTTACAGCTCTTTCCAAGGCAGAAAATTCCAGCAAAGGTTCCAGCACACACAGATCAGAAAAAGCTTTAAGACTAACTCGAGCACCAACCATTTCCATCGTGGCTGACTCATGATCTCATTCTGGTAATATCAAGTCTTGAGAACAAGATCATCCCATGAGATTAGGCATCAGGGCTCAGGGGCTGTAGTGGTCATGGTAGTTACCTAGCCACATGAAATGACCGATCCTTAGCCTGTCTGCTTTACAACACAATCACATTTGCTTTTGGAGACTGAGTCTCTTGTTGATTTTTCAGGGCAGCAGCTATTCTTTAAGAGGGAACTTTCTTCCCTCACTGGTATTATTTCATATAATAATGGTTTAGTGATTATGAACTCCTCTAGTTTTTTGTCTGGGAAGCTCTTTATCTGCCCTTTAATTCTATATGTTAACTTTGCTGGGTAGAACAATCTTGGCTGTAGGTCCCTGCTTCTCATGACTTTGAATACTTCTTGCCAATCCCTTCTAACCTGCAGTTTCTTTTGAGAAATCAGCTGAAAGCCATATGCGACCTCTGCTGTAGGTAACTGCTTTTCTCTCACTGCTTTTAAGATTCTCTCTTTATCTTTAACCTTTGCCATTTTAATTATGATGTGTCTTGGAGTGGACCTCTTTGCATACATCTTATTCAGAACTCACTCTGCTTCCTGGACTTGTATGTCTATTTCCTTTACCAAACTAGGGAAGTTTTCTTTCGTTATGTTTTTCAAATAGATTTCCAAATTCTTGCTCTAACTCTTCTCCTTCTTGCACCCCTATGATGCAAATATTGGACCTCTTGAAGTTGTCCCAAAAGCTGCTTATACTATCCTCACATTTTTGGATTCTTTTTTCTTCTTGTTCTGGTTGGTTGTTTTTTACTTCCTTATATTCCGTAGCATTGATCTCATTCTCAGCTTCATCCACTCTACTATTGCTTCCCTGTAAATTATTCTTTATTTCAATTAGTGTATCCTTAGCTTCTGACTGAATCTTCTTTATGCTGTTGAGGTCCTCCCTAATTTCCTTGAGCATCCTTATAACCAGTGTTTTGAACTCTGCATCTGATAGATTGCTTATTTCCATTTTGTTTACCTCTTTTCCTGGAGTTTTGATCTATCCTTTCATTTAGGCCATGTTTCTTTGTCTCCTCCTTTCAGCAGCCTCCCTGTTTGTTTCTGTGTATTAGGTAGACCTGCTCTCACGCCAGGCCTGGGTAGTGTGGCCAAATGTAGCAGGTGTCCTGTAGGGTTCAGTGGCACAGCCTCCCCTACCACCCAACTGGGTATTCAAGGTGCGCCCTACATTGGGCTGGAGTATCCCTTCCTCTTGTAGTTGGGACTTGGTTGCCGTTGATCCATCAGTGGAGATTTGCCCAGACCAGTCAGCTGCAAGGATTAGCTGTGACCACTGACCACCACCCTCCACGGAGGATCAGCTGTGCAAGGGTGGAATGAGTGGGTGCTCTGACAGGGTCTGTAGCTGTCCACTGGGTGTGCTGGCCCTGGGGTTTCCTGAGTGGTGCAGGCAAAGGTCAGACTCTACCGTTGTTTTGCCTGGGGCCACCCTGCCTGAGCTGTAAAGCAATCTGAGATGGCTGCTACTTGTGCTGGGCTTGGAGGTTCCCAGGTGAAGCCAAGCTGTGAAATCTAGGCTGGCTGCTGCTCTTGCTCGGCCTGGGGCTAAAGCCAGCAATTGCTTGTTTGATAGGATCTGGGACATTATGAAGCATGAGTATGAAGCTTATGAAGCTACGTGGGGCTGAGTCTCTGGGCATCTCCAAGGAGGGTCAAACAATGTTAGCCAGGTTGAGGGAGTCTCAGATATGGCCCCAGCTTGCCAGTTCTTTGGGGAGAGGGTTTGGAATAGGGACAATGGCCTCTGCTTGCCTTGATGCCAGACTTCAGTTTCTCCCTGTATAACACCTTTCAAGCTGCTACCCTGGTGCTGGAGCTCAGAGAGAATGAGTCTGAGTAGGTGAGTCCATGTCTGGGTTCTTCAAGAGGAACTACTTGGGGCTCTAGCAGTTTCTTCTATCAACTCAATCCCTGCTGGTTTTTGCAGGCAAGAGTTGTGGAGACTTATCTTCCTGGCACTGGAACCCTGGGCTAGGGGGCCTGGTGTGGGGCTGCAACTCCTCACTCCTGAGATAGTCTTGCCATATTTTTGTTTTTATCCACCACATGTGGGTGAGGGACCAGCCTGTTCCTCCCAGTCTGGATGGATGTGGTTTCTTTATTTCCATAATTGTCAGACTTCCATTCAACTCGATTTCTGCCAGTTCTGAATGATGGTTGTTCTATATTTTAGTTGTAATTATGATGTGGTTGTGCAAAGAGGCGAGCCATATCTGCCTACCCCACCATCTTTAATGGAAGTGCTGGAAATAATTTTAATGTCCATTAATAGGACAATATTGATTAAATGATGATTCAACTATAAAATGGGATATACATAGCCCTGGAAAGCCGTAGACCTGTGCTTACTGATGAAAATAAGTGTAAGCCACGTTGAGAGCTTTAAAACAAAAATTCTGGCCCTGGCTGGTGTAGCTCAGTGGATTGAGCGCGGGCCTGCAAACCGAAGGATCGCGGTTCGATTCCCAGTCAGGGCACATGCCTGGGTTGCCAGGCCAGTTCCCGTCAGGGGACATACAAGAGGCAACCGCACATTGATGTTTCTCTTTCTCTCCCTCTCTCCTTCCCTTCCCTTCTAAAGATAAATAAAAAAATCTAAAAGGAAAAAAAATCTTAAAAAAAAAAATTCTGTAGCACAATGCTTTTTTACATAAAAATGTGAGACACATCTATTAATGTGTGCAACCTTACAGAGCCTGAAAGATGAGGCAACACACCCACCAGCAGTTACTTGTGAATGACCAGCAGAGATTATGGTCATTCTTTATTTCAGCATATAACCAATCCCATGCCCTCAGGCTAGGTGGTCAATGGCTCCAGTTCAGGGGCTGACAGAGGGCCCAGGGTGCCAGTTTGCTGTGGTGTGCCTCCCAGCTGGAGTAGGCACACTCGGTGTCGACTGAAGTGGCTCGTGAGTAAAACACTTGGACAAGGGGAGAAAGAAAAGCGCAACTAAGCGACTCAAGTGACCAAGCTGGCGATCTCCTTGCACAGCACACATGCTCGCCCTCGGATTGCGCTGCCCGAAACTGCCCTTCATTGCCAGGAGCAAGGAGCACAAGGCCCCACGGCCTCACCCCGCTCAAGGAGCAGCCCCTGCTGTAGTCATACGAAGCAGGGCTTAAAGGCGTTACCGCCTGAGGATACAGCGTAACCCTGTGCGACCAAGCACTAGGCATTCGCCACTCCACACGCATTAGGTAAATAAATCTCCCAATCCCCCACACGGCGCAAAGGGTTGCGTCTCTGCGCTTTCCACTGAGGACGCTACGGACTCCAGGTCTCGAGGTACTCCTGTACCCCTGACCCCGGCCCAGCAGCCCTTACCTCCCGGGGCAGCCGCCAGCGCCGACGCACGCAAGCGACGTCCCCACAGCAGCAGAGCCCGCAGCTCACGCGCCATATCCCTCCTCCCAAATGCCCAGCGCAACCACGCGCGGAAGGGGAGGCCTTCCTCAGTCGCGACTTGGTGACGTCACGGTGCGCGCCAGGCTGCCCGATCTGCTGCCTGCGCTGTCTGGTGGGATGGGGCCTCCGTGGAACGCGGGGTACTGTAGGGCTGGAGGCCGGACCTCCTTATCCTTGTGCTGCGTTGACAAGGGTGACGGGCTGAGCACTGAGCCAGCGGGGGTACTCCTCAGGCAACTGGGCCTCAGCTTATGCATCCCTAAAATGGGGCAGGTGTTCGCACTCACCAGAGGTGGGGGGTGTAAAAGAACAGGGCAGAAAGTTAACATCTGTGGAGTCTAGTCGCTCTTAAAACCAAGAAAGGCCACATACCTAAAAAGAGTGAAAGAGAATTTTAGGCTTGAGTTGTCTACACCAAGACAAAAACTCAGGAGCAAACCCCCACCAACAAAACTGGGCTATTCATTCATTCCATTTCTCTCACCCTGCTGGAGGTACAAGTCTATTTGGGGATTCAGACAAACTCCATTTATCACAGTAACAAGCCCGGCAGCTCCTCCAAATGATTCTGAGGTACACTAAAGACTCACTGCCACAATCAATTAATTGTACAAAAACAGAGTTACTAGAGACTGTGACAGGAGCAGCAAAGAATAGAGTGCTCCGAGGGGCGTGGAGGGGGTGTGTCAGAGAACACTGCCAGGTGGAAGTCCCGGAACCCCCAAGTGCCAGGCTTAAGGAACTGAGAAGGTTTAAGAGGTGCAGATATGAAGGGAAGACCAGGAACTTCTCTCACGTGCAAGACATCAGCAGCAACCCTCCCTCCCCCATCCTCTATACCCTACTGGATCATACAGTCCTCAGTCAGGGTCCTCCAGTAGTTTCCCTTCACACTTACAATCAATTCCAACCCCCAACCAGGTCCTGCATAATCTACCCTCTGCCTCTCACTACCTCACCACACTCCAGGCATACCAAGCCAGTCCCAGGCACAGCCATTCCCGGATGTCACTGCAGCTACTCGGGGGGTATTAAGGGGTCTCGTCAAATTTCATTTATTGTTCACTCCACTCAGAAAACCATCTTGATCTGGTCTGCAAACTGAAAAGCTGCTGGTTTGATTCCCAGTCAGGGCACATGCCTGGGTTACAGGCCAGATCTCCAGTTGGGGTGTGAGAGAGGCAACCAATCAATGTTTCTCTCCCTCTCTCCTCACTTCCCTTTTCTCTGAAAATAAATAAATAAAATCTTCTTAAAAAAGAGAAAATCATCTTGTGTAAGAGCTGACACATTGATCTAAGGGGCAATAGATCTAGCTTGGGGAGCCCTTTTATTTCAGGAAGGAGAAGTGGAATTTGGCCAAGGGAACAGGGAAGTCCAGGCTTCAGTTAAGGATGAGGTACCTTTGCCAAGACAGGCAGGACCCAGGCTCTGTGGAGGGCAAATCTACGGGGTTCCAGACACATTTACCAGGGACTTCTGTCCACTCTTGGCCTGTGGCCTTCAGGGACATACCCTCAGCCACAGATCCTTGTGACACCATGTCCTCTGGTAGCCCAGGGAACTGTGGCTTTTTAAGGTGATCAGGGATCCAAATCAAGTCCTGATGGGGTTATGGGCAGATTTCAGCCCCTATGCATACAAGGAAAAGGAAAGAAGAAAAAAAATAATTAGATGCAGATATAGTTGAACTGATGGAGGCTGCAGACTAGCTTAGGGAGAGAAGCAGAAGAGGGGAGAGGAGGTAAAGGAAGAGGCCCCCTGCGTCTTCTACCACCACTGTGGCCACTATAAGTTTGTTGTTCCTTCTCTAAATGCCACTGCTTTCCCTTTCTAAAAGTTTCTGCTGGGGGATACTACTCAGTGAACTGGCCATGATGGTATGTTTAAAAGATACTTTCTGTCCTGGCAAAGGAGCTCAGGCCACAATTTTTTCTCAGCTTGTGGATGAGGCATTAGAAGAAAAAAAATGTCTGCCAAATCTCAAGCCTATTGTGTGTATTGCTTAAGAGCAATATATAGACAAGTGAGAATTGGTTTGGTCTGAGAGACTCAACAGGGTAAAAAAGCACCTTCATTCTATGTGGGCTTGCAGACATGTGCATGTGGGTGTTTGGCCAGAGCCAATGGCCCTGTAATTCCTACAGCCACCATTCTCACCCCAACAACTGGAGGAAGCAGAGAGACTGCCTGGGAAGGCCTGGCCTGCTGCTTTCCCTGTTCAACATGGCTTCCTGGTGGCTGCAGGGCCTCTCTCTCAATGTCTGTGCTGGTGAGGTCCGGCCTCTCTCAAGGATTGACCTTTTGCCTGGGTTCATGGGCCTCCACTCCAGCCAGAGCCCTATCTCCCCACATGGCATCAAAAGCAGTGTCTGGCATCAGGCCCCAGCAGGTGGTTGGTGTTCACAGAGTTTTCTTTGCCAAGACCATGTCTCCTCAGGTATGACGATGGTCCTCTCAGGATTTTCTGCTACAGTGGGTATATGAAGGACAAGGTGAAAATGCAGACCACCGGCGTTTTCCCTGAAGGTGCCAACACCCGCTGGACAAGGGGCAGATGGCGCCATGGTGCATCAATGTCAGCCAGGTCTCTCTGAGTGGTGGCTGCTGTGCCTACAGTTTGGGAAACAGGAAGGATGGGACTGACCCGAACTTTTCCCTGTGGAGTCATATCACCCAGAAGGCTGGCCAGGGCAAGACTCCCCTCATGTTTCTTTGGAAAAGCAAGCAAGATGTGACTCTCTCTTTAAAATAGATAGATAGATAGATAGATAGATAGATAGATAGAAGGATAGATAGATATTTATTTATTTAGAGAGGGGGGAAGGGAAGGAGAAAGAGGAGAGAAACATCAATGTGTGGTTGCCCCTCACGTATCCCCAACTGCAACCCAGGCATGTGCCCTGACAGCAACCCTTTGGTTCGCAGGCCTGCACACAATCCACTGAGCTACACCAGCCAGGGTAACTCTCTTCTTTATTTTCCTCACAATCTGCATTTTTACTAATGCACTTCGTAGTCAGGACGCTCCCTGCACCTCTGTCCCAGGGCAAACAAAACATTGGACACTCTTTCCAGGTAATTCAGGGTTTTAAGTCCTGTGGGGCTATTTGCAACCTGGGTTCTGCTCGACTCCTGTCCTGTTCAGAGGACCTGGGGCTGCCTGTGGTCCTACCACATTCTTATTCAGGGATTTGAGGAAGGCAGGAGGCCCATGAAGACAAAGGGAACAGGGGGCTCCAGTTCAGAACAAAGGCTGTGAAGGAGGCTGAAGAACCACTTGACCAAACGCCCTCTCCCTAAACCCATGTTGATCGTGAGCATTGAGATGAAGGCAGTTTCAAAGTCAAGATTTTTTTTTCATGGTCCCCTATAGCCTCACTTTTCAAAGTGTAGAGTGAGGGCCAGAAGCAGTGGCTTCAGCTGGGAGCTTGTTAGAAACTGGGAGATTCAGTCTGTCCGCCCCTCATAACTCCTGAATCAGGATTTTAGCAAGATCCCAGATAATCCATATGCCCATTACAGCCAGAGAAGCACTGTCCTAAGGAACACATGGCAGTGTGGAAGACGTGTATGCTCCCTAAACTATGCAGCACTGTGTAATTCTTGACCCTGATGAAAAGACGTCTTGTTTCCAGCACAAACTGGGTTCCATGCCCTGGCTGTGAGCCCTAGCACCATCTGGCACCTTCCTCCAGAAGTTGTCTATCTCTGCTGAATGTGTTCTCCAAGGGTTGTAGCTCAGAGCCTAGGATCTGCTCGGTAGATGCTTGCTGAATGAACAAACTCAAGAAAACTTGCTTACTTTAAATCAAGTGTCCTAGAGGGTTGGCAACAGGTGAGGAAGGGCCTCTCAAAACTCAGAGGGTTCTCCCTACAGAGCTCTCTCCCAGAGCACTCTCATGGGTGATACCAGTTCTGGCTGCAGAACCTGCTGACTCTGAACACCTCCTGTACAGCCCCTAGCTACTTCACTTCCCTGCCCCTTTCTCTACATCTCCTGGCTCTGGGAGAACCACCATGATGCCAGCATCAGGTCCCCAAGACTCTCTTCATCAGTAAGCCTCCCGCCACTCCACGTGCAGCAACACATAGAAAAGTCTGCCTTCTTCCGTGGGCCCTCAATGTGTACACTGATGTGAGGGGTCCTGGTGACATCAGAGGACAAGGAAGGGTGCTGGCACAGGGAGCCTGGAGGCCTTGCCCGTTCTGGCAGAAGAGGGGAACATGCCCAAGTGCAGGAGCCTGAGCACACCTCTCACTGTCCTTTCCAAGAATGTCCTCTCTGGACATATTCCTGAAGGACCTGTGGACACAAGGTCCTCACCCTCACTTGGAACACTCTAAACACCACTACCTTCCTTGAGGATCCTTTAGTTTGAACTTCATTGATTTGCCTATATAACAGAGCCCTGGGCACCCAGGATCAGATGACATGGCCTGTTGTGGTCACTTAGCCCTCTCCTGGTGTTGGGTGGGAGGTGGGTTCGTCATCCACACTGGGAGTTTAAAGCTCTGAGCACTAGGGCTGACCAGCACTGTCAGCATTTCTTTTTCTGCGATGCCACAGTGACCTCGGGGCACCAGACACAGGTGGACTGAGTCCCACGTGATCCTTTGTAAGGACTTAGTTACCATTTACTGCCTGTGACTTTTGAGGGGTTACAATGTATTATAATGTTCTCATTTCCCCCAAGGTACCCCCCAAAGCAGGCTCAAGGTGAATCTGTGGAATAACGAAGGGAGGCAGACTCCTAGGGCAGTTTTCAAGGCCAGGAGGAAAAGCTACTTTCGGGCACAGAAACATGGCTCTGGCCCATACCTGCCCTTGCTGCCCATGAACTCAGGCAAGTCACTGCCTCCATTCTCCAACCTCATGGCCAGGGAAAAGTTGACAATGCATTCAAACAGCACTTGTGGCTCATGCTGGTTGTGTGACCAGGCACGTGTCTCAGGCCTGGGTTGCAGGTTCAGTCCCCGCCTGGGGCATGTGAGGGGGCAACCCATTGTTGCTTCTCTCTCATGCTGATGTTTCTCTCCCACTTCCTCCTTTCCCCTCTAATCTTAAAAAAAGAAAACACAGCACTTGTTACCCCATATGATTATCTTCTATTCAGACAGAAAGCAGAGTTTAGAGAGTTCAATTAAGGCCAAGCCCCTGGTGCCGCTACCACCAGTGCTACCATCAGTCAGTACTGTTTCTCAATGCCTCCGCCGCAGGGAAGCCTCGGCCCCTGCTTTCTATGTACGGTCAGAGCTCTTGCTCCAGTCTCCCCCCGAATCCTCTCAACCATACCTGCACCATTTTCTTAACTAAGGTGTTCTAATCTGCCAGCACCCTTCGAATTTTTCAGTTAAGTAATCCCAGTGATATCATAGTCAATAAATACTAGTAAATAGCCCTGGCTGGTGTGACTCGGTGGATTGAGTGCGGGCCTGCGAACCAGAGGATCGCGGTTCGATTCCCAGTCAGGGTACATGCCTGGGTTGTGGGCCAGTTCCCGGCAGGGGACACTCAAGAGGCAACCGTACATTGATATTTCTCTCCCTCTCCTTCTCTCCTACCCTTCCCCTCTAAAAGATAAATAAATAATAAATTAAAAAAAACATTTAAAAAAAATACTAGTAAATACTCTAGAAAGGTGTGAGACATTGAAAACACCATTTGCCTTATCTACTTATCCAAATTTCCTTGGCCTTGCCTGTTAGCCTGGGTGCTACACTTACTCCAATATGATGTAACTAACCTTCCCCTACTCTTAACTTTGCATACTAAATGTACTCGAGTCATGCATGGAATGAACATGGGACATTCTGAGAAGGTATAATGGGGCTTTACAGTCCCAAGCGGGTTTTGTCCCCTTCCTAAGTGCTCCTTGCCTATCTGTTCACTGCAGGGGCACGGCTACAGTGTTTACTTCCCAGCACTGTTGTTGGGTGAAGAATTTTCTGCTGGCACAATAGCTACCTCCTAGAGCTCAACTCCTTCATTAAAGGACTTGACTTTATTTCTTCAGAGTAGTCCATCTTCCCATGCAGTGCTAAAAGCTCTTTTTGGCCTAAATAAAGTCAGTTTCATTTTATAGTAATCAAAACAAGAAAGTTGTGTCTTTAGCCAGAGATCTCAGAAACAGAAGCCTCTCCACCTCAGGTTTCCCAGAGGTTGCATTCAATTCCTGCTTTTAACATGCTAAATCTTCAAAAACATCGAACACCCGCACTAGATAAACAACAATGCCCTTTCAGTCTTACGCTGACTAGCTGCTAAACTACTTCTGAGGGTCGTTAGCCAACTGGAACCATCTTTGAATCCAAGCAGTTTTACCAGCTTTTATTATAAACACCAGCACATTTCAAGTTTCCTCTTTTGATCACAAATATGAGACTTTGTCTTCTCCTCCTAAGTATACAGCATTGAGACACAGCATCCAGGCTTTCCAGCTTTTCCAGAAACTTCCACCCGCCAAGTGCAGCATGGGCACCCACACACCACACCCTCAGCCGCATCCTTTGGCATCTGGATTGCAGGGACATGGACTCCAAGATGAGGTCAGTACAGTTTCGAATTCCAGAATCACCTGAAAAAGATGCCTCCCACTGTTACAGGGCTGCACATCTGGACTTTGGGCCTGGACCTGATCCTCCAGGGCCCCAGAGAGCTCACCCCTTCTTGTCTAAACATTAGGTTAGGGCCTTCCAATCAGGGGAGGAGGAGGGTCATGGGTGTGAGAAGTGGGCAAGCTGCTGAGCAGGGATGGCCAAGATGCCAATGAAGGGTAATGTCCTTGCTTTCCCTTTTGGAAAGGGTGTAGACAGATGGGGGATGTTTGGGGTGCTAAATAGTCTTATTCTTACCTGGCTTAATTTATCTACAAGATTCTAAGCTAGCTCAGTGCTAAAACAAATTTCTTAGAATGTTTCCTCACTTCAGATTCCTGTTATCAAGTGTTCTGGAAATATTTCTGTGAATATTGGGCCAAAAGGGAAACTATCTGGGCCATGATTTCTAAGTTTAACACAACTCCTCCTAATCTAGACCACTCTCTGGTTGGGGGACAAGGGATGAGAGACACAACTCAGCCAACCAGTGCTCTGGGAGGGGGCACAGTCTTGAGGACTAACTTCAACTGCCCCGGCAGCGGTCCTGCTCTCAGATGTGATTTTTGTATTTAGGAACTCAAGTGTGACCCCTTCAGTAAGGGCACCTGGAACTGGATGCAGAGGGGAAGGGTGGGACTAGGTGCAAGTGTCCCTGGAAGCCAGAGGTCTAGTCTCACCATAGCAGGGCTGGTGACCACGGCTCCCCAGCTGTTTCCCCTCAGCAGCCTCCAAGGTAGCACTTCGCTGTTTCTAGAGGGTAGGGAATGAAGGGCCAAAGCTCCTGTCCAGCCCAGAGTCGGAGGCCATGGCAAGACAAACTGTATGGTGGCATCCTCCCCTCCTGAACAAAGAATTTCAGAGGGAGGCCAGGAACCACCTCTGGTCCCTGGAACACCCTTTGCATTAATTCTGGAATTGTTACATAGGAAAAAGTGGGGGTGGGGAAACTGAAAACAAATACAGGAACCCTCCCTACTCTGATTGCTTGGGATGGGGTGGCTGAGACAAGGGGCAAAGTACTTTTTCTGATCCATTTGTGTTCCTCACTTTGTGGGTAAAGTTCCCCAATGAGCATCGAATGTGTGCAGCCGTCACTGAGATGACCACCGCAATCACTGGAAAGAGAACCTTCCATGTCTTGGCTAAGCCTGGTCGCCACCCGTGTGACGACTACGACTTTGGCCGCTGCCTCTCCTCTACGAGCAAACAACCAGAACCATGTCTTACAAAGAACAGACTCCAAAAATATATATAAATAAATAAAAACCTTAAACATTCTTACAGGGATCTTAAAGAACAGAATACATGTTAAAAACTTCAGTAATTTATATCAATTTTAAGCAGTACTTTATATACAATGGGGAAAAAAAACACATGCATAGTCCAAATACAATGTTGAAAACAGCATTTTCATAACAAAAAACCCCGAACACTAAGTGTTAATACCATATACATGAATTCAAGAAGGACCACCCTTTTTGTCTGTTGCACACAGTTTATTTAACAATATGATATAAGAAATGAGTTGGTACTTTACCATTCTATACAGTGATTGAATCTTCTTGAATTTTCTTATTTATAGTAATTATAGCACTTGCATGATTTACACTAGAATTGCTTTTCCTCATTTCAAGTTTCACATAGAAGAAAGAAAAGAATGCTCTTCTCTATTAACATTAGCATGGTCTAAGAGAGTGATCATCCCTATTTTTTGTCTAAAACCAGTTTTATCAGAGAAACAAAGCAACAATTTCTACATCTGCAAGACAAGAGTTTGGCTTAAGCCAGTATGTATAGGTGTGTGTGGGTGTGTACATGTGTGCACACAGTAGCCAATTCCTATTATTGTCCAGGGGTAATACTTGGAGAACGCCCACAGAGTTCACAATAGAAAAAATCTTCCCGCAACGTCAGAAAGTTGTTGGGATACATTATAAGCTTGCATTATTTCAGGAATCAGTTTCTGAATATTCTTCTTCTTCTCACTTTTAAACATAAATGTTTAAAGTCTTGAAAATACAAATAAAAAATATGAATATAATGAACTTGTTTTTCCCGTTAAAAAAAGGCATGAGTCACCAGCAATGACAAAAAAATCCAAACAAAACCCCCCTCCCCCCAAAAGAAAAAAATAAAATAAAATAAAAACAGAGAGAGAGAGAGACAGAGAGAGAGAGCGAGACCAGATATTTAAATCAACTGGTTTTTAACAAAAAAATATATTCTTTGTATTGTTTCTTTAAACAGCAATCTACCCTTCCATGGCTTGGAAGTAGCAGTTCCATCTAGGAGTAAAAAGAGCCTAGATGCTTGGATTTCAGTACAAAAAGTCCAAGAACATGAAAGGAAAAAAAGTGATGCTCTCACAATGCTACAAACCCTCCACAAACTTTTCTAGGGTGTCTCCTGTGGTGTCACCAACCAGGGACAGCTCACTGGACAACGCACTCCTATTGGGGGTATTCAGCTGTGGTAGCATTGCACTCTGTTCGGGGTTCGCCAAATGTCCCTGATCTATGGAGCTGGCCATGGTGACTGCAAGTCCTGGGTGGGGGGAACCAGTCTGGGGCGAGACGTGGTGTGGTGAAGGCTGGGGCTGTATCCGTGGTGACGGGCTGGAATGTGGAGGCTGGGACTGGGGTCGTGGAGACTGGACAGGGGCCGGAGACCGCACCTGGCTACTAAGGGATGTGGCCATCTGCTGGCCAGGGAGGTGCGAGGCCTGTGGCTGTCCTGAGAGCATGTGCTGCTGGGGGCTCATAGGGTTTGGCTGGCCTGGGGACCCAATCTGCTGCTTCATCTGCTGCTGCTGCAGAATCCGCTGCTGCAGGGCTTGCTGGATGTTTGGGGAGCTGTCTGTGCCCAGCCCAGGCTGCCCCATCTGGCCAAGCTGTCCCATCTGAGCTGCCATCTGACCCATGGAGCTGCCCTGCATGGGCAGGTGCTGCTGCATCCGCTGCTGCTGCATGGCTGGGGGGTAACCTCCAGGTCCTTGAGGCTGCTGGAACTGGCTGTGTCCTGCCATGCCTGCGGCCATGCCAGCGCTACCCTGCTGCTGCTGCTGTTGTTGCTGCTGCTGCTGCTGCAATAGCTGCCTCCGCAGCATTTCTCTGTACTGCGGGTTCATACTTGCCATGCTGGGGTTGTGCCCCGGGTTCATGATGTTCAGTGCCTGGCCCTGGGGGTTCAGGCCTCCCATCGCTTGTTGCTGCGGAGGCACGCTGGGCCGTGGCCCACCGGCTTGCATGGTGTTCAGATTCTGCAGGCTGGGCTGCTGGTGTAGACTGGGCTGGGGCTGCAGGCCAGGCTGGGCCTGGAGGCCGGGCTGGGGCTGCAGGCCGGGCTGACTGGCCACATACTTGGCTGTGCGCTGTTTGATGAAAGCTGCCATCAGCTGAGGGTTTGATTTGAGGATGTTGAGCACCTGCTGTTGCTGCTGCGGGGAGCTGGGAGACTTCAGGGTCCGCAGCAGGTCCTGCAGGGCACCAGGCGAGATGCTCCGGGGTGGCTGCACACTGGGCATCCGAGGTCCGGCTACAGCTGGTTGGGCCTGCATGGACATCACAGGCCTGGGCATGCCTGGCATTGGCTGCTGCTGGGGGAGGGGCGCCTGCTGCCACTGCCCAGGGGGCAGGTTTGGCATGACAGGCCCACTGACCTGGTTGGGTCGGGGCACGTTCAGGCCCACAGGGGCCATCTGGCTCACCGGGGTCACCATGCCTGTGCGCCCTGGGGGCATGCCATTGTTGATGTTCACCCGGTACAGGTGTTGCTGCTGCTGGGCCTCACGTTCAATCTGCCGGGCCGCCTCTACTGCTGCAGGAGGTGGCTGGGCAGGGGGCGGCGGAGCCGGCACTTGGTTGGTGGGCTTCCCAGTAGACACTGTGGTAGGAGGCTGAGTTCGAGCTACATTGGAGAAGCCAGCTGGTGACATGCTCACAGGCGAGGGCTGAGGCTGGGTAGGGGGCTGTGGTGTCTGGGGTGTGCTGGGCTGCTGCGTGGGGGTCCCAGGTGGTGCTGAGGTAGGGGAAGGCAGACTCTGCTGAGGCACGTTGCGGGTGTTCATGGTGGCCATCCGCCGGCGCATGAGCTGTGCTTGCTGCAGGCGGTGCTGGATCTGCTGCTGACGGAGCTTGTGTTTGATGTTGAGGCAGAAGGGCACGGGGCATTTGTTTTCTTGGCAGTGTTTGGCATGGTAGCAGCAAAGGGCAATGAGCTGCTTGCACACCGGGCAGCCTCCATTGGTCTTGCGCTTACATCCCTTGGTGTGCTGCACAACCCGCTTCATCTTCTGGCAGGACGGGAGCGAGCAGTTGGCGTTGCGGCACTGACAGGCATGCACCAGGGACTGGATGCAGCGCTGGATGCTCAGGCGCCGTGACTCCTGCGGGCTCTTGGACTGTGGCTCACCCTGGTTGCCACCTTCGTCGTCTAGGCCCAGCCCCCACTTCACCATCTTGTGGGTGTGGCTCTTTGTGTTGTAGCAGTTGATACAAAGGTCATAGTCCTGTGGATAAGGAAAGGGGACAGGCCAACATCAGCACACAGCCCAGGGTGACCACATATTATGGCCACCCCCTGGAACCTTCACCTCTAGGAATTCGTCAACACAGAAGGCTCCAAAGACCATATGATCCATCTACTCGCCCTCACCCTGTCCTCTTCCAGGGGACTCCTGGCCCTTCCCAGCCTGCTATCTAACACTGTGTGAGCAGGTGCAGGCTCGACACTGGTCCCCTTTTCCTTCCTTCCTCTGCACCCAGGGAATGACACAAAGCCACCCTGCCCAATGCCTGGAGTGGGAAGCCTGGCAGTGAAGGAATGACTGCTGAGGTGCCCGCTTCCTCCCAAGCACCACATGAGCATCTAAAGCACCACAGACCTGAGTTCCTAGAGACTGGCCCTCCACTCTTCAGGGCTGCTACTGGGGTTGAAAGGCCTTCACCAGGAGCAAGGCCCTGCATACAAACCACTGTGATAAAACCTAGGCCCCTGCCCCAGGTTTGTAGAAGCTACCCACATCTGGAGACTGAGACAACAGGTGCTAGAGCAGAGAATGGAGCCCTATGGCCAGGACTGATAACCTTTTCACAAAATGGACATAACATCCCAGCAGTAGAAAATGAGAGGGAAAAACAAGAGGATGAAGAAAGAAGAAAATATAAGATGAGGGCATTGAGAAATTCCCGTGGGGCCCATGACTGCAGGGGCCGCCCCGGCCACCCACACTGGCGGGAGACATGAGGACTGGGTGCAAGTCTGTGACCATCTGCAGGGGGGAATGGAGGACTCACAACAGCCTGATTCCCCCCAGGGGAGGGACCTATCTGTGTAAGTGTCAGACTCCGTCCCTTCACGCAAAGGCCAAGACCTCTACAAGCAGGAACCAGAGTGGCATGGACAGAAAGTCCCAAGCAGAGCAAGGGAGAAGGGTCACCAGACCTCCAACCACAGGGACCCAGGCTGACAACAGGGAAGGGGAACCAGGCAGAGTTCTGGTGGGACCAAAGCACTGCCAGTGCCTCTCCCACTCTGTCCACACTGCTGCTGTGGCACCATGAGGCCTGTGAGTGTGCCTGGCACAGACCTGGGGTTAATGACACACAGGAAATAAAATAACAAGTAGCTGTAATGGTCTCCTTATCCCAGATGAATCAGTGCGTGCTGACTCTCGGGAAGACCAGCCTGTCCTGCCGAGAGGCCAAGTGTGCCCTGGACACACATCAATGACCCACTGCCAGTTTCATCAGGACGAGACCATACTCTGGGAAAGGAGACTGGCTGCTTCTTATCTTGAATGTCCGCTGTTGAGCCTAGTGTGGGCACAGAGCAGGAACCCAACCCATAGGAGTTAGATCCTCTTATTTGTGAACTCTAAAATAACAATCTTACAACCAACAGTGCCCTGAGAGGACCAGGCCATTCTCCCACCACCATCAGGAAATGCCAACTGTCTGAAAGTTCAACCTAAAATACAAATGCATAGACCAAAGAGGAATGGGGAGGAGCCAAGGGTGCCCCAGACTCGTGGACCACATAGCTCTGCCAGAAGTTCCATCAGAATGCAGACACAGGGAGGGAGGTATGGGCCTACCTCGCACACAGTGCAGTGCCAGCGTGTCTCCACGTGGTGCTTGCACTCGTTGCAGGTGTAGACAAAACGGTCTTGGCCCTGGGTGTGCAATTCCACCAGCATGCAAAGCGTGGACCACTTCGACCGCCTCAGGGAGGAGAACTCCCAGTGCTTGTCCCTGGCAAGGGTGAGGAAGGCATCACGCCCATCCATGAGGTCGCAGCTGAGCAGGGGGTCAGGGTCAACAATAGGGGGCAGTGTGTTGATGACAGGCCCAGCATGGAGGTGGATCACAAAGAAGACCTGCAAGAAGAATGGTAGGAGGTCACTTCACAGAGAATGGTGCTAAGGAGGTCTGGCCCTGGAGGACCCAGGGATACCCCAGCCTGCAAAACTGAGACTGTGCTGAGCCTGACACATGCTGTCCTAGGTGTGTCGAAGGCCCAACTCCCTGGTAATGAACTGACTTGGTAATGCACCATGTGGTGTTACCCAACCAACTAACTCTGCCTTCTAGGGCTGGTCCTACCCTGCACAGCACAGTAGAAAGCACCGGAAAGAGTGCCACCATGCTTTCACCCTCCTCTCTCTTGGCCAGGGGCAGGGCTGTGGTTTCCTGGTAAATCCTCTCCTTTATCTCTGCCCACAGGGGCACAAATGCCAGGCTCTGCAGCGTGCCCTGCATCTCACCTCTTTGTGCTTCTCCATGGTGGCGTAGAGCTTCTGGGACAAGTCATTGGACACATTGGGCATACTGGGCTTCTTTTTGTTGGCCCGGCTGATACTGCTTTTATTCTTGTTGGTTTTCTTGTTGTTCTTTTTCTTGGCATTCTTGCTATCACCCTGGCTTCCCTGCAACAACATGCAAAGGTGTCAGACAAGCCCAGTCTCTTCCTCCGGGACCAGTATCCAGCTGGAACACCCAGCTATTGACCTGGGGACTGCAAGAAACCCAGCCTAAGGCTGGAGACCACTGGGCAGACCCCCCACCTGCATGGGCTGTGTACTCAGCTGAAACTTAGTAGGAACAGTGGTGATACATAGAAAGAGAGCAAGCACTGCCTGAGCCACGAGGGACACAGATCACATACTTCTTGAAGGAAGGACATACCCGGGATGCTAGTTTGGAATCTAACATCTGAAAGAGAGGAAGTAATTTTTCACTGTTCTACATCAATTCACTGGATACCTACAGCTCCATGGTATATCCTGCATGTTCAGTGGCTCATTCTATGCCTCACGAAGGATCCAAATACCCACCATGTGTGGGAGACAGGGGAAAGGTGCTAATGGAGAAGTGACTGCATGGTTAGGAGCAAGAACTTGAAAGTGGCTCATCTAGGTACCAAGCAAGGCCACATGGGGGCAGGACACCTTCCTGACCCTGCTCCCACTGCCCAGGAACGCTCAGGTCTGAAACTCACCATCACTGCTGAAAATGTCTTAAGTTTGAGGGGTTCTGCTGCTTAGTTAAAACTTTCCTACTCTGGAAAGAACTCAAGCTCTTATTTAGGTTTCCAGGAGGGAATGCTCACTTGGTCTGCTCAAAGAATTTCATTTATAACAAGGAGAGGGAGAGAGAGGACCGAAAGGAAGAGGCGGGAAAAGAGGGAGGAGAGAGAGAAGGGGGAAGATGGAGAGGCAGAAAGAGAAATACTCTCTCTCTCTCTGGGTGCTGAAAGGAGTGCTACTCTTGGGGAAGTTCAGTTGCACTCCACCACCACCACCACACGGCACATCTGAGAAAGAGCCAGAGGGGCCCAAGGAGTCTTGACAAGTGACTGTAATGTGGACCCAGATCAGAAAGGACACTGGTAAGATTTCCAGCCCAGATCAAAGTGTGGGTAGACACATTGCCTCCTTGCTCAAGCAAAAGGACAACGAATTCAAAAACAAAAAACCAGAACTGACAGAAAAAGAAACTGTATGGAAGTCCAACAACCAAGGAGTTAAACAAGAAACATCTGTCCAGATTGGTAGGAGGAGTGGATACGGGCAGCCTAAAAGAGAGGACTCGTGGCAAAGTGGCGGCTGGCAGACTGGGTGAGGTGGTGGCTGGCAGACCCAGCAATCCCACATTTGTGTGCAGATAAACGGAGAGATGAGCAAGATAGGCTGTGCAACCCAGGGTTCCAGTGCTGGGAAATAAAGCCTCAAAACCTCGGACTATAAAAACCTGTGAGGGTTGAGGTGGCAGGAGAGATTCCCAACCTCACAGGACAGTTTGTTGGAAAAACCTATAGGGTCCTAGAACGCACACAACCCCCCCCCCCAACCTAGGAATCAGCACCAGAAGGGCCCAATTTGATTATGGGTAGCAGAGGAAATTACTGAAAACTGGCAGAGAGAAGAGCGAGTGGCACTGTTCCCTATCGAACCCCCCCCCCCACAGCATTACATCACAGCAATGTGGTTTGTCCCATCCTGGTTAACACCTAAGGCCCCGCCCATTAGTACGTAACAGGTGTGCCAAGACCAAAAGAAAAAAATGGCCCAAATAAAAGAACAGATCAAAGCTCCAGAACAAATACAACTAAGCAACGAACAAATAGCCAACCTATCAGATGCACAGTTCAGAACACTGGTGACCAGGAAGCTCACAGAAATGGTTGAGCATGGTCGCAAATCAGAGGAAAAAATGAAGGCTATGAGAAGTGAAATAAAGGAAAATGTACGGGGCACCAACAGTGATGGGAAGGAAACCGGAACTCATATCAACCGTGTGGACCAGAAGGAAGAAGGAAACATTCAACCAAAACAAAATAAAGAAACAAGAACTCAAAAAACTGAGGAGAGGCTAAGGAACCTATGGGACACCTATAAATGCTGCAACATCTGCATCATAGGGGTGCCAGAAGGAGAAGAGGAAGAGCAAGAAATGGAAAACTTACTTGAAAAAATAATGAAGAACTTCCCAATCAGGCAAAGGAAATAGACTTCCAGGAAGTCCAGGAAGCTCAGAGAGTCCCAAAGAAGTTGGACCCAAGGAAGCATAAACCAAAGCACATTATAATTACATTAGCCAAGATTAAAGATAAGGAAAGAATCATCGAAGCAGCAAGAGATAAGGAGAGTTACCTACAAAGGAGTTCCCATCAGGGAGTTCCCATCAGACTGTCAGCTGATTTCTCAAAAGAGACCTTATAGGCAAGAAACAGCTGGAAAGTAGTACTTGAAGTCTTGAAAGGTAGAGACCTATATCCAACCAAGATGGCTCTATCCAGCAAAGCTGTCATTTAGAATGGAAGAGAAGATAAAGTGCTTTTCAGATAAGGTCAAGTTCAAGGAGTTCATCATCACCAAGCCCTTATTATATGAAATGTTAAAGGGACTTATCTAAGAAAAAGAAGATAAAAAATAGGACAGTGAAAAGACAGCAAACTCATAGATATTAACAACCACACCTAAAACAAAAGCAAACTACTAGAACAGGGACAGAACCACAGAAATGGAGATCATATGGTGGGTTAGCAACAGGGGAGTGGGGGGAGGAGGAGAGAGGGGGAAAAGGTACAGAGAATAAGTAGCATAGAGGGTGGACAGAAAATAGGGGGAGGGCAAGAATAGTGAGGGAAATGTAGAAGCTAAAGAACTTAAGACACATGGACATGAACTAAAGGGGGGGAATGTGGGTGGGAGAGGGTGTGCAGGGTGGAGGGGAATGATGGGAGAGAAAGGGGTAATAGCATAATCAATAAAATATATTAAAAATTAAAAAATAAATAAAAAATAAAAAAAGTGAATTTCTGCCCTAGCTGGTGTGGCTCAGTGGATTGAGCACAGGCCTGTGAACCGAAGGGTCACCGGTTCCATTCCCAGGCAGGGCACATGCCTGGGTTTCAGGCCAGATCCCCAGTGAGGGACATGCGAGAGGCAAGTACACATTAATGTTTCTCTCCCTCTCTTTCTCCTTGCCTTCCCCTCCCATCACTCTAAAAATAAGTAAGTAAAATCTTTAAAATACAAAAGAAAACAAAACTGAATTTCTGTTAAAATCCAGCCCACCCTTCAAAGGTTGGCTGAATAGGAGATCTCCTGGAGAGGCACACTGGCCTGGTATAGTGCGGACCCTGAGCAAGTCACTCTAGACCCCTGACTCTGAATGCCAGCCCCACACAACCCCTTGAGCACACCTGTGAGGGCCACAGGTTTTCACAGCTCCTCTAGAATACCAATAGGCACCTTAACATTAACATGTCTGCAGCCAATTCTGACTTCTTCCCCCCAATATGCTCTCCCTCTTCTGCAGCAAAAGACACAACAGGAAGCCTTGACCCAGCATTTTCCTTACCTGCCACAAAGGTCCACCCCAAATTCTGGGGTTACTAATCTCAAAATTCATCACATGTTTCTCATGGCATCTATAGCTATAGCTATGACCCAAATTAAGTCTTATGGGACACCCTGAAACATGGCACACTTGCTCAGAACTCAGACACTTATGTTGCTCCTCCTTTTGGAAGCTCCTTCTCTCCTTGATCCTCTGGGTTCCTTCTCACCAGGTGAGTCTCTGCTCAGATGCCTCTGCCCCAGATAGGACCCCCCACCTGCCCCGGAAGTGGCCCCATCTCCCTGTGCTTTTTCTCCAAAGCCTCCACCATTCTCTCAGAGTGTGCTGGGCATGTGTTTTTCTTGTTTCTTATACTAGAACATACAACCCTGAGGGCAGAGATGGTACTTTCCTTTGTTCTCACATGGTGTACTGCTCAGGCCCATGCCTGCACACAGTGAAGACTCGGGGCAAGTGCATGGGTGCAGATATCATGGGAAGTTGTGGGTGTGTTTAGTTTGTAAAGTACTCTTTTAATATTATTTTTAAAAAGATTTTACTTATTATCATTTTTTTTAGAGAGGGGTAAAGGAAGGAGAAAAAGAGGGAGGGAAACATTGATCAGTTGTCTGCTGCACGCCCCCAACGGGAGACCTGGCCTGCAACCTAGGCATGTGTCCTAATCAGTTTGGGAATTGAACTGGTGACCTTTCATTCCGCAATGGGGTGATCAATCCACTGAGCCACCGCCAGCCAGGGATCCTTCATTTTTATTATTTTTAAGTATATTTTATTGATTATGCTATGACAATTGTCCCATTTTTACCTCTTTATCCCTCTCCTGCCTAGTACCCCATTCCCACCAGCATTCTCTCCCCTCCTTAGTTCATGTCCATCGGTTGTACATACAAGTTCTTTGACTTCTCCATTTCCTATACTATTCTTAACGTCCCCCTGTCTATTTTCTACTTACCATTTATGCTACTTATTCTCTGTACCTCCCCCCCTCCTCCTCCTACTCCCCTGCTGATAATCCTCCATGTGATCTCTGTTTCTGTGATTCTGTTCCTGTTCTAGTTTAGTTTGTTTTTATTATTGTTTTTTTAGGTTCAGTTGTTGAGAACTGTGAGTTTGTTGTCATTTTACTGTTCACAGTTTTGATCTTCTTTTTCTTAGATAAGTCCCTTTAACATTTCATATAATAAGGGCTTGGTGATGATGAACTCCTTTAACTTGACCTTATCTGGGAAGCAAGCGCTCTATCTGCCCTTCCATTTTAAATGATAGCTTTGCTGGACAGAATCTTGGATGTAGGTCCATGCCTTTCGTGACTTTGAGTACTTCTTTCCAGCCCCTCCTTGCCTGCAAGGTTTCTTTCATGAGAAATCAACTGACAGTCTAAAGGGAACTCCTTTGTAGGTAACTGTCTTCTTTTCTCTTGCTGTTTTTAAGATTCTCTCCTTATCCTTAACATTGGGTCATTTAATTAAGATGTGTCTTTGTGTGTTACTGTTTGGGCCCAACTTCTTTGGGACGCTGAGCTTCCTGGACTTCTATGTCTATTTCCTTCACAAGACTGGGGAAGTTTCCTCTCATTACTTTTTCAAATAAAATTCCAATTTCTTACATTTCCTCTTCTATTTCTAGCACTCCTAACTTGGATGCTGGAATGTTTTAAGTTGTCCCATAGGTTCCTAAGCCTCTCCTCAGTTTTTTAAATTCCTGTTTCTTCATTCTGTTCTGGTTGAATGTTTATTTCTACCCTTTGTTCCAAATCACTGATTTGAATCCTGGTTTCTTTCTCTTCACTGCTGGTTCTCTGTATATTTTCCTTTCACTTTCCAAAGCCTTTACTTTTTCCTCTATTTTGTGACCATACTCCATCATTTCTGTGAGCATCCTGACTGCTAGTGTTTTGAACTCTGCATCTGATAGGTTGGCTATCTCCTCATCGCTTAGTTCTTTTTCTGGAGTTTTGATCTGTTCTTTCATTTGGACCATATTTCTTTGTCTTGGGGCACTGTTATTTTGTAAGGGACAGAGCCTTAGGTATTTGCCAGGATGGGGCAACCCACATCACTGCACTGTGGCGCTGTATGTGAGGGAGGGAACAGTTCTACTTGCTCAGCTCTCATCTGGCTTTCACTCACTTCCCCCGCCCTGCCCACAAGCAAAATGTGCCCTTTCAGTAGCTGCCCTGGTGCTGATTCCTGGGTGGGAGGGCTTGTGTACATTCTAGGACCCCCTGGGCCCCTCCAATGGACTCTCCTGTGAGACTGGGAGTTTCTCCTGTTGCCTCAACCCCCACAAGTTTTTATAGCCAGAGGTTTTTGCGCCTTTATTTTCCCACACTGGAACCCTGGGTTGTGTAGTCTATCTCTTTCCCCAGTTTCTCCTCCTGGTTTATCCACACATGACTGTGGGACCATCTGGTCTGCCAGCTGCTGCCTTGCCACATGTCCTCTCTGCCCCTCCTACCAGTCTGGATGAATGTTTCTTCTTTAACTCCTTGGCTATTGGACTTCCATACAGTTAGCTTTTCTTGACAGACAAACAACAACAGTTCCGGTTGTTTTTGGTTTTTAAATTGGTTGTTATCCTTCTTTTGGTTGTTTGAGGAAGCAAACTGTATCTACCCACGTCTGCATCTTGGCTGGAACCATTATTATTATTCTTTTAGTTGTTTTTTTTTTAAATTTTAATTGTTGTCCAAGTACAGTTTTCTGCTCTTTACCCCATCCCAGCCCACCCCTCCACACCTCCCTCCCATTTCCACTCCCCCTTGTTAGTGTCCATGTGTCCTTTATTATTTTTTCTTATTATTTTATCCTCACCCGAGGACATTTTTTCATTGCTTTTTAGAGAAAAGGAGGGAGAGAGGAAGGAAAGGAGAGATGAAGGAAGAGAAAGAATGATGTGACAGAGAAAATCACCAATTGGTTAGTTTCCATGTATGCCGTGGTAAGGGAATCAATACATGCCTGACCCAGAAATCGAAACCTCAAACCGTTTGACTATGGGCAACACGCCAGTCAACTGAACCGCTCTGGCCAGGGTTGTAAAATCCTTTTGTTTAAAAAAAATTCTCACTAGCCCTGGCTGGTGTGGCTCAGTGGATTGAATGCAGACTGCAAACCAAAGGGTCGCTGGTTCGATTCCCAGTCAGGGCACATGCCTGGGTTGTGGGCCAGGTCCCCAGTGGGTCCATGCAAGAGGCAACCATACATTGATGTTTCTCTCTCTTTCTTCCTCCCTTCCCCTAAAAATAAATAAATAAAATCTTAAAAAAAAATTGAGGTATTAAAAAAATTTAAAAAAAAAAAAAAAAAAAATCCTCACTGGAGGTCATGCTTAGAGGGGAAAGGAGGGAGAGAGATTAGGAGAGAGACACACCGATGGGTTGCTTCTTGTATGTGCTTCAACTAGGGTCAAACCTGCAACCCAGGCATGTGCCCTGACCCAGAAGTGAACCCACCACCTTTCATTTTACAGGATAATGCTCAAACCAAATGAGCTACAGTGGCCAGGGCTGTATTGTTTTAAATCAATTGATTGGTTCCTGATGTGATGCAGCCATCTCTGTTTCTGTCTGTTCTGGGCTCCCTGGCCAGGTGCCCACGTCTCTCATTTTTCCATGTCTTATCTGTTCTGCCCAGAGATGATGGAGCAAGACTTCCAATCCTCTTCTATTAGGTGATGTGTCTCTAGTGCCCACATGCCAGCTTGCCCAATAACCAGTGTGGGCTGTGCTCTCAGGCCACAGACCTGCTATGTGTGGTGACAAGGTAAGGTTATGTGTGAAAAATCTACCACAAAGAAGGCCATATCCTATGAACTCAACAACACAAGTTCTCTCCATCCTGCCAGAATTCAGCCGTCAGCACACTTATCTGGGCCAGCAAGCTTTCCAGAAGGGTACGGTGGTGGGGATGTCGGGGTTTTACCTCCGTCGTCTCACTGGCTGCGGTGCTCTCTTCCTTCTTCCTCTCTTCTTCTTCCTGTTCCAGTTCCTTAATGCTCTCCTCCAACACATTGGGCCAGAAGTCACCCTCAAAATAGGGCAGTTCCTTGGCACTGGTGAGCCTGTCTTCAGTTGCTTGTTTGAAAATATCCTGGAGGGTGAACAAAGAACAGCAGTGAGACAAGCAGACCTAAGCAAAGCTCCCAAGGAGGGGATGGTACAGGGCTATGACACCGAAGAGGATGCTGGTGCAGCGTATTCCCATGGTGCACAATGGCCAAGATCAGACAATTTAAACAGGCAACACAACAGCACGGCTTTCCAACTGCCAACTGACAGATCTTGACAGACTGCAGATAAAATGCTTCTGCATTTTTTACTTTTATTTTTTTGCTTGCTAATCTACATGAGTGAATACAATTCTAACATGTGAGTGTGAGAGGAAGACACATGAAGGTATGGAAATCAGTGGTGACAAATCCACTGCACACCCTCCTACAGCAAGCACCCAGTACCTTGTAGTCATGGATGATTCGCTCTGCAAAAGCCTTGTCTAGCATCTTCTTGTACCACTCCTGCAGGCGCTTCGGTTTTGGGATTTTTTGATCAGGGGGGTGGCAATGGAAGATGTAGTCATCTCCTTCACTAGGGGGACAGGCCCAGATGTGTCCTGTCACATATCTGCAGGACACATATACATAATTCAGATTAAAGGGCTGAGCAAAACTGTCCCTGCCTTCAAGAAGTACAGCTGAGGAACGGGGGCCAAAGCAAAGACAGAAATAACTATAAAGAAAAGAGAAAGCAAAGAAATGGCCACAATGCTTGTGGCAGAATGTGTAAGATGTTGAGAGGGGTTTCAAACCAGTGTGTTGGGAGAGAGGGATGTGTGGGCAAGGCCAAATATCTCTACAGTGCCCAAATGCACGCCTGGAAGTCAGCCCTAAGATGCTCCCTTCTCAGGGTCAGCACGTTGGAAAGGGGCCTAGGCTGCAAGAGAACCTGTGAGCACAGGAGAAAGCCTGGGAAGACAAGAGACTCATCAGGTATATCAAATGGCTTGTACTCAGGAACACAATGAATTTCCTAACTACTTTCTTCTGCACATAGAAAAGGCAGTTGGGTATTTATTTCCCTCTAAGGGTTTAAGTTAAAATAAAACATTCATTCTGTTTAAGACACTTCAGTCAAATATCTCTAACATTTTCAAATTTGGGAAAGGAATATGACAGATCTAAAACATGAGATCAGAGCTAGAGAAAGAAGATGCAAGAGACCATATCTTACAGGATTCCATTCATATAAAATATCCAGAAAAGACACATTTATGGGGACAGAAACTAGATCAGTGGTGACTGGGGGCTAATGTGGAACAGGGATTAACAGCAAATGGGCACAGGGATCTTACTGGGGAATGACGATGTTCTGAGACTGATTCGTGGTAATGACTACACCACTCCATAAAGTTACTGGAAGTGAGTGAAGTGTACACCTTAAACAGCTGAATTTTATAATACATAAAATATGATTCAGTAATTTTTTTTTAAAGAGAGACCAGAATGGAAGAAAAATGAAAAGAACACAGAAGGCAGGAAAAACACATGCACTGTGGTGAGAAGCTCTGAGAGCACCTAGAGAAGCTCTAGAGACTTGGAATAAAATAAAACTTAAACACTCCCACACTTTCACAAAATAAATACATAGTAAAAATTAAAAATGGAGGCTTTATTAGTTCTGGATAATCTGAATGAAACTTACCCCAATTTCTTCACATACTCTAAATATCCAATAAGGATCTCATGGTAAACGGCTGTCCGAAGGCATCGGGGCCGGAAGAAGTGAATACTGTCCAAATAAGATATGTACACACGCCTGGGGGTGGGGAGAGAAATTAATTGGAAGTTCAGGGTATCCCCTAAACTTGAAAGCAAACAACGTCCAAAAAACTAAGCTACAGAAATAAATTTTGTTTTGATAGTATTTATACCGGCCACAAACAGGATGGAAGAAAACTCCCATGAGCAACTGCCTTTGCCAGGCAATAAATGGAGTCCAATTTCATCACTAAACTGAGAAGCAATGGCATCACTCACCATGGAGAACCACAGAAAGATAAGGGCAAACTAAGAAAAGCCATTTTCAATTCCCTCTCACCCAGATTCTAGAATGAACATGAAAGAACTCTTTGCAGAGGTACTACATTTTTCTAGGTGCGTCAGAAAATGTCCAGGCTCATCGGAGCAGCCTCTACCCTATTTTCTGTGGGTCTACCTGGCTCAGGTAAGATAGGGACAGCAGCAAGACCAGAACCAGGACCCATGAATACTCAAAACACAAAACATGCTTCGAATAGTCATAAAAATACTTCACTTCCCGCTGGCTTAACCAAACTAACTACTTTGGCTAATCAAGCGTGGATTATTTAATTTAAATCAAGCTCTAAAACATACAGGTCCTTTCAGACACAGAGCCTGAGTCTGTTGTAACACAGTATGACACCCCATGAAAGGAGAGAGAAAGAAGACTACCTTGTGTTTGGAGGGGGACAATCAGAGCCATACTCTTGGACATGCATCCCAAAGAAGCACACATCTACTCCGTCAATTTCCTCAAAAGCAAAGAGAGCTTTGGTTCGATATGGGAAAGATTCAGACATTTCCCCAGAGTCCACAAACCTGAAATAAAAGTCAGAGTCTGATGTTTGGGCACACATGTCATTGTTTACAACCTAAACCTCCTGCTCTAAACCCACTCAAGACAGAGAAGACCAAGGCCTATCACCTCTTCTGACTACCAGCCCAGAATACTTCCCACCAGCCCGGGCAGAATGGAGCCATGATCTCATTCTTTGTGATACTGTTTCACTTGGCTGGAAATTTTACCATTTCTAATGAATTTGGGATAGAGAAAAGGGCCTGTTACACCCTCACCATGGAAAAGCCTGTAAGTTATGCAAAAAGCCTTGCCAGAAAGCAGGGCTTTTCGTTAACCAGGTGGGGCAAGCACTAGAAAATATGGGGCAAGTTTTAGAAAATGGCACAATGTCTGCACACGAACCGTGACTTCATCCCGGGCTTGACCTCCACAGTCTTGTCTGAGCTGGCCACCACTCGGACAAAGACCTCTCCAGCTTCTGGATGATTCTGTCGCCGTAAAAACTTGTTGACTCGGTCTTCCAAATGGTTTCCCAATCGGGTGGTCTGCAGTCCTGGCAAGTTTAGAAGAAGCATGTGAGAGGGCTTTGGAAGGCTATGAAGGTGGCGACTGAGACCACAAAACTCATTTTTTCCTTTTAGAGTAATCTAATACATTTTAAGAATTAATGCTCTCTAAATCCAGAAGGGATCTGGTCTGTACTATGAGGTGAGAGTTTTATGAGGGAAAGGGGTACTCGGGAATCTCAGGCACTTCATACCCTGAAAATTGCCATCAAGTGCCCACATTACTTCCATCCTTTTAAAATTATTTTTATTTATTTACTTTTAGAAGGAGGGGAAGAGAGAGAGAAAGAGAAACAATGTGTGAGAAACATCAGGTTGCCTCTCTCATGCCCCCAACTGGGAACTTGGCCCGCAGCCCAGGCATGTGCCCCAACTGGGAATCGAAAGGGCAACCTTTCAGTTTGCACGCTGGCACTCAATACACTGAACTACATCAGCCAGCGCAAGATATGTGCACCTTTTTCAAACCAGAAGGGGCAGAGGAGTCAGGAAGGTGGACCTGGATCTGAAAGATGATGGGCTGTGGGGTAAAGTAGGGGAGCAGGCATGAGGAGAGCCATGCTGTGCCCACCAGCCTTCTGCCTCCCTATTCTCCAGGCCTTGGTGAAGCAGAGATTGGGTCCTGGGTGCTTGCATGTGGCTGCTCAGAGTCACAGCTGTACCTCAAGGCAAGAATGCTAATGAAGTGGGGGGCCTGCCACTGCTTTCCCTGGAGGACGGCACGGCTGGTGCACATGTGTTCCGTGACCTGCTTTCCTCTTATTGCCCAGCTTTGAGGAGAGTCCCCGCTGCAGAATCAAGAAATAGCACACAGGACATTCCACCGCCAACTAAAGCCCTGAACATCCCTATCATGGCAGGAGTACTGACACTGTCTCAGTACCAAACCTGCCCTGCTCTGCTCCTGGGTAGGCCCCTTTCCTCTATAACCCCCTCTCCCAGGGAATGCTCCAGGCATAGCCACTGTGACAGGGGATATATAGAAAGCTACCCAGAGGCAAGACATTAGTCATAGCATAAAAAACTCTTTGCACATGGGAAAAAAAGAACAGTAGTAAAAGCAGCACAAGGTTCACAATGATTATTTATATATAATGGGATTTTAAAGATATTTTCTCAGGGAGGGAAAAAGAAAGGGAGAGAAACACCAATGTGTGGTTGCCTCTCACACATCCCTAACTGGGGAACTGGCCTGTAACCCAGGCATGTGCCCTAACTGGGAATCTTACCAGTGCCCTTTCAGTTCACAGGCTGGTGCTCAATCCACTGAGCCACACCAGCCAGGGCAATGTTTTCTTCTTTATGTTTATTGATTTTTTTAAACATTCACAATATTAATGAGAAGTTTTTTAAAAAAGCTATTTGGGATTTTAGAAGATTCCTTACTGAGGTCAAGAATACATGGAAAATTTAGACTAACTTTCTAAATTCCATTTTCTGCAATAAACCTGTCAATGGTAGATTTTTTTTTGATAAGGTATACCTCAAAAAAAGTTATTTTACAAGAAAAACATACAATGACAATGAAATAAAAACCCTACAGGAAAATAAAACTTGAAAAGCTGTAAAAACAGGGGCAGTGGATTTGTGACCTATTTCATACACTGATGAAGGTGTACCCTGTACACAGCCGTGCGGCCGCGCTCTGGACCCCTTACATTCCGCACAGCCCACGGCTAAGACAGCTATCCTGAGAAATGCAGCACAGCTGCAAGGGACCCACAGGCCATCTTGTCTCTTCTTTGTGAAGCCCCTTAAGAAAAGTCCCATGTTCTTGCTTGTGTTCCTCCATCCCCCTCCATGCTGCTACTGAGTACATTCTATTCCCTTAAGAGGCGGCTTCCTGTCCAGAAGGGGGGAGGACATAGCTAAGAAGGGCCACCATAGTGAGGGAATCCCCCTTCCCTTGTGAAAATATCACCCCACACACTATAATTTTCAAAAAGCAAATAAACGACCTTTAAAATTAGGTCTTTACTTTTTTCTTCAAACCACCCAAGTTACCTGCACTAAAAAAACAGGTACTTAAACAAGACAACTTATAACAATGTTATTATGAGCACCAAACCGAGCACTGTGAAAATGTAAAGAGGGCTGATGAGTAGTTCCCCCACGGGAAGGGGTGTGACACGTAGGATATGGGGAGCAGCCAGCACAAGCTCAGAGATGCAAATACTGGGGATGCAGTTGCTCCTGGGTGAAAGTCGGGTGATTCTCATCCACGTGATGCATACACAGAGGTGTATTTCAGGTCCCACGGTATTTATACAACAAGCTCTTCCCCCAGATGCCATGGCTGCAACCTCTTTGCAGTCAGTGCACACTCTTCTGCCCCCTTCTTACACTACTTCCTAGTTTTCTGCGGCGTGGCCGCGTCCTTTTATTTAGCCATTTGTTCCCGCTTTCTCATCACCTGTCACCATGTTGCTCTAAAGAGCATCCTTGTACCGCCTATGTGTGCAAATATCTTTGTAGGATATATGAAAAATGAAATTGCTGAATCTAAAATTAACATTACAAATTGTATATCCCACCATGGGCATTCAATATACATTTCTGTCTGTAAGATGGGTGGTGAGGAAGCTTTTATTTTTCTCTATGTGATCAAATCCTTTAGCCTATTGCCTTCTCACTCTAGGTTCTATTTTTTTTTTTTTTTTTTGGTAAGTAAGGCTTTTTATAACCCAACGCAATAAAAATACTCTTACTGCAACCTTGAGTGCATTCACAGTGTTTCCTCCTCCCCTTCAAGCACCTGAAGCTGAGTTGTGTGTGGTGTAAGGTAGGGAAGTGGCTTTGAGTGGAAGGTCAGTTGTGACTATCATTCACTGACTACCAGCTGAAGACATTTCCAGTAGTCAGTGCAATTTGAGTAAGACAACTTTTCCTTTGTGATCTACAAAGCCTCATAGACTATTCAAACCAAAAATAAGGGGTGACATTAGATTTCTATGGTCCTTTTCTATAAGCGAGTGTTCTGAATCTAAGCCCTAAAGCTCATCTACCAATGGCTCACATGTCTTTCTCCAACATTCTCTGGACACTGGGATGGGGTCAGAGACAGGCCAGCTCTCGAGCTCCTCTGTGACCCCGGCCCTGCTCCAACCCTGTCCCTTCTGGCTGAAGCTACTCTCCCAGTGAGGCCTAGCTCTCCTAGCAATTTAGTCCGGTCAATTAAGCTCTGGCCTAGGCAAATGTTTCAAAGTTGCCGATGGCTTTAGTAATCTCACTCAGAACAGACATTCTAAAATAGGGGTTCTCACCTGGGGGCAATTGTACTCCCAGGACACACCTGGCAAGGTCTGGAGACATTTCTGATGGTCACCACTCATGAGGGTGAGGGTGGGGTGGGGGTGGGGTTATTGATATTTAGTGGGTTGCTGCCAGGGATGCTGCTAAAATTCTACAAAGCACAGGACAGCCACCGTAACAAAGGATTATCTGGTCCCGAACGTCAACAGTCGCTCGGCTGAGAAACCCTAATCTATGGAGAACTATTACAATAATGAGTTCATTAATATTTCAAAAATGTTTTACAAGAGTGAGTTTAAATTATAGGATAATTGTGGACTTCATTAACTACAGTGTTCGAACCTGAATTGACAATGACTTGGTAGCCTATAGAGTAGCTTCCTCCTTGCCTCCAGCAAGTGACCTCTCCCTCCATCCCATCATCTCTTCTACTCCCAGGACGTCAGATGGCCTGGCTCTTGTTGGAGACACCCTGAGCAGTGTGCCAGCCACCTGTCTTGCTGGAAAAATGAGAACTGCAGGGAACACTGGACAGGTGCGCTCTAAGGTGCTGCTGCAGGTGGCTTCCTACTTGGGTGCACCATTAACTCAACACAAGGCCAGCCTGGGAACACCATGTGGTGGAAGGCAGATCCTAGTACTTGAGAGCCAAGTAGACAAAGGCTATATATTGCACACTTTAAAAAAATGTTATCTATTAAAAAATTCACAATTACCTATGAAAAGTCACTTTTAGTAGTAACAGATTGCTATCATAAAGAGACACCAGTGGCCACTCTAAACGCAGCAGTGACATTCCCAACAAGTCTTTGTGCAGACCAGGCTCCTGCCAGTGCTGGGTAGATGGTGGCCAATCCTCAGGGAACCCAAGAGGGTCACTCCTCACAATAGCAGGGTCCACACCTAGTGATGGGCAAGCAGCTACCTGCCTATACACGGGTGTTGCTCAGACAGAACATCTGTGTATGTGTGTGTGGGGAAGGGATGGTCTTACTTCTAAGCTACTTGAGAATGATCTGCTGACAAATTTTCTCTCTCAGAATTCCAGTTTACCATATATTTAAGCTTTCTAAACTTTCATCTAAAACATGGATTGTTCATAAAGCTGACTTTGATACAATGATCGGGTCAAATTATGCTTTTGAAGGGGAAGACAAAATACAAAGTATTAGAAAATAAACATAAAAACATTGGACAAGTGAGCTTCAAAGTGACGTGTTCCAAGGAACCAAAAGAAAACTGGGATAATTATGTAAGTTTCTACAACCTACAGACCAGGAAACAGAAATCCTTCCACAACTTACGCTTAGCACTGAATTTGTTTTCTTTTCGAGTTCTGCCAGTTTTCTTCAAGCAGTTGTCACACACAAAGCTGCAAAAACATAATGGGTGTGATCAGATTATAGAAAACAGTATATATTGCCAAACCAGTGAAATGTAACATTAAGATACTTTGTTGGCGGTTAAATCACCTCGTTATACAAAAGTAAAGAGGCAGACTGCTTTGATTCTGTAATTCCTAAAGCAGGCAAACACTTAAAGACTTAAAAAATTTAGAACCAGTTACCATCCATCTTAATTGCTAAATTCTTGCTGACAACAATGAATGAAATGCAGCAGCAGCGGCAGCAGTAGCAGCAGGCACCCTCCCCTCCACTGTGTAAAACTGCTTTCTCTTTCCCAAGATCATAGGAAATTACTTACCCCGATGGCCAAATGATATCATAGTGTAAAACACAAATCTGATGCATCTTCCGGCCACATTCCTTGCAATCAACAAAACTGGAAGACAAAGAAAGCACACTGAAATGCACAGGGAACCACACGACAGAGTGGTCTGTAGGAGCTTGTGTACTGTGTTCACATCCTTTCCTCTTGATTACTTTGAGTGCCTGGCATTAATGCACCTGTTGATTCAGCCGTATTTTAAAATAATTCATCAGTATTATTTTCCATAGAAAAAGCTGACTTTCTCCCTTTTGTACAAATGCTGAATTCCATTCTTCTCCCAATTTCCTTTGCAACCAGGAACGAAACTTTACTTTTTTAAAAAGTCCTATGATAAAGGCGTATTTTATGGGCCACTATTTCTGACATTACTACACATCTTGAAGACCAATGCTTGCTCTATGTAACTGCAAAAGCCTAAACTGACTCAGCATTATAAACACTTACTCTTAGACCTAGGCACAGGAAATATCTGCTCTGAGTCAGTCACAAAGGTGGGAAGTCCCAGGCTGACTGTTAAGTGACAGTCCTTATTCAAGTACACACTGGAGAGCAAAAGGACACACTGAGCTGCTTGCCCCCTGCTGCACTCCCACCCAAACTCATTTGGAAATCTTAATCACCAACATGCTTGAAGGTCAGCCTATTTTTTCAAGCACTCCCTCAGCATCACCACAAATTACACCTGATAGAAGCCTAAAGGGGCAAGAAAGTACCACATTTCCCCCAATTCTCTTGGGTTCAGGCTCTTCCAATCAGCCTGGATGCTGAGAGCCCTGTAACCTGACACATGCTCTCATTTATTGTCTATCAAGCCACTTGATCACTGATCTTTCCACTGCCCTTGCTGAGCAAGGGGTTCAACCACAAATAGAGCCTAACCCAGCTTCTCTGTTCCTGTCTACTGGAGGAAGACACACATACAAAACAGCAGCACCATTAACTGGCTTGTCTTGAATATTCTCTGGCAATCCTGCACTGTGTTGCCCTCCTCCCCACCCCCCGCTCTATCTGGTGGCTGTTCTGAACCTTCACTTCCTCAAGTGCTCCATCAACCCCAACCAGCTCCTTCTCTGAAATTTTGGCAGTTGAGCTCATCCCTGGGTTAAGAATTTAAAAGGTCAGCGGGCAATAACTTCGGTTTCTGCACCTACTCCAAAGATACCCTACTCTTAACCTTTCCTTCCTATGTGTAGAATAGGAATGTGAAAAATTACATTGTATGTTCTAGACCCCATTCTATCAATTTTGAATTTTAACCTCTTTTCTCTTCTATTAAATATTAACCAATTGACTGGCTCCCTTTCCTGTATTTTTGTTCATGTAGTTATGCAAGCTGCCACCTACATTGGCCTTTTCCTCATCCCCACAGTGTGGCCCCTTCCATCAGAAGGCTGTTGTTCAGGTCAGCCTTCCACCATCCACCTAGACTCCTCCTGAGTCTCCTAACTAGCTTCCCTACCAGGAAGCAAAGCCTTCCTCTCTGGTGAATCCACCTCACAGATCCAGGGTGATCTTTCCATAACAGAGGCCAATGATGTCCCTCCAAGTCTCCCCCAGTACATCCAGGAGGAAATCTACATGTCAGAGAGCAGTGTAAGTGACCCTGCACCTAGTATCTTTCCTCTGCATCTCAAGGGGCTCCATCCACATCTCCTATCTACCAACCACCTGAGCTTATCTGTAGTGTTGAACATCCTGTGTTCTTTCACTCCTTTGTGTCTAAAATACCCTTTCTCTTCCCCAACACCTGCTTCTAGATGGGCATCACTTTTCTGGGATACCCTTATGCCGTGGGACAGGGCTGCTCACCTTTGCACCATCTTATTGCCTTCTGCTGTCTGTGCTATGATCCACCAGTCTCTTGTACTGAAGAACAGAGTCCCGCCCCCCTTGATTCACCTGTGTGTTGCCCACTGCCTAGCACTGAGTATTCCAATGTAATATGTTTTGAAATTGAAAAATGAATATAAACTGTAGTGAAACTGAAAAACTGCAGGCAAGGGCATAATGTGAACAGGGAGATGGATGATTGGGACAAACACCAATCCACTGGTCATTAAAGATCTGGGAAAGTACCTCCTTATGCACCAGGCACTTTGCTCAGGCTGAAGCTCTGGCAGTCAACGTGTATGTACTCAGCCTAGGTACTGCTAGTAGGAGAAACTAAGGAGGCTCTGAACAGTCAAGTCAGGTTCCAAAATGAGGCCTGGGTGGGGAGTCTGTGTCTTCCACTGCAGCAACTGGTCTCCCTAGAGTTGGGGAGGTCGGGGCCAATAGAGAGGAGGATCTGTTTCTCAGTTCTGGATGTACCACCGCCACATTTCCCAAACATCCAATGGTGCCTGTGCTCAACGAGCAGCTCTGAAAGAGCATTCACCACAGCGATAAAACACAATGGGCCTCTCCGCACACTGGGGTGCTCTCAGGACTCAGCTTTGGGGATCTAAAAGGAGTTGTCACACTGAAGGAGCCTAGAAGCCTCTTTAGGGGTCATCACAGAGCAAACTTTGCAGATACAGCATTCTCACTGAGCACTGGAGGAAAGTAGTCAGATATTTGACAATGGCCTTTGAAAATATACCAAACCAAACACAGTGGCAAGAACATACACCAGGCTTCCCATTACTTATTTTTTTAGAAAGTGGTTTCTAAGAGGTTTTCTTTCTGAAATTTCCCTTTAAATGATATTAGCACTACTCCACCCAATATTGCTACCTTTTGTTTCTAAAGATTCATACTACATGGCTACTTAAAAACACCAATGACCAAGCTATCAGAAAGGTTCTAATATAACCAAACATCCATCTCATCTTATCATTGTTAAAACTGAGTAACTGGAGAGCATGTTACAAGGACACACATTTTGTGTGAGTTAAAGGATAATCTATATCTGAAATAATGTCACACAAAAAAATTCCAACCAGGGCAATGTATTTCCAATGTCCCATCCCACAACCCGTTCATAAGGATGAATTTCTCTGACCTGAAACTAAAAGCTGAAAGCCAGAAAGAGCTTATATACTCACGGTTCAGGATCTAAGGTATCATTTTTCTTCTTTTCAAACTGATCCTTTGAAATTGTCCTTGTTTAGGAAAAAAAAGAAAAATGTTAATTGAATTTATCTGTTGAGTATAAACTAGTCTCTGGGATATTATTTTATAACTAGTTCTTCAAGTGAAAAGTAAATGGTCAGCTAAAACCTCAAGTAGATGCAATGATGGCATGGGCATATAAAATTCAATTCCACAGAAAATACTAACATCTATTTTCTTTCTCTTCCTTGGAACATTTCTCCCACCTATCATCAACATTTACTACAAGATTTAACTAAGACTAATCAAAATATGATGGCAAAATTGTGTTGAAATTCAAACCTGTTAATTTTCAATTTGATTTATATGGTGAGTGGCTACTAAATTTAACATTGGTGTAACCAACTCTTTTAATTACAATATTCCCTCAATGACACAAGGTCAACATGTACTTGGGATTACTCTTAAAGAGGTCAGTATTCAGTTTCTACTGTCCTTTTGTTATGATCAGTGTATATTTGAATTACTTCTGATTCACAGAATTATACAATTATTAATCATGCAATAGGACCAAAAGATTAGGATATAAGGGGTATAAAAATAAACTGAATAGGTAGAATATCTGTCATATTGGTTTGCATGTCCTACAAGTGGCTATGGTTTGTTTTGCACTTGAATAAAGTAACCTTTATCTGCAGAGTAGGTGTCCTACACTACTGGAAACTGCTTCATTGGGAAGCCTTGCTGCCTCTGGGGGGCATCACACCAGCAGACTACCCAGCATGATAGGAATCATGGGAGAGTCCGGACAGAAAAGAGTAACATGGAACACTGGTAGTCCTGGGCAGACATGGTGGCTGGCAGATTTTTAGGTATCTCAAGCATATAAATGAGCTCACCACCCAATTTTGTGGATTTGCTTTTTCTTGCTACATTCTGGACATTTAACCACTGAAAAATAACTCCATCAGAGGACAGGCATCAGGAGGAAAAGATGGACTCAGCCACCTCGGGCCTGTCTGCATTGGACCTAGTGAACAAGAGTCCAGCCTCCTGAAAGGAAGATACATTCACACTCTGGGAGCTCATTATCTGTGTTTTATTAGCTTTACAACCTAAAGAATGAAGGTAGCTACATAAAACCTATTTTGTGCTATTGCCAGTTCTGTGAATAGGGTTACTTAGTTTCTCGGGTACAACAGAAAATTTACATTTCCCAAAATGGAGGGTGATAACCACTAGGAAAAGCCAAGTGCTTTAAAAGAAGGGTCAGAGCAAGGTCAAGAGAGAGCAGTGAACTACATGGGTAGGCTGCAGTCTTGAATGGAGGGAGGAACACAGAAGTGACACTGGTGTTCAGCTAAAACAGCTACATGTTGAAGTAAGCATGTTAATATGAGAAAATACAATACACGCAAGTCAAAACAGCAATGCTGCGTGCTTCCCTTTTACTCATGAACAAGAACAAAAAACAATTACAAGTCACCCCCAAGAAAAATGACAGGATGGTACTTACGTCTGGGGTTGTGAAGGGTCGTCACCCAGGGTAACATTCTCCCCCTGGATCTCTGTGAAACACTTCTCACAGAAATGATACCTGTCAGCAAGAAGGCCATACTTGGGTGAACTGGTCCATCATAACACACAGCCACCCAAGCAACGAAGCCACCAATCAGAGCAGGGCAGATCACCACGACGAAAGGGGAACGTTGTTGGTTGATTGATGGGTCAGTGAGAACAATGAGAGGAACAGGGGCAGGTGGGGAAGGGCAGGATTAGAGAACAGGGAAGGGAACAAATAGCACAGACATAGAGGTAAGACGCAAACACCAAGACAACACAGAGCAGAAAGCCAAGGCAAAGCATTGATTAGCATTCGGTCTCATTGCACACTTATCAGGCCATCATCACTAACAACGACTGGTCTCAGTTCAGCTCCAAGATGCAAGTGTTTGCAAGGAGTTGTTAATACTAGAATTGTAAGGAGCTTAAATTTAGGAGTTTGGATTTCGTTATTACTTAGAGAAAATAAAATATAATTTCAGGGCTTGATATGGAAAAAATTTACTTTAAACAAAACAGTCTGACAAAAGGCCTTACAAATGCAATTTAAACTGAAATAGCTTAGTTTTCAAAACAGAAAATTTATGCTTGACAGCAATTCAGAGATTTTATTTCTGGTATTTAAGCCAGATCTTTAAAGGTATAAAAATGTTCAGCACCCAAAACTGGTTTTAATTTTTTTCCTGTCTTTTTTCTCATGTTAATTACTTAATTAGATTACAATACAAATGAAACCAAATCCATTTTCTAGACAAACAATTAACAGAAATGCAATCGGGGTCAAAGACTTTCCAGCCATTTATCAATAAGAATACACAGAGAAAAAACTGTGATATATTGTATAAACAATACAATATATGTAGATCCATGAACAAAATTAAAGACTTAAAAATTTCAATTCTAAGCTTTGTTTTAAACTTTTTGGTACTGGGACCAATCATTCATCAATCTGAGAAACTCAGTGATCGACTGCTCTGACTTGGTGACAATCCAAGTTTAGCAAATTTAGTTAGAGAGTTAATCTTTAAAGCACAATCTGCATTTGAGAAATTATCCATAACCCCAATTTCTTGTAGGATAATACAGAGCCTCAGCTCAAGCTAGCAAATAAAAATAAAATTAAAACTATTAAATGTTTGGAAAGGACACAAATGAGAAATCAACAAAAATGCAGGCTGATGCTATATAAAACAAGATGGGCACACAAGGATACTGTAAAAATAAACAAGCTGAATGGAGATGACTTATACAAGCAAAAAGGATGAGTATAAGGTAGCGACGGCAGCACAGTAAAATGCAGTTTTAGTGCTCAAAACTATGTCTACAAGGTGCTGAGAGGATTAGTGTTAAGGACACTATGACAAGACTTGGAGTGCCACACTGAACCAAGAGTACAGAAGGAGATGCGGCAGCTTGCAGCTTCACTCATGCTCTCATGTGTGCACGCACACACGCACGCACAAACATACACTTGGCTACAAACGACTGAGAGTCAGGTACCACCTGGCCAGTTTGTCTTCATTACTAAAATAGGTCTCCCACAAGTTCTAGCTCTAATCTTAAACATATTGAACATTTTGGCTGCTATATTTCACTGGCTAAATACATAAAGTAAAGGCATAAAAAACTTCAAAGCATGCACACACACCAAGATTATACAACTTTTCAATTTTTTGATGAGGAACATGACAGATTCCCTGCGGGTAACAATTGGATTAATCAAAGTTTCTTGCTGGGACCTGTTTGTTTAGGACTAAGTCAATCAATGAATTCTGCCAACATTAAAAACTTTAACCAGAAACAAAGAGATGAACACTGCTGTTTTTTTTTAAAACAGATACCTACATAGAGGGGTGGGCAAAAGTAGGTTCATGGTTGTAAGTATGCAAAAACAGTTTATTCTTTATTTTTTAACAATTATTGTATATGTCTTATTTTTATTATTGCTATTATTTAGTAGTATCCTTACTTATGACTTATCTATTAGGTAATGATGTCTGGCAATTCAATCTACATTTGCCCACCCCTGTGTATTATCTTTTTTTCCTGAATGAACTATAGTAATATTCTGGCTATTCACTATTTTCTAAATATTTCTGTGGAGCCCTTGATATCATGTAGTGAAAAGAAATTCCTTGTGCAGAAGGACATGATTATCACTGGCAAGAAAGAATCAAAGTACAGGAACTATAAACTAATTCAGTGGCAATGAGAACAATAGGAAAAGGGATACCTCCTTCATGCCAAATAGTTCCCTTTTAAAAGTAAAACTAGGAATTGAGTGTTCCAATTAATTTTATAATTAATCACACAGCCACTGTAGACTAGCCAGAAGAGTACCGCTGAACACATTTTGAAATGAAATTGCATGATAATTACATGTGAACCTAAATGGCTTTAAAACCCTGAACAAATTCTTAGTTTTTGTTCAAGCAGGATTTCAGGTCCAGCAATATCCAGGAAATAAGTGTCATAAACCCAAAGGAGGAAACTGGCCTGGGACAAATCACTGATGGCTGAATGGGCTGCCCAAGGAGTGGCCACGGAAACCTATGCTCTGCGTGTAACTAACTCCCATCCCTGAAAAACATCAGCATCAGTAACTGGGACAGAGAATTAACACGTTAGAGCCTGTCCCAAAGCAATGCCAGAGACATGTTGAGGTTTTAGAGGGGAGTGGGAAGGGGCCCAGGGACTCATTCTAATACCTTTCTTAGAAATGACCATGGCCCACAGAAGACAGCATTGTCACGCATCTAGTCAGATCGGCTGCAACCACCCTGGCAATCAGTGGGTGACAGATGTTAATGCCAGGCTGTCCCTATCTTATTACCTAGTCCAAACTTCTCACTCCAGAAATACAAAATTATTTGGGTATTTACTTTTCACTATAAGAGCCTAGTTGTCATTCTGCCTTGTGTGAGGGAAGCAGTTTGATGAACATGGAATTGTAAAGGAGAAATACTTCACATAATCAGATGATGTACATCTGGGTACCTAAAGTTAACACAATGTAACTACATAGTTTGTCTGTAGGGTAAGTTAATGTATGGAGTAAATTTTCAAATGCAGATTGTTTTAAGTACCACTGTTATCAGTATATACAAATATTGGGGATGTCTATAGACAGTATCTATCTTATCTATAGATAATAACTGGAAAAAATCTATAGAACAGTTTTCCCAACATGAGTTTCTTTCAAATCCTTAAAGCATGGAAACAAGTGAAAATGTAACCATACTCCAGTTTATATATTAGTTTCACTTGTTTAAATGATCTCTAGGATTTTGGTCTCTACTGTTTTAAGTGCCCAAACAGTTTAGGACTCTAAGTGCCAAAACAATGATTCATAAGAACAACACAGTGTTCATAAATAGTCAAAAGTTGAGAATAAAAATGTAAGCAGTCAAAGTGTCCAGCACAGAATTAGGCCAGTGCTTTCTTAAAATTACATGTTCATCTCCCTTGGCCAGTGTGTCCTATAAACCAAAAGGCCCTGGTCACAGCACATGCCTAGGCCGTGGTGCATACCGGAGATAACCGGTAATTGATGTTTCTTTCTCACATCAATGTTTCTCTCCCTTTCCAAAAGCAATGAAAAAATGTCCTCAGATGAGAATTAAAATTAAAAAAAATCACATGTTAATCTCTTCAAGTTGAGTATTCTAGAAAGCATACCTTGTGAGATTAAGCTGAGAAGTAGTGTGCCTATACTTATAAAAACAACTCTTTATCATATTTCTACTCTTAATGCACACTCCCCATCAATAACTTCCTCCAAGGGGTAAGTAGTGTACCCTGATGCTACTGATTCTATTGAACTTAAATTGCATTCAACTTAAATACTGTGAAAATCTGTGCAATCAGCAAAGGAAGGGTCTCAAAGGACTCAGGCACAATGAAATCCACAATGAAAGGCCCTCAAAACTTTATAGAGATGGTGGCAAGCAATCTGTTGCCTGTTCTTCCTTCTATACCCAAACTGTGTTGGGCACCCAGTGGCAGGGGCGTTTTTCAGGGTACAGTTTATTTTAACCTATTCCCTTAAAATTTCCTAACTTTATTTTGCTTGGCACATAGCAGTTTCCAAAGTGAATTCCTATTCATTATTTCACTGAAGGCTGACAATTGAGACTATCAGGGAAGGTGTTATTGTCCCATATCACAAACAGGAAGGTTAGGTTTGATTATTTTATGGGATGCTGAAGGTTATGAAGCTAAAACTGTAATTAACTGGACAGGCCAGAGCTTTCAGAACACTTGTCACTGTGGGAGAGATTCTATTATACAAGGGCCATGGTGTCACTTCAAACTTTGTCTTAAAATACTTCTGTTGATAGAAGGGTAAAATGAGACAGAAATTAAATTCCAAATATTAAAAAAATATTTTTCAGCAGGACAGCTGTACCGGCTGCACCTCCAGTACAGGTTTCTTTCTGGGGCGACCATCTCTTCCCCTTAACCAGCATTTCACTGCACAATATGGCACTCGGATAAGCAAGCTGGGCAAGGCTAGAAACCTTTTCTTGAAACATTTTTAGGTCAAGAGTTTTTGTTAAAGTAGGATTTTGATGAAAGTTATCAATAATCTTGAATGTAGTTATATTTTTTAAATTAAATAATTTAAAAACATAATTGCAAGAAAAATAATTTCAAAATTCCAAATAATTCAAGCCTATGCATGAACCTCTGAATAAATAATAGAAAGATCTCTTCTCATCTTCTTCAAAATACTAGAACATATGGACTTAGTAAGCAAACAAGATCAAAATATAAAAATATCAAAGCCTAATGTTGATATTTAACATTTCCAACCTAAAGATGAGTAGGCATGAAACTTCTTCTTGGTCATATAAAGAATCTAGTTGCCGATTCATAAAATGGAGGCAATATAACTGAATTTGACCAAGATTTGTAACCTGTGCTTTACGGCATAATGCCCTCATGCTATGGCAACACGTGGCCACTTAAAACAGTGGATGCAAGTAGCTTAATTTTCAAAACAACCCCCAAATATGAAAATCATATTTGTGTGGGGAATCAACATAAAATAGTACTTCATTCTCCATCTACTTAAGACAGGAGATCTATTTTTTGTAAGCCATCAACATTTGAAGAGAATGGCAAATATTATTCATGCATACCTATTTACTCACAAAACCCTGAAATGGCCATCTTATAAGGAGTTTTTCTTGAACTCAATAAAACACTGGATCCCATTCTGTACTGTGCTACTCATTAAAAACAAAAAGTCTATGGTTTTCACACCAATGCAAGTCTTTCTTTCAGATTGTCCAGGCCAAATTACCTAGGCAAATGTTTACATGGGGAATGGCAAAATACAATGTTTCAACTATATTATTATCTCAAAAAAGGCATGCCAATCTTTATTAGAGTTACTTTCAACTCTAGGCTCTTTCTTATATGGTTACATTTTAGAATCTAGACCATGGCTTAAGAAAGAATGTACCTGATCCAAGTAGTGCAGCAAGTAGTTGTGAGCTTAAATTTTTACACTGTAAAAGCATTCCTTAATATTAAGATCGTGTACCTGAGTGACCAAGAAACACTGAAATTGTGGCTCCTTTAATTGGAATTCAGGAAAGAATTAATGTACCTGGGCTACAAGCAGACAAACATGCCTTGCCCTAAAACCTTTCTTTTGTCCTGTAATTCAGGAAGCTGCTCAATGCTTACCTATTCTGATAGCTGTAGTAGGCTGCATCTCGAGGAATTGTACATAGCTGCTTCCCATAGCAGCACAAAGTCTGGGGGGAAAACTCATACTGCAAAAACAAAGGAGAAGACGCTAAAAATATATCCTATTTATTGTCATTTAATGTTCTCATCCCCTATAGGTTAGATTCAGTCAGTAAATTATTTGATAGTATACTAGATCGTTTTCTAACAATTTTCACAGCTATTTAAAGACTTTTTTTGATATAATGTTATAGAATTAGTGTCTAAGAGGCATTTATTACTGATAGAGAATGCACACGTGGGCAAGCAGAAATGCTTCACCCAAGGCCTTCCCCAATAGGCACCTCTAGCTTTGATCAGTCATTATATATCACTTCAAGCAATCAACTGTTTTTACAAAACACCAGACTCCACCTGGGTACTTCTGGGCACACACGTGTGGCCAAAATGTTGAGTGTATCATATTATCATACTGCTGGATTAACTAGGAAAGATCATCTTCCAGAAAGAGTTGAAACTGTACCTTGCGTCCACAACAATATCCAAGGGACTGCATAACAGGGTCAATTTCTTGCTCAAACACCTCTGCCAATTTACTGCAGAACTTATAGACCCGAGACGTCTTGCGATTATAGAGCCAGGCATTATTGAACATCAGCCAGACGTCATCCACGTACTGCCAGGGCTCCTGGTACTGCCCTGTGTCCAGCTTCCGCTTGATGGTGGAAAGGTCCATGGGGTTCTTCACAATGTCAAAGTAATCCTTAAAGACAAAATGGCCTCAATCTAGTGGATACCCCAAATTCCAAACGCCAGCCTTATCTCTTAAAATAAAATGGAAAGTACTGAACAACATCTGTTTCCAACAGCAAGGAATGAGAACTGACAAAACCTTATCATCCTCTGATTTTACTAAAATTATAATTAATATTTTCAAATGTGATCAAATTCCTTCAAAGGCAAAGTTAAAGAAAAATAATATTCAAAGAATTGTTTAATAAAAAGTGCTTTTTAATAAAAGATTTTAAAAATAAGAATTTTCATGCACTGAATTACATTGGTGAGCAAATTTATCAGACAATGTTTTTCTAAAGATTCACTCTTGGTTCTACCAAGCAAAATGAAATTCCAAGATAAACACTAAAACAGAAATAAAAACAGTAATACAACTTAATAGAATCTATCAGGTCACCATGGCCTTTGCAAGACTATCCAGGATATCAAAGTGAGAGGTCCATGTGTTTTATAACTATAATGGTCACCAACTCTTTAAATCCATTTTTCAGACCAATTCTTACATAAAACCCCAAATACAAAGTGAGTAGCCAGAGCAAGTGGGTGGTGCACCCAGGGCATACTCCCCTCTCATGCATCTCAACCCCTCCATGGACCCTGTGGCTTCACAAAACAGGTGGGAAACACACATTTTAATAAGCCAAAGGTGTATTACTGTTTTCACAGCAAACTGCTTTTTACATTAGGAAAAAAGTGTTCGAAACAAGGTTGTTATTTTACCCAATTTTAAGAAATAAAACATGAATACTCATGAGTTACACTGGTAAAGTTGTAATATATTTTTACTGTATGAACTTACTGGAATTCCTAGGAGCTGAGGATCAACAGGCTGGCGAAAAGGTAAGGACTCTGGATCCTGTCGATACAGTGCTTCTAGGGTTGGCATAAGAGCCTGGCGTAATTCTTCTGGCTTAAAGACTACAGTTAGAAAGCATGAGGAGAGAACATTATTTATGAGGCACCCACACCCCTCCTTCATGCCACTTCAAATGGAAGCCTGGGCCATTTCTGAGAGTGCCTGAATCATCTCTCTCCTAGCCTCAAAGTTTCTACGGATTCTCATTCAGTTGAGTCTATAGACATTCTAAAGTTACAAATTCAGGGTTTCCCAAAAATACAGTAATGTTGGGATTTCTAAAAACTGCATCCATGTTACAAAGCAAAATGCAATATTAAGTTTGCTTCTTTAGTGAGAGGATTCCAACATTGAAACTGTGTTGTAAGAGAAAAATGAAGCTCATTCCCAAATCTTCTTCAGTGATCAAATGGTGGTAATAAAGTCATTTCACTGGAAGGAACCTTTCCTTCTTTGATGAAACTTCCCTGGTTTTGGCTGAAGTAAACTCAGACCACCTGAGACAAAGTCTTATACTATACCCACATAAATGTGCACAGTGACAAGCTATAAAAATAAGTATTTTCCCCAGAAGTTCAATACTGTTCTCTTCCACATTTACCAATGCCCATTTTTCCAACCTCTTAGTCATCCCATTTCCGACTACATTTTCTGTTGTCACCAATACAAGGATTAAACAGTGGCTGCTAAATACATTCAAGATGGCACGTTCTAACGACACAGGAAAATGTGCACAATAGCCTCTGAAGGCAAGAGGCAGGTCAGTCAGCAGAGTGTGTGATGACCACTTTGCTCCTATGCATAGAAAACTGACCACACATCCTATGCATAGAAAACTGACCAATGAGAGGCAAGTACAGCAGAGTTCTGATGACTCGGTTGTAAGTGATGTGAGATTTCCTCTTTCTATTTTGAAAAGACTTCTACAACAGATACATGGTACACTATAATTTAGAAATCAGATTAAAACACTATAAACATTTAAAGTTTTAGTTGGGAAGTAGCATGCATTGAATATACTGAGAGATGAAAACCGTAGCCCTGAGAAGTTTCCTTAAGTTTACTGCCATCAGAACCAAGGACCACCATGTGTCCTTACTGACCTCCTGTAGAAAAGAAACACCTGGCTGACCCTGGCCGGTGTGGCTCAGTTGGTTGGAACGTCATCCTGTAAACCAAAAGGTTACAGCAGGTTCGATTCCTGGTCAGGGCACATGCCTAGGTTGCCAGTGTGGTCCTCACTTGGGGGCATGTACAAGAGGCCACTGATAGAGGTTTCTCTCCCTCTCTCCCCCCATCCCTTCCCTTTATATTGATTAAAATCAATTTAACAAATTAAAGAAAATCACACAAGGGAAAAGGATCTATACAAAGTATAAGACAGACAAATGGATCCTAATGTCAGAGTATGAAAAACTCAGCGCTAAGGATTCAGATTTCGCATTGCAACTTGTCTTGTTGAGAAGAAACTTCCACTTGTTGAGTTTTGGTGCAGTATCAAAAAATAAAAATAAAAAAAACAATTCACAATCATCTGAAAAGGTTGTTATTCTTCCCTTTACCAACTACCTATCTGGAGTGGGACTGGATTCTCTCCATGTACTTTAACCAGTGTAATATAAGAGAGTGAAGGCAGGGGTAGATACGAGAATCCAGCTGTGTTCACTTATCTCTCTGAGCCACAAAATTGTAAAACCAATGTCATTATACTCACTAATTACTAATTGTTTTGGAAAAGTTTTTCCCCCCATAAAAAATGTGTTATTTATAGGTGCTATGTCACATGTTATTTTTAAATGAATTACATGTTAAAAAATTCCTATTTGAGCATATAGCTTAATTTTCTAATAGAGTAGACAGCGACAGATAATTCACAAAAAAAAAACCCTCTGGGGTCCTCAATTTTCAGAATACAAAGAGGTCTGAGACCAAAAATTTAAGAACTGCTGTATTCCATAATCGCCAGAGTCCCTTCCAGCAGCAGAACTATACAGCAACAGACTCGAATATTTTTCCACCATCTTTTCCAAATGTATAACCTGTAACCCTGAACATCCTGAGCCCCAATCTCACATTTCTAAGGGTCGCCTGACAATTTTTCAACACCCTGTCACCTCCTTACTTTCTGGACACCTCTCCAATGTGATTTTTAAAATCACATCCATTGTGAGACTGGCTCACCACACAAGCTCAGAACCCAAAACGTCTTCACTTACCTGCCCCTACTCTCTCCTGCTGCACTAAGTCACTGGGTAGCACTCCACCACCCCATTACTTTGGGCACTTAGTTTCCTAGCTGTAGCAGCAGAAACCTACAAGCTCCTACATGTGTGCTGTCATCGTGATAATTTCCCTAACACCATGGCTTTTGGTCATCTTCCTGCTCAAATCTGTCGGTGGTTGTTCATGCCTTGCCAAAAAAAGCCTGAGAACCCCGGCCTGCTCAAGACTAAGATGCAATTTCGACTCTGGTCCCACAGCCAGGACATCTCAGAAGAGCGCTGTGCCCCTGGGCTGCCCCCTAGAGCCAAGGTCTATTTCTTTTTTTTTTAAAACTTTTTTTTTTTAAGATTTTTTTTTTTAAGTACTTTTTTTTTTCCTTTTTTAGATTTTATTTATTTATCTTTAGAGGGGAAGGGAAGGAGAGAGGGAGAGAAACATCAATGTGCGGTTGCCTCTTGTATGTCCCCTGCCGGGAACTGGCCTGGCAACCCAGGCATGTGCCCTGACTGGGAATCGAACCGCGATCCTTCGGTTCGCAGGCCCGCGCTCAATCCACTGAGCTACACCAGCCAGGGCCCAAGGTCTATTTCTCATTCATGCCATGAACCTACGGGTCCTCAGGCAGTGGTCCAGCTTGGTGTCACCATTTCTACTTGGAGAACAGCAGGCAAAAAAGTAAAAGGGGAGATGAAATTCTTTTTCCGAATTAGCTTTTTTAAAGCCCAGGATTGACTCTTAAAAAAAAAAAAATTTTTTTTTTAATCTTCTCCCCACCCCCCGCATCACCATGTAGTTCCCTTATACCCCACCACCTCCCCTTTCTGCATTAGCTTTTAATCCACAGTATGGAATCAACACAATGGCAAAGCAGCACAGTTCAGCTTAACAATAATCCACAACCGTCGGACCAACTAGCAGCACAGTTCAGTAAGTTCAGGAAGACACAACATACTCTTTTTGCGTGGCTGTGAAGGAGATGCTGACTGAGAGGCGGCACCATTAGCAGTGCTCTCTTCTTCCTCTTTAGCTTCTACTTTTACTTCTGGTTTCTTTTCATCTACTTCCATTGGTTCTGATTTCTGCTCTGTTGTGTCTGATTCTTCTTTAACTTGGGAAGATCCTTGTAGATCCTCCTCCAGCATCTTGAAAAAACAAATATATAGGTAATGATACATGGAAATTAAAAACCCTTACTGTAATTCAGAGTTATTGGAAGGCTTGTTGACACCTTCCCCTAGTCATGGCTGCATTTATCATTCTTTTTCTCTCTCGCAAAAAGAAATAGAGTATTTGGTGTCAGTTGGGTTGCTTTAACGTAGTACCAGTACAATTACAGTCTTAATTAAAAAATTTTATGTTGGACTGCTTAAAAAATTGCATATATAGGACTTCCGGCCAAGATGGAGGCGTAGGCGGACACACTGTGCCTCCTCTCACAACCAAAATTAAGAACAACAAATATTTAGAAACAAGAAAACAACCAGAACTTATAGAAAACTGAACTGTACGGAAGTCCAACAAGCATTCATCAAGACTGGTAGGAGGGGCGGAATCGCGGCGGGAGAAGGTGGAGGTGTGGGAGCGCAAGCAGCAGCAGCTGGCAGTTCCCCAGTGCACAGGCGGCGGCTGGTGGTCCCTGGGCCCACAGGCAGCAGCTGGTGGACCTTGGGCACAGGGGGACAACTGTGCAGACCCAGTGAGGCCGCACAAGGCGGCTGGCTGACCAGGTGGTCCCACATTCGTGCACGCAGATGGTCCAGGCAGAGGGGAAGTGGCAGAAGGGACTGAATCCAGGAGAGAGTGGAGCAGGCGCCATTGTTCCCTCTCAGACCCCGCCCCCACATACAGCATCACAACCCAGCGACTGGGCTGCCCCGCACTGGGGAGCACCTGAAGCTCCACCCCTCACTACATAACAGCACGCGCGCGTGCGCATATAATCCAGGCGAAGGGGAAGCGGCGGAAGGGACCGGAGTCCAAGAGAGAGCAGAACAGGCGCCATTGTTCCCTCTTGGACCCCGAGCACACCTATAGCATCACAACCCAGCGACTGGGCTGCCCCACCCTGAGGAACACCTAAGGCTCCACCCCTCACTACGTAATAGCCGCGACCAGACTAAAACCAAACCAAAACAAAAACAAAAAAACACCAAAAATGGCTCAAAACGGAGAACCAATCAAAGCCCCAGAGCCAATTCCTCTAAGCAGTGAAGAGATAGCCAACCTATCAGATGCACAGTTCAAAGCACTGGTCATCAAGATGCTCACAGAATTGGTTGATTTTGCTCACAAACTAGATGAAAAAATGCAGGCTACAATACATGAAATGAAGGAAGATGCATGGGGAACTGATAGAGATGGAAGGAAAACTGGGACTCAAATCAATGGAGTGGACCAGAAGGAAGAAACTAACAACCAAACAGAAAACGAGGAAGAAACAAGAATTCAAAAAAATGAGGAGAGGCTTAGGAACCTCTAGGACATCTTTAAATGTCCCAACATCCGAATTATAGGGGTCCCAGAAGGGGAAGAAGAACAGTAACGAGTGGAAAACTTATTTGAACAAATAATAAAGGAGAACTTCCCCAATCTGGCAAAGGAAATGGACTACCAGGATGTCCAGGAAGCTCAGAGAGTCCCAAAGAAGCTGGACCCAAGGAGGAACACACCAAGGCACATCGTAATTACATTAGCCAAGATTAAAATGAAGGAGAGAATTCTAGAAGCAGTAAGGGATAACGGCACAGTCACCTACAAAGGAGTTCCCATCAGACTGTCAGCTGATTTCTCAAAAGAGAACTTACGAGCAAGAAGGGGCTGGAAAGAAGTATTCCAAGTCATGAAAGTCAAGGACCTACAACCAAGATTGCTCTACCCAGCAAAGCTGTCATTTAGAATGGAAGGGAAGATAAAGCGCTTCTCAGATAAGGTCAAATTCAAGGAGTTCATCATCACCAAGCCCTTATTATATGAAATGTTAAAGGGACTTATCTAAGAAAAAGAAGATAAAAATACGACAGTGAAAAGACAGCAAACTCAACTCACAGCTATTAAGAACCATCCCTAAAACAAAAGCAAACTAAGCAAACAGCTAGAACAGGACCAGAACCACAGAAATGGAGATCATATGGAGGGTTAGCAGCAGGGGCATGGGAGGAGGAGAGAGGGGAAAAGGTACAGAGAATGAGTAGCATAGATAGTGGGTAGAAAATAGACAGGGGAGGGCAAGAATAGTGTGGGAAATGTAGAAGCTAAAGAACTTATGACATATGGACATGAACTAAAGGGGGGAATGTGGGTGGGAGAGGGTGTGTAGGGTGGAGGGGAATGATGGGGGAGAAATGGGACAACTGTAATAGCATAATCAATAAAATATATTTAAAAAAAAATTTTGCATATATACACATACACCTACTATCACCTGCTTGACAGTTTTACATACAGGTATTTCCAGTTTGGAACAAAAAACTCCTAGAAAATTGGGGCAGAGATCAAAAACCAAATTGCTCAGAGGGCCAGGCAGGTAAAATAAATGAATGCAGCAGGAGGTGAGGTGTGAAGACGGCAGGAAGTCGTGAAGACTCTGGCAAACTGGAGAGGCCATGCCCATCTAAAGGCCCTGCTGGCGCTCCCATCCAGACTGCTGCCACAGAGGACTGCAAGAACAATGCTGACAGAGCTTCTCATTTTTTTCGAGAAAATCCAAAAATTTAGACTTTAATTCACGCTTTCCCACTTAAAAAATATTGTGTGAGCCAAACAAAACACATTTATAGGCTAGATTCAGCCCACACTCAGTTTCAACTTTTGCCACAGGTTAATTAGTAAACCAATACACCCCTTGTGCAATCTAACTCTGCAGAACTATAAATGAATAAAAAATGGCAATGAAAAAATTGCTAAATGATCCAAACATTTAAAATGCAAACCTTTACACCACTGAGTATATTAGCAGTGGGTCTGTAAAAAAATGGCCATTATTATGTTGAGATATATTCCTGCTAGATCTTTTTTGAGTTTTTATCATAAAAGGATGTTAAATTTTGTCAAGTGCCTTTTCTGCATCTATTGAGATGATCATATGGTTTTCATCCTTTATTTTATTAATGTATCACATTAATTGATTTACGGATATTGAAGCATATTTCCATCCCTGGGATAAATCCCACTTTGCCATGGTGTATAATCTTTTTTTTTTTAAAGGTTTATTCATGTATTTATTTATTTTTAGAGAGAGGGGAAGTGGGGGAGAAAGAGAGGGAGAGAAACATCAGTGTGTGGTTGCCTGTTGTGCATTCCCCACTAGGGACCTGGCCCGCAACCCAGGCATGTGCCCTGACTGAGAATCAAACCAGAGACCCTCTGGTTCTCAGGCCAGCACTCAATCCACTAAGCCACACCAGCTGGGACAGTATATAATCTTTTAAATGCATTGTTGAATCTGGCTTGCTAATATTTTGTTGAGAACTTCTGCATTTGTGTTCAAGGATATTGGCCTGTTATTTGCTTTTTTTGGTAATGTCTTTATCTGGTTTTGGTATCAGGGTAATCAATGCTGGCTTCATAACATAGTTTGGAAGTATTTCTTCTTCATTTAAAAAATAATGTTTAAGAAGGATAGGTATTAATTCTCCTTCAAATGTTTGGTAGATGTCATCTGGTCCTAGCCTTTTATTTTATCTAAGATTAGGAATATACAAGGACGCCCACCATCACTATTGGAAGTCCTAGCCATAGCAGTCAGACAAAACAAAGAAATCCAAACTGGAAAGGAAGAAGCAAAACTCAACTATTAAAACCAATAAATGATTACTTCAGTAAAGCTTCAGGATGAAGAATCAATATAAAGAAATATGTTGCTTCTATATACTGTACCAATACCAAATCATCCAATTTATAATTGCATCAAAGTGTAAAATATCTAGGAATAAATTTGACCAAAGAAAAAGACCTGTACTCTGAAAACTGTAAGACACCAAAGACAGAAATTAAACAAAAACCAAATAAATGGAAGAATATATACCTTGCTCACAGATTGGAAGGATTAATACTATTAAAATGTCCTTACTACCTAAAGTAATGTACAGATTCAATTCAATCCCTATCAAAATACCAATGAAATTCTTCCCAGGATGAGAACTAATCCTAAAATGTATATGGAACCACAAAAGACCTTAATAGCCAAGAAATCTTGAGAAAGAACAAAGTATGAAGTATTAGGCTGCCTGATATCAAACTATACTACAAACCTACAAAAATCAAAACAGTATGGTACTGGCACAACAAAAAACATACATTCATGGACTAGAGAATCTGGAAATAAATCATTTATATGGGTCAATTAATTAATCTACAACAAAGAGACTAGGATAAACAATGGATTAAAGACAGTCTCTTCAATAAGTGGCATTGGCAAAACGCTACAGATTAATGCAAAATATGGTATCAGACCACTTTCTTATATCGTATACAAAAATAAACTCAAAATGGATTAAAGACTTACATGTTAGACATGAAACAATAAAACTCCTAGAAGAAAACATAGGCAATAAACTGTTTGCCATAACTCTTAGCAATATCTTTTGGGATATATCTTCTTGAGCAAGGAAATCAAAAGAAAAAAAATCAAGAAAAAGAAATGGGACTACATCAAATAAAAAGCTTTTGCACAGTGAAGGAAACCATCAACAAAAAAATACAAACTACTGAATGGGACAAGATATTTCCAAATGATATATCTGATGAAGTGTTAATAGTCACAATATATGAAGAACTCATACAACTTAACCCCCCCAAAATGAAATAATCCAGTTAAAAGATGGGAAGAAGACTGAAGGTATTTATAAAAATCAAAATTAATCATTCCCAAGAAAGAGAGAAAAATTAAGGAAGGAAGGAAGGAAGGAAGGAAGGAAGGAAGGAAGGAAGGAAGGAAGGAAAAAAGCAAGCAAGCAAGCAAGCCAACCAGCCAGCCTGCCGGCCCTTGTGGGTTCAAGTAGCAAATAGATTAAACAGGATAATAAGATAAGACCTGGCTAGTGTGGCTCAGTGGATTGGCCTGTGAACCAAAGTTTGATTTCCAGTCAGGGCACATGACTGGGTTGTGGGCCAGGTCCCCAGTTGGGGTGTACAAGAGGCAATCAGTCGATGTTTTTCTCACACATCAATGTTTCTCCCTACCTCCTCTCTCTCTACAAATAAATAAATAAAATCTTAAAAAAAAAAAAAACAAAACAAAAAGCAGGGACATCCATGGTGGACCCTTGGCACCTACCGCAGACCCAGGCTCCCCCTTAGATTCACTGGCATCAGGCTCGGTGTCCTCGGTCTTGACCTCAGCCTTCATTTCCAGCATTGGTAATTCGGGTCCTGGCTGCTGGGAGCTGGTTTCGGCACTGGCCACTGAGGACGGAGTGGGTACTCTGTTCTCAATGCTGGCTGCTGCCTGGGAAAGCTGTAGAAAAACCAAAACTGCTTATCTCTGTTAACAAAACAATATAAATGATCTTATAAAATCTGCTGCTCACCCAAAATACAGTTTTGTGTTAACATTTCTCAATAGTGACCTAATAAGCATCCCTATTTGTGAGAACTGAAGAACAAAAGTTCAAATAGGAGTTCTACAGGAAGACGAGATCACACAAAAACACAACTGACTTCTTGCCAAGAATGCAGAGATGAAATAGCTGAGCTTTTTACATGTGGATATAAAAATATTTTCTACAAGTTTTTCTACCTAAGCCATAGAACCTCCTATTTTAAAATTAATTCCTTCCAGTAAGATCATTAATGTTTATTGTTAAAGGCTGATATAAATATATAAGTATATGTGTAGGAAGGGGAATAAAGTGCCTATGTGGAATAAGAATATATAGCTTGTTAATTGCAGGAACAGTGGTGGTATTTGGAGGCAGAGAAATAAATATTAAGAGAAGGAACCACTAAAAGAATTCTAAATTTTCAAAGTCTTACCCAGTGGAGTTTAAAGTAAACAAATAACAGAAAGTTAGAAAGGCTTTAGAGAAAAACAAATAGTAATGTTATCTTGGGATTGTTGCTGGGATTAGTTTTGATATTTTATAAATACCTCCAGTCCTCAGGGAAGAGGTATTTTTAAGTTAGACTAGTAAGAAAACGGATACTAAGGTTTTCATGATAACTGGGGAAGGGAGGCGGAGGTGACAAGAGAGCAGCCTCAGGTCCCTGGGTCAGTGGGACAGACCAATCTAGGAAAGCATGCAGACGGGGCACCACTGGCAGGTGCATGGAGGAATGGGCAGATCTGAGTAACAGGAAGCACTAACCTGGGTCTGCCATTCTGCCATTAAAAAGAAAATGCTTCCAGTTGGAAACAAGGCTGATAGGCAAAGTCAAAGCACATACAATCAGGGGCGTGACCACATCCTTGTGATTTTAAGAGAAAAACTACCGAAACCCAGAAGACATCCATCTAGGACAGAAAATGGGAAACACACTGCTCCTATATAGAAATAGTTTTAAAATTCTACAGAGGACCCACATGTTATTTCTTTATAATTGCTGATTTTTGCAAACTCGATTACGGAAGATCATCATAAGACATGCTCTACCAAATATATCCTCTGGAGCCAATGTGGAAACAAAACACAGCTCATATGGTTCTTTGTTTTTTAAATTTTAACCCTCATCCGAGAATATATTTATTGATTTTAGACACACGCACACCCGCGCTCGCTTGCTCGCTCGCTCTCTCTCTCTCTCTCACACGGGGTGGGGAGGGGCGGAGAGAGAGAGAAACATTGATTGGTTATCTCCTGCACGCATCCCAACCAGGGGTCAAACCTGCAAACTGGGCATGTGAACCTGCAACTTTTTGGTGTATGGGACAACATGCCAACCAACTGAGCCACCCAGCCAGGGCTCATTATGGTTCTAATAGAGTGCAGTTACTTTTTGGAGTTGTACCAAGATGCTGCAACAACTTCATGACAGAATTTTTTATGGGAAAGTTTTCATCTAAGAGTCTCAGGCCAAAGATGACAGACAGAGAGGCTCACCGGCGTGCCAGGAGCCTGGGCGTGCACAGGCGTCGGCTGCTGCTGTGATGACTGAGGGGTGGCCACAGATGGAGGCTGAACTGGGGTCTGAGGCTGTGGGGTCACCTGGGCTGCTGCCTGGACTGTAGGGGTGCTCTGAGCTTGGCTAGCACTGGGCACTGAGCCAGGAGTTGGGGTGGGAGTCTGCGCGGAAGACGACACAGGAGTTGATGGCTGGGTGGGAGCTGCTGGCTGAGGAGGAGTCATCCCAGGAGCTGTTGGATGCTGGAGAGATGGCATGCCAGTGGCTGTGGTAGCAGGAGGTGGCGTCTGGTGTAATGGTGACTGTGTCACTGGTGGGCAAGGAAGCTGGGACCCAAGCATGTTCAGAGGGTTAGGAAGAGCAGCACCAGGCACCTGTCCCTAACAGAGGGAACAGAGTATGTTAAAATTACTTTCCCCATTTGAAAATGCAGCAACAGATTCAAAGAATTAAATGTATGAAAATTTAATCATGGTTTCTTCAAGAGGTCTAGTTTCACAGGCATGTTTTATTTACAAAAAATTCATCCTGCAGTACAATTATATAATGGGCACTTTCCAATAAATTAACACTATCACTTCTCTCTTATACTTTGATTTATTACTGTCAAAACTTCTGGTTTAAACAAACATATCCACTCAGCTTACTAGCTTCATGCTCCATAATATCCACCCACAGCTAAAACCAACACAAAGGCATTTATCTTTTTTTAAAAAAATGAGTTGTTGAAATACTGAAATGTTTCAGTGCAGGTCTCAACTGAGGACACGCTTCAGAATACCTGCAGACCTTTGAAAAAGTGATTCCAAATCACCGTTCTAGAACAAGAACCTGCAAACTACTGCCCGGAACCAGCGCCAGTGAGCTGCCCGTTCTTGTACCAAAGTTTGGTTGTTTTTCTTTTAAGATTTTAATTATTTGTTTTTATAGAGAGGAAAAGGGAGGGAGAAAAAGAGGGAGAGAAACATCAATGTGTGGCTACCTCTTGTGCGCCCCCTACTGGGGACCTGGCCCGCAACCCAGGTGTGTGCCCTGATTGGGAATCAAACTGGTTACACCCTTTGGTTCACAGGCTGGCACTCAGTCCACTGAGCCACACCAGGTCAAGGTTTTGTACTAAAATTTTATTGGAGCATAGTGCACACATTCATTTATGTAGGAATGAACATGGCTGTGGCTGCTTTTGTCCTGCAGTGATGGAGCTAAGTAGTTAAGACAAAGAGTCCACAAAGTCAAATTTGCTGATTCCTATTGTAGAGCAGTAACATGTGAGGGAAATGAAGAATTAATGAGTAAACATTTAGTTACTAAATCTAGTGTACTCAAATTCTTTTATTCAGTATTACTTCATGTTAAAAAATTTAAAACATGAACTTCATCTTCTGGGGGAAGGTTTGGCCTATTTAAAATATGTGCACATATATATAGCAGCACTTCTAATATACTATAACAATTAACAAAAGGGGATAAAAGGTAGTAAAATGAGTGGAAAATAGTTCTCTTCAGGTTTAGGCTGAATAAGTAAAAATACATTCAACAACAGGACAACTACTCAACTGACCCAGTTAGCCTAACTTCACCTGGACAGTTCAGGAACAGGCAACAGGATGCACAAACCAATCATTAGCAGTGAACTCATGGGACCTCTCCCAACTCACTTTAGAATTCAACGTTTCTCAGGATTGCATAAGAAACTTAGAATTTAAAAGACACAAATAAAAACCAAGAAAATAATAATGAAAACCCCAAAAATAAAAATGTAAAAGCATACAAATAAAAACATCACAAACCATTCCACTGCTACATGAAGTTATCCCCAACAATGTAAGAGTCACTCCAAACAAGGTAAAATAACAGGACAAAAATGAGGAACAATCAAGAGATGCTAAAAGATGAAAATGAAACGTGCAATCTAGAACTCTACAAGACATGCTCAGGTCAGCAGGAACATGGGGCTATATCAATGTAAGTGGCCCAAAGGTGAACAGTGTACCTGTGACACGCCTGTCTGGGCCGTTGGTTGTCCTATGCCTACATTGTTCACACTCATTGCTCCACTGGATGAAGGGAACTGGTTCTGCGGCAGGAACTGGTTCTGCGCTGGTGCCTGGGCCAGCATGTTGTTGGCATGTGCACCCATCATGTTCGAAGGCTGAGGCATTCGGGAAGGAGAAATGGCCATCTAAAAGACAAAGCATCATGAAGAGTTCAGAGGACAAGGGCTAAAGTACTCAAGATAAACCAGAAGAGACAGAAATCTTCAAATCCTCCCTACTTCCTGCGAAGAGAAACACCACTCAGTGAGATGTTACAGCTTCCAGGCATTTTTTGCCTGCTTTCTCATGCAAAGTCTATAATGAGTCAGCTTCAGACTGCCCTCTGGATAGAAATCAATAGCATGCTATAATTTAAAGTTCAAAATATGCATTTAAGAGTTCTCTGAAGCATCTAGAAAGCAACCTCAGGAGAGTAAGCTGTAGGAGTCAACAGACACTGACAAGTGCCTCTTGGCCACAAAGCTAAGGCTGCCTACTCTAGGTACAGAACTCCCATCTTTCACAGTCACAAGTTCCTATGAATTTGGCATTCTAATAAAAATAAATAATGGTCAAATAATTTTCACTATAGTAATGAAGACAAGAGAGAGAAAGAGAGAGACTGATTTGGATATGAAGGAAATAAAGCATAACCCAAATCCAAAGAAACAGGTACCATAGTATTCTAGACAATTTACAATTTCATTGCTTAGAGAATTCTCCTTATTTGGGCAAGGCCTTCACAGCAGAGTTAAGGCAAGCAGGACTTACCCCTGGAACGGAGCCCATGCTGTTCATTGGGACAGAGTGGTTCATGGGGGATGCCGCACGTGGTCCCATGGGAGCTTGTGGCAACTGTACATTCCCCAAGGACATCGGGTTAAATGAATTCATCCCTGTAAACATACCCCCAATGGTTGATTAGGAAAATCATCTACAGGAAAACAGAACTACAATTCACCCAGAAAACTCTAAGCAAACTAAGATGGAACACATTCTCAACACATACAACTGAAAGGAAGTCACCCCACTAATCAGATCTGATGTTTAAGTGACAGAATTTTCATATCCTGGAAATATGGCACCAGTGGTGGTCAGGGTGGTATGGTAGGGGTGAGAGTGAGAGGCACGAAAGAATGATATGAGGGTAGAAAGTCAGGTAAGCCACAAAAAACAAGGCTGAGGAAACACTGACTGGTATGGCAGCACCCTGCACATAAAGCGTCAAAGTGACTAAGGAAACAAGGCTACGTCAGGAAGATGCCGCCACCAACTTTGGAAGAAGTATTAACTAAGGCCAGGGCACCCATCCGCGTCAACCTCTCATTAACACCTTCTGGAGCATCTGGCTTCCACCTTCTCTCTTGTTGGAAGCCTGTTCTCACTCCCCAACTCCTATCTGGGGCTCCTAGCTCTTCAGCTGGGTTTGTATTTGTTACAATCTGAGTTAAGACTCAAAATATGATTTTGCAAGTGTTTAGAAAGCATCCAAAGGTGGCCAGTTCTCAACCTCAGCCTTCTCTCTATAGACTAAAAAAATCTTATTTTTGCAGTACCTTTGCTGTCCTAGGGCTGCCACAATCCACAGGAATGTCACACCATCTCACCAGCTGGTAAGCATCTCCTGACTATGGCCTCTCGTTCTTTGTAATTTCCCACAATCCTCTGTAAACTGTCTCCTCTATAAAATCAGTTTATCTACCACGTCTTTTTCAGTACTCAATAAGATTACTGCAACATTAAGAATGACCTCTTCTCCCCTCCCAAACTACTCTACACACAGAAGAAGAAAGCCTTGCTTTAGAATCTTCTGGATAATATCACCATCTTATCTCACAATCTGTAAAAACATCCAACTGTTCAAGTCTCAATTTGACAAAAACTAAAAAGTTTAAAATGCCCACCCCCAAGCTAAAACGATGGTTTTAACCAAGCAAAAACCATAGAATTTCAACTTGAGAAACAATCTTTCATGTTTTCAGACCAGCTTCCAGTATCTTAGCCTAATGCAGACTCAGAACAAACTCTCCCGGCTGGGCTTGACCACCTGTGCTAAAAGGTCCCAGAGCAGCCATCGCCCTTTCCCCACCCGTCCTTACCCCAACCCAAGTGCTGCACACTGCTCCAGGACTAGCCTGATGCTCTTCTTTCCACACATTCATAAATGTTTCTTTCCCCCACCTATAATGCTCTTTTGTGAGACTCTCCCTAAAAAAAAAAGAGTGCAGCTAAATCCCGATCTCCTTGAGGATCTTTCCTATGCTCTTCTAACTTCCAAATACAACTGATATTCATACTGCCTGTGGAAATGAATCCTGGTCATGAACAAAAAGGAATGAAAGGAAAAAGAGGAGCTATAAGGAAATACAGAGAAAAAGAGGGAAGTAAAACCAATACTCTTAGTGGCTGTTGATAAACCAGAATATGATTCACAGCAATAGTTAAATACCTTGAGAAACCTGCATGCGATTCACTGGTAGGGGCATGGGCCCGGGCCCATCTATAATGGCAGAAAACAAATGGTTATTTAAAATAATCCTTGATTTAGGAATAAGGAATTTTATATTGAGTTCTTCAAACTTAAAACCAATCAACAGGTCCCAAAGCACTGTGCATTCTGATGTCAGCAAACCCTTTAAAGGGCCTGTCCATGAGAGAGACTCCACGTCCAAGCTTAAGCGAATGCACAAGGTCATGACCACTATCAGTCTCCAAAATGTAGGCTATCTGAGAACCTAATCCACATAGTTAGAAACACTCCCCAAACACAGAAGGACAAATAAGCAAACAGGCTAAGGGCTAACAGAATGAAATGAAGGCCTTACTTGGAGGTCTCACAGGTTGCGACTGTGGAATCCCAGGGGTCTGTGCCCCAGGGGCTGGTAAGGCTGGCTGGTTACCCAAGATGCCTTGTTTGTGTAAACGTGACCTCCGTTTTTCTTCTAGTTCCTTCTGTATCTTGTAGATTTTCTCTGCTAATAAGTGATAGTATTCATCCTAAAAAGCAATAATATTTAATATTATACAGTCAAAACTGTAAAAAGCAAATGATCTGATTTGAATGCTCTAACAAACTAGGGTGAACTTTTTAATTACATACATTGGCAAAGGTAAGTATTCAAACACTTCTAACTAATAAACCAAAGGCCCAAATTCTTGATGAATTCCTAGTTACACTACAGGACTTAACAGAAGATACTAAATGCACCTTATATTTCATTCCACAATTGAACATCTACTTGGATATTTACTGGTGCTGGCAATGACACAGTACAAGCATTATAAACAACACCCACATGGACATGGATATGGATGACACCCATGGATGAAATGCAGTTCTGTATACCTCCATTTACTGCTATCATGATGATATGGTAGTTGATAAGAGAGTTGTGCAAGGGACCTCATGTCTTATCTGCTAATTCTCTCTGGTCAGCCACCTCAAGGTGATGGGTCTACACAAATAACACATTCCCCATTTCCAGACAAGTAAGCCAGACAGTTGCAGTCGTATCTACCACAGGTGTTGTGCAGGCTGGAACACATACGGCAACCTACCCGGCTATTGGCAGACTCATACATGTCCCCTTCTACTTTCTTAGCATACGCTACTAGGTTCTCCATGCGGCGATCCTTCAAGGCTGCAGGGTCAGGTGTTGGGAAGATGGCTTGGACGCTGAAAAAAACAACATACTCTATTAACCCATTTTCAATACATCATCAGCATCTTGCCATTTTATACATGACATGGAAAGAGAAGCTCATGTACCTATGGGGGCCATACATTGTGTTAAGAGAAATCCCCAATCTCTCTTATTTAGGATATGAATCCACAAATGAAGTATTCCCTAGAGGTAATACTAACCTGCTGATTTACCTGTAAGTCCAAAATAATATTTTGCTATAAACAATAAATGCTCGATCATCTCAAGACTAGTATGATTTTGCCCTGGCTGGTATGGCTCAGTGGACCGAGTGCCAGCCTGCAAACCAAAGGGTCAGTGGGTTGATTCCCAGTAAGGGCACATATCTGGGTTTTGGGCCAGGTCTCCAGTTGGGGCCATGCAAGAGGCAACCACACATTGATGTTTTTCTCCCTTCCTTCCTCCCTCTCTAAAAAATAAATTAATTAAATCTTAAAAAAAAAAAAAAAAAAATGGTATGATTGTGTGCCCCAACTGGTGTGGCTGATCTGGATGGGGGTGGTCCCACAAATATAAAGGTTGCTGGTTTGATTCCCAGTCAAGGCACATGCCTGGGCTACATGTTTGGAACATGATCAGGGTGCCTATGAGAGGCAGCCAATCAATGTTTCTCTCTCATATTATTTCTCTTTCTCCTTCTCTGCCCCTCCCTTTGAAAATTTTTTCTATTTTTTAAATTTTTATTTTAATTGTTGTTCAAGTACAGTTTTCTGCCTTTTACTCCCATCCCAGCCAACCCACCCAGTCTTCCCTATCTCCCTCCCATTTCCACCCCCCCCCCGCCTAGTTTTTGTCCATGTGTCCTTTATACTTGTTCCTGCAAACCCTTCCCCTTTTCCCCTGAAATTCCCTCCGTTCTCCCCTCTGGACACTGTCAACCTGTTCTCTATTTCAGTGTCTTTGGTTATATTTTGCTTGTTTGTTTTGTTGATTAGGTTCCTGTTTAAGGTGAGATCATATGGTATTTGTCTTTCACTGCCTGGCTTATTTCGCTTAGCATAATGCTTTCTAATTCCATCCATTCTGTCGCAAAGGGTAGGAGCTCCTTCTTTCTGCTGCGTAGAATTCCATTGTGTAAATGTACCATAGTCTTTTGATCCATTCATTTACTGATCAGCACCTAGGTTGCTTCCAGCACTTAGCTATTGTAAATTGTGCTGCTATGAACATTGGGGTGCATAGGTTCTTTTGGATTGGTGTTTCACAGTTCTTAGGATATAATCCTAGCAGTGGAATCATTGGGTCAAAAGGCAGATTCATTTTTTGTTTTCTGAGAAAATTCCATAGTTTTCCATAGTGGTTGCACCAGTCTGCAATCTCCCCAACGGTGCACTAGGATCCCCTTTTCTCCACAACCTCTCCAATACTTGCTGTTTGTTGTTTTGTTTATGATGGCCATTCTGACTGGTGTGAAGTGGTATCTCATTGTGGTTTTAATTTGCATCTCTGACAACTAGCAATACTGAGCATCTTTTCTTGTGTCTCTGGATCCTCTGTATGTCCTCTTTGGAGAAGTGTCTGTTCAAGTCCTTTGCCCATTTTTTAATTGGATTGCTTGTCTTCTTAGAGTGGAGTCGTGTGAGTTCTTTATATATTTTAGAGATTAAACCCTTGTCTGAGGTATCATTGGTAAATATGTTTTCCCATACAGTTGGTTCTCTTTTTATTTTAATACTGTTTTCTTTGGCCGTGCAGAAGCTTTTTATTTTGATGAGATCCCATTTGTTTATTCTTTCCTTTATGTCCCTTGCTCTAGGGGACATATCAGTGAAAATGTTGCTGCGTGAAATATCTGAGATTTTCCTGCCTATGTTCTCCCCTTGGTACTTCAATGGTGTCACGGCTTATATTTAAATCTTTTATCCACCTTGAATTTTTTGTGTGTATGATGTAAGTTGGTGCTCAAGTTTCATTTTTTTGCATGTAGCTGTCCAGCTCTCCCAACACCATTTGTTGAAGAGGCTATTTTTACTCCATTTTATGTTGCTGCCCCCTTTATCGAATATTAATTGACCATACAGACTTGGGTTTATTTCTGGGCTCTTTGTTTTGTTCCATTGGTCTATGTGCCTGTTTTTATGCCAGTACCAAGTTCTTTTGATTACAGTGGTCTTGTAATAGAGTTTGGTATCAGGTACTGTGATCCCTGCTACTTTGTTCTTCTTTCTCAAAATTGCAGCAGCTATTCAGGGTTGTTTATGGTTCCATAAAAATTTTTAAAGTGTTTGTTCTATGTCTGTGAAATATGCCACTGGTACTTTAATAGGTATTGCATTAAATCTGTAAATTGCTTTGGGTAGTATGGACATTTTGATGATGTTAATTCTTCTGATCCATGAACACGATATATGTTTCCATTTGTTTATGTCTTCCTTGATTTCTTTCTTCAGTGTTGTGTAGTTTGAGTATAGGGCTTTCACCTCCTTGGTTAGGTTTATTCCCGGGTATTTTATTTTTCTTGTTGCTATATCAAGTGGGATTTATTTATTTATTTATTTATTTATTTGATTTCTGCTTCTGATGTTTCATTGTTGGTGTACAAAAATGCCTTTGATTTCTGAATATTGACTTTACCAGTCAGGCTGCATATGAGAGGCAGCCAATCGATGTTTCTCCCTCACATTATTTCTCTCCTTTTCTCCTTCTCTGCCCCTCCCTTAAAAAATTTTTTTTAAATTTATTTATATTTAGAGAAAGGAGAAGGGTGGGAGAAAGAGAGGGAGAGAAACATCAATTGGTTTCCTCTCATATGCACCCTGACTGGGAACTGAACCTGCAACCCAGGCATGTGCCCTGACCATGAATTGAGCTGGCAACCTTTCGCTTTGCGGGATGATGCCCAACCAACTGATCCACACTGGTCAGGGCTTACTACAAATTTTTTTGATTAAAAAAATGAAGGAAAAAACTAATAGGAAATCAAGTTGGTTAACTTTGCCTTCAATTTAAGTTAACTACCTCAAAAAAGTTAACTGTTAACTTCCTGTATGTTCACTGACTGCATGATGCCATCTATATTCACTAGCCCCAAATACCCCCAACTCTCAGGGGTCTCTACAACTATAAACTTGAGCTATAAAAGGAGGCAAAGCTTCTGAGGTAATCCCGGTCCCCTCATGCATCCCAGAGCTCAGAGGACATATCTGGCTGCACTGGGAGTGCTGGCTGCTGTGACATGGGTCACAGTTCATGCTCCCCTAAAGGCAGAGCCATAAATACTCTGATACTCGCCGTGGGGAGGCAGGGTCTAGGATTCTCTGGCCTGCCAGCAGTGGCTGTGGCTCCCTAAAAAAGGATGTAACCCCCTTCGATTTCCAGGGTACTGTCACCTGGGACCACTCAGGAATGAAATCAGATACCGAAGATATCATGACACTGTCACAATGACATTAGCCACAAAATGTTCCTGTCATAGGTGAATAGTGGGTGAGGCTGGAAACATACAGTTTATGCACTAGATGGCTCCGCAGGTCCTGAGTGACATGTTCATGCCAGCCTTTCCGAACACCAGTGCTGGAAGGAGGTGCTGCTGTCGGTATAGTGCTGAGGGTTCCAATGTTTCCGGAGTTTGAGCCATCATTCATCAGTGGGCTAAGGGAAGAACAAGAATACTTCATCCACCTACTGAAGTAACTCAAATGCGCTTCATGTAAGTAAGGTCTTCAACTATACGAGACTTTTAAAATGTTTAACTTAGGAGAGCCAGGCGATGTATGTACAACAAAATTGAAAACATGTTCTATTATCTGCTGCTCTACATTTAAATTTGAAAGAAAAATAGCATGCCCCCACCCAAACTATTTTGTCTGCTGCACATTTAGAAAGAATAATGGAGTTTTGTATGATTTCCAGCCCACTTTCGCGTGACTGTCACTCCGACAGGAGCCAACTGAAACAGGGGTCTTACTTTGTGGCCCCAAGAGAAGTTGGAAGAGCTGATTCTGAAATCAAGTTTGGTGGCTGCTGATCTGTTGTTATTCCTCCTGCTGGAATGTTCATTGGGTTGTTTCCTTTGAAGACAGAAAGAAAAGAAATAAGCTTCTAACTTCTAATATACAAAAGTTCTGATAACAGATAAACAATAAGTCAACATACGAATAAATGATTCTTTTTTCCTTTTTTTTAAAAAATTGTTGTTCTTGTACAGTTTTCTCTTTTACTCCCATCCCAGCCTACCGCCTCAGCCCTCCCCACTGCCCCCAGTTTTTGTCCATGTTGTCCTTCATACTTGTTGCTCTAAACCCTTCCCCTTTCCCCCTGAAATTCCCTCCCCTCTCCTCTCTGCTCACTATTAGCCTGTTTTCAATTTCAGTGTCTTTGGTTATATGATGCTTGTTTGTTTGTTTTGTTGATTAGGTTTGAATAAGTGATTCTTAATGAATTATAACAATAAAGATTATGGCAGGAACTCTGGGAGTTATATTTTCAATAATGGTAATTGACTCCTTCCCACTATACTTTGTAACTAAAATAAGACATTTTTATGGAAGCTAGATGATATAAGTATACTCTATGGCTATAGAAAAAAACTAGAAATGACCCCTTTTCAGCTTCGGATTTTAATTCTGGCATTAACAACGTCATGCCCTAAACAACTAAGCTGACTTATCACATATACGTGTCCTCTATTTCTTGTGTTATCAGAAAATAAAACCATAGATGTTAAGTGTAGGTGAAAAACATAAAAGGTCAATTTGTCTACAGTATTCATTTTAAGGTATGTGTATAAGCGAAGTTAACAGTCATATCCCAAATTATACCATCAATAGGAGTAGAGTTAGATTAGAACTCAGGTCTCAGGACTTCAAACCAGTGTCCTGGCCAGCAGAAGCTAGATATGCATTATGGCAGCTATTTTCCAAAAAACAACAAAGATATTTTTAATCAGTCATTTTTAACCTTAAAATATTCTATTAAGAAAAAAACAAAACCAGCACAACAACCCTGATTTAACTTAACAGACGTAATTGCTTGGTGAAGTCTAAGTTTAAAAGGACTATGTCAATTTAAAGAAAAACATTAAGAAAACAATGTGCAGAGGTGGCAAAAATTGTGGCAATGTGTATGCAAAAGACCAAACACTGGCAAATAATGGGTTGAGATGACACTAGGCAGTACTAGTATATGGAGAATACTGAAATAGGAGAGATTTTTCTGAGACTCCCATTAACCTGGCCTAGCCAGTCACTTCCAGCTGTGGGATAAGCCATAACCAAGATGTGCTAGAAATGACAGACCATCTACAAGTTCCCTATCAAAAAAATGGTTTACTAAGAGTCAATAAAAGGGTACAACCACAATTAAAACCTGTGAGACTTTGCATTCCGAGACATATGAAAATGACCTTTATGAAAACTGTCCAGGCGGAATGGTACAAACAAGCAACAAAAATGTTGGTTCACTCGCAGATGTTATTCTTTTTACAAACTTGTAACATTCTTTGCATTGGACATGTTAGCCTTTTCCTGGAAATTTTTTATTTCAATCATTTAAAAGATACCATTATCATAATATATACATATATTAATGCAAATTTAAAGTAAAAACAATAACTGAAAACAGCCTCAAGTTCCAGGAAGACTTGTCATTCTCATCGCTGCATTTGGACAAGTAAGTTCCTAAGAGTTCCTTCACCTACCCAGGGCGTTGAGAGTCCTCATTTGCTGGTGAGTTTGAGGCTGTGCTGGTTGCTGGCCAGGAACCTGAGGCTGCAGCTGCGTCTGGGGCTGGTTCAGGTAGGGGAGTCCAAGAGCAGCATATGCTCGCTGCATGGAGCTGGGGTCTATGGGATTTGGGTTACTTAAAGAAGTAGCATTCTGTTGGCCTGTACCAACAGAACCAATTGTGTTCTGAATTCCACTAGCTGGAGACCCCAGGATGGCTATAACAACAAACAAAGACACAAACAAAAAAGGTAAGTAAAAGGGAGAGGGCCATAAATGATTTAAAAACTACTGAGGAGCAAGTAAAAATCTATTGGAAGACTCTATGTATGTCATGAAGTATCACAACAAGGCTACCAAGGAAGGAAGTATGCAGAGAGAAGGATCCTATTCAACTCATCTATTCTGCATGGCAGTAGCTCAGGAGCAAAAAACTAAAGAAAACTCAAGCTTTTCTCTTAAAAAGTAATAGACCATAATATCAGAGATCATTTAATAAAGTTGGTCAAGAAAGAGCATACTTGATTGACTAATCTAGTTGTAATTAATAGATGGAAAGAGGCTTGGCAATTCTGCAAGGACTTGCATTTACACAGGTGTCACCTCAGCACCAATAATATGCAGGAAGGGGCTCTGCCTCCAACAGCCACCCTTAGCTTCTCTTAAAAAAAAAAAAAAATCTGCGGCAATATAAAGAACCCCATTCCCAAGAGCTTCAATATTAACTGACAGATGACCCCAAACTTGCAAATCTTTGGTCATTTCAAATTCAATTTATCAGTCAGTCTGTCCAACCATCCATCCAAATGTCCTTATTGGTGAGTACTTACCATGTAAGTTTTATGGCATACTATTTATTCTTATTCCTCTCCAACTCCCCCAAACTTTAGAGTCATGTTATAAACAGGAGCTGATAAAATTGATACTACAGCATATGATCTTTAATATATAAAACACACTAAGGCCTTCTTTCAAAATCAGACCATTATTGTACAAGTTATATTTTCACTTTCAACCATCAAAGGTACTATATAACAACTCAAATACTTATCAGAGTAACTTAATTAAACTGAAAGGTGTAAAAAAAAAAAAAACTTGGTAATTACACATTCCGTACTATTAACTTTTCTAATAAGGATATTCAGATCTCAAACTAATTAATTCTCACTAGTCACAATTACACACACCAAGCACCTTATTATTATAATAAGTGAAAAGCAATTCCCAAGGTCCATTTTATGACAAATGTATAGCTGAAGTCAAATACAATATATTTTTTCTAATAGTTATTATGTCCTCAAACTTTAAACATGTGCCTATTATACTCCTGAAACGAATATGCTGAATCTTCTAAAAGTACTATGATGTATAAAGAAAAATAATAATGGTAGGATGATTTGTTTTTTTCTATCAATTTGTGGTATAAGAAAGAAGAGACCCACACTACATTTAAAACACATAATCATCAATTGTGGAGAGGAACTTAAACAGGGTATCTACATGGCCTTCCATTTATAGGCAAAGATGCAACAGCTGTGCTTTAGCAACAAGTTCTCCCTATTATATTCCACTTTTGTCTATACTTCCCCAAATGCCATCCTTTTAGCCAAAATGCCCCATCTTAGGATGAATGCCATTCCCAAGTCCAAGGTCACTTCCAGGGCAACCAGAGCCTCCCATGGAAGCTGCTGACACGGTCACTATATTTTATGTTTGTGTTAAAAAAGCACTTACTCCTAAATATAAAACATTATTATATTTTTAAATACACACACACACACACACACACATTTCAGAAGACAAGTAAGCATTTGGACTTGATATTTCTAATGATCAGAGCCATGAAAACAAAGTATAAACAAAAAATATCTAACATTTAAGCAAGGCCCAATGTGAGTCTTACTTCAGGATAAGAGAACACAGACATCTACTTTGGGGGTGATGGTTGACTGCAAGGAGAGTTATCAGGTAAAAGCAACCATAAACTGTTTTGGGACCTCAAGATGCTACCAACCTTGCCCCCATGAATGTTTTCCCGATCTCTCTCTTGGGCAGCAGTTATTCTTCCCTGAATTCTCATATCACTTACTGGGCATTTATACTTCATATATTCACTTGCTCACTCCACCAACTGAGTACATATGCCTCAAGTATGAGACTGTGTGCTGGGGGCTCTGCTAGGCTCTGGGATGAGCACCAATCCTGCACTCATGGACCACAGAGTCTGTTGGGAGAGAACTGCAGCTCTGGACCCTGTATCAGGGAGGATCACGCTCATCTCATCTTCCTTGTACATTCACTGGTGGGACATTCCCAAAGGTGGGACCAATGTTTGACTCCTCTTGACTCTGTATGTTGAGGTGCTTACTAGCACAGGGCCTTGTAAAGTCCCTCAGAGTTCAAGTGAAATGTAGTAGTCTTGCAGAGTGGCCTTCCTCAGACACTTTCCACCCTCAGCCCTGGAACACTGAGTTCTTCAGGCCGAACAAAATTAAAGGAGTGCTAAGAACAGCAATGCTTATCTATCTGGCATCATCAAGAATGAGGCTGTTCACATTAATCAATTTTATACATTATTGATGTTTACCTCAAGTGTCAAAACTTCTTGTTCTTTTTACCATTTTTACATCTTTTTTCCTTTCTTACAGATAATGCTATTCAGTTTCATACATAATCAATTAACTGTCATATCATACAGTGTTGTGTTAGTTGGCATTCTTGCTACCAGCATGTCTTTAAACCACTCCGATACCTCTACTACCCCACTTCTCCCCACTGTTGCAACTCAATCAGGAGCCCATGACCTACAGAGTAAAAGGCTACAATTTGCGCTGAGCTATCTCCAGGACTCACTGTCAGTTTTCATGTAGGTCCAAGGCAGTCCTTCCCCAGTGAGCACAAAGATGGTTCTATTGTAGATTTCCATGCATAGTATCCCCTTCTAACTTGCAACACTGTTTACCAGGAACTTCAGTCCCCAATCATTCTGAATAAAACTGAACTACTGAACTCAATCAGAAATCCAATGAAAATTGACACATTAATTTCCAAAGCTTTGTCAGGGTGTTGGGACACATACTACAAAGCAGTCAAAGCAAATACTATCTAGTCACCTCTTAGACTCTAGGAAAAAGTTGTGCTGGAAGTTACTCAGACCTGCAAACATCTCTGCAGATTTGGTCTCACACAATGCCTTGAAGGTGCTATGCGTGATGAGTCTGCCTTCCTTTCCAGCATCATCTTATGCACAGTGCAAGACAGGATAAAATGAACCTAGCCTTAGTGGCAGGCCTCCCATCAAGCAACCACTGAGCAAGAATGCACAAACTCTAATAGGTTTTCTTTAGAAACCAAATGACTCAGGAGGGGGCAGCACTATATTACCCACAAGAGCAAGGACTACACTATTCCGATCAAATACACCACCAATGACTGTCTGGTACCTAAATTAGGGACAAACAAGCCTACTGCTCTGACTCTACAGCCATTAAGGTTCTATTGCCTCCTCTGCTCCTCACCCCCACGGTCTGTCAAAAGAGGTGTCTGAGAATCTCTGAACAGCTCTCAGAACCTGTTCAACAAACACTTAACGGAGCACCTCAGAAGCTACTCTTTATGAGTAGAAGTTCTAAGGAGGTAGAATTGGACTCAATATTATGAAGGGAGGTGCTTAAAACAGTAAGAAGTGCCTAAAATTAGAACAAATAGCCAGGCCAGGCAATGAGCCAGTAGAGGTATTCAAGCAATAGGCTGGAGGATTGCTGACTGAACACTGTCAACAGGACCACACTGCAGGAGTAAATGGGTTCAATTTGGCTCTGGGGCTGACCCCACGGAATCCATCTGACAGTCCTTGTGGGTTTCTGAGTTAGGAAACCCATGGTTTCCTCCAGATAATGACTCAAATCTTCTAAACAACTCCAGGAGAGATACCCAATCCCTTTGAGGTATTAAAGGCATCTTAGCTTTTTACATGCATACCAATTATCCGGGAATTTGTTAAAGATGCCCACTCTAATAGAGAGAGCCTGGGATGGGCTCCAGTGTCTGCATTTCTAACAAGCCCCTGGGAGTGCCCATGTATCAGGTCTGAGGACTACACTTGGAATAGGAAAAAACCTCACTGATGAGGCAACATGAGTTCTAATAGGGAATCTGGTCATGTGTCCACACAGCTCTGACTCCATGTCACCCTGTGAACTGGAATTTACTGAAAGTCAGATGCCAGGACTAACATTAGGATTAGATAGACTCTTTGAAAAGTCCTAATTATTCAATAAAATCTGATTATCTCCAAAAGGATGGATAGCTTCAGATCACTGATTACAGAATCTCTAGAAAACAGAAAACCAAAAATCTCAACATAGCCCAAAAAGGTAACCAATAGTCTGGGTTTCAAAAAACATCAGGTTAGCTCCACAGGTAATTCTGGCAGGTTCCCTCAACAGCAACATCAATGAGAGAAGTAGGATAGTGGAATGTGTGCACCAGGTAAGGTGAGCAACTGTGGGAAACCCTGCCTAGAAAATACATAGACTTGGTGGCACGGGGCATATGCTCCATGGGCCGATACAGTTGGGTCTCAGTCCCCAAAGGTCCTTACCACCTCAATACAAATAGTCCCCCGCTCCTTGAATTACCTCGCTTGCACAGAAACTTCTGAGTCCTGCCAGATTTTGCCCTTACAGGTATGTCAGCTGTGACGACACTGTTCATGCTTCTACAATGTTCTTCTATTGTCATTTTATTGAAATTTGGCCCCATCAAGCCTCACCCTCTAGCAAACGTTGATCCTCTCCTTGAGGATTGCTAATACTAGTGACTTGTCTCTACCTTGTTCCTTCAGGTAATACCATAGTCACATCATTTTTAATGTAGATATTCTGACTCTGGAAGCCAAATTTAAGGTACTAGAAGGCTGAATCCACATTTCTTCTCTATTGCCTAAACCAAGTGTTCACATGTGGTAATAAGCACAACTTGCTTTAGCAGAGTTGAAAATACCAACATTCATTCACAGAAAAGATTATCACTGAACCTTTCTCACTCGCATCAAACTCTTCTATCTATAATCACAAAACTGTTAGAGCCAAAACAATACAGTCCAAGTTGAAACCTAACTTGAGAAGCATTAAAAAATTTTTAGAATAAGCGCTTTCATTTCTTTCATGAAAGATTACCAAAACTTTGCACAAAGTTTATATTATAAAATCACCCTGGTAACACCTTACATTATGACTAGCAGAAACACTGTGGTTTACCACTTCACAGAGCACGCACCGGATTAATTGTCACAACAGCTAGGCAGTTATAAGGATGTTTGAAAAAGAAAAAAACCACATGTTTCTTTCTTTTTTTAAAATAAAAACCACACAAGTTTCTTAAAAAGAGAAATCATAAAAGTTTACAATTGTCATGGTGACAAAAAAGGTCCCAGAAAAGCCATACCCCCAAATTAAAAGTTCAGAATGAAGTCTTAGCTCATTATTCACAGAAGTAATACTGTACAACTACAAAATTAAAAAGCCTATTACTGAAATGCATCCTAAAACAGAAGAAATTGTAACCATCACAATATACTTGTTTAAAAAATGGCTTTATACTAACGTGGGGGAAAAACAGACTACAATGTACTAGAACTACTGTCCTTAAATACCTTGTTCAGAAGATGCAGATTCCTAGACTTTCATTTTATGTAAGAGATGTTCTGAAAAATTCTATTAGTTGAAATTTTGGTCAATCACAAAATAACAACTCATTTTGGAAAGTGACTTTGAAAGGAAACTTAGTAGGGCTCCTCCTATAGAGAGGGAGGGAGAATAAGAGGCCCATGACCCCAAGATGTCTCTCCTACATGACATGGACACTGCTGAGCAGAATCAGCTCACTAGGCCTTTTCTCAAGAGGGAGGTGAGCTGGACTTAAAGAAAAAGCACATGGATTATCACCAGTGCTCTACTCCCTGACACTTAGGAACAACACGCTTTTCCATCTTTCCCTGTACCAGTCAGAAACAACCAGAACGAAAAGCAGCGCATACTCTCCAGGTAGGAGTAGGGTCTTGAGGAAGATGATCAAGAAGAATGAGAGTGATGAACATATAGCCGCAAACAGGAGAGGGTGGCAAGATGGCACAGACAAGATGGAGGAAGATGAGAAAGACTGCTGTGCTCAAAGTCACAAGGAGCAGCTTCACCCAGAGGGGTGACATGGTATCGAAGAAAATGTCCTATCTGTCCAAAATAAGGGACACATCCAAAGACCACAGTTTTATCTCTAAAATGACAGGAAGGGACTTGTTATTGGGAAGAGATGCACATCTTTTCACTGCTCTGATGCCTACAGGGAACTCCTGGAAGCCACAGGCAAGCCTCCTGAGCGGGGATCACTGCTTAATCGATCAATCAGCTAAAGGCTACAGAAATGACTCCAAAGATGGCAAAACAATGGGAATGATCAGAATGCGGCCAGTTTGGGGCAGAGACTCTCATCTGTGCTGAATAAATTGTTAGTTATGCAAAGAGGACTAGGAACTGCAGCTCCATGGAGGATGGAAACCTCACAAATGTTAACATGTGGGATTCTCTACTGACCTGGCCTGACTGACTTGTCTATGACACAGACCCCAAACTTACTTTAGGATTAGGGGTTTCCAATTCCAAAAGAAGTGTCCCTTGCCCTACCCCCGAAAGTCGCTGCAATTATAGTGGCGACATTCAAATCCTCAGATACTGAATATCTGTCAAGAAACAGGAAGAGTGGTCCGTTGGTGATAATCCTCTTCCATTGCTCTAATTCTAGTGCAGGGAGGTGGAGGTGGCTGGGAATGAAATTCCAAAACCACCACACCCACTGAGCACACTGAGACTACTTGTTAAGCTTTGCTGCATCCTTTTCCACTCTATGTCTCTACTCACTATTATACTTCGTGGTTTGTAATTTCTGCCCTACTTCTTACCTATGCTTCTGTATTCTCTTCAGAAATAGCTTATTTTCTCATCTCCAAGCTTCTCTACCCCCAATGCTCACTTACTTTGTTGGTTTCGCTTGTCACTGGCATTTTTCAAAGGGAGGCAAACAGGACAGTCATGTCGTGTGCAGTTCTTCCAATGAGAGATGATTTGTCGTGAAGATGCACAATGGGCAACTATGACCAGAAAAACAACGAGATGTTATTTTTCTATCCAAATCGTCACACTTTCAATTACACCTAAATTATAATGCCAGGTTCCATAAGAAAATGGTAACAAGTGTAACCATAACACAGTACAGGCAGTCCTCAACTTACAAACAGGCAGTTTTCCAAAAAGTTTGTAAGTTGATTGTTGAGAATTCCAAACAAAAACTTCCCATAGAAGCAATGTCATGAATGATGGTGATTAAGGTTCAGCCCACAAAACAAAACAAAAGCTATTTGACCTGAAGAACTGAACTGGAATGAAAGGTACAATAAATAATTCTGCAATGTCATTATTTAAAATAAAAGTGTTACAGTATGTTTCACGATGAAACCATCTAAATACTATATAGGTGAAGAAATACAGATAGAGAAGCAAATGAGAAGTCTGTGGAGATTCTGAAGGGGGTCCCTGGACACTTTTCAAAGCGTATCAGAGGATAATTAAACCTGGTTACTTTCAGTCTTTATCTTCATTTCCATACTAACGCATTGCCATTTCTTTCTAAAGGTCTGGTATAACCCTGTTTGGCTTCCCATCAAGGGTTATGCTGGGGACTCACAAATGTCACAAAGTGAGATAGGCAGATAAGGAGAGATTCTCCCCAAGGTTTATGAGCACAAGAAAGAAAAGGAAAGAGGATAAGGTTTAGAGGATAGTAGTTAGTAAGAAACACTTTCTTCTGTAGAATCAAGGGGTCTATGGTAAAAGAGAGGAAAGGGGGGGAATCACATGATGTGCCTAAGTCACCACCTCAAGGGGAGGGAGGAGGTGGCAGAGATGATATGATGTGCTCAGTTCCCCAGGTCACAGTCAGTCAGTCACCCAGTATACTGATTAGCTCCAAGATGATACTGTGGAGAAGCAAGGCAATGAGCCCTGGCTGCCTGAATACATGACACAGCTGCAAGAGAGATGTTCTGGGTTGAGGGAAGGGTGTGTACATGCAGATGTGTGTGCTACAACGCCCAAAAGAAAACTGTAATCTAGACATTTAAAATTAAGGAAGACTTTGCCTAAGAAATAACAAGAGTCTTCTGTGAGAGCCCTGGCTGGCATGGCTCAACTAGCTGGGCATCATCCTACACGGGGCACATGCCTGGATTTCGGGAACAGTCCCTGGCTGGGGTGCATGCAAGAGGCAACCAATCAGCATTTCACTCTTACATCAATGCTTCTCTCCTTCTCTTTCTCCTCACCATTTCCCTCTCTCTGAATAAATAAATAAATAAAATCTTAAAAAAAAAAGTCATCTATGACAGAGGGAGGAGGAAAAGAACAAATGCAGGGCACAGCCTCATCCAGTAGAAGATCACAGAATATTATTATAAAGCCAAATCGCCTTTCTCCTTAGCAGTTAAGTGTTCCAGTGGCATCTGAATGGATGGTGTATGGAGATGCAGGCTACGGGAACCCTATAATAAGAGAGCTCCCTAAGAATAAGAAGGACCAATTTCATCCTAAGATCTGTCAATAGGATTTCAGAAAATGGCACTTACCTTGACAGGCTTTCCCAGCCTGACAATGGGTCATGTGATTCAAAACATTTTTCATGGTTCGACAATGTGGAAGAGAGCAGGCCCGAACCTCTCCGTTTGCTTGTTCTCGTCTCTGACATTTATGAGCATGAAGCAGTAGAACCAGCTGCTGCTGTATCAGTTTGCGTTTTTCAGGATCTGCAGTGGGGCCCGTTGCAATTGCTTGTGTAGGTACAATTCCCACTGATGTTTGCATCTGAGACTAAAATAAAACAAAATAAACATTTTAATAATTTTTTAGAATTCCAATTCATGTTATTATTTTTCAAACAAATGCTAAAACCAATGGATAATACTGGCATAGAGAGAAGGCAGTTGGTATGGTTCTCTTTAATTCATCAGAGACTTTAGGAAGATAAAGCAGCAAAGAAATAAACCAGCCAAGAAGCAAGGCTGATTAAAGTTCACTTGTGTATGACTGTCTCACAAGAATAAAATGATGCTTATTCTTACCTGTACGAGAGGTGACCCCCAAAAACCTGGAATTATCTTATGGAGGGTGGGCCCCTTGTAGTGCAGACTTCCCCCGCTAGGTGAGTGTTCTAGGAACCCATCTCTATCAGTGCACCAGATAGCAGTGTTGTGAGAGGCTGCGTTCAGCTTCAGTGAATTTTTTTTTGAAGACTCTTTCAAAGCCTTTCCCCATTTCATGATGGGTGATTTATGAGGACACCTGCCCACACTGCACTGAGTTTTCAAAAATGGCATGACCCCTGTGCCCTACCCTCCCTATTCATCCAATCTCACCTGAGCAACTTTGTTTTTGTTTCCCTGGATGAAAAAAAGCCATCAAAGGGAAATGTTTACCAATATGGGAGAATCAAAAAATGGCAGACGCACTAAAAGGCATCAAAACTGGCAAGTTCAAAAACTGTTTTAAGCAGTGGTAAAAAGGCCTCAATACATGTATTGCATCAAATAGAAAGTACTTCGAAGGTGACTGAAGTTTAAACATGTAAGAATAAATACACAATTTTTTATAAATAAATTATGGGGTTTTTTTTTCAGGGTCACTGCTCATAGTAACCTAAACCCAACTTGCTCTACAATATACACAAGTTAGGTAAAGTTGTGTATTATATTAGGTGAAACCATATAAACTGCTGTTTTTATAGGCCCAAATGACCAAACATTGATAATTTCATATGGTTCAATTTAACTGAAAAATATCTGATGGAGAAGAATCAGAGCCACCTTCTGGATTTCATTATTTTGTGACCAGAAGGACAATACCTGTAGTATTCATTATCTGTTCTAAAAGACTAATACGACCATCCAGTATAATTGTTAATGTTTATGAAACACATATCCTTCCATTAAAATTTCCACTCAGACATCTGACAGTATTTTCAAAAAACATCTGATGATCGGCTAAAGATACAGAAATAGTTTAGTTGCTTTCAACCCTTAAAAAGAACAAGCCAGACTGACTGTGCCTGTTAACTGCAAAGAAAATGGAAAAGGTGACCTATAGAGTCTTCTTATTCTTTACAAACTACAGCCAACATTCTTCAGATGTTCTTCAGAACTCTGATGTTCTGACACTCCCAACTTGATTTTACAACACTCACTGCCTCCTCTGAAGTACACCACCACTCTGACTTTTCAAATGAAGAATTAAGACCATATACTTGCAATTAGGAGGGAAAAAAAACTATTAAAAATATTCCTTAATGAACCAAAGCTAATTTTTAAAGTTACAGGGTTTTCTGGTTTGGTTCTAGCTTTATGAGAACTCAAAAAAATAAGCATGTTGAAAAGCTGCATGGCTTTAATCAGGATCAAATCTCCTGGAAGCCAAACTAAGGTCTGAAGCAGAAGCAAAGTCCTAGCTGGGAAGCAGAGCTTGATGACTTGAGTAGTAGTTAACTTAGACCAAACAGCCTCTTTTTCTTACATTAATTTCCCCCCGATTATAAAACTAATGTAGACAATTTGGAAAGCAACAAAATTACTACGAAAACAACACTTGAATCCCAATATCCAGGAGTCCACTATTAAAGTTCTGATAGGTTTTTCTTCTTCCAGTCTTTTTTTCTGTGAACATGAGTATGTATGAACCACAGTCCTCTATTATATATGATAAATATTTATATCTGGTTTATTATTTACTCCAGGTTCTGTCTATATGGTATGACAGCAGGATATGTAATGAATGTAATGCTGAGTATAAACTGTAACCTTCCTCCTCCTTTTCTTGCAATTTAAAATAAAGCTTCAATATGTAGAGCTTTTGACTATGCTCCCAAAAGTACTCAGTATTGATGTTAAAAGTCTCCTTCTTCAGCTTATTCTGAGGAAAGGAAAAGAAAAGCCCAATCAGAAACTAACAGGAATGGACATACAGAATGTGAGAAGTCTAAGACGATCCTTGTTTAGGTCTCTTTCTTTTGCATTTACAAAAATTTCAAACACTGAAAAGCAGAGAGGAAAGGATACCTTAACAAAATGACTGATAATTCTTTAATATTTGCTGATACCTAAGCCCACACATAAATTTTTCCAGTTGTCAAAAAAAAAAAAAAAAAAAAGATTTTTACACCACTTTTACACAAATCAGGATCCAATTAAGGCCCACACCCTACAGTTGATTGTTGTTTCCCCCTTTCCTTTATTTTCTTTTCCCTCATCAGAGGAGGTTTTCATTGCTTGTAGAGAGAGAGGAAGAGGCAGGAAAGCAGTAGAGAGAAACATCAATGTGAGAAAGAAACACAGATTGGTTGCCTTCTTTTATGTGCCCTGACTGGGGATTGAGCCTGCAATGGGGTATGTGCCCTGACCAGGAATCAAACCCACAAACTTTTGGTGTATAGGACCATCCAACCAACTGAGCCACACTGGTCAGGACACCACTTTTATTTTTTAATGACAGTGACCTAAAGAGACCAAGCCTGCTGTTTCTTAAAATACAGAAATGCTATAAACAAAATAAACAGAAATCATATTTAAAAATCAAGTAAAAAATTCTAACCTTGCAATTAAATTATAAACGGATTGCTTTTAAGTCATTAAAAGTTTACACTGTTTCTCATTTGGATGTCCTTATTAGCATCTTCTAAACTATACATGACCATATGCTGAAACCTCAACATGTAGAAATAGCGTGGTTGGAAACCATGCAGCACATTCAAAATGTTGTCTATTATCTGTCTATCTGTAGATGCTTAATGAGCTCCACACAATGTTTACATGTGTCTCAAAAGTAAACTGAAGGATGAAGCTGAATCAACAGCAAAATGGAACAGAAGACATGCCTCATGGCCCTGTGTTTGGCCTTCCCCATGTAACCCTGTATACTTGTGCAGCACTAGTCCAGTTTGCAAAGTGCTTACAAACACAGGGTAGATTTAATTTCCTCCTCTCTCAAACTGTTGCTCAATGAGATGAAAGGGTTGTATGAACTGTAAGTGGCCTGAAATCTATGCCAGTGGCATCCTCAAACTGTAGAGACTTCCCTGCTCAGGAGCGCACTGAGAATAAAATAAAAGTGCTTAGACAAGAACCTCCATTTAAAAATACAGAACAGAACTGCAGCAGAACAGAACACCCACAAAAGTAGAGCATAGATTTTATGTGATTTTTGTCTGAAAAACAGTAGGAATAAAGGGAGAAATCTCGCTTGCCAGATACCAAAGCTATAAAGCTACAAATTCTCTATACAAGTCCAAAAAAAACCCCCTTGTACATTGATTCCTATATCATCATAAAATATAAAATTAAATTCCAGATGAATTAGAATGCATAAAAATAGATGGAAACAATTAAAAGTATTAGAAAAAAATGAACATTTTTAGAACGAAGATAAAAAGATTCTTAACATAAAGACATAAGATTAAGGTTTGAAAAAGGGAAAACTGTGGGAAAAATGGTTGTTTTTGAGAAATGGAAATAGTCAAAAGTTAGGACCATTCTTAAAGCTCCTGATACACAGGGTGGGGCCAAAGCAGGTTTATAGTTGTGAGTACATGAAACAGTTTGTTCTTCTATTGTGATTTACTGTATTATTTTCCATACAAACAACTGTAAACCTACTTTGGCCCCACCCTGTATGTTGCCAAATTGTTTTCCAGAAAGGTTGCAGCACTTACTATATAAAATGTTCTACACCTCGGTGACAAGAACAGTTTTTCAATTAATGGTGATGAAAAGGACAAGACAACCGGATATCCACATAAAAAAAGGAGGGTGAACCCCTTCTTCACATCAAACTCAAAATGAGTAAAAGATCTAAATGTGAGAGCTAAAATATAAAAATGTTTAGAGAAGATAACAGGAGTAAATAAATCTTCATGACCTTGGATCAGGCAATGGATTCTTAGATGTCACCAAAAGCACAAACAACAACTGAACCTCATTAAAATTGAAAATTGTTATGTCTCAAAGGACACGATGGAAAAAAGTGAAAGACAATCCTAAGAATTACAGAAAATATTTGCAAATCATGTATGTGATAAGGGACTTATATCTAAAACATACAAAGAATTTTTACAGTTCAATGATAAAAAGACAACCTAATTAAAAACTGACAGAAGACATCAAGAGACATTTTCCCAGAGAAGATATACAATTGGTCAAAAAGCACATGAAATGATGCTCAACACCATTAGTCATCAAGAAAATGCAAATCAGAACCACAATGAGATACCACTTTGCACCCACCAGGTTACAATAAAAAAAGGCAGTAACAAGTTTTGGTGAGCATGTGAAAACACTGGAAGCCTTAACAATACCGGAATGTCAAACTAAGCAACCCCTCTGGAAAAACAGTCTGGCAGTTCATCAAAAGGTTACACCTTGAGTTACCATATGACCCAGCAATTACTCTCCTAAGTATATACCCAAGAGAACTGAAAACATATGTTGACACTAAAATGTGTACACAAATGTTTGTAGCCTCATTAGTCACAACAACCAAAAAGTGGAAACAACTAAAAATGCCCATCAACTGATACATGCTACAACATAAGCTTTGAAAACATTATGCTAAGTCAGCAATTTTCAACCAGTGTGCCTGTGCCACGAGAAATTTTAAAACATGCAATACCTGACTATTTAGGCACTGACCTCTGTTCCCTTAGGTTGCAGGAGAGGGGGGGATTTTTTTTGGTGTGTCACAGAATTTTAGTAATTAGTTTATGTGTGCCAGACGTGAAAAAGGTTGTCTAATCTGATTTCCATAAAATGTCCAGAGTAGGTGAATGCATAGGGGCAGAAAGCGGATTAGTGGTTGCCTCCAGCCAGGGGATCAGGGGAAATGGAGAGTAACTGTTAATCGTATATGATTTCATTTTGGAGCAATGAAAATGTTCTAAAACTGACTGGTGACGATGGGTGCACAATGTACTACGTACCACTGAACTGTATACTTTAAAGGGGAGAATTCTATATGAATATGCCCCCCAAAGGCTGTTAAGTTCTAGTTAACTAATCATCAAAGAAATGATATGAAAGCTAAAGGTATTTTTCACCTATCAGTAGGACCAAGATAAAAATATAATGACTGGTATTGATGAGGAGATAGAGAAATATCAATTCTCAGACACTTTGGTGGTAATGCAATTTAGTATGGCTTTGGAAAGCAACACATATCAAACAGAAAAATACGCATTTCTGGCCCTAGCTGGTGTGGCTCAGTGGACTGAGCACCGGACTGCAACCCAAAGGGTCACTGGTCTAATTCCCAGTCAGGGCAAGTGCCTGGGTTGCAGGCCAGGTCCCCAGCACCAGACGCATGAGAGGCAACCACACATTGATGTTTCTCTCCTTCTTTCTCCTTCCTTTCCCCCCTCTCTAAAAATAAATAAAATATTTTTAAAGAAAGGTATATAAGAGGATGAAGGAATAAAAAAAGAAAAATGTGCATTTCTTCTGATTCAGTAGATCCACTTCTTATGACTTAGTATTAGGGAAACACTGTAAACTTGTGCAACGACAGGCATCACACCTTCACTAAATTATTAAAAACTGTAAATCTCCTAAATGCCTTTTCAAAGGTAGACTAATTAAATAAATTATGGCAAGAGACCCAATGAAATAATACACAGTCATGAAAAATTAGGTAGACTCCAAGAAACCCCAGTAACAGCCACGTGGAGCAAATTAATGGCCTAGCTGAGGCCTGTCCTACAATGACTGTTATAATAATAATAATAATAATAATAATAAAAAAACAAAAAAACAACTAGACCATTATACTTTCATGAAAAGCTGTCTTTAACACATTAAGCTAAAAAAGAAAAATACACCTGGCTGATGTAGTTCAGTGGTTTGAGTCAGGGCCTGTGAACTCCAAAGGGTCACCAGTTCAATTCCCAGTCAGGGCACATGCCTGGGTTGCAGGCCAGGTCCCCAGTAGGGGGAGTGTGAGAGACAACCACATATTGATGTTTCTCTCCCTTTCTTTCTCCCTCTCCCAGATCTCTAAAAATAAATAGATAGAATAAAAAAGAAAACTACAGAATAGTATGATAAGGTCATTCATTTTTTCTTTATTAACTCCATATGTTTGTATCTATTCTTAGAAAAACTCTAATATTATCTGGTGGTTATTGCTGGACAGTGATGGGATCATATTATAATTATGTGTTGTTTGAACATTTTATAACAAGCATCTACTATTTTTAAAATGAAAACACATTCTACTTTTGGGGAAAAAAGAATTCAGAAGAATCAGTAGAAAATGACAAAGAAATAAAGATAAAAAAAAATACTGTAAATGTACTAGAGAGTAATGAGTATTTTGTAATGCAAAAGTGGTTAAGACCGTCCTGAAAAAAATATAAAGCAGTGGTTCCTAAAAAATCCCCAGTAAAAACCTCTTCAAATATAGATTTCCCATTCCTCTGTCCCAGAAACTATGATTTAAAAATCTAGGGTGGAGCCAGAAGCAGTTCTTTTTGGTAAAGTTCCATAGGGGATGCATTACTGATTTTAGTTTTATACTTTCCCCAGATTTTTCAAAATGAACATGCCTTTACTTTTACAGAGAATAAGACAGAAACATTAAAAGAAAAAGGGCCACAGGTAATTCTGATGCAGTGGTGGGCTGTGCCATTAAGGGAAGTGCAAGAGGACAGACTACAGGAGCACTTATGCTCCCCTCCAGGACCAGCCACGAGACCATATGTGAAGGCAATCAACAAACTAGAAAAAAATACTGAACACACAGGGCAAAGCAAACAATAATGCAGGTATTATTTTTTTCCCTTCCTCTTGGCCAGTTCTTTATTTCTCAAGTACTTCCTGCCAGGCTCTGGTCAGTGCTCATTTAATACACAATTCCCAAGGGAGGAACTAACTCAGGGCCAGCACCACCTTACAAGAGAAGTAGGCCCATAGGTGCCTTGCCCAGGTGGTACACTCAGTGGTGGAGGAGGAGGTCCAGCAGTAGAGCCCCCACCCCCAACCTCTCTTCCACCCACCTGGCTTTATAAAGTATTCTAAGAGACTCTAGCAGAAAAACTGCCAAAGGACAGGAACTAAGCAACTCAAAAAAGAAACAGGTATTTTTCTAAACATAAGTACTTTAATTTTTTACCAGTAATCAAAAAAATTGCAAATCAAAAAAGTGAGACACCATCTTCTGCTATCAAAACTCACACTGATAAACCTACAGCCTTGGGAGCATCTTGTAATGCTGGTGGATCTGGTATGTGGCTTTTGTTGGAAGGCAATATAACAATATCCATCAAAAGTCTTAAGATGTACACAATATGCATTTCTGAGATTCAATCAGCTCACATGTAATTCCTAATTATGGAAAGAAAAGGCTGGCATGGTATGGAAGTCACATTGGTTCAACTATGACACCCCTCACCTGCAGCATATTAGCATTTTGATTCATGAGTAACAGCAGGTAAATACAGACACAGAACCAGCAGCTGCAGGGATACAGCTCACCCCACTCCCCTATTTGCTAGATTTGGCCACATGCCCTTTGCATGTATCATTTGTCACCATAGCTCAACCATCATTTATCCAAGTCCATCAAATGATTTTGAAAGGCAAATATTATATTTCTGTGGTATTCCTTAATTTTTTTAAAGGAATCTAACGTACTTTTTTTAAATTAGGGTTGCTATTGTTACATGGTTTTAAATAATCAACACCACCCTCATTTTTCTATATGCCTTGTACTCTATCCTAAGGATATCACAGCAATGCACAGGAGTACATAAGAAGTTTATCTTGGCATTATTCCTAGAAAAATAAGTTATTTTTCATTAAGTGTTCAAGAATAGCTTTTAATATCTGCAAAGGACTCCAGTGCAAACAGTAATAAGCAGAACTTGACCAAGGCAGAATGGCGATGAAAGAGCTTCCTCCCACCACACAAACCACTGCCCCAAATCCGTACCAGGCTGGGATCCCTACAGACAGCTCTTCAGATCAACCTGGCCCCAAATTCCATGTCTCTGATGGGGTACAGGCCCACACACCTCTGACATTCTTGCCTGGCCGACCTGGAAACTTTACTTCTCCCCAACCTCTAGTTAAAGTTAGAAAATGATACCAAAGTGAACACCAGGTGGGACAAGAGATTGCTCTGCAATATTTGCTTGTTCTGATTCCCCCAGAAGAGCCCTAGAACAGCTGGGTATACAAAGCTTTGGAGTCATAAAATAAAGAAAATACTCGTTAAATGCATACAGCTACCAAATTGGGAAGAAGAGATAATCACCTTTGGGATGATAAAGATCAACTGTAAGAAACACAGCTGTTTTAGATGGAAGGAATGTTTCTTTTTCTTTGGTGTTTATTGATTTAAAAAAAAAAAACAACCTTATAACTTAAGATTTAAACTCAACAGAAAAATAACTTAAAATTACTTTAAGATGGGTCAAAATGATTTCTTAGTAATCTTCCCAATCAGAATGCTGTGACCTGACAGTGGAAAACAAGAGGCTAAATCAAGAAGGAAAACTCAATGGGCAAGATGGAGGGCAAAGGCAGAGGGACTGATAAGTGAACAGACCCTCACCCCCCAACTCTATACCCTGCCTCAAGATGATTCCTTCTGAACTGGGGAGTTGGTCTGCCAAGAAGGAATGAGTGGTTACCTGCTACTGAACAAAGAAACCGTACAAGGTAGAAGGTGCTAGATCAATCCCAACAGCCAAGGTGATAGGCCAACCAGACCAGCAGGTCTCAAGTGAGTTAAAGGGTCTTAAAAGGCATCAGGCCCATTGACCAAATGACCAGTTCAAAAGAATTACCAATTAACTAATAAAACTTTTAATGAATATTCTTGAATACCACCAATATTTAAAACAGATTCTTCAAAAATATTTATTATAGTTAAGTTTTTGATAACTTGGTAAATTAATCATTTGACTAACAAATTTGTTTTAGTGACTTAAGTCGTAGGACCATTTCAGATGATTATGGAAAAGGTAAAAAGAAGTTAGGGTGATCAGGGCTGTGAAAAGACTGCCTTAGTTCCTCACTCTGCAGATACGATAAAGCACTGCATTTGTATCTTTGGTGACTCTGACTGTCCCCATCCAGACCCATTAAATGTACTATCTACCAAGTTCTAACAGTCACTTAATTTCTCAGAAATGTCTGGTAAACATAGCCCTGGCTGGTGTGGCTCAGTGGATTGAGCACAGGCCTGAGAATCAAAGGGTCACTGGCTCAATTTCCAGTCAGGGCACATGCCTGGGTTGTGGGCCAGGTCTCTAGCTGGGGGTGTATGAGAGGCAACTGATTGATGTTTCTCTCCCCTTCTCCCACTTCACCTTTCTCTAAAAATAAATAAATAAAACCTTAAAAATTAAAAACAACAACAACAAAACATGAAAGAAAAAAATGCCTGGTAAACAGTCCCAGTATGTGCTGCTAACAGGCAGGCAGAAGTTCCAGCACTAGTTATTTGTAGGTATGCAGCACAGCTTGTTTAGACAAATGAAACTTTCCTGCTGGGTCTCTATGTGAAATGAAAGAGTTGAATGTCTCTGGAGATAATTTATGCTTCCACCTAGAAGGTTTCACTGAAGAAAGGGCAATACTAACCACACTCTAGAAAAAGACATTGTTGGTTAATGGAAACTCATATTGGAAACAAAGTTAAATGATCTTCATTGAATACTTGCAATACTCAATGAAACACTGTGCGCTGACGTCAAAGGACTTCATTAAATTTTCTCAATTTACAGTTTCCTGATATTTGTAACATATCATATTTTGTGCTTAGGCTGTTTCCCAGATGATATATATTGTCAAAACAAAAGGGGGTAAGTTTAAGCAGTAGGAAGGATTTATACAGCTACTGATAAGAATTTAGATTAAAAGTTAATTTTGTTTTTGGTAAAGATTTTTACTTATTTTTAGAGAGCAAGGAGGGGAGGAAGAGAGACATTGGAGAGAGACATTGATCCATTGCCTCTCGCACACCACCAACTGTGGACTAGGCCCAGAACCCAGGCACATGCCCTGACAGGGAATCAAAATGGGGGCCTTTTGCCTTGCAGGAGGATGCTCAACCAACTGAGCCATGCTGGTCAGGGCTAGACTAAAAGTTATTCTTCGAAGGCCCCATAAACTCACGTTCTCAGGTGGAGGGGGGAAAAAAAAGCGTAACAGTAGTAAAACCCTAAAATTATACAAATACTTAGATTACTAGTAATTATGGACTAATACTTACTTCCCAATCTTTTCCCATGTTTTCCAATTATTGAGGCATAATTCATAGTCATGGAATGATTTTCTACAGAAACTGCTCTCGTGGTGAAATGCTAACATGATTACTCATTCATTGCTTCCATGAAAATGAACAGAAGTGTTCTCCTTAGTCCTAGGGCAGAGGCAAATATCAAACCACCAGTGATTTTTAAATCCTCACATGTGAAGGACAGAGAGCCAGCGTGCTATGTTAGGAATGTGAGCATCTCTGAAAGGAAGCCCTTGGGTATGAGGCTTAACTCTGTTTGATCAGTTCACGTCTTGATCACTCAATGATCAGAGACTGGATACAGGAAACGAAAAGTTATGAGAGAATAGGACAAACAAAGGTGGGAGTGGGGGTGGGATGGGGAAGCCTTCTGAAGTACTGAAGTGTACACAAAGACCAACAAAGTAAGCTCACCCCACAGAGGGACAGCTGGGCATCAGGTTACCACTATAGTGGACAACGGCTCTGAAAGCATTCTACATCAGCGATTTTCAGCTTTTTTCATCTCACAGCATACAAACGAATTATAAAATTCTGCAGCACACCATAAAATACATTTGCCAATCTGACAAAACAGGTATAATTTTGATTCATTCACATGGGACGTCTGTTGTGTTAGCTGTTGTCATTTTTTCATTTGACAGTCTAAGGAACAGAGGTCAGTGCCCCTGACTAAATAGTCAGCTATTTCATGTTTTTATGTAGAAAATCACTGTTCTACATCAAAGTCACTGGAGGAGCTTGTTTAAAACTGTAGATTCCAGTGAAGAGAAAGAACAAGCCCATCTAATTTGGCAATTCTCCTGAACTGCCTTAGAGGGAACTAAGTGACATACGGTGGGAAACTGATAAAGAAAAATCCCTCAAGTTTCACAAATAATAGTGACCACAAAAACACAGATTCCTCACCCTTCCTCTAAGACAGCAATTTTCAACTGGTGTGCCACAAGAATCTTTAAAACATGCAATACCTGACTCTCTAGTCAGGGACACAGACCTCTTTTCCCCTAAGACTGTCAAATAAAAGAAAATGACAACAGCCAACAAAATAATAGCCTTCCAGTGTGACTGAATTAAAATTACACCTATTTCTTTGTAAGATGAGCAAAAATTTATTTTTTCGTGTGCTGCAGAATTTTAGTAATTAGTTTATGTGTGCCATGAGATGGAAAAGGTTGAAAATCTCTGCTCTAAGAGTTACTGAACCAGGAGGTCTGGGTGGAGCCCAGGAACCAGTTACTCTGATGCAGTGGGTCCACGGACATGCTTTGAGAAACAGACAAAACTAACTCTGAGGTGCACAGTTACTCCTACAAGGGCCATGGCTGATGGCTTGCCATCCATGTGCTGCCAGTGGCCCTGTCTCAACTATGCTATTCTGAATTCTACAACCCTCCCTGGCATAAACAGATTTTCATCAGTTACACTTTCCTTCCATTTAGAGACCTGGATCAGGAGCTGCCTGGGCGCCTCGTCCAAATTTTCCACATCTATTCTCTAACATATGACTGAAACAAATCCTAACACCACTCTTGTGAGCAATTTTAAATAAGCAGCACTCCTGATAAAACTCTTGTGTTACAACTTTAAGAATGGTAAAGTCTCATAATGTAGTTCTTAATTTTTCTCAAAATGAAAAAAAAAAAAAAAAGTCATACACTAAAACTTCCTATGAGAAATTACCCTGGTAAGAGGCCACACCCGGGGCCTAACAGTAGACTCCCTGGGAGAACCTGATGAGGAAGCCCCTTTGGGCACCAAACGTTAGCAGGTTAGATAAGCTGAAGATGTGTCCCACTTCCAAACAATGCCCTTAAAAAAAACCCCAGACTGTACTGTCGTGAAGGTCAGCAATGACCTCACTGACAACTCCAGTCCCACCTGGAGTCTGAGTTTCCCACCTTCCTGCAAACACTCCTTTACTCTGTGTTAAGACCATTTTTCTGATGAAAATGGAAGAACAATGTCACCAGGAATCAGGTGGCCTCCTCTTCCAGAGGTACCCTGAAACAACTACTCCCCCCACACTCTGCTGCACACCCAGCCTTTGAGAAAGCCCATCAGACCTCAATCTCCATCTACAGAAAGACGACACAATATTCACCTCTTCCCAAACTTGCTCCTGTTCCTTTATCAGTAAAATTTTAAATACTTTTAAAGTTCTTATATCCATGTAAGCTGTCCTGGAAAACTGTATAATGAGTATGTTTAACAGCTGTGTCACTTATTAAATTCAAATTATGAGCAAGTAAAAGAGCATGCATACTTTATTTTACAGGATCTAAAACTGTATTGTTTCCAATACATCCTGATTTCAGATATATTACTATGTGAAAAAAATGTGCATCTTGGAATCATGAACTATAGTATGGTGAAATTTCAAACAAACTTCCAAAATCTGTAGAAAGGTAAGAAATTTTAAATAAAATGGCCAAAGATAAGAAGTGCAATGATACATCTGAAAATTTAGGAAAATGTGCTACCTGCATTTGAACACAGTACTGAGAACATGTGTGCCCTCAAGAGTGACCAACATGCCACAGGAGCTCTGACCCTGTCAGTGCCCCTGAAGCCTATCCCACAGGATGACAACAGAGCACCATGATCTGCAGGTCTCCAGGCCCCCATGACTGCAAGTTACATTTAACTCTCAGTGGACAATGATTTACCCGCAGATTTACCTGCACATTCTAGTGATACTCTTCTGCTCTCATCTTAATCACTTCCGCTGCACCATTTCCTCCTGTTCAAACACCCTCCCTCTTTTGACTGCAGGAACATCATTCCCTTGCTGTCCCCTTTGCTGGTTCCTCCTTGATCTGCTCTCTCTTCTTGTTCTCTCCCCCCATATGGTTTTGTTCATTCCACAGCCCTTGCTGCAATATGGTTACACCAGCTCCCACATGGGCAGCGCTGCCCTACTCGTATGCCTACTAGTCTCCTGACACTCCCACCTGGACATCTCACAAACATTCAAAAGGAACACATATGAAGTGGAATTACTGATGCCTGCCCCTTCATCACCCTTCTCCAAGTCTGTTCCTCCTCCAGCTCTGTAAATAATTCTACCATCCCCAAGTCAATTCACATGGCAACCCCACACAACTGCTGCAATGACAAACTTCCTCTTAGTCTCCTGTCCCTATTGTGATCAGCCACCTCCAAGCCTTAATCTCCTATGGCCCAGACCACAGCAGTGGTCACCGCCACCCACGGCCCTCCCTGAACTGGTTCTTGCTTGGTCCCCCAAATCCACTCACACTGTTCCGCCTTCACTTGAGTCATTTTTCCCACTTGGACTTCTGACATTCCCTACACAAGCCAATGTTCTCCCAGTTCCCTGGGGTCTTTGTGGCTTCTGCTCATCCTTCTGATCTTGCCCTCAAATCTCCCTCTGTGGTGCAGTCTTCTCTGATGGCCCCATCTAAGGAGGTTCCTGTGTCAACCTCAACCACTACACACTACTTAGACCTGTTGGGGCAGTTTGTCCTTTGTTATTATTTTTTCTCCAGCACCACCTCCCCACAGTTTCATGAAAGAGGATGAACTCTATGTCACACACACCTGCATTCCAGGTATACCTGGGCCCAGAGAGGGCATTCAACAAATGTGGCAAATTAAAGGAATGGCCAAATCCCCCCTTTCTAACGCCACACTATGATGTTAGAATCCTCTAGAAAGGAGGAGAGGAAAAAGCAAGAGCTCCCTGGCTAATGACCAAGTGGCTTAAATAGACCATGAAGAGCTCAAACAGGGCTTCAGAATCCTGACCCTAACTGTTTGGTATACTGAATCCAGTTGGGCATCAAAAGATTACTCCTCATAGCATGACAAAACACACAAATAAATTCAAGGATTCGTATTTTTCTTTTTTCATTAATGAGACTTAAGATTTGTGGTAACTGCTTGCCCTCACTGTGCCAAAATCTATAATTCCAAGGGACAACATACAATTTAGAAAATTTAAGGAGGACCACAAAACATGTTCGAGGAACTGCAAACACACCATATAAGCACAGTTTAGTGGAGCACTCCCAGTGGGCTTGGAGCTAAAACATGACATCAGACACAATTAAAAAGAGTATTGGGCTTTGTAGATAGGAAGCTGTAGAACCTGAACAAACCAAAACCCCTGAGAACCTCAACTTCCTCATCTGTAAAATGGGACATATAATGACGTCTTTCCAAGAGACTGTTGTGAGGAAAAACACAGGTCATAATGGTACTCAAAAAGATGTCAGGTGAACTGTGTGCATTGGCTGTCCCACTTCTCTGCTCAGCCCCTCTCATTCCTGCCCCTACAACATGAAGGCTGTGACTGAGTCACTCTGGCACAGACATACACGCTGGCAGAGCCCTCTCATCCCCCTATAAATGTGTGAGGAGCTCACTCAAGGTCTGCCCTCCAAAGGTACCTGCTGAGAATCTCTCACGAAGTCCACAAGTGTCCCGGTGGGAAAGTGACGGCTAAGAAAGCACTGCAGATGCTAGGGGGAATGGGTAGAGAGAGGGAGAGGGAGACAAAGAAAGAGACAAAGAAGAAAAGAATTGGTTTTATTTCTGTTAGATGTCACAAAGACAGACAGAATGCAATGCTGTTGTTACTGCCTCACCTAACTATTCCCCAGAGCAGGGGTTTCACTTGGGGCCATTGTGAGGAGGAAGAAAGCTGGAGGGGGAGAGTGCTATGAGCATGTAGAGTGGGTGGAGACCAGGAATGTTGCTAAATGTCCCACAATATGCAGGACAGCTGCCGCTGTAAAGAATGATCCAGTCCCAAATGTTAATAGTGCTGAGGAAGAAAGAAGCCCTGCTCTAGACCAAAGGGCTGTCCCCACTATCCCCACCAGGTCTGGCAGAGGTGAAAGAAACCAGAAGCCTCTTCACAGTCAAGTTTAAACTTGACTCTGACAAATGCACCACTTTCAGAAATTCAGTCCCCTGGATCAGCATAGGAAGGCAGGGGACTATGGAGTAAAGGGATTCTGCCACCAGGTTGTGAGTAAAGGAGAAAGGATGAGAAACTGGGGCTGGATAAGATTAGGAAAGAGAAAGGAGAAAAATATTAGGTCAGACTTTCCCAGACTATGAAATACAAGATAACTGTGAAGATGCAAATGATCTTACTCTGAAGCCAAAACGTGCTCCAAGTCACTGAGCAAACTCAGGTGATGACTGCCAGCACTGGAGTCCATGTTACTGGCCCCCAGTAAGAAATGGAAACGGAAAGGCAGGTGATATTAGGGAGAATGTGGGTGCTGGACGTGGACTGCTGCCTCCAGAGCTAGGAGGAATGAGCTAGGGGAGCAGTGGGCTTTGCTTAGGTTCTGGATGTGTGTGGCTGGAACTAGACAATCCTGGAAGGGCAGGTTCCCAGCAACAAACCCAGGGAAGAACAAAGTTAGTTGGCTGTTTCTGGCCTCAGTGGACCAGCAAAAGCACATCAGATATTCAGTAGCTACGTGTGCACAGTGAGGTCTGACAAAAACCAAAACAAAACAAAAACCCCACCCCCTTTACTGTTTGGAATTAAAGGAGATTCTATTCTGTGGTGCAAAAAGGAGCTCTTTTCCCCATAATATCCTGGTTAGTTAGGCCAAGAGGTTACAAGGATAATTCCTATTTTATAGGTGAAAAAATCTTAGGGAGAATGAAGACACATGAAACCATCTATCAAGTTAGACACAACACCCACATCTCACAGACATGACAGAGTCCTCAGAAGATGAACGTGCTTCGTTTGACTGTAACACAAATCAATGGGCTTCTACCAACAGCCTCAACCACTAACAGACAGAAAGTGTGTGAAAAACCTGTCTCTTGGATTCTCTTGGCTCCACTACTGAATCAAGAAGGAGACTCTGAAGAGAAAGGTACAGTGATTCACAGCCATGAACTCTGTCCCTGTAACAAAGGGGAGCCTGAGAGGACAGGCTGAATCATCTCTATCTGACTGCCAGCTCATGTCAGAAAAGGTAAACTCACTCAGAGAGAGCTACTTATAAGAAATATAGGTTATTTTCCTATCACCTACAACACACTTTTAGTCCCAGATCTTTACTATCAGCACAATAAAATTCACACAGCAAAGCACCTTGAGAGTCAAGAGCAACTTACCATGTTTGGCACATTGGTGACTGAAGCATTCTTGATGTCTGCAGGGAAGGGAGGCAAACTAGTGACCACATTCTGTTTGCTGGGTAACTGAGGGTTCACTCCAGGGGCTCCCATTGGCTGTCCTCCAGTTTGACTAAAGGGTTGTCCAAATGGACTTGTTGTGTTACCAGTCATTCCCATCTGAAACAAAAAGAAGCAACATCAGCTGTTCGAACAACATATAAAAGGGCCACAGAAATGCTCACTTTGACCCAGGGAAGCAAAGTGTTATTTCCTATGAAAGCTTCAAATCAATTATAAATTAAAGGTTCATTCTCAGTGTTCAGTCAAAATTATGAACAGAGCAACTTGCCCAAATAGCTACACACTAAGGCAGAAGACTAATAAAGCTGTTTTCAACAGCTACAATTGTCTCCTCCTCCTAAATGCAACCCAAGAGCCAGCAATTCCCGTCCTTACCCTCAGCCATACTCCTCAACAAAACCCCCCAGAATCACTGACAAATGGGAAGCTCCTTCAGCTTAATCTTAATTACTCTCTAAGAAAAGTTTCTTTCAGGTTTCCCCATAAGACTGAAACTAACTTTCCATTAGTTCAAAACGCACAGTAGAAACACTGATGAAAAATGATACACTGTCTGGGATTTGCTTTAAAATAACCTAATGAGAGGTAAGAGGTACTTACACAAAAAAAGCCTGGATGACAAAGGACTGGCCATATGTTAGTAACTCCCAAATAGGTGACAGGTGACACCTGTGAGGGGTTGTTATACTATCCTCTCTAATATTAAATGAGTTTGAAATTTTCCGTAATAATTTTTTTAATTAGTGAAATAAAACATGTAGTAGTTAAGGCAAGAACAAGAAGAAGGAACCCCCACCTATGCCTCTGCAAGGGCCTGCAACCAATACATGAGTCAGGATTCCCTTCTAGTCAATGAGCCAGGCTGGATTCCCTATGGACACCACAGCTCCAACCCCCACAGGAGAGAATCTGGGAAACCCCAAATTGATATCCTGATGCTCACCTGCCTCCTCTGGAGGAAAGAAAAGAAACCAATCATTAAGAAGCTGGCTTTTCTCACTGCTTCCTTTGCTCTTTCATAAAGTTGTAACATCCCACCTGCTGTATACTGCTCACTCCACTTTCTTCCCTACATTTGATGTTTGAAAACTGGTACTTTAAGACACATTTTGTTAATGGATGAACAACATAAATAGAGAGAAACTCCTGGGAGGAAGGGGTTGACCCAGGGAAGACCTCCTAGGAGAAGGTGTTCCATTCAAGACATCCTGGCTCAGTTCTTTCCATCAGCCTCACATGGTGACTGTTGCTCTAGCCCATTCATGCTGGGTAACTTAACAGTTCCCTTCTATATGCCAAGACAAGTGTCTTGAACAAGATGAATTACATTATTTCTTTCAGCTCTAAAATTCTAGGTTGCAAACAAAGCAATGCTCCACATAATTGACCCTTTTCTGTTGAAATGTTCATATAAAAACACAAATAAAACCAAATTAGTATAATGATCTTGGTCTGTGCATTTTCATACGCACAGGTGGGTTTTCACATGCAGCCCTTGCAGCTGTCATTTATCATCTTTTTAAAAAAATCCTCACCCAAAGACATTTTTTCCTGTTGCTTTTAGAGAGAGAAGCAGGGAGAGGGGAAAGAGAGAGAGATGCGAAAGAGAAACATAGATTGGTTGCCTTCTTGTAAATGTCCCGACTGGGAATGAAACCCCCAACTTTTTGGCTTATGGGATGACACTCCAACCAACTGAGCCACACCAGCCCAGGCCATTTCTCACCTTTTTGAAAGTGAACATATTCTAGCTGCCACTTTTGCCCTATTTGCTTTACTTGAGTAAATAGAAACAAACTGAATTCCACTGAAATGCAAATTCAACTTAAATAAAACAAAAATAATTTTTTCAAAAAGACCACTAGCCTCAACTTTGAGTTCTGATGACCTAAGGAATATGGTAGCTCAGTAAACTATTAATATAAAGGGCATTTCTGAGTCTCAACTAGGTTCTTTCAGTTGTTAACTGAAGCTCAGATCTGAAGCAAGACTTTCTATTTTCAGAAAGTATTACATCCACTAGATAAACTCCATGTAGCAATGCTTCTCTCAGAATTTGTTTTATTGCATAAAATCAATCTGCTGAAACACCTTTCTTAGAGGCTCACAAGTATCTGGGAAAAAATGTAGTTATAATTTCCATTTCTTAAATTTCATTTGAAAATATCCTTACTAGGCCCACATATTCGTAAGACACATGCATCTATTCACCCCTTCTTGAATTCATCCTTGCAGTTTAGCCAGCAGAGGTTTCCCCTGCCTTCTGAAAGTAGAGTTCCTATGAAACCTTTCGTAAACCAAAAATGGTGTAAAGCAAAGAAATTATCATTAATTTATATAGAAAAATTGCTTAGTGCTCCCAGACCCCCCAAAACATACCAAATAAGACATAAAACCTAAACTAACACTAACATATAGTAAAAGTTAAGAATGATATAAATACACACCACACTTTGCACACTCACCAATCCACTCAAGCAAAAGGCTTTCCATTTTATCCATTAATGGATATCAACTAAAAGAGAGCATCCTTTGCTACTAGCAGAACCAATAGTAATGTAGGCAGCTTTCAAGACTCCGGCTCTCTGCATGCATGTAAATAGTACGAATGGTGGACACAGGCAAGATCAATGCACACAAAAGGTGTTTATTTTCACCGCAATCAAAATGCTTAATTATATCCAGTTTTACACTAAACTGAGCCTCCTCAGGAGCTCTCTTAGGCTTTTCTGATACCTTAGGACACATTTTGTTAATAGATGAACAACATGCATAGAGAGAAAGCCCAGAGCTCACAGACACAGTTCACAGGCCTGATGCTAAGATGCCGAGTGTGGTTCCTGGGGAAGGAGCTCAGCTGGGGTACCCTCGCTGCTTGGTGTGTGTGCTGGCTTGCTGCTGAACGCTATTTTCACCATTTAAAAAAAAAAATTAAGAGCATGAGTTCTCTTAAAATTTCTTTCAGTTAGTGAAAACAGGTACTATTATAGGTCTTTCATAAAAGCAAAGTGGCATAACGTGAACAAAAAGTGGGCAATACTTGTGTTCACCAAGCCTGGCTCTGTGCAGAGGCAATTTTCCTACTTCTTGTCATGGAGTTCACTCCTGTTACATAATCACCAATTTGACAAAGAAAATCCAGGTCACTTTGGAAGTCTCTAACATCAATGAACCAAAGTGGATAATGGCTGGAGACCAAAGAGGAGATAACTTGTCCTTTCAGTCACACCAACCATCCAAGGATGTTGCCCCTTTGGGGCAGAGAAGGAAATAAATACTCAGAGACCAAAGAACTCCCAAAGGGATCCTGTGGATCTCGAAGTTCACCCCACATGCTTCAAAAAACCTGTTTCTAAAAAAACATTGTAAACATTTTTGACAACATTCATATGATCACCTTGCCAGGATAAAAATGGGGTGAGTGTACGGTCTGCCTCATCCCTTGGGTACTATTTGCCTGGTGAGCTTCTGGGGCAAAGCACTTTCTAACTGTCTGAACTAAGGTGCTCCAGATTGTTTTGGAACACTGACAGGTTTCATAAAAAATTTTCTTCACTTACTCTTTTTGGCCATCCAATAGTGAAGAAAACTATCTCAACACAGTCTCAGTCCTCATGGGACAAGGAGCCAGGTACAATCAAAATGAAAGATCTGATGACCTAACAGATGACAGGTAGGTAAGGAAGGTCTAGCTCACAGGGGACTGACTATACATTTAAAAAATATGAAAAATGTCCTTTCCTCAGCCTGGAACAACAAACACTTTCCAGAGATGAACCAAAGTAAGTCTAGGCTACCTGCAGAAGGTCAAACTCTAAGGTCAGGCCTCAGGTCTCTCAGTCCAGGGCCAATCCCAGCCTTTCTGTAATGAGTTAGAATTAATAGGGCAGAGACCAAAGGACGGTCCTCCAACTGGCCACTGCTACCTAGCTCTAAGCAGCTCCTCCACCCCCGGGTTCCAAACTGTCTCTTGACAGAGCCTGGTAGGACCAGAAAGATGTTCTCTAGTCCTGGCCTGCAGTTTGGGTAAAAACCATTAGCTTCTAGAGACTTCTAGATTTCTTAATTTCTGTTCTACATCCATTGTCCTTTGATCAGATCAAACATTCTCAAATTAAGACTCACACACATTTTTAGCATCAACATATAACAAAATAGTCAATTCGAGATGTAAAAATCTACATATTTCTTCTAATTTCCGGACAGTTGATAACAATTTAGTAAACTTGGCTTTATTTTCAACTGAAGTTTATCAGAATTTGGTTTAAAGCTGTGTAAGAACCACCATGTAATCTTTTCAATAAAATCCAAGAAGCAGAAGAGCAGAAATAAGCAACTGCTGATGGTAAAATTTATATAAAATATGAACAAATTAAAGCCTATATTTACCTTCTGCCTCATTCTGCAATAACCCATACATGTTAAAACTTCCTTTTACTTTGTTTTTTCCACAGCCCCTTTAAGCATTAATTTAAGTTCAATTTCAGAAAACAGGAAAAGCTAATTACATTAAGTACCTAAAAAGGCAAGTTCTCCTATAATGAAATCTAAATTAAGGAATGCCTTATAGGTCTACCATGTTTCCCCATGGGCGGGGGCGTGGGGGGATTCTTGTAAACCAAGTATATTTGTCTGCTGTCTGTGCCTATCGCTTCGACAAGAGAATAAACACACTATTAAAATCCCCGTTTACAACCAAAGAAGAAACTTAGTAAGAAGGAAAAAAAATACTAGTGCCAAATCTGGAGGCCTACCTGCCCTCACAACTCAAGGACAGGGATTAAGTATTAGACTCAGCATGACTCGAAAGCATGAGATCCAGTGAGAAAACCTCTTTATTAGTTGGCAAAAAACTAAACAAGGCCTACATTAGCCTTTATTACCAAAATAAAGATAGCAACTAAAGCAAATTCTAGTGACAGTTGGTTCAATCAAAAACTGCTGAAGTCTTGAGCTGTCTGCAAGTAGGTGAGTGACAACCACCCACAGAAGATGGATAGACAATGCGGTTCCTTCTACTCTGGCGAAGACATGTACTACAGATATACTATGGAAAGTACAAAAAACTACACAACTGTATGGCATTATCTACCATAATAATACTTATGACAATCCATCCTCAATCTGTCTTGGATACAAAACCAGGCTAAAAGTTGCCTTCCTGGAACACATTTCTCTGTGTCCGTGGGCCCCAGCACATAGTGGGTTGCTTTAGTATTTGTAGAAGGAACCAAATAATACTAGAAGAGACCACATATCAGGCAGTCCTTGGGAACCCCTACGCTGGCACTGAGGACAGAGGCAATCAAACAACTGTGGGCCAATTACCTAAGCCAGGCACAAATGAGGGTCACCACTGGCTGGAGATGGGACTAGGAGAGGCAGGAGTAACAGTCTCCTTTCTATCTTCTTAATATCTGCCATAAGGATATCTATCACCTACTAGTCAGAGTGAACAGATATGGAGTGGACAGGCATGCAAGTGGACTGTCCATGCTAACAGCTTGAACACAATATGCCCTGGAGTTGATTTTACAGGATGATGGTAGCTCTGTGTCCCATCATTGCATATATGGGAGCCCCATCTGGCTGTAAAACAGGTCTTCTATGCTACATCCACTGGAGCAAAAAACCCTTGGCTTTGGTACAAGGTCCCAGCCAAAACCCAACCCAAAGAGTTCCCAATTGATGTGCTTATATACTGATCCATCAGCCTCAATGGTCATCTCTGACTGCAAACAGCTTCCTCTGCTGTCTTAGTGTGTGGGAAAAGTATTTCCATTTTTTACTGTGTCATGATATGACAGCTATCAATACATTAATAAGAAAACCAGCTCTGGGCTCCCAAAGAAGAGGAAGATTCTTTTCATTAACCCAAAGATATCTCTATTATTTACCTAACTTACCTCATCAAATAAGATAGTAAGCGTGATAATTTTTTTTAAGTCTTAGAAAAAACTAACTTGTCAGCTCACAAACATGAATGGAAAGTTGCTTGAATCCTTTACAATGTAACTGTGCTACTAAATTACTTTTTATAAAGGGAGTGACTGTTAAAAAAATAAACTGTAATAAAAAAATAAAGTAGTAAAGTGAAAACCAAAAAACTAACTAGGGTTTAAGAAGAAATAACACTGATATTGAAAAGTTTAGAGCAAATTAAAAGGGTGTAACAGATCATCAAAATGGAAGTTTCTCCCCAAAACAGGTTTCTACAATCGTAGTAAGCCAAGCATCCATTTCTTGCTTCTTTGTAGGACAAGGGGACAGAAAAATGCTTTCTTTGCAGTTAGGGCCACCACAGGTTGTGACTCCTCTCCCATTTATCAGCAGCCTAAACAGTTCTAGGATGAGCTATGGGCCAGGGACTATCTGGGAAGTCCATGGCAAACTTGTGTGTGCGTGTGCAAGTGTGTGCAGGAGGGAAGGGAGGTGGTTATGCCTGTCCAAATTTTGTAATATGCATTTTTGAGAGAAAAGATCCATTATTACATTTCAAAGGGGGTCCTAAGATCCCCTAAAGATTAAGAACACCTGCCCCTGGATAAGGAACCCCCTACCCTGCCCACCTCTCACAACTCTTAGGGAAGGGCAGGACCTCCCCCCAGATCTCACATAACCCTGCCATATATGGTACACACTCTTTCATCCAAAGACATCTACCACTCACATAAATGACTACCCTCACAAATGAACTCTCCCCAATATTATCTCCAAATGTCTCTTGAAATGCACATTCACAAGAAGGATCAGATCACAACCATTTATGAGCTAAAAGCTAGTGGGGATACACTGTGTGACCAGAGGAGAATATCTGGAATGGGAGGACAAAGGGCAGATGGTAGGACTGGAGGAGGACAGCCAGAAACATGCTTCCACTTCATGGTTTTACACAGATTTGGCCAGGCCTTCAGAAATGCTTGAAGAGGCAACAAATGCTGAGTTTGATGTGGTTTCGATGAGACCACTAAACACTTTTTTTTAAAAAGCTGAATTCTTCAGTTTTCCTCACCTTGATACATACTTAAAACCACACCACAGAGCAGAGCAATTACAGGAAGTACTGAGAGAGAGAGAGAGAGAGAGAGAGAGAGAGAGAGAGAGAGAGAGAATGAGAATTGTGGGGGATGCTACTAACGCAGGTCATAAAACACACAGAAAGCAAACAAAAAATGACCCTCAGCAGTAAGCTTAGTAGGGACAATTGGAAAGGACAAAATTTTCAGATGGAAGGGCTTCAGAGAGTACTCTCTGAAGTTACGACATATCACTTCATGGACAAGGAAAAGGTGGTCCACAAAGCTTAAGAACACTCCCACCCCTCAGTCCAGAGTCCCCAATCCCTGCCATGAGGCTTGTCACCTCCTTGTAAAGCATAATCATGATTCCTCCAGACACACCGACTTGCACACACATGACACTTGATATCGCTCGACAGAGACAGGCTCAGTCCACAAAGACAAGGCATTAATGCCTGTTTTTGAAAAAACAAACAAAACACAAGTTTTATTGGAGCACAGACACAATAAGATTTCATTCAGAGAGGCAGTTAAGTGCTGTGGTTAAGTGGGTGGACCCTAGGAATATTTGTCTGGTCTGATAGTGGCTCTGCCACTTGCTAGATGCGTGACTTTGGACAATTTACTTGAACCTCTCTGTATCTTGGTTCCATCACCTATAAATTGGAGATAATAGCACCTTCTCTGAGGGTTGTGTGAGGATTATAAAACTTCACCTATGTAAAGCACCAAGAAGAGTAACTGATAGACAAACAGTAAGTGCTACAGGGGTTGGCTAGGATATTATTATTTGCTTTTGGGAAGAATCACTTTACACTAGATAGAATTTCTTTCAGAAGTATGCTTAGGGTAATGATAAAATAAATGAACATTTTCCAGAGGCCGTGTGATAGTGGGGAGTGGTTCAAACAGGTAGGATCAGAGGAAGAAGCCACCTGAATTACTAACATTTGACTAAGACAAATTCAAAGGAACATGAAATGAATTTGTAACAAAACAATCATTTACTAGTTGCAGAAATACTTTTAATAGACAGTATTTTCCAAGTGTCTTACTAGATCACAATCATTTCCAACTATTCACTCTAGATTGTTTTCCAGCTTTAAAAATACTTAACAATGTTTGCCCTGGCTGGTATAGCTCAGTGGATTGATGAGCACGGGCCTGCGAACCAAAGGATCGCAGTTCGATTCCCAGTGAGGGCACCTGCCTGGGTTGCAAGACAGTTCCCAGCAGGGGATGCACGAGAGGCAACCATACATTGATATTTCTCCCCATCTCTCCTTCCCTTCCCCTCTAAAGATAAATAAATAAAATCTTTTAAAAAAAATCTTAAAAAAAAACTGCATTAGCTATAAAAAATAGAATAAAAATATTTAGAATGTTCATTTCAAACTTAAAATATAGCAAAAGCAGTAACAATATATAATCAAAATACCCTAGCCTAATCTTCATGGGTTGAAATTTAAATCAAAACATAGAGGAATCAAACGAGAAAGAATGTTCCTATGAAACAGAAATTGATGCAACTCCCACTTTAAGGGGGCCACAACATAGCAACAAATGCTCCAATTGAGATGTGGCTTCAACCTAACTCGACAAGTTTATTAACCTGAAGTTTTTAGCATCTTTCTTCACACTTTGGTATATATGTAAAGCAACAAAATTAATATAAGATTGTAAAAACAACACAATTTAGTACACCAAGAACAAAATTTGCCAAATAATTAAAGAGCCACAAGTATTCATTCTTTCCAATAACATAAAGAGCCGGAACTAACCCAGAGTATGGCCATATCATTCATGAAGCCAAAAACATTTTCTCTTGGCAACCTACCATTGCTGGGAGAAAGCCAAAAAAAGCAGTTTTCATGGAAAGACACATGGCTGTATTCAGTTGTCTGCTATCACCCGCGTGCTCTTGGAATCCTTCCAGTACCTCAACTTGGCAAATAAAGAATAAGTAGAAATACGCAACAGATCACAATGCCAAAGGCACTGCCTGGTTGTCCAGTGTCACTTGCAATAAGAGAACTGGGCTGGAGACCCTGGGCACGTGCACAGCCCTTCTCACTGGACTCCACTCTTACAGTGATGTCAACTTTTAGAGAGTTCAGGGAAATACATAGCCCCGACGTCTGAACATTCCCCCTAGACTGATAAATCACAGCTGGGAGATGGGTAAAAGTACTCAACAACTCGCACAGTATTTCACTTGGATAATATGTGACCAGAATGTGACTTAGAAAATAGGGTAGGAAACTCCTGCAGGGAAGGTTACAGGACTGGGGATCACTGTGGAGTCTTGAGGCCTTGGGCTTCATTTGTATTCAGCCAACTGCCACAGAAACTTCCAGCAACAGAACCGGCACCCTAACACTGATGGCATACTTCGAAGGTCACAATAGTTAGATATACCAGCTCTCCAGGGTGCAATGTGCATTAATTCACAAGCAAAAGCATCAAGCTAAGGTCTGTGGGGAAAATGTTTCTGTGTTAATCAGGTGTGTGGCTGAGACAAATCTTTTGTCGTCTAAGTCTTAGTTCTCCTCAGCTATAAAACAAGAAGCATTTAGATTACCTCTAGGTGATCTTGAATGTTCCTTCTAATCCTAAAATCCAATGAAGTTTCTGATTTTAAACAATCAGTGCTTGAATCACCTGAGGTCTATACTCTTGAAAGGTCTAGCTATTTGCAGTGAGTAACAATTGAGGACTTGAGTCTGCTCAAGCCAACAGAGCCAGTCTCTACAAAGAGAGGACCTCACCATAGTAATACTCCCTGTGGCAAGCCTGTAGGGTAGCCAGGGGCCTGTCTAGGAGGCCAAGGATTTTGTAGTGTACTCCAAAACACACAGGGCCTGGGCTTTCCACAGCTTAGCATCCTCCACACCATTTCCCAGAGTATGTTACAGATATTACAACTAAGGCAAGGCAAAATAATCCAAGGTGATGGTGATAAACTTAAATCGATTACTTCTCCTAATTCTTCCAAGTCTTAATATCTTCTTAGGTAGAAAAGCGCCCTGTTTCGGATTGAGTACTCCTTTCAAATAATGCAAAGCCAAGGCAAGCTCACAGTGGCCATGGAGAAAGAGGAAGAAAGAGGAAAAGATGATAAAAGAATAAGAGAGCCCTGACTGGTGTGGCTCAGTTGGTTGGGTGTCGTCCTGCAAAGCAAAAGGTCGACTGTTCGATTTCCGATCACAGCTCATGCCTGGATTGTGTGGTTGGTCCTGGTTGGGGCACGTATAATAGGTAACCAATAGATGTTTCTCTCTTACATCTAAGTTTCTCCCTCCCTCCCTCCCCGCCCCCCTTTCCCTCTCTTTAAAAATAAATAAAATGTTTTTTAAAAAGAGAAAAGGGGAGAAGACAAGAAAAAAGGGAAAAGAACAAGAAAAAACCTTATAAAGACAAATTTTAATTTATACTGCAGCTCAGCTAAAACACAATGGAATACAGATCTGAGCTTTAAAAATAAGTCACTCAACAATCTAAGCCTTTACTCTAAACGCTCTGTAGGGACAGTTCTCCTGTCCCTCCTTCATGGATTTACCATCCACCAAAGAAGTGATGACTCTCCTGTCCCTCCTTCATGGATTTACCATCCACCAAAGAAGTGATGAAACAGAGGAGGCAACAGAGGAACAAGGTAACATCCATCTGTACTGGTAATGCAGGAATACTATGGGGTGGTGAAGGTGCACAGTACACAGAGCCACATCCTCCCTAGTCTAAGGTTGGAGACACATGCTACAAAGAAAGTGGATGTGCGCTATCAGCAGATAGCACTGATACCCACTGCTAAATGTAGTCCAAAAAGGCAGATGGGTCCTGGCCCAGAGAGCAAACAAATGGCTCAAGAGGTCAAACCTCAGCTGGGCCTTGAGAGGTAGGCTAAATACTAACAGTAATATTCACTGTGGCGGCTGCTGTTCTGTATCCTCTCCACGAATGACAAGACACCTCAGAAGGGGCCTGGGTATCCACTAAGCATAGAGAAGTTATTCCTGCAGTTTTAAAGTCCACCTCTAATCAAGTATCTGCAATAACAGGACCTGATGGCCAGACATCTGGCTGGGAGTTAACTGATAGCATTAAGGTATTAATTAACATGAACATCGAGACTGGAGAGAACAGGAGTATGCTGGTTATTAATGCTGCAGATCACTCATAAAAGGTAAGCACTGTCTTGTAAGAGCATCATTCGCAACATCAACAGACAGGAAGGAAAGCTGCAATGATCTCTCCAATCAGATCCTGACAGACTCCCTCTGAGAGTCAGAGCCTCCAGTCTTCTGGCCACTCCCACCTCCACACACCTTTCCTTCAATGAAAGATGCAGCCACATCCTGACAACTATGAGAGTACAACCGCCACGCCGGCCAGCACCTCCTATTCTACAGTAAATCTACAAGCAAGATGGGCAGAAAACATACTCTTGGTCTGTCCTTTATCTCTATGCCCCAGTGCTTCCCTCCCCTGCCTCCCATCAGTATGACTGCTCACCACGGAGATCATACACGCCTGAAAGCCTGTGCACAGGGCTGCTCGGACTTCCTGTTTCTGACTGAGATGGGATAGCACATAGGAAAACACTTTGAAAACCACAAAGTGCTACGCAATCTTGAGGTCGCTTTGAGATCTCTCAAAAATAGAGCACAGAAAACCTCTACCATCAGACAGGATTCTCTAAAGTGAATAGATTTTCTACAATAACACACCAGAAACTGGGATTTCCCGGTATTATCTATCTCTTGCCTTGTTCTAGAAAGGATTTAAGATATCTTGTTTTCCAGTTCATTCTTCATACAGTTGACAGAGAAACATAAAATGAAAACTAAGGCTCACTGAGGGCATGAAGTTTCTACTTGGTAAATAACAAAGCAACCATTACAATAATGTTACTTCAGATCATGCACTATTTTTCAAAAGCCACAAACCAATATGCCACGTTCTTATCCTTAAATACATAATAATATGCATTAATGTATATATACAGAACTACTGCTTTGAATTACTATCCACTGATAACTATATAATCCACTGCACCTCCTAAGTAGAAAAGGTTGACAATGTTCAATTCCTATATCTCATCAAATACTATTTAGATCAGTCTGGACATTTGCCTCAGTAGAACATACACAATAGGTGCTCACTTCCTCAGTATACAAACAAAAAAGGAATATTTGCAGAATGAATTTTACCAAGCAAAACAAAGATGATCGAAGATGATTGGGTGGAGGGCACTTTTGTGAGTCAATACATCTTTATTTTTAAAATTACTAAGATAAAACTCCTGCTTCTGAGATTCAGTCACACCATTCAAACCTCTTGTAAGATGCAAAGTTTTTGGAGTTCACGTGTACCTTCTAAAGTATGTATTACTAATAGAAAAAAATTGTAATAGAAAAATATATAAAAATTTAAAAGTATGAATAGAAGTTATAAATAAAGCTCACATGTATTTATTTTAATAACACCACATTTTTTAAAAAGCAAGATGAATGTTACGTATAAGATACTTAAGATTTTAAATCTGTTAAATTTGATTTCATTTATTTAAAAAAAAGAAAACTATGAAAAAGAGACAAATCTCCCATGCAGAAGAAGTATTCCAAACAAATTCCAAAGCGACTCCACTACAGGAGGTAGATAGAGCACAAGCCCCATCCTCTAAGGGTGGACTATGTACAGTGACTTCTTCCAAAGAGGACAGGATGGAAGGGGGGAAAGGAGGAATAATATTATGGTGGAGACATCTGGCAGACACAACCTGGGCCAGGTGATCAAGGGCAACATCAACCAAGTGATAAGTCATGCTGACAGCATGCACCCTCAGTATGATATGATAAATATGACACTGTAACTTTCCTTGCATAACTCCAAAAGCCCCGGTCTTATCATGAGAAAAATATCAGATCCCGACAGAGGGGCATCCTAATGATACCTGACCAGTACTCAAAACTGTCAAGGTCACTAAAAACAAGAAAAGTCTGAGAAAATGTCACGACCAAGAGGAGCCTAAGGAGACGGGACAATCAAATGTAATGTAGTGTCCTGGATGGAATTCTAAATCCAAGAGGACCTTACAAGGAAGTTAAGGTAATGTGTATAGATTTCAGTTAATGATAATGTATCAATATTGTTTTACTAATTGTAACAAATATAGCAACAGAGATAACTATGTATAGATGGGGATGTGGAGGTGGCAGGGAGATGTGAGAACCTTCTGTAATATCTTTCGATTTTTCTGTAAATCTAAGACTGTTTTAAAAAATAAAAAGTCAACCTTAAAAATGGAAAAAAACTGCCCTGGTGGGATGGCTCAGCTGGTTGCAGCATTGTCCCGTGTACCAAAAGGCTGCAGGGTTCACATGGATGTTTCTCCTTCCCTCCTTTTCTCCCTCTCTCTAAAAGCAATGAAAAAGTGTCCTTGGGTAAGGATTAAAAAACAAACAAACAAACAAAAAAACAAACAAAAAAACACATTTAAAGAAATTATAATTATGCTGGTGGCCTCTTGCATGTAGGGAAACACATTTTCACTAGCCAGAAAAGTGGACTTCTTTATGGGTCCTTGTGAAGCCTGGCTGGATTACTATTTCAAACTGAGAGCCACAGCCCAATCAGACCATAGGGACGGTTCACTCTATACATGGCTGTGTTTCTAGAAAGGTGTAACAGTAGATCCTTTCGTATGATCTAAAATACTCCTGGGAAATTAGATTAGTGACTCTTTTCACTAATCTTTTCTATAGTTATCCAAGTTATCTTTTCTATAAATTTTATAGATGGGGGTAAAACCTGATCCATACACAGAAAATTAGGTAATATACTTCCCCACTACATTTTGAATCCCGCTATATTACAGACAAAATGGTGCAGTAGAGAAAATAGACTTTGAAGTCAGATGCAAATGGGTTGTAAGTCAGAGCCTGACACTTCCTAACAGGTGTCATCTCAAATAATTTCCAAAGTGGTTCAGAATATTTTATTCTATATGTAAAATGGATATGGCACGCATCCCACAAGATTATTAAACATGAGATGAAGTGAGATCATGTACCAGAGGACCTAGCACAGTGCCCAGTACAATGGGCACCTGAGAAATGCCACTCCTTGCCTACACTTCTAACAACTCAGGAAGACTAAATAAAGTAATTATTATCATTGTTCATTACAGGATCATACTGAAATTTTATGTTATAGTCATCATATAATTCTGAAAAATGCTATAAGTACTACATGGGAATCAACATAAAAACCCTAAATGTTTTAACTTGGTGACAGATGGACAGCAAATTACTATCTACAGTAAGTGTAAATCTTTCTAGCAGAAATATTTTGCAGAAGTCAATCCTTGAAGTCATGCTTTGGACCCATTTACATGAAGAATGTTAGGTTTAATACATCCTAACTTTCTTTAAAAAAGATTTTATTTATTTATTTTTAGAGAGAGGGGAAGGGAGAAAGAGGGAAACATCAATGTGTGGTTGCCTCTCACGTGCCCCCTATTGGGGATCTGGCCCACAACCCAGGCCTGCGCTCTGACTGGGAATCGAACCCGTGACCCTTTGGTTCACAGGCCAGTGCTCAATCCACTGAGCCACACCAGCCAGGGTCCTTAACACTTCCTAACTCTATATACTAAACAATAAAGGAAGTAACAGGTAACTTTTAAAGTATGACATACCCAATCACCAACTGGCACAATCATATACCCTAACATAAGCTCACACCATCAAGACTGAGATCTCTCCCAGAGCCTGGAGAGCAAATTCACAACACCAGCTCTTCCCAGAGCTGTCTAGAAAAGCCCACACATTGCCCCACCCTCAAGACCTCCCAAATCAAAATTTGCATCTCAACAAGATCCCCGGGTGAGTTACTAAAGTTTAGGAAGCACTACCCGAATCTATGCTAAAGTCTTAGAAACAGGTAATGGCTGGGTTTCTGAATGGTTCCTGAGACGTTTGCACTGATGGAAAAAGCACCCAAGAGGAATGGAAAGAGCGGAGGCTTCAGATAGGTCCTGGATTGTAAATACTGGGCAGCCATCTCCCCACTGTGACCCTACATAAAATACTTGATTTCTGAGCATTAAGCTCTTCACCTGCTGAGTTAAAAATTACCCACATGGTGACTTTAAAGCTTAGGTACAATGATGTTTCTAAATTTCCTTGTTATATGGGCTGTTCCCTGCCACACAAGGGGAACCCTGAGGGTCAGGCTCTCAGCAGCAGACCCCACACCGCTGTAAATTGTTTGTTCAGATCAGGCAAGTTCCCCAACCAAAAAACCACAGGCAACAAGTAACAAAATGCAGAGATCCATAGGCAACAGAGAGCAGGCCCAGGGAAGAGTGTAAGAAGAGGCTTAAGAGAACCTGTGGTCAGCTACTACTAAGGAATTGCACACTAAATAGATTTCAGAGGGGGCACAGTGCTGGAGACATAGAAATTCTGACCAATCAAAGGTTCACGACCTTCCTAAACATCCCAGGAATTAAATTAAAACCCCTACAAAGACCATGCCTAGGAAGCAAGGCTCCTCAAGATCTGCCTTAAGAAAGTTCAAAAACAAGGCTTGAAAGGATCAAACTGATCTGTGAGTCAAATGTCTGCTAGGATAAAACCCAAAACTCTGTAAAGGAAGACAAGCAAAATTCATACTCAATAATATAACTACCATGTTCACTTCACTACACAGTCAAAAATTAATGAACATCCAAGAGACGGGAAAATGTGACTCATAACCAGGAATCATATTTAAACAAACGACTGACCACCAATGAAATAAACAACTGACATGAATGAGCCTTTCAAAGAAGGGCAAGAAAGAAAGAAAACACAGAGGGACAAACAGAAAACAAGTAGCAAGATAGGAGACTTGAATCCGACCACTCCTATAACAACATTCAATGTAAATACATAAATTAAAAGACTAAGATTGTACTGAAGGACCACTTTGTAAAGGACATGATTGTCTAACCACTATGCAGCACACCTGAAATACAAAATAATACTGAAAGTGAAGTGTAATTGAAAAATAAAATTTAAAAAAAGACTTAAGATTGTAGGAATTAAGAACAAGTTCCAACTGTATGCTCTTTACAAGAGACACACTTTAAAGACACATACAAGAGGGTAAAAAGATATTATTTGTAAATATTAGTCATAAGAAAGTGGAAGTGGCTAGGTTAATGAGACAAAGTAGATTTCAAGGCAAAGAATATTAATAGAAACAAAGGTACATTTAAAATTAAAAAAGGCTCTATTCATCGGGAAGAGTAATAATCCAAAAGGTATATTCACCCAATTAAAGAGCTTCAAAACACATGAAATAAGTGGTCAGATTTCCTTCTGACTAAAGGAAAAATTGACAAATCTATAATTATACTCAGATACTTTAATACTTCTCTCTCAGTAACTGATAAGAGAGACAAAAAAAGGCAAGGGCATAACTGGTATGAATACAATCAACCAACTGACCCTGACGTTTACAGAACGCTACACCCTACAACTATAGGGTGCATGTTTACTTTTGAACACATGTAGAACATTCATCAAGACAGACCATGTGCTGGGCCCCAAAATAAGTTTCCATAAATTTCAAAGGACAAAAATCAAACCGAGCATGTTCTCTGACCACAATAGAATTAAAGTGTTTAATAAAATTCCCAAATATTTGAAAATTAAGCAACATACTTCTGCATAAAAACATGAATCAAAGAAACCATAATATGTAAAAATACTTTGAACTAAATAATAAAACCAAAATATCAAAATTTATGGAATGCCATGTAGAGCAATATTTAGTGTGAAATTTATTGTTCAAATGTCAATACTTGAAAAGTCTAAAACCAATGATCTAAGCACCTACCCCAAGAAAACTTGAAGTAAACAGAAGAAAATAAAGACAGAATTGATGATATAGAACACAAGAAAAAATCGACAAATCAAAAGATGGATGTTTGAAAATATCAATAAAGCTAATAAAGCCCTGCCTAAGCTGATCAGGGAAAATCGAGATAAACACAAATCATAAATATCGGACTGAAAGAGGGAGCATTATATTATTATAGATTCTAGAGGCGTTAAAAAGAAATTAGGGGACTATCGTATTATAAACATCTTTATGCCAGATAAATTTAAGAATAAATGAGTTCCTTGTTTTTACACAAATTACCAAAATTAACACAAATGAAACATTTAAATTGCCTATACCTATTAAACAAATTAAATCATAATTAAACCCCCCCCCCACAAGGAAAATTTCAGACCCAGGTAATTCCACTGGTGAATTTTATCAAACATTTAAGGCATTAAGGAAATAATGGGGGAAAGAAAGGAAAGGGTCATCAAAGGACATGTATAAAGGACCCATGGACAAAGCCAAAGGAGGGGTAGGATTGAGGGTAGGAGATGGGGGTGGGTGGAGCAGGGGAAAGTGGTGGTGGGCAAATGGAGACAACTGTATTCAAACATTAATAAAAAATGATAAAAAATTTTTCCTCAGGAATTTCAGGGGAAAGGGGGAAGGGTTTACAGAAACAAGTATAAAGGACACATGGACAAAAATGGGGGGGTGGAAATGGGAAGGAGGTGGGGAAGGATAGGTGGGTGGGCTGGGAAGAGAGTAAAGGACAGAAAACTGTACTTGAACAACAATTTAAATAAAATTTAAAAAAAAATTTAAGGCATAAATAATACTAACCTTAGATGAATTTTCAGAAAAAGAGGGAAGAGGGAATAATTCCCAAATAATTTTATAAAGCCAGTATATTCTTGATACCAAAACTAAATGACATTGCCAAAAAAGAAAATATAGACCCAAATCTCTTATGAATATAGATGAATACATCATAAATTTTAATAAATCAGATCCAGTAGTATATAAAAAGGGTTATACATTATGATCAAGTGAGGTTAAGCCAGGAATGTAAGGTTGGTTCAACAATCAGAAAGAGGTAGGTACTTCGACACTTGAAAAGAACAAAGAAAATCCCTAAGATCATCTTAATAGATGGAGGAAAAGTATTTGACAAAATTCAGCAATCATTTACGATCAGAAGACGCAGCAAACTAGGAAGGAGACTTCCTCAACCCTATGAAGGATATCTTTCAAGTCCTACAACACTATAATTAATAATAAACAACTGAATGCTTTCTTCCATAGATCAAGAATAAGATGAGGGATATATGCTCTCACTACTTTTATTAAATATTGCACTGGAGTCCTGGCTGGTGTAGCTCAGTGGATTAAGCACGGGCTGTGAACCAAAGGGTCGCCAGTTGGATTCCCAGTTAGGGCACATGCCTGGGTTGTGGGCCAGGACCCCAGTGGGGGCCACGTGAGAGGCAACCACACATTGATGTTTCTGTCTTTCTCCCTCCCTTCCTCTCTCTCTAAAAATAAATAAATAAAATTAAAAAAAAAATACCACACTGGAGATCTCAGGCAGAGCCAGAAAAATAAAAGGCATGCAGATTAGAAAGGAAGAGGCAAAACTGTCCTTATTCAAAGACAACATGACCTAAAAAATTCTAAGGCATCTACCAAAAATTCTAAGGCATCTACTAAGAACTGAATGAGTTTATTTCTCCGTATTAGCAAACAAGTTAAACAATGATGTAAAATCTATAAAGTAAACTGGAATGAAAATAAGAAACTAAGCAACCTGATTTTAATGTTTACTATATAAAGCTAAAGAAATGGACAGATAGATCAATGGAATAAACTAGAAGAGGGGTAATAAACATTTTCTCTATAAAAGGCTAGTTAGTAAATATTTTAGTCTTAGCAGGCAACCTGTTTTCCACCCCTCATTCTTTTATTTATTTGTTAGTTTATTTTTAACTAACCCTTTAAAACTATAAAAACCATTCTTAGGTTATGGGCCATAAAAAACAGTCTACAAGCAAGATCTGGCCCATGGGCTATACAGCTTGCTGATTCCTGAACTAGAGTCCCAGAAACAGATCTCTCCTTATGCAATCATTTCCATTCCAAGTTAATTATTCAAGAGAAATGAAAATTTATATGTCTACATAAAGACCTGTACAAAAATGTTCACAGAAGCTTTATTCTTAATAGCTCCAAACTGGAAACCACCACAATGTCCATGAATAGGAGACTGGATAAACAAATCATGGTATATGCACATAATGGAATATTATTTAGTAATAAAAAGAACTGATTCAGGCAACAACATGGATGAATATAAAAAACATGCTGTAAGCAAAAGCAACCTTGCAAAAAAAGTACATACTGTATGAATCCATTTATATCAAGTTTGATAATGGGTAAAACTCATCCATGGTGAAGGAAATCAGTAGTGATTATTGGCATGGGGGTAGGGGGGACAGGAAAAGGGAGAAATATAAAAGAACTTTCCAGGGTAATGAAATGCCCCCTGTATCTTGATAGGGGTACAGGTTATTTACATAGACCTGAGTTCTGACAAATGCATCAAATTGTAACACTTAAGATCTGTGCATTTCTATGTAAATTATACCTCCAATAATAAAATTAAAACAATATTTAATTTTTTTTAAGATTTTATTTATTTTTTGAAGGAGGGGGAGGGAGAAAGAGAGAGAGAGAAACATTCAGTGTGTGGTTGTCTCTCATGTGTCCCCCACTGGAGACCTGGCCCACAACCCAGCCATGCGCCCTGACTGGGAATCAAACTAGTGACCCTTTGGTTTGTAGGCCGACATTCAATTCACTGAGCCACACCAACCAGGGCAAAAACAACAAAATATTTTAAAAATGAATACATGTAGGCCTTTAACTCCAGATCCTAATTGTTGACCTTTAGTTGAAAAGTGTAACAGGTTATTGGTTTTTCTTACAATTAATACTTTCAAAGTATTAATAAATCTCAATTTTATAAAACATTCACTCAGTTTGCGTTACAGAAAATAATCAGTTATAAAGAACTAGAAAAGAGTTCCCTCCCAACTTGGACTTTACAAAGAGATAACTATAGGTAGACTGGTAGGGAAAACATCAAAGTTAATACTGCTCAGGCTGGGAGGCTCAGTTGGTTGGAGCATCGTCCCATATACCAGAAAGTTGCGGGTTTGATTCCTGGTCACACATCTCTAGGTTTGATTCCCAGTCAGGGCACATATGAGAGGCAACAGATCGATGTTTCTATCTCACATCAATGTTTCTCTCTCCCTCTCTCTCTCTCTCTCTCCCCCTCCCTCTCTAAAATCAATAAACATATCCTTGGGCAAGGATTTTTTTTTTTTAAGTAACACTATGAACTGGATGATAGAATTATGGGCAATGTGCTCTTTTCTAGACTTGCAAATTTTATATAATAAGCATAAACTATTTTTATTTTCACTGAAAACATTTAATAAGCAGTCTCATTATCACTTCAAATATTCTGTAGTTATCTCAAATTCTTTATGTAAGAAAGCACCTACCCCGCTAACTAATCAATCTTCTTTAAAAGTTTTCCATTAAAACATTGCACTGTCCTAAGAACTTTACAGAATTCTCCCTCAGACTCCTTGGTAGTCTGTTAGTGGAAGGTCCTTGTCGCCGTCCCCAGGCCTCCTCCAGACCCATGGAGCCCTACATGTTTCAGTTACGAATGAGTGCATCTCCATCCATGTTGACCAGGCTGGTGTCAAGATCGGCAATGCCTGGAACATGGTATTCAGCCTGATGGCCAGATGCCAAGTGAGAGGACCACTGGGGGAGATGATTCAATACCTTACAGGCACTGGCAAGCATGTTCCCAGGGCAGTGTTTGTACACTTGGAGCCTACAGTCATTGATGAAGTTCACACTGGTAACCTACTTCTTTCCACCTTGAGCAGCTCACTCACCACAGGCCAGGAAGATGCTGCCAGTAACTACGCCCAAGGACACTACACTACTGGCAAGATCACTGAACTCATCTTGGAGCAAATTCAGAAACTAGACTACCAGTGCATAGGTCTTCAGGGCTTCTTTGTTTTCCTCAGCTTTGATGGGAAAACTGGTTCTGAGTTCACCTCCCTACTAATGGAATGGCTCTCTGTTGATTATGGAAAGAAGTTCCAGCTGGAATTCTCCATCTACCCTGCTTTTCAGGTCTCCACAGCCCTACAACTCCATCCTCACCACCCACACCAGCCTGGAGAATTCTGATTGTACCTTCATGGTTGACAATGAGGCCATCTACAACACCTGTTGTAGAAACCTGGCTATTGAGCACTCAAACTATACTAACCTTAACCACCTTATTAGCCAGGTTGTGTCCTTCATCAACTGCTTCCGTCAGGTTTGATGGAACCCTGAATATTAATCTGACCAAATTCCAGACCAACCTGATACCCTACTCCCACAACATGTCCCCATGACCTCTGTTGAGAAAGTCTATCATGAACAGCTTACTATGGCAGAGATCACCAATGCATGTTTTGAGCCAGCCAACCAGATGGTGGAATGTGATCAACACAATAAATACATGGCTTGCTGCTGCTGTACCATGGCAACATGGTTCCCAAAGACATCAGTGCTGCCAATGCCACCATCAAGACCAAGCATACCATCCAGTTTATGGACTGGTGCCCCACTGGCTTCAAAGCTGGCATTAATTACCACCCTCCCAGTGTGGTGCCTGGTGAAAACCTGGCTGGAATACAGCAAGCTGTGTGCATGCTGAGGCCTGGGCTCACATGGACCACAAGTTTCACCAAGTGTGCCTTGGTTCACTGGTACACGGCTGAGGGCATGGAGGAAGGAGAGTTTTCTGAGGCCCTTAAGGACATGGCTGTCCTTGAGAAGGATATGAGGAAGTTGGAGCAGAGGGTATTGAGGGAGAAGATCAGGATGAAGAGTGTTATCTTGTCTGCTTCAGTGTTACATATGGTGTCTTGGAACTGTCTTATTTCTGTCTTTCGGTGAAGTTGTCCACTGTATCCCAGACTTGTCAACAAAAGTACCGTTTTAATTTTTTTAAAAAAGAACTTCATATGCACTATTTCATTTAATCAACACAATTCTATGAGAAAGATATTATTATCATTAGCCCCTTTTAATCTACACAATTCTCAAAGGCAGGCACTTCTATCATCCTCATTAAAAAGACAAAAAAAACCTAAGACCCAAAATAGTTACGTAATTTTCCCAGGAATAAAAATTAGTGAAGCCTAGATTTGAACCGAGGCAGCTTACTCCAGAGCCCAAGCACTTAGCTGTACTGCATCTGGGGAAGGCAGTCTCTGCTACTGGTGCTGCTGATGCTACTACTACTACTAATAATCAGGTATACATTATCTCATTATATCTCATATAATCTCAGAGGGTATTTTTTAAAGATTTTATTCATTCATTTTTAGAGAGAGGGGAAGTGAGGGAGAAAGAGAAGGAGAGAAATACCAATGTGTGGTTGTCTCTCGCGTTCCCCGTACTGGGGACCTGGTCTGCAACCTAGGCATTTGCCCTGACTGGAAATCGAACCATCAACCCTTTGGTTCACAGCCAAATCCACTGAGATATACTAGTCAGGCATAATCTCATGTTTTAAAATGAAAAAAATTCAGATAATTATCACGTGAAGTTAGTACACCCTGAATCACAACTATGGACAACTATGTTCACCTTTCATTAAAGTCATGGTAATGAGATGGTACAAGACTGCTTAATATTTCTACTAAACAACCTGTGTCTACAGAAGCCAAGTACATCTCATAGCATACTGTATTAATTCAAAGCTTTCAGTGTTTTCATTCTACAGACAAACCATTTATTTCCATTGTGATCTTTTTTTAAAAGGCCAAATTAAGATTTACTTAATATAACATTCCCTTATTTTCTTTGCATTAGTTGAAGGATCAGATGACATTACATGAAAAAGAGAAAAGCATCAGACAAATATAAAGTACTATTTCTCCTTGCTATTAAATATTAAAAGTGTGCAATTATCATTCCAAAACAGAGGAAGTGGATGAGTCATGCATTCCTTTAATTGTTGACTTGGCCTACTAATTCTTTACTGACTATACTCTGGCTAATCCAATCATTCAACATACAGGTTTTCACACGATGGTCCATGACCACACAAGGGTCACCAGGGAGCTGACAAGAAATATAAATTCTCAGGCTGCATCCCAAATCCACTGAATCAGGAGCTCTAGAGAAAGATCCAGGACTCTGAGTTAACATGCCTGCAGTGACTTTTCTGGACACTCAAATCTGAGATCCACACCCTTTATCCTATCTGACCAAAATGTTGGTTGACTGGGTCCAGGGTATCTGGATCTAAATCAAAACCTTTACTCCTTAGAAAGAGCTCTAGGCAAAAGCGAGTTCATGTTTTCTGACCACTTCCTAAAACAGAAGAATATTTCAAAACCTCATTAAAAAAAAAAAGCAGCACTAATCAATACCCCTGTGAAGGCAGCTTACTGTATAAGCTATTATGGTCCCTTTTGAGATTTAGAAGCATTTCTAAGCCTGCAAAAGCACATTTTTAGCAACCTTAGAAAGATTCTGACTTGTTGGCCAGATTCATCACACATCTTCCTCCTTCTATCAGCTTCTGACTTCCCTCTACCACCTTCTCTGTGCAGAGCAACACTTTCTCAACACCTGTAGCCAGGAGAATAACTTCAGTGTGTGCATGGCTCCCAAATCTCACTTACATATACATTTTTTGCTTTCCTTCTAAAGCACAAGCATTTGAGTTATTTTCAGGAAAAAGTATGCTACAAAAAAAAGGGGGGGGTATAGCATATCAGATTTTGCCACTGCTGAAATGGAGAAATTGTTGGTTTTTTAATCATATCGTACCTTGTTGACATTATTGTCATGTTGCAGAATGACTTGTTTTCTATTTTAATGTTTCCTTTGAGAGTCACACAAAATTAGAAATGAGAAAGGGGAAATAATTACAAACATACATTAAAGTCCAAGGGAGACCCTCAGCCAGACTGTGGGAGAGCCCATCCTTGTTCTGTCACTCATTGGCTGTGTGATCATGGAAAGGTTATTCAACTTTCCCCTTCATTTCCTCCTTCTGTGTGCCTGCATTTCTTAGTCTGTAACGTGAGAAAAGTAGTATGTAGTACTCACTTTATATTTTTAGTGAGGAGTAAAAGAGTTAAGTATTTTCAGTTTTTCTCTAAAAGTAAATGCAGACTTTTCTAAAAAGAAAATACATTGACCCAAAAGACCAGAAGTCTAAAAGGGTCAAATTTACAGAAAATAGCAAGTGTTGTCAAAAATCTTAAGTCACTCGCTATGAAAAAAAAACTTCATGTCTACACAGTTGTACAGGTGACGTCTCTCAATTTTTCAAGGAAAAGATCATTCAAATGCTCAACCATTCCAGGGAACAGATGTGAAAGGATTCCGAACTCTTTTTGACCAAGTTAACACAACACTGATAACAAAATCCAACAAAACACAAAAAAGCACTATGGATCAACCTGACTACTGGTTAGTGAGAAATAAACTTTTAAATGAAGACTAGCAAATAAAATTCAGCAATATGCTAACTTTTAATTTCACAATTACAGACACAGTTCAATTTGATGTTAGGAAACCTACTGAGATAACTTGTCACATAAATAAAATAAGAATCACGGGGTAATCACCAAAGATGTCAAAAGGAAATTTGATTAAATCTATCTAATAAATGAGAAAGGTTATTCCCCAATTGAAAATGAAACTGCGAACCAAAGCTCACACATTATACTTAATAATAAAACACTAGGTACTCTATTTAAGTCAGATCCAAAACAGTGATGCCAAAGAGCATAAATACTGGTATAAATACCGGCAAGGAGAAGACAAAATGATCAATAATGCAAAAAATGACTGTCTACAAGGAAAACCCAAAAGAATCACCTGAAAAAGGATTAGAATAAGAATAATTCCACCAAGTAGCCAAATTAGCAAAGTGACATATATACAAATAACATCTTTTCTATATTAAAACAATGGTCAGGTGATGAAACAGAACAACTCATTCACAAAAGCAATAATAAATTAATACATCCAGGAATAACCTTAATCAAGTGTATTGCTTATATGAAAACTATATACTGAGCTTCTGAGCAACTTAAGACTCCATGAAAAGACAACTTGTATGCATACCATAAGACAGTTTAGGAAGCCACAAAATTGCTTAAATAATCAAATTCTTCCATAAGTGGTTTATAAAGTTCAATACAAACCCAATCGAATCCCATGAATTTGTTTGTTTTTAAGGACTTGAAAACAGTCCTAAAGTTTATCTAAAACAGTAGTTCTCAGCCATGGCTGCCATGAAAATAATGAGGAACTACAAACTGTATTAATGTTCATGCCATACCAAGAGTTTCTAACTTAATTGGTCTGTAGTAGGTTCAGACATCACATTTTGATGTGCAGACAGGGTTGAAAACCATACACCTAGAAGAGAACATTAGAAGAATGGCAAAGAAAATACTCTATTCTTAAAAAAGAATAAGCGGCAACTGGCTCCATTATATATTAAACTCGTCATACAGGTAGGGTACAGTTTCTAGCACAGAATAAGCAAAATCAATGAAACAAAAGAGTACAAAATTAGACCCAAACCTTACATATGTGAAAACTAAAGAAAATGTACCAAAAATACTGTGTCATATTAGTGGGGGAAAAGCTGGATTAGCAATATCTAAATAAATGGTATGGACAGGCTATAACTTGGAAAACAATTATACAGCTAGATCTCCATAACTCACTCAAGTCAGAATTCAGAGTTAAAGATCCAAGGTAAAAGGGGAAAAATACACAAGAATATTTCATAATTCTGGCCATAGCCGGTGTGGCTCAGCTGGAACATCATCCTGTAAACCAATAGGCTGCAGGTTCAGTCCCTGGTCATATAAGAGTATACAAGTATATACAAGAGGCAACTGCTTGATGTTTCTCTCCCTTTCTCTCGCTCCCTTCCCCTCTCTCTCTGAAATCCATAAGCATGTCCTTGGGTGAGGATTTTTTTTTAAGGATAAATTTATTTCTATAAAAACTGAAAATATCTATTTGGCAAAAACTTATCTGTCACAAGAACAATCCGGACTTCCGGCCAAGATGGAGGCATAGGTGGACACACTGTGCCTCCTCTCACAACCAAAATTAAGGACAACAAATACTTAGAAACAAGAAAACAACCAGAACTGATAGAAAATTGACCTGTACAGAAGTCCAACAACCATTCATCCAGACTGGTAAGAGGGGCGGAGTCACGGCAAGAAAAAGTGGAGGTGCGAACCCGGGAATGCAGGCAGCAGTGGCTGGCAGACCCCAGGTGCACAGGCGGCAGCTCATGGACCGGGGCACAGAGTGGCAACTGTGCAGACCCAGTGAGGCCACGCAAGGCGGTTGGCTGACCAGGTGGTCCCACATTCACACACAGATAATCCAGGCAAAGGGGAAGGGGCGGAAGGGACTGGAATCCAAGAGAGAGCAGAACAAGCGCCATTGTTCCCTCTCGGACTCCGCCCCCACATACAGCGTCACAACTCAGTGACTGGGTTGCCCCGCACTGGGGAACACCTAAGTCTCCACCCCTAACTACGTAACAGCTGTGACCAGACCAAAAAACAAAAACAAAAACAAAACCACCAAAAATGGCTCAAACCGGAGAGCAAATCAAAGCCCCACAGCCAATTCCTACAAGCAACGAAGAGAGCCAACCTATCAGATGCACAGTTCAAAGCCCTGGTGATCAGGATACCCGCAGAATTGGTTGATTTTGCTCACATATTAGATGAAAAAATGCAGGCTACAATACATGAAATGAAGGAAAATGCATGGGGAACCAATAGAGATGGGAGGAAAACTGGGACTCAAATCAATGGAGTGGACCAGAAGGAAGAAAGAAACAACCTAACAGAAAGGAAGGAAGAAACAAGAATTCAAAAAAATGAGAGAGGCTTAGGAATCTCCAAGACAACTTTAAACGTCCCAACATCCAAATTATAGGGATACCAGAAGGGGAAGAAGAAGAGCAACAAGTGGAAAACTTATTTGAACAAATAATAAGAGAACTTCCCCAATCTGGCAAAGGAAATAGACTTCCAGGAAGTCCAGGAAGCTCAGAGAGTCCCAAAGAAGTTGGACCCAAGGAGGAACACACCAAGGCACATCGTAATTACATTAGCCAAGATTCAAATGAAGGAGAGAATTCTAGATGCAGCAAGGGATAAGGGGACAGTCGCCTACAAAGGAGTTCCCATCAGACTGTCAGCTGATTTCTCAAAAGAGACCTTACAGGCCAGAAGGGGCTGGAAAGAAGTATTCCAAGTCATGAAAGGCAAGGACCTACATCCAAAATTGCTCTATCCAGCAAGGCTGTCATTTAGAATGGAAGAGCAGATAAAGTGCTTCTCAGATAAGGTCAAGTTCAAGGAGTTCATCATCACCAAGCCCTTATTATATGAAATTAATTAAAGGGACTTATCTAAGAAAAAGAAGGTAAAAAATATGACAGTGAAAAGACAGCAAACTCACAGCTATTAAGAACCACACCTAAAACAAAAGCAAACAACTAGAACAGGACCAGAACCACAGAAATGGAGATCACATGGAGGGTTAGCAACAGGGGAGCAGGAGGAAGAGAGGGGGGAAAGGTACAGAGAATAAGTAGCATAGAGGGTGGGTAGAAAAAAGACAGGGGGAGGGCAAGAATAGTGTGGGAAATGTAGAAGCTAAAGAACTTATGACACATGGACATGAAGTAAAGGGGGGGAATGTGGGTGGGAGGGGGTGTGCAGGGTGGAGGGGAATGATGGGGGAGCAATGGGACTGTAATAGCATAATCAATAAAATATATTAAAAAAAAGAACAATCCCATTGTAAAGCTGTGTGGCCACATTCCTGGTAAAACAGACTTTAGTAAATTTAAAAAAGGAAGGAAAATTTTGCATTTATTAAAAGATTTAAACCTTTAGTATATAAATAATAAAGAATATAAACTAACAAAAATGGGGAAACAATGCTTCAGAAAAACAAAGAATATAATCAATAGCAAAACACAAATGCCCATGAACTTATGAAGAGACATTTGCTTAAGAGAAATTTGCTGAAAAGAAAGACAAATCAGTAAAGATTATCAGTGTTGGTGAAAACTAGGAACCAGTGGGCTGGGGCGGGGTAAAAGACAGAAAACTGTACAATATCAACAATTAAAAAATACTGATTAAAAAAAATAAAATAAAAAAAAAAAAAAAAAAAAAAGAAAACTAGGAACCAGGGACTCATTTGTTGCTGGTGAAGGTATAATTTGCACAATGTTTTTGGAGCGTGTTTGGCAGTATCTATGCTTGTTAAAAATGTCAGTATCTTTTAATCCAGAAATTTCATTCCCAAGAATTTAGCCAGCAGATACAGTCATTCAGATGTGCAAAGATGTAAACACAGATCGAAACTGTTGAAACAGCCCTGGCTGGTGTAGCTCAGTGGATTGAGCGCAGGCCTGCGAACCGAAAGATCGCGGTTCGATTCCCAGTCAGGGCACATGCCTGGATTGCCAGGCCAGTTCCCGTCAGGGGACATACAAGAGGCAACTGCACATTGATGTTTCTCTCCCTCTCTCCTTCCCTTCCCCTCTAAAGATAAATAAATAAAATCTAAAAGGAAAAAAAAAAAATACTGCCTTAAAAAAAAAAAAAACAAAAAACTGTTGAAACAGCAAAACAGTGGAAACAACCTAAATATCCAGCCAATGGGGCACTAGTCCTATAAATTACGATGTACCCAAGTCAGAAACTAATATTGCATCATGTCTAGCAAGAAGAACTGAGAACTCTATTTAACATGGAATAATTTCTACCATACATTGTTAAATGGTGGGAAGGAGGTGCATAAACACACACACATACACACATAGACTGGTTACAATCTATGTAATATCTATCTATATTCAATCTATGTATATCCTTACACACACATAGAAAGAATATATTTGTTGTAGCATTGTTTGTATTAATGAAAAATCAGAACAGTCCAAATATTCATCATAGAGGAACAGATAAATTAAGGTGCATCATATAAAGAAATACTTTGCTACTAGTAGGAGAAAAAGAAAAATCTGTATGCACTGACATGATGTTATATGTATATATATATTATATATATGCTGTTAGGTAAAGGTGCTTATGTAGTTTGGTTCCATTTGGCATTTTAAAAGGGTGTTAATAAATATACCTGCATAGCAGTTATCCGTAAGGTGTGATGGGCTGCTCTTTTTATTAACTGAATTATTTTATAGAAAATATGCATTTCCTGTGTAATAATTGTTTAAAACAAAAGTATCTTTTTAAAAAGTTTCTTTTCCCCTATGTGCATTATAAAATCTTACTATGCTTTATCACTATGTTACTCAGAAAAATAGCTTAAAATGAACTTGTCTCTTGCTCCTAACTATTTGCCTACCACTATTAATTCTTTTGTTTCACCCAAAGGGCATGGCAACCTTTCAAATATGCCAGCCCAACCCTGGCTGGAATGACTCCATTGGTCAGTCATCCCCAAACCAAAAGGCTGCTGGTTCAATTCCCAGTCAGGGCACATGCCTGGGTTGTGGGTTCAGTGCTCAACTGGGGTGCGTACAGAAGGCAACCAATCAATGTTTTTCTCTTGCACTGATGTTTTTCTCCCTCCTTTCCCGTCTCCCTAAAATCAAAAAAATTAAAAAGTTAAAAAATTTAAAAATTAAAAAAAAAAAAAAAAGTGCCAGTCCCCACCCCTTCTTCACCATCAGCCTCTTTGGGATACCTCTAAGCAATACAGATGACTACCCTCACAACACTAACGTAGCTTATTTCCTACATAGAGAACATGTAAAAAGTATTGTTTCAAAGAAAGGTCATTCTGTACAAAGGAAAGAACCCCAGGACAGAATGAAAAACCTAGGTAGACAGAGAAACATGAAGTGACAGAGATGAAATCAGCAAAGCCCAGACTGCAGGAAAACTCCCAGAATAAAAACAAACAAGCAAAACCACCAGATCCTTCAACAAATAAATTATAAGAATCTTTGAGATTAATGGATTCTTAAGAACCTTATGAGTTGACTGAAATATGGATTATTCAGATTTTGAAAAATAATCTGAAAAAAATTATGACAGAGGAGACCACTGGAAAGGAAATTTGAATATTTAGTGGACATCTGACAATGTGAAAAATTGCTGATACATTTACATGTGAGAACGGCACTTAATGTTTGGGTATGCCAAGTCTAACTTTTAGGAATACAAATTGTCAATGGCTTTCCAAGTATGGTCAAGGGTCCAAAACAAAGACATTCTTTGCTTTCTCACCTTCTTTCTCCTATAAGAACACAGAGCTATTTTCCAGAGGCTCTAGAACATGTGATGTCACTGTGCTTAATGGCTAATGGAATATATACTCGTGTTTTAAGTTTCTGTTTTAGTATCTAGTGTGGCAAATACTGATTAATATAACCTGTATTTTAAAGAAATCTCCTCAGGGCCCTCAATAATTTTTAAGATTATTCAGGAATCCTAAAACTAGAAAGATCGAAATGTCTTGTACCATGCTAATATGTCTACTTTTGTATATAATTTAAATTCTACAAAATAAAGTTTTTTGTAACTGGGTAGTATGGAGTGGAATGATGAGTGAATTAAGAAGGAACAAACATCGATCTATCCAAGAATACTAAACACATCAGAAATCCCTTCTCAACTCATCTCTAAAGGGTATGTGCATACAGATTCCTCTTCAAATGCCAGGGACAACTAAAATTTAAGTTCACATTACCCTTTGCTAATGTTTCAAAAGAGATAAATACAATTTTGATGTTGGGAATTACTTCACTTTTGTTTCTTAAGTTTAAAAAATAATCTGCTCCTTAGCTAAGACACTCACAGGTCTTCGTATCTGCTACCTAATGCTCACAATCAACCTCGTGGGGAAATTGTGTTCTATTCTTATTTCTCCCTCTTCCTTATATGGGACTAATCAAATCCAAAGAACAGCCCAAACCATTTTCCTGTTCTGGAATTTGCTGTACCAAATATTGCTTGAATCAAGTGCCCTGGTAGCTGTAATTTAGAAGCCTTTGTCTCAGAGCTTCTGCCAGCATTTGTTCCTTCAGTGGGAACTGGCATGCACTCTTCTCCCCTTATCCCCTTTCCAATGGTCTCATGTCTACCTGGGCATTTGCCTTCCCCGTTCTCCAAGTTTGATTCCTACTCTTCACACCAGTTATAAGGCTGGTGGCTACAAACCTCAGTGTAGGCCTTTCCCTACAGCAGAGTTCTCAACCTTGCCCTTAAAGCCTAGAGTGCTGAGACCACCCCACCCCCATTTCTGAGTCCATAGCTCTATAGTTCTAACTAGCTCCTGGGTGATGCTGATAGGGACCCCACTTTGAGAACCAATGCTCTGAGTTTCCTCTGGGATGCAAGGGCCTGCACTGCCTCTTGGCTCTGGCACCCCTTTACTATTAACTGTGGCATGTAGCTAACCTGCATGGAACACAACTTTTTCACCGGTAGAAGTGTATGTAGAGTAAGAACTTGGCCAGCTGGGTAAAGCAGCCTTTACCAGATTCACTGATAGAAGGTGATTTGCAGAAGTTGCCTCTTTCAATCATCTGGCCCTATTTCCACACATTTTCCTCAGAGGTTGAAAACTGGCTATCAGTTCAAACACAATCTCTATGTTTTTAACTGCCTATGTGCATGTTATTCTACTTTTGGTTTAAGAACCCCCATTTTAAAAACATGGGGTGAAAATTTTTATCTTGGAAAGAGGAGGTTCAGATACCAAATCTGTCTCTTCCAAGTGGGAGGGGCAAGAGGAAAGCCTGAAGAGGAGGAAGGTGACATGTCACCCCATTTTACTATGTTACTTGAAGGGAGAAGCACCCCATTAGTAGTAAGCATTCAAAGCACTGATGCTCATTTACCTTGGTCATGCCTCCTGCCTGCGCCGTGTTCAGTCCCGTGTGACTGGGAATTTGCGGTGAAACCTGCGTTAACGTCTCAGCCAGCACACTGCTTGTAGCCCCCTGCAAAGCTGGAGCGGGGTATGGTATTCCAGCTCCCCTTCCTCTGCCAGCAGCCCCCAGAGATCCATTCATGACTTGCGCCTGCCCCTGCTGGGGCTGATTCAATAAACCATGGCCAGAGTTACTATTGAGGAGGCTGGGGTGGGTCTGGTTGAAGTTAGCATTCATGCAGATCCCAGGTCCTGTCTGTGACGTGGCAGGGCTGCTGGTTACCAGCCCCACTTGCTTTTGTGCTTGCGGATTCAGTGGTTGGGAAGCAGGGGGAGTGGGCCCAGAGGTGCTGGCTGCCTGCTTTGGTAGGCTGGGGGCTGAAGAATCTCCTTGGTTCAGAGGGCTCTTGCCCATGGCACCCAGACTGGCCATGTTTGCATTGTTCGGCTGCCCTTGAGCCTGGCTGCTGAGGCCTTGCTGCACAGGGCTGCTGGCGCTCACATTTCCTATTCCTGGGTTGATACTAGAGCCACTGCCTCCTCGCAGAAGCTCCGACAGTTGTTTATGTTTGGAAGCAGCATCTGGAACAAGGTTCCCACTGTTTAAGAGGCCTAATTCTCCATTGGGGATCAGCTCATCAGGAAGATCATTTTCCAAGTCAAACAATGGTCCAAAATCTAGAAATTAAACAGAAATGGAAATGAGAAACTAAGTCACCATAATAGCTCTCCAACTGTCATACGCTACTATGATCTTAACCTAAAGAGGCATATGTAACACAGAACACGACCGTGTCTTAATAGTAATGTCAAAATGATTTGAAACTTCATTTGGGAAAATAAAACAAGGAAGGATATTTTTCAAACTCTGAAAAAGGAAAAGTTAACCATAGATGAGAGGAGGGCCAGCCCTATTAGATTTAATCATATATTTTTCAAACAACAATTGAACTGTGTGGTGCAGGGAAAAACAGATATACAAATTAGAGGAACATGCTGGTGAGTTTAAAAAAAAAAAACACAACACTGAATTATAAAGTAAAAATGCTTTTAAGAATGTATTGTGTGAAAAGCAATTGGGCATCAGATTAGATGAACACCAATTCGAGAAAATTAAAGTAAAACCCAACCTTAAGTAATTACATATTTAAAAGGTAAATTATATTTAAAAAAATAGCCTTAACAGAAAATGAGGTTTCCTAAAATGGTGAAGCTGTAGAAAATAAAGACATATATATAAACTAAAAGTAGTTTAAAGAAATAGGAGTTTACATAATACTTGTATCATATGAAAGGGGTTAATGTCAATTATACATAAATATGAGAAGCACCCTCCCTAATATAAATGCACAAAGGACAAAAACAGCTAAGTATTACAAAGGAAGATTAAACAGTTAACAAAACATCATCCTTCCTGGTAATCAAACATAAAAATTAAAGCAACTCCTTTTTCTTCTTCTTTTTGATTTAATCTTTATTTTTTCCATTACCATTTAGTGCAAGGACAAGATACACAGAAATATGTTCATCACAGTATTATCTGTAACATCAAAACAGAGTATAACAATACCAGAGGTAGTGTGCCTGACGGTTTTAGACTCTAGACCCTAGACTGAACCCCAGCTCTGTTGCTAGCTCCCCACTAAATTAGCTGTGTGACCTTGGGTAAATTACTTAAGACTTTCAATGCCTCAGTTTTCCTATCTGGAAACTGGGGTGACAACGGCCACCAAATCCCACAGGATTATTGTGAGGATTAAATGAATACATGTAAAGCACTGAAACAGTAAGTAGTAAGTGCTAAGTAATAGATTTTATTGTTACTATTGTTCAATAATAGGTTTAATAAATTGCTATAAAATACAATAAAACATTATACACATATTAGAATAATGAAGACTGTAAAAATGTAGAGAAATGTTTATATGGTGTATAAAAACTTACAAAGGGAAACTGTGCGCAAAATGGCACCTAGGGTAAGGTTAGAACCCTGCCTGGGTGGCTCAGTTGGTTGGAGCGTCATCCTGTAACAGAAGGGTTGCAGGTTCGATTCCCAGTCAGGGCACATACCTATGTTGCTGGTTTGGTCCCCAGTCCAGACATGTATGATCCCTAGTCTGGGGCCATACGGAAGGCAACTAATCGATGTTTCTCTCTCCCTTCCTCTCTCTCTAAAAATCAATAAAAAAATGTCCTCAGATAAGTAAAATTAAAACTAAAGTATGTGCATATATGCAGGCAGTGGGGGGAAAGCAATATGCCAAAAATAAAGAGCTGTCCTGGTAAAGTAGTGAAGGGGATGAGTGCATGTGGTTTTTTTTTTTTTTTTTTTTTTTTGGTACCCTCACCCAAAGACATGCTTATTGATTTTAGAGAGAGGGTAAGGGAGGGAGAAAGAGGGAGAGAAACACTGATGTGAGAGATAAACATTGATCAGTTGCCTCTTGCACACGCCCCTACCAGGGACAGAACCCGCAACCCCGGCATGTGCCCAGACTGGGAATCAAACCCGCAAACGTTGTTTACAGGATGACACTCCAACCGAGCCACACTAGCCAAGGCATTTTTTTTTTCTTTTTTTAAATTTAACACAGCCACTCCCCTTCCCACGACTCACTTTTAGAAAAATTAACTTTTCCCCACCTATGGTGACAGACCCTGATGGCTGCTTACACAACAACTCCATTTGGCTGGCCATCTCAGAGGTTCCTCTCAGTACGGGCAACACCTTTCTGGCCACAGAAGGGAGAGCAACTGGAGAAACCAAACACCACAATCATCTTCCCCTTGCAAGTAACACAATCCCAGCTAAGGGAATTGAAGGCAAAATGGCCAACACCATTCTGGAAAAGCCTTTCCTTCCTAGTAGTAAGGGATGCTCAGAAAGAGAATCCCTTTTCCTACATTTCATCAGAGAACTATGGCAAACCCTCTTCAACCAGGAGAGAAGACACCATTCGCACACTAAGGATGGCTGCAGCAAAAAATGCAAACACCTGGGTTCATGAAGCCATCTCTGAGCTGAATTAGCCAACCTGGAACCTGCCTATCTTTAGACTTCTTGTTAGGTGAGAAAGTACATTTCCTATCATTTAAGCCACTTTAGCTGGAGTTTAATGTTAGCTTGCAGCTGAAGCATCTTGATTATCTCCATCATGTCTAAGGACACAATTTAAACTCTTCTGTACGGCATACGAGAACACCAGGATTTGGCTGCTGCTCACTTCTCAGGCCTTCTTTCCCCCGGTACCTCCTGATGCACCCTACCTTACAGCAACAACACAATGAGCTGTCTCATGCATCAGCAATTTTCCTCTGACGCGGTCTTTCACTAGAAGACCCCTCCCCCAGACCTCACCAGGATTAGACACAGAAACTATGAAGACATTTTTTAGTTTGCCCCTGCAGAACTGACATATCCCTCTTTTCCGGCTCCAAAGTTATCTGTACATATATGTCTAGTAAACCATCTCTAACACACACATATTTCCTCCTATGAGACTATTAAGGAATTAGACCTGGAAAGGTGTGTATGTACACACACACTTTGTTCTGGTAGAACTTGTGAGAATAAGCTGCAGACAGTATGATCCCCTTCCTCCCAAATACTGCACTGTGCATCTCCTAAGAGTACCCCTTTACATAAACATAGTACATTTATCAACTTCAGGAAATTTAATATCAATACAATACTTAATGTATTGGTTGCCCTTACTCAGATATGGCCAGTTGTCCTAATAATGCCCTTTATCACATTTATTTTCTGGATCCAAGATTCAATTCAGAATCCTAGCATGCTTATCATGTCTTTGTCTTCTGCTTTCACATAGAAAGGTTTCTGAGACTTTATCTTTCATAACTCTGACGTTTTTTAAGAGTACAGGCCAGTGGTTTTGCAGAATGTCCCACAATTTGGTGTTGCTTCCTCAAGGTTACAGGACAACAGGAGTTCTCTTATGAAGAGACAACAGGAGTGGACTCCTGGATAACAGCAGCCCTGAGAAAGGACCACTGACCAGCCTTGCTGCTGGTGATTATTACCCTGCTTCTGTGTCTGAACACGGTTTTGTGGATTTCAGTAGCTTATATGCTATTGTGCTGTCCTGAATCTGTAGATTCACAAGTCTCCAGATACAGGGGAGGCAGGGGCAACACAGAGGAGACTGAGGTGTTCCAAGAGTATAGTTACAGCCACCATGAGCCTCCCCAACAAGCCCAAGAGTGAAATGACCCTGGAGGAGCTGCAGAAATGGGAGGGGGAGGAGTTAAACAAAGGCCCACTGTCCATGCTCAACAGTTGGTCAAAAACAATACCCAGGTGCTCATCAACTGTCACAACAAGAAGCTCCTGGGCCATGTGAAGGCTTTTGACAGGCACTGCAACAAGCTGCTAGAGAAGGTGAAGGAGCTGTGGACCAAGGCCCCCAAGAGTGGCAAGGGCAAGAAGTCCAAGCCAATCAAGAAGGACCGCTACATCTCCAAGATGTTTCTGCATGGGGATTCGGTCATCGTGGTCCTGCAGAACTCCACTCATCGCCGGCAAGTAGGGGCTTCCTCCCTGCTGGTAGGACTCACTCCCCTCATCCCCTGCATCCTGCAAAGACTTGACCTTTGATATGAGAACAATAAAATCTTTTTTATAAAAACAACAACCCAAAACTCCAGATACAAAAAGCATATAAATAAGTAAAAACAAACAAGCCTCCAGTATAACTAACATTTTTGATTGTTGCCTTCCAGATTTTATCTGCATGCACACGCATTTTTACTTAGTACTCTTTAAAAAAAAAAATCTGTGTGTGTCTTTAATGCAATGCTCCTTTACTTAAGAATATAAAAATGAAACTTCATCTAAACTACAAAGTAGGAGCCATTATAACAGAGATAGGGTTTTCTTCCTATTTGTAGGCGAAAGGATAAACAGCTGGTGCCTGAAGCTCATCTAGAGTGGCTCTTCCAAGCATCTGAAGCATTTTTCCTAGGAAAGTGTGTCCAGGCCTGGACAACAGCAGGTAAACCCACAAGAACTGTTAGATAAATATAGCAGTGTCAGCATCAGGGGCCCTAGTCCAGTGTAAAAATTGTAAAAAGAACACTTGCAACTGGAACACGTGAATTCAAACCCTGGTTGAATCAATTCTCCCGTATCCTTGGGCAAACTACTTAATCTCTGAGTCTTAACTCCCTCATCTGTAAAACAGGGACAACAGTATCCCAGGGTTACTACATGATACAAGATGGACAGAGCACTCTGTGCCACAGATATGGGTTAGCTTATTCTATCTTGCACAAAAACTTTAAAATTTGTTACCTTTAAAAATTCACCCACCATCCTATTACTCTTAAATTTACCAGTTTTCTTTTGTGATTTATTCTAGTTCTAATCCAAATGCACAATAAAACTTTTAGTTTTGGTTTTTAATTGGTCTGCCACATTTTTTCTCCTTTTACTACTCTTTCTCATCCTGTTTCAATCCAGACACATCTTACAACTGTTTGGGTGCAAAGAAGGTTGACTGATTCTACTTATGTCCTCACCTACCAGTCCAAGCACATATGAGCATGTATACAACCAAATGTACAAGGTATGGCTTTTTAGAAAGACAAGACAGGTTGCGTAGGGTTTGTGCAAGGCACATCCATACCTCCCCATCACCACCCTTTGTTTCACCATTACACTGTTACCACTTTCCCCTATTCTCTAGTTCAAAAAATTGACACAGGAGAACGAAGAAGGAAAGCCAGGATGTTGCAAAATAGCTACGCTTTCTACACACCAAAGTGTCCCAACAACCAGTTTGGGCAAGAGCTATCTGAATCATGGGAAATTCCTACAATTCAAGATTGAGCACTACCATTTCCAATCCTAGGTAAGTTCCCTTCACCCTGCCAAGTCACCAGGGGTCCAGGAGACCAGGAGACAGCAAACCTAAGACTGAACGAGATTCGTGGACACCTTTCTAGGGGGTTGCCCTTAGCAGGAGACTGTCAAACAGCAAAGAGCAAACACGCTCTGTTACACTTCCACAGCTAGAGACAGGAATTCTCTCTTTGGGGGGCTTCCCAGCTGTCAACCCCAGAGTTGTCCCCTTTCATTAAGCTGACCTGAGAAAAAAGCTGTTAGCTTCCTAGTCTCCATAGCACTCATACTTATACAACACTGAGGCATCCACAACAATGGCTTGGGAAGGAGAAAGTCACACCTAAACCTGGCCTGCGTTGGGAAACAGAAGGTCTTCACCATACGAGATCACAAGGGACATTTCACTTCTAGGCTGCACACAGAAACTTTATTCCAGGTAAACATCACTTCTGAATACTGAAAGACAAATGGCATTCCACACATGTTCTAAATTCATTCTCATTCGTCATAATCAGAAATCAGTATTTTGCCTTAAATAAGGAATGAACTACTCTCAGGTACTCTGGGGGAAAAAAAAAACTTTTCATTTTACAGAATCAAACATGAGGTAAGTGGCTGAAACAATCTGTCCAGCCAGTAACATCTGAAAATAGTTTCGTTTGAAAAAAATTTTCAAATGTGTCAGCTAAACAAATCATCCACAAAACACATCTTTCCTTCAGGTTTTCTAACATCTCCTCTGTTAGAATACCTTATTTTTTTTCTTTGAATTGTATTTGGAACCCCAAATTCTCTGTACTGGTAGAACTGATTTTTCTGTCAGAGCATGTACAGATGAGTTTATCAGTCCTTCTATTAGCCAGAAGTATGAATTCTTCTATACTCTACAGACATAATGAGTCTTAAAACCATACTATCAATTTCCTACTATAACTCATGAAGCTGTAAGCACTATGTAAGCAAGTATCTTAACTACCTAGTGCCTAGCATAAAATGCCTGGTATATATTAGGCCCTCAACAAATATCAATGTGCTGAAGGAGACACACTATCAATTTTAACAAGTTCTTGTCCAGCCAAAGATGTAAAGTGGCAATATTAACATTTATTACTACTTAAACCAGAAACAAAGAAAACAAATTTCAGTAATGAATTACCTTGAAATGTTACATTGTTCTACTCATCTTTTTCTTTATACCTCTTTATTTTCTATGAAACCAGTTAGGTCTATTTCATTCTCCAGCTACACCTCAGCATCAGTGACCCTCTAACCCATGGCTAATGCAAAGATTAAATGGCATAATGTAGAATGAGAAATGGTAGTGTGAGAAATAAACTATGTTAAGAGTTTAGATGCTGATTTGTGTTCATGTTTCTCTACTTCTAATCATGAAAACCACCCTCCCAGGGACCCCTCATTTCCCTAAACAGTCCTTATTAGGAAAGAGGAAAGAAAAGGAAAAGGAAAGGAAAGGGCTTTCTTGAAAATTTTTTTCATAATTTTACAAAAAGAATTTTTAATTCCTAAGTCAAAACTGGATACAAAAAAACTGATCCAACAAGAGCAACATATCCTGGAAAGGTCACATGTAAAGATAAGGAACCCACTTAATGATAGACACTTTTCACAGGGTTATTTATTAGATGATTTGGAGACCATACTGGACCTCCATGGTGATTAAGTACCAGTTAGACACTGACAATGCATGAAGTACAGTCTGGGGTAGTGAGAAAAGTACCCAGCCAGGTCTTGATTTGGCTCTGTCACTTACTACTACCACCTCCCTATGTGCACCCTCAGCTCTTAGATGGAAATATTAGTACCTGCCTCTAGAATCGCTGATGAAAGAATTAAATCATACAAAGTATATACAACACTTAGCCTGGCATGTAGTAATGACTCAATATATATTAGACATTATTATTACTGCCACAGGCCAATCTCCCAAGATTACACATCAAGGACCTGGCTGGTACAGGGTTCATGGTCAACAACTGTCTTTTCTCTATGATAAAGCCCTAATAATCTATGACAAGTAAAAAGAATAAAACCTTTGAAAATTCTTAGAGATCATGCAAATAAATTATTAAATAATTCTCTAACAATGGAGAATTAAAATACAAATATCATAATGAAAAGGAAGAGAGTAAAAAAAAAGCACTGTTTTATTAGCATTTATGCCATTACAATTTTTATCCAGGCATTTAAACAAGTTCCCGAAAGACACCTAACCTTTATTTCTTTTTACAATGATTATTAGAAAATAATTAAAGCAAATTCTAAAATCTTCTGTGATTCAGGTTTCTTTTACGCAGATACACCATCCCCTAATTAGTACAGAATAATTAGATTTTACTTCATTCTGAACAGTGAGCTTATATTAAGCAAAAAATCTTGCCCTTCCTTGGAATCACTATGGCCTCAAGAGTCAAAGTGGGCTTGGCTGGGCAATCTGCCTCCTCCCTGGCCTTCCTACAGTGGAAGTAAACACACTTCATGGTTACTCTGCATCAGGTATCAAGACATCTTGCTCACTAAATATTTGCTATTTACCTTCCAATTAAAGAACCCAAGACAGTTCTGAATGAAAGTTCTTTGTCATACTGAACCCTAAATCATCAGAGTCCTGAAACTGCAGTCAGCCTCCTATCTTCATTTGATGCACTTATAAAAGTTCCAGGAAAGGTCCATTCCCAGATAGCAAGGACAATTTCCATTTCCTAAATGTGATTTGTGTGCTGCCTCCCTTAACTCTGAAAAGTGGAGAGAAAAGCTGTCACTAAGGTGGAACAGGAGGTACTGTCACAGCAGTAAACCACCAAAAGACTGACCATAAATCACCCAGCAGCCCCTAAACGGTAACCAGATATTCTGGAGCAGAGGGAGCAGAAAGAGATTCTCTATGCTCCACCATCATAGTTAAGAGGCACCCAAGTGAGGTGTTGTAATCAGCTGCCTATCTACCCTGCATGAAGAATATTGGGGCTGAGCTAGGGTCCAACCTCTGCAGAAGCAAGCCCACCACAGGTGCTGGGCTACCTCGGGTGAGTATAAGCAAGAAGATGTCCAGAGACTAGGTCCTCTGACCTAAATGCTGGGATCTATGGTTGGCAGGCAGCAACACCAAATCAAGAAAAGGGAAAAGGCCATAATCTGGACTTAAAGGTGTCAGTGTACAACATATGAAAATGAGTAGACTATATGAGAGGACCATGACAGGAAATGAATGCCTTAAGTCCAAAAAAGTACACCAACATTCAAACAATAGAGTATTATTCATCACTAAAAAAAAAAAAAGAAAAGAAAAAAAAGAAAAAAAAAAGGAATGAGCTATCAGGCCATGCAAAGACACAGAGGACCCTTAAATGCATACCACTAAATGAAAGCAGCCAATCTGAAAAGACTATGTATTATATGAGTCTAACTATATGATATTCTGGAAAAGGTAAAACTATGGAGATCAGTAACTGCCAGGAGATGCGGAGCATAAGGGATGAAATGGTGGAGCACAGGTGATTTTCAGGGCAGTGAAAATACTCTGTATGATACTATAATGATGGCTACATGTCATTACACATCTGTCTAAAAACAAAGAATGTGCAACCCCAAGAGTCAACCCAATGCAAACCATGGATTCGGAGTGATTATGCTGTGTTAATGTAGGTCCATCAGTTGTTAACAGATGTACCACTGTGGTGGGGAATGTTATTAATGGGGGAGGCTGTGCATATATAGGTGTAGGAGGCATATGGGGAATCTCAATATCTTCCACTCAATTTTACTGTGAACCTGAAACTGCTCTATGAAATCTTAAAGAAAAAATAAAGTACACCCTAAAATTACAGCTAAATCGTAAGCAACTGAAAGGCACAAATGATGGAGATCACAAGCTGAAGAAAATGTATCACCACAAAACATCTAGTTATGTCTATACTAAATATTGTAGACGTGTGCTGCTTTTAAAGCTTTAAGAATCCACCAACATACAAGATCTTGGAGAACAATTTGATGATATGACCAATATTACCATTAATTCCATTTTTAGGAATCTGTTCTATAGACAGACACATAACTGGGTGGAACTATTCACTGAAACACTGTTTTGAGAGGATAAGACTGGAAATAACCTATTTGTCCAGAAGCGGGGAGCATATTAAATCAATTCGAGCCCATCTCATGTAACGGAATACTAGCACCTACAGAAAGATATGAAGAAGTTCTCCATGTGCGCTGCTATGTACAGGTATGCCACATGTGTATAGCATGCTACCTTGGGTAAGAAGACAAAGGCAGGAAGAAGGCAAGGGAGCTAAGAATAGACAATGTCTGCTTGAAGAGACAAAACCCTGGAAGAGCACAATCCACTCATATCCTGAGGGACTAGAGGGAGGAAGAAAGGTTCTCCCTCTACAAATCTTTGTCCTCTGATTGTTGAATCATGTGAATGAACTACCCACTTAAGTAATTAAAGAAACTGAATTTTTAAAGGCAGCCCCTAGGGTATCCAGGCCCAGGTGATAACACCTGGAATATTTCCAGGCATTCCTGGTTCCAATTGGAGTGTTTACTATTTGAGGATGAAATCTGAAATAAGCTCAGTTTTCACTGTAAATATTATTAGTGTTCAAATGAACTTAAAAGGCAAGAAAATAAGTATTTTAAAGAAGGACTTTTCAAAAGTACTAATTTTTTCCTCAAGGAATGCGACAATCTACATTTTTGTACCCAGTGTAGTAGTTAAATGTTGCTTATGTAGGAAAGCTGACATTATTTCAAAATACTCAAAGAAACGCAAGTTGGCTGTCAGGTCCTATAGCATCCAACACATCAATGAAGGAACCTCTAAAAGGATTCTAGTAGAATCGGAGCTCATGACAAAGGAAGTAATGACTGGACATAACACTAAAACACAATCACATTTTCTAATCTTTGGATGGTACCTCTAAGTTAATTTACACTTTTTTCAAATCATGCTTGCTAAAGGTCTAAGGTTTCACAACAGGAACTACCAAAACTCTACTTCTCACCTTTAAACAGATTGTTCTAACCACAAATACTAAAGATGTTTTACTCTGGATTTGATTTACTTTTTAACTAGTTTTTCATGACAAAAAAATTACCTTTTACCACTAAAAAGGATCTAATTATCATTTATTTGTTCTCCATTTTTTTAACGTAATGACTCTCTAATTTATCTTCTCTCTTAAGTATCCTTTACTCTCCCTCCTTTACATTGGCAATGGCAGAGGACTCAGCTACTCCTCTTCTGAAGGACTTTTGGGTCACCTTAATGTTTTGCAATTTCTAAATTAACTAAATTAATGAAAAGGTTTAGAGTTAATATGACTATTCTTAGAAGTCATATCAAGTAAGAGATTCATTTCTGCTTGATGTAGAAGTTACAGATATTTGTATATCAACTAATAAGGTGGGTAATAAAAACTGGAAAACTAAACAGAACTTTGGTGTGAAATGGCTGCATGATGTGCAATATGACAACAGTAACAAAATCTCTAATATTCTTCACGATGACATGAAATTTAATTTCATTTTTTTCCTATTATCATTTTTTTACTTCTCACCTGGGGATATGTTTATTGATTTGAGAGACAGAGAGGGGAGGGGAGAGGGAGAGAGATAGAAAGAAACATCAATGTGAGAAAGGTGTGACACATCAATTGGACACCTGCCGTACAACGCCCCAACCAGGGATCAAACCCACAACCTTTTGGTGTACAGAAGATGCTCCAAGGAGCTGCGCCAACCAGCCAGGGCTGGAATTAATTTTTGTAAAACCTCAGTTCTTCCAATTTATATCAGATAGTGAAAACACTAAAATTATCTTTATTATTTAAGTATAGCGCCAAAACATTTTACCATTAAAAAAAGTGATTTTTAGAAAGAGGACCACTCTTTGAATATTAGTATTTCCAACAGCTCTGAGGTATTTATTATTCCAAAATGCACTTATAGTGGAACAACATGTATAATGTGCTACTTTAGTAAGAAAAAGTAAGTAGAGCACGCGCTTATATATGTACAGTATGTCTCTAAATAATATACACTTATTTGCCCCTGGGAAGTAGAACTGATTGACTATACAAACAGGAGAGGGAGGATTTTCACTAAACATTCTTTTATATACTTTTTGGCACTTTTAACCCTATAAATGTTACCCTTTCAAAAAAAGTTTTTAAACAACTTTTTTTTTTAAGATTTTTATTTTTTTTATTTTTAGACAGAGGGGAAGGGACGGAGAAAGAGAGGGAGAGAAACATCAATGTGTAGTTGCCTCTTGCGCGCCCCCTATTGGGGACCTGGCCTGCAACCGAGGCATGTGCCCTGACTGGGAATTGAACCCGGAACCCTTTGGTTCGCAGGCTGGCGCTCAATCCATTGAGCCACACCAGCCAGGACTTAAACAACTTCCTTAAACTGCTTTTCGTGGTGCCTTTTTCCTTCCACAATGGGGTGTGGGAGGAGAGAGTCAGTTGTCAACTCTCACTGCATATAGGGACTTAGATGTAAATATACATCTTGGAAAAGCTTATCCAGAGTTCTCCCACTACACTGGAAGTGATGGGTTTCTAAAACTTTGTATATTTTTTAAGATTTTATTTCTTTCTTTTTAGAGAGAGAGGGAAGGAGAGAGGGACAGAAACATCAATGTGTGGTTGCCTCTCACACACCCCCAACTAGGGGCCTGGCCTGCAACACAGGCAGGTGCCTGACTGGGAATCAAACTGGCGGTCCTTTGGTTTGCAGTCCTGTACTCAATCCACTGAGCCACACCAGCCAGGGCTAATTTTCTATATTGTTTTTAAAGCCCTAAAAGAATGACCTAGCCCTGGCAGGGTAGGTCAGTTGGTTAGAGTATTATCCCAATATGACGAAGTTGTGGGTTCAATTCCTGATTAGGGAACATACAAGAATCAACCAATGAATGCATAAATAAGTGGAACAACAAATCGATGTTTCTTTCTCTTTCTCCCTCTCTCTAAAATCAATAAATAAAAAAGAATGACTTGGACTCCCTGGTCTGACACTTGGAGTCTCTCCATGACCTTACCCTGCCTTCAGATGCCCCCCATAATTCATCCTGCAAGAGCTCCAGTGTCCTTTCCATTAAAAAAGTTTCCCTGACCATCCCACCTGAAGCATCAGTTTCTTCCCATCACAACTCTGATCTCGGTTTGCAATTAGACAGGCACTGGTTGGCTGCAGGACTGCCTGCCTACATCACTACACTCTGAGTTCCAAAAGGACAGAGCCACCACTGTCATCACCATAGCCTAGCAGTATCCCACATATAGGTCTACTCAACTCCCCAGAGCAGGACCATGCCAGCAGTCTCCAACTCTCAGAAGAAAGACCACACCGCTTCTAAATGGTAGCCCACTGAATGTGAACCAAAAACAAAACTGGTTTCTGCAAAAACTGTTACACACTCAGAAGTTTATATCTGCAGATCTTCACACTTGCTATTTATGCTGTTTCCAAACCTAGAATAGTATCCCCTCCCCACAATATTCCATTCATCTTTAGGTCTCAGTGCTAATGCCACTTCTCCCAGGAGGTCTTCCAATACCCTTCAGAACAGACATTGTCCTATACCGTAACATTCAGGAACCTCCCCTCCGAGATTCTAGGTAACACATGACTATAGTTGCCTCCCATGAAGGCAGACACTGAACCTGTTGTGTCCCCAACAGATTTCTAGGGCTGACAGCACATGTGACTATTTACATTTACATTAATAAAATTAAACAAAATTTAAAATTTAGTTCCTGAGTCACATTAGTAACAGTTCAAGTACTCAACAGCCACAAGTAGCTAGTGGTTCTAGTACTGGTCAGTATAGATACAGGACATGTCCATCAACACAGAAAGTTCTACTAGACAGTGCTGACTTAGAGATTATCAAGATTCCTGGCCAATGTGGCTCAGTTGGTTGGAGTGTCGTCCCATAAAACAAAAGGTCACGGGCTTAATTCCTGGTCAGGGCACACGTATGGGCTGTGGTTTGGTCTCTAGTCAGGGCCCATGCGAGAGCCAAGTAATTGATGTTTCTCTCTCTCTCTCTTCCCCTCTCTCTAAAATCAATAAGCATGTCCTCGGGTGAGGATTTAAAAAAAGAGAGAGATTATCATGAAGATACTGACATTTCAAACAAAGAAAATGTCTAAACCCTCTCTCTTCCTGTTGGGAAAGAATCACTTTTTCCTTAAACTTTAAAAGATTGAGAAAGTCATCAGTGTGTGCTAAAACACTGAATTTTCTCTAGATAATTTGAATGATTTCCTCAGTTTTTTTTGTTTTGTTTTGTTTTAAAGAGAAGCTCAATTCTAGGCATACTGTGCTCTTCAAACAAAAAACAGTCCCAACAATAGTAGAGGCACAACCAAAATGACACAGAAAATCTACCAGTACTTTATGCCTGTTTGTTATTTCCAAGAAAAAAATCCCACAATACAGAAAGGAGCTGAACCCCTTCCTTTCAAAGTCACTGGTAACTGAACCAAAGAGGAAATTAAATTTCACTGATATTTCTTTTAAAACAAACCCATCACACTTACTAAACTGCATAGTGATCGCAAAGCCATTTTCTCCCGTTTTCTAAAAAGTAAAGACTATTTTTTGTAATTTCACCATACTTACTTTCCCTTTTTAAATCCTAACCTAAATCAAGTCCTTGTTTAGAAATACTAGAAAAACAGTTCCATTTAGACTTCAGTTTTCCAATGAAGATGGAAAACTCAGTGTCAAACTTTTAACTTCAAATACAGATGGAAAAAAGAGTGTCAAACTTTTACCAGTTCTGTATAATTCCTGAATCTCAGGTTCTTATTCATTCTTCTGCAAGCCGGTACTGAGACTACATTAGCCCTGGTGCTGGAAGCAAAACAAGCAGAGAGGTATTTTCTCATTTACTCAGCAAGAAAATTCCATGGATTTGGTTCTGTGTCAGATCCCTAGCCTACATCATCCCAACCCTCACCAACCTGCCCTAAGAGGTAGATAACATCTATATTTTCCCACACAACTAAACAGTGAGAATAGCTGCTACAACCTGCTATAATGCAAGGAACCATAGTAGCCCTCCCCCATATAAGACTAATTAAAGTGAAATGAAAAATTCTGAAAGGAAAAAACCCCATTTTAGAGATGAGACAACCCTCCCCGGCAACCCTGCCAAAGCTCAGATGTAAAGTCACAGGCCCCAAGTCAGAGTTTATGAGCTGGGAGCCAAGCAAGATTCAGCGTCCACTCTGAGAGGAGGCCAGGGTTCCCGCCTTACTACCACACTGCCCACGCCCCATATAAAAAGCTCTGACATTTCCTTCAACTCCGAGTCATGGTTAGAAGGTTCTACTTTTAATCAGGTGACAGATACTCAAAATATTTTAATCCAAAGGAATTGAGTCAAGCTTATAGTCCATAATTGTCAAAGCAAACTCCAATTATTTGATAGATTTCTATAGTTCCTGTGTGTCATCATTCAGTTTTTAATCAAATACCAAATCCACTTTACTTAGATATTGTACAATAGCCTCTCTACAGGCTATTATAAAGAATAGTCGCTTTATCTTTTTGCTATTTCATTCATTATACTAACTGCACAGTTAAATTATGTACAGGTAATACAGTTTTAATTAGGAAAAAAAAACAAAATATTTGGGGGTAAAGGAAAGCTTTTAAGTTATAAAAAGAATTTGCTTTATAAAAGAATTTCACACCACCATTAAACAGCTACAACTATTAAGAAACACCTACTGTATACAGTAAGGTACAGGTGTTATTGGAAAGACTGTCAAATTCAGAGATTCTCAAACAGTAGCAGGTTGGGCACCTAAAAATAAGAAGTCACATTTAATCAAGCGAAATTTTCTGTCACCATTATATTTCACTATTCTTAGCTATGGTTCAACCAAACATTCTTTTGATTAATGGAAATGAAACATGGGGGAAAATGTCACATGGGATGCTCTCCAAGTCTTTCTAAGGGTGAGGTTTAAAAAGAATTCGACTTTTAGATATAGAGTTCAAAAATAGCCTTGCCTCCCAAATTTAGAACCAGAAAACACCCTAAAAGCAGTTTTTCAAAGGCAGCAACAGTCATTCTCAAAATTGTCTAAGAATCTGGAAAACAAAAAACCACTTTTGCTTTTCTTGCACCCTCTTCCACGTCCAAACAACCCTCCACCAAATCTGAGTTAGTCACTTCTCTTCCAGTCAAAGTTCTATTCTGTTCCCACTGGACCCTGTGCATGACTCCATCTCAGCCCTCCTGTCAAGTGATCACAGCCCCCAAGAGAAGATGAATATGCAAAAGCTCCCCGACCAAGCACTGGTGGAAGGCTTACACTTTGGCACTAGTAATATGCTGCAGTGTAAGCATGGTTCCTGAAAGTTAAGCCTAAGACTGAATAGTGAAAGTCTGGAATCCCTTCCCCCAGTTAATGCAGGGGTTGTGGACAAGCATGCCCAATCCAATGGGCCATTAGCTGTGGAATGGAATTTTGAAGAGGGAGGCACCAGTAGCAAAAGGCCTCAGAGTGAGCTGGAGGAACACTAGGCACATGAGTTGAAAACCAGAGGGCATGGCCAGGTATTTGAGTTATGAGAAACTATCTGGGAAAACCAGGGAAGACACAGGTGAGAGCCACGAGACATCACAACCACATAGACAAAACTGTTCTGAGTGGCCAGAGTGTCTTTGCCAACAATAGTAAGGAGGCATGGAAAACCAGTAGGCTCCCTAACTACCTGGCTCCTTGCTCTGGCCCAGCAGGAGAGGCCCAGGAGGCACCAGAGTCCAGGGGCACAGAGGGCCCACCACGCTACCCCTGGTGCATGCTTCCCTTAGCCAAGGCCCCTTACCACCCTCGAGGTCTGTCTAAAATGTTACCCCTCACTCAGACACCTAGCCCTGGGCTTCTGCACACAGGAGCATTCAGTAAACAGCAGGGGTATAAATGAAGCCCTCTTGGGGTTGCCCTTTCTGACTCATGCATTTAGCATTTGATTGTATTTGATGACTTTTGTATTCTTTTTCAAGTTCTGCCTCTGAGTCTTATCTTAACACAGTTCTAAGCTACTCAAAGACATTGATCAGAATCCTTTTGTACACTGCTACTGCCTAACATGTACCTCAGACTGAATTGCAATATACTCAGTAAAGAAACTGAATCACATATTCACCTGATACTTAGTCCATGAAATATAATTCAAAATTAGTAAGAATTTTCAGGACATGCCACACTACTTAAGGTTTTGCAATTTTAGAATTTTATGGGCATTGTCTTCCTATTAAAAAAAAATAGTTGAAAATGGAGGCAAAAATCAATAGTAGTGATTATATAATTCTCAGCTACATACTCACTGAGCAGGCTTACACTACATCTGTCTGCCCATGGCCTTGTGTGGGTATGCGTACAAGGCTGCTGTTAGTTTCAGAAGTGTCAACAAGCCAAGTCTCTAGTCCAATCAAATGAGCACTTCTAGTGAGTGTGGACTACAGGGCACACTCACCTTCCCTAGTAAGGACAGTGCCGGCTGTCATGCACTGAGCATTTACTTCAGACCAGGCACTTTTCACACATCATCTCATTTTACCCTCGAAACCACGTTATGAGATGGGAATGGTTATTATTGTATTTCTATTTTACAGATGAAGAAACTGAGGCTCAGGGAGCTGATGTAACTTTGACCAGGGTCAAAGAGGGAAAAGAAAGTGATGCCCACTTGGCTTGGCTCCAAAGCCAGTGCTTTCACACTCTTCACCATGGCCTGTGGTGCCACCACCAAGGACTGCCCGAATAGCCTGTAAAAGCCCCAAATAGGCCCTGCCAGAACACTCCTATGGCCAGCCAGGTTGGTCCATCAGTGAAAATGCACAGGTGCATGTCTGTATCTCAACAGAAATCAGGATTAGGACAAACAGATCCTAACATTTGTGGTAATTCACTTAAAAACACAATCTTGTGAGGGAAAAAACTATGAAAACTTTGAAAAATAAATACTGTACATTAGTTCACTCATTCCCTCAACTATTTCTGGAGAGCCTAGCCTGTGCTAGGCACCGCTCCCAGAAACAGGAAACAGGACTATGAAAAGCTCTCACAAGCAGCTGTGGAGCTGCTCACCTTCAAGTTTCACTGCAAGGTGTGGACTTGGAGGGCAGAAGATGGCAAAGGAAGAAGGAAATACTGCCTGAGCCACTGGAGTCAACGAAAAGCAAAACAACAAGCAAAGGAACAAAACAAACACCTTAATTTAACTTGGTTTCATTAAACTTATCTGACTTTAAATGAAGCAGTACATAAAAGTGTTACGGAAGAATAAAGAGGGGCTCCCTGCAATCTTGGAAGTGGCCCCAGACTCTGCATGGCTTCCCCCTGGGGTTCACTGGGCTCAAGGGCTTATCACCCCTGCTCCACACACTTGAGGGTTAGCAGTCAGACCAGCCCACAGTAGGTGGTCAAAACACCTGTGCTGCCACTATTTGACAGATCTTGTCCTCAAAGTCATCAGAGACAACGGAGAATAGGGCAACCAAGTACCCAGTGCTCCCAACAGATTTTCAGAGCATTAGTCCCATAGTACATTAGGGCCCCACAGTGTGACCCCGGGCCAAATTGTAGTTTTATTGGCACACAGCCACACCCATTGCTGTAGTACCGTCCAAGGCTGCTCTTGCTCTAAAATGGCAGCACTGAGTACTTGTAACAGAGACCATAGGGCCCACAACGCCAAAAATATGTCCTCTAGCCCTTTACATAAAGTTTGCCCAATGATGTAGGAGGACGGACCCCCTGCAAAAAACAGAATTTATTTATTAAAAAATGTGTATTTATTCTTACATACACTTGTATGTTTAAACTTCAGTCACCTTCAAAGTACTCTCCATTTGATGCAATACACCTATTCAGACTTTCTTCCACTGCTCAAAACAGTAGATTTTGATGCCTTTTAGTGCTTCTGCCATTTTTTGTTTCACCTCTTCCCTATCAGCAAAACATTTCCCTTTGAGGACTTTTTTCATTAGAGGGAAACAAACAAAAAAGGTTGCTCCAGGCGAGATCAAGTGAATAGGGAGGGCAGGGTGTGAGGGTCATGCCATTTTCAGTGAAAAACTGCATCACGCTCAAGTACGGCGTAGGCAGGTGCAGTTGTAAATCACCCATCATGAAATGGGCAAAGGTGCTGAAAGAGTCTTCCAAAAAAAAAAAAAAAAAAAAAAAAAAAATCAAATCACTGAATCTGAATGCAGCCTCTCACAACAATGCCAGTTGGTACACGGATACAGATGGGTCCCTAGAACACTAATCTAGCAGGGGAAGCCTATACTACAAGGGACCCACCCTCCGGAAGATAATTCTGGGGTGTTTTTTGGGGGGTCCCCCTTGTATTATATAAAAAAGGCTTGGGAATGGGGCAAACTACAGCTCCTCTCTCTAAGACTTACAGCCCATCAGTATGCAATGGTTCTGGGAAGGCCTGCACCTTAAGTTCCTTGCCTACTACCAACCTCATTTGAGAAACATCTCTTCACATGGACTAGTTTCTTGGACTACACTCAAAGTGCTGGTTTGAATAAGATAAAGAGGTGGTGTCCTGACAAATGTTACCCTAAGAACTGAACTGGCTTAAAGCAAGCTTTCCTAATCTTCCTTTACACAACAGGTACATTTCATCTTAACAAGGAAAAGTATACTTTAGCAAAATCATTTTTAACTTTTATTTTCAAACATAATAAATAAAAATACAAAGCTGGCACTTATATAGCCCCAAGTAATAGCATACTTTGTCACACAACCACAATGACACAAGTTGGAGTGGTAAAAACACTGGCTAGCAATCTAAGCATCATCTCGCTACAGTAGGATTACACCTCAGTCTCTTTATAACTCATTCTCAATTATGCTTAAGAATTACAGAATCAAATCTAAACATTAAACAGGAATGATTCTCAACCTTCTGATCAACTGCCAAGGCACCTTTGTGGGATTCATACTCATCCACCATCACCCCTGAGGAACTTCAAACAGAACTACTGTTCTCACCTCTCTATTATTCGAAAGCCCCTACTTTTTTAACACGTAAAAGCAAAGTCATAACAAGTCCCAGCCCTAGAAGTCTCTACAAACTTGCTTTTTCTTAGCTAGAATTTAGTTAAGAGATAAAATAATTTGACTGATCCTCAATTATTCACTGCAGTAACCATGAAGGTGAGACCACACAGTGTAGGCTTGGACTGCCAGAACCAGAGGGAAGGGGGAGTTCCTGCCTGGAGGCCCTGACAGGGAGAACACACCCACTACGCCACACCCCCCACAGTGGTCACAAATGTTCCCCAAAGGGACTTCATTCACTTGCTGGAGTTAGGAGACTGAAAGTTGCTAACTACCATCTAGATTCGTGACTCAACCAAATTCCATGTTTATGGGTAAAGATTTTTAAAATGAATATACTATATTGATCTATTTACTTTAATGATCTAGGTTTGGTTCAGGTTTTGACCCTCTGTTATTTTGGGCAGATTACCTCTCTCAAGTATGGTTTCTCATCTAAAAGCAGCAGGAATAGTGTTTCTCCTCCCTACCTTATAGGATGCTATGAAAACCAATCTGATGGAAAGAAAAACATTCTGATATGTAAAGCACTGCACATTTAAAAAAAAATTATCATTTTGTTGTAAAAGGTATTTTGGTTGACAGCCATATTTACGAGCTTTCTTTAAATAGTTTTCTATTGCATTCACAGGGATTCACATTATAAAATGTAATCACAACTGCTTAGGGACACTTATACAGATGAAATAAACATATTTATCTTCAATTTTTAGAAGGCAGTCTTATTAAACTTTTTAATAAAGTCTTTGTTATATGTAGGTCTGGCCTCGAGCTGACAAAACAAAAAAAACAAAAAACAAAAAACAAAAAGCCTACTGCTTGCCTGAATATTTATTTCTCGTACACTGTTAAATCATGTATCCCTGCTGTTTAAAGACTAATATGCTATTATAATTTGGACATAGTAAATAAAGAAGTTTCCAAAACACACAACTAACTACATACTGGTAACACAAAGTCCTCCTACTTCTTATAAAGGGTGCCAAGTAAAGGAAGACTATAGTTGTAACAAAGTGTTTAATCCTTCAATGTAAAAGAAGAAAATGTTACTTTGACATCTGATACCATCAAATTCTGTGTCACTCCTGAGCTGAGGTTCGGATAGGGTGGGAAGTACTGTTTTTCCTCCTTCCTCTTGCTGCCTTCCCTTGGGGTGAATTCCCTATTTACGCACCACCTCTGAAGCCTCTCCTGAGAAGCCTTTCCTGACCTCTCCTGCCTGTCTTAGGTGGCAAAGGCATTATCACCTAAGATGTTGCCTTACTTCAACTGTGGAGTGTTTTATGCACATCCACCCTCCTCCTTCTAGACTGCAAGTGCCCATCGGGCAACACTCTGGCTGGTAAGCTCCTCAATGGGCAGGGATTCTGTTCTTTTGGCCAACTGCCAGCCCCCAGACTCATCTAACAGACACCAATGGTTCCACAGACCAGTCCCCACAGACATGCACTGCATTATGACAGTCCAAGTGGCTCTCTCATTTCTCAGGCCACCAAGGCCTCCTCCCAATGCCCCTAACCCTTCAACTCTGCCCATGCACAGAGATCCCCTCCCTCAACAGGAGCAGGAGAACACGCCTTGCTCCAATTGGCCCTATTTTCTCTTGGAAGGCTCAAATACACATTCCCTCACTAAAATAAGATTGAGTCTCTCAAGAATGTTATTCCCAGGTCTTCACACTTGTTATTCACATTTTCCCATCTAACCAAATGCCTTCACTCCTTTGACTGTATGTAAAGTCAATTAGTTCTTTATTTGCTTAATTTATGTCCTTAAGATCTGTCTTAGACTAGTAGTTACAGGAGACAAGGTTGTATCTTATTTAATATGCTCAGGGATCCCTTCCTTGGCCACCCACACTAATACACCCTTCCAAGACAATGTAATGTGATCAATGTGTGAATTTTATTCTTTGGATTATTTAAATCAGAACTATTAAAAACTGACATCTTCGTTTCATATTTGGAAAGGCAAAAGAGTGGCCATACCTTACCAGGATCAAAACTGGAAAGCAAGGAGGGAAAAGTGGGCAAAAAAAGAAAATCCTTTCTGATAAATTTCATTGTGATTATAGCAGCACACTAAATAGCTGACCATCTAAGTAACAGAGCTACTCATAAGGCCATCCTTTTGGCTCTATCTTGGAAACAGCTAGATGTATATAGTAGGACAAGCCTTTTTGTTTTGTTACTAATTTTTCCTCTGTATAAAACAAGATCTACAATAACCTCATTCAACAATAGCAAAGCTGCAAAGCCATCCAAAGTTATCAGCCTCAAAGGACAAGCTTCAAAGCTGAACTTCCTGGTATGATCTACATTTCACACGAGTAAAGACTTTTCACTCATACATGGCAAGATTAATGAAGCAAAGGAGATCTGTTCTGCAGTAAAAGGGCATTTAAATCACAGCTGTTCCTACATTTCTCAGTTCGGATAGTTGACTTTACAAAATTAACATCAAACTTAACTCTTTATCAGTTTTTAGAAGTATTATTAGAGACTTTCATATTCCATGAGACTTATTTACTCCTCCCCACTGTTTAACAAATTCCATTTTAATTAGATGAGACTCTCCTTATGACAAATTTTTAAAAATTGTTTCTCTTGCATCTACATAACTAATATTCTAGGAACTGTATAAAACCAAAGCCACAAAATTCAGGTTTTGTTTCAACAGTAGAAAGAGATTTTTAAACCACTAGTACAATAGAAATATGCTGGTGGTCAGTCACAGAAATATTTGCAGAAGCTGAACAGCTGTGTCTACTGCAAATCTGAAGGGATTGCTGCAGCAATGTAATTCAATTTGGACCCATTCATTATAAACTGGTTTTCAGATGCTGCTACTGCACGACTGTACTGGAGAAATGCAAGCTGCACCCGCAACAGAACTGTTCCCGAGCAGCGACAAGTTTTTACTGCAAAAGAGAGCTCTAAAAGAGGAAATACAACTAGTTCATAATGCTACTGTGAACCAGCCCAGAAGAACCCTGAATTATTTAATGAATAGACAACTAAAATACTACTTTCAAGCAACCGATATGATTAAGAAAGTTTTCAAGGAAATTGTTTAATGAGAAAAAGATGATTTATTCAGTATCCTGCTAGAGAAATTTTTTAGAAAAGTCGTAATTTCTGCATTCCTTAACATAATTTGTACGCCTCTACACTGTAAAATCAACGAGCTCAAATGACGATGGCAGCCCAAATGAACCTATTTAACTTTTTTTGAAGTTATACTTATGTTAACTTAAACACACTATCACAATTTTCAGAAGATCTTGCTAACGAAGTTTGGGGCTGTGAAAAATGGAGTGATTTAGGTGACCAAACAAGAGTTTTCAAATATACTCCACGAAACTTCCCAGTTGTAACTTATATGCTGGCTGCTGCGTTGTGAATGTGTCACCAATTCAGAAATCACTTGGGGTTCTCTTTCTGCTGCACTATTTCCTTCTCTAGCTATCAAACTTACCCTCTGCTGTCACCCCTCCAGACAACCACGCGTGTGTTGACACACGGCGGCAGGAGCATCTGCCACGAAAAATAAACACGCTTCACTTTACTTTTTCTCCCTGGAACTACCACTCGGTTTCCACGCGAGAAGGGCTCACCAATTCCGGGAAACCCGAGTGCACCCGGGCATGAGCCCCCTCACTCGGGCCCCACGACAGTCTCCCCACAAACTTCCCCTCTCCCGCGGGGCTCCGGGGGAAGAGGCTGCGCCGGCCGCCGCTTGCGGGGGGGGGGGGAGGTGGCTGCGCAGGCCCACGGCCGAGTTCGGTTCTCCAGGGGACACTCACCTTCGGGGATGGGGTCTGACAGCGACCCCCGAGGCCCCTGCCCCCCATCTGGCCCCCTCCTCACCTGTGCTGTCATTCGCCGAGAAGCCGGGCGAGCTGAGTTTGGCTCGTTTGGGGTTAGGCGGTCCGTCCAGCAAGTTCTCGGCCATTTTCACCTGCTCGCGGAAACAGCCCCGAGAGCGGACGGCGGGGCCGGCGATGGCTCCGGAGCCGGGGGTCGGCGCCGGCCCTAGCCAGCTAAGAGCGGAGAGGAGCGAGCGCGAGCGACGAGCAGCGAGCGAACGCCGAGGGAGAGGGAGGGCGCTGGGCGCAGGGCCGGGTGGGGGAGGCGGCGGCCAAATCTCAGCCACAGCAACAGCGCCCCGCAGCGCTCACCGCCCGCCCCCGGCCGCCGCCGCCACCGCCGCCGGCCGCGGCCCCCTCATCCCCTGCCCGCCTCCCGTGCGCGACACTCCGCGGCGGGGGCGCCCAGGCGGCCTGGCCGCCCCCCTGGGCCCGGCTGGTAGCGACGGCGCCCGGCCGGCCGGCTTAGGCAGTCCCCAGGAACATGGTGCCGCCGCCGCGCCGCCGCCTCGCTACCCCCCCCGCGCCCCACTTAATTAATTCGCTCGCGGCCCGACGACCTGGGGGCTCCGGGCTCCACTCCCCGCCCGCGGCCCGCCGCAAGGAAAAACAATGCGCGAAGCGGCGCCTCCGCCGCCGCGCCCCCCCACCCCCCGTTCCGCCGCCGCCGCCGCCGCCGCCGCTGCCGCCGCCGCCGCCGCGACTCCGGGAGGCCGAACCGAGAGGGGAGCGGGGCCGCCGGAGCGGGCGCCGAGGGCCGGGCGGAGCGGGACGGCCGGGCGGAGCGGGGTGCGCGGGCAGTTGTAGGGCCCGGGACCGGCGGGGCCGAGTAGATCGCGCTCGAAGCCCCGGTCGGGTCCGCGACAAGATGGCGGCTGTTGATTCCTCAATTAAAAAAAAAAAGAAAGTTTTTTTTCTTCTCTTTCCAGAGCCTGAACGGGGAGGGGGAGGGGGCGGGGCACGCCGGTACGTCACCCCCCGCGGCGTCACTACGCACAGCCCCCGCTCCGCCCCCTCCACCTGCGCCGGCCGTGTCGGAAAGAACCGAACGCACTCGGGCGGAAGGGCCGAAGGCTCTGCGGCGGTGTGTCAAGCGGCGGGGCGGCGAAGCGGCTAGCTGCAGGGCGGCGACTGGGCCTGCGGGACCCCCGGCGTCCGGCCGGGCCGCCACTTTTGTTCAGACCACTGCTGGGCTGCGGGACCCGTCAAGAGCTAGGGGCGGCTGCATGGCCCCGGCCCGGCCCGTCTGTCCCTCTGGGTAGACTGCCCGCTCCCGGCAACTAATTCACTTCCCTGCCGCCGACGTCAGGGGGGACCCGAACGAGGCCTAGTCACTTTAACTTGCCTGACGCCTTCTGTCTGCCTGCGAACTTGTGCAGATGAGAAAACTGAGGCAGAAGCGGCAGGGCTGGGATTCGAACAACTCTCGCCCCTAAAGTGAAGTGAGGCGGATGCACAACTCCTGAGCCCCTGTTCCCGAGCCCGAGGCGATGGGATCCTCAGAGCTGACACCCTCACCTAGGGGAGGTGGTGAGCGCTGCCCCACCCTAGGCTGGGACGCGGCCAGCTGCGCCAGGCCCAGAAGTCCCCTTACGTTGGGGCTTAGGGCCCCTACTACAACTTGGGAACGCCATAGGTGCTCCGAATGGGCTTAAAGGTCCCAGGGAGCCCGGCTTGTATGGCCACTTCCCGCAGGAAAATATCACAAAAATCTGAAGTGTTTGCATCTCAGTTTTAATCTGCTCCCCAAAACTTGTGGTCACCTCATCCCGAAGTCTTTATCTGAAAGGTATCACCAACAACACGGTTTCCTATGCCAGAAACCTTTGAGTCAGCACGCAGACTCCTCCCTTCCTCTCCACTCACCACGAAGTCCGTCTCCCCACGTCTGTTACCTGGGCAAATGGCTCTTCCTCCCCATCCCAGTGCCCCAGAGTCGTCCAGCATCACCCGGTGGCTATGGTGAAAGCTTAGCACTTAAATGTCTTATGCACTCCACATTTCTCCCCACAGAGCATCACAGTTAACTTCCTGGGAAAAGAGGGAAACAATTGTTTAAAACAAATAGCTGCCACACGTGAAATTTATATATATATATATTCTCCTTTATTTTTTCTCTTTTTTAAAATAATTTTTTTGGATTTTATTTATTTTTAGAGAAAATGGAAGAGAGGGAGAGAAACATTGAAGGGTTCGAGAGTCATCCATTGGTTGCCTCTCATGCCCCCAACAGGGTCCTGTCCCACAACCCAGGCATGTGCCCCAACCAGGAATCCAACCCGTGACCTCGGTTCACAGGCCAACAATCCACTGGGCCACACCAGCCGGAGCTAACCTCTTTTATAAAACATGTACAGTCAGTTTAAAATACAAGGTGAGACAAAAAATAGGTTTACAGTTGTGAATATGTGAATCATAGAGTTTATTCTTATATTATTTATCAGTTATTATTTTCCATATGAGCAACTGTAAACCTACTTTTGCCCCACTCTGTGTGTGTGTGTGTGTGTGTGTGTGTGTATACCTATATATCAGAAGAGATTGTTTTCCAGTGTCAAGACTGAGTGATCTTTTTACTTTTTTCTAATTACATTGTACAAAATCTTGTGCTGCCCCCACCCCTTTCTTGCATCTGTCTCTTCAACTTTCTATCCCTCATTTCACCATCACCTCCTCACACCCACTAAGCCACCAGGAAATTCTCATCATTCAGGCCTTTTTATACAGGGTCTGACACAAATAACATCCCTTTTTTATGGGCTAATAATCTATACCAAGTCTTTTATTATAAAATCATGAGCATGTAATTCTTTAACATAACAATATCACACTCAAGCACACTATATGACATTTCAGGTAAAATGTTCAAATTGCTGTCCATCTCATGCAAGACATTCATGTACCCTACCAACTGCGCTCAGTGGCATTACTTCTGCTGGACCCTGTACTCTCGCAAATGCTATTCTCTATGCTGAGAATACATATGCCTGGCAAACTCTAACTCCAAGATCCAGTTCAGATGTCATCTACTCCAGGAAGCCCTCCTAGCCCACTTGAAGACTCCCACAGCACTCTGGGCATACCTCTGTGAGGGCACATCTCACACTGTGCCATTATTTTTTTTTTTTATCCATCAAATATTCCCTGTGATTCTCTTGAGGTCATTGCCACTTTGCTAATCTTTTGGGCAAAGAATAAAGAAATAAATCCCTATATATTCAAGGAGGCCAAATAGCAAGTCCTGGTAACCATAAACAGAAGTATGCAATAAGTCAATTTGCACAGCAAGGTAGGAAGTGTATAGAGTCACAGTGGCACAGGGCTGGCAGCACCCTGCATCAGAATGTGGCATGTGTGTCCCTCTCACTATGAATTTGTGGGCTCCTTGAGGGCACAGACCATGTCTTAACTATAGTACAGTACCCTCTAAGAAGTAAGTTTATAAAATTTGATGAATGAATGAACACTATCAGGTCCTCCTCAGTCCTGGAGGCCTCCAGGCCCTAAGAAGGGTGGGCCCCAGCCCAAGGAAGCTCCAGACCACTACCCCACAGATGGGACATGCCAGGTCACTGAAAAGCCTCAGCCAGGGCTTGCCTTGGTTCAGTAGTGTCACTATCTGGCCCTTGGGGACCCTCAGTAAATGGTTTACACCCCCCTCTCCTCTCCCCGTCATTGGCCAGCTATGGCATGGGTCATGCTCCACTTTACAGAGGGGGAAACTGAGAGGACCCAGTCCCAATGACTCAGAGGTAAATGATCTGGACGTATCAGGGCCAGGTCAGAAACACAGGTCTTCAAACTCATACCCCATGTTCCTCCTGCCTAACCATGCTGAACACTAAAACATACCTGATCTGCAGTCCCTTTTTCTATCACATTTGTATCACTTTGATCAATTCTTTTGGTATTTCCTGATATCTGCTTTTCTCTTTTCTATTTCTTTTCCCCTTGGTCTGATTCTCATTCAAGAACACTGTGCTCAGACATTGATGGAGGCATAGCAAGGAAGGAGATATGCTTCCTGCCTGCATACACTTAGCTGGGGATCAAGGTTGACACAGATGAAAGGGACTCAACACTGTTGAGTGTCTCCTGTGTGCCATGCCACTCTGCCATATGCTGCACTTGGATCAGCATTTCTCACAATCTTAGAAGGAAATATCACTGTCCTTATTTTATAGATGAGAAAATAAGGCCCAGAGGAGAGCAAGTCATTCAGTCAGTAAGGGGCTCAACTGGGCTGCAAACCTAAGGCTAGCTGCTTTTTCCACAAACCTCATCCTCTGCAGCCTCAGAGGCCATAGGAGCAAGGAATCCTCAATTACAGAGTGCTTAGGGGCAGAGAGAATGAAGTGGAGAGGAACAAGAGGTAGAAATAAATCAGGAAATATTTCCTTGGAAAAGTTCATTTGAATCCATCAACTGATAAACATAATATCTTATATCCACAAAATGGAATGTTATTCAGCCACACAAAGAATTTAGTATGTACTAATACATGCTACAATGTGGATGAGCCTTGAAAATGTTATGCTCAGTGAAAGAAGCCAGTGACCAAAGACCTTGTATTGTATGATTCCATTTATATGAAATGTCCAAAATAGGCAAACCCATAGAGGCAGAAAGTAGAGCAGCGGTTGCAATGGGCTGGGGAGAGGCAGAAGATAGTGGATGGTAGCTAAAGGATATGGGGTTTCTATTTGGGGTGATGAAATGTTGTAAAATTAATAATGATGATAGCTGCACAACTCTGAACATAATAAAAACCACTGAAATGTACATTTTGAATGAGTGAATTGTATCTCAATAAAACTTGTTTTTAACATGTTGATTTAGAAAGAAGGAAGAGAGTCCAGGAATGATGGAGGGAGCCCCTGTCTTCCTGCTAGCAGAAGGAAACAAGTCAGGGGTCTAGCTGGGAGAGCACACAGGGATCTGCTTAGTGGCACAAAGAGGAAGGGTCCAAGAGAGGCGGATCTGATGTGATTGGGATTTCCTAGCTTGGGGGCTGAGGGATGAATTGGCAGGTACAAAACAGAGACTGAGATTCACAGGCTGAACTGGTAAGAGAGGAAATTGAGAAGGGAGAGACTTTCCCAGAAAGCTCCAATTGCATAACCAGCCGCCTGCTGCCTCGGGCCCAGTGGACACCTTATATTCAGTGGGCCTCAACTCTCTCCCCACACCCCAGCTCCCCTTTACCCTCAGTGCTCTGCATCTCATACATACCCCCTCTCTCTTCTGTGGCTTAACTTCCCACCACCCTTCTTCTGAACCTTTAATCTCTTACCCCTCCCCCCCCAGGGGCTTCTTCTCAATAAACACAGTCTCCACAGTTAACCCTGACACTGCTCCATCTTTTCCATTCCCAGCCAAGCTGCTTCCCCAAGTTGTCTACATTGACCCAACTTGTTTCCTCTTCTCCCATTCATTGCTTTTACTTTTACTCATGAGAATCTCAAACAAGTTGTAGAAAATAATATATAGACACTTGTGTCTACATTGTTAAGGTAGGCAATGTTAATATTCTGCCACATTGACTTCAGATCTTTATTTTTCTTATTAAAGAAATAACATATCCCAGAGAGAGCTGAAGCCACCCCCATTTTCCTGCCTCGTTTCCCAAAGTCACCACTTTCCTGAAGTTGATGTATATCGTTACCATATAAGATGTGTATTTTTGTTAAGTCAAACTATATGAAACTGCCAATACTTGACTGGTTTTTATCCCATCCAACATAAACAACCATTGCATGTTGTACAGACTCTGGTTCCAACAAGTTAAAATAATGAGACAACTGGAAATTGAAACATTGACTGGTATGAAATGGTTAGAAATTATTGTTGATTTGATTAGGTGTGATAATATCATTATATATATATACTATATATTATATATTTTTCAAATAGGCCTTATATTTTAGAAGCATAGGCTGAGGTATTTATAGATGGGATAATGTAATGCTTGTGAAGAGTAGATGGGGAAACAGGAGAAACAAGGAATTGACCAGGAATTGATGGTTATTGATAAACGAGGAACAGCCAGGAATTGATGGTTATGAAAGCTGAGTGATGGGCATGTGAAGATTCATTATATGACTGGGCATACTTTGTGTATTCTCAAACTCCCCACAACAAAAAATTTTTAAACTATTGCAGTATTGAGTCTTCCCACCCCACAAGCATGATATAGCTATTTATTTATTTATATTTTATTCTATCTTATAATGAAGTTTTATTATTTTTTTCCATAAGGTCCTACACATCTTTGGCTGATCCAATAAATCTGCTAAAGCTCTCTTATTAGTTCCAACAACACTAATAATTTTTCTCTAGAATCACTTGGATTTTCTATGTAGGCCATCAGATCACGTGTTAAAAAATAAAAGAAAGAAATTTTTGTTTCTCCTATCCAATACTCATAATTTCCATTTCTTTGTCTTGTTATACACTACTGGCTAGAATCTCTATAATAACGCTGAATACAAATAGTTATGGATGCATCTATGTCTTATTACTGACTTGAGTAAGAATGAGGGTTTTTGTAGGTCTATTCATTCATTCCACAAATACTCATTGAACACCTATGATGTGCCAGACACTGAACTAGGCACTTAGGATACAATGGTGAACAAAATGAAAGTCCCTGCCCTCACAGCCTTACATTCTAGCAGGCAGAGAGAGAAGATGGATGTAATCAATGAGTAAAGCTACAGTATATGTGAACAGGTGATAAGTAGTGTGCAGAAAAGTAATACAGTAGGTTAAGGAGGATTCAGAGTGTCAGTACAGAGACAGGTGCAATTTTAAATACAGTGATAGAATCAGTCAATCTTTGCTTAGAAAATAATATTGGAGCAAAGATGTGAAGGTCGAAAGTTGTGGTGTGTGTGAATTTCCGGGAAGGAGTTCTCCAGGGGCAGGGCTCAGTTAGCTATGAACTTGCAGAACTAATGTTGTTGGCTGTTTGAAGATGAGAAAAAAGGCAAGTGAGTTGGAGTGGTTGGACAGGCAATGGAGAAGGAGGTGAGGTTACAGAGGAAATGAATGAGGGTGGGAGCTGATGGTGGGGGTATTGACTCTATTCTTGGATCTCCTCCTGTTTTTTTATTTTATTAAAAAAAAACCAAACAACTCATTCTGTATAGTGTCTGACTTGAACAATACTTAGATCCTCTGGGGACCTTCAATCCAGAAAGACTGTCCCTTTCCATTGTTTATTATCCCCTTAGGCTCCCCTTTTCCTTTCCTACCCAGCTTAAATTCCATGGTCAGCTGTCACTAACACTGCCCTGCACGCACGCTCCCTTTTCCTCTCTCATGTTATTGTATTTGTTTGATCTAGCCTCTTCCCCACTTTTCATTGGCACCCGAGAGAGTTGCACTTGGGTGGGAAAAACAGCATGCGATGGACTGGTTTTGCTTTAATTAGTGATCACAATCTTGAATGCGTGCTTACTGTCACCGGGCAATCATACTGTAATTCCGCAGCGTTCACTCTCCACTTTCCTCCCCTCAAAACTCTTAACACCTCCTTCCCCATCCTTACTCTCAGCTGATGACTTCTTACTGCTTTGCTGAGAAAATTTAACCCATTACAAGAGAACTTGGCACATACGCCCCGGGTCACGTTCCCCACAAACTTAGTGCCAGTATACCTATCAGCCTTCTTGCTGGTGCTGATACCTAAAGTCATTTTCTCCACTTATGAACTCTCAAGATTCATCTTCCTTTTTGCCTGCTCAAGTTCATATCTCTAAAAACTCTGACCTATGTCATCAATTTCCCCGTCCACTAGACCATTCCCTTCTGCATATAACTATGCTCTTATTTTTCCCATTTAAAAAAAGAAAGGGAAAGCCCTTCTCTTGACCTCATTTTCCATCAGTTACTACCCATGTCTCAGTTTCATTTTGCTACAAAACTCCTCTTAAGAATTGTTCATACAAGTAGTCTCCTATTCCTTTCCTCCAATTTTCTTTTTTAATTCCACGTACCCATCCCCCTTCCTATGTGATTGTGATATCTTTTACTTCAACACGCATTAATAGACCTCATCTAATAATGTCATTATTCTTTAAATGGTCAATTGTTTTTATAGTGAATTAGAGAGAGAAACAAGATCTTTTATGTTTACCTTTTTATTTACTATTTTCAGTGCTCTTCATTTCTTCCTGTAGATCTGGGTTCCCATTGAGAATCATTTGCTTGAAGCCTGAAGGATATCCTTTCTTAACTTTTGCAGGTCTACTGGCAACAAATTCTCTCAGCTTTTGTTGATTTGAAAATGAATTTCTTTCACACCTTTAATTTTTGAAGGGCATTTTTATGGATGTACAATTTAGGGCTGATGTTTTTTTTTCTTTCAGCACTTTAAAGATGTCTTTGCATACTCTTGCATAGTATTCCGGCCTCCATTATTGCTAATAAGTCATTAAGCAGGCAGTCAGAGTGCTGTTTCCAAATATGTAATGTGTCTTTGTTGTCTTGATGTTTTAAAGATTTTTAGATTTATCGTTGGTGTTCAGCAGTGTGACTATAATGAGCTAGGCGTAGTTCTCCATTCATTTATTCCAGCTTGGGATAAATGTAAATTTATTCTTGTAAATTGATGTTTGTCATCAAACCTGGGAAATTTTCCACCATTATTTTCTTAATTTTTTCTGCCTCTATATGATTCTGTCCTCTTTCTGGGATTCCAATTATACGGACGTTCAATTGCTTGATATTGTTCCTGAAGCTCTGTTCATTTTTCTCCAATCTTTTTCTCTCTGTTATTCAGAGTGAATAATTTCTATGATGTGTCTTCAAGTTTACTGACTCTTCTGCCATATCATATCTGCCACTTCAGTTATTTTATTTCTCAGTTCTAATTTATATTTTCAGTTTCTCTGATAAAATTCTCTATCAGTTCATTCTTAAAGTCCATATTTTCTTTTAATTCCTTGAACTCATTTTTCTTTAAAAATATATGCATAATGGCTGCTTAAAAATATTTGCTTGGGCCCTGGCCAATGTGGCTTAGTTGGATGGAGCATCATCCTGTAGACTGAGCAGTTGCTTGCAGGTTTGATTCCTAGTTAGGGGCACACACCCAGGTTGCAGGTTTGATCCCCAATCAGGCATGTATGAGAAGGCAACCAATCAATGTTTCTCTCTCACATCGATGTTTCTCTTTCTCTATCTTTCTCTAAAAGCAATGAGAGAATGTCATTGGGTGAGGATAGAAGAAAATTTGTCTGCTAAGTCCAATACCTGGGCTATCTTTTGTTCAGTTCCTACTGACTATTTTTTCTTCACTTTGGATCATGTTTTCATGTGTGTGTGCGCACGCGCGCGTCTAGCAATTTTTGATTGAAGAATAGATTTTGTTTTAACACATTGTAGAGATGATGGATTCTGTTATTTTCCTCTGAAGAGTATTGATTCTTATTCTATGAGACAGTTCTGCTACTGGCTGATCATTTGAACTTCTGTAGGCTTGTTTTCATACTTGTTTATGTAGATCTGGAGAATTTCAGGGATTTTTCTAGCCCCCTCTGACTTGGTAGCACTCAACCTTCAAATGCTGCCTCACTGTGGATCTTTTTGTGGTTTTGTGTTATATTTTGTTAGAATGAGTCTAGAATACCATCTTATTCTAGGCCAGAGTTTGTCAAACTACAACCTGTGAGCCGAATTCTCCCATCTTCACCTGTTTTTTGCTAATTAAGTTTTATTGGAACACAGCTGTATCCATTCATTATAGTGTCTGTGGCTGCTTTCACACTACAACAGCATAGTTGAGGAGTTGTAGCAGAGATCAGATAGCCCACAAAGCTTAAAATGTTCGGTATCTTCCCCTTTTCAGAAGAAGTTTGCTAATACCTGCTCTAGGGCATGGTTCTTACTGCTAAGGCCTATGTCTCAGCTGGATGCCAGGAGTCTTGATGATATGTAAATGTGGTCTCTTTATCCTAGCAGGACCAGAGTTCCAGTGCTGCTGCTCTGCTTTTCCTCCAGCACTGTTTGACCCTCCTGTGTGGAACAGCCACGCTGTAGTAAGCCTGGGGTAATTTCACCCTGCACAGGTACAGTCCAGACTCATCATGGACTCATTGGGAACTGGCCCCAAGACTTACAAGGCCCCTGTCTCTCCAGAGCTTCCTCCTCTCCAGCATTTGACTCCACAGAGTTCAGGTACTTTAGATCTGCTGAGCCCTAATTTCTGTTTCCTCATTTTAGTGTGGTCATTACGCTCTTTTAGAATCCATCTCTTTGACTAGATTGAGAAATGGTCCTGAGGCAGAGAGCTGGGCAACTGTGGGGCTCACTCATGAATTTCCCTTCTCTGAGGGATCATAGTCTTGCACGGCCTAATGTACAATACCTGAAAACAGTTGCCTTATATATATCACTCCAGTTTTATAGTCAGTTATGTTTCAGGGCTAGTCCAATAAACACTTATTTTATCATGGCAGGAGGCAGAGCTCCACATTTTTTCTTAAACCAAGATGGGCTTTCCTACCCACCATTCTACTGAAAACTGTAATTGTCAAGGACATCAGTGACTTCAAAGCTGTCAAATGAAATAGTTAATCCTCAGTTCTCATCTTTCATAGCCTTTCTTGTCATTAACAGCTAATGACTCCCTCCTTACTTTCTTTACTTAGCCCTCAGGACACCACACTATCTTAGTTCTCTTCATAGACTAGTCTCTCCTTCTCAGTCTCCTTTGCTGGTTCTTCCTCTTCTGAGTTCTCAATAGAATGCCATAGGCCTCAGTCCTTGGATTTCTTGTCTATCTTCACTTAGTCTTGGTAGTTTTATCTGGTCTCATGGCTTTAAATACAATCTAAATGCCCATCACTTCCAAATTAATACGTTTCTCTCAAACATCTTTCCTGAACTCCAGATAGAGCTAAAATAGATATCTCAAAATTAACAAATTCCACAACTGACCTCCTGATATTCCCTCTACAAGACCTGTTCCACCCCATGTCTCTTCCTTCTTGGTTGATTGCTACGCAGTTTCTCCAGTTGCTTAGGCCAAAAAATGTGTAGACATTCTTGATACTTCTATTTCTCTCACCCCACATTCAATTCATTAAAAAAAAAACCTCTAGGCACTACCTCAAAAACATATCCAAAATTCAACTCCTGTCCATCATTTTGTTACTACCTCTCTAGTTCGAGTCACTACTGTCTCTTGCTTAGATTATTGTAATACTCTCCCAACTGGTCTTCTTGCTTCTGCCTTGCTCTTTTAGTCTATAATCAACACAATGTTCACAAAAATATAAATCAGATCATGACACTCCTCTCTCGAAACTATCCATGGCTCTCCCATTTTTACAATCACTCATTTGTTTATTTTAAAAATATTGATTGTGATCCTTCTATGGTCAGGCACTGTTCTAGGAACATGTAATACATCAGTGAACAAAAGAGCAAAACATCCTTATCCTTATAGAGACACTCTAGTATAGAGATATAGCTAATAAATAATTAACATAAATTCTACAGTGGCTACTGAGGAAAGATATACAGCATGGTAAAAACAAGTTTGAGAATGTGAGGCAAGGGAAATTTTTAAGTAATATTGTCATTGAGAAAGAGATATTTGAGCAGAGACTAGGAGGAGGTCAGCTGTGAGGGCTCCTGGAGGAATGGACTTCTAGGCAGAGGAAACAGATGAACAAAGTTCAAAGGCAATAGCAGACCAGACATGTTCCAGAAACAGCAAGGAGACAAATGGCTGTGAAGAAGTGAGTGAGTGAAAAAGAGTGGTAGAAGATGAGGTTGGAGACATAACAGTGGGCCTTGTAGTGTCTTGTGGGACATTTTAAGGACTTTGGCTTTTACTCTGAGTGAGATGGGAGCCACTGGAAAATTCCAACATTAAGAAATAAGGCAATTTGAATAGTTTTAAAAGGATCCCTTTATTTGCAAATTACATATTAGATAAGTTATTTGTATCTGGAATATATGAAGAACTATTACAACTCCATATTAAAAAATAAATAACCCAAATTTAAAATGAGCAAAGGACTTAGACAGTTCTTCAAAGAGCATATACAAATGATCAATAAGCACATGAAGAGAGCTTATATTTTTTTAAAAAGTCTAAAATCAATGATCTAAGTTTACATGATTAGTAACTAGAAACAAAAGAGCAAATTAATACCAAAGTGAGCAGAAAGAAGGAAATAAAGAAAGAAGGAAATAAAGACAAGAGTGGAAGTCAGTGAAAGAAAATGGAAAATCAACAGAGAAAAATCAATGACACTAAGAAGCTGTTTTTTAAAAAATATTAGTAAAATTCATAAATTTTTAGGAAAAAAGGTAAAATTTTCCATATCAGAAATTAAAGAGGAGAAATCATACCTACTTTGGTGGGAATTCTGAGTAATAAGAGAATATACTGAATAACTTTATGCCAACAAATCCAAAAACCTAGAGGAAATGGATGAATTTCTTGACACGAACCACAACAATACCTTAATTTCAGACTTCTGGCCTCCAAAACTATAAGAAAATAAATTTCTATTGTTTTAAGTCACCTAGTTTGTGGTGATTGTTATGGTAGCCTCAGGACACTAATACACTGACAAAAACAAAAAACAAAAAACTGCGATCATCTTTTTTGATGCAACCCTTCCCTCCAAAATTTGACAAAATACAAAACCAATTGATGATTTTTAAAAACGGACAAAAATAGCCCTGGCTGGTGTAGCTCAGTGGATTGAGCATGAGCATGTGAACCAAAGGGTCACTGGTTTGATTCCGAGTCAGGGCACATGCCTCAGTTGTGGGCCAGATCCCTTGTTGGGGGTGCATGAGAGGCAACCACACATTGATGTTTCTCTCCCTCTCTTTCTCCCTCCCTTCCCCTCTCTATAAAAATAAATTAAAATCTTTTAAAAAAAAGACAAAAATAACTCTCAGCAAATAGAATAGAAATAGAAGGGAACTTTTAACCTTGATAAGAGTCATCTACACAAAACCTACAGCTAACATCCCATTTAATTTACAAAGATTCAATTATTTCCCCCTAAGATTAGAAACAAGGCAAGTTTCACACATCCTGTTTAACATTGTAATGGAGGTCCTATCCAGTGCAACAACACATGGACAGGAAATAAAATGAATACAGATAGTAAAGGAAGAAGTAAAAGTATCTTTATTCACAGGTGACATAATTGCCCCTGTACGAAACCCTAAGTATTCTAGAAAAAAATTCTAGAATATGTGAGTTTATCTAGGTCACAGGATACAGTCAATATACTATAACAATCAATAACATTTCTATACACTAGTAACAAAAAATTGGAAACCTATATTAGTTAATAATCTAAAATAGCATAAAATATAAAATATTTAGTTATAAATTTAACAAAAGAGTAAAACCTGTACCCTATAAATGGCAAAATATTTCTGAAAATTAAAGACCCAATGAATGAGGAGAGATACTGTTGTGGTCTAAATGTGTCTCTCCCAAAGTCATATGTTGAAATCTTAAGCCTCACTATTATGGTATTAGAAGTGGGGGCTTTTGGGGGCCCTGTCTTCTGTGTGGGGATATAATGGAAGTCTATGACATAGAAGAGAGTCCTTGTCTGACCATACTGGCACCCTGATTTTTGACTTCCAGTCTCCACAACTGAGAAATAAATTGCTTTTGTTTGTAAGCCATTCGGTTTGTGGTATTATATTATAGCAGCCTGGGTAAACTAATACAAATACCATATTTCTTGGGAATTGGAAGACTCACCCCGGCTGGGTAGCTCAGTTGGTTAGAGCATCATCCTAACACACCAAGGTTGTGGATTTGATCCCTAGTCATGGCACATACACAAAGCAACCAATGAATGCATAAACAAGTAGAACAAATCAAGCTTTCTCTCTCAAATCAATTGTTTTAAAAATCAGAAGACTCAATATTAATATGGCAATTTCTCCAAAATGGACATATAGATTCAATGCAATCCCAATCAAAATCTCATCAGGCCTTTTAATTTTATTTATTTATTTATTTTTTGACTTTTGTGGGAATTTTAGGTAATAAGTAGCATAAATGGTAGGTACAAAAGAGACAGGTGGAGGTTAAGAATAGTATAGGAAATGTAGAAGCCAAAGAACTTATAAGGACGACCCATGGACATGAGCTAAGAGGGGGTGAATGCAGGTGGGAGGGGGAGGTGCAGTGTGGAGAGGAATAAAGGGGGGGGAATGGGACAACTGTAATAGCATAATCAATAAAGTGTATATTTTTTAAAAAGGCAAGGAAGGGATAGCAGCATTCATCTGGCCTTTTTAAAAGAAACTCACAAGCTGACTAAAAAAATGTATATGTGAAAGTCAAGGACCTAGAAGCACCAGAGGCCATTCTAGCTACTGTAGAAGTGATTAAAGGGGTAAGACCCAAAATAGGAAGGCCACTTTATTGCTGAATAACCCAGCTGGTGACTGTGGCAATAGTGGCAATGAAGATGGAGAAAAATGTGTAGTTTTGAGAGAGATTAAGGAGATAAAGACCAAGAGGTTTTAGAGATTGTGTTGGAATGAGAGAACCAAAAATGACTCCCAGCCCTGGCCAAAGTGGCTCTGTTGAAAGTGTCCTTCATGTACTAAAAGGTTGCAGTTTCCATTCCTGGTCAGGATATACACTTAGGTTGTGGGTTTGATCCCTGGTCAGGGTGCACAGGAAAGGCAACCAATGGATAATGTTTTCCCTCCTCTTGCCTCCACCTTTCTCTCCCACCCCCACCCCGCCCCCATTTCCTTTCCTCTTTCTCTAAAAGCAATGAAAAAAAATGTCCTTGGGTGAAGATTGGGAAAAAAAAAAAAAGAATGACTCCCAGATTTCTGATATGGGAAACTGGGCGGATAGTGGGGATATTCATTGTGATAGCAGACACAAGAAAACTAATTTTGAGAAGAGATAGGATAATATTAGTTTAGGATATGATAAAAGATTCTTTGACATAACTGGAAGGACACGTCCAACAGCTGCATTTATAGGAGTTGCTCTGGACTGGAGGTGCACATTTAGGAGTTATCAGCAAAGAGATGGCAACTGAAAAGAGAAGCGGATGAAATATCCCAGGCGGTGTGTAAGAATAGGGGCCTACGGTCAACCCACTGAAGTGTTCTAAGCATGAGGAGATAATCTGGATGGGGATAAGAATATTAGGAAAAACTGGTTTGGGAGTTACTGCTTTAGTTTTGTTGCTGCTCTGGTGGTTTAGACCGAGGCAGAGAAACTAAAAGTAGAAATACTTGGACTAATTCCAGTGACTTCTATTCAGGTATGGGAAGGAACTTCTATTGGATCAACACTTCTACAGCTTGCCACTGCAAATTCTGGACCAAACATTGAAAAACAACTACCAAAATGTCCCAGAGAGAAACCAAAAGTAATACTGGAGGGGCATTAACACTTGAAAAAATGAAATTGCTTATATGTTTCACATTTTTCATGATTTCTAGCCTGAGGGAAGGCTGCAGTAATTGCCACTCCAGATGGCTAAAACTCTGGTAGAAAACTCTGTAGCTTTCTTAATCAAAAATGATATAGGTAACCTGTAAAGAAAAGATTAAAAATTTAAGATGTTCTAAAAAAATGAAGAAAAAACTCATAGCTTTATTGGTTTGAAGAACCAGAGGACAATTTGTGACAAGTATAGTTGCTGGAAAGGAAGGAGGGAAAACCTGGAAAGAATAGAAACAGAGGTGGAATACTCCAGACTCTGTGGATAAATTTTGCCCTAATCTCTGGTTGATTCATGAATAATGCATACACATAGCACTAAGCCAAGGCTAAAAGAACTGATCTGAGATTTCACCTCCTGACCATTTTGGCAAAGACAGAATTTGTGAACTGAGTCCAACTAAGTTAAATGCCTGCTTAAAAAAAAAATCAACACTCGTGGGAGAAGAATAACAGGATTCAAGTCTCTGAAACCTATCATTCACAATTCAATTTTATTAGACACACAAGGACTTATAAAAATGTGTTTTATTTTCAAGAGAAAGGACAATCAATGTAGATTAACCTAGATAAACAAGATATTAGAATTAGCAGATAAGGATTTTATAGCAGTTATAATTTATATTGGCATCCTAGGGCTGTCATAACAAAATACCACAGACTGGATGGCTTAAATTACAGAAATATATTTTCTCACAGTTCTAGAAGCAGGAAATCCATAATTAAGGTGCCAACAGGATTGGTTTCTCCCAAAGCCACTCTATTTGGGTGCAGATGGCCACCTTCTCTCCATGTCCTCACATGGCCTTTCCTCTATATACATACACATCCTTGAAATCTCTTTCTCTTTTTATAAGGATATTAGTCATGTGGGATTAGGGCTCTACCATTATAATTTCATTTATAATTAAATTTAAAGATCTGTTTAAAAATCCAGTATCTAAACACAGTCACATTGGGGGTTAGGGCTTTAATATGTAAGTGTGAGTAGTGCTCAATTCGGTCTATTACATAACTGTTCAAGAATATTTTATACATATCCACTTAAAAGCCATTAGATAGATAGATAGACAGATGATAGATAGATATAGCTATAGATATAGACATAGATATAGATATACACACATACACATACTTAGAATATAAAATATCTCAGGAAAGAGGACAGAAACAGAAACCAATGAAAACAACTAAATGGAAATCTAGAAAAATATATCTTTAATAAAAAAATTCATTGGATGAATTAATAGCAGGTTAGACATTATAGAAGAAAAGATCAGTGAACTAGAAGCCAGAGCAACAAAAACTATTCAAACTGAAGTTTATAGAGAGGGGAAAAAGCATGAAAAAAAAATAGCCTCATTGACTTGTGGCATAAGACCTAATGGTTTAACATATGAGTAATTAGAGTCCTAGAAGGAGAGGAGAGAGGAAATGGACAGAAAAAATTTTTTGAAGAAATAGTGGGTGGAACTTCCCCATGTTTGGTGACATACACTTACGGATTCAAGAAACTGAGAAAACTCCAAGCTAGGTAAACACAAACAAAACTACATCCAGGTACTTTATAGAAAACCAAAGAGAAAGAGACAGTCTTGAAAGCAGACAAAAGAAAAGTGACACTGTAGATACAGGAAAACAAGGATCCAGATTTAGAAACAGTGGAGGCCAGAGCACAATAGAACAACATCTTCAAAATTTTAAGAGGGGAAAAAAATCAATCAACCCAAAATTTGTATCCAGGGCAAAGTCTCCTTCAATATTTAAGTTAAAAAGACATTTTCAAATAAAATTAAGAGAATCTATTGTCAGCCAACCTTTGCTATAGAAATGCAAAAGGAAGTTCTTTATATAAAGACTGAACGGAATTATAGTACCTGGAAATTAAATTTTCAAGGAAGAAACAAACAACATTGAAAAGGTAAATATGGGGGTAAATGTAAAATAATATTTTTCTTGTTAGTTTTGTTAAAATACATATAACTGTTTAAAGCAAAAGTAAAAGAATTGGAATGTAAAGTTCATGATGGACATAGATATAAGATATATGACAACTACAGCATAAAGGATGTGGGAGGGAGTAAATAGATCTGTAGAGTCATAAGGTTTCTATATTTCTGGTGCAGTAGTATAATGCTGACTCTAAGTAGACTGGGAAAAATTAAGGATGTACATTGGAATCCCTAGAGCAATTACTAAAGAAGTATCGCACAAAGGTATGGCTGAAAATATTCAATTAGTGCAAACAAAGGCAGGAAAGAAGAAACACTAGAACAAAAATAGAGAGGACAAACAGCAACCAAATGGTAAGACAGTAAACCTAAATCCAACCACAGAAATAATTACATGTCAATGAGCTCAGTGCTTTGATTAGAAGGCAAAAATTATTAGAATGAATTTTTTAAAAAGCAAACACACTGCTGTTTATGAATGGTTGACTTTAAATAAAATGTCACTGGTTGAAAGTAAATGAATAGAGCCTGGCTGAGTAGCTTAGTTGGTTAGAGCATCATCTAATATGCCAAGGCTGTGGGTTCAATCTCTGGTCAGGGCACATACAAGAATCAACCAATGAATGCATAAATAAGTGGAACAACAAGTTGATGTTTCTTTCTCTCTGTTTCTCTCTCTAAAATTAATTTAAAATTAATTGGATGGAAGAAGATACATCATACAAGCAGTAGACATAGGCTGCAGTAGTTATATTAATGTCAGCTAAAATAGACTTCAAGACACAAATTTTTACCAGAAAAAAAGAGGAACATTTTGTAATGATTAATGGTTCAACTCATTTGTAAGATATAACAATCATAAATACTCATATGTGCATGTCCACTTAAGATTTCTATTTGAAGGTGGCAAGTCAAACATATGCACTTAGTTCTATTCCTTCAAAATACCCTACTAACATGAAATGGGAAAGATATACTTATGAAACATTCTAAACCTACAAAAAGTATAATGAATTCCCAGTCATCTGCTACCTAGTTTAATACTTAATTTACATTACACTATATTTGTTTCTCCCCCCCCCCCAAACGTATCTTAAAATAAATTTAATTTTAAACAATTTTGCCCTGCTGGTATGGCTCCGTGGATAGAGTGCCGCCCTGCCAACCAAAGGGTCGCTGATTTAATTCCCAGTCAGGGTACATGCCTGGATTGTGGGCCAGGTCTCCAGCAGGGGGTGCACGAGAGGCAACCACACATTGATGTTTCTCTCCCTCTCTCCCTCCCTTCCCCTCTCTCTAAAAATAAATAAATACTTTTTTAAAAACCAAAAAAATCTAAGTGGTGTCATTTAAAAACAAATTCCTTTATTGTAGCCCTGGCTTAGTTGGTTGGAGCATCAACCCATACACAAAAACATTGCAGGCTTGATTCCTGGCCAGGATACATACTGAAGATGCAGGTTTGATACCTGGTCAGGGTGTGTCCAGAAGGGAGCCGATCAACGTTTTCTTTTACATTGGTATTTCTCTCCTGCCTTACTCCCTTCCTCTCTATATATAATCAATAAATATATCATCTTGTGAGTATTAAAAAATGGTCTATATGTTTTTTGAATTTATTTTTCAATTAAAGTTGACATACTGTATATTAGTTTCAGGTGTCCTAACACAGTGGCTACACAATTTTATGTATTGTTTTTATTTTTTTAAATATATTTTATTGATTATGCTGTTACAGTTGTCCTAATTTTTCTCCTCTTAATTCCCCTCCACCCCGCAACCCCCCTCCCACCAGCATTCCTCCACCTGAGTTCATATTCATGGGTTATACATATAAGTTCTTTGGCTTCTCCATTTCCTATACTATTCTTAACTTCCCCTTGTCTCTTTTGTACCTACCATTTATGCTACTTACCCCCTGTACCTTTTCCCCCATCCTCCCCTCCCCCTCCCTGCTGATAACCCTCTATATGATCTCCATTTCTGTGATTCTGTTCCTGTTCTAGCTGTTTCCTTAGTTTGTTTTTGTTTCTAGGTTCAGTTGTTGATAGTTGTGAGTTTGTTGTCATTTTCCTTTTCATATTTTTGATCATCTTCTTTTTCTTAGGTAAGTCCCTTTATCATTTTATATAATAAGGGCTTAGTGATGATGAACTCCCTTAACTTGACTTATCTTAAATTAATTTAAGGGAGCACTTATCTTATCTGGGGAGCACTTTATCTGCCCATCCATTCTAAATGATAGCTTTGCTGCAAAGAGTAATCTTGGATGTAGGTCCTTGCTTTTCATGACTTTGAATACTTTTTTCCAGCCCCTTCTTGCCTGCAAGGTTTCTTTGGAGAAATCAGCTGATAGTCTAATGGGAACTCCTTTGTAGCTAACTGCCTCCTTTTCTCTTGCTGCTTTTAAGATTCTCTCCTTATCTTTAATCTTGGGTAATGTAATTATGGTGTGCCTTGGTGTGTGCTTCCTTGGGTCCAACTTCTTTGGGACTCTCTGAGCTTCCTGGACTTTCTGAAAGTCTATTTCCTTTGCCAGAGTGGGGAAGCTCTCCTTCATTATTTTTTCCAAAAAAAACCTTCAACTTCTTGCTCTTCCTCTTCTCCTTCTGGCACCTCTATAATTCAGACATTGGAATATTTCAAGTTGTCCTGGAGGTTCCTAAGCCTCTCTGCACTGTTTTGAATTCTTGTTTCTTCATTCTGTTCTGGTTGAATGTTTATTTCTTCCTTCTGCTCCAATTTGTTGATTTGCGTCCTGGTTTCTTTCTCTTCATTGTTGATTCCCTGTATATTTTTCTTTATTTCACTTTGCATAGCCTTCACTTTTTCCTCTATTTTGTGACCATACTCAACCATTTCTGTGAGCATCCTGATTACCAGTGTTTTGAACTATGCATCTGATAGCTTGGCTATCTCTTCATCTCTTAGTTGTATTTGCTCTGGAGTTTTGATCTGTTCTTTCATTTGGGCCATATATATTTTTTTTATCTCAGCAGATCTGTTATGTAGTAAGCGGTGGAGCCTTAGGTATTCACCAGGGCAGGGAAACCCACATCACATTGAGCCTCTGTATGTGAGGAAGGGGTCTAAGAGGGAACAATGCCACTTGCTTGGTAAGTCACTTTCTCTGCTACCCACAAGCAAATTGGGCTCTTCTGGTGCTGATTCCCAGGTGGGTTGGTTTGCGTGCATTCTAGGACCATTTAGGTCTCTCCAACGAACTCTTCTGTGAGGCTGGGAGTTTCTCCCACCACTGTAACCACCATGGGTTTTTACAGTCAGAGGTTTTGAGGCTTTATTTCCCCACACTGGAACCCTGGGTTGTGTGGTCTGTCTTGCTCCCCTCCTGGTTTATCTGCACACAAATGTGAGACCACCCGGTCTGCCAACTGCCACCTCACCTGTTCCTGTCATCCAGCCGCTGCCTTGCCATGAGTCCTCTCTGCTCCAGCTACCCAACTCTGGCCCTCCTGCCAGTCTGGATGAATGTTTATTCTTTAACTTCTTGGTTGTCAGATGTTCGATTTTATGACAGTTCTGGTTATTTTTTGTTTTTAAATTTGTTGTTCTTGTTCTTTTGTTGTGCAAGGAGGCAAAGTGTATTTACCTATGCCTCCATCTTGGCTGGAGGTCTGACATTTTTAAATGTGGTACATATTTTTAGAAAATGTGGTATATGTATCCAGTGGAATATTATTCAGCTTTAAAAAAAGAAGAAAATTCTGACCCAGGCTACAACATAAATGAACCTTTAGGACATTATGCCCAGTGAGATAAGCCAGATGCAAAAGGATAAATACTGTATGAGTACACTTACATGAGGTAGCTAGAACATCAAATTCATAGAGATGGAAAGTAAAATAGTGGTTACTAGGAGCTGAGCAGAGGGGCAATAGGGAGTTACTGTGAAATATGTACAGATTTTCAGTTTTAGATGATGAAAAGTTCTGGATATAAATAATGGTGAAATGAAAACATATATCCACACATAGACTTGCACATAAATGCTTAGCAGCATTATTTACAATAGCTCCAAATTGGAAACAATTTAAAGGACTGGACAAAATGGGGTATATTCATGCAATGGAATACTATTCAGCAATAAAAGGATATAAACTATTGATATATGCTATGACAGGAATGAAACTCAAAAGTATCATGATTAAGTTAAAGAAGGCAGATGCTGGAAAGTGTCAAAGAGAGGATGTCTGGACTGGGGAACACCAGATGGTTATAAGGACAAAGGTCAGATACTAAAAACAAAAAGATTAGATGAAATTTTACAAATGAATGCAGAGACTGCCAGCAACTACCCACTGACTCAGATCCATGACAGTGGAATTCAGGCTCTGACTCTCCAGGATTCTGACCAGACCAACATAACATATCTAAAGCTGTTCACAGCTGAGGTTCTTTGCAACAACTCCAGCCAGATGGACAGCAGTAAATGTGACAAGACTCTCCTATATCCACAGAGCTTCCAGTGTGCCTTTTAGCAGCCTCTCTCAAGTAAGAGTAGATAGTCTAGGATAATCAAACATTTGAGAAACACATAATTGCACCACCTCCAAAAAATCCAAGCACATAAACAAACAAAAAATAAAAAAGAACAACCTGGAGGGAATATAGATCATGCAGGGAGAAAATAAAATAGCACATTAAACAAAAAGAAAGAGATTGCACTTATAAAAGAACATTCAAAGGACTTTAAAAAGCTTTTGGAAACTAAAGATATGATAGCAGAAATGAACAATTTTAAATGGAAAGATTGGAGGAGAAAAGAACAGGGGGGAGAGAGAGAGAGAGAGAGAGAGAGAGGGAGGGAGGGAGGGAGGGAGGGAGGGAGGGAGGAGGAAGGAAGGAAGGATAGAAGGATGGGAACAAAGAAAAAGAAGTAAGAAAAAAGCTAAGAAAATTAGAAAACTTACATAAAATTCTAACATACGGGTAGTAATCAGAGCTCCAAAAGGAACAAGCAAAGAAGGTTGTAGAGAGAAAGTTATCTAAGGAATAATTCAAGAAAGTTTCCCAAAATGGATAGACAAAAATTTCCAGATGAATGGAAATTCATCAGAGCCCAGTCCTTGTCTACTCCTAGCACTTGTAGGGTCTGGGGTAAGAGTATAAATGAAGGTCAATATGTTCTCTGTCTAAATTTTTTAGTTATAAATGAAGCAAACAAACTAATAAGTAAAATATGTCCTATCCTCCTACCTTGACAAATAGTTCTGTACCTTCAGAACTACCTGGAAGGCCAGGTTCTAAGAGAGAATACTCAGGCTCTTTGAAGTTCTGCTCCAGAAGATGGAAGTGTGGGGATTACTGATCCCTGCTGACATCCCTTCACCTGCTCCCTTTTTCTTCTTACTCCTGAATCTGTCCCACACCATGAAGGGCCTCACGTGCATGCATGTGGACATTCCAATCTCCATCTCTATCTCCCACAAAGAGGTGTTTGTTAAACACTCCAGAACATAAGCAAACAACAGTGGTATGCTCTGTCCTCAGGACAGATCTAAGGAAGAACAAATGGGTCCTGGAAATAGGCTTTGGGCTATTTAGACAAAACGTTCCAGGTTTCCAGGTATGTACCTAGGTTACTGTCAGAGTGTGGGCTCTGAGTAGCCTAATAGACTCTTTGCCCTGTGGGAAGAAGCATGGTTGGAACATAACCAGAGAGGGGCTCTCTGAAGGACAGGGCCTAGGACAGAGAATGCTCTTGCCCATGTCTCAGAGTGGACCTTTCCTGCCTGATAGATGAAAACAGACGCACACCAAGGCACATCAGTGTGTAATTTCAGAAAAGAAAAGATTCTAAAAACTTAGGGAGAAAGAGCCAACTATCAGACTTCACAATAGCAACACTAGAAGCTGGATGACAGGAAGCAATACTTTCAAAAATTCTTGAGGAAAATGATTTTTAAGCTAGAAGTCTATATCCAGCCAAACTTTCAATTAAGTGTTAAGTTAGAATAAAGGCAATTTTAGGCATGCAAATTTGCTCCCCATGCACCTTCCTTTGGAAGCTGCTGGTGGATGTACCAAAGTCAATCCAGGGAGTAAACCAGAAATGAGACAGGGGATACAGTAAAATGAGAGGCTATTTAGGAGAGAAGTGAAGTGGCTCCCCATGATGGATATATTTGTTCTCTGTTTTTGTGTGACAATTACCACAAACTTTGCAGCTTAAAACCATTGAGCTCTCGTTTTCACAGGTCAGAAGTCAGGGAGAGAGGGGGCTTGGCTGGGTTCTTTATCTGAGGTCTTGCAAGGGTGAATTCAAGGCGCTAACTGAGCTGCATTTTTACCTGGAGTACCTGGGGAGGAGGCCACTTCCAAGATCACTCAGTTATTGGCAGAATATGGTCCCTGTGGTTCTAGGACTGAAGGCCCCGTTGTCTTGCTGGCTGTTGTCAGTTCCTAGGGACTACTGTTAGGTCCTTGCCCTCTCCATCTCAGCAACAGATAACATACCTAAAGGGAAACTCTCTCCACTCACAATATTTCTAACACCAGATGTGTAAGTTTTCACACCAAGCAAATCTCTATGGACACCAACTGGGTATCCTACAATTTAATTCCAACACTACCCAGAATTAGCACAGACCCCACAGGTTAAGGGCTCAGTCCCAGAAAACTGCCCCTCTCTTCAGATGCCAATCACAAGTAATGAGTTTCCAGGTTACCCACACTTCCTCTGATTGGCTACAAATCATGAAGGTTCCCACGACCTCCTTTTTGTGTTGGATAATTTGCTATAATGGCTCACAGAACTCAGGGGAACACTTTACTTAATATTACCAGTTTATTATAAAGAATATTATAAAGGATACAGGTAAAACAGCCAATTGAAGAGGTACACGATATGTTACTAACTCAGAAACTCTCCAAACCCCTTCATTTAGGGTTTTTATGGAGGTTCCATTGCATAGGCATGATTGATTAAATCATTGGCAATTGGTGATTAACTCCAGCCCCTTTTCCCTTCCCAGAGGTCATGGAGTTTGGACTGAATGTTCCAATCCTCTAGTCACAGGGTTTGCTCCTCTGGAAAACAGACCCCATCCTGAAATTATCTAGGGGTCCACTAGAGTCATCTTATTAGCATAAACTCAGGTATGGTCGAAAGAGCTTATTATGAATGCCAACAGATGACCCTTTCACTCCTATCACTCAGGACATTACAAGAGTTTTAGGAGCTCTGTGCCAGAAACCAAGAGGAAGACCAAATGTATAATTCTTTTTTAAAAAATATTTTTCTTATTTATTTTTAGAGAGAGGGGAAGGGAGAGAGAAACATCAATGTGTGGTTGCCTCTCATGTGGCCCCCACTGGGGGACCTGGCCCGCAACCCAGGCATGTGCCCTGACTGGGCATCAAACTGGCGACCCTTCAGTTCCCAGCCTGAGCTCAATCCACTGAGCTACACCAGCCAGGGCTAAATGTATAATTCTTATTATATTGCAATGCCACAGTCCCCTACATTGAATCCCTCTTGGAATCTCTCTGACTTTCTCTTCTACCACAGGTCAGAGGAAAACTCTTTGCTTGGAAAAAGCTACATGATTAGGTCAGGCCCGCTTGGAAAATCCCTCCTGTTAGGAATCTTAATCACACCTATACTCTCCCTTTTGATGAGTCACGTAACATGATCACAGGAGTGGCATCTCCCCATCATCACAGGTTCTGCGCAGATTCAAGGGAAGGAGCCAGGTTCATTGGGGTCACTCTTAGAATTCTGCTGCCTCACTGGGGGTAAAAGGTGGTCCTAGGGTGGCTGCTATGCAGCAGGCCTCAAGGGCACTCAGTCTGGCTGAGGAAGCCAGAGGACTCTGGGGAAGATTTCTTCTAGATAAAATTCACTTTTAAAATGTGTCTGTGCATACTGAGAAGAGATTTGTTTTCCTACCTGGGAGAGAGTTTGCGGTTGTATGACTGATAAAACCAAAGAAAACTAAGCCAAAACCAAACCAAATCAAATAATAAAAAAATAGACAATAACTTCCTAGAAAACAAAAAATGTTGCCCAGGAAAGAAAAAGTAATCATAGCATCTACATGGCTCAAAGGTTTGAATAATGTGCTACATAGCCATACTAATGTAAAACCAAACACTGATCTAACAAACACACAAACAAACAAAAAACACGTATCTAATTTTGGATGATTGGATGACAAGTGTAGAGGAAGTGTGTGGAAGTGTGCGTGTAAGGAGGTGGGTGAAAGTGAAATGCTCATCTCCCACAATAGAAAGTGTCTCTAATTTAAAAGCTAAGAAGAAGGAACACAAGTATATTTTGTGATAAGGAGGTAAATAATGAGGAGGGAGGAATCAGATGAAAGAATTAAAAGTGAGGTATATAGTCAGGGAATGATCTTTTTTGTAACAAATCTTGTAGAATTCCTTCACTCTTTCTGTTTATATATATATCTTAGATAAAAATAAAAATTTAGCCCTGGCTGGTATGGCTCAGTTGGTTGGAGCATCATCCCACAACAGAAGGGTTGAGGGTTTGATTCCTGGTCAGGGCACATCCCTGGGTTGTGGGTTCAGTTCCCAGTCTGGACACGTGGAATCCCCGGTCCGGGCATGTATGGGAGCCAACCAATTCATGCTTCTCTCTTGCATCCATGTTTCTCTCTCTCCCCTCCCACTGCCTTTCTCTCCCTCTCAAAACAATGAAAAATATGTTCTCAGGTGAGGATAAAATATTTAAAAACATAATAAAAAATAAAAATTTAATTTAAAGAGGGAGAATTTTAGAAAACTGACATACCCAGGCCTCCAAACTCAGCTCTTCTCTCTTCTTATTACCTAAATAATCTTAACCACCTGTGGCTTCAACTCTCGATTATTCTTTGGAGACTCCCAAATTCTCAACTTTCTCCCAAGGCTTACACCTGTGCAACCAAATGCTTACTGGACATCTCCAACCTGGCTGGCCCACGACACCTTTAACTCAACTTGTCCAACCTGTCCATTTTCTCCGGCTCCCAATCTGACCCCAGACCTGCACCTGTATTTCTTGACTAAGTGCATCTGCCCAGGTGTTCAAGCCAGAGACACAGGAGAGTCCTAGACTCCCCCTCACCCAACACTGAATCAATTGTTTTAAAAAATTTTATTTACTTATTTTTAGAGAGAGGAGGAAAGGGAGAGAAAGGAAGAGAGAGGAACATCTATGTGAGAGAGAAACATGCTCTGACTGGGGACCAAACCCACAACGCAGGCAACCTTTCAGTTTGCAGGATGACACCTAACCAAGTAAGCCGCACCCATCAGGGCACACCGAATGACTTTGATCTCCAGCCCTGTCGCCACTATTGAAGCTCTCGTATCCAATCTGCACTCAGAATAGTCTCCTCATTTTACTTGTTATTCACTCCAAATCATCCTGTACACCATTTTCAGAAAGACTCTTCAAACAAACAGACAGAAAATGGTTTAAAAGTCCTTCAGGCTCTTCTAATTGCTTTAGGAGAACATCTAAAATCTAACATACAGAATACAAGGCCCTGTCTACCTGTCTTTGGATGTTCTTGACAATCATCGCTCTATGTGTAAGCTGTGTGCCAGTTGTACTAAATGGCTACAGCCTCCATTTGCATTCTCAGCTAAACCGCACATTCCCTCCTCCAGTTTCATCTGCTGCACTGCCCTCCCCTCCCACCTACCTAACGAATTCCTGCCTCCCCCTCCTCCCACCCCCTGCCCAAGGTGGCATCTGCTCCCCTGTGCAGCAAATTCTGCAGGAGAGCCAGGGGGACAGGCCTCTATATCCCACCTTCAGCCCGCTGCCCAAGTTCACTGCAGCCATCACACTGACTGCCCTCATTGTGAAGCCTGACAGTTAGAAAACGCTTGCTGAATGAACAAATGTTAAACAGAAGCTATGTTTGAGAGACCCTTATCCATTAGGATTATTTTAGTTGTAAGCAACTACAAGCACAAGCTGTCTTAACCAAAGGAAAGTTATAGCTGGAAAGTCTGGGCAGGGCTGGCTTCCAGGGCCTGCAGCCTGCACTCAAAGGGCCCCGTGTGTGGGCCTATGGTCTGCTATCACTGGCAATTCTCAATAATGCCTTTGAACTTATATTTTGTAAGTGAAGTCTGGTGGGACAACAGGGCATGACTGTTGGTAGAGGAAATAAGTGTAACACTCATGTCCATTATTCCTTGATGCTCATTCAGGTGAAGTGTGGAGATGCCCCATGAGTGCACAATTCAGGGGACCCACAATGTATCGAATTTCATCGAGATTCAAAGTGAGCAGAAGGTAAGTATTTTACGTCTGCGACTGAATAATTAGGTGGTACTGATATCCCCAAGAGGCCACACCTTCCATTTGAACCATAACTTGCTTCAAATGCAGAGAGAAAGCAATGGTGTTCTAAGAAACAGAACAATCAAGGAACTGTCTCCTACCTTTCAAGGATTGCATGTCATATCCTTGTATCTGCCAACCAATTGCACTGAAAACGAGGATGTGGAAGGAAAGGGACAGAGAGTACAGCCATGGTTTCTCATCCTTTCCATCCTTCCTTACAAAGCAGTAAGCTGGAGACTGAGAGTGTCGATAGAAAGTGCTCCTATCAAGAAGTGAGATAAAATAGCTGAGTTAGTTTTTGAGCAGTATTTCTACTGTTCTAGTAAGAATAAAAAATATATGCTCATGCCGTGCTATGTAATACAGATTGTGTCATTGTGGTAATTCCACATATGAGTTAAATGCTGACATCTGCATTTAAAACTGGCATTGTACGATGTAAAGATGAGGGCAAAATTCATGCTAATAATTGACAATTTTAAATTCCTTTGACTTAGAATGAAATTCAATAGCAAATTTTAAAAATACCAGAAGTTGAGAGAGACACCCCAGAAGAGAGAAAAAAACTTTATATTTTAGTGCCTTTAATGGCACTTTGCTCCTGCTTTTGGAACAAGGGGTCTGCGTTTTTATTTTTAATCAGACCTTGCAAATGATATAGCCAGGCCTGAGTCTGTGCATAGGTCTAGCTTTGGAATTTTAAGTGATATAATCAAAACGTGGCTACTCTCTGGCCCTCCTTGCACTGGCTTCAGTCTCCGGTCTCATGTGGTGGCAGTTCCAATGCTAGCAGCTGAAGGCTTTTCCCCAGAAGTCCCAGCAAAAGCCTTCTTGAGCTTTGATGGGCCTGGTGTTTTCCTGAACCTGTCACTCTTGTCAGAAGGGTGTAATACCCGGATGAGTTTTCATTCTGATTCACTTAGCATCATCTGAGCTGAGGGTGGAGGAGCGGTGGGTCGGCAAAGGAAAATCTGGGATCAGTGACGAGAGAAGAGCAAAGGGGTCCAAGTCTGGGAAAACAGCTCTGGTCTACCCTTTCAGAATGCCCAGTAGCCACATACACCCTCTCTCCTTACACAATCCCTTCCTTACAGCTGTAAAGATGCATCTACACACGTAAAAGTTGTGTATTCTCTCCCCCAAGGCAGACAACTCAAAGTTTTATTTAATCACAGTATCCTACTTTAAACTCTAATCTCTGGACGGTTTGCTGTCCTTTCTGCTAGGGCTGGGTTGTGAATCCTCATGATCTGGCAGCCTGTTGCCGAATGATGAGTGCAACCAACCCTGGCACATGTAAAACCATGCCAAATAACTCTCACTTAGAGAGGGGAGCCTGGGAAAGAGTGGTCACCGGTTCCACCCCTACCCCACCCCGGTTCTGCTCTCTGCAAGGACTTCCCGTACCCCTCAGATCCCTGGTTGTGTGGTCCATTGTGGAAACATCTGAGCTGATATTGGGGGAGAATATCCTTTCTGGGGGGTGCACATCTTCAACAGGCCACTTCTTATTGGCATGGGGGAGAGCACAAAATATGAGTCATCATCCACTTTCGTCTGCCAGATTTGGGATTTTTGGCCTGGCTCAGCATTCTATTTACTTGCTTCCTGCCACTTCCACAGGCTGGAGTAACTGAAGCCAGAGATCTGTCAAGTCAGAGTCTCTGCCTGTGAAAGGTGGCCTAGGAATTTGTCTCCTAGCAACAGATCTTCAAGCTTGGCCCCTGCCCCAGCAGCTCAGTGTCATGGCTGCCGCTTCCCCGGCGCGGCCATCTTGACCACCGCCCACATCCGGGTTTCTGGGAAGCGGAAACCTTACGTCAGCGATGGGCGGTGCTATCTTCCCGCAGGGCACGTTCAAGCTTTGTCTCTACAAAATTAAAGGGCGACCTGCACAGGCCAATACTGGGATGGAACCAGAAACCAGTGAGCGTGAATCACTTACTCCTCTGTGCCTGGGTCAAAAACCAGAGGGGAAAAAAGACTAAACACAAATTCATGTATCACTTCCATAAGTTTAGAAAATGAAGTTTGAAAAACTCAATGACCAAAGGAACCATGGTCAGTTAAGGATTAAAACCCACTTAAAAACATTAACTTTAAGGAAAGGCCAAAGGAGTCAGTCACCTGGACACCTACAGATGACTCCTGTGCAGGCAAGGCCTGTAGTGGGATTGAGCTCTGTTCAGCCACCACTGGGACTCCATCAAATCCCAGAGACCCATCAGTAGGACTCTCATCTGATGTCGAGAACAGATGATCATACAGCTCACGACAGGGACCAAGCTTGTGGGAGAGTTGAGCTGTGAGCAAACACATTTGTGACAAGATTTTCCTGATATGTACTTGGTGCATCATCCTTCCTGTAATACATCATCAGCATCTGTGGTAAGCATATGTAACTAGTGATATTGCTGCTAGGTTGACCATGAGTTTCCATGGTCAGTCATGGGGAGAGATCAGCTGGGAGAACAGGAATATGCCCCTCTAAGTCCCTGTGACTATAGCTCACTGTGACTCAGGCAGGTCCCCCTGCAGGGGATGTCCTTGAACCAGGTAATCCTGGAGCCTCGTACCAACAGTTGGGTTGGTCCCCCTGGGGCTGGGGCTGGGACTGGGACTGGTACAAAGGGGATGCTGTGTTGCAGGTGGCATCAGATTAGGTGAGGCAGCCCTCTTCCTCCTGAAGTGGGAGAGCCCTCTGTCCATTATTGGCCAAGGAGTGATCAGGGCTGCAGGTACACCTCTGTAACTCCCTACTTCCCATCCTCTTCAGGCCTGAATGATCTAGTCCTCCAACTGTGGGAATGCTCTGGGAATTGCCCTTGACTGAGGAGAGTTGCCTCATCCAAGGTCATGTCCCCTTCCTGGGGGTTCTGTATCCTAGGTGATAGATTCAGGTGTAGACAGCTTAGCTGCTCACCCCAACCCCACTCTAAAGGGCCATCCTGACGTACAGCCTAACTTTTCCTTCTGCCTGGTGCCGCTTGCTTACTTTCCCCACAAGAGCATGTCTAATATACCTCCTGCATGCTCATCTCCATCTCAGAGTCTGCCTCCCCAAGGGCCTGGCCTTTAACAACAGCACTTGTATTAGTTTTCTGGGGCTGCCATAACAATTTACCACAAACTGGGTAAACCAACAGAAATTTTGGACAGTAAACAACCTAAAGTTTACTGTCTTGCAGTTCTGGAGGCCAGAAGTCTGAAATCAAGGTGTCACAGGGCCATGCTCCCTCCAGAGGCTCTAGGAGAGGATCCTCCTAAGTCTTACAGCTTCTGGAGGCTCCTGGCATCCCTTGACTTGTGGCCACATCACTTTGATCCCTGCCTTTGTCTTCAGGTCTTCACATGGCCATCTCCCCTGTGTGTCTCAAAGCTTCTTTTTTCTTATGAGGACACTTATCATTGGATTCAGGGCCCTTGCAGATAATCCAGGACAATCTCATTGTGAGATCCTTACCCTGATGATATCTGCAGAGATGGTTGTTCCAAATAAGATTCAAATATGAATCTCACATTTTGAGATTCCAGGTGGGCATATCTTTGGGGGGCTCCAACTGAACCCAATGCAGCAGCCCAGGCTTCCATTTCTATGGCAAACTGTGAGCCCCTGGAAGGCAGGGATCTCTGCTGCATTGTCTCTGGGTCCCCAGGAGCCCCGCAGAAGGGGAGATGGCATGAATAACCCCATCTGCCACTGGCTTGTAGAACTGGTGCTGAGAGCAACGCAAGATGTGCAGGGGGAAACAGATCCCATCATCCAGGTCAGCTCTACCCCCCCAAACTGCAGCCATTGAGGAAGTTCTGGTACACAGTGGGAACTCTATGTAGGACTCTAAGAGCGTAGGGACTCCTTTAAGTCCTGGGGTGGGTGACCATAGAATGGCTGCAAGGTGCTCAGGTGGGGCCGGGAATCTGTGAGGGGTGCCTTGATCGTCACTTCACTGTGTGTTTATGGTTTTGCTTACTCTGAGGCACACAGATGTTTAATGACTTGCCTAAGGCTAGCCCCAGAAAAAAACATGGAGTCCTGTCTACTGCAGGGTTCTAAATAAGGGATAAAATCATGTTTGGCCCACACGACTCACAAAATCAAGACCCTTAAATGCTGCATATGTGATTGTGTGCATTCATATATCCCTGTACAGATGCACGGACTGTCCCCTCTCTAAAGTAAATAGTAAAGACTTAGTGGCAAATAGCAGATGAACAGGAATTCTGACATCTTATTCTGTAAAGTGGCACAGTGAGCCTCAGCACCCCAAGGACAGGGTGACAGGCTGATTTGTTCAGGAGGTCAGGTGAGAGCAGAGCTGCCTTGTTGAAAAGCTGCTGAAAGTTATACGCAGTGGGGATTGTTTGATTTCCTCGTAGGAGGTGGAGCCAGGACCAGGGTCCAGGATTTCTACTTCCTTGGTCACACTCTCCTGCCTACTGCTAGCCTCTTCTTTCCCCTTACAAACTTCTGTCCCTCTCCCACTTCTCTCTGTCCCTCCACATGTGCCAGCATGCACCCAGCCATGAACTTTGTTGGGTGCTTTTGTCCTCTCTTTGCTACTCAACACTTCCGACTAGCCCACAGGTAAACCATGAGACATATACAATCTCCCAAAGTAACAATACTTTACCTATTTACATAGTGAGCCACATCCTGGAGTGTAGAAATGGTTCGGGGCAAATACCCACAACTGGCCACTGAAATGTTGGTAGGTCTGATGTGAGTGGGTCCCACTCCCTCCTGACCCAAGGAGGTTCTTGTTCTGCCTCTTGCAAGGGCCTTGACTCCCTCCCTCTCTCCACATCCAGACCCCCCAGGAGTCTGACTTGCTCTTGATGGGTGGATGTGTGCAGAAAGATGCAAATGGAGCAGCTTGCATCCAGTTGTGCCTGCTGGGTGGTGCTATGGGTGCTGCAGCTGGAGAGGGCTTAGACCCCAGCCCTACCTCCTTATCCTCTCTTCACCCAGACAGTGAGCAGGCAGGGGAGGACACACTTGGATGTGGAAGGAGAAAGAAGAATACAGTGTGGGGGAATTCATGGCACTTTGGTGTCACCCAGCTTAGTCCAGTGGAGGGGAAGAGCTGGGGAGAACTGAGGGAATGAAGAGGTCTGGAGAAAGTACTGTGACCCAACAGGTGCCCCAGGAAAGCAGATGAGTGAAGCTTCTTGGACATCCAGCTTTCTGGCAGCATTGCCTGCGGCCGAGTCCAGGGTGTCCCGTGTAATCCCACTTCTGTGTGTGAAGCCTGAATGGGAGCAGCAGCTTCAGCATGGGATCACCGCCACTGCAGGGAGAGCTTTGGGACCAGTCCAAGAAGAGCAGGACACCAGCAATACCTTATGCGAGGGAATAGGTGGGGCCTGCGTAGGAATAGCATGGGCATGACCAGCCAGAAGGAGCCCTGCAGCAGGGGAGCAGGGTTCTGGAGGCTCCCTCCGGGCCAGGCAAGCCCTTTACTTTCTGGATTTAGGAAGGTCCAAGGGTCCCGTGGGAGGAGTGGGGGTGACAGGAAAGCATTCAGATATTACTGCTTCAGCAGTACCAGTGTGTGCCAGCTGAAGTCTGCTGAAGTCTCCTACCTGGCCACCAGCCTTCCATCAGTCACTGAAAGACACCGTGCTTTCTGGGGCTTTAAAATTTTTTTTTTTAATTTATTGATGAGAGACAGACAGACAGACATCAGTTTGTTGTTCCACTTATTTGTGCATTCATTGCTTGATTCTTATATGTGTCCTGACTGGCTGCAACTTTAGCACATAGGGACAACACTCCAACCAACTGACCTACGTTGCCAGGGCTCCCTGGGGCTTTGGTGCCCAGTGAAATTCCCTAGAAGTTCCATGACCCCAAACCCTCCTCATCCTTCCAAGGTCAGCTCAGCTATCCCATCCTCTGGGGGCTTTCCTGACTCCAAGGCTAGTTCAAGTCCCTTGGTCCACAGCAAATGCTTATCCTTCCCAGGGCCTTGACTCTGCTGCCACATATCTTAGTTCATAATTTCACAAGGATGAGTTTTCCACTAAATTCAGTCCAAAACTGCTATTTTTCCACCACTCTATTGTCAACATCCCATGAAATATCTGCTGAATGGATGAGCAGAAGATATTTAAGGACTAACTAGACCATTTAATGGACTAAGTGGGCTAAAACCACCCACCCTGTTATGAGTCCTATGATCTTCTTCCTCAGCTATGAATTCAGGTGGGGGTACCTGCACTCCTGCAGTCAGAAAAACATGGGTTCTGAGATAATGCTGAGATGTTAGATAAGTAACAAACAGAGCCCATGTGGGCTGGCTATGAGGAGCACAAGATCCTGCTAGGCATTATAAGTGCAAAGTTTTAATTTCCAGGGGCCAGAACTTTGAAGTCTTGGCCTAGCACAGTGCAAGATTGCTCAGGATGCGCACTGCTGCATTGATAGGATCTTTTCAGGACAGACATCTCCCACAGTCACTAGCAAAGTCACTTCCCCCTCCTCAAGACAAAAATCAAGGGTGGAGGCAAAATAGATTCAAAAGAAGGGGTTTAGACTTTATTTAACAGACTTCTGGCCAAGATGGAGGCATAGGTAGATACACTTTGCCTCCTTGCACAACCAAAAGAATGACAACAATTTAAAAACAAAAAACAACCAGAACTCCCAGAAAATTGAACTGTATGGAAGTCCAACATCCAAGGAGTTAAAGAAGAAATGTTCATCCAGACTGGAGATGGGCAGCCGGGGCAGAGAGGATGGATGGCAAGGTGGCGGCTGGATGACTAGGTGGGCAAGGTGGAGGATGGAGGTCCCTCATTTATGTGCAGATAAACTGGGAGGACTGACTAGGAAGCAAGACAGACTGCGCAACCCAGGGTTCCAGCCCAGGAAAAGAAAGCCTCAAAACCTCTGGGTGTAAAAACCTGTAGGGGTTGTGGTGGTGGGAGAAACTCCTAGCCTCACAGGAGAGTTTGTTAGAGAGACCCCTAGGGTCCTAGAATGCACACAAACCAACCCACCTGGGAATCAGCACCAGAAGGGCCCAATCTGCTTGTGGGTAGCGGGGAAAGTGACTGACAGTGCCAAGAGCTGAGCAAGCAGTATTGTTCCCTCTTGGGCACCTCCCCCACATACTGTGTCATAATGCAGCAAAGTGGGCTGCCCCACCCTGGCAAATATCTAAGGCTCTGCCCCTTACAATGTAACAGGTGCATGAAGACAGACAAATATGGCCCAAATGAAAGCACAGATCAAAACTCAAGAAAAAGAACTAAGCAATGAAGAGATAGCCAACCTATCAGATGCACAGTTCAAAACACTGGTGATCGGGATGCTCACAGAAATGGTTGAGTATGGTCACAAAATAGTGGAAAAAGTAAAGGCTATGCAAAGTGAAATAAAGAAAAATATACAGGCAACCAACAGTGAAGGGAAGGAAACTGGGACTCAAATCAACAAATTGGAGCAGAAGGAAGAAATAAACATTCAACCAGAACAGAATGAAGAAACAAGAATTCAAAACAGTGAGGAGAGGGTTAGGAACCTCTGGGACAACTTTAAATGTTCCAATGTCTGAATCATAGGGGTGCCAGAGGAAGAGCAAGAAATTGAAAACTTATTTGAATAAATAATGAAGGAGAAATTCCCCACTCTGGCAAAGGAAATAGACTTCCAGGAAGTCCAGGGAAGCTCAGAGAGTCCCAAAGAAGTTGGACCCAAGGAAGCACACACCAAGGCACGTCATAATTACATTACCCAAGATTAAAGATAAGGAGAGAATCTTAAAAGCAGCAAGAGAAAAGGAGGCAGTTAGCTACAAAGGAGTTCCCATCAGACTATCAGCTGATTTCTCTAAAGAAACCTTGCAGGCAAGAAGGGGCTGGAAAGAAGTATTCAAAGTCATGAAAAGCAAGGACCAACATCCCAGATTACTCTTTGCAGCAAAGCTATCATTTAGAATGGATGGGCAGATAAAGTGTTTCCCAGATAAGATCGAGTTAAAGGAGTTCATCATCACCAAGCCCTTATAATAAGCACTTATTAGTATCACTAAGCCCTTATAATAAGCCCTTATTAATATATTATAATAATATAATATGAAATGTTGAAGGGACTTATCTAAGAAAAAGAAGATCAAAACTACGAACAATAAAATGACTCACAACTCTCAACAACTGAACCTAAAACAAAAACAAAATGAAACAAATAAGGAAACAACTAGAACAGGAACAGATTCACAGAAAGGGAGATCACATGGAGGGTTATCAGTGGGAAGGGGGGAAGGGGGGAAGGTACAGGGAATAAGAAGCGTAAATGGTAGGTACAAAATAGATAGGGGGAGGTTAAGAATAGTATAGAAAATGGAGAAGCCAAAGAACTTATATGACTTATATGTATGACCCATGGGCATGAACTAAGAGAGGGGAATGCTGGTGGGAGATCATTGTAGGGTAGGGGTAAATAAAGGGGAAAAAATGGTACAACTATAGTAGCATCCTCAATAAAATACTTAAAAAAAAAACAAAAGAAGGGGTTTACTGAAAACAAAGTGGAGGACAAGGAGGAGAGAGAACTTGAGCCATCAAGGGAGCATAAATTAATGAAGAATATGGCTCCCTGAACAGCTCCCAGTGTCTGGCTTACATAGGGCTCAGTTGTTCATGCAGGTGTCCAGTAGATTTCTTTGCTTTCTAGGTTCTATCCTTAAGCTGGTGTCAACCTGCACCTATGCAGAGCGGAGCTCTTTGCTTTCATGGGCAGGTGTCAACCAATGCATGCACAAAGTAGAACTCTTTAGGAAGTGTCCACAGAGAAATTTTAAACTTACCTAGGAGCAGCTCAAAAAGAATAATTGAAGAGCATTCTCATCCATTTAAGAGATGCTCTGCCTGTCTCACCATGGCTCATTTCTGAGCCCCTGTCTCATAGCACATGGGCATGATCCATGTCTTTGAAACATTGTTGGCATTGCCATGGACTGAAAAACAAACCACTGTTAGATTTCTCTATCCATTCTGTTTGATTATTCTACCAGGATATTTTCCCCCATCTAGAAATATTTAACCTTTCTTGATTGGCTGGAAAGGTGGTAAAACAAACAAAAAGGGTGGGAAAGGGGGATTTAATTAAAGGACGTGGACTAAAATTAAAAGTTTGACATTTCAACATTTCCGTAGTACTACACTAAGGGTAGGTGTGAGAGAGATAAGAGTTCTTCCCTTACTCAATTCCTTGGTTGCCTAAACTAGGAAGGTTTCAGCCAGATATTTCCCAGGACAGAAGAAGAAAGCAATTCTGTTGGGGGTACAATGCACATGTTCTAACATTCCCTCCCCTGAGCTGTTGGCAGTGGGACAATCCTCACCTACTTGTGATGGGGCCCCTGCCACACACAGCCCTGGGCAGAGCCACCAAGACCACACACTGTCAATTAGCACACAGGAAATCGACAGGCCGGCTGGACCCCCCATATACATGCCTAGGAAGCAGGCCAGAACCCAGATGTAGAGAGGGCAGAGAGGAAGCCAGCTCACAGAACTAGGAAAACCTGTCCTGGTGTGAGAGGGGTTGTGCACACAGGGAGCCCTAATGAAGGAGATGAGCCCGCAGGAAACTTCAGTGACAGACCTACAAGGTGTTTGCTCATCTTGAATGGGCCTGAGGCTGGGAGATTTTTTTCTTAAATCTTATATAAATTGAGTAAGATGCCCTTGTTTAATGGGGAAAGAGGGGAAAGAGATGAGGTGAGTGACTAAGTGTTAGAGAACAACTTGTGAAACCTGTCCCTAATGGAAAAGCTGAAATACAGGGAAAATTCATATTTTCTTGTCCTGTACACACTTTGAGGTGAGCAAACAAATTTAATTTGAACCATGAGGGAAATCACACACATCCAGGTTGACCAGTGTGGCAACTATATTGGTGCTAAGTTCTGGGAGGTGACTAGTGATAAGCATGGCATCGACTTCACTGGCACCTACCACAGGGACAGCAACCAGCAGTTAGGTCACATCTCCATGTATTACAGTGAAGGCACAGGCGGAAAATATGTTCCTCATGCTATCTCGGAGGATCTAGAATAAAGGACGATGGACTCTGTTTGCTCAGGTCATTTTTGCCAGATCTTCAGACCAGACAACTTTGTTTTGGGTCAGTCTGGAGCAGGCAGTAACTGGACCAAGGGCCACTATACAGAGAGGGTTGAGTTGGTTGACTCAGTCCTGGACATGGTGTGGAAGGAGCCTGAGAGCTGTGACTGCCTGCAGGGCTTCCAGATAACCCACTCACTGAGCGTGGGCACAGGCTCTGGAATGAGTACCTTGCTCATCAACAAGATCCATAAAGGGTATCCTGACCATATCATGAACACCTTCACTGTAGTACCTTTCTCCAAAGTGTCTGAGACTGTGGCTAGCCCTACAGTGTCACCCTCTCTGTCCATTAGTTGGTAGAGCATATTGATGAGACCTACTGCATTGATAAGAAGGTCCTTTACTGTTCTTTACTCAAAAGGTAACAGGCATATACGGGAAGGAACTGAATTATTTGGTATCAGAGCAGAAGCTGGCGGAGCACTTTCTCCCACACAGAATTACAGACAAGAGTCCATTGTTCCTTTGATGAGACCTCCTTTCACATAACCAGTAGACACGCCCCATATCTGAATCTCTGTTAATATGGCTAACACTGTTTACCCCACACTGGTGATTCCCTGAGATCCCACCCCACCCAACTCTCTGGCCCCCAAAGCCACTTTCAATTTTTTTTTCATAAAAATGGCCTGATTTGGTTCATGATGTGGACTTCTCTAAAATTTCTCAAATAAGAAGCATCTGCCCTGTACTTATCCTGGGCCCCAAGCCTGTCAATAGCAGTAGCCTACCAAGGTTCCCATCTTGGGACCTGGACATGGTGTGGAAGGTGTTCCCAGCAGCTTGGCCTCTCTTAGGCATCTCCAAGCCCAGCACAAGTAGAAGCCATCTGCAAATTGCTCTGTAGCTCATGCCAGGTGGCCCTGGGCAGGGCACATGTGGCAGCTCCCTTGGCCTGCATCTCCCAGAAGGTCCCAGAGCCAGGACACCTGGTGGACAGCTTCATAACACACTGAAGAACTGCATTCACAAGTGACACACTCAGAAAGCACCAGAGCCCTGCTGAAATGAGTCCTGCTCTGTGAGGTCAGCCCCTGCACAGAAGATCCTTGACCATGGTTATGGCCAGTCCTTGTAGCCAATCAGCCTGGGGTAAAACCCTTTCTTTGCCATGCCAACAGCACTCAAGACTCAACTACAACAGGAAAGTGCACACAACCCACACAGGAGAACACAGGGGGAGAGCCCAGCTTGGGTGACCTAGAGGCTGCACCATTGGGCTCTTTAGGCACATACAGCATAAGGCCACTCTGTTAAGACCAGGAGATGTAGAAGTTCCACTTAATACATGGAAACAAATACTGGAAGGCAGCCAAAATGAAGATACAAATAAATATGCCTCAAATGAAAGAACAGAACAAAACTCCAGAAAAGGAACTAAACAAAATGAAGACAAGCAATATACCAGATGCAAAGTTTTAAACACAGACTATAAAGATTCATATGAGAACTTCAAAAAAGAGGTAGGAAACATAAAAAATGGAGATTAAAAATATGAAAAAGCAGTCAGAAACAAAGAATACAATAACTGAAATGAAGAATACATTACAAGGAATCAACACTGGAGTATATGAAGCAGAAGATGAAATCAGTGATTTGGAAGGAAAAAAAGGAAGCATAAAACACCCAAACAGCCCTTGCTGTTTTAGCTCAGTAGATTGAGTGCTGGCCTGCAAATCAAAGGGCTGTTGGTTTGATTCCCAGTCAGGGCACATGCCTGGGTTGCAGGCCAGGTTCCAAGTAGGGGGTGCATGACAGACAGCCACACATTGACGTTTCTCTCCCTCCCTTCATTTCTCTCTAAAAATAAATAAATAAAATCTTAACACACACACACGCACACGCACGCATGCACGCACGCACGCATGCACGCACGCACGCAGAACAGCGAAAAGGAACAAGAATCCCTCCAAAAAATGAGGATAGTGTAAGGAGCATCTGGGGCAACTTCAAGCACACCAAAGTTTGCATCATCGGGTGCCAGAAGAAGAAGAAAAGAGAGAGAAACTGAAAATCTGTTTGAAAAAATGACAGAAAACTTCACTAACCTGGTGAAAGAAATAGACTTACAAGCCCAGGAAGCACAGAGAATACCAAATAAGGTGGACTCAAAGAGGCCCACACCAAGATACATCATGATTAAAATGCTGACAGTTAAAGACAAAGAAAGACTCTTAAAAGCATCAAGAAAGAAACAGCTAGTTACATACAAGGGAGCTCCCATAAGACTATCCACTAATTTCTCAACAGAAACTTTGTAGGCCAGAAGGGATTGTCAAGAAATGTTCAAATTGATGAAAAGTCAGGACCTACAACCAAGGTTACTACACCTGGCAAAGCTGTCATTTAGAATCGAAGAACAGATAAATAGTTTCCCAGACAGGAAAAATCTGAAGGAGTTCATCACTACCTAACCAGTATTACAAAGAAATGTTAAAGGGGCTTCTTTAAGAAGAAAAAGAACAAAAAGTCAAAAGTATGAATAGTAAAATAGCAATAAATACATGTTTATTAACCATCACTCTAAATGCAAAAGGCTTAAATGCTCCATCAAAAAACATATAATGGCTGAATGGATTAAAAAAATCAAGATCCTACATATGCTCTCTACAAGAGACTCATGTCAGATTAAAAGGCACATACAGAGTGAAAGCAAAGGGATGGAAAAAGATATTTCATACAAGTAGAAAAGAAAAAAGAAAAGCTAAGGCAGCAATACTTACACCAGACAAAATAGGCTTTAAAACAAAGGCTATACAAGAAACAAAGAAGAACCCAAGCAGTTGCACTTCTGGGTATTTATCCAAAGAAACCAAAAACACCAAACCAAAAAGGCATATACATTCATACGTTTATTGCAGTATTATTTACAATAGCCAAAATGTGGAAGCAGCCTAAGTGTCCATGCAAAGATGAATGAATAAAGAAGAAGTGGTGCATATATAAAACGGAATATGATTCAGCCATAAAAAAAAAAAAAAAAAAGAATTCTTGCTATCTGCCACAACAGGGATGGGGATAGAGGGTATTGTGCTGAGTGAAATAAGTCAGACAGAGAAAGAAAAATGATATATGATTTTACTTATATGTAGAATCTAAAAAAAAAAAGCAAAATAAATGAACAAGCAGGATAGAAATAGACTCATAGATATAGAGAACATTTTGATGGTTGCCAGATGGGAGGGGGATTGGGGGAATGGGTGAAAACGTGAAGGGATAAAGAAGTACAAATTGGAGGTTAGAGATTACTTACAGGGATGTAAAGTATGGCATAGGAAATATAGTCCATAATATTGTAATAACTATATATGGTGTCAGATGGGTATAAGATTTATGAGGGTGATCAATTCATAAGTTATATAAATGTCTAATTACACCTGAAACTGTATAATATTCTACATGGACTGTAAGTTCAAAATACAAAATAGCATAATATAACCAAAGACACTGAAATTGAGAACAGGCTGACAGTCACCAGAGGGGAGAGGGGAGGCAATTTCAGGGGAAAAGGGGAAGGGTTTAGAGCAGCAAGTATAAAGGACACGTGGACAAAAACTATGGAGGGTGGAAATGGGAGGGAGGTAGGGAGGGTTGGGGTGGTGGGCTGGGGTAGGAGTAAAAGATAGAAAACTGTACAAGATCAACAATTAAAAAAAAATACTGATATAAAAAAAGAAAAAATAAACTTAACGCAAAAATTAAAAAAATAAAAAATAGTCTTAAAAAGAATTCATAATAAGGAAATAAAGAGAAATGTAGCCAATAAATAAGTAAATAAATAATGCATGGTCCCAGAAGGTATAAAAATGGAAATTGGAAATTATTTTGAACTGAATGATATATAATGAAAAAATAACACATCAAAATTTATTGAATAAAGCTAAAGCAGTGCTTGAAGGAAAATTTATAGCCTTAATTGCATATTTTAAGGAAGAAAAAAGGCTAAAATAAATGAACTAAGCATTCATTTCAAGAGGTTAGGAAAATAACAAAAAATAAATCCAACAGAAGTAGATGGGAAAAAATAATTTAAAAGCATAAATAAATGTAAAAGAAAACACACAACTGAGAGAATCAACAAAGCTGAAACTGAAAAGACTAATGAAACTGATAAACCCCCAGTAAGAATGATTAAGAAAAGAGAAGGCATGAATAGCAAGTACAAGATATGAAAAGGGACTTCACCACAAAAATAAGAGGATATGATTAACAACTTTATGCCAATAAATTTGAAAATTTAGGTGAAATGAAAAGATTTACAGAAAAATACAACCTAAGCCACACAAAAAGAAATAGAAAGGCTTAGTGCTATAACTATTAAAGAAATTAAATCTGCGATTTAAAAACATCTGATGATGAAAATTCAAGACCCAAATGGTTTCACTGGGGTTTCTACCAACACTGAAGAAAGAAAAAAATATGCTTACTTATATATCTCTTTCAGAAAGTAAAGAAGATTGCCCAACTAATTTTAGGAGGCTAACATTACTTTTACACTAGCACTCAACAAAAATAATACTAGAAAGAGAAGATGCAGGCCAATTTCATTCATGAATATAGGTGCAATAATCTTAAAATAAAATAAGCTGAATCAAGCAATATATCAAAGGATAATATACCATGATCAAATTGAATTTATTCTTGCCAGATTTCTGGGCAAGATGGCAGTGTAGGCAGACATGGCTTGCCTCTTCATGCAACCACAACACAATTACAACTAAAATATAGAACGACCATCGCTCAGACCCAACAGAAATCAAGTTGAATGGAAGTCTGACAACTACAGAATTAAAGAAACCACATCCATCCAGAATGGTAGGAGAGGTACAGATGTGGAATGGGCTGATCCTACATCCTCATGTGGTAGATAAAAATTTGGGAGGGATATCTCCAGAGCGAGGAGTCCCAGCCCCACACCAGGACCCCCAGCTTGGGTTCCGTGCTAGGAAGATAAGTCTCCACAACTTCTGGTTGCAAAAACCAGTGGGGATTGAGTAAGTAGAAGAAACTTCTGGAGCATCAAGCAGTTCCTCTTAAAGAACCCATAAGCAGACTGACCTGCTCAGTCTCACTCCCTGTGGCTCCAGAGATGTGTGCTGGCTTGAGGGACACCGGTGGTGTGCAGGAAGAGGCTGAGGTGTCTGGCATCAAGGCGAGCAGAGGCCAGTGTCTCTTTTCTGGGCCCTCCCCGCCACAGAGCCAGCAGATTGGTGCCATATCTAAGATTTAATCAACCTTGCTAACACTGTTTGACCTGTCTTGGAGATCCCCAGAGGCTCCGCCTCATCCAATTTATTGGTCCACCCAAGCTGCTTTTCCATATGAATGGCTGGTCTTGGCTCATGCTTCACAACTTCACAAATCCTCTCAAACAAGGAGCAGCTGGCCTGAGTGAGCCCCAGGCAAGGAACTAGCAGCCTAGATTCACAGCTTGGTTTGTCTTGGAAATCTCCACAACTAGCACAAGTAGCAGCCATCTCAGATTGCTTTATAACTCAGGCAGGGTGGCCCCAGGCAAAACACAAGGCAGGGTGGGGGATACTGACCTTGGCCTGCACCACCTTCTAAATCCCAGGGCCAGTGCACCCAGTGGACAGCTACAGACCATGTTGGAGCACTACCGTGTACAGCAAATCTGAGGTTAGTGGTCAGTGGACACAGCCAGTCCTTACACTGACTGGCCTGAGTAAATCCCTCCCATAGATCTGCCAACAGCAACTAAGGCTCAACTACAAGAGGAGGGTGTACTCGGCCCACAGGAAGGGTGAACTTTGAGTACCCAGCTTGGGTGACAGGTGAGGCTGTGCCACGGGACCCTACAGGACACCTATTACATTAGGCCACACTACCAAGACATGGAGTGAAAGAAACAAATATAGGGAGGCTGCCAAAATGAGGAGACAAAGAAACATGGCCCAAATGAAAGAACAGATCAAACCTCCAGAAAAAGAGCTAAATGAAATGGAGATAAGCAATCTATCAGATGTAGAGTTTGAAACACTGGTTATAAGGATGCTCAGGGAAATTAGTGAGGACCTCAACATCATAAAAAAAGATCCAGTCAGAAAAGGATACACTAATTGAAATAAAGAACAATTTACAGGGGAACAACAGCAGTGTGGATGAAGCTGAGAATAAAATCAATAATTTGGAACATAAGGAAGCAAAAAACAACAAATCAGAACAACAAGAAGATAAGAGAATAAAAAAGAAATGAGGATAGTGTAAGCATTCTTTGGGACAACTTTAAGCAATTCAACACTTGTATCATAGGGGTGCCAGAAGAAGAGAAAGAGCAAGAAATTGGAAAACTATTTGAAAAAAATAATGAAAGAAAACTTCTCTAATTTGGTGAAGGAAATAGACATGAAAGTCCAGGAAGCACAGAGAGTCTCAAAAAGATGGACACAGAAAGGCCCACCCTAAGACACATCATAATTAAAATGCCAAAGATTAAAGATAAAGAGATGGGATGGGGGGTGTGGGAGAATGGGTGAGAGGTGAGGGGAATAAGTACAAATAGGTAGTTACAGAATAGCCATGGGGATGCAAATTACAGTATAGGAAAGGGAGTAGCCAAAGAACTTACATGCATGATCTGTGGACAGAACAAGGGTGGGGGGACTGCCTGAGGGAGAGGGACTGCTGAGTGAAGGGAGGTAAAGGGGGGAAAATTGGGACAACTGTAATAGTATAATCAATAAAATATAATTTAAAAATAAAAGTAAAAGAAACAAAATTTAAAAACTGGCAAAAAGATAAATTTACTCTGGGACTGCATATTGATTTAACACTAGGAAATCAATTAATTGAGTTTACTTATTAATAATTAAACAAAAATTCATGATCATCTTAAGTCTTGCAGAAAACCTGTTTGCTAAAACTTGACATTCATATACAATAAAAACTCACAGGAAAGAATGAAACTTCCTGAATCTAATAAATTATGTCAATAAAAAACCTACAGTAGCTCTGGTTGGTAGGGCTCAGTTGGTTGGAGTGTCATCCTGTAGCCAAAACATTGCAGGTTTGATTCCCCGTCAGGGCATGTGCCTAGGCTGTGGTTGGATCCCCGGTCTGGGCATGTGTGATCTGAGGACATGTGCAGATGCTACCAACTGATGCTTCTGTCTCACCTCGATGTTTCTCTCTCCCCTTCTCTCTCTAAAAGCTATGAAAAAATGTCCTTGGGTAAGGACTAAAAAAAAAAACACCTAAGGTAAATATTATGCTAGGTAAAAAGTTGAAAGTTTTCAGCTTGAGATTGTGGATGAGATAAAGAGGCTCACTACTATCATTTCTATTTTGTATTTAGCCAGTGTAGTAAGTAAGGAAAAGATATAAGTGATGTAAGGGTTGGAAGGGGAAAAAACCCCAAGACAGTCATTATACTTAGATAAGGATTCTATATAAAGACAATCCAAAAGACTCTTCTGATAAATGTTAGAATTAATAAAAGATTTTAACAATGTTGCTGGTTATAGAATGAATATACAAAAGTCAGGAGTGTGCCAGTATTGGACTTCCAGTCAAGGCGGAGGTGTAGGCAGACACATTTTTCTGCCTTGCACAACCATAAGAAGGATCACAACTAGCCTCGAAAGAAAAAAACATCCAGAACTGCCAGAAAATCAAATGTATGCCAACCAAGGATTTAAAGAAGCCATATTCATCCAGATGGGTAGGAGAGGCAGAGACGGGAGCTGGGGCAGAGAGGACGTGGTGTGAGAGCAGCAGTGGCCAGTGGGAAGGGCCGTCCCACATTCACGGGTGGTGGATAAAAAGCAGGAAGGATACCTGGGGAGCGAGTGATCCCAGCCCTAAGCCAGACCATGAAGCCCAGGGTTCCAGAGCTGGGAAAATAAAGTCTCATAACTTCTAGCTGTACAAACCAGTGGGGGTTGGGGTGGTGGAAGAAACTGCCAATCTCTCAGGAGAATCTGTTTAAAGGGCCCACACAGTCCTAGAACATACACAAACTCACCCACTCTGGGAACCAACACCAGAGAAATAATTAGAGGGGCATCAGTCACATACGGGAATTGAGTAAAGTGACTGGAAGTGGGGTGAGTGCTGAGCAAACCTCCAGCAGCCAAGTAGTGGTACTGTCCCCTCTCTGAACACTCACCCACATACAGAGCCACAAAGTGGTAAAGCAGGTGGCCCCGCCCTGGCAAATACCTAAGGCTCTGTTCCATACAACTTAACGGGTGTACTAAGAGAGAGAGTCAAAGCAGCTTTACTTAATACACAGAAACAAACACAGGGAGACCGCCAAATTGAGGAGACCAAGAAATATGGCCCAATAAAAGAACAGACCCCCCCCTCCAGAAAAGAGCTAAATGAAATGGAGATAGCCAACCTATCAGATGAAGAGTACAGAACACTGGTGATAAGGATGCTCAGAGAACTCACTGAGTATGGTAAAAGCATAAGGGAAGACATAAAGGCTACGCTAAGTGAAATAAACAAAAATCCACAGAGAAACAACAATGAAGGGAGGGAAGTTGGGGTTCAAATCAAGAATTTGGAACGTCAGGAATAAATAAACGGTCAACCAGAACAGAATGAAGAAATAAGAATTCAAAAAAACAAGGAGAGAATAAGAAGACTCCAGGACATCTCCAAAAGGGCCAACATCTTAATTATAGGGTTGCCAGAAGGAGAAGAGGAAGAGCATGAAATTGAAAACTTATTTGAAAAAATAATGAAAGAAAACTCCCCTAATTTGGCAAAGGAAAGAGACATACAAGTCCAGGAAACACAGAGTCTTAAACAATTTGGACCCAAAGAGGACCACACCAAGACACATCATAATTAAATTGTCAAAGGTTAAAGATAAAGAGAGAATCTTAAAAGCAGCAAGAGAAAAGCAGAGACTTACCTACAAAGGAGTTCCCATAAGACTATCAGCTGATTTCTCAAAAAGAAACTTTGCAGGCAAGAAGGGACTGCCAAAAAGTATTTAAAGTGATGAAAATCAAAGACCTACAACCTAGATTACTCTACCCAGCAAAGCTATAATTTAGAACGCAAGGGCAGATAAAGTGCTTCCCAGACAAGGTAAAGCTAAAGGAGTTCATCATCACCAAGCCCTTATTATACGAAATGTTAAAGGGGCTGATTTAAGAAAAAGAAGATAAAAACTATGAACATTAAAATGACAACAAATTCGCAAATATCAACAACTGAATCTAAAAAACAAAAACAAACTAAGCAAACAACTAGAACATGAACAGAATCACAGAAACAGATTACATGGAGGGTTATCAGCAGGAGGGGGAAGGGGGAGAATGGGGGAAAAGGTAAAGGGATTAAGAAACATAAATTGGTAGGTACAGAATAGGCAGGTGGAGGTTAAGAATAGTATAGGAAGTGGAGAAGCCAAAGAACTTACATGTACAACCCATGGACATGAGCTAAAGGGGGATTGCTGGAGGGAATGGGGGTACCAGGTGGAGGGGGACTAAGGGGGGAAATTGGGACAACTGTAATAGCAAAATCAATACAATATATTTAAAAAAGAATAATCAAAGAAAGATCAGATCACTTGTCTGTTTTGCTATTTTCTAGCTTCAGGACCTTAGATGTGGCACTTATCTCTAAACTTGACCACATTAAAAGGGGATGTCGTCTTATTTCATAGGGTTATTGGTAAGAGCACAGGGACAGACACTATTAACGTGGGACTAAGAAGATTAGGCCGTGTGTGTGCCGTAGAACAACGCAGCTGTGGAAACAATGGGTTAATTATTTCAAAATAGAAAGTTTAGAAGAATGATAGCAGAGCTGTGTATCTGCATATAAAGAAGCTCCATGATTCATAACTGAACTAGCAAAGCAAATACCAATGCAGTATCAGTGGGCCTCAGAATCACTGTGGATTCTCACTGAACTGTTCTAGAGAGAGACCTAGCTGCTGGTATTTGAAAACAAATGAAAGACAAGCGAAGGTTTTTCTCATCTGCATCCCAGGGCTAAGAACAACTGATAATAATAAGGGCTAACTACAATATTATTTTGTCCTTACTGTAGCAGACACTAAGCAGTTTGCACATTAACTCACTGAATTCTCACAACTATCCCATTTCACAGATGAGAAAAGTGAGTCACAGAGAGGTTAATAAGCTCGTTCATAATCACACAGCCAGTGGATGGTGGAGGTGGGATTTGAATCCCAAATGGTTCCAAAAATTTAGTAGGAGTTCACGGAGTAGCGGAAGGAAAAGAGCAGCATTTAGGAATTTTCAATTTAAGTCTGTAGGGCAGGGGACCAGAAATCTAATTATTAGCCAGGTTTGGAAACTTAGAAACACTGTTCCCAAGTACATGATAAAAACCTCCCAGGGAATCCAGAGATTCCTGAATATCTTACCTGGTGATTCTGATTCCTGGGTCTGGGGCAGGACCCAGGAATCCATATGTTCAGCCAGGCTCCCAGGCAGGGCAAGCACCTGGCTACAGGCTTGTGGCCTCTATAGCCACGTAGAACCAGAGCTTGTTTCAAAGCTCTGCTGTTGACAGGTTGAAATTCTTCATAACTCTATCTCAAACTCATGTTTTGTAAGTGGTGGGACATTGCCATGTGTACTGGGGGCTCAGAGGCTCAGCATATCTATAATCTCACCTCTCACCACCTCTCTGCCTCTTTGAAACCAGTTCTCTGCAGCCACTGCCCTACTCACCGGTGCCCTGGTCTACCTCTGCCCCATGACCACTGCTGTTCTCTGCCCTTCACCCTCTAGTCCTGATTCTGAGCGTTGTTCGGTCTATGCAAATGCAGGTAACTGTTTCTCAGTCCTCCCTCCTCTGCTGCCAGTGCCCAAGGCAGGAAAACACAGGAAGGGACACCACCTGAGTTAGAGACCAAGTCTATGCTTTTCAGGGTAAGTTAGCTCAGAGAGGTAACATTTTGGCGGAAGGTGGTAAATGGGCGTGCCACAAGAAGCAACTGGGATGGGTGCAGGTGCAAATGGGACATGGGGTTTACTCTCAGTGTAAGCCTGTGTCCTTAACCTGCAGTCTGCCCTGGTATTTATAGAGTGATCTGGCAAAAGTGGAAAGTACAGATTCCCACTCTCCTCCCACCCCGCCCCGTTCAATCCATCTGGGGTGAGACGCACAGATATTTGTCTTTAAGAAGATTAAGGGACTGCAAGAGCACCAGCCGGTTTCCATGGACGGGTTAGGGGCTACAGGTATTCTGTGCACTTGGACCCGAACTTTCAGAGCTAGAAGTCTCTCCATCCTCACACCAGCCTTGTGCTCAGGGCCATTCCCGGCTCCTGTTACACAAGAAAAAACGGATGCCAGAAAGATGGAGGCTGACTAGGACCCTGTCCCCTAATCCAGTCCAGGCCTCCCTGCCCCAGGCACCACGATGTCAGAAACCCCAGAGGGCTGTGCCTCAATGCCTGCAGGACTCCGTGCGCAGGGGGCGCTAGGGCCACGGCTGGCAGTGAAATCCAGATGTTCCTTCTGCTTTATTTTGTCCAGGGCCCGTGATCGCAGACTGCCAGGCCGACTCCGGGCACAGTCAACGCTAGGTGGCGCCCGAGAGCTGGACCTGCTGCGCTCCCTGGAGCCCCTGGGGGCTTGGAGCATGCCGGGTGTCCTGCTGCTCTGCATTGCAAAGGAACGCCCCTTGTGTGGCCCCATTTCCTCTCTTCTTTCACAGGACTGTCGGGCGGGTTAGTGCAGTAACTTCTCAAAACCTAGCACTTGCTCGGCCCCTAGAGAGTACGTAGTGGAAGGTACTTACCTTTCTTCTTGTCTTCTCTCACTAGGCAGGCCTGTATTTTAAGGTGAGTTGTACTTCTTTGTTAGCAAATCTGGAAGATTATTCAAAGATTTCTTGCTTAATGCGTGTCTCAGAGGACAGTCTACTGGCAAGAAAATCACATTTTTTTCAAAACAGGAAATTTATCAGAATAGGGTCAAAGAACATTTTCTACAGTAATGTGATGGGTAAGGAAAGTCACAATGAGGACCCTGAGTCATTATGAAATCCCGACCTAAAAAGGATTCAGTTTTGTTTAGCGTTATTTCATGTAGAGTGCTTCAAATATTTTACAACAATTTGAGAACCAGGGACCCATCACTGATGGGTTACTACTAATATTAGCCCTCCTAATGCACAGAATGTCACAGAAAACCCAACAGCCACATGCATTTTTGAAGTAAAGTGTCATCTTGCAGTTCTGAGTCCTTAAAATATTTCATTTTGAGAAACTTGAGTTAGCTTTTGCAAAATGGTCTTTCCCATTGTTACCAATTATTTATTTTTCTCCCTCCTCATTTTATTCGAAAGATTTTGTCAACTAACATTTATTTGCCAGCCTCTGAGTCAGACCCTGGAAATATAATAACAACAACAACAACAACAACAGGAAACTGACTGCTACCCCTGCAAAACTCACCGTCTATTGGAGAGAGAGGAAGGCCTGTGAATAACACCAACCCTGTATGCTCAGGGGTTCTGTGAAAACCTGTGTGTCCTTGGGAATCATAAAGGAGCAATTCATTCATTTTTTTTAAAACTTTGTATCATGAAAATTTCAAACATAAACAAAAGTAAAAGGAATAGTATAATGAATCTACTGTGCCTGTCACCCAACTTACAAAATTACCAACATTTTGCCAGTCTTGTTTCATCTATGCCTCACTATCTTGCTGGTTATATTTTTTACAGTGTCATTAAGGTATAATTATAAACCATAACATTCACCCACTCTATATGTATAACTCTGTGATTTTTAGGGAGTTTGTAGTTGTGCGGCCATCATCACAACCCCAGTTCTGAACATTTCTACTGTCCCCCACATTTTGCCGGTGCCTGTTTGTGGTCAGTCCTCATTCTCATACCCAGCCTTACGCAATCATTGATCTTTCTGTCTCTATTGATTTGTCTTTTCTGGAGATTCTATAATAGTGAAAATTAATAATAAATATGTAGTCTTTTGTGTCTGGTTTCTTTCACTGAGCACGTTTTCAAGGTTCATCCATGTTGTAACAGAACTTTATTCCTTTTTATTGTTAGGTAATATCCCACTGTATGAATATACCACATTTGATTTATCTGTTGTTAGTTGATGACATATGTGGGTTATTTCCACTTTTTGGCTATCATGAATAACATGTCTGAATATTCACTTTCATGTCTCTTTGTAGGCATAACAGAATGGGATTCCTGAATACTTGTGGTAAGTTTATGCTTAGCATTTTACAAAACTGCCAATTTCTCTCCCAGAGTGACTGTTCCATTTTAAAGTTCCATCAGGAAAAGGATTCTAATTGCTCCACATCCTCGCCCACATTTATTTCTTTTTTATTATAGTGGCGTCTAATTGTAGTTTTAATTTATGTTTCCCTAATGAATGATAATTTCTTTAGCCTCTTTTAATGTGTTTATTGGCCACTTGTATATCTTTATTAAAATATTCAAACATTTTTTAGTTTTTAAAATAAGCTTAAATTTTATTATGGTTTTAGAGTTACAGAAAAATTGTGAAGAGAATACAGACTCTTCATATTCCTCACACCCAGTTTCCCCTATTATTGACATCTGACAAGAGTGTGGTACATTTGTCACGATTAACTAAAGTCTACACTTTGTTCAGGTTTCCTCAGTTTTTTTTAAATATATTTTATTGATTATGCTATTACAGTTGTCCCATTTCTCCCCCATCATTCCCCTCCACCCTGCACACCACCCTCCCACCCACATTCCCCACCTTTAGTTCATGTCCATGTGTCATAAGTTCTTTAGCTTCTACAGTTCCCACACTATTCTTGCCCTTCCCCTGTCTATTTTCTACCCACCGTCTAAGCGACTTATTCTCTGTACCTTTTCCCCCTCTCTCCCACTCCCAATCCCATGTTGCTAACCCTCCATGTGATCTCCATTTCTGTGGTTCTGTTCCTGTTCTAGTTGTTTGCTTTTGTTTTAGGTGTGGTTGTTAATAGCTGTGAGTTTGCTGTTATTTTACTGTTCATATTTTTATCTTCTTTTTCTTAGATAAGTCCCTTTAACATTTCATATAATAAGGGCTTGGTGGTGATGAACTTTAACTCGGCCTTATCTGAGAAGCACTTTATCTGCCCTTCCATTCTAAATGACAGCTTTGCTGGATAGAGCAATTTTGGATGTAGGTCCCTGCCTCTGAAGACTTCAAATACTTCTTTCCAGCCACTTCTTTCCTTTAAGGTCTCTTTTGAGAAATCAGCTGACAGTCTGATGGGAACTCCTTTGTAGGTGACTGTCCTCTTACCCCTTGCTGCTTCTAGAATTCTCTCCTTCATTTGAATCTTGGCTAATGTAATTATGATGTGCCTTGGTGTGTTCCTCCTTGGGTCCAACTTCTTTAGGACTCTCTGAGCTTCCTGGACTTCCTGGTAGTCTATTTCCTTTGCCAGATTGGGGAAGTTCTCCTTTATTATTTGTTCAAATACGTTTTCTACTTATTGAGGTTTCCTCAGTTTTTACTTAATGCCCTTTTTCTGTTCCAGGACCCCAGCCAGGACACTACATTACAGTTCATCGTCATGCCTGCTTAAGCTCCCCGTAGCTGTGAGAGTTTCTCAGACTTTTTTTTTTTTTTTTTTTACCTTGACCTTAAATAGCCTTAGCAGTTTTGAGGAGGACTGGTCAGACATTTTGTAGAATGCCCCTTAGTTGGGGTTTGTCAGATGTTTTCCTCATGATTGGAATGGGGTCATGGGTTTTTGAGAGGAAGATCGCAGAGGTAAAGTGCCTGTGTTAGTCTGCTGGGGGCTGCCATAACCAACACCACAGACTGGGCAGCTTCAACAACAAAAACAACAACAAAAATCTATTCTCTTACAGTTCCGGAGGCCGGAAGTCTAAGATCAAGGCATCAGCAGGGTTGGTTTCTTCTAAGGTTTGCAGATGGCTGTCTTCTCCCTGTGTCCTCACATGGTTTTCCCTGTGCTACCCGTATCCCACTCTCCTCTTACATAAGGACACCAGTCGTATTGGATTAGGACCCACCCCAGTGATCTCATGTACTCAGTTACCTCTTTAAATATCCTAGCTTCAGATACAATCACATTCTGAGGCTCTGGGAGTTAGGACTCAATTTATAAATCTTGCGGTGTGACACAATTCAGCCCATAAGAGTGTCATCCTCATTATGTCAAGGGTCCATGCTATCAATACAACTTATGACTCGAGATGTTGACCTTGATCACCTGGCTGAGGTGTGTTCACCAGGTTTCTACACTGCCAAGTTATTCATTTCTGAGTAGTTCCAGCTAAGATGGAGGCGTAGGTAGAGACTCTTCGCTTCCTTGCACAATCAAAAGGAAGATAACAACAAGTCTAAAATCAATAAACAATCTGAAGCGTCAGAAAATCAAAGTGCATGGAACTCCGACAACCAAGGAATTAAAAATCAACCAGAACAACCAGACTGGTAAGGCGGTGGAGTGCACAGGCCAACTCAGAAAAACCACACTGGACCGGGTGGGTGGGGTCTGCTGCTGCCAGGCAGTGAGCTGTGCAGTCAGAGCTGACTGAAGGGGAAACTGAGACCCAGAGGTAGCTGTGGGCTACCATGGTTGCTACAATGGGAGAAACTCTCAGTCTCACACAAAAATCCATTGGAAAGTGCGCTAGAGACAAGCAGGCGAACTGCACTGTTCCCTCTCTGACCCCTCCCCCACAGGCAGTGTGGCAGTGCAGCAAAGAGGGTTGCCCCGCCCTGGTGAATACCTACAGCCCTGCCCCCTTACAACCTATCAGATGTGCCAAGACAAAGAAATATGGCCCAAATGAAAGAACAGAGCAAAACCTCAGAAAGAGAACTAAGCAAGGAGGAGATCGCCAACCTATCTGATGGAGAATTTAAAGCCCTGGTAATCAAAATGCTCACAGATCTGCTTGAGCTTGGTCAAAAAATGAAAAAACAAATGAAGGATACCCAAAGTGAAATAAAGCAAAATATTCAGGGAACCAACAGTGACAGGAAGGAAACCAGGAGTCAAAGCAACAATTTGGAACAAAAAGAAAAAATAAACATCCATCCAGAGCAAAATGAAGAAACAAGAATTCAGAAAACTGAAGAGAATCTTACAAATGTCTGGGACAACCTGAAATGTTCCAATATCCAAATTATAGGGGTGCCAGGAGAAGAACAGGAGCAAGAAATTGAAAACTTATTTGATCAAATAATGAAGGAAAACTTCACCAATCTGGTGAAGGAAATAGACTTCTGGGAAGTCCAGGAAGCCCAGAGAGTCTCAAAGAAATTGGACCCAAAGAGGAACACAGCAAGGCACATCATCATTAAGTTACCCAAGATTAAATATAAAGAGAGAATCCTAAAAGAAGCAAAAGGAAAGGAGAGAGTTACCTACAAAGGAGTGCCCATTAGGCTATGAGCTGATTTCTCAAAAGAAACCTTACAGGCAAGAAGGGGCTGGAAAGAAGTATTTGAAGTCATGAAAGGCAAGGACCTACATCCAAGATGTAGGACTCAAAGAACTTATATGTACAACCCATGGACACAAACTAAGAGGGGTGGGATGCTAAAGGGTTGGGGGGCAGGGCAGAGTTGGGAAACAAGGGGGAAAATTGGGAAAACTGTAATAGCATAATCAATAAAAATACTTTAAAAAGTTATTCATTTCTTTCCATTTTCTATACTGTGCTTTCTGGAGAGAAATTATTATGTGCAGCCCACATTTTAGGGGTAGGGTTTATATTCCATAAAACTCTTAGAAGAAATATAGAGTAAATCTTTATGACCTTGGTTTTGGCAGTAGAACTTTAGATATGACACTAAAAGCATATGCAACACAAGTAGATAAATTGGACTTCATAAAAATGAAAAACTTCTATTATCAGATGATATTTTCAAGAAAGTGAAAACATAGCCTACAGAATGGGAGAGAAAATTTGCAAATTATATATCTGATAAGGGTCTAGTGTCCAGAATATATAAAGACCACCGACAACTCAACAGCAAAATGATAAAACTTTAGCTTTTACAAATAAATGTTGTAAGGAAGAAACCTGTGCAGAAGGCATTTTGTGTGTTTGAGCAGATCTGTAGAATAAATTTTCAGCAGGGCATGTGTTTTTCTAAGTTTGACAGTTGTTGCCACATTGCCCTCCATTGAGGGTATACCAATTTAGATTCCTGCCAGGATTTATTTCCGAACCTACTCTGAAATGTGCCAACACTGACTGTACTTCTCACTGAAGCATTAATAGTTCCGAACTAGAAACAACCCACTAATGCTCGACAGGAGAATGAATAAAGAAATATTGGTCTCATCATACAATGGGATACTACAAAATAATGAAAAAGAACAAAGTTCTACTATCCACAAAGTGGAGGAACCTCACGGCATGTCAATGAATGAAAGAAGCCGGATACAAAATAAGACTTACTGTGGGTTTCCAGTGAGATGAATCAAATATGAAGTTACAAGGAAGAAGTGTATGGTGACAGAGATCAAAACGGTGGTTAGCCCTGGATGGCGGGCACAAGAGAGTCCTCTGAGATTCTCAAAATGTCCTATACCTTGATCTGGGTGATACTTACACAGGTGTATAAATATGTAAATACTTACCTAGCTATATGTGCTTCACTGATGTAAGTTATGGCTCAATAAAAAGAGGATAGTTGCTTTTGTTGTTGTTGTTACTGTTTTGTAGCAAACATTAATGTGCTAACAACATGGCCAGGGCAGCAGGCAGTCTCCATAGCTACGAAGGGTCGCATGGTGGACCCTTGTCTCTTTTGCCCAGTGTTAAACCAGCTGTGGGGTTCTAGTTGAAAGGACGGAGTCCTACAGCTCCCTCCAGGGCCGTCTAGGTTCCTCCTGCACACTCAAGGTACACCAAGTTGGGTGCTCTCTAATGGCATTCCTCCCTTGCCCAGACCACTCTGCACCAGCTGTCGAGCAGCTGCCTGGCTATTTATAGTCCTGGGGCTCTGCATGAAAGAAGCCTCATTCAGCGGCTCTTTCCTCCTGCCACCAACCTTGTTTCTGAGCCCTTCTCTCCCCATTAACCCCAAACTTTCACATTTCTGGAATATTCCAGGTCCCACTGCTGGTTTATGTGTTTCTGTGGTGAGGGGCCTGCTCTGCAGAGCTGATTCCTGGGTTCATCTCTAGGAATGTCCTTGAAGTGACCTCAACTCTCTGAAGGGTTTTTGGACCAGATGGGAGAGCTCATTTCTCATCAGACTCAGGCCAAGGCCCAGGGTCTTGGGCACTCAGCTGCCATGCCATCTCCCTGGGTGAAGTAATACCTGCTCAGAGGCTCAAGAGGAGGGTTTAGTCCCTTCCTGGGAAGCATGATGGTGGCCCTCCTCAGGATCTCCTGGGCCTTCTTAGCAAAAGAGGCCAGCCTGACTGCCCATCATGCTTCTCCTATGCCTGGTGCAGGCCTCCCAGAGACTGGGCACCCCTCTGCCTGCCTCCTCCTGTGGGAGCTTCTGGTTCTGAGGCCAACCCCCTCCAGGACAGTTTAGCAAGGGGCTAAACTTTCATCCCTCATCCCCACCCCCTCCTCCAGTGGGGCCTGATGGTCACATCCCTCAGGAAGCTTGAATCTTTTCTCTAAGTTCTCTTTAGCACCAAGTTAGTCTTGTTCCTCATTTCAGAAAACCAGGACACTCCCATCCCCACTCCAAATTGAGAGGGTGGTTTGCTGGTCACCTTGCCAGCCATGGAGGGAATGAACCAAACTTCGTGCTTCCAGTGGTTCAGCTGAAAACTCTGGGGAAGCCCACGCCCTGGGAGCAAGGTATAGAACTTCAGCTCCTCTGTGTAACCAGGGGAAGGGCACTTATTGCAGGCAACACGTTCTGAAAACATAATCCAGAAATGGATTTAAAAATCAAATCCATTTAAAAAGTAGTAAAGGCTTTGCTTGCCTGCTTGCTTTTTTCTTCCTTCCTCTCTCCCTTCCTCCCTTCCTTCCTTCCCTACCATCTTTCCATTTATCCCTTACTTCTCTCTTCTTCTCTCTGTCTTTCTCTCTTCCCACCCTGCTTGCTACCCTCCTACTTTTCCTCCTCACCCTCCCTTCCTTGGTAAAGTGAAAGATCCCTCTAACAAGGGAGGAAGGATAGGTAAACCAGATTTAAATGGATTTCATTCCACAGGCATAATGCATAAGGCTCACATTCTCTGTGTAACAGACTAGCTGAGTTGCTGCCCCCAGAGCAGGGGGTGAGCCCCATCCCTATGTGCTGAGAGGTGGGGCTCTGAGGCTAAACAATGTTCAGGAGCAGAGAAGTTCACTTTGCTACCATCTATCACCTTTTCCATGGGTCAAGGGTTTTCAGTGGCCTGTGTGCAGCTGACCCATAGAATCTGCCCAGGGGTTTTGGAGTGTAGAGGGGGCCAAGGAGTTATTGGCAGAAAAACAAGAGCAAAATTAGTTTGTATCCTTTGAGCCTGTGGCTGCCTGCCAATGTTTCCTTCAAATATGCACATTCTCATTTTCATTCTGGAAGTTTTTGTCAGATTTATTGCAAATAAAAGGGTGAGCAGACAGAAAAAATGATATTTGCTGGGCTGGAAGGATTGTTTCTAAATCTATTCTCAAGAGCACACCAATGTTTGTATGCTTTTCTGGGGGACTTTCCTTCATGGTGATTTAGTTTACCACCAGTCTTGGGTCTAGATAATCACTTTTCAACCCATGTGCCACAGAGTTTTTTCTTTTTTTTAATATATTTTATTAATCATGCTATTACAGTTGTCCCATTTCTCCTCTTCACTCCCCTCCACCCTGCGCACCCCCTCCCACCCTCATTCCCCTGCTTTAGTTCATGTCCGTGTGTCATACTTATAAGTTCTTTGGCTTCTACATTTCCCATACTATTCTTACCCTCCCCTTGTCTATTTTCTACCTACCATTTATGGTACTTATTCTCTGTACCTTTTCCCCCTCTCTCCCACTCCCAATCCCCTGTTGATAACCCTCCGTGTGATCTCCATTTCTGTGGTTCTGTTCCTGTTCTATTGTTGGCTTAGTTTGTTTTTGTTTTTGTTTTAGGTGTGGTTATTCAGAATTGTGAGTTTGCTGTCATTTTACTGTTCATATTTTTATCTTCTTTTTCTTAGATAAATCCCTTTAACATTTCATATAATAAGGGCTTGGTGGTGATGAACTCCTTTAACTCGACCTTATCTGAGAAGCAGTTTATCTGTCCCTTCCATTCTAAATGATAGCTTTGCTGGATAGAACAATCTTGGATGTAGTTCTTTGCCTTTCATGACTTGGAGTACTTCTTTCCAACCCCTTCTTGCCTGCAAGGTCTCTTTTGAGAGATCAGCTGACAGTCTGATGGGAACTCCTTTGTAGGTAACTCTCTCCTTTTGTCTTGCTGCTTTCAAGATTCTCTCTTTATCTTTAATCTTGGGTAACTTAATGATGATGTGCCTTGGCTTGTTCCTCTTTGGGTCCAACTTCTTTGGGACTCTCTGAGCTTCCCGGACTTCCTGGAAGTCTATTTCCTTTGCCAGAATGGGGAAGTTCTCCTTTATTATTTGTTCAAATAAGTTTTCCACTTGTTGCTCTTCCTCTTCTCCTTCTGGTATCCCTATATCTGGATGTTGGAACATTTAAAGATGTCCTGGAGGTTCCTAAGCCTCTCCTCATTTTTTGTTTCTTCATTCTTTTCTGATTGAATGTTTCTTTCTTCCTTCTGGTCAACTTGATTGATCTGAGTCCCAGTTCCCTTCCCATCAGTATTGGTTCCCTGTACATTTTCCTTTATTTCACTTAGGGTAACCTTCATTTTTTCATCTAATTTGCAAACAAATTCAACCAGTTCTGTGAGCATCCTGATCACCAGTGTTTTGAACTGTGCATCTGATAGGTTGGCTATCTTTTCATCACTTAGCTCTATTTTTTCTGGAGCTTTGATCTATTCTTTCATTTGGGCCATTTTTTTTTTGGTCTTGACACGCATGTTCCATATGAGGGGTGGAGCCTTAGGTGGTCACCAGGGTGGGGCAGCCCAGTTGCTGGGTTGTGATGCTGTATGTGGGGCAGGAGTCCGAGAAGGAACAACAGCGCTTGCTCAGCTCTCTGCCAGATTTCAGTCCCTTCCCCCGCTTCCCACAAGCCAAGTGGGCCCTTCTGGTGCTGATCTCCATGTGGGTGGGCTTGTGTACATTCTAGGACCCCATGGGTCTCTCCAACGAACTCTCCTGTGAGGCTGGGAGTCTCTCCCATCACCTCAACCCCCACAGGTGTTTTAATTGGTGTTTTGAGGCTTTATTTCCCCCACACTGGGACCCTGGGTTGTGTGATCTATCTCGCTTCCCAGTTTCACCTGGTTTATCTGTGCACAAATGTGGGACTGCCCGTTTTGCCCTGCGCACCGTGCCCCTCCATAATCCACTGCCTCAGTGAGTCTGACAGCTGCTGATTTGCCGCAAATGCTCTCCACACCAGCTGCCCGACTCTGCCCCTTCTACAGGTCTGGATGAAGTGTCTTCTTTAACTCCTTGGTTGTCAGACTTCCATACAGTTCAATTTTCTGTCAGTACCGGTTGTTTTTTCTTTTTAAATTGTTGTTGTCCTTATTTTGGTTGTGCGAGGAGGCACAGTGTGTCTACCTACACCTCCATCTTGGCCGGAAGTCAACCCATGTGCCGCAAGAATTTTTGAAACATGCAATACCTGACTATTTCGTCAGGGGCACTGACCTCTTTTCCCTTAGACTATCAAATAAAAAAATGACAACAGCTAACACAACAATAGCTGTCTGTTGTGAATGAATCAAAATCATACCTATTTTTTGTAGCATCAGCAAAAAAGTTTTGTTTTTTTTTTTTTTTTGGTGTGCTGCAGAATTTTAGTAATTAGTTTATGTGTGCCATGAGATCAGAAAAGTTGAACATTGCTGGTCTAGATGCACATATGTTTCCATGCGTGCACAGTAAATAGGCATGTGGCCAATATATGGCAAGGACCATTGTAAGCCAGCAGCAGAAACATGCAAGACAGGTGGGCACCAAAGTCACAAGATAATGAAGAATTCTAATGAATTTCATTTGCATCAAATTTTTATGTTTCTGTAAAATTATGAAAGTCATGAAATTAAATGACAAGACTCATGACAGTACCGGAGTGACTAATTTAATTGGGGGGGGGGCCCTCTAGAAAAACCAATTGGAAATCAAAACTAAAACTAATACCTTTTTAAAATGGAGAATGATATATCTCCAAGTTTCAGTTTGCTCACGGATCCCTTTGGCTGCAAGAGTTTGGTATACAAGATACTTTCTTGTTTTTCAAGACCATGATAACTGGCTTTTGGAAGCCTCTGGTCTCTCCAGATGGTAATGAACAATGACTGCCTTGTCTCCAACCACACAGGGCAAGTCTGAAGAGCTACCTGGAATGACTATTTCAATCCCAGGAGAGCCATTGGGTTGCAAAGGGATCCCCTCCAGAGCATGAGTCTATTTAAAGAGACGCTTTCTTATTTTCACATGAGCCCACTAACTGGAAAAAAAAGATGAACAATGTTTCCTTCATGGACAAAATACCCGTGGCCATCCGACATTTGTTCATACGCACATTTAATGACCCTTCTCCTCATCATTCTTGTGCATTGCTCAGTGGCTAAGAGAGCAAAACTGTCTTCTTTTTAGATACTTGGGCTGAATTTAAAACAAAAACAAAAAAAGCCTAATCTTCTCCCAAGAGGAGTGGAGCTTTTCTTCGTATTGTGTTTGCTAACCAGCTTCGCACACCTGTTTACCTAACACCTGCTAAAAAAGCTAAAGTGAAGAACTACACCCGGAACAGTCCATACAAGAAATCTCACCCAACCGTGTGGAGTGATCTCTGACTCCTGGTGCCAAAGCTTTTGGCTCAGTTTCAGCATATTCTCAGGGTCTAGGGAACTGGCAGTCACACTTCTATGTTAGAACATTGGAAAACTGGGCCAGCGAATAAATACTTTGGATCTGTACCATTGGATCCCCCCGCCTAAATCTTCGGAAAAAATGAGCCCCCCACTTTTTTTTATTTTTGTTCAATGCAGTCCAAAGAAAACAAGTTTTGGTTCACTCTTGCCTGTGAACTCAGACCAGTGTTGAACGAACTCCAGTGAAATCACAGTGAAAGCTGGGACCAGACACGTTATGTAGCAGGGCAGCCCATTCACATTCTTTAACATAGAGGCTACATTTTCCCTTTCTACTGTGGGAGAGAGACCCCTAGGGAGAGGGCCCTTCTTTGGTCTCTTTCTGTATTTTCCTGTCTGCATACATTCCTGCTTGAGGAAGGGGGCTACTGAACCTTCCAATCCCAAGAGTGGCATCCAATGCCCTGAAAACATACAGCTACACTGTGTGTTCTGGACAGTTGTACTGAAGCTAAGTGGAGCTGACGGTGGCCCAGTGGAAGGCGGGCTAGTTCTAGGGTGGCAGCACCTTTTCCCTGAAGCGCCTACATCTGGATTAAAATACAGTGACCAGATTTGTGACTCTTAGCACTGCACAGCGCCTGTACATGGGTATGGCCTATGAAGTGCTGTTGCGTTAAAAAGACACTTCTGGAATATTGCGGATACATTAATTTTCTCATTGATAATTTATGTTGTGCACAATTTTTCTTGAAATTGTGCTGAACCAGAATAAATAAACAACATTTGAGTTAATTATACTGTATTTTGAATTATTTTCTCAGTCTATAGCATAAAGTCTTTCTTGAAACAGTAGAACATTTTAACATACAATAGATTTACAAGGTCTGTAGTATTGAATGAAAGGTAATGTGCTTTTGTCTAGAGAGATATATATTTCACAGATACAATTCTTCCTGGTTTTGGTTGTTGACCAAGCATAAGCAATTTCTCATTTTTTATTTACAATTAGGCTCCTTTCCTTTATTCATTTATTTTTTATCCTCACATAAGGATATGTTTATTGATTCTGAGAGAAAGAGGAAAAGGTGCAGGGAGAGAGAAACGTCAATCAGTTGCCTCCCATGTACGACCTGACCAGGGATCAAACCTGCAACTTAGGTATGTTCCCTGACCAGGGATCAATCCCGCAACCTTTTGGTGCATGGAAGGATGCTCCAACCAACTGAGCCATCTGGTCAGGGCTGGGCTTCTTCCCTTTAACTGCAAGAAAGCTATGAGTTCCTTTCTCAGCAATGTTTTTATCTTTTGGAAAAGAGAAGATGGGAAAATGTAGATGAGAAGTTTGGAAGGGATGAAAGAAAGAACCATAAGTAATGTCTTGGAACTATAATGATTCAAGAAGAAAACTATCCATGCTTTGGAACAGAAAGATTATTAGAATGGTTTGTGATTTCTTTCTATATTTCAAGATAAGCAGGGTTCAACACCCATGCAAAGGAAGCTTCAATCAGCGTGTGTGAAAGAATGTCAGTTTTAAGGTAGAGCATACAACCACCCACAAGTCAAAAGGCTGCTTGAACAAACCATGTAACCTGTTCACAATGATACAACACCACAAAGAAAACTTGCTCTGGTAACCTGTCAGGACAAAGCTGGGTGGGGCGATGTGACTGTGTTGTGGTACACCAGTGCTTGGGTGCCTCACAGGGTCAGTTTTGGTGTGAGGATAACTGCATGGACTGTGATAGTGGAAGCTGCTTTTGGTAACTGAACCATCTTAGGGACAGTTAAATCCTAGAATGCTGTCTGTTACAAATCATGCAACTGACACAGGATTTCCAAGAGGATGTTAAGGCTTTGGGTTTTTCACTAGGTGCTCTTCTATGTGTTATCAGTGCTTCAGTGTAATGCTGTAGCACGAAGAGGGTGTACTCAGAGGCCCTGCTGGCATGTCCCATCTGATGGCCTATGGCACACCTGCAGCTGTGGCACTTGAGGGGTGCAGAGGTGGCTGATGGCTGCTTGGGAGCTGAGCCCTGCTGCACTGAATGTTGATGAACTGCACTTCCTTGACATCCAGTTTTCTAGGCATTCACAGCTGGTTCTCTGTTCTGTCCCTGCCCTCACCCAAGTCCAAAGACAGCTTTGGGGACCCCAGGACCATTGGCGGGATTGGCTATGGGTTCCATGCTGGCCTGAGAGTTTGGGATCACTGCTGGGCCAGCCCAGGAGCAGAGGGGTGAAGATCCTCTAAGTCCAAATCGGGCCTAGAACACCCTACTCACCACTCTGGCAGTGTTTGGGGCTGAAACCAGAAGGGGCTTGTGGAGGAGTTTTTGAAGGATGGTGGGTGTCACAGGCTTGCTCAGGACCAGTGGCAGTTTATGCTGAGGGGCTTGGAGCACCTCAAACTGGGCCAGTGCAGACCAAGAAAAGTGTTACAAGCAGAACATGAGGGCACCGCAGTTCACCAAGAAGCCAGAGAGGCAGCAGCAGGTTGGCACCGTGTTGTGTCTTAGAGGCTGCTTTCTAGCCCTTCAGAGGACTTGGCGAAAGACCTGGCCTCCTCCACACTGCCAGGCAGTCTCAGGGCGCGTTGGACACCCAAGCTAGCACTGGCAGAGCTCCTGCTCCAAGTCATCCATGGGGTTGTTGCTGTGGGTACAGATGCCAGGGATCTTGTGTTCATGGTGGTGACAGGAGCCACCTGTTGGCAACACGGACAAACTTATGGAGTTCTAATAACTATTGAATGGCTAGTTCACTAGATCACGTGAGGTTTTCTCTCAAAGTATGCAGGTCTAAGCCTATTGTAATTCTGCCAACAAAATGGATAATTGAAGGAGATTAGGAAATTTGGAAATAAGCTTCTGAAAGGATCAAAATGGTCCTTTGTATTAGCTACATAAGAAAAATGAATTGAAGAATTTGAATTACTATCAATGTGATTCATACAGTAAGTTCTTTCAATAAATGTCCCATTTGAAATATTTTAGAAAAAAGGATGCTTTTACCCTAAATTATCTGGATAATTGCTTCATATCTCCCTTTTTTAAAAAAGATTTTACTTATTTTTAGAGACAGGGGAAGGGAGGGAGAAAGAGAGGTAGAGAAACATCAACGTGTGCTTGCCTCTCACACTCCCTGTACTGGGGACCTGGCCTGCAACCCAGGCATGTGGCCTGTCTGGGAATCGAACCAGCAACTCTTTGGTTCAGAGGCCAGAGCTCAATACACTGAGCCACACCAGCCAGGGCTCCAATCTCTTTTTAAAACAGTTTTATCTTATCTTCTTAAGCATTATTTGTATGTTTCCTGAAAGTTCATATAAATAACATTCTTCGACATTAAAAAACATACAAATAAATGTGTAAGTTCTCCCAGTATCATGGTAGATTAGGATCTTGAGAGGTCTATGGAAGTCCTTGACTGAAATTTTTGGAAAGTATAACCTGTCTGGCAATTAAGATAAATAGGAGACCAAGGACCATATTCAGCCACATTCTTCTGTGCTAGTATTCTAAATGCAACTGTGGTGACACCAGAAGTATTTATTTTTGAGGAAGAAGAGATATCATTCTGGCAAACCAAAATTACCAAAGAAAACATTTTGTTATAAAACTTGTTCCTAAAAAGTAAACTCTTGGTTTCCTTAGTCTGCAGTAAATAGTCAACAGTCCATTTCTTACCCAAGATCCCCAAATTGGTGTGGAAATTGCAAACTATGTTCTATGCTGTTTCAAGTTAAATGGTCAAGTGATACTTAGTTTTTTCTTTCCCTTTCTCTAATATGTCCCTGAAATAAAATGACCTAACATTTTACATAATAAAAATTTATTGTGTAATAAATAATGTATATGATCTATTGCTGTTAAATTAGTAGGTAGTACAGGACACCAACATAATCTGTTTTTACACTAATATATATATTTTAGTCCTCACCTGAAGATACATTTATTGATTTTAAAGCAAGAGAAAAGTGTGTGCATGGTGGGGGGGGGAGCGGAGAGAGACAGTGAGAGAGAGAGAAACATCAGTTGGTTGTCTCCCATGTACACCCAGAAAGTGGATCAAACCTGCAACCTAGGTATGTGTCCTGACCAGGGACTGAATGAACCCACAGGCTGTTGGTGTAGGGGACGATGCTTCAACCAACTGAGTCACCCGGCCAGGGCTTCCAGTAATCTTTCTGAAGGCACCAGTGTGTTGCAAACTTTGCCTCTCTTCCCTGATGGTCTTTGTTAGCACATGAAAAGAAATCCATATGGGCACTTGAATGCTTTAAAAACTTCTCCATTCTAAGCATACACTAGATAATACCTTAAATATCCAACACATAATTCAAGTAGCAAGCCTTACAAAAAAAAGGGGAGAGGGAGCAAAGGGAAGATGTATTTTACCTTGTCTGTCACTTGCTGACTACTGTCTACTCTGACCATTTAAATACACAGCGTCCCATTCCACCACCTCAATTCTTTGTTCTTTCCTGACAAAGGAAGGGAAAAGCCAAGAAGTTAGATCATTTGAATTTTCCAGTATGCTCTGCTTTCCGGCTGCGTAGCTGGAAATTATGGACAACAACGAGCTGGACCTGGGCAGGCCACTCAGTGGCTCAGTGGCTCTGAACCTGAGCTTTCAAATCTGTTGTACAGAAGAACTACCTCTGCCTACCTATTTAGATGAGGCATTGTGAGGACAAAAGGGGTTCCAAGTGTTTTGAGATCCTTGGTGGAAATGTATCATAATGAGAGATTACTTTATATGTAGAGGCATATTTGCATATGAGAGAGCTGAAGAGTTACTTTCTCTAAATAAAGTGTCTACCAAGCTTGTTGCTGTAGTTTTATCTATAGCCCTGAAGTTAGGGAATTAGGATGACATGGCACTGAAACCTTCTTGGGAGGTCAAAGATGATGGTGGAATGCGAGTGAGGACACATGTCCTTGGAAAAGAATGTCCATCTGTGACACAGAGAGACAGAGCTGAGTAGGGCTAGTCCTGGGTCAGAAGACTTCCAGAGGCCATTTCTGGAGACCTCAAGAGCCAGGGAAGCTGGGGAGAATGAGAGATGGTGGTCCTGAAAAGGAAGGGCATGGTGAGCCACTGAGGTTTGCTTTGGGCACAGGATGTTTACGAGGGAGTCCAAGCAGAGAACACAGATCTACATCACCCTCTCTCCCATTCTGCTCCTTTCCCCAGAATCTTGTGGACAAGTTTCCAAATGACTCTTTTCTGATACCATTCCTCACTCTCCCAACCTAGAAGGCAAGACTTTCCTTTTCTGAGAAAATCAAGGTCAGAGGAAGATGAAGAAAGAGCAACTCTTTCAGAAGACTGCTGGAAGCTGAGCTGCCTCATCTCACAACCAGGCAGAGGGCAGAGATGGGGTAGGCAGAGACTTCCAACCACCATGTTTTTCAGAGAGCAGGAATGCCCTTTACTGGGTGGTGATTCCTGAACGGTTCCCACTAGCCAAATCAGTACTGGCCAGTGCCTTGTTTTATCCAACTCTGTGACCTTCGTACTGGGACCCGAATTCCCCTCAGGAGAGGATTGTTTTAAAAATAAAATGTATAAAATCTGATGAGTAGCATGTGGAGTGACCCCTCTCTCATTGAGGGTCCAATGCAATATTGAGGGTCCAACTACACAATATTGGTGTAGTTGTTTTCTCTGAATGTTTCTCATCTGTTGCTCTTTCTTGAGACTAAGCAATCTATAACACCATAAACACAAAAAGAATTCTAATGGGTTACAGAAGATACTAAGGAGCCACTGCTTTAAAATGCCAATATGGAGCCCTGAGCAGACAGCTCAGTTGGTTAGAGCATCAACCTGCTATGCCAAGGGTGCAGGTTACATCTCTGGTCAGGACACACACAAGAAGCAACCAGTGAATGCATAAATAAGTGGAATGATAAACTGATGTTTCTCTCAAATAAATTAAAACAATGTCATTACGGAAAGGGATGTCACTGTGGGACCCCAGGTATCTTGAACTTCCCTTCACTTTACTGGTGGAATTCCTAACTTGAGAGCTCTCATGGAAAGCAGTTTCTAATCACAGCTGTTCCTCAAATATTCTCAAGTATTACAGCAAGTTTAACAACCCAGATAAAGGGAGTTTTGGTACTATTTGGCACATAGTAGGTTGCCAGTTACTTCTCTGTTGGAAAGAATTTGACTATATACAGGGCCCAGCAGAAGTAATGCCTGCTTGAGTGTGATTGGTAGGGTAATAATATGGGTGTAATAATTTACAGTTTTAATTTGAACATTTCACCTAAAATGTCATATGGTATGCTTGAGTGTGATATTGTTATGTTACAGAATTACAGGCTTATGATTTTGTAATAAAATAGGGGCATTATTTGTGCTGGATCCTGAATATTGAGAAGCTCTTTAAGTGGCACTTCAAATATATTTAGGTAACTCAGACATAAAATGCTAAAATATAATTTCGATTGGAAATGCATGTATAAATAAGCAGCATTAACATTTTAATCAAATTCCCAAGAGTCCAGAAATGCTTGGAAATTCAATCTGCAGGTAGTTATAATTTAAAATCATTATTCCTCTAGTTATTGCGAATCAGGGGTATTTTATTTGGAAACTCCTGAAATTGTATGCAACACTAAGATGGTTTATTTTTATGTGCATTTTTTTTTCTGGAACTCTCGAAATTGTATGCAACATTAAAGAACTTCTGAAATTGTATGCAACATTAAGAAGGTTTATTTTTATGTGCATTTTTTTCTGGACAAAGGAGCCACAACTTTCATCAAATTATCAAAGGCTTTGTGAACCAGAAAAAGGTTAAAAATAGATGCTATTGATGACAGATTTCAGAAGACACTCAGATTGCTCAATACATGATTGCTTAATTCACTTCTCCTTCCGACTTTCAGGCCCAGCAAGAATATGAGAATTCCCCAAGCTTAAATTACTCTAATATACTGTAACAATTCTTTGGAGTCATGTTATTAAAAAAACAATTTTTACAAAGGAACTGTATAAAAATAGACACTTGGGGAGATTTTAAATTTACATGTATATGGTGTGCAAGTGTGTACTTTTTCTTAATCACTTCCTCTCATTTATCTTTCCCCAGTTAGCTTCTTCTTCCTGGATGTGGGAACTATTCCAGGTGGCCATGACAGACTCTCGCAGCCGAACAAAGCAAACACATGTGAGATTTTAGACGAAAGAGAAACCACAAATGTTGTTCTAAGACTTACTGCAAAAATTAGAGGCTGCCTTTCTGTACTGTTTGAGAAATGCTCTAAGTTCCTGAGTACTCTTTCTAGTAGAGAGAACCACATACTCATAAGACTTTCCATGCAACAAAGACTGCTATTCCCTAACTTCTCTGGAAAGGTTCATAGGAATGCCTCTGGCCCAGTGTCAGAAGGAAAGAATTCCTTCAAGGAGTTGAGTCCTCGTTGGCACCAGGTTCCAGCAGAGAATCCCTGAGAGTGGATGAGTAAGAACAGACAGGCCTCTATCTTCACCCCCATTCGCTGAGTCTATACAAGAGGACGGAGTGTGCCGATTGCTCATAAATACTGGACCCACCAGGAAAAACCTTTTAAGAAAAGGCTCTAAACCTCAGCAGATTCAGTTTGGTTCCAGATTTGGAAGTGCTTGAACCCCTAAGATATGTATAACAGCATGTGTGTTTTTCTGGGAAGAGGCTCTGTGACTTCAGATTCTGAAATGGGTTTGTGACTTCCCTGTAATAGGGGCATCCACAGGAACTCTACGAGGGGAGAGGCTACATGAATATACCTTTTCAGAAATCCTACTTCATTTTCTCAGTCAATTCCTTCTCTTTTTTAAAAAAAATTTAATTCACTTTTAGAGAGAAGGGAAGGGAGGGAGAGAAAGAGAGAAACATCAATGTGTGGTTGCCTCTCACACGCCCCCTACAGGGGACTTGGCCTGCAACCCAGGCGTGTGCCCTGACTGGCAATCAAACCTGCGACCCTTAGATTTGCAGGCAGGCACTCAATCCACTGAACCACACCAGCCAGAGCCTCCTTCTCTTAAGATAATGCAGAAAAAACTATTTTGAAGGCTTAATAAAATAGGGATGTCATCACAAGCAAAACTACCCTATAACCTGCTGTTTATTCTTTTAAAGTTTCATGTAAAAATAACTTTTCAACCAAAGTTAACTGTAACAAATACATACATTAAAGGAACTTCTGAGCCCTGATCAGTGTGGCTCAGTTGGTCAGGTGTTGTCCTGCAGAGCGAAAGGTTGCCAGTTCAATTCCTGGTCAGGGCACATGCCTAGGTTGCAGGTTTGGTACTTGGTCAGGGTGTATACGAGAGGCAGACGATTGAGGTTTCTCTCCCTCTTTCTCCCTCACCTTCCCCTCTCTCTAAAAATAAATAATAAAATCTTTTTAAAAACCTCACAGACACATAGGGTTTTTAGTTGCTTTGTTTTGAAATCATGATGCAAAAGAAAATCAAATCTTCCTATTTCAGCCAAAAATTTCAGGAAACAAGGGGTGCCCCGATCTCTGAAGTGGTACTGATCTTTTCAGTGAGGAAATACCACACATCAACTATTTAGATTTTACAATATTTTAATGATGTCCATGTCTTCAGTAGATGCATTTTGAAATTATAGAATTAACAATTTATCAAGAGGAGAGCAAAGGAAAGATGGAAAATGCAAACAGTTGGTTCTTGCTAATTTAATTGCAGAGTCTAGGCATGATGTGATTTTCCAAAACAACCAACCAAAAAAATGCTTACCACAAAAAAACCTAGAAATGCAAACACAGATGAATCTTTGGAAACTACAAATTATTACAGCCCACATAATGGGAAGCACGTGGCCCTTTGGCTCTCAATGTCATGTGCAAATATGCAGGTGTCTCCACGAGTGAAGTCAGTGTTAATGGAGTCGTGCGCAGGTGTTGCATAATCTGTGCGACTCTTCAAGCTAAAGGGTTTAATAACTGATGCTCTACATTTGTTTGCATTGGATAAAATTATGTGCTTGTTTATACATATATACAGTTTGATCTGACCTGGGGCCAAGAAGAAAATAGCAATTGCAACTCAAAGCAACTATTTACACACATTCAATTCTGAAGTATTGCTTCCTGTCCTAAGTTCAGAAGAGGTATTGCCACTCTGAAGAATGCATCCGTCCTATCAGTAGCACTTGAACCTGCTGCTTAGAAACCCCTCTGTCTTTAACAACTATCTGTTCAATGCCAACTGGGTGAGATGCAAGGCATTTCCACGGCAGAGATTCTGTGGTTCCATGTTGAAGTATGCCTCAGAGTGGGAAACTGGGAAGGAACAGAGAGCACATGTGAACTGGTTACTTAGGAAGGCTCAGGGTGTTTTTTAAAGACAATTTTGAACTCTGGGTGAGCTGTCCATCAAAAGCTCCAGTTTGCACAATGCTGGACTAGATCAACAGATGGTCTGACTCTCTCCCTGCAGTTTGCAGTCTCTCAGGTTCCCAGGGTCAGGAATCATAAACACCTTTGTAGGAGGGGAAGGAAAAAAAAAGAGTTTGATAGGGAGGAAGTACGTGCAGAGATGAACTTTGTGGAGCACATTTTGAACGGAACAGCAGATACACTGGTAACTCAGAGGCAATCACCCAGCCCCTTTGGTGCCGCCAGAGCTATAGAGCCGGGAGCGAGAAGGCAAAGGAAAAGAGCCACACTCAAACACATACCTTAATACTGATGGAAGAAACCCCGAAAACGCCCACAATCCCTACAGACAAGGAGAGCATCAGGTAGTGTTTTTTTTTTTTTAAATAAAAATTCTGCAATATTTTATAAGAATACATTCTTTAGAAGCAAGAGGTATTGTCACACCATCCTTTCTCCGGCATTGGAAGAACAACACAGTGACAGTAAAACCTGAAGGAAAATCGTAGTTACTGAGAATGTTCTCAGTTCCCAGGACATTGAGATCCCGGCTACAGCTGTACAGCCAGGTGGTCGTCCCATGTCTCCTGGGGAGATGGCTACTTAGAATCAATATTTCATGATGCCGGAAATGGCAGGTTCTGTATGAATTTGGGGAGGAGAAGTGATAACAGGACTTAATGCAGATGTGAAAGCTACACACAGATTTACCAGTGAAAAGCAAATGCACAGGGCATGTCGGTGAAGACCTTAAACAGAGAAGCAGTTAGTCCTCAAAATGTCACATGAGCAGTGGGCCACTGTCATCTTAAAAATAACTATGACTATGACAAGGCAACTCTAGCCCGAGTTCAGTTCTACATAAGCTTTAGACTCCACATGGCAAAACGTAATTACAAGGAGGACTGGCAACAAAGGGCACAGAAGTGAGTTTCCTAGGTTTTCTATGCTGCCCCTGGTTTAATGCCTTGTTTGCATCCAGACGATTCTGTTCCAACCTATGGTGGAAGAACTCCATCTAGAGAGGGATGACATTCATTCACTAGGCCACAAATAGGCCCTGTGCAGTCTGGGAATGGGAAGAACGGAGAAACTTCTTGAATGTGTGAAGGCCAAGACAGCACTGGCACTGCCCTGCCATCTTTGTGCTTCGCCCAGACCTCCTGCTTCACACCCAGCTGGGTTCTGATCCAATCCCTGCAGCATCATGCAGGGCAGAAGTAGCGGCATTCGGTTTAAAAAGCAGTGGTGGAGAGCTTCTCTGACCCAGAGCTCTGGCCATGTCCACTGGGGTCCTGCTTGATGCCCTCATGGGGGAGGTGGCCCAAAGTAGCTAAAGCACTAACAGATAACTTCTCGTCCTCTGCTGTGTGCCTTTGGCAGATCCCCAGAATCTATTTCCCTTCACCAGAATGACTCGGCATTCCCTCCCTGAAAACACGCTTCCTGATAGATAAATAAATAAATAAATAAACACAACCCTCAGACACTTATTTTCATTTCCTTCTCAGACGAGTCAGCCTCAAAGACAACCCCCTTCACTCCCAGACGGAAGACCCCTTGGCACGAGGGCAGAATAAAAATAGCTTTTAAATACCTGAGGCTTTGTTACTGGTTAGCATTTGGAATCCTGGCCTGCATGTGGAGGATTAGGGAGTGGGGCACCCACAGCCCCCAAGGGCTCAGGTGATCTGAAAGGTGCAGGGAGGGAGGGACGCCAGGCTGTCCTGGCTGACTGCTGTTCTCAGCCCACGCCCCAACCCCACCTTGATATCCCCTCTCAGTGAGTTACTGGCACTTAATCTCAGATTCATAAATGCAAGTGTGTGCGCATGTAAGTGTTTACATAGAAAGATCAGGTCATTGGAAAACATTACTATGTATATATAAAAAAAAACCTTCAAAAACATTGTATTAGCCCCCCAAAAAAAGTATCTCATGAGAAAAAGCAATAAAAATGATATCTTAACCGCAGCTTTTGTCTTAAAAGTCCAACGATACCCAATGTCATGATCTCCACCTGTGGCCTCTTCCCCTAATCTCTGAAGCCACAGCCAGCCCCTGAAGGCACTTGTTCTCCATGCTGCTGAACGGTTACACCAAGCGAAGAGGGTTCCAGGGAGAGAAAAAGGAAAGAAACAGATGAAAATGAACCCTGAATAACTGTGATCTACACAGAAGTTAGGGCTGCAATGACCACATGGCACCACATCTGGGGATGGAAACTGTGGCGCTTGGAACACACAACAGCCAAATACGAATATTATTGTGTTTTGATGAACAGAGCACCGCGGGCAGCATCCAGGTGCTGCATCACACACTCTTTGAGACATTGAGCTTAGTGAGTTCATTGGCTTCTTCCATCCCCATGTCTTCACAGTCACTTTTTTCTATGGCTTTGCCGAATCGACACCTTTCTTCAGCTTTGACAGGCTCTTTCCAGGGTCTCTTAGAAGACAGGTGAGTGTCCTTGGCCTGTGTGTTGTTCTCAGAACCCAGAGATGTCTTGTCCAAGTTCTGTACAGAAGGCACCAGGTTGGCAATCTCGTCTGTGGGAGACCGTCCGATGCTGCCATCCACCTGGACTCGGATGTCTGGGGAGATGGAGAGCTGGTGCTGTGGCACAACCCCATTGTCTGTGCACTTTGGGTAAAGGTAGGTCTTCATCTGACCTTTGCCCTTAACATTCACCGTGCCCCTATAGTCAAAGTCGTAGCCCATCTTGCTTAGGACACGGTAGCTTTCTTCACTCACCTGGATGCGGCACTCCACTCCTGTGGTGTCCATCCTGCTGGCAATGTTGACAGTGTCTCCCCAGATGTCGTACAGCAGCTTGGTAGTGCCAATGACCCCTGCTGTCAGGGGTCCATTGTTGAAGCCAACTCTGAGCTTGAAATTGAACCACAGCATGTTGTTGTTGAAGTCATCCACCACACGCATCATCTCCTTGGCAAACTCAAACAGGATCTGCAGGTGCTCCTGTGGGTGGCTGCCATCTTGGCACTGTGTGGCATTCAGTCCCGATGCAGCCATATACGTGGCCCCGATGGTCTTAATCTTCTCAATGCTGCTGTAGTCTGGCTTGCTCAGGAGCTCATCAAAGTCCCCGATCAGCTCGTTGAGAACCCGGTAGCACTCCTTGCCTCCCTCATAGTTCTCCTCATAGAACTCACTAAAGTTGACAATGCTGGCAAAGATGACTCCCCCGTTGTCGTGGTTCTTGGAGTAGGTCTGGGAAACCTTCAGCTGCTCTGCTACATGGTAGGGAATGATGTTCCTCAGCAGCCAGTCGGCTTGGTCCCTCATGCTCTGGATCTTGGTGCGGTGAAGGTCGGCCTCCACATCCCCATGGTAGTGAAGGCGGTAGCTGACCTCAAATTCTCGATTCAGGAACCAGACCAACAAGAGCAGGAGAAAAAAGACGAGAATCACTTCCTGGCCAATCAGGCTGGCTGGTCTCCTGCTGTCATGCAGCAATGAACTATTGCATGGATTCCTCTCCGAACTGGAGAGGAAAGAGAAGAGAAAAACATCCCTTTTTAAATGAATCTTTTAAAGAAAAGGTTACTCTCAGTACTTCCAGGTTCTGAAACAGCCCAGCTAACTAGCAGTCTGCATAAAATTGTGTCAAGCTCAAACCTTTGACTACCTGCAGCCGCAAAACAGCCTGTTTTTGTTCAGTTGGCTGCCTAAAGATGTGGAGATATAAAGACTGACTTCTGTAACTGATTTCTTTAATAAGTACTTTGTAATTGCTTTGTTTTTCAGAAGTCTTTAGTTCTTTGGTTTTAAAAAAATCTTTTTTTCCTAACATTTTATTTTGAAAAATGTCAATGTTATGGGAAAGTTAAGAGACTAGCAAAACAAACCCTCATACATCCTTCTCTTGGACTTAACTGCTGTTAACACTTTGCCACTTTGCCTTTTCCCTCTGTCAATACACACATGCATGCACACTCACACGCTTGTTGCTGAACATTCTGAAAGCTGCAGACATCATGGAACTTCAGTCCTGATTATTTCAGTACATATCTCTTACGAATAAGAACATTTCCCTACATAACCACATTACTATCACACCCAAGAAATTTAACATTCTCTGGTATATGCACTTTTTATATATTTTTCTTTTTTTTAATGTTTTTTTTTAAAGATTTTATCTATTTATTTTAAGAGAGAGGGGAAGGGAGAATGAAAGGGAGAGAAACATCAATGTGTGGTTGCCTCTCACATGCCCCCTACTGGGGACCTGGCCCACAACCCAGGCATGTGGCCTGACTGGGACTCGAAACGGACACCCTTTGGTTTGCAGGCCAGCACTCAATCCACTGAGCTATGCCAGCCAGGGCACTTCTTAGATTTCTAATCCAACTTTAGTTTTAAAAGACTTGTAATTTAAAAATAAATAAATAAAAGACTTGTAATTTTACAAAGAATTTTTCTAAGTTCTCTACTCTTTGCCTTTATAAACATTTGGCAAAATACCATTCCCTCCACTATGAGTTAGTTTCGTTTTGCCAGTCATTTAAGACAATTTCAACATTTTTTAAGTATAAAAAGTGTACTTTTAAGAGTAACACATGTAAGAATCTTAAACAATATAAACAATGGAAAAATATGTGCCTTTTCTTCAAGATAACACTGTCATTTTCTTGAGATTGTGCGCTACTGTAATATATGGGTGTACAGTGACAGCAAACCCCCTCCTGGGGGCGCTAGGTTGTGTCCTTCTCCTACAACTGGGGAAAATGTCGCACTGTATCACTGTGCATAAGAAGTCTGTCTGTGGAATAAACTGGAAGGAGCATTACTGAGTAATTTAAAATACTGTGCATTTACAATTCCACTAGAAATTTCCAACTTGCCCTTCTTATTTCTCTCCCCTCCAAGAACTGAGCCTGCTGTCAGGGGTTGTCCTTTGGTTCCACAGTGTGAAGGGTGACAGCTGTGACTAGAGCTCTGGAGATTAACATGAGGAGCACATCCCCTTGTGAAGTTTATTTTTTAAATAAATACATACATACATGCATACATATATATAATTTTAATAGTTATATATGTATAACAATTAAAAATACTACCTACAAAATTTAAAGAAGTAGAAAGAAAAAAGATTAATTTGTCATCCTGCCATCCAGAGGCTATCACTTTAGCCTCATGTTAACCAGAGGTTAACATTATTATTAAAGTTCCTTCTAATCTTTCTTATATTTGTTTATAATATTGTGACTGTTCTGTTCTGATAAATTTTGTACCCTGATGTGTTTCTAAAGTGCACCAAGTAGGACACTAGGTTTTATGTAACAAAGGGCTGGGTCACCATGTAAATACAATGATATATGAAATGGATGGGTCCTCAGTTCAGAGAGCTCCATGGTGCAGAAAACTGAATTCTTTACTCAAAGTGTTTAATGAGTTTTACTGTTACCTGTAACTAAAGGATATTAAAAAATAATGGAATTGACCAAAATGGCCACCACAGCCCTCTCTGAAGCGTAGTCACAACGCCCTGGCCTTAGAATGGTGACCCTTGGGCTCTGTCCTGGCTGGACCACTGCAGAATCCTAGAACCTTGGGCAAGTCATATCATCTTTCCAAGCCTCAATTTCCTCACGTGAAAACTGAAGAAAGGACACAGGATTGCTAAGTCACTACTGGCCTAAGGCTCTTTACAGAAAGAAATTAACACAACAGATCACGGGCTGCCATCTGTAGAGAAGTCTTCTGGCAAAGGTGCCTAAGGCTGTCATCAGAGAACTTGGGTGTGGTGAGGTGCCCACCCCTTCTTGATAAGAGGGGCTCACCAAGCCTAGACTGTACAAACAACTTGCTTTATACTGAGTACCTGCCTTCCTTCTGAAAGCCTGCAATTTTGGTTCAAGCTAGGAAAGGGTGCCTATGTGACAAGCCTCCAATATAACCCTGGGCACTGAGTCCCTACAGGGCTTCCCTGGTGGACAACATTTCACATGCACTGTCATGGCTCATTGCTGGAGGAATTAAGTGCGCCCTGTACGACTCCGCTGGGAGAGGACTCTTCAAAGCTGGCACCCGGTTTCCTTTGATTCCACTTCATGTGCCTTTTTGCTCTGCTGATTTTGCTTTGTGTCCTTTCGCTATAATAAACCATAGCCACAAGTACGACTATGTGTCAAGCCCTGAGTCTTCCTAGCGAATTATCAGACCTGGGGTAGTTTGGGGGAACCCTGATACAGATTCTATGACTTGGTGCCTGTGGACCAAGAACCAAAAAAGGCCTCTACAGTAAGACACACCACACTTCACTTACTTATTTTGCCAATGGTCATTTCAACACATGGCAATACATATTATGAATCTCAACCACTGAACAACATATTTATTGTAGATGACTAAAACAGATTTATGTCTAGCCCCTCAAACCTCCAGTGGCTTTAGAGTAGGGAGAGGAGAAAGTAAACCTTCTCTCTATGTGTGAGCCCATCTCATTGGGTTAGGACCTTTCTTTCTGTTTCTCCAAAGCAGTGACACAGAGGAACAGCTCTCTTTATGAGTAGACATCAACAAGGCTTAATGTCATCTTAACAGCACAACCAGGCATTGTAAATCCCTTGGTAGAAATGGGTGATGGGTCTAGCTTTCCCCAATAGTTCTGTCAGTTTTGTCGTTTTTCTTGCTGTGCTGTGGCCAAAGTCAGCAATGTAGCCTAACTCTGGTGACAGGCACAAGCCAGTTCCCTTTGGATGTAGGAGGGAAGCGGAGAAATGTGGGCCAGTATGGAACAGAAAGAGGAACAGATTGTAATGTTTGCTTTTACCTTGCTTAAAAGAGTCTTAATGCACAGATTTACAGTGAGTGCCCAGGGCTGCCCTGCAACAGCACAGATCCGTAACACACAGACGGGAGAACTACTTCAGATCTAGAACCTGTATTTCTTATTCTACTACAGAAGGAACAAAAGTGATGGACCTATTCCTAAATTCAAATTCAAATAGCAAAAGCCAGTTCCAAAAGGAAGGATTTTAGGTGACTAAATACAAGAGTCAATTTATGACTTAGTAGTTGGACATTAAAACATAAAAAAGTAAAATACGGTATAACTCATCATGAAGAAGAAAGATTAAAACATAGAGAAAAATAGAAAACAAAGGTGAATTGTGGTTTTAATTAGCTAAACACAGGCTTTGTTAACATTTTGGTATATTTCGGTGTCATATAAAATCTATGCCTAGAATGCAGGGGTGGGGGATCACCAGGACAGGATACAGAGGGGCTTCTGGGGTCTCAGTAATATTCTTTTGGTCTGAATGGTAGTTAAGTGGGTGCACTCACTTGTGAAAATTCATTGATCTGTATTCTTATGATCTGGGTACTCTTGTTCATGTTATACGTCAATGAAAATTTAACTTAAAAAGAGCTGCTAAGTATTTTGCTTTTGAATACTGTAGTTGTAATCATACATAGAAACACATTTGCACTCTGCTTCTGTTCCATAGTTACTTTAATTCTCCTTCCAAAGTCTAAATGTCCACTGATATTTAATTTTTTAATTGCAGAAACAGAAAAATATAATCATTTATTATTCATTACTAGAACATAACTAGTAATGTTACATCTTTACTAGTTAGATGTAAGGTATAGAATATATCTTACTATATCTCATAGTATCTTACATATTCATATACAATGAATTACCTAGCTGTAGCTACAGAACATATATAATTTCATATAATAAATGACAATGAAAACCATAAATGTTTCCAATGTTGCTTCATTTTAATAGTTGCAAAATTTGAGTATGTGTATCATAATTAATTTCTTTTTTATTGACAACTGAGGTTGCTGATGACTTTTCAGTATTATTAATCATTGTGATTGATATTTTTGGGCATGCTGAATTATCTCCTCAGCAGATAAGCAGAAACAGAATTATGTACTTAAAGGCTATGACCATTTTTACACCTTGTAAACTCACTGTCTAAAACAACTGTTCCATTCTGAGGAGTAAGAGAGCACAGCAGAAAAAGCACGGCCTGGTTGTTAGTGAGGCCAGGGTTTAAGCACTGACAGTGACCAACTGTGTGACAATGGGCAGGTTCTTAACTTCTCTAATCTTTAGCTTCCTGATCTAGACAAAGTCACCTAATGTGTCAGTTCATTAAATAAACTTATATTTTACAAATGCCTAGTAGCTACACAATCAGCTATACCACCAGCAATTTATGAATGTACCATACCTTGGCCTACACTGGGTATTTTCATTGTAACTTTTTAAAGATCCTTATCTATCTATCTATCTATCTATCTATCTATCTATCTATCTATCATCTATTATGTTATCCAAGTACAGCTGTCTCCATTTTTACCCCACCATCCCCACCTCCCACCCTCAAACCTACCCCCTTTGGCTCTTTGCCCATGTGTTTAAAGGTCCTATTTAAAAGACCAAAAAGAATTCTGTAGTTATTTAAACATGCAATGATTTCAATAGTAACATTTACCTACTACCTACATTTCCTCTTGTCAGTTTTGGTTATTTTCTGTCTTTTATCTACATAGGCCTTCGTTAGCTCTTATTTTTTTAACAACAGTCCCACAAAATATTTGTCTCAGTCTGTTTTGATCCCCCTAATCGATCTTATCAGTATGTCTTTTCTTTCTCTCTCTTTTTTTTTTTTACATGTGGTTCTATTATTCTTTGTAAAATTGGAAAGCTATTTCTATCATAGAGGCTTGGAAACCATTTAATTTTATTTTCCCTAGATTTTTATATAGTTTTATCTAATTTTTATTTTGAGCCTTCAATTCATATAGAATTTAGTTTGATGTTTATAGTAAAGTAAGCGTTTAACATTTAATATTTCATTCTAGTTAGGTATTTGAAAATATTTTAGGGATAAAGTAAGTACTTTTCTTTGATTGGTGAGCTCTCCTAAAGTCATATAAAATTAAACCAAATCTAACATATGTCTTAATTATCATTCCACTTTCCCAATAAGATATCATAACTATGGTCTGATATTTCAACAAGTAGTTTTCATTTATTCTTTTAAGAATGTATATACTATTCTTTTTATTTAATATACAATTATTTTTAGAAAGTTTAGGAATAAGCAGTGATAACATAGTTCCTATCATTGATTCAGATGTAAGCACAACGTTAAAAGCTTACCTGAAATTCTGTACTGCACTAAGGTGTGAAATTACTATGGAACTGAAATTAAAAAAAAAGAAAAGTATTATTATAAAAGGCAAAGAAGGCATTATATAAAACATTGAGAAGAGTTTAAATAAACATTTTTCCTTTTTTACGTGGAAGTCCAGTTAGACAGCTATTTTTTCATTATAATTTGATACTGTCTGTTGGTTAAGAATAACACAAAGTAAAAATAATGATATAGCTAAAGAGTCTTTACATCAGCTATGGAAAATAGACAAAATCACCAAAGAACAAAACAAAACAGAAAAACTCTCTAAAGCCTACCTTTTATTGTTAAGACTTAATCACAGCATCCTATAGAACAGAATGTTCAAACAGCAATGCCCACTGACAAAAGGATCAGTTTTGAAAGGAACCGATAGAGGTGCTGGCAGATTACACCGGAGACGCCAGACTTTGCTATTAATGGTGTTCAAAGCCATCGCATCCCAATTTTAGATATTGAAACCATACATAATTAAAGATAACTCTCTTTTGGTATTAGGGAAGGTATGCACATTCTGCCCTTATTCTTTCCATATTCGTAGAAGCTTCACTTGGAGTCATGTTACCTACACCCAGAACCCATTCAGTCCTTCAATAAACTGCAAACTTCCCCATCCAGGGAATCTCACTCATTGAGAAGGAGGATTTGGCACAGCATCTGTGCGTAGCTTTCCTGGGCAGCAAAAGTCAGGTGAGGACTAGAGTGGCTTTTATAATCACCTGGGGTATTAAATGAGTTCACAGGAAAGAAAAGAAAAAGCAAGTGCTATAATCATGAGATGTGAATTATAAGAATTCATGTCCTCATCTTACCCTGTCCAGACATCATTGTGACATCACCGTAATCCACGTGTCTGTGTTCCTGCAAAGCTGGCCATGGTTCTCAAAGAATCTTCTCCCCTTTACAGGAATTAAGTTTATGTTTTTCTTCTCCACCGCATATATTCCCTACCCTGGACAGACTTGGCAGTGACGATGGGCTACATGGGCTCTAAGCATCTTGTGTGTGGGGAGGAGTAATGGGTCAAGGGGAGATTCAACTGCCAGCCCTACCCCAAGATCTATTATTTGAATTCTGGGCAAGGAGGTGATGACAGGTTCCCCATTAAATGGCTCTCTAGACCCAAGTGGAAAAGCCACATACCATTACTGAATGACCTGTGAATAGCTGATGAAGTATGTGTGATGGATCTAAAAGGTTAAAAGGTAGATTGCTGAATTTCAGGCTCTTGGGAAAGACATTTATAATGACCATAATTCCAGACTGCAGTACCTTCAGAAAGGAAAAAGTAGGCTTTGTTTTCCTTCAAGTAATTTACTCATTAAAGTCCCCTTTCAAATACTCAATGACAGGTCTACTTTATATTCCCCCTTTGATCTTAATTTGCATGGGACTTGCATATCTTTCACGTCCTTATTATTTTATTAAGTGAATTAAGAAAGAATACTTACTCAGCCCATTGCTAACTAATACTTTGGTTATACCTAAAGATACAGCGGTGATTTCACTTGATATCGAGACAAACTGGATTTACAACTTTTGAATTTCCTCAAGCAATGGTTCTCAGCAATGGTAACACCATTCCTTGGAGGCATTTTGGAAACGTTGGGGGATCCCTCTGGTTACGTAATAATCTGGGGAGCTATAAATGTTAGATACCTTATAAAACACAGTGAAGAAGTGTCCATGTAACTCTGAAATATCCTGCCAGCCTAACCCAGTGCAATTACAAGTAAGTGTTTCTTCAATACATGCTGATAGTAAAATGTTTTTTAAATAGTTACACAGAAAATCCAATATTTAGAAGTGTGTTACATAAAAGGAAGCTTCGTAGGTTCAAGACCTTATCATGAAAATTTTTAAATTATATTTTATTGTTTATGCCATTATAATTGTCCCCATTTTTCTCCCTTAGCACCCCTCCACAAAGCACCGCCCACTCGCTCAGGCAATTCCTACACCATTACTGATGTCCATGGGTCATGTGTATAGGATCTTTGGCTACTCCAAACCCTATACTGTACTTTACATCCCTACAGCTATTCTGTAACTACCTGTTTGTACTTCTTAACCCCCTCAGCTCTTCACCCATTCCCCTGCACTCTCCTTCCATCTGGCAAACATCAAACTGCTTGCTGTATCCATGATTCTGTCTGTTCTTCTTGTCTGCTTACTTGGTTTTTTAGATTCAAATGTCGATAGATTTGTATTTATTGTGATTTTATTGTTCATAGTTTTGATCTTCTTTTTCTTAAATAAGTCCCCTTGACATTTCATACAATAATGGTTTGGTGATAACTCCCTTAGTTCCTTCTTGTCTGGGAAGCTCTTTATCTGCCCTTTGATTCTAAATAGTATCTTTGCTGGGTTGAGCAGTCTTGACTGTAGGTCCCTGCTTTTCATGCCTTTGAATATTTCTTGCCAATCCCTTCTAGCCTGTAAAGTTTCTTTTGAAAAATCAGCTGAGTGTCTTATGGGACCTCCCCTGTAGGTAACTAAATGCTTTTCTCTTGCTACTTTTATGATTCTCTCTTTATCTTTAACCTTTGGCATTTTACTTATGATGTATCTTGGAGTGGGCCTCTTTGAATTCATCTTATTTGGGACTCTCTGTGCTTCCTGCACTTGCATGTCTATTTCCTTCACCAAATTAGAGAAGTTTTCTTTCACCATTTCTTCAAATAGATTTTCAATTTTTTGCTCTTTCTCTTCTACTTCTGCACCCCTATGATGCAAATGTTGGAAAGCTTCAAGTTGTCCTAGAGGCTGCTTACATTATCCCCATTTTTTTTTTTTGGCTTCTTTTTCTTCTTTCGTTCTAATAGGTTGTCTTTTGGTTCCTTATGTTTCAAATCATTGCTTTGATTCTCAGCTTCATCTACTCTACTGTTGTTTTCCTGTAAATTGTTCTTTAATTAGCATATTGTTCATTTCTGACTGGATCTTTTTTTAAAATTTGTAATTGTTGATCTTGTACAGTTTTCTGTCTTTTACTCCCACCCCAGCCCACCACCCCAGCCCTCCCTACCTCCCTCCCATTTCCACCCCCCATAGTTTTTGTCCATGTGTCCTTTATACTTGTTCCTGTAAACCCTTCCCCTTTCCCCCTGAAATTCCCTCCCCTCTCCCCTCTGGTGACTGTCAGCCTATTCTCAATTTCAGTGTCTTTGGTTATATTTTGCTTGTTTGTTTTGTTGATTAGGTTCCTGTTAAAGGTGAGATCATATGGTATTTGTCTTTCACTGCCTGGCTTATTTCGCTTAGCATGATGCTCTCCAGCTCCATCCATGCTGTTGCAAAGGGTAGGAGCTCCTTCTTTCTTTCTGCTGCATAGAATTCCATTGTGTAAATGTACCACAGTTTTTTGATCCATTCATTTACTGATGGGCACCTAGGTTGCTTCCAACACTTGGCTATTGTAAATTGTGCTGCTATGAACATAGGGGTGCATAGGTTCTTTTGGATTGGTGTTTCAGGGTTCTTAGGATATAATCCAAGCAGTGAAATTGCTGGGTCAAAAGGTAGATCCATTTTGAGTTTTCTTAGAAAATTCCATACTGTTTTCCATAGTGGTTGTACCAGTCTGCACTCTCACCAACAGTGCACTAGGGTCCCCTTTTCTCCACAACCTCTCCAACACTTGCTGTTTGTTGCTTTGTTTATGAGGGCCATTCTGACTGGTGTCAAGTGGTATCTCATTGTGGTTTTAATTTGCGTCTCTCTGATAGCTAGCGATATCGAGTATTTTTTCATGTGTCTCTGGATCCTCTGTATGTCCTCCTTGGAGAAGTGTCTGCCCAAGTCCTTTGCCCATTTTTGAATTGGGTTGCTTGTCTTCTTAGAGTGGAGTCATGTAAGTTCTTTGTATATTTTGGAAATTAAACCCTTGTCTGAGGTATCACTGGTAAATATGTTTTTCCACACAGTCAGTTCTCTTTTTATTTTAATACTGTTTTCTTTGGCCGTGCAGAAGCTTTTTATTTTGATGAGATCCCATTTGTTTATTCTTTCCTTTATGTCCCTTGCTTTAGGGGACATATCAGTAAAAATGTTGCTGCGTGGAATATCTGAGATTTTCCTGCCTATGTTCTCCTCTAGGACTTTAATGGTGTCACGGCTTATATTTAAATCTTTTATCCACCTTGAATTTTTTTGTGTGTATGGTGTAAGTTGGTGCTCAAGTTTCATTTTCTTGCACGTAGCTGTCCAGTTCTCCCAACACCACTTGTTGAAGAGGCTATTTTTACTCCATTTTATGTTGCTGCCCCCTTTGTCGAATATTAATTGACCGTAGAGACTTGGGCTTATTTCTGGGCTCTCTGTTCTACTCCACCGGTTCTGACTGGATCTTTTTTATGCTGTTGAGGTCCTCGCCAAGTTCCTTGAGCATCCTTACAACCAGATGAAGACAGATTGCTTATCTCCATTTTGTTTAGTTCTTTTTCTGGAGTTATGATTTCTTCGTTCATTTGGTCCATGTTCCTTTGTCTCCTTATTTTGGAAGCCTCCCTGTGCTTGTTTCTGTGTATTAGGTAAAGCTGCTATGACTCCTGTCTTGGTAGTATGCCCGATGTAGTAGGTGTCCTTAGAGTCCAATGGCACAGCCTCACCTATCACCCAAGCTGGGTACTCAAGGTGTGTCCTTCATGTGGGTTGAGTACACCCATCTCTTATAGTTGAGTCTTGATTGCTGTTGGCAGGTCAATGGGAAGGCTTTACCCAAGCCGATCAACTACAAAGACTGGCTGTGACCATTACCACCAACCTCTGCCCTCTGTGGAGAATCTGCTGTGCAGGGACAAAGTGGAGGTGCTCTGATGTGGTCTGTAGCTGTTGACTGGGTGTGCAGGTTCTGGGATTTCCCAGGTGGTACAAGCCATGGTCAGCCCCCACCTGTGTTTTGCCTGGGGCCACTTGGCATGGGATATAAAGCAATCTGAGCTCTGGCTGCTGTGGCTCAGTGGATTGAGCGAGGGCCTGAGAACAAAAGGGTCACCAATTCGATTCCTAGTCAGGGCTCATGCCTGGGTTGCGGGCCAGGTCCCCAGTGGGGGCCACATGAGAGGCAATCACACATTAATGTTTCTCTCCCTCTATTTCTCCCTCCCTTCCCCTCTCTCTAAATATGAATAAATAGAATCTTAAAAAAAAATAAAGCACTCTGAGATGGCTGCTACTTGTGCTGGGAGATTCCTAGGTTAAGCAAAATTGTGAATCTAGGCTGGCTGCTGCTAGTGCCAGGTCTGAGGCCACTTAGCAAGAGATACAGGGGCTAGGGACTTGCTGAGGCCAGCTGTTGCTTGTTTGAGAGGATTTAGTAAGTTGTGAAGCATGAGCCAAGACCAGCCATTCATATGGAAAAGTCACTGTTAACAGCTTGGGTGGGCCCATAAGTTGTGTGGGACAGAGCCTCAAGGGATCTCCTGGGAAGGGCAAACAGTGTTAGGTTGATGGAGTCTCAGATATAGCACCCACCTGCCAGCTTTGTGGCCCTGTGGTCTGTGGGGGGAAGAATCAGAAAAGGGACAATAGCCTCTGTTTGCCTTTCTGTCTGGGAGAAAGCTGTCCCCCGGCTCTCACTTTGAGGCCAGACATTTCAGTTCCTCCCTGTATGCAACTGGCACCTTTCGAGCTGCTACCCAGGTGCTGGAGTTCCAAGGGAGTGAGTCTGAGTAAGTCTACGTGTGGGTTCTCTAGAAGGAACTGCTTGGGACTCCTGATGTTTGTTACACCAACTCAATCTCCTCTGGGTTTTGCAGTCAGAAGTTACAGGGACTTATCTTCCTGGCACTGGAACCCTGGGCTGGGGGGCCTGGTGTGGGGTTCGGACACCTCACTGTGTGTCTAAATGCAAATACATGTTATATTATTAAAATTATTTTCTTTTTCTTTCTTTTGCACACCACTCCTTAGGCATTTCACCAAGTTGATGACATGTGTGTTGAAAGCTATCTCATGTTGTGACAGTGATTATCTGTTAGAGGGGACAGTGTTAGTACTGAAGTGAAACTGAGGTTAAGAGAAACATAAGTGATATTGGGAAAGGTGGCCCTGCTGTTGAATGTACCAGACACAAACTGCAGTGGCATACACACCTGTCTTGGCACAGGGAGATGTAGAGCAGAAGCAGGGGCCCAGCCCCGACGATGGTGGCTAAGGAGGACCGCATCCAGGAGCTGAGCTGGCAGAAGTTACAGTAGTGCACAACGGCGACAAGGACGGCCGACCCCATGAACACAGTGAACTGCAACAAAGGACAGGCACTCAGGAACCCACCCCACCTCCTCAATTCGTGGGCCTACTCACCAACCGCCATCTGAGCACCATGGGATCAAATGATTCACTCATTTATCTGTGTTTCTGTGTCATACTAAAATATCACAGACATCACAATATATCCAGCGGTATCAAGGATCGATCATGAATCATTAAGTTAATTACAGAGTTTCAGGGAGTAAGCTCATGGAGGCCCTAAAATTCTCCAAATGTGTGGAAATTGCATTTTGGGGGAAAGGGAAGGCAGGCCACACCATTTGAGAACTATCACTGTGAATCAGTTACATTTAAAAAGCCCTTCCTTCAGGTACCTGCTGCCTGTCAGCAGAAATGTAATTTGGTGTTAAAGTATCAGACACAGTCGGCCCGCCCTGGAAGTTCATGTTACAGTGCTTTCACCCAAAATACAATCTTCCACAACAGCATGAGTTCATTCTTGATGGGGCTTAACTCAGAAGCTCCTTCTCTGATCACAGAACAGCACATTATCTTGTGTTGCTTACAATGTTTCTTTATGTTGTAAAACAAGTGAGAAAATAGTTGAATTGGATCTTGATAGACACTAAGAGAGGTAGGACAGGATACACGTGCACTGGGAACTCTCCCCAAAGCAGGGTGGCATCTTATCCAGCATTCGTGGGTGTCGTGAGTGTGGTCAACAACAGGCTTGAGCATCTGGACAGGTTTCATGGAAACCTGCCTGCCTGCTCCTCTATGGTGGGCAAGTCTTTTCAAAAGACAAACTCACAGGGCTGACAGAGAGACTGTACTTCTTTAAGGGCCCATATTAAATTTGTGGCCCAAATCATCAGGCATTTTTTTAAGTGATGAGGGAGTCCAGAGAGTTCAGGAATAAAACGGCCAAACCTTTACGTACGTGTATATTTGTCTCAAATTCAGAAGTGATGTGTGAATAGACTGCGAGAGCAGGAAGTGACACCAGGATGGCCCCAATGAAATGGCGTGGGAGCCAACCAGCTATCCACTCCAGCAGGCGCTTGGTACAAGCCATCACATCCTCCAGGAAAAACACCATCCTGTAACAGGCAGGGAGAAAAAGGAGAAATAGGGTGTCTGTAGGTGAGTCAGCCAGCCAGAAAAGATGGGATAGAGGATCATAGCCAGGCCTGCTCACCCATGCTGCTGCTGCTGGCATGAACAACAGGCAGAGCCCCCGCACCCCTCACTTTTGGTAGATGGCAAGTACGCTGGACTTGCTCAGCTCATCATACCTTACTTGTTGCAAACTGATAAGATACACTTGTAAAAAGCCAAGCATAAGCCCCTGTGTGTCTAAACAGAACAGATAAGAACTGGGCACACAGATATTAACAGACCCGGTGAAAGGTGGCCACCTTACTGTCACCTGCTAAGTAGGGCAGGAGGTCTCGAGTGGGAGGTTCAGGGGATGTTTTGGAACGTTGGGGGGGGGGCCTGTTGGGTTGCCACAATGATTGAGGGGGGCTACTGATATCTAGAGAGGCATTCTGCAATGTACAGTGAAGTTCTGCCCTGCACCCCACACAACTGTCACATGCCCCCTGGAGTTGAAATTCTGCTGAGAAGGACCTCAGCCTACAGCCTAGTTGCGTTTACTTTACAAACAGAAAGTGATTTCTGCGTGTTGTTAACATACACATTTCCAGGAATAAACCACTGTGTAAATCAAGCAAAATTACCCTTTGTTTAGTTTGGGACATCACCAAGAGTTGTTCAGCATTTCAGAAACCACAGGCTGTAACCCAGCCCATGGTGCTTATGCCTCCAAACACGCACACCTCTGATGGTCCATGTTTAGAACCGTCACATCTTCAGCAATTGTGTGCATGAGAGCAGACAGCTGACGACTCTGTTATAACTCTAGATGGTGGTGTTCTAGCATATCTGAAGTGAGGCACTACATATTTTATTTTAAATGGCTTTCTTGTTTCTCCTTCATATTGGAGTGACAACACTTCATTGATTCTTTTAGAAGTTGTGCATATAGATGGGTTACATTTCAGGATACTGATGTGAACATCATAAAATATTCTCCATAAAGAATGGAGCTGAGTGTGTGGGGCTGGGAATTGTGATTCTGAAGGCAGAATGGCCTTGACTAAGCGAGGGATCCCAGACTCAGAAATGGCCTAGACTCCAGCAGTGGAAACAGGAAGAAGGGCAGTGGGGGGTCTGTGTCAGGAGGGGGACCCACGCACACGGTCCCTCTCTGAAGCTAGCCCCTGGGGAAGGTATGGGGGGGGTGGGGCCAGCCTCATTGTCCTTGCTTCTGGAGAGGCTAGGAGCCCCCATCAGGGCACCTCAAACACATGCAGGCACCTGCCTTTTCAGGCCTGACCACGTACAGCACAGCTAGCGCTCTGCCTGTGTTCAGCCTCCATGAGGAAACCCTAAATCTCAGCCATATCCCGTGTGGAGCCTGGCCCATCTGACCCTTTTAAGTCCTGGACTATTCTGGCCTCCTGATACTTAAAGGATAATGGAGTCCTTGGACTATTTCCAAGAATAACCATAAATATGCTCAAAGGCAGAATACATAAGCCCTACAAGGAGACAGAGGGAGCTAAGCCCCAGCCTGGAAGAGGCAGGCCTGGGAAGCCTTCCACAAAGGTCCCCAGGACTGCAAAGTCCCAAGGACAAGAGCCCTGTCTTAAACCTGTCTAGGGCACAGCACAAATGGATGGTGTGGAAGAACAAGGGCCCAAGCTGAGACTGGGAAGCCTTCCAGAAGAGGTGCCAGGCCCAGGGCCTGCCACTAAAGCAGGCAAGAACTGGCCTCCCTGGGGCACATATAAATATGTGAGGACATATTTATATTTAGGGGACTGAGAGGAAATCCTTCAGGGTCTCAACCTCTCCCATGTAAAGTGAACTTTTAAAGTCACACTAGAGGTCTTTCAGGAGCACGGTGGCTACATCATTTGCCTGGTCTAGGACCTTGGCATCCAGGCACGGCTAGGCCAGGCTTGTGTGTGGCGTGTGGCCTTCTGCAGCCTCTAAATGTGGGTTAGCTCAAGTACTGTAGAACTGGGCCCAAAGGAACAGAAAACCATAGTATAAAAGGGTTTTTTTTTTTTTTTTTTAAAGTATGGAGACAATGCTAGCCTCAGAGAGATCAAAAGCCTTCTCTAGCTGTGAGCCCATGCCAGACAGAGACCTGGAGCTGGGGAAGTGAGGCAAGTGGAGTAATGGCGACTGTGTACTGTGTTTTCTTTGGGGTGATATACATGTTCTAAAATTGTACGGTGACGTTTGTACAACTCAGTAAGTGTACTAAAGTTAACTGAATTGTAGGCTTAAATGAGTGAATTTATTATATATGAATTGTGTCATAAAACTAACATTAAAAAGGAAAAAAAACATAGGGGCCTGATGATGACTTAGTCTGGGTTCCCCAGAAGCAGGCGACTTGGGAGTGGGTCTCAGGCAGCTCAGTGAGATGTGCGGAGCCAGGGCACAGGGGGCAGGCGCATAGGAAAGAAAGGCTGTGTTATGGAGGAGCCACTTCTGGACAACGCAGCTCCACCCACCTATAGGGGAACTTGGGGGGACAGCAAGGATGCACCTCAGAGTGACCTCAACCAGGGACAGGAGATGAGGCTGTGGCCTCTGGCAGTCCTCAGCAAAAAGCCTTCTCACAGGGTCCTCGCTGGGGAGCAAAGGAGCAGTGAGCATTGAAGGGAGGGTACAGGCAGCCAGCCTCAGGGCTAGACCTGAAGCTACTGCTTCCTGTCCTGGGATGCTGGGGAGGAGGAGCAGAAACTTAAGGTCAGGTTTCTGTTTCTGTTTTACCCCAGCTTTTGGGACCCTACTAGGGTGACAGGCTCCCCTGTTGGGAGTGACAGGGCTGAACAGAGAAGGTGGCTGTGGTGCAAAGATCCAGTGTCATAGCGCCCAGGAGGCAGATGGCGCAGGCTGTCTGCATGCTTGTGAACAGAGTGCCCTGTGTATTCACATCCAGTCAGAAATGTAGAGCACCTGGAAGCTTTCTCAGTGCTAGACTGAACCCCAAATCATGTTGGGCAGGTCCTGAGGGCCCAGCTTCCTAAGGGGCCACTGCTTTCTATTCAGACTCTCTGTCCATTTTTAAATGGGTTATCTTTTTATTATTGAGCTTACATTCCAGATATCAGACCCTAGTCGTAGATAAGATATGCAAATATTCTCTCCCATTCTTCATGTTCTCTTTCTTTTCTTTTTCTCTTCTCTTTTTCATTTCTTATCTTCCCACCTTTTCTTTTTTCGAAGTCTCTGATTTGGGATATCCAGGGACTAGCTGGCAGCACTGGGGCTACAAAGGACACTGACTCTCTGGTAAAAAGAGTGCCCACCTGTGCCATGGGCCAGGGTCTTCAAAGGAGGAACCTGTGAAATAGAGCTGGGGGAGGGAAGGAAAGAGGACCCGTCACCTGGAATGAGTTTGCAGAGACAGCCCGCTTCAGACCGCTGGTCAGTTGTGCTGCAGACTGTTCAGTCATAAACTGTTGAGCCAGCAGAGGGAGCCAGAAGCTAAAAGCTGGAGAACCGCCCTGCCGGTGAGCCTTTACCTGACGGAGACCACGAGGGACAGCACCTCCAGTAGCAGGGCCGCCCCGAAGACCACCAGGGTGGCTGGCGGGGGAGGCGTGGTGGCAGCCCCGTACTTTAGGAAGCAGGTGATGGAAAGAATCAGAAACACTGTTGTTGACAGAAACACATCCAGGAGGGAGCTGAAAGTGGCACTGGCAAAAGTCTTCACAGGAGAATTCTTCATAACCTGTTTGGGGTAGAAGAAAGGTGGGGGCACATGAATAGATGATGCGACGATGGTCATGAAGTATGGTTTAAGTGGGAAACCCCAAACATTTATTGAGCACTTGCCTACCCCTAACCAGGTACAGAGTAGTAAGTGCTCTAGGTGGGCCATCTCCTTACTATTTCCCCACTTAATAACGAGGAACCTAAGGCACAGATAAGTTAAAGAACTCTACCAAGGTCACATGGCAACTGATTACACACCAGTAAGTTCTTACAGAAGTGTTACATACTAAACCTGAAAGGTTTAGTTATTGACTGGTAAAGTTAACAATTCTGTGTCTGTAAAGTCAGTAGCACAAAAGCCATGTGCTGGAAGCTTCCACTGAATGGCTGGGGGTCAGGGTCAGGGTGTGTGAAAGCTGGGATCATGACAGGAGTAACAGGTGGGGATTGAAGCAGCAGCAAATGAAAACACAGGCCTGTCAACTGCCAGTAAGAGATGCTTACGCCTTTAGTCAGGAGCCTGCTCTGGGCGTGGCTCTGTACGGGGTGCTGGGAGTAGACATGAAACAAGGTCCTAGGGGAGCGCACAGCCTAATGGTGGATGCACCAACTGCAGAGGAAAGGGACTAGGAAATGACAAGCCTGGGTTGTTAGACTAAAGAGTGCAGAAAGATGGTTTTCTCCCTTGTGTAGATAAATTCATATACAGATGCAACTTAGGGCTTACAGATTGTAGGAAATCGATATTAGCCTTCATTTTCCTGTCACTTAGGAAAACAAAAAAGTTTCCAAAGCATAAAATTAGGAACCATCCACTAAAAGTGACACATTTCTTAGTAAAATTATAAGGAACACTTACCTCTTCTTGATAGCTGGTCCTGTAGGCTTGCTCTAGCTCCTGATCCAGAAAGTTCAAGCTGAACTGATTAATGGGTGGCTTAAAAAAATAATCTTTCATCAGGCTAGAAAAGATGAAAAATGCAATCCATCAACATGAAGCTCAACCATATTTACTGTATCAGAAGACTGCACTTAGCTACCAAAATGCCATTCAGTAAGCATGTCATGAAAGCTGTGTCTAAAAGTCACCATGTTACAGACATGGTTTGATCACCCCTTTTAGAACACACCTCTGGAAAGTGTTTGCAAACATAATCACATTTTATGTTTCCCTTCTGTTATGGACCATTCAGCCTGGTTTCAGGAGTTGTAACCCTCACCCCATGGTGGGCTGTGTAAGACCCAAGGGACCCACTTCATCTGGGTCTGTTCTGTCACAAGGACATGACCTACTAAGGAGACAAAGCTTATCTCCCTGGCAGGAGTGCTGCTTCTGCTTCATCCATCTCTGGCCCCAATGCTTGGTTGGCAGTCAATGACGGGTAAGACTCCTTATGGGAGGGGCAACCTAAGCCAGACACAACCACTTGGGAGGTCTCATGGAAGGATTCGGGGGGCTGCAGCAAAGAGGATGTGATGGACCCTCGCCCCCCGGCTATTCTGACATAGCCCAAGCCCTCATTTCCATCTGGGAGATGTCTCCTGCTTCCTGATCGGCTTAAAGCCTGAAACTGTAGGGGCGAGTGATGCAGCCTTGTACCGGCCAGGACGGCTCCCTGGGTGATCAGACATAAGAAAGAATTCCTAAAGTCCTGGGAAACCTGCTTTGCTAAGAGTGCTCTTCCTTAGGTGATAAGTGTCCCAGGAGGAAATGAGTATGTCTCCCAAAGTTTGGCAACCCCCTTTCCTGACAAACACTGGCTCAGATTAAGCCCTCAGATTTCTTTGACATGTTAAACCTGTATTCCGGTGTATTTGAGCCCAATAAAAGCCTAGTGATGATGGGGCTCTGGGTCATTCTCCTCTGAGAGTTTGACCACCTTTCCTCCCCAAGCAGATCATGTCTTGGTAGTTTTATTTTCATCCGTGACGGAGGGATGGGGCTCTGTGGGCGGAGCCCCCCACATCTGGTACCCAGGACAGGGGCCCCCGTACCCTTCTACTAAAGAACAACCATTCACTATAATTATACTACATATCACTAGAACCCTGCTTTTGAAAACATCTTCTTGATATCCAGGGTTAGAAGAAGGCAGCTCCTTTGTTCTATGAAAATATCTTCTAAAGGACCAGCAAATCCTTTACTGAGAGTACTTATGCAGATTTGAAGGCTTCCAGTGAAAACATAATTCAGAGATGGCTGTCCTGTCATTCAGAGTATTGACAGTAATCACCACCATCAAAGAAAGCTAACAGATTATTATCACAAAATTGTGTTTACAGTTAGTATAATTTTGTGTATAACTGTGTTTATAGTTAGTGCTACTGTCACAAATACAGATTGCATGTGAAACCTGAAAAATAACAATGCTCAATGGCCTTAATAGCAGAGAAATCAAACATGCTTTATGTGACTCATTCTTTCATGAAGTGCCAGCAAACAGTTAATATTCTTTTTCTACTGCAGGAAACTGCTATATATTTAAGGGAATGTTAACATAGTTTCAGAAGACAAATACAGCTATGGGGTGTAGTCTCTTTGACTCATACAATACTAGAATTAAATCAGATGAAATAGGTAAAGTGCCTAGCATGTGCCTGACACACAGTAGGGTTCATTGTACATATGCTCCCTCTTTTCCTTGCAACAGAGTGAATTCTCTTTTTGTGTTAAATGTGCAATACCTTACTACAGTCTCAGACTCAGAAAAGAGAAAATTCTGTCCCCTAATGTTGATCCACCATCACAACACCCTACAAATGCTGAATATAATTTTTTCCAAGTGCAAGGGTATGTTCACAAAAAAGATGACATGTGAGGCCATAAAACAAGTGTCAATAAATGTAAAAGGACTAAAATCACATAGAGTATGTCTCTGACCATGATGACACTGAGTTAGACATTAATAACTATATCTAAATACCATTCTTCACTAAAAGTAGTGAGGGCCCTTTCGAGAAATGCCTGATTCCTGAGCTGGGGCAAGGAAGATACAAAATGAGCCTGCAATAGCCTGTTGTGCTAGACCAGTGATGTCAACCTTTTTCATCTTATGGCACACATAAATTAATCACTAAAATTCTGCCACACATGAAAAAATATATCTTTTACTGATCTGACCAAAAAAAAAAAAAAGAGGTATAAGTTTGATTCATTCACACTGGAAAGCTATTGCTGTGTTGTCATTTTTTATTTGACAATCTAAGGGAAAACAGGTCAGTGTCCCTGACTAAAGAGTTGGCACACTGATTGAAAATCGCTGTGCTAGAATGTAAGAAATTGCTCATAATAAATGATTGAGTAATGTCAAAAAGACACAGGAGTTAGCCTAAGGGAGGGCTCCTGGTGGCCAGATTTGGTACAACTAGAGCATCAAACTAGAGTAAAGACAATGATGGACTGTATTTTTTCAAGTAGAACAGGACTCCATAGGTCCAGGTTGATAATATATGGGTAGACAAAGAAATAAGTGGGGAGGAACTTTTCTTTAGAGCAGAATGCTAGTGCCAAATGATAACTGTGTAGCTGGTGCTGGAGTGGAAATTCACCATTCTCAACCATCATGGTAAAGACTGTTATAGGCAAGAACCATCAGTGGAGATAAAATCTATCATTTGATGAGGAATGGGATATTTACATGATCATAAAGTATCTTCCCACAGCCTGCTTATTAGTCACAAGAAGAAAACTGTAACTATAGATTGGAGAAGGCTGAAGCACTTGCCTGATTGACCAAAATTACTACGCAGCTGAAGGACAAATAAACACCAGGTGCCTCTAGATATGACACCTGAGAAGGACATACCCCTTCTGTAGTATCTGTCCAGCCTAAATGTAATCATGAGGAAACGCACAAATCCAATTTCAGGAATATTTTATAAAAAAACTAGGCCTGCGTTTTTCAAAACTGTCAACATCATGAAAGACACAGAATGGCCGAGGAACTGTCTTAGATTTAAAAAGACTAAAGAGGAGTGACTCTAGATAATATAGTCTGTGATCCTGGACTGGATCCTGTGCTAGAGGGAAAGGAAGTACCATCAAAGACGTATTGGACCAACTGACCAAACTGGAATATAGACTGCAGATTAGATAAAATATCACGTCAATGCTAAGTTTCCTGAATTTGATGACTATGATTATGTAAAAGAACATCTTTGTTCTTAGGAAACATAGTATTAAGGGGTAAAGAGAATGATGTATTCAAGTTAGTTACACAGGTTAGAAAAAATAATAAATTTCATAGAAAATGGGGAGAGAGAGGAGAATAAAACAAACAGTAAAATGTTAGAAGTTAGAAAATCAGGCAAAGTGTATAAAGCAGGTGTGTCCAATCTTTTGGCGTCTCCGGGCCACACTTGAAGAAGAAGAGTTGTCTTGAGCCACACTAAACACACAAACACTACTTAAAACTGATGAACAACAACAACAAAAAAGGTTTTAAGTAAATGTATGATTTTGTGTTGACTTCATTCATAGCCATCCTGGGCCATATGTAGCCCATGGGCCACAAGTTGGACACCTCTGGTATAAAGGGAATTGTTTGTATTATTCATGCAACATTTCTATATGTTTTCAATTACTTCAAAGTAAAGTAACACACTGATAACACATTAGGGATAAGGTAATTCAGAAAAAGGGAGAGGCTTCTACCTGCAAACTTTACTTCAATGCCCATGGCTCCACTCTTACCTGTCTTCTTTGATAACATCAACAAAGTGGGCATCCGTTTTCTCCCGGATGTTCTTGAATCTCAGTGGAAGGAGAGCAGACTGGTCCAAGCTGACACCTGCCCATCTTCCCTTTTCCTGTAAGATCTCACACAGAGAGGTCTGGCTGTTGGTGAGCTTCTCTTCTTGGGGAGGGCTCAGAAGTCCGTTTTGGGTCTTAGAATTATGTCCGCCAGAAGCCTGCCTCAAGACAAGAGAGAAGCAGACACAGAAGTGACCTGTGGGTGTGCAAGAGTGCTATTCCACTCAACTCCTCTGCTACGCTGAGGTCCCACTGGACTGCACACTACACCTTCCAATCTCTGTTCTAATCCAAACTCTCAACCTCTTTGCCCACCTGCTTTTCCCTATCCTCTTAGTTTGTCAAATTGCACCTCTAGGCATTCAGACAACCAGGGAGGTTGAGGCTCTCAGAGTTTGCTGACCACAGAACCAGGGTTCCAGAGGGCTGTGGGGAAAGTTTGAGGGACTCACGAAAAGTGCAAGGGTGGATCCAGAGAAAGGAAACCCCTGTGGGCAGTAGCTTAAGAAAGGGCGACTGCCTGTCTGCAACACAGACTGACCCAGTGTTGCACAAGTCCATGCGCAGATGACATGGAGGTGGATGACAGACAAAGGTCTCTTGGAGGGTCAGTCTTCAGAGCTGCTTGAAAGGCTCTCAGGTTTGGTCTTTGTTCTGCTTTTCACTCCAGTCCTTCTCTGATTCCAAATGAGACTTTTCTGGCATTTTCTCACTGCTGTCCCTAACCTCAAGTCCCTCTTCATGGTGTCTCTTATCCCAACGTCCCCTCTTTATGCTAATCCATATTCCACCATATTTGAGTCCCACCTCCAGTTCCACAAACCTTCCCTAACTACTCTAATGCACATGTCTTTGAACCCTTATTTCCCATTAGGGATCCCATCCAGTTCAGCATGTGATTACTTCTCATGGATTAGTTCTGACTCTCCATCTGTTCTTTACTGGTCTGTTCAAAACTCAAAGGACTAGAAGGTGTGGAACCGTGTCGCCTATGAGGAGTTATTCTAAGAACTGAGAAGTCAACAAGCCAGGAGTGTCATCTCAGGTAGATGTGCCAGGAGAGGAACTGACAGGAATAACAGCCAGAAGCTTGTTACCTTGGTGTTATTTTTATGTTCTTCCTGACAGCCATTTTGCACTGCTCCTCCTTCTGCACCAGCTTCCAATTTGGGAGCAAATGTGATTCTGCATGAAAGGCAGGTCTACAAGAAAAACAGACCATAGGAACTCACCCAGAAAACATGACCACAATACGTAATTCAAACAGGTCCTCTATTGTTGCAATTTGCTGTCATGTAGAATGGTTGTAACCAACGGAAGGCTTACTGATCCACTCCAGGATGAGTTAAAGACAAACTGGCAAAGTGAAAATGGAAACACATCTACCTAAGACCTGTAAATGAATGTTACAAAACAGCTAAAAATACAACTCAAATGTCCATTAACAGATGAATGGATCAAACCATATAATGGAATATTATTTAGCTATCAAAAGGAATAAAGTACTGATTTAGGCTACAAGGAACCATGAAAACACTGTACTCAGTGAATGAAGACAGACACAAAAGGCCACATACTGAATGATTCCATCCACATAAAATGCCCAGAAAAGGCAAGTCCATAGAGATGGAGAGGAGACTGGGTGTTGCCAGGGGGAGACAGGGACAAGGGAATGGGCAGGGATCTAATGCAGCAGTCCCCAATCTTTTTGGCACAGGGACTGGTTTTGTGGAAGACAATTTTTCCATGGACCTGGGTGAGGGGGGTGGTTCTGAGATGATTCAAGTGCATTACATTAAGCTCACCTCCTGCTGTGAGGCCTGGACTGGTACCAGTCCATGGACTGGAGGTTGGGGACCCCTGATCTAATAGACATCGGATTTCTTTTGGGGAGTAATGAAAATGTTCTAAACTTGATTTTGGTGATAGTTGCACAACTTTGCAAATATACTAAAAGTTATCAAATTGTACACTTTAAAGAGGTTTCTTGGTATGTGAACCGCACCTCAATAAGGCTGCTGTCATTGAACAACCTGCCATCACCCTAAATGAGAACACTAAGCCAAGGTCTATGAGCACTATGTGATAATAAGCTGTTCCTAGAAAATAGGCTGAATAATCAGAGGGACCTGTTTATAGACCTAGGAATCTTAAAAGCTTGCAGAAATTAGCTGACCTAGAAAAGAAAAGGCAAGACAATACTGACAGGTAGAGGAGAAAGGGCAGCAAGGCCTTCATTTCTCATAAACCAGGATTCAAATCCCACCTCAAATTCTCACTCCTTTTGGAGGATCCTGTTCAAGCCACTCACCTCAGTTCTCTCATCTGTAAAAAGAGACTGATAACACTTTTCTTGAAAATATGTGGTAAGAATTAAACGAATATGTATGTAGGTAGCCTAGCGTCATTCCTGGCTCTCCTAATAAATTTACTATTATTATTAATGTGCTCCATTAAGCTAGGAATTATCATTGAGATAGCAACTAACTACTTCCAGTGGAGAAGACAAACTGTAGCAGCAAAGATTTATTAGGACTAAAAAAATTTCCTTACATAGCATTGTTAAACATTGGAATACATTATAGAAAGCTAAATATTACTTCAGAAATTTAAAATAAGTGTCATTTAATGCCTAAAGGCAAGGACATGACCCAGATCGCATCCCAACTTAGATTGCAGGCCCACACTGTATTAAATAAAAGAAATAAAGATTCTAAAGAGGTGTGTAATTTGGGAATCTGATGCAACGCACAAGCTAAGTTTGAACATTTATATTCATCAAAAAATGAATATAAATTCACAACAGAGCTAACATACCTGACCTAACATAACATTAACTAACATTCCTGAGCAAAGAGTAGTACCTAGGTAAAATCTGGTTACAGCTCTTTAAAAATTGACATTATTAATGGGTAAAATGTTGTAATTATCAATACACACAATAAAATTATTTTAAAGTATATCTTGGTATTAACTGAGTTAAGCTTCAAAACATTTTACCAATGGGGCCACTGATCTTCTCAAATAAGAAATAATTCCAAAATTCCAATACCACACAAATGGAGTGCCCTTCCCAGGCCCCATGGGAGGCATAAAGTAGATGTGCCCAAGAAACGCCCAGTGAGATTCTAAGGGTGCCCCCCAGTGGGGGTATAAGTAAGTTACTTTGGTGGTGGCAGTGGTGGCGGACTTGCTTCTCTAGGGAAACAGTGGCCTTTTCAGGGGCCACGTAGTGAGTGGCCTGGGGTGGAGTGGATCCAACTTGGAGTGTGGGAACGGTGTGAAAGATTCTGAGTCAAACCCTTAGGGTCCAGGGAATTTCACAATCTTGTAAAGACACAATGGAAGAGTAAAAAGCTATTACTCTGACCACTTTTTAAACATTAAGACTAGAGAAGTAGTGTAACAGTGATTAAAGGCAATGGCTTTGAAATCAAACTGTCATGGACTGGTTCTACCACTTAATAGGGACTCTCTCTGAGTCTCATTTTCTTTCTTGGTAAAAAGGAACTGTATCTACCTTGAAAAATTATTAAAGGGCAAAATGAATTAATACAAAAAAAGCATGTCAGAAGTACTTTAAATCAGCTTTGTTTTGTGCACTGACTCTAATCCCGTGATACTGACTTTCTAGATTAGTGAACTGGGGATGATGAGGCCACATCCTGGCCCAACAGGAGGAGAGCTGTGGTAGACTGGTAATGTCTGCCGTGGGCGAGAGGTGGACAAGTGGAGGTGTACATGAACTTATCACAGCTTGGCTCTGCACAAGGTCTGAAGTGTTAGTGAGTATTCAATAAATGTTGGTATTCAATAAATATTAAAGCTTTTGGTCACTATTCTCTCTGGTTATAAAGATAGTTCACCTGGTAATTTAATGTCTCTGATCACAGGCAGGATAGCCATCCTTGGTATCTGCTCTTGCGTAACCATTTCTTTTTTAGTTATCTCTTGGCATCAGTTGTTTCTGAGTATTTTTCTCTCCTCAAGTACACTTGATGCACTTTAAAACAGGCCATCTGGTTCTTAGGAATTCCACTGCACACTGGTTTTATGTATATATGATGTTTTATGCATTTAGAGCCACACATAAACAACAGCGACTATCAAACCAATCCAACAGCAGAGGGCACAGACTCTCCACAAAGAATCCCCCTGATAGGAATCGGGGCCACACAACTCAGATTCTGCACCCTCTCTGTGAAGGTCTTGGCTGCAAAGGGGTTGAAAGGCCTATGGAGACTGGGAGTGCCCGTTGGGACCAGTTAATCTTTGGGGAGCCTGGGGCAGTGGTCTTCATAGACGGGCAAGTCAAAATTATGTCCCTTTGACAAAGAGGCTATGTGGGCCTGTACCCTGCTGTGATAAAATGCTCTAGTACGGAGGTAAGATCTTGTAGAGCTGCCCACAAAAGAACCTCAGGAAGCAGAGGCACAGACATACACTGTCAGAGTCCAAATATTCATAAATGGTCTGGGAGTCTGCACTGAGGGAGGTTTGGGGGCTCGTCGGTGTCACATGTGAAGCAGTAGAGAGTAGGACCTATGACTGGGACTCCTGATGGCGTGAACAGTGCTCACTGCTCACTTGGCATTCCCACAGAAGCTTTGCCCTGAGTGGGGACATAGGGTTGGGTGGGAGAACAAGCTGTGGACTTGCTTTGAAAATGTTGCTCTTCGTCATTTTATTTCTTCTTCAGCTACCTTCCTTTGGGGGAGGGGCAGGGTTTTTTTTTTTTTTTTATTAAAACTGTAAAACAAATGAAACACAAAATCCAAGAAATACATCTTCCCTGATGGAGATATTCTCATATCTCAACATCCTCTTCTGCTCTGTGGTGAGAGCCCATTCTGCATGAGAAGGGCCCCACCATGCAATGGTTAGGTGGGTTTACTTCCCCTCTCCACCAGTGACAGCCATTTTCCTTTACCGTTACATATTAAAGCTTCATTTTAATTAGGTTAAAACATCTCACAAACTGTTTTTTGCTAGGCATGCAGACACCTCTCTGAAATGTCTGCCAACCCATTAAATGTCCATCTCTCCCCCCAGTACCAGTAACTCCATCCCTGAGAAGCCCTCACTGGGAAGTATTTCAGACTTCAGGGAACTACCTGGGATATCCTGCCACCTTGGGAGGCATGCCTGAGCAACTGACTCACAGGGAAGCAACACTGGTGGGCACATTAGATAAAATTGGCTGTTGTAATGATGGCAGCTGCTATGACTTAGAAACACCAATGTACAGAGGGCACGCCATGAATGATAATCAGGCCCTTAACCAGGCAATGTCTGCAGTCTCCTGTACTTGATCTCAATTAATTCTCATAACACTTCGAAGCAAAAGCGATTGCTCTGGCCACACAAACGGTCACCAACAGTGGGGCCCAGACTGCAGTGCTCCTGGCCCCTGACCACCGTGCAGCTTCTCTCTGGCCTCCTTTCCTGGTACAAGGAAGACCCAGGAATAATCCTGGCACTCTGGTCTTCTCTGCCTCATTCCATGAAGGGATCAAGGCAGTTAGGACCACATCTGGTTCTTTTAAATAGCACTATTGGCACACTGGTACCAAGGGAAGCTTCATCAAGAGCAGCTAAGGTACCCCAGATGGAGTACTTCCTGGGCCAAAGAGTACACTGGCTATTGCCTGGGAAACCCGAGATCCCATTGGAGATCACCCAAGAGCAAGTTCTGCATTTTCCCAGATTATCTGTGCTCCTTGCCCCAACATGAACAGAAGGAAGATTATAACTATTTCTCTAACACACTTGGGGGCATTTGCATTTATTTTTTTAACAGACTTGGATACATGCACCCTACAATCTGTTCAGGGTGTATAGCACAAAGCTATAAAATAGTTTTTTTCTTCAAGGCTATTTCTCTTTACAAGATAAATCATTTCCAAGCTAACAGCTGTCCTTTTTCATAACCGTCAAAGGAGTGGAGTGAGCAGGGAAGCCTGTTTTCTGAGAAATAAGGAGGAAACATCAGAAAAGCCCTGGTTTTGCCTGTTTAGTCTGCTGAATACAACCACTAGGCAAGCTGTTGTGTGACCAGAAGCACCACTTGCTCCCCAAACTCAAAACTCAGGGTGAACATGGTATATAGGCACATGCAACATAACAGTAATACAGCTTACTGACGCCCATTCCAAGTTCTAGGCTCTTTGCCTATATCACTTTATTTAGTCCTCATAACACCTATGAAGCTGACACTATGATTACCCCTATTTTATTTTTAAAAGATTTTATTTATTTAATTTTAGGCAAAGGAGAAGGTAGGGAGAAAGAGGGGGAGAGAAACCTCAGTGTGTGGTGGCCTTTCACGTGTCCCCCACCAGGGACCCAGCCCACAACCCAGGCATGTGCCCTGACTGGGAATCACACTGATGACCCTGTAGTTCACAGGCTGGCACTCAATCCACTGAGCCACACCAGCCAGGGCTGATTAGTCCTATTTTATACAGGAGGAAACTGAGGCAGAGAAGAGAAGAGACTTGCCCAGAGTCACATAGTTAGAAAATGACAGCGGGAGTTTAAGGCCAGGCAGTAGCATCCTCAACCCCAACCACGCATGTATAACATCTCCAAGTGAAAAGGAATCATCTTGCAATGTGAGCAGAAGGCATCCTGGTTATTACACAGCACTGGGGGGCCGGCACATGGGTGATTTCTGCTAACAAAATACCAGAGAAAAATAGAAGCAAAATACTAGAGGAAAATAGAAGCAGTAATTGTTACCGAAAAAAAGAAAGGCAACCTGAAGTTTTAAGAACAGAAAGTGAAGAGCTTGAGAATACTGGAGGCAAAACCATAAACAAAACAAAACCTGTGAAAATCAGGCACAGGATCTCAAAGTCATGGAGTGGAGAATCATAGAACCTTGCTCAGATTCCTGAGTCCTACATGGCTACTGCATTTACTAACTGAGGCCCACAAGGCAAGAATACTGTTACTATGTTGTGGAAATATTCCATCAAAACATCAGAAAAAGGAAGTATTTCATATTTTGAGAAATTTCATTTACATCTAATACTTCATATTCAGAGTTCTCAGTTCCCCCCAATAATGTCCTGTTTCTGACCTGGGATGCCATGTTGCACTTAATTGTTCTCTCTCTTTAAACTCCTTTGGTCTGTGGCAGGTCCTCAGCCATCCTTGTCTTCCATGACCCTGTCACTTTTGAAGTGTCCTGGTCAAGTAATTTGGAGGAGAACTCCACAGAGGTGATGTGCCCTTTTCAGCACCTCACATCACTGTGTACAAGATACCACCACTCCTACTAACCTTCCTCATCCAGTGATGGAGGGCCTGCCAGGTTTTCCACTGCTAGTTACTATTCTTCCTTTTACAATGAATAAATATCTGGAGGAGAGGGGGAATGCTTGGGAGATATGCAAACATCCCATTTCTCCTTAAACATATAACCACTAATTTTAGAGTTCATCGATGGATCTTGCCTGCAACAATTATCACTGTGACGTTCTAATGGGGATTCCCTTTCACTCATTCTTTCTACATCTATCAGATGAAATTCTTCTCTAAGAAAGAGCTGTCAATTTATATGTGACGTGTTTTCTCCTAATTGAAGGACATATATACAAACAATTAAAAATATAGATAAATCTTAAAAAGTCATTTTAAGAAAATTCACTTTATATTCATATTTCAGAGCCAGCAGACTACCATTTGTTCTTTTTTATAACAATCTTATTAAGATATAATTAACATACCATACAACTCACCATTTAATTTAATGGTTTTAAGTATAGTCACCATTTATAATAAATATTTAATTTCTAAACTATAGCCCTGGCTGGTATGGCTTGGTGGATTTAGCGCTGGTATGCAAACTGAAGGGTTACCAGTTTGATGCCCAGTCAGGGCACACGTCTGGGTTGCAGACCAGGTTCCCAGTTGAGGACATATGAGAGGCAACTGATTGATGTATCTCTCACATATTGATGTTTTTGTCCCTTTCTCTTTCCCTTCTGCTCTCTCCAAAAATAAATAGATAAAATATTTAAAAAAAATAAAGCGAAACTATGTAAGCAGTGTGTGTATATATATCTACATATAGATATATAGGTATCTACATATGGAGATATACAGATATATATAGAGAGAGATATCTACTACCTTTTCCATTTCTATAATGAATTAATTAAAAGTAGAGGGCTTCTGCTTCCTCAAACTGAGTCAGCTGAGCCTATTCATAATAATTTTACAGACAAATAATACAAAAAACAAGGAGATAAAAGAAGTGAACATTTATTTAGAGTCTTGAACAAGGGTTTGATATCCAAAATATATAAAGAACTCATATGACTCAACATCAGGGAGACAAAAAATCCAATTAAAAAATGGACAAAGGACCTGAACAGACACTTCTCTAAGGAGGACATACAAAGGGCCTAGAGACATATGAAAGGATGCTCAGCATCACTAACCATCAGAGAGATGAAAATTAAAACCATAATGAGATACCACCTCACACCAGTCAGAGTGGCTATCATTAACAAAACAACAAATAACAAGAGCTGGTGAGCATGTGGAGAAAAGGGAGCCCTAGTGCACTGTTGGTGGGAATGAAGACTGGTGCAGCCCCTGTGGAAAACAGTATGGAATTTCCTCAAAAAATGAAAATGTAACTGCCTTTAGACCCAGCAATTCCACTGTTGGAATTATACCCTGAGAATCCTGAAACACCAGTTTAAAAGAACCTATGCACCCCAATATTCACTGCAGCATTATTTACAATAGCTAAGTACTGGAAACAGCCTAAGTGTCCATCAGTAAATGAATGGATCAAAAAACTGTGGTGCATTTACCAAAAGGAATACTATGCAGCAGAAAGAAAGAAAGAAGGAACTCCTACCTTTCGTGACAGCATGGATGGAACTGGAGATTATTATGCTAAGTGAAATAAGCAAGAGATGAAAGACAAATACCATATCATCTCACCTGTAAGAGGAACCTAATGAACAAAACAAACAAATGAGCAAAATAGAACCAGAGGCATGGAAACAAGGAAACAACTGACAGTAACCAGCGGGGAGGGGGTAAGGAGATAAGGGTAGAAAGAAAGGGAAGGGACTAGTCAAGGAACATGTATGAATGACTGATGGACATGGACAACAGGATGGGGATTGTCTGTGGGAGCTGGGGGTGGGCTAGGCGGAGGAGGGCAAAGGGGGAAAAATTGGGACAACTGTAACAGAACAACAATAAAATACTTATTTAAAAAAAAACAGTGAGTTTCTTGTAGGGAAAAAAATATATCATGGCAACTGCCATAGAAGAATAGTCCCTAGGGCTAGTAACCTCAGAGGAAAAGTACAACCCTTTTGGAAACAGGACAGGTCCTCTCTGAATTGCCCCATGTGAACAAATCCACACCATCAGACTCATTACTGACTGTAAAGATGTAGAAACTTTCACCCCATGAGCACACAGTCCTGTTTTGAATAATAGATTTAGGTAAACTCACAATGATAGCCACACAGGTGCATTTCCAGTGAGATCTTTCAGAGATGAGCTTAAGATGGTGTCACAGCTCACATATTTAACTGATTAGGACTGATGTAATAAATGAAAAAGATAAAAAGAAAGAAAAATCAACCCCCCACATCTTTGGTTTTCATTTCTTGGTTCTTCGCGAAGACATTAGATCAGCTATTGTTATTGGCATGTGTAGTTTCTATCTATCACCTGCAGCTTCATGCCAAATAAGCAGCAGACCTCCTCTGCAGAGCTGAGGTCACACTAAATAGGCCAAGTGCCCATACTCCAATTATACATTTGTGACATGGTTACAACCCACACAGCAACAACCAAGGACAAAAATGGAAGAACCTCTCTCCAGGCAGAACAAGTGGAGAAGGTGAGACCGTCTCAAGATAGTCCATGACTCACTGTGGGCAAATCAACACCATATCTATGTCTCCTCCTGTCCTTTACTCCTACAGTGGTCACTGTCCACATCTTCACATGGAGTGAATGAATTCATGTCTTGATGTTAACTGAGCATATACTGCAAACCTAGCATTCATGGGCATTACTTCAGTTAATCTTCACAACAACCCTGAGAGACTGCCTCATCATCACCATTTCACTGTGACTCAGAGAAGTCAAGCAACTTGCTCACAAGGCTTTGAGAACAATCCTCAATTTTGAGTTTTGACCCTTCCTATAGCACTAAAGTTGCCTTCTGTGACTATGACATGTAGAGCCCTTGTGTCCTTCCTGGGGTCCCTTCTTAACTCCTCTTTCCCCTGTCCCAAACCCTAAGGCTATCTTCAGAAGCTCAGGCTCAGAGAGCTGTGTGCCACGGTGCTAGCAGTGCCCCCACCACACAGCCCCCCATTGTGTAATGCCAGGGCTTCTTGATGAAAGACCCTTACTGTCACTCACTGAAGAAGTCAATGCTCGAGTGTGGGAGGTTTCTCTCTGACTTGAGGATCAAAGCCCTTGTCCTTTCACAGGACTAAAGTTTCTTGGTAGGCCATCATAGTACTCAGACTATTTTATGAAATATTAGATAAGACTTCTCCAGCTGCAAACTGAGAAATAACTTACAGACACATAGAACACATGTGCTAGGAAGGAAGACAAATGCTTCCTAGACATTACTTTGGTTCTATGTAGTTCTGCTCAGGCTTCTCAGTTCAATCCTTCTTCGGCTAGCTCTATGGAGTTCTATCTTCCTGTGTATCATTTAAGAATTAAAAATTTAGGCCAAAAGAAAGTTGTAATTATCTACTATATGCCAGGCACCATGCTGGACACTTGGGGAAAACATATTTTTTTTTAAACATGAGCCCTGTCTGCATTCCAAGAGCTCACAGTAAGGCACATAAGAAACATAAGGAAAATACTGAAGACTGTGTATGTTATAGCTATAATGTTATAGCATTATTGGGTAGAGGAGTCATAGAAAATAGTAATGAAAGTGAACTGTGAAAGGCAAAGAGGAGTTTTTAGGGAAGAAGGGAAGCAATGCGCCATTGCAGGTAAGAGGAACAGCAGGACCAAGACACGCAGGCATTCATTTGATGAACACTGAACACCTTTTCTCTAATTTCTTGGTTCTTGCATGACAACCCTTTCACTAGACAAGCATTCTCCGAAAGGAGCAGCTTGAAAAAAGAAATCTGTGGTCAAAGAGGTCTGAGAATGCTGCATACAACAACTCTCTCTGGAGACCTAAGTGTGCATATTAGCATACTAAAGGCTCTGTGAAGTCCTGCAGTAAAGGAACCTTTTCAGTGTTGTTTAACCTAGAACTTCCCACATTTACCTGACCACAGAACCTTTTGTCTATGCTTGAAACCTATGTCCATCCAGAGAAAGTACTGCTCAAGGGAACACAGGGGAAACACTGTATCACACCAGGGTAGGAAGGAAATTTGGGGTCTGTGACAAATCTACATGGGAGCTAACTCTGGCTGGATGAGGTAACAACAGCAACAAAGGACATGAAAGCCTACTGACAGGAAGAGTCAACAGACCCTGCTGAAGAAATAGGAAGAGCTAGTCTGTGATTCCAGCTAATGAGAAGAGCTAACCATAGTGCAGACAATACAAGGCAACAAGCCAATGACACGCATATGAGGCACTGACAAGTTTAGAGGAGAAACCCACCCAAAGAATGTATGAGCAAGTAACTGATATTTTACATTTCTATAGTTCAAAAACTGTTACTTGAGGGAAGGCCCTATATGTCAGATTATAATCTATATAATCTTCAAGGCAGACCTCAGTTTTCTACCTTTCAGCTTTAGGCTGCTAGTACATAATGATTCACTCAGTTACCCAGTGCTTATATTTTATAAAGTGTTCACAGATGCCTGCTCTCACCTGACCCTCACTGCAGGCAGTAGAAGCAGAGAAGACAAGAGTGTGGCAAGGACTTCCCAAAGTGACAAAGCCTGGAGAGGAGACCGAGTCTTCTATCTCTTCCTGCTCCTGCAACTGTAGTTCTAACTTTCTGGGACAGCCCTAGTCTAAGATGTCTTATGATCCCCCATCAAAATAGCAAAAATTATACTTCAAGATCCAATTTATCTATCTCTTCTGGAAGGGGCACAAAAATTTTTTTTGCTCAAATTCCTTTTTGTAAACATGGTCAATTTAAGAGATCACAAGATTTTCAGGAAACCTTCAATGATTAGTTGGAAAATTTATACAAGGTAACAGAATATACTAAATAGATTTTGCCCATCCAGATTCCTTTTTAAAAAATGAAGTCAGCAACTACACTCCCTAATGGATAGAAACTCACACACACAAAATCTAAAATGGCAGCAAACACAACAAATCATTTATTTTTGGCTTTGAACTCTATTTCTCTACTTAAATACAGCTCACTTTGAAGCCTGGAGGAAACTGTTTCTCCTTAGATAATGAAACTGTATTTAGCCACGTTTTTGTGCTCCTTCCTGGCATGATTCTTTCCTGCCATTCTCAGTGACCATCACACCCAGAGTTCCTTTCTGACTGCTTCAGTCCAGCAAAGAAGTTGTCTTGAAAGTGCGCAGGCATCAAGGAAATTTCAGATATATTAGCTGTTACTCATATGCCAGAGAATACAGGGAAGACAAGGTCTAGTACCTATCCCACTGATTCTAAACCCAGGGTGATTTTACATTCCTCCCACCTAGGGGACACTGGGCACTGATGGAGACAGTCTTGGTTGTCACAATGGGAGGTGGTGAGCTCCCAGCACTTAGTGGGTAGAAACCAGGTATGCTGCTCAGCATCTCACAGTGCACAGGATGGTCAAAATGTTGATAGTGTCGAGGCTGAAAAACTCTGCACTAAGTTAACAAAGCACACAATGACAATGATATCTGAGTACTGTCAATAAACTTGAATGCAATAATTACACAAAGTAACTGGTGATCGGTCCTAGGGATTTTGACACAAGTAAAATAATCCCAGATGATTGCCACATTATGATGCCTATTAAGCTTAAATACCAACATAGCCAGTTTTCAAATCTGTTAAGGAACACGCTGGATTAAAACCATAAGAATAGGCCATCACCCTGACCAATATATCATTGGGGTATTTGAAGACACAAAAGTGAAGTGGATATATATTTTAACTGTCTTTAAAAAAAATGGAAATGGCAAATATTTAAACTGTTAAAATAAAGAAGAGGTACAAGTGGGGGAACTAAATCAAATGTGAAAACTGAGAATAGCTCATAAACTAGACTGATTTAATATGCCCAAGGCCCATCATATTAATTCCTTAGTAGTTCACTATGACATAAATGGGTACTTCTTGACAGCCACCAAAACATCTCTATTCCAATAATGAAATACTATAATGTTCTTGGCAAGCCTTCACTCCTTCAGTTAGCTACATTATAAGGTTCACCCACATCAACAAAATTTAAAATAATCATAAAACATTGGATTTTAGGAGACATAGAAATACTTGAGAAAGTGGTCTCTGAAATAAGAGACCAACTAGCTCTCCAGCAAGAGGTGAGGAGAATCACCTTCACTATCATTTATTAGCTTTCAGAAATCCTAAAAGATATCACAGGTTCCAGAGAAAGAAAATAACAACTCAGGTGAGAAGTATCTTTATGCAGTGTAGAAAGAAAATGGAGGTGCAGAACATGTCAAAAAAAGTAAAGATTCAGAATGCAAAATGCTGCTTCTTTTATACTACATGAAAAAAAATCACAAAACCAAATTGAAGGGCATTCCAGTCATCTGCAACAGCCCCAAAAGCTGTTTATTATTTCACATGTTCTACTGCAGAATTAATATAAAGTTTTAGAAGTAGGAAAAAAAAAAAACTAACCTTAAGGTTATCAAAGGTTTTGACAGTCTGCGCCAAGTCACTGACACTCCCTGGTGATGCTGTCCCCTGTCCCCTAGGGCCTGAGGACACCCGTGAGCCATCAATGACCTCAAAGCCAGAAAGCAAGGCCTCTGAACAGCTGCAATGAGACTCCTTCGCTCTCTGACCCGCTATCAGGTATGTCTTCAAACCTATGGATAAAAATTACAGTCAGCACAAGTTGAAACCACCGTTGGTTGAATGCAGCTCCATCTTGCTCTCTGTGCAGGACCTGCTCCTGAAAAGTTGAAAGTAAAGTGAAAATGTGAGTATGTCATATTTTACTACTGACTTGCATCTTTCCAGATGCACAGCCTCAATGGGAACATTTGCCTCCAAGATACACAATTTACTCATATTTTGTTTTCTCTAAATGATGGATGCACATTTTACCTTTGGGAGATGAAATGAGCATTAAAAAAATTCCTCCTTGAAAGGGTCGCATGACCTCTTTGTGGCAGAAGCAGAGCAAAATGGTAGACCCTCTACATTTTGGGTGTTTATTTTCATCTCTTAATATTAGCCACTGACACACACAATGGTAGGTCTAGTTGTAAGGATGATACTAGAGAATGGACCATTTTTTCTTTGTCAGGGACTGCAAAACTACCATGAAAAGTGAGAGCATAATATGCACCAAAAGGAGTAATTAAAACCTCAACTGATTCAAATTTAGGAAGTATCTATTTTCTGTTGGATCCAAATATGCATAGCAAAAACATTCAGCTTTTGTTCAGCTGCAGTCTATGTGAATTTTATCCTCTCACAAAATCCTCATTTAAAAAGTTGATTAAATGGACAATTAACCTATATCTTTACAATTCTTGTTAAAGGCTGAAATAACATACTAATGAATGCTACACTGTTAAGCAGCTGTAACAGGTGTGTAGGTCCCTGCTCTGGGTATTCACTACTATCTGATGAGGAAGTAATGAGGAATTCAATGAATTTCTGAAAGAGAAGAAAATCTGATTTAAAGAAATCCACTGTGAATTTAACCAGACTGCAAATGTATTGGAAGGGGTAACAATGTAATTTATCCAATAAATGTTTATTTTAGGACTGATTTATGTTATACAGGGTGGAGTAAATGCAGATTTACAGTTGTGAGTATGTGAAACAGAGATTATTCTTGTATTATTTATTAATTATTGTATTATTTTCCATATGAAAACTGTAAACCTACTTTTGCCCCACTCTGTACATGGAGAATAAAATCAAGGACAAAACAAGGGGTCTCTCTTAGAGAGCTGAAGCTCTGGCAGAAGGGGGTAATGAAAAGCCATTCATGGAAAGACAATCAAGAGGCGATGTGTCTACACTACTGAACCTGCACATTTTCTTACACTTAGTACATATTTAACAAATCTTTAAAATTAATTAGTCAAACAACCTAGGGACCACTTAATAATCCCTAATCATTTTATAATTTCATCACATAATCTTTGTTCATCTCCTCGTTCCTCATAAAAAAATATCACATGGTTTATGTTTTTAAGTCAACTTTCTGAGAATTTGGCAAGATTCCTTAAAATACCTAGAGACATCTTTGAGTACTGTCAAATCCCAGGAGGGAATCAGAAGACTTCTTAGATAAATAATTTTAGATGCTAAATGACCAAAGGAGATCATTATATGCTCACTCTTAATTAAGGTCCTAAACTTCCTTTTTTCTTCTCCAACAAAAACATATATCCCAACTTATGCACAGGAATCGATCACAGTTATAACTAATTACATGCATAACCTTGAATTGGAAACATGAACTAGAATACAATAGAAGAATAAAAGCAACTTCATAGGAATTTCTGAGGCTCCTGTGTCTGTTCAGTCACAGACAACACTGCGTTGATTTAGTCATTTTACCTTGGGAGAGCTGAAAAACACAACCTTTGTGCGCTAACCAGAGGAAAGTCCTATTTCTGGCCTTAGAATCTCTGGAGTAGCAGGGCTTATTCTTGGTTCGGCAGAGGGCACAAAAAGACTGTCCCTGGAGCTGCTCTAATGATCTCTCCCCTGACTCCCAAGTACGGCAGGTTATGTCACCCGGCAGTTCGGGACGGGCCTCTGAGGGAACACGTGCTGCCACTGCAAAGATCCACCTAGGAGGCCAGAAGGAGGAAGAACATTTTTTGACTGCAGGGGGTTAGAAGCTGCCACCAAAGGGAGATGTTTCCATTATGTCTGCAGCCTGTCCTGACCCCAGAAGAGTGTTCCCTATGAGATGCCACAGGCTTGGGGCTCCCCTGGTTGAAGCTGCTGCTCCCTGTGGGTGAGGACTGTCCTGGAGTGTGAAGGTGGGGAAGGCAGAGAGGTCCTGCTCTCAGCTCTCAAACCCAGGAAGCATCTTTGGTCAGCTAACTGCCTATCTTACATACTCCTGCCCCCAACCACCACCACCCTCTGTGTAGCTCCCGACCTGCAAGAGCCAGTGAAGGAGGCCTTTCCTGAGGGTGTAACAGCTAAAGCAAAGAAAAGGCTGAGCCAGCAGACATAAAGGGCAGTAGCCTGAGCGCCACACAGACATGCACGATACTGAAGCCAGCATTTCAAAGCAGGAGAGTGCCCACCGCCACGGGAGGTGCAGCAACAGTGCCCAACTCTAGTCACAAGCTCTGACACTGCCTTGGGGTACACATCCCTGAGGTTTGTTATTACTATTATGAATTGTGACTGCCAAGTTGCTGCTCATTCATCACTTATCAAGTGTCTCCATGCACCGTGATGAGTGCTGGGAGAACAAGCTAGAACACATCCACCATGGCCCCTACCTGTATGGGGCTGTCACCTGAAGAGAGATGTAGGCAGCAGGCAGGATGAGGAAGTGATGGTGCTCTAGAAAGCATAGGAGGGCAGCACCTTGCAAAAACTTGGAGATTAGGGAAGGCCTCCTGGATAAAGTGCCCTCCAAGCTAAGAACTGAAAGACAAAGGGAGGTGAGTCCAATGAAAGCCAGCAGGGCCAGGGGCAGGGGCAGTTGTCATCAGGCTGTGGGTGCTACTACATAGTCCATGAATAGGCCCTCCAGAAAGGGAGCTTTTGGCAGGCAGAGCTGAGGGATGGAAGTAAGTTTAGTGTGGTTGGAACAGAGAATGTGTGTCGGGGAATGGCCAGAGGTGACCTGGGGCCATGCAGGTGCTGTGTAGACCAGCTCCAAGAGTCTTCATGCTGGGGAAAATGGGGATGGTGGGAAGGGTGGTGAGCAGGCTCAAGGCTTAGTGAAGGCCAGGGAGCTGTGGCTGCTAGCCACAGTGGGTGGGAAGGAGTTAGGGAACATGGGAGTCAGGAAGTTAATGGTGGAAATAGGACCCTGCTGTCCCCTGGAAAGATGGGCAAGGGCATGGCTTCTGCAGAGCAACCTCAGATTTAGACTCCACCACCTCCTCACTGCATGACCTGGAGTAACATACCCCAGGGCTCTGAATCTCTGTTTCCTAATAGTGAGGTGAGGCTAAGGACAGAACTCACCCCACAGGGCTCATGTGAGGATCAAACAACACACATGAAGGCTTTCCAACAGTGCCTGGAACACAGTAGGAACTCAGTACCATTAGCTATTATTATCAGTGTGGATGTTTGACCAGCTTATCACTGCAGTCTTTTTGTTACTCCTTGTATGTGAAAAATCATATGTGAAATGGTTAAATCAATAATTGCTTCAAACTTGTTTCTAACTTGAATTTTTCTATAGGAAGCCCCTAATGACCAACTTGTACTAATGACACACTACTAATGTTCCCAAAGTCAAATATATGTGTGTATGTGTCCATGGCAAGCCAAATTGGTGAAGAAGTTATCTTTTTTTAAAAAATGTAAAGAATTTATTGATTTATTTTTAGAGAGAAGAGAAGGGAGGGCGTCAAAGAAGGAAGAACCATCAATGTGTGGTTGCCTCTCACACGGTATCTACCGGGGACCTGGCCCACAACCCAGGCATGTGCCCTGACTAGGAATCAAATCTGCGACCTAATCTTCACAGGCCAGCACTTAATCCACTGAGCCACACCAGCCAGAACCAAATTAATTATATTTTTATTTATGCTTCAATTTAAAGCCAAATTTAAAATGAAACCTTTTGCCACAACTGGAGGGACATCAGCATGATAAAGAAAGGAAGAGCTTAGCTGCCTGATGTGAAATACCTGGGAATGCATTAGGTCTGAGTGACTGAGTTCCAGCCTTGTCAAGTCTAAGTCAAGACAGTTTATAAGAGGTAAGGATTTAATGAGTAACCACACACGTGGATCTTGGGGTCCAAGTTCATAAGAATGGTTCTTTAGGAGCAGGAGGTCAAAATAAGGCAGATAAATTATTTATTTTGTTAAGTATAATGTAAATAGTAGAATAATAAGATTTCTTATATTTATTCCTGTTAATTGATTTTTAAAAAGATTTTATTTATTTATTTATTTATTTTTAGAGCGAGGGGAAGAAAATGAGAAGGAGAGGGATAGAAACATCAATGTATGGTTACCTCTCTGGGGACCTGGCCCACAATGTAGGCATGTGCCTTGACTGGGAATTGAACGCTGAGCAACCCTTTGGTTCTCAGGCTCATGCTCAATCCACTGAGCTATACCAGCCAGGGCTTCCTGGTAATTGATTTTAAACATCACCAGCATCTACGGCTTAATTTTATAGAGACTGAGGAGTGGAGTTACACAGTTCCCACTGGGCTCCTGTCTGATAGAGGAGCTTGTCTCTGGCTGCTTGTTTTAAGGAGAGTAATGTGGTTAACATTCTTAAACCTTCTTAAGTATATCATCAATTCTTTCAGGAAAAACTGTGCCTTCAGCACAACTGGTGCTGAGTTTTGGTGAACTGAGTGTAATTTGAGTGAATGCCATAGTCCGGTTTTAAAAAGAAAGACTATTCTGGACTCCTTTCTGTATCACAGTCTTTCTGTGGGATGTTTGCTTGGGAGTGAGAGATCCTCAATCACCAAGAACCAAGGATCTGTATGTCAACTCAATGGAAAGAAGAGAATAATCAAGAAGAAAAGAATGTTTGGAGATACAGCCTTGGGAACTAGCAGCATAACATAACAAATGCTTATAAGCTTGCATCACCAAGTGATTTGAAACAATAAACATAGGAGAAACAATCAGATTCAGCTAGTACATATTCTAAAAAGTTATTTCAGTTTTTCCTCCTAACTAGGTCTGTAATGGCTGAGTAGCATGAAGATTACTTAAAGTCCAGGGGTGTCCAACCTGTGGCCAGAGGGCTGCACGTGGCCCAGGATGGCTATGAATGTGGCCCAACACAAAATCATAAATTTACTTAAAACCTTTTTTTTCTCATCAGTCTTCATTAGTGTTTGTGTATTTAACGTGTGGCGCAAGACAACTCTTCTTCCAATGTGGCCCAGAGATGCCAAAAGGTTGGATACCCCTGTCAGTCAATAAGAAAAATAAAGATTAAAAGTGCTCTTAGTCTTAACCTACCAAATAACTCAGGCTTACAAAATTATAGAGAGTATTTCTATTGCTCCTGCTTAAGAAGATCACAAGTTTTGGTGAAAAAAAGAACAACAACATTTTTCACCCGTTGACATTAAAACACCCTAGACAGTCTCAGTCCTTTCTACTCCTACATAAAACAACTAATCACAAGAACTGATTCATGCTGGTTGTCCCAACATTTGACAATAAATCACAAGTTCCTATAGTAAATGGCTGATGGTGAAACTTAACCTCTTTCTAAAAAATGAAATCCTAAGCAATAAAACATGAGACAGATTCACTCAAGTAGGTGAAAGAAATAAAGGTGCGTACTATGCCTATTTAACCTGATCTTGATTCAAACTTTAGCTGAACAAAACAAACTTTTAGAAGAACATACTTCCTCTCCCTCTTTCTCCACCCTGCTACTGAAACAGGTGCTTTCTGCACTCAGCTCCCTCTCTCTACCAGAAATGGATAAATACGCTGCCATCATGGCCAAATATGAGTGGCTGAACAAACTCTTAGTGACCATGCCCCTGTGCACTGTCTTTAATTAAATTTTTTAATTAAAAATATTTTTATTGATTTGTGAGAGGAAGAGCAAGAGAGAGAAACACCAACCCCTTGTCCAATCCATCCACACATTTACCAGTCGACCCCTGCATGTGCCCTGAACAGGGATCAAACTCACGACCCCAGCATAACAGGACAATGCTCCAACCAACTGATGAGTCACCTGGCCAGGGCCACTGTCTTCTTACCTTCCAAACTTGGCATTAATAAATACTACCCTGCTAAATGCTATGTTGCTGAGTATTAATACTGTAAGATCCAGTGGTAACAAACTTCAGAGCTCTGTTCCTCCCACCTGAATTATGATTTAATACCATGTGCCTTCACAGAAACAAAATCTTCGAAAGACAACATTTGGCATACCCATGAACAGTCTACCAGGTAGTACATCATTCATTAATTTGCTCATTCACTCATTCACTTATCCAACAAATTAAATACTTTTTTTTCTTTTTCTTTTTTTGGATATAACTTTTATTTTATTTTTTTCCATTTTTTATTTTATTTTTTTTTAAATCAGTATTTTTTAATTGTTGATATTGTACAGTTTTCTGTCTTTTACCCCGCCCCAGCCCACCACCCCAGCCCTCCCCACCTTCCTCCCATTTCCACCCCCCATAGTTTTTGTCCATGAGTCCTTTATACTTGTTGCTCTAAACCGTTCCCCTTTTCCCCTGAAATTCCCTCCCCTCCCACTCTGGACACTGTCAGACTGTTCTCAAATTCAGTGTCTTTGTTTATATTATGCTTGTTTGTTTGTTTTGTTGATTAGCTTCCTGGAGCTCCTACCCTTTGCGACAGCATGGAAGGAATTGGAGAGTATCATGCTAAGCGAAATAAGCCAGGCAGTGAAAGACAAATACCATATGATCTCACCTTTAACAAATTAAATATTTATTGAGTATTTACTGAGGGTTAGGATCTGGGTTAAGTGTTAAAAGAAATAGATAAGAAAAAAAAAAGAATACTCCAATTTCAGAAATTGAGTACAGATGAAAACTGTGACTTAAATACACAACTTCAGTTTCCTCATCTATAAAATGAAAATACTGGTAACAATACTATCATCTCTTGGGAAAGTGTAAGGATTACATGAGTTAATGCATGTGAAAAGGGAAATGCAAAAGGGAGAGACAGTGCTTTACCTTAGGGAGTCTTCAGGAACACTTAGGAATAACTCAAAAGTAAATGGAGGAAGGGCATGAAGTCATGTTCACAGAAATTAACCACGAGAGTGGAAGGATGGCAGTAAATGTGAGGACAATGACTAGGTGATGACACACCTCTACAAGAAGAGAGAATTACATGAATTCAATAATACTTGCTGACAAGATGTTCAAAAGTGGCCAAAGGCATTTTATGGTTAGAAAACAAAAGGAAAATGAAGGTCTATAATAATTATCTTGGAATAATGTAATATAACAGAGTTTGAGTAATCAGAAGAGGCTATAAAACAAGAGAACTAGAAGAAAAGGTGTTGGGAACTAAAACAGACTAACAACTAATAAATTGTTATTCACCAAATGATAACATGGAATGCCATCAGACAGAAAAGAGTGTGTCAAGTTACATCTAAGTCAGGTACAAGGGGAGTCACAGACTGTATTCTTTTCTCTAAAGAACTAAGAAATAACAGTTAATTTTAAGTTTTTGATAGTTAAACTAATAGCTTAAAAATTAAATTAAAAGATTTTATTTATTTTAGAGAGGGGAAGGGAGGGAGAAAGAAAGGGTGAGAAACATGGATCGGTTACCTACTGTACATGCCCTGACTGGAGACCAAACCCTCAGCCCAGGCATGTGCCCTGACTTGGAATTGAACTGGCAACATTTTTCTTTGCAGGACCATACCCAACCAACTGAGCCATACCAGGCTAAAAATTACTACTTAATTTAAGAGTTAAAAATTTAAATACAAAACACAGACAATGGAAAATAGATTCTAGAAAAAAGATAAATGAAAGACAATTTCAAATCTGAGAATAGGTGGCAGCTAAATAATTAAAAACTAAAACCAAAAAGGGGAATACAATGAAAACAGAAATAAAGCTACATGATGCTAAGTAAAGGGAGCCAGTCACAAAAGGCCACACACTATATGATTCTATTTATATGAAATGTCTAGAATAGGCAAATCCATAGACACAGAAAGTGGACTAGTAGTTGCTAGAGGTTTGGGAGGTAGGGGGATGGGAAGCAACTGTTAATGGGTACAGGGTTTCTTTTTGGGGTGATGAAAATGTTCTAAAATTAGATGGTGTCACCATCTATCACCAGCTGCACAACTCTGTGAATATACTAAAAACCACTGAACTGTATACTTTAGAGGGATGAATTATATACAATAGTATGTGAATTATACCTCAATCAAGCTGCATTTTTGAAAAAGAGAAAAAATAGCCCTGACTGGTGTGGTTCAGTTGTTTGAGGCTTCTCCCACAAAACAAAAAGTTGCTAGTTCAATACCTGGTCAGGGCACATGCCTGGGTTGCAGGTTTGGTCCCCAATCCAGAGCATACAAGAGGCAACCCAGTTGATGTTTCTCTTTTACATCAATGTTTCTTTCTCTCCCTTTCTTTCTCCCTCCCTTTCCCTCTATCTAAAATAAATAAATAAATAAATAAATAAACAAATAAACAAATAAATAAATAAATTTAAAAAGAGAAAAAATAAAGCTATGTGAAATTCAACAAGATGCAACAATAGTCCTCAGATTCAGAGAAGAAATAAAATAAATCTGGTGAGAAATACACTATCCTTGGGAATTTAAGGTACAGGAATGGGCAGTGGCAGGTAAAAGAAAAATATTAAAAATAAAGACTTGGAAATAGATAACATGGTAGAGCTAGGATGGAAAGACATATAAGTAAGAAATTAAAGCTAAATAACCTTGAAGAACTAAAAATTCAACATGGCCAGAGTTCAGAATCTGGGAAAAATTAAACAAAAGTTTGACCTTCATAAGATATCTCCAAGAATCATCAAATTATTGCAATTCTCACTGCTGCAATCTAGTCCAAAAGAGCTGGGATTATGTACAAGATGTCTTCTTAGATTGCCAACCTAATTCCCCATGACGACAAGAGTTCACTACACAGCATAGCAAGGCTGCCTGAGTGTCACACCTGCCTCTTTACCTCCACAAAGCAGACATCTCAAGCTTTCCCTGGCTGCCTTGAACACTGCTGTTTCCCTTTCATCCACAAGAACATTTATTTGCAAAGCCATCCTCTTCTGATGCAGAGGAAGTGCTACACACACTGACACTTCCTGTGAGCATGTTCAGCCAACCTCACCCTCCCTCACAAGGAAACTTCATATTATGCAAAGCAAAATACAAAATTCTTATAATTCTTGACTGGTCTTTCCTGGGAGTAGCCACACCAGCACCTTCATTACTTGTTACTTTGTGGAAATGTTTATCCAGGCTTCTGGCTTGCTCCCAAATCACATTTCTAGCACAGTCACATGCTTGCTGTGAATTTCACTTTTCAAGTCAACCAGTTTTCAACTAAAATTAAGCCTTTCTCACTTTTGATGAGGGTTTTACCCACTGGCTGGAGCACTAACTGAGACAGTTCCTCAAACTGCATTTCCTTGTTCTCATAGAGCACATGGCAGACTTGCTCAAGCCAATAATTGAGAAACTAAAATCATCTATTTTCCAATCAAGAAACAATACCTTCTTAGATATCTTTTATTTCTCTAATTTCATTTCAGCACTAGAGGAGGTCTTTCTACTTTAGACCTTTCATAAAAGAATCAAAGTTGTGTTTATATGGTACAATGCTTTTGTAAAAATGATTTTTTAAGTAAATCCTCACCCAAGGATATGTTCACTGATTACAGAGAGACAGGAAGGGACAGTGAGAGAAGCATCAATTTGTTGCTCTACTTGTTTATGCATTCATTAGTTGTTTCTTATATGTGCCCTGACCAGGTAGCCAACCCACAACCTTGGCATATGCTCTAACTAATTGAGCTACCTGGCCAAGGCCTAAGTGATATGTTTTTAGTAACCTTAAAAGTGTTGCCTGGTATTTGACGAGAAGTCAAGAGAGAGGCCACTCTGCCACTCTGGAGGTCACTAGCAGCTGAGTTTTTCACTCTCATGATAGCCTCACACTGCATGGCATGAGGCTGTAATTTATGCCTCAAGAAAATCACAACCATGTCATAGATCCTCACATAAGCAAAACTGAAAGCAAAACCAAGGCAGTGAGTAGTGAGTGCCCATGTATAAGAGGACGAGAGAGGGGGCTGTGGGATGCATCAACATACAGAGGTGTGACTTAAAAACCTGACCTGGAGCTGCAGTCAACAGCCTCTCACAAAAAGAGGGGATGAGCGCTGGCCAGGTGGCTCGGACAATTAGAGCCCTGTCCCCGTACACCAAAAGGGTGCGGGTTCAATCACCCAGGGCACATACAGGAAGCAGCCGATTGATGCTTCTCTCTCATATCAACGTTTCTATCTCTCTCCCTTCCTTTCTCTCTAAAATCAATAAACTTATCCTCAGGGGGAGGATTATAAAAGGGGAGGATGAGTCTTCAGAAACTACCTTATCTTAGAATGGAAAGTGGGGGCCTGCTACAGACACTAAAGGACAGATGAAATGGGCAGAAAGCCGATACATTCAAACCTCCTGGGAAGGAAAGTTCCAAAGCCTCCAGCAAAGAGGTACCTGCTCAGTAGAGGTGCTGTCTCCAAACAAGGTAGACAAGTACTTGGAGAAAAGAAGACATGAAGAGTGCTAAGATATGGGAAAGAAACAAAGTATTATTCTGTGTTGCGGACCGTTCAGCCTGGTTTCAGGAGTTGTAACCCTCACCCCATGGTGGGCTGTGTAAAAGCCCAAGGGACCCACTTCATCTGGGTCTGTTCTGTCACAAGGACGTGACCTACTAAGGAGACAGAGCTTATCTCCCTGGCAGGAGCGCTGCTTCTGCCTCTCTGGCCCCATTGCTTGGTTGGCAGTCAATGACGGGTAAGACTCCTCATGGGAGGGGCAACCTAAGCCAGATGCGACCACTTGGGAGGCCTCATGGAAGGACTTGGGGGGTTGCAGCAAAGAGGATGTGATGGACCCTCGCCCCCCGGCTATTCTGACATAGCCCGAGTCCTCATTTCCATCTGGGAGATGTCTCCTGCTTCCTAATTGCCTTAAAGCCTGAAACTGTGGGGGTGAGCGGTGCAGCCCTGTGCTGGCCAGGACGGCTCCCTGGGTGATCCGGACATAAGAAAGAATTCCTAAAGTCCTGTGAAACCTGCTTTGCTAAGAGTGCTCTTCCTTAGGTGATAAATGTCCGAGGAGGAAATGAGTATGTCTCCCAAAGTCTGGCAACCCCCTTTCCTGACAAACACTGGCTCAGATTAAGCCCTCAGATTTCTTTGACATGTTAAATTTGTATTCTGGTGTATTTGAGCCCAATAAAAACCCAGTGAGGATGGGGCTCTGGGTCATTTTCCTCTGAGAGTTTGACCCCTTTCATCCCCAAGCAGAAGATGTCTTGGTAGTTTTTATTTTCATCCGTGATGGAGGGATGGGGCTCTGTGGGCAGAGCCCCCCTCATCTGGCGCCCAGGACAGGGGCCCCCGCAATTCTGAACACCACTAGACTACTTTAAGAACACAGAACTACATGGTTTGAGAATCTAACATGGTTAGTAACACTGTATTATCTAATTGAAATTTGCTCATAGGATAGAGCTTAAATGTTCTCTCTCTCTCACACACACACAAAAAAGTGCAATGTGAGTGATGACTGAATTTCCTCACTTTCAAGTCAATCAGTTTTCAACTCATATCAAGGTTTTCTCTTTCGATGAGTGTTTTGCCTAAGTGTTAACTAGCTGGATGAATCCTTTCACAATGCCTAAACATATCAAATCACAAAGTATACTTTGAATATCTTACACTTTTATTTGTCAATTACACCTCAATAAAGTTGAAAATTTAATTAAAAAAAAAACATACAAAAATACACCAGGGCATTTGTGCTGGGAGCCTTGCAGACTGTGGTGCAGTTGGACTGCTGGGCAGCCAGCGACGGCACAACGCTCAACGCACAGCAAGCCACAGCCGTGGAGGCACCCCCTCATCACAGCTATTGCACTAGTGCAGCCACCCTCGATCCCTCTGCTCTTCCTCTCTTCACTGGCACCATGGCAGATCAGCTGGCAGGATAACAGATCATTGAATTCAAGGAAGGTTTCTCCCTATTTAACAAAGATGGTGATGGTACCATCGCAACAAAGGAACTTGGCATTGTCATGATGCTGCTGGGTCAGAACCCAACAGAAGCCAAATTGCAAGATATGGTCAATGAAATGCATGCTGATAGTAATAGAATCATTGACTTACCAGAATTTTTTTACTATGCTGGCTAGAAAAAAGAAAGATACAGACACAGTGAAGAAGAAATTTGTGAGGCATTCTAAGACTTTGACAAGGATGTCAATGGTTAACATCAGTGTGTCAGAACTAGGTCATGCCATGACAAACCTAGGAGAAAAACTAACAGATGAAAAAGTAGATGAAATGATCAGAGAAGCAGATATTGATAGAAATGGACAAATCAACTACAAAGAATTCATACAGATGATGACTACAAACTGAAGAGCTACTTTCAAATCCTTCCCCTCCCCAGAAGAATCAAATTGAGTATTTTACTTACTTCTTGCAAAAAAAATCATTTATTTTCTGTTTCTATATAGCAAAACTGAATGTCAAAAGGACCTTCTTTCCATACACAAAAAAAATCTGCATGCATTGTTTGGTGGTTGTGTCCCCTAAAGATCAAGCTGCCCATCAGTCTTACAGTATAAATACTTGTACCACCCTAACGATAAGGAAGCACTTAGTGGATTCCTTGCAGCTCCATTTGCTAATGATTAATACAATGTTTGGGGTGGCCAGTTTTTCATGCATGCAGCTTAACAATTGAGCAGTCAGGGATTTGTATTAAGAATGAAAAATGAAAAAAATTAATTCAAAATGTATTCAAGTGGGTTCTAGTTCAAATTATTCATATAAATGGTCATGGCTGGTTTGCTGAAAGCAAATGCATTTAAAATTGGTTTACCTTAGGGTATGTGTAGAAAAATGGGTGAAGGATAAACTCTCTAGATGTAGCCCTACCAGCAGGATGGTCCTCTTGTACTTCCATGTGCCCCAACCATGTGACACACCCTGGTGGCATGCCCATGTTGGTTTGGTATTGTCTGCATTTTACTAGAGTGAAATGAGTGTCAGGCTGTCAACATTCACACAGATTTTTTTAAAAAAACTTATACCAGGGGAGCAGCATCTTTGGACTCTGTTTTTAAAACCCTCTGAACCATGACTTGAAGCCAGGAGAGATAGGCTTTGGCTGTGGACTTCAGCACAACCATCAACACTGCTGTTCAACAAACTGACAGTAACCAGAGGGGAGGTGGGAAGGGATAACAGGGATAAAAGGGGGAAGGGCTGTCAAGGAACATGTATAAAGGACACATGGACAAAGCCAAAGGGGGGTAGATCGAGGGTGGGAGGTGGGGATGGCTGGGGTGTGGGTGAGTGGTCAGGGAAAAATGGAGACAACTGTACTTGAACAACAATAAAAAAGAAAAAAGAAAGAAAGAAAAAGAAAAAAAAAACATTGTTGTTCAAGAAATTACAATTTACATCCATTCCAGGTTGTAAATGCTTGCCTTTTTGTTCTTTCCAAAAATAAGACCATTATTAACTTTAAAAATACACAAAAATATTAACAGAGTAATAGCATTATGAAAACATTTACTTTCTATATTGGAAATTTTCTCATTTATTTTCACTTTCTATATTAGTTTATTCTTATTTACTTTATGTTTAAAAGAAGCGTGAATTCTTGAATCGATTACGAAATTTTAGACATAGAAATATGCAAGGATAAATACGCTGAAGACTTGTGGTCCTACCTAAGAAACAACATGTCACCTGTAGTGTTCAGGTTCCCTGTGGGCCTTCCCCCATTGCAAACCCTTCTCCCCCACAGAGTGAGTGACTATTCTGAATGCCACTGCCATGTTGCTCCTCCGCATACATTGCTTTAGGTTTTCACTACACATATATATGTAATGCTAAACAATATACATTAGTATGTTTTTAAAAATTTACATACATGATATCATTTTACAAGTATTCTTCTGAAAGTCGCTTTTTTTGGGGCTAGCATCATGTTTGAGATGAATTCATATTCATCCATGTGTGTTCTTCAGTCATTTTTTTTTAAAAACTATTAAGTTTTCCATGATTATACATTTCAAAAGTGAAAACTAAGTTAATTACCAACTATGCACTCTGTATTCTATTAAAAATAAGAAATATGAGAAATAGGGTAAAAATATACTTAACACAAAAACAGCACCAATTCAAAGAATATGTCATAAGTATAAATTTAAGAAAGAAATGGAATTTATAGAAACCAGTAAAAAAAAAATTCAGGTGGCCCTGGATGGTGTGGCTCGGGATTGAGTGCTGGCCTGCGAACCAAAGAATCATCGGTTTAATTCCCAGTCAGGGCACATGCCTGGGTTACAGGCCAGGTCCCCAGTATGGGAAGAGGGAAAGGCAACCACACATTGATGTTTCTCTCTCTCTTTCTCCCTCCCTTCCCTTCTCTTTAAAAATAAGTGAATAAAAAAAACTTTAAAAAAATTAGAGGAGCTCAGGGATGAAAGAAAAGTTGCTGAAAAAATACAAATAAATCAGCCCTAACAGGTGTGGCTCAATTGGTTGGGCTTTGTCCCACAAAGCAAAAGGTCAATTGGTTTTATTCCTGATCAGGGCACACTCCCTGGTTGGAGGTTTGGTCCCTGACTGGAGCAAGTACAGGAGGCACCCAATCAACATTTCTTTCCCTCTCTTTCTCCCTCCCTCGCCCTCTCTCTAATATAAATAAATAAGTACATAAATAAATAAATAAATAAATAAATAAATAAATATTTTTTTTAGTCAAAGAAATCAAACTCAGGGAAGGTGGCAGGCCAGGCACCACAAAACCACATGAAAACGGAAGAACCTAAATACAGAAATAAAATAAAAGGTATACTTTGCCCAGGGCTGAGTCCTAGCAGAAGTATAGAAAGTGAATGTTTTCCATTATCATATTGTTCTGTTAATATTTTGGTGTATTTCTGTATGTTTCTTTTTTAATTAATTTTTCAGCTTCATTGAGGTATAACTGACAAATAAAATTGTAAGACAAAGTATATATAAAATAAAAAGAGGTCTTCAAGTTATAACTTAACAAGGCTGAGAGGTAACAACTCCATTCTCCCTTGTTAAGGAAATCCTCATGACTGCTGTAGATTTAGGGCAACATGCCTGCCATTTACTACAATTAAAAAATGGAGAGAAGGTCCCATGGAACAGATCAGGACCAGCTGACTCATGGCCAGGGAGGAGCAGATATCAACCTAATCGACCCACTGAGCAACAGGGCTTGGCCCTAATATTTCAGCCATACAGGGCTAGGCTTAGAGGATGGTGAGAGGTGGAACCAAAGGAGAAAGTTTCAAGTGGTTCCAGAAAACTGGACAGGCTTTCATCAAACCTCTGAAAGCAACTGTAAGTGATGAGACAATACAGGAAGTGGGTTACTGTAGTGTATAAAGAACCTAGACTTGGGCTGTTCAAGAGAAATTTCTGTGAAAATGGAAATGATGTGCGATAATGTTAGCTATTAGTTCAGTAGCCACTAGCCATGTGTGGGTACTGAGTACTTGAAATGTGGTTATATGAGTGAAGATACAAATTTCTAATGTTTTTTGTTGTCACTTAAATTTTAAATAGCTACAAGTGGCTAACTGTTATCCTGTTGAACAATGACAATTTAGACCCTCCTTATTGGAGGAAAGGAATTACTCAGCAGCAGAAAGCTCTTTCTCATCTTTATTAAATAGAGAAGTATAAGAACTACTAAAAGAAGAATGTGTGGGATAAAGAGAAAAACTAAATGTGAAGCCAGTAAGTATTAACTTTCACTTATTATAGAGAATATTTAGTAGCAAATACAAAGACAATTACCATGTATGCTAATAGCAGGAACAGCTGATTATAATCCAATTAAAAATGGGCAAAGGATCTGAATATACTTCTCCAAAAAGGGCATACAGATGGCCAATAGACATATGAAAAGATATACAACGCCACTGATTATCAAAGAAATGCAAATCACCCCAGCCCTGGGCTGGGGTGGCGGGTTCGGGTGAGAATAAAAGACAGAAAACTGTACAAGATCAACAATGAAAATAAAAATTAAAAAAAAAAAAAAAAAGAAATGCAAATCAAAACCACAATGAGATATCACCTCAGACCTGTTAGAATGGCTACTCTCAATAAATCCACAAATGACAAATGTTGGCAACAATGTGGACAAATGGGAACTGTCGTGCACTATTGGTGAAAATGCAGATTGGTGCAGCCACTGTGGAAAAACAGTAAGGTCTTTATTCAAAAAATTAAAATTGGAACAACCTTATGACCTAGTGATTCCACTTCTGGGGACTTATTCAAAGAAACACAAACACTAATTCAAAAAAAATATATATGCAACCCTATGTTCATTGCAGCATTGTTTATAATAGCCAGGATATGGAAGCAACCCAAGTGCCTATCAATAAACGAGCGAATAAACAAAGTTGTGATATATACACACACAAACTCATACAGAAATGTTATACAGCCATAAAAAAGAATCTTACCATTTTCGACAACATGTAAAGACCTAGAGGATATTATTCTCAGTGAAATAAGTCACTTAGAGAAAAACAAATACCATAGGATTTCACTTATATGTGGAATCTAAAGAACAAGATAAACACAACTGAAACAGACTCATAGACACAAAGAGTGAACTGGGTTGCCAGAGGGTCAGGGGACTGGGTGAAAAAGGTAAGGGATTAAGAAGTACAAATTGTTAGTTACAAAATATTCAACAGGGATGTGAAGTACAGCATAGGGAATATAGTCAACACTATTGCAGTAATTATTTACGGTGCCAGGCGGGTACTGAAAATATCTGGTGGAACACTTTTAAAGTGTCTGACTGGTTATCCGCTATGCTGCACAATCCAGATGTATCCAATGTGCAGTCCCTGAGCTACATGTAGCTCAGGATGGCAATGAATGTGGCCCAACACAAAATCATAAATTTACTTAAAACATTATGGGATTTTTTTGTGATTACATGTCACAATGTATTCAATGTGTGGCCCAAGGCAACTCTTCTTCCAGTGTGGCCCAGAGATGACATAAGGTTGGACAACCCTGAAAAACCAATATAAAATAATATTGAAAGTAAACTATAATTGAAAATTAAAAAATAGATATTCCAACAAATAAGGAAGACAATCTCTAAAAATAAGAAAACAGGAGAGCTTGGAAACATTAAATATTTCCAAAAACTACTTAAAATGGATTGAAAATTGGTTCAAAAGTTTAATTCAGGACTTGTGGTCAAGATGGAAGCATAAGTATACACATCTTGCCTCCTCATACAACTACAGCAAAAATTACAAGACTACAAAACAAATATCACTCAGAATTGTCAGAAAATCGAGCTGTATGGAAGTCTGAAAACCAAGGACTTAAAGAAACCAGAGTCATCATGATGGGTAGGAGGGGTGGAGACACAAAAACGAACAGACAGGTGCAGAGTAGTGTGGAGACGTGGAATGGATGGTCCCACATTCACGTGTGGTGGATAAAAATCAGGAAGGATACCTTGGGAGCAAGGGGATCCCAGCCCGAGACCAGACAACACAGCCCAGGGTTCCAGTGCCAAAAAGATAAGTTCCCATAACTTCTGGTTGTAAAAACCAGTGGGGGTTGGGGTGGCAGAGAAACTGCAGGATTCTCAGGAGACTCCTCTTATAGGGCCCACAATGGACTTAGGACTTACACAGATTCAACCCCTCTGGGATTCAGCACCAGAGTAACAGCTCTGGAAGGGCACCAGTGTAATATGGGGAGAAACTGAAGTGACTGGCAACGTGGCAAGTGCTAGAAGACAGCTTCCTCCTGGGAAAAACTCCAGAGGCCAAGTAGTGGCCATTGTTCCCTCTCTGAGTCCTCCCCAACATAGAGCCACAGAGCAGTGACATGGGCTGCCCTGCCCTGGCTATTACCTAAGTCTCCGCCCCATACAAATTAGAGGTGACTTTTCTACATAGGCCATGGTACTAAGATAGGGAGTCAAACCGGCTTTACCTACCACACAGAAAAGAACACAGGGAGGCTGCCAAAATGAGGAGACAAAGAAATGTGGCCCAAATGAAAGAACAGAACAAAACTCCAGAAAAAAAAAAAACTAAGTGAAATGGAGATAAGCAACCTATCAGATGCAGAGTTCAAAACACTGGTTATCAGATGCTCCAGGAACTCACAGGGTACTTCACCAGCATAAAGAAGACCCAGGCAGAAATGAAGGTTACATTAAGTAAAGTACAGAAAAATCTATCAGGAACCAATAGTGGAGGGGGATGAAGCCAAGAATCAAATCAATGATGTAGAACATAAGAAAGAAAACAAGCATTCAATCAGAACAAGAAGAAAACAAAATTCAAAAAGCTGAGGATAAGCTAAGGAGCCTCTGTGACATCTTCAAATGTATTAACATCTGAATCATAGGGGTACCAGAAGGAGAAGAGGAAGAACAAGAAATTGAAAACTTAAAAAATAATGAAAGAAAACTTTCCTAATTTGGTGAGGGAAATAGACATATACATCCAGGAAGCACAAAGTCCCAAATAAGATGGACACAAAGAGAACCACACCAAGAAGCATCATAATTAAAATGTCAAAGGTTAAAGATAGAGAGAGACTCTTAAAAGCAGCAAGAGAAAAGTAGAGCAGTTACCTACAAAGGAGTTCCCATCAGACTGTCAGCTGATTTCTCAAAAGATATTTTGCAGGCTAAAAGGGACTGGCAAGAAGTATTCATAGTGATGAAAAGCAAAGACCTACAACCTAGATTACTCCATCCAGCAAAGCTATCATTTAGAATTGAATGGCAGATAAAGTGCTTCCTAGACAAATTAAAACTAAAGGAGTTCATCATCACCAACCCATCATTATATGAAATGTTAAAGAGAATTATATAAGAAAAAGAAGAAGATAAAAACTATGAACTGTAAAATAACAATAAGTTTGCAATTATCAACAACTGAATCTTCAAAAACAAACTAAGCAAACAAGCAAAACAGAATCAGAATCATAGATATGGAGATCATTTGGAAGTTAGGAAAGGAGAATGGGGGAAAAGGTACCCACAAGCACAAATTGGTAGGTAGAGAATAGACAGGGGGATGTTAAGAATGTATAGGAAATGGAGTAGCCAAAGAACTTATATGTATGACCCATGGACATGAAGTAATGGGGAATTGCTGGAGTAAATGGGGGTCCAGGTGGAGGTGGGAAAAGGGGTAAATTGGGACAACTGTAATAGTATAATCAATAAAACATATTTTTAAAAAGTCTAATTCAGAGCTGATCTGTACAAAGCTCAACCTTGCTTAAATATATTATTCCTTAAAATGTTTTAAATGTGAATATGTATAAGATATGCCATACTTTCCACTTTTTTAAATATTTATTTATTTATTTATTTATTTATTTATTTATTTATCTTTAGAGGGGAATGGTAGGAGAGAGGGAGAAGGAGAGAAATATCAATGTATGGTTGCCTCTTATGTGTCCCATGCTGGGAACTGGCCTGCAACCCAGGCATGTGCCCTGACTGGGAATCAAACCGCGATCCTTTGGTTCACAGGCCCGCGCTCAATCCACTGAGCTACACCAGCCAGGGCTACTTTCCACTTTTTAATCCCTTAAATTTTACTATATGATACCTAAAAGCAGTTTGTAAACTGAACACCAAACTCTCTGATCTTTCACACCCATTAAAAGCAACACATGTAGTAAAACACACGACTGAACAAATTACCATTTCGTGGGGTGTTCTCTCTGACTCCATGGAGCATGAATGTTTAACTAGGCGCACAGCCATAATGCTAATAGGATTTGGCACAAACTGATGAAGCCATGGCAGGGAAAGGTGTTTCAGGAGCAGTGTTATTGTACTGCCCCTTTTGCTAAGGCCTCAACCATGGGCAAAATTGAAAAGCAGGTAAACTCACTTTAGTCACCTTGGGCCAACTTCTCTTCTTCTGCCTCTCAAGAATCTCACTGCCTCCAGGGTCCCTTCTCTCCTGCCGACTTACTGTCAGAATGTCCACAGCAGTCCATGTGATCTCAGGTCTTATGAGCACTGTGAAATCACATGTGATGTGGTGCTGAGAGCACCAGGGGCCACACCCTGCCCATACTTCTACAAGCTACCTGTGGTCAAGGAATTCATGCCAGCAGATGGCTGACGTAAATTACGCCTTCCTAAATACAGGTGACAATATCTGGTCCTCCAGTAATCCCAGAAATTCCTGTGTCATCAACACTCAAAGTATCTGACAAGCACTGCATGATGCTGCCTCCACGCCAGAGTGGCAGGTCCCAGTGGCAAGCTCTGCCTCCTCTGGGGATCATTATGAATCATGACATTCCTGTTGGTTCCTTTTAATTCCCTTAAATCCCCCCAAGGACCCATAATAACACCTTCTAGAAACCAGAGGGTGAGCCACGGATCCTCAACATGATCAGATTCAATAACTCCTTTTTATTACATTTTTACTACATAAATAATTTATAATGTTCTCTTTACCATCCTAAATAAAATTAAATTCATGGACAATATATAACATTTAATTTCTGAAACCATCAAAAACACCTCTGACAATTTCCCAAACACCCCTCCATGTAGCCTCTCATCAAGATGCCTTATGATACACAAGCGGGTGTCTGGCAAAGGCAGGACAGTGGCACAGCACCCATACTCCAAGAGCGGCTATAAGTCCCGATAGTCCTCTACCCATCTTATTCCCTCCCAAGAGAGAAACAGTTTGAAGGATATCTGAAATACTCAAGAACCCACAATATTCCATGTGTACATCTATGCTATATATAACAAATGAATTTTTGTGTAGATAGCTGCAGCAATTAAAAGATTTCTTGAGGACTTCCAGGCAAGATGGTGGCCTAGGCAGATATGACTCACCTCTTTGCACAACCACATCAAAATTACAACTAAAATATACAACAACCATCACTCAGAACCATCAGGAATCTGGATGAATGGAAGTCCGACAACTACAAAATTAAGATGAACAGAAGTTTGATAACTATGGAATTAAAGAAACCACATCCATTCAGACTGGTAAAAGGGACAAAGATAAGGAACGGGCTACTCCCACATCCATGTGTGATTGATAAAAGTTTGGGAGGGGTGTCTCAGAAGTGAGGAGTTCCAGCCCCACACCAGGCCCCCCAGCATGGAGTTCCAGTGCTAGGAAGGTAAGTCCTCACAACTTCGTGCTGCAAAAACCAGCAGGGATTGAGTTGGTAGAAGAACCTTCTGGAGTCCCAAGCAGTTCCTCTTAAAGAACCCACACATGGACTCACCTACTCAGACTCTCTACATTTGAGCTCCAGCACTGGGGTACATAGTTTGAATGGCATCAGTGGTATATAGGGAAAAATTGAAAGTGTCTGGTGTCAAGGCAAGCAGAAGCCATTGTCCCTTTTCTAAACCCTCCTCTGACAGAGACAGCAAGCCAGGGCCATATCTGAGACTCCATCAACCTGGCTAACACCATTTGACCTGCTTTGGAGATCCCCAGAGACTCTGCCCCAACTTACAGATCCACCCAAGCAGCTTTTCCTTAACAGTGGCTGGTCTTGGCTCCTAAATCCTATCAAATAAGCAACAGCTGGCTTCAGTGAGCCCTAACCGCAGCCAGATTAGATTCACAGCTTGGCTTAGCCTGAGGATCTCCAAGTCTAGCACGAGTAGCAGCCATCTCAGATTTCTTTACAGATCAGACAGGGTGACTGGGGTATAACACAGGTGGGGGCTGATCTTGGCCTGTACCACCTTGGAAACCCTAGGGCCAGCTTGCTCAGTGGACAGCTATAGATCATGTCAGAGCATTCACCCTGACCCTGCACAGTTGATCCTCCACAGAAGGCAGAAGTTGGTGGTCAATGGCCACAGCCAGTCCTTGCAGCTGACTGGCCTGGGTAAATCCCTCCAACTGACCTGCCAACAGCAATCAAGGCTCCACTTGATTGAGGAGGAGGGTGTACTCAGCCCACACAAAGGATGCATCTTGAATACCCAGCTTGGGTGATAGGGGAGGCCCTGTCATTGGGCCCTACAGAACACCTACCACATTAGACCACACTACCAAGAAATGGAGTCAAAGCAGCTCTACCTAATACGTAGAAACAAACACAGGAAGGCTGCCAAAGTGACAAGACAAAGAAACACGACCCAAATGAAAGAAAAGATGAAAATTCCAGAGAAAGAGCTAAATGAAATGGAGACAAGCAATCTACCAGATGCAGAGCTCAGAAACACTACTTATAAGGAAGCTCAAGGAACTTAGTGAGGACTTCAACAACAACAACAAAGATCCGGTCGGAAATGAAGAATACACTAATTGAAATAAAGAACAATTCATAGGGAAAGAACAGTAGAGTGGATAAAGCTGAGAATCAAATCAATGATTTAGAATATAAGAAACCAAAAATAACCAATAAGAACAAGAAGAAAAAAGAATCCAAAAAAATAAGGATAGTATAAGCAACCTCTGGGACGACCTCAAACATTCCAATATTCTCCTCATAGGGATGCCTGAAGGAGAAGAGAAAGAGCAAGAAATTGGAAATCCATTTGAAAAAAATGACAAAAGAAAACTTCCTGAATTTGGTGAAGGATATAGACATGCAAGTACAGGAAGTACAGAGAGTTGCAAGTAAGACAGATGCATAGAGGCCCACTCCACGACAAATCATAACGAAAATGCCAAAGGTTAAAGATAAAGAGAGAATCTTCAAAGCAGCAAGAGAAAAGAAGTTAGTTACCTACAGGGGAGTTCCCATGAGACTGTCAGCTGATTTCTCAAAAGAGACTCTGCAGACTATAAGGCATTAGCAAGAAATATTCAAAGTCATGAAAAGCAAGGACCTATAGCCAAGATTGCTATACCCATCAAAGATATCATTTAGAATCAAAGAGCAGATGAATAGCTTCCCAGATAAGAAAATAATTAAAGGAGTTCATCATCACCAAATCACTATTATATGAAACCTTAAGTAGACTTTTTTTTAAGAAAAAGAAGATGATCAAAACTATAAACAATTAAATGGCAATAAATACATATCTATCAACAATTAAATCTAAAAAATAAACTTAAGCAAACAAGAAGAACAGAGACAGAATCATGGACACTAAGAAAGTTTTGATGGTTGCAGATGGGAAGGGGTGTGGGGGAATAGGTGAAAAGGTGAAGGGATTAAGAAGTACAAATAGGCTTCCAGCCAAGATGGAGGTGTAGGTGGACACACTGTGCCTCCTCTCACAACCAAAATTAAGGACAACGAATATTTAGAAACAAGAAAACAACCAGAGCTAATGGAAAATTGAACTGTAAGGAAGTCCAACAACCATTCATCCAGACCGGTAAGAGGGGTGGAGTCGCAGCAGGAAAAAAGTAGAGGTGTGGACCCAGGAACACAGGCGGCAGTGACCGGCGGTTCCCAAGTGTGCAGGCGGCTGGCAGGCCCACAGGTGGCGGCTGTCACACAGGGTAGCAACTCGGCAGACCCAGTGAGGCTACGCAAGGTGGCTGGCTGACCAAGTGGTCTCACATTCGTGTGCGTAGATAATCCAGGCGAAGGGGAAGCAGCAGAAGGGATGGGAACGCAAGAGAGAAAGGAGCAGGCACCATTGTTCCCTCTTGGACCCCACCCCCATGTACAGCGTCACAACCCAGCGATGGGGCTGCCCCGCACTGGGGAACACCTAAGGCTCCACCCCTCACTACATAACAGCTGCGACCAGACCAAAACCAAAACAAAACAAACAAACAAAAAACACTAAAAATGGCTCAAACCAGCGAACAAAACAGAGATCCAGAGACAATTCCTCTAAGCGACAAAGAGATAGCCAACCTATCAGATGCACAGTTCAAAGCACTGGTAATCAGGATGCTCACAGAATTGGTTGATTTTGCTCACAAATTAGATGAAAAAATGCAGGCTACAATACGTGATATGAAGGAAGATGCATGGGGAACCAATACAGATGGGAGGAAAACTGAGACTCAAATCAATAGAGTGGACCAGAAGGAAGAAACTAACAACCAAACAGAAAAGAAGGAAGAAACAAGAATTCAAAAAAATAAGGAGAGGCTTAGGAACCTCCGGGACATCGTTAAACATCCCAACATCTGAATTATAGGTGTACCAGAAGGGGAAGAAGAAAAGCAACAAGTAGAAAACTTATTTGAACAAATAATAAAGGAGAACTTCCCCAATCTGGCAAAGGAAATAGACTTCCAGGAAGTCCAGGAAGCTCAGAGAGTCCCAAAGAAGTTGGACCCAAGGAGGAACACACCAAGGCACATCTTAATTACATTACCCAAGATTAAAAATAAGGAGAGAATCCTAGAAGCAGCAAGAGATAAGGAGACAGTTACCTACAAAGGAGTTCCCATCAGACTGTCAGCTGATTTCTCCAAAGAAACTTGCAGGCAGGAAGGGACTGGAAAGAGGTATTCCAAGTCATGAAAAGCAATGACATCTAAGACTGCTCTATTCAGCAAAGCTTTCATTTAGAATGGAAGAGGACATCAGGTACTTCTCAGATAAGGTCAAGTTCAAGGAGTTCATCATCACCAAGCCCTTATTATATGAAATGTTAAAGGGACTTATCTAAGAAAAAGAAGATAAAAAAAATATGACAGTGAAAAGTCAGCAAACTCACAGATAGTAACAACCACACCTAAAACAAAAGCAAACAACTAGAACAGGAACAGAGCCACAGAAATGGAGATCATATGGAGGGTTAGCATCAGGGGAGTGGGAGGAGGAGAGAGGGGAAAAGGTACAGAGAATAAGTAGCATAAATGGTGAGTAGAAAATAGACAGGAGGAGGGCAAGATTAGTGTGGGTAATGTAGAAGCTAAAGAACTTATGACACATGGACATGAACTAAAGGGGGGATGTGGGTGGGAGAGGGTATACAGGGTGGAGGGGAATGATGGGGGAGAAATGGGACAACTGTAATAGCATAATCAATAAAATACATTAAAAAAAAGAAGTACAAATAGGTAGTTACAGAATAGCCATGGGGATGTAAAGTACAGTATAGGAAATGAAGTAGCCAAAGAACTTATATCATGATCCATGAACATGAACAATGGTATGGGGATTGCCTGAGGGAGCAGGGTGTGCTGGGTGAAGGACAAAGAGGGGAAAATCAGGGCTATAATAGCATAATCAATAAAATATAGTTTAAAAAGGAAATATGTAAAATTAAGATCTTCAAAAATGTATTTACCAAAATATATGCAAATATATTGACTATAGCTTTAAAAAATAAAATAAAAAGATCTCTTAACTTATTCTATTCATTCTTTCAATAGATAATAAGATCCTAAAGTCTGCCAAGATTGAGGGTAGGCCTATTATAAATGCTAAAAATACCTAATATTTGACTATGTCTTACTAATGTTAGTACCTATGAGCACTTAGATGAAGACCTAGCACAAAGGGCATTCAAATACGTGAGGAACCAAATCACATCTCTGCAACAGTGGTCCATTTGCAAGCAGCATGAACATCAAGGAAGGGCAGAATGAAGCACTGTATATACTAGAAAATTCTCTAGAAACTGAATTATATAGTTAACTTCCCTTACACATAAGTAACAAGGAGTTATTTGTTTATTGATTCTCTGTACCAGCTATATGCTAGGCTAGAAACTAAGATAAAACTATGAGCATGATATTCACCATCCCTGACTCAATGAAACTAGATTAAACAATTGCACTGATCACCACCTGTGAATAAGGCCCATAAAGAAAACTAAAGGTTTCTGCAACAGAGAACAGTAGTTAGTGGGGAGCTAGTTTGGATATGGGAGCCAGAGAAGGCCTTGAAGAACTGGTGTCAAAGTGGAGACCTCAGTGATAAGAAAAAGCTGATCACGCTGTGGGCCTGAGGAAGACAATACTGGATTAGAGGGATTGGTGTGTGTGGAAAAGATCATCATGTCTTCACCTGACTGAAAGAGGGAGTAAGTGTGGCATTCTCCATCAAGAACATTCTGAGTTATGTGCCAGGCCTGTGGAAGGCCTCAGCAGAGTTTTAAGCATGGGAGCGCACACAATCCTATATTCTTTTTTATATATTTTTCTCATTTTAATTTTTAACAACTTTTTAATTTGAACTAGTTTTAGACACACAGGAAAGTTACAAATATTGTGCAAGAAATTTCTGTATATTCCTCACCCCATGTGCCCTAATGTTTTTGTCTTAACTGTACTATGTCAAGCACAGAAGAATAATGAAGAACAGGAAGTTCACACAGTAAAATATTATTAACTTGACTATAGACTTTATCTAATTTTCACCAATTTTTTGTCTGACTTCAATCCTAGGATCCTATCTACGATCCCACATGGATGGCTTGCTTTTTAAAATACCCATTCAGGCCCTGGCTGATGTGGTTCAGTGGACTGAGTGCCGGCCTGCAAACCTAAAGGTCGCCCGTTTAATTCTCGGTCAGGGCACATGCCTGGGTTGTGACCAGGTCCCCAGTTGGCAGCAGTGGGCAGTCGGGGAGAGGGGAGAGGAAACCAACGTTTCTCTCCCTCTCTTTCTCCCTCCCTTCCCCTCTCTCTAAAAGTAAATAAATAAAATCTTTTAAAAACAAACAAACAAACCACTCAGCTATAGGTGGTGAATGGCTTGGGAGGCTTTAAGAATAGTAGTAGGGACTTCCGGCAAAGATGGAGGCATAGGTAGACACACTGTGCCTCCTTGCACAACCAGAATAAGGACAGCAACAATTTAGAAACAAAAAAAACATGCAGTACTGACAGAAAATTGAACTATATGGAAATCTAACAACCAAGGAGTTAAAATAGACACATTCATCCAGACCGGTAAGAGGGGGAGAGTCAGGCGGCCAGGCGGAGAGGGGTCAAGGCAAAAAAAATGGTGGCTGGTGAACCCTGGGTGCAGGGCGGCAGCAGGCAAACTCAGTGAGGCGGCAGACTGTGGAGGGGCGCAGCACGCAAGGCGGTTGGCAGACCAGGCAGTCCCACATTCACGAGCAGATAAACCAGGTGAAACGGGAATGAGATGGACCTCGCAACCTAGGGCTCCAGCACCGGGAAATAAAGCCTCAAAACACCAACTGAAAGTACCTATGGGGGTTGAGGCAGTGGGAGAGACCCCCAACCTCACAGGAGAGTTTGTTGGAGAGACCCAGGGTCCAGAAAGTACACAAGCCCACCCACACGGAGATCAGCATCAGAAGTCCCCAGTTTGCTTGGGGAAAGCAGCAGAAGGGACTGATATCCAGCAGAGATAGGAGCAAGCATCATTGTTCCCTCTCAGACCACTCCCCCACAAACAGTGTCACAACGCAGCAACATGGGTTGCCCCGCCCTAGTGAATACATAAGACTCCACCCCTCATTACGTAACAGGCGTGTCAAGACAAAAAAAATGGCCCAAATGAAAGAACAGAGCAAAGCTCCAAGAAAAAATACAACTAAGTGATGAAGAGATAGCCAACCTATCAGATGCACAGTTCAAAACACTGATCAGGATGCTCACAGAATTGGTTGAATTTGGTTGAAAATTAGATGAAAAAATGAAGGCTATGCTAAGTGAAATAAAGGAAAATGCACAGGGAACCAATAGTGTTGGGAAGGGAACTGGGACTCAAATCAATGGAGTGGACCAGAAGGAAGAAAGAAACATCCAAACAGAAAAGAAGGAAGAAACAAGAATTTAAAAAAATGAGGAGAGGCTTAGGAACCTCCGGGACATCTTTAAACGTCCCAACATCTGAATTAATGGGGTACCAGAAGGAGAAGAGGAAGAGCAACAAGTGGAAAACTTATTTGAACAAATAATAAAGGAGAACTTCCCCAATCTGGCAAAGGAAATAGACTTCCAGGAAGTCCAGGAAGCTCAGAGAGTCCCAAAGAAGTTGGACCCAAGGAGGAACACACCAAGGCACATCTTAATTACATTACCCAAGATTAAAAATAAGGAGAGAATCCTAGAAGCAGCAAGAGATAAGGAGACAGTTACCTACAAAGGAGTTCCCATCAGACTGTCAGCTGATTTCTCCAAAGAAACTTGCAGGCAGGAAGGGGCTGGAAAGAGGTATTCCAAGTCATGAAAGGCAATGACATCCAAGACTGCTCTATTCAGCAAAGCTTTCATTTAGAATGGAAGGGGACATCAGGTACTTCTCAGATAAGGTCAAGTTCAAGGAGTTCATCATTACCAAGCCCTTATTATATGAAATGTTAAAGGGACTTATCTAAGAAAAAGAAGATAAAAAAACATGAATAGTAAAATGACAGCAAACTCACAATTATTAACAACCACACCTAAAACAAAAACAAAAGCAAACTAAGCAAACAACTAGAACAGGAACAGAAACACAGAAATGGAGATCATATGGAGGGTTATCAACAGGGGAGTGGGAGGAGGAGAGAGGGGGAAAAGGTACAGAGAATAAGTAACATAGACGGTGGGTAGAAAATAGACGGGGGGAGGACAAGAATAGTGTGGGAAATGTAGAAGCTAAAGAACTTATAACACATGGATATGAACTAAAGGGGGGAATGTGGGTGGGAGAGGGTATACAGGGTGGAGGGGAGTGAAGGGGGAAAATGGGAGAACTTAAATAGCATAATCCATAAAATATATATATATTTTTAAAAAAGAACAGTATCAGGGAATCATTCTAAGGTTGTTGCTATATTCTAGGACAAGAGTTTAAGAGTAGCCCAGCCTAGGGCAACAGCAGGATAGAAGCGGATAGATTCAGGATAAAATGTCTGGGCAAAATTGACAAGATATGCCTATAGACCAGATTTGGGGGTGAGACATGGGGGCAAGGATAACTCCCCTGTTCTGCCTTCAGTGAATGAACGTGTGATGATACATCTACTGGGTGAGTAAGATCAGGGAAAGTGAAGGTTTTAGGGTCAAGATGGGAAGCTCAGTTTTGGATGCCAGTGAAATTCCTAAGTAAAGATGTCAGTGAGACAGCCATATCATCCCATTCAGAGAGGAGAGCTAGGCTAGAGATTGGATGTCACTACTACCACCTACAGAGAGGATGACAAAGGAGAGGGCCAGGAAGTAAGTGTAAGGATCTTTACCATCATGAAACAGTGGGGGAGGGGATCCAGCAAAGAAGTCCAATGACAAGAGGGGCAAGAAGACAGTCATACAAACAGGATGAAGATTGTCAGTACCATGCAAGTAGTGATGCACTGGGGTGATGGCATTACAGGTCAGCCTGGGTAGGCTGACATGTGAGTGGAGAAGTCAAGAAAGCATGTGTGGTCAATTCTTTCAAGAATTCTGGCCATGAAGTATGGCAGAGAAATGGGGTAATGTGGCACCTGAGAAGGTTTGTGCAGGGCAGAGATGCTAGAGAATGTTGTGGGCTGACGGAATGGTCCAAGAGAGGGGCGGGATTAAAGATGTGGTAAAAGGAAGGAAGCTAAATGGGAAAAGTTGCTGAAGAGAGAAGAGAGAACCCATAACTCAAGTGAAGGGACTGGACACTACCAGAAGGAGGCAAACTTCTGTAAAGAAAAGAAGAAAAAATAGACACACCTATTTATAGTCTTTGAGAGAATGTGAGGTTCCATTTGCTTTAGTGGGAGTGAGAGTAGGAGAGTAGGACTCTTGAAATATGGCTGTTGCTAAGAGGGTGTCACATCAAGTGATGTGAGTTTCAGGCTGGTATAGATGCTTTCCAGGGAAACTACCTAGTCTCCGAGAAGATGGTGCTACCAGCCAGACAAATGACAATGGGAGTTAGCTCTTCCAGAATAGCACTAAGGAGGCAAAGAAATAGCAAAGGCACAACTAAGGCACTCAAATAGCTGTTGAATAAATATATAAGTGGATGAATGAATAGATGAGTTGACACACCAATTAATCAATTCATAAATTAAAGCCTATTATGAAAGTAAAGCAAGAGGAGACAAGAGTGTGGAGTAATGTGATATGCTTTAAATGCCTAGAAATGAAGTACTGTATATGGAGAACTCTTATGGTGAAACAATAAAACATGAACTAACCCAATTTTTTTTAAAGTAAAAGGTATGAATAGACATTTCTCCAAAGAAGATATACAAATGGCCAATACAGTACATGAAAAAATACTCAACATCCTTAGCCATCAGGGAAACAGAAATCAAAACAACGAGATATCACTTCACACCCACTGAGATGGCCATAATTAAAAAGAAAGACACTAACAAGTGTGAGCAGGGATAAAGAGAAATGCAATCTTCATATACTACTAGTGGGATATAAAATGGTGCAGCCACTGTAGAAAACACTCTGGCAGTTCTTTGAAATGTTAAAAACAGAATTACCATATGAGTTACCATGATTCTTCTCCTAGGTATATATCCAGTAGAAATGAAAACATATGTCCACACAAAAATTTGTACACTGATATTCACAACAGCATTATTTGTAAGAGCTGAAATGTGGAAACAACACAAAGGTCCATCAACTGATGGTCTACCCATACAGTGAAATATTATTCAGCCATAAAAATAAATGAAGTTTTTTTTGAAGGTCTACTTAGGTTTATTCAATGATTCATGAATTGGGAAGCATCCCACCTACCAAACAGAAAGGAGCTCTGAGGAGCTATACAAAATGAAAGCTTTTTATAGGCAGAATGAAGCAGGGAAAGGAAGTTATTCTAGCAAAGAGTGAATTGTTTCAGGCAAGATCACCTTGCTTTGGAGGAAGGTGAAGGTCTATCAGACAAATAACCTCACTAGTGCTGAGCAGATAATTCCAGACTGGTTAAGATTGCATTCCTGGGGGAGGTTGAAACTACAGTTAGATAGGTATTAAGCTTTGGTTTGGTGATGTGGGCTTAGCACAAGTGACTCCATTTTGGGCCTATTTCTTTTTTAACAATGGTATGGGCAATCAGGCATTTAATAAGGGGGGTTTCCGTGTTTTTAAAGACTTTATTTATTTATTTTTAGAGAGAGGGGAAGGGAGGAAGAGAGGGAGAGAAACATCAATGTGTAGTTGCCTCTTGCACACCCCCTACGAGGGACCTGGCCCACAACACAGGCATGTGCGCTGACTGGGAATCGAACCAGCGACCCTTTGGTTCGCAGGCCAGCATTCAATCCACTGAGCCACACCAGCCAGGGTTAATAAGGGTGGTTTCTATGGAAATAAATGAAGTTTTTATTCATGCTAAAACATGAATAAATCTTGACCCTATGCTAAGTGAAAAAAGCCAGTCATGAAAGATCATATACTGTATAATTCCCTTTCTATGAAAAGTCCTGAGGAAAAAAAATAAGCAGGAAGACTTGTGTTATAAGACCAATGCTCTTAAAAAGCTATGGTGGTTAAGACAGTAGAATATTGCCATAAGGAAGAGGAGACAAATAAAGAGCGAAGAGGCCAGAAATAGACTCACACATATGGACAAAATCTATGACAAAAGCAACACTACAGAGCATAGGGAAAAGAAGGCCTTTCCAAAAATTGTGTTGAGTTCAGAGAGGATATCTGACACTTCCTTTGCAGACACCCCCAAGGTCCTGGACTGGTAAATATGTGTATGATAAAACATTCAAGATCATTAGCTGTTGCGGACCGTTCAGCCTGGTTTCAGGAGTTGTAACCCTCACCCCATGGTGTGCTGTGTAAGAGCCAAGGGACCCACTTCATCTGGGTCTGTTCTGTCAAGAGAACGTGAGCTACTAAGGAGACAGAGCTTATCTCCCTGTCAGGAGCACTGCTTCTGCCTCATCCATCTCTGGCCCCAGTGCTTGGTTGGTTAGTCAATGACAGGTAAGACTCCTCACTGGAGGGGCAACCTAAGCCAGACACGACCACTTGGGAGGCCCTCATGGAAGGACTCCGGGGGAGGGGGTGAGCTGCAGCAAAGAGGATGTGATGGACCCTCACCCCCCGGCTATTCTGACATAGCCTGAGTCCTCATTTCTGTCTGGGAGATGTCTTCTGCTTCTTAATCAGCTTAAAGCCTGAAACTATGAGGGCAAGCGGTGCAGCCCTGTGCCAGCCAGGATGGTTCCCTGGGTGATCCAGCATAAAAAAGAATTCCTAAAGTCCTGTGAAACCTGCTTTGCTAAGAATGCACTCATTTAAATGATAAGGGTCTGAGGAGGAAATGAGTATGTCTCCCAAAGTTTGGCAACCCCCTTTCCGGACAGACATTGACTCAGATTAAGCCCTCAGATTTCTTTGACATGTTAAACCTGTATTCCTGTGTATTTGAACCCAATAAAAGCCTAGTGAGGATGGGGCTCTGGGTCATTCTCCTCTGAGAGTTTGTCCACCTCTCCTCCCCAAGCAGATCATGTCTTGGTAGTTTTATTTTCATCCGTGACGGAGGGATGGGGCTCTGGTGGGCGGAGCCCCCCGACATCTGGCACCCAGGACAGGGGCCCCCACAATTAGCTATTTAGAAAATGCAAATTAAAACCATAAGATGTCACTGCACACCTAGCAATATGACAAAAATGAAAAACGCTCACAATATTAAGTGCTTTATCAGCACTTTTTCAGAGTGCTGATAAAGGAGAGGAGCAACTGGAATGTTTATATATTGCTGATGGCAATTAATGATGGAATAAACCACTCTGAAAAAATCTTCAACAAGTAACTTATAAAGCTAAACATACACTGACTATATGCCCTAGGAACTCCAATCCTAGACATTTACCTTGGAGAAATTAAGCCTTGTGTTCACACAAAACACTATATACAAATATTTGCAGCAACCCTAATTCATAATTACTAAAAGCTGGAAACCCTAAATATCCTTAAGTGGGTGAATAAATGCACAGTGGTACATCCACAGGATGAAATACTGCTCAGCATTACAAGGAATGAACTGCAGATACACAACAACTAAGATGGACCTCAATCTTTCACTATACTAAGTGAAAGAAACCCGTCTACAGAAGGTGGGTCTACAGAGGGATCAACACATGGAAAACATTTGGGGGAGGTGGGCAGAGTTGGATCTATTCTGTATCCTGATGGTACTGGTGGCTACAAAATCTATACATTTGTTTAAAATTTCATAGAACTATATACCAAAAGAATAAAGTCAATTTACAAATAGAAATTTGAAAAATAGAATTATACAAAAAAGTATTACCATACAACCTTGCAATTTCAATCCAAGTCTCTACTCAGGAAATGAAAACACCTATCAACACCAAGATTTGTACACAAGTGTCTAGAGCAGCTTTATTTGTTATAGCCAAGATGTCAAAATAATCCAAATGGACATCAGCTGGTGAATGGAGAAAGAAACTGGAGTCTAGCTACACAATGCATTTTAACTCATCAATAAAAAGGAACCAAATACTACAGTATGTATGAACCTCAAAAACAACATGCTAAATGAAAGAAGCCAGATACAAAAGTCCACATATTGTATAATTCTAACTAGATGAAATGCCTAGAAAAGGCAAGTCTGTAAAGAGAGAAAGTAGATCCTGGTCGTTGGCTTGGGAGCAGGTATTGCGAAGCAAGTGAGCATGATGGGCCTTGACAGGTGAGGAAAAGGTTCTAAAACCAGATTATAGATACCTAAATCGCTCTGTAAATTTTCTAAAAGTAAGTGAACTGTACACTTTTAAAAGGTGATTTTATGGTGTATAAATTATATCTTAATAAAACCATTTTTTAAAGTGCTTAGACTATTAGATCTATATTTTTAAAATGAAAACTTGAACCCTACCTCACAGAACACACACAAAAAATTAATTTAACATGGATTATAAAACATAAATTTGAAAACCTAACAATATTTTATTTAGGAAATAATACAGAATAATTTCATGACCCCAGAAGTAGAAGGTGTCCTAAATAGAACACAAAAAGCATTAACCTACCAAAGGAAAAGACTATTGCATACTAGGTCGAACCTTATGAAATTGCCAATATTTGACCATTCTTATCCATAAAAATGGCAATTTCATAGTTAGAAAGCAAATCCAGAGAAGGAAAAGGTATTTGCCTCACATGTAACTAACAGGGCTGGTAGCCTGATTATAAAGAGCTCCTGAAACAAAACAAAAACAGACCACTCAGTAAAAAAATATGCAAGAACTTGAACAGACTCTTCACGAAAGAACAAATCCAGATGGCTAACAGACTAAGAAAAGACACTTAACCAGGAAAATACAAATAAAATTAGGGAGTCAAAAATTAAACCTACATAAAGGACCTCCAGCAGAGTGGCTACAATCAGATAAACTGGTAAGTGCTGGTGAGGATGTAGAGCAAGAAAGACTCTTATTCATACACTGCTGGTGGGAGGAAAAACTGGTAAAGCCACTGGTAAACAGTTTGGTATTATCTATTAATTTGAAGATACTCTATGACCCAACAATTCCACTCCTAACCATTTATTTACCCATCAGAATTGCATGCAAGTATGCACCAGGATAGAGTACATAAATATTCACTGGAATTCTGTAGAAGCCAGTATTGTAACAAGCCACATGTCCATCAGCAGTAGGATGGATAAACAGGTTGTCATGTAGTCATACAGAGAATATGTTACAGTAATGAAAATGAACAAACTCCAACTATAAGCAACAGGGATGAATTTCGCAAGCACAATGCTGAGTGACAGAAGTAGCACCAAATAAATACATATTGCAGATTGCATTGATATGAAAGCCCAACATAGGCAAAACTAACTGATGGGACCAGCAGTCAGGATGTGGCTACCTATAGGAGAAAGGAGTAGGTAAACAGTACTAAGAGGTGCACAAGGGGGAGCTTCTGGGATGCTGACAATGTTCTATTTCATCAGGGTGCTAGTCATATAGATGTGTTCATTCTATGACATATATTCAAAGGTACACTTATAAGTAATTCATGCATCTTTGTGTATGTGTATTAAATTTCAACACAAAAGTTTATTTTTAAAAACGGGCATCCAAATTCTTTAAAAATGTCAACAATAATGAAGGCAAAAAAAAAAAAAAGGCTGGGAAACAGTTCTATATCAAAGGAAATGACACAGATGTGATAACTAAATACAAACATGACTCCTGATTAGATCCTGGATGAAAAGAAAAAAAAACTCTAAAGGATATATTGGACAACGGGGCAAATTTGTGAACTATATATTTGATAGGAGTATTTTGTTAATGTTAAATTGCTTGAGTGTGATAATTAATTTTGTCTCTACAGGAGAATGTCCTTGTTCTTAGGAGAAACAGTCTGAAGAATTTAAGGGTGCAAGGCCATGATGTTTGGTTCAATGGCTCAGGAAAGAAAAGAGATACATACACACATACACGACATATTCATGTGCATTACACTATGCTTTCAACTTTTCTATAGGTCTGAAAATTTTCAAAATAAAAAGTTGGTAAAAAAAAAAAAAAAAAAGCAAAAGCAGGACTTCTGGCCAAGAAGGAGGCATAGGTAGACACACTGTGCCTCCTCGCACAACCAAAATAAGGACAACAAAAATTTAGAAATAAAAAAACATGCAGAACTGACAGAAAATTGAACTGTAGGAAGTCAGACAACCAAGGAGTTAAATTAGACACATTCATCCCAACCAATAAGCCAGGTGAAACTGGGGAGCGAGACAGACCGTGCAACCCAGGGCCCCAGCACTGGGAAATAAAGCCTCAAAACACGGATTGAAAATACCTGTGGGGGTTGAGGCAGCAGGAGAGACTCCCAGCCTCACAGGAGACCCATAGGATCCTAGAACATACACAGGTCCACCCACCTGGGAATCAGCACCAGAAGGGCCCAGTCTGCTTGTGGGAAGTAGCAGAAGGGACTGAAATCCGACAGAGAGCAGAGCAAGCACTATTGTTCCCTCTCGGACCCCACCCCCACATACAATGTCACAACGCAGTGACTGGATTGCCCTGCCTTGGTGAACACCTAAGGCTCTGCCCCTCACATGTAACAGGCAAGATCAGACCAAAAAAAAAAAAAAAAAAAAGCCCCAAACGAAAGAACAGATCAAAGCCCCAAAGCAAATACATGTAAGTAACGAAGAGACAGCCAACCTATCTGATGCACAGTTCAAAGCACTGGTCATCAGGATGCTCACAGAATTGGTTGATTTTGGTCACAAATTAGACAAAAAAATGAAGGCTACAATAAGTGAAATGAAGGAAAACACACAGGGAACCAATAGTGATGGGAGGAAAACTGGAACTCACATCAATGGAGTGGACCAGAAGGAAGAAAGAAACATTCAATCAGAAAAGAATGAAGAAAATGAGGAGAGGCTTAGGAACCTTCAGGACATCTTTAAATGTTCCAACATCCAAATTAATGGGGTACCAGAAGGGGAAGAAGAAGAGCAACAACAAGTGGAAAACTTATTTGAACAAATAATAAAGGAGAACTTCCCCAATCTGGCAAAGGAAATAGACTTCCAGGAAGTCCAGGAAGCTCAGAGAGTCCCAAAGAAGTTGGACCCAAGGAGGAACACACCAAGGCACATCATAATTACATTAGCCAAGATTCAAATGAAGGAGAGAATTCTAGGAGCAGCAAGGGATAAGGGCACAGTCACCTACAAAGGAGTTCCCATCAGACTGTCAGCTGATTTCTCAAAAGAAACCTTGCAGGCAGGAAGGAGCTGGAAAGAAGTATCCCAAGTCATGAAAGGCAAGGACCTACATCCAAGACTGCTCTATCCTGCAAAGCTTTCATTTAGAATGGAAGGGCAGATAAAGTGCTTCTCAGATGAGGTCAGGTTAAAGGAGTTCATCATCACCAAGCCCTTATTATATGAAATGTTAAAGGGACTTATCTAAGAAAAAGAAGATAAAAATATGAACAGTAAAATGACAGCAAACTCAGTTATTAACAACCACACCTAAAACAAAAGCAAACAACTAGAACAGGAACAGAAACACAGAAATGGAGATCACATGGAGGGTTAGCAACAGGGGAGCAGGAGAGGGGGGAAAGGTACAGAGAATAAGTAGCATAGATGGTAGGTAGAAAATAGACAGGGGAGGGCAAGAATAGTGTGGGAACTATAGAAGCTAAAGAACTTATGACACATGGACATGAACTAAAGGGGGGGAATGTGGGTGAAAGGGGGTGTACAGGGTGGAGGGGAATGAAGGGGGAAATGGGACAACTGTAATAGCATAATCAATAAAATATATTTTAAAAAAGAAAAAAAGCAAAAGCAAATCAAACATCTGGCAAAACCAAACAATCTAAGCCAAGTGTTAAAGATACACAGTTGGGTAAGAAAACCATAAGAAGAGAAGAATGTGACCCCAGGTCAAGGCAAGACCAAGGGATGGGAGAGGAGGGGGGCGTCTGAGTGGCTGACAGTATTCTCTTTTTTAACCTGACTGGCAGACACAAGGATATACACTGTATAATAATCCAGTTATTCATTTCTTTTATGGCCTTCTGTGTCTGTATTATATTTCATAATTTTAATATAATTGTGCTTTTACAAAAGAACAAACAGTGTGCAAAATACAGTTGTGTGTGCAGCGCTGCAGGAGGAAGAAAGCAGCCCAGCCACTGAGCTCCAGGCTACCACAGGTCTGCCACCACACTCTGCCAGCACCACTGCACAGCTTCTGCCGTGGTTACACGATCATGACAGGGTTGCTGCCTCTTAGCTGCCAAATGTTCTCATAATTTGGCTGCTACAAAAACACACCTAACTTATGCTGCAGACTGATTTATTAAAGGTGTTGCAAGCTGCTTGTGGTTTTTTTTAATGAAACAAAGTTGTTTTCCAGGAAGTTATTTTCCCATAAGTTGCATATGAACACTTTCCAAAAGATATTTAAAACTCCCATAGGTTTTGGACCTTAATTCTTTTCTTCTGTTATTGCTACAAAGACAAGAGAAACAAAATATTGTTTGCATCTCCTTGGAATTTAATTCCAAAGGACTGGGTCAGTAGACTCACTTACTGAAGAACTAAATATGTAAGACTCCAAGTTGAGAACAACTTCCCTCTATATAAAGATGGAGGAATCCCTGACAGCCTCTCATTAAGGTTATTCTTGACAAGCTGACCATGGACTCCAGAGCCAAACTACCTGCATTCAGACCTCAATTCTTCTATACATAATCTGTGTAACCTTAAGAAAATTACTTATCCTTTTTGTGGCTCAGTTTCTTAATCTGAAACGACATGATTAACATTACCTACCTTACAGGGTTGTTACCAGAATTAAAAGAGTAAATATTCATAAAGTGCTTGGAAATGTGCCTGGTACATATAAGTGTTATAAAAGTATTTGTTACAAGTCAATATTCAAACAAATGAGAGAAGTGGTGGTGCATGGAAATAATCTGGCTGAACAACCACATTCAGAAAATTTGGTTGAAAGAATCGAAGACTATTTGAAAGGAATGAGCTCTAGAGAGAAACAAACTGCTCTGGAATTTAAAAACAGATTCTAGTGTTGCTGTCTAGCTTTAGGTACCAATTTTACCACCTTAAAACTGGCTATTATTTAACACTCTTTCTGTCCTAGTTTACTTGTTTGTAAAATTGGAGCAATGAAAGTTCCTAGCTTACAGGACTGTTGTGAGAATTAAATAATACAGGAAAAATGCCTCACACACAGCAAGCTCTCAATGAATGTTTATAACTATACCAGCATATTTGCGTTATGCTGCCCTATAAAATAAACAGGGCTGTGTACCTGATTCTAGCCTGTTCAAATATATCAACATTTGGTCTACAGTTTAGATGGAGGAATAGAAAAGCTGTTTGTCACATATGCAGCAAAGGTATTAAAGGAGCTGCAGGCCTGACAGTTACCCCATGTCAACAAGGTAAGACAGCAGACCAGAGACAATGGGCTTGAACTACAGTAGTCCCTGATGCCCCTGTACTGACTTTCTGACTGTGAAAAGGATGTGGCTGCTGCTCCATTTCTGACTCCTGTATACATCTTCTGGAAATTGTCTCTTGTGGCTCAAGTTACATACAGAGTTCCCATTCAGTCAAGCTGACACAATATGAAGCCACCACAGTCCACCCCTGTCTACTTGGTACATAAATACACCTATTTTTCACCATAATTAACTCCCAAGTAAAGTCAATCATGAAATCAGGCTCCCACCTAATATAATGCAACTATCCCTCTTGCAACCAAAAACATGCTAACCCTCTCTCCAAAAGAGGATCCAAAGTCCCTGTATGCTCCTTTCTCTTCTAGTTGAGTTGTTTCCCCTTTGATATCCTGTAGAACAAAGAGTATAATCAGTGTTTTGCCATAAGGCTGGAGAGCTAATAGAACCCTAAAATACCATTATGAAGGTATACTGCTGACCTTGCCAGGTACAGAAGAAAAAAGCATTCATCAGCATACCAAGTGCCAGGAAGTATATTGATTTGTTTCAGCAACAAAATCACATCTGGCACAGCAGCTGCAACCATGTAGTTAAGTTTATGATAACTCATTGTCATTCTCCAAGATCTGTCCATCTTCTACACAGGCCAATTGGGTGGGTTTAATGGAGATGAGAGGAATCACCACCCTTGCATCTTTTAGATCCTACGTGGTAGCATCCTTATCTCTGCCATCCTTCCAGGAATATGATACACAGGATGAGCACCCTGTCCTTCCACATCTCCCAGTAGGTTAATTTTCATCCTCACATGAATAGACAACCTTGCAATACAATCCAGGAGATGGTGGTTCTCACAATCATGTCATAGTAAATTTTAGTCCTCTCCAACTTCTTTGAGAACTCACAAACATGCCACGTGTCTTTACAAGTTTTGTGCATAATGCTTGTGACTACCCTAGGCTACATCTATCAACTGTCTTCAAGCAGAGACCTGTATACAGAGGATGTCACACAACAATGAAGAGAAGTTTGTGTTAGAATGCAAGGGAACAGATATCAGGACTGTCAGCTGGTGCTGAAAACAATTTGTTTAAGGCTTTAATCTCACTTCAAAAATCTATGTAAGTATACAGTCTTCACAGAATGAAGTCTCCAGAGTATCATTTTGGAAAGGATGAACAGAATAGTTAGGTCTTATTCATCCACAAAGCTGCTTTTCTTCCCTGTTCTCTAGGACATTCCTCAATCATCCAAACCAGAGAACCCTATGTAACTGTATTCTCTTTTTTCTCCCTTGTCGTCAAGCCCTATCAAGTCTCCCTGCTGAATCTATCACCTTGGCTTCATTCACTGCCTAAACTTTCATTTCTCTTGGATACTGGCAAATAGCTTCCTGCCAGTCTTACTGCCTTACAGTTTCTCCTCTTCCAAATCACCCTTTACACTATCACTCAACGTATCATGCTCTAAAACCGCCTATAATTGTCCTCTTATAAAAATAATAATAACAACAACTAACATTTAGAGAACACTACTTTTGTGTCAAATATTGTGCTAAGCACTTTATACATTGTCACATGTGATCCACACCAGTCCTACGAAGTCTGTACTATTACAAGTTACTGGTAACGATAAAGCATATACTCCAAAGTAGTACAGATTGCTGTTCCAACCCCAACTCCCATGTCCACTATTTTCACCTCTTCCCCATTTACTTGCAGCACAATTTCTTAAACATCCCATACATTATCACATTTACATACCTCATATTGTCACCTTGCCTTTTTAGGTGTTCTACTCATGTTTTAAGTCTTGTCTTTTTAAGTATTCTTATTACACTGAAAAATAACTTGAGGGCAGGATTTTGTGCTTAAAAACTAAAATTTTACTTTTACTAAAACAACTGAACTTAATATGTTCTTTCATGTTTTAAAATTTTTTGCACCCCTCTGGTTGAAAATTGCTGCAATAGCATATAACTGTGAAATCACAAAGTACTAGTAAATTTTACATACTTTACATGCTACCATTTAATGTCATAGTAGTACCAAAAAAAGAAATCTATAAAAAAAGTGAATCTATAAACACAATTCATGTGTTTAAATTTAAAGTTCATTTTTATTTATCTGTATTTATTTTTAACAAGAGAAAGGAAAAGTATATGTGGAAACATGGCTCGCCTCTTCACACAACCATAACAAAATTACAAGTAAGATATAGAACAACTATTGCTCAGAACTGACAGAAATCAAGCTGAATGGAAGTCTGACCACTACAGCATTAAAGAAACCACATGCATCCAGAATGGTAGGAGGGAAAAGATAAGGAATGGGCTGGTCCCACATTCACGTGTGGTGGATGAAAATTTGGGAGAGATATCTCAGGAGCAAGGAGTCCCAGCCCCACACCAGCACCCCCAGCCAGGGTTCCAGCACCAGGAAGATAAGTCACCACAACTTCTGGCTGCAAAAACAAGCAGGAACTGAGTCAGTGGAAGAAACTGCTGGAGCCCAAATCAGTACCTCTTAAAGAATTCACACTGGACTCACCTACTCAGACTCTCTCCCTCTGGGCTCTAATGATGGGATGGCAGCTTGAAGGGTACCACTGGTGTGCAGGCTGAGGTGTCTGGCACCAAGGTGAGCAGAGGCCATTGTCCCTAGTCTGGGCCCTCACCCCACAGAGCCAGCAGACTGGTTCCTAAGATTCCATTAACCTGGCTAATACTGTTTAACCTGCCGTGGAGATCCCCAGGGACGCTGTCCCACACAACCTACGGGCTCACCCAAGCTGCTTTTTCATATGAATGGTCTTGGCTTCTGCTTCACAACTTCCTAAATCCTCTCAAACAAGCAGCAGCTGGCCTCAGTAAGCCCTAGGCCCAGAACTAGAAGCCTAGATTCACAGTTTGGCTTCACCTGGGAATCTCTAAGCCCAGCCCAAGTAGCAGCCATCTCAGATGGCTTTACAGATCAGGCAGATGGCTTCGGGCAAAACACAGGTGGGGGCTGATCTTGGCCTGCACTACCTGGGTAACCCTAGGGGCCAGCACACCCAGTGGACAGCTACAGACCACATTGGAGCACCTTCACCCTGCCCCTGTACATGGAGAGAAGAGGTTGGTAGTAAGTGGTCACGGCCAATCCTTGCAGCTGACTGGCCTGGGTAAATCCCTCCCATAGATCTACCAACAGCAACCAAGTCTCAACTACAAGAGGAGGGTGTACTCAGCCCACACAAAGGGCACACCTCGAGTACCCAACTTGGGTGATAGGGGAGGCTGTGCCACTGGACCCTACAGGACACCTACTACATTAGGCCATGATACCAAGACACAGGAAGGCTGCCAAAGTGAGGAGACAAAGAAACATGGCCCAGATGAAAGAACAGACCAAAACTCCAGGAAATAAATAAATAAATAAAATGGAGATAAGCAATCTATCAGATGCAGAGCTCAAACACTGGTTATAAAGGATGCTCAAGGAACTTAGTGAGGACCTCAGCAGCATAAAAAAGATCCAGTCAGAAATGAATGATACACTATTGAAATAAAGACCAATTTACAGGGAAACAACAGTAGTGTAGGTGAAACTGAGAATCAAATCATGATTTGGAACACAAAGAAGCAAAAAAACCATTCACAGCAATAAGAAAAGAGAATCCCAAAAAACAATGACAGTAACCAGACTGTGGGATAACTGTAAGCAATCCAACATTTGTATCATAGGGATGCCAGAAGGAGAAGAGAAAGGGCAAGAAATTGGAAATATATTTGAAAAAATAGTGAAAGAAAACTTCCCTAATTTGGTGATGGAAATAGACATACAAGTCTAGGAAGCACAGAGAGTCCGAAACAAGATGGATGCAAAGAGGTCCACTCCAAGACACATCATAATCAAAATGACTAAGGTTAAAGATAAAGAGATGGAAGGGGATGTGGAAGAATGGGTGAGAGATGATGGGATTAAGAAGTATAAGTAGGTAGTTGCAGAATAGCCATGAGGATGTAAAGTACAGTATAGGAAAGGGAGTAGCCAAAGAATTTATTCACATGATCCATGGACATGAACAAGAGTGGGGGGAATTTCCCCATTTATTTGATTTGACTATTTTATAATCTGAATTATTGGGACACTTTGCCTATTTATTTCTTTCCAAAAAAATCCATTTTTACACCAGGACCTTAATCTAGCTGATCCTGTTAAAATAAAATTTAATTTTAGGTAACTAACCAAAGGACTTATGCATTTAATGGTTGGTTTAACTAAAATTTCCAGTTACTAGGTTCTGTGAATATTAATTTCCTAAAAGAGTGAGAATGAATATATTATTATTATTATTTTAGAGAATAATGAGATACCCAAAGAAACCTGGAAAACTTGACCAGACCAAGCTCTGAGACAAAAACCATAGCCACCTAGTGAACTAACTGTATGCTACAAAGGCTTTTTTTATAGTATAGGATGTGACTGCTTCATCTAGAATACCTGCTTTTTCTGGGTTTTCTGGACACAACACAATTTGCATAAGTTGTTTTGGACAAATCTAATTGTGGTCTGCTAATTTATCAACTATATGACTCCAGCAAGTAATTTAATGTCTCTGCACTTCATTTCTCTCTTTTATAAAATAGACTAAAAATAGCAAAACTCTACCTCACAGGGTTGCTATAAGAATCACATGATTTCTTATATATAAACAAAGTTTCATTTGAGACAATAGAACAAAATCAAAAGAAAAGTCCTTCATTTTACTTTTATTCTTTTATTCTTTGCCTAGAATTTCATGTGCATTGCAAGAATGAGCACATTAACAAGTTCACATAACAAAGTCACTAAATATCTTCGTGAACTTGGGCTCAAGTTCCATGTGCCTCAGTTTCTTCCTTTTTAAAAAATGAGATCTTTTAACTAGAAGCATCTAAATAACAAAGTGCCTTTTTTATCCTCACCCTAGGACATTTTTTTTTTCATTGCTTTTAGAGAGAGGGGAAGGGAGAAAGGAAGAGAGAGAAACATTGATGTGAGAGAGAAGCATCAATAGATCCATTGCCTCCTGTATACACCCAGACCACGAATGAAACTGCAACACAGGTACATGCCCTGAGTGGAAATCAAACCCGTGACTTTTGGTTTACGGGGCATGCTCCAACCAACTTGAGCCACATTGGCCAGGACCCAAGTGCCTTTTATTAATTCTAAAGTAAATAAAAATAAAATATAGGATTTATAATATAAATGAATTCTATGATTTGATGGAGCCATTTTGTCCAAGATGCTTAGCAAAGGAAATCTATGATAGGGCTCCTGAATAGTATGACATATTTTAGAGACTTACACTTCTCAGCCATAAACCAATGGAATCGAGTCATTTAAAATCTAGTCACTAGTGACAGTGCAGGTTAACGTTAACAAACATATTGCATTTAATCTTGAAAACAAAGGTGTACAACTGTTTTTCATGTAAATTGGCTTTGTCTCTGGATATTCATGAACCCCAATTTAGAATAATCTATTTTAAGAGTAACACAGCGAGAAAGTACACTTTTGAAACTTAATACATGTAAACAATGTCCCTAGGTTGAGAGCCTGCATCTAAATCCCACCAATTTTCTAGGACCCAGCTCAGAGTCTGCTCTAGCACTCTGGACAGGCAGATGAGCTCTCTCCATCCCGCTTCTGTGGCCCCTAGGACAATATTTCTTTCCCCAAACGTTCTACTTCCTGGCATTACGGTGATTGGTTCCTTGCTCCCCCTAACCAACTATAAATTCTCTGAGACTGCTTCACTGTTCATGAAGCAAGCACGCAATAAGTATTTGTTAAAATAAACTCATAAATTAATATAATTTTCTTAATTTATGGACAGAACTACAAATTATAAAGCATTAGAAGTGATTCTGGGTAAAGTCCTGAACTGAACAGCCTGGTTCCATATTGAGGCATTTTGACGCTATTTGAGGGGAAGCTGAGGACAGAAATAAGTTGCTAGAGGCAAAAAATAAAGCCTAGGTAAGAAAAAGCAATTTGATCTCTGTTTTAATTAAGGAGGAGCTAAACAATTTTCCTTCCCAAAACTTTTTTGTTTTTAAATTCATCCAAGGGGGAGAAAATATCTCAGATAACTAGACTTGAAAATCCTTATAAATTTACAATTCATTTTAATGGTGAACCTTGGGACTAAGCTTTAATTAACTGTCCAAGGTCACTTCAGTAGTAAGTGATATGGCTTGGGTTGAACCACAGCATGTGCATTTCCCTACATTTCCAAAATTTTTATTAATCAATATATTTTGTACAGACTTACATGTGAGCACAGCTACAACTGAAATAAAAAAAAAATTGTATCAGCCAGAAAACTTTGCTGTTTATGTGTGTACCTGTGTGTACAATGTATGCATGTTTAAACACTAAGGATATGGATGGAGAAACCAAAAACATTTCCATTCACATAGAAGGAATCATAAATTCTAAATGAGTGGGCTAGTAGTTATTTTCAAGGTAATGTTAAATGTGTAAACTTCAAGGACAAGTATTGAGGTTAACTGTTTTACTGCCTTTTTCATTTAAATCTAGAAGAGCTCTAAAGAAAATAAGACTCCCTAAAAATTCTAGACTTGATATCAAAGTAGATAATTTTTTTTAGAGATGTAAATTTTATTGCTTCTCAGCCTTTTGGCTAAGAGCAAGTGTACAGATATAAATTTTGTATTTATTTCTTAAAACAATTTATTTTTTAAAGATTTTATTCATTTATTTTTAGAGAGAGGGGAGGGAAGGAGAAAGAGAGGGAGAGAAACACTGATAGGTTGCCTCTCACACACACCCAAATGGGGACCTGGCCTGCAACCCAGGCATGTGCGATCTTCCAGTTCGCAGGCTGGTGCTTGATCCACTGGGCCACACTAGCCAGGACTAAAATTTTTATTTAAATATATAAATGTGGTATAAATCTATGGTAATAAATTTTAGTCTTTTTTAACTTTTTAAATTTCCACTTATATTCAATATTATTTTGTATTAGTTTCAGGTGTATACCATAGTGGATAGACAGTCATACACTTTCAAATTGTTCTCCCAATATTTCAGTACCCAACTGGTACCATACATAGCTATTACAATATTATTGACTATATTCTCTATGCTAATTTACATCCCCGTGACTATTTTGAAACTACCAACCTACACTTCTCAATCCGTTGACCTTTTTCACCCAGTATACTAACCCTTTTCCCTCTGCCAACCATCAGTCTATTCTATCTATGAATCTGTTTCTGTTTCTTCCTTTATGTTGTTCTTTAGATCCCACACATAAGTGACATCCTATCATATTTCTCTTTTTCTGACTTATTTCACCTTAGCATAATATCCTTTAGGTCTATCCCTGATGTCGCAAAAGTTAAGATTTTGTTCTTTTTTATGGTTATATATTATTAATATTTTTAATCTTTTTTTATTCTTCTTAAAGAAGCCCCCTTAACATTTCGTGTCATACAGGTTTGATGACGAGGAACTCCTTTAGCTTTTTCTTGTCTAGGAAGCTCTTTATCTGTCCTTGGATTCTAAATAACAGCTTTGCTGGGTATAGCAATCTTGGTTTTTGTTTTTCATCATTGCTAATATTTCTTGCCAATCCCTTCTGGCCTGCAATGTTTCTGTTCAGAAATAAGCTGATAGTCTTATAGAAACTCCCTTGTAGGAAACTAATTGCTTTTCTCTTGCTACTTTTAAGATTCTCTTTGTCTCTAACCTTTTGCATATTAATTATGATGTGTCTTGGTTTGGGTTTCTTTGGATTCACCTTGTTTGGGACTCTGTACTTCCTGCACTTGTATGTTTATTTCTTTCACCAGGCTAGGGAATTTTTCTGTTATTATTTTTTCAAATAAGTTTTCAATTTCTTGCTCTTTTCTCTTCATACCCCCAAGAAGCAAATGTGGATATCTTAAAGTTGTCCCAGAGGCCCCTTACACTATCCTTTTTTTTTTCCTTTTGAATTCTTTTTTGTTTTTGCTGTTCTGATTTGATGTTTTCTCCTCACTTATATTCCAAATCACTGATTGGATTCCCTGTTTCACCTACTTGACTGTTGATTCCCTGTAATTTATTTTTTATTTCGGTTAGTATATCCTTCATTTCTGACTGGTTCTTTTTTATGGTTTCTATGTCCTTTTTTTAAAAAAATTGTTGTTCAAGTACAGTTGTCTCCATTTTCCCCCCACTCCAGCCATCTCCACCTCCCACCCTTGATCCTACCCCTCTTTGGCTTTGTCCATGTGTCATTTATACATGTTCCTTGACAACCCTTCCTCCTTTCTCCCCATTATACCCTCCCACCTCCCCTCTGGTTACTGTCAGTTTGTTCTTAATTTCAATGTCTCTGGTTATATTTTGCTTGCTTGTTTGTTTTGTTGATTAGGTTCCACTTATAGATGAGATCATACAGTATTTGTCTTTCACTGACCTAATCCTAAAACACCAATTCAAAAGAACCTATGCACCCCAATGTTTATAGCAGCACAATTTACAATAGCCAAGTGCTGGAAGCAACCTAAGTACCAACCAGTAAATAAGTGGATAAAAAAAACTGTGGTACATTTACATGATGGAATACTATGCAATAGAAAGAAGGAGCTCCTACCCTTTGCATTACCTTGGATGGATCTAGAGAGCATTATGCTAAGTGAAATAAGCCAGACAGTGAAAGACAAATTCCATGTCCTTTTTTATGCTATTAAAGTTCTCACTAAGTTCCTTGAGCATCCCCATAACCACTGTTTTGAACTCTGTATCTGGTAGTCTGCTTGCCTCCATTTCGTTTAGTTCTTTTTCTGGAGATTTCTCCTTTCCTTTGCAAATAGTTTCTCTGTCTCATTTTGGCTGATTCTCTATATTTGTTTCTATATATTAGGTAGAGCTGCTACATCTCCCAGACTTGGTAGAATGGCCTTATGTAGTAGGTGTCCTATAGGGCCCAGTGATGCAGCCTTCCCATTCACCCAAGCTGGGCATACAGGTGCACCCCCTGGGTGGGCTGTATGCACTGCCCTGTTGTAGCTGAGCTTTGATTGCTTTTGGCACATCATTGGAAGAGACTGACCCCAGGCCAATCAACTGTGAGGATTAGCTACAACTACAGAGGAGGAGCTGCTGTTCAGGGGCCAACCCTATGCCAACTGACTTGCTTCAGTGAGGCTTTGGTACCTGCTGAGTGTACCTCTTGAATGTGTAGCTAGTGGAGGTGGAAGGATGCTGATCTAGCATGATCTATAGCTTTCTATTGGGTGTACTGGTTCTGGGGCCTCCCAGAAGATGGAAAGTCAGCCACTGCCTCTGTCCAACATGAGCAATGTGCTGATGGCTGCTACCTGTACTGGGCATGGAGGTACCCAGAAGAGGCCACACTGCTAACTAAAGCCAACTGCCACTTAATGCCGGGCCTGCGGCCATTAGCCAGAGGTATGGAGTACTAGGGTACACAGAAGCCAGATCTGTTTGTTTGAGGCATTTTAGGAAAGACCAATGCCTGAGGCCAGATAGGCCATATGTATAGAAAAGCCACTGGAAACAGCTTGGATGGGCCCACAAGTTAGGTGAGGTGGAGTCTCAAAGAATCACCAGGGTAGGGCTAATAGTGAGGTTGACAGAGTCTTGTATTTGACACCCTCCTGCCAGTTCTATGGGGAATGGGCTCAGCAAAGGAACAATAACCACTGCCAGCACTCCTGTCTGGGGGAAAGCTGCCCCTCCAGCCTTCACCCCAAAGCCAGACAATTCAGTTCCTTCCCTTATGTTCCTGGTGCCTTTCAAGCTGCTGCCCCAGTGCTGGAGCTAAGTCTGAGTAAGCTGGTGTGCAGTTCTTTTAAGAGGAATGTCTGGAACTCCAGAAGCCCTCCATCTCACTCACCTCAATTCCCACTGGTTTTCACAGTCAGAAGTTATGGGGGCTTTTCGTCTCAGCACTGGACCCCTGGGCTGGGGCTTCTGATGTGGGGCTGGGACCTTAGCGAGGTCCTCCACAGCTGAGATATCCCTCCCAATTTTTAACTGCCACACATGGGTATGGGACCAACTCATTCCTTGTCTCTGACACTCCTACCAGTCTCGATGTGACTTCTTTATATCCTTAGTTTTAGGACTTCCCTTCAGCTAGGTTTCAGGCAGTTATGAAAGATGGTTGTTGTGCAATTTAGTTGTAATTTTCATGTGGTTGTGAGAGGTTCTGAGTACTGTGTTTACCTATACCACCATCTTGACTGTAACCTCAATGTAGATAATCTTAAACCAACATTTCTCCCTTATCAAGGTAACATTTCTCTCCAGTTAATGACTGGGGATTTAGATATTTGTTACAAAGTCATTATGTAAAAAAAATCTTCAGTTCTTTTGGATGGGGGGTATTGAATTGACAGAGGCTTTCTTTGCAACTAATTCACTTATGTGGGCACTCTAAGACACATGCTGGTGTTCATTCAGAATGGAAAGCAAGATAACATGGATGCCTACAAAGATAGTCTTTAAAACTCTGCCTATGTGTTGCCAGGAATCTGTTTCCAGTTAAAGTGTTTCACTGTAATGGCCGTTAAATGATCACAGTTCTACCCACTCCAACACACACTTTTTTTTTAAATAAATAAAATTTTGGATATCTTTCATTCTTTGCTTCCAACACTGTACACACAGCTGGTTCAAGGACTGGCAAACAGCATGTGTTCCTGAACAGTAAGCTTCAGGAACAATCCAAGGTTACCCACAGACTTTGCTGACAGTGCCTGAAAATTGCAGTGCATTCCAAGAACACAAGAGGAATAATCTTTGTTTTTGGATGAACTCACATCCCCTCAAATTTCTGCTGTTGTTTATTAAATTGCAGATATTCCTTAACTTTCCCCTGAACCTGTCTTACCTGGGAAGCATTAAGGCCTCGTAATGAAAGTGGCTCTCAAGCTGCACTTCTGTTCTTGCCAGGACCCCACCCTGACCCACTTGGACTTGTAATGTTATCCTTTCCTCAGCCCCAGGAGAGGACCCAGTTCTCCACTGCTCTCATCCTGGGCGGAAACAGGTCTAAGGCTGGGAAGGGCGCCAAGAGAGATCTTTTCATTGGTTTCTGTTCCCTGTCATTTGTGGAAGGAAAATAAACACCCAACAATCACAAATTGTTAGGCAGATGTAAAAGAGATCCAATTAATCATAAATACTATTTTGAAGTTATATCTGCACAGCTGTTTTGAAAGTGGATAACCCTAATAATATTTTTTTCTCTTAGGTTTGTTTTTTTTTTTTTAGTATGTTTTATTGATTATGCTATTATAGTTGTCCCAATTTTTCTCCCTTGGCCCCTCTCCACCCAGTTTCCGCCTTCTGTCCAGCAATTCCCTCCTTGGTTCACGTCCATGGGTCATGCATGTTAAATTCTTTGGCATCGCCATTGCCTATACTGTTCTTAACATCTTCCTGTCTATTTTGTACCTACGGAATTGTGCTTCTAAATCCCTATACCTTTTCCCACGTACTCCCCTTCCCCCTCCCAGATGATAAACCTCTAAATGATCTCCATATCTATGATTCTACTCCTGTTCTAGTGTTTGCTTAGTTTGTTTTTGTGTTTTAGATTCAGCTGTTGATGGATGTACATTTGTTGTCATTTTAATGTTCACAGTTTTGATCTTCTTTTTCCTAAACAAGTCCCTTTAACATTTCATATAATAAGGACTTGGTGATGATGAACTCCTTTAGCTTTACCTTGTCAGGGAAGCACTTTATCTGTCCTTCAATTCTAAATGATAGCTGGATAGAGTAATCTAGGTTGTAGGTGATTGCTTTTTATCAGCTTTTATAGTTCTTGCCATTCCCTTCTTGTCTGCAAAGTTTCTTTTGAGAAATCAGCTAATAGTCTCAGGAGAACCACTTTGTAGGTAACTCTCTGCTTTTCTCTTGCAACTTTTAAGAGTCTCTCTTTCTCTTTAAACTTTGGCATTTTAATTATGATGCATCTTGGTGTGGACCTCTTTGGGTCCAACTTTTTGGGGACTCTGTGGGCTTCCTGGACTTGTATGTCTACTTCCTTTGCCAAATTAGGGAAGTTTTTTTTTTTCATTATTTTTTCAAATAGATTTCCAATTTCATGTTCTTCCTCTTCTCCTTCTGGCACCCCTATGATTCTGATGTTGGCCCTTTTGGATACAAGTCAGAGTCTTCTTAAACTCTCCTCATTTTTAAAAATTCTTGTTTATTCTTTTTGTTCAGTTGAATGTTTATTTCTTTCTTATGTTCCAAATCATTGATTTGAATCCCGGCTTCCTTCCCTTCACTGTTGATTTCCTGTGGATTTTTCTTTATTTCCCTTAGTAGAGCCTTCATTTCTTCCTTTATGCTTTTGCCATATTCACTGAGATCTTTGAGCATTCTGACCACCAGTGTTTTGAACTTTGCATCTGATGGGTTAGTTATCTACACATCGCTTAGTTCTTTTTCCGGGATTCTGTTCTGCTCCTTCATTTGGGCCATATTTCTTTGTCTCCTGATTTCAGCAGCCTCCCTGTACCTATGTACTAGGTAGAACTGCTTGGATTCTGTTTTGGCACACCTGTTACGTCATATGGGGCAGAGCCTTGGGTATTTGCCAGGGTGGGGCCACCATGACTCTGTGTGTAAGGGAGGGGTTGAAGAAGGGATAATGCCACTGCTGGCTGACTTCTGAGAGCTTGCCTGGTCCTCTCCCCATTTCTAGTCATTTTGCCCACTTCCTGTATGCAATTGGTGCCCCTCCAGCTGCTGTCCTGGTTGTGGTTCCCAGGGTGGGTGGGTGGGCGTATGTACTGGCAGTTTCTTCTGCTGTCCCAACCCCTACTGGGTTTACAGCCAGAAGTTACATTATTTCATTTTTCCTAGCACTGGAGCCCTGGGCTATATGGTCTGGCCTAGGTCTGGGCTTGCTTGCTCACAAGGTGTCCCCCTGATTTTTATCCACCACATGTGATTGTGGGGCTGCCCACTCTCCTGGCTCACTACGCTGAATCCTCTTCACCCCAACTCCCTGTCTCTGCCCCTCCTATCCATCTGGATGAATAAACCTTTTTTAAATCCATGGTTATCAGACTTCAGTACAGTTCTGGGTGTTTTTCCAAGTAATTTTCTGGAAGTTCTGAGTGTTTTTCATTTTCAAGTTAGTTGTGTTCCTTCTTATAGTTGTGCAGTGAGGCAAGGCATGTCTATCAATGCCTCCATCTTGACCAGAAGCCCCAATAACACTAATAATATTAAGATGAAGCCTCTGTTAAAAAGTGACTACATATTGTTCAAGTTTTGATTACTTCTTTGTTTGACAATTAAAAATCACTCTCAATTAGTTACGCACACACTGTAAAAGAGCAGTTCATCCCTTTGTCACATTTTCTCCCTTCTGCAGTTTATATAATGTCTCTCTGTTCAACAAATGGCAGTAGAATGTCAAGATGGAGTTTATTAAGAAAACAAATCATTCCTGGCTGGTGTAGTTCAGTGGATTGAGTGCAGGCTGTGAACCAAAGGGTCACCAGTTCAATTCCCAGTCAGGGCATATTCCTGGGTTGCAGACCAGGTCCCCAGTGGGGGCTACATGAGAGGCAACCATACAGTGATGTTTCTCCTTCTCTTTCTCCCTCCCTTCCCCCCGTCTAAAAAATAAATAAATAAATTCTTTAAAAAAAGAAAGAAAACAGATCAATTAAAGCCTACCTAAAAATAAGACTCTACAACTCTGCTTTTTGAAAAAGGCATGTTTGAGGTAAAAAGAAACATCAGTACACCCTCAAGAATTGCTTAGACTGGTGCCTCAGTCCAGCCCCAAAGGAAGATCAAGACAGTAACGAAAAAGAATATAACCACCTCCAACTTCCTACTTTCCTAAGGATTTCCCATTTCTGCCCTTTCTAGATTAAATGGAAATTTCTTGACATTAGGAACATGTGCCATTATTCAGCCTTCTCTTCCACAGAGCCTGACTTAGTGTCTTGTACAGAGCTAGTGTTCAGTAATGTCAACATTACTGAGTGTTCCCACTGATGACCTTCTAGCAGGGACACTCCAGTTCCTAGAACACTAGGAGCCCTGAGGCTCTCAAGAAGTCACCCAGGCGGGGCCTCTAGTCATTCACTGGAGAAAATCCAATAATGTCCCCATCAAATGAAACCCCGAGTCTCCAGATCATGACTCAAAACCCAAGCAAGTGACCAGAAAGTTTCTGGGGTCATCAGGACTAGCAGTGACCAAGGGTCCTGTATCAGTCACAACTCCAATAAAGAAATAGTAATCCCAGATTAGAAAGGTTTTAAAAACATGGAAGCAGAGGGCTAGGGAAGCAGAAGTCAGGAGACCATGACTGAAGCACATAACTCAGAGCACTCAAAAGGAGTTACCAGGGGAACTTCCAGGAAAGCCACTGCCAAGCACCTGTGGCTCAAAAGCCATGGATAATACAGCAACTTCCCCTATCTTACACAGCTGAACAGAACCTAACCTGGGGCCACACAGGAAAGGCTGGGGAAATACAGATGCAGGCTTTCTCTGTGATAAAGGGACAGTCCAAAGAAGGAAAGGTCTAGCTGGCCCCAGACAATCAGGGGCATAGCCACCCTGCTGATGCTGAACACAGCTCCCTTACCCCCAATCCCGGTGTTCTTGGACCCCCATCAGACCCAGGCCAAAACCAAGGTTATATGCTAACGAAACAGTGAACATTTCTGCTGTTTCATTTAGGCTATTACTATTAAAAATAAAAAAAAAAAAAAAAACTATCCCTAGACTAAATATCTTTTTAAGGCAAAAGTGTAGATTTACAAGTATATGTACGGCTAGCTAGAACAGACTGATAGGAGCCCGCCCAACACTGGGGCAATGGTAGGGGTAGGTGATGCTCCTGGGGCCAGGGAAAGTAGCAAGGCCTAGAGGGCCTGTAGGTGGGAAGATTGGTTACATACAAGGGCACTGAAAAAATAAACATATCACAGATGATCAAGTCATGTGACAATCTTATTGTTGGAGAAAACAAGCACAGCCAGGAATAGGGGGAAAGCTAAGATGAACCACATAATCCGACTATGATTGGACACATCACGGCTTTTGCAGCTCTCTGAGTGAATAGAGAATATACCATATTTTTGGACCATAAGATGAACCTAGATTTTAGAGGAGAAAAATAGGGGAAAATTTTTGAAGCAAAAAATGTGGTAAAATATTTAATAACATAAATAACATAATATTTCACCAATATAAATGTAAACAGAACTCAACAGCAGCATTAACAACCATTATTCCTCCCAAATTGCGGGGGGGGGGGCATCTTATAGTCTGAAAAATGGTAAATGTGTGTTTGTTCGCACCTGCATATATGTACATCCTTGCGCGTGCATGAACATGTGTGTAAAAGAGTACACAGACATTTAGTTTCTTAACCACATTCACTGAGAAGGCCTAGTAGCTAAGATGTTCCAATAAAAATGGACACACCTGTCCACTCAGATCTTAGTTTCTAAAAGCCATTCTCCACTAAAAGGAACCAGGAGAAATGACTGATCCTAGGGCTGTAGCAAGGAAAGTTCAAGATAATCCTGAATGTGTTGTGCCAAAAAGTAAGGAAGTGCTCAAAGCATAATGTAAACATGTCAAATGGACAAAACAGCTAGCTCGAAGTGGCTCCTGGTAGCCAAATCTGGGACACTCTGAACATCAAAGTAGAGAATAATAGCAATGGATTAAAACCCAATGACTAAAATAGGGATCTATGAGTCTATCAATAGGAAGAGAAGAAGGCGGGGAAAGAGAGAGAAAGCACTACCTTACAGTAGGATACCAACTAATAAATGTAAGATAAATGATGCATTTAGAAAACCACTATCTGACAACCATCATACGAATTTAATCAGATAAGAATCATCAAAGGATGCTAAAACTAGGAGGTAAAAGGGTTTTTTAAATTTATTTTTAGGAAGAGGGGAAGGGAAGAAGAAAGACAGAGAAACATTGAGGTGTGAGAGAAACATCGATTGGTTGCCTCTCGCACATGCCCCCAACCGGAGGTCAGGATCACAACCCAGGCATGTGCCCTGACCTGGAATTGAACCATTGATTTTTCTCTTTGTGGGATGACACTAAACCAACTGAGCCACGCCAGTCAGGGCTAGTAGGTGAAAGTTTAACGAGAAGCAGGATATTTACACAGTCTCAAAATAGTTAATTAGCAAATGTTAACTAATTTTACAGTGAAGGAACCTGGTGGATACTTTCTCAACCAATGATAAAAATTAACACTTCTGGAAATGGGACAAGACAAAATTGTGCACCTTCCTGTTACAACACCCCTGGAAAGGCACAGCCCCGCTTCTTCAATCCTCCTGCCAAAAATGTATAACCTGAATCTAATCATGGGAACATCAACAGAGCCAAACTGATGGACATTCTACAAAGTAACTGACCTGTTCTCTTCAAAAATGCCAAGGTCATGAAACACAAAGACTAAGGAACTGTTACTAATTAAAGGACACTAAACAGCCATGACAACCAATGCAAAGTGTGATCCTAGATGGGCTCCTGGGCTTGTAAAGGACATTACTAGGACTACTGGTAAAATGTAAAGGTGGCCTATGGATTAGAAGATGTATGGTGACAATGTTAATATCCTGATTTGGGTGGGTATAAGGTGGCTATACAGAAACACATCCTTGTTTTTAAGAAATACAGAAGTATTTAGGGATACTGTCTACAGTCTATTCTTGAATGGTTCAGGAAAAAAAGTGTATATTTGTATTGTAGAGACAAAAGAGAAACAAATGTGGTAGAATGTTAACAATTTAGGGAAATTGGGTAAAGGGTTGGCACAGGATTAGTGGGTATCCCAGACACCTCAACTACACAGTTCTGGTCACACCCACCAGAGGGCACCTGTTAAGACAATGTACTTTTGATCTGGAGGACTAGATAGAAAGGCATGCTGGTAGTGCCTCTCTTACTTTAAATACTAAATGGTGTTTAATTATCAATGCTGAGTGAAGAATAGGATACCATAAACTCCTTGAGGTAAAGGTTATGTCATTTATCTCTGAATCCACACCCCCATCACCACATTTAGTGCCTTATAAGTACTCAAATAGGACTCAGTAAACACATGTTGAATGCAAGCCACTTGTAGTGGTTCAAATAGTGTCCTCCCCAACCCCCGTCCAAAACTCATGTGTACCAGAACCTCAGAATGTGACTTCCTTTGGGAACAGGGTCTTTGAAGATGTAATTAAAGATTAAGATGGAATCATACTGGATTAGGGTGAGCTCTAATTCCAATGAGAGTGTCTTTACAAGAGACAGAAAAAGACATATAGAGACACAGAGAAGGCAATGCAAAAGATGGAGGTAGAGAATAGAGTGATGTGTCTACAAGCCAAGGAACGTTAAGCATTGCCAGCAGCCCCCAGAAGCTGGGAGAGAGGCATAGGATGGATTCTCATTCAGAGCCTCCAGAAGGAACAACCCTATACACATCTTGATTTTGGACTTCTGGACTCCAGAACTATGAGACAATTCCTATTGTTTGAAGTCACCCAATTTGTGGTGCTTTATTACAGTAGCCATAAGAAATAAATACACTACTTAAAGAATATTTAAAATGGCTTTTCAACACTAAAATCCTACTTAACATGTTAACTTAATTAAGGTAAATCACTTTACCATATTCATATTTCAACTAAATGAATATGTAGAATCTTAAACCATGTGCTATGTAGGCACAGTTTATGGCATTAAGCTGCTCTTATTCTGCATGGGCACAATGGAGACTGTCAGAGACTAACATGAGGTGCACATTGTATTTTATTTCCTTAAAAAGCAAATGATTTACTAAATTACTAAAAATCCACTATATGAATGGCACAGTTTTAGATGTTCTGACATGTCACAAACTACAATAAAAATTTCTTATAACAGGGGCTAAAAATGTGGAAATGAACAGGATACTAAATTGGCATGTCTTTCTAGCCATGAATCATACCGCATACACAGCACAGTTATACATAAATCTGTCACTTAAAATTGGGCCATATAAAATTTTTAAATGCAGTGAAGTGGGCCACCAGGCAATCACTACTAAATAATCACATGAAATACTTATGATTAACAACAAAAAGAGAAAATACTTTTGGATTAGAATATTGTAAATAGTTAAATTATTCAGTGCCTCTGCAGAAAACAACATTGATTTTAATTTAGTCAGTGAAACATAAAATAATGTTGATGTCTGAGAAGGGCTTTCAATGGGAACAGCAGAGCTCATTCATCAAGAAGGCACTTGCCCTTCCTCTGCAGTGTTTCACGTTCAAGCTCTGTGTCTATTTATAATGGTTGGGCACATGTCACTACAATGGTTGATTGTACTGTGCAGCTGTTTGTGTGTATCGAGAAGGGCAGTCATGGACAGCCTGCACTTTGATGTTTCCCTTTTGGAGAGATTTAAAATAACATTTAAAAACTGCCAACCAGCAAGGTCACAAAATATTTTTGGACGACAAGGGGAAGGATTGCAAACTTGTGGTTCACTTCAGATGCGGGGGTCTGAAACTCAGCCAACAAGCCTGCTTGCACAACATCCTGCCAATGCCAACTTCAAAAGTTATTTGCTTCGGAGAGCTCACAAACTACTTCCCGGTAACATGTTTTACAAATTTGCAGAGGGTCTCCCTCAGAGAGAATATCCAAGGAAACAAGGATTTCCCTGACCACCTTATTTACAGTTATAAGCGCCACCACCACCAGGTCTCTCTAGTGCCTTCACCCCACAGCACCCTCAACTCCCTGCCCTATTATGCTGAATTTTCTCAAAGTACTTACCATGGACATACTATATACTTTTCTAATATATGTGTCAATTTTTGACTCCCTCACTTTATTATATTATGGTCCACAAAAGTGGGGCTTTGTGTCTGTTTGTTCACTGGTGTATCCACAGAACTGAGATTCTCATCTGGCACAAAGAATTTACTGAGCGCATACTTGTGGAATTACTTAATTTAAATAGCAGAAACAATAGTTTCGGGAAACACATGGGAATACTGATGACCAGTATCAGATTCCAGAATTTTGTCACCCTTTCCCCCACCACACACGAAGATTTGAGTTTTATTCACATATTTATGGCATATAAAAATAGAAACGGACTTAATAAAATATCTAACTTTCTCAACCTGTGGTAGAATGCAAGGACTAAGATCTCACAGGAATCAGTTCTGAAATAATATTAATTCAAATTGTATCTCTGATACTCTTCTGGTCACTGTATGTCCAGCCAACAAACCTTGCTGGAGATTAGATGGGGGAAGCACCTGTGCTAATGAAAAGTATACCCCTAACTAAATGAGGATTAAAAAATCATCAAGTTACTCAAAAAATGCTGGATTGTATACGACAATTCTTGAGATTTTAGAGGGTTTTTTTTTTCAGGGTTTTACATCAATATATCATGAAAACCTAACTAATTATTTTAGGTAAATAAAATTCAGTGATATACCCCCCACTCAGAAATTCTGGAAGTTCAGAAAGATACAGACAGCAGGATCCCAATAAAAGGGAAGGAGGCATAGAACAGAGAGAGACAGGAGAGCAAATGCGGATGGGTTCTGGGGCTGTCCAGGTGAACTCTGCAAAGCCTTTCTTATACATAGTAAGGTGACAACCAGGCTCAGAAAGCTGGATCCATTCAACAGAATTCAGAAATGAAGAGCCTTAGAAATGCTGCTTTTGGAACAGTTCATAACAGCATAAATGTGTTGCTTCTTAAATGTGAGTAACTCCTTATCAAAAATGCCTGAGTATGCAAAAAAGTCCCTGCAGGTACAACAGTGAGATGACTGATTTACTAAGGACCTCTGGGAAATGGTTTTGAAGTCATTATCTTAATCCCCACAAGCAGGCAGTGTTTGAAATACATGAGGCTGGGAGCTCTCAGCCAGGGCTTTGGAATATGAAAAGTCTGCATCTAAGAAGAAGCAGGTCAAGTTCCCCTACAGACTCTTTTTCCCCCATCAGTGGTTCTTCAGAAAAATATGTGATATCCTAGATTCTTGAATAATTACTTCATTATCAGATCTCGAAACATTTAAAGGATTCACGCACTGACTTTTCATACCTGCACAGAAATTCTGAGGCTTCAAAGCAAATTTTAAAAGGGGCATTAGCCCTGGCCTGTGTGGCTCAGTTGGTTGGGCTTCATTGCACAAAGTGAAAGGTCACTGGTTTGATTCCCAGATAGGATACATGACTGGGTTGCAGGTTAGGTCCTCACGCAGGGTGTGTATAAGAGGCAACTAATCAATGCTTCTCTCTCACATTAATGTTTCTCTCCCTCTCTTTCTCCCACCCTTCCCCTTTCTCTAAAAATAATAAAATCTTAATAAATAAATAAATAGGTATTAATCCTCCCAGGAGTCAGAACCAGCCCTCACTGTACAAAAGCAGAATTCTGACCTCAAAATTGGTCTCCTGAAAACACTGGGAGGCAACATATGATCCTTGGGGGCTGACCAATAGACATTCCAACTCACCTCTGCATCAACAGCACATAGCACCAGGCCTGGTACAGTGTAGGTCCTCAAGAAACATGCTTCATTATTATATTCGAGCATGATAAAGGCTAGAGACATGCTGAGTTTTATATGTGCATTTTTATTTTCAGCTCCTACTGACAAGTTGGCCACACCCAGTGTTCCCATTCCTTGCTGCTGTGATTTCCGAAGCTGCCTCTCCACAGCAACATCACCTACTCCAGACCCTGGGGTCTGGCGAGTGCAAATCACTGATGATCTCTGAGAGACCAGCCTGGTGCTGACATGTGGCTGATCCCAAGAGAGGTCTGCCTAAGAACCCAGTTCTTTCAGGTAACCTGCACTGATGGAACCAACCTCAATCTCATTCTGCTATTTTACTTCTATAATGGGTTTTGGCAGATACAATAACATGCTATTTTTTTAACTTATGTTTGTTTTCTCACTTTAAAAGCACTGAATATTTTTTGATGGAAATATATAAAAGGGCCAAAAGTATAGTGTAATGAAAAAATAAAGATGAGCAGTAACCCCAAATGGAGAGATGAACTGTTCTTTAACTTCTTTATTTCCTTTCCACCACTTTTTAATAACAGCTTTATTAAGAGATCATTTATATCCCATACAATTTACCCAATTAAAGAGTACAATTCAGTGGGTTTTAGTATATTCACAGAGTTGTGCCGCCATTGGCACAATAAATTTAGAATATTTTTGTTCCCTAAAAAGAAACTCCACACCCATTAGCAGTCACTGTCTCAGCTCGTGTTCTTCTGTGCCTGTCCAGTCATTGTACTGTGCTGTTTTCTTCCCAACACTAGCCTCTCTTCTCAACCTCCCATCTCCCAACCAGCAACACAACCTGCATCCTAGATAGTCCTGACTCTGCTCACTGGTTTAACTAATATCAAACCTTCTGTTAGCAGAGAAAAGGTTCCACTCAAAATTTTCTCTCATACCTGAAATGTCACCATTAAGGGGTAAGTCCTTATTAATAATAATTATGATGAGGACAATGATGACAGGAGAAAGAATACAGAACGCATTTATTGTGTGCTCCCAAGGTACTAAACACTGTTCTAAAGCACATTACATAGAGTGTCCTGTTACATCGTTATCACTACCCAATACAGCAAGGACTATTATTGGCCCTGCTTTAGAGATGAGAAAATCAAGGCCCAAAGAAACCAAGGCCACAAAGGTTTGAAAGGAGGAGAGCTGAAATTTGAACCCTGAGCAATGTGACACCAGAGCTCAGGACATTAACCCTATACTACACTGCCTTTTCCTTCAGAGAATTCTCTAAAATGCAGCCATGCTGGAATGCTATCACAGGAGAAATGACTAAGCAGGCACTTTCCCAGAGAACTTGGAAGGAATGAGCTATCAGTAGCATAAAGGGCAGGGGACCAAGAAAACTATAGAGCTGACTACACAAAGAGCAATGCCATGAAAGGTGTGGGCAGAATCAAGTCTACTTAAAGCATATAAATCATACCAGTTGTCTCCTGTTAGTCAAAGTAATTATTGCTAACTACATTTACTCCTTGAATCAAGGAACTAAAAGAAGTCTGAATTAGAAACCGTGGGGTAAAGGGTAAGGGAATTGTGTGGTGAGGAATAAATAAAAATACAATAATTAAAGTAAAGCCCTGGCTGGTGTGGCTCAGTGGATTGAGTGTCGGCCTGCGAACTAAAAGGTTGCTGGTTCGATTCCCAGTCAGAGCACATGCCTAGGTTGTGGACAAGGTCCCTGGTTGGGGGCAATCGATAGATGTTTCTCTCAACATAAATGTGTCTCTCCCTTACTTTCTCCATCCCTTCCCCCTCTCTCTAAACAATAAAAATTTAAAAAATAATTAAAGTAAGGCTTTAGACTGAAAAGCAATTCTGTAACCACTTAGCAGTGGCTATCTTTAAGGGATGGGAGTAATGAGTACTTTTCATTTCCATTTTATACATTTCTATACTGCTAAATTTTTCAACAGGCCTATACTACTTAGAATGTGGGGAAAACACAAAGATGATTCTTAAAAATCAATAGCATTATAAAATTGGACAAATTTGTCAAAAACAACCACTTCAGGACTGGAAATTAAACAAAGGCATATGAGAAATTGAAAAGTATTTATTCAAGAGAACTATAGACACTCAAGTTAGAACAGTGGGAGTCTGCAGCATTTGAGCTTGGGGTCTTCCCACCCTTTACGTAACCCAGCTCCATCATGGTGATAGAGCCACAAGGGACAATCTGTGAAAACTGGTGGCTCCACTGCTGAAAAGGTTGACTTGATGCAGAGCAGAGCACATTTCCAAGGATGTTGTCATATATAACAATACTAATAAAAAAATTATAGACAGCCAACATCTCAGGGAGCCTTAGGTTGCAATACTAATCAGGGTAAGCAACAGACCAGCAGACTAGCAAAAAATTTGACAGGCAGATGCAAACAATAAGAAAGCCATAGTGATAGGCCCCCACATGTCCTTGGTCCTCTGAAAGGGTGCGCACATACAGGGGAGACTGGAGAAGACTCAGGTTATCTACACATTCCTGGTTGAAGCGAGGCCTAGCAAATGCACAGAGGCAGCAGAAGGAGGCCTGGCAGAAAGTAAACGCCAAGGTAGACCTATAAATAACCTGACTTTTAAATGTGTTCCTCAAGCCCTGACCATTGTGTCTCTGTTGGCTGGGCATCATCTCACAAAGTAAAAGGTCACTGGTTCAATTACCAGTCAGGGCACATGCCTGGGTTGCAGGTCCAGTCCCTGATCCTGACACTGACAAGGGGCAACTGATTGATGTTTCTCTACCTCTCTCCCTCCCTTCCCCTCTCTAAAAATAAATAAATAAAATCTTTAAATGTGTTCCTCAACCCACACTCAGATCCATCGTAAAGAGTTAAGGTGTTTAAGCATACCTCTGACCAATCACTGGCTAACCACTAAGCTATGCTGACCCAGGGGTGATCCTTAGAACACCAGGCATAAATACAAAGCAATGAAAAAAATAAGCAGGATCATTAGCAGCTGCACACTGAGGGGGATACCATAAAAATTAATCCAGGCAAGGCAAGTGACAAACAAAAAGCAACAACTAAAAACCTGGATTTTGCCAAAGGTTATCAGAATCCAGAATTGCTACAATACATGAACTAAAATATCCAGTTTAAAAAAATAAATTATGAGATGCAAAGAAACATGAAAATACTATGAACCATCCTCAGGAAACTATACTTAGGAAAAACAGCCATCAACAGAAACTCTAAGGGGGTCCAGAGATTGACCTTAACAAATACTCATAATAGCTATTATAATTATTGTTCAGCTCCAGTCAGGTGGCTGAGTTGTTTGGCCATCCTATACACCAAAAGCCTTTGGGGTCGATTCCAGTTAGGGCACATACCTGGATTGTGGGTTCCATCCCCTGGTAGGGGAGTATACAGAAGGTAACTGATCAATGTTTCTCCCACATAAATGTTTCTCTCTCTCTCTCTCTCTCTCTCTCTCTCTCTCTCTCTCTCTCTCTCTCTCAAATCAATAAATATCCTCGGGTGAGGATTAAAAATAAAAATAAATAAATATTGTTCAAATAACTGAAGGAATCCATGTTTAAATAATAGAAGGAAAGTATGGTGACAATGAGTCATCAGACAGAGAATATCAATCAAAATATAGAAATCATAAAAAGAAACCAAATGGAAATTCTGGAGTTCAAAAACACAGTAACTGTAATGAAAATTCACTAGGAGACTCAACAGCAGATCTGAGGTGGCAGAAGAAAGAATCAGCAAACTTGAAACTACCTAATCTGATGAATAAATTAAAATAAATAATGAGATGATCAAGGCACAGAGCTTTAGAGACACAAAAAATATCATCAAGAATAGCAGCATACATTTAAAGAAGTCCCAAAAGGAAAAGACAGAGAGAAAGAATCAGAAACAATATTTGAAAAACTATGGACAAAACTTCCCAAATTAGGTTTAAAAAAATTAATCTTCACATTCAACAAACTCAAAGTAAGTTCAACAAAATCCAAATAAGATAAACACAAAGAGACCCACTGTAACAGAGCTTAGTCAAAATGTTGAAAGCCAAACACAATGAGAAAATCTTGAATGCATCAAGAGAAAACTGTCTTACACAAGGGAACCAGAATAATTTAACAGCTGACTTCACATTAGAAATGATGAAAGCCAGGAGGCAGTAACATGACATGTTCAAAATGCTTTAAAAAAACTGTTAACTAAGAATTCGATATCCCACAAAACTATATGTCAAATATGAAGTGAAGGTAAAGACATCCTAGATAAACAAAGACTGAAAATTTGTTACCAGCAGACCTGCTTACTAGAAACACTAAAAAGTAAAAGGGTAGAAAATGATATACTACACACACAGGACCATAAGAAAGTGGCAATAGCTATACTAATATCAAACAAAATAAACTTTAAGACAAAAATTATTACTAGAGAAAAAGAGAAATATTATATTGATAAAAGGGTTAATTCATCAAGGAACATATAACAATTATATACATATAAGAATTTAACAACAGAACTCCAAAATATATGAAGCAAAAGCTGACAGAACTGAAGGGAAAAGTATATAATTCAAAATGATTGACAACTTTCAATAATTGATATAACTAAACAGAAAATCAGCAATAAAACAAAAGGTTTGAACAACCTGACCTAACTGACATCTACAGAAACTTCCAGCCAATAGCCAGCTACACATTCTTTGTGAGCACACATGTAACATTCTCCAGGATAGATAGACAATAAGTGAAGCAAAAATCAAGTGTAATAAATTTTAAAAGAATAAAATCATATAAAGTATGTTCTCAGTTATGATGGTATTAAATTGGAATTCAAGAACAGAAAAAAAATTGGGAATCCCCAAATTTTTGGTAATTAGTAAACATGTCCAAATAATTCAAGAGTTGCCCTGGCTGGTGTTGCTCAGCTGGGCATTACCCTATAAACCAATCAAGTCAGGGCACATGCCTGGGTTATGGGCCAGGTCCCTGGTTTGGGGTGTGTGAGAATCAACCTATCAATGTTTCTCTCACACATCAATGTTTTTCTCCCTCTCTCTCTCTCCCTTCCCCTTTCTCTAAAAATAAATAAATAAAATCTTTTAAAAAATAAATAAAGAATTCAAGAGTCAAAGTAGAAATCACAAGGGAAGCTGGAAAAATACTGCAAACTGAATGAAAATAAACATACCAGATCAAAATTATGGGATACAGCTCCAAAAAGTGCTAGAGGAAAAATTATAATTTAAAAAGTTCTGTAGGAAAAAAAGAAAAATCTCAAGTCAACAATCCTAAACTTCTACCTTAAGAAATGAGAAAAAGTAAACAAACCCCAAACAAACAGAGGGAAGGTGATAATAAATACCAGAGTAGAAATCAATAACTTAGAAAAAATAAAGAAAACAAGTAAAACCAAAAGTTCATTCTCTGATCAGTGTCAAGACAAGAATGTCCATTCTCACCACTGTGAAGGAAAGACTACTCTATAACGTGACTGCTATCTGACTCATGAGCTGGAACTGGGCCAGAAGAGGGAGACTGCTTCCCACAAACCCTGCTTAGATTGTCTGATGGTAATTGATGGTCATTTTGACATAAATCAGCACCCCTCCCCTGCATCCCACTACATTCCTGGAACAGGTCACTGTCCTGACCTGGTAAAGCATGTAAAGTAACTTCCCATACCTGGTAGCAAAAATATAGTAGTATTTATGTCTATCCCCCACCTCCTTTTTACCCTAGATAACCCTTTGGTGCCTGCCAAGCAGGGCGGAGAATATCCACTTTGTTTTGCAGCCACCCATGACATGCCATTAATAAACTCTATTGATTACCAAACTGGAGTGGCCAGCCTCTTTCTTCTGACCTTCCCTGCCCTTCACTTACAAAGGTAGCTTTTCAGTCTCAAGACCTTTCCCTTGCTCTACGTGTACAAACACTACTTCTAGTCAACACTGTTTTGGAGGTTCTAGTGTGGTGTGGCAGGAAATGAAAATTTTATATATACGGATTAGAAAGGAAGAAGTAAAATGGTCCTTATTCCCAGAAGACATGATCCTGTATACAGAAATATCCTAATGAGTCTACACACACGCAAAAAAAAAAAAAAAAAAAACCCTACTAGAATGAGTTTTAGCAAGTTGACAAGACAAAAGATCAATATGCAAAAATCAACTTTCTTTTTTAAGATTTATTTGTTTAGTTTTAGAGAGAAGGGAGAGAGAAAGAAAGGGAGAGAAACACCAGTTGGTTGTCTCCCAACCAAGGGCCTGGCCTGCAATCCAGACATGTGCTCTGACTGGAAATCAAACTGGCGACTTTCCAGTTTGCAGGAAGACGCTTGACCCACTGAGCCAGACCACTCAGGGCTTAACTTTATTTCTATATACCAGCAATGAATAATCCAAGTATGAAACTAAAAAACAATTCTATTTACACAGCATCAGAATAAATATTTAGAAATAAATTTAACAAAAAAAATGCAAATGGTTGTACCCTGACAAATATATAACATTGTTGAGATATTAAATAATATCTAAATAAATGGAAGGAGATAGATACTATGTTTTCAGATTAGAGGACTCAATATTGTTAGGATGGTATTTTTCCCCAAATACAGCTACAGAATCAACACAATCCAGTAAGATTTTTTTTTAATAGAAATTGACAAGAATGGCTATGAGTAGATAATTATTTGAAGCTGGGTTACTGGCACTTCACAATTCATTCTCATGTTCTCTAATTTTTGTATGTTTGAAATTATCCAGAATAAAGTGTTTTTTGTTTGTTTTTTAAAATAAGTACTGGATGGACTTCTGGTCAAGATGGCGGCACAGATAAACACAGTTCACCTCCTCACACAACCACATAAAAATTATACCTAAACAGTGGAAGAACTATCACTCAGAACAATCAGAAATTGAGTTGAATAGAAGTCTGACAATTATGGAATTAAAGAAACCACATCCACCCAGACTGGTAGGAAGGGCAGAGTTGTGGAACAGGCTAGTCCCATATCCACGTGTGGTGGATAAAAATTTGGGAGGGATAGCTCAGTAGTGAGGAGTCCCAGGCCTATACCAGGCCCCCCAGCCCAGGGTTCCAATGCCAGGAAGATAGGTCCCCACAACTTCTGGCTACAAAAATCTGTGGGGACTGAGTCAGTGGAAGAAAATTCTGGAGCCCCATGAAGTTCCTCTTGAAGAACCCACACATGGACTCACCTACTCAGACTCACTCCCTCTGGGCTCTGGCAACAGGGTGGCATCTTGAAAGGCATCAGTGGTATACAGGAAAAAAACTGAAGTCTCTGGCATCAAGCAGGCAGAGGCCATTGTCCCTTTTCTGAACCCTCACCCACAGAACAACAGAGTCACAAAGCTGGGAGGTGGATGCCATATCTGAGACTTCATCAACCTGGCTAACACTGTTTACCCTGCTCTGTACATCCCTTGAGACTCTGTCCCATTCATCTTACAGGCATGCACAAGCTTTTAACAGTGACTTTTCCATATAAATGGATGGTCTTAGTTCATTATTCAAAACTTCCTAAATCCTCTAAAAAATCAACAGTTAGCCTCAGTGAGGTCCCCACTGCCCTACTCTTGCTAAGTGGTCCCAGCACTAGCAGCAGCGAGCACAGATTCACAGATGGTTTCACCTAGGAATCTTCCAACACAAGTAGCAGCCATCTCAGACTGCTTTACACTTCATGCAGAGTGACCCTGGGCAGGACACAGGTGAAATGCCAGAGTGTGCCCACAGAGTGGACATCTACAGAGCACGTCAGAGCACCACCAACCACCCTGCCCCTGCACAGCTGATCCTCCATGGAGGATAGAAGTTGGTGGTCAGTGGTCACAGCCAGTCCTTGCAGCTGACTGGCCTGGGTAAATCTCTCCCACTGACCTGCCAACAGCAATCAAGGCTCCACTTGATTGAGGAGGAGGGTGTACTCAGCCCACACAAAGGATGCATCTTGAATACCCAGCTTAGGTGATAGCGCAGACTCTGCCACTGGACCCTACAGGACACCTACTACATTAGGCCATACTACCAAGAAATGGAGTCAAAGCAGCTCTACCTAATACGTAGAAACAAACACAGGAAGGCTGCCAAAGTGACAAGACAAAGAAACACGACCCAAATGAAAGAAAAGATGAAAATTCCAGAGAAAGAGCTAAATGAAATGGAGACAAGCAATCTACCAGATGCAGAGCTCAGAAACACTACTTATAAGGAAGCTCAAGGAACTTAGTGAGGACTTCAACAACAATAACAAAGATCTGGTCGGAAATGAAGAATACACTAATTGAAATAAAGAACAATTCATAGGGAAAGAACAGTAGAGTGGATAAAGCTGAGAATCAAATCAATGATTTAGAATATAAGAAACCAAAAATAACCAATAAGAACAAGAAGAAAAAAGAATCCAAAAAAATAAGGATAGTATAAGCAACCTCTGGGACGACCTCAAACATTCCAATATTCTCCTCATAGGGATGCCTGAAGGAGAAGAGAAAGAGCAAGAAATTGGAAATCCATTTGAAAAAAATGACAAAAGAAAACTTCCTGAATTTGGCGAAGGATATAGACATGCTAGTACAGGAAGTACAGAGAGTTGCAAGTAAGACAGATGCATAGAGGCCCACTCCACGACAAATCATAATGAAAATGCCAAAGGTTAAAGATAAAGAGAGAATCTTCAAAGCAGCAAGAGAAAAGAAGTTAGTTACCTACAGGGGAGTTCCCATGAGACTGTCAGCTGATTTCTCAAAAGAAACTCTGCAGACTAGAAGGGATTGGCAAGAAATATTCAAAGTCATGAAAAGCAGGGACCTACAGCCGAGACTGCTCAGCAAAGATACCATTTAAAATCGAAGGACACCAGCCAAGATGGAGGCGTAGGTGGACACACTGTGCCTCCTCTCACAACCAAAATTAAGGACAACAAATGTTTAGAAATAAGAAAACAACCAGAGCTAATAGAAAATTGAACTGTATGGAAGTCCAACAACCATTCATCCAGACCAGTAAGAGGGGCAGAGTCCCAGCAGGAAAAAGTGGAAGTGCAGACCCGGGAACACAGGCTGCAGTGGCTGGCAGTTCCCAAGCGTGCAGGCGGCTGGCAGGCCCACAGGCGGTGGCTGGCGGACCCCAGGCACAGGGTGGCAACTGTGCAGACCCAGTGAGGCCGCACAAGGCAGCTGGCTGACGAGGTGGTCCCACATTTGTGCACAGATAATCCAGGCAAAGGGGAAGCGGCGGAAGGGACTGGATTCAGGGAGAGAGCAGAGCAGGCGCCATTGTTCCCTCTCAGACCCCGCCCCCACATACAGTGTCACAACCCAGCGACTGGGCTGCCCTGCACTGGGGAACACCTAAGGCTCCACCCCTCACTATGTAACAGCCATGACCAGACCAAAACCAAAACAAAACAAAACAAAAAACACCAAAAATGGCTCAAACCGGAGAACAAATAAAAGCCCCAGAGCCAATTCCTCTAAGCCATGAAGAGATAGCCAGCCTATCAGATACACAATTCAAAGCCCTGGTGATCAGGATGCTCACAGAATTGGTTGATTTTGCTCACAAATTAGATGAAAAAATGCAGGCTACAATACGTGAAATGAAGGAAGACGCATGGGGAACCAACAGAGATGGGAGGAAAACTGGGACTCAAATCAATAGAGTGGACCAGAAGGAAGAAACTAACAACCAAACAGAAAAGAATGAAGAAACAAGAATTCAAAAAAATGAGGAGAGGCTTAGGAACCTCCGGGATATCTTTAAAAAGTCCTAACATCCAAATTATAGGGGTACCAGAAGGGGGAGAAGAAGAGCAACAAGTGGAAAACTTTTTTGAGCAAATAATAAAAGAGAACTTCCCCAATCTGGCAAAGGAAATAGACTTCCAGGAAGTCCTGGAAGCTCAGAGAGTCCCAAAGAAGTTGGACCCAAGGAGGAACACCCAAGGCACATCATAATTACATTAGCCAAGATTAAAATGAAGGAGAGAATTCTAGAAGCAGCAAGGGATAAGGGGACAGTCACCTACAAAGGAGTTCCCATCAGACTGTTAGCTGATTTCTCAAAAGAGACCTTCCAGGCAAGAAGGGGCTGGAAAGAAGTATTTGAAGTCTTGAAAAGCAGGGACCTACATCCAAAATTGCTCTATCCAGCAAAGTTGTCATTTAGAATGGAAGGGAAGATAAAGTGCTTCTCAGATAAGGTCAAGTTCAAGGAGTTCATCATCACCAAGCCCTTATTATATGAAATGTTAAAGGGACTTATCTAAGAAAAAGAAGATGAAAGATAGGACAGTAAAAAGACAGCAAACTCACAGCTATTAACAACCACACCTAAAACAAAAGCAAACAACTAGAACAGGAACAGAACCACAGAAACGGAGATCATATGGAGGGTTAGCAACAGGGGAGTGGGAGGAGGAGAGAGGGGGAAAAGGTACAGGGAATAAGTAGCATAGATGGTGGGTAGAAAATAGACGGGGAGGGCAAGAATAGTGTGGGAACTCTAGAAGCTAAAGAACTTATGACACATGGACATGAACTAAAGGAGGGAATGTGGGTGGGAGGGGGTGTGCAGGGTGGAGGGGAATGATGGGGGAGAAATGGGACAACTGTAATAGCATAATCAATAAAATATATTAAAATTTAAAAAAAAATCAAAGGGCAGATGAAGAGCTTCCCAGTCAAGAAAAAACTAAAGGAGTTCATCATCACCAAACTATTATTATAAGAAATGTTAAAGGGACTTATTTAAGAGAAAGAAGAAGATCAAAACTATGAACTATAAAATGATAATAAATACATAGCTATCAACAATTGAATCTAAACAACAAACTAAGCAAACAAGAAGAACAGAGACAGAATCATGGATACAGAGAGAGTGTTGATGATTGCCCGACGGGAGAGGTGTATGTGGGAATGAAAGAAGAGGTGAGGGGATTAAGAAGTACAAATAGGTAGTTATAGAATAGCCATGAGGATATAAAGTACAGTATAGAAAATGGAGTAACCAAAGAACCTATATGCATGACCCATGGACATGAACAATGATGTGGGGATTGCCTGAGTGAGTGTGGGCTACTGGCTGGAAGAGAGTAAAAGGGGAAAAATTAGGACAACTATAATGCATAATCTATAAATTATATTTTTTAAAAAGCCAAAGTGGTCACATTTCTAAATAAACAAACTTGATGCAAAAAAATTAACTATTTCAAGGGCTGCCTTAATATTCCTCACTCTTCATCCTCTACTTACATCACTTACCTACAGGTTTTTCCTTGCTCAGAGTCTACTCTTAGTGCACACAGCTACTTAATGGGTGATAAAGGAAGAATAAATGAAAGATCATGAGCATTGGCCACAGCCCTTCCTGTAGTCTAATCCATCATCAGGCTTAAAATTTGGGCAGCCTGTAGCAACCCCACAACTACACATGTCAATCTCTAATGACCCACTGCCAGAATGGAAGCTACTAGAGTACTGTTAGAAAACACTCCTCTGTTTTGTTATGTCAATTGCATAGTAATTTACTTGGGAGTGAGCAAAGTACAAATTAGTGGTGCTCTAAGATCAAAGTATCCAGGTCTTTAAAGTTGCCATCCTCACTGTGCCTCACCCCATCTCATTTAGACTGGAATACCCTACACAATCCTTTCACTTTCTAAGTGCACATTATAAAGCCCTGGCTAAAAGAAAAAGTAAACCCTTGTTTAGTTTCCTTCCAAACATTTAGTGCTTTCCAGTTTCATTCCTTTCTTCCCTCATGGAATGACACTCTACATTTGTAAAGCATTGTCCATCTCCTCTTAAGATTTTTACAATAACACCAAGACACAAGTAGGACAGGTGTTCATTGTAAAAAGATTGTAGAAGTCTTATGTCACATAGCAACATCCAGCCTCCCATCCAAGCCAACCAATGACTTTAAATGGGATGTATTTTCCACTTCCGGCTCCTACCTCTCAAGGTACAGAGGCACTTCATAGCAACATATAAGGGACCCTAGTTGAGGAGTAGGTAAGAATTTGCCTGAAAAGTTCTAGGATGGGCAATTGGGAAGTTCCATCTATGTGTCATCAGGAAACCCCCCCCCAAAAATATAAAAACATATAATCCTGGAGTTTTAAGAAGTATTAAGTTGTTCTAATATATAATATCCCATAAATTTTTGTCTAGAAAAAAACACACTTTTTCTCATTTTGGTCTACCACTACAAACTCCCTTCTACTCCTTGACTATATTTAATTTCTCTCTTCTCTCCATAATCTAGAGCTATAATTTTACTTTTTAATGAGACAGGTCATATATCCAATACCATTTCCATAAAAACCCATGAAAAAGCTGAATATTACTCTTTAGAATAACAAATTGTTCCTATTAAAACACTTAACTTTAAAAGATTCCCTCTTGCAGAAACAACCAAAATTTTGAAATAACCAATTAAACATAAAATTGTTCATCTCAATTTTCTCATTTACATTCAGTTCAAAGAAAAGACTTACTTTTGGAAAGATTCTTTATTACAACAAAGCAAATGCAACTTTACTATTCAATTTCATTGTCCGTTACATAATGAAAGTGGAAATCATCATCTGAGACAGAACTAGAGAAAACCGTTGCTGATGACCAGCTCTTATGAAAGAGTTTTAAGAACTGAAATGACAACTTTAAAAAAAAACATTAGAATAATGGATAAGGTCAAGAGAGGGATGAGCAAAGTGCATCTGGAGTTAGAAACATGAACTCCTGTTCAAAGCACAGGATTTTTAAGAAATGGACTTATAAAACAAATTGAAATAATGTATATAACCAACATTACTTCACAAGCATAGTAAAAGACTAATTTTTAAATTCTTCTTCTTGTTCTATGGCTATTTTTTGTGTTGGACAAGCAAGTCACTTCCTTTTCCCAGCCTTCTAACAATGAACATTATCTGACAGCATTATACTCACCACAACTTCACTGCAGACCAGGGTGGTTCTGCGTCAAACCCACTACCTCTGGTTCAAATTAGGCTAGTTATCAAATTAAGATAGTTCTGGCTCAACTGAGTCCTCCTACAACTGGCTGCTTAGTCAATTTCAAGGCTAACTGCCTCCTTTGGGTACATCCCAGATGGCTGTATTTCATGGTCTGTCCTAAACTGAAATGGACCTCCTGAGGAGTTCCAAAACCAACAATGCCTCCAAGTAACCCTGGGGAGTAGGTTAAGTAAGGAAGGGAGCTGACCAAGAGGATAGGCTCTCCATCACCATGGGGTACAATATCTCGCTAGATGTACTCTCCCACTATGAGCTAATGTATGCAAATATTTACTTTGTGAATCTGTATATCTTCATTAGTCAAAAGAATCAAATCTCTGAACCTTTTTCCACAACTGAACTAACTCCATAGATGCATTTTTGGTGAAAACTTGGTTCCTTCTTTAATTAAATAGGCAAGGAGGAAAAGGCAGCAGAAACATTTTCTTCCTCTTTACTTTTGTGATTTGAAGGCCTTTAAATGAGTTTTTTTTATCTGTGGGGAAAACAAGATGTTTTGATATTATTTATAATTTAAGCTTAATAAGTGAAACATGTATAGAATATGATACTCTCATAGCAAGCTAGGGACACATCCAATCTTCACCCAGGGTTTGTTTGGCATTCGCTCATTCAAATGACATCAACATGCATTTCTGTCAATTAGGGTAACTCATGTAATGGCTTCTTTAAACTTTTAATAGTTTTTTTGCTAATAAAAATGATACATGTCTATTGTGTTAATAGAATAAAACTGAAACAGAAAGTATTAAATGTAAAATTAGAAGCCCTGGCAGGTGTGGCTCAGTGGATTGAGCGCCAGCCTACAAACCGGTCGCTGGGTCAATTCCCAGTCAGAGCACATGCCTGGGTTGCAAGCCAGGTCCCCAGTGGCAGGTGCTTGAGAGGCAACCACACATTGATATTTCTTTCCCTCTTTCTCCCTCTTTTCTCCTCTCCCTAAAAGTAAATAAATAAAATCTTTTTTAAAAATTAAAATAAAATTAGAAGTGCCTCTAGTCCCGCCTTAATGACAACTACTATTTGTAGATTTGTATACACCCTTTAATGCATATACCATCATCTCTATGCACACATACTCTCAAACACATCTGGAAAATGAAATCATGTTTCACATGCCACAAAGTGAATTGATTTTTTTCAATTAACAATAAAATGGCTATTTTGCCCATGTTAGTACACACGGATCTCTTTCTTACAAATATTGACAAGTATTCCACTATATGGATAGACCAACTGTAAATTACACATGATAGGTATTCAAGTAATTTCTGTTATTATAAGTAAGATGATTAACAAGTCCCTCTTAAATACATCTTTGCACATTTATGCAAGTATTTCCATAGTGTATATTCCTAAGAATAGGACGGCTTGGTCAAAAGGTGCAACATGTAAAAATTTTGACAGATGTTGCCAAATGCACTCCAAAAAGGTTCCCTCAATTTGTATTCCAAAATGCCAACAGCCCCCCTCACCAAAAACTATAACCAATCTCTTTCATCATTGCAAATGAAAGAGATTAAACATTTTTTATCATTCTCATTTTAATCTACTCTTTTGATTATCAGGGAGGTTGTGCTTAGCCCTCCATGTTACCAGTTGTGGGACACTGAGAAGGTAATAATCTCTCTATGCCTTCCTTTCCTTGTTTGTAATATGGTAATAAGAGTGATGTCTAGCCCTGACTGGTGTGGCTCAGTGTATTAAGTGCCAGCCTGAGAACCAAAGGGTCGCTGGTTTGATTCCCAGTCAGGGTACATGCCTGGGTTGTGGGCCAGGTCCCCAGCAGGGGGAGTGCAAGAGGCAACCACACACTGATGTTTCTCTCCCTCTCTCCTTCCCTTCCCCTCTCTCTAAAAATAAATAAATAAAATCTTTAAAAAAAGAAAAGAAAAGAAAGAGTGATGTCTACCTCCTGGGGGGATTGTGAAGAGCTAATGAGGTAAGGACTCTAGGACACTTAGCCCAGAGCCAGGCACACAGTAGGAACTCAACAAAGGTTTGTGGAACAATTAATAAATAAAACATTCTATCAGGTAGGCTTACCAGAGTTATAGCAGCAATCACCATTGCTAGGAATTTAAATGCTGTACAATTTTTGCTATTATCAACTGCCCTACTATCTTTGAGTAAGTTGCTCTTTTGTTTCTTTAAGACAATCATCTAAGGCTATTCTCCTAGGATCTGAAGAGTATTAATAGTTCCTGCTTCTATTCTTTAGAAAAAGTGAACTAAAAACTATGTCATCCATCAAGCTTTATGATTTTTTTATTTAAGAAGCAAATAATGGTACTTGAAAGCATTCCTGTTTGTACTTATTTTTATTTTTTTCCTCACCCGAGGACATTTTCCCATTGCTTTCAGAGAGACAGGTAGGGAGGGAAGGAGGGGGAGAGAGAGAAAAACATCGATGGGAGAGAGAAGCATCAACTGGCTGCCCTCTCACATGCACCCCCCAACCAGGGCTCAAACCCGCAGCCCGGGCATGTGCCCTAGCCAGGACTCGAATCCATGACCCCTTGGTCTATGGGACAACACTTCAACCAACTGAGCTACACCAGCCAGGGAACTCTCATTTGTACTTTTTAAATTGCTAGTAAGGATTTATATTTCCCCATATTTTTTATTATCTATAGTTTGGAAAATAAGTGCTATCAGGGGCTTCTGGTCAAGATGGTGTCAGTAGATAAATGCAGTACTCACATCCTCCCACAACCACATCAAAGTTACAACCAGCTCTGACCTACATGGATTAATTGGTTGGGCATCATCCTGCAAATCCAAAAATCGCTGGTTCAATCACCCCAGTTAGGGTGCATGCTTGGGTTGCAAGTTCAATCCCTATTCGGGGTGCATGCAAAAGGCAACTGATTGGTGTTCCTCTCTCTAGCATCAATGTTTCTCTCCCTCTCTTCCCCTCTCTCTAAAAATAAATAAAATCATTTAGAAAAAATTACAACTAAACTACAGAACAACCATTATTCAGAGTCACCTGAAATCTAGCTGAACATAAGTCCTATGACTAAGGATATAAAATAAGAAGCCACCTTGAGACTGGGAAAAGGGGCAGAGATCCAGAACAGGCTGGTCCCACACCCACCTGTGGCAATTAAAAATCAGGAGGGGCATCTCAGACAAAGAGATTCCCCCCTGAGGAACAAGAAATCCCAGGTCCACACCAGGCACCCCAGCTAAGGGTTTCAATGCTAAGAAAAGAAGTACTAATAACTTCTGGCTATGAAAACCAGTGGGGATTGTGGCTGAGTGAGATGGAGAGCCATTGGAGTCCCACACATTCCTCTTAGAAGGCCTGTGCACTGACTTACTCAAACTAACTCACTCGGTGCTCCAGCACTGGGGTGGCAGCTCAAAAGATGCCAGGCACATACAAAAGGAACTGAATTGTCTGGCTTTGGGGCAAGGATTGGAGGGGTAGCTTCTCCCAGACAAAACTGCAGGCAGAGGCTACTGTTCCTGCACTAAGCCCTCCCCTCAGGGCTGGCAGATAGGCACCATATCTGACTCTCCATCAATCTAGCTAACTCCTTTAAGCACATCCTGATGATTCCCTGATACCCACCCAACTTTCAGGCCCACACAAGCCCTTTCCAGTGGCAGTTCCATATCAAAGCCCTCTCTTGGCTGGTACTGCAAACTTTCTTAAAACCTCTCAAAGGTTCACAAACCCCAGACAAACAGCATCTGGCCTTGGCGTGCCCTGGACCTCTTGCTAAGTGACCCCAGGCCTAGCACTAGTGGCAACTGGCCTTGATTCACAGCTTAGCCTCTCCTGGGGACCTCAAAGCCCAGCACAAATAGCAGCCATCTGCAGATCACTCTAGCTCATACCAGGTGGCCTGGGCAGGGCACAAGTGGCTGCTAATCTTGGCCTGCACCTCCCAGGAGGCCCCAAGACAAGAGCACCCAATGGACAGTTTCAGATCACACCAGAGCACCACACAATCACCTCCACATGCAACACATTCAACAGGTGTACTCAGTGGGAACCAGATCCCTGCTAAAGCGACATCTGCTCCATGGGGTCATCCCCTGCACAGCGGATCTTCCACTGTGACTGAAACCAATCTTCACAATCAGCCTAGGGATAAATTGTTCCCACTGACATACCAACAGCAATCAAGGCTCAACTACAATAGGAGGGTGCACACAGGGAGCACAATTGAAGCACCCAGTTTGGGTGAGTAGTGAGGCTGCACTACTGCACCCTACAGGACACCTACTACATAAGGCCACTCTACCAAACCCAGGAGACATACCATCTCTACCTAATACATAGAAACAAACAGAGGGAGGCAGCCAAAATGAGGAGACCAAAAAACATGTCCCAAATGAAAGAAAAGAACAAAACTAAAAAAAAAAAAAAAAAAAAAAAAAAAAAAAAAAAACTCCAGAAGTAAACAAAATGGAAACAAGCAATCCACCAGATGCAGAGTTCAAAACACTCATTATGCCCTGACTGGTATGGCTCAGTGGATTGGACATAGTACTGCAAACTACAGGGTCACCAGTTAGATTCCCAGTTGGGGCACATATGTGGACTGCAGGCCAGGTTCCTGAATGGGGGCATGTGAGAGGCAACCAATCAATGTTTCTCTCACACATCAATGTTTCTCTTCCCCCCTCTCTCTCTTTTCATTCTCCCCCTCTAAGAACAAATAAATAAAATCTTTAAAATATATATTGGTTATAAGGATGCTTGATGAACTTAGGTAAAGAGTAGATGAACTTAGGGAGAACTTCGACAAAGAGATAGGACATATAAAAATGGAGGTAGAAAACAAAAAAAAGGTCAATAACTGAGAATACATTAGAGAGAATCAACAGTACAGTAAATAAAGCAGAGGATCAAATCAGCATTTGGAAGAGAATGAAGCAGAAAATTTCCAATCCAAACAGAAAAAAAAAAAAAATGAGGATAGTAGAAGGAGCCTCTGGAACAACTTCAAGTATATCAACATTCCCATCGTAGAGGTGCCAGAAAGAAAAGACAGGGAGCAAGGAATTCAAAAACTATGTGAAAAAATGATTAAAAACTTCCCTAACCTGAAGAAAATGGATATACACGTCCAGGAAGCACAGAGTCCCAAACAAGATGAACTCAAAGAGTCCCACACCAAGAATCACCCTAATTAAAATCCCAAAGGTTAGAGACCAACAAAGAATCTTAAAAGCAGCAAGAGAAAAGCATTTAGTTACCCACAAAGAAGTTCCCATAAGACTATCAGCTGATTTCTTAACAGATACTTTGCAGGCCAGAAGGGACTGGCACAAAAGATTCAAAGAGATGAAAAGAAAGTACCTACAGCCAAGATTACCCTGCAAAGCTATCATTTAGAATTGAAAGACATATAAAGAGCTTCCCAAACAAACAAACAAAAAGCTACAGGAGTTCATCACCACCAAAACAGTATTACATGAAATGTTAAAGGTTCTTCTTGAAAAAGAAAAAAAAGATTAAAAATATGAATTAAATAGCAATAAATACATATTGAATCTAAGAAACAAAGTAAACAAACAAGCAGAACAGAAACAGACTCATAGATAGAGAGAACACTTTGACAGTTGCCAGATGAGAGGGGGTTTGGGAGGATGGGTAAAAAAAAGGTGGAGGTATTAAGGAGTATGAATTGGTAGTTACAGAATAGTCGTGGAAATGTAAAGTACAGCATAGGGAATGTAGTCAATATCATGTCAACTATGTATGGTATCAGATGGGTGCAAGATTTATAGGGATGAGCACTTAGTAAGTTATATAATGTCTATTCACTTGGTTGTACACCTAAAACTAACATAATATTGTATGTCAACTGTAATTGAAAAATAAAAAGTATTTGAAGTAAAAAATTATGCCCTGGCTTGTGTGGCTCAGCAGATTGAGCACTGGCCTGCAAACCAAAGGGTTGCTGGTTCAATTCCCAGTCAGGGTGCATGCCTGGGTTGTGGGCCAAGAGGCAACCCATTGATGCTTCTCTCACACACTGATGTTTTTCTACCTCTCTTTCTTTCTCTCTTCCACTCTCTCTAAAAATAAATAGATAAAATCTTTAAAAAAGTGAAAATAAAACAAAAATAACAACAATGTCTTTTGGAGTTTATAACATTTAAAATATAGTATTATATGATACTAATAGCATTGAGTATTCTTACAACATTCTTACACAATAGTTCAAGTAGTATAATATTAGAAGGTAGACTATGTTAAAGACTTATATTGTAAACTTTGGGAAATCACTAAAATAGGTTAGAAGAAGAGATACAAGCAGTAAGTTAATAGAGGAGACAAAAATGAATTCAAAAAATAATACTTAATTCAAAAGGAAGGAGAAAAGAGGAAAAAAGAACAAAGACTCACCACGTCAGGCATTAATACCTATTACCAACAGCCAGACTATACACCTAAAAAAGACTGAACTTTAGTATATGTAAATTACACCTCATTAAACCTGATTTTATTCTTTTTAATGAGAGAAAAAGTAATGAAGAAGTACTTGTCTTGATAAAGTAAATCCAGCTCCACAACAGAGGTATAAGACTCAATACTTATTTTACTATATATGCAGAATCATTTTACATTTGAGAAGTGCTGGGCTGCTTACTGACTGCAAAATTCCCATGACATGTGCAAATACAGGTTATCGCAGAGCTTATAAGCTTAAAGTTAGGGTGCAATTTAAAGCTAGATCATCTAACCCTAATGCACACCTTTATAGTAACTACACTAAATAGAACACAATTCTGAATTTGAAGAGTTTATGAATTGAGTCGCAAATGCATTTAAGAGCCAGCTCTTGCTAAAACAGGGCAGGGGTCTTACACAATGCTTTGCCTTGATACTGGCACTGGGAATGCCTGTGTGATTAGCACTTTTCCAAACGCTCTAGTACTCATCATCCTAATGAGGTGCCCAGCTGTCAGTTGAACAAATGAGACATGAGACTGGGAACAGACCAGTTAACACAGGCACACTTGAATGACTGCTATCAGATGTTCCCTGGTTGCTAGAGAACTTATCTTCCAGACAGAGAAGGAGGCACCCTCCCCACCAGGAGTGGACACTGATCCCCAGTCTCCTATGCCCTCTCTCGTGCCCAAGAACAAATAGCTGCAACAATTCTGAGAAAAGAACAAAGTAGGAGGGATCACCATACCTGACATAAAACTATATTACGAGGCCACAGTAATCAAAACAGTCTGGTACTGGCATAAGAACAGACACATAGATCAATGGAACAGAATAGAGAGCCCAGAAATAAACCCAAGTCTCCATGGTCAATTAATATTTGACAAAGAGAACAGAAGCATAAAATGGAGTAAAAATCGCCTCTTCAATAAATGGTGTTGGGAGATCTGGACAGCTACATGCAAAAAAATGAAACTTGACCACCAACTTACACTATATGCAAAAATAAATTCAAGATGGGTAAAGCACTTAAATATAAATTGGAACACCATAAAAGTCCTAGAGGAGACATAGGCAGGAAAATCTCAGATATCTCACACAGCAATATTTTCATCGATATGTCCCCTATCACAAGGGACGTAAAGGAAAGAATAAACAAATGCGATCTCATCAAAATAAAAAAATTCTACACAGGTAAAGAAAACAGCAACAAAATGAAAAGGGAACCAACAGTATGGGAATACATATTTGCAAACGATGCCTTGGACAAGGGTTTGATCTCCAAAATATATAAAGAACTCACACAACTCCACTCCAGAAAGACAAACGATTCAATTAAAAAATGGGCAAAGGAACTGAACAGACACTTTTCCAAGGACATTCAGAGGGCCCAGAAACATATAAAAAGATGCTCGGTATCACTAGCTATCAGAGAGATGCAAATTAAAACCACAATGAAATACTGCTTCACACCAGTCAGAATGGCCATCATAAACCAATCAACAAACAACAAGTATTGGAGAGGATGTAGGAAAAAAGGAACCCTGGTGCGCTATTGGTGGGACTGCAGGCTGGTGCAGCCACTGTGAAAACAGCATAGAATTTCCTCAGAAAGCTAAAAATGGAACTGCCTTTTGACATAGCAATACCACTGTTGGGATTATACCCTAAGGATCCTAAAACACCAATTCAAAAGAACCTATGCACCCCAATATTCATAGCAGCACAATTTACAATAGCCAAGTGCTGAATGCAACCTAAGTGCCCATCAGCAAATGAATGGATCAAAAAACTATGGTACACTTACACGCTGGAATACTATGCAGCAGAAAGAAAGAAGGAGCTCCTACCCTTTGCAACAGCCTGGATGGATCTGAAGAGCATTATTCTAAGTGACATCAGCCAGGTGGTAGAAGACAAATACCATATAATCTCACCTATAAGTGGAACCTAAGCAACAAAACAAACAAGCAAGCAAAATATAACCAGAGACATTGAAATAAAGAACAAACTGACAGTAACCAGAGGGGAGGTGAGAGGGGATAACAGGGGGAAAAGGAGGAAGGGCCATCAAGGAACATATATAAAGGACACGTGGACAAAGCCAAAGGCGGGTAGGATCAAGGTTGGGAGGTGGGGATGGCTGGGGTGGAGGCGAGTGGTGGGAGGAAAATGGAGACAACCATACTTGAACAATGATAAAAATAACACAATAGTAAAAAGAAAAATAATAAAAATGAAGAATAAATTTTAAAAATACATACAAGATAATGAAAATACTATAAAACTTTATTGAGTGACGTAAAAGAAACTTGTACCAATGGATATATATATATGGATAGATAGATATACATATATTATACACACACCCCAGCTTGCTGGATGAGAAGACTGAAAATTGCAGACATCAAATTAATCTGTAACCTGAAAGAGCCTGAATCAAAATACCAAAGGGAGTTTGCAAGAAAACAACTTAAGTTTAACTTTGATCTAGAAGAGTAAATGTATAAAAACAGAAAGACACAAAGACGTCTATGCAAAAATGTTATATAAACTGTACATATCAATAAGTGATAGCCCTGGCTGGTGTAGCTCAGTGGATTGAGCGCGGGCCTGCGAACCAGAGGATCGCGATTCGATTCCCAGTCAGGGCACATGCCTGGGTTGCAGGCCAGTTCCTGGCAGGGTACACACGAGAGGCAACCGTACATTGATATTTCTCTCCCTCTCCTTCTCTCCCACCCTTCCCCTCTAAAAGATAAATAAATAATAAATTTTAAAAAAAAGATTAAAAAAAAAATAAGTGATAGAAAATAACTGCCTAACCACTTGGACCACCCATATCCCACACTAAAATTAATGTTAGATGGATTAAAAATATTATTATAAGATATATATATATAGTGGGAATGCAGATTGGTGCAGCCACTGTGGAAAGCAGTATGGAGATACCTCAAAAAATTAAAAATGAAACTGCCTTATGACCTAGCAATTCCACTTCTGGGAATTTATCTGAAGAATCCTGAAACATTAATTGAAAAAAATACATGATCCCTATGTTCACTGCAGCACTACTTATAATAGCCAACATTTGGAAGCAGCCCAAGTGTCCATCAGTAGATTAGTGGATAAAACACCTATGGTACATTTACACAATGGAATGCTACTTGTAAAAAAGAATAAAATTTTATTCTTTGCCACAATGTGGATGAATCTGGAGAACATTATGCTAAGTGAAATAAACCAGTGAAAGACAGACAAATACCATATGATTTCACTCATATGTAGAATCTAATGAACAAACTGAACTACAAGCAAAATATAGAGACAGACTCATACATAGAGAGCAGGCTGACAGCTCTAGAGGGGGTGTTTGGGAGGTGGAGGGATCTAGCAAAAAAGAAACAGAACTCAAGGACACGATGACAGTGTGGAGATTACGGCACTGGGGTTGGTGGAGGTGGAAGAGGATATAAAGGAGATGATTGGTAATGGAAAAAATACAATAAACTACAAACTATTAAAAATATATTGGTATAAAAATAAATAAAAGCTTTACAGAAAAATATACCGTATTTTTCAGGTTATAACACACACTCCCCCTCCCTGAAATTTGGGAGAAATAATGGTTGTTAATGCTGCTGTTGAGTTGTTTACATTTATATTGGTGAAACGTTATGTTATTTATGTTATTAAATATTTTACCACATATTTTGCTCCAAAATTTTTTTCCTATTTTCTTCCTCTAAAACCTAGGCACGTCTTATGGTCCAAAAAATATGGTAGGTTCATATTTTACGTAATCATGCAGTGGGGAATGCTTTCACCAAATGCATGTCACCAAATTTAGAAACCATGAAAGAAAACTATGATAGATATGCCAATGCAAATTGGCATATCGATTTTAAATTTCCACATGTCAAAAAAAAAATCATGATTAAAAGGCAAATTACACACTGAGGGAAATACTACAATATACATGGAAGGAAAAAAGATCAAAGATACTTATTATGAGTTTACAAATTAATAAGAAAAAGACAAACACCTCAATTCACAGGCAACTCATTAAAAAATGCAAGAGAAAAATCAATACACATGCAAAAAGAAGAGTTAGATTCATGAGGGCAAAGACGATTACCCAATTACCAGCAAGGATGTTTGCCACATCATCATTAAAAAGCCAAGATGCCAGTGACTGTAAGACATATCATTAGTTTTTGTTCTATTATGAAATAAACTGCTACAACGAAACTATTACATAGATTGAACTGTATGATGCATCCTGATTTAAAAGATGGATGTCTAGAAAATGTACATCTTAGTATCATGATATGTAGTCATACAAAACTGGAAACTATCTGAATTTCCAACAAGGAGTATTTCCCAAATAAATTATACTGTATCTTTATAACAAAGTATTATAGTCATTTAAAATGATGACACAGCTGGAAGGATGTTTATGATCTATTAGGCAAAAAATGAGGTTATAAAACAATATGCTTAACATGTACCATTTTTGTTAAAAAATAATTATGTCTACACTGAAAAAAGCCAAAAAGCCTTATATCAAAAAAACTGAAGCTACCTAAAAGCTCGGACAGGAAATAGCTAACAAATTGTAGTATGTTAACTCAAAAGAATATACGGTATATTCTCCTTACAAATGAAAATATATGAATTATGTAGATGCAAAGAAAAATCTACATAAAATAGCATCAGAAAATGAAAATACAAATTGGTTGATATCAATTTTAACTAAGAAGAAATTACCGTTTGTACCTAAAATACATAGAAATTACAAAGTCTTTCATAAACAGAGGTCGTTTATGATCATAGATTTCATGTAATTATTTGTTTTTAGCATTTCATTAATTTTTCATATAAAATTAGTTTAATAGAGATGGTCAAAAAATTACACTTTCAGAACCAGAGAGTTCTATAGGGTTTCTAACGTTACTTTCCAAAACATTCCACAAACCAAAAAATGGCCAATAAAAAGCACTTGCTGTTCTGCTTGTACCATCTCTAAACTTCTATCTTCAGAATTTTCTTTTTCAATAACCTACTTGACAAAAAAGAAAACCTCATGTAGAAATGTCTATGCTACAGAGAAATGTAGCAAGAAGTTTCCTACGTCTCTGTGTGCACTTATTTCTGTTTTCTGGTTAAGGAAAACATTTCCAAGTTCATAAAAACAAGGAACTAAAATTAGACGAGAACTGAACCTTGACTCACAGTAGAGAAAACACTATTTTTAAACTGAGAAATATTTATAAGTCTGTGTTTTATGGAAAAGGAGGACAGATGTACTAATGTATGTCAATGGAACAGCCTGGGGCAGGGACAGGAGACCTAGGGAGAGAAAATACTTTCACTGCATGTTTATATTCCAAGAACCACTGGCACTTCACATATTTTCTCTCACGAAAAATAAATGAGAACCAATAATTATTGGGTATTTGAGAACTCCATTCACTTAACATTAAAGAAAATGCTGTAAATAACTCACACCAAACCATGAGACCATCTCCACCTCTTCTATCACCAGCCTTAGGACCAGAGCGCTCCCCAACTCTGGAAGAACTGGCTATGCTTTAGACACTTCATCATTCCTACAAGACAAGCAATACTTCTCAGAGCTCCAGATGAAAGCTTAAGAAATATGATTGCTAATAAGGTTTTTTTTAAAGGCACAGCAGGGAAATCTAAGACACTTAACAGGTGATTATTGAGAAACAAATCTCTTAAACATATTAAAACTACATTCATCTTGACATTCATAGCATTACTCAAAAACTCTCAAGAGTGCTTTACCTCCCACATTAAGTCTAAATGTCTTCCTTTCACGTGTACACACCCACACAGTCACCATCAGAGCACCCAGTCCAGTGGGCCAGGGTAAGCAGTGGGTGGTTAGAGCTAATGGAAGGCACCAGGAAGATGGGGGAAAGTGCAAGTCGGTCCACTTTGGAGGATGGAGAGAGGGAGGGCTGCAGAGAGCTGCTGCTGTTTGAGCAAATTTAGCTGGTAAGGGTGTGTGTTCTAGGGGGGAAGAGCAGCCATGCAAGGTGTAAGGGACTGGAACCATGTTAAAGAAATGGAGAAGAGAAATGCAAAGGCTGGGTGGTTGCATGATCCAAGTTCACAAGTTTCTCCTAAGAACATGTACCTAAATTTTCATTTTAAAAACATTGCATGTTTTAATTAAAGTCACAGCCTTAATGCTTTGCATCCCTCAGGGCCATTTTCTCTCTTCATGCCAACCTTCCTCAATAGCAGAAGCCTGATTCTCTTTTGGGGATATCCTTTCTACTTGCTCAGAAAAGAAACCCCACCAACCCTGGCCCCAGTGGGGGCCTTCCCGCCCTTCCTGGTGATTGATGAGGACATGGCACATGGTCCTACCCTGACTAAAAGGACGTGAAGGAGGTGTGCTCAAGAAAAGGTCCTCTTCTTCGCTGGATGTCATTGTGTTACTAAAATGGCTGCAACCACCTTGTGCCACAAGGGAAGACATCTCCTACATAGCCAGGATGGCAGAAAGCAAAGACAAAAAACACCTGGGTCCTTGAAAATGTCATTAAACCTCTGATTTAATCAACCCTGGAAGTGCCACACTCCTTGTTATGTGAGGTAATAAATTCCCCTTTTTAAGCAACTAAAAGTTGCTTTAAAAGGTCTTCATTAACTCACACACTATTAATTTGAAATTATCTTGGCTTTATCTGTAAGCATTTCTACATATGTTTACATCCCTTACGAAATAGGATCTTTTCTATTTTACGGTGAAGTTTTGTTTTGTATACTTGTTTGTTTTGCAACATCTTCTCTAAGGAAAGCACAGGTAAGAGCTTTGGCAGTGTTTACATAGTTCAGTGAAGGCACTCAATCTGTACTCCAGTCCCTGGTAAGATGTACTCACTGTGATTTCCTCCTGGTTAAATAATGTAGCACATGTTTTAAGGTGCTTTGCTTGAATACTACACTCCTTAAACAATCTTGCTACTATTAATTAGGCCTCCCAGATATAAGTACTCTAGCCACTGGAAAAGCACACCCTACCCCCCAATGTAAACTAATAAATACACTGGCACCTAGTTTACACATCAGTCTCATGATTAGCATGAATCAGTCCTCCTAAACGTGTACAATTCTGAACATTGATGGTAGTGAAGATTTGTAATCCCCAAAATTGTGAATCTGATTCTCAAATTTCACTGTTTACCCAATGACCTCTATCTTTCCCAAAGAGGCTGCAACAACAGAGTCCATCTCATCCCCCTCTGCTCTATAGAGATGCACTATACAAAATCAGTATCTTCAATCTAATTATCTTCTTCTACAATATACTGTAATTAATTGTCAATGTTAGTTAATGTTAGTCTGGGAGGCTTATTCATTTTCTATAACAGCTTTTTTGAGATATAATTCACATACCATACAATCCATCCATTTATTACTATAAATTACTACAATTCAGTAATTTTTAGTATATTCGCAAGGCTGTACAACCATCACTACAATCAATTTCAGAACATTTTCACTGCCTCAAAATGAAACCCCATACCCATTAGCAGTCACTCTCCATTTCCCATCAATTCCCCCAGCCCTAGGCAGCCACTAATTTACCTTCTGTTTGCTATGGATTTACCTGTTCTAGACACTTGAAATGGAATCATTTAATACATGGCTTTCTGTGACTGGCTTCTTTTACTAAGCATAAATTTGCAAAGTTCATCCAGGTTGTAGCGTGTATCAGTACTTCACTCCTTTCGTGGCTGAGTAATATTCCATCATATGGATGGACCACATTATGTTTATCTGTTAAGCATTAGATGGACATTTGGGTTGTTTCTACCTTTTGGCTATTACGAATAATGCTGCTGTGAACATTCGCCTACAAGTTTTTGTGTGAACGTATGTTTTCCATTCTGAGTGTACACGTATGTTTTCCATTCTGAGTGTACACGTATGTTTTCCATTCTGAGTTTTCCATTTTGAGTGTACACCTAGGAGTGGAACTGCTGGGTCACATGGTAACTCTGTACTTAACCTTTTGACGAGAGTCAGGCTTTTTCCCACAGCCCAAGAATGCTCCATTTCACATTCCTACCAGCATGATGTGGGTAGTTGAGAAATTTTTGAGACAAGAACTACAGTTTATATTCATCCTGGTGTCCTCAAAAACTTTGTTCAACAAATGGATGCTAGCAAGGATGGCTTTAAAAAAAGAAAGCAAAACATAGCCCAAAAGCAGAGGAACAGGGCACTTGCAAGGAATGGTTTCCTCCCTGACAGGATCCTGACACACATAATTATGCTCCTTTTGTCCCCTGGAGAAGCTACTACACTCATCTTGAATAGGTTTACCTACCCGCCTACCAACTTGAAAAACATGCTAACAAAAGGCGAACAACATTTGCTGGGACTCTGTGGACCCAAGGACTGCCTAACAGTTTTGGTGGCCATTCACTTGTGGCCATTGTAATTTGGCTGCCCTATGGGGCATCAGAAGCTATCCCACAAGGGCATCTTTTGGGGAGGATCAATAAACAAAGTTGGAGAGCAATACCACTCGCCAAAGGGGAGGACTGAGGTTGGCCTGGAGCATGCCACTCTTCCCATGAACATTTCCCACCCACTCACCTTCTCAGCAAACAACAGCCTGGCCAACCTCTAACCTCCCCCCATGTGGCCACAGAGAGACCACTGTCTTCCTTTCCTCTGCAGGACAAATAGTGTTTTTTCTTTTTCTTTTCTTTTACAGAAACTTAGTTTTCTGCTCCTCTAACCTAAGCGATACTGGTACTTAGTAACATTGACAAGTTTACATACTTTTTCTTGCTTTAACACATAAAAACAAATAAAAATGAACTCTGAACTGATGACCATTTTTGGGAGTGGAACTCTTTCAGTAGCCAATGTTTTTTTTGAAAAACATTCTATATTAAGACAGCATTGTGGGAACACTGCTCTCTGTGGACAGTATCCCACATTTCCGCACTCTAAGGATAGCTAAGAAGCAGAGAGTGTCCCAGACAGGCACAAGAGGCCCATGGGCTCATGCGGCCCCACGGAAACTGAAGGGGAAGCCTAATTTTACCTTGCTGTACTTAGACAGTTTGAACTCATCTGAACATGAAAGTTCCTAGAGTTGTTCTAGATTTTTTTTCCTTGTCAATATTTAAATAGTACTTTTTTTAAAGCTTGCCCTAGATACTATTTATCTAACACATGATTCCGAAGTTGCCAAATCGAATGGCAGCCTGAAAGAGACAGCCAAAACCCATATGTTTATCAAAAAGAAAAGGTCTCTAAACATATCATATCTACCTTATAATTTTATCCTAATCACAACACCATTTCAGTATACTGTGAACAAAGTCATTTCAAACAAGACACATCATTCACAACATTAGCTATTACCAACTTGTTCTCAGCTTTGGAGGGTGCTTTCTGAAATATCTGACTGCCAGACATAACTTTTTACAAATCTCTCACTTTAAAAAGTGGCAGAGATATATAAAAAATTTAAACATAGTCACCATATGACTCAGCAATTTCACCCCCAGGCATATAGCCAAAATAATTAAAAATTTATTGTTCAAACAAACATTTGTATATAAATGTTCACAGCAGTACTATTCATGTTAGTCAAAAGGTGTAAACAACCCAAATGTCCTTCAACAGATGAATAGATAAACAATGGAATATTATTCAGCCATAAAAAGGAATAAAGCGCTGACACACGAAAACATGATGTTCAGTGAGAGAAACCAAACACAAAAAGCCACGTACTACAAGATTCATTCACATGAAACATCCAGCACAGGCAAATCTGCAAAGACGGAAAGTAAACTAGTGGTTGTCAGGGGCTGGGAGGAGGGAGAAATGGGGAGTGACTACTTACTAGGTAGGAAGTTTTCTTTTGGGGTGATGAAAATGTTTTGGAATTAGAAGTAACAGTTGTACAACATTGTAAATGAACTAAATGTCACTGAATTAACTTTTAAATGGTTAATTTTGTTATGTGACTTTTATATCAAGTTTTTAAAAGTAAATAAAGCATCAAGAAACTAGGATAACAGCAAGTACGGAAAAGTGGCAGAATGTGAGCCCTTAGAAAGTTCTAGATATGGTACAAGAAACCTGACGTCAGTAGGTCAGTGTCAGAGAAAGTTTATGAAAACAATTGGGACAGCATCGCCAGGCCTATAGTTTAGACTGGGAGGCAAGTTAGGTTGACACAAACCTAAGTCCTTACCCAAGGATTTTTCACGACAATTTTACGAAACTATCACAAGAAATGTCAGCCCCCTGAGTCCAGGCCATGGACAAGCAGCCTGTGAGTCCCTGTGAAGAAGCATGAACTGAGCATGAGGTGCAAAAATAATATTTTTATTTGTCTGTAAAGGGGGGAATAGGAATTTAAGTGCTGCATTCATAGTCTTAAATCAGCCATAATATTAATCAACAGTTATAATGCGTCTTTTGCCCACCAGATATAAAGTCACTGCTATCGGTGTCTATATTCTCACCCTGCTTTATTTTTCTGTGCAGCCTCATGGCTGCAGGATGCGGTGTCCAGCCTCTGTGTATCTGTTCTTTATGGTCTCCCTTGCTGCAGCCATGCTGTGCCTGGTGCTCACAGCCCCAGGAGGTTGAGATCAGGGCTGGAAGAAGCATGGGCAAAGGTCTGGAGAGCAACAATGACAAAAAGGCAAGTTCTGTCTGGATATTAGGGAAGCCTGCATCTGACTCCTTCCTTAAATCTAAGTGTGGGCCCTCCGAGCTGCCTGCTGCTAGCTGTGTATGGCATGTGGTTTCAGCATTACAAAGCTCATGCTCCCCTTATGCCCCACTTCTATCATAGATGCTCCTGGGGTACCACATCAATTACATGGATTTCAACACTGATGAAAATGTATTTTGGGAGGATTTCTAAACACCTACCATATGCCAGGTGCTCTTATATGCATTATCTCATTTAATCCTAGCCCAAACCCTTCTGGTTAGGCAACTCACTTCCCTAAGAGAAAACCAACTCTTAGACTGCCAGTTTTAAGCAAACTACATATTGACTACTTTGAAAATAACTGAATCTACTTTAATTTTTAGTTAAAGAGAACAACCTCACAAAGAAGGTGGCTGACATCTTGGCGGACATGGCAGACATACAGACATAACCTATGGAGTGAGGGACAATGTGAAGATCATGTAACTTACAAACCTGCCCAACATATACTAGGCACAGTCTGGCACCTGGCCAGGCCTTTCAGAAAGACCAAACCTTCCAAAAACAAACAACAAATAACAGCAATCTGCACTGTTCCAGTGCTACTGAATGCCAAACTAATACATTTCTAGGATGAAAATTCATGTACACCTTCAGTTTAAATCAAAGAGGAAGAAATGTGGCCAGTATATTAGAGAACACATAATGCAAACTTTCTATACAATTACTCTTACCAAATGTTTCTTGGGAAAGTTTGCAAAGTTCTTTCCCAAAATTCTGGTGAACTTCAACAACAATCGGTATTTCCCCAGTTTATCAATAACACTGTAGCTTTATAATATAACTAGTTATACAATTATTAATTCTAATTCATTCTTCATTAGTTATAAAATCTAATCTATAATTCCCATTTTCTATTTCTACATACATACCCAAAAGAAATTTACTTTGGTCTTTTGGAAAACTTGCTCTGTTTACTAAGACACAAATTTGATTCAAATTTCCCTCTCTCCTCCCCTTTAAAAGTATACCAAAAGTAACTGTAATAACATCTTGTTCATCCTGACCTCAATACCTAGCAACCTCACTTATTCAGAATATAGTTGACAACCAAAAATTGCACAAAGACCAAATTCTCACTCCTTTTAATGAAACTACCTTCATGAGGTTAACAAATCTGATTATGTGTTTGGGTTTTTTTGTTTTGTTTTGGAATAAGCTGAAAACCAGGAGCAAACTATTTTCTATTACAAGAAAGCATATGAATAGCTACGTAAGCTGATAGCAAGAGAGCAAAACAAAAAAATATTTTAAAACTTGAGTACTGAAAAAACAGAGCAATCTCAGTTTATTTAAAATAAAGCAAAAATTCCTGTTTTTATAAGGTAGTTGTTGTATCAGTAAAAGCCAAATAACAGGCAATATAAATAACTGAATCATCAAGAAAATTAAATTCTGACATTGGTCTGGCCTCCAGGCAGCCGCACACTGACACCTGCTCCAGCCACATGCAACCCTACAGGCTCACCGCGACCTACACTCATGCAGGGCACCGACATCGGCCTGACCCCGGTTTCTGACTGAGAAAAGGGAAAAGCCACCAAGGCCGATGGGGCACACCCCTGGAAGCCTGACTCAGAAAATCATAAGATGGAGGCATGGATAAACACCTACTTGCCTCCTGGCTCACCTCCTTGCACAACCACAGCAAAAACTACAACTAAATACAAAACAACTATCATCCAGAACTGTCAGAAAATTGAGCTGTACATAAGTCTGACAACCAATAAATCAAAGAAATCACAACCATCCAGTTGGGTACAAGGGGCAGAGATGCAAAGACACGTAATAGGTGGTCCCACACCCCTGTGTGGTGGATAAAAATCAGGAGGGATACCACAGGACCAAGGGAATCCCAGCCCATACCAGACTACCCAACCCAGGATATCAGCACCAGGAAAATAAGTCCCTATAACTACTGGTTGTAAAAACCAAGGGGGTTGGGGTGGTAGAAAAAACTGCAGGATTCTCAGGCATCTGCTTTTAAGGGCCCCACAACAGACTTAGGACTTACACAGACTCACTTTCTCTGAGCTCCAGCACCGGGGCAGCAGCTGAAAGGGCACCAGTAGCATACAGGGAGAACTGAAGTGTCTGGCATCAGGGCAAGTGCTAACAGACAGCATCCTCCCAGACAAAACTCCAGAGGCCAGGCAGTGGCCATTGTCCCTTTTCTGAGCCCTCTCCCACACAGAGCCACAGAGCAGTGACACCATATCTGAGGCTACATCAACCTGGTTTATTCAGGTTGCCCCACCCTGGCAATCGCCTAAGGCTCTGCCCATCCAACTTACAGTGGGATTTTCTACAATAGGCCATGCTACTACAACAAGGAGTCCAAGCAGCTCTATCTAGTACATAGGAACAAACACAGGGAGGCTGCCAAAATGAGGACACAAAAAACATGGCCCAAATGAAAGAACAACAAAACTCCAGGAAAAGAACTAAACAAAATGGAGATAAGCAATCTATCAGATGCAGTGTTCAAAACACTGGTTATTAGGATGCTCAAGAAACTTGGGTACTTCAACAGCATAAAAAAAAGACCCAGGCAGAAATGAAGATTACATTAAGTGAAATAAAGATTTACAGGGAATTAACATTGGAGCAAATGAAGCCAAGAGTCAAATCAATGATTTGGAACATAAGGAAGAAAAATACATTCAATCAGAACAGCAAGAAGAAAAAAGAATCCACAAAAGTGAGAATAAGGTAAGTGGCCTCTGAGACAACTTCAAACATACCAACATTCAAATCATAGGAGTGCCTGAGGAGAAGAGAAAGAACATGAAACTGAAAACTTATTTAAAAAAATAATGAAAGAAAACTTCCCTAATTTGGTGAAGGAAATAGCCATAGAGCTCCAGGAAGCACAGAGAGTCCCAAACAAGTGGTCCCAAAGAGGATCACACCAAGACACATCAGAATTAAAATGCCAAAGGTTAAAGATAGAGAATCTTAGAAGCAGCAAGAGAAAAGCAGAGTTGCCTACAAAGGAGTTCCCATAAGACTGTCAGCTGATTTCTCAAAAGAAACTTTGCAGGCTACAAGGGACTGGAAAGAAGTATTCAAAGTATGAAAAGCAAGGGCCTACAAACTAGATTACTCTATCCAGCAAAGCTCTCATTTAGAATTAAAAGGGCAGATAAAGACAAGACAAAGCTAGAGGAGTTCATCATCACCAAGCCCTTATTATTACATGAAATGTTAAAGGAAATTATTTAAGAAAAAGAAGATCAGAGCTATGAACATTAAAATGGCAATAAATTAACAACTATCAACAACTGACTCTAAAACAACAAACTAAGCAAAACAGGAACAGAATCATGGATATGGAGATCATTTGGAGGGTTATTAGTTGAGAGGGGTAAGGAGGAGGATGGGGGAAAAGGTGCAGGATGTAAGAAGTACAAATTGGTAGGTACAGAATAGACAGAGGGATGTTAAGAACACTATAGGAAATGGAGTAGCCAAAGAACTTATATGCATGAATTTTATATGCATGGACATAAACTAAGGGGGGGATTGCTGGAGGGATTGGGGTACCAGGTGGAGGGGGGCAATGGGGGAAATTGGAACAAGTGTAATACTGTAATCAATAAAATATATTTTAAAAAGGAAAAAAGAAACACTAAAAAAAGAAAATTAAATTGTATTTGGTATATTCATTTTTATGAAGGTAAAAAAGTGTTTTATACATTTCAGAAGTGTAAAACCAAATGTTTAAGCTGGTTAAAACAGGAAAATGTTTGACTGATTAAAAAAGAAAATCCTCATCTCTTCCGAAAACTCAACCATCAGCAGACTTGCTATAATTGATACTTATATCAATTATAACAACATATCAAATGAGAATGGTTTCATACTCTCTCATATGCTGCCCCTAAAGTCATCTATTAATGATCTGTGTATGAGAAAGGGAAAGGATCAGAAAATTTAATATTTAATCAACCTGGATCAAGATTAGACAAGAGGATAGCTGTTTAAAAAATAACTAAACTGGGGACTTCCGGCCAAGATGGAGGCGTAGGCGGACACACTGTGCCTCCTCTCACAACCAAAATTAAAGACAACAAATATTTAGAAACAAGAAAACAACCAGAACTTATAGAAAATTGAACTGTACGGAAGTCCAACAACCATTCATCCAGACCGGTAAGAGGGGCGGAGTCGCGGTAGGAAAAAGTGGAGGTGCGGACCCAGGAACGCAAGTAGCAGAGGCTCGCAGTTCCGAGGTGCACGGGTGTTGGCTGGCGGTCCTCAGGCGCACGGGCAGCAGCTGGCGGACCCCGGGCACAGGGGGGCAACTGTGCAGACCCAATGAGGACGCACAAGGCAGCTGGCTGACCAGGGGTCCCCACATTCGCGCATGCAGACGGTCCAGGCAGAGGGGAAGTGGCGAAAGGGACTGAATCCAAGAGAGAGCGGAGCAGGCGCCATTGTTCCCTCTCAGACCCCGCCCCCACATACAGCGTCACAACCCAGCGACTGGGCTGCCCCGCCCTGAGGAACACCTAAGGCTCCACCCCTCATACGTAATAGCTGCGACCAGACTAAAACCAAACCAAACCAAACCAAAACAAAAAACCCCACCAAAAATGGCTCAAACCGGAGAAAAAATGAAAACCCCAGAGTCAATTCCTCTAAGCAACGAAGGGATAGGCAACCTATCAGATGCACAGTTCAAAGCACTGGTCATCAAAATGCTCACAGAATTGGTTGATTTTGCTCATAAATTAGATGAGAAAATGCAGGCTACAATACGTGAAATGAAGGAAGACGCATGGGGAACCGATAGAGATGGAAGGAAAACTGGGACTCAAATCAATGGAGTGGACCAGAAGGAAGAAATTAACAACCAAACAAAAAATGAGGAAGAAACAAGAATTCAAAAAAATGAGGAGAGGCTTAGGAACCTCCGGGACATCGTTAAACGTCCCAACATCCGAATTATAGGGGTCCCAGAAGGGGAAGAAGAGCAACAAGTAGAAAACTTATTTGAACAAATAATAAAGGAGAACTTCCCCAATATGGCAAAGGAAATAGACTACCAGGACGTCCAGGAAGCTCAGAGAGTCCCAAAGAAGTTGGGCCCAAGGAGGAACACATCAAGGCACATCGTAATTACATTAGCCAAGATTAAAATGAAGCAGAGAATTCTAGAAGCAGCAAGGGATAAGGGCACAGTCACCTACAAAGGAGTTCCCATCAGACTGTCAGCTGATTTCTCAAAAGAGACCTTACAGGCAAAAAGGGGCTGGAAAGAAATATTTGAAATCTTGAAAAGCAGGGACCTACATCCAAAATTGCTCTATCCAGCAAAGCTGTCATTTAGAATGGAAGGACAGATAAAGAGCTTCTCAGATAAGGTCAAGTTCAAGGAGTTCATCATCACCAAGCTCTTATTATATGAAATGTTAAAGGGACTTATCTAAGAAAAAGAAGATCAAAAATAGGACAATGAAAAGACAGCAAACTCACAGCTATTAAGAACCACACCTAAAACAAAAGCAAACTAAGCAAACAGCTAGAACAGGAACAGAACCACCGAAATGGAGATCATATGGAGGGTTAGCAACAGGGGCGTGGGAGGAGGTGGGGGGGAGAAGGTACAGAGAATGAGTAGCATAGATAGTGGGTAGAAAATAGACAGGGGCAGGGTAAGAATAGTACAGGAAATGTAGAAGCTAAATAACTTATGACACAAGGACATGAACTAAAGGGGGGAATGTGGGTGGGATAGGGTGTGCAGGGTGGGGGGAATGATGGGGGAGAAACGGGACAACTGTAATAGCATAATCAATAAAATATATTAAAAATTTACAAAAAAAATAACTAAACTGATTATGTGAATTACGAATAAATTACAAGTCGGTATTAAATCTCATTTAATTATGCCTTTCAGGAAAACTTCTAAACACTGATGAAGATGAAATGCTAAATTTTGGTCAAGGTATGTTATTAAATAATAAAAGATTTTCTATCATTTCGACTTATTTTCAAACAATCAGCTTGACTGTTAATTTTTTAAAAAATCACTTTTCCATAAACTGATGAATAGATAAATAAAATGTAGTCTATCCATACAATGGAATATTATACAACCATAAAAAGGTGAGGTACTGGCATGTGCTACAATGTGGATGAACCTTGAAAGCAATATGGTAAATGAAAGAAGCCAGTCACAACAGGCTGCATATTGTGTGACTCCATTTATATGAAATGTATAGAACAGATAAATCTATAAAGACATAAAGTAAATTAGTGGTTGCCAGGGGATGAGAGGTTTAGGGAGAAATAGGGAATGACTTTTTTTAAGGTGATATGTTCTAAAATTGATTGTGATGATGGTTACAAGTATACTAAAAATCACTGAATTGCATGAGTGGGCTGTGAGTTATGTGATTTATATCTCAAAAAGGCTGTTATTTAAAAGTAAAAGAAAAGCTTAGAATCATCTACTCTACAAATCTTGTTCATATTCCTTGTTCATGAAAGTTCCATGCACCATAAGCAAAGCTGCTGAAAGGAACAGAAACCTTAGTGCAAACTGGAATATTGCCAGAGGAGTATATGAAATTGGTAACTTAATAGGTACTAAATAAAGTAACATCATGACTAGAGCTATGAAAGCAAACGTTTCCATCTGAACTTCAAATGGCAGAGGGATAAAGTTGATAGAATCACCAGCTCTAAAAGTATTCATAATCATGATTTCCTTCAGGAGCCAGAAAGAACAGAATTAATTAATTAATTTCAGCTGAGAAATTCTCTATAAAATGTCTGTTAGAGATGAGAAAAGTCCTGTGAAATTTTTTTCTTTGCATGGTAGTTCTAAAAGTTTTTAACCTTCTGCAATTACTTACAGAGTCAGGGACTTCAGTTCTTAGAGAACATATGACTCCAACAGACTGTGAACGACAGTTTCTCTAAGGGAAGCTACAGTTTCACAAGTTGGGTCTTTGTTGAGGTGCAATTCTCTCTAGGGTTGGATGACATATGTACCCAATGACAGCACTGTCTTTCAGAACAAAGTAGAGTGTTTTTCCTATTCTACTTTGTTTTACCACCCATGCATATCACAGCAAATGTTATATTACTTCCCATGAGCTGCTTTCCTACTCATAACAAAGGATAAGAAAACAGTTCAAATCTTTTATAAACCCTTTATAATTAAATTCAAGGATTTCTGTTTATCATTGGTGACCTCTAATTTCTAATTATAAAATCTAAGGGAGACTTTCCAAGTGCATTAATTTTTGAACTACTGGTGTCACACTAAATATATGGTAATTATTGATATACAGCACCCTGACACACTAAATATATAGTCAGCACATCCAAGAACCCACCATCAGAGCAAGTGAGCCTTTTGTTAATGGAATAATCAGTAAGAACATTATTAATCTAATATTTGCTCTGTTCTACTACTGAAAAACTTGCCAACATAGTAAAATCCATTTTATTTGCAACTAACCTTCCAATATCTCTCTCCAAAATAATGTTCAAACAAGAATTGAAGCACATTTTTTTAAAAAAATTAATCAGTTTGCCCTGGCCAGGTGGCTCAGTTGGTTGAAGCCTTGTCCTAGTACAACAAAGGGTTGCAGGTTCGATCCCTGGTTAGGGTATATACATAGATTGCAGGTTGGATCCCTAGTGCGGGAGGTGGTTGATCAATGTTTCTCTCTCACATCCATGTCTCTGTCTCTGTCTCTGTCTCTGTCTCTGTCTCTCTCTCTCTCTCTCTCTCCCCCTCTCTTTCTCTCTCTCCCTCACTCGCTCTGCCCTTCCTCTCTCTCTAAAATCAACGAAGCATATACTCAGGTGAGGATTTAAATATATATATATATATATATATTTAATCACTTTGCATTTTCTCCAAGCCATTTCTAAAGTGATTCTCAAACTTTCCAAATCAAATGGAGTTCCTCTAATGAAACCCTGCTTTATACAACAAATGTGATAAAAAAAAAATCATGTGTAAATTATACTTCTTTAACTCAATCTTATTTATTTATATTTAAAGGAAGTAAAAATCCTGTGGCAATTTAAGAATCTCACACATCCCCTGCAACAGCAGCTCTGTAGATCTGAGTTTCCATATGCTAAAGTCAACTAAATGAGGGTTCCTAGTTTAAACAAATGGGCTGTGATGGTGGTAAAAGGCAGAAAACTGTACCTGAACAACAATTAAAAGAAAAAAGAAAAAAAACACACTTCTTTTTTTTATTTTTTTAAATCAGTATTTTTTCATTGTTGATATTGTACAGTTTTCTGTCTTTTACCCCGCCCCAGCCCACCACCCCAGCCCTCCCCACCTTCCTCCCATTTCCACCCCCCATAGTTTTTGTCCATGAGTCCTTTATACTTGTTGCTCTAAACCGTTCCCCTTTTCCCCTGAAATTCCCTCCCCTCCCACTCTGGACACTGTCAGACTGTTCTCAAATTCAGTGTCTTTGTTTATATTATGCTTGTTTGTTTGTTTTGTTGATTAGCTTCCTGTTAAAGGTGAGATCATATGGTATTTGTCTTTCACTGCCTGGCTTATTTCGCTTAGCATGATACTCTCCAATTCCTTCCATGCTGTTGCAAAGGGTAGGAGCTCCTTCTTTCTTTCTGCTGCATAGAATTCCATTGTGTAAATGTACCACAGTTTTTGATCCATTCGTTAACTGATGGGCACCTAGGTTGCTTCCAGCACTTGGCTATTGTAAATTGTGCTGCTATGAACATAGGGGTGCATAGATTCTTTTGGATTGGTGTTTCAGGATTCTTAGGATATAATCCAAGCAGTGGAATTGCTGGGTCAAAAGGTATGTCCATTTTTAGTTTTCTTAGAAAATTCCATACTGTTTTCCATAGTGGCTGTACCAATCTGCAATCCCACCAACAGTGCACTAGGGTCCCCTTTTCTCCACAACCTCTCCAACACTTGCTGTTTGTTGCTTTGTTTATGAAGGCCATTCTGACTGGTGTCAAGAAGAAAAAACACACACTTCTTCATATTAACAACGTGTACTATTTTCCAATCATCTGAGAAGCTCAGCTATGCTTAGAGAATGATGGGGAATTCAAAGCACATTCACCATAATCCAAACTTTACATTTTATGAATATGAAGAAACTGAGAATCAGAGAGATTAAATTATTTCCCAAAAGTGCTTAACAAGTTAGTAAAGAAAACATCTTAAGGTGACAAGTTAATCTGAAGAAATTAATTTTTACAAATAATAAGATAATTCTATAAAAGTGCTTTCCTTTCAGAAACATCACCTGATCACCACACCATCTGGTTTTTAGACAGCTCATTCACAAAACAAAAATTAACATTAATAACCATAAGAATCATTTTCTGAAGGGGAAGAGAACGCTTTTACGAAGTTACATAATGCAAATGTACTCCACGCTTTGAATATTAACCACTGAATAGGACAAAACTAACTGAATCAATGTGCTATAGACTTCTACTTGAAATGTCCAAGGCTTAATGGTACATTGTATTTTAATATCCATATACAAGAAAATAAACCACATGCATGTGGGTTTTCTTCCTCTGCAAACTAGATGGTAAAAACCTAATTTAATATTTCCCAAACAATTCAAACACAAATATAAATGATTCAAAAGCTGCTTTCATCAGCACGTTTTTCTTTGGAAGGAAAAACATGAACAGAATTTAATAGCATTACATAAAAATCCTGGAAATTATGCACAAAGCTTTGCGCCAAAAAAATGGTATGCTGGTTTTTCATGTGCATAAATGAATATCAAGTAAGAATTACAAGGATCTAGAGTATTATTAAAGATAAATACAGTTCTTTTTTTAATATATTTTGATTACGCTATTACAGTTGTCCCATTTTCCCCCCTTTATTCCCCTCTACCCTGCACACCCCCTCCCACCCTTATTCCCCCGTTTTAGTTCATGTCCATGAGTCATACATATAAGTTCTTTGCCTTCCACATTTCCTATACTATTCTTTTTTTTCCATTTTTTTATTTTATTTTTAATCAGTATTTTTAAATTGTTGATATTGTACAGTTTTCTGTCTTTTACCCCGCCCCAGCCCACCACCCCAGCCCTCCCCACCTTCCTCCCATTTCCACCCCCCATAGTTTTTGTCCATGAGTCCTTTATACTTGTTGCTCTAAACCGTTCCCCTTTTCCCCTGAAATTCCCTCCCCTCCCACTCTGGACACTGTCAGACTGTTCTCAAATTCAATGTCTTTGTTTATATTATGCTTGTTTGTTTGTTTTGTTGATTAGCTTCCTGTTAAAGGTGAGATCATATGGTATTTGTCTTTCACTGCCTGGCTTATTTCGCTTAGCATGATACTCTCCAATTCCTTCCATGCTGTTGCAAAGGGTAGGAGCTCCTTCTTTCTTTCTGCTGCATAGAATTCCATTGTGTAAATGTACCACAGTTTTTGATCCATTCGTTAACTGATGGGCACCTAGGTTGCTTCCAGCACTTGGCTATTGTAAATTGTGCTGCTATGAACATAGGGGTGCATAGATTCTTTTGGATTGGTGTTTCAGGATTCTTAGGATATAATCCAAGCAGTGAAATTGCTGGGTCAAAAGGTAGATCCATTTTGAGTTTTCTTAGAAAATTCCATACTGTTTTCCATAGTGGTTGTACCAATCTGCAATCCCACCAACAGTGCACTAGGGTCCCCTTTTCTCCACAACCTCTCCAACACTTGCTGTTTGTTGCTTTGCTTACGAAGGCCATTCTGACTGGTGTCAAGTGGTATCTCACTGTAGTTTTAATTTGCATCTCTCTGATAGCTAGCGATACTGAGCATCTTTTCATGTGTCTCTGGATCCTCTGTATGTCCTCCTTGGAGAAGTGTCTGTTCAAATCCTTTGCTCATTTTTTAATTGGGTTGTTTGTCTTCTTAGAGTAGAGTCTTGTAAGTTCTTTATATATTTTGGAGATTAATCCCTTGTCTGAGGTATCATTGTCAAATATGTTTTCCCATACAGTTGGTTCTCTTTTTATGTTAATACTGTTTTCTTTAGCTGTGCAGAAGCTTTTTATTTTGATGAGATCCCATTTGTTTATCCTTTCCTTTATGTCCCTTGCTCTAGGGGACGTATTTCCTATACTATTCTTAAGCTCCCCTGTCTATCTTCTACCTACCATTTACGCTACTTATTCTCTGTACCTTTTCCCCCTCTCTTCCCTTCTTACTCCCCCACCAATAACCCTCCATATGATCTCCATTTGTGTGATTCTGTTCCTGTTTGAGTTGTTTGCTTAGCTTGTTGTTTTTGTTTTTGTTTTAGGTGTGGTTGTTAATAATTATGAGTTTGCTGTCATTTTACTGTTCATATTTTTTATCTTCTTTTTCTTAGATAAGTCCCTTTAACATTTCATATAATAAGGGCTTGGTGATGATGAACTCCTTGAACTTGACCTTATCTGAGAAGCACTTTATCTGCCCTTGTATTCTATATGATAGCTTTGCTGGATAGAGCAATCTTGGATGTAGGTCCTTTCATGACTTTCATTGCCTTTCATGACTTGGAATACTTCTTTCCAGCCCCTTCCTGCCTGCAAGTTCCCTTGGAGAAATCAGCTGACAGTCTGATGGGAACTCCTTTGTAGGTGACTGTCCCCTTATCTCTTGCTGCTTCTAGAATTCTCTCCTTCATCTGAATCTTGGCTAATGTAATTATGATGTGCCTTGGTGTGTTCCTCCTTGGGTCCAACTTCTTTGGGACTCTCTGAGCTTCCTGGACTTCCTGGAGGTCTATTTCCTTTGCTAGATTGGGGAAGTTCTCCTTCATTATTTGTTCAAATAAGTTTTCATTTTCTTACTCTTCCTCTGGCACCCCTATGATTCGGACATTGGAATGTTTAAAGATGTCCTGGGCGTTCCTAAGCCTCTCCTCATTTATTTATTTATTTATTTACTGAATTCTTGTTTCTTCATTCCGTTGTGGTTGAATGTTTCTTTCTTTCTTCTTGTCCACACCATTGATTTGAGTCCCAGTTTCCTTCCTATCACTGTTGGTTCCCTGTACATTTTCCTTTATTTCCCTTAGCATACCCTTCATTTTTCCATCTAATTTGCGAACATATTCAGCCAATTCTGTGAGCATCCTGATTATCAGTGTTTTGAACTGTGCATCTGATAGGTTGGCTATCTCTTTGTCACTTAGTTGTATTTTTTTCTGGAGTTTTGCTCTTTCATTTGGGCCATTTTTTTTTTCTTGGAGTGCCTGTTAGGTAGTGAGGGGAAGAGCCTTAGGTATTCACCAGGGTGGGGCAACCCCCATTGCTGTGTTGTGATGCTGTGGGGGAGGGGTTGAGAGGGAACAATGGCACTTGCTCAGCTCTCTGCCAGTTTCCAGTCACCTCCTCTGCTTCCCACAATCAAATTAGGCCCTTCTGGTGCTGATTCCCAGGTGGGTTGGTTTGTGTACATTCTAGGACACTGTAGGTCTCTCCAATGAACTCTCCTGTGAGGCTGGGAGCCTCTCCCACTGCTCCCTCAACCTCCACAGACATTTTCAATCAGAGGTTTGAGGCTTTATTTCCCCAAACTGGAACCCACTGGAACCCTGGGTTGTGTGGTCTGTCTCACTCCCTGGTTGTGCCTCCCAGTTTATCTGCATGCGAATATGGGACTGCCCAGTCTGCAATCTGCTACTCCACCAGGTCCTCCAGCTGCCACCTTGCCCACCAGCTGCAGCCTTGTCCACCCCAGTCCTCCAGCTGCTGCCTTGTGGTGAGTCCTCTCTGCCTAGCTGCCAGTCTGCACCCCTCCTACCAGTCTGGATGGATGTTTCTTCTTTAACTCCTTGGTTGTCGGACTTTCATACAGTTCAATTTTCTATAAGTTCTGGTTGTTTTTTGTTTTTAAATTCGTTGTCCTTCTTTTGGTTGTGCAAGGAGGCACAGTGTGCCTATCTATGCCTCCACCTTGGCCAGAAGCTCCTCAAGATAAATGCAGTTCTTGAAATCTCTGTTTTAAAAAACTTAAAAATGTTTGCCTAAACTAAGACATTCAAACTATATTTCCTAGACCCTAAACACTTTGGTTTTCAATCATCTGAGTTCCAGCCCTACCTTATAACCTTCACTGCAGTGCCCTTGGATCTCTTGGTCCCAAGGCTATCCATTCTCCCACACCCATGGGCCTATATTTCACATTTCCAGACACTGAATTTGCAGCTTTCTCTGTCTCCTTCCCTAGATCTTTTCAAGGCCCAACCCATAGCCTCTATTTAATAAACCACAAAACTATTCCTAGAAAACCAATTTTCTGCTCTCTACCTTCTGGTGTGTTCTGTGTAGATGTCTGGAGTGTGGTTTCACATACAACAGAGTGCCCACATACAGAGCTCAAGTAGTTATAATATTCATTCATGCATGCATGCATCCATTCATCTACCCCTCAAATATTATTGAGCATCTACTACATGCTAGGCCATGTTTGCGATATTAGGAATACCATTGTAAATAAAACATGCAAAAATTCCTGTTCTCAAGACACATTATAGTGGAGTGGAGATAGATCATAAACAAATTAACTAAGTCAAATGCACATTATCCAAGATAGGAAGGACAGAGGCAGGGGAATCATTCCAGGAAGCACTGTGCAGAGCAAGATTCCTGTGAAGGAAATTCCTGGAGTTAGGCCTTCTAAAATGTTCCACAGCTGTCCTAGGGAATGGGGCTTGCTGGGCTGAGGGTACTGTTAGTCTGCAAACAGGTAATCTACATTCTGGTTTAGGATGTTTTTCATTTTATTCTTCTTTATCCCTAGTTACCAGTAGTCATAGGCAGTGTCCCTCAACAGATGTTGGTGGGAAGACTTTGTATCAAAAAAAAAATCCTGCATTGCTCTATAACTGTCAGTCATAAGAATGCAAATTAAACCTTCCAAAGAGCTTAAGAAGCACAAAGCATTTTCTTCTGTGGCATTATTTCTTCACATAAATATGCACAGACTATTAATTTTCTTGTCAAAAAAGGAAAGGGTAAACTTTATAGCTCAGTCTCTGAATAAATAAACAGAATTAATGAATTTTTTTGAAGATTGCTTTGTACTTTACAACAGAATGTAAGAAAAAGTAAGTTATTAATAATAATAAAAACTGGGGAAAACACAAAACAGCCATAAAATGACACAGACGGATGGCATGTGTGAGGGTCACCTTTTATTTGCTTTGCTTATGTCTGTAACACTATGCATTACAAAACTTGGTTCTTTAGCAGTGGCAGAAGTATACGGACTCAATTAACTAATCAAGATCCCAGCTTGAAAGGTAAACACTAAAAATTACACTTGCAACTACATAGAAATGGCATAGGGACATGCAATTAAACAAACATGCTATCAATTTTAAGCAAAAACACTGAGAGGCTTATCCTAAAGCATTTGTTAGCAACAAAATTACAATTAATGACATCTGAAAAGTTCTCAACATATTCACATTCTCTTATAGCACTAAGTCCTAAAAAGCTTGAACACATTTCAAATGCAAAGACTGTTCTGAAGGTAGAACACAGAAGAACCTAGTGTTGCCTCCACATGCCAAAAATGTGCAATTGTGTAAAGTTTCAGTTTCAGCAAGAATGAGTTTTGCTTTGTTTTGTTTTGTTTTGAATCCTTACTAGAGGACATATTTTCATTGCTTTTTAGAGAGAGGAAGGGAGACAGAGAAATATCAATCTGACAAGATTGACTGCCTCCTGTATATACCCGGAAAAGTGATCATATGTGTCTGGATAGGGGACGGAACCTGCAACCCAGGCATGTGCCTTGACTGGGGATCAAACCCATGACCTTTCAGTTACAGGACAACACTCCAACCAACTGAGCCACACCAAAAATGAGTTGCTTTAAATAGTCTATCCATGACCAGTTACAGTCACCAGATTTTTATTTTTTAATTTCAAGAATTACAGCTCAGATGGCAGATTGCCATCTAGCCTACTTAGTCAGATAATCAGAAAGGGTTAAAAACTATGTAAACAAAAGGTCTATTAGATTAAGAATTAATGAGATTTTCAACTTCTTAAAAATGTTATTAAATGAGTAAGAAAGTTATCAAAGACTATCAGGCTATATGAAAAGGACTCAGACCAATCTGAAGGGCTTCTCATGGGTCTAAGATGGACTATATTGATCATCAAATGTGCGTGTGTGTGTGTGTGTGTGTGTGTGTGTGTGTTTATGAGGTCTGTCCTGAAAAAGTCCAGCCATTGTTAATGTAACTGAAAGGTTGGACTGGAATGTGCATGCATGAACAATCACGACTTTACTGTACTAGTTGGCAGGGGTAGTAGACACTGTTGAGGAAGCATGTATACCATATGGTTGTCACATTAAAAATGACTGAGCAAGTAGAGTAACAAATCTGCATCGAATTTTGCATTAACCTTGAACATTCCTCCATGGAAATTATTCAGATGATTCAGAAGGCCGCAATGGGCAACTGAGGATTGGCAGTGTCATCATGACAATACACCCACCCATGCATCACCTCTCCAGTGCAGAGTTTTTTTTTTGAGAAACATCAAATCACCCAGGTGACTCAGCCCCACTATAGCCCAGATTTGGCACCATGCAACTGCTGGCTTTTCCCAAAACTGAAATCACCTTTGAAAACGAAGAGATTTCAGACCATCAGTGAGATTCAGGAAAATACAACGGGACAGCTGATAGTGATTAGGAGAACTGTGTGAGGTCCCAAGGTTCCCACTGTGTGAAGGGGACTGAGGAATCATTGTCCTATGTACAATGTTTCTTGTATCTTGTATCTTCTTCAATAAATGTCTCTATTTTTCATATTACATGTCAGGATACCATGTATATGTATACGTATATGTGTATGTATACGTAATGGAGTAAAATACATCAAAAGCTAAAAATCCAAAAGTTTATATTGAATATTGAAAAATTCGACTTCCAGCCGAGATAGAAGCATAAGTGGACACACTGTATCTCCTCACACAACCAAAATTAAGGACAAAAAGATTTAGAAACAAGAAAACAACAGAACTGATAGAAAATTGAATTGTATGGAAGTCCAACAACTATTCATCCAGACCGGTAAGAGGGGCGGAGTCGCAGCAGGAAAAAGTGGAGGTTGACGGACCGGGCATGCAGGCACCAGCGGCTGGCAGATCCAAGGTATGTAGGCGGTGGCTAGCAGACCCCAGGTGCACAGGCGGCGGCTAGTGGACCCCGGGCACAGGGTGGCAATGGGCAGACCTAGTGAGGCCGCGCAAGGTGGCTGGCTGACCAGGCGGTCCCACATTCACGCAGAGATAATCCAGGCAAACGGGAAGCTGCGGAAAGGACTGGAATCCGAGAGCACGGAGCAAGCGCCATTGTTCCCTCTCAGACCCCGCCCCCACATACAGTGTCACAACCCAGTAACTGGGCTGCCCCACCCTGGGGAACACCGAAGGCTCCACCCCTCATTGTATAACAGCTGCGACCAGACCAAAAAAAAAAAAAATGGCTCAAATGGGAGAACAGATCAAAGCCCCAGAGCCAATTCATCTAAGTGACCAACAGATAGCCAACCTATCAGATGCACAGTTCAAAACACTGGTCATCAGGATGCTCACAGAATTGGTTGATTTTGCTCACAAATTAGACAAAAAAATGAAGGTTACAATAAGTGAAATGAAGAAAAATGCACAGGGAACCAATAGAGATGGGAGGAAAACTGGGACTCAAATCAATGGAGTGGACCAGAAGGAAGAAAGAAACAACCTAACAGAAAGGAAGGAAGAAACAAGAATTCAAAAAAATGAGAGAGGCTTAGGAATCTCCAAGACAACTTTAAACGTCCTAACATCCAAATTATAGGGGTCCCAGAAGGGGAAGAGGAAGAGCACCAAGTGGAAAACTTATCTGAACAAATAATAAAGGAGAACTTCCCCAATCTGGCAAAGGAAATAGACTTCCAGGAAGTCCAGGAAGCTCAGAGAGTCCCAAAGAAGTTGGACCCAAGGAGGAACACACCAAGGCACATCATAATTACATTAGCCAAGATTCAAATAAAGGAGAGGATTCTAGAAGCAGCAAGGAATAAGGGGACAGTCACCTACAAAGGAGTTCCCATCAGACTGCCAGCTGATTTCTCAAAAGAGACCTTACAGGCCAGAAGGGGCTGGAAAGAAGTATTCCAAGTCATGAAAGGCAAGGACCTATATCCAAGATTGCTCTATCCAGCAAAGCTTTCATTTAGAATGGAAGAGCAGATAAAGTGCTTCTCAGATAAGGTCAAGTTAAAGGAGTTCATCATCACTAAGCCCTTATATGAACTGTTAAAGGGACTTATCTAAGAAAAAGAAGACAAAAAAATATGAACAGTAAAAAGACAGCAAACTCACAGATATTAACAACCACACCTAAAACAAAAGCAAACTAAGCCAACAACTAGAACAGGAACAGAACCACAGAAATGGAGATCATATGGAGGGTTAGCAACAGGGGAGTGGGAGGAGGAGAGAGGGGGGAAAAGGTACAGAGAATAAGTAGCATAGATGGTGGGTAGAAAATAGGGGGAGGGCAAGAATAGTGTGGGAAAAGTAGAAGCTAAAGAACTTATGACACATGGACATAAACTAAAGGGGAGGAATGTGGGTGGGAGGGGTGTGCAGGGTGGAGGGGAATGAAGGGGGGAATGGGACAACTGTAATATCATAATCAATAAAATATATTTTAAAAAATTCACTGGTTACCTTTAGAGGATGTTAAGAAACCAACTCAGCCTGACAACTGGTATATAATAAGAAAGAGCCAAACAAATAAAATATAAACTTCTAAACATATACAGTTCCCATGATCCTAAGATTTCACAGTGGTTAAGATTACAATGTGCATGAAAACACTAAACTGGGAAGAGCTAAACAGAGGGATAGTTGTTTCTGCTGTTGCTGCTGCTAAGAAAATTGTCCCCCACTTTCAATAACACTAGCTAATGAATCTAATCTCAAGAATGACTATGTGTGCCCTGGCTGGTTTAGCTCAGTGGATTGAGCGCGGGCCTGCGAACCAAAGAATCGCGGTTCCATTCCAGTCAGGGCACATGCCTGGGTTGCAGGCCAGTTCCCAGCAGGGGATGTACCAGAGGCAACCACACATTGATATTTCTCTCCCTCTCCCTCTCCCTCTCTCCTTCCCTTCCCCTCTAAAGATAAATACATAAAAATCTTTTAAAAATTTAAAAAAAAAAAGAATTACTATGTGTCAAGTACTTTCTAAGTACTTAACATCATTTTCTCCTTTCATCCTGACAACAATCCCATGTAATGAGAAATAGTGTTTTCTGATACTCCTTCGGGTTTAAATATGGTAGTTGCCCCTTATCCTCAGGAAATACATTCCAATTCCCCAGTGGATGCCTGAAACCTAGAGTAGTACCAAACCTTATATACAGTTGACACTTGAACAACAACGGTTTGAACTGCATGGGTCCATTTACATGCTGATCTTTTTCAATTAAACCCTGAAGTTCAAACCAATGTTCAAAGGTCAACTTTACAGTTGGGAATCCACATAGGCAAAGGGCTACCTGTAGTTATTCATGGATTTTTGACTGGAAAGGAGGTCAGTACCCCTAACCCCCAAGTTGTTCACATATAATAAGTCCTCACTTAACATCATGGATAAATTCTGGGACTACAGGCAAAATAACATATGTTGAAACCAATTTTGCCACAGGCTAACAGGTATGAACAAGTTAAGTTTCTATGACATAAAAGATGTTGAATAAAATGACAGTACTCAAGAAACTGCTGTACTATATGTTTTTTCTATACATCTTAAGCCTATGATAAAGTTTAATTTACATATTAGACACAGTAAGCGAGTAACAATAACTAATAATACAATAGAAAAATTCCAACAACATACTATAATAAAAATTATGTAAATAGTTTGGGAGCCATTATTAAGTAAAATAAAAGTTACTGGAACACAAGCACTGTGATGTAGCAACAGCTGATAACCAACACAACTACTAAGTAACTGTTACATAGCATGGATACACTGGACAAAGGGATGATTCACATCCCGAGTAAGACAGTGAGAGATTTCATCATGCTACTCAGAAGAACACACAATTTGAAACTTATAAGTTGTTTATTTCTGGAATTTTCCATTTAATATTTTTGGACTATAGGTGACCATAGATAACAGAAACCGTAGAAAGCAAAACCATGGATAACGGGGGACTACTGTACTGGCTCCACCACTTAGCAGCTCTTTCTAGCTGTATGACCCTCCCAAATTATTTAACATCTCTGTGCTTCAGTTCCTAGTGTATGAAATGGAGATGATAAGCGCTCTTACCTCCCAGCCCTATTTGTAATGTGATAAGTAAGTCTAGTGCATATTTGTTTAGGTGATTATTTGATTAATGCCTATGTCCCCTTCTAGGCTGTATGCTCCAAGAAGCCAGAGAATTCTATCTCCAGAACCTTTCCAGGCCTAGCGAATAGTGGAAACTCATTTGATATTTGTGGAATAAATAAGCTAGTTTACAGTATATAATATAGTAGAGCTGGGTAAATGTTCTAAGTTCAAAACTCAGCCAAAATCTCCAGGATTTCAAAGCTAAAGATTTCCCCATAATTCTTCAATTATCAAGGGGGCCACATTATGTTAAGTACCTCTAAGCCCTGGGACCAGAAGCAGCCCAAGAACAATATTGCCTAAACTCCCTGGGGTTTTCAGTAAAGAAGCTGCCAAATTTGGCAGCTACAGTTTATCTAGGGCAAGCTATCAGTGCTTTGTATTTTGGACACTTGCCCTTTTTAATTCAAGAAACTGACACAATCACAGTCCCTGGTGTGTTCTGAGTTTCAGTCCCAAATTATACAAGATGTGTAGCAAATACAGTGTAGGAAAAAAGAAATACCCTTGAGAGCAGTACAAAATGTGACTCACCAGCTAGAAGAGTTGATTATTGAACAGCTGTTGTAATCGAGTCACGAGGCTAATATAAGTGCTTTACTTGAATCATCACCTCATTCAATTCTCCCAAAAACCTCTGACAGAAGTACTATCATTCCAGTGGAGAGTCCCTATGTAGTTTGTCCAAGGTTCTCAGAGAACTAGGATTTAAATCCAAATGTATCAGAAACCAAATTCCATGCACTCAACCACTAAACTATTCTGCTAAAGGGTGAACTCTGCAAAAATAAATTAATAGAACAAAGCTGATGGTCTTCATCATGAACCTTAAACACCAGCAACAAAGACTTGGCAGAATCACAAAGGATTTCTTTTTTGGCGCGGGGGGGGGGGGGGGGGGGGACCGAGCGGGGGTGGCAGGGCGAGAATGTAAATGTATGAACTAAAGTCACTTGCTACGTCCACAATGTGACAGGTCCTTCATAATTCCAGTTTGAGTTGTTTTATCTACATGAGAATGCGTATTTGGAAAGCAGTTCTCAAGTTGTGGTCTGCAGACCCCAGGGGTCCCTGAGACCTCTGCAGGGCATCTATGAGGTCAAAACTTTTTCCATAATAATGCTAGACATTATTTGCTTTTTGCAGTGTTGACACTGGCATGTAAAACTAATCAAGGGTAAAACTGCTGGTACCTGAATCAAAGCAATGGCATCAAACTGTACTGACCATTAACGTGTTCTTTACCACCGCGCACTTGCAGAAGAAAAAAAGTCAGTTTAATTTAAGAATGTCCTTTGAGGAAGCAGTAAGAATGAATAATAGTGTTGAATCTCAACCTTGAATGCATGTCTTTTTAATATGCTGTGTGACAAAGAGAAAACACGCTTACAGCACTTCCACTGCACACCAAAGTACTGTGGTTGCCATGAAAAGCATCCACACAACTTATTTGGGCTGCATGCTTAAGTAGCTGCTTTTTTGATAGAATATCATTTATACCTGACCTACAGACAAACTATGGTCATTTAGACTTGAGTATTTGGCAGACTATTCCTGAAAAATGAACAAAATGAGCCTGTCACTTCAAGAAAAACAACTGACGGTATTTGTTGCCACTGATAAAACTCAAACTTTCAAGTGAAAACCAGAATTCTGGAAAATTCCTAAAACTCCACTACTGTGAAGTTGACATCTTCCCAATATTAAAGTCTTTGCTTATGTTGACATTTAGAAGATCTGTATAACTCAAAATACCTGTATCTTCCAATGCATGATGTTACATAATTACACCTAGGTAAAGATTCATTCAGAAATCCAATGTGGTTTTAATAGCATACAAAGAAACTGATTAATAGGATTTCAGATGCATATTGCAAGTAATCCTTAAGAAACTACCACTTGTTTGTTGGGTGTTAGTTCGGTACCAAAGAAAAATATTCAAAATTATCCCAAAAGGCTATTAAAATGCTCCTCCATTTTCCAACTACCTCCTCATCAAAGTCAAGCCAAATTTTCTACACATTCTTCAACATCCTGCAACAATTCCAAAGCAGTTAAGAAAATCTAGCTGACACAACTTTAAAATGGCTAACATGATAAACGTTTATGTGTATTTTACCACAATTTTTAAAAAAAATCCAGCCTTTGATTAATCCAGACATTAAAGAGATACACAGAAGTGTAAAATAATGTCACTCTTCTCACCAAATTTCTTTATGAAAATGTTTTTTAAAAAAATTTATTTCTTTATTTTTAGACAGCGAAAGGAAGGGAGAAAGAGAGGGAGAGAAACATCAATGCATGGTTGCCTCTCAAATGACCCCATCCAGGGACCTTGCTCACAACCCAGGCATGTACCCTGACTGGGAATCTAACTGGTGACCCTTTGGTTCTCAGGCCGGTGCTCAATCCACTGAGCCACACCAGCCAGGGCTGTTTATGAAAATATTTTTAATGTGATTGTTTTTATTTAAAATGTTATTTATAGTAAGATGCACAGGTACAATAGGCTTATAATTTTGAAATGAATCGAGGAAAGATTTTTGAAACTTCTCAGTCTGTTTCAATTTCTAATAGGGTAAATATCAATAGATAACTTATATAAACACAAATTCTTTAGTTTCCATAATAATTTTTAGAAGTATAAAGGGGTCCTATGACCAAAAATGTTTGAGAACCACTGGCTTGTCGAAAAAGGCTCATAAGCCTGTCAGGGCTATTCCTGATCATCCCAGACCCAGGATTCCAACACCTTCTTAAATCTGTCCTGTCCCAGCTTTCACCCTCTGGTTCTGCTATTGCCACTACTGCCACCATTGGAGGACTTGACCTTCCAGCCTATTCCAAGGGAATGAGCCTCCTTACCTCAGCAGAGCATGCTAGGCAGTTCCCTTCTCTCACCTCTTCTATTAAAAACATGATTGTGGGTGGAATGACTGAGTACCTTCGTTTTATCTTCTTAATATTTAAGAGGGGAAAAATAAGATATCTGTAGGTATTCTCTGATGGTTTCACCTTCTGTCTTTGTGATTCTCTGCCTATTACAGGAAAAACCAACAGTTCTAGACAATACGCCTCACCTTTTTGTTTGTGGGTCAAAGAGGAACAGAACAGCCAATACCCTCTTGAGTACAGGGTTTTGTCCCTAATGGTGTGGAAAGATCCTTTGCTCCATTACTCAGATCAGACTGTTTCTCCCAATCTTTAATAATAATTGCCCCTCATTTTTTGGATCATTTCCAAAATCCTGTCCTATGCTGAAAATTCAACTTCTCTCAGTGATTGGCCACCCTATCTAAAATTCCACATACACGCACACACAGAGTGTATATCCTTCTTCCTGTTTCATGTTTTCTCCTTAGAACTTAACACAAAACAAACTTTATATTTTACTTATTTGTTTACAGTCTAACTATGGTATTAGAATGGAAGCATCAAAAGGCAGAAAGTTTTGTCTGTTTTATTCACTGCCAAATCCCCAGCACCTAGAACTGTGCCCAGCACGAAGTAAGTTATTTCATGAATGAATGAATGAATGAATGAATGAATGAACGAACGAACAAACGAACGAACAAGCCATGGGTCCTGGCCTGTCACATTCTGCAAGTCTATCCTGCATTCTCCATCCATACCATAGAAATTTCAAGGACCTCTCACCCATTCTGGACTCCAAACTGTCCCCATATCAACTCCAGAAATTTGAAAGGCCATTTCCCATTCAAACCATCAAGCCCCTTGGTTCCCCCAGTCATCTGTTTAAATATGGCTCTAAACCCTATCAAGTTGATCTTACTACTCTCACATCTGTCCCACTGCCTCCATTACCATTGTTGTTACCTTGGTTCAAGCTACCATCAATCCTGCTAGGGATTTACTGACACAGCTTATTAATTTCCAGTCTCATACCCTTCCAACGTAGCCCCCTGAACTAAAACAGCGAGCTTTCTAAAACTGCAAATCAGATCACCTAGGCCTCCTGCATAAAGCCTTTCAGTGGCTCCCCAATACCTGCAGGTTTGAATCCAAACTCCTTCCCGTGAGACCCACAACCTTCCTTGTCCTAATGAATTACTTACAAATGCCTAACCCACCAAGAAACAACCCCAAGCCTTTGCCCATGCTAGTCCCATCGTACCAAATGTTCTGCTTCCATCTACCTGGAAAGCTATTGCTCAATCTCAAGACCCACCTGAAGTACAATACAAGCACCTTCCTAAAGCATTCCTGACTCTACGCACTCTATGATATTTATAACTGAGCTCCTGGAGGTCAGGAATTGTCATGACTCAATCTGTGCATCCTCACTGCCACGTGTATTGCAGGGGCATAAAAGATTTTTGAGGAAGGAGTGAATGTGCATAAATAATGAACGTCTACCCCTCCACAAAGCCTGTTCAGGTAAATTAGAGTTGTAGCCTCCTTTCACACTGCCAGGCTAGCTCTGGAATCCCCAGTTTACTCTACCCATGTTCATTTCTACACAGTCCTCTACCAGGTATTTTCAACCCCATCATCAGAAAAGGGGATGAGAGGGAACAGCTAATGCCCAACATTGTATAGAGCAAATATCTACCAAAAACCCAAAGACCAGCTAAAAGAAATCTTACATATATAATCTTAACCCCATGTATGAAAAGGGTCATACCATGTGATCATCCCAATTTAGCAGATTTGTACAATGTCTGATAATTTGAACTGTGCAATTTCAAAAAGGGGCAGGAAGTTATGTAGACATCCTCTATTAGTGGAGGCCTCTCCACAAAAGTTTTCAAAATAAGCTGAATACAGCAAAAATCATGGTCTCAGAGAAACAGTTAAAGGAGGGAATACTGTATTAAGAAATTGCTAGTTTAGTTGAGCCTTGTCTTTCCCTATCTTCCATCCAGTACTAAAACTTTTCCTTATAAATATATAGTGTACACAATTTAGAGAAAAATTAAATTTATCAAGTTTATACTATTTGAAGTTAAAAAAATCAACAAACCCATCCTAGCATTTTTCTTGTCTGCATCTTTAGAACTTTGGTCTGTAAACTGAAAATAAAATTACTCATAAATTAACAAAAATGAGTATTGCCAAAGAGTCAAAGACTTGGCAATTTCCAGACATAGTTAATGTTACATGTTTTTATTTTTGAAATTCAAGTAATACCCTGTTCAAAGTACCACTTAGAGAACTGCTATCATTGCCATACTTAAGTTAATGTAGCACAGCACAACTCCATTCTCTGGAATCTGTCCCACTGTCCCTGAGGACAGAGCCTGCAACACTTGGACCCTAAAGATGTCAATATGTCTAGCAGGATTACATCCACACGACACTCCACTGGCACCTTCAGAGTCGAGAGCAAGAGCCACTATCCTACAAGGAAAGACATTTGTCATGGCAGAATCTCTCAAGTGAACTGCAAAGTATAGTTTCTGGCCTCATCAATCTAGCATTTAAAACTCTCTAGGTAGAAGTAATTATCAGGTGAAAATTTTTTTCTACTACATCTATATTATTCAACTATTAGCAGAATTAATAAAGAAAAATCTGGAGAAGAATAAAGCACCCTCACCAGATATCCAGTGAGTAAGTGATATGGGGAACTCCAATCACAAGCAAAGAAAATATCAGTTGACCTATTCAGGTCTTCAAACTCAACCATGTACTGTACTGTCTGATTTGAACTGTCACTTCTCCTTCTGAGGATTCCCTTTCCTGGGGCTTTTCACTATATAATTATGCAACATGTGGGCACGACAAAACATATAATATAGCTTTACAAATTTAGACTTTTAAAAATCAATGTGATTTTCTCTACATACTTCCTAAACAGATGTTCCCCTCAATCAGGAAGATTTTAGTAAAACATAAGGACTGTTTTTTAAAAGTGTTAGTTATTTAGTATCCTTACTTTTGGTCCCACTTACTTAAACGTCACTTCCTAGTCCTCAAAGATTTTTCTCCTATATGAAAATAAGAAAAATGAAATAAAAGAAGCTCAATGAAAATATCAAGAATACCAGTAAGGAGCTTAAGACTGAGACAAGGGACCAGATACTAATCTGAGGGGCTGGGGGTAGGGGATCTAAACACTGCTCTGGGTACATTGCTCACTTTCAAATTACCTGGCACCTTCAGAAGTTCAACATTCTAAAATGCTACAGCCTATATGATACTACAAATACCATGATAAGAAAGCATCATTAAATAAAACTGGAAACTGAAAATGCAAATATTTTTTAAAAAGAGACCTAGGCAAAGGCAAAGTACACTTAAGGGTATAAGAATCTCTCTAATTCTTAGTCCTACAAGGCTGAGCTGATTTCTTTGTCCCAGCAAAAGGAGGCCTAGACAGGAGAAAAGTTTTGGTCTTCACATTGTTAAAAAAGAGCATAGAGAAAGGTTTTGATGAGACTTAAGGGCAACCAAATGAAATGTAAAAGCAATTTCTGAAAATGCTTCAAAGTCTGACTGCAGCACTTCTGTACCCTGACATTCATCATACCTGCCCCCAGAATTTCAGACACATCAACAGACAACTGGCAAGGAAATGCATTTTCAAAGTTCTCCTTCCTTCTAAAGGTCTAATCTAGGTCAGCACTGCCACAGTGTGAACAGATGTGTGATATTTGACTCATTGGAGGAAAAGTCCCACTGGCCCTGAGATGCCCCCAAAGTAAGGTATCCTGAGACAACACCTGATCTGCCTCTAGATACTGACACTGGAAAGAGATTGTTTTGTTTTTTTCAACACAAACAGGATTGGGAAGGGAGGTGACTAGGCAAAGAAACACACATACCTTTCAACTGGTCAACAACACTCTGACCAAGGCGTTCGGTAACTCTCCCATCCTCCATTTCATACCGATCATCTAGGTATTTTGCAGTGGCTTCAGAAATGTGAACCTTGCCAGCCACTCCCAACTGCTCCATGAGATTGGCCAGATTCACGTCATTGGACCACACATCGAATTTAAATCTCCTCATGCCTAAGATGCCACACAAGACAGTCCCCGTGTGAACACCGACACGCATGTTCACCATCTCTTTCTTCTCCTGGCAGAAGTGCTCGATGGCTTTTATCATGCCCAAACCCATTTCGATGCAGCAGTAGGCATGGTCGGCCCGGGGCTCAGGGCACCCTGCCACACAGTAGTAGCAATCTCCCAGTGTGCTGATTTTCTCACACTTAGTCTCTTCACACAACCGGTCGAAGCGACCAAACAGATCATTGAGGAGACCCACCAGGGCGTGAGCAGACTTGTTGGCACTCATCTTGGTGAAGCCCACGATGTCTGCAAATAAAATACTGACCTCTTCAATCTGCTGCATCTTAAATGGGCGGAATGCTATAGGGGCTTTCTGTATGGAAGACTTTTTCTTCCTATTCTTGGGGCTGGAGGTGGCATGCCTTTTCACAGAATTCTCACTCTCCTCATCCCCCTGTTTCATCAAGTCATCAGCTATGATTCTTGGCATCACAGAATGAATCATTCTCTCTTTCAGGGCTTTTTCCACTTCCAGATCCTTTCCGTGCATAATTGACTGTCCCACCTTGAGGAAGGTGCTCCTGGATCTCACCTGGGACATGATAAATAGGTGGATCCCAATGGCATGAATGCAGACATGGAGCAGGGCTCGGCTCAGCAGCTCCCAGCGCAGGGGCCCTGCTCCAGGCGAGGGGAAACAGTCTTCATCTCGGAAATGATAGCCAAAGGTCTCAAAAAGAACAGAATAGGCCACTCCCAAAAACAAGCTCAAGTACAAAGGTAAGTGCATGACGGTGTAAAGCAAAAAGAGCACTTCAATGCACATGGAAAAGCTCCCCACTTGAGATAAGCAAGTGTCTCTGGGCTTAGCTGCAGGAGTATGATTGGAGCTGTCAACACGTCCTGAGAGAGGTGTCAGAACCTGAAACTGGGCAGCCAAGGTCAGGGCGAACACCAGGAGGGTGAAAACCAGAGAGGTCCACACATAATGTCGGGCATACAGCTTGGTGAAAGTAAAGAGAAAAAAGCCCACACACACCACGAGGAAGCACAGAGCTGGGGCTACCATGACAATCAATTTGGATCTCATGTGGATACCAAAATAGATGCTCCAGAGCAGGCAGGCAAAGCCGATATAGAAGAGCGCGTACCGGAAGCGGCGCTGGGTTTGCGGAAAGCAGCGCTCTAGGCAAGCCTCCTCCAGGTTCACCGAGTCGAACTTGGGATCCCACCACCGGCTGGAGGCCCTCTCGAACAGCTGGGGCAGCTTCTTCTGCCTGCGCAGACGGCCTCTGGCACCCACTCTCCGAGGGATGGCTCCTGAGTCCCCAGAGCTGCTACAACTGGAGGAGATGCTGTACTTGCAGTGTTTGGGGTGGTTGTTGGACGACAGCTGCTTGGGGTTGATTTTGACCCTCACGCTGCTACTGTCTCCGCTGGAGTCACAACTCACCTCCGTGCTGTGGTGCTGCAACAGCTGCTGGTGGGGCGGGGAAGCCATGTTGCGGCGGGCCCGGAGCCACACCAGGCCAGGATCACCACTACCTGTCGGCGCAACAAGCTGAGTTAGACTGGTGTTTATTCCCACCCAGGTACACGCACCTGAAGGCCACGAGCTCTATCCATTTTCTAAGTGGGGAACCCAGTGGTCTGCTTGCAAAAGCACCATATGCTCACAAAACTGCGGTAAGGTCTAATCAGCGCTTCCAGAGTCCCACCTCGAGGCCGACCCCAGCCACCCGAGACGTGCCCGCAGTGCCCAATGTCCGCGAGGCAGCGGCCACGGAGTCCTCGGCGCCGCCCAAGCCCGCGGCGCTCCCCTCGCATATACTCGCCTGCTGAGCCCACCGCGGCTGCGGTAGAGGGGAGTCCTCTCCGAGCACTCTCACGCCGCCGGCTGCTCCGGCAAACGCGGCTCTCCAGACGGTCGCCGCGGGCCCCTCATGCTGCGCAGAACGCGGCGCCTCCACTGCGTCAGGCCGCCGGCTGGACCCCTCTGTCCCGCCCCACGGGAGGCGGGCAGTGAATTTGCGGAGCCTGCGGCGCTGGGGCTGTCGGCAGCGCGACCCGTCTAGAGGGGCCTGCTCCCAGCTCCGCCCGCCAGCTCCCGGTCACCAGCGAGGACCCAACGGGCGGGGATGCCCAGGGCCAGGGAGCCGCCCGGCACTAAGCTCAGGGCGCTGGCCCCTCAGCCGGCGGCCCGTGCGCGGCACTGCCGCAGAGCCCGCTCCCGCGACGCCAGCTCGGGACGCCCGCCCGGGGCAGCCTTCCAAGCTAGAGAAGCCGCCACGGCCACCGCTGCCACTGCCGAGCCCCAGGGTGCTGCTGCCTCATGTCGGAAAAGACTTGGCCTCCGCCACCACCCCGGCCCCCTCACCCGCCCGCTGTCACTGACAGACTCGAGCCTGCGCCGCCCCTCTCCCCGCCTCAGCGCGCACGCGCGACCAGCGCACGCCGCGGCCTCCAGCCTCGAATACGCGCACGGTGCGCGCTCGCTGGGCTGACGGGGCTGACGGGGCTACGGGCGGGGGCAGGCGCGCGCGCTGCAGCTCCGCCCTCCGCCCGGGGGCTGCGCCGCGCCCGGGCAGCCCGCTGCTAACACTGCGGTGCTGCAGTAGCTCTTCTAGGCTATGAGACTGGCTGGGAGAATACCTCTGCTTGCGGTTCATTCCTGACACCCGTTCTTGGAAACCTACGGAAGACTGCTAGTTAAGGAGCACCTGGGGTGCGACGTTGAGAAAATGAAAATTGTTTACCCTCCCTTTCGGCGCACCTTCTTCACAAATAGAAGTTTGCTACTATTGTATTTGCCTGAAAGGAGGGGCCCCTTTATAAGCAATAAGCACAGGTCCCCCGGAGCACTAGCCCCTTCCTGAGCATGCTCCCCTGGCGACTATCACAGCCTGAGCCCCAGCCTCCAGTGGCCAGGTGGACAGGCCTCCAGAAGCTGTGGTTACCCCTAGAAAGCTGGTGCCACTGAGAACCAACTCCTTCAGCTCCAGAGTTTCCCTTCCCATACCTGGGTCATCTCCCACTGTTTTTCCTGTTCCACAAATGAAACTTTCAAAGCAATCTGCTACCCAGTCGACAGTCTGCAGTGGCCTCCATAAGTATTGCCTGCACAGTCCTATACTCCTCAGTGTGCTAATCCTGGCCCATCTCTCCGTACCTCACAGTATCTCCTACCAGTCACAAGAGACTTCTCCCTCCTTCTCGCACCCGCCAGGCGAGCCCACCACAGGTTTCACTGTTGAGTTAGAAAATAAGGTAAAATGTGGTCTGTCCACATAATAGAATATCATTCACACATAAAAAATGAGTAAGTACTGATTCATGCTACAACCCGGACAAACCTTGAAAACATGATGCTTGGTTAAAAAAAAAAAAAAAAAAAAAGCCAGGAGAGGACCACATATTGTATGATTCGATTTATATGAAGTTTCAGAATTGGCAAATCCGTAGAGACAGAAAGATTAGTGATTGCCAGCGGCTGGGGGATGGGCATGGGGAGTGCTAATGAGTAAGGGGGTTCTTATAGGGGTGATGGAAATGTTCTGGAACTAGACGAAAGTGGTAGACGCACAACACTGTGAATGTACTAAATGCCACTGTGTCGTACATTTTAAAATGGTCTGAATAGTAAATATTATGTGTATGTAACCACAATAAAGGAAAAAGAAATAACACAACATCATTGCTGTGGTATTTCTGCCTAAAGTGCATAACCTCAATCTAATCATAAGAAAACATCAGACAAGCCCAAACTGAGAAATATTTCTTCCAAGTAATTGACCAGTACTCATCAAGAATGTCAAGGTCAGGAAAGACAGAGACTGAGGAACTATCACAAACTGGAGAAAATTACTAAGGGATGCAACAACTAAATGGAACATGGGATCCTGTTTTGGAAACTGAAACAGAAAAGGACAAAGAAATAAGGTCTGCAGTCCAGTTAATAGTATCACATTGTGCCAATGTTAATTTCCTGGTTTTGATCTTTGTACTGTGATTATGTACGATGTCAACATTAGGGGAAGTTTGGATATAAGGTACAGGGGAACTCTAGTGCTTTTGCAACTTTAAGTCTAAAGTTATTTCAAAATAAAAGAAAATGGTTAAAAATAAAAACAAACCATTACTGAGCATCAGCTGTGTGCCAGGCACCCTCAGGTATTCCATTTTTACTGATGAAGAAACTGAGAGGTTCAGAAGAGTACATTGTCCAAGCCAAAAAGTAAGAAAAAAAATAGTAAACTTACACTGAACATGCTGTAAGTGCTAGAAACCACTGAACACTTTCACTTGTGATCTGGTTGGTTCTTACCACAACCCTCTGAGGTAGATATTATTATCCCTATTTTAGAGATGTGAAACTGGAGGTTGAAGAGTGACATGCCCAAAGTCACATGAAGGCTCGGGACAGAGTTCAGATTCAAAACCAGATCAAGCCCTGGTTGGTGTGGCTCAGTGGATTGAGTGCCAGCCTAGGAACCCAAAGGTCACCGGTTCAATTCCCAGTCAGGCACATGCCTGGGTTGGGGGCCAGTTCCCAGGCATGCGAGAAGCAGCCAATAAAAACCAGATCAGACTCCTGCAGCCACAACACTCTGAACGGCCCTGACACTACCCTTTGTAAGCCTTATGGTGGCCCTTTATGTAACCCACCATCTTCTACATTCTGATACAGCTGGACAGGAAGCCCTTGGAGACAGCTCTCGCCATTTATAATGTCCTACTTCCTAGTTTCTCTCAATAATCTGAGAGGTGGACTCTCTCTGCTTTTCCTCCCCTCCCCCAATCATTTCATTCCACCCCCTATTTGTAGTGCTTAGCATTTACATATTCATTAGTCATCAGATTTTTAGATACAGATAATGATATACCCTGCCCCCTTCCCTCTTGTATGTCTTCTGAAAGCAGCTGGGCTGCACTCTCAGCTGTGGAAACCTATAAATTGCCAGAGCCTCCCCATCTCCAGGTTAGAGCATGAGTCATTCCAAAAACCCTTGAGATTGAGGACCATGTGCCTGGCACTGTGTGTTAGGCCGTGGGTACACAGTTCAGTGGCATTTAGTACATTCCATGTTGTACATCTCTGTCTTTAAGGGGTGTGTAGTAGCTGGGAAAGATGCCGTGTGAAAGTGATAGGTAGAGAAAATGGAATCAGGCCTGATGACAGTCCTTCAGGACTAACTGTCCTGAAGGAGGATAACTGCATTCTCATAAAGCCAAGACCTAGAGGAGTCCTGGATCCCTTCTCCTCCACCCCCAGGAAGCATAAAGGTGCCAGACACGAGACAAATGTAACAGATTTCTCCATCCATCCAATCCAGGCTGCTGCCAGATCTCTAGGGTTTCCTCTTCATCTGTGATGTGCGCAGAACTTCCACCAGATTCGGGACAAATCAGAATGTGTCCACACAAACTCAGCAAAAGTTCTCAGACAGCCTCAGTGGCCTCATCTCTTCCTTGTCCTCCCTCACACAAAGGTTCACCTTATCAATCCATCCATCAGTGAGGGCCTTGACTTCAAGGACCAGAAGTCACCTGGGTTGACAGCCATGACTCACTTTGGGATAAGTAGCTTGGAAACCCCCACCCCGCCCCGGTTGAGTTACACAAAGGCACATAGACTAGAGTATAAATGCATCCGGACACAGATAATCATGATGTAAATCATAATACAAATCTCCTGGGTTTATGAAATACTTTACAACCCCAGCTGGGTGGCTCTGTTGGTTGGAGCAAAATCCTGATGTGCCAAGGTTGCAGGTTCAATTTCTGGTCAGGACACATACAGGAAGCAACCAACGACTGCATGAATAAGGAGAATAGCAGAGCAACGTTTCTCTCTCTCTCTCCCTCATCAATAATTTTTAAAATTTATTTTTAAAAAGGAATACTTAACAGTTTGCAAGAGGCTTACAACTATACTCCTTCCTCTGATTCTCACAACAGTACTATGGAGTACAGGGATAGGACACATTGGCCTCCTTGCACAGAGACAAGCACTGGAGGTCACACAAGCAGCCCATGACAGAGGTGCTCTAGAATCCCCAACTTCCCAGCCTGCTATTCCCTCTGTTCCACCCTGATAGTAATAATTACCCCTGTGGTCGCTATCTTTTGAGGAAACAAAGGTTTAGCCAACAAATATTACACGGAGGATTTGAACTCAGCTGAGTCCCCGAATGCTACCTTTTAACTCAGCTACACTCAATTTACTCCTGTTCCATCCAGTCCCTTCTGCTCATTGGTATGGGATCCTTGGTACATAAAGGGTGCTGAGCAGCCAGGCCACAGGCTGACCAGGATCAGGCTCTCAATCCAGGGCAGGGCCAGTATTGCACTCTGGATCCCACACCCATAATTAGGGGATGTGTCAGTTTACTGTTGCTGCTATAAAAATTAACACAAATTTGGTGGCTTAAGACAACAAAAATTTATTGTCTCACAGTTCTGGAGGCCAGAGGTCCAAGATCAAAGTGTCGGCAGGGCCGTGTTCTCTCTAGAGGCTCTAGGGGAGGATCCTTCCTTGTCTCTTCCAGCTTCTGGGGGCTCCTGGTCGTCCTTGGCTGGGGGCTGCACAGCTCCCATCTCTGCCTGCATCTGCACATGGCCTCCTTTGTCTCAGGATCTCTAATCTCTCTCTGCCTTGTTCTTATAACAACAGCTGTCATTGCATTTAGGGCCCACCCAGGCAATCCAGGAGGATCTCATCTCAAGATCCTTAGATTAATTATGTCTACAAGGACCTCTTTTCTACATAAGGTCACATTCAGGTACCAGGGATCAGGAGTTAGAATATCTTTTGAGAGGACACTATTCAACCCACTATAGGAAGGAGGCAGGTGTAGGCCTACAGTGTCACCATGTTCTTCAGTGGGGACAGGGGTATGCTGGTTGCTGCTCCTGCAACAACCCTGGAACAGGACAGGCCTTGAGTGCACAAGTGGCAGGGCCAAGGCTAGGTAGCTGGTCATCCAGGAATTGGGAAAAGGAATTGGGAAAGAGAGCCAGCCTGCTGGTTCACAGGGCAGTGAGTAAGCACAGCACTGGGCCGGACTAGTGGAATCAGTGGTTCCTGAGGTTCAGGGAAGTTGGAAAAGATACTAATTCTAAAGGGCGAAGGCTGTGTTGCCAGGATATCCTAAAATCACATTCCTGGGCCACTCAAGTATCCCAAGAAGGAGGAAGTTGTGTTAATCGCTTCTGCTGCAGCCAGGGTACCATGTCCTACAAGGGACTAACCTCCTTTGACTCCAGAGCCCAGAGCTGGGCTTCCTCCTGACTCCATATCAGCTGAGTCTGTGGTCACAGTGCCATTTGCAGCAGGTGTCACTTCACCAGTGCCCAGGCAAGAAAGGTGGCCATGCAGGAGTGCCCTGGCTGTGGGGATAGGAGCAAGGCAGGGAGCTGGCAGCTCTCCTTCCTCATTGGCTCAAGGTGGAGGTCAGAGATGCCGGGCCACATGCAATTCTGGGCTTCAGTTATTCAACAAACCCTTTACCTGCTCCCAACAAGCAGGATGGCAATAAGACATAGGCAGAGGAGAGAAAATGCTTTGGAGACCTGCAAGTCCCAGTAGGACTCAGGGAAGGTAACAGAGTCTCTTGAAGATTCTGGAAGAGGCAGCAGGATTGTATGATACTAAATCAGTGAGCTCTGGAATAGGGCGTCCTGGCTTCAAACCCCACCTCCACAGCTTGCTGTGCAACCTGGGATAGTTACTTAACCTCTCTCAACCTTAGCTCTCTTCTCTATAAACTAAGAATCAAAATTGAAACTACTTCATGTGATTTTTATGAGAATTAAATCAAATAAGCCAAAGAAAGCACTTAGCACGGTAGCTGGTCTGTAGTAAATATTCAACTAATGCCAGCCATTATAAGCCATCAACTTCAGAGGTGAACCTTGACAGCAGATGTGAAGTTTGATTTTATGTGTCCACTTGGCCAGACTATGTTACTCAGTTGTTTGGTCAAGCATCATCTGGATGTTGCTATGAATGTATTTTTAGATGCGGTTAACATTTAAGTCAACTTGAGGAAAATACACTACCCCCCATAATGTGGTAAGCTTCGTCCAGTAAGTCCAAGAGAAAAAGACTGAGGTTCCACAAGGAGGAAGGGATTCTGCTTTGGACTGCCTTCAGACTTGACTGCCACATTGACTCTTGCTGAAGTTTCCAGTCTGCTGGCTTTTTCTGTGGATTTCAGGCTTTCCAGGCTCCACAACCTCTCTCTATAAATACACATCCTATTGGTTCTCCTTCTCAGGAGAATCCTGACTAACACACCAATATTGAATCTTCCAATCCATGTTCACGGCTAGGGAGAGGGGCCAATGTGAGGGGATGAGGCAACACTTGGTCATGGAGAGAAAAGGAAATAAAATAAATGAAGTGTACACTCAGTGCCAGGTACTTTACATGTGACAAGAGGTGAGCACATGTGCTCACTTCACCAGCACATACACTAAAATCAGAATGATACAAAGAGTAGCATGGGTCTGCACAAGGATGACAAGCAAATTTGTGACACATTCCATATTTTTAGAAGAAAGTAAAGGGGAGATAAATGTGACAGAAAGAAATTTGACTTCGTGTGGTAAACACACAATACAATATAGAGATGATGTATTATAGAACCATACACTTGAAACCTATATAGACTTAGTAACCAATGTCACCCCAAAATATTTAATTAAAATTTTTAAAAAGAGGTGGGGACACAACAACATTTCACAAAGAGAAGACTGAGGTTCAGAGAGCCTAAGTGACATATTCAACATCACTGAAAGGAAAGAAGTTGTCTACATCAGGACCCAAATCTGACTCACATATCCATGACTTTTCCCATCAGTCCAAGTGAATGCCGTCAGGGGAAGAGAAGAATAAGTACATCAGGGAAAGGGGTGGAGGGCTGTGTGGGAGGCACAGGGACAGAGAAAGGGCACAGGCTGAGGATCAGAGAAAACCACAGAACCTCAACCCAGTGAAGACAGGAAAGGTGAGCCTAGCATTGTTTAAAAGGTTAACTGCATTTTATTGAAAGATATCTTTTGGATGCAACTTCTCTTCTTCCTTGGATCTCCAACCTTCCACCTGCCCTGCAGATTTCAGATTTGCCAGTTCCATGATTATGTGTGCCAATTCCTTAAAATAAACCTCTCTGTAGATAGATGCTAGATAGATAGATAGGTATAGACAAAAAGATTGATAGATCTAGGTCTATCTATCCATCTACTATATACACATCCTAGTTGTTCTGTTTCTCTGGAGAACTCTAACATAGAGCGGGTATTAGACTGTGGCCAGGACCCACAAGGACAAACATCCCGAACAGAGGCCCTGGGGGGTAGGTTGTATTGGGGGCATCGAGCAGGCCAGCTGGGCTGCAGTGCAGAGGGAATATGAGGCAATTAAGCGGGTCAGGCAACTTGAGCTATGTAGAGAAGAGACTCAGAAGCTTTGGAAGAGTCATGAGGCAAAGTGTGGGTGCCTGGAGTTGCCCTTGCAGAAGAGGTGCTGCATGGAGCACACTGACAGACTCCCACCATTGTATCTACTGCCAAAGGCCAAACCACGCCCATTGCAGACCTGTGCTTGGGATGAAGAAGAAACCTAACTCTCTCATGGGACCGGTGACTTTACACACAAATGTAGACACATGGCTCAGTCACAAGGCAGAAACACTTGAAAAGGCGTGGAGGGTGAGCAGAAGGAGCTGGGTCAGCTGAGGCTCCCTTGTGGAATCTGGGTGTGGCCTCCCTACACAGGGATCTGGAATGTGCAGTGCTGCAAAGTGGATTGCTGGTGCATTTCTGAGGCTCAGGTGATTCTGAATGCAGGGGCTATCGGGAAAGAACAGCATTCTGCAGGCAGAGGCTCTGAAAGGCAGGTAGTGGGAGCTGGTTTTACCCTGGAGCCCTGCTCACTGCTCACAGCCTGGTGCCAAATGATATCATCCCCACCAGAATCTCTAAAAGCTGACCTTGGTTAGTAAGCCTGAGAAGACTTCATTTGCCAGTTTACGAAAGAAAATGGCCAAGGCTTGATTCCTGGTGGCAAGGTGGAGTCATTTAGTTCCAGGGGCTTCTCTCTTCTTTATTAACAAGCTTCCTGCTGGGAACAGAGTTATACCTGCCCTTCCTAATTGCTATGTAATCATATATATGCATCCTTTATTTCTTCCAATGACATAGACACCAAAATAGAACACAGAGCAAAAGTCATCGACCTGATGTTTTAGAATGCCAGAGCCAGTATTCCATTTCTTGCAACGTGGAAGCCAGCTATCCTGAAAAATCCTTCTGCTCTAAAACACCTAAAAAGAAAAAAAAAATTACTCTAGTAAAATATATAAAACAAAGTTTAGCATTTTGACCATTTTTAAGTGTATAGCGTTCAATGGTATTAAGTACACTCATATTTTTGTGCAACCATCACACCATCCAACTCCAGAACTTTTTTATCTTCCTAAACTGCAACTCTGTGTCCATTAAACAGTAACTCCCAATTTCCTCCTCACTCCCAGTCGTTGGTAGTCTCTATTCTACTTACTGTCTCTATGACTTTGACCATTCTAGGTACCTTATATAAGAGGAACTATACAATATTTATCCTTCTGTCTGGCTTATTTCACTTAGCATAATGTCTTCAAGGTACACCCATGTTTTAGAATGTCTCGGAATTTCATTTCTTTTTAAGGTGGAATAATATTCCATTGTATGGGTAGACCACATTCATTTGTCAATGGACTTCCAGGTTGTTTCAAGTTTTCAGCTATGGTGAATGAGGCTCCTATGAACATCATCAGTGTACAAGTATTTGTCTTGAGCCTGATTTTTCTTGGCTTAGTTTTGGTGATTTTTTTTCCTAGAAATTTATTTTTTTTCTGAGTGTGAAAATTATTGCTATAAGTTTTCTCAAAATCTCTTATTATCTTTGTCATTTTTTGCTGTATTTATGGTTATGTCCCCTTTTTAAATCTTCATATTTTTGTGTCTATTCTCTCTCTCTCTATCTCTATCTCTTAGATAATAAAGTTTTTATTCACTCTCCAAGAAAGGAGAGGGACAGGGTATGAAGAGATATACCAGCCTTCTCTTCTTTTTTTTTTTTTTTTAAGAGCATCTACTCAGAGATTTACCAACTGCATTACTCTTTCAAATAGCTAACCATATTAATTAGAATTGCATTCAGCTCTGGGTTGGGGAAAACCTCCAAATAACAGTAGCTTAACAAAATAAATTATTTTTCTTACTGTAAAATATCCAGGGCTCCATCCAAATTGCAATCCATGGTGTCGGAGAACCAGGCTCCTTAGATCTTGTTGCTCTTTCATTATCCAGGGAAGGAAAAGTCACTCTCCAATATCCAAAGGTCCCTTTTGGTTGAAGAAAATTCCTGGAGCTCCAGCCAGAATTCCAGGCAGGAAGAAGGAAGAGAAAAAAAAGATTTATCTTCTCTCTTTATATCTCCTGGCATTGCACACACCACTTCTGCTCATACCACATTGGCCAGAATACAATCATATAACCAATCAACCTGCAAAGGAGTAAAAAAAAAATGTTGGGGGTTTTTTGTTTTCTCTCCTCCAAACCTTCACGCTGTTGCTGTCCTACTTTTTACATCTAGATATGTTATAAACTCCACAATACCAGGTTTATTTTGCTTTTAAACAATTACCTTTTTTAAAAAAATTAATAAAAAAAATTCTTTTTTGTTTCCCCTTTCCAATGGTCTTCATTCCTATGTATACATCCAAGTTTCCATCTGGTGTCATTTTCCTTCTGCCTGAAGAATATTCTCTGATATTTCTTTACAGTACATACCTGCAAGAAACAAATTCTCCCAGCTTTAGTGTATTTGAAAATGCTTGGGGTTTTTCTTGAAAAATATTTTCACTAGATATAGAAGTCTAGACTGACATTTTTTTCTTTAGCCTTTAAAGATGTTCTGATGTCTTCTAGCTTATATTGTTTCTGACAAGAAATCTGTAGCAATTCTAACCTTTGTTATTCTATATTTAATGTATCTTTTCCTCTGAAATTTTAAACAATTTTTTCATTATCACTGGTTTTTAGCAATTTAGTGATGATGTGTCTGCATTTGGTTTTCTTTATGTTTATTCTGCTTGTAATTCTTTGAGTGTCTTGGATATGTGTTCTTTCAAATTTGATGAAATTTGAAAGAACTTTGGCCAGTATCTCCTTGAATATATTTCTTTCCTGGCCCTCCCCCTTCTGAGATTTTAATCATAAATTACACATAAACATAGCTACACATACTGCTTAATATTTTCACACAGGTCAGAGAGGATACTGAATTGCACAGTATCAGGGAGGGAGCTGCAAAGGAGGGGCAGCTTTCTCCCAGACAGAAATGCTCACAGGGGACATTGTTCCTTCAGTGAGTGCTCTGCCCACAAAGCCAGCAGGTGGGTGCCATGCCAGAGACTCCATCAACCTGGGTCACACTGTTTGTTCTGCCCTGGTGATTCCCTGAGACCCCGCCCTACCCAACTTTCAGGCCCACCCAATGTTTCTAGTAGCTTTCCCAAACAAATGGCCTATTGTGGCTCATGCTTCACATTTTCCTAGAATCCCTCAAACAAGCAGCATCTGGCTGCAATGTACCCTTAACCTCTTGCTAAGTGACCCCAGGTCCAGCACTAGCAGTGCTGGCCTTGGTTAACAACTTGGCCGCACCAGGGCACCTCCAAGCCCAGCACAAGTAGCAGCAATTGGCAGATCACTTTGTAGCTCATGCCAGATGGCCCCAGGCAGAACACAGGTGGTGGCTGACCTTGGTCTGCACCTCCTAGGAGGCCCCAGTGCCAGCTTACTCATTGGACAGCTTCAGATGACACTGAAGCATCCCCACCCAAGCACCTCCACAAGTGACATGCTCAAGGGGTAGACTCAGCAGCACCAGAGTGCCACTGAGGTAAGTCCTGCTCTGTGGGGTGGGCCCCTCACAGCTGATTGACCACTCAATCAGCTGTGACCACTCAACTGTTGACCACACAACAGTGGTCAGAGGTCAGTTTTGTAGCCAATTCTTGCAGCTGATCAGCCTGGAAGTAAATCCCTCCCATTGATGCTCCAATAGCAATCAAGGCTCAACTACAACAGAAGAGTGGAAATAGCCCAGATGGAGGGGGGAACACCTCAAGTACCCAGCTTGGGTGATCAGGGAGGCTGTGGCACTAGATCCTACAGAACCCCTACTACATTAGGCCACACTACCAAGCCTGAGAGACATGGCAGGCCAACCTAATACAATACATAGAAACAAACACAGCGAGGCTGCCAAAATGAGGAGACAAAGAAGGATGTCGCAAATGAAAGAATAAAACAAAACTCCAGGAAACAACTAAACAAAATGGAGACAAGTAATCTACTAGATGCAGAGTTCAAAACACTGGTTATAAGGATGCTCAATGAACTTAGGGAAAAAATCAACAGCATAAAAAAGGACCTATCAGAAATTAAGGATCCACTAACTGAGAATAATTTACAGAGAATTAATAATAGAGTATGTGAAGCCGAGAAACAAATCAGTGATTTGGAATATAAGGAAGAAAAAAACACCCAATCAGAACAACAAAAAGAAAAAAGAATCTGCCAGCCAAGATGGTGGCATAGGTAGATACACATCTCTCCCTCATGCAATGAAAAGAAGGATGACAACCAATTTAAAAACAAAAAACAACCGGAACTTCCAGAAAAACAAATAGTATGGAAGTCCAACAACCAAGAAGGCAAAGAGGAAACCTTCATCCAGACTGGTAGGAGGGGTGAAGATGGGAAGTGGGGGACAAGAGGACACATGACAAGAAGGTGGCTGGAGGACTGGGCAGGTAACATGGAGGCTGGTCATCCCACATTTGTGTGCAGATAAGCCAGGAGGAACAACGGGGGAGTGAGACAAACTGCACAATCCATGGTTCCAATGCGGGGAAATAAAGCCTCAAAACCTCTGGTGGAAAAAAAACCTGTGGGCATTGAGGTGGCATGAGAAACTCCCAGTCTTACAGCAGAGTCCTTTGGAGAGGCCCATGGGACCCTAGAACATAACCAAGCCCACCCACTTGGGAATTAGCACCTGAAAGGACACAATCCATTTGTGGGAAGAGAGGGGAGGGACAGAAAGTGAAGTGAGAGCCAAGCAAGCAGCGTTTTTCCCTCTCTCACCCCTACTCTACATACAGCACCACAACACAGTGAAGTGAGTTGTAAGTAAGCAATAAAATGGCATTAAATATATATCTATCAACAATTGAATTTTAAAAAATTAATAAACAACCAAGCAGGACAGAAACAGAAAAAAAGTAAGTGAATACAACAAAAGAAGTGAAAGATTTGTACCGTGAAAATTGCAAAACATCATAAACCAGAAATTAGATTAGTGGTTACCAGGCCAGGGCTTGGGGTTAGGGGAGTTAATAAGTTAGGCTGTAGAAGTTTCTTTTGGTGGCGATGAAAATGTTCTGGAATTAGATAGTGCTGATGATTGTACAACTTTGTGAATATACCAAACACCACTGAATTGTACACTTTCTATAGGTGAATTTCATGAGATGTGAATTATATCTGAACAAAAATAGCGAGTGAAGAGAAAGAATAAAACCAAAGGACAAAAAGTAAATGAGAATGATTAGTTAACCAAAGCCTTTTTTGACTTCCATGTGAGTCCAATAAATTGACCTGTTAGCCTAAAGACACATGGTGAAAATTTCCACCAATGACAATCTAAATGTTTTTCTCATATTGCCTCTTCTTTGCAGGAATCCTCAGTGGTTATCCTGACATGGCTCATAAAGCAATGGGTAAAAAATGCCATTTGTATCCACATATCTTGAGATACCCCCAGGTTCCATAAAATAGCTTAGATCCTTTCATCAATTTGCAGTGTCAGTCCTCTTTGATTTAACATCTGTGATTTCCAAGGTGACAAAGGCACAACCCTGATAATAATATTGTGGTCTGTTGCCTAGACTCAATAAGTAAAGGAAACGCTAACTATCTATTTGAAATTGATAAAAATAACAACATAATTTTCCAATCCAAAAAAAAAGCCCACAAAGATGAATAGATATAAAGTATTTTGGGTAGTTACAGGCATATAGTAGGTGATCAATAAATGTTACCTATAATTATTACTGTACTGCTAGTGAATGTGTATAGAATTCACAGGCCTTCCATTACTCCCTGTGTTGACTTCCTCTCCTTCTCAAGGTTCCATTATTTGGCTTCCCCTAATTAATCTTCCATGGTCCTGAGAGATGACTGTGTAAGAGTTGATAAACTGACTCAAGCTGAGATATCAATGACTAATAGAGCCTCGTAGTCACTTACCTTGTGGTCACTTGCCACTTAGCAAGAGGTACAGGGGTTGGGGGCTCACTGAGGCTGGATGGATTTAGGAAGTTGTGAAGCATGAGCCAAGACCAGCCATTCATATGGAAAAGCTAATCTTAACAGCTATAAGTTGGGTGGGACATCGTCTCAGGGGATCTCCAGCGTGTGGTGAACTATGTTAGCCATGTTGATTAGCCTCAGATATGGCACCTGCCTGCCGGCTCTGTGGAGGGAGGGCTCAGAAAAGGGATAATAGCCTCTGCCCAACTTTCTGTCTGGGGAAAAAAGCTGTCCCCCAGCTGCTGTCTCGATGCCAGACACTTCAGGTCCTCCGTGTATTCCACTGGTGCCTTCCAAGCTGCTACCCCTGTGCTGGAGTTCAGATGGAGTGAGTCTGAGTAAGTCCACGTGTGGGTTCTTTAAGAGGAATTGCATGGGACTCTAGAAGCTTCTTCTAGTGACTCAATCCCTGCTGGTTTCTGTAGCCAGAAGTTATGGGGACTTACCTTCCTGCTACTGGAACCCTGGACTGGGATGTCTGGTGTGGGGCTGGGACTCCTCACTCCCAAAGTATCCCTCCCAAATTTTTATCCACCACACATGAATGTAGGAGCAGCCTGTTCCGCGTCTCTGCCCCTCCTACCAGTCTGAATGGATGTGTTTTCTTCAGACTTTCATCCAACTTGATTTCTGACAGTTCTGAGTGATGGTTGTTTAGTTTGGTTGTAATTTTGATGTGGTTGTGTGAGGAGGTAAGTTTTGTTTACTTCTGTTGCCATTTTGACTGGAAGTCCCAGAAATTTTTTTTTAACTCGGCCAAAACTGACAGATGACAGGGGTCTGGAGGGAGGCTCGTGTGAGATATAAAGACTCTGAAGTCACTGTGACCCACTGAGGGCTCCACCTGAGTCCCACTGGTCTTCTTGCCATTTCTCAGACTCACCTGACAATATCATGATTTTGTGTCTGTGCCCAGGGTTGGCCCTACCATCACAAGACACCATCCCTCTTTCTGAGACCGTCCTTATGCAACAGGCTCCAGCTACACCACCACCACTCCACCCCCTAAACCTGCATCCAGCACCAGAGGAAATTAATCAGTTCTTCCTCAGTCTCCTCTGACAGAGTGCAACCTTTGCTCATTGAATCAGGGGTTCATTGGGCCAGATCTTCAGCTTTACTCTCAATATTTAGGCCTGGAGGAGTAAGCCTGGAACTGAATCTTTTATCCTCACACTGAGCTCACCAGCTTGGATGGAGTTGGATGCCAAGGAGTATTGGTTGAATCAGCAAGTGAATCCAGCAATATTTTTACATCTCACAAATGTTAATTCACAGTATTATCTTTGAGAAATAATTGATTATAACACAATTTTTAAAATTTAGGACACCAATTAGATTACTCACACATAATTTTTAATATGCAAAAATATACATAACACAAAATTTACCATTCTAACCATTTTAAGTGTACAGATCAGTGGTGTTAGTTTCCTCATATTGTTGTGCAATAATCACTACCATTCATCTTCAGAACTTCTTCCTCTTCTTAAACTGAAACTCTGTCCCATTAAACAATTCCCTATTTCCCCTTCCCACAGCCCCTGGCATATACCCTTCTACTTTCTGTCTCTATGAATTTGATGGCTCCATGTACCTCATATAAACGTAATCATACAGTATTTATCTTTTTTATAACTGGCTTATTTGATGTAGTATAATATTCTCAAGGTTAAACCATGTTGTAGCATGTGTCAGAATCATATAATTTTAAAAAGACATTCACTGGATCATCCAAAAATGTTGATGACCTCCTGCTATAGGCAAGGCCTGAATTCAAGACCCCAGACTTAAAAAAACAAAAGGTAAATGACAGAGTCTCCACTTCAAGGTGTCAGCCAACTAAATTCATTTTTTAAATTTCTTTCTGCTAAATGCGGCCCCCGTGTGCCCAGCCCTGACCCCTTCCCTCCTCCCCTGTCCCCTTCCTTTCTTCTGCCTGTGCTGGGCCTGCAAGGCTCCAGCTACACCGGCACCCTCTCAGGGAGTGCTGGCCAGCAGCACGCTGGGCTGAGGGAGGGAGGAAGGGAGGGCTGGTTTTGTGTGCCCAGCAGGGAGGCTGGGGAGGTCGGTGTCGCCCCTAGCCATAGCCAGAGCCAGGGCACCCACCCGCACCCTGGCCCATGGCAGGAGCCCCAGGAGGTGGCGCACCAGCCCCTGCCGCTGGTGCACCTGGCTCAGCCCTGGGTCTAGACCACTAAATTCATTTTTAAAGCCTCCAAAGTGCTACCAAATGAGGGAGCCTTCCAAGGCCCACAAACCTGGCCTTCCTCTCCACCCTTGAAAATGGATTTCGACTTCCAGCCAAGATGGAGGCATAGGTGGACACACTGTTCCTCCTCTCACACGAAAATTTAGAACCAAAAAAAAAAAAAAAAAAAAAAAAAAAACCAGAACAGATAGAAAAACGAATTGTATGGAAGTTCGACAAGGATTCACCTAGAGGGGCACAGTTGGCGGCTGGTGGATCGCAGCAGGAAAAAGCAGTGGCTAGAGGTCCTGGACGCACAGGCGCTGTTACCGGGTGAGGGGAGGCAACAAGCAGACCCAGCAAGACGCGCAAGGCGGCTGACCCCTGTCACACATTCGCGCACAGATAAACCAGGAAAAATGGGCAGCGAGACAGACTGTGCAACTGAGGGCCCCAGCACTGGGGAAAAAAGCCTTAAAACAGCAATTGAAAACACTTGTGGGGGTTGAGGTGCTGCGAGAAACTCCCAGCCTCACAGGAGAGTTTGCTGGAGAGACCCACATGGTCCTGGGATGTACACAAGCCCACTCACATGGAAATTAGCACCAGAAGGGCCCAATTTGCTTGGGGAAAGCGGAGGAAGGGACTGGAATCCGAAAGAGCACGCAGCAAGCGCCATTGTTCCTTCTCAGACGCTGCCTTCACATAAAGCCTCACAACCCAGAGACTGGTCTTCCCTGCCCTGGGGAACACCTAAGGCTCCACTCCTCACTGCGTAACAGCCACAAACAGAAACCCCCCCAAAAAAAAAAACAAAACAAAAAATGGCTCAAACTGGAGAACAAATGAAAGCCCCTGAGCCAATTCATCTAAGCGACAAAGAGATAGCCAGCCTATCAGATGCACAGTTCAAAGCACTGGTAATCAGGATGCTCACAGAATTGGTTGATTTTGCTCACAAATTAGACAAAAAAAAGAAGGCTACCCTAAGTGAAATGAAGGAAAACACACAGGGAACCAATAGTGATGGGAGGAACACTGGAACTCAAATCAATGAAGTGGACCAGAAGGAAGAAACTAACAACCAAACAGAAAAGAAGGAAGAAACAAGGATTCAAAAAAATGAGGAGAGGCTTAGGAACCTCTGGGACATCTTTAAACTTCCCAACATCTGAATTATAGGGGTCCCAGAAGGGGAAGAAGAAGAGCAACAAGTGGCAAACTTATTTGAAAAAATAATAAAGGAGAACTTCCCCAATCTGGCAAAGGAAATAGACTTCCAGGAAGTCCAGGAAGCTCAGAGAGTCCCAAAGAAGTTGGACCCAAGGAGGAACACACCAAGGCACATCTTAATTACATTACCCAAGATTAAAAATAAGGAGAGAATCCTAGAAGCAGCAAGGGATAAGGAAACAGTCACCTACAAAGGAGTTCCCATCAGACTGTCAGCTGATTTCTCAACAGAGACCTTACAGGCCAGAAGGGGCTGGAAAGAAGTATTCCAAGTCATGAAAGGCAAGGACCTACATCCAAGGTTGCTCTATCCAGCAAAACTGTCATTTAGAATGGAAGGGCAGATAAAGTGCTTCTCAGATAAGGTCAAGTTCAAGGAGTTCATCATCACCAAGCCCTTATTATATGAAATGTTAAAGGGACTTATCTAAGAAAAAGAAGATCAAAAATATGACAGTGAAAAGACAGCAAACTCACAGCTATTAACAACCACACCTAAAACAAAAGCAAACTAAGCAAACAGCTAGAACAGGAACAGAACCACCGAAATGGAGATCATATGGAGGGTTAGCAACAGGGGAGTGGGAGGAGGAGAGAGGGGGGAAAGGTACAGAGAATAAGTAGCATAGATGGTGGGTAGAAAATAGGGGGAGAGCAAGAATAGTGTGGGAACTGTAGAAGCTAAAGAACTTATGACACATGGACATGAACTAAAGGGGGAAATGTGGGTGGGAGAGGATGTGCAGGGTAGAGGGGAATGATAGGGGAGAAATGGGACAACTGTAATAGCATAATCAATAAAATATTTTTAAAAAATAACAAATAACAGATGGAGTCCGGTATCAACTCCTCAGGTCATGCTCAAAATGGCATAAAGTGGCCACTTACTCTTTCTACCAATCTCTCTGAAAGTTCTAAAAGACACCAAGACTTTCCATCCAATAAAACTGCTCTTTCTGCACCAAGGATCACCAGTGTGCCTGCCAGAGGGCTGCTAAGAAAGCTTTGGATGGAATGAAGGTCAGAGTTCCAGGAAGTGATGAAAAGCAGAGAAAGGGAGGTCGCATTCATAGAGCTCCTGCTCAAAGCCGAGTACGACACCAGCTTCTTCCGCACAACAGATGTGGAAGTACAAGAGATGTCATCATCTCTGATTTTAGATGCAGAAACTGTGACTTAGATGAGTTAATAAAATACCCAAGTCCACACAGTTAATTAGTGTGGGAACAATTCAAACAAATTCAGGCTTGTCCAACCTCAAGGCTCTTTTCGTTAGCCCATAATGCCTCCCATTCCTTGATAGAGAATGATGCATTTCTCATCTCTACCCCCGACACTGCTCCCCCACTTAAGAACCCATACATGCATCTTGAGAAGATAAATCAATAGTGGGACCAACCAAAAACACAAGGGAGGGGTATTATTCTCCACCTGCAGAAACCATGAAGGGGGTGGGGTTTTATCCAAAGAGGACCATCTGGAAAGGACAAGTCTACTGTGAGACCTTAAGTGAGAAAGAAGTAAATTCCTATGGCACCAACAGCTTACCCATGGGCAGGACTTCTGACTGAATAAAGAAAACTCCACCAGCTTTTCTAATTAATGATGACTGAGTCATAAAAAGAAAGAAAAGTTGGCCCTAAGCTGATGCTGAGAGAAGGGTGCCTTCCTTGAAGTGCCTAAGTAGGTGTCTCCTACAGCAACATCCCCCACTCTCTCCTCCAGCCTCCATGCCATACCTTCTGACACATTTTCATGGATAGAGGTTGCAAAGAACCGGGAAGCCTAGCCCAACTGGTTTGGGAGAGCTCGCTTTGGCCAAACAAATGATTGGTGAGGATGTTGATGGGGAAGGTATCTCCACATGGTGGAATGGGTCATGGCTGGTCTTGTTTACCAGCTACAGTCTAATTGGAGGGGCAGTTCTGAGTCCCTGGCCAAAATCACCTCTCCACATTGATGTCTGCCCCTGAGATTTCACCTTCCAAAATATCTCTTTGGATTCTTCTCCCCAGGAGACATCATCCTGGGAGAAGAACATAGATCAGCTCTTGGTAAAACGTTACACACAGAATCAAATGGATCTTGAAGGTGACATTATCCTGTCCAGTGCAGCAATCTCTGGGTGCACCTACTAGTTTATTCCAGGGATATGGGAATCACAATCAAGTAAGGAATCCTGTTCCATGGTTGTACAGCTCCTATTAAGGACTTTTTAAAAAAGATTTTATTTATTTTATTTTTAGACAGAGGGGAGAGGAGGGAGAAAGAGAGGGAGAGAAACATCACTGTGTGGTTGCTCTTACTTGCTCCCTACTGGGGACCTGGCCTGCAACCCAGGCATGTGCCCTGACTGAGAATTGAACCAGCGATGCTTTGGTTCACAGGCGCTCAATCCACCGAGCCATGCCAGCCAGGGCAAGTTCTTTACATTAAGATAAAATGTTTCTCCTATAGCTTCTTCTACTGCCCATATGGCATCAGGAACAAATGTGCTCCTTCTTCCAGGCAGTCTTGCAAGTCTCCTCTAATGAGCTCACGCCAAATTGTCAATAACACCTCTTCTTTTTTGTGTGACTAAATGGCACACAAAAGACAGTGTAGAGTCCTAGTTATTGTGTTCACGTGCACACACTTATACAACCTCACAACTGAGAGGAAAACAAAAGACTCCCAAGTGAGGTAACACAAGAGACCCAAAGGGATTCTCAGATGTGGGGGGGGGCACTCCTGGATGCAGGAAGTAGCTATTCCATCATTAATTCATGCAAGTGGACAGGGAATACAGTTAGGGTACTTGTGGAAACAGAAACAGAGGAAACTTAGTCACAGAGCCAGCCCTCAAGGACCCTGAAAAGTCAAACACCCGGGCCTTGTGGAAAAAGCAGAAAACCCAGGACAGTGATGCCTCCCGGCACTAGAACTGGAAAGCCACTAGAAATCCAGAGCAGCATAGGAACCTTCAAGCATTCATGGCCCCCGACTTTAGTGCTCTGCTATTGAAGTCATTCAGCTTCCTCTCATGCTCTATCTCTTCTCATCTCTTTTCTACTCCTCCTCTACCAAGTGTGTGGTTGATTCTGCTATATTTCCCAGCTCACTAAAGCACAGCTGTTCAAGCCAGGCCCCTGCAGAGGTCACTGGACACTATTGCTGAGGGAACAGCTTGAGGAAACTCATTCAGAGCTGGAAGCATTGCAGTTTCACTCAAGAGGGGACAGAAAGCAGAACCACCCTGTGTCTGATCAGCATAGTACACCCCGTGTCCAGAAGGAGAACTAAGAAGGTGTTCATTTCAGTGCATGAAGAGAATAAGCAGACACAAGTCTTCTTAAGAATCATGTCCCCAGACAGAATTGGCTCGATTCCAAGATCTAGGTGGAGGGGACTCAGTGAGAATCACCATGTGACTAGCAGCTTCTTGTTGGTGATTATTTGGGGTGCCTAATAGAACCCCAACCCCAAACATCATTCCATCATCTGTATATTTACCACTTCACCTTCACCCCTCTGTGGCTTCTAGTTTCCTCTATTAAAATAAAAATAAAGGAAAATAGTATATTCCTATGCTATTTAGGAATAAATTTAAGACTTCTACACTGAAGGCTACCAAAAATTATTGAGAGAAATTAAAGAAAACCTAATTAAAAGAAGAGATGTACCATATTCATGGATTGGAAGACTCAGTATTGTTGTCAGTTCTCCCCCATATTAATCCACAGATTCAATGTAATTTCAGTCAAAATTCCATAAGACTTCTTAAAAGAAATTGACAAGCAGAATTTAAAATTTAAGTGGAAATGAAAAAAATCTTAGAATAGCCAAGATAATCTTAATAAAGAACAAAGTTGGAATATTTACCCTAGCTGATCTTAAGACTTACTAACTATAGCTATGGCTGGTATAGCTCAGTGGATTGAGCACCAGCCTGGGAATCAAAGAGTCGCAGGTTTGGGATTAGCATTAGCATACACAAATACATCAGTGAAATAGAAAACAGAGACCAGCATTGGCCAATGTGGCTCATTGGTTGGAGTATCTTTCTGTAACTGAAAGTTTGGAGGTTTGATTCCAGTCAGGTCATACAAAAAGGTCTGTCAAAAAAAAAATCCAGCCACTGTTAATATAATGAAAAGAGTTTGTGCAACATCAATGTAACCTGGCAGCCAAGGAGAGTGGACTGGAATGTGCATGAGTGAACAATCACAACTTCACTGTACTAGTCATTGGGGGGGTAGACGTTTCTCAGTGTACTGTGTGGTTGTCACATTCAAAATGACTAAGCAAGTAGAGCAACAAATCAGCATCACATTTTTTATTAAGCTTGAACATTCCTCTGTGGAAACTATTAGGATGATTCAGAAGGCCGCCATGGGCAACTAGTGATTGGCATCTTCATCACGACAATGTGCCTGCTCATTCATCACATCTCATGCAGAGTTTTTTGGCAAAACATCAAATCACACAGGTGCCTCAGCCCCCCTACAGCCCAGATTTGGCACCCCCTGTGACTTCTGGCTTTTCCCAGAATGAAAATCATCTTTGAAAGGGAAGAGATTTCAGACTATCGATGAGATTCAGAAAAAATATGACGAGACAGCTGATGGTGATTGCGAGAACTGTGTGAGGTCCCAAGATGCCTACTTTGAAGGGGACTGAGGAATCACTGTCCTATGTACAATGTTTCTTGTATCTTGTTTGTTCTTCAATAAATGTCTCTATTTTTCATATTACATGGCCGGGTATCCTCAGGACAGACCTCATCTTTGTCAAAACTTACTGAACTTTACACTTAAAATGTATGCATTTTATTGAAAATAAACTATAATTTTTAAAGACCCCCAAATAAGAAGAATAAAGACATAAAGAGAAACTATAGGAAGGAAGGAAGGAAGGAAGGAAGGAAAGGAGGGAGGAAAAGAGGGAGGGAGAGAGGGAGGAGAAAACTTATTCTGAGAGATGATTCTTCCTTGTTTTAGTCATGGCCATCATGGATTATTTGATGGGCGGGGAGTCACCCAAATCAACCCTACTGGCTTCCCCCACAGGCTGTAGCAAATTGCTCTCAGTGGAGATAAAACTGTGCTCAGGTTCACCCCATGACCCTGTGAGTCTCCGAGCATGTTCTCCAACCAATTCTCATCACCTTACAGGGCGCATTATGTCCTGTAAAGAAAATCTGCCTTTTCCTCAGTGAGAAAAATCTGCCTTTTCTTTGCTGGAGATGGCACTCAGCTGGGCCAGGGTCATCTACTTGGGGCTGGGCATCCCACCCTCACACAGGCCCCTGCTTCTGAACATTCTCTTTGAGATCATCTGAATCCACTAACCACCAAGCGACTCTGTGATGCCAAGTTGTCCTTACGGGGAGATTTCTTGCAGCAGCAGGGAGTGATAGCTGGTTAGCTTGACAGTTCTATCTTTTGATGAAAATCAATAAACTGACATGGGGTTTGATTTTTTTTATTATAATTCATTGATTATGCTATTACAGTTGTACCAATCTTTCCCCCTTTGCTCCCTTCCAGTCAGCACCCCCCACTCTCTCAGGCAATGCCCACACCATTGTCCATGTCCATGGGTCATGTGTATAAGTTCTTTGGCTACTCCATTTCCTATACTGTACTTTACATCCCATGGCTATTCTGTAATTCTGTACTTCTTAATCCCCTCACCTCTTCACCTATTCCCCTACACCCCCATCCCTTCTGTCAGCCATCAAAATACTCTCCGTATCCATGATTCTGTCTCTGTTCTTCTTGTTTGCTTAGCTTGTTTTTTAGATTCAATTATTGATAGATATGTATTTGTTTTCATTTAATTGTTCATAGTTTTGATCTTCTTTTTCTTAAATAGGTCTCTTTAACATTTCATATAATAATGGTTTGGTGATGATGAACGCCTTCAGCTTTTTCTTGTCTGGGAAGCTTTTTACCTGCCCTTCTATTCTTTTTTTTTTTTTTTTTTTAAGATTTTTTTTTTCCTTTTAGATTTTATTTATTTATCTTTAGAGGGGAAGGGAAGGAGAGAGGGAGAGAAACATCAATGTGCGGTTGCCTCCTGTATGTCCCCTGCCAGGAACTGGCCTGGCAACCCAGGCATGTGCCCTGACTGGGAATCGAACCGCGATCCTTCGGTTTGCAGGCCCGCGCTCAATCCACTGAGCTACACCAGCCAGGGCTTTGCCCTTTTATTCTAAATGATATCTTTGTTGGATAGAACAAACTTGACTGTAGGTCTCTGTTTTAGTGACTTTGAATATTTCTTGCCAATCCCTTCTAGCCTGCAAAGTCTTTTATGAAATCAGGTGACAGTCTCATGGGAATTCCCCAATAGGTAACTAATTGTTTTTCTCTTCCTGTTTTTTTTTTTTAAATATATTTTATTGATTATGCTATTACAGTTGTCCCATTTCTCCCCCATCATTCCCCTCCACCCTACCCACCCTCTCCCACCCACATTCCCCCCTTTAGTTCATGTCCATGGGTCATAAGTTTTCTAGCTTCTACATTTCCCATACTATTCTTGCTCTCCCCCTGTCTATTTTTTTCCCATTATCTATGCTACTCATTCTCTGTACCTTTTCCCCCTCTCTCCTCCTCCCACGCCCCTGTTGCTAACCTTCCATATGATCTCCATTTCTGTGGTTCTGTTCCTGTTCTAGCTGTTTGCTTAGTTTGCTTTTGTTTTAGGTGTGGTTCTTGATAGCTACGAGTTTGTCTTTTCACTGTCATAGTTTTATCTTCTTTTTCTTAGATAAGTCCCTTTAACATTTCATATAATAAGGGCTTGGTGATGATGAACTCCTTGAACTTGACCTTATCTGAGAAGCACTTTATCTTCCCTTCCATTCTAAATGACAGCTTTGCTGGATAGAGCAATTTTGGATGTAGGTCCCTGCTTTTCAAGATTTCAAATATTTCTTTCCAGCCCCTTCTTGCCTGTAAGGTCTCTTTTGAGAAATCAGCAGACAGTCTGATGGGAACTCCCTTGTAGGTGACTGTCCCCTTATCCCTTGCTGCTTCTAGAATTCTCTGCTTCATTTTAATCTTGGCTAATGTAATTACAATGTGCCTTGGTGTGTTCCTCCTTGGGTCCAACTTCTTTGGGACTCTCTGAGCTTCCTGGACGTCCTGGTAGTCTATTTCCTTTGCCAGATTGGGGAAGTTCTCCTTTATTATTTGTTCAAATAAGTTTTCCACTCGTTGCTGTTCTTCTTCCCCTTCTGGGACCCCTATAATTCGGATGTTGGGACGTTTAAAGATGTCCCGGAGGTTCCTAAGCCTCTCCTCATTTTTTTGAATTCTTGTTTCTTCCTCGTCTTCTGTTTGGTTGTTAGTTTCTTCCTTCTGGTCCACTCCATTGATTTGAGTCCCAGTTTTCCTTCCATCTCTATCAGTTCCCCATGCATCTTCCTTCATTTCACGGATTGTAGCCTGCATTTTTTCATCTAGTTTGTGAGCAAAATCAACCAATTCTGTGAGCATTTTGATGACCAGTGCTTTGAACTGTGCATCTGACAGGTTGGCTATCTCTTCACTGCTTAGAGGAATTGGCTCTGGGGCTTTTATTTGTTTTCCGGTTTGAGCCATTTTTGGTGGGGTTTTTTTGTTGTTGTTGTTTTGGTTTTAGTCTGGTCGCGGCTATTACATAGTGAGGGGGTGGAGCCTTAGGTGTTCCTCGGGTCGGGGCAGCCCAGTCGCTAGGTTGTGACGCTATAGGTGGGGGCGGGGCCTGAGAAGCAGCAATGGCGCCTGCTCCGCTCTCTCCCGGACTCCGGCCCTTTCCGCTGCTTCCCCTTCACCTGGATTATCTGTGCACGCGGGCGTGCTGTTACGTAGTGAAGAGTGGAGCCTCTGGCGCTCCCCAGTGCGGGGCAGCCCAGTCGCTGGGTTGTGATGCTGTATGTGGGGGTGGGGCCTGAGAGGGAGCAATGGCGCCTGCTCCGCTCTCTCCTGGATTCAGTCCCCTCCGCCACTTCCCCTCCGCCTGGACCGTCTGTGCGCTCGAATGTGAGACCACCTGGTCAGTCAGCCAGCCGCCTTGTGCGGCCTCACTGGGTCTGCACAGTTGCCCCCCTGTGCCCGGGGTCCGCCAGCTGCTGCCTGTGGGCCCGGGGACCGCCAGCCGCCGCCCGTGCACCTGGGAACTGCCAGCCGCTGCTGCTTGCGTTCCTGGGTCCGCACCTCCACTTTCTCCCGCCGAGACTCTGCCCCTCTTACCGGTCTGGATGAATGGTTGCTGGACTTCCGTACAGTTCAGTTTTCTATAAGTTCTGGTTGTTTTCTTGTTTCTAAATATTTGTTGTCCTTAATTTTGGTTGTGAGAGGAGGCACAGTGTGTCCGCCTACGCCTCCATCTTGGCCGGAAGTCCTCTCTTCCTGTTTTTAAGACTCCCTCTTTCTCTTTAAACTTTGGCATTTTAATTATAATGTGTCTTGGAGTGGGCCTCTTTACATCCATCTTAGTTGGGACTCTCTGTGCTTCCTGTACTTGCATGACTATTTTCTTCACCAAATTAGGGAGATTTTCTTTCATTATTTTTTTCAAATAGATTTCCAATTTCTTGCTCTTTCTCTTTTCCTTCTGGCACCCCTATGTTGTAAATGTTGGAATGCTTGAGGTAGGCTGCTTACACTATCCACATTTTTTTGGATTCATTTTCCTTCTTGTTGTTCTGATTGGTTGTTTTTTGCTTCCTTATGTTCCAAATCATTGATTTGATTCTCAGCTTCATCCACACTGCTGTTGTTTCCCTGTAAACTGTTTTTTATTTCAATTAGTATATCCTTCATTTCTGACTGGATTTTTTTATGCTGTTGAGGTCCTTGCTAAGTACCTTGAGCATCCTTATAACTGGTGTTTTGAGCTCTGCATCTGATAAATTGTTCATCTCCATTTTGTTTAGTTCTTTTTCTTGAGTTTTGATCTGTTCTTTCATTTGAGTTATGTTCCTTTGTCTCCTTATTTTGGTAGCCTCCCTGTGTTTGTTTCTGTGTCTTAGTTAGAGCTGCTATGACTCCCTGTCTTGGTAGTGTGGCCAAATGTAGTAGGTGTCCTTCAGGTCCAGTGGCACAGCCTCCCCTATCACCCAAGCTAAGTACTTGAGGTGTACCCTTTGTGTGGGCTGAATATAGCCTCCTCTTGTAGTTGAGCCATGATTTCTTTTGGCAGGTCAATGGGAGGGATTTGCCCAGTCCAGTCAGCTGCAAAGACTGGCTGTGACCACTGACCACCAACCTCCACCCTCTGTGTGCAGGAGCAGGGTGGTGGTGCCCCAACATGGTCTGTAGCTGTCCACTGGGTGTGCAGGCTCTGAGATTTCCCAGGTGGTGCAGGCCAAGATCAGCCTCCACCTGTGTTTTGTCTGGAGCAACCCTGCATGAGTTGTAAAGCAATCTGAGGTGGTTGCTACTTGTGCTGAGCTTGGAGATTCCCAGGCAAAGCCAAGCTCTGAATCTAGGCTGAACGCTGCTAGTGTCATACCTGGAGCCACTTAGCAAGAGGTACAGGGGTTGGTGGCTCACTGAGGCTGGATGGATTTAGGAAGTTGTGAAGCATGAGCCAAGACCAGCCATTCATATGGAAAAGCCAATCTTAACAACTATAAGTTGGGTGGGACAGAGTCTCAGGAGCTCTCCAAGGCAAGGTAAACAGTGTTAGCCATGTTGATTAGCCTCAGATATGGTACCCACCTCCTGGCTCTATGGGGGAAGGGTTCAGAAAAGGGACAACAGCCTCTGCTCAACTTTCTGTCTGGGAAAAAGCTGTCCCCCAGCTCCTATCTTAATACCAGACAGTTCAATTCCTCCCTGTATGCCACTGGTGCCTTTCAGGCTGCTACCCCAATGCTGGAGCTCAGATGGAGTGAGTCTGAGTAAGTTCATGTGTAGGTTCTTTAAGAGGAATTGTGTGGGCCTCCAAAAGTTTCTTCCAGTAACTCAATCCCTGATGGTTTCTGCAGCCAGAAGTTATGGGGACTTATCTTCCTTGCACTGGAACCCTGGGCTGGGGAGTCTGGTTCGGGGCTAGGACTCTTTGTTCCTGAGCTATCCATCTGGATTTTTATCTACCATGTGTGGATGTGGGACCAGCCAATTCCACATGTCCACCCCTCTTACCTACCTGAATACATGTGGTTTCTTTAATTCTATAGTTGTCAGACTTCCATTCAACTTGATTTCTGATGGTTCTGAGTGATGACTGTTATGTAATTTAGTTGTAAGTTTGATGTGGTTGTGTGAGGAGGCAAGCCATGTTTACCTATGCCACCATCTTGACTGGAAGAAAGCTGGGTCTTGATATTTTCAAAGTTTGGGTTTTTTTTTCTTGAAGGGAGACCATGTCCAGAGAAAAGAGGGAAGAACCTCTAGCACTGGGAAGGAGGCCTGAGAACTCAGCTATCAATTGCATCAGGATGCCCTCAGCAATTAGTACTTTGTCTCCGTGTCAAAAGAGAGTTAGGCCATAGCTGGATGGCTCAGTTGGTTGGAGTTTTGTCCCATACACCAAAATGTTGTGGGTTTGATTCCTAGTCAGGGCATGTACAGGCAGCAAAATTGATGCTTTTGTCTTTCTCTCATTCTCTCCTTCCTCTCTCTTTAAAATCAATAAATGTATCCTCAGGTTTGGATTTTTTAAAAAGACACAATATTCAGCAAGTTAAAAACAGTCAAACAGTGGCATTTACATTTGTTTCAACACTGTTAACCATCTAGTGGCTTTAAGACCCTGTGTGCAGGGCTGAAGATCTCTGTCCTGATTGTATTTGAGGGTGGGCCATAGGCAGCAGGGCACCTGCAGGAAAAAAAAACCCTAATAATAGGAGGTGAGAGGCACCAAGTGATGTACTAGTGTGGGTTACACATCATTTGCACCATGAAAGTTCAAATAGCAGGGAGGCCACTTTATACCCTTCACATGCTGTGTACCAGTGCAATGGCACAATGGACACAATGATTACAGGTGCAGCCACACACTCTAAATTCTCCCTCCCATGTAGAGGCATAGACTATCTTGTGAAAAAAAAATCAGAATGCTAGTGGGATCATTGCAATGAAGGGGTGTCTGAGTTCTGCCAACTAGGATTTGTGCCTGAGAGTGGATTGGGGTCAAGGTTCAAAGCTGGAGACAAGCACAGACCTCAGGGTGCACAGCTTTACTGTTACATCCTACATCAAGAGGCAACAAGATCTTCTCATTGCTTAACTTCTTGAGTGAAATAAGGAAGAAGAGATTCCTGCTCTGGGAATAGCCTGGACTCTCAAGCTAGTTTCCGGCCTGAGTCATTTGCAGATGGTTGATATCACAAACAACAATGAATGAGCCAACTGTATCATATCTGCATACAAACAAATAATAATAGCCACATTGCTGATACAGCATAAGATGGGTAGTAACTGGATAACCTTTGGTCACAACAGTGAGAAAATCTGGAAATGAAAAGAGAGCAAAGAAGAGAAGAAGGAAGGAGAGGAGGGTAAAGAAGGAAAAAAAGAGTAAAGGGAGACCGAGTCAGAGAGCAGGAGGAAAGGGTATTTCCCTTTGCACAAGGAGTGCAGGCAAGACTTTCCAAGATATAGAGAGCTTTCTAGGACTCCTGACCTCAGAGAGTAAGATCTGTGTCACAACAGAGGAGCAGTCTGTGAGCCCAAGGGGATGAAACAGCTTCTCCTGGCTTGGGTATCTCACCTATTTAAGCCACAAACCATTTCCATGGTGCAAATCAGAGGAGGAGAGAATGGGGTATTCCAGTTAAGTAGAAGATTTTACGAATCACTTTTTTAAATTGTCACTACTTGAGTGCTAAGACTCTGAAGCCTAAGGAGCAATATTCTTCCCCCTAAGTAATCAGAAATAAATAAAATAAGAACACTCTGTACTTGGTAAATCTGCATTAGTGTGGGCCACAGAGCAGAACATGGTGGAGGGGATGGACAAAGCTGTGGAGTTCCTTAGCAGAGTTACAATTCCAGATGGTGCCAGTGTGGAGACTGAGTGGGATGCAGCAGAGAAGGCAAAAGGCAAACCAAGAGAGAAGCCCACTTCAAAGAAAGCTGTAGAAACTACATGTGGGAAAGAGTGGACATTCGAAGCTCAGTGGGCCTGTAGAGAGGTCTGCATCGGTGTTCATTGTCCTGGCTCCTCTTTTGCAATGGAGGCTCTGGAACCAGAGACTGCTGGCTGGGCTCGATCAGATGTGTAGAGCTTCAGTGGAATACACACCAGGCAGGAGAGCTGGGATCTCTGGCTCTACTAATTGGCAATACAGCCCTGGGCTGCATTTCCTCTCTTTAGGTCTGTTTCTTCACCTTGAAAATGATGGTGGGTGAAGGGAAGACACTCTTTTTTTGGTAATGTGTGAGGCCTATAGAAGTATCATTGTTGGAAGAGAGGGGCTTGACAACCCTCTACAAAATTCTATCCAAGTATGTTTCTACCACCTCCAACCTTAAACTATTTGCCATCTTTCCTTTAGCTTACTTAGCCACTTAACCTTTTTTGCCAGGCCAGTAAGCTTGCAAGGGGGCACCCCTCCAGATTCACCAAGGAGGACTTGCTACAAGGGATGCATGCAGAGTGAAGCCTGGGGAAAGCAACTCGTACACATTCAAGTCTGTGACTTAAGCCCAAAGGCTCTCAGCCTGAGAAAGTGCTGGGTCTTGGTGGTGTTTCCTAGCTGTCTAGGGGCTGGCCTCATACCTGGATGCCATATGGTGACATACCCAGGACTATGGAACTAATGGTGCAACTCGGGCCATCAATGAGGGGGAATAACTTGGGTGTGGGAATTGGGAGGGCACATTTTAAGGCCCTATATAACACAGCTTAGGCAATTGTTTATGCCATTCCTGAGAAAACCCACCAATTATGATATTCTCTTTCCAGTCAGCTTCTGCAAATTCAGAGGAGATGAGGCCCAGAGATACCCCAGGCTGACTGACTCATCCTTATCTAACTTAGTTTTTCTGCCAAATGAGATTTGTTTACCCCCTCAGGTGAAGTAAAGGTTTCCTGGGTTAGAAAAATCTAAGGTATACTTGTATAAGAGAATCAAACTGAAGGAATAAGAACTGATTTGGGAAAACAAAGGGAGAGAGAGGGTGACTGAAATTCTGAACAGAAATGTAAATTCACCAAAAACTTACAACACTCACTCCTACTCAATAGCATTGGCCAATAAGTAATAATATTTGTTATTATCACCATTACTGTTTTAGTTCTACTTTCAAAAGGCAACATTTTAAAAATATCTTTATTGAGCTATACTTCACAAGCATAACATTCACCAATTTCAATAGCACAATTCAATGGTTTCTAATACGTTCACAGAGTTCTGAAACTATCACCATTTTCTAATTTTAGAATATTTCATTATCCCAAAAAGCAACCCCATACCTGTTAGCAGTCACTCGCCATTCCACCCCTCTCTGCTCCTAACTCTAGGCAACCGGTTCTGTCTCCATAGATTCAAAAAATTGCCATTTGTCCCTTTATGTACTTTTCCTGCAACTGGGACATGGCAGACATCAGAGGGCATTGCTATCTTAACCAAGATCTCAAGATCTGACCAAAAGGCACAAAAAAGATGCTCAACATCCTTGATCATTAGGGAAATGAAAATCAAAACCTCGATGAGATATCACCTCACCCTCATTAGGTTGGCTACAATAAAATAAATAAATAATAACAAGTGTTGTCAAGGATGTGGAGAAATTGGAAGCTTTGTGCATTGTTAGTGGGGATGAAAATGGTGCAGCCATTGTGAAAAATAGTATGGCAGCTCCCAAAAAAATTAATAATAGAATTATCAACCACTTCACTTCTGCATATATATCCAAAAGAATTGAAAGCAGGGTCTTAGAAAAATATTTGCACACCTACATTCATAGCACAATTATGCTCAAGAGCAAAAGATAGAAGCAACCTAAGTGTGCACTGACTGATGAACGGATAAATAAAATGCGGTCTATCCAGGCCCTGGGTACGTAACAGCTGGTTAGAATGTTGTCCCAATACCCCAAGGTTGTGGTTTTGATCCCTGGTCACAGTGCATACAAGAAGTACCAAATAAATGTATAAATCGGCAGAAAAACAAATTGATGTCTCTCTCTCTCAAATCAATAAAAAAATTTCTTCTTTTAAATATATTTTATAGATTATGCTATTACAGTTGTCCCATTTTCCACCCTTCACTCCCCTCCGCCCTGCATATACCCTCCCAAACACATTCCCCGGCTTTAGTCCATGTCTGTGGGTCGTACACATAAGTTCTTTGGTTTCTACATTTCCTATACTATTCTTACCCTTCCCCTGTCTATTTTCTACCTACCATCTATGCTACTTATTCTCTGTACCTTTTCCCCCTCTCTCCTCTTCCCACTCCCTCACCAGTAACCCTCCCTGTGATCTCCATTTCTGTGGTTCTGTTCCTGTTCTAGTTGTTGGCTTAATTTGCTTTTGTTTTTGTTTTAGGTGTGGTTGTTAATAGCTGTGAGTTTGCTGTCAATTTACTGTTCATATTTTTATCTTCTTTTTCTTACATAAATCCCTTTAACATTTCATATAGTAAGGGCTTGGTGATGATGAACTCCTTGAACTTGACCTTATCTGAGAAGCACTTTATCTGCCCTTCCATTCTAAATGATAGCTTTGCTGGATAGAGCAATCTTGGATGTAGGTCCTTGCCTTTCATGACTTGGAATACTTCTTTCCAGCCCCTTCTGGCCTGTAAGGTCTCTTTTGAGAAATCAGCTGACAGTCTGATGGGAACTCCTTTGTAGGTGACTGTGCCCTTATCCCTTGCTGCTTCTAGAATTCTCTCCTTCATTTGAATCTTGGCTAATGTAATTATGATGTGCCTTGGTGTGTTCCTCCTTGGGTCCAACTTCTTTGGGACTCTCTGAGCTTCCTGGACTTCCTGGAAGTCTATTTCCTTTGCCAGATTGGGGAAGTTCTCCTTTATTATTTGTTCAGATAAGTTTGCCACTTGTTGCTCTTCTTCTTCCCCTTCTGGGACCCCTATAATTTGGATGTTAGGACGTTTAAAGATATCCCAGAGGTTCCTAAGCCTCTCCTAATTTTTTTGAATTCTTGTTTCTTCATTCTTTTCTGTTTGGTTGTTAGTTTCTTCCTTCTGGTCCACTCCATTGATTTGAGTCCCAGTTTTCCTTCCATCTCTATTGGTTCCCCATGCATTTTCCTTCATTTCACGTACTGTAGCCTGCCTTTTTTTAATCTAATTTGTGAACAAAATCAACCAATTCTGTGAGCATCCTGATCACCAGTGTTTTGAACTGTGCATCTGATAGGTTGGGTTGGCTATCTCTTCGTCACTTAGTTGTATTTTTTCTGGAGCTTTGATCTGTTCTTTCATTTGGGCCTTTTTTTTTTTTTTTTGTCTTGACATGCCTGTTACGTAATTAGGAGTGGAGCCTTAGGAGTTCACCTGGGATGAACAACCCAAGTCACTGCTTTGTGACTCTGTATGTGGGGGAGGAGTCTGAGAAGAAACAATGGCACTTGCTCCACTCTCTGCTGGCTTTCAGTCACTTCCCCCCACTTCCCACAAGCAAATTGGGCCCTTCTGGTGCTGATTCCAGGGTGGGTTGGCTTGTGTACATTCTAGGACCCTGTGGGTCTCTCCAATGAACTCTCCTGTGAGGCTGGGAGTTTCTCCCACTGCAGCCTCAACCCCCACAAGTGTTCTCAATCAGTGATTTGAGGCTTTATTTCCCCACGCTGGAGCGCTGGGTTGCTCAGTCTGTGTCACTCCCCAATTGTTCCTCCCGGTTTATCTGCGCATGACTATGGGACTGCCTGCTCCACCAGCCACCACCAGCCAGGTGCAGCCTTGCGCACCCTGCTCCACAATCCAGCACTGGGTTCACTAGCTGCAGCTTTGCCTGCCCTGGTCCTCCAGCTACTGCCTTGCCCTCTCTCCGAGAGCCTGTCTCTGCCCTTTCTACCAGTCTAGATGAGTGTGTCTTCTTTAGCTCCTTGGTTGTTGGACTCCATACAATTTGATTTTCTTTTGGTTCAGGTTGGTTTTTGTTTTTCAATTGTTGTTGTCCTTTTGGTTGTGCAAGGAGGCACAGCGTGTGTACCTACGCCTCCATCTTGGCCAGATCCAAACAATTTCTTTAAATGTGATCTATCCAAGACCTAGAGGATATTATGGCAAGTAAGTCAGAGAAAGAAAGTACTGTATCATTTTGCTTATATGTGGAACGTCAAAAACTAAACAAATGAACAAGAAAACAGACTCATATATATAGGAAACAAACTGATAGTTTCCAGAGGGTTGGGTGATGGGGGTATGAGCAAAAAGGTGAAGGGAATTAAGAGGTCCAAATTTCAGGACTTCCGGCCAAAATGGAGGTGTAGGTGGACACTCTGTGCCTCCTCTCACAACCATAATTAAGGACAACAAATATTTAGAAAGAAGAAAACAACCAAAACTGATAGAAAATTGAACTGTACAGAAATCCAACAACCATTCATCCAGACCGGTAAGAGGGGCAGAGTCACGGCAGGAAAAAGTGGAGGTGCACACCGGGGCATGCAAGCAGCAGCAGGTGGCAGTTCCCAGGCATGCAGTCGGTGGCTAGCAAACCCCAGGTACACAGGCGGCAGCTAGTGGACCCCAGGCAAGGGGTGGCAACTGTGCAGACCCAGTGAGGCCACGCAAGGTGGCTGGCTGACCAGGTGGTCCCACATTCTCGCACAGATAATCCAGGTGAAGGGGAAGCGGCGGAAGGAACTGGAACCCAAGAGAGAGCGGAGCAAGCACCATTGTTCCCTCTCAGACCCTGCCTCCACATACAGCGTCACTACACAGCAACTGGGCTGCCCCGCACTGGGGAACACCTAAGGCTCCACCCCTCACTACATAACAGCCGTGACCAGACCAAACAAATAAACAAACAAACACCAAAAATGGCTCAAACCAGAGAACAAATGAAAGCCCCAGAGCCAATTCTTCTAAGCGACAAAGAGATAGCCAACCTATCAGATGCACAGTTCAAAACACTGGTGATCAGGATGCTCACAGAATTGGTTGATTTTGCTCACAAATTAGATTAAAAAAGGCAGGCTACAGTACGTGAAATGAAGGAAAATGCATGGGGAACCAATAGAGATGGAAGGAAAACTGGGACTCAAATCAATGGAGTGGACCAGAAGGAAGAAACTAACAACCAAACAGAAAAGAATGAAGAAACAAGAATTCAAAAAAATTAGGAGAGGCTTAGGAACCTCTGGGATATCTTTAAACGTCCTAACATCCAAATTATAGGGGTCCCAGAAGGGGAAGAAGAAGAGCAACAAGTGGCAAACTTATCTGAACAAATAATAAAGGAGAACTTCCCCAATCTGGCAAAGGAAATAGACTTCCAGGAAGTCCAGGAAGCTCAGAGAGTCCCAAAGAAGTTGGACCCAAGGAGGAACACACCAAGGCACATCATAATTACATTAGCCAAGATTCAAATGAAGGAGAGAATTCTAGAAGCAGCAAGGGATAAGGGCACAGTCACCTACAAAGGAGTTCCCATCAGACTGTCAGCTGATTTCTTAAAAGAGACCTCACAGGTCAGAAGGGGCTGGAAAGAAGTATTCCAAGTCTTGAAAGGCAAGGACCTACATCCAAAATTGCTCTATCCAGCAAAGCTATCATTTAGAATGGAAGGGCAGATAAAGTGCTTCTCAGATAAGGTCAAGTTCAAGGAGTTCATCATCACCAAGCTCTTATTATATGAAATGTTAAAGGGACTTATCTAAGAAAAAGAAAATAAAAAATAGGACAGTAAAAAGACAGCAAACTCACAGCTATTAACAACCACACCTAAAGCAAAAGCCAACAACTAGAACAGGAACAGAACCACAGAAATGGAGATCACATGGAAGGTTAGCAACAGGGGCGTGGGAGGAGGAGAGAGGGGAAAAAGGTACAGGGAATAAGTAGCATAGATGGTGGGTAGAAAGTAGACAGGGGGAGGGCAAGAATAGTGTGGGAACTGTAGAAGCTAAAGAACTTATGACACATGGACATGAACTAAAGGGGGGAATGTGGGTGGGAGGGGGTATGCAGGGTGGAGGGGAATGATGGGGAGAAATGGGACAACTGTAATAGCATAATCAATAAAATATATTTTTTTAAAAAGAGGTCGAAATTTCCAGTTATAAGCTAAATAATACACAAGGATGCAAAATATAACATAGGGGAATACAATCAGTAATATCACAATAACTTAGTACAGTGACAGAGGGTTACTAGATTTCTCCTGGTGATCACTTCATAAGATATATAATATCAAATCACTATATTGTACACCTGAAACTAATATAATATTTTATGTCAACTATACTTTAATTAAAAAGAGCTTTACATTTCTCAATGAAAAAAGTGGTTTATCCATACAATGTAATATTATACAAACTTAAAAAGGAAAGAAATTCTGACAGATGCTACAATGTAAATGAACCTTGAAGATATTGTGCTAAGTGAAATAAGCCAGTCACAAAGAGACAAATATATGATTCCATTTACACGAAGTACCTGGAGCAGTCAGATTCATAGAGACAGAAGGTAGACTGTGGTAGCCAGAAGCTGGGGGAGAGGAACCAAGAAGTTGTTGATTAATGGGGACAGAGTTTCACTTTTGCTAGATGGAAAGAGTTCTGGAGGAGATGGTGTTGATTGCATGCACAACAATATGAAGGTACTTACTACCATTGAACTATACATTTAAAAATGTTTAAGATGGTAAATTTTATGTTTTATGAATTTTACAATTTAAAAAAACATCTCATGACCCATACCAAAAGCCTTAGGCCAGGGGTACCTTTCTTATGACACACAAAAAGCCTACTTTTCTTCCTTTTAAAAATAAAATATAACTCTTTATTTCAAGCTAAACATAGGCTACTTAGCAAATATTTTTATAATGTTAGTCACGGAGTATGCTTTATAACAAACAAGCACAATTTGTTCTTTTCTCACTAACCCTTAACTTTTAGCAAACAGGCTTAATCAATTATTTTCGTAAGATCACATTACTAAATGTTTATATGCCAGGAAGGACATAACATGCACATAACATGCATTAATTCATGTAATCTTCCTGACACTGAGAAGTAGATCCTGTTACTGATCCCATTTCACAGAAACAGAACTGAGGCTCAGATATACTAAGTAATTTTCCCAGACCCCAATCCAGTCTTCTGTACCCAAGACCAGTATTGAGTACTATTTCTATTAAACAATGATAGTTCTCAAGAAAAATGAAAATGTATTAGTCAATCAGTTAGAGGGATGTGTCAACAAATCCACAAAAAAAAAATTTCTTAGCAATTCTTTATCAATAATAGGTCACCAATTGCCTTCCAGAAATCATTTTTTTAAAAGCCTGCATCTCTTACAACAAAAACCTTTGAATGACTCAGTTAAGCACTTTTTAAAAAATAGAATGTGGGCCCTTGCTGGTGTGGCTCAGTGGATCAAGCACCAGCCTGTGAACCAAAGGGTCTCTGGTTCAATTTCCAGTCAGGGCACATGCCTGGGTTGCAGGCTGGTCCCCAGTGCGGGGCGCATGAGAGACAACCACACATTGATGTTTCTCTCCCTCTCTTTCCCTCTCCCTACCCCACTCTAAAAAAGTTATAAGATAAAGTAAATTAGAATGGAATAGAATGTGGTTTGGGAGCAGACACATATGATGATTTCTTAGCCAAATTCTACTGCTCAAGGCCTGTACTGTAAAACTGGAGCACTCATGGAGAACTGAAGACCAGAAACAAGCCAGATTCAGGTCTTTTACATAGTCCCTCCCATCACTCAGTCTCCACTGCCACCACTGTCTCTACACAATGTCTCTTGTTCATTGTGAAACATGACTCATTCCAATCAACAATGAGTTGTTGACCATCTGTCTGATTTGGCAAAGGGACACTTGGAGTAAGCCCCTTCTGATGATGTAGGCCTTTCCCACAGGCCAGGCCTCCAACAGCCAGGGTTTGTGTTCTGTGACCCCACACTGGTCTCTCTTGATTGGACTAAGGGCAGTTTTCCAGAACGTATTTGGAATCTGAACTAACAAATCCTCATTTAGTCTTGGCTGGTCTCTTGAATAGAAGGAATTATAATTTGGGCAGATGGGCTAGTCCTTCCTGCCTCACGTTTGGACTGGAGGCAGAAGAGCCAATCTGCCACAGCACACATTGAAGCAGTCACACCCAGACAGTGCCTAGATGTTGCTTCTACATGGCTAGAAAGCTCCTACTTCATGTCCTTTCCTGAGCCCCACTAGTATTCCTGTCTTTTGATCTCATGATATATCTCTGATTCTCTTTTTTAACATTTTATTTATTTATTTTTAGAGAGAGGAAGAGAGTGAGAAAGACAGGGAGAGAAACATGAATGTGTAGTTGCCTCTCGTGCACCCCTCACTGGGGTGAAGTCCCACAGTCCCCCAGAGAAACTGAGGGGAAGAAGCAACTCTGAAGCACGCCGACATGTGCATTACCTAGTCCACTAAGCCACTTTTGCAGAAAAGAGTCTGACTGTTACAGAGCTCTCATGTTATGCATCAAAGCACCTTTGTAAACATCAGAAACAGAATGGGAAGAAAGAGAGACAGGGACAGTAAAATACAAGTAGCCAGCAATCTAATTTACCAGAAATGGTATGTCCAGAGGAGTATCAGGGACAGACGTCATAACTTCACTGATCTGCCTATCAGCATCACCAGAAGACCTATCTGTGCACTCTCAGCATCAGAGTCCAAAAAAGTCAAAGCAGCCTGAATACCGAGTGCTGCCCAGACACTTGGCAAAGAGGTGTTTCTGTATTCTGCTCTAATGCTGCCAATGACTAGTGATGATCCCAACCTCCTCACCCTCCCTCTCTTTGAACACAGCATCTGGAGGGGTCTCAACTATGCCAGTCACCAGGCATCAAGACTGAGGGCCCTGGGATCCTCTTGCTGAGAGAAGCAGATTCTATGAAGGGAAAAGGTATGGATTAACAGAACATGGGGATACTGAATATTTGAAATCCACACAGAAACTCAGTGTCCTTCCCATACACCACTGAATTGAGTTTATGTCTATTGATGACACCATCATCCTCCCCTTCCTCTGGGCTTGTGCTTGGGATCATCTTATTCCTCCCTTTCCTTTCCTCACAACAGATCAGCTGCCAAGAGCTGTGCACTCTCTCCCCACAATATGTGTCATGTCACCCTCTTTCTGTTTCCCAAAATGGTGGAATGGAAGGAGGAGGCTTTGGAATTAGAGCTGCCATTCAGTAGCTGTGCCTTTTTTTTTCTTTAAGATTCAGTATTCCCACTAGTAAAATGAAGATAATGATAACAATACCTACTTCACAGCTTTGATGTGAGAATAGAGATGACATTTGTGAAAATGCCTGGTACAGTGCTTACCATACAACAAGTTCTTGCCACACCTTAGCTTCCTTTCTCTCTTCCATCCCTCCTGCCAACAACTGAGGTTAGCCCCTCATTGCTCCCTTTCTATTATTATATCGATGGTAGGCGGAATCTGAACATCACCATCCCTAAGATTTCCCACATGAATCCCCAGGACTGGGACTGTAATTATGTTAGCACATGGCAAAGGGGATTTTGCTGATGCAGTTAAGGTTACTAATCAATTGACTTGAAGCTAATCAAAAGGAAATTGTCCAGGTGGGCCTTACCTAATCATAAGCGTCCTTTAAGGGGTTTCTTTTTTTCCAGCTGATAATAGAAGAGGAAGCCAGAGATTCAAAACGCAAGGGGTGTTTGAGGCATGATGCTAGATTGAAGATGGAAAGGCTTACAAGGAAAAGTGATGGAGTGGCTTCTAGGAGCTGAGAGCAACCTCCAGCTGACATCCAGATGTCCTGCCTGGACATAGGACTTACGGAACAGTATGGTAATGAATGAATAAATTTTTTAAATTAATTTGAGAGAGAGAGAGAGGAAGAGGGAGGGAGGGAGGGCAAGAGAGTCAGAGAAACGTTGATTTGTTGTTCCACTTATGTATTCATTCGATTCTTGTATGTGCCCTGAGTGAGGATCAAACCCACAACTTTGATATATCGGGATGATGCTCTGACCAACTGAGCTACCCGGCCAGGGCCTAAATGAAAGTTTTTTTGTTTTGTTTTGTTAAGATTTTATTTATTTATTTGTAGAGAGGGGGAGGGAGGGAGAAAGAGAGAAACATCAATGTGTGGTTGCCTCTCACATGGCCCCCACTAGGGGCCTGGCCTGCAACCCAGACATGTGCCCTGACTGGGAATCGAACCTGCGACCCTTTGGTTCGCAGCCCGCGCTCAATCCACTGAGCTACACCAGCCAGGACCCTAAATTAAAGTTTTTAGCTGCTAAATTTGTGGTCATTTGTTAGGCCGCAATAGAAAACTAACTGGGCCAGAAAAGAAAAGAGTTCATTTTGAAGATAGAGATGAACCTCAAAGATTGACTTTGTCTTCTTCACATACTTCCACCTCCTCCAGAAAGCCATACCCTCTTGAACTTTTGAGGATCCTCTGCCTCTGCCCTCCTGTGTCAGTAATTATCTACCACTCTCTTGGCCCTGCACACACACTGCCTGCCAGTGGGATCCTCTGCTCCTTCACAGTCAGCTTTTCTCAACTCTGGTCTAAGCACTTCCAACACAGAAGCCATAACCTGATCTTTTTCATATTCCTCAAAGCACCCAGGACAGGGCCACGTACACAATAAATATTCACAAGTATTTGTGAGTTAAGCCATTTTCTTTCAGCTCCAGTGACGAGCAGGGCCAATGAAGGGATTAAAAATCTATCTGGCCACAAGCACACAGAGTGACTTTCCCATTTCACTCTGGTTCCATGGCTTCCTGGGATTTACAAAGCCCCAGGTGGGGATACCCCATTTCTGAAGCCTGACCTTTCAGTAAACTAACCAGTCATGTTTTCAAGCATGAGTCAGGCCACCATTTCTCTGAATCATAGTGTTTTTTTTTTAATTTAATGTTCACAATCAGAATTTGCAAGTACAAAGCAAGTGAAAATAATGATGATAAGAGATCTCACAAAATGCACTACCTGTAACTTGTACAATGACAAACTCTGAACGCCTACCATGTTCAGACTAAGAGCCCCTGGAGACAGAGAACTAAGAGAAGCCCCATCCCTGAGCACAGAGGTCATGGCAGAGCCTTTGACAATTTGGAAACCGGGAGATTGAATGTTTTCAGATCAGTAAAATAAATGACAACAAAATCAGGTCTTCTACAGGCAGGCAGTGAGTGAGGTTCCCTACTGAATTCTACCTGCCCCTGTGACTCTGGGCCTGCTGTCTCTGCCCTACTCTAGACTCCAATAACATGCATACGGTGTCAATGTCTAGATGTGCAACAGTCTTGGCAAATTTCATCCAGAGCCCTCAAACACAGATTAAAATGTGAATCCATAGTGTCTGAACAGACCTTTACAGTTTACAAGACACTGTCATATTCATTATCTCATTTGATCCTCCCAGGAGCACTAGGAAATAGATGGGGTGAAGATTTTTTTCTTTTTTTAAGTATCTTTTATTGATTATGCTATTACACTTTTCCCAATTTCCCCCCTTTATCCCCCTTCTGCCCTGCACCCCCCGATCCCCCAGCATTCCTCCCACCTTAGTTCATGTCCATGGGTTGTACATATAAGTTTTTTGACTTCTCTGTTTCCTATACTATTCTTAACCTCCCCATCTATTTTGTACCTACCAATTATGCTTCTTATTCCCTATACCTTTCCCCCACTATTCTTCCCCTCTCCCTCCCCACTGATAACCCTCCATGTGATGTTCATTTTTCTGATTCTGTTCCTGTTCTAGTTGTTTGCTTAATTTTTTTTAAATAGGGTCAGTTGTTGATAGTTGTGAGTTTGTTGTCATATTACTGTTCATAGTTTTTGATCTTCTTCAATTTCTTAGATATGTCCCTTTAACATTTCATATAATAAGGGCTTGGTGATGATGAACTCCTTGAACTTGACCTTATCTGAGAAGCACTTTATCTGCCCTTCCATTCTAAATGACAGCTTTGCTGGATAGAATAATCTTGGATGTAGGTCCTTGCCTTTCATGACTTCAAATACTTCTTTTCACTCCCTTCTTGCCTGCAAGGTTTCTTTTGAGAAATCAGCTGATAGCCTTATGGGAACTCCTTTGTTGGTAACTGCCTCCTTTTCTCCTGCTGTTTTTAAGATTCTCTCCTTATCTTTAATCTTGGATAACTTAATGATGATGTACCTTGGTGTGTTCCTCCTTGGGTCCAATTTCTTTGGGACTCTCTGGGCTTCCTGGACTTCCTGGACATCTATTTTCTTCACCAGAATGGGGAAGTTTTCCTTCATTATTTGTTCAAATAAGTTTTCAATTTCTTGCTCTTGTTCTTCTCCTTCTGGCACCCCTATGATTCAGATATCGATATATTTAAAGTTGTCCCAGAGGTTCCTAAGCCTCTCCTCATTTTTTTGAATTCTTATTTCTTAATTCTGTTCTGGTTGGATGTTTATTTCTTCCTTTTGTTCCAAATTGTTGATTTGAGTTCTGGTTTTCTTCCTTTCACTTTTGGTTCCCTGAATATTTTGTTTTATTTTACTTTGGGTAGCCTTCATTTGTTCCTTCATTTTGGGACTGAGCTCACCCATTTCAGTGAGCACCCTGATTATCAGTGTTTTGAACTCTGCATCAGATAGGCTGGCTATCTCCTCAACGCTTAGCTCTTTTTCTGGAGTTTTGATTTGTTGTTTCATTTGGGTCGTATTTCTTTGTCTCAGCACACCTATTAAGTTGTAAGGGGGTGGGGCCTTAGACATGCACCAGGGCAAGGCAACCGTCTTTGCTGAGTTGTGGTGCTGTCTGTGGGGGAGGGGTCAGAGAGGGAACAAAGTGAGTCACTTGCTCGACTCTAGTGCCACTTTCCAACAAACAACTGGGAGTTTCTCCTTGCATGGCAACTCCCACTGTAGTTCACAGCTAGCTTTGAGTCTTAGTTTCCCATTCAGCCAGTCCTGCCTTGCTCACACAGTCCACCACCTTGCTGCCAGTCTTCTCAGCCAGCCCCGGGCCTGGCTGAATGCTTCTTTAATTCCTTGGTGGTCGGAGTTTTGTGCAGTTGGATTTTCTGGAATTTCTGGTTGTTTATTATTTTTAGGTTGCTTGTTATCCTCCTTTTGGTTGTGCAAGGAAGCAAAGGGTTTCTACCTACACTTCCATCTTGGCCAGAACCACTCCTGAAGATTATTATCTCCATTTTACAGTTGAGGTAATTGAGGCTCAAAGAGTTGAAGTTATTTGCCCAGAGTCCCTGATTTGAAAGCCAAAAAACCATGTTCTTCCCTCTCTGCCACCTTGGATTTAGTCTGGGCCTAAATGGGAACTGACACAAAGACTGGCTAAGCTTTCCAAGTTGGCCTTAGTGGCTGGTGATTTGAGAGTTTCTTTAAACAAAGAATAATTTAAAAAGTAGAGATTAGGAATAAGAGGAAAACACAGGAATGCTTAATATCCTTGTAACACTTTATACTTTTCCAAGAACTCACATATTTCTTACCTTATTTGGTCAACAGAAGAATCCTGTAGGGTTAATAAGGCAAATATATTGTCACCAGAGATTGGATCAGAACTGGTCCCCAATTCTTTTGATTCCAGAACTCTTTCCTAAGCTGGCGAGGGCAACCTTGCCACTTATATCCCGCACTTGTACCTTTGATCCTGAAGGTCAAGACTGAAAGACAATTTAATACCCTTCTCGTGTGTGTCCACACAGGTCCAACATACAATAACCTTTCATCTAGCTGTGGCTTCCCTGCCAGAAATTGGCCTCAGGAAGTAGACATCTCCCCTTCTGGTTTTAGGATTGCATTTACAGAACAGGATTTATATAACTGATATGCCAAGGAGAGCAGAACCTGTTATACTATTTTTCATCCATTTAACAGACATTTTCTGAGCAGAGTGAGTACCCCTCTAGGTTAGCCCCTGGGAGTCAGAGAGATAAATCAGACATATTCCTTGTTAACAAGAAACTCACAATGTAGTGGAACTGATGGAAACACAAATACATGACAAGATCCATGACATTCACAAATAGATAACAGTATGGAATAAATGTCACAACAGATGTATAAGCAAAGGGCTGTGGAGTTCATGAAATGAGAGCATTTGGGCTGGACCTTAAAGAATTAGTGGAGAATATTGACAAATAGGGAGATGAAGACTGAGGCAACAGCATGAGCATCCGGAAAATAGTGACACAGCTCCGTATGGGGGCAGCATATAGTTGGCTTAGCTCCAACCTCATATTGAGGCTGGTTGGGTTCTGGATGAGACCGTCAGCTAGATCTAGTCTGGATCTTACTCCCAATGCCAGGGAACCCAAGATACCTAGACCTTCCTTCTCAGGTTCCATGGTACTTGCAGGATGGCTCACTCCAAATCTTAACTATTCATCTTTTCTGTTCTCTAGTTGGTTCTCACAAATGTTTTGTTTTCCCAGCTAAACTACAATGCCGGCTCCTGATTACTTGAGAACATAGCCAGGGGGCATCTATATTCTAGCCCAGTCAGCAGGAGGCTGGGCACACCGTAGGTGCCAACAACCACTTGTTGACTCGCTGAAGTCTATAGGCTTAAGAATCATAAGATGACAGATGACAGTTTTACAAACAAGCACAGCAAGAAAGGGCAGCACTTGTAACCCTAACCTGGGACAACAGTGAAGGGATAAAAAGGAGACACATACCATATTTTGCCATGTATAATGTGCACTTTTTGCCCAAATTTTTGAGCGAAAAATAAGGATGTGCATTATACAGGGGTAGTACTAATTCTATATTTCTATAAATGCTTTTAATTCTTTAATTTATGCTTATATATTAAAGTATAACTCTAAAAGCATTAACTATATCCATATGCAAAATAATAATACCCTGGAATATGATAATCAGTTTTGTTTCTAAATATAAATAAATAAATACTTTAATTAAAAATTAAAATAAAAGCTTTTTTCTTCCTGAAAGTTTGGGCCAAAAACATGGGTGTACATTATACACAGGAGCACATTAGACATGGCAAAATAAAATACTTCTGGTTTCAGGATTACATTTTATAGAAGTGATCTAAATTATTTTTAAAGATTTTATTTATTTATTTTTTAGAGAGGGAAAGGGAGGTAGAAAGAGACAGAGAGAAACATCAATCTGTGCTTGCCTCTTGCACACCCCCCACTGGGGACCTGGCCCACAACTCAGGCGTGTTCTCTAGACTGGGAATCAAACTGGCAACCCTTTGGTTTACAGGCCACTCAATCCACTGAGCCACACCAGCCAGGACAGAAATGATCTAAATTTAAATTGGGGCTGAGACTTGTTGGGTCACTCTGTGAGGCTGCTCTGTAATGCACCTTTGGCTCTCTTACACCAAGATTCCAATTTCCCTTTAACCCATTTTTCTAGATCCCCCTTGTCAACATCCTCCAATAAACATGGTGTCTCATCCTTTCTCTTGGAAAGAGTAACAGGAGGGCTGGCATAGTTGCCATTGTCAATTTGGAGACCTAAGGTCTGATGCCAGAGGAGAGAGCAAAACCAGGGAATGGAAAAAATCCCTGAGGCAGAATATAGCTTCCTACCAGCTGGTCTCCAAGAAGGTGAGGTCTCATCTGAAGTGGTGGGTGGACACAACTGACAAACAGGGAAAATGAATAGGGACAAAACTCAAACAGGACTCATTCCCCCAGATGGAGGGAGCATGGTCAAGTGATAAAGGTAATAAACTAAGAGTAGGGTGGTAAGGGACAAGTACAAAAAGAACCAAAGGCCCAGGTAGGTTCAAGAGCAGATAACTTTAGTCTGAGGGATTATTTAGCCTAACCTTTTCTAACCCTATAGTTGAAGTCCTCAAACAGCCTTGCCTGTGATAGTCTAACCCTTTTCTACCCAGTGTCTTCATCTTTAACCCTTCCCATTCATCCTCCACGTTGCAACCAGAGTGGTCTTTCTATAACAGATTGGTTCAAAGTCTCCCCTCTACCTTCAGGATAAGGTTCAAAGTGGCATGGTCGCTCATGCTAGACCCAGATAAACCTTCAAGTCTAATCCCCTCTCTTCACCCTCTCTCCTCTCTACATTCCATTATCTTTATTCTACTGACAATATACAGCAAAATATTCTCCAAAGGTGCAGTAGACTTACTCTCATCTGACAGGATAATTTCAATTTCAAGGTCCAGCTTAAGTATCACCTCTTCAGCTAAAGCTCCCCTTGCTTCTCATTTCCCCTAGGAAAGATAAGTTAATTTCTCTTTCATGCTCCATAAATACCTCTGTATAGCATTTATTACCATAACCAGCATTGATTTACGGAGACAGAGACTATCCAAGGTAGGAATAGGTTTTGACTTCTCATAGCCCTCCTTGGTCTTAGTAGGAAGGAGTAGGATGACTTAAAGAATATGAGGTTCCCCTTTCCTTTATAGACACACAGGGAGCTCCTGGCAGAGCCCAATTAAAGTCCAGGTTGTCTGATGCCCAGATCAGGGTATTTCTTTCTGAGTTGCTTCTTCTACCTGTTTTCCATGACCATGCAATTGGATGGCTCCTCACTAACCTAGACTTTGAAATATTGCGGCAGTGACAGACTTTTGCAGAAGCAGGAACCCAAGCTACTATCTCTAAGGACAGCCTTCTGTGCCTCTGCTAGGGAAGTGTTTTGATTCTGAAGGGCTTTGAAGCAAGTTGTAGGCAGTGACAAAGCAGGTGAGTCATCATCCCAACCCACACCCGTTCTCTGGTTCTCTGGTTCTCTGCAGAAGGGGCCCAGCATTTGTCTGTTTGGGATGATATAGGAAATATGTGCTCTTAGCCCACTGAGGTCCTCGGGAAGGAAGGGCTGCCATTGTGGCCAAAGTCACCCCTACCACTGGTGGTGAAAGCAGGAATGACGGCCTTTGTTCATGGGAGCAAACATTAAGGGAGCACAGGAGATGGCCTCAAAAAAGCTGTAGCCCATGATAAAGGTCAAGGGACACAGCCCACCACTTTTTACTACCCATATGGACAGACAGACATGTAGGGTCTGCCACCTACACAGACCATTCACTGCCTGCACTCATTAGTGTCTCTTCATTTCTTCAAATTCAAAGCACATCAAGAAAACCACAAGATGCCCTCCACCACCCATCCCCCAGACTTAACCAGGACATTTATCTCACAGCTGAATCTTGTTTTAAGCAAACTCAACCTGTGGAGAGATATATCTTCACTTCACAAACTCTTTTCACCACAAAGAACTCCCTTGATGCATTCATTCACTGGTGGCTTACAGTGTATAATGTCCTCTGTTAGGAACTGAAGAAATACAAATGCTATCGCAGTATGCCCTGGCTGGTGTGGCTCAGTGGACTGAGTGCCAGCCTGTGAATGGAGAGTTTGCCAGTTAAATTCCCAGTCAAGTCACATGGCTGGGTTGTGGGAGCATGTGAGAGGCAACCTATCAATGTATCTCTAGTGCACTGATGTTTCTCTCCTGCTCTCTCCCCCTTATTTCCCCTCTCTCCTTCAATGAGGATGAGAGAGAGAGAGAAAGAGAGAGAATGAGTTGGATGTACCCATTCAGAAATAGGCAAAATGGCCTTCTTGATGGAGGAGACATCATCAACAAAAAACTGAAGGAGGATACTCTTACTATGGACAGAATCAAATGTTAGACAAATCCACATGGAAATCCACAAGGGTACACTGAAACAGTATATTTGATATGCCCAAGCCCCAGGGGCAAAGGCAATTGCCTAAGAAAAAGCCTCTGAATAGCAAAAGGACAAAAGAAATGCAAAGACTAGAGCAGCAGAGTTTATTCTAGGTGAGGAGTGTACCGGGATGGGCCTTGGAGTTAGATCAGAGTTCTGTAATGGGGACAAGTTACCTAAACAGAAGTCTTGGTTTTTTCATCTGCAAGTGTTACTGGACAGGGGACCTGGCCCTGACCGGATCTGCCTAGGGCTACATGGTAGTGTGTGTGGGTTCTTGACTTTGAGTAGGAAAGATTTCACAACACAACTTCAGGTAACTATTAGAGTATGTTTATTAAAGCTGGGACTAGTGAAACAAGGAAGGGCTCAGCATAGAAGCAACAGGAGAGCCTAGGCTGTGTGGCTGTAGCTCACTGGGAAGTCAGAGAAAAGGGGATCTTGAGGACAGGCTTAGGAGATTTGCCTGGGAGGAACTGCTGCTGCCCATTGCTGTCCTGGTTGTAAACCTCATAGGGACTCTTTAGAGTCCCGGAGATGCGTGCCTGTCGGGAAAGAAGAAAGAGAAAAAGAAGGGCAAGGGAATGGCACTGCTGCTCCCCAAAGGGAGAGAGTACTCTGGGTCCTTTGTCTTGAGGCTTTTATCTCTCTCTTGCTGGTGGGAATTTCAGTGTAGGTCTCAGGGGAGGGTTTCGGCAGAATATTCATCAGTTTTCCAGGTGTGCCTTTTCAGGGTCATGGTCTCCAGTGATTAGTCACAGCAGCTGGTCCTTGCATCGCCGACCTGGCTTTGCTGCTTTTCTGGGCCTGGAGCTGAGACAACTGAGGCCTAGATGTTATCTCTAGGGAGTTGACCTTCTGTATCTGGCTATAAATTGCTTGGCCAGTTTGTTCAACTGTCTGTCTCAGATTCCCTATTCCACTTGTCCTGGCTTACTGGCCTGTCTCACAGGTTCCTTCCTACTAGATCACTATGAAATGAAATAACAGATATGAAGCATCTAGCACACTGTTGAGTGGACAGCATGTGATCATTAGGTTCCTTTTCCATGCTTGAGGGCCTTGAACGATAAACAACAAATGAAAGATTTTTGTATGACCCTCTAGGAAGTGGTCAATGAAAGGGGATTCTGAAGAGAGGAGATAGTGAAGAAAAAGAAAGTATGGAGGAAAGAGCCCGATGCCTTTAAGTTGAGGCTTCCGCTGCACAGCAGGCCATTTTAGAAGTGTTGGTCAAACTTTCCACCATACTAGTCATTGGTGCATCCCTGAAGAACGCTGTGTTCCAGGAGCTGCACCAGCGATGCAAATAGCAGAACTGAGCTTGTGGGCGGAGCAGTGTGGAGTTGAACAGGGAAGAGAGGCAACACCTTGGGCCCCTGCCCAGACTGTGGAGACATCAGAAATCAGGGGGTGGCTTCAGAGAGAAAATTTTTAATTCTAAAAGCTATCCTCCACTAGAAAAACCAAGAAGTCCAAAGTTTTTAAAAATCACATCTATGTACCCACTTTTTTAACCTGAATGACCTGGCCTATTACAAACAAGCAGGAGAGATACCAACAGGCATGGGACTCACCTCTGCAGAGAGCTCCAGACTCCACAGCTGAGCCTCTCAGTCTGTGGAGAAAAGGCACCACTAAGGATGTTCAGAGAGATTTATCATCGAATACTACTGGGGTTTGTTCCTCATTTGCTCATTCATTCATTCCACAAACATCGACAAAGGAACTACTATCCACAAAATAAGATCCCAGAGAGGCAAGTGGCAACTTAGTTGTTCATATCTCCATTCTCAAGTTTGACTAGTCCCTTTCTTTATCTGCCAAATGGAGGAAACTAGTTAATGGGAAGATGAAATGAGATAGTGGACATACCTGACACATATTAAATACTCAAGAAATGTAAACCATTGTTATATTAGTAAAAGTAAGATTGCATGTTATGCTGAATATCTTTCATCTGCCCTCCAAGTACATTCTTCATTTTCCACCCTGCGTTGTTCTGTAGAATTGATCTATATGGACCAATTAAGACTCCCCTTGCCCTTTGACTTTTCATTGGGTTTGGTCCCTAGGGTGCCTTGACAGATTAGAAAGGAGAAAGTGAAGAGGTTTATATGCCCTCACTTGGGTTCCTGAACCCTTTTGTTACAGAACCCCACCTATGCTGTTCTGGAACACCTGTGGGGTTCAATTGTCTACCACCAAGAAGTGTGACTCCCAATACAAGAGTTTGGTGAAAAAGGAAAGGTGTTGTTTATTTAAAGGTTATACACATTTAGAATAATGGTGGATTTCTGCTTTTAAGTACCACTCCCTTTAAAGCACCCAAAACCACATAGTCCTGCCTCTCTTTGCCAAACCAGGGCAGTTTCAAAATATGCCAGTCAAAGGTACCATCTTTCATAAAAGCAGCAGTCTGCAGATCAGCATTCCAAGTCACAGTTCAGCTTCAAGTACCTCTCATGAATCCAGATGGCTAGGCAGGTCCCCACACAGCTCCATCAGCTCTGCTGCTGTCTTCTCCAGGCTAGCTTCCCTGCAGGCCTCCTGTTTCTTACTCCAAACCACGTGGCATCTCCTTATACACCAGACCTCATGGCAGACCCGACCCCCTCTCTTTCAGCCCACCCTTATTTTAAATGCTCAGCCCAGAACTTCCTATGTGACCTCATAACCGGCCCCTCCTATGATGTGCCACTTTTGCCAATTTCCCCATATGTTTTACCTTCTTTCAGCTGCCATCTTTAGTCAGAGCAAGAGTTCCCTCAGACACAGGGCATCCGCCTCCCCTTGCTATGTCATGAGTCGCTACATACTCTTAGAGTTCCTCTTAGAGTCACACTCACCCTGGGTGGTAGTCTGCTTCCCTTCAGCCAAGGCATAGCTATTAATTTGCCATTGTTATACAAAATATCTTAAACTCCATGTACCATGCACTTCTCCCTTCCCCCAACCAAGGGTTGTGGGGAATATGCTCTATTTTCAGGGTACCCCTGGTCTTCACTTCATTATACTGCGCTAAAATCCCAGCTCTAGAAGATGACCCTCCATACTGCCTCTCTGTCTCCAGGCACAGAAATGGTAAGATCCCCCAGTTACTAGCGCCAAAATATTTCACTATCCATATTGTTTCCCTACATCCTGTCTCAAATTACCCAACTGAAATGTACCATCTGTTTTTTGCTGGCCCCTAATATACATGGTATAGGAGAATAACAACAAGCCTGGGATTCAGGAGACCTGAATTCAAGTCCCATCTCTGTCACTAGCTGGCTCTGTGACCCTGGGTCAATCTCCTTCCTTTTCTAGGCGTCAGCTTCCTCTTCTGTAAAAAGAATGAGTTGAGGACTTCTGGCCAAGATGGAGGCATAGGTGGACACACTGTGCCTCCTCTCACAACCAAAATTAAGGACAACAAATATTTAGAAACAAGAAAACAACCAGAACTAATAGAAAACTGAACTGTACAGAAGTCCAACAACCATTCATCCAGACTGGTAAGAGGGGTGGAGTCCTGGCAGGAAGAAGTAGAGGTGCGGACCCAGGAACGCAGGCAGCAGCAGCTGGCATTTCCCAGGTGTACAAGTGGCAGATAGCACACCCCGGGCATAGGGTGGCAACTGTACAGACCCAGTGAGGCCATGCAAGGCAGCTGGCTGACTAGGTGGCCCCACATTCGAGCACAGATAATCCAGGCAAAGGGGAAGCGGCGGAAGGGACTAGAATCTGAGAGAGCACGGAGCAAGTGTCATTGTTCCCTCTCAGACCCCGCCCCCACATACACTGTCACAAACCAGCAACTGGGCTGCCCCACCCTGGGGAACACCTAAGGCTCCATTTCTCACTACATAACAGCCACGACCAGACCAAAACCAAAACAAAACAGAGAAAAACACCAAAAATGGCTCAAACTGGAGAACAAATGAAAGTCCCAGAGCCAATTTCTCTAAGCCATGAAGAGATAGCCAACCTATCAGATGCACAGTTCAAAGCACTGGTCATCAGGATGCTCACAGAATTGGTTGATTTTGCTCACAAATTAGATGAAAAAACGCAGGCTACAATACGTGAAATGAAGGAAGACGCATGGGGAACCAATAGAGATGGAAGGAAAACTGGGACTCAAATCAATGAAGTGGACCAGAAGGAAGAAACTAACAACCAAACAGAAACAAGAATTCAAAAAATGAGGAGAGGCTTAGGAACCTCCAGGACATCTTTAAATGTCCCAACATCTGAATTATAGGGGTACCAGAAGGGGAAGAAGAAGAGCAACAAGTGGCAAACTTATTTGAACAAATAATAAAGGAGAACTTCCCCAATCTGGCAAAGGAAATAGACTTCCAGGAAGTCCAGGAAGCTCAGAGAGTCCCAAAGAAGTTGGACCCAAGGAGGAACACACCAAGGCACATCATAAGTACATTAGCCAAGATTCAAATGAAGGAGAGAATCCTAGAAGCAGCAAGGGATAAGCAGATAGTCACCTACAAAGGAGTTCCCATCAGACTGTCAGCTGATTTCTCAAAAGAGACCTTACAGGCCAGAAGGGGCTGGAAAGAAGTATTCCAAGTCATGAAAGGCAAGGACCTACATCCAAAATTGCTCTATCCAGCAAAACTGTCATTTAGAATGGAAGGGCAGATAAAGTGCTTCTCAGATAAGGTCAAGTTCAAGGAGTTCATCATCACCAAGCCCTTATTATATGAAATGTTAAAGGGACTTATCTAAGAAAAAGGAGATAAAAATATGACAGTAAAAAGACAGCAAACTCACAGCTATTAACAACCACACCTAAAACAAAAGCAAACTAAGCAAACAGCTAGAACAGGAACAGAACCACCGAAATGGAGATCATATGGAGGGTTAGCAACAGGGGAGTGGGAGGAGGAGGGAGGGGGAAAAGGTACAGAGAATAAGTAGCATAGACCGTGGGTGGAAAATAGACAGGGGGAGGGCAAGAATAGTGTGGGAAATGTAGAAGCTAAAGAACTTATGACACATGGACATGAACTAAAGGGGGGGAATGTGGGTGGGAGGGGATATGCAGGGTGGAGGGGAATGATGGGGGAGAAATGGGACAACTGTGATAGCATAATCAATAAAATATATTAAAACAAATTAAAAAAATTGAAAAAATTGAAAAAAAAGAAAAGAATGAGTCGAACCACGTGGCTCTTTTGTGCTACAATTCCCTGCCACTACTAGGTATCCTGTTAAATTAAACTCAGGAAAAGGAGGCTTGTAAGGCAACAAAGCTTCCCAGTGTGGAGGGGAGGCTAGCCAGCTAAGTGGCTTTCCCCAAGCCCCACTCCAGCTCATTCTTCCCCAGGAATCACCTAACTCTTTTCCTCAGGCTACCAGGGTACCTGATGCCCAAATGATCTCTAATCCAAAGCAAAAGCCAAGAGAACCCAGGAGATTAAATTCCCATTACTTTCATTAGCCAAGTGGTCAATGGTTTAACCACAGAGGCCCTCTCCTGGGTTCTAGTATGGGAGGTGGGAGTGCAGGGGGTCCAAACAGGGAAACAGGGGCACAAGTACTTGACGCCAGTCCTTTCTCCACAGGTTTGCAACCGGAAATGATGTCATCTCACAGGTGGTGAGTAGGGCAGATGGGGCCACTGAAACCAGCATCCTGTCAGAAGGCACCAAACGCCCTGTACACATCCCTGTCACTAGATAGATATGTCTCAAGTGGAGGCTAGGAACCACTTGATGAGATATTACAGAGCCTCTGAAGTTCTTTTTAGCTTCTGAAATTGGTGACTCAGGGAATTCCAGGAGCCACAAGGAGGATATTCTAGTGAGAATTTTACCTTTCCTGTCCCCTTCATCTGGAGTCTCAGCTCCCCTGAGTGCTTTCCCACGTACCGGCACCCAGCAGTAGGGGAAAGTGGACACGGTAGGGCTGGGTTTCTGTTCTAAAGAGCAACAGGGAGGGCAGTTTGGATTCCAGTTTCTGAGTTTCTGAAGAGGTAAAGGAGGTACAGTAACCTCTTAAAATTCTCAGTTCCTGTTTTACCTGAGGACTGGCTGCTGGTGAAAACCACAACATAATAACCGCCAGCCCTGATTTGTCTTTGGCATTCTTCACATTCTCCCAAATGCCTCCAGAGATCTGTGGCCTCACACCGCAACAACAGTGAGCAAGTTCAAGGCCTTTCACGGTCCCAAATCGAAACTTCCGATACCCGCCCCCCCCCCCCCCCCCCCCCCCCGCGTACTGGGGTGGCTAGTCCACAACGCTGCGGGCTTTCGAGGCAGCCTCTGCCCAGACAGGACACGGTGAAGGCCCAAGGGGCGAAGCTCTTGAGCCCCGCGGGAGAACCATCCTGCCCCCAGCCCCCCGCACCGCCCCCCTCCTCGCCCCAGCGGCGGTAAGTCACTTAACTCTGCTAAGCCCGCCACAGCTGAAGCACCGCCGCAAGCTTGCGCATGCGTGAGTCCCCAAGCGTGACTCAGGAGCGCGCGGCCCTGGAGGGGCTTGGGCCCGGCCCGTGGCCGCTAGTGGAGGCACACGTGAGAGGTGGGCTCCCGCGGGCCAGACCCTGCGGGGACTTCTCGTGGCCGTCCCGACTGGTGGGCCCGCGGGATCGCGCTGACGACTCCCTCTCAGAACTAGCCTTTTGTGCATGAGGAGGCAGGGTTGAGGGACGAGTTCAAATTCAGCCAAGCTCCGGACTCCCCCACCCTCACGACTCTGGCAGAGAACTGCCCTGCTCGAAGCCTCGATTTCCCCTTGAAGATGTGAGTGTTCATGGGGAAGGCCGAGGTCCTCCAGCCGCAGTGGGGAAGAGAGCCAAGGAGACCCCTCCCTCGCAGGGAGCCTGAGTCCCCCGGAGGGTTGCAGACCCGGGGTTGGGTAGCCAGGAGCAGCCCCACATCCTCACCTGGCTCTGGGCACACAGGCCTGCATGTCCTCACGTGTGCTATCCCTGGCATCCTGGATAGAGTGACCAAAATGTCACAGGGGTCCAGAGAAGAGGCACAGATTTGGGTCTGTCCAGGGCTGGTGGGGGTCCAGGGCCCAAGGGTGGAGCCAGACTAATAGTGTGGGTTTCTTCCTACCACATCCTTAAGGGGCTCCAGCTGTTGGTTCCCAGCTCCTCAGAGTGGGCAGGACAGAAATCCAGTGCCCCTTACCCAGCAGGCCACAGATCAGATCATGGATCTGAGGGGCCCTGCCCAAGGGGCACTCAGGGTTGCCAAAATAGGCCCCTTGGTGCCAAGCCCTCGCCTCTCCAGTCGGCCTCCAGGCTGCCAGATCTTTCCCTGCTTTTTCATGATCCTCTCCTTTCAGAAATTTGCAGTGGCCTGGACCCCAGACTCCTTGGGCTTCCATTTAAGGGCTGGCTTTCCCCAACTTACCTCATCTTACCTTCATCACTCAACTGCCACACAGAGAGGTCTTCCTTTCTCTGAGTCTGGGCCCTTGATCTTCCCCCAGGATCCATCCCCCTGGTCTCTGACCTTCCAAATCTGCCCATCCTTGAAGTGTAGCTCGAATTCTACCCCCTTCCCATGGATACTGGTAACCCCTGGATGTCAGCATTCTCAGAAGAGTCCTGATGTTATGTTAAGTGGATTCTCCTCAACAAAAAGAATCAATGTTTAAATAAATTTAACAGTCTATATGCATTGGTCAGTCTTCTCAGATAATCACATTTGCAAATGAGAAAGAAAATCCTCTGCCAGACCATGGATTCCAACCTATGATTTGGAAAGTGTGGTCCCTTTATCCCTGAGGACTTCCCTGATCACTCCGGTTCCATGCCTTATATACCTAACTGCACCATTTGCTCCCCGAGAGCAGACTATGCCTGACTAAATATGTAAAAATTCTAAACCTTATGAAACTGTGGTGGGGAAAAGAATCCAGAAGTTTGGAGAAAAATGGAAGTATGTCAAAAACATATTTTTGCATTCCTCACAAATGCAAAATCATTCTTTTTAGTGTGTCAGAAAAAGGTACTAGTCTAGACTCCAGATGAACACAAATCGATGTGACTGAATTTAGAAATAGCGAGATGGGTAGAAAACTGGCCTTTTAGTTTGCTTTGTCATGTACCAGCTGAATGAACTTGAACAATTTCTCTGGCGATGTAGTTTCCTCCCCTTCGATTTGGATTAAAAAGTATATATATTTAGATGATTGTGGTGAAGATCAAATGTGGAATAGAGTTGTGATTTTTTAAATTTTAATAATTTTTTGCTCAGGAAATAATCCTCAGTAACATTTCTATTTTTTTTTTTATTTATTTTATTTTTAGAGAGGGGGAGGGAGAGAGAAAGAGAGAGAGAAACATCAATGTGTGGTTGCCTCTCATGCACCCCCTACTGGGGACCTGGCCCACAACTTAGGCATATGCCCTAGACTGGGAATCAAACCAGGGACCCTTTGGTTCAAAGGCTGGCACTCAATCCACTGAGCCACACCAGCCAGGGTGAACATTTCTAAAGAAAATTACTTTTTAAATGATTTAAATGTTGGTATTGACAGGTTTCAAGATGCTGCGCAACTATTTCAAAAATCAGGCAGTTCTAAATTTTTGCCAGTTTGTGTAGAGGAGGGAAAAGGCTGTGGGATCAGGGAGACCAGTGGCACTAATGTGACCCGAGGTGAGTAACCTAGTATGACCTGTATGGAGAGTTGGGCAGCAGCTAGAATTTTGAGCCTCCCACTTACACTTACCATCATGTCAACCACTCTGACCATCCGTCTCCTCATCGGTAAAATATAAACAATAGTAATAACATTTACTGAATGCTTCTTGTGGGCTGTGAACTATTTCAAGAATGTTGCATATATTAAGTCATTTAATCCTGACAACAGCCCCATGAGAAGGTAATTAACATCTCCATTTTATGGATGAGGAAACTGAATCACAGAAACGTTAAGCCGTTTGTCTAAGGCTGCCCATCTGATAAGTGGTGGAGCCCAGGACGAATCCCAAGCACTGTGAGTCTGTGCTCTTGACAGTGCTGGATGGCCCTTCCCTAGGGGGTTCTTGAGAGAATTAAATGACATAATGCTGGGTGGGAATGGAAGAGAGGCAGGGAGGGCTGGGGCGGTGGGCTGGGATGGGAGTAAAAGACAGAAAACTGTACAAGAACAATTAAAATAAAATTTTAAATAAATAAATGACATAATGCACACAAAGCACTCAATGCGTGGCCTGGGGTGTAACTGTTAGAACTATCCCATTACCTTGAGGTATGTATGAGGTAATGTCTATAGATCTACAACCCAGTTCCTGGCACAACGAGTATTCTAGAAGTTGGTTCCTTTCGCCATAGACATTCTGCGAAAACAAAGAGCATGTTCCACAGTGCAGGCAGGCAAAGAAAATGCTAATTTATACATGTTCTTTTATCCTTTGGATGAGAAGTGGGCACAGGGAATTCCTCAGAATCTGCTGAACACACCTTTGCTACAGGCAAATTCATGTCTCTGCTCTCATTTATGTTTTTTCTTACACTTCTTTTTAATATTTATCCTCAAAATAGATCTAATCTACCTTCCCCTTCCAGGGGAAAGCTCCATGTGTCTCCCAGTCATGGGAAAATGCTGGTTGCAGTCATGGTTAGGAGAGGTAAGCCGGGGCAGGGGTGGGTAGGCGACAGTGGTCTTAGGTCAGCTTGCTCTGTTGCTCAGACTGTGGGCTGTGGACCCCAATTCTGAGGAGAACAAGGGTGAGGGAGGAAACGAACCGCGTTGCCCTACTCATCAGGCCCTAAGAGCAGCCCCTTCTAACAGGAAAGCCCTGGGCAGGTGGCCATGCCGCTGAATCTGGCATCTTCTCTGGCATGGTGGTCCAGTCTCCTACCAGCTCCCAGGTCCCAGTTCATTTCCTTTTCAGAAACATGCTCTCAAGTGTGTGGGCAAAGGGGAGGTAGGGTGAGGATTAGGAGTAATATCCTCAGGAGAAACCCAGAGGTAAAACTTCAAAATAAAGGATCTCTGCTCTGAAGAGCACAGACTTGGGGAGACAAGGACAAGTTCAGGTTTCTTTAAAGACAAGAATGGGCAGGAGGCCCAGGTTATGCTATGGAGGCACCACTTCCTACAGAAGCCAAGGGGAGGGACCATCCTTACATCCAGGGCAGACCCTCCCTCACCACAGGTGGGCAGCTGCATGGCTGAGGGCATGGACCAAATGGGTGTGACACCCTGAGCTGCCTCTGTGAGAGATTTGGGGTAGATTTCAATAACTCCTATTAATGGGCAATTGCCACAGAGACCAGGAAGAATGACAAATTCAGGAGAGTGTTTCTTCAAGCTTACCATTCATTATACAACAGCTGGCCTTAGTTTCATAGCCAATTGAGGGAACTTGTCATCTTTGACACTGAGAAGCTTGAAAAGAAGGCAGGTCCCCGGACTGGGAAGAAACGGCTACAGGGAGGGGGCTTCGGGAACATGGGCCTTCTGACCATCCTGAAGGTGATGCAAAAAGAGTGAGAGCTACAGCTGCTCATGCTCAGCCTGGACAATGCTGGCAAAACAACTGTTCTCAAGAAGTTCAATGGGGAAAACATCAACACCATCTCCCTGACACTCATCTTCAACATCAAGACCTTGCAGCCCTGGGGATTCAAGCTGAACCTCTGGGATGTTGTCAGCCAGAAATCCCAGCACCCCTACTGGCAGAACTACTTTGAGAGCACTGCCGGCCTCACCTGGGTGGTGGATGGCACCCACCTCCAGCGCATGCAGGGCTGCCAGCGGGAGCCCCAGAGCCTGCTGGTGGAAGAGCACCATGCTGGAGGCACTCTCCTCACCTTTGTTAACAAGCAGGACCGGTCTGGAGCACTGTCTTCCAACACCATGCACGAGGCCCTGGAGCTGGACTCCATCTGCAGCCACAACTGGTGCATCCAGAGCCACAGCTCCGTCACTGATGATAACCTGCTGCCCAGCCTCCACTGGCTGCCTCCTGGACGACATTTCCAGCCACATCTTCACAGCCAAATGAGCCTCTCCAGATGGCTCCACCTCACAAGCTGGCCCTGCAGCCAGGCCCTCACCAACCACCACTCATCAGGGATTGGGAATCAGCCAGCCCAACTAACACTCTGTCCCCCTCCATAATCTGTTGCTGCCACCCACTGTGCTCCGTGGCCAACCCAGCTTCCAAGGCTTCCATGACTTCCTTGGCTTCCATGGCAGATGGTGGGAGGGGGCAGAGGCTGCTGCCCTTGAAGTCACCCTGGCTCCTGACCCAGCCCACCTGAGGCTGCCACAACAAAACGGGGCGGCGGGGGGCGAGGCGGGGGGGGCTGGAGCTGGGAGGGGGCTGCCTCTGCTGCTATCAGAGGCTCCGTTGTGAGAATAAACTGTTCCTTGTCCTGTAAAAAAAGAAGGCAGGGAGGGGAAAAGGAAGCCAATTATAAATTTTCAATCTATCCCCAAGAACTTAAAAATTAGTATATGGAGGTGGAAACAGACAGGAGGAATGAACAGGTGGAGCACAGGAGATTTTCAGGACAGTGAAACTACTCTGTGTGACACTATAATGGTAGATACACATCATTATACATTTGTCCAAACCCATAGAATGTACAACATCTAGAGTGAACCCTAATGAAAACTATGGACTTTGAGTGACAATGACAGGGCAATGTATGTTCGCTGATTGTAACAAATATCCTACTCTGTGGGGGTGTTCATGGTGGGGGAGGCTGTGCATGTGGGGGGAGGGGTATACAGGAAATCTCTGCCTTCTCAATTTTGCTGTGAACCTAAAACTCCTCTAAAAAGGTCTTAGTAAAAATTAGTATACTCTACTAGATATGAAGGAAGATAAAGAGATTGAACCGCTTGGATATAATCAAAGTACAACGTGTTAAAGAGAGATTGGAACTTTATTGAGACTTTCTCCCTGATGAAATCAGAATGGAAAGAACACCGGAAAGGTTCCACTTTGGAGAGAAACAGCAACTGTTTAGGCACAAATAGTTACAGATATTCCTCTTGAGAGATCTCTGGATCCTAAATTTCTCCCAGCTCTCAACCCACCCATCCACCCACCCCTAAAAAAGTCGAAATTCTGCTTAAAATCCACTTTCACACAGTGGGGTACCAAACAGCTCTTAAAGTCCAAGCTGACTGACGGACAAGCCTGCGGGCAGTTAGAAAAACAGTAAGTCAAGGAGTGAGCAGAGGAACAAGAGTAAGAAAAGGAAAATGGGTAGATAAAAGAAAAGGGGGGAATCACACTGATAATGTCACCTCCTGAAAATATAAATATTGTGTGAATGTATTAGCCTTATTCCACCTTCTTCCTCCAAAGCAATGGTGACATCAGCAGCTATGACAATGCCCATACAGTTCTGTACATTTTATTTCCCCTACTGCATTGAAAAACACAGATATGCCAAGAGGAGCTGAAGTGCATTAAGGGGCATTAAGGAGCAAGGTGGGAGGGAGGGCAGACTCTCGAGAGGGTAAATGACAGAGAGATGAAGGGTTGGTTCTTGATGAGACGAAATGCAGATCATCAGGCCGTTACCAGGCTCCTTGGACACCCCTAGCAGACTCTTTTCCTTTTCTGGTTGGTTCTGTCCTTAAAAACAATGTCCTGGAGGCTTTGGGACCTCTGGCTTGCTTGTGGGAGGTTCCAGGTCCCCCACAAAACCAAAAGTAGCAGCCTCTTTTGCAGCATGCACCACAGTGCTAATAATTCTGAGAAACAGGAATTCCGAAGTTGCAGTTCTCCACATGGACCTAATCTGATTGCCAATTTACTTCCGCTGCCTAATCCTGAGTGCGCTCCCTCTGCCTTCACCTTCACTTTCCTTCTGCACCAAGATGGCTTCCTGACGCTGGCAGGTCCTGACCCATGCCTCCTGGTAAAGCTCCCAAGAGAGGCTGGCTCAGTAGGCAGGTGGCCTTGAGAGCAGCCCTGAGCCAGGTCTCCAGGATTTGCACAGACTGTTCACTCACCCATTTTGTCAAATGGCTTCTTCCTTCCAGGGTCCTTCCCCTATCCTCTGTCCCTTGCTGCCCTCCAGGGCGGCACACCAGCCAGGCAGGACTCTCACAAGTTCTTTCACTATGCCCTCTGGCATTTGTTAATCTCCCTAATCTCTCTTGGACAACATAATACACACATATCCACACTTATTGGTATTTGAAGGCCCAGGCTTTCCTGCGGTGCATCCAGTGGGTATCAGCATCAAGTTCAAGTAGGAAACTGAAGGTTAAGCCTTGGTTGCCACTGACACTGAGTGGCTGGTGCTGGTTCTGACTCCTGTGAGTTTTGAGTGTTGGCACATCAGGGAATGGAGAAGAAGGGAAAGGAAAGGCCACATTGATGAAAACCAGGAAGGAACGATTCTTCTGCTGAATGCCTCCATTCAGTTGTAGAGAAGTTGTGGAAACAGCCTCCTATTACACTTGGAGAGGCGGGCTGCCCAGAGAAGTCCCCAGTGAAAAGGAGCAAGGTCTCCATTGTCCCTTCTGAAACCCAATGCCTTTGGGGTCCAAGTTTTCCAAGACATGCAATAGACAAAGACACACTGCAAACCAATTGACCCTCTGAGCCCTTCCAGTACTGTCACTGAAGTTGCTTCCAGTGAATTACCTGAATACACAGAACACTGACCCTCCTCTTTGGGTGAATAAAGGGACCCCAGCTTCCCAACTGGCTTAGAAGACCACATCAGAGAAATGGCATGGGGGAGGCAGATCCTTCTGTTAGCAAGGGAACTCTTATTTTTTCTTAGTGTTCTGGTATCCTAACCCATTCCCTCCACCCCTTGAGGAAACAGGGAAGAGAGCCTGGGGGTAGGCTCAAAACCCAGGTTGATTCAGGCCCAAGAGATTGTCCCCTGTTGAAGTCAACCCAAGTTTCGGAGACAGCTGAGGGCTGGGGGACAAACAGAAGACTGCATGTGGAAGGCAGCCGCATGGACCTGGGCAGTCCTACAGAACTCAAGGCTTCTCTCTTCTCAGCTTATAGGGTGAAAAGGACTTCACCTGCTTTCAGCGTATTTAATGCTCATTAATTCAGTAGACACTAAAATTTAGCTGCTCTTTGTCCCTCCAAGATAGGACCCAGGAAAAGCAAGTGTGGCCTGACTTGCCTCAGTCAGTTCCCCTAACTGAAGCAATGAGACAAGCACACTATAATTCACAGTTTCCACTCTCCTCCCTCGACCCACACTTTCCCCCACCACTGGCCTCAACTCCCAAATCTCCAATGTGTGATGACTCTTGTCAGTGTGGCTCAAAGGGCTAATAAACCAGAACTTCTCGGACAGTTAGGACACAAGCTCATTCACCAACAGGAACCCGAAAATGGCCACACAACAACCTAGTGTTTCCTATAGCGATTCTTTGGGCTTTCACCGCACCCTGTTTTGTCACAGTTGAGAGCACCTGGATTCTTCCCCAACCCCAGGCTTCCCAGGAGGCCTGGGAGCTCATGGGTGATGGCCCGCTCAATCTTCTCCAGAAAGCAGCCCCCCATGTAAGAACACTGCTGGGACAGGAGCTTGAAACTAGAAATGGGGTTGATACCAAAGAAGTCCTTATAGGCCTCACGGTTGGGAAGGTCAAATTTGCTGACGTTGGTCTTTGCCAGGATGGTCTTGAAGATATAGAATTTATCAGGATCTTCTACGATGTCCTTAAAGACCAGCTCTCCATCACTGAAGAAGGTCATTTTGTCCTTGTATGTCTGCAGATAGCGATCGACCAAGAGGGCGTGGATGCGGACGCGGATGGCATGCTGGCGGATGAAGGCAATCTTGTTCTCCAACCTGTTCTCAATCACCTGGTTCAGATCTTCCAAGAGGGAGATCTCTTCTTTGAGAAACAGGTCCCGGTGGGTTTCAGGCTTGTAGTCTTGTGGCCAGAAGGAGCTGACGTAGACCCTTGGGGGCTCGGTGACGTTGATGAGTGGGGCCAAGCTCCAGAAGAGAGCCCCGTAGACCCGCATGAGCATCTGTGTGGCCAAGTTGTCTGCCTTGTTCAAGATGATCCTTATCTGGGATTCCCGCCCCTTCAGCTGGCGGAACAGCATCTCCAGCTCCAGACCCACGTCCAGTTTGGTTGGGTCAAAGACAACAAAGATGAGGTCGGCTCTGTCAATGAACCACTGGCACACATCATTGAAGGGGTAACCTTGGGGAGAGGGAATGAGAAGTCAGGCTGAGCAAGCGTTAGCCCAAACCCCTTGTGCCTCTTGCCAGAACCAAACCACTCCATGGGCTGAAGGAAATAACCACATTAAAGATTTTCTGGTCTTCTAAACACTTTTAAAGAATTAACTGCATATCTCCTGGCCATTGTCAACCTTCATCCAAGAACAGCTTGAGCCTTGCTTTAATCTAAATGGAATCCAAGGCTCCAGGGGACCAAAATGCTTTTTTGAAATGGAGATTTTCCTACTGTCTAAAAATATCTGGGGCAGCCTAGATGGTGTGGCTCAGTGGATCGAGTGCCGGCTTGTGAACCAAAGGGTCAATGGTTCCATTCTCAGTCTACGGCATATGCCTGGGCTGTGGGCCAGGTCCCCAGTGGGGGACACTTGAGAGGCAACCACACATTGATGTTTCCCTCCCTTCCCCTCTCTAAACATAAACAAATAAAATCTTTGCAAAATGATAATAAAAGGATCTGGGGCATTGGTGAAGATGTTGAAGGAAAGAAGTCAGGAAATTAGAAGAATGAAAAAGAGAGAATCCATCAGCACCAGACTTTTTGGGGTGATCACTTCGTTAGTTATATAAACATCTAATCACTATTTTGTACACCTAAAACTATTATAATATTGTATGTCAGCTGTAATTGATTTTTTTTAATTTTAATAAAAATATTTTTAAAAAGAGAGGATCCATCATTGAAGGGAAAGAATTGTCCAGGTAAGACCCAGACTGGGGCATTCAGTGCTGAGCACTAAATGCTTCTAAGCTTTAGCATTTCAGCTACAGAATGACAAGAAGAACTATGAAGCCTAAGTTAATATAAAGATTGCTGTGTTGCTACAAATATAGGAAAGCACTTAACTAAAACTGCCACATAGTAAGTGCTCAATAAATTTTCATTCCTTCAACTTCTTATTTCCAAAATGAGGAGACTAGGAATACCTCTCTTGGGAATTTTTTACAAAATTAACTAATAATGCATAACATTCTCTGACATGTACTTGAGCATAATAAAGGTTAACTTACTATTATAATTATTAGTGATAATATTATTACTACCATGAAACAATATCTGGTTATAACCAAAATGGGAGTGATAGCCGTTAACTGAGATCTGTCATCTCCGGTCACATGCCCTACAAATGCCGTTATGACTCATTTTCTGCAGATAACCTTAGGTCGTGGCAACTCTCAGTGGCCCATGTTATAGTCTAGTGCCTGCTGGACCCAAAGTGGCACTCCCCTGCCACCTGAACGCAAGTAGGGCTTTTGTTACAAGCTTATGTTGAAAAAGGCCTGGTAGAGCGGGAAGAATTAAAGGTCGGGTTCAACCCAGGCCCAGGTTAGCCAGAGGTCAAGTACACCTGGACTGGGATCCAATTAGTCCCGGCTCTTAATTAACCAGGACAGCTTGGGCCTTCCAGAGACAGCTCAGGCTCAGCATGGACCCTGAGGAGCTACTTACAGAGAACATTGGTTTCCTCCTGGGAAAAAAATGATCACCTCCCCACCAGATCAGTCCTCAGGGAGGAAAAAGGACAAGGTACTCCACACCTAAGTGCCACCATAGTGACAATAAGAAGGGACTGGAAGCAGAGAACACATGCCCTGGTTTTGGACAAGGCTGGCCACATTTCCTCTCCCCTGCTTGTCTACCACCCACTGTTAAAAAGAGTTTTCTAAAATAAAGCTCACCCTGTGTCAGATATAAGTGCTAAATTACCTCTTTCTTGCTGCTTGCGGTTCTCGATGATGCCTGGTGTATCCACAAAAGTGACCCGCTCTAGAAGTTTGTGTGGAACCTCGATGCCAATCAACTTTTCCAGGAAATTCTGGCCAAACTTCTCGAGGGGTGAGAAAGACCGGGCGCTGTCAGCAGCCATGACAATACCCTCGATGGTTTTTAGCTTGGGCCCATGCATGAGGACCGTGAACTCAGAGGTGGTGGGCTCAGCGCCTGCACACAGACATAAGGTTAGCAGGAACACAGTCGGCTCTGGGGAAGAGAACTACGCACAGTGGGTAAGCAAGGTGTTTCAGGGGGGGTTGCCATAAGAATCGGATACTATGCTTGCTAAGCTAGTGACTTTTTTAACTGTGGTAATATATATAACATGAAATTTACCATTTTAACCATTTTACATGTACATTTCAGTGGCATTAAGTACATTCCTGTCCACCTATGACCATCATCTATCTCCAGAATGTGTTCATCACCCCAAAGCCCCCATGTCCATTAAACACTAACTCCCCACTCCTACCTTTCCCAGCACCTGGCAACAACCACCACTCTACTTTCTGTCTCTATGAATCTGATGACCCTAGGGACCTCATATAAGTGGAGTCATATGACAAATTGGTTTATTTCACTGAGCATAATATCCCCAAGTTTCATCCATGTTGTAGCATGTAGCAGAACTTTATAACTTGTTAGGGCTGAATAATACTTCACTGTATGGCCCTGGCTGGTGTGGCTCCATGGATTGAGTGCCGGCTTGCAAACCTAAAGGTCACTGGTTCGATTCCCAGTCAGGGCACATGCCTGGGTTGTGGGCTGGACCCCTGGTGGGGGCCATGCGAGAGGCAACCACACATTGATGTTTCTCTCCCTCCCTTTCTCCTTTCTTTCCCCTCTCTAAAAATAAATAAATAATATCATTTTTAAGAATACATTTAAAAAAACATTTCACTATATGGATGAACCACATTTTGTTTATCCATTCATCCATTGATGGGTATTTGGGTTGTCCACCTTTTACATATTGTGAATAATGCTGCTACCAACAGGAATGTAGCTTCTGGTTTATTGTATGCAATTTTCATTATTATATTGAAGATACATATAAATGTTTTGATGTTTTCATAGTGATTCTACATATCACACTGAAGTACCAAGAATCACACAAGAAAATCTCACTTTTACCTGTATAAAGCTGGTAGCGAGTGTTTTCCAACCCGAGGAGGTAGTTTATCATGGTGGATTTGCCAACACTCCACGGTCCCAGAAACAGCACCATTGGCTTAGAAGTGATTTCCCCATCTGTGGGCAGCAGGAGTTAGAGATGGGAATGAACCAACGAAGTTTCTCACTACAGGAGTGACACAGTTCTTCATGTTGCATCCCAGTCCATCTAACTGGGTTGTGGAATTCTATGTTGGACCAGACAGCAGGAAGCAATTAGTGGCACACCTCTTGCTACACAGGTGCAACCTCTCAGTTAAGAAAACACGGTTTGGGCCTTGCACAGATCCTCAGCACACTAGCACCAGAAGGAGGCACTAAGTGTAGTCAACAGACACTGACACAGAGCTCACTCTGAATAAGGCTTCATGGTTTAGATCTGGGAAAGAAGCGTTCATAAAAGGAGAGCAGACAGCTGCCACATTGGGAATGGTGGAAACTCTGCTATCTTGATTGGTAACAAAAGAAAGGGTTTGAGGGAGGCTTACACAATCTTGGGCAGCCTGGACTCTGATGCTGCCTGTTGCCAGACTCTGTCCCCTTAGCTGTGCCTCTTGAAATTCCACCTCAGGCTTAGACCGACCCTGAGGTCTGGGGCCAGTCTCCAATATTAGCCTCCAAAGTCCATGACATATTTGTCAGGTCCCAAGACCAAGCACTGACTAGGCAACTCGTGGGTCCTGGGGCCCTGTGCCCAATGTTAGAGAGAGCACTCCGCAGAGACCACTCCAGCTGGGGTCCCAGTGCTTTCCAAACCAGCAGTCAGGAAGGAGAAGGGGAGAGGCTTTCGACATGGGATGTGACCACCCTTGTACTGGCTTTCAGGACCCGGATCTTTCAACCCTTCCCTGAATCACATAGGGCCAGTCCTATATAATTTAGGGCCCAAAATTCTCCAGACTTCTTTGTCTCCCTGAGCCTGGCAGATAGGCCTCAAAACAGTAGGCACTCCATTTATTTTTTTCTGTTTTAACTTATTTAAGTTCTTGGGTCTAAAATCAAAGTATAATAAGGCACACAGTGAGAAGTCTCACATCCCTGTCCCCAGTCTGCCTAGGCCATAACACCCCCTACACATTCTTTCAGATACTTCCATGCATTTACAAGCAACATTAGAGAACACGCTTTCCATCTTTTTTATAGAAGGAGGGGTATGGTATTCTTTTTCTGCACCCTGTTTATTGATGTACTAGCTGTCTTTCTTTAAGGTGGAACCAAGTCCTAGAAAAACAAGATGGTATCTCGTAAGTTGCAGACTGGTATTTATTGCCTGAAAGCAACACCATGGCCCTGCCCCATGAGTCGCTAGCATCTCTATGGGTATCAACCCCTGGCTTGGGGACAGGAAGAAATAGGCAGGCTAAGGGGGCAGCAGGAATTCCCAATGATAACACTGCAACCCTACAAAAAAAAAATCTACTCTATCCCGACCCAGGCAGGGGACACCAAAGGGAACTGGACTTTCAGCCTTCGCTGAGACAAATTCACCACCAAAGCTTTCCTGGGCTGCTGTTTCAACCCTCTGCAGCAGGGGGCGTTACTGGCACATGCAGGAGGCCGCAGGTGAGACACTGAGGAGAGAGGAGCAGAGGTTGTGCAGGAGACTGCCCAAGGACACAGAGGAGTCCCAGCGTTGGTGGGATAGGAAGGGAGACGAGCCAAGCCTGGAAAGTAAGGTCAGGGGTCAGGATCCCCACCCTACTGAGCGCTATTCCTGGGGTAGCCCACAGCCTCGGGGCCAAGCTGCTAGCTCTGAGGGCTGCAGGAGCAGGCAAGTGGGGAGGACAGGGAATCAACTGGGAGACTGTGACCTCACACCAACACCTGCACTTTCCCTGTGAAGCCAGAGTATGGCTGGCTCTTAGACTTGCACAAAACAAAAGAGATAATTGTGAAACAGGGCATTCTCTTGGAAAGAAGAAAGTAACAGCCCCCATTTCCCTGTATGATTCTGGTTAGCCCAGCATTTCTCTGGGCATCTGGTCCTTCCTCTGGAAAGCAGGAAGAAGGTATAGGGAAGAAATACCCCATTTGCTTTACAACCACCAAGAGCATCACAGGAGATAATACAGAAGGAGCCAATTAACACAAAAAGATGTGCTAATACCACTCACCATTCAGATAACAAGTAGATACTATTATTAAAGTTTTAAAAGATAAATAACACTTTAAAAAGACATCAGTGTGGAAGAATAAGAGCCGTCATATCCTGTCATTGTGGGTACAAATTGGTACAGCCTCAATTTGGCAATGACTATCAAAATGTTTAATTTCCAGTGTTCCACTTCCAAAATTTTATCATACAAATATACCTGTGTGAAATATGCAGCAATTATAATAATGCTTATAATATTCTTAAAAATGGAAAATGGCAAACACCCCATTTTTCATCACTAGGTGGTTTTCCAGTGCAATGCATCCACACAGGCGTCAGAAAGGGCAAGAGCAGCTACACGCACACAGATTTTTGTGATGTGACCCCAGCTCTGTAAAACACACTGGAAAAGACAAGCTTATATAGGTTCATGAATGCAGAGGAAATGTATTCATGAAGAACCGTAACAGTGGGGGTCTTGAAGAGTGAAATTGAAGGAAATGGAAATCAAGAAAGGAGATTTTATTTTTCAATGTATACTACTTGACACTATTTGAATTTGGGGGATTTTTTTGGCAACAGTACAGCATATTTTATTATTCTGAAAATCGATTTTTAAAAGAATCCAGACCTGAGGGAAGCCGACCAAGAGGAGTTAACGGGAGGAGGTTAGGACTCCAGGCCAATCAGGGCACTTAAGATGTGATCAGTACATGCGCAGGGAGCTATGCGGGACTTTGGGCACACAAGGGGTAGAAACTGGCATCACTGCCCTTGGAAACCACAGCTGTGCTGCTGAGGCATGAGGGCTTACAAATGAGATGCTCTCTGGAAAACCCTGTGCAAGTTTTGAGGTACTCCTGCAGTAAAAGGATGGTTCGCCTGACTGAGGTCTTCAAGAACTTAGGATCCTGAGTTCAGCTCCAGTGTCCTCGAGCCCACCACATATGCAGCTCAGGGCCCTCACGGACATGGGGGAGCATGGACATGTTGGAGGTACAGGCCTAACCTTGGGACACGAGCTATACCTGTGATCTCGTGCTGCCGAAGCTCATTGTACTTGTACGACTGCTCCAGAGGTTTGATGGACGAATGGTAGATCTTTCGAAGCCGCTGCAGGACCGCTGGGGACAGAGAAGGATGAAGGGGGGACATCAGGTAAGGGGCACTACAGACTGCTGACCGCTGGGCCAGGCCACTTCCTAGGGCAGCTCCAGCCCACCCTAGCAGGGAGCAGAGAACATCTGCAGCCTGGCAGCTGTCCGTATATCAGCATTCAAGGAGGGAGTTGGTCCACACCCCAACCCTCACAAGTCTTTAAACCCAAGGCATTCTCTCCGCATCCCCCAAAGTCTCCTGGGCTATTTCTTTTTAATCTAACCCTCTTTTCCCTCTCTTCAGTAGTGTGCCCTGAAGCACCACATCAGCCTTCAGCTAACTAAAGGCCCTTTCTACTTCAGAGAAGAACCCCATCTCCTTCTCTCTGCCCTCATCTCTAGTTCTGCTGGCCTTAGGCTCAGAGGGCAAAGAGGCATGGCACTAAGCAAGCCCCAGGATGGCCACCCTGGCCCCTAGCCACATTCCCTGGTGCCCCAGGAAGGATACAGAGTCCAAATGTCTTCTTGGGAAGAGCAGGACTCCAGGGAGAAGTGACTCACAGCGACAAGACTGGGAGCTCAAAGGGCGTGAGGTACAAAGTGGGGGAGAGGGCCTGAGGGTCGGCGCCCACACCTTGGGTGGCCTCTCTAGCTGTGCTCCATAGCAAGTTCTGCCTTGCTCTGAGCTTTCTTCACTAACTCAGCTAAGAGGAGATAGTAAGCTCCGCTGAAATCCTTGGATTATTTTGAGGGTGAAATGAAATATTAGGCATGAAAGGGCTTTATAAACTGTAAAAAATCAAAGCAAATCTGATAAGCTCTATTAATGCCACTCCCCAGCCACAGTGCAGAGGCTGGCATCATCCTCAGACACAGCACTGGGATTTGTCCTCTTACCCTTTCCCTAGTCCCTCTGGTTGGATTGCCTTTCCTCCTCCCTGCCAATCCAGAGCCCCAGGCCTTGGACACTGCTTGCAGAGCCTCCTCTGCCAAGCCCCCTACCTCCAGGGCTTTCCTCTCTGGGGTGTCCACTGGCCTCAGAGCCCCAGCCCTGAAGGCTCTCCCAGCCCCAGCCCAAGCCCTGGTTCCTTCTTCCTCTGATTACCAGAGTAATCGTCAGCTGGCTTGTCCTCGTCCAGCATCAGAGTTTTCTCAATGTGGGACCGGTCCCTCAGTGGGGCTTCTTCACTCACATCTTCTGCCTCTTCTGGAGATGGAAGCAGAAAGCAGGGTTAGAGCTAAGCTAAGAACGAGCTGGGCTCTAAGCCCCTCTCAACACAGACAACACAGGCAGGGCCTTGAAGTAGCACTGACAGAGGGCTTGCCAAGTTCAACTGAATGGAGTTCCATCTCTAGGAAGGACTATGAAAATCGAAACTCAACCTCTGTGAAGCTCCACAATCCATTTGATGTATTCAGCAAATACTGACTAAGCATGTGTGATGTGCCAAGCACCAAGCATCTTGCTGGGAATATAGTGGTGCCCAAAACAGACACAGCTCCTGACCTTGCAGTGTCTTCCTACAGTATAGTGGGGTGAGGGGAGAAATAATCTTAAAAATAATGCAATAATTATAAACAGTGATGGGACCACGGAAGGGAAGATTCCAGAAGCTCTGAGGGCCTCAGAAGTGTGCCTAAGAAGTCTTATGGGGTGGGGTTGGGGGTCAGAAAACTTCCCAGAGAGGCCACCTGTGAGCTGAGATCCATTGTGTGAGAAGTTAACTAGGTGATGATAGGGAGAGGAGACAGGAGTGACATAGCAGGAAGAGCGCCTGGGCCTCAGCAGGTGAAGGGTGCGTGCGGTGGGGCAGGAGCGCTCCACAGGAGCTAGCATGCGCGGTCTTAGAGGACCACAGGAGTCCGCACTTTGTCCTAGTGGCACTGAACGCCAGGGAGGGGTTCTAAGCAAACTGACCTGATCAAATGAGCATGTGATCAGGTTTACAAGGCTGCCATGAAGCACTCGCAAGAGGAGCCACTGGGGGAAGAGGGCTTCAACTGTTGCTTCTGACCAAGCAAGAGATGCCCAGGACTGCCTGCAGGTCTCCGGGGAGACCATTTCTACCCAAATGGCTGCACGAAGGATTTTAAGTAATCAGAAGTGGGCTGGCCTTGGGCCTGTGGGAAAGAGGGAGACTAGTTCCACCAGAGATGGAAAAAGATAAGAATCTATATGTCTTGTGGAGCATCTCAGGTCCCACCCAAGACCCTGGACAGGAAAAATGGGGAGAGGGGAGGGGCTGGCTAACTGAGGCCCTCTACTTATGAACAGTGCAAGCAGCTGATGAGAGATATGGAAACTGAACTCTGCAGGGAAACCGCAGGGAAGTCACACTGCAGGGTGAAGATTGACCCCAGTTTCTCCATCCTAAAAGCCCAGCTCTTGGTCCAGGCCACTATCCTCAGTGGAAGTGGCCATGGGCATCCTGGCCATACCTGGGATTCAGTACCTCCCCAGTGTTGCCCAATGGCTTTGGCCTGCCCACCCCCTTCCCTATTCTCCAGTCCTGCATCAGCAGCTGCTGTCGCCCCAGGTGGACAACTGCGGGATATCAGTGTCACAGCCAGAGATTTCTTATTGCAATCCTGATCTCAGTCCCAGTTCACCCCACCTGGCACGGCCTAATCTTCAAGAGGAGGCCCCATGTGTCAGCCCAGTGATGTGGTCCCAGGGGAGGGCTCCCAACCTACACCCCCACCCGTATATCTCTCCACTGGCCTGCACAGGGCCTCAAACCCTGCCACCATGTTCTTTGTCCTCCAGGCTAAGCCACTGGTTGGAGTTAAATTGTATCATGGATCCTAAAGGGCAGGCTCCGGAGGGCCTAACTCAAGAGTGACCAGGCTTCTCTGGGCCCTCCATGATGTGGCCTGTCACTGAGTCCCTCCAAACTGGGAAGAAGTGGCTCATGAGCAATCTGAAGCCACCCTCTGGGCTGGATACCCTGGACTGGGCCTCCACCCTGCAAACCCAGGCTGGCTGGAGCTCTCCCACTCCACCCTGTCCCTGCCTGACCCACTACACACAAGACTTCCAGGAAGAATGCAGCTGCCCAAGTGCTGAAGCAGCTCTGGGGTCCCCTACCCTGAGGCCCCTCCACGGGCTCCTCTGCCTCGGCCTCTGGGACCTCGTCTCCCTCAGGCCCTGGATTCGGTTCATCGAAGTTCAGCTGGGCCCCCTTGTCCCCACGGCTTGGGGTTCCTGCTGCTTCCTGGTGTTCCCCCGCTTCCTCGGAGGTGTCCCCTGCTTCCTCTGAACTAGCCCCGTGGTCGTTGTCCTCTTCTGATTCTTCTTGGGATGGATCTCCTCCTTCCTCGCCTCTGCTGAGGCCACCACCCTCTTCCTCAGAAGATGCAGCTTTCAGATCCTCCTCCAACGTCCCTGGCACCTGGCCCTCCGGGGGGTGGTCCTCCTGGGCACCCCCTGTCTCCACAGCTGGGCTGGGTTCCCCCTGGTCCTCAGGCCCCTCCCTGGCTTTTATGTGCACGTCCATGACTCCAGCTGTACTTTCCGGCCCCTGATCAGGCCCTGGGATCCCCTTGCCTGCTGTCTCTACCTCTACAGGAAAGGTCCCTGTGCCTTCAGGCTCTGCGGTGCCCACAGCTGCTCCCTGTGCAGGGTTGTCCCCTAGGACCTCTTTGGCTTCCTCAGGGACCACACCACTCCCAGCCTGTCCTTCCGCCTCCTCTGCTGGGCCCTCTCTCAAACTGAGCTCTGGCCTCCCTTCTTCCCCAGTTCCCCACTCCCCTTCTGGAGTGAGGGAGTTTGCTCCTGGTAGCTCCACAGGGTCCCCGGGGGGAGCTGAGGCTGAGGCATTGGAGAGGCTGGCTTCAGGGTCAGAGCCTGGGCTGGGGGCAGCGGTGGAGGCCCCTGTGGCAGTCTTTTCCGAGCTCTCAGCCTCCCTGCCATCTGGGGAGTGAAGGAGCAGGTTCTTCTCTCGAGGGGCCGCCTCTGCAAGAAGCGCCCTTTCCTTCTCCTCTAGACTTGCATCTCCAGCAGAGAAATGATTCTCCAACAAATTGCCAACATCTTCTGTGCCACCCGAAGCAGAAACTTGCAGTTCTAAATGATTAGAACACGATTGGTCAGTTTCACAGGGTTGGCACTCACTTTGCTTCTCAAAAGAGTCTAACAACCTAGCTCCTGTCTTCCAGCAGTGAGGTGTGAACCTGGTATCAGTGGCATCTCCCTCCCTCATCTTCATAACTGCCCTGAGGAGCGGGACAGAGGCGGGGGGGGGGGGGGGGGGCCGGTGCAGTAGGCAGGGGGCGGGGGGCGGGGGCAGGTGTTACTCTGCCCACCTCCTAAGACTTACAGGCCATGGCTGAGGGAGTTACAGATCCATGGTATGTCACTGCTGGATTGAGCAGCTGACCCCTACCCCCAGCTCCTCCCCTGACCCTGACTGAGCCTCCCACTGGGTCCCAGTGACTGTGTAGGGATGGAAACTGGATGAACCCTTCCACTCCTTCCCCAGCCTTGTCACGGGCATGCAGGCACATGCAGCCTGGCTCACTAGGAGATCTTTCCAAGATAGGACAGATGCCCTGTCAGTTCCTAGAGTCATTAACGAGCCTGCTTTTTATACTGCTATCAGTAAAGGAGTGCAAACAGGTGTATGCAGGCCAGATAATCTTAGGTTACACAGCAGAGTACTTAGGGGATTACTTGTGGCTCTCAGTCTTATTAAGTCACACATTCAACTCTGTCCCCTTAAGGGCAGGCATTTGCTGGCCTTGCTACCTTAGATTAGGGGGGACATGGCCTGACGAGAAAAAGATATCCAAAACTAGAAGGGCCAGGGCTTCCCAGTGGCCTTAGACAACCTCTTCTGAGGGGATCCCCTTATAAAACCTAGGAAGCCGAGGCACAGGGAGAACAAAGCAGGAAAGAACAAGGTAGGGGCCCAGTCTGTGCTGAGACCTCAGTCAAGGGACAAGTTTAATTTATTTTGAAAACGGGGCCAGAAGAGAGGGTTGAGCCTATCCCTTTTGCCCCCTTCCAACCAGATTGAGACGTGTTTAAGGAGGCTTGTGATGGGGGAACACTGCTGGCTCACTGTGATGAGGGACCACAGGGCTGTCTGTCCTGGGGCAGCTGAGACAATCCCTGGGCTCCCTGGACTCACAAGGATTCTTTTGAGGAAGCAGCCTCCCTCCTCTCTGCTGAGCCAGATACCCCTTCTCTAGGGCCACAGCCTGGTCTTCCTGTCTCTGCCTCAACAAAGAAAAGCCACTTCTTGGGGGCACCCCTCTGCCTCAGGGTACACATGCACCTTGTGCCCCAAAAGCTGGGGTAGCCTCCAGGCACCAGGAACAAATATATTCTCAATAGTCCCCACAGATGCAACCTATCAAATTCAGAAGAAAGGGAAGTTTGAGCACCTTTTATTATAAAGGAGCCCTATAGATTGATACTATACTTCCCCAAGCACTTTCACATGTGTGACTACGTCCAAACCTCCCCCATTGCTGCCAGCCACATTTCAGAACTGAAGGTCCAGGAAAAGTCTTTGACTTAACCAGGACACCAGGTGTCTGGCTAGTGGGTGACCGGAACCCAGAACTACATACTCCTTGTCCAGGCCTTCCATGCCACAGCGTGTGTAGGGAAGCACAGGGATGCTGCTCCCCATGGGTATCTCCCCTGCACACACCTTCTCTCCAGGCTCACACTCCAGACCCCTCCTAGCTCCTGGATTGCAGGAACCAAGGTTTAATCTTCCCTGTGTTCCCAGGGCTGGGACCCTGCCTGACCCAGGGAAAATGCTATGAAGAGGTAAGAGTTGGGTACAATAAGAATTCATGGTCCTTTAGGTCCTTTAGTGAGGAAGCTGAAGGTTACTCATTAAAATTTTCTTTGGTTAACCCCTGAAGCGCTATATGTCCTGATTCTTTCACCTGCATAGCTATCCCCCCACCATCACCCTCTGGGAAAAAGAAACTATTGCAGGAGCTTGGTGTAACCCAAGGAGACTTCAAGTACTCTAAGCAGCAGGACACATGTACATCAAATGAGAGACATCTGCATGATGCTGAAGCATCTTATATGTAAAACATTAATTTACTTTACCTTACTTAACTTACTGAATTTTACTTGCTTTTATAAAACAAGTTTTACTCTTCTCCCCATCTTACAGATGAGAGCCCTGGAATCAGACACTAAATGCCTTGACCAACATCACACAGCAACTGGCTGAGGCCGTTTAACTCCAGAGTTGCAGAGGAGATTGCCTGACCCTGGAGAGGTTCTACACCCAGCTGCTCAGAGAGTAGCACCCAAGGCATCAGCACCACTGGGGGAGGCTGGTAGAGATGCTGACTCTCAGGACCCAGCCTAGACCCACTGAACTCGAATCTGCATTTTAACAATCTGTTTTCACGTTACAGTTGGAGATAAAAGGCTCTGTAAAACCTGATAAAACTGCTTCTAAACCAACGTTCTCAGCACTGAAACCCTCAGGTTCTTGGACTCATCCTTCTCCCCCTCCTCAAAGGTTCTGAATGAATTAGGGTATATCCCCAGCATCAGCACTTTATCAAAAAAGTTATTGGGTAGTGCTCTCTTTGGCGCACATATACTGAAACTGGAACGATACAGAGATTAGCATGGCCCCTGTGCAAGGATGACACGCAAATTCGTGAAGCGTTCCATATTTTTCAGCAGAAAGAAAGAAGGAGCTCCTACCCTTTGGGACAGCATGGATGGAACTGGAGAGCATTATGCTAAGTGAAATAAGCCAGGCAGTGAAAGACAAATACCATATGATCTCACCTTTAAGTGGAACATAATCAACAAAACAAGCAAGGAAAATATAACCAGAGACATTGAAATCAAGAACAATCTGACAGTAACCAGAGGGGAGGTGGGTGGGGATAATGGGAGGGGGGGGAGGAAGGGTTTTCAGGAACGACTATAAAGGACACATGGACAAAACCAAGGCGGGGTAGAATCAGGGGAGGGAGGTGGGGAAGGCTGGGGTGGGGGCAAGTGGTGGGCAGTAAATGCAAACAACTGTACTTGAACAACAAAATAATTTTTTAAGTCAAAAAAATTATTGGGTAATTCTAATATTCAGCCAAAGCCGCAAACCACTGCTCAGCCAAACAATCCTGACCCTGAGGCTTCTGCTCCCAGCCTCTCCCCACTCATGTAAGCACTGGGGGCTCCTGAGTTGGATGGACAAACCGGGGCTTGGCATGTGATCAACAGCAGTAGTCAAGGCTTCTCCTCTGGGGAATACAGCCCTTTCCACAGGTTTCTGTTGCCACCTGATGATGATGATGGTGGTGGTGGTGGTGGTAGTGATGGTGGCGGTGATGGTGGTGGCGGTGGTGGTGATGGTGGTGATGATGATGGTGGTGGTGATGGTGGTGGTGGTGGTGATGATGATGATGATGATGGTGGTGGTGATGGTGGTGGTGGTGGTAATGGTGGTGGTGGTGATGGTGGTGGCAGCGGTGAGGGTGACAATGATGGCAATGGTGATAATACTGGATAAATCAGACTGGGTCTGACTACCTGTGGCATTTCTTTTTTTTTTTTTTAGATTATTTATTTATTTTTAGAGAGAGAAGAAGGGAAGGAGAAAGAGAGGGAGAGAAACATCAATGCGTGGTTGCCTCTCACGTGCCCGCCCCCACCCTGGGGACCTGGCCTGAAACCCAGGTGTGTGACTGGGAATGAAACCGGTGACCCTTTGGTTCATAGGCCTGTGCTCAATCCACTGAGCAACACCAGCCACGACTGTGGTATTTCTAATATTCTCAAAACACCCTCTGATCCCGAGGAGAGAGAGAGGGCTGCATAGTCCCAAAGGAGATAAGGACCCCAGACTGTGGGGGTTTACCATACCTTCACACTGTTGTGTATTTCCACTCCTAGGTAGAAATAGAAGTCAAGTGTGTGCATGTGTGCATACATATTTACATCCATCCTCTTCCCTAGTTCTTACGACTTAGTGCCAAGCTGCCCTTGACCTTCTGCTAAGCCATTTGGAGTGAAATAGAGCGAGCGTGGTGGCTTCATGCCCTATGACCTTCCTTTTTGGGCTAAAAATAATTTCTTTGACACAAAGTCAGCAAAACAATCTGTGCCATTGGGCCCCAGAGCTAAATCCCCAGGAAGCAGCTGTGCCATTGGTCCCAATCTCTCCTCTGAAAGGCATAGTCAGAGGCTTCAAGAGCTTCTGATTAAACTCAGTTCAATTCTGTGAAGTCAAACACTGTGTCTTCCCTCCCTCCCTGACCTCCCTTGCATCTCACTGAGGCCCCATATTGGTCCCTGGAGAGATTATGGGGGAGAGTGTGGAAGAACCAGGATACCCTGGACAGATTAAGAGTCTGGTAAGATGAGTCGTGGTCTATCCCAGGACATGTAGTACCGTACTGTACGTGCTGCTGCCAAGGCCACCACCCCAGCCCCACACAAGCCTGGGTGCTTACATCAGGGTACATGAATAGCAAGCCCCCAGGCAGCACTGGAGACCATGGGAAGGCCCATACACCTGAGAAGCTGGTACTCCAGACACAGCATAGAATGCGTCAGTTCTGCTTTCTCTCCCAACACCCCCTCTGCCATCAGCCTTTCTTTGGGGGTCAGCCTCAGCTGCTCCCCTCATCCATAGCCTCAGCGGTAGTCCCAGGCTCAGTTCTTCTCTCCTCTACCAACAAAACACCTAACTATTTTCCCACCTCCTGACTCCTTCCAAAGCACTTCTCAAGTGGGCTCAGATAATTTTGGAGTTGCCAAAGGCCTTGCCGGATCCAACTGTAGAGGAGGAAGCTCTAGCCAGGGAGCTTCAAAGGCTTGCCCAAGGTCAGGGGGTGGGTTGAGACAGAGCCCAAGTTCATGGCTCTCAGCCTAGAGTTCTTTCTGCTCCCAAGTAGTTTGTAAACCATGTCCCATGAAGGCAGAGTGGTCCATGGAAGTGACTAGGGGGTAAGGGATGATGAAAGAGCTGGGGTTCAGTCACCATTTTGTACTTCCTGACCAGCAGCTCTCCTTGGGTCTGTCTGTCTCACCACTAAAGGAGAGGGTAGGTGGTTGACAAACACTGAGCCTGCCTCCCCTACCTTTTCCCCAAAAACTCCTGTAACCTCCTCTGGATCATTTTTTCTAACATCCCAAGGAGGCCCCCTTACATTATCTTCTCACTTCAATCAATGTGTGCCAGGCACTGAGCTAGATGATGTCTTGCCTTCACATAGAACTTTATGCTTTCCAAAGTTGTTTCACATTTTTCTCCTTTCATCTTCCTAGCAGTCTTCTGAGGCGGAGATAGCAAGGATTATTAACCTCTCTTGAAATGAGGAAGCAGACACAGAAGGGTCAAGTTGTTTGTTCAACAAGCCATTCCAGGAATGGGATGGAACACAGGCCAAAAAAAAAAAAAAACAAAGTGCCCTGACCCACATGGAGGTGGCATCCAAGACCAGAGAGCTTTCCTAGCACAGATGCCCCAGCTGCAGGGGGTGTGTCAGTGTGAATCTGGTGTTTCACAAGGTGATTCTAATGAACACCAACATTTGAGAACCACGCTCTGAGCCACCCTCAGTACCAGCTGTCAGAGAGTTTGTCTTGAGATTGGGAGAAGAGAAGTCTACTCAGAATAGAGTTTTATTGACCTGTTTTGAGTCCACCTCTAAGTGCTGAATTGATTCCAATCTGGCGGAACAGAGTATAAACTCAACTCCAAACCGCCCAAGTTTCTTTAGCATATACTTTTAAGGATCTTCCAAGGTGATTCCTCCACATGACTTCTCATCCATTTGAACTGAAACTATCAAGTCCAAAGTCAAACACAAGTAAAATACCTTTGACCGTTACTTATACACAATTATGCAAATGAGTCACCAGTAATAAAGTCTCAGGGGGACAATCACTTTCTAATTCTATGTGGGAGGACATATCTGTTCCAGGGAGTCAGTCTGGGCATCCAGGGAGTCCCCCATCTGTCACTGGGCTATCCTCCTCCCGCACTTGGACATCTTATCAGCTGTGCCTCAAGTGCAGCTGACAGTACTTCAGAAACTGTGCTCACAGAGCAGGAGCAAGCCCACCAGTCCTCGCATGTTCTAGATCTTATCTCTGAACACTCCTGGACTGGAGAAATGGTCACTGGCCTCTTCAGGCATCATACTGTTTCTTGATCTTAATTACAGAATAAATGCTCACCACTCAGGGTCCCTTTTTCCTTCACTACTTAGATGAGTCTTCAGACAGCTTTGCAGAAGCCAATGCCAAAAAGGAACTTAGAAGGGAAATACTTTCAAGAGGCAAGGGTTGCCCACATTCTCCCAGGACCCCTGAGACCTTCTCTCTCATCATTTTGTCAGCCTTTACCTCTTCTCCTTCAGACAACAGGATGAAGGTGCAGTGAACAAGGCAGCCACTCTCAGAAGGTTTGCTGGCCTCCTGGCCAAGCTCCTAAAGTCAAGACTAATACCACCAGAACAGCTTGTCCCTGGCTGGACTTGAGCCCAAAAATGATTGATCCAGGGATAGAATACAATGATAAAGGCACCAATCAGAGAGAATCATGGGATTGGGGGTCAAAGGGGACCACCTCACAGACCAACTAGTTTGATTTTACTGATGAGAATCCTAAAGCCCTGATAAGTGATTGTCCCAAAGCCACAGGGCTAATTAAATTAGTTAGCAGCAGGCTGGTTCTAGAACCCAGCTCAACCACCAACTCCAAGTCCTGTGAGCTTTCCTGGCAACAGGACACTGCCCCCAGAAACAAGAGGGGTGCATCAGCCTCAGAAGGACAGCAACTTCTTAGTCTACCCTCTCCTCTCTCCTTTTAAAAAGGATTGCTTAAGACTTCAAGACAATTGTTTTTAACCCACAAAGTCCAGAGAATTGACAGATCATTCCCTGTCCCACCTCTAGTTTCTGGGAATTCTTGGTTTGGAAGGTACATAGAGAGAAAGTGCCCACAATCCCACAACCACTGTGTATACTGATGCCCAGGGGATTAATGACTCAGTGAACATCACTTTCAAAAGGCAAATACCCTTGGAAGAAGAGAGACATGAAGCCCTAACCCCTCAGTGAGACTCAGTTATTAAAGGAACAACCTGTGGAGCCCCCAGTGTTCCTGGAGATAAGCCTGAAGGAACAAAAATCCTTGCAGGAGTTGGCAGCCCATACTTCCTACATGAAGAGAAGCTGAGTTGGACAGGCGAAGAAAGGAGGGAGAGAGAAATGCAGACTAGATTTTGAGATAAACTGAGGCGGGTAGCTGGCTTCCTCCCAACTCCCACCCAAAGAAACAGTATCTCCCTAGGATCTGTGAAGATGACCTCTGGGACACTGATGGTTTAACTTTGGGGCACCAGGCAGGGAGAGACCCAACTGTGAGCCAAAGAAGTCCGGTTCTTAATGTCCCAGTCAAAGTCAGGCTCAGGTCAGAGGTGTCATGGGCTCAGCAGGTTGAGGGAACAATGGGTCCAGGCCCAGCTCATCCCAACCCAGGAAAGCTGAAGGAAGTCTGCTTGATTCTCAAGCTTGGAAATGAATCTGACACCTTCCCAGCTGGGCCAGAACATCTCAGGGCTTTCCTTTGCCATCCGTCAGAGAGCCAAACTGGTCTCTCTGGATGCAGCTGAAAGTCAGGAGAGCTAGGACCTACTCGTTTGCTGTCTTACTAACCAGCAATATGACCTTGACTTGCTCCTCATTCTGCCGATATTCAACTCCACTCACCCACAGAAAATGCAGATAATAGCACCGACTTTGTCATTCCCTTTGGAGTATTTTAAACAGCAAGTGATGTTTAAAAGCATTCTACAATTGTCAGGTATTATAGTAATTATTTCCTAGAAGAGCAAAGATGCCAGGCCAAATCCCACGGTCACTGAGTGGGCCAAAACAAAAACAGCTTTGGACAGAGCTGAGCTGGCTCACCTTCTCTCTACTCCTTTGACCCTCTGCTTCTGGGGGGTCAGTTAGTAGGCCAAGAGAGGTCTTTCTACCTGGGGCCATCTCCCCTTCTCCCAGCCAAAAGCAGCTCAGACAAGGAGCTTTAGGCACCATGGGGGTAGCCCTGTTCTCTGCATGAGGTTCCAGCTGGCCTGGGACAGGAATGGATCTTAGCTGTCAACACTCCCAGGCCCAGATCTTGTTCTGCTGAGCCCCAAGTTAACTCCCGCAGTCACTGACTCCTGGTTTCAGCCAGCCCTTACTCATCCAGAAACTTCTAAGGCCTCACATGGTTTCCCCTCTCCCCTCTACCTCCTAGACCTCTTCCATCTGGCCACTGAAGCAAGGTGACCCTGCACTACACCCGAATGCAAATGCACACTCAAGGGGTCATCTAAACAGACCCACTCATCCGGGCATGTCTGAGAGAATGGATGAGAGGCCCTGGCTGGAGGCAGAGTGACTGAGGGCCCTTCACAACTCTCAGAAGTGGCAACACAACCAGAGAGAAGCCATTCGCAGTGCCAGCATGGCCTCACGTCCTTATGATAAGTGAGCACAGGGTGCAGAACTAACTTTGGCCTCAAGAATAGAGTTTTGCACCACAAAGATGGAATGAGAGTGGCTCTAGCTTCCATTCAAATAGAGCTATGCTTGTCCTGCTTGGCTGAAATCAGGCCTAATATCTTCATGGCTTTGAAGGGCCTAACACATAGGCCTGCACAGCCACAGGCACGTTTTCGCCCCACTTAGCAGTACCAAGCCTCCCCCACACCCTCTCAGCGGTTTGATGTCCTTAGCAAATCTCATGCCCAACTACCCAAAAGACCAGAGATGCCACCCATCCCCAAGTCTTCTCAGAGAAGGTCAAGTCAAGTGCAGAGGCTGGGGCAACAAGAGCAAATATTCCACCCTGTGTGCTCCCATCCATAAACCCTTCCAGAAAAACTGCTATCCAAGCACCAAGACACCAAGTCTTCCCACCTTCTCTCCCACAGGTCTTCACCAAATTTGCAACAGATGCGTTCCACTTCCGGGTCCAGACATTCTGACCCCAAACCTCATTTTGTTATTTAGTCCTATAGCTATTTTTTTGGTAGAGACTTCTAGAACTGGAAGAAAACCCTAAAAACTAAATGGCTCAATTCTTTCATTTCACAAATGAGACCAAGGCCCAAAGAGGGAAAAGAACCTGCTAGAAGCCACCTAAAAAGTTGAGGTCAAACACAGATGAAAACACAAGGTCTCCAGATCCCTCACCCTGGTCTGTTTTGCAGGGTTCCAAACAGCCATGACTTCCTTCTCTCCCTGACATTTCTAATCTGTTATGTCCACATCTCCCCTTATCCCTGGAACCCAGCATTCCTGAGATTACCCATCCATTGCCCAAGTTGTTCCTATGAAGAATGTTCCTATAAAGAATGCCCACTGAGGACCCTGATGTCAGGCTGGGTCCCTGAAAAGAGCTCTGTACAGAGATTTGAGGAAGGACCAGGGTGGGGTTTAACTACCCAGAGGTCACCTTCATCAAGCCACACATTCGCTGTTAGTGTGCAATACTCCTGATATCACCAGAAGAATGAAAGGAGAGGTTCGTTGTCTCCATAACCAGGAGACAAAGGACAGTTGGTTCCCAAGCACTTAGCTATCTGAATTGAAGATGGCAGAGGCCACAAGAAGACTGGACCAGAGGAGCCTTCCAGACCCTGGGTCATGACAAAAAGGAAAGAAGCTGCCTCCCTGTCTGCTGCTCAGTAAATGGGACAAATTCTCAAAGCCTCCCAACAAACCCATCCATTACACTCAGTTATGACTCCAAGACTTGGGAAATGCCACAAGTAAAGATGTCTAGAATACCCAAGCTACTCTATAATGGAACATTCTGGAAATCCCATATCTCTCTTAGGAGTAGACTTGCTCCCAATTTGTATTTCCAAGTGGTCTAAACCCTTGAACCTCAGGCATGTGATCAACTCTTTCCCAGGTGAGCAGCGGGTCCTATCCCTTCCAAAGGCTCCCTCTCTAGACATCCCCTCCCCAAGGGAGAATCATTACAGGCAATTAAACTGAGAGTAGCGTCCTTTTCAGGTGTATTTAGTGCTACTTTGGGCCTGGGTTCTCTCCCTCATCTCCTCAATACTGGAACTAGATGAGGCTCTCAACACCCAGGGGCTTTCTTTTCCTTTGGCAGCCTGATGGCCACGCAGAAGGCCAGGGCAGGCATCTACTCCTTGGTTCCCATGGTGCTCCCCTGGGAAGAGGAAGGCTAGGGCCAAGAGCAGGCCAAAGGGTGGAACCAAAGCAGGTGTACATTCTGCACTTGCTGTCCCCAGGGTGACCCTCCCTGGTCAGTGCCAAGGGCTCTATGAGGCCACTGCCAGGTTGCATCTGAGGTGCTCCAGCAACCCAAGTGCCCAAAAGGTCCCTCACCCCCAAGCCAGACAAGAGCCCCAAATCCCTGTGCAAAAGCCTGAGCCTGGCCGTATATTAGTTTTCTGTGGCTGCTGTAACAAAGCACCACAACCTGGTGACTTAAAGCAATAAAATTATTTTCTCTCACAGCTCTGAGTGCCACAAATCCAAAATTAAGGTGTCAGCAGAGCTGAGTTCCCCAAAAAAGACTCTAAGGAAGACACCCTCCTGCCTCCCCCAGTTTTTGGTCATTCTTAGCAATCCTTGGCTTGTCGATGTGTTTCCTCCAATCTCTGCCTCTATCATGCATGGCCTTCTCCTCCTGCTTCTCATCTATGTCTCTTCTCCTTTTCTTATAAGAACACCAGCAGATTAACTCTGTATCTGTGATGACCCTATTTCCAATAAGGTCACATTCAGAGGTTCTGGAGGTTAGGACTTCAACATATCTTTTAGAGAGACACAATCCAACCCACAATAGGTTTTCTGATGGCCCACACCACCACCTGCATTATGCCCTCCTATTTCTCCAGCCTTACCTATCCCCTCTCCCTTTTGTGATGCCTTCTGGTTCTTACCCCTCCAGGTCACATGGATCCCCTTGCTGACCTCAACTGACTCAGTGTCTGTAACCATCCATACTGAGCCAAATGACACAGCCCCTGCCTTGTGTGGCTGTGACCTTCAGGGGGTATGCTTGTGTCCTAGCTTCCTCTCTAGGCTGTCATTCTTCTGGGACTAGAGATTGAACGGATGCCTCTTTATGTTCCCACAGAGCCCAAAAAAGTGCTAAGCATCAAGATTCACATGACAACAACCTACAGAATTCTTTAAGAAATCCTTTTAGCCCTGGCTGGGTGGCTTAGTTGGTTAAGCATCATTCCATGCACCAAAAAGTTGCATCTTTGATTCCCAATCAGGGCACGTACCTAGGTTGTGGGTTTGGTCCCCCGTCAGGGCATGTGCAGGAGGCAACCAATCAATGTTTCTCTCTCACATTGATGTTTTTTTCTCTCTCTCTTTCTCCCTTCCTTTCCCCCTCTAAAATCAATAGCACATCCTCAAGTGAGGAAAAAGGAAGAAAGGGAGGAAGGGAGGGAGGGAGGGAGGGAGGGAGGAAGGAAGGAAGGAAGGACCTTTTAGTTTGTGTGGATTTCTAATCAGCCTCCTTGAATGCCAACACCACTCTGTTCTTCTTTCCCCAGCACCCTTGGCCTGGCTGATTCTGGCTCATACTTCAGATCTCAGCTTTGAGGCCCATCGCCTGTGAGGCCTTCCCTGATCCCTCAGTTCTGAGGTGCTTCTGCTCCATGTTCCCACAGCACCTGTCACCCTGTACGATAGCCTTTCTTTTAACCTGTGTCCCCATGAATAATAAGGCCCCCAAAGCTAGCATCTGTGGCTTGTCTCCAGTGGGATAGCTGGTGTCCAGCACAGGCCTGGTAAATATCCCTATACAGGAAATCTCTGCTGGGTGCCCTGAGAGCACCTGAAGCAATGAGCCTCCTGCCCTGGGTCATCTCTTCTCACGGTATGGCTCAAGGCATAGCTCCAGGGCATTTGCAAAAAGATTGCAGAAGAACTTAGTTTAAAATGTTCTGCCTTGGCCCTAGTTGGTATAGCTCAGCTGGATGAAGCATTGTCCCATAAACCAAAAGGTCACGAGTTCAATTCCTGGTTGGGGCACATGCCTGGGTTGTGGGTTTGGTCCCCCTGTCGGGGCAGATGTAGGAGGCAACTGATGGATGTTTCTCTCTTGCATTGATATTTCTCTCCCCCATCCCTTCCCCTCTCTCTAAAATCAGTAAGCATGTTTTTGGGTAAGGGTAAAAAATAATGATGATGAAGTAAAATACATAAAATGTTCTGCCCTGGCCAGGTAACACAGTTGGTTAGAGCATCATCCAGATATGCCAAGGCTGTGGGTTTGATCTTCAGTCAGGGCACATTCAAGAAGAAACCAATTAATGCATAAGTAAATGGACAAGTTGATATTTCTCTCTCTCCCTCTCTCTCTCTCATATTAATAAAAAGTGAAATTTAAAATGTTCCATTCCTGGGTCTCTTCCACAAACCCTCATAATCATACTCAGGGTGAGTAGGGCCTCAGGAGTCTTCCCTTTTAACAAGCACTCAAGTGATTTTCAAACACGCTAGTATTTGAGAAACACTGTTCTTGAGCCTTGACTATGGAGTAAAACTGTACCCATCCCCAGAGATCTACTGGTTGCAAAGGGTGGTGCCCACCTATAGGAAGCTGTTCTAGTCCTGCCCCAGCCTCCCACCCCTGCCAACCCAGGCTATGGTCCATCTCCAAAGCCACAGGTGGCCAACAGGGGCTGATACCCATCAGCTGTAGGGACGTCACAGGTCTGGTGTCTAACTGGCCTTGCTACCCTACAAGGGGATACTCCAGAAGGAGAGTATAAATAGACAGGAATGGACAGCTCTCTGCAGTGGAGGCCCTCACAGAAACTGCACACAGGACAAAACCCTGGTGGTCAGGAAGAGCTGCCCAGTGGAGCAGCGTGGGGAGCTGCGCTGGGGACCTGTGACTCTGAGAAAGGAAGAGAAGAATAGAGTAAGAAGTCTGAGTTCATTCCCCTAACCAGTAGTGGGACCCTGAGCAAGCATTTTAGCTTTTCTGTGCCTGTTTCATCAGTAATAAAACAGAAAAGAGAAATACCCTCCCTGCCCACCTCCAAGTCTGCTGTGCCTTCATCCCATTGCTATTGATGGGAGTACCTACCATTTGCTAGATAGTGGGAGGGTCAGATGACATGTGATGGAATTCTGAAAGCTGTACAGTACTAGAAAAGTATAGGGTATTTCTAATGTTAAGATAAAATCTCCCCCAAACATATCTCCACATAAGAACATGTACACTGAAATTCACAGCAGCACCACTCACATAGCCAAAGGTGGAAACAATGTGAGTGTCCATGAAGGGATGAAGGGATAAACAAAACATACATACATACAATGGAATATTATTCACCCATAAAAAGGAAGTACTGACACATATTACAACATGGATGAACCTTGAAGACATTATGCTAAGTGAAAGAAGCCAGTCACCAAAGGCCACATACTGATGATTCCATTTGTATGAAATGTCCAGAATAAGCAAATCTACTACTAATAGAAATTAGTAGTGGCCAGGGTCTAAGAGGTGGAAGTGGGGGTAGGGAATGGGGAGTGACTGCTGAGTGAGTACAGGGCTTTTTGAGATGATGAAAATGTTCTAAAATTGCCCTGACTGGTATGGCTCAGTGGGTTGGGTGTCATCCTGCAAACCAAAAGATCACCAGTTCGATTCCCAGTCTGGTCACATGTCTGGGTTGTGGGCCACATCCCCAGTTGCGAGCATGTGAGAGACAACCAACTGATGTTTCTCACACACATCACTGTTTCTTTCATTCTTTCTCCCTCCCTTCACTTCTCTCTAAAAATAAATAAATAAAATCTTTTAAAAGTTCTAAAATTGACTTTGCTGATGGTTGCATATATTTGTGAATACAACAAAAATTATTGAATTGTACAATGTTAAATATTATAAATATTATTAAATTTAAAAGGGTGACTAATATGGCATGTGAATTATATCTCAATGAAGCTGCTTTTTAAAAAGTGTCTTTAATTCTTGTTTTTCTCCAAAACATTCTCTTCCAGTCCTTCCCTAGCCACCTGGTGATGCTGTCTTTTAACCAGTCTTACCCATCTCCCTTCCCTAGTCTCTTTTTCCTCTATAAATATTTAATAAATTATAAAACTTACTTATTTGTTTTCCTGTCTATCAGGGATTTTGTATCCAAGCATCTGGAACAACCACTGGAGATGGTTGGATGGATGATGATGGCAAAACACGAGGCCAACTCTCAACTTAGTAGCAGGGAGCTCCTTCCAGGAGTGAGGAGATTCAGGACCAGGATTCAGAACCAGAGAAGTACCCATGGGCCAAGTCACTTAACCCACTTGGGTGTATTTCTTTGTGATGTGATCAAAGGGTTGGAAGTTTACTACCCCACCAGCTCAGAAGGTCGCTGTGATAACCATGAGCTGGATTCCTGCATTTAAGATCCTCCTTTTAGCCCTGACAAGTGTGGCTCAGTTGGTTGGAGCATCTTCCCATAACTGAAAGGCTGTGGGTTTGACTCCCAGTCAGAGCACATACCTAGGTTGTGGGTTTGATCCTCCGTCTGGAGGAGCATATCAGAGGCAACAGATTAATGCTTCTCTCACACATCAATGTTTTTCTTTCTCCCTTCCTCTCTCTCTAAAAAAGCAATGAAAAAAATGTCCTCTGATAAGGATTAAAAAAGAAATCTTCCCTTTAAAGACATTAGAATTTAATTGGAGGGGAGGTGGGCAGCATGAAGAGTACCCCTGGCTCTCCTGGCAGCAGAGAGCAGAGCCTCAACTCTGCATGGAAATGTGGACCCAGAGTCCCATCACAGAAGCTCCTAGTGGGAAGGGGGGTAGGACATTTGGGGTCAATGGCTGCAGGTGCCAAGCCAAGTATGTGCAGGAAACATTAGTCAGGAGGGTGGTACATGCTGGACAGAGGAGAGTGGTACATCAGACTAAGGAGTGTAGACTGGATTCACTGATGAGCATTTCTGGACAGGCTAGAAGCCCCTGGACATCTGTCCCCTCACCCCTGTTCTTCAGAACTGAGACAAACCACAGACTGCAACAGAGCTGTAGCCACCAGCTTCCACAGATGCCTCAACACTCAGACTCCAGGTTGGGAACCCCCAATTCTGCCATGAGAAGATCCAGACATTTGCCATTCCATCTGGGGGTGCCTGTTGCTGGATAGAGAGCACAGAAAGGCAACAGTGCCAAGATGTGAACCTCTCATGAACTCAACAGAGGATTCATCTGGAAGTTCTTTTTCCAAGAGGCTTCTGCAGAGCATTAGGAGGTACATGTGTACTGCTGACCCTCCCGCTGTGCCTGGGGCAGGAGACTGTGAGGGACTGGGTATGGGGGCACACATGGAAGAGTCTCTGGGTTCTCAGTCCACTGCTCTGCCCATCACACAACCAGCCAGGAACCAAACACCCCTGCCCTCAGGATGTGCCAATTCCAACTCAATCTGCACCTGAGCACACCCAAAAAGGAGCTGGAAAATTCTCCCCACTGTCCTCCCCAGCATCACCACTAAGCTAGGAGGCTGCTCCTGGAATTCCCTGCCCCCAGCCAGCTGTCTATCCATTCATTCAACACACTTGCCCTGGGTGTATCAGCAGAGCTCCAAATTAGCTGCTGGGGCAATTGCGTGGGCCATGGGGCAAGAGACAACCAAGGAAATAGGTGCCATCTGTGACCAGTAGAAGACTACTACCCAGTAGAGAGACAAGAACTAAATATTCAGAGCCAGCAACTGCTCAACAGTCTGGGTCCAAGGCTGAGGACTATCATCAATGAACAGTTCCCCCCAAAATTCATGGACACCCAGAACCTCAGAATATGACCTTATTTGGAAATTGGGTCTGTGCTGATGTAATTAGTTAAGACGAAGCCATACTGAAATAGGGCGGGTCCTAAGTCCAATGACTGGCATCCTCATAAAAAGGGGAGAGGACACAGAGACACACAGGGAGGAGGCCACATGAGGACAGAGACTGTAGAGACACATCTGCAAGCCAAGGACCGCCAGGATCTACCAGAAGCTGGAAATGGAAAGAAGTAGCCTCCTCTGGAGCCTTCGGAGGGAGTGTGACCCTTCCAATACCACTTCCAACTTCCAGCCTCCCAACTGTGAGGGAATAACTTTCTGTCGTTTTAAGTCCCCTGGCTTGTGGTGATTTGTGATGGCAGCCCCAAGAGAATGATGTAGGAACTAACACCTAAGCCTGGCCCTGTAAAACCTTCCCAACCCGCCTCACACTAAGCAGGCGGTGCTTTCACCAGCCTGAGGCCCCATCCTGCGCCACCTGCTCCCCGCTTCTCTGCACTCTCAGGCTACTTATTTTTAGCCCCTGATTACGCCTGCCTTATATGGTTCCCTCCTCATATCATGAGCAGGGCCTGTCTCTTCTCCTGGTTTGTAAGCTCCTTGAGGACAGAGAATCCCGAGGATTTAACAGTCCTGAGAAGAAGCAGTTATGTAGATAGATTCCTCCAGTTGTTCGTATTTTATGATATTTGAGGAAACCTGTGGCAGATCTTAAGTCACAGCAATACTGACTGTAGTGATAGCCTATACTTACAGTCATAGGCCTTTTAACCTTAAAAAGTACCTGATATCAAAAAATATCTTAAGCATCCCATAGCCATTTGCTTATCTTAGCCACATAAGAACCCCACACTGTAAACAGGGCAAAGTAGTATTATCCTGTTTTACAGGTGAACAAGCAGGCGCAAAGATGGTAAGGGGTCTGGTGGCAGATGTGTGACCAAGCCAGCACTTGTTCTGTTTCTGAGTCCCAGTACGCCCGTCACACCCCACCCCTGGCTGGCTGGTCTGCTCCTGTGTGGGCAGCCTCGGGTGAGGGGGTCTGAGTGAAGAGGCCTCCAGTCTAACCCCCAATTTAGTAAGGAAACTGAGGGAGAAAAAGGTAGATTCACCACCTGTCACAGCTTGTATCTAAGCTCATTCTGCTGGGCACCCGAAGCCAGGAGGGGCTCCCCCAGGCCACAGTGAGCACTGTGACCCTTTCCTAATTTTTCCAGAAGCCTGCCCAGATCCCAGAGAGCACTCCTGGTGTCCTAACCTCCTTGGATAAACTAGAGAAATAAGTGACATTGTACTACCTAACACTTGGAATAGAGGGTAGGAGGAAATGCAAGGAAAAAACAAACAAGTAACCACCAAAGTGGCCAGCAGCCTCTCTGCCGGATACAGGGGTCCAGGGGAGGCAGCCATGGTATCAGATCCTATCAGAGAGTTTTCAAGGCAACAGTTTCATCAAGTCTTTACCTATTGCCATCTAGGGAAAATTCTATGGGAGACAACAGAGCTGGCTGAGGTCCTAACAGAATGGCCACTTGGAGGAGGACCAGGGGCTACAGTTTTGGCAGCAACCAACTGGCAGCGGGGAGGGGGGCTCCCAAACCCCAGGGCTCTCCCCTGGCCTGGTTCTGGGCTGAGCTCCCAGCACAATCCACTTTCTGTGGGCCCAGAACTCCAGGCCAGACTTTGTCTGCACCTGTTTCAGCTCAGAATATAGTCCCTTCTCTAGAAGTATCCAAAAATATCTGGGAGGGAGGAGAAGGAGGAGGGACTCATCACAAGGAGAACAGGATAGGTATGCTGAGGTCCTAGGGAGAGTCACTTGGCTCAGCATTGAAGGAGCTTTGCAAAGGGCCCCAACCCATCAGTGTAGATTGATAGCCCCCAAACAGGAGCCCCACATTCTAGCCAGAGCTGGTCTTACCCTGTCCCTCCCAGTGCAATGCTCTGAGCTTCCCTACTCCTGGCTTCTTCGCTCACCATTTCAGATGTTCTTACAGCTCTGCCTGCGCAAATCATCTACTCATTCATCTACATGGTTGAGAGCCTTCAACAAGCCAAGTGTATGCTAAGTGTTAGTGATGCAGTGGCGAGTAAATAAAACACAGCTTCTGTCCTCTTGGAGCTGACAGTCCAGTGACCATCCCCTTTGACCCAGGCCAGTGGGAACCCTGCTCCTCTGAGAGGCCGACCTCCCAGCCCTCCTCTGAACTCTAACCAGAGCTGCCAGGGTGTTAGTTACATTTTTTTCAGTGCGTGTCATCTCCCCATATAGGTCAGCTTCTGGGGGCAGAAATATCGGTCGTCCCTGCCTGCACAGTGTGGCTGGCCAGGACCTCATGAGGGACATAGCGTGGCCTCAGGCTGAAGAGCTGGGCCTTTCAGAGAGGGACCCTCATCCCCTCACCTTTCCTACCTCTCTTTCAAGCACCCACTTTGTGCAATTAGTCAACCCTACCCTTCTCCCTCTAAGGTCCTGCAGCTACCCAACCTGCGTTGCCTCCTGCTGATCATAGACAGCCCTTACCCCAAGCATGATTCCATCCTGCTTCCTCAACCCAGGGTGGGCTCCCAAGGGACAGCGACATCTCCCACTTTCCCAGGACTCTGTGCTGAGACCTCCTTCCAGCCCACACTCGTTCTGTCAGTCTTAGCTGTCAGAGGACTACAGGATAGCACTTTCAAGGTTGTGAAGGACAAAGACCTGGGGTGGGGTTGGAGGGCAGAGGGTTGGGATCCACCTGAGTCAGAAGAGAAATCCTCTTGTCATCCCTTCACACCCCTGCAATGAGCCTGGGGAGCCTGCCCCAGCTGGGCCAACATCCTACCTGAAATCCTTCTGGGCCCCAGGATTTGGAACTGAATGAAGCCATGGAGATTCTGATTTCCTGTGGTCTCAATGACATGGTCCCAGGGGAACAGGCTTCTGGGATGGCCAGGCAGGAGCTGGCACCAGCACCAGAGTCTCATGGTCTTCTTCAGAATCAGGCCTCTGGGCACACCCACCAACTGGGCAGCATGTGGCAGGCTCCCCACTTCCTTACACCAGCTAAGGAAGAGCTGGAGGCTGGGAGAGGGGAGGATGCTATAGGCCCCATGAAGGCTGACTTCCCCATGAAGGCTGACTTCCCCATGAATGGCTAACTTCCAATAGCTTCCAATTTAAAAGGCAGGAGCTGATTCTGTTACCCAAACCCCACTCCCTGAGGCTGGGCAGCTCAGGAAAGGCTGCTCCACCTCCGAAGCCCTCTGTGAGAGAACACAAGGAAGTGACAAGGACAGGCATGTCCTTTAGGCAAAAGGGTGCCTGGGACCTTGATTCTGACCAAAAAACCCACCTTTGGAGCTAGAGAGGTATCAAACTGAAACCAATAATGGGACAAGACTTCCTGATCCCAGAGAGAGATGACAGCATAGGTGGCACAAACCAGGACAATGTTTCCAAAAACTCAGCTAAATGTGACCCATCCCATTTGCCAAATTATGTTGCCCCTTTTGCCTCCTGCTGAGGACACCAGATCTGGGAGTGAGCAGAACACTAGCCAAGTCCAGTTTGGCAAGCTTACAGCTGTGTCCACCATGGCTCCAGTTCATTCATTCACTCGCTCTTTCAGAACAGGCAGAGAAAGCCCTACCCCATACACAGTTCAGTCCCTCTGTGCTCAGGTGGAATGGACTATATATTGCCTCAATGCTGTGATTAGGACTTTGTGTAAGACCTCACCCACCAAAGCAACGAGAAATTCCTTGTTAAACGTGCATTCCTTGAGCTAAAATCTTCTGACTCCTTTAAAACAAAAAGTAATTTGGGAACGTGAGTCTAAGTGTTGAGCCATTGGCACGCATTGGAACGAGTTTCAGGGCCTTTGCCAATGGCATGTCTTAGGAGGGGGGACAGTGCAGGACCAGTGTAGGAGGAGGGAAGGGAACCACCAAGAGAGAGAAAAGGACCCTACAGGGCTGATGATAGACTTCTAGCTTTCAAGTCTCAGAGGCCCTTGAGAAGCATGTGAGCAGTCTTCAAGGGGCCTGAACCCCCAGAGCAGGTGGTGAGAGAACACAAGCCAGCCCACTGACTCAACTTGCTCCTCTCATTCAGTCCCCTCATCCCAAAATGAGCCATGCTGATGGGCCATGGGGGTGGGGAGAGGTAGAGGCCTCCCTGCCAGGAAAAGACCTAGGAGGGAACCTGAGCCCGGCAGTTTCCATTCCGTAAGGAAGAATGTAACAGAGGTTGTTACCCAGGAAACTCAGGCCATGTGCCTCTGCACCAACTTCCACTGAAACCACTAATCCTGATAGAGTGCAAACCCAGTACTTCGCCCATTGGAGATCCAGTGGACATCTGCTGAATGAACGCCTTAGGCGGTGGAGCCTGGATTTTGTCTTCTTCTCTACAGGACCTGGCTTGAGGGGCGGGCTCACCAACAGCAAGACTAACATTCACTGAGACTAAACTGCTGACTCACTGACTTCATCTCAGGGCCTCGGGTCTCTCAGGCTCTGCTCTCCAGTACTGGGAACCAGGCTCTGACCTTGGCCCTGAGTCCAATACCTGACAACTCAGAGCAACCAGCTCCCTTTCCACCCCACAGGGTTCTTGGGAAGATCAGTCTAGTCCCTTCCCCTCTGGGGCCCTCCAGATACTCTGTAGCAATCCCCAGTGTAGACCAGGATTCCTACTAGTTTGGCTCCCTGGCTGATAGCAGGGCTAGGCAGGAACCCCTCTGAGGGCTCAACAGTGCTGTGGCATGTGTCCCTTAACATCTACCTCAGACCTCATCCACTTTCCTCAAGCATCTGGCATTTCAGTCACTTCCTCACCCCTCCCCACTGGCCCACAAATGCACTTAGTCTTCTCTAGTATGAAAAAGAAAATTCTCAACCACCCCCACTCACTCTTATTGTCCTCTATCTGTCCCAAACTCAAAATGTTAAAAGTCTCACCTTCTGAACATGCTGCCACCTCCCTTCCTCACTAAATACACATGGCCCCTCATAATCCGTCAGTGACCTCTTCCTCCTCGGCATCTCTAGTATCAAATCCTGTTGGCCACCCCTTCTAGGAAACATCCTTTCCCTTGGCTTCCAGGTCACTGTCTCTTCCTGGAGTCCATTTATCTTCTGTCTCTTCCCCCTCCCCATATCCGCAGCTCCCTCACCAGTCACACGGCCTCACCCTCACCTCTACCCAGATGAATCTCATTTCTGGAGCCCTGGGCCTGATTTCCCTCCTCAGCTCCAGTCCCACTTTTCTGACTATATTATCTCCAACTAGCACACAAAATTCAAAACTACCCAAACTGAACTTTTTAAAAATCCATTCTTTTCTTTTACATTCCTGGTTTCCTTTTCTGGCAAGATCATATAACCTGCACTAAACCCACAAGGGCTCCTTCCCAGCCAGCCCCAAAATGAGGAGTGATTCTGCCTCAGCTGTTAGGTCTGCCCCTCCTCTCCACTGCTGCCCAAGCTCACACATGCATGTCTGACATGGCTGTCTAATCAGCCTTCCCTTGTTCTACTCCTCCCTCCAAACAACTGCCAGGTGGATTCTTCTGAAGCCCTCAGTGATTACCCACTATCCACAGAGCAAATCCCTTGTCCTCAGTCCAGTGCTCAAGGCCTTGACACGTTGGCCCCAACCTAGCCCTGCAGAGAGATTCCCCATGACCCTCTCTTCTCTCTGCCTGCCCTTTTCCCAGGGGGAACAACGTGTCCTTTCCTGTTCTCCCCAGAGCTCCACTCTTTCCTGACTCCAGGAGTTTGCTCACTCTGTTCTCTTACATGGAATTCTCTTCCTTCATCTTTTCATGTCTGAATCTACCTTCTTCAGGATCCAGTTCAAACGTTCCCTCATCTATAAAATATTTCCTGATCCACTCAGTTAAAAATAACCTCCCCACTCACCTGCATCCCACCTCAATTCACCTGTTCCTCCCTATGACACCTCCATATGTCTGATTTTCTTTTTTTTAAGATTTCTTTTATTTATTTTCAGAGAGGAAGGGAGGGAGGAAGAAAAGAGAGAGAGAAACATCAATGTGTGGTTGCCTCTCACACACCCCCAACTGGGGACCTGGCCTGCAACCCAGGCATGTGCCCTGACCGGGAATCGAACCAGCAACCCCTTGCTTCGCAGGCCGGCACTCAATCCACTGAGCCACACTAGTCAGGGCCATATGTCTGATTTTCACACATACAGCCCTAAAGCAGAAGACATCCTGTCTCTACTACTGAACTGTAAGTTCACCAAGGACAAGATGTCTATTTGAATTCCCACAGTACAACACCTAAGAAATAGTAGGCACGTAATAAATCTGGAATAAATGAGTAAATGGTGAAATGTGGCAAAGTGTTTGAATGAAAGGGCTTCACATACTCCAGCCAATACTTAAATGAAGGGGTTTTGCAATAAGTGGGTCTGGATTTGGATTTGGATCAGGGGAGGTACCCAGGACAAAGGGTTAAGCTCCTCATCCCGCAGTGGCAGACCCTGCCCCTTCTCACAACCCCACGTACCGCCCTCCTTCCAGGCCAGGAGGCACAGCACCTAGACCCTGTCCTCAGCCCCTCAGATCAGGTCAGAGGAGGAACAGCTGTCTTCCTCCTGTGTCCATAGGGACTAGGCTCTGTCCCAAGCCCACCACACCTAAGCAAGCACCAAACTGCCAGCTCAATGCAACTATCCTCATGGGGACCTCCTTTTGAGGTTGTAAGTAGCTTTTAAAAGCACTGGATGAAAAGCGAGCGAACCTGAATTCCAGCTCTGACCACACCATGAACTAGCTGTGTGACCTTTACTGTCACACCCAGACATGGAGCAAAATCAGCATTTGCAAAATGCCATTTCACAGGCCACCAAACAAGGCATCCACATCCATCTGGGAGGGAGCATCCATTAGCAAATCCCAGACTGGCACTTCACGGACTTAGTGAGGGAAGTGGTGAACTAGATGCTCCCTAGAGACTCATCCAGCTACACTGGGCTAGGAATCGGGAGCCCACTGGGGACACAGCTTACAGGGGCTGGAAAGTCTTTGGGATCTGCTCGTTCCTCAGGACCCCCGAGTTCATGACTTTTTCTCAGCAGCCTTCCCCATGGTGGATCGCAGCTGCTGCTGCACGGCCCTGTTGAGGAAATGTAAATGGGCCTCTTTCCAGAACCATCAGCCCAAGGTGGGTGAGGAGGGGATCGGGAAGACACACTTCCTGGCGGTCACCATGCACCCTCGTCTCTCATGGAAGGGTGGGTCAACCTCCACGTGCACTAACCTCTCACCATTTGGGATCTTTGGGTGGGGGCCAGAGCAGACTTGCACATCTGCGACTGGGACTGGGCTGGAGGACAGGGGATTCACAGACTTACAACAAACACCCCCATTGGTCCCCGGTCTCTCTTTGCATCCGGCAGACAACAGGGAGCAAAGATGTCCCAAATTCAGCCTAACAAATGCCAATGGCTTAAACTCAAAGAAAAGTTTTTTCCTCACCCCCATCGCCCCCCACCCTCCAAGTAGTCAAAGAACCAATTAGTCCTCCATCCTAAGGGGAGAAGCTACCCTCAGGCAGCCTCTCTACCACCCTTCACATGCCCTGACAGGGAGAGAAGTTCAGGAAGGCCAAGGGAGGATGGGCACTCCCAAGTAGGGTGAGACTAGCCCTAGGCTGGGTGTGCCTGTCACTAACTAGTAGTCTAATCTTGAACACATCTCTTCATTCCTCTGGCTTTTGTTCCTTTACCTTGACAATGAGGAGACAGAGTAAATCGACTCAAGGTTGCTTTACCCCGTACTTGAGGAGGCTTGTTCCCAGGCCAGGTCCACAAGACAAAGAGAAGGACACCAGTGGTTAGGAAGGACCAGGGTCAGAAGGTTGGGAGGTGTCTGGTGGCTCCATCTGTGTCCTGGCATAAGGAGGGGGCACTTGGTTCCTCACTTGGGGATGAGAAGAGGAGGCTGCGGAGTCCATCAACCCCGCCCAGAAGGTCATGGGAGGAACGTGAGGACAAAAGACGGAAGTTCAACTCTGTATGGTACACCTGCCCCCAGGAAGCAGGAATGGGAGGGTAGAAAGAACATCTGTCACCCAATGAAAGACAAGCTACATGGGCATGGAAATGAGGACCCAGTGGTGAGGTGGAAGTCCAGGAGCAAAGCTGCTGCCTATGGGCAGGGTGGCACTTATCAGGTGACACAGTTCTGAGAGAATATCAACCAGTAGGACTGTCATTACAAGGGTGGAGGGAAACCACCCTTATGGTTGGAACCTCCCAGTGGGTGCAGGAGGAAGCCATCTTTTGGGGTTTACAACCTGCAACTGAGTAGTAATCAGATCCCCATGGGTAAGAACCCACAGCCCAAGTGTGAGCAGGGTGAGGAGCGGGGGAACCTTGCCCATTGGTGGACAACCCCTCCCTGGAAGCCAGGCCAGGATACAGCTCAGAGTCCAGGAAGGAAAGAGCATGAGGAGAAAGAATCTTTGCACAAAGCACCAGAATCCCTCCTTTCCCCATCATAAGAGTCCTCCAGCAAGGCCTGAGGAGCTTTCCATGAGTCCAGTTTCCCCTGTTGGAAGGGAAGATAAAGGATGTCCCTAAAAGGCTAGAAGTTCCTGGGCCCATCCTGTGGAAGCAGAGAGAGGTGGCAGCTGGGGCTGGGCGGAGGAGGGGAGGGGCTGCGAAGGGGAGAGGGTAGCAGTGGATCGGGGCTCAGGATCCAATTACACAGCTGTTTCCATACTTAGCCACCTGACAGCCGCTTGGAATCCTCTACACTCCAGCCACTGCAGCCCCATGGAGCCCAAATTAACTCAAGGGCAGACAAGGGCAGGGCCCGGCAGCACATTCAAAGCTGGAGCCCCCCATCTTGGTCTCTAACTCCTGAGATAATGGCTTCTGCTGCCCCTGCCACCTGCTCTCCTGGCTGGGACTAGGACCTCAAAAACAGAACCCTCAAAGATCAGAAAGGCTAGGGCTCTGGCCCCCATAGCCCCCTGGACAGATAAAGACTGCAGAGTCATAGGAAGACAAGGCAGAGACCCAGATTCCTGCGGGGGTCCCCAGAGCAACCCCCACTGAAGCATCCCCAAGGGGAATCCGCCCCAGGAATCTTGGGAACAGAGAGGTGGCAAAATGCTCTGGTATTCCCTCCACACCTATAAATAACCCCCATGTTGTAACCAGAGCTGCTTCTGCCACACAGTGCTGAGATGTCAGAGGAAAACCATGGCACACAGGCCCCCAGCCACTTCTAACAAAGCCCTGAACAAGCCCAGAACAGTCCCGTTCTTCTTATGAACACTGTCCAACTCAGTTTCCAAGCTAATCCTCGACTCTCTCCCCAATCCCATCCCAAACCGATCCCCACTCTACCCCACTGCTCCCCAGATAACCCCCGCTCTGTCCCCTGTCCTCAATCATGCAAAGCCAGGCCCCCTGCCAGGTTTCCACCAGGGGAGAGGGTCAACTCAGTGACTTCCAGGGGCCTCTCCAGCTCCAAGACTGGATCTTTTGTCTGGCTAGGAGGCTCCTCTAGTCTTCACTTCTGGGGTCTTCTTCCCCATCATCTATGGGCCAGACCTTCTCTCTGGCCCCTGGCTCAGGACTCAGCCCTTCCTGTACCTCTCAGTTCACTGTTTCTGCTTCCTCCAGCCTCCCCAAGAGCCCCCTGAATGCTCTCAGGTTCTCTCCACACCCAGTTCTTTCTCCTGGGCCCCAGGGGAGAAGAGAGTGAGAATGACATGAGATCAGCCATCAGCCCCAGGAATCACAGAGGCCTCATTCTCCCACTACCACCCAAGCCCACCACACCACAGACAGGAGCAAAGTCTGGCCTGGCCCACAGCGGTGGGGTCATACCTGCTTGTCCTGGGAGCAGGAACGACGCCACAAAGCAGCAGAGCAGAACCAGCGCCCTCATGGTGACTGCCAAGAGAGCCCAGCTGCTCCTTGCCTCTATTTATAGGGCTGGTGGCAGCACGGGTGGGGGAGAAGGGTCACACAGTCACTAGGGCAACTGGGCGAGCGTGATGGGGAAGCAGCACCGGCCCTGCAAGGCCGAGAGGAGGCTTGCTCTGCCACTGCTGTGCCAGCTGCCAGGCTCCGGAAGGCAAGGCCCTGGTTGGTGTCTCTCCTACAGTGGCCCTGAGGTCACATGACGTGGGTCACAGGGTGGAGGAAGCAGGGGGGAAAAGTGGGACGTCCCTTGAGTTAGGTCCGGGACCTGAGTCTTCCCAGTATTCACACTAACTTAATCCAAAGTCTGCAGCAAGTCAACGACCTTGACTTGTCTGTTTTCTGAAGGAGGGACTGTGTAGGGCCAAGTAACAAGGACCCTATTTGAGAACCACAGACATATGTTTCAGCCCCTCTCCGAAGGTCAGGAGGGTAAAGTCATAATGGTTAGTTAAGGAAAAGCCTCAATGTCTGATCTTTGAGATCAATGGCTAGGAGTTCACCTTCCCAGACCTCTGGAAGAGACAGAATGTTGATGGACCAGGGTGGGGGGAGGAGCTAAGAGACACACGTGATGCTGTAAGTCAGAGTGTGGAAGGACAGAGATCCATTTCCAGGGGCGCAAAGGTTCCAGAACCTTCTGTCACCTCCTTGATGTGCTATTTGATGTGATTTTCCTAAGGGCATGTGACAGCCCCTGAGAGCCAGTTCTAAAAAGCCGAGGGAAAGCAGACACTGGCTTGTCTGGCTTGGGGAAGGTGTCATCGTGAGGGTAACAGTCAGCACCCCTGAAGAGGAACAAGAATCGATTAGGTATCTTGTGTGCGCTTTACCTCTAGAACAGCTGCACTGACGTCTCATCAGATACAGTCAAAAAACAAGATTCCTCACTCCCAAATTTTCCTTTTGTCCCTTCACAGGCAACCACTGATTTGCAGTTGCTACACATCAGTTTGCACTTCCTAGATTTTTATACAAATGGAATCGTGTCCATATGATTCCTTTTTATCTGGCTTCTTTTACTCGGCATGACTGTTTTTAGCTTTATTCATGTTGTAGCATGTACCAATAGTTCATTCCTTTTTATTCTGAGTAGTATTCCACTGTGTAAATATACAGCAGGTCCTTGAATAATGTCCTTTCATTCAACGTTGTTTCCTGTTAACATTGATGAGATGCCACAGAAACTTAACTCTTGTTTATATCAATTAGCCTGTGGTAACTCTAATTCAATCGATACTTGTGGTAGGAGATGTTCTGAACGGGAACTTTGGCACTGCCATATCACAAGCAGGGCTTCAGCAGGGGAAAGGCATTACATATGTCAAACCAGAGGGGGTTTTCCTTCAATACCCCAGCCCGAATCAGGTCCTGAGTCTGAGAGAAAATGCTACCCACAATTTCCAGCTGGCTCCCCACCATGGCCAGGGATTCTCATTAATCTCTTAGTATAGTAAAACATCCAGTCACTGTTGACCAAAAAAAAAAAAAAAAAAAAAAAAGCCTATGGTAAAACTGGTTTCATTACGTTGTTTCACTTAAAGTCACAGAACCTACTGACATTAAGTGAAGACTTACTGTACCACAATTTGTCATCAGTTCACCTGTTGACAGACATTAGTTTCCGAGTTTGGGCCTTTACCAATCAGCTGCTATAAACATTCATATACAATTAAATATATAGCCATATGTCTTCATTCCTCTTAGGTAAATACCTAGGAGTCAAATGGTGAGTCACATTATAGGTGTCTTTTTTCTAAGACTGTACCATCTTATGTTCCCTACCACCAGTTCCTCCACATCCTTGCCAACACTTGGTATGGTCTTTTAAATTTTAGTTATTCTTATAAATGTGTAGTGATATTTCACTGTAGTTCTAATTTGCATCTTCCTATTGACTAATGTTTCCATGTTCGTTTTTGTCATCCACATCTTTGATGTTGCTTGTTGAAAGCTCTTGCCCATTTTTTCTGGGTTTTCTTTTATTGAGTTTTGAGAGTTCTTTATATATGCTGGATTCAAGCCCTTTTTCATCTGTGTCTTTGTAAGTACTTTCTCCCAGTCTGTGGTTTATCTTTTCATTCACTTATGTGTCTTTCAAAGAGCAAAAATTCTTAATTTTCATCACATCTTTTATGTCCTTTTCTGAATTACGCTTCCAATGTCATACCTAAGAATTCTTTTCCTGGCCCAAGGTCACAAGATTTCTCCCTGCTTTCTTCTAAAAGTGTAATAGTTGTAGGTTTACATTTAGATATGCAATCCATTTTGTGCTATTTTTTAAAATATGTTGCAAAATATGGAACAAATTGAGGTGTTTGCATATGGATTATTTCATACCCAATTATTTCAGCAGCATTTGTTGAAAAGACTATCCTTTCTCCACTGAATTGCCTATGCACCTTTTTTTTGAAAATCAACTGACCGATATGTGTGAATCCATTTCTAGACCACATTCTGTCCCACTGATCTGTGTGTCTGTCCTTTCAGTGATATCATACTGTCTTCATCACCACAGCTTCTCAGTAAGTCTTGAAATCAGCTAGTGTGAACCCTTCAACTTTGATCTTTTTCAAAGTTGTTTTGACTATTCTAATTACTTTGCCCTACTATATGAACTTTGGAATCAGCCTGCCAACTGTTGTTTTTTTTTTTAAGCCTCCTTGGATTTTAACTAGAATTACAATGGAACTACAGATCAGCTTGAAGAGAATTGACAAGTCACCGATTGCAATGGTTAATTTTCTGGCAGCGTGACTAGGCTGTGGTGTCCCACTGCTTGGCCAAACATTAGTCTGGATATTGCTGTGAAGGCATTTTTAGAAGTGATTAGCATTTAAAACAGTTGACTTGAAGTAAAACAGATCACCCTCCATTGGACTGGTGGGCTTCATCCAATCAGTTGAAAAGACTGAGGTTCCATGAGGAGAAAAGAACCACCTCAGATTGCCTTCTGACTGCCACATCGACTCTTGCTGAAGTTTCCAGTCTGCCGGTTTCTCCTGTGGATTTCAGACTTTCCAGGCCCCACAGCCTCTCTCTATAAATACCTATAAGTAAGTACAGGTAAATATAAATAAGAACCTATTGGTTCTGCTTCTCAGGAGAATCCTGACTAACACACCAATACTGAGTCTTCCAATTCATGTTCATGGCTGGGAAGAGGGGCCAGCATGAGAGGAGATGGCACCTGGTTATGGAAAGGATAGGAAGTAAATAATGTGTCCACTCTGTGCCAGGTACTTCACATGTGACAAGAGGTAGACATACATTACCATTTCATAAAACGACTGACGTTCAGAGAGCTGAAGTGACCTGTTTAACATCACCGACAAGGAATGGATTTGCTGCATTGGAACCTGGATTGTCTGACTCACAAACCCATGACTTTTCACATAAGTCAAAGCAAACACCATCAGGGAAGAGAAGAACCAGCACATCAGGGAAAGATGTAGAGGACTGCGTGGGAAGCATGGGGACAGAGAATGGGCATAGGCTGAAGCGTCAGTGAAAACCACAGAACCCCAACCCAGGCAGGAAGGGAAAGGGTGAGCCTAGTACTGTTTAAAGGGCTAACTGCATTTGCTTTAAAGATAACTAGTTTGATTCCCTGTGAGGTCCAGTGATCCACGGTGGCATGCTGTACTTCCACATCAGGGAGACAGAGAAGAAGTACTTTAAAGAGGAGATTCTAGACAAGACCATGGTTATAGGAAAGTACCAGATGCAGCTGTATGACAAGCAGCAGAAGTACCAGCCAGCCACCCGCAGGCTTGCCATGTTCATGGAGGTGAAGGAATGAGAAGACAAGGTCACTCTGGCCTGTCAGTATGGCTCTGAAGGCAGGTTCACTTTCACATCCTAGACCCTTGGCCACCATCAGATCTATCTTTACTTTAATCCCACCAAGTTCTCCCTTTTTGCTGGAGGCATGTTGAGAGTTCATCTAAACATTCAGGTGGGTGAACACGCCAGTGCCTATGCAGAAGTTGCTGCCAAAAACAAGTTGAGCGAGTTGCAGTTATGAATGTGTCAACTGGTGGAGCAAGTGCAGCAGATCTAGAACTACCAGTGGTAGCGAGAAGAGCGCTCCCTGCAGGCTACCAAAAGCATCAACCAGTAGGTGCTGTGGTGATCAATTCTGCAGACCCTCATCCTCATAGCCATCAGTGTCTGGCAGATGTGACATTTCAAGAGCTTCTTTGAAGCTAAGAAGCTGGTGTACCCTCCCTTCCTCGCAGGCTGGGGGAAAAGGAGCCTCCTGAAACTGGTTTCTCCCTGACAGGAGGACTGGTTCCAGTCATGGATGTGCTGGAAGGAAGAGGACTCACATGCACCCCAGGCACAAGCTGAGGGGCGCAGCTCAGCTAACACAGAGCAGGTGGTGGAGTAAATGCCTTCCCCCTCCCCTGGGCTCTGGGCCTTTTGCAGAAATCTCCTCAGGGGTGTTGAAGCCACAGGGAGCCCCACTGGCACCTCAGAATCACAGTGTTACTGATCAGGGATGTGACGATATTATCTCGGGTGGCTGGGGGAAGGACAGTGGGTGGGCAAGCCAGTTTTCCTTTTGTCTTCCTTTGCTAACTTGGGATTTTGAGCAGGTTGGGTTGTACCTGTGATTCCCTGCCACCCTGAGAAACTTACTGTTCTCTCCTTGGGCCTAAACCCAGCCTGCTGATCCAGAGGGCATGTGTCAATGGAGGGTGGATGAAGGGGGCTGAAATTGTGTGGAAAGTAGCCTGAGTTGACCCCCGGTTCTTCACATGGTTGTCCTTTTTGGGGCAAGAGGAACTGGGGTCAGGGTAAGCACAGCTATTGGTGCCGGCTGGGGGCGGGGCCTGCAGATTCTTAGTTACTGATTTCATTTTCAATAAGCCTAGGTTTGTTACATTGGTTCTCCAATGGGAAAAAAAAATGGATTCCTAAAATAACTAACTAAATAAAGATACTTTGTTTGGGCTAAAACAGATCCTTGTATACCCATGGTCAATGCAGCATTACTCACAATAGCTAAAAGGTGGAAACAACCCAAGTGTCCATCAGCAAATGAATGGATAAACTGAATGTGGTCGACCCATTCAGCCACTTAAAAAAAAAAAACAAATTCCAACACATGCTACAACATGGATAAATATTGAAAATGCTGCCCTAACTGAAAAAAGCCAGTTACAAAAAGACTAAGGTATTAGCCAGCACAAGATGCCATAACAAAATACCACAGATTGGAGGGTTTAAACAACAGAAATTTATTTCGTCACAGTTCTGAAGGTTGGAAATCCAAGATCAAGGTGTGGGTAGGTTTGTTTTTTTCTGAGGTTGCTCTCCTTGGCTTGCAAAAGGCCACCTTCTCGCTGTGTCCTGGCATGTTCATCCCTCAGTCTGCGTTATGTGTCCTAACCTCCTTTTCTTATTGGACACCAGTAATACCAGGTTAGGACTCATCTCTATGACCTCATTTCACCTTAATCACCTCTATGAAGACCCTATCTCCAAACACAGTCACATTCTGAGGTAGTGGAGGCTAGAAATTCAACATATGAATTTGAAGGGGGACACAATTCAGGCTATAATATACAAATATTATAGGAGTCGATTCATATGAGGTACCTAGAACTTGGCAAATTCATAGAGACAGAAAGTATAATAGTGGTTGTCAGGGGCTGGGGGGAAAGGGGAACAGGAGTTATTGTTTAATAGGTACGGAGTTTCTACTTAGAACAAAAAAGTTCTGAAGTAAGTGTGATGGTTACACAACACTGTGAATATACTTAATGCCGCTGAATTGTACATTAAAAATGGTTAAGATGGCAACTTTAATGTTACACACACACGCATGGCAAATTCATGCCATATATATGTCTGGCCCACACCAGCCAGGGCAAGACACCACTTTCTCCCTGTATGCCACTGGTACCATTCAAACTGTACCCTAGTGCTGAAGCTCAGAGGTAGTAAGTCTGAGTAAGTCTGTGTGTGGGTTCTTTAAGAGTAACTGCTCGGGACTCCAGAAGTTTCTTCCACCAATTCAATCCCCACTGGTTTTTGCAGCCAGAAATTATGGGGGCTTATCTTCCTGGCAATGGAACCCTGGGCCAGGGGGCCTCGTGTGGGGCTGGGACACCTCACTTCCAAGATATCCCTCCCAAATTTTTATCCACCATATGTAGATATGGGATCAGCCTGTTCCACAACTCTGCCCCTCCTACCAGTCTGGATGGATGTGGTTTCTTTAATTCTGTAGTTGTCAGACTTCCATTCAACCTGATTTCTGATGGTTCTGAGTGGTGGCTGTGCTATATTTTAGCTGTAATTTTGACATGGTTGTGCGAGATGAGCCATGTTTACCTGTGCTGCCAAATTGACTGGAAGTCACAAATTCTTAAACAGACCTCACTTAGCCTATTAAATCTCCCCACTGGTTTCATCCCACATCACCCACCACCACTATGCTACTTTCCCAGGGTAAAGACCTCCCCTTACTTCCGGCCAAGATGGAGGCGTAGGCGGACACACTGTGCCTCCTCTCACAACCAAAATTAAGGACAACAAATATTTAGAAACAAGAAAACAACCAGAACTTATAGAAAATTGAACTGTACGGAAGTCCAACAACCATTCATCCAGACCGGTAAGAGGGGCGGAGTCGCGGTAGGAAAAAGTGGAGGTGCGGACCCAGGAACGCAAGTAGCAGTGGCTCGCAGCTCCCAGGTGCACGGGCGGTGGCTGGCAGTCCTCGGGCGCCCAGGCGGCAGCTGGCGGACCCCGGGCACAGGGGGGCAACTGTGCAGACCCAGTGAGGACGCACAGGGCGGCTGGCTGGCCAGGGGATCCCGCATTTGCGCACGCAGATGGTCCAGGCAGAGGGGAAGTGGCAGAAGGGAAGTGGCAGAAGGGACTGAATTCAGGAGAGAGCGGAGCAGGCGCCATTGTTCCCTCTCAGACCCTGCCCCCACATACAGCGTCACAACCCAGCGACTGGGCTGCCCCACACTGGGGAGCGCCTGAGGCTCCACCCCTCACTACGTAACAGCACGCGCGCATGTGCAGATAATCCAGGTGAAGGGGAAGCAGCGGAAGGGACCGGAGTCCAGAAGAGAGCGGAACAGGCGCCATTCTTCCCTCTCGGACCCCGCCCCCACCTATAGCATCACAACCCAGCGACAGGGCTGCCCCGCCCTGAGGAACACCTAAGGCTCCACCCCTCATACGTAATAGCTGCGACCAGACTAAAACCAAAACAAAACAAAACAAAAAAACCCCACCAAAAATGGCTCAAACCGGAGAAAAAATGAAAACCCCGGAGTCAATTCCTCTAAGCAACGAAGAGATAGCCAACCTATCAGATGCACAGTTCAAAGCACTGGTCATCGAAATGCTCACAGAATTGGTTGATTTTGCTCATAAATTAGATGAGAAAATGCAGGCTACAATACGTGAAATGAAGGAAGACGCATGGGGAACCGATAGAGATGGAAGGAAAACTGGGACTCAAATCAATGGAGTGGACCAGAAGGAAGAAACTAACAACCAAACAGAAAACGAGGAAGAAACAAGAATTCAAAAAAATGAGGAGAGGCTTAGGAACTTCCAGGACGTTGTTAAACGTCCCAACATCCAAATTATAGGGGTCCCAGAAGGGGAAGAAGAGCAACAAGTAGAAAACTTATTTGAACAAATAATAAAAAAGAACTTCCCCAATCTGGCAAAGGAAATAGACTACCAGGACGTCCAGGAAGCTCAGAGAGTCCCAAAGAAGTTGGGCCCAAGGAGGAACACATCAAAGCACATTGTAATTACATTAGCCAAGATTAAAATGAAGCAGAGAATTCTAGAAGCAGCAAAGGATAAGGGGACAGTCACCTACAAAGGAGTTCCCATCAGACTGTCAGCTGATTTCTCAAAAGAGACCTTACAGGCAAGAAGGGGCTGGAAAGAAATATTTGAAATCTTGAAAAGCAGGGACCTACATCCAAAATTGCTCTATCCAGCAAAGCTGTCATTTAGAATGGAAGGACAGATAAAGCGCTTCTCAGATAAGGTCAAGTTCAAGGAGTTCATCATCACCAAGCTCTTATTATATGAAATGTTAAAGGGACTTATCTAAGAAAAGGAAGATAAAAAATATGACAGTGAAAAGACAGCAAACTCACAGCTATTAAAAACCACACCTAAAACAAAAGCAAACTAAGCAAACAGCTAGAACAGGAACAGAACCACAGAAATGGAGATCATATGGGGGGTTAGCAACAGGGGCGTGGGAGGAGGAGGGGGGGAAGGTACAGAGAATGAGTAGCATAGATAGTGGGTAGAAAATAGACAGGGGCAGGGTAAGAATAGTATGGGAAATGTAGAAGCTAAAGAACTTATGACACAAGGACATGAACTAAAGGGGGGAATGTGGGTGGGAGAGGGTGTGCAGGGTGGGGGGAATGATGGGGGAGAAACTGGACAACTGTAATAACAATCAATAAAATATATTAAAAAAGAAAAAAAAAAAAAAAAGACCTCCCCTTCTCTTAGCTCAGTCATGAACAGAGAAGCTGCCATACTTACCTGGCAAGGGAGATACCATGATCATGAAGGTGGTTTTCCCAGGGCGAGGCTTATTGATTACACTGCAGATGTGCTGACCCCTGGGATTTCCCCAAATGTGGGAAGCTCAATCGCACCGTTTGTGGTAGTAGGGGACTGAATTCACAAACAAACGAACAAAGAGAAGCTGCCAAAGTCCTCAGCCTAAGGGTCCTTACCCTCAGATAGGTTCTATATTTTGATCCCTCTTTTGGCAACTGACTTGCTAGATTAATCCATGCCTGAAACAGCTCCTAAGGAGCTGGGGAAACCAAGTGGAACCCTGACGATGCAGGCCACTGTCTGAATCTGTTCCACACTCAACACCAATGCAGTATAACAAGTAACCCTCATGGGGAATATTTTCTCATTTATCTAAGTAATTATACGTCACCTACCTGTGAAGGACCCAAATTCCCAACCACAGCAGGAATCTCCTCCCTGGTAACTCTGACAGATACGTATCTAGCCTCTGCTTGAATATATTCAGTGACAGGGAATTCACTACCAGAGAGCAGCAACTCCACTGTTTTGAATATGGTACGAAGTCTAGAATAAGCCGTAGTGCTCTAGGTCTCCTCCCCACCTGCCACCTCAGCTTTCCGCCCACAGCCAGAGACACACACCAGGAAGATCCCTTGGGGACTGGAGACTATCTCGCCCTTAATCTCAGATAAGCAGCCCTTCAACCCCCAAGGCCTGGTCAGACAGACTGACATTTCCATCTACTTACAAGAGAACAAGAGATTTTCATCAATTCTCTTAATCTCAGATAAGCAGCCCTTCAACCCCCAAGGCCTAGCCAGACAGACTGACATTTCTATCTACTCATAAGGGAACAAGAGATTTTCATCAATTCTCTTTGCAACCAGAATTTTCAGAGCATCCTCTCTCTCTCTCACAAGACAAGAGGCAAGGTGAGAGAGACAAGTATCCACAAAACTAATCTCTGGCACAGGTGCAGTATCTGCAGCCTTCTCAAAGCACTTTCCTGTTTCCTCTCTAATTTGATTCTGAGGCTGTCCACCTAGACAGGCTGCACAGGAAGAATGGTCCCTGTGACTTGGACCCCCTAAATTAAGAAACTCTGCAGCTGTAACTTGTAGCTCCTTTTCAACACCAGGGGTGTGGAGGTGACAGTGGGTATGAGAGCTCATTCCTTTCTACGGCTATGAGATTTAGGGCTGGGCCTGCCCTGCAGCCCCTAGTCCTACCCCCTGCTCTAGGTCAGCACATGCTCTTGTCAATCAACAGAAGAAACTTGCAACTCAGTAGGACAGGAGAAGAGAGGGAACCAGGGCAGGGGATGGTGCTAACCCCACCCCAGTCCAGGACTTGTAGGGCACAGGAGGGCATGTAGAACTGAAGACAGTGAAAAAGACAAATACCAGAGGGACAAGAGCATACAGGAAAGCACAGCTGAATAAAGAAGGGGCAGAGGGATAGACTTGGGTGGGACAGGGTGGAGCCAGAGCCAACAAAAATATGAGGCTAAGGAATGCATGGCCAGCCAGCTCCAAGAGGCAGCTGGAGGATTTGCATGTGCTTTACATACTGGTCTGAGCCAGTTAATCAACCACTAAAGCAGGCCAAGGTCACAGGAAGGCCCCCATTTCACCAAATGGCCCTTCAAACATCTCAGAGCCAGGGTGACTAGTCTGCTGCCAAAGATGCCCTACATCATGATACAAGGAACATTTATTTATATATTTTTTGAAACTCTCTCATATTAATTAATTAGTTAATTAATTAATTTAAATTCTCACCCGAGGACATGTTCATTGATTTCTAGAGATGGGGGAGAGTGGCAGGAGTGTAGAGAGAGAAGAGAAAGAGAGAGAGAGACATCAATTAGCTGCTTCTCATACATGCCCTGACTGGAGATCGAACCCACAACCTAGGCATGTGCCCTGACCAGGAATCAAACCTGTGACCTTTTGGTGTACAGGACAATGCTCCAACCAACTAAACCACATCAGCCTAAGTGGGAGTTTATTTACTATAACCTACTCCCATGCCACAAAAGCATATAGGTGACTTTCAAGTACTCATAAAATACAGCAAGAAAGCAAGAACTGGAAGTAAAAGTAGAAGAAAACTACACAAAAGCAAGTACACAAAATGAAGTCATTCACAAAAGGCTGACACAAAAGCAAACAGCACTACATACTTAAGTCCCTCACATGTGTGTAACTTGATCGCTTGCCAATTCACACTGTCCTTAAAATAAGAACAAGCCAACTGCTTGGGAGAAGTGAAATAAGTTCTGCTACTGAGACTCAGGAATTTCTTGTGACACTCTGGCTTTTTTTTTTTTTTTTTTTTTTTTAAGAGAGGGAGAGAAATATCAATGTGTGGTTGCCTCTCAAGCGCCCCCTACTGGGGACCTGGCCTGTAACCCAGGCATGTGCCCTGACTGGGAATCGAACCAACAACCCTTTGGTTCATGGTCTGGTCCTCAAGCCACTGAGCCACACCAGCCAGGGCCTGAGGCTCTTCTTAAAGAGGACACAGTGTAATGTAACCATTCTCGAGAACAGGGGAGAAGACAGCCCTGGCCAGTGTGGCTCAACTGGTTGGGCGTGGTCCTGTAAAGCAAAAGGCTGCCGATTCAATTCCTGGTCAAGGCACATGCCTGGGTTTTGGGTTGGGTCCCCAGTCAAGGCGCATACAGGAGGTAACCAACTGATGTTTCTCTCTCACATCAATATTTCTCTTTTTCTCTCCCTTCCCCTCTCTTTGAAAATAAATAAATTCCTTAAAAATAAAAAATATATATATGAGAGAAGACAGACATTTCTCATGAGTTTTATCCCTAATAGAGACCCTTGAAATATGACAGGGAGGCCAGCAGGTATCAAGAATGCCCAGCCCCCTCCCAAAGAAACCACCACCAAAGACAGTTAATGGCACATGTTTAAGATATATCTTATCCTCCACTGCCATGTTACCACCTCACATTGGTGGCAGAGAGGAAATTGCCACAATTGATTTGGGGAATAGTGTCCACTAAAATATATTCACAGTAGCCATAAGTTAGACAACCTAATGTCCATTACTAGGTGAATGGCTAAACAAATTGTGGCATATTCATACAGTGGAATACACTTAGCAATAAAAATAAATAAACTACTGATATACACAAAAAATGTAAGTGGTCCTGACTCATGTGGCTCAATGGATTGAGCACCAGCCTGCAAACCAAAAGGTCGCCAATTTGATTCCCAGCCAAGGCACATTCCTGGGTTGCAGGCCAGGTCCCCTGTTAGGGGTGCGCATGTGAGGCAACCATCACAACCATGTGATGTTTCTCTCCCTCTCTTTGTCGCTCCCTTCCCCTCTCTCTAAAAATAAATAAATAAAATCTTACCAAAAAAATAAATAAATCTCAGAGACATTATATAAGGCAAAATAAGCCAGACAAAAAGAGTATATAGAGTTGACCCTTGAACAATGTAGGTCTGAACTGCACAGGTCCACTTACATGAGGATTTTTTTTCAATGAATGTACCGTCAGCCCTCCATATCCCTGGGATTCGTATCTTTGGATTCAACCAACCACAGATCAAAAAACAGTATTCAACCCGGTGTTAGGAATCAATAGATGCAGCAGGCCATCTCTATGTACCATCCTACACCAATTTATATGAGGGCCTTGAGTATCCTCAGATTTTGGTATCCATAGAAGGGGGGGTGGTTCTGAAATCAATTCCCCATGGACACCAAGCGATGACTGTAATTAAGTTTTGGGGGAGTCAGAAGTTGTACACAGATTTTGACTGTGTGGAAGGTCAGGGCCACCAATTCCCCCATTGTTCAAGAGTCAACTACATACTGTACGATTTCTACAAGCATCTAAAATAGAGCCCTAGCTGGTGTGGCCCAGTGGATTGAGCACCAGCCTGCCAACCGAAATGTCACCAGTTCAATTCCCAGTCAGGGAGCATGTGTGGGTTGTGGGCCAGGTTCCCCACAGGGGGCATGCCAGAGGCAACCACACATTGATGTTTCTCTGCCTTTCTTTCTCCCTCCTTTCCCCTCTCTCTAAAAATGGTAAGTGAAATCTTTTTTTAAAAAGTTTTAAAAGACAAACCACCTGAGGGCTTGGTGAGGTGCTGGCTACATGGTTGTGTATTATTTGTGAAAATTCACAGAACACAAGCTAACTCCCTCTTCTGAGTGTACGTTACACAATAAGTATTTCTGAAAAATGTTCTCAAAACAGGTTTTGTTAAATGTTGGGTTAATCATCTCTCCCCTAGACCCACTCCCTTTCACAAAAAATAAAGTCCAAGCTTCTTAGTATGACTTGGAAGCCCTCTATGATCCCGTTCCTGTTAGGACAAGGGTCTCAAGGTTTGGATAGTTCTAAATGTTATTTCTTACTAAATGTTAAAATACAACACAGTATTTTGTAGCTGCAGTTGTAAACTGGATGAGGTGACAGGAAATCAAGGAATGAAAGTAGCCAACTATAAAGAAGAAATCAACATGTAACTGACTAAATAGAGGGTACAAGCCACAGCTAAATCTCCCTCGGAGAAGGCAGAGCTTTGACTGTGAATCCCCCACTTCCTTTACTTGCGACAAGTAAATAAAACTACTTTACTTTCGTTTTTGTTTTTGTTTTTGTTTTGACTGGAGCACCCCAAGCAGCCAACCCCTTGAGTGTGATAACATTCCCACGTCTTGCCCAATTCTTCCTCCTCCCACCTTCTGCATACTGCTGCACACTGTGCACTTGCTAACCACCAGGTCTGGCTCACATGTGCTCCCAGGGCTAGACTGCACACACGAAGCATGGCCGTGGACTCGGACCAGGCTCCTTACACCGCACCCATTTCCAAGACTGGGCAAGAAGTATTTCGTGTGTTGTATCTTACATTCCTCATTTGTGCTGAAACGACAATGTTTCAGATACTGTGGGTTAAAAGTATTCGTGTTATTAAAATTAATGTCACCTTTTATATCGCGGCCTCCACGCTGTCGCAAGTCACGTGTGCGACACGCCGGACTTCCGCCCAACAGCGCGAGCTCCACCACGCGGTGCCACACAACGCGTCCTCCAGGTGCGCTGGCAGCTCCAGAAGGAAGAAGGCGAGCGCCTCCGCGCGGAAGACACGCGGAAGTGTCACGTTTTTGCTGCATCTGAACTCGGGGCGTGCGCGCACACGCGCGCGCCGCCTGCAGCAGGATCGGGAGCCGGAGCCAGGCCTGAAGGGAGCGTGCCAGACTGCCTGGCGTTCCACAGAGCATGCGCTCCGGGAGGTGGAGCTAGGGGAGTCCGGGAAAAGGCGGGGCCAGGGGCGGTGCCCCTGACTTCCGCTGCCGTTGGTGAGACTGCCTACAGCTTCAGGGTGCGCCACTGCTGGTGTCCGGGGAGGGAATTTCCTTGGCCCCACTCCAAGCCCCGCCTCTGGCCTATAGGAACTGAGGAGTCCGGCGGCCACCGGAAGAAGGTGGGGCCTCCGCACTGGACCAGGTGTAGTGGGACCGCGGCACTCTCTGTTGATCCTCTTGGAAACTGCGCTGAAGCTCCTGGGGCGCACCTTGCGCCTCGCCAAAAGAGGTTGCTGGACTGGACTTGGGAAGGGGTGTCCCCGACCATGTCCTAGCTAAGCCCCTCCCCTCAGACACGTATTCAACACCTAAATTAGCTAGATATACACAAAAAGAGAAAATGAGTTACAATGCTAAGAGAAGCCAGATTCAAGAACTAAATATTAAAAAGAAAAAATAAAATAAAATTACTTATAACTGCCCTGGTTGTGTGGCTCAGTAGATTGAGTGCCGGCCTGTGAACCCGAGAGTAACCGGTTTGATTCCCAGTTGGGGCACCGGGTTGCAGGCCAGGACCCTGGTTGGGGGCGTGCGAGAGGCAATCTCACGCATTGATGTTTCTCTCCTTTTCTCCCTCCCTTCCCTTCCCTCTAAAAACAAATAAAAATCTTTAAAAAAAATTACTCATAATTTCATTACTCAGAAATAAATGTCATATTTTTAAAGCCAAATATTGTGTGATTGCATTTATAACATTTTGGAAAGGGCAAACCTGTAGAAACAGATCAATGGTTACCAGGAGCTGGGTGGACCACAAAGGGACATGGTGGGGACACTGGGGATGAGAGAAGTAATCTGGGGATTGTGGTGGTAGTTGTACAACTGTATGTATTTGTCAAAACTCACAACTCACACAGCCAAAAACTAAAAGGTATGAATTTACCTAATGTAAATTAGTTTTAATTTTTACAAATACTAAAAAAACAGAAAGCAGATTGCTGGTTGCCAGGGCTGAGAGGAAAGCTAAATGGGGAGAGTGATTAATGAGTTAAGTGGCTCGGTTAGGAGATGAAAACGTTTTAGAATTGGATAGAGATGATAGTTGCACAACCCTGTGAATGGACAAAATGCCACTGAATCATTCCCTTTAAAACAGTTGACTTTTTGGGAATTTCACCTTTAAAATATATATAAAACTTTTTAAAATGCAGGCTCCTGTCTGCCTTTCTACTCACCAAGTTCACATCTGAAGGCATTCTTTGTGAGCCGAGGAGTGAACTGGTAGTTCTACTCTAGCCTCAGTCCCCACGCATCTGCTTAAAAGGACCCCACCCTCCCCTATAAGATGCATTGCCCTTGTGCAATTATTGTCTCCAATTTATGTGTTTGGTGTTTTTTTTTTTTAATTCCCAACTTTTTTTTTTAATCCTCACTCAAGGATATCTTTACTGATTTTAGAGGGGAAGTGGAGAAACATCAGTGTGAGAAACATAATCAGTTGCCTCCCATATGCACTGACCAGGGATGGAACCTGCAACCCAGGCATGTGCCCCGACCTGAAAATGAACCTGCAACCTTTTGGCGTATGGGACAATGCTCCAACCAACTGCGCTAACCTAGCCAAGGTTATTCTCAAGTTTCAAAACAGGAAACTGAGGCTCAAATATAAGTGGCTTTCCCAACTGATCATTGCAGACCAACTCCAGGACCTGCATTCTTTCTTTTTAAATTTATTGATTTTGGAGAAACATTAATTTTTTGTTCTACTTACATATACAGTCATTGGTTACTTCTTATATGTGCGCTGACCTGAGATCAAACCCACACCCTTGGCCTATCAGGATGACACTCTAACCAACGGAGCTACCTGGCCAGGACCAAGATCTGAGTTAAATACTACACCATGAGGGAGTGCTCCCTTCTCTTCTATAAATGAGGAGACTGAGATTCAGGGAGGTCACACAAGCTAAAAAAAAAAGTGGCAAAGCCTAGAGATCATCCAGGAGCCCTGAACATCCCGTGTCCTTTCTTTAAGTGATAGGAACCTATGATGTGGTTGTTCATTCTCGCCTTGACCCCCAACCAAGGACTTGGAAGCCACTCCTCCTACCCCTGCCAACACCATCTCCCACCTTTGCAGAATACCCAGAGTAATCCCAGGGGATCTGAGGACCCCAATTTCTCATTGCAATACCACACAAATTGGGGGAGTCATCATGAGCTGACCCACATCCAGTCCCCTCTGGTGGGCCCAAAGAGCACCCCACACTCTTTAGTGCAGGAAGCCCTCCCCAACAACGCAGGACAGCGTGAACCCAGGAGACACAACGTAAAAAACAAAGTACAAACTTTATTTTGTTTCTTTATAAAGGCATGGTGGCCTCTTGGTTCCCCACCCCCCCACTTTCTTTAACAAAATATAATAGCTCTCCTTGAACACAAAGACCTCAAAATTGTAAAAAAAAAAAAACAACAACAAAACAAAAAAATTCCAAAAACAAACAAACAAAATCCAAAAAAAAAAAAAAAACCAATCAACAAACAAAACAAAAAGAGAGAGACAAGGACATTTTTGAGGGTTGAAGATAGGAAACCTGGAGGGAGAGGTGGAGGCCAGCTGGTGGTGGAAAGTGGCAAACCCTAGTGCTGAGGTGGAGCAGGGAAGGGAAGGCAGGGCAAAAGGGCAGCAGCAAACCCCAGTGAAAAAGCAACTTCCACCCTGGAACCCCAGAGAGTCCTGACCCAGCCAGCCCCCCAACCCATGTAAGTGCTTAGAGAAAGAGGAAAACCAAAAAGTGGAGGGAAGGGTGAATTAAAAACTGACAGTCCTAGGGCTAGCTCTAGGAAGGGCAGAAATCCTCTGGGGTTTTATTTGATTTTCCCTGTTCTTAAAAACATGTTTAAATGAAAAAAAAAAAAAAATGTTTTGGCAGAGAGAGGCCAGGCACCTCAAGTGTCAGCTCCTCCAGCCTCCCTGTGAGGCCCAGCCCCAGGTGTCCAGGTGCTCCCACACACTCGCTCCCACCGCCCCAGCCCCCAGGACCTCAGGTTGGGTGGCCTTTGCTCAAAGATCGATTTACAGTATTGAAAAAGAGGTCATAAAAGAGACCCAAATGACGTTGTAATTTTGTAAAAATTCCTCACTCGCTGGCCCGCATGTACTCCCTGTTGCTGCCCCGGCCCCCTCAAGCCCCCAGAAGGGAGAGGAGGGCTGGGGGGGTGGTCAGGGAAGTCCCCCAGTCCCAGCCAGCTCCTCTCGGCTCTGGTCCATGGCGTCGCTGTCCGAGGCCTCCGAATCGGAGGCAGTGTCAGAGGCCTGGGCCTCAGGGCAGCTTCGGACTGGCTTCACAATCACAGCTCGCCGCTGCTCCTCTTCCTGCTCCTGCCTTTCTTGGGTGCCCTCGATGTGCTGGATTGCCTGGGAGGACGGGCTGTGATGAGGACCGCTGCAGGCATGCAGACAGCCACCATCTACACACACACACACACACAGGCACACACGCACACGTGTGCCAGAAAGGTCCAGAAGTTAGCCCAGCAAAGCAGCAGGGGGCCTGCTAAAGTCAGGGGTAGCAAAATTCTCTCCTTAGCTAAAAAACCCCTTGGAGATGACAAGGCAGGGCTGCTTGGAAATCACTAGCATTTAGTTTATTTATATACTTTAAAGTTGGTCTGTTCACTAATAAAAGATTTTTGTAATTAATTTTTTTATTCAATTTGCTGGAATGATGTGCAACTAAAGGTCCAGAGGTTGATGGGCCTTTTTTGGTTTATGTTTCATTCTTTCTTTGTGATGTCCTCAGCTCCCCAGGGGTCTCTGCCCCAGGATACGTGCAGCAGTGGATGATGGGTACAGCAGTGACTTCAGGCCTCACCTACAGAGCTACCATCTTCTTTCTTCCTCCTCTGTAGGAGGCTTAACTGTCACCCTCCTAGCCACTGCCACCTCCATCCCCATCCCAGGTCCTAGGAGATGAAGGTGAGAGGAAGTTCAGGACCAAACCAAGAGCTGGATATAGGAACTTGGAAGCTGGGAGCTCCAGAAGCAAAGGACCCTCTCAACAAACCCCACGTGGAGAGCAGGAACAAGGTTTTCTAGGCCATCCCATCCCCTATCTCTGCCCCTTACCATCCCCACAGAGCCCCCCCCCCCCCCGGCCAAACCCCTGCAAACAGAGAGAGACACTCAGGGATGGAAACAGAGACACACACACCCAGCTTCCACACCCCCCCCACCATGCAAGTCGTATCTCACTTCCCTTCAGTCCCTGCTTTCTAATCTCCCCCAAGGGGTCTGTTCCCAGAGGACAACTCCCACATACGGCCCATTCCCTGAGTGCAGGTACCTGCACAATGGTGTCCAGATTTTGCCGGGACGTGGAAACTGAGTTGATGACCGAGGAGGGGCCCATGGTGACGACGTTGATGTGGTGGGGAGTGGGTGGCGGCGCAGGCACAATCACCGTGGGATGGTGGGTGGGGGCCGGAGGGGGCAGGAGCTGTGAGACAGAGGCCCTCAGTCTTTCTCCAAAGGTTCAGGGAGCTTCCCCTTCCCATCTGGCAGTCACAGGAGGTATAGGATGCCCTCCAAAACCATCTCCCTCTGCCCACTGCCTCAAGACAGCCTCTGCCAACCACTCACAGAAGGCCAGGCAGTTTGGGGACTCTTACTGCCTTATCTTAAGCAACAAAGGAAAGACAGCCTAGAGAGGGGCTTCCAGCCATCCAAGAACTCATGGCCCCTTCACTGTCCAGTGCCAAGCAAGCACCCCGACATCTAGTGCAGTGGTGGTCAGAAGTTTAGATTCTGGATTTAGACAGCCAGGGTTCAAATCCCTGCCCCAATCACTGAGGATCTTGGGCATTGTAATTTAGCCTTTCTGGACTTTACTTTCCTGATCAGTAAAAACAACCTCAAAGGGTTGCTACAAAGATTCATGTAGTAACATGTGTAAGATACCTGGAAACCAGGAATGTCTTTATTATTACTCTTTAGGCCCTGGGTCTGCCCTGCAGGGCCCTGAGGCACAAATGCTGAGTCTGAGAGCTCCAGCCTCCGCCCACACAGCCCCTCCCAGGCGCCTTCCACTCACCTGGGTCCGAAGGTGCTGCTGTTCTCGCTCCAGCTTCTCCTGGTGCAGCAGTCGCACCTGCTCCTGCTGCTGCTGCAGCTGCACCTGCTGTGCAATCACCTTGAGCTTTTCCGGGTACATGTGAGCCTCCAGCGAGCGAACCTGGGGATAGAGAGGCAGGCTCACGGGCAGGGCCCAAACCACGCTCTGGCTACTCTTTCAGTGTGGGGCCCTCAGGGCTGCTGAGGTCAGCCTCCCCATGTTCTACCCTTTGAAAAGCGGGCCATTCACTCCTGCTGCAAACCTGAGCAGGAGCCTGCCACCCTCAGGAAAAAACCTGGGGTAGGGGCCAAAGTCCTACCATAGCCTGCTAAGTCCTGTCTGACTCATCTCCTCTCCTACCATGACCTCCCTCATGCCATGCTCCCTCAGTTCTTCCATCCCTCTCCAGCTTCAGTGCCTCTGTCCATGTGGTTTCCTTTCTTGGAGTACCCTCCTCTCTCTGCCTGCTTAACTCTGAGAACTGACCCCCTGGCCCACTTCCCAACATCAGCTGAAGTCACTTTGACACAGAAGCCATGGAGTAGCCCCTCCAGAACCAGCCCAAATCCCCCTCCCAATGCCCATGCTTCCTGCAGGACCTTTATCACAGTTGCATTTCTACAGTGTAAAATCCACTGACTAAACCTTCTACCCAACACAGATGGTGACCCAAGGGCAGAAGGCACCTGTTTGATTTGCTTCCCACTGGACCCCCCATTCCTAGACCGGACACAAAGCAGATGCTCCTGTAAATAACTGCTCAAGGGAAGCAGGGACAGGAGAAAAGGAAGAGAGAAGGACTGGGATTCCCCCACCACAACCACCTGCTTGCCTGCCTCACCTGCTCCTCCAGCATCATGCGCACTGAGCGCTCCTTGTCCAGCTGCTGCCGTAGCTCAATCATCTCCCGCCGCAGGTCTTCCGCTTTCTCATCCTCCCAGATGTCTGGGGAGCCAATGCCCTCATCTTTGTCCTCTGCCCGCCGCCGCTTGGGGGATGAGCCACTCAGCTCCTGGGGACCCCAAGGGGTTGGTGAGTGTGCCTTGACACCCTCATACCACCACCACCAATGGGGAGGTTGGAGGGCTCCATCGCAGCCCCCAAAGCTGTCAACCCAGGTGCTCTGGCACTGGGAGCCCCATTCTGCAAAGCCAATGACCAAGGGCCAGAAACGGAGGCAGAATGGACCTGCTTGCCAAAAATCATCTAGTTCTTTCCAGAGCTGCTCAACCGTACTTTATAGATTGGTTAACTGAGGCTTGGGCAGGAAGACAAGTGCCTGAAGTAGGTGTGTCAGTGGGGAAGGTGAGACCTGCGGCCTCATGAGAGTCCCAGGCCAGTGTTTGAGCCCAGACATGCCCATGCCAGGAGGAGCAAGCCAGGAGGAGGACAGGTATTGAGGTGACAGGAGGCCTCTGCAGGTGCTACCTGGATGAAGCGCTTGAGCTGTGTGTTCTGCTGCAGGAGCCTGGTCTTCTCCTGCTCCAAGGAGAAGATGTACTCTGCCGTCTGCTGGAGAATGGCTGCCTGAGGGCGAGAGGGACAAGTCAGGGGCCCCAGCAGGCAGCATCTACTGAAGCTCACTTCCTTCTCCCTGCTTGAGCCCACCACCTACTTCAGGAAGCCCTCCCAGCCTTCACCCACCTTGCTGAGCTTCTCTCCATCTGTGTGGGGGATGAGGGTCTTGAGGGACTGGAAGCCCGCATTGATGCTCTGCATGCGCCTCCGCTCGTTGCTATTGGCAATCTCCCTCCGAATCCGCCGCTCCTGGTCCCGCTGAGTCTCAGGGGTCAGTGGAATGTTGGCAAGACTGCCAGGGAGGGCAGGGACACACTCAGGCTGGGTGTCCTCCATGCCCTGTCCCCAATGGGCCCCTATCTTTACAGTTCATCTCCAGAGGGCCCCACATGTAACTTTCATTTCTCCCCCTGCAAAAGATGCCAGACCTGTCCGATGCCTACACCCCAGCAGATCAGGAGGATGATAGAGCAGCATGCTTTGTGATGCATGGGTATCAAAGTCACCATGCACACCCCAGGTCCCAGCCCCAGTGTCTGGCCAGCTGGTCTGAGTAGGGCCCAAAACCTGCATGGCCTAGCAAGAATCCCTGTGACTCTGATGCAGGTGGGCCCAGGTGACAATAGGAGACACCTGCTCCCGGGACTCCTCTGAGCTCCTTTTTATGTACCTGAAGGACTATCTTCTTCAGAGTCACAGTCTAGAGCCCTAAAAAAGACATCCCTACTTCCTTTGCATCCCCACAGCCATATCTCCAGCCATAGTGCCCCCAGCCCGGCCCCAGCCACCCTGTGCTACGACTTCAAAACCAAGACAGATACCACTTGCTCCAGGGAGGGGATGTCAAGACAACCACTCTAGGGACAGTTCTCTCCCATGCCCACCTACTCCAAGAGGCAGACCACCCTGTGCCAGAGAAACAAGGCTTCCAGCATGCAGTGGGCAATGTTATTGCCTATTGTGACTGCATCTTGCAGGAGCAGCAGCCTGTGGGGTAAGAGAGAAGGCAGCCAGTGGAAGGGGGTGAAGCTGCGGGCTGGGAGGCATTGGCGGGAGGCAGAGATGGCAACAGGGCCTGTGGGCCCAAAGCCACTGCTCCCAACGGGTGGGCCTCTTTGTGGCCTCAAGAAGACATATCCCCCTTCCCAGCCCTCTCCTGCAACACCCCCCGCCCCTGACCTGATGGCTTCCAGATGCTGGGCTCCCATAAGAGGCCACTAGCCCCACCCAAAGCCACAGCCCTGGCTTCTTCCTGAGCCCCCTCACCCGCCCTGGGGTGACTGGTCCAGGCCTGGCTCACACCCTTGCATCTGGGGTAATGGAGAAAGGACTCTGGGCAGCACTGTTTCCACAGATGGGGAAGCCTGAGCTTAACAAGGGCCTGGTCCTACTCCCCTGCTATGCCAACCCCCCATGCCTGGCCCCAGAGTGAAAAGAGTCTGCATAAAAACCAGGAAGGGAACACATCTGCAAGAGCAAGACACAGCCGAGGCCTTTCCTGGCGCCCCAGCCCACCGCATCTGTCCCACCTTGGCTCCCTACAGGACACTGCACTTGTCCTTGCCCCTTCCTGCATCTCAGCCTCCTCTCCCAGCCAAGGGTAGTCAGCTGGGGACAGGCCAGGAGTGGGATCCACATCAGCTGCTGCTGAGGGTCCAGACACAAGACCGCTCCTCCACCAGTCCCTGCAGGGCCTCCCCGGGGCCCCTCCTATAGGGTACGGGTCCCTTGCAGGGCCTCATAATGTCAGAACTGTAAAGGGAGTTCATGACCCCCACTTCACAGATAGGGTTTAGGGCTCATAGAAAGGAAGGACATAGTTTTAAGGTCAGACAGCCAGGTGTTTGGCTCTACCACTTCTCCCAGTTTCCCTGCCCCTACAGTGGGAGTGACTAGGGTGGCTGAAGAAGATGCAGGTCAGAGATCTGATATGAAGACGTATGCCTGCCCTTCAAGACAAGGTGGATTAGAATGAAGTCCAGCCTCCTGGGCCCAGCAGTGCCCTCCAGAAGCTCTACAGTGGGTAGTGTAAAGTTAGGAGTCTTTGGGACAAGAGAAGATGGGGAGAGACATCCATAGGAAGCCAAGCTGCCAGTGACTGTCTGGCAGCATCACCCTCCTCGTCAAGAGAGATATAAGGAGAAAACCCCACTCACCCTGGATCCCTAGTCCCTGGATCCCTCCTGGTGATGCCCAAAGGCCAGAGCAGACCAGAGTCGTAAGGAGTAAAAAGGAGCCCATGCCCACCCTTGGGCCACCCTGAGTGCTAGTCCTTATAAAGGGCCAACCCAGAGGGTCTAGCAGTCGAGTAATATGTTTTTTTGGTTTCTGGGTTTTTTCTGAAGTCTTTTTAAAGTTCTTACTATAATGTGCTAAGTACTTGCTTTGCTAGAATTTTCTCATTGAATTGTCACAATCTTCCTCTGAGTTATGTGGCCTTAGGATTCCTGTGTGTGATGAGGACACAAAGGCTTAGAAAGAGAATAGCTCAGCAAGTGGTAGGGCTGGGACTTGAACCTGGATCCCAGGGCCCTGCTCTTACCCCCAAGAAGTCTCACCACAGAGCAGAGTAGGCTTTGCACTCTCCCAGAGCAGCACATCCCAACAGACAGGTGATGGTTACCCCTGTAGAATGGACAAGCATGGCTATGCCCGGCCATCCCAGTAACTCCTATTACCATCACAGAACTCTTTCACATGTTTCCCTGTCTGTCATGAAAATCCAGCAAGGTGGCTGCATCATTACACTACAATAAGGAACCCAAGGTCCTGTGAAGGGAAGGGACAGGCCCAAGGTCAGGAAGCCAGATCAGGAAGCAGCAGGCACCTGCAGGTGCCAAAGCTCACACTCTCCTCCCCACCAGCTGATGGCACCCTGTATAAGGGCCCACACACAGCCCAATGTTTATAAGAGCCCTATATGTGGCTGCAAGAGGCAGCACCCCAAATCCCTGACTCTTGCCCCTCAAGCCCATTCATCTGCCCATGAAATCTCAGCTGTAGGGAGCGCATTCTCTGCCTCTCACTCATCCCCAGGATGCCCACGAATTGAAGAGACCAAAGACTGCAGGACCCCAGGCCTGAATGCCTCCAACAAAGTTTCCAGAGGGCAAGGGTGGGGCGTGGTAGGCAGAGGCCTATGTTGTCTCCTGCTCATCTGAAGCTGCCAAATGTTCCACTCTGCCTTCTTCAACACCAAATTCATAAGCCCAGCCTCCTGGCTCAGGAACCAGCTGCAGTTAACCTGGTGCAGACTTAAATCCCAGAAAAGACTTCTCCCCAAAGCTACAATTCCTCATGAGGACCTGGGCTGCCACCAAGACTTTCCACTCTCACTCACCAGAACAGCCCTGGAAGTACCAGCTGACAGTTTCTTTAATAGCTGGAACTAAGCAGGAGTTTGGACTGCTGGATTCATAGCTAACCAGGGGTTCTAACTGGTGAAGTGCTGGCCAACCAGGGACTCCTATGAAGGATAGCTAATTGGAATTTCCAGCTAATACTGCAAATACCTTAAAGTATTTTTGCATTTCTTTCTGAGTTTTGCAGAAGTAAACATGATTGATAGTCATTGTAAAAGTCCTACGCCCGCCCCTCTCTCACTTTCCACATCAACTTCAGACCCCTCAGGTGAGCAACAAAGGTGGCCCAGGTCCACTGACACCAAGTATCTCTTGCTTCTCACCCTCCCGACTGTCCTCCAACAGTCTCGTGGGGCTGGCCAGGGACTGCTACCCGAGCACCTCCAGACAGTCCCCTGGGAACAACACCAGTATCCCAACCAGAGGCTCAGGGCTGGGAGGAGCTCTTCAGGTCTAGATCCTGACCTGTAGCTTCCCTCGCGCCCAACCCAAGGGCAGTGGGTATCCCTCAACCTACTCAGACACCCCTACCGAGTTCTAGCATCAAATTAGCCACTGACAACTCTCATCTCACACTGTCCCAAAGTCACTCACATACCTGCCACTCAACAGCTACACAGCTGGAGAACCACACAGGATTTCTCCTATATTCCAAAGTACAAGAGGGAGGAAGACGACCCTCACCAAGGATGCCCAAGGTGCTCATCCTTCTCTCTGCAGCAGGCACTAAAGCAGTCGGGGGCCCTGGCCCATCCCCGCTGCTTCTATCCATAGACCCCACTCCAAACAGCCTGACACCTCTGTCCTCAGTACCTGAACACACCACATCCAGGCTGTACCCATCAGAAACACCTCCTCCCCACAGCTTCTCCAGTGCCTCAGAGGGAGCCCTACATTCAGTGGGGTCAAGTGCCAACTCCAGCCCTGCCACTTACTAGCTGTGGAACCCCAGGCTTAGCCACTTCATCTCTCAAAGCCTCAGTCTCCCCATCTGTAAAATGGGAGAATACGGTCTTACTTCACAGGGTCATGGTGAAGTTTAAAGGAGGAGAAGGAGAGCCCCAGATGGTATAGCTCAGTTGATTAGAGTGTTGTCCCCATAACCAAAGGGTTGTGGGTTCAATTTCCACTCAGGGCACATACCTAGGTTGCAGATCTGATCCCCGGGTTGGGGTGTGTACAGGAGGCAACCAGTCAATGTTTCTCTCACATGTTTTTCTCACATGTTTCTCTCAATGTTTTTCTCTCTCTCCCTTCCTCTCTCTCTAAAAACAATGAAAAATGTCCTCAGATGAGAATAAAATATAAAATAAAATAGAAGGAGGAGAAAAGAGAAAGCGAAAGATTGAGGATAACGGGATGCCTTATTCTTCCAGAGTTAGTACCCAGGACTGCAGGATAACCCATGGATCTCCCTTCAAGGGCCGCCAAGACCCTTTAGCACCACGAGACTGCAAACTCTTAGGGCAGGGGCCTGTTCTGGTTTGCTGTGATATCCTCAAGCCTGGCACAGAGTAGGTGCCTTGTAAGTACCAGATTAGGGACCCAACACACACTCAAAAGCCCCTAATTGTTTTCAAACTCCTGAGAGCAGCTGGTCTCTTTCTCTGCTGAGGGCAGTCCCTAAATTCTTGGTTCTAAGAGTCTGAGAGCCACTTTAACAGCTACCAGGCATTTTCATCCGTGCAGCCACACTTCACAGGTGCTCCATTTTACAGAGGCTAAGAGCAGTTAGGTGACAGGTCCAAAACCACAGGCTTGTGAGGACCCTGCTGTGCAGTGTGGCAGGGGTCGGTGGGGGGGGTTGGGGGGGGCACCCTCTGAAGAGGCAGGGAACCCTACCGGTCTGAGAGATGGAACAAAGTCCACCAGCCCAAAAAGTGAGTCCATCTGGCCAGAAGGTCCTGTCCAACCCATGACCTCAATTTTCTACAGGTCTCCGACATCACCCCACAACCCCTTCTAAAAATGAACAAATCCAGAGGCCCCAACTGCACACCCAGTAAACAAACTGACATTTGTCTCCCAGCAGAGCAGGCTGAGTAATACCTCCATGCCCAGCCTGTAGGGGGATCCTGCCACTTTTAGCACTTGGTCCCTGGGGGACAAATGAACTCCTCTAAAGGGGAGCTAGGAACAGGGACAGTGTGAAACCAGGATTCACACCAGGCCTGCCCAGGGTCAGTGCCTGCAATGTCCTCTCTAGCATGTGGAGCAGCTCAACCCCTCCTCCCCACCGTCCAGCCCTCCTCTGAACAACAAGCAGCGCTTCCCCTTTCCTTTCTCAGGGCTAAGAGTAGGGTCCTGGGATCATTGTTAAAGTCCCAGCCCCACCACTTGCTGTGTCTTCATTCCATATAGGAATCATAAAGCCCCTTAACTCAGAAAAACTGACAATTCACTGAGAAAAATCTAGCAAAACAAGTCCCTAGAACATATTAAGAGCTCCAGAATTTTTGTTTTCTTTTAACGTTTTACAGCTAGGTCTCCCGGGTGGCCCTTCAGAAGGGCCCGCACTCAGGGAGGCCCTGCTAATTAAAAAACCCACCAACTGGCCCATCCTCCCTGTACTTGAGAGTAGTTGAGGTGGAAGCTAAGTGTGGTGGGGGTTGGGCAATACATGTGCAGCCACTTTCCCCCAACCTGGCTTCTTCAGTCTCTGATGTCCACCAGACTGGGCCGCACCACCTGGGGGCTCCACCTCCCTCAATATCCGAGCCTTGCCTTCCCCAGCGTGAGAGCACGTGGCCTCAACCCTGGGGAGCCATTTCACTCCTAGAGCAGTGCCTCAGGAAAGGGACCGAAGGTCCCAAACTTGGGCAACGGGATAACTGCCCCCCCTCCGCAACGAAGCACAGCCGTCCCGCCGGTGGTGTTCAGTATGTACACGGCCAAGCCCTTCTAGCGATCAGAGTTACAGGCACCGGCATTTTAACAAGTGTCCAGGGTGATTCTGGTGGGAGTACAGAGCGAACTCATCACCCTTTGGTAAAGGGTGGATCTGGAGCAACCGGGTCGAACTTGTGCAGTGGCTCCTGGGGGGAGCTGCAGACCTCGGACCACCCATCCACCCACTCAGCTGGGAGACCTGACGCTTTCGGTTTGTGAGTGGGGGAGGGACGCGGCATGGTAAAGTTTGTGGCAGAGGCTCAAGTGCCGCGCCTGGTGAGACTAGGGATGGCTTCTGATGCTCACTGCCCCGAAAGCTCCCCGACCTGGCCTCCCTCGTCAATCCCGCCCGCGGGGGCCAAGCTTTGTGCGGGGAAAGCGTGGCCCGGGCTCGCCTACAGCTCCCACAATGCCGCACCGGAGGGACGCGGAAAACTACAGCTCCCGCGAGGCGGCGCGCGGAGGTCCGCCTACTCCAAGAGGGCTGCAGAGTCACGTCCAGGCCTCGCTAGTAAACAGCGCCCGGGCGCGGGCGGCGAGGGAGCAAGCTAGCGGTCGCAACTTGCCCGTCCGCAGCGTTCCCGGCCAGCCGCGCTGGCCCCTAGGGTCCCGCCCACTCCCACACCCCCACGCGAGCACGCCCCCAACCCCACTGCAGCCCCGCGTCGTGCAAACACGCACATCACCCGGCTCCCCGCCCCCCCCCACGCCAGGAGCTGCGGCGTGGCTGCATTGTAGCCGCCCGCCCGCGACCCCCCGCGCGCCCGGGGGCCCCCATGCCCCTTGCGGGGGTCGCCCATAGACAGCGAGGAAGGAGGGAGAGGAAGGAAGCCAACGCGGGAGGGGGAAAAAGGACGCGCGGGGAAAGCCACCAGCACCAAGCATGGCCGGGACTGCTGCAGAACCACGTGGGTCTGTTTGCAATTACAAACGTCGCGACTCGCCCGCCTGCAGCGGACAAAAGTGACCAGGGCCGCTCAGGGCTCCCACGTTCCGAGGAAGGAGAGTCCCCGGACGGCGGAAGACCAGAGTGTAGGGCTGCAGCCGCCCCGGCAGCTAAGAAAGGCGAACGGGGTCGGCGGCGCGGGCCATGCGTGCGCACACGCGCGCCCGCCCGGGCTGGCTGGCCCAGGGCTGCAATTGTAGGAAGGGAATGGGGGGAGAAGGAGTACACACCTACAAAGCCCTCCTATCACTTCTTTCTCTGTTTTCCTGAAATGTTGCAAAGAGGGCACCTTCTGAGTGGGCACCATGAAATACTCCATAGCGATCGGCCCCCCTTCTCTGCACGAGCCGGGTCCCGCGGTCCGCCGGAGAATGCAAGATGGAAATCCGAATAAAAGGGTAGCGCCGGACGGAGGTGCAGAATCGGCCAGTCCCAGATGCTGGCGGCGGCAGCGGCGGCGGCGGCGGCGAGGGGAGGGAGGGGCGGGAGGGAGGTCTCTCCGGCCTGCCTCCCCGGGCGCGTGTATGTGTGTGTGTGTGTGTGTGTGTGTGTGTTTGCAGCTGATCAGATGTCTGTTTCAAGGCGGGAAACAGCTGGTGAAAACTCAGCACTCCCCCGGCCTCCTTCCGCGGAGTAAGGAATTGCATGTAAACAAAGGACTATTTGCAGCGCCCCCGGGGCGGCGCGAGGCCCGGGCGAGAGGGGCTCCGGCCCCGGGGGGCGGGGAGACAGCTGGGATCTGCAGGCCTCCCCTGGGCGCTGGGAGCCAGGGGCAGCGGGCTGACTTGGAGGGCGCTGTGTGAATGGAGCGAACTGCGGCCGAGCTACATGCGCCACTATGGGTGATGAGGTCCATCAGCTGACAGGTTGGCAAGCGTTGAAAAAAAAAAAAAAAAAAAAAACCAACCAGGCACGGCTAGGGAACCCAGCCGGTGCGGCCGGGGTCCGGTGGGGAGTACCCAGTGCAGAGTCTGGGCGCTTTGCGGTCCTCGGGGGCCGGGGACGCGCAGCTGAGCCGGGTGAAGGAGGCCTGGCGGCCTGGGGTGCTGCTCGGGGCTTTTCCTTTTTCACGACTGTAAGTGGAGACGCTCTGGCGCGCTCCCTCAGAGCTCAGGGCCCCCTAGAAACTTGCGTCACAGCCACCGCTTCCCATATGCGACTTGGGGCCGACTTCGGAGGCCGGCCAGCCTTCCGCCTCCCCCTTTCCTTCCCTGCCCCACAGCCCGGCCCCGGCTCTAAAGCCTGGGAATCCCAGAGCCGGGAAGAGGAATGCAAAAGGGGCGCGCCGACCGCCTCGGATCCTTGGGCAGCCCTAGGAAGCTGGGGCCCCGGCCGGGAGGGAAAGGTGGAGCGAGGCCAGGACAGCAGCGGCCCTGGGGCAGGCTGCCAGCCCGGCTGGGAGGTCTGATGGCTGCTGCCGGGTCCCGTCCTAACCTTCGACACACACACTATCCCTCTCCGCGGGAATGCAGGACGGCAGGATTCTTGGCCTGGGCGGACGGAAGGCTGCACCTTCTCATTCATGGCGAAGCCAATGCGAGACTAGCTTCTCCACCAGAGTGCGCTTTCTAACAGGGGTGTTGGCCTGGGACGGGGAAGAGAAGGACACTGGCTATCGACGAACTTCCACCACCCTCACCAGATCCCTATCTTCCTTTCGTAGGCTCTCCTCTGGCTGCTGGAGGGTTGACCCCTGACTCAGGAAGCCCACACCTGCCTTGGAATGTCGTGCCTGCTGCCTACCATCTTTCCCAATCTGGTCTACCTTTTAAGGTTCTGCCCAAATCGTACTTCCTAATTGAAATACTCCTACTGATAACAAGGATTACTGTTATTATTAGGAATTATTGTTATTAGATAGTGCGAGCACCTTGTTGAGCAGTTTTGCATGCATGCTTTCCAATCCCCAAAGCAACCCATTGAACAGTTCCTCTAAAGACAGAGCCCAAGCCACTTAACCCACAGTCCTTGGAAGGCCTCACTGTGGGGACAGGGAATGTGTTCAGGAAACTATGACATCTAGGGACAACAGGATACAGAGCCCCATAACTATGCATTGAACAACATGAATAGTGCCTGGATGAATGAATGAGCAAATGAATAACAGCCAATAGGAGTGTATCTACCCCCATGCCCTTTCTTCTATGGAACTGCCTTGACTGAGCCTGGCCCCTATGAAGAACTCTATCACTAAAGCCTGGCCTCTACATTTCTGCCAAAGGCAACTTCTCACAGAGAGCCCTCATCTGTCTCAGATGTACAAACCCAAAGTCCTTTGAGCTGGATCAGCAGCTCCTGCCCTAAGGCCTGAAATACCAACATGGCCCCCAGTCCTACTCCAACTCTCTCCCATCACTATGGCAGTAGCACAGTAAGTCCCCAAAATCCAGGCTGTCCCCCACCCCCCAGGAGGACCCTGTCTCTCTCTCCTTCCCAACTCTAAACTCAAGTTCACAGTGCCTTCTGTAGCCCTCAGAAGGTATTCAGCAAAACCCATGAGATCCTTAACATCTGACTTCTAGTCACCTTGCTCTAAATTAGGAGTCAGCAAATTTCTGTAAAGGGCATGTAAAAGTTATTTGTATTAGTTTCCTACTGCTACTGTAACAAATTACTGTAAATTTAGTAGCTTAAGACAACACAAATTTGTTCTCTGGAGGTCAGAAGTCCAAATGGGTTGTACATATTTGGATAAAATCAAAATGTCAGCAGGGCTGTGTTCCTTCTGAAAGTTCTGTGGGGGGTCTCTATTTCCTTGCTCTTTCTGACTTCTGGAAGCGGTCCAGATTTCTTGGCTTGTGGCTTTTTCCTCCATCTTTAAAGTGTGTCATTCCAACTTCCGCTTGTTGTCACATCTTCTTTGACCCTCCTGCTTCCCTTTTATGATGACCTTGGGCCGACCCAGATCCAGAATTATTTCCCAATCTCAAAATCCTTAATTTAGTCACATGTTCAAAGTTCATTTTGTAAAGTAACATCCACAGATTCTGGAGATTAGGATACAAATATCTTGGAGGGGGTGCTGTCTACCACACCACTCTGTCTGTGAGCCATACAAAGCAAGGCAGTGGTTACATACAATATGCCACAATAATTCCATTCCTAGGTATATATGTCCAAAGAATGAAACGGAGACTCAAACATTTCATTGTACAGTGGTGCTCACAGCAGCATTATTCATAATAGCTGAAAGGTGCAAACCATCCACTGAGGAATGGATAAACAAAATGTGGCCTATTATGTATCTGATACATACAACAACATGGATGAACCCTGAAAACAATGCTAAGTGACATAAGCCAGATACAAAAAGTCATATATTGTATGATTGCACTCATGGGATATATCTAAAATAGGCAAGTTCATTGATAGAAAAAATACAATAGAGGTTACCAAGGGTTGGGGGATGTGTGAATGGGAAGTTACTGTTTAATGACAATAGTTTCTCTTTGGGGTGATGGAAAAATTTTGGAAATGGTGGTGATGATTGCACAACATTGTGAATGTAATTAATGCCACTGAATCATACACTTTAAATGGTTAGAATAGCAAATTTAATGTTATATGTATTTTACCACAATTTAAACAAGCAAAAAGTCAACAAAGAAAGGTCAGTAGGCTGGCTTTAGCCTATGGACAGCAGTTCACTCGACCCCGCTGATCCTCCCAACTTTCCCCCCTTACTCTCACACTTCCTGCCTTGTCTGGCTCAGAACTCAGAGCCCATCAATATAATCACTTTGCATACACTCTCCTTTTCAAGTCTAACCCCACCTGCCCTGCCTCCACCCCCACCCAAGCTGGACAGGCCTGGAAAATGAAATCCCACAACCTTGCTGACTGATCTTATTTTTATATTGTTTAAAGATTTTATTTATTTATTTTTAGAGTGAAGGGAAAGGGAGAGAAACATCAATGCATGGTTGCCTCTCATGCACCCCCAACTGGGGACCTGGCCTGCAACCTAAGCATGTGTACTGACTGGGAATCAAACCTGTGATCCTTTGGTTCACAGGCCAGCACCCAATCCACTGAGCTACACCAGCTGGTACATGATCTTGTTTTTAAATGCCAGACCAAGTTCTTGGAGTGGATCCTTGGGTGGCTGGCAATCGCTTCATATTGCCCAGTCCATTCTCTCTCCTGCCTTCTCCTCTCCACAAGACCTCCATCGCCTCCTCCAGGTCTTCACGCTCAATTCATGACCTCAAGTCCTGTTTCTCTGAAAATGGGAGCAATTAGAAGAGAAAGCCCACACACTCCGTCACCACCTCTGCCTCTCTCCTATACCTGTGATGTGTCTGGATGAATGTCTGTGCAGAGAACCTTCCCGTGCAGTACTCAGAGATGTCTCTCTAGCTGCTGTGCCTCTATTAGATGGCTCCACCACCATGAACAAGCTGGCCTTATTCCCATTTTAAAAAACAAACAAACAAACAAACAAAAAACCCATGACTGTACATCCTTTTTCAACTACCATGCTTTTCCCAGTCCCCCTTACCACAAAACCCCCTGAAGTGGTACTCACGCTCACTCTTCCCTTCTTTCCTACTCAGTCCACCTAGCCCCCATGACTCCGCAGAAACTGTTCTTGCTAAAATCACTGGTGACCTCCCAAGAACTGTTTTCTGTCACCGTATCTGACACTTGAAATTCTTTTTTCCTGGCATCTGGGACCCTCACCCCCTGGGGCCACAGTCCTCATACCTCTTCTATCTGCACAAAGTCCCTGCTCTTCAGACAATTCCAGAAAGAACTGGAAGCCATGCAGCGTGGTTCAGAATCCAGACTGCCTGAACTCCAGCTCCCAGATGACCCCACTCGAGTTCCTCAACCTTACTCAGTTTCCTCATCTGTAAAACAGGCTCTACCACACCTAGCCTGCAGGCTGTCACAGGTTATGACATGCTGGCATCAATAAGCGATCAATAAGCGCTATTTGATACATCACTGGTACCAGGATGCCATGGTGGCAGTGGCCAGAGGTGTCTGAGCTGGCCCAGGGAGAATGACAGGGTTTGGTGATATGCAGGGAGGGACAGAGTCCAAGCTCTCCCCAGCTCCCCTACTAAAACTCACTACAGATGAAAGGGAAGAGAGGTGTGTAAAGCTGACATTGAATATGGGGTTCATCTGCTTTACAGTAGAGAGAACTGCACAGATGATCAAGTGGTGTGAAAATCAGACTGCAGACTGTTTGCCCTTTAAAATCGAGGTTTCAGGCCCTGACCAGGTAGCTAAATTGATTAAGAGTATCATCCAGATACGCCAAGGTGGTAGGTTCAATCCCAGTAAAGACACATACAAGAATAAACGAATGTATAGTAGAAGAACAAAAATTAATGGTTTTTCTTTTCCCTCTCTCTAAAAATCTATTTTAAAAATGAGCCATCTTTAAAAAAATGGGAGGGGGGGCCTGGATGGTGTAGCTCTGGATTGAGTGCGGGCTGCAAACCAAAGGGTTACAAATTCAATTCCCAGTCAGTGCACATGCCTGGGTTGCAGGCTAGGTCCCCCGTGGGGCCACATGAGAGACAACCACACATTGATGTTTCTCTCTCTCTCTCTTTCTCCCTCCCTTCCCCTCTCTAAAAATAAATAAATAAAATCTTTTTTTTTTTTTAAAGGACATTTGCCCTGGCTGGTGTAGCTCAGTGGATTGAGCTCAGGCTGCAAACCAAAGGGTCACCAGTTCAATTCCCAGTCAGGGCACATGCCTGGGTTGCAGGCCAGGCCCCCAGGGGGGAGCCTTGTGAGAGGCAACCACACATAGATGTTTCTTGCCCTCTCTTTCTCCCTCCCTTCCACTCTCTCTAAATGAATAAATAAAATCTTAAAAAAAAAAAAAGGACATCTCATGAAGAGTGTAATTAATAACTGCCCATGGATGAATGGATGATCCCTGTTAGAAATGCAGGTCATAAAATAGACAGGGAGAGGCTGAGAAGGGTATAGGAAACAGAAAAGTCAAAGAACTTATATGTACAACCCATGGACATGAACTAAGGAAGGGGAATGCTGGAGACCTGGGGAGTGCAGAGCAGAGGGAGGATAAAGGGGGGAAATTGGGAAAACTGTAATAGCATATTCAATAAAATATACTTAAAAAAAAAAAAGAAATGCCGGTCATCTACTGAGCTGGTGCCTTGCACCCTTCCCTCCCCTTTGTTCCTCTTCTCACTGCCCCACCCCCAAATTCCAGTTAGGAAGAATGAATAAGAGCATCAACAGGCTTTAATGTTGAGGGGGTATACAAAATGTGGTCCATCTACATGATGGAATATTACTCAGTCATAAAAAGGAATGAAGGGGAGGGGTGGGTGGAGGTGGAAGAGGGTATAAGGGAAATAAATAGTAATGGAAAAATACAATAAAAATAAATTTGAAAAATAATAAATAAAAATTAAAAATAAAAAGGAACAAAGTACTGACACATGCCACAACATGGACGAGCCTTGAAAATATGATACTCAGTCAAAGAAGCCAGACGCAGGTCACACATCAAGAGATTCCATTTATATGAAATGTCAAGAATAAGCAAATCTATAGAGACAGAAAGATTAGTGATTGCCAGGGAATGAGAGGGAGTTAGGAGAAAATAAGGAGTGACCCCTAATGAGTGTGGGGGGTTCTTTTGGGGCGATGAAAATGTTATAAAATTTATTGTGGCAATGGTTACACAACTCTGAATATACTGAAACCACTCAATTATACACTTTTTTTTAATTTTTTTAAGATTTTACTTATTTTTAGAGAGGAGAAGGGAGGAAGAAAGAGAGGAAGAGAAATACCAATTGCCTCTTGATTGCCTCCTACTGGGGACCTGGCCCAAAACCCAGACAAGTGCCCTGACCAGGAATTGAACTGTGACAGTTTGGTTCACAGTCCAGCGCTCAGTCCACTGAGCCACACCAGCCAGGGCCCAATTCTACACTTTAGATGGGTGAATTATATCTAATAAAGCTATTATTTTTAAAATGACTTTAGATGGCCAGAAGTCCAGGGATCCCCCCACAGTAAAAGGTTCCAGAGCTCCTTTCTTCAGCCAAAATGGGATCTTGCTGCTCTGATGATGCCATTAGCACAGCCCTTCTCAGAACCTGCCCTCATCCCATGATTTTGGAAGTTCAGGTGGGAGATATAAACCCCAAGAATGAAGGAAGGTTTAACCTTCCTTCAACCAGGAGGTTGAAGCAACCAGGATGGGGGACTGTAAACAGGGCAGCTGCTGAAGGTTTTGACTCTACATAGCACCCATGGGTGATGGGGTGGGATGTAGATTTTTCTCATTTTTATCCTACATGTGTCTAGAATATTATTCTGTTGCCATGTAATAAACTCCCACAAATTTATTGGCTTAAAACAGCACCTGTGCCCTGGCTGGCTTAGCTCAGTGGATTGAGCATGGGCTGCAAACCAAAGGGTCGCAGGTTCAATTCCCAGTCAGGGCACATGCCTGGGTTGTGGGCCAGGTCCCCAGTGGGGGGCACATGAGAGGCAACCACACATTGATGTTTCTCTCTCTCTTCCTCCCATCCCCTCTTTAAAAATAAATAAATAAAATCTTTAAAAACAAAAACAAAACAGCACCTGTTTATCATCCTACAATTCAGGAGGTCAGAAGGTCAGGCATGACATGGCTGGGCTCTGTGCTCAGGGTCTCACCAGCTGAAACGAGGTATCAGCTGCAGCTTTGATTTCATCTGGGGCTCTGATCCTCTTCCACGCTCACTGGATGTCTGCAGAATTAAGTTCCTTTTGGCTGCAGGACTGAGGTCCCATTGGTTTGCTAGCTACTGACTGGGGTGCACTCTCAGATTCCTGTGAGAGGACTGGCCCCTCCATCTGATCAAGGGAGCAGCCTACACATGGATCCTTTGGATCCTTCTCTCATTTTAAATCTCTAATTTCCTCTTACGGAAGCAGCCAGAGAAGACTGCACCTTTAAAGGGGTCATGTGATTAGGTCAGGCTAAGAGATATCGTTAGCCTGACATTGTCTCAACGTCAACTGTGCATATATAGCATAACCTAATCACGAGAGTAATACCCTATTATTCATAGGGTATCCACAATCAATGGGAGGGAAGTATACAAGGGTAAAGGTCACTAGAGAACTGAGCAGAATTCTGCTACCACAAAGGGGAACATGAAAGAGGTGCAGAGAAAGTTAAGACTTTCCCTAAGGACATACAGAGAATTGGAGATGGAACCTAACCAGGAATCTTGGGCCCCAAACCTAATTTGAGGCTTTTCCTCTAAGCAAATACGCCATGAATTGGGGGATGAGGAGTTGAGTGATGGCCCTCTGGGCCCCAGAATGTTCTGACACATGTGGGGAACTCCAACCTGTATAGGAGATGGGGGTGGTTGTGTATACAAACTCTTGGATCCGGAATGGAGGCCCCATAGAAGCAAATAGCCCCTGCCTGGGAGGGGATCCTGAATACTCCCAAGAAGGCAGAATGGGAGTTAGACATGCAGGGGTTTGGAGCAAGCCCTAATATCCCCCAATGCCCTGGTCGCCTTTCTTGGTTCCAGAACTCACCTGGGACTAGCAGCCCAGCCCTGACCAAATAAAGCCAGGTGCAAGAGGAGGTTCTGAGGAGCCCAGCTGGGTTTACTGAGGAATATGGAGGGAGAAAACATCGTCTACATGAAAGGACAAGGTCAAGTATGCAGCGACAGAGAATCCACGTTCTGTGGTCAACTGTCAGTGTCCAGGCAGCCAAAACAAGGGGGTGCTGGACACAGAGATCTCTGGGCCAACAAGGCTAGGGTTCCCTAGCCACTAGGGGGTGCCTGGCACACATGATGCTTGCTTTCAGGGCGAGCAGAGAGAACATATTTGGAGAACTCAAGGCAAGGACTGGGGTGGAGCGGCTGACCTCTGGCCTCCTGCACCTCAGAGGCCTTGCAGATTTGGGGGCAGTGGGCTTGTCTAGGAGCCCCCAAAGGCCCTGACCTCCAACGCCAGCTTCCTTTGTCCTGCCAAACGCTGACTCACTTTGCTCATAGGTAAGCCCTTCAAAAGAGAGCTGGAATCCACCTGTGGCATGTCCCCTGTCCCCCTTCTCTGGTTCTGCTCCCTGTTTCCAGGCTCACTGCCACAGCTCACTAGGGTGGGCTACTGCCTTCATCCCTCTTCTCTCCCCTCCATGTTCAGCACTCAGCTCCTCTCCTTACACTCCATGGTCAAGTTTCACCTCTCTCTGTGAGGGACTTTCCCCCAGGGAAACATCTGCTTTTCACCATATGAACAAGGAGGAACTAGGTATTCCCTGCTTCAGTTAGGTGTATTCCCTTTACAAAAACTCAACATATGACCACCCTGGCTGGTGTTTCAGTTTTAAATCAAAATAGCTGGCCACTTCCTCAGTTGATCTCTGCAAGCACACAGCTCGGCTGTGCTTTTCCCACCCAGCTGACCAAGGATGAGCCTGAGGCTGGGCATAGCTGGAAAGCTGTGATCTGATACCCAGTCTGGTTCCTGCCCATGGGAGAGTGGAGGGGGATGGGGAGGACAGAGCTTCAGGCCTCTGGTCAAAATAAAAGGAGAGTGAATCAGCAGAGGGATCAGGGGGTGTAGCAGGAAGGATGAAGGATCAGCAAAGGTGCCACAAGAAACCAGGAGGGAGCATTTGGAGTTCAGGAGAAAGGATGGAGGGACAGAGGAAGAGGACAGCTGGGGGTGCTGTTGAGCTCAGAAAGGGTATCCATTGTCTGATGTCTCTCTGAGCAGCTGGAGCTTCTCAGAGGAATGGAGAGGGGTGAGGGAGAGAAGGCAGGGTGTCCAGTCCCACCTGAGGATGGAAAAAGAAGGGGCTAGGGCTGGGACTGGAACTGGCCAGCCAGGGGAGGGAAAGAGGTTTGCTCTGATGAGAAAGCAGATCTGGGTGGCTGTGAGGGGTGAGGCAACAAGGAAACTGGAGCAGCTCTCCCTAGGGAGGGGTACTCAAAGCTCCAGTATGTACAGAGGGGAGGCACATGTGTATGTGGGCACAAGTGCTCAAGTGCCACTAAGTGCCAGCTGCTGCTCTGGCAGCTTTACTTGAATTCTCTGTTTTGTCCTCACTATGGCACTGTTATCATACTCCAAGGGGCTAGCCCAAGATCATCCCAGTTAGTTGGTGCCAGCACCTGGCTCCCTGCAGGCTCCTCACAACCTGCTATGGCCTTAGGACTCACCTGGAACTACTGGCCCAGCCCTGACCAAATAAAGCCAGGTGCAAAAGGAGGTTCTGAGGAGCCCAGCTGGGTTTACTGAGGAATATGGAGGGAGAAAACACCATCTACATGAGAGGACAAGGTCAAGTACACAGTGACAGAGAATCCACGTTCTGTGGTCAACTCGCAGTGTCCAGGCAGCCAAAAGAAGGAACGGCTCCTAGGGGTCACTGGGATAAAGCCCAGGAGGGAAGCCAGGCTAGAGCAAAGCGACTGGTTTCAGGATGGCTTTCTCCTCCTTCAGCCCCTGTGGACCTTGAGCCCCTGCTGCTATTTCCAATAGTGAGCCACTGCCAGCACATGGCGGCGGGTGGAGGCGGGCGGGGGGGGGGGGGGGCGGTAACATCTGTCTGGTGCAATGACCTCAGCTGCAGCAGCAGCAGCAGCACAAGGTGGTGCCAGTAACTCAGCAGTTGAAATGTGAGAAGCAGAAGGAGAGGCGCAGGGCTGGGAGACTCGCAGGGCTGGGAGAGGCTCAGCAGCAGCAGCAGAGAGGGTTTCTCTGGCAGGAGCTGGAGGCTCCGCTCTGGTGGCCAGAAGAGGTCCTCCCATCCTTGACCCACATCCCCTCTGAATGACTGCCCCTCTAGCCTCAGGCTGTGAGCTGTGGCACCCACTCAAAGTGGTCCCCAAGGGAGGCAGCAGGTCTGTGCTACATATTTGGGGAAGGGATAGAGGACCAGGCCAAGGCAACCAGAAGAGAATGCATCAGGCCTTGCCCAGCTTTGCCAGGAGCACTGGATGGGGAGACAGGCAAAGTGGGGAGAAGGACAAGGAGGTCCCTTGGGTTTCCTACCTCAGAGGCTTGGTCTTGACTTTCCCCTCTTTGGGCAGAACTGAGTCATGGAAGCCCCTCACCACTCCAGGGGCAGGGAAACACAAAAAGCTCCTGCCCCGTCCCAGGCCACTGCCAGCCTGCCTTTGCAGTGAGGACTGACCAGAGCCGGGTGGCTTCCCAAGTGTATGTGAGGTGCTGTGTATTGAGTAAGCACTTCATCTCCCTTCTCTTAGCTCCACAACCACCTAATCAGTATATCAATAGGTAGTATTATTATGACCCCCCACTATAGATGAGCAAATATAGGCTCAGCAGGGTTCATAAACTTGCCTGAAACCACACAGCCATAGTGGCAGAGCTGACCTAAATGAGGGCTTGCCTGACAGCAGGACTTGTACACCTACCCACCACGCCATGAGGGAGGGGAAGTGGAAGAAGCAAAGTTCACCAACAGGTACACACAGGTCCGTGTGCCAACTCCAAAGCAAGAGATGAAAGGCAGCCTTGGGACCTCCGGGAAAGCAAGGTAGCACTGGATGAAAATGTATTAAGAGGCAGCAGTTAAATGCCTAGTCCTAGATCCGTAGATGAATTGCAGCAGTAGGGACCCCCTGTAACCTCCTGAGGTTCTTCTTCCCTGGGGCCACAGGATCACTGCTGAGCAAGTGATTGGCACTTACCTTGACAGAACATGGATCACATCTGGGCCCTAAGGTCTGCATGGCCCTTGTTGGAAGAGTCAGCAACACTTACTATGGGACAGTACTCAGCGAGGCTCTGCTAAAAATGAACAGAAGCACCTCAGTAGGCATCACAGGGCCTGGCAGCCAGGAGCCAGAGAATCCCAGTGTTTCCAACTGGACTCACCTCTATGAGCCTCAGTTTCCTCATCTGCAAGAGGCGGGGCATGCCAGCACTGACACACAGGGCTGCTGCGAGGATTAAGCAAAGCATTTGTCAAAAAGCACTTATATTAAAGGAGTCATGGACAAGAACAATGGGGTAGTGATTGTGGGGTGGGGGGAGAGAGTAAAAGGGGGATAAATGTTAATGGAAAAAATACAATATAAATAAATAAATAAATAAATAAATTTTAAAAAGTACTTATATTGAGCCCTGGCCAGGTGGTTCAATTGGTTGAAATGTTGTCCCGTATACCAGAAGTTTGCAGGTTCAATTCCTGGTTGGGGTACATACCTAGGCTGTGTGTTCCATTCCAAGTTGGGGTATGTATGGGAGGCAACAGATCCAGATTAATGTTTCTCTCTCACATGAATATTTCTCTCTCTCTCCCTTCCTCTCTCTCTAAAATCAATAAACCTATCCTTGGGTAAGGATTTAAAAAATAGGTTAAAAAATCTTTTAAAAAGGCCCTGGCTGGTGTAGCTCAGTGGATTGAGCGCGGGCCTGCGAACCAGAGGATCGCGGTTCGATTCCCAGTCAGGGCACATGCCTGGGTTGCGGGCCAGTTCCCGGCAAGGGACACACGAGAGGCAACCGTACATTGATATTTCTCTCCCTCTCCTTCTCTCCTACCCTTCCCCTCTAAAAGATAAATAAATAATTTTTAAAAAAATTAAAAAAAAATCTTTTAAAAAGTACTTATATTGAAAATCTTCATCTACACAAAAAATAAAAACTGCACACAGAGCAGCATTATTCACATTATTCAAAAAAAGTAGAAACAACACACTCATGTGAAAGAATACACAAATTCTGATCTATCCACACAATGGAACATTACTTAACCATTAAAAAGGAATGAAGTACTGACAAATGTTACAACATGGATGGACCTTGAAAACATGATGCTCAGTGAAAGAAGCCAGACACAAAAGGTCACATATCCAGAACGGGCAAATCCACAGAGACACAGGGGCTGGGGGAAATGAAGGAATGGGGAGTGAGTGCTAATGGGTTCAGGGTTTCTTTTCTGTTTTGTTTTATTATTGTTCTTAATCAATTTATTTTTAAGAGCAATTTTAAGTTCATAGCAATACTGAGCAGAAGGTACAGAGATTTCCCATATGCCCCTTGATCCCACACATACACAGCTTCCTCCATTATCAACAGCCCCCACCCCACCATGGGAGTGGTACATTTTGTTACAAGAACCTACTAGGGTTTCTTTTTGGGATGATGAAAATGTTGTGACATTAGATGGTAGTGATGGATGCATAACTCTAATATACTAAAATCCACTGAGTGTATAATTTAGAAGGGTGAATTTTGTGGTATATTATCTCAAGTTTTTTTTTTTTATTTTTTAATTCCTACCTGAGGATATGCTTATTGCTAGAAAGAGAAGGGAGAGAGGAAGAGGGAGAGGAAGGTGGAGATACACATCAATGTGAGCAAGAAACACTGAAACATCGATCGGTTGCCTCCTGTATGTGCCTTGACCAGGAATCAAAACCCGCAAACTTTAGGTACACAGGATGACACTCCAACTAACTGACCCACCCAGCCACAGCTATATCTCAATTTTTATTTTTTTAAACACTAATTTTTTTAAAGATTTTATTTATTTTTTTAGAGAGAAGTAAAGGGAGGAAGAGAGGGAAATATTAATGTGTGGCTGTCTTTCATGTGCCCCCAACTGGAGAACGGGCCTGCAACTTAGGCGTGTGCCCTGACTATGAATTGAACCGGCAACCCTTTGGTTCACAGGCTGGTGCTCAGTCCACTGAACCACACCAGCCAGGGTTATATCTCAATTAAAAAGCACTTAGAGCTCAGAAAATGTAGCTCTCATTACTACATCCTTCAACTTTCTTTTAAAGAGTCTGTCATAAAATGGAAGATACCATATGAACACATTTTAAAATGTTCAACACCCAGACAAGAGCCAAACAGCACAGTCCTGGCATCCTGGGATGACTGTCACATGCTCAGTGCGCACAGACGGGAATGAGTGATGGACATGCAGGAAGCACTCCTGGCCAGGGTGACTGAGAGAGTGTCCCAATTAATCTGCACAGAGGTACTAATCCCACAGCCATGGAGGTGAGAATAACTACAGGTGCACATGGTGGCACCTGGACTGAGAGTCAGAGGACTTCGGTGGTTTTGGGTGGGGATGAGCTGGCACCCACAGATCTGTGGCAGCTCAGGGGTGTGGCACCAAGCAGGGCTGGCAGGAGGGGAGGACACTGAGCAGGGGGTAGAACACTCATCCTAGCACTCCATGGCTCAAAGCAGAGTCTGGTAGGTGCTTTACTTCAGTTGACAAATAGTTGGAAAAAATTTGTAGCAGGCCAGACCTCTGCCATCCCAGAAGCCCCCAGTTTTTCTGAGGTGTCCCAGAGGTTCAGGCTTCTCTGGGTACTGGTTTCTGCTTCTGAGAAGACCCAGGCCTGGGTTCCTCTCTGAGCCACCTCCAGGTACCAGGCTTCCAGAGGAGAGAATGTATGATGAGATCAGCAAGCCTGGTTCGGGGCTACCCCTCAATGTCAAATGGCCAGACATGTTTATACTGTGGTGCAGAATGGACAGAGACAGCCACCCCTCAGAACCTGGGCTCTTCCTCCAGCCCTCAGGGAATAGGGAGGTGACTGTCAGATGTAGGCCTGAACCTGCAGACCTGCAAGTGAAGCCCATACACTTCTCTCTCAACCCTTTCCCTCTCCCTCTTGCCTCCACCCTCTGTTCTGCACAATTCCTAATCCTCTGGGAGGAAGCCAAACAAAAGAGAACTCCTTGGAAAAGAGAAAGGCACTTGCTGTGTGCATGTTCACATATGTGCACACACACACGTGTTCATATACATGCCCGCACTGCCACAGAGCACATAATAACTAGATACAGGGAAGAGAAAGGGAACTAGACATGTTAGCATCTTGCCTCCTCTCGGCCAGGCGGTTACCAAGGGACTTGCATGCACTGTCTAATTTAATCCTTAAGAGAACCCTATGAGCCCTGACTGATGTAGCTCAGTGGGCTGGGCATTGGACATCGTCCCACAGGCCTCAGACCGAAATGTCCCCAGTCTGATTCTCAGTTGGGGTACATGCCTGGCTTGTGGGCTACGTCCCTAGCTGGGGGTGTGCAAGAGACAATGGATCAATGTTTCTTTCCCTCTCCAAAAATACATTTTAAAAATCTTAAAAAAAAAAAAAAAAAAAAGAGTCCTGTGAGATTTCTCTCTTTTCTTCTAAGATTTTCTTCATTTATTTTTAGAGAGAAGGGAAGAGAGGAAGAAATAGAGGGAGAGAAACATCAATGTGCAGTTGCCTCTCATGTGGCCCCCACTGGGGACCTAGCCTGCAACCCAGGCATGAGCCCTGACTGGGAATCGAACGAGCAACCCTTTGGTTTGCAGCCCGCACTCAATCCACTGAGCTACACCAGCCAAGGGCGTCCTGTGAGATTTCACAGATGAAGAAAATGAGCTTCCAAGAACTTAAGGAACTTAGCCAATGGGACATCCAGTAGGTAAGAGCCGTGAAGCCGAGCACAGTGCCTGGCAAGAGCCCCAGAAGTGGTCCTGTGGAGACAGCTAAGCAGAGTGGGGTTGTGGGCTGTTTCTGCCCACCCCCTGGCATTGGCTCCTTTGGGGAACCCCTTACTCCCACATTTTTCCATGTGGCTCTAAGGGTGTCTGCCCTGGGCTGGGGCAAACTACTGACCTAGACCTGGCCAATCAACGATGGCGATGAATTGGGACCCAACAAGAGGCAAGTCTGGGATCTTGCTGGAGCCCTGGGAGAGCCAAGCTGAGCGACACAGAGGATACTGGCCCCAGAGATGCAAGCCAGTGTCCCAGCACTATCGCTGAGCACTTGACCAGCCAGGTTCTCAGCCTTTGCAATTATATGAGTTGTTAAGTAACTAGTCTGTGAACACAGGTCTGACTGCAGAGCTCACACTGTTTGCCTGGAGGCTCTGGTAGCTTAACGGTTGGGACAGAGCTGAGGATGGGGCCTCACCTCTCTCACAGAATCCTGGGCGGAGTTGGGGGGTGCCTCCTGGCCTCCTCCTAAAGCAGCTCCATCACTCAGTTTAACCTTCAAAGTTGGCATCTGCTTGCAAGAATTTGTGTCCTCTGGGAATTCAGCCTCCAGATGTCAGATCCAAGGCAGCAGCAGTGGCTGCACTGGCTCTCCCCAGAGTGAATCAGCCACATTCCAAAGGTGCAAACACAGACACCACGCCCTCGGCAGCCTGGGGCTACAGACTTCCTCCCCAGGCCCGCCCAGCCCCCACTTCAGCTCCCCTCCCCTCTCCCCTCTTCCCAGCCAGACCAGGCTTTGGGCTTCCTTTCCCGAGACATTCTCCTGGAACTGAAACAAGAGAAAATGAAAGCCATTGGAGCCAGGAGACACCCTGATCCACTGTGCTCACTCCCTCCCCTGCAGCAAGCACAGACCCCAGCCCAGACCTCCCCCAGTTATCAACATATACAGGATCAGGTAAAAATGGACTTACAGTTGTTCAAGTAGAAAATAATACATTAATAAATAACAACACGAGTAAACTCTGTGTTTCTTGTACTCAGAACCATAAAACTACTTTTTCCCTACCCCACATGGGTTATTCACTTAACAGGTATTTGTTGAGCACCTACTGTGGGCAAACCAGATACAGACAAACCCCTGACCTCATGGAGCTCAGCCCAGCAAGAGTCAGAGAAAATCACATCCACAGACAGAAAATAATTCCAAGTTTGTGAAGTGCTGAAGAGGAAAGAAAGAAGGAAGGAAGGGCTGAGGCTGATGGGAAGTGACAAAGAGAGGGTTCTGAGGTGGGGGGCCATGCTCAGAGGTAACACATGCTGAGGCCTAAAGTATGGATCAAAGCCTCCTCTACCCCGAGTCACTTCTCTACAATCATTTCATGAGTACTATGGCAATGTAACCGCAAAGATCTCCCCCAGTCACTCAGCAAGTTCTTGAGTCCACTTCCTGATGCCTTCTGTCAGCATTAATGCAGGGAAGTCTGGCTAATATTTTTTCAATAAGAGCTTTATTGAGATATAATTTGCATACCACACAACTTACCATTTTAAACTATGCAATTCAATGTTTTTAGTATATTCACCATGTTATGCAACCATCACCACGATCAATCTTAGAACATTTTTATTACTTTCAAAAGAAACCTGCAGCCATTAACGGTTATTCTCCCATCCTTGTGCTCCCAGCCCCTAGCAGCCAGTATTCTACTTTCTATCTCTACTGACCTGCTTATTCTGGACATCTCATATAAATGGAACCGTACAGTATGTGGCCTTTTCTGTCTGGCATCTTCACTCAGCAAAATGTTTTCAAGGTTTATCCATGTTGTAGCCTGTGTCAGACCTTCATTCCTGCCTGGCCAGGTAGCTCAAGTGGTTAGAGAGTCATCCCAATACTCCATGGCTGCATGTTCAATCCCTGGTCAGGGCACATACACAAGAATCAACCAATGAATGCATAAATAAGTAGAACAACAAATAGATGTTTCTCTCTCTCCCTAAAATCAATTAAAAAAAAAAAGAACTTCATTCCTTTTCAAGGCTGAATAAATATTCCATTGTATGTCTAGACCACATTTTATTTACCCATTCATCATTTCATGGACATTTGGGTTGTTTCCTCCTTTTGACTATTGTGAATAATGCTGCTATGAACATCCATGTACAAGTTTTTCCTTGGACACATATTTTCAAATCTCGTGGGTATATACCTAGGAGCGGAAGTGCTGTGTGACTCTATGTTGAGGAAAAGCCAGACTATCTCAAAACAGCTGCACCACTTGACATTGCCACCAGGAATGTGAGGGTTCCCACTCCTCTGTATCGTCCCATTACTTATTAGTCTCTCTTTTTTCGTTATAGTCATCCTGGTGGGTGTAAAGCAGTATTTCAATGTGGTTTTGATTTGTATTCCCTAATAAAGCCTGTCCTCAGCCTGGCCTTGAATGGTGGTGCCCATTCCTTCTAAGCCACCACAGCCATTGCCCTGCCCTCATCCGCTGAAGATTCCAATACCTTCACACCCTATACCAGATTCTGCTGTGATCCGCTGCCTCCTTCACAAGGGTCAAAACCATATTCAGTTCAATTTAGCCAATGCCCACCGCCTGAAGACTCCTGGTACTAGAAACAGTAGGGAGGCAAGATAGGGAGTCCTCCTCTGTGCCCCAAGGGCAGATAGTGAGGAAGAGGGGCCGTGGGCAAGTACCTACAGGAGTTTCTATACATCTATTCCTATCTGTGCCCTCACCAAAATGTGCTCCCTGAAGGCACAGCTTCCTCTGTTGATTTACTACTATATCCTTAGGTAGTAGGCAAGCCACAAATATTTGTTGAATAAATGAACAAAAGATAAAAGAGAACTCAGAGCAGAGGATATGGGGGTGAGATGGTAGTGGTTAGAAGCTTAGACTCTGGAGCAAAATGATTTTACTAGAATAATCCTACCTCTGCTACTTTATAGCTGTGAGGTCTTGGGTGAATCACTTGGGTTCTCTGAGCCTCTCTCTCATCATCTACAAAATGGACCTGACAGCAACAATCTACCTGATAAGGCAGTTTCAAGGATTAAATGACATAATACAGGTAAGGCAGTATTATGTGCCAAGGACCCTTAGCAATGAAGTCACATAATGTCAATCTTCACAAGTGCCTCGTGAGACAGGCTATCATCACCAGCTTCAACATTAGAGAGGAGGAAACAGGGACTCTGAGGACTCAAGGAATCTGTTGGGTCATGAGGCTGGTTAGGGCAAAACCAGGATCTGAACCAAGACCCATAACTTCAGTCAGGGGCAGTACGACCCAATGCCATGTCGCCCCTAACACAGACGGAGGAGAGCCGGGCAGTCTCTGAGCAGGCAACAAACTAGTCCAAAGCACTGGGCATGCACGCTTGGGCTCAGTGTCTAGCTCTGTGCAAAGTGAGCAGGCTCCTGGTAAATTTCAAAAACCTGAAACTAGGGACTGAAAGGACTAAATATGTGTCTGCGCGGTTCAAAGAGATCCAGGGGCCAGAAGCCTCCTGCACAGGAACCAACACCAATGAGGGTGGAGGCTCAGGAGTCAAAAAGATAAGATGGCGCTAACAGTTTTATCAGGGAAAGCAAAAAAAAAAAAAAAAAAAGCTGGAAATTTCCAACAGGGAAGAAGCCTGGCTACTAAAAGGGGCTCCCTTAAAGATTGCAGGCACTCTTTTCTCTTTCAGGGTGTACAGCTTCAGGAAGAAGCAACCCTGCTGGACCACCCTAAGTGACAGGTGTGGCTGGATTCCCCTCAAATCAAACAGCCTATTAGCAAGACCTCCAGCAGACTGGCCAAGGGAAGATACCAAGCTAGCCCCTAACAAAATGGGCCTGGCGCCCCCTAAGGTTGGGTATAAATATTAGGAACTCTCTTGAGTAGACATGGGGGTTCCCCTCACTTTGGCTTTTCAGTTGAAGAAACCTGTCAGGCAAAAGAGGTCTGAAGATGGAAACTTAGGGAACACCTGTTTCAGGGGCCACAGGCAGATCCTGGGAGCTTTAGGACTTAAGCAGAACCTGGTGTGAAGTGCTGTGTGAGGGGTGAGCTCAGGACAGAGAAAGGAGCTCAGGAGTTGGTAGTCTAGGGTGACCTGATCTTTGGGGAAACTTGGCAGGACAGAGATGGAGAAAGGGCTATTGCTTGAGACTCCATCATTTATTTTAAACAGGGGAGAAGCTCAGCTGATAAGTGCTCCAATGGAGAATGTGTTTAAATTGTTGTGGAAAACCATTAGGCACACTAGTCTCTTATCTGCCAGAATATTTGGAAGGGGTTCCTCACAGCCGCCTGGCTAGGAAACCTGGGACGGGTTTTCCAGGTTTCATCAGAGGACCACATGCATCACAAGTCTCTTGAGCTAGTCAAGAATACAGATCCCTGGGTGTTGCCCCAAACTTACTGGTCAGCACGTTGAGTTTGAGAACACATTGGGGCTTGAAGACTCAAAATATCTCCAAGGAGGCAAGAGGTCCAGAGAGAAGGAGGGACCAGATCAACATGAAGCAATGTGCAGACCGACTGCTCACCAGCTCTGGCCCACAGGGCTCATTTATTTTTTTAAAGACTTTATTTATTATTATTTGTTATAGTAGAGATTTTATTTATTTATTTTTAGAGGGGAAAAGAGAAAGAGAGGGAGAGAAACATCAATGTGTGGTTGCCTCTTACGCACCCCCAACCGGGAATCTGGCCTGTAACCCAGGCATGTACCTCGACCAGGAATCGAACCTGTGACCCTGAGGTTCGCAGGCCAGCATTCAATCCACTGAACCACACCATCCTGGGCTATTTATTTTTAGAGAGAGAGGAAGGGAGAAACAGAGGGAGAAACATCGACCAGTTGCCTCTCAGCCCACAACCCAGGCATGTGCCCCAGCCTGGAATCTAATTGGCGGCCCCTCGCTTTGTGGAACGATGCCCAACCAAGCTTTGGTCCGGGCCCACAGTGGTCATTTGAGGGGATCAGTTCCCATCTCCTTCTGGCATTCTATTCACAAGAGTCTCATGACTCACATGTGCCACCTCAGACCTCTCTCCCTTCATCCTGGCACCCCCACACTCATGGCCACCCAGTCAGCGGCCATAGCTTCAGCTGTGCCCTTAGTTCAAGGCCAGGAGTCCCTGTGGAATCATTCCAGGTGCCCAAGTGGAATCATTCACCCCTTGGGCCCAGGGCGCAAGACCAAAGCCCAAGACTTCATGAAGAGGAAGCTCCTGGTTGAAGAAACTGGCAGGCAGTCGTGAAAGTGCCTCTGGCCCCTCTTACACCAGTCCCATCCTGAGAAGGGACTGAATGATTCTACACAGATGCCAGTGCCTGGGGATGAAGCCCAGGGACTGCATAGCTGAGAATAGAAAGTGTCTCTCTCCCCTTTGGTCATCATCCCCTCCCCATCCCTATGCCCCAGAGAGAGAGTGAGAGTGAGTGAGTGAGCGAGTGTGTGTGTGTGTGTGTGTGTGTCTGGCAGGGGGTGTGGTGGGAGAGGAGGTCTCCAAGGCACCCAGTTTAGCAAACATGTAGCCACATAAAAAGTAGATCCCTTCTGCTGGGGTGAATCCACGAGGGGCAGGGCTTGGGCTCTAGACTCCAAAGGTTTGCACTTGGATCTTATCTCTCCTACTTCATAGCTGTGGGCTCTCAGATGAACCACTGTAACCTCTCTTATCTATCAGATGACCTAACAGGAAGTTCTACTATCAGTAGTGATATAGTAAGTCCTATATCACTAGGATCTAAGACTCACTGGTGTCCTAAGGCTCAAACACAGAGGGCCAGGTCCTACTCCTAACCCTCTCAGAGCCTATTTCACATCACAGCCCAAAGGTCAAGACTGGAAGCTGTGACAGGCTGGAAGAGAGGTCTCCATGAGAAACCTGCAGGCCTGCAGTGCCTTGGGACCAGATCATACGCAGATCTTCACAGGAACAAAGCGATAGGCACAGCCAGCAGAACCCTGATCAGCAACTCTGAGGTCCTTTCCACCACATCTGGTCAGTGATCAGAGAACTTGCTTGCCAGCACAGATTTGGGTGGGTTTTGCAGGTGCGCTTTAATTTCTCCAGGTTCACAGGGGGTGTTTGGGTGATTCTACTTGTCCTGCAGTTGTTCCTTGTGTGTACACAGAGCCTGCCTGGCTGACAACGTCTTTGTTACTGTTCCAGAGCACTCAGCCATACCAGGCATTCCCTGTAACCCACTACCAGAAGCAGCCTCTTCCCAGCTCCAGGTCTTCTGCCTTGGCCAAACCCACTTGTCTCCTTTCCCAAAGCCACTTGTACCTGCTCCAAAGCCTGGAGGGGTGACAAGTGTTTCCCAGACAACAAAAGCTTGTCCCAGGAGAACAGAGAAACTTCCGTCCAGGAAAACTCCTGCTACACCCTTGTTCTGTACACTAATTTTAGGGTTTCATGGTCCCAACTGCTAGGTATGCATTACAGCACTCTTTTTTAGGCAGACTGTCAGCAAAAAGGCCCCTGACATACCACCCTTCCCTTCAAGTCACTCACCTCCCCCTCTCTCTACTACTTTGGGAGGAAACTGAGGAGCAAAGTGGAGAACCTATCTTGGTCAAGGTCACCCCACCCTGGGTCTCTTGGGCGTGTTTCAGGGACTGACGTCAGTCTCCTTAGGCTCCAATGCTGTGTGACCTTGGGAAAGTTATTTAACCTCCCTGAGCCCGATTTCCTCTCAGCTAATAGTAGCTCCCTGGTCCAAGTTGTCCCGGTGATTAAAAAAATAGTATCATAAAGCACCTACCACTTGGCCTGGTTCAATACGTGAGCCATTATCATTATTCCATTTTTCATCCTCTCCTCTCCACTCCAGCCACAGAAGCCTCAGTGCCCAGCTGCTCCTCACATCCCCCACTCGCCAGTTGGTTTCCCTGGCTTCCTCCAGGTCTCGACCCAGAAGTCACCTTCCAGAAAGCCTTCCCCGCTTTTGTCCTCACCCTGACACACTCATATGACATACTGGATATTCCAGCGATGCACCCCTCTGGCGTCCCTCGCCCTGGCCCGTAAGCCCTCTAAGGCCAGGGCAGCTTCTACATTTCCTACTCTGTGCTCGCGCTCGTCGGAGTGAGTAAAGGATTCCTATCACGTCTCCGAGGCTGCAGGTGCGCCTAGGAGTTTGACTCAGGGTCCGGACGCCCAACCCGGGCAGAAGAGGGACAGCGGGCACAGGAGCCACGAGACCCGGCTGACTGTAGGACCCGGGTTTCGGTGGGCGGCGCCGGGGACAAAGGACTGCCCTACCTGTGCTGGGGGCGCAGGCACCTCCCCGCGGGCGGCTCCGGCGCGCACCCCCGAGGTCACGTCCGGGGCGTGCCAGCCGGAAGGAGGCCCCGCGCGGGGAGGGAGGGGCGGGACGTTCGCTACCAGGCCACGCCCCCCACCGCGAGTCAACGACAGAGGCGGAGCCAGCCGGGTCGGCCTCACACTTCCGCTCGCCTGGCCGGCTCATTCATATTCATATGAGGGTGAGGGGCGGGACTCGGGTCCCCCGCGGCGCCCCGCCCCCGGGCCGCTGGTCCCACCCCAGGGGAGGCTCCGGCTCCAGTGGGGCGCCCCCGGCTTCCGCCTCGGGGAGGGAGTTTCCACTTGGTCACGACTCAGAAATGTGTCGCACCCGATCCTCCGCCCCCTCGTCCCTGCCTTGTGTGGGGGGTTCTTTTCCCTGGGAAGGCAGGAGGGGCGGCTTCTCCTTCCTGGGGCAGGTCCTTGGGGATCCGGGGCTGACCACTCCCTTCTCCCCTTCCTCCAAGCTAGCGCCTGTAATAATGCTCATTTTAAAAATAATAGTTCTAATTTATTAAGCGCTTATTCCATGCTAGTCACTATGTCCTTTATGTGAACTTTTAACCATCCCAGCAGTCCAACTGAGGTAAAAATAAGTAATATTGTCATTCAGAAGCTCAGGAAAGTTGTTGACATATCCATCTTGGGCTTTTCCGGAAGGGCTGGAACCCCACCATCTTTCCCGAAATGGGCTTACCTGGGCACTCCTTGCTGGCTGGGTGTGGCTGAGGGTTGGATCTGAACGCCCCACTGGAGAGAGAAGTTACATACTGGGGGGAACCAAAGCATGAAGGCAGGACAGACTGTACCATTGGGTGGACCCAGTGCAAAAGGAAAACAGCGGGGCTCTGTGTTAAAAAAAATAATAATAATAATAATAAAGAATTTCAAGATGATGATGGGAGAAATTGAGCCCCAAAGCTTGAGCCCTCCTAAGTGCCAGGCTTGTGGGATTGCACAGGTGAATACCATGAAGCTGACCCTGATGAAAGCACTCAGGGGCTCTTCTAGGGGCAGAGGAGCCACAACCCCATATCCAGTGTCACTACCCTCAACCCTCAGCCCAGAGGCTTCACCTCCACACTGACATCCACGGCTGACCTCCAGAGCTCCAAAAGTGGAGTACTTCAGGACCTCTAAGACCAGTCTTCCTGAGGGTCCAGTGAGTCCCACTGGGAGAGTGTGTCCCAAACCTGAATGACCCAGTTGGCCCTTGAGGCTGTGCCTCCTGGGCATTCTCAGCCCTGGGCCCTTCAGGCAGGTGGGCACAATCTTAAGGGCCACACTAGGCCCAGAAGGTGCCTCAGTCCTGACTTGAAGCCCTCCTTTCTCACTGGTAAAGGGTGTGAGGAGCAGCCACGGTTGCTTCCCAGAATAAACACCCCACCCATAGTCCGCCCCAGCCTTGCAGGCACAGCAAGCCAGCAGGCAGGGCAAGCCAGCGCCAAGTGGAGAGACGCTCACCAGGCTGCCAGCTCAAGGTTAATAAGTCATCCTGATCTCACTCCCTCCATCACTCCATCCTTGTGACTGGCCCCACTCACTGTGGGTTGCAGGCTTCCTTAATAATAATAGCTACCATTTGTTGCACTGTTCTTTCTTTCCACCAGGCCTTGGTGGAAGTTCTTTGTGTACCCTCTCCACTGAGCCTCACACAGCCCAATAACAGGCATGAGGATCATCATTTCAGAGATGGAAAATGGGAAACTAAGGTTCAGAGAAATCCAATACCTGGGCTAAGTTCAAGGGCCAGAATTCAGGGTCTGCCACCATTCATCTTCCTTGGTTCCTGTCATCTCCCCTATGTCTGCAATGTAGATTTGAAGGCTCACTTCTTCATGTTTACTCCCAGCTCCTTGGATAAAGGCTCTGTGCTTATACTGCTGAGTTTCCTGCTGGAGTTAGCATTGTGCATGCAACAACTATGTGTGTGAATGAGTGAGCCACTTTCCCTCTGGATACTGACAGGCGGGGGTCCCCACTAGGCTGAGACATCTCCTTGAAGACATGGATGGAGTTGCCTAATCCTGGGCACACAGTAAACCCTCAGTAAATGTTGAACGAACACATAATAACAGCTTAATAAGCATCTGTTGAATGAATGGGAACCTAGAAGATGTTCAATAAATGTTTACTGATGAAAGATTAGGGGACAAGATTCAGTCCCCACGATATATTTATCAGCAATTGTCTTAGCTCAGGATGCTGTAACAGAATACCATAGACTGTGGGACTTAACCAACACGAATTTCCTTCTCACAGTCTGGAGGCTGGGAAGTCCAAGATCAAAATGCTGGCAGATTCACTTGCTAGTGAGGGCTCTCTTCCTTGCTTGCAGACAGCCACCTTGCTGTGCCCTCACGTGGAAGAGAGATGGAGAAATCCTTTCTTTCTTCCTCTTCTTATAAGGGCACTGATGCTATCATGAGAAACTCTCATGCCCTCATTTGAACCTAATTACCTCTTAAAGGCTCCACATGTAAATATAGCTACATTGGGGATTAGAGCTTCAACTAATGATTTTGAATTCAACCAAAGAATTCAACTATGAATTTGGGGGGGACACAAACATACAGTTCATAAGAGTAATAGTTATGAAGCATATACTGTATTCCAGATCTTAGATGGAACTCTGCAGGGGGAATGACAGAGTAGATAATGCCCTTGTATCCTACTCCTTGGGGAATTTAGGATCTATTAGGCGAGACAGTCCATAACACATGGGAAGGAGCAGGTGGTAAAGAATGGGTACTCAGAGTAAGGACTCTGAAGACAGGACATTCAGCGTGATGGTGGGGAAGGACATCACTCCTCACTCACCTTTCACTAAGAAGGAGGAAGCCAGGCTTGGACTGACTACTGTAGTAGGTGCTGCCTCCTGGAAAAGTCAACCCCCCTCAAATCCTGAAGGCTGGTCCTCTTGGATGTCCCACAGTCCCACTCTGCCAGGTATCTGATGCCCCAGGGACAGAGCAGATTATAACACAAGGGTTGGAATCAGATTAACTGAGATTTGCAATCTGGACTATGACTCCTACTAGCTTCTGAGAACTTGACCAAATTACTTAACCTCTTGTGCTTCAATTTCCTCTTCTGTAAAATAGCAATAATAATAGGACCCACTCTTAGGGTTGTGAATATAATGAAAATAAAGCATCTGGTGCAGAGAAAGACCTGGTCTGGCTGAGAATTGGGGGTTTCTGGTTGGATCACCTCCAACAAGATTATAGCATTCTCCACTCTTGTTGGAGGATTTGCAGGAGCCAATTTAGGGGCTTATTTGCAGCTAAGGGGACACTAGCTGGGTCCTGGAATTGACATGCCTTGGATCAGGCTTGACACCTGGTAGTAACTGCTAATATGTATTGAGAATATACCTTATTTAATCTTCACAACAACCTCGGAAAGAAGACGCTGTTATTCACCATCCCAACGTGGGAATGCCAAGTCAGATTCCTTACAGCAAACAACCTGCTGGTCTGTGAAAACAAGTGTGTGTGGAAAACTATTAGAAAGGCCCTCAGGAGTGAAGGTCCCTTATGGTCAAGTCCCCTTTATGGTTCAGAGATCATTGGATTTTCCTGGTCACTGGATTCAGTTCCTGCTGGACTGTAAGCCCCAGGAGAGCAAGGGCACCTGAGGTTGTCACTCTTTGTTGCACCGTCGCACAGTGCCTGACATCCTGCAAACACTCGGCAAGTATTTTTAATGGATATAAAATTAGCCCCTTGGGTACCTTTTTCATATACCTGGATTTCCCTGGGGCTGGAAGAAATTGGACTTTGTGACACTGCAGGCTGCAGGGCCGCGCTTCAGCTGAATCGCCGCGATCCCAGACGCCGGGAGGGGGCGCTCTGCGTCTCTCAGCCTCCGCCCCACCCCACACACCCGCTGGTCAGTGGACTGGGAGAGTTGGCGCATAACAGCCCCCTCCTGAAGGTGCTAGGTCGAGAAGCTGGCCTTCCCGCGAGGCCCATCTGCCGGCTAATGTTTAACCCGACCTCACTCCACATAATCCACACGAGGAAAACCCGGGTGGGGGTGGGGTCACTTCCAAATCACCACCTTACGGGCCTACCGGCCTTTCACCTATCACCCAACAGTTTATGAACCCCTACTCTTTGCCCGTTCACGCAGTGTGTCCTTTCATGCAACAGGTCACGATCACCTACTATGTGTCTATTTTCTTAAAAACGGAATGAACCTATATTCTTTGTCCATCCATTCTTGCAAGTCATGAGCACCTACTGTGTCTCCATTTGCCCCAAACATAATGAGCATCTACTGTGTGTCCATGTAACAGTTCACGAGTACCTACTATGTGCCAAACACTATGCCAGGCGCTGGGGATGCTGTGAGCTCGGACAAGGACACGCCATCAAATACATGAATGAAGGTGGAATTACGCCCGGAGGCAGATGCCTCACCTATAGAGGATGCTTTTTGTCTGCTGCTGGACTTTTCAAAGCCAACTGCATAGAGGCAGGGTCAGCTAACAGCAGCAGGGCAAAAAGGGTTTAAATCTTTTTAAACCAAGGTTTGCCACCGCGCAGCAGAGCAGCAAGAAGATAACTGGGCGGGGGCTCCAGATTGGCCCAAACAAAACAGACTCAAGAACGCCAGTCGAGTTTCAGCATCAGGAGGTAAAAACATCTTAGCGGGTGCAGGTTCGGGCTTTCTCCCTCGAGTCTATCCACTCATTCCACTTAGTAAACCGCACTGCGCTGGGCGCTGAGGGGCCAGGCACACAATCAAGGACCCCACGGCACTCCAACTGAGGACGCAGGCTGCCCCAACCGCGGGGACCAAGACGCGGGCTGAGCGGAAGCCCGGACTTTGAAGGAAACTAAGGCCGAGGAAACGGCGGTGGGGGGAGAGGAACAAGCCGGCGTCGGACTGGAGGGAGACACTAAGCCCGGCCTCAAACCCCGGGGTGGGCCGCCCCGAACCCGGAGCTGGGGCCTCTGCCCGCGGGCGCTGCCCCGCGTTCCTGGAACTGGGCTGGGCGGAGAAATCAGGGCCGGTGGAGAGGAATTCTTGCCGCCCCCTCCCGCCCCCCGCCGCCCGGGGTTGCGGGGGGCCTAGCCAAGGTGACCCCGCGGGAGGGAGGCGATGGGCCCCGCCTCCTTCTTCATCTTACCGGTTTTCGGGGCTTTTCCTCTGGGCTACACGCCCTCCCTCGGTCCACTACGAGCCCACCCCCTCCCCGGGCTTCCCCGAGGGTGGGACGTTCCCCCACCCACCCGCCCCCACCACCCCAGGCCACCTCCAGGCCATGTCCTAGCGCTGCCCTCGGGCTGGGGGCGGGGCCGTAGGGGGGGACCTAAGGATGGGGCCGAGGAGGACGCCCGTGGCCCGGCAGCTGCCCCGCGCTCCCTCCCTCCCTCCCTCCGGGTGCCGGCTCCCCGCAGCCTCGCTGCCCTCCGTCCTCCCCTCCGCTGGCCCAGCGCCCGTATGCGGCCGCCCCCTCCCCCCGACGCTCACGCCCCGCCTGGCAGCTGGCGCCCCGGGCCTGGGGCCGCCGCGGCGAGAGGGGTTTGCTGGGAGGGCTGGAGGGAAGCAGCGGGGGAGGGAGAAGGGAGGGCGGATGCCCCCTGCGCCCCTCCTCCTCCCCCTCCTCCTCAGCCCGCGGGTCCCTCCTCTCGCCGCCTCCCTCCGCCCTCCTCCCTCCCTCTGTAAGACATCCCGGCCCGGCCCGGCCGCCGCGGCCACCTTCCCCGCCGGAGCTGCAGATGTGGCGGAGCGGCCGGGTGCCGGGCGGCCGTGCCAGGGGAGCCCGCGCCCTGTGAGCCTCACGCTCCGGCCCCCGCCCGCCCCGGCCCCTCCCCCGCTCACTCCCCGCAGCCTCCAGACCGCCGGAGCCCGCAGTCGGGAGCTGGACCGCCCCCGCCGCCGAGGTAGGAATCCCCCGGGCGTCGCGTCGTGGGGACCGGGACTGGGCAGGGGGGCTGGCCTGTCGCGCTGGGTCTGCGGGGCTCGAGGGTCGCCTACCCTTACCGCGTCCGCGCCTCGCCCCGGGCCATTGTGAGCCCTCGCCGGGCCCCCTGCGCGCTCGCTCCCTCGCTCTCTGGCTTGCGCGCTCCCTCCCTCGCCGGCTCCTCGGCCCTTTCCCTCAGTCTCTCAGTCTTTCTCCTCCCCCCTGCCCTTCCTCCGTCCCGAGGCCGGGCCCTGCCGCGGCCAGGTCCGGGGAGGGAGCAAACTTCGGCGGGGAAGTTGGGCTGCTGCATTGGGGGCGCGCTGCGGTGTGAGAGGGGGTCCCCGGAGCTTGAGTAAGAAGTTGTCTGGGGCTGCCGGGCAGCTTCCCCCTTCACACGGCTGAGCCGGGGGTCTTTCTAAAACGGGATTTGAAAGGTGTCTCCTCCCTTGTCCCCGAAAGTCTTGTCCCCCCTCACCCCCCCCCCCGCCCCTGCTGTCCTTGGATAGAAAGGCTGGGGAGGGAGGTGTCCTGAGGTTCAGGACGGGGGTGCTGCCGCGTTTGCACTGGGAGCTAGAGTCCTGTCCAGCACTTGTTCCTCCCCTGATATGTGCAAGTAGAGAACCTGGCAGAGTGGGGAGGGCAGGGGTACCCAACTTGCCTGAGGAAAGATCTGGAGGGGGCGAGGCAGGTGCATCTGGAGGGAGGGAAATGCCTATGCCTTGCTTCCCCAGCCTGTCCCCCTGGGATGGGGCTGGAATCTAGGCTGGCACCTGGAGACCTTGGCACACTGCCCTACCCAGCCGGGTACTCAGGCCACAGCAGGGCAGCATACTGCTTGTCCCCTGTCCAGGAGGGCCTGCCTAGCCTGGCCTCGGGAGACAGCAATGGTTGCAGGGAGCTACCCGGCCCTGCCCTCGGGCCTGGGAAGTGGGAAGGGATCCTGGGAGGAGCCCTGGGCCCCCAGCCATCTCAGCCCAGTATCTTGGCTCTGAAGGGAATGCTTGACACTGAAGGGGCAGCCAAGCCTGCCCAGGACCTGGCCAAGGCTTGGGCTCCCGTGGTTCTTGGTCTGGGCCAGGGACAGGACCAGAGCTGTGGTCGTGGGAGGCAGCCATCCTGAGGGTCCTACGTGCCTGGTCCTGGCATCCTGGAAGGATGGTGGGGCTTAGCAGGCAGCTAAGGAAGACATTCTATTCCCCAGTGTCTCCTCCAGGACCTTCCTCAGCCCCCAGGCACAGGGAAGGGGAAACTGGCTCCTTCAGTCTGCCCACTCGCCCAGCCCTCCCCCAGCCTCACACCGGTGGTGCCACCGTGCCACAGCTGTTCCAGCCCATACATCCCTCCCCATGACCTCGGAGTCTACCCTCTCTCTGCTCCTCCTTCTCCCCTCTGGGCCACAGCTGGGCCTCCCAGCTGGCCCTGGCCAGTACTGGGGGAGGGGCTGCCCCTGGGGGCCCCTTCAGGACACCCCTTTCTGAGCTTCAGCCCAGCCCATTTCACAGCCTACCACCAACTCCACTTGGCCCTCCCTGTAGTCCACCTAGCAGGAGACAGTGCCAGAGGTTCGGGGGCACCATTTACAGGGGTTGGGGACCCTTTGGAAACAGCTCTGTTTTCCTCAGCCCCTTCCCCTCCCCCTCCTTTCCGGAGCTGCCATTAGTACTGACCCTCTGACCCCCCATGACTGCCCACCATTCCCTGTCTGTGACCTTTGACCTTTGGTGTTAAATCCCTCCAGCTGGGGATCTTCGGCCCCTGAGTGACCCTGGTGCAGGACCCCTGTGGGGGGGGGCCTCTCCCTGCCCCTGGTTCTCTACATAGGAACACCTGCCAGTTCCTCCCTCACTGATGGGGAGGGGGGATGTCCCAGAAAGCCAGACAGTGAGTCACCCCACTTCTAGGCACCACTGCTTTTGGGGTCACTGGTTTTGGGGTATATGCTGGAGTTGGGCTACAACCTGGAGGGTGAATAGGAAAAGCTCCCACCTAGGAGTCTGATGTTCTGGAATTGAGTCCCAGGTGGCCACCAACTCCCAGGGGTCCTTGGACCAGGCTCCTCTCCTTTCTGGGTCTCAGTTTCTTCATCCGTCAAACCAAAGGGTCAGACAAGGTGAGATTCCTGAGCTTCAGAGTCCATGAGAAGACTTGGGGTGGGGGTGTTGGGAGGGGGTAAGGCCAATGAAAGCTAACTCTCAGTTGTCCATGGGTGGAGCCAGTATGAATAACTGGATGCCACAGACATCCAAAAACCTCATTTTAAACAATCGTGTGAACCACGTCCCCCCCCCAGTCCCCCCGCCCCAAAGCTTTTATTGTTTCTAAAAGCCCAGCTGCAAATGGGTAGCCAAGCTATGTCTTCCCCTGCCTGGGCTCCCCTGGCTGCCTCACTGGGAGTGCCCATGGAGGGTGAGAGGGCAAACTGATCCCAAGGAGACAAAGCTCTCCAGGGCCCTTCCTGGGACCTGGTGTAGGGAGTCCTAGACCCCTCTCAGCCCCATCATGGGGGCCTCCTGCTTTTCTCACCCCTCCTTTCCTGGCCTGGCCTTGGCCCTAGGCGGTAGGAGTGTCTTCTGCCACCTAATCCTCCCAGGGTCTGAGCTGGGGTGTTGAGGGAAGAATGTATTTTCCTGATATTTTCCCACATGGGTTTCCATCTGCCCCAACTGGCTTGGAATCCAAATTTCCCATTTGGGTGGGGATGGGTGCTAGGCGGTTTGGGGCAGTTCCAGGATGACGAAGGGTGCTGAAAGCTGGAGCCAGGTGACGAGATTTGGGGAGTGTGGTCTAAGAGCTATTGGGCCCTTTGGGTGGTGTTTGGGGTAGGCCCCGGAAGCTGGAAGGGGGTGGGGTGGGAAAGATTGCTGCTCCCACCTCTCCCCTCCAGTGGGGGATGCCTCCCAGCTTCCTGTGTCCCAGGGCGTCAAGCTGAAAAGGCCCCTTACCCAAGTGGGAAATTCTTGGAATGTAGTAGAAAGAAAGGCCTGAGCTAGGTGGAATGGGAGGGTGAGGTGTGGGGGCTGCCTTTTCTGAGGCTAGGAGAAGTCTTTCTCTATTAAGGGTTATTACTGTCATTGTGTATTTCACACAGATGATTAAGGCCAGAAGGGTGACCCCTGGAAGTTACTGGGTGAGCCTTTCTTCATCCAGACAAGTGCTCTTCTCAGAGGTGGGGAGCATCACTGGCTGGTGAGGGCTCTCTGGGGCCAACCAGAAAGATGTGGCTTCTCACCCACCACTCTGCTGGAGCTGCTTTCCCGTCCAGGGCCTGTGAAATGGCCCTAAGAGAGAGGCTGAGGCCCAGACGTGTGTCTGAGGGTTCACCTCTCTGAGAATACCAGGACACCCAGCCTTGCCCCAGCCTGCTACTAGCCCTAGGTGTGGGGGACCACAGTTCCTTCGAGACCCTTGGGACACACCTGCCCAGGGTTTCCCAGGTGGATGCTTCAGCCTCACCCTGGAGGATGCTAATTTGGGTATGACCAGGCAGGGACTCCCATTGTCAACCAGGACCCCTAGTGCTTTATTGATCAGCCAGGGCTGGGGCAGTTGCTTAGATGCTGGGACATAGAAGGGTTCACTGGGGGCGTGGGAGGTCTCATGCAGGGGTATAGTCTGGAGTAGACCCAGTTTTCTCTCCTGGCCCCCACATAGCCCCGTAAGCCTCTGCTGTCTCTGAACAAATAAAAATGCCATCTTAGGTCCTCACAAAGAGGGCAGGGGGTGAAGTGGGTCAGGGATAGAGCAGCAGGGTGGGAACGCCTGGTAACAACTCCTGGAAAAAAATCAACAATGCCTTGCAAAGGCCCCTCGAACTTTGTAGGCATTAACATTTATCACTTGAAATTATTACCTTAACCTTGTGAGAGAGATCCATAGATCTCTATTAGACAAATGAGGAAATTGAAGCTCAGGACGGAAAAGGGCCTGCTGTGGATGGCGTAGTGGTGTTCGATGGCCAGTTTCCCAGCCTGGGATGAGAAGGGACCCTGCTCCCGAGGGGAGCCTGGAGTTGGCCTCGGCAGCTGTGCACACCAGGCCCTAAACATCCATCCTTTCCCTGGGCTGATCCTCTTGGCCTCCGCCCCAGACCTGTCTGCTAGCCCAGGTTTGCAGGGGTCCCTGGCCCTTTTTTCCCTTATAGGGAACCTCTGGGAGCTTCCACACAGCTAGTCCCCAGGGAGCCCCAGTAGTCTGACTGTCCTGCCTGGGATGTCTCTCCAAGCTCCCTCAGGCTGGGCAGTGGAGGCCCTGGATCTGAGCATCTTGATGGGGAGAGCTCTGGCCTTCTGCGCCCCCTCCCAGATGAGATGGATGGTTCTGGTTAACTAGTGGCCAGGCTAGGAGGGGCCTGGGGAAGCATAGAGATGGGAAATGATTCTAATGGGGGAGCTTCCTATCTTTTCCAGATGCCCCTGGTGGGGGATGGGAAGGGGCTGAGGATCTTCCAGGCCATGACTGGAGTTGGCTGGTGTCTCCTCAGGCCCTTTGTCTGCACTGCCTAAGAAGCCAGGTAGTACCTGCCACAGCGGGGTGCCTGATGTTCCAGTGTGACTTTTGCACATGTGCTGGCTGCCTGGGAAGGGGACTCAGACTCAGCCTCCTACCCCGTCCTCCAGTCATGGCCAGGAGAGGGTGGGGAGACTTCAGAGGCCCCAGGGGGTTGCTGAGCTGCCCTACTGGGCACCTCTGGGAAAACAGTCCTGCGGCTGACAGAGAGCCTCCACAGAGAGCCTCCACCATTAGCATAATGCACACACTGGCCAGTGCTCCACTGGGACTCTTGGAGTAAGGACGCTGCCTGTGGGCTCTAGTTGGGGGAGACTGAGGCTCACATTTGAGGGGTTTGCTATGGGGTCACTTAGGGTCAGGGAAGGAGCGGGACTGGAGCCTAGGGCTATCTGATCTTGGCCCCTGAAATGTCAATTCAGTCCGGGAATCCCCCCAGCTCCACTGCTCCCCACCCCACCCCCATGCACTGCTGGGGCATGGCACGGGGGACAACTGCGTCTGGAGAAAGCCTCCTTCCCTACCCACATGTGCACTTAGGTCTGGCTGGGAAGTCTTCTGGACCACTTCCTCCTGCGTCCAGAGCCCCCCAACTCCACCCTTCTAGGCTTACTGACCCCAGCTGTGATTTCCTTGTACCCCAAGGCTGTGGGGCCCTCCATTGTTCTGTCTGCCAGCCACACCCTCCTCTAGTCCAAGCCCCTAGCACCACCTCTGGACGCCTAGTGGTCACCGTGCATGGGTGGGTGAAGCCTGGGCCCCAAGGGCCTGAAGCCAGCAGGCCTGGCATGGTGTTCCCTTTGGGGTTTGCAGGCTACCCCTGGCTTTTGGACTTGCTTTGCTGCCTGGAGTGGACAAGCAGGGGAGGGTGGGACGACTGGTAAGAAGGGCATGGGGTGGAGTCCAGAGTTTATGCCGGAGCCCCTGCTGGGCCTGGTCTTGTCCTGCTGTCCTGGGGTAGGCTCTGTGCCACTGCTGGATGGGAGTGGCAAGAAATGAAGCTAGGGGAACTGGGTCCTTCTGGTCATCCCAACTGACTAGAGCAATTCTGGCTGCCCCACCTAGTCCTGCTCCTTGGTCCCTTGCCCTGGACAGGGAGGAGGAAGCCCAGGCCCTGCCTCTTACCTTAACCTTGGGCAAGCCATTTCCTTCTTTGGGCTGTAAGCCCCTCCCTACCTGCCCACCCCATCTGGATGGTAGCACCACAGATAGATTCATTCACTTGGCAACATTCACTGAGGTCCCAGTGTCAGGGAAAAGTGAAAGGCAGAGGTGCTGTTAGGGGCATGGTCAGGATGCTTGAGCTCCAGTCCCATTCTAGGCTAACCCCCTCCTTTCTTGGATGGGAAGCTGAGGCCCAGAGCTGGCCCACATCACGCTGGGGCAGGCCTGGTTTCTGGCTCTGAGCCCCAGCACTTTGCATTGCTGCCCAGTCCATGCTTGTGGAAGGAGAGGGTTGTGTGGGGCTGTGGGAGAGGGGGCAGTGGTCTGCTCCATGAGGCCTCCTTTTCAACACCCAACAGAAGGCTCAGAACTCCCTGGGGCTCCAGAGACTTCCCTGCCTGCCCTTCTTGGAAAGAGGCTCAGAATGTCAGGTGCAGAAAGTGAATATCTGGGGCAATGAATATAACACTGTGTCCAGGGCTGGGCACTTAGGGCATGCTCAAGCGCTGGTGACATTGTGGCTTTAGTGATATATTAGAGAGGACCTGGACCCAGGGTGAGTGTGGCCGGCAGCACAGGGCTGTTGCAGGGCTAGGGAGGCTGCTCTTGGCAGTGTGGGGACAGAGCAGGTCCTCTGCTCAGCTCTCAGGCACCTGGAAGAACTGCTCATGTACAGCTGCAAGAAGTGAATCGGAAGATTTGCTGAAGGAGGGGGAGTAGGAGGGAAGCAGCAGCTGGAGGGGATTATGGGGACATGGAAGGTTGCAAAGCAGGAGCTAGCACCTAAGAGGTAAGCCCCAGGCTCACGGGAGCCAGGAAATCTTGAGAAAGGAGATGCTGCAGGGGAAGTCTGGGCTGGAAAGGATGATGGCACTCTCTGTGCAGAGCACTCCATGCCTCCCAGTGCCCCCAGGTCCTGGCCCTCCCCCTTGGGCCTCTTCTGCTGTATGACAAACAGTTTAGCTGTAGGTTAGTTGGGGCCAAACCCCTAGGCCTCTGCAGCATTGGGCCTGGAAAGAGTGTGGGCTTTGACCTGGCGGTAAATCCCAACTGCTACTTAAAGGACAGTCATGGTGACCTTGGCAGGTGACTGATCTGCGCTGAGCCTCACTGTCCTCATCTGGAAGATGGGGAGAATCACACCTAATTGTCGGGGTGGTGAGGATGAATGGTCATGGTGAGCAGGAAGCAGGCTGGCCAGTGCAGCCTGCAGAACTTGTTAGGTCCCGACGCTTCTGCTTCCTCTTGCTTTGCCCCATGTCCATATGGCCGACTCAGGTCTGCCCCCCACACTCGCAGGAGCAGCTTACCTCTAAACACTGTTTCTCTGTTGCCAGTGGTTCTCCCACTGAAGTCTGGTTGCCCTTCATTCTCACTTATCTGTGGGCCCCCCAAGAACAGAGTGGAGGGCCTGGCATTAGACTGCATAACTGAGTAGTGGGGTAAATGAGGCTGGGAGGGAAAGGCCAAAGTCCAGAGCCTGCCTTGCTCACCTCCCTTCCCTCTGGGACTTGGCAAATGCTATTCATTGGGCCTGGTGCTGGTCCTGTGGTGATGGGAGGGGTGGGCCCCAGGCCTCATCCTGGCTCCGCACCATAAGCTGAGATGCCTGGGTCCTGGGTCCCCAATTTTGATACTGTTTACCTTCCATGTCCTGTGTGTCTCATGTATGTGCACAGGTGTGACACATGCATGTTCCTGTATGTCTGGGAGTGCTATGAGTGCCTGTCCCTGTCCTGTGGAACCCTGGCCAATGCCTTTGCTGGCCCCAGAGAGCTCTGGAGGAGTGCCTAGCCCCACTGCCCACCGAGAATGGCAGTGCTGCCTGGCAGGTCCTGGGCTGCCTGTGTCTAGGCCTTGCTGGGTGTGTGTCCTGTCTGGCTCCCCAGTGCGGGCCCCTCCCAGGGATTTGGGCAGCCTGGGCCCAGCCCTTCCCTCCCAGCTCGCTGGCTGGTGGGTGGGTAGGTGGGCGGGCTGCCTGGCGTGGGGGCTGCTTGGCGGGCGCCCCTCTGGCTGAGGCCCAGGTGCAGGCAGTGCTCACGGCACCTCCCCCCCAAGCTGGGCAGACAGGAAAATACCAGACATAGTTGTGCAAAGGTGGCTGCAGGCGGGCAGGCAGCAAGGGGTGGGGGCTGCACTAGGTGCTTCAGGCCACCAGGCCTAAGGGAGATTTCTGTGCCAGGCTGGGCCCTGCAGCTGGATGGGCACACACATCTATGTGAGTGTGCATCTGCAGGCTAGGGCCCATGTGTGAGCTGCTGCCCCCAGCCTGGTGGCACCCTGCTGGCGTTGGGGAAGGAAGTACATCTGGGGAGCTGGGGCTAGTGAGGGGTGTAGGGGAAGCCAGCTGCATGCCTTCCACTTTCACCGCTGCCTGAACTATCTGGGTGACTTTGGCAGGGCAAGTTACTGTGGGGTACCCCCAGCCTGGGGCCAGGAACAAGAATCCTCAGGGCTACCAGTTGCTGGCACCTCCTGTGTGCCAGGCACCTGGCCAGGCTAGTCTTGCAGGATGCCCTGAGTCCCTACTGTGCCTGGCGATCTGGCATGGTATTGTGGTGCCTATTACAGTCGAGGAAACTAAGGCTCAGAGGGAGCGACAGGGACCCATTTGAGGCCCCACAGCCAGGGGTAGGGCACAGAGGACTGGAACCAGGTAGCCTGGCTTTGGGTAGCACTCTCTAAACATGCCTGCGTGGTTGCTGCCCAGCTGGGGGCCTTTCTGGGCCTCTGGCTGGGTCACCTGGGGTATTTGCACTCCAGGGTGAGGTCTGCCTTCCCAGTGGATATGGAAAGGCCCAGGGTGCTGGCTGCGCACCCATCTGTGATAGGGGAGGGGCCAGTCTTCAGAGCAGGAGGTTCCCAGGGAAGGCAAACCCCATGCTCTTCCAGGAAGTGCTGCCTGCCCTGGCCCCTCTCCTGGGACCTGCTGGGCAGAGGCCTCAGGATAAGCCCCTCCCTTTCGTTCTGGGAGGAGGTTTGCTCCTTCCAGAACTGCACAGAGCCTCTCCAGGGCCTCCTGGCGTTCTTTCCTTGATGCAGTCAGACTCTGGAAGGTGACTGTGAGATCAGCAGCTCTGGTCATTGCACAGGACAGCAGAGGCCTGAGGCTCTTGAGGGGCGCACCCTTGTTTAGTTGCCCTAAACCGAAGCCCATGTGCTCCCAGATGAGTGTGAAACTAGAGTGTCTGTGGGTGCAGCAGGAAGGGCCCATCCCCCATTCAGCTGTTCTCACTTTCTAGACTGGCCGAAGGCTGCAGAACTCTGCGATGGTGACACTTTATTCAAGAAGTGTGATTAAGTACCTACTATGCACCCAGTACTGTTCTAGGTGCTGCGTATTACATATCAGTGGAAACACTAAGCAATCATTGGATGTGCACGGTTACACTGATTTCTCCCAGGAACCCAATGGGAATAGCTTATTACTATTATTATCATTCCACTTTAGAGATGAGGACCCTGAGTTGACTTGCCTTAAGTCACAGGGGCAGAAGTGGCAGAGCCATGCTGGAGACTCAGGTATTCTACCCCATACTTACAGTCCTAAGTATGCTCTGCTGCCCGATCAGGAAGGGGGCCCAGGAGAGGATGAGGCCTGCCCCTGCCCCTCTAGCCCCTGCTGCTTGGCTGCCTTGGAGGGTGGAGCTCTTAGGCAGGGCGGAGTCGCAGTGGTTCCCAGGAATGCAGGACTGTGGGCCCTACCTTTGGCAGCATAACTGCCTGCAGTTCACCAAGCTTCCCTGTGGCTACCACCCTAGTCGGCCCCTCCAGCACCCACCCCCTGCCTGTGCCCCTTTTAGGCTCTGCACCTCGCTCGGGCAAACACCTGGGCAGGGAGAGGAGCCCTTATCCTTGTCCCTCCCCACATCCACTGGCACAGGAGGGGCTCATGATGGACTCAGCTTCTGGACTCACCAGGGTTGAAACCCACCTCTGCCACAGAGAAGCTGTGTGACCCTGGACAGTTCACTTAATCTCCCCAAGCCTTAGTTTTTGCATCTGTGAAATGGGGAGAAAGGAGCAGTTGCCTTAACAGGTGCTAGGCTGTACCCCAACCATCAACAACAGGCTGTTGGTGCTGTTATTCTGTATTATCCACCCATGGTTTCCAGTCCCGGGCTTGCTACCCATGGTGCAACCTGAGGCAGTGGTCTCTCCCTCCGGGCCAGTTTCTCTATGGTAAGAGCAGCATGTTGACAGTCACCAGACACCACGGCACCCATGGAGCACAGGGGAGGCCAGGGACTTGCTTCCCCTTTCCAGTCTGTATCAAGAAAGCCACATGGGCTTTTGAGAGTTGCATCTTGGTCCTAAGCTGGGTGAGCCACGGCTGATCAAAGGGTAGTTTCAGGGCTACTCTGGGAATAAGGGATACCCCTCATGTTGCCCTTGACAACACCCTAAGGTGGTGGTCAGGCACTTGACTCTGTGCTCCTGTGGGGTAGGCTGGGAGAATCCCCATCTTACAGAGCCACCCCCCTCCACCCCCGCCCAAGGAGACCCTGAGTGCTTCTCAGGGTGGATGTGCAGAGCTCCTCTCCGCCTCCACAGGACTGCTCCAGGCTTAGGGTTAGCTCACTGCAGGGAGGGAGGTTTTATCCAGAGCAGATTCTGGCCTGCTCCTATTAGCCTAGTGATCTGTTCAGTTTCCATACCTGCCCAACAGGGGGAATGACTGTGTCTACCCACAGCAGGGTTTTAGAGGGTTCAGAGAATTCATGGACAGTGCCTAAAAGGTAGGTGTTTAATGAAGGTCGACCCATTCCCCCCCACCCCTTTCTATATGCCAGCCACCCCAGCCACAGGATCCTGGCACAGACTATGGCTTTTGGGGGCTTCAGTTTCTCCATGGGTAGGCTGCCTCGTGCCTGGAGGGCAGGGCCGGAGGCGGGAGGAGCCGCCAGGTAGGGCAGACCAAGGTGGGGGTGGGGGGCCCTGCAGTTGGGGGCCCTTACTCGCCCACAGGCAGCACACAATAGCAGCCATTATCTAAGGCCCAGCCCCCAGGGAGCATGCGGGGGCGGAGGGGGGGCGGCCTGAGGGCCAGCATGGCCCACCCCCAGGGTGACCCCGCCCGGCCCCACCACCTCGGTGGTCCCCGCAGGGCCCTGGCTCATCCATTCTAATTAGTTCCTTTCGCCGCTGGAGCACGACCACCTTGGCGTTGCCTGCCCGCCCACCCAAAGCCGCACAGCTATCACCTCTGAGCCAGCCAGCGGGAAACTGAGCTGAGAATTCTGCAGCCGAGATCCCGGGGGAAGGAACTCCACGCTGCACCCCGGGGTACAGGAGACTCCGTGGCTCCCGCCTATTGTGGGCATTACCTCTGATTAAGAAACTTAGAGCACACGACAGCCGTCCTTCCGAGCGTCTCCGCCCTCCCCACCTTCCCTGTTGTTCTGAGCCGTAAATCGGGTGCTGGCCTCCGATGATTATCATAGAGCCAGACCCAGGGTTCCAGTCCAGCTGTCCCCTCAGCCTCTGGGGAGCTCAACTCTGGCTCTCACCCGCCCCTCTTCACCCAGCCCAGGAACAAAGAGCAGAGCCGGAGCCCAGAATGGCCGCTGGCTGGGGGGAAGGGGGCGGGGGTGAAAGAGGACACTAAGTGTGGCCAAGGAGTGGGGGTCACCATCGTGAGGGAAATCAGGGTGAGGCCAGCCTGGGGGTGGGGGTGCTGGGAGCTGTTGGTTTTTGGGGGTAGCTCCTTCCTCCTTCCCCAGGGGTTGGGTGGCTGAGCCTCTATCTAGGCTGGTTTCCATCAGAATGAACCCCTGGGCAAAATCCAAGAGCAGGAAGTGAGGGGTGGTCTCTGGGGGGTGGGGTGCTGAAGTCCTCCCTCTCATTATGGACCCTGTGCTCGGCCCCACCCTGGGAGGCAGGTTTCCCTTGGAGCCCTCTGTGCTTCTGGACTGAAGCAGTATGTCCTTCAGGTCTTCAGAACAAGGTGATCCAGGGCTCCTCCCTGGTCCCCCTCTGGCCTGGGGGCAGGTGCCAAAAGTATGTTGCTTGGTCAGTGATACCAGTGACAATCAGTGTCACTTTGAATTCTCAGTTTCAAACTGTGCTGCCCTCATGGTCCCCTTCTCTGGAAGGTTGCGGGGGCGGGGGGGAGGGGGGTTGGGGGGGGCGGTGTGGAAGCTGCGAGGAGGTGTGGCCCTAGGCCAGCCAAGGACCAGGCCACCAGCCCTTCCTGGCTCCTGAATTCTTAATCAGCATAAATATTTACTTCCTTCCTCTCCTTCCAGGCTCCTAGCACAGAGGAGCTTCAGGGAGGTTGGAAGGGGCCTGTGTCTAAAAATAAACAGGTGGAGGGACAGGCAGACACACAGACAGACAGACATAACTGGGGGTGGGTCAGGCAGAGGGCAGCTCCTCCCCCAGCCAGAAGGAGAGTGGAGGGGCCCACATCTATCCATCACTGTCTCTCACTCACCTGCCTGCCTCCCTGGATCTGGAGCTCCTGGACAGGGTAGCAGTCTGATCCCAGCCCCCTGGTGTCACTGGGAGCTCCTGGCCCATGCATGGCCTGTGGGGCAAACCCAACAGATCTGCAGGTACTCACCTGATGGAGTTTAACAGGGACAAGTCAAATAACAAAACCTGGGTCCCATGGCCCAGTGCAGCCAACTGTGCTCTGATAATGCGCTTCTCCCTATGCTCAGAGACTGATGTAGCTATGTGCTGGTGGAGTCTTGGGATGTGTCCCTAGAAGTCCAAGGGCCTAAGGGAAGGAGGGACTGCCTTGTTTCCTGCATGCTTGGAGGGTTCTTGGCAGAAGTGGAGCTTGTCTGGGGAAACAGATGAGCCACTGCTTGGAACTCGGTGAGGACTATTTAAAGCAGCCGAGGGGCTTGACCTGCAGAAAACCTGAGTGGGGACATGGGGCTGTCCTCCCCTGTTCTGTTCTGTGGAGAGAGCTCCAGGTAGCTGAGTGCATCTGGGCAAAACCCGCCCCCAGGGAAACACAAGTGAAATATGTGGTCTTTTACCTACCACCTAATGGTTAAGGAGAATTCTGAGTTGAACTGGGAAAACCTAGATTCCATGAAAGACAGGGAGTATCTCGGTGTTGGCTTGTTTAGCAGGTAGATTTTCAGGGTGTAATCATTTCATTTAACAAATGCAAGGACATGCATTGACTTCTTCACCACATATGAAAAGACTACTGCTGTAAGAAAACTTTGAATTTGGAATGAATTGTTGACCTTGCTCTTGGGTCATTTTTATGTGAAGAAAATTGCACCATTGAGACATTCTAAGAAAATGGAGAAAATTCTAGCATGAGAATTCATAATAAGAGAATATCATCACCAGTAAAAAATGATACATGCATTCATTTTACTGACTATCAGAGCTGGTCCACTTCCCTCCAACTCTACCTGCCCCTGGCTGGCCTGGCTGGGCCACAGCCCCCAGCTGCCCCCTGGTGGTGGCCCAGAGCCCTCTGGCTCCTGGTTCCTATAGGCACCTCTCCTCCTGACCTCACCTGGGAGGCAAGGCCACCTGTCCGCACCCCCATCCTTTGGGGTCAGGTTATGCTCAGCTTTGCCCCATAGGCTCTCAGCTTCATTCCTCAGAGGTGACCTCAGATCCCTATGGGGTTCGGCACAAGGAGTGTGCAGCAGCCAGTAGCTGAGGACCACTCGTGGCCACCTTGGAGAACACACTGCTCCTCTGGCATGGTTTTGGGTCTTAAAGCTCAAACCAGGCATGCGTCCCAGGCATGACTTACCACTCAGTCAGAAATGACCTTTGGAATTTGCCTGGTTATTTCCAGGGAGATCTAGCCTTAAATCTGGTAGCTCTACCACTTCCTAGCTCTGTGACCTGAGGCAGGATCTAAAACTCATTTCATGGCAAAATGTACTCTTTAGGCTTTGCCTTTCAGAAAAAGACTTGTCGGGCCTGCGAACCAAAGGATCGCGGTTCGATTCCCAGTCAGGGCACATGCCTGGGTTGCCAGGCCAGTTCCCGGCAGGGGACATACAAGAGGCAACCGCACATTGATGTTTCTCTCCCTCTCTCCTTCCCTTCCCCTCTGAAGATAAATAAATAAAATCTAAAAGAAAAAAAAAATTTAAAAAAAATATTAAAAAAAAAAAAAGAAAAAGACTTGTGGGAAGTGGTCATGGAAGCTCTTGAATAGGTGGTTGGCTCTCTTCATCGTACCTGTTGGCCAGGCCACTCGGAGGATCTCCCCACCTGGGGAGGCAGCCTTCATACTGCTGCACACCCACCTCCTCCCTCTCCTGTGGGCTTTGATGAGTGCATCCTGAGGTCTGGGTCTGGGGTCACAGTGTCACAACACAGCTCCTGTCTTCCCCTAGGTTCCTGCCTGAACACCAGCTTGGGATCTCCCCACTAGCTGCTGCCACCTCCTCCCCCAGCCCATCACTATGCACTCCTTGGACGAGCCGCTTGACCTGAAGCTGAGCATCACCAAGCTCCGGGCGGCGAGAGAAAAGCGGGAGAGGACACTGAATGTGGTCCAGCACCGAGCTCTACATCGGGAGCTTGGCTTGGACAATAGTCCTACCCCATGCTCCCCAGGTTCCCCACCCTCAGGTACTGTGCTGGGGTAGGGCAGTGGTCTCTGGGCCCTGATGGAGCTGTGGCAATAGAATGTCCAGTGTGTGTCCACCTGGACATAGCTGCAGCCCCTCACAACTTCCAGCTTAGAGTGCTCCCCACACTCTGGCCATTCATCCTCCCAGCAGTTTATGTTTGGACGTTACATTGTCCCCAGTAGGAGGGAAATGACCTGCCCAGTTTATAGAGCTGGAATGGCAGAGCCAGGATACAAATGAGGCCTCTGGGAGGATTTGAAGTAGCTGATAAGGGGGGCGGAGGGGGGGGGGTGCGGGGTTTACATGTAGTAACAAAAGGCCCTGAGAACCAACTCCTGGGCTTTGAGGCAGTGTGGGCAGCTAGCCAGGTCAGCAGAGATTGGGGACCTAGCCCAGCAAGTGTTTTTCAGGATGCTTAGGGCTCAGGCCCTCTGTTTTGCCTCTAGTGCCCCTGGACATCAGATCTACCACTTCTGAGCTGGAGGGCTCTAGAAGTAGCCCAGCCCAAACCTGTTTTACTGAAGGGAAGAGCACTGAGGCAGAAGGGGTGTGAGAAAAGTTAAAAAGGTCCCTACCTGCCAATATGATGGGAAACTAGGGTCCCTGGCTTCCAGTTCCTAGTCAGTTATTCACCGTGTCCCAGATCATTCCATCTGTAAAGCGGTTACTTCCCACTTCTCATGTCAATCGATGGCTGAGCTTTCACGATGGCAGAGGTCACATTTATCAGTTGTACAGGCTGTTGGCTCAGGTACCCGGGGTCCCAGGGTGGTCAGGGCTGTGGCATCACTGGGGTTTGCTTCCAGGGTCATGGCTTAGAATTCAGAGGTAGGAGGGCCTGGCCACCAGGACTCCTGGCTCCAGCAGCCCTGAATTATGCCTCTCTTTTAGGCTTCCTGCTGAACCCCAAGTTCCCTGAGAAGGTGGAGGGACGCTTTTCAGCAGCTCCTCTGGTAGACCTCAGCTTGTCACCGTCATCAGGGCTGGACTCCCCCAATGGCAGCAGCTCGCTGTCTCCTGAGCGGCAGAGCAACGGTGACCTGTCTGCAGTCCACACCACTCCGGTAAGGAGGGGAATGTGGGTCCTGGAGAGAAGGTGTATTAGTTTCCTGGGGCTGCTGTAACAAAGGGCCACAAATTGGGTGACTTAAAATAATACTAATGTATTATTCTGTCACCATTCTGGAAGCCAAAGTCCGAAATCAAGGTGTCGAGAGGGTTGGTTCCTTCTGAAGTCCCCAGAGAAGAATCCTCCCTTCCCTCTTACAGCTTCTGGCGACTCTAGGCAATCCCTGCATCACAGCTTTGTCACGTCAATCATCGCCTGATGTCACGTGGTTTCCTTCCCTCTTGTGTGTCTCTGTGTCCAAATCTTCTTTCTCTTATGAAGATTGGTCACAGGACTTAGGGCTCCCTTGTCTATACCCCCCTCCTAACTTACATCTGCAAAGACCTTATTTTCAAATAAGGTCACACGCACAGATACTGGGTGTTAGAGTAGGACATATTATTGTGGGGGACACAACTCAGCCTGCTACAGAAGAAACAGAAGGGGTCTAGGCCCGCTGGACCCACAGGGCACTGACCGGGTCTGCCCCTTGCCCTCTCCTACCAGGATTTCCGGCCACTGCGCTATCTGGACAACGTCCCCAGCTCCTTCCAGTTTTTCCTGCCTCTGGGTTCTGGAGGCGCCCTGCACCTGCCTGCTTCCTCCTTCCTTACCACCCCCAAGGACAAGTGCCTCTCTCCAGAGCTACCCCTGCCAAAGCAGTTGGTTTGTCGCTGGGCCAAGGTGAGTGGGGGCCAGGAAGAGTGGGGCAGGGCTGGGGCAGGTGGCCTCACAAGGACTTAGAACCTTCCCTGGCCCTGCAGTGTAACCAGCTCTTCGAGCTCCTGCAAGATTTGGTGGATCATGTCAATGACTACCACGTCAAGCCGGAGAAGGATGCGGGGTACTGTTGCCACTGGGAGGGCTGCGCCCGTCACGGCCGAGGTTTCAACGCCAGGTGAGGGAGGGTGAGAGCCGGCAGGCGGGAGGGGGCACGGGGGACCATCAAGCTGAGCTGTCTCCGTGCCCTCCCTGGAGCAGGTACAAGATGCTCATCCATATCCGCACACATACCAACGAGAAGCCGCACCGCTGCCCTACCTGTAGCAAGAGCTTCTCCCGCCTAGAGAACCTGAAGATCCACAACAGGTCACACACAGGTAACAGGTGGGGCTGGAGCGCGGTAGCTGGGCAGGCGGGCCATCCCCAGGCATCCAGGAGAGGAGGGACGTGTCCCATTGTTGACTGGTCCATTTCCGGTGCCACGTGCTGTGGGAAGCCTCTCCAGTGGGTCAGACCCTTAACACACAGGAGCGCAGACAGGCCCTCCTGCCGTACTGGGCATCGTTATGTTTGCAAGATTGACTAAGGCCACGTGACTGCAGCCAGTGTGTCTGCCTCACTCCTCATCATACCCCAGCACATAGTAGAGCCAGCGCTAGCCGACAGAGCCACACACCTGATTTTAAATTTCCCAATTGCCCCATTAAATTACAAAGAAATAAGTGAAATGAACTGTAATCACATTTTCTTGAACCCAGTATGTCCAAAGGGTTGTCATTTCAAAATTGAAAAAATATCGAGACACTGAAATTCTTTACTTCATATGAAGTCTGCAGAACCTGGTGTGCATTTTACACTCCCAGCACATCTCCATTTGGGCTGGCCATGCTTCGAAGGCCCAGTCTCATGGCTCCGTTCTGGTCAGCACAGGAGCAGACGTTTGGTGAATCTGGAGCCGTTTGCCCAGTAAGGGCTGCGCAAAGGGCAGGTGGCGTTCATGCAGTGCTTCACTGTGGGCTTGGCTCCTAGTAGGGGCTTTATGAAGTCTATAATCAGGTTCGTCAGTTCACTTGTTGAAGTGGGTGCTGTCATCTGCAATTTGAAGCATAGCACTAAGGTCCAAGGCACACAGTCAGGCCATAGGGATTCTGGGATTAACCAGGCTGGCTTCTTGGTGACTGTGCTCCACTGCCCTGACCTGGGGTCAGATCTCATGCCAGGTGCTGAGGACAACCCCCACCCCCACCCCGCCCCGCCCACCCCCAAATGGGACAGTCTGTCCTCACGGAGATTGTGGTCTGAGGGCTGCTGAATAGGTGGTAGGTGGGGGCAGGACACTGGGCTGGGAGACTCCTCACACTAGCCCTGCCTGCAGGTGAGAAGCCCTATGTTTGTCCGTATGAGGGCTGCAACAAGCGCTACTCCAACTCAAGTGACCGCTTCAAGCACACTCGAACCCACTACGTGGACAAGCCCTACTACTGCAAGATGCCTGGCTGCCACAAGCGCTACACGGACCCCAGCTCACTGCGCAAGCACATCAAGGCCCACGGCCACTTTGTGTCCCATGAGCAGCAGGAACTCCTGCAACTGCGCCCTCCCCCAAAACCACCACTGCCTGCCCCCGATGGCAGCCCCTATGTCAGTGGGGCCCAGATCATCATCCCCAACCCAGCTGCCCTTTTTGGAGGCCCCAGCCTGCCTGGCTTGCCACTGCCCCTGGCCCCTGGCCCCCTTGACCTCAGTGCCCTGGCCTGTGGCAATGGTGGGGGCAGTGGGAGTGGGGCGGGCATGGGCCCTGGGCTGCCAGGCCCTGTCCTGCCCCTCAATCTGGCCAAGAACCCACTGCTGCCCTCACCCTTTGGTGCTGGTGGACTGGGCCTGCCTGTAGTCTCCCTCCTGGCTAGCTCCATGGGTAGCAAGGCTGATGGGGAGAAGGGATGTGGGGCGGTGCCGGCCAGGGCCTTGGGCCTGGAGGGCCGCAAGACTCCTCTGGAGAGGACTGAGAGTAGTCGTTCCCGGCCCAGCCCTGAAGGACTCTCCCTGCTGCCAGGTACCGTGCTGGACCTGTCCACAGGCGTCAATTCGGTGGCCAGCAGCCCAGAGGCACTGGCCCCTGGCTGGGTGGTCATCCCACCGGGCTCTGTGCTACTCAAACCAGCCGTGGTGAACTGAACCCAACCCAGGGACAGCTACCCGAAGCTCCTGGCCCTGCCCCGACGAACAGAAACTCTTCTGCGAAATAGCAATAATGTCCTCTTGCTCCCAACGCTTGGTTGGCTGTGTTCCCCTGGCAGCCCCAGCCCCAGACAAGCTGGGCAGCAAGGATGGTGCTAGGTCATTGCTGGTGCCCCAGGCTCCCAGGGGAGGAACTGCCTGCAGGCCGGAGACACCTGAGCTCTTGCTGAGGTCTTACTCACCTCTGGCCCTCCATCTTCCTGCCCTGCCTTCCACCCTGGTGCCTCCCTCACCTAGTGGCCAACCTGGGCAGGTCACCCTCCCTCCCTGCCTTGTCTACTTGCTACCCATGTCCCAGCAGTGGGAACAGGTGGGGTGGCATCTGCCTCTCTGCCGGCTCAGTGCTCCAGCACCCCTTCATGTGGTGAGCTTTGACAAGGAGCCCAGGATTAAGGCCCACCCCCACTGCCTAGCCTCACCAGGCCCCTGCTCTGGGGGCTCCTTGGACCCCTTTCCCTCTGGCCCACCCTCCAGAGGGAGAGTAAGACAGATGAAGGCCCCTGCAAAGCCACAGGAAGAGCCACCGTATCCTTATGACAAGGTGCCTCCTACTCAGGGAGGCCTGCTCTGCCCACTGCCCCTTAGCACCCACCTACCCATGTGATGTGGCCAGCACTCCCCAAGGGCCAGCCCCTTCTCCAGGTTGGACAGTGCTCTCCAAGGTGAGGGGGCAGCTGACCACTCAGCCATTCCTTTACCACTGGTCTCCCTCTACTTTTTGGGGAGCTATTAAGTATGGGAAGGGGAGGTGCCAGGACCCTGGGCCCACCTGGCTCAGGGAAAAGGTGGGATGGGCCTGGCCTGGGGCAGTGTCCCCCGCCCCCTACCCTGCACTAGGGGCTGTAGAAGCCAGCAGGCTGGTAGGAGGTGGGAAGCTGGCTGGGGACAGCCCAGATTGGGATGCAACTCTCATTCTGAGGGTGCCAAGTCACGGCCAAAACACAGGTGAGGGAGAGCTATAGGCCAGTGCTCGCCAGAGGCCCTGGGCTTGGGTGATGGTGAAGCAGTCCAGAACGGCCATGGGAGGTCCAGCCTCTCCACCTGGGTGGGGGAAGTTGGTGGAAGGAGCCTAGACTTGTGACATGCTGTTTCCCCTGGCTTTTTCCAGCAGAGCCCCTTGTCCTAGAGAGGCTTTTTACTCCTAAGGTCCAGAACAAGTCAGGATGTTGATGTTCCACACACCTACTATCCAACCCTGGGGAGTGGTCTTTCCCACCAGGTCCTGGGGTTATGATATATGCTACCACCCCACCTCCAGCTCTTGCTGTGCCCCGAGAGGTAGCCTGGTGCAGTCTGGGAGGCACTGGCCCAGCCATCAGGAGCTGTGGCTCCTATGCCTGCCCTGTCCTTGGCCTCAAGTGAGCAAGCCTTCCCTTTCCCTGGCAGCAGAACAAGTGAGCTGCAAGACAGTAGTAGGGTCCTTAGCAGCCCTGCATTTCCAGATTCCCCCTGCTGTTCCTCTGAGCAGCTCCATTGACCCCTGCCCTTTCCTGGACTGCCCTTCTATCCCAGAGGGGTCACCCTGACCTAGCCTGCCCTAACAGGGCTCGGCAGTGCTGGCTCTGCCTCTCGAAGGGGCTGTGAGCGAAGCAGGAGGGAGCTGGTCTCCTTTCTTCGGGCCCCATCCAGGACCCAGGCCTTTTAAGTCCCCCACTGGGGGAAAGGGGTTTGAGGTTCAAGCCCAAGGAGCAGAGGAACAGGGCACTGGAAGGTGACATTAGCTCAGCATGTGACTCAGTGATAGACCAGGCTCAAGAGGGCTGGTGTACATGTTGTTGTTGGTTTCTTGTTGCACATTCCAGGATATCAGTATTTTAACAGGTTCTAAGTGCCTTTCTATCATAGCATACGTTTTTCCTCCTCTTGGCTCCACTGCTGTTAGCATAGAGTAAAAAAAGAAAAGATAAGCTAATGACTATAACAATATATTCCTCCATGTGAGAGGAAGTTTATAAAGAAACAATAAAAGTGAGTTGCAAAGATGGTTTCTGCCTTGGATGTGCCAGAAGCTGGGCCACCCAACAAGCAACCACGTCTGACTGCCCTGTGTCTGGTTTGGGGTCATCCACCCCAGACTGCAGCACCCAGAGGCTCTGTTCTGGGGTTTTCTCCCAACCCTGTGGGTGCCACCACCTCTTAATCTGCCACTGGGAGTGGGAAGGGAAGTAGGGGGGGCCGCAGATGGTGAACAGGAATGAAGTTCATAGACATGGTCAGGTCCTCATCCTGTCAGAATGTCCTGCCTGCTGTGACTTTAGTTCTCAGGAAGACCCAGCTCCATGGCCTCGGTGCAAGGAGAGGCTTCTCTTCCCCAGCCACACAAGGAGCATTCTGCCCAAATTACTGAGATGCCAGAGACTAACCCAGCTATGGAGATGCAGTCTGTGACAGAGCTTGAGGTCCCAGGGCTCTGTCCCCCAGCTGGAAGGGAGGGGGTAGACCTGAACATGGTGATGTTATAGAGGAGCCTGGTGCTGGCACTGTGACAGCAGGAGGGACTGTCCCCCATACCTGACAGAAGGGGCCATGGGTAGTAGGCAGGGCCAGGCAGACTGGCTGGCTTCTCGCCAAACTTACCCACCCTGGCCCCCTATCCCACCCCTCGGCAGACCACGGCTGGCAGGAAGTACAGTCTGCCTTTTGGAATCTGGATGTGTGCACTTGAGAAACATGGAAAAGACATTTATTACCAAACTATAAATTAGAGGTGGTGGGCGGAGTGGGGCAGAAGGAGCCAAGTGGTCACGTCTGGGGCCTCTGCTCTTTCTCTCTGTCCTCCTGGGCCTGGATTCGGAGTTCCTCCTCAAGGCGCTCCTTTGCTCGGACCACCTGGGGAAGGAATTACAAACAGCTAGGTAGGGTGGCCTGCAAAAGACAGTCCAGTTCCAACTGTATATCCTAGACATCGGTGGGCAGGTCCAGTGCTGGGGTGAGAAGGGTGGCCTGGGGGCTCCCCAGAGGCAAACAGCCCAGGGCACCTGTAGGCTGTCACCTGGGATCTGAATGGCTTCCAGCAACCCACCAGCCAGGGGTCCTCTTCCCTCAAAGCCATGACTGTTGGGAGGTCTGCTTTTTAGGCTGACACAGGGCCTAGGCGGACAGAGCCCAACAGGTGAGGCAGCCAGGAGGAGTGAGTTTAGGGGTCCTCCCTGAGGATGGGCACCAGGGAAAGACCCACACACCTTTCAGCCTACCAAGATCTGAAGAGCCAGGAACATGGCTTGCTATCCTCCCAGCAGCAAAAACCACTCACCTTTGACTGCAGGTAGAAGGAGCCGCCCACAGATTTATCATTCACCTTGAATAGGTGTTCATAATTCTGCAGAGGAGGGGAGACGATGAGAGGTGTGCAGTCTCTGAGTTACAGAGGCAGGGGAAGCTAGGATGACAAAGAAGGAAAACGAAAGGGCTCAACCCCTCCACCCTATGTGCCTGGAACTCTATGCAGGAAGCTGCTACAACCTCCAAGGGGCAGAGAGGTGGACAGAGACCCATGGAGGGAGGGGTTTGGCTGCTATTACCAACAGCTCTATGCCTACGCTCCTGCCTGTCTTGCACCTATAAACTAACAAGGGACATTGGCTCCCACAAGTTGAGTCCCAGCTGGCTGCAGCCAAAGCCTCTACCCTACCCCCTCTTGCCAGGCCTCTTTACTCTTCCCTATACTGCTGACCTGCCTGCCCCCCTACTTCTGGTCTGCTTGTCTCAGCCCAGTAGCCTCACCTTCTGGATATCCTTGGGGTTCAGCTTGGAGACATTGAGGATCTGCTGTGCCTCCTGGAGGCTGAGGCCAGAGAGGTTAGAGGCAGCTGCAGACTGGTGTCCGGCACGTCCCCGGGCGTCAGCTGCGGCCCGGCTGGCTGTGAATGTGCAGGTTAGCGGTCAGCCCCCAGCAGCCCAGACCTCCCCTGGCCTTCCATGTGGGTGGCTCACCCCTGCCAGGTGGCATGGGAGAAGAGACATAGCAAAAATGGCCAGAGGGTATTTCTCCAGGAATGGTTTGTTTTGGGGGAGGGGGTGGGGGAATAGTGAAGTGAGGACAGATTTGCTACACTGGTGGGCAGGGTCTGGTCACCAAACCTGGAGCCTAGTCCCCAGCCTAGACAACAATATTACCCTGTCCCTCTTTCCTCCACTGTACCCTCATAAAATGCATATAGAAAGTTGGGGATCTTCAGGCTACTAAGGGAAGCAGAGCACAGTTGTGGGTAGGGGAAGGCAGCAGTATTTGCCTATCAGTTACCTGGGCCACCAAAGCTGGCTGCCTTTGGTGATCACTTCCCTTTCAGTGACCCTAGATTCAGAAGTCAGTACACTTTTTCTTAGAGTCAGAGGCTAAGTATTTTAGGCTCTGCAAGCCAACTGCAAGCCAAGTTAGTCTGCGCTGTAATTACTGGACTCTGCCTTAAAAGCAGCCAGCTCCTGCCTGGATGCTTATGTCAACCAGGACTCTCGTCTATGGGAATGTCCCAGAGTCCAGCACCACCCCCACACTATGGGAAGTGCCCCAGGCCACCCAAGTTGTCAGAACCCCAGCCCACAGAGAGTTCCTACATTCACAACCAGTGTGGGTCGCTATGGGAGCTCCCACCCCAAGGGGAAACAGATGAAGCTTACCTGCAAACTCCTGCCGCAGGGCCCGGGCAAAGGCCCTGCCCACCACCTGTACCCCCATCACAATGATCTGGGCCAGGTACTTGGCCTGTGGGCAAAGCAGGCATCTGGTTAGCAGGCTGCAGCTCCTAGAGATGGTACCCTGGAAAGGGCTGCAGAGTGGTAAGGCCTCTGGAGAGTTGAGGTAATAAAGCAGAGAGTAGCAGCCACAGGCTCCCTTCTCTAATGAACAGCTTCGGTGGGTAGCTTCAGCTGCTCCAGAGACAGCAGGTAAGTGGGTAAACCTGAATGAGTCCCCAGAGGCAGACAGGAGCCAAGGCTAATGGCTGCAGGGCACAGAAGCCACTGGCATCAGGAATATTACTATGGCCAGGACCAGGGGCCAGTCCCAGACTCGCAACTCACTCAGTTTGCCATCAGAGCCAACAAGGGCGCTTTCTGTATTTCTAAGATCAGCTGGTCCAACCTTCTTTCTACTGGTGAGGAGACTCAGAGCCACTCTAATTCCCCCAACACTATTCAATGCGCTCCACTCAACACAACAAAACAGCAAAAACACTTACACCTTCCAGGAACACCCACGAGGCAGGCACTTCCACAAACATATCCAGGACCAGGCAGTGAGAAGAGCAAGACCTGTCCCGCCACTGGCTCTTGCATTTGCCCACTCCCTGAGAGGCAGCTCAGACTGCAACGATCCACCAGCCCCCACCCTTGAGCTCCCACACCCACCAGGCCTCACAGGGAAATCGTCCATGTACGGCAGTGCCACACAGCAGTCTCCTACTCCAAGACCACATGGTTCCATGCACCAGAGAGGCAAGCAGGAAGTCGTGTGACCAGAGGCATGGAGAGGCACTGTAAGACAGTGGCATTTCTCCTGGGATGGGTTTTGAAGGGCAGGTAGAATTATGACAGGAATACTGGGGTTTACTAGGCAGAGGGACCAGAGGGAGTCAAAACTGGGAGAAAGCATAAGAAATGTCTGGGCGGCAGCGAGAACCTGCCTAGGGAACTTGCAGTTGGAGACCAGGAAGGAGGCCAAGATGGGCCAATGTGCAGATCTCACTGTAAAGAGAGATCAGGTATAGCCAGCACATGTGAAAATGACCGTATGAATGAGACGGTTCAAACTCAGGTGCGTAGAGGAGGCATGGGGCACGTCCAAGTGGTTTCCCTTGTTCTTTGTATTTTTCTGTCATTAGATTTCCTATCAGTCAACAAGAATCAACTGAGCCAGGATGCCAGGCACTGTGCCAAAAACATTCTATTTATTGTGCCATTTAATCCCAACAACTCAAGACACTGAGGCATTAAAAACAACACAATCAAAAAAGTTTAAAAAAAAAAAAAAGAAAAAAAAACCCCACACTGGAGCACAGAGGTGTTTAGTGACCAGCCCAGGAACACACAGCTAGCACTCGGGAAGGTGGGCAGGAATCCCAAAGCCAGCGCTATAATCCATGGCATCCCCAGGCTGCCTACTTCACACAGGGTGCTGAGGTGTGCAGGGAGAGTGACAAAATGACCTAACAAGGAGCAAGGACCCAACCCTGAGGCCAAACAGGGTCTCTTCAGATTCCAGTGGAATCCACACTGCAGAACTGGCTCTGTTTGGCTTCCAACAAACCTGCCCTTCCCTAGTGGGTGGGGCAGGACATGATTCTAGGCTATTGGGAATTTTTGTAATAAATGAAAGTGGTTTGGGCTTCACAAGTGTAGACATTTCCTAAGTCCAGTATTTCACACCAGAAACCAAAGCTCAGAGAAGGTAACAGGGCTGTCTTCAGGTGTAAGGACGAATGACAGACACACTGCTGACTGGGAAGCCTCGCCTGACCGCCCCAACACTGCCTAAAGCCACTCTCAAGTAGGACAGGAGGCTCTGGGATAAACTGCAGGTCCTGTGAGTGACAGAGGCCTACAGGCCACTAGGTGACTCCAGCGGGTTCCCTTGGCCTGGCACGCCCTCAACCCTCAGAACATACCTTCTTCTGCTGCCGCGCCTGAGTGCAACTCCATTGTACCACCTTGTACTCACCGGTTTACCTCTCTGCCCAGAGTGGTAACTGTTGCTAAATAATGAACGTTAAGAACAAGGCTGCAACTGGGCATCTCCCCCAACTATCCCCTGCAGGCTTCAAACCAAGTGGCATGGTGGGCTCATGATTCCTGTTGCCAGAGCTCTATGGCTGCAGGGAAGACTGGGCCAGCCTGCAAAGTTTCAGAGGCCACCCTGCTGGCCAAGGGAGCTGCCAATTGAGGCTACCAAGGTTCCTGTGAGACCCATCTCCCAGGGGACGCAGTATGGTGTAGTGGTTACACAGGCAAGCTTTGGATCACCTGCGCACAAATCCCAGCTGTGAGCCCTGGACAAGTTCTCATCCTCTCTGAGCCTTGGATTCCTCCCTCACCAACAATGGGGTTGCCCTAAGGATGTAATGAGGTAATGTTTGTAAAGTGCCTGGCACAGAGCCTGATGACACTGTAGGTGCCCAATAAATGTTGGCTTTCAGTTATTACTATTCTTTGTTTCATAAAACTTGACAGTGACCAGTCACTATGGAGTAACAAAGCTTCTCCCAATACAGCAGCTCATTTGATAGATTCTCTGATTACTGAGGGGAGGAGGCTGCAAAGAGCCAGGCCACATTCCCAGGTGTCTCAGAAGCAGTGTAAAAGAAAAGTGAGAATGCTGCCATCGAACTGGGCTGACACAACCTGGAATCCCAGCTTTGCTTCTGGTTAGCTGTATAGCCCCGGGCAAATTATTCAACCCCTCTGAATTTCAGTGCTCTGATTTGCAAAGTGGGGAGAACAACATCCTGCTCACAGGAGAGCTGTAAGGCCCCCAAGAGGCAATGCACTTAAGACCAAGAGGACAGACAGACAGTGGCAGGTCCAGAGCAGCTCAAAAGCTACCTTTGCTTCCTAACCAGATCCTATGTGGTGTTGAATGGTGTAGCCAAGCCTCTCACCCACCATTTCAGTCCCCAGACACCTGCTAAGCACCAGTTGTGTGTCAACTATGCTCAGCACTGAGGATTCATGGGGAACAGAGTGCTGCCAGCTGTATCCACCACAGATGATGAAGACAGCCACTGGCTGATGCCTCTCCCAGAAAACTCTAAAACATCCCATGGTCCAGAGTGACCCTCCACCAAAGCAACTGGCTGACACAGCATCCAACTTCAGGCCAAAATGACAGTCAAGAAGCAGAGGTCAGAGCCACAGAACTCCAGACCTGGGACCCACTTTGGACAGCACACATGCTTTCTCATCTGGGGAGTACTGTGGTCTAATGCAGGGCCACAGCCCTGTAGCTGGTTCAAAGGAGGGCAGTAGTGTGGAGGCTGGGGAACACTCAGGAATGTGGTTTATCCGACATCAGTTGCATCAAGAAGGGAGCCTGGCTTTCATACAAACCGATGTGCAATGCTTCCTTTAAGGCACAGTTCCTGGCCCTCAGGCTTGTGGGCATAGACGACAGCCACTGAGATTCACCCCCTTCTCTCATGGGTATAGACAGGGAGATAGATACAGGGCTTCGTTCATGCAGGACCTCTGCAAACAGCTGCTGGTATCAAAACTAGACAGGAGAGAGGTCAGGACCACAATTGTTGTATCTATCACAGCATTTACAGGCCCAGCCTCTAGCTGACAGCAGGTGCCTGATTCATATTTGAATGAATGTGACACTTGCTTAACCAAGTCGCCATCAGCTCTGCTGTGGCCAAACTGAAGTGTCACAATATCTAAGCACTCAGACAAAACTTCCAAATGCCTCCCACTCCCTCTTCTGAAGCAGAGTTCTAGCCATCCGCCCACAATACACAATTCTCTACCACCACAGCCTGAAAATTCAGTCCACTCCCCAGCCCTGTCCAGCTACAAATGGCTTATCTGGTTTCTTCTCCCCTCACTTCTCTCCATTTTCTGTCTACTAGATCAGCTTCCTGACTTTTTTTTTTAAGATTGTACTTATTTACTTTCAGAGAGAGGGGAAGAGCGAGAGAAAGAGATGGGGAGAAACACAGAAACATCTATGTGTGAGAGAAACATCAATCTCTTGCCTCTCGCACACCCTCGAACTGGAGACCTGGCCTGCACTCAGGCATCTCCTTGACTGGGAGTCAAATCAGTGACCTTTCAGTTTGCAGGCCAGTGCTCAATCCACTGAGCCACACCAGCCAGGGCTTCCCTACTTCTTTGCCTGAAATCTCTGCAGCTCTGAATTCACACACTATGTAAGTCATTCTTCAGAAGTGCACAATTCAATCCTTTTTAAGTGTATTCACAGGGCTGTTCACCTATCACCACTACTTCTAGAACATTTCATCACCTCTCCAAAAAGAACTCCATACCCTTTAACCTTGAATATCCTCCCTTCTATTCTGATACTGTCAAAACCCAACAGCCTTCAAGACTTAATCATCACTCCCATCCCCCAAGGAAACCTTCCCAGACTCCTCCTCTTTCTACCTTCCCATAGCACTTGTTCTTTTTCTAGCAATATATTGTCTTATTGTCTTAATTTATGGACTGACCTGCCTTCTCCTATATATAGAGGATACAAAACTCCTCCAGAGCCACATTTTACCCAACCTTGAGGACAGCTCAGAGTTACATATGGGAGTGGGTGTGAAGGACCCAGGCAATGAGGGCTCATCATAGGACCTCAACAAATGGCAGTGACTATTACAAGGTAGAAATAATACAGTGGGAAACGTGGAGTCTCAAGATACAGAAGCTGGACTCCAGATGTCTCTGACACTTGCGACTTTAACGGGGACAGTGAGAGCACTGACTTCATAAGAATTAAACAAAGTCTACATAGAGCTTAAGCCCTTATATTATCCTTATCACTGTCAGTTAAGAAGTGACTTCTAGAACCCTGAAGCAATCACTTGGTGAACTTATATATACAGAACCTCTCTGCGGGTAGAGCTAAGGACACTGCATTTTTAAAGGGACCCCAAGTGATACGACACAGCCAGTGTGGCCTAGGTCTGTGGACTGGCTCTAGGTGTCAATGGTACCGCAGAAACGCTCAGTTTTCAGTGTCGCAGGGCCTGCCAGCCAGTTTTGCCTCTTTACTGGGAAAAGCCTCAAGAGCCCGTTTCACTAGCTTTCAAATGGGGACAATAGGGCGACACCATCAACTAGCTCCGGGACACAGCAGGGGCTCGTGTGCCGGGCTGGACTCAACCTCGGGCTGCTCACACATGGGCTGGCGCACATGGCGATCACATCTGCTCGGCATTTTCCTGCCAGCCGGGCCCGCCCTGCCTTCCAGCCAGTCGGGTCTCCCCGGTTCCGAGGCCGCCAGCACCCGCCTAGGTACGCCCTCGACCCCGCTTCCCACCGGGCGCGAAGGGGAACGCGGCGCCTGCAGCCCGCCCGGAACTCGCCACCTCCACCCCGGGCCCGAGATGGCCTCCCCTTCCCCGGGCAGCCCGGGATTCAGGCCTCACCATTGCGGCCGCTCTACCTCAGGGGAACCGGCTCCGGCTCCGGCTCCCAAACCCCCGGGACCCGGCTCAAGGGCGGCCGGCGGGTCAAAGGTCAAGGGAAGCTGCGGAGAGCGCTTGCGTGACGCCACGCTGGGCATGCGCGTAGCGACCCACAGGGGCGGAGAGTCGTTGGTTACGCATAAAACTTGGGCGGAGTTGGGGGTGAGTCCATTCTCCGCCTCGGATTCCGAAGATAACCAGGGACAGGTGACTTGCTGTTGCAGGAACCACGCTGGCCCTCGTGCTTAACCTGGTGCACCCGGTGACGCTGAATAAATCGGTCATGTGTGGGCAGTTTCTTCCCTTGATTTTGCCAAAATGTGTAGAAAATATATGCAATAAACATATAACACCTCACAAACAGAAGAAGTGTGATAACGAATTCTCACAAATATTTAAGAAAAACTTCAAAATAGGCTTCATTCCAGGTTCCTACTTTCTACGAAGGAGAGCTCATTCCCTCTTCTTTCAAGTCTTTGCTCAAATGTCACTTTCTCAATGAGGGCCATCCTGACCCCTGCCAACTTTTTTATTATTTTAATGTACTTATTATATTGTTTCCATTACCATTTAGTCCCCTTATACTCCCCTCCCCTATTTCCCAACGTTTTTAATAATGAATTGAGGTATAATTCACACACCGTACGATCCATCCTTTTTAAATGTACAATTCAGCGCTTTTGATAGAACTCAAGAGTTAAATATTTTAGCTTCAGTTATAGTCGATAGGCTTAAGTGAATGCATATGGAAAGCTATTATTCCAGGAACTGTTATGCATGACCCAAGTGACTCCAGGTGGTCTACAAGCAATTCAACCTTTGTGCCCCAGTATCTAAGCCATTGAGTTATGAGGAAGGATCATCCTTGAAGCAGATAAAAAATTGTTGAGCAGATAAATGCTAGAAAATCACCTCTGGACTGCAACTTTTACCTGATTAACTTTTTCCCAAACCCCTTACCAACCCTTTCCTTCTCCCTATAAAAAGGTTGGCTTGGGATGAGATGTTAAGTCAATTTTTAGGGTACATAACCAGCCAACTTCTCAGATCACTAGCATCTGAACAAAGCACCCTTAAAGATCCAATCATTGTCTCTACTTACTGGTTTTGGTAGTGACAGGCAGCATGAATGCTAACTTTCCCAGTTTCACTTTTTAGTATACTCACAGAGTTACTAGCTCCAGAATATTTTTACCACCACCCCACCAAAGAAAAACTCGCTACCCATTAGTAGTCACCTCCCATTTTCCCCTCATGACCTTGTGACAAAGAATCCATTCTGTCTCTATGGATTTGTCTGATTTTAGAAAGATGGAAAAAATTGATTTGTTTTTCCAGTTATTTATGCATTCATTGGTTGATTCTTTTATGTGCCCTGACCAGGGATAGAACACAGAATCTTGGTGTACTGGGACAATGCTCTGATCAACTGAGCTACCTAGCCAGGGCTAAACCTCCATTCTTAATCCCCTTTTTTCCAAAGCTGTTATCATCTTCTAACATATATCATTTATTTATTTTTATGTGTATTGTTTATAATCTCTTTCCTCCCACTAGAATGTGGATTCCTGGTGGATACCTTTTATCTCTTTTCTTCACTCTTAGAGCTCAGCACCTGAAGAGTGGCTGATACATGAAAGGCAACTACCGAACGTTTGTTGAATGAATGAAAGTCAGGCTGCTTTGTGCTATTAAGGACCATGGCCCCTCTTTCCTTTCCTCCAACTCTCCAAATTCTTTCTTCCCTCAGCACCCAGGACACCCTTCCCTTTGCCTGAAACGTTCTCACAGCTCTCTCTGTGGCTTCTCAGCTTTTAGGTCTTAGCTCCCAGCTTAAATGTCACCTTCTCAGACCATGAACACCCTATTCTCCCTGCATCCCAGTCGCTCCCTTCTACTTAACTTAATCTTCTTTTTTAAAGTTTTCATTTATTTATTTTTAGAGAGGGGGAAGGGAAGGAGAAAGAGAGAGAGAGAAACATCAATGTGTGGTTGCCTCTCAAACACCCTCTACTGGGGACCTGGCCCACAACCCAGGCATGTGCCCTGACTGGGGATCCAACCAGCGACCTTTTGTTTCACAGGCCTGCTCTCAATCCACTGAGCTACACCAGCCAGGGCTAAGTTATCTTCTTTACAGTTCTATTTGCTTAGCTGCACAGTCTGGCTCCCTGCATAATACGACTATAATAAGTACCTTGAGAGGCTCATGTCAACCCCATCTATTTTACAGTATCTACCATCCAGAGCACTGCTGAATGCCTCTGTGTTAGATGAATGAATGAACTCTGAGGAGGATGTAGCTGAGATGGCCTTGGAAGCAAAGTGAGCCTAGGATCAGGAGGAACCCTCAGTATAGACTCCTGTCCCCTTCCCCTCCCAGCGAGCCCAGAGACCACAGCAGCACAAGAGGTGGCCAGCATAGAAAAGTTTAATTGTTGAAAATATTTCAGGCATATGTGGGCCAGCCCCTGTAGGGCTCACACCCCCTTAATCAGGCCACCAGCCTATGATGCCCCCTTCTCCTGGCTTCAAGCCTGGGGAACAGGGTGACTGTTCCCAGACCCCTGACACTGATGCTACTCCAAATGCCTGGCAGGGGGCCAGCCCCCAAGGCCTTTGGCCAGAGTTGGGATAGCAGGCAAGATGAGATGGCATGTAATACCTGAAGGTGCTGAGTGAAGGCAGCTCAGGTCAGAGGAGGGAGACAGGGAGCCCAGGGCCTGCCCAGAGACATGCTACTGGCCCCCCACCTCATCCCACCCCCATGCTTCTGGCTCCACATGCTAGCAGGCAGCTGAGGAGAAGTGGGCAGTACCAGACAAAGCAGAGGTGCAGATAATCCATGGGTGTTTTAGCAGGACCCAGAGGACATGGAAGTGCCCAAGGCCCAGGGAAAGCCAGGGCTTCTGGGATGAGTTTTGCCAGAGCCAAGACGTGCCTTCCAGTTTGAGAGTAAGATATGAGGTGTGCAGGGGCACTAGGTGGTTCTAGAAGGTGGCAACGGCAGGTGAGGCCAGAGGTGGCTTAGTGGGCAGACTAGTCCTGGGAAAATAAACCAAGAAGTGAGAGGGAGTTGAGAGGTCATGGGGAAGGGAGGTGGCACATGCTGCAGGGGTGAGCAGGGGAGGGACGGGATGCCAGGCCCACTCACTCACTCACCCACTCGTCCTCGTCCACACCTTCGAAGGAGTCCTGGGGGAGTGGGTCCTCCCGATTCCCCAGCTTTGCCACCATGGCATTCAGCAGCTGGCAGAGTAGACAGAAGAGGTGGGAAGGGAATAGGACCTTTGACCCCAAGAATGTCAGACCCCACTCTGAACTGTGGTAAGGTTGTGAAAGAGCCATTTTCATTAAAGCCCCAACAAAGTCGACAGTTTTCATTGAAAAAGGCAGCTCTACAGAGATGGGAAGCCAGAGACAGACAGATTGTGACACACAGCACTGGAGTCACAAGGCAGCTGTCCCTGAACTTTGCCTTAGAGGCTCAAGCATGCACCAGGGTCCCAAATGCACTTGGGTTCAAAACCTCTGGTTCTGGTTGGGTTGGGGCAGGCCAAGACAGGGCCTCTCTCTGCTGTTCCCTGACTTCCCAAGTCCCATGTCTCATGGTGGGCAGCAGTCAACTTCAGGGCTTTGGAAGGTCTCCCCAGCAAGCTCTTTAACTAAGAGGGGTATGACACTGGCTCCTGTCCCAGTCTGGCTTGGGCTAGAGAACTGAAGAGCAACTGAGGGGACCCTGTGCCCTCCCCATGGCCAGCCCTGCCCCATGCTTACCTCTTCCTTCTTTTGCTGGTCTGACTTCTCTTCCAGGTAGAGTGCTGAGGACGGAGCCCTCCGGGCAGGGGCTTCACGGGGGGCCTGGCTCACTGTGGTGGAGCAAGGACACACATCAAGCATAAAAGTCCCTTTGGTGAGGGCTCTTTGCCCAGCCCTTTGGACCCAGCCACCTAGGGGATTCTGTGGCAGAGACTCCCAGAGGTGGCATTAATAGCTACTCAACCCTCTGTTCACAAGGCCTGCCCTGAACACCAGGCTGCATGTGGGCGTGAGTGAGTGAGTGTGTATTTGGGGTGGGGACTTGTGATGACAACACAGACCCTGAACTCTGTCCTCCAGTGGCTTAGAAACTGAGCCTGCAGATGCAGCCACCCCATCCTTAGGAGCCTCAGAAGTTTCTGCATACCAGCAGGGACAGAGGACCTGTCTTCTGCCCCTTTCTTGAGTCCCCACCCACTTCCTGCTTTCCACCCACCACAGTCCCTCTTCCTACCTGGGGTCATGCCAGGGGGCTGCAGGCTGAGAAGTCGGGGCTGTCTGTTAGCACCTCCCAGCCAGGCTTTGGCATTGAGCGCTGGCTCCCAGCTCACAGCAGTGTCTGGGAACACATCATCCTGGAAGAACTCTTTCTGCAGGGAGGGAGGAAGGGGCTGCCCTGAGGCAATGACCAGAGGCCCAGGGCATGCTGGCATGCGTCGGGAGGCGGGCATGGCAAGACCTGAACCCCAGTCTGGAATTTCCATGAGTTTCAGAATCTAAGCGAAGTAAGGGAACAAGTGCCCCCCAAAACAGTGAGAGGGGAGTCTTAGGACAGTCAGGCCTCAAACTCCCTGAGAGAGGCTGAACCCCCATCCTCACCCTGACTCGGGGCAACCGGAAGGCAACAGGCTCCAGGGAGGTCTGGCGAAGCCGCAGGCATCGAGCAAACTCTACTTCACGCACATCACACTCTGTCTTGGGCAGGAGGACGAAGCCCTGAGGGGTTGGGGAGTCATGCTGGGGCTGGAGCCCAGACCTCACAGCTGGGCACCTGGGCCGCCAAGGTGCCAGCACCCATCACTTGGGACCCTCAGGACCAGGGCCCATCCCTGGACAGTGGTGTACTGGCACATGTTTAATAATTGGCTCACTGGAGGAAAAACACCTTGATTTGTAGTATTTCCCTATTGCTATGGTTTGAAAACTACTTACTGCCATGGCTGATTTTCACTGACTTGTCGCATAGAGATGTGGGCGGAACATGCAGCAGCATATGCCACTGTATAGTGGGATGGCTAAAAAGTTTGTTTAATTTTTTTTATGTAAGGTGGCTCCAGCAGCGTTCAGCTGTCTTTAACTTCATTCGAAACAATTTTGTTAGACTGTATTGTGACAGCTGTTATATCAGTGTATGTTAAAAAAAAACTTAACAAAATTGGTGGAATTTTTGTGTAGTCATGTTAATATTGAGGATGGAAGAAAATGTGCAACATTTTTGGCATATTATGCTTTATTATTTCAAGAAAGATAAAAATGCAACTGAAGTGCAAAAAAAGATTTGTGCAGAGTATGGAGAAGGTGCTGTGACTGATGAACATGTCAAAAGTGGTTTGTGAAGTTTCTTGGTACTATTGACATTTTGGCAAAAAAAAATTCCTTGCTGTGGGGCTGTCTGATGCATTGGAAGATGTTTACAGCACCCCTGGCCTCTACCCACTAGAAGCCAATAGCAGGAGATAGCTGACATACTCAAAATATCCAAATCAATAAAGCTATTGGTGAAAATGAAAAAATGTATCTTTTATTTTACAGAAAAAACTAAATGGATTTTTGGCCACCCCAATAGTATTTTCCATTGGACAGATCTGACAGATGTAAATAACCTCAATGGGACAAAATAAAATCAGGTAAAATAATTAGAAAATGACAAACTGAGTATGTATGGCCTTCACTTTAAATACAATTTTATTTGCAGGTTCATATAACTTAACCTTATAATAGTTTAACATTTAGTAAGGGTTGAGTTTATAGGAGCCGCGGAGCACATCCCACACACCCCTGTACTTCCCCATATGGCCACGAGAGGGCGGGGGAGCCATGTAGTACCACCTAGGGAAGGAGGATGAGGGGGACAGGACTTGATGGCTCACCTTGTGGGGGTCAGGGGAAGTGAAGCTGTTGCACTCCAGGAAGAAAGGAGCCTCAGGGAGCAGCTCGTATAGGAACACGCGGGTGTCACCCTGGCAGGGTGGGTAAGTGGGAGAGAGGTGGCCAGCTAAAGCTGCCTTCACGTAACCTTGTCTCACTTGCCCACCATGCCCACTTGCGCACTCCAGCCTACCTTGCCTGTGAGTAGCACCAGTCTAGTGTCTGGGTCATAGCTGGGCAACAGGGTGGAAGGAGCCACGTCCAGCCCCAGCACTGCCAAAGGGCCAGCAGCCAGGGCCTTGGCTGAGTACAAGAGTAGCTGGCGCTCACTTTGGCTGTGGAGGGGGTAAGAGGTGTGCAGAAACAGGTCCATATTGCTGGAGGGTTGTGGGGCAGGGCAAGGACTCCACCTAGAACCCCTGTCTTGTAAAGGTAGGGGCTTGAAGGCGTCAGGGCCAGAGGAGAGGCCTCTACCCATCTTCTTTCATGATCTAGCCCTCAGAACTTCTAGCCTGGCCTAATGCAAGTGTCCTCATCTGCCATTCCACCTCAACTTCTCCTCCCTAACTACTGCCCCACTCTGACATCCTCCAACCCTTGGCAGCCTGGTCCTGGCCCTGGCACCTGTTCTGTGGCCTCTGGCCCACTGAATCTGGACTTTTCTCCCTAGGGTCTGTTTCCTGTCCTCTGCTCCGGCCAGACTGGTTAGCTTCCTAACTGGTTAGCTGTCCACCCACAATTGATACCCTCTGGTTGCTAGCCCCTTTGTGACCCAGTTCAGATGAAACCTCCCCTCACAAGGCTATCTCTAATCCTTCCTCCAAAATGACAAATGCTCAGTCCTTGGCCCTCTCCAGTAGGCTTGCTTCTGTGTTTCATGCACTGCACCCAGTCCCCACCAGGCATGGGCTCCTTGCAGCAGGCCCAGCTTTCATGCCTCTGGGCCCCCAGTTGACTCATTCCCTCCCTCCCATCCGTCCATCCACCCATCCATCTAATAAGTGATGGGTGAAGACAGCTTCTGCATGTCTAATAGGTATATGTGTGTCTGGGGAAGGGGGACACAAGGGGTTCCTGAAGTCTGGGATGGTGGTTCCTGAGTCCCCACCTGTCAAAGCCAGATACCAGCAGACAGTGACCATCACACACCCAGACAATGCGGGCTCCACGGGTCCCCTCTGGCCCTGGGCCTTCCTGTTGGAATACAGCACTTGAGGTCCAGCCAGGCCTCTCACTGGGCCAGAGGACTGCCCCCAGCCCATCTTGCCCATCTTGCTTACCTGCAGGGGCTCAGGGCTACTCCGGGGCTCATAGACCCGCAAGCGTCCATCCTTGCAGACAGTGGCCAGCTGCTGCCCATTAGGACTCCAGGCCAAGCCAAATATCTGGGGGCAAGTGGGGAGGTGAGAGGTAGCCTCTTGCCCTGTGGCTGGGCACTTGTTCCCAAAGCTATCCTACCTGGTCCTGGTGGCCCAGCAGCCTCAACCGCTCGACTCTAGCCTGAAGGTCCCAGATTCGAATGGTAAGGTCATAGGAAGAGGAGGCCAGCAGGTCAGCTGCCAGGGGATGGAAGCGCAGAGAGTAGATCTTTTCTGTGTGGCCTGGGGATGAAGCATGGGTGAAGCTGTAAGCTCCTCAGGAGTCACTGCTTTTCCCCTCCCCTACCAGGGCCCACCTGACCTGTGAGCACGGCCTCTGGCATGGTGAGCACCTCCTCCAGGCCATCTGGGGGCACCCTCCACAGACGAATTCTGGCATCCTCCCCAGCTGCAGAGAGCAAGCGCTCATCACTGCTGGGCACAAGATACCTGGACTCCCCCTGTCCCCATTCAAGACTCGAGGACCTTCCCCCAAACCCAATGCCCAGCCTCCTTACCCACAGCAAGGCGGTGGGGGTCAAAGGGATCCCAGGCCAGATCGGTCACGGCTGTCCCATTCTGAAGTGTGGGCAGTGCTGTGTCAGGCAGGCGGCCGGACTTCTGCAGCTGTGGGAGGTGCCCCCACCCCAAGTCCCATTAGTAACAGGCAGAGCTGCAAGGCAAGCAGCATATCTGCCCCTCTGCACCCCCACCCTCTGTAGCTGATGCCCCACTGCTGGATGGCCCAAGCTCTCTGCCTCAGCCACCTCATGTTCTGAGCCTTAAATGCCAACCACGAGGCCCCAGAAAGTGAAGGACATGATAAGTAGAGAGTGGTGGAAAGAGCTTGGGGCTCAGGTGGCCTGGGTTCCAACCCCCAGCTCCACCACTTACACAGCTGTGTGATCCTGCTGGTCACTAAACCTCTCTGTGCCTCAATGCTCTCATCTGTAATATGGGGATAAGAGCTGTACCCCTACATAAGGCAGCTGGGAGGATTAAAGAGGATGATGGGTGGATGCCTTGCACATGATTTGTGCTCAAAGAATGTAGACTGGTGTGACTCGGTGGATTGAGCACTGGTCTACAAACCAAAGAGTCACTGGTTCAATTCCCAGTCATGGCACATGCCTGGGTTTCGAGCCAGGTCCCCAGTAGGGGGCACATGAGAGGTAACCACACATTGATGCTTCCCTTCCTTTCTTTCTCCCTCCCATGCCCTCTGTCTAAAAAATAAATAAAGTCTTTAAATAAGTAAAATCTTTAAAAAAAATGGTGTAGGTACCCATTGCCTTTGGTGTCCTGCAGGGGCTTGGGGGAAGCTGCAGTAGGGTGAGGCCCTTACCTCAAGCACAGCCACCTGCCCACCACTGCTGAGCAGGGGCACAGCCACACGCAGATGGTTGGCACAGAAACCGTCACTCTCACCGGGCGTGGTGAGGTTGAGCCCCTTGAGGTTGGTGATGTGGCTGTCTCGGTGTAGGACAGTGCCCTGAGCATGGCGGAATTTGGAACTGGGGCCTGGCAGGCAGCAGGGACACAAAGCCTTGTGAGGATACCCTGCCTGACCACCCTCCACCTGCTCTGCCCTGCAGGAGGACCCCAGGCCAGCCCCGTGTCCTGGCTGTCTGCTCCCCTCACTGCAGGGTCATGCAGGGCACATGCCCAAGCCCAGACATCTGCTGGTCCAGTTGACACAATTTGCCCAGAATGGTGCCTGGGAATGAAACCTGAGGTATCTCAGTGGAAGCCAAGGGCCCCAGGGAACATCCAAGCTGCCCTCTTCCAGATGAGACTGACTTTATATCATAGATGTGACTCCATCAGGAGGGGAGACAGGGCTGGGGTACAGAGGATGGGCTGGGGGTGAAAGGGTGAGCTCTCCCCCTTACCACCCACTTACCCAGAAGGCTCTGCAGTGACCTCTGGCTGGGGCTGGTGCCAATGCCACTGGTGCTAGAGAGCGAGGGCCCCAGGCTAGACGGCGTGGAGGGTGAGATCAGAGAGCTGGGAGGGGAGGAGAAGCCCTCCTGGGAGCAAACACCCAGGGTCAGCCACAGGTCTGGGTGTGTTGGCCAAAGAGAGAGGATGCTGGGATCACAGCTCTGGGCCCCTCTTCCCAGGCCATGGGAAACTGAGCTGGGCATCAAACCCCACTCTGGGATGTGGGGAGGGGGCATGACTGCAGATGCTGACAGGGGCTGGGGTAATGTGGAGGTGAAGTGATTGTCAGACCGTGGGGAGAGCAGATGGCAACTACTGGCTCCCCGCATTTGTGGGCAGGTGGGCCAAGGGTGGTTAAGATCTGCCGTCATTTCAAGAAAAGCCAGACATATAGAGTTTATGTGACAGTCTCACTTTCTACTAAATGTTTGTTCAATTTAGAGAGCACTGTGAGGTTGTTTTGGTCTTTTATGCCTGACAGCTAGAAAAGACTCAAAAGGTCATCAGGGCTCCCACTGTGGTGTTGAGAAACAGGCAGCCCTGCCACTCACGCTGAGGTCCTTCTCGCCTGTGGGTGGCTCCACTGGCTGGGATGCATCAGGAGAGGGCTCTGCAGGGGGCACCAGGCTGGAAGTGAAGCTGGGGTGGGGTTGCTGAGCTGGGTTGAGGCTGACCCTCTGCACCTGTGGGAAGAGGCAGTGGTTAAGGTGTGGGAAGGTATGGGGACACAGGGCAACTGAGTTAGTGCACAGCTGAGTTGTGGGACCATGCATGGGGCTGCTGCCAGGGGGCCTTCCAGGGGCTAGTGGAGACCAAGAGTGGCCAGCCAGGCCTTGGCCCTACCTGCCGGTTGCTCCCAGCCCACCAGTTGTGGGGTTCAGAGGCTGGCACGCAGCCTGCAGTGTCAGGGAACAGGTCCTCACAGAACTCCACAGCCTGGTGACAGATAGGCAGGTGGCCAGTAAGGCATGAATCCCTCAGGCCTTCCCAGCCCCTCACCCAGGCCCTCCCTCACCTTTCGGGGTACATGGTAGCTGATGGGCATGATGGCTGTGTCACTCAGCTGGAGGACTCGAAGCACCTCACAGCCCATGACAGCCAGTGCCCTCCGGGGCACAAGGGCAGCTCCCCGCAGTACACTCTCCAGGAGGCACTGGGTCACTGTTGGGGACACCAGGGGAGGAGAGTCAGGGTGGTCAGGGGATGAGAGGGGAGGAAACAGGAGGAAAAGGAAGAAGAAAAGGGGAGGAGAAAATCCCTACAAAACAAAACAAAACAAAACACAGAAGGGGAGGGAAGGAAGAGCTTACCTGGGCTCAGTGCCAACTGCTGGGGGGCCACCTCGTAGCAGTGCAGCTGACTCCCACCCTGAAATGAGCCCAGCCTGAGCACCTTCACTAACCAAACCCTGGTGACCTGGGGCAGCCCCAGGTCCAGCACCGACTCTCCCTCTGGCTCCTCTCCAAGGACCTGCGCTACAGCAGCACGGCAGACAGCAACTGGGCACTGGCGCATGCTAGGCAACAAGCTGCGCCCTCAGTAGACTTTACCTCACCTGTTCATCACCAAAGTGTGTGCAGTAAGCACCAGAAGTACACAGTATTTACAGAGTACCTACTGTGTGCTAACACTGCTCTATTTTCAGCCTGTCCTCACGAAGCTGACATTTATGGATGGAGACTCGGAGGCCCGGACACTGACAGGAGGCCACTCAGTCTGGCACTGGTGGAGCCTGGGCAGCACTGTTCTAGTTCCTGCTTTCTGCAGGCGGTAACACCCTGCACTCCCCACTCTTCCAGCTGTCTGCTTAGGTCAAAGGTCAGGACCAGGACTGGCAAGTGAAGGCATCAGCCACAGGGGGCCTGATGTGGGTGGACATGGGTAGGTGGTGGGTGGTTCCAGCTTCTTCCTCACCTTTCCTGCCAGAACCAGGAGCCCGGAGTCTGGGTCCAGAAGGGGCATCAGAGGCCTGGGGGAGAGAGAGAGGGTCAGAGGGTGAAGCCAACCACCAGTGGGCAAAGGCAGTAAGAGGTCTGTGAGCCTTGTAGTCTCAGATAAGAGATCAGGCCATGCAACACAGTGGTTGGGAGTGATGTGGGCCCTCCAGCTGCATCCATCTGGTCCCCCAGGACCTCCTTTCTTTTCCCATATTTTCAGTTTGCCTACCTGCTTCACTTAGGACCTGTGCTGGGCCCTAGGCACGGGATAGCCATCCCTTCTCTTTGCACCTCAGCCCCAATCTCACCCCAGGCAGACCCCCCCCCCCCACCCCAGTCTGTCCCTGGTCCCACCTTAGCCAGCTTAGATGTTAGGCCAATATAACTGGGGCAGGTGAGAAGGTGCTGGATGGGGGGATCCCCTCCATCCCTATCCAGTGCAGTCAGGTGCAGTCCAGTACAGGTCTGCACTAGGATTTGGAGGCCATCTTCTTTTTTTTTTTTTTTCCAAATTATTTTTATTTATTTAGAGAGAGAGGAAGGGAAGGAGAAAGAGAGGGAGAGAAACATCAATGTGTGGTTGCCTCTCACATTCCCCCAACTGGGGACCTGGGCTGCAACCCAGGCATGTGCCCTGACTGGGAATTAAACCGGCGACCCTTTGGTTTACAGGTGTGTGCCCAATCCACTGGGCCACACCAGCCAGGGCTGGAGGCCATCTTCTTAATCAACCCAGGCTCCTGGGGCCTTGAGGATATCTTGGAGACTCAGACCACACCCCCAGCATCGACCTGGGGCCCCTATGCACAAGGCTGAGCCATGGGCCAGAGTAGGGCCTTCTTTGCTGCCGAGCTTCTCTGCCCCCATTCCTAAAGCAGGCCTGGGGAGGGGTGGTGGCCAGGAACATAGAGGGCAGGCTGGAGGTCCCCAGCGCCCCTGCTGCTCTGCGCCCATCTGGTCTTGGCCAAGGGCCTGTTGCTGCTGAGAGATTTATGATGCTTCCCCAGGTCCTGTAGAGGCCCCTTTGCAACCTCCAGCTCTGTAAGTGCTGCCTTCCAGCTCATGGTCTCAGGGGAAAGGGGCCCAGGAGAGCTCTGGCAGGTGCCTTCATCCATTTGCTTCTTTTAAGAAATTCTTTTTATTTGTTTTTAGAGAGAGGGGAAGGGAGGGAGAAAGTGAGGGAGAGAAATATCAATGTATGAGAGAAACATTGATTGGTTGCCTCATGCACACCCCCAAGCAGGAACCCAGCCCTCAGTCCAGGCATGTGCCCCAACCAGGAATTGAGCCTGGGAACTCTTGGTCTGCAGGATGACGTCGAACCCACTGGGCTACACAAGTCAGGACCATCCATTTGTTTCTTGCTTCTGGTCTTAGTCTCATGTCCCCAGGGACCCACAGGCCTGGGTCACTACCTCGACACTTGTTCCCACACAGAACCTTGTCCTCACTGTGGTCCCAGTGGTCTGAGGCCATCTAGCTGCGGCAGCTGCCTCCATCCCTCACCTGGGCAACAAAGAGCCCAGCCCTCTCCTCACCTGCCTGTTGACCCCTCCCAGCTAGCTTCCCAAAGCTTGCCTGTTGCCTACTTCCCCCTACCTTACTGGGAACTACAGAGTGAGGTGAGAAGTTGGGTGGGGCCATGGGTGCCTCCACTGCTTCCTGGAGGGCCCTGGGCTGGTCACCTGTGAGTAACACAGCATCTACTTACTTCAGACCAGACAGGGTGAGCTGGGCTCAGAACTGCCTTGTTTGGCCGGGTCTGACCACTGCCTGCCTTGGGGGTGGGGAAGGCAGGAAGGAGGAAGTGAATGTGTGGCCTTGGGTGTCCCCCCCCACTGATGCTGGCTTCAGAGGGGTTAGACACAGCCCCCTTCAGCAACTGTAACAGGGCTTTCACTAAATCCATTCATTCCTTAGGCAGGCTGGTCTGTGCCTGGCCCTTGACAGCCTACAGGTATGACTGGAGGTGGATGCAAAAGACCCTACCTCTGACCTCAAGGAGCTTCCAACCTGGAGAGGCAGACACAGTTAAACATGTGAAGGAGAAGTTCTCTGAGAACATATGACAGAGAGCAGAGGAGACAGTCCCATGCACAGGGGACATGATTCTTGGCAGAAAAAGCAGCATGAGCAAAGGACCTGTGGCAGATGGATACATGGCCTGGACAATGAGGATGAGGGGTTGAGGCTTGGGACGGGGAGAGTAGAGGCAAGACAGGGTAGGGTCTGGTACATCAGTAGGAGTGTTCTGCCTCTACTGAACAAGAAATGAAAAGCTGATGGCACATCTTAATTGAACGGGGATAGGAGCAGATGTACATCAAGCAGAAATCACCATGTGGAGATGGGTGGGAGGAGTGGAAAGAAAAGGTGATGGGTTCAGGGCAGAGTCTGAAAGCAAGTGGGCTGGAGGCTCCTGCTGCCTTGGTGAGAACTGGTGGGACCGTGGGTTCCACCACAGCATCAGTGGCTCACCTGTGCTTTAAGTCACCCTCCTTAAGAGGTTTGACCTGGCATCCCTGTACCCCCATCCTGTCAGTCCCAGCTGGCTGGCCTACTGACTCAGGTGCTGCAGGTACGGGGGCAGGAAGTCACAGAGGGCAGGGCTGGCTCCTCTGACAGGTCAAGCCTGTCTTCCTTGCCTCAGGCGGAGCTATCTGGGGAGCTCAGTGAGGCAGGAGCACCTGCCTGCCAAAGCACTGGCACAGGGAATAGGGTCATGGCACCAGTCCCACAGGCTAGCCAACAGCTAGCACAGGCCTGACCCCAGGCCTTAAAAAGAGAGCCAAGCCGGGGTCTAGGTCTGGAATGTAGAACATGGCCCCAGCTTGGCAGAGGGCCAGAGGTGGTGACAGCTGGGTTAGGCACCTTTCCTGCTGCCATGACACAGGGGGAGGGTTAACATCTGGGCCTGTTGCTGATAAAGGCTCTGACCTGGGTTCACTCTAGAGCCCAGATGTGGCCCCTAGCCCAGGTCTCAGAAGATGCAGAATGATGGTGGTGCAGAGTGGATCACATAGGGGAGGGGTCAGCCTCTGATAATTCCATCAGCTTTCCCAATATTCCTGCAATTAGTATGAAAGTACTGGGGTATGTCTGCTAGGAAAAGGGCAGCTTCAGTAGCCCCCTGGTTCTCCCCACCAGCCCACCAATCTAGACATCCAGGTACTGCCACTGGTCCAAATCAGTTCAGGTCCCTTGGATCTGCCTGTCACCCAAGCTGGGCAGTGGGGATCCCCTTGGACCAAGCTGCACCTCACGCTGCTTAGCTCCTGACCTCAAAGAGGTTCCAGGTAACCAGGTTCTAAAGGGAGGTGGTGTCTTGAAACCATATGAGGAAAGGATGGACAAACTGGGAAGCAGTCTGGAAGCTTCCCTTGAACCTCTGGGTGGATAAGAGCATGGCCAGAGTCCAAGGTGCAAGATCAGGATAGGGGATGGACCATTTAGGCAGGTGGGGTCGCTCCATCATGGAGAACTGGCTGCAGTAGTGAGAGGCTTCAGAGCCTGTCAGAAAGACCTACTCTTTAGATGAAGTCAGGCTGGTCTTCAGAGCAACCCCTCCCTCCTACAGCATCTGAGGACACTCCTGAGGGTGTTAGGATTCAAGGGCAGAGTTATAGAGACAGTCTGACCACAGCCACATGGTACTGACTGCAAACTCAAATGCTTCAGGAAACTGAGCGAGTAAAGCTGCCTAGTATGAGACAACTGAAATGGTGGGGACTGAGGTGACCTGTGAGCCTGAGGCTTGGTCAAAGGAGGCACTTGGCTCCAGCTGAGAGTTCCTGTTCAAGGCAGGCTGGGAAGTCCCATTTTAATGTGAAACCACCGGATTTTTAATGTTTGCAATGGCATCAGAGTTTTAAAAAGTCTCACACAAGCCAAATGAAACGCACCCAAGTGCCAGCTCTAGACCAGGAGCAGAGGTTTGCACATCATGCTACACATTCACAAATACCAGGATGTGCATGGGGTACAGGTGTGGGAGAGGCCATGAGGAGGCTAGGAGCTGAGACAGTAAGTCTGGGAGGTAAGTGCTGCACTGAAACCTGCTTAGCTCATTAGCAACTGGACATGGAGGCTGTCCTGCCTTTTGGAGGTTATCAAATCCTCCAAAGAAACCCCCTCCCCCCAACGCACACACTGGTGTGGCCTAGCTTCATGGCACAAGCCCTTGGGCCCACTGAGACTCAAGCTGGCCCAGGCAAAGGCCCTGGCTGCAGGCCAGGTTAGAAGAGGAGGCGGGTGTCCCGAGGCCCTCTAGAATTCAGGAGCTGAGCTGGGTCCCAAAGCTCTGAGGCATGCCTTTGACCACAAACATGGAGGGGGAGGAGGGCAGAGCCTTTTCCTGGAATCCTCCAAGGCAGGGGATTTTTGTGGACTAGTCCAGTCCCTGGCACTCCTCCCTCTGGCCCCCTCAAGGGCCACTGTCAGCTGCACCCAGGCCCCACCCACTGACATTATGGCCCAACATCCTGCCCCATCCCAGTCCCCCAACGCCACATACACACTCTGGCTTTGGAGCTGCCTGTAACTGTGAAGCCATCACCGACGTGGGAGAAGTGGTCCAGGGATGCTCACAGCCCTGAAAGCTGCTGGGTTAAAAGGAGCCCAGAATTCAGATTTGGCGTTAAGAGTTTTGTATGAGGGAGGCACTCAGAAAGGCTCAGTAGAGCCTGCCCAGCAGTTTTTGAAATTGGGATTAGCTACCAACAATAGAACATTGAGAGATTTCACCTAAAAAAAAAAAATCCGGACTTCCAGTTTCTCTTGAAAAGTCCAAAGCTCTGGCAGGCTGAGGCAGGTCATGGGGGCTGAATCCTTACATCAGCCCCTACTCCCTTCCTCTCCAGCTTTTCCAGGTCTGTACAAGCTCTGGGGTCTGCTCCGCGAATTTACGTCACCTATCTCTGGTGTGTCGCAAGCATCCGGGCTTGATATTCCGTCTCACTCAAATTTTTGCTTTCTACACGAAAATCAGGGACATGCTCAGAGTCATAAGGCAAACAAGTGGTAGATCCATCTGGGGCGTCGGGAGGTGCGGGGTGAGGACCAGGACGCCCAGCCAAATGACCCAACAGCCGAGAGGTGAGGCGGCTGTCTCTTGGCCCCGCTCAGCCCTGACCAATGGGGAGCGACCCCGCCCCGCCGGCGGCCGCAGCCCCTCCCCCCTGCCTTAAAGGAACGACCCGCCTCCCGCGAGCTGACTCCGCAGCCCGCGGTAGGGGTACACGGACGCGGCCACCTCGGGAACCAGGAACCCTCTGGTCTGGCCAGCGGGGAGGGACTGACGCTGCGGCCCACCCCGCCCGCCTCCCGCCGCCGCCACCGCTGTCCGGTGAGTGTCTGCTGGGCTGGGGGGCTGAGGACTGGAATTGGGGAGCACTACTGAGAAGGGTTATGCACATGCGCCGATCATGCGAGCAGCCCCCCTCCAACCCTGCGGCTCACAAGCACTCAGAGTGGGCATGCGTCCTCAGCCCCGCACCATCACCTGGGTCAACCCAGGCGCGGACAATCCAGTCCCGTGGCCGGGTGCGTGAGCTGGTCTGTGTACATGGCTCATTGGCAGGCTGGCCCGCGGGGCTGCGAGCAGACAAAATAAACACCCCCTCCCTCGCTTCCTCCTCCCACGGCTGGGCCCTCTGGCATGACCAGTTTTATGAATTAAACCCCTCTGAGGGAATGGCCACGCCATCATAGTCTTTGGTCGCTTTTACCTCCTCAAGTGGGAGTAGTCTGGTTCTGGAGGCTCCCATGTCCCTGTGCAGATTGGCTCCTTGGGATCCTAAGGGCCCTTGTCACTCAGGACAGAGCTGGGGTAGAGGGTGCACAGGCATGCAGGCCCTGGGGAGGTGTAATCAGGTGGCTGGAATGGTACTAATGCACCATTCCACACCCCTACACCCACCTCCCATCCCCAGTCTGTACTCCCGACGACACTTTAGACAGTGGCTGACTGGGGCCCAGGTATTAGTGTGCTTCATCTCTGTCTCTGCCAGAAGGGGCTTTGCTTGGGTTATGAACCCAATGGCCTTGAGCCAGCCTAGTCCTTTGTGTCCCAGAGCTGGCAGCACTGGGGCCTGAGGGTTGCTGAGGTCCTCCTGTGGTCACTGGCAGATCAGCAGATTGGTGCCAACCGTTCCTTAACCATTACCACACCAGGGTCATTGACCACTTCACCCCCTGGGGTCTAGGGATGGAGTCTGCAAGGTGGGAAGGATGAAGAGAAGAGACAATGGTCCCAGTGTCCCCCTGCTTACCTTTTGCACCAAGGGCAGGGGAGGCTTTGGAGAGAAACACCCTAGCCCAGTGCCCCCTCCCCAGGCCAAGAGCTTCTGGAGCTGGGGGACAGGACTGAATCTCAAAAGTCCTTTCCCAGGGCATGAAGGGATAGTTGGGCCGGCACCCACTCAGTAGGGTCCATTCAGGCTGGTCCAGTAGGCAGTGAAGTCCATTTAGGACCCAGCTGTTGGCAAGGCCCAACAGCACTAAGTCAAGCAGGGGTGGGGGGATGGGAGAGCAGTCCCCTGAGTTTGCTGTCTTCTCCCAAGGGAATCAGGCCCCAGAGCTTCTGTAAACAGAGTGTCAGAGGCAGGAAGAGGGCTCTGGTAATGAGCAGCCCAGCTGGATTCTCTCCAGACCATTATTTGGCCTCTCCTGGGCCCAGGGAGGGACAACGATGCTCATGCCAGGCTGGGGGCCTGGCATGGCCTGTCCTCACCTCCCTGGCTTCATGCAGCTGCATAGTGAAACAGCTACCCTGGAACCTGTGGGTCCAGAGAGTGAGATGGGATCAGCAGGGGCTGGTGTTCCAGGGTATTTGCTGGGATGGCACTACTGTCTAGACTGGAAATGGGCGGGGGGCGGGGGGGGGTGGTCAACACCAGAAGACCCTTCTGGCAGGTCTAGGGCCAGGGAGATGCCCTGGGCAGGAGATGGGTCCGTCCACAGTTTCTGGCTCCCACTCCCCCACCAACAGCCCTGGGGGAGCTGGGACAAGTCCCAGGTAAAGAGAGTTGAGTCCTCATGGGGGCTTATAAGTGGACCCCAGCCCTGGAGTAGGCAGCTCCTGGGGACAGGAAAGTGGGGTCCATCTGTGCCCAGAAAGCAGCTCCCACCTAGCAGACCAGCCAGTCAGTACCCTCTGGTGGCCAGAGAGAAGGCTGGGTGAGCCTCTGCTCACAGAAGCATCTCTTGGCAAGCCCTGAGCTCATGGGAAGGGCAGCAATGCCACCTAAATGGGTTAGACCCCTTCCAGCGCCCCCCTCAGCTCTCCTTAGAGTCTCCTCCCTGGGCTGGAGAGCCCAGGGCTCTGTCTGCACTGCCAAGAAACCCAGCTCCCCTCACTGCTGTGGAATTTGTGAGAGTTCTTGGAGAAGGGGGAGGGTATGAGTGAGAAGACAGCCCACTGGGCGTGTTTCTGGCGTGGGTGTGTGTCTGTGTGCGCGTGACTGGAGCAGGGCTATGTTTGGGGGCGGGTAGGGGTGCTGCGGGAGTCTGCATGCACGACGGGCGGGCGCGGGCTCAGCCTTCTTCCTTTTATCGGTTTCCACATTCCAGAGCCAGCCGGATTGCTTTCCTTTAGCTGGCTGGGCTGCCTGGCTGGCCAGGCCTGTAGGCCTCCCCCGCTTTTCCTCATTCCATTTTCCTGGGTATGAGGAGGCTGGAGCAGGCTCCCTTAGACCACCTCTGGTTTAGGGGGTGGGGGCAGGAAAGGAGCCAGTTCTTCTCCAAGGTTGGGGAAGGCCTCCCCACCAGTCTCCTCCAGGGAAATGCAATAAGGCTCTGACATTCCTCTGAGGCTGCCTAAGAGATTTAATTAAGGAGGGAGGAGAGAGCTGGCTAGCATTGAGAAGGGGCTGGGGCAGTCACTGGGGCCTGGCTAGGCAGCAGTGAAAAGTGAGAGGGGTAGGGCAGGGGCAGGGGCAGAGTGGTGGCCCCCCATGTCAATCCCACCTGCCCACTGATCGGCTCACAGATCCCAGGAAGGGCCACTTCTGGCACAGGGTCACCTAGACCTCCTCTGGGGCCACTTCCTTTTTAGGCCCTATGCAGGCCCCAGACAGCCTGGGCCCAGCTGACTTGGGGCTGGTGGCCTCCCTTGGTGACTAAGACCTTCCCCTGGCAAATTCAGGGTTAATTGCAGGGTTAGGACCTTACTTGATGGGTGCGTGGCCCTGGGTGGAAACAGGGCAGTGAGGAGGCCGTGTCTGAGCCCAGCCCTGGTGGCATCACACCTGCGCGTGCCGACAGTGGCATCTGGACTGGCCCATTTCTATTTGGGCCGCAGCTACCACATAGCTCCCGGGAAAGCCAGTGTCTTCTCCCAACAAAGTGGCACCTCTCCCAACTGAGATGGCACATCCCACTGCCCCAGGGGCCCACTTGAGCCGTGCATTGGCCTTAGTCACTGATCTTCCTGCCCTGGGCTGACAGGTCTGGTTGCTCCCAAGTCACCCACAGTGCCACAGGAGGTCCCCCACCTGGGGCCTGGCAGACTCCTGCTCATCTCCTACACTGCTCAGGGATATTCCCCTTATTGGGAGAAATAAGCTGATGTCCACACTGTCCTCTTTGCACCCTCCTGTCCCAGGCTCTGAGACCTAGCTGGAGGGGAGACTCGCCCAAGGAGCTTCTCCAAAACAACAGCTCTGCCAGGCCTCAGGAACTTTCCAGAACTGCTAGGGTGATTCTGATATGTAGCTGGGGTTGAGAAGCCCCTGGGGTTCCAGGTGGGAGACGGAAGCCCAGAAAGGGAAGGGAACTGGATGGGGCCACAAACTGAGTTTCAGGGTCTTATCTGTAGAACGAGCGGAGCCAGGATGGAGTGGTGGATGGAGTGAGGCAGAGACACTGAGATGGGCAGGGGCTTCCACCTTAAACATAGGGCAGGGCTCTAGCCCCCACCTGCAGAGAGGGCCATCTCTGAGGAACTTGAGGCTTTGCCATCTTGGCCCCCTTTCATGAGGGCCCAGGAGGAAGACCCCAACCTCTCTGCCCTGCTGGGCCAGGGGCTGCTTTGTCCCAGGGATGGGGAGACTGGTGGACCCGACCTGGGCCCTGAGCCTCCTCAGACACGTCAGCGAAACTGGAGCCAGCTGTCCTGGCTGCCGACACAGTCCCGCCTGCCTGAGGGGTTGGCAGACTCCTGGGCTGGGCTGCTGCCAGGCCTGGCCGGCAGTGCTCAGCCCAGGCGGGCCAACACCGGGAGCCAGAGGCTCAGGGCCCCAGGGTGAGGCCTGCGGTACTAGACCCCTGCACACACTCTGCAGTGCTGGGCACAAGAGGGGTATGCTGGCTTGTCCTTCCCCAGGAACAGTGAGATACTCCAGCCTCAGATGTGATTCAGCCACCCAAATGCCCAAGTTCCACCCACTTGCTGGCCCCTGCTTGACCCAGGGCTTTTGTGTGAGTGGGTGCCTTGGTGTGTGTCCCACACTTGGGAGTGGGTGGTGGCACTCTGGGTCTCCCTGAAAGCTGAGATGATGGATGTCCTTACTCATAGCCCTCCCTGTGCTCTCTCCCCACCCTGAGGTCATGTGCTGATGGGGGCTGCCCCCTCTAAAACTACAGGCACCTCCCATGAGGCTGCTCTCCTGCGCCCACACTCAACGGTGCAGGTTGGGGGGCAGTCTCTGCATGGAGGCTTTACCCTCAGCCCAGGGGGCCTCCTGTCTATGCTTAAAGGGATGCAAAGCCCCTTGCACACCATGGTGCCCTCCCCTGAGTCGGGGGAAGACAGTGCTCGGGTTTTGGTTTTAAGGATAACACCCTCCAGTAGCCAATGTTGCCTAACCACTCAGAATGTTCTCCAAGTATAAACTACCGGCCCTGAAACCAGGCACTATTACTAGCCCCTTGACTTCACAGATGGGGACTGAGATGAAGGCCCATGGCCAGGCTGCCACAAAGCCAGGCTGCAAACACAGGCAGTCAGATGAGCCTAAAGCACCATCTCAACAACTGTTCCTTGGAGTTTGGCAAGGCCAGCAGCAGAGCCCAGGCCTGTCTGCCTGCTGCCTCTTTCCGCCAAACCAAAGCAGGGCCAGGCCAAGGCGAGGCTGTGTCGAACCCAGGTGGTGAACAGATGCCCTGGACCCTGTTGCCCTCTTTCCACTATCCCCCCCACCCCCCACGAATGTCAGCACTGCCTCCAGAACTCTCCCCACACCCTTTGCAGAGAGAAAGGTCCCACCTCCCTGCCTTGGGTCAGTGGATCAGATATCAAAGCCCAGGCCCCTGGTCCTTCAGAGCTGCTGAAATTGTAACTGGCTGGGCAAGGGCAACCATAACCCACCCGCCACACTACCCTGAGACACCCCCATCCCCGATGCATGTGTGTGCACGTGCGCACGCATGAACTCCCCCCCCCACACACACACACACCAGCGTGCGCCCAGACAAGCAGAATCGCTTCCAGAACTTGTTAGGAGAACTTCCCCCTTGAAAACAAACAGAATGCTAGGCACTCAGAACAACTCTGGAAGGTAAGATAGGGCTGCTGAGAAACTGAGGCCCACAGGTAGGAAGGGACTTGGGAAGCTATTCAGGGACAACTTGGGTCCAAGTTCAGGCTTCAGTCTCCTACCACCAGATGGCTGTCGCCTGCCCCTGCAGTCAATCTTGGCCCTCTAGGTCCCCTCTGGGGGTGCTGTCTGATGTCCGATCTGCTCTTGGTGCCAGGCACACTGTGGAGAAGCCATCAGCCCCCACTTGTTTTCCAAAGCCCTAGTGCCAACTCTTTCCTGGGTGGTGGATCCAGGCTCAGGCAAGGCGCTCACCCCTGCCTCCTTGGGAGTGGGAAACAGATTAGCTGCTAGCTATTGGTGTCTCCCCAGCCCAGGATGCCAGTCACTCTTTTCCTGATGCAGCCTCTGCTCCCAGCTCCTCAGTGGGTTGCCACTTTGGGTCCAGACAGACCTGTAGCAGTTGCTACCTCCCTCTCCAGTGATGACTTTGCTGATTAAAGGGAGCAAAGGCCAGAGCCCAAGCTGCTCCCCTCCTCAGTGAAGGACAGGGAGTACCCCCCAGCAGTCCCCCTGTCTTGGGAGGTATGTACTCTGAATGCCCTGGGGACAGATGAAGAAAACCTAGGTGCTGAGAGAAGAAACCATTGTCCACACCTTACAGCTCTGAAACCCCTAGCCCAGGGTTGCCTGACTGGAGCACAGGCTCTTAATTGTGATCTTATACAAGTCCTAGGGGACACCAACGTCATAGGGGTGGTCAGGCTGGCCACGTGTAGGGTCCCCTCCCACCCCAGGCCTGGCTGCTCCCTTCCTGACCCCAGACTGTTCTACCAGGAGAGCTGATTCAGGGGGAGGTGGCTCACCCCCCACATGGATGAGGGGGGTGGAGGATGCTCACAGCCCACATCTGGCGGCCAGGCCAAATCCGCTGACTTCTGAGTCAGTAAGGGTGGAGCAAGTCCTTGCAGGGGAGGAGGCTGGGTGGGGTGCACGGAGCCCCCTTGAGGTGGCACTGGCAGGGCCAGGGGTGAATGAGGCAGCCAGGAGTCTAGAGAGCAGGGGAGGGGACACTGGTTAGGGGTCAGGGAAGGCCTCCCTGGCTAGCCTCTGAAAGGTGGTCATCAGTGTTAACTAGTGAGGGGCAGAGGCCAATGGCCCCCCTTCCCAGGCAGTGGGGACCCTGCAAAGGGGCAGGGTATAGGTGAGCCCAAACTGGGTGACAAGCCTTTACCTAGAACTGGCTTAAGACCACAGTGGCCACCCCTGTGATTTGTCTAATACATCCCAGAATCACCTGCCCCATTCCCACCTCATATTCCAGGAGCCCACTTTTCTGGGGGAGGGACAACCCAATGGATGGCAGGGCGGGCAGAAGGCACTCTGTGGGGAGAGACATGTTACCTGCCTTGGCCTGAGAGCTCGCCAGCGTCAGGGAAGGGGAGGCTGAGTCCCAGCACAAAAGGCTCTTGTGTGAGCAGAGGTGCTTGGAAGGGAGGAATGCTAGCCTCTCTGGGACTGTAAGGGCCCTGAGCGTGGGGACTGCTGCTGGGGGTGTCCCCTGGGTTTCCCCTAGAAGCCTGAATGAAGGGGCCCATGCTGTGGCCCTATCTTGTCTTGGGCAGGCCAACCTACAAGCTGGTGCCTGGACAGCTGGGGGAGCCACCCCCACCCTGGTAGGACTGGGCCTCACATCAGGCAGCAGGCCCAGCCACACCTGGACCTGCTTAAGGATCCGGCTCAGGATCAGATTTCGCTGCAGTGCAATGGCAGCACGTCACTGCACCTCCAGGAGCCCCCCTTTTTCTTTCTTCTGGGAGTGATGAGAATAGTTTCCACCTGGAATGGCTTCTGGGGTGACTTTAAGAGGTGGCTGTGAATGCTCAGTGGTGCTGGCATGTGGGAAGGGCTGTGGCTGTGCTTCAGTGTATAGCCCAGTGTAGAACCCAAGACATGGTAGGTGAAGGAATCTGGGGAGTCTTTCCAGGCCTGGCACTGCCTCTGGGGACACCATGCAGCCAACGTCTCCAGCTTGAGCCCTAGGTCAGCCAAAGGAGGCTTGGACCCCCTTACCTCTAGTTCTAGTACTGCGCCTGCTGGGGCTATGAAGACCATGGTTCCCTCCCTACGCACACCCTCTCAGGGGGCCACCTGCCAATTGCTCCAGCCCCTCTGCTCCTTTCCCTAGGAACTTTGCCACTGGCCACATCCTGGCCAGTCTACAGCTCCTATCCTGGGCAGGTCTGACTTCACAAGTGGAAAAACAACTGATCCCATAGTTTCCATGTGAAGTCTTCCTGCTGCGGTCTCTCCTCACTTGGAGGATGTAGAGCGTGGCGGCAGGGGCTGGTGGCCTGGGGCAGCCAGCTTCTCTGCTTACGCGCTGGGCTGACTGCCCACCAATCTCTCCCAGAAGCTGTGAGGAGGGGCTGCTAATCCGGGAGCCACCGTCCTCCCTGCTTGCCTTCCACCTCAACAGAGATTTGGGAGTGGAGGGTTGGGGCAAGGGCACAGAGCCTGATGCTTTTGACCACATGTTCTCTCTGAGCCAGAGAGGTGGGAAGGCTGGGGTAAGGTAAAGGTGTCCTTAGTGGCCAGTGAATGTTTGGGGGCCAGACCCTGTTCTGCATGTATTAACCCACTGAGCCCTGGTGATAGTACAGGAAGTATCACCTGATAGCCTAATGAGGTCATATGACTGTTTCAAGTCACATAGCAAGGGAGCGATGGGGCTAGGACAGGAACTGGGCCCAGGAACTGGAGACCTGACTCATAACTACAGTGTACAGAATTTGGGGGCAGGGAGTGGTAAAGGGGGCTTGGAATTCCTGTCTCCATCCTTCCTGGCATGACTGTCTCCTGGGCCCCTGACTCACGGTCTCCTGTCTTTCCTCTTTGCTCTTAGGGACCAAAAGATGCACTCCAGGGTCCCCCTGTTCCTGTTGCTGCTGCTAGCCTCAGGGCCTGGGGTGCAGGGCTGCCCATCTGGCTGCCAGTGCAACCAGCCACATACAGTCTTCTGCACTGCCCGCCATGGGACCACGGTGCCCCGAGATGTGCCACCTGACACAGCAGGCCTATATGTCTTTGACAACGGCATCACCACGTTGGACACGGGCACCTTTGCCAGCCTGCCGGGCCTGCAGCTCCTGGACCTGTCACAGAATCAGATCACCAGCCTGCCCAGCGGGGTGTTCCAGCCACTCACCAACCTCAGCAATCTGGACCTCACCTCTAACAGGCTGCGCGAGATCACCAATGAGACCTTCCGTGGCCTGCGGCGCCTGGAGCGCCTGTACCTGGGCAAGAACCGCATCTACCACATCCAGCCTGGTGCCTTTGATGCACTTGACCGCCTCCTGGAGCTCAAACTTCAAGACAATGAGCTTCGGGCACTGCCCCCACTGCACCTACCGAGCCTGCTGCTGTTGGACCTCAGCTATAACAGCCTCCTCGCCCTGGAACCTGGTGCTCTGGACACTGCCAATGTGGAGGCGCTGCGGCTGGCTGGCCTAGGCCTGCAGCAACTGGACGAGGGGCTCTTTGGCCGCCTGCGCAACCTGCATGACCTGGATGTGTCAGACAACCAGCTGGAGCATGTGCCTCCCGCAGTCCGGGGCCTCCAGGGACTGACGCGCCTGCGGCTGGCTGGCAACACCCGCATTGCCCAGCTGCGGCCCGAGGACCTGGCTGGCCTGGCAGCCCTGCAGGAGCTGGACCTGAGCAATTTGAGCCTGCAGGCCCTGCCGCACGAGCTTTCGGGCCTCTTCCCCCGTCTGCGGCTCCTGGCAGCTGCCCGCAACCCTTTCAACTGTGTGTGCTCCCTGAGCTGGTTCAGCCCTTGGGTGCGGGAGAACCGTGTGGCACTGGCCAGCCCGGAGGAGACGCGCTGCCACTTCCCACCCAAGAATGCTGGCCAGATGCTCCTGGACCTTGACTACGCCGACTTCGGCTGCCCAGCCACCACTACCACGGCTACAGTGCCCACCACAAGGTCCTTGGCATGGGAACCCACACCCGCATCTTCCACCCCAGTCCCCACCTGGCAAAACCCCACGGAGCCTGCTGCCAAGTCCCCAAGCCTGCCACCTGCCACCCTGCCCACCATGGGGCCTGATCCCCAGAGCCAGGACTGCCCGGCGTCCATCTGCCTCAACGGGGGCACTTGCCATCTTGGGGCTCGGGGCCACCTAGCCTGCCTGTGCCCTGAAGGCTTCACTGGTCTGTACTGCGAGAGCCTGGCGAGGCAGGGTCCATGGCCCACCCCCGCCCCAGCCACTCTGAGGCCTCCTGGGCCCCTGCCCCTCAGAATTGAGACAGTAAGCCCTACTTCTCTGAAGGTAGGGCTGCAGCGCTACCTACAGGGCAGCACTGTGCAGCTCAGGAGCCTCCGCCTCACCTACCGCAACCTGTCAGGCCCTGACAAGCGGCCAGTGACACTGCGGCTGCCCGCCTCACTTGCTGAGTACACGGTCACTCAGCTTCGGCCCAATGCCACCTACTCCATCTGTGTCAGGCCCCTGGATGCTGGGTGGGTGCCTGAGGGTGAGGAGGCCTGTGGAGAAGCCCGCACACCCCTAGCTGTCCGCCCCAACCATGCCCCTGTCACACAGGCCCGAGAGGGCAACCTGCCACTTCTCATTGCGCCTGCCCTGGCTGCCGTGCTCCTGGCTGTGCTAGCTGTTGTAGGGGCAGCCTACTTTGTGCGGCGGGGGCGGGCCGCAGCAGCTGCAGCTCAGGGCAAAGGGCAGGTGGGGCCTGGGCCCCTGGAGCTGGAGGGGGTGAAGGCCCCCTTAGAGCCAGGCCCCAAGGCAAGTGAGGGTGTTGGGGAGGCCCTGCCTGGTGGGCCTGAGTGTGAGGTGCCACTCATGGGCTACCCAGGGCCTGGGCTCCAAGGGTCGCTTCCCACTAAGCCCTACATCTAAGTGGGAAGGATGGACTACTAGGCTGGGTCCTCAGCCCAGCTGAGACTGGCCAGCACCCTCTCGCTGCCAGACCAAGAAGTTCTCAGATCCACATGATGAGGATGACACATTAGGGCAGGGGCTATGTGACTATAGCCAAGTCCCTGCCCCTCTCTGGACCTAGGTCTCCTCATCTAAGATGCTGGGACCCAGGTGAAGACCTCTAAGGACCCCCAGAGCCCAAGTGCCTCTGAGGATGGCATATGCCCTGTCCTCTGCAGTGTGCTACCTCTGGGGTGGGACAGGGCAGGCAGGCTCTGCCGTGTGCTGGTAACACAGGCCTAGTGCCACCAGGCTCCCAGTCCGAGGAGACTCTGGGGGTCAATGAAGGAAGCCCCCAGAAAGAGAGCAGAGGGAGAGCAGGGGTGAGGATGGGTGTGTACCCCAGCCCTGGCCCCAGGGAGTGAAGCAACAAAAGAAACTGGAAAGAAAGACGCTTTAGGAGCAAGCTTTGCTTTTGTTTTTTAAAATATATTTATAAGAGATCCTTTCCCATTTATTCTGGGAAAATGTTTTTCAAACTCAGAGACAAAGACTTTGGTTTTTGTAAGACAAATGATGATATGAAGGCCTTTTATAAGAAAAATAAAAGATAAAATAAAACGAGTGTTTTTCTGGCAGGGCCCCAGTACTCCGGGAGGGAGGGGCTTCAGGGCGGGTATAAAGGGATAGCCCTCTCTGTGGGGAACTGAGGGTCCAGGACCCCACTCTCTCCAGCAACCTGGACAACATACCCTGGGCTTGGGTGGGCTACTGCTGAGGGCCACGGTGAGGAGGGCAGCATTCCCACAAGTCCTGCCCTGGGTCTGTGTCCACCCAGCCTCCTCTGAGTACGTGGTCCAGCCTCCCAGTGCAGGAAGAGGGACAGAAGCTGGCAAGCTTCCAACCTCGTGGAAGAACAGTTTGGACAGCCTTCACCCACCCAGGCTCAGGAACTGCAGTGCTCCTGTAAGAGGCTCATGGCAGATACGTGCCAAGAGGGTCCCCAAGGGTCCATTCTCAGGGATGGGTCTGACAGGCGGTCCATGCCTGCCTTCCTCTGTGGAAGGGGTGCCTCGAGCTATGTCCTGCCAGGCCCTCATGGATGATGCAGGACTAGGTGGCCCACACAGCCCACCTGCCCTGCAGTCTCACTGCCCCTCTGCATGGGCTTTCTGTTCCAACTGCAGAGAAAGAGCCTTAGTTAAGGGCAGCACAGACCCTGAGTGGCCAGAGCCCTCTGGTGAGTGGAGAGGCTGTTAGAGATTAGGGGCAGATGGTGCAGGAGCAGGAGCAGAGATCTCAGTCTGGCCTGTGGAGACCTGGTAGCCCAGTGATGCACCTTTACTCTCTGCAGTACAGATGTGTTTGGTTTTCCAAAACTGCAGAAGTGAGAGTGTTTTCCAGGAAGACCACAGGCAGGGGTAGAGGGACAGGGAAGGTACTGAGAGCTTGGGAACGGTGATGGATACAGAGTACCTTTACCTAGTACCTTTTAGATGGTAGGGGAGGTAGGCCCTGGGGCTGCAAAGAGGCCCTGCAGATGCTGGAGTGCCTGAAGCTCCATGCCTGTGCCCCTCTGTGGGTCTTGGCCCCTGGCCCCTCGCCTCACCCTGGCAAAAAGGAGGCAGTCCAGTTGGGCCTGGGGAACAGGCCCTACGTCTTAGGGGCATTGATGTCAGAACCAAGTCAGGCCCCGCCACACAAGGCTCTGGATTCAATTAGTGCCTGCCGAGGGTTCTGGCATGAGAAGGGAGGAGGCTACCAGAGGTTTGTGGGGGCAGAAGGTGGGAGCAGTAGGCCTGGGTGGGGCCCCATCTTCCTGAGCCAGCAGTGGTGGCCCAGGTGGATTTCCTGTGGGCCTGGGTCTCATTACTGGAGCAGCCACGCTGAGCCAGCACCCCCCTCCCAACCTTGGCAGCCTAGTCAAAGGGGCCATTGTGGGCTCATGGGCCGCTGCTAAACACGGTGGCTGTTGAATAAATGTTTTCCCTGCAAAGCCAAACCTGGCCTCATGGGCCAGCGGAGTGAGTGTGGGTGGAACCTAAAGAAAGGAGGCTGGTGTGAGCCTTCCCAGAAAAGGCATTTGGGGTGTCCCACTAGATCAGGAGCTGGGGGATGAAGGGAGGGCCAGGGGCTGAGTAGGGGAGCTAAGCCAAGGTGCAGCCCCTACCCAGGGTGATCCCGTGGCCCCAGGCCAGGACCAGGGATGGATGTGGAGAAATGCCAGCCCCCCATTTCTGGGTCCTTGCCACCCCAGGCCCTGTGCCAATGTGGGTTTACACACATTCCCATTTTGTGCCCAACAACCTGTCTATAAGGAGACAAGCTGGGAGAGATGAGAAAGAAGACTGCTCACAGCAGGCAGGGCCAGGTCCCAGCACCCACTCCCTGGCCCAGGAGCACATTTTGAGGCACGGGGGAGGGCTTGGGTCTCCAGGAGAGGGGTGGGGCCACTGTTTGCAAAAGCCACTCAGGTGAGGATGGGGCACCCAATCTCTAATGAACATGCTAGGTGTGGAACCTGTGGACAAAAAAGGGGCTACATACTAAACCTGACAAACTCAGAGGAGGCCTGTGTGGTGGGCCTTACAAACTCAGAGACCAAAAGTAACCACATAGGATAGTCTCAACATAAAAATTCCTAGCCAAAAGCCAAGCATGACAGTCACATCCTGTCTTTTTGCATCTTCGATAACATACCTTTGGAATGTCAGAGTAATCTCCTTTTCCAGATCCCTCAGGGCACATGCCTGGCACTATAGCAGAGACCACTGAACCTCTCATTGTTATCTTGTTCCCTGGATACCATCTCTGTATGCTGTAAATGTTAACTATCCTGTACCCACTGAAGTTAAAGAAGTGTGTCTCTCCATTTTGCTCTTTATTCAATCTCAAGAGATTTCCCACTTTGTATTCTCCAGCCTCCCTAGTTTACCACCAATTAATTCCATGTAACCCCTTACTTCTGCTCCTTTGATTGTAACATATAAAATAAGCTGTAAAATTGCCATTCTCCAGAGCATTTTCTTAATCTGTTGAGATGTTGCTTCCCAGCAGTTGCCAGTTTGGCTCAAATAAACTCATAAAAATTCTCTACAAGTTTGGAGGTTTCTTAGCCAACAGACTCCATGCCTCTGGCCAATGGCTGGGCCAGAAGTGGGGGTCTGGCCAGAAGTGGACACCTCCGTGTCAAGAAGCCTCCACCATGTACGGGCTTGCTGCTGGAGTGATCGCGATAGAGGACCAACTTATCTGGCTTCACTGCCTCTTCAGTACACGGAGAAAAACATCCCCACCTGCCTGCGGCTCAGGCAGCTGACCATTCACCTACCCCAGAAGCAACGAAACTGAGACGGGTGGTGTTTCCATGTCTCCTGGATAGAGCACAAGCTGCTCCTTCAGCACCAGGCCCTGCCAGAGCCCCTGCCCGCCTCCACTAAACAGGGAGCCTGGCACACAGGAAGTGTGAGACAGCTATCCGTGGAACTGCCGCCTGAGTCTGGCTTTGCAGATAGGACCTTGATGTCCTGCTCTTCCCATCATGACACATCTCTTAGTGAGGTGCATTCCACAAATGACAGGGATGACAAAGAGGAAGGCTTAGGTGGGGGCTGAAACAGAGGATGGGGCCCTGGGTTTTCCCTGAGAGAGGAAGGGGAGGGCTGTGTGCTTGACCCCTGGTCCCCTCTAGTTCTTGTAAGAACACACACTGTTCTGCCTAAATTAAGATGGAAAATATGTAAACAGAGAAGAAATTGAGGGGGTGCAGTGGAGGCCCATGGCTGTGCCCACCGGTACACTTTTCATCTTTATCTTTAGTCCAGTTCATTCAGCAGCTCCCACACCCCAGGGGGCCAAGGCAGGGCTCTGGCTTCCAGGGAGCCTGGGGGCAGGGGACCTGCCACCTCTCAGGCCAGCCTGGAGGCTGGCAGGCATCCCTGTCGTCCACCAGCTTTGTGGAGGACTGGAGAGTCCCCACTCCTCTGCCAAGAGTGTGGGCCCGGTGTCGAGACAGGGGCCAGGACTGGGGGATGGAGTGGGGAGGACCCTGGCATGGCTGGCCCATCTGGGAGTGATTTGAGAAATTCCAGGCCTTACTGGCCCTACAAGGCTATTCTTAACTGCTATAATTACAGGGTCAGTCTGGGCCAGTGGCACTGTGGGGTCTGGGCATCAGTTAACTCCTCCAGGAGCCATGCTGGGGCTGGGTGGGTGGGGAATCCATCACACGCCAGGGGTGGAGTCTGAACGGCAGGAAGTAGTAGGCGGGGAGCATCTGACTGTTAGTGCAGGGTCCCTTCTCCAAGTTGACCAGCTCCTTCCCTCTGATGGGGGCTCTGTAGGGAAGGAGCTGTCTGACCTGGGGAAGCTTAAAGAACAATATACCAATGCAGCATCTGTGCCTGGAAAGGGTGTGCTGGACATGGAGCCAGAAGGCCAGAGAGCTCCAATTCCTCCAGCGCAGGGGCTTCCTAGTGACTACCCAGGGCCCAGAGCGGGCAGAAGCCTCACACTCAATTGTAGGAAGGCACTGGAGCTCTCTCAGCCTCACCTTCCCCATTTGCAAAATGGACCTCGCCAGCTCCCCAGCCTCTCCCTGAGCTCTGCAAGAGAATGGGAGTGGAGGGTCACTGCCACCCAGACCGTTACGTCTTCTCTGGGCACTCAGCCAGGGGACACCCTGGCAGTTCTTACAGCACTTAGCTTTCCCCGCCCCCAGGTCTTTGCTGCTCCTGGGACTTGGGAGAGTTCATAGCACTCTCTGTGACTCAGTTTTCCCAGTTGTGAAACAGAAGAGGAAGTGGCTGAAAGGATATCCAAGGACCGAGGCCCTCTCCTTGCTCTGGCCTTTGCAGGCCCTCACCTGGTGGTGGTGAAGGCCCCAGCAAGCCCTCCAAGAATCATACCTGAGCAGGGCTAAGGCTTTGTCCCCACCTCCTCCAGTCCCAGCTACGCTGGTCCTCCACCCTCCCAAGCCTTTTTCTCTCAGCTGGGACATCGGGACCGTGTGGACTGAAAGGACGGGTCACTTCCCAGCACTCACTATGAGCCTCCTGGTTCCTGCGCAGCAGTGATGTTGGGCTGGCTGCAGAGAGCTGGCTCAGCCCAGAGCCCCACAGGCACTGGCAGAAATCCTCCTGCATGCTTCCATGTAGGATGGAAAGATGAGGGGCATTTGCATACCATGCTGCCTGGGTACCCCCCACCAAGGACAAGCAGGAATGGGCATGTGGGCAGGGCTGAGGAGGCCTCATAGAGCCCCTGAGTTCAAGGCCTGCCTGTCTGCTACTTGCGCCTCCAAAACTGCCAGCCCATCTGTCCCCATGTCACCCCACGCCCTCCGAGTCCACCTTGCTATCGCAGCCTCGAGTCTCCTCAGCCCTCAGACCCACCAAAACACCCAAGGCAAGCTGGCCACCCATGAGTCTGCTGGGTAACAGTCGCCTCCCCAAATATCAAAATACACCATGACCAAATGGCCACATGGGGTGGGTCAGTTGGGCTAATCCACCTATCCTGGGATGCTTCACACCCCCTACAGCTCCAGGGGGCTCCACAAGCAGGACCAGTCTGCCCAGCTCAGGTGCCCCTGATTGCTCCAGTGATGGCCCACCTCTCTAACAGGACCTGAGCCAGGTAAAGCCCTTCTGGCTGGATCGGGTCCCTGCACTCTGCAGATGGCCCTGCCACGGCACATCAGGGGCCCTTAGCAGTGGTGCCCGTTTGCAGGGCTGGAATCGAACGGTCATCTGGGCCCTTGCCCCATCCCTCCCCTAGTCCATCCCGACATGCTGGTTTCTCCTACCCAGGTGAGGTGTCGAGGGTGAGGGAGGTGAGGGCGCTGGAGAGATGCCGAGTGTCCCACAGCTTCGCTTCACGTTCACGCATCTGTGGGGAGGGGGCAGAAAGAGGCTCGGAGGGGTCCAGAGGGCCCATCTGTCAACCCCTAGGGCTCCCCAGGAACCTAGTACCCAAAGACACAGCCTCGCACAGGGGCGCTTGCCCCAGAACAGAGCTTGGAAAGCAGTGTGGTGGGGAAGCATGCCAGGAAGGGAGATGTTGGGTTTTCACGTCCTGCCCCTTCGAGAACCTTTAGGTGACAAGGGACAAGGGGCGTTCCCTCCATGGACTCTGATCCCTGGGTGGGAGGGGTTGTTGCATTACAGTTCCCAGGGTCAGGCTTAGCTATTTCGAATGGAATCTGCCAGTTTTCAGCAGCAGTTGGTCCCCTGGGGCTCGGAGACCCGGCTGCACTCAGGGCAGCACTCAGGGCCGTATATGGACAGGTCTGGAGCTAGCCTACGGCCCCCGCCTCCCAAGGGGCCTCATCCCTACTCTTTTGGTATGGGGCCCTGCTCACCTTCAAGGAGCCCTACCTGGTTGAATCCAGTGGACACAAGGTGCTCCTGGGTGCCTGTCCATGCCAGCCGGCCATCCTTGCTGTTCTCGTGGGCCTGTGTACTCTGCAGGAGACAGAAGACATAGCTGAGCCACCTCAGGGCCACTTGCCTAGGGACTGGCTGGAGACGGAGAGGCCTCATGTCACTGTAGGACAGACCTTGGCTGAAGGCAGTGCTGCACCCAGAGCACTGCCCTAGCCACCCAGCTTGGGCTCAGTCTCCCCCCTTGTCAGGGAACTGTCAGGCTATCTTGTTCACTACCAGGCGCCCTTGCTACAGCAACTGAGGGCAGTAGCAGGTCCTTACCCTGCAGGTGTCCTGGAGGCAGAACTCAGCTGCTGGTCACCATCCCCAGACTCTGGGGATCTATGTGCCCTCACAGAATTTCATTTTTCTCACTTGTGCATGGGGCACATGTTGCCCCAGCTGCCTACTTCCCAGGGCTGTTGAAAGGATCAACTGAGACTATATGTGAGAGAAATGGGTCTGCTGCAGAGAGCTGTGCAAATCAAGGGATTACTAGAATTACTGCTGCCTCCTGACGCTGCCAGAGGGACAGGGAGAGGGCCTGGTGCCAAGGTCTGGGGAACGTCCTTGGAGAGGGCAGAGCATGCCCCTTTTGGCCCTCCCATGGTGCTGGAACTGCCAGCTGGAAGGCTTCCTGGGACCTGGGGAGGAGAGGCGAGTTCATACCATAGGCGACTCTGTCCCCTGAGCCCAGGCAGGGGGGTGTCCAGGAGGCCAGAGGAAATGCAAACAGCTCCCTCCCAGTCACCCTGGCCTCTAGAGCCTGAGACAAAAGACCCTGTTACCAAAAATAGCTCACCCTAAACTGTGGCCAGCTTCCTCCAAGCTTCCCACGATCTCCTTGGGAATGAATGAGGGAGGGAGGGAGGCGGCCGTGAAGAGCTGGCCCAGCGCCCCCTCCCCAGCCCACAGAGTCAGACCCCAGCGTGGGAGACCATCGGAAACAGCTCAGTGTCGTTCAGGGGGGCTTTTCTCACTGCTTACTTCCCACCCAGCCACGGCCAGCACAGGAAGTCAGGGTTAGAGCCTGAGAACCAGGAACCAATACCCCTCTCTCCACTCAAGAGGGGCTGTGGGGTCAGGGTGAGGGTCAGCCCCACCCCCGGCACCCCAGAATAGGTCAGAAGTGTCACATGGGCTCTCAACAGTGTGCAAATACCCCCATGTAAACAGCAAACCAGATGGCTCACAAGGCATCTGAGTAGCGTTCATTCATTCAACAGACATGTGAGGCCTCGTGAGGGCCAGGCATTGTGCTGGGAGCTGATGGTGGAGCCAAACAGATCTCAGATGGAGGGCCATGCACTGGGCGGAAACAGGCCCGCTCACTCATTTATTTTCTCAACACAGGCATTTGAGCTGTACACTCTGCTAGGTGCTGGGGACACAGTGAACGGAAAAGGTCTCCAAACTCATAGATTATACAAGTCAGGAGGCAGATGTGAACCAAATAGAAATAACCATGTCCCCACATGTTATGACAAATGTCACAAAGGGGTAAAGTGGAGGTTAAGGGCTCGAGCTTTGGAGTCAGGCTCACTGGGTGAAACCCTGCTCTGCCACTGAAGACCTCGTCTCAGTATGAGATACTCAACATTTCGGCGCCCCAGTTTCCGTATCTGTAAAAAGAACACCATAGCGGGACCTACTCTGGAGGACAGTTTCAATGAGTGTTAACAGTGGTGAAATGTGTTCAGGGTCTAATGTGCATTTTTTTAAAGCATGATAACAGAGTACATTAAAAATGTAATTGAGAGAAGTAGATATAAGGTAACATTTGACTTGAGACATGAAGGATCAGCAGGTGTGAGCCAGGCCAGGAATGTGGGGGGGCCTGGGAGAGCAAAGGGCCCAGCACAGAGGATGGGGGTTGGCTGAGGGAGAAGAGGGAACATCCAGCCTTCAGGGCCTGTGGAGTGGTTTTTTAATTCAGAAGTACAGGCTGGGGCTGGAATATACCTCTGCCTGTATCTCCTACCAGAGGCCCAGAGAGAGGAAGCCATCTGCCCCAAGTCACCCAGCAAGACAGTTGGCTATTTGATCTTCCTGCCTTCTGTGGGCTGAGCCCATGGTTATTATTCTCCATCTGTGCAAGAGGAACCTGAGGTAACGATAGGTGAGGAGACAGAGCCACAGCTAGAAGGCAGCAGAGCCCAGGCCTCTAAGAGCCCAGGGTCCAGCTATGCCTTGGACACTTCGGGTTTCCAACAAACGTCCTTGAACAAGCTCACGCTGGGGAAACAGGCCCCTGGGCCCAGGCACTGGGGCAGGGTGGGTGGTGTGGGCTGGTGAGTCCTGCTTGCCCCAGAGCTTTCTACTTACACCTTCTGGTCTCCAAACCAAGAAGTAAAGACAGGTAAGAGCTTAGACTGAGCCCAGGGTGCCCGCTGTGTGCACACTGAGCTCAGTCTTCCCAGGGCCCAGAGGAAGCCCCTCAGATGAGGAAGGGATGGCCACTAACCCCCTGCCCTCTCCTCTATCATCAGATCAACGGAGTGACTTTCATTTTCAAAAATGGCAAGTTCTTCCTTGCTGACCTCAGTGGGACTCAGGAAGGAGGTATCCTCTCTCCAGAACCCCAGATTCTTATTCTTCTGAGGCAGCAGGGAAGCTGTAGCTGAGACCTAAGCATCCTGCTAACCCAAATCAGCCCTGTCAAAGGAAGCCACTGGTGATAATTTCAAGCCCAGAGGCCAGGCCTTGGGGGTTTCTCTCTCAAAGGGGACAGCCTTTGTCCCAACAGACAGGGTGTCCTCCTTGAAGAGAAACCCTCCAGTACCCGCTGTCTCCCCAACATCTTACTCCATAAGAGAACAGGAGGGGCTGAGACCAGACAGTACCTCCCCAACACAGGGCACCAACAGCAGGCATATAGCATTCCAGCTGCAGTGCAACCCAAATCCCCCTCTGTTGCCATAGCAACACTTCCTGCGTGGGGCAGGGCAGCTAGAGGAGCTGACCTGAGCTCCTTCCTCATTTGAGGGGACCTTCTCCAGTGGTAAGATACCCAACCCATCCACCCACGCTCCTCCTCGGCTAGGGTCAGTGCTGGGCTCCAAATGCCCACCCTCACCCCCAGGCCTGTCCAGCACATGGGGGTGATCAGAAGGGAGATCCATCTGCCCATACCAGAGGTCAGAGGGCTTGTCCCAGGACCCCTCCTGCCCAACAGGGTACTGAAATCTCACTACTCCTTGGACACCCCCTCAGCTGTGGGCTGACACTTCCCTGGTGCACCCATGGTTTCAGGGCCTCGGACACCCCTACCTGGGATCTGGCACAGGAAGGGGCAGCAGAGGGGCCCAGTGGCTCCCAGACCAAGGCTGCCTCTGCTACTCAGATGTGTGACCCTGGGGCAGAAACAATCAAAGGGCAGATTTCATAGGCCAGTCATGAGGGTAGAAAGAGGTGATGTGTGTCCAGGGCTTGGGACACACACAATAAGTGATATAAATTTACATCACTTAAAAGCAATGTAAAAACAAAGTAGCAGGTGTGAATGGGAGGGAGCTGCCCCAGCACCCCCTGCTCCAAGCTCAGGTCACCAGACAGGGTCCAAAAAAGGTGGCAGAGGGAGGACTCCCCAGGCTTCCCCACCCAGCCTCCGGGCTGTGGGGACAGCCACTGGAGCAGGGAGGGCAGAGGCTAGACAGAAGGCAACACTTCCTTCCTTGACTCCTCTTCCCTGAACAATGCTCCCCTCGAGGGGGGAAGGAGGATCTCAGGAGAAGGTGCTCCCAGAAGGCCTATCCCTGGAGCTGGCCCCTCGGCTCACACCAACCCTGGCCACCAGCGGCAGTTTTCCTAATAGAAGCCAGGTGTGGGCCAGATGCCCAGGGCGGAAGTGGGGGGCAGGGCCACTCACAGGCAGCATTCCAGGCCCACTGCCCCCACATCAGCACAGGCACTGTCTTAGCAGCAGGGAAGGGGTGGGAGCCACCCACGCTCTTCCCAGGTCTCCTCACCCAGAAGCCCCTTTAACGGGGCTCCCACCAAAACCAGATCTTCTCCCTCCCTCTTCTAGAAACTTGGAGCCCCCTGGATGACAGCCACTGCATCTCCACTGCAGCACCATTACCATCCCCTCCTTGCTGGAGAAGGATAAAGAAGAGACAAAGAGGAAGAGGAGAAGAGGGAGGGGAAGGAAAAGGAGGAAACAGGACCCGGGAGCTGGCAATGCTCAGCTGGGCAGAAATGGGAACACCATGCGCTGTGACCCAAGACCTTAGGTAGGAGAGGGCAACCTGACAAAGCTGAGGGAGCAGGGCCTCAGTCTCCCTCCTTCAAGTGAGCCTGAGACCCCCTTTCCAGGCAAAGCTTGGAAATTAGCCACAGAAAGCTACAGTGAGGCTCATTGCTCATACGTGCACTGATCTGAGACTCAGACTCAGTGAACCCCACCAGCCATAGGAAGCACACGGCCTGGGGGTGGAAAGCGCTAAACCACTTCTGCCCAGCTTGGTTCACCTGTCGGGACCGGCTAAGGTAAAAAGTTGCAGTGGGCTATGTGAGGTGGGTTGTGTGGGCACAGGTATGCAGGGGTCGGAAGTGGGGTCGGGCAACAGGGCCCCAATTACTGCTGGTTGGGTTTAAGCTGCTGGATGGCCCTTGACTCCAGGTGGGGAAAAATTTCTAGAAATGGAGATGAGGGCATCTGTCATGGAACTGGAATTTTGTTGTGGGGCTTCTCCCCTGAGCTGGCAGCAGGGGCCTAAACTTTACCTTCCTTAGGCAAAAAGGCTCCTCAGCCTCTAGAGAAATCTTTTTTTAAATGTATATCTGCTTGTTTCTGCTTAAAACTCTCCAGTGGCTTCCCATAGCATAGGTGACAGGCCCTTCACAGGGGCCCCGCCTCTCCTCTGTGGCCCTCACTCCTGGAACAAGCTCACCCCACCTCTGGAGGCCTGTGTGTGTCCCCTTTGCACCCCTTAGGCCTTAGAGCCAAGCCACTTCCTCAGGGAAGTACTGAAATGCTCCAGCAAGAGAAACCTCCAGCAAGCACCCCGTGTGTGCCTCGTTCACCACAGAACATTCCGTGCCTGGAACCGAGCTTCTGTCAAAGGAATCAATGACTCCATAGTGGCTCAACGCCCAGAGCACGGACCCAGGGCCCAGCCTTCCTACTTAGAACTCACAGGGCCACATGCACCCCATGCACAACCACAGGCAAAACCAAACACGCTCAGCGCCTGTGTCCCACAGGTCTGGCAGGCCCCCAGCCCAGCCCACAGACCCTGGGCACAGACTAAGGGTCTGCTAGCGGTGAGACAGGAGGGGTGCAAAAGGTGGGACTGCGTCTTTTGGTTCCTCTGTGGCTAGCCTCTGCTGACTATGCCAGGAAGGGTGGGTGGGAATGGGGGTCTCAAAGAAGGAGAGGAAGTTGGAATCTCAAATTAACTTCTTACAGCCATGGGATGCCTCCACTGAAGGCCTGTGGGCAGCCTGGCTGAGCCCTATCCTGTGATCAAAGTGGGACCCTCCCAGGACCCAGAATACACTTCCCAGGAAGAGCTGCAGCCCAACTCTGAGGGGACCTCCACAGAGCCACTGGGCCTTGGCCAGGGGCACGGGGTGTGGCAGAATCTGTCTGCCAGGAGGCTGAGCCCACCCTTGCCTGCACCTGTTGCAGCCACTGGGGCCTCACCTGAGCCTGGCTGCCCACACAACTCACCTGCGAGGCCTCAGGCTTTGTTCTGGGGTCAAAGATCCTCAGCTGCTTGTCCTGGAAAAGTAGAGAGGTGGTGGCAAGAGTGAAATTAGAGTGGGCCGGGTGCCTCGGGGCCAGCTTGTCTCCCTGACCCCAGGCTCTGATGGTTGCACCCCCCAGTATGCAAGGCTGGTATCCAGCACAAGGAGACCCCCTCCCCAGACTGGTTCTTCCTTCTCACTCCTCCCTTCTCACCCTGTTTTTTTTGCCCTAGTTACTCACCATAGAGAACTTAATGACAAGAGTTCAAATTTCTCAAGTAGCAACTATGTATCAAACATGTTATATACAGCATCTCTTCTCACCTTTCCAGCCACCTTATGAGGCAGTACTATCACCATGACCCCTTCACATATGGAGAAACTGAAGCCCAGAAATCAAACTTGAGGCTATCAGCTGCTACATGTGTGTTCAACCATGTGCTTGGCTCAGCCCATGGCTGGGCCCCAGAGCAGCTCATGGGACAACATCATCTCTATACTTTAAAAACCTGGTGATGTGCCCTGGCTGGTGTGGCTCAGTGGATTGAGTGCCAGACTGTGAAGCAAAGGGTCACCCATTAAATTTCCGGTCGGGGCACATGCCCGGGTTGCAGGCCAGGTCACCAGTGTGGGGAGCTCAAGAGGTAACCACACATTGATGTTTCTCTCCCTCTCTTTCTCTCCCTTCCCCTCTCTCTAAAAATAAATAAATAAAGTCTTTAAAAATGTTAAATAAATAAAGTATTAAAAGTCTTTTAAAAAAACCTGGTGTCTAACAAGGTTGATGAGTTTATACATCTTAGCCATCACTCAGCACACAATTCCTGAGGTGGCAATGGGAAGAGACAAAGAAGAAAAACATAAAATGCTTATACCTTGATGAGGACTTTACATCTGTCCAATAATCTGTGTGTGTGTACACAAACATATGTGCATACACAACTGGCAGAGCGGAAGGACAGAATCTGCTTCCACTATTTACAGGCTTAGCCATCGTAAATTCTTTCTTTCTTTTTTCTCCCTTCCTTCCTACAATATTTATCATAGTTTTTCTATTACCATTTAGTGCCCTTATGCCCACCTTGGCCATAATAAATTCTTGAGTGCTAAAAGAAAAATGCATGGACTTCCGGCCAAGGTGGAGGCGTAGGCGGACACACTGTGCCTCCTCTCACAACCAAAATTAAGGACAACAAAAATTCAGAACCAAAAAACACCCAGAACAGATAGAAAACTGAGTTGTACGGAAGTCTGACAACAATTCACCCAGACTGGTAAGAGGGGCGGAGTCGGCGGCCAGCAGAGAGGGATAGAGGCAGGAAAAAGCAGTGGCTGGTGGTCCCGGATGTGCAGGCAACGGTTGGCACACCCTAGGTGCACAGGTGGTGGTTACCAGGCTTGGGGAGTCAACAAGCAGACCAAGTGAGACGCACAAGGCGGCTGACCGTGGTCACACATTCACACGCAGATAAACCAGGTGAAAACTGCCAGCAAGACAGACTGCGCAACCCAGGGCCCCAGAGCCAGGAAATAAAGCATAAAAGCACCGACTGAAAACACCTGTGGGGGTTGAAGTACTGGGAGAGACTCCCAGCCTCGCCGGAGAGTTTCTTGGAGAGACCTACAGGGTCCTAGAACATACATAAGCCCCCCCGACCCCGTGACCGAAATCAGCACCAGAAGGGCCCAATTTGCTTGGGAAAGCGGCAGAAGAGATTGGAATCTGAGAGAGTGTGAAGGAAGCACCATTGTTCCCTCTGAGCTCCACCCCCACATACAGCATCACAACCCAGAGACTGGGCTGCCCCACCCTGGGGAACACCTAAGGCTCTGCCCCTCACTACGTAACACCTGTGACCAGACCTCACGCACAAATTAAAAAAAAAAAAAAAAAAAAAGGCTCAAACAGGAGAACAGATCAAAGCCTCAGAGCCAATTCATCTAAGTGACCAAGAGATAGCCAACCTATCAGATGCACAGTTCAAAGCCCCGGTGATCAGGATGCTCACAGAATTGGTTGATTTTGCTCACAAATTGGATGAAAAAATGCAAGCTACAATACGTGAAATGAAGGAAAATGCACAGGGAACCAATAGTGATGGGAGGAAAACTGGAATTCAAATCAATGGAGTGGACCAGAAGGAAGAAACAAACAAACAAACAGAAAAGAATGAAGAAACAAGGATTCAAAAAAATGAGGAGAGGCTTAGGAACTTCCGGGACATCTTTAAATGTCCCAACATCCGAATTATAGGGGTACCGGAAGGGGAAGAGGAAGAGCAACAAGTGGAAAACTTATTTGAAAATAGTGAAGGAGAACTTCCCCAATCTGGCAAAGGAAATAGACTTCCAGGAAGTCCAGGAAGCTCAGAGAGTCCCAAAGAAGTTGGACCCAAGGAGGAACACACCAAGGCACATCATAATTACATTAGCTAAGATTCAAACGAAGGAGAGAATTCTAGAAGCAGCTACAGATAAGGGGACAGTCACCTACAAAGGAGTGCCCATCAGACTGTCAGCTGATTTCTCAAAAGAGACCTTCCAGGCAAGAAAGGGCTGGAAAGAAGTATTCCAAGTCATGAAAGGCAAGGACCTACATCCAAGATTGCTCTATCCAGCAAAGCTTTTATTTAGAATGGAAGGGAAGATAAAGTGCTTCTCAGATAAAGTCAAGTTCAAGGAGTTCATCATCGCCAAGCCCTTATTATATGAAATGTTAAAGGGACTTATCTAAGAAGATCAAAAATAGGACAGTAAAAAGACAGCAAACTCACAGATATTAACAACCACACCTAAAACAAAAGCAAACAAAGCAAGCAACTAGAACAGGAACAGAAACACAGAAATGGAGATCACATGGAGGGTTAGCAACAGGGGAGTGGGAGGAGGAGAGAGCGGGGGAAAGGTACAGAGAACAAGTAGCACAGACGGTGGGTAGAAAATAGACAGCAGGAGGGCAAGAATAGTGAGGGAAAAGTAGAAGCTAAAGAACTTATGACACATGGACATGAACTAAAAAGGGGAATGTGGGTGGGAGGGGGTGTGCAGGGTGGAGGGGAATGATGGGGGAGAAATAGGACAACTGTAAAAGCATAATGAATAAAATATATTTAAAAAAAGAAAGAAAGAAAAATACAGGACAACATGGCATGGTACAACCCTACTGTGGTAAAAAATAAACAAAAACCCCTATTTGTCTAACCATGTTTTTGTAGGTTTTCCAAATTTGCTGAGCAAGGAGAAAGATGCTGAGCAGCACAAGCCATGTGTTAAAGCTTGGTACTAGGGCTGGGGGAAGTTGGGGTTGACTAGCTTTTCCTTTTCACATCTTAGAATGGCTCTACTTTGTCTCAATCAGCAAGGATTCATATTTTCATAATTGGAAAAACAATAAACCCACAATGAAAAACTGAAATTTGAAATTAAAAGCACAATATCATTTACAATAGCACCAAATATTTTTAAATACTTAGCTATCAATCTAACAAAATACGAACAGGATCTGCATGAGGAATACTACAAAATTCTCATGAAAGAAATCAAAGAGCTAAATAAATGGAGAAAGAGACAGTCCATGCTCACAGGTGGGAAGACTCAACACCATCTGCCAGTACTTCCCAACTTCAACTAGATTCAATGCATTCCCAGTGAAAAAATCCAGCAAGTTATTTTGTGAATATTGACAAACTGATTCTAAGGTTTATGTTGACAGGCAGAAGATTCCTAGTAGTCAACTCAACATTAAAGGAAAAGAGCAAAGTCAGGGAACTAATGCTACCAGAATTTACCCTAAAACAACAGTCATCAAGACAATGTGGGCCCTGGCTGGGTGGCTCAATGGACTGAGTGCTGACCTGAGAACTGAAAGGTCACCAGTTTAATTCCTGGTCAGGGTATGTTGCCTGGGCCTCGGGCCAGGCCTCCAGTTCAGGACTTGTGAGAGGCAACCAATTGATGTATCTCTCACACATCAATGCTTCTCTCCCCTCTCTTTCTCCCTCCCTTCTCTTCTTTCTAAAAACAAATAAATAAAATCTTAAAAAAAAAAAGACAGTGGGGTATTGGCATAAGAACACACAAACAGACCTTCTCATACCATCAACTGATTTTTGACAAAGGAGCAAAGGCAATACCATGAAGAAAAGAAAGACTTTTCAACAAATGGTACCAGAACAACTGGACATACACGTGGAGAAAAAATAAATCTAGACATAGACTTCGTACCTTTCACAAAAATTAACTTAAAATGGATCACAGACCTAAATGTCAAAGGCAAATCTATAAAAACTCTAGATGATAACGTAGGAGGAAATCTAGATGACGCTGCATTTGGCAATCACTATTTACTACACTACCGAAAGTATAATTTGTGAAAGAAATATCAGTAAGTTGAATTTGATTAAAATCAAAAACTTGGGTCAAGATGGCAGCATAGGCAGACATGGCTCGCCTCCTTGCACAACCACATGAAAATTACAACCAAAATATAGAACAGCCATCACTCAGAACCATCAGAAATTGAGTTGAATGGAAGTCTGACAATTATGGAAATAAAGAAACCACATCCATCCAGATAGTAAGAGGGATAGAGACACAGAATGGGCTAGTCCCACATCCAAGAATGGTGGATAAAAATTTGGGAGGGATATCTGAAGAGCAAGGAATCCCAGCCCCACTCCAGGCCCCCCAGTCCAGGGTTCCAGTGCCAGGAATGTAAGACCCCATAACTTCTAGCTGCAAAAACCAGCAGAGATTGAGTCAGTGGAAGAAACTTCTAGAGTCCCAAGCAGTTCCTCTTAGAGGAACTTAAGTCCACACACAGACTTAATCAGACTCACTCCCTCTGAGCTCCAGCACTAGAGTACAGTTTGAAAGGCACCAGTGGTTACATGGAGAAAGTTATATGTCCGGTATCAAGGCAAAAGCTAGGGGACAGACTTCTCCCAGATAGAAAGGTGGGTAGAGGCCATTGTCCCTTTTCTGAACCCTCCCCCGACAGAGCCACAGAGCCCACAGGCTGCTACCATATCTGAGACTCCATCAACCTGGCTAACATTGTTTGCCCCACTCTGGAGATCCCAGAGACTCTGTTCCACCCAACTAAGGGGCCCACCCAAGCTGCTTATCCATATGAATGGCTGGTGTTGGCTCGTGCTTCACAACTTCCTAAATCCTCTCAAACAAGCAAAGCTGGCTGCAGTGAACCTCAAGCCCCATACCTATTATTAAGGAGCCCCAGGCCCAGCACTAGCAGCAACCAGCCTAGATTCACAGTTTGACTTCGCCTGGGAATTTCCAAGCCCAGAACAAGTAGCAGCCATCTCAGATTGCTTTACAGCTCAGGCAGGGTGGCCCCAGGCAAAACACAGGTTAGGGCTGACCTTGGGCTGCATCGCTTGAGAAGCCCCAGGGCCAGCACACCCAGTAGACAGCTACAGACCACGTAAGAGCACCCACTACCACCCTGCCCCTGCACAGATGAACATCCACAGGGAGCAGAAGTGGGTGGTCAGTGGTCACAACCAGTCCTTGCAGCTGATTGGCCTAGGTAAATCCCTCCTGTTGACCTGCCAACAGAAATCAAGGCTCAACTACAAGAGAAGGGTGTACTCAAACCACACAAAATGCGTACCTCAAGTACCCAGCTTGGGTGATAGGAGACCCAACAGGACACACCTATTACTTTAGGCCATGCCGCCAAGAAGGGGAGTCATAGCAGCTCTATGTAACACATAGAAACAAACACAGGGAGACTGCCAAAATGAGGAGACAAAGGAACATGACCCAAATGAAAGAACAGATCAAAACTCCAAAAAAATAACTAAACAAAATGGAGATAAGCAATCTATCAGATGCAGAGCTCAAAACATTGGTTATAAAGATGCTCGAGGAACTTAGTGAGGACCTCAACAGCATAAAAAAGATCCAGTCAGAAGCAAAGGGTACACTTACTAAAGGAAAATTTACAGGAAAACAACAGTAGAGTGGATGAAGCCAAGAATCAAATCAGTGATTTGGAATATAAGGAAACGAAAACAACCAATCAGGACCAGGAAAAAAAGGAATCCAAAAAACGAGGATAGTGTAAGCGTCTCTGGGACAACTTCAAGTGATCCAACATTCGCATCATAGGCGTGCGAGGAGAAGAAAAAGAGCAAGAAACTGGAAATCTACTTGAAAAAAATAATGAAAGAAAACTTCCCTAATTTGGTGAAGAAAATAGACATGCAAGTCAGGAAGCACAGAGAATCCCAAACAAGATGGATGCAAAGAGGCCCACTCCAAGACACACCATAATTAAAATGCCAAAGGTTAAAGATAAAGAGAGAATCCTAGAAGCAGCAAGAGAAAAGCAGTTAGTTACCTACAAAGGAATTCCCATAAGACTATGAGCTGATTTCTCAAAAGAAACCTTACAGGCAAGAAGGGGCTGGAAAAAAGTATTTGAAGTCATGAAAAGGAAAGACCTATATCCAAGATTGCTGTATCCAGCAAGGCTGTCATTTAGAATGGAAGGGCAGATAAAGTGCTTCCCAGATAAGGTCAAGTTAAAGGAGTTTATCATCACCAAGCCCCTATTATGTGAAATGTTAAAGGGACTTATCTAAGAAAAAGAAGATGATCAAAAATATGAACAGTAAAATGACAACAAATTCACAGCTATCAACAACCAAACCTAAAAAAACAAAAACAAACTAAGCAAGCAACAAGAACAGGAACAGAATCACAGAAATGGAGATCACATGGAGGGTTATCAGTAGGGAGAGGAGGGGAAGAATGAGGGTAAAAGGTACAGGGAATAAGAAGCATGAATTCATAGGTACAAAATAGACAGGGGGAGGTTAAGAATAGTATAGGAATCAGAGAAGCCAAAAAACTTATATGTGCAACCTGTAGACATAAACTAAAGGGGCAGGGGATTCAGGTAGGAGGGAGGATACAGGAAGGAAGAGAATAAAGGGGAGAAAAAATGGGACAACTGTAATAGCATAATCAATAAAATATATTTTAAAAAAAGAAAGAAAGTAGAATGGTGGTTGCCAGGGGCTGGTGGAGGGGACAAAAGAAAGTTGTTTAATGGGTATAGAGTTTCAGTTCTACAGATGAAAAAGTTCTGGAAACCTGTTTCACAACAATGTAAATATACTGAACATTACTGAACTGTATACTTAAAAATGGTGGATAGTAAGTTTTATCATATGTGTTTTTACCACAATTTTAAAAAATAGCTATCAGTCCACAAAAATACATGGAGGAACCAAAAATGCATATTACAAATGAAAGAAGCCAATCTGGAAAGGCTACACATCATATGACTACAGCTACATGGCATTTGGGAAAAGACAAACGTTACAGAGACAGCAAAAAGATCAGTGGTTGCCAGTGGTTTGGGGACAGGGAAGGAAGGATACATGGGTGAAGCACAGGGAGCTTTTTAGGGTGGTAAAACTATACTATATGATGCTGTAATGAGGACATCACACATTTGTCAAAACCCATAGACTATACATCAAGAATGAGCCTATGGGCTTTAGTTAATAATAATAATGTAGCAATACTGGTTTAACTGTAACAAACACACCACATCAGTGCCGGAAGGGAAGGGGGAGAGGGGATACAGGAACTCTCAGTATCATCTACTCAATGTTTCTGTGCGGCCCCCACCTGGGTGCCTGGGATGCAGAGAGAGCAAACAGTCCCCACAAAGTGTTGGACTCTGAGACACTTCAGGCAGCCACAGGAAGCTTTGGGAAGGAACTTGGACCTAAGCTGAACCCCAAAGGGTTCAATACCAGAGCTTGCACTGGGAAGGGAAAGGCATGTGAAGAGGCAGAAAAGCATGAGCAAAGATCAGGAGACACAAGCTCGCTGGCACGTGATGTGGAGAAGAGATGGCCATGAAAGGAAAGTGGGTGGCAAGAATAGAGGGGCAGTGGGGAGCACACAGGGACGAGGGAGATGGCCTCCAAAGCCAGACCTCCCTTGGCGGACTCACCCCAGGCTTTCCTGACACACCTCAGTGGGTTCCTGCGGTTCTTGGGTCACTCCTGGAAAAGCCTTCCCTGCTACAGTTTAGTAAGCACTTGCTATGTGTCAGGCAGACACTAGGCACTGTCCAGTGATTAGCTCTGAAGAACCACTCTGCTAAACAGCCTCAGGTTCAGGATGCTGTTTTGAGACAGAGGTCAGACAGCCAAGGCAGAGAGAGGCGAAAAGACAGTGAAAGAGAGAAGGAGTGAGAGGACAGAGACAAAGAAAAACAGAGAGATTGAAAGGAGAGAGAGAGAGAGAAAGAAAGGACACAGAGGAGACAGAGGCACAGAAGGACAGAGAGGGGACAATTAGAAACAGGAAAGACAACAAGGGACAGAGACAGGGCAGCAAGAGATAGAGAATAGTGAGAGACAAAGAGATGCTGGGCAAGAGAGACCCAGTACTGGCAACAAGGACATAACTCGCATCTGAGCAGCAGAGCCACAGTGGAGAGCCAATGGCCTGGATTCAAACATCAACTTCACCACTCAGGTGCTCTGTGACCTGGGCAAACCCAGAGCCCTTGTTAGGATGAGGAGCATGGCAGTGCCTCTCACAGGTCTGAATAAGTCTTGGCATGTGAGCATTAACTAAAGGCAGCTGGATCATCTAACCAGCGCTCAGATTGGGCACTAGAGGCTGGTCTGGTGCTCGTGGGGCTCTACAGGGACCAGACAGAGGAGGGGGCACAGGCTTTGGGGCATGTCCTGCTGGGCCCAAAGGAACAGAGTGGGAGTTTAGTGGGAGGCCAGCTATCTGTGAGGTCCGCACGCCCCCTAGCGGCCACTTGGAAGAGCTGGGAGGAGAGCAGGAAGTGCCTTTGGGGGCGTTGAACCCAGGACTTGCAGGGGAAACACCGGCCCTGGGAGAAAGAGCTGCTCCAAGACAGAATGGGAGTCAGGCCAGGCACCAGGGAGGTTTCCCCACCAGCTGGGAAATGAGAGGGGTGAGGCTTTAATAGGAAGCATCTTCCAGTTTACTCCCTCCCTTCCTCCCTCTCCTTCCCTTTATCATTCTGTGCCTATCTCTGTCACATTCACCAAGGACAGGGAGGGTTTCTCATTGGAGCGGGGGGGGGGTCAGAGTCCAAACATAGGACTCTGACAGGTTGGTCCCCCTGCCTAAGATGCCTGATCCTCTTCAGCAAGGGCTCATACCTAAGAAGAAGGCTTGACCTCACCATCCTCGGAAGTCATGCTCACCAGCCTTTAGCCTGAGCAATGGCCGCATGACCACCTTGCCCTCGAACAGCAGCTTCTCGGGGGCCAGCAGCCCAGTCTTATTTACCTCTCGATCCCCAAAGCTCAGGCAAATGTCTGGCACCTACTCTTTAATGAATAAGCAGGGAAAAAAAAGTTGATAAAGACTAGGAAATGGCTAAGTGAAATAAGCCAGTCAGCGAAAGACAAGGACCATATAATTTCACTCATATGTAGAATCTAGTGAACAAAATAAATTAACAAACAAAACAGAAACAGATTCAGATACAGAGAATAGACTGAAGCTGTCAGAGGGGAGGGCATTGGGGACTGGGTGAAAAGGTGAAGGGACTAAGCAACAGTATGGTGATTACCACAGGGAAAAGAGGGGAGAGGGAGATAGAAGAGGAGAAAGGAGGTATAAATGGTGATAGAAGTGACTTAGGTGGTGAACACACAAAATATACAGATGATGTATTATAGAATTGTACACCTGAAACCTACGTAATTTTATTAACCAATGTCACCCAGATAAATTCAATCTTAATTAAAAAAAAAAAAAGACCAGGAAATGGGGCTTACTAGAAAGTGGAAAAATAAAGAGTTGGAAATAGGGTCCCACCAAGTATGCAGACACCATATTTTCTCCTTCAGAGGCGTCCTCACGCCCTCCGGCCCTGCTCCTCCCCTCCATTCCCTCCCCCAGCCATAGTGCCCGGAAGAACCTTTGCAGGCTCTTTTCTTGCCTTCCACCCACTCTTCACATGCAGCTGCAGGCTACAGTACACCCCGAAAGGCCCTGAAGGTCGCCTACATCCCCAAATCCAACAGGTGGGTGTCCTTTGCCTCTTTACACGCTCTTCCCAGTGCTCCCGGCCACCTCTCTGGGGTGGAGAGCCAGCCCTGCCTTGGCTTCCTTCCTCCCACCGGCCAGCTCCTTCTGTGTCTCCTTTGCAGGTTCTGATCCTTCCTCCCAGTTTACTTTGTCACCTTTTCTCATTTCCTTCTCTCCCACTAAGGAGCACTCTAGTCGCTCTGCAGGTACTACATATACATAGACAATGTCCACCCTCCCACCATGCCTGCTGTCCACAGCCCCCGTCTTTGGACTCAGACGATCCTCCCGCTTAGATGTCCTAGGTACTGCAACCCAGAAGGCTTACGGCCATACCAGGGAGCACCCCATTACAGTGGCAGGTATTTCCTCCAGCCTGTGGCCAGAAGCCAGCCTCACAAGCCCCCCACTCCTCACATCCTGCCCACCACCAACCCGCAGCTGTCACCCTCACGTCTGCTCTTCTCCTCCCTCAGAAGTGCCCCATCTTCATTTTTTGATTTGCCCGCCTCCCCTGCCCAACCACCAACTGCAATGCTCCATCGGGGGCAAGACAGCTAAGCAGCTTCCAAAATGCAAATCTGCTCACCTCCCTCATGCCACATCCTGCCCCTCCCTGGCTTTAAACACTCCAGTGCTTTCTACAGTAACCAGCACAACCCTTGTGCATGCGACTCTGCTCCCTGCACCCAGGACTGCCCTGGCCCCTGCACCCAAACCTGCAGCTCCCAAGCTCCTCTCTTTCTGCTCCACTCCATTAACCCTTCCTTCAGAGCCCCTACCAGAGGCCACTGCCTGAGGCCAAGACTCCGCAGCTCCTCTGACCAGCTCAAAGCACTTCAACTCTCTCATAGGTCATAATTATTGTTTCAGCTGTATGATTCCCTGATCCACATTGGCCTCGCCTGCCCATAGGACTGGGTGATATGGGGCCTGGTGTCAGTGAGGACCACGAGCTCTGCTGATTGGGTGTGGGGGTTGGCACAGTTCCCGGAGTCTGGATCCTCCTAACAGTTTGGACAAAGCATATAGGCAGGGAGGTGAGGCTTCCTGAAGTTGGTGATGGGAGGTAAATGGCACAAACCAGGATGCAGCAGGGCTGATGTGGGGCTTCACTTGTGCCCACATCTGATAGGGACCTCAGGCCCTAGTACCAAGGAGGGGTGAGGGCTTGCAGATGCAGGTATGAGTCAGAAGGTGGGAGGGGAGCTGAGGTGGGGGAAGGCCTGAAGAATGCCCATCCTTGGTGCTCTTCTGCCCCATAAATACCACCGGTCTGACAGGCACAGCCCAGGATGTGTGCTCCGCAGCACCACGGCCCTGAGAAGAGCACAGCGCACCTCAGACCCTCCACAGGCACTTACTTGAGCCTTACCACCCACCTGCTTACCTTGCATATTGTGCTCACCAGCGCTCCATCCTGGCTCCAGACAGCACCCTGCACCAGGTCCCCATGGGCTGCCAGCTCTGCAGACAAGCAGCCAAGGTCAAGAGGTGCACTGGGTCCCCACACCCTGCCCTGGGCAATGAGAACACAGGGAAGTGGGTGGGCCTGGTTGGGGGTAACTCCCCGGAGCAGAGGCAGCAGCTGCCAGTGACCCTTTTCAGGTAGGAGGAGCAAGGGGAGCAGCTCCTTCCAGATATGCTGCACTATACCCAGGGCTCCTTTCTCAGCCCTGCCACAGTCAGGCCATGCTCCTACTAAAACCTTCCAAGGCCCCCTGCTCCTCACCGCTGTAGAGCTGCTGCACCGTGCTGAGGAGTCATGAAGACCTCAGCACAGTGCTGGGCACTCAATAAGGGCTTGAGATGACAGTTACAGCTGGGGTGATTCCCTAAAGACATCTGCATGATGACCTTCACCTCTGCTTCAAGGGTTAGGCTGGTCTGTCTCTTCGACTGTGCCAGGAGCTCTTTGGGAGCAAGTCCTACATCTTCTACTTCCCATCCATGTGGCACAAGATGCCCCCGTGGTAGGCACTGGCTGACACTGTCAGGAGGGGACCTGGGAGACGCCCAGTTATGTTATTAACAGCCCTTGGCCCCAACCCCAAAGGAGGGGACATCACCACTGTGAGCTTGGCCTACCCTGGACACTGCACAGCCCTGGGGTGTCAGTCTATCCTTCAACTCTCTGAGCATTTTGTCTTTACCCTGAAAAGGGGATAAGCATGTCAAAGAAGAGTCTGCAAAAAGGACACAATGACCCCACCACAGAAAATGCCTGGGCTCAGCGTGGTTTGCACTGCAGGGTTATGACCAGTCACACACTGAGGGACTGGCCCAGAGTTATCACTGTCCATGCGTGCTCTGGATGTCTGTGTCCCCCAGATTTCACATACTGAGACTGAACCCCCACTGTGATGGAATGTGGAGGTGGGGCCTTTGGGAGGCGATCAGCTCACGATGGGGGAGCACCCATAAATGGGATTAGTGGTCCTATGAAAGAGGTCCCAGAGAGCTAGCTCCCTTGCCTCTTCCACCATGGGAAGACACAGGGAAAAGACGGCTGGTTATGAATCAGGAAGCAGGTTCTTGACAGGCACCAAATTGGCTGGCACCTGGATCTTGGACTTCCAGCCTCCAGAACTGTGAGAAATAAATTTCTATTAATAAGCCACCAGTCTGTGGCATTTTGTTATAGCCACCCAAAAGACTAGGACAATCCACACTGGGAAAATAGGAGGAGGAGGGGCGTGGTGAGGCAGGGACAAGGCAGGGCTGTACGAGAGCGAATCCTCATCTCCTGGGTGGAAGTCAGTAGTTTGTTTTCAAAACTTAAACAACATACAATTCAAGAAATAACAGTGTAAGAAATTATTTAGACGTGTGGAGGAAAAAGCAGAAAAAACACCTAAGTGAGATGAAAACAGATGCTTTGGGAAATGAAGACAGTGGGTGTTTACAATTAAGACTTGATTTTATACTATGCACATGTGGGTTTTCGAAACTTTACGACTCATGATACCAAACATGTAAACACAGAAATGGAATGCTGTCTTGGAGGGGGCTGCCCAGAAAGCGACACAGATAATGTGGCCTGTACCTGTTAGGGGCTGCTGCTTGGCCACATCCCAGACCTTCACGGCTGCGCCTGCTGTGCTCACCAGGATGCCATCCACGGTGGGGTGGAACTGCAGCACCTCCACCCGGGTGTCCTCAGGGCCCAGCACCAGCCCAGGCCCTGAGGGCAGCTCCTGGCCAGGGGCTGGCAGTCGCCACAGTTTCATCTGTGGAAAAGAGCAAGTCTGTGAGCTCAGGACAAGGAGGGGCCTCACTGCATCCAGCCTGCCTTGCGTGGGGCTGCTGCCCCTATCCCCAGGGTCTGTGCTTGGGCACAAGGCTGTGTGTCCATGTTGGGGAAAGAAGGGGGACCTGGTCAGGATCACGGGTGTGGGTGAAGGCTGAGGGGAAATGGGAGTGGAGAAGCCAGGGGCTCCGATACGTCTCTTCCAGGCCCCCACACCACCCCAGCCCCGCTGTCCTTAGCCAGTCAAGCAGCAGGATAGCAGGTTATAGGCAGGGCTCTGGCAAGTGTGCACAGAACACACGGAAGCTGCTGTGTGTTGAGGAACTAAGAAAGTCTGCACTAGTCCAGCCTTGCAGCGCTGGAGAAGGTGAAGGGGTAGTGGGAGGGGCTGGCCTGGGACAAAGCAGAGCCCTAGAGGCTCAGAGGGCTCAGAAGGCCCCAACTAAGAGCAGGTGAGGCATCAAGCAGCTCTTCCAGTGGCTCCACTCACCGTCCCATCAGCTGATCCCGTGGCCAGGAGAAAGTCATCAAAGGGAGAGAAGTCCAAGTCTGTGACCAGGTCTGTGGGAGAGGAAGGGCTGACTCAGTCAGGCCCGACAAGAACTGGACAGAACATCCTGCTTCCGGCCCAACATGCCCTTTTCCCAAGGCCGGGAACCAAAGCCCAGGGTTTCAGAGGTGATAACTCTGCACACACAGCAGCAGGCTCCAAGTCCCAGAAGGAGGGCATCTCTGCAAACTACGGGCAAATGCCATAGACCTGCAAGGCATTTCCCTGAGAGCCCAGTGGACCCAGGATGGCCAAGGGCCCAGCACGAAGAGGTCAGCAGGACAATAGGCAGGGAAGCTCCTCAGGTTACCAGCAACTGTAATCACCCCAAATTCAGAGGCAAGCCAGGGCCTGGCTCGAGAATGTGTGAATGAGCAGTGCTGGCCCCACTCCAGTCACAAACCACCCAGGCCAACTGGACCTCAGCACTTCCCAGGGCAGACACACATGCCAGTGCAGGCTCAACTAGGGGTGAGCCATGCATGCAGGGGTGACCCCAAGGTCAGGGGCAGGAAAGGCTTCAATGAGGGGCATGGTGGGCCATGGAGGAGGCAGTGGGGGGAAAGGGAGGAAGGTGGTTGTCACACGCCTGACCCATTACTCCCCCCTAAGCCAGGGCTGACCAGTCCAAGCGTGACAGTGCACCTGATCTGCGCCTCCCATAGCCAGATTCTCTTAGAGGAATTAAACCAGGAATGGGAAGGCCTGGCGACAGGGTGCTTTAGGGACTGGCCTGAGTGGAAGGCGGCCAGGTTGAAAGGAGCTGGCAGCTCCCATGCCAGGACCCTCCTACGACCTGTGCATTCATCTGTTCCTTTGGTTCTGCAAGCTCCCCATGACCCTCCCAATAGACCCCTTTTCGGCTTAAGCAAGCTGAAATTAATTTCTGTTCTTTGCAATCAAAGAACCTGAACTTCCCAGCTCTGGGAGTACCAGGAGGGGAGGTTGGGGTGTAGAGTGAGCCAGAGCCCAGAGGGAAAATGAGGCCAGACAGAGACATAACCAGGCCTTGAGTGTTGTGGGGGATGTGAGCAGGACAGCCAGGCCTGCAGCACCAGAGCAACAGCAGAGCAGCCACCCGACTGCCTGCCTCTCCACAGGCCCAAGCACGATGTTTTCCTCTCGGCCAGAGGTAAGGAAGAAAAGGGGGTGTTATAAGAACAGGCACCCACTGGGACAGCCTCAGCCAGGACTCCCAGCCACAAACCCCTGCTGCTCTACCCTGCAGGTTCCACATTGGACAGGGCAGGGCCAAGGCCCAGAGCAGCAGCCAATGTAGGCAGCCTGGCACATTGAGAACACGAGAAATAGTAATGTGGCCGATCCATGCGCCTGGCTATGCCAGAAGCCTGAGAGTCCTGCATGTGTATTTGCCTCACCAAATCCTTAGTGACCCACCAGGATGGCACTGGGGATCATCGCCCAAGTGGAGGACAAGTACACGCGGATAGAGAGGTTGAGTAACTTGCCCAGAGAGACACAACTAAGAAAAGACAAGGCTGAGGATCAGGCCAGGCAGTTCAGCTTCAGAACCTGCATCCTCAGCACAGTATCACACTGCCTTTCCGAAACTGGAGAGCAGACCCCAGCCTACCCCACAGCCTAGATATGTAGCAAGGCCCTCTAATTGCCTCCCTGACCTCTGCTCTATGGGGCAGCTGGGCTGGAGGGCCACATGGCACTGAGGCAAGACATAGAAGGTGCCCCAAAAGCTGAACACAGTGGCCAGAGCCCAACCCACCATAGTCTCCCCACCACCCCTGGCCCCTAAGAAGGCAAATAGTGCCTGGTGCCTTGAGGGGAGGTTCTGAAGGAGCTGAAACTCAGTTACTCCCAGAGTAGCTTCCCAGAAAGGCTGCTTCTGCAGGAAGAGGTTCTAAAGAGTTGCAGCCACAATGAGGCCCTGACCTGCCAACAGAAGCCTGGTCCAGCTTCGATTTGGAACCCCCAAGTGGTAGGGCATTCACCACCTCAAAAACATCACCAACCTGGGGCAACTCCCCTGTGAGTAAAAAGCATCTGGAAGAAGCAAGCAGCATGGTTCCCAAGAACACAGGGTCAGGCAGACCTGGGTTCCCATTCTGGCTCTGCCAGCAGCAGTACCAATGTTGGCAAGTTCCTAACCTCTCTGAACCCCAGTCTTCCTAGCTGAAAAATGGGTTATTTTAAAATATACTTCAAAAAGATGTGAGAATATATGAAAAAGCAATTTCTTACATACACTACAACCCAGGTGGGTCTCAAAGCATTATGCTAAGTGAAAGAGACCAGATTCGAAAAGACTACGTATGGTATTTCCCATTTATGTGAAATGTTCAGAAAAGGCCATTTTAGAGCAGAGGCCAACATACATTTTCTGGAAAGGGTGAGGGACTAAACATTTCAGGCTTAAAGGACCATATTGTCTCTGCTCAATGCCACAGTTGCTGGGAGAAAGTGGCTACAGACTAACCACCAATGAAAAGGCCTGGCAGTGTTCCAATACAACTGGGTACAAAGATAGGCAGCAGCCAGCTATGGCCACACCAGGAGCCTGCAGACCCCCATGCAGAGGCAGAAAATACATCAACAGTTACCTGAGGCCACTGTACCTGAGGTGGAAATGGTTTAAGCACAGAGGGGCATGAGGGATCTTCTAGGAAATGTTCTAAAACTGCATGGTGGTATACGCAACCTTTAACTTTGATAAAAGTCATCAAATTCTTCAATTAAAACAGGTAATATTAATGATACGTAAATGATATCTCAATAAAGTTGTAAAAAGCTTTAAAGAAGGATTAGATAAGGATCAATCTTCATTATCATTATTTTATTAACTGCCATCATCATCATCATCATTCCTACACTGAGCTGCACACCCAGAACAGGGACTAAAGATCAGCCCCCTTATCTCACCCAAGGCCAGCCTACAGACTGCCAGGAATGCAGGTTAGAGGAGCTGAGTCCACAGCTGCCAAAGCTGGACCGAGAAAGAGGAGGTAGCTGGGTGTTGCCCTAGGAGAGCAAACTGTTCCCTGAAAGCTGGTGGGCTGCCAGGCAGGTTGCTGGGAGCCCCCAGAAGTAGATGCTGCAGACAAACTTCTCTTTGTACAGGTCCACCTCTGGCCCTGCAGCCCAGACCACCCCATCCTTGGAGGGCTCTGAGCAGCCAGGCTGGGGAGAAGGCTTGGTGGCAAGGGGTGGTCCCTTAGGCTCTAGGACAGGACACAGGGCTTAGAACCACCTAGGTTCTCCGCAGTAAGAGAGAGCCAGCTTCTGCCTGGAGCCTCGTGTTGTGCTGGTGCACACCCCTCTTCCTCCCAGCCTAACCACCTACAGCACTCAGCTTCCCTCCTCTCTGCACAGGCTCTAATTCTCTTACCAGGACTGAGCCTACCAATCTGGACCCCACCTGTCAAAAGGCACAGTGAGGACAACAAAAGGGACCTGGCAAGCCACAGGCCTGTGAGACTAGATGAGTATGAATCCTTAGCTCCAGATAAGGAGAGGCAAGTTCGAGATTTCCTAGGTCAAGTCCCCCACTCACCAGAATGGCAGCCCAGGTGGGTTACGTGTCTCCTCTCCTCTCCCTGGCCTTCCAGAGGCACGATGCCCAGCACACCTGGTAAATAAACACAGGGACTCTGACTTCTGGCCTAATGGGGATCATCTACCTCCCAGCCTAGGACTCCCAGGGGACACAAGACCCAAAAGTTCAGGCTTGGATCCTTCCTAGGATCATAAGAGCACACCCCTCTGGAGAGAGACTGGCCCAGGGTTAGGTCCTTCCCTACACAAGAACCTTCCATAACACTAGAGTAGAGAAGACACTGGGGAAAGAGGCTCTTTCTGGCACTGTGGGTTGTAAGAGGTAAGGTGCCAGCAGCTGCCATTTTTCCCAGCTTTACCTGAAAAAAGAAGCCATTACCCAAGAGTAGCAGAGCTGAGGGACAAGAGAAAAGTTGGGGCCAATGGCAAGTATGAGCCTCTGGATACAGCTCTGCCTGAAGCCCCTGGATTTATAAGCTATATGAACCAAAAAGGTATCATTTTTGCTTAAGTCAGTTTGAGGTTTGAGTTCTCATTGACAACCAAAAGAGTCCTAACTGCCCTGGCTGGTGTGGCTCAGTGGATTGAGCGTGGGTGGGTCTGCAAACCAAAGGGTCACCGGTTCGATCCCAGTCAGGGCACATGCCTGGGTTGTGGGCCTGGTCCCCAGTTGGGGGTACATGAGAGCAACCACACATTGATGTTTCTCTACCTCTCTTTCTCCTTCCCTTCCCCTCTCTCTAAAATAAATAAATAAATAAAATCTTAAAAAAAAAAAAAGGCCTAACTAATGCAAGGAGCTTTACAAATCTTAGTAGTATTCCTATTCATCCTAGCCACCCCCAGGTCCCCAGACAAGGAGTGAATGGCACATGCAGACAACTGGAAACAAAGGCAATTAGCCTCCTCCCCACCCTCCTGGCCATGTTCTTGAAGACCACAGCCAATGTGGTTTACATAAAATATACACACATTCTAACCAAAACCAATATGACCACTGCACAATGACCACTTTGTAGGGGTCTAAGACCCTGTATGGTGCTGACCTCTGAGCCCCCAAGAGGCACCTCCAAGCCTCCAGTCTGCAGTGAGTCTGCCCTTCTACCCCACCCTATTTGGGTAACAATGCCTGAATCTCCACATCCATGTCCACCTCCTTACCTGGATGGTCAGAGTTGAAGGCGATCAAGCTGCAGCTCGATTTGATATGGTTCCCACAAGAGGGGGTAGTTCCTGCTCGAATGTCACTGATCCAGGACTGGAAATAAAGAATAAGAGACCTGAAGGCCAGGGCTCTGCTAGTGCCTAAAACATGAGGTATGGTGTGATTCAGGGAACCCTAAAGCTGCACCATTAGAGATGCATTCCTTTGGATCAAACCCTGTCCCCACTCACACAGTCCCTTAGAAAATGCTAAATGTTCTTGAAATAATCTAAGTCATAAAGGGACTGGATTTGCTTACTAAATCAGTTCTCCAACAAGGCAGAAGAGGCTGAAAAAGGAAGCTGAAAAGGAGGCTGAATGAAGTCAAGGAGCTAACTGGGCAGTGTTCACTCACATGTGTGATATTTCTGTTAAAAGGGGTAGAAAGAAGCAAAAAACAGAGAAATGAGCACCTAGTCAAAAGACAGATTCCACTTTCTCAACTGTATTACTGAAGACCTCCACCTGAGTCCAGAGGTCTCCTCCAAACACCAGGAGAAAACACCCAAGCCCAGAGAAGGGTAAAATCAAGGCCTTTCCATAAAATCCCATAGATGAGTGAACAACCTAGAGGGGCAGAGAAGTATTTTTTCTGAAACTAAGATCAGCGAGGTCCACGTGTTTTCTCTGCTAATAATAAAGCAGTGTTCAACACTCCTTAATGCCACTTAACAATCTAGCACTCTTATTCCCAGCCCACCCATCCAGTGTCCTGGAAGCCACCTCCACCCCCAAGGTTCGTTTTCAATGTTTACCTGCCTCAGATAGAACATTATCATCTTGCATTATTTTCCCCTCCTGATTCACGTTTATGGTACAAATACAGTGACAGAAAATATCTTTAAAAAGAAGAACAGATCACCTGTTCTCCCATTTGCCTAACATAAATTGTTGTAAATTCTCTCTGTAATCCCTGTTTCCATGCCTGTGTGTTTTACCTTGCAGGTCTGAGGACCACCAAGAAACAAGCCCCAGGGTCCCTCAAGGATACCCCAGACCCATCCAAGCAGTACTTACTTCACTGAGGGATGGTCTCAATGCAAATCTGAGCACCTCTCCTCCCACCCACACACCACCTTCTTTCTTCCTTCCGCATTGCACTTAGAATAAAAGCTAACTTCCTGTGGTCTTTGGATTCTGCAAGATCACTCTTGACTCATTGGACACCATGCTTCCCCATCACCACCTTCCATCCACCATGGCCCACTTTCCATTCCTGCAGGAGGCACTTTCCTACCCCACTTTTCCTCTAGCTGGTTGCTTCTTACCCTTCTGGCCTCAGCTTAAATGTAACTTCCTCCCACCACCCTGATGAGATTAACCCCCACTTCATTGTCCATCTCCATCCCAGCACCCTACCCTTGTTATTCAGGGAATTTATTACAATTTGCAATGACCATGCATGCCTGTCTGCCTCTTTCATGAGGCTGTAGGCACCACAGAGGAAGGAAAGTGCTGTCCCATTGGCTGTTGTGACTCCAGCAGCTGGGACAGCACAAGAGGTTCAGAGAAAATACTGTCCATTGGACGAAAACCGGGCTTCTGGCCCGAGCTGCGTGCTGGCAGCTCTGACGTGCGTTGGCTTCTGACAGTCACTAGATAGGGTCATTCCCTAGGCCCACTTATTGGAGGACAATCCTAGGCCTTCCAAATAACATGGGGAGGGGCTGATCGGGGTGGCATCATGTATAAAGGCCACTCCTCATCAGGCCAACTGAGATTCACGGGTCCGAGGAGCCCCTCAGTACTTCTAGACTCTACCTCCTCGGGTTCCCCCAGGCCCCACCCAGCCCCTGGCAGCATCACACCGAGTAAGGGAACAGCTAGTCGCCAAGATGAGGAAGCGCCGGCGGAAACCCGACGGAGAGGCGCGCCTCTGATCGAGCGGCTCACCCTCTCGCACTGACAGAGTTGGACTCGCCAAGACCAGGGCAGAAGAGGACATCTCTCCCACACACTAGCCCCAGGCAGGGGGGATCGGGGCGGCAGGAAGAAGGAGCAGGCGCTAGCATCTGCCGAGCCCCAGCTCCCCAGCGAGGCAGACCGGAAGCCTGGAACGCGGGCAGCCTTGCGGGCCTCAGGCCTTGACTCGGCTGGGTGGGCTGCGCGGCCTCGGGGGTCCAGGGGCCAGAGGGGCGTTCCGATCGACCCCGGGGTTCACGGAGCGGCCAGAGAGCCTCCGGGAGCGGCGGACACTGCCTGCCGGGCGGCGACGGGGAGAACCGGACACCAGTCCCGGGCCTGAAGGGGGAGCCTCGGGACGGACTGGCTCGGGAATCAGCGCGCAGGGTCCCGGGAGGGAAAGGGAGAGCGGGGCCCTAGTGCCAGGCTCACCTCACGGCGGGATGGCCGGGCTTCCGTGTGCCGGAACTTGGACACCTTGAAGCGGCTCATGGCGACGGGGACCCCGGAAACCCAGCTTCCAGGACCGGTGCGTTAGCCTTCAGGTGCACCGTCAATAGCTGCGACTCCCCCGGCCTCCGGCTCCACCCGCGGCCCACCGCCCTCGGTCACGCCCTGACATACTCCAGCCAATCGGAGCCAACTCCGGCCAGCTGAGCCCCGCCCCCGGTTACTTTCCCTCGTCGCGCGCCGACTGCCCCGCCCAATCGCTGCGGGTTTGCTGGGAAGATCCTGGCGGGGTTGGTGGAGGGGCCTACAATACAAGCGGAAAGATCGCGTGTAGAGGTAAATCCGCTTGGCGCCGAGCTGTAAGAGCGTAAGAACTAGGGGCAACAGCTCTGATTTTGTGTGCAGGGATTTGCTCCCAGAGGCTTCCTGGGGGAAGGGGAGCGGGGCTCAGCCTGCCCTCCCTGGGGAGGAAAGATAGCAGGAATGCACTAGCTTCATCCATTTCAAGTATGGGGATTGCGGTGAGGAGCCACTGGTCCCACAGATAGTGAGTGGCGGCAGGGAACGCGAGCCCACGTCTGACTCAAATCTTTGTCCATGGGAGTCTACCCTAAAGCCTCTGCATCACACCCACGCTGCTATGTCCAGGTGGTCTCTGGGAGGGGTGGAGCCTTCATTATCCCTTTATTAGGGCCTGCCTTGACTGAAGGCCTTTGGTGTAGTGAGACAGGACTCCTCTAAGGAAATCAATGTATCCTTACAAGTACGCTGAAAAGGTGGAAGGTTCGGGCAATGGAGAATGCATTAAATAGCAAATGTGCCCAAAGGCGTTGCTTGCTCAGTCCAGGGGTGATTCAGGAGAAAAAAACAGCCTGTTTATTTCACCTGGGGCCATTCATCGCAGAAGAATTTCTCTTTAAAAATTGACTCACCGTGATTCCAGAATATGCTTTTGAAACAGAATAGTAAGAAGCTAGGAACATTCCTTGGCAAGCGGAAACTAAGACAAATAGCCGAACACCATGTCTGAGTGATTTACTTTCAGGTGCAGATGTTCACCAGGGTGGAAGGTACCAGTGCCTGGGGTGCGGGAGCAAAACTGGGAAAACAAGTACCTCATCCCTAGGGTAACCTCTTATTCCAAGGCCTTTCCTCCCTGGAGATACCATCTAAGAGATAACATCTAGGCCTCAGTATTTTAGCACCAGGCCCAGAAAAGCAGCAAAAGCCAGCTGGATGATACCAGAACCAATTGCAATGAAGACCCTGCCACTGACCAATCAGGGGAGACCATGACCCTGAAAGGGCACACCTGGATAACTGAGGTACATTCTGCTGAAACCCCACCCCTCTAGACCTTCTCTAAGCTTCCCTCCTGCAAGAGAGAGAAAAGCCTCAAGGACCAAGCACATGAGCTCTCCTGTGCCACTCCCTTCTTCCCCCACTTCTGTTTTCACAGACATGTGTCTCCTAAACTCTAAGGCAGTGGGTGTCAGGAAGCTTGTCCCTAGCTTATCCCCTGAACCTATCCCTAAGGCCCCTTTTTCTCTGACTTCCCAGTGAGCTAAGGCAGCCCAGACCAGGCTCTCCTGTTGCTTCTTCTATGCTAAGCCCTTCCTTGGCTTATTGTCCCCAGCTTTAATAAATGTATCCTCATAGTCACCTGGACTTGTGTTGTGAAATCTTTCCTACATGAAGTCAAGAACCCACACACTGCAGATGGCCCTCAGCAGACCCATTCAGGGCCAGGACACTTAAGAAAAAAAAAATAATATTAATCAACTATACAACTATTGCAAAGTTCATGTTAACCTACCCAATTTGCTTTATGTCACTTCATTATCACTGAACTCATTTTTTGTTTTTTAATCTACCGTTACATCACATGGACCTAAATGGGCACAGTCAGCAAGTGAGAAAGCCTTTAAACCCCAGAGGTAACAGGGACGTGCCATTGTAACAGGGTGCAGCCAGGGGGCCCCCCAATAGGGGTTGTTGTGGGGTCCAGCACTCAGGGTGTCCAGGAAATAATAATAATATAGGATGTCCTCATCCCCCTACCCCCCCCAAAGTCTGAACTGGGGGGAGGACACATGGAGCAGGGCCATTGAGAGTTGTTCTGCATAGCAACAGTTTTGCAACTAACCTCAGGCATGGTCATTTAACATATCTATAACTTTTAACCAGTTTTGTGAATATGTTAAACAGCTGTGGCCATGCTTTGAGCCAGGGAGATGAGCGTGACCCACCCAGAACGTAACTGGGAAGCAGCTCCTCCTGGTTACAGCGCCTACCTAAGAACTTGGAAATGATTGGCTCCATGCCATGGGGCCACGCCCACCCAGACTTACTATGGCAGCCCAGAAAAGCTGAAAAAAAAAAAAAAATATGGGAATGCTGGCAGGTGTAGCCGATTGTGGGAGGAGTTGGAAATGGGGCTGCAGAGGAAGATTGGTGCTGGGATTTAAACCCAGGCATGGCAGTCCTGCTAGGAGGGACCACACGACTTTGGAGTAAGGGGGTACCCAAACAGCTTTGGCCAGAGAGGGAGAACAACATGGCTTTGGGGCTCCCTTTGCCACGCAGCTTAGGAAGCTGGGAAGCAAGATGTGGCAGTGACGTTGAGCTCTCAGCAGTTTGAAAGAATGCAAGAGAGATGCTGCGGGAAGCAAAGAGTAAAGGACTCTTGCTGGTGGGCCATGAGAAGGTGCCATGCGGGTTTGGGTTAACTGGAGATTGCAGCAGTGACACAGCTGATGGTGCTGGGAACCGAAGGAGGCTTGCCAGCTGAGCATGGGTTACTGGGAAGAACCGGGGTCTACCTGTGCCTTCTGGACTTCTATTTCTTTTCCTGAGACACGGTACCCCAGACTGGGCAGAGCGGGGAAGGAAGGACTGTGTGTGTTTGTGAATGTTTTAAGAGACTTTGGGATTTTAATGAAGTCATTAAATCATTATTCTAAGTCTGCACAACCTTTGAATAAATAATTCCTTTCCTTTTCACCAATCTCTGACATTGAGAGATGTCATTCCCTGGTGGTGGGCAAGGTGAACCTAGTACAGGGGGACCCCGGGAGAAGAGGGGGGTCTGTTCGGTAATAGCCTATCGTTCCTACCCACCCCTGGGTCCATTTTATAACACCATGGGCTAAATCTGGTCCACAGATATGTCTTAGTTGGTTCATAAAGTGTCTTAAAAATTGGAACATTTCCTAAAAGTTTGGATTTCAGCCTTTCTTGAAAAACAAAGATTTAGTAATGGTGGGTCCACAGCCCAACATGGCTAAAATGAGTTGGAACTGAGAAGCACCCACCACCTTTAAAGCATACTTTTCCATTTACCTCACCAGTCCCTGTCATCTTATACATGGCCCCTCCAACCTTACACTTGTGGAAGAAAAGGGGCCACATACTGAATATGACACTCAGCGGAGGTCTGCATGACAGCCTTGCAAATAGAGACTTAAAGTAACCACAAAGAATGATCTGAAATTAACACTTACCAACTATAAGCAGTTCATGGCCCTGTCCTGGGCCGGTATCTTTCTAACAAAGGTCATTCTTTTTTTTTTTATACATTTTTTTTTAAAGATTTTTATTTATTCATCTTTAGAGGGGAAGGGTAGGAGAGAGGGAGAGAAATATCACTGTATGGTTGCCTCTTGTGTGTCCCATGCTGGGAACTGGCCTGCAACCCAGGCATGTGACCTGACTGGGAATCGAACCGCGATCCTCTGGTTCGCAGGCCCGCGCTCAATCCACTGAGCTACACCAGCCAGGGCACAAAGGTCATTCTTTACCTTAACTGAGCCTGTCTGTTGTCTTTTTGCATCTAAGATAATAAACCTTTGCAATGTCAAGATAATTTCCTATTTCCAGCCCCCTCAGGGCACAGTCTCCCACTACAGCAGAGACCTCTAAAGCCCCTCATTGTTACCGTGTTCTCTCACACACCATCTCCATGTGCTGTAAATGTTCGTTGTTAACTATGGTGGACCCACCAATATAAAAGATGTATGTGCTTATCATTTCACTTTTTATCCAACCCCAGAGATTTCCCCACTTTGCTTTCTCCCACCTCCCTAAGCTATCACTTGTGGACTTCATGTAATCCCCTTATGTCTCCTCCTTTGATTGTAATGTATATAATAAATAAAGTGTTAAGCTGCCATTCTTCAGAGTATTTCTCAAGCTATTGAGATTTTGCTTCCCAGTAATTATCATCAGTTTGGCTCAAATAAACTCACAAAACTTCTCTGTAGGTTTGAATGTTTCTTATATTGACACACTTCACCACCCTGGCACCAGTGGTCTGTGACCCCTAATCTCTCCTAGAAAGAGAGAAGCCGTGACCTGGCTGTTTGGGATCATGTGATTGTATTTCTACAAACTGGGGGCTGGTAGGAGCAGAGTTGGAGAGCGTCATCTTTACTATTGCGGCAGTGACCAACCTGAACTCCACAGCAGGGAAGAAGGAAGGGCCAAAGACATTACCGAACAGCAAGTAGGGTCCTGCTGCCCACCACCTGCTAGGCGAAAGTCTGGAGGCAGAGGTTTGGTGAAAAATGAAGGAGTCGTTACTCAAAAGCTACACAATTTTGAAATAACAGCTTTCCACATGCTTTAGTCACTTAAACCTATCAATTAAGACTAAAATGTTTAAGTCTTGAGTTCCAGCTTTAATCACTTAAGCCTGCCTATTAAGGCTAAAATCTTTAATTCTTGAGTTCCCCTATCATTCTCCCTGTTAGTTTTTAATTATCTTATTTCTATAAGGTTAGTTTATAAATTAAAACAACATAAGATACAAAAGCTGCACAATTTGGGAAGAATTGCAGGCTTCTGCCTTGGAACCTGTCCCAAAGAAAAATAACCCTACCACCCTCTTCCAGGACAGACCAATTCTAGGCTGCACTGATAGTTCCTTTTTCCCATTTAAGAGACTGTCCTTTGGGTAGTGTGGGCAGCTACAGCATGACCAACCAGGCATCCTTAAGGAAGAGCAGGAGAGGCAGTCTCTGCCTTCCTTCTGTTTAAATCTCTGGCCCCTATTTCCATGCACACCAGAGGCAGTTCAACTTCTCAGCCAATCCTGTCCTAGACTGCTTACCATTGCCTCAGGCAACCTCCTCCTTCGGCCCCTCCCTAGTCCTTTCCAGTAATCTGATCAGATCTCTTTGTATGAAAAGGAAACCCAGAGAGTGACCATCTCACATGTTCCCAGATCCATCTGCATTGACAGAATGATTGCTTCTAGTAGAGAGTTCAGAGCTCTAAGGCTGCTGCATACTTGAGCAGAATAAATTCATGAATTGCAAAGTTGAACTGACATCCTCTAAGTTTCCTTCCAGTCCCATGAACCTATGAATTACCAGCTTTGTTCCTTTATGTTTCCAGTAATTTCACTTGATTATCTTTAAGGATCCTGGAAGACAACACTCAGTTGCCAGCCCTGTTGGTTCCCCCGCAGTTCCCCCATGGCGGATAGCCCAACTCTTCTGGGACTGTTGGGAGCCAGTGCAGCAGAAACTTCAGGAGAGCCCTCTGTGGGAACCAGCATTAGTGGTCCAAGGTCTAGTTACCTTTACAGAACCAGCAAATGATACTAATGGAAGTGAGGAGATTTCCAGCCTTTTAGATAGTGTCTTTTGGATGGCAGCACCTAAAAACAGACACAGCATTGAAGTTAACGGATGTAGGAGAAGAAATCCTCAGACGCTTATTGAAATTAAGAGCATCATAGCCCTGGCTAGTGTGGCTCAGTGGATTGAGTGCCAGCCTGTGAACCACAGGGTTGCTGGTTAGATTCCCAGTCAAGGCACATGCCTGGGTTGCAGACCAGATTCCCCAGTGCAGGGTGCACAGGAGGCAACCACACGTTGATGTTTCTCTCCCTCTTTCTTCCTCCCTTCCCCTCTGTCTAAAAATAAATTAAAAAAAAAAAAGAACATAGATGTTTGTCCTGAATGTGGTCACCTGAAAGAGAAATATGTCCTTTGTGGATATTGCTATGAGAAGGTGTGCAAGGAGACTGCAGAAATAAGAAGACAGGGAAACAAGAAGGGGGCCCTTCGAAGGTTCCTCCTGTAGAGACCATGGTGCTGTACATGGGAGATACACTGACACCATCTGAACAAGGTTGGGACAAGAGGATCACTGAACGAGACAAGAAGCGAGCATCCTGGTTGAACCAGAATTGACACCAGAGATGTTTAAATAATATAACAACATAAAACATTTCTCCAGGGAAAGAGAGAGATTCTTTGTTTCTAATGTTTTGTGCCTATTTTAAAATCATTAGTGTAGCTTAAAACATTCTTCATAAGCAGTCACTTTTGTGTGGATAATTTGAAGATATATCAGGAATAAAGTCTGAAAATGTTTATGCAGAGGCAAAAAGAAAAAAAGATACCTCTCAAGCCTAAAAGGCAGTCTCTCAAAAGGTGGATGCCATAAATATGAGGATGTCTGGTTAGCTTGGTGCGTGGCAGGATAATTTAGATTTCACAGGGTCTGTTTCCAAGAATGATTAATAACAAAAAAAATTAGGAGGTTGCTGTACTGAAGTCCTCATTCTAAGAAATTCAATGCACTTTATGTAACTGGAGGAAGAAATATTAGCAAAAAGAAAAATGACCAGCAAGGAAGGAGGGAAAAAAAAATTAAAGAGCCTTAAGTTATGTCCTTATTTTTAACTGACACCAAAGAAAAGACATTTTGTAATAGAATATTCCCTTAATCTTCTGTAAGTCAGTGGTTTCTATAAATCAGAATTTGCAAGCACGGGATGGATCGAGCCAGCTTCAGCAACAACAAATTCCTTAGATCTAGTTATCTATACCTGAAATTGCTGTTTATTAAGATGCATATTGAAAACATTTAGATAAGCCCTACCTTGTTCATTGCAGGAGCTGGAGCAGAAAGGCATGTGCAATTATCTCTGCATAGGAAACAAACAATTATACAACAAAATACACCTCAAAAATTGGAAAAAACACTCGGAATTCTCCCTTGCCAGCATGACAATGCACTGTACATTATTATTCTGTTGTTTTTCAAATGGAGGTGTACCCATGTATTGTTAGGGCTCTGAAATTTTACTGTACCCAGCAATTTGTTTTGATTTTTTTTGCAGTAATTTGCAAAATATTTTAACAGAAACACAAAGTGATAATTCACAACTAAAGGGCAGTTTCATAGAAGAAAACCACCCCTTTTCTAAGGTGATGTTATTCACACTAGAGTCTACTGATTGCCAGAGGATCCGGAGCTTTATTTTCAGCATCTGTGATTTGTTTTTTCCTTGCAAAAATTCCTTTCATTTTTCAGATTTGCAAAACGTTGCTTAAGTTTAAGCTAGTTTAGGCAGAAGAATATTTAGCTTTAAGCTGGGGCCACTCATAGTTTATTTAAAAGGGCTTCCAGGAAATCATTAGCACAGAAAAGCCAGACAACTGAGGGGAGGACATAGTTCATCTTTTTCTGCAGGGAACTGTACACACCGCAGATGTGAGGTCTGGGGACATCTGGGTTACACATTTCATGGGGAAATGCTACAACTAGAGAAACTGTGAGCTAGCTTTTGTTACCTCTGAAGAGATTGGCTGAGGGTCTTCTGCCCTCTCTGGAAGGGGTTCTCACATGTGGAGGGGAGCAGCCAACCTACCGATTGGCTGTGGACTTGGCCAGTCCCATTGTACCTTGGATGGTCGGTATCTGCAGGATGTTACAGAGTAGAGCATACTTAAAACTTCCTACTAGCTCCCATAGATCTCACTACCTCAGGAGAGCAGGAAGGGTCTAATGGAACATAAAAATGAAAAGTGAAGAGGGGGGAGATGTTTGAGAAACATGTATGACTTTTGCAAGTAACATTTGTTTCTCAAAGCTCAAGTTTTTGGCTTTAGCCTGAAGAAGACGGCAGGGGAAGGGGAGAGACACACAATATGTCCTGTCTGGGAGTGTGGGTAGGTGTGGCCTACGTACTCATTCCAGTTTTTTCCAACAACCTTGGCATGGATCCATTAGTAGTCGCCATCACCCACTCCATTCCCTTGGGGTCCTCTCCTTCCTAAAAGGAAAGAATAATCAGTCTCCCTGCTATCCCCTAAAACAAGAACACACCCCCCCCTTTCACTGTGGAGGATTTCTACTGTTAATGGAACTGTACACCTGAAACTAATATAAAATAATATTGAATGTCAACTGTAATTGAAAATGCATTTTTGAAAGATTTTATTTATTTATTTTTGGAGAGAGGGGGAAGGGAGGAAGAAAGAGAGGGAGAGAAACATCAATGTGTGGTTGCCTTTCATGCACCCCCTACTGGGGACCTGGCCAGCAACCCAGGCATGGGCCCTCACTGGTAATAGAAATCAAACCAGTGACCCTTTCATTCGCAAGCTGGCACTCAATCCATTGAGCCACACCAGCCAGGGCTGAAAATATATTTTTTAAAGATTTTATTTATTTATCTTTAGAGGGGAAGGGAAGGAGAGATGGAGAGAAATATCAATGTATGGTTGCCTCTCGTGCATCCCCTGCTGGGCACTGTCGCTGGGAACTGGCCTGCAACCCAGGCACGTGCCCTGACTGGGAATCGAACCTCGATCCTTTGGTTCGAAGGCCCGAGCTCAATCCACTGAGCTACACCAGCCAGGGCTGAAAATATTTTTAAACAAAAATTTTAAAAAATCACCCTGGGGCAATAGATGAGGGAGGGAGAAACTAAAATTTTTTTTTTTTTAAAAAAGGAAGTTACAAAACTGAAAAGAGATTGCATATCAGTGAGCACTCCTCCAGTTCCTAACTCACTCTGAGGGGGTAAATTCAAGTCCCTTTGCCTCTTGTTCTCAGCTTTTATTCCTGAAAGTTGCACTTCTCAACCAGCGCCTTCCCCTACTCTTTCCCTCTACACTTTGGGCTCCCTGTGGGTGGTAACTGTGAGCTCTGCTCGGTATTCTCAGTGTTCAGCAGTCTGGCACACAGGACTAACATACATTGAGCATTTACTATGGGCCAAGTACTGTATGAAACTTTTACATAGATTACCTCACTCTTCAGATGATACTCTGAGGAATTTACTGTTATGCCCCAATTTATTTACTTTAATTAAAAAAATTTAAATCCTCACCTGAGGATATGTTTTGTAAAAAAATGATCTTTTTAGAGAGCAAGGAAGGGAGAGAAAGAGAAACATCGATGTGAGAAAGAAACAACAAGTTAGAGGGTGAAGGAATTGAACAAAAAGGACTCAAAAAAACAAAAAAAGAAAAGAAAAAGAAACACCAATGGGTTGTCCCCTGTACATGTCTGTCAACCTGGGTTCAAACCTACAACCTAGGTAAGTGCCCTGACAGGGAATCAAATCCCCAATCTTTTGGCGTACGGGATAATGCTCCACCAAACTGAGCCACCTAGCCAGGCCATTACCCATTTTAGAGAATGGAAACTGAGGCAGAGAGGTAATAAGTTGCCCACAGACACATGGCTGGTATAAGTGGCAGAGCTGGGATTCTGTCCCAGGCAGGCTGACTCCAAAGCTCATACTCTTAACCACAATGCTAGAAACATTTAAATATTGGTTAAATATATTAAAAGAGCTCTTTTCCCCATTTTCAACCCCATGACACCCTTTTCATTTTTTCTCTAAAATGTTCCTTGCTTACATCAGTGCTCTGCGTTCCCTAGCCCAAACTCTCAACTATTCCTTGCATTTTACAATAACCTCATAACTGTTCTTCACTGACCTAGTGGTTTTTAAAATACATTTATTTTTTAAAAGATTTATATCTTTTAAAAACTAAAAAGAATAAGTAAAAAGATTTATTTATTTATTTTTAGAGAGAGGGGAAGGGAGGGAGAAAGAGAGGGAGAGAAACAGCGATATGTGGTTGCCTCTCACTTGCCCCACACTGGGGACCTGGCCTGTAACTGAGGTATATGTTTTGACTGGGAATCAAACTGGCAACCCTTTGGTTCACAGGCTAGCTCTCAATCCACTGAGCCACACCAGCCAGGGCAGCTAGTGGTTTTTTAATTGCTTGATCTGAGAGAGAGGCATCGATTTGTTGTTGCACTTATTTATGCATTCATTGGTTGATTCTGATATGTGCCCTGACTGGAGGTCAAACCCAAAAGCTTGGGGTATACGGACACTCCTCTAAGCAGCTGAGCTACCAGGGCCTGGGCCAATGGTGTTTAAATCTCTTTGAATCTCAGAACCAGTGGAGAATTATTTTCAGAGAGAGGGCAAGGGAGAAAGAGAGGGAGAAAAACATCGATGTGAGAGAGAAACATCAGTTGATTGCCTCTTGCACGCCCTCAACCAGAGAGACCTGGTGCAATCCAGGCAAGTGCCCTGACTGGGAAAGGAACCGATGACCTTTCAGTTCCCAAGCTGGTGTTCAATCCACTGAGCCACACCAGTGAGGGCTGCTGATCAACAGTTCTTTATCTGCTCCCCTCCCTGAAACACAATGGCCCAGATCTCCATCTGCTCACTTGTGGACTCCATGGAGCACAAAGGTAGAATTGCTTGTCAACCTCCTGGAGTCAAGTAGGCCATGCATTCCAGTTTCTGGAGTAACAGCTTTCTACATGCATTAATCACATAAGCCTATCAACTATAGCTAAGGCTAAAATCCTTAACCCTTGAGTTCCCCCATCAATGGGAGGTGTGAAAGTTGAAACTGCTTTGCAAGACTTAACCAGACCAGGTTTACTTTTCTGGCTCCTCACACACCCTCAGTTTAGGGCTTAAGCAAACAGGGCAAGCACTTTCCATCTCTAAACATCTGCTTTTGAACTTCTTGCTACTTGGGAATACTTTCCCCCTCCACCCCTAACTGACTCACTTTTCATTACAGTAATGTTACCTCTCAGATGCCTTTCCTGACACCCCAATGAGAAACCTCTTCACCTGTATGCCTGTAACCTAACACATTCCTACTATGATAGCTGTGAATTCGTTATGCTAGCTGCTGAAGTCTCTCTCTCTCTCCCTCCCTCCCTCCCTCCCTCTCCCTCCCTCTCCCTCCCTCCCCCTCCCTCCCTCTCTCCCCCTCCCCCCTCTCCCCTTCTCCCCCTCTCCCCTTCTCCCCCTCTCCCTCTCTCCCTCTCTCTCTGCGCACGCGCGCGCAGCGGCCAACCCCAACCCCCGATTTCCCCGCCTTTCCCTGATTCGACGCACTGCGCACGAGTTGTCCTCGCGAGGCCTCCTACAGCCGGGTGGCGCACGCGCAGTGTCCCCGGGCCAAGATGGCGGCTCGGTGCTCCACACGCTGGTTGCTGGTGGCTGTGGGGACCCCGCGGCCTCCGGCTGCAGGCAGAGGGGCCCGTCTGCCCAGGGGGGTCGTGGTGGGGGCGTCTCTGGGCCGCAAGCTGAGCGTTACCGCCTTCGCGCCTTCACTGGGAGCTCGCGGCCCTGGGGCGCTACTGACATTGAGACCCGGTGTCAGCCTCACAGGTGAGGGCAGGCTCCAGCACCAGAGTCGGGGCTCCGTGGCCTGGAAGGGATTGACCCATCTCGCTCCAGTTACTGGGATAGCGTGGTGAAAGGTGTTTTCTGACCTGTACGCGGAATTGAATAGGGAGGCCGGCAAGCAGGAGGCACACAGGCCCTAGTAGCTACTCAGAAAGCTGCATGGGGAGTCCCCGGTGGCGGGGGTGAAATGCTCCTTAGGCCGTGTACCTTCACCTCTGTGTCAACATTTCTGGAGACCTCTTTCCGGCCTGCCGCTGCTCCCTATCCCTATTCCTTTCTCTTCCCTGCATCTTCTAGCCTGTAGCAGAAGGGAAGAGGTAGCAGCCATTCGATGAGCATCTGCTCTTGTGCTAGGTACTTTGTGCCTCATCTCTCTTGATGGTAACACCAACCCTGCAAGGTGGGAATTGTCTTCCCTGTTATAGAGAGAGAGAAATTGAGGTTCTAGCAGAGAAACTGATTTGCCCAAGGTCGTACTGATTTGCCCAAGGTCGTAAGATTACGTTAAGAAACGTCGTCCCAAACCCAGAGCTGTATTTTTATAGCTTTCACGCTTTCCACCACATTGTGTAAATTGAAGGTTATACTGAACAGTTAGTTTCTTTTAGAAGTTCTTAAATTGGTAATAGGTGTAATAAAAATACAAACACTTACTGAGCACTTACTATGTACCAGGCATGGACATTTCCATGTAGTAGACACCATTGTTATTCTATTTTGTAAATTCAAAAAACAAAAAACCCTGAAACTTAGATGTTAAACAACTTGTAGGATGTCACAAAGCTAAAAAGTGGTAAAGCCTTTCAAAACCTACTGCTTGCTTAATAGCCTGGGTGGTAGTTTATTAATATTTATTAAGCCTTTAGGTGCTTAGCCACAATGGTTTTTCATGTTGCGTGTTCAGTGGCTTCCATTATCTGTGAGAGAAGGAAGGAGGAATCATTATTGAATAACCATGTGCCTAAATTGTGCTAGTTGTTTCTGTCCCCTAGAATTTGTGCAGATGATGATACTTACACTATCTGTAGTCTTACAAAGATGATTAATTAAAGGGTTCTGACAGTGTTATTTCCTGTTGGGTTCCAGTTTTGCAATATCATTAAAATATTAGTAATTGTGATTGGTTTGTGGAGTGAACAAACTCACCTCCACCAGTGCATGTTTGAGTGTGGGTGATTTACCCATATTTTGCCATGTATAATGTGCACCCACGTTTTTGGCCCAGACTTTCAGGACAAAAATCTTTCGTTTTAATTTTTTAATTCAGTTTTTTTGTATTATAAAGAAATTTTAGAATTTACTTTTGAACATATTATGGTACAAGATATTTTATGTAACAAATTACAAAACACAAGAACAAGCCCTGGCTGGCGTAGCTCAGTGGATTGAGCGCGGGCTGCGAACCACAGTATTGCAGGTTCGATTCCCAGTCAGGGCACATGCCTGGGTTGTGGGCCAGGTCCCTAGTGGGGGCCATGCAAGAAGCAACCACACATTGATGTTTCTCTCTCTTTCTCCCTCCCTTCCCCTCTCTAAAAAAAAAAAAAGACAAACTTTAAAAAAAAACCCACAAGAACAGATACAAGGTATTTCAGGCATTACCCATGTCTGATGTGCATCCTTATTTTCCCTCAAAAATGTGGGCAAAATGTGTGCATTACACATGACAAAATGCAATATTTAATCCCTTTGAGCACTTAACTGAAATTTTATTCATTTGCAGGTATGTATTGAGGGCCTGCCATAATGCCAGCGGCTGTTCTAGGTACTGGGTGGGGATCCGAGATTAGCCATGATGTTAGTCAAGTGATCCCATTTTTAAATTCTGTTTCTGCCACCTGTATTTCCTCATGGATGGAGCAGTAGTGTGCCCAGGTTTCCTCAGGATTATTTGAAGTCATTCTGTATTTCTCAGTATGAGTAAAAGTGGTCATTTTAGATTTTTGCCTAACATTTTCTAATGTTTAGCTAAATTTGTACAAGTTTGGGGAGCATTTTTGATAATTGTGTGTGTGTGGGGGGGGGGAGATACACATGCACAGACAAGCACTACATACTGAGTCTTGTATGCAGCCATTACTAAGGAACTGCAGTCAGCTGTCCTTTTCTCCCAAGAGAGCATATAGCCCAAGATGGTCATGTTTTGTATCAGGTGAGAGGTGGCATCCTTCAAGGTGCACTCTGATACCACATCTGAAGTCATCAGTTTAGCTCTCAAATATTGGTCTGTGATCTCATGTCAAATCAAGTAGTATAATTAGGTGACATAAAAACAACACTTTAAATTCAACTTTTCTCCTAAGCACAGAAAGAAGGCAGATGTTTGACATTGCTCTGGCCATTCTTGGAGTGACTTGGAGGCTAATCCTATTCTGGATTATTCTAAAAAGGGCAAAACATGTTTTTATTGGTCATATCGGAAAATTTGCCTAATAAATGAACTCTTTCTAATCATTGCTAGTCATCAAACTTGCCCTGGCTGGTGTGTCTCAGTAGATTGAGTGCCACCCTGTGAACCAAAAGGTCACCTGTTCAATTCCCTGTCAGAGCACAGGGCTGGGTTGCAGGCCAGGTCCCTGGTTGGGGGTGTGTGAGAAGCAACCGGTCAATGTCTCTCTTGCACATCGATGTTTCTCTCGTCTTTCTCCCTCCATTCTACTCTCTCTAAGAAATAAGATCTTTAAAAAAAGTCATCAAACTTGTAGTAGTTAAAAGTGATTTCTCTTTATTCCCATGCAGCTTTACACCATTCTAACCCAAGTTCAAATTCTCTGCTTAAGACATTGGAGCGGCAGCTGCCAGAGCCTTTGCCACTAGCAGCTTCCTCCTAGATTGGAAGGGACGGGAAGGAGAGTCTGGAATAGGCCAGGGTAACTGCTCATTCCTGAGTGAAGTGGGAGTTGATTACTAGAGCTTTCCTGGCTCTAGTGTTTTTCTCACATCTGACCAAAGAAAGACAACAGTGGTCTCTTAGCCCCTACTGCTTCTACACTGTTTGTTTTTCATATTCCCAGAAGTCTAGGGTGCAGCAACAGAAAACAAGTACCAGGGATACTGAAAGTATAGATTTTCTTCCTGGTTCTGATTTTAATCGTTCTAACCATTCCTACCCATTCTATTGTCTGATTACTCCTTCTCTTGCCCTTTTCCTCCATTATGCTTTATACCCTTTTGGCTTTTGTGCTCAGATTAACACTAAGTGTTTCAGTCCTCCTTGTTTGTTTGTTTGTTTGTTTGTTTGTTTGTTTTGAGAGCTCTTCCTCATGAAAACCTGATTGTTTACCTGTTTAATACTTGCAGTGGCTTCATATTGTCCTCAGGATAAAATCTAGACTCTTAGCATAGGTGAAAGGCCCTTCCGTTTATTTCTAGGTCCCATTAATCATCGTTGTCTTTAACCACCCCTCTGCCATCACCACAACCACCACATTACAGGCTCGTGTGCATGCATGCACATGCCCACATACAAACACAGAGTTGCTAGTTTAGTACCTGCAGTTCCTAAATGCACTGGAATGAACCACTCCCTCTAAAACAAAGGTGATTATATGATTTAACCACCAAACAGGGCACTTTTGCAAGTGAAAGGGGATGCTGTTACGAATAACACTAGGACAACTGCGTAAATCTGGATGGATTTGAACCCCTCCTTAGTCAGGCTAGTTTCTGCCATTTAACAGCAGGAGCTCTAGCAGACCTTCCCTAAACTTCTTAGATTGGGTTGCCAGTGGAGTGATTTTTACCCTCCACAGGATGTTAGGTAATGTCTAGAGAGGTTGTCAACTTGTGGGTGGGAGAAGGGGTGGGTAGTGCTACTGGTTGCACTAGTGCCACTAGTTGTCCAGGAGTGCTGCAAAACATCCTACAGTACATACTAGGTATATTAGTTTGCTAAGGCTGCCATAACAAAGTACCGTAAACTGGGTGGCTTAAAACAACAAAAATTTATTTTCTTTTTATTCTTGTTCTGGAGGCTAGAAGTCCCAGGTCAGTATTTTGTCAGGATTGTTTCAAAGATCCTATCACCAAATACAGTCACCTTCTGTGGTGTTGGAGGTTAGGGGCTTCAGTTTAAGAATTTAGAGATGGGGGACACAATTCAGCCCAGCTCCCACTCCCCTGCCCTGCAGAAACTGATCCCATCCTCCACTATGGGGAGGTTGAGAAACCCTGGTTAGGTGACCCTTTAATGTGTATTCTCACTCTGAATGTCTGTGTGCACTAATCTCACACATTGCCTTCCAGACTCCCCTGTGGGACTGCTGAACTTGAGGATATTGGCTTGACTCTTACTCATCTTGTATCTTCAGTGCCTAGTACAGTGTTAAGATCTTGAATAAATGTTAAGTTCCAGGAGTTCAGTGCCATTCATTGGTTCACTGTCATATCACCAGCATGAAGCCTAGTGCCTGGTAGGTGCTCAGTGAATATTTGCTGCATGGATAAATGGTAGTAAATATTTGTAAGTATTTGCTGAATGAATGAATAATGAATACGGAAGCTTCTCTACAGGCAAATATTAGGAACCTGCAGCTGTCTCATGATCCTCATTCTTTTTTTTTCTTTCTTTCTTTCTTTTTTTTAAGATTTTATTTATTTTTTTAGAAGGACCAGGAGGGAAGGAGAAAGGGAGAGAAACATTGTTCGGTTGCCTCTTGCACACCCCCAACCGAGGCCCTGGCCCACAATCTGGGCATGTGCCCTGACCTGGAATTCAACCTGCAACCTTTCGGTTTGCGGGACAATGCCCAACCCATTCTTTTTCTTCTGCCTTAACTTGACCACTTCTCCCCCCATATTTACCCCACCCTTTCTTCCAGTGGTCACAGGATGGGTTGGGGGTTAGGAGGCAGCACTTGAGATTGTAGAGCAGCTCCTCCAGCTTCACTTTGTGACCAAGTGAAGTTAGCACTCTGCTTCATGCATGAAGGGCAGTGGAATAGATGTGTCTGTTGTCCTTTCCTCCTAGCTGCTGATGCAAGAGACCTGAAAGGAGGCAGGGTATGTGGCCACCTGCCATATGCTTTGATTCCTTTCAGGTTGTCTGCTCTGTGGTAAACAGAGATTCTGGCACAGGGCCTTTTAATCTTGTGTGTCTATATATGTGTATTATTTTTAGGGGAGGGAACAGTGCTTTTATCAGATACTCTGAGAGATGTGTGACTTTAAAGACCAAGAACCATTTCGTTAACACAGTGGTTCTCAAACGAGCGTTGGATATAATCACCTGGAAGGATTGTTACCTCCAAAGTTTCTGATTCAGGTCTGGAGTGGGGCCTGAAAATTTGTGTTCCAACAAGCTGATACTGCTGGTCCAGGGACCACACTCTGAGCACTACCCTACCCTGTCAGCAGATATCCAAGGTTGCTTGGTAGAGGGGAAGAACCTGGAGAGCATTAAAAGAGACAGAGTTTATGAAAATAGCTGGCATGTGGTGAGTCCTCAGTGTTATGGAAGCTGAGTCTTATTTTATTTTGTTTTGTTTGTTTTTCATTTTAAGAGTATGTTTATTAAAGCTGGGGACAGTGAAACAAAGGGCTTTAAGGTAAAAGAAGCAACAGGAGAGAGCAAGTCAGAGAAAAGAGGTCTTAGAGGTATGTTCAGAGGGTAAACCCAGGATGACCTGCTACTGCCTACTGCTCCCCTGGTTGCAAGTGTAGGAGAAAGATGACAGAATTGCAAGGAATGGGCATGCTCTAGGGAGAACAATGTGGGTTCTTTGTTTTGAGGCTTTTTTCCTTTTCTTTGGCTAGCCAGAATCCTAGGGGAGGGTCTTTGTTAAGATAGTTCATTAGCTTTTTAGGTGTGTCCTTCAATACATTGATTCAACAAAATGTGCATATAGAGGGGTCAGGGTTTTTTTTTCTGGTTATTTTTATTTTTTGTTTATAGTGTAAGTTTTTACTGTTTTTTTTCCCCATTACCATTTATCTCCCTACACCCTTTTGTACCTCCACCTCACTCTCTGCCACCACAGGGCTAAGTCCCTTTATTATTATTATTATTATTATTATTATTATTATTATATTTATTTCTAGAGAGGGTAAGGGAGGGAGAAAGAGAAGAAGAGAAACATCAGTGTGTGGTTGCCTCTCATGCTCCCCCTACTGGGGACCTGGCCTACAACCCAGGCGTGTGCCCTGACTGGGAATTTAACTGTCAACCCTTTGGTTCACAGGCCGGCACATGATCCACAAAACCACACCAGCTAGGACCCTTTTTATTATTTTTTAAAAAGATTTCATTCATTTATTTTTCAGAGAAGGGGAAGGTAGGGAGGAAGAGGAAGAGAAACATCTATGGGTTGCCTCTCGCCCGTACCCTGACCGAAGACTAAACCTGCAACCCAGATATGTGCCCTGCCCAGGAGTTGAACCAGCAACTTTTCACTTTCTGGGACACTGCCTAAACAACTGAGCCACACTGGTCAGGGTGCTAAGTCCCTTTTTAATCCTCTTCAGGTGCAGCCCTCATCTGGTGTACTGTTTGTTTGGTGGTTTAATGAGGCTACCATAGAGGTAGTGTAACCCAGCAGGATCAGCCCACCCAGTTTTATACTGACATTGTTTTACATTCTTTTTGTGTGATGGCTTTAGCCATTTTTGAAGTGCAGTGAGTTTGGTCTCCATTGGGCTTGGAGGAGAACGGGCCCTGAAGTTGTTACCTATTTGCTCCTTCACAGGTATAACCTGGCTGGTTGTTTATTTACAGTTTCCTTTTGTTGAACATACTCCCAGAATGATTTTCTTTTCTTTTTTTTCTTTTTTAGGAGTACAAAGTTACCCTTTTGTTTGTACTGCCTCTTTCCACACGAGCACCCTTTTGGCCAAAGAGGATTATTACCAGATATTAGGAGTGCCCCGAAATGCCAGCCAGAAAGAGATCAAGAAAGCCTATTACCAGGTCTGTATGGAAGCCAGATTTTAGAGACAAGATTGTAGAAGGAATACTGTTGATGTAGTCTGACTCTGATCAGTGCAGTGCATGTGCCTATACGTACAGGATGCAGGCAGCTGACAGCATGGAATGACATGATGAAGGTGGGCTTTGTTGGACTGTATTTTTCAGTGCATGCTGCTGTACCCATTAATGCTTCAGAAAAGAGAAGTCAAAACTAGAGATTAAAAAAACATTTTCCTCAACTGTTTTTGTACTTAGATTTTTTTCTGCACTGTCTGAATTAGTAGGCATGCTGGTTTAAGTTTTAAGTAGTTATTCTTTGCATTCAGATGAAAGTTTATGGACTTAGAATTATTTCTTCATTTAACTCAGTAAGTGTGAAGTTCCCATCATCATATTCCAGAATGTAGTAGGGCTAGTTATCTAGACCAATGGTTCCCAGATTTTTGCTCTGATCAACAAAATTAAAATTAAAATAAAAAATGGGGGCACCAGTGTAGGATTGCCAGCTTTTGTACTTTGCCTAATACAGGTGTTAAAAATAACAAGTACAATCTATTAATGTCATTGCTAAAAGAAATAGCATCTAAACACCATAAAAATAGGAAAGCCATAATATCAGGATAAAGGAGATCTTTAAATTAAGTATGAATTAAATATATTAATTACCTTTATGAAAAATTTACTATAAGGTTTTTGAATTTAAAAATAATTTTTTTTGGAGACGAGCAAAAACTTTGTCCAAGGCTAATATTTGTAAATCAAGTACTGATCAAGACCTGACATAACAGCTTATTCCTCAGGCGTCTACTCTTTACCTCTTGCTTTTTTCAAATAGTGTACAGTTCACTGGTTTTTAGTATATTTAGAGTTGTAGAATTATCATCACAATCAATTTCAGAACATTTCAACAACTCAAAGAGACACCCCATACCACGAGAACTTAGGCCCCATTCTCTCTTTGCCCTTGCAGTTGTGAACCTGCTTTCTGTCTCTATGTATCTGTCTATTCTAGACACCTCATAGCAATAAAATCACACAGCACAGGGCCTTTAGTGACTGTCTTCTTTCACTTTAGCATGTTTTCAAGGTTCATCCGTGTTGTAGAATGTATCAGTACTTCATTTCTTTTAATGGTCATAATATTGCATTGCATGGATATGCTACATTTTATTTATCCATTCATGAGTTGATGAGTATTTGATTTCCTTGTTCCACTTTTTTCTGTTTTAAGTGGAGCTGCTGTGAACATCCATGTTAAGTTTTGTGTAGACCTGTGTTTTCATTTCTCTTGGGTATGTACGTGTACATAGAAGTAGAATTGTTGGGTAAAATGATAACTCTGTGTTTAACCTCTTGAGGAACTGCTAGACTGTTTTCCGAAGCAGCTGCACCATTTTACATTTCCATCAGCGTGTATGAGGCTTTCAGTTTCTCCATATCCTGGCCAACACTGTTACGCCTTTTTGATTCTAGCCATCCCAATGGGTATGAAGTGGTGTCCCAGTGTTTGTTTGTTTTTTTAAGATTTTATTTAAATATTAGAGAGAGGGGAAGGGAGTGAGGAAGAGAGGGAGAGGAACATCATGATGTGTGGTCACCTCTTGCGTGCCCCCCACTGGGGGCCTTGCCCACAACCCAGGCATGTACCCTGACTGGGAATCGACCAACAACCCTTTGGTTTGCAGGTTGTCACTCAATCCACTGAGCCACGCCAGCCAGGGCTCCCAGTATGGTTTTTGATTTGCTTTTCCCTGGTGACTAATGGTGTTGAGCATCTTTTCATGTATTTATCAGCCATTTGTTGTAAATATATTCAGATCCCTTGCCCTTTTTTTTTTTTTTTTTTTTTTTTTTTTTTTTTTTTAGTTAATCTTTTTATCACTGGGTTGTAATGGAATGAGCAAAGGCATGGGGGAAGAAAGCAGAGATCCTGGCTTGAGAAGAGTGAATAGCATGTCCCTTTTGAAAAGGTGGAGGCTGCAGCCAAATTACTGGAGCATTTGAGGCCCTTAGCAAGTGATAGAGAATAATGAAGTGTGTCCAGAAGGTATCCAGCCATGTAATATGAAAAATAGAGACATTTATTGAAGAAGATACAGGAAACATTGTACATAATAACACAGTGATACCTCAGTCCCCTTCAAAGTAGGCACTTTGGGACCTCACACAGTTCTCCCAGTCTCCATCAGCTGCCCATCATATTTTCGTGAATCTCGTTGACGGTCTGAAATGTTTTTCCTTGCAAAGGTGGTTTTAGTTGTGGGAAAAGCCAGAAGTTGCAGGACACCAAATCTGAGCTGTAGGGGGACTGAGTCACTTGGGTGATTTGATGTTTCGCCAAAAAACTCTGCACGAGACATGATGCATAAATGGATGTGTTGTAGTGATTAAGCTGCCAATCATCAATTGCCCATAGCTGCGGCCTTCTGAGTCATCCGAATAGTTTCCGCAAAGGAATGTTCGAGCTTAATGCAAAATTTGATGCAGATTTGTTGTTCTACTCCACAGGTGGCAAACACAAGGCCTGCAGGCTAAATCCAGCCCTCCATCTCGTTTTATCTGGCCTAGCACCTTGTTTCTACCTGGTAGAAGCACGAAGCTTTCGCTTAACTGTTAAGCAGTAGTTACTTTTATACAGTCCTAAAATTACATTCTGCTCTTTGAAGGCAACTGCAAGGCTGTTGTGGCTCCCGGTGAAAATGAGTTTGACACCCCTGACCTACTCACTCAATCATCTTGAATGTAAGGGCCACACAGTACACAAGCCCACTCACAGCATCTGCTACCTCCACTGACTAGTACAGTGATGTCATTGTTTACAAATGCACATTTCAGTCCACTGTCCTTGGCTGCCAGGTTACATTGATGTTCCACAAACCATTCTTGCTATATTAACAATGGTTGGACTTTTTCCAGACAGACCTTGTACTTTATTTTATTTTTTTTTTTAAGATTTTTTTTCTTTTAGATTTTATTTATTTATCTTTAGAGGGGAAGGGAAGGAGAGAGGGAGAGAAACATCAATGTGCGATTGCCTCTTGTATGTCCCCTGACGGGAACTGGCCTGGCAACCCAGGCATGTGCCCTGACTGGGAATCGAACCGCGATCTTTCGGTTCGCAGGCCCGCGCTCAATCCACTGAGCTACACCAGCCAGGGTAGACCTTGTACTTTAAAAGAAAATAAGGCCCTGGGTGGTATGGTTCAGTGGATTGAGCTCTGGCCTGCAAACCAAAGGGTCACTGGTTCAATTCCCAGTCAGGGTACATGCCTGGGTTGCAGGCCAGGTGCCCAATAGGGGGGCGTGTGAGAGGTAACCACACATTGATGTTTCTCTCCCTCTCTTTCTCCTTCTCTAAAAATAAATAAAATATTCTAAAAAACTAAAGAAAGTAGGGAACCATTCAAGCTTTTGGATGTGAAAATAAAAAGATCAAGTAAAGCTGTGCAATTTAAACTAGAAATTTTTAAAGTTGCCTTAATGGAACAATTTTTCGAGTCAGATCTTGATGAAGCTTTGTGGATGTTACATCATATAATTCTCATGGCAAGAGGCTTGGGAAGGTTAGGACACACATCCTAAGCTACACAGCTATTTTGTAGTATGTAAGACTAAAGTACAGGTCTTTCAGACTGTAAAAGGCCTCTCTTTTCCATGTGCTAATCTCATGTTTCAGCACATCTTGTCTTGGCATTGGAACCAGTCTTGCCTTATAGCCCACTGTGATCTACTGGCCATGCTTGAGATGACTGCCCCTTCTGCTCCCCCCCCCTCCCGCCTTCAGGGCTTAGCTCACAGGTTCTGGTGTGAGGACCAGCATCTCCAGAAGTAGATTAAACAGCCAACAGCTGGTAGTGCCAGAGCCAAAGGGCCTATCAAGTCACAGGCAACCCTCACATAAAGGACCTGTGGTAACTCACACTTGGAAGGCTCAGGAATCGCAGCAAACAGTGGTGAACACCTACAAAGCACACAGTACTTCTCAGCACAGCCAGAAGGTAGCTTTTGTTTTAGGGCTGCTCAGCAGGACAGCCAAGTGAGATTTAGTTTTGTTTTTAATATTAAAATCTGTTTTGAATGGTAATATATTTCCCTTGTTCAGAATTCAAAAAGTACATATTAATTCCATTGTACAAAAAGTGCAATGAAAAGTCTTCCTCTTTCCCATTCATTTATACCCCTCCTGTAGCAGTCAGTATTACCAGTTTATTGTATGTTCTTCCAAAAATAATTTAAATCTGTCTAGTTATTTTCTTCTTTTTCTACATAGATTAAAGTGTACTGGGTACTCCATTTTGCATCATTCACAAAGGTGCCCATGTCCTAAAGAATTACTTGTTATTTTTGGTAGAGATTTGTTGTGGTTGAAAAATGTGTACATACCTCAGATTTGAAGAGATGGTTTATTTTATAATGTCTTAAATCTCGTTTTATGGATTTCTATTGTTTGTAAAGTCTTAGCTGCTATAAAGGAGATGAAATTGTGACTGGTATTTGTGGTTCAGTTTTAGTAATCCTTTTGTGTTCATAGTAATTTACCATTTCCTCCCATAGCTTGCCAAGAAATATCACCCCGACACGAATAAGGATGATCCCAGAGCCAAGGAGAAGTTCTCCCAGCTGGCAGAAGCCTATGAGGTAACATGACCCACTGTTGTGTGTACTTGCTGTCACTCAGCTGCATGCATGTATCAGAGCGTGCTGCGCAGGCAACCTGATGTGTCATGAGGTCCAGTATGAAGGCTGTGTTCCCATACCAGATCCCCTTGTTGAAGAAAAAAGATTCCCAGGTCTCACGCTAGATCTTACTTCTTGGAAACTCAATGAAAAACAGTGTTCAGTCTTTATTAACAGAGCTTGGACTTGTAGCCGGGTCTGGGAACACGTTGTTGCCTTAATTCCACACCTATTTGATCACCCCCTCCTACTTAGGGTATTGCTGTCTGGTGGTGGGTCCCGTAAAAGTAGAAGACCAACACTACCCTGGAGAAATTTAAAATGTAATCAGAGGGAGGGAACATACATGAAACAGCTACTGAACAATTGGACCTTCTTCCCAGACTTTGACTATTCCAAAGGGGTTCAGGGTATATAGGATATCATATATCTGCTCTGTGTGGGTACATTCCCCCCACACCACTTGACAGTGACAGACTTTGTATCTCTTTATTCTTAAGTATTTCTGTATTTTCTAAGAATAAGAACTATTTTACAATTGTATTATTGTAATTAGTACAATTAGTACTAATTGTACTGTAGCTATTTTCTTTCCCATAGCTATAGTACAATTGTCAAAATTAGAACATTCAATGTTGATATGTTCCCATTATTTATACTTGGTGTCTGCGTCCCTGGACCTTGGGAGACCTGTGAGCCCCTGACTGCTGTGCCTTTTGTGGAAGGTGCTGAGTGATGAAGTGAAGAGGAAGCAATATGACACCTATGGCTCTACTGGTTTTGATCCTGGGGCTGGCGGCTCTGGGCAGAGCTACTGGAAAGGAGGCCCCACTGTTGACCCAGAGGAGCTCTTCAGGAAGATCTTTGGGGAATTCTCGTCGTCTTCTTTTGGAGATTTCCAGAGTGTATTCAGTCAGCCTCAGGAGGTAAGCTTATTTTGAAGAACCATTCAAATTTTAGCTGCTAAACGTGATGCAAACAGATTTTATCAACTTCTGTTTCTCAAAGCAAAAGGTAAAACAGCTTAAATGGAATGATCTGGTGGTAGCCATTTTGGTAAGAAATCATCCCAAAATTTGAAAAATCATATAGGTAATAATGTATATACATCCATTTTGACTTGAGTCTTACAGTTGCCTAAGCAGGCAGAACATAAGGCTTTCAGAGTCCATTATCAGAGTGTATTTTATCTAGAGCTGCTACATTATTCCAGGAGAGCTCAATCTAATAAGGAGACATCCAGCCCTACTTTTCCATATTTATGTCCTAATAAGATCATAATCAGATTTGAAGAGAGAGGAATAATATTTATGATTTAAGTTATGATTGTGGACCATTTAAGCTGTTCGTAAGGACTGTATACAAGTATTATCTGTGAATAGTTTGTTGAAATACACATTTTTACTTAAATATTACTCTCAAAATTCCTAAGGAACAGGGTATAAACAGTTAAGTGAGTCCCATCTATTCTTACTTGGCAGAGAAGAGGAAAGTAAAGCAGTTAAAAAGTAAAGTAACTAGGAAGGGAGGAGATGAATAGGCAGCAGAGAGGATTTTTTAGGGTACTCAGAATACTCTGCATGATTTTATGATGATGTATACATGTCATTATGCATTTGTGTAGACTCATAAAATGTGCAATACCAAGAGTGAACCCTAATGGAAACCGTGGGCTTCGGATGATTATGATGTGTCAGTGTAGGTTTATCCTTGATTAAAAATGTGTCAGTCTGGTGAGTGATGATGATAGGAGAGGCTGTACATGGGTGGGGGCAGGAGATAGGTGGGAAATTTCTGTACCTCCCTCTCCATTTTGTTGTTAACCAGAACAGCTCTAAAACATAAAATCTTTAAAGTAACTGCAAACTGCTGGCTAGTCCCTCCCCTACTTTAAGAAGGATAATGAGTCATCCCTTGATTTCTTTAGTACATCATGGATTTGACATTCAATCAAGCTGCCAAGGGTGTCAACAAGGAGTTCACTGTGAACATCACCGATACCTGTGAGCGGTGTGACGGCAAAGGGAATGAGCCTGGCACCAAGGTGCAGCACTGCCACTATTGTGGCGGCTCCGGCATGGTGAGAACCAGTTAGAGCCACCCCCTGCCACCTCGCTTCCTGCCTTCCCAGAGGACTCCCACCTCGTGCCCACTCACACTCCCCCGCCCCCCGCACCATCCTTTATTTCTATGCTTCTATAGATATTTTTTAAGCAGTACCTAGGGCTTTGAGAATTCATAACTAGGTGGGACTATTTTATCTTGAACATTTTGTATTTTTCTAGAAATCGTCTTGGTCAACCATACAGACACAGCAAGGAAACTTAGCTGCCTTCTGTAAAAATACACTTTGGGATATTTTGGTAATTTGAAACCAACTAGTGGTTGTTGGGGGACACTTAGTTTGAAGTGTAATCATTTTTCCTTTTGTTAACTTGTTTAATTAATTCAGGTTATGCAAGAGTATAAAGACTCACTCCCGCCCTGGCTGGTGTAGCTCAATGGATTGAGCGCGGGCCTGCGAACCAAAGGATCGCAGTTCGATTCCCAGTCAGGGCACATGCCTGGGTTGCAGGCCAGTTCCCAGCGAGAGTTCCCAGCAGGGGACACACGAGAGGCAACCGCACATTGATATTTCTCTCCATCTCTCCTTCCCTTCCCCTCAAGATAAATAAATAAAATCTTAAAAAAAAAAAAAAAAAAGACTCACTCCCTTAGTCCTTTACCCACGTTCATCAATTAACATTTTGTCCTATTTGCTTTGTCATTTAAAAACATTTTTTTAATAGTTCATTTTTATTGTATTTTTTCCATTACCATTTATCCCCCCTTATATCCTCTTCTGCTTTGTCATTTTGGTGTGCTCAGTCTCTCTCCCTTCCCCTCCCTGTGTATGTCTTCTGTGTGTATGTGCTGCACACACATTTCCCCAACCATTTGAGAGTAAGTTGCAAACATTCTGTTTCTTTATTACTTTATACTTCAGTGTGTGTTTTCTAAGAATAAGAGCATTCTTTTACATAACCACAGTACAGTTGTCAAAATAAGAAATTTAATGTTGATACAATACCATTATTTAGACTTAAATTTATTTATTTATTTTTAAAATATATTTTACGGATTATGCTATTACAGTTGTCCCATTCCCCCTCCCTGCACACCCCCTCCCACCCACATGCCCCCCTTTAGTTCGTGTCCATGTGTCATAAGTTCTTTAGCTTCTACTTTTCCCTCACTATTCTTGCCCTCCCCCTGTCTATTTTCTACCCACCGTCTATGCTACTCATTCTCTGTACCTTTTCCCCCTCTCTCCTCCTCCCACTCCCCTGTTGCTAACCCTCCATGTGATCTCCATTTCTGTGTTTCTGTTCCTGTTCTAGTTGGTGGCTTAGTTTGCTTTTGTTTTAGGTGTGGTTGTTAATATCTGTGAGTTTGCTGTCTTTTTACTGTCATATTTTTTATCTTCTTTTTCTTAGATAAGTCCCTTTAACATTTCATGTAATAAGGGCTTGGTGATGATGAACTCCTTGAACTTGACCTTATCTGAGAAGCATTTTATCTTCCCTTCCATTCTAAATGAAAGCTTTGCTGGATAAAGCAATCTTGGATGTAGGTCCTTGCCTTTCAAGACTTCAAATACTTCTTTCCAGCCCCTTCTTGCCTGTAAGGTCTCTTTTGAGAAATCAGCTGACAGTCTGATGGGAACTCCTTTGTAGGTGACTGTGCCCTTATCCCTTGCTGCTTCTAGAATTCTCTCCTTCATTTGAATCTTGGCTAATGTAATTACGATGTGCCTTGGTGTGTTCCTCCTTGGGTCCATCTTCTTTGGGACTCTCTGAGCTTCCTGGACTTCCTGGTAGTCTATTTCCTTTGCCAGATTGGGGAAGTTCTCCTTTATTATTTGTTCAAATAAATTTTCCACTTGTTGCTCTTCCTCTTCACCTTCTGGTACCCCTGTAATTCGGATGCTGGGACATTTAAAGATGTCCTGGAGGTTCCTAAGCCTCTCCTCATTTTTTTGAATCCTTGTTTCTTCATTCTTTTCTGTTTATTTCTTTCTTTCTTCCTTCTGGTCCACTCCATTGATTTGAATTCCAGTTTTCCACCCATCACTATTGGTTCCCTGTGCATTTCCCTTCATTTCACTTATTGTAGCCTTCATTTGTTCATCTAATTTGTGACCAAAATCAACTAATTCTGTGAGCATCCTGATCACCAGGGCTTTGAACTGTGTATCTGATAGGTTGGCTATCTCTTGGTTGCTTAGATGAATTGGCTCAGAGGCTTTGATCTGTTCTCCTGTTTGAGCCATTTTTGGTTTGGTTTGGTTTTGTTTTGTTTTGGTCTAGTCCAGGCTGTTACATAGTAAGGGGCGGAGCCTTAGGTGTTCCCCAGGGCGGGGCAGCCCTCCCCCCCCCCCCCCCCCGTTGCTGGGTTGTGAATGCAGGGTCCAAGAGGGAACAATGGCGCTTGCTTCACGCTCTCTCAGATTCCAGTCCCTTCTGCTGCTTTCCCCAAGCAAATTGGGCCCTTCTGGTGTTGATTTCTGTGTGGGTGGGCTTGTGTACGTTCTAGGACCCTGTGGGTCTCTCCAATAAACTTTCCTGTGAGGCACCTCCCTGTGAGTCTCTCCCGGCACCTCAACCCCCACAAGTGTTTTCAATCGGTGCTTTAAGGCTTTATTTCCAAATGCTGGGGCCCTGGGTTGCACAGTCTGTCTCACTGCCCGTTTTCTCCTGGTTTATTTGCGCTTGAATGTGTGATTGCCTCCCATGCCTGCGCATCCGGGACCACTATCACTGCTTTTTCTTGCTACAATCCCTCTCCCCTGGCCGCTGACTCCGCCCCTCTTACCGGTCTGGGTGAACGTTGTCGGACTTCCGTACAATTCAATTTTCTATCTGTTCTGGTTGTTTTTTTTGGTTCTAAATTTTTGTTGTCCTTAATTTTGTTTGTGGGAGGAGGCACAGTGTGTCCACCTATGCCTCCATCTTGGCCGGAAGTTATACTTAAATTTATTCACTTGTCCTTACAATGTTCTTTTTTTCCCTGGTCCAGGATCCAAACTAGGATCTTGTGTAGCATATGCTTATCTTTTGTCTTCTTTAATCTAGAACAGTTCCTCACCCTTTCTTTTTCTTTTATGTCCTTAACATTTTTTAGGATTACAAGCTAGCTATTTTGTACAATTTCCCTCATTTTGGGTTCATACCTCAGAGGTATAGTGCCCTTTTCAGAGGATCATGTCAAGTCATGAAGTGTAAGTTTGTCCATTAATGATGGTCTTACATTTGATCACAAGCAGTTAGTTAAGGTAGTGTCTACCTGCATTCCTCTGAGAGAGGTTGCTCTTGGAGAGGATGAGGATTCTGTAGCTACAGTTCTGTGAGCCCAGTTGCTGTTAGATATTTAGATACTTTTATTGATTGTTCCCAGTTTTCTCTCACTTCTAAGGTCCTTTCTGCATGGCCTTGAATTGCTATGAATTTTTTTCTAACATTTTTGAAGTGAACATTGAGGTAAGTGTAAATAGTAAAGCTGAAGTGTAGTTCCCTCAAAATGCAATATTTAAGACTGGGAAGAACATTTGCAACTCATTTACTAAAGGATTAGTATTCCTAATATGTAAAGGGCTCCTTCAGAATAATGAGAAAAAGACTAACAGCTCATGAGAAAAACTGGTCAAGATGAACAGAAGAGGAAATGCAAGTGGCCAGTAAACATTGCTCACTAGCAATCAGGAAAACATTTATATTGTGCACATCGTGGTCCCACAGCCTTGGCTGTCCGAATTTACCTGCGTATTTAAGGTTCCACTTTTTTTTCCTTTTTATCAGGAAACTATAAATACAGGCCCTTTTGTGATGCGTTCCACATGTCGGAGGTGTGGCGGCCGAGGCACCATCATCACAACTCCTTGTGTGGTGTGCAGAGGAACAGGACAAGCCAAGCAGAAGAAGAAAGTGGTTATCCCTGTGCCGGCAGGTGGGTTCTGGGCTCCTCCCCATACAGAGGACTGAGAGCTGAGACCTCGTTTCCTTGTGATTTAGCCAAAGCCAATGTTAAGACCCTAGAGCCCCAGACTGGAGGAGGAACTAGAATCTCCTTGTAGGTTTCTCTTTGCCTAGTTATCCTTAAAATCTGCACTTACATATCACTTTAGAGAGAAGGGACCTGACATGTCCACTCTTTCCTGTGTATGGTGAAGGAGCGCCTTCATCATCTCTGTCTTTAGTTCACGAGGCCAGCACTGTCCCCGCTGCCAGCCCAGTCTGCACCCTGCCACCTCCTCCCTCCTCCTAGACGTCAGGGAAGCCAGTGACTGCTCTCTCCAACTGGGTCTTGTTTCCAAGGTGCTCTTTCCACAGGGCATTCTAATCATATCACTAGCCCTGTGAAGACCCAGCAGTCACTCTCAGGGGCCAAGAAAAGTCCTCCCCTCTGGGGAGGACTTGCCTCGTCAGCCTCTCCTCCCATCAGCCTTCCCCTTGTTGCCTACCCTGCAGCCTCATGACTGTCCTGTAGCTCCTTGAATGGGACAGAATGCCTCCCAGAACAGAGCCTTTTCGTATGCTGTTTCCTGTGTCCGAAACTTGCTTTCCACCATCTCCTTAGCAGTTAACTGTTTTTATGGGCTTCCTCAGGGAAGCCATCTGGAACCCTTTCTGTTCCTTAGATATACCTTAGTCTGGAGTTGTAACTTTTTCCTTCTGGGAACATGGCTCTGTAACAACATTATTAGTGTTGTTATTTGATTAATATTTGTCTCTGCTACTGGACTGGACACTCTCTGAGGTGCTCCTTGGACCTGGCAAGAGGTAGGTGTTCAGCAAACTTGAATTAATTAATAGAAGGTGCTCTTGTTTGGTTATTGTATGGTGTACCTTTGAAAAGTTATACTTTACTTGTTGCCATATTGGATAACTGTGTTGTTCCTCATTAATGAGAAACAGGAATGAGTAAGGATCCAGAGTAGAAAATGCCTTGGGAGATCGCCAAGTGATCCTTTTCTTTTGAACTTCTATTCTCACTCACAGGAGTCGAGGATGGACAGACTGTGAGGATGCCTGTAGGAAAAAGAGAAATTTTCATCACGTTCAGGGTAGGTGCTCTGCTTGCATATCCTCTGTTGGGGCCTTGCTCTCTTGGAGAATGTGCGGCCAAGGCTTCTTGTGGAGAGAGGGGGAAGCTTCTTGGGGCACATCCTGCTGTCCACATTTCCAAGGGGAACAATGGCCACCTTGGTGGAATTACTAAATATGTCACCATCAAGCTTTTGTGTTAGGTGTGGAGAGAACAGTGTTGCTTCAAGATATTTACAAGTTGGAAACAAAAAACACATAAAAATACAGAAAACATTGCCCCGTGTTTTTTATTTACATATTAAATTGTTGCTAGGGATAGCAGGTGCCAATGGTAGAGTTTTACCTACTGTATACAAGGGGAAACCTGGTTTTCTGAGATAAGGGAAACCTTAAAGGAGATAACAGCTTCTACTGGCAATTCCACTAGATACATACCTGAGAAAAGCCCACACAGGTACAGCAGGCAGAGGCACAAGATGTGTGTGACAGCCTCTTTCATAGTAGCAAGACACTGATAATAACTGTGGTCACAGAGGACCACAGAGCAGTCAGAGGGAAGAAACTGGACCACATGTGTAACAAGACTTGTCAGTTACAAAGAGGAGGGAAAGAAGGGTTGCAAGAGAGATACAAGGAAGATCATGTATATAAACTTTTAAATCACATGAAATGATGTTATGTATATTACTTCAGGACATGTAAATATGTAGTAGAAGTTAAAAGATGCTTGTAGGAATGATAAGTACTAGATTCAGCCACATAGTTAACTGAGGGGGTGAGGATGAAGCAAGGAGACTTTACCTGCATTCATAATATCTTATTTGTAGCTTTATGTATTTACTTGCAGTTTATGTACATGCAAAATATCATAATTTAAAAAAGACAAAAATCTAAGGATGAACCTTTAAATTGAGAAATCAAAGACAGATAGCAAGCTGGAAACCAATCGATGAGACTAGTTTGGTGGAGAATTCAGATTCTGTCTCCATCTAATAATAGAGAAGAAAAAACAAATCACTAGAAGACAAAGAATGTCTTTGAGATATAACAAACAGTGCTTATAAAAAAATCAAAATAATTCTGGTGTTGTCAACCTGTCTTAAAGGTAGTTTGTGCCAAATGACCATTCGGAAAACCATTTTGCTTTTGTAGATGTGTTAGTCTGTGTTCTAGTAAAGTAAGATTTTTTTTTAATGTTGAAGATGCCAGGTTTACTTTATTTTTGTTCAGAATTGAATGGCTGGATTTGAACCTGGGAAATCTAGGCACTCTTGCATTGCAGTATAGAAATGAATCTGACGTGTAACCTGGCATAGTGTTTCAATTTGGTGAAAGTACGCTCTGTCCGTCAGTGCTGTGTTCCAAGCATAGAAGCAGGGTAACGTGTGTCACGCCCTAAGCTTGGGCTGCTGAGATGTGGGGCTGATGTCCAGTCTCCAGAAGGACCTCTCTGTGCATAATGCCCATCTCTTATGTTTGGCCCTAGGTGCAGAAAAGCCCTGTGTTCCGAAGGGATGGCGCAGACATCCACTCTGACCTCTTTATTTCTGTAGCTCAGGCTATTCTTGGGGGGACAGCCAGAGCCCAGGGCCTGTACGAGACAATCAATGTGACGGTAAGAGGGCAGGATTATCTTTGTCACCTTCCTACTTAATTGCTTTTTTTTTCCTGGAATGAAAAATGGCTTACAGGTGGTTAGAACCTGTAAACAGCCAACATGTTGGGGATTCAGGGGAAATGAGATTCAGGGGAGGCAGGAAGAATATCTGGCCATTCCTTGGGTTTGAGACACAGGGTGTGGGCCTTGAGCGTGTCATCATGAGGAACAACAATTCCTGAGTTGCATCCCCACTTTTGCTGGGCCAGGGAACAGCCTCAGCAACGCGCTCCTGGTGCTGGCTTTGCTACTTTTCAGGTCTGGCTCTCTCCACTTTGGCTTACCAAACCACCTGCCCCTAAATCCTCATTACAGGTTCTGCTTGGGGTGAACCCCAGCTTAGCCAGTTTCCATGTGGTTGTTGGTGGGTTCTGTCTAGAAATCTGAATGGGCAACTGATCAAGGAAAACCATAGGTTTTCTTTCCTCATAGATCCCCCCTGGGGTCCAGACAGACCAGAAGATTCGGATGAGTGGGAAAGGCATTCCCCGGATTAACAGTTATGGCTATGGAGATCACTACATTCACGTCAAGATAAGAGTTCCAAAGTAAGCGCCCACTTAGCCATGGCAAGGCCTGCTGGATCCTTTCACACTTTCACCATTGAGCAGGGGTCAGTTGAGGGCTTTTCACCCTGCCTCCTGACCTAAGTGTGGCAGGGTGGTGGTTTAGCACCACCAGACCACCTGGTCCCATTGTCGCTCTGCCTCTGGAAGTGCTGAGGCTCAGTCAGGTAACTTCTTTAAGTCAGTGTGTCCTGCCCAAGTTCTCCACCTGTAAAGTGGACATAATGAAAAAAGGCTGACCTCCTTGAGTTAGAGAATTAAATAATACATAGGGAATGCTTAGCTGTTACCGCAGTTGATATTATTATTGCTCTCAGGGTGCTCACAGACTGGTGGGAGAGGCAGATCTATAACCAGATCATGGCACGGGATGTCTGTGTCCTATGGAAGAAAGATCTGAGCTGAGTGCTGTGAGCATCCAGAATAGGCATGCTGACTCTGTTTGGGAGAACTGGGTTTCCAGTACTCCTCCTAATTCCCTGCGTGTACGCGCGCACACACTTACAAAAGCTCCCTCTCACCCCCATTAAACTATTTAGCACAGCCATAGTGGCAGTTGTTTAAAACAACTTAGGGTATTTTAGGACATTTTCTTTACAGAAGCTTTAAGGGTGTGGCTCTGAGGGTCAGGTTGTGCACTCTGCCTGGGTCAGTGGTCCTACATTTCCCACACTGACCCAGGCCTCATCATTTAAAGAGCTGCCCAAAGGAAACACTTGACACTGACTGTTCTCACTCCACAGGAGACTGACAAGTCGGCAACACAGCCTGATGCTGAGCTATGCTGAGGATGAGACTGATGTGGAGGGGACAGTGAATGGCGTCACCAGTACAAGCACTGGTAAGATGGTGTGGTGGCACATGGGCATCCTCAGTCCCTTGGTAGCATGTTGGGGTTTCCACTGGAGGATCTCCATGGAACCTTTAGAGAGCACAGTAGAAAGGGAAGCTGAGAGCTCAGAATAGCCAAGCAGAAAGTGTAACTGTGCTCCGGAGCACAGCTGCTTCTCCTTCCTCTGTGTTAGAGGGTGCTAGATTGCTTCCTGCTGGATAGCAGCCCTGTGTGTCAGAGAGCTGCTCTTCTGAGTTCTATCCTTGGTTCTGCCACTTAGGCACATCATCACATGAGAGTTCCTTGTAACAGCTTAAGAAAATGGATTGGAAGGCTTTATGAATTCCTGACCCAGGACACTTCAGCAAGATTTTAGAGTATCTTGTAAATAACATCTTTTACAGCAATAAAAAAAAAAACATGGTCACATGACTTCAAATCTGCTTACTCCCAACAGGTTTAATTTTGAATTCCTCTGGCAATGAGCAGGTGCCTTATTTACTCTGATCTCAAATGTCATGCTCTATCTACTGGGTATAGTTAAATATTAGTAATACTCGATACCAAAATGTTTGCAGGCAGAAGCTTTGGTGTTGGGGAACCTCAGTGACAGCCCTCTGCCCATGGGAGGGAGTTGCTCTGCTGTGGAGATGCAGATTCTCTGCTGGATGGCTGCTGGGTCAGGACAGGCTGTGCCAAGAGTGGAAGTGGCTTCAGCTGCACAACATGTTTCCTCCTTGTTACATCATTTTGTTTTTGTCTGGGTCCTAGTTGTTCTTGTGTTTTCAGAACTTGAATAGTATCAGGTTACTATATGCTCATTCAGAGCAGGTGATCGGAGCAGGGGTGGATTTCCCAGTGAAGTGGAGGAATTGGTCTTGGGTTCTCACACTCCACCCCACCCAGCAGGGAGGGGTGTCACAAAAGCAGCAGCCTTTGCATAGACTTTTCTGAACTTCTGTTAAGTTTAGGGGACCAAGTCTTCTGTGAAAAAATAGCCATGCCCTGGCCAGGTGGCTCAGTTGGTTGGAGTCTCATCCCATGTACCAAAAGATTATGGGTTCTCTTCCCAGTCAGGGCACATAGCTAGCTTGCAAGTTTGATTCCCAGTTTGGGTATGTGTGTTGTGACTGTTCAAGGCTGGACAGGTTCACGTAATCTAGGCAGACAGAAGAATATTCACAGAGCCTTTGGGATGTTTGACATGCCTTTATTCAAGGGTGGGCGAGCCACACATGCTGCAAGCTGCGTGACCCCTGCATGTCCTTGTGTGGCACATTGTATGTCACCTGTCCCCTTATGTGGCACATGTGGCACCTAGCAGGGAATCCTCTACCTGCTTAAGTACTTTAGACAAGCAAAGCCAGGAAAAAGCCAAAAAATCTCATAACATGGCATGATTCTGTGTATGCGAGCCTACTTCATGTTATGGAAACCGTTTGTCAGGCTCAGTCTCAAGGCAGTGAGAACACTACTTTCAGGCCCATTCAAGGTCATGGGAAAACTGCTTCCTTTAGTTAACCCAGACACCTGGGTGAAGAAGCCAGACTGCCTCCATTTACCCTACAGCATGTATGGGAGGCACCAACTGATGTTTCTTTCTCCCTTTCTCTGTCTAAAATCAATAAACATGTCATTGGGTGAAGAATTAAAAAAAAAAAGTAGTGACCACAAATCCTGTCTATAGCCTGACCAAGCATGGATTAGGTACTTGTATTAAATGGTTTGGTACATATACTTTTCCTTATTTTCTTGTTATATCCTTGAACAAAAAAATGGAAATAGTGGGAATAGTTAGTCCATGTAACTCTAATGTTCACTTCTAGTTTCTCCTTCCTGAATCCCAAATGTAGGATGTGAGATTTGTTTTGCAGACATCTCCCAGCTGTCCTCCTCTCCCACCCACCCACAACTTGGGGTTCTTCTCCTCAGCTGAGCCCTGTGCAAGGATGTGGGTCTTGTTTACTATATTAGAATGCTGGGTATTAGCATTCACCAGTTGTTGTTTTTTTAAACCCCTTTCTGATAGCTTAAATTGAGAGTCGATCATATAGGCAGCTTCTGAGTGCCCTTAGAACCCTCATTATTTTCATGGTTTTGTCCTGATAGCTAATTCCCTCTTCCCTCATTTAGCCAGGTTTCATTGGAGCTTCCTGTGTGCCTGATACTTTTCCAGTTCTTCCTTTAATTTTATTTTCCCTTCCTTCTCATCCCTTAGCCTTTCATCACTTCCTCCCCCAGTGAGAGTGAGAGAGAATAGGTACTTCTTTATTGCTTATGCACCATAAATCTTGATAGCACTAGCTTCCCTTCCAAGATGCCACAGAAAACAGAGCATGCTTGAAACTCTCACTAGATTACAGATCCCAATTACTTCTTAGTGGTTTTCACACTTAAGACAAACATACATTTCAAAATGGGCCCCCCTCCCTCATGTGCACACATGCAGTGGCAATGTTCAGCTTGCCGGGCTGAGCTGGTTCATGAAGAACATGACCGCACAGGTGAGAAGCATCTCACTGATCATAAAGTACTTGTCCTGGAAAGCCTGCTTCTCAGTGAGCTGCATCAGTATGTTGGACAAGCCCAGCATATTGGCACTGTCAGGATCCTCTTATGAATCCTCTACAAGGTCATTCTCTGGGCCCTCAGACCCTCCAGAATTCTGTGCTCACCTCCAATAAAGTCATCTATGCCATGGTGAATTTTCTGGGGGGGAGGAGTTAAACCACGGTGATTCATCCAATGGTATGGTGGTATTAGAGCTGTTGATAGTGAAGGTGCAAGACAGAAGCTCCTCTGCTGTCTCTCCTGCTGCTCCCCTGTGTATTGCCAATGCTGGAAGTTTCTGAGAGCAGTCTACAGGTGCTGGACATCATACTTTAACTAGTGAACATGAAGTTTGGCATTGTGTCTTTTGTTAGGGGGCTCCTTGCTGCACAAAATCTCCAGATGTTCTAGATGGCCAAAAATGTGATCTATACTTGCTTGGATTACATTTTATATTGCTGCACCAAAGAGAAAAAAGAATACTTGAGTGAACAGACTGCTTGTCTGCTGCCTTCAGGCATCCTGTGTGAAACTGGATCTGGTGGACTTGCTTGTGCCTTTGCTGATACAGCTGTTCCATGTCACCAGCCCAGCTGAATTTTAAAATTTTTGACATAATTTTACTGAGTATAGCTTAACTTTAATATATGCGTTGGATGCATTTTTGAAAAGTTGTTCATAAAGTGAAATGGGTATGCCAAATTATATATCTTTTTTAAAAAAAGATTTTATTTATTTATTTTTAGAGGGAAGGGGAAGGAAGCAGAGAGGGGAGGGGGAGGGGGAGAGAAACATCTACGTGTGGTTACCTTTTGCGCGCCCCCTGCTGGGGACCTGGCCTGTAACCCAGACATGTGTGCTGACTAGGAATCAAACCATGACCCTTTGGTTCGCAGGCCCGAGCTCAATCCACTGAGCTACACCAGCCAGGGCTATATATGTTTTTTATTCCTGTTGTCATTTCAGAGTTGTAGTCCAACAGGAAATTTGGCATTCAGACATAATCTTTTATTTTATTTTTATTTCATTTTAATATCATTGATTAATTGGAGAAACATGAGTTTCTTTAAAAATATATTTTACTGATTATACTATTACAGATGTCCCATTTTGTCCTTCCCTTTATTCCACTCCTCCCTGCAACCCCCCTCCCACCAGCATTCCCCCTCCCCCTTAGTTCATGTCCATGGGTCATGCATGTAAGTTCTTTGGCTTCTCCATTTCCCATGATATTCTGAACCTCTCCCTGTCTATCTTCTACCTACCATTTGTGCTTTTTATTCCCTGTACCTTTTCTCCCATTCTCTCCCTTCCCCTCCCTACTGATAACCCTCTGTGTGATCTCCATTTCTGTGATTCTTTTCCTCTTCTAGTTGTTTGCTTAGTTTGTTTTTGTTTTTTAGGTTCAGTTGTTGATAGCTGTGAGTTTGTTGTCATTTTACTGTTCATATTTTTGATTATCTTCTTTTTCTTAGATAAGTCCCTTTAACATTTCATATAATAAGGGATCAGTGATGATGAACGTCTTTAGCTTTACCTTGTCTGGGAAGCACTTTATCTGCCCTTCCATTCTAGGGCTTTGCTGGATATTCTTGGATGGAAGTCCTTGCCTTTTATGACTTTTTTTTTTTTAAGTTATTATAGTCAGTTTATTCATGCCTTAACTTTATTTATTTTTTTAATGAAATTCTATCACTTTTATTTTTTTAAATATATTTTATTGATTATGCTATTACAGTTGTCCCATTTCTCCCCCATCATTCCCCTCCACCCTACCCACCCTCTCCCACCCACATTCCCCCCTTTAGTTCATGTCCATGGGTCATAATACTTCTTTCCAACCGCTTGTTGCTTGCAAGGTTTTTTTTTTTTTTTTTTTTGTAGGTGATTGTGTCCTTTACTGTTTTTAAGATTCCTTATCTTTAAACTTGGGTAATGTAAGTATGATGTATCTTGGTGTATGCTTCCTTGGGTCCAATTTCTTTGGGACTCTCTAAGCTTCCTGGACTTCCTGGAAGTCTATTTCCTTTGCCATATTAGGGGAGTTCTCCTTCATTATGTTTTCAAATAAGTTTTCAATTTCTTGCTTTTCCTCTTCTCCTTCTGGCACCCCTACGATTGGGATGTTGGAACATTTAAAGTTGTCCTGGAGGTTCCTAAGCCTCTCCTCTTTTTTTTTGAATTCTTGTTTCTTCATTCTGTTCTGGTCGAATGTTTATTTCTTCCTTCTGCTGCAAATCATTGATTTGAGTTCTGGTTTCCTTCCCTTCATTGTTGGTTCCCTGTATATTTTTCTTAATTTCACTTTTCGTAGCTTTCACTTCTTTCTCTATTTTGAGGCCATATTCAATCATTTCACTGAGCTTCCTGATTACCAGTGTTTTGAACTCTGCATCTGATAGGTTGGCTATCTCTTCATCACTTAGTTCTATTTTTGGAACTTCGATCTGTTCTTTCATTTGGGCAGTATTTTTTTTGTCTCAGAATGCTTATTACATTGTAAGGGGCAGAGCCTCAGGTATTCACCAGGTTGGGGCACCCCACTTCACTGCATTGTGCTGCTGTATGTGGCGGAGGGGTACAAGAAGGAATAACACCGCTTGCTCAGCTTTGGCCAGCTTTCAGTCACTTCCCCCACTAGTCACAAGCAAATGGGGCCCTTCTGGTGTTAATTCCTGTTGGGTGGCTTTGTATACATCTAGGACCCTATGGGTCTCCCCAACAAACTCTCCTGTGAAGCTGGGAGTTTCTCCTGCTGCCGCAACCCCCCACATGTTTTCCCAGTCAGGTTTTGAGGCTTTATTTCCCCACACTGGACCCCTGGGTCTTATGGTCTGTCTCATTCCCCAGTTGTTCCTCCTGGTTTATCCGCATGCAAATATGGGACTACCTGGTCCACCAGCTGCTCCCTGGCCCACCTGGTCCTCCAGCTGCCACCTTGCCACACATCCTTTCTGCCCCGGCTGCCTGTCTCCTGCCCTCCCACCAGTCTGAATGGTTGTTTCTTCTTTAACTCCTTGGTTGTTGGACTTCTATACAGTTTGATTTTCTGGAAGTTCTGGTCATTTTTTGTTTTTAAATTTGTTGTTGTTTTTTTGGTTGTATGAGGAGGCAAAGTGTATCTACCTACACCTCCATCTTGGCCAGAAGTCCAAAACATCAATTTGTTGTTCCACTTATTTATGCATTTTATTGGTTGATTCTTGTATATGCTTTGACCAAGGATTAAACCTGCAACCTTGGTGTATCAGGACAACACTCCAACCAGCTGAGCTACCTGGCCAGGGCATTAAATGACATTTAAGAATCTTAGAATTGGCTTCAAGGAATGCACTGTCTGCCTGCTGCCTGCTGCCTATAGTTAAGCCTTCCATTACACTGTAATAGAAGAGAATTACTTTTGCAATCCCCATAGGAAAATAATGACAGGACATATAATTCCCATTTCCAGACAACTTCACTAACAACGGGACCTATTATTTAAGCAGAGCCTCAATCTCTTTTATTTCAAGCATTTAACAAAGTGTATTAACTACCCCTGGCTGGTGTGGCTCAGTGGATTGAACACTGGCATGTGAACCAAAAGGTTGCTGATTCAGTTTCCAGTCAGGGCACATGCCTGGGTTGCAGGCTAGGTCCCCAGTTGGGGGCATGTGAGAGGCAACTATTTCTCTCTCACATAATATTTCTCTCCCTCTCTGTTTACTTCCCTTCCCCTCTCTCCAAAAGTAGATAAATAAAATCTTAAAAGCATATTAACTAAAGTCATACTGGAAGCAGTTGCATTCAGTTATTAGTGATGCTCAGGATAAAGTGTGTACTTTTTTTCAATAGCCGCTAAGTACACGTGCGTTAGAGTCAGTAGAGACCCAGGAGAGAGTCATTATAGATACAGATTGATTTCTGAGTGTCTTTGCTTTTATTATGGAAAGAGTACCTAGAAGGCATTTGGAATAGATAGTTACTTAGTAGGAAATTGACCTCAAGTCTTTTGGTGGGTTTATTTTATTTTATTTTTTTGTTTGTTTGTTTGCTTTTTGGTGGGTTTGTTTGTTTTGTTTTGTTTTTTTAAAAGATTTTATTTATTTATTTTTAGAGAGGGGAAAGGAGGGAGAAAGAGAGGGAGAGAAATATCAATGTGTGGTTGCCTCTCACGTGGCCCCAACTAGGGGCCTGGCCTGCAACCCAGGCATGTGCCCTGACTGGGAATCGAACCTGTGACCCTTTGGTTCACAGCCCGCGCTCAATCCACTGAGCTACGCCAGCCAGGGCTTTTGGTGGGTTTAGTATCCTTTATTTATGTTCTCTAATGCAGCTGCTGAAAACCTTAATGGCTTAGCCTAGCTTCTTTCCCAGCATGTACCACAAAGACTATAGTGTGCTTAGGGACTCTTAGCACTTCAGCAAAACGACACAGAGAATTGGGGCAGTCTGAGATTACTGTGTGGCATTTTGAGTTAGAGACATAGTGTGGCTCATTGTTTCTGGATCATCATCAGTTCTTGTGACAGCACACATATGTACATTTAGCTGTAGCTGTAGCTATAGAAACCTGTTCCTGAGTTCATTATTTGGGAATTTCATCTGCTGTTTCTCTCCTCTGATATGGCTAATAGTGTTGACTATAGACCTCCTTTATACGAGGAAGAGGCAAGAGGGAGGTGAGGGGGAAAGACTTGTTAGTAGAAGGAGACTTGCTCTGCTGGCTCAACCTGTGTGTTAGATGGCTCAGGGAGTCAGACTGTGAGTGTAGACCTGCACTTCCACCTGTGGGGTGGGTGCAGTCCTCAGAAGTCAGATCCTAGAGTTCTGTTGCCCTCTCTTTCTTCAAACAGATATTCATTTAGCTTTTACTGTGTGCTAAGAAGTGATACTCAGAGAGAGAGGTTCTTTGCCTTCATCCAACAACAGTGTAATGGGGGAAGATAGGACAAGCATTGAACCTTCAAATAAATGCTAGACCTCTCTTGTAACACTAGGAGTTTGACCTTGAAAGGTAGTACAGATTCACGGAATGAATATTGTCTGGTTATTCTTCCCCTGGCATCACCTTGTGAACAGCCATCAGGTAGTTTTGACTTGGAGTCCCTGCCTGTAGTGACTACAGTGTTTCTTTTTTGAGTCCCCAGGACCTTGCACAGCACCTTGCCAAGGCTTATTCATGGTAAATGGTGGCTGAGTTGGTTTGATTTCCCTAACCATCAGCAGGGAAACACTCTCAGGGAGACAGAAAAACGTAATCCTTCTCAGGAAAGCCACATGTGGTCTGATAGAGGAGTCCTTTGGCCTCAGGTTTGACCTCTGACTATGGTGGGCTGAGCAGCCCCACCTTCTGAAAGTGCAGACTAGAAATGCCTGTTTGGCTGGGGTGGACTTCCACCATAGGGCGTTTTCTGTTTATTCTAAAATGTAAAAATCGTGTACCAGCTTTATTGAAAGCAGCTTTGAAAGTATAGCACTTTGTATTTGTATCTTGTGATGAGCCCTGAAGGTGCCTGAGTGCCTAGGACATCCTGTAAGGACATGCTGCTCCTCCTTCCCTAGGCCAGTCCTCAGAGAAATCAGGACTCTGAGAAAGAGAGAGAAGAGCCGTGTGTTTATAAACTTTGTTATCTGTGTGCAGAGGCTCACAGTTTATTCCTGTTTGGTTTAGAATTTTAAGTTCAGTGCTTATATTCCCTTGATGTCCTGGTCAGTAAATATTCCTGAAGGCTCCCATACCCCTTTTAGCCAGATTTAAAAGTAGAAAGAGAGGTAAGACTGTGTTCCTGCTAGTATAAAACGAGAATTTCAGGGTGCGTGTGTTTTGCTGGTGTTTGTTGTTGTTATTGTTGTTGTTGTGAATTATTAACCAGGTAACAGGGTGCTTATCCTGGCTCTCCCAGATTGGCCACCATGGCGCAAATACCTGCATGACCATGGAGTACAGCTACTCCATACCCTTCCTCAGGTGATAAGGATGGCAGAGTTGCAGGGGGAAGTCAGCAGTCACTGAGTGTTTTCGTGCCCTGTTGTGACTAGTAGTTAAGAGCTTGGGTTCTGATGTCAGAAGATTCACAACCCAGCTCTGCCATTAGCAGTGAAGCCTTAGGCAAATTACTTCACCTCCCTGAGCCTCAGTTTCCTCATCTGTAAATTGGGGATAATAGCATCTGCTTCATAGAGGTCTACATGATTAAATGAGATCACGTGGGTAAAGTATTTGGCATGGCACATGTTAAAATCTCCATCAGTGGTAACTCTAGTGTGACACATGCGAACTCTTATACACTGACACAGACCAAACACATGAAGATTTGCCATCTCCTTACCAAGGGCGTAACGAAATTCAATACTCTTGCTCTCCCTTGTTCTAGAAGGCCTGGGAGTAATGAGAAATTTCTGGTTTGCGGATCCCTTTGTGTTAGGAGAATCCTTTTTGTTAATGAAGTCTTTATGTAAGAAAATAGAGCATGAAGGACTGAGGGAGGCACACGTGGCAGTGGGCACCTCTCACAGGGGCTTGCTCTGCTGATTATGCAGTCAGTGCCCAGGTCCTCCGCTGGGGAGCCCTGGGAATCAGGCGTCACTCAGCTGCCTGAGTGAGTGCTTAAACCTCTGTCAGCACGTCCTTGTCCAGGGTCACCACTGTCTCTCAGGACATTCTGGATCTGTGAGAGCCTGCCAGTCCAGAGGACTGCCTAGGGGGCTAGACCTAGGACAGCCTTGTCCCACTTCTGCTAGGGGCCTGGTTGCCCTGGGCCTCTCATTGAGGAAGCTGTCTTACTCCGTGATCTTGGGCGCTGTGACCATTTTTTCCTCTGTTATGCACTGTGCTTTTTGGCATAGTTCTAGCATGTTGAGTACAGGTGTGTAGTCTAACTCATAACAAAAGTTTGCCCTCCCTGCCTAGTAGTTGGTAGATCTTTAAAATGATGCATTTGTACAGCAGAGTTGCTCTCATTAGTCTCAGCCTGGGCCCTAAAGAAACAAAGAGCACCTTCTCTTTTCTGGAGCATTTAGGGTTAGATGCCCCAAGATGGAGAGATCTTGCCCAGTGGCATACAGGGTTCTTTGCTACTGTCATTACAGATAAGTGCACATGTTCTGGGATTCCAAGAGGCAGTAAGTCCTTCCCTGAGTATCCCAGAGATGTGCACATGTACAGAGCATGGAGTTTGGTGTTGATGTTCACCTTTTAGAGCCAGTGGCATGGTGGTTAAGAGTCCAAGCTTTGGAGTCCAACTGCTTGGGTTTGAACTTAGTTCTCCCTCCCACTTACTTTGTGACCTTGACCAAAGCACTTACCCATATTTTTTGGACCATAATATGTATCTAGGTTTTAGAGGAGGAAAATAGGAAAAAAAATTTTGAAGCAAAAATATGTGGTGAAATATTTAATAACATAAATAATATAATATTTCACCAATCTAAATGTAAACAGAACTCAACAGCAGCATTAACAACCATTTTTCCTCCCAAATTGGCAGGGGGGTGTCTTATAGTCTGAAAAATACGGTAACCCCTCTGTGCCTCCATTTTTTTGTTGTTGTTTTTTTCCTCTGAAATGTACCTGTAAGGTTGTCCTAAGGATTGAATGAGCTAATGTGTAAGCTTTGTGGCCTGGCCTGAAAGGCATCTGGCAGTGGGCTATATTTTTGTTACAGTTGTTAAGATGGAGACAGCTGGTACTTGTCTGGCTCTGTTTCTTATTTCTCTCTCACAGCTCAGTGACTCGGGGAGCAGTTGGGATACACTGAGGTACTGAGTGACCTGTTTGCTTCAGTCATCTGAAAAGGCGAGAGGTAGCCTTGGCCAACCTGAGAGCTGCCACCTCTCCTCTCAGGGTGGTGCTTGGTGGCAGCTCTCAAGTTGGCCAGGTGGCCCTGAGTATAGAGTCCTTGGGTGGCCAGGCAGGGGCAGGTGGGGCCTGGGATGGGATGCCTGGAGGTGTGCGCCCTTGACCCCAGTTTTTTCTGCTGTTTGTGCCCAGGTGGCAGCACCATGGATAGCTCCACAGGAGGCAAGGCTAGGCCTGAGGCTGGGGAGGACAAGGAGGGATTCCTTTCCAAACTTAAGAAAATGTTTACCTCCTGATACCCAGGTGAGGTAGGAAAACCCTTGAGGTTTCTCCCCTTTGTTTCCTTTTGTGAACTAATCCCCATTTTCTCTTATTTTAACCAATTTCATACTCCCCGTTCCCCGGTGCTGGAAGGGGTACCAGTCTCAGGCATGGTGTGTCTGACTCCCCTTGGAGCCAAGCCTTTTGGCCCCTGGAGACACCTATATTAGGTAACATGGCAGTCAATGGCAGTCCAGGGCTGAACCAGACTGCGGGGAGAGGCTGCACTGGGGGCTGCCTCTCAGCCCTCTCTCTACCAGCTCCCAGAGGTACTGCATCCCACAGTGGTGGGAACCAGGTTCCCTACAGTCACAGGAGAGCCAGGTGAACTCAGATCTCTCCAACTCACCACCTGTTCTATAGCGCCTGTCCTGCCTGGGGTATAGAGCCACATAACCTCTGGGGGGCTGCCAGGAGTTGTACTTGGTCACTGTGGGTTCTTGGGACTGACTTTACTTGTATGGGTTCCTGGTGGCTGGGGCTCCTGGCATAGCTCCTTCCCAGGGATGATAGAAGCTCACCCATTGCAAGGGATGTGCCTTGCAATGCCAGTAAACTGTAATCACTTGTATCTTGGCTCAGGAAAACGGTCCACTGGAAACTAGGCCGGGAGCCGCAGCCCCTCCTCGTGGCCAGGGCACCTTGGAGACCGGAGGATTCCAGAATAGCAGTATCAAGCCCTGCCTGCAGAGGCCCTCTGGACCACCTTGGCAACAGCAAAATCATGTGATAACACACCTTTCCACAGAATGGTCATGGTGGACAGCTCCTGGGCAGTAAGACGTGGCACGCCTAAGGGCTGGTAGGTTTCTTGACCATGGGTAGTCCTCTTCTGGCTCAGAGTAAGACATCTGGACACTTCTCAAAATTAGAGCCAAAACTTTAATTTGGAATGAACTGTGGTGGAAATCTTAGCAAAGAATTAAAGGCCATGCTTACAGCTTAAAAATGAAGCCTGAAACTGCACCAAGTTGTGAAGTGATTAATTTCCCTCTCATTAAACCTCTGGGAGGTTCTGGAATGAATCTTTTCTGACATGTTGTCTTTTCCAGGAACTTGGGGCCTATAAGCCCCACCAGCATCACCCACTGCTCAGTAGAGGTATCTCTTGCTTTTCTTGGAGTTTAATTCCCAAGGGTACCAAGCACGTGAAACATGGGGGCTGTGATCTTTGTCAGTCCTCCCTCCCACACCATCCGGGTGGCCTCTTGTCCGTGGCTGTGGAGCTCTGGTGTTTGAAGCCAGGCCTGAGTGGGACTCTGCCTGTCTGCTGGACCACGGGCCTCCCTGGCCGCAGCCTGGCTGATGGCCTCCTTGTCTTAGAGCCTTACCCCCACTGCCAGCCACAGCTTGGTTCTCACCACTAACTATACTGTTGACACCTATTTCCAGAAATGTGTTTATATTATTTAATGCTAAGAATCATCATCTTTTCCTGTATAAATGTTTGTTCAGAAAAAGAAAATATAGTCTAAGCAGTTGAAGACTCTCCACCATCTGGCCAAAGCAAAACAGTTTCCCCAACCTCAGCTTCTAGGATGTGTAGATTCCATGTGTTTCCAGACCCTCCCATTGGTAAGAGGCTAATGGAGAACATTTCTGAATAGTTTTCTTTTTGTTTTCCTTCATAATTTACTAAAATAAAGCATCTATTAGTATCTGATCTACGAATGTAAAATGATTCTGTATCCATGTAAATGATTATCTACTGCAAAGAGATATTTAAAACCTACATTGTGGTTACGTCTTCTTTGAAGGAGTTCAGCAGCTTTCTACAGGTGGCTTAGCAGGGGCTTGTGTGGTGTTCATGTGCAGGTCAGACCACCCTGCATTTCTGCTGGCCTCCCTGGAGCTGGCTGCAGAGGTGGTTGGCCTCATCCAGAGTCATGGCTGCCTGAGAGCCTACTCACACAAGGGCTGAGCCTCTTAAAGCCAAATCCCAGAGAAAGGAGCTTCCCATGCAACAATGGGCTGATTTGAGTGAATGTACTAGAATTTTGTGGGTAGCTTCTTTTTTTGGAGCCTGTGCCATGAGACATGCAGTGTGGCCTCCTACATCACTGTTTCCCTTGCTAGGTTTATTTTTTCCCTCAATTATTATCAATGGGATATTAATCTATTTTTTGTGTTAAAATTTTTGCTCATTGTACTTTGACTAGTCTGGGCTCCTTGCAGAGACTGTCTCACAAAAGCCTCAATGCTGGCACCACTGGAATGGACCCCAAGCACATCTCTCAGACCAACCCCCAGGTTCTGAGCTGAGCAACTTGAGGTGTGAGTGCACTTGCTGGGTTGGGAGAAGAGGATGGGAAAGACCTGATGGGCAAAAAAGGGGCTCAGCAGTGACCTCCTGCCAGTTGCAGATACTTGTCCTTCGTTCAGCAAATTCTTATTGAGTGCTTGCTGTGGACACTCAGCATGGGTCCCTTCACAAGCCTAGACCCAGGTACAGCAACAGGAAGCTAGATGGGGCATCTCATGACAGCTTAGTTTTCCTCTGGAGAAGTCAGCTCCCATTCATGTTATGTCTTTTGAAAGCAGAAGTCTAGAGGAACACTTTGAAATAGAAAGATGGATTTTCTTGCTCGCAATAAATATTATTGCAGTACTAAGGGTCCTTCCTACGGATGCAGGAAGATGGCAGTACAAATCTAGCACCCAGTCTCACTCAAGGCTTGGAGTGGGCTTATTCCCACAGGTGGCTTCTGAGGCATTTGTCACCAGATAACTTGCAGACTGAGTTGGGGCTGGAGTGGGAGATGAGATATTTAAAAAATACAGAAAAATATCTAGGCCCCGAGCCTTTGGGGATTGAGAGAAGGGGGACAGTAGGTGGGTGTTGAGCGTTTGCTGAAATGCCAAGGGGATGAGTGAATGAAAGAGGGAAGGCATGGTCACGTAGGGATGAGATAGACTTGGGGACTGGACTTTGTTTCCATTGCCACCTGCAGGCTTCTGTTCTGGTTTGTTTTCCCACCTGAGCCATCCTCTTCCTCCTCTTTAGGCCTTTGGATTCTGGTGGATTTGAATGCAACATTCCTTCTCTGTCATGAAAACTCTCCTTAATGTACAAGAATTTTTGCAGTCCCACAAGCCTCTCGGCTGCTCCTATGTTCAGGGACTGTCCCTGCCATTTACTCTGTTCTGTAACAGTGGAGCCCAACACTGAATACTGAATTATATGAGCTGCCCTGGCTTTTGCAGAAGGCACGTAGCATTCTTGTTAATAAACACCGTGAAACCTGACTTCATATCATTTAACCGAAGTTCTGCTTATTTGGCATGATGCTTGTGAAGGATCACACGTGGGCCAGTCAGGAACTTAATGAGAAAAGACAAAGTGGGTCCTGACCTACAACTTCAGTTCCCGGGAGACAGAAGGGAATGGTAGAGACTGTGGCTGCCCTGTTTAAAGGGGACAGCCACTATTCAGCTCCACCAAGGCAGGGCAGGGGGCTGAGCAGGAATTTAGACCCAGTGCTGCCAGATCTTCTGGTACTTTCCAAGAGAAGCAGGATGTCTGGATTTTTGTGTGGAGATTTTAGTTTACCTCATTTTTTTTTGTTGTTTTATTTATTTTTAGAGAGAGCGGGGAGACAGAGAGGGGAAGAAACATCAATGTGTGGTTGCCTCTCACGTGGCCCCCACTGGGGACCTGGCCCATAACCCAGGCATGTGCCCCGAGTGGGAATCAAACCGGTGACCCTTGGGTTTGTAGCCCGTGCTCAATCCAGTGAGCTGTACTAGCCAGGGCTAGTTACCTCATTTTTGAGGTAACAGCTTTATTGAGAGATAATTTACAAACTATTCAACTCACCTTTAAAGTGTACAGTTTTGTGGATTTTAATTTAATGTTATACAACCATCACCACAATCAATTCTAGTATATTTTCATCACCTCAAGAGATTCCATATCCTTTAGCAGTTACTCTCCATTTTCTCCCAAGTCCTTCAGTCTCTGATAACCACAAATCTACTTCCTGTCTTATAAATTTGCCTGTTCCATGTATTTCATCTAAATGGTGTCATACAATATATGAGCTTTTGTGGTTCTTTTCTGGTTTCATTTAGTATGTTTCAAGGTGTATTCATGTTATAACATAAATTAGTACTTCATTTCTTTCTATGGCTGAATAATATTCCATTGTATGAATAGATCACATTTTTTTCTCATTCATCCTATAGACATTCAGGTTTTTTCCACTGTTATCATCAATAATATTTCTATGACTGTCTCATTTTAAGATGTTGGCAGCTATTTATATGAGGTGTTTGGAGAGTAGAGCTTATAGACACAGAAAATAGAAGGGTGGTTGCCAGGAGCTAGAGGGAGGAGCGTTGGGGAGTTAGGGTTTAATGGGTGCAGAGTTTCAATGTGGAATGATGGCAGAGTCCTGGAGATGGATGGTAGTGATGGTTGTACAACAAGGAATGTACTTAATGCCACTGAACTGTACATTTAAAAATGACTAAAATAGTAAATTTTATGTATATTTTACTATAGTTAAGAAAATAAAAAAATAAATGATGGCAGCCTACTGATGTATTTCAGGGACCAAATTTCAGAAGACCAGGTACACATGGCAGTGCACCTGATTAGGAATTGTGCTGAGAACACCTCAGCCAGCAGGGTGGCGTTGTGGCACTGGGCATATTCCCCTCCGTGTGGTGCTCTGTGTGGCATGACCCCCACATGCTTGCATTCTTTAAAAAAAAAAAAAGTATTCTTAGGGGAAGGAGAGAAACATCAATGTGTGGTTGCCTCTCGTGCGCCCCCTACCAGGGACCTGGCCTGCAACCCTGGCAATGTGCCCTGACTGGGAATCAATCCAGCATCCGTTTGGTTCACAGGCTGGTACTCAATCCTCTGAGCCACACCAGCCAGGGCCCCCACGTGCTTTCTTACTGTAGTGATTTAAAGTTGGGCCAGGACCGCCCTGGGTCAGGCAGGGCATCTGATTTCAACATTCAGGGTGGGCAAAGGGTCTTCCTTTCCAACCACATTTGGTTATTTCTAAGAGACAAGATAGGTAATCAGATGAACACAAATGTCTGTTACAGATCAAATGCTTTAAAATATAGGATTTGTTTTTTAATAGACTATTTTTTTAGAACAGTTTTTAGATGCACAGCAAAATTGAGAGGAAGGTACAGAGATTTCCCATATACATGCACAGCCTCCCCCCACATTATCAACAGTGGTATATTTGTTATAACTGTTGAACCTACATTGATAGGTTATAATCACCTGAGTCCATGGTTTATGTTTGAATTACTCTTGATGTTGTATATTCTGTGGGTGTGGACAGATGTATAAGGACATTAATCTACCACTGTAGTATCACACAGTAGTTTCGCTGCCTAGAATTTGAGTTTTGTATGTGGTGTGGATAGTTCATAGCACATGGGAGCATCCTGAATTGTGCAGTTTTCATTTCACTGGTTTTGGGACATGGGTTGTTCACACCTCATATGGCTGCTTTGGCCACACCTGGGATAGGGGCTGGTAGATGCCACCTGTTGGAGGAACAGGAGGCTGAAGGGCACTGCCTGCTAACAGGGCTTAGTCACATGTGTTAGTAGGGGGAGGTGATGGGGGTGTCAGGCATTCTTTTGCACAAATGAACTCACAGTGCCCTCACAACAGCCCAGCCAGGCAGCACCAGATGAGCAAACAGACCGGAGGGGCTCAGTGATGCGCCTAGGTCCTGCCATTTGTGGGTGAGGAGTGCTCAAAGCCCAAGGTCAGCTCACCAGAGTTCACTTCGGGTTCACTCAGGACCTGGGTGCAACGTCTCTTTCCAGGCTCTGTACTGACGGCTCCCACTCCAGGTTCTCGGCACAACGAATCAGCCCCAGATGGGTGAGTTTTACACCCTGGTGCCTGGAGGACTTGGGCATCACACAGGGCTGGATGCAAATAACCTCTCATATTCTCTTGCTGGCCCCGGTGTCTTGGAATCGCAAGCTGTTATGGTCTTTGCCCTCCTACTCGGCTCACTGTCCTCAGACCTCAGAGGCTGTCCACATGCCCATTAGAGTAGGCTCCTCCAGTTGTTACCCTCTGTTCTCTGCCTCTCTCTGTCAATCTGTAATTATTCGTTGCATATTTATATCTGGCTCTCTTACTAATCTCAAGGCGGGGAGCATAACTTTTTTGGTTACCACTATTTCCAACCTAGCATACTGGTAATTTGTCAAATAAATGCTTTTAAATTTTTTTAATAGTGTTTAAAAAAAATATTTATTTATTTTTAGAGAGGGGGAAGAGAAGGAGGAAGAGAGGAAGAGAAACATCAATGTGTGGTTGCCCCTCACACGTCCTTTGCTGGGGACCTGGCCCACAACCCAGGCATGTGCCCTGACTGGGAATTGAACCACGACCCTTTGATTCACAGGTCTGCATTCAATCCATGGAGCTACACCTGCCAGGGCAAATAAATGCTTTTTAAATTAACAGAATGAATTTGGTAGAACTGCCACCCCCTTCCATGAGTCTGTGGGTACCAAGGGTAGTAAAAAGGGTCATGATGAAGGTTACACAAATCCGTAGAACATAAGCCTGCCATGGAACTTCAGGCCATTGAACCTTGGGTGAGTCACCCGAGTTCTCTGGGTCAGGGTTCCTTTTCTCTCCAGTGAGCAGATGGAAGGTTGAACCACCCCACCATCCAAATGCCAGGTGGACACTACCAACAAGGCAAGGTTGGTACTTCTTGGTTTTATTCCTAGCCTTTGCTGCAAGCAGTGTCACCTTTTTTCAGCAGTGTCCCATTATGGTGACCTGTATTTTTTTTTTTCCCCAGCCTGTTTTGCAGATCACACAATCTTAAGGCTGCACCCCAGGGCAGGCCCTGCCTAGGAGGAGGGTGAGGAGAGAGGGAGAGGGCTCAGTCTTCCCACCTTCAATTTGAAGAAAGAATACACCCTCTGCCATTGACCTCACTAGCTTTCTGGAGCTGAAGGGTGTGTGCAGGGATGTCAAAACATGTGGCTCTTGTCTGGCATGGGGAGTCCTCTGTGTCCTAGACTTTGTTCATGCCTTGAGTGAATCTCAAATGTGTAACAGGGTGGTCAGAGCCACTGGTCACAGTGCTATTTCACACCTGTTTGACTAAACTTAAAACTGCATCTAAAGTCCTGTGTGTTGTTACCAAATGCCTGTTCTGCCCTCACACCCCCTCACTGCAGGGGGAGGGCACTGGACCCCCCACAACTATGTCTCCTGTTGGAATCATTGCCCAGCAGCTGCCACCCCAGCCCAAGTCCCAGGAACAAAGCCCTTTTCTTTTGAAAACCATCTGTGAGAACAATGGCCTTTGTTTTAAAAATTATTTTTTTCTTTTAACACAAGAATGGATCACTGTGGCTGCACTTCCCTCCCCCTAGATGGTGTCAAGAAGTGGGCTGGGTCACAACAACCTGGAAAACTCTCCTTTGTGCTGCTCCAACCACTGATCCAGCGTCCTGGCCTTGGGGTTGAGCCTCAGCGTCAGTTCAATGTCCCGGTTGGGTTTCAAGGCATAGAAACGGAACATGTTGGCCAGGTCCTGAGCCCCAGGGAAGCCAAGCTTCTCATACTCCTCAGGGGTCATCTGGAAGCAGAGGGGTATCTGAGGATCCATCGCCATCTCAGCACCCTACTTAGGTGGTGGGGGCCAGGGACACTTCAGTCTTTACCAACGTCCTTGCTAAGTCCATCTGAAATCCACTGTTCTTGGTCAATTTGGATCTGAACTCAGTTCCTCAAATCCTCCACCAACTGCCTCAGTCTTTTCTTTATTTAGATAGTAACACCTGGCCTCGTAGTGCCTGTTTTCTAGAGCACAGCATTGTGCTAAGGGAGCCTCAGTTCTGTTCTATTCAATCCTCACTACCAGAGCAGGGGACACTATTCACACACCCATTTCATGGATAAGGAAACTGAAGCAGAGGCATCAGGGGCCATGCCCCAGGGGCCATGCCCCAGGTCAAGCACTACTGGGTGTTAATAGCAGGGACCAGGATTAAGCCTAGAGTTCTGTCCAGTCTCAAACCTCTCATCATTACCGTTTGGGTCTGGGGGCTCTGTGGATAATTTATCTTTTAACACCCAGGCATTTCCCACATTTTCTTTAATGAAAAGGTCTTACTTTCGTAATTGGAATGATAAGAACCAAGAACTTAGTCAACCACCTAAGCTGGAAACTTTACTCGGCAATCACACTTGGCTCCCAAGAATAGCACAATGTGAGGGCTCACAGTTGTGATGAATTCAGATTTACCTTGCCCTAGATTCCCTTTCTTACTACCCACAAAGCCCTTCTCGGGGTTTGAAATGACCAGTAGGAGCTGAGGTGCCCACCTTGGCATCGTATACTGCTTTCCCAGTGTGCTTGGAGAGCAGGACAGCATACTCCTCTGCTGTGTGCCTGCAGGTACTGAGCCCAAGGTTCTGGCCAATGTATTCTTCTGGCATCTTCAGCAGGCTGAGTACCACAGGGCCCAGGTCAGTGACGGACATACCATCCATGGGTATGTCACCCATGGGCAAGCCTGGGAGGGGGAGACATGTTAGCATGTGACATGTCCTAGAGTGGACAGCAAGCCCTTTGCCAAGGGGTAGAAACTGGTGTTCCCAACAGACAAATCGGCTGGACATCTGCACAGATTGGCACCTGATATGACATAGACAACTCCTGCTGTCTACGTCAGAGCAGAAGCAACAGTGGAACTCAGCTGGGAAATGGGATTCAAGCCAAGCTCTGCCCCCTTGGCATGCTGTTTAAACCCTCTAAGCTCAGGTTACTCCATTCTTAGACTGTGGAGAAGAACCCTGGACCTGCCCACCCCTCTCAGGGCTGAGATCGGGGACAAGGGACAAGAAAGGAAGGGCTCCTAAAGGTCCCCTGAGAATTGGCTGGTACCCTCAGGCCCCACTGCTCCCAAGACACTGGCCTGGGTGTAATTGGCCATATCCTGAATTCCTGATATGGAAATCTGTGGGTGGCTATTCCAAACACCAACTTTACTGACAGAAATGTTCGACTAGCTGGGGCCAGGACCTGGCCCAGAGCAGTGTGTGACAAGTGCTCATTCATGTCTGTTGAATTAATGAATGACTACTTCCAAGTTGTGGTTGTGTAGATGCAAAGGGACAGCAGTGTCTAGATGTGGTGCCCAATGTGCTTGGGCTGTGCCATTTTAAAAGGGCCACCACAGCTGCCCATTCAGATCACCCAGGGACCTTGTAGGGGTGGAGGTCCAACTCAGAGACAGAACACAAGGGGTGTCCCTAACTACAGCTTTGCAAAATATAAAGGGCAATACCCTTTATATTGCCCATGCCAGGACCAGACTGCTCACCAGTGGGCAGAGCTTGAGTGAGGGTGAGCCAGTGTTTGTGCGCAGTCGGGGGTGGCCACTGACGGCACTCACCCTTCCACTCTGGCCTCCTGAGCAATCTGTTCTAATCCACTGGCTGACCAGCAAGACACAAGTTGTATAAGGTTCCCTCCAAGCCAGGGTCCACTGCACCAGCCATTTAGAGATTTGCAAATGGGCATTGAAAAGAAAGTGGTTTCCACGCTGTGACATCTACAACTGGGTCTCATCTTCCAAATCCTCTCCTTATTTTTGAAGGAAAACTAATAATAACTGCACTTGTCTCTGTAGAGCTTCCCACCAGATTGTTATCACCACATCTCAGTAGATTTTCTTTTTTGTAAAAATGTATTTAGAGAGGGGAAATGAGGGAGAGAGAGGGAGGGAAACACCAGTTTGTGGTTGTCTCTTGTGTGCTGTGCTCCCTACTGGGGACCTGGCCCGCAACCTAGGCATGTGCCCTGACTGGGAATCGAACTGGTGACCCCTTGGTTCACAGGCCAGCGCTCAATCCACTGAGCCACACCAGCAAGGGCGTCAGTAGATTTTCTCATTGCTCTTGCACAAGTCAGTGTAATGCCCATTTCACAGAGCAGGAAGCAGAGGCCCAGCCAAGTTTTATGCCTTGCTCTACCACAGGCCTAATGTGAGAGCCAGTACTCATAACCAGAATCATCTGAGGACAAGCCCATAGCTTTCTGTGACATTCATAGCTCCACACAATGAGAGCAGATGCTCAAGGAGGAAGGGTACTCACTCAGCAAGTAGCTCTTTCCATCTGGGGCTTTCTGGGGCAGGAAGTAGGAGAGGAGGTTCTCAAAATAGCAGGGCATCCGCACACTGATCATGGGAACACCGATGTCCCGGAAATATTCTTCCACTTCCCCTTTTCCATCAAAGTGGCCTGCTGCCAGTCTCCCTGCTGTCAGCTTCTTGATATTCTCTAGGCCGCTGTAAACCACATAGTGAAGGCCCAGGCGCTTGGCCAAATTGGCCAGTAGCTTTCCCTGGGGGGCAAGAAAGCAGAAACCACAAAGCTAGGAGGAAGGATATGTGTCCCCAATCACAGCCCAGTTCTCCAACCTGAGTTGCCACTGTGCCTGATAGTAAGAGCCCAACACCACTTATCCCTCAGATAAGGCCACTCTTCCAGAATGATGCTCACATACAGTAACACGCCCTTTAATATGGGATTATAAACCCATACTGCCCACAGAACCTTCACATCACTTCTCCAGATCAACTAGGGTGTTACTACTTTCTGATGTGCTTGACTCTAGCCCACCAATGTGCAATCTGCTGCTAAGTTATCTTCCTTGGAGACCCCAGAATTCCCCAAGGGAGGTGCTACAGCTCAGCAGTTAGATACACAGGCCTCTTGGGTTCCAGTCCTGGTTCTATACCACACTCATCAGTTAAATGGGGACCACAATGCTACCTGCTGCACAAGGTCGTGTAGGGGATTGGATAGTGGCCTCCAAAAGGATATGTCCACATCCTAACTCCCAGAACCTGTGAATGTGACCTCATTCAGAAAGTCTCTGCAGGTATAATTAATTTAAGGAACCCAAAATGAAATTATGCTGGATTACCCATTTAATCCAATGACAAGTGTCCTTATGAGACAGAAGACACAAAGAAGTCCATGTGAAGATGAAAGCAGAGGCTGAAATGATGTGGCCACAATGAGAAGTAGCAGCCACGAGAAGCTTAAAGAGGCGAGGAACAGAATCTCCCTTAGAGCCTTTAGAGGGAGCAAGGCCAACACTTTGATTTTGGACTTCTGGTCTCCAGAACCGAGGGAGAATAAATTCCTGTTGTTTTAAGCCAGCTGGCTTGTGATCATGTCACGACAGCCATGGGGCACTAATACTGGTTGTCAGATGAGAAAAGTTGTCTTTGTCTTTTCTATGGAATGGGCTTCCATGTAAGATGTAATCAAACACAGAGTCACCACTAAAGACCAGTGATCCAATCTCCCTTTACTTTGCAGAGGAAGAAAACAAGGACCAGAGCAGGCACGTTACATGTCCAAAGCCATAGCTGTGGCTAGTTGGGAATGACACAGGACTGAAAACTGAAGTGCGTAATTCTCAGCCTCGTGCCTTTCCTCTGGCACAAATTCTACATTCCACAAAGACCTGAATGCCTTCTCGGTGTCACACACTGTGCAAGTGTCTCAATCTTTAGTGAGACAAAAAGATGACCATGTCTCATGGTTCCTCTCATATCCCTCCCACCACCACCTAGGCTCAAAACCCACCTAACTAGAGAGAATCTGGGTGGAAAAGCAGCATAAAGTGAAACATAAACCATGTGAAAAATAACATGGGGGACTTTCTGGATTGATAGAAATATATTTTGATCAGAAGGCAGTTATATGGGTTTATTTATTTTCAAACTATCAAAGTGTACAATTAAAATGTGTGCATTTAAAAAAAATTATGGGTTGACAGTTAGATTTTTAAAAAAAAATTTCTAGAGAGATGGGAAGGGAGGGAGAAAGAGAGGAAGAGAAACATCAAATAGTTGCCTCTCGCGCACCCCCAACTGGGGACCTGACCCGCAACTCAGGCACGTGCAGGGACCAGGAATCGAACCAGCAACCTTTCGGTTCGCAAGCTGAAGCTCAATCCACTGAGTCACACCAGTCAGGGCCAGAGTTAGACTTTTAGAAAGTATAAGAAGTCATTGGATGACAAAAAAGATTATTAATCGCCTGGGACTGAGAGGAGGACAAGCATGGGGAGTGACTGCTAACAGGTACAGGGTTTCTTTTGGGGGTGATAAAAGTGTTCTGACATTAGGTTGTGGTGATGGCTGTACAATTTTGTGAATAGGTTAAAAACCTATGAATTCCATACTTTAAAAGGGTGAATTGTATGGTAAATGAACATAAAAAAAAAAGTTACTGCATGAGAAAGCAGCCTCCTCTTGCCCTCATCAAAATCTAAGAGGGCTATAAAGAAGAGGAGGGAAGGGCCTAGAGTGATCAGTGGTCAGTGGCCCTGGATAGGATAGGTCCCACTGGCAAGTGAGAGCTGCTCCCCAGGAACCAACAGGGACCTGGGAACTCCTTTTAAGATGTTCTGCAACTAGCCCCCACCTCCCTACACCCTGCTGCCTGCCCTCACCTGCTTGACCTCTTGTTCCTGACTGCAGTTCTCCCAGTAGTTGGTCACAATGAAGGTGGCATGAGCCCCAGTTAGGGCCAGTTCCATGCTGGCCTCATCATTCTGGTCTCCCTGCACTATTTCTGCACCTTGCAGCCTCAGCTTCTTTGCTGCTCTCTGTCCAGGGTCCCGGGTCACAGCTCGAACCCTGAATGTTCCATCTTCCATGAGCGTCCGGGCCACTGAGCCCCCCTGGGCACCTGCAGAGAGTCAAAAAGACCTGAAGGGTTGAACATATGCCTGGGAGTCCTGCTGAGGGTGAAACCCCAAAAGGAATACTCCATCACAGCAAGACTCCCAAGATACTTTTCACCTGTCATTCTCATTAAACTGCCTTACAGCAATTTTAAATAACAGCTTTGTTGAGAAACAATTCACTTACCATAATATCCACTCTTTAAAAATGTATACAGTATTCAGAGTTGTGCAATCATCACTGCAGTCAATTTTAGAATATTTTCATCTCCTCAAAACCAAAATACATATTCATTAGTAGTCACTCCCAATTCTCTCCTCCCTGGCAACCACTGATGTGCTTTCTGTTTCTACAGATTTGCATGGGATCCCACAATATGTGGCTTTTTGTTTCTGGCTTTTTTCATTCAGCATGTTTTCAAGGTTCACCATGTTTTAGCAGGCATCACACTTATACCTTGTATAAAAATTTTAAAATGCAATATTCACCAGACATAAAAAGGCATAGCAACACCCATGTACCCACCCCAAAACAACAACAAAAAAAGACTACAAAAATTAAAATAATCAAAAGGAAGAAAATAAAATTCATCCATAAATACACGGTGGAACAAAAGTACATTTACAGTTGTGACCACAGGAAACAGTTTATTCTTGTATTATTTATTAATTATTGTATTATTTTCCATACAAGCAAGTTCACAGTGCCATTGTGACATTCTTTTGAGTTAATAAAGATATTGTAGTAATCATAAACCTGCATGTCTTTTTCCACACAAACAACTGTAAACTTACTTTTGCCCACCCCTGTATGGACAACAGTGGCTGCAGCACTATTTGCAATGGTGGAAATCTAGACAACCTAAATGTTCTTTGGTAGGAATCTAGTTAAAAAAGTGACAAATCCATACAAAGTCATTAAAAAGAACGTGGCAGATCTGTATGTATGACTTGGATAGGTGACCATGACGTGTCCTGGAGTGAAAAAGGCAAATTGGAGAACTACAACTATCTTCAGACAGTTGAGGCAGGGATGTAAAATGACGCAGTTGCTGTGTAAAACAGCCTGGCTGGTGGTTCCTCAAAATGCTAAATATATTGAGTTACCATATGATCCAGAAATTCCACTCTATACCCAAGAAAATTGAAAATATATGTCCACACAAAAATTTGTACATGAATGTTAATAGCAGCATTATTGACAACAGCCAAAAGGTGGAAACAAATCAGATGTCCAGAATGAAATCTATACACCAGAAGATTTGTGTGGCTGCCAGGGGCTGAGGAAAATTGGGGGAAACAGGGAGTGACTGCTGGTGGGTGTTCACGTAAGGAATGTTCAAACCTGTAAAGAATTTTGATTAAGCTTATTTGAGCCAAACTGACATGATATACACCAGGAAGCAAAATCTGAAGGGACTGAGAAAATGCTCTGAAGAATGGCAGTTTTGCAGCTTATTTTTAATGTACTGATTTGAGAGAGAGATTTGTTGTTCCACTTATTTATGCATTCACTGGTTGATTTACATAAGTCCCCTGACCGAGGATCAAATCTACAACCTTGGCATATCGGGGTGATCCTCTAACCAACTAAGCTATCCAGCCAGGGCCTGCAGCTTATTTTGTAGGTCAAAATCGAAGGAGATGTAATGAAATTCACTGGTGGTAAATTGAGCAATTCAGGGAAAATCTCTGGGATTGTATAAAAAGCCAGAGAGACACATACTTTTTACATCAGTGGGTACAGGACAGTGACATTTACAGCACACGGAGATGGTATGCGGGCAACAAGATGACAGTACAGGCTGTGCTCTGGGGCCAGCAGTTGTGCCTTGAGGGGTCTGGAAAAGGTTACTCTGACATTTCAAAAGTAGGTGACCTTTGCTGCAAAAAGATAATGGACATGCTCACTTAAGGTAAATTACGTCAAGGAAGCTACAGTCCTAGGACTGTGACTACCTGCACCGTGACCCACTTTTAGTTAGGAATTTGTATATCAGACCATTCTATGTGATTATTTTTGGTCTTTGCGTTTGTAAGGGCCACCATGCAGGCCTCGCCTGAGCTTGTCAGGTTTAGGATATGGACCCTTTTTCATTCACATAGATATGGGGTTTCTTTTGGAGGTGATGAGATCTAAACTTAATTGTGGTGATGGTCACAGAACTCTGTAAATACACTTAGAAACCAGTGAACTGCACACTTTAAATGAGTAAGTGGTATGTGAATTATACCTCAATAAAGCTGTTAGGTATTTTTAAGTACATATAGAAAAAAATGAAAAAACAGGTGGGGCAAAATAAAACACTATCATTTAAAAATAGTATTTATTTAGATATTTTTAATTTGATGGGATACTTAAACAACTCGGTAACAGTGATGGATGGGGTGGGGAGGGGTACAGAGATTGGAGATTTAATTTCGGTAAGATGTGCAATCACTACTTATTCAAAGTTAGAGTAATTATTTAGATTCAAGGGGCATCAGTGCTCACTTCCTGTCCCCACCCCCCAAACCAGGAAAAGGGATCCCGGCTATCTCACCCCTCCTACCTACCTCTGGGGACATCTCCCGGGGCTGGGCAGCTCCCTGGCTCAGTGAGAGGTCCTGCGCTTCAGGGCCTCCGACTGGGGCTCTGCTTACCTGTGGCTCCAAACACCACCACTATTTTCTTGTCCGCCATGAGAGCGGGAGCAGAAAATGCGGTCCTGAGAAGCCTGGGGAGCGGGGAAGGCGCGGTGTGGGCGACGGAGCCAGAGGACCTCCAGCCCGGAGTGACTCCGCTCGCGCACCGCATAGGCCGGAGAGGGCTGCCGGCCCAGAGACGTTCGGACTTCGCGACCCCCAGCCCCACTCTTAGGCCTGATACCACCTCCACCCCCTCGCCTATTTCTTGGACCCTTGCCCCCATCCCACCTCTTGACGCTGACCGCGGCCAGCATTACCTCCTCACCGTGGCCTGAATGGAAACGCTCCCGGAAATTGAAGGACCCGATTTTAGTAGCCGAGCACACCACAGATGGGGGATGGAATCATGCGAAGGGAACCGACCCCTCACCCGCAGCTTCAGTCCTACGCTGGCAAAACCACCCCTTCGGGCCGTCCTGAGTGCAGGGGCTCCAGGCTGCGCTGCTTTTGAAGCCCTGTTGTTCGGGCCTCCGCACAGAGCTGAACCGGCACCCCCGCCCACAGACACAGATGGTTCGTCCCGGTTTCTGGGGGACTCCTTAGGGTTCTGGACTCCTCCCCCATTAACCCATCACCGTTTTTGTCTTGCGTGAACATCTGAACATGTAGATATGGGATGTCACCTAAAGATAATTACATCTGTACGTGTGAGTCTTAACAGCCTAAGGCACTGAGTTCTTTCATATATGCCTGACTCAAGTTTGAGGTTGCTGCTACTTGCACAATTTGAACTCTTTTATACAGAAAAGTGAGATTTCTTTGTGTTCAACTAAAACTCAAAAATGACCCTCTCACTCCTCTTCTGAGTTATTCTCACTGGATAAGAACATTTGTTTTTTCATTCATTCTAAAATATGTACAGGTGTGGCTGTGGGTAAGTGGTCATGGCTGTGGGCCAGGAGACCTTTGGGGTGATTCTGGGCAGGTTCAAATCCTGCTGCTTAGGGTTCTAACCACCTAATATTACCACAAGAGCTTGATACTCATCTAAACGATGTCAGACTAAGAAACGCTGATAGCAAAATAGTATGGACTCATCTGGGAATGTCAGCCTCAGGGCAGCAGGTATTCGTCTGTGTTCACTGCTGAATTTCCAGCACCTAAAATAGTACCTGACACAAAGTAGACTGACTGGTTGTCTAAACATCTGCTAGGCACTTACAGGCAACTCAAACTAAAACTGACATTGTTTCCCTAAATCTAGTGGTGGAGATACCCCATGAGGAAATGTGTATTTTTTAATTAATTTATTTATTTTAGAGAGAGAAAAACAAAACAAAACATTGATTTGTTGTTCCAGTTATGCATTCATTGGTTGCTTCTTGTATGTACCCTGACTGGAGATCAAACCCACAACCTTGGCGTATCAGGATGACACTCTAACCAACAGTGTACCTGGCCAGGGTGGGAGTGTATATTTTATTTAAAATCTTGGTTTTAAATAATAAGATGTATATATTTATTTTAATAAATACACTTTTATGTTTACTACATTTATAAATGAAGATATAATCTGTGTGTTTATCTTGGATAAATACCTTGAGGTCTCCTCCACACCCTGTTATGCTGTGCCCCTGCTCAGACTGTAAAGTTTGCCTGGAATACCTTCCTCCCACTTCCTTAAATAGTGCTAACTCCTACTCATTCCTTAAGACTCTACATAGAGGGGAGGGGGATGGGTGGAAGTGGAAGAGGGTATAAGGGAGATAAATGGTAATGGAAAATATATAATTAAAAAAAGACTCTATATAACCATTACTTCCTCCAGGAAGCCATCCCTGACCCCTAGGCTAGGCACTGCTCCTATTCCACTCTATCCCACTGGCAAAATTGTCTCTATCATATTGACCAAGGGCTTTCTGAAAGCTGGGCCCATGTTTTGTTTGTCACTATATCTCTCCCTCCAGACACAATGTACAGCACTTAATAGGAACTCAATAAATACCTAGTAAGTGAATCTGGCCCTACTCATCTTCCTAGCTTTCAGCACACTTAGTGTAAGGACCTCCCCCTGCTGCCATTTTGGCCAATGGGAAAGAATCCCTGGTGCACCGATTGACTGTCTACAGTAACATCTATCCATCAGCTATCTTTTTTTTACGTTTCAAGTAAGTTGCAGACATCAGTACCCTTCTCCCCTAAACACTTCAGCACACATATACTCAATATATCTAAATATTGAATATAATTTAGAGTTCAATATTTGTTTTCTAGGTTAAGTTTATCACATACAATATATTTTTGTATTTTCCTAAAACTTGCTTTTCCCCCTTCTACTTAATGTCCTTTCTCGGGAAGTGTCTACCCTTCCTTTTTAAATTTATTTTTATTTTTAGAGAGAGGGGAAGGGAGGGAGAAAGAAAGGGAGAGAAACATTGATGCAAGAGAGAAATATCTATTTCTCTCTCTAGGCAACTGCCTCTCACAAGCACCCAACAAGGGACTGAATCTGCAATCCAGGCATTTGCCCTGACATGCTTTGCTGGATACTGTCCAACTGAGTCACACCTGTCAGGGCTACACTTCCTTTTTAATTGGGCATGACTGTATTGAATTTTTAAAAAATATATTTTATTGATTATGCTATTAGAGTTGTCCAATTTCCCCCCTTTATCCGCCTCTGTCCTGCACCTCCCCTCCCTCCAGCATTCCCAGCCCCCCCAGTTCATGTCCATGGCTCATACATATAAGTTCTTTGGCTTTTATATGTCCTATACTATTCTTAACCTCCCTCTGTCTATTTTCTACCTTCCAATTTATGCTTCTTATTCCCTGTACCTTTTCCCCCTTTCTTCTCCTCTCCCTCTGCCGCTGATAAGCCTCCATGTGATCTCTATTTCTGTGATTCTGTTGCTGTTTTAGCTGTTTGCTTAGTTTTTGTTTTTGCTTTTATTAGGTTCAGTTGTTGATAGTTGTGAGTTTGTTGTCATTTTACTGTTCACATTTTTTATCTTCTTTTTCTTAGATAAATCCCTTTAACATTTCATATAATAAGGGCTTGGTGATGATGAACTCCTTTAACTTGACCTTATCTGGGAAGCGCTTTATCTGCCCTTCCATTCTAAATGATAGCTTTGCTGGGTAGAGTATTCTTGGACGTAGGTCGTTGCCTTCCTTTGAATACTTCTTTCCAGCCTCTTCTTGCCTTCAAAGTTTCTTTTGAGAAATCAGCTGATAGTCTTATGGGAATTCCTTTGTGAGTAACTGCTTTTCTCTTGCTGCTTTTAAGATTCTCTCCTTATCTTTAACCTTGGGTAATGTAATTATGATGTGCCTTGGTGTGTGCTTCCTTGGGTCCAATTTCTTTGGGACTCTCTGAGCTTCCTAGACTTTCCGGAAGTCTATTTCTTTTGCCACATTGGGGAAGTTCTCCTTCATTGTTTTTTCAAATAAGTTTTCAATTTCTTGCTCTTCCTCTTCTCCTTCTGGAACTCCTATGATTCAGATGTTGGAACATTTAAAGTTGTCATAGAGATTCCTAAGCCTCTCCTCATATTTTTGAATTCTTGTTTTTAAATTCCGTTCTGGTTGACTGTTTATTTCTTCCTTCTGGTCCAAACCATTGATATGTATCCTGGTTTCCTTCCCATCACTGTTGGTTCCCTGTATATTTTTTTTTAGTTCACTTTTCATAGCCTTTGCTTATTCCTCTATTTTGCGACCATACTCAACCAATTCTGTGAGCATCCTGATTACCAGTCTTTCGAACTGTGATAGGTTGGCTATCTCTTTGTCATTTAGTTGTATTTTTTTTTTTTTTTTTTGAGCTTTGATATGTTCTTTCATTTGGGCTTTTTTTTTTTTTTTTTTGTCTCCGCAGTGCTCGTTAGGTAGTAAGGGGCGGAGCTTTAGGTATTCACCAGGGTGGGTCAACCCACATTGCTGCCTTGTGGCCCTGTACGTGGGGGATGGTCCAAGAGGGAACAATGCTGCTTGTTCAGCTTTCTGCCAGCTTTCAGTCACTTCCACTGCTACTCACAAGCAAATTGGGCCAGTCTGGCGCTAATTCCCAGGTAGGGCATGTATACGTTCTAGGACCCTGTGGGTATCTCCAATGAACTCTCCTGTGAGGCTGGGAGTTTCTCCTGCTGGCTCAACCCTCACAAGTTTTTTCAATCAGAGGTTTTGAGTCTTTATTTTCCTCCACTGGAACCCTGGGTTGCGTGATCTGTCTTGCTCCCCAGTTGTTCCTTCTAGTTTATCCACATCCAAATGTGGGACCGCCTGGTCCACCAGCCAATGCCTTGCCAGCACATGTCCAGTCCACCTGGCTGCAGGTCTCCAGCCCTCCTACCAGTCTGGATGAATGTTTCTTCTTTAACTCCTTGGTTGTCCAACTTCCATACAGTTCAATTTTCTGTCGGTTCTGATTGTTTTTTTATTTTTTAAATTTGTTATTGTCCTTCTTTTGGTTGTGGAAGGAGGCACAGTATGTCTACCTATGCCTCCATCTTGGTTGGACAACTCTATTGAATTTATGTGCCCTTGTCAAACCCTATTCCATCTTCTTCTGATGGACCTAAAGGTTGTTTCAAAGTTTTCACCAAAATGGAGTACCATGGTATGTGTTGCAATGACATTCCTTGTTTGTGTCCTTTTGGGTTCTTGCAAATGTTAGATAGGACAAGAGTCTCAAGATCTGGGCAATCCTAAATATTATTTATTGATAAATGTTAAAGTTTAGCATAACATTTTGTAGATGCAGTAGTAAACAGGATAAGCTGAAAGGAACTCAACCAGATGTAAGTAGCTAACTGCAAAGAAGAAATCAATATGTAATTGACCAAATAATGTGCGTGTGCGGGTGTGTGTGTGTGTGTGTGTGTGAGAGAGAGAGAGAGAGAGAGAGAGAGAGAGAGAATATATATAGTCTTCCTTCCCTGGGGCAGAAATTTTTAAATGGATAGGAATTCTCTTCAGTTATTTTTTTAGGGCTCTCCTAGATAAGTTTAAAGTTTTTCTTCAGGCACTCTCCAAAGAGCTCTGCTCTGCACACCTGGAAAGCAAAGAGTTCTTTGCCCAGATAGATGCCAGCTGCTGGAACCTGAAAAATAAAGAAATCTACTCTGCACCTGCGTGATGAACCAGCCCTATATAAGACAGACCCCTGGCAGCAGTTCCAGAGCTAAGCTATGGTTAGTTGCATCAAGCTCTCTTCCTTTCTCCTTTTCCTGCACCTTGATTTTAGAAAACCTCTAATTTCAAATGTTTCATTTCCTCTCCTGATTTCTCTCTCGGTGGTGAGGGCAGCAAGAACCCCTTTGTCAGTGACAAATTCCCTATCCCCCTATTTGCTGCAAGTAAATAAAACTTGCAACAAACATCTCATTTTTAAAAAGATTTTATGGAGACTTCCGGCCAAGATGGAGGCATAGGCAGACACACTGTGCCTCCTCTAACAACCAAAATTAAGGACAACAAATATTTAGAAACAAGAAAACAACCAGAACTGATAGAAAACTGAACTGTACGGAAGTCCAACAACTGTTCATCCAGATCGGTAAGGGGGCGGAGTCACGGCAGGAGAAAGTGGAGGTGCGGACCGGGAATGCAAGCAGCAGCGGCTGGCAGTTCCCAGGTGCATAGGCGGTGGCTGGTGGTCCCCGGGCCCACAGGCAGCAGCTGGTGGACCCCAGGCACAGGGGGGCAACTGTGCAGAACCAGTGAGGCCACACAAGGCGGCTGGCTGACCAGGTGGTCCCACATTCGCGCACGCAGTCGGCCCAGGCAGGGGGGAAGTGGCGGAAGGGACTGAATCCAGGAGAGAGCGGAACAGGCACCATTGTTCCCTCTCGGACCCCGCCCCCATCTATAGCGTCACAACCTGGCGACTGGGCTGCCCCGCCCTGAGGAACACCTAAGGCTCCACCCCTCACTACGTAATAGCCGGGACCAGACTAAAACCAAATGAAAACAAAAAGAAAACCCACCAAAAATGGCTCAAACCGGAAAACAAATAAAAGCTCCAGAGCCAATTCCTCTAAGCGGTGAAGAGATAGCCAACCTATCAGATGCACAGTTCAAAGCACTGGTCATCAAAATGCTCACGGAATTGGTTGACTTTGCTCACAAATTAGATGAAAAAATGCAGGCTACAATACGTGAAATGAAGGAAGATGCATGGGGAACTGATAGAGATGGAAGGAAAACTGGGACTCAAATCAATGGAGTGGACCAGAAGGAAGAAACTAACAACCAAACAGAAAAGAATGAAGAAACAAGAATTCAAAAAAATGAGGAGAGGCTTAGGAACCTCCGGGACATCTTTAAACGTCCCAACATCCAAATTATAGGGGTCCCAGAAGGGGAAGAAGAGCAACAAGTGGAAAACTTATTTGAACAAATAATAAAGGAGAACTTCCCCAATCTGGCAAAGGAAATAGACTACCAGGAAGTCCAGGAAGCTCAGAGAGTCCCAAAGAAGTTGGACCCAAGGAGGAACACACCAAGGCACATCGTAATTACATTAGCCAAGATTCAAATGAAGCAGAGAATTCTAGAAGCAGCAAGGAATAAGGGGACAGTCACCTACAAGGGAGTTCCCATCAGACTGTCAGCTGATTTCTCAAAAGAGACCTTCCAGGCAAGAAGGGGCTGGAAAGAAATATTTGAAATCTTGAAAAGCAGGGACCTACATCCAAAATTGCTCTATCCAGCAAAGCTGTCATTTAGAATGGATGGACAGATAAAGTGCTTCTCAGATAAGGTCAAGTTGAAGGAGTTCATCATCACCAAGCCCTTATTATATGAAATGTTAAAGGGACTTATCTAAGAAAAAGAAGATCAAAAATATGACAGTGAAAAGACAGCAAACTCACAGCTATTAAGAACCACACCTAAAACAAAAGCAAACTAAGCAAACAGCTGGAACAGGAACAGATCCACAGAAATGGAGATAATATGGAGGGTTAGCAACAGGGGGGTGGGAGGAGGAGAGAGGGGGGAAAAGGTAGCATAGATAGTGGGTAGAAAATAGACAGGGGGAGGGCAAGAATAGTGTGGGAAATGTAGAAGCTAAAGAACTTATGACACATGGACATGAACTAAAGGGGGGCATGTGGGTGGGAGGGGGTGTGCAGGGTGGAAGGGAATGATGGGGGAGAAATGGGACAACTGGAATAGCATAATCAATAAAATATATTTTAAAAAAATAAAAAGATTTTATGTATTTATTTTTTGAGAGAAGGGAAGGGGAAAGAGAGGGAGAAACACCAATGTGTGGTTGCCTCGTGCGTACCCGAGTACCCCCTACTGGGGACCTGGCTGGCAACCCATGCATGTGCCCTAATTGGGAATCAAACCAGCAAGGCTTTTGTTCGAATTTTTTAATAGAGCACCCCAAGCAGTGAACCCTTTGAGTTCGGTAATACAAGTGTTCCTACCCAAAATTGTTGGGTCAAAGAGAATGCCCATTCTAAATTTTAACAGATCTCACCCAATTTTCCCTCATTCCCCATGTGAACAAAAAAGGGGCTATCTTAGCAAGCCTGACAAACTCACTAACTGAAAGTAACCAGGCAGGATGTTTTGATTATCAAAACTTTCCTAACTGAGCAGGTTATGGTGGGAAGTCCTGTCCTAATGCCCATATGATAGATGACCTCTTCCTTGAACAAGCCCTGTCCATTGTTTATGTGCATCTAGAATAACATATTTAAAATGTTAGAATTATTTCTTCTCAAGACTGCCAAAGATAAACATCCCAGTACGGTGGGGAGGGGGGTGGGAATGAACCCCAACATTCCTCATTATTATCTTTTACCTGCATACCTCTGTAAACTATGTTAAATATTTACTATCCTTCACTCACTAATGTAAAAGAAACATGTATCTCTCCATTTTACTTTCTATCCAATCCTAGAGATTTCCCCACTTTACCTTCCTCCACCTCTTTAATCTTCTACCAATGGATTTCATGTAACCTTTCTTAGGTCTTCTTCTTTGATTCTAATGTATAAAATAAACTGTAAAATTGCTACTTCCCTGAGCATTATCGCTATCCTTTGGACTTTTGCTTCCGGGACTAGCCCAAAATACATGGCTCTAATAAACTCTAAACTTTCCTTAGGTTTGGAATTTCTTTCGTGGACACCTAATAACTCTAACAAACACTGTAAACTTCCCACACCTTTGCCGACAGTGGACGTTACAGGCCAGTCATTTAATCTGCAGCCCAGTCAGATGGTTAAGGAAATGACTGGAAGCCACTGAGGCTGGAACGGAAAGTACAGGTGGAGCCCAGCGCGCGATGGGCCTCAAGAGGCGGTAACATCAGTTAAGAAAAGCGCCTAGCCTAGAGGAAGCCCCATAAACACCTGCTCTTACTGGTTAACTCCAGCTCTGGGGCAGAACCGGGTACCAAGAGAAGAGCCACTTGCCCGCCGCAGAGGCGTGCCCTTTGCAGGCCCCGCCTCTCGCTGCGTAAGTACGTCGGGGCCGCCCTCACGCCCGCCCACTAGACTAGGGTGGTAGCAACTTCGGAGGGTTTTCCTGACCCGTGCGCAGTAGTGGTCACAGACAGGACGACCAACTGAAGGCCGAAAGGATCCGTGGCTGGTGAGTGGCCCGCGTCCTCCCGGGCTTCCTCCGATCTCCTCGGTGGGCCTCGATCAGCCCCGGTCTTTGGGTTCCGCCGGCCGAAGCTCTTTGCGTCCCCAGTGCCCGCCTGAGGGAGGCCCAGCCGGGGGCGGGGGAAGCGGGGTGAGCGGGGAAGTGGCTGGGTGTGGGGGAACCCTGCTTCATGGACGACGACGTTTCCGAGGGACGGGAAAGCCTGAATGGCCAGTTTGAGTTGGGCCCTGTTGGATCCTTCTTTCTGGCGTTGCGAGTGCTGCTGCGTGAGGTGCCCTCCGGCGTCGCAGCCGGTGGATTTGGCATTTCCGGCAGACGTTGCGCTACTGACCTCCCAGCTGACAAGTCAGTCCACCTGGGGCCTGTGAGGACCCGGACCTGCCCCAGAGTCGGAGATGGGTGCCCGGCTTGGCGGATTGTCTTGGGCCGTGGCTCTGCCCTTCCTCCATCCGACTCATCTTAGTTCTAAGGGCCCTTTGAGTGACTGTTATGACTTAATGAGTGACCCGCGGCCGCCACAGTAGAGAGCGCCAGATTGTTAGGAATCAACGCCAGGGGCAGCCGATTAGTTTGGGTGGGGAGCTTACCTATCACCTCATAGGCACGGTTCCCTAGACATATTATAAGACTTGCCAGGACCGCCTTGCAGTCTCCGCACAAGGCCTGTCTGTCATGACATTTAAATTTGTCTGACTAACCGGTTGTTGTGGCCTGTGACTGTTATCCATCATTGTTATGTTATGATTCTGTGAACTAGAAAATAAACATGGTATATGGTTCAGGAATTCTACCTCTGATTCTCAGCCACTTCCAGAACCCTGTGGGTTGATAATTTTCCCACTTGTAAATGGGGTTAGTGATGAGACTCGGGTTAAGTGAATTGACCTGCATCCCACAACCAAGAAGGTGGAACACAGTCGACTGCCTTCAGATCCCATGCTCTTTCCTAAAAAAGAGTTGTAGAGATTGCAAGTGGATTGTTATTTAAACTGTCTTCCCCACCTCCTAAACTGTCCTCCCAAGTGGAAGGAAATGTAAACTTGCTGGTTTTGTATATTGAATTTCTGGTATGGTGTTAACCAGTGTGTTTATATTTAAGTTTTAGCTCTCACATTAAAAGTTTTAGTTTTTCTTCTGGGAGGAGGGAGAAAAGGAATACACATTAGTAAATCTATGCTTTATTCTTTAGTTTGTTTTTTTCCCCAAGAAATATCACAACAAAACAACACAAGCTTACCAGAAACTCACAGTTCAGTTGGGCATTTACAAGTTTACTTGGCGAAGTTGGAAAAAAGTTTTCAAGTACAGTGCCTAAGCTAGAACAATGGTGAGGATGTGGGAATTTGTGGGGTCTTGGAAACACACACTCATGAGTGACCTCATCTAACTGGGGATTTGAAGAGGAAACTCTGTGATTCGCCTGTTGTCTGACTTACTTGCTTTTTTCCGTTGCTTGGGCCAATAAAGTGAGGTGCTGTGAGTCCTCGAGTCAGGAGTATGAGCTCTAGAAATGCCAATGCCAATGAAAAGAGGAGTTTCAGAAAGTAAAGTATAATTATTGTGTTTAGCTCACCCCTCATCAGGATGGTGGAAGAGGAAGACTAGACAGCTGGGGGCCTTTGGGCTACCTTAATTTTTTTTTTTTTTTTTTTTTTTTTTAGTTTTCTTTTAAAAGCTGACTCTGGATTTCAGAGTTCAGTTGGGCTCTGATCAGGATTGCACCAAAAACTGTAATGTCACTCCCCTAGGAGGAAAATATTTTTGATAATGAGATTTGTATATTTTAGTGTAAAACTTTAAAATTTAGCTTGGAACACTTTGGAGAGAAAAGAAATGAAAAACTATAAATTACCTCCTGGTACATTGTTGTCCATAGTTGACCAAAAAGTTATCAATAGACATTTAATGTGGCAATTTTCAACTGGTGTGCCACAAGAATTTTTAAAACATGCAATACTTGACTGTTTAGTCAGGGATACTGACCTCTTTTCTCTTAGATTGTCAAATGAAAAATGACGACAGCCAATACAACAATAACCGTCTGGTGTGAACGAATTAAAATTATACCTATTTTTGGTCAGCAAAAAAATAGAATATGTTTTCTGGTGTGCTGCAGAATTTTAGTAATTGGTTTATGTGTGCCATGAGATAAAAAAGGTTGAAAATCACTGATTTAATGCAGTCTATTTTTCTGATAGTGGTCATTGGGAGAATTAACAGATCTGGATTACATCTTTTGTGTTCAACATAGGAAATATTACCTGCTTTTAGTTTATTATATCTGTTAGATTCGTTTATGTAAAAACATTGGCTAAAATATCTTTCTTGTTGCAATCTGAACAATTTCTCAGAATATTTTTGCATTGCTGAAAAGCAGTGCCATTATTGGAACAGTTAATGTAACTGCTAATACCAAGGTCAATTGGTATCTCTCTCTTTCTCTCTCTCAATATATGTACTGGAAGATAACTCATTCTTATGACCACTCAGGTGCTCTGTAATATTCACTGTATGGGTTTCTTTTCCACATCAACTCCATTTATTAGATGTTGTCTCCCATTGTATTACACATTTTAAAGCCAACTAATGAAGGCAGCTGAATCTCAGAAATTTTCTTTTTAAATTTCTAATAAATTTGACATAGTATTGAAATGTAGTAGCCCATGACAGTCTGGTTTAGTCACATTACATATATTAAAGAATATGCAGTTACATTTATTTATAAATTTTGCAAAAAATCCTTTTTGAATGACTAATGTCTTTCCATTTAAGAATAACAATGGTTGCCCTGGCTGGGCAGATTGGTTGGAGCATCAGCTCCATATGCCAAGGTTGCATGTTCGATCCCCATCCCCAGTCAGGGCATATACAACTTCAACCAATGAATGCATATGTAAGTGGAACAAATCGATGTTTTTCTCTGTCTCTTTGTCTTTTTCTCTGCTCCCCTCTCTCTTTGCCTCCCTCCCCCTTCCCTTCTCTCTAAAAACTAATTTAAAAAATAAAGAATAACAATGGTTAATGGAATTAACTATAGATAATTTAAAGTTGTATAGATATTGTAAAGGGAAGCCATTTACCAAGAGTCTGTCAGAGGATTGCATCTAAATTGTAATCGTGGCCAACTGAAATGGAGCCAGGAACTCTTTCTGGGTTGTCATATCAACCACATCTATATTCAAGACTTTACATTATTCTAAGCCCTTAACTAGACATTTCAAAACAGCAATTAAACTTATGAGGCTCTTATCAGTGAATAGGTTTTAATGTTTGATATAATTTTAGCAAAAATGCATTTTCCTGTATGATGTGTAGGGTGAGGTAAAAGTGGGTTAATAGTCGTCAGTACATGAAACACAGTTTATTCTTGTATTATTTATTGTATCATTTTCCATATGAACAACTGTAAACCTACTTTTGCCCCACCCTGTATTTCTTTTAAGCAAATATTTTAATAGTAATCCAAGGACTGTTTAGTCTGTTTATAGAGTAAGAATTGTGTTACTGTTCAATGATGCGATGCTGAGGAGTGTTCATTTTTCAAGTATATGCTTGAGTATCTCAACCTGTGTAAAGTCTATAGATATACTGCCTTTTTGTTTGTATTTCAAAATGATTGAATCAGTTAATTCAGTCAACTTACAACCATTTTAACTAATCAATTTGTAACCATTTAAAAAAAAATTTTAAATATATTTTATTGATTATGCTATTACAGTTGTCCCATTTCTCCCCCATCATTCCCCTCCACCCTGCACACCCCCTCCCACCCACATTCCCCCCTTTAGTTCATGTCCATGTGTCATAAGTTCTTCAGCTTCTATATTTCCCACACTATTCTTGTCCTCCCCCTGTCTATTTTCTACCCACTGTCTCTGCTACTTATTCTCTGTACCTTTTCCCCCTCTCTCCTCCTCCCACGCCCCTGTTGCTAACCCTCCATATGATCTCCATTTCTGTGGTTCTGTTCCTGTTCCAGCTGTTTGCTTAGTTTGCTTTTGTTTTAGATGTGGTTCTTAATAGCTGTGAGTTTGCTGTCTTTTCACTGTCATATTTTTGATCTTCTTTTTCTTAGATAAGTCCCTTTAACATTTCATATAATAAGGGCTTGGTGATGATGAACTCCTTCAACTTGACCTTATCTGAGAAGCGCTTTATCTACCCTTCCATTCTAAATGACAGCTTTGCTGGATAGAGCAATTTTGGATGTAGGTCCCTGCTTTTCAAGATTTCAAATATTTCTTTCCAGCCCCTTCTTGCCTGGAAGGTCCCTTTTGAGAAATCAGCTGACAGTCTGATGGGAACTCCTTTGTAAGTGACTGTCCCCTTATCCCTTGCTGCTTCTAGAATTCTCTGCTTCATTTGAATCTTGGCTAATGTAATTACGATGTGCCTTGATGTGTTCCTTCTTGGGTCCACCTTCTTTAGGACTCTCTGAGCTTCCTGGACTTCCTGGTAGTCTATTTCCTTTGCCAGATTGGGGAAGTTCTCCTTTATTATTTGTTCAAATAAGTTTCCCACTTGTTGCTCTTCTTCTTCCCCTTCTGGGACACCTATAATTCGGATGTTGGGACGTTTAAAGATGTCCCGGAGGTTCCTAAGCCTCTCCTCATTTTTTTGAATTCTTGTTTCTTCATTCTTTTCTGTTTGGTTGTGAGTTTCTTCCTTCTGGTCCACTCCATTGATTTGAGTCCCAGTTTTCCTCCCATCTCTATTGGTTCCCTGTGCATTTTCCTTCATTTCACGTATTGTAGCCTTCATTTGTTCATCTAATTTGTGAGCAAAATCAACCAATTCTGTGAGCATCTTGATGACCAGTGCTTTGAACTGTGCATCTGATAGGTTGGCTGTCTCTTCATGACTTAGAGGAATTGGCTCTGGGGCTTTCATTTGTTCTCTGGTTTGAGCCATTTTTGGTGGATTTTTTTTGTTGTTGTTGTTTTGTTTTAGTTTTAGTCTGGTCGCAGCTATTACGTAATGAGGAGTGGAGCCTCAGGCGCTCCCCAGTGCGGGGGGGCAGCATAGTTGCTGGATTGTGACGCTTATGTGGGGGCGGGGCCTGAGAGGGAACAATGGCGCCTGCTCCGCTCTCTCCTGGATTCAGTCCCTTCCGCCACTTCCCCTTTGCTTGGACCGTCTGTGTGCGTGAATGTGGGACCACCTGGTCAGCCAGCTGCCTTGTACGGACTCATTGGGTCTGCACAGTTGCCCCCCTGTGCTCGGGGTCCACCAGCTGCCACCTGTGGGCCCCGGGACCGCCAGCCACTGCCTGGGAACTGCCAGCCGCTGCTGCTTGTGTTCCCGGGTCCGCACTTCCACTTTTTCCTGCCACGACTCCGCCCCTCTTACCGGTCTGGATGAATGGTTGTTGGACTTCCGTACAGTTCAATTTTCTCTCAGTTCTGGTTGTTTTCTTGTTTCTAAATATTTGTTGTCCTTAATTTTGGTTGTGAGAGGAGGCACACTGTGTCCGCCTATGCCTCCATCTTGGCCGGAAGTCTGTAACCATTTTTATTTGAACAGCTATCAACACTGTGTAGTTTTGTTTCACATGTATGTACATGTGGTGGTGGTGGGGGGGTCCGCCCACGGGCCCCCTGCCTGCCAAGGATGAGAATAAGTCTACCAAGACATGATCTGCTTGGGTAGGAAAGGTGGCCGTTCTCTCAAAGGAGAAGAACCAAGAGCCTTTGCCTCAATAGGCTTTTATTGGGTTCAATTTGCACAGGAATACAGGTAAAGCTCAATCATTGTCAGGTAGTATCAAACAATAGATAACATACAAAGAACTATGAGGGCCTATTTAGAGTCAGGGTCTGTTAGCTAAAGGGCCATAAGACTTTGGGAAACAAACTCATTTCCTGCTTGGGCCCTTATCAGAAAACTGAGGGCATTCTTAGCAAAGCAGGTGTCACAGGATTTTAAGTATTCTTCCCTAGAGCTGATCGCCCCAGGGAACCTGACCTTTCCAGCACAGGGCTGCACCCACCTCAGGCATTGTTTCAGGCTTAAATCAGGCTGGGGAAGTACAGTAGCCAAGAGATTAGGAGATTTCTTGCAGACACAATGAGGACTCAGGCTATGTCAAAGCCGAGGGATGAGGGTCCATCACCCCCTTTTTTCTTTTTAAATATATTTTATTGATTATGCTATTACAGTTGTCCCATTTCTTCCCCATCATCCCCCTCCACCCTGCATACCCCCTCCCACCCATATTCTCCCCCTTTAGTTCATGTCCATGTGTCATAAGTTCTTTAGCTTCTAATCACCCCCTTTTTCTATAGCCCCCAAGTCCTTCCCTGGAGGCCTCTTCGTGACCATGCCTGTCTTAGGTCGTCTTTCCCTTGAGGAATCTTACCCGTCATTGGCTAACTGATCATCCACTGGGTGGGGGCCTAGCAGGGTGAAGGGGGCAGAGGCAGTGCCCCTGCCAGGGAGATAAGCTTTGTCCCCTTAGTGGCTTAGGGTCCCAAGGTCTGTTGCTCAGCCTTGGCCATGGGGCGTTAACAGCGTCTGAAACCAGGCAGGGCAGTTCCCAACATATATATATATATATATATATCCAAATACATACATACTCATTCATATTAGAATGAAAAGTAAATGGTTTGTTTCTCCCCAAGAAGGAAGTTTTGGTAGTGTATATTTGACCATGAGAAAACATTTAAACCTTTTGAGCTGCAGTTTCTGTATCTGAAAAATGAGGTTAGTACTTGATGAGTCTTAAAATATTTGGTGCCTTAAATGCTGCTTATTGATCTAAAATGGGTTTCCAAATCTTTCTTATTTTGGTAAATTTGGGCCCAGGAATCTGTTTTTAATTTTTCATGTGATTCTTGTTTGGGGCCCCATTGTCTAAAGTTAAGGCTGGGATGAAGAGAGAATGGACTGGCAAGAGGGTAGAGAAGTAAGTGTGTGGGATACGTGAGTAAGGGGACAGCAGAAGAGGAAAGAAAGGGGTGATTGTTGCATGGAAATAATTGCTGTCAGCTGGTGTGCAAGAGGCCAAGCTAGTGGATATTTTCTTCCTTCTGCTTAGGGGGAAAAATTAATTTTTGTCATATGGATAGATTTGTTTCCTTCCCAAGAGCATCATAGACTTAATTATTGTTACAATTCTCAATAAAGGTGTTGGGGAAGAGTGGCCTAACATAGACAGGTGTCTTGCACTTCGCCTGCCTTTTTCGAAATACTCCTAGCTTCCTGCCTTTATCCTGATGAACTCTCTCTCAGTCTCAGAAAACTCAAGTTTTATTGTCTAATATTCAATCCCACAGTTATTTGAGGGCTGTGGGAAGGTGCTAGTATGATTAAGCAATCTGCAGTCATGCTTTCCTCTAACCTAGTTGGCTGTCCTCCCTCATTAGTCATTGTAGTGATCATATTTTTTACATGAAGCACTGAGACCCAGAGTTTGAGCACACAGGTGTACTGAAGGAATTGATTACTGGGATGAGGTATCTGAACCAGAACTGTCCTGGTAAATCTAGAACATAAGGCTGTGTCTTTAGCATTGTTGTCTGTATTGCACAATTGGTATTTCTACTGTGGTACACCTTGTGTTCTCTATCTCTCTCCCTCACTCTCTCTCTTTGAAAGCCACTCAAAGCTACAAGGTCTTAGGCCTCTTTGTAGTCACAGAGCACATGAACAATATAAATGTTTGTTGACGATAATGTGTCACATGCCCAAGTGTAGCCTGCCCTTCCCTGGATACTGGATCTGCTGTTCCCTCTGGCAAGACCAGTACTGCTGCAGAGGAACTGTTATCACCTAGAACTATTTCAAGGACAGCCTGGAGGAGGGCAGGCAGGTGGAAAGAAGGAATCAGTAAGCAAAACTGAATGTGGGTTGGAAGAGGGCTCTAAGTAGTATTTGGAGGCAGATGAAAAAAGCAGATGTAGTGAGATAGTGTTAATTTCCTACAGGAAGGCAAGGGATAGTCAGGCCTTCTTTTTGCTCAGTATTTAGAAAATAACTTAAAACACTCCATTCCTCTACCACTCACTTAGGTTTCTGTCAACCTCAGCAAAATTTCCAGTGTTTAATGTCATATTTGTACTGCTTTGTAAGACTTTTTGTGTTTGCAAGTCAAAAGTGGAGTGAGTAGCTACTGCAGGTTATGGGTTTGTTTTTTTTTTGCCCTTTGTAATTTGGCTTTTCCAGAGCATATGCCCAGATTTTAAAGAAGTTAATTTTTAAGTGCAAATGCTTAAAGGCTGAGGGACAAAGATGCAGTGATACCTGCCCCTTTGGTAAGCATGTATTGCCTCTGTGGTATGCAGAGTGTTCACACTGAGGGGGTGTGAAAAAACAACAATGAGCCCAGCAAAGTCCTTGTTCACTAGGAGTTGACAGGCACCTTGGGGACACGAAATAGTAAAATCACTTTGGAAAGTTTATGATTGTTGTTTTGACATTCAGTATTTTGGGAGGTCAGGAAAGTGAAGAGCTGAGAAACGGAAAAGACAGAACTGGAACTGAACCTGCTGAGGTTAGGTAAAAGAATAGGAAGAGAAAGAAGGAAGGAGGCCAAAGAAATGGGATACCTCTTTTCAGAAAGCACTCAAGGGTCTCACTGAAAATGTATTACCCGGAAAGAGAATGTCTCTCATAAAGGGACTTTTTTAAAACTAGGATTTTTAACCTTAATTATGGGTCCATGGGTGAATTGTAGGGGCCTGTGGTTGCTCTGGAATGGCATAGGCAACATTTTTAAATATGCAATTGTCCTGGGGAGAGTCTAAAGCCTTCATCTGATTCTCAAAGGAATCTGCAACCAAAAAAGGTTAATGATTATTCTATTCTGGCAAATACCCTTCCTACCCATCTCCAGAAATACACTTCTCTGAATTTGTGTTTTCAGATGGAGGTATTTGAGTGGAAGATAAGAGACAGAAACCCTAGGATTCTTTTGTAAACAGTTTTTCACTGAAAATCAGCTGTCATGGGACATGCATGAGTCCTTGTGCAGAGGACAGCATGTTCCCCCACACACGGTGTTCCAGTCTGGTTCCCAGGAACATGGCAAGTAAACACCCTCACTGACTAGTGTCGGTGAGGCTCGGGGTATGTACTCAGAGACCTTACTGTCAATTGTGGTTGATACAGAGTTAGAGCGAAGTAGGAGTGTTGTGGATGCAGTGAGTTGAAGACACAGAAACTGCAAGCTTTTTGGAAGGTCAGGATGTGTTTCAAGAAGCTGCTGGAATATTGGAAATAAGGTGTGAAAGAGTATATGGAGCCCTGGCCTGGCAGCCAGAAAACCCTGGGCAGGTCTGGGAACAGTGGCTAATTCCAGGATCAGCTTCCCTCTGTTGCTTTGGACATAGATGCCTCAGAGACTCTCCTAGAGCTATGGTCATTTAGCACATGCAGCAGGGAATAGAAGCTGTCTGTTTCAAAGCTAGTGTCCCAGCTTCCCCCTAGACCACAGATATTGAACTACGTCGAGCTCAGAGTTCCTAAGGGTGCTACAGGAGGTGACCTCCTAAGTCCCCAGCCCTCCCCTACTAGTTTAACTATGGATACTCCACTCACTGCACTTGACTTACATGTTGGCCTTCTGTGTAAAGTTTGGTTGAACATGCCTCTCAGAGCCCTGGAGCACATGATTCTCTGCCTTTCTTGGCCTATAAGCTATTCAGCTGTTCCCCTTCCTATCTGGTTTATCTTCTTTTTTCCTAAAGTTACTCATTCATTCCTGCCTAATTATGACCATAGTTAACAGTGGATGTTTTGCGCTGCTTGAATTTCTTCTCAATAGTGATTAATAGAGACAATGATGTTGGTCACTTCTGTGGACCTCTAGGGAATTATAAGCACCTCCTTCATGTATCTTTATGTAGTTTGTGGGGGCGGCCTCAAGTAATGGCTGTTACTTCATTATACGGTGTTAAACTGCTGGGGATTTTTTTTTTTTTTTTCAGCAAATCATGATCACTGTAGCATTTTGCTTTTTTTCCCTTGAGATAATGATAATTTAATGCCTTGCTGTATTTCCTCCTAAATGTGCTTAGAGACAGGATGTGGGCTTTTAGGGATTGTGCAGCACTTGCCTTCTTCAGGTTGACCCCTTCCCTAGGGTAGTAACAAACAAGAGGGGAACACTGCTGTTAATCCCTTCTATAAAGCCAACTGGGGAAAAGGTTTTTCAGAGGTAGACATCAGGAAGTATCAGGTGGCCTGTGCATTTATGGAGTGAAGGTGTGCAGTCAAGCATTTGTTAGTTTGATGTTAAATTTTGCCTATCCATTTCTTAAAAAATAGGGGAGGGTAAGGAAGTAGGAATGTTCTGCTCCTAATCGGGCTTTCAGAGTCCTTAAAATCTAAATGGTGTATTATCTGTGGAATGTAAGGAAACCAGTTTAAAAACCAATGCAATGCAAGATGGCAGCATAGGTAAACATAGCTTGCCTCCACACACAGCCATGTCAAAATTACAACTAAACTACAGTAACAGCCATCATTCAGAACCATCAGAAATTGAGCTGAATGGAAGTCCTACAATTATGGAATTAAAGAAGAAACTACATCATAACTGGGAGGAGGGGCAGAGACACAGAACAGGCTGGTCTCACACCCACAAGTGGCAGATAAAAATAAGGAAGTATACCTTGGGAGCAAGGAGTCCCAGCTTCATACCAGGCCTCACAGCCCAGGGTTCTAGTGTCAGGAAGATAAGTCTCCATAACTTCTGGCTGTAAAAACCAACAGGAATTGAGGCTGTGGAAGACCAACTGCTAGCATCTCAGGCAGTTTCTCTTAAAGGGCTCACACACAGACTTACTTGGATTCAGTCCCTCTGAGCTCCAGCATAGGAACAGCAGCTTAAAAGGCATCAAAGAAATATAGGGAGGAACTGAATTGTGCGGCATCAGGGCAGGAGCTGGGGGGCAGCTTTTTCCCAGACAAAAGTGCTGGCAGAGGGCATTGTTCCTTTTCTGAGCCTTCCCCACACAGAGCCGTAAAGCCAGCAGGTGGGTGCCATATCAGAGACTCCATCACCCATGGCTCACAATATTTGCCCCACCCTGGTGATTCCCTGAGGCTCCACCCCACCCATCTTTGTGCCTGACCCCAGCTGTTTCCAGTTGCTTTTTTATACAAATGGCTTGTCTTGGCTCATGGTTCAGATTTTCCTAAATTCTCTCAAACAAACAGCATCTGGCCTCAGTGTGCCCCATGCCTATTACTAAGTGGCCCTAGGCCCAGCACAAGTGGCAAAACAGCTGTCCTTGGTTCACAGCTTGGACTTGCTTGGGTACCTCTAAGGCCAGCACAAGTAGCAGCCAACTACAGATTGCTTTGTAGCTTATTTGGGTGGCCGTGGACAGAACACAGGTAGTGGCTGACCTTGGCCCGTATTTCCTGGTAGGCTCCAGAGCCTTTGCACCCAGTGGACCTCTACAGACCACATTGGAGCACCACCACCCAACCACCTCCACAAGTGACACACTCCAAGGGTGGACTCGGCAGGCACCAGTGCCTTGCTGAAGTAAGTCTTGCTGCTCTGTAGAGTGGGCCCTTGCACAGTTGATTCTCCACGGTGGGCAGAGGTTGGTGGCCAGTGGTCACTGCCAGTCCTTGCAGCTGATTGTCCTGGGTAAATCACTCCCAGCGACTTGCCAATAGCAATCAAGGCTCACCTGCAGAAGGAGGGTGTACACAGCCCACACAGTGGGCCCACCTGGAATGCCCAGTTTGGGTATTTGGGGAGGCTGTGCCATTGGACCTTATGGGACACTTACTACATTAGGCTACTCTACCAAGCCAGGGAATTGTAATAGTTCTACCTGTACATGGAAACAAACACAGGGAGGCCAAAATGAAGAGACAAAGAAGCATGGCCCAAATGAAGGAGCAGAGCAAAACCCCAGAGTTCAAAACACTGATTATAAAGGTGCTCAGTGAACTTAGTGAGAACTTCAGCAGCATAAAAAAGGGTATGGAAACCATAAAAAAGAACCAGTGAGAAATGGAGGATACACTAAAATGAAGTACAATTTACAGGGAATCAACAGTAGAGGGGATGGAGCTGAGAATCAGATCAGTGATTTAGAACATAAGGAAGCAAAAAAACAAAACAAAACAAAACAAAAAAAACACACAATCAGAACAACAGGAAGGAAAAAGAATCCCCAAAAAATGAAGATAGTATAAGGCACCTTGGGGACAATGTCAAGCATACCAACATTTGCATCATGGGGGTTGCCAGAAGGAGAAGAGAACAAGAAATTGGAAACCTATTTGAAAAAGAATGACAGAATACTTCCCTAACTTGGTGAAGGGCGTAGACATACAAGTCCAGGAAGTGCTGTGAGTCCCAAACAAGATGAACCCAAAGAGGCATACACCAAGACACATCATAATTAAAATGCAAAAGGTTAAAGAAGATCAGAAACATGAACAATAAAATGGTAATAAATACTTATCTATTAATAATTGAATCTACCTCTGGCTGGTGTGGCTCAGTGGGTTGAGTGCCACCCTGCAAACCAAAGGGCTGCTGGTTCGATTCCCAGTCAGGACACATTCCCGGGTCGTGGGCCAGGTCCCTGGTAGGGGGTGCACAAGAGGCAATCGCACACTGATGTTTCTCTCTCTCATGCCTTTCTTTTCTCTTTGAAAATAAATAAAATCTTTTTTTTTTTACTAGTGGAAAGTACAAAATTTATTTATTTTTTTTAATTCAACATTGTCATCAGCATTTATTTAACAATGCATCTTCTGCATATTTTTAATATTATAGTAAAATATACATAACAAAATTTATCATTGTAATCACTTTTTTCATTATTAATCAGTATTATTTTAATTGTTGATATTGTACAGTTTTCTGTCTTTTACCCCGCCCCCAGCCCACCACCCCAGCCCTCCCTACCTTCCTCCCATTTCCACCCCCCATAGTTTTTGTCCATGTGTCCTTTATACTTGTTGCTCTTAAATAAAATCTTTTAAAAAAGCAATTGAATCTAAAAATCAAAATAGACAAGCAGTACAGAAATAGAATCACAGATACAAAGAATGTTTTGATGGTTGCAAGATCAGAGGGGGGCCTAGGGGACGAGGGTGGGGGGGAAGGTGTAGGGATTAAGAAATACAATTTGGGGCAGCTTCAACTTGAGTCTTGGCTTTTCACCTTTCTTCCTGAACAACACGAGCTTCAGCACATGCTCCAGCTTCTCAGCAAGCTACCAGGCCCTGGGCTCTGTGCAGTTGCCCAGCTACCGTGTCTAGCTGGCCAGCAATGTGACCAGCATCTATGCAGGCACCAGGGGCTCTGGCTCCCAGATCTCGGTGTCCTGCTCCACCAGTGTTCAGGGCAGCTGAGGATCTGGGAGCCTGGCTGTAGGGATGGCCGGGGGTCTAGTGGGCATAGGGGGCATCCAGAGTGAGAAGGAGACTTATGAGATGCCTGAATGACCACTTGGCCTCCTACCTGGAGAGGGTGAGAAGCCTGGAGGCTGATAATTGGAGATTGGAGATCAAAATATGGGAACACTTATAGAAGAAGGGACCCCAGGTCAGAGACTGGGGGCATTATTTCAAGACCATCAAGGACCTGAGGGCTCAGATCTTTGTAAATTCTGTGGACAATGCCTGCATCGTTCTGCAGATTGACAGTGCCCGTCTTGCTGCTGATGACTTCAGAGTCAAGCATGAGACAGAGCTGGCCATGCGCCAGTCTGTGGAGAATGACATCAGTGGGCTCCGAAAGGTCATCGATAACGCCACTATCACTCGGTTGCAGCTGGAGGCAGCGATCAAGGCTCTCAAGGAGGAGCTGCTCTTCATGAGAAACAACCATGAGGAGGAAGTAAATGGTCCACAAAACCAGATTGCCAGTTATGGATTGACTGTGGAGTTGGATGCTCCCAGATCTCAGGACCTCGGCAAAATCATGGCAGACATCCAGGCCCAGTATGACGAGCTGGCTCGGAAGAACCGAGAGGAGCTAGACAAGTACTGGTCCCATCAGACTGAAGAGAGCACCACAGTGGTCATCTTGCAGACCACTGCGATAGGCACTGCTGAGATGACACTCACAGAGCTGAGACATGCAGTCCAGTCGTTGGAAATTGACCTGGGCTCAATGAGGAATCTGAAAGTCAGTTTGGAGAACAGCCTGAGGGAGATGGAGATGTGCTACACCATGCAGATGGAACAACTTAATGGGATCCTGCTGCACCTGGAGTCAGAGCTGGCCCAGACCTGGGCAGAGAGGTGGGGCCAAGCCCAGGAGTATGAGGCCCTGCTGAACATTAAGGTCAAGCTGGAGGTTGAGATTGCCACCTACCGCAGCCTACTGGAAGAATGGGAGGACTTCAATCTTGTTGACACCCTGGGCAAGAGCCACTCCTTACAAACCATCCAAAAGATCATGAGTCGCAGGATTGTGGATGGCAGAGTGGTGTTTGAGGTCAACACACCAAAGTTTTGAGGTGTTAAAGGCAGCAGAAGTGGGGCATCCCTTGGTAGGGCAGAAGGCCAATAAAAAGTTCATTGAAAGATTGAAAAAAAAAGTGCAGATTGGTTGTTACAGAATAGTCATGGGGATCAAAGTACAGCATAGGGAATGGAGTAGCCAAAGAACATACATGCAGGACCCATGGACAACAGTGTGGGGACTGCCTGAGGTAGTAGGTGGGTATGGCTGAAGGGGGCAAAGGAGGGAAAATGGGGACAACTGTAATAGCATGAACAATACGTATAATTTAAATTTAAAAAAATCAATGCAGTGTAACATTTGTGAGTTTGATCACAAAGCATCACATACTTGGCCCCCTCCAAGGCCAATCTCACCTCCCAACCCCCATTAGCAGCAATTTTTTAGTAAAAATACTGCTCAAAAATGTTTACTCACTAGCCAGCCATTTTTCTTATTTCTGGGATTCACTTTTAACTATCTTCTTTGTTATCTGCTCTTTGAGGATACCTTGATTTTGAGAATACCTTGCATTCTGGAAATCATTCAGTCACTTAGCAAACTCCAGTTAGCTGATACTCTGTGTTGTGCAGTAGGAGACACAGATAAATCAGCTGTAATCTGGAAAACAAACATGTTAATAGGACACAAGTGCTATAAGAGATAATAAAAGTCTTCCTTAGGTTGTACTCTAGCCTCTCAGGGCTAAGAAGCCAAGCCACATAGTTGCTATTAGTATTTGCCTATAAAAACTATTGATTTGTGTGGATTCCTCTAGTTTTCAAGGTTCCCCAAAATGTCTTGAGGTTTTTTTTTTCCATCTGCTAGGAAAGCAACCTTTGTTACTTACCTGGAAAGACTGCTGAGAACCATGTAAGGCACCAGGCTGTTTCTCGAAGGGGCTTTTCTTGGACTCCAATGTCAGTCTTAATTTCCCTAGAGCTTTCTGGGGGCATTCATAGTTTATGTATGTGTTTTTTAAATATGGTATTCCAGTTCCAGTCAAAGCCTTATCAAGAGTTTTCAATTGGCCTGGCTGGCGTAGCTCAGTGGATTGAGTGCGGACTGCGAACCAAAGTGTCGCAGGTTCGATTCCCAGTCAGGGCACATGCCTGGGTTGTGGGCCAGGTCCCCAGTGGGTCCATGCAAGAGGCAACCATACATTGATGTTTCTCTCTCTTTCTCCCTCCCTTCCCCTCTCTAAAAATAAATAAATAAAATCTTTAAAAAAAAAGATTTTGTTTAAAAAAAAAAAAAAGAGTTTTCAATTGTGTCCTGTTACCAAAGGAACACATTTGAATTTATCATAACAAACATTGCCATGAAAATAATAATACTCATTAAGAGTTTCCAAAGTCTGGAGGGATGAGAGAAAAAAAAATAAACACCTCAATACTGCTTATAGAGATGTAAACAAGGAAAATTCCTTATATCTGGAAAACAAAAGATTTTAAAAATCAGCAATATTTCAAAAAGTCATAAAATTGTAACCCTCCCCATCAGTTCATTCAGTCCTGTGTAATTCAGTTTGTTCTGCTTGAATTCAGTTTTTCCATTAGTTCTTTGGACCTTGCCTGATAACTGAGGGTGACAGGGTCATTCATAATTCCAAGAAGTTAGCAAGTCTGTCCATTAAGTTTCACATGATTTGCTCAGTGAACTGGGTGCCCCAACCACTAGAGGTTTTGGTAGGCACACCCCAAGTGGGAATTATATTTTCTAACAATTCCTTTGTCATTTTGAGGGCCTCAGCCTTGTGGCAGAGTAAAGCTTCAACTTATCCAGAAAAACATATATACAACAGGAACATAATGATAACCCATACTAAATGGCAGCTGAATGAAGTCCAGCTTAAATGTATTATGGTGGATGAAGGAATGCAAACACTGAAAAATGCCAGGGAGCCGGGAAGAACCAAGTGTCCATCTTGGCTTTTCCATAGCCCTGACTATTCATTTAATTTATAGCCATTGTTTACTCATCTTAATATTTGATTCAGGAGTAGATTGTTGCCATGTTACAAGGACATCAGGACAGCAAAAGTGTGCAATGAGGGGTCATTTTTGCAAAAAGAAACAAACAAACCATGAACTCATACACTAGTACCACAGTCTGATACTCAGGTTCAGTTGTTATAAGTGTGTCCCTCAATTTTGATAACAGCATCTTAGGTGAAGATATCTCAGATTTCCACAATTTCACAAATATTTCTGGAACATTTGTAACATATAAATAAAACATAAAGAAGGCTCAATTTTATTTTATTTTTTTTAAATTTGACAGTGCTTCCCATGTAATTTCAACACACAAAGTAAGCCTAATTAGTTTAATATTGGGTTAGCCAAAAAGTTCATTTAGTTTTTTCTATAAAATAAAACACAAATTTTTCATTTTCACCCATAACTTTATTGATTTGGATATTTTGAGTATATCTGCTATCTCCCATGTGGTATAATGTTGATTGTTCTCAATTAATTTCTCAATTTGATTGCTATCAACTTTAAAGGGTCTACCCGACCATGGAGTATCGTCCAGTGAGAAATCTCCAGCATGGAACGTTGCACGCCACTTTGGACTTGTTTGATCAGTTACAACACCTTCTCCATACACTGCACAAATCTTTTTTTTTTTTTGCATTTCAGTTACATCTTTACCTTTCTTGAAATAACAAAGCATAATATGCCAAAAGTGTTGCTTATTTTCTTCCATCTTCAGTATTAAAATGGCTACACAAAAATTCAATTTTGGTATTTTTTAATGCATGCTAATATGACAGCTGTCATACTACAATCTAACAAAATTGTTTAAAATGAAGTTAAAGACAACTAAGCACTGCAAGAGCCATCTTACAGAAAAGAAAAACCAAATGAACTTTTTGGCCAACCCAATATTTCTCTTGTAAGGAGAGAAAATAATCTGTTGAGGTATTCCAGGGGACCTTCTGAAACACCCCAAAGTTATTTCCAGGTCAGGCTTCTATAACTTAAATTTTGGGCAGTTTGTGAAAATATGTCAAGAATTTTGGACACTTGACTAAATAGTATTATATATCACTATGAAACCGTATTATTTGTATACCTAAAGTAACAATGAAATGGTATCAAGTTAAAAAATGCAGGTTAACAAAACTTTAGTTTTTAGGATCCAGAAGGTTGTTTTCTTAAGTATTATTAAGGACCTGATCACAACATAGAAAACTATTTTAATAAAACATCAACTCTTTCTTGGTAGAACACCTCTTACAATATCTGGAATAGAATAATACAAAAAAACTTTTTTTGATAGTGAAAAAGAAACGAACTCTTATTCTTCATTAGCTTACTTTTTTAAATTGTTCTATTACAGTTGTCCCAATTTTGTACTTTTGATATTTAAATTTGTTAGTTAAATTTCTATTTTAATTCATCTTAACCATAAAAATCTCCTCAAGATCTTTCTTCACAAACCTTCAACAGCTTCCTCATTCCCTCTTAGTTTGTCTCTTCTTAACTCATTCAGAAATAACCAACCTTATTTTAGGACAAACCTTGTTCTTTTAATTCCTTCAAAAAATATATTTCCACATTCTGTTACTAAAAACATAGTTATTTTCCATCTTAACTCTAAGATTCGAAATCTTAACTCTTAAGAACCTCAATTTCTAGTGACAACTAAAAGCTAAGCAATTAGTATTCTTTAGATTGATGTCTTTATGGATACATTGAATAATTTCTAAAAATATATTTCCTCGTAGCACAATTTTTGTAAAAGGTTTTATTTATTTTTAGAGAAAGGGGAAGGGAGGAAGAAAGAGAAAGAAACATTGATATGAGAGGAACATTGATTGGTTGTTTCTCACATGTGCCCTCACTGGGGACTGAACTCACAACCTAGGCATGTATCCTGACTGGGAATCAAACTGGCAGCCTTTCACTTTGCGGAATAACACCCAACCAACTCAGTCACACTGCTCAGGGCTCCTAGCACAATTTTTTTTTTTTTTAAGATTTTTATTTATTTATTTTATTTTTTAGAGAGGGGGAGGTTGGGAGAAAGAGAGGGAGAGAAACATCAGTGTGTGGTTGCCTCTCACGTGGCCCCCACTAGAGGCCTGGCCTGCAACCCAGGCATGTGCCCTGACTGGGAATCGAACCTGCGACACTTTGGTTCGCAGCCCGCGCTCAATCCACTGAGCTACGCCAGCCAGGGCAAATGTTTTTTGTTTTTTTTGTTTTTTTTAAGATTTTTATTTATTTAACAATTTTTAATGTGATACAAAACATGCTCACTAATGAGCTTAAATATCTTTAGTTTCTCTACAATAAACAAAGTAGATAAATCTATGTTTACTATTAACGTTTCATTATTTTATTTGGAAGTAGTTTAGATATGCAATGAATATCTATTATTTAATATAGCTAGGAAATCTTTAAAGTTTCAGGTTACCAAAGAGATGCATAAAACTATTTAACTACAATATAATTATTGCTAAAAGGTTAGCCTAAAGGAAACTTTTTATCTCATTTAGATTTACTTAATTTACTTGCCTCTAACAATTAAGTTTAGATTACTTATGAAAATTTTATCATACCAAGTTATTTGTCTTGTTGACAAATTTTGTAGTAGTGATAACATGAACTTATTTAACTAATAAACCTGAGGTAGAATAAAAGAATTATTAATGCTGTTGATTTTAAGGATATGTCTGTTTAACCAAACCAAATCCAAACCACCCCAAATTGTGTGATTCTGGAAAGTGTTTGGGTTACCCTATTTACTAATTTAAGATTTTGCTTAGATGGCTAAAGCTTTGTATGCTGTAAGAATTTTTAAAGCCATTTTAAAATTATAATCAGTCATAGAATGCATTCCACTGTTTTCGAGAGGCCTGGCAAACACAAACAACAGATAATGGAAAGCAAGTGTACACAATAAAATTGAAAAGCTCAGAAGGCAAGAAGAATGGCTCCAGAATGCTCGAACTTGCCCTGGCTGGTATAGTTCAGTGGCTTGAACATCACCCTGTGAACCAAAAGGTCACTGGTTTGATTCCCAGTCAGGGCACCTGCCTGGATTGTAGGCCAGGTCCTGGGTTAGGGGTGTGCCAGAGGCAGCCAACTGATGTTTCTCTCTCATATTAATTTTTCTCTCTCTCTCTCTTTCCCTCTCTCTGAAAGTAAATAAATAAAATCTCAAATTAAAAAAAAAAAAGAATGCCTGAATTTAAGGTGGCAGATTTTCATAGAAGACAGTAGTGCTGGGATGGAGCATAAGCACAGCATGGCTGGAGATGAAGAAAATTGGGAAGGGAAGGAGCCTCAGACACTCTTTTACCCCCAAAAGAGGCAAACTACAAAAAGGAGAGGGCTTTCTTTCCCTTCAGGTGGCCGCAGCAAACAAGTGATGGGACAAACGCTGACTGGGAATTGAACTCTGGCTTTGAACAATCAAATCATTTAAAACAAATAACATCACCAAACAAAATATCACACACACTCATGCATCCCAAACATACAGTACTTTCAGATTTAATTTGCCAGCTCTAGACCAATTCAAAACCAATTTAAAGTTAAAAACAAAACTGCATGGCCCAGATTGAGACACAGACTCAATAATAACAGATACAGTTCCAAGTAATCAGTTACTTATGCCTGGTCAGTGGTGAGCACTACAAGTTAATCGCTGGAATAATCAGTCTAGGTAGCTGCTCAGACAGAGCCTGAAGAGACTGCCGAAGGCGTAGGGTCCCTGAGCTGTAGGTAGAAAGCTGGCTTAGGGCTGATAAGTTCCTTAAACCATAGAAATCATATCCCCATGTAGAATTTAAAGGTGTTACCCATCTGAAGGGAGCTGAAGGGAGGTGAATGGGGGACAAGAACAGCAGTGCTGTGTGAGGCAGACAAACAGGACTTCGCTGTCCAAAATCAGAAATGGAAGCAGGAAGAAATGGAAAGAAGGGATCAACCGAGTCCCAGATAGACAAGAAGGTTTGAGGTAATAAGACGATCCCCGGTGCCAATGGGCTAGCTCCAAGAAAAGTTGAAGCACTGCTTCTGACGTGTGAGCAGGATTTCCCAACCTTGGTGCAATTGACATTTTGGCCTGGGTAATTGCTGGTGGTGCTGGTGGTGCTGGGTGCGTGTACTTGTGCTTGTGTTTTCTGTGCATTGTGGGATGTTGAGCGGTATCCCTGGCCTCTACTTATATTAGATCCCCTGATAAGGGGGCTAAGATAAGGGGGCTAATAAGGGGGCACAGCCTAAGCCTCCCTCCCCACTCAACCCACCCACACACCCAGACGTGTGACAACCGGACATATCTCAGCCTCTCAGCCTGTGTGTGGCTGGTGGATTCTCTCGGCTGGGCTTAGTTCAGGTAGCATTTGTTGGGTGCCTATCACAGGTTGGCTGTAGTGATCATCATACAATTCACTCATTGCTCAACTCCTTTGGTGTCACATCAGCACATGGGCTGTGCAGCAGGGATTTATGTGCATGTGCCTGCTATTATAGAGTTATTGAACCCATCTTCTAGAAACTTTTAGATGGATGTATATTGAAATACAAAGACTGGTCTAAATTAATGGTCACATATGACACTTATACAGACACTGAGTTACTGTCAGCAACTGTTATGGGGAGGCTGTGTCCTGAGAGTTTCATGCTGGTGAAGAAGGTAAAACTCATGACTGGAAATGTCAGACAGATCAGGCAGAGTCACAAAATATCTGTTATTTCTTCCTTTCAATCTTAGAAGGCTTGCTTGAAGAGCCAGAGTATTTAGAAAGAGTTTAAGGGCATTTTGCTACATAATCATTATGCCACTTATATTTTTTCTGCTCTTTAAGTATAGTTTGAGGAGTGTTGCAAGTATGTAGTTTGTTACTAAAAAAGAAAAAAAAAAGTGAGCCTCTTACTCTGAGAAAGTCTAATAGCTGCTGCTGCCATCGTCATAAGCTTGCACAGGATGGGGCCAGCCTCTTGTGAGTTACCAGTTCTTGCTCTGGGCTTGTTTTCTTACTCCCTCTCCACAGGCAACCCCCTACCCCTTAGCTGCTAGAATCTAGGCAGTCATTGTGAAAAAGCCTGGGAATAATAACTCACTTTGTAGGCCTATGGAAACACATTAAGATTCCTTATGGGTCCGGAGTGAGAGATAGGACCTGCCTTGTTGGATTGACCAATGCCTTTACCTTTGGAGGTGCTAATCTTATAAGAAGTTTGTGATGAACTCTTGAATGGACATGCACTCCCTGCAGAGGACCGATTTTGTGGTGTTGTCAAACACCATCATCCTGTATCAACCAATCTGCATCTTGCTTTTCTAGCTCTACATTATGTCTTAAAGATCTTCCTTGGTCAATAAGTACAGACCTACTCCGACTCAGTTTAATGCTACTTAGTTATCCAGGGAAGGTTTCTATTATAGATTTTACTTAGTGGTTTATAAAAGAATTTAGGCACATTTGAGTTATTTCTGGGTTTTTGCCATTATGAACTTGAAACGAACCACTCTGTCTGGCTCTTCAAGCACTCCTCTGGAGCAGATGATGAAAATAGTAAGAATATATTTTTGAAAAGTAACCAGATTCTCTTTCCCCATCCTCCTCCCCAGTGAGGCAGTTGGACAGCTCTGGGCTCTGGGTGTAGGGGGAGAACTGCTGAGAAGAAAACAGATGACTTGAACAAAGATGCTTCAAATATTTCACTATTAAATATGAAGATTTCTGGTAGATTGTCTTTATCAAGGGATTTTAACCTAATGTTTCTTCTATTTCTATTTGCTTTAATTTTTTTAAAAAAGAAGGTTGTGTTGACATGCTTCCTATCTCTCACAGTACTGTTTCCAAAACAGACTATATGTTTTCAGTAAACAGAAAGATAGGACTAAAGTGATTTTAAACACTCAGCAGTAGAGGATACACTTTCAGATTCTTGAAACTAGATCTTCTATTTCTGCATAGTTACTATGGCAATGGGTGCTATAGAGATGCGCAAACCCAATTGTGACCTCCCCTGGTATGGGGATGCCCCTAAGCATCTGGCTTCATTGTCTACCAAGGTCTGGCAGGTCTGGCTGCTTCCATTTAGGCACCAAGTGGTGGTAGGTGCCACCCACCCATTTGGGACCAACTGTCTCCAGCCTTGGCCTGCCCTGCTAGTCAACAAAAGCAGGGCTCTCAGAGAAGAGTCTTCTCTGGTTGTCGTGTAATCTGAAGGAGCCAAAGTGAGTGTTTTGGGGACATGCAGCAGCAACTTCTGAATCTTCAAATGGGAGGCAAGCGTTTACTTCTCAGAAATCATAGGATTGAGCTCACTTTTCATACTAAAAAAAAACCCCAAAACAAGTACATTCAGTGGTTTAGAAAACCTATCCACTGCACATGTAAATGCAATGTAGTATAGCCTTGCTTTGCATGTTGCTAGTAGTCTGTGGTGACATCATACTCATCTCACATGTTTGTTAGCTGGGGACATGAGAGATATCACTTTGCATTCAGAAGGACTCAGGTTTACTCCCAATTTGACTGTTAGCTCTTTGAATGACCTTGCCCATATTAATTTTTTTATCTTAATTTAACTTTTCAAAAAGATTTTATTTATTTTATTTAGAGAGGGGAAGGAAGAGAGAAAGAGAGGGAGAGAAATATCAATGTGTGGTTGCCTTTAATGTGCCCCCTACTGGGGACTGGCCCACAACCCAGGCATGTGCCCTAGACTGGGAATTGAACCTGCGACACTTTGGTTCATGGGCTGGTACTCACTGAGCCACCCCAACCAGGGTTTGATCTTAATTTCTTTGTACTCAGTGGGTCCCTGCTCAGTGGGTTCCTTAGCCTGGTGTGTCCAGATCTGTTAGACTTTAGTCTGGTTTTCTTCCTCTGCACCACCTTCTCCTGGGTGAACTTGAGGGCCTTGCCCCTCTTCAGGGATGCTCTTAAGGCTCTGTCAAGCCTGTTTGGGCCTGTTTGTAGAGAGGAAAGTACCTGGAAGTAGGTAACACTTTTAGGTTTTCCAAAATGGAAATTTAGCAGAAACATCTTTTTTTAAAATATATTTTATTGATTTTACAGTTCTCCCATTTTCCCCCATCATTCCCCTCTACCCTGCAGACCCTCTCCCATCCACATCCCCGCCCTTTAGTTCATGTCCATGTGTCATAAGTTCTTTAGCTTCTACATTTCCCACACTATTCTTGCCCTCCCCCTGTCTATTTTCTACCCACTGTCTATGCCACTTATTCTCTGTACCCTTTCCCCCTCTCTCCTCCTCCCACTCCCCTGTTGCTAACCCTCCATGTGATCTCCATTTCTGTGTTTCTGTTCCTGTTCTAATTGTTTGCTTAGTTTGCTTTTGTTTAAGGTGTGGTTGTTATTATCTGTGAGTTTTCTGTCTTTTTACGTCCTATTTTTGATCTTCTTTTCCTTAGATAAGTCCCTTTAACATTTCATATAATAAGGGCTTGGTGATGATGAACTCCTTTAACTTGACCTTATCTGAGAAACACTTTATCTTCCCTTCCATTCTAAATGACAGCTTTGCTGGATAGAGCAATCTTGGATGTAGGTCCTTGCCTTTCAAGACTTCAAATACTTCTTTCCAGCCCCTTCTTGCCTGTAAGGTCTCTTTTGAGAAATCAGCTGACAGTCTGATGGGAACTCCTTTGTAGGTGACTGTGCCCTTATCCCTTGCTGCTTCTAGAATTCTCTCCTTCATTTGAATCTTGGCTAATGTAATTACGATGTGCCTTGGTGTGTTCCTCCTTGGGTCCATCTTCTTTGGAACTCTCTGAGCTTCCTGGACTTCCTGGTAGTCTATTTCCTTTGCCAGATTGGGGAAGTTCTCCTTATAATTTGTCCAAATAAGTTTCCCACTTGTTGTTCTTCTTCCTCTTCTGGTATAATTCAGATGTTGGGACGTTTAAAGATGTCCTGGAGGTTTCTAAGCCTCTCCTCATTTTTTTGATTCTTGTTTCTTCCTTGTTTTCTGTTTGGTTTTTTGTTTCTTCCTTCTGGTCCACTCCATTGATTTGAGTCCCAGTTTTCCTCCCATCTTTATTGGTTCCCTGTGCATTTTCCTTTATTTCACTTATTGTAGCCTTCATTTGTTCATCTAATTTGTGAGCAAAATCAATCAATTCTGTGAGCATCCTGATCACCAGGGCTTTGAACTGTGTATCTGATAAGTTGGCTATATCTTCATTGCTTAGATGAATTGGCTCTGGAGCTTTGATTTGTTCTCCTGTTTGAGCCATTTTTTCATTTTTTTTTTGGGGGGGGTCTGGTCACATCTTATATAGTGAGGGTTGGAGCCTTAGATGTTCCCCAGGGCGGGGCAGCCCAGTTGCTGGGTTGTGACGCTGTATGTGGGGGTGGGGTCCGAGAGGGAACAATGGCGCTTGCTCAGCTCTCTCTTGGATTCCAGTCCCTTCCGCCACTTCCCCTTTGCCTGGATTATCTGTGCACGAATGTGGGGCCACCTAGTCAGCCAGCTGCCTTGTGCAGCCTCACTGGGTCTGCACTGTTCCCACCCTGTGCCTGGGGTCTGCTAGCCGCTGCCTATGTGCCTGGGATCTGCCAGCCGCTGCTGCCTGCATGCCCGGTCCTCCAACCTCCACTTTTTCCTGCCAGGACTCCACCCCTCTTACTGGTCTGGATGAATGGTTGTTGGACTTCCGTACAGTTCAATTTTCTATCAGCTGTGATTGTTTTCTTATTTCTAAATATTTGTTGTCCTTAATTTTGGTTATGTGAGGAGGCACAGTGTGTCCACCTACACCTTCATCTTGGCCGAAAGTCTCTCCAGAAATGTCTTAATCCACTTAATCCACCTACTCTCTCCCTCCACCTCCAAATGCTATTCATACTCATCTTTTGTGAAAGATGCTGAAACCACAGATGACAGTTGTTGCACCAAAGTGAAAGAAAATATGGCCAACTCAACTTAGTTCACAGGACACATGCTTTTAAGGTTGTTCCAAAATTGGAATAATCTTTGCTTGTTGGTACCTCAGGGTAACCCACAGTTTTTTTCAGTATTTCCTCTGTTACAACCACCCTTGTGGGATGTGTGGTGTCTAGACTTTGTTCTTATAAAATCCTGGCCTGATCATTTTAGAATTCAGTCAAGGCTACAGCCCCCACAGCCCAGATGCTTCTCATGCTTAAATGTCTTCATCTTTTTAGCCTTAGCCCTGAGGCCTAGTCCTCATATAAGGTGGGGTGGCACTCGGGGGAGAGGAAAGGTCTTATATTTGTTTCATTCATAGTAGGAAGTGCTCTTTACCAGGACTCATCTTTAGCACCAGCAACAGCAGACTCCTGGCCCCTTCGTTGAGCTCTTTTCCATGTTTCAGTTTCTGTCCTGGTGTCTCCTTTGAATGTTCAGTTACATTTGAGCATGCTAAAGGTGAGCACACCACCTTCCCAATAAGAAAAGCCTGCCAGAGAAGTCTTGGACTTCCTGTGCAATGTCAGTTTTAGAGGTTACTAAGACGCTAGTGCCCTTAATGCTCTTAGACTAGTTAGCAGTTGTTTTGCAATTGTGTGTTTAGTAAATCTGATGCAAGAGCTTTGTGTCTCTAAAATCCCCACATTTCCAGGACTCATGTCTAAACTTGCTCTTTATCAAGAGATTAATAGTCACTCGTTCAGTGAACTGTGGAACTGAATTCACCCTGTGATTAAAATGAAAAGGGTGAAGCTTGTATATAAGATTTCCCGAGGATTGGCAGCACCAGAGTTTAGAGACTTCAGGCCATTTATAAAGTCAGGAGCTGTTGACCGAGATGTTGAGTTTTGGGAGGCCTCCCTCATCAAGTGCCTTGTTGGGTTAGAGCTGATTCACCCTGCCCACTGCTCCCAATATGTGGCTTAGCCAGCATTGATCTGCAGCACAGCATTTGCAATGTGGATTTTCTAGCTGCCGTGGTTACATGTCTCATCTTGGAAAGAACAGGTATTCCTGTTTCCTGATGCCGCCAGATGATGAGGGCTGAGTCAGAAATCCTCAGTTGTGACCTTTTCAGAATTATCTGTGGAGTCACTGGAGTTTTTAATTTTTTTCCTCAGTGTTTCATAATCACCCAGCTAACAGCTTTCATTTTTTCTTCTTTTTCAAAAATCCTCACCCAAGGCTATGTTTATTGATTTGAGAAGGGCAGCAGGGGGTGGGGGGAGATTGAGATTGGTTGCCTCCTGTATGTGCCCTGACCGGGAATGAGGAGTAGAATTGGCAACCTAGATATGTGTGTCTTGACTAGGAATAGAACCCACAACCTTTTGGGTATGGGATGACACTCCAACCAACTGAGCCACCCAGCCAGGGTGAGGCTTTCTAAATAACTTTTTAAATAAGAGATTATCAGCAGTTGAGGCAGCATTACATTTCATGAGACACTTATTACACACGTTAGTTCATTAAGTCTTCACAGCACACTTGAGAAAGTGGAGCAGAGAGTTTTGTTACCCTGTTTTATGGATGAGGGAACACAGCCTTTCAGAGGTTATGACTTACTACAGTCATGAGCTGCTTAAACATTGGGAATCCAAATCTGAAACACAAACCTTTCTAGCTGTAGACCATTTCCTCTGTGCAGGACCCATGCTGTCCTTCCATTTCTGAAGGTGAGCTGGGTCTATAGCATCAATCAACAGTAAGGTGAAGCCCAGGAGTGGCCCTAGTAAACTGACGGGCACTCTCCTACGCGCCGCCCCCCCCCCCCCCCCCCCCCCCCCGCATTCCAGCCTGCCTGAGGTCTGCCTGTTTACCTAAGGCAGAAAACCGGTTGTATCTCCTCAAGTACATCTGTTTGCTGGAAGGATGCAAAACTGGCCGTTGGTGTAGGGTGTACCCTTAAAAGTGCTGGCTCTTAAACATTGAGAAGGATAATAAGTACATCTCCCACTGCACCAAGAACAGGGCTTGTTCCCCTATTGAGAGTTTCCTGGTATCCTAGCAAGGTCTGAAAAACTCACCAGGAGTGTCTCCTAGGATAGGTACACCAGCTGGTAAACAGATCTGGGGTCATTCTCAATTTCTTTTGTAACATTTGAATAACAACATTTGTTATAAAGTGATTTCACAATTATTGTCTTATTTGATCTTCCGAATAGTCTTGTGGTATCTGAACACTGGGCAGGTATTCATTCCATTTTACAAGTGAAAGGTGGAGAGGGCCGGAGAGGTGTGGAAGCTCTGAAGAGATGCACTTTCCTGCCCCTGGCTCCCTCCCTTCTGCTCCTGCTCCTGCTCCCTCCACTGTAGCCCCAGCATTTTTTGTTCCCCAGATCACATATAGGGGTATAAGTAGAATGTTAGAATTTACTCTTTCTTTGTAGACAGACATTCAAAACAGAACTTTAGTGATGGGTGGGGAGGGGGGAGCTCCGTCTGCAGGGCCCCCCCTGGCCGCCAAGATTGAGAATAAGTCTACCAAGACATGATCTGCTTGGGTAGGAAAGGTGGCCGTTCTCTCAAAGGAGAAGAACCAAGAGCCTTTTCCTCAATGGGCTTTTATTGGGTTTATTTGCATAGGAATACAGGGCGTATATATAAAGCTTATTGATCATAGTCAGGCAGTAAGGATCAATAATAGATAACATTCAGAGAACTATGAGGGCTTATTAAGAATCAGAGTCTGTTAGCTAAAGGGCCATAAAACTTGGGGGAAACAAACTCATATCCTGCTCGGACCCTTATCAGAAAATTGAGGGCATTCTTAGCAAAGCAGGTTTCATAGGATTTTATGTATTCTTCCCTAGGGATGATCACCCTAGGGAGCCCGCCCTTTCCAACACAGGGCTGTACTGCCCTCTGTCATTGTTTTAGGCTTAAATCAGGCTGGGGAAGTAAGGCAGCCAAGAGATTAGGAGACTTCTTGCAGACAGAATGAGGACTCAGGCTATGTCAAAGCCGAGAGGCAAGACCATCACCCCCTTTTGCTATAGCCCCCCAAGTCCTTCCCTGAGAGCCCCTTCATGACCATGCCTGTCTTAGGTCATCCCTCCTTTGAGGGATCTACCCGTCATTGGCTAACTGATCATGCACTGGGGGCCTAGCAGGGCACTCAGCCTTAGCCATGGGGGTATTACAGCTTCTGAAACCAGGCAGGGTGGTTCGTAACAGATAGGTAAACAACCTGTTTGTTTATGTCTGCTGAGGCCTGATGGGAGTAAGTGGCACCATTCAGAACTGATTTAGCTTTGTTACGGTATTGTTGAACAGAAACAAGTATTCTCACTTCAAGGTCAAAAGCATTTAGGGGATCTAAAGAGAGAAGAAACAGATCCTGTAATCCAAAGAGATTATAGGGAGAGTCTGGGATTCTTGTATTCTGTTTTACCAGCAAAAACATTTATGGGGCATGTATAACACATAGTTTCTGTGGTAGGTTATACATCATTTTTGAACTGTGACTCTCCTGAATACCACAATATAAGTGGGTAGGGTAAGATCATAGACAAAGATGTATCCAATGGAGAGGTATTTGTTCAGCCTAAAGAGTGAAGAGAACACATACCCACACCCACCCACCTACCTACCGGTGGGCTGTGGGAAGGAAGCTGCACCAATTACCATAGACCAGCCTTCAGACAAAAGAAAGCAGAGACCTCATTAATTCCAATACTGGCTAAGAAAAGGAGCCAGAGCCTGATGGATTGCCTGCCCTCACAGGCATGGTGAGGAACAGCTTGCTGGGCCCAGGGTTAGTGGATGTGGAACTGGACGTGTATGGAGGATTCAGAGAGGTGCTGGCAAGCCAGTGAGCAGCTCTGATGTAGAGAGGAGCATCTGAGGGCAGGGACTGCAGGGGAGACCCTGAGCCTTCCAGGAGCAACAGAGAAAACACAGCATAGATAGATACATGCAGGAGCTAGCCCAGCTGGGCCCTAAGATGTGAGAATAGCCTGAGACAGCTCAGAGGCTTGAGAAATACAAGTAAGTCATTAGAAAATCCAGACCATAAGAAAGAGGGGGGTGAGGGGAGAAAGTTAGAAGGAAAGAAGGGAGTGAGTCAGATCTGAAGAGAGATAAGTGAGCCAGTTCCGTACCAGTTAATTTAGAGATATATTAACCAAATAAAATCGGGGGGCTGTATTTTAGATTTTATTCAATATTTTCTTATCCACACAGCCTCTCCTTTCATTTAGCAAGCTTTCTCAGTATGCAGTCCATTTGTGCATCTGCAGCAGTTATAACTTAAGTTGATGTCTCTAAGTGATTTGGAACATGGTATTGGACCCTGAGAAAACTGAGTCCGAGGGAGTCTTGATGCTCTGCCCCTTAGGAAGCTTCTGGTTTAACTGGGGAAATACGACAAGGGCACTTGTGGAAGCCAAAGAATAAGCATTTCTTTCTTTTAAAAAATCATCTTTTATTAATGTGATGCCAGTACAGGAGTGAATTCTGAACCACTACACTAACAGCTCTCTGGGAGGTAGGTAAGGCCTCTTGATGCCCAACCACAAGCTGTTAAGTGGAGAGAGAGCTGCAGGGGACCCAGTGCAGGAATCTAAGCAGCCACTTAATTTCCTCTGGCTGTTTCCTCCTCTGCGCATGTGGGATAACCACACTAGTTCATGTTGGGGGCATCTGATGAGGCACATTAGCTCATCACTATGGAGTGTCACAATTTCAGAGTCAGGGGGAATTGTTCTAATTCTAGGGAGCTGGTCGCCCTGCCTTTCCTTCCCCCTTCACCTACCTTCCTCTCTAGTGCTGGCCTACTTAGCTCAACAACTGGTTTTCCAGGGCAAAGAAAAAGAACAAGAATACAAAACAGAATTGTTACAGCTGAAGTCTTTATCATGCCTTTTTGTATCACCAGATATGGAATGAGTGATAATGTAGTCCTTAAATGGTTTCCCCTGGCAACAGTGCACTAAGTTAACTGAGCTTCTGAGTTTTTCTATGAGTCTCCATGGAGGAGGATTGAACAGCTTTGAATGTGTGTTTCAGAAGCCCTTGTGCCTTAGGCCTGTAGTTTATCAGAGGCAAAGTCTTTGAAAAGAGTGTTCTGGATCTGCTGGAAGGAACATTGGTGATAGGGATGCTGTTGCTATTTCTATCAGATCAGGTGTGGGAGTGAAAACCAGTAATGATTAGGCGAACAGCTAGGAGTACAGGAATTATGGAGTGGTGGAGGTAGATTTTATAAACAGTCACAGCTTTCTGGAAGTAGTAGAGAGAGGGGGCAGATCAAACTTTTTAGAATTTGTAAGAGCAAAGTATAGGGCCCAGGGAACTTCCTGTTGATTTGTTAGTGCAGTGCAGGGTCTTAGCTGGTTTGCTTGGTCTGATTCCTCTCTATCTCTGCCCCTTTTCCCTACCATTCCCTCCCCTTTTCAAGAGCATTTTGAGTCACTTTATACAAAAGGAGCTGCCAATTGGCTAAAAAAGTAACGTTTCTATCTTTCCACATTCCCTTCCTGTCACTATCAGTATATTTATATACTTTTTCCAAATAGTTGTAGTCAGTATTTTTGGTCCTTTTTAAATTTTTAATTAATTAATTCATTAATTTTTAGAGAGGGGAAGGGAGGGAGGAAGAGAGGGAGAGAAACATCAGTGTGTGGTTGCCTCTAGCATGCCCCCTACTGGGGACCTGGCCCACAACCCAGGCATGTGCCCTGACTGGGAATCGAACCAGCGACCCTTTGGTTTGCAGGCCAGCATTCAATCCACTGAGCCACACTAGCCAGGGCAGTCCTTTTTTAAACAAATAAGTTTATGTCAGCTTTTCCTTGTGTGGCTGCAGGGTTCTGTTGTTTACTGTCATCGGAATAGTCTTACTCTGTATTGTTTTCTAATGCTGTGTATGGCTGCTTACCATTTTGGTGTAGATACTATTAATACTTCTGGAGGTATTACCCAGAGTGGAATCTTTTGGGATCATTTGGTTGTGTTTGTTGGGAGTAGGGTGAGGTGGGGCAGCTTCTTGATAGAGATTAAAGCCTAGAAGGTTTCTACATTTGTGATTTGTCCTCCAACCAGTTATCTAGGGATTCCAGTGGTTCCTGCAAAGACAGAAAGGATTGGAGTGTGGAGGTCAGATAGAGGACACATAACCTTTCAGAGAATGAAGTGAATTGTTTCTGATGTCGCAAGGTGGCTTCTGAATGCCATACTACGTGGTCATTCTTTTGAGGAACAGTGACCAGACCACAGAGATGGACAGAGGCCACCTTTCTTGGCACCCAGCCAGTATGGCTTGAATGTGCTGACACTGAGCCAAGAATGTTTTCCACACCCTGCCCCCAGCAGCTGGTGCTTTTAGCCCATGTTAAAGACTTAATATGCTTTTTTCCTCCCTTTTTAAAAAAGATTTTTATTTATTTGTTTTTAGAGGGGGAGAAGGGAGGGAGGAAGAGAGAGACATGACAGACATGGGTCAGTTGCCTCTCATGTGCCCCCAACTGGAAACATGGCCCGCAACCCAGGCATGGAATCACTCCAGTGACCTTTGGGTTCACAGGCTGATGCTCAATCCACTGAGCCACACCAGCCAGAGCAGGACTTAATATTCTTAATGCTCTTGATGCTGAGCTGGGGGGATAAGCTCGCATGTATTTTTCCCTCAAAGCAAAATCATTAAATCATATTTTGAGTTTGGAAAACTGTTGAAATAGCGGGCAGCAGATTACTTTTCAGGGTGGTTTTTTTTTAATTTTTTAATTTTTTATTTTTAGAGAGAGGGGAAGAGAGGGAGAAAGGGACAGAGAGAAACATACATCAATCAGTTGCCTCTCGCATGCCCCGAACTGGGGACCTAGCCAGCAACCCAGCCATGTATCCTGACCAGAATCAACCAGCAACTCTTCAGTTCACAGGCAGGCACTCAATCCACTGAGCCACACCAACCAGGGGCTTCAGCGTGGTTTTTAAAAACTGCATTTTGTTAGCAGTATGCATGAGCTATTATATGCATGAGCCTGCCGCTTTCCTTTGGATTTTTTTCCTTTGGATTTTTTTACTCACCAAGTATTTGTTGAGAACCTATTATTTTTAGGGCCCTGGAGCTACAGCAGTCAGAGAGGTAGCTGTGGCCCTGCCCCTGGGGCCAGAGTCAGGACCTCTGCAAGCTGGGAGGATGGAATTGGGAGCTCCTAGGCAAAAGAGGGTGGGCGGAAGATGTACCTGAGGGGACACTGGCACAAAGTGCTGCTGAGAGAAAGAAAATGCCAGTGTGGCACATGTTGAAGCTCCTTCCCTTTCTCATATTTTTAATCCTGCAGAGGTCACGGCTGATCTGAGAGATATAAAGAAATTCTTCTTAAATGTTACATATATTGATACATAGGTTCAAGGTCATGACTAGCTTTGTGTTTGTACATGACTAATGTTAAACTGTAATGTTTAAGATGTCAATTAGTTATAACGTGTTTTGTAAGTGTGTGTAATGTTCAACAGTAAATTATATCTTATACCGCAAACTCTGAAGTCAGTGTTGGTGTAGTAGTTTTGTTTTCGCAAACTTTGCAGTGTTGTGTTTTTTTAAATTTACCATTGAAAATGGCTGGAAAAATGTATCAATCACTAAACCAAGAGATGTTGAAGAACTTCAGCGAATGCTACTCGCGTCCAGTGATGAGAATGATAGAGTTGAATGTGAAACTGAAAGTGATTCAGAAGGTGAAGATTATGTGGAAGTTTGTTCAGAAGATTCGGATACCAAGCAAGATATTTCTAGTGAAGAAAATGAACATGAATTAGACATGAATGAAGGGGTTTTTTTTTTTGTTTGTTTTGTTTTTTTTTGAAAGGATAAAGAAAATGGAGGGAAAAATCCAAAAAGATGACAAACTAGAAAACAGCCACACTCCACCTTGCAGCCTCCACTGCCTCCCCAGATTTTCTGGTGCCCAGCCGTGGTCAACCCCATAGTGTTCTTTGACTTTGCTGCTGACTGAGAGCCCTTGGGCTGTGTCCTCTTCAAGCTGTTTGCTGACAAAGTTCCAAAGACAGCAGAAAACTTTTATGTTTTGAGCACTGGGGAGAAAGGACTTGGTTATAAAGTTTCCTGCTTTCACAAAATTATCATGGGATTTATGTGCCAGGGTGGTGATTTCACACACTACAATGGCACAGGCACCAAGTCCATCTATGGGGAGAAATTTGATGATAAGAATTTCATCCTGAAGCATACAGGTCCTGGCATATTGACCATGGCAAATGCTGGACCCGACACAAATGGTCCCCAGTTTTCCATCCGCACTGCCAAGATTGAACGGCTGGACGGCAGGCATGTGGTTTTCGGCCAGGTGAAAGGCAGCATGGATGTGGTGACAGCCATGGAGCACTATGGGTCCAGGAACGGCAGGACCAGCAAGAAGATCACCATCACGGACTGTGGACGACTCTCGTAAATGTGACTCATGTTTTATTTTAACCACCAGCCCATTCCTTCTACAGCTTAGGAGAGCACCCCTTCACCCCCATCTGCCTGGAATATTCAATAATCTTTGTGTATTCACCATGGTTCATTGGGTTCCAAATTTTCCTTACCCCTTCCAAGTCTAGCTGGATTGCAGAGTTGTTTATGATTATGAGATAAAAACTAAACAACAAGAAAAAGAAAAGAGCCACAGAATATTTTGCATCAACTTCCATTAGTTCAGCCAAATGCAAACAGTGCCAAGACAGAACTTGAAACTTGGAACTGCTTTATCACAAATGATATTTCAGATCTAATCTTGTTATATACAAATAAATATATCTATTCTATCTCAAGCCAGTTTTCAGAAGAAAGATGCTAAATGAATAGTCAAAACCGAATTGAAAGCATTTTTAAGTCTCTTACATCTAGCTGGTTTACATCACAGCAGTCAGCTAAGTTTTCAGGATTATGGGCTATCAGCGTTGGTAGTTCTGATTTTGTGAGCTACTTTGTTAGTTATTGGTGCACCTGTGGCAAGTCCCCACGTGGGCTCTCCCTTTGCACTGGAAGCATGGAGGCCTCCAGCGTGAAGGATGAGCTTGTCACATAGTGGGACGGTGTTTCCCTGGCTGACAGAGGCCCAGTCCTGGCAGCAGGCAGCAGGACTGATTAGCCAACTCGTGTTATTTCCTTCTGCCCTGCAGTGTCTGGAGTAGGCCGGGGAAAGTCTACTTGCTTGGTGATTCAGTGTAGCTGATGCAGGTTGTTGGGTACCTTTTGAACTGCTCCGCTTTAAAGTGGAGCTACTAAGAATGGCCTAGCTTAATGGTCTAGTTAGTGCCCTGTTCTGCTGCTCTCTACATGAGGCCACCCCACCCTTATTTCCAGATTTTATTTGTCTTTGAGAGGTGGAGAAAGGAGGGAGAGGGAAACATTGATGTGCCAGAGAAACATCAATCAGTTGCCTATCCCATGCCTCCAGCTGGGGACCCAGGCCTGTGCCCTGACCCGGAATTGAACCAGCAACATTTTGGTCTGCAGGCTGGTGCTTAATCCACTAAGCTACACCAGCCAGGGCCCACCCACCTTTTATCAGATAGGATGGGCTGGGTGCAAATGTGCTTGCTGCCAAATCAGAGCTGCTGTGCTTTATTTTTTTTAAGCTCTATCTATGATTATTTGTATATGTTATGTTTTAAGTAATGGTTAATTTTCATATAATTTCAAACATGCAGGAAAAAGATCTCTCATGTACTGTTTATACAGGTTCACCATAAGCATTTTGCCTCGTTTGCTTCACTTGCATATGTTCCCCTCCCTCTTCCCCTGTGTGCATGTGCATGTGTGTGCACACAAATGTTCTCTGAACCATGGGGCAATGAGTTGCAGATGGCTCGCCCATTTACTTTTGACTACCTCAGTATGTAGTTCCTTCAAACAAGAACATTCTCGCCCTGGTTGGTGTGGCTCAATTGGTGGGCATTTTCCTGCAAATGGAGAGGTCACTGGTTCGATTCCCAGTAAGGGCACATGCCTGAATTGGGGGTTTGGTCTCTGGTCAGGGCAGGTGCAAGAGGCAACTGATCAATGTTTCTCACAGCGATGTTTCTCTCCCTCTCTTTCTCTCTCCCTTTCCCCTATCTAGAATCAATAAAAAAAAAAAAAACAACAAGCAAGCAAACAAAAAAACAAGGACATTCCCTTACATAATCAAAGTACAAACTAAAAAAACAGCAAGTTCAACATTGATATAGTACTACTATCTAATCACCATCCATAATCAAATTCTGTCCATATTTGAATATAGTCCCAGGAACAGCAGAGCTTTATTTAGAAATAAAACACTCTGGAGGTGTGTGGGTGACTCTTCAAGGAGGGCAGAGCCAGCAGGTACTTGGAAAAGTGACTGCCATGGGTGCCACATCATCTGCTCCTTGTGTCTCTACAGGGCCAGAGGAGTAAGGGCAGCGAGAACCACACTTGGAAACAATGTCAGTGGAACTGGAGACCTCAGAGGGAGTAGAGGAGTCGGAGAAAGAGAGCTCTGGGGCCCCAGAAAGAGAAAACCATACCAGGTAAGTGATGAGGGCTGGCTGTGTTGAGCCAAGGCCTGCCATGCCCAGTGTACTTGGCTGTGTGTACTGGAGGCACTGGGGCACAGTAAGGAGCTGTGCTGCTGTGGCCCCTGAAATGTTTGGCTGCGACACCAGACAGCACCCTGGGCTGTTCAGTATTCTCCCTGTGTGTCCCCAGGGAGACAGGGCAGGCACTGCTAGGGGTGCTGAGTAACAGAATTTGATGATGTTCCTGGTCCTTTTTTCTTTGAAAGACCTAAGCATTTTGTCATCTGGGTTGAGAAAGAGAAATAGTAATTAGAAGCAAAGTTGGCATCTAGAAGATCTTCTCTAGTATCTTCTAGACCCTCAGAATGTGGGAGCAACTCTAATTCCAGGTGTTTCTTGGTTTTGGAGGTTTTTTGTTTTTTTACTCAGTAGGGCCAGTTCCTCTAAGCCTCAAGTTACTGAGGCCTGTTCTTCATTCTTCTTCTTCTTTTTTTTAATCCTCACCTGAGGACATTTTTTCATTGCTTCTAGAGAGAGAGGAAGGAGAGAGAAACATTGATGCAAGAGAGAAGCTTCGATCAGTTGCCTCCTGTATATGCCTGGACCTGGACCTGGACCAGGGATTGGGAATCAAACCCACAACCCCTCAGTTACAAGATGATGATCCAACCAACCAAGCCACACCGGCCAGGGCTGTTCTTCATTCTTCTCGTTATAGCCCTTTCATTGGCAAAGATCTTTTTATATCTGGAAATGATTGCTAATATTGAACATTTGTCAGCATGAGCCAATCTCCTGAAGAAGCCAGGGAGGCTGGGCCATGAAAGGCCAAGTTTTTCCTCACTCTGGTAGATGGATTATGTATACACAGAAGCCCCTGCCCAGTGCCACCATCTTTAGGGTCATGTGTTCTCTGCCTTGTCTGGTACTGGCATCTGTCAGCCTAACTCCATCCTGTGTAATTTTGTTAAGCAGCGCACATGTAGGTCCTGCCTGGCTCTGTCTTTCCCAGCATTTATCACATTCTCATCCTACACCTGGACCCAGCCACAGGTAGTCCCGAAGAGGCTGAGGGTCCAAGGTGGAAGGAAGGCAGCAAGGCTGTGCCAGGAGATCCATAGTCAGTCTTTCACAATGGTGTGCATTCTTGGGGACACATCCCCAAAGGCTGGCTGTTCCCTGGAGAAGTCAGCAAATGCTTGCTTGGATAACAAGTGTGTTTCTTTGGGTACCAGGTGGCCACAGAAACAAAGCATCATTCATTTGGGTGGTTAAGAGAGACAGGGACACCATTAAGAAGTAGGTTACCGTCATCCCACATTTCACGCAAGCCCTTGGAAGCAGACTTGTATCTGCCTGTCTGCCCTGTGCTTCCTGGCAAGACCTTGCGTCTAGGCTAGAGTTAAGTTTCTCAGCAGCCCCTGCCTACCAGGTTACAGGTTAGCAAGCCAGATACCCTGGAACCGGGGGGGGGGACTAATTTACACATGCATACACACATGTGCACACACATGTACATGCATACATGCACACACATACATGTGCCTGGTTTCTGTACAGCAGTGATTTTCAACTGGTGTGCTACAAGAATTTTTAAAACATGTGATACCTGCCTAATCAGGGGCACTGACCTCTCTTCCCTTAGATTGTCAAATTAAAAAAATGGTAACAGTCAACACAATAGCAGTCCCATGTAACTGCTGTGTCTTAAACCATAAACATACAGATCATATAATTGAATTGCATTTTATTGGTCATGTTGCATAATAAGGTTGCATTTGATTGGCTAATTCTTAGTAACAGAAATCCTTATATATAAGTATAGGCATCTGATTTTTTAAAAAAGTCACTAGAGCCCTGGCTGGTGTAGCTCAGTGGATTGAGCTCGGGCCTGCGAACCAGAGGATCGCGGTTCGATTCCCAGTCAGGGCACATGCCTGGGTTGCAGGCCAGTTCCCAGCAGGGGACACACGAGAGACAACCCTACATTGATATTTCTCTCCCTCTCCCTTTCTCCTACCCTTCTCCTCTAAAGATAAATAAATAAAAAGTGGTGTTTCTTTTATAAAAAAAAATAAATAAATAAAATAAAATAAAATAAAATAAAAAAGTCACTAGAGTGCCTTGGCCAGGTGGCTTGGTTGGAATGTCATCCTGTACACCAACAGGTTGTGGATTTGGCCCCTGGTCAGGGCACCTACCCAGGTTGTGGATTCAGTCCCCAGTTGGGGTGTGTACAGGAGGCAACTGATTGGCGTTTCTCTCTTACATTGATGTCTGTCTGTCTGTCTCTCTCAAATCAGTAAACATATCCTCGGGTGAGGATTAAAAAAAGTCACTTTGGAGCAAAGAGTGTAGGTTATTACTACTATTGTCACTTTTTGTGAATCAAAATTATACCTATTTTTTGTTAGATTAGCAAAAAATATATTTTTGGTGTGCTGCAGAATTTTAGTGCCATATTTTGCTTTATATAATGTGGGCTTTTTTTGCCCAAATTTATGAGGGAAAAAGGATGTGCATTATACATGGGTATAATGACTACATACCGTGGGTACAATAATGGGCATGATAATCCCATGTATATAATGCACACAAAGACACGGGTGCACATTATTCACAGCAAAATATGGTAATTAGTTTATGTGTGCCATGCGATGAAAAAGTTTGAAAATCACTGTTCTGCAGGATGGCCGACCTCTCTGAGCTCCTGAAGGAAGGGACCAAGGAAGCACATGACCGGGCAGAAAACACCCAGTTTGTCAAGGACTTCTTGAAAGGCAACATCAAGAAGGAGCTATTTAAGGTTTGTGCCTCAGTCATGGATGGGGTCAGGTTGGGGGATCTTAGTCCCATGAAGAGGGTCCTCCTGGAGTTGCTCCAAGGGGAAAGTGAGGCTTTCTCACATGCCACTCTTCTTCTGATGTTAGGCCATAGTTTTCATGGCTTAAGTGGGTAACAAAAGTGATGTAAAGAAAGCAAAAGTATCCATGTTCCAAAGAATTCATGTCATTCCTTTAAGAAATGTAACAGTTTCCTGGATGTATGAAATAATTCACTGTATAAAAATGGGCCTTTGGGGGTTCGAACGGGAGTTGCTGCTCAGGCCTTTGTCTCCAGCTGCTCAGATGCAGTCGGTGGTAGGCTCAGGAGCTGCATCTGCATACATGCCAGGACCCACAGCCCTTTCTTTCCATGGTTTGTCCCCATCACCCTCCATAGCGGGCCACTACTGCACTTTACTTCACATACTCAGCCCTTGAGGAGGAAATGGACCGCAACAAGGACCATCCAGCCTTTGCCCCCTTGTACTTCCCCATGGAGCTGCACCGGAAGGAGGCGCTGACCAAAGACATGAAGTATTTCTTTGGTGAGGACTGGCAGGAGCAGGTGCAGTGCTCTGAGGCCACCCACAAATATGTGGAACGGATCCACTATGTAGGGCAGAACGAGCCAGAGCTACTGGTAGCCCATGCCTACACCCGCTACATGGGGGACCTCTCGGGGGGCCAGGTGCTCAAGAAGGTAGCCCAGCGGGCCCTGAAGCTCCCTAGCACAGGGGAGGGGACCCAATTCTACCTGTTTGAGAATGTGGACAATGCACAGCAGTTCAAGCAGTTCTACAGGGCCAGGATGAATGCTCTGGACCTGAACCTGAAAACCAAAGAGAAGATCGTGGAGGAGGCCAACAAGGCCTTCGAGTACAACATGCAGGTACTGCTGGGGGCTGGGTGGGAAGGGGCCTCCGTGTGAGCCGATCAGAGCTGCTCAAATAGGCTTTGGTGCATTAGGACAGATGTGCTGCAGGTGGCTTGAAAGTTGAGGGACCAAACAGGCCACAAAGAGCAGGAGCCTAGTGATGGCTCTACCTCACTTGATAGACTGCCTTTGTGTCATGTTTTGGGAAGCCTGAGGCCTTACCATGAAGTGGACTTGGAGAGAATGGGGTTGTTTCCTTCTCACTACAGGATTCTGGTTTTGAGGAATGGAGTTCTTCCTTTTCAGCATGGGTTGCTATGCAAAGTCTTGCTTGGTATGTTCAGGGAGAGAACGAAGGAGAGTGAGGAGCATAAATCAGTTTATAGCCCCTTTAGATGGTCCTGAGGCTGGGAAGGCTGATTCTTTCCCCAGAACCCAGGCCAGCCCTCAGCACCAGTAAAGTGCCAGCCTGACCACAGGCCCATTAGCCCTCTAATCTGACAGCAGCAGGTCTCCAGGGTACACTCAGGATGGATCACCACTGCTGGGGCCTCATTCTTCCCCATTCCTTTTTCTGTTGTTTCTTGCTAAAAAATACCCAGTGGCTGGAATTGAGTAAGTACCAGTACTCACAGAGTGTTTTGGGTCAGCACTTTTGCTCTTATGTCTGTTTCCTGATAGTTTCACTCGTGAGCTGTGTGTGGTCAGTGCCCAGTGATGATCCACCATGGTCAGCAGCCATGGGGTGCGGGACAGCACAGGTATGGGGCTGTTTCCCAGAGCTTGTGCTAGGGAGAAGTGCCAGGTCAGTGTAGCTGTCCCTGAGGGGAGCTGCTGGTTTGCACTCCTGAGCAAGCCTTACCTGCTGTAGCTCCCTCTGTGCAGGAGAGGTTTCTTTGAAAGCATGGTGTATGCAGTCCAGTAATGGTGTTGATCCTCTGCTCCTATAGATATTCAGTGAACTGGACCAGGCTGGCTCCTTGCTCGCCAAAGACACTCTGGAAGATGGGCTCCCAGTGCACAATGGGAAAGGAGATGTGCGTAAATGCCCCTATTATGCTGCTAAACAAGACAGAGGTAGGTCTTGTCTGCCACAAACTCCCCTCTCAGCATGGGTGTGTCAACATTCCCACTGATGCCATGTTCCCTGTTGGTGCTGCCACACAGGTGCCCTGGAGGGTAGCAGCTGTCCCTTCCGAACAGCCCTGGCTGTGCTGAGCAAGCCTAGCCTCCAGCTCATTCTGGCCACTAGTGTGGCTCTGGCTGCTGGCCTCTTGGCCTGGTACTGCATGTGAGAGACCCATCATACCATGTTGATGCCCTCCTCCTGAGTGACTGCTGGCCTGCCTCCACCTGTGACAAAACCACCACCTCAGGTGATCTAAAAAAATATGCTGGATTTGAGAAAAGCATCCAATAAAAGCCAGACACTAAAGCCTCTGCCTGTTAGTGTCCTCTCTGGGCCAGATTGCTGAGCTGGGTGCAGGCCTATCCTCCCTGCAGCCTCAGGCTATAGCACTGGGAACAGCTAGTGCAGCTCAGCAGACTGGCCTGGACCTATGGACCCAGCTGTGCTTCTGGGCACCCACACCTCTCACCTGAGGTTTGCTCCTTTAGTTTTTTCTGTTGTGTCAGCATTTAGGTAGGTATCTTTCCCTTGCTGGGAGCAGAACAGCCAGCCAGGCCCAGGCCAGTCTGCTGTAGCTCTGTGGGAGGGAGGGGGCCCCCAGATGCTCCTGCTCTACTGCAGGGCTCTGCTGGGAGTGCAGTGGGAGGACAGAAGCCAGACTCTGCTGCCAAGGCCCTGGGAGCTCCATCCTGGGAGCCAGTCCTCATCCCTCTTCAGCAGAAACCCCCAAAAAGGATGTGTCCAACCATGGCCTTGCTCCTCTTCTGACTTGTGTCATGCTACAGCATTCAATAAAAAGTGGACTCTTTGACAGCTGCCGCCTCCTTCCTGGCATGGATGTTGTCCTCGCTGGTGCCTGACAGCCCCTCCTGTTGTCCTCCCAAGACTGTTGGTTACCTTATAAATAATCATTAAAAACCATGTACCCACATTATATAACAGTTCATTGTCTTAAATAGAAATATGAACTTAAATACTTTTATTAATAGGAATCTATTACTTGTTTTATATATTGAGGATCTGTGAACATTTTATTCACAAAAGGGTTAAATGGTAGGGAAACTTCCATTTTAAACTTCTGACCAAGCCTACTTACTTCCACAATTCAGATGAAGGTAGGGACAGAGCTGGTCTAAAACCTGGGGCCCAGATTAACTGCCTCGCCTCCCCCAGAAGCCTAGCCCCAGTGCCTCTGGCTTATGTAAGGAGACAAAGCTACCTATTTCCTGGGTAGGATGACCCTGAGCTTGAGCTTGAGCTGGGATGCTCCAGCCTCCAGCTCTCATGGGTGAATGCTGTGGTGCGGAGGTGGGTAAAACCAGTATCAGATGGTAAGGTAGCCAACATGTGCCCAGGCCCAGCCATAGCTGGGATGCCAAGGCTTTCCACACTGACTCTGGCTTGGTTTAATTAGGTACTTAAGTGCCAGTGTCATTCATGGGCAGTCAGTATAGCATAAGCACTGAGACCCTGAAGACTCGACCCCCAACCCCCTGCCCTCAGACTGTACCTGTAGCCCCACCCTCTTTCCCCTGCAAAAGAAGGAAGTGAGGCCAGAGAGCAGAGGCCCAGGGCAAGGGGAGTGAAAGGACCAATTTAATGAGACTCTACAAACAGACTGGCCACAATTCACAGTGACAGAAGGCCATGCAGTGGCAGTGTGAGACCAGGAGAGAGGGGTGGCAGCAGGGTACAGCAGTCCACGGGAGCAAGTTCACAGACAAACCATTCAGAAAATAAAGACAGCATGGCCTCAGGCCCAGGGCAGGACTAGCATCCACCAGGGTACTTCTGCCACTTGTGGTTGCTGCTCCTTCCTGGTCCCCAATCCAGTGCTACAGCTGCTCCTGCTATAGTGCCTGGAGCAAAAACAGTGACTGAGTCAGCCTGGGTGAAGGGTCCAGTGTTCACTAGAGGATCCACAGGGAGAGCACTGTAAATCTTCAATGTACCCACAGGGAGGGGCCATACATGCCATCGCTGGTCCCAGCTGGGCATTCCTTTTGGCCCCCGTGAAGACAATCACAGAGGCACAGCCAGAAAGGGAGCTGGGCAAGGGCCAGAGGCAAGTCCCTTGGTAACTTATCCCATGAGCTTCAGTTGTGTTGACCTCTTTCTTATTCCAGGTGGCTCCTGGGCACTCGGACAAGGTGTTGAGTTCCTGAGAATTCTGAGGGCCAGTGTCATTGCTTCTGCCCATCATGCCTACCTCTAGCAACCCAGAAACAAACCTTGGCCATACAACCCTGCCTATTTGGGCTCACACCTCCATTTCCAGCCCAACAGATCAGAACCTAGCTATAGGCACAGTCCCACTGTAGGTCCAGGTCTAGAAAATCAGCCACTGCTCTGGCTGGTTTTGGTCCCAAGGATAATCAGGACCAAACCTGTACCTTATACAAAAATGGAGGAGTGAGACCCCAGCAGGGAGGCCCTTCCTAGTTTATCTTCTTAATCACAAACACCAAACAAACCAGCAACACAAACGCTCAGTGCCAGCTCCCTGCCACTTGCTGACCTTTGGCCTTAAATCCAACAGAACTGTTGCCATGAGTCAGATGCTCAAGGGAAGGGCAAGGCAAAGAGGACAAGACTTCTAGGGGAGCGGTGGAACAGCTTCCACCCCCAAGTGGGACTAGGGACGTGAGCCACTGAGCATGGGGAGCAAAGCACAGGGGGCCAGACTGACAGCGGGATCCAGTCCAGCTCCGTTAGCACAGGCGCTTGTATGTGTAGATGTAGGCTTTGCAACTGGGGCACGTGTGTGTCACATCCTTGAAGTCGTTGATGAGGCACGGGATCAAGCAGCAGCCCAGATCACACCTGAATCAGAGATTGGGAGGCCTGAAGAGAAGATGCCGAGGGCACCGGACCTACTCCAGCTGGATGGTGGGCAGGCACAGCCCCCACTGCCCCCCTCCCCAAGCACCAACACCACCTACCCCATGAAGCAGCAAAAGAAGCCCAGCACGAAGTTCATCAGGCCAATTTCATAGGAGATCTTGGTGGTGATGGCCTGCTGGCAATGGGGACACACTGTCTGCACAGGTGCACCCTCAAAGATCTCTCCCTGCAGCACTGTCACTGTGGTGGCAGCCCCTGAAGGGACCAGGACTGTGGCTGTGTGACCCCCAGGGCCCGGATAGGGCCCTGGTGGGTAGGGCCCCGGCTGGTAGTAGCCCATGGATGGATGGGGGCCTGGAGGAGGGTAGAAACCTGGAACGGCACAGAAGACAATAGACAGGTCACCGATTTGTCACCTGTTCCATGTGAGAGGTGAGCACAAAGCCCCAAGGCCCCCAGCACCCAGCACATAGTTGAGGCTTTGAGGACCAGGTCCAGGGTCAAGGGAACCATCTACATTCTCCTAGCCCTTCCTGGTCTCTGCCCCATGGGGACCAAAACAGAGAAGATACTTGACCCAGCCAGACGTGGCAGAGAGCTGAGAAGAAGGCTCCCACTTCCCTCTGTCTCAGCTTGATACATTTACTCCCTCGCCTCTGAGGACTGGGCACTGTGCTCAAGGACTGCAGCCACGGGAAGGAAAGCCTCGCCGCTCACCAGTCCCTCGTGCACACAGGGCTCTCCCTTCCCACCAGTGTCAGGTCCTGCACTGCAGTGCCACCTGGCCCACCTGGTCTGGGGACACTGTGCAGGAGCCCTGGGCCACTCACTGGCCTAAGCAGTCCCTCTGAAGAGCTGCTGGGTGAACAGGAGACCAGGCCTCCACCATGGACTCAGGTCTCTGGCAGGAAGTGGCCTCTATAGCACCCAAGAGTCCATAGCACCTGCCATGGTTCCCTGAGGAGTCTTCCCATGCGTCAACCCTCCTCCTGGCAGGGCCCTGGGCTCCTGTGGCTCGTCCACAGTGCTTTCACAGTAACACCTGGCTCTGCGATACCTTCTCATGTCCACCTTCCATGCCCACAATCAGTCCCCCTGCCCCAGCAGTAAACACCACAGAACACCAGCCTGCCTGCAGCGAAGGCTGGACAGCAGCCCCGCTGGGCTGGGCAGACCCCTGAGCTCCTCTGTGAATCCCTTCCCGACTTACCTGGAGGCATGTAGGCGCCATCTGCATTCACATGTGGGGGGATAAAGCCGGGCTGGGGCACTGGGTGACCTGGCGGCTCATAGGGTGGGGGGCCAATGTCCGCAGGAGGCAGCGACATGCCTGGTGGGGGCTGCATCACAGTCGGGGAGGTTCGGCCTGGACAGAGAAAAGCAGGGAGAGGAAGCTCAGAGGGAGCCAGCCACACTGTCAGTGGACGGGCTCTTCCATGAGCAACTTCAGCAGCGGGCAAGGGACAGGGCCCGAATCAGACAGAGACTCGGGAGCATGGAACCCTACCTGGGGTTTGCGGGGCTCCACTTTTCTCCTCCAGAAGCGGGGCTGTGGGCCCTCCAGGATAAGGAGGGGGCGGGTCATGAGACATCTTTGAGGCTTCTGAATCTGGAGGAAAAACCCAGAAGTGAACTATGCTCCTACCTCCCTTACAGCCAGTAGGCACTGATGCATGACAAGGGGCTGCTGCATGGTGTGTGGCAGTCCTCAGAGAGCTGTGCTCACTGAGCCTAAGCACATGGCCTCCTGTGGTTCCTACTGCAGGTGTCCCCTGCCTTCGGGGCTCAGGTCACCTTTTACTCCCTTCCTTGTAAATCTTCACACTAGGCAGAGCAGGGCTGATGGGCTGGGACCAATTCCCCTCAGTAGAGCTGTTACCACACTACCTCTAATCCTGGAGATGCCCCACATCGCCAGGGTGCCCAGCCCAGAGCCACCATCCTCCATGTCTCAAGAAGCTACTGACCTCAGCGGTCACCTGCACTGCCTGTGTGAAAGAGGGTAAGTGAGGGCAGCCAGGCCAGGACAGAAGCCAGTCTGTAAGGAGGACAGAGCTGGTCAGGTGAGTCCTGCCCCCATCAGGAACCTAACTTAGGGCTCTCCAGTGAGCTTCAGGTACTGGTCCCCTCCTCCCCTAAAACTCGGAGTGCTGTGCCGTGTCTGGCCTCCTTGTAGGAAGGGATCTGGGAGACTTTACCTCTAATCACAGGTACTCAGAGTTGGTAGATGAGGCTCCTTCCAGTGCGGGCCTGGGTGGACTGAGGCTCTGGGGAGCTGTTTCAGAGAGAAAACAGGACAGCTCCCTCAGCAACAGGGCTGGGCCGGACCTGGACACCTGGTTTCCATGAAGCCAGATTCCCTCCCTCATTGGCCTGGCTCCCCCTTGCTGCCCAGCACAGTACCGTCCCTCATCCCCTGGTCCTCTCATCCCCTTATTCCTTGTACACTCAACTCCTCAGGTCCCCCTTCCCCTTCTCACAGCTGCCCTCTCCTGGGCCATGGCTGGTCCTCTGCATCCTCTCCCCACCAGGCCCAGACCAGTGCCCCCAGCAGTGGCTCTCAGAGCCAACTGTACAAGGCGGTGCCTCTGCCCATCTTCGTTTTGTTAGGTGAATAGGGTGGGAAGGAAGATGGGGTCACTTAAGTGGACACTTTTCCTCATTTTCTTCATAATGTTTGTTCACTGAGCACCTGTTTAGATTCTACACAGCACAGAAGATCCAGTGAAAGCGACTCCCCTAGTGGGTGCAGCTCCCTCCTGGAGCCCGCCAGTGTTCAGTTCAGAACCGTACAGTATTGGGGGGCCCCAAATAATCCTGCCAGGGAGGAGGAAACCTGAAGTCACTAGGCTTAAATATTAAATCTGATGAATCAGTGTCAGGGCCAGAGGGACCCAGTCCAAGCAACAAAACACATTCCATTTCATTAAAACTAATAACTGCTTCGAAGGACACCACCCAAAAAGTAGAAAGACAACCCACGGAATGGAGGGAAATTTTTACAAATCATGTATTTGCTAAGAGACTTGTATTTAGAAAATATAAAGAACTCTTCTAACTTATTAGCAAAAAGACAACCCAATTAAAAAATGGGCAAAGGATCTGAGTAAGCACTTCTCTAAAGATAAACAAATGCCCAATAAGCACATGAAAAGAGGCTGAACATTGCTGGCCAAAAGGGAAATGCAAATCGGAACCACAACGAGGCCCCACTTCATACCTACGAGGATGGCTAAAGTGGAAAAGACAGTAACCAGTATTATGCAGAGAAACTGGACCCCTCACACACTGATGGGGGCCAGGGAGCAGCTGTAAGAACAGCGCATCTGCTATAGAGAATGCCTGGCAGTTCCTGAAGAGTTGCCTGGCAGTTCCTGAAGAGTTGCCAGGTGACCCAGAAATTCCACTCCTAGTAGGTCCACACAAAAACGTGTCCACAAATGTTCACAGCAGCATTATTTATAATAGCTGAGAAGTTTAAAATATCATGTCCATCAACCAATAAATGGAAAAACGAACTGTATATATCCACACAGCGGAATATTATTCAGCCATGAGAAGGAATGAAGTATTCACACACACTACAACATGGATGAACCTCACAAACATGCTCAGTGAAAGCAGACAGACACAAAGGACCACGTATTTTATGATTCCTTATATAAAACATACAGAACAGGCAAATCCATACAGGCAGAAAGGGTACGCGCGATTGCCAGGGGCTGGGGGATGGATGGCAGAGAACAGCAAGGGCAGTTTCCTTGTGAGGTGATGAAAATGTCCTAAAACTGACTAATGATGGTTGCACAATCCTGTGAATATACTAAAATCACCGAATTATACACTTTAAATGGGGAAACTACAGTATGTATTTATCAATAAAACATTTAAAAACTGGAGGAAGACAAGATTGCCCAATTTGATCATCTTAATGCAGCCAGTCTCTCTGCATGTCCCTGCTGGTGAAATGCAGAGGCACCTGTGAGTTTATACAGTGGCTGTCATAACAAACAAGTTTCAGCCCTTTTAATGTTGCATACGTCCTCCATCTTGCAAGACCCCATGACTATCGATTTTAATATTCCCTAACATGGGCCCATCACCGTTTACTTGACTGACCCCTAAGATACTTAGAATGCTACTTGTTATTTTCATTTAAAAAAAAAGGAGGGGGGAACACCTTTGGCCAATGCCCTTTCCATTTCTTGGATTATTTCCTTGGGCTAAACTTTCCAGAAGTGAGATTATCAGGTCAAAGGGTATCAATATTTTATGCCTTTTGTGAAGGGTGATGCCAACTTACAGTGCAAACTGTGGATATTGCTATCACAATCTGTAATGTTAAGAGGATATTTGGTTACTTTTATTTCTTTGGCCACTGTGAAGCAGAACATCTTCCAAGTGTTTGTAAAGTATATGCCTGCTCTTGTGAGTTGCTGGTTGTAATTATCCTTCGAGGACATGGAGACCAAGAAAAAACAGGACCTGTCTGAGGTCACGTGGCATATTCATATTAGAGACAGAGCAAGCCTAGAACCCTGAGTGACCCTCCCACCCCCCATGCCCAGCGGCAGGTGAATGCAGGTGAGTTCCAACACCACATGGTCAAGAACAGGGAGCAGCAGAGCCTCTGAGAACATCACTAAAGGTACCCCCGTCCAGGTGGAGAGCCACTCAGGAATCCTAATGGGAGAGAAAGGAGCTTTAAGAGGCTTGACTCATGTCTGTAGAAAACCGTAATACAGAGTCTGTTAATATACCGAGTCTGTTGGTACAAGGGCCAGCACCCGCCACAAACTCCCATCCTATGTCCATCTGGGATTCCCCTAGTGCAGGGGTATCAAACTCATTTTCACTTGGGGCCGAATCAGCCACACGGTTGCCTTCAAAGGGCCAAAATAATTTGAGACTGTATAAATGTAACTACTCCTTAACTGTTAAGGAGTTGAAATTACATTTGGCCCTTTGAAGGCAACCGTGAGGCTGATGTGGCCCCTGACGAAAATGAGTTTGACACTCCTGCAAGTGTCTCACAGTTGGGCTCACCTGATTGGATCCTATGAGATTCAGGTAAGAGATTTTTACCACTGTCCACTATGCAGCCCCAGCTCACCAGGGAAGTGGCCAGGCCCTGGGGATGCTCTGAGCAGGCTAGGAAGAAGAGCTGCACTGCACCAGATGACTGGAGCACCTTTAGGTAACAGGAGGGAGGAAATAGCCTGGATCCTCCAATCCCCTCCACATCCAGGGAGCACATGCATGCACACACACCAGGCATCACTTCTGAGGATGCAGGCGTGGCCTGCCTTTTCATCAAAATCACTAGATCTGCCCTGGCTGGTGTGTCTCAGTGGATTGAGTGCTGCCTGAGAACCAAAGGGTTGCTGGTTGGAGTCCCAGTCCAGGGCACATGCTTGGGTTGTGGACCAGGTCCCCAGTAGGAGGCGCATGAGAGGCAACCACACATTGATGTTTCTCTTCCTGTTTCTCCCTCCCTGCCCCTCTGTAAAAGTAAATAAATAAAAAAAATTTTAAATCACTAGATCTAATTATTATCTTCCAGAGCACAAGAATTCTACTTTTGGAATTCCAACAGCATAATGATGGCACACATGGGGCAAAGGCCTCCCTTGGTGTCCACCCAACCCTGAGCTGTCCTCTGCACCTAGAGCAGGCCCTGCTGCAGGCCACACTGATGCTCAGAACATACACAGAGGCGCTTCCACTCCAGGCACTGGCCACGTGCCCTTCTCCTGCCCCTTCCCTGGGGAGCAGGATCCTACTCATCCTCTCTCTCCTCCCCTCCCCTCCACATCCACACTTACTCCTAGCTACCTTCCTGAACTGCAGCAGAGACTATGGGTGAGCCCCTTAAATATGAAGGAGAAAGGTTTCTGAAAAATGGCTCATGAAGATTTCCAGAATTCAAACCCCGGTTTCCCCACCACCTGCCTTCCAATACAAAACCAAATGCTCAGTTGGTTAGTCATCCCACAAACTGGAAGTCACCGGTTCGATTCCCAGTCAGGAAAGGTTGCCTGGGTTGTGGACCCACTCCCCAGTTGGGGAGCATACAAGAGGCAGCTAATCAATGGTTCGCTCACACATCGATGTTTCTCTTCCCCTCTTTCTCCCTCTCTAAAAATAAATAAAATCTTAATAAAAAACAAAACTAAACAAACCTCTCTTGTCTAAGGCATAATAAAAACTACAGAAATGCTGTATTTTTTTTAAAGTCACATGTCTAATAGCCAAACAGTTTTCCAATAAAAACACACACTGCACAAATGAAGCTACAAACAAATACGTGCCATTGAGATCTCAGCCCCTGCAACTTCGCTGTTGGCCAGGTACCAGAGTGTGAGTGATGAGAGGCTGAGGAAGGGGCCATGAGACCCGTGGGTTTGCAGCTGCCAGCAGAGGACAGCCAGCTCTGGGGTCCTGGGAGTTCAATGAAGTCAACTTATAGCCCCCAAAACCTAAGGCAGGCCTCTCAGCCTCCCATTTAGATCTTGTAACTATGAACTGTGAAGAAATGGGGAACTGTCTGAAAACCTTCCCAAGTTTATCATTAAACAGAACAGGAGCTCCTCTGGCAGCCCAAAAGACTTCACACAGTACAGCCTTTTACACCCTCTGGATTTTGTAGATGCAAAGGTATTACCCAATCAAAATAATAAAGTACAAAAAATTCCAAACAGAGCTAAAGATCCAGCTGATCACTCAGCAGCTGACTAGCCAAAGCACAGGTGTGAGGGCACAGAGAGGGCACCCTGGGGCTCAGACTGCACCCACCTCAGGTCTGATGAGCACCTGGCTCCTCTTGACTCACCATGAGCACTGGGGCAGAAGTGTTCTCAGAGAGCCGAAGCACGTTAAATCCGAAAAGTCTTACATGAAGTCCCTAACAGCTCCGGCACACCTGTCTGAGGCCCACCGAAGTGTAGCAAGAATCGCACCCAGCACAGGCTGAGAGGACAGCATACTGTAAGAACACACATCTCTCCCAACCCCTGCGGGATTGCAGAAGTCCAAGAGACATCACTGAGGAAGTGCCTACAGGTTAACCCTCTCACCACCACCAGAATGCAGTTAATGTCCCTTGGGCACTAGCTGTGGCTGTGACACCCAGCAAGCATGAATTCAGTCCTAAGACCAGCCTACGTCAGCTCTTTGGCATCTCCATTTTAGAGAAAGCCAACCCAGCTCAGTTACACGTCCTGGGTCACACGGCCTTGCAAGTCAAAACTTTAGATGTTTTCAAGGAATTCCTCTGAACCTTCACTTTCTATTTACCTGTTTTCAGGCCCAGTTCTGGGGGTGCTGGGGAATTTCCCACTTAACACTGGAAAAACGTGGTATGCTGCCATAGCCTCAGTGGCTCCGGCTTGAGATGCCACTGGCCCTTGGGAAAGAGGTGCTTCAGAAATGTGTGTAGGGCAGAGGCTGGGCTACTGGGGCTTTGAGGATCTAACAAAGAAGACTGATGTCCCCTCGACTGCGTTTTCAGGTCAAGGCCTTGCCTAGAAGAAACAGTCCAGAGCAGGGAGGAGGCCTGGGGTGAGCGGCTGATGAGTTAGAAGGCACTGTGGGGCCCCAAGTGTGTGCTGTGAGCCTCCAGCTTTCCCATGCTATTCACTCATTCACATCACAGGTCTGTGTCCTTGAAGGGGTCAGCAAGGTTACTTTTAGGAGGAAAAGGGCAATAGGCTGAGGACAGACTGAGGTGAGCCCCAAGGGAGAAGTGGGTGCTGTGTCTAGGAGAGGGAGGCCATGAGTGGTCTCTGGATCCATTATAGAGGAGGGAGGAGAGGAAGGGCTTGTCTGGGCCCCTTGAGGCCTAATCTGTTCTGTGTGCCCACAACCAAATGCAAGCCTAGCACCCACTGTGCTTTTAGATAGGAAGGAATAATTCTAATTGCCCTAAAATTAGGTGAAGCCTATCTCCGCGTCTGTTTGTTGACCCACTGCCAGCCCACTCCCACTGCAATCTCACCTCACCTGCCCAAAGGCCAGGCACTGGCGGATCTGGGGCAGGGGCATGATGGCAGGACAGCTCTGCCAGGCACAGGGCCAGGCACTTTCTGCAAAGCCACCCCTACCCCACCCCAGCAGCCACTGCTCTGTACCCCGATGTTGGAAGCCCAGCTTTAGCCCCTCCTTCTCTGGTATCTTCCTACAGCTCCACCATCAGGCATGTCTCGCAGACTCATCAGTCTTCATGTACACAGAGCAGTGGCTGAGTTTCTTCCAGGAGAGCTGGGAGGGACCTGGTGTGGGTTTTCCAAGGTGTAAGGATGAAAATGATATTCTGAGACTCCTGCTGTGGATTTTAGGGTATGGGGCCATGAAACCAACCAAAACTGCTTTATTACATCCCATCTCAACTCCAATCCCAGGCCCTGTCTTTATCCAACACAATACTCCACTGAAGAATGTGACGGCTTCACGAAAAGGATGCAGTCTTCCGATGGGGTGCTAGGATGGTAAGAACCTAAGACCCCACCCCGCTCTCCCATTCACAGAGCAGCAAGGATCTGTCAGTCCACCAGTTAATGGGAACGCAGGGGGAGCACGGAGAGTGTGGAACTCTGCAGTCAGTAGCCCTGGCCTTGAATTGGGCAAGTCATGGATCCTCCCTGAGCCTCAGTCTTGCTAGGGACCTGGGACAAGAACTCCTGCCTTCTGGCTAGCTGCGTGCAGAGCAGTGATGACGACACGTGCCCAGAACCTGGCAGACTTGCTGTGCAGGGGAGAAGAATGCTTTAGAGTGAAAACACTCGTCTACTAGGGTGATGAAAATGCCCTTGAATTAGACAGTGGTGATGGTTGCACAACTCTGTGACATTAAAGCCACTGAACTGTGTGTGCACTTGGAAAGGGTAATTGTATGATGGTGAATTATAATTTTGTCTCAAAAAAAACTCCCAAACCCACTGAAGTCTAGACAGTTCTCTTTGTGCATACATGGACAGAAATCAAAGAGATGATGAAGAAACACTCCAGACTAAAATCTTCGCCTCTGGGACTGAAGCTTGACAGACAGTCAAGAGCAGCAAGCTTGTCTTCATGATACTTTTATTTATTTATTTTTAACAAGAAGGCGGCATTTGTGTATTATTTGCATAATTTTAAAAAAAAACTTAAAAAGAATACAATTGTAGGATAGGTCAGTGAGTGGCAGCTTTGACTCCTGGTGACACTAGGAGGGACAGAGAGTCTCCGCCTCCTGGTGCCCGATTTTAACTGCTCTCTCCTCTGGGTCTCCCCATTTCCCAGTGGGAAGGGCAAAGCACAAGACCTCCGGGCCCTCGGAGACACCTCTGGGCCCTGGGAAACGACTCTGGCATTCTGCTCTGCTCCCAACTGTTCATCGTTCACTACAGAGAACACTGGTGTTGATCCGGGGCCAAAGCCAGGCCAAACGGCAGCCCAGGCAGGCTCCCAGCGGGAGCTGGGAGGGCTTGAGCCCTTGCCAGCAGGATATGCCTCCTCGCTGGCTACAGCCACTGCTGCAAACTCAGTTCTGCAGTCTAAACACTGCCACGGGGGTGCCAACCCTGCCCCCCATCTCTTTCATCCCTGACAGGACCTGTCATGGAAAGGCACCAACACCCCCTTCTGGAGGAAGGGTCAGTCTGAGAGGGTGGGGAGAGGCAGCCTAACGCTGAGACCAGTCTCCATGGGACTGGGCACTCCTGGAGGACTGAGGACAGCGCCAAGCAGGCGGACAGCCTAACATAGTTTCCCTCCAGCTCTGCTAGAGCAGTGGTTTTGAAACCTTGTGGTCTTAGGACCCTCTTCACACTTGAATACTGAAGACTCCAAAAAATTTGTGCTGTGGGTTTTATCTATCAGTATTTACCATATTAAAAGTCAAAAATGAGGAATTTTAAAAAGCATTTATTAATTCATTAAAAATAATAAACTCATTACATGTTAACATAAATAACTTTTCAAAATACCTATTTTCTGCAACAAATTTAATGATAAGACTGGCCTTGTTTTACATTTTTGCAAACCTTTTAAATGTCTGGCTTTACAGAAGAGAGCTGGACTCTCACGTCTCCTGCTCTATCCAGTCTGTTGTGATGTGTGGTTCTGGCTGTAGTGCTTGAGGAGAATCCAGCCTCCCACAGATAAGTAGTGAGGAAACGGAGGAGTGTCTGAACTGTAGACATTGTCAGATAACTGTAGACATTCTTCAACACTATACCCAAATTTGACAAGTGCTAGTTTCTTAAAGGTTGCAATATGGAACCTATAATGCTGTTGCATTGTAACTCACGGGTCTACTTTGCGTTGTAATGGACATTTTACACATGCATGATTCTGTAACAGCATGCATGGGTCACTGGAAAATATTAGTTCCTAATTATGAGCCCAAATCATGCACATTCACAATGCTGACACATCTTATTATGTAACATCCCCCTCAAAAACTCACATTGTCAGTTATCACCACCGATCTCACCAGAAGAGTGTAGCAGGAAGCTCTCAGGCTCACAATGATAGATACAAGTTTTCCAAAATTCTAATTAATTTTTACTTGAAAGCTCACATTTTATCACTGGTAAATAGAAATAGCAAATCTATCATTGGCAACATAAAAAAAAAAACCCAAAAAACAAAGGTGAGTTGTTTTCCTTGAAGCAGCAGCAGGCTCACTTCATGCGTTTTCAAGAAAATGTCTGCTCACTCCCTGAGTCTGAGTGACCACGGGGGTGTGTCAGCTGTGAGAGTAGATAAGGGGTGGGATGAAAAAGCGAGTCCATCAGCTTGAACCGCGCCTCTGCTTTTCCCTGAGGCAGCTGTCATACTTCATGTGTGTGCTTTCAGTGGGCCTCATATTTCATGGCACAGATTATTAAAAAGATGTGCGCTCGAGGGTCAAGATTTAATAAAACTAAAGATTGTTACTGCTTTTTCTGAGACGAAACAGGCACATGTGTGCGCATGTGTGTGGTGAACACAGTCACAATGACTAGTCGAGTTTGGTGCCACTGCCTTGGATGGAGCTCAGCAGCACTTTCACCCCCCACCGCTTTTGCACATCGCCGTGAACACCTACACAATGAAAAGGTCAACAGAACAGTATCACCTTAGTGTTTACAGAAATACAATAGTTCTTTCCCTCAGCACTGAAAGGTCTCAGGAAACCTCCAGGAGACTGCAGCTCACCTTTAAAGAAACGCTGTGCTAGAGGAACGAACCCCCACAGAATGCACGGAGTACCTGCAGGCAGAGGAACCGCCCTGAGACCGAGCAGACTGTCCTGGTGAGTCCCTGGGCCTGCTGCTGTGGCACCAAGGCCCCACCCCAGGGATGCCTGCTTCAACATGCAAGGCTCTAAAGGAAGCATCAGACTAGTTCAAAGCTCCACCCCTTATTTCCTAGCTGTGTGCCCTCACTGAGCCTCAGTTTCCTCATTTGTAAATGAGGTGTTTCCATTTATCTCTCAGGATTGGAGCAGTTTACAATAAACAGTGTATGCAAAATGCCCACAGCAGCTCGGGACCTAGCACACAAGAATATTGAATAAACAGCACCCGCTATCATTGTCATTCATGGTGAAGGGCTTCCAACAGGAAAGAAAACAAAACAAAACAGGCACTAGAGCCTCTGCCAGGGCAGCTTCTGTTCCCACAACAGCAGGGATCCTGGTGTGCACTCCCCACAGGATCCTGGGGGACTTGTAATCAAAGCCAGCCTGCTCAGCTAGCTGCGCAAAGTTCATCTGCAGCACAGCCAAGTGGAGGCTACGTGCTCTGGAGCTCCTGAGACAACTCTTGGAAAGGAAGAGACAACAGCAATCCTCCTACGCGGCCATCACTCCTTTCACTCGTGGCTGCCTTGGATCTCCGTATCAGTGACGCGCTCCGCTCACAGACCTTGGGCATCCACCTGAGATGCTGGCTGGCAGCAGCTGCATTTCCCAGGGCTGGACTGGCCTGCTCCTACCTCTCCCCAGAGGGGCTCACCCTCCCTGCAGCCATGGCACCAGGACGCCAGCTGGCCTCTGAAGGGCTCCTCTGTCCCCAGGAGGCAGGTTCCAGGCATCTGGCCAGGAGCAGGGCTTTGGGTTTTGCTGGGAAAACTGAAAGGCAGCTTCCATCTGCTTAACAGAAGTGCCCACTGCTCCAGGAGGAACAAAGGCTCAGAGGGAAACCATACACCCTGCTAGGTCCCTGGAATCTCCAGGGCCACCCAGAGGATGGGGTAAGGAGAGCACACTCAGCCTCTGGCAAGTATGCAGGTCCAAGTGGGACTCGCCCCTTCCTGGAAGACCTGGCCCAGATGTGACTTCGTCATCCACACCCCAACTGACCACCTTGGAGGCTGTGTGAGAACTGAGACTTGGATGTGGAGAAGCCATGGAGGACCATGCAGCATGAGGTACCCTTAGAATGGGGGCACTTATTTGTCAGGAATGGCTGCTGACTCCCTGGGCAATGCCACACACTGCCCTATTCCCTCACATCCCCCAGTCAGGGCTGAAGAGCAGTCTGCGTAGTGGCCACTTAATGGATAACAGAGGCCCACGGAAGGGGGACGGTGCTGCCTCCGGGAACAACCATCAGTCTGTTCACGATGGTGGTTTATAGCACCCACTCTGTGCGGGGTACAGGCTAGGGAAGAGGCAGGGAATACAAGGTGCAGTCCCTGCCTTCCAGAAGCTTAAATCAAATGGGGAGACAGGTGTTACAATCACACCAAAAACCCAAAACTTAATTGCAAAGTGAGACCAATGGTGTACAGAAAAAATCTAGCGAAAGATCAGATCTCAGGCAGGAGTCAGGGCACATCTCCAACCAAGCTGGGAGGAGAAGGCAGAGTTAATGAAACCAGCAGGCGACAAGGGGATGGGAAATAGTCTATAAACAAGTGCTCCGTAACTGAAAAGCTCCCATTACAGACTTGGCATTCTCTAGCTCATACCACCTCCCTCAGAGGCTCACTAAGCAGGCCCTTGGGCTGCCGAGTTCTAGCACCAGAAGGATTGGGAAATCCTGAACACAGTCCATTTTCCACTGTCCTCCCCGATGGAAGCAGGATGAGAAAGACAATCCCTCTCTGAGACAGCATCACTTGTGGGTAAATGCGAACCATTTACTTTTACACTTGAACACAGGTGTCTCTGATGCCTTGGGAATTCTTTTTTTTTTTTTTTTTTTTTTAAGATTTTATTTATTTATTTTTAGAGAGAGGAAGGGAAGGAGAAAGAGAGGAAGAGAAACATCAATGTGTGGTTGCCTCTCACACACCTCTACCTGGGGACCTGGCCCGCAACCCAAGCATGTACCCTGACTGGGAACCGAACCAGCAACCCTTAGGTTTGCAGGTCAGCACTCAATTCACTGAGCCACATCAGCCAGGGCGGGAATTCTTAATACTTCAAAACAAGACATGAAAAGGACTAGAAAGCAGATGTTGTTTTCCCATGTCTGTTCTCCTCCCGCCCAGCCCTGTACATCCTCCCCAAACAGTAAGTATCACAACTCAGCGGAGCCCATGCACCAGCCTAAGCCAGCCTTGAGCCCTGATGTCACAGGCTAAGCTGGAAGGGCAGAATCCTCCCCACTAGAACTAAGTCCCCTGCCAGCCATCCGGCTATCTGTCCGGAATCTGTGCTCTCATCTGTGACAGAGCAGCAACAGCCCTGACCTGCAGAGTTGTGATGAAGCATACATGAGGTTGTGTATGCAGAGCACGTAGTTCAAAGCATGCCACAGTGTTCAGTAAATACAAATACTTGTTTGCATTACTTGTACTTATGGAGACACGAGCAGAGCACGGGAAAGCGGGCACACGAGGAAAAAGAACAGAGACTACATGGATCGCTCTCAGTCAGAAGTAAAATCAAAAGTGGACAGGATTCAAAGAATGGCTATAAACTAAAAGGCATCGCGATTTCTAGAAACTGTGATGATGACAATAACAACTGCACGATTCACATCGCGCGGAATTCCTGTCAAAGCCGTGGCAAACCGCTCTGACTCCCCATGACCGAGACAGAGCATCGCCAGCACATGGGTCACAGCGGAGTGGGGGAGTACGACTTTTCTGAGGACAGTTTTGCTACCTGTGCATTCTGTTCTGGCTCATTACCATTTCCAGGGACTTGTCCTAGAGATAAAGGAACATGTGAGCAAAGCTTCACATAGTAAAATGTTTTTAGGTGTCAATGTTTTGATTTCAAGCAAAGGGACTGGTTAGCCATCTGGTTTACCTAGACAATGCAACTGTGTTCCCCCCTGTAAAAAATAACACAGATTTATTTTTACTGACAGAAAGATTGTCCTGACACAGCATCAAGTGACGGAGGAATGTGAAAGCAGCAGGTGTGGTGTGGCTCTGTTCTCAAAGTGTGCACTCACATGTCCAGGTGACCCATGACCACGGCTGCGAACTGCGAGTGTCCACTTCACAGATTTTTCTTTCAATAAATACCATAGCTGTATGTTTTCTTCCCTGCGATTCTAACAGTTTTGTTTCTGGATTACTTATTGTAAGAATACAGTATATTAAACATACAGAATATGTTAACCAACTGTTCACGCTATCTGTAAACCTTCTGGTCAACAGGAGGCTATCAGTAAAGTTTTGGGGGGAGTCAAAAGTTATACGTGGACTTACGACGGCATGTGGGGGAGGCTGGTGCCCCTAACCCCTGCATCATTCAAGGGTCATCTGTATATTACACACCATCACCTGTATATTACAGACCAAATGTTAAGTGATAGTGGTTTCTCTGGGTAGTGGGATTTCAGATGATTTGTTTATATATATAAATACACATACAGAAACTTTGTATTTATGTACAGTTTCTAATTTTTCTAGTATAAGCAGCTCCTTTGATGTTCCTTTCTCAAAACAGTCGCTATAATTGTGCTAAGGGTATAAACAAGTATTCCTCCTCAGTCCAGAAAGGTGACTGATTGTAATCTAGTTTTGCCTGTAGGAAGAGAAGTGCTCCAAGGAGTGCTGGGCTGTTCGCTTGCTTTCCTCTCTCAAAAGATGGTGTTATGGTCTTTCCATCGCTCTCACAGGAGTTTGGTAGCATGAGTCAGTTCTCTATACCAGATCACCTCCCGGGGTTCCAGGAAAACTGAGAATCTAGACCTGTCATTGCAATGTAAAGGCCATCCAAGGTAGCCTCGGAGACCTTACCTGGAAAGCTAACGGGTCAACAACTGGCAGATGAGGGCAGGTAAGAAAATCCCCAAAGACACAATGAAACAGACACTGATGAGGTTGCAGGGCTTGCTGAGGCCACTAGCTGGAGTCAGGGTCAGGAGGACAGCCCAGGCCTCTAACTTGTTACCCAGCCTTCTTCTCCAGCCCTTGGGGCTGCCTTCTGGGCAGGGCAGGACTCAGGGCTTGGTTGTTGGCACAGAAGAAGTAAGTACAGACAGAAGGGAACGAAGAGGAGAGGATGGAAAAACAGACACAGCTGTACCCACCAGTGAATAAACATGTCGTCTGCGCCTATTAGACAGGCAGGACTTGGTAACTAAAATGTGGGCTAATTTTAGAAATGCAGTGAGTCTAAACAAGCCTCACTTAGACAATCAAAATGGAACCGTGAAAAGAGTAATTCCTTACCTCTGCCTTTGTGAAGCTGACACAAAACAGTCTTTGGACTGACTCTATTTTAATCAGTTATCTGAGACCAAGACACACCATCGAGACCCAGGAAAAGGCTCAAGGCTTTTAAGTGCAGCCAAGCCACGTGGCCACTACACTGTCCCTACCACCCAGCTGCAAGAGTCTTATTTCAGACTCAAATGCCTGCTGGCCTCGCTCGCCCAGGGGAGGAGCTCAGTCTGCAGCCAGGTCTTGCCCAAGTTCCCCTAGCCCTTGAAGGAGAGCAACCTCTAACTTGCAAGAAACTGGCTTTGCCTTTCTGCTTTCACATGCTCAGAGCTGCCGTATGTACCTGAATATCTAATCTACTAGAGCCTCCTTCACTTTCCCTCAAAACAGTGAGGGCTGCGTCTCTGCATCATTTCATTTTCTAACATTACAGGACAGTCTCAGTTCTTTTAAACAAAGCACTGCTGGGTGAAGAACATTAGTTGTAGTAACCTTAGCACCAGTGTGGCATGCTTCTAGAGGTCACCCGGATGGAAGCAGCCCAAACACAAAAGCCAAAAACCAGCAGACATGTCACAGATAAGTAATTAACCGTATTTTGCTGTGTATAATGCACACTTTATGCCCAAAGTTTTTGAGGGGAAAATAAAGATGTGCATTATGCATGTGTATAATGATTACATACCATGGGTACGATAATCCCGTGTATAATGCACACATACAACGTGGGTGCGCAGTATACATGGCAAAACATGGGATTCGGCACAAGACCCTATTATCACAATGGTTGTATGTTGCCGCAAACACCCTTTTAAGGGGCACATGGTAAGTTGTGTGACAGGATCAATGAAAAAAACCTGAGAAAAACAGAACAGTCCAGCGAATGGGTCCCAGTAGCGGGGTTGTTCAGCCAACTTGCACTGAAGATCGCATTGGGCTGGCATCTGTGACAAGGACATGAAGTCCCAAAGGTGAGAGGGAAGAGGCGGGAATCTACATTACATGAAATAGTATATGAAAGTGGAACTAAATTTACATCACTCTAAATGGACATCTGACCTGAAGAGTTTACTCCTGCAAGCTTGGATTAAGAACTATTTCGGATCTTCTCCTTGGAAACACGGGAGCTCACATTGTATCCAGGACTGCCTTATTTTTAGCTGGGTGTGCATTGCTCTATGACTCACATACATCAGGAGACCACCTCTCAGTCTGGAAACCACATGAAAAAATCACAAAGTCCTAAGTGTCATCTGACATTCACTCAGTTTTCCAACACTGACTAAGCACCCTCCAAAGGGGGGCCCAGGTACAGTGCTGGAGATAACAGTGGGTTATCTCCACCAAGCACCCACTGGCCGCTCCCTGGCTACAAGAGGTGCCCTGACTCACACCCAACGTCCCTTCCACTACACCCACCTTTGCCCTCTTTTTTTCACACATTCACCAACATGTTTTTCAAAATATGCTTGAACAGGACTTTACACTCCCAACACAGTGCTTTGCATGGCGGCATTCCATCATGAGAGTTTGCATGGATTTCATGTACCCCGAACAGAAAGATAAACACTGAAATGAGCTGACCAGTCCCCTGCTTTCATCTTGGTGAAGGGGAAAGGAACCCAGGGGTGCACATGCTGTCTCCTCAGGGGACACGTCAGTGCCTCTGAGCTCACAAGCCACTCAGGGACTATACGGGGTAAGGCCAACTGACTAGGACCTAACCGATAAATGTCATTTGGGAATTCAACTCTGTATTCAGAACTGCATTTCCACACTTGGAGTGACAGATCATGAACAGACCATGGTCCCTACAACTCAGCGCTTCACCAACATCTGCCTTAATGGAGCTTATGCTCCATTAAGGGGTGGGGCGAGGGGCTGTGAAACGGTATGGCAGACAGTGACACTCGCTGCCATGGAGGAACAAAGAGCAGGAACAGGAGTGCCGAGGCTTTCTGTTTTAAGCAGGGAGGACTTCTCTGAGCAGGGAACATGTGGGCAAAGATCAGACAGGTAAGGAGCAAGCCCTGTGCACAGCTGTGGAAATGTCCAGGCAGAAGGGCTAAGCGTAGAGGTCTGGAGTGTGCCCACACAGCCCAGGGGCTGGGCAGAGTGGGTGCCAGGAGAGTGGGAGGAGCTGAGGGCAGAGGGGCTTAGCGGGTGGTATGGGGAGATGGGCCAGGTGCTCAGCTACTGAAGGATGTCCACTCTCGCTCCTAGTGAGATGAGGGCCTGAAAATCAGGTTGTCCCATGGCTCTCCACATCCTGTACTATGTCTGGTGTGCTACTGTGGCTCCCCAAAAGTTCTGATTTCAATAGGTAGCTGCTGGAGGTGGGGAAGCCTGCAGTGCCTGGCCCACCTACAGCAGGCACAGCTTCTTCTTGGCCAGTTTGACTGGACTACACTTGGGCAAACGGTTCACAGTGTGGCCTCCATGCTCCCCAGGCAAAGCAGGTAAACATACGTGTAACCTGACCTGTCTACATGGAACAAACACTGTGGCCTGAGCCTCAAGCAACACAGCATAAGGAGGAGGGGGTAATGGCCAAGCGACAAGTGATGGTCACATAGTCAAATGACCACGTGAGGCCTTCTGCCTGGAGCAGCACAGAATTCTAGTTCTAAGATGAACCAGTTTTATTCAGCAGAGCCACCACTGCCCAAGTTTATTTCTCTTTTCTTTCAAGTAACTACCTACTTGAAAAAATGTAAGATTCCTAACTCTGTCATTCAGCCATTCCATGGAGGTCAGTCACCCGTGGTTCCAGCTCTCAGGTTGCTGCAAATCGAGCTGGGAAGCCAACGCACATTTGAGAGGAATTTACAAAAGGTACTCAGCAAAACCCAAAGGAGAATTCGTGATGGCAGGTGCTCCCGGTGAGACGAGGGGTGGTCTGTGGGGGGCACTGAGGAGGCCTCAGGTACTGGGTGGGCCCTGCTTAAGGCTCTGCAGGAAGGTGGACAGAGGTTCCTTGCCTGGGCCAACAGAGTCACTAAGAACGGGGGGACAGAGAAAGTTGTGGTCAAGGGCCCAGCCTCTCCAGCCAGACTGGCAGCTCCCGAGGGCAGCGACAGTCTTTGGGGCCAGCCCCTGCACAGCCGCAGGCAGCACACCGTGAGGAACCAGCCTGGCTGGTGCTCCTGGGCAGGAGCCCTCTTCCCCATCTTGTGGGCCCTGTTTCAGTGAGCAGTACCCCAGTCACCAAGGTGGATGCCTGAGTGGCCTTCCAGACTTTTCTCTGCACCTTAATCCTTGACTTGTCAGCAAGTATTGCTAATGCTTGGAAAGCTTTCAGACCCACTATCTCATCTACTGGTCAGGTTTAAGGAGAAGTCTGGACTTGGCCCTGTGTCCCAGATCTCTAACACTCTGCATGCCAGCCTCCCCAAACGGTAATCTGCCCTTCCCCAAACCCACCCCGCCCCCACCAAGGGATCCCTCCACAGATCCTTCTCTCAGTCTCCCAAACACTCTCCCACCCTCTTTCCAGAAAACCTGACCCTTTCCTGAAATTCCCTACCAGGGGATCTTTCGTCCCTCACTCCTCTCCCCTACCAGAGACACTGGGACTCACCTACTTGTATGAGCACATGGCACAGGTTTGTTAAATAAGCAAATCCATGAGGTTTGGCGTTAACTTAAATTGACTAGGTTTCCCATCCCATTATTCTTAACCTAAATGTACCCCCCTCCCCCAAATGCTACTGGGCCAGAGCACAGCCTCAGCTGAGATGCAGTCCATGCTTCTTGATGAAAGTGCTTTTGTTTATGGCCAGAAATCCAGACAGGAAGGAAAAAACAAAACCAAACCCTTTCTTGAGTCATGGTCAACTAACTCTAGGGAGCAGTTTTCATGTTGGGGCCGGGAAAGCCCACATTTCCCTTGGCCCATTGTTTCGGGAGGGCTGGGTCTGAAGCCCTGTCCCCCATTATTCAGCAGCCTTGGGCAAGTCACTGAGTAGCTCTGGCTGCTTTGTGCCTGTGCTACCTCCCGGGGCTGCTGTGATGACAACATAGGGGACAGCACTGCCAGGGGGTACACAGCGCAGGGAAAGGGTGCACACTGCAAATGAAATTTCATTCCTTTCTGTTTCCTCAACTTGTAAACTGTAAGGCTACTGCTAATTAACACTATGACAACCATATTTCAATTCTTCCTCAACTAATAAGGGGTTAGGATTCTCCTCAGACCCGACCCAGGGCAACACATCCATGCTTTTCTACTGTCTTACACCTTCCCTGGCCTCTATTTCTCCTTGAAGGAAAAGCGCAGACACTGGAATAGATCTGAATTCAGACTGAATCAACACTTATTGAACACATTATGTGTCTGGCATGGTCACAGTTTTTACTGGACCCTCATGACACCTCCTTGTGATAAAAATAGATGGCATGGGATCACCCAGTGAATAGACCACACAAGGGCTCATAGCACCTACAGACTACGTGCACCAAAAAGGTGATGACAAACATCTTCTGGAAACACATCGTAACTGCTTTTGTGGAAAGCATCAGAATGCCACTGGACTTCCTTACCCTGCATTGCATGGTTTTGTACTTTGTGTGATGTTAGGAAACCCTAGGCTTTGCAGCACACACCGGGGGTATAGGTCTTCATGTGGCCCAGTTATTCCTTTCCACCTACCACAGGTGCAGCAAAGTGAGGCTTTGGGAAGGCAAATGCCTGTCACACAGCTTGGAAGTAACCAAAGGGCTTCCAGAGTGGTCTGCCGAATCGGGGCAGTTCTGGACCCAGAATCCCACCATTGTCACGAGAGCCTGCTGATTCCCAGAGTAGCAGTAGGTGTGGGGAGGCCTGCAGGCTCAGGAGTACCAGACCTGCACATCCCTTGGTGGCTGGCACTCTCAGGGAGGGGTTCTGCTCCAGGCCCTGGCCCAGCAACCCCTCTCCTCTGCAGCACTAAATTGCAGTGCAGGGAGCTGTCTTCCCAGAGACTCTCTGGAAGAATCCTGATTGTGTAGAGAGGATACAGCAGCCTTTTGTGGGGTCCTAGAAAAAAAGCATACTTCCATTCTGTGCATTCCCATTTTCAAGTCCCTTCATGGGGGCACAATAAACCTCATGCCACTGATGCTGGCCTGGCTCTCCTGTCTCCTCCCACTAAGGACCAACATTTTCTGTAGGAATTCCCACTGCTTCCCACCAGCAAGACTTCCCTCCTCCACGTAAGGACAGAAACATCAATATAAGATGCCCTAACTTTAACTGCCACACTTCTCTATGTCCTCTACGAGGAAAAATGTGTTTTTGAAAGTTGAGATGTATTTTCACAGGACCTGTCCCTTCTGTCCCTCTAAGTCAACTGAAAAAGGTGCAGGGGTGTCCAACCCATAGCCTGTGGGCCACATGCAGCCCAGGATGGCTGTGAATGTGGCCCAACACAAAAGCGTAAATTTACTTAAAACGTTGAGATTTTTTTTGTGATTATGCGTTGCAATACATTTAATGTGTGGCCCAGAGATGCCAGGTTGGACAGCCCTGGTTAGGGGATAGTGTCCGTGGCCAGAGAAAAAGTACCTGGATCCAAGGGACTTAAAGTTCATCCACTGGGATCTGCAGCCCTGTTCCCCTAGAGCTTTAAAAAACACACCAAACCAGCAGCTTTCAAACCAGGCAAGCTTATAGTGTAAAGAGCAGAAACAGAGCATGCAAGCTAATGACAGAAATCAATCATTGCCCATGTGATCTGCTGGGGCAACCTGGCCATCAGGGCACATTCCATCAGCTCCCCCTCAAAACAACTTTGGTTCCTGATTATTCTGTGTCACACAATCCACGTTTCTGCTCTCAGGTGATTTAAAACCACAATTTAAAAATCTTTGTAAGAGCCCATATAAAGCTCTTTTCTGGTTCCAGAGGCCCAGTCCATGGAAAAACCTCCAGCTCCTCAGGGATGGGAGACAAATTTTCAAATACCCAGGGCTTCTGTTAGTTTTTTTTTTTTAAGTAAGAATTATTCTAAAATCTACTCAATTATAAGTATGATTAATTATTTAGGAGGGAACTAGACTGATGTTTGCAACTTTAGCACACATAAAAAAAGATGAGCTGTTGGTTAGATTCATGATAAAATATGGTAAAATGTTATACATTCTAGATGGAGTTCTGTAGGTATTCACTGTAAAATTTCTTCAACTTTTCTATATGTTCGAAACTTTTCATGGGCAGAGAGCAAGGCAGAGCTGGCCTATCTCTCCCACCTGACTCTTAGGTTAGCCTTGAGGGAAGAAACAAAATACCAATACACACTTGCCTCGGCATTGCCCTGCCTTGTCCAGTGGCAAACCACAGAATACATACAAAATTGGCATAAATGCTATACCCCGGGATCTCCATCCTCCTTACTCCAGGTATGCCTTGGTATGCCTGAGGATTATCTGGGGAGCTTATTAAACAGCGAGTCCTGGACCACATCCCATAACCTCTAGGAGGAGGCCCCCAAAATTGGCCTTTTTACCGAGGGCCTCGGTGATTCTGATGCAGAGGACCTTCGGCCCACTCAGAGAAACTTACAGCTGTTTGCTCCTTACCTGACACCTGTTGAGAGGACACCTGGGAACATTTAGAGAAAAACAGAAACACACACACACACAACCATAAACGAGTTAAGTGCCCAAACCCAGGTTCACATGACGCGTGAGTTCAACCAAGATCGTGGATGGCAATGAAGCTGAGCCCAAAGCCAGGCAAAGCCACTGCCTCCCAACCTGGTCCAGGAGCTCGCGGCCGACAGTGGGGTCACCGAGGAGCTCAGCAAAAACTTCTTCATCGCCATGACCCTCGTCACAATCCCCTTTCCTTGAGAAAACAGTGGAAAACCGAACATGGTGTTTCCTCTGCCTGCCTTACAACAGGATGTGGGAGCTGTGATAAGCGGGCGCCGGGGCCCGGCAGCCCCCCGCGGCACCGAGTCCCTCCGCCCACCCAGGCCTGGCTGTCACTGCAGCCCCACGGGTGACCCGCCAACCCAGCAACAGTACGTCAAAACCCCGAGGACCTCTCTGGATCGCATCAGCGTCCTGGGAGAAGGCGACGGACACGCTGCGCCGACCCCAATGTCCCTTTACCTCGAGAGAACGGGCGCTCAAGTCCGAGCAAAGCCAACAGGAGCCGGGGTCCAACCGCTCAGAGGACTAGACCTTTAGCCCCGTGGGGCTTACGCGCACACCGCCCACCACCCGCCTAAAGGTCTCTGGGAAATATAGTCCATCCGTGTACCCCAAACGCAATCTGCGCACCATGGGGACTACAGTGTCCACCATGCACCGCGAGAGCGCCGCGGGCGGGGGCGGCAGAAGGGGTCCGCGGTCCTAGGTCATCCCTACCCTACGAGGGGCACGAGCGCGCAGTCCTGCCCGCGGGGGGGGCTCTGGGAGAGGCCGACTCGAAGGGCCCAGGTGACTCACCGTTTCCCCGGCTCGTGCGGCAGCCGCAGCAGCAGGAACCGCGACCTCCGCAGGTCGTCGTCGCGCGTCTGTCCTAGGGCAGGCAGGCTTTGGAGCAGGGCCGAGGCTTGTGGCGTCACGGGGGGCGGGGCCATGAAGTCAGGGTGTGGGCGGGGCCAGGGCAACACGTGCCAAGCCCTGATGACGTCAGGAGCGCTTCGCCTGCACGTGGCAAGCGGGAGGGCCTAGGTGCCCTTTATTCTAGCGAGAGAGTGACTGGGATATAGGGGAAGGAACTTATTAGCTCTCCGTCTTGTCCACGCCAGCACTTGGACATTAATCAGAGGAAGCGTACCTTCCTTTCTCCAGGCTGTATCTGAGTTTAGGCGCTGTACGTTCTGTAGACATGCATTGAATGGAAGATTTTTGTTGCCTGATGTGCACTTTCCCAGCTGAGATTAATAAGGCAACACTCTTACTGTTTCAGCTCTAATATTGGAAGGAAGGGTCTTTTTTGTGTATGTTTAGTGCCACATATTTTTCTCATTCTTATGCTTTTTGGTTGGTAATTTTTAAAAATAGTTTATTTTTTACTGTATTTTCCCTTACCATTTATACCCCTTTTACTCTCTTTAACCTCAACCTAACCCCACCCCTACCTCCATCCCAGAGCTGTCACCCTGCTCTCTGAGTCCGTCTGTCACTATTTTGCTTTTTAAAATGGCTCCCAAGTATAGTGCTGAAGCGCTGCCTAGTGTTCCTAAGTGCAAGAAGGCTGTGATGTGCCTTACAGAGAAAATGGGTGTGTTAGATAAGCTTCCTACAGGCATGCATTACATTGAGTCCAGTGTTAGCAAATCAATAAACAGTTGTCTTTAAATAGAAACACTCATTAACGTGGTTATTTATTGATCCATATGCGAGTGTGACCAAAGGCTGGCAGGAACCTTACCCTGTATTGTCCCAGGTGCAGTGGTTCAATATTTGCTGATTCAGTGTTCATGGCAAATTTACGGACCATAACCACTAATAATGAGACTCAACTGTATTTGATTCAATTGATATTTTAAAGAGTCATTCTGATTGCTGTGGAAAGAATGGTTTATACCAAGAGAAGCAATTAGGAAGCTAGGAGACCAACACAGATGTAATTCAATTTTTTCTACTCTCTACGTTTAAAAAAAGTAAAAAGAAACAGGTGAGTTAAATTTGAGTTAAATTTAAGTAATATATTCATTTAACCCAATATATGTAAAATACTGTTTAAATATTTAATCAAATAAAAAATCATCAGAGATGTTTTACATTCTTTTTCCACATTAACTTTTTGAAGTCCAGTGTGTTTTTAACACAGCACATCCCATTAGTCACATGTGGCTTGTGGCTACCATATTGGACAGTGCAGATAACAGAACATATATTACTTTGCTCGTTCAACCAAGCGAGGTCTTGTTTTGGAAATATACAGAACAGAATAAATCCCAATCTCTGTTCTCAAAGTGCACACAGGCTAGCTAAGGAGACTGTACAATACAATAGCTTGTGCTGAAGACTTCAAACCAAAGTGCAACCTTTGCAAGGTTGAGTAGTGAGTACCCATAGGAGGGAGGCTTCAGAGAGAAGAGGGACATTGAAGTTGGGACTTTAAGGATGTATAAGAGTTCTGTGGGGAAGGGCACTCCAAGCAGTGAGAACTGATTATGAAAGTTCAAGAGAAATGACATGCAAAGTGTCTCTGGGGAATTGCAAACAGTTCTTTTTAGTGGGACTGTAGGGTGTGACGTGGGAGGACAGAAGGTGGGGAAAGATGAAGGTCTTACAGGTCGGTGTATGGAAGGTAGTGTTTATCCTGTTTAGTAGTGATGGGGAACATTGAGACTTTGAAGCTGAGTGATAGGACCAGATCTGTGCTTTAAGCAGACTACTCAGGCAGTTTGAAAAGTGGAGGAATAGGAGGTGGGAAAACCCATTGAGGAAGGGAAGGGACTCTGGGATAGATACAGGAAAGACACTAGAGACTGAGAAGAGGGAAGGCAAAGAGTGATCCACAGTGCCCCCATGCAGGAGGGTCAAGTAGAACAGGACGTGCAAACCGTACCACCCTAAAAGCCGAGTAAAAATTGGCTGACCCTCCAGAGTCCACCAAAAAGCAGAAGGTTTGGGAGCCAGTGAGAGCCTAAAGTTTACTGAGATGGAACTGGGTTCATGTCTTGGGCCATATTGCTGTATGGCTTTGTTCAAAAATATGTAAATTTTCTAACCCCAAAATGAGGATAAAGATAATGCCAGTTTGATAGGGCTGTTGCTAGGATGGAATGGCTTCCTGCAGTTAGGTCACTTGACATGGTGATTGGCATGTGCTGGCACTCCGTGCAAATGGTAGCTGTATGGTTCCCTCAAAAAAAAAAAGAAAAGAAAATGGAGCTGCTGTCTCCCGCTTGCTGTTAATAGGAATCAAAGAATAAATGAAATAGGTGAATTATGTTTGCACTTAAAGCTAAAGGCAAATGTTCCTCAAAAGGTTAAGCATTCCTCACCCCGAACTCTCCTCCTAGGAATATGCCCAAGAGAATGGAAACATGTACACATGAAAACCTGTTGCCAGATGTCAGCAGCATTTGTTCACATTCACCAATGCCAAAACGTGGAAACAATCCATCAGCTGCGATCTGTCCATACGCTGGCATGTTACTCAGCCATAAAAAGGAATGAAGCTCAGACACACACTGAAACGTGGGTGAACCTTGGAAATGTGATGCTTGGTGAAAGAAGCCAGGCACATAAGACCACGTATGGTACAATTGTATTGATATGAAATGTTCAGAATAGGTGGACCCACAGAGACAGAAATATGAGTCGGTGCCAAGGACTGGGGCAAATGGTGGGGGCGGGAGGGTGGTCACTGCTAACGGGTGAAGGGTTTTCTTTTAGGGATGATCTAAAATGTTCTAAAATTGATTGTCACGATGTTGGCACAACTCTGTGAATATTAAAAGCCTTGAATTATATACTTAAATGGGTAAATGTGAATTATACCTTAAGCAGTTGCCAAAAATATAAAAATAGGGAGAGACGGTACCCAAAGCAACTTGGAAGAGTTCAGACAGATAATGAAGCAACAGACTAAAGGCAGGCATCTCTGTGCAGAGCCGGGTTGGTCTGATCCATCCTGTTTGCTGTGAGAAGCTTCATGGGGCATGTTCGAGACCAGGAGCCTATGACTGCGCCGGCAGGTGCCGTTGGTAGTCTTGCAGTGCAGCTGCTCATCTCACATTTTCCTGGGGAATGTTCGCTTTCTGCAGACACCTGCCCTCCACGTGAACATGCACATATGGCTCCTTCCATGTCACCTGCTCCTTCCTGGCCTCCAAGACTCACACCTGTTCTACAGAGCCAGCTGCCCTTTATTTTTAGTCCAGATTTTACCATAACTGGAGCAGCTGGAGCACTTTTGACCCAGCACACCTTCAGTGACAGGTTTCTTTGCACCTGGTGGCCTCCTTATGTTGCAGGATGAACACCAGTTGCCTTCAGTGGGGCCGGTTCATGGGGTTCCTGATAGCTGTTGGCCTTCCAGGTTGTGCTGAAAACAGCCCACAGATGGGGAGAGAGGGCCCTCTTCCATCTTCTCTGCAACCAGTGCCATCTGCTGGCAAAAGGGTGGCGCTGGGAATGCGGTGAATTCTTCTGTCTGCCTTCTCTACTTGGTGCCTGCATGACAGGGTGCTGGGGATAATGTTCATCCCTCTAGTTTAGTTCTCTTAAGTCTAGAGTTAAAATTAGGCCTTATTCCTACATTGAGACCTATAAGGAAAAGGGAATGTATTTTAAGTATTGAGCTTGATGCATTTTCACAAACCTCACTTGTTAGTACAACCAGCACCAGGTTACCAAGACAGAGTGTGACCACCCCCCAACCCCCCACTCCCCACCCCCACCCAAGCAGCCTCCTCTGTACCCTTCCCACTCACTGTCTTCCCACAAGGAGTCACCTGACCTACTCCTAAGAGTAGATTTTTTTCGCCTGTTTTTGTATCTTCTGTTACAAGTTGGAGTCAGTTGGATCACATGGTGTGCAGCTTTTGTAATGCAACACCATGGGTGACTAAGGGGGCTCCATCCTTTGGAGCAGAGCCTGAACATCATGAAGGGTACCTCTCTCCTCCCATAATCCTCTCTCTGTCTCCTCCTCAGCCCTTTCTTTTATCAAGCTGATTTATCATTGGCTTGAAAGCTTCGAATGAAATCATGTAATCATTTTGGAAGTTGCAGTTAACATCCCTGAGCACTTCCTTTTTGCCAGGCTCCAGTACAAGCACTTTATACACATACCTCTCTTGATTCCCACTAGGAGCCTATGCACATTTACCTAAAGTTGAATGAAGGTGTAGCATGCTTAGAGTTGCAAATCCAGTGGCTGGCAGACCCTCACTCTTCTCATCCTAGACTGACGGTCTCTCACTGCCCAAGTTGCTTACCAAAGCCATTATGAGCCAGCACACACATGGGGTGAAAGTGGAAGCTCTCATGCTCAGGCCGCTCTTTGCAAAAATCTGTCTTTATGCCCAGCACAGAACAGGAAGGAAACCCACACCCCTGTGGAATCCATATGGTTGGGTCACTGATTTGTTTGGATTGTTGCAGATTCCCAAACCGTTGATACAGAAAAGCATACTTATCAGAAGTGAACAACATGATACATTTTCACTAAATGAACACAGCAGATGTGCCCATTCATTCATTCATTCATTCATTCCCAGCAGCTCAGGCTGCCTTCCAACCATGAGGCCAACCCAGAATCCCCACGCTCCTGACTTCTAACAGTAAAGATTAGCTTTCTCCATTTTTGTACTTTTTATAAAAATGGATTCATACAGGATGAGCTCTTTTCAAAATGGCTTCTTTTGCTCAGTTTTATATCTATGAAAGTCATCCATATTGTGACACACAGCTGTCAATATTCATTCTCATTGCAGTATGTTGATCCATTATGTGACTATATCACAGTTTGTCTGTTTTACTCTTCATGGGCATCTAGGTAATTCCCACACGGAACTTTTGGCCATTATGATATTGCTGTCACAGGCATCCTAGTGCATGGTGTGAGCCTATTTCTGTTGGGCACCTGTCGAGGGGTGGAATGGGTGGGTCGTAGCATGTGCCTATGTTCAGCTCTGTAGACCCTGCCACATCATTTCATAAAAGTGCTTCTACCAATTCCCACTCCACCAGAGCATTTGAATGTTCTTCTGGTCACATCCTAACTAACATTTGGTATGCTAGACCTTCACATGTTAATGCTAAATGATTCTAAACAGAAACATAAATTATTTCAACGTTAAGATCTCTTATGTAATATTTCTATCATTAATATGACTCATGAGGGGACTTCCGGCCAAGATGGAGGCGTAAGCGGACACACTGTGCCTCCTCTCACAACCAAAATTAAGGATAACAAATATTTAGAAACAAGAAAACAAGCAGAACTGAGAGAAAATTGAACTGTAAGGAAGTCCAACAACCATTCATCCAGACCAGTAAGAGGGGTGGAGTCGTGGCAGGAAAAAGTGGAGGTGCGGACCCAGGAACGCAAGCAGCAGCGGCTGGCAGGTCCCAGGTGCACAGGCGGCAGCTGGCGGACCCCGGGCACAGGGGGGCAACTGCGCAGACCCAGTGAGGCCACACAAGGTGGCTGGCTGACCAGGTGGTCCCACATTCGAGCACGCAGACGGTCCAGGCAGAGGGGAAGTGGCGGAAGGGACTGAACCCAGGAGAGAGCGGAGCAGGCGCCATTGTTCCCTCTCAGACCCCGCCCCCACATACAACATCACAACTCAGCGACTGGGCTGCCCCCCCCCACACTGGGGAGCGCCTGAGGCTCCACTCTTCACTACATAACACCATGTGCGCATGTGCACAAATAATCCAGGCGAAGGGGAAGCAGCGGAAGGGACCGGAGTCCAGGAGAGAGTGGAACAGGCACCATTCTTCCCTCTTGAACCCCGCCCCCACCTAAGCGTCACAACTAGCGACTGGGCTGTCCCGCCCTGAGGAACACCTAAGGCTCCATCCCTCATACGTAACAGCTGCGACCAGACTAAAACCAAACCAAACCAAACAAACAAACAAAAAAACACACCAAAAAATGGCTCAAACCAGAGAACAAATGAAAGCCCCAGAGCCAATTCCTCTAAGCCATGAAGAGATAGCCAACCTATCAGATGCACAGTTCAAAGCACTGGTCATCAGGATGCTCACAGAATTGGTTGATTTTGCTCACAAACTAGATGAAAAAATGCAGGCTACAATACGTGAAATGAAGGAAGACGCATGGGGAACCGATAGAGATGGGCGGAAAACTGGGACTCAAATCAATGGAGTGGACCAGAAGGAAGAAACTAACAACCAAACAGAAAATGAGGAAGAAACAAGATTTCAAAAAAATGAGGAGAGGCTTGGGAACCTCCGGGACATCGTTAAACGTCCCAACATCCGAATTATAGGGGTCCCAGAAGGGGAAGAAGAAGAGCAACAAGTGGGAAACTTATTTGAACAAATAATAAAGGAGAACTTCCCCAATCTGGCAAAGGAAATAGACTACCAGGATGTCCAGGAAGCTCAGAGAGTCCCAAAGAAGTTGGATCCAAGGAGGAACACACCAAGGCACATCATAATTACATTAGCCAAGATTAAAATGAAGCAGAGAATTCTAGAAACAGCAAGGGATAAGGGGACAGTCACCTACAAGGGAGTTCCCATCAGACTGTCAGCTGATTTCTCAAAAGAGACCTTCCAGGCAAGAAGGGGCTGGAAAGAAATATTTGAAATCTTGAAAAGCAGGGACCTACATCCAAAATTGCTCTATCCAGCAAAGCTGTCATTTAGAATGGAAGGACAGATAAAGCACTTCTCAGATAAGGTCAAGTTAAAGAAGTTCATCATCACCAAGCCCTTATTATATGAAATGTTAAAGGGACTTACCTAAGAAAAAGAAGATAAAAAATAGGACAGTAAAAAGACAGCAAACTCACAGATATTAACAACCTCACCTAAAACAAAAGCAAACTAAGCAAACAGCTAGAACAGGAACAGAACCACAGAAATGGAGATTATATGGGGGGTTAGCAACAGGGGCGTGGGAGGAGGAGAGAGGGGGAAAAGATACAGAGAATAAGTAGCATAGACGGTGGGTAGAAAATAGATGGGGGGAGGGCAAGAATAGTGTGGGAAATGTAGAAGCTAAAGAACTTATGACACATGGACATGAACTAAAGGGGGGAATGTGGGTGGGAGGGGGTGTGCAGGGTGGAGGGGAATGATGGGGGAGAAATGGGACAACTGTAATAGCATAATCAATAAAATATATTAAAAAATAAAATAAATAAATTTTCTAAAAAAAAATATGGCTCATGAGAATTGACAGCTCCTTTGCACCTATTATCCATTTAGCAAATGTTTGCTGAGCTCCTTCCCATGTACTGGGCTCTGTGGTCTGGTGCTAAAGAGACAGAGAAGAAGATGAAAGATCTTAGTCCTGAAGGAGCTCTAAGAATGTTCTGTCCTCTGGTCTCAGCTCAGATGTCACCTCCACAGACACCTGAGCACCTGCTGCTATTATCTTTTTGCCTGCTTTGTTTTTTTCATAACACTTCCTGTCATTTAAAGTATTGGCTTGGCCAAAGAATCTGTTTAATTTTTTCTGTAAAATAAAAGATACGTTTTTCATTTTCAACAATAACTTTATTGATGTGGCTATTTTGAATATGTTGGCTATCTCCCACTATTGGATTCTAGTGGGTAGAGGCCAGAGGTGCTACTAAACATCTTCCAATGCATAAGACAGCCCCACAGCAAAGAATTACTTGGCCAAAATGTCAGTAATACCAAGAGACTTTGCAAATCACTTTTGACATGTTCGATCAGTCAGAGCACCTTCTCCATACACTGCACAAATATTTTCTTTTGGCATTTCACTTGTGTTTTTATCTTTCTTCAAATAATAAAGCATAATATGTCAAGATGTTGCTCATACCTTTTCATCTTCAGTATTAAAATGGCTACACAAAAACTCACCAATTTGGTAAGATTTTAAATGCACTCTGACCCCGAATAGCTGCTGCAATTTTGAGAAAGAAGAGCAAAGTAGGAGGGATCACAATACCTGATACCAAACTCTATTACAAGGCCACTGTAATCAAAACAGCCTGGTACTGGCATAAGAACAGGCATATGGACCAGTGGAATAGAACAGAGAGCTCAGAAATAAACCCAAGTCTCTATGGTCAATTAATATTCAACAAAGGGGGCAACAACATAAAATGGAGCAAATATAGCCTCTTCAACAAGTGGTGCTGGGAGAACTGGACAGCTATGTGCAAAAAAATGAAACTCAAGCACCAACTTACACCATACACAAAAATAAATTCAAGGTGGATAAAAGATTTAAATATAAGCCGTGACACCATTAAAGTCCTAGAGGATAACATAGGCAGGAAAATCTCAGATATTTCACACAGCAACACTTTTACTGGTATGTCCCCTAGAGCAAGGGACATAAAGGAAAGAATAAACAAATGGGATCTCATCAAAATGAAAAGCTTCTGCATGGCTAAAGAAAACAGTATTAAAATAAAAAGAGAACCAACCATATGGGAAAAACATATTTGCCAATGATACCTCAGACAAGGGTTTAATCTCCAAAATATATAAAGAACTTACATGACTCCACTCTAAGAAGACAGGCAACCCAACTAACAAATGGAAAAAGGAATTGAACAGACACTTCTCCAAGGAGGGCATACAGAGGATCCAGAGACACATGAAAAGATGCTCAGTATCACTAGCTATCAGAGAGACGCAAATTAAAACCACAATGAGATACCACTTGACACCAGTCAGAATGGCCTTCATAAACAAAGCAACAAACAACAAGTGTTGGAGAGGTTGTGGAGAAAAGGGGACCCTAGTGCACTGTTGGTGGATTGCAGACTGGTACAACCACTATAGAAAACAGTATGGAATTTTCTCAGAAAACTAAAAATGGATCCGCCTTTTGACCCAGCAATTCCACGGCTAGGATTATATCCTAAGAACCATGAAACACCATTCCAAAAGAACCTATGCACCCCAATGTTCATAGCAGCACAATTTACAACAGCCAAATGCTGGAAGCAACCTAGATGCCCATCAATAAATGAATGGATCAAGAAACTATGGTATATTTACACAATGGAATTCTATGCAGCAGAAAGAAAGAAGGAGCTCCTACACTTTGCGACAGCATGGATGGAATTGGAGAGCATCATGCTAAGCGAAATAAGCCCGGTGGTGAAAGACAAATACCATATGATCTCACCTTTAACAGGAACCTAAACAACAAAACAAACAAGCAAGCAAAATATAACCAAAGACACTGAAATAGAGAACAGACTGACAGTCACCAGAGAGGAGGGAATTTCAGGGGAAAGGGGGAAGGGTTTACAGGAACAAGTATAAAGGACACATGGACAAAAAGTAGGGGGGTGGAAATGGGAGGGAGGTGGGGAGGGCTGGGTGGGTGGGCTGGGATGGGAGTAAAAGACAGAAAACTGTACTTGAACAACAATTAAAATAAAATAAAAACTATTTTAAGGATCAACTAAAAATAAAACATATATAACTTCATTATTAAAAAATAAAAATAAATGCATTCTGAGATGACAGCTGTCACAATACAATCAAACAAAATTGTTTCAAATGATGTCAAAGACAACTAAGCACTACTAGAGCTATTGCACAGAAAAAAACTAAACAAACTTTTTGGCCAACCCAATACTTTATTTATCTATTTGTTTAATCATTTAACATCTTCATGAGGGCAGGACTCTTATCTGTTTGGTGTTCTCTAGCCCCCAGAACAGTTCCTGGTATATAGTCAACATTCAGTAAATACTTGCTGCATGAACAAATGATTGAATAAGTGATAAGCAGGATGAGAGCTGAGATGTTAAATTCAAGTCCTGGCCATGCCACTTATTAGAAAAGTGTGACCTTCAGGAAATTACTTATTTTCTGATCTTTATTTCCTCATCTATAAAACAATAGTAACAGTGCTTGAACTAGCAGAAGAGAGAACTAGTGAGCTTGAAGCTAGATTGATAGAGATTATGCAATCCATAAAACAAAGAGAAACTAGAACGAAGAAAAATAAACAGAGCCTCAGAGAAATGCAGGACACCTTTAAGTATACTAATGTATGTGTAACAGGAGTATCAGAAGGAGAGGACAAAAAAAAGGAACAGAAGAAATATTTAAAGAAATAATGCCTGAAAAAAACCCAAACATACCTCCAAAAAACCCATTAATCAACACATCTAAGAATCTCAACAAATTCCAAGGAGGAAAAATCCAGAGATCAGCGCCCAGTTACATTATAGTTAAGAGACAAGGCAAAAATAACCTTGAAAAGAGAAAGAGAAAAATAATTCATTGATACCAGTAGACAGTCTGTTCAGAGTACTAGGTCTCCTTCCTCAGCCAAGATGGCAGCAGGAGGAGATTCTTACACTGAATGTGTGGACGGCTAGCAAGATAATTGGATAAAAGAAGAAAAGTCCTTTCCCATCCTCCCTTACCAGATTGGTGGTAGGGCCAGGGGAAGAAAAGCACGTGTACAAAAGAAGTCAAAATGGCATAGGGGAGGTGCTAGACCAAAAGGCCTATCAGTCTAGCCTGGAGAAAGAAGGGATTGGTTGGGAGGTGGACCCACCTGAAGCATGTGAAAGTTTGGGAAGTTGATTGCCATTTTTAAGAGAGCACCTGGTCCATCTCTCACCCAAGCTAATATAAACCCAGGGAAACAAAGAAGAAGCCGTCTTTCTTGCTCTTGCTCACTCTGGCTCATGACCTATACTCACACTGTGCACTTGCCTATTCTTTCCATGGGTCATGTGGCCTTAGCAGCCATGTGGCCTGTGGCCTCTAGTGGGGAGTCTCTCTCTTGCTCACCTGGTGATGTGCTCGTTTGTGTTTGTGCACTCTCTCTCATGGGAATACGCAACCCAGCAGCCCTAGCAGCCACATGGCCCATGGCCATGCAGGCTCCATACGCAGGCTCCAGGAGGGAGCGTGAAATGGACAGCAGCTGGGAACAAGCTAAGCTACCTGGATGGGGACTGATGACTGCTTAGCAGCTAACTGTAGACCCCAAAGAGTGTAATTTAAAATAGAACAGGAATTCTGGACACTGCCTTTTGTCTTGGTTTTCTGGAGGAGATGAGCTTTGAAACGGGAGTCCAGCATTCTCCCAGATCGTGCAGCATCTGAACACAACCTCTTTCCTTTTATTCCAGCATCTGCCTCACAGGTCTGGCTTTTGCTCACAAGTTTGGTGACAGGTGATCAAACTTCCATTTTCCGGGGGACGGGTTTGGTTCGGTTACATCACCACTACAAGAGAACCCCAAGTATGATTAATAACTAATTTATCACTAGAAACAATGGAGCCTAAAAGGCAGTGGGATAATATACTGTATTCATATAGCTAAAACAAAAATAAGGGTAATCCTTGCCTAGTGGTATTATTGTTTGGATTAAAGAAACCGTAAATTCAGTGTCCGACCACAATGGTTCCATGAACATATTATTAAGGATCATATAGTGTATCTTCAGATTATCTTTAAGTTCTTTTGTGTTATTTAATCCATCTTATGTGAGTCAACAGCGGCAGCTCAATGTTGTACGGCAGAAGGTAAAAATCAGCCTTCCCATACTCATCCAGTGGTTTTAGGCAAAAGAAGCATATATCTCCACTTGTGGTTCTTCCTACGGAAAAGCTGTCTGCAAATGACTCTGTTTTATTCATTCAGTCATTTAGTGTTTATTAAGCACCTACTATGTGCTAGGAGCTATTGCCTGGTGGAGAGAAGATATCATCTCCCTCATGGGCTCACAGAGTAGTTGGAGTGAACGGTGCTAATCAAATAGTCACATAAACGATAATGAGAAGCATGCAAAGGAAAGACATGAGAAACACTAAGATCCCAGAGTAGGTGGCCTTTACCATAATCAAGGATGTGGGGAACGCGTTGCTTGGAAAGTGATGGCTCTGTTGCGGTCTGAAAGATAAGTGGGAGCTTTCTTTCTCAAATAAGATGGAAGGAAAAAAATATTTCAGCCAGGGAGATATCATGCGCCAACAGCCTGTAGCAGGAGGGAATAGAACAAGGACAAAGGGACTAAAAGAAAGTTAATTTGAACGTTATGTGTCTGTAAGTTGTTAATACCAGAATATATAAAGAAGTCCTACAATTCAACAACTACAAATAAACAAACTGATTTAAAAATGGGCAAAAGACTGAAGAAGGTATACAAATGGCCAATAAGCATATGAAAAGATGCTCAACATCACTAATCATTAGGGGAATGCAACTCAAAATCACCATTAGGGTGGCTATTATCATAAAAACAGAAAATAGGACATTCTGATGAGGATGTGGAGTAATTGGAACCCTTGTGCATTGTTTGTGAGATTGTAAACTAACACAACCACCTGGAAACAGTATGGCAGTTCCTCAAAAACTTAATCATAGAATTGCCATGAGATTCACAAATCCACTTCTGGGTTAGAGAATTGAAAGCAGGGGATTGGATAAGTATTTGTACTCCCATGTTTACAGCAGGATTATTCATAACACCCAAAATATGGGTGCAACCCAACTGTCCGTCATCCATTGGCAGATGAGAGGATAAGCAAAATGCAGTACTGTATACACATTCAAGGGAATATTATTCAGCCTTAAAAAGTAAGGAAATTTTGGACTGCCAGCCAAGGTGGAGGTGTAGGTAGATATGCTTCGCTTCCTCGTACAGCCAAAAGAAGGACAACCACCAATTTAAAAACAAAAAACAACCAGAACTTCCAGAAAAATCTAACTGTATGAAAGTCTGGCAACCAAGGAATTAAAGAAGAAACATTCATCTAGACTGGTAGTGGGGGTGGAGAGGATGTGTGGCAAGGCAGCTGAGCAGGTGGGTGAGGTGGCAGCTGGTGGACCAGGTGGTCCCACATTTATGTGCAGATAAGCCAGGGGGAACAAATAGGGATCGAGACAGACCACACAACCCAGGGGTCCAGCATGGGGAAAGAAAGCCTTAAAACCTCTGCTGGTAAAAACCTGTGAGTGTTGTGGTGGAGGAAGAAACCCTCGGCCTCACAGGAAAATTCTTTGGAGAGATGCACAGGGCTCTAGAATGTGTACAAACCCACACACACGGGAATCAGCACCAGAAGGATAAAATTCGCTTGTGGATAGTGGGGGAAGTGACTGAAAGTGGGGCAAGAGCTGAGCAAGTGGCATTATTCCCTCTCTGACCCCTCCCCCACATACAGCACCACAACAGCAGTGAAGTGGGTTGCCTTGCCCTGGTGAATGCCTAAGGCTCTGCCCCTTACTATGTAACAAGCACCCCGAAACAAAAATATATGGCCCAGATGAAAGAACAGATCAAAACTCCAGAAAAAGAACTAAATGACAAGAAGATAGACAACCTATCAGATGTAGAGTTCAAAACATTGATAATCAGGATGCCCAGAGAAATGACTGAGTACAGTCACAAAATAAAGGAAGAAATGAAGGCTATACAAAGTGAAATAAAGAAAAATATACAGGGAACCAACAATGAAGGGAAGGAAAGTGGAACTCAAATCAACAGTTTGGACCAGAAGGAAGAAACAAACCTCTGGGACAACTTGAAATGTTCCAATACCTGAATCATAGTGGTGCCAGAAGGACAAGAGAAAGAGCAGGAAATTGAAAACTTATTTGAAAAAGTAATGAAAGAAAACTCCCCCAATCTGGTGAAGGAAATAGACTTCCAGGAAATCCAGGAAGCTCAGAGAGTCTCAAAGAAATGGGACCTAAGGAAGCACACACCAAGACTTATCATAATTAAATTACCCAAGATTAAAGATAAAGAGAAATCTTAAAAGCAGCATGAGAAAAGGAGCGAGTTACCTACAAAGGAGTTCCCATAAGACTGTCAGCTGATTTTTCAAAAGAAACCTTACAGGCAAGAAGGGGCTGGAAAGAAGTATTCCAAGTCATGAAAGGTAAGGACCTACATCCAAGGTTGCTCTATCCAGCAAAGCTAGCATTTAGAAGGGAAGGGCAGATAAAGTGCTTCCCAGATAAGGTCAAGTTAAAGGAGTTCATCATCACCAAGCCCTTATTATTGGAAAAGTTAAAGGGACTTATCTAAGAAAAAGAAGATGATCAAAATTATGAACAATACAATCACAACAAACTCACAACTATCAACAACTGAACCTAAAAAAACAAAAACAAACCAAGCAAACAACTAGAACAGGAACGGAATCACAGAAATAGAGACCACATGGAGGGTTATCAGCAGGGAGTGGGAGGGGAAGAATGGGGGAAAAGGTACAGGGCATAAGAAGCATAAATGGTAGGTACAAAATAGACAGGGGGAGATTAAGAATAATATGGGAAATGGAGAAGCCATTGAATTTATATGTACGACCCATGGACATGAACTAAGGGGGATGCGGGGAATGCTGGTGGGAGGGAGGAGCACTGGGCAGAGGAGGATGAAGGGGAGAAAAATGGGACAACTATAATAGCATAATCAATAAAATATACTTAAAAATAAAATTTAAAAAGAAAGTAAGGAAATTATGACATTCTACAACATGGATTAATCTTCAGGCTATTATGCTAATTGAGACTAGCCAGTCACAAGAAGAGAAATACTGTATGATCCCAGTTATATGAGGTACCTAAGTAAGTAGTCAAAGTCACAGAAACAGAAAGCAGAATGGAGGTTGCCAGCGGCCAAGGGAAGATTGGGGATTTGGTCAGAGAATCGAAAGAGCTGCTGTGAGTTGCAGTTCAGATCAAAGAGGCAAGAGGTGGGCCAAGCCAAGCAGACAACAGATCACATCAAGTGGTTTGGTCTTTGTCCTAGGCAAGGGATGCCAGGGCTGGTAGTGAACAAGGAGGGGAATGGGTGAAATTGGGAGATATTTAGAAGGAAAAATCAATAGGGCCTAATGAGACACGTGATGTGAGTGACCGGGGGGGAGGAAGATTGCCCCAGATTCTTGGGCATCTTTAAGAGGCCCTGAAAACCTTGTCTAAGGTCTTGTTAAGGAAGCTGGACATTGCCCTCTCTAGGTCTCAGTGTAAATGTAAACTAATGCTTTATGCCCCCAAGAAGAAATTTGGGCACCTATAGTCCTTCCTCCCAGTTGGACATACCCTCTTTGGTGGGTGGGCATCAGGAGATACTGTGAGTATGGGCTTTGATAGACTATAATCTAGATACACACTGACCTTCACCACTGAGCTCTGTTTGTGTTTTCCTGACTGTGACATTTAGCCTGCCTTACAAATGGGCACTTTGGACCAGTAGGGAGTGCTTCGTTGCAAGCAACAGAAACTCACTCTGGTTACCTGAGCAAAGAAGGACTCTATTGGAAGGTCGTGTTGCTCACAGAATTATCTTCTCTGGTTAAGGAACCAGGAAGCTGGACCTGGGCCTGGGGTGACGAGACAGCCTGCTTGGGAAGTTTAGTGAGCCACTGTCCGGTGATGCAGCCACTGGACCCTCGACGCCACAGTGGGCATTCTGAAAACTCCCTTCCCTTTCTATCTGCCTTTCATCCCGTGAAATAAGGGCTGTTAATCCCATTACAGAGCTGAGAAAGCTGAGGCTCAGGGAGGTAAGTAGCTTGTCTATGACCAGGTATCTTCCCTAACATGGTAAGTGGCTGAGTCACTGAAATTCCACCCACCACCCCCAGATCGATGGCCCCACAGGTTCCAGAAGGTTAGTTCAGGACTAATTTACATTTAAAGAGACTTTTTAAAAAGTATTGGTCCTGAAATTCACAACCAGGGACAGCAGTTGCCTTGTTGATTTTTCACATCTAACCACAAATAAGACTGAGGTGGGTGGGGGAGATCTGATTGGATCGTCAGCTTTTGAGCAGAGGGCAAGTTTGCCTGTACTTGTTATGACATCTGCCACCTCCATCTTCACCCTCACTTCAAGTAATCAGAATGTCAGATATTAGGTAGCCAGAAACAGCAGACATTCACCATAACCTCTAATCCTTTACCATCGGTCCTTCCTCCTCTCAGTTCTTTCTGGAGCAAGAGAGGAAAGAACACCTTGTTATCATTCTTAGGCATTTATCCAACATAAAAAATGGTTTGCCTGGGCCCTGGCTGGGTGGCTCAGTTGGCTAGAGCATCATCCCAATATGCCAAGGTTGCAGGGTTGATCCCTGACCAGGGAAAGTGCAAGAAGCAACCAGTGAGTGCATAAATAACTGGAACGACAAATTGATTTTCTTCTCTCTTTCCTCCTTCTTGTCTCTCTCTCTCTTTAAAAAAAAAAAAAAAAAAAGGCTCGTCTGGGCAAAGCAGATAAATAGCACTTTATAGAACTGATGTAATCTTTAACCTCAATTTATTTGGGAGGAAAAAAAGTGCTACTCAATCACATTAATTGGTTTCTGGCTCCAACTAGCCATTCAAAGCCTATCCCAGTAACAAGTTCATTCTGAAATTGTCTGAATTAAGGTTCTGTCTTTAGAACTGAGCAGTGCCAGATCACAGCTGCTGTCTGTTGACCTAAGTAAGGGCAAGGTCCCTCCCTGAGGCCAGCAAATCCTCCAGGAAGCCAGGAACATCCTATGGAGTGGGCCAGGTCTTTAGGTCTTTCAGTTTTGTAAAGCATTTCATTTCTAGACCTAAAATGACATGATTTTTTTTAAAGTTTATGGATTCTTTCAAGTCTAACACATTGGCTTTTCTTTGTATTTTTATCATACACGTTCCAATTTAGTAACATCAAATCACCTGCAACATACACAATTTACCCAAATCTTGCCATTCTGTAATTGAAATGAATAAGTGCATGTGTGCACACAGATGCATTGGTGTGTAAGGTACATGACCAGTTTTGCTGGGATTGGATGGGAGTGTGTGAGTCCAGGCGTATCTTGGGAGTCATCTTGGAGGCTGGCTGCCCCAACAACCCTATTAAATTAGTACCCATCCCCTCTTCTCATTTTGTTCTGTTTTATATCTTTCTAATTCCTATTGCTACCTGCAGTGATTTTCTTTCCTTGTTGTAAAATAAGTGTCCATCTTCCTCACTACCCTGCATGCTCTGTGAGATCAGAGACCATGTCAGACCTACTCTCTGTGGTCTCCTCTATATTTAAGAACATCATCTGGCACCTGGTAGGTGCTCAATAAACACTAGCTGAAGGAAAGACTGGAGAGTCGGTGTCAGGCCCAGTGACAGGTGCCAGAAAACATATCAGTATCTTGTTGTTGGCTTGTAGCCCTTTGAAGGCCTGAGACCAGATTGGGCTCTTTGAGCTAAGTTTCCACCTCTCTGAACTGTTGCAACCTAGGTAGATTTAATAGCTTTATTTTCTTAGATCCTGGAAGACCATATTCCATGGGCCCCGGGAGCTGCCAGCACCACCTGTTGCATTTCCATAAATGCCCATGCCCCAGCTTCAGAGCAACCTGGGAAACTAGTAACTGACACTCGACCTCCCACAGGACTGTTGAAGGGGCGACCTCTTCAGACACAGGAATGATTTTAGATGCTGGGCATTTCTTCAGAATGACAAACAGCCATTTCTTCCATGTACCCAGTACCCAGCCTACCCCTCAAGAACCAAGAATTGCTTCACATTCCATCATTCCATCACTTACATTTCTTTGTAAGGCCCATGGGCAGTTCCTTGGTCTGGCCTCACACTCACCTCTCCAGCTGTGTGACTGTACCAAACTACCCATTGCCCCTGATCTTCCCTTGCCAAAGTAGGAAAGTCTTGCTCATGGTTCCATAATAATGCAGTTCCACAACACTTTGTCCGCAGTTCCAAAATCCAAAAAGCTCTGGCCACTGTAAGGTTTTTCGTAAGTTTGCAGGGTCAGCCTCTCCAACCAAGACCATTAGTAACCTACTGTAGTTGGGCAAAGTTGGGTTTACTGACTTTCCACAAGGGACAATATACACCACACATGTTCTGATATCTCTGCCCTCAGTAGCACGACAGCCAGTAGTAGACAGGTGAAATCAACAGCAGTTATCAGCCACATATACTCATTCTCACACAGTGCTGGAGAGGACACCACATGCCAGTCAGGGCACCCCAGGGCTGCACTAAGGAACAGAGTGAACCAGCTGCGGTAGCAGGCTGCAGGCTTTGTAGTAATGGGGTGGAGTGCCCATGGTTCCAACAAGGGGAAGGTTGTCGGGGAGCTTTGCCCACAAAGCCCCCGATCCGCCATGGATGAGAGTAAGTCTACCAAGACATAATCTGCTTGGAGAGGAAAGGTAGCCATTTTCTCAAAGGCGAAGGACCAAGAGCCTTTTCCTCAATGGGCTTTTATTGGGTTCATTTTGCACAGTAATGCAGGTAAAGCTCATTAATCATTGTTAGGCAGTAAGGATCAAACAATAGATGACATACAAAGAACTCTGAGGGCTTATTCTGAGTCAGGATCTATTAGCTAAGGGGCTACAAAACTTTGGGAAACAAACTCATTTCCTGCTCCGACCCTTATTGGAAAATTGAGGACATTCTTAGCAAAGTAGGTTTCACAGGATTTTGTGTATTCTTTCTTAGGCCTGACCGCCCTGGGGAACCTGCCCTTTCTGGCACAGGGCTGCACCCACCTCCAGCATTGTTTCAGGCTTAAATCAGGCAGGGGAAGTAAGGCAGCCAAGAGATTAGGAGACTTCTTGCAGACACAGTGAGGACTCAGGCTATGTCAAAGCCGAGGGGTGAAGGTCTATCACCCTCTTTTGCTATAGCCCCCCAAGTTCTGCCTCCTCATGATCATGCCTGTTTTAGGTCATCCCTCCCTTGAGGAATCTTATCCATCATTGGCTAACCGATCATGCACTGGAGGCCCGGCAGGGTGAAGTAAAGTGGGCAGAGGCAGTGCTCCTGCTGGGGAGATAGGCTTTGTCTCCTTAGTGGCTTAGGGTCCCAAGGTCTGTTACTCAGCCTTAGCCATGGGGGTGGGGGGTTACAGCTTTTGAAACTAGGCAGGGAGGTTCCCAATAGGAGGTGATTGGCTTGTTTGAATAGTTTCTCAAGCTGGCAGGGAACTGAAACTGAAGCCCCTCAGATGCAGATGGGGAAGAGTGCAGCTGGTCTGGCTGATGGGGGAACTAGCTGAGTGAAGAGCCTTTTCTATCGGGTAGGGGTGGGGGTCATGTCTGAGAGGAACAGGGGAACTCCGGGCCCTGTGAGGCTCAAAGATCTCAAGGTGGCCCTTCAATTTGTAGGTCATGCAACACAGTGGCGAATCCAGGGGCATCTCATAAGAGGGTTAAGTTAGAAGGACTTATTATAGAATTTGGGCCCATGTTAGGTGACTAGAGGGAGTATTCTGGATTGGGTACTGCCAGGAAGCAGGGCTAATTCTATGACTGGACATTTTAATCAATCTTATGTAGAAGGCAGAAGGATTGAAACAGATAAAGTTCTAGTTGGCCAAGAAGCAGTGATTACTCATATTAGCCAGGATAGGGGGCTATCTGGTCACGTTCGTGGTTTGGACAGTATTCTTATTTTTGTCTGAGTTCAGACATAATTACAACTGATCTGGTTTGTCTTGGCCTTTCATGGGAGCAGAGCGGCCTTAGAGGGCCTGGTGTTCTGCGACATTGTTTGTGTCCATTAGAGTGTACAAAGGCCCTCTGCTGTCTTGCAGGGTGAGTTGTCAAGCCCTCCCACAGGGCAGTTGCCACATTTGATTTTTGACAGAACACATCAACTACCTGTAACACAAGATGTTATCAGAAACAGAACTGGCTGCTGGGCCTGGCACCAGACCCTGGCAACAGGGCCCTTGATTGCTGAACCCAGGCTATGAAACACCCCTAAAACCCAGCCGGTCATTTATACAAGGTCACATAGCTACTGAGAAAGAGTCATACACATAAACCTGAAGCAGACAGGCGACTGCTGTCTATTCTGTGGGGAAGCTGGGAAAGATTGACCTTGAACCAACTCAGCCCCTGAGGGGGTGGGGGATCATGCCGTGTGCTGTGTATGAACAGTGTGTACTATACACCAGGAATTTGGGGGTGAACCAGGAGTGGAGGCTACAGAGGTTGAGTTGGAGCCTTCCTTGCAGAATTCCCTAGGAGACCAGACCCAGCATACTATCGTGTTCTTGTCTGAGAACTTACGAAAGCAGGATCCGAACATACAGGGGCCCAGGCAGCCTCCAAGTTCTGCAGCAGCAGGCCATGTCCTCAGGGCTTTTAGAGCACTGAGGTCTTCGTGAACCCCAGCTCAAGGGGGTAGCACAGCAAAGTTTGGGATATCACTCATGTCCTCGGGAGGGCAGGGACACATACAGGATCCAGACCTAATGAAAGCTGGCTGCCTCATGCCATTTCACCTTCCTCCTCCAGAAACTGGAGCACCTGTGTGGGCTTTGGCCACTGTCCCGCCACCAGCTTAGCTCTTCAGATTCTGTTCCTGAAAGCTGGGCTTTCCCAACTCCAAGAACTCCTGTTCTAATTCTAGAGACTTCCAAGGAGCAAGCTGCCACTCCCATTACCTTCCCGTCATGCTTCTTGGAAAGGGTCGTTGGTCTTATATAATCAAAGGGCTTGAGTTAAAAGGCCAGCCCTTTGTTCAAACATTCATGAACTATTAATTGAGTACCTACTCTGTCCTGCTCCAGACCCTTGGAAGCACACCCACTGCCACATTCTTTGGTATCCTAGCAACAAAAAAACCTCTCATCTGAACTCTGGCCAGGACAGAGGCCATCTTCCCTCTGACTGCTGTCACTTGCAGCTTCTCTGGGTCTCTGAGCATCTGTTCATGCAGCTCGTGGATCCAGTGAAAGCCACCACTTGTCCCCAAAGGTGTCCAGAACCCCATCCCGGCCAACACCCCTGGTAGAATGAGCTTCTCACTCACATTCTCCGAGCTGGTCAACATCGCCATCCCACAGTGTGGTGTGGTGAACTTCAAGGCCATGCACCTTCTGCTCCATGGCATCCTGGAGCACATTCAAATGGCTGAGCTCAAGAAGGTCCTCTCGGGGGATGAGGACTTCCTCCAGTCCTCGCAGGCTGTGTTCATGCCCCGGGAAGGAGATGCTCAGCCCATCCTCAACCCCATGAAGAGGCTGAACAACGTCTTCGACCACGTGGTGAGCCGCATTGACAAGGTGGAGAGCCAGCTGGCCACGCTGCAGGAGCTGCCCTCTACCTCTGAGCTGCTGGAAGCCAGCCAGGGGACCTGCCGGCCAGCCCAGGAGCTGTGGCAGCTGATAAAGCTCCGGAAGGTGGTGGAAGGCAATGAAGAAGCCATTGAAAAGGTAAACCGCCTGGCCTCCACAAGCTTCTTGCCCCATTGCTCTTCTCCCAGGCATCTCCTCACCTATTCTCTTGTGTCCCTTTTTGATGGGCCCTCCCTGTCGGGTCATCAGGCAGACCAAAGCTCCAAGCTTGCATTCGTCAAGTACTGAGGCAAGAAGGCAGACACAACAGCCACATTTTGTGTGATTTCATTTATATGAAATGTCCGGAATGGGCACGTCCATAGAAACAGAAAGCATATTTGTGGTTGCCAGGGCCCGGATGGATTAGGGAATGGGGAGTAACTGTATCCTGGTTACCGGATCTCCTTTTGGGGGGATGGAAAGGTTTTGTACCAGATGGAGGCAGTGGTTTCATTGTGAATGCAGTAAATGCTACTAAGTTGTTCTCTTTAAAGTAGTTTCTTGTATGTTATGTGAATCTTACCTCAATAAAAAATAATAATAATTGAGGACGACCCATGAGGGAGGTGCCATGGTAGTCATGGTGAAGAAGAGTTTATGTTCTAGCAAGGGTGACAGGCAGAAAGCAAGCAAGTAAAAATCTGTAGGAAACAGTCATGTGAAAAATGGGAAAGAGTATTATCTGTACTTTCCAAGTGAGAAACTGACACTCAGAGATGTTCATCACTTTGCTGCCACTGACAGTAGAGCAAGAGAGGAGCCGCGGCCTCTGACCCAGGGCCCGGCTTGGACCATGTACTCTCCTGCCTCCCCACTCAGCACGTGCTTATCCATCATGGCCTGTAGTCTTGGGGAAGCCTCTGAATACTGGGAAATAAATACTTGCCCTTTCTCCTGTCATTCTCCCATTGGTTAAACTGGAGGGTGAGCGGTATGGTAAGCACAGTGCCTGTGGTCCAAGCTCTAAGCACCAAGTGTAAAGCAAGGATCAAGGATGGATATGCAGGGGCTGATGGAGAGCATCCATCAAACGAATGGACCACTCTGAGGCACATGCCATAAAGGGAACTGGGAGTAGAGGTTTGGGAGTAGGGTGCTGGGGTTGAGATGGTTCTGGAAAAGTAGATAGAAGATCAGCAGGCAGATATTTGAAGGCACCCTTTCTAGAGGAGCAAGTGACAGCAGCCAGCACAGGGCACACCTGGGACACAAAGGACAGTCTTATTGACTGATCCCCAGAGGAGGGCCATGGATGATGAGCTGGAAGGTTGGCTAGGGCTCCATCCTGAGGGTCCTCAGGTGCCAGGGAAAAGCATTCGTTCTCATCCAGGAAGTGTGCAGTCTTTCCTTTTGTGAACTAAGCTGCCCCAGAGAAGGCTAGTCTGGCCTCAGGGGAGAGATTAGCAAAGGAGGCAGGACCAGTGGTACGGAGGCCACAAGACAAAGAGCATGCAGCCAGAGAGTAGGACAGCATGTCAGGTGTGGCAAGCACAGAAAGGAAGGGCTCATCATTTGCCAGGTAAGCTAGATACTTGTGTCTATTAGCTTCTTTAATCTTCAAAGCAACTCTGTGAGGCTGATTCTATTATTATCCCAAATTTACAGATGAGGAAATTGAGGCACAGAGAGGTAAGGAACCCATTCAGTGTCACAGTGTTAGAAAATGGGCACTCGACCTGTCTTGGGCAGAGTGGGTTAGTGAAAGGCACAGGGACGTGGGGTGCTGAGCATGCTGCCCCTTCCCAACTGGACAGGGCCGGGAAGTGGCAATGATTTCTTTCTCCCAGGATTGTTGCAAGAATTAAGACGAAATGAAATAATGCATGGGAATCGCTTAGCACAGAGCTCCACATACCCTAGGTGCCCAATCAGTGGTTGCTATTATTATTATTATTATTATTATTATTATTATTATTATTCAGAGATTTGAACTGAGCAGGGAAACTGAGATGGAGTGGGACCTCAGCAAAGTCAGGCACCTGGAGCCCTGCAAAAACATGCCTGGTGTAGGTGGGAGAAGGGAGAGTCCAGTCTGGCCAAGGTGGGCTGATGCCAGGCGAGAGAGGCAAATCGACAACACGGAAGAACTATAAGTTATGCTCAGTGGAAGCAGCCAGACACAAAGACCACATAGTGCTTGATTCTGTTTATATAAAATGTTGAGAACAGGCAAATCTGTAGAGATAGGAAGTGGATTAGTGGTTGCCAGGAGCTGGGGGTGTGGGCAATGGGAGTGACTGCTGATGGATGTTCTAAATCATGGGTGTCAAACTCATTTTCAGGGGTCCACATCAGCCTCAAGGTTGCCTTCAAAGGGCTGAATGTCATTTTAGGACTGTATAAATGTAACTACTCTTTAACTAGGGGCAAGGAGCTCGGCGCTGCCGCCGGATAGAAACAAGGTGCCGGGCCAGATATAACAAAGGTGGAGGGGGATTCGGCCTGTGGGACTTGTGTTTGCCACCTGTATTCTAAATGTTGAAAATGTTCTAAATAGAGATGATGGTTGCACAACCTTGTGAATTAACTAAATGCCACTGAATTTTTCACTTTAATATTGTTATATGTATTTTACCACACACACACAAAGAGTTTGGCAGAATCAAGCTTTAAAAACAAAACAAACAAACAAACAAAAAAACGTGTTCTATCTGTACGCTGTCTACAAGAGACACATTTTAGATTCAAGGGCATGGATACACTGAAAGTAAAAGGATGGAAAAAGATAGCCCATGTAAGCAGTAACCAGAGGACAGCCAGAGTGACTACGCTGTTAGACAAGATAGACTTTAAGACAACAAATTGGTATTAAAGACAAAAAAGGCTGCATGGGTGGCGGAGGGCAGATTATGGAGGGCTTCGGAGGTGCCAGCCTCTTCAGAGCAGCCTGACTTCTACTTACCTTGATGGATGAAAGCTTCTAGAATGCATGAGTACACAGAGTGACCCAACCTGTGCAGGAAAGGGGCGGACGAATGAGTTTAGACCTGGGTGTGCAGGCCTTAGAGGACTGTGTGTGCACTTAGGAATGTCCCTACTGCTAGAGAAAGTCGCCTTGTGGGAGCTGGCTGAGGCTGCCAGGGTTGCCACGATGACCCATTGTAGGGGGCTAGCATGGTAGCTGTTCTCAGATGGCTCAAGCTGCTTAGCTAAGTGCCTGCACCCGGTCAGGTTGGCAGCCGAAATGCCATGTTGATGGCAGGAGTCACCTCGCCTGCCTCCTTCTGCCTCCTTTCTCTGGGATGGCTGGGTGTGTCTTCAGCTGCCCTTTATGGGCACTGGTCAAGGTGAATGGTGCCTGGAAAACTAGGGCAGGCACCACGGAGGCTCCTTGAGAGGTTTGGGAGGATGCACAGGCATGGCCCAAGGGCTGTAACCTTGGTCATGCCACCACCAGATTTAGGGGCTCAGGCACTGCAACAAGTTGTTACTCAGCAGGTAGATTGATTGCAGGGGGTTTTCACCCTTGGCAATACTGACTTTTGGGCCGGGCAATTCACTGTGGTGGAGACTGTCCTGTGCACTGTGGGATGTTAAGCAGCATCCCTAGGCTCCACCCGTCAGGTTGCCAGGAGTTCCTCATAGTCATGACAGCCCCGAATGTCTCCAGATGTTGCCATATGCCCACTGGGGCCAAATCACCACTGTTGAGAACTGTTGAGTAGATGCCCTGGCTGGTGTGGCTTAGTGGATTGCATGTCGACCTGCAAACCAAGGGGTTGTTCGTTTGATTCCCAGTCAGGGAACCTGCCTGGGTTGCAGACCAGGTCCCCAGTATGGGGCACATGTGAGAGGCAGCCAATTGATGTTTCTCTCCCTCTTTCTCCCTCCCTTCCTTTCTCTCTAAAAATAAGTAAATAAAATCGAAAAAAAAAAAGCCTCCTTTCCAATTTTACTCTCCCAACCCCAAACTCCTACTATATACTCCACAATTAAAATAATTTGAAATTTATATTGGTTCTTGAGAATTTCTTAACCAAGTTTAAGGGCATAGAAGACACTTTGGGGGTTTAGAGAATCAGGGTCAAAGTTTCTGTAAAGCAGTAATAAATTTCATAGGTTGGCAGTACCCTCCCCAGGGTCCCAGGAAGTGTTATTGCACTCCTAGGTCTGTCTGGAAGGTATGGGGTCTTTGCATTCCCGTTTCCCAAAGCTCCAACCACATAGATCAGTCTAGCTGGTTGTCTGAGGGGCTGTTTGCCTCGAATCCCCTCACTGATCCTCTATACGCCTCTTGAAAGCACTGGGTCACCAACCTGAATCGACTCTCTGAGATCCTCCTTCAGAGACAGAGAGCAAGAAAGACAGAGTAAGTGCAAGTCTGGACGAGTGGAGTTGCAAGGGCCTACAGGGCGTTCCACGCACCTTGGGGTCCGCTTCCAGTAAGGGCAGCTTTCCAAGCTCACCTCCCCTGAACATGGCTCAGTCCAAGCCCCATTTACAGTCTGAGGGGCCATGTGGGCCCTTCCAGGTTATTCTCCCAGCAACACAGTCCAGACCCTGACCTTTCTCCAGTGCCCCACCCCGGCCTTTCCTCCCTAGACTAGAGTCCAGGGCATGTCCCTAGGCTTGTGAGGATCAGGCTGGGTCTGGGCTGGGAAATCTGTAACTATGATAGGAGAGCAACTGTGGAGAGCAGGACCAATAAAGTGGCATTGGTCTGGTCACGAGAGCATAAAGTCTATAAAACAGAATGGAGTCACTCATGTCAACCAAGATGGCTGCCAGTCGGCCTTAACATTTTGGTTCAAGAGGGAAACTACCTAAGTCACACTAGAAACATCTGGCAAGGAGACACACCTATGATATCTGCACATGTGATCAGAACAGCCATGTCTGCAGAACGGGACCACCCATAGACAGGCTCCTGGGCAAACTCCCCACTTGCCATCAAGGGTGCCAAGATATCTATGAAGAGACCCAGAGGGTGAAGTGCACCACTTTCAAGGTATAACTGAGGCAGGCTCCAGACCACTGCTGAGACAGCTGAGCTCCACACACCAGAGAGATGCTCCATGCCATGCTGATCCCCCCTGGCACTGGCCACTGGAGGCTCTGCCCTGTTGGACTGAGGAATTCGTCTGCCCACCTAGCTCTGGAGACCCTGATGACTCCCTTGCCCACTGTTCTGTCTCCTGAACCTGCAGACTGAGACTCTGTGCCTCTGGTTCATTATATAAGAGAGAGATAACGATACCACACTAGTTATCTCTCTCTTAGATTGTTAGAATGTGAGTAGAATATTTTATGTTGGTGTCCTACTTTGAGTGAACCTGCATTCAATAAAAGCTGAGTGAATAGCATAGTTACCTTGTGTGACTCATCTATTCCTTGGTGCCAAGCTGCTCAGCAGGCAGCACTCGGCTGACTTATAGGAAAGATTGTATCAAAACACACGCTCGACAGCAGCACCTCATGAGAAAAGAATCTTTCTCCTCTTGTGTGCAGTCCTAAGTCACGGAGTTGCCTGTAAAATTTACCATCTTTTCTGGGTTTGTTGATCTTTTCCAAGAACAGGCTTTTAGTTTTCTTGACTTCCTCTATTATTTTTTATTCTCCACTTCATTAGTTTCCACTCTGATCTTTATTGTTTCTTTCTTTCTTTTTTTCTTTGTTTTACTTAGAATAGATTTAGTTTGCTCTGCTTTTTCCAGTGTTTTATGATAGGAGGTTAGGCTTGATATGAGATCTTTCTTCTTTGTTAATATAGTCACATCCAGCTAAAATTTTTCTCTGAGCACTGCTTTAGCTGCATCCCATAAATTATTGTGTGTTGTTTTAATTTTAATTCATCTCAACGTGTTTTCTAATCTCCTTTGTGATTTCTTCTTTGACCCATTAGTTATTTGGGAGGATGCTGTTTGATTTCCACACATCCGTGAATATTTACTAGTTTCTACTATTGATTTCTAATTGCATTACATGGGTCAGAGAACACATTTTTGTATTATTTCAGTCCTTTTCAAATTTATTGAGACTTGTTTTTATGGCTAGCTTATGGTCTATTCTATAGAATGTTCTGTGTGTGCTGAGAAGAATGTATATTCTGCCATTGTTAAGTGAAGTTTTCTATAGATGACTGTTATGTCTGATTGGTTAATAGCATTGTTCAAATCTTCCTGTTTCCTTGCTGATCTGTTTAGTTGCTTTATCCATTATTGGAAATGGGGTACTGACGTCTCCAACTATTCTTGTTGAGTTGTCTAGTTCTCCTTTCAGTTCTGCCAGTTTTTGCTTCATGTTTTTTGGGGACTCCTTTGTTAGGTGCATATATGTTTTGCTTATTATATATCCCAGTGGATTAACCCTTTTGCCATTATAAATGTCCCTCTGTGTCTCTAGTAACAATTTTTGTCTTAAAGTTTATTTTGCCTGATATTAGTATAGCCACTCCAGTTCTCTTTTAGATATTGCTTGCATGAAATATTTTTTATATCCTTTTATTTTCAACCTATTTGCACCTTTGAAGCTAAAATGTCTCTTATGGCACCACGAGTTTGGATCATGTTTTTTTCACTCATTCATTCTGCTAATCTCTGCCACTTAATGGAACTTTTAATTCATTTACATTTAATATAATTACTAATAAGAAGGACTTCTGTCATTTTGCTATTTGTTATTTTTGTTAGCCAAATGCCTAACTATACACTAGGCCCTTTACATACATTATCACATTTTTATGGTCATTTTTATGACCAAGGAATCCGGACTTAGAAAGATGCACCAATGCCTCCAGCCAGTGGCGAAGCTGAGCTATGAGCCCAGCACTGCTCCCATCAGCTCTTGCCCGAAGTTTCCTCACTGGTCCTCCAGCTTCCCCTGTTGTCTTCCCAGGACAATCTGCACATGCAGCCAGGAGGACCCTTTAAAAATGTAAATCCAATCATAACTCCCTTGCCGATCCTCCTATGGCGTCCACCAAGGGCCATGAGATGCTTCATAATGAGTGACAGCTGGTTACTGAATACATTCAAACACAGGGCTGCTTCCTTCCGACCCAGGCTACTTGAGAGCTCAGAGCACTGTTGACTTAAGTGTCATTTTCCGGCCTCTAAGTACGTTCCAGCCTAGGTCTTACAAGAGGCAAGAAGACTTCTTAGAGCATGGCAATTATCAGAGAGCTTACTTCTCTTTCCGCCAGCCACGCCCAACTTTGTGTTTTCCCCTCCTCTCTTCCTCTTCAGTCCGTGAAGACCCTGCAGGATTTGCTCACTGACATTCATGCACTCAAGGCCACCACTGAAACCCTCCGGAAGGATGTGGATGTGCTGATGGACATGGTTAATAAGGTAGACCCTCCCCATCATCCTCCAAGCTGGCCGTGTTGTTCATACTGCCGGTGGGTGGGTGACAGAATAAATCTAGGGAGCCTGTTATTAGTCAAAGGATACAGCCATGGAGGCAGGAGATGGGGGCTGACATGGTCCAGCCACTTGGCCCATCCCTCTGAACTCTCCATGGCTTCCACCATGCTGTGCTCCACACACTGCAGTGTTAGGACACCATTTGCAAGTGACAGAAACTTAGTTCATTCTGGCTTAGGTAAAAAGTCCAGAATGGTTCCAGGTACTGCTAGATCAAGGTGGTCATAACACATCAACATCTCTCTCTCAGTAATGATTTTCCTTTGGGTTGGCTTCATATTTAGGTAGGTAGGTATTCCCTAAATCTTGGCTACTCCAGGCTTATGTTCTATCAACTTAGGAGAAAGAGAACACCTCTTCCTCTTCTAGAAAGCTCTGTTTACACTGAGAAGTGGAATAAACCTAGCACAGGCCTACATGCTAGCTCCTTCTGTAGCCACAAGGACATCAACCCATGTTCTAACTCCTTACCATGATATGGAAGGACATGGAATTTCTAAAGTGTTATCTCATAGCAGAGGAGTCAGAACTAGGCTCAGAAGCCAGCTCTACACACCCCTCAGGTTAGTATTGTGGCTGAGGTGTTACAAGCAGCCTCCCAATTATACAATTTTGTTATTGTCCCCAGTGCACAGTTCAGTGTACGCATTTGATTGTCAGAGCAACTGTGAGAACTTCAGTCTTGGGCTGGGTAGCTCCCATCTGAGCAAAAAGGGCACTGTTAGGAAACTGTGTCATGAAACACTAAAAAGAACCCTTGGACAAATCTGTTGAGAAATAATGTCCACTCAGCTTACCTCTTGGAGATTCTTAATGTACATTTGTCCATTAAAGGCTCTGAGAAGTCCTACAGTACAAACACCCATACAAGGCTTTTTAAGCCCAACATTTTCCAAACTTATTTGCCCAGAGAACCCTTTTCTACTCATTTCTTACTCTCTGAGAAACACTTTTTCTTTGTTCTCCAACTCTTAGTCACCTAGACCTAAGTCCTTGTATTTGAGCAGTGGGGGAAGCAGGGCCGGAACCAGAACTTGCACTCCTAACCCATGGGTTTGGCTCATTTTACAGATACACCTGGAAAGAATAGGCACTTTCCTTGATGATTTGAAAGGGCAGAATCGGAAGATGAATGCGCTGCAGCGGGATGTGGTGAGGGCCTTAGTCCCATTTTTCTGCCCTGGTCCCCTGACCTCCAGGCCCCAGGGTGCCTAGGACTGGGAGGGGAAAGGAGCGGAACACAATCTGGAAAGGCCCATTTATCTGCAAGCGTGAAGGACAGTGTAGATGAGGGAGTCACCCAAGGGCATCATACCCTTTAGGTTCACGTCCCTCATTCCCAACCCCCTCCTCTACCTCCTAGGCTACTCTCCAGAACAAGATTCTCACCATCCCCAAAACTGAGGACATGGTACTTTGGAGTAGCCTCCATGAGGCTATGTTCACCCCAGTAAGTGAAGGAGGATAGAGGAAGGGGAAGTAGGTGTAAGGGAACAGGCAGGGTGACCGCTGAGCTGACCTCGGGCAGCTCTGGCCAGCCCAGCTACTTTTTCCACAGGGAGCTACTTCACTACAACTGGAGGATTCTGATCTGTGGCAGATTACAGAGCAGCTCCAAGAGACTGACCTTCCCCAGACCACCAAGTACCTTGAAAGTGTTCGTCAGAGCCAGGTCTCAGAGGCTGTCCAACTCCCCAAGGTCGTGGATACCACTTGGCATTACCAGGCCCCAGGGCAACTACAGGAGGAGGAAGAGTCAGCCCAGGCAGTTCCACTCACTGGGGCCCAGGGGTTGGGGCAGCCTCAGGTGCTGGAGCATCGGCCAGCAGTCAAGACTGGGCCTGCACTTGGACACATGCCTGGTTCCATGCCGAGGCCAGAGCCTCAGTCCATGCCTGCACTCGGGCCCATGCCGGGGCCCCATATGACACCTGACTTCACGGCACCTTGGCTTCCATTCATACCTAGGCCTGCCCATGTACCTGGGCCTGCCCCTGGGCTTGCGCCTGCGTTTGGACCTGGGCCTGCCCCTGGGCTTGCGCCTGCGTTTGGACCTGGGCCTGCCCCTGGGCTTGCGCCTGCGTTTGGACCTGGGCCTGCCCCTGGGCTTGCACCTGCGTTTGGACCTGGGCCTGCCCCAAGCCCTCAGTTCGCACCACCAGGATTCTTGCCTCTAATGCCAGGTAGCTGGCCACCTCTCAGAGGCTCGCCCTGGCCTAGCATTGGGCCTTTCTGGGACTTAGGTTACTTCCAGCCTGACCAAGGCCCATTGGGCCCCATGTCTGCTCAGCCCCCAGGCCTAAGGGCCCCACCATCAGCCACAGAGCTTGGCTCTGCTTGGCCTCATCCACTGTTGTCACAGCCTCGCCATGCAAGGGCGCACAAGCTCCCAGTTGTCTCAGAAAGTGGAGAAGAAGATTACTTACATCACAAGAAAATCCCTCAGGATGAAGCCCCCAGAGCTGCGGCCCCCAAAGAAATGTCTCCTAAGGATCCCCAGTTTGCCTTTCAAAAGATGAAAACCACTGCTGCCGTTGCAGCTGCCGCCGCCGCCGCCTATGCAGCTGCTGCGACCTCAGCAGCCCGGGCAGCCGGGATCGCTGCCAAGGTCGTCAAGGATGTCCCCGCCACCAAACTGGCCACAATAGCAACAAGCATGGCCGCATCTGGGCCCTTAGGGGTCTTTGCAGATGTCATGGGTGCTGGGACTTCCCGTGGGGCCTCAGGCTCCGTGGCCTTCCTTAAGGACACCGAGATGGAAGACTTGCCCCAGACAGACTACGACGACCTCTTGTCTTCTTCACATGTTGCTGCCTTCATCCCACCTGATGCTACCTTCTCCCAGTCCATGGTCGCAGCCAGATACGCTGTGACCCCTGAAGACAAGAAGAAGGCTGTCAAGTATTCCATGAGCCACATAGCCCAGATACCTATTCGACACGACTCCCTGAAAGAAGAGCTTGTCCAGTTGTCAACCAACCTGGAACAGCGCATAGGTTATCTAGGTAGGCCCAGACTGGCTCTGGGAAATGTGGTAAGGGCTCAGGCCCTCCCTGTGGCCTTCAGGAAGCACCTCCTGTCCTTTGGGTAACTGCCCCAACAAAACCTACATTCAGCCATTCGCCATCCATTCCTTTGGTGTAAGCGTTAGCCTCTTTCTAGTCTACTCTGCCCTTTACAATGCACATGTACAGTGAGGTCTTATTTGAGGACAGAGGGGCAATTTCGAGTCTAAAGCTGGTGCTTAAAGAGGAAAATTTCATGTCAAAATCACTCTTGAAAATCGCCCATAAAACCCAGTACTACTATATAGTGTTCTGACAAATCCAGATCCTCCAGCGTGTCCAACAGTACTGAACAGGCCCCAGATGAAATGATCAATTTGGGATTAGGAACAATGGCCAGGCAAACATGGGGACCCTTAAAGACCATGTCACATTCTGGGTGGCAGTGGGGCCAGTAGATTTATGCTCCATTTCACGCCCATAATGGGCATATGCTCACTGAGGGGTATGGAGGGACACGGTGGCCCACTTCAGCTGTTCTCAACTTTGAGCCTGCCTCAGCAACCCCTGGGGGGCTTGGTAAAGCATAGACTGTGGGGCCCATCCCCAGTTTCTGGCTCAGGCTATTGGCAGGGGGTGGGGGGTGGCAGGTGGGCAAGAATGTGCATTTCTAACCCTTCCTGGGGAAACACTGCTGACGTTGCTGGCCTGGGAACCCACTCTGAGATCCATTTCCCTACCCTCTTTAAATCATTATCTTGCTGTTTTGCTCTCTGCCAAGTATAATTGTTGAATTAACCTAAGTCCAACCCATGTACAGTGCTGCCCCTGATGGGCGGTGCTATTCCACAAACCTTGAAAAGAAAAAGTACTTTGCATAGCTACAAAGAACCACTCTGAACCCTGGCTGGTGTGGCTCAGTTTGTTGGGCATCATCCTACAAAACAGAAGGTCGCCAGTTTGATTCCCAGTCTGGGTACATGTCTGGGTGCCGGGTTTGGTCCCCAGCTGGGGCCAGTGAAGCAGTCAACCACTGATTGATAGTCCTCTCTCACATCAATGATTTTCTCACTCCCTTTCTCCCTCCCTTCCCCTCTCTCTGGAATAAAAAACGAAAACAAAACAAACAAGCAAACAAAAAAACACCTACATTGATATCAGTGAATACTGGGGCACAGCTAAGGTTCTGATAGTAATGGATTTAAATTTAAAATGTAAAGCTATAATAGCCCTGCCACTGATCAGCTGCTATTTTTGTTAAGAAAGCTATAGTTAGGCCCTGGCTGGCGTAGCTCAGTGGATTGAGCGCGGGCTGCGAACCAAAGGGTTGCAGGTTCGATTCCCAGTCAGGGCACATGCCTGGGTTGCAGGCCAGGCCCCTAGTGGGGGCCACATGAGAGGCAACGACACATTGATGTTTCTCTCCCTCTCTTTCTCCTTCCCTTCCCCTCTCTAAAAATAAATAAAATCTTTAAAAAAAAAAAGCTATAGTTAGGTTGTAAACATACCATGGCGGCAATTTTTCATACATCCCTAGCTCTGACCTGTACTTTAGTTTTTTGGCCTCTCATCTGGAACTGGATATAGCATACTTTTTTTTTACATTATTTTTTTCACTACCATTTATCTCACCTATCCCCGCTTCCACCTCCACCCACCCTTCCCCCACAATGTATTTGTTTTGCCCCTCTCCTCTTTTGTTAAATCTTCCTTTTCATTTTGCAGTGAATAATATACTTATAAATAAGGTACTTCATAGTTTTGCTCAGGTTGTTTTTTGGGAGGGGAGTTGATTCTGTTTTGTTTTGTTTTTAGTTAATTCTGGAGCATGTTCCTTAGATCTGCTATCTAATATGATAACCTGGAAACACTCATGGCTATTGAGCACTTGACCTCGGGCGAGTTCAGGGTCAGATGTGCTCGAAGTGGGAAACACACAGTGGATATTGAAGGCTTAATACAGAAACAGAATGTAAAATATCTCAATAATTTTTATTGTATATTTAAACAATACTATTTTAGATATATTGGGTTACAAATGTCTTATTAAAATTAATGTCACCTGCTTCTTTTTAGATTTTTAAAATGTGACTCCTAGAAAACTTTAAGTGACCTCAAAGGCCCCCAAGCTCACAGCATGATATCTCTTTATCGGACAGCACCGCCTCCAGCATCTCATAACAGAAGCAGGTGGGGCTCTAAACAAAGCATCTTCCCCCCCGTTTCCCCAACAGCCACCCTCTCCTTTGCTTTCAGCTAGTATGGGACCCTCTGCCAAGATTGGGACAACAGTGGACATACTGCAAGAAAAGATTGGCCGTCTCCAGAAATCCAGGATGCAGGTCAGTGTCTTGGGCAGAAAGAGCTTTTACTGAGAAGATGATGACGTGAGACAAGCTGATGGCCAACTATGACCCAGAACTAGACGGAGCATTTGTCCTGTAGCTAAGAAGAGGCCTGGGGCAAGGAGGGGAGGAGGCTCTCTGGCATCCTGCTCCGGCTGCTGCAGGGGTCCCAGGGCCTGGGCACGTGTCCTAGTGGAGGTTAAGATGGCAGGTCGGAGGCACACTGGCCTGGTACATTCTTCAAGCCCCATCTCACCCATGGTGACCTCAGCAGCAGAGGCCTAGGATGTCTGTTTCTGCCCCCTTTAGGAAGAGGAACTCGAGAGAATTTGGGGCCACCAAATAGCAGTGGTAAAGGATCACTACATCGTGCTGGACAGGGCAGTGGAACAAATCCATATTCGCTTGGATGAGTTAAAGGTTCGGAGGTCTGGGGTCCAAGAACTGGCAGCTGAAGGAACAATTCTTCATCTGGATATTAGACCCTCCCCAAGGTTTCACATATGCACTGAAGGCAGGGGAACCAGTGGAAATTTTAGCGACATTTTCCTATGCATAAATTACACTTCAAATGGAAACAAACAAACCCCGCCTCCCCCACCACGTGCACACACATGCAAACAGAAGGGCCTGATGGTGTCCGTCTTGTTGACCACTGGGTCACTCACCCCTAGAAAAGTGCCTGGAGCAGAGCGAAGGCTCAAAATGTGTTGAAAGAACCCAGTGGACTCAGAGGATTTCTTGCACCAACTGCTACATCATTCATAACTCTCCCCAATACCACCTCATTTCTGATGGATTAGTGCCGAAAGGCCTTTTTGGAACAGTAGAGTTGCTGACACTAGAAGTGTGGAGACCATACGGAACACTTACCAGGGGCTCCCTCCACCAGACACTTTCTCCATGAGCCTGAGGGATTCTGAGTTGGACCTCAGGGCCAGACATTTGGAGAAGGCACCAAAGTCATTCCCAGTAGGAGATGACCTTCTCCCACAGTAGAAAGAGAAGAAGTCCCAAACACAATCAGCCGAGGTGGTTTCCATGAGGGCTTCTGATTCCCTGTCAGGGGGCTATTGGTAGGATGCAGTAGGATGCAGGAGGCAAAAGGGGAGGACCCATACAGGGCGACTCAGACAGTAAAAGAACTTCTTCTCCGTGGGGAACTGGTTCCCAGCCTGCCGGCAGGTGGAACATAGAGCCCTGGGGCTGCGTGCGTACAGTGGAGACTAGGGCTATAAGACTGTGTGAGTACCAAGGTCAAGCATAACATCATCTCCTGCCAACTCTGGGCCCTTTTTTGTCACTGCTTCAAAGAGGCCGGGTTGCCATATATTGGTGCCCTTCCTTGATGGAGATGAGCCAGTTCATTAAACATGTCTGATGTGTATGCAGCACTATGCCCTGCCCTGCAGGCACGGGGGGAGGCGAGGTCACAGTACCTGGCTCCAAGTAGTCATCACTTGTTGAAAGAAACCCAGGAGGATGAGGCCCAACCACCAGCACCAAATAGATCAAGGCAGCCTTGTCTCAACTACCTTTCCGTCCTTTGGGCCCATGAGAAAGAAGTAATTGCTTATGAAAGTTAAACCTGGAAGAACACACTTTGTATATAACACATATTTCATTAAATACATCTTAAATGAACACATGCAACAGTTCAGCAGCCCCCGTGGACCCCCTCCAGTGGAGAAAAGAGGGCATGCAGACACCTCTGGAGTGGCTGTTACTGCTTTACCTGGGTGTCTGTGAGAAAATGTTATGAACATCACAGGTGATGCAAAAAAATCCTCTTATTCATTCACTGAGTCGCTCCGCCAATGTTACTGAGCCTTCAGTCTGCACCACACACCCTTCTAGGGCCTGGCGATGCAGCAGCCAACAGGACAGACACCATCTAGGGCCCAGTAAGTGGGGAGAGGGCAGAGATGATGGAGGGAGTTGGTTCTTTGTGGGGTCACGGGGATGGGAGTGTGTTTCCCCGACAGCGGGACGCAGTGCATGCCACGCGTAAGTGCTTGGCTGGTGAATAGACTGTGATTCCTGCTGGGACCTCATTATAGGTCAGAAGAGATGAACTTGCCTGAAACAACCAGGGAGCCGAAGCATCGGCTTTGACTTATTCTTTCCTTCTTCAGATCTGCCTCCCTGTGCAGCAAAGTTGCCATGCCCATCTCCCAGATGACAGCTTTTTCCAAGTCCCGCACTTCTTCCCTTCTAACCTGGGCACCAGGAGTCCAGGAGCCCAGGCCTTCCCATGTGCCCACCCTACCTGCTGTCCACCTGGCCCCAATGTCCCATAGCAAGGGTGGAGTTGAGAGGCAGGCATTATCCTCAGGGCTTCCAAGGTTGGCTAACATGCCCTTTGCTTCTGTTCTTAGATTCTCCAAGCTCAAATAAAAGACCTAGAAATGCGCAAGGCAGACAAAAATGTGATGGAGCAGGAGTTGAAAGAGGTGAGTGAGCAGATTCCTCTCCCCCTCCTGCTCCCTAGTCCTGAGCCCCAGCTCTGCCACCCAGGGAATGGAATCAATCAGCCAAGACAAATCCTGGCAGTAAGACTTCAGAGTCTTATTCATATGGAATGGCTGAGGAACCTTCTCAAAACTTGTCCTGTCAATTCCTGTTTTCAGTGACTCAGGGTTAGTGACAATGTGTTATGTGAACTTAAAAATCATGCACCAACTTCTCTGTCATAGGAAAACCATGCCTCAGATCTGACCGTTGTCTTTGAGCCAACCTAGGCCCCAGGATAGAATTTAAGTCAAGGCTAAGTTGAAAAAACTAACCAAAGTGGTCTGAGCTCCCCCAGCTTCCCTTTGCTCCCACCTCAGCAGCTCTGCTTTTCTGAGTCCCTTCTCTCTCTAGAAAGCCGACAGGAGCACCCTGGCAGGCAAGGCAAGCCGGGTTGACCTGGAGGCAATGACAATGGAGATGAACGAGATGATTCAGAGCATGCTATTCAGGGTCATGTCCCATGAGGATGACTGGAAGAAGGCTACGGAGGAGCTCAGCAAGGACCTGGGCACCAAGGTAAGTTTCCCTTATTAGGTACCACTCGCTGCATAACAAATTACTCTGGAATTAGTGGCTTAAAGCAACGAGCATTTAGTCTCTGAAGGTCAAGAATTCGGGAGCAGCTTAGCTGGGTGGCTCCGGGCCTCCCATGAGGTTGCAGTCCAGACGTCCTCTGGGGCTGCAGTCCTCTGCAGGTGACTGGGGCTGGAGAAACCACTCCTACGGCAGCACCCTTCCGTGGCTGCGGGCAAGGCTCCTCATCCCTCATCCCATGGACTCCTGAAGGCCACTTGGGTAGCCTCACAACACTGCAACTGACTTCCCTCAGAATGAGCGACCAAGGCAGCACGACAGACAGAGCTTTTACATCTACCAGCTAGAAATCTGGGACGAGTGCTCCTCCATCCATCTGAGCTGGTCACCCTGAAATAGGGTTCTTTCAAGGAAAGAAAGAAACAATGATGAATTGTTTCCTTTATGACCAGTTTTCACGGTAACATATTGATGCAAATAGCCACATCCAAAACACGGTGGCAAATGAGGGTTTCTACTTTTATTTTTTTATTTCTTCTTCGTGTCACCAAGAATCACAGATTTTTATATATTCAATACTCAATTCATGCAATTGATTAAGTTACTATTTATTTTGTTACTCATATGGTCTCATCTTTGGCCTATGAGCTGGCTTCCGAGCCCTTCCACTGGACCCTCAGTCATGAGATATCTGTCTTACTTTCTAAATGACAAGCTCTTCCAGGCTTATTGTCAACATTTTCTTCCTCAGACCTGAATCAGCCCTATCTCTGCGGAGTCCTGGTTCCTTTCAGTGGGTGTTTAGAGACCAAAGTCTGGGCACTAGAAGGAACACTTTAAAAATTCAGAAGTCCCACTTTACAAAAGAGTCTGACAGCTTTTCAAAAAGGTAGACATAGAATTTTCATACCACTCAGCATTTCACTCCTAGATATGTACGCCCAAGAGAAAACTTATGTCCATGTAAAAACTTGGATAAGGATGTTCATTGCAGCATTATTCGTAAGAGCTAAGAAAGGGAAACAACCCAAATGTCCATCGATGGATGAATGGATAAACAAAATGTAGTCTAGCAATAAAATCAAATATTATTCATCCCATAAAAAGGAATGAAGCACTAATACATGCTACAACCTGGACAAACCTTGAAAACATTATACTCAGTGAAAGAAGCCAGACAAAAAAGGCCACAGATTGTGTGATTCCATTTATATGCAATGTTCAGAATAACCGAATCTACAGAGACAAAGCACAATAGATTAGTGGTTGCCTACCTCTGAGGGTCTAGGAGGAAATGAGGGGTGACTGATAATGGGGATGAGGCTTCTTTTGGGAGCGATGAGAATGCTACAAGATCGATTGTGGTGATTTGATGGTTGCACAATTCTGTGAATATATTAAACATCATTGAATGTATATGCTGCACTCAGTAAATACGTGTTGAATGTGTGAATGTGGATTGTCTGGGGACCGTTGGGAGGAATGTTTCTCAGGCCTGCAGGCCTGTAGTTGAGCATAGGTTTGGCTTTATCACTTGGAGGCAGTAACTGATGCTGTTTCTTTGCCTTGCGTGCTGGTAAGGTCTCGTGGCAGCTCCCCTCTAGCATTAGCGTGCCCTAGGGGTACAAACCATAACCCAAATTTGTCAGTTCCCTTTCCTTAAGCACCTCACTTTTTCTGTTTAATCTTGTTACACTCTCTGTAATTTTGCAGGTTACTGCAAATCCTTTTCTGGAGGGTGGCAGGATGTGAATTAGTTGACCAAACATTCTTTTCTTCCCTTTGGCTATTGCAGCTGGTCCACAGGGATTTGGATGATATAAAGAAAGACATAAATGAGGTCCAGCAATTAGTCCAGAAGCTGCTAATTGAAGGCCTCCGATTTGATCCAGACAGTGCTGCTGGCTTTAGGAAGTGAGCCCCTTCTGGGTAGGGGTGGAGCTTGTGGAGACTCCGGGGTCCTCCAGGGAGGAAAAAAGAGGGGAATCCCAGAGGGTTCTGGGAGCAAGAATTCCAGATCTATGGACGTGGGGAGGTGGGATGGGCTTCCCAGCTGGGTGTGGAAAGGGTTGGGGTGAGGTTGAGAGCACTGGCACTCAGACATGGGCAGCTCTGGTCTTGATTGGCAGAGGGGCTCCGGGAGGACAACTGCTCCAAAGCTCTTTTGCCGCAAATGAGGAGGTTCAGAGAGGGAAGGAACCATGCAAGTGGGAGCCTGGATGGATCTGGGAACACAGCCAGGTCCCCTGCCCCCATCCACACAGCACCCCCAGATAGAGGGACTCAATGTCCTCGGAGCTCCTGTCCCCGGATCACCCCGCATGCCTCTGTGAAGGCTACTGTGTCTACTGTGAAGGTTAGCTTTCCAGGAGGTCCCTGGTTTTAAAGACCTCCATCAATTACGTTTAAGGCAGGGAGATACACTACACTTTTATTTCCTCACCTCTCAGCAGAGGCCGGCAGAACTGAGCTGAGCTGGGCCAGGCCAGTGGGTGTAGGATGTGGGTGGAAGTAAGTCCTGGCCCTGAGGCACAGACAGACCTGCATCCTCCCCCACGCACTCCCTGGGGACGGGGCAGCCTCTCAGGGCCTGACTGGGGTGCCACAGCTGATGAATGGCTGTCTTCCAGGAAACTGTTTGAGCGGGTGAAATGCATTTCCTGCGAACGGCCTGTGGAGATGATGACTGGCCCGTGAGTATCGCCGCCAGGGGGCGCCCGCGCCCATGCCCTTTTTTGGACGGACACACACTCACCCTCCCCTCCCCGCTCCACCGCCCCAGGTGCCTGCGATGTTCTGGGGACATTTATTGGCACATCCACTTACTTGTCCTGTACACAACATTTCATTTGCTCCCTGTCTCTGATCGAGCCACCACCATCCCTTCCTTTCTTCGTCAGCACTGTCGGGGTGCCCACTGTCCCAGGGACTGGGTCAACTCCAAAAGAAACATTAGTGGTGACCTAGCTGGGTAGCTCTGTTGGTTGGAGCGTCATCCTGTACACCGAAAGGTCACGGGTTTGGTCCCTGCTCAAGGCGAGTGCAGAAGGTATCGGGTCTCTCCCTTTCGCTTTCCCTTTCTCTCAAATTAATAAATATGTTCTCGGGTGAGGATTTAAAATAATAAATAATAATAAAAATGGAAGAAAACTACAGGGGAAAGCAGAACTTTGTGGGAACTCCTCGCATGTATTTTTATGGTCTAATACTTTATTTAATAATGTGAAATTCGCACAAGAGTAACCATTTAAAGTGAATGATTCAGGAACATTTAGTTCATTTACTATAAAGTGCAACCACTACCTTTAATTCCAAAACACTTTTATTGTCCCAAAAGGAATCCCCTGACTTACTAAACAATCACTTCTACTGCCGGCTCCCCTCAGCCCTTGACAACCTCGAATCTACTTCTGTCTATAGATTTGTCTGTGCTGGACATTTCATAGAAATAGAGTCATACAATCTATTGTCTCTTGTACTTGGCTTCTTCCACAGAGTATAATGTTTTTTAGGCTCATCCATGTTGTAGTGTGTGCCAGTACTTCGCTCTTTTTTTGTGGCTGAATAATATCCCATTGTATGGATAGGCCACGCTATTGTTGATCAGTTTATACACTGATGGGCATTTGGGTTGTTTCCACCTTTTAGCCTTAATGAATAGTGCTATTATGAACATGCATGCAATATATTTGTTTGAACACCTGTTTCCAATTCTTTTGGGTGTGAACCTGAGAGTGGAAGTGCTTGGTCATATGGTAACTTTATGATTAACTTTTTGAGGATCCGCCTGACAATATTCTGGTTTAAGAGCTAGGATCCCGCTATGTCCATGGCCTCTGTGGTGCTAATCTAGCCCTGGTGACCAGTGAAGCTCAGCAATACCCCCATGCCAGTCCACATTCATGGAGGGGCTTTGGAGCTATATTCAGACATGTTCTTTCAGACAACAGATACCTAGTTGCAGTATTCGTTATAAGAGTAAAAAAGAAGAAAGGAAACAACCTGAAGCGGGAAGTGAGTTGCAGTAAATCCATGTCAGCCAATGCAGATCGTGTTGTAAAATAAACCACATAGCAGGAACTTCTGAGATGTGGAAGTGATCTCCAGCTGCAATGTCCAGCGCAGTAGCCACTGGCCACATGCAGCTTTGAGCACCTGAAACACGGCTAATATGACTGAGAAACTGAATTTGAAACTTATTTAAATTTAGTTAAATAGCCATGTGGCCAGTGGCTGCCATATTGGCTAGCACGGTCTGGAGGAATATGAATGACCTGGGAAAGGTTTTACAATAACTTAAATGAGAAAATCAAGTAGTAGGTGTGTTATGATCCCATTTTTGTTAAAAAAATATATAAATGTCTAAAAATACTGGTAGAACACATATCAAAGTATGTGTCACATAATTACAGTACTTTTTTGCTTATTTGTGCTTTTATATGCTTTCTAAAGTGCAGGCAATGTGTATTACTTTAAATTTTATTGTGGCTTAAATACATACAATAATGTAAATGTTTACTGTACAACTTGATAAGTTTTTTTTTATCCTTGCCCAAGGACATGCTTATCGATTTTAGAGAGAGGGGAAGGGAGGAAGAGAAACATTGATGTGAGAGAGAAACATTGATCGGTTGGCTTTTGCACGCACCCCGAATGGGGACCGAACCTGCAAACTAGATATGTGCCCTAATTGGGAATTGAACACTCCACCATTCAGTTTACAGGACATCGCTTCAACCAACTGAGCCACACGGGCCAGGGCTCGGTGAGTTTCACATGTGTGTACACACCTTCATAACCCCCATGCAGATCAAGATGTAGAACAGGTCCAGCTCCTGAGAAGGCTACTGTTTTACTTTTATTTTTATTGAGGTAAAATACACATAAAATATGTTAATCACTCCATGGAGAACATTTCAGTGGCATTTTGTACATTAACAATGTTATGCAGGCACCACCTCTAGTTCCAGAACATTTCCATCAGCCCAGAAGGAAATCCCTTACCTGTTATCTGTCACTTCCATTCCCCTTGCCCCCCAAGCTCTGACCACCTCCAGTCTGTGTCTGGTGTTTACTTTTATAATTGGAACATTTTTAATGATAATTGGAACATTTTTAATGACTTACAAAGATTATTGGGGTTCCCCAGAGCCCTAGTAGGGCGGCCTCAGGCTAAATTTGAGGGTGGCTTCCTGGAGAAGGTGGGAGCCCAGCGCCCTCTGCTGGCCATGTATGCCTACTAATGAGCTCTTGTTCAACAGACACCTCATCACCATCCGCAAAGCCCACCTGGTGTCTCGGCTTCGTCCAGCTAGCGCCAACAGCTACGAGTACCTCCAGCGGCAACAGATGAGGTGAGAAGACTGGAGTTCTGCCCCATAGAGGACATTCAGGACCCAGGATCCCTGCAGAGACCTAAACTCTAGTCCCAGGATCCAAAGATGATCCCTGGGTATTGCCAGCCATCTGCAAGGGAAATATTCAGGGAGAGAGCTAGGGCAGCAGACAGGCGTGAGATGATCACAGAAGAAGGGAATGGACATATGTGTTGGGCATCTATTATGAGCCAAGAATCATTAGGGAAGGGTTTCTTATTTAAATCTCACAACCCCCTATGAGTTAGGGTTAATGTGCCTGCTTCTCGCTGGAGGACGTAAATAAAGACTGTGAGGCTTGCTGTGGCCGGGCAGACACTGCGGTAAGTGCCTTGACATACTAGACCTCATTCAATCCTTACACTTTGCCCTTTGAGGTATATTCTGTTATCATCCCATTTCACAGTTGAAGAAACTGAGGCTCAGAGAACTTAAGCAACCTGCCCAAGGTCACAGGTAGTAAATGGCAGAGCTGGCACCTAAATCTGAGGGTTTCCACCAGACCCAGCTGGCTCCCTGGGTCCCAGCCCCATCCCTCACCCTCTGCACATCTATGGCTTCAAGGTGCTTCGCACCCCCAGGTGGGGGAATAATAGTAACCACAGCCACACAAAGGGGAGGGACATGGGAGCCTGTGCCCTGTGCCCTTATATCCCTTGCCTGATTCTTTCTGGAGATCAAGAGGCTAGGAGCATACATTTGACAGATCAGATCAGGCCTCCAGGGGTGGCCGGGGTCTGGGGGAACATAGGCCTCGATTTTTTCTCTGCCCCCACTCTGCCTGCTTCTATCCACCCACCAGGCCCCAGGCCTGCTCGGCCATACCACCCAAAATCAGCTGGAAAAAATTCCAGTCTTCCCTTGTTACTGGCCAGGTGCTTAGGGACTAGCCTTAGGCTCCTTGGGGGTAGAGGGGTCTCCAGGTGGCTGCTGACACTCCTGCCCTGTCCAAGGGAACAGCAGCGAATGCAGCAACTTCAGGACCTTGGAGACAAGGAGGACTGGAGTGATGGCCCTGGGAATGACGCCAAGCACAAGCTCAAGTCATATAACTTGTCAACACTCTACCCCTATGGGGACCCTGAGGTGTTGGACTATGATACTGTGAGTCAGGCCGCAGCCTAGACGGTGGGCAACCTGGGGGCGGGGGCATGCTCTTTCTGCTGGGCCTCTGTGTATTTTACACAGGTTCAAGGTCACTCCCTTACTTGGGGCCTGGGCCATCCAACAGGCCGAGGTGGACATTCTGGGAGTGGACGGGATCCTGTACAAGGGCCGAATGAACACGCAGGACGGGGCACGGCCACTGGCCAGTGTGGAGAAGGAGCCGGCTGGTGAGAGGCGTCAAGCTTTCTTAGGCACTTCTACCTAGTGTCCTAGATTTGCTGGCCAGCATGAACAGAGGCCCTGGCAAGCAGAGCCCAGAGCTGGCACCATCCCTGACCGGGGGGTCCTCACACAGCTACTTGCAAAAACAAGGTTCTACTGTATGCCAGACACTGCACCCAATACCAGGGAGACAAAGGGGAGCAAAAACAATGGTTATGCTCTGGAGTCTCCATATGAGTAGAAGAAGCAGACAACTGAAGGTGAGGCTGAATAACTGACCTGAAGGGAGGGCCCTGGTACTAGGACTGTTTGTGACCAATGATGCGGGCCTAGCTAGGCGTGCTGGCAGTCCCCCCAAAGGTGGGATTCTGGGCTGGTGATGGGAGAGTTGTGACAAGGGATGCTGGCCCAAGGAACTGGGTGGGTTCGGAGACCCTGAGGCCTCCGAATAGGGACCAAGTGTTCTCTAGATGGAGGGCTCAGGTGGGAGGAGAGCAGTCCAGGTGGAAGGAATAGCAGGTGCAAAGTCTCTGGAGCGGATATGAGCCAGGCGCAGTCAGGCACTCAGAAAGGTGAGTCCACCTGAGATGCAGAGATTGGGGTGGGGTTGGGCGTGATGAAGAGGACACTTGGACAGACCATGGTGGCTGTGTCCTAATGTCAAGGGCAGGCTAGGGTTGGGCCGGAGGAGAGTCTGTCACACATGTGGAATCAGTCCTCTGGTCGCTGCAGTGTTGAGGCCCTGGCTCCAGATGGCTTCTACTGGGGACCCCACCATTCAGTTCCAGCACTGGGCCAGCAAGACCAAAAGGGGCACCTTCCTGGGCTGGTGACTGCATCACTCCAGTCCCTGCCTTCATCTTTGCATAGCTCACTCACTGTGTGTTCTCCTCTCTGTCTCTTGTAAGGATACGTGTCATTGGACTTAAGGCCCAACTTAACCCAGTATGCTCTCATCTCAAGATCCTTTGCTTAATTACATCCACAAAGATCTTTTCTCCAAAACAGGTTACATTCACAGGTTCCAGGGGACATCTTTTTGGGGGCCATCCTCCAATCCAGTATAGGCCTCCCCCTGGTCCAGGAGGGTGGGACAACCACCTTAAACCCCACATATACCCTCTGGGGCAAGGCTGTGGCCTGCAATGTTAATGCTCCTTTCTGGGCGCCTGGCAGTGGATGCTGTTGGGAGGGGACTCAGGCTGGGCTTCAGGGATCAATCACAAGGCAGGATAACAATGACGTGACTAACATTTAATGTCGGACTTCTTTTTTTATAATCATATTTTATAATCATAATAGCATTTTGTTTATGCTATTACATTTGTCCCAATTTTTCTCCCTTTGACTCTCTCCACCCAGCCTACCCCACCACTCCCTCAGGCAATCCCTACAACATTGTCTTTGTCCACGGGTCATGCATATATGTTCTTTGGCTACTCTATTCCCTATGCTGTACTTTACCGCCCCCCACCCCCCGCCACGGCTGTTCTGTAACTACCAATTTGTACTTTTTAATCCTTGCACCTTTTCCCCCATCCTCCCCGACCCCCTTCCCTGGAAACGATCAAAACATTTTCAGTATCTATGATTCTATTTCTGTTCTGCTTGTTTATTTATTTTGATTTTTAAATGTAATTATTGATAGATATGTATTTATTGCCATTTCATTATTCATAGTGTTCTTCTTCTTCTTCTCCTTCTTCTCCTTAACTAGGACCTTTTAATATTTCATATAATACTGGTTTGGTGCTGATGAAACTCCTTTAGCTTTTTCTGGTCTGGGAAGCTCTGTGTCTGTCCTTTGATTCTAAATGACAGCTTTGCTGCATTGCGTAATCTTGATTGTAGGTCCTTGCTTTTCATCACTTTGAATATTTCTTGTCAATCTCTTCTGGCTTGCAAAGTTTCTTTTGAGAAATCAGTTGACAGTCTTATGAAGACTCCCTTCTAGGTAACTAGCTACTTTTCTCTTGCTGCTTTTAAGATTCTCTTTGTCTTTAACGTTTGGCATTTTAATTACGATGTGTATTGGAGTGGCACTCCCTGTGTTTCCTGGACTTGTATGTCTATTTCCTTCACCAAATTAGGGAAGTTTTCTTTCATTATTTCTTCAAATAGGTTTCCAAATTATTTCTCTCTTTTCCTTCTGGCACCCCTATGATGTGAATGTTGGAACACTTGAAGTTGTCCCAGAGGTTCCTTACACTATCCTCATTTTTTTTGGATTCTTTTTTCTTCTTGCTGTTTGGATTGCTTGTTTTTTGCTTCTTTATGTCCCAAATCTCTGATTTGATTTTCAGCTTCATCTACTCTACTGTTGATATACTGTAAATTGTTCTTTATTTCAACTAGTGTATCCTTTGCTTCTGACTGGATCTTTTTTATGCTGTTGAGATCCTCACCAAGTTCCTTGAGCATCCTTATAACCAGTGTTTTGAACTCTGCATCTGATAGATTGCTGTTCTTGTTTTGTTTAGTTCTTTTTCTGGAGTTTTATCCTATTCTTTCATTTGGGCCATGTTTCTTTGTCTCCTCATTTTGGCAGCTTCCGTGTTTGTCTTTATTTATCAGGTAGAGCTGCTTTGTTTCCCAGGCCTGATGGAGTGGCTTAATGTAGTAGGTGTCTCGTGGAGTCCAGTGGCACAGCCTCCGCTATCACCCAAGTTGGGTACTCAGGGTGCGCCCACTGTGTGGGCTGTGCAGCACCTTCCTTATAGTTGAGCCTTGACTGCTGTTGGGTTGGCACATCCAAAATCAGCTGCCACCTGTGTTTTGCCTGGGGTCACATAGCATTAACTACAAAGTGATCTGCAGATGGCTGCTACTTGTGCTGGGCTTGGAGGTGACCAGGAGAGGCCAAGCTGTGAAACAAGGCTGGCTGCTGCTAGTACCAGGCCTGGGGCAACTTAGCAAAAGGTATGGGACTGGAGCCAGATGCTGCTTTTTGGGAGAATTTAGGAAAATCTAAAGCAATGGATCTGACATCTTGCCAGGGCCCAACAAACAAGGGAGGCATTGCAGAAATCAGCAGGTACGGGCACCCTTGGTGGAGGGGCCAGGACGACGTTATACACCTGGGCCGTGTCTCCACTCATTCACTGGACAGCATCCCTCTCCCTCCAAAGGAAAGGACATTTCTCTCCATGGCTTGTTCATTCTCAAGGCCCATGACCTGCAAAGCAGGACTGAATCATAACACCTCAACTACTCTATCCCGCTCGGGGGTTGGGGGGCAACAGAAATCTAACTAGCCTTAAATATCAATTAGAAGCCTACCTGGCCAGATTTTTTGACTAGTGTGCTCTTAGCACTCATTTATTTACTCCAAAGAACGTTCCAATCCAACAATCATTGTCTAAACTTAAACTAGCTAGTGTGAGCCCCACCCAGGTTCAGCCTCGTCCCAGATACATCCATCTGTTCATCCCAGTTTCCACTGAATCCTACTGTGCATTCAGTCCTTTGCCAGCTCCATGGGGTCACTGAGAGGTGTCCAGCCAGCCTGTGGTCTCCAGACACCTGTACTGTGGTCAGGATCTCTGGGCAGAGGAACAGCTGATCCCCAATGAGTGATGCCCCCAGTAGGAGGGCAAGGGGGCATGCTGAGGCTGTAGTCAACAGGCTGGACTTTCAGAGAATCTCCATGGCAGGCTGAGTACGGGCAGGACTCAAGTGGGCGGTGGTGGCAGAAGGTAGACATGAGGGAGTAGGAGACTCACCAGCTCTGGGTGAACTGCCTAAAACGCACCCCTGGCCAGGCCCCTTCCCAGTTCAGAATGGCTACTGTAACAAATTATCACACACTGAATGGCTCAAAACAATGTTATTGTGTCTTAGTACTTGAGATCTGAAATGAGTCTTCCGGGCTAATGTTGAGCTGTCAGAATTAGCCCAGGGCTGGTTCCTTCTGTGGCTCTGAGGGAAGTCTCTTGCCTCGCTGGTTCCACCTTCCAGAAGTCTGCATTGCTTAGCATGTGGCCCTGTTCTCCATCGTCAGGAAGCATTACTCTGACTTCAACTTCCATTCTTATGTCTCCTGCTCTCACCCCGACCTCCTTTATAAGGACACTGTGATTACATTAGGGCCACTTGGATAATCCAGGACCATCTCCTTGTCTCAAAAGTCCTTGATTGAATCACGTCTGTAAAGTTCCCTGTGCTGTGTAAGGTAATGTATTCACAGGTTCCAGAGATCAGGACATAGACATCTAGGAGGGCAGTGCCCTCAGAGTCCAGACTCCTTGGCTGACCTGACCCGTGGCCCTCTGGCCTCATCTGTCCCCCTTCATTCAACGTCATGGAACTGCTCACTCGCTCTCCCTCAACAAGCCCCACTGTTTCTCACCTTTGGGCCTCTGCCCATACTGTATGTTCCTCCTGGAACCCCTGGAGAACATTTCCTATTTGCCAGAGCTCAGGTGTTCCCTCCTGTTGGGAGTCTCTTGGCTTGTGCAGAGGCGAGCCTAGGAGGAGCAGATGTTGGGGTCAGGTGGTGAGTTTGTGTTTAAACATACAGAGTCCAAGGTTGTAGGGAACATCAAGGCGAGCACTGGGTCAGCAGCTGGGCTCCTGGGCCTCACTGTGTCACCATTTTGAATTTGTATCCTAGGCCCACATCCCTTACCTTGAAAGGAAGCGGTTCGACAATCTCACTGGTCGGCTGGTTGGCAGGTTCCACCTCTGACTCATGGAGGGATACAGGTGCCAACTGGGGATTACAGTGGGGGCCAAGGAGCACTCCTCAGCTGGGAATTTGCTCTTGAGCAGAACCCATAAAGCACATAGGTGGTGGTTCTTAACTCAGGCTCGAGGGACATGACCTAAGCTATATAGTTCCCAGAGGCTCATGGGGAGTTAAGGTGGTGCCAGTTGGGTCCTCAAGGTTGTAGACCCTATGACAGAGTTAGGGATACAAGGGATTCTTAAGGGAAGAGCATTAACAAAGAGGAGGAAGGAGAGGGAGGAGCAGGAAGAGACCCTCAGACAGTGCACAGAACTGATAAGGTCCAGGCCAGACCAATGGGGAGCTTCCGAGCAAAGAGAGCCCAGCAGATGGCCAGGCCCTGCGTTCCCATTGTTGACTGGAAGTGCTAACAGATAGACCCTGAAGGTCTAATAAACCCCCAAAGTACTGCCAGGCCCTGAGATGCTAACGGGCCCCAAGGTGCTAACAGGTGGAGGCTGTTGGTTCCCTGCACTTCCTACAGCTGAACACCAAGCTCTTTCTTAAAGGGAGACCTGTGTGGCACCTCCTGCTGCTGCTGCATGGCCCTGGTCTCCTGAGCCCTCGTCGGTGCCAGGTGTGTTTTAGAAGCCACTGGGGAAACCCAATGTGATCAAAATGAAGGTACTGCTCCCTTAGGGTTTTCACCCCATGAAGGACGGTGACATGTGAACGAGTAAGTCAGTGAGCTCGTCAGATGAAACACGGAGATGGGGGAGAGGATGGCCGGGGAGCGATCCCTGCTGAGTGGGTGGTCTAAAGGACTCTCTGAAAAGGGAAATTCGAGGCGAGAATTGTTAGAAGACAGCCAGAGACGGACATAGCTGTTCGGGCAGAGGGAACAATTGGTGTCCTGCATGAGGAGGAGCGTAGCACCTCCATAACTCTGGCCGGGCGCCAGGCATGACCCTCTCCTCCAGACCCATGTCTTGCTTGGCCACCTATGAGACCCTCCTCACTCCTCCTCCTCCCTCATCTTTGCTCTTGTGGCCTCTTTCCCCACATGTTCCTATGTCTTCTCCTGTAGCAGCCTTTGGCCTGGATTCTGGATGGCTAGTCATGGTGGTTCTTGGCTGGACAGGGAGCAGGGGATACCTTGGGTAGAAAAGTGGAAGATGGAGCCAAACCCAAAAGACCACATATTGTATGGTCCCCCTTCTATGACATGTCCAGCACACGAAAATCACATCAACAGACGCAGCTTAGCAGATGCTAGGGGCTGGGGCGGGGCGGGGTGGTGAGGGGAGAATGGGGAGTGACTGCCTCATGGGTACCAGGTCTCCTTTTGGGATAATGAGAATGTTCTGGAACTAGATGGAGATGATGGCTGCACAACCTTGTGAATGAACTTAACACCACTGAATCGTTTGTTAAATGCTTAATTATTTAAAAAATATTTTATTTATTTATTTTTAGAGAGAGGGGAAGGGAAGGAGAAAGAGAAGGAAACATCGATGTGTGGTTGCCTCTCACGTGGTCCCCACTGGGGACCTGGCCTGCAACCCAGGCATGTGCCCTGACTGGGAATCGAACCAGCAACCCTTCGGTTCACAGCCCGAGCTCAATCCACTGAGCTACACCAGCCTGGGCAAATGCTTAATTATATATTATGTGAATTTTACTAAAAAAATGCACATGCACAAAAGACGGACAGGAAGGTGGGGGTGAGAGTGCCAGGTGGTCTGGCCCGCCGGGGCGGGAAGACCTGAAGAACAGCCAGACACCGAGCCTGTAAGCAGTCCTGCCGGCACTTCATCTGCATCTTGTTACTGTCTCCTCCTGGCCTTGAGTTACCTTCTAAAACTCTTTTTCTAATATCTTAACCTGAAGAAGCCCGAGATGGTGGGGAGAGAAGGTCCTTCCATAAACAAATGGGGAGGGCCGGGTGTGTTAAGGGAGGTGGGGGGGAAACAGCAGTCCCGCCAGGGTGTACAGGCCTTTGCAGGAGCTGAGGAGAGGACGAGCGCTCCAGGGAGGGGCTGAGCTCCAGGAGAGCCGCCACCCACTCCCGTCTCTTCCACTCTCTTTCCCACCAAGCTGTGAAGGTTCCACATCCCCCGACTCGAAACCTATATGAGCGCTTTGGTGCCACCTACCCCTGTGAGTACCTGCTCCTCCAACTCCCTGGCCCAAATGGAATTCTGGTTGGGTCCCCAGGCCCCAGGCTGGGGCTCTCCTGCTCCACCTCACCCATCTCTCACATGCTCTGTGCCAATGCCTAAGAAGGCCCCCCAAAGAGGCGCCCACCAGCACCCAGCTCCCTGGTAGGCCTCCAGCTGTTCTGGACTCCTGCTTCACCCTTCAGCTGGGCTTCCCGGCCTGGATACCCAGGGTGGCTTCCCAGGTACCCAGGTATCTTTTCCCAAGTGTCCAGTAAGCTGCGGAGGTGGGATAAGGGAGTCCACTCATTCTCTGGGCCCCTCAGCTGGGGCCTGTGAGCCAGGCTGGAGGGAACAGATTCATATTGCCCTGGACCAGGCATTTGTGGGTGCTTTTCAGTGTACAAAGCACTCTGCCCCTTACCTCATCCAGGCCTCATCCCAGCTAGGAGAGATGGGTACTGCCAGCCCATTTGAAAGGGGTCGGGGGTGGGAGGGGAGCCGAGGCACAGTGACCTCACGGAGGAATGCAGGAGCTGGGACTCCTCCGGGTGCTCTGCTCCACTTTGGTGTCCATGCTATTGTGCTTTATCTTGGGTCGCTCCCCCCACCCCCAGGAAGTTTAGGCTGCCTAAGACTAAGGAGCAGCGGCAGCGAGGCACTTCCATCTTGGGGCTTCTCCTCTCCTTAATCAGCCCAGCCTCTGCCCAGAATGTTCTTGAGACAAATCATGGGTCTCTCCTGCCCCTCCCAGCCCTGCACCCCCGTGCCAACATCCGCTCAGCCACTTCCAGCCCCCACCCAATGATGCCAGCTCGGCCTCCGTCTACGCCCCCGCTGCCACTGCTGCCACCGCTGATGCCGTCCCTGCAGGACCCCTCGCAGGCCTCAGGGTCCACCAGGCATCCAAGGTCTCAGCGCCTCGAATACCGAGCCAGCATGCGGCCCACCTAGGAGCCTGACTGCCTGTGAGCCCTGTGCCCTGCGCCCACACTGTCCCTTCCACTTGCGCTCCCCCCCCCGCCCCACACACACACCAGCAGAGACAGGCTGGAGCCTGGCCTGAGGAAGGTGCAGGGGCCCTGGACATAGAGAAGACTCACTGTGACCCAGTGGCTGTTTTCACTGCCTATAAATACACACAGCGCAATGCTTCTTACCCCACATTACATGAAGAACACAGCTTTCTAGATTGAATTTTCCACTAAGCCAATTTAATTCCTTGACCAATTTTCAATATGACACAGTTAAAGTGATTTCATAAACACTTTCCTTTTTATTTTGCTGAAGTGATTTCATCAGTATCAGTTCCAGCTCCAGCTTCTGCCAGCGTCCGTTTTCTTTGGGGGCCATTGTATCTGCCAGGATCAATTTTCTCATGGGAACCAAATTTTACTGCGTGCATTTTTAAAAAATTTGGGATTATTTCCACCATTAATTACTGTTCTGAAGTGAACGTTTAAAGAAGTTGACTATTTCTATTTACCTCTGGCTAATCCCTGAGGAACTTGGGCAGTGGCCCTGGAACACTCTGGGACTGCTCTGTCCCATTGGGGACCGGGGTCCCGCACACCCGTGTGACCTCTGTTCCCACGCTGACCCCCATGCTCCTGGTGGGGACAGAGCAAGCCAGGAGGTCAAGACATTCCAAGCTGGCAGTGTAGTGGCCCTCCTTCGATCACAGAGCATGGCTCCCACGCGCCAGCCTGCACAGTGCGTGCCTGGCCTGGTTTCTTCCCCTTGGATGGCTTACCCGCTCTGTCCTGCTCCCTCTCAGTTTTGCCCCCTCTCCACTCCCTAGCTTGTCCAGCTGTGCTCTCTGTCCTTAGTGTAGTTCTGACACTTCTGTCACATTTCACAAAAACTGAAAAAATTTTCCCTCTGTGCAGTATTAGGGCATGACCCCCCTGCCCCCACCCTGCCACCGCCAACATCCATTAGAGGTCCCTGGGATGATGGAGTGAGTCGGAGTGAGTGGTCCGAGGGTCTGCCCTGGGGGAGGACCGGGGCCACGGGGCTGTGCCTGGGAGCTGGCATGCAGGGTTCCCTAGGTCTGATGGCCCCTGGAGTCTGGGCACACTGTGCACCTGCCCCCTTCCTAGCGGTCCCCCAGCCCTTCCTTACTGTGACCACTGCTGGCCCTGACTTCTCTTTTTCTAGAACTCTCCAAGGACTGTGTCCAAATGGGAACAAGCTCTCCTCGACCTAGGTCTACGCTACCTGCTATGGGCACTGGCACTGCAGCCCCAGCCTCCGACCCCATGCCCATATCACAGATGGGTATTTTTGGCAACTTCTCCCCAGAATAAAATTTTCCATCTTCCACTCTTCTAACTGCGGATGAGGGTAAATGGCCCGGTATCTTCTGTGGAGGGTGGCTTTGCCTGCCCCACATGGGTGGGTGAACATGCTGACCCCTCCTTAGGCCACCATTCCAGCATCAGCTTCCCAGAGCCACTGCCCAAAGCCACCGCGGCTGACCCTCAGCAGAGAATTGCAACCAGCCTTCCCTCCTCTGTCATACTTCCCACTGTGGCAAAGTGCCCGGAGTTGCCCAGGCCTGTGTGGTGGGGTCTGTGAGCAGGGATATTGGTGTGACTTGCCCAGGGTCCCACAGTGAGGCCTCAGCTCTCCAGCTCCCACCCATGAGGCCATACTTCTTGGGTACTGTACACAGGGATGAGGGCCTGGACTTCCATCACCTCCCCAAGGCAGAAAAGGGAAGCATGGCCGGGCTTCAGCTCTAGGAAGCTGAGGGTTCCTAGGGAAGCACGCCATGCCAGTCTTGTCCCCTAAAACCCTGACATGAAGGCACCCACAGGCACCTGGCATGCTGCTCTCAGCCCCTCAAAGCTGCCTCCCCAGCCATTTCTCAGGTTCACATCAGAATCAGTGCCTAGTTGGTTCCTGCAGCTGAGGGAGTGGAGTGAGGCCCAGGTATCACTATGTAACCATTTGCAATCCGAGGGACCCCTCAGTGCTCTTGAAGGTGGGAAACCATAGTCCCAATTGCAGCCAGCCAGGAGCGATACTGGAAGACAGTCCTGTCCCCCATGGGGGTGGGGGATGCCAGCTTTTGGTCTGCCCAGGTGGCAAGGGTTCTGCCTCCTGATCCCAGCCCCAGAGCGTGGAAGGCCTTGGAAGCTGGAAGGGAGGTGCTGTGCCCACTCTCAGCGCAGCTGCCTCAGGAGGGTGGCCCAGCCGTGCCAGCAGGGAAAGCACTTGGGGAGTGGACAGTGCCAGGGATGGAGTCTGGAGAGTGGCGATGTTGGAAGAATGTAGGTCCAGCCTCCTCCTCTGAAAAGGGGGCCATGGTTCCGAACCTGGGACAGAGGCAGGGCCAGGCTGGACAGGGAGTAGGGTGACCAATGGTCTTAGTCTGCCTAGGAGTGAGAGGGGTCCCTAAAACTTTCAGTTTTAAGACTGAGATAAATTTGTCATACGAGGGGGAAGTCATGTGGACTGGCCGGGTATGTGGGGCTGCATGAATGAGCCAGCAGGAAGGGGAAGGAGGTGTCTCTTGCCAAGCATTGCGTCCTGCCTTGAGGTTCTGCTAGAATGGAGATGCTGGGTGGTAACCACCCTGCACCCCTGAATCCAGCCACATAACCCACCGAAGCAAGTCCAAGGCCACTGAACATGTTCTCCCTTTCAGTGACCATGAACCCATTAATCCCATGGCATAAACAGCCGACAGCAGCAAGTGTGTGTCCCAAACAAGTAGAGCTGTGTTGGGAAAAGGCGCCACCAGTACCCAAAAGCAGGCTGCCAGAAGGCAGTGGCTGAGGCACTGGAGGGAGGGCCTTCTGTGCAGACACTGAAATCAGTACTGGTTTCCCTGCCACTGGTCCTCCTGCCACCATCGTCTTGGTTTGACCCCTGACTTTGTATGAATTTAGGGACTCTAGGCAGAGACCCTCCAAAATCCCACACCAATAGCCAGAGAAGGGGTTCTCCTCTCTCCCCTTCCTCCTCTTGCTCATGGCTTCACCAGTATCCATAGAGAATGTCCCCACCAGAATTTGCAGCTGTTATTCCCTAGGTGAGAAATGGCCCCAGGAGGCAGACCCAAACTCTGCCAACAGACTCCCAGCACCTTGTGCTGTGCCATTGACAAGGCCTTGGCCACACTGGAAGTGGGCCCTCCCTCCCCCTCCCCTGGAGGACCCAGCATCCCCACCCCTAAAAGAGGGGTGTTCTTTTAAGACTCATTTGAAATACATACATTGCCCAATCATAAGCTGTGCCTAGGCAACCAGACCTTTCCAAATGCAGGAATTGGAAATAGCTTTGCCTCAAAATATCTCATTTTGGCCAACCCATGTGGCCTCCCCGACGCCGACACAGGGAAGCAACCAGAGTCAAAGCCGGTCTGTCCTCAGATGAGTCCTCCTATGAAAAGCCCCTCAGAGACCTCCAGGGCCACAGCGGCCCCACCCGCCACATTTGGGAGCCAGCCTCAGGAACAGGATGGCTTTCTTCAGCGGCACATGTGTTCTCAGAGAACCCTAGGAAGACCCTGGGGACCTTCAGCAGCCCTGGGAGCATCCCTGCCGTCCAGGGAATACTGCAGGGGAACAAGCCCTTCTCTCTTTTAAACTGTGTAAAGGAGGAGCCCTGCTTGGCCACAGAAAGCATTCCAGAGTCGTCATTCATCTGCCAGGTGCTGCTCTACCCCACGGAGCAGCCTACCTACTTCAAATGCTCCTCCAGGGGAAAGCAAGATCCCCTTCAGATTCCAGCCAATTCCAAGATGAGAGTTAGACACACGCACACACATGCTGGTGGCCAGTGGGGTGGGCTGGCCAGCCAAGGGCAAGCTGTGTCCCTACCTCGATGGTTGGTTTCAACCATCTGTGGCCTTTATGGGAACTTGGGCAATACTACAAATTCCCAAGATAAGCCAGAAGTGAGGCTTTTCATGTAAACTCTCCTAATTTGAAAATGTTGGCAGACAAAAATGGAACAAACAAAAAAACCCCACCAAACCACCATGGCAGCCAAACAGCACACAACAGGGGACTGTGAGTTTACAACCCCCTAAGATAACCCTGTCCTATCTTTTAACGGCAGCCCAGAGGGCACAGCTACCTCTTGTCACCCCTAGAGGCCAGATCTTCATTCCCACATACTGTAACATCCTGTCTTGAGAAATCAGACACACAGAAATCAAGTCACATTCTTTTAAGCAAATTCATGGGTGCAAATGATGTTTTTTAGAGTGGAATTTTAGAAACAGTCATTTGGAACTCAAGTCTGCTGATTGTGTAGATGTCCAAGCCCAGAAGTGGCTAGACTTTGAAGTAACAAGGCCAGTGTTCCCAGGAGGTGCCTGAGAGACATCTGAGATTCAGCTAAACCTGGCTGTAAATATGTTTTCCATTTGTATACCAGAACCTGTGCTTTTTAGCCAGTTTACACTGGAATATGTAGTGGATGGTTACAGATGCCTTCAGTTTTGCTCCTGAGCTTCCAGACTTTGGGAAGTTAAGGAAGGTTCCAGGTTCTCCATGTCATACTCGAATTTTGAGGGCATGTGGCAGCTATGTAGGCCCACCTCTGGCTTCCCCTTGAGTTTGTCTGGCTTGCTTCTGCGGCCACTCCCTTGTCTTGAGATGCTGATAGGGGGCCCCAGGCACACCTGGCAGGTCTCTCTCTACACTGCTGGAAAGTACCTGAGTACCCAGGTCCAGCTTTAGCCTTACCCTCTGCTTCCTCCTTCTCTGGGTCCCAATTTGCCTGGGGCTCTTATTAAAAATCAGATCGCTGGGCCCTCCTCCAGAACAGTTAGTTGTCTTAAGTACCCAAGGGACTCTTATGCTTTGTAAGTTTGTGTTGGGTTGGAAGCACTTGGGAGCTATTTTACCTTTAATAACAGCTTTGACATAATGAGCACACTACAAAGTCCACCCTTTTGAAGTGTGCAATTGAATGGTTTTTAGTTTGTTTACAAGTCAATCAGCAATATCCCGGGAGTATTCAAAACGATACGGTCAGGGCCTCCCGAGATTCTGACATGGAGGGACCAGGAGTCTGGGGCTGTTTGTCTTTTCACAGAGCCCCCAGGGGAGTTTGCCATGTCCGTAGACATTTTTGGATGTCACAGCATGAGGGTGCTACTGGCACCTAGTGGGTAGGGGCTGGGATGCTGGCCAAACATCCACAGTGCACAGGATACGCCCCTGGTAGGCAGTGATCCAGCACTCATGCCCACATGGCCCAGGTTGGGAAAACAGCATCTACAGGAACCTCAAGTCCCTTCCAGCCTAATGGGACCCTCTGGGACCTCCAGGCCCAGCCCACACAGCCCCCAGAAACAGAAAGGGGCCTCACCTCCGACAGACCAGCACTATACAGATACTTCCCAAACTGGGGCCCAAGGTCTAACAAGTCCCAGGCGATGCTGTTGGTCTGAAACCCCATTTTGAATGGTGAGGGTGTGCTTCTGTACAGACCCGCAGGGGCCTGCCCGGGGTCAAGCCCCATGGTCCCCAGGACTGCAAATTCTACATGGTTCACTGTCTCCTATGGTTTCGAAATACAAAGCCACCCCAGTAACCAGCTCTCTGGGAAAGCTCAGGCATGCTCACCTCACACAGCTGATAACCCAGAAATGCTTGCCTCTGCAAAGCATTTTCCCACCACTTGAAGAGAGGCTGTATGTTTCCTGAGAACCTTCTTCCAAAATAGAGAAGCTATACCCCAATGTACCCCAGGCAGAGCTGTGTCCTCTCTGGACTCCAAGAGGCTGCTGGAAAGTAGGTTTCAAGGTGAGGACAAACTTCCGGGATGCAAGTAACAGCTCAAGTTGGGGCCCAGTGGTTGGTCTCCAGTGACAACCAGAGAGTAAACAATCATCCCAGGTGGGCTTCATCATGGGCCTGTCCAGATTCCAGCAGGGCAGAGGCATCCTTGTCAGAAAGCTCAGCCCCATACCTGGGAGCGAGAGGACTGTTGGTGGTGGTGAGTGCCGAGCCGTGTCAGGCAGAACCTCTCCAACCCAGGCACAATCCACACAGGGCTGAGATGCTAACCGAGTTCTTTCCATTTAGGGAAGAGGTCTGCTGGTGAGGAACTACAGAGGCCACAAGGACCCGCTCCCCCAGCATGGGCAGCCCAGGGCAGAGTGGGGCATCTGGCTTCTTCCTTGGGGCTAGATTGGGTACCTGCCCCAGCCTAGCTTGGAAGCAGCCTGGGTCCACTGTCTACTGCCCCTGGGTGGCCTGTCTCCTTAGTGACCAATGGTTTGAGCACTGGTTGGACTCTGCCCCAGGCTGGTGTATCCCTGTCACTAGTCTCCACCGGCTCTGTGTTCAAGCCTGCAGACTACAGGCACTGTGGCCTGCGCCTCCCCAGGGGAGGGCCCTGCTCCACCCAGCACATTTGTTGGAGGTTGGGCTTGAGGGTCCAGCCCGCAGCCAACTACTGGGGCCCTGAGACAGGAAGAAAGGTCCTTATGTGAAACTCAGACAGACCGGAAGGCAGTTGTCAGCCCTGGAAGTCAGGATCCCTCTAGCCAGGAAGGGGGAAGGGTGGGCAGACAGAGGCTGGGATTCTGGGAACACAGGCCAGAAACTAACTTCATGGGAAAAACCTTCCGCAGGCAGGAAGATTCCACAGCATGTTGTGGTTGAAAAGACAGCAACACACAGGAGTAGTGTGAAGCCAGGCAGGACTGGAGGGTAGCCCTCTGTTCTGGGCTCAGTCTGCGCCCTCCCCCCACCCTCCACACACACAGGGCCAGCTGGCAGCAAAGCTGAGGATACAAGGCAAGACCACAGAGCCTGGTGGTGGTTTGGAACTCTTTCTTCTCCTTTGTTAAAAGGGGGAAAGGAAATGGGTATGAGGTACCCCTGGGCTCTCGGGAAGCATGCAGGCAGTCCCAGCAGGCAGGCGTTGGGGGATGGGTGGGAAGAGTCCTGGAGTTTCCCACAATCCTTTTCTCTGCAAGGAACAGCAAAGCTGGCTGCTGAGCGGGTAGGGAGAGGAGAGGACCCTGGGGAGGGGGACGATGGGCAAAGGGCTCAGGGGCTCACTCTAACATGCAATGTCCAGCTGCCCCATAAACTAGGTTGCTTCTTGAATAGTGACATACGTATAAATACAGACACAGCCACACGCACACATGCGGAGAAGGCTCTGCATTCACGAGGGTGGGGATCTAGGTCTGCTGGCCCCAAGGAGCTCCAAGCAGGAGCCAGGCAAGTCTCCGCAGACTCCTGAGGTGGGGTGAGTCCTCTGGGGAAGGCTGCTTGGTCTCTGAAGTTCTGTCCATGAGCACCCAGATGACTCTGAACCAAATCCATGCAAGCTGGGTGCCGTGAGCCTGCACTTCGTGCACTCGCGGGCAGCCTGTGTGCTGGCACAGGGGTCCAGTCTCTCCCCTCCAGGGCTCCAGGGAAAGGGGGTGCAGACAGAGGAGGGTAAAAGGGGGCCTGTGGAGATGTCTTCTCCCCCGCCCCACGGGGTCCAGGCCTCCGGGAGGGGGGAGGGGCCTCCCTTATCTCTCAGCCTCCATGGCAGGGTGAGCCCTTGGTTCTGAGGTGGCCTGTTGGGGGGCCAGGGGTGGCCAGTCTGACGCTGGGGAAGGGGGTGCTGGAGTCCACAGGGGGGGCTGCTGAGGCTGGTGGTGCTGTGGCCCCCCTGGGGGTGAAGCCACCATTGGCCAGCTGGGTGCTGCAAAGCTGCTGGTGGCGGCGTGGGGCAAGTGTGGCGGGGGTGACGTGGCTGAGGAGGCCATTGGGCTGCCGCTGCCGCCACCGTGGAAGCTCTCAGAGGCCTTGAGACGGGAGAACATGGTGAGGGCATCAGGGAAGTTTGGGGGCGTTGCAGGGGTGTTGGCGGGAGTGCACATCTGTGGGGAGGAGAGCAGAGAGGCAGGGGTAAGCACCCTTTCTAGAAGGCCCCCAATCTACTACTGGCTCCTAGCTGGAGACATATGCCCAGCCTCTGTTGGGAGACCCTGTGCCCCCCACTTGGACGCACCTGGCCCCCCCCAGAGTCCACCAGCCAGGGGCTCACAGAGGAGAGGCGGGGTCCTGAGATGGGCTGTCCTGCAGCACCTACTGGTGGCTCATCCCAGTGGCTGAGGTTTTGGGAACAAAGGCAGAGATCCACTGCAGCTTGAACCGGGAGACCCCCGAGGCCGCAGGGGACACTTACCATCTGGTGGTGATGGTGACTGTAGGGGATGTTGGTCTCCTGGAAAAAGGCGCTGAGGGCCGTCTGTGGGAAGAAAAGCCCAAGCTTACCCTCAGTACCCTGCCCAACCCTGCTGCTTCCCTTCTTCCCAGGCTCTCTTCCACTTGGTGTGGCCCTGGGCTTGGCTATCAAGTAGGAGACCTGAGTTGAGGCAGCGTGCCTGCCACCACTCGACCCCCAAGCAGGTATGGTGGGTGGTGAAGACCCTCGTGACACTGTCTGCCACCTGGACACAGGTGCCTCCACTTTACACACAGCACTGAGACCTGTGGGGCAGGCAGCACCCTTGCCTGTCTCCCGAGGAAGGCCTCCCAGAGACCTCAGCCCAACTGTCACCAACTCCATGGGTGGTAAGTACTCCTCTCTGAACTGTTTCCTTATCTCTGAGCCGGGGCTTGGTGAAGGCCCCCCCCATGACCAGTCTGTGACCCACCTGTCCCTCTCCTTGGATAACCAAGACACCCTGCTGTTTTTACATCTGCACCACAAGGGGACTGAACTAGGTGGCTTTCAGCCCCCCCCACCCCCAAGTAACAGTGACCTCCTAAGATCTACCCATGTTCCAGCTGCGAGAGCCAGAAGTAAGTAGGATGGTCGGGGTTTGCACTCCCTGCCCCACTCATGTGAGCCTCCAGCAGAATGTTCTCAAGGTGACAGAGCAGCAGGATGGCAGAGGTGGGGTTTACACCCAGGACTGTGAGGAAAGGGGGAGGAGAGGTGGTCTGGGTAAGACCAGCCATCTGGAGGCACTGAGGGACTGGAGTGAAGGGGCTAAGGGCTCCTGTACAGCCTCTGGGAACGCCCAGGAAAAGTGCCGGCATTTGGTGTGCCCTGGGGCTCAGCCCCTGCAGGAGGGTGTCAAAAAAAAATAAGGGAACCAGCTGCTCTTGCGAAAGTGCTGGGTGAGGGAATCAAGTGTGTGAAGGGTCCACCAGGCTCTGCCAAGTCCCAGACCCAGCTCTGAGCAGCCCCTGCTACTCTGCCCACCATCACCATCCCCTCTGACTGGCCCCCCATAGCCCTGTGCTGCCCATCTCTTCCCCTGCCCTCAATATACCCAGAAACCCAGCCTGGCTTCCAGGGCTTCCCTGGGGGTTTTGTAATTTTCTTAAAGTAAAATCAAGTGAATTATTCTGGGCATTTCCTGCTGAAACACCCTACCTGTGTCTCCAAACAAGGGTGTTGAAGCTAGGGGAAGAGGGGCACTAGTTTCTAACCATCACCTCCTCACCCCCAGCCCCACCTCTGGAACCCCAGGGACACACCCAAACCATTCTTCTCCCAACAGTAGCTACAAAGGCCACTGTGTAAGGATTCCAGGAGAAACATCTGTCCCACCCCTTAAAGTAGAAGTTCCCCCTCCCCCTGCAGCCTCTGTCCCCATTAACACCTGAATCACAGAGACTATGACCCAAAAAGACAGCCTCTAGCTGGCTGGGTCAGCCCTTCTGCCAGTAGGCTGCCAGCTGAAGCCAGAAAGGCAGAAGGGGGTCAGCCATGAGGAACCTCTCACTCACTCCCGCACTGAGACCTAAGGTTTGGGGGCTCATGACCCATTTTCACCTTAAGTGAACCTTCCTAGTTCCTATATCCCCGTTTTATAGGCAATGAAACAGACTCACAGACCCCTGAGCACAAGGGTCCTACCCCTGGGGGCCATTACAGCCCCCTGTCTGCAAGCTGCCCTTGCCCCTGCTGGGATCAGTCTTCTTCAGACATTTCCATCCTCAGAACTTCATTTTCAATTCCTGTGATCAATCAACACCAATCTGCACTGCCTGAGTGACCATCAAGCTGGTGCCAGGCTCTGTGGGCTGAGCTGAAGAGTGCCTGCCCCCTGGACACCTGCCTGCCCAGCCCCATGCAGGAAAGGAGCCATATATGCTGATGTGCGACTCAAGCAAACTGCCATGAATGTGGTTTTGCAAGTTTTGCCACATCCAGCCCCAGAGACAAACGGGCTGATTAGGGAGCTAGCTTCCTGGAGGGTGGGGCTGCCAGCCTGGGAATGGGGAGGCAGGCATTCACCCCTTAGAGGTCAACTCACACCCCCAAGGTACAGAGGAAGAAAGTGAGGTCAGAAAGGGGAACAAAAAGAGCATCTCCTAGCGTGAGGGCCCTACAGAGTCATCAGATCTCTGGGAGGAAGGAGGTGAGCAAAGATCCTTTGTGTGGATAGACCACTGGGTTTCCAGACTGTCCCAAACTCAGGGTGGGAATTCCAATCTCTTCCAACCCTCAGGAAGTTCCCTGAGCTCCTGGTCCCTCCCCAAGCCCAAACACCTTCCCTGGGCAGACTCCCCATAGGAAACCAGGTTTTTGGGCCCTGCTGGGCACAGACACTACAACAACTGGACTGGGGCTGGTTCCTTACACCTGTGAGGAATGGAGTTCAAGGGGCTCTGACCTCATCCCTAGATACCACCCTGGATTATTTCTGGGGCTGCTGAGCTATGTAAGGTGGCCTCTTGGCAGCACAAGCTGTGGGCCCTAGTGCTCTACGGGTCAGAGAGGCCTGGGGAATGAGGGCCAGATTGGGGTAGTCCCACCCCCTGCCCAGCTCACACTGAAAGCCAGTGAACCACACGCCAAGCCTGCATGGTGCAGGTAGATGTCCTTGCCAGCACAGAGGGCCCCAGAACAGCACTGTACACTTGAGTGTACACGCACGGACGCTAGCTGTAACACGGCGACGTGTATGTGCAAGGAATACATACTCCGCACCCGCGCCCCAGGTAGACTACGTGTTTACACACGTCAACATGCCCACACGCAGCGTGGCGCGTGCGTAAATACAAGTGCACATGTACGTTGGTACACGCGCCTCCGGGCTGCCCACCGGGCACGCAGACCCACACGCCGGGCTACTGTGCCTGTGGGCCCCAGGGCTCTCCTGCCCCAACCCTGCGGCTCGGGGAGGGGAGACGGAAGGGAGACAGCGCGCGTCCAGCTTGGCCCAAGCCTGGGCGCCCTCCTTCCGGCCGCCCGCCCCACTGCTTGTCCTGGCCCCGCACCGCCCCGCCCTGGCCTTACCCGGAACAATAGTGGGGCCCCCCCGCATTCCCACCGCCAGGGGACTTTGGGGTCTGAGATTCCGGGCCCCAGCGGGAGCAGGCCGTTCCTCCCGCTCACCCAGCGCGGGAGGCATTTCCCGGGGGCCTGGTAGACGCGGCCGCGCCGCCGGACCCAACTGTACGCCACCAAGTGTGCGCGCTTGGGCCCGAACCCTGGCGCGCGACCGGAGGGGCGCGCACCCGCATGTATCTCCACAGTACACGCTCCGCGCCACGCGCCGCCACGCGGGACGGCCACCCCCCGCCCCCGGCTGAGCCGGTTCGCGCACCTCGAACTGCCAGTGGGCCGCCTGCAGCAGCTGCTTCGCCTGGTCGGCCGCGCAGCCTGCCGTCAGCACGAACTGGTTGATCATGACCTGGTGCTTAAGCTCATCCATGTTCACCGACATGGCGCCACAGCCGCTGCGATGCCCGCTCCGGCCTCCCGCCGCCGCGCGATTCTCCGCTCACGCGTCCACCATTAGCGAGCCGGCTCCGGCTAATACAAATATTTACTGTGCGGCTCTGACTCACTGAGCCTCGCCTCGCTCCGAGGCCGCGGGAGGCATGCTGGGAGATGTAGTCCGCAACGCGCCCGCCCGCGTTTCTTCGGGGGCCGCCAGCCGAGCTGTCGCGGGCCTAGCACCTACTGTGTGCGGAGGCGGGCCTTGACAAGAGCCGACCCGCCCCTGTCCTAACACTAACAGAGGTCGACCAGCGGAGGCCACAGGAGTCTTTGTCAAGACTGGTTCACGAGCCTCGGTGTGGTTGACAGCTGTCTGTGAGTGGGCGCACCCTTAGGTGAGGGGAGCACTATAACAATTGTGGCACAAATCGGCAGCACCAGGCCGCAAGGCCTCGAAGGTCCGGCACAAGTAGGCGCCTATATTCGTTCAGTGAATAAATGAATCGATTCTTTAGGACTCGGATCAAAATCACCGCCTCCAGGAAGCCTTCCGAGTCTCCTCAACTTCCTCCCCTCGACCCCGCGCATCTTGCACTTGTGAAGGGCGGGGGTCCCTCCCCGGCCTGGCGCTCGACCACATACACAGTAGGCCCGAGGAACTTCTGGGATTTGGTAGGGATGGCGCCTGGGAGAGGCAAGCGAGGCCGACAGCCTTTACTGCCTCGAGGTTCCTTCCCTGTGGCCCTTCCACGTTCCCACGCAAAATCTGTTGTGCTTTGCCGCAAAGCTGGCTCAGAACGTACGGACTGCAGGACCGCGCGGAGCTAGTTCCGGGGAGACCCAGAACTCATACTCCCAGAGTGCCCCAGTTTATTTGCATCGTTCAGTCCCGTGTGACGTATAGTGAGTGAGGCCGCATCTCGGCCAATGAGCGACCGCAGGGTGTTAGGACCTGGCCATATAAGGTAAACAAAGCTGGCTGCCCAATGAGACGTTGTCGGGGGCGGGCGCTGGGTTGGAGAGGACGGGGGTGTGTCACGTGGCGGGCGGAGGCGGGGCTGGAGAACGCTGGGGTCGGGCGTTGCGAGCTGTGTTTACAGGCCCGCACGCGCCGCTTCCGCTTGACGCCCGAGATCTGGGTCTCGGGGTTCAGGGGCTGGCAGGAGGGAGGTCTTGGAACTGGGACCCAGGCAGGGAGTTGAGGAGAAACCCAAGGCCGAGGGGTGGCTGTGTTACCACTGCTCTGAATGATCTTGCCCCGATTGCTCACGCTTCCTCAGCCCCGGTTTCATTTGTTGAGCAACTGTTGAGTCCTGACTGTACCGGGCTCTGACGTAGCCGGGGTACATCGGAGAGATGAAACCCTAGAGGGGTCCGCAGGTGGCGGGGCTGGGTGTGGGCGTGTGTAAACATCTCAGGGACTGATGAAGAATTGCAAGTGTGGAAAGTGCCTTTAGGAAGGAAATACAAGCCCTGGGGGTGCTGGGTTAAAGCCCATCGAGGGGTTTTAATAGATCTGATCCGCTGTCCACATTAGAATCACTGGCTGTGGCAGTGTAGGAACCAGATGGTGGTAGAGGGCTCCAGTCAGTTTAGGCGATGTTTTGAGTGTGTCCGGTTACAGAGGAGTCCTCCCCTGCCAAGGGCCTTAACTGCAGAATTGGATTGGGGGTAGGGAGATGTCTCATACTGGGCGGGGAGCAGTAGGGACCTGCAGTGCTCTCTAGGGAGCTTTTCCTGGGTCTCTCATCCCTTCCAGGGGTTCTGAGTTTGGCTGGTGGGAGGAGAATGGACGTGTGGATAGGTCCTGAAATGTCCCAGGGTTGTGAGGGGTGGGGGCAGCTAGGGCACAGGTATAGGTTGGGGAGAGAATGGAGCCCTGCTCGAGTGTGGAGCTGGGCATTGGCACATTGGCAAAAAGAGGATTCAGTGTTTTCTTCCAGTGGGCGTTTCAGCCCTGGCTGAAGTCACCCTGCCCACTTGGAAAAGAAAGTTTCGGCCTCTTCTGCCTTGTGGGGGATCATTCAGTCTCCACTATTTTTTGCAAACCCTGATGATACCAGGAGATTTTTGCTCTTGTTTAAGAATGCCCTTCACTTTTGCAAAGCATTGTAAGCACGAATTAATGTGGGCAAAGTGTAGGGTAGGCAGCTCTGAATATGGCTACTGTTACCCCTGGGATAGCAACAGGGCAGGATGGAAGGTAAGCAGGTAGGTTCTGGAGCCAGATGGACCTAGATACTAGTCTTGACTCTGTCACTTAATGACTCTGATGTTGGGTAAGTTACTGGGGCTCTGAGCTTCAGTTTCCTCATTTGTAGAAGGCAAAGTGAGAGCCAAGAGCTCTCCCAGGACTGCTACGGAGGATTAATGCCAGCGACGTGCTCAGCATAGGCCTGGCATCCAGTGAACTATTTCTAGCACTCATCTCTTTGCCTCTGTCTAGTGAGCCCAAGCACCCTTTTACAGATAATGAAACTAAGGCTGAAATCCCAGCCTTCTAACACTTTTGCTAGTGGAGAAGAGCAGGCACCCAGTGAGCCAGCAGGGTGTGTTTCTGATAAGGGGGGTGGGTGCTTTCAGGTCCCACTGGAGGCTTTTCTTGCTGAGGGAGGCAGGAAGTGCCCCCCCCAACTCTTACCCAGGCACTACTGAGGTACCTGTTCAGGCTTGTCCAGCCCAGAACAGGGTGGGGGCAGGTGGGGCTGGCAGGAGCAAAGGTTACACCTCTGGTCCCCTCATCCCCCCAGCACCCCGGCTGGCTTGTTTTCCCAGGAGCAGCAGGGAAGTAAAAAACCTTGTTTTCGGCCAGGATCGGCCAGGCCAGAAAGTGGACTTTGGATTCCTTAGCAGGCTCAGATGGGGCCAGCCAGCTGAAGCCAGTAGATGGGGGATGGCGGGAATAAAAGGCATTTCAGGAAGTGCCCTCATCTTTTCTGAGGTCTGGAAAGGTAAGAGCCTTGCCAAAGTTGACATGGCCAATTCACAGAGGCTCAGGGCCCTTGCCTCCCCACCTCCATCCTTTCAATCACTCCACAAATGTGTTTGTTTATCAGACACACACTGGGTGACTGGCTCTGGGAGCACAAGAATGAATAGGTAAGGACCCTCTTAAGAGGTTTAAGAAGTATAGACTTGAGGGACTCACCCCAGGAGGCCATGAACTGTGCCTAGGGTCTTTTTTTATGTTTCAAATGACCCAATGCTGGCTGATTGAGGGGGCCTTGAGGTCTGGCCACTAGTTCACTTCTTCGGATCTCTGTTCTCATACTCTTTCGTTTACTTGGTTCTAACCACACTGGCCTTTGAGCTCCTGGGTCATAGATCTTTGCTGCCTCAGAGTCTTTGCACATGCTGTTCCTGACCTACTTGCTTGGAGTTTGCCTCCTGGCTTAAATGTCACCTCCTCAGAGATGCCTTCCCTGAACCTGGCCTACTTGCTTGGAGTTTGCCTCCTGGCTTAAATGTTACCTCCTCAGAGATGCCTTCCCTGAATTCCCTATCAATAGTAGGTCTCCTATTATTTCATCTCAATCCATTTGCCCATAGCACCCACCATACTTTACATTTATACTTCTCACCTTTTTAAGTGTTTCTTCACTAATCTGCAGGCTCCATAAAACTAGGTAAAAACACATCCCTGTGTTTCCTGCCGAATTTTGTGTAAATCAAAAGCTAGCAAAGTTTGTTACAACTTGTAAGGCTTTAATCTTGGTGGATCTCCTTTCTTTGTGCCTCAGTTTCCCTAGCTGTAAAATGGGGAGAGGTCTACTGCCTCTTTGAAGGGGGCTGTAAAATTATGTCTTCAAAGTGATTGTTTTGGAGGTGGCACCAGAGAGATGCCTTGAAAAGGCTAAAATAAGCGTTTTGTTTCCTCTTTGAGCACCTCTCCAGGTAAGCTTGGGTTCCACCCCCGCTCTTATCCGGTGATAGGTAAGTATGCCCTCTGCTGGCCGGGGCAGGAGTTAAACCCTTCGAAGTGGGGAGAACCATGTGGCTCAGGGAGATATTTCCGAAAGGAGTAAATGGAAGGGGGTAAACAGGAAAGTCTATATATGAACAGATTATTAGAGGCTAAAAGGTTATAATTTAATTCTGTGCTTGGAATGCAGAGAGGGCGGGACAATTTGCGGTGCGGTGATGGTTTCGCCTCTTGGATTTCAGTTCACTTGGTATATTCCAGAGCGCTGATCAACAACTTCAGCGGACCCGGGCGAGGAGCGTCCTGGGAAATGTAGTTAATAGGCTTACTTTCCGCGCCGTAGCCTGGTGCTCTCAGAGGAGAGGAGACTCCATTTCCCGAGGTTCCTCGGATACTGGGGGTGCGGAGGGCCGCCGTGGCGTCGGGCCCGGGGCGAGCCGGGGGTGGGGGCTCCGAGGCTGAGGTTTTTCGGCCTTGGGGGAGCGTCCGTTCGGCCTGATCCGGGCCATGTCTGCGTGAAGAGGCCGCTGCGGCCGTCCCCGACCCACCCTAGTCCTGGTTCGACCTACCCCGCCGCGCACCATGGGCTCCATCCTGAGCCGCCGCATCGCGGGCGTGGAGGACATCGACATTCAGGCGAACTCGGCCTATCGCTACCCTCCGAAGTCCGGTGAGCGGACGACGAGGCGCGGGTTTGGCGGTAGGCGGGGCGGGCAAAGCGCGCCCACGCGGGGCTCTCCGCGCAGGGGCGGGGTGGGGGCTCTTCTGAGTCCCCAGCCCTTCGTGCTGTCTGCCAGCCCGGAGCTCCGAGCCCTTTCCACCCGGATCCCGGGATTTGTGGGCAGCCCCGGGCTGACCGCCTCGTCCAGACTGGGTGACCTTGGGTCAGTCACTTCGCCCCTGAGTGCTTCAGCTCACTATTTGCACACGGAGGAGACCCTTGGGAAATTCCTAGGGCTGTAGGGCAGGGATGAGGTTCTGAGTGCGACTCTGGCGAGGGCTTAGCACGATGCCCGGCGCTTCGCTTATCCTTACAAAGTGGTCATTGTCATCAAGGTTGACATCACACCATCGCCAGTTTTGGCTTTCTTTGGTGGCTGGGTCTTCAGAAACTCTCTATCTCATATGGGCAGAGGCTTAGTTAGCTTTCTTGTGACCTGGACCTTGTATATAGTGGAGGGAGTGGGATTGGGCCCTATGAGATGATTATACTCCATGGGGAAGAGGCTGGGAATCTTGCTGGAGAACAGAAGGGTTGGAGGGGACCTCTGGGTTCTCTGGTCCCTGTTTTTTTTGTGTGTGGTTTTGTGTGTGTGTCATGAGACTTGAGCCACCAGGAAGGAAGTGACTTTCCCAAGGTCTCAGAGCTGGATGGAAGCACTTCTGGGACCAAGAGACCAACTCCCTGATGAGTTGTTCCTTCTCTGTTCTGTTGTGTCTAATGATCGTGGCCTGACCCAGGACTTTAGCTCCAGTTCTTCACCTGGTCCATCTCTTTATCTATGGCAAGGAGAGAAGAAAGAGGACGGGGAGTTTGGACATCATGGAGACTTTCCGACTGGGTCCTCTATTCCTGGCCTCTGAAGCATCTGATCTGATGTGTCTTCTAGACCTCACAGTTAGCCTGGGCATCCACCAGGCGGGTTTCCTCTGAGTGTGGTTCAGGACCACCTGCTTCCACCAGTAGGGGAGCTTGTGAAACATGCAGTTCCCAGCCCCTTCCTCAGACCTGCTGGGGGCTTAAGAACCTGCATTTAAATCCCATTCCCCAAGTGAGTCTGATGTCCACTCACGTTTAAGAAGTGCTCTGTTCCGATTTTGGAAGGTGAAAGAAGTGGAATGTCTGGGGCTACTGGAAGTAAACGGGGGTGGGGATGGATTTAGGTTAGCCAAACCATGATGCAGTTAGATCTTGGCAGAAGGTACTGTTGCCCACTAGTCAGACAGGCATGCCTTCTTGTGTCCTTGACACAAGGGCAGGGTAGGGCCCCCCCAGCCTGGTATAGGGATCCTCTGGAGGCTCTGTGGGCTGACTTCTCCAGATCTGATGGAGCAATTGTTTGAAGTCATTTTCTTCCATTGCTGATGTTCTTTCAGCCTGTCTTTAGCTGAGTGACCTTCGGCAATTGCTTAGCCCCCTGGGTCAGTTTTCTCTTCTGTAAAATGGGCTGATCCTTGTACAGTAATCAGAACAGTGCCTGGGACCTAAGGGGTCCTGGGAAAGTATTCGGCTCTATAAGGGCTTAAGAAGGAAATTAGGTCACCATTTCAGACTCTAATAGCACTTAGGAAATTAGGTGACCATTTCAGACCCTAATAGCACTTAGCAGTGGTATGGCAGAGATATCAAAGTGTTTAATGTGGCACCTTGTATCATCTTGGACCAGAGCAAACTGGATGTCCCTTCACTCGCACCTTTGGACAAAACAAATACAAGGCATTTACAACACCATTTTTGGGTTCTGGGCAACAGACCTTGCTAATCAGTCAGGACACTGAGCCTGGACTTGGTTTCAGAATCCACCAATGAGCACCCCAGTCAGCCATGACTAGCTGTTTGGGGCTGCACCCAGGTGAATACCATGGGCCACCTTGGTTTTGCTGCCAGTGACAGCAGTGTTTGGGGGTTGTCCAGTCCAAAGGCTCTCCTTTTTGCTTTCTTGTCCCTTGCTTAGGGAGGATCAATCAGAGGCAGACTGGACCTTAGCAATACAGGGGGATTTGAGATGATCTTAGTGGGTGCCCCTATTGGACTTTCCAGTTGTTTTTATGAGAAAGTTACTACCTTTTCAGGTCTCTGCCGATTCAGTTGATTATATCTAGGAGAAAGAATCTTTGAGTGCCAATATTTTTTATTTTTATTCTATTTTTTTAAAGATTTTATTTATTTATTTCCTGGGGGAAGGAGAAAGAGGAGAGAAACATCCATTGGTTGCCTCTTAAACATCCCCAACTGCGGACCTGGCCCACAACCTAAGCATGTGCCCTGACTGGGGACTGAACTGCCAACCTTTCAGTTTGCAGAACTCTGCCCAATCCAATGAGCCACACCAGTCAGGGGTGGTTGTATTTTTTAATTGATTTTTAGAGCGAGAGAGGGAGATCAACTTGTTGTTCCACTTATTTATGTGATCATTTATGCGATTCTTGTATGTGCCAGACCAGAGATTGAACCCACAACCTTGGCATATCGAGATGTGGCTCTAACCAACTGAGCTACCTACCAGGGCAGGTGTTAATATTTTTAAACACCTCTAACACTGTCCAGTTTTTAACCGAGCTTCATTTACTTATTTATTAAAGATTTTATTTATTTACTTCTAGAGAGATGGAATGGATGGAGGAAGAGAGGGAGAGAAACATCAATGTGTGAGAGATACATTGATTGGTTGCCTCTCACAGGCCCCCAACCCAGGCATGTGCCCTGACCAGGAACTGAACTGGTGCCCTTTCACAGGTGGTGCTCAGTCCACTGAGCCACACCAGCCAGGGCCTCCCAAACTTTCTTTAAAGATATGATTGGCGTATAACATTGTACAGCTGTAAGGTACGCAGTATGATGCTTCACACTGTGTGTGTATTGGGAAATGATTACCACAAGTTAACACCATCACCTCAGTTACTTTGTGTGTGTGGTGAGAACTTTGAAGATCTCCTGCCTACTTTTCTTTTTTTCTGGGACTTTCAAAGTGCACTCCAACAGTAGTTCGTTTGAATTCGGTAACATTTACTTGTTTTCATTGTATTTATCTTGCTTTTAACAACTTTATTGAGGTATAATTAGAACTCATCTGCTGTGAACATATGATTAGGTGACTTTTAGTGAATTTATGGAATTGTGCAATTCCATAAACTGCAGTCAGGTTTAGACATTTACATCTCCCCCGAAGTTTCCTTGTGCCTCTGCGGTCAGTCCCTACTCCCACTCCATACTAATCTGCTTTCTGTCTTTAAAATTTGCCCTTTTTGGACATCAGACATGAAGGGAATCATACAACATGTAGTCCTTTTGTGTCTGGCTTCATCCATGTTGTAACATGCATGTACTTTATTGTAGAGATACAGTATATTTTATCTGCTCACCGGTTAATGAACTTCTGGGTTGTTTCTCCTCTTTGGCTATTAATGAATAATGCAGCTGTGAATGTTTGTGAACAGTTGTGTGGCCCTGTTCATTTCTCTTGGGCGGATACCTAGGAGTGGAACTGCTGGTCATAGGGCAACTCGATGTTTAACCTTCTGAGGAACTGCCAGAGTTTTTCACAGCATCTGCTCCATTTTACATTTATTTCCACCAGCACTGTGTGAGGGTTCCAACTTCTCCATGTCCTTGTCAGCACCTGTTATTGTCTGTCTTTTTAGTTACAGCCATCCTAGTGGGTGTGATGTGATACCTCATTATGGTTTTGATTTGTTTCCTTGATGGCTGATGATGGTGAGCATATTTCCATGTGCTTAATGGCCATTTGTATAGCCTATGTGTGTGTGCATGTGACATGTCTGTTTTAGTCTTTTTTTCTTCAGTTTTTAAAAATCGGATTGTCTTAACTGAGTTGTAAGAGTTCTTTATTTTGGATACGATGATACATTTCCTTTATCAGCTCTGTGATTTGCAGATACTTTTTTCCCAGTCTGTGGCTTGTCTTTTTATTTTCATAATGGTGTCTTTTGAGGAGCAAAAGTTTTAAATCTTGGGGAAGTTCAATTTTTTTCTACTATGTAATGAAACCTTTATTAACACTTTGAACAGGTTCAGCTGTTACTGAAACTGGTCATTTCTAAACTTAAACTGGGACAAATGGCTAGGATGCAAAGTAGTGGCCATGACTAGGCTCTGTGAATGCAAAACTGAAGAATTAACAGACAGCCCATAGATCGAGGACCAGGTGCAGGGTGGACTCTTTCTGGATGTTGTAGTCAGAGAGAGTGAGGCCATCTTCCAGCTGCATGCCTGCAAAGATGAGCGTCTGCTGGTGGGAGCAGGGGGTGAGGGTGGGCAAGGATGGGGTGGTACCTTCCTTGTCCTGGGTCTTGGCCTTCACGTTCTCCTTGATGTCACTGGGCTCCACCTCCAGGGAGATGGTCTTGCCAGTCAGGGTCTTCATAGAGATTTGCATTTTGACCTGTTAGTGCTTGTGAAAAATCTAGTCATATTGAGTCACTTCAGTGACAGCACACCACCGCTTAACAATGCCAGTCGCTTCTTGAAGTTCAATTTTTAAATTAAATTAAACAAAAAAATTTATTTTATTTTTAGAGAGGGGCAGGGAGGAAGAAAGAGGGAGAGAAACATCAACATGTGGTTGCCTCTGGAGCGCCCCATCTTGGGGACCTGGCCCGCAGCAACCCTGCATGTGACCTGACTTAGAATTGAACCGCGATCCTTTGGTTTGCAGGTGGGCACTCAGTCCACTGAGCTACACCAGCCAGGGTGATTTTTAAATGTTTTTAACGATTAATGTTTTGGAAGTTATACCTAAGAGATCTTTGCCCAGCCCGAGGTCACAAAGATCTTACTTTTTCCCCCCGTAGAAGTTTAGTAGTTTCAGCTGATACATTTAGGTTGCTGAAGTTAATTTTTTTCATGTATGGTTGAGGTGTAAGGATCTATGATCATTTGTTTGCATATGGACATTCAATTATTTCAACATTTTTTGTTGAAAAGGCAATTCTTTTTCCATCAGATTGCCTTTGCACTTTTGTCAAAAATCAGTTGACCATAAAAGTGAGAATTTATTTTTGCACTTCTTTGCCCCATCATATAGCCAGTCGGTTCCCAGCCAAGGTCCAAAGCAGATTTAGGACACCACATTCAAGCACTGAAAGAGAAAGTTGTGTCCTCCATGCAGCGAGAGCCTGGAGTGCAGTAGGTACACACGGAGTGCCTGGTTGTGGGTGGCTGCTGCCACAGCTGCTGCTCCTACTGCTGCTGTTACTGTTAGTTGTGTCTCAGAGCATACCTGCTGCTCTGTCCTGGTGTTTCAGGGAGGTCATGTTGGAAAGATAACCCCAGAGAAATGTCAGAAGGAGGGCTGATGAGCCCCGTGACCCACCAGCCCGGGCGAAGGGGCTGTTCCCCAGATCCAAACCTTTTGTACGTAATCAGGTATGTGCACTTTCAGAGCATTTCACCTCCATTATCTTATTGGAACTTTGCCATGTCCTTGTGACACCAGACGTTTGTCCTCTTTGGCAGAAGAACTAGAAATCAGATTGAGCCCTTTGTCGTACAGCACCTGGGTCTGGTGCACAATAGGCATTTAATAAATGCTTGTGCAAATTTTTTATTGCAGAAAGCAACCCCCATCTCCCTAGTGTGCAAGCTGCTTAGACAGGGCTGTGTGTTATCCCATAGGGTGTCAGGCGGGGGCCAAGGACGGCTGGGTCTGCCACCACGACAAGGAGGGGCTCACGGTGGACTCAAGGAGACCTGTGGTGTGTGCTTCTGTGCTGAGGGCCGTCTGGGAATGTCTGTTTGACCACGCTCCACGTTGGTGTTGGTTTACTCTTTCCAGAGCAGGGCCTTGCCAACTCTGATTTATTTGGTCCTGAAGGAAAGAATTGAGGCAGGTGTTCTAGGTGTGGGAGGATGCTCTGTGTCACCAAGGGTGTCTTTTGTCACAGGGCACTCCGGTTTCATGAGCTGTCGCTATCCAGAGGGACTGAACTTATGCTCCGAGACCAGTGCAGTGGGGCAGGGGAAGGGGAGGGAAGAGGGGCTCCACTCGTACACAGTTTGCACATGGGGGTGGGTGGGGGTTATCTCCCTGCTCAAAGATTTGCACAGGCATTGCTGCCATCAGGACATTTCGCCTTTCCCAAGTGTCACCTGTGCCATTCACATAAAAACCAGTTCTATGCCCCTGCTTGTGTCACCTCGATTTTGAGTTTATTGTTGTAGAGTTGTATAAATAAGCCGTATTCCCCAAGCTTCAGTTGTTATATTTCAGGTAAAAACAACAAAACAGCAGCAACAAAAAACGTCTATGTTGGCTGTGGGGATAGGCATCCTAGAACCTGCTTTCCTGAAGAAGCAGCAGATGGCAGCTTGGGTTTAGAAGTCTGCTATTGGCACTTGGGCCCTGCGGCCCCCCTGAGCTGAGATTTGTCAGGTCTTGATGTTGGAGTGTTGCCTGCCCTCAGGGTTTTGAGAAGACCCCAGAGCCCTGCACGTTTGTCTCTGAGGTCCCTTATTCTATTCAGATCCATGCATGTGTCAGGGGACCTTTCCTAGTTTCTCTAGGAATTATTGAGAAATTGTCACTTCTGACTCAAATAACCTGGCTCTATGTCAGCTCCTGCCGGCATTGCCCTTCCTGGGCTTCTTTGAACTTTCACATCAACTCTGCCATGTTTCACACTGACAGATAACAAAACCTTTCTTGGCCCTTTGAAATTGTGCTCTGCAAAGGCCCTCACAGCCTGGCTGTTGAAGAAAGCCTGAGTTGGGTTGGTCTGGCCAGATGGCCAAGGGGCTTTTTATCCCATGCCACAAAAGTGGCTGCTGCCATTCCATAGTCTGCTGTGGTGCTAAGGGCCTGGCTACCTAGGATTAAAGAGGTGTGCGTGTGTGTGTGTATGTTTTCTTCCTCATAGCTGGGGTGGCCTTTTACTGTTTTGACAACACACCCTCCCACAAGCATGGCTGGGTATAGTGGGAGGATCACTGGATTCCAAGTTCAGGGCCATTAGCTTGCTCTTGGGCCCCAATCTGACCAGGTTAACCTCTGGTTCCTCAGACCTCTTTCAGTCTCAACTCTGCAAGTGCACATGGGCTGGCAGAGTGGGACCTGGCTTGGAAGTTTCCTGGAGAATGTCCTGTACTTCCTGGTTGACTCTAGTGGGCGGTGACCACTGCCACTTCCTTCACCTCTCGAATGCAATGCTGCCCAAGCCAGACATTTGAATGGGACCATGTTCCATTTGGCATTTCCTGTGCTTGTTTCTCTTGAGCATGTACAGTCATCCAGCCTCACATTTCTGTGTTGTCCTGTAAAATGAAGGGTGGGTGGTGTCATACACACCACTCCTGCAGCACCTGGCTCAGGGACTTAATAACTAACCGTTGAATCGTTCACTTCTACCAACTGTTCCCGGGTCCGCCCAACTCCTTGGAGCTGGGAAGAACCAGGCTCAGCCCCAGCTGGTGACACCAGGACAGAATCCGAGAAGGAGCGAGGCCCAGTACCTCTGCTGTTTGCAGAAAAGGCAAACTTGTGGAACAGCATGGGAGAGGAGCCGCTTGCTGTCTAACAACAAATCTGTGGGCTTGTGTTCTCACAGAGCTAGGAGGACGCAAGAGCCTTGAAGAATGGCTCTGACATTGGAACATCTGTCCACATGTGTCTTAAAGGAGATCTAAGGCCCGATAGAAAGAACACCATTTTCCCAGGTCTTTCATCCTGTTGACTTGGGCCCTCCCCCTTGGCTCTGGGCACCCCTGGGTCATCCTCCTGAGGTGGGCAGACAGACTACCATGCTGGCTCCCTCCAATCCACCCTGAAATCCTCTTTTCTGTTACCTGCAGCTTTCTGCTATCTAGTTCTCCTGCCCCAGGGAACTCATGGTCACTGATGTCCATGAGTGACCATATTCCCTGGGGAGCCTTTAGTGGCAATGGAAAGAAGAACTTTTAATAAGGTCAGTGTTTTAAAAAGCGAGTGTGTATGATTCACATATATATTTAAATTCAGTGTGACACACATAGAAAATGTACAAATTGGAAGCATACATCTTGATAAATGATCGTGAAGTGAGTGTGTTGAAGAAGTAGAACAGTAGCAGTCCCCAAAGTCCCCTGGTGCCCTTTCACAACCTCTTCCTCCTTGGGAAATCTGACCTCACTGGAGGTGGAGGTGAGTTTTACCTGTTTTAGAACTTGATATAAACAGAAGTAGACACTTTTTCCATCCATATTTGATGATGCGAGGCTTTGACATACGTTTCATGGGGAAGTCCCTGGTTTCTTCGCTCCGTGATCTTCCAGGTGATGCCCCTCTGTGTTCACCCATTCACGTGGAGGGGTGTTGGGGAATTCCTGGTTTGGGCTCTTACGAAAAATGCTGCTGTGGACCGACCCTCTTGTGACTGGCTTTGGTGCCCATGAGTCTGATTTCCTTGGTCTGGTTCTTTTTTCCTTTTTTTTTTCCTCTTTGGGTCTGTTTCGCCCCCTTCCTGCTCTGAGTTTGTTAATTGTGGTAAAATACACGTAACATAGCAATTATGATCTTAACCATTTCTAAGCACACAGTCCAGCGGTATCACCTACATTTACATTACTGTGCAGCCATCATCACCTTCATCCCCATGACTCATTTCATCTTGTGAAACTGAAACTCCGTCCCCATTAAACACTAACTCCTCATTCCCCTCTTCCCAGTCCCTGGCAGCCACCACTGTTTTTTCTGACTCGGATTTTGACTGCTCTAAGCTGCTGGCCTCTTGGAGTCCATTTTCATACCTGGGAGTGGGTGCTGGGGCCCTCTGGTGCCTGTGTGTGGAATCAGCAGGTTTTACAGTTCTGTGGAGTGATCGAACCAATGCGCACCCCCTTGGGCTGAGCATCCGAGTTTTGTTGGCTCTGCATTCTCACCAACACTGGCTAGTATCAGGGTTGTGTTTACTTGACTTGCTTTTTTAATTTTAGCCAGGGATATCTCATTGTAGTTGTAATTTGCTTTTCCCTGATGACCAAGGGGGTACTTCTTGTTTGTAAATTGCCATTCATCTCTCTTCCTCTTTTTGGGAGGGACCTGGTGAAATCTTTGCCTGTTTTTTATATTGGATTGGCTTTTGTCTTTCCCCCTGATTGGAAGGAGTTCTTTCTTACGTGCTTTTTATTACATTTTGACTTCTTTGGAAATTGGCTGTTCTATGGTGTTTATGGAAATGAGCTTAAGCAGGAAATGGAATGCATTGGAAGGGTGGGGGGAGGTGTCCTCTGGAACCCAAGGGTGGATAATCAAGAAGTGGAAATGTCCAACCAAAGAGCCCCTTCCACTCTGGCCTCAGCATCATACTTCTGTGACATGTAAAGCCAGCTGCTGCCTACCAGGGGCCTCGAGAACCAAGTCCTGTGGTCCCTGGGTCCAGTCCCACAGCCCAGTTCCACAGGGGAAAGAGTCTGGTTATTGGCCCAGCACAGTCAGGTATGCAGCTTGGCCAACTTGTGAAACTGAAACTCTGTCCCCATTAAACACTAACTCCTCATTCCCCTCTTCCCAGCCCCTGGCAGCCACCACTGTTTTTTCTGACTCGGATTTTGACTGCTCTAAGCTGCTGGCCTCTTGGAGTCCATCTGTGTCTGGGTGGAAAGAGCTTCGGGCTCTGGTAGCTGGGGTCCACTGCTGTGGGTGGTGGAGGCTGTTTCCAGAAAAGGGGTATGAGCTGGGGAGGATTGCTTCTCCCCCGCAAAAAGGGGCTACAACAAATTATGGGAACCCAGAGAACCAGAATCTTTGCTTAGTGTTCCTTCCTTGCTGGGGGCTGAGAGCTTTTGAAATCGTTAGCCTGTACCGAGTAGGCTTTCACACTGGAGAGAGGTTGGGAAGCAGACGCTTACCACATGTCTTTTCCCCTGTGCAGCACTCCCTTTATCCTCAGGGTATGCCGAGCTGTCCTCCTCCTTTCAGTCTGCAGCCAGTGTACTCACTGGGGTTTCTCATGTTACAGATGGGGACACTGACACCCAGGGAGGTTATGGGCGCCCAGTTACTGGCCTGAGTGTGGCAGACAGAGAAGTGCTGTTGTGTGCATATGTGTGACATCCGTGAGCAGGAGATTAGAGGTGGGTGTCACCCCCTTGGAGTCATCTCTTCTGTCTGTTTGGGAACAGGCTCACGGGCTGTGGGGCTGTTGGCCTCCCACCTGGCAGGGGGTGTTCTCGAGAGCCTAAAGATACTTTCCTGAGATCTGTACTCTCTGGGGACAGTGATGTTCTGATGTCATGGTGGTCATGCCCAGCTGGGGCTTAGTGGCAGCAGATTTCATGGATTTCAGGAAGCTGGATCTGGAAAACATCTGTTCTGTTACAGAATGAGAAAATTTTCAGCAAATGGAATCAATGAGCTATTCCTAGTCTTTGCAGATGCCTTCATGCCTTTCCTGCTCCCTCTCCACTGGAGAGGGAACAGTGACTGGGGCGACTGAACGAAATCCGTGCCAGTGTCCCAGGTTTCAGGGCCAGTTGTGTTTCTTAGGAGGGGGCAATGGAATTTGTCATTGTTAATGTCATGGTTTATCTGGCAGGGATAATTGTGGTATAAAATAAAAGATATATATTTGGTCTTGCCCTGGCTGGTGTAGCTCAGTGGATTGAGCGCAGGCCTGCGAACCGAAGGATCGCGGTTCGATTCCCAGTCAGGGCACATGCCTGGGTTGCCAGGCCAGTTCCCGTCAGGGGACATACAAGAGGCAACCGCACATTGATGTTTCTCTCCCTCTCTCCTTCCCTTCCCCTCTAAAGATAAATAAATAAAAATCTAAAAAAAAAAAAATGTTGACTTAAAAAAAAAAAAAAGATATATATTTGGTCTTCCTCCATTTTTGGCACAGAGCTTCTAAAATCCTTGAAGTTCCCTAAATGATGAATGGTAAAAGTAAAACGGGTGTTTTTGATGCTTATAACCATTTTCTATCGCATCTGAGTTTATGTCAATGAGATGGTTTTTGGAAAGCACCTGAGAATTAGGGTTTGTTGGCAGGGAAGCCAACTGTGTGTGAGGGCTGGAGGCCTAGATGGTCAGCCAGGGCCAGTGATTCAGTCACTCATGCCTGTGTGATGAAGTTCCTGTAAAAACCCCAAAGGGAAGGGTTTGGAGAGCTCTAGGTTGGCGAGCTCACTGAGATGCTTGGAGGGTGGCACACGGAGAGGGAGCATGGAAGCTCGCATCCCTTCCTCATAGCTCGCCCTGTGCGTCTCTCATCTGGCTGCTCCTGCGTCATGTCTTTTTTGTAATAAACTGATAATCTGGAGGTGAACTATTTTCCTGAGTTCTGTGAGCCTCTCTATCATGTTAGTGAACCTGAGGGGGGAGCCGTGGGAACCTCTGATTTTCAGATGCTCGGTCAGAAGCATAGGCACCACAGCCTGGGTTTGTGATTGGCACCTGAAGGGGGAGGGGCAGTCGTGTGAGACTTGACCTGTGGGATCTGACACTATTGCGGCTACATAGAGGCATACTTGAGCTAAATGTGTAGGCCACCCAGTCAGCGCCTGCTGAGAATTTGACATTTACTTGGTGGTGTTGAAGAAAAACTCACTGCATTTGCGTAGTTGAGAATATGGGCTCTTGGGTCAACGTGGGTTCTCAGTAAGGATGCCACCTGTCACTGGTGTGTGGCTTGAGCTAGTTGCTATACCTCTTTGCCTGTTGTCTCGACTGTCAAAAGTAATAACAGTACGATCCACTTTCTTTTTCAAGATTTTATTTATTTTTAGAGAGGGGAAGGGAGGGACAAGGAGAGGGAGAGAAGCATTGATGTGTGAGAGAAACATTGATCAGTTGCCTCTTGCATGTGCCCCTAGCCAGGAACCTGGCCCACAACCCAGGCATGTGCTTTGACTGGGAATCAAACTAGTGACCTTTTCGCTGGATGATGCTGAACCCACTGAGCCACACCAGTCAGGGGTGATCCACCTTTTATTTGTCGAATTTTTATTGAGCTCCTGCTGTGTGCAGGCTGTGGTGATGGCCACTGGGGATCTGAAGCAGTGAACAGAGGGACCGAGGTGGGCAGCGCAGAGCAGAATCACTAGTTTGCAGAGTCGTGAGTGGGGGCCTGGCCCTTAGGTTGAAGCGTGGTCACGTTTGCTGTTGGGAATTGCTTTAGTGTCAGGCCTCAGTATTAGCGTGAGGTGGGAGCCTGGGTTACCTAGAACCTTGATGGGAAGGTCACCAAGTCAGGCACGTGGAGTCCAAGTTCCCTAAGCAGGTGGCCCTCAGGAATCGTGAGGACATAGGCATCCCCGAGACACATGGCCAGGCTCCACAGCTTGGGGTGAGATCAGGGTCCCTTTCATCAGAGCTACATCCTCAAGACCTAATCACCCCCAAGGCTCCACCTCCAAAGACCATCACTTTGGGTGTTAGGGTTCACCGTGTGAGTCGGGGGTTGGGCACAGAAACATTCGTTCTGTAGCAGGGTCCCAAACTCTGGTCTCTTGATAAAATTGTATTTTAAAAAATATCTATGTAGCAAAGGATTCATGCAACGCAGATGTTTTTTGGGGAAACGTGGAAGTCCCATTTTATTCTTCCCAGCCCTCTGCCCACCTCCTTGGAGGATCCTGTGGGCAGTGTGGTATGGGTCCTTCGGCACCCCTTCATTTAGGGGAGTCCATCTGTGCTCTGCATGTGGACCTGTGCTTGGCTTTTTCACCCTGGTTCCCTGGAGATCTTTGCAGATCCTGGTGCCTCCCTCAGCCAAGTCAGTTCATTTAGGTAATTTAAATGTCTTCATTTTTCTGTGGTGAGTGATGGCCATCACACACGTGTACTACACACATATTTGAAATGGAACGGACAAACAAAAGGGAAACCCAGAAGTCTTCTTGGCTTGCTCTGTGGCCTGAAGGGACAGCATGTGCCCACCTCCATCAGACATTACTGAGACAGCCACTAGCTGGTGGCCCTTGTGGCTTTGATTGTCCTTATTTTATTTTTAGACAGAGGGGAAGGGAGAGAGAAAGAGAGGGAGAGAAACATCAGTGTGTGGTTGCCTCTTGCTCATCTCCTACTGGGGACCTGGCCCACAACCCAGGCATGTGCCCTGGCTGGGAATCGAACCCGTGACCCTGTGGTTTGCAGGCTGGCGCTCAATCCACTGAGCCACACCAGCCAAGGTGTGGCTTTGATTTTTGCCATCTCTAGAAGGTGATGAAACATGTGTCCTTCTGCATCTGTTGTGTAAAGGCAAATGGGACCTGTGTATGGGAATGCTGGTAGCCTTCTGGGAAGGCACTCAGTCTTCATTTTGGTGTTTGTTTACCTCTTGTCCTCCAGGTCACCTGGACACCAGTAAGTAGGGCAAAGTCGAAATCCCTTGGGCAGAGAAGAGGTGAACCATCTGAGCTCCAGTGCCCTTCGACTGGTGACAAGAAGCAGGGGACAAGGGCATGAATTTGTTTTAGCTGTCAAGTTTGAGGATGGCTGTGTTGAGGCTCTGAAGCTGTGGCGTCCTGGAGAGTGCCTCATTGCTGGGCTGAAGTCATGGCTTCAGGCAGGCCCTGCAAGTGTTGGCCACAGAAGGATTTTCTGATCCCAGGAAGCCTTTGCATGTAGATCATTGTGTGTAAACAGCCACTCTTTGTGACCAGAGATGACACCACTGATCATTGATTGCCATCGCCATCCTGGTGCTGCAGGAGGGGAGGCACCCAGTGTGGGGCTGAGACACACAATGAGCTTGGAGTCAGCAGGTTTGAGCCCAGCTCCACCATCACCAGCCTGGTGACCTCTGAGCCTAATTTCCCCCACGGAAAGTGGGGGCAGGATCTGCTCCACCTCGATGAGTTCCATGGGAAAATTGGGCGGGGGCATTGCCTTGGGGGCGTGGAGGAAGAGCCTATGGTGTGGTGGTGGCTTCTGTTCTCATTTTCACCTTTGTGTCTTCCTTCTGTTTCTCTTCTCAGTTACCTCTTCTTTTTTACCTTTTTCCCTCTTCATAGCTCTGCCTGCTCTTTTTGGTCCCAAAGTATGCACACACACAAACACACAATATGCATACAACACACACATGCAGACATGTGCCCATAAGCACAACACAAGTACAGCTGTATACCCACATATGCACACTATACACAGTACACACTCACACACACACACACATGCACACATACACACTTAGGGGCTGTTACCAGTTCCATTTGATGCACACATTTCTCCTAAAGTTCCTTTTTCAAAAATGTGAGCAATTCAAAAACATGGTAACGTATAGAGAGTGACATAGTGAACACCCTCCATTCAGGATTCACAGTTAACATTCTCCATATTGTTGTTTCTTTCTTTCATATTTCTTCTGCTGCTCCTTGGACCTGGGCGCTTCCTTCCCATGTCTGGTTCATGCTCCTCTGTGTGTAGGTGTTCCACGTCTGAGCTGTGGGGCTGCTTTACGAGGTGTTTTCAAAACTCGTCTGTGTGAGTCCTGTTTGCTTTGTGGTCCCATCTTGTCATTGCCACAGTGACTTACTTGTCACTGTTTGCCCATTTCCTCGTTGAGGAATGTGTAGGATGGTTGCAACTTTTTATGCTTGAAAGTCTTTTATCGATCACCATATTGTATGTCTCTGCAACCAAAATATGTACATAAATTGAAATGAGAATTTTTCTCCAGGTTTGAGTGGGCATTACAAATACTCAATCGATAAAAACAACACAAAGATTACAGTTTTTATAAATAACAAACATAAATGCTAAAAAGCATTGGACATGTATCTCTTAAATAGATGGGTTACGTCCCTGCATGCCCCCCGCCCCCTGCCAGTGAAGTCATGTAGTCACAGTTGAATATAACCTGTTGCTGGAATGAGACAGGTCAGTGTCAGTTCTAGTTCTGTTTTTCATTTCAGATTGAGAAACTCAACCTGATTTCAGGTGTTCACGTAAATCAGTAGATGGGAATGAACATGGGTTTGATAGAGCAGTAGCTTCAAATTCCAACTAACTTGCCAACAAATATGAAGATCACATACAGATCTAATACCCTCCAAAGTTGTTGATGATTTACAAGGTGACAGCTTGATCAAATCCCTCCAGTCCCGAATAATAGCTGTGCTGAGATAAAGTTCACACACTGTTAAAGTCGCTCTTTTAAAATACACAGTTCCGTGGCTTTTCCAGAACATTGTCTATTTTATGATATTACAGCCACTGTTGTTACACACATCCTTGTCTTTAGTCTTTTAAAAATAACTTTCCTGTTTTTTTTTTTTTAAAACAGATTTTATTTATTTATTTTTAGAGAGGGGGAAGGGGAAGAAAGAGGGAGAGAAATACCAATGTGTGGTTGCCTCTCTGGCCCTCCCCACCTGGGACTTGACCTGAAACCCAGGCATGTGCCCTAACTGGGAATCGAACTATTGACCCTTCGGTCCACAGCCCGTGCTCAATCCACTGAGCTACACCAGCCAGGGCCACTTTCCTGTTTTAAAGTAATACAGGTTAGTTGTAAAAATGTATAAAATAGAGTTAAAATTAAAAAAAATAATACTTGTCCATTGCCTGTAAATCCAGAGGTTTTATTTTGTAGCATTTACACCTCTGAAGCTATTAAAACTTAAAACGGCACCAAGTCCTGGCTGGCGTGGCTCAGTGAATTGAGTGCTGGCCTGCGAACCAAAGGGTTGTCGGTTCGATTCCCACTTGGGGCACATGACTGGGTTGCAGGCCAGGTCCCCAGTGGGGGGCATGTGAGAGGCAGCCACACATTTAACACCACACAAAAACAGTGATGTTTCCCTCCCACTCTTTCTTCTTCCTTTCCCCTCTAAAAATAAATAAAGTCTTTAAAAATTAGTTTACAAAAAAAACTGCACCAAGATGTGGGGGCCGCCTGTGTACATCAGGTTATGAAAAGTACTCTGGAAAAGAATAAAACAGGGAAGGGGAATGGGGGAGGTTGGTCAGCAAGCAAGGTGAAGGAGTGGAAGTTGTACATTTAAAATGGAACGATCAGAAAGGCCTTGCTGGGAAGGAAAGAAGAGGGAAAGGGTCAAGGCAGGACTCTTGGGGAAGAACTTCATAAGCAGATGAAGCAGCAAGTGCAAGGGCCCTGGGGTATGAATGGGGTTGGCAGGTCTGCATTGTATAGGGCCTTGCCATCCATGAGGAGGAGTTTAGAACTTACTGTAGTGTGGTCAGAAGGTCATCAGAAGTTTCAGAGTGGTGGAATGTGGGAAATAGACTTTGGGGCTAGGTGAGAGTGGGGAGACTGGTGGGGGGTGGATTACAGTAATCGAGGCGCAGGAGATGCTGGTGGCTTTGACCAGGGTGGTGGCCATAGAAACATGTTAGAATCAGGAGCCCAAGAGGAAAAAGGAGTAAAGCCTCTTGTGTTAGTTATTTCTGAGTAACAAATAGAAAATTTAGCTATTTATAACAATAAATGCTTATTATCTCACAGTTTGTGTGGGTCTGGAATTCGGGAGTGACTTAGCTGGTGGTTTTGGCCTAGGGTCTCCCATGAGGTTGCAGTCAAGCTGTGTGCTGGGCTGCAGGATCTGCTTTCTCATGCGGGTGGCTTTCTCATGTGGCTACAAGTTGCTGCTGGCTGGTAGCTGGAGGTGTCGGTTCCTTGCCAAGTGGACCTCTCCATAGGGCAGGGTGAAAGTCCTTACAACATGGTGGAGGCTGGCTTCTTCCAGAGCCTGGGAAGTCCCACTTCATCTTTTCTACAGTATCTTGTTGGTTACACAGGTCAGCCCCATTCAGTGTAGGAAGAGTCTACAGAGGAGATGGGAACCCTGGGGGCCTTTTTGGAGGAGGTCTACCTCATCCATTTTTTGCCTATGGAGGGGAAACTCTGGGAACTAGTGGGACATAACATGGTTGGACCTTGAATGTCCTGGGATATGGCGTGGGAGTGAGGTTGGAGCAGGAGCCTCAAGGCCAGGGACCTGTCCCCCAACTGGAAGGCCTTGCAGGGACAGCCTGGCTTCTGTGCTTGATTCTGCCTTTTCCTGAGCCTTCTCTCCAGATGAGTTCCAGCCTCAGGACTCTCAGGGTGGGGGTGGGGGGAGTCAGATATAAGTGAAATAATAACTCAGACTCGGAGCTTGATTTGGGCTGGGGGAGCTGACTTAGTCTCAGGTCAGCGAACGTGTATTAGTCTGCTAGTCTTTCCATAAGCACCACAAACTGGGTGGCTTAAAACAACAGACTTCATTCTGATAGTTATAGATACTGGAAGTCCAAAACCAAGGTGTTACAGGGTCGGTTCCTTCTGAAGGCTCTAGGGAGGATCCTTTCTTGCTTCTTCCAGATTTCTGGTGGCTCTGGGCATTCCTTGGCTTGTAACCACATCACTGCAATTTCTGCTTCCATCTTCATACTTCCTCCTCCTTTCTCTGTGTGACTGCCCAAATCTCCCACTTTCCCCTACAAAGACTGGTAACTAGATTTAGGATGCACCCCACCCACCGTAGTCTGACCTTCTCTTGTTTACATTTGTAAAGACTCTGTTTTTGAATAAGGTCTCATGCATGTTTACCAGGGATTAGGGCTGGAACATATCCTTGTGGGAAACACAACTCAACCTGCTAGAGAAGGAAGCCATGTTGGAGTTGAGTGCTAGATGAGTCCCTGAGCAGCGGGGAGAGGTCCTGGAGAGGGAAGGTGTTGGGGTGGGTGCAGAGGTGGGCAGGCTGGGTGGAAGGGCTGAGGCCTGCAGTGCAAGTGGGAGGCACAGCCCATGATGGCTTCTCTCCGAATGGCGCTGTTCTCAGGGTTGAGCCTCTTCAGCCATCTGATGCTCCCACTGGATTGTGGTAAGCCTTAATCTACAGCTGTGTTTTGTTTTGTTTTTTAACCAGGAAACTACTTCGCTTCACACTTTTTCATGGGAGGTGAGAAATTTGACACCCCCCACCCTGAAGGTTACCTCTTTGGAGAAAACATGGATCTGAACTTCCTGGGCAATCGCCCAGTCCAGGTGGGTCTTGTAGGGCTGGGCGTGTGGGCAGTAGGGGCGACAAGACCTCAGCTTTCAGCCATCCGTGTCCCAGCTGCAAGGACAGGTGGGCACTGAGTTACCCCAAACTGGGAAGAGCTGCCAGCCAGATGTGTGCACATGACGTGTGCATGCGGCATGTCCTGGTGGTGCCCCCTTAGAGGCGGGGAGACCAAGGGCGGGTCACTGGGGACAGAGCACCTGCTATTGAACCTGGTGCATCCATGCTCTGGGATTGTGGAAGGTTATGGCTTTGATCCCAGGCCTCTTGGACAACTTTCTTTGAAAAGAAAAAAAGAATATCTGTGTTCCATGGAACAAGAGCTATGGTGGACAAGAGCTATGATCCGAAGGAGAAATGCAAATGGCTGGTGAACAATTTTTACAAGTGCCTTTATCAGTCACCAGAGAAACACATGTTCGTGTTGCATTCCTTTGTTCAGTGTACATTTGGCACTGACTGTGTTCCTGGGACCCTTCCAGGGGACAGAGGACAGACCCTGCCTGCTTCCTAGCAGGGCATGCAGACAGTAAAGAAGAGGACAATTGACAAATGGAGACTGAAAAGAGAGAGAGGGACAGGAGAGGGCTCCTGGGGCGGGGGGGGATGCTGAGTGGGAATTCGGTCCCCAGTGTGAGTGAGGGGCCAGGCTGGAGGCCCTCTCTCTCAAGAGGCACTGGGCCCCATCCCCTGAGGCTGTTGAGTCCTGGGGTTTCTCTGGCCTAGGGTGCGAGGTCCCCTGGACTAGGGAGGGTTCTCTAGGCTGTTTTAGCTATAGAGCAGCTGGTTGACACTGAATCTTGATCCTAATGGATGAGAGGCTAGGGCCCATGGCATCCACCACCCTCCCAAGTCCACGAGAATGAGAACAGAACATTGCCATCCACATCTTTGAAGCCTCAGCTTTGACCCGGGGTCTGGCTCATACAGGCCTCCTGTAAATCTGTGGGGTTTTTTTTAACTTCAAGACCACCATAGATTCACCTGCAGTTGTAAGAAATAATACAAAGAGCCCTGGCTGGTGTGGCTCAGTGGATTGAGTGCCAGCCTGCAACCACGGGGTCGTGGGTTCGATTCCCAGTCAGGGCACAAGCCTAGGTTACGGGCCAGGTCCCCAGTAGGGGGCGCATGAGAGGCAACCACACACTGATGTTTCTCTCCCTCTCTTCCCCTCTTTCTAAAAATAAATAAAAAAAATCTTTTTAAAAAGAAAAGAAATAATGCAGAGAGATCCCTTGTGCCCTTTACCCAGTTTTCCCTGGCGATGGTACCGTGTAAAACTCCAGTGTGTTCTCACAAGCAGGAATTGATGTTGATGCATCCACTTTTTCCACATGCTACCCCTTTCATAGCACTTTGTGTATGTGCACATGCGTGTGCACATGACCCTCTCTGTATCTTTATTGACCATTGACCTTGAATGGAAAGGTTGCCTGGTTCAGGACAGTGGTGGGACATCGAGTCCCACTTCTGGGAATGAGGCTTGAGAGCCCCAACCTCAATTGCTCCCCGCAGATCCTTCAGGCCAGGTCACATTCACTGAGAGTCCTTCCTGGAACAGAGGGACCATGGCCACATGGCCGGAATCCTTCAGGGTGTTCTGGTTCCAGCTCTGCCTTGTGCTGGCCATGTTACCTGCAGTTTACTTTGATGCGAATGAGGATAATGTCATCCAGTGGTCGGCATGACGACCCTGAGCACCTGGTGGGGGCAGGGCTTGGATTATTCCTGTTTTCTGCCCTCTGCCATGTGGGGGAATCATCTGGGATTGCATTGGGTTTTTCCCTCCTAGTTTCCTTATGTCACCCCTGCCCCCCATGAGCCGGTGAAGACGCTGAGGAGCCTGGTGAACATCCGAAAAGACTCACTCCGGCTCGTAAGGTAACCCTTGACCCCACCGCATTCTTTAAGTAGTGGCTCTCAACTGGTGACTTGTACCCCAGTGATGTTGGGCTGTGTCTGGAGACATTTTTGGTCGTCTCAGCTGGAGGTGGCGGTGTTCCTGGTATCTAGCAGGCAGACACCAGGGGGGTTGCTAGGTGCCCCACAGTGCACAGGATGCCCCCACAACCAAGAATGATGCAGGTCTGACTGTCACGGTTGAGAAACCACTTTAAGCTTGAAAGACCTGAGGCTTCTGGGGCCATCTCTAAACCAAGAGAATTTGTCTCCTTTCCTGGGGTAGGAGACAAGGGAAGGAGAACCCTGCATTGTTGAGCCTTATTGTCCAAACAGAGAGTGGGCCTCCATGTTTCTAGAAGGGTATGATGCAGCCAGGCAGCCAACTCAGGGGCCCCTCAGGGTACGGTGTGCACTATGCAAGGTGGGCACGCCCCCTGACCTACTGCCTGTTCCTCTGGCTCCCTGGCAGGTACAAAGATGGTGCCGATAGCCCCACCGAGGACAGCGAGAAGCCCCGTGTCCTCTACAGCCTGGAGTTCACCTTCGATGCTGATGCTCGGGTGGCCATCACCATCTACTGCCAGGCGGTGGAGGAATTTCTAAATGGGATGGCCGTGTGAGTCCCTGTGGTGCATGGTAGGCCCAAGGTGGCAGGGCAGGGCCCCAGTAGCTGTGCATTTGTCTGAATTATATATTTGAACTTTCAGAGCCTTTATTTGAAATGAGGGTCATTTGGGCCCCAAAAGTTTGAAATCTGCAACTTTGGCACAACTGCAGAAGTTCAGACCTGCTTCCAGTCTGGGGGGCCAGACCCGGGTGAGATGGGCAGAAATGTCCTGTCTCTGTCCTGTGGGAGAGAGCCACTTGGAGGCCAGATTTGATCTGAGGATGGAGTAGTGGTTGAAAGCTGTGGCTTTGAGTCTTTTTGCATATGAGCAACCCACAGTGCCAGTGTTTCAGGTCAGTCATGCTGAAGCCCTTGAGAGTACCCTTTGTCCTATAGAGAGAGAGAGACAGAAGCCCAAGGGACAGCAAGCGTGGGGTGGCGTGGAGCGGGGGTGTTGGGCAAGAGTTGTGTGTTGGATTCCTGAGTGGAGAGTTGTCCAAGTTTGTTAGAATTGGAAGTGTATATACTCTTTGATCCAGCGGTTCCTTTTCTGGGAATTCATTTTGGGGATGTACTTGCACGTGTGGCTAAGAAGTATGCAGAAGAGGGTCCTGGAAGCATTGTTTGGAAAAGCGAAGATATTGGAGACCACCTGGTGTCCACCATAGGGGCCTGATTGAGTCAGAGTCAGACTACCGTGGGACCAGTGTGGTGTTCAGAGGACACGGCATCTGTACACGTGTGTGGCTGTGGGACAGCTCGGGTGCCTGAGTAATGAAGGAGCAGAGTGTAGGTGGCTGCTCTTGGCACATTAAAGAAGAGACACTCATGCATACAGGTGTAAATGTGCCTCATCTCTCTCAGGAGTGATGCTTGGGTTGTGGCTGGACAGAGAAGCAGCAGGTGGCTGGGAGCAAACATGAGGGTGCAGGGGTGGTGGGGAGGGCACTTGGTACTGTGTACATTTTTGTATCATGTTTGTTCAGAAAAGTCAACAAACCATAAAAAGCCATATCTTAAAGGTAGCCAGGTTCTCTGGTAGGTGTGGGCTCTGGAAGACTCGAAACCAGGCTGGACCTAGGCAGAGCTGGTGGTGAGCAGAATGAGGCCTCGCAGGTTCTTGGGGTGTGAGAGGCTGGCTTCCTGCCCCACCAGAGAAAGACTGGGACTTGGAGGGTGGGACCTGCAAGTCAGGTTTCTGCTAGGTGCCCAAAAGACCAACATCTGCCAGGCCCTACCTCAGTGGTCCTACGATGGTGGGGATTGCCCCGAGGCTGGGATACAGCAGAGCATTTGCTCCTGGCAGAGTCTCACCATCCTTTCTCTTGGCTGCCCCTTCAGGTACAGCCCCAAAAGCCCTGCCCTGCAGTCCGAGACCGTCCACTATAAGAGGGGGGTGAGCCAGCAGTTCTCCCTGCCCTCCTTCAAGATCAACTTTTCAGAGTGGAAGGACGATGAGGTAACCTCCTGACTGGATCCCCCGGCCCCTTGCCTGAATTTCCTCCTCTTTGTGGGGGGTGAGCACAGTGGGGTCTGTTTGCTCAGATTCTTCACATGGCTGATAAGCTACAGGAGTGGCGGCCGACCAAGGTGTGTATGCTCATTTGTGCACGTGCTGCACTACGGAGTGCAGTTCGGTCCAAGCATTGCCTGGACTGCATGACTGAGGTGAGACGGCAGCAGCTGAGGCCCTGGTGCCCAGCTTTGGTGAAGGTACAGTCTCAGGACCACGAGACTGCAGCATGGCAGGGTCCCTTCCACCTAATGATTCCATAGCTAGGGACAGGAATTTATGGGATGTGGAGAGCATTCATTGCAGCTCTGTCTGGAACAGTAAACATTGGAAACAACCTACATGTCCATCACTGAAGTTACGAGACCCACCAGTGTATATAATGTGGACACCCTATCTCACATCTGTTATGGGATGCCATGCAGCTTTGAAGCGCGTGAAAGACATCTTTGTGTACTGTACACACTGACTTGGAAAGTCCCTTCTGGGCTTCGAGAAGAGCAGGTTGCAAACAAATGCAGTGTAATGTCATGTATGTGGCAAACACGAAAATGCACAAAACCATTTCCACAGGTATGGTGTGTGTGTGTATAACCTTCAGGAAAAACCAGAAAAGCTACTCATCAATTTGAAGACAGAGGTTATTTCTGCAGAGGGTTGTGGTATAAGGAAGAGAGTTATATAACACATTATTCATGTATAGTTGGCCCTCTGTATCCATGGGTTCCTCATTCATGGATTCAACATGGATGAAAAATATTTTCATTTTTATTTTTTAATTATATTTTATTGATATGCAATTATAGTTGTCCCAATTTTGAAAAATGTTTTTTAAAAAATGGCACGTTGCTGACGTGTGCTGTGTAGTTAGGCCTGCGATGGGATGTACATGTCTGAACACGTACAGGCTGTATTTTCTTGTCATTACTCCCTAAAGAGTACAGAATAACAACTATTTACATAGCGTTCATGTTGTATTAGCGATTGTAAGTAATCTAGAGATGACCAGCAGTGTGTGGGAGGACGTGTGCAGGTGTGTGCAAACACCGTTTTACGTGAGGACGTGACCATTGACGGTTTCAGTGTCCGAGGAGGCCCCGGACCCGGTGCCCCGTGGGTGCTGAGGAACAGACTGCGCCGTGTGTAGACATTGTATACACTTCTGAGTCATTTTGTTTCGTTGTTTTTTTCCCAGTTTATCAAGGTATAATTTATACACTGTAAAACTTGTCAGCTGTTCTATTCAGGGACTTTAGTAAGTCCAAGTCACAACCACCACCGATCCCGTTTTAGAGGCTAGTTTCCATCCTTCTCACAGGAGGGCCCCTCATGCCCATTTAACCCGTGCCCACCCTGTGGCCCCGTCAGGCACTCAGCTGCTTTCTGTGTGTCTGGGTTTGCCTGCGATGGGCGTTTCGAGTAAACAGGATCATGCACTGTTTGGCCTTTTGTAGCTGGCTGCTTTCACTTGGTGTCGTATCTTCTTTCAGCTACTTGCCATTGTGAATCATGGTGCTATTTTCTATGCAAGTTTTTGTTTGAATACTTGTTTTCATTTTTCTTGGCTACAATTTGCTTTATAATTTAATTTAAAATTGTTTTTCAGACTTTTTTTAAAGAGTAATTTTAGGTTCACAGCAAAATTAAGAGATAAGGTATTAAGGTTTCCCTACCTGCCCTGACACATGTAAAATTTTTATATTTTAATTGATTCATATTGCAGACGTCTTTCTAGGGCAGTACTTATAGACTTCCTCTCAGTTGGAATGGTTTCTTTGCTAGTTTTCCCCACCAGCCCCCTTGAGGGGTTCCATTTATTTCAGTCAAAGACATGTCCTTTTCTTCCTTTGCCCTTTGTGTTTTCCTTATTTCCTGGTGTCCATCTGGCCTGGGGTTTGCAAAAGACCTTTCCGGCAGGCTTCACTGTGTCAGAAGAGCCCAAGGGTGCCAGGGTGTGAGGTCCCCATCAGGGCTGGGTAGGGGAAGAGTAAAGTGTGAGCCAGGAAGCCTGTCATCACTCATGCTGGCTTCGGCTGCCTGGCTTTTTCCTGACCTAGGGAGCTGCTTTTCCCTAAGAAAGCTTCTCTCCTTGCAGTAAAAATAAATGTCTCCCTCACCCTCTCTGGGGAGGGTAGAAGCTTCTGTCCTTTCCAAGCAACCTTAGCTCTGGTGCTTGACTTCTGTCTGGAGTGGGAATTTTGGGGGAGATGGCCCTCACTCCCCAGTCCCCTCACTCTTTGGGTCCTTCCCCTGGGAGTCTCAACCTCCTATATAATGCAGCTGGGATGGGGCGCCAGCTGCAGGTGCACAGAGGAGGTAATCAGAAGTCAGTGATGGGGTGGCAGCTCCATGTGTGAAGGATTGTCCCATCAGGGCACCCCAAGGGCAGCACAGGGCCCAAGGCATGGTGCCCGGGGAGATCTGGGGTCACAGTGCCCCCGTTGTCTCCATTTCTGTCCCTTGGCCCAGTACCGGCTGACCAGTATAGGCCTTTTGTTGAAGTTTGCTGAGTTAGTTGACCGAAGGACGCATGTAAGGTGCTTCCCTAGGCTCTGTTGACTAAACGTGGTTGCCCACCCGAATGTCAGTGGGAGGCCTTGGGAAGGCTTCTGTGACGGACCCTTCAGAGCAATGTCTGTGTCAGGACTTTGTGGGTTGTAAGTGACAGAAACACACGTAGGTCTGTCTTAAGAAAAGAAAACAAGGTATTTATTGGCTTAGATTCTGAAAAGCTGGATGGCTTGTGATTTCCTCTAGGCTATGCCATCAGAGTGGGGTCTGCTCTGGCTGAGCTAGCCTTCCTCTCAGGCTGGCTCCCTGTACACCGGCAGCCTGGGTCCCAGCGTGCATGGATGGACTGTCTAGGCAATGTGCCTGCCTCTGTGGTCCCCCTTGAGGCAGGCTCATGCCATTCTCTGGCCAGACGAGCACAGATCCGGGGGGGGGGGAGGGGTTGTTCCCAAATGCCCCCCAAGGAAAATTGGGGTGCTGCCACCTGGAAAGGTCATGAGTTTTTTTTGTTGTTGTTGTTTTTTTTTTTTTGTGGGGTCTAGACAGATCTGGACATGTGGGTCAGACTGTATAAGAGCAGAGTCTCAAGGACAGAAGTTACCAGGGGTGTCCTGGGGCCTCTCCCAGGAACTGAGAGGATGTAGGTGGGTGAGGCCTGGAGGCAGCCCTGACTCCATCACACTTTCCATGAAGCACTGGGCAAGTGATGCTACCTCTGCAAGTCTGGGTTTCCCATCTGTCACCTGGAGGTAGGAGCATTCCCTTGCTTTAGAGTGTCCATTGGGTTTGTGCAGAGTGCTTGTTTAGCTCAGGCTTTCTGTTGTGAGCCCTGTCTGCCAGGGGCACAGGAGGAGAGAAGGGCCAGAGTCCCTGCCTGCTGGTGGTTTAGCCACCACGCACGCCTCCCAAGGCTGCTGTTAGTTCAGCACCGATGCAGTGGGACTGTCAGCTTCACTGAGGCAGTGCCAGCTTCGCATGCAAAGGAGAAAGACTGCAGATCACTCAGTGGCTCCTCAGCACTAAGTTGCCCAGATCAGCACCAAGGATTATATTCCAGCAGCTGACTGGAAGCACAGGGCCCAAGTTGCGCAAAGCTCTGCTCCCTATCCAGCTCTGTCACCTAAACAACTCCCTCCTTGGCTTAATTACAGCCTTTGGAAGAGCAGCACCTGTGCATCACACCCAGCATCATTGTCAACAGGGTGACTTTGGAATGGTCATTGGCACGATGGCTCCCCGTGCCCTGGCTCAGAGTGGGAGGAATAAGCTTGCAGAAGGGACCCTTGTCCCCCAGATATGTAACTCCTATCTTGGGTGATCACCTGACCCTAGAGTCATCTCAGAGCAAGGCAGGAGGGTAGAAAGGAGGTCCCTCCATCTCATAAGGCCAGATTTCTGTGGTACAGCCCTTTTACCCTGAAGCTGTGGGAGCGTGAGGCCTGGCTGTGTCTTAGGTGGGCCTGGATATGTCCTCCCCCTCCCCACGTGTGGCTCTTATGCACATGTCTGCCCAAAGTCCTGTGTTCCAGGGGTCCGAGCCCTGCTGCTTTTTTCAAGGCCCTTCTTGGCTTCCCCTGTGTGAACACAGAGCTTCGAATGGCTGGTGCTCACTGCATGCTCTCCCGGGCACCATGCTCAGAGCCTGGCATCAGACACAGCTTTTATCCCTTTTGCAGCAGGGGGAGCTGAGGCTTGGGGCAGGCACCTCTACTCCAGCAGTTCTGAGTCCGAGTTTGTCCCAGCACCTGACCGCTCTCCCTCTCCCTCCCAGTCCTGCTCCCACTGACGGCTTGGGACTCACCGGCACTTTCAAGGCCTGCCCAGTGCAGCCCCTGCCGTGAGTGTCCTCAGTTGGCTGCCTCTGTCCTGTGGGCTCCATGTGACCTGGTCCACAGCACCCATTGGTGAACAGATCTGGAGACCACGCACAAGCGAACACATGTGAGGAGGAGAGTGGCCTTCAGCTGAGAGCAGCCAGGACCACGGGGCTGAAGCTGGAAGGAAAGGAAAAGGGACAGGCAGTTTTTTCTGGAGTTCAGACCAGCCGCACGGTCTCTGCTTTCCTTCCATCTTTGGTTGGGGCCATACCACGTCCCTTTCTTCATAAGGTGACGCAGAGTTCCCATGTGGCGCACCAAGGAGAACTGGAAACAGGCTCACACAGGTGTGTGTCCAGCAGTGTTCAATACAGCGCTGGGCGTGGCGGCCAAGAGGGAGAGCGGCCCAGGTGTCCGTTAAGAAATGACTGGATAAACCATGTGGTCTAGCCATGCAGCAGAATTTTACCTGGCCTTGAAAAGGAAGGAAGAACTGACATGCTATCACGTGGGTGAGCCTGGAAAACACAATGAGTGGCAGAAGCCAGGCACATAAGACATACTGTGTGGTTCTGTTTCTGTGAAATGTCCAGAACAGGCAGTGGGAGTAATTGCTTAGTGGAGGCAAGAGTTCCTGTTTGGGACGATAAAAACGTTCTGGAAATGGACGGTAGTGATAATTGCATGCCCTTATGAATGTCCTTAGTGCCAGTGAATTGAACACAAATTTGCCATTTTAATCCCTTTTTATCTGTTTTACCTACCATAAAGAGAGGCAGACACAGCCAGGCGTCTGTCTTCCTCACAGTTGTGTCTGTCTGCGCAAGCTCTGCTGCATGGCCATCCTCCCCGTCCCTTCTCCCTCTCGCTCAGTCTGACCGTCTCACCTCCTTTTTTCCCTAAGTTGAACTTTGACCTGGACCGGGGAGTGTTTCCAGTGGTCATCCAGGCCGTGGTGGATGAAGGGGATGGTGAGTGGCCTTTCTTCTGCCTTCTCCCTTCCAGCGTGCAGACCCTGCAGGAAGAACCCACTTCCTGAGGCTCTCGTCCCCTCAGTCAGCAGGAAGGCGTTTATCCAGAATTGATGAAGGGTTGAGATGGGAGGAAAAGACAGAAAACTGTACTTGAACAATAATTAAAATAAAATAAAATAAAATAAAATAAAAACAATTGATGAAGGGTGTGGGAACCTTGTGAGCAGGTTTAGGGTTGTGGGGCTCACGCAACTAGCTCTCCATCTCCTCTCTGGGGCTCCCTTGGTGCTTCCCCCACCTGGGGTTGTGGGGCCTCATTCCAGCTCAGGAACTCCTGGCCAGCCTGTCTTCTACCCGCAGTGGCAAGGCCCTATGGCAGCCTTGCTTTCACTGCGGTAACAGCAGCTAGACAGGCCTCCAGTCCTGGTGTCCACCCACGGTGGAATGAGGGAGACAGTTAGCAGGGACCCTCAGGGAACTTACTGGATAGGCCCTCCTCAGGCCGTGCAAGTTTCCTCACCGACGCAGCTAGTCCTGCCAGGTCTCTCTTCCACCTCTGTGGGCTTCAGGCCTCTAGCCTACGGTGTGAATTGTGGAGCTCCGCCAGGTCAGGCTGGTCCCCAGGCCCACTGGTGGAGTGTGGCTCTTTGGCCCTGCCTGAAATGTTTCTCCTGTGCAGAGTGAGACAACAGGTGCCAAGTGAGCCTGGAGCAGTTGCAGTTGAGTGGCTGCTTTGGAGGAGGAGTGAGGTGTGAGCTAGAGGGAGGCAGGAACCCTTGGGCAGAGGAAGGCAAGATAAGGAGGAGCCCTCCAAAGGTTTGAGGCCTGCAGGCTGAGAGCGTGGGAAAGCATCTGCTGAGGGGAAGAAGAAAGGAGCTGGGGGTGGGGGAGCAGGTCAGCGCTCTGAGTGCTCTCTCTTCTCTCCCCTGGGCAGTTGTGGAGGTGACTGGCCATGCCCACGTGCTGTTGGCTGCCTTTGAAAAGGTAAGTGCCGTCCTGCACCTTGACCTGGGAGCTATGGGTAGAGAGGGAGGTGGTATTTTGAGACCAGGAGTCGGGATCATGCCAGGCCCAGGGCACATGGAAGGTTCTCCTATTGGTCCCGGCTCCAGCGGAGATGGTGCATCTCAGGAGGCTAGGTCTTCCAAGTCTAGCATTTCCATCAGGAGGCTTTTCAGGGGCTTGCGGTATGTGGTGAGGGCATGTTTTGGGGAGGTGAGCCAAAACATATAGAAGTCCCTATAATCTGCCAGCACAGGGGCGGGATGCCCACATGGAAGGCTCTGGTCAGACCAGCTTTCCTCTGCGATTTAAATGGATCCTGCAGGGACACCAGCTCCTATGGCCATGGCCTTTCCCACCAGACCCAGGATCCTGGGAATCATCAGAACTTCTCAGTCCCCACCTGGTCCTCAGATATTCACGGGTGGCCCTGCCTTGCCTCCAGAAGTGTGCATCGCCCTGGTCACCTGGGGCTGGGCAGACCTCCTTTCCCACTGGGACCTTCCTGACCTTTGGGCAGACATTTGTTGAACTCATCTGAGGTCTGAGGGCAGAAAGGCCCCTGGGTGGTTGTATCCTCAGCACGAAGTAGGTGCCTAGTGAATCCTGGTTGGGTGGATGAGGACTATGTCTCTGTGGGTGGTGGAGGGAACAGACACCCAGTCTCCACTGAGGGCCCCAGCTGGGGATGCTCCATGTGTAAAAGAGGCCATTTACATGGGAGGATTCATTTAATGTTACCTTTAGGTAATGTTAACATGTATTTAACTTGTTAAAAGAAGCAGTGTTTGCTGCATCTTTCCACATAGACCCCTCATGCTGTGTTTACAGGATGCATTGGTGGTTAGGACGGTCTGCCTCTCCACTGTCTCCACGTTAGGACATTGCTGGGTCTAGAGATAGTCCTACTCTCCTGTCACTCCTGGTCCTGGGGCCAGACAGTTCTGTGTGTCCGTCCATGCAGCGAGTGAATGCCGGGCTGTGTTGGGACAGGGTGCCTGCTCACCAGGACCCTTCCTGGAGGTAGTGGGATGTGTCCTGTGTTTGAAGATGTCGTGCCTGCCACCCCCTTCCCCCAGTGCTCTGTGACGTGGATTGGCCTCTGCATTGTATAGTGTGTTCTGCACTGGCCTATGGCCTACATGGACGAGCATCAAGGACTGCACAGGGAAACCAGGCTTGGGCTGCTTATTCTGGAATTCCCACCACTCCTGGGCATCCTGCTGACCCCCAGCATCTTCAGCTGGTGTATGTCTGCAGCCCCAAGAGCCCTGAGTGCAGAGCCCCGCCCATTCCTGTGGTCTGGGTTGTCCAGAGGCCCCAGGAGTCATTATAGCTGGGCCTGTGACCTTTCTGGCCTGTTGGTCCAGTGCTTTCCTTGGCCTCCTGGGGCTGTGGTGGCACCAAGTGCCCCAGGCAGAGATTGGCACTCTGCTGCTCCAGTTCTGGGATTTCCAGCTCTGCTCCTCAAGCCTGGCCTGTTGGAAGAGATAGTAACTGTTTACCCATCTGCTTCTCTGGCCGAGGTGGATGGGCTGTCTCTGGCAAACATTGTCAGCTTCCAGTTTAGAGCCCAGTGAGAAACTGCATTATTTTTGGAGTCCACAATACTAGAAACTTCTGTAGGAGCCTGTCAGCTTTACCAGAAGATGCCAAGTGCCAGTTTCGGTTAACGCAGGATAACTGTCATTGTTACAAGATCTCAGATCTCGTACCTTAATTAACCTCGTTCGCTCTGAGCAGTGTGTCTGCACAGATACCACTGAAGGCATTCGCTCTATTTTGTTCTGTTTTTAGACCTTTGTATGCATTCATGTACATATTCTTGTGGTGTGTTTGTGACTAGACCAAGGCCTTTGAGGACTAGATCTGGTGTCCATTTCTTGCTGTTCAGGTGCTGCTGCTTGCCATTGGGGAGGCTCTTGTCCACCATCAGAACTTGACTGATGGTTGTAAACTTGAGTATGCCTGAGACCTATCAGGGAGAGTTTGGTTTTGTAGGTCAGGGTGGGACCCAGGAGGCAGTATCTGTAGAAGGTTCTCTGGGTAGTGTCGAGGCCAGGTCAGAGGCCCCATGTGAGGAAAACTGGCCTGGCTCGTTAGTCTTCACATGTCCCCCCTTTTTTCTAGCCATGGGTGTGGGGTGACCGAGGAGGGGCCTGCAGCTGGCTGAGCAGTGCTGCATGCACGTTAACCTCTGTGTTTTTCTTCCTGCAGCATGTCGACGGCAGCTTCTCTGTGAAACCGTTAAAGCAGAAGCAAATTGTAAGTCTGTCAGAGGAAACGTCATGAGCCCTTTTGATTTAAAAGAAACACCCTGACCCCCGATCCAGTGGTCTCCGTGGATCAGTCTCCCTTCCCACCATGGTTGCTGTTGGGGTAGCTGGTGACAGGCCTGTTGACTCATTTATCATTGCTGTGGCTCTGGGAAGTCAGGGTCAGGGTCATCGGGCGCATGCGTGTGTGCTGCATACCCGCCGAGTGCAACAGCGCTGACTGCTGTAGCCCCGGATTTTGTCCACTGTGAATAGAGTAAGCTTCCAGTAAACATTTGCTGAGTGAATGAATGAGTGAATGAATGGATGGAAGAAGGAAGAAAACAGGAAGCTAAGACTACAGCCTCCCCTCTTCCTACTCCTTACAAATTACAGAAAACACCTCAGTATTGGGCAAAAAGGGATTTACTTAATATTTGAGGGGAAGGATGGAGCATCCTGGAACAAGTGGGAGATGTAGAGAAGTGCGGCCTTTCCGGGGGTCTGTAACTCCATGGTCCCCCACCAGGATGGGTTATCCCTAGTGGCATCCGCACTGTGAAAATTTAGGAGTGGGTCTCCTGAACTGTGGCATGTTGGATCCTGGTATTGAGACTAACTTTAACAATGGCCACGGTGGGGCCTGTTTCCAAATCTGCGATTATGCTATTCTTATATGTAGCTGATCAGGTGTATAAGCCACAACCCAGGAATGGTGTTGGTTAGTTTTTCAAAAGAGGGGTAAGGAGAACTCTGGCAGATCTAGCCCTGAAGGTTGTGGAAGGGCCAGAGATCCTAGTGACGGTCAGGGCACTTGTCTTGGGGGAACTGGCTGGCAGGACTGTAGCTCTCAGGAGGAGTGTTTGTGGTCCGTAGAACCACAGGAACCACAGAAGCTCAGACTGCTGCTGAACGTGGCCAGCGTGAGGCCTGAACCTGGTCAAGCTTGTGGGGCTAGTGATGGGTGGGTCTGAAGTTTTTTTCTCTAGGTTGGGGATAGTAAAGGCTGCAGAGGGTATGGTTTCTAGGTCCATGTGGATCTTGGCTTCAGGCCTTCTCTGGTGGACAGGACCACCTGGGCCCCAGCCTTACTGCCCATACTAGTTGGGCTGGGCAGGTAGCAGGTTCTCTCTGACCCTATCCCAGCATTGGACCCACTCCCCAGGGTTGGGGCAGACAATTCCCAACTATGCCTGCTCCCGGGACCCCAGCCTGGCAGGTGAGAGGTGGTGTTAGGCCAGGTGAGTGTGGAGGAGCCCTTGAGTGGGGGCTGGCAAGTGCCCAGATACCTCTCTGCTCTCCAGGTAGACCGGGTCAGCTACCTGCTACAGGAGATCTATGGCATTGAGAATAAGAACAACCAGGAGACGAAGGTATGTACTCATGGTGGGCACGCGCCAGCACCCCAGGCTGGCCTCATTCCCTAGCTTTCCTCCCACCTGCACGGAAGCAGGCTGGTGGGGGTGACTTGCCTGGGGTCCCCCAGCCCAGGCCCGGACCCTGCAGGTTGATGAGCCAGTTTCCTTCCACACCTTTTCCTGGAGGCCCTGGGACCCCAGATTCCATCGTTTTTCCTTAATTTTTAAAAAGAGTTAATAGAGTTAAAGGACATTTTGTCCTTTTTGCAGCAAATTCATTGGCTTATTACCATAGTTGGGGTGCTGGCCATGAGGGCAGCTAGGGCATGTGGAGTCCCCTCTTGCCTGATTGGGCTTAACCAGTGCTGCCTTGGCCTTTCTGTTCTCACACCAGGGGCCGAGCCTCGCTGTGCCCTGCTGTCTGGCTCCCCCACAGACTAGAGTGCCTGTGGTTCTGTGGGGAGAGGGATGCTCCTTTGGGAGCTGCTGATCCCTGTTGTAGAGTGTTGCTCTCTCTTGATCCAGATTTTACTTGATGAAAATATTTCAAACAAATATTTCTGAGCAAAAATTAGACTTGTCTGATTTTTTTCTTTTAACCAAGTAAGTGGGTACCTTCTTGGATGTTTTCCATAGTGTTGCGTCTTTTCCACATTTTCTTTTTGTTTCTGAGGAATAGAAATAGACCTCAGTTTCTTATTTGGGGGTTTATGTAGGAGTGTGTTGGTGGGGGTGGTGGCTACAGATTCTCCACTTAGCTGTGGGGCAGGGGTGTGGCTTGGGCTGGATCTGAGCCTGGTGCCCAGGGAGCGTGACTCTGGGCTGAGTCTACTGAGGTGCCCTACTCTGTGGTGACTGTCCTGCACCCTTTTGGGTTTCCCTTTGCCACCACAGCAACCCCCATGGGAAGTGGGGGATGCCTAGGGGGGCAGCCAGGGGCAGGAAGGCCTCCTGCCTGCTCCTTAATTGGCCCCAGGCTCTGACTCTCAGAAGGCCACTGACCCTCAGACCCTCATTGTCCTGCAGCCTTCGGACGAGGAGAACAGTGACAACAGCAACGAGTGCGTGGTGTGCCTGTCAGACCTGCGGGACACGCTGATCCTGCCCTGCCGCCACCTGTGCCTGTGCAACTCCTGCGCTGACACACTGCGCTACCAGGCCAGCAACTGCCCCATCTGCCGGCTGCGTGAGTGGGGGCCTGCACCACAGCAGCGGGGGGCGGGGGCTGGGAATGACAGAGGCTGTCAGCCTTCCACCTGGTGCATGGCGAATCGGCTGACCTTGTGGTTGGTGTAGGTAGTTTGCACCCTTAGTGGCTCTGCGGGCATGTGAATTGTCTAAACCCTCAAAGGTCTGCCTCCAGGAGATTAGACTTGCAGAATGGCTGGGACGGGTGTTCCAGGGCAGGTGTTTGCAGTGACGTTAGAACTGGACAGAAATTGATCAGTGAGTCAAATCTTTATATTAAAGATCATGTGGAAAATATTTTGATCGAGAATTACAGTGAAATGAAAAGGGTGATCAAGGAATTAAATTTGGTTTTCTGGAGCACTCCAGACATTTTTTAAAAGATTTTATTTATTCATTTTTAGAGAGAGGGGAAGGGAGGGAGAAAGAGAGGGAGAGAAACATCAGTGTGTGGTTGCCTCTTGTGTGCCCCCCTACTGGGGACCTGGCCTGCAACCCAGGCATGTGCCCTGACTGGGAACCGAACTGGTGACCCTTTGATTTGCAGGCCTGCACTTGATCCATTGAGCCACACCAGCCAGGGCCATTTTTTTTCCCAGTCAGAAGTCATGACATTGGTCATAAGTCTGAATAAAATATTTGTGATCCAGTAGAGAGACTAAACATTCTCAGGGCACAGTCCTGCTGGGTCAACATGAGAGTTAAGGGGACAGGAAGAATGCCTGCCTCGGGGGGCTGTGGGGCATTTTATTTAGGAGGCAAATGATGGCTTAATAGAAATTGGCCTTTTTGCCATTTCACACATTGGCTACTAAGGTTCCACTTCCAAGCTCTGAGCCAGGACATGTGGTCCCAAGCTGTCATACTTGCCCTGTCACTGTCTTAGGGCTCAGAGGGAACTGCCCAAGGTCACAGCTAGTAAGGGGCAGAGGTATAGTTTAAACTGGGTCTGACCCAGAGCCCACAGTCCTGTCCCTGCTGCACCAGCAAATCACGGGGTTGTCCCCCCAGGATAGCCAGGTGGGCCATCAAAAGGGTGTGCAGGCGCAAGGGCCATGGGGCAGGCTGGGGGTTTGGCAGTGGAGGATGAGGCTGTCTGCTCTGGGGGGCGGGGGTCCGGAGCCCGGGAGGAAGCACCAGACTCAGTAGGGTGCTGGGGGCTGTGTGCTGGGCCTGGAGGGATGGCAGCAGGGCTCTACCAAGCCTACTTGGAGAACGGCTGGGACGGCAGTAGCCTCTCCTCTCTTGAGGGATGTGCTGGGAGCAGAGGAGTAGAAGGCAGGGCAGGGAAGCCATGGTGGGTGGCTGGATCCTAGGCTGGAGCTGAACTCCAGCCTCGCCAGCTTGCTCTGGTCTTCTGGGCATTGTCCAGAGGCCCAGGAGCAGGGGTCCCAGGGCAGGTGTTTGTAGCACTCGGGCCAGCAAGTTGGGCCAGGGCCATTGTCCCCGAAGCCTGCAGTGTGGGGCGACCGCTGTCAACACTGGGGACTCAGTTGTCCTTCATCTTATTGTGGGGATGCTCCTGATACACTTGTGACTCGTGCGTGTGGCGTGCGCTTTCCACTGAACCGTGTCTAACAAACGTTGCACTTCTGTTAGTGAAACTGATGCTGCAGGGTGACTGGTGACTCATGTTCTGATTTATTTCTCCAACTCGGCAGTCGGTGGTCGGTGTCTGTGCTGCTTCTGGTTTTCCCAGCACAGACGTGCCGTTGTGAATGTTCACGTACACGTGTCTGCCTGCCTGTCGGCCAGAATAGCTTGCGGGAGGAGACGTGCAGTGTTCAGGGCTCACTGTGCACTTTTAGCTGGTTGGCAGGTGTAACTCAGAGGCACGTTCACTGTCTAGTGTGACAGGTGAGAGGCTGGCTGCTTCCTGCCTGCCGCCCCTAAAAGCTCCGTTTGGGCCGGGGCAGCGCAATCCTGGCTTCTCTGTTTCCCTTGGGTGGGGCGGGGGGCGTTTTGTTATGACTCTGTTCTGCCTGAATTGTAAACGTGGCTTGTCCTGGGACGGCTGTGGCATGAGTGGGTGGTCAGTGTCCCCAGAGCTTGGAGGGTCTCAGTGGTGCTAGAACTGCCTGCTCTTTGCCTGACATCGACCCCTCCCTTTTGCTATAGCCTTCCGGGCCCTTCTGCAGATCCGGGCAGTGAGGAAGAAGCCAGGAGCCCTGTCCCCTGTCTCCTTCAGCCCCGTTCTGGCTCAGAGCATGGACCATGACGAGCACTCTGTAAGTTCCTCTTCCTTCTGCACTGGGGGCGTGGGGGTGAGCAGAGGAAGGGCCCTGGAGGAGCCCCTGCCACTGTGCAGGGCCCGCCAGGCACCCAGACGCTGCAGGGCCTGCCTTCATGTTAGGGCTTTGTCTGGTTCCCAGAGGGGCTGGGTTGGTCAGGTAGCTGGAAGGAGGCTACCTGGGCCCTGCCCTCAGAGCACTGCCTGGCCAGGACCAAGACCATCTGGCCAGCACCTCCATCTGCCGGCTCTCTGGGTCTTTGTCCTCATCTCCCCAGCAGGGCTCCCAGGTGGCTATGAGGCTGAGTGAGGTGGTCCAGGCGGCTAGGATTGCTGGCAATGTCAGGTGCCCCTTCATGGAGCTTGAGCCACAGTGTCTGTCACCATTACTCCACCAAGCCAGACAGCCTGGGCTCCTCCACTGCTCTTTGCCCATCTGTCTTGGGAAGTGTAGTTTCCTTCCCAGGGTGGCTGTGACATACTCTCTGTGCATTCTCTGCCCCCCTCTCTCCAGCCTGGGCACACAGGAGGGCACTTCAGCAACCATGCACTGCCCTTGCTCCCTAGAAACCATGAGCTGGACCTTGCTGCAGGCAGATGAGGGGTGTTGGACTCTGGCCTCGGGGACCTCGAGAGAGAGATGGGCAGAGACATGAAGAGACTTAGGTAGATGGATATGTATGGGCAGAAGTAGAGAGGTAGAGAGACAGAGACAGATGGGCAAAGAGCAGTGGAGGAGCCCAGAGACTGGGAGGTGGAGAGACACAGACAGGGCAGGAGACAGAGACGGAGTGGGAGAGAGAGACGGGTGCAGAGACACTGAGTAGGACGTCCCAGCAGGGATAAAGCGAAAGGGAGATACTTAAGAGATGGCCAAACAGGGAGAAAGAGACATGGAGAGAGAGACAGACAGACAGGCAGAGACGAGGATGGGAGTAGAAAGGAGAGGCTGAGGTGGACAGACGGGGGAGGAAGGACCAGGGAACAGGTGTGGGGCAAGCCTGGGTCTCACGCTCCCAGGTCCCTGCTGGCCACGAATATTATCAGCTATGAGTCCATTTTCTTCGCTCCCAACTGAGGTTGTTGGGACCCAGTGATTTCTAGAGGCCCTACTGACTCTGAAAAGAAGAGAGGACCCACACCCTCTGGACTGGTGCACCCATAAGGTGGGCTCCCATGCTGGGCCAGTGGGCATAGTGTGTTTGGCCCACATAATGTTTCTGAAAATTGAGTTAACGTTTAAAAATTTGGAAATTTCCCTTAAAACTCAGATTTATGGCTTCTCTTTTAAAATCTGGAGGTGTGGTCTTGAAGCTGGAGCAGAGGCAAGGCTGCCCCCGACCCCGCGGGTGGGGAAGGTCCTCATCATCCCTGCTCCTCCAGCAGCCACACTGTCCGATTTGCCTTCTGGGCCCTGTCAGCATCGGGGCCTACAACTTGGAAACTGGGCCAACCACCTACTTGATGTTGGACTTGATTAGGGACACTGCACACTTTCTCCAACAACTGAGTTTTTGGGAGAAAGAAAAACAGCAACAGCACCTGGGTGTGATTCGCTCCTAGGAAGTAAGGGCTCTTTCACAGAAGGGTGGCTGCCCAGGTGGTGGGTAAATTGTGGCTGTGTGTTCCCCTCCCAGTTTCTGTGTGTCCCCCTTATCCGGAGAGCTGAGGTGTGGCCCGCAGTGCAGGTTGGGCTGGGGACTGGGTGGAAACCTGTAGTGCCTTCCTCTCCAGAGGTCCTGTTCCCTATATAAGCCATTTCCACATAGTACCTGAGAGAGCCCAAATTAGGCATTTTCTCCAGTGAGTTTGTTGAGGTCATCCCAGAGTGAGGTGAATTGGGGCTGATTTTTCTACCCAGCTACCATTAGGGTTGTAGAAGTTGGTGATGAGTTTAAGAGGCCAGGTTAAGCCTCATGGAGGTGCTTGGGGCCTACGGGTCCCTTCCCCACACCCAGCCAGGCCCACATGGCCAACAACCCTGCCCAGGACCTGCTACTCCAGGTGACCCAGACAGTGGGCGGGCCCTGGGGATGGGGACGGGCTGTACCAGCAGCATGGCTGCCAGAAGCTGCATAGTTGTGCTGGTCCCGCCCAGCAGGGCCCCTGAGGCCAGACCTGCATTGTGGCGAGGTCCCCACGGTTCACGTGCACATTGAGTCTGTGCGGTGCTGACTGACGGCACCCCTAGAAGCCAGCACACCAGACAGACCCCATCCAGCCAGCTCCAGGTCGTACGGAGGGTGGTAGTTGTAAAATGTATGATTTTTATCTTGACAGTGTCCCTTTAAAAAATCAAAGTCGCACCCCGCCTCACTGGCCAGCAAGAAACCTAAAAGGGAAACTGTAAGTGTGTTTGGCCTTGTGGCCATATCTCTGCCCTTCACCCTGATTATTAAGCCAATGACAAGTACAGGAAGTCATTTTTACCCCAGGCTGATGCTTTTGATTAATTTAATCTGTCAAATCCACTCTCCCCAGTCCCGACGTCTCTGCCTAGGAAAGGAGTTTTGCGGAACAAGCAAAGCTCAAGGTCTGTCAGCAAAAAACCAGTCTCTCGGTCCCCGCTGCCGGGCAACATGCGGGCCTCAGGCCGCCCCTTCCCGCCAGCTCTGCTTCTGCCCGTGGTCCCAGTGCCCTTGTTTCCCTTTTTTTCTTGCTGGCAGTGGAATGATGTTGGAGGTGGAACTAACGTGGCTGCTAGATTTTGCAAATTGCACTCCTGGCGCTTGCTTGTCATCCCGCACCCTCTGCCCTCTGCCCCTTGGGTTTTATTTCTTTGGGCCAAGGACTTAATTTTCTTGCATTTTCCCTGCATCTCAGGGAGCAGGCTGGGGCCAGACAGCGCATGGCAGCTGGGCTGGGTGCGGTGAAGCACACAGGTGGACGTCACTAGAGTCAAGCTAGAGATAGATGTTTTCCTTTTCTTGATGGGTGAGGGGGTTCAGAGTAATTACTTACCTTTAAACTGAAGGGAGTAGTAGATTGGGAGCAAATGCAGGACACCACTGGGTCAGGTGACCTGGGGACCTGGGAGGTGCTCTCTGAGGACAAGAGGCCCCACCCTGGTCTTCTGCTTCCCCTGTGGTCCCAGCATTGCTTTACTGCCTCCCTGGAAGGCAGCCTTCCTTCCAGCCAGTCAGCGGGGTTTCACACAGGGAATACTTCGGAGCATTTGCCCTTCACTTCATCTAATGAGAGTGAGGGCAGGTGGCTGCCCTGCCCTACAGGGGCCCAGCACTGACATGCCCCAGCATTGGGGCATCTCCCTTCATCTTTAACCCTAAAGCAGGACTCAGCCTGTTGATGCGATTCACTCCTAGCAAGGGGGAAACAGAGGTTCTGAACCAGGGAGCACATTAGAATCACGTGGAGCACCCACCACCCCTTGGGTGCCTGCCCGCCGCAGGTTTGCAGAGGATCTGAAGTTGGGTCCCATGTCTGTGTTGTCGGGCAGACTCCCCGGGGACCAATCCCCAGGGACCAATCCCCAGGCCCCCGCCCCCCCAGCCCCCAGTCTAGAACACTTTTGGTTCCCACTGGTGTCTCTCACCTCTGGCACGGCTTCGCTCTCCTCCCGCTCCTCTCGAGTACTAACCCTCTCACCCTTCGGCCCTGCCAGGCAGGAACACAAAGCTGTCCTTCAGGGGCTGTCTGAGGCTTGGGGTAGGGGTGGCTCTTCCAGATGCCCTCTCCACCTTCATCCTGGACATCACGTGGGCCGTCTGGGTGTCCAAGGTTGTGTGCTGCAGCTGGTGGTGAGGGAGCCCTGGGTAGGATGTCTGATGCTGCTCTGGGGTTTTCGGCACCCCTCTGGACAGGAGGATTTAAGTTCCTTGAAGGTGGAGCAGGCAGGAGATGGTCAGAAAGCAGGTTCTGGGACTCTGGGGCACAAGCCCCAGGCAGCGGGCAGGGAGCCTGGCCAACCCATCCCTCACCTGCTCTTGTCCCTTCAGAGCTCTGACAGCATCCCGCCGGGCTATGAGCCCATCTCCCTGCTTGAGGCGCTCAACGGCCTTCGAGCCATCTCCCCGGCCCTCCCCTCGGCTCCCCTTTATGAAGAGATCACCTACTCGGGCGTCTCAGATGGCCTATCCCAGGCCAACTGTCCACTTGCTGGACTTGATCGAATCTTGGAAAGCAGCCACCAGAAGGGCAAGTCAAGGAGCAAATCCCCTGACAGGTGAGGCTGGTGCCAGGATTCCCTCTGGGGAAGGGTGTCTGGGAACTCCCCCACCTGTTTTGTGGGCCTGGGGCAAGGGAGGCGTATGCTAGGAGGTAAGAATTGCAAAGCAGGTTTATTTGTAATTTTAAATAATTTTATAATGCATTACGTTTGGTGATTGGCCAGAACGAGTCACAGTAGTGGTTTGGGCTCATGGCTAAGGTGGATCACAGCGAAGGCAGCGGGAGGAAGCTGCATCCGTGGAGGCCACAGGCGCCAGTGTCCTTCCTGCCCCAGGCCACACAGGAGCAGCAAACCCCAGGAGTGTGCGTGCTGCCTCAGCCCAGCAGAACCATTTGAGTTTCAGGGTTTCGGGACTTTCTGGGGGTTGGTCACATGGGCACATCCTGTGGTGTGACCAGTGATGGCACCAGAAACCCAGCCTTGGTGAAGCCAGGTGCATGCCTTCTGCCTTGTTTATGCCAGACAAGCAGGATCATCGTCACATAAGGAACCTTCAAGGGCCACATGCCCGGGCCCGCCAAGGGTGCATCATGGCTCCCTGGGCCACCTGCAAGGCTCAGGCAACCAGCCTTGCTGTGTCTCCTCACACATGTGCTGGTTTCCAACTAGAAAAGCATAAGAAAGATAGAGGTTCTATAAAACCGACTATGGCCCCTGTGACTTAGAAACATGGCAGAACCGCCCAAAGATACACAAAGAAACCTGGGACTCTCTCCTGCTGCTTCCCACGCCCAGCCTCCCACCCCAGGGGTTTACTGTCATGGCTCTCATGCTTCTGGAAGTAAAAAGCCACGTTTAGGCCCCTGCCAGTGTGCGGGTGGATAGCCTCCGTGTCCAGCGGCTGGGACCCCTGCTGGCGTTCTGCTGATGCCTGCGCCTCCCTGGGTGCATCTGCAAGCTCATTCTCACATGATGCTGGCTTTGGGGGGGTCAGTGTTTCTCGTCCACTTGTCTTTCACTGCCTTCTTCTCTGCCTCCAGCACCCTGCGGTCCCCATCATCCCCCATCCATGAAGAGGATGAGGAGAAGCTCTCCCAGAACTCAGACGCCCCTCCCTTGCTGAGTGGGGCTGGGCTTGTGCTGAGCAGCTCCCCAGAGGTGAGGTCCCACCTTGACCCACCCTTCTCAGTCCTGTCCACCTGAGATCTGAGTCCCCACTGCTTGCCTGGTGACTTTTGATACCTGTTTCATGATATACCCCAGGCCTGCCCTGCTACTCCCTCATTCGGTGGCCTTGGCCCAGCTGTGACTTCCCTCCACCTTAGCTTCCTCATCTGTGCTGTGGGCACTGGCAAAGTGGCTGCGTGTGAAGTGCCCAGCAGACGTGCCCTGGACTGGCGGCTGCAGCTCACCCTGCACCCTCCCTGGGCTACCTACAGCCTGATCCCGGGTGGTCAGCACCAGTCCTGGGTCAGCACTTGTAGGTCCAGACTCATTTTCCCTTGTTCTCTAGAGTTTCCTCACGGAGGAGGTTGATGAGAGGTCGTCGCTAAAGCAAGGTAAGCCCTCTCTTTCCTTAAGGGCAGGGTTCTGGTACGCTCTGCCTAGGTGGGGTGGGGCCTCCAGCTCAGCTCTCCGGGAGGTTTCTCGGTGAGTCATGCTGCCCTCCTGGGAACCACACCCCGGTTACTGCACGGTGTCTCAGAGGACAGCCTGTCACCACCCCTGGTTTTCCTCCCGCTGCTTAGCATGGGGTAATAGCAGTCACTTTATTTCCCACTTGGATCATTCTGCACACAGTCAGCTCTCCCCTGTTGTCCTCTTGTATGCCCCCTGTCCTGGCCTTGGGCTGCACCCACCCCTTGGGGTTGTAGTCCTGCCAGCGCCCATGGAGACCCAGGGCCTCTGTGTGGGCCTAGGGCCTGGCACAGTCGATGGCTAGGGTGTGGGCACAGGGTTCAGTAATGTCCACACCTCCCATGTTCAGGTGAGGGGGCTTGTACCGCTTTTAGCAGGGTGGTTTAGCACGTATGGGAGTTAGGTCCCAGGTGCTCATCACATGTGCTGGGCGCTGAGTCAGGGATACCCCTGCCTGATCTCACAGTGGTTGTGGGGCATAATGAGGTGCTTTCTTTTGCTGGCTGGGGAGATGCCATCTCTCCGCTGCCCTGGTCGCTTCTTCCTGGTGTTGGACAGATGAGAAAACAGACTCAGGGTTGGTGGGTCGGGCCAAAGCCACTTAACTTAGAAGTAACAGAGCCAGGAGGTGGCCTGCGCAGACTGGCTCCCAAGCCTGCAGTCTGATAAAACCCCTGCAGATGCCCCCTTGCTGTGACTCCTTCTTGCTGGGGCCTCTGGCCAGCATTGCACTATGGGGACCCATATCCCTCCCAGGAGCAGCAACCCCCTAAACATGGGTGGGGCCTGTCTGCAGGCTGCTGGGTCAGGGCCCTTGGGTGTGGGGTGTGTGAGTGCTGGGTGGAAGGGTTTTCTGTTCCGGGAAGCACCGTGCTGTCTCTTGCTGGCTGGCACTGTGCAGGGCAGCCCCTCTACCTTTCAGGCCTTGGCTCCCCCACCTCCCCAGGGGTTGGCTTTGTCTCACTTGTGCGCAGTGTGTGGTGGGACTGGGCTGCCCTCTGCTGTGCCCTGTCACAGGGACCAGGCCCCTTTCTACGGGAGAGGCCTCCCCCACAAGGATGCCCTTGGCAGCACTGGGAAAAGCGCGGGTCCGAGACTGGGAGCTGATGTGTGAGTGGGGCAGCCACGCCCAGAGGGCCCCCCACTGGAGCACCCACGCAGGACCCGCTGTGGGTGTGTGTGTGGACCAAGCGCTGCTGTCCTGCCTGCCCATCCAGAAAGACACTTGGGACAGTGCTGTTACCGTTTTATCTTGTTTTTTAAAGCTGGGCATGTAATTTTTTAAGATAAAAATAAAACAAAAGCCCCATGCTAGGGGATGAAAGAGAAGGAAAGAAGAGGAAGAGAGGAAACGTCTCCCTCTGGGGTCCTGGGAGCAAAGTGGGAGTCGGAAGGAGGTCCTGGCCAGAGCGAGGGCCCCTAGTGGCTGTAGTGCCCTTGGGGATGAGAGATGGGCCTCCAGGGCTCTCAGCCAAAGGGAAGGCTGGATCCACCCCTGCTTGTGGGTCCCTGACGTGCTCCCTCCTCTGCAGGGAGCCGAGTACCCTCCATTGAGAACGTCCTACAGGACGGCAGCCTTGATCCCTGTGGCTGCTGCCAGCCTGGTCCACCTACTGACATCTACCTTCCAGGTAATAGCACTCAGCCTTTGGGCTTTGGGGGCCTGCTCGGACTATTGAGGGAGGGGGCTGACCTGTGGGAACCCAACCCCTCTCCCTGGCTCTGAGCTGCACTCCTTCCATCAACCCCCAAAGCACAGCCAGGCTCATCTTCCACAGTCACCCCTCCTGCAGCCGCTGGCTCTTTGGGCAGAGTCTGTGCCCAAGGGCCCTTTGCACCCCAGAGCCAGCTCAGCTACAGGAAGGCAAGAAAGACTGTGTGTTTAAGGACACGGCCCTTTTCCCTGTCTGCCTCCTGCTGTTGCCGTATCTTCTTCCGTGGCTCTGGCACACTTGGGCCTCTGTCCCAGGAAGCTACGAACAAAGCCACCAGTCTGCCTTGGTCTTGATGTGGGCCACCAGCTCTCTGCCACTTGCCTGAGGTCCCTGATGAAACACTGCATCCCAGGCAGAGTGTCCCCCCAGTGATGGGGGGACAGGCTGGGATGCTAAATGCCAGTGAGTCTCGAGGCACCTAGGAATGGTCTTGCTTCTCTTCCCCTTTCCTGAGGCCTCTGCCCAGGGCCTTTTGGCCTCAGCTCCTCTGGGCCAAAGTCCTCAGCGTCAAGTCCTGGGCTCCAAACGTGGTAGATGGGAGTTGGGGGCGCTCTCAGATGCTCATGCCGGCACCTGCTTGGATGCCATCCGAGGTTCTGGAATCAAGATAAATAGCCACGTTGCCACCAGAGAGCCTGACTCCTGCCACATTCCTGGGGAGTCCCTGGAGCCAGCATTGCCTGGTCCTTGGTGGCCTGGCCCAGGCACTAGGGAGCTCTGATGTGCTTTGGTTAGAAGGGCCTCTTGCACCCCACCCCAGCATCTGGGAGAGCAGCGACCTGTGCAGACAGGGGTCACCCACTGCGAGGAAGCAGGACAGCTGTTGGTTGAGTGGCACCTATGGGCCTGCCCGTAGGGGACACCCAGGGACAAAAGCATATCTTAGAGTATACAGAATTCCACTAAGTTCTTGCAGAGGACTTCAAGTATTTCATTATGATTCAAATTCTGCCTGGCCCCCACCCCCTCAGTCCTTCCATGGGCTGAGCTCCTCTGTGTTAGAACTTGGCCCAGAGCTCTGTTTCTCAGGAAATATAATTCCAGCCTATATCCGTCTTTTGTTTCAGCATGTAGGTTGTGTAGGCATTTCATTTCCAGCTCCCCAGCCCCTCAAGGCAGCCCATCCTAAGGCCAGTGCATCTGTTGTGGAGGGTGCTGACCTGTCTGAGCCTTTGCTAACCAAGCTTCTGTCTCTCTCTTCTGCACAGCCCGGGGGCCGGACTCCTGCTCTGTTGGCATAGAGGAGTAAGCTGGTGCGTGACCGCTGTCGTACTCATGGTGGGCGGCTCTGAGGGGCGTCCTTGGCAGGGGGCTAGAGAGAGGATCCCCTCAGCTGCCTCCTCTTCTCCTGCTCCCTCCGTGGGGTTTCCTTCCCATTTTCCAGCTTATTCCAAACCCATGTCTTCCCATGGGTCCTGGGCTCTAAATCCAGAGCTCTCCCAATGCCACTGCACCTTTGCTCCAGAGGTAGTCCTGGGAGGGGTCTGGAGCTGGCTTTGGGGCCAGAGGTTCTTCCATCAGGACCCGGTGGGCCAGTCAGACTCTTCTAGCCTGTAGCGTCCGAGGAACGGAGACCCAGTCCTAGCTGAGACCCTGTCATTGCTGTTACTAACCTGTCCCCCACCCACCTCCAGAAACTTCTGGAACGCCAGCACACTCTGATATCAATCTATGAGGAAGTCCTGAGACTAACTCCCAACCTGACAGGGAGGCTCCCTCTACCTGTGACCCAGACGCTTTACAGAAGGCAGTTCCTAGGGCATCACCAAGAAACAGGCCATATGTGTTGGGGACCTCTCCCCCTCCACATGACATTCATGGTTCTGGGAAGTCTGGTGGTAAAGCACCTGATGCCTTTGGTGGCCTGGGGTTTCCCAGACGTGTGTGGCATGGAACGTTCCTGCAGGACCCCTGGACTGTCCTGGTGGCAAAGCCCTGGCAGCTCCCACTGGGAGACACACCCCATGCTGATGTCTGGCTTTCCTTCTGGTCACCTGAGCCCAGGCTTTGCTGTCTGTCCACTTTTTTGATATTTTCCCATACAAACCTCTAGTCTTCCTCGCACATTGTTTCTGACAGATCTTACCCTCTGTTGAAACAGGGGTGAATAGGTCCTGGCTTCCACAGTGGCAGATGTTGAGTGTTACAATTTAGATAAAACTTCCAGAAGTAGGAAACACAAGTCAGATCAAGCTAAAGAGAAATGCATTTCATCTGCAGGCTGTGTGGCCAAGCTGACTTACTGCCCGTAGCCACAGCGCCTAAGAAAACAGTCTGTGTACCCGAGGGTCTGTATCACAGTCAGCCAGAGCAGAAACACCGCTTGGTTTGCTAATTGAAGAAACTCGTGGAGCCCACATTCGGCTGGTCGGGCAGGTGGCCATTCATTCTGCAGCTCTGAGAAGTGTGCTGGTCCCTCTGCTGCTGCAACCCCAGTCAGGACTCCCCACACCAGTGCCCAGGGTGGGGGCCGACCCTGTCCAGGGACAGAGCACCCCAGCATTGGGGAGGCGACTGTGGTTACAACAGGCCCCTGAGGAGGGCATGCTGGGTTCCTGGGGCTGCTCTGAGCACAGGTTGTACACCCAGGTCCGAGTCCACTCACTTCAGCCTGGGGCTGACCAAGTCCTAGCCTGATCCAGTTGGGAAGCCCTGTAGACAGTGGCTGCACAGTCCCCCAAGAGGGCAGGGGATCCAGAGGTCAGCTGCTCTATTGCATGGCTGCAGCTGCTGCCGGCACCCTGACCACTCACCCATGGCTGGAGTCCCCGGCCCTCTCTGTGGTCCACCACAGACGTAACGTATGCAGTAGAGGGTGCTGGGTGGCCCTGCCCTCCAGGTTTCCTAATTGGTGGGAACCGAGAGCCTGGTGGGTGAAGGGAGCAGTTGAGATGGATGACTCAGTCTAGCCTGACCCTCCTCCATCTGCTCCTGCCTGCAGGATGGTCCACTTCCATGGAGATGCCCCGAAGCCTCCTCAGCACTGGCCCCACCCGGCCTCTGCTTGGTGGCCCCAATTGTGACATCGGGGCCACTGACCTGACTCCACTCTGAGAGCCTGGCCAGGCTGGCAGCATGGAGCCCTCAGCTTTCCGGACTTTGCTGAGGGGCTGTCCAGACCCCAGTGAGACTCCCGGCCTCTCCTGTCTGCACACCCGTCACAGCTGCAGCTCTGAGGGGCCCTGCGCCCCTTGACTGAAGAGCACAGTGGACTGTCCCCTCCGACAAACCCTTTTTTGTGTGATCTCCATATTTGTAAATGGTACAGGATGAACGACAGCGCCTTTCTGTCTGAGGCACTGAGCTCTGGGGCTCCCCCAATTGCCTTGTCAGCTGAGTAGCTGGGGCTGGGTGCTAGCTGCCCACACGTCCCAGATTGGCTTTATCCAGCCTCCCAGCCAGTGGGGGGTTAACACCTTGAGAACTCAGCAAACTGGCAGGAGAGGATTTATTGGTGGATGAAGTACTGTCTTCATAGGGATCGTTACTGGGGTGCTTGTTGTCAGGGAAGGAAAGGAAGTGGGGTCTGAGTCACGGTCAGTGAAGGAAATGGTGCCTGTCCCCTACCCCATGTGCGTGGCCTGGCTGGCACTGCTGCTTCGTGTCCTGTGTTACTTCCCCTTCCTGTTCAGGCCCTTTGGTGTAGGTCTGTCTCCCATAACTCGCAGCCCTTCCCCACAGCCCTGCCCTCTGGCCACCCAGGTTTCTGCACTCCGGCCAGGTCTGGGTCTGCCTAGGGCAGAGAGGTGCGGGTGCACAGGCTGTTGGCAGCAATTGGTCTAGTGGCCCCTCTCCAAGTCGTGCACTTTCTCAGAGGTGGCTTTGCACACACCCTCAGATCTCCTTCAGGTGGAGGGCCTTAATCGGCCAGACCACCCACCCCTGGAGGGACCTGAGCAACTTCTCTGCTCCCTCTGTGCCATTTAAATGTCATTTTGTGTTTCTCTTTGATTTGTTCGGTCTGGGACTCCTGTGGTGGGACCTGCCTGGGGGAGTTGGCCTCATTTTTTAAAAATAAACCACCTGGGCAACAAAAAGGCAGAGGGGGTGCCCAACCTTGGTGCAGCAGGGCACAAGCTGCCTCAGCCAGGGACCTTGGCCTGGTGTGTGGGTGGGTCTGTGCAGCTCCCCATCCTGGGATTGGGGTTTGCAGAGGAGCTTACTTCCTGAGGAGCTGCCCTGGGAAGCATGATGGTTCTGGCTCTGGGGTGGCCAGCAGCCGTCCACAGAGCATCTGTACAACTTGGGGCTTTGTCCAGTGGGGTCCTCGTTCTCTCTCCAGTTGGGCCTGAGCAGAGCACTGCCTTATGCACAGCTCTCAGCCACGCTCAGGCCACTTTCCTTGGCTGCTTGGCTGTCTAGCCTCCCCTCCCACCCGCTGGTGTACGCTAATTGGTGCACACCAGCACACACACAAGCTGGCCGTCTCTCTCCTCTCCCCCTCATCACCCACCAGCACCCTGGCTTCTTGCCAGCGGTATTGGTGCCAGCACTCTGAAGGACAGGATGCAGACTGCCCTGTCTTGGACTTACACACGCTATCATTTGATGTATTCTGATGGGCTAGTTTTTGTTCGTTTTTACTGTATATTTATAGTAATAAAATCATGCAGCATTATCTTGTCCACTCCTTTTTCTGTGCATAGCACTGCAGGGCCTCAGCTGTTTCTTGGTCAGAAGGCAGTACTTCTACATCAGTGAGGCCCGACTCCAGGAGGGAGTGAGGGATACCATGTATGATGCTGCTGGTTACTCTTGTGGCCATTGTGCTGATTCTTGGGTTGGATCGAATGGTCCTTGGGGATTTGGCTCAGTCTTCTGAGCTGGTGAAGAAGGAAGCCAGGGACTCTAGGGTTTTGAGGGGCTGCTGCAGTCCCCATCTGAGTCACTGATTCATCCCACAGATGTTGTCTGAGCACCTACTGTGTGTCAGCAAAAGGCAAGATGGGCAAGGTCCAGGCACGTGGGAGCTTGTGTTCTAGTCAGTGAGACTCTGCCCAAGTAAATTCTCATCTTCCCAGAGTCAGCAGGTGATAAAATGGAGTCATGTGGGGGACTTAATTTAACCCATGATCTGGAAGAGCACCCCAGGCAGCTGGCGCAGCAAGTGCAAAGACATGCAGGCTGGAGTGAACCTAGGGTGTCCACTGAGTGGAAAGAAACAAGAGTGGCCCAGAGCATTGGGATTGAGAGATGTGCAGACACTGCAAGGTAGGGGCAGAGTTTTCTAAGAACAGGCTTTTAAGAAAGGAAGTGATTCACTCCAGATGTCATGTGGAGAATGGATTAGAGAGACACGTTTGGCTGCCATGATGCCGGAGTGCTGCTTGGCTTGAGTTTCCTTGCCCAGGGAGTGGTTTCCCAGTAGGGAAAAGCTGGTGCCCTCAAATGCACAGGAAGTACTGTTTGTACCACCCCTGGCAAGCAGGGCCCCCAGCTCCTTTGCAAACATAGTTCCAAGTTGCCTCCACAGGCCCCCTTCTTTAACTCAGATATTCAAGAATGGAACTGGTGTTCTTGGCTGGCCAGTGGTCCCAGTGTGGGTAGAAAGGTGTTCGGCTACACTGGATCTCTCTCCTTCATTCCCCCAAATGGACCCACCTCTTTCATTAATGTCTGGTGTCAGGGAGGGGGTGGGCACAGGATGCCGTTCTTCTGTGCCCCCTGCCCCACACTGGCCTTGGGCTCAGGTCATGCCCTGCAGCCTGGGGATAGGGCCCTCTCTGGGTGAGCCCTCCCACTCACTGACCTTTCCCCTTCAAACAGTTACTGGCTCTGGGGCCTGGCTGTCTCTTGTCAGCTGCGGCTACCCCTCTGAGCCCTGTCTGTGGCAGAGGGCCACCATGGGGAAGAAAGCCTCCCTCTTTGGGTCCTTACTACCCATATCTCCTGACAGCACACCATGGACCAAACATGTGAGTTTCTGGTGGATCGCACCAACCCTTGTCTGCCTTCTGCCTGTTCTTCCCTCACTCACCTCTGCTCAGGGCAGCCTTCCCTGTGCCACAGAACCTGATCTCATTGCATGGCTCTTCCAAGGCTGTTAACTGTGGCAGCAATCCTGAGTTTCTTCACTAAGCTTATCCATATCTGCCATGGGTAAGCAAATGGAGCTTGGGTCAGCTGGTGGAGTAAGTAGTGCCAGGACTCATGAACCCCAGCGATATATTTCCCGATTTCCTTCTGCAGAAACATGGGGTAAGTACCCTGCGGCAAAAGGCAGACTTTCTTTCGTGGACGCGGGGTAAGAGACAAGGTGGGAATCTGGGATCCTGGCTATGTCACCAACTGCGGAGTGCCCTTAGGCAAGTCCTGCCCCTACGAGCCCAGGGTCCTCTTCGGGAAATTGGGGAGACCCCATTTTCTCCAACAGTACCTGGCATATGGTGCCTGACGTGGAGGATACTTGAGGCGCTGGGCGTGGAAGCTCCCAGCCTGGGACTTGTCACTTTAGCCCTAGCCAACTGAGTGTAGGGAGCCGCAGGGCTTCTCGCCATTTACCCCATTCATGACTGAGCGTGGACCCGGATTGTGGGGCAGCTGGAGTTTCACCAGGCCCTTTTCCGTGCTGTTACTGAGTCTGGAAGACCAGCAGCGACCTAGATTGAAGTGCTTAGCAAGTTGCGCCCTCCCGTTGCAGGGCTCAACTGAGCCCTCCAGTGGGGAGGCAGGGGGCATCCACGTGCCCAAGGAAGTGCTGGGGGAAGGCATGCGACTCGGTCCCGCCAAGGGCAATATGATTTTGGGGGATCCTGCTGCATGATCCTGGGGGACTGGCAGTCTGAGCCCTGAGTCTTTTCACCCTCTCCACCCTGTAGGCTCGGTGTGCAACGGCCCGAAACCGTTAAGTCCTTTTGCCCTGAAGTCCAGCTCGGCGGTGCCGAGCAAGAGAGGTGGGCGCGTTGCATCCTGGGCGTTGTGGTTTTTGAATGCCACAGGCTGCGCCACTGCTCGCAGTTTGCGGCTATTGGGCGCAGGTTGGAGAGCAAGCCGTTCCTCCCTTTGCACACGCCCTTTGCTCCTCTTAACGACGCATGGCGGCGGGCTCTCCCGAGGCGTGTTAGCGATTGGCGGAGGGAGCGAGGCTGCCCGTGGATTGGTCAGGTGCAGCAGGGGCGGGCCAAAGCCTTCACTTAAGAGCAGGTACGCGCGTTTTTGTGGGCAGTGCCAAGATGTCGGCGGTGGTTCCTGAGCTGAAGCAGATTAGCCGGGTTGAGGCAATGCGCCTGGGGCCGGGCTGGAGCCACTCTTGCCACGCGATGCTGTATGCCGCCAACCCGGGGCAGCTTTTTGGCCGCATCCCCATGCGCTTCTCGGTGCTGGTGAGGACGTGGGCGGGCGGACGGTGGCCAGGGCGCTGTTCGTACCCGCGCCCGTGACCCGGCGCTCCCTTGCAGATGCAGATGCGCTTTGACGGGCTGCTGGGCTTCCCCGGGGGCTTCGTGGATCGGCGCTTCTGGTCACTGGAGGACGGACTGAACCGGGTGCTGGGTCTGGGCCTGGGCTGCCTGCGCCTCACCGAGGCTGACTACCTGAGCTCACACCTCACCGAGGGGCCGCACCGCGTCGTGGCGCACCTGTATGCGCGGCAGCTAACGCTGGAGCAGCTGCACGCCGTGGAGATTAGCGCGGTGCACTCGCGCGACCACGGCCTGGAGGTGGGGCCGCCGCCCGGGCCCCGCCCCCCACCCTGGGGTTTGGCTCTGGCCCTGCAACGATGGGTAACACGTCCCCCTGAGGGTCCCCTGGCCAGGTTGGGTGGGGTGTCACTGTCTCCAGCATCGGGGTTGGGAAGAGAGACCTGAGGCGGGGGAAGGCTGGGGCTCCCCCGGGCTGTGTTCCACCTGCCTTGCTGCCTGCCATTTGCCAGTCCTGGGAGTGGGGGATGGGATGGAGTGGGACGTGCTCAAGGTGGTGAGAAATTCAAGAGCAGAAGGGCACTTGCAGGGCTGGGAATGAAGGAGGTCCAGTTCTCTTGGTGGAGTTGAAGACTGACTTGTGGGTGTTACGGTCTGGAAGGGCTGGGAATGATAATTGGTGTGTTTGGGATTCACCCGCTGGAATGGGGAGCATGCAGTACAGACTTGGGGACTTCCCGCCAGTGAACTTGGGGCTGGAACTAGAGGTTGTAGAGGGTGGGAAACGCATGAGGTGGCCTTGAAACTTGCTTGGGGAGGAGGGGGCTGCACTGCTTCAAAGAAGCTGGCCGGCTTCTGCCTCACTAGACCTTGCTGTGGTCTTCCATTGTCCTTGGCAACCTGGCTTCCCTTCCCCTGGCCTAGCAGCTCACACATGTCCCTCCTACCAGGGCTGTACTGTTGGTGTGGGGGCCTGGCCCCAACCCTGGTCTCCTTTTTCTGCAGGTGCTAGGGCTTGTGCGAGTCCCACTGTATACCCAGAAGGACCGAGTCGGTGGCTTTCCCAACTTCCTGAGTAACGCCTTCATCAGCACAGCTAAGTACCAGCTCCTCTTTGCTCTCAAGGTGCTCAATATGATGCCTGAGGAGAAGCTGGCTGAGGCTGTCGCTGCAGCCACTGAGAAGCAGAAGAAAGCTCTGGAGAAGCTGCTCCCATCTTCCTCCTGAGGTTGCTCCTGTACCATGTGTTTTTGCCCTTCCCTGGCTCTATGCCCATGGCTGAGACTGGGCCTGGAAATCCTGCAGGAGTGTGTCTTCTAGTGTTTCTGTGTGTGTAACCCTTGCTTACTGCATGGGGTGAGTAGGCATCTCATCATCTCCACTGTCTCGAGCAGTGACAGGGCTTGCTGTGAGCTCAGGTTGGTCAGTGAGTGGTCTGGGGGTGCTAGACGTGACTATCTAGATTCAGGACATTCTCACCCACCTTGAGGCTTAAACCTGCCTCTCCGAGAGTGTCTTGGACTGGTGGTGGCCCGGTTACCACCCGATTTCCCAAGTGGGTAGGTGCATACACACAGACCAGTGAGAAGTCAGTTCTCATGGAGGATGCCTTTCTCAATGGACTCATTCCTTGATACTGCCCTCTGTGCCAGCCTGGGGGCCTAGAGAAGAGCCAGCTTGGGTAGGATGTTGTACTGTTAATTTTGACTGTTCGCTTTACTTGGTTAGATTTCCTTTGTTGTGTTGTGTGAATTATGGGTGAAGCTTCAAAACCACTTTACCCTACTGGGACTTGGTCCCCAAAGACAGTCAGGATCATAGGCCCAGCTGTAAATGGAGTTTTTGAAGGGGCAGTGAAGTGGCTCCTCTGTGGTTCTGTTCTTTGGTCTTGACTGCAGGCCCAAGGCTGGATGCAGGAGGACATCTCCTTCCTTTCCCCACCACCTGGAGACTTAAAGACAGAGCCAGGTCCAAGAGCACTGGGCACCATTGAGTCAAGTTGCCACTGGCCTCCTACCTCGGGGGGGGGGGGGGGCGCGGGGCGCAGGTGTTGCTGTCTACCTCCCTGCTCACGTGTGGAACTATCAGCCATGGACCTCTCTGGGCCATGAACTTGGTCTGGGGCTTCTTTGCTGAGACTGTCCACAAGACGCTCCTTTTCTGATCCTAGTGGCTCTGGCTACACCTGGGTTGAGGCTGTTGTACTTTACTGTGCTTTGAGAACCTCCTTTTCTCCATCCCCAACATGGTCTGCAGGCAACTCCTGGGGATGGTCTGGAAATATCCTCCAAGTTTGCAAAATGACAACAGCAGAGCCACCACAGGCAAGAAGGTCATCACTGGAGGTCTCCTATGGGCCTATGTCTGGCAAAACTTCTTAGCAAAGCTATGGGACAATTTCTACAGTGCCTGCCCAGCCTGCTAAGGAAAGTGGTGCTCCCAGCCTAGCCCGGGTATCTGTACCTTAGAGCCTTGATGAAGCAGCCACACTGTGGGCAAAGGCACTTCACTCTGTAAATAAAACACCTGTACCTTCCTCTTCTCTTATTTCCTGGGGCATGGGGGCATGCTTGGCTCTGCAGGTAGCTTCTTTTATCACAAGGGTCTGAGCAATAGTGGCCCTAGCTGCAGGGACAATGAGCAGGAGGGGTCTCCAAGTCAGCTGCACTAAGAACACAGTGTTCTCTGTCCTGGCAGAGGAGGCCTGGGCCCCAGTGGGTCACTGGGGCTGGGAGTCTTGGCATAACTTTCCCCTTGTTTTGCTGTCAGCCAGTACTGTATGAAGTGTGACCAGAACCGAGCCCCTCACTGGCTGATCTTAAATTTTATTTTCCAGCAAATGACATATGCTGCCCAGGTGCCCCAGTCATCACCCATCAGGCAAACCTGAGTGTGTGCCTGTGGTACATGGGGACACGCTCTCTCCCCAAGGTCCTGTCTGCTCTTGGCCTTACCACCACATTCTGGATGAGGCCCTTATCTTGCCACCACGGGGGCCTTGCGGTCTGGCATGGGCCGCAGCCCGGTCCTGCCTCTGCTAGCTGTTCCCAGGGGCCAATCCTCTGGCCTCGGTTGGGGCCCAGGCTGCTGCAACTGCCTGCTCACTGCCCTCCTGTTTTCCGGGCACACAGCTTCAGGGTGGATCAGTCACCCAACGTCAGATTCTGAGAAGGGAAAGAGAGGACTAAAGTGGGTGTTTGCTCAGCTTCCAGTGGACCCTGCTGTCCCAGACTGGATCCTGGGCTGGTCAACACTCACCGTCCCTCAAGCTAAGGTTCCCGCCAGTTCTCTTTCCCATTCAGCACCTGTAGCTTCTCCAGGCCCTGGGTCACTGAGCACAGCACTCGCCCTGAGGGTGAGAAGAGAGACTGCAAGTCTGGGCAGTAGTGGAAGAAGGGGAGCCCTGTGAGGGAGACCACTAGGAGTGGATTACCTGGAGTGTCAGTAGGTTGTAGTGGGGCTGCCCTAGGGGTCTGAGCTGACCAGGCTTTTCCTGTTACTCCATGTCTGGTCCCTGGGTGGGGGGTGAGGGTCATCGGCTGCCCTCCCAGAGACTCACCCATCTCGTGGACTCGATCCTCTAACGCTTGTGACAGCTCAGGGAGGCTCAGGGCTTGCAGTGAGGCCTGCCAGTCTTTGGAATCTGTGGGGCAGGGCTGGGTGAGGCTCTGGTTTGTGTGCACACAAGCCCTGCCTCTGTTGAGTTGCTGTGACCAGGAGACTCACACAACTGTCAGTGCCTGTGTGGCCCCCTTGTTACATCAAAATGTGTTCTGCTTGCTGACCAAAGCACTAACTGCTGGTCAGGGCCCAGCCCCAGGAATGAAACCCTCCTGTGAGGCTGTGCCCTGGGGTCTGCCAGTCCAGCCCAGACTCCAACTGGAGAAATGACTTGAGGTCTCGGACAGAACAGTCAGCCACAGCCCAAAGGCGTTGCCTCCCACCATCAGGAGGGACAGGAAAGGAAATGGGCTGGGGAGGGCAGGGCCATCCTCGCCCTGGAGTCTGGGATTGTGTTTTCAGGGGTCTGGGAGTGTAAATGTGGTAAATGCTGAGACAAGTAGTAAAACCCAGCCTGAGGAGGCATCTCTGCCCAGTCCTGGGCCAGGACACTGCTCTCCTTACCAGCTGTGGGGAGGACTGGGCCCAGGGTGGCCCCGAGAGGGAACTCGTCTCGCCTCACTCGGGCTGACAGCTCAGCCTGACAGGCTCTGTAGGACACAAGACCAAGTGCTGGTGAGGGGAGAGGCCTGGCAACTGCTTTCCATGGCCCCGGAGGGCAGGGGATGACAGACACCCCCACCTCCCTGACTGAAAGGCAGAGCCCTGCCCTGTCCCTGCAGCCCACGTTCCTGGGCTTGGCAAGCACCCCAGGCACCTGCCCGCACTGACAAGCTCTCTGGACAGAGAGCTTACATAGAGTATGCAGATTTTCAGGGTCCTACTTCTGCCTGGTCTATCCCGCAGCATCAACCCGAATGAAATAAGGGAAGCGGGGGTGGCAGAGTAACCTCAGGAAGCCCTGAAAGCAAGTCCTTGGTTGAATAATCTGGAGGGAACTCAGGTCCAGCTCAGGGGCCTGCTCACCGTAGCTGGTCTAGGATGAGAGCAGCATCCTGAGCCAGGGCCCAGGTCTCCTGCAGCTGGGCAAAGACGTCCTTGCGGGTGCCATCCTGCTCCAGGAGGCAGCTCTCCACCACAGCCCGCAGCTCCTGCTCCTGGGACACCTGGCCCTTCATGGCCTCCACCTCCTCACAGCGCTGGAGAGGGAGAGGTGGGAGGTGGAGCTGGCAGGCAGGCAAGTGGGCCAAGGATGCAGGAGACACGAGGATGCACCCCATCCTCTGCCTCTCCCTCTCTCCTAGAATGAGACGGCCTGTCTCTACCTTGGAGTCTCTCTTGCTTTGGATCCCTTCCTGTGAGCTCTCTGGTAACCACACCACCCTCTTGTTCTCTGTCCTCACCCTGTCTCTTTCCTGTGTGCAGCTGATCTCCCGCCTAATGTCCCATATCTTTCTGAGCCTTCTTCCTGTGCATCGCCCCTTCGGGCTAGGAGCAGTAATGCCCTCAGCCTTCACTGTCCTATCACCCACTGTGTCGTCCTCTGTAGGTATATTATCTCCAGCCACCTCTCTTGCCATTTCTACACATCCCCTTCCCTGCTCTCCCACCTACTTTGTGCAGCTGGATGGCAAGCTCCTGCATCTCAGCTTCCAGCCTGTCAGCATAGGCCAGCTCCAGGGCATCACTGGGGGGACGGGCACTGCTGTGCCAGCGGGCAATGGCAGAAGTCATCTTCCTCTTGGGTCCAAACAATCTGTAGGAGGAATGGGAAAAGGACTCAGATCAGCATTTGCCATGTGCTAGAAGCTCCAGACTATTCTTCGTCAAGATGGTTCCCCTAGGAGTGATCCTAGCCTTGAAGAGGGAGAGTGGCCCCGGGATCCTACAGCAGACAGAAACAAAGGGTTGTAAGAAGTGATGACCTCACAGGAGGCTGCTCCCCACCACCCCCAACCTGATCTCTACCTGGTCCCCTTCCCAGCTGGGTTGCTGCTTTCACTAAACAGGGAACTCAGCTGACTAGCTCTGGGCTATGGATGACCGTCTGCCAACTCAGAAAGCTCTCAGAAGTGAGCAGGCAGAAAGTATCTGGGTGCCCTGAATACATCAGTGTCAGCTGCGCCGGCTTTGGAAGCCACAGGACCCAGGCCATCTGCATCTAGGCCAGGAGCAGGGTAGAAATGGAGGGAGGACAGCTGACTACAGGAAGAAAGCAGACCTCTAGAGAAGGCACTTTTTTCTATCCAGAGTTGGAAAGCTACAACATCAGCTGGTCCCAGAACTTGGGCTGAAACAAGGGGCATGCAGCCACAGATGGCCCGTCTGGACTCACGTGACGCCAATTTCCTTTAGGTCGCTCTCAGTGAGGGTCAGGAAGATTCGAAGGTCCACATCCTGTTCCTCAAACAGCTGCAGGTACTTCAGACACCCGATCTGTTCCAGTAGTGTGGCAAGGTCCTAGAGGGCAGAGAGCTCAGGTTAGAGGATGGGTGTGGCACAAAGATATGGGGACAGAAAAAGGCACACGATGCAATGAGGAGCCCCTTTTCTCTTGCTAGGTGTATATTTGTGAGGTTGCTTTTAAGGGGGAGATCTGAGCCCTGCTAATCCCCCAAGTTCAGCAGTGAGACAGTGACCTGACTGCAGAGAGCCCAAGCTGCCCCCTCGATCTGTGTGCTGTTAGCCAGAGCAGGAAGTCCCGAGAACTTTCCATCTATTTGGGCTTTGGAACTACTCTTTTCATTTCAGTCTGAAATACACCTTTAGTATTTATTTCCTGTAGAGCAGGTCTGTTAACAAGCTTCATTTCATCTTCGTTTACCTGGTACTGTCATAATTTCTCCTTCACTTTTGAAAGACAGTTTTTGCTAGATATGGCATTCTTGGTTGAGTTACTTTTCTTTCATTATTTTGAATTTGTCATCAACTGTCTTTCTGGCCTCCATGGTTTCTGATAGGAAAATTAACTGTTAATCTTGTTGAGATTCCTTTGTGGGTGATGAGTCACTTCTCTTTCTTCCTTCAAGATTCTCTTGTTTTTTTGACAGTTGGATTATGTTACATCTAGGTGTGGATATGGGTTTAACTACTTAGAGTTCATTTAGCTTTTTGGATGTGCGGATTCACATTTTTTTGTTTGTTTTTGTTTTTTTAAGTTCAATTTGGGAAGGCTTGGCTATGTTTAAGAGATTTTTTTTCTGGACTTCTGGTAAATATACCAGCATAGGCAGACATGGCTCACCACTTCCCACAACCATATCACAATTACAACTAATATATAGAACAACCATCACTCAGAGCTATCAGAAATCCAGTTGAATAGAAGTCTGAAAACTATGGAATTAAAGAAACCACATCCATCCAGAGTGGTAGGAGGGGTAAAGACAAAGAACAGGCTGGTCCCACACCCAGGTTGGTGGATAAAAATTTGGGAGGGATGTCTCAGGAGGAAGGAGTCTCAGCCCCACACCAGGCCCCCCAGCCCAGGATTCCAGTGCCAGGAAGGTAAGTCCCCATAACTTCTGGCTGCAAAAACCAGCAGGAACTGAGTTGGTGGAAAAAACTTCTGGAGCCCCAAGAAGTTCCTCTTAAAGAACCCATACATGGACTCACCTAGTCAGACTCACTCCCTTTGAGCTCGAGCACCACACCGAGGTGGCAGCTTGAAAGGCACCACGGGCATATAGGGAGAAACTGGAGTGTCTGGCATCAAGGTGAGCAGAGGCCACTGTCCCTTTTCTAAGCACTACCACAACAAAGCGACAGAGCTGGCAAGCTGGACTCATATCTGAGAGTCTACCAACCTGGCTAACGGTCTGACCTGCCTGGGAGACCCCCAGAGCTCTGCCCCACCCAACTTATGGGCCTACCTAAGCTTGTTTTCCCATATACCAATGCCTGGTCTTGGCTTGTCCTGCTCAACTTCCTAAATCCTCTCAAATAACCAAGAACTGGCCTCAGTAAGCCCCAGGCCCAGCACTAGCAGCAACCAGCCTAGATTCACAGCTGGGAATCTCTAAGCCCAGCACAAGTAGCAGACATCTCAGACTGCTTTATAGCTCAGGCACTGTGTCCCAGGCAAAAAAAAACAAAAAACCCCACAAACAACCAACAGGTGGGGGCTGATCCTGGCCTGTACCACCTGGGAAAGCCCAGGGCCAATGCCCTCCAATGGACAGCTACAGACCACACTGGAGCACCACCATGCTGTACCTGCACAGCTGATCCTCCACAGAGGGTGGAGGTTGGTGGTCAGTGGTCACAGCCAATCTTTGCAGCTGACTGGCCTGGGTAAATCCTTCCCATTGATCTGCCAACAGCAACCAAGACTGAACTATTAAGAGAAGGGTGTTCTCAGTCCACATGAAGGGCACACCTCAAGTGCTCAGCTTGAGTGATAGGGGAGGCTGTACCACTGGACACTACAGGATACCTGCTACATTAGGCCATGATACCAAGACACAGAGTCAAACCAGCTCTACCTAATACACAGAAACAAACAAGGAGGCTGCCAAAATGAGGAGACAAAGAAACATGGCCCAAATGAAACAACACATCAAACCTCTAGAAAAAGAGCTAAATGAAATGGAGAAAAGCAATCTTATCAGATGCAGAGTTCAAAACACTGGTTACAAGGATGCTCAAGGAACTTAGTATTTAAAAGGTCAGTAGCATAAAAAAGATCCAGTCAGAAGCAAAGGGATACACTAGTTGAAAGAACAATTTACAGGGAAACAACAGTAGTGTGGATGAAGCTGAGAATCAAATCAGAGATATGGGACATAAGGAAGCAAACAACAAGCAATCAGAACAGCAAGAAGAAAAAAAAAATGAGGATAGTGTAAGGAACCTTTGGGACAACTTCAAGTGTTTCAACATTCACATCATAAAAGTGCCAGGAGGAAAAGAGAAAGAATTTGGAAACCTATTTGAAGAAATAATGAAAGAAAACTTCCCTAATTTGGTGAAGGAAATAGACATACAAGTCCAGGAAGAAGGCTTAAGCAAGATGAACCCAAAGAGGCCCACTCCAAGATGCATTATAATTAAAATGCCAAAGATTAAAGACAAAGAGGGAATCTTAAAAGCAGCAAGAAAAAAGTTAGTTACCTAAAGGGGAGTTTCCATAAGACTGTCAGTTGATTTCTCAAAAGAAACTTTGCAGGCCAGAAGAGATTGGCAAGAGACATTCAAGGTCATGAAAAGCCGGGACCTACAGCAAAGATTGCTCTACCCAGCAAAGCCATCATTTAGAACCAAAGGGCAGATAAAGAGCTTCCCATGCAAGAAAAAACTAAAGTTCATCACCAAACCATTTTTATATGAAAATGTGTTTTAAACATTTATTTTTAGAGAGGAAAAGGAAGGGAGAGAAGGAGAAAAACATCAATGTGTGGTTGCCTCTTGAGCACCCCCGACTGGGGACCTGGCCTGCAAACCACACATGTGCCCTGACTGGAAATCAATCCAGCAACTGTTTGGTTCACAGGCTGGTACTCAACCCTCTGAGCCATACCAGCCAGGGCTGAAATGTTGTTTTAAAAGATTTTATTTATTTATTTTTAGAGAGAGGAGAAGGGAGAAAGAGAGGCAAAGAAACATAAATTGTGTGGTTGCCTCTTGAGCACCCCCTACTGGGGACCTGGCCTGAAACCCAGGCATGTGCTTTAACTGGGAATCACTCTAGCGACTGTTTGGTTCACAGGCCGGTACTCAATCCCCTGAGCCACACCAGCCATGGCTATATGAAATGTTAAAGGGAATTACTTAAGAAAAAGATGATCACCAAAACTATAGACAATAAAATGACAAAATACATATCAACAATTTAACCTAAAAAACAAACTAAACAAATAAGAAGAACAGAGACAGAATCATGGATACAGAGAGTGTTTTGATGGCTGCCAGATGGGAAAGGGGTGTGGGGGAATGGGTGAAGAGATAAGGATATTAAGAAGTACAAATAGGTAGTTACAGGACAGCCATGGGGATGTGAAGTACAGTATAGGAAATGGAGTAGTCAAGAATTTATATGCATGACACTTGGACTTGAACAATGGTGAGGGGATTGCCTGGGGTATTGGGGAGTGCTGAGTGGAGGAGGCAAAGGGAGAAAAACCATGATAACCGTAATAGCACAATAAAATATAATAAAAAATTTTTTTTCTGCTTTCCGCTCCCTTGTCTTCTGGAGCACCATATGTGCATGTTGGTATGCTTGATGGTGTTGCACAGGTTTCTGTTTCTTCATTTCAGTCTTCTTTCTGATTCTCAAATAGGATAATCTCAACTGATCTGTCAGATTTTCTGACTCTTTCTTCTGCATGCTCAAATGTGCTCTTGAGCCCCTCTATTGAAATTTTCATTTCAGTTTTTATGTAAACTTTTCAACTCCAGAATTTCTATTTGGTTCATTTCTACCGCTTTCTCGATGTTCTCTATTTAGATGTGGTTTCCTTTAGCTCTTGGAACATATTTTTAAAAGCTTGTTTAAAGTCTTAGTCTATGACGTGGTGGTGAACACACAATACAATGTACAGATGATGTATTATAAAATTGTACACTTGAAATCTACACAACTTTATTAACCAATGTTACCCTAATACATTCAATAAATAAATTTTTAAAAATGGGAAAAAAAGTCTTTGTCTAATAAGCCCACTGTCTAGGCTTCCTCAGGGACAGCTTCTACTATTACTATCTTTTCTTCCAATCTATGAGCCACATTTTTTTGTTCTCTGCCTATCATTTTTTGTTGTTGTTGTTGTTGAAAACTGGACATTTTAATGCAGCAACTCTGGAGATGCAATTCTCCTCCCTCTCCAGGGGTTATTGTCTGTATACTTTCTGGTCTGTGGCCACTGAAGTCTCTACTCAGTTAGCTTAGTGGTCGGACAGAGATTTCTTTAAACACTGGAACCCATTTCCCAGTCTTTGCCAAATAACTTTGTATGCTTGTTGGGCATATCTTTAACACTCAGCCAGCCAAATGACAACTCTGTCCTAATCTTTTGCTTCCTGCTTGCTCAAAGCCTCAAGATCATCAGAGGTATTCTCAGGTCTTTCCTGACCATACACATAGCCTTGAGCATGTACCTGGCCAGGAATGAGTCAGAGCTTTTCAAAGCTCCTATGGACATTTTCTTCCCCAGTTTTTCCTTTTAAACTTTGTGGTTAATCTTTATACTCCAACTGTTATCCAATACCTCAGATACCTGCAAAGTTAAAACATTTCCCTGTGATTATTTTTGACACACGTCCTCCAAGGAGAAGGCTTTTGGTGTTGAGCACACAAGCTCTCAGTAAAGTCAAATACAGCCTTATGAGCATGTCTTCCAGGGAACCATCAGACAGATCTAGCAATGTGAATTCTTTGAGACTGAAACTTTGAAAGCACTCCAGCTCTGCTCTCCCTACTCCAGTGACTGTCACAGCTACCCTAGCATTTAAGGGCTCAAGAGGTGCGGCTGCTTGTGGAGCCTGGGAGTATAGGCCTTCCCAGGGATGGGGCGGGGGTGGGTGGGGAGAGATGACTGCAAGGAGAAGCCAGCAAAATCATAGGCTTCTAGTAAACAGCAGAGCTGTGACTTGAACAAATAAATGGCAAGTACGTACCTCTTCGTGTTTCATCTTTGTACCACATATGCCCAAAGAGGGCAAAAGAACTCAATAAACGCACATTAGACAGTTGAGCTGCTATGTCATACCTATAATCCCTAAGAAACTGCTTAGCCAGAGTGACCCTTAATGAGGAAGGCAGAAACAGCAATTTTTTTCTTTAAAAAAAAATATTATTTACTGATTAGATTGCAGAGAGAGAGAAACATCCATTTTTGCTCTACTTATTTATGCATTCATTGGTTGATTCTGGTATGTGCCCTGACTGGGGATCAAATCTGCAACCCTAGTGTATCGCCACGATGCTCTAACCAACTGAGCTACCCGGCTAGGGACAGAAACAGCAATTTTCATAAAGTGCATACTACGTGTCACTTTGTCTCTGCTTCACCTACATCTTGTCACTGACTCCTGAAAGCAGCTCTATGTGATTTGTCCTGTTTTTTTCCTCCCCAGGCTCAGGGAGGCCGAGTCAAGTAAGGAAACGAGTATGATACCCAAAGGCAGAGACAGACCTCTCCTGTGGGAAGGGAGAGACACAAACCCTGCAACTGGCACCTCCAACCTTAGGAATCTCTCAGCCCAAAAAGCTTTACAGATCATTTGGGGGAAAGCCACCACCACTCTCTTCCCTCAACAGTGCCTAGCCCGTCCTAAGTACACAATGAAGCCTCACGAATCACAAGTAGCTCAATCTTTCTAACGATGTAACCACCAGTTTCACGAATGATCTTACCTGGGGTCCTGAATAGGGAAACCTCTCAGTCTGGGGGATAGATCCTGGCGAATAGGTTGCCCCGGAAGTCCCTGTGCTGGGAAGCCACTGGTTTTCACTGTTGCTGTGGCGATTCTTGGTCTTCATATAACTTTTTGCTTGTTTGCGAACAGAGCTTTTATGTGCATTATCTGAATCCTACGGCAAGAGGTGTGTGTTTAAAGTTAACACTGAAAGACTAGTCATCAGGGAAATATAAACTAAAACCACAATGAGGTATCGTGTCACACCTGTCAGAATGACTGTCATCAATAAACTAACAAACAGCAAGTGTGGGTGAGGATGTGGAAGAAAGGGAACCTTTGTGCCCTGTTGGGGGGACTGTAAATTGGTGTAGCCACCATGGAAAACAGTATGGAGATTCCTAAAAAAATGAAAAATAGCGCTGCCATATGATCTAACAATTACACATTCTGAGTATTTATCTAAAGAAAACAAAAACTAATTTGAACAGACAGACACACCCTACTGTCATTGCAGCATTACTAATAAATAGTATTATTTATTAGTAATGATACATGGAAGTGACCTAGGAGTTCAACAGATAAATGGACAAAGAGGACATGATACATATATACGATGAAATATTATTCTTGTTCAGCAATTAAAAAGATTGAAATCTTGCTATAAGTAACGACATGGATGGACCTAGAGGGTATTACTCTAAGTGAAATAAATCAGAAAAAGGCATACCATATGATTTCACTTACATATGAATTCCAAAAGAACAAAACAGAAACAAACCTACAAATACAGAGAACAAGCTGATGATTACCAAAGGGGACATTGGTGGGGGGATGGGAATACTAACGTGTAGAGGAAGAGTACATGAGCTTTGGGGTCAGCCAAAACTGGTTTTATATTCCAGCTGTGTTACTAATTAGTTGTAAAACCTTGGACAAATTCCTTACAAAAAAATAAAACCCAAAACCAACATCCACAAGAGAACTGCTCAAAAAATGAAGTAACACAGCCCTGGCCAGTATGGCTCAGTTGGTTGGAGCATCGTCCTGAAAACCGAAAGGCTGCAGGTTCAATCCCTGGTCAGGGCACATGTCTGGGTTGCAGATTTTATCACTGGTCAGGGGTGCAAATGGGAGGCAACCAATCAATGTTTCTCTTTCTCTCTCTCCCCCTTCCTCTCTCTCCAAAACAAGAAATTTAAAAAGTCCTTGTGTGAGGATAAAAATAAACAAACAAACAAAGAAGGTCTTGCAGCTAACATGGCTGCATCATCCAAACTGCTCTCTGCCCTCCATCTGTGCCACTCAGCTTCTACTTTCGGTCTGTGCCGCTTTCCTCAGAGTGGGTAAAGTTTGAAACTCCCCCCACCTACCACACAGAGGCTACCACTGAAGTCACCTAAACCCAGGTGGTTCTCCGGAGGGTGGCCCTGGTCCCTGCATGTCCTAGCCAGTACAGTCATGCATGTCCTTGTTATGAGACTTACCCATCTCAAATGAACTGTTAACATCCCCCATGACACCAAGAAAGGGGAGGGGAATGAGAGATAAGAAATAAGGAGAAGCTTTACCTCATTGCTCTCCAAAGAGGCCTCGCTGCTGACTCCTGGGGCTCTTGCCAGGCCCTCACTGCTGCTGCTGCTCTGCACAGCCCTGAGGTGGGCACAAAAGGCCTGCTCTTCTGACAATGGTGAAGACAAGGACAGCTGACTACAGGTCTTGCTCACAGTGCCTCCCCAGAGCCTGAGCTGTTTCATCAACTCCTAAGATGGTTTACTGTGTCCTGTTTCATGCTGACTGCCTGGCCTGTGCCCCCTCCTCTGCACATGCGGGCAGGGGATTTTGTCTGTTCTGTTCATTGGTAAATCCAAGCATTTAGAACAATGCTTGGCACACAGGGCACTCAGTGAACAGCTGCTGAACGAATGATACATGTACTCTAACAAAGACATTTCCCTGAGGGCTCACCAATCAAGAAGGTAAACCTCTCCAAGACCCTGCATGGAGATACTGGCTGGAAACTTCTGCCCTCCTGTGCCCATGCCAGATTTTTTGACTCTCCTCAAAAGAGCTAGTGCCTTCTACGTCCTTCACTCTCTTATTCTCTACTGGATAGATGCATCACAGCACCCAAGCCCCAGCGGGATGGGTGGGGGCAGGCACACAGGAATCCTGAACCTGACAAAGCCCTGAGCCCGGTGGTGTAGGGTGGAGCGGGGTGGGGGTGGCACACATACCCCGGCTGCTGCTGCTGCTGCTCTCCACATCCCGATCGTTGATGGGGGAGGTGACGTCCCTGTAGCAGAGACCCTCCCCTACCAGGTTCTCATCACTGCTGTTGAAGGTGACATAGCCCTGTGGAGGCACCTGCTCTGTGAACAGAATGGGGCACATAAACCCACAAGAATACAAAGGGAAGACAAGCCCTGATCAGTATAGTTCAGTTGGCTCGATGTCATCCCACAAAGGGAAAGGTCACTGGTTCAACCCCTGCTAGGGGCAAATGCCTGGGTTGTGGGCAGGTCCCTGGTCAGGCGTGTGGGAGAGGCAACCTATTGATATTTTTCTCTCACATCAACGTTTCTCTCCTTCTCTTTCTCCCTCCCTTTCCCTCTTCCCCTTTCTCTGAGAATAAACAAATAAAAATATTTATTTAAAAAAAGGGAAGACAAATTCCTCCTTCCAAATGTGACCACCTCCTCAGAGGAACCTTGGTGTGAAGACAGACCCAGGGTTTAGGCAGGCCAGGAGGAAGTCTGTACCTTCTTGGCCATTATCTCATCCACTCAGCACAGTAACCTGGACATACTGTTACATGTAGTTTGCAGGTGAGGAGAGAGGCTCTGAGGGCTGACGAGACCAATCTTGTGTTCCACAGCAAGTGTACGGTAAAGTCAAAGCACTGGTCAAGCCTGGTGCCCTCTCCCACACCACGTTCTCTTTTCCAAATGCAAACAGTAGCCCTAGCTGGTGTGGCTCAGTGGATTGAGTGCTGGCCTGTGAACCAACGGGTTGCTGGTTCAATTCCCAGTCAGGACACATGTCTAGGTTGTGAGCTGGGTCCCCAGTTGGGGGTGCATGAGCGGCAACCACACATTGATGTTTCTCTCTTTCTCCCTCCCTGCCCCTCTAACAATAAATAAATAAAAATCTTTAAAAAAAGAAGAGTAGAAAAGAGTAAGCTGTGTTTTCGATCTCCTAAGCTCAAGAAAAACTATACTACTAGGTGTCCCTTTTAGCTGGAAGTGTCTAATCTCGCGCACCAGCCTTTACGGTCCCTGTGACTTTTCAACACAGGCATTTAAGGGTTTCTTCTTCAGGTCAGTCAACTCCATGTAAGAGGAGATCTGGCTGAGCAGGAAGGTTGGAGGCCCTGGGCTAAAAATTAACTATAATAATACCAAATTACACAACCTTTGAAAGTATCTGCCTGCAAGAAAACAAGGAGAAAATGTGGAACACAAACCAGAGAGTTCCATTCCAATTCCCCTGCCCCTTCCTTACAGAAAGTACATTTATTTGCATAAAACAGACTGGCTGATAGAGCCATGACTAACTTATTTTCTTCTTTATACCGTTCTGTAGTTATCGAGGCTTTTTACAATCTGCATATTTACCATTCAAAAATGTTTTTTGCAATTGTTGGCAAAGAACATGTAGACCTATAGAAAATTCAAATATCACAAGGTATAAGAAGAGAAAACAAAACTCTCCTGAAATGTCACAATCAAGAGTCAACTATATCATTATTTTGGTAAACATTCTTCCAGTGTTCTCTGTGGGTGCATAAAAAAATTGTGTACAAATGAGCTACGACCATGGATCATTTGGTAACTTGAAAGAATTCCATTTTTAAAAAAGATTTGTTGGTCGGCTACACAGATTAACTGCACTCTGCCTCCAGGGTAAGTCCTAGGCCCTAGCCATATCTCAGGGTGGGACAGGTGGCATGGACTCCTCACAAAAGGATAGCTGCCACTCAAAACTAAGACAACTCAGCTAAACATCCCAGAACCCTGTGCTTATAAGCACATCAGAACAGGAAGGATATGAGCCACACCCTCACCCAGCAGCAGGAGCTTGACAGCTGCTGGGGGAGGGCCAGATTCCCCAGTGGCTCAGTCAGCCCACTCCACCAAGGACAACAGAAGTTGGGCCTCAGATTCCCAACCTAGGATTCCTTCCAAGGTTCTTAGAAGGAAATCAAGTTATTGACATTCTTGACTCAAATATGATCTCCTCTGACTAAGGAAAGTTGGTTTCTTCCAAATCCAGGCTTCAGAGGAATGTTTGTTCATGAAAGGGGCCTAACTACCCAGCCCGCTAGACCAGCACCTTGGCCTGGCCACTGCTGGGTGACAGACATTAAAGGATGACGTAACTTGTGAGCAAGTCTTATCACTTGGTCAGGTCAGAGCAAGAGCGTGAGCATAAAACCCAACTTTCACCCTGCCCAGGTGGCTCAGTTGGCTAGAGCATCATCCCATATACCAAAAGGTAGTGGGTTCAACTCCCAGTCAGGGTACATACCTAAGTTGCGAGTTTGATCACTGGCTGGGGTGAGTACAGGAGGCAACCAATCAATGTTTCCCTCTCGCATCAATATTTCTCTCCTCCCCCACCCTTCCTCTCTCTCTAAAGTCAATAAAGATAGTCTCTGGTAAAGATAAATAAAAAAAGAACAACAACTTGCCCCAAGGACTACTGGCGCCTCCCTCATTCCCCAAGGACACTATATTCAACATTCAGTAGCTGACAATTTGAGAATAAACTCAGGAGATCTGGAAACGTGGGGCCTAAGATCCTAGCCCACCAAGAGCACCATGCCACAATTCTCAGAAGGATCTGAGCATCAAACCTATCACCTGGAGAAAAGAGCAAGAGCACAGTCATTCCTTGGCCTGACCCAGAGGCATATCTATCTCAAGCCAAAAAATGTGTTAAATTATCATGCTCAGGTGCTATGGCCAGAGATAGGAAGTAGGGCTCAAAGGTCACGCTGTTCTTGCACTAGCTAACTCACTGTGTGATGAATGAAATCTGAGCCTAGGTACATTTCTGCTGCTCTTATTTATAATTTTAACCAATGAAAAGACAAATAAAGGATGAATGCAAATCCAAGTCCAGCCACTGCCTAATGTATTTCTATCACTATCATCAAATTTGAGTCTTTGAGCTGCTGCTCCTACCCAGCGGCCCACATTTCAGGAGACTGAGAGTTGTTCTTCTCATCCAGATAGAATCCTTGAAAGCACTATCAAAAAGCCATTAGGAAACGTGGAATGCTCACCATAGCAAGAAGGCTGGGTCTTGCCCCCAAGTCCAATAGCTGTGATCCTGGCCAAGGCCCGAGGCCCCTCGTGGATGCTGAGGCCCTTCTTCCGATAGGGCCTCTGTCTCTGAGGAACAGGGCAGGATTCATCTGAAGAGCTCAGATCTTCATATTTTTCTGTGGATCAAACACAAAAATGTAGACAATCTGTCCAGTGATAAACCAGTTTACTAATCCTCATAGTAAACTGGAAGAAAAATCATTCATAATTGGTTTTCTTAAATTAAGAATAAAAATATGTTTCCTAAAACTTCACTTGTAAGAAATGCCATAATAGGATTTCCAGTCAAAATGGTAGAGTAGAATACTGAATATCAACTATAATTGAAAAAAAAATTTTTTTTTCAAATTTTTAAATAGAACTTTTTTTAAAAGATGCCATAATGGGCCAGTCCATTGCTCAGATGGGCTATGGCACAGGTGGCAAACACAAGGCCCATGGGCCGAACCCAGCCCTCCACCTTGTTTCATTCAGCCCGGCACCTTGTTCCTACCTGGTGGCAGCACTGAGCTCCTTGCCCCTAGTTAAGGAGTAGTTACGTTTATGCAGTCCTAAAATGACATTTGGCCCTTTGAAGGCAACTGTGAGGCTGATGTGGCCCCTGGTGAAAATGAGTTTGACATCCCTGGGCTATGGGAACATCTGGGGGAACAACAACTTCTTAAGTATGAGCTGAACTGAAAAATTCTGTCATAATGGGGGAGTCTAAATTTTTACTTCTTTTTTTTAAAGAGTTTATTTATTTATTTTTAGAGAGGTGAAGGGAGGGAGAAAGAGAGAGAGAGCAAAACATCAATGTGTGGTTGCCTCTCACATGGCCCCCACTGAGGACCTGGCCCACAACCCAGGCATGTGCCCTGACAGGGAATCGAACCAGTGACCTTTGGTTCACAGCCCATGTTCAATCCACTGAGCTACACCAGCCAAGGCTACTTCTTTTTTTTAAAGAATTAATTTATTTTTTAGAGAGAGGGGAAGTGAGGGAGAAAGAGAAGGAGAGATACTTCAACGTGCTGTTGCCTCTCATGTGCCCCCCTGGGGACTTGGCCCGCAACCCAGGCATGTGCCCTGACTGGGAATTGGACCTGCCACCCTTTGGTTCACAGGCCAGCACTCAATCTACTAAGCCACAACAGCCAGGGTTAAATTCTTATTTCTTATTCTTCTAATTTTATGGGTTTGAAGAATTTTTTTATAACATGTATGTATTATGTTTACAATTGGAAATAAATTTTGTTCTGACTTGAAGAGACAAAATCCATTCATAAACATATGGCAGCATCACTCATGACTTCTTAGTGCATTTATACTTTCGACCTGAACAACTTCCTGGGAAACAAGTACCACATGAGGCCCCTGTGCAATGTTTAGGAAGCACTTCAAATCACCACCCATCTGAGCTTAAATGCTCAGCATGCTCCACAACCATTATTGTTTTATTGCTTTTCACAGTTTCCTGTATTTTGTCATACCGTGAAGGCAAAATTCATGGATACGTTTGTATCAGGCTCTCTCATCTGACACAATCTCATTTTGGAGTTGGTAAACTGGGGCAGAGACATGGAAAAGTCCCTCCTTACCACTGCACACTATAGGAGCTAGTGTTTATTACAAAACAGTCCTGAGGCCAGAAAGGGAGCTGGGCAAAAGCAGATCCTGGGAAGGGAGCAGGCTCACTCAGATGTGAATTGAGAGCTCAACTCTTAGCAACTGCCCAGCAAGTCAGGCAGTTACTGACGCAGGTTCCAAATGCGGGCCAGTGACTCAAGTGGACCACTCGCTCCTTTCCCTATTCAAGTCACTCCCATCTGCTCCAAGATCCATGTCACCAGGAGGAGACCAGGGTCCTGTCCAAGCAGAAGATGTAGTCGTCAAAAATAAAGGTACAAGGAAAAGGCAGAATCTGAACTTCCTAACATGTTCTCTCAAGTACGCACAAATCAGCAGGAACGCAGAGACAATCTCACAAAGCCCACACATTCAACACGACCTAGACCACAGAGAGCACCACAAACTTCAAAGATCCTGCCCCTCTGAGGAGTAGACAAATGTCCCTCTCCAGCAAAGAAATATCCAACTCATTCACCTCTATTCTCTGTGGGGAACAAAGCAGGTCTAGGAAAAACCACTCAGAGGACAGATGAGGGGAAAGAAGTGCCAATGTCATTCCTAGAAAGATGAAGTCCACTCTGTGGGCAAAAATACTGAAAAAAAAAAAAAAATCCTGGGGGAGCAGAGCACTATCACAGGGAAGTGACTCAGGAACACACATGGGACCGGGGCGACAGTCAGAGAAGCAGCAGTCCTTCTGGGGAGAGACACCTGCTGGAAATGGGGCGGAAAAGGGAAAAAGCAAGGAGGGGAAGTTCAGGATCTAGCAAGATAAAATTTTATCCGAGGACACATAATGCTTGGCCAACTACATTCCACTCCAAAAAGAAAGAAAGGCCACCTAGTAAAGAGACTGTCCTTGGACACTGGGAAGGAGGGAGCTCCTGGACCGAGATTCACACACTAGCCAGACCACCACGCCGTGCCTGTGAAATGCAGGAGCACCAGTGATCCTCACCTACGCACAAATACTGCCGGGGGCACACAAAAACGGGAATCAAATGCTCAGCAAGTGAAAATATTCCCTTTCTACAAAACTCAACCAATGAGGAAGCAGGAAAAACCGTGACACAACACTGAACTCCAGATCCTTCGACGGCATCTGAAGACAGGAGAAAGCAACCTGCACCAGAAATTCAAAACTGAGGACAAAAAGACACAGACAGTCACATGGAATGGTGAGAAAACCTAATGAACTTAGGGAAAAAATAGAAAAAAAGAGTCGAAATTTAAAAATAAAAACTGTATTACCAAGTGCCCAAATAACAGATATGAAATGGAAACCGAACCAGAAGTGTTGAAGAAAATTACAAAACCCAGGAAAGAATGAATTAGATAGAGAAAGAAGTAACTACTGAAATAACCACTGGAACGGAAGAAACTTTTAAAAGCAGAAGGAGATAAAAACCCTATTTTTAGACCTCTATGTAAATAAACTTGAAATCCAGGATGAAACGATTTTCTAGGAAAATACAGTTTACCAAAATTGACACCAGTGAAATCAGAAAGCTTAAGCATACCAATTTCTGTAGAAGAGACAAAAAAAGCCAAGGAACCACCCCACAAAAAGGACCAGGCCCAGATGGTTTAGCAGGAGAATCCTACCAAATCTACAAAGGCCGTGGGGCACCAATGCTGCAAAAATTGTTCTAGAGCACAAAAACAGAAGGGAAGCTTCCAGCTTCTTTTTATGAAGCAGCTATAATGTTGATACCTGTACCTGACAAAACAACAGAGACAAAACAACAGAGGAAAATCACAGACCAATATTAATTACGAATGAATGGCTATATAAAATACTAAATAAAACATTAGCAAACAGAATCCAACATCACATTCGGAAAATAACACACCAAGTGGGATTTAGGCCAAGAAGGTAAAGTTGGTCATTATTAGAAAATTCATTAATATATCATGTTAATAGATCTAGAGAGAAAATTCACAAACATTTCCATAGATTTTGAAAAAGGCTTTGACAAAAGTCAACATTTATTACTGTGGAAAACACTCAAGAATATAGGAAATGATAGATACTTTATTTTTTTTCTCATTGATTTTAGAGAGAGAGGAAGGGAGAGAAAGAGAGAAAATCATCAATTTGCTGTACCACCCATTTATGCGTTCATTGGTTGATTCTTGTATGTGCCCTAACTCAGCATTGAACCCATAATCGGGATGATGCTCTAACCAACTAAGCTACCCAGCCAAGGCAACAGATACTTTCTTAACATCATAAAATACATGTGCACCTTACTCTTATGTCAGTATCTTACTTAATGTGGCATTTCCACTAAGGTCAGGACCCAGTGAATGTCCACTGTCTCCACTATATTCAACACTGTACTAGAAGTATTAGTCAATGAAACTAAAGAAATCAGAGGAATAAAAATCAGAAAGAAGTAGTAAATCTAACTCTATTTGCAGATTATATGGGAGTATACCTGGAAAACCCTAGAGAATCAATAAATAAAACTAACTCAAACAATGAACTGAGTAAGGCAGCAGAATATAAAATTGGTATACATGCCCTGACTGGTGTCACTCTGTTGATTGGGCATCGTCCTGCAAAGCAAAAGGTCGCTGGTTCAGTTCCCAGTCAGGGCACATGCCTGGGTGGCAGATTTAGTCCTGATCAGAGTGCATATGAGAGGCAACCAATTGATATTTCTCTCCTTCTCTTTCTCCCTCCCTTCCCCTCTAAAAAATAGATAAATAAAATATTTTTAAAAAATTGGTATACAGACATCAATAGCCTTCATATTCACAGACAATAAGCAGTTAGAGGATATGATGGTAGTGAAACCCCATTTATAACAGCAACAAAGAAAATCAAACACTTAGAAATACACTTAGGTTATATGCAAAACGAATATTAGAAAAAAATTTCAAACTCTCCTGTAAGACACAAAAGTATACTTGAACAAAAGCACACTCCTTCTGTTAGCTGGAATGACTCAACAACATAAAGGGGTAGTTAATTTATAAATATGCCACACTCTCAATATCAACACACTGTTTTTAAGGAACTAAACAAGTTGATGTTCAAGTTCACACACACACAAAAAGCTATCACTAGGAAAACAATGAAAAAGGAAAGCTACAAGGGAGACCAGCTCTGCTAGATTGTAAAACACATTACAAAAAGCCTCTATAATTAAAGCAGTGTGGCTCTGGTGTGTGAATAGACAGACCAAGAACAGAATAAACAGTCCACAGCACAAATGGCATTTTGTGTGACAAAGACAGCTTCTCAGATCACTAGGTCAAAGCTAGACTTTTAAATAAATACGCTAGGACAACTGGAGAGCCATTTGGGGAAAAAACCTACCTTACACCATACATGAAAATAAAGTGTGAGAGATCTCAATGAAAAAAATGAAACCATGCCAGTACTAGAAGAAAACATGGGTGAATTCTTTATTTTTTTAATTAAAGAAAATTTTTAATCCTTACCCGAGGATTTTTTTAAAAATTGATTTGAGAGAGAGAAAGAAAGAAATATCATTCAGTTGCCTCTTATACACACCCCGACCAGTGATTGAATCCACAATCTAGGTATGTTCCCTGATCAGGAATTGAACCCACAACCTTTGGTGTGTGGGATAACTCTCCAACAGAGCCACCCAGCCAGGGCAACAGGTGAATTCTTGTACAACCTGGGCACAGGGAAAGATTTTTTGTGACCCAAAATCCAAAGGAAATAAAAAAAGATTGATGAGTTTACTATATAAAATTAAAATATTCTGCATGGCAACAAACACTATAAAAGTCAAGAAACAAAAACCAGATGTTAACAAAACAAACCAAACCCAGAAGCCAGCCCCTTAATGAGGCTGCCCTCCTACCTCTGGGTGGACACTACATACCCACATCCGGTGTATCCAAATTCAGCCTGGCAGGTGCCACTCTACAGCCTAACTAGCTTGTCCTCTCCCATTAGACAAGCAGCCCTCAACCTTGACTGCATAACAGATTCACCAGGGAAGATACAGGTCTGGCAAGGCTGCAGGAGCCAAATCTCTCAAAGCAGATGAGAACAAAGGGTGGGATTCCAGCAGAGGGTGAAGCCGCAGATGGGTACCTGGGCTCCGATAGAGGCTCTTGGGCAAAGAAAGTGAGTGAGCATCTATCAATCCCACTATCTTCATGTGTCCATACTGCTTGGCCAGCATTCGGGCTGTGGCTCCACTGTGGTCTCTCGTGTCCACTTTGACTCCCTGTGAAAGTTAATAAAAGAACAAGAATTAAGAACCTCCCCTAAAAGGCACCCTCACTTCTGGGACTCTGGATGCAGGACAAGAGGTGCAATGGCTTATCACCACCTTGGAAAGGTCTACACCCAAGGTCCTCTAAAACATCACAACTTTGGGAGAAAAGGCAAAGGTTCGTGTGGTCTCTCATTCTCAATGCTAAAACTGAGGGTGTGGGGAGGTGCTTGTTGGCTCATCATACAAGGCAGTAATCCAGCCATCTCATAGCTGAGGCAGCTCTCCAAGTTCATTGCATTGGCTTTCAGCTGCTCTGGTTAGGCAGATACTTAAAGGAAAGAGGCAGTCAGGTGCTGCTCCAGGTGAGGATAACTCAGGCTGCTGTGCATTGAGATCCCGCCTACACCCATGGCACCCAGGCATGTATCCACCTTGCTTCATTCTCTTCACACAGAAAACTGAGACAACAGATTCACTAGAGAAGGAGTTTTTAAAAAACATAATCAGGATAAGAGTACCTCCCTTCTGAAACAGAATTTGGTAACTTTTATCCTAAGCCCTAAAAAGTACTTAGAGTCTTCAGTACAGTAATTCCACTTCTACAACTCTGTCCTAAGGAAAAAAAACTCCAAATACAGAGAAAGGTTTTACACACAAAGATGTTTATTTAGCACAACATATTCGCAATAATGAAGACCTGGCAATAACTTAAACACTCGGGGTGGAGAGTCCACTATGTTACTGTCAAAAGGCACAAACTTTCAACTATAAGACAAATAAATGCTAGGGTGTAAACTATAGTTAACACTACTGTATGATGTACAAGAGAGTTGTTAAGAGAGTATAACCTAAGAATCCCCATCACAAGGAAAAAAATACATACAGGGTAGGGCAAAAGTAGGTTTACAGTTGTGAGTACACAAAACAGAGTTTGTCCTTATATTATTGTTTATTAAATATTGTATTATTTTCCATATGAACAACTAAATCTACTTTTGTCCTACCATGTATCTATATTATCTATATGGAATGATAGATACTAACTAAATTTATTGTTGTAATCATTTCATGATACACATAAGTCAAATCAACTTATACAGTGATATATGTCAATTATCTCAATATAACTGGTGGAAAAAAATATTATTTCTAGTTTCAGTTTGATAGAAAAAATCCAAAGGTTTCACCCACAGCAAACAATACCATCTTCACTGTAGGGTTTTAACTAGTATCTGTTTTTAAGCCTGAAAGACTTCAGCCTGTACTAAAGCAACACTATTCCTTAGCAAGAAATGAAGAAGAAAAGAGAACCAAGGACAAGAAGGTCCATGAGGTGAGGAAAGAGAATATTAACTTTCTATTTACCATGTAAATGTTCTTCCATTTTTCTTCCTATTTTATAATGTATATATTACTAGAAAATTACATGATCAAAATTCAATGGGATCAAAAAGTTTAGAGACCAGGACCAGTATGACAGTGGGTGCGCTCATCAGGTTGAGGGCCACTGGATTGACATTCAGCTGCCTGCTGAGAGAGGCCCAAACACACCCTGACCATTCTGCCCAGAGTGAGCTGTTGGAGCCTGGCCCCACTGGGAGGAAGGGACATGGAGTGCGAGGGAAGCAGCCAGAGCCCTTTCCTTCTCTGGTGAAAAGCACAGGGTGCCTCGCTTCATCCACTTGTCCATCTTCAAGAATGAAGCCTGGCTATTGAGGGGCAGGTCAAGAGACCTGGTGGGTCCATCCCTCTGGCTGACCCTGACCTAGCAGGAGGAGATCTGTAAGGAATAAGGAGTGGCCACGCAGGGCAAGCTGGACAGCCTCCCTAGCAGTGGAACAACCTGGCCCATCAGCCACAAGCTCCAGGCTGTGCGCACCAGCCCCCTCAGCCAGAAAGCAATTGCTGGGAATTGACTAACACCTTCAATTACTGATTAGGGGGCTGGAAGAAAACTGTTGATTTCCTGAGTTTGATAAATGTATGTGATTATGAAAAAGAAAATTCTTATTTTTAGGAAATACATATGAAAGTATTTAGAGGGAAAAGGGCATATTATTTTCAAATGATTCAGCACTTATTTTCAAATGATTTTTAAAAGATTGTATGCATATAAATACAGAGACAGAAACTGTTAACACCGGGGATCTAGTAAAGGTATGCAAAGTCTTTGCACTACTTCGTGATGCTTCTCTAAGTCTGAAATTTTGTTAAAGTTTAAATTTTTTAAAATTTTCCAAAAGAAATCCAATACAATCATTTTCCTTCAATACCAGTTGCCCATGCGCAATCTCAGGCCCAGCTGAAGAGTAAAGAAACCCAGAGCACCAAATGAGGGTGTAATCTGCATGGCAGATAAAAGATCTAAAATCTCTGATTCACCAATATTTAAAGCACTACATTAAGTGACTGTCTCTTACAATTTCTAGTTCTACCTTATTTAAAATCAGGTAAATAAATAAATAAATAAACAAACATAATCAAATCAGACTCTAGCCCTGACAGGTATAGTTCAGTGGGCTGGGCCTCATCCTGGAAGCTGAAAGGTTGCTGGTTTGATTCCCCGTCAAGGCAGGTGCCTGGGTTACACGCCAGATCCCTGGTTGCGGGCGTACAAGAGGCAACCAACTAATGTTTCTCTCACACATCAATGTTTCTCTCCCTTTCTCCCTCCCTTCCCCTCTCTCTGAAGATAAATAAATACAATGTTTTTAAAAAATCTGACTCTAAACTCAGAAGTAGAGGTTATGCTTCTTGCAGTTCTGGGCTCCTACTCATCTATTCTTTTTTGTTTGTTTTAGTTTTTTGTTTGTATTTATTACTTTTTCTGCCCATCTATTTTTGGCCCTGGGCTATATCTTAGGAATCCTAGTCCATGTGAGTAGACTTACCTTCAAAGAATAATTATTTGTAGAAAAGGGAGCCCAACTGGCCAATAATACATGAAAAGATGCTCAACCTCACCAGAAATCTAGAACAGTAAAAACCAATAGGAGACAGCTCATCTGACACCATGTAGCAAGTGTTATTGAGGGTGTGGGAGACAAGAGCTACAAAATACTATCAGAAGAGTGTCAATTGGGACAACTATGGAGGAAAGTAAATTAACACTCTCTAGTGCAGATGCACCACACTACCCACCGAGGTCCTACTCTGAAGAATATATTCTGACCTCCTACAGAAATCCCTTCACACATGCTTAAGATAGGCAGAAAGTGTGAGTTGCAGCACTGTTAGAAATAGCAAAGTGAATACAACTTAAATGTCCACTAAAAAAGGGTAAATATAATATATTCATATATTCAGTAAGTACAGAGCTGTTAAAGTGAGTGAACAACATCTACATTTACCAACACTGCTGAATGACACATACAGTCTGGTACATTATTTATACAAACCTTTAAAATATATACAAGTCTACTCATTGTTTAAGGACACACAGTATGTGATAAAAGCACCAAAATCAGAGACAGGAGAGGTACAGCCCAGCATCTGGATAGTGGTGACCTCTGGATCATATGGATTAGTTGTATTAGCTTCTGTGTTTTTTTAATATGATTAGAGTACTTTATAATGTAAGATTCGTACTTCTTGCTTCTGCGGAGAATGTCAGTTGGTACAACTTGCTCTTTGAACGGCAATTTGGCAACATCCATATTAAGAGTATACTTTCACTTCACCCTTCTACCTTTAGTACTGAACTGTACAGAAGGGGTCGTAAAGGTGTGCAGAGATATATGTGCACACATATTCTCCACAGCACTGTGCATAATAGTGAATGACTGGCAACAGTCTAATTCTGTCTGTAGACCACTTTACAGAAACTCTAATTCAATCCTATGAGGGAGTACTACGCCCCTCACACACACAAGAAACAAGAGCTTTATATGCTGACATAAAACAATCTCCAGGATAGACAGTTAGGTTAAAAAAAAAAAAAAAAAAGCAAGTTGGGGAGCAGTCCTAGGAGAGTGACCAAGAGACTGACGCAAAGGCCAGAGGCAGGCTCACTATATACTGTATTTTTCAGACTATAAGACACACAACCCCCAAATTTGGGAGGAAATGGGGATGCATCTTATAGTCTGAATGTAGCTTACCTGGCTCACTATGGGCGGGAGGGGGCTGTTGGCAGCCTATGTTATTTATGTTATTAAATATTTTACCACATTCTTTGCTTCAAAAATTTTTTTCCTATTTTCCTCCTCTAAAATCTAGGTGCATCTTATGGTCCTAAAAATACAGTACCTTCTTTCTCATCTGTATTTTTACCATGTAAATGTACTGTCCCCAAATTCTTTTTTTAAAAAGAGATACATGTTAACATTTTATTATTCTAAAGCTTCCACCAATAAGGAAAAAAAACTATATAATAGAAAATTCTGCCAAAACATAAAGAGACAATTCATCAAAGAATTACAAATGGACAATATATTCTAAAATGTTCAATCTCATTAGGAAGTACAAACCAAAACTAGATGCCACTTTTCTCCCACCAGATTGGAAGAAACTTAAGATGGGTAACCTTCCATCTTAAAGGCTGGTAAGGACATGAGAAAGTGGGCACCTGTGTATACTACCGGTGGGAAGGACAACAGAACAACTTTTTATTGGGAGTTTGTTAGGACTTTAAATATAAACTAAATATTTTACCTATTGGGTTTTTTAAAATTACTTTATTAAAATATAATCACATACTATGCAGTTCACCCACTTACAGTATACAATTCGACAATGTGCAAACATCGCCACAATCAATTTCAAGACATCTTCATCACCCTAAAGAGAAATCCTGTACCCCTTAACCATCGCCCTCTCTCCCATCTTCCCATCCCCTCCAGCCTGAGGCAACCACTATTTCTATATCTATTTCTATATCTTTAGATTTGCTTATCCTGGACATTTCATATAAAAGGAATCATACAATATGTGGTCCTTTTTATCTGACTTTTACTTAGCATAACATTTTCAAGGTTATCCTTGGAGCATCCTTTTTATGCCTAATTAATATAACACATTTATCCATTTTTTTGGTTGGTGGACATTCAAGTTGTTTCCACATTTTGGGCATTATCAATAACATTGCTATGGACGTTGGTGTTTAAGTTTTGCGTAGACATGTTTTCAATTCTCTTGGGGGTGGAATTGCTGGGTCACACAGTAACTCTATGTTTAAATGTTTGAGTAACAGCTAGACTGTTTTCCAAAGAGGCTGCATCATTTATGTTCCTATCAACAGTGTATGAGTTTTCCAATTTCTCCACATCCTCACCAACCCTTGCTCTTGTTCATCTCTTTATTAGACATCCTAGTATTTTTGATTTGCATTTCCCTGATAACTAATGATGTCAAGCATGTTTTCATGTGCTTATTGGCCATCTGCATATTTTCTTTGGCAAAATGTCTATTGGGATCCTTTGCCCATCTTTGAATTATCTTTTTATTAGGACCTATTAAATTTAAAACATGAACACCAGCAATCCCTCTTGTAGAAATACAGTATACAGAAATAACTGCATGCATCGTAAAGCTGTATATATAAAGATACTGCCTGGAGCACTGGTTATAATTGTAAAATGTTGGAAACCTACATTTCTACTAATAAGGAATTGATTAAATTAACTATGGCACAGAGTATGCATGGAATACTATATAAGGATAAGATGTCTAAGGCATATTAAGTGGTTTTTTAAAGCTGTAGACCAAATACACAGAACCACCCCACTTTGCCCAAGACAAAAAGCACTACATTTACAGATGTCTACAGATCCATGTTTCTAAGCAGAAAGAAAAGTCCTGGAGTGTCTCTTTTTAAAACTAAGTAGGCATCTTGTGGAGGAGTAGGGAGTGGCTGAAAAGGGATGAAGATCTTTGCCTTCTTCCTCTATATAATTTTTCAAAGTAATAGGATGTTTTAAAAAATACTTTCCATACTTTTTAAATAACAGTCTTTCCAAAATTCTCACAGGAATAGGTGTCTGTTTTTACTCACCACTGTACCCCTCATGCCTAAGTGTCACTTAACACTTGACATCAACAGATACTCAATGAAAATGTGTTGAATAACTAGATGAAGAGCAGTTATTTCTGTGTAGCAGAAAGTTGTTATAGTTTATACTTCAGTGACATGATTTGTCACTTGCTGTGACTAAATTATAAGCTAATAAAGAGGGTCACTTACATGATTCAGAAAATACTGCACAATTATTTCATGGCCAGCCGCAGCTGCTTCCATCAAAGGAGTGAATCCATATATCGGTTCCCTGCAAGTCAGAGTCCAATGATTAGCAGAGAAAAATTCTGCCAGGGAGATGCTTCCCTGATGTAGACAAAACTAAGCTGATGTAAAGTCACCCATCATCCCTAAGTGCAGAGGTTTCCCTCTTGCAAGAATTAATGGGGAGAGAGAAGTTCTTACCAACACATCAGCCTTATGAACCCTTCTAGTTTCCACTGCAGCTCTAGTCTTTTGTCCTAAAGACACTGTCTCTCTATCTTCACTGCTTCTAAGCTGTTTGAACACAACAGATGACATCAATCAGGGCTGTGGAGGTTGCCAGTTGGATGCTGTGTTGAGAGTATTATCATCATGACATTCTTTAGACGATATCCCTTCCAGCTTATAAAACTCATGACTGTTTCAAAACATTGCCTCATCAAATAAGGCCAAAAAGAGGAAGGAATTAGCATTTAATGTATGTCAATTAACTACCATTCACTATGTTAGGCCCCTGGCTTATAAAGACCATGTAATTCTTCTAACAACTCTATGACATAGGTATTGCTATTCTCAGTTTTCAGATAAAGAAAACGAAGCTCAGAGAGCTTGAAGTGCTGCATCCAGTGTCATGTGACAGATACATAAAAAAGCCAGGATTATCCCTAGGCCTCCTGCACCTGGATGGGACTGTCTCTTTGTCTGAACCCCTGATATAGATGGGGGGCTACCCTGACTCTGGCCTATAGCTGCTTCTATGGTTGCCCTCCTTAGAGTTAGACATGACTGCACCCACTCCTGTGGCCACTTAAGACGTGATAATCACCTCACATTGGCATTTGCCCCACTGTCCAAAAGGAACTTGACCATCTGCTGATGTCCCGCGCTGGTGCAGTGGAAGAGCGCAGTCCAGCCTTGAATGTCTTTCATTTCTAGCTCAGCACCTTGCTTCAAGAGAACACAGAATGCTCATTACAGCCTTGTCTCCTCTGTGTGGAGCAGGAGCCCTCCGAGCCATCATGCTGAAAGAATCAAAGTGATTACACACACACGCACACCATGGCCTACAGTGGTTCACGTCTCTGCCAGAGCAGCCAGGAGCCCCTCAGATTTCTGGGCCTGAGACCCCTCGTAGCTCACCTGGAGGAGAAAGTAGGCGATGCTCTCGTTGCCACAGCTGGAAGCCAGCATCAGTGGAGTCTGCCCTTCTGGGGTCGGCACATTCACACTCACCCCCGCCTCGAGCAGCAGGTGCACGATGGTATCGTGTCCAATGTAGGAGGCATACATCAGCGGGGTCCAGCCACCACCATTCTTCTTATTCAAATCTAACTCTCTCCTAAACAAACGCAAGACATGCTAGACACACCCAGCCATCTCACACGTGGGATTTACCAGAGCCAGAGTTGAGGCCCGGGGGGCTGCTAAACATCCTACAGTACACAGAACAGCCCCCACCACAAAGAATGACCTGGCCCAGATTGTCAGTAGTGCCAAGGTCGAAAAATCCTGACCTGGAGCCTGACTACCTTCCACCAACAGACCAGTCTGCTAGTCCAGTGCTGCAGGGAGAGGAAAGACAATGGAGTCCCATTGCAACTGATTTCTCCTTTGTCACCTCACCCCAGAGAAACATTCTTCGAGCCCTGGCAGGGTAGCTCAGATGGTTACAGCATTGTCCCAATACACTAAGGCTGTGGGTTCAATCCTAGGCCACGCACATACAAGAATCAACCAATGAATGCATAAATAAATGGAACGAACCTCTCTCTCTCTCCTTGCACCCTCTCTAGAATCGATTTTTAAAAAAATAAAAAGAAACATTCTTAGAAAATCCACAACAAAATAATCCTATTTTTCTACTTTTGATTAAAATTCTGGAAAACATTTCCCACAGCAAAAAAAATGTGGGTTTCCCAACCCAGAGTTTGTGGTTAGGGTATGGAAATAACATCTACTTCTAGAAACATCCTGTGCAGTTCATGCCCCACTGCCTTTCCTCTCCCATAGTCCTTGCCTCCAGTGGAGCTAACAACTGCCAATCAATCCACACAGTTTGTACCTCTCGTAGGTCTGCACATATTAAACCATACAATTCGCCAGCATCTTCTATTGACTCTGGGATGCCCACACAGCCATTCTGAACTGTTCTGATTCCAGGGATGCAGTAACACCCGCTGGCTGGGAGAGCTGCACAAAGACCAATTCGTCCTCACCACATGACCTTCATTTGACGGAGCACTCAGTTCCACATGGAGAGGGAAGGACCTGACCCTTGGCAGAACATATCTGAGGCTCTTACACCTCCCATCGGCCCAATCCCCCATTCTGTTGCCTCCAACTACTCGGGTTCTCAGTCTGTTTTACTGTGAGCAAGCCTTGGGCTCGGCCAACATCACAATCCCAATCAAAAAACCAACACTTCCCTCTTCTCTTCTATGGGGCCATTCTGAACTGTGCATTTTACCAGCACAACCCGAGTCTAAAAAGCCCAAGAATACCAAAGGAGCAGTTATAACTGGGGTCATAGTGACCCTGTGATGGGATGTGCTGCCTGAGTACCCAGCTACACAACTGCAAGGCCACCTGCTGCAGGAGTACAAAGGGTTACCCCTCACCACAGTGCACTTGCACTCCATTGGCCAGGTTTTTATAAGCGATGGCTCTGACTTGGGAGCTGGAAATCTGAGGCTTCAATGAGGCTCAGCTTTGGCACCCCAGGAACTGGAAAAGGCAGATGTCAGTATGGACATGGATCATTTTTCTGGGTTATTGATGAGAAATGGGAATGTGAGCACAAAGTGTGGTGGACATAAGGAGGTGGAAGCGAGGAGACAGATTCTTTTCCAAAAATTACAGTACACATCACATTGTACTACAAACAACAAAGAGCCAATGGCCGCTGATGCTGTATCTGGACTTAATATATGTATAACATTAGTAAAAATGGGTGGCAATTAGTTCAGATGGCAATCCTCCAAAGGGACAGATAAACCTTGCTGCCACCACCTCCTCCTCTATGGCAGAAGCTAGAGGGGAGAGAAGGACACAAGGGATTAAAATGAATCCCTTGGGAAAAGGTCACAGGGCATAATTTTCTATGTTTGTTTTTATTTGAGCATTTCTGCAATTAGTGAAAACAATAAAATTACTCTAGTTAAAGTAAGCCAAAAATGTTTCTAGCTAAGCCTATGAAAAAAATTTAAACTAGATTTTTCTTCCTGGGAATAAAAACTGCCTTCCTGATTAGAGTCCAGCATAAATCATTATTGACAACTGCCTAACAGAAGCAGATTAATCTAGGCCATACATATTAAATGTCTATGAGATCTGTCTAGCTTACTAATATCTCCACGTGGGAGCTGAAGCCACTAATTAGGCAAGATTTCTTACCGCTGCACACATTCCTTCACCACTTCATACTGGCCGATGGAAGCTGCTGTGTGGAGATCCAAGGGGACAGCCAGCTCCTCCCAGCTGACCTGCGCACCCAGCCCATGCCACATGGACAAGCTGCGAGTCAGGAGTTCTGGCTCACTGGCTTCATCGCTGAGCTCCGACATTGCTGTGGAGGGAGGCCCAGGGGTTAGGTCTTTCTTTCCTGGTGGTTCTAGGGAATGAAACAGGATGGTCATACTTCTACCCACATTAGGCAGCTATGTCACTCTCTTAGCAGTCTGCTACCCAATGCAGTTGATTCTTTCCTGGGACTGACTTTTGAAAACTTCCTCTGATTACATATTGTATGATTTTGTGAGTTTGTCATGAGACAGAAAAAGAAAAGCAGGTGAGTCATAAACTGCAGTGTATATTTTTTCTTCATTAATCCTCAGGCCCACATTCTAGAAAGAGTGTTTTCCAGGAACTCAAGAAATTAGACAACTTCTTGGATGGTCAACAGAGAAATTCTTATTGGGTCAGTGAACAAAATCAGTTCTTCGGTGTGGTGGGAAAGAACCCTAGACCTGAAGTTGTTTGTATCTTAGCTCTACTACTTAGCATTTCCCATCCCCAGTTCCTCATTGTCTAATGGATATATAATATCTCACTGGGCTGCTGTTAAAGACACATAGGAAAAAAAAAAAGACATATGGAAGAATGGGTAAACAAATAGCGACGCATTCATAGGAGGGAATGCTCCTGGCAGTAAGCAGAAAGAACAACAGTTGATACATACAACATTGGAAACAATCTCAAAAACACTGGGTTAAAAGCCAGACGCAAAGGCTACTTACTGTATGATTCCATTTATATGACTTTCTAGGAAAGATAAAATGAAAGAGTTGGAGTGACAGATCAGTAGTACCAGCGGTGTGGGATATAACGCACAAAGGGAAAGAGGGAATTTGGGGGTGATGGATCTGTTCTGCACCTTAACTGGTGGATATGTGACTCTATGAATTTATCAAGACTCATTTACTGTACATAAATTCTTTTAAACAAATACATGTTGAAAAAAAGAGCCTCTACCACACAAACTAGGATGTGACTGGTGTTCAGCAAATGTGAAGTGACTAGGAATCTACCTATGCATCCCTTGAAAGTGGGAGAGATAGGACAACACCTGGAAGAAAAGTCTGTGATTATGAGAGCCCTTTATTCTGGGAATCCTAACCAAATTAAGGCCAAGTCATTAGCTTCCTAGTGGAACTCTCAAGTCTAGAGTGACATCTATCTCCTATTCTATTCTGGGTGGGAAAGGACAAAGAAGCAAATGTAGGAAAGGGCAAGAAAGAGGAAATGAAGAAAGGCCACATCCAGTTCAGATAGCCCAAAGGTACCAAAGCAGTTCATAGATGCCACTTGGACCTCAGTCTCCATGAAAGAATCTTTCCAAGTCCCAGATGACAGCCAAAATGGCCAAACAACAAACAAGCTGCCAAGCTGGAGGACAAAAAAATTGTAGGACCTTTGCAAGACTATGTGTACATGTGATAGGGCCTTCAGGCAACAGAATTCAGAGCAAAGCTCTACCTTCTGGAATCACCATCTTTCACCCTGGCAGGCCCTGGGTTCAAGAAACTCTCACTTCACAGGTGAGTGCCCTCAACCTGAGCAGTCCTGACCCACAGAGCCTAGATTAGAAGCCAAATAAGCTGTGTCAGTTCAGAGCTATTTTCAATACACCCCTCAAGCCTTCTGTGGGTATGTCTCTTTTACTGCAAATGCCTCCTCTCTGGTGGAGCCCCTGTTTTCTCTCCTTTTATTGCATGCTCATGTGTTTGACACCCTGAAGAGTGCTGCAGTGACAATCAGAATCAGACTCCTGATCAAAGCTTAGGAAGAAAGAATCTGGATGTGAAGGGACCATAAAGTTATTATCACTTCCTTTCACCCTGCCACATGCCAGACACTCTACAATGATGGGGTATTCGCAATACAATGTCTTCTGCATATCACTTCCAGAACTTATCTCCAGGATGTAGTACTAAGAATGAGACCTTTTTTCACTCTACATTTTGGTCCTGCCCATTTTGTAAAATACTAAGTATCCATTACTTTAAAAACAAGCAAAATGTTAACTTAAAAAAAAAAAAAAAGATGACGCTGGTGGTGGACTATCACGCCCACAGGGAAGAGATAGCTGTTAAAGCCCCGGGGCACCCCCTCCCCGCGCTGGCTCATAGGTCTTCGCCGAGGCACCCCAACTTCGTACTCAGACCCTAGAGAGGTCCCTAGAGAACCCGAGCACCTACAGCACTGACGACCCCTGGCGCCTCCTTTCAGTAACCCTATATGGACCGTGACTTTATCGTGCCCGCTCCAGAGCTGCAGAAGCAGAAGTTACGAGTCATAAACTCAGACGGCGAACAAGCCGCTGGGCTGGGGTGCCCCGCTTCCCAGGTGGGCTGCGCAGGTGGACAGCAGGTGCCGGCACCAGGCAGGGCCGGGCCGCCGTGGACCCTACCTGCGCTGGACTTCGGGCTCTGGGCCGCTTTCGGCCCGCTGCAGCCGCCAACGCCGCGCCCGCTCGCTGCCGCGCTCCTTCGGCGGGGCCCGCTCTTCTCCGCGCGCCTGAGATCCCTCCACGCCGGCTGCCGCTTTGACCAGACACCCGCGGCCCTGCTCCCGCCCCGGAAGTGGTTGCGAAGGCGCGGGGCACGCCGGGACGTTCGCGAGTCCTCGGGGCAGCTCTGGACGTTGGTCCAAAACCCGGACCTTCCTGTCTGCTGGCCCGGCTCTCTGTATGACATCCACTGCAGCCAATGATCAGGGGGAGGACGCTTGTCCCGCCCCTTCACTGACCATAGGAACCAATCCCATTGCAAGAGAGGGAAGAAGCTCCAAGCCGCGAAAGAAGCACTGGAGAGTTGCGGGGAGCGGTTGGCAGTACAGGAAAGTAAAACTCTGCCGAGGGGAGATTCCGACAGTGGTGAAAGTCTCAGTGGTTGCGCCGCGGCTCAAGGGGGCGAACGAGACCGGTGGGACGCGCTGGAGACGGTTTATAGCTATGTCAGGAGGCGGAGACCTGAGGTTAGGAGCCTCGGCCCTGCCGTAGCTGCAGAGATAAATGTCGAGAATTGGACAGGACGCGGGGAAGAGGAGGCTGGGGCTGTGTGAGAGGACAGATGCTGGGTATTTGCGGTTTCCGAACTTTAGCATTTAAAAGCCTGACCCAGGAGGTCGCTGGCGTCTAGTTGTCATAACAACTACCCGCCCCTCGGCGGGAGGGCAGGGGCGGGACTTTGGGCGGGGCTAACGGGCTGCAGACAAGGAACAAACCTGGTTTAAAAGTCGAGATTTGGAAGAGCCTTGAGCTGCCGGTTCGCTTAGGTTTTGGTTTAACTGTCCCCTGCTGGTTAAGCCAAGCTCCTCAGCTTGGCATTCAGGACCCTGCACGATCTGGTCCGTTTTTGTAGCAAAGACCAGCAACTGACACCTTCCTCTCCCAAATATGTTGGGCAGTTTTCAGTGAGACACTGTACATGTACCTCCCGCAACGTGTAGTGCCTTTCCCATTCCCTGAATTGCCTTATCCACCTGAAGAAATCTGAGTCTCTGGTAGCCCCCTTCAGCTACGAGATTCTGTTGTCCTCAGATCTACCCTGTAGCCAGAGAACACCCTGTGGTGTATCTATCACCTGCGTCCACACCCTCCAGTTCTCAGTTCTGGGTGCATCAAGTTCCTGTCCCCGCTCACTCTCCTGCTGCTACACTGATGGGAGCCCTGAGCCAGAGTGACAGCCAGCTAGGGCTGAAACAGTAGTGTTTTTTTCCCATTTAATAGGCCCGGCTACCTCTCAGACTGCAAGGAATCTCCAGGCGCTGGCTCTTAAGGACCATCATCCCATATTCCTAAAGTCTCCTCGACCCTTAAGGGGCAGGGCCTTTTCCTTTTAGACTGTGGGATGCAAAAGGGGGGCATCTAGGTATAAGGGGTTAATTTGGTGACTCAAAACAAAAAACAAAAAAACTGGGGACTCCAAAATGTATCTAGTCCAGTGATTTTCAACCGATGTGCCACAAGAATTTTTAAAACAAGCAATACCTGACTATTTAGTTAGAGGCACTGACCTCTTTTCCCTTAGACTGTCAAATTAAAAAAAAAAAAAAAAAAGACAACAGCCAGCGCAACAATAGCGGTCCCTTGTGAATGAATCAAAATTATACTTATTTTTTGTCAGATTAGCAAAAAATATGTTTTTTGGTATGCTGCAGGATTTTAGTAATTAGTTTATATGTGCCATGAGATGAAAAAGGTTGAAAATCGCTGCTCTTATTCCTTTGTAAGGGAGTGGTAAAAGATAGTGGGGCTTCAAATCCCTTCTAATTTTGATACAAATTCTATCTGTGCCATTTACTAACAATATAACTTCTCTAAGCCTATAAAATGTAGATAATAGTGTCTATGTTATATGAGAGACATAGTCTACATATATCCATACACATATAGATGTATCATTCTACATATCATATACCTATGTACATATACCATATATCAATACATATCTCTATTATCATACAATATCATTACATACATCATATACCTGTATCTGCAGGCTCCATACTGCACTGCACTGCACACACACTCATACAGCTCAGGGCACAGTGCCTGGCACTCAGTAACAGGAACCTGCAGAACCAGAAGGGAAATGGGATGGAAGGTCTGTGAGTCCATTTTCATCCCCAGCAAAGTAGTAGATGCTGTGAAAAGGCAGCCCCCCTCCCCTCCAGCTCTTGACCCTTTGTCTCTGGATCCTGTCACCTCACCCCACATTCTCTCCAAGGTTCCTTGGATGATGGTACACTGAGAAGCTTCCCTGAGCCCAGGCCCTCATGGCATCCCGAGACAAAGATGTGAGGCCCTCAATCCCCTCTCCTTGGGCCTCTCAGATGGGGCCCTGGGAGGCCATTCTTGAGGCTGCCAGGGAGCAGCTTCCATCTCTGGACTCGGATTCCTCTTTGGTAAGCAAGCGCCTTCTTCCCGTGCCATCCTGGGCCCTGACTGCTCTTCCTGTCCCATGATAAATGTGATGCTGATGCAAGGACAGCTGTGGAGCTTATCAGCTCTGCATTTGTTGTCTCTGTTTTGGTTCTCTGAATACATTTATTGGTGCTCAGCACCCTCCCGGGCCATCGCAGTGACCCCAAACCACAACTGGAGGATTCCTCCAAGGGCTTATCACAATGCACTGAAATGGTAGCCACTCTCAGTGGCGGTCCTGGCCAAGTCCTGGTCCAGCAGAGAGTCGAGAACAGCACCTCAGCAGAGGAGGAATAGTAGGGGCTTCAGCATCAAGCAGACCTTGATCCTCATCCTCACTCAGCTGCTAATTTACCATGTAACCTGCAGGCAGTTTCTACACCTGGGTCAACCTCAGTTTCTTTGCTGCAAAATACAGATAGTTATCACTGGTACAAATTTGGGAATCTGTACATAAAGTGTCTGGTGCAGAGTTTGTGCTCAACAGAGTTAACAAAATCACCCACATGCTAGCATTTTTCTCATCCTGGCAAACACCCCAGTTTGCCATAAGAGTTAGGGACTGAGGCTCCACACTGTAAATTATTGTGAGGATTAAATAATCTACATTGGAGCACAGTGCGTGGCACATGGTGAATGTATAATACATAGTAATTTTCTTATTGATCACATGCAGTCCTTCAACAAACATTTAAGGAGCCCACTCAGCCTCTTCAAGAACCAGAAGCTCTTTGTAACAATATATACTGTGGTGGGCCCTGCTTCACCATGATGGTAATTGTGTTTCTACAATAGTTTCCACCAACTAAGAGAATGTTGGGTGACAAAAGAGACTCTGAATTTAGGCTTATATAAACTATATCAACTTCTCCACGTAGTGGAAATTAGGTGTGTGCGCATATGTAAGACATAACAGCGACCCTACGAACAGAGCCAAGTGGGCAATGCACCAGGTAACTCTTCAGTAGTGGGTGTCAAATGCACAGGTTGGAGCTGGGCATTTAGAGAAAGGGCCAAGGTTTTAGAAGGAACAAGTCAGGTTTGGGTCTTACCTGTGACACCCGCAAAGATGAATGTGACATAGCTTAGACCTCAGGGATCCTCCAGTGCACAGTGAGGCCTATAGGGAGTAAATAATGCAACCCCAGTGTCTTTTCACATCGTCAGTCTCATTTGCTCTCATCTTCAGAATACCCCTGTTGAGGTGGGCTGGCAAGTATAAGTGCCCCACCCCTGTATTAGAGGCAACAAACCAAGGCTGAAGTTACAGGGAGAGGGGGGAGGTTGGACTCTGCTCTTTCAGCTACCACTTTGGTGCCCAATTCATTCGGCACCGGGCATTAACTGAACACATACTGTATGCAGTCTTAAGGATACAGGTACGTGCAGAATTAGGAGCGCTGGATCTCACCTCCACGAGGTGGTGCTGCTGAGCCCACTTTTCTAAATCCCAGGAACCAGCACAGGGCCAGAACCTTTGGGAGAGAATTGATCTTTGTGTTCCCCAGCAGCAGGGTGGGGCAGGGTGGGGTAGGGCAAGGTCAGGTGGGGCTCCAGGCCCTTCTGGCTTCGCCCACTACCACGTAATTCCAAAGGTCTCTTGTCTGTCCACAGTCAGACTGCGGAGAGGAGGAGCTGTTCATCTTCCAGCGAAATCAAACCACCCTGATTCCAGACTTGTCAGAGGAGCTGGCTGAAGAACCTGACGGGGCCTGGGTGCCTCCGGCTGACAGAGCTCCTCCTGAGGTCTGTGGAATGCAGGCTCCAGGGATCCAGTATGCTGGGATCCTGCTGGCCGAATGGGGTGTGGGAGTGGGTGTCCATGGCTCTCACTGGACTTAATAGCAGTGCGGGTCAAAGAGGTTAAAACCCTTGGTCCAGCCTCTCTGCACACCCAGGCCTTTTCTTTGTACAGCCCAAGAAATTCAGACACCAAACATCTACCCGTCTTGGGCATAGTACTCTTCCAGGAGCCCAGGACACTTAGGACCAGGGGCCGGTACTCATTTTCTGTCTCATTTTTGTCCCTGCTATTCCTCTTGACCCCCAGCTACACTCAGTTCTCAGTGTGAGCACTGACACAGGGTCATCTTACAGAGCCAGGGCATGTCCCCTCCCCATCACCATGACAGAAGTCATCCACTCACTCAGCAATGCCTAAAAGTATGTTTGAAAGAACCCCAAACAGGAGAAATTCCCCGGAGCTGCCAAGACCCCTGGTTAGTTCAGATAGAATGATGTTTATGTGACTTTATTTTGTTTTCTTCGTTTCTACAATTACCTCAGCAATTCTTCTGGAAGATTTTTTGTTGTTGTTTTTAATCTGAGGTGGGAACGTCAGTACCAACTCATGGGGGTGGAACTGTGGGCTTGCTGTGGAGTCAAAAGGACTGGGTTTCATCTTGTCCATCCCTTAATAGCTGTGTGGCCTATTCATGGTGGCCAAAGGCAGAAGCAACCCACACATCCATCGACAAACAAAATAGGTAGACAAAATGTGGTCTAGCCATATAGTGGAATATTATTCAGTCCACAAGAAGGAATGAAGTACTGACATGTGCTACAATGTGAAGTATTTGGAAACACTGAGCTAAGTAAAAGGGCACAAAGGACAGGCGGTGCATGTTCTACTTCCATGACATAGCTAGAATAGGCAAGTTCTTAGAGACAGAAAATAGATTATAGTCTATCAGGGGCTGGGTAAGGGGAGGCATGGAGTTTCTGTTTAGGGAATGGAAGAGCTTAGGAAACAGACAGTGATGATGGTTGCACAATATTATGAATGTACTTAATGCCACGGAACCACATATTTACAAATGCTAACGTGACAAAATTTGTTATATACATATTTTACCACAGTAAGAAAGAAGTTCTCTGAAGTATGTTTTTGAGGCTGCTAACCAAGGACACCTTTTTTCTCAATAGCTACTTGTAGTGCCTATGGAATTCTCACCAGAGCCCTGGGATGAATGGAATGCAAGGACAACGGAAGGAAGGGACCCTGGCCAGCCCATGGAGAGCAGTGGTGAGGGCAGCTCTCTTCTTAGGATACCTGAGGAGACCCCCATGTGGCAGGAAGGTGACCTTGGGGGCATGTCCTTCAACAACAAAGGATCCCTGAGTCCTCCCTGGGGGCCACAGGGAGAAGCCACCCCCTGCCTCCCAGAAGGAGACCTGAGGATGGACCCAAATGCTGCCTCCTGGATTCGGGAGGGTTCAGACTGTGGAAACCGGAGAGCCCTCCGAAGGGAGAGAAGGAAGATGATCGAGAGAGACCTACTTCATAAAGTCACCTGGGGTGCCCAGGACCCTGCCTGCAGTGATCACAGTCAAGTGAAGGAGACTCCCTGTGAAGCTGCAGTGGCAGGTCCAAGACCAGAAAGGCCACCACAGGGGCCCCAAGAAGGCTTGCCAGTGCTCTCCCTTCAGGTAGGCAGCTCTCTTGCCCTGTGCGTCTTCAGGGCATGCCCTGTAGTTGTCCCTAGATGCTCCTTCACAGGCCAGCTTGAGGGCTGGCCCACTGTACCTGTCTTAATCTGTGGGTGTTGCTATAATAAAATCCCAAGATCAAGACATTGGCATATCCATGTCTGCTGAGAAGCCTTCCCTCTTCTCACTTTGTCTCACTTGGTGGAAGGGGTTGGGGATGCTGTGGGGCCTCTTTTATGAGGACGTGAGTTCTATTCATGAGGCCATCCCCTCATGACCTAATCACCTCCCACAGGTACCACCTCCAAACCCCATCACATTGGAGGTTAGGATTCCAACATGTGAATTTGGGAGGGTCACCAACATTTACTCCATAGCCGTGAACTTAAGCCCAAGGTCCCCTCTCCACTGGCAGGCAGGCTATGATACCTGCCTCTGGGGTGTGCAGTCCTGGCAGACAGATCATCCATCCTCAGAGTTAACAAGAGCAAGGAAGAGTACGGAGACTCCAGCCTTCTTAAAAAAAAAAAGTGCTAATCCCAAGCATGTTTATAAAGACACACAACTGCATATAAAAGATAGAGAACAGACTCTGTCAAAGCATAATTCTCAAAACGTTAAAGCTCCAGTTCTCATACAAATAGTGAACACCTATTAATGGTGGATTTAGCTCGTGAATGAGGGAACCAGCAGGGTGACAAAACTAGTTCATCGAGATTATGAGAAACTAGGATTTTGTAAAATACTGGGGGGAAAGAAATGAATGCCGAGGTAAAATAGCTACATTAAGTGCAAAATTGGTCAACATCCTGCAGGGCAACAGAACTGTACCTATGGGGGTGGAATCTTCTTTACAAGACAAGAAAATCATTGCAGCTTCTCCATTTTACAAAGTTGTAAAACAGGTGGGCCCTGGTCAGTTGTGCAAACCAACCTCCCCCTAGAAAGATGAGCTTATAAAAGCTCCAACATGACATTGAAAGGTCATGCAATTCTCTTTTTTGCTTTATTTACCAATTCTGGATAACTTTCTTAACAATTTAGAGAAAACTGGTATCAAGGTGTTCATGGAGGTAATTTTCACCAATTTCATTATCAGTTTCATTCTTTCTGTTTGCCCCTAAACACCTTTATATTCACTGACCTACAGGGCTACAAAGAGCTGCAAGGTCATATATAAGAAACATTAACTCCTGATGAATTTCCTTCCTCTGATCACACCCACTCTGCCCCCACAGCATTCTTTTTCAAGTCCTCCAGTTTTCAGCACCTGCCTAGAGCAATCTGTTAATAGAGCAAAACTTTTTACCTTCTCAACATTTTAAACCCATATGAACCTATAAAGTTTTAAAAAGACACTGGCCCTGGCTGGGTCGCTCAGCTGGCTGGAGCATCATCCTGTACACCAAAAGGTTGTGGGTTCGATCCCTGGTCAGGACACGTACCTATGTTGTGGGTTCAACCTCTGATTGGGGTGCATGCAAGGAAGGAGCCGATCAATGTTTCTCACATCAATTTTTCTCTCCCTTCCTCCCTTTTTCTCTCTCCCATCTTCTCTCTCTAAATCAATAAACATATCTTCAGTGAGGATTAAAAAAATAAAAATAAAAAGACACTGGGTTTCCTCCAGGTCAGAATATTTCTTTGTGCCAGGAACAAAAGTACATATTGCCCAAAAAGGCACAGGAAAGAGGTGCAGACCCCAGGTGGTTCATTCTGCAGCCCTGGCAGGGTGGATGAGCAAGCCCAGTCTGCAAATGTGGGCATGCCTCCCAACCCTGATTCCTGCCCCCTGACGTCTCATGACAGCCTCACAGTCACCACTTTCATCTTTTCAGCAACTTGAAGAGTCAGATTTGGATCTCATCCTTCAGAGCCTGGCTGGACGAGAAGACGATCAGGGAGATCTCACACCTGGAACCATGTGGCGGGCAGCTGGTCGCCTCCAGGGCCGAGGTCTGACCTTAAACACCAGGGTCCAAGTGCATCTCCAAAAGCAGCTCCTTCCAGAGCCTCAATAAAATAGGTCCACGGGCTGGGCACAATCAGCCCTGTGGCCCACCGTATCCTCTCTGCTGCTCAGTCCTCACCCTATTTTATTTTTTAATTGATTTTAGAGAGAGAGTGAAACATCAATTTTTGTTCCACTTATTGATGCATTTGTTGGTTGAGGGTTTTTTTAATTTTTAAAAAAGATTTTATTTATCTTTAGAAAGAAGGGAAGGGATGGAGAAACGGAGGGAGAGAAACATCGATGTGCAAGAGATACATCAATCGGTTGCCTCTTGCACGCTCCCACCTGGGAACCTGGGCCACAACCCAGGCATGTGCCCTGAGTGGGACTCGAACCAGCAACCTTTTGGTTCTCAGGCCAGCACTCAATCCACTGAGCCACACCAGCCAGAGCTGTTAATCAAGTCTTGTATGTGCCCTGACTGGGAATTAAACATACAACATTGATGTGTTGGGATGATGCTCTAATCAACTGAGCTACCTGCCCAGGGCCTGAGGTGGGGTGAGGGTGGGAGCTGTAATCTGTAACCCTTTTTGGAGAGTAATGTGGCAGAATCTGTTTTCTATTTTAAAGGCATGTAGGCCTTTGATCAAGCTATTCCACTTCTAAAGTCTATCCTAATATGTGTTCACTCAGGCAGGTAAATATATGTATTCAAGGATGTTCATATGTGCTGCAGTGTTTACAATTGTGAAAAATGAAAGTGACCCATATTTAGTATCAGTATTCAATAGGAATCTAGTTAAATCAGTTAACTTGCACAGAACACTGCAAGCTCACTGGGGGAATCTGTATATGCTAACACAGAAAGATATAAACAGTGAAAAAAATCTGCAGAAGATGATCCCATTGCTATTTTTTAAAAAGTGAACACAAAGAAATGTTAATTATGGTTCCCCTCTGACAAAGACTAGGGAATGAGAAAGTGGGATAAAGTGTTAAGAAGAAGTCACCCCTGCCCCAGCCCGATAGCTCAGTTGGCTAGAGCATTGTCTGGATATGCCAAGGTTGTAGATTCGATCCCAGGTCAGGGCACTTACAGGAGTCAACCACTGAATGCATAAATAAGTGAAACAATAAATTGATGTTTCTTTCTCTCCCTTCCTCTCTCTCTCAAATCATTTTTTTTAAAAGTCACCCCTACTAGGGGCTCAAATACAACTCCCTGCTCCCAAGGATACTGCTCCCCAAGCCCTGGTGAGCAGAGGTGGGGGAACAAAAGAGTAGAGTGGGGCCTCCTGGTCCCCTCACTTCCCCATGTACAAGCTGGAGGTTCATTCACATGAGGGTCAGACCACTGTAAGTCAGTGACCAGGTCCCTACTAGGCAGCCTCCCTTGCTTTTCCTTCAGATCATGCTGAGCCCAGCGCCCAGGACAGGCTCATGGAACAGCTCACACTCCTGTGTGCCACAAAGTCCAGAGCCTGGAAGGTACCTGCTGACGTGCTTGAGGACACTGAGCAGCTGGAGGCCAGAAGCAGGTGGGACTTCTTCCCAGCCATAACCCTGTCCTCTCTAGAACTGGACCTTGGCCTTGCAGCCTATTGTAGGTGGAGCACTTGATGTATATTTCTTATTTCATCTCAAGAATCTGATCAGGTAGGTACTGTTATTGTCTCCACCTCAGATGGGAAAACTGAGGCTCAGAGAGATTGACTTACCCAGGCCATCTGTGGCAGAGCTGGTACTCAAGCCCCAAAACATCTGTTCTTTCTCCCACCAATGGGAACCCTCTCTTCACCATCCCAGGGCATATGGCCCTGGTCTTCTGGCCACTGTTAATTGGGCCAACCCTGGGCATCTGACCCCAGGCTGGCCAATCACAGCCTTTCCCTGGGAATTGTGGAAGAGTGGAGAAAGGCCATCTGTGGTAAGAAACACTGAAGCTGGAGGGGGCAGCAGGGGAGTGGAGCAGAGGTGGGCACAGGGCCCAGCTGTATCCCTTCGTACACTTTGGTTGTTCAGATTTAGGAATCTGAGCGCCAACAATTCCCTTTTCGCTTCAGTTAGTTGGAGTGGCTTCTGTCCCTGGCAACCTGAAGTGTCCAAGAGAAACGTCTAGACCTGCATTGTTCATTCATAGCCACTAGCCACATGTGGTTATTGAACCCTTGAAATATGGCCAGTGCAACCAAGGAACTGAAGTTTTCATTTTATTGTATTAATATAATTTTAGTTATCCTAAATGTAAATTGTGGCAAGTGGCTACCGTGATGGAAAGTGCAGATAGAGAATAATTTAATCATCACAGAAAGTTCTGTTGGATGGCACTGGCCCTAAATCTTAAGGGTTCTGAAGAGTAAAAGAGCAAATTCATTGATAGGCCCCCCTCAGTGCCCCACACACAGTGGGCGCTCAGTCAGCCCAGCACAGGTCATACGTAGCTGAGAAGTGGCTCAGCCAGCACTCCTGCTCTTCCCACCTCAGATGTGCTTTGACACAGCCGGGCTTCCAGGCGGGGCTGAGTCAGCGTCATCGGCTAAGGAGCCCAGCAGAGCCTCCCACCGTCTTCATTGACCTGAGGCCCACCGAGCCATCAGTCCAGCAGCCATTGGAAAGGTACGGGGAGCGATGACTGCCCAGCAGCAAACCCACTGCTTTGTGTGTGCCACATTGGCCTAACGAGGGATGAGGGATGGGGACTTCGGCAGATGGGGAGACTTGGGCGTGGGTAAGTCCTGGGAACTCTGCTCAGTTGAGAAGTGCTGTTACCTGGGACCCGAGCCTGACCAACAGTCCCGCTTGGTACCATTGGCAGACTCCCAGCAGAGAGGGAGGAAGCTAAGGCAGGAGGCAATCTTTCTTGGACGGAGATCTAAGCAAACAGTCTAGGTCATGTACTTTGCCCTGGAGTGCTTCCCTCCACCACCTGGCAGGAAGCACAGTGGCCCTTTGGTTTGCACTGACTGGGGTTTGGCTGGCCTGCCCGCCCTCCTGCCTTGGGTCACCAGGGAGGCCTGGGCATTCCAAGTCCCTGGTGGGAGCCCAGCCTGGCTGGGGTGGACTGGGGCATGTCCAGTGAACCCTCGTTTCCTCTGCCCCAGTCCCAGCCCCAGCCCCAGCCCCAGCCCCAGCTCCAGCTCCAGCTCCAGCTCCTCTGACAGCGAGGAGGCAGGGGAAGAGGAGACCACTGCTCGGAGGGACCGGCAGGGCCCAGCAGGGCTACGGTAACCACCACAGGCTCCTGCTGCCTGGGGCTGCTCCCCGTCTGCTCTCTGCACAAGCCCCTGGTCTGGCACATTTAGCGTTTGTGCTTTCAGCTCTATGTGTTGCACCCAAAGAGCCAGCACATGAGGGTAGGGGGTGGGTCTTAGAGGTGGGGAGGGTAGTCCTGGGAGCACACCCGGGGCCCAGCATTATCTCAGCCTGCCTGTTGTTCCCATACGTCACCAAGGACAGCTTAGCCTCCTTTTGAGAAAGGATTAGTATATTTTCTTTCTGAAAAATACCTCCCCGATTGGTTTTGCTCCCAGGTGGTGATGGCAATGGAAGTGAAGAGAAAGTGTAGTAGGGATGGAGAAAAGTAATGGTTGTTAGCCAGAAATGAAAGGCTTGGATGAATCAGGATGTGAAATGTCAAATTCAGAGAACGCTCAGGTCTCCTTTGTGGGGAGGCCACGATGTGTCAGGAGCGAGTTAACAATCATATGCTGTGGCAATGTCCATCATTTTTGGAATTGAAAACCTTACAGACCCTACCCTTCAAGAATTCGAGAGTCTATTGCAACTTTTCCCTTACTGTGGTCCATGATCAGGCATTATAGGAAAAAAGAGGGAAGAAAAATTGGGGTTGAGAAAGGTCATACAGGTTTTATCCCAAAAATGCTTTCACATGTTGACATGTGTTGTGACTCAGCGGGGGTGAGAGCCTGCCATCGTTATTTGTGTGCATCTGGAGAACTGGGGAAATGCCTCTGGAAGCACTTGGGCTTTTGTGTGTGCCCTGTTTCAGTGGCGAAGCACTGAGAGGTTTGGCCTCCACTTGCCATTGACTGAGGTTGCTTCTCTGGTGTTACAGGGACTGCACTGGGAAAAGCCAGCTTCTCCAGCAGCTCAGGGCTTTTCGGAAGGGGATGGCTCAGCCCCAGCTGCCTGCCAGCAAGCGTCCTAGCAGCCAGAAGGCTCAGGCCCCTGAAGATACAGCTGGATCTGGGACTGGGAAAAAGCAACATGTAACACTCTGAGCTGCAAGGCAGAACGCCCGGCCAGACCTTCAGGAGGAAGTCCCAGGGCCTTGGGGGACCCCTCTGGCAAGAGGTCCTGGTGTTTCCTCTGGGCCAACTATAGATGACCCTGGGACTGGGTCTTAAAAGATTAGCAAGATGGTTTGACTGTCAACATGCCCAGGCCCGATGGTCCCTTTTCCCTGCCCTTTCCATTAGTAGGTGCTTTTGAATCTGTCACCTAGCCCTCTGTTAGAATTTGGTCAGAATATTTTCATGCATTTAGAGCAAAAAGATACCAGCACAAAGTTGTACATGTGGCATGATGACATCTCAGGTGACCCCAGTCCTCTGAAAGGGCCTCGAAGGAAAGCCCATGGAGACAATGCTTTTGTTCTGTCATGGAACTGTGAGCCTATTAACCTTTGACCATTTTTGCATTTTCCCTTTAATGTGCATCTGTTATTGCCATCGTACAAGGTCTTTTTAAAAACTATAAAATTTAAGTAAAACATATTTGGAGAATTTCAAGGTGGAAAGGTCTTAAAAGAATTTAGCTTGATTTTCCGGGTCCCTGGATACTTACCGTTTTGTGTACTTAAATGAACATACTACATATGTACCAAATGAACTTTTGGTTGACATTTGACATGTTTTTTCTTTACCCAAGCCACAAAGGCACATAAATGTTCTAAAAAGTGCCTTTGTGGAATTGGTGGCGTCGATCTCTAAATATGGAGAAAATACTGAGTGTTCTAACCCCTGAACTGTCCTGGTTTCACAAGGTTATCCTTGTGAATAGCTAGCCAGCAAGAATGAGGGCCCGTGGGAGGCGCTCCTGTCTCTGTCACCCTGTTACTTGGCAAGCATTGTCCCCTGCCTCCACCCTCATTTTCACGGTCCTTTCATAACTGCTGTTCTCAGCCCTGCTGCCCAACAGGCTGAAGCCCTGAAATATGGCACCTTTGTTCCCTCCTCAACTTGTTTCCAAGACTCTGCTTCCTGGTCTCAGCCTCACCCTGCCCTGCCTGCCCCATGGGAAGAGCAGGAAAATCATCTGCGGTTTTCCCAGGCTGTCAACTCAGGCAGTCCAGCCCAGTCCTTGGCATTTGGGTTCCAGCATTCAGCTGGGGAGGTTGTTGTTGGCTGCTGTCTGCTGAGGGTGGGCAAGGGTTTCTTCCCATTCGGCTCTGCACCAGGCAAGACAGGCCCTGCCCAGCCTCAGCCAGCCATAGGCAGTCAAGATCAGAACTAGACTCTACTTGATCTGGCCATGGGGGTCCCACCATCGGCCCCCCACTCATGACAATGAAAGATATTTTCATTAGAAGCCAGATGCAAGAGCGGCTTCCACAAGGCCATAGGAGGCCCAGGGGAGGCCTTCCTGCAGAGAACATCCCCAGGCCCTGCCCCACATGGGGGAGTTCCCTCACAGTTCTGGGACACACGCAGGGAGGATAGGGTGGCCTGAATGTTGTATACCTCCACCTGTGCTGCCAGCCTAGCTGTCAAGAGCAAAAGCCATTTTTTCCCTTTTTAATGCCAGCAAGTTCACTTATGATGTTTTGCAGTGATAGAAAGTAAACTTCGTTCCAAGTTTAATCAAAGTTGACAGAGAGTAACTCTGTCAAAGCAAGCCAGGAGGATGAGGTGGTGGGAGTTCACACCTAGGTTGAAAGCCTGTTCCACCACCTGGAGGCAGTGGTTAAAGTTCTCGAGGCCTTAGTTTCCCCATCTATAAAAGGAATTTCATGAAAAGTCCTACGTCATAGGACTGTGCGAGAATATCATAGAATAGGTACTTGACGGGCCCAGCTGCCAGACCAGGAAAAGGACAGCCACCTCCAGCAGCAGTCTGGACCTGAGAGAAGTGGGCTGGGCTCTCGGCTGTGAGGGGGAGCTGGGTGGTCACAACACTGAACAGCTGGATGGGCTGGGTACTACATGTCCCACGACAGCTCTGGAAGCTGGCCTAGAAGGTAAAAGCCATCTTTAAACCAGGTGGCCCCGTTCTCCAGGGAACACAGGACAGAGCACAGGGGGCTGGCATCATTTATTAAGGGAGAAGAGCAGGTCATACACCCTGGATCCTGGGTTGCATGGAGAGGTGAAAATATATACAGCAATTGAGTGACAAAAACAGAATGGAGCACAAAGAACTGGCATGAGGACCAGCCGCCCAGCAATGAGGAATGTCCACACCTCTGGATGGAATATTCTAGAACTCAGTGCTTTCAGCAGCTACCCCATGACTCCAGAAGTGACTAAACTGAACAAGGACTTTATACCTCTTCCCCCAGCCACTCGGGAGACCACAGGTATGAACAAGTGAGAACGCCACATCTGCCACAGGAAGACAAAGTGGGGCAATCCAGGCCAGCCGTGACCTGGAATGTGGCCACTTGGGGCGAGAGCAGAGGCAGCTCAGGGCCCTTACCCTGGGAGAGTGGCAAGGCCAGTCAAACCCCCAGGCTTCCTCACAGGTCGGGGAGATGGAATCTCAGGGAAGCATTCCCACACCAGACACCCATTCTACAAAACCGTAGATTTTCAAAGGTAATTCCCAACTCACCCCATGTCCTTGTTGACACCACTGGAATACAGGAAAAGCCCCTCATCACCTGCATTTACAAAGAGCGGCAAGGCTGGAGGGGAAGGATGGGGCATGTAATGCCACAAGCAACTGCAGCCACTGAGGCATCCGCCGCAGTAGTTATTTCGAGTGTCCTCCAAATTCTAGTCCAACCAGAACTTCAAAATGTGACTGTATTTGGAAACAGGGTCATTGTAGATGTTATTGGTTAAGGTGAGGTCACTGGAAGGGGGGCTTAAATGCAATGACTATGTCCATAGGAGAGGACACAGACACAGGGAGAAGGCCATTGGGACAACAGAGGCAGAGACAGGAGTGATGCTGCCACAAGGCCAGGAACCTCAAGGACCATGGGCAACATCAGAAGCTGGAAGAGGCACAGGATTTTGCTACCAGAGCCTCCAGAAGGAGCCAGTGCTGTAAGGACCCACCTTGATTTTGGACTTGGGGCCTTCAGAATTCCTGTTGTTGTAAGGTGCCCAGTCTGTGGTCCTTTGTATAGCAGCCCTAGGACTCTGTACACCCTGTACACCTGGTCTGTGCCCAGCACTCCACTCGAACGTCCCCCTGCTGCGTCCTCTCGCCAGGCCCAGGGGAGCAGTCAGCGTGAAGATGCCTTAAGGTCAGGGTTTCTGGTTCTGGAACAGAAACGGTTCCGGCAGCCTGACGAAGTGCGACAAACGTGTGTGTGGTGGCTTTGGGCCCTGGGAACTCCCGGAGTCCCAAGGGTCTGAGTAGCAGCTGCACCCCCTTGGTGTGGCGGTGTGGGTGCTTCTCCCCACTGTGGGTCCGCTGGTGTTTGTGGACGTCGGTGCATTGACAGAAGCCCTGGCCTCAGTGGCCTCTCACCTGTGTGTGTCCTGCACTGGGCACTGAAGCGTGACCTGTTACTGAAGCACTGCCCACACTGCACACACGCAGGGCCGCTCCCGGTGTGTGCTGGGTGGTGGGTGACCAGGCTGGAGCTCTGGCTGATGTGCTCCCCACACTCACCACACCAGTAGGGTTTCTCCCCAGTGTGGACCTGGGAGGTGCTGGTGGGTGCTGGGGTGCTGGAGGGTGCTGGAGTTGGAGCGGTCACCGAGGCCCTTCCCACACACAGGACAGTGGCACGGCTGCTCCCTGGTGTGCGTGCTGGTGCTTCATCAAGTGGGGTGTCTGATAAAGGCTTTGCTTCATTCAGGGCACGTGTATGGCTTTACCACCCCTCAGGCTCCCTCTTTCCCAGAGGCTGCTCAGATTTAGTCAGACTCCTGACAGGGAAGGCTTGTGACCTGGGAAAGGGGGAGCCAGGCCACGTGCACCACACTCACAGCACTCAGCCTCACTCTGTTCTCACCAGTGTGTCCTCCCTGGTGTCCTCTCTGTTCTTAAGCTGCAGGCCACGTCCTGAGACGGAGAAAGCAGTCCCTGAGGAGAGGAGCTTCTGATAAGAAGGTAGAGGCTGGGTGGGCATGCCATCTGAGGAAAATGATGGAGGGAGATGCTCTTCAAATTCTGCCTCAAAACACAGAGCAGGGAGTGTCAGCCAGACCCTGATGTGAGGTGCCAACACAACAGCCAGAGGCTGTCATAAACACATGGCAAATTAATCCTCGGAATACCCTTGAGGCGGGTGCTATTATTGCTCCATTTTTATAGACAAGGAAACTGAGGCACAGGGAGGTTAAGGAACTTATCCAAAGTCGCTTAGCTGGTAAGTTAAAAGTCCCAGTGGTCTGGCTCTGGGATCCAGGCTCATGACCTCTAGGCTAGGAGTTCTCACCCAGGGGCAGTGGTGCACCTCAGGCAACACCGACAAAGTCTGGAGGCAGTTTTGGTTGTCACGCCTGGGATGGGAGTGTTGCAACTGGCATCTGGTGGGGAGAGGCCATGAATGCTGGTGTCTACTCTTTGGTACACAGGTGGCTCCACAACAGAAGACGATCCAGCACGGACATTAACAATACCCAGGGAGAGAGACGCTGCTCTAGGTTGTTTCGGCTGGAGCAGGACCGGAATGCCTGGGCTCCCAGACCCATGGCCTCCTGCTCACACACTTGGGCAGCCCCTGAGGCCCCTTTGCAGATCCAAGTACAAGAGCCACAACTCTGGTGACATGAGCACAGAATGCGAGGATCCTGGAGTGGACCGTGGCTCTGTCCCTCCAGGCTGTGTGGCTTTGGGCAAAGGCTTTATTCTGCTTCCATGTCTGCAGCGTGAGACAAACCTCACCTGGGAACCTTGGGCCATGAGGCATGCTGGGGCACTGGGTGGGGGGCAGGATGCTGGGGAGCAGATGTCTTCAAGCAGAGCCCCCTGAAAAGGGCACAGTGGGCATCCACTGACCCAACGAGGAGGGACAGAACCTCCTGTTGCCCTGAGATGTGCCCCTACTAAGACCCTGCCTACCGCCAGGCCCCCACAGACCCCTCTTGCTCTTCCCTCTTGCCTCCACAATCATTTCCAGAAAGCCAAACATGGACTTTCAGCTCACATTACTGAGCCTCAGTTCTCACATGTGTACAGTTAAAATGGAACCACCTCACTGGCCTATTGTGAGAAATTTTTAAAGTATTTTTTATTGATTATGCTGTTACAGTTTTCCCAATTTTTCCCCCTTTAGACCCCTTCGTCCTGCCCCCGCAACCCTCCAGCATTCCCTGCCACTTAGTTCATGTCTATGGGTTGTACATATAAGTTCTTTGAGTTCTCTGTTTCCTATACCATTTTTATCTCTCATCTATTTTATGTCTACCAATTATGCTTCTTATTCCCTGTACCATCCCCCTCTTTCCTTCCTTTCCCCTCCCCACTGAGATCCCTCCATGTGATGTCCATTTCTCTGATAGCTGTTCCTGTTCTGGTTGTTTGCTTATTTTTGTTGTTTTTCTTTTCTTTTAGGTCCATTTGTTGATAGCTGTGAGTTTGCTGTCTTTTTACTGTTCATATTTTTATCTTCTTTTTCTTAGATAAGTCCCTTTAACATTTCATATAATAAAGGCTTGGTGATGATGAACTCCTTTAACTTGTCCCTTATCTGGGAAGCGATCTTTATCTGCCCTTCCATTCTAAATGACAGCTTTGCTTGATAGAGTAATCTTTGATGTAAGACCTTGCCTTTCATGACTTCAAATACTTCTTTCCAGCCCCTTCTTGCCTGCAAGGTTTCTTTTGAGAAATCAGCTGATAGCCTTATGGGCACTCCTTTGTAGGTAACTCTCTCCTTTCCTCTTGTTGCTTTTAGGATTCTCTTTATATTCAATCTTGGGTAACCTAATGATGATGTGCCTTGCTGTGTTCCTCTTTGGGTCCAACTTCTTTGGGACTCTCCGGGCTTCCTGGACTTCTTGGAAGTCTATTTCCTTCATCAGATTGGAGAAATTTTCCTTCATTATTTTTCAAATAAGTTTTCAATTTCTTGCTGTTGTTCTTCTCTTTCTGGCACCCCTATAATTCAGATATTGGAATGTTTCAGATTGTCCTAGAGGTTTGTAGGACTTTCTTCACTTTTTTGAATTCTTGTTTCTTCATTCTGTTCCAGTTGGATGTTTATTTTTTTCATTTTGTTTCAAATCATTGCTTTGACTATTGATTTCCTTCCTGTCACTGCTGGTTCCCTGAATATTTTGTTTTACTTCACTTTAGGTATCCTTCATTTGTTCTTTCATTTTTCAACCAAGCTCAGTCGGTTCTGTGAGCATTTTGATTACTAAGGCTTTAAATTCCCCATAGGTTGGCTACCTCCTCATTGCTTAGCTTTCCTTCTGAGGTTTTGCTCTGTTCTTTCATTTGGGCCATATTTCTTTGTCTTAGCGCACCTGATAGGTTGTAAGTGGGGAGGGCCTTAGGTGTTCACCAGGGCAGGGCAGCCCTTGCTGCGCTGTGGCACTGCCTGTGGGGGAGGGGCCGGAGAGGGAACAGTGCGGCTTGCCTGCTTGTCCGTAGTGCACTTTCCAAGGACTCCCGTGTGAGACTGGTAGTTTCTCCCATGCGGCAACCGCCGGAGTCCACAGTCAGCTCTGAGTCTCAGTTTCGCCTTCAGACTGCCCTGCCTGCTCGGTCCACTGCCTCACCACGTTTTTTCTGAGTTGGCCTGCGCAGTCCGCTGCCTTACTGGTCTGGTTGTTCTGGTTGATTTTTTCTTTAATTCCTTGGTTGTCGAAATTGATGCAGTTTGATTTTCTGGTGCTTTGGATTGTTTATTGATTTCAGGTGGCATTGTTGTTGTACCCTTGACCCTCCACACGCCACACACAGCCCTACCTCCAGCCAACACCCAGGGAGAAGGAAAGTGAGCTGGGAAGAGGTCAGGCTCCTAGCCTGGACAAAGGGAGGCCTGGTAGGCTCCTGAGTGAGACTCCACGGTCTCCCCGTCACATTGCGTCAGTGTCACTCTCACACCCGTGGTCCCTGGTACTCCCAACAAACCTTGGGCCAGAAGGGTCCTGAATCCAATCTCATTTCCGAAACTGGCAATACTGCACTTGTTACATTTTTTAAAATCATCTACAGGTGCTCTGGGATAATCTAATTCCTAATTCCAGAGAAGGTGAACTGGATGAACTTGAGTCACGGTTCACTGAGCTCTGCAATAGTACTTGGGACAAGAGATATTCCCCAGGGAACTGCTAAAAGAGCAGGGAAACAGTCTCAGGCTCCCTTTTGTCCTGCAGTTCACATCTCTGACAGGAGACAGTCCCAGAGGTTCCAGGGTACACAGTGACAGAGGGAAGCCGTGCAGGAATCCCCACAACCAGGCTGGAGAGGCTAGGGGTAGGTCCTGAGTTAGCAGTCACCATGGCAGCAGGATTTGCTTACGGCGCTCATTGTGGTCAGGTTTTAGAGGGATGTGTCTGTCCTGCTGGATGCAAGGGAACAGCAGTATGTGGGCAATGGCATTGCCATGGGAAGAAAGGCGACCTGCCAGCATCTGCCAAATACCTAACCTGGGCATGGCACTGATAAAAGAGTTGAAACAGGTGAAATGACTTTTTTGCCTCTCGAGTTTAGTGACTAAAAGCAGGAGAAATTTCTAAGAGGCTTCCCACTCCCCAAATCTGGTTAGAAGGATGTGGCATATGCTCGAGTGACACTGTCTCCAGAACTTTCCACAGTGATGGAAGTGTCCTATATCCACACTGTCCAGTACAGCAGTCACTAGCCACATGCGACAACTGAGCTCTTGAAATATGGCTGGTGTGACTAAGGAATTACACTGTTTTTCAAGCTTCACCCAAGGATATATCCATTGACTCCTGAGAGAGAGAAACATCGACAGGTTGCCTCCTGCACACGCCCTGACCAAGGACTGAACCTGCAGCCCAATATGCGCCCTAACCAGGGGTCAAACCCACAAACTTTTGGTGCATGGGATGATGCTCCAACCAACTGTGCCACCCAGTCAGGGCAGGAAATACATTTTTAATTTTATTCAATTTTAATTTAAAAAGCCACATGTAGCTGGTAGTAACTGTATTGGACAACGCAGCTCTAGAGAGACTGGGGAACATTTCGGGGTGCTAATCAGGGCACCTACCAGCCTCTGGTCTTTCTTTCCAGCGCTCCTCCCTTTCTTGGGATGTCTTCAACTCCCAAGACCATGCCTTGGGAGGTCTCCCACCTCCCTCCTATCAACACTTGTATCTGGCCTGCACTGGGATGGTATTAACAAACCAATCCTAGCTTAGAAAGGGCTAGTGGAGCGAGATGTGGTTAATCGACAGGTGGATACCCTTTAGCCAAGATTGAGAAACTTGGCAATTGCCTTCTTCCATTCAAACCATCTGGTTCTCCTAATGACCACAACTGGCCACGGATCCAGAGTCCAAGGAATCTCTAAATGCAGACCTCAGCAGCAGGGCCCTGAGGATGCAGAGCCTGTTCCCTCGGGGTGAGAATGCCTCCCACCCCACCCTCTACTTTCTGGGCTCCCACTGAAGCCCGTCTACAAGGACCACAGCCTCCTCACTCCTCTCTGGCTGCTGCTCCCATACTCAGGCCTGGATCTCCTCAGCAGCACCATCAGCTCCAGGATCTGCTCCTTGGTGCACAGCTCCGGTTGTAGCCAGTAGCAGCAGAGCCTCCAGCAATGGCTCAGGGACTCCCAGAAGCCGGCCACATCCTGGTAGCAGAAGAGCTAGAGGAGTTGGCAGAAGAACTCAGGGCTGGGGTCTTCCATCTTAAGGGAGGCCTCCTTTTCCCAGTGGATGTTCTTCCTCTTCCACCTTCACAATCAGGATCTCATCCTACCCTGAAGGTGGTGAGGGCTGGAGGCCCTGGGCAGTAGCCATGTTCCCAGTGAGACTTGCTCCTTCTCAGGCCTCCGGGATCAGACTGGTCTCTCCCAATACCCCTGGCCAGACACTAGGTAGATTTGTTTTTTCAGAGCTCTGTGGACAAACAATGGCATCATTTAGGGTGCAGCACTGGGGCTGGATAAATGTCTGCACCCATGAACCCCTGCCTAGGGCCCAGGGCTAACTCATCCTCACGGGCGAAAAGAAAGTCTTGAAATAGATCAACCTATCTCTGCTACTAACTCCCTGCTAGTTCCAGGGCAAACTACTTAAGCTCTCTGGGCCTGTTTCTTTTTTAACAATTTTTAAAAAGATTGTACTTATTTTCTTCTAGAGAGAGGGGACGGTAGGGAGAAAGAGGGAGAGAAACATCCATCAGTTGCCTCCTGCACACCTCTAACTGGGGACCTGGCCAGCAACCCAGACATGTGACTTGACCAGAAATCTAATGGGTGATGACTCTTCATTTGAAAAGAGAAGATGGTGAGCCCTAGCCAGGTAGCTCAGTTGGTTAGAGCATCACTCTGATAAGCCGAGGCTGTGGGTTCAATACCCAGTCAGGGCACTTATAAGAAATCACCCAATGAACGCATAAATACATGGAGCAACAAATTGATGTTTCTCTCCCTTCCTCTCTCTCTATTAAAAAAGAAATTAATAAGTAGAAATTTATTTAAAAAAGAAGAGATGGTGATTATCATCCACACACAGATTGCTGAGACAACTAAACGAACTAAACGAGACAATGGCAAGTTTGGCGCAGTACCTGGAACCAGTGAGTGCTAGAGAAATGCCGAGTTTTCATTACAGTTGACCCCTTTTTGAATGAGGTCCCTTTGGAATGTGGTGAGAACCAGAGGCCCCCCTGCCCAGGAGAATGCCGATCCTGTCTCAACCTGACTCCCGATTTTGGACTTGGTGAGCAAGCCCCTCCGCTGGCTCCACCGGGTACCCCTGAGTGGACAGTCACCACTGTGGTCCTTCCAGCTCCAGGGTCCTGGGAGGACTGGGACTCTCTGGCGGACTGCTCAAGTCTCGGAAAGTCAGCGGTGGCCTAGGCGGGAACACAAATCAGGGCTCTGCAGCGGGATGTGGGATGGCAATTCAAGGACCCTGGAATGCTGGAAACGCACTTGGGGTGCTGGGCGCGGTGGGGCGGGGGCATGGGCGTACAGGAGCAGGACCGCAGGTGCTGGCGGATAGACGGGCTAGCTGGCCTGGGACGCCGGCTGGGAGGTAGAGGACCCCAGCCACAGAACGCAGGCTCGGCAGGAGTCCGTGCAGGCCACTGACTGGGTGAGCTGTCTGGCTTGGGAACGAGGCAGTGCGGGCAGGCCCACGGGAAGCAAAGGACGGGGCATAACACAGTCCTCGCGCCTTTGGCCAAGTCGGCTGCCAAGAATGGTAATGTCTGGCTGCATGGGTCTTTGGGAGGCGTTGTGGGTGAAGCAATCCTCGCTACTTTCGTTGAAAGACTGTCAGGCATGAGTAGGACAGCCAAGAGTTGCATTTTGGATAACACAGTCCTGGAACCCCTGGCTGAACCGCTGAAAGTGGGAACAAGGCCGCAGAAGTGGGTCCTCGGGGAGCGTTGTGGGTAACTAGTCCCCCCCATCCCCCCACCTGTAGTGGGCATGCATGGCTGGTCGCTAGGAGACCCGCAGCAGCATCTGGGCCATTTCCCCCACCTCCCTTCCATTCCTTCTCCCTGCTAGCTTGAGAAAGTCCAAGGTGGAGGGGACCTTGGAAATTTACTTTTTTACCTGCATAGTACTTTATGTACTAGGCTCTGTTTAAAGGGCTTTGCTATTATTAACCGAGTTCATCTTTGAAACTCAGGTGGTAGGGACCTATAAAATAGGTCCCTCTTTTATAGATGAGGAGACAGGCACAGAGAAGTTCAATGATCTGCCCAAGGTCAAACACTCAAAGTAGATTCAGAGTTGGTGAGGTTGGAAGCAAGAGGGCTATCCTAGTTCAACCCCTCAACTTTAAAGACTGGGAAATGACAACCTAGAAGGTTACTTCTTGGGCATCTTGGTTATCAATTGCTTATTTATTTCATTTGTTTTTTAAAAATTTTATTTATTGATTTTTTTTGAAAGAGAGGAACAGGGAGAGAAGGAAAAACATGAATTTGTTGTTCCACTTATTCATGCCTTGGTTGATTCTTGTATGTGACCTGATCAGGGATTAAATCCACAATCTTGGTATATCAGGACATTCTAACCAACTGAACTGGCTGGGCAGGGCTCTTTCATTTGTTAATCAACAAATATTTACTGGGCTCCAGTTTGTGGCCAAGCAGGCATGTGAACAGAAGGCTACTTAGATATTCCCTGGTGTTGCAATGGAGCCTGGGGGAGAGGGTGGGGTCTAGGCACCTGAGGGTAAGCAGGTAAAGGGTCTTGGAGAGGGTTGTGTGCCTAGGACATGGTAAGTGCCACTAAATATCATCACTGAATCTTTCAGCTCTGGCATTCCCAGACCTAGTGCTTACCCCACCCTCCCACTGGCTGCTTTGCTTTCTTCCACTCCTACTCTCCATTCTCATACTTCATTTCCTGCCCCCTACATCCGATATCCAGTTTTTATTGTGATGAGACAAGACAGAAGAAGACACTGAGTTGTCCATGACTGACTTCTAGAGACGGCCACCTCCCTGAGTGGGAGGCATCTTTAAGGGCAGGGGCCAGATTTATGGATTACCTCAGGCCCCCATGGCCTTGTGGTAGGACCTGAAGAAAGCAGGCCTGTATGTGCCTCAGTTTCTCCTTACAACACCCATCTACTTGTCAGGAAAGTCTGGCTCTTACAGTGAACTACCTCTGGTTACGGGTGTGCTGCTAGGACTACCAAGGTGTGGAGCTATTTAGAAACTAGTGCTCAATCCAACAGAGGAGGCCTGCGATTCTGCCTGCTTCAAGACAGGGTGGAAAGGGATCATTTGAACAAGTCACAGACGGGTATGTAGCAGGAAAGGAAGAAGAGAGCATGGACAAAAGTGGGAGCAGGAAGAGGAGGAAAACAAGAGGCTGACGGACAGTCTGAGGGGTGGCAGGTTCTATAGGACTGGAAGGCCACGATCAGGCTGCAGGACACACTGGGCTGTCTAGAGGGACAGACAGGTGTGGGGACACGAGCAGCTTTTCTTTTTTTTAAATTGTTGTTCAAGTACGGTTGTCTCCATTTCTCCCCCACTACTCCCCACACCGCCCACCCTCGATCCTACCGCCCTTTGCCTTTGTCCATGGGTCCTTTGTACATGTTCCTTGATGACCCTTCTCTTCTTCTCCCCCATTATCCCCCTTCCTCCCTCTCCTCTGGTTACTGTCAGTTTGTTCTTCGTTTCAATGTCTCTGGTTATAATTTGCTTGCTTGTTTGTTTTGTTGATTAGGTTCCACTTATAGGTGAGATCATACGGTATTTGTCTTTAACTGCCTGGCTTATTTCACTTAGCACAATGCTCTCCAGATCCATCCATCCATGCTGTGGGGACACCAGCATTTTCAAAGCTGCCCTACAGTTTCCTGTTTCACAATGCCTCCTGGTTAGCTGCGGGGCCCTTCCATCTCGTCGTCCTCTCCTCAAAGCTGAATGTATAGAAGTTGGCAAGTCTGTGTAGCAACCACACCCTGGCTAATTTAGTTCTGGTCTTCTTCTGTCTAGGCAGTTTTCAGTGATTGCAACCAACAGAGGCTTAAAGGACAAATTTATACTTTGCCCAGGATTTCTGTCTTAATTCTATTGTGGAGGGACAAAAACATTCATTCCATAACAAATATAAACTAGGATGAATTTGGTTCTCCACAGGCATATACCAAAATCACTGTCTCAAATCCTGGCTCCACCGCTGCTTAACTAGGTAAGCCTTACCTCTGCCTCATCTGTGATGGGAGGACTGTCACAGCTCCATGTTCAGAGCTGACACACAGGATTGGATGAGATTATGTTTGTAAAACTCCTGTGACAATGTCCAGCATGTAACAGATGCTCCATAAACATTGACTCCAGCTTTACGACTTGCGGCCACACTGGGATAAAGTCTGCGCATCTCAATCTGTGGATCTTGGACACCTGGGGCCACGGAGTTCCAGTAAGAGGTCCACAGAGCCATTAAGGCCCCATATATTGTTTATAGTCTGAGTGAAAAGTACTTATACACACATACCACTGTTTATACTTAATAAATGTAGCTTGTTTTCAGTGTTTATGGAATCCAAAAAACAGTTTGAATTTGAATTAAAAGGACCGCCTCATACAGAAGTTTGCAAACAACTAATTAGTGTACATATACCCTCTTCTGAAAACAGAGGGGACAACCATCTTGGCACTGATGATGACCATGACATGCGTTTGGTGTCTATTTTGCCCACATGTACTTATTAATTATAGCTGGGAAAAATGACCTACAATCAAGCACTCTAAAAATTTGAGTCATCTTTGGTAGCAATTTCTCAGTGTCCAAATGACTAAGAACCAACAATTCATTAAGTCAAATAGTTCAGTTTATTCAATTAAGTTATCGAGGAGAGTCATCAGAGAGCTACTGTGCCCAAAAGCTGATGGGTGTTTTATTACACTTTTTCTAAAGCCTCCATTAACCTAGAAAAACTCGTGTTTTTTAAGCACTTCCTAAGTCCCTGGGATTGTGTTTTAGCTGTGCTACTTAAATCCTCACAACAACTCTCCCTGTGACCCACGTTTTAGATGAGCACAGAGAGAGGTAGAGCCCTGTCCAACGCCACACAGGAAGGTGGAAGAGCCCAGATGAACTCAGGCAGGCCCACTCTGGAGCCTGCTGCCCCAAGCACTTCCCTAAAGGCACACGTGACTGCTGGCCAGGTAACTGAAGCCCTGCCTTGGCATAGGTATCTAAACAGTTTCTCAGAAAACTCTGGTCCTGTACCAAGATTCTCCTTTGAGGTGGCCACTCAGGGGCATAATGCCCCCTCTGGTTTTCTAGACAAAGTGAACAGATCTGCTTGGCACATAGTAGGTGCTCAATAAATATTTGCTGAATGATTGAATAAATTAATGCATGATTTTTAGACATTCTGCTGCCTAACCTTATGACAAACTTGATTCCGACAATAATATAAATGGGAATAAATCATACCTATGCCCCAGAGGATACTGACTATTACACAGCACATTAAAATACTTGGCTGTAGACTGAAACAAAGATGCACTCAGTAAACATTAGGTTTTGCCATGATTTCCATTAATAAAGAATGAGGGGTAAGGGTGCTTGCTGTGCAATGCTGTAAAGTCTCTCCTTGGAGTCTGGCTGTGTTTTGGTTCCACTATTAAATTTTAGACAGATGAGACAGAATACATCAATTAACAGGGAGGCAGGAGATATCCATTGTTTATACCTTGAACACCCAGCATTTGAAACTTTATCTGTCTTTTCCCTACAGCCAGCAAGTCATATGAGAAGCAGGTGGGTAAGAACAGTCTTAGAAAGCATGACAGTTCCTCTGAGGGAGAGTGGCCTCCAGGATGAAGACATTGTGGAAAAAGGCTGGAGTGCTGAAAAAAAAAAAGGGTACTCAAGGACCACAGAACATGCTAGGGAATACTTACCCATGGGGATGACGTCTGCTAAACACTCTTACTTGCTGCCAGCCCAGACATAGGTCAGAATGAGGTGAAGATCCACATTCCCTTTGGGAAAAACAGTGTCTTAGTCAGCTTGGGCTGCCATAACCAAAAAACCACAGTCTGGCGGCTTAACCAACAGACACTCATTCTTCACCCTTCTGGAGACCAGTGGATTTGCTTCCTCCTGGTGAGAGCTGTTTTCCTGATTTGTAGATGGCTGCCTTCTCTGTGTCCCCACATGGTGGAAAGACAGAGTGATCTCTCTCTTCCTCTTCCTAATAAGGCCACAGGCCTATCAGATTAGGGCCTCCACCTTTATCACCTCATTCAATCTTGATTACCTTCTACAGACCCGTATCTCCAGATAGAGTTGAATTGTGGCTTAGGGCTTCAACGTGAGTTTGGTAGGGGGACACAATTCAGCAAATAGCACATAGCCAGATCCACGAATACCACCAGTCCCTAGAATGACACAAGATTCTTCTCAGATCACCACCCACTCCAGACCTGGGGTCACCTGCTCAAACACCCATAAGGACCAGGGAGGAAGGCAAGACTGGGCTTTCGACACAGACACACTTTTTTTTGCACACCAAACATTCTGGTATGTTATTGCTTTCAACAAAGACATGTATTCTCTTACCATTTTCCTTAAAATATGTGTCTCTCTTGGTCAGTCTTTCCTATTACCATGTCAGAGAGTGAAGTGAGTGCGAAGAGCTTCTACTACAAAAGACGCAGCAGTGCCAGCATGATGGCAGATGGCTGCCGATCAAGGCCTCTGTGGCAGGGACACAGGAAGTAGTGAGGGATGTAGGTCCTGTGCTGCCAGCCAGTCTCACTGCTCCCTAGAAGCCAGATACCTCAATCTTTAGGTGGAAACTCTCAATTCTGAATGTAGACTTAAAACGGTTTTAAATCCTGTTTCAAATAAGCAAAACATACCAACACATTTCTGGCCTGTGTCTGGCACACACGTGTGAAATGATGCAGGTATGACAGTGCTCTGAAGAAAAGCACAGCAGGCTGAGGCGGGAGAGTGGTGCACTTAGTTGCTCTTTTAGGTAGGGAATATTTCAACAAAAGGACTATTCATTCACCTGGTGTCTACATCAAGGAGGGAAGCCAGCATCTCCTTGGCTTCAATACTTTCTTAAAGGCTTATTTAGACATGCCAGGAGGCCAGACCTAAGGGAAGAGAAATAGAGGTAAAATGTCCAGCTTCACCACAGAAAATATGCTGTGGGCTGGAGCCAGCCATGCACAGGAGAGCCAGCCTGTGAGACACAGGCAGACACACAGAGAGAGCGAGGGGAGAGGGCGGTGGGATTTAGTAAGGAGAAAGCATCAGTCATCTAACGGGATTTTTTTTTTTTTTTTTTACTGAAGGCAGGCCAAGGTGAGTAAACATCACCTGAGGGATGCTGGCAGTTGAGAAATCCAATCAGATACCGAGCATAGGGCTTTCTGGCTACACTGACTTAACAGGATTCTTGCTGAAACTGGACAATGCAAAGATGAAGTCAGGGCGTAGTGGAGAAGAGAGTTCACAGCAGACTGAGTAGAATTTGGTCAAGAAAATCCTTGCCACTGCTTCCAGGGTAAGCAGCCAGTGGCTGCTGCCATTGCCCTGATAGGAAGGAAGACTGCTCTGGAGGAGCTGGGAGTGCCTTTTGGGGTTCTCATTTCTAAAGCAGAAGTTGCTCAATAAGACTGCTTGTCCTGGCTAGGCAGCTCAGCTGGTTAGAGCGCTGGCCCAATGCACCAGGGTTGCGGGTTTGATCCCAGGTCAGGGCCCATACCACCAAGTACAACCAGTGAGTGCATGGATAGCTAGAACAACAAACTGATGTTTCTCTCTGTAAGGATGAATATATTAAAAGTAAAATAACAAAATAAAAAAAGACTGCTAAAAAGATGCCAAGTGCGTTTGGCCACAAGGGTTCCAACCCACAGCTCACAGACCACATGTGGCTCAGCATGACTATAAATGCAACACGACACAAAATTATACATTTACTTAAAGTCTTTTTTTTTTTTTTGTTTTGCTCATCAGTTTTCGTTAATGTTTGTGTATTTCACATGTGGCGCAAGACAACTCTTCTTCTTCCAGTGTGGCCCAGAGACCCCAAAAGGTTGGACACCCTGGGTAGAAGATAAAGCCTCCCAGGTCGAGGTGTAGCCCTCCCTCCCCAAGCTCCCAACCACTTCCAACCCCAAACAGTCCTTGCCCTGCCTGCTTCTTTTTGAATGCCAACCAACCCTGTTCCCAGAGTTTTTTAAGTACTGAATCCAGGGAAGGTCACATAATTAAGAAGTGACAGACTTGTCACTGGAACCCACATTTTTGATTCCAGGACCCCAGCTCTGGTTAAGTGCCAGGTTAATATACCTTAGCCCATGATACTAGCCCAGGTATGGAAGGCCTGACTCAGTCAGCTACACGATTCTTTCTATTGTCCTCTATGGCAAACTCGCTCTCCTGAGTTTCCCTGCCTGGGACACCCCCCGGGACCCTACTGCCAACACAAGCCAGGAAGGGGTGGCAGGCCAGGTTCGGTCCCGCCTCTGCTCCGTGGCTGCGGCTACATGAAAGTCACCTCCCCTGCCAGCGTTTTAACTTAGGAGCTGGGGCAAGAGCCCTAGCGCTCGGAGGGGAAGGGCAGAAGCGCTGCACGGGAAGTAAGCGCACAACCAAGGTCAGCGACCGGGACTGGGCCATGGAGACGCACCGTGGACACGCCGCCATAGCTACTCGCCACCACATGCGCCCGAAGGATCGCGCCCGGGTACACCCGCCCGAAGTCCAAGCTGGAGGCGCCTGGCGGCCACACTTCCCAGAGCGCCCACGCCGGGCCCGGGGACGGAGCCCGGATTCCCTGGAAGGGGTTGTCGCTGAAGGTCTCGCGGAGGTGGCTCTGCGGGGGCTGACGGAAGAAGGGGCTTCAGTCTCAGGCATCTTTCTTGCCTCGGACTCGGCCCGGCCCGTATCTCCCGTGCTCTGAATCTCCGTGTCCATGACTGTGAATGGGGGACATTAACTCGTTCACTGCCGTTCACACATTCATATATTTTTTAAAAAAGCCGCATATCGAGTCCTCCACTATGCCATTTCTGCTATGCATTGGTGTTACCACACTGGTGAGCAGGTGCTTGCTTTCATGGAATTTACATTCTACCAAGAAGGCATACAGTGGACAAAATAATTGCACAAATAACGTCATCACCTCTTTCATAAATGCTGTGAAAGGTTCAGAAGAGAGGACTTTACCCTCTCAGGGTGGAAGTGGTGGCTGAGGGGAGGTTTGAAGGCAACATAGAGCTAACCCCGGGGAATTGGGGGAGAGGGTTCCGAACAGAAGGAACAGCAGGTGTCCAGGTCCTGAGGCTTGGGAGACCAGGGCGGGGGTGGGGGGGGGGTGGGGGGGAGGATATGTTTGAGAGACAGAAGGGAGCCAGTGTGGCCCAAGTGCAGGGTGTGAAGATTGGGAGAGAAGACCAGAGAGGTGGTGAAACCAGAGAAGCCCATGACCATGCTGCCTGTCACCTACCAGACCCAATAAGCAGAGACAGGGATTGAATCTTTACAGGTGCTTTATTCAGATGGCCAGCGTTCTGAGAAGATGGTGGGTTTGCACCCTAACAGACCGTCTTAAATTCCATTTTAAACTGACCCTTTTTATAACGAGAAGAAAAGTGTAGGTAAAGGGTTTGGAATTTGGGGGAAAAGTTAATCAGATAAAAAGCTGCAGCAACCCTGGCTGGTGTGGCTCAGTGGATTGAGTGCCACCTGCAAACCAAAGGGTTGCCAGGTGATTCCCAGTCAGGGCACATGCCTGGGTTGTGGGCCAGGTCCCCAGTGGCGGGGGGGTGTGAGAGGCAACCACGCATTGATGTTTCTCTCCCTCTGTCTAAAAATAAATAAATAAAATCTTTTTTTAAAAAAGCTGCAGCATTCTCTCATCCATGTCCTGGGTGGTGGTCTTCATCTGTATCCTTGGCAGTGGACGTCTCACCCTGGAGCATGATGGTTCAGATACCACCTTGATGGTTTGCAGGCCTCCTGAGGCACAGAGCTGGAACTGCTTATGGTCTCCTGGAGTCAGAGTGGGTCATACCTTCAGTTCCTGGAACAAATACTTTTTATGTACATTGATTACTAAGCATATTAGCTATTACCTAAAACTAAAATTCCAACATTTGAGTCCCCCATCAGTGGGACCATGTAGGAAGGCTTGCTTGGAGACCCTGGTGGGAATTGAGGATTTTATTCTAGGAGCAATGGGAGACCAATAGTTTGGGGTTTTAAATAATGACAGTGTTTTGAGGCTAGGAAGCTTTGTGGAGTACATATCTCAAGAACACTAGAGGGCAGCAGTGAGATAAGCTGTGAGCCCCTGGAGTAATCTGCGGCTGCAGTAATTGTAATTCTTGTGATGGTGGCAGTCCCGAGGGAGTGAGTCAGATTCCTGAAGCATCATCAACTGTGCCCTGGGGTTGATGGGGTTGGGGGTGAAGGTGAGAGCAGGCAAGAAGAACTCATTAGTAAAAGGGGGGTGATAACATCTGCAATAGGTGCCATTGTTATTTTAAAAGAGGCAAAACTGAATGCCTGACACATAATAAAGGCCATGCACACTAATTTAGGAAATAGTAAAGACTTCCTTTGCCATGCAAAGGATGGCTTGGTTGGTTGGAGCTGTTGGAGCATCGTCCTGTTCACCAAAAGGTTGCAGGTTGTTACCTGCTCAGGAGTGTATGAGAAACAGCTGGTTGATGTTTCTCACATCCGTGGCCTCTCTCCCCCTCTCCCTCCCTCCATCTCTCTCTCTCCCTCTCTTCCCCTCCCTCCCTTCCTCTCTTTCTAAAATCAATAAACACATCCCCCAGTGAGGATAAGAAATATATATTAAAGACTACTTGTATTCAGAGCAGTGTTTATAATGGCAAAACCTAAAAATAATCTAGGTGTCAATCAACAAAATAAAATGATGGATAAATGTCACAGAGATGATGTTGAGCCGAAAAAGCAAGTGGCAGTATATCATTTTCATAAATTATAAAAACATGCAAACAATACCATAAAAATTAAGGATATATACATACACAGTGAAGTGTAAAGAAATGCTTGAGGTTTGGATAAACACCAAATTCAGGATGCTAATTACTCACTCAGGGAGGCTGGGTAGGGGTTGGAGACAGCTGAGATGGGGAAAGTCACAGGGGGCAAAAACTGCAGGCTTTAATGTACTTTTAAAAGAACAACTGAAAAAATAGCCATTCTTGAAGTATTGAAGCCTAGCAAATGTTTTCATATATAATTTTATTTATTTTTAAAGATTTTATTTATTTTTAGATAGAGGGGAGAGAGGGAGAAAGAGAAGGAGAGAAACACTAGCGGGAGAGAGAAACACCAATTGATGGAGAAACATCAATCGATTGCCTCTCACGGGAGGCAACCCAGGCACGTGCCTCAACTGGGAACCCAACTGGTGACTTTTCGCTTTGCAGGATGATGCCCAACGGGCAGTTTCCATAAATAATTTTAAATGAATACATGCTCATTTTTAAGCAGACCTACTGCCTGTATAGTGTTTCTATTTTAATTTACATTCATCTATAAAGATTTTTACTTTAGGTATAATCTAGCTATAGTAAAGTGTACAAATCTTAAGTGTATGTCTCAAAGAATTTTACAAATCTATACACTTGTATGAACTCCCCCCAGATCAAGGTATAGGTCATTTTCAATACTTTAGAAGGTTCCCTCAGTGCCACTACCCCACAAACCCCGTTTCCGCCCCCGACAATACCACAGCCCTTGCCGGAAACCGCTGATCTGTTACATTAGATTGATTTTTCCTGTTCTCGAGCTCTATAAATGGCACCGCACAATGTGTTCTCTTTGCTGTCTGGCAGCTTTCATTCATTACTATGTCTGTGTGATTCATCTATGCTGTTGCATGTATCAGTGGTTGGTTCATTTTTATTACCAAGGAGCATTTCATTGTTTGCCTAAAGCACAATTTATCCACTCTCTTCTCATTGAACATTTGCCATTTCCAGTTTGGGGCTCTCATGCATGAAGCTGTTGTGAATAATTCTCATCCATATAATCTGGTGGATGTTTTATTATATGAGATACATGGGACTTTACTTTGTGATTCTTTACTTTTTAAAAAATGCTCCTGAGGGCTGGGGGAGGGTGGGCTGGGGGAGGGGAAAAAGGCAGAAAACTGTACTTGAACAATTAAAATTTAAAATAAATAAACAAATGCTCCTTATTGTTACTCAGTATGACTGCATAATTAAATTGTGACATGAACCTGCTCAGCGCACCACACAGTGCAAAACCCCACAAGACAACAAAACGGTCAGAAGAACTGCTCTTTATAGGATCTTGGCATCTGCGAGCAGGTTTGTCATTACATGACCTTGAGGCAGGAGGTTGGTGTCGCTATCCCTGTTTCACAGAAGAGGGAGTGGATTCCGGCATGTAGGGTGACTTTGTCTAAAGTCTTAAAGTTAAAAAGGGCAGAATCCCAAGATGGGTCAGAGGAGGCTTCATCCTTGAGTAGGGCAGGAAACACAGAAGCAACCTGTGTCCAGCCCTGTTCAGAACACAACTGTGCGTCTGTGCCCAGCATGAGCTGTGGAGTCACCATGGGTGCGGCAGGAGCCCCTAGAACTAGAGGCAAAGTCATCAGCACCGAGCAAGAACAACACTACCTCGAATACCCACTCCCACACCCGCCCAAAGATTGGCCCAGTGAACACGAGTGGACAGCAGGGCAAGAATGCAATGAGAGGTTGTTGGAGCCTGGAATAGGTGCCATTTGGGGGGAGGGCAGCAGCAGGGTGACCAGGAAGGGGGATGGAAGACTTAGGCTTTCAGTCCACACTGGTGACCCTGGTCAGAGGAGATCCTAACTTCCAGAGAAGGGCCAAGGGCTAATACTTTAAATGTACTAATATTTTCTGAATAGGCAATACATGCGCCTGGTTAACAAGCCATTCACGCAGTACAAAAGGAGATAGAGCCCCAGCCAGGTAACTCAACTGGTTGAAGCATTGTCCCTATACGCCCAGCTTGTGGGTTTGATCCCTTGGTCAGGGCACGTACAAGAATCAATCAATGAGTGCATAAATAAGTGGACAACAAATCCATGTTTCTCTCTCTCTTTCTCTGTCTCTCTGTCACCTTCTTATCTCTCTAAAATCAATAAAAATGTATTTGAAAAAAAGAGATGGAGTGAAAATTAAGTGTCCTTCCCACTCTTTTTTTTTTTCAACTACATGCCCCAGTGTCTTGAATGTCTTTCCGAAGATATTTATGCTTCACGTGCTGTCGTCTGCTATGCACTCTGTTGCTCCCTGTTTTCGTCTCAATATCCTGAGGTGGTCCATCAATATCTCCGGAAATAGAGTCGTGATAGTGAATCAAATTCTACAGGCTGTGGGCCTGCCCTCCCCCTCCTCTCTGTCCTCATTTCCCCCCACTTTCTCCCCTGGTTCATGTTGCTCGAGGCACACAGGTCTTCTTGGTGTTCCTTGAACACATCCAGTACACTCCTGCCCCAGGGCCTTTGCACTTGCGGTGCCCTCTTTTCCTTCTGTCTGGAATGTTCTGTCCCCCCATATTCCCATGCTTTATTCCTTTACTCCTTCACATCTTTACTCAAAGTCCTCTTCTCACTTTGACCCTCCTTGATGTCCCTATTACAATTAACCCCCTTTCACCCTGGCTGGTGTGGCTCAGTGGATTGAGAGTCAGCCAATCCATTGAAAGGTCATCGGTTCGATTCCCAGTCAGGGCACATGCCTGGGCTGCAGGTCAGGCCCTCAGTTGGGGGTGTGTCAGAGGCAACTGATCGATGTTTCTCTCTCTTCCTTCTCCTCTCTCTAAAAATAAAGAAATAAAATCTTTATTTAAAAAAGAACAATTACAACCCCCCTCAATCCTAGACAGTCCAATACCCCTTAAATGCCTTACTTGGTGCCCGAGTGCCCATCACAGTGCAACATGCTCAGCATTCCACTTATTTGTTTTGTTTATTGTCATCTTGCCCCATCCAGGTGCGAGCTTCTGAAGGTAGTGACTTGGTTTTGTTCCTTCCTTAACCCCAGCCTCTGCAGCAGCGCACAGTGGGCTCTGAAGACCTGTTCCTGGAAAGAACATGTGGGTGATTGTAAAGCTGCCTCAAAATTTTTTTCTCCTCCAGGCTTATGGAAATGTAACTGACAAGTAACACTGTGTAAGTTTTAGGCGATATAGTAATATGTTGTGAAATGATTACCATAAAGAGGTTAATTAACACGCAGTCATCTGTGTGTGTGTGTGTGCGCGTTCGTGTGGCAAGAACATTAAAGATCTACTCTCTTGGCAGCTTTTAAGTACGTAACACAGCATTGTTAACTATGATCACCATGCTGTGTATTAGATCTCCAGAACAGAACTCATTCATCTTATGACTGAAAGCGTGCACCCTTAGACCTGCATCGCCCCTTTTCCCCACTCCTAGCCCCTGGCAACCACCATTCTACTCTGTTTCTATGAGTTCTACTCTTTGATTCCCCATATAAGTGAGATCATGCCGTGTTTGTCTTGCTTCATTCTTTTTAAAATTTAAATTTTTTATTTATTGATTTTAAAGAGATAGAGGAAAGGAGAAAGAAAGAGAGAGCGTGTCCGAGAAACATCCATTTGTTGTTCCACTTATTTATGCATTCATTGATTGATACTTGTATGTGCTCTGACTGAGGATTGAATCTGAAACTTGGCATATTGGGACAACGCTTCAACCAACTGAGCTACTCAGACAGGGCGCTTCATTCTTTTTAAGGACCATGTTATATTCCATGGTGTGGTGGGCTGAAGAATGACACCCAAAGATACCCAATTCCTGCTCCAGAACCTATAAATTTGTTGTCTTGTATGCAAAAGAGACTTTGCAGATGTGATTAAGGATTTTGAGATGGGGAAGTTATCCTGGATTATCCCAGTGGGTCCAGTGTGCATGCAAAGGTTTTCATAAGAGGAAGGCAGAGGGAGATTTGAGTGCAGAAAGCAATGTGGCAAGTGAAGTGGGATGGAGGGAGGGGCCAAGAGTCAAGGAATTCAGGCTGCCTCTGGAAGCTGGCAAAGGCAAGGAAAGGAGCCTCCAGCGGCAACACAACCCTGCTGACACCTTGATCTTGACCTAGTGACACTAATTTCAGTTTTCTGACCTCCAGAACTGTGAGAGGTAAATGTGTGTCACTTAAGCCTCCCAATTTGTGCTAACTTGTAACAACATCCATGGGAAAATAATACACATGGTATAGATGTCCTATGCTTTATTTTCCAGTCCACTCCTGGTGGACAGGTAGGCTATTTCTCGTCTTTACTATACGGGCACCACTACCTGTGACTCTCAGCTGAGGAGATTTTACCCCCAGGGGACATCAGGCAATGTTTAGAGACATTTTTGGTTGTCATGGCTGGGTGGGCTGTGCTATTGGCACCTCCTGCATGGAGATCGAGGGATGCTGCTAAACATCCTGCAGTGCACAGAGCAGCCCTCACAGCAAAGAATGATCTGGCCTCACATGTCCATGGCGAGATTGAGAAACCCTTGTCTATTTATAAGATACATTCCTAGAAATATGTCTGCTGAGTCAAAGGGTGTGTGCTTTAAAAATGTTGTAGGCACTGCCACATTGCCTAGGGGTAATGTTAACTTTGGGAATGTGCTCAGTCCCTAAGTAGCTACACACCAACTCTGAGATGTTGGTGTGGGTGGTGTGGGTCCCCTCAAACCTGGAGTCAGCTGCTTTGTGAATTTGATGGGTAAATAGCTATGGGGCAGGCATTGAAGGATTCATTCATTCAATAGCTGAGTCTTGAGCACCTGTCAGGTGCAGGATGAAGCCAACCAATCTCTACCCTCACAGGGCTCCCAGTCTAATGGGGGACATTGACTAGAAAACAAACCATGTGATACATGGACAGACTGGGCATTGAGTGTGTTGGCCTAGAGAAGTCAAGGATGGCTTCATGGAGGAGGTAACTTTTAGCTGTGGTGATGGTTAATTTTGTGTCAACTTGACTGGGCTAAAGAATGCCCAGATGGCTGGCAAATATTATTTCTAGGTGCATCTGTGGACTCTTCCATGTCTCTGGAAGAGATTAGCATTTGATTCAGTAGACCGCGTAAAAATGACCGCTCTCCTAACACAGATGGGCATTATCCAGTCAGTCCACCGAGGGCTTGAACAGAACAAAAGGCCAAGGAAGAGGAAATTCGCTCTGTATGATTGAGCTGAGACATCCATCTACTGCCCTTGGACATCAGAAAGCCTGGGTGTCTGGTGTTTGAATTCTGTCTGGGACTTATGCCATTGGTCCCTGATTCTTAGGCTTTCTGACTTGGACTAAATTACACCACTGGTTTTTTGGGTCTCCTGCTTGCAGATGGCAGATGGTCAGACTTCTTGCCTCTGTAACTGTGTGAGTCAATTCCCATTATACAGGGGTGGGCAAAAGTAGTAGGCTTATAGTTGTATGTGAAACACAGTTTGTTTTTGTGTATTTTTCCATATGAACATCTGTAAACCTACTTTTGCCCCCCTCTGTGTATCTCCGTATATGTGTCCTGCTGGATCTGGTTTCTGGAGGACCCTAATGCCCCATTGCTGCACTGGATGCTCACCACATGCTCTCTTCCCACAGGAGTCTGCGTGTTCCTTTCCAGATTATAGGAGTCACCCACCCTTTTATTCACCAAACCCAGCTTCAGGTCCCAACCAGGTGGGCTTCTATGAAGTCCCTTTATTATCGAGGGTTCCAGAAAGTCCTGAGAAGTGCTCACACATTCTGCAGGCACAGCCTCCACCCCCAACCAGGCTCTCTCCTGTTCCCCTCAGGTCTGTCTGAGAGCCGTTTCTCCAGGCCATGGCAGGCCCATTACACAAATTACTCCATTTCCTCTGCGCAACAACACTAGGCGAAAGATGCTGCCATTCCATTTTATAGATGGTGAAGCCGAGGCCCAGGAAGACTAAGTGACTTGCCCAAGGTTATGTGGCAGAGCAGGGATTTCACATCAGCTTTGCCAGACTCTGAAACTGGAGCTGGTTCTCACTGTGCTGGTTGGACAGGGGGCGGGGCACAGAGGTGGGGGAAGATGGTCAAAGGTGGGCATGTTTACGACATCATAGGCCTGGCCCTGGGTCAGGAGGGGTGGCTTAGAATGGAGGGCAGAGTCTGATTTGTAGCTTGACTCTGGGTCTGGGGCAGAAGGGTCTGGTCATCAAGGTACGCCCTCCAAGGTCTTCATGATTCCCCAGGGCCTGGGATCTCATACTATTACTTTAAAAAAACCCATTCTTGTCCTGGCCAGTGTGGCTCAGTGGGTTGGGCATCATCCTGCAAGCCAAAAGGTTGCGGGTTTGATTCCCAGTCAGGGCACGTGCCTGGGCTGAGGTTCTGTCCCAGTCAGGGCTTGGTTGTGTCACATTCAGGTGCCTACGAAAAGGCAGCCAATCGATGTTTCTCTCCCTCTCTTCCCCTCTCTCTAAATCTTAAAAAAAAAAAAAAAAGAACCGTTCTTTTTTTGAAGATAGCAAAAAGAAGTCATTCACAAAACTTTTTTTCCCCCAAAGTACAGCTTTTCATAAAAAGCAATGACCACCTTTATTTAATACATGCTCTGGTACATAGGTGTGTGGGGGGGTGCTGCTGAGCACTTGGGGAATCCCAGGGGCCCGGGCTGTCCCTGTGCTCAGCACTCCTCTGTGGAATTGTTGTGGACCTTCTGGCGAGCCTTCGAGGGCCCAGGGGTGGCTGGGGCGCCGGTGGGTGTCGGGGCCAGGTTCACCCAGCCGGGCCCACGGGGCAGCATGTGGCTTTCGTTGAGTCTGCAGACACGGTAGTTTTCATAGTGGACACTGTGGGTGATGTCCTTCAGGTCTTGGAGGTGGGAGCTGGGAGATGGATGGCAGGTCAGCTTGGGCTGACCGCTGAGACCCCCAGGCCCACCATAGCCCCTGGGCTACTTGCAGCCTCACCGGATGAGCAGGTCTCTCAGGAGGGCGAACTCACAGTGCGCCATGTTCTCCACTGCAAGATAGGACACTGAGCACCAAATAAGTGCCCACTGTATGCTGCACAATACCTGGCACCCACTATCGCCCTTCCCCTATCTTTTCCCACCTCCCATTCTCAAGTCATTCATTCATGCATGCATTCATCGCTGTGTCCCCAGTGCCTGGTACAGATGGCTCCTACAAACAGTTGTTAAATCAATGAGTCCACTGATCATTTATTATTATATACTAAATAATGGCTACATTATCATATCTATATTATACCATATCTATATACACATTCCATATGTATACATTACATTATATGTGGTATATACATACGATAATATAGTATATACATAAGATAATATATATTATGTTCTACTTTAAATACTTATTTCGATATAGCAGGGGCTCAGGCTTTGACCACTGCTCCTTTACCTTCTAGTCTTATCCTCAGCAGGGCCCTCCTCAGGTAGCACCCCTTTCCCACCCCGCACATTTCCTTCACTGTGCTTCTCCCATCAGTCATTGTCTTGCCAGCTCTATGAGGACAAGGACACTCTTGGTCCTACTTTTACTGTCTCCTCCTTAGGAACTGCACGTAGAATGCCCAGCACATAGTAGGCCTCTCAACAAATTCTGGTGCATAAATAGGGTGCCTTCTGGGTGCTGGGCACTGTCCAAAGTGGTGGCTCTGCCCGTTTCAACCACCCTATGAGGTCGCTGTTACCATCACACCCATTTTTGCTGTGAGGAAACTGAGGCTCAGAGAGTCAATAACTTTCCTGAGGCCTCCCAGCTGCAAAGAGGGCTTGATCTCAGGTCTCTGTTCCTGGGCCGTGGGCTTAGTCACTGGGATCGTGTGATGGGTGCTGAGTGTTCCAAAGACGATAAGATGTACCCTGGTTTCCAACCCATTCTCACCTGTGTCCTCCCCAAATACCTGCACTGACCTTCAATGATGCCCCACTTTGTCTTCCGGCTCAACACACACTTCCCGTTCACCAGGTGCTCTCTGTCAGCCCCGACCACAGCAAAGGGAATCCGGTCCTTCAGGGAGGGGACAAAACCGGAGGGTTGGCCCCACCAAGCAGGTGGAGAGAGAAGATCCCAAGGGGGTGCTGTCATTGGTGGGAAGAGAAAGTGGTACAAGGAGCACAAGATAGCTAATGAGTTAGAAGATGCAAAGTCAAATCAGTGCCTAAGTTTCCTCATCTGTAGAGTGAGAGCTTTAATAGTGCTGACACAGAGCTTTGTGAATGTTTGGAAAGTGCTTAGCGTTGTCAAGGGTTACCAGAGTAACCCTTGCAAACTGTGTCATTACTAATAAATAGCCATGGTACTAAAATCTTGCTAACATCAATTTCTTACCTTACCTATAAAATAGGAACAGTAATCACATTCAACAGTTACCAGGATAATTTCGTAAGCCAGGGGATGGCCCTCACGGCTCACGGGCCAGCTCAGCTCACCTCCCGTTTTCCTCTGTAACGTTTATTGGCACACAGCCCTGTGCACTCAGTTACTCTTGTCTATGTGGCTTTTGAGCAACCACAGCAGAGCTGAGGAATTGCGACAGAGACCGCTCGGCCCACACAGTCTAAAATGTAGGGTGGGGCAGAAGTAGGTCTATAGTTGTTCATATGGAAAATAATACAATAATTAATACATAATAACACAAGAATAAACTGTGTTTTGTGCGCTTGCAGTTGTAAACCTGCTTTTGCCCCACCCTGTTTTTACCATCGCCTGGCCTATCACAAAAATGTTTGCTAAACCCTCGGCCCTGGCTGGGCAGCGCAGTTGGTTGGAGCATCGTCCTGATACGCCAAGGTTGTGGATTTGAACCCCGATCAGGGCACATACAAGAATCAATGAATGAATGCATCAATAAGTGGAACAACAAATCGATGTCTTTCTCTCTCCCTTCCTCTCTCTCTCAAATCAATAAGTTAAAAAAAAGTTTGCTTAACCCTGTCATAAATTCTAGTTGTTTACTTGCTCCTGGCCAGCAGCAGAGATTCAAGCTTGTAAACTTCAAAGTGCTGTTTATGGGTTTGTTTTTATTTCTAGAGTTAATTTATAACAGGGAATAATATTGATGCTAATAATAATAACAACCATTTGTTGCACATTTATTATGTGTTGGCTGGTAGTAACTAAATGCTCAATAAATGTTATGTTGGATGATTTATTGAGTTTTTAATTTGAGAATGTGTTCTTTGTATTCTCCCAGCTCTGTTCCAGTGGTGGCCAGGCTGCTGTCTTTGCCCACCTCAGGACAGAACGCAGAGGTGGTAAAGGCCAGGGCGCTCAACTCTCACAGGAAATCCTGTTCATTGCTCCAGTGGGGAGGGAAAGAAGGAAAGTGTAGAGAAATTGGGTGCAGGAGGGGAGGCAGGGCCTCTGTGCACTGCTGTGTGGTTTGTGCACTGCACAGAGACACTTGGTCAGGAGGCTGTGCAGGGTGGAAGTCAAGGGTAGGCCCCCTTTGTGAAGCAGCTGTTGCTTTTTTCTTAAAAAAAAAAAAAAAGATTGTATTTATTTATTTTTAGAGAGAGGAGAAGGAAGGGAGAAAGAGAGGGAGAGAAACATCAATGTATGGTTGCCTCTCATGTGGCCCCATTAGGGAACCAGCCTGCAACCCAGGTACGTCCAGGCCATGTTCGATGCCCTGACTGGGAATCGAACTGGTGACCCTTCGGTTTGCAGCCCATGCTCAATCCACTGAGCTACACCAGCCAGAGCATGCTTTTTTCTAATCCAAGCAAAAGTACTGTGTAGGTGAGCAGGGCCCCTTGGGAAGAGAGTTGAGACCTGGTGTCTATGGATGATGGACCCCAGGCCTCACCCAGGTGTTTTGCTCACTCCAGATAGACTGACATTGAATGCTTCATGAGGAGAGCAGCATGGGGGCTTGGAGTTGGAATTCAGTTAATTCAGAGAATGTGAAGATGTGAGCTATTTCCCTCTTTGTCTTTTGTCACAGCTTTTTTGAAATATAAATCACATGCTGTAAAATTCACCCTTTCAGAGGTACAGTCCAGTGGCTTTTAGTATATTCACAGGACTGTGCAACAGTGACCACAACCTAATTCCAGAGATTTTTCTATCACCACCCAAAGGAAACCCTCTCTCCTTTAGCAGTCAGTCACTCCCTATCCTTCCTGACCCCCAGCCCCTGGCAAACACTAAGCTACCTCCTGTCTCTATAGATTTGCCCGTTCTGAACATTTCATATAATAAAATCATTCGACATGCGGCCTTTTATGTCTGTCTGCCTTCTTCCACTGAGCATCATGTTTTCAAGGCTTGTGCATGTTGCAGCATCCATCAGAAATTCATTCTTTTTTATGGCTACAATATTCCATTGTGTGGATACACCACTTTTTTATACATTCCCAAGTTAATGGACATTTGGATTGTTATGAATAATTCTACTATGAACATTTGTGTACAAGTTTTTATGTGGACATAGGTTTTCATTTCTTTTGGGTCACATGGTAACTTAGTGCTTAATCTTTTGAGGAACTGTCAGACTGTTTTCCAAAGTGACTGCACCACCTGACGTTCCCACCAGAGGTGTGCGAGAGTTTCAATTTCTCCACATCTTCACTAACACTTGTTGTTGTCTGTCATTTCGATAATAGCCATCCTAGTGGGGATTAAGCATCTTGTGCTTTTGATTTGCATTTCCCTTATGATGTTGAGCACCTTTTCATATGCTCATCAGCCAGACTTATGAATTCTTCAGAGAAATGTCTATTCAAGATTGTTTGCCCATTCTTAAATTGGGTTGTATTTTATTGTTGACTTGTAAGAGATCTTTATATAATCAGGGTACAAGTCCCTTTTCAGACATAGCATTTGCAAATATTTTCTCTTATTTATGAGTTGTTAATATGACCTATTTCTTGTTCATCTTAAGTTTTTGGATGATTTATGTCGGCTAGAAATATAGGAATTTTCCCCTAGGTGTAATCTTCAGATGAAAAGATGAATGGAAAGAGAATTGCTGTTCGTCACAGTAGCCTCCCTGCCCCCTGGCCTCCTACCCGGATCTTGCTGTTGAGGATCCTGTCATTGATGTCCTCATCGAAGCACGTCTGTGGGTACACATCGATGCAGTGAGTCCTCAGGTTGTGCTGGATCTGGGGGCCACATGTAGGTAACCTCAGCTAAGCCTATGCACTCTGCCCCCTTCCCACCTGCACCACCCCCAGCCTCGCCCCAGGCACCCAGATCACCCTGCGCCTGAAGTTCTCTCGCTCCTCAATGGTCAGGCTGTCCGCCCGGGCGATCACAGGCACCACGTTCACAGTCCGGCATAGCCGCTGCAGGAACTCAATGTCCAGGGGCCGCAGGCTGCTCAGCCAGGGCAGTGATAGTGGTGACAATGGCAGCAGCAAGTGTGTGAGTGAGGGGGTGCCTGCCCACAGCCCATGCCGGGAACCCCTTCTCCGCTTCCTCCTACTCCTCTCTGCCCTGGCTGGCCCAACCACCTCACCAGTGCCCAGTGGGCGGCACGAAGTATACACAGCAGTGCACCCGGGTGTCGGGGATGTGGCGCTGGCGGGTGATGAGGATCTCTTCCTGCAGGTACTGCTCATACTGTGCATTGATGTAGCCCAGGATGGGGTCCCAGCTGGAGCAGGAGATGGATCCAACTTCAGGACTGTGCCCAGGTGCCTACCCTGGCTCCCTGAGTTCTTTGGGGGGTCACCCCTGCTGATGACCAATTAACATGTTCACCCAGGGTGGAGGATCTTTGGTCTTGCACAACTTGAGGTGCTTCAGCACCCAAGTACACTCTCTACCCCAACTCCCCACCCTCGTTCCCTTGCATCATCAGAGAGGCAAGGGGTTGCCATTCTCAAAGTTGAGGCTCAACTTCTTTGTCTGTAAAATGGGGACAATAAGAACACCTACTTTGGGTTGGGGGAGTGAGCATTAAACAAGAGAAATTGCTGTTGGCCCGGTTCAAACCACCATGGACTTTTGCCTGATTCTGGTAAGGATTTCCTAACTCCACTCCCTGGGCCCCTTCCCTTTGTGGGCTGTTTTCAACAGCAGCCAAGAAGGTCCTTCCAAAAGCAGGAGTTAGATCACATCCTTTTTCTGCTCAGCTTCCAGGAACTGAACAAAAGCCAAAGTCCCTACATTGCCCTACAAGGCCCTGTACCAGCCTACCGCTGCTCCCTGCCTACCCTCTCCTCTCTTCTCCTCCTCCTATTGCTCTTGCCCTGCCAGCCACACCAGCCCACCTACCTCAGAGCCTTTGCACATGTCACCCTCAGCCTTGAACACTTGTTTCCTCATGTCCATATGGCTTATTCTCTCATCTCCTGGAAGTTTGCTCCCAAATGTCACCTTTTCCTGGAGGTCTTCCTTGTTCACTCTGTTTAAAATCACCACCCCTACAGCTCTGTACCCCTTTCACTCTCAGAAATGTCCTGTTTGGATGATAGTGTTCAGGCTCACTCTCTGCACACCTGATTATTTTGTTCCTCTTCCCTCACCCCTGTGACAATGTAAATTCCATGTAGGCTAGGCTGTTCCTCTGTTTTGTTTGTTGCTGTGTCCCCAGTTCTAGAAAAGAGCTCGCATGTAGTAAGTGCTCAGCAAAATATCTTGTGCAGTGTTGGCTTCACTGGAGTGTGAATGGAGCACAGGGCTCTGTACTTAGAAGGGCCATGCATGGTTGAATGTTCTGTGGTTGTGGTCTTACAATTCTTGATAATTAAAAAATATTTTATTGATTATGCTATTACAATTGCCCCAATTATTCCCCATTTATCCCTTTCCACCTGGTACCCACTTTCCCTCCAGCAATCCCCACCCCACTTAGTTAACATCCACGGGTCATACATGTAAGTTCTTTGGCTTCTACATTTCCTATACTATTCTTAACCTCCCCCTGGTCTAAAATAGGTCTATTTTGTACCTGCCATTTATGCTTCTTATTCCCTCTACCTTCTTCCTCATCCTCCCTCCTTCCCCTCCCTACTGATAACCCCCCATGGGATCTCCATTTCTGTGATTCTGTTTCTTTTCTGGTTGTTTGCTTAGTTTGTTTGTTTTTTTTTTTGTTTTTTTTTTTTTTTTAGATTCAGTTGTTGATAGTTGTGAATCTGTTGCCCTTTTAATGTTAATAGTTTTGATCTTCTTTTTCTTTTTCTTTTTCAACATTTTATTTATTTATTTAGAGAGAGAGGGGAAGGGACCTGGCCTGCAACCCAGGTACATGCCCTGACTGAGAATCAAACCAGCAGCCTTTTGGTTCATAGGCTGGTACTCAGTTCACTGAACCACACCAGCCAGGGAAATTCTTCTTTTTCTTAAATAAGTTCCTTTAACATTTCATGTAATAATGGCTTGGTGATGATAAAGTCCTTTAGCTTTACCTTGTCTGGGAAGCACTTTATATACCCTTGCACATTACACTTGATCTTAGCTAAAAGGCCGAGGAGCAATCTGCTCTTCTATTTTAAATGATAGCTCTGCTGGATAGAGTTATTTAGGTTATAGGCCCTTTCTTTTTATCACTTTGAATACTTCTTGCCAGTCCCTTCTTGAACGCAAAATTTCTTTTGAGAAATCAGTTGATAGTCTTAGGGGACCTCCTTTGTAGGTAACTCACTGCTTTTCTCTTGCTACTTTTAAGATTCTCTCTTTGTCTTTAACCTTTTGCATATTAATTATGATGTGTCTTGGTGTAGTCCTCTTTGGTCCAACTTGTTTGGGACTCTCTGTGCTTCCTGAACTTGTATGTTTATTTTCTTTGCCAAATTAGGGAAGTCTTCTTTCATTATTTTTTCAAATAAGTTTTCAATTTCTTGTCCTTCCTCTTCTCTTTCTGGCACCCCTGTGATCTGAATGTTGGTACATTTAAAGTCGTCCCAGAGTTTCCTAAGCTTATCCTTGATTTTTTGAATTCTTTTTTCTTCTTGCTGTTCTGATTGAATGCCTTTTCCTTCCTTGTGTTTCAAATCGTTGATTTGATTCTCAGCTTCATCCTCTCCAGTACTGGTTCCCTGTAGATTTTCATTTCACTTAGTGTAACCTTTATTTCTTCCTTTATGTTTTTGATGTACTCAATGAGTTCTCTGAGCATCCTGATCACCATTGTTTTGAACTCTGTCTCTGATAAGTTGGCTATCTCTGTTTTGTTTAGTTTTTTTTTTTCTGGGGTTTTGTTCTATTCTTTCATTTTGGCCATATTTCTTTGTCTCCTCAATTCAGCAGCCTCCCTGTGTTTGTTTCTATATATTATGTAGAGCTGCTTTGACTCCCTGTATTAGAAAAGGCACCCGTAAATTGTGTAGGGGGAGCCTTAGGTAATCACGAGGGCAGGGCAACCTGCTTCACCACTTTGTGGCTCTGTGTGGGGGAAGGTCTTGGAGAGAGGTAATGCTGCTGCCTGGCTTCTGGAGGTTTGTCTAGCACTTGCCCTGATTCCAGTCACTTCACCCACTTCCTGTTTATGACCGGCACCCTTCCAGCTGTTCCCTAGTGGTGAATCCCAGAGTGGGTGGGTTTGGGCACGTTTTAAGTCCATGTGGGCCCTTTAAACAGAATCTCCTCAAAATCCAGCAGTGTCTTCTGCCACCACAACCCCCACTGATTTTTGCAGCCAGAAGTTATGGGGATCTATCCTCCCAGTGCTGGAAACCTGGGCTATGTGGTCTGGCCTGGGGCTGGAATACCTTGATCCCAATGTATCCCTCTTGATTTTTATCTACACACATGAGTATGGGACTGCCCATTTTGCTACTGCCACCTCTCCACGCCACACCGAATCTCTATGCCTCTCCACCCATCTCAGTGACTCTGCCCCTCCTACCCATCTGGATGAATGTGGCTTCTTTAAATCCTTGGTTGTTGGACTAATTTTCTGAAAGTTCTGGTTATTTGTTTTGAGATATAGTTGTAATTCTCTCTGTGGTTGTGCAAGGAGGCGAAGCGTGTCTATCTATGCCTTCATCTTGACTGGAAGTCCAATTCTTGATAATTTTTGAACAAGGGCCCTCACATTTTCATCACACTGAGTCCCACAAATTAGGCAGCCAATGCCAATTTTGTGTGTGTATGTGTGTGCCTCACCGAGAGCCTTGAACACCTCTGCAAGGTGGGTGTCATCATTTCCAAGTTAGAAAGAAGGAAACTGAGACTCAGAGAGCTTCTGTGACTAGTCCTAGGTTGGGCAGCTAGAAAGTGGCCTAACCCAGGGGTTCTGATTCCGGAGTGTGGGTTTCTAAGCCCTGCTATATTATAACCTTTATTGAGTGCTTACTGTGTGCCAGGCAACAAGCTAAAACTTTACATACTGATGTCCTCCAATCTTGGAGGGAGAAAGGCATATATTCATTATATAGACAAATAAACTGAGGATCAAAGATAACAGCCATGTTGTTATAGGGCTGAGATATTTGACAGGGGCTAGAGGGGTAGGGACCAGGGAAACCAGGGCTCAGCCCTACTCCAGAAGACCCACCACTTGTCGTTGTTGATCTGGTCCCCAAAGCCAGGTGTGTCGGTCACAGTCAGCTTGAGCTTCATACCCTTTTCCTCGATGACTGTGGAGGGAGCATGCAGAGAGGAAGAAATTGGACCTGGTTGGGGCAGGGTGAGGATGAAGGTGAAGCTGGGGGGTCTCACTCACCGTGGGTCACCGAGTGCAGCTGCAGTGTCTGGGGCATGGGCCCCTGTCCCAGGCCTGGTGGGGTGGACTTCCACATCTTGGACCTGAAGAGTGTGTTCACCATCGTGGACTTGCCCAGCCCACTCTGCCCTGGGAGTAACCACATGACAGTAATAACGGTGGACATTTTAGGCAGTGTTTCTCAAACTCCTAAATAAATCTTTTTAGAAAGTAAACTGTTTTCTAAGTATAACATAAATATAGAAAAGTGCATGCTATCTTAAGTGTCCACCTCCATGCTACCTTTTTTCTTATGAGGAAAAATTTGCATAATAAAATAATTAACCAGTAACCATTTAAAGTGAACAATTCAGTAACATTTAGTACATTTGTAGTGTTATGCAACCACCACCTCTGTCTAGCCCCAAAACATTTTTATCACCCCCCAATTAAAGTATAAAGTAGTCATCTTCCATTTCCTCCCCAGCCCCCAACAACCATAAATTTACTTTCTGTCCCTGTGGATTTACCTATCTATATATTTTAGATGAATGGATTCATGCAATATTTATCTTTTTTATGTTTGGCTTCTTTCACTCAACTTAAAGTTTTCAAAGTTCCTCCCTTTTTAAAAAAAAAAAGATTTTATTTATTTATTTTTAGAGGGAAAGGAAGGAGAAAGAAAAGGAAGAAACATCAGTGTTTCTTTCCTCTTACACACCCCGTACTGGGGACCTGGCCTGAAACCCAGGCATGTGCCCTGACTGGGAATCAAACCAGCAACCCTTTCGTTCACAGGCTGGCCCTCAATCCACTGCTCCTCACCAACCAGGACCCATACATGTTGTAGTATGTATCACCTCATTCTTTTTCATGGCCAAATAACATTCCATTGTATGGACAGACCACAGTGTCATTATCCATTCAACCATTGATGGGGAGTTCAACAAGTTTTTATAAACTAAACAACCAGTATACACAGCACCAGATCATGAGACAGAACACTCAGCTCCCCCCAAGCCTACTCATGCCCCCATCTCAGTGACTATTAACCCAGTCCCCAAGAGACAGCCATTCTGACTTCTATCAACAGGGTGCAGTTTTGCCCACCCTTGACCTAGGGAATCACTTAGCATGTGCTCTTTTGTGTATGGCTTCTTTTGCTACTTGGTGAGATTCACCCATCCTGCCTGTGGGGTATGAGGTGCTTTTCCAACTCTGTGGACTATGTCCCCCAGTAGGAAACATCCTACTTTACAACACAGGACATGCCTTTGTGTATATTACTTAAATTGTCCTTAGGGTTGTGCTGTCCAATACACCAGCCACACCTGCTATTGCAACTTGCAAAATGGCAGATATGAATTGAGATGTGCCCTCAGTTGAAAACGCAAGCCAGGTTTTGCAGACTTGGTATGACACAAAGAATATAAAAGGTCTCACAGTTTTTACACAGAGTATGTGTTGAGATGATAGCATTTTGGAACATACTGGATTACATCAAATAGATGATTAAAATTAATTTCTCCTGTTTTATTTTTTTAAAGGTGGCTACTGGGAAATTTAAAAATTACATATGCGGCTCATGTTACATTTCTTTTATACTGCTGCCGTAGAATAACACCCTTAATTGGTGACACGTACTCTGATATTTTGGGTCCTGTTGTCTCTAGTTTGTTTTGTTAAATTAATTTTTTTTAATATTTTATCTATTTATTTATTTATTTTTATTATTTATTTATTTATTTATCTTTAGAGGGGAAGGGAAGGAGAGAAGGAGAGAAACATCAATGTGCGGTTGCCTCTTGTATGTCCCCTGCCGGGAACTGGCCTGGCAATCCAGGCATGTGCCCTGACTGGGAATCAAACCGCGATCCTTTGGTTCGCAGGCCCGCGCTCAATCCACTGAGCTACACCAGCCAGGGCTGTTAAATTAATTTTTGACCTACAAAATTAACTGGGCATGTATAAAAAAGCAATTCCAGATAAACTGACACGTGGAGGACCAATGAAACCGCAGGCACTGTGCTAAGTCAAATGAAGAAACTGAGGCAGAGAAGAGTCAGGGACTGTGCCCAAGATCACACACTGGTGGGATGGTAAGTTCAGGGCCAGAACCAGGATCTGAGTGCGGGCACTCACCACATCCTGCCTCAGCCTCCCCTTTTATTGCTGTTTGGTTCTGGCTGGAGTTTCAAGGACGATTTTTGTCCTTTAACAATTTAGTGTTTCCCAGATTTTCAACTACAACACCCCTGTGAGATACTTCTATAGGCCCCCTTATAACACATGCGGAAACAGAGGCCCCAAGAGGTGAGGCAGCATGCCCTGGCCCATTGGTTGGTCCTCCTGTGAGCCCCTTCCCCTCACTCACCCACCACCATGATGTTGAACTCAAAACCCATCTTCATGGCCTTGATCTTCAGTTGGTCCAGCACGGCCTCAATGCCCACGAAACCAAACATCTCACAGGGCGGGGTCCTGGGGCTGGAGGGCCTTGATGAGCAGGGAGAAGGGGAGCGCCTCAAGGGGTCCATGGGGCAAAAGGCGCAACAATGCTTGTCGTCTGGGTGAGGTGGGGGGAAGAAGATTGCTGGGGCTCCAGAGGGAGACTTCTCGAGTTCTCACTTTCCCATCCTGGCTCCTTAGTTCTGCTTCCAGACATGCCCCCACATTAATTCCCCTAATCTTTCTAACCCCAACCCGCCAGGGCCCAAGGGGTGCGGTGAGAGGTGCCCTGGGGAGCTGCCTCTGGAGGGAGATTGAATTCCATTCCCAATATGCACCAGTCCCAGGGATCTGCTCCTCCCCTAGCCCAGCTCCCACTCCTGACCCACCTATGGCCCAGGCAGACTCTTCTCAGACTCTTCCCCAGCAAAGCCCAGGGGCCAGACCTGTCAGGGACAGAGAGAGAGAAGCAGCCTCCTGTGGCACCTGGAGACCCTGGGTTCCTGTGGGAACTTGAGGGGGTGACCCGGCCTGGTAGATTCTGGTGTTTATAGTGAGGGGGAGGGGAGAGGGTGACAGTTAACTGAAGAATCAGAGCCCCACTCACTTCCTGTGACCCCACGGGGGATGGGGGGGTAGGGCAAGGGATCCCCTACAGCAGGGAGTGGAGCCCAAAGGCAGAGACATGTAAGCTGCTCCTCCAGGCCTTTTCAGGACCTTGCCTTGTAATCCTCACAATGACTCTGGCCTAGCACTATAGATAGGAACCTGAGGTGCTCAGGGCAGCTTCATTGCCCAAGGTCACCTAAATGGTACGAGTGGCAAAGCTGGGCTTCATTCAGCCAGCCTCCCTGGCTTCCAAGTTCATGCCTCTTAACCACTCTGCAAATTTATGACTTAGGGCCAGAAAGCGGAACATCCATGTGTTTTCTTTGGTCTGTCCACAGCTGGCACCATAGTGTTTTAAACTGGCAGCACTGAAAAACCAAATCATTAACTTAGCAAACATTACCTCATACTTAGTCTGAGCATGACATTGTTCATAGGGCCCGAGGAGGGGAACATGTTTAATAATCATCACAGCCCTAGGAAACAGGTGCTGTTACTACACCCAGTTTATGGATAAGAGAGTCAAGGGGGTTGATTGAGGTCACACGGTGAGGAAGTGGCAGAGATGAAATCTGAGGCCATGTGCTCATCTTCTTCAGCCTCTTTACTTGTTCACACAAACATCTAAATTTCTAATGTATCTTAGAGATTGCAAACCCTGACAACTCTAGGCCTAGCCCACAGCTGACTCAAGCTGCCCTCTTTGGCTGGGTCATGTGCACTTCAGTTTGCCATAGTCCTCACCCATCCCTACTGTCCCTGATGTTTCTTACACCAAGCCCACCACACTCACTTCTTTCTTACCTGTTTCCTGGCAGCTGCATTTTCAAGCCCTAAGCACTCCTCTGTCTAAGATGTTGATAAATAATTCTGATAGTATATAGGTTTTGCATATTATGAGATCTCTGTTGCAACTACTCTTCAGCTGCGAAAGCAGAAAATTAAAGGGAAGGGTGTGACTGTATACCATTAAAACTATTCACTGACCCTCACTATATGTACTGGGATGCACCAACTCTGTCCCAATCCACTCACTTAAACTGTCTTGTGCCCCAACCAGCCTTTTGTCCCTCTCTGCCCACAGTCTTCTATTCCCCAACCTTCTACACATCTGACAAGAGGCTTAACCTTCACTCTCAAGGCTTGGAGGCTGGGAGTGGGCTGGGCAGGGCCTGGGGCAGGAGGATTGGGATGGAGCCTGCCCTGAACATGATTCCATTCCCAGCAGAAAAAAATCTCTCAGCCCTGGTTGGTGTGGCTCAGTGGATTGAGTGCTGGACTGAGAACCAGAGGGTCACTGGTTCAATTCCCAGTCAGGGCACAAGCCTGGGTTGTGGGCCAGATCTCCAGTAGGGGGTGCACGAGAGGCAACCACACAGTGATGTTTCTCTCCCTCTCTTTCTCCCTCCCTTCCCCTCTTTCAAAATAGAGAAATAAAATCTTTAAAAAAATTTCTCAAGTTATAGCTCTATAGCTCTCGAGGGATTTGGCAAGGCTGGCCTCATCAAAGCAAATGAGAACTTACGTGCAGATGACCAGAGTGCCGGGAACATGTGGACTGACCTTAAATAGGAGCACATTCTGCTTGTGGGAATGTCTGCTAAGGAAATAGCCTTTCTGCAGAGAAAGCACTGTCTCTAGGAAAACCATCACATGTGAGTGATGTAGAATTCTGAAAAATGTTGGGAAGAAAGCCTCAGTGGGTACCCATATGGGTACCCATAGGGATTGTGAGCTGGAGGGTCAGGTTTGCAGAAAGTGGCAGGCATGTTGCAAGACACTCTTGGCTATGTTGATTGGGAGAAGTGGAGGGTGAAGTGGTCTGAGCAGTGTGAGGTTGGCGGGTGAGCCCAAATGTATACTGAGAACAAAGAACTGGAGGGAATCACAGCCACAAGTTGAGTGAGATAAACACACGGCCACTTAGTGCCTGTTTTCTCATGTGTTACAGAAACTTTTATGTCGATTATTTCAGTCAATCCTCACAACAAGTGGGGTTGGGTGATACTGTTCTCACACACATCTTATAGATGAGGAAATCGAGGCAGAGAGGGGTCAAGGACTGTGCTCCAGGTCACACACTGGTGAATGTTAAGAGCTGGGACCAGGTCCAAGTCTGGGGTCTGACCTGCCTGAACCGCAACTCCATCATTGCCCTTTTGGGGTCTAGGGGCTTCTTGGGTGGTTTGTCTTTTAACACCTTGCAGTATTCCAGATATTCTCTAATGAGAAGGCTTCACTTTTGTGATGGGAAGGACAGACAAGGGACATGGCACCCACGGGTCTGGGCAATGTGAGTCCTGTGGGGAGAGAGGAGACCGTGGGCTTTCTGACCACCCAGCCAAGCCAAGGGGGTAGGGCAGGGGCTGCAGTTTTTGGTTTCCTTCCCTGTTTTTCCAGTGGAGATAAAATTCACATAATGTGAAATTAACTGATAGCCATTTTGTAGTAAACAGATTAGTGGCATTTAGTATATTCACAATGTTGCTAAACCACCTGTATCTAGTTGCAAGACATGTTAATCACCCCAAAAAGAAACCTCATAACCACTAAGCACTCACTTCCTCACCTCCTATCCCCTGGCAACCACTATTTCATGTCTCTAAGGATTTGTCTGTTCTGGACATTTCACATAAACGGAGTCACACAATATGCAGCCTCTGTGACTAGCCCCTTTTATGTGGCATCATGTTTTTGAGACTCATCCATGTTGTATCGCGTGTCAGTGCTTCATTCCTTCTTGTGAACAGTATTCCACTGCACGCATGGACCACATTTTATCTATTTACCAGTGGATAGACACTTGGGTTGTTTCCACTGTTTGGCTGTTGTGGTTATTGCTGCTGTGAAGAGTGGTGTACAGTACAGCCTTTGAGTACTTGTTTCCAGTCCTCCTTGGTGTATACCGAGGCGTGGAGTCGCCAGGAGCTGCCAGACTGTTTTCCACAGTGGCCGCACCTGTCTCCTGAAGAGAACACCTGCAAGAGAACATTCCAGTCATTTCAAAATTACTCTCCCTCTACGACAGGAATCCAAGATCTCAGAACTCGATGGAAGGAATGAAGGTAAGATGGAGATCACAGCAACAGAAACCCTGTGACATGATGGTCAAGGGCTCTGGAAGCCAAATGCCTGGGTCTGTCTCAGTTCTGGCTTTTCTGCTCACTGGGTGTGGCCAGCAAAATCATGGCCCCTTAAGATATTTCCATCCTAATCCCTGGAACCTGTGAATATGTTATCTTAAGTGGCCAAAAGGTCTTTGCGGATGTGATTAAGAATTTTGCTGGGGACAAGGGTGAAGGGATCAAGCAAAAAGGTAAAAGGATTCATGAACATGGACAACAGTGTGGTGATTGTGGGGCGGGGGGAGGAGATAAGGGGGATAAATGATAATGGAAAAAATGCAATTAAAAAAAAAGGACTTTGCTGGGGAGATGATCCTGGGGGCTAATGTAATGACAGGGCTCCTTATATGAGAAAGGCAGGAAGGTAGAGTCAGAGAATATGTGAGGATGGCAGCAGAAATTAAAGTGATGAGGCTGGAGCATGAACCAAAGAATGTGGCCTCTAGAAGCTGGAAAAGGCAAGGAATGGCTTCTCCCCTAGAACCTCTGGAAGGAACACAGCCCTGCCAACCCATCTGGACTCCAACCTCCAGAGCTGTGAGGTAATACAATTGTATTGTGTGAAGCCACCAAGTTTGTGGTAGTATGTTATAGCAACAAAAATAAATGAATCCTTGCCCTGGCTGGTATGGCTCAGTGGATTGACCGCCAGCCTGCAAACCAAAGGGTTGCCAGTTCAATTCTCAGTCGGGGCACATGCCTGGGTTGCAGGCCAGGTCCCCAGTTGGGGGGTGCAGAGGGTGGGTGGCGTGTGAGAGGCAATGACATGTTGATGTTTCTCTCCTTCTTTTTCTTTCTCTCTAAAAATAAAAGAATAAAATTCTTTTTTTTTTTTTTAAAGAAAAGAATCCATTAGAAGTGTGACTTGAGCTGATAGATGAGGTTCTCAAGGCCCATTTTCACATCTGTAAAATGGAAATAGCAATAATACCTGCTGTAGGATTGCCATGTGAAATAAATTAGGTAATGTTATATGTATAGCCTAACATTAGCTGATATATTTTCCCCTGCTAAACCACAAGCACTACAAGCACAAGAACTTGAGTCTTCCTTGTTTATAGCCAACTTCAAGTGCTGAGCAGTCTCTGGCCCCTAGTGGGCCTGGACACGTCTGTGTTCTGCAAGAAGGCAAGAGTGAGAGCTGCCTCACTGGACAGGGTCAGGGCTGGCAGGGTTAGGGGCCTCAGGCCCCAAGTTCTGGGAAAAAGCTCATTTGAGAGATAACCAGAGGGTTATTGTAAGGATTAGAACAGATAAAATGGGTATCAAAGACTCCTAGTATGGTGTCAGGCACACCCCAGCTGCCCAAGGAAGGGTGGTGGAATGGATGCAACTTTTCCTTCCCTCCCTTCCCCTTCCTCCTTTTTACCTTCCTCCCTCCCTCCGTTTTTGTCTTTTCTTCATTCACGAAATCAACAGCAGCCTAGTGCCCACTGTCCTGGCCTGCTTGTATGATCTACTGAGAAAAAGTGGAAACGCCCTGGAATGAGGAGGCTGACAGGCCCGTGGCCTCCTCCTGAGTCCCACAGTATCACAGGCAGGAAGCACACCTGCTGGGACACAGGCCCCGCCCTCCCCTGATCTCCAACAGCCCCTGTAGGGTGGGGCTGGTTGCCAAGGCCTCAGGTATAGTGGATCCGGAAGCAGGAAGCAGTCTGTGCTCCCCGGACTTAGAACCTGCCTGGCTGGGGATCTCTGAGGCAGGTTGGGTCCAGGTGTAGGGCTGCTGGGGGGCTGGGAAGGGGAAGGGGCTGCCCAGGCCAGGTTCAGGGCCAAGAGAAGGGATGAGCAAGGAGAAGAGTGGAAGAGAGTCTGGGGCAGGAACTGGGGCCCAGAGGGAAGGTGTGAAAGGGGCAAGGACTGGACTGTGGGAGGCCTATATGCGGCCCAGCCCTAGAGGAGCCCAGGGCTCTAAGGGGCTCCTTGTGGGGCTAAGGCAGGTGGCACTCACAACCCTCCAGCTGAGATGGACAACCTGAAGGAGCTGGAGTCCACAGCGGAGGAAGTGCTGGGGAAACTGAGGAGCCACAGACTGTTCCAGTCCACATGGGACACGGCTGCCTTTATCATCTTCCTCCTCTTCCTGGGTGAGTGTGGTCTCTGCCTCTGGCTAGTCAGCCTCACATGCCAGGCCCTAGTCAGAGGGCCATGTCTGGATACCTGTCCCGCCCCCAGGCACTGTGTTGCTCCTGCTGCTGCTTGCCTGCCTCCACTGCTGCTGCTGCTACCGCTCCTCCAGATCCCAGAAGGTGAGAACCAAGCAGGTGAGACTTACGGCCCGGAGCTGCACTGAGGTGGAGAAGCTGCTGAGCCTCCTCTAGACTGGGGTTGGTAGGGAACTGAAGCCCACCAAATCCTCTGTGCCTCTCTTACAGGTAAACCCCATGGGAGTGAATAACTTGGCTCTGGAACCTTAATGAAGCGAGTCTTCCAGCCCCTCTGCTTGCATGTCCTGCTGGGTAACAGTAACAAGGTCTTGTTTGCCCAGAACTTGAGTATGAAGCCTGTTGTGTTCTAACCTCCCATCAAGGGGTGAGCACTGCAGAAACTCACTGCTCCATACGGTGCCCACCTGGTCCCTCATAGACTTTAGCCAACATGACTGTCACTAGGAAACCTTAAGTAGGTTGCTGGAGGTCACTCAAGCAACTACCAATGGGAGGGGAAGCTGGGCTCAAACTTGGGGCCCCAACCCCGAGAAAAGCCCTTGTCACTATTCTACTCAGTCCCTCAGCAGCCAGAAGGACCCTCTCAAAGGTGGCATGAACAGGCCAGGGACTCAGTCACTGGGAACTCCATCCAGCTCCTGACAATCAGGGACCCCCCAGTTTGGTCCCCAGTCAGACAGACAGACAAGACAGAGATGTCCAGGCAAAATTGGATAATCTTTATTTCTTGGAGACCCTGGTGGGATTGCTGAATAAATAGTCAAGGGCAACGCAGCTCATGGTAGGTGGCCTCTGTCTGCCCTTTCTTCCTTCTTCCTTCCCAATTCACAGCTTAGGGTCACCACCCATCCCTCACCTTCCAGCGGGAGGGGATGTGGGGCTGCCCCTCACCATCCTGGGGGGCAGCTCAGCAGGAAGGCAGAGAAACAGGGAGGAAGGAGTGCCCTGGGCTGGGCTCCACCTTGAGTCCAAAGGGCAAGGCTTAGAATGTGGGCCACCTCTTGACCCCACCTTCCTGACCCACCCCCATCCAAAACAAAAAGCAAGTCAGCCTCCCTTCATCCCAGAGGTTCCTGTGTTCACTCCCATCTGTGCAAGTGTGATGGGCAGAACAGGCAAGAAGGGAAGTAAATTGCTCATAGTGCTGGCTCTGGCCTGTAATCCAAGGGGTATATGTGGTGGGGACGGGGACACCCTGGGTAGGGGCCACTTCTCAGAGGGAACAGCTCTTCGGTGCTCTGCTTAGAAAGGCTTGTAGCTCCAGTAGCTGGAGAACACCGAGATCTAGGAAGGGAGGAAGGTTGGGGGGATATGGTGAGTGGTGGTGCTGGGGCGGGGGATGGCCCCTGTTGTACCCTGTGACTCAGGTGAGATTTCAAGGTTATCCAAGGGCAATGTGTCAGGGAGCAGGCACTGTTGCCCAGCACCCGATCTGGCTGGTGTGTGCAGAGAGCACAAAAGACCTTAAGATTTGGAGGTGCTTTGGAGGTGAGACAAGAGGCCTTGGAATGCCCCCAAAAATTAAGGGTCTAAGCAGCCTGTTGCTGGGCTGGTCTCATCTAAGACTGATCAGCCCAGACCTCAACACCCCCAAGTCCCCACCTTATCCTTGAGCTGCTGGCAGAGCTGCAGAGAGACGGTGAAGAAGACAAGGGCATCATTGAGCCACGGGATGACGGACTCCACTTTGTGCACATGGCTCACTTCCAGACGCTGGGAGCCCCACTCACTGCAGGGAGACAAGGGTCCCTGAGCCCCTCAGCCTCTGAGGTGCAGAGGGCACTCAAGGGCATCCCTCCCAATAGCGTACTTACAACATGGCCCCAGGGCTGTGGAGCACAGAGCCTCCAGCTGGGCGGAAGTTCTAGGCAGAAGAGCACCAGCCCTGGTCAGGCCCTTGGGGCTGCAGGGCATGGGCTGGTGGAAGTGAGGGGTTGGAGGTTGGCAGGGTCCTGCTCACCTTGGTGGAATTGGGCTGCAGGGCGTGCAGCTGGTACACGGTGAGACAGAGCTTGTTAAGGTTGATGTAGACGTTGACCAGCAGATCGGAGGGCAATGCAGGGGCAAACATACGCTGGGGGGGCAGGCAGGTAGGTGGGATGAGGGCAGTGCAGGCAGAAGTCCCCCAAGGACCACCTGGGGGGGTTCTCTGCTCTCATCTTACAAACTGGGGCATCTAGACTCTTCCCAGGTGCCCTGGGTAACTTGCTGCTCTGCCAGGCTTAGAAGCCGCTGACACAGATCAGGGGTGTAGGGCACACAGGATGAGAGCTGAGGACCCTATCCCAGAAAACTGCATAGACACAGAACTCCTACTGATGATAATTTGGGGCACCCCCCTGTCCCTTTTCTAGGGGACCCACTCTCCTGGACCAAGGCACTGACCGTGAGGCCGCTGGCAGCAATCTCAGGCAGAGTGAGGGTGGCTGGAGTGGTGAGCCGGTTACGAGCTCTGGTCAGTTGCAGCATCACGGCATCCATCAACTAGGGGGAGGGGGCTGGTCATAGCTGCTGCAAGGGCCTGGTTCTGATCCCATCCCCTGCCCCCACCAGCACTGGGGAGCAACAAAGTAGGGTAGCTCTCAGCTTCTGTCCTGGTGGTCTTGGTCTCAGAGGTGGAACCCCACCCTAAAGTAGAGGGCTTGTTAAAAATGCAGGTAATTGGGCTCCAGCTGGGGGAGGAAGGTAGGATATCCAGTGAACCACCCATCCAGGAGCTTGTATTGCATAGGACTCTAGGGGTGGGTCCAATGGGAAATGGGATTCCAGGAGTTAAGTCCCAGGGGCATGAGGGCTTGGCAGTTGGGGGTAGAGGTAATGAAGGAATGTAGAAGGGGCCCTAATCTAGCTAGGGTGCAAAGGGCAAGGGAGAGCTTCCTGGGGGAAGCAATGAGACAGTTGAGTTGATGCCAACCCTGTTTCCACAGGTGAAAAAACTGAGACTCCAAAGGGCAAGGTCACATAGCTAGTGAACAGTGGAACTACGTAGAACTCATCCCTTTCCTTTACCATGGACCAGAGCCCTGGCTTGGACTCCTTAGAGGCCCAGTTTCCACTGTTTCCAGCTGTGGCTGTGGGTACTATGATGACCTAGGCAGAACTGTTGGGTGGAGGCATATGGGCTGCAGCTTATACCCCCGAGGGCAGTCACAGTTCTGGGAGGGACCTCAGTCCATCTAGTTCCAAGTTTCATATGAAGAATCAGAGGTCCAGGGAGGGTAGGTGAACCAGCTAAGGACACACAGCGAGTCTGGGAATCCAGACTCAAGTTTTTTCTCCACGCTTTGTGAACTGACTTTTTTTTTTCTTCTTCCCATTGCTAGTACTATTACTAGTAGCACTATTTACAAAGCACTTATGAGGGGCCACTTTACCTGCGTTATCATGGTTAGTAGTCACTACATCTTGTCCCCCTTTTACAGGGAAGGATACTGAGGTACAGAGTGGCTAAGTAAGTGGCTTGAGGTTAAACAGCTTATAGCAAAGGACCTGGGATCAGAACCCAGGTCTGATTCTGGAGCTGTGAGCCATTTGACTGTGGCTGGACAGACATGTGCATTGAGAAGTAAAGAATCAACTGTCAGCTATACCTGAGGATGTGGGGGCAGAGTACCCCAGGGACCTGGTCAGAGGTCAGGGATGGGTGTGGGGAACTTGGCTTCCTTATCCCTGCAGGCAGCTCACCTTAAGGACCTCTGCTCCTGTCCTGAACTGGTAGCTGTCATCCCGGTTGTTGAGAAGGTAAATGGCTTGGCTCACGTGGTTCCTGGCATCCTGGATCTGAAAACAGTGCCACTCTGTGGTCAGTGGGCTGAGGCCCAGCAGGGAGATGTGCCAGATTCACAGCAGTCATGGTCTCACAGCTCTAGCCCTTGGGCCTGCACTCTGAAGGGCTGTCATCCTTGGGGGGCGTGGGTGGGTGCTGCTTGCCTGACACTTCCCCCATAGTCCCCCACAGTTCCACAACTATGTGCTTCCTGGTTGTTGGGCACAAGGCACAGACTAAGGCAGGCTTGGTTCCTGGCCTTATGTAGCTCACTTTCTAAAGGAGGACATGATAACAGTAAAGGCACAAGATAACAGACTATGTGACTTGCACAAAAAAAAAAAATAAAAAAATAAACAGGGTGATGAAGGCAGACCAGGGAGCTTCTCTACATGGCGGTCAGAAAGGGCCCCAGGGAGGTGACTCTTGAGCTGACATTCATTACTCTTGTCATGAGAAAAGCTGGTGGAGAGGATTCCAGGCAGTGGGACAAGAATGAGCAAAGGCCCAGAGGTGGAGACTGCTGGTGGCCAGTTGTGGGGGAGCAAAAGCTGGGACCCAGTCATGTAGGAGTTGAGAGGGAGCATGAATTTTGTCCTCAAGAGCCATGGGAAGCCCCTGGAAGTATGGGACGGGAGTGACTTGTTTAGGGGGAAGTTCCTGTGGCTTTGGCTGGGGAGTACAGTCAGGTTTACCTCCCACAAAGCTAGTCTCTGGAGCTCTAGGCCCCACCCACCCCAGCTCTGCTGCTTGGAAACACTGTACCAGGCTTGCTGTAGCAGCAAATCCTCAGTGGCCAGCCCCTGGAGGCCTTAGTACCACTGTGCAGGTATGCCTGCCTCTGCCTGCCCTTGTGGCCTAAGCTCTGGTCAGGGAAGGTCCTGGTTACCTGCTGCAACTTCCACTGCTTGTCCTCCCGGAAGGCAAAATGCAGCAACTGGTTGTTCCGGGGCATCTTCAGGTTCACATCCTGATGGGTGAGAGGGGGATAAGCTGGGCAAAGGGATGCTCTTAGGCTTTTGGCCACTCTCAGCCTTTAAGCCAGGGGGATGAAATAGTGGTGGTTTAGGTCCCAGACACTTCTAGCGGGTAGAGGGATGGACTCCCAACACCATGGCCTTTTGGGGGTGAACAGGGAGGTCAGGAAACAGGAACTCACGCCCAAGAGAAATCACAAAGAAATGAAAGAGAAAAAGACCAAGAATGAGGAAGGCGGCCTAAGCTGGAAGGAGGTATGTGATTGGGCAGACACAGAATATCTGCACAGGCCAATGGACTGAACACCTACCCGTGAAGGAGAGGGACCTTCCCCCACGCCTTGGCACCTGGCACAGGGTTGGGTGCAGATGGAGCTCGGATATTGGATTCTACTTTGCTCTGGGGCCAGCCTAATCCTGCCAATGCCCATGCTTCACTGGGCCCAGACTCAAGGCTGGACCATTTACAAAGCATCCCCTTTCTGCACATCTTACAGAAACCACACACCAATCTCATGAAAAGGTTGGGGGTTATTGTCATTTTACAAGGAAACTGAGGCGCAGAATGGTCAAGAATCCTGCCCACCACACAGCCAGCTGGTGGCAGAGCTAAGCAGCAGGCTCCCACGCTCTTCCTCACTGGCTTCTCCAGCAACAAGGAAAGGGGGGAGGGGCCAGGACTCACCGCCTGGCTCAGCGCGTCCCCTTGCAGAGTCAGCACGCCTTTCACCTGGTCAGTGCTACAACACACTGGGGTCAGAGCAGAGCCTGAAGCTAATCCCTCCTGCCACCCAGCCATCCCAGTGGGCTGCTTCTGGCTGGCCGCCACGGGATGTTCCAGCCCAGGTGTCCCACCCTCCTAAGGAGCCCATCCCAGGGGTTTCCGCAGAGCCCGGGCTCACCCATAGCTGCCCAGAATGAAGTTCTCTTGCTTGACAGGCCCCTCCGTGCCCGAGCCCTGCAGAGTGAACCGGAGAGAGGCCTCCTGGGGGCAGAGGGGAGTGGGGCAAATTTCACTCAATCCAGCCCAGTGCTCCTTCCAGAAGCCCCACTCCCAGGTTGGTTTGGAGAGGAACAGGTGGGCTGGCCTCACGGGACACCTTACCCAAGCCTCCAGGGCACCTTCCTGCTTCTCTGACTCCTCCCCCATGGCCTGAATTTCAGGTACTACGGGAGGCAATGACTGCTCTTCTCTATTCCCTGAGCACTTACAGTGTCCACATGGGGGTATAGAACAGGAATACTTTCCCAGGTCGGTCAAGGTGCTCAAGTGTGAAGAACAGTGTCAGGGAACCACAGTAGTCAGGGCAACTCACAATTATGGTCATACCAGACAATGCCCGGACATTTGTGAGTTGACTGGCTTATCTTCACAACAGCACTGTGAGGCAGATACCGTTACATCTTTTTTGCAAAGGACGAAAAGGAGGCCCAGAGAGACTGAGTACTAGACTAAATGTCACAATGTTAGGGTCCTTGATCTCAGATTAAATGTCACTGCCTCAAAGAAGACCTTCACCGTCCGGACCCCAGGGCTCATCCCAGGTCCATGGCACTCACATAGCTGCTTGGAGAAACGAATAAGTACCTTCTGGTGCCCCCGACTAGGCTTCAAGTCCACTGACGACACAACTGCGCTTGAACACCGCGCCTCGAGAACACAGCAAGCGTGAGGGAGGCTGGCGAGGCCGCCCGAGGGAAGGAACCGTGTTAGGGAAGGTTGGGGAGGGTGGGAGTGCACAAAGGTTCACGGCCGCCCCGCGAGGCGTTACCTTTAGGATGTCCTGCAGCTGCCTCAGCACAGCGTGCACCTCATCGTGAAGCAACCAGCGGAATTCCTCTTCCTGCCGGGACAGGCCGCTGTCAGCCACCCAGACCCGCAGCCCCAACCCTGCCCCACCAGACCGTGTGCCTCACCAGCACCGCACGCTCCACCGCTGTCGCTGCCATCGCAGCCGCCATGGCCGCCCCTCACTGCCCAGCTACGGTCTCCGGTAAGTGGTCCTCTGTGGCTGCTCAGTCAGAACTCAGCGTCTAGGCCCACCCCCACCACCTATTGGTCGAAGGGAACCAATCCCACCCCTTCTCACAATGCTGATTGGCTGAGAGGACGCTTACCCCCATCCCCGGCTGGGACCAGACTGGCTGAGGTTAAGAACTTGTTCTGCCCCGCTCGCTGGGGACGCCGGGAGCCGCTAGTCGCTGTAGCCGTTGTACTTTGTCTGGCTGTTGGCCCTTGACCCGCCTCTTACGGGATCTGATAGGGAGTCTCTCTACCCACTTGTGCTCCATTGGCCGAAGGAATGGCTTGCTCTGACCCAGCCCAGCGATTGGTCGACCTGGTAACCGGCTCTGGCTCGGCCTCGCCAAAGCAGCGGCCCTACCGAGTTAACATCCGCCCTCTTCTTCCCTCCACTGCTGGGCGGTTGGTGTTTGGGCGCACGCCACCGCCAAAGTTGTCAGTCACAGCTGTTACCAAGAAACGTTTTATTCTGCTTGCAGTAGCCTTTTGTTAATTGCACAAAATCGTTTGTTTTTCTTTTGCCATTTAAACATCATCACACAATTCTATTCTGAAAGACATGTTCATTAAAAACAAAGCAAAAATAAAAATTCACAACCTTAATTACCAGATTTGTTGTTTAAAGGGGAAAAAGGGGATGGCAGAGGAGGGGCTTTCTTACAAGCTTTTTCACAAATGTCACATTTTCTTTTTAAAAGGGAAGGATTTCAAAACAAACGTGAGATAGCTTAAACAGAAATATTAATAAAAAGGAACTTTACAGAATTGCCAACAATATTAAGACAACACTGACTAACCAGTTTCATTACAGCATCTTCCCCCCACTCCCACCCCCGAGTGTCCAGCTAGGACTAATAACAGGCCTTGTGTTCAGTCAGAGTCCAAAATCCCAGTGAAATCAACTGTGCCAAAAGTCACAGGCATCTTCCCTGCCTTCCCCCATGTCCTCTGAGATCCCATAACCTGGGTTCTGATCAGTGGAAAAGGACCAAAGTTGTGAGTGGGAGGGACCCACGCCAGTGTGGCCACCTCATTTTTTAATATAATTATATATTCACTATAAATGCTGACCTTCTGGCAAAGTGTGACTTTGAAAAGAACCCATGCAGAGGCAGACATTTGACATCCTTTAGGTGACTTCTCCTTATTCTTATGCCACATTCCAAGCCCCTCTGGTCCCCTATCCAAGGAGAAATACTAGATCCTCAAGGATGCCTTGGATCCACCTCTAAGGGTTGGTTAGTTCAGGTTCAGTCAGGCCCAGTTTTCCTCTTCCCTCTTGACAAACCCCAGGGCCCTGGAAGCACCGAAGACCAAGCTGCTGGCTGAAGTGAAGATACTCATTCCGTTTCAAGAGCTGAGCCTAAGAAATGGTCATCACTGCTCAGGCTGGGTCTGGGCCAAAGGGACAGACCGGAAGAAATACTCTCCATGGGAGGAAAAGGGAAAAGGGAGGATCATGGAGAGGTGGGCATGCAGAGGACTTATACAGGGGCTGGAGAAGGTGGGATCCTGTGAGGGGACCTGGGTCAGAGTGGCTCTTCAGAACCAGGTGAAGTCTGTGGCATAATGGAAACAGGAAGGAGCCCTTCCCTTCCCTCCTCACTGATGGCCCTCAGGAACCCCTTCCCATGGGCTGGGATGAAAATCCAAATACTAAAACAGCCTGTTGAGGAGAGAGCTTTCCCTACATCAAAGCAAGGAAGTCCGATCCCAGCCCAGGGCTCCATAGTGATGGCAACTTCTAGGATGAGTGCTGAAGAGCAGTGAGGGAGAGCAGGCTTCTATGAGCCTACCTACAGGCTGACTGCTGCTCTCCCTGGAAAGCCAGAGCCCTGTCTTTGCTTGACTTTGCCAGTCTCTTTTCAGCTCACAAAGGCATTTCTGGAGAGTTGGTTGCACGATGGTAACTTAAACATGCAAATCCTCATCAGCTGGGCACCTGAGGTTGGAGGGACCACAGGATCCTCCATTCAGTCTGTGCTGGTTCATCTTGGCTGACAGCCTCTCTCCGCAAGGGATCCATCCAGTGGGGAATGTGGACAGGACCATGCCTCTTCGCTGACGGAAGCAGTGGGAAGGCTTCCAGTTCTCACTGCTGGTTCTAGTTCCTTGACTGGAAAGGGTCTGAGATAAGAGAAGCTTGAGAGAAGGGGAAAAAAGCCAGGCAGCAGTTTCTGGGCAGCTTCTATCCTGGAATAAGAGCCAGTGGTGGGTGTGTGTGTGTGTGTGTGTGTACACGGAGCCACCTGGTTTGGGAGCCAGTGCCCAGCTCAAGAGCTATGCCACAGGCTGATCAATCCTGCTGACACCTCTCCCCTTCCCAAGACCTTCAAGGGAAGAGTAATGCTGTGTGCTGTGCTGATGGCAGGTCTCAAAGTCTGTATAAAAGGAGATCGAGACAGGTGGACTGGTCCAGAGTGAAGTGCCAGGACCTCAACCCCATGTGATGAAGAAGGGGTCAGAGGGAAGATTAGGGGAGTGGGGGCTTAGTGTATGTAGGCCCGGTACACGGCAGACATATCGTTGTCAGACTGGTCCAGTGCCTTGGCTCTTTTGTACACCTGAAAAAGAATTAGACGGGCTCAATCTCTAACCACACAGCTGGTGTAAAGACCTGGATGTGCTTTCTGGAGGTGGTTTTAGATGTGGTTAAATGGGTAGGTTCTGGAGTCCAGGCTGTCTGGGTATGACTCCTGGCTCCTTCGCTGACTTTGACAAAGTACCTCAGCCACTGCCTTTTGATATCTTGGAGAAGGTAACAGGGTTATGATGAGGGTTAAATGGAGTAAGGGATGTATAATTTTTAGAGTGTCACCACAGAGGTAAAACTTAGTATTGCAACTAAGTGCCTTCTTGCTGAAGACCCTCCAAGGACCTCCCATGTTATTCTCCAGGCTTCTACTGTCCTTGCCCTTTCCCCTGCATAGGACGCCCTTCCCTCAGCATGGCTGGCTTCTTCCCAAAGGCATTTCCTGACCACCTCATCTAAAGCAGCGGCTGTAGTACTTAACCTTGGTCACCTCTATCTACTTACCATGTTCTATTTTATTCATATTTTTGACCATTTGAAATTCTTGTTTAAAAACCTATGTGATTATTTTGTGCCTCCTTCCATTAAAATGCACACCAACCTATTCCCAGAGCCTAGTATGGTGCTTGGCAATTAATAGCTGCCCTGGAGATACTAGGTGACTATCTGGATATGTGAAAAGAATTAAAAAGCCGTTGTTCAATAAGGGCAGTATGGCATCCAGTCATACCAAGGAAACGCAGCAGGACACAAGGTTCCTCCCCCACATGGCTGCTTGTTTTTTAAAAAAAATTTCTTTATTGATTTTAGAAAAGAGAGAGGAAGGGGAAGAGAAGGGGGTGGGAGAAATATCAATTTATTGTTCCACTTATATGTGCATTCATTGGTTGCTTCTTGTATGCGTCCTGAGCAGGGATCAAATCCATAACCTTGGCATATCAGGACAATGCTCCAACCAACTGAGCTACCTGGCCAGAGCTGCATTTTTTCCCCTTTTTTCTTAAAAAAAAAAAATATATATATATATATTTATATTTATATATTTATAATTTATATGTATTCCAGTTGAAGTCACCATAATTGAGTGTCTATTATAGCTCAGGTGAAGCTGCAACTCAGAATGAAGGCTAAAGACTTTTTCAGATAAAACCAATTATCACCAGCAGACCTGCGTTACAAGAAATGCTAAATGCAAGTTCTCCCACCTGAAAGGAATTAACACCAGAGAGAGAAATTCAATTCTTCAGAAAGGAATGGAGAGCACTGGAAATCATAAATTAGAAAAATTATAAAATTATTTTCCCACTCAATTTCTTTAAAATACATATGACTACTTAAAGTAAAACATTTCAACATTGTCTGGTGGGTTTAAAACAAAGGTAGATATGACACATAGGACATCTGTAACATAAAGCAGGGGTTTTCAACCTGGGGGGATTTCACCTTTCAGGAGATACTGGTAATGTCTGGATGTATTTGGGAGTGCTGCTGGCAGCTAGTGGGTAGAGGATAAGGATGCTGTTAACATACTGCAATGCACAGGACAGTTTCGACAACAAAATGTTAATAGTGTCCAGGTTGAGAAACCCTGACTTAAAGGATGAGGAACAGAGAGGTAGATGGATCTGTGTTTTTGGTAAATATTAACTCTAAGTAAACCATGAAATTAAATGTGTATTGCAATCCCTAGAACGAAAACAGAAGAAAAATAATGCATCATTAAAAAGCCGACAGAGCCTTGGCTGGTGTGGCTCACTTGGCTGGAGCGTCGTCCAGTAAACTGAAAGGTCATGGGTTCAATTCCTCGTCAGGGCAAATGCCTAGGTTGAAACTTTGGTCTCCAGTTGGGACATGTACGAGAGGCAACTGATAAATGTTTCTCTCTCACATCAATTTTTCTCTCTCTCTCTCTCCCCCTCCCTTCCCCTCTCTCAAAATCAATAAACATGTCCTCAAGATGATGATTAAAAATAGATATCTAAAATGGAATTCTAAAAATATATTGAAATAACACAAAATAAGGCATGAAAGGAGGAATAGACAAACACCAGAAGGGAGAAAAGCAATCGAATAATAAACCAGTAGCTCTGAATCCAACCCCACAACAGACCTGAAGACAGACTAAATGTTACTGGACTAGTTAACTTTAAGATCCAATGACTAGAGAGCCTAAAGTTACAATATCCAAAAAAATGGCCAGAAACTGCCACACTCCACTGAGAAATTATCCAAAATGTCTGTTTCCAAGCTAATGAATGATGGTGGGGGCAAGTCAGAAATCACCTCATTGAGAAGCGTTGCCAGTACAAGCCCCACACAGAACTGTTCAGAAGCAACTCCAGTTAAAGACAAACTCATCAAGCGATGACTCTACTGCCAAGAAAGAACCCACAGGTGAAACTGGAGAGAAACCTGACATTGTACTGCAACCTGAAAGAGTGAAGTAAGTACGTGGAGATATTCTTACAAGGAAGGAACAAAAGATATAGAATTTAGGGACAGAAGATTATAAACTGTGAAAAGGCAGGTCTGAAATGAGCAAAATTTTGTTTTTGTACTTTTTTCTTTGCAGGAATAAGCCACTTGAGCCATGTAAGAATTTAACTTGGATGAAAATGTGTATCAGCTTATAGCACTTGAAGCTATAGCTTCTAAAATAAATGAATCTATGTGTTTCATAAAATGGTTTTATTATAACTCTATGGTAAAGATAAATACTGCTCAGTTTTTTTTTAAAGATTACATTTCTATCAGGTTAAGAATGCTGAACTTCTAAAAAATTGTTTTCAAAAAGTACAATTGTAGGTGCTTAGTAAGTATCATTAAAAAACAATGTTAATGATAGCCTTGGCCAGGTAGCTCAATTGGTTAGTGTCATCCTAACATGCCAAGGTTGTGGGTTTGATCCCTGGTCAGGGCACATACAAGAATTAGCCAATGAATGCGTAAGTAAGTGGACAACAAATCTATGTTTCTCTCTTTCTCCCCCCTTCCTCTATCTCTCCAAAATCAATTAATAAAAATTTTAAAAAGTTAACAATTAAATTCCAATTAATAGGCAGATATTGTCAGAATGGATAAAAACTCAAGGCCCAATTATAGATTGTCTACAAAACATACAATTTAAAGACACAGGCTGAAAGTAAATGGATAGAAAAAGATACACCATGAAAACAGTATGCATGAGAAGGCTGTAGTAGTGATATTAAAACGAGACAACAGATTTCAAAACAAAGATCAAGAGACATTTCATAATAATAGAGGATAAATTCATCAGGAATACATAATAAATAAGTTTCAAAGGCATTAAGCAAAGTGGACAGAATTAAAGAAATAAGGCAATTTCACAATCATAGTTGGAGATTTTAATATTCCTTTCTCAGCAACTGAAAGAAGCAGAGGAAAGGTCAGTAAAGGTAATATGAAAACACTGCCAATCACCTTGACCTAACTGATACCTGCAGAGCAAAGCATCCAACGACTGTAGACAACAGTCGTCTTCTGTGCACATGGCACACCCAGCAAGACAGACCATCTGCTGGGCCACAAAACAAGTTCAAATAAATTTAGAGTTAAAAATCATACAGGGCATATTCTTTGACTATAAAAGAGATCATTAGAAATCAGTAACCATTAAGACATCACCCTAAATATTCCATAAACTTTGAAGTAATCTACAGGTCAAAGAAGAAACCACAAGGGAAATAAGCATGGCTCAAAAGGAGATGTCCAGCTTTTAATGCTCCTGTTAGAAAATGCAGATCTAAACCCAACCACCTGACATTCCACTCTGAGAGGTTAGACCAGAGAGCAAAGAACAGCCAAAATAAGTAAAAGAGAGGAATAACAGAAGAAAAATAAAGGGAAGGCTGCTGGAACTTGTGCCACCGGCTCTTGCAGTTAGTTACCTCATTGGCTGCAGCTGCCATAGGAGTTGGATGGTTGACGGAGAAAATGCAGATCTAAACCCAACCACCTGACATTCCACTCTGAGAGGTTAGACCAGAGAGCAAAGAACAGCCAAAATAAGTAAAAGAGAGGAATAACAGAAGAAAAATAAAGGGAAGGCTGCTGGAACTTGTGCCACCGGCTCTTGCAGTTAGTTACCTCATTGGCTGCAGCTGCCATAGGAGTTGGATGGTTGACGGCATCGCCCAGCGCAATGGCTAAGCGAAGATCCTTCTGAATGTATTTCAGGTAGAAATCAGGCTTAAAGTTTCCTTGCAAAATATCTGAGGAGAGAAAGCCACTTATCAGAAGAATCAGAAGGGCCTAAGAAAGAAACCACTTGCAGTAGTATCAGGGCTCAACAACTAGCATTTCTGTCCCCCTCAGATACCCAAGAGACGAGTTCCCAGCCTGTATCCTCAAATCCCATCCACTGTGGGTCTGGACCCTCTCTACCTGAGGGCACGGACTAACATGAGAGAGTGTATCTTTCATACCCAATAAGCACCTGAAGAACGGACTGTTCTGACAGCTGCCTGACACAGTTCCTCAGCTCTAATAATAAAAAATATAATGCAAGAAGGGAGGCCAAAGGCAACTTACTTTGGCACTTCTGGTCCAGGAAGATGCTGGCCAACTGTCCTTGATTAAGGATGTCCAAGAGTGTCTGCTGCGACTGGCCTGTCACTTGGGCCAGGGTCAGCCCCTCAGCAATGGTGGCCATGAAGCTCCCCTGGACCATATTCACAATCAGCATCATCTTGGCTGCATTGCCAACCTCACCTGCCCAAAGCAAAGAATTATGGTCACTTCCCAAGAATCCCACAGGCAGGAATTTTCTGCCCACCCTCATCCCTGTTCGGACCCACCTCTACACCCAGGGAAGGCCCCATTCACCTGCCCCTGACAGAACTGGCTCTGACCCTTCTGGCTCTTCCTCCTTCCAGGCACTGACTGTGCAAGTCAAAGGAAACCTTCCCACGGGGGCCCCAGGCAGAGAGGCCGTGAGGGATTGACGTTGTCATCAGTGCAGTCTAGAGGGGATGTGGCCCGACAGGTGGGCAGATATGTTACCTAGAAAGAAGGAGGTCTTCCCCATTGCCTGGAAGCAGCTGCTGCAGTCCTCATATAAGCCCCTGTCTCCGGCTGCTAAGATCACCAACATCCCATCATTAGACAGCTGCTGGTTCCCTGAGACTGGGGCTTCCAGAAAGCGGCCCCCCCTGGACACAATCACCTGGAAAGGAAAGTCACAGCTTCTGGAGGCCTTGCTTCTCCCAGGGGTCTTGGGCAGGGAACAAGGGATATCCTCAGGTGGGAGTACTTGGCCCTCCACACTGAGGCCCCAAAGCTGACATCTATACCAAGGTGCTGGACCAATGCTGTGGGAGGGCCAGTGGACTGTCCAGATACCTGACTCACATGCGGTAAACAGAGGCTGGGCTCTTCTCATAAGCTCTCAATTACTCTGAATTTCTTATAAAGATCAAAGATTACAACCAAGCATGGCTGTGCCAACTGCTTGGCCAACCACACCTCCTACGGACACCCTTCCTTGACTTCGGCCAGTCTCAGAACACACATGGGCTGGAAGTCACCACTATTGCACTTGGGCCTAGCAGCTCAGGCAAGAGGAATACTCTACTAGTATCAACTACAAATAGATACTTAAACCAAAAAGGCTGTGCTGGCAGCCTGGACTGCTTCTCACTGTGAGGTTGGCAGCTATAGGATCTGATGCCCATCCCAGCTGGGAAGCACCCCTCCTCTCACGGCCACTTAGACTAGCTGCAGCTTTGAAGGTAGAGAGTGAAGATAGGCTAGTCCCAAGGCTACTGGCCTCTCCTCTTCTCTCTGGCTTTGTCTCTAGAGTAACCAAGATGCCCACACTTGGGTGTGGTCGATCTGGGTCTTGGGCTGCAACCAAAAGGATGCTGGAGGACCAGCCCGAACAAGGCTGCTACCTGGGCCAGCTCAGTGACTGTGTCAGCATCCACTGTTGACATGTCCACGTAGCACTTTCCGGGGCGGATTCCTTGCAGCACACCACTGGGGCCCAGCACCAGCTGTGGGGACACAAGGGAGAAGCAATAGCCCAGGCCCCCAGCCTGATACCCAGGAGTCCCTTAGACTTCAAGTCAGAATCCATTTGCTTTTTTGGCTCATTTCCTGAGATTAGGAGCTAATGAATATTAAGGCTGAAAAGGGAAAAGCAAATAAATAAGGAAGGTTAAAAAAAAAAGAATTTCTAGCATGTTCCCATTTATCTTTAAAAAAGGAATGTTTATTCTTATTAAAAATTTCCCATTTAAGAGATGGAACCTTGATGCTTAAGTTTTGGGGCTTTTTTGGATTTACTCGGATTAGACTAGTCACCAGTTCAACAAGATGACTACTGCACTTGAACTTTTAAAACATTCAAATGCAGTGATAGCTAAACATAGGAACTTGGCACATGGACCAAAAGCACACTCAGCTCCAAAGCTTTCAGCTCAACAAGAATATACCACAAACCATTTAAGCATAGACCTCAGGGATCCTAGTCATTTTCATTCTTTGTTCTGAATTAAAGGAAGTCTGTATTCAATTTATGCAAACACCCTTCACAATGGGAGATGGTCCCCAGATGGGAAATTCAACCCCCCACATGCAGACAACACTCACTCCGTGTGCAGGGGAGAAGGGGAAGAGGCCAGCCAGCTTTCCTGGCTACAATCTGAGACGCTGAGGGGAGGGAGGGGATCCTTACATCCTTGGCCGCCTTTGGATCCGACACACAGGCAAAGGTGATGTCACAAGTTGAAACAACTTCAGCGGGGGTTCTTCCTAGGCGGGCCCCCTCCTGGATGAACAAATCACACTGCAAAAGTCACAGATCCTAACGTGAGCTGCAGGCAGTACACAACAAACAAGACAATCAGGCCAGAGACACAGTGCCCGGTCCTCTTGGCTGGCCTTCCAAGGCAGGAGACTGAAGTTGAGGCTGGGAGCCCAGGATGCCAGAGCTGGCAGTCTGGCTTCTTGAGGGAAGTAGTTGGGGCCTCTTAACGACTGTCTTGTGTTTTTGCATACCTGGTACCTAGACTGATGTTCTACTTCATAGTAAACATAAAACAAGTGTCTGCTGAAGGATTGCTGTTTGATGACAGGATGTAAACAGTATCTGTTTGCAGCCCTGTGTGGCTGTCTTGGCTGTGGCAAAACCATGCAGTGCCCTGGTTGGGAGGCTGCCACTGATTACTGAGATGTTTCTGGGGATCTAAAAACACTAAATTTTCTTTTCTGAGAATTAAGATCACCCAGAACATCTCATGACAAAACACATCATTAATACTTCAGTGCATTTCCTTTGTCCAAATGCATTTAAAAAGTAATTAGAATAATTTGAACCTACTATTTTATATCCAACTTTTAGTATTTTGTAAGACATTTATCCATATTGTAGTCTCTTATAATGGGCCGCTGCAAAATATTCCATTAAGAGGATTTACCCAATGGCTCCCCTGCAGTTTGAAATCTGGACTGCTTTTAATTATAAACAACTCTAAGAAATATCTTTATGTATAATACTTCCCCTCTGTTTTGAATTTAGATCTCTAAGAATGAAACAGGCTCCAAATAGTTTTCAAGCTCTTAATAAACGTAGAGGCAATATAAAACAATCACCAGCACTGAGTACATAACTAATAACAAACAAGCATCCATAAACACATTAAAATTTTATCCTACTTGATTTAACCAGTTAAATATAGCAACCTTTTGGTGATACATTTTGATTACTTCTGATTACCAAACCTTTAAAATAATGTTGGTTTTTAATTGTTTCCTCTTCTGTGAGCTTTTTATCTTGAGCTGTCAAACTATGTATTTCAAAAAATCAACATACTACTCTAATTCTATTATGTTTGCTATAAGCACTTTAATTGGTGTATCTTTCAATTTTGTTTATATTTTTGTTGTGGGGAGTATTGTTGAAAACTTCACCTTTTGTATGGTGCCAGGTGTGTACTGGGAATATTGGGAGGAATACTTTGTAAAGTATACGATGGTCTAACCACTATGCTGTATACCTGAAACTTATACAAAATAATATTAAATGGAAATTGTAATTGAAAAAAAGACCTATTCCTCTTTTTCTTTAGTGATTTTGACTGGATCTAGGCTTAGAGAGATCTATGTTAACATTTAATTTTATTTTCTACTGGTTTTTCCTTTGGAAAAAATTCAGTAATCTATCTAGAATATACTTTATTACGCAGTAGGAAGAGAGGTTAGTATTTCCTCAAATTTCTAACCAGCTATTCCATACTTCCTTAATATTTCTCCTACCATGTGACTTGGCTAAGCAATGCCTCTTTCTTCACTTATTATATCATGTTCCAGTTTTCACCATGCGCTTTCTCTCAGCTCTAGATGTTCTCTGCAGCTTCTCCACTTTGACTTGTGTTACCCTTTCAGTATTTTTGGTCTCCAGGGAGTCATATCTGCAGCCACTTCTGCAAACTAGATCTTGTATCTAGAGTTTTCCCTAACCCCTGATGGAATACACATTTCTCACACTCTCTGTCCCAGCCTGCTCTAAGTTATTTGAATCAAATGTCAAAAATGTAATTGACCACCTTCCTTACCAAGTGGCACCCTTATCCACTAAGTTTCAGGTCAAAGCTTAAGAACATAATCTTGCCCTGGCTGGTGTGGCTCAGTGGATTGAATGCCAGCCTGCAAACTGAAAGGCTGCCAATTTGATTTCCAGTTAGGGCACATGCCTGGGTTTGCAGGCTAGGTCCCTCCAGTTGGGGGTGTGTGAGAGGCAACTGATGATGTTCTCTCACACATTAATGTTTCTTTCCCTCTCTTTCTCCCTTCCTCCCCTCTCTCTAAAAAAGAAATAAATAAAATTAAAAAAAGATTTTATTTATTTACTTTTTAGTGAGAGGGGAAGGGACGAAGAAAGAGAGGGAGAGAAACATCAACATGTGGTTGCCTCTCACATGCCCCTCACTGAGGGACTTGGCTCGCAACCTAGGCATGTGCCCTAACTGGGAATTGAACCAGCGACCCTTTGGTTTGCAGGCTGGCACTCAACCCACTGAGCCACACCAGCCATGGCAAATAAACAAAATCTTAAAAAAACAAAAACAAAACATGATCTTTTGTCATTCACAGCTATCTGGGTAGTGAAACTTTTCCCTATAATTCTAAATCATAAGGACTGCTTTCTGTTTCTTGCTGTTCTAGGACACGCAGCAGACCTGAAACTTCTGGATGTTTTAACACGGCAACTGCCAGTCCTTCAAGGTGGCCTTGAGACAAGATGGAGAATGTGAGATTAGTATTTCCTCAACTTTCTAATCAGTTGTCCTGAATAGAAGTTACTGACCAACCCTCCCATCTCACTGACTCATAGCGAGCAACCTCTATCAGAGGAAGTCCTAGGCTTTCTGGGTGACCTGGTGGGTCTGTGTGTTTGCTATAGCATAAGTGCATTTTGGTCTTTTAGTGTGTGGCTTTATAGTATTACATTTTCACCCCTGCTTGGGAGAGACCTGCTCATTACTCTCCCTTTTCTAAAAATTGAAGTGTCTCTCGTTTTTTCCAGAAGAACCACAGAATCTATTTTACTAGGATTCTTTTATACAAATTCCATGAGGATTGTCCTAAGGATTAAATGTTTTTTCTTCTTTTTTAATATATTTTATTGATTACGCTATTACGGTTGTCCCATTTCTCCCCCATCATTCCCCTCCCCTTGCGCACCCCCTCCCACCCACATTCCCCCCCCTTAGTTCATGTCCATGTGTCATAAGTTCTTTAGCTTCTACATTTCCCATACTATTCTTGCCCTCCCCATCTATTTTCTACCTACTGTCTATGCTACTTATTCACTATAGCTTTTCCCCCTCTCTCTTCCTCCTACCCCCCTGTTGCTAACCCTCCATGGGATGTCCATTTCTGTGGTTCTGTTCCTGTTCTAGTTGTTTGCTTTTGTTTTAGGTGTGGTTGTTAATAGCTGTGAGTTTGCTGTGTTTTTACTCTCATATTGTTGATCTTCTTTTCCTCAGGTGAGTCCCTTTAACATTTCATAGAATAAGGGCTTGGTGATGATGAACTCCTTGAACTTCACCTTATCTGAGAAGCACTTTATCTTCCCTTCCATTCTAAATGACAGCTTTGCTGGATAGAGCAATCTTGGATGTAGGTCCTTGACTTTCATGTCTTGGAATACTTCTTTCCAGCCCCTTCTTGCCTGGAAGGTCTCTTTTGAGAAATCAGCTGACAGTCTGATGGGAACTCCTTTGTAGGTGACTGTACCCTTATCCCTTGCTGCTTTCTAGAATTCTCTCCTTCATTTTAATCTTGGCTAATGTAATTATGATGTGCCTTGGTGTGTTCCTCCTTGGGTCCAACTTCTTTGGGACTCTCTGAGCTTCCTGGACTTCCTGGAAGTCTATTTCCTTTGCCAGATTGGGGAAGTTCTCCTTTATTATTGGTTCAAATAAGTTTCCACTTGTTCTTCACCTTCTGGTACCCCTATAATTCCTGAGGGGTTGGGATATTTAAAGATGTCCTGGAGGTTCCCGAGCCTCTCCTCATTTTTTTGAATTCTTGTTTCTTCCTTCTTTTCTGTTTGGTTGTTTCTTTCCTCCTTCTGGTCCACTCCATTGATTTGAGTCCCAGTTTTCCTCCCATCTCTATTGGTTCCCTGTGCGTTTTCCTTCATTCCACGTATTGTAGCCTGCATTTGTTCATCTAGTTTGTGAGCAAAATCAGTCAATTCTGTGAGCATCCTGATCACCAGGGCTTTGAACTGTGCATCTGATAGGTTGGCTATCTCTTGGTCGCTTAGATGAATTGGCTCTGGGGCTTTGATTTGTTCTCCCATTTGAGCCATTTTTGCGTTTTTGTTTGGTCTTGTTGAGGCTGTTACATAGTGAGGGGCGGAGCCTTAGGTGTTCCCCAGGGCGGAGCAGCCCAGTTGCTGGGTTGTGACGCTGTACGTGGGGGCAGGTATGTGGGGGCAGGGTCTGAGAGGGAACAATGGCGCTTGCTCTGCTCTCTCTTGGATTCCAGTCCCTTCTGCCACTTCCCCTTTGCCTGGATTATCTGTGTGCAAATGTGGGACCACCTGGTCAGCCAGTTGCCTTGTGCAGTCTCACTGGGTCTTCATCGTTGCCACCCTGTACCCGGGGTCCACTAGCTGCCGCCTGTGCGCCTGGAGTCTGCCAGCTGCTGCTGCCTGCACGCCTGGGTCCACCAACTTCCACTTTTTCCTGCTACGACTCCGCCCCTCTTACCATCCTGGATGAATGGTTGTTGGACTTCCGTACAGTTCAATTTTCTATCAGTTCAGATTGTTTTCTTATTTCTAAATCTTTGTTGTCCTTAATTTTGGTTGTGCGAGGAGGCAGTGTGTCCACCCACATCTCCACCTTGGCCGGAAGTAGGATTAAATAGTTTTTTAAAGACCATATTTACTACATAATTTGTGCCAGGCACTGTGCTGAGAACCTTACATCATCTCAATTATTTTCACACCCCCATGAAGCATGGGCTTTTGCTGTCATCATTTTATAGGCCTAGAGAGGTAAACTATCTTGTTGAAGAGGGCAAACAGTAGAGTGACTTAGATTAGGTCTGCCCTATTTCAAACCAAAGTTCTACCTGCTTTGCTCTACAGCCTTCCTGTAAATTAATCTGGAAAGAATAGCCTTGTTTATAACATTTAGGCTGTCTAATCAAGAAAACAGGAAGACCAGAGGCACTTCTATCAAAGGATAATGTACTTGTAAGTAAACTCTCTAATTTTCTAGTTTTCTTGACAATCTGCCACTGTGCACCTTAGATTTCCTGGGTATCCTTAGCCTTGAATCACAAACTGGCCTGCTGATGGGACCTCTGTTACAGCAAAGTGAATTTTTTACTTTTGCCTAGAACATTTTTGTTATTTCAAATCCATCAGCTCTGCCAACTCCTTCAGCAATCACACCTTATTTTAGCCTTCACCTCTGCACGTAAGAGCATCTTGCACTCAGTCATTTCACAAATACATGTTCAGTAACACTTTGTTGCTCAAGAAGCCAGTTCTTTCTCAGTCTGTCCTTTGTTCCTGGCAAGTAGTGTTTAATTTTTTGGTACTCACACCACAGTTGTTCACCTTTTCTTAGATGACACCTTGATGGGATTCAGGGCCTTTATTATAAAAGGTGCACATTCACAGCTTTGGAATTCCAAGTCAGGGCATGCATAGACTCCTTGAAGCTTTGGGCTGCCACCTTCGTTTAAGAACTTCTAAACCTGTTCTGTCCAATACAGTAGCACTAACCAGAAGGGACTGTTTGAATTTAAATGAAATGAAATTAAAAAACTCAATTTTTTAGTTTTACTAGCCTTGATTCAGGCTTTCAAGAGCCACATGTGGACGGTAGCTGCTGCACTGGACAGCGCAGATACAGAACGTCATCACTGCGGAATGGTGCACTGCACAGCTCTATTAACACAGTCCAAATCACTGAAAACAGTGCAGCCACTGAAAAGGAGGAAGCAGATCTATCCGTACACATTCCTTATCAATGAATTCATAATATATGCACACTCATATTTCCATGGGCATGGAGAAAAGGTTGCAAAAACCTGAGCTAACTGAGGTAATGGCAGGGAGAGAGGAATTTTCACTTAGTTTTATACTGCTTTTTTTTTTAACTCCTCATCTGAGGATATTTTTTTAAATTGATTTGAGAGAGAGGGAGGCACAGTGAGAGAAACATCTATTAGTTGCCTTCCATATGTGCCCCGACAGGGGATCAAACCCACAACCTAGGTATGCACTCTGACTGGAAATCGAACCCACAACCTCTTGGTGTACACGGCTGAAGCCCCCAATCTTTTTGTAATCAGGGACTGGTTTCATGGAAGACAATTTTTCCATGGCTGGGGTGGAGGGAATCGTTTCAGGATGATTTATGCACATTACATTCAAGCTCACCGGCTTGGCTCCTAACAGGCTTTGGACCAGTACTGGTACATGGCCAGGGCATTGGGGACACCTGGTGTATGGGACAATGCTCCAATCAACTGAGCCACCTGACCAGGGCTACTACACGTGGGTATTTTTTAAATGTTTAGTTTTTTTTTACTAATACTCTAAGCTTATTTATCTACATCTCCACCTGCCTGAATAAGAGCTTAGCTTCTCCTACACTATCATGTACAGGATGCTGAGTGAAGACATCAGGAAGACATTCCCATCCTTAGTTACCCGAACTCCATGGGCCAAGGAGTCCCACCCTGCCTGATAAGAACCACTCATTAATGCTTACTTTCTCTGCAGTCCGGTTCCAGACAGTCACCGTGTGACCCATTTTGAGCAAGTTGGAGACGATGCCACTTCCCATGAGGCCGAGGCCCAAAAATCCTATCCTGAAAAAGAGACAGAATGGTAAGTTTGGGGTGGAGTGGAAAGGACAAGGTAAGAAGGTGTTCCAAACACTGCAGACTCTGCTGCCTCATAAACCTGGGGTGGAACTTCGGACCACCAGGAACACCGCTTAGCAGTGTCCACACACCATGAGCACAGAGCCAGATGTGGCACATGCGGATTGTACCTTTTCTTATTTTGCTATTGTTTAAAAGTGTCCCTAAATTTAAACGGGTATTTCTAAACCCTTGACTGCCACAGAAAGAAGTATGACACATATGGTTTAGGGCAAGTGTTCCAAATCATTTCCTTGCTGTTTTGACAGAGGGTCTGACCTTACAATTCCATGACAAGAAAGCAGATACTTGTTTTCGGCTTTGCAAGAATTTCAAGTATTAGGCCTTCAGATGCCACTTATAAAAAGCACATAACGGTCTTTGACTGAGTAACTGAAATGATTTGTCAGAGCCAGCCACCTTCCTCAATGGCAGAAGTCAGGGTCCCAGTCTTCCCCTACCTCTCCAGACTCCAAACCTGCACTACCTTTGTATTCTTCTGGTTAGCAGAGACAAGCTTTGTCCCTCTCCTTCAAAGCTTCACCTGAACTTTGGAGCCAATCTTTCCCAGTGTGTGAGTTCTTTCCACACTTGCCTTCTCCTACACCTTTCCCCATTACTGCCATCTGTTGGCCTATCCCCTTCTCTGTTCCCCACCACGCCCTTCTGATTGCAGGCCCATTATGATCCTTCTTATGCTCTGCTTACCCTCACTTCCTATAGTCTACTCCTTCCTGCAACCCTGAGAACTTGGGGACTATTGGCTACTACTGCTTTTACAGATGATTTTACCTTGCCCAAACATTTTTTTCTTGGTTCCTACACTTCCTCACATGTAACTTGGCTATGCAATGCCTCTTTCTTCACTTCTTATTGTATCATGTTCCAGTTTTCACCTTGGGCTTTCTCTCAGCTCTAGACATCCTCTGCAGCTTCTCCACTTTGACCTGTGTTACACTTTCAGTATTTTTGGTCTCCAGGGAGTCATACCTGCAAGCCACTTCTGCAAACTAGGTCTTGTATATAGAGTTTTCCCTAACCCCTGATGGAATACACACTTCTCACACTCTCTGTCCCAGCCTGCTCTAAGTTATTTGAATCAAATGTCAAAAATGTAATCAATTGCCTTCCTCACCAAATGGTACCCATGTCCACTAACTTTCAAGCCAAAGCTCAAAACCACAATCTTTCGTCATTCATGGCTCTCGGGGTAGTGCACGCTTTCTCTATGATTCTTAAACACGAGGACTAATTCTCTTTGTTTCTTAGTGTTCTAGGACACGCAGCAGACCTGAAGCTTCTGAATTTTTAACATGGCAACTGATAATCCTTCATGGTGGCCTTGAGACAAGATGGAGAATGTGGACTAAGTGGACTGAGAACAATACAGCTGGTTAGCTTTGTAACTGGTGTCACACTCAGTTTAAAAAAGTATTAAAACCCCTGGCTGGTGTGGCTCAGTGGACTGAGCACCAGTCTGTGAACCAAAGGATTTCGGGCCAGGTTCCCAGTTGGGGGCATGCTAGAGGCAACCACACATTGATGTTTCTCTCCCTCTCTTTCTCCCTCCCTTCTCGTCTGTCTAAAATAAATAAGTAAAATCTTAAAAAAAAAAAAAGAGAAAGCAATGAAAAAAAAAGTATTTGATTATAGGGGCATAGTGGGCCTTGGGTAAAAGCACTGAGACTCTCCTTAACCAGTCCTAGTTATTTTTCTTCATTAAAATCAACATAATCCTCATCTAATGAATGAGTGACACCCATTTCAATCCCCACCCCTTTTAATCCTCACCAGAGGATATATTTATTGATTTTAGACAGAAGGGGAGAGAGAGAAGGGAGGGAAGGAAGGGGGAGGAGTGAGAGAAGGAGAGAGACACTGACTTAAGAAACATTGCTCAGTTGCCGCCTATACATGCCCAACCAGGGATCGAACCCACAACCTAGGTTTGTGCCCTGACCAGGGATCTAACCCGCAATCTTTGGGTCCATGGAACAACACTCCAACCAACTGAGCTACCCGGCCAGGACCCATCTCCCTTTTTATTAGCACATAAGATGCCTCTATCTCCTCCACTCTACAAAGGAAGTTCACACCAAATAACTGATAGCAGTGATTTTGATAGTACAAAAGATTAGGAATGAAGTAAAAGATGCCTTGGTTTTAGTCTGAGAAAGAAGCTTTTGAAAGACACAGATAGGAAATTCAGACTTAGCTAGCTTGCTCAGAAGAACGCTCCTTCTTAGCAAAGCACCTTTTTCATCATCACAACTCTGGAAACACAACTGGCCAATAGAGTAAGGGAAAAGGTGAGTGTTGGTGCAAGGTAAGGTTTGGAGACCACAGACAAACAAGGCTCTCCTACCTGCCTCGGCAGCACACAGAGCAGCAGGAAGGTATATGAGAAGGACTGGGAGCTGAGAGCAGGGAAAGCCAGGGAGGGCAGGAAGATAAGCTTTATTCTAAATATCTATCTCACGTCCCCCACAGTCAAATTGAGAGTTTTCATCACAGCTCTACTAAGCTTGGGGTTCTCAAAGTATAGTCTCCTGACTGTCAGCAATAGCATACCTACAACCTTGTCCAAAGTACAATTTTTTTGGGCTCCACCTCAGACCTACTGAGAAAATCCCGGGGGTGGGCCTAACAATCAGTGCTTTACCAGCAGCCTTCCAGGTGACTCTGAGGCACAGAAGAAGTCTGAGAACCATAGAACCGAGTGTTCCCTGCTCACAGACTCACCAGTGACCTAGGAAGCCAACTCCAACGTACACTTAAGGACAACTTTTCTCTCCTTCAAGTTGATTTACTCCTAGGCAAATCATCATCAGTAAAGATTACAACTTACCTCCTTTCTTTACATTCAATTCCAGAAATGGCTGTGGTACAACCCTTAAAGAGCCCCCTTGGGGTCATCCCCCACCCCCAGCAGAACCAGAGCCACAGGAAGCCTTTTGTTAAAGGTCCTACTTTTTGTCTGTGGGTGTGATGCTTCCATTCACGGCTGTGCTGTCTGCTGCCTGGATGGAGGTGGACCCAGTCTCCTAGGAAAAGGAAGCACAAATCATGTCAATCTGCCCACGGCAAGGCCCCAGGGGAAGATTAAAAACAGGGAGGTGTGGAACCCACATACCTCTTCACATATTTTCAACTTCTTTGTGATTGCCTGGTAACAGACAGCTGGCTAATAAAGAGGGTGAGAAAACCCACTTATTAAACTGAACACTTAACCAGTCTTCATTTTAATTTACCTAAAAAGTTAGTTCTAACATGGAATGTTACGATAAAATCTTACTTGGTGTTTAATTTTATTGAGTGTTTCAGATGACACAGGAAGTTAACACGCCTCATTCAATTCTCCATGCAATGCTGCAAGGTCCTTTTGTTGATGATGACATTAAGAATCAGAGGTGTTAAGTCATGCGCCCAGAATTACAGAACAGCCAGCTGGTCAGTGTAACTGGGCTTGGAACCCAGCTGTGACCAACTTAGCAGACCTTATCAAGGCTCGGATTAACCCATGGCCTTGTGGTCACTTCAGGAAACTGTCCCTCCATACCTGGTGGGCTACGGAGACTGTCCACCCAGCAGCATGGGCTATCTTACAGCTGGCTGACAGCTCACGAGGTTTGGTTTCTGCCCTAGACTCTGAAGGCAACCATAAACATCTCAAGCACACAGATGATGAGTTTTAAAATCTTTTTTTTTTTTTTTATGGGGGGGGGTATTTTTAATTTTAACAATACCTGATTCACAAGTGGGCCCCTATGCAACTTTTTAACTATCTGCTCTGGGCAGTGGTACAGGCAGAACCTAACTTTTCAGACTAGTAAGGTAATGGAGTAACACTGTCCCTTATGCTAGTCCTGACCAAGGATCAAGAACTTCAAAGAATAACTCACCTTCTCGGTCTGGCTGAGCAGGAAGTGATGGAAATGAGGGTCTGCATCTTTAACCGGCTGAAACAAGAAAATTATTAAATAAAACAAGTCATCTTCTGCTAAAGGTCATTTCCTTCTGCCTGGTAACTGCTCTTCTCTGGATGAAATACCTCTGGAAACTGATAAAAATCTTAATTTTATAACTGCCTGGAAATTCTTTTCCCATTGTTGTTCTAAGCCTTTCATAAATGACTTCTGTTCCAGCTAAAGGAAAACCTGCTTCAAGTATATATTTCTGCCAGCTTGGTGTACAAATTATTCTAGTTAACAGTGTGAGAAAATATTTAAAGGCATACTAATATTTTTGTTTATTTATTAACTTGAGAAAGAGAGAAAGACAGACTGATGTGTCGATCCACTTGTTTATGTATTCATTGGTTGATTCTCATATGTCCCCTAAATGGGGATCGAACCTGCAACCCTGGCATGTTGTGACAACACTAACCACGTGAGCTACCTGGCCAGGGCAGGCATACTAGTATTTTTAAAGCCCGAAGTTCATTACTCATGTTGGATAATAGCTGACAAGGCCAAATCAATTTTGAGGACTCTTTCAGTTCTAGGGTTTTGGCCTAGTTGTGTCTGGTACCAGGCCCTTGAGTGTTTTTCCCTCACTGAGGACACTAATAGAAATAAGGTGGCAGCAACTGCACAACTTCCAAGGGCTTTTCACAATTAGGCCCAGTCACATGAAAAGGGTGCATCTATACCAGGGGTGTCAAACTTATTTTCATCAGGGGCCACATCAGCCTCATGGTTGCCTTCAAAGGGCCAAAATAATTTTAGGACTGTATAAATGTAACTACTCCTTAACTGTTAAGGAGTTGAAATTACATTCGGCCCTTTGAAGGCAACCACGAGGCTGATGTAGCCCCCAGTAAAAATGAGTTTGACAGCCCTGATCTATACCAAGGATGGAATAGTGTATGGGCATTTATAAAGCATCAAATGAAAAAATCTGCAGATGATCCGGCTTTTGTGAAAAGTAACACCAGTCCCAACAACAAAAACTACACGTGGGTTTATATATATATAATTAGTAAATATAACAAAGGGGCTGGAATAAGTTACATCAAACTTAACAGTGTGAGCACCCCCGAGAGAGGAGACTTGCACTCTTTACCTCATATTCCTCTGTACTGTGTGGCAATTAAAAAAAAAACCCTTGCCCTGGCTGGTGTGGCTCAGGGGATTGAGTACTGGCTTGTACACTGAAAGGTTGCCAGTTTGATTCCCAGTCAGGGCACATGCCTGGGTTGCATGCCAGGTCCCTGGTTGGGGCATGTGAGAGGCAACCCATTGATGTATCTCATATACACACATTGATGTATCTCTCCCTCTCTTTCTCTCTCCCTTCCCCTCAAGCTAAAAGTAATAAAATCTTAAAAATAAAAAATACCCAAAACTCCTCACAAAAAGTAGGAGAAGTACATCGCAGTCAGGCCAGGAACCAGCTCTGAGGCCAGCACTATCCTGGCCTGTGGGAGCGCTCCTTACCTCACTCACAGTTGGCTGCCATTTAAATGCGGCCATGGGTCCGGCCATTATCCCCTTCACAGTACTAGACTCAGGAATGGTGAGATCCTAGAGAGGGAAAGGCATTATTGTCAAGATACCGTGGGGACCTCGGAAACAGATATCTTCCTGCTCCAAATCGGGGAGCACCTCTTCACTTCTCTGCTTTAGACACATTCCACTCAAACCAAAGCCCTGGACAGCTCCATGGTCTCAGTGTCAGTTAAGCCCAAATCTCCAGCCATGGTTCTAATGACTGTCCATTGGGAGAAACAGACCAAGTGTTCATCAACACAGAGTGAGCCTTTCCTCTTTGTCCTTGAGATAATAAAATGTGTTCTTGTGTGTAATGAATGAAAGCCCATGGTCTTCAGTGTTGTCACAGAGAAAAATTCCTTATGGTGAACAGTAAACATGAAGAAAACAGAACTAGCTTCAGAAATAATCCACCAGATCTCAAGAAAAACTAAGAAAGCCACGTTGTGCCAATGAGGAAATCTGCCCAACATTTTTCAGAGACCAAGTGACAAAGTCAGAATTAGAACTGAAGGTGACCTGGAGCCAAAGAGCCCCTCTCTCCCCCCAGATTGATGCAAGAAGATCAGTGCAATGAGGCTGGCTCCTCTTTGTCAAGGGTCTGACCCATGGTCCTGGGCAAAGAGACACTGTTCCAGCTTTACAACTGGCCTGCTCTTGTCCCCTCCACCACTGACTTTACCGCCTACTCCCTTTCTCCATCTCCTATCTTCCAGCCACAGTGGACATCCCAACATTTCTACTTGGATATCTAATGGCCATCTCAACATGCCCAACCAAACTCTTGATTTCCCTGCCCAAATGCCTCCTTCCATAGGCTTCCTAATCTCAGAAAACAGCAACTCCATTCCAGCAGGCCAAGATCCTTGGAGTCCTTCTTGATTCTACCCTCCTCTCTCCTCTAATCCATTAGCTTTACAAATGAGAATCTGAAACCCCTTTTTCTGAGCACCTCCAACTACTGACACCCAAGGTTCAGGACACCACTGCTTATGACTGTAGCAAAAGGAATCTCCCTGTTTCTGCTCTGGACCCCTACCCTTACAGTCTAGTATGTACACAGCAGCCAGAGTGAACATGCTACTTCTCTGCCTAAAATTGGCTTCCTATCTCACAGTTAAGCTAGAAGCTTTGTTATTGTGGCCTATGGGGCCCGACATGTGCTGCAACCCCCACTCCATGCTAATCTCCAACCCCATGTCCTGTTCTTTCTTTCCCTTCACTATTCTTCAGCTCACCAGCGCCCTCTTGGCCCTCCACCCCATTCCCCCCAAACACCAAACATGCAACTGCCTCAGTGCCTTTGCACTGCTGGGAACGCTCTTCCAACAGTTACCTAACTTGGTTCATATGCTTGTTTTAGGTCTCTGTTGAAATGCCACCTCATCAGAGTGCCTTCCCTGAGCTCTCTGTATCTTCTCCCACTGGAATGTGATGCTAATGATGACTATAATGACAGCAAATGCTTTTACAGGGTTTAGCATGTGTCAGACATTAGTACGCTATTTTATATGTATAATCTCACATAATTGTCACAACTTCATGAAATAGAACTATTATCATTTCCATTTTACAGAGGAGAAAACTGAGATACAGAGGGCTTAAGTAACCTTGCCTAAGGTCACAGAGCTAATAATGAGTGTGGTAGATAAAATTTAAACCCAGGGAATTTGGCTTCAGGGTCTATGTTATCATAAGTAAGTTCTATGAATCTAAGAACTTTGCCAATTTTGTTTACTTTATATCCCACACTGGGAACCATTCCTGGTACACAGCTGGTATTCAAATTTATTGAAAAAATGAACATAACAAGGGCCTTGTCTATCTTTCAGGCTGCTTTATCTCCAGATATCTGGACTGTGGTGGAGATGCTCAAAAACCATTTGTTGAATAAAGGGATTTGGGGAAAAGAGGCCTAGTGTAGTACTGTCAAAAAGAATTTTCTGCCATGATGGATATGCTCTATGTATGCACCAATACTGTAGCCACTAGTCACAGGTCCACCTAGGAGCACCAGATATGCGGCTAGTGTGACCGAGTCACTGAATTTTAAATTGTATTGAATTTAAATGTAAACAATCACCTGTGACTAGGAGAAGCAGAGCTTCAGTGACTTCTGTAAGACCAAAATGACAGGATGAGAGTAAGGCAGAGAACACAGCTCTCCATCTAGCACTAACCAAAGGTCTTGACTCCCAAATCGGTGCTCTCTGCACTAGTCTGGATTTTAGGACAGCCACAGGACAGGCAGTTCTATTGTGTCAGGGTGCTTTGTGCCTAGGGTTGTAGTTCTCAGCTCAGGACTTGGACAAAAGTCTAGACATGAATCCAGCCTCTGCCTGCCTGCATGTAACTGACACCTCTACCATCAAGGCCAGTCTATTCTGTTAATCATCATGGGACAGGAGAAGAATGGCAATGATCAGGGGCTTTGCCCAGTTATCAGCCTAGGCTGCTGCTGTTTCACAGAAGAGCTTGCCAGCCAAATGACAATTATTATGGCAACACACTTTTTAGACCACAGGATATATCAAATCATAAGAAGCACTACAATTCCAAAACCAAGCAGATTCCCTACGTCCCTGAAGGTGCTTAATTAAGATCAACAGTCTGAACTGAAACTGTCACCTCCCCAGCACCACTAGCCAAGCTCTTTCCTCTCCTAAAAAATCCTTCATTAAAGACTAGGGTCAAGCATAGAGACCTTGCAGAAGGAAACCCCCTAAACATCAACAGCAGGCAGAGCTCCTGGATGGAGATCTGGCTCTGAGATCAGCAATAGGGATGTTACAACCCTCCCCCCGATTAATAATTCAGACTAAAGGGTAAACTGCTTTTTACTGGGAGCTTGTAAGGAGTCCCTCATAGTAAGCCTGGCAGCGGTCTCTGGGACTGCACCAAAACACTGCCTTCACTGCACAATAGGCTATTGCTGAGAAAGAACACAGGTACCACATTCATCACATACTTAATGCAATGTGCTGCAGGCACTGTCCTATGTGCTTGGCTTGTGTTACTCATTTACCCGTATTTTGCCATCTATAATTTCCCCTTTTCCCCCAAATTTTTGAAGGAAAAATAATGATGTGCTTTACACATGGGTATAATGACTACATACCATGGGTACAATAATGGGCATGATAATCCTGTGTATAACACACACAAAAACATGGGTGTGCATTATACACAGAAAAATATGGGAATTCTCACAACAAACCTAAGAGGTAGGTATCTTTGTTACCCCAATGATCAGAAAACTAAGGCAAAGGTGATTGGACAAGGTCACACAAATGTAGCAAGTCATGGATTCAAACTCAATGCCCTCCTGCTAACCCCTCCTCTATATTTCCCTTTATCTAAAATGAAGTAATTTCTCTCCAGGGCTAGTAGAGGAGTTGGCAAGATTCATGGCTTAAGACACCAGACAAAATGAATTTGGAGAACTATATAAAACCTGATATCCCAGATTCCTCTGGATCCTTGGAAATCAATTCAACTGGATCAAATGAGATCATACCTCCTGAACAGTTTTCCCCACACTGTAGTGGCAGTTTTCTAAACTAGCTGCCTTGGGCTCATGGTCACCCACAGCTGTCCCCACCACTACAGTAACTCTCATCTTAGGTCATTTGACAGTATGAAGGGCCTCCTCTAGCAAAGAGGTCACAAAGTGGCAGCCCCACAAGTTAGATCTAGCCAAGAGATTTTCCTTTGGAATAAGTGTTTTAAAATTTTGTGTTAGCTACTGACATTTAAAATTGGAACATTTCACATAAAAATCTGTATTTCCAGCTTCTCTTGAGAAAAACCAGACAACCTGGCAAAAGTTAGCTGGAACTCCATGGACAGAGCATGAACCCCTGGGGGCCACCAGCCACTGCCAATCTAATGCTCTCAGCATGGAGGCAGGGCAGAGCCATTGAACCTCCTGCTTGAGCCATTTCTTCTTGCATTAGTTGGCTCTACTTGCTTCCATTACCTGTCTGGTCTTGCTGGTGTCTGAATTTGCAAATCTCGATCTGATGTCTAGCATTTCATCACAGCCTCATCACCCAACTGTTTCTGCCAGCCATCTGGCTTCTTACCCCTTGATCCTGCTCTCACAATTTCCCGTGTTAGACAGACTACCCAATTACATCTCAAATTCTCCTCCCTTGGCATCTAAGACTTCACAAAAATCTTTACAAGAAGGAGAGGGGTATGCTATTTTTGCTTCATTTCGTTTTGTTGGCTTTTCTGACTCCTCTTACCCTAACTACAGGCACACTAACTGCAGACTCCTGCCCTTCACTCATCTCCCTCCTTTATTTCCCAAACTCAAAACCCATCTAGTCTCATGGATCCAACATTCTTCCTATATATTTGCTTCCCACATTTACTTTTCTGTTCTGGTACTCCAAGTCTGCCTGGTGGTCTAGGCATCATCCCAAATGCATCACATTCAAAAGAGAACTGGTTTTCTTGCCTCATAAGCTGGCTCCTCCTGACTCCTCTGTTTTTTGTTTTTTAATTTTACTCATTGATTTTAGAGAGAAAGAGAGAGTAAGGAAGAGAGAGAGAAACACTGACTTGTTGTTCTACCCATTCATGCATCCATTGGCTGATTTCTGCATGCATCCTGACTGGGGATCTAACCCGCAACCTTGGCATATGGGGATGATGCTGTAACCAACTTAGTACCTGGCCAGGGCCTGACTCCTCTGCTTTAAGAAAGTCATCACCATTTCCCCAGGTACAAACTTGAATAATTTCTCTTTCCCTTTTCTCTTCATCCCCAATATAACCAGTTGCCAAATCTTATAAACTCTTCCTCTGAACTACCTCTCAGTTTCTTTCGATATTTGCTCCCACCCTCTTAGGATAGGTCCTTATGAACACACACCTGGGTTTAGCACTCTAATTAGCTTTGAGCCTTTCTTCTCTGCCCTCCATGATCACTAATGCACAGCTTGGAGCACACTGCCACTTCCACATCCAGCTCAAACAACTTCATGGCACCCTACTGACTTCAGGACAATACAACATTGCTTAAGTAGACCTCAACACTCTCCACATTCCAATGACAACCTACTTTTATCTCTCTGCTCTCCTTCCTGTCCTCTCCCTGTACTGACAATGTCCACATTGATATCAAGCCCCACGTGAGCTGTGCCTTCCACCTTTGGAATGCCTTCTCTTCTTTCTTGCTAAATCCTTTCCAGTGCCAGCCCTTGCATGCTGCTCAGGTGGACCATTCTCCTGACTTGAGCATTTAGTTGAACGCATGATCCTTTCCTGTCTCATGTTTTTATTTCACTCCTGCACATCCGGGCTGCGTCCTTCCCCTGGTCTCCAGGACTCTTTGGGACAGCACTTAGTGTAGGACTCTATGTTCACTCAGTGCACTGAATCATACTATAGAGCTCAACTCTGCTGCATACAAAAGGAAGTCACTAATCCCAGAAGCTGCAGAGATAAAACAAACCTTCTCATCCTTTGGGGGCCGACCCCGCTTCCGGGGACTCTGCTCTTGAGCTCTTTTCAGAGGGGACTTGGAGCCTCTCTCTGAAGAGCCTGAAGACACCCTCTTCTTTCCTTCTCCCATGTTCTTCTTCACCTTCCCTTCAGACAGGCTAAGCTTGCGCTTCTCATCACCTGAGTTTGGCCTACTTCTCTCCTCACTGGAATTACGCCGATTCTTGTCATCAGCAGAATTGTGGGATGATGTCTGAAAGTTTAACAATAATAATGATAACCACAACAGCCGCTGCCGTCACCACCACCATGTACATGAGCCATGCCCTACAACGGGCACTTTACATACATTGTCTGCACAACTACCCTATTGAAACAGGCTCTGCTGTCATCCTCTCTTACATTTGGGGAAGCAGATTAAAAACAAAAACAAAAACAAAAGTCAAGTCACTTGCCCACAGTCCCAAAGCTAAGAAGTGGGATTTACACCCAGGCAGTGGATATATCCTAGAAGCTGTGCTCCTAATCTCTGACCTGTAAAAGAAGAAATGACCTACGCTGTACTCAGATACTTCTCCTGGGTCCAAGTGACTTTTCTAAGAGCAACAATCTATTCCAGAAAGGTTAGCCGCAAGCACGCGGAGTTTCAAGCTGATTACCAAACGCTGATACCTCAGAACAGACCTGGCTCTCTCTCTACTGGCATTTCATAAGAATAGAGTTTTGAGTTTGGGTTATATTTAATCTGCTAGTTACTATGCAAAAATAATTGGTCTGGCATTGGCATAAATCAAGAATCATAGAGTCTCTCACCTGGTCTTTCCCTTTGGCTCTCCTGAGGAACTCTTCCACAGCATCAACAGCTTGCTGGAATCGTTTTCCCTTGTTAATCTTTATCATTTCCTCCTTATGCGCATGATATGGCTTTAGCTGTTCCACTTTGATCCAGGCACTAGCAGAAAACACACATAGAAAGGATATGATCCACACTGCCTCTGCCAGAAAGTATCAAAGACCTCACCACAGCAGAACGCAATGCAAGTGTCCATTTGCTTTATTTGGACTTTGAAACAGGCCTGCCAGTTTTTCCAAACATGCTACTGACCACCCCAAACACTTGAGCCTAAAAGTATGCTTTCTTGGAACAAACAAGCCAAGCAGAACAACAAGCAAAACTGGAATATCCTCCAAATGAAATCAATGTGTCACAGGTTATTTCTACTCCTATTCACCAGCCTCCCACACTGAACCACACACACCATGCCACTTGCTCAGGATGGAGAAAACCTGGAGGTGCTCTCCCATTCTCTCCACACAGTACAGAAGGCTACACATGGATCCCAGGAAATCAGGGCACCTGGAAGCACTGCTGCCCAGCAATAACCTAAACCACATTGGTCGACAACCTGTCAATCAACTCAGAATCAGGGATGCTATGAGGGCTAAAGAAATGCAACAACTAAAACCTTCTGCTCTTACAGATATTTGCAGCTGTAGAGCTGATATTTGCTCATAAATAATTGTATCCATAGCTACTAGACCACATAAAACACGTGACACATGGCTTGGAATGAGGGCAGCAGTCACAAACGGAGGGCATTCAAAACAAGGTTCTGCTTGTGATTACAGGTAGAAAAACATATTTTCTAATATTTAATTTGTAATTCCTAATACCAGTACGTAACACATGAAAGTGAAAAAAGCCCTCAACTGTCAACTCTGGAATGTCTGGCAGACCACACTTATCTCAACAAATCTGTCCTAGCTGACTTTCTGAGATTTCCCTATATGACATTCAGTTTCCCAGTATAAAGGAGAGAATTTTATAGGCTTGACATGGTAACAATTTATATGTCTTATCCTGTAACACTCGGGTTTCATACTATAACCTTCTGAAAACATGGGTCAGGTTAAGGATATAGCAACTGGGCTATCTCACTAACTTAGGGTTCTTTCTGTCAGAGAAAGTTGGAGAACATCCAATGGTAACAGTGAAAGTGCTAACCTCTGTACACAAAAACAGTGCTACCAACAGACACCTGTCCTTTGAGTGTCGATGGGTCTGAACAAACACAACAGCCTGGGGCCATCAACCAGCAAATGTGAGAGCAAACCAGGACTAAGCAGGTTATCCATGAGTAAACAAAACCAGACAGCAGGGATGACAAATGGGCACTCAGACACTGTTCTCACTGCATAGAGCTTCCACTGGATGGTGTAAGCAGGTACTTTTTTCATGACCAATTAATTTTAAAGTTTGAAATTTGACACTATAGAGCCAATGGGTCCAATCTATAGGGAGGCAAACTGGAATTAAATTTCAACCCCATGTTGTCTGGCAGGTACACCACTGAACTGACCCTCTTGCCTTTCCTTGCATATATAGTGTTTCTAAGGACAGACCATCAGAGCAATCAGATACAAAGCCAGATGCACCCTGAAAAGCAAGTTAAGCTGTTACACTAACTGGTGGCTTAAATATGACACAAGTATCACTAATGAAGCTTAAAGAAACACAGCCCTCAAGACAGGTCTCTTCCTTTTCTGAACTTCATGTCAGAAGGTGAGACTTGCACAAATTCCAATAAGAGAGAGCAGTGGTGTGGTTTCTATGGAGCTGGGACAAAACACTGTAAGAATCCAAACCCCTACTCTACCTCCCAACCACTTATTGGAGGGACATCTGTACATGAAACACAAATAAATACAAGCCTATGTTTTCACTGAAGCATTTTATTGATTTCTGCCAGGAAAACAATAAAAATTCCATTCAACCTGAAGACTGGCATTTGATATACTAAAATGAAATTTTCCTCTATGATAATCTTGGAAAACTGAAAATGGTTTGCTAAGTGAACTTAAAACAATAATATGACTTCAGAAGAATAAATGCAAGAAATGTTAGTCTACTTAAGAAATCAACCCGTTTGTTGTTGGAGAATTCTATTACATCGGAAAAACAAAATAGACCTGGCCAGGTAGCTCAGTTCGTTAGTGTCCTCTTGACACACCAAGGTTGTGGGTTCGATCCTGGTCAGGGTATATACAAGAAGCAAACAATGAATGCATAAATAAGTGGAACAAAAAATGGATGTTTCTCTCTCTCCTGTCCTCCATCCCATTAAACTCAATTAAAAAGAAATCCCGTAAATAAAAAGCCAGCCCTCCAAAGCCCCAGAATTCCTTCTCAAAAGCAAACCAAGCTGAAATCTCTTTGGCTGTCTGAATAAAATTTTTTTCTCTAATGGCTATAGTACTGCAAAACCCTGTCTCCTTAAAGATGGTATGCTTTTTAGCAGAAGCTTCAATAATGCACCACTCTCCTATTCACTGAGGCTCATCAGGCAGGTCTGGCATGCAACTGGTGCTCAATAAATAATTACTGGGTAAATGATGCCTTCTGGGCACATTCAGGGTGATGCTGAGTTAAATCTTTTAAGGTTTTAGTGCTTTTTGTAGTTGTTGCTGTTGGTATGTTTTTTTAGTAACTGCTATTTTTCTTGATATAGTTGTAACCTGTGATTTCCCTCATGTCATTCTTCCAAGGCCTACATGGAGACAGACCTTTTCTGCCCAACTTGCTGTAGGCTGGAAAGTCAGAAAAATCAACCTTAGTCAAGTTGTGTCTGAAGTAGTGCCTTTGCTTTTATGTACAAGAGAGTTAATTACATACTGTTTGTAGAAGTAAACGCCTGAAACCAAAGTAACTAACAATCAGTGAGGTTATTACAAAGTATGAAATGGAAGGTCCCTTCCTTAAGATATTTGGCTAAGAGGGGAAAAAAAGTAAGATGCAGAGCAGTGTATGTAGTGTGCCACCACCTGTGTAAAAATGAGGAAAAAGGAACAGGTAACTTCTTGACACATACCATCTCTAGAGGGCTACGCCCTAAGAAACACTGGATAACAGTGGGCAGGGAATTGGGTGGCTGAGGGACAGAGGTGAATGGAACCCTTTCATAGTTTACAGCTAGAGTTTTTCAGGGGGAACTATAAACATGTATCATCTTTAAAAAACATCAAATCAACAGTAAAGACCTCTGCTGTAGAACAAGGACTACTCTGACTGCCCAGAAGGTTTTCCCCATTATGTCCTTGTTTATAAGGTTTGCTCAGGTGGGTAGTGGTTTATCTGCATCTGTGTAGTACGGTCAAAAGCAGCTAACTTGCCCTGGTATTCTGATACATCTCCTACAAAGTCTTTTCATTTGTGAATATAAACCTATAAATCTTTCACTTAGCCAACCTCAGATTATCCACTTCACTAAAAATGTATTTAAAAACTTCACATTTTCAAAACTTCCATAATATCTGACCTGCTCTCCCCTTAAATTAAAATCATACCATGCAGCTATCGTATTAAAGATGCCAGTCTATGAATAATCTCAAACACCCTCACATATGTGTCTCAGACTTCACACAAACATGACGATCTGGCCAGAAGAGAGAGAGAACACATGCAAGCATAGTCCAAAGGTGAGGACAAGAATAGGCTCAGAAAATGTGGGTTCACTTCTCCATATGGAATCGGTAAGTAGTACTTAGTAATAATTTCTAAGCTTCCCCACCCCAAACCATTGAAAAAGGCTAAGGATTACTGGGGTGTTAGAGGTCTAAGTCTAAGCCATTCAGGAATCGAGACACCCAAAAAACACAACTCAAAAAGACGCAACAACCAAGAAACCACAAAGAAATAATTTAGAATTCCTCAGTTAATTTCAAGCAATGATTATCATACAGACATCAACAAAGACTTGCAGATAAGATATAGATTTTGTTCCCAAAACTTGATAATATTCCCAAATGCTGGATGAGGCTTTCAAGCTGCTGTCTACACCAACGCAGCCAGCTGCTTCTTTTTGTGCCAATTTCTGTAATTCCGGTGCATGATATCCGTTCCTGGAGTCCATTGCCTCCACCTGGTGCTGCTGGTGCTGGGAGAGGAGAATCTACTCAGTGCTAGGATAGTTACTGTCCATCCCTGGCAGAAGCACACTGCTGGCTCAGTGCAAAAGCCCAGAGCAGTGGCCCTCACCATCCACTCAGCTCATTTCTTCAACTATTACATGGTGTCAGTTGTGGGGAATGTGGGTCAATCAATTGCCAGGTGAAAAGAAAAAGGGATGCTCAGATGGTTCCAATTTGTTGTTATGGGTAACAGATTTTTCTAAAAGTTACTTTAGTACTCATTCAGACACCTCACACCTAGCCTGTCTCACCTATCATCTTGATGTAAAAGTACCTCAGGCTGACATCTTATGACTTAAAACGCACAAATATCCTGCCTTTGTTTTTCCATCTATCATTGTTTGCCCACAGTATTCTCTGAATTGGTTTGTTTCTGGTAGTTATTATTTTATTTTTCAATCCTCACCTGAGGATATGTTTACTGATTTGAGAGAGAGAGGAAGGGAGAGACGGGTGGGGGGAGAGAGAGAGAGATCAATGGGTTGTCTCCTGCATTCACCCCGACCAGGGATCGAACCCTCAACTTTTTTTGGTGTGTGGGACGAGGCTCTAACCAAATAAGCCACCTGGCCAGGCGGGTCAGGCCTGTTTCTGTTGGTTTTGAGTGCCTACAAACTAAATGAACTTCATTCTGTCACCCATAGTCTTGACTAAACTTTTAAACTCTGAGCTCAGGTTTCTAAAAGAATTAAATCATTTATTTTTTTAAAGATTTTATTTACTTATTTTTAGAGAGAGGAAGAGAGAAAGAGGAGAGAAACATTGATGTGTAAGAGATACATCAACTTGTTGCCTCTCATACACCCACAACCAGCAACCTGATCTGCAACCCAGCCATGTGCCCTGACTGGGAATCGAACTGGTGACCTTTTGGTTCGCAGGCCTGCACTCAATCCACTGAGCCACACTGGCCAGGGCAGAATCATTTATCTTAAGGAGCTACTGCTTTTACTCTTTAATAAAGGTCCTTCCTAATATAAAAACCCTATCTCTACGTATTTTCTCTGTAAGTAGCATGTCAGTTTTGAAAGTGAACACTTGTGACTGAATCTTACATTCTTCAGGAGTCTAGGAAGAGCCCCACAGGGTCAGACCCTGTCCACTGAGGTCAGGGCCCAATCACCAGAGAAGCTTCTACTCCAGGGTCAGACCCTGTCCACTGAGGTCAGGGCCCAATCACCAGAGAAGCTTCTACTCCAGGATGCGCTGAGAGCACATCAAATATTAAAGGTGAGCCCTGACTGGTGTGGCTCAGTGGACTGAACGCTAGCCTGTGAACCAAAAGGTCACCGGTTTGATTTCCGGTCAGGGAACCTGCCTGGGTTGTGGGCATGTGAGAGGCAACCGATTGATGTCTTTCTCACGCTTTGATATTTTGCTCCCTCTCTTTCTTCCTCCCTTCCCCACTCTCTAAAAATAAATATAAATAAATCTTTTTAAAAAGTATTAAAGGTGAGGAGTCCAGCTGCTTCTTTAGCCACTTATGGCTTTGCCCTTCACAAAGTAGTTCTCATCCCTAAAGAGTCCACTTGAATTCCCTATCTAAACTACCTCTTACACATTTACACTGTAATCCTCATATACCTCCTAAACATAGCCACACAACATTTACTCTACTCATGGTGCAGCTTGTCGAAATGTTTGGGGTTTATGAGCAAGTCAATGTTTACCTCCTTAAGGCCATTTATTATTTCATCAGTCTTTTTTTCAGTCTTTGCTTTTTCACATTAAAGACTCCTACTCTTTCATCTGACTTTGTCCCCCTTCCCGATCTTGACTAGTTCCTCTACCGCATTCCTTTGGGAGCATGGATAGAACTGTACACAGTACTCCTGGAAATGCATAGTATAGTTTTTAATAAAGGTGGAAGGATGTAAAAAAAAAAAAAGAAAAGAAAAAAGGTGAAGCAACGTATTGTTTTTGTGTTCAAAGACTTTTTGGTCAAAAGAGCAGACATGCTGACATCCTTAGGAACCTCCTTTCAGGTACCTTTCCTTTCAAACACAGGTTTTCTCTCACGGGCAGAGTCTGTGTCTGTCTCTCTCACATTTCCCCTACTGAACACCACTTGCTTCTGACTAGCTTTTTCTCTTGTAACAGATCTATACCCTAACCTAATGTTTGTTAAACACCTGCCAGATACCAAACCACACTATGAACTAGTGACACTACTTCTTCGTAATTACAAGGTCAGGAGTATTATTCTCACATGTGGATAAGGATGCACAATCCTAGAAAGATGAAAGACCTTGCCCAAGTCAGAGTAGGTGCAAACTGGCACAGTATATGAATGCATGTTAGGCTGGTAACAAATCCAGAGCTCTTTCCCCAAAGTAATTCATAGCTACCCAACAATCTGGAGATTTCACCCTTAGATAATATAAAGATACTAAATAAAATCTACCTTAACACTGATCACTAAGAACTCTCTGCCCTTTGGAGAAATTCTGTAGATCCTTACCCTTTGTTTCCTTTCACTCAATCAACTGCCTAGCCACAGAGAGAGAACATGTTAGTCCTGCAGTGATTTAATTTTAAAATAGCTTTTTATGTGGAACTCTATCAAGGAAGTTTAAAAGGTTTAAAAAATATTAAAGCTGTTTCCCTGTATCTACTTGCTATGAATTGCATCAAAAAACTTTACTTAGAAATTTTACTTAGAAAACTTTACTGCAACATTTGCTTTCCTGGCAAGTTCCCTTGTGTTTCAAACAATGTGGAGCATCATTGTACAATAAGTGCTTGTTTTACGCATCAGGACAATTTTTCTGGTGAAATCCATGGCATAACAGAACATTCCCTTTTCCAGAGCGTCTCTGACTCTCACAGCTCCAGAAGAGTGACCCCTTTGAAATATTGCTATATTTGAAATATCAAAAGGCTGTTAAGTATGTTTGTAACAGAGAACTGGGGCTGGGTATATCCAGATATCTGTATGATGCCAGGCAAACTCTAAACCAGGATGAGTAAGCACGCTGACACATAAACTCCTGAGTGAATGAAGAACACTGTTTGTAAGAGATTTTCCTACATAACATATCACTTTTTAGGAATGTCTATTTTAGATGAGATTGGTGCATTCAGGGTGGTATGGTCATAGATTAGGAATGTGTATTTTAATCATTGGTACTAAATCATCAAAAAAGTCATTTTCCTAATTCAAAATGATATTTTCCTATAAGAATCATAAACAGAAATACAACTACTTAAGGAAATCAAACCATCTAGCTAGACCTTGGTAATCAACCTGATGCAGTGATGAGAAAGCTAAACAAATCACTCAAGCAAATACACATTCTTCCCCTCACTGTGATTACTTATATGGTTTATCAAAGAATCACAAATTAATGGTTTTGATTTCAACGCTAAGGTCTGGTTAAAAAGCTTTACTGTTACAGTTTGAATCATTTAGTCTTATAAAAGAAAGCAGATTAAAAAATTATTTTCATTAAGATAGTATTTTAAGTTTCACTGTATACCTTATGTATGATCCACAGTGATAAACAGCCATTAAAAGAGAACCAAATGTGGGCTTTATAAAAGGAACTGCCTATGGAACTGGATAAAGAGATGTGAAAAACTATCTCAATGTGATTACTATATTTAGAAGGTGGTGAGCCCCAGTTCTCAGCTGAATGACATTGTTATTATTAGCCCAGGACAATTTCTGCGAGAATAACACCTTTTATTTAGGTGAGGCCAGAATGATACACCATCTTTATAGTCTATGATAAGACTGAACTAAGGTCCCTAAAATATTCTCAAAGCAGGTTAGACTCAGGGCAACGCCTAAAGAAAGGGAAAGTGAAACTCTTGGTGAGCACTACTCACTGATCCTCTGTTCCAAAAAACTTCACAAAGAAGCATTTCTTTCCACGTGGTTTTTTCAAATCCTTGGGTGGATTAACAATCTGGAAAATAAAATAGAAAGAAAAGGTTTTTTCTACAACTTGAAGTTGTAAGAGAAAAATGAAGGAATGCCTTAAAATAAAAATGCAGGGCCTAGTATATACCTAGACTTGGCATGTTTCTACAGAATTTCCCTACATCTAACACGTAGCACAGTGTGCAGCACAGTGTTCGGTAGATACGATTTTACCGAAATGGCCCTGTTTTAAAAGCAAAGGTAAGACCCAATACAGGGTCATTCTCCCCCAAAGTGACCCTGTAATCACTGAAGAAGTGCAAAGGTCACTTTTAAAAATACTTCAATGTGGAAGAGTTCAGATATGTTATAATGACATTGAAAGACAACTGAGGCACTGAAAATGCCATACTGCAAAGAGATAGTGTAAAGATATATCTTTATATTCTTGGGCTCCTAGCAAGAATATAAAAACAGAACATTTGGAAAGCTATGATGGATCGCCTCATGCAAAATCTGAAATGCCAACTTCTGCAAAGACACACTGAAGCAGCACATATGGTAACATGGAAAGAAGATTTAAACTGAGTTGGGACAAAAATACTTTGACTTTTCACTAACCTACATTTAGATTTCTCTATTTCTGGAGAATTTATTTTCTTTTTCTTTTGTTAGATTTAAGTATAAAGCTAAATTCAAATTAGAATTGATTTCCACGCAGAAAAGACTACACCAAAACCATCTCTGATTCAAGAAATAAGTAATTACTGCAGATTAAATAACTTGATTTATATTATATTGCCCTTTCTAAACAAACTGATATTAGAGGGAAAAAATTATGAGCATTATTTAAATAGGCATAGTTTAATTCAATGCTAGAAACTGAGGGGAATGCATCTTACATTCTTCACTTCTTCAAACCCAACTTCAGATGTCTTCCTTCAGTTTAGTAGCAAGACACTCACCTTTCCTGGCCAAGGAGGATACCGGCCGAGTTTCCCCCTAGAGAGGACACAGAGAGTCAGCATTTGCCCTGGAAAAGCCTGTCCACCTCCTTCAAACCACTCAATATGCAATTCCCCCCGCCCCACCCTTAATATCCACTTGCACCCTCAAGTGCCAGAACAAAAGCTGGCAAACAGGAGTTCGTAATCTGGCTTCCACGGATGGACCCAACAAGCCCCAAACCCTCATAAATGGAATGCAAATTTGTACACGTATGTGCATAAGGTATGTGCATTCTTCTGGTACCAAGGGAAACAACAAAATCACCAAGAATCACTTGTCCAGAGCCTCCCCCTGATGGGGGTGGGGGCCAGTTTGCTCTGTAAACACAGACTTCCCCTTACAGTCTGTTTTATTTCACCGCGAGACCAGCCAGCTTTGCCAAATACTAATGGAAGCCTTCGTCTGTGTCAAGAAACAAGCTACGCAGCTTGAGGAAGGCGGCGACAGCCGATCTTGGTTCGGGCGGTTGTCGGGGACACAGAAGCAGACTACGAGAGGTACCCAAGAAGGCACTGGTCAATGCCAAGCCTAAAGGAAAAGTGTCCACTCCATTTCTTCACGGGGCAGCGCCATCAGTCCGGCTTCGATACCCGCTACCGAGGCGCCCGTACAGGTCAGTTTCATCGCAACGCGCGGGTTTTAACGGGCTTGCCCAGGCTGGAAGGCTCCGTGGGCTCCACGGCTCTCTCGCTTTCCCGGGAACCCCAGCAAGACCCAGCGGAACAGGCGTCCGCGGCCGACGCCGGGGACGCCCTTCACAATAGCTGCCGGCGTCCGGGCTGGAGCAAAGCTCTCTACCGGGCGGCCTCGCGGATCAGAGCGGGGCCCATCACAGCCACCCTCGGACTCAGTCCCTCCAAGCAAGGCTGCCCCTTCCGCCCGGTGTCGTTTCCAGCGTCGGCACCTCATCTCGCTCTCTTCGCATCCTGGAACGCACAGAAAGGCAGCTCCGGGGCTAGCCGCGAACTCTGCGCCCAAGGGAGGAGTTCCCTCGAGTACCTTGCTTGGCCCCAGCCGCCCGAACTCACCACACCAAATCGCCGAGCCGCAGACTCACAGCCGCCATCTTACCACCCAACCACCACCGACGCACGGGCCGCCGGGAACCTTAGGTCGCCCTAGCACCGCCCATTGGAGTGCACCCGGCCACGTGACGGGGACCGGCTGACAGCAGCCAAGCCGCTGCTCTGACGTTATCGCGTCCGCCGGGACTTATTGGCCGAGAGAGAGGCACGTGACCAGGGCGTCCGGGTCTCCCCGCGCCGGAGCCCCGAGATTCCGGGCTCTTTCCCCCCTCCCTTTGCTCGTGACAACGAAGCACCCGCGGACTGAGGCGGCGGCGGCGGCGGCAGCGACGACGACGACTGAGCTCCAGGTTGAGCGCGCGAGGGAGCCGGCCCTGCGGCCCGCCCCGCCCCCGGACCCTGGCCTCTATTCCCCTTTACCTCGGCGTTTCCGTTACGTCCGTTAGTCCCTCGCGGGCCCCGGGGCTGCCTGCGTGCCCACGCTTCCCGCTGCCCTGACGGACCTCGGCGGGGCCTGGAAACCAGCCTCCACCCGCGCCCGGGGCCCCGCGCCCGGTCGGCTCTACGTGGCCACGCCTGGGGGGCGGCCGGGTTCAGCGGAGCGCGCTAACAGCTGCGTTTGGGGAGCCGCTCGGACCCCGAGCTCTCGGCTGCGCTGCAAGTTCTCCCGGGGCGTCAGTGCTCCAGCCCCGAAGTCCGGAGTTGTTAGACCGACTTGGAGCCGGTGTCTCTTCACTTCCTCCTGGGCGGGCAGGCGGCACGGCCAGCGAGGCTCCCCTGGGCGCTCCGGGACCCGGCCATGGGCCGCGGTTCAGGGCGGCCGCCTGCCGGGAGGCATGGCTCCGGGGTCGGCCGCTAGCAGCGCCGCAACCCGGGCTCCGGGGCCGGCATGAGGACGGCCTCGGGGGGACGAACGCGGCCCGTGGGGCCGTAGCCTGCGTTGTGTCGGGGACAAAGGTGCGTGTGTTTGTCGGGACTGTGCTCTCCCGTAAGCCGCGTTGTAGTTTGACACTTACGGAGAAGTTAGGAGCAGGTTGTTGTGACAGCAGCAAGGCAGATGCTAGGCGTAGTTTCATTACGTAAAAACTTAAACCGTTGAATGAGGAACTAGGAACAGTGTAGCACAGCGACAGCCCAAACGTCAAATTCCAGATATAAAATAAAATTTTCAAAAGGTACCATTCCCAGTTGCATACTCCAAAGATTCTAAGTCAAGTGTTGACTTGACTTAGAATCAGACTTTTCTTGGGTCGCCTTCTGCTTGTAAAAAGGTGATGGGTTCACACTCATCTCCTGTAGGCGATTTTTTAAAATACGGAGACTTTGGTGTAAGCGGAGTTTTTAGCGAACTGGCTTGTACACAGCCTGGTTTTTCTTTGTAGTTCAGTTTCCCTAAAGTACTGTCAATTATAGGTTCTGCCATTTACTGTGTTTTTTTTTAAAGACCGGTAATTTAAAGGATATTTATAATTTCATGAAATAATTTCATAAAATTCAACACGTTTCCAATTTTAAAACTCTTAATTTGGGGGGAATTGAAGGATATTTTAATAACTTGATAAAAATAAGAATTGTACGTTAAAATCATACTGGGCGTAGAGGCATTCCTGTTAGAGTCACGAAAATGGCAAAGAATCTCTTGTTTAATATTATCTTGGACATTCTAGCCAATGCAATAAGACATGAAACAAAAGTAAACATAACTTTTCAGAAAGAAGACAAAATTCTCATTTCTGCGTATGACAGGATAGATAGCCTGTTTTGGAAAAAAGTGGAAAGCCATTAAAATAAATGAGTTCAGTAAAGAGACTAATTAAAAAATCAGCCAGAAAAATTCAGTTTTTCTATATTTCACCAGTAACCAGTTTGAAAATAGAATGATTATAGGATGTATAGCAAAAAAATTCATCATTAATGGGAATAACCTGAGATAAAAAAGGCTAGCATTTCTTGGATAACATCAGTTGAAGGTTTTTAAGATGGATTTTTTTTTTGTAGAGTACTGTGCTTTTACTTAGAATAAGGTTTAACTCAGTAGAGGTGAGTACAAGCATACCTTGTTTTATTGCCCTTCACTTTATTGCCCTTCATAGATGTTGCATTTTTTACAAATTGAAGGCAAGACCCTCCACCAGCAAAAAGATTATGGCTCGCTGTACTGTGGTAGTCTGGAACTGAACCCTCAATATCTCCGAGGTATGCTTGTGTTTAAATACTTAGCTTTTCTTAAGACTATGCATTTTACTGATAAATCTTGTTTTATTACAAATCTAAATATGTTTATATAAAATCCAAAATACTTCATCTACAAAGCTTCAATTAAGACACTAGTTTACAGATTAAATTTACCTAAACAATGAGCTCTTTTTACAAAGTTAAATTTCCTTAAATGTTTTAAACCACATTTAAAGTTTTATATACTTGTTCTCTCAAATACTTCAGGCTCCTAAAACAGTGAAAACTAATAAACCTAACAGTAAAAATCTTTCCAAGGACTTAAGTCTTCTAAGTCAAATAAATGTATAAATGTAAGGTCCTTTTAAATGTACACTTTCAAATTTAGTTATATTTTCTCAAGGATTTCAAATTAATTTCTGACTTTCTTAAATATTTCAAATAACTTAGTAACAAGCAAAATCATGATTATAAAATGCAAAATCTAAATGTTAATATGCTATAGGTTTGATTTATTTTATTCTCATATCTATAACTTCTCACACCTGCAGAGTCACTTAAGCAACTAAGAGAAGCAGTTTAACCATCTAGGTAGACTGAATTTACAATGTCTAAACTTTAGGTCAGGATAAGGTTACATTTTTTTAAATTAGTTGCCACTTCTAGGATGACCTTCCTGCATCCTATCAATTAACTTGCAGAGTCTCTTTTTATAGTGAGACTTTGCCTGCTCTTATCAGTGGGGGACTTTTAATCTTCATCCTTCAGCTTAAATTGTTTTCACTACTCAGTGTATCACAAATGTCCTGGGGGCCTTGAAAGTTTTTTTAAGATGAATTTCTTTCAAAATCTTAGTGCATGGTGGTCTTTTGTACTACCATGTTTTGCTGCTAAATCAGTTTGTTGCCTAATTAGAATTATATTAACTATTTTTAGATATTTTACATTCTTGCCTGGTTTTATAGATCACAATTTTATGGTCATAATAGAAATAATGAATGTTGCATATAAGTATCCATATACATATATGGTTATAATATATGTAAATCTTCCTGAATTCAAATTTATGATTCATTTATAATCAAAATGCAGTGAGCTTTTTGGGGGGGCTTGTCAGAATGATTCTAAAATTGGTCTAAAATAATAAACAGTCTGGAATAGGCGAAGTTTTACTTTTAAAAGAAGAATAATAAAGATGAATTTTAAATTCAAGATGTAAAAATATACCATAGAATTTCTCAGAACAGTGTGGTACTTGTTAAGGAATTTCTAGATACTAGATCAAAGTAGCAGGATGGATTTCAGAAATAGTCCTTAAGATGTTGTATATGATATTTGCCAGATCACCAGGGAAGAGAAGGATTAGTGATTGATGCTGGGGAGAAACCAAGATAGAGACTCATCTTTTACCTTATAGCATGGTAAATTCAACTTGGGTTAAAGAGTTCAATGTGAAAATTATATTCGTGAAAGACTGGATAGGTGAAGTCTTATATAAGAATTCCTGGTTGGAGAAGGACATTCTAGGCACAAAAGAAATGGGAGAAGCCATAAGGGAAAAGAGCCTAGTATTAACTGCATAAAAAGTTTAATTTCCTTGTCCTGGAGGGGTGGCTTAATTAGTCGGAATGTCATCTTGTACACTGAAAGGTTGTTGGTTTGCTCCCTGGTGAGGGCACATACCTAGGTTGCGGGTTCGATCCCTGGTTGGGGATGTGTGCAGGAGGTGGCTGATCGATGTTTCTCTTTTCTCTCCTCCCACCCCCCACTTCCCCCCCCCCCAATCAATGAATATATCCTCTGGTAAGAATAAAAGTTTAAATTTCTTTCATCGGACCTTGCTCTAAGCAAAATTAAACAGTAAATAACAGTGAAGAAAAAGTGTAAGAGATATGACAGATACTATATAATACATGTATATCTATAATATATTAAAAGCCCTTACAAATCAATAAAACTTTAATTTTTTCAACTATTTCCTTAAGACTGGACATTCAGATTTAGATTGCTTTTATTATTTTTTTCTATACAAACAAGGCTGCAGAGACTATCCATGTGGATGTAATAAGAAGTTCACATTTGAGTGTGAGTTTTGAAAAGCAGGCCACAAATTATACATGAAGCACAAAATATATGAGTGTGTGGTGTATTTGCATATTTATATTCTGTAAACCCTTGGAATTCTGGGGTTCACAATGTACTCTGACCATTTCCAAGCAACTTTGAAGCTCTTTGACATGTGATAATTTGGCACTTTGCCAAGACCCGAGTTTGAGTGGTGAGAGGCTAGTATCTTAGAAAGTGAGCCTAGGCACACGACTCTTGAGACACTGGTTTTTTTACTTATTCCAGGAAAGGCATTACTCTGAGCTGATGAAAACTTTGTCATTGTGAACAATGACTCTAGCCCTGGCTGGTGTGGTTCAGTGGGTTGAGTGCCACCCTGCCACCCAAAAGGTCGTCTGTTTGATTCCCGGACAGGGCACATGCCTGCACTGTGGGCCAGGTCCCTGGCTGGGGACATGTGAGAGGCAGCCGATTGTTGTTTCTCTCCCTCTCTTTTTCCCCTCCTGTCCCCTCTCTCTCAAAATGAAAATAATATTTAAAAATCCTTTAAAAAAATTACCCCCCCAAAAAAGAGTGTCTCCAAATAAAGGTAAATTATTGGTGATTAAAATAAAGAGGTCTTAGAAAAGATGTTATTCTTAGCCAGAAAAAAAAAGGTGTTGGATAAATTAAGTAAAAAACAATATTCTCTAGGGTTCTGTGCAATTTTGAGGATTCTTTAAGGCTTTTTTAGCATGGGTTCTCTAATTTCAAAGATCTACTGAATATGCATAGAAAAAGGACTGGAAGGAAATATGCTAAACAGATGATCTCTGAAGGATAGGATTTGGGTGCTTTTCATATATATATATATATATATATATATATATGAAAAATTTTATATTTAAGACGAATAGTATTTAAACAAAAAAAGTAATAAACGGTAATTAAGATAAATTGAACGGTGGATTCTTGTTGACAGTGAAATTCTTTTAAACTTAAATTTGTATAACTGAACAGGAAAAATCTTGGTTTGACCTGGCCCTTCTTTTCAGTGTTAACAGAAGCCATGCAGTGACATCCGCTAAGACTTTTTGGTAGCCATGTCGGAGCCCCACAGGGTCCAGTTCACCTCTCTCCCAGGTTCCCTGAATCCTGTGTTTTTGAAGAAGTCCCGGAAAGAGGAGGCTGGGGGAGCAGAGCAGCATCACGACTCTGAGCCGGCTGCAGCAGCTGTGCGGATTACACTCACCCTCTTCGAGCCAGATCATAAACGTTGCCCAGAATTCTTCTACCCAGAGCTTGTGAAGAACATACGAGGGAAAGTGAAAGGCCTTCAACCTGGAGACAAGGTATCCCTCCAGAGGCCCCAGACTCACTCTGCAGATCTAATGCTCAGGGTAGCATGTGCAAATGGGGCTTTCAGGAGGTGAAAGCAACACCAGGGAGGCTGTGGCTGCCCCAAGATCATGGCACCTATCCCAAAGCAAGCACTGGTTTGCTGGTTTTGCTCCTGGGCATGAAGGGATAGAATTCTTTCTAGAATCATTCTCCTAATTTATGCTAGAGAAAATGTAAGGCACATCCAAACCTAATTTGAATTATGGCTAATTAATGTAAATAATTTTTTTCATGCAAAGTCTATAAATATCACATGTATGTAAATGTGACCATCCTTGGCTGTTCTGGCACTGGATTTCATGCTGGACATATTTCTTGTCCAAGGGATTCTCTGCCTCATGCAGGGGCAGATGAGAAAAGACGCATACTATTCTCTTACTATTCTCATACTATTATCTCTTCTCAACACATTAATATACTGGATAGTTACTTTACCTGGAGGAATAGAAACCATTTTTCTAAGTTTTTTTCTTGTTTTACTTACTTTGGGTAGTGGCGGGGCACGGAATTGGGTTGTAGCCTCTGGGGCTTTTGAGAATCAGTTTGATTTCTCAAGTGTTTTTTAAATGATCTATTTATTTTTCTGGCAGATTTGCTTTTACTTTTTAGTATGGAATTTCTTAAACTTTTTAGCATGGAACTTCTCAAAGCACAAAGTAGAGAGAATAGTATGATAAGCTCTTATGTGCCTGTCACCCAGTTTCAAATATTACCAAAGTTTTGGCAATTCATTAAAATTATAAAAAATTTTATAAACTTTTTAGTTGAATTATGCACTAAAGAAAAGTGCACACGTGATAAATGGCTGGTTTATTAGATTTCCACAAACTTAACATATCCGTGTAACCTGCACCTAGATCACAAAATACAACATTTTCCAGGACACCAGAAACCCTCCTCCTGCCTTCCCAAAATACTACCCTGCCCTCAAGGGTAACGACTGCCCTGATTTCCAACAGCTTAGGTCAGTTTTGCCAGTTTTCGTATTTTATGTAGATGGAATCATACAGTATGAGCAGGAGCTAGGCAGATAGCATTTGCAAGCACCTACTATATGCCTCTTCCCTATGTGAGGCTGTGAGGTAGGTTGGATCCCACACTGCAGCATTTTGTTCTCTAGAGTGGCTTTAGGCAACTTGGGATTAGATTAGTACCTGGTTTACATGGTGTCCGAGATGATGTTGGTGCAGTTTCCACCACAGTGCCTCAGTGGCTGGTGCTCCTTCAGTCTAATTCATGGTTATGCTGTTTGGGGTGAGTACCTTAGGTTAGAAGGATTATCCAGTTTTCTTTGCTCAGGTAAAAATATATTTCCTTGATTAAGTTCTGATTTGCTGAATGGAAGCCAGTTGAGTCTGTGCCAAGGGTCAATTTATTGTATGAGGGCCAGTGGACAGATGAAAAATAGTAATTTCAAGTTCATTGACAATCCCTTTTATGAAGTAGGAATAGTATCTTCTTGAGAGGAAGAGGAAGTAGCATGGATTGATTAAGCTACTTTTTTATGCGTTCAAACCCAGATCAGTAGGTGACCTGAAATTAGAACTCCTGTGCTTCAGTTTCATCTTTCTTTTAATGTATTTTATTGATTTTGCTATTACAGTTGTTCCATTTCTCCCCCATCATTCACCTCCACCCTGCACAGCCCTTCCCACCCACATTCCCCCACTCTTTATTTCATGTCTATGTCATAAGTTCTTTAGCTTCTACATTTCCCACACTAGTCTTGCCCTCCCCCTGTCTATTTTCTGCCTACCGTCTATGCTAATTCTCTGTATCTTTTCCCCCTCTCTCCTCCTCCCACTTCCCTGTTGCTGACCCTCCATATGATCTCCATTTCTGTGGTTCTGTTCCTGTTCTAGTTGTTGGCTTAGTTTGCTTTTGTTTTAGGTGTGGTTGTTGATATCTGTGAGTTTGCTGTCTTTTTACTGGCATATTTTTTATCTTCTTTTTCTTAGGTAAGTCCCTTTAACATTTCATATAATAAGGGCTTGGTGATGATGAACTCCTTGAACTTCACCTTATCTGAGAAGCACTTATCTTCCCTTCCATTCTAAATGACAGCTTTGCTGGATAGAGCAATCTTGGATGTAGGTCCTTGACTTTCATGTCTTGGAATACTTCTTTCCAGCCCCTTCTTGCCTGGAAGGTCTCTTTTGAGAAATCAGCTGACAGTCTGATGGGAACTCCTTTGTAGGTGACTGTGCCCTTATCCCTTGCTGCTTCTAGAATTCTCTCCTTCATTTGAATCTTGGCTAATGTAATTATGATGTGCCTTGGTGTGTTCCTCCTTGGGTCCAACTTCTTTGGGACTCTCTGACCTTCCTGGACTTCCTGGAAGTCTATTTCCTTTGCCAGATTGGGGAAGTTCTACTTTATTATTCAAATAAGTTTTCCACTTGTTGCTCTTCTTCTTCCCCTTCTGGGACCCCTATAATTTGGATGTTGGGACATTTAAAGATGTCCTGGAGGTTCCTAAGCCTCTCCTCATTTTTTTGAATTCTTGTTTCTTCATTCTTTTCTATTTGGTTTTTTGTTTCTTCCTTCTGGTCCACTCCATTGATTTGAGTCCCAGTTTTCCTCCCATCTCTATTGGTTCCCTGTGCATTTTCCTTCATTTCACGTATTGTAGCCTGCATTTTTTCATCTAGTTTGTGAGCAAAATCAACCAATTCTGTGAGCATCCTGATGACCAGTGCTTTGAACTGTGCATCTGATAGGTTGGCTATCTCTTGGTTGCTTAGATGAATTGGCTCTGGGGCTTTGATTTGTTCTCCCATTTGAGCCATTTTTGGATTTTTGTTTGGTCTTGTTGAGGCTGTTACATAGTGAGGGGTGGAGACTTAGGTGTTCCCCAGGGCAGAGCAGCCCAGTTGCTGGGTTGTGAGGCTGTATGTGGGGGCAGGGTCTGAGAGGGAACAATGGCGCTTGCTCTGCTCTCTCGGATTCCAGTCCCTTCCACCGCTTCCCCTTCGCCTGGATTATCTGTGCACAAATGCAGGACCACCTGGTCAGCCAGCTGCCTTGCACAGTCTCACTGGGTCTGCACCATTGCCACCCTGTGCCTGGGGTCCGCTAGCTGCTGCTGCCTGCCCTCCGGGGTCCACCAACTTCCACTTTTTCCTGCTGCGATTCCGCCCCTCTTACCAGTCTGGATGAATGGTTGTTGGACTTCTGTACAGTTCAGTTTTCTATAAGTTCTGGTTGTTTTCTTGTTTCTAAATCTTTGTTGTCCTTAATTTTGGCTGTGCAAGGAGGCACAGTGTGTCCAACTACGCCTCCATCTTGGCCGGAAGTCCAATTTCATCTTTTTGGGGGTTCTAGATGTTCTTCTCCATTGCAGAAAAATGCATGGAGCATACACAGAGAACACTGGATTCAGTTTCAGGGGATTCAGCTCTTGCCTTCAGATTGAAAACTCCTGAATCATTGTGTCTACTCTGCAGTGCTCAGAGCACAGTGTGATCTGACATTTATGTATTCATTCATTTAGCATATATTTCTTAGCATGTGGAGACACTGTGCTAGATTCCGAGGACTATATAAGGTGGAAAAGCTGCTGTTCCAGCCTCAGAGGAACTTGCGATCTTGTAGATGTTTTAGGAGAATCATACCAGCACAGGTATCAGGAGTCACAGTGTAGTACTTGTTTAAATCTGGTATAAATACAGGCCCTGGAGGGCTTGGACAGAGGAGAGCTTACATCCTAAATGCTGTGTTTGGTCAGAGCTGGAGCTTCATATGTTTAGGAAATAGCAGTTATTGGATGACTGTTGTTTGCAAGGCATTGAGGAATACACAATGAATCCAACACTTACCCAGATGGGTGGGGTTTCTTAAAATTATTTGGACCCCTTAAATAATATGTGATCATTGTAGAAAAATTAGAAGATACCAATAAGCACAGGTTTTAAAGACCACCCATTTGTGGAACATTCACTATATGTATGTTCTGTAGCATTTCATTCTATATACATAACCTAAATTATTTAACATTCTTTATGGGTGAGTAGGATTTAAGTAGGCAGAGATAAGAGGTGGGATCTGATCTTTAATGTTTTTGGCCTACTCTAAAGTCTTAAGGTATTTAGTATGGGAGTTTTTTATTATTAAAATTAAGATTCCTTAACAAAGAAGCTAAAGGTTTAACTGTGGAAAATTGATGAGAAAAATGCAAGAGTAAGTTTATGGAGTTTTTGGAAAACTGCATGAAAATATTTGTAGTATTCAGATTGGGAGGAAAGAGATTATTGATCCTTCAAGATAGGTGTCCAAGGAAAGGGACTGCCATGAACCTGGGTTTGATTTTCTGTAGAACTGAGAGAAAAGCAAATTCATACCACTTTTCTGACCAATAAGGCAGAATAACTCTTAAGAATTTGTGGTACATTCACTGGGTTCATAACCTTTTTGAGCCACGAACTGCTTTGGAAGTGAACTCCTCCTTAGAATTATGTTTTTCAGTACATAAAATAATTTTTAGGGTGACAAAAGAAACCAGCTATATTGAAACACACATCTATACAGGTTGAGCATCCCTGACTAAAGGACCTTTGCTGTATTTGGAGCTCTACAGGGCTTAGTGCTTTGGTGGGCAGTTGTAGGCATTTAATTAAGTTTTGTTGAGTTACATGAATGGAAAATTTTCATAAACAACTAAGGTAAGCACTGATGGGAAGGTAGCATGTTTTCTACCTTGTCTCTTCTGAAAAACAGCTATTTTTATTACACAGTTTATAGGTGTTAAGTAGTCAGTGAATATACTATGAATACATAGTGGGGAATTTTTGTAACTCTTGTTTTGTGGAATGGTCTTTTTACAGAAAAAAGATCTCTCAGATCCCTTTAATGATGAAGAAAAGGAAAAGCATAAAGTGGAGGCCCTTGCCCGGAAATTTGAAGAAAAATATGTAAGATTTCTCTTTGGGTGACAAAACACCTTCATTGGGTGGGAAAGGTTTCTAGATGTTTCCCCATTTCTTTAGGGGAATATCATCTAATCAGCACTGATGTGGAAATAAGTGTAGAGCTTGGAGAGAACAGAGTGTAGTTATTAAAGAAATGCATGAATGTGCAGAAAATGCATGCAGTGGGACTAATTTGTGCAGCTAAATGGACAGATAAACAAGAAGAACCTTTTACTCCTAGAATTTATCATTAGAATAAATGTTTTGATAAAAGACATACAAAGTTCATTCTTTTGTCTTAGGCCATTTTATGCAGATATAAATTTGTCCTATTTTAGATGTTTTTTCAAAAGATTTTATTAATTTTTAGGGGTTGGGGGAGGGAAGGAGAAAGAGAAGGAGAGAAACATCAATGTGTGAGAGAAACATCGATCAGTTGCCTCTTGCACATGCCCCAACCATGGACCAGGCCTGCAACCCAGACATGCCCAGACCAGGAATCTAACCAGTGACCTTTTGCTTTGCGAACAATTCTTAATCTAGTGAACCGCACTGGTCAGAACCTGTCCTATTTAAAAGGTCTTTAGGGAAGGAGGTTTAAGGGGCGTGTGAATGTGAATGTTCCTGTGCTTTACAGCTTTTAGTCACTAGCTGATGAAATTCAAGGCAACAATTAATTCTGTGTATTTAAAAAGCATGTGCCCTTAGACTTAAAAATTTGTTAGGAGGGTAGATTTCATGTTATATGTTCTTAGCACAATTGCCAAAAAAAAAAAAAAAACAAAAAACATTTGATCTGTTTAAAATTTCAGGGTGGAAAGAAACGTAGAAAAGACCGAATACAGGACTTAATTGATATGGGATATGGTTATGATGAATCCGATTCCTTCATCGATAACTCTGAGGCGGTAAGTACTTAATGAAAATGCCACACAGGAACTACCACACCCTTGCTCCTACTGGTGATGGCCCAGAAGCTGGGGGATGGCGCAGAGTGGGCCTGCCCTTACCATGAGGAAGGACCTGTACTGATAGAGAGGAAGTGGCACTCTTTTTTTTTTTTTATTTTTTTATTTTTAGAGAGAGGGGAAGGGAAGGAGAAATAGAGGGAGAGAAACATCAATGTGTGGTTGCCTCTCACATAGCCCCCACTGGGGTCCTGGTCTGCAACCCAGGTATGTGCCCTGACTGGGAATCGAACTGTGACCCTTTGGTTCACAGCCTGTGCTCAATCCACTGAGCTACACCAGCCAGGGCGGAAGTGGCACTCTTGACGTTGCACTCTTGGTTTCCTTACTGGAAAGGATACCAGATCTGTCCAAAACACCTTCTAGCTCGGACATTCATGACTGACCAGAAGCATGTGTAGGCATGTGGTCTGAAATGTGACAGAGAAACATCTGCTCTGCATCTTTGGACTATAGTACCAGCACTTGGAGCTGACTGTTTGTTTTTCCCCTTTCAGTATGATGAGCTTGTTCCTGCTTCTTTGACTACAAAGTATGGAGGATTTTATATTAATTCGGGAACCCTGCAGTTTAGACAAGCATCAGAATCTGAGGATGACTTTATTAAAGAAAAGAAGAAAAAATCTCCAAAGGTTAGAATGTTGCTCGCTTTTGGATTTCAAAAGTGCTGTTTTATAAACCTTGTGAGATCAGTGGGTGACTTGTCAGAATAGTGCTGTTTAAGGATAGCTTAGGAGATTGGTGGAAAGGCATGAGCTGTGCCGAGGTTGATAGTTAACTCTCACACCTGTGCCGTGCAAGGTGCCGTGAGTCCCAGCAGTCTTGGCAGGGATTTCTTTTTTTGAGGTTATTTCAGGGTGGGGATGAGGGTAGTGAAGGGTGTGACATGAGGGGAGTTTGCACCAGTATTGCTCTGTTTTTTCTGTGGACATGTGGAGGTCTTCAGTTCCTAGGGCTCTCACCCAATGAAAACAAGTTAGCCTTAAGATAAGTTTATTTTTGAAATCTATCTATTACTGCCTGTGTGTTTAAAATGAGAGATAGTGCCCACATACAGCTCATTTTACTAGAATGGTTTCTGGCTGCACAATGGCCGCTGTTGTCTCAGTCCTGGGTGCTTCCAGGAGACACTGTCAGTGGCAATGCTGTGTTGACCTACCACAGGTCTGTGGTCCAGGACCGATCTGAAAACTTTTGTTCGTGAAGGAAATAGGACAGCCCTCAGGATGTGCCCTGGGTGGAGCAAGGCCAGTGCCGTGTCGTGCACTTGCTCCCTGAGTGAGGGAGCTGTGTAACTGTGCCTTGTCTTTAATTCTCAGAAGCGGAAGTTGAAGGAAGGTGGTGAGAAGATAAAGAAGAAGAAAAAAGATGACACTTATGACAAGGAGAAGAAATCTAAAAAGTCCAAGTTTTCCAAAGCTGGGTGAGAGGCAGCAGCTTCTTTCTGGGGTAAAATCTGCACTGTTAGGGCAGGATACCTAGGAGCTGACTCGCCCTCCTTCTCTCAGCTTCAAAGGAGACAGCAGGGCCTGGTCTTCTGTTCCCCCTCACGCCTCCCACAGTGCCATTGTAGGCATAGTTGGTGCTCTCACATCTCTGTTATCAGACATGCAGAGTTCTCTCTGTCCCACTGTCAGTGTTGGCGGCTATTTCTGTCACTGTGTGATTACTGCTGTTTCTTGTTCTCTTGGGCACTCCTCCTCTGCCCCAGTTCTCCTGTCTCTGCTGTTTCCCTTTGTCTTCTCTGGTCCTGTTTTCTTTTGCCTCACTAGTCTCACCCCAGCTGCCCTTCAAGTTGCTGCTCTCTGCTGCTCCTACTTTCTCCCTTTAAATACTTTTGCTCAGCCCCTTTTTGCAACCTTTTATTTCAGCCTGGCAGTGGTTTTTAAAAATCCATAGGCTATGTAGCAAGCACGTTGTGACACAGTTTTGCTAACTTATATTAAATCTCAAGCTTTGGTCCCAGCAAGGAGATCTATGTGCCGAGAGAAGGGAGGAGGAATAACAGGGTGGACTTGTGACTGAGGTTCCTGGAGATAGTTGCGCTGGGAGCAAGTCCCTCTTGTGGCACACTCTGGCTTCACAGAAGTCCCTCTGTGAATTTCCTTTTTGAGGTGTACTGCAACCTTAATAACCAATTTCCCCCTTACTTGCAGCTTCACAGCCCTCAATGCCAGTAAGGAAAAGAAAAAAAAGAAATATTCTGGGGCTTTGAGCGTTAAAGAGATGCTAAAGAAATTTCAGAAGGAGAAAGAGGCTCAGAGAAAGAGGGACGAAGAGCATAAACCTGTAACAGTTTCATCAGCAGAAGCTCAGGGCCTACGGGAATTGGAGGGTACCTCTGACCCCTTGCTGTCTCTCTTTGGCTCCACTTCTGACAATGACTTGCTCCAGGCGGCTACTGCCATGGACTCGCTGACTGATTTGGACTTGGAGCATCTGCTCAGTGAGTCTCCAGAAGGAAGCCCGTTCCGTGATATGGATGACGAAAGCGATTCCCTTGGGGTGGGACTGGACCAGGAATTCAGGCAGCCCTCTTCCCTCCCTGAAGGCCTGCCTGCGCCCCTGGAGAAGCGTGTTAAGGAGCTGGCTCAGGTATGGTGACACAGAGTGGCCAGGCTTTCCTGGAAGCGGTTCAGGCAGATTGACACTGGTTCTGCACCACAAGAAACTTTCTGCCCAAAGCAATCCTTAGTGAGTTGGCAGTTTCAGTGTAAGCTCTTCCAGGCTCTTTTCTCATCCCAAGTGAGGAAACAGTGTAAACTCTGCTTTGTCAAATGTCATTTTTAGGCCTTTTGTGGTTCCTTCACTCTTAGAAAATTTACTTTCTTCCAGGGAGATTTTCTGTTTTCTGCCTGTAGGTTCCCTTCCCACAGAGTATCTTTCTTTTTGTGTGATAGACTGACACTAATATTGGCAGCAGGCAGCTGAGGCAGAGATCCATCTTTTTAGTAATCTGTTGAAGATTTTGGAAATTCACAAAAGGTTGCAGACATATTGCACATAGAGTATATGCTTAGTTGCCACTGGGTTTCAGCTGCTCCCTAGAGTTGCTTGTCATCCGTGATAGGTATTGTTTATAGGAATGCCTAAATGATGATAAATAAAAAGGAGCAGAATCTTCGATGCTGTCCATACCCTATTAAAAACAGTGACAACTGTCAGAATCAAGCAGCCATTGCTGTTTTCCCCTGACAATAGGGAATTGATACCTAAGTGGTGCCAATTTAGTAACATATTCCTACCTAAAAACTAAGCACGGTGTGTTAGTCTTGATGACATTTACCCTTTAGTTAAAATAACCTTTTACCTTGGGCATAATGGCTTGTCAAGCAGCTCCGGTGGCATTTCTACTTTATAGCTGTAAGTTTTTTTTCTTTTTAAAATTTTATATAGTTGTAAGTTTTAAACCAGTGATTCTCATAATGTTTCAGAATCACTGTATGTATATCTGTGTGTAAGGGCAAGGTAAATGTTAACCACTGCTACAAATGATTTTCTCACTTCCAAAAAATATTTGAATACAACATATGAAGTAAATCAAACAACTTATTCAGATCTCTAGTTCATTCTCATTAGCTTGTATGAGGTGTTGAACATAAGCATTCTATCTGAATGTAATGATTTAAATGAATTGTACCACATCAGAAATTCAGAGTATATCTTCATAGAATGTTAAGTTGCAAGTAGTTGAATCTGAACTTGGCATGTTTAAGCATGCTATTGTGTACTTGCTCTCAGAATTTATGTTAAAGAACCATTATGCCTTGTTCTTTTCAGTCCTCTGGTTTGTAAATTGTTTTGTAGCATCTGAAAGTCTTGTAAGTTGAGTAAGGTATATGTGGCAGTAACTAGTCAATTTTAGAGAAAAGTCAAAGCAATTCTTGGATATGTCCCTACTCCCACCATAGGTCATGTTATAGTCTAACAACTTACACTATTTCCCTTTCTTGGGAAAGATGGACACATTTAGTGGAAACAAAGTGGCATAACATGAAAGAGCACTGGGCGAGATTCAAAAAAGCCTTCTGGAGTGCCCTGGGTGGACACTGTGAGCAAAATGTCCTTCCTCAGTGTTTGCCAAGTCTTGGTTATCTCTTGGGCATGATGGAGACAGGGTTCAGGATTCCATAGATAAGGTAGGCTGGGTCCTGGTGGAGTGATGGTGACCAGGAGAGATTGATCCACTGGTTTGAAAATATAATGGTGAAATGTGAAATTGATACTTTAGTCATCCTCTAATCCTTCTATAATAGTATTAAGAAACTTTGGGAAATGAGATCAAAAGTGGGAATTACCCATCATCCTGACAGTCTGAAAACTTTAATTTACATATTTTTTCTAGCATCTCTGTATATGTTTTTATGCAGTTGTAATTATAGTTGTGAATGATTGTTTCTTGCTTTCTTCACTTAATAAATATTATAAACTCTCATCACTTTTAATGGTTGCATGAGAAAGAAGGCTTATTTTCGAAAGTTACTTAATGCCACTCCTAAGGATTCCCCGGTTCTTTGTTCCCACCAGGGCCCTGCACTTGGGGCACTTGGAGCCTCCTGCACTTGGGCATGAGTGCTCTAAACTCAGACCCTCCTGAGAATCTGCTGGGAAAGATATTCTTCCCAGGAAAAAAATGGCTGTGCACACAAAAATTGCATATAATTTCAAAAGCCATACATGGGTATTTGGATCCTTAATAAGGAGCCCTGTCCTGGATCTTGAACTGGATATTGCAATTTTAAAGCTTAAATTAAACTTCTTGTCTATAACTATAACATTAGCATTGTTACATATTTCTCAGTTTTCACTTCCATTATTTTTTTCTCTTCATTGCGTTTATTTTTATAATAATTTGTTTAGATTTTAAATCTTGGCCCTAGATGATACATGTATCAGTTTCTATTGTTATCTAAAAAACTACCCCCAAACTTAGTGGCTTCAAAAAGCTATTCATTTCTCTTGACTCTTTGGGTTGGCTGGGTGGTTCCTCTTATCCTGCCTGGGTGCTGTCTTCTGCCCGCATTCAGCTGGCAAGATGGCTGTGTGCTGGGACAGTGGGGCCTCTCTCTCCTCTCATCTTTCATCCTTGTCGTTATCAGTGCATGGCAGTCTCGGGGGCAACATTTCAAGCAATAGTGGAAGTCATAAGGCTGTTAAGATCTAGTCTGAGAAGTTGTATGTACCATATCACTTTTGCCACACTGTATTGGTAAAGTAAATCACAAGTGGACACCAGATTGGGGGGTTGGGGAACTAGAGACTATCTCTCCCTGCAGGAATGCATGTTCTGGGAGGGGAAGAATCTGTTGTCCTGTTTGCAGTCTACCATGGAACATAAGCAGATTCTAATCTGATGTGATCCCTTAGGGAACATTTTTTTTCCTTTGGGAAGCAAGAATTAGATTTATGTTCAAGCTAGATGTGATACTTAAAACTTTAAAAAAATGTATTTGAAAACTTAAGTATGTTAAAGAGGTCCTCCAAGAGGGTGAACTTGGTGAATGCCCAAGCAGTGTTTACTCCTTTCTTCTCACACTAGTGCAGTTTTCACTTCTTACTCCTTTGTGCTGTACATTTTAACGGGCCCCAAGGACTCCAGTGATTTGATCCAATGGTCTTAACCATTCTTCTCTAAATGTGTGTTGATTTTGTATTTTGTTTTGATTGTTGAAAAGCTCAGGTATGTCGCTGCCTTAGATTACTCTCTTTAGTTTGGCCCATACACAGCCTGGTCCGTACAGGTCGGTTTTGGTCTGTTTTGGTCCTCTTAAGTCAAGCATAAAATGGTAATAATACTAAGAATAGAAAAGAAACAGAGACCCCTCGCCTCCTACCCTGCTGCTCTGCCTGCTTACCGTTTACTGTCCTACTGAGTTAGAACCCCCACATTGCAAATCCAGGGAGACGTGGATCTAAGGAGAATAAGGTTGGAAAAAACTAACCTGTGTGATCTTCCTTAAAAAAAAAAATCATGCCAGATTTAATTCTGTTTAGCAAAAACAGGTACAGTATTTAAGGTTCTGAACTAGGTGCCAAGAGGTTATAAGTGGCTTTTCTTACAATAAATAAAATAGCTAATTAAAAGGTTATTGGAACTATTGTAGATCAGCATGATCTGGCTGGTATAACTTTACTTCCTAGTTAATCTTGGATTGATCAGTTTATTCAATTCCTTGGACAAGGGTGTCCATTTTTAAGGTTGAGGGACCTATTGTATTTCTGGAAGACTCTCAGATGCATATCCAATTGCTCTTTTAATTAGATTCATTTAAAAATGCAGCACTTGACTTAATTATCTTTGATATAAAACCAGACCCTCAGAGGTACTGTCTACATAGTACAAAAGGCAGCAGGGGAAAAACTCCTTTTAAAAATTATATAGCCAGAAAGCTTCTGAAATATTGGAGAAATGGCTGATACCTAAAAATAAATTTTGATCGGAAACTTGACAGACAGTGGTGCATTTAAAATACATGCTGAAGTAATTACATTTAATTACTATGAAGGTGCTTCTGGATCTCATAACTAACAGTGTATAAGCTTAAGCAAAAGAATGGCTCAATTTTGTTTTCTCTCAAACTAAAATCATACTTCCACTACATTAGAAGTGTCAAGTTAGAATTCCAAATCCTTCTGAAAGTATGAGAAATTGGCAGATGAATAGGTTAAAAGTCACTCCATTTTCATCCATCCATTTGATTCCCATTCATTTCAGGCTTCTCTGCTATCCTCTAGGCAAGGGATCTTGTGAAACTAAGTTGTGTTTGGTTGTTTGGTACTAAGTTTTTCTTCCTCTAGTTTGCATTCTTTCAGTGATACCTGTTCATTTGTTCATTCATCCATCCACTCAACTGGTATTTACTAAGCATCTAATATGTGATAGGCAGCTTTGGGAAATATATTGATGAATAAGATTCTGTTCTTATCCACGAGTTTGTTATATAAACGGACCAGTAGACATGTAAACAACCGTTGGACAAAACAGAATGAAATAAGCCTTGTGATGTTTTGATGGCCAAGTAGATGGCAGATAGCCAGCCGTAGGAGAAGTAAGAGAAGCTCTCTCGGGGGTATACTGCACTGAGGCTGCAGGCACTTGGCCAGCCTCAAGGGAGAGATGGCATGTTAGGAAACCAGGACACAGAGCTGAGGATTGGCGAGTTGTTGGATGGTGGGGCCACCCTAGTATGTGGTAGGACTATGGCCGGGGCCAGATCCTAGAGAATCCTCAGTGCCACATGAAGGAGTTTGGATTTGATTCTAGACTTGGAAAGAGGTGCTGAAGAGTTCTAAAGAACAGAGTGGAAGGATTTAAGAAAAGTAGAATGCTGTTATTAAAAGTAGGAAACATAAGAGGAAGAGCAGAAACTAGTGGGTTTGGTTTTGGCAAGTTTGCATACCAGAGGGCTATCCATTTATAGAAATAATTGGAAATTCTGATTTAGAACTTAGAAAAAAGGGGTTATGGGCTAGAGGTTTAGATTTGCAAGACCTACATGCATTTTTGTTGTTTTGAAACTGTGAGGAGGCATTATTGGAAGAAGTGGGTTCTAGAGAAGAGAACCTTGGGAGTCCATCTGTAATCAAAGAGCTAGTGGAGGAGATAGATGGAGTAGTCAAAGGTAGGAAGAAGACCCAGTGAGGAAGGCATGTGGGGTGAAACGAAAGTGGAGGATGGTTATCAGTGTCCCCTGTTTCAGGGGGCTGGATCAGGATCGATCATTTCTTTTCTTTTCTTTTCTTTTCTTTTCTTTTCTTTTCTTTTCTTTTCTTTTCTTTTCTTTTTCCTTTCCTCTTTCTTTCTTTCTTTCTTTCAAGATTTTTATATACTTTTAGAGAGATGGGAAGGGAGGGAGAAAGATAAGGAAACATCGATGTGAGAGAGAAACATTGATCAGTTGCCTCGTACGTGCCCTGACCAGGACTGAACCCACAACCCAGGCATGTGCCCTGACCAGGAATCAAACCTGTGACCTTTCACTTTGCGGAGTGATGCTCAACCAACTGAGCCACACTGGTCAGGGCAGGATTGACCATTTCATTTTAGATAGTGACCTTATCCAATTTGCCATTATTGTTATGCTGTATACCAAGCCTGAAGTTTTACTTGCCTTTGAAAGCCTTTAGCAGCAACTCTTGGGTTTAGATCAGTGCTTCTCTATCCTCTCTGTCCCTTAGAGTCACCAGAGTTACTTTTAAAGAGTACTGATGCTTGGGCATTTCTGAAAGAATACAGATTCATGGGTCTCCTTCCCTGAGTTTCTGATGTGATTGGTCCAGAGTGGAGAAAGCTAACAGGTGATTCCAACATGCAGCCAAGTAGGAGAACCACTGGTTCAGATTTTGGCAGAGTTTGCTTTCCTCACTTGTGCTTTCAGAGCTGTGGCTGCTTGCAATGGTTGCTTCAGGGATCTTCACGCCTGCCATCCAGATGTTAACTGTGTTCTTATAGGAAACAAAACACTGTATAGTAACCTGCTGTGTCTCTCTTAATAGGTAGTAAGGTATGTTAGTAATTCCAGTTATGAATTTTCAAAGAATTGCAATGTCCTTAAATGCTAAAGTAGCACATTATTATTATTTTGGAAGATAAAGGCCTTCAAATATTGCAGGTTTCTTAAAAGTTCATGATTTTTTGAGTTTTTGTACTGTAGATGTATGGAAGATTCCACCTTGCAGTTTAGATGATAGAATGCTAGGCGTAAGAGTTAGCTAGCTGGATAAATCAAATGCAAAATGATTGCTTTGGCTCTGTGATTTTCTTTTATGTGACTTTTTTTTCCCCCAAGTCCTGGACAGAACAGTCAGTCCATGGATACTTCAGCAGCATATGAAAAGAGCTGGATACACCATTTCTAGAGCATATAATGATCACAGGTGTACTTAATCTGAGTTTAGGGCTGAGTAGGGAAGGGCATGATGAGGATTTGATTGATAGGTGTTCTGAAGGGACTGACTGCCCTTGTGCCTGTGGGTGAGTGTGAGGACCCTTTGGGGAAAGTGCACTAATGGATGTTACTGTCTGCTATGAACCAGGCTGCCAGAGCTGCTGAAGGAGAGAGCAGACAGAAGTTCTTCACCCAGGATATTAATGGAATCCTCTTAGAGTGAGTATCTTTTGTTTCTTTACTGTTACCATGCCTGGGATGAGCAAGCCAGGGGAAATGGGAGTGTGATTGAACTACATGAAGGTGACTGCCCGTGAGATTTTTTAAATTGTCTTTTGTTTTATTCTTTTTAAAGGGGGGACAGGCAAGCCAAATATATGTCTCCAGGAAATGATAGAACTTACTAATCTTAGCAGGCATTATTAGAAGACTGTGTAACATTGTCATGGCCTATTGGAAGTGGATTTTGGGGTAAATATAAGATGAGACAAGAGAGAAGGTGTTGCTTGCCTGTCTGTGATAAAAGTGAGAGCTGATTTGGTATAACCAGGGGACTGCTCTGCTGGATGCTCCTCAGCATACCTGGTCATTCTCTTCTTGCTCTCACTTCTGCTCCCGGGGACAGTGCGTATCATCCTGCAAGACTTCTCCCAAATGGCCAAAACCCTGAGATGGCACACTGTATGAATTGGATTAATAAGCAGAAAAACTCCCAACCCCCCCCAACCCCCCCTCCCCATATAAATCCAAACCAGATTCTTTGTATGGGGCTCTCCAGCTTTCCAGCTTCTCTCCTGGTTGCATTTTGTACTACATAGCAGAGGAAACTTATTGCTCAACAGCTAAAGATTTTTCACATGTAAGAATAGTTGTCAAAACTTGGGAATGTTCTAGCAAAGGACCTTGCCTGGCCAGTATGGGGATTGGCCACTTGGGCCGGGAAGCTTGGGCTATGTAGAGCACCTGCGAATCAGCACAGATGAGAATTTTAGGTCCACAGTGCCTGCTAGAGTGTGCCAGACATGGAGAGCTCAAGGGATCAAAGACTATTTGAAATAGTATTCTGCTTATCTAGATGGGGATACTGGAGGGATAAGGATTTTCCTGACTTCCTAATCAGGGATAGAAAAGTAAGGAAGGGTTGCTGGAAAGTATTGACCCTAAGTAACTCACTCACTTTCCAGTTTGAAAGCTTTTATATCTTAATTTATGAAATTTAGTACTTCAGGACTTGTTCTCCTGGGCTCTGATAACCTTTGACTTGGTCTTATCTTTGACCTGAGAGCCTTAACCTACTTTACCTAGCCAAGTTCATCAGGTTTGGGAATTTTTGTTTGGTGACTGTTGGAGATCTGTTGCACAGGCCACTCGGTTACACTATGTGACTGACAAGATAAGGTTTGACCTTCTCTTGGTCCCTAGCTTTCCTGTCTGTGGTAGGTGACCTAATGAAGAGAGAAGATGCCATGAACTGCGGCCCATTGATAACTGTTCTGTTCTTTAGCATAGAGGTGCAAACTCGGGAGCTGAGTAGCCAGGTCCGTTCTGGGGTGTATGCCTATCTTGCTTCATTCCTGCCCTGCAGCAAGGACACCCTTGTCAAACGTGCTCGAAAACTTCACCTCTATGAACAGGTGGGTGACTCTGGAGTGGAGCCTGTTGGCTTTGGGGCCCAGAGGAGAGGGTGACTGAGTCTTCACAGATACTGTATGTGCTGCTGCATTGCCTCTGTGCAATCATTCCTGTGGTGTGTCCTCCTTACAAGAGGTATAAGAAGGTATACCTCACTACTAGAGCTGTAAGAAGAGATGTATAAGACAGACTTATGATATGTCCTATTCTCTGCAGGGGGGGCGTCTGAAGGAGCCGCTCCAGAAGCTTAAGGAAGCCATTGGCAGGGCAATGCCAGAGCAGATGGCCAAGTACCAGGATGAATGCCAGGCACACACGCAAGCCAAAGTTGCTAAGTAAGTATGTCCCATTGCTCTTGTCAGCATTCCCACCTCCTTATCTTAGGAGTCCCTGGGGTGGGGGGCAAGGGGGAGGCAGTGGACACAAGAGAAAGCAGTTCTTCTGTGGTGACCTTAGGGTCCTGTTAAATTCTGTTCACCCGGTAGGATGCTGGAAGAGGAGAAAGACAAGGAGCAGAGAGAACGAGAACGGATTTGTTCTGATGAGGAAGAAGATGAAGAAAAGGGGGGCAGGAGGATAATGGGACCCCGGAAGAAATTTCAGTGGAATGATGAAATCAGGTGTGCCCAAACTGGGTCCGGGTTTGTGGGGCCAGTGTCTGAGCATGTTCCCGTATTTCTAATGAAGGTTAGAATCATTTACTTTAATCAGGGCTGGTGAAAGCACATGATTAAAACCTTGAAGAAGCATTTGGGATAGTTTGAAGTTTCTGACTTCTGCCTACTCCTCAGGGAGCTGCTCTGCCACGTGGTGAAGATGAAACTGGAGAGCTATGATCTGGAGAGGAACAACAAGGCCCATTCCTGGGAGGACTATGTGAAAGTGTTTCTGGATGCTGAGGTCAGACCTCTCTGGCCCAAAGGCTGGATGCAGGCCAGGTGAGGGCCCATGAACACCCATTATGTTCAGTGTGATGATAAGGTGGAACATTCTTGCAGTAAAGAAATGTTTGAGTGCTTCTTTTGTGCCAGGCCCACAGGGTCCCTTCCTTTAGAGAATCAGTCTAGTTGACTCAACTCTAAATTCATGTGAGGAATTGGGGAGCATAGGAGTCTTCTTGGTCTTCCCCAGAAGAAGGAAGTTGTCTGCTGGGTTTTATCTTTTTCCCATTTCAATTCAAAATTGGCTGCGTGCTCTTCCTATCTCAATCTGCCCTTTCTGTGTTGAGATAATGGCTCCTACTAGAAGCTGAGAGATGGAAACATCTTCATGTAACTAACAGAAGTCACATTTGCAAGTAGCAGGTCTGACTGCTTATTGGAGTTAAGTGCCAGACTTTTCTCATAGGCTGCTTTGTGTTGTGTAGCTTCCCATGAATGGGCTACATTTGCAATACACAGACAAAGTTAGCTAGAACTAGTGTTCTTTTTTTTTTTTTTTAAGATTTTATTTATTTATTTTAGAAGAAAAGGGAGAGAGGGAGAGAAACATTGATCCGTTGCCTTTAGCATGCCCCCATCTGGGGACCTACCCTGCAACCCAGGCATGTTCCCTGACTGGGAATTGAACCAGTGGCTTTTTGGTTCTCAGGCTGGCACTGAATCTACTGAGCCACACTGGCCAGGGCTAGTGTTCTTCTTTAAAAAATTCTGTATTGTGGTAAAATATACTTATCAATAAAATTTATGGTCTTAACCATTTTAAGTGTACAGTCAAGTGGTATTCCATACATTCACATTGTTGTGAGCCTTTACCACCATCTATTTTCATAAATCTTTTCGTCTTATAAAAGCGAAAATCTGTACTCATTAACTGATAAATTCACGTTTCCCTCTCCCTCTAGACAGTTGCATCCACCATTTTACTTTCTGTCTCTGTAAATTTGACTACTCTCAGTACCTCATATAATTAGAGTCATACAGTATTTTTCCTTTTGTGACTGGCTTACTTCATTTAGCATAATGTTATCAAGGTTCATCCATGTTGCAGCATGTTTTAGAATTTCCTTTTTAGGGCTGAGTAACATTTCATTGTATGTACATACTGCATTTTGCTTATCCATTCATTTGTTGGTGCAAACTTATGTTGCTTCCACATTGTAGCTATTGTGAATAATGCTGCCAATGAATATGGATGTACAAATATCTGAAGACCCTGCTTTCAATTATTTTGGGTTTATATATACCCAGAAGGGGAATTGTTAGATCATATGGTAATTCTATGTTTAATTTTTTGAGGAATTTTCCACAGTAGCTGGTATTTTCTATTTCCACTAACAGTCTACATGGTTCTCCAGTATCTCCACATCCTTGCCAATACCTGCTTATGGTTTTTTGTTATTGTTTTTTAAAAATTGATTTTATTTTTATTTTAATATTTATTTTAGAGTTAGAAAGAAACACTGATTTGTTGTTCCACTTGTTATATGCATTTATTGGTTGTTTCTTGCATGTGCCCTGACCAGGGATCAAACCTGCACCTTGGTTTATGGGGACAACACTCTAACCAGAGCTACCTGGCCAGGGCTTTATGATTTTTTGACTACAGTCATCCTAATGGGTGTGAGGTAATATCTCATTGTAGTTTTGATTTGTATTTCCCTAATGATTAGGGATGTTGAGCGTCTTATTAAGTACTTCTTTGCAGAAATGTCTGTTCAAGTCCTTTGCCCATTTTTAAGTTGGTTTGCTTATTTTAAAAGATTTTACTTATTTATTTCTAGAGAAAGGGCGAGGGAGGGAGAAACAGAGGGAAACATCAGTGTGTGGTTGCCTCTTGTGCACCCTCAACTGGGGACCTGGCTCATAACCCAGGCATGCACCCTGATTGGGGTTCAAACTGATGACCCTTTGGTTCGCAGGCTGGCACTCAATCCACTGAGCCACACCAGCCAGGACTGGTTTTTTAATTGTATATTTTATTGTTTATGCTATTATAGTTGTCTGAAATTTTCCCTCTTTTGTCCCCCTCCATCCAGCCCCCTATTCCCTAGGCCACAGGTGGCAAACATAAGGCCTGCAGGCCGAATCCAGCCTTCCACCTTGTTTCATCTGGCTCAGCACCTTGTTTATACCTGGCGGCAGCACTGAGCTCCTTGCTCCTTGTTAAGGAGTAGTTATATTTACATAGTCCTAAAATTACATTCAGCCCTTTGAAGGCAACCTTGAGGCTGATGTGGCCCTCGGTGAAAATGAGTTTGACACCCCTGCCCTAGGTAACCCCCACACCATTGTCCATGTCCATGGGTCCTGTATATATGTTCTTTGGCTGCTCTATTCCTATGCTGTACTTTACATCCCCATGACTTTTCTGTAACTGTCAATTTGTACTTCTTAATCATTTCACCTTTCTCAACCATCCTCCCCAACCCTCCTCCCATCTGCAACCATTAAAGCATTCTCTGTGCATGATTCTCTCTTTGTTCTGCTTGTTTGTTTTTTAGATTCAATTGCTGATACATTATTTATTGCCATTTTATTGTTCATATTTTTTATCTTTTTCTTTTTCTTAAAGAAGACCCTTTAACATTTCATATAACACCGATTTGGTGATGATGAACTCCTTTAGCTTTTTCTTATCTGGGAAGCTCTTTATTTGTCCTTTGACTACTCTTGGTTGGAGGTCCTTGCTTTTTATCACTTTGAATATTTATCGCCAATCCTTTCTAGCCTGCAAAGCTTCTTTTCAGAAATCAGCTGACAGTCTTTTGGGGGCTTCCTTGTAGGTAACTAACTTCTTTTCCCTTGCTGCTTTTAAGATTCTCTCTTTGTGTTTGACCTTTGGCATTTTAATTATGATGTGTCTTGTAGTGGGTCTCTTTGGGTCCATCTTTTTTGGAACTCTCTGTGCTTCCTGGACTTGTATGTCTATTTCTTCACCAAGTTAGGGAAGTTTTCTTTCATTATTTTTCAAATGGGTTTCCAAATTCTTGTTCTCTTCTCCTTCCAGTACCCCTATGATGCAAATGTCTGTACACTTGAAGTTGTCCCAGAAGTGTCCTTACACTGTCCTAATTTTTTTGGATTTTTTTTTTTTCTTCTTGTTGTTCTGATTGGTTGGTTTTTTGCTTCCTTGTGTTCCAAATCACTGATTTGGTTCTTGGCTTCATCCAGGCTATTGTTGATTCCCTGTAAACTGTTTTTTATTTCAATTAGTGTATCCTTTGTTTCTGACTGGATCTTTTTTATGCTGTTGATCCTAAGTTCCTTGAGCATCTCTATAACCAGTTTTTTGAAGTCTGCATATGATAGATTGTTTTTCTCCATTTTGTTTTTAGTTCTTTTTCTGGTGTTTTGTTCTGTTGTTTCATTTGTACTTTGTTTCTTTGTCTCCTCATTTTGGAAGTGTTCTTATATTTGTTTTTATGTGTTAGGTAGAGCTACTACACCTTCCAGGCTTGATGCAGTGGGCTTAATGTAGTAGGTGCCCTGTAGGATCCAGTGGCACAGCCTCCCCTATTATCCAAGCTGGGTACTAAAGGGATGCCTACTGTGTCAACTGTGTATACCCACCCCTTGTAGTTGAGCCTTGATTGCTGTTGGGTTGGCACATCCAAGGTCAGCCATTGCCTGTGTTTTTTCCAGGGTCACACAGCATTAGCTATATTAGCAGATGGCTGCTACTTGTGCTGGGCTTGGAGGTGACCAGGAAATACCAAGCTGTGAGCCAAGGCCAGCTGCTGCTAGATCCCAGCTTAGGGCAACTTAGTAAGAGATAGTAAGGGCTCACTGAAGCTAGATACTGCTTATTTGAGAGAATTTAGGAAATTCTGAAGCATGGGCCAAGATAAGTCATTCATATGGAAAAACCACTGAAATCAACTTGGGTGGGCCTGAAAGTCAGATGAGGTCAGGCCTAAGGGAATACCTGGGGTGGGATAAATAGTGTGAGCCAGGTTGATGGAATCTCAGATATGGTACCTGTCTGCTCTGTGTGGGGAGGTCTCAGAAAAAGAACAATGGCTTCTGCCAGCATTTCTGTCTGGGAGAAAGCTTCTCCCCCAACTCTCATCCTGATTCCTGACAATTCAGTTCTTCCCCATGTATCCCTAATGCCTTTCAGTCTGCTTTTCCTGTGCTGAAGCTTAGAGGGAATGAGTCTGAGTAAGTCTGCGAGTGGGCCCTTCAAGAGGAACTGCTTGGGATTCTAACAGTTTCTATCTTCTGCAGCCTTAATACCTGCTGATTTTTACAGCCAGAAGTTATGCAGACTTATCTTTCTGGCACTGCAACCCTGGGCTGGGGAGCCTAGTGTAGAGCCAGGACTCTTTGCTCCCAAGATAGCCCTTCCAATTTTTATTTCCCTGCCTTGGGTCTGGGACTATTCCTTTCCCCGTCTCTGACCTTCCTACTAGTATCAGTGTGGTTTCTTCTTTAATTCCGTAGTTGTAGGACTTCCATTCAGCTTAATTTCTGATGGTTCTGAATGATGATTGTTCTATAGTTCAGCTGTAATTTTGATGTGGTTGTGCAAGGAGCGAGCCATGTTTACCTGTGTTGCCATATTGACTAGAAGTCTGGTTTGCTTTTTTTGTTGTTGAATTTTAGGAGTTCTCTATATATTCTGACTATTAATCCCTTATCAGATAAATAATTTACAAATATTTTCGTCCATTCTATGGATTGCCTTTTTACTTTGCGGATAGTGTCTTTTGATGCAGATTTTTACATATTTGTGAACTCCCACTTTGTCAGTATTTTCTCTTGTTGGCTGTGCCTTTGGAGTCGTATCTAAGAAATAATTGCCACAGCTAATGTCATGAAGCTTTTGTTCTGTGTCATTCGTCTTCATATAATTTATTGTTTTATGTCTTTCATTAAAGTCCTTGATTCATTTTGAGTAAATTTTTGTATATTTTGTATATAGGTAAGGGGCCAACTTTTTTTCTTTTTTGCCCATGGATGTCCAATTTTCCAAGCACCTTTTGTTGAATACACTGTTACTCCCCTATGAATCATCTTGGTTCTCATATGAAAAATCATTTGACCATATACACAAGGGTTTATTTTTGAGCTCTCTATTCCATTGGTCTATTATCAGTAATTTTCAACCTTTTCCAGCTCATGGCACATACAAACTAATTACTAAAATTCTGTGGCACACCAAAAAATATATTTTTTGCCAATCTGTCACGAAAAATAGATCTTACTTTGATTCATTCATACCAGATGGCTATTGCTATGTTGGCTGTTGCCATTTTTTAATTTGACAACATAAGGGAAAAGTTGTCAGTGCCCCTGTATAAATAGTTAGGTATTGCATTTTTTAAAAATTCTTATGGCATACCAGTTGAAAATTGCTTGTCTATATGTCTGTCTTTACCCAATACCACACAGTTTTGATTGTTATAGCTTTGTAGTAGTTTTGAAACAAGTTGAATCTTCTAGCTTTGTTCTTATTTTTAAGATTATTTTGGATATTCAGGGTCCTCTGATTCCATGTGAATGTTAGAATGGGTTTTCTATTTTTGCAAAACCACTGTCTTTAGGGTTTTGATAGGGATTGCATTGAATATATAGAATGCTTTGGGTAGTACTGACATTTTCATAACATTAGGTACTCTGGTCCATGAATGTGGCATATGTTTCCATTTATTTATGTTGTCTTTAATTTCTTTCAGCCATGTTTTATAGTTTTCATTGTGTAAGTCTTTCATGTCCTTGATGAATTTAGTTTCTAAGGTTTTTTTAAAATATGGTGAATGTAATTGTTCATGTGTAGAAATGCAACTGATTTCTGCATGTTGATTATTTAATTTTCTTATTAGTTATAGGTCTATTCAGATTTTCTTTTTCTTCATAATTTAGTCTTGGCAGATTTTTTATTTCTAGGAATTTGTCCATTTGACTTTGTACCCTGTTACTTTGCTGAATTCATTTATTTGTCTACAATGCTGTTTTTTGAATCTTCAGAATTTTCTACACAATAGACCATATCATCTGCAAGCAGAGATCATTTTACTTCTTACTTTCCAATTTGGATGCCTTTTGTTTCTTTCCTTTCCTTTTTTTTTTTTTTTTTTGCTGCCTAATTGCTCTGGCTAGAACTGTACTGTGTTGAATAGAAGAGGTAAAAGCAGGCATTCTTGCCTTGTTCCTGATCGTAGAGGAAACACTTTCAGTCTTTTACCATTGAGTATGGTGTTCACTGTGGGCTTTTTACATACATTTTTTTATTATGTGGAGGTAGTTTCTTTCTATTCCTAGTTTGTTGAATGTTTTTATCATGAGAGGGTGTTGAATTTTTTTTTTGCATCAATTAAGATAATTGTGGGGTTTTTTCCCTTCATTCTGCTGATATGGTGTTTTACATTGATGGATTTTTGTACATTGAACCATCTTTGCATTCCAGTAATAAATTTTACTCATCATGCTGTATAATGCTTATAATATGCTGTTGAATTCTGTTTGCTAGGATTTTTATATCACTGTTCCTTAGGGATATTGGTCTGTACTATTCCTGTAGTGTAGTTGTATGGCTTTGGAATCAGGGTTGTTGTACTGGCCACAAGGAATGAGTTTGGAAGTTTATCCTCCTCTTCAATTTTTCTTTTTTTTCTTTTTTTTGGAAAAGTTTGAGAAGGACTGATACTAGTTCTTTAAATGTTTGGTAGAATTCACCAATGAAGCCATCAGGTCCAGGGCAGTGTTGTTGGGAGATTTTTAAATTTAATTTTTTATTTTTAAAATAGTTTTTATTTTAAAATTAACAATTGATGTGCAATGTTATTAGTTTCAGGTGTACAATATAGTAAATACACATTTATATACCTTATAAAGTGATTACCATAGTAAATATAGTACCCATCTAATACCATGTGTAGTTATTACAATATTACTGGCTATACTTCCTATGCAGTACTTTATATCCCCATAACTCTACTATAACTACCGATTTGTACTTCTTAATCCCTTTACTTTTTTCATTCATCCCTCAACCACTACCCCTTCTGGCAACTATCAAAATGTTCTCTGTATCAATGAGTCTATTTCTTTTCTGTGGTTTATTTTGTTTTTTAGATTCCACATATAAGTGAAATTATCTGGCATTTGTCTTTCTCTGACTTATTTCAGTCAGCACAATACTGTCTTAGGTCCATCATGTTGGGAGATTTTTGATTATTCAATTTTCTTATTAGTTACAGGTCTTTTCAGATTTAGTTTTCTTCATAGTTTAGTTTTAGTAGTTTTTTTGTTTCTAGGAATTTGTCTATTGCATGTAATTTGTTGACATACAGTTGTTGAGTACTTTTATATGTTATTATTCATTTTATTTCTATAGAATTGGTAGTAATGTCCCCACTTTCTTTCATGTTTTATTTGTTTCTTTTTTAATGTCCTGTGTTTAATTTCTGATTTTGGTAACTTGAGTCTTTTCTTTTTCTTGACTTTAGCAGACTTTATTTTGCAGGCAAGAATGCAGTAGATGACATAGGGTAACCATTTAACTGACTTAGCAGTAGTAAGGAGACTCTTCAGGCAACTGAAATTTCAAGAAGTCCAAGTTTAGGTCTAAGAAGGTGTGCATAATGTAGTCCCAATGCTGGAGATTCTTGTAGGTGATGTTGTCAAATGACTTAGGAGGTGTAACTGCTTGTGTAGGCTTTTTTGGTGGACTTTGCATCTTGGGATTCAGTGGCAGTCTCTTGTCACTCTTTTCTGTTTCTAAAAGCAGAGAAGCTATAGAAGCAAGTCCTTAAGACATTTGTCCTTCTAGATGCCTGGTCTTCAGCCCTCTGGCTTGTTCTTGCTGAAGCAAGAGGGTAGCCATTGTGGTGACTGGGGTAGCCAGGCAGAGGTGCTCACAGCTGCTGTCTCAAGTCTTTTAAGTCTTTCTCTCTCTCTCCCTTTTTTATAGTGCAACAACTAGCTGAAGGTTTGTCAATTTTGTTGACTTTTTTGAGGAGCCAACTTTTGATTTTATTGCTTTTCGCTATTGTTTACTTTTTATTTTGTTTATCTGTTATATTTATTATTTCCTTCTGCTATATTTAGTTTCCTTATTTTTGAATAATTTATTATTTATTTTTAGAGGTGGGGAATGGAGGGAGAAAGGGAGAGAAACATCAATGTGAGAGAGAAACATCCATCAGTTGCCCCTCATATGCATCCTGCCCAGGGACGGATGGAACCTGCACCCCAGGCATGGGCCCTGACTGGGAATTGAACCAGTAACCTTTAACTTTGCAGGATGATGCCCAAGTGACTGAGCCACACTGGTCAGGGCTATCTTTAGTTTGTTAAGTTGTAAATTTAGGTTGTTTATTTGAGATTTAAATTTTCTTTTAAATTTATTTTTCAATTACATTTGACATACAGTATCATTAGTTTCAGATATACAACATAGTGATTAGACATTATCCTAGTAAGTCAAGTACCCATCTGATACTATATATGATTGTTATAGTACTGATTATATCTCTGTGCTGTACTTTACATCACTGTGACTATTTTTATAACTAGTTATTTGTTCTTAATCCCTTTTACCTTTTTCACCCATTGCCTGCCAACCCCCCTCCTGTCTGGTGAGCAACAATTTGTTCTCTGTATCTGTCAGGTTGTTTCTATATTGTTGGTTCATTTCTTTTGTTTTTTTAGATTCCACATCTAAGTGAAATCAAATGGTATTTGTCTTTCTCTGTTTGATTCTTTTCATTTAGCATAATACATTATAGGTCCATCCATGTTTCAAATGGCAAGATTTCATTCTTTTTTTTTTTTTTTTTTTTTTTTTTTTTATGACTGGGTAATATTCCATTGTAGATATGTGCCACATCTTATCTGTTTGTCTGTGGATGGACATTTGGGTTGCTTCCACATCTTGGCTATTGTAAATAATGCTGTGATGAACATATGGGATCATATATCTTTTTGAATTAGTGTTTGGCTGTCTTTGGATAAATACCCAGAAGTGAAAATTCCAGGTCATATGGTAGTTCTGATTTTAATTTTTTGAGAAATCTTCATACTGTTTTCTGTAGTGGTATAGACCAGTTTAGAATCCTACCAATGGGCACTGGCCAGGTAGCTCAGTTGGTTAGAGCATTGACCTGATATGCCAAGGTTGTGGGTTCAGTCTCTAGCCAGGGCACATACAAGAAGTCACCAGTGAATGAATGCATAAGTAAGTAGAACAACAAAAATTGATGTCTCTCTCTCTCTCTCTCTAAAAAGAAACAAAACCAATAAAGAAAAAAAAAAACCAACAAGAATCCCACCAACAATGTATGAGGAGGGTTCCTTTTTCTTCACATCTTTGTTAACACTTGTTTATTGGTGATAGCCATTCTGACATGTGTGAGGTGATACCTCATTGTGGTTTCAATTTGCATTTCCCTGATGATTAGTGGCATTGAGCATCTTTTCATATGTCTACTCACCATTTCTATGTCCTCTCTGGAGAAATGTCTCTTTGTGTGCTTTGCCCATTTTTTTTTTAAATATATTTTATTGATTATGCTATTACAGTTGTCCCATTTCTCCCCCATCATTCCCCTCCACCCTACATACCCTCTCCCACCCACATTCCCCCCTTTAGTTCATGTCCATGTGTCATAAGTTCTTTAGCTTCTACATTTCCCATACTATTCTTGCCCGCCCTCCCCCTGTCTATTTTCTACCCACTGTCTATGCTACTCATTCTCTGTACCTTTCCCCCTCTCTCCTCCTCCCAAGCCCCTGTTGCTAACCCTCCATATGATCTCCATTTCTGTGGTTCTGTTCCTGTTCTAGCTGTTTGCTTAGTTTGCTTTTGTTTTAGGTGTGGTTGTTAATAGCTGTGAGTTTGCTGTCTTTTCACTGTCATATTTTTATCTTCTTTTTCTTAGATAAGTCCCTTTAACATTTCATATAATAAGAACTGGGTGATGATGAACTCCTTCAACTTGACCTTATCTGAGAAGCGCTTTATCTGTCCATCCATTCTAAATGACAGCTTTGCTGGATAGAGCAATTTTGGATGTAGGTCCCTGCTTTTCAAGATTTCAAATATTTCTTTCCAGCCCTTTCTTGCCTGTAAGGTCTCTTTTGAGAAATCAGCTGACAGTCTGATGGGAACTCCTTTGTAGGTGACTGTCCCCTTATTCCTTGCTGTTTCTAGAATTTTCTCCTTCATTTTAATCTTGGGTAATGTAATTACGATGTGCCTTGTTGTGTTCCTCCTTGGGTCCAACTTCTTTGGGACTCTCTGAGCTTCCTGGACGTCCTGGTAGTTTATTTCCTTTGCCAGATTGGGGAAGTTCTCCTTTATTATTGGTTCAAATAAGTTTTCCACTTGTTGCTCTTCTTCTTCCCCTTCTGGGACCCCTATAATTCAGATGTTAGGATGTTTAACAATGTCCCGGAGGTTCCTAAGCCTCTCCTCATTTTTTTGAATTCTTGTTTCTTCCTCATTTTCTGTTTGGTTGTTAGTTTCTTCCTTCTGGTCCACTCCATTGACTTGAGTCCCAGTTTTCCTTCCATCTCTATCAGTTCCCCATGCATCTTCCTTCATTTCACGTATTGTAGCCTGCATTTTTTCATCTAGTTTGTGAGCAAAATCAACCAATTCTGTGAGCATTTTGATGACCAGTGCTTTGAGCTGTGCATCTGATAGGTTAGCTATCGCTTCACTGCTTAGAGGAATTGGCTCTGGGGCTTTTATTTGTTTTCCGGTTTGAACCATTTTTGGTGGGATTTTTGTTGTTGTTGTTGTTTTGGTTTTAGTTTGGTCGCAGCTATTACGTATGCGGGGTGGAGCCTTAGGTGTTCCCCAGGGCGGGGCAGCCCAGTTGCCGGGTTGTGACGCTGTATATGGGGGCGGGGTCTGAGAGGGAACAATGGTGCCTGTTCCACTCTCTCCTGGACTCCGGCCCTTTCCGCCGCTTCCCCTTCACCTGGATTCGCCGCTTCCCCTTCACCTGGATTATCTGCGCACGCGCGCGCGTGCTGTTACGTAGTGAAGAGTGGAGCCTCTGGCACTCCCCATTGCGGGGCAGCCCAGTCGCTGGGTTGTGACGCTGTATATGGGGGTGGGGTCTGAGAGGGAACAATGGCACCTGCTCCGCTCTCTCCTGGATTCAGTCCCTTCCGCCACTTCCCCTCTGCCTGGACCGTCTCCGCGCGCGAATGTGGGACCACCTGGTCAGCCAGCCGCCTTGTGCGGCCTCACTGGGTCTGCACAGTTGCCCCCCTGTGCCCAGGGTCCACCAGCTGCTGCCTATGGGCCCGGGGACCGCCAGCTGCCGCCTGTGCACCTGGGAACTGCCTGCAGATGCTGCTTGCGTTCCTGGGTCTGCACCTCCACTTTCTCCTGCCGCGACTCCGGCCCTCTTACCGGTCTGGATGAATGGTTGTTGGACTTCCGTACAGTTCAATTTTCTTTTTTTTTTAAGAGAGAAACATTGTTTTTTTTTTTTTTCTTTTAGATTTTATTTATTTATCTTTAGAGGGGAAGGGAAGGAGAGAGGGAGAGAAACATCAATGTGCGGTTGCCTCTTGTATGTCCCCTGCCGGGAACTGGCCTGGCAACCCAGGCATGTGCCCTGACTGGGAATCGAACCGCGATCCTTCGGTTCGCAGGCCCGGGCTCAATCCACTGAACTACACCAGCCAGGGCTCAATTTTCTATAAGTCCTGGTTGTTTTCTTGGTTCTAAATATTTGTTGTCCTTAATTTTGGTTGTTAGAGGAGGCACAGCGTGTCCGCCTACGCCTCCATCTTGGCCGGAAGTCGCTTTGCCCATTTTTTAATTGGATTGTTTGTTTTTCTGGCGTTAAGTTGTATGAGTTCATTATATCTTTTGGATACCATCCTCTCATCAGATCTGTCATTTGTGAATATTTTCTGTCATTCATTGGATTGCCTTTTGCTGATGATTTCTTTTGCTGTGCAAACACTTTTTAGTTTGATGTAGTCCCATTTGTTTATTTTTTGTTTTGTTTCCCTTACCCAAAGAGACATATCCAAAAAATATTACCAAGAGCACTGTCAAAGAGTTTACTGCCTGTGTTTTCTTCGAGAAGTTTTATGGTTTCAAGTGTAACATTTAAGTCTTTAATCCATTTTGTGTTTATTCTTGAATATTGTATAAGAAAGTGGTCTAGTTTTATTTTCTTTATATGTATCTGTCCAGTTTTCCCAGCACAATTTATTGAAGAGACTATCTTTACCCCATTGTTGCTTCCTTTATCAGAGACTAATTAATTAACCAGATAGGCATGGGTTTATTACTGGGCTGTCTTTTCCATTAATCTGTGTATCTGTTTTTATGCCAGTTCAATGCTGTGTTGTTTTTTTTTTAAGATGTTATTTATTGGGTTGGCCAAAAAAAGTTCATTAGTTTTTTTGGTATGACTTCTAATAGTCCTTAGTTGTCTTTAACTTCATTAGAAACAATTTTGTTAGATTGTATTGTGACAGCTGTCATCTCAGAGTGCATTTAAAAAAAGCCTTTCAAAATTGGTGAATTTTTTGTAGCAATTTTAATATTGAAGATGGAAGAAAATACGTAACGTATTTGGCATATTATGCTTTATTATTTCAAGAAAGGTAAAACCACAACTGAAAAGCAAAAAAAAAATTATGTAGTATATGAAGAAGGTGCTGTGACTGGACATGTCAAAAGTGGTTTATGACGTTTCTTAGTACTCCAAAAAATTGGTATTTTGGCCAAAAAATTCTTTGCTGTGGGGCTGTCCCATGTATTGGAAGATGCTTAGCAGCACCTGTGACCTCTACCCACTAGAAGCTAATAGCAGGAGATAGCCAACATACTCAAAATAGCTAAATCAATAGTTATTGTTGAAAATGAAAAATGTGTCTTTTGTTTTACAGAAAAGTCTAAACCAACTTTTTGGCTAACCCATTATTTATTTTTAGAGAGGGGGAAGGGAGGGAGAAAGAGAGGAAGTGAAACATTGATGTGGAGAGAAACATTGATTTGTTGCCTCTCCTCTGAGCCTCAATGTGGGACCAAACCCTGACCAAGAATCGAACTGCTGACCTTTCACTTTGCAGGACTACGTCCAACCAACTGAGCCACCCCAGTCAAGGCAGCCAGTTAAGATAGCTTTATATATAGTTTGATATCAGGTATGATACTTCTGACTTCATGCATTTTTCTCAAGATTATTGTGACTATTAGGGTGTTATGTGGTTCCATGTATACTTTACGATTATTCTAGTTCTGTGAAAAATGCCCTTTGTATTTTGGTAGGGATTGCATTGAATTTGTAGATTGCTTTGTGTAGTATGGACATTTAATTCTTCCTTTACCATGTTCATGGATAGGAAGAATGTTAAAGGTATATCCTCAACTTACTTGTATCTTCTTCAGTGTCTGTAGTTTTCCAAGTCTTTTACCTCCTCAGTTAAAATTATTCCTGGTATTTTTATTCCATCTTGCCATTCATTGTAAATGGGATTTTAAAAAAATTTCTATTTATGAGAATTTGTTATTGGTATATAAAATGCAACTGATTTCTGAATATTAATTTTGTATCCTACCACTTTACTGAATTCACTTATTGGTTCTAACAGTTGCTTGTTGGAATCTTTAGGATTCTTTCTGTATAATATCATGTCATTTACAAATAATGACACTTTTATGTATTTAAAAAAAGATTTTATGTACTTATTTTTAGAGAGAGGGGCAGGGAGGGAGAAAAAGAGGGAGAGAAACATCAGTGTATGGTTGCCTCTCATGCACCTGCTACTGGAGACCTGGCCTATAACCCAGGCATGTTCCCTGACTGGGAATTGAGCAAGCAACCCTTTGGTTCACAGGCCGGCACTCAGTCCACTGAGCCACACCAGCCAGGGCAATGTCTTTCTTTTTAATTTGGATGCGTTTTATTTCTTGTCTGATTTCTGTGACTAGGACTTCCAATACTGTAGTCAAAAAGTAGTGAAAGTGGACATCCCTATCTTGTTCCTGATCTTAAAGAAAAAGCTTTCAGCTTTTCACCATTGAGTACGATATTAGCTGCAGATTTGTCACATTTGGTCTTTATTTTTTTTAACTTATTTTTATTGTATTTTTTCCTGCACCATTTATCCCCCTTATACCGTATTCCACCTGCACCTACTTCCCTCTCCCCTGTAGTTACTACACTGTTTTCCATGTCCATGAGTCCTTTTCTTATTTGTTTGATCCCTCCACCCCCTCATCCCCACCGCAGCGCTGTCAGCCTGCTCACTCTCTCTGAGTCAGTGCTTGTTAGTTCAGTGTGTTCATTAGAGTCCACATATGAGTGAAATTATATGGTATTTGTCTTTTTCTGACTGGCTTCTTTCACTTAGCATAATGTTCTCCAAGTCCAAGCAACCCTTTGGACTTGGAGAACATTATGTCACAAAGGGTAAATCCATGCTGTCACAAAGGGTAAAATTTTCTTCTTTTTTTATGGCAAGTAGTATATTCCATTGTATAAATATCCCATAGTTGTTTTTTCTACTCATCTACAGATGGACAGTTGGCCTGCTTCTGTATCTTGGTGATTGTTAGTAACTCTGCAATGAACATAGGGGTGCTTAAGTTCTTTTTTTTTTTTTTTTTTTTTAAAGATTTTATTTATTTATTTTTAGAGAGGGGAAGGGAGGGAGAAAGAGAGGAAGAGAAACATCAATGTGTGGTTGCCTCTTACGTGGCCCCCACTAGGGGCCTGGCCTGCAACCCAGGCATGTGCCCTGACTGGGAATCGAACCTGCGACCCTTTGGTTCGCAGCCCGCGCTCAATGCACTGAGCTACGCCAGCCAGGGCGGGGTGCTTAAGTTCTTTGATAGTAATTGCATTGAATCTATAGATTGCTTTGGGTAGTATGGACATTTTAATGATGTTAATTTTTCCTCTCCATTAATACAGTATATGCTTCTATTTTTTTGTATCTTCTTCAGTTTTTTTCTTCAGTGTCTTATAATTTTCCAAGTACAGATTCTTTTACATCCTTGGTTAGATTTATTCCTATGTATTATATTCATTTTGAAGCAATTATGAATAGGATTGTTTTTCTTAATTTCCCTTTCTGATAGTTCATTATTGGCATATAAAAATGGAACTAATTCCTGGATATTAATTTTGTATCCTGCCACTTTACTGAATTCATTTATCAGTTGTAGTAGTTTCTTGGTGGAGTCTTTTGGGTTCTCCATGTACAGTATCATGTCATATGCAAAAAATGACAGTTTTACTTCTTCCTTTCCAATTTGGATGCCTCTTATTTCTTCTTCTTGTGTGGTTGCTGTGACTAGGACTTCCATGATTATGTTAAATGAGAGAGGTGAAAGCAGACATTCCTGTCTTGTTCCTGATCTTAAGGAGAATGCTTGTAGTTTTTGTCTGTTGAGTATGATGCTGGCAGTGGGTTTGTCATTATGGCCTTTATTATTTCGAGTTATGTTTCCTCTATTCCCACTTTGCTGAGCGTTTTTATCACAAGTGGGTGCTAGGTATTATGAAATGCTTTTTCTGCATCTGTTGATATGAACATGTGGTTTTTATCCTTCATCTTATTTATGCAGTGTATCATTGCAAACACTGTACCAACTTTGCATTCTCTGGATTAAATCCCACTTGATCATGCTGTACGAAGTTTTTGGTGTATTGCTAATATTTTGATGAGGATTTTAGCATCTTTATTCACTAGGGATATTGGCCCATAATTTTCTTTCTTTGAAATGTCTTTATCTCATTTTGGAATTAGGATAGTACTGGCCTTGTAAAATGAGCTCGGGAATCTTTCCTCCTCTTGAATTTTTTGTAATAGTTTGATAAGGAAAGGTGTTAGATTTTCTCAGAATGTTTGGTAAAATCACCTGTGAAGCCATCTGGTGCGGAGCTTTTGTTTGTTGGAATTTTTTGATTACTGCTTCAGTTTCATTAGGTCATAATCTGTCTATTCAGATTGTCTGATTCTTCCTGATTTAGTTTTGGAAGATTGTATGTTTCTAGGAATTTATTCATTTCTTCCATATTGGGTCCATATTGTTTAGGACTGTATTTCTTCCGGACTTTTGTGTCTTTTTTCTTCACCAAGTTAGGGAAGTTTTTGGTCATTATTTCTTCAAATAGGTTCTTGATCCCTTGCTCACTCTCTTCTCCTGCTGGTATCCCCATTATGTGGATGTTGTTAAACTTCATGTTGTCCCTAAGGTTTCTTAAACTCTTCTCAGTTTTTAAAACTCTTTTCTTTTTGTTGCTCTGCATGGGTATTCTTTTCTACCTTGTCTTCCAGATTGCTGATTCGATCCTCTGCTTCATCTAACCTACTGTTTATTCCTTCCAATGTATTATTTATTTCAGGTACTGCATTCTTTATTTCTGACTGGTTCTTTTTTATGGTTTCTATGTCTTTTTTCATGCTGTCGAGTATCCTTATAATCATTACTCTAAACTGTGTACCTGATAGATTGCTTGCCTCTATTTCATTTAGTTCTTCTTCTGGAGAATTCCCTTGTTCTTTCATTTGGGGCCTTTTTTTGTCTTCCCATTTTTGCTGCCTCTTTGTGTTTGTTTCTATGTATTAGATAGATCTGCAAAGACTCTGGTGTGGCCCTGTGTCACATGCTGCCTGTGACTGGCCCTGGACAACCTATTTGGAGCTATCAGTGATTCACAGCTTGTGGCTCCCTCTGCTGGTCCTGAGTGTGTGCAGAAAGAACCAAACTACACACCTAGGCTGGCTTTTACTAGCACCGAGCCTGGAGGAAGGTCAGCTAAGGTGTCAAAGCTTCTGGAGATCTGCCTTCACCTATACATTAGGCTTAATCAGTGAATGTCCTCCAGATGTACTCCTCAGCAGCTTGGCTTAGCTCCACAGGGTGGGGTTATTGCCCCAGGCTGAAGCCACATGGAGGAGAGCGCTTTGCCAGAAAAAGATGGCTTCTGTAGTATGGGGAATGATTGAGTACAGGGATCCTGGCAGCTAACCCTTTAGCACTGTCCCCGGAGCCACCAACCCCAGACTCTACTCATGTGACTCTAGTCTGTTTTGCTCTCCCTCTGCTGCAGCCTAGGGTAAGTGACTGCAAACAAAATTTTGTGTGTTTGCCTTTTAAGAGGGTGTCTGCATCTCTGGCTGTCTCTCTCTGGCAGATAGAAACCCTACTATTTTCACAGCCAGATGTTATTCGAGTTCCTTTCCTGGTTCTGGTGTTCTAGCCTGGGGAGTCCAGCTAGGGTTTTAGACCCCACACTTCTCAGTGGGGACCTGCCTGGCCACTGAAATATTCCTTCAGAACTTCAGCTGCCGCCAGTGAGAGCCCAGCCAGCCCTCTTTCCACTTACTACCAGTCTTGATGTGGTGATGTGGTTTCTTCTGTTAAGTCCTTGGTTATAAGGCTTCACTCCTGCTTGTGTTCAGTTGGTTATTCAGGATGATTTTTCTGTAATCTAGTTGTAATTCCAGTTTGGTCCTGGGAGGAGGTTAATGTAGCTTCCATCTACTCTGCTGCCTTCCTGGATCCTCCGCATACAGTCTTTATTATGTTGTGGTATATTCCTTCCATTATCCCCTTTGCTGAGAATTGTTATTGTATTGGGTTTGCCAAAAAGTCTGTATGGTTTTTTTCTGAAAAATAAGAGACACATTTTTCATTTTCACCAATAACTGTATTGATTTGGATATTTTGAGTATGTTGGCTATCTCCCACGTGTAATGTTGATTATTTTCAATTAATGTCTCAATTTGATTGCTATCAACTTCAACTGGTCAACTTCAACTGCTATCAGCTTCAGTGTGTGGAACATCATCCAGTGAGAAATCTCCAGCACAAAACTTCACGAACCACTTCTAAAACATTCGATCTGTCACAGCACCTTCTCCATACACTGCACAGATCTCTTTTTGCATTTCAGTTGCGTTTTTACCTTTCTTGAAATAAAGCATCATATACTGAAAATGTCTCTTATTTTCTTCCATCTTCAATATTAAAATGGATGCACAAAAATTCACCAAGTTTGATGTTTTTTAAATGCACACTGAGATGATAGCTATTACAATACAATCTAATAAAATTATTTCAAATGAAGTTAAAGACAGCTAAGAGCTACTAGAGCCATCTTATGGAAAGAATTAAAGGAACTTTTTGGCCAACCCAATATTTCCTTCCTTCTACTAACTTTGGGCATTATTTGTTCTTTTTCTAGTTCTTTTAAATGTAAGAGTAGATTGTTTATTTGAGACTTTTTGTTCTTCTTGAGTTTGGCCTGTGTTTCTGTGAATTTCCCTCTTAGAACTGTTTTCACTGTGTCCTATCGATTTTGGGTCATTGTGTTTTTATTTTTATTTTTCTCAAGGTATCTTTTGGTATCTTCCTTGATCATCATTAACCCATTCATTGTTTAGTAGCATGTTATTTAGCTTCCATATATTGTGTATCCTTTAGTTTCCTTCTTGTAATTGATTTCTAGTTTATACCATTGTGATTAGAGAAGATGCTTTATATGATTTCAGTGTTTTTAAATTTACTGAGAATTGTTTTGTGGCCTAATGTGCTTTGTCCTGGATGGTGTTTCATGTGTGCTTGAAAAGAATTTATATTCTGCTGCTTTTGGGTGAAATGTTGTAAATATATCAAGTCCATCTGGTCTGATGTGACATTTAAGGCCTCTTTTTCCTTTTTGATTTTCTGTCCGGATAGTTTATTCATTGATTTCATTGGTGTGTTAAAGCACCCTACCATTGTTGTGTTACTGGTACTCTCTCCCTTATGTCTGATAATATTTCCTTTGCTCTTATATTCAGCGTACAGATGTTTACCAGAGTTATATCCTCTTGTTAGATTGGTCCCTTTATCATTAAGAAACACCTTCTTTGTCTCTTGTGACAGTCTTTGCTTTAAGGTCTGTTTTACCTGATAAAAGTATTGCTATGCCAGCTCTTTCTTTGTTTCTGTTTGCATGAAATATATTTTTCTATCTCTTTACTTTCAGTCTATGTGTGTTTTTGATCTAAAGTGGATCTCTTATAGGCAGCATATGTTTAGGTCTTGTGTTTTTAATCCATTCAGCAACTCTGTGCCTTTTTATTGGAGCACTTAGTCCATTTACATTTAGGTAATTATTGATAGATGTAGTTTGCCATTTTATTTATTGTTTTATAGTTGTGTTTGTAGTTCTTCTCTGTTCCTTTCTTATTGCTTGCTCTCTTCTGTTGTATGTTTATAAATTTCTATAGTGTTATGTTTGGTTTCTTTTCTCTGTATTTCTTGTACATCTCATAGATTTTTGTTTTATGGTTACCACGCAGTTGATGGTCACTTAAATTGGAACACATTTTAAAATCACTACAGTTTTTACTCACCCATTCCATGTTTGTTTTTCATTTCAAAATTTCTTTTGTCTGTATCCCTTAATTTATTACTGTAATTATACATGATCTCCTGTTTTTGCCTTTTAACATTTATACTACTGTATTGTTAGACAAGCAACTGCTTTTACTGTTTGTCTTTGTCAGTGAGCATTTATTCCCTCTATTTCTTATATATATATTTTTTACTATTTTCTTCTTATCCCTGTAATATTTCTTGTAATACTAGTTTAGTGGTAACAAACTCCTTTAGCTTTTTCTTGTTTGGGAAATCCCGTATCTCTTATTTGATTGTGAATGATAGCCTTGTGAGGTAGAGTAATCTTGGCTATAGGTTTTTGTCTGTAGTCACTTTGAACATTTTGTGGCATCCCCCTCTGGCCTGCAGAATTTCTGTTGGGAAGTCATCCGACAGTCTGATTGAGAGCTCCCTTGTACATGACTAACTGCTTTGCTGTTGCTACTTTTGAGATTCTCTCTTTTTATTTACCCTTTGGTGTTTTAATTATAATGTGTCTTACATGGGCCTCTTTGGGTTCATCTTGTTTGAGACACTCTATGCTTCCTAGACTTGTATGTGTATTTTCTTTGTCAGGCTAGGTAAGTTTTCAGTCATTATTTTTTCAAATAGGTTTTCAATCCCTTGCTTGCTCTCTTCTTCTGGTACCACTATGGTATGAATGTTTGTACACTTGATATTATCCCAGAAGTCCCTTAAGCTGTTCTCATTTATTTGATTGTTTTTTTTCTTTTTACTATTCTAATTGGGTGTTTTCTGCTACCTTCCAAATCACTGATTTGGTTCTGTGCTTTATCTAATTGGCTGTTTATTCCCTCTGGTGTACTTTTCATTTTAGTTATTGTATTCTTCATTTCTAACTGGTCTTTTCCTTTCTTTTATGTTTTGTATTTTTTAAAAACATTTAAAGATTTTATTTATTTATTTTTAGACAGAGGGGAAGGGAAGGAGAAAGAGAGGGAGAGAAACATCAACGTGTGGTTGCCTCTCATGTGCCCCCTACTGGGAACCTGGCCTGCAACCAGGCATGTGCCCTGACTGGGAATCAAACCAGCGGCCCTTTGGTTCACAAGCTGCGCTCAATCCACTGAGCTATACCAGCCAGGGCTGTATTTCTTTATTGAAGTTCTCACTGAGTTTATTGGTTGTTTCCCTAAGTTCATTGCATATCCTTATAACCAGTGTTTTGAACTCTGAATCTGGTAGATTGCTTGTCTGTCCTGGAAAATGTCCCATGTGCACTTGAGAAAAGTTTATATTCTTTTGCTGGATGGAATGTTCTATATATACCTGTTAGAATGAGGAAGTTTATTGTGTTAAGTCCTCTATGTCTTTTATCTTCTGTCCAATTGTTCTGTCCATTTTTGTGAGGAGAGGGTATTGAAAAGTCTTCAGCTATTTTTGTAGAACTGTCTATTTGTCCCTTTAATTCTGTCAAGTTTTTACTTCAGATATTTTGATGGTCTGTCAGTTGTAAGAATGTTTATAATTGTATCTTCTTGTTCTCAAACTTTGTATGAATATAATGTCCTTTTTCTCTTGTAATCTTTCTTGATTTAAAGTCTCTTGTCTGATATCAGTATAGCTACCCATTCTCTCTTTTGGTTACTATTTGCGTGGAATATCCTTTTCCATCCTTTCACTTTCAATCTGTATTTGTTTTTGTATCTCAGGCTCTTGTAGACAGCATATGGTTTGATCATGTGTTTTTATCCATTCTGCCAATCTATGTCTTTTGATTGGAGAGTTGATTTCATTAACATTTAACGTATTGCTGATAAGGAGGGACTTACTTCAGTAAGTTTGATAACATAGGAAAATTCTGCTCCCTTACAGCTCAGTCCCTACCTCTTTTAGTTGTTGATGTTACAGAATTACATTTTGATACATCGTGTGCTCCAGATCATAAACTAATAATTTTAAAAAATACATTAGTGTTTTAAATTATGCAGAAAACAAGATTTAGAGTTACAAACCAAAGTTACAGTACTGTTAGCTTTTACACAAATTGTTTTTTTTCCCGTTAAGTGTATTAATCTCTTAAATAATGCAGAAAACAAAAAAGTATAGTTACAAACCATTGTTACAATAATACTAGTATTTTTAGCTTATATATTTACATTTATTTCTCCATATGGTTTGAATTACTGCCTGATGTCTTCACTTTACCTTACTGGACTCTCTTGAGCATTTCTTGCTGGGCAGGAGTTTTGGCAGGAGTTTTGGTTATGAACTCCTTTAGCTTTTGTCTATATGGGAATGTCTCCCTCACTTTCAAAGGACAGTTTTGCCATATATGAGATTATTGGTTGACAGTATTGTTATTAGTACTTTTAATATATGAGTCCACTGTCCTTTGGCCTCCAAAATTTCTGATGAGAAATCTGATAATTTTATTTTTTTATTTTTATTTTTTAAACATTTTATTTATTTCCTCTCAGAGAGTGTGGAAGGGAGGGAGAGAGAAAGGGAGAGAAACATCAATGTAAGAGAGAAACATCAATGTAAGAGAGAAACATCAATTGGTTGCCTCTCACATGTGCCCTGTCCAGGAACTGAACTGATCCAGGCATGTGCCCTGCCTAGGAATTGAACTGGCGAGCCTTTGCTTTTGCAGGATGCTGCCCAACCAATTAAGCCACACTGGTCAGGGCTGCTGCTAATTTTATTGAAGAACTATTGTATGTGACAGTTTTTTTCTCTGTTGATGGTTTCAAAATTCTCTCTTTGTCTCTGGTTTTAGAAGTTTGATTGTAATGTCTTAGTGTGGGTCTTTGATTTCATCTTTCTTGAAGTTCTTTGAGCTTTTTGGATTTTTCGATTACAATTGACATAGAGTATTATATTAATTTCAAGTGTACAGCATAGTGATTAGACATTTATAACTTATAACTGATCATCCATATAAGTCTAGTACTTATATGACAGCTATATAGTTATTATAATAACTATAATAACTTGTAGTTATTACAATATCACTGACCATATTATGCTATACTTTACATCCCATGACTATTTTGTTAACAACCAATTTGTACCTTTTAATCCTTTCCCCTTTTTAACCCATCTGTTCAAGCCCCCTCCCATCTGGTAACCATCAAAATGTTCTCTGTGTCTATGAGTTTCTATTTTGTTTCTTCATTTATTTTGGTTTTTTGATCCTACATATAAGTGAAATCATATGGTATTTGTTTTATTTTACTCAGCACAATATCATCTTTTTCCATCCATGTTGTTGCAGATGGCAAGATTTCATTATTTTTTTTTATAGCTGAGTTATTACTCAGCTATAGTTCATTGTATATGTGTACTGCTACTTTATCCATTCATCTGTTGATGGACACTTAGGTTGCCTCCGTGTCTTGGCTATTGTAAATAATGCTGCAGTGAACATATAGATGTATATGTCTTTTCAATTTAGTATTTTGGGTTTCTTTGGATAAATACCTGGAAGTAGAATTGCTGTGTCCTTCTTTTTCTCTTGTTACAGCCTTTGCTTGAAGGCCTATTTTGTCTGGCATGCTACCCCAGCTTTTTGTTGTTGCCACTTCCATGATATATCTTTCTCCATCCCTTTTCTTTCAGTCTGTGCGAGTATTTTGATCTGAAGTGAGTCTCCAGTAGGCAGCATATGTAAGGGTCTTGTTTTCTTCTCCATTCAGCCACCATATGTCTTTTGATTGGAGCATTTGGTCCATTTACATAAAAAATAATTGTTGATAGATACATAGTTATTGCCATTTTCACACTTCTTATCATTTTTCTCCTTTTTCATCTTAAAGGAGTCCCTTTAATAGTTCTTATAATACTAGTTTATTAGTGATGAACTCCTTTAGTTTTTTCTTGTCTGGGAAGCTCTTTATCTGTCCTTCAATTTTAAATGATAGTCTTGCTGGGTAGAGTAATCTGGGTTGTAGGACTTTGCTTTTCACCACTTTGAATAGTTTGTGCCAGTCCCTTCTGGCCTGCACAGTTTCTGTTGAGAAATAGCTGACAGTCTTAGGGGAGCTCCCTTGTAGGCAACTAACTGCTTTTGTCTTGCTGCTTTTGAGATTCTCTCTTCATCTTTAACCATTAGCATTTTAATAAAAGGTAAAAGATTTATATGATCTGAAGAGAAACCAGCATATAACATTTAGCATTTTAATTACGATCTATCTTGGTGTGGACCTTTGGGTTCATCTTGCTTGGGATGCTATGCTTTCTGGGCTTGTATGTCTTATTTCCTTTGCTAGATTAAGGAAGTTTTCAGTCTTCTTTTTTTTTTTTTTTTAAGATTTTATTTACTTTTAGGGAGGGGAAGGGAGGGAGGAAGAAGGAGAGAAACATCAGTGTGTGGTTGCCTCCCGAGTGCTACACACTGGGAACCTGGCCCGCAACCCAGGCACGTGCCCTGATTGGGAATTGAACCTGAGACCTTTTGGTTTGCAGGCCGGCACTCAGTCCACTGAGCCACACCAGCCAGGGCTCAGTCATTATTTCTTCAAATAGGTTTTCAGTTCCTTGCTCCCTTTCTTCTACTTCTGGCACCCCTCTAATGTGAATGTTGGTATGCTTGATGTTGTCCCAGTGGCTCCTTAAAGTATCATTATTTCTTTTGATTGATTTTTCGTTTCGTTGTTCTGTTGGGTGTTTTCTGTTACCTTACCTTTCAAGCACTGATTTGATTATCTGCTTCATTAATCTGTGTTGATTCCTGCTAATATATGCTTCATTGCAGTTACTTTATTCTTCATTTCTGTTTTTTTAATGTTTCTCTCTCCACCCTTATGTTTTATATCTCCTTGCTAAAGTTCTCCCTGAGATCAGCCAGCATCCTCAGAACCAGTGTTTTGAATCCTGCATCTAGTACATTACTTGTCTCCATTTTGTTCAGTTCTTTTTTTTCTGAAGTTTTGTTCTTTTATTTGGAATTTTCTGTGTGTGTCTCCTCATTCTGGCTGCCTTCTTGTGTTTGTTTCTGTGTACTGGGTAGAGGTGTAACATCTCCTAGTCTTGGTAGAGTGCACTTATGTGGTGGTAGGTGTCTTGTGGGGCCTAGTGGTACAGTCTGCCAGTCACCTGAACCAGGTGTGTCCTTTGTGAGGGTTATGTGTCCCTCCTGTTGTGAGTCTTGATTGCTGTTGTCATGTCAGTGAGAGGGACTGACCCTGGAGCAGTTTGGTTTTGAATACTGGCCATGAATACAGTGGAGGAACTATTGTACAAGGGGTGACCCTATGGAGTAGGATTTGTTTTAGTGGAGCCCTGGTGCCTGCTGAGACTACCCTTTTGAGTGTGTTGTTAGTGGGGGTGGTTGGGTGATGCTCTGGTTTGGTCTGAAATTGGCCACCAGATGTGTTGGTTTTGAGCCTCTTGGAAGGTGCCGGCCAAGGTCAGTTGCTGCTTGTGCCCAGCCTGGGGCCACCTGGTATGAGCTATGAAGTGATCTATAGATGGTTGCCACTGTGCTAATTTTGGATGTGCCTGAGAGGGCAAACCTGAGAACTGAGGTTGACTGTTTGTAGTGTATGGCTTGGGGCTGCTTAGCAAGAGGTATGGGGTGCACAGAGGCCAGATGCTGCTGCTTGTGGGTTTGTGAACCTTTAAGACAGGGCTGTCAAACTCATTTTCACCGGGGGGCCACATTAGCCTCGTGGTTGACTTCAAAGGGCCAAAATAATTTTAGGACTGTATAAATGTAACTACTCCTTAACTGTTAAGGAGTTGAAATTACATTCAGCCCTTTGAAGGCAACTGTGAGGCTTATGTGGCCCCCAGTGAAAATGAGTTTGATACCCCTGTTTTAGAGGAACACCTGGGACTCCAGCTGCCCTCTGTCTTAACCCCAAATCTGCTGGTTTTCACAGCCAGAAGTTTGGGGACTTCTATCCTGGCATTGGAACTCTGGACTGGGGATCTTGGTGTAGGGCGGGACGCCTTGCTTTTTTAGGGGAGACTACTATAGCCAAGATACATCCCTCCAGATTTTTAAACACCACACATGGTTGTGGGACCAACCCATTTGGTATCTGTGCCTCTCTTACCAGTCTCAGTATGGTCCAATGTGCATTATCTTCTGGTGGGCGGGCCCCTTGCAGTACAGGCTTTCCCCGCTAGTTCAGTGTTCTAGGAACCCATCTATATCAGTGTACCAGTTGATGTTGCTATGAGAAGCTGCATTTGGCTTCAGTGAATTTTTTTTGAAGACTCTTTCAACACATTTTCCCATTTCATGATGGGTGATTTACCAGTGCACCTACCCACACATGGCTGAGTGTTCAGCAGTTTTTTGACCAAAAACAGCATGACCCCCATGCCCCACCTTACCTACTCATCCAATTTTGCCCCAAGCAACTTTTTTCATTTCTATGGATGAAGAAAGTCTTCAAAGAAATATTTTGCTGATGTGGAAAAGATGAAACAAAAAAACAGCAGAAGCACTAAAAAGGCATCAAAATTGATGAGTTCAAAAACTGTTTTGAGCAGTGGAAAAAATGTCTTAATAGATGTGTTGCATCAAATGGGGAGTACTTTGAAGGTGACTGAAGTTTAAACGTGTAAGAATAAATGCACAATTTTTTATAAATAGATTTCAGGTTTTTTTGTCCACCCTTGTATGTTGAGCTGTAGCACTTCTGTTCAGCTAGACTGCAGGGGTCGTAAATGATGGGTGCTCTGTAGTTTAGTCGTAATTTTGATGTGGGTATGGAAGTAGGCAACTGCAGTGTTTCCCTCCTCTGCTATTTTTACCAGAAGCCTTATTGGATATTTATATTCATGTTTTTAATCACATTTTGGAAGTTTTCAGCCATTATTTCTTCACTGTTTTTCCTGCTCCTTCTCTTTCTTTCCTCCTCCTGGGGCTTCTTTAGTGTGTGGTGTCTATGCTGGTGTGCTCGATTATGTCCCACGGGTCCCTTAGTTGTCTCTGCTTGCTTTACTTTAGTTTTTTTTTTTTTTTCTTTCGGTTTCTCAGACTTGATAATTTTCATTCTTCCATCTTCAAGTTCACTGCTTTTTTCTGCCTGCTCACATATGCCTTTGAAACACTTTGTGAATTTTTTGGTGCAGTTATTGTAGTTTTTAGATCCAGAATTATTATTTTTTGTTTCTTTTTAGGTTTTCTGTCTCATCTTTGATATCTTCATTTTCTTCACACATCATTTTCTTGATTTTCTCCACATCTTCCTTTAGTTCTTTGGGCTCCTTTAAGACAAATACTTTAAAGTGTTTGTCTGATATAGCTGTCATTTGATATTTTTCAGGGACAGTTTCTATTAACTTTATTTATTTGGGCTGCATTTTTCTGTTTCTTTGTGTATTCCTTGTGATTATTTTTGTAGAACACTAGACATTTAAATTGAATAATCTGGTAACTCTGGAAATTAAATTCCCCCTCCCCAGGGATTTTTTCTGTTGTTGTTATTTTTGGGGTTTTTTTTTTTTTTTAATTGTTTAGGCTGTCTGTGTGCTGAGGTTCAGCCTGAGGTGTAAATTTAATGTTTTCATAGGTCTTTTCTGAGACTTTCTTGGGCATGCATAGTCATTTTATAATTTTACCCATGTATGCACTTACTTTGAATGGCCTAGTCTTTAATGTTTGGCTTCCAAAACAGGAAAATTGAAAAATGAAGTTAAGAAAAGGGCACTGTCTCTTTAAATTTCCTAGGAGTCACTTTAACCAAAGGGGCAGGGGTTTGCAGCAATGGGAAGAAGAGAAACAGTGATGGCTGCCCTCTGTGATCAGAAGCAGCAATCAATAATTAGAGCACAGGTCGCAGATATTTGTAGGATAGGGTTCTTTTGCCCACCCTAGATCCCACACACTGTGTGCAGGCCACCTTTGGGGATTGGTGTACAGCTGCCTGCTATGGGGTTAGGGGATGGGTAATTGCTGCTGTGCTAAGAGCTGAAAATGCCTGAAATTAACCTGCAATTAATCCATCCAAGCTTTCCCCTGGAAATTGTAAACTTTGAACAGGCTCTAGAGTTCCAAAATAGGTACATCAGAGAGATTTTGCCAGTGCAATTGTCCAGATGGGCAGAGGATTAATTCTGGTGCTTCTTGCTCTGTCATCTCCCAGAATCCTCTGCTAGAGCCAGCGTTCTTGATCAGGCTTGATTCTTCTGTAGGTTAGACAAATTATGGAGCCTTTTCTTGTTTCAGTATTCCATTTGTAGTTGGAATTGATCTCTCCTTACAGATTGGACTCTTGAAGGTATGAAGGGAAGGGCATAAAGATAATTTTGTTGAGATTCTCTAGAAAGAGACATGCTGTGGGTCAGTACACATTTTACTCTTGGAAGTAATGAAAATCAGCTATAAGGAAAGCACTCTTGCCTTTTATGATTTTTCATAGAGAAAAATCACTGTGGGAAATTCGGGTGCAGAGCCATAGTGTTTTTGTTTTTTGGTAAATCCTAGACTCTTGGCTTTCAGGTGGCCAGCACTGCCACTTTTGATCCTCTCACCAGCAGTGAAGTAAGTGGTGCTCTGACATTTAATGAATAGTAGGTACTGAGTACTAGGGATGATTGGAAGCTCTAGAAGCAGAGTCCCTGCTTTCAGGGAGTTTATGCAAACTGCCCAGCATTCTATGTTTGTTTCAGGACTCTGTTTAAGGAGAGCAGAAGAGGCCATGGGCACCTGACATCAATCCTGTGAGTGTCTCATTGTTTTTATTTCTCAAGACTACTGTCATTTTTATCTCCTTGGTGGATCTCCTCTAAACCTTTACTGTGTTCATTTTGTACAGGGCCAAGAAGAAAGTAATAGCTCCTTCCAAAATCAAGGTGAAGGTGAGTCAGCCGGCTTGGATTATATGCCATCTGTTCTCATCTTTTTCCACACATGCTCATGAAACCTCTTGAATGACCATGGCAGCTCACTGAACTTTGCTGGTCTGGGCGATAGCTCTTCAGGATGGCACTCTGTACCATCCTGTACCAAGAGACAGGCCAGGCCCACCAGAGGGGCCTTGGGTTGTTGGCAGGGCAGAGACCTGAGCCAGGCCACTGAGTACCATCCATCTTCAGTTCTAGGAAGCAGCACCCATCTGGCCAGTTCCTCGGGCCATTGTGGGGTTAAATGAGGTCTTCCTGACAGGCTTCTGAGGAGTGAAAAGCCCCTGTTTATGTGAGGGTATTAATCTGTGATGATCTTTTTATGGAAGAATACATTCCTGGCATAGTTCAGGTTAGCCTATAGCTACAGCAGAAAGGACAGATGGCTTTGTTGAGTTTACTTAGCAGAAATGAAAGAAAGTACAATGTTTAGAAAATAGAGACTGAAAATAATCATAGGTATTTCAGAAACCTCTCAGTGTAGTAGAAATTGCTGTTTTACTAAATTTTTACCAGTTCCTGAGGCTTTATAATGCTCTTAACCATGACAGAACAGCCTGGGAGAATAAGCTGTGCAAATTGTTTATTCCTAAGTATCTGTTGAGCTTCTACAATGACTAAGACATACTGCATTTAGCACTTGGGGTGTAGGAGTGATGCAAGAGACCCCATTCCTACTTCCATGAAAGGACTTTTCTTTTGAACCCCTGAGGAGACAGGTGTTGGGGAAAACAAGGACGAAAAGGAAACTAATTCAAGGCAGTTTTCCTGCCGTGCATCACTTTGTAATTAGAGCTAAGGGGCATTCTGAGAAGTGTGAGTGCCAATAGGGAGAGTGTCTGCTCAAGTCTTGCATTTTTTCAGAAATAGAAAAAAGAAGAGGTTACCTGTGGTTGTCTGTGTACTTAGCACCAGAGCATGCTTGGGTAAGCCCAGCCCCAGCCAGCTGGACATGTTTAAGTCCACATAGGCCTATCATCTACTGTCTTTCCCCTTGTTTGTGATTGTATAGGAGGGCCTAATTTTGGAACCTTGTGGTGTTCTTGTGCTTACATTCTCACAACAGGGCCAGTGTTGGTATCTTTGAACATTTCTAAACATCAGTATTTCTGCTTTCCTTTAGGAATCATCTACTAAGCCTGATAAGAAGGTTTCCATCCCATCAGGCCAGATTGGTGGCCCTCTGGCTTTGCCTTCAGAACACCTGGGAGGAGGCCTGAGTGCTGGAGCTGCAAACAGGGAGCTGCCATCCCAGGCACTGGGCAGCCTTGCAAATCCTGCTTCTGTCAGCCTGGAAGACTCATTGGATGGAGACATGATCCATAATTCAGCCTCCTCCTTGGAGACTGTGTCCAAGGAACTGACTGTGCTGAATAGCAGAGCAAGTGGGAGCTCTGAGTTCACGCTGCCTACAGCCTCAAAAGCACCTACAGAGAAAGTTGCAGGTGTTTTATGTACAGAAGAAAAAAGGAGCTTCCCGAAGGCTAACCCTTCTGCCCCACCACCCTCTAGCTCTCTGCAGTCACCCCTCAATTTTCTGGCTGAACAGGCTCTGGCACTGGGGCAGTCCTCTCAGGAGAAAAAACCAGAGGGTTCTGGCTACAAAGAGCTTTCCTGTCAGGCTTCCCTGAGCAAGGGCCTGCCAGAAGGGCACCAGTCCAAAGCAAAACACCATGGTTTGCCACGGACGTCTCATGCACCCCAGGCAGCAGCTCCCGTGCCTGGCCCCCAAGTAAGAGTCTTTCATGCAGGCACTCAGCAGCAAAAGAGTTTCACATCCCCAGCTCCGTATGTCAATAAGCTCCAGGGCCCAAAGCCTTCCTCCCCACAGTGTCATCGTTCCCTCCTCCAGCTCATGAAGACAGCAGCCAAAGGCCAGAGCTTCCATTCCTCCACACCAGCCTCGTCAGGAGGCACACCAGCCTCCAGCAGCAGTTCTCATAAGGCCCCAACCTTGTCCTCTGCTGCCCTGAGCCATCCAGCAAAACAGCACTCAGCCAGCTCTTCAGGGCCATCTTATAAGAATAGCCCCTTTGCTGGCTCTATCTCTAAACATGGGATTTCTTCTGGCACTTCTTCCTCTGGAGGAACACCAGTCCAGAGCTCCGCTTCCGGGAATCTGCTCCCTAGTGCACAGCCTCCCTCCACAGGACAGCCTGCCAGCCGACCTGTCCCAGGCTCTGCAGTGAAAAAACCACCTGTTTCCCAGAAGCTGACCCTGGTGGCCCCTCCCGGTGGTCCAAATGGAGATTCTAGTGGTGGAACTCAGGGAGTGGCCAAGTTACTGACCTCCTCCCTGAAGCCCAGTGCAGCTAGCAGCGTGACATCTTCTACCTCCTTGCCAGTGAGTGTCTGGGTATAGCAGTGCCCCCATGGGTCTTGCAGACAAGGCTACCTGCCTTGCCCTGGTCAGACAGTGAGAACTGACATTGAAAGTCTGGTAGGAACAGTAAGCCCAGAAATCAGAAGGACTGGACGACTTGTTTTCTGGTCTTATCTTTCCTGTTGGCAAGAATCCCAAGAGAGCCTGAAACTTCTTAGGAGGGTGAGGACTGGTCAGCACTGTGTTTGCAGGGAGGCTATGAATCTGAGGGTGTTGTGGGGGTGGTACGTAAAGAGCCACAAAACTTTCACAATTTCCTACCTGACCATCTCTCCAAACAAGTTAGTAAAAATAATACTGCCTATCAGATCATTAATTATGTGGAGATGTTCATGCCATAGGAAGATGAGTAACTTCTGAAAGTTGTTCTCTTCCTTGGGTTTTGAAGGACTCTGCAGATCATATAGAGGCCGTCTGATGGAGTCTATTGGTTGCTGAGGGTTGCCTGTGGGAATTTCAGAATTTTGTATGCAGGTTGGGGAAATAGGAGAGGGTATCTTTTCATTTTTCAATATATAAAACAACTATGTGGTTGCAGTGATAAAACTATAGAAAAGTATGTTCAGCAAGGTCTCACCTGCTTCTGCTGTTTTCCTGTCACCCAGCAGGGGTTTTTATATATTTCTTTCTAAAAACAAAGATTAATACCTTTGTGTTTTTACAATGAGTAAAAATGTGTGTGTGTTTTATTTGTGTAAATATACACATACACATAATTCTATATACCTACATTTGTGGATGTCTATATATGGCGTTCTTCCCTTTCTTTGTTGCGTAATGGAAGCATATTTGATATCCTACTTTATAAAGTGAACACTGAGTCCTAGGGAGACATACCAGGACAGTTTAGAGACTTTTGTCTTTCTTCTTTGGGGATGCAGACTAGGGTGCTTGTGTAAGGGGCAGCCGACATCCGTGTGCATGTCCCCACCCTGTGCATTGACAGGTTTGGTTTGTGAGCAGGCCATGGACAGGCTGAAACTCTGACCCTTTTCTGTATTTACTTCCCAGAAAGGAACAAGTGGGACTGTGCTGCTGACCAGCTCATCGCCCTTAAATCTGCTCTCCTCATCCTACAAGACAGGCAGCCCAAAGCTGCCTGGGGCTGTGAACTCGAACTCCCTGGGGATCATTTCCCCATTTCCTCTCCATATGCTTTCCTTTAGCGCCGACTCCTCTGCCAAAGCAGGGGTCTCCAAGGATGCCATCGTCACGGGCCCTGCCCCTGGGACGTTTCATCATGGCCTCAGTCACAGTAAGTGCTGTTCCCTTCTCCTCATGCTGGAGGCACAGAAGGTGCCCCAGGAATTCTGCTGTGACCAGCGAGTTCTGTTGTTGTGTACCAGGTTTCCGTGTGTGTCTGGTGTGTGGCTATGGGCAACGTTGTTGGGGATTGTGCCGAGCCCCTCTCCAGAGGGGCTTTTACCCAGGGCTGGCCAGTAGGCCATCTGGGGCTCTGGACTGCTGAGGTTGCTTTTCTGTTCCCGTCTTCAATGTGTGTGTTTTGTTCTTTTCTCCCCTCCTGTTTTCTCTCAGGTCTCCTGGCTGGTTTGCACTCCAGCCCGCCCCATGCAGCACCTCTCCCACATGCTACTGTGTCCACCCACGTCCCACAGAGTCTGCCAGGTAATTGCCAGGTGGTTGGAGTGCTATGCGCACTGTGCGCCATTCCCCTCTCCACCCAGTAGATGCCTTGTCTGCTGCCAAAGATTCCAGTGTCTTCACCTTGTTGTCACTGTGTTGTCTTGGTTTGTTGTTTGAGGTTGTGGCTCTATGGGTACTCAGAATAACACAGGCTTCTTCCACTTTGTGATTTCCCCTGGTTCCCTGTCACTGGGTCAGCCTTATCCCATGTTACCACGGAGGAAGTCACTGTGACCTGTGTGTAAGGCAGAGGAATCCTCAGCCATTGGCTACTTGGGGCACTACAGGCCTTTAAATTCAAGCTGCTATGCCTTCCAGGTGATATCAGCCAACAGAAGTCTCTGTAAACTTGGTTGAAATGAAAAGGGAAGTCCAAGTAGTAGTGAGAAGTCACAGTGGCAGGGTTTTCAGGAGGGACTTTTACCACTGATTTGTAAGGGTGTATCCAAGAGAAGAGCAGCTGTCGATTCAGTTCAGATGTAAAAGAGAGTCGGGGGCACAACAGGAGTTGGGGCAGTGTTTCCTTTTTTTCCTCCTGCTTTTCCTCTATGAGAGCAGTGGCTTTCAGAGAGGGACCTTCTACGAGCTCTAGGTTTATAGCTGTGAGAAGCTGGCACCTTTGTCATCAGTGACTGGCCTCACCTTGTCCTGGGACCTGATTCTTAAATACAGCTAATGGAGTGCTGGTGTAGAGCCTCAGGAATCTTGGTTTTGGCCAGTTGCAATATTACTCTAGACCTGCTCCAGAAATGACCGGGGGCCACATCGGTCAGGGAGAGCCATTCTTCAGGAAGCTTGAGCCTGGAGCCACCCTGCCAGACTGGTACCTGGTGGGAGTAAGATGGGGAATCGTCCAGCTGGGCATGCCTGAGACCTGCTGTACTGAGAGCTCTGGTCTGTCTCTTCCAGATTGCTCTGGGTCCCTGGCCCCCATGTCCTTAGGCTGATGCATTTGTAGTGAATGCCAGAGGCCATTTGGGTGCAAGAGTGGGTTGTAAATCTCCGATATGGAATTGTTACTTTTCAGAGAAAAACTGAGAGTGAAGCTTGTATTGATAGTTAACTCCATTTTCCACTGGAGAAACAGTAAAATGTAGTAGACCCCCACAAACTGGTGGCTGCTGCTGTAGCTGAGATTATAATGTAGGGATTGCAGAGCTTCCTGGGAGAGAGCTTGTGGTTTTTCAAAAAGAGATTGCACTGCCTCTGCTTGCTTTCAGGTATGTCACCCTTTCAAACTAAAACGATAATTAAAAAGCCATTGGAAAGATGACTGTCAAGTTTGTGGTATTTTCAACACAAAAGGGAAAAGTGCTTTCTTTACCATTTCTTTCCTGTTTTCCCTCCGGATATTAAGAAGTTATCAGAAAAGCATCTATCACTAAAACAGGCTAACTGTGTAGGCTCTTCTTCTCTCCTCTAGACATTCTTCAGGCTGTAGGATTCCATGAGTAATTGTAATGAGAAGCTGTCTGGTCATTTTAATTGTGTAGCTTGTTTCTGCTTTGCTTCGTTTCCTATGTGGACTCACAATGCTGGTGCCTTCGAACTTGTCTTTATAGAAACAGAGGGCTTTTGATGGTGAGAATGCTGATTGCTCCTTGAGTTCAGTGTGACTGTCAAACCTCATCATGGAAGGCAACAGGTTTGCCACAGGAGGATAGTTGTAGGCCCACATTGCATAGCAGAGGTGCTGTCTGTGAACACAGCACTCAGTGAGCAGCTGCCTTCATGGTGCAGAGGGTCAGGCAGGCTACAGGCTGCTACAAGTAACAACATAACTCAGATCACCTTTGTCAATTGTTTTTGGCTTGTTTGAACCTCAGAATACTCAACGTACAGAGGCTCTTGCTGTTTAAGGTGATCTCCTTGAGGTTTGGTTACTGCTGCCTTAAGGGAATCAGAGATCCTCAAAGATTTATGTTGTTTTTGCTTATTCTTTTCCAGATGCTTCTCAGCTTCATGGGAAAGGGCCCAGCGTTCCACGGAAATTGTGACTTCTTCAGAGGAAAGGCTGGAAGCTGAACTAGTAGGTCTCTGAAATTGGATAATCAGTGTGCTCTTTCTGCCGATTGCTTTTCTTCTGGAGAAGGCGTGAGTGCTAAGTGGAATGTCTCTTGGCACTTGTGACGTGCCTTCAGTTAGGGGAGCAGCATCGTGCTTCTCCAGAGGTACCGACTGGCCTGGTGATCCGGGCCTCATGGTTTTGTTGTGGACAATCGTTGGAGGGGCAGCTCTAGGTTGGGGAGTGTACTGGGTCATGTATGGAGCTCTTGTGGCAGGACTGAGCAGTTGGCACATCTGTGTTGTAAATCTGCCCAATCCCCTGGCATTTGGTCAGAGTACCTCATGGCACCCTACTGGTCAGGGGCTCCTTTTGGCCACACTAGGATCTCTGGATGTCATGTTTTCCACCCTATCCTCAGGCTGTGTGCTTAGTGGACAAAAACCCAAGCTAATGCCACAGCTGGGAGACTTACCTTGTCTCTCTGAAAATTACTCAGAACACCTAGTGTGTGCTCATCGTGGGGGCCAGTTTATCCTCTAAACATGACAGTGAAACTCTTTCAGAGACAAGACCTTTGTAGATTCAACAATTGTGGTAGGATTTTTAAAGACACTTATTTTTAGCTCAGTTTTCATCATTACCATTAAATGCATTGGATAGAATGGGACTGTTCTTCGCACGTCATATTTTCGCATGTCATATGGAAGACATAATTCCAGTGCCTTTATGGTGGAGCAGAATTAGACACATGTACACTTGGCCCTCTGAGTGTATCTCAGATGAAGACCTTTTTAAAAGATGTCTGTACTTAAGACATAGGCAGTTTATTTGAGGTTTTTATTATTGTTCACCATAATCTGTGCCGTCCTGACTTAAAGGTCACCTGGGACTCCAGATCCTAGGTCCCAGTTTATCCAGGGCCCCTGTTTGTTTTTTCCAGAGTTCATCAGGTGGGCTGCAGGGCCCCAAAGTGTCCTTTATCTCTTTGAGGTTGAGGATATGAGGGGTTCCAAGTTACAGACATTCCAGTTTATTTTATTTAAAAATCATTCTCAGGCAGAGCTGCAGGTATGGGCTTTTGTGAAGCATCTGCCATATAGACAGGCCTTGAAGTCCTAGGGCTTTGCAGGCAGTGGGACTACGCCTGACTTAAGGGTGATGCACCACTGAATTGGAGAGTGGGTCAGAGACAGACGAAGACAACTCTGGAGCTCCCAAATCATTACGGTGTTCCTGTTTAACCATTGGCTGCTTCACAAGGAGTTTTAGGGCATTTGCCTGTCCTGTGAAGTCTGTGCCATAAGGCAAGTCTGAACTGACTGCTCCAGCTAAGTGATTTCAAATATTTCGAGAGTAAATAGTCTCCTCAGAACACATAGCTGTGTAGAGACACAGGCAGCTCTTTTAGTTCCTGATGCCCAGGGTCCCGTGCTCAGTGCTTCACGCTGAGGTTTGCCTGGTGTCTGGGGAGCAAGGCCTCTGCTCTGACTTACTACATAAGAGCCAACACGTGTTTCACATGAGGTTACATGGGTTCCTTATCCCTTTATTATATATACTTTTTGCAACTTGGATTTCCAGTTTGTTTACAGGATAGTCTTAGGAAGTAGCAAAAGAGCCAAAGAAGAGATTTGTATTGCTGAGCTCAGAGCAGTGCAGAGACCACCCCTGAGCTCCTTTTCTGCCCGAGACACCGGGTTCCCCCCTGCAGTGCCCCCTCTTCCCCACATACCATTGAGTGTGCAGCTGGAGCAGAATACCCTCATTTGTAGGAATCTAGTGATGCCTCTTGCCTCAGGGAAATGTTTCTTTGATGGGGAGATTTCTTTTTCTTGTTTATGCTTTATTTGTGGTAACGAAAGAGTGAATGACTTAGCCATGGCAAGGCAGATCTACAGGCAGAGCAGGCTCCGGGCCTGGGGGCTGCGGTGCTGCAGGGCTTTCCTTGGTGCAGCCGTTTCTTAGGTGTGAAAGGGGCTGTGGCTTTGGTGCAGCCACTGGGTTGGTGTTAGGGGGTGGTGTGGAAATTGTTAATCTTGTATAAAGCAACTTAATAAATTGTTTCAAGGTTTCCAATACATTGTTTCTCCTTCTTTTCTCTTTACCATATTTGCTAATAATTCTTTCTCCCATAGGAACTGTGATTGGAACTGGTAAATATCTACAGGGGATATCCATTTTGGCTGAAAGTCAAGAAGCAGTAGGGGCAATAAACCACACATGCAAAAGAGGAAGAAACAAACTTAGCATGAAATTAGAGTCAAGCCACCAGGTGTTTATTTTTGTGCTATAAGTGGAGTTCCCTATTACTTTCCATTTTCTTACGTAACACAGAGATACAGAGAACCCGAAATTTCATTTGGTAAAAAATCATCTATGCAGTACACCTATGTACCAGTTAGAGAATAAGCAAGATCTGTAAGGCACTGAAGCTAAGGCTACCAGCAACACAGTCCACTATGAAATCACTTTAATTTCAGAACCAGAGAACAATCTCTAATGGTGCCTTTTCCTGGGATATTCTGGCTAACAGAGGGCCAGACACTGTGTTGGTTTCTTTGCGTCTTCTCTGGCACAGATCCCAGATCTGTCTCACCATTAGAAGTCTGACGGAAAGTAGGCTGTCAGCCAAACTCTTGGAGGGGTGTAAATGCAGGTCGGCAGTCCCAAGGGGCCCAGTCCTTTGATGAATGGAAGGGTGTGGGGAGAGTTTCCCCATGTGTTGTACGAAGGCCAGTGCTGCATGGAGTGGCTTGTCTGCCTCAGTTGTCTTGTGCTAGTATTCAGATTGCTTCCAGGTGTCACACAAAGGGTCTGTGTGTAGGAAGAGGGAGAGAAAAGAAGGACTTTGTGATTTTGAATCATTGGAGGATGAAGCAGGTCTGTCACCTGGGTTGAATGATGGTGTAGCCAGTGCCCATTCCTCTTGTACATGAGCTGCACTGAGTAGTTTGGCAGAGGGCGTGGGTGGCATGCTCATCTCACGGACTAGGAGCCTGCACAGGGCCAGGGAGGAGACACTAGGGGGAGATTGTAGGGTAGGAGAGAACCAGTGTCAGCTTCCAAGAAGACTGAAGGCAAAGCTGTGCCTACTTCTGTCCAGACACCAAGACAGCGAGCTCTTGGATGGACATATCCTTGTTGACATAGCGGTCATACTGAGCAGGGGTCAGCCTTCCGTTCTGTAGGGCCTCTTCAATGGAGAACTTCTTGCCAGACTTCCTGTCATGGATTACTGAAGACTCCCCATTGGGACCCTTAACCGATATTTCCTCCCAGTCGCACTCCTGACTTCTGAGTTTCACAAACATGTTCCAGTCTATGAGGCCAGCCCGATGGGCTTCCTCTGGTGACAGCTCCCGGCCTGTGTCAGGGTCGATGACCACGATGGAGCGCCGCAGATGGTTCTCCCTCTGCTCCCTCTTGACGGCCACAGAGCCCAGGCGCTTCTGCAGTTCATCAATCTCAAGATCTTTGTCTTTGGAGAGTCTCTTGAGGTCTTCCAGTTCTCTCTCTAGGGACCACAGTTTGGAGTCGAGGTTTGTCCCAGAGTCGACTGTGGTCATGTTTCTCAGGTCTCGTGTTTCCATTGCTGCCATTTCAATTTCCGATTGCAGCCTTCGGGTCTCCAGTTCCAGGTTTTGCCGCTCTAGCTGTAGTTTGTGGTTTTCTTCCCTAAGGAAGTCCAGCTCTTTGGATGACTTGGAATTGTGGAACTCCAGCTCTGACAGCTTGGCTTCCAGCCGACTCACCTCTGCGTCCAGTTCCCTCTTGCCCCGGCTCTCCTCCTCCAGGCTGCTCTTAAGCTTCTGAATTTCTTGTTCAGTGTCACCTTTCTCCACCTGGATGCTTTCTGAGAAGACCACCTTTTCCTTGACCTCCATTTTCTCCAGGTTGAGGAGCTGCTGCTTCAGGGTCTCAAGCTCACTCTCCAGGACCTGTCGCCGGTGCCTTTCTTCCTCCAGCTGGAGTTTGAGCAGGGAGTGCTCCCGGGCCTGCTGGGGGTCCTGCTGCAGCACCACTTTCTGCTTGAGGGTCACTTTCTCCCGGGCTTCCCCCTCCTCCTTCTCCAGGTCAGCAAGCCGTTGCTTCAGCCTCTGTACCTCCAGCTCTGCCTCCCTGCGTGCCTGCCGCTCACGCTCCAGCTCTTCCAGCTGGCGCTCCAGCTCTGCCCGCCGGCGCTGTAGCCGCCGCAGCTCCCCACGGAGGTGGTCAATCTGCCTGAGCTCCACGTCAATGCTCTCCGTGAAGGCATCCACCTCAGCTCGCAAGCCTGGTTCCTCCTCGTACCTGACTACCTCCTGTTGGACCACCTTTTCTTTCACCTGGGAAAGCTCCTCCTCCTTCTGTTTGATTTTCTCCTTCTGGGAAGCCCTCTCCCTTTCCAGATCCACTTGCTTTTTCTGTTCCTCTGATAATCTGGCCCTCAAAGACTCAACTTCCTCTTTGGTTTGGGGGTCTTCCTGGAACTGGAGGATCTCCTGGACTACCTCCTTGGTCTGTACCTGGGGTTTAGTGTCTTTCAGGGACTGAATCTCTTGCTTCAGCTGGTAGATCTCTAAATCACACCTTTCAATGAGTCTGGTCTTGTCCACAATCTCCTCCCGGAGCCTCTGGAGCTCTTTCTCCATCTCAGGGTCAGTCTTATACTTAATGACTTCTTTTGTCACTTCTTTGACTTCCACCTGGGGGCCCCGCCTCCTCAGTGCCTCCAGCTCGCCCTGGTAGCTCTTCAGCTGTTCCTCAGCACCCCGGTACTTGCGCTCCTGCTCTACAAGCTCCAGCCGGAGGTTGGCCACTTCACTCTCTGCCTTGGGGTCTGGCCTGACGATCTCCCGCACCTTCTCCTGTACCACCACTTTGGCGTTTTCCTCTTCCAAGGCCCAAATCTTTCGGAGCAGCTCGCTCTTCTCCCTCTGATGGGTGCGAGCCTTGGCAGCCTCGTCCTCATACTGGCGTTTTAGGTCACCAGCCTCCCTCTCAGCTGCCACGTCCTTTTCCACCTTGAGCACCTCCTTGACAGTGACCTTCCCCTCAGCCATGGCTCTCTCCTTTTCCAGTCTCTTCAGCTTGTCCTGCAGGAAGCTCAGCTCCTCCTCCTGCTTCTCCCTGCACTTGCTCTCCCTCTGCTGGTTCTCCTGCAGCTGCCGGTATTCAGCCTCCAGCTGGGGGTCGTTCTGCAGTTTCACCACCTCCTTCTCAGTGACCTTCTCCCGCGCATGGCTCTTCTCCTCAGCCAGGGCTGCAATGCGCTGCTGCAGGAGGGCCGCCTCTGCTTCCCGGGTGCCCTTTTGCCGCCTCAGCTCCTCCAGCTCCTCCCTCAGTTTCAGGACCTCGTCGGCCTGGGATCTGTCCGGCTCAATGCGCAGGACCTCCTTGACTATATACTCCTGCCCCCCGTTCCTGGTCTCCTGCTCCAAGGCATGTAGCTGCAGCTGCAGCGCCTCCAGCTCCTCCTGGAGCAGCTGGTTTTTGTGCTGCTCCTCTGTCAGGGTCCGCTGCATCTGCTGGAAGCTCTCCTCAAGTTCAGGGTCCGGAACCTTCTTCAGCACCTCCTTCCTCACCACTGCTTCCTGGGGATTCTGATTCTGCAGAATCTGGATTTCTTCCTGGGCACTCTTGACCTCATTCTCCAGCTGCTGCCTCCGCTCAGTCTCCTCATCCAGTTCCTTCTGAATCTTCCATGTCTCCTCTACTCTGGAGCCCAGCTTGTTCCCTTGCTGGGTCTCATGGGTCACTCCTATCTCTGGCTGCTGGGAAGGAGAAAACAGTGCATGGTTAAAGCCAGACTCTCTACATGGCCTGCTGCCACCCGGTCACCTGTGAACAGGTCAGACTGGTTGTCCTGTGATCTGTAAGGGACCCTATATGCTGAGTTCACAGAAATTTTAGGGTTAGGTTTGAAAATGGTAAAACAGCCCAGGCTAGTGTGGCTTAATGGGACTATGAACCAAAGGGTCGTGGGTTTGATTCCCAGTCTAGGCACAAGCCTGGGTTGTGGACCAGGACCCCAGTAGGGGGCGCACAAGAAGCAACCACACATTGATGTTTCTCTCCCTCTTTCTCCCTTCTCCTCTCTAAAAATAAATAAAATCTTTAAAAAAATAAATTTATAAAAAAAATTTTTTTAATGGTAAAACAGCCCTGGCCAGGTGGCTCACTTGGTTGGAGCAGTGTCCCATACACCAAAGAGTCACGGGTTTGATCCCTGGTCAGGGCATGTACCTAGGTTGCAGCTTTGATTCTCAGTTGGGCTGCATGCATATGGCAACTGATCGATGTTTCTCTCTCACATCAATGTCTTTCTCTCTTTCTCTACCCCTGCCCAAACTTTCTCTCTAAAATCAGTTAAACATATCCTCAGGTGAGGCTTTAAAAAAAAGGTAAAACAACTAATTTAGGGGTTTTTTGTTGTTGTTTTTTTGTTTTTATAGGCATCTGGTAAAATATTTTTAAAATGTGTAAGAGTGTGAAGTGAAATCAGTTTTCCACCTCTGGTCCTATACTGTTGCTAGAAGGGTATCTGTCATCTTAAAGCAAGTATATTTTTAGTGTGCATCATGTTTATTTTTCTTTACAAATACTCAGTCCCCTCCCTGTTCTGCACCCTGCTTGTTGCACTTTATGTTTGTAGACAGAACTCCACAGCAGCACAGAGAGTGCTACTTCATCGTTCAACAGCTACATGCGGACAGACCATCATTTAATTACCCATTGCTGATCAATATTGAGTTGCTTACAGTTTCTTGTTATTACAGTGCTGTCATAAACGTTAGCAACTTTTAAAAACAGTACCTTTTCCTGGGTACTCTGTAAATGTCTCTTGGTTGGAAGAGACATTTACGTAAGTTACACTCAGCAGGGGCATTGGCATGGGCCAGTATTTGCACTGGTGCTGCCCAGCCGCATTCGCAAGGGCTACTCCCACTAGTTTACAAGCTGTTTCCTTGAGGCTGAATGAGTCTTGTTTCTTACCTGTTGGAACAGTTTTGAATGTGTAGAATGTTGTGTTACATTAAGATTCATTCATTACCTGTCTCAGCAGATTTAGAGCAAACTCCAGGTTCTGCAGCCTCTGTCTGTTGACAGCGTTAACTTCAGTGAACTTGGCAGTGAGAGCCGCTTCCTGTATTCAGTGAACAGGAGTCAACAGGCTAAGCAAGAAAGAGCTAGGACAGGTTTTGAAAAGTCTGGTATTTGGGTATTGAGGGTAGTAGCTTCTTACCCCTTCCTACTAGGTGTTGTACTATAGTCTTATTTAGTGGAGAGAAAACTGGATTTAGAGTCAGAAGTCTAAATTCTCAGTGGCCTAGAGCAGATCTCCGTTTGAGCGTTAATGTTCTCATGCATAGAGGAAATAACCTCAGCCTCCTATGTACTTACTGGGTGGGGGGAGCAAAGTGGGAACCTCTCTAATCCATGGCTCTGACCCAGATAATTGTAACAAGCTGTCTTTCTAGGTATATTAATGTCACTGCCCCAGAACAAGTTCATTCTTCTCTTACCAAACCTGTCTGCACCCAGGAGAGTTCTCACCCCAGTTTCCTTATTGCACATACAGCATCTCTGAGGTGTGCATGTTGCACTCCCTGGAAGGCTGGACAGCTCTAAGAATGCCTAGCCACAGAGCTCACCTCTTCCCTCACTTTGGCAGCAGGGGACTGTAGCCTGGCTCTCTTGCTCACGTGGCTGTTCCTTCCATTCTCCAAGTCAAGAAGGGACCTTAGCTTCTCTGCTTCTAACTCGTAGTCCTGGGGGAGACATGGCAGAGGGCAGAGAAGGTCATCTGTGATTGGAGTATTCTTACAGTCCTTCCAGCTGACTGCAGAGGTCTTCCACTCAGCTGCATCCTGCACTGGCTGCCAGGAGTTCTTTAGAATCCTCAGCACACAACAGTACATAGCTACATCCTTCAACAACATGTGAGACAAAAAGTACGCCCGTAGTTCCCCTCCACCCCAGACAGCTCCCTTCAGGCCTTCTCCCCATGCCTAGAGAGTGATGTTCCGCTTTCTTCATTTAACTCATGTTGCCACCTCCTAAATCATCTGGTCTGTCAGTCTGATGGCTTTACAATCCATCAAGTGGATGGATGATCATTTACCTAGCCATTCCTCTGCTACTGAACATTCAGGTTATTACTAGTTTGTCTGTCTAGATTATTTTACTGTTCAAAATAATGCTCTTACAATGATTTTGTTTATGATATACTGTTATTATTCTGTATTTTTTCCTTTAGGATAAATTCCCCCTGGTTTACTGCTTCAAACAGTAGAAAACCCTTTTCTGGTATTCAATGCTTAGTACCATATTTTTTTCCCCAAAGGGCTGTGCCAGTTTTCAGGGCTGCCAGCAGGGCCTGAGGAGGAGCCTGCCAGGCCTAGTGCTTCTCTCCCCAGAGGCCCTAATGTTTTTTACACCCTGGGTGGATCTCCCTTCTCACCTTGACAGCTTGCTGGTACTGCTGGGAATGAGTGCAGACTTTCTGTACTTCCTGTTCCCTTCTTGCTATTTCATCTAGCAGGTTCTATAAAACAAAAGAAACTTTAAAAATCAAAATTTTTACACAGAAAAACCTTTGTTGTGTGGGGGGGCCTTGATAAATTATCTGGATTCCTTAAATCTGAAACTATTCTTCCATAGTATGAAGTACAGTGAATGGCTTCCTTGCATATGTGTGTTTGTTACAAAGGCAGTTCTAAGGCCCTGTGAAGAAGGGCCAAGAAGATAATTATCTTTGCCTGGAAAAGAATGTTCGCTGCATGCTTCAACTTGTCAGGCACTGTTCTAATGTCTAATTTAGATTATCTCATTTAATCTTCCAACAAGCCTGTGCGGTAAGTGCCATCATTATCCAGAGGAAGCTGAGACACAGTGAGGTTGACTTGCCCAAGGGAACACAGCTAATACTGAACTGGAAGTTGAATTTACACTATTGGGTGCCCGTGTTCCTCGGTCTCTCTCCCTGCAGCACTGCTGCCTTCTGAGGAGCCTGGACTCTGAACTTTGGAAATGGGATTTTTCCCATGCAGGTGCCCCTTCTGTTTCTGTAGCCATTTGCTTATTCAGCCAGCCTGCATTGAGAGTCACTCAGCCAGGACCCACGCTGGGCACTGAGGAGGGAAAGGTGAGCAAGTCTGTCCTTGTTCTCAGAGAGTTAGGTGCTAGGAGCCAGGAGGGCCAAGGTCCCTTAAGATCACAGATCTGCCTGGGCAAGTGGCAGCCACTGCCAGGCTCCCCTCCACCAAAGGGCTGACTTCGACTTCCGAGGCCCTGCCCCTTGTGACTGTGTATGCCCATGAACACAGAAGCAGTTGTCTTACTTTCTGATTCTTCAGTTTGGTCTCCATCTGGTTGAGGCTGTCTGTTTCCTGGGGCTCATAGCTGGGGATGTTGGACAAGAACTGGAGCACGTGGTTGTAGCCACTGCAGTAGTCGTCGTAAGCAGCCCTGGCACTCCGCAGACTCTGGGCCCTGCAAAGCAAAGCTGGTCAGGCCTCTGCCCCAGCAAGCAGATGCCTCACTAAAAGCTTCCCTTGTCCGTTTTTAAAGTAGTCACCTCATGTTCTTTTTGTGTGTATGTTCATTTTTTAAAAGCTTGTGGGGCAGGGATGGAGACCAGATGTAACTCAATTGGAAATAACGTAAACGTTGACTAGAAAGGGAGTAAATAGGTAAGCAAATTATGGAACGCTAAGTTCCCTCTTCTCTATGAGGAACAGATAGGTAGGTCCATGTGTACTGACATGCAGGGGTGCTTGCTTTGCACTACAGGACCTAAATAATACAGAGCTTAGGAAATCTTTTTTTTTTTTAGAAATTTTTTTCACCCAAGGATATGATTGTTGATTTGAGAGCGAGAAAGAGAGAGAAATGTTGATTGGCTGCCTCCCACATGCACCCCGACTGGGGATCAAACCCACAACCTTTTGGTGTATGGGACAATGCCCCAACTAACAGAACCACCCAGCCAGGGCTAGGAAAGTTTGGAACTCACCAGAAATAAAAACATATTAAAAGGTGTGGCACACAGTAAAAGCAGTGCTGAGCGAAACATGTGGGATTAAGTGTTTATATTAGAAAAGAAGGCTCCCAAATCAACAATCTAAGCTTCTACCTTAAGGAAAAAAAGAGCAAATTATATCTAATGTAAAAGCAATCAGGAAATAATAAGCAGATATCAATGCAACAGGAAATGAGGAAACAGGAGAAAGAGCACTGAAACCATAGCTACTTCTTTGAAATGGTCGATAAATTGATAAACCTCAGAATGAATGATCAGGAAAAAATAGAATGTACAAATACAGTGAAATAAGATTTAACATCAGGAATGAGAGGATATCTCCTCAGAACCTGCAGGCAGTGAAAGGATAAGAGCATTAAGTATTTTATGCCAATAAATGCAACAACTTGATGAGATGGACAAATTCCTCCAAAGACAGACTACCGAAGTTGACTCAAAAAATGAATTGAACCAAATAGTACTTATTTAACAAGGTTGAATTTGTAGTTAAAATCCTTCACACTCTCTCTCTCTCTCCGCCCCCCCCCCACTCCCCCTCTCCGTCTAAATTGCAGGCCTATACAGCCTCACTGGTGAATTCTACCAAGTGTTTAAGGTAGTAATACCACTTCTGTACAAACTCTTCCAGAACACAGAAGAGGAGAAGGGAACACTTACTGATTCATGAGGCTGGCAAAATACAGACAGGAAAAATAGCAAGATACCATGTACGTGATATGTTGTCATTTGCGTGTTACCTGCCTACCCCGGCTTCTATAGAACTCCTTTTTGGAAGCATTCATATGAACCCGGTAGCAGTGCTTACCTTGAGGGAAGGGAGCTTGGCATTATAATCACTTTGAGTGTTTTACTTTTTATTTTTATTGCTTTTTCCAAAAAGCAGAATTTATTAGAAAACAGCCTTTGGTTGTGTCAGCAAGGATCCCACTCTTGGTGGCCTCAAGGCAGACTAGCTCGGCCAAGGCCACCCTCGGCCCCTCACCTGAGCTCGGCCTGCTGGAGGAGGTTGTCGAAGCGCTGGCCCAACTTGTGCACCTCAGCCTCCTGGCGCTCCAGGTCAGGGCAGTGCTCCTGGAAGCGGCTGGCCAGGGAGCTGGAGCACTGCTTGGCTGCCTGCAGGTTCTGCTCCACTTCACTGAGCAGGGACTTCTGGGCCTGCAGCTCGGAGGCCATGGCCTGTGGAGTAGAGAGGCCAACAGTGGGTGCTGTGGTCAGAGCTCCCAAGGGCACTGCCAAGGCAGGTGCTTGGCGACAGCTGCTTTGGTGGGAGTAAGCCTGGGCTTAGGAAGGGACTGGGGCCTTGCCTCTGAGTTTCTCCTCAAATCTGGTGGCTATTTCTGCAGTGTTACAATTCCACTTAGTTACAATGAACAAATCTGGAAAAACTTAACTTCTAAAAACCCTGTGGCTGAGCCCTGGCTGGTGTGGCTCAGTGGATATAGTGCCAGCCTGAGAATCAAAAGGTTATCGGTTCAGTTCCCAGTCAGGGGATGTGCCTGCGTTGTGTCCTGGGTCACTAGTTGGGAGTGTGCCAGAAGCAACCAATTGATGTTTCTCTCCCTCTCTTCCTCCCTTCCCCTGTCTCTAAAAATGAATCAAATCTTTAAAAAATAAATTAAAAAATAATAAAAACCCTGTGCCTGGTTGCATATGCCCAGTGATGCTGCAGCCACAACTGGAATGGCCAGCTGCTCTCTGCCTCCAGGCTTTGGGGAAGGCTTTGCTCTCTGAGCCCATTTTCTGGGCTCTGAGGTGAAGGTCTCAACACACAGATAAGATTTTGTGAATTGGTGTGTAAGGTCCTCCCTCGGGCTCATAGACTTGAATACTCATGGTGGTCAGGCAGGCAAATGCGGGGGCTTGGGGGCAGCTGCTTCACAGATACTGGAAATCTTGGGGGAGAGGGGCTTGTGCACATCTTTGACTTTAAAATCTAGCACCTGATTTCCACAAGCCACTCAAACCCCATGAGCAGCTGGAATTGGTGCCGTGTGCCTCCATTTATAACTTCCAGTTTGGCACACTGCTGGCTTCCAAACCTGGAGAGACTCGCTGCTGGGCCTCAGTCCTCTCATCTGTCCAGGGCTACTGGGTGGGAGCACCTGGACAGAAAGGGCCTGGGAAGGGACTGGGGCCTTGCCTCTGAGTTTCTCCTTAAATCTTGTGGCCACTTCTGCAACTTCGTTACAATGAACAAAACCTGGAAAGCTAACCTACAAACCTGGTGGCTGGCAGCACATGCCCTGTGATCCCAAAGCCCAGGGTCCCCAGACTCACTGCCAGCTCCTGTCTCTTGCTCTCCAGGGCACGGCCACTCTCAGGCACTGTGTCCTCCTGGGTCAGCCGGTTCTCATATGTGGCTAGCACCTCCCAGCCCTGCTGCAGACTCTTCTCCAAGCGGTTGGCAATGTTGACCCTGAATATACAGGTCAGGAGTGAAGGGGGTGCTTGCCTGGCTCCTTGATCCCACCAGACCTCCCTGCTGCCCGCCTACAACCCACTTCTCCTGGGCCAAGTCCAGCAGCTGCACCAGGCGCTCGTGTTTGCGGTTGGTGTCCTCCACCCGGGTCCTTAGTAAGGGTGCGCTGCCACTGCCTGGAAGGGCCTGCATGAAGGCCTCGCACTCGGCAGTGCTGTGTGCCTTCTCAGGCTCAATCCGCAGCAGTTCATTGGTGATGTTCTGTGGAGACAAGAGGCCCTTCTGTTGGCCACAGTTGGGCAACCCCCTCGCCCCAGTGTCCTTACAAGCTTCAGGGAGCAGGGGAGGCTGCCGTGGGGGCAGCTCTGATTGAAGTGGAGAGGCCTGGGCCCTCCTCAGGAGCCTGGAGCCTGAACGGGGTGAGCGGGGCGGGGGGCTCTGGTGTCTGCATTTGTACTGAGCACCCAGGGATTCTGAAGCAGGAGACTGTGCCTTGCAAAGGGATAAAATTAACAAGCAGTTGCTAGAGCGAGCACTCAAGTTCCAAGCACCACACACGGTGATTTCATTGATCTTTAGGGGCAACCCTATGAGATAGGTACTTTCTCTCTTCCTCCACAGCTGGGGACCCTACAACTCCAAACAGCTTAGGAAGGGACATGGGGAGGCCTGGACTCTGCTCCCATGCCTGCACCAGGCATCCTCTGGACCTTGACTTGGCTCCTACCAGCCATGATGTGAGGCCACATCAAGGGTCATTGCACTTCTTCAAGCTCAGTTCCTCTTCTGTAAACGAACAGTGGTCACCCCTGCCACAGAGGGTGCCCGAGGACTGGGGAGACTGTGAAAGCCTGAAGCAGTGGATGCTGTTTGTGCCTGACCACATGGCACTGCAGGCCTCTTGCTTGGCTCAGCTCTAGCTGCTCGGGGAACCGTGCAGAGGCAGGACAGGCCTCACCAGGCCTCCCTCCTGGGGATGTGATTGAAGCGGAGTGCCAGGGCTCAGGCACCTCCTTGATTCTTGGCTAAGCGCAGCTCCCTTCCCCCACACTTCAGGAATTCTTGTTATACATGGCGGGTGGTCCCCCTTGAGCACAAACACCCCTGGGGGGATGAGACCTTGAGAAGGGGCCCCAGAGAGCCTGGGCCCAGCCTGTGCCCTCAGCCTGGTATGGTACCTTAAGGTCTTTGGCCCGCTCGGCACTGTCCTGCACAGCCCGGCCTTGTTCCAGCGGTGGCCGCAGGATCCCTGTGATGGCCTTCTCCTGCCGGTCTAAGTCGCTGGCCACCTTGTCCAAGCTGGCCAGCAGCTGCCGCCCCTGCAGATCAGAGGCATCTGCCGGAGAGAAATCAGAAAGTCGGGGGGGCCGTTGGGGGCATGAATCCCAGGGAGTGGGCCGAGGAGGCCAGCTGAGTCCTCCAGGGCTGGCCCAGCCTCTACACCCATGCCACGTCCAACCCGTGCTGTCCCATCTGCAGCACAGACTGTGTTCACTGCCCCCTCTCTGTCCCCACACAGACTTGGACAGTGGCCCCGGGACCCACCTCCAGGGTTCTCTGCCTTCAGCACCTCATGCCGCTGCTGGAGTGCACTCCTTGTCCCAGCTGCCTTCTGCCGCACGCTGCGGTACTGGCTGCTCAGGCTGTGAGGGCAAAAATGGGCTGGGGACCCAGGGCAGCCTACTGCCCCTCGAGCCAGATGCAAAACCCTGGCCTCTGGATGGGCAAACAGCCCAGAGGGATCAGGTGGCTCATCAAAATGCTTCGAAAAGTTTAATCACAACACAGTTTGCTGAAACACTGCTGTCTTTTCTCGTGGGTTCAGATGGGCCCTTCCTTCCCACCTTTCTGTCTTCTTCATAGCAAATCTTACTACCTAAAGTCATCTGGTTTGTTCCTTTGTCTTCCCTACCAAGGTGTCACCCCTGAGGGAGTGGTACATAATATATTTATTGAGTGGTGCCCAATAAATACTTGCTAAATGAATAAATCAAGGCATTCCTAGAATCACTCATTCAACAAAATTCTTGGGTCCTTACTTTGCACCAGTACTGAACAAGGCCCTGGAGATAGTAAATCTCAAAGGAGGCCCTGCCCATCAGACTGACACACACACAAAACGCCCTGGTAAAGAGCAGGGTGTGCAGTGGGAGGGAGGGGGTGCTTGGGAGCTGAGAGGCAGCAGCACAACTGCTGGAGCCAGGGTGGAAGGCAACAGGGTAGTCAGGGAAGGCTTCACAGAAGAGGTGACCCTGGAGCTGAGGCCAAGAGGCTTGAGCCAACCAGGCAGTGAGGTGTCCAGGTAAAGGGAACAGTATGTGCAAAGGCCCAGAGGCACTTGCAGAGAAACTGCTCACTGAACTGTGCCCACAGCTGGAACATTCACATATAGCAAGTCAGCCCAGGTGATGGGATCTGCTCCTGTCCCATGCCTCCAAGTGGGTGCTGATATAGGGGTGTTACCCAGGGCTGTGAACAGGGTCTGAGGGGCCCAGGGGTGGAGCCAGTCCATGCTGGCTCCCTCCTTTGCCTGTACCTGTCAGCAAGAGCCAGGGCTTCGGGGTCAGTGGGGGGGATCATGAAGCAGACGGCTGGGGCAGTCAGCTTGTTCCCCGCACTGTCAGTGAGGTCCCAGCTCTCCCCGTTGTTCTTCTGCAGGGTGTAGCTGTAGCCTCTTGAGATCAGGCCCTGGCATGGGACAAACAGTAAGAAGGCAGAGGGAGACCTGCCTTGGCTGCTGGCCTCAAAGCCCAGGAGCCATCTTACCCCTGCTCCCCAACTCTGACACTTGGGGAGTCAACCCATCTCTCAGATCCTCCCAAGATTGCCATAGTTGGGAAGGACTGGGGATATCCACCCCATTCCTAATCCATATAGTCTTCCTTCTCCCTTCCCGGGCCTTTACTACTCAGGCCTGACCAATGAGAGAATGACATCATCCCCCACCCCCACTACCACAGCGATTGGTTTAGGCTGGCACAACTCAAATTAGGCCAATGAGAACCTTCCCTGGCACCCCTGCTGGAGTGACCGTGTTTGCTAAGCTGATAGCACAGAAGGCCAGGGCAACTAGTGATGGGTTGGGGGTGCTGGCAGAGAGTGACCCCAGTAACAGATGGGTACAGGTTCCTGAAAATGTTTTAGAGGCCCCACATTCAGCAACGTCACCCCTAAGAACTTTCAGTAGCACCAAGAGGCAGTTTGGGGCCTGGCTTGCCTAGGGCACCTGGGCAGCAGCTCACCTGGTCACCCTCAAAGTCACAGAGTGCCTCCACGGGGATGGGCTTGAGCGGTGTCTCCCGGCGGTACTTGAGGGGCACCACCTGCTGCCCTCGCTTCTGCAGGCTTTGCACCACATGCTCGTACTTGTCCAGGGCCTTCTCCTGGTCCTGAACCCAGGGGGATGCCCTGGTGAGACCATGCAGCCTCCCCCAAGTGGGGTGTGGGGTGGGGTGGCCAGGCAGCAGGTGGGAGCTGTGGAGGAGCCTGCTCAGGGCTGAGGGTAGGGAGGGGACATGGAGAGTCACTCACTGGGACCATCACTCACATCCAGCTCCCGAAGCAGCAACTCAATCTGGTATTGGTCCTTGAAGTCAGGGCTGTATTTCTGGTTCAGGTCTGAATCTACCTTGCGTAGCAGCTCCTGAGCATCCTTCACATCTTTGTGGAACTAGGGGAGACCAGTTGGCCCAATTACAAACATGAAACCACTAAGACCCCTGGGACTAATTCTGGCTGTGGCTTCAAGTCCAGTCCCAGTCAGGGCTGGGCCTCCCACTCACCCTGAATCCACAAGCTCTGTGGCTTGGGGACACCCCCAGGCCTCCATTGCCTGGCTTCCTAGAGGGCCTCATGGGGAAGAAGCCAAGTCCCTTCCCACCAATCCACTTGACACCACCACTAGGACATACCAACTTTCCTGTACACACTAGTAAGCCCTTGTAAAGTTCTCTTAAACTTCATTCCTCTTTGTGCCAGGGATACCCTGACAATGCTATCTATATTTTCATTTTTGACACATGGAAGACAAGCCTCCCTACTTTGTTCTAGAATATTCTCTTGCTCATTCTTCAGTCCATTCACTCTGGAATCATTCCCTGTCAGCTGCCCACTGGGCTGCAGCCATGAATGGCATTTGGGATCCCTGTGAAGCTCACAGCCCAGCAGGCTTAGATACCAAACCATGAGTTACAAAAATGTCATCTGAGTTTGAGTGTCCCAAACCACCCAATCATAAGTCACTGGCAGCTCGTTAAAAAAACACATTCCTGCCCTGGCTGGTGTGGCTCAGTGGATTGAGCACCAGCCTGTGAACCAAAAGGCTACCAGTGTGATTCCCAGTCAGGGCACATGCCTGGGTTGCGGGCCAGGTGCCCAGTTGGGGACGTGTAAGAGGCAACTGATCGATGTTTCTCTCCCTCTCTTTCTCCCTCCCTCCCTTCCTCTCTCTCTAAAAATAAATAAAATCTTTTAAACACACACACACACACACACACACACACACACACACACACACACTCTCCTGGCCCTGGCTGGGTGACTTAGTTGGTTAGAGCATTGTCCCTATACACCAAGGTTGTGGGTTTGATCCCTGGTCAGGGCACATACGAGAATCAGCTGATGAATGCATAAATAAGTGCAGCAATAAGTCAATGTTTCTCTCTCTCTTCCTTTAAAGTCAATAAAATAAAATAATTTAAAAAACCATGTCTATGAAACAATCGGTATCCATCAACAGATAACCAGATAAACACCATGTGGTCCATCCATGCAATGGCATATTATTTGGCCATAAAAGGGAGAGATGTTTTGATTCATTCTACAACCTGAATGAAACTTGAAAACATGTTCAAGTGAAATAAGCCACAAAAGGCCACATAGCTTATGATTCCACTTATATGAAATAGCTAGAATAAGCAAATCCAAAGGGACAGAAATGGATTAGAGGCTACCAGGGCTGGGCAAAGGAGGAGTGGGGAGTGACTATTTAGTGGGTTTAGAGTACCTATTTGGGGCAATGACAAAGTTTTGAAAAGACAGTGGTGATGTTTGTATCACACTGAATTCAACAACTGCCACTGGATTGTACGCTTAAAAATGGCTAAAACAGCATATTTCATATTATATGTATTTTACCAAAGTGAAAACCCACACATGCACTTCTGGGCTTCACATTGACCTGATGAACTCACACTCTCCAGCCCTGGCCCCCAGGGAAGACCGACAAGGGCCAGGCAAGCTCGGGGCACACCTGTGTACTCCAGCATGGGCAGTGGGAGGCCCGGGAAGGCCACTCTGCAGGGCTCCTAGAGGGAGCAGCACTGAGGCCCAAAGTAAGCCAAGACGGCCCTGAGCGTTCCCACCAGTGGGGCCCCGGGGCTGGCAGGTACCTGGTGGTAATCTTCCATGTACTTCAGGTGGCTCTCCTCGCAGATGAGCAGGTTCAGATACTCCTTCCAATCTGCATGCACGGCCTCCATGTGAGCCTGCCAGGAGAAGGTAGGTGGGGGGTCACTGCTGGCAGGTGCCTGGGACACCAAGAGGCATGGTGGGATTCCAGACCAGAGAATGGGGGGTAGAGAGCCCCTGGCATCTGCATTGTGTGGCTCCCACAAAAGCAGCCAGCTCCTGCCCAGGGCTGGGAAGAGGACAGAGGGGACATGTCAAGGAGCCATGGTGGGCTGCCATGCTCAGGTGCTTGGTCCACACACTGCACAAGGGACAAGCAGGGGCTGTGCCTGCCTGGGCTGTGCCTTCCCAGGCACTATAGGGAATTGAATGGTATCCATGCCCCAAATTCATGTCCCCCAAGAACTCTGAATATGACTTTATTTGGAAACTGGGTCTTTGCAGATGTAATTGGTTAAGAATCTCAGGATGAAATCATCCTGGATTTAGGGCTCATCCAAGTCCACTGACAGGTGTCCTTATAAGAAGAGGAGACACACAGGGAAAAGGCCATGTGGAGACAGAGGCACAGACAGAAGTGATGCAGCCCCAAGCCAAGGGTTGTGGCAACCACCAGAAGTAGGGAGAGGGGCAAGGAAGAATCCTCCCCTAGAGCCTTCAGAGGGACTAAGCCTGCCAACACCCTGGTTTTACATGTCTGGCCTCCAGAACTGTGAGAGAATACGTTTCTGTTGTTCAAAGCCACCCAGCGTGTGGCCACTTGTTACAGCAGCCCCAGGACACTGATGTGGGCACCATATGGGCTTCGGAAGTCCAGGGGCCAAGAGGAGGATGTGGCAAAGGATCAACACAATGAGAGGAGGCAGGTCAGAGCAAGATGAGAGGGCAAAACGGAGAGACAGGCAGACAGACATAGGACACAGGACCCCCCTGCCTTGGGTGGTCCTGCCAAGTCCAGGTGGCCCAGAGCAGAGGTTGCCCTCAGGCCCCCTGGAGGAGGCCTCACTCCCTGGTGCACACACACCTCAATGGAGTTTCTCCCAGGGTGCTCAGCAGCCAGCATCTGGTCTCCCTCATTGTGCAGCTTATTGATCCTCTCCTCTTTGACCTCCAGGTTCCGGTTGATGAAATTCTGCAGTGGAGGGGCGGGGGACAGTAGAGAGGCTCAGCACTCAGCCTGGCATCCCTGTGCTCCCTCCTGGGCTTCTGCCTCCATCCCTCAGGCACCAGCACCCACCTCGTACTGGCGCCGGCGGCTGGGGTAGTCGAGGTTGCGGTCACTCCAGTCATACTGCATGCGGCCCTTGGCCTGCTGGTCCAGCCAGTACAGCTCATTGGTGCAGCGCTGCATGTAGTCCTGCAGCGAGCTTAGGTGCTGCTGCCGCGCCTGCGATGCTGCCTGTGGGGCAGGGGACAGGGCTGAGGTTCCCACCACACCTGCAGTGGCTGGCTCTAGCCCAGCTGAACTCCCCCTTTGAATAAGTCACTGACCCTCTGAAACCCAGTGATTCATTCAGCAACTATTTACTGAGCACTGACTAACTGCTGGGCATTGCTCCAGGCACTGGGGATATAGCAATGAACAAAACAGACAAAACCCTCATGGAACTGATATTTTTGTGGAGCCTCAGTTAACTCATCTGCACAATGGGCATGATGAAAGCACTGTTCTCATAGGGCACAAAGTCCAGCATATAGCTGGTGCTCAATAAATGTTAGCAGCTACAGCTTCCACTTTTACGTCTGTCAGGTAATTATATAGATGGCTAGAAGAACAGTAGTGAACTGCTTGGGCTTTATATCTGAGAAGGGACGGAGCGTGGGTAGGGAAGATGGGGAAGGAGGAGGGATGTGTGCATTTTGCTCTCCAAATGAGAACTGCAACTAACTCATACACGGGGTCACCATGAGCCCAAACTGTGCTATGGTCTTCTCCAGCATCAAGTAATGCCATGTGTGAAGCAAACCAACGAGACTGGGACTCATGGAAACTCCACTGTACACAAGAGAAAACCGAGGCTCTCAGGCTAAGTAGCTCACTGAAGGTCTCCCCACCGAGCGGGTGTGGAGGCAGTCTAGCTCCAGAGCCTGCTAATGGCTGTGCTCCACCTCCCCGCATTCCCACATCTGAGGAGCTTGAAACGTCTGCAACAAGAAAGCATGAACGCATCACGTGTGCAGTTTTAAAAGAATGCATTCTTGCCCTGGCCGGTGTGGTTCAGCTGGCTGGAGAGTTGTCCCTTAACCTGAAAGGTTGATTCCTTGGGTTCAGTTCATTGTCAGGGCACATGCCTAGGTGGCAGGTTCAGTCCCTGGCCAGGGTTGGGATGCATGCAAGAGGCAACCGATTGACGTTTCTCACATCAATGTTCCTCTCTCTTTCAGTATCTCTTCCTCCCTTCCTCCCTCCCCCCTCTCTAAAATTAATAAGCATGTTCTCAGTTGAGGACTAAAAAAAGAATGCATTCTTTAAAGGTTTTGAAAAGGAAAATAGAAAATTTTTTGTTTATAAAGCATATGGCATCGTACTTGGCACACAGAAGGTGCTTAATAAAGAAGTAAGAAGCAAACTGTAGGGCAGGCTGTACCCCAGTGGGCAAGTTTGGACCCACTGGGGTTTTCCATGAGCACAGGGCACAATGGGCACCTCTCAGGCAGGCGCTCGAGGTACCATCTCTTCCACCTCATCTCCGTCCATTCTGTTTGAATTATTACTGCACACACTTCCTACCCCAGCCTCTCCCACCCGGTTCTCACCAGCAGTTTCTGGTACTTGGCCTGAAGTTCACTGTTCTGCTCCTGAGAACAGAGCCAAGGACATGGGTTAGGGTGGGGTGCAGGTGTGAGCCCCACCTTTCCCAGTCCCCTCCACTACCAATGCCTACCTTGCCCCCGTCCTTGGTCAGGTGGGGCCCGATGGCCTTGACCTCATTGTGGAAGATGTTGTGCTGTTCCACCTGGTGGTCCACCAGCGGCAGGTCTGTCCCGAAGCTCTGGCTGCTCAGCTGGTCCTGGGAGGGGAGGATGAAGACAATGCACGTAGCGGGTGGGCCAGAGCTGGGGATTCCTCCTCGCAGGGCCAGCCAAGGAGTGAGCAAAGTGGCCCCGTGAGGGACACAAGAGGTTGTCACCTTTATCTACACGTCATCTCATTTAATCTCACAGCAACTTTAGAGGCCCTCAGGGTTACTGTGTCCATTTCACAGATGGCTCAGCCAGAGGCAGTTACTTGCCCAGCATCACACCAGTAAGAGAGGACCCTGGGCTCCAGTGGTGGCACTGCTCCATGGTGGAGATGGGCTGGCGAGGGCACAGGAAGAACAGTGGCGGCCAGAAATCTGCCAGCCTGCCAGGACCCTAATGAGCCAGGGTCAGAGGATGATCCCAGGAGGGTCCCAACCTCTAACATTTCTGCTGTGTGACTCTGGGCCAAGTGCTGCACCTCTCTGAGCCTCGCTCTTCTCATTGACACACACACCAAAAAACATCGGGAACACGATTCCCTCCTGGCATGACTGGTGACATTAAATGGTGGGGTTCTCCCCCTACACACCCAGCCCCCTCCCCAGCGGAAGCCTGGGCTGTACCAGCTTTTCTTCCACCAGCGCCGCCCAGTTGACCTGTGGGTCCACCTCCTTCACCGACAGGTTGTAGATCTGCTTGTGTTTCCCGCGGAGGTTAGTCACGCGCTCCTTCAGCTGACGGATGCTGAGTGGGGAGAGTGGCCACCTGGTTAGCAGGCTAGTTGTCAGGGGCACTGCCTGAGCCCCCCTCCCCACCTTTCTGCACAGTGTGTCCTGGAAGGACAGGTGATAGAGGCCTTGGGTTCCAGACAAAGATTTGCATCCTCCTCCTTCCCCCTTCCATCAATGCCTCCCCCAGGCCTACCATGTCCCCAAAACTGTAGAAGGTTCTAGAAGCAGCAGGCAGGTCCACTGCTCTCTAGAGCCCATTCATGAAGGACCACAGCGGTAGTCTGGGCCATGACAAGGACAAGCGCAGGGAGCTGTGGGGCACATCCTTGTGAGAGATCCTTGTCCTTGCTGCCTTGAGTGCCGATTTACCCACATCAGAGCAAAGGCAAGGGCTGTAAGCATGGGAAGCCAGGTGGGCATCAGCAGCGGAAAAGCGTGCTCAAAAGCGTGGTGTCAGGAAGCTGGGGTCACGCTATGACCAGGACAGGGAACACCAGTGCTCTGAGCTGTCTCCCTGACTGCAAAATGGGTTATCGTGAGAACCACATAAAGTGTGTGGCATGTGCCTGGAATCTACTTAGCCCTCAATAAACCTTAACGCGGTTCCTGAATGCTGAGTGGGCTGCTGCCCTCCTGCCCTGGCCCAGCGTGGCTCCCTCAGAACCTGAAGCAGAAGGGACCTACTCCTCAGCGATCATGTCCCCCTGGGGGTGCTTCATGTGCTTGGCGATGGCCGCATCTGCCTCCAGCACGTACAGCAGCTTCTCTGAGTCCGATACTTTCTGCAGGGCCACGTCCCGGTGCTCGGGCTGCTGGCCCTCCTGCAGCCGGGCCAGATCCTATGGGAGTCACGAGAGTGGAAGGACATCAGAAAGGGACTCAGTGGGCACTGCAGGGATGGGAAGGATGGGAAGAGAGGGGCCAGCAAGGGACTCCCCAGCCCTGTCTATCCTCTCCTCCAGCCACACAGCAAACAGAGCCCAAATGCCTACTTGTGTGGTGCTCTGGGATGCAGCCCACTGTGGGGACCACCAGGAAGGCATGTCAACAGATAAACCTCACAAAGGCGATTGCAAGTTTGTAGGAGTCAGTGTTTACCAAGGAAACACACCAGAGGTGGAATGAGGGGGACCTGCTTTAGCTCCAGTGGTCAGTGGGGTCCCTCTGAGATGTTAACACAAACTAGGAATGAAGGCTGAAAGGGAAGGGTGTTCTAGGCAGAGGGAACAGCCTGTGCAAAGGCCCTGAGGCAGGCAAGGGTGAGCTGTGACTGAAGCTACCATGACTGAAAGGTGAGGAGGGGAAGTAGGAGAGGTGGGCAGGGCAGGCCAGAGCACGCAAGGCCCATGCACCGCAGGGCACGGGCCAGAACACAGAATGGCACTATGGAGGGAAGTGACGTGGCTCCACGCACACTTAAAAGAGATGCCTCTTGGGCCTCTGCAGGGAGAAGGTATTAATACAAACTGAGAGGGCAGACGGCAGTTGTGACAGCACCCAAGTGGCAGCTGAGGGTGGCCCTCACTGGGACATAGCAAGTGAACAGAGTAGGTGGACATCTGGGAGGAACAACCAGTAAGTCACTGAGTCCAGGGTCTTGCTTGTATATGGAAGAACAATGAATTGGCAGTCAGGGGAGCAAATTTCGAAACACAGCCTATTAATTCACTTAATCAGCACACGTGAAGACTGGTCAGGCACTGTGCCAGCCCCTGGGGACTCCAAGCCAGCAGGGGAGGGGGTGACAAATCAGTGACAGGGTGGAGCACAGACTGGCTGCAACACGTGGTCCTTTAGGGGGCCAGTCCCCACCCCTCCCTGGGTCTCAGAGTCCCTGTCTCTGCTGTGGGAATAGGAAAAACACCTGCTTCAGAAGAGACATCACAGTGAACTAAGGAGATGGAATCACTGATACCCTGCCACGGAACAGCCTCAAAAACTAGGCAGAGTGAGAAAAGCCAGACGCAAAAGGTCACGTCATGTAGGATTCCATTTACATGAACTGTCCCGAGTCAACAAATCCATAAAAAAAAAATAAGGTGAGTGGTTGCGGGGGCTGGACAGAAACAGAATCAACAGTGAATGGTCACAAGAGGTCTTACTCAGGGACAAGAACAGTTGGAAACCAATTTATGGAAACGGCTGCGCCACTCGGTGAATTTTCTCAAAAGCACTGCATCGCACATTTGCAGTGGGAGCAGTTTCTGATATCTAAAATAAGCCTTGGAAAAGCTATTTAAAAAGGGAAAGAAGGAAAGGAAGAAACAGCCAAAGAAAATAAAGAGTGAAAGGAGGTGATAATACCGAGTAAAGACATGACTTTCTTTCAGAGGATGTCGAAGCCATCTCTCCCGGCCAACGGCAGGACAGCCAGGGGCGAGTGGGCCTTGGAGGTGAGGCCCACGTGTCCGAAGGCCAGTGGTGCTGGGCCATCTCTCCCACCCTGCGGTAAGTCTGGCCAGTTAAAAACGTGTAACAAAACATCATGGTTCTTGGCTTAGGTGGCATTTTATCCACTCCCTCATCACCAGCTGATCTGAAGATCTCCTGGGTAGTTTATAGCATCAAAGATTAATTTTGCCAAAGAAGGAAGTAAATTCATCATGCAAGCCTTTTCAAAACATGCTAGTCAAGATGAGAAAGGAGCATGTAGCTGAGGGGTGCCTTGTGGGTGTCCACGAGTTCCGTCCGTCAGGCAGAACCAATCGACTGTGAGAGCGTCAGAGCGGTGGCTACCTCAAGGGGACAGCGAAGGGAAGGGTCGTAGGGAGCTGTCTGGGAGATGGTCTCTCTCTCGACCTGAGCAGTGATTCCATGGGTACCTACTGATGGGGCCGAACTCTTTAAATCTGGATGCTTTCTACACACCTTATATAAGTTACAGCTCAACAAAAAAGGTTTCTAGCTCTGCCCAGTGTGGCCCAGTTTGTTGGGCATCATCCCACACAGCAAAAGGTTGCCAGTTCAATTCCTGGTCAGGGTTCACGCCTGGGTTGTGGGTTTGGTTCCCAGGTAGGGTGTGTACAAGAGGCAACCGATGGATGTTTCTCTCTCACATTGATGTTCCTCTCCCTCTCTATCTCCCCCCTTCCCCTCTTTCCAAACATAAATAAATAAGATATTTTTAAAGGTTTTTAAAAGTAAAAACATAGTATAGGGGCCGATGTGATACATTATACATACGGAGGTGGACAGGTGAGTGACAGAGCAAAACCAGCAGACGGCGCTGGTGAAACCTGAGAGGTGGGGACCTGGCTGGACTCTCTGCAGGCTTTCGACTTTTCTGCACGTTTAAAATTTTGGATAAACACGAAAGTTCACATGTTGTATGATTCTGTTTATGAGTAAAGCAGATTTGGGACTGCCAGGGGCTGGAAGGAGGCGTGACTGCTAAGGCGTGTGGGGCTTCCCTCGGGTGAAAGAATGTCTTGCGCTGCACAGAAGTGGTGGCTGCCTGGCGCCGAGAAGGTACTAAATGCCACTGAATCATTCACTCCCGGTGGTTATTTATGTTAGGCCAATCTCACTTCAATAAAAAAAAATAGGGAAATTCTACAAAACTTTGGGGTAATAAAACAAATAATGATATTCTCTTCTGAAAAAAAGAAAGGAAGAGAATAAAGATTAGTCTTCATGCAGTCTTTGAAGTGTGGTCCCTTTTTCCGAGTTTGTTCATTCAAAATTAAGAAACAGTTCAAAATTATCTCCCAAATACATCCCTGTTAGTTTTCAGTCACAACTCTAAGCAAGTAAACTGAGAGAGAGAGAGCCTTATTTACACACACACACACACACACACACACACACACACACGAGGAAAGGTCAGACACACCAAAATGTTAACAGCCGATGGGTCTCTCTGGTGGTGGAATTCGGCATGACTTTAATTTGCTTCCTTATGCTTGTTTATCCATCCTGAAATGTCCATAGTGAACACATATTACTTTCATTAGGAGAAAAAAAGAACACGCCCCAAAAGCTGCTTTCATTTAGGAAAGAACACACCATCCCAGCAGCATGACTGTGGGAGTGGAGTCACGAGAGGAGCTGGGTATGTGGCGGGGGGGGGGGGGGGGTGGAGGGAAAGGGGGCAGGCAGGGTGGGCGCTGAGCAGGAAAGGCGGGAGGTGGCCCAGTAGCCTAGGGCAAGGAAGGAGTGGAGGGGAGGGTGCCTGGCAGGGAACAGACTTCCCACTTGTCTTTCCTGCCCCATTTGCCACCCCCAGCCCACCCAGTTCCTCAGGTCTCTGGGCTCGGGTACGTGGACACCTGGGTGGTCAGAGGGAGGCACAGCCATGGCTGGCCCCGGGGACAACACTGGGACCAGCCAGACCTGTCCTCCTGCAATACCCACTCCTCTTAGTCACCCCCTGGGTAGGGAGGCAGATGAAGTGCAGATTGCCTGGTTAAATTTGAATTTCAGGTAAACGATAATTTCGTAGTATAAGTATTTCCCAAATAGTACATGAGACATACTTATACCAAAAACAATTTTTATTTGTGTTCTGAAATTCAAATTTAATTGGCTGTCCTGTATTTTTATTGAATATCCACTAAATCTGGCAACCCCACCTTCAGGATACTGCTGGGGCCAGCTCTGTCACTAACTAGTCACCCGAGCCCTCTCTGAACCTCAGTTTCTCAGTTTCTCCAAAATGGGTATGCACTCAACTGCACCGAGCTGGTGGAGTTTGCATCTTAGCAGCTCACAGTTTGAGTGCGGCTCCAGTGTCCCGCAGGGGACAGAACCCTTCGGAGAACCTGCCGCTCAGGACCCCCATTTTCCAGAGAGGAAGAGGAAGCTGAGGCACAGAGAGGGAAAGTGATTTTCCCAGCTACGGTCTCTCTCCCCTCTGAAACGGGAGGAGGACCATGTGAGTCTGGGTAGTGGCTGTGGCCGAATGAGAAGAGTGAGCGATGACACTGGTAATGGTATTGAGCCCAGCACTGCACCTGCATAATGTATCTCGTCGACTTTTTACAGAGGCTTGGGCGATAGGGACGGGGTCGCCCCTACCCCTACGGAGGGGATCACATGCACAGAGAGGTCAGGAGACTTGCTCAAGGTCACCCAGTAAGTGGCAAAGAGGACCCTAACCATGGGATCCTCCTGAGGCTGTGGTTCTCTCCCAGGGCCCGCAAGCTGCAGGAACTTAGCGCCTGCCCGGGAGAGGGGCTGGTGTTAATAGCCATAAGGAGGTTCCTCCTCATCTTTCCACCTCGGCACTGTTGACATTTGAGGTTGAGTCACTGGGTGGGGGAGGGGTCCTGTGTACTGTGGGGTGTTTAGTAGCACCTACTAGATACCCAGCCACTGCACTTCCCCAGTCGTGACAGCTAAAAATGTCCCCAAATATGGCCACATGTCCCCTGGGGGCAGAACGACCCTAGGTGGGAACCTCTGGTCAGATGAGACCCTGGTCCTGAGGGGGTTTGGAGGCTCAGTTGGGGGGGCACCCAGGTGGGAGGTGGGGGGTGCTCACACTCTGCATCTTGGCCTCCGTGTCCACGATGTTCTTCTCCACCTGGTCGGCATTCTTCTGCAGCTGATCGATCAGCTCTGACAGCTCCTTGTTGGAGATGCTGCAGGGCAGGAGGGGAGGAGGTGAACCGGAGGGCTGGGGGGCAGGGGCCACAACCCCACGCAGGCCCTGGCCACCCAGGTTGTCCGGGGGCCCAGGCTCTGAGAAGCAACTGCCCAGTGAGCCTCAGGTGGAGCCAGGCTGTGTCCCAGGGTGAGGTCACTAAAGCCACAGAAACAGACGGCATCTGGTGAGGGAAGCCAGCCCACTCTGCTCACTCCCTCTAATGCTTCTGTTTTGCCATGTTCCATTCTTCCATGCTTTTTTATTGAGATACAATTCACATACTATAAAATCTACCCTTTTAGAGTATATAATTCTTTATAGAACAGAATCATAAAGTATATAAAAGTGCTTTTTAGTATGTTCATGAAGTTATATAACCATCATCACTGTCTGATTCCAGAACACTTTCATCATCCCCAAAAGAAACCCCATATTCTTTTTGTGGCTGAATGTGGGCTCCCATTGCATGGAGAGCCCACACTGTGTTTATTCGTCCGTCAGCCAGTGGACATTTGGGTTGTTTCCATCTTTGGCCATCACAAACCATGCTGCCGTGAAGGAGATTCTGTGCAGGCACCCTTATTGTTAATTACCTGTTACTTTTCTTTCAGCCTACAGACTCTTTTTGTATTTAAACAAATTTGCTAAAAAGATGAACCTGAGTTTCACATTGTAAGCAGAAAACTAGAAACCCTTGCCATAAATGGAGGTGACCACCAAGTAGAAGGACAGCACGAGGTTCTGGCTGGATGCTGAGTGGCCTTCTCACCTCAGGACCAAGCCCTGCCCGCTCTTGCTTAACAGCAGAGCTCGGCGGTTACCACAGCTGAGTCAGAGCTGTGTTAGCACCAAGCGGAGACTTTTTCCTGGATGCTCTCAGAGCATCTGAGAGACTTGAAATCGGAACAGCTTTCCTGAGAAGCATATCTGCGTTCCACCCTGGTGCAGAAATCCCAAAGTCCCATCCCATACCACTCTGGCAACACTATCAGGGTAGCAAAGACCTTAGCCCTGGTATCAGATGTGGGTTCTGGCTATGTGACTTGGCCGAGCTGCTGTAACTCTCTGTGCCTCTGTTTCCGCTGTGAGATGGAATAATTTTACCCTTCTTGGTGGAGGGGGTGCGGTTGTTATGGATGGGAATGTGGTTATACAGGCAAAGAGGTGGTTTGCAATTATTGTTGTTAAGGAGCCTTACCGATCCTTGTCCAGCCCCACCCCACCTTTGCTCTTGTTTTCTTTAAACAAAGGAAGAAACGAAGACCAGAGAGGGAAAGCAACTGGGCCAATGTGGCCCAGCCAGTCATATGGTCAATTAGTCCCCAGTCTCCATCAAAAACCCTTCTGTACAGACTCCATGGTGGGGCCTGAACAGCCAAGCACCCAGAAGTTTCATTCCACCTGCACTCATTAAACACCTACTGTGTGCTAGGCCCAGCACTGCACACAGACATAACCTCACCTTCTGAGAATTCAGCCCCTAGACAGGGAAGAAATCAGCATTTACAGCAATAGTCACGAGACTGAGGCAGGTGTGGTGGCTGGGGATGACCAGGGAAGCCTCCTAAGTGGCTGGGTGGGGAGAGGGTGACCAGCGAAGGCTTCCTGGAGGGGATGGTGGTGGCTAGGTTCTAAAGGACAAGGAAGAGTTGGGTTCTTGGGCAGAAGGCTCCAATGAGAAGAGGCCATGGAAGAGGTCCTGGGAGTGTCCCTTCGGCTGGCCTAGGGCAGGGCTCTTGACCCTCAAGCAGAGGGGGCTGCCAGCATCTCAGAGTGGAATTCCTCAAATCAAGGCCTGCGACCCACCTCCTGTGGCATGAAACCTGAACATTCCCAGGGATAACCCAGACTTTCTGAACATGGATCTCCAGAGCTGGGCCCAGGACGCTGTATTATTGCTGCTGTTGTTTCTACAGGTTCCCCAGGGGAACCTAATACCCTCCAGAGTTTGAAGTCCAACACTGCAGGTACTGCTGGGATGGGGGGATGTTGGGAGGCAGAAATGGGGGCAGCAAACAGAAGCTGTGAGTCTGTCCATCCCTGTCCCAAAGCTTGTCTGAGGGTCTGCTCTGTGCCAGGCCTGGGCACACAGAGATGGGGCGGGCGGGGCGGAGGGGGGAGCAGGGGGTGGGGCGAGTACAACTAGACCTAAGCCACACCCTCTACAAAGTCAACCAAGGAGGCAGCCTTTCCCAAAGTGGCGTCCCAGGAATCCCAGTCACTCTTTCAGAATGAAGCCTTTGTCAGTCAAGGCAGTTAGGAAAACCCAAACCCCTCCATAAGTTCGGGAGTCAGTAAAGGCCCTGAGAAGTCCTGCAGTAGAGAAAGCTGGTACTCACTGCAGTGGCCGGAAAGGCTGAGCAGAGGGGACTGTGGATAGAGGACCTGGATACGGAGGGGTGAGGGCTGGGCTGCTGACCAAAACCCACTGCTCTCACTCCCTGGCTAGCAGACTACCCGGGGAAAAGGAGCACTTCCAGGCCCCTCAGCCGCACCCAAGCCACTGACCCCCAGCCTGGCCTGCTGAGAGGTGGCAAATCTCAGTACAAATATTTAACCCATGACTGTGTGGTCTGCCACCAGGAACCTGCAGTGTGGGTTAGGTGGGGGCCTTCGTCTCTCTTGGGCCTGGGCCCAACCCAGCTCCCAGTCCAGCCCCTTCGATGGTTGGGGCAGGTGTAAAGAAAGCACCTTCTGGATCCACGCTGACTGGCCCATTATTCTAGTTTCAGCCCAGAACCGGAAGGGGGCGTGGGGCAGAGAAGAGGATGGAGACAGCCAGCGCCGGGACCTGGGCTCCAAATGGAGAACAGAGGGGGGCTCGGCGGGAGCTTTCGGTCACAAAGGCCTGGGCTCCTCCAAGTCCTGTTGGGCTGTTTAGTGTTTGAACCATCTCAGGCAAGCACTTTACCCTTCACATGCCTCAGTTTCTCCATCTGTGTGATGGTAATCTGATAGTTACAGACATCAGATGGGTTTGAAGGCACCGCCCCAATAGTATCCTTGCCCTAATTTCCCAGGGGAGGTTTGTATGCCCCTGTACGGGTGAGGAAACCAAGGCTGAGAGACATCAAGGCACTTGCCCAGGGTTGCACAGCTCGTGAACGCGGAGCCAGGATGCTCTCCTAGCGCCATCTTGCTCTAGAGGCCACATGATCCATCAGTGGGCTAACAGCTACTCGTGGGAAAAACCACATGAGCCAACATATAGCAACAACCACCATCACCATAACAGTGTGAGCTCAGATTTACTTTCCACATGCCAGGCTCCCCACCCCTTCTTCCTCAATCTCCATTATAACCCTGTGAGGTAGGCACTGGCCCAGTGGGTAATCCTTTTTTATCATCCCCACTTTACAGATGTGAAAACCAAAGACCAGAAAGGTTTAGTAACTTTCCCAAAGTCACACAGTAATTAAATGTCAGAGCTAGAATTCCAACCCAGGCAGGCCCCTTGTCCAGGCCATTAACAATCCTGTGTGACAATTGTGTAAGGGCTCTCAGCCCATAGTACACACTTAACAGACTGACTTAGAATGCCCAGTGCCCCAAACCACAGTTGGGTACCACTTCCGCCCCTAGGATGGCAACAATCAAAAAGACAGACAAGAACAGTTGTCAAAAAGGACGTGGAAAACCAGGACCGCCACACACTGCTGGAGGGGGTGCAAAATGGTGCAGCTACTTTACAAAATAGTGTAGAAGTTCCTCAAAAAGTTAAATATAAAGTTGCCATATGACCCAGCAATTCCACTCCTTGCTACCTACCCAAGAGAAATGAAAATGTAAGTCCACAGTAAAACTTGAGCACAAATGTTCATAAAGCACTATTTACAAGAGCCAAAAAAGTGGAAACAACCCAAATGGTCATCAGCTGATAAATAACAAAATGCGGTCTAGCCCTGGCCACTGGCTCAGTTGGTTCCAACATTGTCCTATAAACCAGAAGGTCGAGGGTTCAGTTCCTGGTCAGGGCACATGCCTGGCTGTGGGTTCTGAGAGGTTGTGGTGCGTATGAAAGGCAACTGATCAAATGCTTCACTCTTGCATAGATGTTTCTCTCCCTCTCTTTCTCTCTCCTCCCCCACTGTCTAAAAAAAATCAATAAGCATCCTCAGATGAGGATAATAAAATATGTGGTCTAACCACACATGGAATACAATTCAGCCAAAAAAGGAATGAAGTATTAATACATGCTACGATACTGAGAAACCCTGAAAACATTGCACCAGACACAAAAGGTCTCCTATCGTACGGTTCCATTTGTCTGAAGTGTCCAGAACAGGCAAATCCATAGAAGCACAAGGTAGATGAGTGGGTGGCAGGGGCTAGGGAGGGGGAGTGACTGCTGAAGGGTGACGGGTTTCTTTCTGAGGTGATGAAAATGTTCTAAAATTGATTATGGTGATGACTGTATAATTCTGTGACTACACTAAAAACTGTTGAACTGCTTATTTTAAAGGAGCAAATTGCATAGTATGAGTTCTATTTCAATAAGGCTGTTTCTACAAACAATTGGCAGCTGTCGTTCATAGGTCATAGGGATTTTTCCCACTTCCCCCAGCCTCTCTAGTCAGCCTCTTCTATGCTCTTTTGCTCAGAGGCTGGGCCAGCTCCAGCTCCCGCCCCCCTAACCCCCACAACCCCCACTGCCTGGATGATGCTTGTTGAGTGATTAGATAACCTGACCATAGTCCGTCCGCCAGAAAGCAGGGCGGAGCTGAGGTCAGAACTCAGACCTCTGGAGCATGGTCCCAACACTTTAGCCCTATGGATTTGGGGTCCTGCATTCCTCCTGCAATCAGGCTAGCCACGGAGCCAGTGTGTCCCTGTGACAGCTGCAGAGCCCCATGCCAGGGGTGCAGGAATGCAGTGGTTAGGGAACCCACAGGGAAGGGGTGCAGATCCAGGAGGGCTGGGAACTGGCTGGGCAGGTCCAGCTTTTCATCTCATTAAGAAGCCACGAGGGGCAGCCAGACATGGCACCTGAGGGCCATCAACCCAGCTGATGGGAGATCAAGATACAGTCCTTCCCCATCATCCTTATCCCAGTCCTGTCCCATCCACGCACTCACCTGGCACCTCCACCCACTCGGGCAGGGAACCGGATCTAAGTGACATGTTGGGTGAGGGACATGCCTAGCCCTCCCTCCACTTACTCAGAAGTTTAACCTGGACACAGGTGATGCAGGTTGTGGCCGTAGGCACTGGAAGTGGCCTCGGAAGTCATCCAGCCCCACCTGCTCATTACACCGATGAGCAAAGTGAGGCCCTCAGATTTGAAGGCACCTGCCCAAGGTCACACAGCGGGCAGTGGTGTCTGGAGCCAGACAGGTTCAAGTCCTGACCGCACCAACCATCGGTGTAACCTTGGAGGGGCTATTGATATTTCTGAGCCTCAGTTTCATCATCTGTAAAATGGGGGTGGCACACTATACCTACTTCAGTGAGGCAGGTGGGGGAGGGCCACTTCTGGAAACACCAGAACTCACTTTCAAAGGCCACTTTGGGTTTGAGGACTGAGCTGGAGGTTCGGAGCAGCATCTGAGGGGCCCAGAGCAGGCCTGAGACTCAAACTCACAAGTGGCGTGTCACTGCTGTCCCACCAGCCCCTAAGCAGGGTCAGTACACTGAAGGCACCAAATAAAGGACTTGAATCGCCTAGCATAATGCAGGGGCTCCAAAATGGTGACAATGACATTTGTCCATGCAAGACATATTCACTGTGCGAATTTTATTCCCCTCAGGGGTTGCCATTCAAAACAGAATGAAGCCCTTACGTTGCTCCTGGAACTGAGTGCATGGGGTTCTTCCCTGGGGACCCCGTTTCCCTCCTGGGGATCCCCACTTGCTTCCTTCAGAAAACCAGCAACTTCATAGTGAAAACAACAAGGTTAACGTCAGCAGGGAGAAAGCGCATCGACGTGGCGGGACTCCCGCTGCTGGCGCCGAGCAGTACCCAGGGTCATGCCCACAGCACCCTTCCCAGAACATGCGCCCTCCCTCTCACTGCCAGGAGCCAAGAGACAAACGCAAATGGAGGGCTGGCCGACAAAACACGTCCCCAGAAGCGTCCCGGTCACAAGGGACTGGGGCACCATCGGACAGGAGAAGACTGAGGAGACATGACTGAATGGGACATGTGATCCTGGAACAGAAAATGGACATTAGGGGAAATGAGGAAATTAGAAAAAAGTCTAGCCCTGGCTGGTGTTGCTTAGTGTTTGAGTGCCTGCCTGCAAATCAAAGGGTCGCCAGTTTGATTCCCAGTCAGGCCACATGCCTGGGTTGTGGGCAGGTCCCCAGTGGAGGGCGAGCGAGAGGCAACCACACATTGATGTTTCTCTCCTCTTCCCCTCCCTTCCCCTTTCTCGAAAAATAAATAAATAAAATCTTAAAAAAAGAAAAAAGTTTATAGTTTAGTTTTTTTTTATTCTTTCTAGATTTCTAGATTTTCCAGTAAACCCCTATAGAAGCAGATGCTTCTGAGTGATGAGGCCACCAGGGTGCCCACCTGTGGACAGGTGTGGAGGCGGTGCGGTGCTATGGACCTGGACCGAGACACCACCTGATAAAAGCTTATGCAACCCAGAAGTCAGCTGTCACCAGAAACAGTGCCCTCAGCCTGGCCCAGGGTGCAGGTAGGTTTCACAAGCCAGGTGAAGTCACCACACAGGCAGATTGGGGTCATTTCTCCAGAGAACCAGCCTGGTTTTCTTCTCCCCGCCTGAGGAAGCCGGGGTCTGGCACGAGTCCAGGAGGGCCCAGGTCCTGTCCAAGGCACTACCGGCAGCCCTGTTTTCTCAGCCTGGTCTGTGTATGAGACTCCAGGCACCAGGAGGGAAAAACAGGGTGCAGGCTGGCCGGGGGTGCTGCCTGGCACTGCCTCAGAGCCATGGGGCCAGGCTTGAGGACACACTCAGGCATAAACAAGGGCTTTTTGGGCCCGAGCCCACAGGTGCCAGCCCGGAACAGGTGCTTCTTTGTGTCCCGGGATGTACTGAGAGCGCTGGGACTGTAGGGAGAGAGTCTGTGAGCCTCACAGGGCATCGGGTAGCCCGGCTCTGTCCCTGGGAGTTAGAAATTCAGTAACCGTAGTCTGACCTGCTTTACAGGTGGCCACTCACAGCAGCAGAGGTTGGCTGCAAAGTGGGGAGCTGGGACTGAACTCAGGGCCGTGTGACAAATGGTGTGGCCCAGGACAGCCCATTATCTCACCGTTGAACCCTCAGGAATGTGGGGACAGAGATGGCAACTGAGGTCACTGTGGATGCTTCACACGGACAAAGAACACAGGTGTCTCAAGGGACCCTTTAGGGTTCTCTTCTTGCTTTAGTTTTCTGCGATGCCCTCGTCCTTTTCCTCACGATGGCTATATGCAGTTATAACCCGGTGGTTCAGCGCCCAGACTAAAGGCAGACATCCTGGGTTTGAATCCTGACTCGGTCCTTTTAAGCTGTCAATTACATAGCCTCTCTGAACCTCAGTTTCCCTATTTGTCAACGCGGGTCAGGGCAGTATCGCACACCACAGGACGGGGCGGGGTGCGGGTTGAGAGAACAGACAGAATGTGCTGCCTCGGGGGAGCCTGGGTGCTCTGCTTCCACCTGCGGCCACCGTTCAGGGCTTTGGGCTCCTTTTAAGGAGCCGATAAAAGCCCACAGCCGAGGCCTGGCATCAGAGCCCAATGGCACTAAGGAGCTACAACAAAGACCCTAGGACACCAACATCATTCACACTGATGTTCCTTCAAGCCCAGACACGCTCTGGGGCGTGGAGAATTCACAAGTAACCTCAATATTTGGAAATGTCTCCTCCAACCCCTGTAGGGAGAGGCTGGTGCACAGATATGGGTAATGAGGCTGCTGGGCAGATGAGGATCCCAGGCCCAGCCCAGCTGAACCACCTTCAGTTTGGGCTAAGGATTGCCTCTGCCGGTTTGGAGATTGGAGGGGTACAGGGTGTTTCCATGATGGGGTTTCTGCTGCTCTGAGAACGCTCCCCTGTCTGCGGGAGGGAACCGCAGAAGGCAGGGTGGGGAGGGCCTGTCTGCCCAGTTGTTCAAGCAGAACCTCAAGCACTGCCCTGATCTCCACCCCTCCTCCCCTGGTTCCACCTGGTTCCAGCTCTCCGTGCTTCCATCCTCCTTCTGCCCCTGTGGCTTCCACCTGATCTCGGTCACCACCTCTCAGCTGGACCAGTGCAGTGGCCAGGCCAACCGTCTCCCTGCACCCACCCCTACTCTCACCTCCCTGAGCCGACTTCTGCACACTTGTCGGAGAGATCTTTCGACAGTGCGATCAATCACACCACAGGCTTCCAACTCACCAGTGCTCCCAAACACTCTCAGAACAGAGCCCACACTCCTGCCTGGGCCCACAAGGCCCCCAGGACCAGTCCCGCCTGCCCCCAGCCCTCGTCCCTGGGCTTGGCCTCACTGCCTGAGTGTGTGGAGCTCACCCCTGCTTCCAGGCCTTTGTACTGGGCATGGCCTCGGGATCTCTGCTCATGGGTCACCTCAGGACCATCCTGGCTGAGACTCAGTCTTCCAACCACAAGTGCCTGTTGTTCCATTTGGTCTCTCTGCCTCCTCCCTGGACTCTGCAGCTACCTGAAGTACCTGTCCCCAGGAGAGACTCAAGCCCTCTAAGGACACCGTGAATGGCCAACCCTCCAGCCCACAGCAGAGCCACCTTTGCTGGCTGCCTTCAGCTCTCCTTGTCCAAGTCACGCTGCACCAACTGGTCCATTCTATCTGCCTGCAGGGAGGGAAGCTGAATCAGCCTGGTGTGTGGGCTTGGGCAAGTTCCTTTGCCACACTATACCTCGGTTTTCTCGTCTGTGAAATGGGGATAAGAATCAATCCCACCCTATAGGATTGAGACAATTCAAGGAGATGATCCTTGTAGAACACCTAGGACATAGCTGTCATGTTCCAAAGGCTCAGGGTTGCTGGGGCTTTTGTCTGTTTCGTTCACTGCCATGCCCACAGCGCCCAGCACAGAGCTTGTCCCAGCAACAGTCAAACGAACCACTGGTGTTTGGAGCAACAATGCACGTTATTTCACTGCCTGGCCTCAATTTCCTCAACCGCACAGCAGGCTTATGGCATCGCCTGGCCATGTAGCAAACGGAAAGACACATCCAACAGGCGGGAGACGTGCCAGGGCAGTGGGCGCGACGTCACTGAGCTCAAGGCCACCACTGTCCAAGAGAGACAGAATGTGCCACGTGTGTAGTGTAATTTCTAGTAGCCACATGGAAAAAAGTCAAAAGAAACAGGTACACTTAACTTTTATGAGGTATTTTATTCAACCTATCTAAATATTATATTGACAGGTAGCCAAAAGAACAGCATTATTAATGAGATATTTTATTTCATTTTTTCTCATTGGACATTACTTCATATTTATTGAGCATCTACTATCTATGACCCACACTAAATCCTGCAGACACAATAAATGATGAACAAGGCATACTATGATAATACCTGACCTCATGGAGTTAACAATCTAGAGAAGTAACAAGATATTTCAGATTCCTTTTCTTACACTAACTCTTCAAAGCCTGGCATGTAGTTTTCACTTGCAGCACACCTACTGTGTTCAAAGCACATCTCACATGGCCACTGCATGGCACAGTGCGGCTTGAATGATTCTAAGGCCTCTGGACCCCTTTGCTTCAAGCCCATAGTGACTATCAGGTTTGCCCCAGTGAAGCTGATACATGCTTAGAACATCTATCTGCCTCCCTCCGTGCCTGGTACCTAGGGTCACGTAGTAAATGGTCATTCCTTCTGCTCCCTGCCACCTCCCTACAGACCCACACAGCCTGGCCAGATGCCTGCCCAAGGCCAGGTTTTGGCTGCCTAACTTCAAAACAATTCAATGCTCCTATTTTGCCCAGTAGAGCATGGTGCCTGGGTGTGGCCCTACCGGGGAACGCCGAACGTAGCTGAAAGCCCAACACCCTTTCCCAGACCCGCAGAGCTGCAGCATCCTTACCCACAGGCCCTGGGGCAGAACTGGGGGCCTTTGGCTTGCTCTCCAGCTCCCCTCCCTCCAGGCTGGGAGGACTTCCCCTTTCCTGAACCGCCACTCTGGGCAACAGATCACACCCCAGTGACTGCGCCAGCTATTTCTTCTGGCCCCACACTGTTCAACTTGCTCTTGTTTTCCGTGTGTAGGGATGGGAACCGGTAGGGACGGGGCATGTCTGGTGGGGACAGATCTCCCTCCCTGGCCAGAGCCACCTTGACTTCCAGGCCTGAGTCAGTCCCCACGGTCCAGCCTTTGATCACCTCTCCAGTTCCACCCTCATGGGCTTAATTCTGCCTCAGTGGGTGTGCTCAGGAGCAGGAGGCGTCAGCCATGGAATGTCTGGAATGTAAAGGAGTGCACACCTCTCCCAGAACTAACCTTGCCCCTCCCAGAGCCCAGAGAAGGGTCATAGCCTCCTGCTGGCCACCGGCATCCTCTTCTGGGTCCTGCCTGCCTCCAGGGCCAGCCAAGGCCTGAGCGGCTCCCTAGAAACCTCCAGACCTGGCCCCAGTCTCCACCTTCTTTAAACACTACCTGGCTGAGAACAAAGGCTTGTCACTCCCGGACATGTCCTGTCCCTGATACAAAGGCCCACACAGTGGGCACTCAGGAAATGATTAGTGAATAAGAACAACTAAACACTAAGAGCACCTACTAGGTGCCTGTTGCCCGCTCAGTCCTTTCATGCATCGTGCATTGAAATCACGGGCCCAGGAGACAGGCACCCTACAGTCTTAATCCTGCGCATTAGGCTATATAAACTTGTTGACAATAAGGACTTATTCATCTTTTGGGGGCCCTTCTGTAGCCCTTAATTCCAGTCCTTGAATAGGCTCGGGGCTCAATAAATAGGTGTCGCATTGAGCAGACATTTTATAGCAGTCAACAATGCCTGTCTCCCCATTCTCTAGATGAAGATAACTGAGGCTTAGAGGGGTTAAGAAACTGCCTAAGGTCACAGAGCTGGGAAGCAGTGGTGCCAGAATTTTCACAAGCTCCAGATTCACCTCCTCAGAACACGGGAACATCAATACAGACCCACAGAGGGGGAGACATCGGGAGGCCTGGGGAAGGAGGATGATGCGGCAAGGTGTTCACCACCCCGGGGAGACAGTGATTCGCATCTTGTCGACATCTTCATTAGTGCAATTAATCCCAGTGGCTGGGTAACAATCAGTGGTGGTGATGACTGAGGCTGAGTCATTTTCCTAGGAAGATACCAGGTTCCCACCTGTTCCTCTAAGCAGGCCTTTGCAGGGCGTGGAAGGGACAGGCAAAGAGGGAACGCCTCCTGGGACCACGCCCTCCCTGGTGCCTGACCCGGCTTCCTGCTTTGATCCTTGTAACAACCCATGGGTACTATTATTGTCCCACTGCAGATGAAGAAACTGAGGCTGGGGAGGAGGGGCGACTTGCCCAGGGCCACAGTGTTAGGCAGTGTCTACAGTGGTGACTGCTGCTACCCCACATGGTTTTCTAGATCATCAATATTTTAAATGCACAATTATTGCTGAATAAATTTTCACCCCCACCCAACTCCCTCTCATACCTCTGCCCTTCTTACAGGCTCCGGGATAGGCCCTTCTCCATTACCAAGCCCATGCAGACAGGCGTTATTGAAGATGTGCTAGAAATTATCTGTTTAACTTAACATCTACACATTGAGCCCCAAGCCTAGGCAAGTCCAGGTTGATAACCTCATATGTAGGATTAAGAATAACTGTAATTACAAAGATTCAAAACACCTGGGTCAGGGTTTTTTTTTTTTTTCCCCTCATTTGCTCTGTCCTTTCAGGCTTTATATCCTAATTTTAATTGTGAAACTATAGCTGAATCCACTAAAATGCAAGAAAAGAGTACAAAGAAAACAAAGAGGAAGCATAATAAAAAGGAATATAAAACAATATGTCAGGAGCAGGTCCAAATGCATCAGTCATTACAACAATGTAAATGAGTTACACTCACCTGTTAAAAGATAAAGATTCTCAGGTGAGAACATGAAAATAAAAGTCACCTCTAGGCCATTTTATTTTATAAGACACACCTGAAATAAGATGCTATGGGGAGACTGAGAATGAAAGAATAGAGGAAGACAGGCCAGGCAACTGCTACTGAAAGGAGGAAGCAGGTGCCTGTGACTCGGAGGCGTCTTGGAGCACACGGCGGCGGGCGGTGTGAACGCTGGGCTGGCCGAGAAGTCCCTTACGTTGCTTTCCGCAAGATGGCTTTAGTGGTGCTTAGCTGTCTTTAACTTCATTCCAAACAATTCTGTTAGAATGTGTTGTAACAGCTGTCACCTCAGCGTGCATTAAAAATAAACTTATCAAAATTGGTGAATTTTTGTGCAGCCATTTTAATATTGAAGATGGAAGAAAATATGCAACTTTTTCAGTGCGTTGTGCTTTATTATTTCAAGAAAGGTAAAAACACAACTGCAGGGCAAGAAAAGATTCGTGCGGTGTACGGATAGGGTGCTGTGACTGACCAAACATGTCAAAAGTGGTGTGTAAAGTTTTTTAGTACTGTTGACATTTTGTCCAAAAAAATTCTTTGTTGTGGGGCTGTCTCATGCATTGGAAGATGTTTGGCAGCACCCTTGGCCCCTACCCACTACAAGCTCGTAGCAGGAGATAGCTGACATACTCAAAATAGCCAAATCAATACCGGAAAAAACGTAATGGACTTTTTGGCCAACCCAGTATGTGGTTTACCCCGCTGGCTGCCCATCAACAGACTGAAGTCTGGGCCCCACCTCAGAGACCCTGACTCAGTCTTCAGCCGGGCCTGGCCATCGGTTTTCAAAGCCGCTCAGATGATTCTAATGTGCAGCCAGGGTGGGGGTGAGAAAGTGACCCCCAGCAACGTGTCACCAGACTAGGGGAGCAGAGTGAGGACACGTCCTCGTCTCTACAGGAAGGAAGTCTTGTGAGAAAGCAGTACACAGGAAGCACCCAATAAATACCAGATTGATTGGCCAATCAACTGATACTCTCCCTACAGAAACTTTCATGGTGATGAGGCAGTAAATTTCTCCACGCCCAGCTGTCCGAGCTGGGGAAGTAGATCCTACATTGAGACGGCTGTTGGTGTAGTGAACACGGCTCTGTGTCGTGGCCTAGTCTGCTTCCGCCCAGGGAAGGACACCCCAACTCTGGCCCGTGCCAGGCGTGTGCTTCTGGGCTCTTGTGACAGACACACACAGAAATTCAAGCCACTTTTGGTGACACTAGGGCATATCCTGAAGATTTCTGCAAGGTTTAATTGGGGCTTAAGCAGATCTCGACACCCGTGGGTGTTAGGGCAGCATTCCTGGCTCAAGACCACTGGACAAGGAATAGAGGTCTCCATTTATTAAGCACCTACTACATGCTTGATGCTTTACGCACATTATCTCCAGCCCTCTCCACAAGCCTCCAATTTGCAGATTAGAAACAGACCTTCCACCACTGTTTAGTAAGCACCTACTATGTGCTCAACACCATTCAGGGGGTTTGGAAGCGACCATGCAGCATGCAAAGTCCCTGCCTTCATGAGGCCTGTACTCCAGTGATGAAGAGAGGGGCCGAGAAGGGCAGGAATGTGGCTGTGGCACAGCTGACAAGGGGCCTGGAAGGCAGGTTCTTGGCCCCCACACCCAGGCTTTTCCTACTCTGTCCTCCTTGCCTGCCCCCATCCTCGCCCATGGGCCTCGGGTTTTCCCTTGCTACTACAGGGGTTTGGTTGCTCATTTTATAGTTGAGAAGAGTCAAGCTCCTTTTGCGGGGCAACGGAATTGGGGCTCTCAATGTTCTTAGTGGCACAGACTCAGAATCTTCCTCAACCTTCAACGGGAATCCAAGTCCCCACGCCCTGGATGGAGAAAACCTGAAAAGGTATGGGTGTGCAGTCTGAGCCCAGCATCTGAAGCAACAAAGAATTCTGCACATGCCCTGGCTGCTATGGCTCAGTGGACTGAGTGCCAGCCTGTGAACCAAAGGGTTGCCAGTTCAATTCCCAGTCAGGGCACATGCCTGGGTTCTGAGCCGGGTCCCCAGTGAGGGGCGCGTGAGAGGCAACCACACATTGATGTTGCTCTCCCTTTAAAAAAAGACTGTTTCCTGCAGCTCTGCAGCCTTCCAGGGTCAGCGGGCAGTGGGTAGAGCTGCTGGCCACCACACTGGGTATGCGTCTATGTCACAAGACCTGACAAAATTCCTCTGCCCGGGAAAGAATGGACCGGCGGTCAGCTGGGGCACCACACCAGCAGCTTTCCTGCTCCCAGCTCAGAAGGCCCTGGTCAGAGCCGCTGAGAGTCCCTGGGCAGGTTACTGAAACTCTGACCCTCACCTGGAAAAGAGAGACGAGGGTAGTATTACCCAAGAAAGACGATGGGTATAATTTAGGGCAGTTGTACCAAGCTAGGACTCAACCTCAGAGACTCCTGTATATTCACACCTTTCCAAGTTTCCTTCCCCACCCCCCAAATTTCCATTTTCTCCCCATCCAGAACCTTCCTGCTTGCCCTCCATTCTTGCTCCCCATGCCTTGGGCACCCTACCATCCTGAAGCCACTTCTTCCTCCTCCCCTGAACCCCTTCTCTTCCTGCTGCCTGGATGCTGAGAGGCAGGACACTGGGCTCCCCTCCTGGGTCTTGCCCATGCGGTTCCTCTACCAGCTCTCCGTGTCCATCCCACCCATCCCTACGAAAAACCTGAAAGCCCAATGACCTAACTTGAACATGCAGAAAAGTCCTGAAAAGAATCCCACCACCATGATCCAGCTGATGTTCCCATGTCGCCAGATTTGCTTCAGATTTTGTTTAAAAAGAAATAAAATGTTATTGTTCACTATCCCTTAGCCCCCTCCTCAGGGATAGTGTAATTTTGGAGCTTCTGGTTGCTTCCAGAGCCTGTTTTACACTTTCAATACGTATCTGTGTCTGCGTCCAGAAACAGTGTATGGAATTGTGTTGTGCGCATGTTTTTAAAAATGTACACGGACGTACTCTTTGCATCCCCATCAACTTGCTTTGGTCTCGCAGCCTGCCTTTTCAGGTTTGTGCACACGAATGCACATCTCGCTGTCTCGTGCGCCTCGGTGCTTTCTCTTTGGGTCCTAGACACCCCCTCCTCCGGAAGCTCACCAACATGGCTCAGGGCCCCTTCGTCTCCACTGTCTCAGCTTCTCCTCCTGCATTGTTGCTGTTTACTAAGCTCATCGAGGTGACTGGGTGGGGGCAGGGGTTAGTAGGCACTCGCTGCTCTGGCCCTCGAATTTCCGTCCACAGATAAAACCTCGCCCTACCTTGGTTGGGGTGTGGGGCAGGGAGGAGGGGGTGTGCACGCATGAGTGCACTCCAGTGTGTGTGTTCCGGTGAGATGTTTAAGGAGGGAGAGACTCTTAGCTCACCCTTATTCATTCACTCAGCACGTGGACTGCACCAGCCGGTCTCTGGGGGAGAAAGACATTCATCTCCATCTGGTCACCGCAGAGTCCAAAGGCTGCTGCGATAAGAGCCACAGAGGAGATGGCAAGACCATAGAGGAGGTAGGTGGGTCTGCCCCAGCAGAGAGGTTAGGGAGGGCTTCCCTGAGGAACAGAGGAGAACCATGCAAGAGGAAGGCAAGTAAGCCAGGGAAGATGGGTGGGAAGAGCATTCCAGTCAGGGGAACAGTGTGGGCGAAGGCCTGATGGCTGGATGCAGTGTGGAAAGGTGAGGGAGAACAGTCCTCATTCATGTTGTGCAGGCAGCAGCTCCCAGAGCCTGAGAGAAAGGGAGCCTAGGCAAGGGTTAAAGCAGCAGGGGGACAGAATCAGATTTGCATCTTACACAGAGCTCACTGGGTGCCATGGGAAAAGGGGCTGGGGTGCTGGGATGGAAGCAGGAGCTGTGGAGAGACTACTACAGTGCCCAGGTAAGAGGGGCTGGTGGCCCAGTCTGGTCTGCTACCTCCAGAGGCAGGGAGAAGTGGGGGAAAGGGCGGGTCTCAACCTGCACACAGCTTCAGCCTTCCTGGAGATCGAAAGCAGCACCAGGGGCCTCCCTCCCCAGGCTCAGGAGGCTGCAACACAGAAGACCAAGCAAAAAGCAGAGAGAACAAAGACCAGAGGCTATTTCCCTCTCCAGCTGCCTAGACAGGCCGGGACAGGTAGGCTGGAAGATGGCAGGTGGCGGTGGCAAGATGGGAATCCTGGGTCCTCCTCCCTTGACAAGGGACCTTGGAAATGCTTTGGAGATGGCTTCTCCCCAGCCCCCAGGACCCTCCTGCTGCCCCTTCCTCTCCTCAGGCTGTTGTCTAGTAGTATGACTTGAGCTAAGCCCCTCCCCCAAAACTCCCTGTCCCCAGATGATTGCCCCTGACAATGCCTGAAATGCCACCACTATAATGCAGCCATCCTTAGTGGTTCAGCTGGTTCTGTTCTGAATCTGATTTATCAGGCCTCCTTCCCTCTGCTAAGAGAGGACTAGGCAAGTGAGGGCAAAGCCAGAGAGATGAGAGGAGCAAAGGGTTGCTGGGGCGGAGTTATCACATACAAAAGCCAATGGCAGGCCCAGGGCAGTGTCTAGTCAGCTGCCACCAGCCCCAGGTCCTGGTGGAGAGACCGAGCTTCCTTACCCAGGGACCCCTGAGCTCCCGGCATCAGCCATTGTGAGCTGTGAACCCAGGGTGAGTGCCTTTACTCCTGGCCTCAGTGTACACTTCTGTGAAACAGGCTGTCACCGCCAAGGGCAGGCGCAGTGGCCGAATGAGATGCTATAACATCCATGGCCATGCCAGGCATACAGTAGGTGCTCAAGAAATGGCTGGGCAGATCACTGCAATCCACTCACCCATATGGTTGGAGGGAGGCTTCGCAGACAGGGAAAGCCTCCCTATCAAATCATTCAGGCTTTCCCGCTGTCACTAATAAACGTGTGCATGTGTCTCTCCGTGTGTCTGCTTACGGGGGTGTGTGTGAAAGAGTCCATGTGAATGTTCGGGTGGGTGGGTGGGAGTCAGCTGACCGTATGCCCCACGCAGGCTCCAGCCTCCACAGTTGGAAGGAGACCAGCTGCCTGGTCAACTCTGGGCTGAGCACAGTCATTACCCTTAACAGCAGTATGTGATTAGTAACGTTGGCTGCTATGGTTTGCTAAGCACTCACCGTGAGCCAGGCCTGGGACTGGGTCCCTCATGCACATTTGACCTCACCAGCTGAAGGGTTGCTGTCATTGCTCCCATTTCACAGATGAGAAAACTGAGACTCGGCTTCGATGTTAAGTGACCTGCCCAAGGTCACACAGTTGAGGAGGGTCTTAAACTCACACCTGGCTATCAAATTCTGTGCTTTCAATCACCAAGAGGTGCAGGGTACCCCAGCTGGCTTCCGGGAGGGCACAGGTCCCTTTCACCAGCCTACCAAACCCTGCTTCCCACAGAGGCTCCCCCCATTGGGACCGAGCCATTCTCGCAGCAATCTGCCCAGGCAAGGGCAGGGAAGCAGGCCAGGCTGCAGGGTGCTTACTGGGGACCCAGGTCTGATTGGAAGAACAAGATTAGTCCCATTTTACAGATGAGAAATCTGAGATTCAGCAAGGTCAAATTTCTTTGCCAAAATCAAACAGGCAGAATTCAGTCTAACTCCAGAGCTGGATCTTAACCACTCCACTCCTTCCATGACAGGCTGGGCGCCTTCCCCGGAAGTCCTCCCTGATCTCCAAGGTCTCTGCTCTGACAACGCTCACTTCAGACCAGTTAGGGAGCGCCAGAGACACTGGGCTAGAAACAGCTGTCCAGTTTCATGTCTCGCTGGGGATAACCATCCCTGCTGGGCTCCCACCGCCCCCAAAACCCAGTCCTATACCCATACTCATAATTAAACAACTCCATCAAGTGCAGGAGATTGTCAACGTTTCCTCCACATCCACCCCTACCCCCCAGGAATGGCAGCCCTGGAACTGTGCAGTGCATACCCTCTCCAGTTCAGGCACACAGTAGGTGCCTTATCTGCATTTGCTCAATAGTTACATTCATTATAGCTGCCATGGATTGAGGCCTCCTATGATTCTTAACTCTTTCCTAAATTATTTCATTTAATCCTCATGCCGACCATATCACCAGGAAGGTAGTATGCTTGTGCCCATTCTCTAGGTAAGAGCACAGAGGTACAGAGAGGCCAAGCAGCTCATCCTAGATTGCACAGCCAGGAAGTAAGTAAGGGCTGGCCGGGGCAGCACTCTTAGCCACAGAGCAGGAAGGTGGGCGCAGATTTCCTCCTGACCCTCCCTGCTGGGTCGGACACTGTCCTCAGTGACCTGCACCATCAAGCCTGGCCCTGTCATTAGCTCAGGTGTGACCATCAGCGCCCACACCTGTCATTAGAACCAGGGTGACATGAGCAGCGGCGTTGCTCACACCCTGTCCCAGCCCTCCCCAGTTTCAGCTGCCAGAAGGCTGACACACAGGGAGGTGCAGTTTTCCCCATGCAGGCGCTCTGTGCACTGGTCTGCACTTGTGCAGTTAAGAGCTGTGACTGCCAGCATGTGATGGTCACAACTCCTGGCCCCTCCAGGGCCTCTCAGCTGGGGCGGTGATGCCGGCCCACTTGCTGTCTGGGCACCTTCCGTGTGCCAGGAGCGTTCTCTTTGTTATCACATTTGCTCCACCTTGTAACCCCTTGTAGGAGATATTAGCACCATTACCGCTTTGCAGATGAGGAAACTGAGGCTCCGAGAAATTCCATGACTTGCCCACAGCAGATGTGGCAAAGCCAGGATAAGAAGTGGGGCACTCTGCCCCAGGGCCAAGGCTCCTACCCACCAGGCCATGCTGAATCTCACTGGCAAACCCACATGCCTCCACACAATGGAGAAGAAACCCAGAAACTCGGGTAAAAGAATCACTTGGGGACCAGTGCCCATGACTTGTGACCACATCTCAGAGCAGTAAGTACAGGGCTAAGCACTGAGTGACACTTAAAAGATTCTTGTTGAGCGAATGGGGCAAGAGGCTGTCCCCCACACCATGACGCAGTCCATGAACTTGACCCCATGTCGAGGAAGTAAGGGGCAGAGCAGTGCACCCGGCTGGTGAGACTACTTGGAGAAGCACCTGGCACCTACTCAGGGCTTTGACCGTGCAAGGCCATGGGAGCCCAAAGGAAGTCTTTCACTTCATCCTGGGGAGACAATCAGGAAAGCTTCCTGCAGAAAGACACCTCTAAACTGAGATCTGAGATCAATCAGATCAGCCAACCAACGGCAGAGGAGTATGGAGAGGGGCAGGACCCAGCGTCCTTGCCACCCTAGGCCCTCAGAGTCCCCCACAGCTATAAAGGATGAAAATCCTTTCTTCCTACCCTCTGCTGAAGAGGCCAAGTCCCTCTCCGCTTGTTAGGTCCAAGCCCAGGCCTTGGGGGACTGGAGGCAGGGCAAGGCCTGGCCCATCTCCTGGTGTGTGGGTGTGTGCATGTGTGAAGAACTGGAGGGGCCCTAGTCTTGGTGGGGGTAGAACAGTACAGTCCTCCAGGGCTGGCACAGAGCGTGCAATTGTGCAATGCCTGAGAGAGAACGGCTCAGGGACTGGACAGGACCACAGCTGAATTGAGAGCCAGCTGGACTCGGCCACAGAGGAACAGCGTGCAGGGCCCTGCCCCATCTCTGGAATTGTGAAAGAGCAAGGAGGCCAGGGTTGGGGGAGCCTTGGACGGGAGGGGAAGAAATGCCTCTGAGCTTGAAACAGCCCAAAGGAGAGGTGGGGGGCGGGGCTGGTAGGATCCACGGGCAGTGGAGTTTCTGAAAGGGCTGTGCCCACACGCCTGCACCAGCACTTGTCAAACAGGTCTGCCTGGGCTGGACCACAGGGGCAGGGTGGGAGCCCTGGCCTGTCTCCTTACCTTCCTTCATCTGGGGTCTGGGAGTTAGGAGCTGCTCGGAACAAGGGGAGGTGGGGCGAAGGGTGAGTGCAATTGGGGAAGGATACTCAGGCAGGTGGGCTGTGCAATTCTGAGCCCTCCACTTGCCAGAAGCCCCTTGTAGGAAGAAATTTAGTAAAGTGCTCCCTCCTAAAGTGTCCCCTCCCTAGAGAGGGGACAAGGCAGACATCGAAGTCCTGCCCCCTCCCTCATGCTCAGCATCTCCACGAGACTCCCCTAAACCGGTTATTAAGTGAATACATTAGGCTTATCAAAACGGACGTGGGCTGCCATCTCAACCCAAACACATCAAGACATGTCATTCCCTTCCCAAACCGCCCTGGGAACGCCAGGCTCAGAGACGCCGCCAGTTTCGGGGCCGGTGGGGCGGGGGAAAAGGGGGTGCGGCACGCCCCTGGCAAATCAGGCAGCTAGAAGGTCGGGACACCGCCCAGACGACACCGCCAGCCGCAGCGCGGATCCCCGCTTGGCAGCTGCGGAAGGCCGGGAACAGAGGGTGCTTCAGCCTGCGCCCCCCACCCAAGCGACCCTACACCCATCGGTTATTCTGGACAAGGCTCGAACGCAGGATGGCAGGTGCCGGGAAGTATTGCCGCAGATGGCACCCCCGCCAACCAGTAAGCCTTCCGCACTTCTAGCGTCCCTAACGCCAGAAGCACCTGCGAGCTCTCCAAGACACGCAGGGGAACGCCCCCTCCCACACCTCCGCTCAATTTTCCCGCCCCCATACACTCCGAGACAGTGCTTCGTAGGTCGGCTGCTCCCCCCACCCTCCGGCCTTGGGTGTAGCGTCCTCAGGATACACCCCTCCTCACCTGGGCTGTGCTTCCTAGCCCGGAAGGACCCCTGGCGCAAGGACGACCCTGAGTTTCCCAATACCTCCAGCTCAGTTCCCCGCCTTCTAGGCGTTAAGTCAGTGCTCTCTGAGCTCCTCTAGAACTCACTGGTGCCAGATACAGTGTTTTCCTTCGGGCGCCCCGAGCCCATCCTCATTGCGGGGCGGGGGGGGGGGCTTCCGGGCTCTAGGCTGATCCTCGAGCCCCGTGTTCCAGCGCGAAGCGCACTCCTGGCTCAGTTCCCCGCCCTCCCCCCCGGGCCTCCCAGTACAGTGCTTCCTGGGCTCCCTGCAGCGTTCAGGGCCCGGCCGTTCACCACCCCCCACCCCCCACCCCCGGCGGCGCGCAGGTTTCGCGGGGGCGTCTGCGAGCGGTGTGCGGACGCCTCCTCACCTCCGGGTCTGCACCGTGGGGCTGTATTTGCCTTTGTTTCTCTTCTTAAAGAGCGAGTTCATGGTGGCTCTCGGGGTGCGCTGGCGAGCAGCGGGTCGCGGCGCGGGACTGGGTACTGGGCGTCGGGGGATCCCTGCGCGCACCGAGGGGCGACAGTGGGCGCAGGTGAGCGAGCGACAGCGCGGGAGCCCGAGTGCTGCGCGTTTGAGGCGCCGGGTCACTACTCGCAGGGGGCGGGGCGCCCGCGGGCCAAAGGCTCTCCGGGCCGCTCCCGGGAAGGTGGTGCTTACCTTCCCGAAGGCGGAGCTACCGGACGGGCGGGGCTTCCCTACTTGTCCGGCGAGCGCCTTTGGCTGCGAGGGAGCCGGTGGGGTTCCCAGCACGGGTTGGGGGTGGGGACACGGGATCTTTTCCGGATACCCCCAGCCCCACCCCTGCCAATGGCTGGGCAGGCGGGCGGGGTCTCACAGGCCGCTTTCCTGAGCACCCTCAGCCCCACGCTCACCCCCTGTTCTGGCGCGCCCCCTGGCTAAGGGCCCTCGCCTGGCTCTCTGCTGCCTCTCTTGTTGGCTAACACCCAGGTGGGCCCTCCAGCCAGGTGTGGCAGAAACCTGGACGGGTCTCTGTGCCCTGGATATCTAATGAATTACACTCGGGTGGTAGCAGCATCGATGGCAATTAAGAAAAGGGGGATCTGGAGGGCGCCTGCCAGAGCTCAGATCCTATAGCCACAAATGGTCAACTACTTCCAGCCTCAGTTTCCTTATTTGTCAAACAGCTGCTAATCACCCCCATCCCAAAAGGTTATGAAAAGATCCTTGTAGATAATTCACACAAAGCACTTAACACAGTGCCTGGCCCAAATGTGCAGGAAGCTTCGCCATCATTATCATCGTGCCATCTAGGGAGGACAAAAAATCCTTTGAAACTTGATGACTCCAGGCCCTGGCAGGACAGAACTACTCCATGGCTGGTCATAAAAGCTGCTGGATTCCGGTCCAGAAGAGCCACACTGCATAATTCTGCCAGCATTTACCCGGTTGCACTGTGTGCAACAGAGAAAGCTGCATCTGGACAGACCGTAAACCCACTCTGGCGGCGACGCTGAAGGAGACCCTGAAAGCTGGGAGGGTTCAGTGCCACTCTGGAGGGAAGTGGGGGCTCTGCGCCTAGCTCGGAAGAAGGAGGAGCTCACAGTCTCCGAGGCAGATTCCAGAAAGCAACAGGATAAATTATGGCCAAAGGGCTAACAGGGCTTAGATGGGAGCAATGAGGTCTGCAGGGAAGGGAGGCAGGGACCCTCACTGGGCATCCACCCCACCTGTTTTTTATTGATAAAATAAGGCAGTTGGTGGAAATGGATTCCAAATGGTTTACCCTGGCCCAGACCCAGCAGCATTTGAGAACACCTAGAATCCTTTGGGCCTTCTCTTGCTTCTGGCACCAAAGGACTGTGGTTCCAGTGTTGCAAAGACTCTAGTAAACCTTATTTTTTTTAAGACTTTATTTATTTATTTTTAGAGAGAGGGAAGGGAGGGAGAAAGAAAGGGAGCGAAATATCAATGCCCCCCACCTCCCTACCTACAACCCAAGCATGTTCCCTAAGTGGGGATCCAACCGATGACACTTCGGTTCACAGCCCACAATCCACTGAGCTATGCCAGCCACGGAGAAAATTCTTATTCTTCAGTCCATCTGTGGATGGGCTTAAGGGGGTTTGTGAATCCCCCTACACTTGCTTCCTTTCCATTTTTTTTAAATCCTCACCCAAGGACATTGTTTTCATTGTTTTTAGAGAAAGAAAGGAGACACAGAGAGAGAAAGAGAGAAGGAGAGATGTAAGAGAGAAACATCAATTGGTTGCCTTCTCCTTCACACGCTGACTGGGATTCGAACGTGCAAACTTTTGTCTATGGGAAGATATTCCATCCAGCTGAGCCACACTAACCAGGACTCCCTACACTTGCTTTTAAAATGTGTGTCCATATATAACACTTTTCTGGGGGCATGTCTATCACTTTCAAAAGGTTCACTCACTAATAGATGCTAACACCTTCCTGGCCGTGGCTGCCTGGTTCTGCTACATTGAGGAGAAAAGAGAAAAGGGGGGTGGGGGACCAGCAAAGGGCCTTTATCTTGGAGGAGGTGAGAAGATACATACATACTAATAATTTTTTAAAATTGATGACCCTTAAATTAACTTTTTAAAAGGGTCTGGCAACCTAAAAAGGATAAAGGGCCCTGCAAGGCGCAATGGCTCTGAAGGTGTGCATCAGGGGCCCCATGGGGTTTGTAAAAATGCAGATTCCGGGGCTTTGAACACTTGAGCTCCTGACAGGGGAGTGTGGGGAGGAGTCCAGGAATGTGAATTTTTGGCAAGTCCCCCTGTGAGAAGCCAGGAGCAAGGGGTCTTTCCTGCAGCCCCCCCTGCAGCTCAGGTGGGGGGCCCTGAACAGACATTCCTCCAAATCTAACCCTGTCATTTCTCCTGTGAACTTGGCTCTGTCTGGATACTCTCTCAGGCACCTTCCCCCCACCCCCTGGTGGGGAGTTCCTCAGTGGGTAGCTAAGGGCTTGATCAATTCCCTTTGTCCGGAAGTGAATTCCTTCTGGACTCAGGTTAAGACAGGACCTGAAGGGCACCAAGGAACTCACCTCCAGCCAGCCTGTGATGCCAGCAGGTGTCAGGGAGGAGTCAAGGCTTCAGAACACTGGTGGGGGCCAGCCTGGGACCTGCAGAAGCCTCAACTCAGCAGAGCTTGGTCACCCAGGACCCCTTCCACACCACCCAAGTGTGTCACAGACGAGGCTCAGAAGGGAATCATGTGGGTCCCTCTGCTTTTGCCCATGTCACAACTCTGTCTGGAAACCCTTTCCTTACTCCCCCACCCCATTACCTTTCACTGCAGGGGGCTCTCACGTGGGGCTGAGCATGCCTCCGGGGATGTTCAGGGCAGGCTGGTGCTGGAGAGGAAGCAATGGGGCAGCCTTGGGAGGGGGTGGTTAAATAGTCTAGGGAGTGTTCACATCGGCAAAGACCCTGTCCCTGGAAAAGGATGAAAAGCCATAGGGAGTGCTGCTGAGACTTGTAGTCAGGGGCTAGGAGCCAGGTGCAAGGGCGAGGGCGAGGATGTGCATGCGTACCTGCACAGGAAACTTCTGGAAGGATCCACAGCAACTTAGCCGCGAGTCCCCTCTGGAGGGACTAGAGAGAAATCTGAATTTTCATTGTATACCCTTTTATATAGTATTTGGATATTTATTTATTTTATTTAGTATCCTCACCTGAGGACATTCCCACTGATTTCAGACAGAGAGGAAGGGAGGGAGGGAGGAGACAGAGAGACAGAGAGAAACAGAGATCTGCTGCCTCCCATATGGACACAGGCCCCTACTGGGGATCAAACCGGCAACTTTTGTGCAGAGACGGCGCTCCAGTAAGCTGAGCCACTCGGCCAGGGCTGGAAGTTTGTTTAAAAAAAAAAAAAGGTGTTTTTGGGGGGGGTATGTGTTTGAATTGTTTTTTCAATTGCTTTTTCCAGTTACTTTTTAAAAACTTATTTAAAAATGACCCAAGTCTGTCAGTCCCTCTTCCCAGAGCCTTTCCTCTGTCCCTGGCCTGTCTCCCATCATCATGCCCCACACACTCTGGCTCCAACCTCCTTCCTTGTCAGGAGAGGACTGAGAGGTGCTGGTGGATAAGGTTGACAGAAGACACGAAGTTCGAAGTTCGGGGAAAAGGGAACCCATGCTGAAGGAGGTAGCTGCTGTACTGTTCAGTTGCCGAGAGTCTAATAGCCGCAATGCAGATACGAACAAGTACAAAACCCCTCAGAATGCATCTGGAAAGAAGAGCCTTGGAGCAGCCTGGGGTGAACTGGGTTGGCATCCTCGCTCAGTCCCTTTTAGCTACGTGAATGTGGGCAAGTCATTTTCCCTCTCTGAGCCTCCATTTTCCTCATGTGTGAAATGGGCACATCTGTAGCGTCCCCGTCATAGGGTGAGCTCCCAGGTATTAAGCACTTAGTATGCCCCCCCGGCAGTTAGTGAAGGCTCAGCAAATGCGGGCAGGCATCTGTAGCTAGAGGCTCGATGCTAGTGAGGCTGAGGGGTTCAAGCAATTATAAGAACTTCAAACTATCTCCAAACTGTAGACTTCTTTCAATTTCCAAATCTGCTTTCTCCACACCCGCTAGTAAAGTAAAAGACTACTGAGGGAAGGGGACCAGACTAGGGACTTCCAAGTAAATAGGCTTGTAGCTCAGATGTAGAGTAACAGCCATGACATTGATGATATTAATGCCATTTATTGAGGGTGATTCTGTGCCAAGCAACATGCCATGTGCCCAACATGCCTGAGCTGGTTGATTGTCACCAAGAACCACCTCCAGTCCACACCAGAGTAAAGCCAACAACCCTCCCAGCTGGGAGGAAGCTCTTATCTCATGTGCCAGGAAACGGCACTGAGGTCCTGAGCGGTCTGTGACCCACGAGCTGGTTCCCAGGTCAGCCTGCTTAAGTGCTGAAGTTCTTGGACCCCCACTCCCTCCACCCTCCCAGGCTCCTGCTGACTCAGCTGGGCCCCTACCAGGAGCTTCAGAGAGAATTAGCAGGTTTAGGGAAGAATTTGAGTTGTGCCTCACCACCCTTCCTCCCTCATTCTCTAAAAGCTAGGCTCTGAGTTGGTGTGGCTGTGTGCTCGCGCACACACGTGTACAAATGTGTGCACACACGTGTGCACACTGCTGGTCTCTGGGCAGGCCGGATAGGGTGGGAGCTGCGTTCTGGCCCTGTGCATCCTCCTCTGGGCAGATGGGATTTGTTTGGTTCTCCTCTTATGCCAAGTGACTCATCCCTCTGCCATGTGGGATGGGGGTTCTTTGGGGAGGGTGTTTGCTTTCCTGGCATTTGCTTGATGGTTAACCCCACAGAGACGGCACCTGCAGGGCCATCGGGTTCCCTGGCAACCAGGCCATCCTCAGCCCCTGAACACTGCTCCTCTCTGTAGCTGGGCCCGGCTGCTGGCTCCCAGGAGGCTACCACTTTCCTGAAGGCTCAGGAAACAGTGTCTTTGTTTGCTGTCATTGTTTCCCCAGCAGCTGGAGAGTTGCTCACTCACTCTCTGGCTTGGGGTGTTTCTATGAACCAGTTTGAAACAAGAAGAGCAGCATTCCCCTAGCCCCAGAGAGAGGGGAGTGTGTAGGACAGAGCAGCCTGTTTCTTACGAGAGCCTTCTCCTCCCAGGGTGTAGGTCTGGCCCTCCCTCCTGGGGACAGCCATTCTTCCATCTCCAACCGTACAGCATCATCCGGACCTGAGGAGCATTTACAAATGCAGATCCCAGGGACCTCCCTCTGAGATTATGGTAGGGTGGGTCTAGGCAGGGCCCAGAAATCTGCATATAACAAACACCCCCAAACCCTGAGAAGCACATCTGTGAACTGGAAGAGATGCAGCACAAGTTCAGGCCTGGTCTGCAACCCCCTGGGAAGAGCCCACAGGCTATAGCTTGAAGCAAACCTGGGTTTAACTCCTGGCTCTGCCATGAATATAGCTGTGTGACCTTGGGTAGGTGGCTTAACCTCTCTGAACCTTAGTTTTCCTATTTTTAAAACCGGGAAGAGCCAGTGTACCTGGCACTGAGGGCCCTCTCTTGCCCTTTCTTTCCTGCCTACCAAAGGGACAGGAGGGGGCTGGCCTAGCTTCACCCTGTGTTTTGTAACACATATTTACTTTTCTAGCAGAACAATGCAAGGCATGGAAAATCATGCTGGCCCTCCAGCCAAGATGGGCTGACTCACACTCAGTCCTGGGGGCCTGGTGAGCCCTCACTGGAGCCAGAGGGAAGGTTGGGCCCTGGCAACAGGGACAGGAAGGGGTCCATGATGAATCACCATTCTGCTTGCCCCTGAGTCATTCCCCAAGAATGTGACATGGGCCCACCTTCTGGGGGCACCCCTGCCAGACAGCCATGCCCTGCTGCCCCAGCCCCCAGGGAGCTGCTGCTCTGATGACCCCCAGCCAGCTCTCCCTGGATACGCCCTGCATCTGACAGCTATGTCTGTTATCAAACTATTGAAACAACTCCCCACCAGTGGCTAAATAACAGCTGCTTTGAGCCTCAGGTATGCTTGGCCACCCTGGTCCTTCCCCCAGGACCCAGCTCCTGGGAGATTAACCCTCGGCTGAGCATGGGGCTTCTCCAGCCCTGCCTCGCCCACAGGCGGGCACCCACTCTGACCCAGCCATGCTAGTCTGTCAGTCCATATTGCAGATCCAGGCCTCCCTGTGAACCCTGGACCGCTTTCCAGCACAACCCGTCCTGCATCTTCGGACACCTCATTTCAAGCTCATCCCTGGCCTCTCAGATCAGGCTGGGAGAGCTGCCCAGCAAAGAGGTCATGCTGCCAGGGCATAGAGTGGAGGGAGCTGGGTGGGGCCGGACTGGCTCTGCCAGGCCTGGGATCCCCGCAGGACTGGCTGCCCAACCCCAAGCCTCCCGTCAGCCCTCCCCTCATGCCTAAGCCTACTTCCTGCCCAAGCCTACTTCCTCGCACCCCGCCTGCTGCACAAGGCCCTGCCAGGGCTCACGTCTGCCCAGACCAGTGGGGCTGCATTTCTGGACCCAGTGTCCTGGATGTGACAGCCCCTGGGGATGGCCCAGGTCAGGAGGTCAGGACTCCATTTCTTCTTGAGCCTGGGGGCCTGAGTGAGAACAGACCAGGTCACAAGGGACAAAACACAAAATTAAATCAGGTTTTAGCTGTAGGCCAACCTGGGTTTGAATTCTAGCTCTGCCATGCATCCAACTGTGTGACCTTAGGCAGCTGGCTTAACCTCTCTAAAATTCAGTTTCTCCTTCTGTAAAATGAAAAAGAGCCAAGAAGGTTAAATGCCAAGTCCCAGCTCTTCCATTTCCCAGCTGTGTCAGCCTGGGGAAATGTCTTCACCTCTCTGACCCACAGTTTCTCCATCTGCAAAAGTGGGGCACTGGCACCTGCTCCACGGGGTCTTGAAAGGACTCGGTGAAGTCAGAGATGCAATAAGGACTCCAAACATTTTTGCTGAACATTTATGGTGTGCTGGGCCCTGTGCTGAGTGTTTGCCTCGGGGAATTGGTACTATGTTCACCAGCTGTACTGAGGTATGATGGGCATACAATAAAGTGCATGTATTTAAAGTGTATCATCTGCCCTGGCTGGTGTGGCTCAGTTGATTGGAGTGTTATCCTGTAAACCAAAAGGTCCTGGGTTTGATTCCTGATGGGGGCACATGCCTACATTATGGGTTCTGTCCCAGGTCAGGGTGTGTTCCAGAGGCCACAGATCCTGTCTCTCTCATGTCAATGTTTCTCTTCCTCTCTCTCTCTCTCTCCCCTCCCCTCTCTCTAAAATCAATAAGTATGTCCTCAGGTGAGGATAAAATAAAAATAGCCCTGGCTGGTGTGGCTCAGTGGATAGAGTGCTGGCCTGTGAACCAAAGGGTCTCTGGTTCCATTCCCAGTCAGGGCACATGCCTGGGTTGCAGGTCAGGTCCCTAGTGGGGGTCGAGCACAAAGCAACCACTCATTGATATTTTTCTCCCTCTCTATCTCCCCCACTTCCCCTCTCCAAAAATTAAATAAATAAATAAAATCTTAAAAATAAAGTGCACCATCTGATGAGTTTTGACAGAGGCACCCAACAATGAAACTGCCACCACAGTGGAGATGAAGAACTGGCCCTCTTCCTCTCCCTATTTTTGAGACATGGAAACTGAGGCTCCAAGACATGATGTGCCTGCTCAAGTCAGTCAGGAGAAGACTCAGGATTTAAGCCCTGCAGTCTGAGCCAGCGCCCTTGTCCCTTCCTTCACCACCTCAGCAGGGCGCCTGGCACAGAGTAGGTGCTCTACGTCATTGTTAAATGAATGAAAAAGTAAATACATAAATGAGAGGGGCAGTGTACAGTGGTGGTTCCAGGGAAGTTCCCAAAGGAGAACCAACCAAGGGTTACTAGGTCCTGAGTCGGAACTATGGTAGAAGAGAGTGTTCATTCATTCGTTCATTAAATATTTACTGAGCTCCTACTCTGTGACAGATCCTGTGCTAGGCACTCAGGATACAGGTCAAGCCCAACAGACACAGGTTCCTGCTCTCAGGGAGCTTGCTGCAGAGGACTAGGACCAGGTTAGGGCTAGGGGGACAGTATTTGTTTGAGGCTGCCTGTGGATTGAATATGGCACCTGTCCTGTGTTCCCAATGACAGAGCAGCCCAGGCAGGCAGTCATGGAGCAGGGGCCTGGGGACACTGCGAGGAAAGCCTCCGGACACCAGGCTGAGGGTGGTTGGAGCCCTGGTGAGGAAGGAGGGGTCCCGGTTCCCTCATCATCTTCCCTTCTGCACATCACTGACATTTTTGTGGGAATCAGGCTCCTTACCCACCCCAGGGGAGGATCTCCACCTCCTCTCCTCACACTGCCCCACACATTTACTTATCCATTTCTAAAGCACCTAGTGTGTGCCTACCCCTGGGGTTACAGCAGCTAACAAGATACAGCCTTCATATTCCCAGTCTGGGAAGGGAAAGGGAGAGAAACGCAAGCAGACAACCACGTTTTTAAGAAATGAAATGACCTGAGGGCCCGTCAACGGGGGAGTGGCTCGTACCGATGAAACTGCTGTAGTCTGGAAGGGTGGACGGGGTCAGGAATGTGGTGAGTTTACAGCCTCACGAGGAAGGAAGCCTGGGTGTAGTAAGGGAAAAAGAGGAAGTGGCCCGGCCACCAGTGGGTGTTGCATTTTTGCCATTTGTGATTTACAATAGAGCTGCCCTGGCTGGTGTGGCTCAGTGGATTGAGTGCTGGCCTGTGAACCAAAGTGTCGCTGGTTCGATTCCCTGTTAGGGCACATGCCTGGGTTGTGGGCCAGGTCCCCAGTAGGGGGCAGGTCCCCAGTAGAGAGGCAAACACACATTGATGTTTTTCTCCCTCTCTTTGCCCTTCCCCTCTGTCTAAAAATAAAATAAATAAAATCTTTAGAAAAGTAGAAGTTTAAAAAAGAGCGGCCCCCATATCTCAGTGACTGCTCTCCTGCCTGCCTGCCTCAGTCTGGGTCTGCCTGGGTCCTTTGTCCGTTTTATCTGCTGAGGTTGAATATTCCCACCCATGACCTGGTGGCTAAGCCCCCATGGGCCGCCCTCCCAGGCTACTTTCTGCTCACCGGCTCAGGCTTAATCCCAGGCCTCCAGGACTGATGAGTCAACACAAGCCAGCTCTGAACAAACACCCCCTCCTCCTGGCCTGGGATCCCTCCTCCACCTCCACCGAGCCCAGTCCATCCTGGTCCCCGGAAAGAACTGAACCTCTGCCGGTCTGGGTTACTCTAGAGCAGCCCCGTCCGATGGAACTTCCTGTCTCGGTGGAAATAGTCCACATGTATCTGGGAGGCATTGCTCACCTACGGCTACTGAGCACTTGAAATATGACTAGTGCAACTGATTTTTTAATTTTATTGTTTGGGCACTTGATCAGGGCATGAGGGAGAGCTTGTGGGCTGGGGAGGGTCATGGGGAAGGTAGCGGGGTAGGAGGCTAACCAGCCCAGTGTGCAGTGGCAAGGTGGGCCCTGCAGAGGGCTGATGGTGTTAAGTCCTAACCCCCTGCAACCAGGGAATGTGACCTTATTTGGAAAAGGTTCTTTGCAGATGTAATTAAGTTAAGGATTGCAAGAGGAGATCACCCTGGATTTAGGGTGGGCCCCGCAGCCAATGGCAGATGTCCTTATAAAAGAAAGGCAGCGGGAGATTTGAGACACAGACACTTGTGGAGAAGAGAATACGGTGGTGCGGCCACTGACTGAGGTAGAGATTGGAGCGGCATGAACTGAGGAAGGAGAAGAGGCCACTGCCAAGGGGTGACCGCAGCATTCGGTGGTTAGATCGAGAACCATGGACTTGTACCCTGTGCAGAGTGGGTTGTGCGGGGTGAGAATTGCATCCAGTACAGCAGTGTCGGCACTTCCCGGCACTGCCCGGTCGCACATGCCACCCTCCACAGGGCCCCACGGGAGACGGTCCCTCCCTCCACGTTGGCACTAAATACCCCTATTTTTAAAATTTCTCAGTGTGAATTTGTAGTGCTGTTGTGGTAAGATACACATAACGTGAAACTTACCGCATCAAGTGGGCAGTTCAGCGGCGCTGAGCACATTCGCACTGTTGTGCAGCTGCCACCACCGGAAGCTGGAAAGGGCCAGCGACTCCAGAAGGAGCTGACACCTGAACTTTGGCCTAGTGAAACTGATGTCGGATTTCTGGACTCCAGCACCGTTGGAGAATAAATTTTAGTTGCTTTTTTAAGTCACTAAGTGTGTGGTAATTTGTTACGGCAGTCACAGGGCACTGATAAACGGGGTTCCTTCTTCCCTGCCTCACAGGGGGTCCCCGTCTCTGCCACCATCAAGGGTCCTGAGGCAAGTCATGGGTGAAGGTGAGAGTGTAGGGTGCTAGGGGTGGGTGTCTCCTTCCACCTTCTGCCCTCTCCCCTCCCAGTCCCCTGGGAGTCTGCCCAGGTATGTGCTCCCTGGACACCCCTTTTTATTTACCTAAGGGGTGAGAAGCATGCTGGTGGCTCCCCAAAAGGCAGAGATCCTTACATGACACTCCCTGAGTCTGTGGGGCCTGTACTAACTCCGGGTGGTTAGTGTCAGAATCGAGCTGGACTGTAGGATACCCAGCTGATGTCCAGAGAGTTAGAGAACTGGCTGTTAGTGTGGGGAAAACCCACGGATTTGGTGTCCGAAGTGTTGTGAGTGAAAACAGTTCAGCCATGAAAAGGTGTGAAGTTCTGATACCTGCTATATTGTGACTGAACCTTGAAAACACCGTGCACAGGGAAAGAGGCCAGACACAGAAGGGCACACAGTGTGTCTTTCCATGTCTATGAAATGTCCAGAATCGGCAAATCCGTAGAGACAGGAAGCAGATCTGCGGCTGCCAGGGACTGGGGAGGGAGGGTCAGTGGGGAGTGACTGCTAAGGGTTCCGGGTTGCTGTCTGTGGATGGAAACGCTCTGGAACGGATGGTGGTGATGACCTCAGCGCTCTGTGGACCTACCGAAAACCCTGGACTTGCAGCCTGCGCACGAGTGGATTGTGTGGCGTGAGAATTACATTCAATACAGCAGAGTCATCACTTGCCTACACTGCACCGTCACGCACCGTCGAGCATGCCACCCTACAATGCACAAGGCCCCACGGGAGAGGGTCCCTCCCTCCAAACTGTCACCATTTACCCCTATTTTTGTATAATCGTGGTAAAAATCTACATAACATAAAAATTAACCACTTTAAGCGCACAGTTCAGTGGCATTAAGTACATTCACATTCTTGTGCAACCCTCACTATCATTCATCTCCACAACTTTATCTCGCAAAACTGAAACTCCACACCCACTCAACACTAGCTCCCCATGTCCCCTCGTCCTGTTCTGGCAACCACCATTCTCCTTTCTGTCTCTGTGAATTTGACAACTCCAGGGACCTTACATCAATGAAACCATTCAAATAACTGTCCTTTTGTTTCTGGCTTCTTCCACTTAGCATAATGTCCTCAGGGTTCCTCCGTGTTGTAGCATCTGTCAGAATTTCCTTCCTTCTTGCCCTGACGGGGTAGCTCAGTTGCTTAGAGTGTCATGCTGATACACCAGGGTCGGGGTTTCCATCTCCACTCGGGACACGCACAGGAAGCAACCAACTAATGCGTAAATAAGTGGAACAACAAATTGATGTTTCTCTCTCTCCTTTCCTCTCTCTAAAAACCGGTACATAAAGTTAAAAAATTTTTTCTTTTTAGGGCTGAGTACTTTCTATGCCACCCCCATTTTAAAGGAGGATACATTGTAGCCCTGATCGGTGTGGCTCAGCTGGTGTGGTGTCATCCGCAGAGCGAAGGGTCACCAGTTCCGTGTTTGATTCCCAGTCAGGACACCTGCCTGGGTTTCAGGTTTGTCCCTGGACAGGGCATATGCAAGAGGCAGCCGATCAAGGTTTCTCTCTCACATCATTGTTTCTCTCCCTTTCTTTCTCTCTTCCCCTCTCTCTAAAAATAGACAAATAAGATCTTAAAATAAAAAAGAAAAATAAAGGAGGAGACACTGGGAGGCGGCAGGAGGACCAGAACCCCCCACGCCCAGGCCACCCTGACTCCAGCACCCACTGCTCACCGCTCTGCCATGCAGCCCCTTCCCGGGCACCACCAGGCTCCCCTGTGCCACCCCAGCCTTCTTCTTGCCTCTTTCCTTCCTCATTGAGAGCTCCCAGGGCTTAGAGGGCCTTTAACTCACCTTTGCACCCTGAGTACACATGCAGCTCCCGGCAGAGTCCAGAAGCAGTTTTAGAACCAGCATTTGTGGAAATGATTGGCCTTGGAGGTGCACTGGGGGTCAAAGTGGGTGAGGCCTGGCTGTGCAGTCCCTGGGTCAGTCTCCCCCGGACTCTGCCTCTGGCTCAGTCACAGCTGCCAATGACCAGGGCCTTTGCATTGAGTTGTGCAGGCTACAACTTGCACGCCTGTACACAGCTGCCCTCCCAGTGACTTCTAAGACCCTCCAGGTTCCCAAATCCAAGAAGCCTCTGAGCTCCGCTCTCAGAAGGAGGAAGAAGGAACCTAGAAGCAGCCCTGGGACAGAGGAGATTGGTGCAGAAAACAGATTGGGGTTCCCAGGGGCTGGGGGAGGAAGTAAGGAGTAACTGCTTAATGGGACTGAGCTTCCTTTTGGGATGATGAAAATGTTCTGGAACTAGTGGTGCTGGTTGCATACCTTGTGCATTGTGTACTTACAATTGGTTACATGGCCCTGACTGGGGAGGCTGAGTTGGTTGGGCGTCAGCCCGCGAAGTGAAAGGTGGCCAGTTTGAGTCCTGGTCAGGGCACGTGCCTGGGTTGCAGAGTGCATGCAAGAGGCAAATGAGTGATGTTTTCCTCCCTCTCTTTCTCTCTCTCTTCCCCTCTCTCTAAAAATAAATAAATAAAATACTTTAAAAATTGGTTAAATGGTAACTTTATATTATGTGTATTTTACCACAATAGGAAAAAAAAATGCCACACTCTCTTCAGCTTCAGCACCATCCCAGGGACCTCATGTATTCTAGGGCCAGATCCAGGACCACTTGTGTCCCACGAAGGTCTGGACCCTGGACCCTCTCATTCCATCCCCCTCTTCATCCCACCTGCTCTTGGTGTCACATTGAGCTATCCAACTGAGAACATTCCCCTGCGGGACACCTTCCAAGGGCCTCTGTGTTAGGATTGGGCCCAGTGTTTTACTCAAATAAATGCATCACTAATCGTTGAATTTCCTGCTGCAGTGGCCTATCTGCAGGAGAGGTATTCAAAGACATGGGGTGGTTTCTGGAGACTTCAAAACACACCTCACCAAAAGGCACCTTTGACTTGGTCATTCCCACAGGGTAAGTAGGAAGCAGTAAGTAGGAAGAGCTTGGCGGTCTTGCCCCTGGGACTGACTTAATGCCTCCTCCATTCCCATCACTCATCCCATGCTTCTGGCTCCTCCTCAGTCCAGGGCCAGGATGCCTTGCTATCCTTCCAGCTCAGGCTGGGAAATCACATTCTGAACGTTAGTTCCAACCCTGAGGAAAGAAGGCTGTGGAGAATCAGAGTCCTGGGTTTGAGTTCCTTACTAGCTGTGTGACTTTGAGCAAGTCACTCAACTTCTCTGTGCCTTAGTTTCCTTGTTTTTATTTTTCACTTATTTTTAAAGTTTGGATTTTAAAAATATTTTTGTTGACTTTGAGAGAGAGGAGGGGAGAGAGAGAGAGAGGGAGAGAGAGAGAGAGAAAGAGAGAGAGAGAGAGAGATGGGAGGGAGAAACACTGATGGGCTGCCTCCCACAGTGCTTGGATACGACAGAACTGCAACCTAGGTCCGGGAATCAAACCCACAGCCATTCAGTGCATGGCGTGACGTTCTGACCAACTGAACCACCCCTGCCAGGGCAGTTTGCTTGTCTTTAAAATGAAGATTAACATAGCTGTGACCTGAAAAAAATTTTTTAAGTTTAGGTTAAAGTCATATAACATAAAACCAGCAATTTTGATGCGTACAGTTTGGTAGCATGCAGTGCGTTCACAGTGTTGTGCAACAGCAAGTCTCTGGAGTTCCAAAATACTTTTCATCACTACAGGGGTTGATTTTGAGGACTCGGCGTGTAAATGCTTGTAAAACCGAGAATAATGCCTGGTAGAGCGAGTGCCCATGAGTGCTCAATAGATGGCAGGAATAATTAGTAGAATGGGGTGGTCTTGGCGGGTGGTGGGATTAGTCACTTCCCTTGGGCTGCAGGAAGAGGAGTTTAGTTCTCACTCCCCTCTGGGCCCCATTTTTCGCTCTGAGCTCTCTGTACCCATCCACTGTTGTACCCGCTTCCCCTTCTTCCCACAGAGTCATGCCCTCACTGACTGGGGGGCAGGTGTTGATGGAGCCAGGAAACCTGGAGCCTCTTCTGCAGTCTCAGGGGCTCGCCTCACTCCTTTTGGCTCTTCTTGGCCACTCCCTGCATCTCTAACATCTGCTGCCGCTCCCCTAAATAGTCACCTTCTGTGGCATGAGACACATGTGGGGTGGGGTGGCCAGGAAGATGCAGCCTGGGTGGATAAGAATGAATGGGAACGGAAGCAGGCCCGCATCCGGGAAGAGTTCTTAGAAGCTCCTCACTTAGGAGAGCCCATCTCCTTCCCCAGGACCAGGTTTTACTCTGAGTATCCTGGCATCCCCTGCATCCAGCAGATCCCGGGAATCTGCACATTAATATGCACCCTGCTGAACGGAGTCTTAGCAGCTGGAAAGTTTGGGACAGACTATTGCTGCCTCATCCTTCCAGGTTGTCAGTAAACGTCCGGCTCTGTGGTTACTTCCTGCCAATTTAATGCCTTTCGTGCTGTAACGATAGCTGAGTGTTCATGCTCACTACGCAGCCGCACTGACACCCAGGAAAAGCATGCGAGTTTCCTTGATGAACCTGGGGTACTGCAAAACATCCCTGGACCCATCTCCCTAATTCCTCAATGTAGGGAGACCCAGGAGCCATAGACTATCACTTGCTGCCACCTTGTGGCAGGAATGGGAACTTTGTGCTCTATTTCCATCCTTGATAACCCTAACCAAAAAGACACACTGAACCCCTACTGTGTATTAGGTCCCCAGAAAGATTCTGCGGACAGATCTTAGCTTTTCTAAGCCAGACAGAGAAAGATAAATACCATATGATTTCATTTATATGTGGAACCTAAAGAACAAAATAAATGAACATACAAAACAGAAACAGACTCATAGATACAGAGAACTAATGAAGGATTGCTAGATGGGAGAGGGGTTTGGGGGCTGGGTGAAAAAAGTAAAGGGATTAAGAAGTACAGATTGGTAGTTACAAAATAGTCATGGGATGTACAGTACAGCATAGGGAATAGAGTCAATAATATTGTAATAACTATGTGGGTATTAGAATTATCAGGGGGATCACTGCATACATTATATAATTGTCTAACCACTATGCTGTACAACTGAAACTAATATAAAATAATATTGAATGTCAAGTGTAGTAAAAAATAAAATCCTGCGGATCTGGGGGCAGATAACAACAAAGACATGGTCCCTGACCTTGCGAAGCTCCCAATTTTCCCAGAAGAGACAATCAGTAACCCACAAATGAAAAAAATGAATGAGTAATTAGGATAATTATAGAATGTGATACAAGCTAGGAAGAAAACAGGGGCTGAGTATCACAGGGTGAAAAGATGGATTTGATAAACTGAGTGTCTGTTTCCCTGCACAACCACTTCCTGCCCAGGACTGTGGGTTATTGCAAGGGTATATGTGTCTGTCTAGCTCCCCCGTGTGAATGAGTAAAGTCACCCAGTGCTGGCACATAGTAGGTGTTCAGTAAATGTCGAATGAATACATGATGACAATGCTTCCCAGAGCCAGCTTCTTGGCTCCTCCTGACCGAGCAGATGGGGAGAGGAAGGAGGAGCTTAAGGAAGGGAGGTGGGCTGTAAAGGTGTGGATGAGGACGATGGACAAGTATCACCCTCCCACGAAGGCCCCAGTCCATCTTGTTTTAAATTGTACCCTCTCTCCACTTGCTTCTTGAACCTCTCCCTTGCTTATTTATTTCACTTTGGCATTTTTCGCCATCTCACATACTATATATTTGCCTCATTTATTTGATGTAAACTCTACGATGGCAAGGATTTTTGTCTATTTTGTTCATTGATGACTCTCCAGCGCTGGAAGTGGCTGATACTTAGTAGATGCACTGTCAGTGTTTGCAGAGTGAATGAATGTGCGTGGGCGGGATTTGGAGGCAGGGTCATAAGGGCTCTGGGGTGAGCCAGTGGGACGGGCGGGGCTCAGAGCCCTTGCAACAGGTTGATCGAATTAAGGAAGAGGCCAAAAGTAAATTGTACTAAGACGGGAGGGGTTGGGACGGGCACTGGCTCCCTTAGGGGCAGGGCTAGCTTGGGGGTGGAGCCTTGGAGCCCAGTCTCCCTGGGGTTGGACCATTCTCGAGATTGCGTGCTTTAAGAACAAGACCAGTATGAGGGCGGGGCCCAGCCGAGAAGTGGCCAATTTGGAGGAAGAGCTGGGCTGGGGGCGTGGTCGAGCAAAAGACATAAAGTGAGGGGAGGGGCTAAGACTGGGGCGTGGTCAGGGCTGGGAGCCGGGAGAATCTGGGCGGGGTCAGGACAGGGGCGTGGGCGGGGCCGTCCTGGGGCGGGGCCAGTTCAGGGACTGGGCCGGGCCAGGTTCTCTGCTGTCCCGGGTCCTGGAACGCTCTCGCAGAGCAGGTCTCTTTCCCGACCCGCAGGTTCCTCCTTGACCCACCAGGCTAGACTCCCCAGGCTTGGCGACTGTGGTCCGGCCTTGCTTCAGGCACTGCGCTCTGAGCCAGGCGGCTACGTGGTCCCTGTCGGGCTGAGCTCCTCACTGCCCCCGGACAGCGTCCCCGGAGATTCCAAGGGCGAGGGTAAGCTGGCCTGTGTGTGCATGCATGTGTTTGTGTGTGCATGTGCGCATTGGTGTGTGTGTGGACGTCTGTGTGCACCAGAGGAATTGTGTATGTGCGTGGCGTTGGTTAGGTGCATGCTCCAGGAACTGAGTGTGCATGTAAAGTTATGTGCGTGTGCAAGGGTGGTTCCATGTAGGAGGAGAGTCGTGCATGTGTGTATGTGAGATAGAGACAGTGCATGTGAAATTTGGTAAAGACTGTGTAGTATCAAGATATCTTAGAGGAAATGAGAGAGAAGGTAAAGTGATTCTTGGGGGACGTCTGTGGTGAGCTGTGGGGTGTGTGGGTGGTGAATTGTGGGAGTGGAAGAATTGCCAATGTGTGTGTTTCCATGTGAGTGGCAATGAGGGGTGCTTCTGGGAGCCTCCATGTGAAGGGGTGGGGGCCAAGTAATGTTTAGGGGTACTGATTTCTCTTGGAGGGTGAGTGTGATCTGAGACAGGGGATAATGTATCCGGCAGGTGTTGGGGCCTGGGGCAGAGGGTAACTCGGGGATTATATCAAGTACCTTGCTTTGAGTGCTGGGGAGATTTGTGCATGAGGGAGCGGTAGGTAGGGTTCTTGCTTCACGTGGAGGGAGCTGCTACCTCAACAGTCACCTGCCACCCAGGCTCTGTGCTCACTCCTACCTGAGTGGCTTCTGTTGATGCTTCCACAGGAACATGGTGCAGAAGTACCAGTCTCCTGTTCGCATCTACAAGTACCCATTTGAGCTGGTCATGGCGGTGAGTGACCCCTGATTCTCTGGACCCTGAGTGATGGTTGGAGGGATACAGGAAGTCAGCCATGATGAGATGGAAAGAGAGCCCCTCAATCCCTGGATCAGAAGGAATTTTTGAGCTATTTGGTTGGTCTGGTGGGTCCAGCTTCTGATCAGTGACCCCTCAGCCTGGCCATCCTACTTTTTAATACAACTTCTGGAATCTTCACCCACTGAGCAAAACACAAGGTCTTTCTTTTCCTTGAAGCTTACCTGTTCTCTTGTCTCAGGATTCTCTGAGAGAAAACAAGGATATCAGGGGCTAAGCCACTGGTGTCATCTTATGTAATGATAGTAACAGTAATAATAGTAAACGCACTAATGACGATGGCGGCAGCCGTTCACTGAGGGTGTACAGTAAATGCAAAGAATACATGTAAGTCTTTACACATATTCTGCCCTTGGCTCTGGCCACATAGCTCAGCTGGTTAGAAGCTTGTCCTGATACGCCAAGATTGTGGGTTCAATCCCTGGTCAGGGCACATATAAGAATCAACCAATGAATGCATAAATATGTGGAACAACAAAAATCGGTATTTCTCCCTCTCTCTCTCAAATCAGTAAATAAAAATTTAAAAAATCCCAATAGGTCACATTATTCTCATTTTACCTTCATTAAACTGAAGATGGACAGGTGACAGGATGGCCCCAAGTTCTGTGGCTAGAAAGAGATAAAACTGGGTGGACTCCAGAGCCATGATTTTAACCACAGTGCCCCCCAGGGCCCTGCTTCCATTTGCACACCCTCTGTGTGTGCCCTGCCTGATCTTATCCTATGATTCTACCTGCATATGTGTTTATAGTCACATAAACGGTTAAAAAATATCACCTGAGTCTTCTGTACATGTTGTGCTGTTCGGTGTAAAGGGTTCCAGGTCATGAAAGAAGCAGGGCACATACTGACTAGCTGGTGACCTCGGGCAAGTTACTTAACCTCCCTGAGCCTTCACTCTTCATCTCTAAGATGAGGATCACATAGTTTCTAAATTTGGGCATCCTGTTGAGGATTAAATGAGTCAATATACACAAAGCTTTTCATGCTGAGTCTGGCAGAGATCGAATGCTATTAGTGTTTTTGTTACTGTTATTGTCATTGCCTGTGGCTGTGTGACTTTCTTCATTTGTAATGGGGATGGGACACCAGTGGGCAATGAAGAGATCTGGGACCTGCAGTCAGAAGCCCTGGGTCCCTGTCACTGCTTTGCAGTGCTCTGGCTATGTGTCTTCGGGAAGTCATTTCTCTGAGCCTTGATTTCGTAATTTGTGCAATGTGGATGGTTGTATGCATCTCGGAAGGTTGTCATGAGGCTTAAAGATGTGTGTGTGTGTACGACCCAGTGCAGGGCCTCATCCATGCTATGCAGACAAAAAATGGTGGCTAAATACACACAATTGTCCTCTAGGGCTCCAGGTAGCTCATATATTCTAAGACCCTAGGATTCATTTGTTCATTTACTGAATAGAAAAGAGGCGCTGTCCCCACCCTTTTGGGACAGTGCAGTCACCTGTTGTTCTCTGCCATAAAGTGGAGACATATAACAATAGGATGGACAACTAATAATTTTTTATTATTGCATGTGCTTAACAAATGTAAATTTAATTTAGTATGTTTAGGATTCTCAAAAATATTTACGATCATTGCACTTTAAAATAAAACATGTCTGTAGCACTTAAGACCACATTAGTGGTACTAGTGATGTACTCGTGTTGACTTTTTTGGACTATGTCACAAATATTTTGTAGGCTTTGCGGTCCATGAATGAAGGCAGGTCTTGGTTTGTTCCCTTAGGTGTTAACGGTCTCTAGGTGTTAATGTATGGATGCTGTGGGCACAGTAGGAAACAAAGGTTTTTGGGTATTTGTTATCTACATCTGCTCTGATCTAGGTTCTTCACATCTTTCAACAGCGAGTTATCTCCCCTACAGCTTTGTCAGTGAAAGGCTCCAAACCGCTGCTCATCCCTGACAAAGCCACTTTGCCCACTGTTTACAAAACATCATTGTCCCCAAAATAGCTGCATAACTCAACATAACTTGTGTGCTGTGTGGGCACAAAAGGGGTTTTCTGCACTTAATGTCTGTCTTTGTTTCTCAACTGGACACTTGCCCTCAGTTTGGGTCAGATGCCAGGGAAGTTTTGGGTGAATTCAGCTGTTTTCACCACTTCCGAGTGACCAGACCAACTGGCCTTTTGGTTTTTCTGTTTAACAAAACTGACTTGAGAATCCAAGCTGCCCTCATGTCTTCAAAAGTTCCCCTGTGATGACATAAAAGACTGAAATCAGGCTCAGGGAATTGGTTATAAAATAGCACTGAGGCAACTTGTTAAGACCCAGCTTAAAATTTTTTTAAAAAACACTTTTCTCTTTGACTTAAAAAATTTTGACTGATCCAATGAATAGATGCCTCTTTCCTTAGGCCAAATCCCTCAACACAAATTCTGTTTCTGAGGGGTGGGATTTCAGGGGAATTTTGCTTTCTTCTTTCTCAGCACTCTGTATTGTTTGGCTCAGAGCAATCAGCTGAGATTATGTTGGGACGCAGAGGAAACTAATTAGACAACGAAGGCAGCTGCTTTATCCAAGGCTGGAGAGGGTCCTTGCTCCTTTTGAATGTGGGTGCCAGGAAGTGTGTGCATGTGGGTCTTTGTGGAGATCACTGTGTGCAGAACACAAAGGCCTTGTCTTGGACTGTGGGTTGTGGTCATCTGAGCCCTGAAGGCCACTCCGGTTAGCCTACAGCCCGTCATGAATGGATTCTAGGTTATCTTCAGTTTCTCACCTGGAAAACGGAGGTAATTAAGGCCTGGCTCCTCCGAGAGGAGGTGACAGTTCAGGGAAGGGAGGTGGGTGCTCAGACAGGGCCTGGCACACTGTCAATGCTTGTGAAATATTACTTAGGTGTATTATTGTTGTTTATTGTTTCAACATCTTTCTTGAGCTGTAACTCATCTACCATACCATCCACCCACTTAAAGGGTAAAAGTTAATGGTTTTCAGTACATTCATAGAGGTGTGCAACCATCATCACTGTCAGTTTCAGAGCATTTCACCACCCCGAAAAGAAACCTTGTATTCTTTGTCACCATCCCCAGCTCCCCCATTCTGCCCAGTCCTAGATAACCACTAACCTACTTTCTGTCTCTGTATATTAGCCTAATTTGGACATTTCATATAAACGGAACCATAAAATATGTGGCCTTTTGGGACTAGCATAATATTTTCAAGGTTCATCCACACTGTAGCATGCTTCAGAACTTTATTCTTTTTTATGGCTGAATACCATTCCGTTGTACGGAGGGGCATGTTTGTTTACCCATTCTTCAGCTGACGCACATTTAGATTGTTTTCCATTTTGGGCCACTGTGAATAACATTGCTATGAACATTCATGTACAAGCTTTTGTGTGGACACGTTTCTTCCAAAGAAATTCCTGGTGTGAGTAGTGGTGGTTATTTGGTGAGTTTACAAAGATTCTATATTAAATTTCATTTAACAGACACACAGGCAGTGCTTCCTGGGTCCCAGGCACTGTTCTGAGCCCGTTCAAATATTAATTCATGAACTTCTCATAACCAGCCCCCTGAGATAGGTTTGGTGGGTAGCCCCTTGCTACAGATGAGGAAACTGAGGCACAGAATGAATGAATGAATTACCCAGAGCTACAAAGGGACACGTGGCTGGTAGGGATTTAACTGCAGGCATTCGGCTCCAGAATTTGTATTTCCAACCATGAGTTCTGTCATTTGTCAGAGCTAAGGATCTGAAGTTATGGGGGTGCCACCTGGGCCGAGCGAGTGGTCCCACTGGGACAGTTAGTCACCACCAGGACTGCATCCAGAATGCCTGCACCCCAGCGGGAACCTGCAAAAGGGAGCACAGCCAAACCCCGCAGCCCTTGGCTTCCCGGTGGGCAGCTGATGCCCGCAGAGCCCGGGAGCATTTACTGAGCCCTCTGTGCCCCCAGCCCTTTAGGCCAGCTCAGAGGCAGTACTAGTACAGCAGCCTTAGCTGCAGCGGAAGAGGAACCTGAGGCTTAGACAGGTCAAGGACCCTGTCCCTCAGTCACTGTCCTCATGTGCTTGGACTGTGTAACAAAGCACTACACCGGCTGGCTTAGGACCACAGGAAGGTAGTGCCTCACAGTCCTGGAGGACAGAAGTCCCAGGTCAAGGTGCCAGCAGCGCTGTGCTCCCTCTGCAGGCGCTAGGAAGGCTCCTCTCCGAGCTTCTAGGAGTTTCTTGACTGTGGCAGCATAACTCCCCTCTTCACATGGCATACTCCCTGTGAGTGTGTCTCTGTGTGCAAATATCCCCTTTTATAAGGGTACCAGTCACATTGGATTTGTAAGGACACCCTGATGACCTCATGCTAACTTGATTGCCTCTGTTCAAGACTCAGGTGTGGCCAATTAAGGTCACATTCTGAGATACTTGGGGGAGGCTTTTTTGCGGGGGACACAATCCGGTCCATAACGTTTAGTAAATGGCATCACCAGTAAACGGCAGAGGTTTGAACCCTGGGAATCTGACCCCATAGCCTGAGCACACAGCCAGACATTTTGGATTCTGGCTTCATGTTCAGCAAACATCTGTGTGCCAGTCACCTCTGTGGCTTCAGGAATGACCTGGCCACCCTTTTTTTCCTGCCCGGGGTCCCTGTGGGGTTCGAAAGCTCTATGGCTTCATCTCAGATTCTGCAAACCTAAAGAAGGAAGATGGCATGGAGTAGAATTTCCTAAGCAATAAGCTTTTCACGTGGAGGAAAGGTTGAGGCGAGGGTTGTAGTCAGCAATTAAGTGTTAAAATATTTAAAGACCTGGCTTTCTGTGTTGATAAACAGCTTGTAATTTAGCAAATAGGTTATTAATAAGAAAAAGCCTCTGAAGGTAAATCTTTGCAGTGCAGGCCATGGGCAGTTACAGTTGAAATTGTTGTTATGGATGTAGTTTTAATAAACCAGCAGGGGCCTTATTCAAGTGAGTTTAAATTAGTTCCCTGGAGCCTGTTGTCATCTGATCCGTTGCTAACAGATTAAGAGAAGCAATATTTTCCGCCCTGGACTGCTTACAGGGCTCTGTGGTGCTCTGATTTGGGCTGGGGGAACAGAGGCGATCCTCGGCCCAGGAAGGTGATCTCCTGACTCAGGGGGCCCTGAACTAAACTGGGTCCTCGTTCAGTACTTCATGCATTCATTAACTCGTGCACGCACACATGTGTGCACCCCACAAATCCTTGAGTGTACACTGTGTGCCAGGTGCAGGGGCTGTGAAAGGGTTGATTCCTAGTACTTTTTGAATGCATCATCATTCTGATAGTTTTATGTAAAATTTATTTGTTTACTCTTTTACATGGGTCTTTTTCATTAAAGTAAGCTTCAGGAAGGTGGGGACCAGGACCATGTCTGTCTTCTAGTTTAGTCTTGATCTGGTTTTCTTGACATGATCCGTTTTTGCCCAGATAGAGCTTGCACCTTGCACTGGTTTGTGTGTGTGTGAGAGAGAGAGAGGGGGTGGGGGTGGGGGAGAGAGACAGAGAGAGAGAGAGAGAGGGAGAGAGAGAGAGAGAGAGAGATGCCATGAAGGACGACTTGTAATGGGGGAAGAACAAGTCAACAGCCAAGGTCTTTAAAGCAGCCAGGTAGAGCCTAGCTGGGGGGAGGAGAGCGAGTTGTGCACAGGCTCAGTGGGCATAATGTGTCCGTCTGAAGAAATGGATGTGGTGAGGGTGGGCCCCAGTGAGAGTCAGAAAGTGATGGGTGCGTCGGTTCATCTCTCCAAGGACTTTGGGAGTTGGGAAGGTTTTAAGCAGTGGGGTGGCACAATCGGATCTAGGGTTTAGGAGGCTCTCCTGGCTGCTAAAAAGTGGATTGATGGGAGTTTCTATCCCAGAGCATGGGGACACATAGGTGACAGAAGTTGGGTGCATCCCTGAGACACTTGGGAAATCTAAAATAGCATCTCCCTCTCATTAAGATCTTGACATACTGCTAAATGTCAAGACTCACTGGGCTGGCTTCACTTCTTGCCTCATTCCTCTGGGAACCATCAGGGGTGCCAGCTGATCTTGAAAGTTTGTGGGCAGTGAGAGTGTCAGAGGGGGAGGGTTCCCCTGCCCTGCTCCCCACCCCTGGGTGAGATCCACAGCAGGATTTCTTGCAGCTGCTCGGCTCGGCAGCCAGACTGTGTACTCCCTCAGTGCTGGAGAGACTAGGCATTCTGATGGTGTGACCTCATGAGGACACAAGGTACCAGCCAGGCAAAGGGAAGATCCATCTTGTGAGGAGCAGATAGAAGCAGAAATGAATAATCACTAGGCTGTGCTAACTGTGCCCCACGCTGCAGCCTTGGGACCAGGAATCCGTGAAAAACAGGCAAAACTGTTCATCTGTGTCTTGTTCAGGATAATTCATTGGCCGATAGCTGCAGATGCACTGCTATGAGGACCAGGGGGGAGCTGCTCAGGCATTTATTCACCTGTGCATGAAGCAGCTTCCAGAACTTGGCTCTCCGTGGAAGACAAGGAACAACAATACACAGGCATGGGTTACTCTCTGGGCTGTGTGCCTGCCACAGTGCACTGGTGAGTGTAGACAGAAGCCCACTTGTGCTGAGACGGGAGCACCTGTACCGCTCAATCTGCTCTTCTAGGTACATGTGTGATGAGGGTTCCAACTTCCCGCTCTTTCCACAGCACCTGCTCTCTCTCTCTCTCTCCCCCCCTTCCCTTTTCCTTCCTTCCTTCCTTCCTTCCTTCCTTCCTTCCTTCCTTCCTTCCTTCCTTCCTTCCATGCATCCATCTGCAACTATTGGCTGGATGTCTCCAGTGTCCTAGGTTGCATGAAAGCACTGGGGAACCCAGTGGTAAAGAAAACAGACATAGAGACAGAGGCGTTGACTCTAAACAAATAAACATAGACAAGCTATCCTATCCCAAATCATGATCAATGCTTCTGGTAGGGCTATAAGCCACCTAGGAGATGGTTTACTCTCTTTTTAAAAAATTGTGGTAAAATATGCATAACACAAAATTCTCTATTTTAAGTATACAGTTCAATGGCATTATGTACATCCACAATGTTGTGTAACCATCATCACTATCCATCTTCCCAAATTCTTCATCTTCCCCAATGAAATTCTGCACCCATTAAACCCTGACTCCCTGGTTCCCTCTCCCCCTACGCAGCCCTAGTAATCACCATTCTACTTCCTCTTTCCATAAATCTGACTATACTAGTACCTCATATGAGTGGAATCATACAGCATTTGTCCTTTTGTGTCTGGCTTATTTCACTTACCATCATTTCTTTTAATGGATGAATGTCCCAAGGTATGGAAAGACCACATTTTGTTTATCCATTCATCTGTCAATGAACATTTGGTTTGTTTCTACTTTTTAGCTATTGGGAATAGTGCTATGAACACGGTGTTCAAATATCTGTGTACAAAAAAAAAGGTCCCTGTTGATTTGTAGCCCTAAAAACATCTACTATGTTCATTTAAAAATCTACCGATAGTAGATTTTTAAATGAACAGTGGTGTTTGACACTGCTAATTACTTTACACATATTATCTCCCTTTAATATTTAGAACAATCCTTATGAAGTATCATCACCCTTATTATCCTTTTTTCCCTGAGGAAACTGAGTCTCAGAAAGGTTAAGTTGAGGTCACTCAGCTGGCAGGTGGCAGAGGTGGCATCTAAACCCTGCGCTTTGTCTCTGCCATTCTATCACACCCCAGATGTGCCCCTCACTGTGCCTGGGTGCCCTGACCCTCTGTATTTGTCCTTCCTGTCTTGTGAGCTGGCTTTGACTACAGCAGCAGTAGGGTTTTCAGCTACAGGGCCCTCTGGGTGTAGCTGTTTATGTAGACTGTACATGGCAGTGATTGCAGAAGACTTCTAGCATAGTGCCGCCATGGTTCAGCCGTGCCCGCTTCCCTTCCTCAGCCAGGATGGCACTGCTGCCATTGGGTGTCTGATGGCTCATTCGTCAAGCTCTGATCAAACACCTCGGTCAAGAGTTGGCATCCAGACATTACCCGGCCATGAAAAAGAACGAAGTGCTCACACCTGCTACAACATGGATGAACCTCGAAAGCCTGATGCTCGCTCAGTGAAAGAAGCCTGCTATGAAGGACCACATATCATGTGATTCCAGTGATACAAAATGTCCAGAGACAGCAAATCTGAAGAGATAGAAAGCAGATGAGTGGTCACCTAGGGCTGGGGTGGGGAGATTGGGGAGTGACTACTAACAGGTACGGAGCTTCTTTTTGGGGTGAAGAAATGTTCCGGAATTAGACAGCAGTGATCGTTGCATAACTTCGTGAATATACTAAAACTCACTGTATTGCGCACTTTCAAAGGGTGCATTTTATGGTATGAGAATTACATCTCAATTAAGAAAGAAGAGTTGAGAAAGCTAGAGGATTGATACTTGTCTGCCCTGGGGCCTCCCAGGCTTGCAGGGGGAATTTGGTGGGTGGATAAGGAAGGCTCTTGAGGTGGCCACATGGTGGTCAGTGCCCTGACTCCAGCCTGTGGTGCGGAGAGGAAGGGTGGCCGACTGGGCTAGAATATCTTAGCGCTGTTTGGCTATTCTTTCCACATTTGTGGTGGAAGGTTTAGGCTACTGGTTCCAGCTTCCTTTGAATTTGCATGAGGAAGAGCAGGAAGGAAGGAGGGAGAGGGGGAGGGAGCAGCTGTCAAGTGATTATCAGAAATAGCTTTCCTGTACTTTATAGAATCTCACCCTTTTTAAAAATTTAAATGTATTTAACAAATGCTTATGTAGAACAAACCATGTGTCAGGCTCTGTTCTCAGCACTTTACTAAAACGGATTCCTTTATGTGCCTGGACAACTCAGCAAGGTAGATACTTTTCTATTCTCCTTTTAACAAATGAATTAAGGAACTGAGAACTTGATGATTTGTTCATGTGGTCACAGAGCTGGTCAGAGGCTGAGCGGAGATTTGAACCCAAGCCCCAGAGTCCATGCCCTTAACAACTCTGCTGTGCTGTCATCATTCACTCATTCATCGTGTAAATGTCTATTGAGTATCAGCTATGAGCTGGGTATTTTTTCAAAGCGCCATGGATTTGGAGGTGAGCAAACCCAGTGTCAGTGTCTGAGGACTCCTTACTTCAGCATTCTGACTCATGAAGGAAGGAAACAGGTACAAGTGAGTGCTCTCTGGGAGCATCTCCAATTACTCCATTTTACAGATGGGCCTGCTGTGCTCAAAGTTACCCAGCTTAGCTGGGCATACAGGGCTCTCTAACTCTGCCCCCCCCACCCCATCTCCACATGCTAAGCGTGTCATTGTAGATTTTTTGCAGGATGGGGGGGCACATGGGAGACATTCAGTGGAAGTTTACATCGGCCTCTGCCTGCCCCAGCCGAGGCTCTGCAAGGGGGAGTTCTGGACCTTGGACCCGCTTCCTTTTTGAGCCTGCAGGCTTGGGTGTCCCTTCCCAACCGACTGGCAGAAGGGCTGTAACTCAATCCTTCTATTGCCTTGTGTCCCTTAGGAGGCCAAACCACGCGTTTGTCTGTCAGGGAGAATCTCAGGCCTGATTTGTGAGGACAGCAGTCAGCACCTGAGGCTCTCAGGCAGGGATAAAACTAGCGGTGAGAGCTGGTTTCCAACACAGGTTGTGCCCTGTGAACTCTTTGATCCTGAAAGACGCTGTGATGTGTGGAAGGCAAAGGGCCCTTGATTTGTGGGTTTAGGCCAGGGCACTTGGCATCTCCAAAACGCTGACACTTGTTTTTTTTATTATCACCTGAGGATATTAAAAAGAATGATTTTAGAGATGGAGGATGGGTGTGTGTGTGTGTGTGTGTGTGTGTGTGTGTGTGTGTGTGGAGAGAGAGAGAGAGAGAGAGAGAGAGAAAGAGAGAGAGAGAGAGAGAGAGAGAAACATTGACGTGAGGGAGAAACATCTATCTGTTGCCTCTCATATGTGCCCTGACCGGGGATCAGACCTGTTTTGGTGGCAACCTTTTGGTACACGATGCTCCAACCCACTGAGTCACATTGCCAGGGCAAACCACCAACACTTGTGATGTAGCCAATGTCCCCCAAGAGGCAGGACAGGGTGGTTCAAGGCTGGGGTTTGGGTTGGCCAGGCCTGGCTCCAATTCTGCCACTTCCAGCAGTTGCATAATGTCTTCCCAAGCTTCAGCTTGCTTAGCTGTAAAATGGGGAAACACTAGTTCCTGTCCCATCAGGGCATGGTGAGGATGAAATGATGCAGTTAGCATTTTGTAAATGTCAGTAACAACAGTGTCAGACTCGAGAGATCACAACCCCAGAGAATCTCCAGCGAACAGTCCTCTGACACCGGAGAACTGGCACAGCAATGGACTCCTTATTTTAGGGTCCTTGCCTTCCAGATGGAAACTGAGCTCTGGGGCCCCCCAGCACCCAGGGTGGCTCTGTTGTTGGAGCAGCCACCACTCACTTGAAGAAGGCAGCGCCTTCCCTTGCACAGGCAGGGTGAGTTGTGCCCAAGCGTCTGTCTATTGCTGATCAGCCCCCATGACTTCCCCTTGTTATCTGGGGGCTCCAGATGGGGCTCTTCTAACAAGGTTTGTTATGACAGGAAGTTGGCCAATGAAGCTCAGTGCCCTTAGCTGGCTGTGTGTGCTGAGCCATGGCCTGTCATTCCCTTCCAATACCTTCTTGGGGGCTATTTGGGACTTTAGCAAGTTTATTTTATTTCTTCCTCTGCTCGTTGGCATTTCTTTGTGAGCCCCTAGTGTGTGCCAAGAACTGAGATGGATGCAGGTATGAGGTTAGTGCTGCTGAAAAGCACGCAGCCCAGGCCTTTGATGCGCCACATGCAAGCAAGCGAGTATATATGGTTAAAAGTGCCATAGTGCTATCAAGTAAATGAACAGGCTACAGGGCAGAGCATGGGGGAGGAGGCAGCCTTGCAGGGGAAGTGGGGGAGGGTGTCTCAGGAAGAGGGGCCAGCAAAGACAGATGAGTTCCTGAAGTGTAGATTCTCCTCAGCCCCCATCCTTGTCCCCTACCTTCTGGGAGCCTCGGTGACTCCTATCTCCTCCCACCTCACTGTCAAATGAATTGATCAGTTTCCCAAGCAGGGGAAACAGCTAGTGCAAAGGCCCTGGGCAGGAACAAGCTTGGTGGGTGGATTTCCTGTTTCCTGTGGCTGACAGAGCAAAGCACCACACACTGGGGGGCTTAAACAGCAGGCATTTTTAATCTTGCAATCTGGAGTCTACAAGTCTAAGATCAAGGTGTCAGCAGAGTTGGTTCCTTCAGAAGGACAAACTATTCCAGGCCTTTCTCCTGGCTTCTGATGTTGCCGGCGATCCCTGGTGTTTCCTGGCTTGTAGAGGAGTCATCCCAGTCAGTGCCCTCGTCTTCATGTGGTATTCCCGTGTGTATCTCTGTGTCCACATTTTCCCTTTTATAAGGACATTTGTAATATTGGAGTAGGGCCCACCCTACTCCAGTATGACCTCATCTTAATTAATGACATCTGCAACAAACCTGCTTCCAAATAAGGTTACATTCAGAAGTCCTGGGGATTAGGACTTCAACACTTGAGTTTTGTTGGAGGTAGGGGGCACAAATCAACTCATAACAATGTGTTCTAGAAACAGTGAGGCTGGCGTGGCTAGAGCAGAGTGAAGGAGGCTGGGGTGGGAGGTGGGCTGGTGGGACAGGCCTCCCAGGGCCTGGGAGGCCACAGTACGGAGTGTGGGATCTGTTCTGGGTATCCAGTTCCTTTCATCTGGGGAGCAGGAGAGAGATGAAAAGCAGTCAATGGAAGTGGAGAAGCTAAGGAGTAGTGTGGCCACTGCCTGGCAAGAGTTGAAGGACTGAGGGTAGAGAAAGGAGAAATTGTGACCACACAGCCCCAGCGGACAAAGCCTGGCTCTGTTTCTGAGCTGCTGGGCAGAATAAGACCTGCTGCTGAGCAAGAGGTTCCTGAGGGAATGGGGACTGAGCCAGCTTGGGATTCAAATCTAGTTTCACCATTTTGCACTGTGTGACCGTGGGTAAGTTACTTAGCCTCTCTGGGCCCTGATTTCCTCATTGTCAAATGAGATGCCATGCAGAGGGTTAAATGGAAGAACACACACAGCTGAAAGAGCAGAGTCAAGGCTTGATGAGTACCAACTACTCTGAGACACAATCTGGTGATGTCCTCACATTACAGATAAGGAAATGGAGTCTCAGAGGGCAAGTGACTTGCCCAAGGTCATGCAGTGAGACAGTAGCAGAGGCTGGAATTGAGCCTGTCCAATTCTGAAATATGCACCCCGTTTCCTCCTTATACTTTCAAAACATGTCAGCATCCATCTGTGCAGCACAGAGGTGGGACCCGAGCTGGCTCCTCATGCTCCCCTGCATCTGATGCTCCGAAAGGGCTGGAAGGAGCTGTGTTCTGTTTCTTGCAAACCTGTACTGTGCCACCATTTGAGTCCTGTTGCCTGGAGAGGGAAAATGCTGGGTGCCTGCGACGTGCCACACACTCTGTGTGAGATTTTCAACTTGGTTTGGTCTTCTGGAAGACAAGCTTGGTACATACCCATTCTTCCCGATGATAAAACGGACTGAGAGAAAGGAAGGGACTTGTCCCTCTCCCTCGGGTGGGAGGAGGTGGAGCTCCTCCAGCTCTCATCTCTCATCCACTTTGCTGTGAGGCTCCCTCCTCTCTGGGGAAACGTCTTCCTTTGAAAGAGGGTTCAGGGGCCTCCCTTGCCAGTCCTTAGAGCCCGGTCTGGGAGCCCCGTGGTGCACTTTCCCTCTACGACCAATGTGCCTTATTCTGACACTGGTGTGTTTGTACAAAGCAACCAATTTTGACATACGGCAAGGAGGCAGCGCTTATCCTCCTGACCCTGGCAGAGGACGCGCTGGGCTGGCCTTGTGGAGCCGAGGTAACCCCAAGGGCACCAGGCACGGTTGGTTTCATGCCTTCCTTTCCCCTCCCCTGCCTCTGTCACTCTGAGCTGGGTGGGTGCCGCCTCTCCGCTGGCAGGGTTGGGGGTGGGAGTGTGTGTCCTCAGATGCCGGCACTATATTTGGAGCTCGCTTTGATCCCGACTCGGGGCATGTGGGCTGTGACCGGGTCTTGGAGCAGATCCTGCTTGAATGTCTCCAGACACGCATGCTCGCGCGCCCCCCCGTGGCTCTGACCCTGGTACTTCTGGAAGTGGGCACAGACTCTCACCTTCCAATCTAGATACCTTTTCTTTCTTAGTTGCCTTCCTGCTCTGGCTAGAGCCTCTAGGATGTTGAACAGAAGTGGCCAGAGTAGACAGCCTTGCCTTGTTCCTGCTCTGGAGGAAGAAGTAGTCAGTCTGTCACCACTGAGTGTGCAGTTCGTTGTCGTTTTCTGTAGATGTCCTTTATCAGGTTGAGAAAGTGTCCTTCTCTCCTTGCTTGTTGAGTTTTTGTCATGAAGAGGTGTTGAATTTTGTTCAAAAAAATTTTTCCCCTGACAGATGCTTTATTTTAAAATATCCCTGGCAAGTCCACTCTCGTCTGAGGGCGAAAGCCCAAATGTAAAGCCTAAAGGTGATCCCCCTAGTCACAGCGCAGGCAAATGACGGTCATGTTGGTAAGGCAGCAGAGGTCACTGCGCTCCCCAGGCGCCAGGAATGCTCTGCGCACTCTCCATACCCCTCTGTCAAATGAGAAATGAGAGGACGTTCCCCCAGGGCAGGAGCAGGGCTGTGCCGGTGGACCTCGGCCACCCCCTGGCACTCACGCCCCTCTACCCCCAGGCCTATGAGAAGCGCTTCCCCACCTGCCCGCAGATCCCTGTCTTCCTGGGCAGCGAGATCCTGTGCGAGTCCCGTAGTGAGGATGGCGCGGTGCACGTGGTGGAGCGGAGCTGCCGGCTACGTGTGGAAGCCCCTCGGCTGCTGCGGAAGGTGTGGGAGCCCAGGGCGCGGGGGAGCAGAGGAGGAGATTGGACAGGGTGGTGGGGGGCCAGCACGGGAGGGGCACCTGGGGGCCGGGGGCGGGGCCAGGCGGTGGGGTGAGTGTGTGGACGTGGGTGCTGGAAGGGGTTTATGCGGTGGGGTCTGGGTCGGAGGGCCAGCTGGTCCGAAGGGACAAGGGCCGGGAGGCAGGGCTGGGACTGGGCGGGGTGTTGGAGTACTGGGGCTAAACGGGGGGGGGGGGGGTCCCCAGAATGGAAGGTTGGGGAGTTGGAGTCTGAGATCCCGGCCCAGGTGGGTGGGCAGGCAGGAGTGGGGTCTTGGAGTCTGGGGGTTACCGGGGCTTGCCCTCGGGGTTCATGCCCCCCACCCCTCATCCCCTGCACATCCCCACTGCCCCTTCCCTTGTAGATCGCTGGTGTGGAGCACGTGGTTTTCGTGCAGAAAAACGTCTTGAACTGGAAAGAGAGGACCCTCCACATTGAAGCGCACAATGAGACTTTCGCTAGCCGCGTGGTGGTCCACGAGAACTGCAGCTACACGGTGAGCGCCGGCTTGGCGACCCCTGCCCCTCCGCCAGGCCCTGAGTACCTGCGTCCAGGCCAACTTCCTCCCTCCCAGAGCCTTGTGGGATAAAATGCAGGAGCTCCTTACACCTACAGTTCAGATACACAACTGATTTTTTTTTACAAGTTTAAGCAGTCTCCAGTATAGCTTAAGACATACTTACTAAACTATTTTACGTTGTTTATCTTAAATTCAAATGCCACGGATCCTGCATTTTATGGCTAAATCTGGCAACTTGCCTTCTTCCTCCATTCTTCTCTCTCCTGCTTTCAAGAAACTGTGCCCCATTTATCTGCCTGTAAGATGGGGTTAATGATGGTGCCTACCCCACAGATTGTGGTGAGGAGTAGAGGAAGTAAACTATCCACACTCCTTGGACCAGTGTCTGGCATGTACTAAGCCCTGTATATGTGTTACATTTTATTTATTTTTCATTTTTTTAAAGATTTTCTTTCCTTTTAGAGAGAGGAGGAGGTGAGAAAGAGAGGGAGAGAAACATCAATGTGTGGTTGCCTCTCACATGGCCCCCACTGGGGACCCAGCCAGCAACCCAGGCTTGTGCCCTGAACTGGGAATCGAACCAGCGACCCTTTGGTTTGCAGGCCCACACTCAATCCACTGAGTTGAGTTATACCAGTCAGGGCTGTGTGTTACTTTTTAATATAATCAAGGATAATTATTATTATTATCCAGCACATACTGCCTGAGCACCTACTGTGTGTCAGGCACCCTGACAAGTGCTGGGCACCCAGGGGTGGACCAGTTGGCCTGACCATTGCCCTCATGGAACATCCATTCCAGTGGGAAACACAGGCTGGGAGAGGGGACAGCAAATCAGTATAGACATGTAACTTTGTCCAGAAAAACAGCAACAAAAAAACACCCAAATCAGTATAGACTTATAACTTTGTCCAGAGAAAAACCAAATCAGTACAGGCAGAACTTTGCCACACATGCTGAGATGGGATGGAGCAGCTAGAATTACGGAAAGCAAGAGGAGGGGCCCTGTCTTCAGTGACAGTGTTCCCTTAGGAGATGCTGTGGAAGCCAGAGCTGAGGGAGGAGAGGCCTGGGAAACGAGTTCTGGGGAAGGAACAGCAGGTGGGAAGACCCTTTGGTGGCCGAGGGAGGTCAGAATGAGGGCTTCAGGGTTACTGACGGAGAGAGGCCTCTGCAGGCATTTGGAACCCAGCTCTGCCTCTTTCTTTCTTTCTTTCTTTCTTTCTTTCTTTCTTTCTTTCTTTCTTTCTTTCTTTCTTTCTTTTCTTTCTTTCTTTCTTCTTTTTATCTTCACCTGAGGACATTTTTTTCATTGCTTTTAGAAAGATGGCAAGGGAGAGAGAAACATTGATTGGACCCCTTCTCCTATGCACCCCCACCAGGGACTGAACCTGGAACCTGGACATGTGCCCTGGCTGGGAATCAAACCCTTGCCTTTCTATCTACTGGATGATGCTTCAACCACCTGAGCCTCACTGGCCAGGGCTCTGCCACTTTCCTGCTGAGTAGTGTTGGGCACGTTGCCTCCCCTTTCCTGAGCCACCCTTCCATCTCTGTGAAAGGGGCTCTCAGCAGAACCTGCCCCGTCAGGTGCTAGAGGGGCAAATGAGACGATGTAGCTGTGCTAGATCCCAAATGGCATTTGTGTGACAACTATGGCACATTACAGGTGCTGCTGCTGTGTCTGCGCCTGGCCTCCCCCACCCCCAGGGAGACTTTGGTTCCTGTATCCGTCCTGTGGTGCCCTATACACAGCAGGTATCCAGAGAATACTTTTTTCTTTGCACACCTCCAGCTTTTCTTGGGGCCTCCTGGAAACTGGGCCTAAGATGTGCAGATGTTTATGTCTGAGGAGGTGTGGGTGGGAGTTTTTTAAATGTCATTTAGTGTAGTTGTTCTCAGAACAAGTTCCACTAACAACCAAATCAGCATCACTGAGGCTGCTGTGACATGCAGATTCCTGGGCCCCACCCTGCATCTGTTCCACCTGGGCTTCTGCATCTTCAATAGGCTCCCTGGTAGCACTTCTGCCTGTGGGAGTTTGAGAGGCACTAAGCCTGGGTCTGCATGGTAGCTCTGTCAACGAAGTTTGTCTTTGCTTACATATGTAAATATTTATTTTTTATATATTATATATAAACACATAACATGCATTTTTAAGATATATATCTAAATATATATTTGGCTCTGACTGGTGTGGCTCAGTGAGTTAGGCATCATCTCACAAACTGAAAAGTCGCCAGTTCCATTCCTGGTGAGGGCACATGCCTGATTTCGGGCCAGGCCCCCAATTGGGGGTGTTCAGTAGGGAGTTGATCAATATCTCTCTTGTGCATCAATGTTTCTCTCCCCCTCTTTCTGCCTCCCTTTCCTGCTTTCTAAAAATAAATAAATAAAATCTTTAAAAATATAAAATGTATATATGTGTATAATTTATTTATATATGATGTATTATATTAAATATATTACCTATTTTTATATATCATTATATACATATACTTTTTAAATTTGTGAGATCTTTATTTTTCTATTTTTTATTGTTGTTCAAGTAGTTTTCTGCCTTCCCCCACCCCTCCCCTCTATTTTTTAAAATATATTTTATTGATTACACTGTTACAGTTGTCCCAAATTTTCCCCCTTCACCACCTCCACCCAGTACCCCCATTCCCTCCAGCAATCTCTCCCCTAGTTCATGTCCATGGGTCATGCATACAAGTTCTTTGGCTTCACACTTCCTATACTACTCTTAACCTCCCCCTGTCTGTTTTGTACCTACCATTTATGCTTCTTAATCCCTGTACTTTTTCCCTATCTTCCACCCGGCTGACAACCCTTCAAGTGATCTCCATTTCTGTCATTCTGTTCCTGTTCTGGTTGTTTGCTTGGTTTGTTTTTGTTTTAGGTTCAGTTATTCATAGTTGTGAGTTTGTTGTCATTTTACTGTGCATAGTTTTGATCTTTTTCTTAGATAAGTCTCTTTAACATTTCACATAATAAGGGCTTGGTGATGATGAACTCCTTTAACTTGACCTTATCTGAGAAGCACTTTATCTGCCCTTCCATTCTATATATATATATTTTTGCCCTTCCATTCTAAATGATAGCTTTGCTGTTTAGAGTAATCTAGGTTGTAAGTAAGTCCTTGCTTTTCATCACTATGAATACTTCGTGCAAGTCCCTTCTAGCCTGCAAAGTTTTTTTTTTTAGAAATCAGATGGCATTCTTATGGGAATTCCTTTGTAGGTAAGTCTCCGCTTTTCTCTTGATGCTTTTAAGATTCTTTTTTTTATCTTCAACTTTTGGCATTTTAATTATGATGTGTTTTGGTGTGGACCTCTTTGGGTCCAACTTGTTTGCAACTCTCTGTGCTTCCTGGACTTGTATGTCTATTTCCTTCAGCAAATTAGGGAAGTTTTCTTTCATTATTTTTTCAAATAAGTTTTCAATTTCTTGCTCTTCCTGTTCTACTTTTAGCATCCCTATGATTTGGGTGTTGGTACATTCGGAGATGTCCTGAAGGCTTCTTATTCTGTCCTTGTTGTTTTGAATTCTTGTTTCTTCTTGTTCTGATTGAATGCTTTTTTCTTTTTTTAATGTTCCAAATCATTGATATGATACTCAGTTTCATCCCCTCCAGTGTTAGTTCCCTGTTGATTTTTCTTGATCACCTCAGACTCCACCCCACACAATTCATAGGTCTGCTTTTCTACAATAGGCCACGATACTAAGGCAGGGAGCCAAAGCATCTCTACCTGTCAGATGCAGAGTTCAAAACACTGGTTATCATGATGCTCAAAGAACTCACTAAGTACAGCAACTTGTATTTGTTTGAATGTCACTGTACTTCCATGGATTATGCATTTACTGGAACTATGTGCTCCTGGAGCACTTTAAGGATACAGAAACGGTCCAAAAGCTATGAAGGATAAAAGACAGCTTATCAATGGACTAAGCTTCCACAAGCTGCACCACATCAGGATGATAGCTGCAGCCTGGGCTCCGGCAAAGTGGGATGGGCAGAGTGGACCAGAGATGCTTGAGAGGAGACTGGGGACAGTGGCTTTGGGGAGAGAACCGAGAGAGCAGATGCCAGGATCCTGGTGCTGAGTCATCCCCCATACTGCAGGAGCCATCCTGCTCATGCACACCTATACACATATGATTTTTAAGTGACAGGAACACAGATATCAGATCCACTTTCTTCCTGCCCCTTCTGAGGAGGTTCTTTGCTCTCTAATACTTTAGACCTTGTGTTGCACTCTGGGTAGGGGCTCTTGGCCCTGCCAGACTCCTTGGATGTCACCAACTGTGACTGTGCCGTCCATTGCATGCTCTAGCAGGGCCCAGGACACCAAGATAGCCTGCTGGAGGGCATGGTGCCTCCCACCCTGAGACTGTGTCATCACCCCTGCCTTGCTTTCAGGTCCACCCCGAGAATGAAGAGTGGACTTGCTTTGAGCAATCTGCCTCACTTGACATCCGGTCCTTCTTTGGCTTTGAAAGTGCCTTGGAAAAGATTGCAATGAAGCAGTACACAGCCAACGTCAAGAGGGTAAGAGTTCCATCAGTTATAGGGAGGATAGTGCACAGAACTTTGGGGTTTCCAGTCCTGGTTCGAAGCCTCCTGTGCCACTTGACAACCCATGTGACATCAGGCAAGATCTTTAAACTTCCTCATCCGTAGGATGGGTATTCTAACAATGGCCATTTACAGGAGATGATGGATGGACAGCAAGCCCATAATGGGGGCATCATAATCACTGTCTTGGTTGTTCCCAGGTTGTTGTATGAACTCTGTGGACACAGAAGTGACACTGTGTGGTGCTTTTTCCTCATTAAAATTGCCCCTGCTTGGTTTAAAGATAACAGACCCATCACTGAGTAGATGAAATTCATTTTAATAATATGTTTTATCCAATGAATTATCAATATAGAGCTTACATTCTTTTTTTGGTCCCAAGTCTTGCAGATTCAGTGTGTATTTAACATTCACAGCACATTTCCATTTGGTCCGACCACATTTCAACTGCTCAGTAGCCATGTGTCAGGGCTGGGACCAGAGCAGGTGGGATGACTCCAAGGCTGGTGCCGTTACCCCACTGTCATGCATGGTGCTGATGTGTCTTAGTTTTCTTTGGCTTCCAGGGGAAGGAGGTGATTGAGCATTACCTGAACGAGCTCATCTCTCAGGGCACCTCTCACATTCCCCGGTGGATGCCTGCCCCAGTCCAAGAGGAGGATGCCCTCTCCCAGCCTGGGCTGGGAGATCCCAGCTCCCTGGAGGTTGATGGGCCCAGAAGCACCCAGGGCACCAATTCAGAGATGGTTGGTACTGACGGTAGGTAACTGCGGCTGAAGGCTGAAGTCGGAGGAAGTCTGCATGGGGTTTGTGCCCTCTGTGGGGGAGAACTGCCATGGATCCCCTCGGGGATGGGTTGGGGTCCTGGGATGACTCGGCCTCCTCCCTCCCATGGCTGCTGTACCTTCTCTTTCTCTTCCAGCCCAAGAGCCAGAACTGGTTCATTTTAAGATCAGGAATTGACCTGATCTGGTGGCTGAGGGCTCCCCCTTTCTCTGGTTTTATTACTATTCTAAATTATATGAGTGATGCATGATCATGGTGGAAAAAAATTCAGATTGCTCAGAAGATGTCAAGTAGGAAGTAAGACTCCTTTGTTCTCCTTAACTATCTAGGCATCTATATGTACACAAAATGCACATACATGTACACATGCATGTACACACATGCATGTATGCATACATGTATAACCTAGGTTGAACAAATGAGAGCACACGATATATTCTATTTGCTACTTTCCCCCCCACACTTACTAATGTTTCTTGAATAGCTTTCTGTATCAGTGCATGTATCTTAGCTCTTTGAAGTATTTCATGGTGTGGCTACACTACAGCTTATTTATTAATAAAAATTTATTGATTATTTCACTTGATCTTAGCCAAAAGGCTGAGAAGCAGTTCCTATTCATTATTTTTAATTAGTTTATTTAGCTAGTCCCCTACTGAGGGATATTTAAGTTGTTTCCATGATTTTTAGAAAAGTTTTTTAAACAAATGTTATTTATTGAGTTTAAAGATAGAGAGGAAGGGAGGGAGAGAGAGAGAGAGAGAGTGAGAGAGGAAGACATCAGTTTGTTATTCCACTCATTTATGCACTCATTGGCTGATTCTTGCATGTTCCCTGACCAGGCTGAACCTATGACCTTGATGTATTGGAATGATGCTCTAACCAACTGAGCTACCCAACCAGGGCATGTTTTCATTTTTAAAAAAAATACAAACAATGTGGTATAGCTGTGTTTTTAAAAACATTTGTGTGAGTATATACATAGCATATAATTTTGAAAGTTGAACTGATGAGTCAAGGTTATGTGCAACTGAAATTTTGGAAGATTTACTAATTAGTCCTGTAAAGAAGTTGTACTGGGCAATGTTCCACCAAAAGTGTGTAGCTTTGTCTATTCCTGATTTCACCTTGGCTCCTCACGAGACTGTTACTAAACATTTTAAACTTCTGGAAGGCAAAAAGTGAACATTAGTAGATTAGTGATTACTTCTTTCCTATGAGGGAGGTCAAGTATATTTTTTCATGTTTAGTGAATCCAATTAGCTTATTTGTGAATCCCTCTTCTTGTTTTTTGTCCATTTTCCTATTTGCCCATTAATTTCTTACTACTTTATGAGAGCTCTTTACATATTAAGGCAATTAGCCCTTTGTCATATTTCAGACTTTTATTGACATGGAAAATATTCACAATATGATGTTAAAGGGAAAAACCTAGGACACAAAACAACACTCCCCCACCCCGAGCATCCAGCTTTAACTATGTGCCCTTGTGCTCACCACTCATCAGTTTCTCAGGCAGGCACTGAAGGGAGGGGCCTGCCTGACATAGAGATAGACCATGGAACCGAAGCCGCATCTGGGAATGTGTTTAGGAAGAACAAAATTCGTTCATTTAACAATGATTTATTCTGCACCAACTAGCTGCCCACTATTGTACATACATTTTTTAAATACTAAAATTTTTTCTTACAGCCCTGGCTGGTGTGGCTCAGTGGGTTGAGAGCTGGCCTATGAAATGAAAGGTCGCTGGTTCAATTCCTGATCAGGGCACACACATGCCTGGGTTGCGGGCCAGGTCCCTGGCTGGGGGTGTGCAAGAGGCAACCAATTTTCTCCCACATATCGATGTTTCTCTCCCTCTTTCTCCCTTCTCCTCTCTCTAAAAAATAAATAAAATCGTTAAAAAATATTTTTAAATAATACCACACTTCTACCCCTTCTCATGCATACATATGTGTCATGTCCTGTGCCCTTCCCATTTTACACAGGACTTTCCTTCCTTCTCCGTCTGTGCCATCCAAAGCAGAGCTGGTACTCAGGATGGCTGGTGGGAGGCACAGTCATGCTCCTTCCACCCTGTTCTGAATCACTGAGCCTTTGTGCTCAGGAGAAAGAGGCCTTCACAGCTGCCTGGAGGCTGGAAGAATGCCGGTATCTTCTGCCTCCCTTGTGTTTTCTACCTCAGCCCTTCCTGGCTCACCCCTGCCCCATGTGGCCTCCCTTGCCCTCCAGCATCTCTGCTTCTGATTTTTCTGTGAGTGTTTCTGGGTCTGGACAGTTACCCACTCCCAACATCCCTTCTGCCTCTGGTTACCGAGATGCCTCCTAGAGCAGATGGCATGACCCCCAGCCCCAGGCTTTGTTTCGGAAGGAACCATTGTTTTCTTATTGTGCTATCTGCACACAAAAAAATGAGCCATGCCCACGGGACTGCTCTTTATAGTGTCTCCATCCATTGCTGAGAGGCTAACACCCTGAGATGCCTCACCATGCCAGCATCTGCCACCCCAAAAGTTAAGGGTGGGCAACAGGACCTCAGGTTGGAGCACAGCCTCTAAATGTCAGCACATGCAGACCCTGAACAGCCCAATTGTGTGAGATGGGATTGAACAGTGGAAATGATCTGTGCAGCCATGGGCTGTATTCTGGGGTCAAGGCTCTGCCTATCAAAAGCCTCACACCCCACAAAGGGCCTGGGGTTGTCGGAAGGCAAAAGAAACTGGTATTTATCAGCCACCTGTTATGCTGCATGCATTTACTCATCTGAGTTCACTTAACCTCTCTCAGCTTCAGTTTTGTCTTCTGTAAAGTGGGACACCTCATAGGAGTGTTGGAAGAACTCACTGAGATGATGCATCATGCATGTCAAATTGTTAATAATCTTTATACCAATAGCAAATGATGATGAGGAGAAATTAAGAAAGATAAATTTAACCAAAAAGGTGAAAGACCTGTACTCTACAAGAAAACTGTAAGACACTGAAGAAGTAAATTGAAAATACAAATAAATAGAAGGATATACCTTACTCATGGACTGGAAGAATTAATATTAATAAAGTGTCCTCACTATTCAGATTAGTCTACAGAGTCAATGAATTCCCTGTTAAAATATCGGTGGCATTCTTCACAGAATTAGAACAACTCATTCTAAACTTTATACAGAACCCCAAAAGACCACAAAATAGCCACATAAACTTTGAGAAAGAACAAAGTGGGAAGTATCATGCCTCCTATATCAAACTATACTGTAAAATTACAATAACCCAAACAGTATGACACTTTCATAAAAACAGATGTATAGATCAATGCATAGACAGCCCAGAAGGAAATCTTCTCTTATATGGTCAATTAATCTACAAGAAAGGAGGGAAAGATATACAATGGGGTAAAGGCAGTCTCTTCAATAAGTTGTGTTGAGAAAACTGTACAGATACAGGCAAAAAATGAAATTGGACCACTTTCCTGCACCATACACAAAATAAACGAAAAATGGATTAATAACTTAAATGTAAGGCTTGAAACCATAAAACTCCTAGAAGAAAACATAGGCATAAACTCTTTGACGTTATTCTTAGCAATATGTTTTTGGCTATACACTCATATCTCCCCAAGCAAGGGAAACAAAAGAAAAAACAAACACATGGGACTTGTAACAAACTAAAATGTTTTTGCACATCAAAGGAAACCATCAATAAAACAAAAGACAACCTAATGAATGGTAGAAAATATTCATAAATGAGCCCTGCCTGGTGTGGCTCAGTGGATTGGGTGCCAGACTTCAAACCAAGGGGTTGCTGGTTCAATTTCCAGTCAGGGCACATGCCTGGGTTGTGGTCCAGGTCCCCAGTATGTGGTGTGTAAGAGGCAATCAGCTGATATTTTTCTCCCTCTCTCTAAAAAGAAATTATATAAAATCTTAAAAATAAAATCTTTATAAAAACCATGATGAGATATCACCTCATATCTGTCAAATGACTATCATCAATAAATTAATAAACAAGTGTTGGCAAGGATGTGGAGAAAAGGGAATCCTCATGTATCATTGATGGGAATGCAGATTGGTCCAGCTACTGTGGAAAACAGTATGGAGGTTCCTCAAAAAATAAAAAATAGAGCAGCTGTATGATCCAGCAATTCCACTTCTGGGTATTTATCTGAAGGAAAAACACACACTAATTTGAAAGGATATATGCACCATGTTCACTGAAGCATTACTGGTAATAGTGAAGATGTGGAAGCAACTAAGTGTCTATAGGTAGCCAAATAAAGAAGATATGCTACATACATACAATGGGGTATTATTCAGCAATAAAAAAGAATGAAATATTGCCATTTATGACAAAATGGATAGACCTGGAGGGTGTTACTCTAAGTGAAATAAGTTAGAGAAAAACAGATATGATTTCACTTTATGTGGAATTTAAAAAAACAAAACAAATGAGTAAACAAAATAAACTAGAAACAGACCCATAGATATAAAGAACAAGCTGATGCTTGCCAAAAAGGAAGGGGGGATGGAAAAAATATTCAGAGGGTGGGACAGCTCTAGAAGGTGGGGATTATTTCCATTTCTGAAGGTCTAAGGGGACATACCACTTTCCACTGAGAGATCCAGGTTTGTCCCAGCGTGAGTTTTCAGAACCACCCTGGTTATGGATTGGAAAGACTAGAGGACCTGGAGCCCATGGGGCTGTCATCCAGTAAAAGGGCTACCCTGTGGCTTGGAACTACATTTCAGATCTAAGGTGGGCAGTGAGGTATGGGTTCCAGAAAGGGTAGACATGGTGGTGAAGAGGCACAGCATCTCCTTCTTGTCCTGAAGCTCCCCTTCTTCTCTTGCAGGGGACAAGCTGGATGTAGACTACATTGAAAGGTGCCTGGGCCATCTCACGCCCGTGCAGGAGAGCTGCCTGATTCAGCTTCGGCACTGGCTGCAGGAGACACACAAAGGCAAGGTAGATGCAGGGCTGGAGCTTGCCGGAGAAGATGCATACTGTTATAGCTGCTCAGCCTCAGGCACTGGGGAGGAAGGGTCAGGGAAATAAGTTTGTGTAATTAGCAATGCTGGATACTTAGGTTTTGCCTTCTTTTCATTATATATTGTCTCATTTATCCACAACACGTGCTGTGCATTACCACTGATTTGGCACTGTTGACATTTGAGGGCAGACAATTTTTTTATCCTTACCAGAGGACATGCTATTGATTTTAGAGAGGGGGGTGGGAGGGAAGGGGAGAGAGAGAGAGAGAGAGAGAGAGAGAGAGAGAGACATAGACATAGACGTGAGAGAGAAACATCTATTGGCTGCTGCTTGTATGTGCCCCAACCAGGAATCAAACCCACAATCTTTTGGTGTACAGGACAATGCTCAACAAACTGGCCAGGGCAAGGCCAGACAGTTCTTTTTGGTGGGGGCCATCCTGTTCACTGTAGGGTTTTGAGCAGCATCCCTGACCTCCACACTTGTGAGCTCCACCCACGATCTTTCCTTCCCCAGTTGTGACAACCAAAAATGGCTCCAGGTATCACCAAATGTCCTCTGTGGGGCATAGTCACCTCCAATTGACAACTACTGCTGTTCACATAACCATGCACACTGTTCTTTTAAAAAGAGATTTAATGGCCCTGACCAGTGTGGCTCAATTGGTTGGAGCATCGTCTCACAAACCTAAAGGTCACCGGTTTGATTCCCAGTCAGGGTACATGCCTGGGTTGTGGGTTCGGTCCCTGGTCAGGGCATGTATGAAACAACTGATCGATGTTTTTCTCTCACATCAGTGTTTCTCTCCCTTTCTTTCTGCCTCTCTTCTTCTATTCCTCTCTCTCTAAAAATAAATAAACAAAATCTTAAAAGAAAAATAAATAAAAAAGATTTAGTGAGTTGCAAGGGTTGATTTTTGATTGCATGTGGAGTTTGCCTTTAGACTCGAAGCCCTACCACACAAAGGTCCACAATGCATTTGGGTCCCTACCATGGACTTGACTTCAACTCTGTTTGATAAGAACTTCCGGCTTGGTCATGAGTTGCTGGCCCTTTCTCCCAGCATCCCCTCCCCACTTTGGGGAGCAGACAAGGGAGTTAGTGTTGAGCTGTGATGTAACCTGTCTGCCCCTGTTTCCTCCTCTATAAAATGGGGATAACATTAACATTCACCTTCCAGAGTGAATTAATGGGAATTCATGTAAAGTGCTTAGAGCCATGTCTAGTTCAGACTGAGCACCCAGTAAACCATGCTTTTGATTGGGGTTGGCTTTCCCTTGACTGTTGACATATACCCTAGGGAAGGAAGAAGAGCTGGAGGGGTCTTAGCCTATCCCCTCAGCTATTAGGCTTTTTGGGTTACATGTGGCAGGAATGCAGCCTGAGCGACAGGCACAAAAAGGGGGGCATTATTTATCCGTTTATATAACAAACTGTTAAGAGGGGTGTATTAATTTCCTGGGGCTGCTGAAACGAAATGCCACAAATTGGGTGGCTTAAAACAACATAAATTTATTTTTTCCCATTTCTGGAGGCCAGAGGTCTGAGCTCAAGGAGAGAACAGGATTGGTTCCTTCTGGAAGGTCTGGGGGAGAATCTATTCTATGTTTCTCCCCTGGCTTCTGGTAGCGGCTAGCAATCCTTGGCTTGGGGATACATTTGGTCTTTTCCCCAGCTAAGTATTTTTAGAAGAGACAAGAGATTCATTTTCCATAATTTTATCTACTGGGTTAGGAAATACCGTTCTACGGGTTGCTCCTCCTTCTTCTCTCAGATTCCCAAAGATCAGCACATCCTTCGGTTCCTGCGGGCTCGTGACTTCCACCTAGACAAGGCCCGGGAGATGTTGTGCCAGTCCTTGAGCTGGCGAAAGCAGCACCAGGTGGATCTCCTCCTTCAGACCTGGCACCCCCCTGCCCTCCTGGAGGAGTTCTATGCGGGGGGCTGGCACTACCAGGACATAGGTGCGTTCCTTGACCTGCATAATGGATGGTGCACACTTGGGTCACTGCCGAAGGCACTTTGAGTCCCACTTTTCATCCTTCTTACTTTCTCTTTTGACTCTTTCGGACATCTGGAGATGACAGCCCAGCCATGAAGATGGCAGAGCTGGGCTTCAGGCACATAGTATCCTGGGGCTGCAATAGCAAATGGCCTCAAACTAGGTGGCTTAAAACAACAGAAGTTTATTCTTTCCCAGTTCTGGAGGCCAGAAGTCTGAAATCAAGGTGTCAGCAAGGCCTTGATCCCTCTGCAGGCACTAGGGGAGAATCCTTCCTTATTTCTTAGAGCTTTTCTGGTGGCCCCAGGTGTTCCTTGGCTTGACAGCATCACTCCAGTCTCTGCCTCTCTATTCACATGGCCTTCCTCTTTGTGTCTCTCTGTGTGTCCTTTCCTCTTCTAATAAAGACCCCTGGTTATTAGATATAGGGCCCACACTGATTCAATATGATTTCCTTTTGAGATCCTTAACTAATTACATCTGCAAAGACCCTATTATCAAATAAAGCTACGTTCTGAAGTTATGGGTGGACATGAATTTTGGGGGGATATTATTCAACCCACTATAAATATCTTTGATTTTTCTGTTACAATAAAGTTTATTATGAAAACAGGCTGGTGTGGGGGCAAGGGGAGAGACAAGTATACATAAGTTGAGTGGCTCAGGTGAAATATTGTGGTTTCTTCACATTAATGCCACCACGCTTGCTGAGGGGAGGGGCCAAGTCTTCCATGGTTAGAGTGTACTTGTGATTCTTGCTCTTTTGTCATTGAAGCTAGTGACTATTATGATTTTCATGTTCTGTATATAAAAATTCATATACAGTTGATCCTGGAACAATGCAGGGATTAGAGTTGCTGACCCCCCCTCACACAGTTGAAAATCCAAGTGTATTTTTTTAAAGACTTTTATTTATTTATTTTTAGAGAGAGGGAAAGGGAGGGAAACGCTGATGTGAGAGAGAAACATCGATTGGTTGCCTCTCATATGTGCCCCGACCAACCAGGGACCAAACCTGCAACCCAGGCATGTGACCTGACTGGCAACCCTTCACTTTGGGGGGTGGCACCTAACCAACTGAGCCACAGTGGTCAGGGCTCCACGTATAACTTTTGACTTACCCCAAACTAAACTACAGTCATCCTTTGGTATCCTCAGGGGGTTGTTTCCAGGAACCTCTGAGAACACCGAAATCTGAAGATGCTCAAGTCCCTTGCACACAGTTGGCCCTTTGCATCCACGGATTCCCAACAACGGACCATTGCTCTGCTGTTGGTTGGTTCCATGGATTTTAACCTAGGGATTGGAGGGGTAACTGTATATTGCTTGAAAAAATTCCACAGGTAAATGGACCCACACAGTTCAAACCCGTGTTGTTTAGTGGTCAACTGTATGCTGATTAGAGCAAATGCTTGGGTCTCCTGAAGGACTGGCTGGGACACTTTCTTTTAACACACAGTCCATCCTCAGTATTCATGTGTTGCATAGTTGTGAATTTGCCTACCCACTAAAATTTATTTATAGCCTCCAAATCAATACTCAGGAAGCTTTTGTGGTCATTCATGGACATGTGCAGAGCGGCAAAAAAAATCCGAGTTGCTGGACCTGCACTTCTCCAGTGGAGGGTGCACTGGAGGTCTTTCTGCCTTCCTCTTTCAGCTCTTACGCTGTAAATAAGCGTCCTTTTTGGGGTCCACTTAGTGCCACAGTTTTTGTATCCTTGTGCTTTTGGTCAGTGATTTTGCTGGTTACAGTGGCCCCAAGCATAGTGCAGAAGTGCTGTGTTGTGTTTCTAAGAGCAAGAAGGCTGTGATGTGCCTTACAGAGAAAACGTTATGGGTTAGATGCGATTCATTCAGACATGCTTTATAGTGCTGCTGGCTGTGAGTTTACTGTTACCGACTCTACACCGTATACTAAATAAGGTGTCCTTAAATAGAAACAGAAAGCAAGGCTATGTGTTGATCAGTTGACAAAAACGTTATGACTAGAGGCTTGCAGGAACCCAACCCTGACCCTGTGTTTTACCTAGAAGCAGTGGTTCTGTATTTGCTAATTCAGTGTTCAAGGTGACTTTATAGAACAGCCAGCATGAATAACAAGAACTGACTGTATTAAGTATATAATTCCTTATTTTTCCTTTTTTGCTTTGGCTGACAGAAAGCTTATAGCCAGCTTTTATCTATTCTCTTCATGTTCTTTCATTACATGGCTCATATCCTCTTTTTAAAAAAAGTTTTTAAACTAAACTTCTAATGTTAGAACAGTTTCGGGTTTTCAAAATAGTTGAAAGGGCATATGGAGAGTTCACGCACGCCCCTCACCCAGTTTCTGTTGTGGAGCAAACCCGCGTGTTTTGACACTTGCACTGTCTCTTTCACCGTAAGTGGTCCCAGCCCCTCTGGGGAACAGGCAGGGTATTAGTAAGGAGTTGGTGGACTGGGCCGAGGTGAGCCGCACCTGGCACCCTCATCCCTAAGGAGGGTAAGTGCTCATCATGACTTTGACCTGCCCTCTTACCTGCATCCCCCAACAACGTCTCCTCTCTCTGCAAAGATGGCCGCCCCTTGTACATCCTGCGACTGGGACACATGGACACCAAAGGCTTGATGAAGGCTGTGGGGGAGGAGGCGCTGCTGCAGCATGTGAGTTGGGTCCCGGCTTCCTGGAGCCCCTGCCCCGCCCCCCGGGGCTGCCTGTGGTGGAGCAGCCACGTGAATGTCGGCCAGAACATTCTCTACCTTCCAGGTTCTTTCCGTCAATGAGGAGGGACAGAAGAGGTGTGAAGGGAACACCAAGCAGTTTGGCCGTCCCATCAGGCAAGAACCGCCCCCCCCACCCCCGCGTCAGAGACAAATTCCCCTGAGTCGTAAAAACAGCCAAGGCTCACAAACCATGGCACTCCACAGAAATCTCCTCTCTTACTTCTCACAATGACCCTGTGAGGCAGGGACTGCATCGTCCCTGTTCTTTATGGAGAGGGAAACTGAAGCTCAGGGTAGTGATACGCTTCCAAGGTTGCTAAACTGGTTAAGTAGCAGAGCTGGGATTTGAACCTGTTCCTGTCTGGCTCAGGCTCAAGGACTTTGTCTGCCATGCCATACACCCGCTGGCCTTTGCTTTTTTGGAACCGGCCCCACCCCAAGTACCACCTTCACTCTGTCTCCCAGGCACGCAGGCCTGCAGCTGTCCTGGCACATCCAGGAAGCCGCCATTCCTCTCTGCCTTCCCCAACTTGTGCCTGAGCTCAGTTTCCCACACCAGTGCTCACAGCGATGTTGCCCCCAAAGGCTCTGAACCTTTCCCCTTCTGTAAAGTGGGAATAGTATCACTAGTTCTGGCGCATCTTTATAGCTGATCAGAACCATTGACGGTGAAGAGATGATGCAAATGCACATAGAACTTACTACGCAGCAGGCACTCTTCTTCTGAGCCCCTTGATTCAGGCCATTCTTGTCACCGCCACAGGAAGGAGGGAAGGCAGGGCCTGCTACTGAAGCTTTTATCCCAAATTACCCTGATCTTTGTGAAAATTATGTTCCTTTGCTCTTTGGCGCTTTCCTAATGGGACATATACTGGGGTGGGGGATGAAATCATTCAGGGTCCTGGCCAGAAGCAGAATTCACCCCAGATGACTCAGATGACAGGGTGTCACAAAGGGGCTCTTTACAGTGGTTTGGCAGGGTGAAGGGAATGATGCTGGCATGGAGAGGCTCCCAGGGACTAGCACAGCAGTAAAATGGTCATTTTCCTGATGAATTCATACTAATGAAATGGAGGCACAGAGACGTTAAGTAACTTGGTCAAGGTCACACAGCAGATGACAAAGCAGGGATTTGAACCCAGCTCTTGGCACTTATACTCTGTTTCATCATCAGCATCTTTTCAACAATCAGTAGTAATAACTAGCTTTTACTGAGTGGGTACCATGTGCCTGTCCTTGCAGACACCTTTACATCTACCACCTCATTTAATGCTGACAACAGTTGCTTGAGCTGGGGACTGCTGCTCTCATTGCCACTGATGAGCAGGAAGTTGCCCAGGGTGAAGGTGACACTTGAATTCGAGTGCTCAGCCTCAGAGTCCAGGCTCTGAGCCTCTTTGTCATGTGGCCTCACCGTGGTGGCAGGATCCAGGAGTGTCCTGTGGCCCCTGCCCCTTCTGCTCCCAGACCTGCCTCACTGAGCGTCTCTGTCCATCCCTGTCTGTCAGCCCCTGGGTCCCTGCGGAGGGTGTTGGGTGCCTTGAGAGGTGGCCCAGCAAGGTGGAGTGAGAGGGCTCGTGTCTGCCGCAGCTCCTGGACCTGCCTGGTGGACCTGGAAGGGCTCAACATGCGGCACCTGTGGCGGCCAGGGGTGAAGGCCTTTCTGCGGATAATTGAGGTGGTCGAGGACAACTACCCAGAGACCCTGGGGCGGCTGCTCATCGTGCGCGCCCCCCGTGTCTTTCCCGTGCTCTGGACGCTGGTAAGAGCAGGAGCCTGAGTGGGAGGAGCCCCTCTGTGAGCTGCCCTGCCTGCTTGCCCTGCGTCATTTCCTCTAACTCATACACCATGAAGCTCACCCCTTTAAAGTACACAATTCAGTGATTTTTAGTATATTCGCAGAGTTGTGTTACTATATCCACCACCTAATTCTACAACATTTTCATCACCCCACAAGGAAACCATTAGCAGTAGCTCCCTTCCCTCCTCCCCGCAGCTCTCGGCAACCATGAACCCACTTTGTGTCTCTATAGATTTCTGTATTCTAGATACTTCATATAAATGGACTCAAACACATTTTTGCATCTGATTTCTCTCACTTAGTGTAATGATTTCCACATTGCAGCATATCTCAGCACTTCATTTTTTTTGTCTGAAGAGTATTCCACTGTACGGATAGAGCACATTTTATTAATCCTTTGTCCTGCTTTGTGGACGCTAGAGTCACACTCGGAATTGTACAGGCTTCCTGGGATTCCCGTGAGCTGGTTCTGAGGAGTGCTGGGATGCTGTGCTATAGGGATATGAAAACATTTTGAGCCTTGGCTGCTGTGGCTCAGTGGATTGAGCACCAGCCTGTGAACCAAAAGGTTGCTGGTTTGAATCCCGGTCAGGGCCCGTGTCTGGGTTGTGGGCCAGGTCCCCAGTTTGGGGTGTGTGAAAGGCAACCTATCAATATATCTCTTGCACATCTATGTTTCTCTCCCTCTCTTTCTCCCTCCCTTTCTCTAAAAATGAATAAATAAAAGTCTTTAAAATCAATAAACATATCCTTGGGTGAGGATTAGAAAAGTGTATATATTAAAACATTTTGCTCACAACCCACAGTGAGAAATACACTTTACGTTGGAACCCTTCACATGTCTGTGCACACACACATGCACACAATTAGGCTAGTCACAATGTACCACGTGGAATTCACAACCACTGACAGGTTGTCTCTTGCAGTTGAACATCACTGCCCTGAGGCCTTGCTACTGGTCCCAGCCCATTGCAGTGTCAGGACCCTCCCACTCCTACAGACTCAGAGTTAGCACCTTGCTCAGTGCCAGGATGTGGGTGTATGTGTGCTCAGTGCCCACAAAAGCATAAGAAGTGCAGCTGTATGTAGAGGTTTGACCAGGATAGAGATTCAAGGGTTGAAAGTTAAATGGACTCAATGTTTTACTAATCACCTACTATGTGCCAGGCACATTTCCAGGCCCTGAATTTAGAGTCCACAACAGCCAGCTACTGTTTCCATGCAACCTCCCCCACTCCCACTGTTGTGGGGTAGGGAGGGAGAAGCCAGATAACCTCACACAAGTAAATGCTTCATGGGTTTCTGTGACAAGGGCACAAGAACATTCAGCATTCTTAGAGAGACTGAGCAAGCCAGGTAGGGGTTGATGCAGGGGGATAATTTAGATTGGGGAACAGAGGAAGGTCCCATAGAGAAGTCAACTTCTGTCTGAGACCCGAGGAAGGAGCAGGAGTCATGCAGAGAAGGGCAGAGGGAAGGGTACAGCAGGCAGCCTGCACAACGTAGGCAAAGGCCTAGAGGCAGGACTGGGCTTTAGAGGAACTGAAAGACCAGTGCAAGGGGTGGAGGAAAAAGGAGCAAAAAGGCCGGCTGCCCTGAGGCGGCTGGGAAGACACGCTCAGGAACCAGTGCCTGCCGAGTCCAGGCTGTGGTGATGATGGGACCTTGTACTGGGGCAGTAGGTTGCCCTCAAGGGTTGACAGCAGGAGATTGTGAACATATTTCTGGGGCAGAAAGTTATCTGGCTTCTGTGGATAAGTCAAAGCTGAGCTGGGGAGCAGGAGCCGTGAGAGGGACAAGCAGGACCTGCTACTAAAACTTTTCACCCTGAAACATCCTGATCTTTGTAAAAATTACATTCCTTTTGCTTTTTGGAGATTTCCTAAGAGGAGGTACACTGGGTGGGGTGGAAGGCAGTCAGCTGGGGTCCTCCTGGCTGGAAGGAGGATTCGTGGGATGACATGAAAGAACTGCTTGCAGAGGTGTTCTGCAAGCAGAACAGCTTGTATCTGCAAGCAGGTGATCTGCAAGTGGGATGGGGAGGCCCCTGGGGACTAGCCACTGAAGTAAGCCCTGACCACCTGTGGCTGGAGGGACAAGCATAGGGGACAGCCTTGTTGCCAGAGCCCAGGCAAGCTGGAACAGGGGTGAGGGTCGGGGCTGCCAGTGGGAGCTGTGGCTTCCAGGGGCACTGAGGTGGGGAGGCGTGGGAGAAGTACCCACCTCCTGCTGCTACCCCCTCTCTCCTGGCCATGCCAGGTGGAGCAGGGGACTGTCTTCCAGAGTAGGGGCTGAAGGAGAGTGACCAACTCCCAATCAGTCTTTTGCCTGTAACATTATTCCTTGCTGAACTGGCTTGTGTCCTGCCATGCCAAGCGCCTGAGTCCTTTCTTGTTTCCCTCCCTCCTTCCCTCCCTCCCTCCCCACCTGTTTATTGAATCAGACACTGCCTCAGCATTGAAGATGTGAAAAACCTGATTGACATGCAGCTTAGAGCTCGGTGTGGGAGTTCCGCCTGGGGGACCCAGAACATGGCCGTTCATGCAGTAGAGTCTTATTCAGCCGTAAAAAGGAAGCACTGATAACGCTACACACGGATGCACCCTGAAAACACACTAAATAAAAGAAGCCAGACATAAGGGCCTCATGTCATATCCATTTATACGAAATATCCAGAATAGGCAAGGCCATAGAGGCAGAAAGCATGTTGGTGGTTTCCAGGGGCTGGCGGGGGAGGGGAGGGGAGTGCTAGTGGGTATGGAGTTTCCTTCCGGGGGGTGAAAATGTCTTAGAATTAGATAGAGGTGACAGTCACACAACATAGTGAATGAACTAAAATCCACTGAATTGTTCCCTTTAATATGGTTAATTCTATGGTACGTGAGTTACACCTCAATAAAAAAGCAACTTTTCCAACTTGCCTCGTCTCCCTCATTTCAGATCAGCCCCTTCATCAACGAGAACACCAGGCAGAAGTTCCTCATCTACAGCGGCAGCAACTGCCAGGGCCCTGGAGGCCTTGTCGACTACCTGGACAAAGAAGTGATCCCTGACTTCCTGGGGGGAGAGTGCATGGTGAGGCTGCCGGAGCCCTGGCCTTGAGGACGGGGCCCTCTGTGGCCTTGGAGGACCTGGGGACTTCTGGGGCAGGGAATGTTTTAAAGGCTGCCCAAAGAGAGGTGACTCCTCTCTGAAGGAGGGTGGCCTTACCTCGGTTCTTTCAAACATAGCGAGCGAGAAGCAGTTTCCAAAAGTCCAGAGACCAGGCCAATCAAAGCCTTATCCATTTGGTATTCCCCATCCAAGTCTAGGTTGCTAGGATACAGTCAGAGTTTACAGTCAGTTGCACCCTCTGCTGCAGGGGGATGTGACTCAAGTGTCCCAGAGGCTTGGGCCCCAGAGCCAGTGTACCCAAAGGGACTTATCCCTAGCTCATAATCACAGGGTGTGGGATGACTGGGCAACTGATTCCAGGGGAGGCAACCCTAGCCCCCTTTTACTGCCCCCCTGGGAGGGTGAGATGATAGGCAGAGGTGACCCTGGTCACAGCTGTCTTATCACATCTGGCTGTGGGAAGGCAGGCTCCTCTCCCTTCTCTAACAGCAATACCAAAAAGCATGCCTGTGTGATTTTGGGGTTAAAAAAACCCAGATTTCCTAGGATTTTTTGCCAACCTTGCTTGTTTACTCCACTTGCTGTGATATGTATGCATGACAGACATATTTAGTAAATGGGCCTGCGAGAGTAGTGGTCAGGAACATGCACCTGGCAGCCTGATAACGTGGGTTTGCCCTGGCTCAGCCACTTCCTGCTGTGTCCCCTCTGCTGCCTGACTTCTCTGAGCCTCCGTGTTCCTGCTCCTGAAGTGGGAAGGGTAATAGTTCCTACTGCATTGCTGTGCTTCTGGGGTTAAATGGGGTCAAGGAAGCCCAGGGCTGAGCTCACTGAGATTGCTGTTATAAGTGTGTTCAGGGGTCACAGAGAGCCCTTCTGTGGGTCAGCCATGCCTGGCTGGGCCCTGACCTGCCACGTTTGTCTTTGTCCCCCAGTGTAATGTCCCTGAAGGAGGCCTGGTCCCCAAGTCCCTCTATCTGACGGATGAGGAGCAGGAGCACGCAGATCAGCTGCACCAGTGGAGAGAGACCTACCAGTCGGCCAGCGTGCTCCGTGGGGCTCCCCACGAGGTGCTGGGGCCCCAGCCTGGGAGGGCCCCCTGGGTGGGGTGTCATTATAGGTCAGGGTCCCCTAGAGCAGAGCCTGAAATGGGGGTTCTCATGGGAGAGATTTGCTGAGGGTGAGCTCTCAGGAGCCCTCAGGAGCTGTGTGGAGGGGTGTGTGCAGGACGGTGTGGGCAGGAATCGAAGCCGAGAGGCTGTTTCAGCCACAGCCAACCCCACCCTGCCCTGTGGGGAGCGCAGCATGTGCAGAGCCTGACAGAGTGACCCTGCCAGCCTCTTGTGCCCTCTTGTCTGCCGGTCAGTGGCTGTGGGTCAGCCCCAAGGAAGGGTGGGACCTCGCGGGCATTTCAAATAGAGGTGCCATCTATTCTCAGACCTTGCCTGTCTCTGTGCAGGTTGCTGTGGAGATTCTGGAGGGGGAGTCAGTTATCACCTGGGACTTCGACATCCTACGAGGGGATGTGGTGTTCAGCCTGTACTACACCAAGCAGGCACCCAAGCCGGGCCCCTGGGAGCCTGTGGCCAGGGCCAGCGGGCAGCTGGTGGACAAAGCCTGGACCCTGGGTGCAGATTACAGCCGCGTGGAGGCCCCCCTCATCTGTCGTGAAGGGGAGAGCATCCAGGTTCAAATTCCTTGGTTCTTTCATTCATTCATCATGCAGGACTAAGAGTTCACTGTGTGCCAGGGTTCTGGGGGCACAGCATCAGACAAACAGGACCTGGTTTTCTGCCTCAGAGACCCTGTGGGATGGTGGGGGAGAAAGGCAGGTCCTGGCAGTTCCAGGACCTGGAACTCAGGACCCCAGCCTCAGAATCCCCTGGGACCCAAGTTAGAGATGCAGGTTTCCAGGCAGGGTGACTCAGAACCTCTGGGTGTGGGGCCTGGGGTCTGTAACCCTCACCCTCTCCTGGTGATCTCTGATGCACAGTCAAATTCAAGGACAAGCACAGCACAGAAACTGTAGGTCTGGGAACAGAAAGCAGACATGGCACCAAACATGAGCCACCTCTGCTGACCTCACACCCTCCATGAGGCCAGTGCTTGCAGGTCGAACATCACAGGCCCTCAAACACACACTCATGCACACATACATGGACTACCACACACACATGTTCACACACTCACACATGCACACACGTACGCATGTTTACACATACAAGCACTGGCGAGCACTGCGGATCTTACTGAAGGTTCCATGGAGAGTCTAGCACACCAGCAGGCACCTGAGATCCCCCTGAATATCCCTTGTCTGAAGTTGCTCTTCTTATAACAGCTAATAGCCCTTTTTCTGTTTTCTCTTGGTTCTCAAAAAACTAACCACCTGTGAGCTCCCCTCTTGCCCCACCCCAAATCCCTCTCCAAAACTCCTCAGTGTGCAAGGCTCGCTCAACGGAATAAAAATCCAAGAAAATCCAGGCAGTTGAACAAACCATACCTCTGTTGTCCTGCAGCCACACCCCTCAGGCCTTGAACCCCTCCCCAAAATTCAAAGGGAGACTCTTAGCTGCTGGGGATATGGGGGTACCACAGGACGGGGAGCAGCAAGGATGGCTTCAGGAGGCTTAGAGGAAGGACTTGCTGGTGGGCTGGTTTAGAACAGGGCTCTGTCCCCAGGAGGACGAGAGCCTCAAGCATGGCTACTGTTTCAGGGCTCCCATGTGACCCGGTGGCCTGGCATCTACCTGCTCCAGTGGCAAATGCATACGCCCCCTGGCAATGTGGTGGAGGATGTCCTGACGGCTCTGCACAGCCCTGGTGCCAGGTGCAAACTCCTCTACTACTACGAGGTGCTGGCTTCTGAGGACTTCAGGTAGGAGGGCCTGGGAGAGGGGCCCCCAACCCCCGCTCTAAGACATGCTTGGAGCATTGCATTCACTTCCCCTGCTTGTTTCTGAGCTTCCCCAGGGGTGGGGCCCTGGAATTGCTAAAACTTTCCAGTGGTTCAGCACCTAAGTATGAGAAATTGCACACTGTGTCCAAACTCTGCTGCAGCTGCAGAACCTTACCCTGAAATGAAACTGTGGACAGAAGCCCAACATACTAGATTGATTGTTGTGGGGAGTCTGAGGTCCTGCTATTTGGACCTCCCCTCACATCTAGAATTCCATAAAACAGCCTTTGGACTGTTCTAGAACAGTCTAGAATTCTTCCCAAGTGATGCTTTCAGAGATACAGGGAAATACAATAGTTAAGACCTCCAGCACTTCCTGGTTGCTATGTGACCTTAGGGGAGTCACTTTACCTCTGGGGAAGGAAACAGATATCTAGGTCCAGGAAGCACAGTGAGTTCCAAGTAAGATGAACCCAAGGAGGCCCACACTGAAGACATATTGTCATTAAAATGGCAAAAGGTAAAAATAAGAGAGTCTTCAAGGCAGCAAGAGGTAAACAACTATTCATATACAAGTAAAATCCCTTAAGGCTATCAGCTGATTTCTCAGCAGAAACTTTGCAGGCCAAAAGAAAGTGGCAGGATGTATTTAAAGTGCTAAAATAAAGAAAACTACCATCTAGAATGCTCTACCTGGCAAGGTGGTCATTCAGGATTAGAGAAGAGATAAAGAGACAAAAACTGAAGGAGTTTATCACCACTAAACCAGCTTTATAAAAAATGTTAAAGTGTCTTCTTTAGCCAGAAAAGAAAAGGCCATAACCAGAAATAAAAACATATCATAAAAGAAAAAAAATTTCATGGGTAATGGCAGATATATAATAAAGAAAGCAAATCAGCCACTTAAAATGTTAGTATGAAGGTTAAAAGACAAAAGTGGCAAAATTAACTATAACTACAATAGTTGAGAATACTCATCATATACAAAAACAAAAAGATCTCAAATATCACGTCAAAAACAAAGTGTGGAGTTGGAGAGTAAAAATGTAGTATTTTCAGAGTAATATAGATGGATATATATGAACCTCATGGTAACCACAAACCAAAAACCTATGAAAAATACAGAAAAAATAAAGAGAAAGGAAGCTAAACAAAACACTAAAAAAATCCAGCTAACCAAAAAGAAAGAGATCAAGAGAAGAAGGAAGGAACAAAGAGGAACTACAAAAACAACCAAAAAACAATGAACAAAACAACTATCAACAATTACTTTAAATGTAAATGGACTAAATGTTCTAATCAAAAGGCACAGGGTGGCAGAATGGATAAAAAACAAGATCCATCTTATGCTGCTTATAAGAGACTCACTTCAGGTCAAAAGACATACATAGGCTGAAAGTGAAGGGATAGAAAAAGATATTCCCTGAAAATAGAAAGTAAAGGAGAGCTTGGGTGGCAATACTGATATCAGACAAAATAGACTTAAAAATGAGAACTAAAAATAGACAAAGAAAGGCATTACATAATGATAAAGGGGTCAGTCAAAGAAGAGGTTGTAACAATCATAAATATTTACTCACCCGACATAGAAGCATCTAAATAATTAAGGCAAATATTAACAGGCATAAAAGGAGAAACTGACAGTAATAGTAGAAAGCTTTAATATCCTCTTTACATCAGTAGATAATTCAGACAGAAAATCAATAAGGAAACGATTGCCTTAAATGTCACATTAGACCAGATTGACTTAATCAATAATTATAGAATATTTCACCCGAACACTGCAGAATACACATGATTTTCAAGTGTAAATGGAACAGTCACCAAGACTGATCATGTATTAGGCCACAAAATAAGTCTCAATAGATTCAAGAAGATTAAAATCATATCAAGCATCTTTTCTGACCACAGTGGTATGAAACTAGAAATTAACTGCAAGAAGAAAACTGGAAAAAACACAAACATGTGGAGACTAAACAACATTTTGCTAAACAACCAGTGGATCAAAGAGGAAACTGAGCAGTGCGGGGGCCCCTGTCCTGGGCGCCAGATGTGGGGGGGCTCCGCCCGCAGAGCCCCAGCCCTCCGTCACAGATGAAAATAAAAACTACCAAGACATGACTGCTTGGGGAGGAAAGGTGGTCAAACTCTCAGAGGAGAATGACCCAGAGCCCCTTCCTCACTAGGCTTTTATTGGGCTCAAATACACCGGAATACAGGTTTAACATTTCAAAGAAATCTGAGGGCTTAATCTGAGCCAGTGTCTGTCAGGAAGGGGGATTGCCAAACTTTGGGAGACATACTCATTTCCTCCTGGGACCCTTATCATTTAAATGAGAGCACTCTTAGCAAAGCAGTTTTCTCAGGGCTTTAGAAATTCTTTCTTATGCCTGATCACCCAGGGAACCATCCTGGCCGGTACAGGGCTGCACTCACCCCCACAGTTTCAGGCTTTAAGCCAATTAGGAAGCAGGAGTCATCTCCCAGATGGAAATGAGGACTCAGGCTATGTCAGAATAGCTGGGGGGTGAGGGTCCTTCACATCCTCTTTGCTGCAGCCCCCCGAGTCCTTCCATGAGGCCTCCCAAGTGGTCGTGTCTGGCTTAGGTAGCCCCTCCCATGAGGAGTCTTACCTGTCATTGACTGCCAACCAAGCACTGGGGCCAGAGATGGATGAGGCAGAAGGAGTGCTCCTGCCAGGGAGATAAGCTTTGTCTCCTTAGTAGGTCGCGTCCTTGTGATAGAACAGACCCAGATGAAGTGGGTCCCTTGGGCTCTTACACAGCCCACCATGGGGTGAGGGTTACAACTCCTGAAACCAGGCTGAACGGTCCACAACAGAGCAGGACATAAAAAATATCTGGACACAAATGAGAATGGAAATGCAACTTTCCATAACCTATGGGATGCATCACAAATAGTTCTAAGAGGGAAAGTCATGCTATACAGGCCTACCTCAAGAAACAAGAAAAATCCCAAGTAAACAGCCTAACCTTACAGCTAAGGGATCTAGAAAAAGAACAAACACAATTCAAAGTAAGTAGAAGGAAGGAAATAATAAAGGTCAGAGTAGAAATAAACAAAAGAGGAACAAAATTTAAGAAATAATGGAAAAGGGACCAGACTAAAACCAAAACGACAACAACAACAACCAAAAAAACCCACCAAAAATGGCTCAAACCGGAAAACAAATAAAAGCCCCAGAGCCAATTCCTCTAAGCAGTGAAGAGATAGCCAACCTGTCAGATGCACAGTTCAAAGCACTGGTCATCAAAATGCTCACAGAATTGGTTGATTTTGCTCACAAACTAGATGAAAAAATGCAGGCTACAATCCGTGAAATGAAGGAAGATGCATGGGGAACTGATAGAGATGGAAGGAAAACTGGGACTCAAATCAATGGAGTGGACCAGAAGGAAGAAACTAACAACCAAACAGAAGACGAGGAAGAAACAAGAATTCAAAAAAATGAGGAGAGGCTTAGGAACCTCTGGGACATCGTTAAACGTCCCAACATCCGAATTATAGGGGTCCCAGAAGGGGAAGAAGAACAGCAACGAGTGGAAAACGTATTTGAACAAATAATAAAGGAGAACTTCCCCAATCTGGCAAAGGAAATAGACTACCAGGACATCCAGGAAGCTCAGAGAGTCCCAAAGAAGTTGGACCCAAGGAGGAACACACCAAGGCACATCGTAATTACATTAGCCAAGATTAAAATGAAGCAGAGAATTCTAGAAGCAGCAAGGAATAAGGGGACAGTCACCTACCAAGGAGTTCCCATCAGACTGTCAGCTGATTTCTCAAAAGAGACCTTGCAGGCAAGAAGGGGCTGGAAAGAAATATTTGAAATCTTGAAAAGCAGGGACCTACATCCAAAACTGCTCTATCCAGCAAAGCTGTCATTTAGAATGGATGGACAGATAAAGCGCTTCTCAGATAAGGTCAAGTTCAAGGAGTTCATCATCACCAAGCCCTTATTATATGAAATGTTAAAGGGACTTATCTAAGAAAAAGAAGATAAAACTATGACAGTGAAAAGACAACAAACTCATAGCTATCAAGAACCACACCTAAAACAAAAGCAAACTAGGCAAACAGCTAGAACAGGAACAGAACCACAGAAATGGAGATTATATGGAGGGTTAGCAACAGGGGCATGGGAGGAGGAGAGAGTGGGAAAAGGTACAGAGAATGAGTAGCATAGATAATGGGAAAAAATAGGAGGAGGGCAAGAATAGTATGGGAAATGTAGAAGCTAGAAAACTTATGACCCATGGACATGAACTAAAGGGGGGAATGTGGGTGGGAGAGGGTGGGTAGGGTGGAGGGGAATGATGGGGTAGAAATGGGACAACTGTAATAGCATAATCAATAAAATATATTAAAAAAAATAAAAAAAAAGTGAAATGGGTGAAAAAAAAAAGAAATAATGGAAAAGATCAATGAAAGAGCTAGTTCTTTGAAAAGATATACAAAATTGAAAAGAGCTTTAGCCAGATTCATCAAGAAGAAAAGAGGGCCAAGATGGAGGCATAGGTGGACACACTGTGCCTCCTCGCACAATCAAAATTAAGGATAACAAAGATTTAGAAACAAGAAAACAATCGGAACTGATAGAAAAATTGAACTGTATAGTAGTCCGACAACCATTCATCCATACTGGTAAGATGGGTGGAGTTGCAGCAGGAAAAAGTGGAGGTTGGTGAACCCGGGGCACAGGCAGCAGCTGGCAGATCCCAGGTGTACAGGTGGTGGCTAGCCGACCCCAGGTGTACAGGTGGTGGCTAGTGGACCACGGGCACGGGGTGGCAACCAGCAGACCCAGTGAGACTGCGCAAGGTGGCTGGCTGACCAGGTGGTCCCACATCCGTGCACAAATAATCCAGGTGAACAGGAAGCAGCGGAAGGGACTGGAATCTGAGAGAGAGCAGAGAAAGCGCCATTGTTCCCTCTCAGACCCCGGCCCCACATACAGCATCGCAACCCAGCAACTGGGCTGCCCCACCCTGGGGAACACCTAAGGCTCTGCCCCTCACTATGTAACAGCCTCAACCAGACCAAAACAAGCAAACAAACAAAAAACAAACAAACAAACAAAATGGCTCAAATGGGAGAACAAGTCAAAGCCCCAGAGCCAATTCCTCTAAGCGACCAAGAGATGGCCAACCTATCAGATGCACAGTTCAAAGCACTGGTCATCAAAATGCTCACAGAATTAGTTGATTTTGCTCACAAATTAGATGAAAAAATGAAGGCTACAATAAGTGAAATGAAGGAAAATGCACAGGGAACCAATAGAGATGGGAGGAAAACTGGGACTCAAATCAATGGAGTAGACCAGAAGGAAGAAAGAAACAACCAAACAGAAAGGAATGAAGAAACAAGAATTCAAAAAAATGAGGAGAGGCTTAGGAACCTCCAGGACATCTTTAAACATCCCAACATACGAATTATAGGGGTCCCAGAAGGGGAAGAAGAAGAGCAACAAATGGAAAACTTATTGGAACAAATAATAAAGGAGAACTTCCCCAATCAGGCAAAGGAAATAGACTACCAGGAAGTCCAGGAAGGTCAGAGAGTCCCAAAGAAGTTGGACCCAAGGAGGAACACACCAAGGCACATCATAATTACATTAGCCAAGATTAAAATGAAGGAGAGAATTCTAGAAGCAGCAAGAGATAAGGGGACAGTCACCTACAAAGGAGTTCCCATCAGACTGTCAGCTGGTTTCTCAAAAGAGACCTTCCAGGCAAGAAGGGGCTGGAAAGAAGTATCCCAAGTCATGAAAGTCAAGGACCCACATCCAAGATTGCTCTATCCAGCAAAGCTGTCATTTAGAATAGAAGGGCAGATAAAGTGCTTCTCAGATAAGGTCAAATTAAAGGAGTTCATCATCACTAAGCCCTTATTATATGAAATATTAAAGGGACTTATCTAAGAAAAAGAAGATAAAAATATAACAGTAAAAAGACAGCAAACTCACAGATATTAACGACAGCAAACTCTCAGATATTAACAACAGCAAACTAAGCCAACAACTAGAACAGGAACAGAAACACAGAAATGGAGATCATATGGAGGGTTAGCAACAGGGGAGTGGGAGGAGGAGAGAAGGGGAAAAAGGTACAGAGAATAAGTAGCATAGATGGTGGGTAGGAAATAGACAGGGGAAGGGCAAGAATAGTGTGGGAAATGTAGGAGCTAAAGAACTTATGACACATGGACATGAACTAAATGGGGGAATGTGGGTGGGAGGGGGTGTGCAGGGTGGAGGGGAATGATGGGGGAGAAATGGGACAACTGTAATAGCATAATCAATAAAATATATTTAAAAAAAAGAAAAAAAGAAAAAGAGCCCAAATAAATAAAGTCATAATAGTTACAACCAACCCAAAAGAAATATCAAGGCTCATTCAAGAATATTATGAACAATAATATGCCAACAAATTGGACAACTTAGAAGAAATGGATAAACTTCTAGAAACATACAACCTTCCAAGACTGAACCAGGAATAAACAGAAAATCTGAATAGACCAATTACTAGCAACAAAATGTAAGCAGTAATAAAAATAACTCCCAACAAACAAAAGTCTAGGACCAGATGGCTTCACAGGTGAATTCTATCAAACATTTAAAGAAGTAATACTTATCCTTCTCAAACTGTTTCAAAAAATTGAAGAGGAAGACCAGCATTACCTTGATACCAAAACCAGAAAAGACACTACAAAAAGAAAATTACAAGATGATATTTCTGATGAACATAGATGCAAAAATTCTTAACACAATATTAGCAAAAACCAAATTCAACAATCTATTAAAATAATCATGATCAAGTGGGATTTATTCCAGGGATGCAAAGATGGTTCAATATCCACAAACCAATCAATGTGATACAGCACACCAATAAAACCAAGGATAAAAGTCATATGATCACCTCGATAGATGCAGATAAAGCATTTGTGAAAATTCAACATCTATTTATGATACAAACTGTCAGCAAAGTGAGTATAGAGAGAATATACCCCAACATAATAAAGGCTATATATGACAAACCCACAGCCTATATCATATTAAATGGTGAAAAGCAGAAGGCCTTTCGTCTAAGATCAGAGACAAGGATGCCCCACTCTCAATATAGTATTGTAAGTCCTAGTCATAGCAAGACAAGACGGAGAAATAAAAGGCATCCGAATTAAAAAGTAAAACTGTCACTGCTTGCTGATGACATGATACTATATGTAAAATGCCCTAAAGATTTCACAAAAAAACTATTAGAACTAAATAATGAATTCAGTAAAGTTGCAGATACAAAATTAACATAAAAAATCTATTGTGTTTCTATACACGATAATGAATGATCAGAAGAAGAAATTAAGAAAACAACTCCATTTACAATTGCATAAATTGCAAAGAGCATAAAATACCTAGGACTAAATTTAACCAAGGAGGTGAAAGACCTGTACTCTGAAAACTATAAGACACTGAAGAAAAAAACTGAAGTGGACACAAATAAATGAAAGGATATGTCATGCACATGGACTGGGGATTAATATTGTTAAAATATCCACACTAACTAAAGCAATTTGCACATTTAAGGCAAACCCCAATCAAAATACCAATGGCATTCTTCTCATAACTAGAACAAATAATCCTGAAATTTATATGGAGTCACAAAAACTCCAAATAGCCAAAGCAATCTGGAGAAAGAAGAGCAAAGTTGGAGGTTGTCGTGCTCCCTGATTTCAAACTATACTAAAGGCTATAGTAATCAAAATGGTATGGTACTGGCACAAAAATAGACACATAGAACAGTGGAACAGAATGTAAAAATAAACCCTTGCTTATATGGTCAATTAATCTAGGACAAAGGAGGTAAGAATATATAATGAAGAAATAACAGTCCCTTCAATAAGTGATATTGGGAGAACTGGACAGACACATGAAAAAAGTGAAACTGGACTGCTCTCTTACAGTATATACAAAAAAATCCCATTCAAAATGGATTAAAAACTTAAATGTAAGACCTGAATCGTAAAACTAGAAGACAACATAGGTAGTAAACTCTGACATTGGTCTTAGCAATATCTTTTTGATGGAGGATATCTTTTTTTTTTCCATTTTTTATTTTTTTTAAATCAGTATCTTTTTATTGTTGATATTGTACAGTATTCTGTCTTTTACCCCACCCCAGCCCACCACCCCAGCCCTCCCCACTTCCCTCCCATTTCCTCCCCCCATAGTTTTTGTCCATGAGTCCTTTATACTTGTTGCTCTGAACCGTTCCCCTTTTCCCCTGAAATTCCCTCCCCTCCCACTCTGGACACTGTCAGACTGTTCTCAAATTCAGTGTCTTTGTTTATATTATGCTTATTTGTTTGTTTGTTTGTTTTGTTGATTAGCTTCCTGTTAAAGGTGAGATCATATGGTATTTGTCTTTCACTGCCTGGCTTATTTCGCTTAGCATGATACTCTCCAATTCCTTCCATGCTGTCGCAAAGGGTAGGAGCTCCTTCTTTCTTTCTGCTGCATAGAATTCCATTGTGTAAATGTACCACAGTTTTTTGATCCATTCATTAACTGATGGGCACCTAGGTTGCTTCCAGCACTTGGCTATTGTAAATTGTGCTGCTATGAACATAGGGGTGCATAGATTCTTTTGGATTGGTGTTTCAGGATTCTTAGGATATAATCCAAGCAGTGGAATTGCTGGGTCAAAAGGTATGTCCATTTTTAGTTTTCTTAGAAAATTCCATACTGTTTTCCATAGTGGTTGTACCAATCTGCAATCCCACCAACAGTGCACTAGGGTCCCCTTTTCTCCACAACCTCTCCAACACTTGCTGTTTGTTGCTTTGTTTATGAAGGCCATTCTGACTGGTGTCAAGTGGTATCTCATTGTAGTTTTAATTTGCATCTCTCTGATAGCTAGAGATATCGAGCATCTTTTCATGTGTCTCTGGATCCTCTGTATGTCCTCCTTGGAGAAGTGTCTGTTCAAATCCTTTGCCCATTTTTTAATTGGGTTGCTTGTCTTCTTAGAGTAGAGTCTTGTAAGTTCTTTATATATTTTGGAGATTAATCCCTTGTCTGAGGTATCATTTCCAAATATGTTTTCCCATACAGTTGGTTCTCTTTTTATTTTAATACTGTTTTCTTTAGCTGTGCAGAAGCTTTTTATTTTGATGAGATCCCATTTGTTTATTCTTTCCTTTATGTCCCTTGCTCTAGGGGATGTATCAGTAAAAATATTGCTGCGTGAAATATCTGAGATTTTCCTGCCTATATTATCCTCTAGAATTTTAATGGTGTCATGGCTTATATTTAAATCTTTTATCCACCTTGAATTTATTTTTGTGTATGGTGTAAGTTGGTGCTCGAGTTTCATTTTTTTGCATGTAGCTGTCCAGTTCTCCCAGCACCACTTGTTGAAGAGGCTATTTTTGCTCCATTTTATGTTGCTGCCCCCTTTGTCGAATATTAATTGACTGTAGAGACTTGGGTTTATTTCTGGGCTCTCTGTTCTATTCCACTGGTCCACTGATGGAGGATATCTTGATGTTACCTCCATCAAGAGAAATAAAAGCAAAAAGAAGCAAATGGGACGACATCAAACTAAAAACAATGCTTTAAATTCCTTACCGTGGAGTTAAATTGAGGCTCCAGGAGGGTGTTACATCTGGAGCCACATCCTGGACGCAACTCCAAGGATCCTAGGGGCAGGAGCGGCCCAGTGTGAGACATACTGGCCAGCATCTTTTCTCTAAATAGAGTCTCCATGGCCTGGCAGAGGGCTGGTGATTCCCTCTTTGGGAGGTTGCCTGTTTTGGCCAGAGCAACTTGACATGTAGACACAGGTATCTGGGGGCTGCTGCTTCTACCAGGGTAGGTGTGGGTGGAGGAGTGGGCTGGCCACTGTTCACCAGCCTGTCTGGTCAGTGTGAAGGAACCTAGAGACCCTGCCCCTCATCATCCTCCTGAGAGAACTGGTTCAAGGGCTGTTTCCTGGGCATCCTCAGTGAGCAGGTGCCGGGCTGGGCCCTGAGGGGTCAGGGACCAGACAGACAAAGTCTGCTGTCACGGAGCAGGAGACCACATAATCACACCTGTATGTCATTATGAGGAGCAATGGCCTCCATGAAGGTATTCCAGCCTGAGGTCCTTATCCAAGGTCCCACAGCCAAGAGGTGCTGGGGCTCCTAACACAGGGTGCTGTCATAGTACAGAGCCAGGGGCCTGGCACAGGGGGACAGGGCTTGTGGGGTGTCTGGGAAGTGATGTTGGAGTTGAGATCAGGGGGTGTGCCCACAAATCATCTGTGGGACTTGTCAGAATGCAGCCCCAGAGTGTGGGCTCCAACAGGCCCCAGAAAACCGTGGTGCTGTGCCGTCCCTGGACCGCACTGTAGCCAGGCCCCAAAGCTGCACTGTGCAACCCAATAGCCACAGGTAGCACTTTCAACTTAGCTATTAGAACTTTGTAAAATTAAAAATTCCATTCCTCAGTCTCAATAGCCACGTTTGGAGTGCTCAGTAGCCCCATGTGGCCAATGGCTGCTGTGATGGACAGAACAGATAGGTGTCCATCGTCACAGAAAGTACTGGATGAAAATGCTCAAGACGGGGGAGGTGTGTGTTGGAGGAGCTGAAAGGGGGTGGAGGGTGAGGCTGGAGCGGGGCTGGTGGCTCTCTAGGCTGTGGGACGCCCTCTGGGCCATGCCAGGTCCCCAGTTTAGGGAAGCTTCTGAGTGGTTTGAGGCAGGCTGGGCTCTGCTTGGGGACATGGGGTGCAGGGAAATGGGTGGAACTTCGTTTCTCATCTTGGCCTCACTTGCTTTCCCCTCTGCGCTTGCCCTTTGTGCCTGGAGTGTTTACCAGCCTTGTGGAAAGAGCCCTGGGGCCTCATTTGCAGTATCACCAGCTTTTCTACCGATGCGTGCGAGCCCCAAGGCTGTGTCTCCACCAGAAGGTAATATTTATGCTATGCCTTTCCTCCCCAGGGGCTCCATGTCCAGTCTGGAATCCTGCACCAGCCATTTCTCCCAGCTCAGTGCTGCTACCTCCTCCTCTGGCCAGTCCCACAGCAGCTCCCTGGTCTCCAGATAGCCAGACTGAGCACTGCGGGGAAGCCCACTTGCCTACCTTGTCCTGAAGTGTCTACAACCAGAAGCCAGCTTGCTGCATGACCAGAGACCATGGGGGCTGCTGCCCTGGTCTGGATGCTGCCAAAGTTGGGATGTCTGCAGCTGACAGCAAAGATTCAGCTCATGGCCTGTGCGTGGTGGGAGCCTCTAAGTCAGAACCATCTCCTTTGGACTTTTTGTAACAAAAAGCCAAGGAGTGGGTGGACCACCTTCAGATCTGCCTAGTCTGAGGGTTCAGGGATATCATGAGGCTCAGCCCCCTCCTTTACTTCTGCCTCTGCTTTCCCCAGGATGGCCTCCTTCTCAGGTGCCTTTCCCATTGCCATGAGGCTCCTTCCCTCTTTCCTCCCAGCTCAGCTCCAGAAGACAATGTCCTTCTCTCAAAGTTCTTCCAACCTCTCAGAATTGAGTCTAATCAGCCTGCCTGGGTCCCATCTTGGTCCCTGAACCAATCACAGTTGCCCAGGAAATGGAGAACACTGATTGGCCGGCAGGGTCTTATGTCCAATCTGGATGAATTACTGTGCGGAAGTGGGGTGCAGTGTTGGCCAGCATGGACCACATGCTTGTCCCTGGAGTCAACCACATAGCCTAAAAAGCACAAGGGGCCTCTAGAAATATTGGGGTCCCCCAAGGAGAAGGAGGAAAGAATACTGAGCAGGCAGAAGTGACAAATGTTCATCATAGCATCTGATTCCATGCTTTGCTTTATGTCCCAAGATGGGTACTGTGAACAGTTATATGAGTTACAGGCTTTGCTTTTTGTGGGAAGCAACCCACCCGGACTTGAAATCCACTTTCCTAGAGCTTGGCTGGAAAGGCCTAACCCTGACCATCCTTAACTTGAAGAGGGTGGGAAGGCACAGGGTTTCTGCTAAGTTTCAGGCAGTGATGAAATGGCTCTAGCTGTTTTTACACTCCTCTGGAGCTCCCTTTCTGTCCTGGGTGCTCTTTAATTATGACTTTTTTAGTTGTAAGTCACAGAGATCCACATAAAAAGGGTCCAGAAGGGCTCGCTTCACATCTAGCTGGACCCAGGGTCTCAACCTGCCATCAGAACTCCCTGTGGGGTGGAGGCTGCAGCTGTGGTGTGTCTGCCCTGGGTTACGTGTGACCCCTGGAAGCAGCTCCAGTACTGACAAACTTTCCCTGATTTCCTGCGTGGGAGAGTCTGTGTGTCCTTGGGGCCTGAGGACATTTCTCTTCCTTTCCTGGGCCTCCAAAAAAGACAGCAGGTCACAGGTCACTAAGTGGTAGCCTGCTGCCTGATCTGGCCTGCCTTTAGTGTTTTTATTTTTTGCCTATAGAATGATTTAAAAATTGGGGCATTTCATCCAGAAATCAGGATTGCTGGCTTCCCTTAGGCATTTGGGAGTGTTGGCAAAATAGGCCACTATTGTCACAGGAAGGCAACAAGCATAGTTGTTACCCTGGATGGGGCCATGCCAGGCCCCACCCCTCTCTACAGACCCACCCCTAGCCTATGCCACTCACTTGCCTTGTCTGCCTGGGACAGATCTCACTGAAATGGCTTAGCAGGCAGCCTGGGCTCCAGTCTGGGGCCTAGAGGACCAGCAATGCTTTTATCTTGTAACCTTGCTTACAATTGTTGGTGGTCTCTGGCCAACATCCAGAGTCACAGGGCCTTGCCCAATAGGTGGGTTTATAACCCTGGGGATCATTGCTTCCCTGTAGGCTTGGCATGATGGGGCAGGAAGAGCAAGGTTACTTCCATACCAACCTCAACCCCAAACCTGGAGCTGAGGGGAAGGAGATAGCCTTCTTCCTGCACAAGGGAGCCTCGTCCACCTCTGTAGTTTTCCACTTGCTTCTCAGGTATAGGAACAAAACCCAGAACTGCGTTCTGCATCAAGGTGTGTGTGTGCACATGTGAGGGAGAGAGAGGGAGGGAGGTTGGAGACATTCTCAAAACTTTGACCAGCCATTTATCACTGAGAACAATTTGCAATACTGTCAACTATCTTTTTTTTTAAGATTTTATTTATTTTTAGCCAGAGGGGAAGGGAGGGAGAAATAGAGGAAGAGAAACATCAATGTGTGGTTGCCTCTTGAATGCCCCCTACTAGGGACCTGGCCCACAACCCAGGCATGTGCCTGGACTGGGAATCGAACTGGTGATCCTTTGGTTCACAGGCCAGCACTCAATCCATTGAGCTACACCAGCAGGGCCTGTCAACTATCTTTAGGTAAATTTCTAGCTTGCCTCTAAAAACTATGTGTTATCCTAGAAGCATTTTGGGGTAAGCTGCCCTAGCACACCCTACACACTTATTGTCTAATACTAGCACCCAGTGGAGGGAGGAGAAGCCTTTCCTTGACTTGGGGTTAGACGTGGCTTCTGATAACTGGAACATGAGTCTGCCAATTCCAGAGACAAGGGCCTGCCATCAGCAGTCCAGCTTTTACAGAAAGAACAAGGGGCCTAGGGCCCAGTCAGACCTCCCCTTCAGAGCTCCCCCGCTCTCTCAGCTTCATCCAGGCCCCTGGGCTCCACACCTCCTTGCACACCAGCCTCATCCTCTCCTCTATCTGATGGGAAGGGCTACCAGCAACCCCTAGTTTACAACCACACGACTTGCCATCGCTAAATCCGAGAGAGGCGCTCTTTCCACTCCAAATCCCACAGACAGCTCGGACCGGCCCTGCATGAGTTACATGCTCACTCCTGTGGATGTGCTGGCCAAGGGGTGGAGGCTCTGTGGTTGACATTCCCTCCAGGTGTGACAGTGGGGTTGGGGAGGACCATTCACCAAGGACAAGGGGAGCTGGGCCAGAGAAGCAACGGACGGCCAAGGTGGTGTCTACCACGGTTCTCCTGAGCTGAAGGTCTCTAGGGCCCATGCTGGAACATATCAATCAATATGCCATCTTCTTACCTTTGAGAGACTAGGAATTAAAAATCTGAGGAATGGCTGCTAAGCTCTTGACATCTAAATTTCCCTGGACCCCAGGGCTGGAAGCTCCTTGGCTTGGCTTTTCTCTAGCTTGTTCTTAACATTAACCTGTTGTGACCAGGGCAGAAACAACTCACTCTCAATAGGACCTGCCCAGGCCCTGGGTTTAGGAACCTGGGTTTTAAAATGTAGACAGGGCAGAGTCCAAACCTAGCTGTGTAACCTCTTTGTGCCTCTGTTCCCTCATCTTTGAAATGGGGACCTCAGTGCCTACCTCACTCACTGGGTCGGAGTGGGGTGAAATGAGGAGTGGCTGTGCACCCACAGCCCAGCACCCAGCTCCTAGAAAAGTCAGTGGTTATTCTGGTTATTTACTGCTTCTCATCCAAAGGCTGCAGACTCCTTCCTGAGGATGCCTGTCACTGTTTCTCATGGGACAGAAGGCTCAGCGCTGGGTGCATCCAGAGAAAAGTGGGTGTCAAGATATTATTTCCCTCTGACTTCCCTTTATGTTTTCTGGCAAATCCACTCACCTGGAACAGCACGGTTTAGAGTGGTGTCCCTCTCATCCAGCTAGAATGTTCTCTCCACAGGTTGAAATAAGGGGAGTGTGAGACTTTTTTCCTACCCTGTGCTCCCTGGGATTTCTGCCCTGTAACATAATCGTTCAACGAGAACAGTGTAATTCTTCCCCACACTCAGTCTGCTTCAGCCAGTAAAACGTGGGGTTTCTTGTTGCCCTGACCATTTGCTCCCACCAGAAGCATTAAATGTTTTAGAGTTGGACATGCCTCTACTGTCTCCTTCCTAAAACCCTGTAGATTTCACTTGGCTTGTTCAAGAATGACACAGCTGCTGTTTCTAAGACTCTAGAACCTTCTCAACAGGGGTTATATCACCCTCAGGGGTTGCAAATTGGTCCTTGGGGGAAGGGGGTAGATTTTTAATATATAAAGTACAGATGTATTAGTTTCCTAGGGATGCCGTAACAAATTGCCACAAACTAGGTGGCTTAAAAACAACAGGAATTGATTCTCTTCCCACTCTGGAGGCCAGAAGTCTGAAATCGAAGTGCCAGCAGGCTCTAGGAGAGGGCCCTGCCTGCCTCTTCCAGTTCCTGTTGCTCCTGGCTGGTGCACATCACCCCTGCCTCTGTCTCTGCCTCTGTCTTCCCATGGCCCTCTCGCCTGTGTCTCCTCTTCCTGTTAGGACACCAGTCATTGAATGTAAGGCCCCCCTAACCCAATATGATTTCATACTTCATATTTCATTATGATTTTCATGAGGTCCCTAACTAATTACATGTGCAAAGATCCTACTTCCAAATAAAGCCACACTGGGAGGTTCTGTGTGGATGTGGGTTTGGGGGCACACTGTTCAACCCACTGCATGTACGTGTAGCACATGAGCAGATAGATGTGCAGTTTATTCGTGGTATAAAATGCAGATCTCTGGAGCCCACTCATCCACCGCTGCTGACTTGGAATCTTGGGGTTAGGTTCCTGGATTCTACTTGCCAGGTGCCCAGGTGAAGGTGAGGGCCCTGCTGCCCCTCTTCCTGTGCCCCACTGCCCTGTCCCCTGGCATTTTACCCAAGTCCCAGCATTGCATCTGAGAATGGCCACAGTCCTGATGTCAGGAGGAATTCCATTGTTTTGAAGCAGGAGGCCAAGGACTGTCACTGGGGGAGCAGAGAAGAGGGGGTTCCTTTGCATGACAGCATTAGGGCCATCTGTCTACACCAGCTTCTGTTACCCAGCTCTGCCCGACACATCTGAGGGAGAGGAAGCAGCCCTTGCCCACCCTGGTAGGCTGCGTTCACTCTTTCCCTGTGACCTTCCCATGGATTTCTCAGGGACCGTGTGTGAGGACTCTCAAAGGAACAGCCAGCTGACTCATGGGGTGCCTGGTGTTGAGAAAGAGAGCTCCCTGGTGCAGGTGATCTGGTCACTGCTGACGTCTGTCTCCACAGAATCACTGCCCCAGAGCCTCTTGGGATTTGGGTCTGGAGAGGACAGAACATGCCAGGGCTCCCTGTGGCCCAGAGACTGCCTCTGGGACCAATTCTCCTCCAAGGCGAGGGCTTGTGCCCAAGGCAGATCTCTGGGGCCTCTGTGGAGTGGGGTCTCAGGGCACTGATGTGGGAGTTTGGGCAGGGCCTGGAAGGAGCTGGAAAGGGCCGGAAGGAAAGGTGCTGGGTAGCTCTCAGGGATATCAAAGGTGACTGTGGCTTTCAAACCTCTCCCCAGCCTGCTCTCCCTCCCCTCCCTTCAATGCCTCCCCAGCACAAGGCACTTCTGAGGAATGTGGGCTCTCAGAAAGCTCAATATGAAACTTCTGACTTAAGAGTTTTCTGGACCCAAGATTTTTCTGGGAGACAGACCCCTTTGAGAACCTGTTGAAAGCTGTGGCATCATGCTTGAATTGTTTCCACTGCCCACCCATTGGCTCTGGAATTGGAACTTTTTTCTGGAGTCTTCCCTGATGCTAAAGTTTTGTAAAGAGAATGCCAACAGCTCAGATACATGCCACCATGGTAACTGCCCAGCACACTGCACTCTCAGGGTTCCCAGTCAGCCCGTCAGGACTTGGGGTCTGCACTCCATCCTGGCTGTGAGGTGGGGAGGGCGTCCTAGCTCTGCCGTAACTAGATCACGTTCCTCCCCAGCCTGCAGTCCTGAAGCTTCACAACTTTGGCTCTTGTATGTTTGTGTCACATGTGCCCCCCACATCACCAAAGGTAGGCATTGAAATGTTGGACACTTTTTTGCCTCCAGATCCATGTCCCATCTAAGCCCTGCAAATGCCCAAGTCCAAAATGTGCCTCTTCTGGAATGGCACATTAGGAGCATCAGACTCTTTGGGTTGCCAGAGACCCCAAAACCTAACACAATCTGCCTCAAGCAAACCTGGGTATTTACTGGTCCACATAATTGGGAACTCCAAGGACACTGGCTTCAGGTATAGCTGAATCTAGGGGCTAAATGATAGCCCCTTTCTCTTTTGGTTCAATTCTCCATGTTGGCTTCACTTTCCTCCTCCGGTGGCCTATACCCTGAAAGCTATAATACTGGTGGAGAGTTTCTTTCCCCCGGTTCCAGAAGTTCCAGGGTGGGTGTGACTAGCCAACTGGGACATATGCCTGTCTCCAAACCACTCGCTGATGCCACCTGGACTTGCGGGGAGGGCATGGTGCCAGCCAAACTGCAAGGATGGAGGATGGGGAAGAGGTAGTGCCCAAAGCAACTTGATGGAGGCTTGTGGATACGGCTCTTGATGTCCTGCCCACCTACCCTGGACAGTTTCGTTACCACAAAGGGCATCTACATGCAAAAAACTTCAATTTTCTTTTGAGGTGATGGATATTATTTATTATTTTATTATTTTTTTAACATTAAGAAACTTCAATTTTTCTCTTCATTGGCTACCTCGAGCATACTGGGCTCCCGTGTAGACCAGGCTGAAGCGCCAGGGAGCTAACCTCCATGAGCAGCCCTCCACCCATGACAAGTGTTGGCAGAGGAAAACGCCAGCTTCCCCTGCCCCCGCCTGTGAGTGGCGCAGGTGTCCTCTACTCTCCCAGAGGCCCCAGTGGGGTGAGCCTGGCTGCCCACAGTGGGAAGCAGCTCACTAATGTGCCATGTACAGGCCGCCTTACCTTCTCCCCTCACTTCCCTGTCTCCCATCCAGGGGTTCTTGGGGTCACCTTGCGAATACATTACTTTGACCTCACATCCTTGTCTCAAGTTCTGCTGCTGGGATGACCCGGCCTCAGATGGGGCAGATACTAAAAGAAGGACTGGATGGCGGCAAAGATAATAGATCCCCCGGCGACACAAGGGAGGTGAATGCATCCCCGTTGCTGGACCAGGGACCCCTCTGGCACGCCACCAACCCTCCTCAGGTACTTCCCTGAAGCTGAAATCCAGCAAGCCTGCGCAGAGAACTGCAGAGCTGCAATTTTCCACCCAGCTACCAGCACAGCCAAGGATGGGCAGGGAGGCCCTCTGCAGAGGCTGGAGCTTTCAGGACAACTTTCCACAGCCTGTTGCCTCAGAGCCTCTGGGGCACTCTGTGTACATTCCTGGACCCCTCTGCTCCTGACACTGATTCAGCAGATCTGGGATGGGGTCCAGAAGTCTGCAGTCCTAGAACTTTCCTGGGGAATACATTCTGCCCTGCAGCCAGGCTCGGGAACTGCGCCTTAGGAACATGACACAGTGATCCTAAGGTGCCTGGGAACTTGCTTGAGCTCTTGCCACTATGTCCTACCCTTGAATATCAAATCAGACAGAGGCTTCTTGGTGCATTAAAAGAAAGCAAAATACAAAATGAACCTTCCAGGTGGAGCTGAAATGCAAGCTGCTAAGCAGTGTGATACTTATTCATGGGGCGGCTGTCCAGGCACTTCCTGAAGACCCTTCACAGCCACAAGTTACAAACTCTGATAATCACAAGGCTAGGAGGTAACAGGTGAGGGGAGCCCGCTGCTGCGGCTGCGGATGAACTGGAGAGGGTCAGGCTGGGGGCTGTAGATTTTTGGCTCTGGCAAGCCATTGCCTTGTGAGGGCACCAGCTGGGGTCGCTAGCTCTCTCTCTCTTTAAAGAGAAACCAGAAACCTGGAGTTGTTTATCTCTTTTAAACACTGGTAACTAATTTAAAGTCTTTTAAAATACAGTGTCCACTAAACCTTTTCCATTCAAAGTGTGGTTGGGGGAGGCCTGGTACCACCCGGGAGCTTCTTAAACCCCCCCACCCCTGGCCAGAATCTGCATTTTAATAAGATCTGCAGATGACTCTTGTACCCATTGAAGTGAGAAGCCCTGAGTTAAACAGAATACATCAGGGAGCTGGAGGTGCTCTGGGCTGCCTGTCATGACTCCTGACTCAGGTAATGCAGCTCCACCTGTTAAGACACAGGAGTGACCTGAGGTCTAGAATTCAGCCACTGTCTAGGGGCTCCTTTAATTATATCAATTTATTCAAGTGGTATAAAAACCTTCTCGGTGGTAGGATGACAAAGTGAAAAGCCTGTAAACATGATTTCATCCCCCATCCCTTCTAAGGAGCTTCCTGTGATAGGAAATAGAATTCTAGTTGGCAAACGCGATGATGTGCCATCATCCCTTTAGTCCACCCCAGTCCAGCGGGGCTGGTTGGAGCCTGCCACTTGGTCACGATGTGGTAAGTTCCATTCACTAGTGGCTCCTGCCCCAGGAGACTGGAGGCTCTTTGGCAGAAGCCCTTGAGGGTCCGGCCTCATAGCAGCAGACACAGGCAGGCAGGAAAGGAGTCTCTCTCCAAGGAACACTGTCTTGCTCAGGTTGCTTGTGCCATGGGAGACATCTAGGGGAAGGCCAACGGCCAGGTAAGGGCTGAGGCACAGGTGCTGTCAGAAGCTTGGCTTGGCACTGGGGCTGAGACCATCCAGAGTCAGTGGCCATGGACTTTCCCCTGCAGAAGCCAGACGCTTAAAACGAGCCTCCAAAACAGGCCATGACGGGCAGCTGGAGGTGTCAGTCCTTGAAGGAGTTGCAGGCATCACCCTGCTGCTCTTTCTCGGCAGCCGAGAGCTCCCCGTTCATTTCCTGCAGCGGGTGGTAGACATAGGACCCATCCAGGTGTCGGCTCCGCTCTGCTCTGGCGCTGAGGAGCAAGGACACGTTCACCACCGTGCTGATCAGCAGAAGGAAAACCAAGCCCAGAGTAAGGGCCAGCCAGGTGGTCCTGGGGGCAGGAGAGAAATCCCAGATTCAGGGCTGTGGCAGTGTTGGAGGGTCATTCCTCCCTCTCACTTTGCTCTTCTACCCAGAACAGGGGCACAGGGTCGGGGCCTCCAAAGACCCCACAGTGACTGTCAAGGAGCAAAATGAGCCTTTTTGTGGGGCTCAGGCACAACTCCAGACACATGTTTGGGGAACAGTGGGAACAGCTGCTGTGTGGGACGCAGCCAGTGCTGCTGTATCTCCTGATATTTCAAGAGAAACCATTAAAATAAAAGGGTTTTATGTAAATATTACTGATTTTCAGATGTTGTTAATAAATCTTTTAAAATGTTAAATTGTGCCCTGGCTGGTGTGGCTCAGTGGACTGAGCATCCGTCTGTAAACAAAAGGGTCGCTGGTTTGATTCCCAGCCAGGGCACAAGCCTGGGTTGTGGGCCAGGTCCCCAGTAGGGGGTGCGTGAGAGGCAACCACACGCTGATGTTTCTCTCCCTCTCTTTTTCTCTCCCTCCCCCTCTCTAAAAATAAATAAATAACATCTTTTTTAAAAAGATGTTAAATTGTGAAGACCAAGTCAAATGACCTAATCCAGCCCTGGGAAGCACCAGCCTGCATCCTGTGCCCCACAGGACATTGACCACAGACAGACCGGACTCTGTTCCAGGGTCCTCAGAGCAGGGAGAACCGACATCCCTTCCTCCGTGGCAGGAAGTGGCGGGTGCAGAGCAGTGTCTTTCAGCGACCCTTCCTCCTCCCTATGAATGTTCAGCTGAAGCCCTCAAGGCAGAAGAGAGCACTGGCAGATTGCCGGTGCGGGGCCTGTAGCCACACCCACCAGCCCCCCATGGCTCCCTTTCCCTTGCTGGTGGCTGCTAATGGATTCTAGGTCTGGGGTAGGGGGGTCCCCAAAGTCTCACACCTGAGGAGCCTGAGCTTAAGGCCAAGGGCTGGAGCACCTGCCCCTGCTCTGGTGTATTCTGAAAGCACATCTTCAGTTTTCTCCAGGCCTCACCCTGCCAGACTCACTGGGTCAGCATCCTGAGAAGAGACCTGGCATTTGGTCCCAGGTGCTACCTCTGGAACAATGCTGGGGAGCTTTTCATTCATACCCACACCTGATTTCCACCTCTAGAGGGGGCTGGGCAAAGCGGATCAGGCCAGGCACGCAGGCCTGGGCTATGGGAGGTGAGAACCGTAAGAAGCTAGGTCCTCAAAGCAGGTCCTGGGACCATGAGTGCCAGCATCACCTGGAGTGCAGATGCCAGGCTGCTCCCCAGACCTCCTGAGGTGGAAACTCCAGGGATAGGGCCCAGCACTCTTTCAATACCCGATCCTCCCTGAGGTGAGGTTTGAAAATGAAGCCTCAACACAAGGCCTGAGGGCACACAGGTGCTTGAGAAATAATGCTAGTTCCTTGGGGCTCAGTGCTTCTGCACTGGGAGCTGAGAACAAGCTGTGAGTGTCATGACCAAGGACAGTAAGCCCATGCCCAGCCCCCTTGACTCCCATGGGGATGGTGACCAGGGTCCTTCTCACCATATCCCTTTGAGCATCGGCTGTGACTCTCGCTGTGCTCATGTTGGAGAAATGTCACCTGGGTGCCCAGCTGCCACCTGTTAGCCTTCTCCAGTCCCTTGAAGGTAAAGGGAGGTGGTCTCCTGCCACCTCTGCCCCAGGTCCCACCAAAGCACCTACCCAGTGAGAAGGGAAAATTCTCTTGTCTGCAGGGTGACCTCGGATGGCTGGAGACACTGCTTCACTGTAAGACACCAGGGTGAGGCTGAGGGTCTGAGTCTGCCTTCTCCTGCCCCCAGGAGCCCTGGGAGGGGCCGTACCTCGGGAGACAATGCTGTTCAGGGTGGGTGTCTGGGTGAGGTTGCAGTTGCCGGTCTGGGGGTTGCAGGGACACTGGTGCTCACACTCACAAGGCTTCTGGCAGCCTGGTCCGTGCCAGCCAAGGGGACACTCTGCAGTGAGGAGACAGGGACACAGAGGTGGAGGCACCCCTGGCAGAGCCTCTCTCTGCACTGACAGGATAGGCCCAAGGTGTGTACAGAGCTGGGCTAAAGGAGAGGTGCACCCACCTACACATACCCTCCCTCAGGCCAGCCCCTGGAGGTGCCCTGGGTGGTGCTCCCTCCTGGCTGACTCAGTGAGCCAGGAAGGAGCACCGTCTACTTACCCTGTACACAGCTGTCGCCAGTGAAGCCAGGGGGACAGGTGCAGGTCCCCCAAGCTGGGTCACAGGTAGCTCCATTCTGGCACTGGCACTTCTTGGCACAGTCCTCCCCGAAGGAGCCATTGCTGCAAGCTGGGATAGGGGAAGGAAGGTCTTTGCAAAATCTGGCCCTGTCCCTCCCAGGCTGGGGCTGACAGGGTTGCAAATGGATTCAGTCACGCTGAGTGGCCTTTAGGCTCACATATTCTCCCAACAGATCTACTGAGAATGTGCCAGGCCCTGAGACTGAGTGCTCACGGAGCTTCCAGTCTAGGAGGGCAAGGGGCCAGCAAGCTAGAAAGCAAATGTCAAAGTACAGATGAGAAGTACTGCAGGGATGTGAACACTTGGCAGCAGCAAACCACTGAGGGGTGGCAGGCAAGGGGTGGCCTCCAAGGACCTGACATTAGGCTGAGACTTAGGAGAAGCAGACTGGGTACAGTGAACAGGGAGGGCTGGAGCACCCAGGGCCTGGCGGGTCACACTGAACAGTTTCACCAGGTATGAAAGAAAGCCACTGAAGGGTTTATAAGCTGTGTATGGTTGTAGTGGGCCGAAGTGCACGGCCCCTGCTACCCTCTTTCCCCCAACGCCAAAATATGTCCTAATTCCTAGAACCTGTAAAATTCCAAACTTATTTAGAAATATGGTCTTTACAGATACACTTAAGTGAAAGATCTTGAGATGAGATCATTTTAGATTTAGGGTGAGCCCTAATCCAGGGACCAGGGGCCCTTGGTAAGATAAGAGGAAGAATGAATACACAGGAAGGCTGTGTGAAGACGGAGGCAGAGACTGGAGTGCTGTTGCCACAAGCCAAAGGAATGCTGGGAAGCCAAGAGCTGGAAGAGGTAGGAAGGGTCCTCCCCTAGACCTCTCAGAGGGAGTGCAACTCTGACAACACCCTGAGTGTCAGAGAACACACTTCTTTTGTTTTAAGCTGCCTTATTCGTAGAATTTGTTGCAGCAGCCTCAGGACACTAATGCAGTGATTTACACGTGAGGCGAGAGCGAGAGACACGAGGCAAGCAACGTGCAGACCAAGAGGCAAAGATGAAGGCAGCTGCCACAATTACCGTACCCTCTCCCCGTGTGCATGGGGGCTGGGGAGGGGCTGGCCTGGTGGCTTTTACCTTCACTGCAGTTGGACCCTGTCCATCCAGCTTCGCAGCGGCAGCCGGCTGCCAAGACAAGACCGAGAAGGTCAGGTGAGGGCCCAGGAAGAGATGGGCAGGGAGAGCTGGGAGCCTGGGTTAGAGCTGCCCCCCCAGAGCCCCCACTCACTCTCTGTGCACAGCCCATGCTGGCTGCAGTTGGAGGGGCCACAGTCCAGCTTGTCGCAGGCGGCGCCCTGCCAGAAGTGCCCCGTGCAGTGGCAGCGCCCCTCCACACAGGTCCCATGGCCGTTGCAGTCAGGTGGCTGGCAGCGGGGCTTGTGCACACACACCACAGTGGACACACTTCGAGGACAGCGCCACATGCTGTCCTGGCTGCAAGAGCACACAGTGTATGAAGAGAGGCTCCAGTGCCAGCCATCCCCAGCCAGCCCCTCTGGGGCCCTACTGCAGGTACTCAGTAGGGGCCCAGAGTACCTCCTACCGCAGCCCACGAGAGCCACCTTTCTTTGTTGCCCCATCTCCAAACTTTTGTAGGTTCTTCGTAACCCCCATAGTCCACCTCAACCCAGGGCCTTTGTACATGCTGCTTTCTCTGCCCAGAAGGCTCTCCCACCCCATCTGCCTACCCACCTCCTCTTCCTTCAGATCTCGGCTCATGCTTCATTATCCTCAGAAAGTTTTTTCCCTGACTAATCAATCCCGTTTCACCAGCTTAGGCAGTACTGGTACACTATGTATACTTCCTGTAAGCAATGAGAGGCAGGGATCCTGGCTCTTCCTGCTCATTGCTGAATCCCAGAGCCCGGCACATAGCAGGTTCTCAGTATATGTTGAATGAGACAGTCCAGAACAGGCCTGGACCTCAAGAAGGAGACTCTGGTGTGTTTACCAGTGATCTGACGGGTAACTGGCCAAGGTCCCATTGAGCACGAAGGTAGCGGAGCCCCCTCCATCCAGGTTGATGGCGTTGACCACATCCTGTTTCAGCAGGAACTCTGCCATCTCCCACAGGTTGATGCTGCAGCGCAAGAGTGGCACTGTTGACAGAGCCCACCACCACTTCTGGCGGAATTCTTTTTACTTTCCATGGTAGATGGCATTGTGGTGGCAGGAAAATTTATAAAGGCCTCCCAAAGATGCCCCACCCTAGTCCCCAGAAGCTGCGAATTTAAGAGAGATCATATTCGTGATGATGGTGCGCTACATGGCACAGCTGTCCACAAATGGGGACCCTGTCCTGGGTTACCTGGGCGGGCCCAATGGAATCACAAGAGCCCTTTCAGAGAACTTTCTCTGGCCAGTGGTGGAAGAGGAAATGAGAGAGACTGGAAATCCGAGGGGATCAGAGGGATCTGACACATCTGCTGGCTTGATGGTGGGGAGGGTGCACACATGCGGAGGCATGTGGGTGGCCCTGGCTGGCAGCCAGCAAGGACTCAAAGACCTCAGTTCTACAACTGCAAGGAACTGCATTCTGCCAACAATGTAAATGAGCTGGGAAGAGGGTATTTTTCCCCCCAGAAGCTCCAGGTAGTGCCCTGCCTGGCCAACAGCTTGTCTGTGTTGTGGAAAGCTCCGAATAGAGCCCGGTGAGCCCTTGCACTCCCGACCTACAGAACTACGATATAACAAGTGGGTACTCATTTGTTATACAGAAATAGCACAATATACTCTTTTTACAGAGCAGGAAACTGGGGCTCAGAGGGGCTGAGTGACTTGTCTATGCCACGGAGCTAGCAGATAGCCAAGCTGGGACTGGCATTGAGGTCTTCTCCCTGCTAACTCTGTGATCACTTCCTTTCACTCCAACTGAGGCTCAGGAAGAACACCTAAACTGGGGGGAATGAGAAGGGTGTGGGGGATGGTGAGTTCTTGGAAGTGGTACAGACTATGGGAAGGCAGGGGACCGGTGGGTATGAACATCCCCAGGGAACAGCTGGAGGTCACAGGCGAGCCATCGGTGGGTCCAAGTTCCTCAAAGCAGGACTCAGCCCAGACCCAGAGGCTCTGGTTTCTGGCACTTACCCCCGCTGTTCTGTTTGTCCATCTGCATGGAAGAGCACCAGCTGCCCCTTCCGGTCATGGCCTACAGCTGTCCTGGCTGATATCACATTCACAAATTTGCTGAAGGAACCTGGAAGAGAAGCAGCTGGGCTGATCACCAGCCCATGGGAGGCCCTCTGGCTCTCACTACTACCTCCTGCCAGTCCAATGTTACCTCCCAGTCCATGCGGTGCAGCGTTTCACTGCCTCTCCGCTGCCCCATTCCAGTCAGGCTCACAGAGGAGCCAGAGGGCTCTTCCTAAAGTGTAAATCAAGTGATGCCAGCCCCTAGGGGAAAATACTCTTATGGCTTCCACTGTTCTCAGAGCAACATCCAGACAACTTTCCAAGGCCCAGCATGAGCATCCTGGTCTGTTCTTCTACCTCATCACCCTGCAGCCACTTTCTGTTCCCTCTGGCTGCACTGTACTTCTCCTCAGCTATTCCCAGGGCTTGCTCCCTCTGATCTAAGTCACCTCCTCCATGAGGCCATCCCTGACTGCTCATTCTAAAATAGGCCGATTCCACATTAGGGCCATGGTGCCCCTTCCCTGCCCCAGCATTCCACATTTCAGTGGTTTTCAAACTTGAGTGTCCATCAAAATCACCCAGGGGGGGCTTGTTAAAACACACAGGTGTGGGCCTCACCCCCAGGGATTCTGATCCTGTAGGTCTGAGGTAGGTCTGAAGCTCTGCATTTATAACAAGCTCCTGGGTAACACAGATATTGCTGGTCCATGAACATTTTAGCAGCACCTCTCTATTCCCTTGCCAGTAGCCCCTTTCCCGCAACTTCATTTTTCTTTCTTAGCATTTACCACTTCTTTTTAGCAAGTTATATTTTTCTCTCTTATATATTGAGCAGGTACCTTATCTGCCTTAGTCCCTGATCCCCAGTACCTAGAACAGTACTTATTGAAAGGCTTCCCCCACAGCCCCACTGGTCCTTGCTCTCAGGAGTGCTGTTGCCACCCCAACCCCACCTGTCTCCTGTGTCTCTTCGCACTCAGCCGCCTGGCTCTCATTGATGTAGATGCTTCCATTTCTAATCAGCCACACGACCCCACTCAGCAGCTGTACAAATGGATTCTCAGTGTTCAGCACCTCCTCTTCAGACAGATACCTGGACACAGGGAAGATGTAAGGTTCACTTACTAGCAGGGGCAGCTGTGGATGGTGGGGCTCCTTTCCCACCCCATCCCCATAGCTCGGCTGCCTCAGGAACCTGCCTGGTCCTGATCCCAAAAGTAGCCTTATAATCAGTCTACACAGTCCAGGCTACATGTCATTTAATAGGAACCTTCAATTTCCCAGGCTGTCATCCTGGCCAAACTACCACCTGATGTCTGTGCAGCTCTTAACTGGCTTCCTTGCTTCCACTATCGCCCTCCAGCCTAGTCTCCAGCCAGGGTTAGAGCAAGCTTTCAAATAATGTAAGTCAGTCCTATCATCCATTCTCTGATACTCAGCCCTTCGTACACACCAAGCTCCTCCGAACCTCTGAGTCTTTGCATTTGATGTTGTTTCTGACTGCAATGCTCTTCCTCCAGTTCTGACCTTGGCTGACTTGTGATTAATATTCAGGCCTCTCAACTCAGAGGTCACCTTCTCAAACAAGCTTTTCCTGATCACCCTCCTTAAAATCAGCACTCTATCTACAATTGGCTCACTGTGTTCATTGCTTCACTGCACATACACAATCTGAATTCATCTACATTACCTCATCGGCTTCTGTTTATCTTGCCTAGTAATGGGAGAGGTCCGTGAAAGCAAAGGCTGTCTGTGCTTGTTCACTGCTATACATATCTCCAGTATACAGCACATTACGTGACACAAAGTAAGGGCTCAGGGGTGACAAATGAACCCTGCAAGTTGGTTATCATTACCCCCATTCTGCAGATGAGGAAACGGAGGCTCAGCTTGGTTAGGTGGGTTAATACAGCAGTACTGATACAACCCAAATCTCAGGACCTCTGTCCACGATAGTCGCGGGGCTCCCTGCTTCCTCACCCGGTGACCAGGGTCCCGTCGCGGCGGATCCCGAACTGCGCGTTCTGTAGCCCCCCGGCGCTGCTCACCCGTCGCCCGTCGCTCACCACGTTCCCCAGGCACTCTCCGGTGTCCATGCGGAAGAAGCCGCCGTTCTGGGCGACACTGCAGCCGGCCTCCCGCATAGTCTCTTCCACAGTGGTGCGGCGCCTCGATGCGCAGCCGCCGGGCCCACCGGGCTCCAGCACCGAGAAGGTGCGCAGAGGCTCCGCGGCCCGCGTCAAGTGGCCAGTCACAGCGCGGCCCGCGAAATGTGAAACGAAAGTGCGCACTGAAGGGCCGCGGGCGCCGGGGGTCGCTGGGGAAGGCTGCCAGATCTCGTGCTCGCGGCTGCCGGCACGCACCCTGGCGCAGTCCCGGGCTGAGCGCGCGCGCGGGGAGGGGTAGGGCAGCAGCAAGTCGTCGTCCAGGGAGGCCCTGTGGGGTAGGGCGGCCGCGAACTTAAAGGGCTGCGGCTGGGCAGAGGATCTCCCGAACCTGGCTCTCCCCCGACCACCCTCGAGAGCTGTACTCACCCCCAAATGAAGCAGTCAGACACCTTCCAGAGAAGCATAAATAAGAGAAGCCGGCCACCCGTGGAGGCCGCCATGTTGAACTCGGGCCTCCGGTCACGTGGGCTCGACCCACGTTACTCGAGACGTCTGGTGGAAGCTGACAGAAGTGGAGCCTTCCTTCGGGTAAAGGTGTGGTGGGATCTCGTCCTGTAATTCACTTGCTTTTTTAGGAGGAGGTGTGGTGCTGGGGTGGCGGCGGGAACTTTGAAAGTTAATGTAATTTCAACCCTACAGAAGTCGCAAGAGCAGTATAAAGAACTCCGGTATAGGGGAAAAATTGGGACAACTGTAATAGAATAACAACTTAAAAAAAAAAAAAAAAGAACTCTGGTATACTTTTACTTATCTTTACCAATTGTTAACTTTTGCCACATTTGCTTCAGTATTTGTACTTTATTCATGTGCATTTTTTTCTAAACCATTTGCAGCCAAATTGCAAACATCATGATCCTTCACCTCAGTAATAAACTACGTGTCTTATACAATCAAGGACATTTTCTTGCATAACCACAGGCCAGTTAAAAATCAGGACATTTCATATTGGTAGAAGTCTATTAACTATTCATAGTTCATATTAGAATTTTAATCAGTTGTCCATATAATGTCCCATTAAAAATGAAACAACCGGCTCCAAATGGAGTAAGTTGTGCCTAAGCCCCACATCACCAAACAGAGACTTGATACCTAACCTAATTGCAATTTCAGCCCCTCTCAGGAAGGTATTCTTGACCTGTCAGTCTGGATTTTCCTGGGTAGCACTCCAGAGGTAAAATACATAGACAAAAAAAGCGGCTCTGTGAAAAGTAACTTCACAGGGTAACCTCACAAGTTCTTAACCAGGGCGGGTCATGCCCCTAGCCTGTAACTTTCTGTAGTGAAAGGTTTATCTTCGCTTTAAGCAAGCCAGGCCCATTGTTTCTGTGCATCTAGGTTAACACATCTTTAAAATCCTTCCCTTTTAGGCTCCTCCTTCTAAAGCAAGAGAACTCAAATCTTAACCATCTATAACCCAATCCCTGCCTTGCTTTCTCCCACTTTCCTGTAATCTTCCTTACACCCCTCCTTAATCTCAAATGCATAAACTGTTACTCTCTGAAGGATTTTTCTTAATCTGTTGAGATCTTGCTTCCAGGCGTAGCCTGTGTTTAGCTCAAATAAGTTACTATAAATGTTCTCTACAGGTTTGGATGTTCTTATACCAGCACGTGCCTGATAGACCCCTTTTGTCTCTTGAAGGTAAAGCAGGAGACAGCATAGGAAGAACTCTGAGACTGCAATGCTATTACTGTCCAGCATTTAGCACCCTGATTGCCAGAAAACGTCTTTTACCAATTAGGTAGAATAAATAGTAAACTGAGGCAGGGAGGAGGAAGGAGACATGTCTCACATGCTAACTCAGCAGTCCTGAGCCTGGTCTGATAATATTGCCAGGTGTTCCAACATCACAAGAAACACTATGTTAGTGAGAAAGAAGGGAAGTCCTTGAAATTCTATGCAACATTTCTATTATCTGAGAAAGAAAACCTTGAAACTGTGCTTTTCATCCCAAGGCCTGGAATGTGGGAGAGGGTCCCTGGTGCCCAAAGAAGAAGCCCATAAAACAACTTTGGTTAATTGCCTACCTCTGGTCACTATCTGTTTTACAAGGTAGTCCCTGATGCTTACAGAAAGAGCCCATAAATAACTTTGGAAAGTGCCCCAATTTTAATTAACTGCCTCCTGTCACGTATTTGTTTTACAACAAGATGAACAAATGGGGTCTAGAGCAAGATAAGGATTGGGGCTAACAGACCCCCATACATGGCTAACAGACCCCCACGCATACCTAAGTTTGGGGTAATCAAATTCCCCCAGGAAAGCTGGCACCACATGTACCCGTTAATCAATATGTAACTTTTTCCCTCCTATCCCACCAACTATATAAGTCCTGAGAACAAAGGACTCTCTCTCTCTCTCTCTCTCTCTCTCTCTCTCTCTCGGGAGCTCAGGGTGCTCTTGGCTCTCGGGCCACAGGACCTCTGGCCACCCGGCCTCAGGCTGCCCAGGGACTTGCCACCCTGGTCTTCAGCCACTCTTAACTTTTCTCACCCCGCTTTGCCCTGAAACTTTGCCTTTCACCCCCTACTCTATCCAGTCCTGTTCTCTTCCATGGGAACAGGCCACTAATAAACTGGTTTCATACTACTAGATTTGCTGATATGTAATTCTTTACATGCATCAGCAAGAAGAACCAGGTCTCTCCCGTCAACAAAGGGAGTGATCATGCCTGAAACAATCCACTCTTTTTCTCCCGTGTATAAAAGCCTTCCATTTTAAACATCTCCTTGGAGCTCCTTTCTAATTGCTAGATAGGATGCTGCCTGATTTGCGAATCATCTAACAAAGCCAATTAGTTCTTCAAATTTATGAAGTTGAATTTTTTTATATTTTATTGATTATGCTATTACAGTTGTCCCATTTCTCCCCCATCATTCCCCCCACCCTGCACACCCTCTCCCATCCACATTCCCCCCTTTAGTTCATGTCCTTGTGTCATAAGTTCTTTAGCTTCTACATTTCCCATACTATTCTTACCCTGCCCCTGTCTATTTTCTACCCACTATCTATGCTACTCATTCTCTATACCTTTTCCCCCTCTCTCCTCCTCCCACGCCCCTGTTGCTAACCCTCCATATGATCTCCATTTCTGTGGTTCTGTTCCTGTTCTAGCTGTTTGCTTAGTTTGCCTTTGTTTTAGGTGTGGTTCTTAATAGCTGTGAGTTTGCTGTCTTTTCATTGTCATATTTTTGATCTTCTTTTTCTTAGATAAGTCCCTTTAACATTTCATATAATAAGGGCTTGGTGATGATGAACTCCTTGAACTTGACCTTATCTGAGAAGCGCTTTATCTTCCCTTCCATTCTAAATGAAAGCTTTGCTGGAAAGAGCAATTTTGGATGTAGGTCCCTGCTTTTCAAGATTTCAAATATTTCTTTCCAGCCCCTTCTTGCCTGTAAGGTCTCTTTTGAGAAATCAGCTGACAGTCTGATGGGAACTCCTTTGTAGGTGACAAAAATATGGAACGCTTCATGAATTTGCGTGTCATCCTTGCTCAGGGGCCATGCTAATCTTCTCTGTATCGTTCCAATTTTAGTATATGTGCTGCCGAAGCGAGCACTGAAGTTGAATTTTTTTTAATGGTCCTTTGTAGCTAATTTCCTCACGTGTCTTTGGTTTCCCTGAATCTGGAACAGTTCCTTAGCCTTTCTTTGTCTTTAATGATCTTGACGTTTTGGAAGAGGACGGATAGGCAGGTCAGTTGGATAATTTGCTGGGATCCTTGTGAAAATACTGGGAATTTCAGGATGTCGAGAGCAGAGTGTGAAAACCAGCACGGGATCCCTGTGTGCGCAGGCCCTGGTGCCTGCACAGGCCGGAAGCCCACGAAGCTGGCCTGTTATTTTGTAGCACGTACTTCAACCATCCTTTGAGAGGACGCTTCTTTTCAGGCCCCTGTTCCAGAGCAGTGTCCAGGGTTAGGTGGCACGTGTTGGTGCCAGTGCAACACATGGGCCACCTAGGAGCCAGCACAAGTCCGGCTGGCCTTGGCGTCGTGGGCACTCCATACCCTTAGGGCCAGGCCATACCCTTTCTGTCCACAGTCAGTGCGATTAGCGCTTGAACTCAGACCCCTCTTTGAGCCAGTGATACTAAGGGTCTTTCAGGGTGAGTGTACCGGGTTGGATTGTGTCCCCCCAGAAACATGGAACATGACCTTCTTGGGAAGCAGGATCTTTGCAGATGTGATTAGTTAAGATGAGGTGATACTGTACTAGAGTGGGCCCTAAATCCTGTCTGACCAGTGTGCTTATAAGAAAAGAGACACCGGTACAGACACTCAGAGTGAAGATGGCCTTGTGAAGAAAGGCAGAGACTGGAGTGAGGCAGCTACAAGAAGGAGTGCCGAGGATTGCTGGCACCCACCAGGAACTAGTGTAACAGGGTGCAGCCAAGAAGGGGGCCCCAAATACGGATTTGGAATGGGGTCCAGAACTCAAGGTGTCCAGGAAATATTAGAAAGATATATAGGATGTCCTCACTCCTCCACAGGTGTGAGTTGGGGGAAGGGACACATGGAGCAGGGCCATTGAGAGCTGTTTTGCATAGCAACAGCTTTGCAGCTAACCTCTGGCATGGTCATTTAACATATCTATAACCTTTAACTGGTTTCACAGATATGTTAAATAGCTGTGACCATGCTTTGAGCCAGGGAGAAGGGAGTGACTTCCACCCAAGATATAACTGGGAGGTAACTCCCCCTGGTTACAGCACCTGCATGAGAGCTTGGAGATGATTGGCTCCACGCCATGGGGCCATGCCTGCCCAGACTCACAATGGCAGCCCAGTAAGGCTGGAAGAATATGAGAGTGCTGACAAGTGTAGCCAATTGTGGGAGGAGTCGGAAATGGGGGTACAGAGGAAGGTTGGCGTGGGGATTTAAACCCAGACACGGCAGTCATGAGGGGGAGAACCACGTGGTTTTGGCCAGAGTGGGAACCCTGCAGCCATGTGAGGGAGAATCACCATGTGGCTTTAGCAGAGAACTGCCACTCGGCTTTGGCAGAGTGGTGATCCTCCCTCCCCGCAGCTTTGCCAAGGAGAGCCATGCGGTTTTGGCAGAGTGGAGACCTCCCTGCAGCCTTGGTGAAGAGAGGACCACGTAGCTGCCGGGAGCCTGAATCATGGACTTCTACTTCTTTTCTTGAGATACGGTACCCCAGTTAAAGGCAGAGGGAGAAGGAAAGACTGTGGGCGTCTGTGGGTATCCAAAAGGACTTTGATATTTTAATGAAGATGATAGGTCACTACTTTAAGTCTGTATAGCTTTAAATAAACATTTCCTTTCCTTTGCACAAATCTCTGGCATTGAGAGATGTCTCTCCTCTGGCAGGGGACATAACAAACCTGGGGGCGGGGGTACTTGGTAACACTAGGAGAGTGGGATGGAACAGATTCTTCAAGGCTTCAGGAGTCTGCTGACACCTTAACTTCTAAACTAACAGTCACCTCAAATGGGCCCCTAAGAGTGTCTCTGGGGCCTGTGGGCGAACCAAAGTTAGTTGACTTCAGTTAACCACACTCAAAATGACTGCTTCTGTTGGCGATGAAATGACCTGGCCTGATGCAGATACACTGATGTGGAAGGGTTAGTTCTTTCTCCCCCAGGCTGCCGGAACCACCAGCAAACTAGCAAAGGCCTGCCCCCAACTTCCCTGCTTCTGGAGTCCTCCTTTCTCTGTCTATCAGCTAGGAGCTGGCAAGTGGTGGGCAATCTCTGGCCAGTTCTGACTTTTGGTCTTTTCCCTACTCTGATGTTTGTCACTCCTTTGCCAAGTTGTTCAAAGCACACAAGTGCCACAGAAGTTCTCCATTTGAATTGAGCAGCCTGTTACATTAATTAAACAAGGAGGCTATTAGACTGATGTGGCTCCAATGCCATGGCTGCCTACAAAGTAAGTAACCCAAAACTTAAATCTGGAAATGCCTCAAGGTTATGATATCAAAATGCTAAGGATAGCCATAAACAGTTAACCAGGCTTTAAGCTCTAGCCCATCAGTTTCCTTCTGTTGCTTCCCCACTTTCTCCACAGGAGTCTTCCCCTGGCTCTTGTGGCCAAGTGCTCCAAAGCACTTCCAGTTTGGTGCTCCCTGATTTGAATTGTTTTTTGCTCAGATAAACCCTTAAAATTTTAAATATGCTTCAGTTTATCTTTTAACAAGCCCAAAGCCACGATTCCAGCCAAATCAGCGAACTGACTCAGGGCCTTCTCCTTTGCTCACACCTGTTCTTCCTTTGGAATACCTTGGTCCCCTCTTAGCATCCTCATCTGGGCTACACTGAGGCAGGACAGTGAGAAGTCAGGGAAATTCCTGGACAAGTGGAATAAGGGAAACTGAGAAAAAATAGTTAAACAAGGACAAACGATTTGAGCAACTTACAGTCAGCTAATGAATCACAAGGTTTTATCTTCCATAACCAGGGACACTAAGGAGCAAATGGTTTACACGTTCCAGACCGTCCCGCGGCAGACTGGCCTTGCTCCTGGTCCCTGGTCCCTGGTCCCTGGTCCCTTTTCAATAATGTGCTTTAAAAATAAAGCTAACCAGAAAAGTAACCTTGATCCCTCCATACACACATTTTGATGAATCAACATATTGAAGGAGACACCTGAATGCTAATGAATATTCTGTTAAGACCCTCCCCTGAGACCTCCCCTAGGATTCTGGCCAACAGCCAAAGAAATATGAAAAGCCTCAAGACAAAGAATCCAGGGTGCCTTCTCCCCTGCAGGAGCATGCTAGCCCCTTCCTTTTCCCCACTTCTCCCCGAATAGGCACTGGTCTCGGCTTTAACAGACACACTCAATCCACTGCATGCTTTCACTAGAGCACACCTGCACCTTCTATTTCTGCTCTTCCCCTCCCAAACTCTAAGGTACCCCCTGAACCTATCTCCAAGGCCCCCTTTTCCTCTTTCTCCCTCCTATTGCTTCTATCTTAATCCCTTCCTTTGTTTCACTGTCCTTAGCTTTAATAAGCATACTCTCAAAATCACCTGGACTTGCGTTGTGAAATTTTTCCTACACAAAATCAATACTCACAGACTACTGGCGGGCTGGAGGCAAAGCTGCTCCGGGCCCAGCCCCATCTGGTAACACCACTATCATTTATGGGTTCAAGAGATTGAGCTCCCCTAAGTGCCAGATGCTGATGTAACAGACACACTGGCCCTGCCTTCCTGGATCTTAGATTTGAATGGGGAAACAGACAGTAAATGATGCAAGCAAGCATGGTGAGAGCTGGGAAGAGGCAAGATGGGTAGAGAACAGTGTCACGGGGCGGCAGGGAAGGTCTCTGCGAGCCCATTTAGACAGAGATGAAAAAGTAGAAAGAAGGGATAGTTGTGGGGAGGGGGCCAGAGCCTTGCAGGCAGAAGGCACTGCAGAGCCTGGAGGTAGGGCGGAGCTTGGCAAGAGGAGGAGGATGGTCAGCCAGTAAGGAGGGCAGAGCAAGGGGAGGGTTGAGTGGGAGGGCCATGTCCACCCAGATCCTGCAGGGCTCATGGCAAGTGAGTTTGGGTTTTAGCCCAAAATAGGAAGCAACTGAAAGTTTTTTTGTTTTAAGTTTTATTGAGGTATAATTTACATATCATAAAATTTGTGTTTTAAGTGTCCTGTTAAATGTGTAGAGATATCTCAGCATCACCTTAATGTATTGTAGGACATTTTAAATCATGCCCCGAAGTTTTGTCGAGTGGTTTTATTTGTATTAAATGTCCAAAAAAGGCAAATCTGCAGACAGAAAGCAGATTAGTGATTGCCTGGAGCTGGGGGTGGGTACAGAGTTGTTGCAAACCCGGGGAGGGATTTAAGCCTAAGGCTGACTGCATGGGCATTGAGGGCTGTGGACTCCTCCTTGAGCCCTCTTAGTCCACAGGCTCTCTTGCCTCTCTGAGTTCTGCACCCTATTCAGTGGAGGGACACGCATTTCCTGAAGAGGCCTCTTCTGTTGCTATTTAGCTTTTTCATGCATTCATCAGGCGTTCTGACCAAGCATATAATATAGCAAGCATCTTTGTGTTTCCTCCGCTGACCTAGAACATGAACAACATTTATCATTGGCATATGATTATGAATTGAGGGAAAGAATACAATGTTTAAGCAGTGCGCCCAGTCTTTCCCCACCGTAAGCTCAACCTGCTTGATTAAAACTTTCCTGATGTCTGTCTCCTGCCTTGACCGTCATCTATGAGGGCAGAGGTTACTGCTTTCTTTGCACAGTGCCTGGCACACTGTAGGTGCTTCACGGGTATGTCTTGAGTAAATGGATGGGAACGGGTTATTGTTTGTGCTCTCAGCTGTATTTCCCAAGCCCAGACCATTCCAGTAGAATGAATGGCTAGAGGGGAAACCAAGGCAGGGAGGAGAAGGGATACATGTCCCACCCACTGACTCAGCAGTCCTTGAAATTCTATGTATCTTTTCCATTATCTGGGAAAGAAAGCCTTTGAACCTGTGCTTTCACCCCAAGGCCCGAAAGGCTGGAAAGGGCCCCTAGTGCCTAAAGGAAGAAGCCCATTATACCTTTGGGTCCCATTAATACCTTTGGGTTTTCACGCCCCTTCCTGGAAAGTTAGCACCACCTTTATCTGCGAATCAATATGCAACTTCTTTACCCTCCTCCATCCTGCCAACTATATAAGTCTTCAAAACAAAGGATGCTGTATTTCTCTTGCTCTTGACCTCTTGCGCTTGCTCTTGCTCTTGCTCTCTAGCTCTGGCCACCCCTGTGCTTGCCACCCTGGCCTCTGGCTACCCTTACCCTGCTTTGCCCTGAACCTATGCCTGTCATCCCCCCACCTCCACCTTACCTAGGCCTGAGAATGGATCACCAATAAACCCTGCTTGCACCCTAATAGACTTGCTGATCTGTAATTCTTTTACTGCATTGGCAAGAAGAACCAAGTTTCCCTGAGTTTCCTGTAACAAGACCACAGTGGGCACACAGCAGGCTCTCAGCCAATATTTATTGAACAAATGGATGGGGATGATGCCATCTGCTATTAAATAATAGCTAACAAAACCCTGGAGGTGGTGTGGATGCTGGGTTTCATAAGAAAACTCACAGTTGACAGCCACTTGAGCTCACCTAAACCTCAAGCACTGTGCAAGGGGCTTGCCCTGCACCACTTTATTGGATGCCCTTATGAATCCTAGAAGGTGGGTGTTACTAAGGTATCCTTTATACAGAAAAGGAAATGGAGGCATAGAGATTGGCAGGCTCTGGCCCCTGGTCACACAGCTTTAAGAAGATAAGGCAGCTGGTTCGGAAGCACAGTTACTTGCTGGGGTCTGGGCCCCGGAGTGGGGCTGCCTCATGCCCGCTGGTAACTTGTGGGTTCTTGACTTTGTTTAGGAAAGATTTCACAACATGAGTCTGGGTGATTTTGAGAGTGCTGTGGAAGAAAAGGGGCCACATATTAACCTGACAAGCTCAGAGGGGGCCTGTGAGGCAGCCTTACAAACTTGGAGACCTGAAGTAACCACAAAGGATCGTCTAAAATTAAAACTTATTAACTAAAAGCAGTTCATGGCAGGTACTCAATCTTTACTTTAACTGAGCCTGTCTGTTGTCTTTTTGCATCTATGATAACATACCTTTGGAATGTCAAGGTAACTTCCCTTTTTTCCCAGCCCCCTTGGGCACCAGCTGAGACCACAGATCAACTATCCTGTACCCACCTGTATGGTATCCTGTATGTAAAAGAAGTGTCTGTCATTTTACCTTTTATCCAATGCCAGAGGTTTCTCTGCTTTGCTTTTTCCTGCCTCCCCTAATCTATTACCAGTGGTTTTCATGTAACCCCCTTAGGGCTCCCCCTTTGATTCTAATGTATAAAATAAGGTAACTAAAATAAATGCCATTCTCCTGAGCATTTCTCAATCCATTGAGATATTGCTTCCTGGTGATTGTCATCAGCTTGGGTCAAATAAACTCACCAAAAATTCTGTGCAGGTTTAAATGTTTCTTATGTTGACAGTACATTTATTAAAGCTGGGGACAGTGAAACAGAGGAAGGACTTAGGGTAGAAAAGGCAACAGGAGAGAATGGAGGTGGGGCTACTTTGCCTCTTTAAGAAACAAGTCACAGTAAAACAAGTGAGCCCACTGGGAAGTCAGAGAAAAGGGGCTTGGAGACAGGTTCTGGGGTAAGCTAGGGATGAGCTGCCACTGCACACTGCTCCCCTGGTTGCAAGTCTTGTGGGGTCTGTGGGGGGAAAAGAGGGCGAAGGAAGAGGTGTGGAGTGTGCTCCTGGGAGGGAGAGCTTGTCCTGGGTCCTTTGTCTTGAGGCTTTTTATCTTTCTTTGGCTACTGGCTGGAATCCTAGGGGAGGTCTGAAGGGGAGGGTCTTAACAGAATATTCATTAGCATTCAGGTGTCTCTTTCAATATGTTGATTCATCAAAATGTGTGTATAAAGGGATCAGGGTTATTTTTATGGTTAGTTTTATTTTTTTTTAAAGATTTTATTTACTTTTAGAGAGAGGTAGGGAGGGAGAAGGAGAAAAACATCAATCTTGAAGGAAATATCAGTCATCCGTTGCCTCTCGCATAACCCCAACCGGGGACCTGGCCCGCAACCCCGATGGGGAACCAAACCAGCGGCCTTCTGGTTTGCAGGACGACACCCAGCCCACTGAGCCACACCAGTCAGGGCCTGGTTCATTTTGTTTTCAAAGAATGTTATTGAAGAGGGACTGGGACTGAGGCCGGTCTGACCGGGATGGTCTGGAAAGTGGAAACTATTGGTTCCTAAGTTTCCTTGGTTATGGAAGATAAAACCGTGTGACTCATTAGCTGGCTGTAAATTGTTCAAATTGTTTGTCCTTGTTTAGTTGTTTTGTCTCAGTGTCCCTTATTCCACTTGTCCAGGAATTCCCTAGCTTCTTACTATCCTACTTCAAAGTGGGTTCGTAGCCCTCTGCTCTTCTGCCTAGAAGCAAGTTCTTTCTCGAGTGGGGATGCATGTTTGTTTGGGAGTCTGGAAACCTAAAGCTACTTTTAATTTTTTTAAAGATTTTATTTATTTACTTTTTAGAGAGAGGGAAAGAGAGGGAGAAAGAGGGAGAGAAACATCACTGTGTGAGAGACACACTGATCTACTGCCTCTTGCAGGCCCCCCACTGGGGAACCCAGCCTACCACCCAGGCACGTGCCCTGACCAGGAATCAAACCGGTGACCTGAACCAGAGACCTTTGGTTCACAAGGGGGCACCCAATCCACTGAGCCACTCTATGAAAGCAGCCAAAGCTGCTTTTTATGAAGTCTTTTTAAGTATTATAAACTAAGATCATTTTCTTACGTTTGTGTTGTGTTTTATTATCTATTATGCAAGTGCTATGAGGGTACGTACAATACCTAGAAGCAACTTTCAGGTTTTGAGAGGTGGATATCCTGTCATACTCTCTATGTCTTGTGTGGGCAGGTGGATGACGTTAGGGATCCCTTCACTCTGCGCGGACTTGCAGGCTCTGGTTTCTCCTGCAGTCATTTCCCACCCTGGTTTGGTAACTTAAGCCTTCTAAACACAGCTGGTGTCAGGCTCCAGTGACTAATCCATCTGAATTCAGGGAGGACGGGGAGGTAAGGCATAATTGTCCCTAATCCAGTTGTGCATTTGTCTTGGTACACTTTTGTTTCCAAGGCAATGTGAAAGAAATCCTGACGCATACAGAGTGCCAAGTGGGTATTAAATTCTGGTCCCCGAGTCCCTAAGAAAACTGCAACTCAAAAGCAAGTCAAGCCCTGGCTGGTGTAGCTCAGTGGACTGAGTGCAGGCTGCGAATCGAAGGGTCACGGGTTCGATTCCTGGTCAGGGCACATGCCTGGGTTGCGGGCCAGGCCCCCAGTGGGGGCCATGTGAGAGGCAACCACACATTGATGTTTCTCTCCCTCTGTCCCTCCCTTCCCCCTTTCTCTAAAAATAAAATAAAATAAAATAAAATAAATAAAATAAAATAAGTCAAGCCCTGGCTGATGTGGCTCAGTGGATTGAGCACTGGTCTGCAGATCGAAAGGTTGCCGATTCAGTTCCCAGTTAGGGCACATGCCTGCGTACTGCGAGAGGCGACAGGTCAATGTATTTCTTGTGCATTGATGTTTCTCTCCCTGTCTTAAAATAAATAAAAAAAAATTTTTAATACAAAAAAGGAAAAAAGGTTCAAGTCAAACTTGTCAACAGAGTCCAGGAAAGTTCCTGTGGGCCTGACAGCTTCAGAGCAGTTTCAGGAAAGCTTCCAGGGGTGGCAATAAAGAGTAGACAGAGGAGACTAACTCCCAAAGGAAAGACCTCCCCCCACCCCAGAGTGTTTTAATTTAGATTCTCAAATATGACTAAATTGTCACATAAGGATGATCAGCTGTGACTTCCCACTTTGAAGCAAAGCAAGATGATGGACTCAAAGAGCCTTCTAGCCCAAGAACTGGGTTTTAGCTGATTTTTCTACTCTGGAATCTAATTTTGATGCCTGTTTGGTGTGAGCCTGAAATCAGCACCCCAGATAGGGTCTGGATCCATAATAAAGTTCCAGAAGGTCTTTTGGCAAATGCTCAATTATTGTCAGAACTCCATCTGACATGTTTAGATATACTTACACTGGAGCAGAACACAAAGGAAGAACCACAAAATGTGATAAGAGAAATGTTGACAGGTCAGCTTCCCCTTTACACTGCGTGGGGGCAAGCCCCCACTAACCTGACATCCCTGCTCTTACGGTAGCAGGTAATATTTACCTGGGACTTACTACGTCACAGGTGCCATTATCAGTACTCTACAAATGTAAGCCTCACAGCAGTGGAGCTAACACTGAGGTAGGCGCTCTGATTATCCCAATCGTACTGATGTGGAAAAAGTCACAGAGACACTAAATGACTTTCTCCAGGGACACTGAGGTAATTAGTGGGACAACTGGGACTGGGACTCAGGCAGCCAAGGCGCAGAACACACAGTTCACCACTATGCTACACTGCTTTTTGTAAAATGACATGACTGTGGCATGAGGTCACTTCATGATACCACAATTTTTGCATAGGATATAAGGATTTTATGCGCTGCCTTTTGTCTATTTCTAGTTCTAGGTCAGAACTGAACTTAATTTTCGAGACCCTTATTCCTTCCATTGGGGAAGATGCAACAGCTGACAGCTGAACAAATTGTTAAGACTCAAAGCTTACAGGTCTCTTTAGAGTTTGTGTTGAATGGGTTGAAGACTCAGAACAGAGCCCTAGATGTTGTCCAAAAGGCTGAGAAACAAGGCTCAACTCGCCACTCAACTGCACTCTAAATTTATTCATTGCTGCTATACCTGGATCCATCCCAGCCCCCTCCCCTGGCCCTGCACCCTGAGGGGACAAAGCTGGGGTGCTTTGCTCTCAGCCTTCTCCTTCTCAGGGTGTGACCCAGGACTTCAGGAAGGAAGGATGAAAGGCGTTGGTTTTATGTTCCTGGGGTGGCAGGAATGGAGCCATCCACTTGAGTGGCTGTTGATGTTGTCATCGTGGCTTGCTGCAGCTCTCTGTTTGCTGCGGGGTACTGTGCCAGAACGTAGAGGAAGCCGCCCAGGGCCCCCACGGCCATGGCTGTGTTGTGGGAGGAGCAGCCATCTAGGAGGGAGACAGAGTCCCCCCGTGAGTGCCAGGTTGAGTGCTTTTCAGATATTCCCCCAACCAGCCTGGTGCCCACAGCTCTACTTTGGTTGGGCACCCATCTGCCAGCTGAGTGTGCTGACCGCTGATGGCTTCCCTTCTCCAGAGAAATTTCTTCAGCCATCTGGGAGGTTACACCTCTTCCCAATGACTTAGTAATAAGAGACACAAAAGCAAGGCCCCTGTCCTGGGGTCTTGGGATGTGACTCTGAGACAGGATTCATGCTCTTTTGCTGGAGTGCTCCTCACCTCCTGCAGTTCCCCTGACCCCCACCCCGCCATCTGACCTGAGGCCATACCTCTGACCAGCTCCTTCCTGTTTCCCCTGCTCTCAGGCCCACTGAGCCCCATTTTACAGTTTGGGAAACTGAGACTCAGAGAATAGAGCTGAGCTCCCAGCCTTAGTACTTTCGCAGCTCATTTCTGGACCCCGACAGCCTTTCTCATTGCTGCCTCAGGTCTGCAGGTCCCACAAGAGCACCTGCCTGAAACAGGAACCCTTTAGATGTTCTTTAGTTCTCTGAACTCAAAGGGGGCTGCCCACCTCTAGTCTCTGGGCAGGTAGAGGGAGCCAAGCTGTTTCTCTCCCCTCACAAATTTAGAGAAAAGAAGAACCCCAGCCAGGCCCCTTGGAGGGAGGGAGAATGCAGATTTCAAGGAGCCTGATTACTCGCCCTGGCAGTCTACACTTACCAGTGGCCTCCCATACACCAAATTCCATAGGGAGTGCTTTGCACAATGATCTGATATTAACCCCAACAGCCCTATGAAGGATGCACTGTTTGGTCCTCATTTTACATATGAGGAAACTGAGGCTCAGGGAAATTGAGTGATTCCCATAGTGAATAAGGGCAGAAGCACATTTGAACCCAGACAGCCTGACTTCAAATCCTGTGCTCCTAAACTCTGTGAGTGTGTTATAAGTAAAGAAAGGAGCACATCACTCCCTCCTGGGCAGTTTTCTAGGCTACTGGTCAACCTTCAGGGGCCCCAGAAAGGGCCTTGGGCTTCAGAATTTCTCCAGCTCCTTCTCCAGCTCTCAGGGGTTAGGGAGCAGCCAGCTCCCAGGGTGTGCACTGCAGGCTCCCTACCACCTGCCACAGGTAGTCCCAGACCCCTCTGTATTGGGCAGGCCTGGCCAGGGCAGGGGCCTCTAGGAGTCTCCTGAGAAAGTCTTTTCCTTGCCCTGCCCAACCCCTGGGGGAAGCTGCAAAATGAACCCATTGGATTTTCTATTCCGCTCCTTTCTCATGTGTCTGCAGGTAGATGATGAGGCCGTGGTGGGGTTGATGGTGAGATGTTCAGTTACTGAAATCACCCCCCAACATACGCTGGACATCTGCGTTGAGCTGGCTTTCCTCTTCCCCTCCTGCTTTTGCCAAGCAGTGGTTTATTTTTATTAATAAAAAGATTGACATCAAGTCCTCCCTTCCTTCCTTCTCCCTCCCGACCTCTCTCCATCCCTTTATTCCATGTTACATCTTGCGTTTCTCCTTTCCAATATAGTTATATCCCTTTCTCATTCTCTCTGCATTGGTGGGCTGACCAAATAACTTATAATTTCAACCAAGATGCTTTGGGGAGGAAAAGGAGCACTGTCCAGGACAACAGGGTGTAAATTGGGGACACCAGGACATGTGGCCCCTGGGACTGCTAGTTACTTGCATGTGGCTCTCAGATTCCCTCGCTGCTCTTCTTTGCTCCAAATCCCAGTGCGCTGACCTCTTCAGACTACATTTCCTAGGCTGCCTTGCCCACCACCTGCAGGCACAGGTGGACCTAAGGTAGGAGCTGAGGCATTTCTCCCTGTCTTTGGCTCCTCTATGTCCAGCCCCTGAATATTCAGCTAACGACCCCCTCCCCACAGCTCTGCCTCCAGGGAGGGCAGTGGTATCCTGAAGTGGTTCATCTCTGGGTTTTCTCACTTTTACTGTTTTCAGCTCCCACCACACCTCTGAGGCATGTTCCCTGTATTCAATTCCCTCTTGGGAAGTTTCTCATGAGGAGTGTTCTCTTGATTAGACTTCGATGGAGAGGTGCTATCTCTGTGATTTTCAGTAGTGCACTGAAACTTCTCTTTTGTGTTCTTTCGCTGAGACAACGTCTTTGGACTCCCGACTTTGCAAGGGGAGCGTACTGGGGACTCCTACCCCTCTCCCCCAAACACAAGGGCCCTTTGATGAACCCCTTCAGTGATGTGGGGGCCTGTTTTCCATTGAGGGCCACCTGTGTGTAGCCTTTCTGCTCAGTCTCCATTTCATGCCAAGAGGCCCCGTGGATATTTTGTTACCTGCAAATTGTTTTTCTCGCCTCTTTACTCTTCTCAAATAATGCTGTTGATGTTGAATGACTTTAGATAATTCCTCATCTTCAGCATCTGGGAGAAGAGTGAAAGGTGAACTTCTCAAGATGGATTTTTAAACATTACTTGCTAAACCTGCTCCTCACAACATCCCAAGTAACTCAGGTCCTCTCTCGGATCTGGAGGCTCTTCCAGAAGTTTCCTCAAGCACCTCTCTGCAGACCCTTCCACATGGCCTAAATTTGTCATCTGGTATTTCTCAAATTGTGGTCCCTCAACCACTACCTAAGCCAACATCAGAATGGCCAGAGGAGGGCATTAAAAATGCAGGCTCATGGCCCTGGCTAGTGTGGCTCAGTTGGTTGGGTGTCATCCAGAAAAACAAAAGTTTGCCGGTTCAATTCCTTGTCAGGGCACATGCCGGCATTGCAGGTTCAGTCCCTGGTTTGGGATGAGTGCGATAAGCAACTGATCGATGTTTCTTTCACTCTCTTTCTCCCTCCCTTCCCCTCTCTCTTTAACAAATAAAATAAAAATAAAAATGCAGGTTCATGAAACTAAATGATATTGTATGTCAAGTGTAATTGAAAAATAAATTTAAAACATTAAAAAAATGCATGTTCTACAGCTCCAACTCTATCTGCTGAATCTATAGGTCTGGGGCCTGAGAATCTTCACTTCATGAACTCCTCTGCTTCAAAACGGACTCTTTTATTTCAAAAGGTTTGCCTCCTTGAGCATCACGAACTTTTTGTTTAAGACACCAGCATTTATTGGCAGGCTCCTCTGTACTCAGGTGGTTTCACATGTATTATGTCTGCTCCTCACAATTTAGAAAGGAGATTATGATGCTCATTTATTTACAGTAGGGGAAATTGAGGCTCAGAGAGGTAAAGCAACGTACTCCAATGAGGACCAGCTGTCCGGTGCCTCCCAGCTGGATAGGGGCTGCGTCTTCCACCCTTTGCTTCCATGTCGCCTGCTGCTGGACCTCTCCCCTGGCCTCTGCCTGAAGAACCTTCCCCGGTGTTCTTTTCCTTTTTAGCTTGGGTCTCCTTCACAGCACTTTCAGAACTCACGGTTATTTCACTTACTGGTTTTTTTTAGGTGTGTTTTGCCTCTTTTCCTCAGTGCCCTAGTTTATCTGGAGCCTAGAACAGTGTGTGGCCACAGTAGGTGCTCAGGGAATACTCGGAGGAATGAAGTTGTTAATGCAAGTGCAAGGGGCCAACATCTTCCAGCATGACTGCGTCCTCTCCTGCAAGGTTCTGGCTTCCAAAATTTTCAGCCCATTTCCACCTGTGTGTGGTTTGTGTGTGTGTGCATGCACTTGGGTGCTGCAGATCTCTTTTTGTGTCCCTAACAGCACTGCATCCTTTCCTCACCTGGCCTGGAACTTGCTGACCCCCACCACCCTCTGCTCCCAGCCAGGGCTGAAAGGTAGCTCACCAGGCATTCCAAAGCATCCTTCCTGCGGCTTCTGCCAGCTGAGAATGGCCTCCAGCCACCGAAGCTTGTAGAAGTCAGAGAAGCCACCAATCCCACAGAGCATGACTGGAAGTCAACACAGGGTACTCTGTGCAGCCCTGCTCCCATGGGTGCACCTCCTGTCACTCCCCAAGGCCACTACAGTGCCATCTGCCTCCTCCCACCAGGGCCAGGCAGTTCCAGGAGGTGGGCACTCAGTGCAGTGGCTGGAAGGAGGCAGACCTGAGGCTCTGCATCAGTGAGCAGCAGCTCCCAGGCCTGGCTCCTTCCTCCCACTTAGGGCCTTGTTCAAAGTGACTCAAGAGTCAGGATCAGGAGAGGGATGTGGACACCAAAGCCAAGGAGTGACCACCCAGGGACCCCTCATCTTGAAGGCTTTGAGGGTCTGTTTGCCAGTCAGTCAGTCTGTCCAGAACTTTGTCACTGGATCAACCTTTGGGGGCAGGAAGCGGTCAAAACAGTGGCAGATAAAGTATAGGATGCGCAGTTAAATTGAAGTTTCCAATAAAGAACAAATTAAAAAATTTAAGTATAGCTCATGCAATGTTTGAGATACATTTATACTAAAAATTATTCATTGTTTTTATGAAGTTCAGATTTACCTGGGCATCTTATATTTTTATTTGCTAAATCTGGCAACCCTACTCTGTGTGTGCATGCCCATTATCAGGGACACCCTGCTTCTTTGTCCCTAAGCAGCAATGCCCACTGTTTTCCATGAAGACATCCCGGCTAGGGTAGGCGTATCCGATGGCTTCAGCCCTCTGGTTCAGGTCCATCATGTTGGCACAGAACAGGTTCATGTAGTGCTGGCTCTGGCGGAACAGCCCGTTCGTGCATCCCTTCTGTGGGGACAGAGGAAGTTGGTGGTACAGGTGACAGGTGCATGCTCTGTTACAGGAAAAGACTTGCAGTTCTGAGACAGTCTTACAAATAGTTACTGTTGGGTCAGGTCTTTTCCCTTTCCCCAGAATTTCTTCCCCACCCACACTCCCCACCTGCTGGAAGCTCAATCACTGGGGGTCAGAGAGATCTGGGTTTGAGTCCTGGATCTGCCATTTGGGAGCTGTGTTACCTTGGCCTGCTAAATTAACCTTTTGGAGCTTCAAGGGTCTTCACGGGCAAAGGGTAATGCTGCTGGGAGCTGCATGAGAAGGGTGCTCATGCAGGTGGGTGAGACCATCCTGGGAAGTGCACTACAGGATGCCCCACACTAGGGGGCACTCTATTGCCACAAGCTATTAGGACATTATGATTCCAGACCGGGCTGGCGGCCTCAGCGCTACTCAAAGGGTGGGCCATGGCTGCTGCAAGAGGACGGGAGATGAGAATAGGTTTTAGAAACATCTATAGCAATGTGTCAGGATAACTTTCTACCTGTTGAATCTAATAGTCAAAATAATTTTCTTCATAATTTGATATTTATTATATTTACAAAAATACTGGTACATGATAATTTGCAAATAAATAATAACAAAAGAATCTGCTAAACAAAACCAGCAAGTCCCTTTTCAGATAAAAATTCTGGACATTTCATTACATTTTTGAGTAGAGATAATGAGCCCTACCTTTCTATATAAGCAAATATGGATGTTTTTAAATGATCATTATTATCATTTAGCAAAGTTTGAGATCTGGGGCTTGGAAGAGTGTTGGGCACTGGAGAGGTGGGGCAGGGCTGCTTTGGTCTTGATTTGGTCTCCTGGACACAGCTATCAACTTTATTCTAAGTCCTTCTCCATTTGTTGATATTTACTAAGTTCTTCCTGCTGCTTCTCGTTGACTCTCTTTTTGCTTTCTGATGCCCTATCACCCTGTTCAGCATGCAAAGCTCTCTGTCCAACAGAATCTTAAATCCACACCCCCAACCAGTGTGGTTAGATTTTATAGCCATTGGATGGCAGGCTCCTCTCACTTCTCCTTCCTGATGTTCAAAGCACAGGTCCAAAAACCTGCTTATTTTCCCAGTATGTAGCATACAAAACCACTCTGCCAAGAGCTCCTTTATCTTCCTTCACCTCCTCAGGGTGTGGCCAGGCCCACACCAGGCACTCACCATTCTGGCGGAGAGGAAGAAGAGCAGCTGGTGGGACAGGCAGTAGCCTGAGCAGCCAGGCTTGGTCATGAGGGTCCTGCAGAAGTCGGAGAGTCTGCAGGGCTGGCTGCTGTCTGTGCTGGGGGAGAGGTGGTTTCAGGCCGTGAAGGGTGTCCCAAAGGAAGCCCGAAGGCCTGGAGCCTTCCCTGGTCCCGATTCCCCTACTAGTTATTAGAACCCAGTGGGTTCCAGGCAGCTAGCTGGACACAAGGGACTGTTGGATAAAACGCAGGTATCTGTTCTGATTGGCTAAGTTGGCACTCCCGGCACAGGAAGGTGACCTGGAGCTATTTTGGGCTGGAGGAGCCACTGGGGCTGTAACTTCCCACTGCTCCATGGGAACTCTGAGTCCAGACAGCTTGGGGTCTGCGTCCAGCATGACCATTCCCCCTGCACCAGGCTTGCCCCATACAAGGGAATGGGGCAACAGGGTGGGTCCCTTGCCAGACGGAGCGTAGGCCCTCTATGAGCCCAGCTGTGTCCTGACACAAACACCTCTCTGAAGGGTGTTGAAAGAATGGGGGCTTGACAACCTGCTGCCCCAGTGCCCATGGGTCCCTGCATCTAGGGCTCCCCCAGGGGATGTGCTCTAAGGCAGGGGTGTCAAACTCATTTTCCCCAGGGGCCACATCAGCCTCACAGTTGCCTTCAAGGGGCCGAATATAATTTCAACTCCTTAACAGTTAAGGAGTAGTTACATTTATACAGTCCTAAAATTATTTTGACCCTTTGAAGGCAACCACAAGGCTGATGTGGCCCCTGGTGAAAATGAATTTGACACCCCTGCTCAGCAGGATAAAATGGGGAGCTCAACTAGGCCTGGGAACTGCTTTCCAGATCTACAGCCAGGTGTGGGAAACAGAACCGTATAACAAATGTGTATTGCACTGTGACTACCAGTGGGGTTAGGAGAGGCAGCCCATCATGGGAGGTCAGCCTCGGGCAGTGGGGTCAGGGAAGGTTCCGGAGGAAGGATGCAGGAGCTAGTCCTCAACCATGCGCAGTTACTTAGGCACAGGGGTCAGGTGGGGTGGGAAGAGGCCCCATGGAGGCATATTCTTGGCAAAGGGACAGGTTTATGTGGGAGAGTACCACTCAGGGTTGGACCAGAGGGACTTGGGGATCTGGAAGGGCAGTAGGATATAGGGCTTTGTCCTGAGAACAATAGGAAGCTTCACACAGGGGGTGCAGTGTTCAGGTGTGGTTTTTGAGAACATCCCTCTGGGATGAGGAGACCAGTCAGGAGGTGAGGGGGGAGTGCAGAGGTGGGGGTGGCTGGACTAGGCAGGAGGCCTAGGGTGGAGAATGGGAGCAACTCACATGCGATGGGGCTGGGAGAGGGTGGTGTCAGGGTGGCTCTGGGGAAGTCGTTCCTGGTTTTGTATAAACCCTTGGGGGCTTGGAGAGTTAGTTGAACAGGAGGACTGATGGAAGAGCTTTTGGGTTTTGGGAAAGCAGGGCAAGTACAGGGAACCTACCTAGTTCCCAGCAGCTGTACCAGGCACAAGTCACTTTGTTCCTCAGAGAACTCCTGGGGTTCAAGCGTGGGGTACACCATGGAGGCGTTGGTGTGCGTCCAGACGTGCGGGAGCTTCCAAAATCCGGGCTGGATGGTGGGCTGGAACTCTGGCAGAGAGAAGGGGGTGGGAAAGAGCCCCAGGAGCAGTGGGCCATGCTATGCTTACATCCTCTGACCCCCTCCCGCACCCCCCGCCGCCCCAGGTTCCTGCAGCCCAGAGCCGAGGAACTCGGTGAGTCTCCCTGGGCATCCCTGAGCATACACAGTGTCTGCGCAGGGCTCTGAGCCTTGCCTGCTGGTTGGGCATCGTGCTTGAAACACTCAAGAAGTTCTTTTTCTAAACAAAACAAAAACTATTGAAAAAATTACTAGAACAATGTTGTTGGGACTGGTTTTGGCTAAATCTACTGCATCCGTGGAAACTTGAGATGGATAAAGACGGTTAGCCGGTTCCTTCAGTTCAGTTAGAAAGTGAAGCTCTTACAACAGAGATGCCCAGTCAAGGGGCTTCTTTAGGATGGCATGAGTTGTGAGGGTCTCAGGGACCAGGCCTGGGAGAGGGTGGAGGATCTCCCCTGCAGAGAGCCAGGCCAGGGCTAGGGAGGGCTGGGCTGTGGTCATGAGTGGTGGGGCTTGACATAAGTCGTGAGCCTGGGAGACAGGGTCAGATGAGCAGGATGAACTGGTTTTATAATCTCCACTCCCCACCGCTAGAACAATTCAGGCCAGGCTTATGGGATGGGGCCCTTGTTAGGGTAGGTAACTTAAGGCTGACCAAGAGAACAAACTCTTAGCTTTATAAAGCACAAGAAGGACTCTAATATTTGCTGTGCAAAGGGCTGAATTACTGTTTAGATTCCTACCCCCCATGCCCTCTGGTCTAGGATGAAGGTGTCCAAGCCTGGACACAAGTTGAATAAACGAGGGGCAACATGTTCCCACTTCCCACCCCCTCTATGTGGGTGGGAGAGACCATCTCAGTCTGAAGTGAGGCATGGACAGATGTTCCCCGGGGGCAGCCTGTGGCGCCCTTGGCCTGACAGGACTCAGTCGGTGATGGGTACGAGCTGTCCCAGACCCTCCCTTTGCATCCGAGTAGCCACACCAGGTTGTTTCCGTACATGCCCCCAGAGGCTGTGTTCCTGAAGAAACGGGATCCAGCCCATGCCGTTACCTGTCAGGTACTGGGGGTCACTCAGCTTGAGGTAGGAAATGGATCTGTGGAGGAGAAGCGCCAGCTTTTGTGCCAGCTTCCCCGCACGTGAGTTGGGCGGCTGTAGCTGGGGGTCCTGGGCCCACGCCTTCTGCACACCGTTTAGCTGCACTGGGAGGGAACAGAGTGCACTCATCCCACCATCGGACAAGCCATGTGGATAGGAAAAAGATCCTCAGTGTAACGCCTACTGAGTCTCTCTGCCTCCTGCAGCTCCTGAGGGGAAAGAATTCACTGAGCTTGTTGGAAACTAGGCCCCTGTGGGGCTCGGCTGGGTGACAGGGACAGGGCCAGAATGAGAAGGTTTTGGGCGGCTAAGGTGCGTGGGGGTGGGTTGGGTTCAAATTCTGACTGAGGGTTTTTTGCCGGGTGACAAGAGAGTCATTCAATTTCTCTCCACTTTCTTCATCTGTAAAATGGAGATAAGGATAGTCCTTACTTCTTGGAGGAGGGGGTTATAAGGGTTAATTGAGGTGCGCTCTGCCTCTTGGGAGCATGCCACACCTTTCCCTTCCCACTTTGCTTCCTCCCAGGTGCCTTGCCTCTGCCTTTCTCTCTCCTAAGCTCCACAGGCCTTTCTTTTGCTTCTGTAACTTGTTTCCTGGGCCTGCACCCCACAGCTGGCTCACTTCTACTACCTCTGTAACTTTCTGAATAAACTCTCTATGTTGAAAAAAAAAAAAGAATTACTTGAGCTGATGCATGAGAGGACTTAGCATTGTTCATAGTGCAAAGTAAGCACTTCATAAAGTGTAGCTATTGGTATTAGTTCAGGAGACTTAGGGTCATTACACAGGAGAGAACGACGAGGGAGGGAATCGGAGTGTAGGGTGAAGAACCTTGTACAGTTGAACAAGCTGCGCAAGGACAACACACGCTCCTGTCCCGGGTTTGTACACGTATGGAGGCAATTTCCCAGCAGATGGCAGTGAAGTGCCTTGAGGAAGGGGAAGCCTTTTTCTAATTCTCACAAAGGCGCCCTATGGACGGACTAGCAGCGGCCCTGCAGTGGTAGGAGAGAATGGCGATGGCCAGAACGAAAAGAGTGGTCTTCGCCCCAGAGCCCCTCCTCCTGTGCGGACCTGGAGTCCTGGTGGGCTGAAAGCTACACTGGCAACCCAGTGGTGGGCCAGCCAGAGTGCCAGGCTGACACCCAGTTGGCTCTTTGTCACTTAAGGTGGCCTGTGGGGAGGGGCTTATTGCAACTTGTGGGGTGTGTGTGGGTTGGCTCCCTGTTTGTCTTGGCCTGCCTCCAGTCCTCTCCTTGGGGATCTCATATTTCTCAAAGCTGGACAAACACTTGGCTCCTTTCTCAGAGCCTCCAGGCAGCTATGGCTAGAAGTGGGCGGGTCTGGGGCTGGAACCGACCTTTGGGGTCTCCGGTTTTTCCCATGGCCACCCTCCCATAAATACCCTTTCAGAGGGCACACACCCTTTGCCCACCTTGTTTGTGGCATGTCAGGAGGGAGGAACTGTCAAATGGATCACTTCCTCCTGGGAAGATAATAATTTTCTAACTTTTCCCATGTGGCCTTTGAATCCATCCTGCTTCTAAAAAATGTGATAAGAGCAGGGCCCCCAGCCACCCAAAAGAAGCAAGTCACGCCTCACCCCTCTTTCCTTGCAGTAAAACCAGAAGGTGGCTAGGTCCCAGAGGTTCAGAGCAGGCAGGTGACAGACTGAGAACTGGTTTTCCAGATGGCCAGTCCTGGGGAAGGAGAGCACACCCACCTTCCAGCACCCGGAACCCCACCGCGCCATCCAGGTTGATTTCGGGCAGCCTCTTCTTCAAGAAGGAGGTGGCTCTCTCCAGTGCTGAGAGGATGAGGCCAGCGATGGTAGCCTTCCCCTCTGGGGTGTCCAGCGGTGGCAATGAGGAGGACCACAGTGGTGGTGCCAGCAGCAAGAGCAGGAGCAGGAGCCCCAGGCTGGACATGGCTGGTTTCTGCTTGAGGCTGGTGGAGCGCTTCAGCACAGGCCAACCCGTCCCACCTCTTCCTGCATCCTCCTCCCCTTCCCCCTGAAGAGCTGCAGAGGAGTGGCTGGGCAGGGCTGACCCAGCAGCTGGGTTGGCCTGGACAGAAGGCCCTGGGAAGGGCAGCTGCAGGGGGCTGATTGGAGCGGGGTGAGGGGGTATGGGGAGGGACATCAGGCCAGGCCAGGTCTGGAAGTGGAACCAGCTGGCCAAGGGCTGGGGAAAGGGTCTCCCACCCTTACCTTCTCACCGGATTTCCATGCCCACAGGCTACATTTTGATCTAGCAATTGCAATTACAATGCAGAAATCCCAAAGCACTGACATGCAAAGTTGTTTTCTTTTTTTAATAAGTTTGGAATAAACTCATTTGAGAGCACACCTGCCCAAATGATGGATATTCCTTAGGGGGCAGCACCTGTCCAGTAGAAACAGAATATGAGCCACAAAAATAAGCCACATGGTCACTTACAAATTTTCTAGTAGCCACATTAAAAAAAAGCTAAGAAGCAGCCCTGGCTGGTGTGGCTCAATGGATTTAGCACTGGCAGGCGAACCAAAGGGTCACTGGTTCGATTCCCAGTCAGGGCACGTGCCTGGGTTGTGGGCCAGCTCCTCAATGGGGGGAGTGTGAGAGGCAACGGATGGATGTATCTCTCACACATGATGTTTCTCTCCCTCTCTTCCTCTCTCCCTTCCCCTCTCTCTAAAAGTAAATAAATAAAATCTTTTAAAAAAAGGTGAGAAGCTGGTGAAATGAATTTTAGTGACCTATTTTATTTAATCTAGTAGATCCAAGTATTACCTTTTCAACTTGTAATCAATAAAAAATGACTAATTTTTTACATTCTTTTAAAAATATTATTTTTCTCATACGAAGTCTTTGAATTCTGGGGGGCGTTTACACTCCGGGCACATTTCAGCCCCGACGGGCTGCATTTCACCGCCAGATGCCACCCGCCCGTGCGTCTGTGCTGGGCGAGGACGAGGACGCAGAGCCCTGAGGGAGCCGCTCCGTGGGGAAGCGCGGTCGCTGCCTGTGGATGTTTTAGCGTGGTTCATTGGGTGCCGTCCCAAACCTTGCCTGGCCGTCGTGCGTACACACTCCATATTACCTTTCTAAAACCCCCAAAATTCTGAGTTCAGAAACGTACCTGGCCCCAGGACTGCAGGTAGGAGATTACAGGTCTGTAAAAAAACAAACAAACAAAAAAAACACCACTACACAAATGTGCCTCTGATGCCTCTTGTGGGCAGGCTGTAGGTCAGGGTTTCTCAACCTTTTTATTTCGTTCTTGCCCTTCCCCACATTTCTGACTCTCAACCTTTTTAGTCATTTTTTCCTGAACTTTTAAGACTAATAAATATATTCAGATGTAATCCACATACCATCACATTCACCCTTTTAAAGTGTACAGGCAGTATCTCTGGAAGTATATTCACGAAGTTTCGCCGCCACAGTGTCTTATTTTTGAATATTTTCATCACTGCCGAAGGCCACGCACGTCATGCCTGTCAGCAGTCACTCCTCATTCCCCCCACCCCTCAGCCCTCCAGGCCCTGGCAGACGCGAATCTACTTCCCATTCCCATGGGTTTGACTGTTCTGGACATTTCAGGAAATGGACTCATCCAATGCATGACCTTTTGTGTCTGACTTCCTTCACTTCACACAATGTTTTCTCTTTTTCTTTGTGTGGCAGTTTTATACCTTTGTTCGACAATCAGCGGTTGGTCCTCATCCACATTAACTCTTTGTAGATTTTTGAAAGCGGGGACAAGTACGTAGGTGACCCAAAGTATACAGTTTGGTGAATCTTCATTCTCATTATGTTTTCTGGACAACTGTACCCAGGTACGGTTTGAGGCATTTTTGATTCCTTTGGCCCAGATGGCTTTGTTAAGCCTGATGCCAATGCACGCATCTGGAGTTCCCATTTCCTTCTTGGCAAATTTCTGGATCTCTTTCAGGGCCTGAGGGACACGCTTCTTGAAACCCACTCCATGGATGTGCTTGCGAATGTTGATGGGGTGTTCTCTGGTCACTATCTTGTTGATGGCAGAAGGGCCCTTTTTTCTGAGCCGCTCTTCTTTGCGGGAGCCATTATGCAGGGCCCCAGTTGGAAAGAAAGGGTGTGAGGTATTGTCAGCATGACATTTTTCAGTTCGTCCACGCTGAAGCATGAATCAGTATTTCATTCCTTTTTGTGGCTGAATGTTATTCCATTGTGTGGGTGAATCACATTCTATTCACTCGTCAGCTGATGGACATTCGAGTTGTTTCCACCTTTCTGTCATTGTGAGTAATGTTGGTATAAACATTCATTAATACGTTTTTGTTTGAAAACTTGCCTCAGTTCTTGCTGGGGGCCCTGTCCTGGGCGCCAGATGTGGGGGGGCTCCGCCCGCAGAGCCCCATCCCTCCGTCACGGATGAAAGTAAAAACTACCAAGACATCTTGTGCTTGGGGAGGAAAGGGGTCAAACTCTCAGAGGAGAATGACCCAGAGCCCCTTCCTCACTAGGCTTTTATTGGGTTCCAATACACCGGAATACAAGTTTAACATGTCAAAGAAATCTGAGGGCTTAATCCGAGCCAGTGTTTGTCAGGAAGGGGGGTTGCCAAACTTTGGGAGACATGCTCATTTCTTCCTGGGACACTTATCACCTCAGGAAGAGCACTCTTAGCAAAGCAGGTTTCACAGGACTTTAGGAATTCTTTCTTATGTCCGGATCACCCACGGAGCTGACCAGGCCAGGACAGGGCTGCACCGCTCACCCCCACAGTTTCAGGCTTTAAGGCAATTAGGAAGCAGGAGACATCTCCCAGATGGAAATGAGGACTCGGGCTATGTCAGAATAGCCGGGGGGCGAGGGTCCATCACATCCTCTTTGCTGCAACCCCCCAGTCCTTCCATGAGGCCTTCCAAGTGGTCGTGTCTGGCTTAGTTTGCCCCTCCCATGATGAGTCTTACCCGTCATTGACTGCCAACCAAGCTATGGGGCCAGAGATGGGCAAGGCAGAAGCAGTGCTCCTGCCAGGGAGATAAGCTTTGTCTTCTTAATAGGTCACTTCCTTGTGACAGAACAGACCCAGATGAAGTGGGTCCCTTGGGCTCTTACACAGCCCACCATGGGGTGAGGGTTACAATTCCTGAAACCAGGCTGAACGGTCCGCAACAAGTTCTCTTGGGTGTATACCTAGGAGCAATTGCTGGGTCATATGGTATGCTTCCTGTTTAACTATTGAGGCACTGCCAAGCTATTTTCCACAGTGGCTGCACCATTTTACATTCTCACCAGTGATGTGTGAGGGCTCCTCATGCACAAGTTTTTGTGTGGAACTCCCATGAAATTTTAATTCTGCAGATATACTGTATATTTGTTTATGTACTGTATGTATCTGGGCTTTTACATAAAAGTGTAAGTTTTTCTTTGCAACACTTTTTGTCCTCTTGAGTGTACCATTGAGAATGCATGTTCCAGGTGAAGCTTGTCATTATTATCATTTCTTTGGTTCTGAGGGGGGTAAGTGACTTATTTTTATTTTTTGAAGTTATTTCTTTAAAAAATATTTATATATCTATTTTTAGAGAGAGGGGGAAGGAGGGAGAAAGAGAGGGAGAGGAACATTGATGTGGGAGAGAAACACCAATAGGTTGCCTCTTGCACACCCCCAACAGGGGACCTGATGAAACCCAGGCATATGTCCTGACCAGGAATGAAACCTGTGACCTTTTGGTCTGTGGGATGACCCCCAACACACTGATTTGCACCAGTCGTGACGGTAAGTGATATACTGCGACCCCCTATCTCAGAGCTAGTATCAAGTGGTACAGGGATACCACTTCCTGAGTCAACATGTTCAGCATCAGGTAATCCTGCCAGGGTCCACCTCCCACATCTGGAAGTGGAAACAATAGCCTCCTGGCCTTTGGAAGGACTGAATGTCATGTGTGATGAACATTGACGGGGCAAGCAGGGTAAGAAGGGCTGGCTGGCAGGCACCTTGCTCGTCTCCCTAGAGAAAACGTTCCCAACTCCTTTTCTGATTTGGGTTTCATCTTTCATAGGTAGGTGTTTACTCTCAGTTTGTCAAAACCATGGTGCCTGGTCCTCATCTTCTTGGATTATCAGAACAAGAGGGGTTCTCTGAGATATGAAGTTCCCTCCTTTAATTTACAGGTCAGGAAAGCCAATTGATTGAAAGTGACTTGTTCAAGATCAAGGAACCCATGAAATGGAGGTCTCTAGATCCCAGCCCTGTCCTACAAAAGGTGGTGGACAGGGTGGTCAGTACACATGTATAAAGGGAGGAGCCTCGCTGGTAACTGAGGGAATAATGAGGTTGCCCACAGTGTCTGTCTGCCTATCCCTTCCATCTGTATATATTTACTCATCCTTCCTTCCCCTCTTCAGCTCAGGTTTCAGGTCCTGCCTCTGCCATACCGTTATTGATGGTGTGCCCTTCGGTGTCCTTATCTGTGAAAAAGGGGAGTCATAGGGCTACTTCGAGAATCAATGAGAATTGTGCCAAGGGCTGGGGTCACTGGGGAAACACACCAGCCCTGTCCAGTGGGCATTAACCTGTCCAGGTTCTGATCTCTTTGAGGCATGTGTAACTGGGTGAGGCAGGTCTGAGGGTGGCTGTGCTGGCTGCTCTGCAAATTCTAGGGCAGCTCCTAAGGTAGGGGCAGTGGGGGTGGCTTCACCAACATGCTCTCAATGTTTGTCAGCAAGGGGACCCCTTTCAAAGTCAAAAGGCTGACACATGGACACATGATAACTCTGTTGTGTGGCTATTTTGGGAGGGAAAATTGGAGGGTCTGGGGAAATTTTCCCTCAATACTATGGATACTTAAAATTATTATGGTTTTTACTTTCTTCTTTGTCCTTTCCACTTTCCTTCATTTTTATATTTTAAATGTTCTATTCAGTACATCACACATCTTAAAAAACGAGTAAGTTTGCTGCTGGGTGAATTTTCCCAAATGGAACACACTGTTAGGAACACCCAGACCAAGAAAGAGAACATGGCTGCCCCCACCCCCAGCTCCTCATTGGCCCCCTCCCACTCACCTCCTGACTCTCCAATCAGGTCATTCCCCTGACTTCTAACAGCGAAGACTGTTTTATTTTTCAGAAATTTGAAATACAACTTTATTCTGATTCTAAACGAAAAGGAATGGGAATGACAGTAAACTATACAAGGTTTCACCCCTGAGTATTGTGATGTGACTGCAGCAGTTTTGTATTTGACACTCGATGAGGAAACAACTGTATTCCAAAACAGCTAAATATGCAGGTCCAAAAAATGAAGGTTTTTTTCTTTTACTGCCACATTCACTCTGAAGCCCATTCACTTCCTTCCGAATCCCAAAAGTCAAGCACACTTCTGCTTAGCTATATAACCAGCTGGCAAACACGCTGCACCACTGACATCATCACAGGACAGTTGCCTATAAAAGTAGACTTCCCACGATGCTGGCCTCCAGCTCCCTTTCTCCCAGGGCCTGATCCTCATCCAGGAAGTGGTGCCTGGGCAACCTCTAGAATGGAGACTGTGCTCACACCGCACTGCCAAAGCTGGGTCCTTGGCAACCTCTGGTGGTGCAAGCGCAGGCCAGGTGACAAACTCTAAGTTAGGTCTTCAATTAGTTTTCTAGCAAGCCAGAGGAAGGGCTTCTCAGAGTTGGAGTTACTTTTGGCAGAAATATCATAGTACTGAAGATTATTCTGGTGGAAGAAGATTGATTTTGCCTTAACGGTCCTTAATGTCCACTTTCTTGCCACGCAACACGATGGGGATGTTTTCACACACTCATACCAGGTCTCTGTCAGGTAGGCACGTTCTTCTAAGTAACTCTCGAAGCTACAGCAAACAGTATGAGGGTGCTCTGGGCTTGGATGTAACAGCCATCTCTTCGGGGGCGGAACTTCTGGCCCGCTGCACCCCACACATTGAACTTGATAGGCACTCTGTTGGTGTGAAACGGGAGCGGATGAACTTCAACAACCAAGGTGGCTACAAACTTCTCAAATTCACCACATGATGTTTCACAAATGTAGTTTTCCCAGTCTGATCAAGCTTGGGGTTCTCCCTGGGCAACTGACGCGATGTTAAAACTTCGTGCTGTTAACTTCCAGAAATACCTCAGGTCCGTTGCCTGAGAGCTGGAAAGATCAAAGATTAGTTTTCATTTTACAGACATGCAACCAGTCAGCATTTACCTTTTGGCATGTGGCCTCTTTTCTCAAGATTATGATTATGAGCTCATCCTATATATATAATTTAAATATTTTATATATTTTATTTTTAGACAGAAGGGAAAGAGGGAGAGAAACATCAATGTGTGGTTTGTCTCACTATATCTTGACGTTATCTTAAAACTTTGAAGTAAAATGCTCCTACATCCCCACATGGTAAAAGCTGTACCTTGATAAGACTAATTCTTGGACCTCAGGGACTCCGGGGGTTCCGCGGGCGGCCGCTTAGGAAACCACGCCCCCGCCTGCCTTTTTCCCGCCCCGCTGGGGGGGGAGCCACCAGCGGCTGCGCATTTAGAGCCCGCCCCCCGGGAAACGCGGTCACGTGACTGAAGCCTGCCTGCCAAGATGGCTACCTCTTACGTGGTAATGCTGGCATTGTCCGTATACTTCGCGCTGCTGCTGCTGCTGCTGCTGATCGCGTGGAAGCGCTGGCGGCGGGGGCGTTCGCCCCGGCACGTGGCCATCGTGGTGCTGGGCGATGTGGGCCGCAGCCCCCGAATGCAGTACCACGCACTGGCATTGGCTCAGCGTGGCTTCTCCGTGACCCTTCTTGGATTCTGCAGTGAGTGCCGGGGATCTGAGAGAATCCAAGATCAGCTTTGAGTACCCCAGAGGAGCCGGGGGTGGGGTGAGGACGCCCCTTTTGTCTCTCCTCTCTCTGGCAGTTCTTCGAGACTGGACAACTGTTGCCAGGTTTCTGCCTAGTGTCGGGGGTGGGTGTCTAGGAACAGCCTAATGGAGCGCCTGCCTTATGATAGGATAGTGCTGAGCTAAATGAACTCATTGCTTAGTTTCATTCAGTCCTCCTAGTAAGTGGAAAGAAGGACCGGAACCTACATGCTTGTGACTCCAGGGCGAGTACCGGTAACCGCATTCCTGAGGCTGCTCATGTCTGAGGAGACACGCAGCTTGTTTCCTCTGCATTACTCTTACGCAGAGGGCTGCAGGCAGATGTTTTTCATTTGCGCAGCATGTCCAGCTTTTTCACTCCCTGTGCAGGGTCAGGCGTGTGTATTCTCCCGTCTTCCAGCATGTCGACATCTTTAGATAAAGAGTAGCTCATTTTGCTATCAGGGAAAAGCAGTAATAACATTCTTTGCATTTGGTCTCTGTTTAGAGTCTGCTATCCCAGGGTAAGGGGGGTGGAGTGGGATTTAATAGGGTTCTCCCTGTGGTGGGATAATTCCACCGTCCAAGGAATCTAGATCAGTTTGACGGCCTACTGTGTGCCAGGTGTTGTGTTATGTAAAGGTGGTTAAGCTTCAGGCCCTCCCTTTGTGGGCAGCCTAGTGGAACCTGGACAGCAATTGGCCTCCTTCTCTGTTCTGGCTATTGAAGAACAGCAGGCTGTTTGGAAAAGTCCTGTTTTCCAAAATACTCTCCACTATTTTGCTTGAGCTGGTGGATCATCTGACTTGAAGTTAGATCACCCTGTCTGGTTCATTAAAGGGGACATTCTTTTCAGACTCCAGACCCCATCATGAGCTCTTGCAGAGTGACAGAATTCGGATTGTGCCTTTGACAGATCTTCAGAGACTTCCAGGTAGGACACAGCCAACTCCAGATTACTCTGAACTGGGGTGTGAGTGTGTTGCGGGGGGGCTGCAAATTGCCAAGAACTCCTTTGGTAGTGACATCTCTTTTCTGACTTGCAGCTGGGCCGCGCATTCTTCAGTACGGAGTCAAGGTTGTATTTCAGGCGGTGCACTTGCTGTGGAAGTTGATGTGCAGGGAGCCAGCAACCTACATCTTTCTCCAGGTGTTTGTCAGCCCTGCTTCTTTCTGTGAGAATCACTGTTAACAATTTTCTTTACATTTCAGCCTTTAAAAATGTATAAGTTGGTAAATAAATTGCATATATATATGTGTATAAACTTTTAAGAACAGAGTAGGAGTCTATGGTGTGAATCCATTCTACTTATGGTACCCATCTAGTCTATTTTTCTATGTCATTACAGATAAGTCTTACACTGTACTTATTACATCTAAGTGTTTTATGTGTATTAACTCATTTAATCACTCACAATAATCCTAAGAAGTAGGTTCATATATTACTTACATTTTAGAAATTAGGTGACCTACACCCAGAGAAATTCAGTAAGTAGCTCATTGTTACACAGCTAGAAAGGGCTAGAGGCAGGATTCGAACTAGGTAGTCAGTCTGCTTCTGCAGTTAAGCTCTTAACCTCTTCCCTTCACTTTTTAACATATAGAAGCACCTTCTTTTAATTGGCTGATGTAGCCTAATGTATTTATTTAGTCTCATCTTAATAGACACTCAGATTCTTAATTTTTTTTACTTTTACAAATAGTGTGGCACAAAGCATCAGTGAACATATTTTTTTTGTGTGTGTGGATGCAGTCTTTTTCTTGGGATAAATTCATAGGGGTCAAAACTCATGCACTTTATTTATTTATTTATTTATTTATGTAAAATATTTTGTTTATTTTTAGAGAGAGGGGAAGGAAAGGAGAGAAACATCAATGTGTGGTTTCCTCTTGGCACCCCCCACTGGGGACCTGGCCTGCAATCTAGGCATGTGCCCTGACTGGGAATTGAATCAGCGACCCCTTGGTTCACAGGCTGGCGCTCAGTCTGCTGAGTCACACCAGCCAGGGCAGAACTCATGCACTTTAGAATGTGGTATGCTACTGGAGAGTCCTAGAGTAGGGTTGGGACAATTTATCTTCCACCCAAGGGGATGGGATGCCTCTTCCCACTCATAGGTACCATCACTAGCTGTTACTAGGTATTTTAATTTCCACCTAACTTAATGTACCTCCTTGTTTCATTTTTTGTCTCCTTGATTGTTGATGATCTTGGACTTTTCAGGTTGTTTCTTTTATGTCAATGATGGTCTGGTTTCCTCCTCTTCATTCAAGTCTCTCTTTTTCCCAGAACCCCCCGGGCCTGCCTGCTATTGCTGTTTGCTGGTTCGTGGGCTGCCTCTGTGGGAGCAAACTCGTCATTGACTGGCACAACTATGGCTACTCCATTATGGGTCTGGTGCATGGCCCCAACCACTACCTTGTTCTGCTGGCCAAGTGGTGAGGGTCTGGGAGGATGGTGCAGATACTTTCCCTAAACTGTGGTAGGAAGAAGGGCCTGTGCAGAGGCTCGGTGAAGCTGGTTCCTTGTGTAATCTGTGGGGTAAGGGCTGGGCTGGGGAACTGGGCTGATGCTGGTTAAAAGTGATGGAAACAGGCCTAAGCAAAGGAGGGCGTCTTTTTTATTTTTAAAGATTTTATTTATTTTTTAGGTAGCGAGGAAGAGAGGGAGAAAGAAAAGGAGAGAGACGTTGATTGGTTGCCTCCTCCACTCACCCTAACTTGGGGAGAAGGCCCACAACCCAGGCATGTGCCCTGACTGGGAATTGAATCAGTGACATTTCGGTCTGCAGGATGACGCCCAACCCACTGCACACCAGTCAGGGCAGGAGGCCATCTGTTGGCTCAGGAGGCAGAAAAATCCAGAGAAATGGCTGACTTTGAGCTCAAAAAGGGTGTCATCGGGACCTCTCTCATCTCTCTTTCCACATCTCCTCTCGGAGTTATTTCTCAGGTTCTGGGAGTTTCCCTTGCTTTTAGCTTCACCCTGTCAAGCTCAGTGGAGAGAGTGAGCTTCTGAGTGGCACCTGTTTATCCGCCATCCTATGACCTTCGCACTGACACTAGGAGCTGTAGTACCCCATTGTTTTAGACTTCGGACAAGTGCTGCATTGCAAGAGCTGGGGTCCAGGTGCACCCAGACCAGATCCCCAGGTAAAAACTGGGGCTGCTGCTGGAGGATAGGGACACAGGCCTGCAGTGGATGAGACAGGGAGAGAGAAGAAGGGCCTGTGGTGGCAGGTTTGACCTGGAGCAGGAAGAGTTGGTCTGTTCTGAGCCCCACCCAATGTATAACACCTGCCTCGGTGGGGACTCGCAGCCTCAAGCCTTCAGCCTGTCCCCTGGGGATGGACCATTCCTCCATGGTGGTAACAGCGGTGGCGGCGGCAGCATTTACTGAGCGCTTGCTGCTGTATGCCAGGCTCAGGCCAAGGTCTTTATCTCATGTCGTCTATGTGCCTGCCTGTTATAAGCCAGGAAACCAAGGCTGTGAACCATTATGTCTCTTGCCCCACAGCTAATAAGTGTGAGGACCTAAATTCAGTCCCAGGCCATCCAGTTCTGGAGCTTCCTTTGCATCCTGAGTTAGGAACAAGCCGTGATACACCAATGGTGTTAATCTGGAGTCATTCCTCCCCCCTTTCCAGTTTTCTTTCAGTTCTGCTCTACCATGAGGTTGCAAGTCAGTTTGGAGCTAATCTGTTGTTAAAGCCTCTCTAACACTTACTAACACTCCCTTTGTAACACATTGGAAGCATCCTCAGCCTCAATCTTTGCAGAGAACAACATGCAGTGTGGCTAAAATTTAATAATGGAGACTTCACTGTATATCTTCTTTCTATGGCAAGAGATACTGGATTTTCCCTTCTGTAGTGATACATGGTTTCCTTTGAAAGTATCTCTATTTAATCTAAAAAGTGATACAACATAAAGGTGTGAAAGAAATAGCACAGGTCGAACTCAGATAGCACAAACCCTGGTAAGTTGCCTTGCCAGTGCCCCGATTTGGGAGAGCCCAGCTCTGCAGCTTCTGTATCCAAAGGTTTTGAGTCACGTGATGGTTATGGTCATGGGGCCTAGCCCAGGGCCCCGGGCTGACCAATGATATGTCTTTTCAGGTATGAGAAGCTTTGTGGGCGCCTCTCCCACCTGAACCTGTGTGTGACCAACGAGATGCAGAAAGACCTGGCAGAGAATTGGGGCATCAGGTAGGGACCTTGGGTGGCGGGGTGGGTGAAGGGTCTCAGCATGGGTGGTCCTTATTGCAGTGTCTCCTGTGCTGGGTTGGCGAGGCATCTGGAAATACCCAGAGGCCTGGGAGGTGGGAAGCTGAGGAGGAGGCAGCTGGAGTTTCTTTCCCAGCCAGCCAGACGGCCCAGGCAGATAGCTTCTTATTGTCAGTGTCTGAAATGTGAATCCCCCAAGCGCCCTTCTTTTTCTGGATCCTCCTGGGTCTTCTGTTCCTCAGGCCATTCCCCACCTCTTGTAGAGCCCTCCAATGATCTCATTGCAGAGCTGTGACTGTGTATGACAAGCCAGCGTCTTTCTTTAAAGAGACGCCCTTAGACCTGCAGCACCGGCTCTTTATGAAGCTGGGCCGCACCTACTCTGTGTTCAGAGCCAGGTAGGTCTCCTGTCTTCGGTCTTCTCTTGTGTTTGCTGCTGTCCTGGCTTCTCCCCTATTTCTTCACTGCAGACCTGGGAATCCAGTAATCCACAGTTTGGCTAACTGGTTGCAGGCCCACTGCCTGTTCATAAATAAAGTGTTACTAGAATGCAGCACAGTCATTCATTTATGCATTGTCCATGGCTGCTTTCACACTACAACAGCAGAGCTGAGTTTTGCAAGAGAGTGAATGGCCCCCAAAGCCTGAAGTATTTATTCGCTGGCTATTTAAGGAAATGTTTGTCCTGCGCAAGGCTGTGGTCATCCTTACCCTCCTCCCTGCGGGTTCCTGACCCTGTGGTGGGGCCTGTGGACCTTTGTGTTCTGTGGGATGTCTCACAGATCTAAGGCCCTTGGAGTAGCTCTTCACACACCAGTTGTTTGCTCCTTTCAGTAACCTGGCAGCCAGTTGGGCGGTCACAGCTTCCTCATCCTTAGTTGAGGGAATGATAAGAACAGTAAGCTGGTGAAGGCAGGGGCTGAGTTGGCCTTGTCTGCTGTTGTGACCTCAGCATCTAGCAACAAGTAGATATTGATAAAGAAAGCAAGGCTCATGTGTATGCCTAGGCCTAGGGTAGTAGGGTCAGTTCGGTGTTTCTGACAAGGCCATACCCTGACCTTGGGGAGCCTCTGGGCCTCCCTCTGGTGGGAGACAGCCATCCTGGGGCCTGTGATCCTGCTCTGTGGCATTTCACAGGCTCTGTCTCTGTTTCTTCAGCTCAGAACCCTTGGACCCGGCCACAGAGAGGTCAGCCTTCACGGAGCAGGATGCTGGAAGCGGGATGGTGACACGTCTTCACGGGCGGCCAGCTCTGTTGGTCAGCAGCACTAGCTGGACAGGTCTCAGGACCCTTCTGGGCATGTGGGACGTGTACAAGCACCAGCCTGAGCCTGCATTCTCATCCCTGCTGGGCCTGTGCCCCACATGTATTTGGGGTGCCCTAAGGTCCTGATCAGAGAGGGGAGGGTGTTGACCTGGGCAGGGAGGCATGTCGAAACCAGCCATGACACTTAGCTCTCTTTTCTTGTAGAGGATGAAGATTTCTCTGTCTTGCTGGCAGCATTAGAAAGTAGGTGTGTGGCTGTGATCAGGAGCTGGGCTTGTCAGGGGCTGCTGGGCTGTGAGGCGTTCACTGAGCCTTGCATGGTGTTCTCTGCGGGGTGTTCCTGCCCCTAGGGCTGTAGGGTGGGCCAGCCTGAGCACTTGGGTGGTGGAGGGGGTGGCTCTGAGTTCCCATTTGGGTCACCGAGTGACCAGGCCTTAGATCTGAAGTGCCACCTCTGGGAGAGTGAGCTGTGTCTGGAAGATTTCCCTCCCCTCACCCCTCCCTCATTTCTTCCCTCACCTGACTCGATGATCCTGCTTATCATGTATTTATCTTCCTAAACAGAGTTGGAACAGCTAATCCTGAATGGGGAAAGTTTTCCTTCTCTGGTCTGTGTGATAACAGGTACCATCTGGGACTCTCCGTGTTCTTCTGTTTAGGTGGGGGGCAGTGGAGAAGGGGGAAGGCAGCTGCCTTGGGTGTCTTTCCTACATCAGTCACATAAAGCCCCTTCTCTCCTTAATCCTCATGGCAGCTCTCTGCCGTAAGATTTTATACACCCATTTGACAGAGGGCGAAACTGAGGCTCAGAGGGCATGGAATCTTGATTTCATTATCAGATAGTACATTCAGAGATACTGAGCTTTTCACGTCTGCAGTGGTTTGCAGGCTTTTTCAAAAAAATTTTTTTTAAATGAAGAGGCCACTCTCTGACATAAAACTGCTTCCAGAGTCACCTGCTGGGGAGAGAAGAAGGGAGCTATAGTCGGAGGAGGAGGGTCCTGGGCCAGCTGTCCCACCTTGCACACTACCTTCCTCCTGGCCCCTGGGCCACCAGGGTGGCAGGCGTGCACTGTGTATGCTGTGCCACCTGGGGCGCCTGGCCGGGCACAGGGGCCGTCTGTGAGGAGTTGTGTCTGGCTGGCACTCTGGTGCCTAGTCAGAGTTTATCCTGGCCACACCCACAGCCTGTTGGGTACAGATTGCCATGGTCGCTGTAATTGGGGGAACACCCCGGGGGAGGACAGGTATTTCTGGAAGGGGCTGGATGGGGGCTTGATTGGAGCTGTGGGGTGTGGGCCTCCTGCTCACGCCTTTGAGGGACTTTTCAGGGGTGGGGCCTTGGATGGAGTCAGAGATGGGCCCAGTGCAGTGACTCCTGATTTTTTCCACAAGGCAAAGGGCCTCTGAAGGAGTACTACAGCCGCCTCATTGACCAGAAGCATTTCCAGCACATCCAGGTCTGTACCCCATGGCTGGAGGCTGAGGATTACCCCCTGCTTCTAGGTAAGAACACCTGTCAGGAGGCCTCCAGGGAGAGGGTTGAGATTTCAAAGGGAATACTTTAGGGCCAGGGGACTGACTTTCTACCAAAATGGCTGGATTGTAAATATTGTACTGGCTTCTGTTGCATATTCTCTGTTTTTACAACCCTTTAAAAATTAAAAGCCATTCTCAGCTTAAGGGCTACACACAACAAAGGCTTCAGGCTGGGTCGGGCCCTGCCATGGGCCCTGCTCCGGAAGCCACCGGGGATGGGTAGATGCCACCTGCCAGGAACCTGTTGGAGGAACTTTTGGCTGAACTCCAGGAAAAGAGGCTGTTTCCTGGTGTGCCAGCTCCCTCCTGCCTGGTGAGCTTGGGAGCTGTTGGCCAAGGGACTCTAAGAGGGTTATGTCCTCTTAGCCTCCACACCCTCCATTCAGTCCTGCTCTTCTGTTCAGGCAGAAGGGCTTGGCTGGGCTTGGGTCAGGGCCCACTCTTCTCCGGATGTGGGGGGGCAGTGCAGAGGTGACACGTGGAACTGTCACCTCTGTGCTGACTGTCCCAGTGAGGATGCCCTGCCCTCCTCCTCTTCCTGTCGTCACTGCCTTGGGGAGGGAAGCGTTGGCTTGGTACTGACACGTCCCTAAGGCCTCATCTTCCAGTAGCCAGTAAGCAGCCCTGGGCCGAGAGCCTTCGGTAGGCCGGCCTTTCCAGCTAGTATTTAGTGCCGTGAAATTGTTTATTTGGCTTTATTTTCAGAGTGACAGCTGGTTTTCTGTTGAGTCTGCTGTGTGTTCTTTTTCTAATTATTGTGATAACAAAGTTTGCCATTTAAACTATTTTTCCATTTTTTAGTGTAGATACAACTCAGCAGCATGCATTACATTCAGTGTTGTACAGTCACTATCACTGTCCGTTTCCAAAACGGTCTCATCACCCCAAGCAGAAACTCTGACCCCAGTAAGCATAATTGCTGTGGAGTCTTTTAAAATAAATTGTGGTTAAGTAGAAAAAGGGTCAGTTTAAATAAAAATGGTAGTAATAGGCAGGTATTTTTCAGATAGGGCTGAGTGGCCAGGGGTGGACACTGCTGTGGCCCCCTGCCCTGTACCAGGCTGCTTGGCCAACCCCAGCTAGTCGCGTGTGGGGTGGGGAGTGTTTTCCACTTTCAGTTCCCCACCAGAGGCGCCGATCCACAGCCCTTGCAGCATGTGAGGTCGAAGGGAGCCTGGCCAGTGCTCTGACGGCCCCCACTCCCTGCAGGGTCAGCAGACCTGGGCGTCTGCCTGCACAAGTCCTCCAGTGGCCTGGACCTGCCCATGAAAGTGGTGGACATGTTTGGATGCTGCCTGCCCGTGTGCGCTGTGAACTTCCAGTGGTAGGTGCGGAAACGGAATCTTACTGTAATTAGGAGTTAGGTTCTCAGACCTGCAGCTGGGGGGAACCAATGTGGTCAGAGCTGCCCCTTAGAAAGATGCTACCTCCGATCTGTGCAGCTCAGCCAGGTGGCCCTGGGGAGCAGGAGTCCTCTCAGATGGGCCAAGTCCTGCTGTAGGAGTTGGCTCCCACTCAGAGCTCATGTTGAAGAAAAACTGCGTGTCCTTAATAACCAACTTGGGGCTTATGCTCAAAGGATAAAGTAGGGGCTGGAATTGCCCACACAATTTACTTGTTTTTATTTATTTCTCTCTCGGTCTCTTTTGTCTGAGCTCATTTACTTGGATTCAGATCAGTTAAATGAGTATAATTCTCTGTTTCCACTCTTCCTGGTGAAGATGAGCATTTGGAGGGCAGTATTAGAAGAGGCTCTAGAAACTGCCCTTCCATGGGCTGAGGGGCCAGCCTCTGAACAGGCAATCAGGATGTTAGACCCTTGCATGAGCTGAGCTCTGAACGCTGTGCTACCCAGAAAAGTCACCCTTAATGTGCTGAGCCTACCTCCAGTTGCCTTTTACCTTGTTTCTCTGCTGTGTGATTAAGAGAAAAAATGCAGAACCCACTGAGCACATTCTCACTGGAAAGAGCATAGAGCAGAGGAGGTCCAGATCCCCGTTCACTGCCCCTCTGTCCCCACATTGGTTTGGGGTTTTGATGTGTATCCTCCCAGGACTATTTGCTATTCAGACGTCAAATCTAAGAACAGATTCATTGGAACCAGACTGGCTGTTCCTAACCCCTAGCTTAACCTGTGGGTGGGGAGTGGTGGTGTGGGGGTCTGGGTGGGCACCATGGGGTTCTGGTTTCTTCTCCAGGCAGCTCTTAGGCCTCCCTCAATTGTCTCTGCAGCTTACACGAGCTTGTGAAACATGAGGAAAATGGCCTGGTCTTCAAGGACTCAGAGGAACTGGCAGCTCAGCTGCAGGTAGCCACATCTGCCCCCATGCCTGGGCTTGCAGGGTTTGGAGGCTGACAGAGCCATGCTCCTGGATTCCTTGCTCCTGCAGCCCAGTGGGCCTGTGCTGGGTCCAGGTGAAAAGCAATAGGAGGGAGCAGTGGTCCCTGAGGCTGGGCCTCAGTGGGCTCAGGGGAATTAAGGTCTGCCCCACCTGCTGTCTGGTTTGTGGAGCTTCTACCAAGCAGGTGCTGGTGCACAGGTGGACTGTGTATGTCATTTAGGGAACGACTGGATATCAGGAGGGAGAGTGAGGAGTGAAGGGAGCTTCCTAAACCAGCCTTGCAAGATGGGTGGGAGTCTTCAAAGGATACTTATTTCTTATTACGAGAAGTAATATAGACAGTTGAGACCACGGGTGGCAAACTTTCTGGAAAGGCCCAGTCAGAAAAATCTGTGGTGCGACTGTGTTTCAATAAAACCTTTTTTACTAAGGCAGGTGGAAGGCTGAATTTGGCCCACAGGCTGTAGTTTCAGACACCTGACTTAGTTTAGCAAAACTGGAAAGAAGGCAGACATTGCGTGGTTCCCAGCCCGTGAGCTGAAGGGTGCTGGGCAGAGGCTGAGGGGTGGATGCTCTTGGTGGCAGGAACAGCACTGGCAGGCAGGGGGCTACTGTGTGTGTGGATGGGTAACAATGCAGCGTGGCCAAGCTGTCAAGTAGGACAGAGGAGGAGATGGAGTGTCGCTGGGGTGTGAGGGCTCTAGAATGCTTGCTGTGGGAGGGGGCTTGCTAGGTCGAGGATGTTGGGGTCAGAGGTGTCTGAGACCAGTTCAACAGGCTGAGGGTGGAAGCTAGGCCGGTGGCACAGGGAGGCCCCACGACACTGTTGGCGGTAGTGCAGCCACATAGGAAGGATTTCAGAATCACTGGCCTGGCAGCTGGTGTTTGGGGTGTGGCAGGGGCCCAGGCTGCTGGGAAGGAGGGGTGGGGGAAGCAGTGATGAGGGAAGTCTGTTTTTCTTCTAGATGCTTTTCTCAAAGTTTCCTGATCCTTCTGGCAAGCTGAACCAGTTCCGGAAGAACCTCCGGGAGTCCGAGCAGCTTTGTTGGGATGAGAACTGGAAACAGAATGTTCTCCCTTTGCTTATGGATACATGACTCCTTGGTCCAAAGACTGAACACCCCTGAACATGTCCTGGTGCTGAATGTCATGAAAGGGGAGACCCTGATGCTGATGCCAACCCCTCTCTGCTCTCCTATGCTTCTTACCAGAAACCTGACTCACTTCCCTCCTCCAGACTCTCAGCTGCTGCCCAGTCCCTGGGCAAACTGTTTAGAGCAGCACCTCCCAGTGGACAGTAGTTGAAAGAGCAGCACCACGTGCCACCCGCGGAATGAAGTTATTTATTTCCCCACTTTAAACTTCATTTAAGAGGAAAATTCTGTAAGTTTCATGACATTTTTAGTCAATAAAAAAAATCCTATGATCATTTCTAGGTTGCCAAACAGTCTTAATTCAGAACAGATTGGTGAAGGCAGCAAGGAAGTTTTCATTTAATTGGTGCTGGTGTAGATGGCTTCCCACCTTGGGGACAGGTAGTCTCACACCTGTGGGAGACGCGCTTTTCTCGGGCTGGCGGCTCTCTGAGCGTCCAGTTCTGGGAGGCCCACTCCACACAGAGCCTGTTGGAAGTCCCAGCACTTGCTGGAGTCAGTTTTCTTTTTTGAGGATGATTTATTAAACACGTCCAGCCAGCTAGTCTGCGGACCTGTGCACGTGGATTGTTGTGTGCACTGGGCTGTGACAGCAGCAGCATTAACACATGTCAGAAATGGGGAAATCTCAAACCAAAGGGCCAAAAATGGAGTTTTTAATAAGATGGAGACAGCTGTCTACCAAGTGAGGTGCTTGTTCCCAGTGTAAATCGTCAAGGGAAATCTATGAAAAACCATTTCACTGCTCTTCGCACATTATCAAAGGTAAGAGTTCAGGTGATTGCGAGGGTGAAGGGGACAGGATTTGGAGGGTTTCTTCCCAGGGCACTGTAGTATGAGCCCCACATCTTTAAAGTTGGGAGAGGTGTCTGCCTCACACCTCAAACCCTGGGAGGGGCGCCCACAGGACTGCATGTGAAGCTAACTTGCCGTCTGTGTACAGGGGATGTGGTTGTCTGGCACCTCGGACGGCTAGACAGGTTTACCAGACAAGCTGAAGAAGTGTGTCAGTGTTGGGATTCCAGTGAAGTTATTTTAATGACCAGGACTTTGCGGCCCAGGAAACTGGTTCAACCTGGTTTCTTCTTCGGTGGCCCCGAGTTACCCGCCTTTCCTCTCCTCCTCTTTGAGTCTTTTCTTTCCCTCAGTTTCTTTTCTCTTATTTGCCTGTGGCCTGTTCAGCATCACTTTGTCCCTGTTTTTGTCTTCTGGTGTGTGTCTTTCTCAGCATCTGCTCTGTTGTGTCCTGAATATTGTCCAGGATGGAGGAAATACACTTGATATATGTGTTTTTACTTGCACAAATGGAATGCTTACCTCTGAGCCAAAATTTTCATTTCTGTTTACGGCGATTTGCTTATGAACCAGAACTGCTGACAGAAAGGGGTAGCCACATGCCTCAACAGTTTGTTTTATTAGAATATAGTTTGTGGTTCCTGATTCAGAATTTAACATTCTTCAAACGTTTAAGTCCAATGAAAGTTTTATCAGCTTTTCTCAGATAAAAACTTCCCCAGGCGATTTAATTTTCACAGTTATTTTCAAAAATGTTTGTTGTAAACCTACAACGTTAGTTTCAGAATTGCCATCTCCGAGTGCTCTTCATAGGGAAAGAGTTTTTGGCTGTGATGAGGCACTGCTTCCCATGAGATCCCAGCCTGGCCTGGAAACAGAGCATGTGCGTCTCAGGATGGTGAGGTTTGGGGGCAGGCACCACCCTAGGAGTGTGGGGCTGCAGGACAGGCCTGGGGATGGGGTTACAAACCAGATTTTCAAGCCCTATCCAGACACTGAGAAGCAGCCTCTAGAAGTAGGACCAGGAATCCCATTTTTAAAGAGCTCATGACAGCTAGGTTTGCTGCCTCTGCCCATCGGGCCATACCCATCTGTGAAAGGTCATGGCCTGTCTTGGTTCCCTGTAGCGCTCTGCACCTGTCCTCCACCCCGTCACCAGGTGCAGCTCAAGTGGAGCCAAGATTTGAACCAGCTCGGCCCGACTGCCCAGCCTGGTGCCTCCTCGAAATCTGGACATGCACCTGAAGGGGTTCCTGTCCTCTTCATAAGCACAGGTGTCTGAAGAGCCATTGGCAAGGTTCATTTTATCATCAGTTTTTTATGAATGAAAAATTAATATTTAAAAGGAAATGTGAGACATGAAAGTGTAGAAGCATCTATAATCCTGCCATCCAAGTATAACTGTTAACTATTGTATATTCTTTGAGATTTCCTCCATATGAATTTTAAAGTAAAGGTATTTAAAATAAGAATTGGCTTATACTATATTATCTTTTGGCACTTTGTTTTCACTTAGAATATGTTGTAGATTTTGGCATTTCCCAGATGGGAGGGGGGTCGAGGGATATGGGTGAAAAAGACGAAGAGACTGAGAAGTAGTGTGGTAGTTACAGAACAGTCTGGGGATGTAAAGTACAGCATAGGGAATGTTGTCGATAATACTGTAATAATTTAGGTGTCAGATGATTTATTGGGGTGATCACTGTTGTAAGTTATATAGACGTCTAACCATGGGGTTGTATACCTGAAACTAATAGGATACTGTATGTCAACTGTAATTTAAAAATAAAAAATGTTTAAAAAAATAAAATACAGATATTTTTACCCATAAGTACCTGAAGGACTTCATGCTTTTTCGAGGCTGCATAGCACTCTGCCAGTGGGACGTTAGCACATGTGGGCAGGCATTTGGGTGGTCTCTGTGTGTGTGTGTGTTAGCAGAGGCTGCTGCAGGTGGGGCTTTGCTTGCGAGGGGGGCGGGTGTTGGGGCAAACGGGTCCTCCACTGCTGCCAGGTTTTGAGTTGGAAGGCCAGGTTGGGCCTGGCATGTGGTTGGGTCGTGGGGTGGGAGGAGTTAGGGATTGAGAGCAGTTAGGGATTGAGAGCAGGAACTGGCTGCCCGGCTTAGTCCTTGGAGCTAGGGTGGTTACTTAGCCTCCCCACACCCCGGTGTTTCCATGGGTGACATGGAAGATGACAGCACACCCCTTCCAGCTGCTAGAGGGGCTGGCACACGTCAGGTCTGGGGAGACAGTGCCTGACCCACAGCAATGCCAATTCAGGGCTGTAAGTGGCAGGCTCCTCCCCATTCTCTAAAGTTACCCCTTGTTCTTCCATTTACTGGGTGCTGAACCCAGTAATAGCAGCGACTATTTTCCTGAGTGTTCCCCATGCCCTGGTTCTGTTCCACATCTCCGGTGGATGCTGCTGCTGTACAGATGACCCGGAGGCAGTGACAGCCCCGCCCCGCCAGGGTAGGTGGTAGAGTCCACCTCCAGAGCCTGTGCATGACTGCCGTGTGGCCTGAACCTCGTCTACCCTGACGCTAACTGGCATCTGCCCTCCCTTCCACTTTACAGACAATGAAACAGGCCAAAGGGCTCTGGAAACCTGCTCTAAACACGGTAGGGCTGCTGGTCTCAGCCCTCCAGGATCACGACATGAGTTGCCTCCATTCCCCCCAGAGCCCACCCTCCGGCCCTGCCTGCCCTGCTGACCTTCAGGGCAGGAGTCGTCAGGGCTTCCTAGCTTGTTTTTAGGGCCCATTCTTTCACTGCCCCGATTTCTGCCTCACTGGAGGCTGGCCTGGATGGCCTCTCCAAGACAGCAGCAGCCTGTCCTGGGGTCCCGGGGCTCACCTAGCTGGGTGGTGAAGAGCTGGCATGTGTCTGGGTTCCGGATGGTGAAGGCAATGTAGGCATCAAGAGCCAGCTCGTCCTTCCGGCAAGCAGACAGCCTCTGCAGGACCCTGACCAGGGACAGGATAATTTCTGGGCAATACAGCACATCTGCAATGAAAATCCCAGATTACTGATGGGCACTCTCTCTAGGATTCAGGACCCCAGAATTGAGGACGCTGGGTTGTGCAGGCCTTGGCAGTGGAGCAAGGGCTGGGAAAGCAGCAGTTCTATTAGATGGAAAGAAAATTATTTGGTAGGAAAAGAAAATCCTTAGGAGAGAATGAAAGCTGCTGAAAAACTCATTGTGTTCCTTTAAAAAAATCAATTGTTTGCCCATGGACTATACAGAAGACACTTAATAAAGCAAACCCCGATTCCACTTCAGACTTCTTGATTCCAGTGGCCTATCGCTTTGCTCTCTGCGGTGCGGGGGATCAAGCCTGTTCCTGCCTCACAGCTGGGCTTGCAGGGATGTGTGCCACCTTGGTGTGTGCTGCTCAGGCTTTGCATTCTGGCCACTGTGTCTCTGTGGGTCTCAGGGCTATGGCCCAGGACCAGAGGCACAGTGTTGTCAGCCAGATAGGGGACGGGTCAGCTTGGCAGAGGATAAGGGGCTTCTTAGTTTTCAAGCCAAATGCCCCTTAAGGACCCTGCCCTTGCACTGGAAGTGAGTAATCCCCTCCGTGGGGTATGCGCTTGGGACAGAGACACGCAGGAACTCTGATCAGGGACATGCAAGCATGTGGTGGTGACACAGAGCAGAGGCAAGCCAGTGCTTCCGGCAGTGGGGACACTCAGAGCTCCTTCCCTGACTCAGACACCACCACAGTTGGACCCTCAGCCTGTGGGTGGGTGCCCATGACACACAGCGGAATCAGACTGGGAGCACTGTGATCTTCGTGGACCTGAAAGGACAAGGCTGCTATGGCCACTCCCCGCACCCCCTGATGCCCCCCACAAAGATGCTCTAGCTATTTGATTTGGGTTCTAGATGGGAACCGAGCGGCCTCCCTCAGGCTGCCAGAGGGGGACATAAAAGTCTGTCTACTCGGTTGTGGTCTGCCTAATAGGTCAGACTGGCGTGGCACTCTGGGGCCTTTTCTGTTCATCCCAGGCCTTGCTGGGGACAGCCAGGTTCATTTATCTGGTGGAACCACTTACAACGGGAGTGCATGTGGCTGTTTTCTTAAACAGGAGGACTGTGGCCTTAGGGCACCCATAAGGCACACCCTATGTTTTGCTGTCACCCTGGAGATTCACAGTGACCCTTCCGGAAGTCTCATCATTACCCGCTCTGACTCCGCAGAGTCCATGGTCCCCTTCTCTGAACTGAGCTGGGTGCAGCGATAGGGAAGCCACAGGCTTCAGTGGCCAGGGCTGAGTAGTACCTGCTGCGAGGATGATGTCTGGCTGGAGGGCAGTGAGCTGAGGGGCTGTCACGACATCCCAGTCCAGCTGTTCCACTGTCACCATGGGGCTCTCTGAGTTGTGGGTGTTGTGCCCTGGGTGCTGTGCTGGGGCGGTGGCATCTGGCTCCAGTGAGAAGCCATTGAGAAGGATGTTCCCTCGGAGTTGCTCGAGGACACGGCTGTGACAGTCGCTGAATATATATGCTCTAGGATGGCATATCTTGCAGATGACTAGGCCTGTGAGGCCGGCTCCACTGCCGAGCTCTAAGACAGTCCTGAGTGGGAGAAGGGGACATGTTTCTGCAATTGTGTCAGGGCAAACCAGCCTCAGGGCCCTGCCCTGTACCCCGAGGTCACCTGTGAGTGAAAGCCGCTGGGTTCTCTAGGGCCCATTCTGCAAGGTACAGTGCAGCATTCCACGTGACCAGGCCAGTGGTGCCATGGGAAATGATGGCTGTGCTCTCAGAGAGTGTGACTGAGTCCCCGGAAGGCTGGATGGAGACAGGGAGAGAGAGTAATCCAGCTACCAGAAGACAAGGAGTTGGTGTTAAAGAGAAAAAAATCACAACAGGTGGGAGGGAATCAAGTTAGAATAAGGTCATTGGGTAGGCCTTAATCTATTATCACTGGGTCCTCATAAAAAGAGGAAACTAGGACACTGAAACACTAGAGAGGGAAGCGATGTGGAGACGGAGGAGAAGACGGCCGAGCCGAGGACAAGGCCTGGAACACAGCCTTCCCTTGTAACCCTGTCGACACCTTGATTTTGGAGTTGTAGCTTCCAAAACTATAAGATGACAAAGTTCTTCTGTTTAAGCTACCCATTTTTAGGTACTAAAACTAAACAAATGCTAAAAATTGTAATTCAAGAAAGCACTCCTGAAAAAACCAAAAAGATCTGAAGTAACACTGAAGCAGCGCACACACCGCACCTGAGACCACTGGACCAGAACAACCAACCTCAGGACACGTGCCAGCAAAGTCCCTGAACTTCAAAGAGAAAATCCTCTGACCATCTAAGAGGAAAGGGCACGCACGCAGCATACACAAATGGGAGAGAAAGTTAGATTATCATTAGGCTTTTCTACAGCAATGCTTTATGCCAAAGAAAATGGACAAACATATTTAAGAGACTCGAGAGAGAAAATGCAAGTCAGGATTCAAGTATGAATGGCCCAAACTGTTATCAACATGTAAGAACTCCAGGAAGGCTAATCCCAGAAGTTCTTCTTAAAGAATCTACTAGAGAACGAACTCCAGAAAGCCAAAATGGCTAGAGAGACATCAACATGTGGACTGAGGGGAAGCTCTAAAGATACACAGATTGGAAAGAGATTATGGAATGTGTGCTAGGTCAATAATATCTAACCCCTAACCCCTGACCCTGTGACTGTGTCATGTTAATGGCAAAGGGACTCTGAAGATGTGCTTAAAGTTATACAACTTGAGATGGAGAAATTATCCTGGATTATCTGGGTGGGATCAATTTCATCACCTGAGCCCTTAAAAGCAGAGCATTTTTTCCTGGCTGAAGATGGAGAGATGCAGAGGAAAAAGAGGAAGGAGAGATTTAAACTGCAAGAGAGACTCGACCTACTGTTGCTGGCTTTGGCAATGAAGGGGCCATGAGCCAGGGAACAAGGGGTGGCCTTTGGAAACTGAGAGCAGCCCCCTGGCCAAGAGCCAGCAAGGAAATGGAACTTGAGTCCTGCAGCCACAGGGAACAAAACTGTGCCAATGACCTGCATGAGCCTGGAAGCAGGTTCTGCTCAAGGGCCCAGCCCTGCTGACACCTTGGTTTTAGTCCTGTGAGACTCAAAGAAGAGAAACCAGCAGAGCCCACCAGACTTGTGATCTACAGAATTATAAGACAATACAATTTATGTTGCCTTAAACTGCTAAGTTTGTGATAATACTATGTAATGCCTTTATGATGACAATATACTTATGGCATGGCAACGAACGAACAAAATGAAGGAGAATGGGGATAGTACATATAAGAGTTTTACACCGTTTTCAGTAACCATAATTGGTGCACAGGATTAGCACTGTTGTTCTGAGACGCTGCATAACTACTATGGGATAAAGCAAATAGGAAGTTGAGGGATATCTTAACATTATCCCCTGTGTTCTTCAGAACCAGAATTCCAGTGTAGGAGAAAGGAGACACACACGCACCGTGAAAAGGTTGAGTGAAACCCTGCAGTTCTGATTTTGAATCAGAAACATCAATATGGACTTATGAGAAAGTCTATTATAAAAAGTAGGGATATATATATCACCACTCATATCCCAGTCTGTCCACTGGAAAGACCTACACTGTAGCAGTGAGAACCCTAATGCCCAGATTGTGGTCTCTAAATATCATTTCTTGCTAAAAGAAACTAGGGCTTGTTGAAGACATGGCTGATTCCAGGTTGGGTCAAGGAAATACACAAGGTGAATCTGGAGAAGCTTGACAAAAAAAAGTAAGAAAACTATTAGCGCAATGTCAAAAGGGCTCAGAAACCTACTTGAAGCGGCTCAAAATAGGACATTTGGAGCTTTAATAGGGACATAATTTGGATTATGAACCGCTTCTGGGGAGGACAGGCAACAAAGTCACTGCCTTGAGAAGGAAAGATCAAGCCTGGATCCTGCCTTTTCTCTACAAGTTGTACTCATGAGTAAACAAATAACGGACGGAAGGAGGCACCTCCTTATAAAATTTCTCTGTCTAATGAATGAAAACAAAATGATAGAATCAGGAAATCACCCTTTTGTATCCTCTGGTAAATAAATGAGTCTAACATTTGGGCATCCATGACCGCTATCACTAAAAGAATGAAAAACCAATATGATGTGCCTCCTAGAATTCCATATTTTGTTCTTGGCAAAGCAATCAGACATGAATCTGTGTGTGCCTATGAGTCCAGACACCAATTTTCAGGAAACTGAGGATGGAGGAACAAGTTGAATAGCACCACGTGTTAGCAACCAAAAGCCAGCCTGTGAAAGCTGGCTCCGCAAAACCACCAGGGCTGTGCAAAGGAGGCACTGCCAGGCATGAAACAGCTGGGATGCAGGCAGGGTGCCTGCAGATGAAGGGAGACTTCGGGCCACACCAACTTAACAGCTAAGACAAAATGCTACTGTCCAGAGGTGGACAGGGCAGTGATAAAACCTCAGGGTGATAAGTCTGAAAGGAAGATGGTGGTTACTTTCGCAGGGACGGGGGGCTGGGATGGGGGTAGGTCAGATGGGGGCCTTGTGGGGTGGCTGCCAAAGTTCTGTCCCTTGGCTGGAGTGGCAGTTACCATGGTGGCTGCCTTGCAATGACACAGTAAGCCGTATACTTCTTCTGTGTGGTTTTCTGTATCTATGTTGTATTTTAGAGTAAAGGATTAAAAACAGACAAACAAAAACATTCAAGATCCCTCTGGCTATCATGTGCAGAAAGAACTTTTGTGGGGCAAGAAGCTGGAATACCAGTCAGAAGGCCACGGCACTGGCCTAGGCTGGTGAGGCTGGTGGCCAGGAGACTGGGAAGTGGCTGCTGCCCTATGACATCCACCCATCAAGTATTTGTTGGACACGGAGCACCAGGTTCCTGCTGTGCAAATACTGTGTATTAGGTAATTAAACTCCCAGCCACCCCCATAAGATAGGTACTATTATTTGTCAAAGTGCTTGATTTACAGATGAAGAAACTAAGGCTCAGGGAGGTAAACTTGACTCCATCTAAGACCACAGAGCTGACAAGTCAGGATATGAACCCATGGGAGGCTGACTGGAGCCTGAGTTTTAGCTCTGTGTGCAAAGGCGAGCGTCCAGCCTGTGCGGAGAGAAAGCACATGTCTCCTACCAGCAGATAGGTCCGTTGGCACAGAGTGGGCTCCTCAGCTGTCAGGACTTCCGCCAATGCCTCGTACAGCTCGTCCGAAGGCTCCTCATGGACAGCTTCGTGCTGGGCATGGTTGGAGCAAGAACTTCAGCAAGAGCATTAACATGACCCTCATGAATCAAACAAAGACCCTATTTGTTTCTACTCTGACTTCTAAAAATGGCTGGAGGATCTTCACCAAATTTGAAGGGGCAGTTTCAGGATGGATTAACATAAAATGGGCCACCAGACAGATAAAAAACTCACTTGGTGGGGGAACCTGGGGTATCTTAAAGAGGTGTAGAGAGGGTGAGGTGAGAGTAAGCTGTAGTCCAGGGCAGAGGAAATGGAATTGCATGAGAGCTGCTGTGTGACAGGGACAGAGAGCTCTGCCCTTTGATCACGATGTCCTAGATGGAAAGAACAAATGGTGCTTTTAAGCGGGGTGAGGCAAAAGCCACAGGATAGGTACTCCACATTTCAGGGTATGGCTTCATCGGTGGGCAACCCCCTGTCCTGTGCCCCATGGGGGTGGGGCGGGGCAGCATCAGGTGGCCGCGCTTCTCCTGGTCGAATTGGGGAGACCTGCTGGTGATTCTAGCTGCACCATGCTGGTGGGAAATGGAGATGGCTGTAATGGAAAAGCCTGGATAACTCCATGTACTAAGCCTGGGTGAGGCACGGCCCTTCTATTCAGAGGCTGGACACATTGGGTCTGCTACTGACCACTGAGGAACTAACTGCCTTTCTGAAGTCCAGTCTAAGATGAAACTCAGTGAATTTTGGCTCACCCTTAAAATCCACCCAGTATTGGTCAGGAAAAGAGCCATTCCAGGTAGATTCATTGGACAGAGGAAGTAATAAGGGAGACTGGTTATAAAGGCATTGCAAGACCTAAAACCTCCAAAGGGGACAATACAGCAACACAGACTGGCAGCAGCAGGAAACCGCCAACACCTCTCAGGTGGCAGAGCAGAGGGAGAAAGTGGGGATTCCAGTGCTCAGGGCTGCCTGATAGGAATGAGAACTTGCACAGGGACCACAGAAGAGATGCAGCTGCTGCCAGAGATGCCTTGAGGCAGAGAGGGAGAAATACCCTGGCTTTTCCTTTCCTCCACCTTCCATGGCCTTTCACTGGTGGAACCCAGCTGGCAGACTGTTGCCCAGGGAGCACCTGCCAAAAGCGGGTTTGCAGAGCAGGCAAAGGGCATAGGATGGATCTGAGCTGCAACAGGCAAAGAGAGGCAGAGGGCCCATTTCTGGAGAGCCAGCCAAGTCCCAGACGCTGTGTGGCTACCTGACAGACAGTGCCCACTGCTCACCTTTCTGATGAGCTCCGAGAGAAAGCACCGGGCATACTTCACCGATGGTGGATGCTTCAAGCACAGAGGATGTTTCACAGTCTGTGACAAAGGATACATGTGAGTTGCTGGAGAGACCTGGCCTTAAGTCTCCCATGAGCTTTAACGGAATACAGGACAAACCCCAGTTACTCAGCCCCTCTGCAAGGATAAACACAGACACATGGGTTCTGGCTCCAGGTGATCCTCATGCATCTGAAACAGTCTCAAAAATAAGTCCTTTCCTAAAAAATTTTCTCTACTACAGCAGCACAGACTGTAGCAGTGTTTCTCATGCCCATTTGGGGAGGGACAGTGGGGCATATGGACCCAAGCTAACACCCTGCTATCAACTGGATGTCTATGTCTCCTCAAATACTTATGCTAAATTTAACACCCAATGCAACGGTATTACAAGATGGGGCCTTGAGGAGGTGATTAGGTCATGGAGGTGGAGCGTTTAAACCCATGAATGCATTTAGTGCTTCTATAAGACAGACCATACAGAGGTCCTTTGTGCCTTCTACTGTATGAGGACACAACAAAAAGATGGCCTTCTATGAACCAGGTAGCAGACCCTCACTAGACACTGAATCTGCTGGCACCTTGATCTTGGACTTCCTAGTCTCCCAAACTGTGAGAAACAAATTCCTGTTGTTTATAAGCCGCCTAGGCTATGGTATTCTGTTATAGCAGCTGGAATGGACTAAGACACAACCCTTCCCGGGGCAGCCAGCATGAATTAGAGTTTGCAGAAAGGACAAGTGTGGGATTGTCTGGCTCTGTGGAAGAGGCAAAAGCCCAAATGGTTGGAACAATGCAGATTTGGCACCCATCCTCCTGGAGCTCGCATCCTGGGCGAAGGAGATGAGCAGGAGCCAGACTGTGATGAATGCTACGATGGCCAAAGCAGAGGAAGATGGGGCTTCTGCCTGGGATGTGGAGGAGGGGGAAGGGGCTCTCAGGGGCGATAATTCAGTAAAAACCTAGAGAATCGAAGAGCAGGGGAGCGAGATCCAGGCAGAGGGAACAGTTTATGCAGGTTCCAAGGTGGCTGCAGTCTGGCATTTTGGGAAGGAGGGCAGGGTGACAGGAACAATGAGAGCAGGGGCTAGGTTACAGGGGGCCTCTTGGCTAGAGGGACACGATTTTACCCAAGGGTAATAAAATACCCACACACTGCTCAAGGGGCTTTCTAGTTGGCTGGTGTCAGATGGGGTGAGAATCAAGAGTAGGCTACAAGATAATGAACAATGAAGTCAGACATCTCTGTGCTCAGAGTACTGAATACTAGATTGCCCTGGAAGTCCTCCCTAGCTACAGCTCCATCTTCTCCACCTGGTGGTCAGATGGATACTCCTGGCTCATCCTCCACACAGGAACTCTTAATCTGGGATCCTTGGATGGGTTTAGTGGTAGGGGGAGAGTATGGGACTTCCCTGAATTTATATGCAAAATGTATTCTCATGCATTTTTTTTTCCTACGGGAAAAGTCCATAACTGTGGGTTTTAGAAGAGTCCATGACCCTTCAGAGAATAGACAGCCAGGTGCAGTGTGATCTGCACTTGATCCACATGACCTGGCAGGCTGGGCCATGCTTGGCAGAGTGGTGGTTCCATATATACCCTGATTCACATGCTCCTGAGAAGCCCAAACTCACCTCCAAAAAGCGGGGGCCCATCTATATCTAGGAAGGAGACACAAGTGGGCAAGACTCACATCCTTAGTTTTTCCTTAAATATAAAGAAGTCTCTAAACAGTTTAGCAAATGCTAGATGTTCCCACAGCTATCATCTGTTTTCTCTATAGACAGATAGATGATTTCAAAAATCATCCCCCAGATTCCCTCCTCTCAAGTGGATTTTTGTATATTCTGATATCTTCATCCAAGAAAACAAAAGAGCCAGAGCTCTCTAAGGTTCTACCACCCAAATGCAGTGTCTTTCTTTTCAAAGGATACAAGTGCATCCACTTTACTCCTGTCATGGGCAAGTAAGGAGGCTGGCGACATGTCTCTTGATTCTGTGATTCTTACCTTCTGCAAAATATCCAGCAGCAGCTCAGAACCTGAGTGTCTTAATTTCTCTTCTAGGCTCTATTTGGAGACAGAGGGGAAGAGAGAGAAATCTCAAGGGCATTTTCACAGGAACATTAAACATGTAGCAGGACATGCTGGCAAAGTGCTAAGTGATCTCTCCCTAGGGACCTAGGGCCAATCGGAAGTGGAAGCCACAGGTGCTCAAAGCCTGCCCTTGACAAGTCCCAGGTTACACCTGGATGAGCTGCAGGAAGAATGTCAGGAGACAGATTCTTGGTTTGCATTAGCTCTGGCTGCTAAGCCTTGCATGGGTCACAGACAAACTCCATGGCTGGACTGATCAGCCAGGAATTATAGTTAGACATCAGCAGCTGATGGGTTTGCGTTGGACCTGACACCCAAGTTAAAATGGACATATAGAATGTGCAGCTGCCAGGGCCAGCTATATACATTGTCCTTTCCTACAGGGGACTCCAGCCTGGTAGTGAGCTCAGGCTCCAAAATCAGGCTGACTGCCCAGCTGGTGTGTGACACTGGGCAAATCACTTCATTTCTCCAGAGCAACTTATCACACCCTAAAAGACCTACAAGACCTGGCCCTGGCCCCTCTCTCTCACCTCATCTGTCACTACCCGTACCCCATCCCTGCTCATGCCACTGCAGCCACACTGGGCCTTCCTGTAGTAGCTTGCTCTCACTGTCAGAGAACCTTTGCACTCCCTGCTCCCTAAGACTTCCCACAGATCGCTGCTTCACTGCTCAGGGTCTGGCTCAAATGTTCCCTCTGCGAGGCCTTCCCTGATTCCCTGACTTTGATGATACATTTCCTTGTTTTATTGACTTTATAGCCACTGTCATCCCCAGGCATTTTCTTGCTTATTCATTTCCATGTTTTTTCTCTGGCTCTCCCATCTGAATATGTCCTCATCATTATGCTGCTGATCCTGGTGCCTGGCTCATAGGAGGCATTCAGTAAACACTTGGTGATGGAATAAAAATACTAGCTAACACTCACATTCACTTACCATGAGTCAGGCACTGCCTCAGGTACTTCATTCTCATGTACTCCTGACAACAACCCTATGAATTAAGCATTATTTTACCTTCTGTTTACTAATAAAAAAAAACCCAAAAAACAAAAAATGAAGGCCCAGAGGTATGCAGTCACTTGCCCAAGGTCACACAGATTGTTTGGGATTGGGTGAGGATTCCAAGCAGGCAGGCTGTCTCCCAGGCCTGAGCTCTCCATGGCTGCACTCTACTTCTTTTCCAGTCAAACAATCTGTGTGGTCAAACACAATGACAGTAACGGTACCCACCACTTGGATGTTGTGGGCCAGCCTAAGTATGTATTTAGTATGGTCCTGGTACAGAGTACGCTCTCATCTCGTGTGAACAGTTCTAGTTGATATTAAATTGGGTCCCACACATGCTGCTATAAAGGTTTAAATTTGGGGTTAAAAAATGCACAAATTCCTGTCTGATCGGAAATGAGCTCTCAGAATGCTAAATGGTTTATATTGTTTTTTTAAAAATACATTTTTAAGATATTTTATTTATTTATTTTTAGAGAGAGGGGAAGGAAAGGAGAGAGCAAAACATCAATGTGTGGTTGCCTTTCACATACCCCGCACTGGGGACCTGGCCTGCAACTCAGGCATGTGCCCTGGCTGGAAATCGAACTAGTGACCCTTTGGTTCGCATGACCAAGCACAATCATTGAGGCACACCAGCCAGGGCGATTTATATTGGTTTATATCAATAAAATACAAATGACAAACCACCACCCCTTAAGATGCGAAAGACGGAGTCACCCCAGTGAGCTCAGCGCACAGAATATGTAAAGGAGGCAGTGTCATTAGCAGTTCCCCCTAGGCGAAAGAGGCTGCTGCCTCCACACTGGTCTGTGCGGCAATGGCAGGTCCTCAGGGCCGGGATGGGAGACTGATGAGGCCTCTTTCGTCTATTTTCTGGCTAGCTTCGTACCTCCCTGTCTCTTCCATCACAGGCTTAAGCGCCTCAAGCTGCCTCTGAAACGATTTTGCTTAATGCTGATGATACAGATGAGAACACCCAGGTGTGTGTCGGGGGCGGGGAGGGGGGGTTTTGTCTGTGACCTGATCACTGCGCTCATTGAAACATATCTCCAGCTGTCTTGAGGACGTCGACTGTTTAAATGTGCAACAAAAGCTGTTACTCAATGGCCAGGATGATAATTGGCTAAAAAAGAAATCATGAACATTTTTGGGAACCACTTATGATCTTAAAAACCCGAGTGAAATGGGAGTTGGGAGGAAACTATGCATTTCTTCAATTCGTGGGACCCAAGCAAAGGCAGCCAGGACGAGAAGAGCCCAAGGGAGGAGGAAGCTGGCCGGGTGGAGGTCGGGCTTCCCAGGGGCTCGCAGGTGCACCTCCTGCTCTCCGCCGCCAGACTATGCGGCCCTCCGCGGAGTCCGGGACGAGGACCTGAGGTCCGATCCCGACACCCGAGGAAGCTGAGGACCTCACGTGCAGGGAGGGCGAGGGTGAGAGCCCAAAGCACCTCCCTCACGAGTCCTTCACGCCCCACCGATCGCCCTCAGCGCGCCCAGTCGCCCACCTGCCAGGGGAACGAGCGCAGCGCACGCGCCGCCAGGAAGCGGCGTTCGAAACTCTGCAGCAGGAGAGCGGTCTCCTCGCTCTCCTCCGGCGCCATGGCTGGGCGGCGCCGAGGCGGTGCTCGGGAAACTGGGCGGAAGCGGGGCGACTCCTAAAGGAGGCGCGCAGAGCCGCGCAGAGCCCGAGGGGGCTCGCGGGACGGGGGCGGGGCTTGGGGCGGGACCAGGCACAGCCCGGCCCCTGGAGGGCTTGGGGTATCAAGGCCGGGCTGGGCGGAGCTCTGATCCCAGGGCGTGATGTAGGGGGAGGCAGTCTTGGTGTCGCGGGATTGTAGGAGGTGGGATTTGGGATGGTTCGAAGCGGATCCAGGAGGAGGGCTCTGAGCGAAGTTTGCGATCTGGGAAGGGGAAGGGGAAGGGGAAGGGGAAGGGGAAGGGGAAGGGGAGGGGGAGGGGGAGGGGGAGGGGGAGGGGGAGGGGGAGGGGGAGGGGGAGGGGGAGGGGGAGGGGGAGGGGGAGGGGGAGGGGGAGGGGGAGGGGGAGGGGGAGGGGCCAAACTATCGTCGGGGCGGAGTCCGAGCGTGGCGCCAGATTAAAGTATTGCGCAGAAGCAAGCACTTCCTTAGTGGCGTCTGATGAAGCTGAGATTCTGGTAATCATTCTCGCTGTTCCTGCACCTTTATTGAGGGTCTTTCTGGCAAGGGCTGCCCCTGTGGCTTTATCCTAGACCTGTGCCCTACAGCGCCACCCCTCTGTGTGAATGTGCAGAAGGGACCCTGACAGCCCTCCTGCCCCTCGAGGGTGTGGGAGTGCCTACCAGGCTCAGGTCCCGTGGGCTAAGGCCATGGTCACCCTGTCTCTCCTTAGAAAAGGGCATTTAGTTCAAGGTGTTGGTTTCCGAACTGGCTGGTACACGGAGTGCAAAGAGAAACGGAAGCGAGGCAGGTCACTCCAGACGGGTAGGTGGCCTGTTTAACGAGGGAACTTACTTCAGAGTCTTATCTTCGGTGTCTTCCACAGGAGCAGGTCTCTGCACTACCCGCCAGAATTTTAAAATTTCTGTAGAGGTTTTCAGTCACGTAACCAATCAAGGTGGTCTCAACACCACAGTTCTTTCAAGACGGTGTCCTAGAATCGCTCCCACTTTGAGAATGGCGGTCAGCGAAGGGAGGGGGTGAGGAGCCAAGAACGGCCCAGATCCGCCCGCAGGTCAACCTGCAGTCATGTCCTCTGGATGACAGAGTAGCAGAAGATAGCATAGGTAGAATCCTGAGACTTCACTACTGTTGCTGGCCAGTGGCTAGCGTCCTGGTTGCCAGGCAACACCTTTTAACACTTAGGTAGCTGCTAGGAAGGGTGGCCAGAAGGGAAATAAAGGCAGGGCTTTCACCATTGCAGTCTGACAAAGAACTTAATATAGAACTTAATACTTTCTTTTGTTAAAAGCAAAGAAAAGCATGCCTTACTGGTGACTTAGTAATCCTGAGCCAGGTCCGATAAGGCTGCCAGGCTTCCCAAACAACATAAAACTATGACAGTGCAGTGGGGGAGCCCTTGAAAGTCTGTGTGTATCATCTCCACTGGCTGGGAAAAGGAAAAGCTTGAGACTGTGTATTTGTCCCAAGGCCTGGAAGGGGGAAGGGGAGGGGGTTAACAGTGCCCAAAGAAAGGTCCATAAACAACTTTGGTTAACTGCCTGCCTCCTGTCACCTACAAAATGAACAAATAGAGTTTAGAGCAAGATAAGGATTCCGGCTAACAGACCCCCACATATACCTATGTTTAGGTAGTCACGTCTTCATGGAAGGCCGGCACCACCTTTAACCACCAATCAAAATGTAACTTCTTCACCTCCATCCCACCCATTATAGAAGTGCTCAGAACAAAGGACTCTCTTAGCCTCTCCTCTTGGCTCCAGGCTCCCACACAGGGGTGGGGTTGGGGGTGGGAGGGCCCTAGCCACTCTGCCTCTGTCAGGGGTCCTCTGACCACCAGGTCCCTGGCCACCCCCTTTTGGCCACCCAGCCTCTTACTACCTGGGTGCTGGCCATCCAGGCCTTTAGCCATCCTTGCTTTTGCTCTCCCATTCACTAATAAACTTTGCTTACACGGTTATAGACACACTAACCTGTAATTCTTCACTGTGTCGGCGGGAAGAATCAGGGTTTCTCCGGTAAGAATACAAGGCAGGAGCTCTCACTCTCCCAGCTTTTGGGTCTATCCCTAACTCATGGGGACTTCTGCTCATCAAATACTTATAAAGCACTTATTATATGCTTGGCACTGCCAGGCATTGGGGATGCAACAGTGAGAAAAACCAGGAGTGGTCTCTGCTGTCCAGGGGCTCAGGGTCTCTTGAACTACTTATCGCATAGATAAATGCAGAGGCCTGATGAGCACATGCAGCTGGGTGGGAGTTCTCACTTTAGAGGAAAAAGGAATCTGAAAAAAGAGTAAGAGGGCTCTTGGTTGTTGTGGGGTGGTACAGAGGTGGGGTTGGGGAGGAAAAGAAAAAAATAATTATTTCTGTTTGATATTGTTATGTCTTGAGTGAAAGTCAGGGCAGGCAGTCCACAAGTCACCAGTGCTGCCTCTAGACTTTGAACTGTGTTCGAAGTCTGCACAGTTACCTTCCCAAATCTGTCATAAAACTCTAGTTAGAGGCGTCTTGAGAGCTAATTTGTTAAATATACTTGCAGAAGGTAAATGAGAGGACAGATTAAATCTCATCACCCCTTTTGGATGAGAAACACCAGAGCCCTGCTCAGCTATGAGAACAAGAGAGGAGAATTAATTCTAATTGAATGTATTTATTCTCTCATATCTGTTGTGCTTCCACAATCAAGCGAACAACAGGATCTGACACAAAAATTGTTCATCTTTTATTCCTGTAGCACTGTTGATTTAAATAAAGAAGAAGCTGTGCTGTGGTTATTGCTGTGTTTTTACATGGAATTAATAGTTTCTTGTTCTCAGATGTTGCATAAATTCTCTTCAGTCACAGTGTCCTGAGAAAGAGTCACCTGTGACAACTATGAGTCTTAATTTTGAGCCTTGTTCCTAAAAGGATGTCCTCGGGAGCTGGGCCAGGTGTGTTGGTTCATTTTTGTTGTTTTGATCAGCTCTCTGCCTGTAGGAGAAAACCAATGGGAATGGATTAGTTAAACTGATAAATATAGGGTTTATTCTATGAACACACATAATAGCTATTAATTACCTTTTCTCTGTGGAGCAAAAGGACATGTATAGTCAGTGCCATAGTAATACTAAATGATGTTATACTAAGATATTAATAAACCTAGGCTGGCCCAACTTTTCCTAATGCCATAGCTGGGAGGCAGATTGGGGAAGGACCCTGAGTGGGCAACAGCATTGATCCGCACCCAGAAGAAAACTATCTTTGTGTGTGGGCTCTCAGGAGCAACAAAGGTGATACATGCCAGGTCTGAATCTGGAAGGATCAAGGCACTGAAAGGATGTTTAATGTTCTATGAACCTCAAAGGTGTGGTACATTCAGGTGTAAGTGACAATTAGGACTGCTCTTTATCATGACAAGTAAAAATTCTAGGTGGTGTTAGTATGGAGAGAAGCATTAGGACACGACCCAGTGGTCTTTCCAGTGGCAAGAGGGAAGCTATGTTAAAGATTCAGCTTCTGGATGTGAGGATATCAATAATAAAAATGTCTGTACGGAATGGTTGCCTTTTATAAATTATCCTGTGGGCATGGCGATTTAATCAGTACCTTGCAGTTTTTCCTGTATCTTTCCTATGGCTAACGGTTTCAGTAAAAAAAAAGACCAATTGATTTCTTTCTAAAATGTTGCTTCAGGGTGTAGAGAACTTTATAGGTCATGTTTCAATTTACGGGATAATTTTATAGTTTAAATATAAATTACATTGTACGTGGGCTTTGAAATGGAGTTAAGGTTAAGTAAAGTTCCAACTTTCCTTAGTTTATGGTGTTCCTCATGCTATGTTAAAGTAGAAGAATGGTCAGGATGGGGTGTAATAACACAGGAGACTCAGTCTATTGATTAATTATTGAGATACAGAAAGCAGTACACTGGGATCATACAATGCTTTGATTGGTGGCAGGACCAATATTATGGGTTGAATTATGTCCCCCCCAAAGATACCTAGGAATGTGACCTTTTTTGGAAATAGGGTCTTTGCAGATATAAAGATGAGGTCATATTGGATTACAGGGAACCCTAAATCCCATGACTGGTGCCCTTAGAGACAGAGACACAGGGAGGAGGTGGCTGTGTGACAGTGGAGGCAGAGATTGGAGAAAGAACATCAGGGTTTGCTGGCAACCACCAGAGGCTAGAATAGGCAAGGAAGGACCCTTCCCTACAGGTTTCAGAGGGACCATGGCCCTGCTGACACCTTGATTTTGGACTCCAGATCCGTGTGAAACAATACATTTCTGTGTTTTAAGCCACCCAGTTTGTGATGCTTTGTTATGGCAACCCTAGAATACTACAACCAGTGCATAATTTGGGGCAGGGGCAGGGGCGGTGCGGGGAGGCAGTGCAAAATGAAAATGCTGGGTCCTTGTTGAAAACTAAGAATTTCGAGACTGTAACAGTAGATTATTAAACCAAGCTGGTGGCTCTTCTGAACCCTGGGCCCAAGCTGGCTCTGGTTGCTGGGTTCTCAAAGTGCTGGGCACCCGGTGGCAGGAAATGGTTGAAATGGATTATTACTCTGTGAACCAACCACAGGAAACCCAAAGGCCATTCACTTCTTTTTCCAACGAACGGCTGTATATATCACGCTAGTGACAAACAGAACTGCAAGAACTCTTGTGACAACCCCAAGACCTATTGCTGTGTTTCGGAGAGCAGAGGCCTTCTGCATCTCTCTTCCTGTTAAAAAAAAGTCAGATGGTTTTTAACAGTCCGATTATTAAGATGCTATTCCAGCTGTTCCTGGGTCCCTGGGAAGTTTCCCATGCAGGCAGTAGTGAATATTAATTATGGAAATGAAATGTACGTTTAACCCAAGAAAGTGCTCACTGTAGAGAAATCTCACAGGGCAAGTTGTTGAAATCCGATTTACTAAACGACCTATTTGCCAAATGACCCATTTGCCTAATGACCGCTTTGCCAAATGACCAATTTGCTAAAAGCCAATTCACGGAGTATCAGTTGTGGGATGTCCTGCCTATCGGTAACTGATGGTCAGACACACCTTATCCTGGCTGCCAATGTGCTATGGGACTGAAGGAGGGTCCAAATAGTTGAGCAAAACCCTAAAGTTAAAAAAATCCTCAATAATTTTGTGAAGCGGTCATTTATTTAATTAGTTTCCTGCAAAATGGCCTGCTTTCTGTAAGTCCACAAGATTGTGGGCAGTGGCTTGGAAGAAGGGAAAAGGGTGCAGGAAGCTGTTCTTTATACTCTGTTCTGACTGAGGGTGGTTGCTCTAAGTGCTTGATAAATCATCAGGCAGTCTCTAAGTCTCTCCTGGCAGAAGCAAAGCTGGCCAGTGTTTGCAAACAACTGAATCCCAGAGATGATTCCTTTATTCCTTTATATCACCCAGATTTGGAATTTCGAAGTCTTAAGAATTAGCAACCTCATCATTTACAGGAACCCCTGCCCCTTTTTTTCAGCAATGAGTGGAATGGGCAAGCAGCATTTTTCCAGGCACCAGCATGCATGGAGTTGTAGAAGGAAGGCTAATTTTTGGTATTTTCAAGGGGCATCTGGGGGGCAGACTGAACACAATTTCTGAGGATCAGAAGGATTATCCTCTAACTTCCTCTATGGAGAGCCTTCTCTTTGCCCCAGAGGCACTGTGTAAACTGTCACCAGCAAGTCCTCTGCTATCTTTTTAGAGCTGCTGATATTTTGTGCTGGGGGTGCGGAAGCTGCTGGGAAACAGGATTATTCTGCTTGATTTCACCCCTCCCCAGGAGACTCCATTATGAATCTATTCTTTCTCAGGACGAAACAGACTCCACTGCCAGTTTTCTTGGGGTTGCTTTTGTATTTCACCTGGCTGCTGGTCTTGAGAGTCCACAAGCATTTCCTGGGTGACTGCCAGGGAGCCGTTGTGAGGTTCAGGGGTAAGCCCCAGGAGCTTACACATGAGTGGGTAGATATGTATGCTGTTAAAAGGCTCAGCCAGGTGATTCTTCTTGAAATTTGGCCTAAAAACTCTGAATATGATCTTCATGTCCATGTGGACATTATCAAAGCCATGATCTCCTTTGTTGAAATATATTATAAGTCACTGAAAAATAACATAAAAGCCATTTTAGATCCCAATTCATTGAAAGAAAACTGCCCCTTAGTTAATATCATGCTTGTCAGATCCACGAAATCTTTGAAAATTTAAATGACAAGTAAGGACACTGCTTTTAGCAGTGGCAGAAAGAAGAGCAAGAAATGACAGAACTTCAAGAAAGAATAAAGAAAGCATACCTATTAGAAACAGCAAGAAGATAATGATAACAATACTGATGATAACAATAAACTCAAGCATAGAGTTCTAACCACGTACGGCGATGAATGGTTCTGAATGCTTTATACATATATGCTAACTCTTTTTACCCTCCCAGTTGCCCAACAAGGGCACTATTTTCATCATCCCTATTTTGAAGATAATGAAAACCGAGGAGCCTGCTTGGAGTCATGTAGTAGCAAGATTTGGAGCAGATATCTGAACCCAAACTGCCTGGTTCTAGAGCCAAGTACCTGAATTTTGCCCCATATAATGCACACTTTTTTTTTTGCCCAAAAGTTTTAGGGAAAAATGAGGATGCACATTATACATGGTGCAATGACTACATATCATGGGCCTAGTAATCCTGTATGTAATGCACACTGAAACGTGGGTGCGCATTGCACATGGCAAAATATGGTAATTTTTTTTTTTTATGGCACAGAAGTGGGTACATATATTTTTTAGGGTGGGGGAAGGTTTGGAAAGGAGGGAATAAGGACTGTAGGTAATTGTTTAATGGATGACAGATAGGTTTTTGGCCATGCCCCTTTTCAAATGACTAAGTAACATCAGTCACAACACTGTTTATATTTTGTTATGACCAAAAGATATTCTAGCATGTAAGAAATGTGATGCTATGTGCTTTGGGAAGTTGGTCTTATATTTGGCCTGGTGAACAGAGAGGCCACTGACTCTGGAATCTCTCCTTGGAGAAGCCTTAGCTTTGGGCATATATCTTCAGTGTTTTGGGCTACTTGAGAGATTACAAAATACCAATAAATTGTTGCATTATATTGTGAATACTTCTACTACCATTAGACAATAACCTAATGAGTTTTCCAAAACCTGTTATACTTAGGACTTGTAGTAAGCTGAGAGTATACAGATTGCAAACATAATTATAATGTTTGGCTCCTGTCCATAGCCTTAGACAGGGATTCTTCAAGCTATACCTGAGATGCTCTTTTGTTGTGGATGTTTAAACATCACCTCAACTTTGTTCTGCCATGAATTATTGGTTGGTAGGTAACAAAAACTGCACCATTTCACTTATGTCTCACAATTAGCATTGATTTTGGTATTTTCTTCTTTAGACTTGCTTATTTTTCTCATGACAGCTTTATTGAGATATAACTCATATACCATACAATTTACTCATGTAAAATGTCCAATTCAATGGTTTTTAGTGTATTTACAGAGCTGTCCAACTATCACCACAGTCAAGTTTAGAAGATTTCTATCACCCCCCAAAAGAAACCCCATGGCTTCCTTGGTCATTCCCCATTTGTCCCCAAGTCCTCCCTTCCCCTGACCCTAGACAACCACCAATCTGTGTTCTGTCTCTATAGATTTGTCTGTTCTGGACATTTTATTTAAATGGAATAATACAATATGTGGTACTTTGTATCTAACTTCTTTCACTGGGCATAATTTTCTCAAAGTTCATTCAAGTTGTAGCATGTATCAGGACTTTGTTCCTATTAATGGCTATATAATATTCCACCGTATGGATATACCATATTTGTTCATTCATTCATCAGCTGGTAGGCATTTGGGTTGTTTTCACTGTTTGGTTATTGTGAGTGATGCTGCTGTGAGTGTTTGTCTATAAATTTTTGTGTGACAAGATTGCTTTTAAAAAAATTATTTTCAGAGAGGGGAAGGAAGGGAGGAGAAGGAGAGAAACATCAGTGTGTAGTTGCCTCTAGCATGCACCCCACCCGGCCTGCAACACAGACACGTGCCCTGACTGGGAATCGAACCAGCCACCCTTTCGTTCACAGGCCGGCACTCAATCCACTGAGACACACCAGCCAGGGCTTCTTCTTCTTATTTTCTTTTTTAAATTAAACAGAAAACAGGTGCAGAGGGAACCAGGAGATTTTTTTCGCGCGCACGTGTGTGTGTGTGTGTGTGTGTGTGTGTGTGTGTGTGTGTGTGAGACTCTCTTGGTGATATGTGCATGATAATCAAGCATTCAGGCTTGGGTTTAGACCTCAGCCTTACACATCTAATCCCAAATCACTTCTCTCTAGCTCTGGTTTCTTCCTCATTAAACTGAGGGAGATAAGAGCATCTGTCTTTAGGGTTGTTGGAAAGATAAAATTGAAATAACTCATATTAAGTTTTTGGCACAGTGCTGGACACTTAGCCTTGGTCAGGGACATTTGTCATTATTATTGCATAATGCTAACATGGGCTGTAGGGTGGGGTGGTGGGGGACACATAGAAAACAGTGGGTTACCACTCGTTGAACATGCACTTACGTTTTGATGTTTTCCAGAATGATCCCTCCCCAGTGGTTATCTCCCAGATCCAAGATTACTTAATTCATTTTAGAATCAACTCACCCCATTAATGTTATAACCAGAGTCGGCAAACATCACAATTGGCAGGACCCGCTCATGCTTAGCAAAATGGAAGCGTTCTGGAAATTCCTCCTTATAGACATTGAGATGAGGGTGTGCGTTCTTCAGTACTTGGTAAAGGGCTTCCTCTTTCTCTGGTTTGGGCAGGATCATCCCAAAGCCTCCATAATCCACGATATCAAACTTGACCAAGTCCTTGTACCTGATGTAGTTGGTCAAGAGGATCTCAGTGACATTGGGCTTCTTTTTCACTGTGGTCATGCCATGGTCTGATGTGATGACATTGAGGTGCTCAGTCAAGCTATGCCTCTCAATGGCTTCCAGTAGGTACCCGATGGTTCTGTCTATTTGCTGAATAATTACCCTTCGGTTTTCTGTCTCAGGCCCAAACCCGTGCCCCACATTATCTGGCTCTCCATAGTACAGAGTCACAAAGTCAAAGTCTTCCTCAGTGAACCAGTTCATTACAGTATCAATGTTCTCCCTCCACTCTGTCTCGTTGCTGTTGCTGTTCGGGTGAGAGTAAGACTCCACCAGAAACCTCTGGATGGCTTCCCCTTTAGCACCTCCTCCGGGATAGTGGAGTGACGCTGTCTTCTTCCCCTGAAAGCACAAGAAGAAAATTCCATCAAGGCCATTTTTCATATCTTTCTCCTAATAAGCGAAGCCCAACTTGTCGACATCCCCACCCTCATCCAGAGGTGCAGAAAGCACGTGAGCTTTGGAGTCATGGGGGTTGGATTTAATTCTTGGCTTCACCGGGATTTCATTGAATTGAAACCCCCGTTAGTTGAAAGACATGCCACTATTTTAGACACTAATAGGAAGAACAATGCTGCCAATTAAATCACGACACTCTAGTAATTGGAAGATGTATTCTAACTTCAGAGATGGCAAAATGGAAAAAAAAGTTCCTTAGGATGGAGGAAAATGGCTTTCTAAACTGGTGATAGTGAGTTCTTTAATCTCTTATGATTCACTGTTTCTACATGTAAAAATGCCAAAAAGTTGATGGAATTTTTGTGACAGTTAATATGTTTGCCTGCCCAGCACCCACTCCCCTGTCGGCTGGTTAGAGTCCCCCGACTTTCCCTGGAGACTCTTCTCTCTGTCCTTGCTCCACGCCAGGCTCAGGATGTGTTGGTTCCATATCTGGCTCCCAATGTGAGATGAGGCTCGAGCTTGGCTACAGAGGACACTGCATCATCTGGCCACTGTAGTTGGCTCAGCCTTGGGCCCATGTTGCAGTGAAGGTAATGAAATATGATCTTGGGACTTCCTCTGGAGCTGTTGGAGAGGAGAGAAGCTGCCCTACTGGTTCCCATATCTAATTCTTTTAAAATTTGTAGGTGTTTGCAAGAAGGGGGAGATTGCTATCTTGTTCCCTGTGCAGATGTTTGCTCCACCACTGGGCCTGATGACCTGCCTAGAGGCAGAACATTATGTCAGTTAAAAGTGTGTTCTGATGCTGGGTTGCCTGGTTATATCCTTTTCTACCACTTGGATGCATGTTATACTCTCCACCTCAGTTTCCACATCTGTAAAATCGGGATGATTATGCCACTTCATGGGCTGGCTGTGAGAACTAAATGCATGTAGAGCACATTAGTAACTATTTAATGAGCTTAGCTTTTATTTTGCCTGGAGACAGAGCATTGGGCAAGGAGGCATGGTCAGATGGAGAGAGGCCAGCGATTGTTTCCTTTAGTTTCTGTCACCTGTGGGGCACTGAAGGTGAATCTGGAATATACCTATATACCCCAGGACTGGGGACTGCAGAGAGGTAAGATGAAGTTGAGGCCCTTAGTAATGGCAGAAATGACTGCAGAATAGGACATTGGGCTCTTTACATAGGAGGAATGGGTTGGGTTGGCCATGAAATGTGGCTGAGTTTTGCAAGGCCCCAGAGAGGCCTGGGGTTGCTGCTTGACACTGAGACTCTTGTCAATGGGGCCTGGTGACCTTTACCCCTCTATGTCAGGCCACAGGCATCTAGTCAGGGCAGCAAATTACAGCCAATGGGAAAAGATTCCCTACAATCTGTCACAGACTTCCTACAACCTGTCGTAGGAGTTGCTGATATCTCTTTTGTCTCCTTGTCTCCAGAGAGTAAACCAGGGAAGGGTGTGTGTGTATCTGAAGGAGTAGAGAGTGCAGGCTATGCTCCTTCTGCCCCAGGCTGCTGGGGCCACCAGGGAGTCTGTGGAGAGGATAGGAGACATGTGGGGAGGGGAGATTTGACTGGGTTTTGAGACGAAGTTTCTACCATGAGCAGAACTGGGTCTTCAGAAATGAGGCTGTTTTAATAACACAAGTGACTGCAAAGTCATGAAGATATTCTTAAATGATCTACCCCCTAGCAGGAAGGTGATTTTTGGATAAAGTGTGGTAAAATAGTTTGGAAAAGAAAATACTTTTCTGTATGCTCACCAATGTGTTAACAATGAGATGGACACATTACTAAGTAGGTTCTGTTTTTGCAAAGCAGCTCTTCAACCAGGAATGGGTGCGTAGCAGGTACTCAATAGATTTTTGGCTTAGTGAATGAATGGCCTGCTTATTTGGGGAGCATATACTTTCCTTCATCTCAGCTGAGCTGTTACCTTGAGGGTTTTTCTGTGACACACCCTGTATCATCCAAGATTTGGATATTGTGAAAGAACACTCTAAAGTTACTGGTTTCAGAAGAACCAAGGGATGGTGTTAGCATGACTATGGTATGTTGATTTGGTATGGAGATAAATGACTGGGAAGAATAATGGCCCCTGGGTTAGGGCTATTTTGTCAATAAATGAACAGAAAGGTATAATCAGGAGTAATACCAAAACATCCTGTGTGTGTTTGAGAAGGAAGAAAGCAAATTGGAAATTTTAGGGGATGCTAAGGGTGTCCCACTCAGATCCCCTTACTGGGCCAATACACTTACACCCATTCCTGCGAGTGTGGCTGCTAATGACTCTCAGCTACCTCATTATTTGGAAAATTACTCTCACTCAAGTAGCCAAGTCCTGTCTCACCTGGGAAGGTGTCCCATCGTACTCCTCCAGCCGCAGCTGCCTGTGGCCAGTGATTGACTGATTGACTGAAGGGAGGACAAAAGATCAGCTCTCTGGCCTCAGGGTGAGATAACTTTGAGGTTCAGTTTGTGCTCCAGAGCTCCCCGTGGGGTCAGGCCCAAGCTGGTCTCCAGCTGGGACCACGTCCCACTTAGTTCTTTCCCTTGTCCTGTCAGCTTTCCTTATTCCTTCTCCTGAGAGCTCTCTCTCAATGCATTACCTGAACTGAATCCCTGCCTCAGGATCTGCTTTCAGGAAACTTGACCTAAGACACAGTCTTTTTTTTTTTTTCTCTCTCTCAAAACTGTCCCAATATGAGCTTTATTTTTTTTTTTGATGTTTAATCAGTATTTTTTTAATTGTTGATATTGTACAGTTTTCTGTCTTTTACTCCCCTCCAGCCCACCACCCCAGCCCTCCCCACCTCCCTCCCATTTCCACCCCCCATAGTTTTTGTCCATGTGTCCTTTATACTTGTTGCTCTAAACCCTTCCCCTTTTCCCCTGAAATTCCCTCCCCTCTCCCCTCTGGTGACTGTCAGCCTGTTCTCAATTTCAGTGTCTTTGGTTATATTTTGTTTGTTTGTTTGTTTTGTTGATTAGGTTCCTGTTAAAGGTGAGATCATATGGTATTTGTCTTTCACTGCCTGGCATATTTCACTTAGCATGATGCTCTCCAATTCCATCCATGCTGTTGCAAAGGGTAGGAGCTCCTTCTTTCTTTCTGCTGCATATAATTCCATTGCGTAAATGTACCACAGTTTTTTGATCCATTCATTAACTGATGGGCACCTAGGTTGCTTCCAGCACTTGGCTATTGTAAATTGTGCTGCTATGAACATAGGGGTGCATAGGTTCCTTTGGATTGGTGTTTCAGGGTTCTTAGGATATAATCCAAGCAGTGGAATTGCTGGGTCAAAAGGTATGTCCATTTTTAGTTTTCTTAGAAAAGTCCATACTGTTTTCCATAGTGGTTGTACCAGCCTGCAATCCCACCAACAGTGCACTAGGGTCCCCTTTTCTCCACAACCTCTCCAACACTTGCTGTTTGTTGCTTTGTTTATGAGGGCCATTCTGATTGGTGTCAAGTGGTGGTATCTCATTGTAGTTTTAATTTGCATCTCTCTGATAGCTAGCGATATCGAACATCTTTTCATGTGTCTCTGGATCCTCTGTATGTTCTCCTTGGAGAAGCTAAGACACAGTCTTAATACTAAATGCTTTGCAAGGCTCTAGGAGTCGTGCTATCCTTAGCTATAGGTGAAATATTATCCCCTCCACCCTCCAGCATTCATTTTCTATTATCCCATTTTCCCTAAAATGCTTTCTCCAATATGAAATCATCTTGATTTGTTTACTTATTTACTGTTTGTTTCTCTCTTCTAGAGACATCAGGGGACATGTCTATCTTGTTGATCACACTTTTCCTGGGAATTAGAACAGGCTTGGAGCAGAGTAAGTGCTACTGATTAAATGCATGCTGAATGAGTGAATGAATCATATCTTCTTTTGTGGGTATAAAACCCATCCTGTCCTCACTCCTGATTAACTTATGCAAATAGTTACAGAAGCTCTCTTTTGGGTTCTACCATCTTATTTGTAACCTCCACAGGTAACACATTTCCTTTCTGATAATAGAATTTCTATGGTTGGTTTAACTTGCAAATCCTCTAATATTTATTTATTGCATTTTTGATTGCCAATCAACATAATTCTCAGTTTTTAGCGACAGTGCTTTGTTTAACTTACATATAAATTGACTTTGCTCTGAAGAATGGAATTGGCTGGAAGGATGACACTTCTAACATTTCGTAGAATGTAGTTTGACTGGCTTTTTTATTATTTAGAATAGCTGTCATGGATATTCTGAAGGATTTAGGTGGCCCTGCATATCCAGTAGAATTCCTGATGTTTGCATGTTAAGTCTCAGATGTTGCTAACTTGGAATTGAATTGTTTTCTTGTGCTGCATTCCCAACACACAACTTTAAAGATATTCCAAGCTGTAGTCTTAGGAAACTATGATTTTTCTCACTTGGCCCCATAGGAATTTTAGGAGCTGTGCTGCTCTGTGAAATGAGCTCCAGAGAGAAATGTGTGTGAGTGCACACGCGCACACTTGACTCTGTTTATTTGGGACTCATGATAATCAAAAGTGCTATTTTCAACAAATACTTCTGAGAAATAATCTGAGCCCTTAATTGGATGCAAAGGAGTTGGTATTTACTATTCTACCCTTTAATTAGCATAATCAGTGTTTCCAGTAGCAATAGCAATAGGAAAATCGCTAATTTTATTAGGTTCATTATTCTCCCTTAGCGTAATGTTGCACCAATGTGGCTATTACTTTTAAGTTGCTTTTTAAAAACCAGAGCTGGTACTTCCTACCAGGAAATCCTGACTGTTGGGTTTTAAACAGACACACCAAACTCTTCAGAACCAATAATTAGAGGAAAAATTTCAATTTGGTTTTGCATTTTTTTAAAAATATATTTTATTGATTATGCTATTACAGTTGTCCCATTTCTCCCCCATCATTCCCCTCCACCCTACACACCCTCTCCCACCCACATTCCCCCCTTTAGTTCATGTCCATGTGTCATAAGTTTTCTAGCTTCTACATTTCCCATACTATTCTTGCCCTCCCCCTGTCTATTTTTTCCCATTATCTATGCTACTCATTCTCTGTACCTTTTCCCCCTCTTTCCTCCTCCCATGCCCCTGTTGCTAACCCTCCATATGATCTCCATTTCTGTGGTTCTGTTCCTGTTCTAGCTGTTTGCTTAGTTTGCTTTTGTTTTAGGTGTGGTTCTTGATAGCTGTGAGTTTGCTGTCTTTTCACTGTCATAGTTTTATCTTCTTTTTCTTAGATAAGTCCCTTTAACATTTCATATAATAAGGGCTTGGTGATGAACTCCTTCAACTTGACCTTATCTGAGAAGCACTTTATCTTCCCTTCCATTCTAAATGACAGCTTTGCTGGATAGAGCAATTTTGGATGTAGGTCCCTGCTTTTCAAGATTTCAAATATTTCTTTCCAGCCCCTTCTTGCCTGTAAGGTCTCTTTTGAGAAATCAGCTGACAGTCTGATGGGAACTCCCTTGTAGGTGACTGTCCCCTTATCCCTTGCTGCTTCTAGAATTCTCTGCTTCATTTGAATCTTGGCTAATGTAATTACTATTTGCCTTGGTGTGTTCCTCCTTGGGTCCAACTTCTTTGGGACTCTCTGAGCTTCCTGGATGTCCTGGTAGTCTATTTCCTTTGCCAGATTGGGGAAGTTCTCCTTTATTATTTGTTCAAATAAGTTTTCCACTTGTTGCTCTTCTTCTTCCCCTTCTGGGACCCCTATAATTCGGATGTTGGGACGTTTAATGATGTCCCGGAGGTTCCTAAGCCTCTCCTCATTTTTTTGAATTCTTGTTTCTTCCTCATTTTCTGTTTGGTTGTTAGTTTCTTCCTTCTGGTCCACTCCATTGATTTGAGTCCCAGTTTTCCTTCCATCTCTATCGGTTCCCCATGCATCTTCCTTCATTTCACGGATTGTAGCCTGCATTTTTTCATCTAGTTTGTGAGCAAAATCAACCAATTCTGTGAGCATTTTGATGACCAGTGCTTTGAACTGTGCATCTGACAGGTTGGCTATCTCTTCACTGCTTAGAGGAATTGGCTCTGGGGCTTTTATTTGTTTTCCGGTTTGAGCCATTTTTGGTGGGGGTTTTTTTTGTTGTTGTTGCTTTGGTTTTAGTCTGGTCTCGGCTATTACGTAGTGGGGGTGGAGCCTTAGGTGTTCCTCAGGGTGGGGCAGCCCAGTCGCCGGGTTGTGACGCTATAGGCTATAGGTGGGGGCGGGGTCTGAGAAGGAGCAATGGTGCCTGCTCCGCTCTCTCCTGGACTCCGGCCCTTTCCGCTGCTTCCCCTTCACCTGGATTATCTGCGCACGCGCGCGTACTGTTACGTAGTGAAGAGTGGAGCCTCTGGTGCTCCCCAGTGCAGGGCAGCCCAGTCACTGGGTTGTGACGCTATAGGTGGGAGCGGGGTCTGAGAGGGAACAATGGTGCCTGTTCTGCTCTCTCCTGGACTCCAGTCCTTTCTGCCGCTTCCCCTTCACCTGGATTATCTGCGCACGCGCGGGTGCTGTCACGTAATGGAGCCTCAGGCGCTCCCCAGTGCGGGGGCAGCCCAGTCGCTGGGTTGTGACGCTGTATGTGGGGGCGGGGTCCGAGAGGGAACAATGGCGCCTTCTCCGCTCTCTCCTGGATTCAGTCCCTTCCGCCACTTCCCTCTGCCTGGACCGTCTGTGCGCGCAAATGTGGGACCACCTGGTCAGCCAGCCACCTTGTGCAGCCTCGCTGGGTCTGCACAGTTGCCCCCTGTGCCTGGGATCTGCCAGGTGCTGCCTGCGGGCCCGGGGACCACCAGCCGCCGCCTGTGCACCTGGGAACTGCCAGCCGCTGCTGTTTGCGTTCCGGGTCTGCACCTCCACTTTCTCCTGCCGCGATTCCGCCCCTCTTACCGGTCTGGATGAATGGTTGTTGGACTTCCGTACAGTTCAAGTTTCTATAAGTTCTGGTTGTTTTCTTGTTTCTAAATAATATTTGTTGTCCTTAATTTTGGTTGTGAGAGGAGGCACAGTGTGTCCGCCTACGCCTCCATCTTGGCCGGAAGTCTCTGGTTTTGCATTTTGTCTTGTCTCTTCCTTTAGGTGACGGAATTAATGTCACAAGGCACACGTTTTATGAATGCCCTTGTGCTTTGGTGGGGATTATATGTGGCTGAAGGAAAGGAGTTCATTACTCATTCCAGGGAATGATTGAGTGGATAGAGATGGACTCCATGTGTTTGAAATTCGAAAGTCAAAATTGGTTCTGGGTGTTTTCATTGCTTTTCTGTGCTAAGAAGGAGTCACTGAACAGAAGGCAGCTAGACATTCAAGATTCTGTTTTCTTCTCCTCCTTCCCTTTTTAGGAGGAGGGGTTGTTATTCTTAAAGCCTTTATGATGCATAATAAAGACAGGGTGTGGGTCAGTATTTGGATGCATTATCTTGTTATTCTAGTCAGATCTTGCTCACAGCTCTTTCAAGTTTGGGAACTATTGTCTGGGAGATCTGGCTTACAAGGAGAACTGAGAACTGTAGCTGCCCTCCCACCCTCTCTTCAAGTCCCCTCCTGGTAGTCACCTACTGTAGTCCCGTTACAGACTCCTGGTACAGACTCCTGGCCCCAATGAAGATCTCACTCAGATCATCCTCTGCCATGTCACTGCTTAATGCACTCTGTAGCTTCTCCACAGAGAGGCAAAGCACGCCCCTAGATTTTCATGGTTATCCTAGATTTTATAGTCTTGGCTGCCTGCCTTTCTCTGAGAATTAGAATTTGTGGATGTGGTGACATACCTTGGCCATCGACACATTCAGTTTTTGGGGGTGCTCATTGCAAATCTGCACAATGGAGCCTCTTGGTTTATACCCCAACCATTAGCGAAGTGCTGCTGGAATGTGAGTATACTTGTGGGCTGTGAATAATGGACGCAGAGGTGGTCAGGGATCCTATCTTTTATGCATCACCCACCAAGGCATCTCAATTCTTGTGTATCTTGATGGACTCCAGCAGCATTAGTGTCACCAATGGAGAACACTTTAGTCACATTAAAGGTTCATGTATCAATCTCCACAAAGTTCACCAGAAAGGGACTTGGGAGAAGGGTGGATTTTCCTAATGATGGGTATGGGGCAGGCCCCCTTCCTCCAGCTCCGCTTGGCAATACAGATGTGCCCCTGAATGGCATTTGGGGCCAGCAGTCCCGCTGTTCCTGGGGCACTGGCCTGGGGCTGCTGGTTTAATCTGATTGAAGCAACTTTTCTGCCAGCCCCTCAGGGAACTTGCTGATGGCCCTGGTCACTGGCAGGAGCTGCCAGTGGCAGAATGAGATATACCAACTTGACATTCACGCGCCAAACAAGTGGTGTGCTGTCAATTGCCTGGCCCTGCACCAGGTCCTCTTTCTGTACAATGACTTGTGAATTAAACAAAGAGGAAAACAACTCTGATTATGAATTGAGCAGAAGGAAGCAAAGTCCTGCAAATAAGTGGCAATGAGACAAGAACCATGAGTAAAAAATGACAGGAAAGGAGAATGCTACCTGAGGCTGCATGCCAGCAAACAAATACTATGGCAAGAGACTAAAGAGGCCTCGGGTTTAGAGTAGTGAATTAAAGAAGACTGTCCAGACCTCTCTAGCAGCTAGGCAAATAGCAGATTTACTGTGAAATCCATGGCTAAGTAGTTTTGGCCACAGAAGTAATATTATCTCATGATTAAGTGTTAACAGTGACTAAGCCCAGGGTGAGTTTATGTATGTATGTATGTATGTATGTATGTATGCACTTATTTATGTAGTAAGCATTTTCTTTTTAATTATATTTTATTATTTAAACTATTACGGTTGTTCTGATATTCCCCTTAGCCCCCCTCTACTCAGCAACCCCCACTCCCTCAGGTACTCCCCTCACCATTGTTCATGTCCATGAGTCATGAATATAAGTTCTTTGGCTACTCTATTTCCTATACTGTACTTTACATTCCCGTGGCTATTCTGTAACTACCTATTTGTACCTCTTAATCTCCTCACCTCTTCACCCATTCCCCCTCACCCCTCCCAGCTGGCAGCCATCAAAATGCTTTCTGTATCCATGATTCTGTCTCTGTTCTTCTTGTTTGCTTAGTTTGTTTTTCAGATTCGATTGTTGATAGATATGTATTTTTTGCCATTTTATTGTTCATAGTTTTGATTTTTTTCCCCCTAAATAAAAAAATTTATATAATAATGGTTTGGTGATGATGAACTCCTTGAGTTTTTTTCTTGTCTGGGAAGCTCTTTATCTGCTCTTCCATTCTAAATGATAACTTTGCTGGGGAGAGCAATATTGGCTGTAGGTCCCTACTTTTCATGACTTGGAGTATTTCTTGCCATCCCTTCTAGATGCAAAGTTTCTTTTGAAAAATCAGCTGACAGTCTAATGGGAACTCCCTTGTAGGCAAGTCTCTGCTTTTCTCTTGCTGCTTTTAAGATTCTCTCTTTATCTTTAATCTTTGGCATTTGAATTATGATGTGTCTTGGAGTGGGCCTCTTTGCATCCATCTTGTTTGGGACTCTGTGCTTCCTGGACTTGCACATCTATTTCCTTCACCAAATTAGGGAAGCTTTCTTTCATTATTTTTTCAAGTAGATTTCCAATTTCTTGCTCTTTCTCTTCTCCTTCTGGCACTCCTATGATGCAAATGTTGGTATGCTTGAAGTTGTCCCAGAGGCTGCTTATACTATCCTCATTTTTTGTATTCTTTTTTCTTTTATTGTTCTGATTGATTGTTTTTTGCTTCCTTGTCTTCCAAATCATTGATTTGATTTCTGGCTTCATCCACTCTACTGTTGGTTCCCTGTAAATTGTTCTTTATTTCAATTAGTGTACCCTTTATTTCTGACTGGATCTCTCTTTTAAGCTGTTGAGGTCCTCACTAAGTTCCTTGAGCATCCTTAGAAACAGTGTTTTGAATTCTGCATCTGATAAATTGCTGATCTCCTTTTTGTTTAGCTCTTTTTCTGGAGTTTTGATCTGTTCTTTCATTTGGGCCATGTTTCTTTGTTTCCTCGTTTTGGCAGTCTTCCTGTGTTTGTTTCTATGTATTAGGTAGAGCTGCTATGACTCCCTGTCTTGGTAGTGTGGCCTCATATAGTAGGTGTCCTGTAGGGTCCAGTGGCGCAACCTCCCTGATCACCCAAGCTGCGTACTAGAGGTACACCCTTTGTGTTGGCTGAGTACACCCTCCTCTCGTAGTTGAGCTTTTGTTGCTGTTGGCAGATCAATGGGAGGGATTTATCCAGGCCAGTCAGCTGCAAGGATTGGCTGTGACCACTGACCACACACCTCTACCCTCTGTGGAGGATCAGCTGTGCAGGGGCAGGGTGGTGGTGCTCCAATGTGGTCTGTAGCTGTCCGCTGGGTGCACTGGCCCTGGGCTTTCCTGGGTGGTGTAGACCAAGGTAGCCCCTACCTGTTTTTCCCAGGGCCACCCTGCCTGAGTTATAAAGCAATCTGAGATGGCTGCTACTTGTGCTGGGCTGGGAGATTCCCAGGCAAAGCCAAACTGTGAATCTAGTCTGGCTACTGTTGGTGCTGGGCCTGGGGCTCACTGAGGCCTGCTGTTGCTTTTTGGATAGTATTTAGGAAGTTGTGAACTTGAGCCAAAATCAGCCATTCGTATGGAAAAGCAGCTTGGGTGGGCCTGTAAGTTGGGTGGGACAAATCTCTGGGGATCTCCCGGGGGGATCAAATAGTGTTAGCCATATTGATGGAGTTTCGGATATGGCACAGCTTGCTGGCTCTGTGGGGCGAGGGTTTAGAAAAGGGAAAATGGCCTCTGCTGTCCTTGATGCCAGACACTTCAGTTCCTCCCTGTATTCCACTGGTTCCTTCAAGCTGCTACCCTGGTGCCGGAGCTCACAGGGAGTGAGTTTGAGTAGGTGAGTCTGTATGTGGGTCCTTTAAGAGGAACTGCTTAGGGTTCCAGAAGTTTCTTCCACTGACTCAATCCCCGCTGGCTTTTGCAGCCAGAAGTTGTGGGGACTTATCTTCCTGGCCCTGGAACCTTGGGCTGGGTGGCCTGGTGTGGGGCTGGGACTCCTCGCTCCTGAGATATCCCTTCTGGATTTTTATTCACCACATTTGGGCGAGGGACCAGCCCATTCTGCATCTGCACATCTCCTACCAGTCTGGATGGATGTGGTTTCTTTAATTCCGTAATTTTCAGACTTCCATTTAACTTGGTATCTGATGGTTCTAAGTGATTGTTGTTCTATATTGTAGCTGTAATTTTGATGTGGTTGTGCAAAGAGGTGAGCCATGTCTGCCTATGCTGCCATCTTGACTGGAAGTCTCTGATTCTAGAAGCCAGCTAGGCAGTTGTGGAAGCTGTTGGGAAGGCTGCCAGGCAGAGCAGTCTGGAAACCTCTGGAATGGACTGAAACTGCTGTTCCACAAGTAGAATTTCTTCTTCTCGGAAGGCTCAGCTGCCCAGGGTGAGTTTAAATTTCAGCTCTGCCTCTCACTAGCTTTGTGTCTTTGAGAGGTTATGGCACTGCTCTGTGCTTCAATTTACTCGTCTGTTAAATGGGTATAATCATACCTGCCTCAGAGTTGTTATACATTAATATATGTAAAGCACTTAAATCAGTGCCTGACTCATAGTGTTATCAACATAATTTTCTTGAAAGGACAGAATTTATTTGTGTAGTCTATGCCTCAAAGTTTAAAAAAACATTACAGAAGAAGAAGGAATTAAGGTGCAACAGTTATAGAAAATAATGAACATGAGGTAGGACAGGCTCATTGACCATCCGCTGTGATTCTTCTAGAGCTGCATTGTCCAATATGGTAGCCCCTACCTAAAATGGTATTTAGATTTAAATTGAAATTAATTAAACTTAAATACAATTAAAATTAAGTTCCTCAGCTTCACTAGCCATATTTCAAGGGCTCAATAACCACATGTGGCTAGTGACTTTCATATTGGATGTGTACAAATAGAACATGCCCATCATCATGGAATGTTCCATGGGATAGTTCTGGCCTAGGGCCAACCAGCTAAGAAGTACTGAAATGATTCAGCCTCCATTCAAAGGCATGACTGATAGTTTTTGAGCATTTAAATCTAAGTACTTACAGGCATTATTTCAGTTAATCCTTCCAAAGACTCTATGAAGCAAGGACTCTCACAATCTTTATTTTACAGGTAGGGCAACTCAAGCACAGAAGAGGTCATTGCCTAAGGTTGCATTATACCACCTTGCAATGTGACATGCTTAGTGTGGGCTTGAAGCACAGATATAAAACCCCAGAACCCCGATAGCTTTGGAGCAAAGGTTGATGGCTTGCAGAAGAAGAAAGAGGACCTATTCTGAAGTGACAACAGGAAGCTCATTGAGAAAATGCAAAGCTGGCAATGGGTTTTGGGCTGGGAGTTGAACACACAGCTCTGATTTCTGCCTTTTCAAAGCAATAATGAATGGACACTGGAATCCTTTCAAGTGAATGTTCTCATCAGGGCTTTACATGGCCTGAAGATGAATTAAATGGTCAACTTCATTCTTAATGGCTTTTATGCCTCAGTCAGAGGAAGTGTATAAACAGATATTTATTAAAGAGCTGCTGGGTCCAGACTCTATGGTGAGCCCGGGAGGTACAATCATACTTAAGCCAGTCTCTGCCCTGACTTGTCCATCCATAACAGCTAACACTTACTGAGCATTTCCTCTGTACCTACTGCTTTTCACGCATATCTCAATTAATCCTTACATCAAATCTATTAAATGAGCACATGATTCCTATTACATATTTAGGGGAAAAAACTTAGAGAGGTGAAGTCACTTGCCCAAGGTCACACATCTTCTAATCTCCATCCCATATGCCGTAGAATGAGAGGCAAAATCCCTGGGAGCCAGCCTAGGGTTTCTGGCTACCTGTCTCTGGGCTGTGATCCAGAGGGGGAGAACGCCATTGTCCCACCACTCAGTCTTGTTCTGTGTGGTCTTGAAGGAGTACTTCCAGCCTGTCTCAGTGTTAAACATCATGTTGTGAATGACTCCGTGATCTTCAATCCAGCGACCCTGGGGATAAAGGAGGGAAGGTATAAGTTCTATGAACAGGTTGCTAGAGGTATTAATATGGTCATAAGACCACCCCCGCTCCTCGCCCCCGCACAACCAACATCCTTTTGGTTGGTCTATGTCTTCTGGTGGAGTATGACTCCAGATGGCCACCCAGGGATTTCAGACTTGTTTTTCTGGAGGTGCAAACGTTGTAGCCACAAAGGAAGTGTAATCACTTCTCACATATGTCAGATTGAATCTGCTCCTGGAGCAGACTTCACCACCCAGGGGGAAGCTGATGTTGGCTGTGGAAATCGATGAGGGAGGAAGGAAGGCAGGGTATAGGGAGGTCAGGTTTCTTTGGTTATTCTGCATCCAGAAGCTAAAAACCTGGGAGTTGGATACTTCCTGTGAGATTATCTTTCTTATCTTCTGCTTGTGATAATATGATTCAATATTTAACATCCAGGTGGCCTGATTCTCTCAGCTAACCTCCCAGGATTTCTCCTAAGACTCCCATGGGCTATGCTGTTTGAGGGTACCAATGGAAACAAGAAGAATTTCTAGACATAGATGAGTGTAGACTTATTTCTATCTATTTGAGGGAGGAAGATAGATGCTGGCGAATGTGACTAAGCTAGATTGTTCCAAAAGACAGAAGAATCGAACCAAGTATGAAAATACTGTGGGATTCTGTGACCCTACACCGAGCCAGGGAATGGGGGAGTGCATTTGGGGGGCAGTCTAAGGGGAGAGCTGGGATCCTTCTCCCCCCACCTCCTGGAAGAAAAAGACTCTGGATGACCCTACTGACTTTAATAAGATAGTGATAATTTCTCTCATGTCCAAGGTAAACTGAGGCAGGACATTCATGATCATGGGACAGGGAAGGGAAAAACTCTCCAATGGGTCAGAGTCACCACCAGGCTGAGGGTGGGTAAAGTCCCCCGAGGGTGACCAAGGCTTTCAACTGGGATGATGCAAAAGGAGTTGTTGCTGTAAAGCTTCAAACAGTTGTTTTGCTTTGTAGGTAGACTGGATAGCCAAGCACATGGGGGATTACTGGAAAGAATTTGTGCTGCTGCCAGGGTTTGGGGCCTTTCATTGTCAGGATTCTTGGTGAAGGATCAAATCAGATTGTCAGAGGAAGGCCAGTGACCTAGAGTCCATGAGAGCTGGGTGCCAACCCTGACATGAGTTCTGAACTTGCTGTGTGAACTTGAGCAAGCGCCTAATCTTCCTGGCTTCGGTTTGCCTGTGTAACAGGGGTAGGTTTATGTAAGGGAACATGGCACACATTTACCATGCCATGCTCCAACACCTCTCCCAAATTTCCTTTAGGGACATTAATTCATGTAATTCTACCAATAGCCCTGCAAGTGGGTATTACTATAGTCACCTTTTGAGATTTCTCTCTTTATAGGAAATTGAGGCATAAAGTTTGCTTAAGGTCATGCAGCAGAGCTGGGTTTTGAACCTGGGAGGTTTGGTTATAACCCATGCTTTTTTGTTATTTTATTCAGGTAAAATTCACATAACTTAAAAGCAACCATTAACATTTTATTTTTTTTTTTATAAACACCTAATTTGTTTTTTTTAATATATTTTATTGATTATGCTATTACAGTTGTCCCGTTTCTCCCCCATCATTCCCCCCACCCTGTACACCCTCTCCCACCCACATTCCCCCCTTTAGTTCATGTCCTTGTGTCATAAGTTCTTTAGCTTCTACATTTCCCATACTATTCTTACCCTGCCCCTGTCTATTTTCTACCCACTATCTATGCTACTCATTCTCTGTACCTTCCCCCCCTCTCCTCCTCCCACGCCCCTGTTGCTAACCCTCCATATGATCTCCATTTCTGTGGTTCTGTTCCTGTTCTGTTTGCTTAGTTTGCTTTTGTTTTAGGTGTGGTTCTTAATAGCTGTGAGTTTGCTGTCTTTTCACTGTCCTATTTTTGATCTTCTTTTTCTTAGGTAAGTCCCTTTAACATTTCATATAATAAGAGCTTGGTGATGATGAACTCCTTGAACTTGACCTTATCTGAGAAGCGCTTTATCTGTCCTTCCATTCTAAATGACAGCTTTGCTGGATAGAGCAATCTTGGATGTAGGTCCTTGCCTTTCATGACTTGGAATACTTCTTTCCAGCCCCTTCTTGCCTGGAAGGTCTCTTTTGAGAAATCAGCTGACAGTCTGATGGGCACTCCTTTGTAGGTGACTGTCCCCTTATCCCTTGCTGCTTCTAGAATTCTCTGCTTCATTTGAATCTTGGCTAATGTAATTAGCCAAGTGTGCTTTGATGTGTTCCTCCTTGGGCCCAACTTCTTTGGGACTCTCTGAGCTTCCTGGACGTCCTGGTAGTCTATTTCCTTTGCCATATTGGGGAAGTTCTCCTTTATTATTTGTTCAAATAAGTTTTCTACTTGTTGCTCTTCTTCCCCTTCTGGGGCCCCTATAATTCGGATGTTGGGACGTTTAACGATGTCCCGGAAGTTCCTAAGCCTCTCCTCATTTTTTTGAATTCTTGTTTCTTCCTCGTTTTCTGTTTGGTTGTTAATTTCTTCCTTCTGGTCCACTCCATTGATTTGAGTCCCAGTTTTCCTTCCATCTCTATCGGTTCCCCATGCGTCTTCCTTCATTTCACGTATTGTAGCCTGCATTTTCTCATCTAATTTGTGAGCAAAATCAACCAATTCTGTGAGCATTTTGATGACCAGTGCTTTGAACTGTGCATCTGATAGGTTGGCTATCTCTTCGTTGCTTAGAGGAACTGACTCTGGGGTTTTCATTTTTTCTCCGGTTTGAGCCATTTTTGGTGGGGTTTTTGTTTTGTTTTGGTTTTAGTCTGGTCGCAGCTATTACGTATGAGGGTGGAGCCTTAGGTGTTCCTCAGGGCGGAGCAGCCCAGTCGCTGGGTTGTGACGCTATAGGTGGGGGCGGGGTCTGAGAGGGAAGAATGGCGCCTGTTCCGCTCTCTTCTGGACTCCGGTCCCTTCCGCTGCTTCCCCTTTGCCTGGATTATCTGCGCACGTGCGTGCGGTTACGCAGTGAGGGGTGGAGCCTCAGGCGCTCCCCAGTGTGGGGCAGCCCAGTCGTTCGGTTGTGACGCTGTATGTGGGGGCGGGGTCTGAGAGGGAACAATGGCGCCTGCTCCGCTCTCTCCTGGATTCAGTCCCTTCCGCCACTTCCCCTCTGCCTGGACCGTCTGCGTGCACGAATGTGGGACCCCCTGGTCAGCCAGCCGCCTTGTGCGTCCTCACTGGGTCTGCACAGTTGCCCCCCTGTGCCCGGGGTCCGCCAGCTGCCACCTGGGGGCCCGAGGACCGCCAGCCGCCGCCCGTGCACCTGGGAACTGCAAGCCGCTGCTACTTGCGTTCCTGGGTCCGCACCTCCACTTTTTCCTACTGCGACTCCGCCCTCTTACCGGTCTGGATGAATGGTTGTTGGACTTCTGTACAGTTCAATTTTCTATAAGTTCTGGTTGTTTTCTTGTTTCTAAATATTTGTTGTCCTTAATTTTGGTTGTGAGAGGAGGCACAGTGTGTCCGCCTACGCCTCCATCTTGGCCGGAAGTCCGCAACCATTAACATTTTAAAGTGTATAATTTAGTGATATTTTGTGCACTCACAATGCTATGAAATAATCACCTCTTTAGTTCCAAGATATTTTCTTTTTTTAAACATTTTATTTATTTATTTCCAGACAGAGGAGAAGGGAAGGAGAAAGAGAGGGAGAGAAACATCGGTGTGTGGTTGCCTCTCGCACACTCACTGCTAGGGACCTGGCCCGCAACCCAGGCACGTGCCCTGATTGAGAACATAACTGGTGACCATTTGGTTATTTGGTTTGCAGGTCTGCACTCAATCCACTGAGCCACAACTGCCAGGGACCAAGATATTTTCATCACCCTCAAAGGAGACCCTGTATCCATTAGCAGTCACTGGCACCTCATCTCCATTCCTCTATTCCCTTTCCCTGTTGGCCACTCATCTGCTTTCTATCTCTATGGATTTGTCTATTCTGGACATTTCATAGAAATTACATCACACAATATTGACTTTTTGTGTCTGGTTTCTTTTACTGAACACAATGTTTTCCAGGTTCATTCATTCTGTAGAATGTATCTGTGCTTCATTCCTTTTTCTGGCTGAGTAATATCCATGTATGGATAGGACAGAATTTGTTTACTCATTCATAAGGTGATGGACATTTGTGTTATTTCCATTTTTTAATCTATTGTGAATATTGCTGCTATGAACATTCATGTACAAGTATCTGTTTGAGTCTCTGCTTTTCTTTTGGGAGCAGAATCGCTGGTTTGTATGGTAACTCTGTTTAAGTTTTTGAGGAACTGCCAGACTATTTTCCATAGTGGCTGCACTATTTTATTTACATTCCCACCAGCAATGTGCAAGGGTTCCAGTTTCTCCACATTCTCACCAACACTGTTATTTTCATTTAAAAAATACTTTATTGATTATGCTATTATAATACTCCCACTTTTTCCCCCTTTGCACCCCTCTGCCCAGTAACCCCATTCCCTCCAGCAATCCCACCCCTTAGTTCATGTCCATGGGTTGTGCATATAAATTCTTTGGCTTCTCCATGTCCTATACTATTCTTAATATCCCCCTGTCTATTTTGTACCTACTAATTATGCTTCTTAATCCCTGCACCATTTTCTCCACTCCCTCCCTTCCCCTACCCAGCTGATATCCCTCCAAATGATCTCTGTATCTATGATTCTGTTCCTGTTCTGGTTGTTTGCTTGGTTTGTTTTTTTAGATTCAGTTGTTGATAGCTGTGAAATTTTGCCATTTTTATGTTCATAGTTTTGATCTTCTTCTTTTTAAATAAGTCCCTTTAACATTTCATGTAATAATGGCTTGATGGTGATGGACTCCTTTAGCTTTTTACCTTGTCTGGGAAGAACTTTATCTGCCCTTCCATTCTAAATGGTAGCTTCGCTGGATAGAGTAATCTAGGTTGTAAGTCCTTGCTTCTCATGACTTTGAATACTTCTTGTCAGTCCCTTCTTGCCTGCAAAGTTTCTTTTGAGAAATCAGCTGACAGCCTTATGGAAACTCCTTTGTAGGCAAGTCTCTGCTTTTCTCTTGCTGCTTTTAAGATTCTCTCTTTATCTTTATCTTTATCTTTAATCTTTGGCATTTGAATTATGATGTGTCTTGGAGTGGGCCTCTTTGCAACCATCTTGTTTGGGACTCTGTGCTTCCTGGACTTGCACATCTATTTACTTCACCAAATTAGGGAAGCTTTCTTTCATTATTTTTTTCAAATAAGTTTTCAAGTTCTTGCTCTTTCTCTTCTCCTCCTGACATCCCTATGATGTGGATGTTGGTAAGGAGATGTCCCAGAGGCTGCTTATACTATCCTCATTTTTCTGGAATTATTTTTTTCTTCTTGTTTTTCTGGTTGAATGCTTATTTCCTCCTTATATTCCAAATCATTGATTTGAATCCCAAACTCATCTCCTTCACTGTTGGTTCCCTGTAGATTTTTCTTTATTTCATTTAGTGTAACCTTCATTTCTTTCTGGGTCTTTTTTATATTGTTGCTCTACTCAGATAGTTCTTTGAGCATCCTGATCATCAGTGTTTTGAACTCTGCATCTGATAGGTTGGTTACCTCTGTTTCATTTAGTTCTTTTTCTGGGGTTTTGTTCTATTCTTTCATTTGGACTCCACTTCTTTGTCTCCTCAATTTGGCAACCTCCCTGTATTTGTTTCTGTGTGTTAGGTAGAGCTGCTTTGACTCCCTGTCTTAGTAGCATGGCCTACTGTAGAAAAGTCACCTGTAAATTGTGTGGGGCAGAGCCTTAGGTAATTGCCAGGGTGGGGCAACCTGCTTCACTGCTTTGTGGCTTTTTGTGGGGGGAGGGCTTGGAGAGGTGACAGCGTTGCTGCTTAGTTTCTGGAGTTTTGTCTGGCAATCACCCTGTGCAACTTGCGTCCTTCCAGCTGTTGCCCTAGTGCTGAATGCTAGAGGGGGTGGGTCTGCGTACGTTTTAAGTCTGTGAGGGCCCTTTAAGTGGAGTCTCCTGAAAATCCAGCAGTTTCTTCCACCACTCCAACTCCCACTGGTTTTTACCAGTGGGAAGTTATGGGGACTTACTTTTGTGGTGTGGGAACCCTGGGCTGTGTGGTCTGGCCTGGGGCTGGGATCACTTGCTCCCAAGGTATCCCTTCTGATTTTTATCCACCACATGTGAACGTGGTTCTGCCTGTTCTGCAGCTGCTGCCTCACTGTGCCACACTTTGCCTCTGTGCCTCTGCACCCATCTCCACCCCTTCTACCCATCTGGATGAATGTGGCTTCTTTAAATCCTTGGTTGTCAGACTTCCATACAGCTTGAATTTCTGACTGTTCCGGGTGTTATTTGTTTTGAGGTCTAGTTGTAATTCTTTCTGTGGTTGCATGAGGAGATGAAGTTTGTTTACCTATGTCTCCGTCTTGACTGGAAGTCCCTTTTTTTAAGGTTATGAGCAAACTAGTGGATGTGAAGTGCTATCTCATTGTGAGTTTGTCTTGCATTCCTCAACACCTGATGATGTTGACATCTACAGCTGGTGCTTTTAATCTCTCTGCTATTCTGTCTCTCAGGAGTGGGGGTTGAATACCTTGAGTGGGATACTTTGTTACTGGTAGGTAGAGGCCATAATGGGCAAGAACTTTTCAAGCCTTGCAAATGAATCATGGAAGCCTTCTGAAATCTACAGTGAGCCCTCTTCCTGTTACCATGCCTGAGCTTTCTTATGGCCAAGCCATGCCACATTCCAACAGATGAAATGGAAGCACAGAGATAATTTACCCAGGGAGCAGCTCTATTTTGCCTTTTATTTTTTTAAACCTGCAACATCTGAGATTCTGTTCTGTCTTCCTGCCCAACAAAAAGCAAATCACCCTGGGATTACAAACACCTGCCATTTCACCTATTGTAGCATTTCTCCATTGTATTTTCTACCACCAGTACTGGACTCAATCGATTTGCTTGTTAAAACACAGATTCCCTGGCCCCCCATTCTAGCCCTTGCTGAATCCTCACCTCTGGCATGGGTCTGGAGCCTGTGTTTTAACAAGTCAGTGGTTTTAGTGCCTACTAACTCGTCAGAACAACTGGTTCAGGGCCTTTAGTCATTTATGCATGCATGTTAGTCATTAACATACATGCATTAATTCTAGCAGATTGCTCATTATAGAGAAACCAGAGGTAGGGCAGGCAGCCACCAAAACCTGGCTTACTCCAGTGTCTGGGAAAGTTTGGGACCCAGATTCACTGGGAGGGCTTGGGAGAAGGGGTGGGAGAAAACAAAGGATGCCATGGCCAGAGGAATTTCCCCCTCCTGTACCTTAAGGATGCTGCTTGCATGACCTGGGACCTAGAGGTCAATTATAATTTCAGTTAAGTAGACTAGCCTGGGATCCAGTCATAGAATCCATTTTCCCCTCAAAGTGATGTTACCCAAGTTTCAAATGACTAAGCTAAAGTGAGCTCAGGGAGCATGACCCTTCCATTCTGTGGCATGGCTAGTCTCAGTAATTGCACAGAGGGAATCATCTCCGTGGTGTTTGGGTTATTTCCACCCTGACACTTAAAGGCATGTTCTAAATCCAGCCAGCAACTGGGCACCACTAATGACCCAGTAGAAGTTTCTACTGCCCCTTTGATTTCTCCTTCCTGCTGCTCAAACCTCTTTATCCTGGTCAAGGGCCAGGTCTGGTATGTGGACAAAACATGACGGAAGAGAATAAAACTAGACAAAGGAACAGCTGTAGGGAGCAGCATTCACATTTTACTTAAATTGCATTTTCTACTCTGGAGACAACCAAGAAACTGGCTAGAAAAACTACCTGAAGGGTATACTGCTGGTTGTGCCTGGAGTTCCAGAAGCTGCAAAGAAGAGAGTTTCACTGGGGTCAGAAGATGCTGCCCTCACTGTACTACAGTCCTGTGCAAGGAGGGCTGGACTGGAGGGGAGGGTTGGTCTTGGCTTTTGCATGCCCTTGCTCTCTCTTTCTGGGCCTCAGTTTCCCTCTTTGTAAAACAGGTTAGGTTAATGATTTCCGAGGGCCTTTCTGGCTCTGCCATACTGAGAGTCTGTCATCTCTATCACTTCAGTGTCTGCTGATGTGGGTAATTATGCAAGTTAAACAAGGAGTAGGATGAGCTCTCCTCATGAATAAGATTCCTGCTGTTTGCTAATTATGCTTTAATCAGGGTACATTGCAGACTCCCATACCATATCGGTTCTGGCAAGGTGCAGATAAATTCACCCAGCCGAACATTTCAGGTCTGGGAACAAACCCAGATAGATGCAACTCCTTTTCTTGGTTTTCAGGGACCCACATTTATTTCTCATACTTGCAGAATGAATTTAGGAAACCATGAAGTCCAGAGTTTGATCCAACTTTTCCTTTCTCCTTCCCTTTCTCAAATATTTTGAACCAAGTGCATTCTAGGTTGTCTCATGATATTTATGACTAAGGGGCAGGAGAGAGAGTTAAAAGTATCTTCTGGAGTGCCTTCAGTGCTCACAGGTACCTTCTCTTAGAACCTCCCTATTCATAATCCTGCCTAAAGGTGGGTCTAGGCACCATATTTGTACCATGTGACATCTCCTCCCTATATTCAATTGGTTGGCATGAAACCCAACTCTCTCTCTCTCTCAAGACATGAACAAAGAGACACAGTAGCTAATCAGCCAGTGGTGGGCTCTGCTGTCTACCATGGTTGACCATGAGCAAAAAGAGAAAGATAGTTGTGAGTGAGAGAAGCAGAGACAAAGAAGTCCATGGGGTTGATGAGAAAGACCACTGGGCTTCTGAGAGCCAGAAAGAGGAAATTTCCATTCTCTAATTTGCCTCTAATTGGTTCTCATATCCATGAGTTTGCTCATTAGAGCCTTTCAATGTGGTCCTTTTGAGTTAGCGTGAATGGATTTCTGTTTTTATAACCATTTTTCTCTGGCATCGCAGAAAGTAGGGCAGTACCTCATCTATTTTGGTATCTCCCTGGCACAAAGCATAGGGCTTTACTCTTAGTAGGTGTTCAACGAATGTTTGTTGAATTTAATTGAATAACCCCCCTCCCACCTTCTGCCCCATTTGTAGATGGCCAGGTGTGATCTGAACAAATAGAAAGCAGAACTTGATTTAGTCCAAAGTGAATTTGGGAAAAAAAAAATACTTCAGTGGGGTTAAAATAAACCATGATGTAATTTAATAACTCAATAGGAGCACCCCCCAACATTTCCTCAGCTTCTACCTACTAATTTTCAGGTGAAATAGTATATATTTTTACAAATAGTCCATTATGGCATTGACATACTTTCATGCATTCACTTACTTAACAATAACTTGAGGACCTACTATGTGTCATTTACTAATTCCTTTGACCCAATCTACCATGTACGTTATAAATGTATCTTTACTTGCCTTCTTAATTTGTGAGGTCCAGTGCTTCATTAAGCGCACATTCCCAAAACCAAAGAAGAAAATGTTTTATTAACCACCTAGTATAAAATCAGTGAGGAAGAACAGCTGTCAAATCCAGTCAACCAACCACCTTAAATCAACCCAGTGCTCCAGTCTTTTTTTTTTTAATTAGACAACTTTTTTATTTAAAAGTGTGGATTCTTGTGAATTGTTTGCATGATTGAATTTGATACCACCTTCAACATTCAGGCACACAGGGTCATCTGCTCTTTTGTCATATAGTGTATAGTATTTATGATACTATTTTCATCTGGAAAATAGAAGGGCTGTTTACCTTCAGAGTCCTTCAGAAATGCTGGTTCTTATTTTTTTAATATATTTTATTGATTATGCTATTACAGTTGTCCCATTTCTCCTCCATCATTCCCCTCCACCCTGCACACCCCCTCCCACCCACCTTCCCCCGCTTTAGTTCATGTCCATATGTCATAAGTTCTTTAGCTTCTACATTTCCTACACTATTCTTGCCCTCCCCCTGTCTATTTTCTACCCACCGTCTATGCTACTTATTCTCTGTACCTTTTCCCCCTCTCTCCCCCTCCCACTCCCCTGTTGCTAACCCTCATCATGTGCTCTCCATTTCTGTGGTTCTGTTCCTGTTCTAGCTGTTTGCTTAGTTTGCTTTTGTTTTAGGTGTGGTTGTTAATATCTGTGAGTTAGCTGTCTTTTTACTGTCATATTTTTTATCTTCTTTTTCTTCGGTAAGTCCCTTTAACATTTCATATAATAAGGACTTGGTGATGATGAACTCCTTGAACTTGATCTTATCTGAGAAGCACTTTATCTTCCCTTCCATTCTAAATGACAACTTTTCTGGATAGAGCAATCTTGGATGTAGGTCCTTGCCTTTCATGACTTGGAATACTTCTTTCCAGCCCCTTCTTGCCTGTGACAGTCTGATGGGAACTCCTTTGTAGGTGACTGTCGCCTTATCCCTTGCTGCTTCTAGAATTCTCTCCTTCATTTGAATCTTGGCTAATGTAATTACAATGTGCCTTGGTGTGTTCCTCCTTGGGTCCATCTTCTTTGGGACTCTCTGAGCCTCCGGGACTTCCTAGAAGTGTATTTTCTTTGCCAGATTGGGGAAGTTCTCCTTTATTATTTGTTGAAATAAGTTTTCCACTTGTTGCTCTTCTTCTTCCCCTTCTGGGACCCCTATAATTCGGATGTTGGAACGTTTAAAGATGTCCCGGAGGTTCCTAAGCCTCTCCTCATTTTTTTGAATTCTTGTTTCTTCCTTGTTTTCTGTTTGTTTCTTTATTCCTCCTGGTCCACTCCATTGATTTGAGTCTCAGTTTTCCTCCCATCTCTATTGGTTCCCCATGCATCTTCCTTCATTTCACATATTGTAACCTTCATTTTTTCATCTAATTTGTGAGCTAAATCAACCAATTCTGTGAGCATCCTGATGACCAGGGCTTTTAATTGTGCATCTGATAGGTTGGCTGTCTCTTTGTCGCTTAGAGGAATTGGCTCTGGGACTTTGATTTGTTCTCCGGTTTGAGCCATTTTTGGTGTTTTTGTTTTTTGTTTGCTCTGATCGTGGCTGTTACATAGTAAGGGGTGGAGCCTTAGGTGTTCGCCAGGGCGGGGCAGCCCAGTCGCTGAGTTGTGAGGCTGTATGTGGGGGCGGGGTCTGAGAGGGAACAATGGCGCTTGCTCTGCTCTCAGATTCCAGTCCCTTCCGCCTCTTCCCCTTCGCCTGGATTATCTGTGTGTGAATGTGGGGCCGCCTGGTCAGCCAGCCACCTTGCACAACCTCACTGGGTCTGCACAGTTGCCACTCCGTGCCCGGGGTCTGCTAGCTGCTGCCTGTGCACCTGGGGTCTACTAGCCACTGTCTACACACCTGGGAACTGCCAGCCCCCGCTACCTGCATGCCCCGGTCTGCACCTCCACTTTTTCCTGCTGCGACTCTGCCCCTCTTACCGGTCTGGATGAATGGTTGTTGGATTTACGTATAGTTCAGTTTTCTGTCAGTACTGGTTGTTTTCTTGAACAAGAATTCTAAATATTTGTTGTCCTTAATTTTGGTTGTGAGAGGAGGCACAGCGTGTCCACCTATGCCTCCATCTTGGCCGGAAGTCCCAGTGTTCCAGTCTTGAGCAAACAAGCTCATTCAGAACCACTGTCAAGACACTGATGGAAAAACAGTCCCACTGGGGCTCAAAATGGGGTGAACCACATTTACCCCAAGTCTACAACCCTGAATGCCACCCAATGATAACATAACAAAGGTATTGAAATGAAAACAGGTGGCCCAGAGCACTGATAGAAATTTTACACCTTATCAACTTCCACTATAGAAATGAGGCTGGACTCCAACACTAGCACCAGATGATGGCCCCCCTTTTCTGGATGTAGAAAATAAAACCCTAGTGCACCCTTTTACTAATTTGGTCTTGCTCATGTGTAAATGCGAATGAAAAATGCTGATGCTGCTTCTTTTCGACATTACTTTTTAATTATGGCCATCAATAAAAATTTTTATCCTGGAACAAGACTTGAGAATAGCCCTAAGGCAGAGGCACAGTTCCTTAGGAACTAGGCCAGCAGAGAACAGGCTTCCTTACCCCCACCTATTCCTCTAATCTACAGTTAGAACAGAAAATGCTATCTCTTCAAGGAGCTGGAAGCAGATGAGCTGTCCTTGAGTTTCGTCTGGGAACCCTACTGACACATAGTTCTACCCGACTTACTGGCCACTGTCAAAGAGACAGGATCTGTCCTTGCTTCTGCATTTTTTCTCACTGTAGTTTTCCCTCTTTACCACTGTAGTGGGCTGAATGGTACCCTCTTTCCCTTCAAAGATATGACCATCTTTTTATCCCAGAACCTGTGAATGTTACATTACTTGGGAACAGGGTCTTTGCAGAAGTAATTAAATTAGGATTCTTGAGATGAGGAGATGAGGGCTCTAAACCCAAAGGTGACTTTGTTTATAAGAAGCAGAAGAGGAGAGCACACAGAAAATAGGAGGCAATGTAACTAGGGAGGTAGAAACCGGAGTGATGCTGCCACAAGCCAAGGAATGCTGGCAGCCGCCAGGAGAGGCAAGGAATGATTCTCTTCCAGAAACTCTGCAGGGAGCGCACCCCTGCTGAAGCCTTGATTTTGGATTTCTGGCCTCTAGACATTTTGTTCCTTTAAGCCACCAGTTTATGGCATTTTGTTACAGCAGCCTCAGGAAAGTAATATGCTTGTGCTCTCAGTCTCAAGTGGTTCCTGCTTCTCCTCTCACTCAAGACCTTGGAGTTGAGAGCAGTCATGATTTTTTGCTTGGTTGTTGTGGTGTTTTGGGATGAACCTTCCTCTTGTGTGATCCATGGACCCTTAGTGTCAGCATCACCTGGGAGCTTGTTAGACTGTGGGCTCTCAGGCCCTGGCTCACACCCACTGAACTAGAATCTGCATTTTAATCAGATTTCTAGGTGGTTCGTATACATGTTGTAATTTGTGTAGCACTAGTAGGAGAGACTCTGAGGTGGCAATTAGATCTTTTCTCCACTTGCAAGAATTCTAGTTTCTTCAAGTTAAGTCTGTTAAATACAGCATGGAGGTTATATAAAAACCACATCAAACCAAACTCTTAGATTAGAAATACATACTGATGTATTATGGATGCAATAACATGATGTCTGACATTTGCTTTAAAAGATTCCAGAAAGAAGGAAGGAATTATGAAAAGGGCATTGGGTGGGGGTGATGGAACTAGGTTTGCAAAATGTGGAGAAATTCTTGCATCTTGGTGCTGGGTACATGGCAGTTTATTGTTCAATTTTCTCTGCTTTTTTTCTTCACAGATTTCCATAATGAAAAGTTAGGAAATACTCTGGTTTCTCAGCCTTGTTTTATTTTCCATTTTTTTACTATTTGTTTTTTTTTCTCCCTTTGTGAAAATGAATGGTGTTGAAGAGACATCTTTTTGTCTCAATCTGTGGTTTCTTTGCCCTGTTTGCCCGTGTTTTGGGCTTTGTTGACTTCCCGCACTTTTTGAGTGGGGAGCTATTGCTGAGGAAGTAGGATGGGAACTGATTAAGGTTTACAGCATCTTCTAACTAGGATTCCAACATCTGCTGGGCTTGTATTGTTACTGGCAGCAAGAATTTGATTTTCTATTTCTTTCCCTATCTCCCTTACCTCTTGAAGACTTCTTTTTCCCACTGGCTAGATTGTCATATATGTGATCTTTGGCTGTTTGATTTACGTGTGATTTGCACATTATACATTTATTCTAGGGGTTCTCAACTAGCTGATGATTTGGACCATTTGGCAATGTCTGGAGCCAATTTTGGTTGTTATAACCGGGGTAGGGATACTGCTGGTATCTAGAAGATAGAGGCCAGGGTTGCTGCTAAATATTCTACAATGCACAGGAGAGCACCCCTCATGCCCCCGCCCTGTCGAAGAATAATCTGGCCCAAAATGTCAATATCACTGAAGTTGAAAAACTCTGATTTAGTGCTAATGATCATCCAAGTACATTCGGCCACACTTCCTTTGCTCCTGTCTCATGTAGAAAGAAAGGGAGACTCATGATTGATTACATATATGAGAAATTTTTACCTCTTATAGTTTGATTTTGGGATGGAATGTAAATGACTGATCATTTGTGCAAGTTGTGCCCTGCACACCTCCAAGGGGCACCACCCACATATTATTCACGAAAACAGCCCCACAGAATTGTGCTATACACAGTCTATATGACTATAAGTGGTTGCTCTGGTTTTGGGGTTTTCTGGGGGTGGGGGGTTCTGGAACTGAGAGAGACTATTTCCGGTCAGCAGGGGCCTTGAGGCTACCATCAAATGTCCTTTCAAGGAAGGAAAAATGTGGAACAGAGAGGACCTCATTTTTATTATTCCTGACCATTGTCTAGTTACAAAGCATCTCCTTTATACCCTAGGGCCATATCCATTTGACTAGATCTAAAATTGTCAAATTATAATATCATGGCTTATGCTTATGATAGATTTTTATCTGAAACATAGCAGTGATAACTTCTTAATTTCAGTCAGTTCCTTGGGGGAGAAAATATATTTGCACTGCTGCTGTAAGACTTGCTATCCACCTACCACTTGCTTTGCAGGATTTCCTTAGTTTCAGCAGCGTAACTCACTCTTACTGGTCCTCAATCACTTTGCAATAAAAACTGAGATTGCAGAAATGTTCATTGTCATTACCAGTGATGGAGCAGTAAGTACAGGCTGAGAGAGAGAGAGAGAGAGAGAATTGGGTGATTTCAACTAGCACCATGAGCTGCTTAACCCTCAGAGAATGGCTTTTCATTTCGGTGAGATCTTAGGGGATCTCAGAGTTCAGGCAGACAGAGGGGCAGTGTTGGAAGATGTCTGTTTGCATGTGTGATCACCAAATCCATGCCTTGTGGGCAGCCCCACAGATAGAGTTTTGATTTCTTTGGGACTGAGTACTGGGTCGCCAGACTGCAAATCCCTTTTCCTGCACTGTCAGGCCCAGGCTGGTGTGATGGACTTCTGTCATTTCTGCCAGTCCTTCTTCACTTGCTCCTCCCTCTGATAATAATCCTTGATTTTCTACTGGGGACCCACCAGCCTACAATTCACAGTCCATATGCTTTTTGTGGGGCTTGCCTCCCCATACCCTGACCTGGGGGTGGGCATGAGGTCCCAACTTGGGTGTTCAGCATCATTTCACCCCTGTAGCCACAGCACTTGGTTATGAGAAGCTGATTGGCCAATGAGGGTTATCTTGGGGATTTTGTGGTCACTCTGAGGAAAAAAAAAAGAGTGGCAGAAGGAGAGGGAAAAGGAGAGAAAGAGAGAGATATACCATTTTGATGACATAATTTGAGGACCTGGATATAGCCATACCTGAAGTTATCAGTGAATTGTGTGTTATATGACTGTTATGAGTTGAATTGTATTCCTTGAAGAAGATATGCTGAAGCCCTAAACCCTACGACCTCAAAATGTGACCTTATGTGGAAACAGGCCATTGCAGAAATGAGGTTGTACTGGAGCAGGATGGGCCCCTAATCCAAATGACTGGTGTCCTTATGAGAAGATGGCCATGCAGAGACAGAGACACAGGGAGAACTCCTTGGATGGGATGGAGGATTGTAGTGATGCACACAAGCCAAGAAACACCAGAGATTGCCTGTGAGCCACAGGAAGCTAAGAAGAGACAAAGAGGGATTCCCTACAGGTTTCATAGGGAGCATGGCTCTAATGAAACTTTGATTTCAGATTTTCATCCTCCAGAATGGCTAGACGACAAATGTAGTTTCAGATGAATAATCCTCTTTAACTGCCTCCTCCTTTGCCCTTCTTCTTCATCTTGTTTCTTACTCTTCTTCAAAATTATCATTACCATAATCATCAGCATCGTCATCCGCATCATTTTGTCCTAAGCAGCAGAAAGGGCCTAGTACTAATGTGGTGACACACTGTGATGTGGGGAGTCCAGCCTCTTTGGTTTCAGCCTCTTGCACTTTTCATTCAGCCTCTTTGGTTGCCCCTCTTGCACTAGCCCCTGGGGCTCAGAGGTTAGACCATAATTCTGGGGGCTTCCTGGAGCTCCACTCTGGGGCACCATCCCATTTCCTGTTGCCTTTAAACAAAGGCTAATGCTCACCCCCTGGTTATCTACTTGAGGTAGGCAGAATTCCAAGATAGCCCTCGAGATTCCTGCCCGCCCCCCCATACAGGCCTTGTTTAATTCTCTCCCCTTGCACATGGGCATTACTTATGGCTTGCTTCTAGCCAGTAGTACATGGAAAAATTGAAGGAATTTTGCAGATGTAACTGAGGCTGCTAATTAGTTCACTTCGAGTTACTCAAAAGGGAACTTATCCAGTGTGGGCCTGACCTAATCTGATGAGCTCTTAAAAGAGGGTCTAGAGGAGAGAGACACTCTCCTACTGGTTTTAAGGAAGCAAGCTGCCTTGAGTTCTTAGCTGCAAGGAAATGACTTCTTCCAAAGGCCAGGTGAGCTTGGGAGAAGACTCCAGCCCCACTAACACCTTGATTTGCAGCCCTGCGAGACCCTGAGCAGAGAACCAAACTCAGCCATGCTCAGACTCCTGATGTATGGAAACTGAAACATAATAAATGGATATTGTTCTAAGCTGCTAAATTCATGGTAATGTGTTACACAGCCATGGAAAACGAATACATCTTTCAGGTACTATGGTCAAGCCCCCTTTGTGAATGTGTGGCATAGAGGTTGGGGAACGGAGCCAGGTGGGAGGAAGAAAACTATATTGGAGGAAGTCACGGCCCATCCAATGAGTGAAGGGAGAAGCTTGATGAATACGCAGGCCTGTTCAGTGCCCAGCCTTGGGGAGCTGGAGGGAGAATGTTACCCCACAGCCAGGTCTTGCTGCACTCGGAAGCCATGATTCTAGACAGAGATCCCTTCCCCCTCTTGTAGGTGATGCTGGGAGGCAAACACTTGGCAGAAAAACACACACTCTGTGAGGATGAAAAGATTTTCTTGAATGGAGAGATGATAAGGTGGGATATTTAGAATTAAAAGCTAGTTAAAAAACTTCTCTGTCCTTTAGACCTACTTTCATTCAAACAGCCAGGACTTCTGTCCTCCATGCTTCAAGGAAAGGATGCCATGGGAGAAAATGTAGAAAGCAGAGACTCCTCTGGCTTTGGAGTTTCACAAGCTTGATTCCTTATGAGAGCCATAGGGGAGTTGGGGTGCAGAGAAAGGCCTGGAGGTCACAGGTGAGTAAGAACAAATCTCCCCTGTCTGATGCCCTGAGCTATCAGAGAAAGGAAGCGGAGGTAGAAGGATCCCCAGGTAAGCAGCTCTTTGTCCTTCTCCATGGTGGAACTACAGAGAAACAGAAGCAGGCCCCAGAAAAGTCTGTGGGATCTGGGAGCACATGTGATGTGAGCCTGTGTTGTGGGACAGGACCTGCAAAGATGACAAGACGCTGGAGACACGTAACTATCTAGTTGCCACTGTCCCCACTGCCTAGCCCAGTGGACATGCTCCAACAATAATCGTCCAATGAAAGAGCGCACATAGCGGGAGCGCCCTAAAAATAGTCTCCAGGAAGACATTCTTCACCAGCAGCAGGGAAAGCTGATGAGGGTCATGAGATTCTGACTCCCATGAAAGCTGAGATATCTGCACACCTGCTAGCTCCGAAGCACAAGGAGGTCCTGCTGCCCAGAGGTAGACCCTGGTGGCCCAGAGTTCTGATGTGGGCAGCCAAGTCAGCTGTGCTTTAGGAGTGGTCGCTCCTGGGCTGCACCTGGGGCATGGCCTCTCCAGCCTTGCTGCCTGCTTGGGACCACCTGGTCCTTGTTCTTTGGACTCTGTCTAGGATGCTCAGAGGGGTGACCCTGTGGCTTCACAGACCTGAGCCCTTGTTGGAGCTGTGCCATCCTACTTTGCAGCTGGGATGTGAAGCAATGCAGCGGCTCCCCATCGTCACCTCTCTCCTGTGTTAAATTGCCCAGAGGTGTTTGTAAGAACACCAGTGAATTAGTTGTTGGGCCAGAGAGCCTCTTTTATCATAATTTGTGTCAGGCCGACCCCTTGGAATCTGATGAGGTCTTTGGGTGCTGGCAGCACCAATTTTTATCCATTATTTTTTCTATTACAGATGATTCTTTTCCACATTGGAGTCAGACAGAGGTCGGCTTGAGCCTAGCTCATGAAGATTAATACCAGTGGTTTTGCTGGGTCCAGGGTAGCCTGTTTCATTAATGCAACATATTCAGCGTATATTCTCATTGCCTGGAAGCTTGAGGATGGGCAATATTCAAAGGGGTTTGGAATGATTGCTTAATTAAACCAAAGATAACAGAGGGCTGTAGTCATGCTGGAGGGCAGGGATGGAAAACCCATTGTCTGAACTGTTCAAGGCTGAGTTTGAGTCCTGCTCCTGTCCCAGGGAAGATTGGTAGATTCTGCGAGCCTTGGATATTTCACCTGTAAAGAGGGTAACTGTCCTGACCTCATATCACTGTTATGAAAATTGAAGGACATGATGGCTGTGGTACCTGCTGGGCATTTTTGTAAGCCAAGTACTGGGCTCAGCCACTCGATGCAGTGGTTTTTCAGCTGGGGGCACTGGACAGCATATGGAGACATTTTTGGTTGTCACAGTGGGAAGAGGGAGTGCTTCTGGCATTTCGTGGGTGGACACTGCTTACCACCCCATAGTGCACAGGACAGCCCCACCACAGGGAATGATCTGGTCCCAAATGTCCATGGGGAAACCTGTTTTAAAGTTGACACAGAGTGAATCCTGCTCAATAAATGGAAGGTCTGGTTATGAATAAGGGTGACACAGGAACACGCTTTCTTTACAATGGGTGAATGTAAAAGATTAGTTTGAGTTATAACACTTTGTTTTTTATAGTCAATATGTTTACATGGTCCAAGATCTAAAAGGTACACAGGACATACAGTGTAAATTCGTCCTACTACTCGTCCCCTTCCCTGGAGGAACTGGTATTACCAATTTCTTGTTGATTTATCCAGAGCTCCTCTATGCATCTCGAAGCAATTGTATGTGCGTATATCCCATATGTATTATATGCACATATGTATGCATACTCCACACATTCTCTGCACCTTGCTTTTGTTACTCAATCCATCTTGGAGATAGCTTCTTATTGGGCACCAAGACCTTCCTTATTATTTGCTTTTAAAGGTGACAGAGTATGCCATACTGTGGATGTATTTTATTTAGGCACTTTCTTCTGGATGAATATATTCTTTCAAAAATATATTTTATTGATTTTGCTATTACAGTTGTCCCATTTCTCCCCCATCATTCCCTTCCACTCTGCACACACCCTCCCACCCATATTCCCCCCTTTAGTTCATGTCCATGTGTCATAAGTTCTTTAGCTTCTAAATTTCCCACACTATTCTTGCTCCCCCCATCTATTTTCTACCTACCGTCTATGCTAGTTATTCTCTGTACTTTTCCCCCTCTTTCCTCCTCCCACTCCCCTGTTGCTAACCCTCCATATGATCTCCATTTCTGTGGTTTTGTTCCTGTTCCAGTTGTTTGCTTTTGTTTTAGGTGTGGCTGTTAATATCTGTGAGTTAGCTGTCTTTTTACTTTCATATTTTTTATTTTCTTTTTCTTAGGTAAGTCCCCTTAACATTTCATAGAATAAGGGCTTGGTGATGAACTCCTTGAACTTGACCTTATCTGAGAAGCACTTTATCTTCCCTTCCATTCTAAATGACAGCTTTTCTGGATAGAGCAATCTTGGATGTAGGTCCTTGCCTTTCATGACTTGGAATACTTCTTTCCAGCCCCTTCTTGCCTGTAAGGTCTCTTTTGAGAAATCAGCTGACAGTCTGATGGAAACTCCTTTGTAGGTGACTGTCCTCTTATCCCATGCTGCTTCTAGAAGTCTCTCCTTCATTTGAATCTTGGCCAATGTAATTATGATGTGCCTTGGTGTGTTTCTCCTTGGGTCCAACTTCTTTGGGACTCTCTGAGCTTCCTGGACTTCCTGGTAGTCTATTTCCTTTGCTAGATTGGGGAAGTTCTCCTTTATTATTTGTTCAAATAAGTTTTCCACTTGTTGCTCTTCTTCTTCCCCTTCTGGGACCCCTATAATTTGGATGTTGGGACGTTTAAAGATGTCCCGGAGGTTCCAAAGTCTCTCCTCATTTTTTTGAATTCTTGTTTTTTCATTCTTTTCTGTTTGTTTGTTTCTTTCTTCCTTCTGGTCCACTCCATTGATTTGAGTCCCAGTTTTCCTCCCATCACTTTTGGTTCCCTGTGCATTTTTCTTCATTTCACTTACTGTAGCCTTCATTTTTTCATCTAATTTGTGAGCAAAATCAACCAATTCTGTGAGCATCCTGATCACCAGGGCTTTGAACCATGCATCTGATAAGTTGGCTATCTCTTCGTCACTTAGAGGAATTGGCTCTGGGGCCTTGATTTGTCCTCCCATTTGAGCCTTTTTTTTTGGTCGGGTCACAGTTGGTATGTAGCGAGGGGTGGAGCCTTAGGTGCTCCCCAGGGCGGGCAGCCCAGTTGCTGGGTAGTGATGCTGTATGTGGGAGTAGGGTCCGAGAGGGAAGAATGGCACTTGATCCACTTTCTCTTGGATTCCAGTCCCATCAGCTGCTTCCCCTTTGCCTGGATTATCTGTGCAGGAATGTGGGATCACCTGGTTAGCCAGCTACCTTGTGCAGCCTCACTGGGTCTGCACAGTTGCCACCCCATGCCCGGGGTCTGCTAGGTACCTCCTGTGCGTCTGGTGTCTGCTTGCCGCCGCCTGCATGCATGAGATCTGCCAGCCGCTGCTGCCTGTGTGCCCAGGTCTGCACCTCCACTTTTTCCTGCTGCGACTCCGCCCCTCTTACCGGTCTGCATGAAAGGTTGTTAGACTTCTGTACCATTCAATTTTCTATCAGTTCTGGTTGTTCTTTCTAAATCTTTGTTGTCCTTAATTTTGGTTGTGAGAGGAGGCACAGTGTGTCCACCTATGCCTCCATCTTGGCCGGAAGTGGATGGATATTTTCTTTTGTGGTTACAAACACTAATGCAATGAATAACTGTGTAAGTATGTGGTTTTCTACCGTATAGCTATATATATCTGCAGGATAAAGTCCTACAAGTGCTATTGCCAAATAAGAAAGTTCATGCATGTGTGATTGTGTTGGAAGTTGCCAAATCACCCTCCACTGGAGCTGTTCTATTTCTAGTCCCCACTGGCAGCGAATGTAGTAGAGAAGTTGAGGTGATTTTGTAATTTTTAAAATTTGCCCTCACTGTTTATATTGTCTCATCAAAACCATTCTGGAATAAATAAGTAGTGGATGAGCTTTACAATATTTTGTGCCCATCATATTCTCAGTGTCTAGGGGCCCAGCATCTGCTGACAGGAGTTCTTTTAAGCATTATGAAGTTAAAGTCAATGGGAAGTGGCATTTGCTTCTCCAGAAAAGGGCTGTTAGTTCCTGCTTCCTGGTGCTAATAGTTCCCAAATGACTAGCCTCTCAAAGACTTTACATGTAGGAAAATCCCTCTCAGCAAATCTCCCTCTGAGTGTCTGTTCAGCTTTATTTTTAAAGTTTCTGATTTGAGGGCCCCTTTGAGAATCTGAGAAAGTAATAAAATCCTCTCCCTGGAAAATGGCACCAGCAGTTTGCACGTCCTCCAGGGAGTGGCTCTCAGGATAGGAGAGAGGCTCACGCTGCCAGGCACCCCGCCCTGTCCCCTTTCCTGCAGGAGAGGTCTGCAGATTCCCAGCTCGGAACTGGGCAGAACCAGTTCTGTATGACCAGGGCACCCTGGTTCCAGGCCTGGCTCCTCCCTTCCACACTGCCTGGCTGGGTGACTGGGCACTTACTCAGCTTTAGTTATCTCATCTGTGGAATGAGGACAACACTGCTTTGCAGTATTATATTAGAGATATGAAGGCAAAGCACCTAGCACAGTACTTGACATCAAGCCCATGTCTGAGAAATGGAGCTATTGTTATTATTATAGTGGAATCCTTTGCGACAGGGATTCTGGAGCAACCATGTTCCTTCTTGTCACAGAGACCTCACACATGCTGTTCCCTCTGCCTAGAACACTTTTCTTTCCTCTTGTCACTCGAGGTCTCTTTCTCTTGCAGCTCAACTGTTCCATCTCAGAGACCCCTTTCCTGCCTCTCCAATTTCAAATCAACTTACTCTGGGCATCTTCTTCTGGAGAAACTCTCCTTTTCCTTCTTGGTGCCTCTCTGATTTGCACTGAGATGTATCAGTCTGTGTGCTTGCCTGATGTGTGTCTGCCCCAGTGGACTACAGGCTCTAGGTGAGCTGGGAGGACCTGAATAGGCAAGGGCCCTGAGGCAGGTAGGGCTGAGTGGAGGCACAGGTAGGAGGATTTTGTGAGGTGGAGGGAAGCACTTGAGGAGAAGAGAGATGAGAAAGGCCAGGAGAGACCAGGGGCCAGAATGTGGGGACCTCCTGGGCCATAGGAAGACAAAATTTGCCTTCTCTTCTAGAGGGTTAATCTGCCAGTATTAAACAGGGTAGTTGCTTGATCTAATTGAGTTCTTTAAATTTTAAGGTTTGATTATTATTATTTTTATTCTCAGTTGAGAACATGCTCATTAATTTGAGAGAGGGGAAAGAGAGAGGAGAGAGGGGGAGAGAGAGGGAGAGAGAGAGAGAGAGAGAGAGAGAGAGAGAAAGAGAGAGAGAGAGAGATATGAGAGAGAAACATCAGCCACCTCCTGCTCAGGCCCTGAGTGGGACTGAACCCACAGGTGTGTGCTCTGACCAGGAATCAAACCTTTCATTTTATGGGACGATGGTCCAACCAACAGAGCCACACCGACCAGGACAAGTTTTTATTATTTTATGAAATTCTTTTAATAATTTACTTTAAAGAAAGATCATTAGCCACTGTGTGAAAGGCAGGGTGAGGGTGAAGTGGGCCTGGAGAGCAAGGAGATCCCTTAGCAGGCTACAATCCTAGTCCTGATTCTGTCTGTAGGTCAGGGTTCCATAGCCCATGGGTTTCTAGAAACTGCCCTGAGATCCCAGTGTATTCTAAGTAAGTGCTTCTTCCAGGGAGTGCCCCTAGTTACGTGAGCTGCCTCGGTCTCTCCAGAGCTGAGCCAGAGTGGGCTCTCCCTCAGGGAATGACAGATGCCAGGGCCTTCCACCAGCATTAGTGGACTGACTACAGAGTGGAACTTACCTGAGATTGTGGTGAAGTGGGATGGGGAGGTCATTGTCACAAAGGGTGGGATGAGGTACTTGGCCTTCACGCCCTCCTGGGCCAGGCGGTCCATGTTGGGGGTGTCCACATCCTGGTCATAGTCCTAGTGGAAGCCATCAAACAAGATTAGAAGCAACTTGTTGAAGCTCTTCTTCCCAGGAATGGGGTGGCTGCTGGCCCAGCCCAGTAGAATGGACAGCAGCAGCCCGAGGACCCTGAGCCCCATTGTGCTGTGAGTGCCTCACACACACACATTGCAGAGTTCATGGGCCCGCTCTCATTTTCTCCCTTTTTTATCTGTGGTTGAACAAAGTTCAGAATGATAATTCTGTCCAGCTCTGCTGAGGGTCAAAACACCCGGAGTGTAACAGGGTGTTATGTTTTCTATGATGAAAATGTTTTGGAAATAGTGATGTTTGCACAACCTTGTGGATGCACTTAATGCCACTAAATTTTATACTTTAAAGTGGTAATAATGGTAAATTTTATGTTATATGTACTTTATCCTGATAAGAAAAGTCACATCATGTGAAATATTTTGGACTCATATTAATTCCACTGCTGTAAAGATTTGGGGAACGTATCAGATTGGTGCTTTCCTTTGCTCTGTGCATCTTGTTTTATAGGGAGAACAAATGGCTGCTTATTATGATTAACAGTCAGCATGGATTAACTACCCATAAGGGCTGGGAACTGTATGTACATGATCTATTCTATTTAATTATTATTTTTTAAATCTCAGGAAGCTGCCCTGGCTGGTGTGGCTCAGTGGATTGAGCACCAGCCTGGGAACCAAAGGGTTGCTTGTTCGATTCCCAGTCAGGGCTCATGCCTGGGTTTGTGGGCCAGATCCCCAATAGGGGGCACTAGAGAGGCAACCACACATTCATGTTTATCTCTTTTTCTCCTTCCCTTCCCCTCTGTCTTTTTTTAAAGTATATTTTATTGATTATGGTGTTACAGTTGTTCCATTTTTCCTCCTTCACTCCCCTCCACCCTAACACCCCCTCCCACCCACATTCCCCCGCCTTTAGTTCATGTCCATGTGCCATAAATTCTTTAGCTTCTGCATTTCCCATACTATTCTTACCCTCCCCCTGTCTATTTTCTACCCACTGTCTATGCTACTCATTCTCTGTACCTTTTCCCCCCTCTCCTCCTCCCACGCCCCTGTTGCTAACCCTCCATATGATCTCCATTTCTGTGGTTCTGTTCCTGTTCTAGCTGTTTGCTTAGTTTACTTTTGTTTTAGGTGTGGTTGATAATATCTGTGAGTTTGCTGTCTTTTTACTGTCCTATTTTTTATCTTCTTTTTCTTAGATAAGTCCCTTTAACATTTCATATAATAAGGACTTGGTGATGATGAACTCCTTTAACCTGACCTTATCTGAGAAGCACTTTATCTTCCCTTCCATTCTAAATGACAGCTTTGCTGGATAGAGCAATTTTGGATGTAGGTCCTTGACTTTCAAGACTTCAAACACTTCTTTCCAGCCCCTTCTTGCCTGGAAGTTCTCTTTTGAGAAATCAGCTGACAGTGTGATGGGAACTACTTTGTAGGTGACTGTGCCCTTATCCCTTGCTGCTTCTAGAATTCTCTCCTTCATTTGAATCTTGGGTAATGTAATTATGATGTGCCTTGGTGTGTTCCTCCTTGGGTCCAACTCTTTGGGACTCTCTGAGCTTCCTGGACTTCCTGGTAGTCTATTTCCTTTACCAGATTTGGGAAGTTCTCCTTTATTATTTGTTCAAATAAGTTTTCCACTTGTTGCTCTTCTTCTTCCCCTTCTGGGACCCCTATAATTCGGATGTTAGGACATTTAAAGATGTCCTGGAGGTTCCTAAGCCTCTCCTCATTTTTTTGAATTCTTGTTTCTTCTTTGTTTTCTGTTTGGTTGTTTCTTTCTTCCTTCTGGTCCACTCCATTGATTTGAGTCCCAGTTTTCCTCCCATCTCTATTGGTTCCCCATGCGTTTTCCTTCATTTCACGTGTTGTAACCTTCATTTTTTCATCTAATTTGTGAGCAAAATCAACCAATTCTGTGAGCATCCTGATCACACCAGGGCTTTGAACTGTGCATCTGATAGGTTGGCTATCTCTTGGTCGCTTAGAGGAATTGGCTCTGGGGCTTTGATTTGTTTTCTGGTTCGAGCCATCTTTGGTGTTTTTTTTTGTTTGTTTGTTTTGTTTTGTTCTGGTTTTTTTTTTTTTTTTTTTAGTCTGGTCACAGTTGTTATGTAGTGAGGAGCAGAGCCTTAGGTGTTCCCCAGTGCAGGGCAGCCCAGTTGCTGAGTTGTGACGCTGTATGTGGCGGTGGGGTCTGAGAGGGAACAATGGTGCTTGCTCTGCTCTCTCTTGGATTCCATTCCCTTCCACTGCTTCCCCTTTGCCTGGATTATCTGTGTGTGAATGTGCGACCACCGGGTCAGCCAGACACCTTGCACAACCTCACTGGGTCTGCACAGTTGCAACTTCGTGCCCGGGGTCCGCTAGCTGCCCCCTGTGCACCTGGGGTCTGCTAGCTGCTGCCTGCATGCCTGGGAACTGCCAGCTGCTGCTACCTGCATGCCCTGGTCCGCACCTCTACTTTTTCCTGCCGTGACTCCACCCCTCTTCCCAGTCTGGATGAATGGTTGTTGGACTTCTGTACAGTTCAATTTTCTATCAGTTCTGATTATTTTCTTGTTTCTAAATATTTTTCGTCCTTAATTTTGGTTGTGAGAGGAGGCACAGTGTGTTCACGTATGCCTTCATCTTGGCCGGAAGTCTCAATTAGTGTTTTGAGGCTTTATGTCCCTGCGCTGGGACCCTGGGTTACTTGTTCTGTCTCTCTCCCCAGGTTCACCTGGTTTATCTGTGCACAAATGTGGGACCACCCAGTTCTACAAGCCACCTTGTGCGCCCAGCCTCTCCACAATCTGCTGCCTTGCTGGGTCCACTTGCTGCCACCTTGAGCACCCGGGTCCGCCAGCCACCACTTTTTAAAATTTATTTTAGCCACGACCCCTTTCCGCCCGGCTGCCCGTCTCCACCCCTCCTAATAGTCTGGATGAATGTGTCTACTTTAACTCCTTGGTTGTCAGACTTCCATACAGTTCAATTTTCTGTCAGTACTGATTGTTATTTTGTTTCTAAATTTTTGTTGTCCTTATTTTGGTTGTGGGAGGAGGCACAGTGTGTCTACCTAAGTCTCCATCTTGGCCGGAAGTCTCCCCACTCTGTCTTAAAAAAAAAAAAAGGTGAAATCCATCATGAATTTGCCTGGGGTTATTTAAACAAAATCTTTGGAAGCTTATTAGTTGAAAATTCCCCATAAGAATTCAAAAAAAGATTATTGTGGTCAAATATACATAAGATAAAATTGACCATTTTGACTACTTACAAGTAATATTTGCAAATTCAGTGATATTTAGTATATTCCCAATGCTGTGCAACCATTACCACTATCTAGTTCCCAAATATTCTCATCATCCCAAAAGGAAACCCTATAACCATTAGCAGTCACTCCTCATTCCTCTCTCCTCTGGCCTCCAGCAACTACTAATCTACTTCCTATTTGTTCATATTTACCTATTCTGGACATTGCATATAAGTGGAATTATACAATATGTGGTCTTTTGTGTCTGACTTCTTTCAATGAGCATAATGTTTTCAAGGCTCATCCACATTGTAGCATGAATCAGTGCTTTATTCCTTTTCATGGCTGAATAATATTTCATTGTAGGGATATTTTACATTTTATATGTCTATTCACCTGCTAGTGGACATTTGGGTTGTTTCTACCTTTGGCTATTGTGAATAGTGCTGCTATGAACATTTGTGTATAGGTTTTGGTTTCAATAATCCCTGTTTTCCACTTAATTTTTTACAACATATGAGGTAGTTTTTACTTTGTAGCCTAATAAGTAGCTCAAAGAGACTAAGAGACCAAGTTCACACAGCCCATGTGAGGTCAGGACTATAGTTTTAATACTTGGCTAAAAGTTTTCTGGGCACAGGGGTATTAAATTCCACACAGGAATAAGTTACTTTGAACACACTTAAGCATCTTCCCATCTATTCCACATCTATTGTGCAGGAGGCAGAAGTACAAATATAGAAGTTGTCTGTGTGGCTCAGAGTCCCGGAAACAAGCTCTATGTGCAGTGGAAAGGCCCTGCTGGTGGTACATGTGGGAGGTGATGCGGGAGCAGCTCCTAACCCTGAGAAGCTGGGCAGGGGTGGGTTTCCTGGAGGAGGTGGTGCTAGACTTGAGTTTTGTAGGCATGGATCAGTTGGCCTCTTGGATGCACCTTCCCTCAGCCACTCATTCAGATATGACAACAGCCACCTAACAGATCCCCCTGCTGCTGGCCTTTTCCTGTGGGTGCATGGATGACACTTACCTTTGCACTTTTAGAAAGTTCTGTGAATTTTATAAAGATGTCACCAATGGGTTGTCTTGTGACAGTCTGCCTGGGTTTTCAGTTTAAGTTTGTATCTTGACATGGTGGACTGAAGGCTAGATGTCAGATTCAGATGAGATGATCCATTTCCCTCTTGCAAAATTGCCTGAGAATTCTGTTCCAGGCATTTGCTTAGGTCCAATCTTTGGGGTGAGGAGATGATGTGTCAGGGGAGCTCCATTTTGTATTTGTGTAACTTGGCTTGTTAGCACTGTGTTTTGCTATAGGAGGGATTTTCATAGAATTTTGTGACAAGTATGCAGCATTGTGGTTGAGAGCGTTTTGAAGCTTACCAGTCCTGGGTTTACATCTCGGCTCTGCCACTTACAATCTATGACATGCTGGGGTGAGCCTCACAACCTCTCTATGCCTCTGTTTTTTCTGTGTGAGAAGGAATGATGATATATTTCCGGAGATTATGAAGCTCTGATAAGATAATACATGTCAGCAAGAATGCTCATTGCTCATGTGATATCCATGTGCTCCCCATCATTTCCCAGACTCCGTGTAATTTATGGCCAGTATGCTGTGAGTAGAAGCCACATGCATCACTTCCAGCCCAGAGCTTTGAAAGGCTAGTGCATAACTATCCTGCTTCCTCATTCCATCTGTAGTAACTGTGGAAGACTTGTGTAGAGATGGAGAATTTCCATCACCCTAGGTCTCTGAGTGACCATATGGAGCATAGTCTCCAGCTAACCCATGGGGACATGGAATGTGCAATCAACCTTTGTTGCCAAGCCACTGATATTTTGGGGTTCATTTGCTACTGTGACATAACCTTGTCTATCTTGGCTAATGCAGAATGTTAAGCATGGTCCCTAGTTTTAGTAAATGCGCAACAGATGTTAGTTACTTTTAATGTGATAATAAATTGCTTCTGATAGTTTCATTTTTCTGATCTGATGAGGCCAATGATTGATAAACTCCACTTGGCAGTTTTTCCAGAATGTAGGATGGACAGACAATTAAGGGCCAATAAATAAGCATCATTATCTTTAGTTCATGTCCTTGGGTGTCTTTGGTGACAATGAATGATGTATGCTATTCTGGGACAGCCAGGCTCAGAGGAGAGTTGTTGTTGATACCGGGGTTGGGAATATCAAAGGCCAAGCATTCTTTGGTCTGGAGAGAACCTTAAGCTCCTGTTGTGTAGATTCCCCAAGGGAATATGACTACTTGTACTAAGTGGTTTGGCTCTTTGGGAATTGTATACTAATCAGTTAGGCCATTTTAGTGACAATCCACATACATCTCTATATTCTGGAAACGCAGAAAAAATAGCTAGCAGTCATGCAACAGTCTGCCAAGTCCACTGAAACTTCCCTAAGTGCAACGTTTGGTGTAATCAGCAGAGCTTAATGGAGGTGGGTGGCTAGAGAGAATTCTCATCACCATCACCGTGATGCTTATGGTCACAGCATTGTGGTGTGTCTCAGTTTTTCTTTGATGAGTTCTGGTTTGGAAGGCATGAATCTATTGTTTTTAAAAAATACGTTATTGATTTTGAAGAGAGAGGAAGGGAGAGAGAAGGAGAGAAACATTGATGTGAGAGAGAAACATTGATTGGTTGCCTTCCATTCGTGCCCCAGCTGGGGATTCAACCTGCAACCTAGGTATGTGCCCTGATGGGGAATCAAATCGCTAACCTTTTGGTGTACAGGATGATGCTCCAACCAACTGAGGCACACTGGACAGGGCATAAATCTGTTATTTGTTTATCAAAGATTTATTGAACACTTTGGACAACTCAGAGGATAAAATATGGAGGAGAGTAAATCTTGTCCTGCCACTGTGTTTTCAAGCTGTCCTAGTACTCAGCTCTGGAACATGCAAGCTTGAGAGCCCCCTAGTTCCAAAAGCATCTCTCAACTGTGCCATCCTGAACTAGACTCTTCCTTGCAAGTCCAGTAGAGCCAGCTCTGACTCTTAACTTTCTTTTGCATAACATATATCTATCAGTCATGGAGAATTGTGAAATTCATGATTGATCAAAGAATACCATTACATTTTGTTAATAAAGCTACTGTTTATGACATAGTCACTCATATGGAGGTGGGGAAAGTCCATAAACATTTTAGGGATCATCCTAGATGAAGGTAATAGAACTTGGTTGCATCTTACTAGTGTGGGTAAGAAAAGGGATCATGCTCTAGTCTGGCTTTCCCCTGAAGCAGACCCTGAAACAAGGATTGGAGTGCAAGTGGTTTATTTGGGAGATGATCTCAGGGAGGATAATACTAAAGTGGGGAAGTGATTGAAGGAAGGGCAGGAGGCCAATACAAGGTGCTTCGGTCTTGTGCGCATACAAATAGAATGATGAATACCAACAGGCTATGGGCAGGGCATCTGAAGTCATTCTGAAGAAAGGCAGGGATGCAGCTGAGCTTCAGGGGCCAGGGACTTACACACCACCAAATCTCTCTCCATCTCTGTACCTTCCCCCCACTTTTTTTTTTTTTTTTTGCATATCAGCTTTCCTCACTCAGGACTGTTTTTTTTCCGTATGGTGAGAAATATGGTCACAAAAGCTTCTGTTTTCTCATTCCATAGTTCCTGTCATCACAGAGAAACATTATATTTTTTCCAGTTCCAGTTAGGACAAAAGTCCAAGGGAAGAGCTCTGATTGGCTTGTTTTGTGTCAGATGCCCATCTCTGGACCAATCAATTACGATGGGGGGATGGAATCATGTGGGAACATGGTAGCCACATGACTGGAGTAGGAAGAGGTATGTCTCAACAGAGGGGAGAAGGGGTAGGCTGAAAAAAATAATAGATGTCTGTGATGAAAGAATTAGGGGATGCATCCTGTTGAACCTGTTAACAGGTTTAAGAGTCTGTTAACTGCAGCTTAAAAAATTTTTTTGAATACAAAGTTTCATTATGGTTCTTTCAGCATGATTTAGCAGAAAGGAAAAAACTATTATGAGCCAAACATGTCCTATTTACAAACTGTTTCTATGGATTCAGATACTTATTGATTGATCCAAAGATCAATTATAGTGCTTTTCAAGAGACATAAACTCTGATAGGGTCTGCTTATGATGAGGCTGAAGTTATGCAAGAAGAGAATTGGCATGTAGGACAATCTAATTTCTTTCTTCCATTGAGTACTGTCAGGTTTAGGTTCTGGCTGGAAGTGGATGCACCTTGACGGAGAATTGCATATACTTATCTGTATGTGTGTGAGGTAGTTTCTAAAATGAGTGAAACATCCCATAAACACTCTTTGCAATGTGATTGTGAATCATTCCATCAAGAGGTGGAGTTTATATCTCTTCCCTAATCTGAGTTGGCTTATGACTTGCTTTAACCAATGGGTGCATCCAAAGTGATGGTGTCCTACTTTTGGTCCTAGGCCTTGAAAGCCCTTGTAACTTCCCTTATTTTTGCTCTCTTGGAAGCCAAAATAAAGTAATCCCTTGTTTTTCTGCTCAAGGGGCTGTGGGGACATGGGTGCCCGGGAGTGCAAGAGACCATGTAGAAGAAAACTAGGTTCCCCAGCCAACAGCCAGAACCACCTGCCAGGCATACGCATAAAAGATCATCGACTTTTCCAGTCCAGCTACGCCTCCATCTGCTACAAGTGTGCCCAGGTGAGACCAGCAGAGGAAATGCCCAACTAGCTCACAGAATCATGAGAAATAATGAATTGTTGTGGCTTAAATCTACTAAGGTTTGGGAACAATAGAAATGGCCTGAGAGGGTGTGAGCATGTGCGGTGCATATATGTCATCTGCTGAAGATCCATGAGTTCCTATGATCCAACCCAGAGCTCACATGTTCCCACTGTCCTTATTGTTGTAAACATCAATGAAAAAATGTTTAAAGACTTGATTTTTTAGAGCAGTTTTAGGTTCATAGCAAAAACCAAGAAGAAGGTAGAGATTTCCCATACACAGCCAACCTCTGCACATACACAGCCTCTTCCCATCACCAACATCTTTCAGCAAATTGCATATTTGTTACAATTGATGAACCTACAATAAGATGTAATAGTCACCTAAAGTTCATAGTTTATAAACAGTTCACTTTCGCACTGTACCAAAAATTTGGACAACTTGTGTGAAACTTTCACAGATTTGGACCATCTCAGGGAAATCTCAAAGTCCAGAAATTATTTTTCCTTCTGGTATGTCCCATGTGGTTAAGCCTTAGAAATTTCTGAGAAGGATCTGAAATGAAAGAAAAATTTAAAGAATGTGTTCTTTTTTTTTTTTTTAAAGAACATAGAGAGGACTTCTTCTTCTTCTTTTTTTTTAAAATATTTATTTATTTATTTATTTATCTTTAGAGGGGAAGGGTAGGAGAGAGGGAGAAGGAGAGAAATATCAATGTATGGTTGCCTCTTATGTGTCCCATGCTGGGAACTGGCCTGCAACCCAGGCATGTGCCCTGACTGGGAATCGAACCGCGATCCTTTGGTTCACAGGCCCGCGCTCAATCCACTGAGCTACACCAGCCAGGGCCAGAATGTGTTCTTATGGCTTCATGTCAACAAAGTTCATGTTGAGTGTTAGACTAAGTAATAGTGTTAAATTAGATTAAGTAATGCTATTAAGCCAGATCATGTTTTCAAAGACTCAAATGGCCTCAGGGTTGATAGGATGGGAATGGCCTTCCAACATCTATACCTAGGAGGGTTAGTTCAACTGAAAGGGACCCAGATCTCTTTGGGCTGATCTGCTATTTATTTCAGTAAGACCAAAGCCACCACATCATATCCTCTCCTATAAATCTCCACTTATACAACCTCAGAAGCACCGATAAAATATTTAGTAAAATAATTTTACTGAAAATTTCAGGAGAATGTAGAAGAAGAGATTATATTGCATACCACATGGCAAAATCTCCATCTTTTGTAATTTTGGTTTCTCCTTGTTTGACATGTTGGACTATGCTGAACAAGTCAAATCCCTCTTTCTTACAACAGATGTTTGCATACAGCCTCATTCCCCCCTTCTCTCTCTCTCCCTCGTTCGTCCCCTTCTTTTTCTGGAGTTGGGTTGGCAAACTTTTTCTATAATGAGCCAGATAGTAAGTATTCTAGTCCTTGCAGGCCATATAGTCTCTGTCACAACTACCCAACTCTGTCACTGTTGCATGAAAAGCAGCCATAGATTTTTGTTAATAAATGCAGGATGGAGCAAAAGTAGGTTTACAGTTGTTCATATGGAAAATAATACAGTAATTAAAAAATAATAATACAAGAATAAACTCTGTGTTTCATGTATTCACAACTGTAAATGTGGCTGAGTTCCAATAAAGCTTTGTTTACAGAAACACAGGGATGGGTAGGATTTGGCCCATGAGCCATGGTTTTCTACCCCTGCTGCCCCAGAAAATTCTCTGTAGCCTGAACATCTCTAACTCTTTCGACTATTGCTTTTTGGTGTGGCTTTGTTTTTCGATTTTCTTCTGTATGATAGTAATCATTTTCTGAATGCCTGTTAATTTGTCCATCTTTTAAAATGTGGCCCCTAGAACAAGATGCCTCATTCTGCAAATGTGATGATGTAACACTTTACCATGCCACATTTTGAGCAGGAGAAAGAGAGCAAGGGTGACCATCACCCTTAGAAACTCAGACCTTGTGAAAATTTATTGACTTCTCTGTGAAGGTTGTAAACCTGTTAATTCATAGGCTGGAAGAATAGAAACCAGAAACATGATCTGTCAAGCTTGAATTTAACGTTTGATGCACAGGGATCTCTGACTTGTTCAATTAAAGATTAGAAGGAAAGACATCCACATTAACAATGTTTATCTTTTGTGGTGTTAAGAGAGTGGAAAGGTCAATAATTAAGGCCATGACTGAGCTGGATGAGGCAAAAGAAAAAAAATTAGCCAAGCATGAATAATGAGAAATTGTTGATGGAATTAGTGGTGTAGAACAGATACTAAAGGCTTCTTTATTCCTCTTGTAGTCAAAAGTTTTTGCTTAGACTGGCTGGGGGAAAAAGGCAAGTACGTTGAGAATCCCATTTCACTAATCATGGAAGGATGATTTTGGAAATGGTCTCAGAAGAGTAAGTTACATGTGGGGGGTCATTGGAAGTCACCAGAGACTGAGCCCCATCTTGACATAATGCAGAGACTGAGGGATAGAAGTTGGCATATAATCAAGTCTTTGCTTGTCGAACACAATCATCTTTGACATATTGGTTGTTCTCACAGCCTAGTCCCGATACTCTTCTTTGCTCTTTCTAGACTTGCTCACTAGATGAGCCCATCTGTTTCCATAGGTTTAGCTGCCATTTCTTGGCTGTTGACCTTTGAATGTTTGTTTCTAATGCAGACTTCTCTTTTGAGCACCAGGTTTACACATCCAGTGTTTTTCTTGGTTTTTCCACATGTCAACAAAGTTGATATCTCACACTTAACATGTGCAAAGGCACTAAAGCCAAACTCTTGCTTTTCATCACCCTCCCTCCCTGTACCCCATCCATGCCTTCCCCATTCCTTAAGTGGTACCACCACCTACCCAGCTGTTCAGATCAGTAGGCCTGGCATTTCCTTCTTTCCCCTTTCCCCATCAGCAAGTCCTATGATTCTGAACTTTGTCTATTCTCTCCATCTTTACTGTCACTGTCTTAGCCTAGGACACCAACCATATCTTAGCCATCTATGACTGCAGCCTCCTGACTGGTTTTCTGCTTCCACTCCTGACTCTTAGCAGTACATTTCCTGGTAGCTAAAGTGATCTTAGGTTCCCTGCTTTGGCTTCCCATTGCACAGAGAGTTAAATCAAGACCTTGAGTCTTCTGCTGGCTCCTGCTCACCTTTCTACCTCCTTTAGTCACACTGACCTCCTTTAGTTCTCAGGACCTGTTATTCTCTGGGAATGGTTTTCCTTTGCTTTTCCCCAGACTAACCTCTTAACATCCTTTGTCTTAGCTTAAGGATCTGCACAGAGAGGTCTTTCCTGACCCTCTTTACTCTCTATTTCAGTCTCTTCCTACTCCCTTCATGGACTTTCTTTTTAAAAATTCTATATTTCTTTATAATTTTTTATTCTCATCTCTCCTAATGTTCATAATCTCTTTGAGGTTGGGGCATGCCTACTTGTTCTTCATTGTATCCCAGCACCCAGCACAGTGCCTGACATATAATGGTTGCTTAATAAATAAATCCAGAATGAAGGGATAAATAAATGGAGAGTTACTTTTCTGAACTACAGGCAATGAGCTTAAACACTGTGTTTTTCTTAGACGTTATGTGCAATTAGACATACAATAAATGGTGATGATGACAACATCTGTGTCTTGCCTGATGCTCAGCACCAATTACTAGATTTGTCAGTTGTGCCTGTTTTGACAGTTCTGTTTTCAACCTAATGATCTGTTTCTTTTAACTTATGGCTGTTGGCTTTGTTTGGGTTTGTGAGACTGACAAAGTGGCAGATTATATGGACATTTTGCTCTTTTATTTATGTCGTTAACTTTTAAAATGCCTTTGCTGTTGGTAAGAAGCACTGGTTAGGGCAATTTATTAGTCAGGATGGTTTGGGTTATGCTGTTTTAACAATACCCAATTTTAACTCAGCAAGGTTTATGAGGTTTGTCCAGAAAGTATCCAGCCATGTACTATGAAAGATAGAGACATTTATTGAAAAAGATACAAGATAAAAGAAACATTGTACATAGGACAGTGATACCTCAGTCCCCTTCAAAGTAGGCATCTTGGGACCTCAAACAATTCTCCTGATCACTATCAGCTGCCCATCATATTTTCCTGAAACTCATCAATGGTCTGAAATCTCTATCCTTTCAAAGGTGATTTTAGTTTTGGAAAAAACCAGAAGTCACAGGTGAATCAAATCTGGGCTGCAGAGGGGCTTAGTCACCTGGATGATTTGATGTTTCATCAAAAAACTCTTCATGAGATGTGATCCATGAGCAAGGTTGTTGTTGCGATGAAGCTGCCAATCACCAGTTGCTCATAGCTGCAGCCTTCTGAATCATCCAACTAGTTTCTATGGAAGAATGTTCAAGCTTAACCCAAAATCTGATGCAGATTTGTTGTTCTACTCGCTCTGTCATTTTGAATGCAATAGTTACATAGTGCACATGCTCATTCAGTGGTGCCTACTGCCCCCCACTGACTAGTGCAGTGAAGTTGTCATTGTTCATGCATATGCATAACAGTTCACTCTCCTTGGCTGCGAGGTTACATCAATGTCACACAAACTGTTCTCATTATATTAACAATGGCTGAACTTTTTCCAGACAGACTTCAAATTCTTGGTCACATTCCATGTCCAATGTGTGTCTGGGTTCTTTTAAACCTTGCTGAGTTGAGCCACTGAGATTGGGTATTGCTGTTACAATAGTATAACTCAAATCTTCCTAACTAACAAACTGCCCATTCTAGACACTCAGGAATCCAGGCTTTTGAAATCATTTCTGTATACATCCTTGATCAACATCTCACTGGGTAGGGAGTGTGGTAAATCACAGTCTCTTAACTCTTCCACCTGGAAGTGACACAAGTTACTTTTGCTCATGTTTCACTGGACAAAATAGATCACATGGTCATGCCCAACTTCTTTGTTACAGGAAGGCAAGTCAAATGTTTGTGAACAGCCTTGTTGACTATTCCCATCAGTTACACAAAAGATCTCATTTAATGTAGCTACTTAGTTGTGATTCCCCTGAACTGGATTGTAATCTGTTAACCTGAAGAAGATATGTGCATTCCCAACCTATTATTAGGCACCATTTTATTTCAGAATGTCAGAATTAAAACTTTTGTCAGAGGAAAGTATGGTATGATGGTTAAAAGCATGGCTCTGCTATTTCTACAGCATTTTGTGTGATCTTTAGGAAGTTTCTTTACTTTTTCATGCTTTGGTTTTCTCAGTAATAATAGTAATAGTAATAACAAAAATATCTATCTATCCCAATGAGGATAGCCCAGTGCTTAAAACATATGGGTCCAAAAATACTATTTAATATCATTAATTTTGGTAGATAGTTACTAACTTTTGTCAGAATCAGGAGTTCAATAACTTTTAACACCTGATTGGGATCTATCATTGAAGGAACACATTTCTGAAAAGCTAAGGCTGAGGGAGTTGGGTGGTGGAATTTACTGAGTGTTTTAAAAGTTGTGGACTTTAGTTGTATGGATTTGGGGCCAAGTTCTAGCTTAAGCATTAGATAGCAAGGCAGCCTTTGCTAAATTCCATCTGTAATGAATGGAGTTAATAGCATCCTCTATTTTCATGTCTGAGATAAAGATGATTATGTAAGAGGGGATAGCATTAACTTCTTTTGATGGTCAAAATTGTTAGTTTACTTCTATACCAATATTCTATTGCTGTGTAACAAATTACCACAAATTTAGTGGCTTAAAACACCATCCATTTATTATTTTATAGTTTCCATGGGTCAAGCATCTGGGCGGGGCTTAACTGGATCTCACAAAGCTGAAACCAAAATGTTGGTTGGAGAGTCTCATCTGAGGCTCAGGGTCCTCATCCAAGCTTATTCAGGTTGTTGGCAGAATTCAGTTCCTTGTGGTTGTTGGACTGAGGCTCTCAGTCCTTCGAGGCTGCCCTTCTCCACAGGCACCTCACAGCATGGATGTATGCTTCTTCTTAGAGGCCAAAGGGTGAATCTCTGAAACTTCATTTTCTCTAAAGGGCTCACTTGATGAGAATAGGCTCATGTAGGATGATCTCCCTTTTGATTAACTCTGAGTCAACTGATTAGGGACTTTAATTGCATCTGAAAATTCCTTCCCCTTTGTTATGTAACCTAATAAAAAATTCTGCCCATATTCAAGGGAAGGAGATTATATATGCATGGATACTTGGGGAGTGGGGATCTTGGGGTCCGTCTTAGAATTCTAAGCTTATTTCCTCCAAGAAGAGTAGATGGCAGGGAGTAGTTACACACAGATGAGCACAGTCCTGAGGTTAAAAGAACCTGGTGTTGGGAGAGGATGGAGGAAGCCGAGAGGCAAATGGACAAAGTTTTTCATACTTGCTTCTCAGTCTCTTCTATCTTAGCCCAACACCAGCCAAGACCAAGGTAAAGCAGGTCATCTAGACTCTTTTTCTATCTTCCTCCTGAGGCAGTGCCTGCTGTTTCCCTTCTTTCCCCTCCCACCCAGAGATCCACCAGGTGTGAGCAGGAATCACCAGGTGCTATGATCAGAGATGCAGGTGAGCAATAGGTGGGATGATATGGGGACAAGGAAATATTCAAGATAGTTCTTTCCAATGGCTGCATAAACCACAGGCACAGGAAAACAAACCTCCAATGAAATAAAACCCAGAGAGAAGATGAATTTTAAATGGTGATTTTTCCCCCCAGAATCTGCCAGATGTCAGAGGATCTTTTAAGCAAAACAAATGCTGTCTGGTTCTGCAGAAGGAGGTCCAGAGAAGCTAGTGTGATGTGCTGAGAAACAAATTACCAATCACCTGTGCAGGAAAACAGGTTCTTCTTGCTCACAGGGCCATGGGACATACTTGCTAATATGCAAGATAAAAGTCAATGTCGGCTAGAAACAAATAGCTGCTAACCCTGAGGATTCTAGTTTTCTCTCAACAAAGCCTTGTGCATAACAAGGTCATTGCCAGGGAGCAAAGTGAGAGGGTAATTTTGAGAACTCTTTCAGAGGCCTGTGATGGATGCCCACAGCTCCCTAATGGACTGCAATGGAGGAAATACCCAAGGGGATCTTGAGCCAGCCTGAGAGCCCCCTTCCCTCTCTCTGCAGATGCAGCTCCATTCTGCACTTTGAAATTGCACTCAGTATTTGTCAACATCTGCCCTATCGAATGGATGGAAATGACTTGCCTGTACATCACTGCCAGGCAGGGTAGAGAAGGAACCTCCTCTGTCAACAAAAAAAAGTGGCATGATAGAGTAAGTGGAGCATCAGCTTGGATTATGAAGGATTCTTAGAATTGATATAATTCCAAAAAGGGAGGGAGAGCTCCAGCCTGCCTGTGTTTGGAATGACATTGATAAAGCTGGTGCTGTTCAATGGGATACAGATTAGAAGCAGCCTCTGTCCTCGCCTGATGCTAAATGGCCTGCTTGAGAGATGAACTAAAATTCAGAGTCGGTAAACAATTGCAAAAGTCCACATATCACTGAGCATTGCTGATAAATGTTAATGAGACAGGAGCCTGCACTGAGGTTGGGCAGTATTGATTAAGAGAGGAAATAAAATGTGCCGGCCAGTTCTTGACAATCTAAGGCAGTCTAAGGCATTTTGCTTAAAGTATCTCTTGCCTAGCATATATGCTTGTAAGTCTGATGTGTGATATATGCTGTTGTTTCCTCCTCTTCTTCCCTACTCCCTCCCTTTCATTCATTCATTCATTCAACAAATATTTGAGTGCTTGTTACACATCTATGAAGTGCAGGAACTAGAGTTAAAATAGTGGACAAATGGACAAAGTTGTTTTCCCTCTTAGAATTTACATACAGTGGTAGGAGAGAAGCTTTAAAAGGCAATTTCAAGGAATGGGGTATAACTTGGGAACAGATGAGGGCCTTTTAATGAGAGACTGGGTCAGGGGATAGGCTTCTCAAAAGAACGATGCTGGAGTGAGACTGAAGGATGTGTAGGAAGGAGATGGGGGCCAGGGGAGAAATCCAAAAAAGCATCCCTGTGAAGCCATGGAGGTCAGAGTGGAGCTTCCTGGGGTTGTGGTGTGGACAGCTGGGATGGGCAGGGAGAAGGGTAAGAAATGAGGCTGGAGGTGAGTGTAGGTAGTGGTGTAGTGGGGTTAAATTGTGTGTGTCCTCTCAAAGGCTATACCGAAGTCCTAATACCCATACCTGTGAATTTGATCTTATTTGGAAATGGGGTCATCACAGATGCAATCAAGTTAAGACGAGGTCATACTGGATTGAGAGTGGGGAGGACTAATCCAACGACTGGTGTCTTCACAAGACAAAGAAGAAGAAGATTTAGATGCAGAGGCACAGAGGAGACACAGGGAGCAGGCCATGTGCAATGGAGGCAGAGATGAGAGTGATGCAGTTTCAAGCCAGGAAATGCCCAGCATTGCTGGGAGTCACCAGAAGCTGGAAGAGGAGAGGAAGGATCCTCCCCCAGAGCCTTCGGAGAGAGCCCATCTCTGCTGAGACCTTGAATTTGAACTTCTGCCTTCAGACCTGTGAGACAATAAATTTCTCTTGTCTTAAGCCAACTGGCTTGTGGCAATTGGTGATGGCAGCCACAGGACACTCATACAGAGGGGTGGAATATGTGGGGGAAACGTGCATGTTTCCTCAGTTTCAGAAAGCTGGGCAAGTGCCAGAAATGTGGTGATAACTGGACTTGCCATCTCAATCGTTTGCAGAGGCTGAACGGGGCAGAAGAAAACAAAGGCCCTGTCTAGAGGGCCAGCCACCTCTCAGTTTCAGCAGCTGTGTGTGCCCTGTGTTCTGATTTTTTAATGCAGATTAGTAATCAGATTTTCAAAAAGAAAGTATGGAAAATCTTCACTTTAAATTATTGGAAACTAATGAACAAAAATGTAAAAACACTGTGCAGGCAAAACCAAATAAGGCTGCAGCCCTGAATTGGACTGTGATCTCACCATCTGAGACCTCATGAGAGAAGTTTAAAAGTAAGTAAAATCATCAATGTAAATTGCTACACACAATTATGTCTGTTTTGGAACAGTAGGAAAATGACCAATTTCCAAAGAAATATATACTGGAGACAGTCCTTCTGTCTCCAGGGAGACCTAGGATGACTGTCACAGAGACAGCTAAGTTCTGTAGTTTCCCCACCCCCAAACTTTCTAAGGCAGGTGTCCCTACACATGGAGAGCACATCAGGTTCTATTTGGAGGACACTGGGGATTTTTAATGTGTACCGATGAGTCACCCAGGGATCTTATTGAAATGCAGATTCTGATTCAGTGGGTCTGGTGGGGTTCTGCATTTCTGACGAGCTCCTGAGTTGGTGCTGCTGCTGATGCTGCTGGCCTGACAACTTCACTTTGAGCAGTCAAGCTTTCAAGGATCTGTGCTACCACGGAGCACATCAGAAGAGAAATTCCCCAGCTCTGACACTCACTGAACCTTGCCTGCCTGCCCACAGTGTGGGGATGGATGGGGAGCTAAGCAGGACAGGTGGGAAACATAGCTACCTTCTCCTTTAGAAGCAGGGAGTAGGGAGCTTTGTTCAATGTGACAGAAAGGTTTGGAAGGTTCCTCTTGCTGCCTTTGGATCAGTAGGAGCAGGAAAAGTGTGAGTCTGATAGAGAGGAAACAAAGACATTTGCCGAGCCAGCTGCCCTCCCTGGACCAAATTCCAAGTACAGCCTGGAGGAACCCTGTCGACACTCCTCACCCAGGCCTGTGGCATCTGGCCTCTCTTCTCTGGCAAATATTTTCCTTTGTGCTCCTGGAAAAATTGGACTCATAAATTGAATCTGCCTTCAGGCAGTTTAACTTGCATGGCCAGCACTTACTCAGCAGTTAGCCACCAGCCTCATTAACCTTGGCTGTTATCAAGAGGTTTTTTTTGGTGGGGGTAGGTGGAGGAGATTATGATGGTTATAGAGCTTATGAATTATTCTTTGATGATTCCTGGAGTGTGTTGGGAAGCAGAGTCATTAATTTTGTTGAGTAAACATAGTTGGTGTTCCAAGCCCTATTTGGTGGTATTGTTGATGTGTGCGTGTACATGTCTTGTGTGACTTGGCTTGTTTTAAATGCTGAATAGTAACCTCTCTCTGAAGGTGTCTCTTACCCAGTTGGTGTTACCAGGAGATCTGAAAAACCAATGTTTTAGGTTCTATTTAGCACTGTATTTCTCCGAATGTTACCCACCTGTCCTTTACCCACATGCATCGAATCACCTGGAGCTTAAAATGCAGATTCTTGGGTCCTTCCAGGGACCTTCTGTATTAAAATCTCTTGTGCTGGAGTCTGGGAGTCCGCATTTTTATCAACTGTCCCTGATAACTGTGATACTTGGGAGTCTGGAGGATCACTGCTGTTGATGAGACTCACAGGTTTCTTTCTCCATGTCAGGTGGGTCATTCCATCTATGTTCGGGAGGTTATCTTGCTTATTCAATATACTTGTGTTTTATATTACAAAGCACTTGTGTTTCTCAGGGATCACTAGGTTGACTATTTAGATGATCACTGTGGCCCGGTGTAGTGACATTTGCTGCCTGTATTCATTTCCTTATGTTCTGTCAATAGCCTAGGTTATAAACTGGGGACCCTTGCCTCAAGGTCCTACAGCTGGTAGGTGGTGGAGTTAGGACTCAACCTCAGACAGACTGGCCTCCACGTTGGCTCCCTTATCCAATGTAGTATGCAGCTGTAGCAGACCCCTGGGCCTTACTTCAGGGCTCTGTAGTCATACTCCTTTGTGCACAGAGCTCCTTCCTGAACCCATGATCATCCGCTTGCTCACCCAGCGCATGGGGTAGACCAGATGTACCAGGAAGTTACCACACTGGGAGCAGCCCCCAGCCAACCACAGGGAGGCATTGGTGGATAATTCCCCAGCTTCCTTCCCCTTCAGGAGAGAAGCTTCTGGGACATACTCCATGTAGTCTTTCTGAGTTTCCCAGTGCAATTACTGAACTCCAGATGCCCATAGCAGGGACCTGCTCATCAGACCTCCAGTATTGACTTCTTCCTGTCACATCTCATGTCTCCATTCCCCTGTCAGTGCATCTTAGGATCACCTCTCAAATCAACTACTTGCGTGCAAATCTCTATTAAAGGAGATCTGCTTCTGGGACATCATGTGCTTCAACCACTTTCGGCATATTATCTCATTTAATGTTCACATCAGCCTGTCCAGGAGGTATATACCATTATCAGCTCCATTTCACAGATGAGGAAACTGAAGCTTGCAGAATGGAAATCATTTGTCCAAGCTTAGTTTCTGAGCCAGGACTGGAATCCAGGTCTGTTGGCACTGATGCTCAAGCTCTCAGCCTGTATCTTATACTGCAAAGTTTATGGATAAGTGCTGGATAGTAGGTGGTGTGTATTGAGCAAACTTTTCTTCTCTTGCTCCTCCCATCCCAGCTGAGAGGGGCATTCTTGATGCACCTCTTTAAATTTGAAATATGAGTAGAGAAGTCTAGAACTCTGACCTCAAATGTGGCTGCTATACCCCATAGTGAGCCAATGTGCCCACCTCAGGCCTGGCTTACACTTAAGCCTTTGACAAATTGAGGGAAACTTGTCAGAGCAAACCTCCATCAAGACAGATCCTTTGTGATGGAATGAATACCCCCTCTCCCCACTGGTCTTGGCCTTAGCAAACCTCCCACTCCCCACTGTGAGCTAGTCTGGGTCTTAGCGAAATGTTTCTTTCAAAATGGACTTTTCCTGGTGGGAAAGCCTTCTAAGGTTTTTGTGTGATCGATTTCAAGTCTATGATTTTGTTCATGGCTGCCCCGTTGTTCTCAAGGTCTGCATTCATGTTATAATTTTCCACTTGAGCCCACAGGCTATTCTGCCAAGAGTAGAATTTCTGTTTTCAAAGAATAAATAATAATAAACTGCTCTAGAATGGTAGTAACTTCCAAAGCCTCCTTAGTCTAGACTCTCACTTGTTCATTTGGTGAATCCAGCAAGTTCTTGAGCTCCACAGGTATGAGGAAGTGAAGTCAGACATCTGTCTGTTAAATATCTATTGAATGATTAATATGCACTGGTGAATGTGTAGTTACAAACACAAGAAATGCTATTACAGAAAAGAAATGGTTATATGAGAGAGAAGAACACTGGACCAAATTTTTTTTTTTAAATATATTTTATTGATTATGCTATTACAGTTGTCCCATTTCTCCCCCATCATTCCCCTCCACCCTACCCACCCTCTCCCACCCACATTCCCCCCCTTTAGTTCATGTCCATGGGTCATAAGTTTTCTAGCTTCTACATTTCCCATACTATTCTTGCCCTCCCCCTGTCTATTTTTTTCCCATTATCTATGCTACTCATTCTCTGTACCTTTTCCCCCTCTCTCCTCCTCCCACGCCCCTGTTGCTAACCCTCCATTTGATCTCCATTTCTGTGGTTCTGTTCCTGTTCTAGCTGTTTGCTTAGTTTGCTTTTGTTTTAGGTGTGGTTCTTGATAGCTATGAGTTTGTTGTCTTTTCACTGTCATAGTTTTATCTTCTTTTTCTTAGATAAGTCCCTTTAACATTTCATATAATAAGGGCTTGGTGATGATGAACTCCTTCAACTTGACCTTATCTGAGAAGCACTTTATCTTCCCTTCCATTCTAAATGACAGCTTTGCTGGATAGAGCAATTTTGGATGTAGGTCCCTGCTTTTCAAGATTTCAAATATTTCTTTCCAGCCCCTTCTTGCCTGGAAGGTCTCTTTTGAGAAATCAGCTGACAGTCTGATGGGAACTCTTTTGGAGGTGACTGTCCCCTTATCCCTTGCTGCTTCTAGAATTCTCTGCTTCATTTTAATCTTGGCTAATGTAATTACAATGTGCCTTGGTGTGTTCCTCCTTGGGTCCAACTTCTTTGGGACTCTCTGAGCTTCCTGGACGTCCTGGTAGTCTATTTCCTTTGCCAGATTGGGGAAGTTCTCTTTTATTATTTGTTCAAATAAGTTTTCCACTCATTGCTGTTCTCCTTCCCCTTCTGGGACCCCTATAATTCGGATGTTGGGACGTTTAAAGATGTCCCGGAGGTTCCTAAGCCTCTCCTCATTTTTCTGAATTCTTGTTTCTTCCTTGTCTTCTGTTTGGTTGTTAGTTTCTTCCTTCTGGTCCACTCCATTGATTTGAGTCCCAGTTTTCCTTCCATCTCTATCAGTTCCCCATGCATCTTCCTTCATTTCACGTATTGTAGCCTGCATTTTTTCATCTAGTTTGTGAGCAAAATCAACCAATTCTGTGAGCATTTTGATGACCAGTGCTTTGAACTGTGCATCTGATAGGTTGGCTATCTCTTCACTGCTTAGAGGAATTGGCTCTGGGGCTTTTATTTGTTTTCCGGTTTGAGCCATTTTTGGTGGATTTTTTTTGTTGTTGTTGTTTTGGTTTTAGTCTGGTCGCAGCTATTACGTAGTGAGGGGGTGGAGCCTTAGGTGTTCCTCAGGGCGGGGCAGCCCAGTCGCTGGGTTGTGACGCTACAGGTGGGGGTGGGGTCTGAGAAGGAGCAATGGCGCCTGCTCCGCTGTCTCCTGGTCCCCGGCCCTTTCCACTGCTTCCCCTCCGCCTGGACTGTCTGCGCGCTCGAATGTGAGACTACCTGGTCAGTCAGCCAACCGCCTTGTGCGGCCTCACTGGGTCTGCACAGTTGCCCCCCTGTGCCCGGGGACCGCCAGCCGCCGCCTGTGCACCTGGGAACTGCCAGCCGCTGCTGCTTGTGTTCCCGGGACCGCACCTCCACTTTCTCCTGCCGCGACTCCGCCCCTCTTACCGGTCTGGATGAATGGTTGTTGGGCTTCCGTACAGTTCAATTTTCTATGTTTTCTTGTTTCTAAATATTTGTTGTCCTTAATTTTGGTTGTGAGAGGAGGCACAGTGTGTCTGCCTACGCCTCCATCTTGGCCGGAAGTCCCTGGACCAAATTTTATAATGATTATTTGGTTTGTTGTATATATTTCAATATAATTTATAAATTTTACAATTAAATAATTATAAATCATATAGTTGTTATCAATAATAATAATAATAAATTACCCTCCGTACTTACATTCATATAAAATACACACACAAATCAATGGGATTATACTGTATGTATTATTTTTCAACTAGCCATTTCTTTTACATTAGAATATATCATGAACTTCTTTCTAAGAGAGTACATGAAGACTACCTCATTTTAAGAAACTTAAAAAATTATTGAATTTATTGGGGTGACATTGGTTAATAAAATTATATAGGCTTCAGGTGCACAATTCTGTAATACATTATCTGTATATTGTATTGTGTGTTCACCACATAAAGTCAAGTTTCCTTCCATCACCATTTATCCTCCTTTACTTTCTTCTACCTCCCCCATCTACTCTTTCCCTGTGGTAGTCACCATACTATTGTCTATATCTATGAGTTGTTTTTTTTTTTTTTGCTTAATCCCTTCACCTTTTTTACCTAGCCCTCCAACCCTCTCCCCTATAATATCTGTCAGTCTGTTTTCTGTATCTATGAGTTTGCTTCTGTTTTGTTTGTTTGTTTATTTTGTTCATTAGATTCCACATGTAAGTGAAATCATATGGTATTTGTCTTTCACCACCTGGCCTATTTCACTTAGCATAATACTCTCCAGGCCCATCCATGCTGTTGCATAAGCTAAGATTTCCTTCTTTTTTACAGCTGAGTAGTATTCCATTTTGTAAATGTACCACAACTTTTTAATCCACTCATCTACTGATGGGTATTTGAGATGTTTCCAAATCTTGGACATTGCAAATAACACTGCAATAAACATAAGGGTGCATATATTCTTCAAATCATGTTTCCATTTTCTTTGGATATATTCCTGGAAGTGGAATTGCTGAGTCATAAGGCAGTTCCATTTTTAATTTTTTGAGGAAACTCCATACTGTTTTTCACAGTGGCTGCTCCAATCTGCATTCCTACCAACAGTTCATGAGGGCTCCCTTTTTTCCACATCCTCACTAGCACTTGTTATTTGTTGATTTATTAATGATAGCCATTCTGACAGGTGTGAGGTGACACTTCATTGTGGTTTTAATTTGCATTCCTGTGATGATTAGAGACATTGAGCATCTTTTCATATGTCTGTTGGCCATCTGTATGTCCACTTTATGACAGAAACTTTCAAACATATATAAAAGTAGAGAGAATAGCAAAATGAGTCCCCCCCTCACCCAACTTCAGTATTTACCATCTCCTGTCCAAATTTATTTATTTATTTTAAAAAAGATTTTATTTGTTAATTCTTAGATAGAGGGAATGGAGGGAGAAAGAGAGGGAGAGAAACATGGATGTGAGAGAAAAACATCCATCAATTGCCTCTTGCACACACCCTGACTGGGGACCAGGCCCATAACCCAAGCATGTGCCCTGCTGGGAATCTAACCAGCAACCGTTTGCTTTGTGGGATGACACCCAACCCAGTCAGCCACAACAGTCAGGATCTGTCCAAATTTATTTTGTGTAGACATCCCCTCACACCTACTTCCTCCTTTCCACATTATTTAAAAAAAAATTCCCCAACATCATATCACTGCATTTATAAATATATCAGTATACCTCATTTCTTTTTAACTGTTATGTGATACTCCATAATTTATTTATCCCATCTACAATGGGCATTTCAGCTATGTTTAATGTAGGTGGATACATTTTTCTAGTTGTAAATGTGGAATTAAATGAAAGTTATTTTTTTCTCTTCTGAAGAAGTCCTTATACTGAGGACACAGACTCTCTAGCCTTGAATAAAACAAAAGCATGCTTCCTTACTGCCTCCTGCCATTTCTAGACCAAGTATAGAGGGTCTCTGAGCCAGGCAGGAAGGGATGAGGTTTACTGGAAGTGGGGTGGTCATTCCTACAGCTTGAGAGGTCCTCAAAATGGTGTGAGTCAGGCCACTGGGTCAGGGATGCACAGCAGTGTAACCAATGGGTCCCAGCAAGTGTTGGGGCCACAGAACAGACTTGAGTGAGTATTATTTCATGCAGCTGCTGCAAAAACTCACAACTGCATAGCTTAAAACAACGTAAATTTATTTTCTCATAGTTCTGGAGGCCAGAAGTCTGGGATCAAAATGTTGGCAGGGTCATGCCCCTTTGGAAAGCTCCAGGAGAGAATCGTCCCTGACTCTTCCAACTTTTGGTGGCTCCTGGAGTTCCTTGGCTTGTGGCCATATTACCCCAATCTCTGCCTCTGTATTTACATGACCTTCTTCCCTGAATATTTGTATGTCCGTTTCTGTCTATTATAAGGACACTTTCATTTAGTGGGTTTAGGGCCCACCCTAATGATTTCATCTTAGTTTTTACCTTCGTTATGTCTGCAAAGACCCTGTTTTCAAATAAGGTCATATTCTGAAGTTTGGGCTAGACATGATTTTGGGGGAGGGATATGTTTCAGCTCACTTCAGGGAGTGTCCTAGTACTTTCAGTTGCCCCAGGCAAAAGGCCAGGACTTTTTGGAGGCTTAATAGGTGTTACTGTGGCATTCAGGCAGTCACAGGCTATGCAACGGAGCAGTTAGAGAGCATTGATGTGCAAGCAACTGACCACAAGTTTTGGCAGGTGAGTGGGAAGATGCACAAGAAACCTGGAGGTTGGTGTTTCTGGGTTTTTTCCAGCCATTCCATGATATCAGGGTTCTGGGTTGGGGATTCTGCAATTTTTTTTTTTCCTTCATGGTTGCAAGATGGCTGCTGCAGCCCAAGCAGGAATCTTCACATAGTTCCATCCAAAGGTGTGAAAAGTGAGTAAGCAGGGTTGGGATGACCGGAGGGGCGTGTGTATGTGTGTGTGTGTGTAAGCAAGAGAGATTGAGAGAGAGAGAGAGGGAGAGAGAGAGACAGGAGGAGGAGAAAAGAAGAAGAGAGACGATGAGAGGGAAAGGTTGGTCTTTCTATGAAGGAGGAGATATCTTTTCTAGGAAACTTCCCTTTATGTCTCATTGGTCAAGACTGAATCACATGGCCACCCCTAACTGCAAGGGAGGCTGGGAAAGCAAATATTTTTTATTCAGTCTCTACAGACAGAGCCAAGAAAGAAAGAACTGAGGCGAGGCCTCTACCTATGGACAAACAACCCTCCAACTTTTCCAAATAAATTACTAACTAATCCATTATGCTCTTCTATTCTACTACATTCAAGACCTTCACACATCAACCCATGTCAGGGACTGTTTCAGCAGCTTTTGTTTGGAAGACTCATGCTCCAAGATGGGAAGTTTCTGGAGAAACTCTAATAATTCAGTAGCTTTAGTTTTTTTCTCTCCACAGTTAGGACAGTACTGAATTGACATCTTGTCCATAAATATTTGTACATCTGTGACTATATTTTGGTAGGATAGATTTCTGGATGTGTGTTTGCTGTTTTTGAATACCACATACATTCTTGTTGGAAGCTTTTTCTAGGGCTGGGTGAAGATCCCACTTGCTCATCTTCAAACCAACCATAGCCCACAATTTTTAGGGAAAACTGGGCAGTAATGTGCATTTCTCCCACTTCCCACTCAAATCCATTATCTTGGCCTGCTGTGTCTTCCCTGTTTTGGCAGTAAGGTTCACTGACGACTCTAGTGCTGTCGTATACATTATTAATACATCTTCTTATATCACCTACTGTGGCACCAGCTGGGGACAGCAAATACTACAAACATGGCACCAATAAAAAAGAATGTGTAATCAGTCTTTAAAAATTCCTTCTCGACTGCCAAGGGCAGCACATGAGGATGGAAAGTGAGCAGCTGGCTGGTCCTGCTAATTTCAAGGCAGCTTCGCAGTGAAAATGATGGCTGCTTCACCATCAGTCCCTCCCTGACTTCTGGAAAAGGCAGATCTCAGGAGCCCTGGAAGATTTTATGGAGAGGGAGTGCATATCCAATGATAATTTTTTCCTTCCATTTTGTTTTCTGGAAACATAGCACTTATATGATAAAGTGTGCTCATCTTAAATGTGCAGTTTGATGATATTTTACACACATATACACCTATTTTTAATATATATATATTTAATATATTTTATTGATTATGCTATTACAGTTGTCCCATTTCTCCCCCATCATTCCCCTCCACCCTGTACACCCCCTCCCACCCACATTCCCCCCTTTAGTTCATGTCCATGTGTCATAAGTTCTTTAGCTTCTGCATTTCCCACACTATTCTTGCCCTCCCCCTGTCTATTTTCTACCCACCATTTATGCTACTTATTCTCTGTACCTTTTCCCCTCTCTCCTCCTCCCACTCCCCTGTTGCTAACCCTCCACGTGATCTCCATTTCTGTGGTTCTGTTCCTGTTCTAGTTGTTTACTTTTGTTTTAGGTGTGGTTGTTACTATCTGTGAGTTTGCTGACCTTTCACTGTCATATTTTTTATCTTCTTTTTCTTAGATAAGTCCCTTTAACATTTCATATAATAAGGGCTTGGTGACGATGAACTCCTTGAACTTGACCTTATCTGAGAAGCACTTTATCTTCCCTTCCATTCTAAATGACAGCTTTGCTGGATAGAGCAATTTTGGATGTAGGTCCCGGCCTTTCAAGACTTCAAATAGTTCTTTCCAGCCCCTTCTTGCCTGGAAGGTCTCTTTTGAGAAATCAGCTGACAGTCTGATGGGGACTCCTTTGTAGCTGTCTTCTTATCTCTTGCTGCTTCTAGAATTCTCTCCTTCATTTGAATCTTGGGTAATGTAATTATGATGTGCCTTGGTGTGTTCCTCCTTGGGTCCAACTTCTTTGGGACTCTTTGAGCTTCCTGGACGTCCTGGTAGTCTATTTCCTTTGCCAGATTGGGGAAGTTCTCTTTTATTATTTGTTCAGATAAGTTTTCCACTTGTTGCTCTTCCTCTTCCCCTTCTGGTACCCTTATAATTCGGATGTTGGGACATTTAAAGATGTCCCGGAGGTTCCTAAGCCTCTCCTCATTTTTTTGAATTCTTGTTTCTTCTTTGTCTTCTGTTTGGTTGTTTCTTTCTTCCTTCTGGTCCACTCCATTGACTTGAGTTCCAGTTTTCCTCCCATCTCTATTGGTTCCCCATGTGTTTTACTTCATTTCACGTATTGTAGCCTGCATTTTTTCATCTAATTTGTGAGCAAAATCAACCAATTCTGTGAGCATCTTGATGACCAGTGCTTTGAACTGTGCACCTGATAGGTTGGCTCTTAGTCGCTTAGAGGAATTGTCTCCGTGGCTCTGATTTGTTCTCCATTTTGAGCCATTTTTGGTGTTTTATTTTTTTGTTTTGTTTTGGTTTTGGTCTGGTCGTGGCTGTTATATAGTGAAGGGTGGAGCCTTAGGTGTTCCCCAGCGCGGGGCAGCCCAGTCGCTGGGTTGTGATGCTTTATGTGGGGGCAGGATCTGAGAGGGAACAATGGCGCATGCTCCTCTCTCTCTTGAGTTCCCGTCCTTGTTCCTTCCACCCCTTCCCCTTCGCCTGGATTATCTGCGCGCATGAATGTGTGACGACCTGGTCAGCCAGCCGCCTTGCGCAGCCTCATTGGGTCTGCACAGTTGCCACCCATGCGACAGTGCCGCCTGTGGGCCTGCCAGCTGCCTGCACACTTGGGAACAGCCAGCCACTGCTGCCTGTGTTCCCGGGTCCGCACCTCCACTTTTTCCTGCTGTGACTCTGCCCCTCTTACTGGTCTGGATGAATGGTTGTTGGACTTCCTTACAGTTCAATGTTCCATTAGCTCTGGTTGTTTTCTTGAACAAGAATTCTAAATATTTGTTGTCCTTAATTTTGGTTGTGAGAGGAGGCACAGTGTGTCCACCTATACCTCCATCTTGGCCAGAAGTCTAAATATATTTTATTGATTATGCTATTACAGTTGTCCCATTTCTCCCCCATCATCCGCTCCACCCTGCACACCCCTTCCCACCCATATTTACCCCCTTTAGTTCATGTCCATGTGTCATAAGTTCTTTAGCTCCTACATTTCCCATACTATTCTTGCCCTCCCCCTATCTATTTTCTACCCACTGTCTATACTACTCATTCTCTGTACCTTTTCCCCCTCTCTTCTCCTCCCACGCCCCTGTTGCTAACCCTCCATATGATCTCCATTTCTGTGGTTCTGTTCCTGTTCTAGCTGTTTGCTTAGTTTGCTCTTGTTTTAGGTGTGATTGTTAATAGCTGTGAGTTTGCTGTCTTTTCACTGTCATATTTTTGATCTTCTTTTTCTTAGATAAGTCCCTTTAACATTTCATATAATAAGGACTTGGTGATGATAAACTCCTTGAACTTGACCTTATCTGAGAAGCACTTTATCTTCCCTTCTATTCTAAATGACAGCTTTGCTGGATAGAGCAATTTTGGATGTAGGTCCCTGCCTTTCAAGACTTCAAATAGTTCTTTCCAGCCCCCTCTTGCCTGGAAGGTCTCTTTTGAGAAATCAGCTGACAGTGTGATGGGAACTCCTTTGTAGGTGACTGTCCCCTTATCCCATGCTGCTTCTAGAATTCTCTCCTTCATTTGAATCTTGGGTAATGTAATTACAGTGTGCCTTGGCATGTTCCTCCTTGGGTCCAACTCTTTGGGACTCTCTGAGCTTCCTGGATGTCCTGGAAGTCTGTTTCCTTTTCCTGATTGGGGAAGTTCTCCTTTATTATTTGTTCAAATAAGTTTTCCACTTGTTGCTCTTCTTCTTCCCCTTCTGGGACCCCTATAATTCGGATGTTGGGATGTTTAAAGATGTCCTGGAGGTCCCTAAGCCTCTCCTCATTTTTTTGAATTCTTGTTTCTTCTTTGTTTTCTGTTTGGTTGTTAGTTTCTTCCTTCTGGTCCACTCCATTGATTTGAGTCCCAGTTTTTCTTCCATCTTCGTTGGTTCTCCATGCGTCTTCCTTTATTTCACGTGTTGTAGCATGTATTTTTTCATGTAATTTGTGAGCAAAATCAACCAATTCTGTGAGCATCCTGATCACCAGGACTTTGAACTGTGCATCTGATAGGTTGGCTATCTCTTCATTGCTTAGAGGAATTGGCTCTGAGGCCTTGATTTGTCTTCCTGTTTGAGCTTTTTTTTTTTTTGGTCTGGTCACAGTTGTTATGTAGTGAGGGGTGGAGCTTTAGGTGTTCCCCGGGGCAGGGCAGCCCCCTCGCTGAGTTGTGACACTGTTTGTGGGGGCGGGGTCCTAGAGGGAACAATGGCAACTGCCCCACTTTCTCCTGGATTCCCATCCTTTCCGCTGCTTTTCCTTCACCTGGTTTATCTGCACGCGCGAATGTGGGACCACCTGGTCAGCCAGCCGCCTTGTGCGGCCTCACTGGGTCTGCACAGTTGCCACCCCGTGCCCCCGGTCCAACAGCTGCCACCTGTGGGCTTGCCAGCCGCTTGCACACTTGGGAACCACCAGCCACTGCCGCCTGTGTTCCCAGGTCCACACCTCCACTTTTTCCTGCCACGACTCTGCCCCTCTTATTGGTCTGGATGAATTCTTGTTGGACTTCCGTACAGTTCAATTTTCTATTAGTTCTGCTTGTTTTCTTGTTTCTAAATCTTTGTTGTCCTTAATTTTGGTTGTGAGAGGAGGCACAGTGTGTCCACCTATGCCTCCATTTTGGCCGGAAGTCCTAGCTGTTTTTTGAATTCTTGTTTCTTTCTTGTTTTCTGTTTGGTTGGTTGTTTCTTCCTTCTGGTCCACTCCATTGATTTGAGTCCCAGTTTTCCTCCCATCTCTGTTGGTTCCCTGTGCGTTTTCCTTCATTTCATGTATTGTAGCCTTCATTTGTTCATCTAATTTGTGAGCAAATTCAACCAATTCTGTGAGCATCCTGATCACCAGTGTTTTGAACTGTGCATCTGATAGGTTGGCCATCTCTCTGTTGTTTAGATGAATTGGCTCTGGAGCTTTGATCTGTTTTCCGGTTTGAGCCATTTTTTTTTTTTTGTTTGTTTTTTTGGCCTGATCATGGCTATTACACAGTGAGAGGCGGAGCCTTAGGTGTTCCCCAGGGTGGGGCAGCCTAGTCTCTGGGTTGTGATGCTGTATGTGGGGGTAGGGTCCGAGAGGGAGCAATGGTGCTTGCTCTACTCTCTCTTGTATTTCAGTCCCTTCCGCCACTTTCCACAAGCAAATTGGGCCCTTCTGGTGCTGATTTCCATGTGGGTGGGCTTGTGTACTTCTGGGACCCTGTGGGTCTCTCCAACGAACTCTCCTGTGAGGCTGGGAGTCTCCCGGCACCTCAACCCTCACAAGTGTTTTCAATCAGTGTTTTTAGGTTTTATTTCCTGGTCCTGGGGCCCTGGGTTGTGAGATCTGTCTCTCCCTATTTTCGCCTGGGTTATCTGCACGCGATTGTGGGACCGCCTGGTCAGCTAGCCACCTTGCGCGGCCTCACTGGGCCTGCCCATTGCCACCCTGCGTCCAGGTCCTCCAACCTCCACTTTTTCCTGCCGAGACTCCATCCCTCTTACCGGTCTGGATGAATGGTTGTTGGACTTCCATACCATTCAATTTTCTGTCAGTTTTGCTTGTTTTCTTGTTTCTAAATCTTTGTTGTCCTTAATTTTGGTTGGGTGAAGAGGCATAGTGTGTCCACCTACACCTTCATGTTGGCCAGAAGTCCCGACACTGAAGGTTCTTAAGAAAGGGAGTGGTATGATCAGGCTAGTTTGTGACCATCATATCCAAGCCCTTAGCTGAGTGTAGGGTCCATGTCTCATCAAGCAGAGTTTACACTCACCCACAAAATTCTTCTCAGGAGAGAAAGTGCTGACCATTCTTGTGAATTTCTGAGTTATGCCTTGGAACTGGAGGTCTCCGCAGAAACATGTACATGAATGTTCATAGCAGCATTATTCATAATAGCTGAAGAGTGGAAACACCCCAAAATTTTCGTGAACTGATGAATACTAGTTATTGCACAACATTGTGAATATGTTAAAAATCACTGAATTGTGCATTTTAAGATGGTGAATACTATGGTATGTGAATCATATATTAATAATAATAAAGCAATAATAAAATACTCTTATTTGCAATGACGCAAGGAGCATTGTCAGGGCCAAGGTTGATTGTTTGTTTCCACGGCCCAAGCCTGATTCCATTCTGTTCAGACTTTGTCTATCTGAGTAGGATACGTTCATGTCATACCTTAAAAATCCCAAATTACTAGTCTTATGTGCTTTCAAAGAGAAACGTACCTTTATCCAGGAGGTGGTTGCACAGTGGTGAATCACTGGGTGGAATCTTTGCTCTGCCGCTCCTCAGCTGTGTCTCAGTTTTCCCATATGACAAATGTGGTTGGTAATAATGGTATTGATCTTACAAGGTTGCTGACAGGGGAAAATGAATTAATACAAGTGACGTATTTTGTAGTATGTTTGCTGGCAGCAGTGCTCAGTAAACATTTCCCAGTCTCTTTCTGAGTTCTTAGGGACCTCCTTCTGGACCCTGATTCAAGGTCTTTGAGGTTGGGTGTGTCTGTAGCTATCCCATCCTGGTTGTCTAAGAGATAAATGGTAATATCTGGCTTATGCTGTTGTCCAGGTGAGAGGAAGAAACCCCCCCAGGTTTTGATGACACCAGGATCAGCCTTTGTTCATTGAGTCATAACTATTTTCAATTCCACAGCTCTGATTTTGAGCACAATATAAGTAAAGCTTAAAAAGATCTGATGGTACAAGGGCCACATAGTAATCATAGTGAGTTTTAATATTCAAATTAGAATTTGAATGAACTTGGATAATCAAAAACTTTTCAATTCTGCTCCCCATTCTCTGCTAGGTCTCCTCAAGGCTGAATAGCTTTGAATGGCCATAAATTTGCATAATAGCTCCTATAAAGCTAATCACTTTAGGTCTGGAAGCTATTTTTGCCTGGGGCTATTACAGTCTTTCACTGTGTCCCTAGCTGCTATATAAAATCAGAAGAATTGGGGATTTTTTTTTTTTGTTTGAGTGAGGGGTGTTGAAGAGTCTAGCTAGGGACTCCTGGGGCATGGAAGGATGGACCAGCCTTCTGGACATGCTCCAGGTGGCATCAGAGTGTGCTCCACTTGCCACTTTGGGGTGCACTGGGGAGGGGACAGATTCCAGAGGACACTAGAGGAGGTCTGTAATATGGTCTTATATGTTATTTGGGAAAAATTTCCTGAGTCTGTCTTGGAAGGAGTCACTGGCTGATTCCCTTTGAGTTGGTGAGTGCCAGGTAGCCAAAGAAACCTGGTGAGATTTTCCTCCCATTTTTGTCTCTTTTCCAGATACTTCAGGTCTTTTATGAGCCCCAACCACTGGATAGTGATCACTCTGTTTCTATGCTTCTTGAGTTTATACAATTTAAATAATCTGAGCCTTGAAAATCTATATGTTTCAGTAATGGAGGGAGGTTTATTTTAATTGGAATTTTGTTTTCACCAGCCAATACATTCAAATGGTACAAAATTTAAAAGGCATAGAGGGGTCACTATATACTGAATGTACCCCTCGCTCCCGAATTCATTCATACTTTGAAATTGTAATCCCTGATGTGATGGTATTAGGAGGTAGGGAGGTGCCCATTTGGGAGGTGATTAGATCATGAGGGTGGAGCCCTCTTAATGCCCTTATAAAAGAGACCCTAGAGAGCTCCCTGGCACCTTCTATTCTGTGAGGACATAGAGAAAACACCAGCTGTAGATCAGGAAGCAGGTCCTCACCAGGTACTGAGTCTGCCAGAACCTTAATCTGGACTCCTCAGCCTCCAGAACAATGAAGAATGAGTTTCTGTTGTTATAAACCACACAGCCTATGGTATCTTGTTACAGCAGCCGGAATGGGCTAAGCCGGGGGTACACGTTGAAAAGTCACCCTTCCATCTCTTTTCCTTTGCTGCCAGTTCTTCCCACAGGCAAACTCTATTATCAGTTTCCAGGCTTCTACCAGAAAGTATATCTGTTTTATACAGATGTATTTCTATCTATGCTACCCATCTGCTCTAAATGATAGCTCACTATAAACACTGCTGTACACCCTGCTTTTTCCATTTCAATTATATATTGGTGTCTTATTGCTGCTATAACAAATTACCACAAATTTAGTGTTTAAAACAATGCTAATCAATTTTTGTACATACTGGAGGCCTGAAACCCCAAATGGGTCTCACTGGGCTAAAAATGTACTTGTTTTCTTGCCTTTTCTAGCTTCTAGAGGCCACTTGCTTTCCTAATCTCTTGGCCTCTTTCTTCATTTTTGAAGCCAGCAGCATAACATCTTGAAATACCTCTCTGACTCTTATTGTAAGAACTCTTGTGATTGCATTGGAGTCAACTGGACAATCCAGGCTAATTTGATTAAAAATTATTTAACTTAATCACACCTGCAAAAGTCTCTTTTGTCATGTAAGATAACATATTCTTAGATTCTAGGGATAAGAACATGGACATCTTTTGTGTGGGGGTGCATTATTCTGCCCATTATAATTTATCTTAGAGATTGTCTTATGTTAGGGCACAGAGTGTTCCTTTCCTTTTATCAGCTGTGTATATACTCTTCCATTTTTTGGATGTGCCGTAATTTACTTAGCCAATCCCCTCTTGATGAACACTTAGCTTGTTTCCAGCCTCTTGCTCTTATAACTAGTGCTGCAAGGAGTAACACTTTATTTAACACCTTTGCTAGTATATCTGATGAATTTCAAGAGATGGAATTGCTGAGGCAAAGGGTGTGTATACCTGTAATTTTATTAGATATTGTCAAATTGCTCTAAGAGTGCTTAAAATTTGTTATAGAATATTTCAAATGTATAAAAATAGAATGGTTTCATGCATGCTCTATACCCATCATGCAATTCAATAATAACAATTACCAACTCGTGGCCAATCTTCTTTTGTCTACACCCAGCCACCCCATATACTCCTTTCCCTACCAAGCACCTCAATTATTTAGAAGCAAAACCAGACTCATACATTCCAAAGGAGAAATTTAACAGTTTTGAGTACGACTGCATCTGTTAAGGAGGTTCTTGAACCAGGACTGAACTGAGAGGAGAATCTTTCACAGATCTTATGTTTGGAATACCTGTGTCCCTCGGGAAGTGACCCTTCATCTGGGAGAGGCTGGGTGCCTGCCATCTACCATCTGCCTGACTCACCCTACCCACTGGAGACAGTTCCTTTTCACCCAGAGGGTGATCTCAGAAATGAGCATTGCACTGCAGAAAGCTGAATGGTTGGGAATGAGCTGACTCAGCCAGCTGCTTTGGAACTCTGACACTGAGCGAGAGCCCAAAAACAATAAAAAAGTACTTTTGACCCGCTGTATCTGAACATTATCAACAAATGAGAGCCTTCACTGTAGCAGCACCAGAACTTTGATATTATGCCTTATCAAAATTTCACACCACTTTTCTGAGAGTAATAGAAAAGGATCCAAGTAGGGATGGGCTTTGAAGGGAGACCGGGTCTGTAGGGAGGAGGAGGTTTTTATCCACCACTCATATCCCAACAGAGTATGTACTTTTTCTTAGAGAACTGCAGGGCATAGCATCTATAACAGTGTAATTGGTTTGATAATTATATTATCTCCCTTCAAAGCCATGAATGTTATCACCTTGGAGTGCTGGGGCCTTTTTGATCACCGAATCTAACAAAACATACCAGGGAAGCAGGCCAGGTGATGTTGTGCCCAATTTCAAGATAGGGAAAAAGAAGGCACCAAAATGTGAAAGCACACAGAAAAAAAATCATTCCTGAAATCCACTCCCTGCCCTCCCATTCTAGCGGTGATTATTACCAGCGATTCCCAAGGGCTTCTCCCTGCCTTCACCTCCACAGCCACCAACATGCTCCAGGCCCTCATCTCTCCTGAGTTATTATAGCACCTTCTGGCTGGTCCTTCTGCTTCTATAACAAACCTCCATGCAGCGGTCAGAATGTCACTCCTGTGCTCACAGCTGCCCAGTGGCTCCATCTCACTGGGGCAAAGCAAAGTCTCCCACCATCTGCTACTGCGCCCTCCCTCACCTGTTCCTGGTGATCCTGCAACAATCCAAGCCTTAGGGCACTCACTCTTGCTGTTCCCTCCACATGGAATGCTCCTCCCCTAAGAATGCTGCTGGGCTTGACCTTGGCCTTCAGGGAATACTTTAAGGAAGCCTTCCAGCTAAGAATGCAACCTATCCTCGGCACTCCTTATTCCCTTTCTTGCTTTACTTTCACCTTAGCACTTATAACTAACTAGCCAACCAACCAACTCTGTAACTATAAAATATGTTTATGTGTAATGTCTTAAAATATAGTTATATACCTTATATACATATATTATTATATTACTATATCCTAGTTAGATATAACTATATATTAAGATATTCCATACATGATATATTAATAACACACATTAATATATTAACTTGTTTGTTGGCTGTCTTCTTCAACTAGATTGTAGGTGCTACAAGGCCCACAATTTTTGTTTGTCTTGCTCACTACTGTATCCTCAGTGCCTGAGGTGGTACTGGCACATAGTATGTCCTCAATCATTTTTAAAAGAAGATTTTATTTATTTAACTTTAGATAGAGGGGAAGGGAGGGAGATAGAGAGGGACAGAAACATCAATGTGTGGTTGTCTCTCATGCGCCCCCTACTGGGGGCCTGGCCTGCAATCCAGGCATGTGCCCTGACTGGGAATTGAATCAGCAACCCTTTGGTTCACAGGCCAGCACTTGATCCACTGAGCCACACCAGCTAGGGCCCCTCAATCATTTTTTTGAGAGCTGAGTAGGTCCAGGGTTGATTAAGGAAATCTAATCACATCCCAGAGTGGACAGGCCGTTGTTCTCCCAAGAGCAGTGGTTTAGGCACCTTATTTTTGTTCATTTGATTTTTTAAGAGTGTAGTATCAAAAAAGAAAGATTGTATAGTATCTCAGAGTTTAGATGGATTTTTGTTTTATTGATCAACGTTATTTTCCCTGTTGTTGCATCTGGGTCATAACAGTGTCCTCAGCCCTAAAATTTTTGTTTCTATCTCTTTTCCCACACGTTGGTAGCATGGGGAGGGTTTCACCAGTCCCTGCCCTGCCAGGCCCTGAATCAGACACCACCATTGTAAAGAAACTCCATCAGAAATTCAAGTGGTTCCTGGAAGACCAAAAAAAAAGTGTGAGTGGGAATCAGTGCACATGATTCCCTGAGTTCACTCTTGCCACACAGCACTAACTTACATGGTGGCTCTTAGAAAGGGCCTTGTATGTGTGGGGTCCTACCGCAGGAACAAGTCTGAACTTTTCCCCTTGATATATGATAAGATAAATGGCCTGGAAAGCTAAAGAGAGATAAATACACAATCCAGTCCCATCATTTTCTTTTACACATGTGCGTGCATTACCTTACATTCTCATCACTTTATTTTCTTTTTCTCAATTGTAACCTGCTGCCAACGTTAAAATAAAATTAAAGTATTGAGATGGCTTAGTGATTAATTTTTAATTTCTGTCTGGATACTCAGCATGAGGAAAGAGCTGCTCAAATGATTGTTTATCTCTGTCTTTGGACAAGTTTGCAAGTGTGTGCACACTCACTACTCTGCCACCTCCACCCCAGTAACACATAGTTGCATCTTCCATGGTTGTGTTGCTGAATAATTCAGCTGTGTTTAGCTCTGCAGAAGAAAGAGGCATGTCAATTCTTATCAATTACAGGTAGCAATAAAAGTAGGGATAGAATAAGCAACTGCTGCCTCTTAGAATAACATAATGAAAGCAAAAGCCAAGTAGCTAAAGAATCCATATAAAAAGAGGCATAATGCACAGTTTTATTGTTAATCAGTGATAAATATTTAGTAATTCCTGTTGTGATCTCCCATTTAACTCATGAATTACTCAGAAGTATATTTAAAATTTTCCATATGTATGTTGTGTTTAGCTATTTTTTTTTTTACTGATGATTTCTAATTTTGCCGCACTATGGCCAGAAACTGGGGTCAGTACAATGCCAATTATGTAGTGGATTATGCTGAGCTTTCCTTTATGGACTAATATGTGATAATTTTTGTTTACAAATGTGCCACATATGCTTAAAAGCATTTTGGATTATCTGTTTTTAAGGAGAGAATTTTAATTTTTAAATATGATTGACCTCAAAAATAAAAGTTATTTTCACCAGCAAAAAATGGGTTTATTCAGAAATAGCAGAGAACTGCAAATCAGGATGAGCATGGTATAGCAAAAACTACAGGCAAGGCTAGCAAACAAAGGCAAGAGCAGTTAATTTATAGCAAAAAAGGAGGGAGTCGGTGGAGGTGTTTTGAACAGAAAGTCCATTGGAGGAAAGCGAGAGTTCAGATTGGTGATGATTTCTCATTGGCTGAGTTGCAATGGTTCTCATTGGCTGGAATTGTTGCTGGGCAAGGAGAAAATCTCCCTTCCTCCTGCTGGATACTAAAGTAGAGACACTTCTTATTGGGGAAGCAAGGTATATCTCTTTTTGTTGGGTCTATAATTGATGTTTCTTCCTGTTGGAATATGCAATTCATGTGGAGTAGTAGTGCCTGAGAGCTTCTCCTTTAGGCCTCCCAACACCATTTTAAATGAGGTTTCTTTTATTCAATTTCATAGTAAATAATCAAGGTTACCAGTGTAATTGAAGTGTAACTTCCTTTTCTGTCTGCTAGATCTCTCTAAACCTTATGTATGAGTCAGGGTAACACGAGACGATGCTGCTGTGACTAATAAACCCTGAAAATGCTGAGATTTCACAAAACAACCATTTATCTGTCATCCATGATACAGTCCAGTGCAAATCAGGGGCTCCTTGGTGGCCCTCCCCCTACAGTGTTTCAGAGACCTGGGAGGTTTCCTTCCTGTAATTCTGCCATCTTAGAGTTTTTCACCTGTGGCCACAGGATGGGAAAAAGAGGAAGTATGGAGAACTTATACTTAATTATCTTAGTCCAGAGGTCACATGTGATTTCTTACATTTCTATTGGTGGAAATGCACTTACATGGGTCCAGTGTAACCACAAGGGATGCTGGGAAATGTTGTCTTCCTGCATGTCCAGGAAGAGAAATGGTGTGGTGAATATGGTATTGTGCCTCACACAGTGAGAACATGCTTAACATTTCTTATTCTTATTGGGGATTTGTCAGTCTTTCCATGTAGACTCAGTTTTTTGCTTACACAGTTCCAGGCTATGTTATTTGGTATATTCAGCTTGATGATTATTTTATCTTCTTGGCGCAGTAACCATGATTTTCATTAGTATGAATGAAAAGTATTTGATGGAATGATGGGGTCATGGAATGGTACTTCTTTTGGAGGCCTTGAAGACCCTCCTACTCCTCCATTTTATAGGCAAGAACAACTGAGTCCTAGAAATAGGAGGTCATTGGCCCCACTAATTGTTGGCAAAATTGAGACCAACATTGCAACAGCTTTGCCTTTCTGCCATCATGTTCTTCCTCTATCTTTACTTATTTGTAGTTTTTCCTCACAATCTCCTAGTGCTAGGTACATAAAGATAGTGATTAATCTGAGTGTCTCAAGAAAGTCCTCTCCAGGTTGGCATTGGGAACGAGAAATCTCAGTGGATAAAAAAACATTAAGTAGTAACACTTTGTGAATGGCTTTCAAATTAGTCCCTTACCCCTTTTCCCCCTTTTTTCCTGAAGCACAGTTGCAGGAAACACATTAACTTGAGATGAAACACATATTAGAGAAAGGCTCTCTCCATAGCATTATCTATTATTCTAATGAGCATGAAAAAGGGGAGAGGGGATGCTCTCTCTCTAGCTATTATTGCCTCCACTATAGAGTTGACATACACAAGCTCATTATTGCATTATGTTTTATTCAACAAAATAACTTTAATGTTGTAGCTTAAATTGAATTTGCTAAAACATCTTCATCTCCAGCATAATGTGCCTCAAGTGTCTTCTTGGTGCCTGCCTTTTCTCCAGAATTATAGTGCTGAAGCTATGGAAATGGTGAAATTATATGCAATCTGCAAAACAAGGTGGCTATAACATGGTAATTGGCCTTGCACATAATTAAAGGAACATTTTCTCATCAGAGCTGTTCCATCGCGGACCCAAAGGCTATCATTGTACAAATCATCCACTTAGGAAAACCTTTATTCCTAGTAGACTCTAAAAATCTGGTTATGCAAACAGATTTGCTTATTCAGTAACATTAACGGCTCCTCACAGTTAAAAAATAATCAAGGTGATTGACCTATAATCTGCCTCCTCTGTGACCAAGTGTCATTTTTATTTTGATGGTTGGGAACTTTTTGACTGCGAAAATTATTCACAGCTGGCATCAGAACCCAAGGAAGAAAATCTCAAAAACCAACAACCTGTGTATTTCCAGCCTGTTAATCAAAAGAAAATAACTTCAACTGGATTAGGGTCTTGTACCTGGTAGAAAGGCTCTTACAGACAATGGAATTGGATTATTAGATGTAACACCCTCTTGAATCAGTTCAGATGCTTGATTGATAGACACTTGCTGGAAAATTGCTTCAGTGTCTGTACAATAGCGGAACTTCTGTTTTTTATTTTTAATTTTTAAAAAGCAGCATTACATGTTTTGAGAACTTTCAGAAGTTATTTTTATACATGATCTTTAGAAATGGTCCTGAATAACTCTTACTAAGAAAACTTCCAATCAGTGTTTTTTGGGAAGATGTCTGATGGTTGGTTGGTTTTAATTATGAATCTCTCCCCTTCATTTGTTCCCTAGGTTCTATTCTTACTTCTCCATGCCTTTTTTATGGGGTGGTGGGATCACCTACTCCCAAGGTCCTTACATCTTGTTATTGACATTCTAGAACTCTCTGTATGACTCTGCTTTGTCATATCCAACTGCTCACTGGTCCTATGTACTTGGATGCCACTCTTGAACTTGATCTTAGCTTGTCCTTCCTCTCCTGATTTCCTCTTCTGCCTGGGTTCATGATGCAACTCACCTCATGATCCACCAAGCTTCCAGAAACCTTAGATGTTATCCTGTATTCCTCCTCCTTCCTTAGTCCAATTAGTCTACCTCTCCTTTCCATCCATACCACCACAGCCTCGGTCCAGCCGATCATCTTGTCTCATTTGGGTTATTCCAGCCTCCCACCTGGTCTCCTTGCTACTTATCCATCCTCTGAAGCCAGACTTTTCTTTTTATAGCACAAAGATGATTGTTACTCCTCTACTTAATGACACCTCCTGACTCCCTTTGTCTACAGGATAAACATGGCTGTCAAGAATCATTATGATTTGGATCCAACTTATTTCTGCATTCTTCAGCTCTTACTCTTACAACTATATAAATTTCTTTCATCTCCTCAAATGCTCCTTCAGCTCTCAGTCTTTGCACATGTTCTTTCCTCTGTTTGGAGCAATCTTCCACCCTCTTCCTTATTCACCTGGATGACTCCTATCACCTTCTAGTCTTCAACTTAAAGGTTGTTTGATGGGGAAAGTCTTTCTGATCACCTAATACTAGATTAGGTGCCCCTTTCATGTGTTCCTCCTGGCCTATGTGAACACTCATCCTAGCACCGAGAGTCATGAATGATTTTGTAATGGTTTATTTCCCTCATGAAATGCAAGACTCATCGAGGAAAGGGCCCATGGGGGTTCAGTGTTGCACTTCCAGTTCCTGACATTTGACAAAGCTTATGTTGTTTCCCACATACCGTGTGGTCTGCTTTAGGGCTGTGCACTCAAGTTCTGATGCTGGGGAATGGCCTTCCTAGTGTTCCTTCTGAGTTGGCTTGGAGAAAACCCAGTAGGCACTTTCCAAAATATGAAACAAAAGGTTAACATACACCTGAAGTTCTTCGATTTCAGGATGAATTAGGATCCCCTGGGAAGTTTGTTACAAATGTTGACTCCTGTGAGCCATTTTTAAAGAGTCAATGAATGAGTTGTGCCCTCCTCAAAATTACCCAGAATCCAGGCCCTCTTCAGCACCTGTCTGGACTGAAGCTCTGTCAATTCCCACCTGAATCACTGCAGTATCTCCTTGCTGGTATCCTCCTGCTTCTGCCCTTGTCCTCCCAGAGTCTATTCTCCTTGAGCAGCTGGAGCGATCCTTTTAAACAGAATTCAGGTCACATCAGTTCTCTGTTCAGGACCCTCCAGTGTCCCCTATCTCACAAGGTCTCCTATGACCTGACCCCCTAACTGCCTCCTCTCTGTTCTCATGTGCTACCATTCTCCTCATCACTCCCTCTGCTCCAGCTGCCATGGTCTTTTCTTTGTTCCATGATCAAACCAAGTGTGCCCCTGCCTCCTGGCCTTGGTACTTGTCCCCTCTACCTGGAACACTGCTCCCCCAGACATCCATATTGCTCGCTCTGTCTCTCCCTTCAGCTCTCTCACCACTCAGGGGGCCTTTCGTAGATTCCCTGTCTGAAATGGTGATGCCCACACTTCCTCCCATACTTCCTATCCTTTTCCTTGCTTTTTTTCTCCTTCATTTTCATCTGAAATGCACACGCATTTAAAGTTTTTATCTTATTTATTTTCAGTTCCTCCTACTAGACTATCAGTTCTATGAGAGCAGAATTTTTGTCTGTTTTGTTCACTGCTGTATCTCCAGTACCCAGGACGGTGCTTGGCACATAGTGAGTATCCAAAGTATCTGTTAAATGAATAGTTAAACTGGAATCTGTATTTTTTTATTGTGGTAAATACACATAACATAAAATTTATCATTTTAACCATTTGAAAGCATACAGCTTAGTACATTCACTATGTTGGGCAACCATCACTGCAGCTTTTATTTATTTTTTTTTCTAGAGCTTTTCCATCACTTCAAAAAGAAATTCCACACCCATTCACAGTCACTCTTCACTCCCTCCCCAGCCCCTGGCAACACTAGTCTGCTTTCTGTCCCTGTGGCTTTGCCTGTTTTGGATATTTTATATAAATAGAATCACATAATATGTGATCTTTTGGGCCTGATTTCTTTCACTTAGCAAAATGTTTTTTAAGGTTCACCAATATACAGGAACCTGCATTTCTAAGAAGCCTAGAGATTCTAAAGCAAATGGTCTGAGCACCTCATACCTCCTCCCAAATCTCTCTACCTGCCCCCACATCCCTCTGTCTGATAGCTTCCCAGGCATCCCTGTGATTCCCCTCTGCTTTCCCACTGATACTCTCTCAAGTTGCATCTTGCTCTGAATCCTTGGGCTTCTGCCCACACTGTCTGTCTTGGGAGGAAGAGCCATGTGCTTTCCACGGACACGTGCTTTTCACACCTCTTCTCTCTCACACCCATTTTTACTCTCTCACCTGCTTTATTTCTCCTATAAGGCCACCAACCTGTATCCCCCTCCCACGCCTGAAGTGGGTGACTTCTTTTTGCATCGTATTAACAGAATGATTTCAAGTACAGGTTTTGGGGAAAGAAATAATGATTTTTGAGTCCCAGCTTTAGGGGACTCGAGCAAGTGAGTGCACTAGCTATGTGACCTTGGATTAGTTACTTAACGTCTGAGATCTGTTTTACTTCTGTAAAGTGGGAATTGCAATGGTGGCCAACTCACAGGTCTCCCAGGAGGATGAAATAAGCTAATTCTCAGTGCCACCTTCCACGCTTGTTGATGTTAATATTAACCGATTGCCAGATCCAAATCCACTGCAGTGCTTTTGCTGATGCCACTGGAAATCAGTTTCCAAGTTCCCAACTACCGAACCAGATTACAAACAAGGGGTTATCCCACAGCTTTGGAAAAAAGATTTCAACCCTTCACAGTGAGTCTAAGATGCTGAACTGAAATCCACCCTGACACCTCCTGCTTTCTCATCTAAGTTCAGCGTCAACTGGAGACTTGCAGGGCAGGGCTAGTGACCACTTAGGGAGCAGTGATGCTTTGAAAAGGCAGCTGAGAATTGTGTTGTTGATGGATGGCACTCAGAGTGCAAATTAACTCTGACAGAGAAACTCACCCCGCTGGGGAAAATGTGCCCAAGGCTGGCAGCCATGCTAGAATGGAGGGTTTTTCCTGTGGGCTCTCATAAGCGCAAACAGCCAGAAAGGTTTGCTTTCTGAGCTAAGCGGAACCGTGTTCCTCACTGCACGTTGCAGCAAATGTTTATTCCTGTTGCATTGATTAAAAGTGCTTACAGAAGAGGTTTGAAGGGAGTGGTGACAGCGTGAGTTATGGCTCTGCCGGCTGCCAGTGGAGCTGGCTGCTCTGCACGGCTGTGCAAGGGTGTTTTGAAAAGTGGCTGGGCCCATCAGGACTGACTGAGTGTAAATGATGCTGCCACAACATCTTGTAGCCTGATAGGGGCTGTATTTGCAGAGCCCAAACCAGGAATCTTGTTCAGACAGGTAAATAAGCTTACTTCCCTGCCTCCTCTGCTGAACCCCATCTGCTCTTTGCCCAGGTCTGTATCCAGCAGTGCTTTTGGCAACAGTGTGACCCAGTGCCCTCTCTCCTTGCAACTGCCTCTCAGCAGGGGCTAGGAGGAAATCCTTGATGAAATCAATTATAGGACTATTTGGAGGGCTCTGGCTAGCCCTCAAGGTGTTTGGATTTTTAAATTGGTTACTAGTTATCTCAAATGAGTTTCTAATTAGCAGAGCTTTAGGCATTGTAAGGAAATGAAGTGTAAATATGTAAATATTGTGAGGAAAGACTCTCTCCCCTATGCTTGCCCCCATTCTCCCTCCTCTGCCTGCCCCATGAATGGCTTTTACTTATCTTGGTTTCCTTTCTTTGAGTCTAGCCATTTTTCTAAAATTTCAGTGAGGGTCTCTGGGGGTGACTTGCTGCAGGTGATTATTTTTAAGTCAGGTTTGTAAATTAGGACAGCTCGGTGAAGTCATGCAATATACTCTTTGCTGCGGCAGACTGTGTTCTTTGAGAAGATGGCCACAATAATATTTCCCATCCTATGGATTCTTCTAGAAGCTTGTCACAGCCCCATGGAGAGGTGGAGTACAGTTCCCCTCCCTTTGAATCTGTTTCCACAAATAAAACGTGGTGGCAGTGGCTCTCTGTGACTTTGGAGGCTGTTAGAAAAGCCTGTGCAGCTCCCTCCTGGTTCTCTTTACAAGTTCACACTTTGAATGCAGCCACTGTGCTGTGCAGAAGCCCACGCAGCCCATAGCAAGGCCCACCTGGAGAGGACCCGCCGCCCACAGCCCTGGCAGCTCTCAGCTGACACTGGCACCAACTCTCCAGCTGTGGAATGAGCCATTTGGAGAGGGGTCCCTTTAGCCCCCACTCAAAATGTGACGGGATAGTAAGAAGCTTGGAAAATTCCTGGGCAAGTGGAATGGGGAAACTAAGACAAGAAAATGAAAGAAGGCCAAACAGTTTGAGCAACTTACAGCCAGCTGGTGAATTGCAAGACCTCATCTCCCCTAACTGAGGATACTTGATAGTGAATGGTTCATACCTCTTCTCCCTAACCAGAGAATAAATGGCTTAAGTCTCCCTGGTCTAGGAAAATAGAGAACAGAGACCCAATTAATATCATTTGTGCCGGCTAACCCAAGGACAGATGAAGTCGGAGGAACAAAAAACAAACAAACAAACAAATAAACAAAACCATTAAAAGGCAGACAGAGTCAAGATAAAAGTAAAACAGTAACAGACCAAAGAATATTCTCAAAGAATATCCCCCATACACTCATTTTTACACATCAGCATATTAAAAATGCAACTGGAAAGCTAGTGAATATCCTTTTTAAAATTAATTTTAATTTTTAAATTGTTGTTCTATTACAGTTGTCCCAATTTTCCTCCAATGCTCTCCCCTGCCCCGCTACCCCCCACTCCCACAGTCAGTCCCCACCCTGTTGTCCCTGTCCATGGGTCACTTATACCTCTTCCTTGGATAGACCCTTTCCCTGCTTTCCACCATTACCCCCCTCCCCCTCCCCTCTGGTCACTGCCAGTCTGTTCCTTGTTTCCATGCCTCTGGTTCTATTTTTCTCATTTGTTTGTTTAGTTTGTTATGTTCCTCTTATACATGAGATCATGTGGTATTTGTCTTTCAGCATGAGTGGCTTTATTCACTTAACATAATACTCTCCAGTTCCATCCATGTTGTCACAAAAGGTAGGAGATCCTTATTTCTTTCTGCTGTGTAGTATTCCATTGTGTAAATGTACCATGATTTTTGATGCACTCATTTACTGATGGGCACTTAGACTGTTTCCAGCACATGGCTATTGTAAATTGTGCTGCTGTGAGCATAGGCATGCCTAAGTTCTTTTGCATTGGTGTTTTGGGATTCTTAGGGTAAAATCCCCACAGTGGGATCAGTGGATTAAAAGGCAGTTTCATTTTTTTTTTTTTTGAGAAAATTCCATACTGCTTTCCATAGTGGCTGCACCAGTCTGCATTCCCACCAACAGTGCACCAGGGTTCCCTTTTCTCCACATCCTTGCCAGCACTTGTTTGTTGATTAGTTAATGATGGCCATTCTGACTGGTGTGAGGTGGTATCTCATTGTGGTTTTAATTTGCATGTCTCTGATGACCAGGGATGTTGAGCATCCTTTCATATGCCTATGGGCCCTCTGTATGTCCTTGGAGAAGTGTCTGTTCAGGTCCCATTAAAATACCAATGACATAGTTCACAGATTTAGAACGAATATTTCAAAAACTTATACAGAACCAAAAATGACCCTGAATACCCTCAGAAATCTTGAGAAAGAAGAACAAAGTAGGAGGGATCACAATACCTGAATCAAACTGTATTTCATGGCCACTGTAAACAAAATAGTCTGGTACTGGCATAAGAACAAACACATAGATCAATGGAAAAGAATAGAGAGCCCAGAAATAAACCAAAGTCTTTATGGTCAATTAGTATTTGTCAAACTGGGCAGGAGCATAAAACGGAGTAAAAGTAGCCTCTTCAACAAATGGTGTTGGGAGAACTGGACTGGTACATGAAAAAAAGTGAAACTTGACCATCAACTTACACCATACACCAGAATAAATGTAAAGAACTCAAGTGACTCAACACCAGGAAGACAGACAATTCAATTAAAATATGGGCAAATGATCTGAACACTAGTGAGTATTCTGTAGAAAACCTCCCCTAGGATTCTCACCCAGAGCAAAAAGATAAAAAGTCCTCAGGGCAAAGACTCAGTGTGGGCTTGCTCCAGAGCATGCCCATGCCCCTTCCTGGGCATGAACCTTTTATTTCCTCCTAAACTGCAAGGGCCCCAAGAAGACTTGCAGCCAGGGGAGCAACTGGACAGCTTCACCTGGGCTTATTCCCTGATCCTGTCTCAGGGGTCCCCTTTTCTCTGACTCCCCGGTGAGCTAAAAGCGGCCCTGCCTTAGCTCACTTCTGTCTCTGTGACCTTCACTTCTCTTCTATAACTTTTCTAGGAGTCAAAGCAGAATACTGCTTATGCTTTCTCCTGTTACGTCTTCTTCTTCTTCACTTGTAAGATTTTATTTATTTATTTTTAGAGAGAGATGAATGGAGGGAGAAAGAGAGGAAGACAAACATCGATGTGCTCGAGAAACATCTATTAGTTGCCTCTTGCATGCCCCCACCTGGGGACCTGGCCGGAAACCCAGGCATGTGCCCTGACTGGGAACCTTTTGGTTTGTGAGATGACACCCAACCCACAGAGCTACACCAGTCAGGGCTCCTGTTACTCCTTTGACCCTAAGTCCTTCCTTTGTTTCACTGTCCCCAGTCTTAATAAATATACTCTCAAAATCACCTGGAGTTGTAGAATCTTTTCTACACGAAGTGAAGAACCCACACTACAGGCCTGCCTGTGTAGACCCGCTCTGGGCTGGTTCCTGTCTGGCAACAAAGACACCATGGCTGATACTGTGAAGAGCAGAAATGGGCCTTTCCTGTGGAGCCCTGCCCAAGTCACAGCTTTGTTGGTGGAACAAATGGTGTATTTTTTTAAGCCACTCAATTTTGGGGTGGTTTGTTGTACAGAAACAATCAGAACATCTACTTTGCATAAAGCCCCTAAAATTAAGAGGCCTCTGGAATCAGAATGCCTGGACTCAAACCCCCTTTCCACCCTGTACCATCTAGGCGACTTATGGCAAATTCCTTAATCTCTTTGTTTCTCAGATTCTTCATGTGTAAAATAAGGATGATAATATCTACCTCACGGGTGTTGCAAAGGTCTAAAATAGTAGTAGTAGTAGTAGTAGTAGTAGTAGTAGTAGTAGTAGTAGTAGTAATTTGGATGGATGATTCTATCCCATGAATATGATGCCTGTTATAATGCCAAGCTCTGATAGGCACTGGAGAGAGCAGGGTGAGAAAAACAGCTCTTGTCCCTGCATCCTGAAACTTAAGTCTAGTAGGGAGCATGGACCTTAAACAAATAAACAATAAGTCAACATATAATAGTCAGTTCTCAGTGACACTTAGGCTAAGACTTGGATGAGGGGTAGGTGTTAGACAGATGGAAAGCTGAGGGAGAAGCATGTATGGAGGCCCTGAGGAATGAAAGAGAGGACTTGGACATCCAATTTGGGCCTCACTGTATATATCACTATTGTGCACCTTTCCTCAAGCATCTGTAAGCCTTCTTCCTGGCAAACATCTACGTGGTTTCTGATTCCTTTATATAGAATTGCACCAATGCCCATGGTTTGAAATATCCTCAGGGCTGCTGGCTCTGAAAACAAAACACAATGAACACAGTAAAGTGTGCATCAGTCAGGATTCTTGGCTGCAAGCAACAGCAACTAACCTCATTTATGAAGCAAGGAGGGAGCCCATTGAAAGTTTTTCAGAGGGCTCTCAGAATACACAGGTACCTGTGGGACAAAACTTAGGGAATTGGCAGGAATGTGTGTGTGTGTGTGTGGAGCCAGCCAGCTTGAGCTATTCATTGGGATAGAACTGACCTCTGTCTTTGCAACTCTTTTGCAAGAGTCAGAGCCCTGGTAGCAAACATAGTGGGTGTTTGAGAAAGGGGTTGACAGTGGGAAATGGACTTTAGGATATGCCCCCTGCCAAGGCTGTATACAATGAAGACTTCTCTCTGTTGACCTGGAGAAGGAATATACCTACCAAAAAGGACTCTGTGGTTAACAGGGCCCTAATACATAATCAAAGTTCAGCAGCCATTGTTTGCAGCAGCCTGCCATACACAATGCATATCAAGGAAAAGCAGAAGACTAAACCTTCACTTCTTGTGCTGTGTTCCTGCTGGCTTAGCTGAACCTTATAAAGGAATTCCTGGGATGGTATTTCAACCAATGGGCTGAACCCTGCCCTGTCCAATTGGAGCTTCACAGTTCTATATTCATTTGCATCTTTACTGACCAGTCAGAGTGGCTCTATAATGACAAATCAAGAAGCACAATTCTGACCATTCAGGATAGTGCTATTTGGACAAATCAAACTGTGCAAATTTAGATTCCTCAGGGATGGGGGTTAGGGGTGGAGGTGGCACTTTATAAACTCTACCCAAGGGTACATTTCCCTGTTTTGCAAACTGTTTACCTGAATAAAATATACTGGGGACTCCTGTTGGCATTAGATTGGTGACAGCAAACTTTTGTTGATCCTCCAAAGACAGATCTGGATGCTAATGGAGGTGTCAGCCACAGACCAACAAATGTCTATTATCCCATTGTTTCTTGTTTTTTTTTTTTTTAATTTATTTTTATTTTTTTTAATATATTTTATTGATTATGCTATTACAGTTGTCCCATTTCTCCCCCATCATTCCCCTCCACCCTACCCCCCCTCTCCCACCCACATTCCCCCCTTTAGTTCATGTCCATGGGTCATAAGTTTTCTAGCTTCTACATTTCCCATACTATTCTTGCCCTCCCCCTGTCTATTTTTTTCCCATTATCTATGCTACTCATTCTCTGTACTTTTCCCCCCTCTCTCCTCCTCCCATGCCCCTGTTGCTAACCCTCCATATGATCTCCATTTCTGTGGTTCTGTTCCTGTTCTAGCTGTTTGCTTAGTTTGCTTTTGTTTTAGGTGTGGTTCTTGATAGCTATGAGTTTGTTGTCTTTTCACTGTCATAGTTTTATCTTCTTTTTCTTAGATAAGTCCCTTTAACATTTCATATAATAAGGGCTTGGTGATGATGAACTCCTTGAACTTGACCTTATCTGAGAAGCACTTTATCTTCCCTTCCATTCTAAATGACAGCTTTGCTGGATAGAGCAATTTTGGATGTAGGTCCCTGCTTTTCAAGATTTCAAATATTTCTTTCCAGCCCCTTCTTGCCTGTAAGGTCTCTTTTGAGAAATCAGCTGACAGTCTGATGGGAACTCCCTTGTAGGTGACTGTCCCCTTATCCCTTGCTGCTTCTAGAATTCTCTGCTTCATTTTAATCTTGGCTAATGTAATTACAATGTGCCTTGGTGTGTTCCTCCTTGGGTCCAACTTCTTTGGGACTCTCTGAGCTTCCTGGACGTCCTGGTAGTCTATTTCCTTTGCCAGATTGGGGAAGTTCTCCTTTATTATTTGTTCAAATAAGTTTTCCACTTGTTGCTCTTCTTCTTCCCCTTCTGGGACCCCTATAATTCGGATGTTGGGATGTTTAAAGATGTCCCGGAGGTTCCTAAGCCTCTCCTCCTTTTTTTGAATTCTTGTTTCTTCCTCGTCTTCTGTTTGGTTGTTAGTTTCTTCCTTCTGGTCCACTCCATTGATTTGAGTCCCAGTTTTCCTTCCTTCTCTATCAGTTCCCCATGCATCTTCCTTCATTTCACGTATTGTAGCCTGCATTTTTTCATCTAGTTTGTGAGCAAAATCAACCAATTCTGTGAGCATTTTGATGACCAATGCTTTGAACTGTGCATCTGACAGGTTGGCTATCTCTTCACTGCTTAGAGGAATTGGCTCTGGGGCTTTTATTTGTTTTCCGGTTTGAGCCATTTTTGGTGGGTTTTTGTTGTTGTTGTTGTTTTGGTTTTAGTCTGGTCACGGCTATTACGTAGTGAGGGGGTGGAGCCTTAGGTGTTCCTCAGGGCGGGGCAGCCCAGTCGCTGGGTTGTGACGCTATAGGTGGGGGCGGGGTCTGAGAGGGAGCAATGGCGCCCGCTCTGCTCTCTCCTGGACTCCGGCCCTTTCCGCTGCTTCCCCTTCACCTGGATTATCTGCGCACGCGTGCATGCTGTTACGTAGTGAAGAGTGGAGCCTCTGGTGCTCCCCAGTGCGGGGCAGCCCAGTCGCTGGGTTGTGATGCTATAGCTGGGGGCGGGGCCTGAGAGGGAGCAATGGCGCCTGCTCCGCTCTCTCCTGGATTCAGTCCCCTCTGCCACTTCCCCCCCGCCTGGACCGTCTGCGAGCTCGAATGTGAGACCACCTGGTCAGTCAGCCAGCCGCCTTGTGCGGCCTCACTGGGTCTGCACAGTTGCCGCCCTGTGCCCGGGGTTCGCCAGCTGCTGCCTGTGGGCCCAGGGACCGCCAGCCGCCGCCTGTGCACCTGGGAACTGCCAGCCGCTGCTGCTTGCGTTCCTGGGTCCGCACCTCCACTTTCTCCTGCCGCAACTCCGCCCCTCTTACCGGTCTGGATGAATGGTTGTTGGACTTCCGTACAGTTCAATTTTCTATTAGTTCTGGTTGTTTTCTTGTTTCTAAATATTTGTTGTCCTTAATTTTGGTTGTGAGTGGAGGCACAGTGTGTCCGCCTACGCCTCCATCTTGGCCGGAAGTCCCCATTGTTTCTTGAAATGCTTTTCATGGAGAAGGTGGATGTGCTCCCTGTCCACCCTGGCTTCTTTGAGAGAAGTAGTGACTCCAGAATTCATTCTGCCTTTTCTCCACCTTCTTCTGAAGGGGAGCACCACTAGAGTGTGAGAACTTTGTCTGACCAGGAGGTGAGTGCCAGCTTCATTGCAAAGTAGTGGCGCTACATAAAGATGTTCTTACATGACATCATCACTTAAGACTCATTCTTAATTCACTTGTGGCTTTTATAGCCTTGGCTTTCTGACACAAGTGTACAGTAGTTGTCATTTATGGGATGTGGTGCAGCCTCAAGTCTGGTCTTCCTCATTTCTCCTCTGCTCTGTACTTTCATTTTATTGGAAATAAGCCAAAGCATCCTCTTATTTGTGCCCAGTGCAGACCTTGGCTCTGAACTTGAGCTGGAAAATTGTGACCTTTTGTCAATATGTAAGTGGATTTGACCATGAGGCATTCTGGGCTTCCCTGGGGTGGGCTGACGAGGAGGGGCAGGGATACTGAGCAGAATGAGTTTGAGGGAACTAACTCAGCTTTAATGAGGAGGTGGTGAATCCCAGCATTCTCAATTACCATGTACAGGGGAGAATGGGAAATATAGGTAGGCTTTGGGCTGGCGACGCTATCCAAGGTGGTCTAGCCATGGGGGTGGGACTACCAGCTGCAATTTGAACCAGTGCTGATCCTTAATCCAATTTTGGTGGTCTGAGAATTGGGAAAGTGGTGCTATCCTGTGCCTAAAGATATGGGCAATAGAGTCTAGTCTCTTGCGGGGAGCTGGGTGGTCTTGGCGTAGTGCCTTCGGGGTCAGAAAGAACTCATCTAGAATTCTGGTTGTGACACTAACTTAGTGAAGGTGACTTTCTGTGAATCTTAATATCCTCATCTGTAGTATGGAGATAAAATGGAATCCATACATCAAAGGGTTATTCCAAGAATCAATTGATAATGAATGAATTGATAATTCCAAGAATGAAGGAACCTGGTAAGCTCTCATTGTACTTCCTGGTACCTAGAAAGTGCTCAGAATTTGTTAGCTATTGTTAACAAAGACTCAGAGTCTCTGGCTTGCTGGGCATGCTGGTGGATTTCTCAGGCTTGGTGCGGGACCACTACAAATAATTCTACAGCAGCAAGGTGGCTTCCAGGGACCTTGGCTGGTACACCTGAACTTGCTTGCCCAAACTGGGTTGACATCTTCAATGCCTCTGCCTAAGGCTGCAGGCTCCCTCTCAAATGGCTGCAGACACTATCACATCTCCATAGGCAGTGCCCTCAGAGTCTCCCCATTCTTCTTTGAAATTCCTTTCTCCCTGGGATCCTTGGGTCCTTTCTCTCTGCCTAGACTATTTGGATACCCAGCTTGCTTTCCTGCCTCCCAGGTTGCTCTTTTCTTTAGGTAGACTACTGGCTAATGGCAGGCACTAAGTACCAAGCCCATGTTCCCAGACACCCAATCCTAGGTAATTCAAGAGGAGTAGTCTGGTACCCCTGATTGCCTGTTTTTTTTTTTTTCGGTAGAGGTTGGTTTAAGGAGTGGAGTCTTCCCCAGCTCCTGCACTTGAGGAGGATGGATGGTCAGGAACCAATGGCCTTTGCTCTTGACTAATGAAATTCTTGGTCTTTTGGTTTCTGTCAGCTAAGTTGGGTGTTGAGGATCAGTTAAAATATGTGAACATTGACTTCAGTAAAGGCCAGAGTGATGGGTGTGTTGTCTTTGTCTCTTCATGGGGTATTCTTCCAGAGTTCTGCATCTAACTCATTGAAACAGAAAAGGGAATATATTGGTTGACATAACCAGACCAAGGAGCAGCTCTCTCTTGCCCATGTTATCCCTCCCTCTCATCTGTATCTATTTTTTTTTTTTTTTTTTGGTTCCTACTTTAGATGAAATTTTTATATATGGTAGGGATCTTGGCAGGAGTGTCTTGGGCATTCCTTGTGACTTTGTTGTCAGGAAGAAAATTGACTTCCCTCTCCTGGCTCCAATGTGAAAATTCCCAGGAAAGAGTTATGATGGGCCCTCCAAGCCGCTTTTCTACATGTAGACTAGGGTTTTGGGGTACTACGATTGGCACAACTTGAATCCAGGGTTGGGCTGGGTGCAGCTGTTACCAGAAGAACCTGGGTTGGGGGAGCAGTGGCATGGACAGGGCCACCAGGACAAATCATTGTGAAGTGGGTCTATCACAATGGGTGATTCTGACAAAGCTATTTGCAATGGACTATTTCTTAGCCACTTCAACTCCTCTTTGGACTAAAGCAGGCAACCAATGCATTTATGAATAAGATATATGGTTTTGTTATGGCAGAAATGAGTGTGAAGTTAAGACAAAGAAACCCACAGAGAGTTATTAGTAACTAGGAAATGACAAATAAATCAGTTATGCCTTATTGTCCTTGATTATTTGTACTTTTGAAGCATGGGTGAATATGAGATCAGAGTAAGGGTGAGTTCTTAGGCTCTCAGCCTGGAGACAATTTGAAAATGGAAACCTGGTACTTCCGGTTACTATGGGGTCATCTTCACAAATCTTGACTACGCCAAGAATATGGGCTATGACCATAGGAGGAAATGATTCCAAGAGTTGGGAACCTCTCCTGACCAAACAAGGTAGCTTCTTAGAGATGCCTTGAGTTCTACGTGCAGCCAAAATATTACATTTGAGGTTTCTGTGTAGGTGTATTTTGGAAATTCGTTTATTTTCTTGTTTGTATAATTCTACATTGTCCTAGAGGGTGGCCTGCATGGCTTTTAGCTTAATAATATACAACGTGGTTAGTGTTTGCAGAGGGATGAGGTCACTTAACTACATAGGCAGTGCCACATTTTTAATTAACTATTGATTTGTAGGATTGTGTATTGAGGTTAATCAGGTACAACAAGAACAGATAACTTTACTTGGCTTCCTTTAAACCCAAGCATATAAATCTGATGTGGAGTGACTGTATGTTAGAAATGGAACCTTTTTTTCTTTTTTTGTCTAGAAGTAATCAATGCAGTCTCAAAGCTGAGAATAACAAGCACAATTCAACCTTCTCCTATTTGTGAGAATCCATGTTTTATTTTCTTCTTGGGTTATGGAGTAAAGGGGACATATTTCTTTCTTGTTTTGGAAAAACCTCACTACTTACAGTGAGCAACAGCCCTTACTATGGAAGGGACAAATGCAGTATTTTCCCAAAAAGGAGTCACTGTGCATTCCTAGACATAGCTGGGGCTGAAGTGCAGGGATTTGTCAGGGCAGAAATGTTGTTGAGCTTCCTACTGACTCAAGAATATATTCAGGTTAAATTTTAATTTCTAGTGACAAGGATGAGAAAAATGCACCAAGTGAGATTTCAGACTTGCTGAAAGATTACTGTTTTTTGGTGCCAGATGTATAAAGCATGATTGCGTTTGTTATGAGTGTGGGATCCAAGAGTGAATTTTAACCACATGGTTCTTTATCTGGCAGCTTCCCAAGAGATCCTGGAGCTCACATTTTTTTCTTTACTGAATCAAAACCAGCAAACAAGTAGCTTGCCTACCCATCATTTTAGAATTTGGTAATAGCTATAGCTCTTCAAGTCTGGGTGGTGAAAAGCTAAGGAGAGGGTGCCCAAGGTATCAAAGTGTTTTTTTTTTTTTTTTTAACAAGATTTGGGGTTCTAGAGCATCACTCTTAGCAACCTACTTAGAACCCTCTGTGATTTTCTATTTTTTTTTAAATTGCAGTTTACATTTAATATTATTCTGTATTAGTCACAGATGTAAAGTATAGTGGTTAAACAATCAGGTGCTTTACAGGGTGTCCCCCTGATATTTCAAGTACACACCTGGCCCTATATATTCCTATGTTCTTTAGATGTACTTCTTGACTATTGGGTACAAAGAGCAGGTCAGCACCTCTTCCTTTGGTGAGCAGCTCTCTCCCACTTTCAGAGCAATCTTGTTCAGTTCTTGTGGTTCAGGGTGGTCACGTGACTCATGCTTGTCCTATCAGAGAGCTTGATCCCACTGGCCAGACTGATTGGTTTGAGAATGGACATATCTAAGAATATCTCTGTTGCAATAACTCTCTGCTATTGTAGAAAGTAGCCATGGACAATATATGAATGAATGGGCATAGTGTTCCAACAAAACTTTATTTACAAAATCAGCTGGTGGGCCACATTTGACCTTCAGACTGCAGTTTGCTGACCTTGGAGTTAGGCTGATTGGTACATGTCATTACCCTGGTAACTGTTATCCGTCTAGTCAACATGTCCTAAAGTTGACCTAGTTAAGCTGAAGGGAACTTACATTTCATGTGTGGAGGAGAGGGTTTCTCAGCATCCTCTTGGGAATGAAAGTGGAGCATGAAGCCCTAAATGACATCACAGCCATGCTGTGATCAGGCAGAGAACCAGCCTCAGGATGGAGTGTACATTGAAATTGGCAGAGGAGAGAGACTGAAAGAGTCTGGGATCTTGATGGAATTATCCAGATGCATAAGGCACCTAGACCTTTCTCTACCTCTGGCCATTTGTGTGAGCAGATGACACAAATTTCCTTATTGGGTGAACCAGCCTGAGCCTGGATTTTCTGTTAGTTGACTTCAAGAGCATTCTAACCTGTGCAAGTTTCAAATAGATTGGAATGAATCTGTGGATCTGGTTACTAAGTGAACCTGAGTGGTTTGGGGGACATACCTTAAATTTTTGAGGGTGATTTCAAGAGGGGAAGCTATACATTCTTGAAGCTACCTCAGACCAGGATTGTATGCCAAGTGGAAATTCCCATTATGTGGAAAATGTGCTCAGAGCAGGAGAGTATGAATTTGGGACCCAAGAGTGTTGTCATGAGGACATTATTCGTCTTTTGACTAAATTTGAAAGTCATTCATAATTGTTTTGGATGCACTGATTTAGGATAAAATGTTCTCAAAGAAAATAAAGACAGAAGAGTTTCAACCAACTGCTTCAGGTTGAAGGCAGGGTAGGCTGGGGACTCCTGAGGTGAGGGGTGGACGGGTGGTACTCACAGCTGAATATTTTTTGCTTTTAACTCTGATCCCACTCATTTCCCTCAGGTTTTATCCGTGTGGTTTAGGAAAGAGCACCTTTATAAAATTTTTGTTTGTTGATAAGATATACATAACAGAAAGCTTACCATTGTAACTACTTAAGTGCAGTGTTTAGTGGCGTGAAGTAGTTCGTGTTGTTGCGCACCCATCACCACCATCCATCCCCAGAACTTTTCATCTTTCACACTGAAACTCCGCACCCATTAAACACTAACACCCATTTCCCCTCCCACAAATACCATTCTACTTTCTGCCTGTGAATTTGATGACTGTAGGTACCTCACCTAAGTGGATTCATACAAGATTTGTCTTTTTATGTCTGGCTTATTTCACTGAGCATGTCTTCATGTTTATCCATGTTGTAGCATCTTATACTACATTTTGTTTTTAAAATTTTTCCTTTTATTTATTTGTTGGAGAATTGCACATTTTTAGAAATTGTTATCCCAAATGGTGAGTTCAGAAAGAGAGAGAGACAAGGAGACATTGGGACTAACCTAGAATAAAAGAATCAGTTTGTACCCCGAGGCTCTGCTCAATGTCAGCACGTTGGCCATTTTAGTTTCTCTTCATCTGTTTCCAGAAAACGTCCTTGAGACTCTGCTCGCTCTGATCTCCCATGTGTCTCTCTGTGCTGAGACCCTGTCATGAGAGAGTGGAAAGAGCAACGGTTGTTATTTCCTAACCCCAAGATCTCGGGGTTCTGAGCCTCAATTTCTTCATTTGTAAAATGTAGATGACTCTGGTGTGTGTGTGTGTGTGTGTGTGTGTGTGTGTGTGTGTGTGTACATATGTCCATATCCATGGGTCATTCATACATGTTATTTGACTAGTCCCTTCCCCTTCTTTCCACGGTTATCCCCCTCTCCCCTCCTGTCTGGTCGCTATCAGTCTGTTCCTTGTTTCCATGCCTCTGGTTCTATTTTGCTTGCTTGTTTTGTTCATTAGGTTCCTCTTATAGGTGAGATCATATGGGATTTATCTTTCACTGACTGGGTTTATTCACTTAACATAATAGTCTTCAGTTCTATCCATGCTGTCACAAAAGGTAGGAGATCCTTATTTCTTTCTGCTGTGTAGTATTCCATTGTGTAAATGTACCATGATTTTTGATGCACTCATTTACTGATGGGCACTTAGACTGTTTCCAGCACATGGCTATTGTAAATTGTGCTGCTGTGAGCATAGGCATGCCTAAGTTCTTTTGCATTGGTATTTTGGGATTCTTAGGGTATATTCCCAGCAGTGGAATTGCTGGGTCAAAAGGCAGTTCCATTTTTACCTTTTTTGAGGAAATTCCATACTGTTTTCCACAGTGGCTGCACCAGTCTGCATTCTCAACAGTGCGCTAGGGTACTCTTTTCTCTACACCCTCACCAGCACTTGTTGTTTGTTGATTTATTAATGATGGCCATTCTGACTGGTGTGGAGCAATATCTCATTGTGCTTTGTCTTTTCAAAGCCTGCATGAAGTGAATACAATACAACAAATAAACAAAATTTCCATTCCTTCAATAAGTACTAAGTTTTTAGTACTCAAGTGTGCCAGGCACTGAACTAGGCTCTCGGGCCGTCTTGGAGCACCCAGATTTGTGGGGAGACAGACATGAATCAAGCTGGCACAACACAAATAACAGTAAATGTTTATGGAGTGCCTACTACATGCCAGGCATATTTCTAAGCACCTTACTGATGTCAGCTCTGTTAATCTTTACAGCAGCTTGAAGAGGAAGGTGCTTTTATAACACCCACTTTTTTTTTTAAAGATTTTTTATTTTTATTTATTTATCTTTAGAGGGGAAGGGTAGGAGAGAGGGAGAGGGAGAGAAATATCAATGTATGGTTGCCTCTTATGTTTCCCATGCTGGGAACTGGCCTGCAACCCAGGCATGTGCCCTGACTGGGAATCGAACCGCGATCCTTTGATTCGCAGGCCCGCACTCAATCCACGGAGCTACACCAGCCAGGGCATAACACCCACTTTTTAGATGAGCAAATTGAAGCACAGAATGATTAAGTAACATGCTCAAAGTCAACATTTAATAGGAGGAGAAAAGAGGCTTCATCCATAAGTCCCTGATTCACAAGCCTGCATCCCTAAATACGACACCATCTTGCTTCTGTGTTACAAAATGATATGGAGAAACACAACTGGATGGTCCATGAGAGAATAATAGTTGAGGATCTAATTTATATTGAGTGCTTGCAGAAGACCCCTGGGAGGAGATGACATTGAATAAGAGATGTTAAGGAAGAGAAGGAGCCAGCCTTGCAGAGCTGGGCGTGTGGGCGGAATTAGAGGCAGAGCTGTGATTGGTGTGGCCCAGTTAGTTGGGCATTGTCCCGTGGGAAGAAACGTCACTGGCTTGATTTCTGGTTAGGGCACGTGCCTGGTAGGGGGTTTGGTCCCCTGATGGGGTGCCCCCAAGAAGCAACCAATCAATGTTTCTCTTCCATTGATGTTTCTCTCCCTCCCTTCCCCTCTCTCTACAAATAAATAATAAAAAATAAGAGAGGCAGAAGGAATGGTGCATGCAAAAGTCCTGAGGTAGGCAAGACTTTGGGGACACTTGCAGTATAGAAAGAAAGCTCCTGCAGCTGGGATTGTTGAACTGGAGGTGTCCTTGAGACTTGGTACAGTGCCTGGTACATTGGCAGAGCTCGATGGAGGTTAGCTCTTGCTCTGTCTTTTCAGAGAGAGAAATCAGAAGAGCCAGGGAAACAAGATTTCAGGGAAAGCTTGCTGCCTCAAGCCTCTGGCTGAGCACAGTAGGTATCATCTTACAACATTAGCATTAGGAGCAGATGAATTCCACCTGGTCACCCCTGGCCTCCTGTTCCAGGTGTGGGTCCTGCAGGGGACCTTTTTGCTGGAGAATCCTGGTGGGGCTTTTTGGGTCCCCACCTTTCAAAGAATCCTCTTTTGTTGAATTCATTGTTCCCATTTCCTTTTCTCCCCATCAGCCCTGGAATAAGGAAGAAGGTAAGTCCAACCTGCTTTGAAAGCGGAGCAAATAAAGCTCTTTTACAATTGGTTCCATTGTAGAGAGAGCATTAGACTGATTTATTCAAATCAATTCTGGATAAAAGCCATAAAAGAGAGCTTAAGAATAAGTTGTTTCCCCAGGAAACCCAGCTGATGGATTAGCACCTGAAGGGGATAGATGCGTGACTAGCTTCAGACTGGACTGGGGATCAATTGGCACTTCAGGCAGACTCAGTGAGCATTTTCCTGGGGCGCTGAAGTCAGAGGTGGCCCCCATTGGTGGGTGGGGATGCTCTGCTCCTTAAGCTCTTGGTTGGGGACATAGGGTCCTATACTTCTCTTTTTTTATGGCTCTTGCAGGGAAGGAAGCCTTGTTATGAAGCACCTTTTGGGACTTCAAGCTGCTATAGTGGGAGGAATCATCAGATAATGGTTGGAGCCCCTCCTCTTTGGCAGTGGAGAGCAGGTGGAGTGGAGGGAAGTTAAGATCTAGAGAACTGAAGCAGCTCGCCAAGTTCGTGGGAGAGCCAGAATTCAAATTCAAGTCTCCCAGCAACCTTGTCCAGTGCTATTTGCATCACAGCATCAATGTCCTGGCTTAAAAAATACACCCTGACAGTAAGGTCTATCATTAAGCCAGTTAAAAACACCTATGATTTGATTTAAGTCAGTTTCCTTTTCTTTGCTGCTACATGCATTATCATTGTCTTTATAAACACTAGTTTTGTTGAGACTGGAAAATAGGGGGCAAATAATTTCTAAGCTTGCAAAACTCTAATTCATTGAACTTCTATTCGTAGGACTAGTTTCTGCCCTTGCTTTTTAAATGCTTTTGCTTGTGTCTGTTGCTTACTAGCTGTGTGACTGATCAAGTTACTTAATCTCTGAGCTTCAGTGTTCTCATCTGTCTAATGGAAATAGTGCCTGACTCATAGAGTTGTTGTCACAATTGGGTGGCATGATGCATATAAAGCAATCAGCAGTGCCTGGCTGTATCAACTGTTTAAAAATATTAACTCCTTTGGAATTATTTGCACAAGGTAATGAACCTGTTCCCAGGTGGATAATACCTGTTTTCCCTTCTCTTAGACTGATTTGGCCTGCTTCTAATCCTATCGCTGGGTTTGTTCATGGACACCTTCCTCTCTCCCCAACCCTCCCTATCCCCCTGCCACAGCATCTATGTACACACTGAGCCAGTTACACGCACGCTTGGGTATATATAACATGGACTCTCTTAATGGCAAGTAGGAGAAGGTAGCAAGCATGGATGGGTGGTAAGAAAGAATCTCAGTCCTACCTCTTAGCCCATTTATTCCCCAAGATTTTCCCTGCTCTGGACTGGGATGGAAAATGTTGGTTTGGAGTTAGTGCATCCTGGGACCAGCAAGTGCAGTGTAAGACCTCAGTACTTAACCCCTTTTATCCCTTGTCCCTTCTACAAGGGCTCAGTGCCTAAATCAGTCAGGTATCAAAGCCTAGACAAGATATCTCCAGGCAGTGCTTGTGCTTGGTACCTGCAGAAGCTGTGTCCCTGTATCTATCATAGAAACTTCCCTTTCTTGGGCACGACTTTGACACCACCACAGGTGTGCTCAAGTAGTATTAGGTAGAGGGGAAGAGAAGGAGAGAGAGTGAGGAAGGATGAGAGAGGGAGAGAAGGAGGGGGGGAAAGAAGGGGTGCAAGAGGGTGTGAGAGAGATGGATGCACAGAGAAAGTGAGTAAGAAATTTAGTCATCTACTTCCCGGGCCCTGGCTGGTGTAGCTCAGTGGATTGAGCTCGGCTTGCGAACCAAAGGGTTGCTGGTTCGATTCCCAGTCAGGGCACATGCCTGGATTGTGGGCCAGGTCCCCAGTAGGGGGCACAAGAGAGGCAACCACACGTTGATGTTTCTCTCCCTCTCTTTCTCTTTACCTTGTCTAAAAAATAAATGTCTAAAAATAAAGAAAGAAAGAAAGAAAGAAAGAAAGAAAGAAAGAAAGAAAGAAAGAAGGAAAGAAAGAAGGAAAGAAAGAAAGAAATGTAGTCATCTGCTTCCTGGAAGGAAAGAGCCAGATTTGCTTTGGTCTTGGTGCTGAAGTACAAGTCTAGATGTGAGGGATTGTAAAGAAATGATGCAGGCAGCAAGAAAAGGGGTATGTTCTAGGTTTATCAATGATTTTGTATTGATAAAATAGGGTAAAGCCTAGGAGGAATAGATAAAATAGGGAGGGGGAGACAGAGAGAGAGAGAGAAGTGGAGGAAAAAGATGTGTGTATACACATAGCAGTGGAATGACTGCTGCCTAGAAAAATGGTCAAATACTACAGGCTCACAGTAGGGAGATTCTTCTCCTCCCCCCTCCTCCCCCCTCCCCTCCCCCTCCCACTCCTCCTCCTCCTCCTCTTTCTTCTTCTTCTTCCTTCCATTTCCACTTACCTACTCAGGTGTACATGCTTGTGTCCATGTGTATAAGAACAGGGGTTATTGTTACTATATGAATTCTACTTGGCATTGGAGCCATTGCTTGGAAAATGATTTTTCTCAAGTTCATAAAGCAGTATAGAGCATAGCTGGGACACAAACACGGGTGCCTTTGCTCACTGGGACTTGCTGAGGTTGGCAGCGTTGTGGGAGGAAAGATGAAAGACAGTTCCATTCTGTCTTAGGAGTCTTTGACTCCTTGCTTGACCCAAGAGATAGGGAATTTCCTACTCTATTTGGACAATCAAGGGCATCTCCCAACTCACGTGGTCGAGTTTTGGTTGTCTCTGGTGCAATCTTCTAGAGGTGATCAGGGCTTGCCATCTGCCCTCTGTGCCTCACACAGACCTTCCAGGGACTCGCCACTCTCCTCTAAGCCCAGGGCTTTCCATGCAGGAAGATAAGATTTGGGCAGGTGGCTACATCATGGCTTAGCACTCAGGCTCAGGAGACAGGTGTACCTGAGCAGATGTATCTCATATCTGTGACTTACTTTGGTCTTGTGTGAGCTTTCTTCACCTCTTGTTTTGTTATGAATGTGGATGTGGAGGCTCATGGGGGGTGAGTGGGGTTTAAATACAAGAGAGAAGTAAGGATGGGGCTCTTGCTAATGTTAACCCTGGAATGATTACAGATCACATGCTGGTCTTTGCTTGTCCTAAACAGTCACATCAGTCTGATGTGATAGTGATTGCCAGAAGGTTCTGGGAGGTGGTGTCATTGAGAGGGTGAGTCTGGTTCCAGATAAACAGTTGAGTTGGGTGACCTTGGGTCAGTTGCTGAACTTCTTAGAGCTTCAGCTTCCTCATCTGTAAAATGAGGATATTGATGACAACATTTATAATAATAATATCCACCTCAGTGAGTTGTAGTGAAGATTTAATTAGTTAACATGCGTGAAGCATTTGGAAGTGTCTGGCATGTAGTAAGCTCTCAAAACATCAGCTGTTATCATTTTGCTAATATTGTGACCATGGTTCTTATCGACTGGATGGTGTGTGGAAGTAACTTGTATTCTGTCTTCAGTCTTTTTAACTGAAAACTGAGGCTGTGGATAATAATTACTTCATAGAGTTAGGATGAGAAAGAAATGAGATAGTTCACAGTAAGCGCCTCACACAGTGGAGGCGTCCACAGGCATCTCCCTTTTCCCTTGTTCCTTGGTCCTGTTCAGAATCAAGGTGTATTGAATTTTGGAGTAAATGCACAGTTTGGTGTTTCTTTCTTTGTGGGGGTCATGGAACTCTTTGTAAATTTAAATGTAGAATCATATCTCCTGAGAAAAAAGGAAATATGTACATACCGTATTTTGCTGCGTATAACATGCAGCCAAATTTTTGGCCAAAACTTTCATGAAAAAAATTTCTGTTTTATTTTTAATTAATTAATTAGTTAATTAATTAATATTTAGATTCTTGTTTTTGTATTATAACGGGATTTTAGCATTTATTTTTGAACATACTATGGTGAAAGAACTTTTATGTAACAAATAATTACAACATACAAGAACTCATACAAGGTATTTCAGGTACTACCCATGTATAATGTATATTCTTATTTTTCCCTCAAAAATTTGGGCAAAAAAGTGCTCATTATACACAAAAAATATGATATAATTTCAGTGGCTCAGTAGTTCGTGAGTTATTATAGGTTTTATCTTATTGCTTTCCCCAGATAATTTCCATCTCCCCTTTACACAACAAGTTAGATAGAGTTGTCTGGAAACCAGTGTGGAGCACAAAAACATCAGACTCTGGGAAAGTGAGATGTTGGGAATCTGAGGGCTCCAGATGGCTTGGCTGTGTCTTTCTAGAAGCTTCTGAGCTCAGAATCTGTATCTGCTCCAGGACTAACTGTGCTCACTCCCATTTCTGCTCCATGACCCCTTCCCGGGGCCATTTCATGGCTCAAGATGATGGTGTTGGGGATGGGAGGTGATGTCTTCCTTCTCTCGCAGTGCTGCCTCTCATGCACACAGACTGTGTGGGTGCTGCCTTTAATGTTCTCTTCTATAAAGTCTTGCAATTTATGGTGCAGTTGTGCCAGGGTGGAGGCAGAGATTTGTCTTTGCGGTAAGTGTTGTATATGTACTAAAACATTCTTACAGCAATCAGGATCCCATGGCAGAAAACAGTGGGACACAATGCACACCCATTTAGTAAGAACAAGAGGAGGGGACACTTGGATGGTCAAGACAAATATCCACACACCCAAGGTGCCTCTAGGAAGGGCTGACAGGAACAGTTTAGATAAATGTTGATGCGTGATGTTTGTCTCTTGTCCTGGAAGATGTTTGCTCACCAATTTGGTTCAGAGCTGATGAGGGAAAAATTTGAGTGCTGGGGTGAGTGGGAGAGCCCCTCAGAAACACTATGCATGAATTGTTTAAGTAGATGAAGAGCTGGATTGAAATGATACTTGGGAGGAGAAGAAGAAAAATACAAGATTGTAGTCACATCCCAGAATTAAAAGATGGACAAAAATGTGATGCTTGGAACCTGGAATCTGGTGACTTGTAGCAAAGTCATTTGCATCTTGATAATATAACAAGAAAATTTAAAATTAAAAACAAACCACCTGCAAGATTATATCCTCATAGTAGGGCTGATAGCTTGTTGATCTCCATGTAATTTACAGGTGCAAGACATACTAATATACGTGCATTCCAAATGAAGTAGAAGCAGGGAGACTATCAGTAAAGATCTGTGGCACCTGTGGGGATAGTTTGGGAGGAGACAGACCACTGATGGATAATACAATAGCATTGATGGGATTCTTGGCAATGGTGCGGAGCAGCACAAATCCTGATTTTTCAGTTCAGTATATTGGGGGTCATGATTGTCATTAGAAGACTTGGCTGACATTGAAGGTTATGGCTGGTGGCCAACGAACATGTTGTATGTGGTTTGTAGGTGGCACCAGATGCTACGTGACTTGTGGAAGAGTTGCTGGAAGAAGTTACAGGTTAGGAAGGGTCACAACCCCGTGTTGTGATTTCTCTTTGGAGAGGAAGCATCAATGCCTTGGGATCAGGGGTCTTTCCTTATGGGGGTCAGTGCTCAGCTGTGATTTGTTCATCGTGATGGAGCCCTGACCCTCAGCTAACAACCCAATGTGGGAATTAGTGGAAAGAAGGTAGGCCTAACTGCTGCATTTCCCCCTATACCTCCCAAATGGCTAGAGAGGAAAGCAGGGAAACTATGGGTTTTATGCTCCTCATGACCTAATTCACAACCAGCTTAAGATGTCAGGCTCAGAGCTTCTTGTGGCAGATCTGACTCCAGCCCAGGAGGTAGCTGTCCTTCCCCACCAGCCCTTGCCTCTGACTTCCTGCCTTTGCCTATCTCATCCACATTTGGTCTTCCTCCTTCTCCCCTCACATTTGGAAGTCTCAGAACCCTCAAACTTCAGGGCCAGACTTGCCTTCCCTGTAAAAAAACACATGAGCCCTGGATGTGTGGTTCAGTTGATTAGAGCATCATCTTATACACCAAATGGCTGCAGGTTCGATTCCTGGTTAGGGTTCATAACTAGGTTTAGAGTTCGATTTCTGGCCGGGGTGTGTACAGGAGGCAACTGATCTGTTTCTCTCTCATATTCAATGTTTCTGTCTGTCTGCCTGTCTCCCTCCCTCCCCCTGTTTCCTCTCTTTCTAAAGTTAATAGACATATCCTCAGGTGAGAGTAAAAAAGAAAAAGAAAACACATAAGTTAATGATATTTAAAATAGATACACTTTCTTTTTGAGCCCTTACGCTATGCCAGGCTAAGAGTTTTCTATGCACAATTGTTCACTTCTCACAATAATCCCATGAGGTACAGTGGTGCTTATTTTCCAGAGAAAATTGAAGCTCCCAAAGTTCAGTTTCCCTGTTTCAAGTTATGTGGCTAGGAGTGAAGCCAGAACTCCAGTTGAGCTCTGCCCCCAGAGCTCCAGGTGAGCCAACCTGCCTTCTAAGCCCCACCATGGAAGGGCGACCTGCCAAAGGAGCTTCTCCATCACCACACCAAAGTTCTCCCAATTCTACCCTGCTTACCTCTTTCTGGCTGGACCCAGCCTGGCCACCGCAGGGTTAGGCTCCTTAGCAGATGTTTTTGGGACCTTTGCCCACATCCCTTGCCCTCACCACTTCTGCAAATGCTGACTCATCTTTGCCTAAAGCACCAACTCCCACTTTCCCAGAAATACTTGGAAATTAAGACCCTCAGGGAGTAATTGTCAGTCTAGATGCTGATAATTGGTGGGTGAATACCCCAGCCCCTGTACCCTGAGTTGGGACAATTCTGAGGTGCACTGTTTACGTTTTCTCCAAGTTAGATCAGCTCTAGGTGTCCACGGGGGTAACTTGGTTGACAGCAAACCCTTTATAAGGTGTTTTCCCTTTTCCATCCCATGTCTCCAGTCTATCACCAGAGCTTCCTAAAATAACCTCCAAAATAAACTACTTGCATTTGTGTTGGATTCTGCCTGGGGGACCCAAGGCTCTCTTTGGAGTCAAGTGCACCTTTTCTTTTTTTTTGAAGATTTTATTTATTTACTTTTAGAGAGAGGAGATGGAAGGAGAAGGAGAGGGAGACAAACATAAATCAGTTGGCTCCTGCATGTCCCCACCCGGGGACCTGGTCTACAACCCGGGCATGTGCCCTAACCAGGAACCGAACCAGTGACCTTTTGGTTTGCAGGCTGATGCTCAGTCCACTAAGCCACGGCTCAAGTGTTCCTTTTCTGTGGGTGTGTGGGTTAGGATGGTAATCCAAAGACCCTGCTAATGCAAACGGTGTATCTTCGAATAGCCCATAACCTCTTTCACAGTTTTTATCACTTTAGCTTATTGTTTTATTACTTATTTTTTTCTATACCTGAGGTAGCCTCCCAAAGAATTTACAGAAATGTTCCCAGGTGAAGGTAAAAGGGTTCATCTTTGTCTGACCTTCCCATCACCTTCCCAGTCATGCTGCTGGGAAGTTGAGGATAGTCCCTACAGAATCTAGCCTCACTGGCGTGAAAAATATGTGCCCTTCCCTTTTATGGCAGGCCCTCTGATATTTTGATTATCCCAAATTTTCCTGCCTAGTTTTAAATACTGCAGAAATGGGGTTGACACGTTGACTTTGGGCCAGGCTAGGGGTGTGGGGACCGAAACCCTGAATTATACTTTCTTCCTAGAAATGTCAGGCTTGCTTTTTTTGTATGGTTAAGAAGAGCATACAAAAGCATACATACAGCCTCTAAGTTGGACACCCTGGGTTTAAACCCAGCTCTGCCACTGTATGAGAACCATAGGATGGGTGTGGGGGCCCTCTGGATGCACTGTGAGATGGGTCTGAGCTAAAAGTCCTTTGATCACCTGACCTTCATAAGCCCTACTGTGACTGGTGGACCCCAGTGATCTTTTAAGTTTCCTGGAATTAGTGTCAGTGCAGAGGCTGTAGCCTGTGTTCATTGATCTTGGAAAGGTCTGATTTTCTTTTCTCCAGTGCAGGCTCTCTCTAAAAGCCTGTAGATTCCTTTAGGGAACACTGGGATGAAGATTAATGTTATTCATTTTGGCAGTGTACCAGGGTCCTTCTTCAAGGGGGCCCAACCTCCTCATTCAAGGGATTCTGGGTCTGTATACTGGCTCAAGTCTGGGAATTGATTGAGAGGTCATGACCTTATTTCTCTGACTCCATTTAGACTTTTGTTCACTTGACCTAGAACTCTTCTGCTTATACAGATCAAGTAAAATTTCAGTAGGCTTCCCATCTATTTCACTTTTAGGAACATCATGACCAGGTAGCCCACGCCATAGATCAGTGAGAGTCAGGAGTTTCTGACTGCTGCTTTGACTCTGCTGTTCATTACGATACCCATGGCAGCTTGCCTTTGGTAGCTGAGTGCCTCCACTTGGCCCTTGTCACCTGGGGTTCCAGTGACTCTCACTGCATTTAAGTTTCCCAATTCAATGGCAGCAGTTCCCACTATAGTGTGCCTTGGGCCTGTCACTTACCTTTTTTATGCCTCAGTCTCTTCCTCTGTATAGTGGGAGTAATAATAGGGTTACTGTGGCATTTAGATGAATTAATATGTGGAAAGTAATAGAAGAGAGTCTCAAAGCCCATCTGTGGTTATTAGAATTATTTGTTGGGGAAAGGAAGAGATGGAGGAGAGAGAAAGGCACTGGAGCAAGAAGGGGAAGCTGTAGGATGCAGAGAACACTTGGTGGGAGTGGATTCATTTACACACCCAGCATTTCTTGAGCACCTACTGTGTGCTACCCACTGTGATAGCTTTTAAAATTAAAATCATGAACAAGGCAGAGGCAGTTGGCAAGGTGGGAGCAAAAATTAAATAAACAATCACAATATGGTCTGAACACTTGGTTGGGGAAGCTCAGGGAACAGAGGAGACTGGCATTCACCCAGCTTGTACTGGGCACTAGGCAAAATATGTACTTATAGGTTAAAAAAAAATAGCTCCTAGTTCAAGTCTGTCCGTCTTCACTGCTGCTGTGCTGAGCCCTGCAGTGGTCCTCTAGCTGATCTGATCTCAGGCAACTGCTCCACCCACCGCACTGCTTTCCCCTCCACCACCTTGCTGCAGCCCTTCAGGCTTCTTGTTGTCTTCCTCCCAGCCTCTGCGCTGTTGCACATGAGTTCCCCTCTGCCTGAACACCCTTCACGTAGTTGAGAACTACTCATCTTATAGTCTCAATTCAGTAGACACTCCTCTGCCCCTCTCCCAGGCTGACCTGTAAAGAGGCCCTTCTCTTATAGGTTCCCAGTTTCCATCACTTCTTTGTAATCCTTTGCCCCGTTGACAAAGTTCATTAATCACTACCTTCCCCACCAGGCACTGGGCTCCACAGTGGCAGAGCAAATGCCTGCATGATCATCCCTTATAACCGCCTCCTGCATGGCTGTGCCTGACCCATAGACTCTTGATAAACAACCCTGATAGGTAAGCACAGCTTTGAAAGATGATGCCTGTGTATTAAGAATGTCACTTTTCAGGCCAAATTCTCAATGCGTTTTGAGCAGCCTCCTTTTCTTGGCCACCTCCAAATCATTCACGATGCAGAATAGCACCAGAAACAAGGGTGTCTGTCCTTGCAGGGCGTTGGAGAGGCGAGTGTCTATCTGTGCTTTCTCTTCTCACTTCCTTGGGCAGGGAGACCAGTGGGTGCGACCTGGGGGTAGGGATTTGCTAGAGTGGGCCTGGCTCTGGGCAGGGGAGAGCCAGTGGTCTGAGTGGTCTGTCCTGGAAGGCGAGACCCGCACAGGCCTCTTCCACGCGTGCCCGCGATGCATGAGAGTAACCAGCAGGGGGCGGCAGAGAGACAGAAGTGGTCCACGGAGGAGTCCAGCTCTGAGCCGCGCGAACCCACCGAGGCCGTGCTCAGAAGCCCCATCTCCCACCGACAGGCCGCTGGGTTCGGTAGGCTGCAGGGTCCTTCCTCTTCCACACGTGCAGGCAGAACCCCTGGGAGCCATGGCCAGCCCTTCTGGCAGCCCCGAAGACACCGCCAAGCTCAGAGGCAGGGATGGCCGGCAGAGGCGGGAGCAGGAGGATGCCCCTCCGGAGGAGAAGAGGTTGAGGCTGGGTCTGGAAGGCGGAAGCGCAGAGGAGGAGGAGGGAGAAGACACTTCACGTCTGGGCAGGGAAGAGACGGGCACCCAGACAGCTGTCGAAGGCAGAGGTGTAAGTGAGCAGGGGCGCAGGAGGGATGAGGCTGGGGGGTGGCAGGGATGCTCCCCGTCTGTCCGCCGTCAGGTCCAAGTTGGTAATTGGGCAGTAACTCCTGCGGGCGGGCGCGGTGTGACAGCTTGTGGGGACCTTCTGAGAAACTACATGTTCCGTTTTGATAGCAACTCCCTTCTTGTTTATTTAGTATGGACTCATTGACTCTCCCTGACGTTGTTGTTGGCTGGGAGACCCCTGGGCTCTACGGTTGGTTGAAAAGGAGAGGGGCAATCTCTGTGTCCTGGGGTCCCCCAGGAGGGGAAGCAGGTGGGGTTGCTCTGAGCAGCACTCACCCTGCACCCCTATCCTGGACAGCACTGTTTTAGGTGTCTCTCTGGTACTTTGCTGGTTTTGTGTGCCTCTCACCTGGAAGGGGCTTGAGTGAGAAGTGCCTGGGCTCTTTCAGATCCTGCCATGTCAGCGAGCCGGCTGGCTGGCGGCAGCTCACCAAGCCCCTGACCTGCCCCCCATCTTCCTGTCTTGGCTGCCATTCTGGTTGGGCAGTGAGAGTTCAGGGAGAAGGGAGGTGGCTTTCATGCGCTCCCCACCCAAGTCACTCTCCTCTTCCCATCCCTTCAGAGAGGGACAGAGGCAAACTTCTGTGCAAACCCTAGGGCGCTGCCTGCCTCTGTTCTCTGCCAGGTGAGGGTACGTGTGAGGGTGAGTTGTTGTTTATGTTTGTGGGTATGTGAGTCGTTAGGTGTGTGTGGGATGAATCTCCGTGGCTAGCTGACTGCCCCCCGCCAAGCCCCCACTTTCTGCTTTTTCTACTAAATCTTCCAGTTGTGACCTGGCTGACCTTACATTGGGGAACACGAGTGGCTGGAGGACAGATGAGGTTGGCTGAACAGCTGTCCCCACTGTGAGGGCTACCACCCTGAGAGTTTTTAGTGGATAATGGGATTGACCTTTTTTGCTTCTTCCAAATATTTTTATTTTCGACCATTTACTTGGCTGCTAAGCTTGTCTTAAAAATTTGATTAGTGATTGGTGGGTCCCATGAGGGAGAGTTCTTCTTTCTCCCAAATCCACACAAGCAGCAGCAGCCTCCTTCTGATAGTTAGGCTGCATCACAGCCCAGCTGACTCGGTGTGTCTCCCTGGGACTGTCACTGTGTTCAGGTCCTGGGCCACCTGGACACCAAAATCAGGTGAATTTCTCTCTGAGATCCCAGGAGTGGGATAATACTTTTGGAAGGCTTCCTGGGACACATCATAGAAAGGATGAGAAAGGAGTCGTGTTGCAGTGTGGTGGGAAGAGAGGTCCTGAGTCTGACACACAAGCATGGGGGTGGTGCAATGCTGAGAAACTTTCACTGTTAGTAGCCCCTCCCTCCTCCTGTCACCTCCCTCTTTTACATGAAACTTTGCCAAGGACCAAGATACCAGGATGGGGGTGAAGTGACCAACTGCAGTGGCATGCTGAGGAATATGGGTTTGGAGCCAGATCGCTGGGATTTGAATCCTAGCTCTGGCCCTCCCTAGCTGAGTGAGCTGGCCCAAGTTGTTTAGCATCTCTGAGCCTTAGTGCCATGGTGAAATGGATATGTCAACAGGACTCGTTTCATGTGGTTATTAACCCTGAGATTAAGTAAAGATTATCCATAGAAGGCACTTAGCATTGCGCCTGGCAGGTAGCATGTACTTAATAAATGCGATTTAGTGCTGAAATTCGCTCCATGTGGCTTGCTGCTGTCGTGTTTGGTTCCAGGGTGCATGATAAGAGACAAGGGTCTTAGGCCAGAATCTCCATGTTAAATGCTTTCTGGAGGTTAAAGGAATTGTGTGTAGCTGATGAAATTTTTAAAAGCAAAGAACCCGACTGAAATTTTTGGTTGACAAAGGGAAATGGGGATCCCATAGTTTGAAGGATTATGTTGTAATGACCAGAAACTGTTTTTGTTTCCTAAGTCTTAATAAGATAAGATTCACTCCTTGGGGGGCACCTGGATCTCCTGGGGCCAGTGGTGCCTCATGGACATGGCACCTTGGTTTTCAAGTTCAAATGTTGGCTACAGCCTGGGCTGCCTTCAACGCCCATCAGATAGATTGCTCCACCTTGTTAGTTTTCACCGGAATATTTCCTTTAAAGAACCAGGAAGCAGTTTCAGGCTGGTGCCAGGAGACGCAGCTATTTCTCTGGGCAGAGCCCATTTCTTCACTCATAGACCACATCCACATGGATCAAGCACAGCGTGCTTTTTCATGAGATTTTGTCTGTGCAGACCATTGCTTGACTGAAATGTCAAAAACATCCTTGTTCCTTAATAGCAGCTTATTTTTAGATGCAGATCATTTTGGGCTTTTCTCTGCAGAAGCTACATGGGCATCACCTCCCTGTCCCTATTGTATCCAAATGTTTTTAAGGATAAAATACCTTTTTCCATCACCAGGTCCAACACTCTGGATGTCAGAGTTTTACATGTGACTGGTTGTCCCTCAGAGTGGCTCCTGGACTCATCTCTGTTCTTTAAGGAGGGGGTTGCCTCCTCAGGTGATTGCTAGGGGTTACTTTAGGAAATCACCTGGAGCCCAAGAAGCCCTGCAGTGCCTGAGCCCTGCTGGAGGTGCAGTGGAAGGAGGGTGTGTGTCTAGTGAGGGCTGATCCTCCACCAGGCATCAAAAGTTTCAGATTCCTTCAACGCCCCCTCCAGGACCAGTGCTGTTGAGATGGTATCAAAAAACTGGTCCTGCCAGAACCCTTATTGGTTCCTTTAGAGCAGAGGTGTCAAACTCATTTTCACCAGGGCCACATCAGCCTCATGGTTGCCTTCAAAGGGCTGAAATAATTTTAGGACTATATAAATGTAACTACTCCTTAACCGTTAAGGAGTTGAAATTACATTCAGCCCTTTGAAGGCAACCGTGAGGCTGATGTGGCCCCTGATAAAAATGAGTTCAATGTCCCTGCTTTAGAGTGACCCCAGGGGGAGTCCTACCTACAACTCTTCCTGGAGGGAGAGTAAAGTCTCTCCTAGGTAATTCGTTATCATACTCAGCCATTGATTTGGCCTTTCCCAAGATCAGGCAGCTTGGCATAGATTTCTGGGCTCTGTGGGGAAGAACTAAGCTTTTAAAGGTAGAAACTTATCAGAATCCCTGAAATCCTTGGATGGACTCTCCACTCAAGAGTCCCTGGGGTTGGGACTGGAGTGGAAAGGTTATCATCAGCATGGGGTTCCTGGGAGGGGCAGATCCAGACTGCAGGTGAGAGACTGCAGGAGCCCTTCTTGCTGGTGACAGTCTGTACCTGGGTCTGTCCGCTTCGGCACTGTTGACATTTGGGGCCAGATAATTCTGTTGTGGGGGCCCTCCTGTGCACTGTAGGATGCTTAGCATCATCCCTAGCTTCTGCCCACTGGATGCTGGTAGCACTGCCCCACCACCCCCAGTTGCGACAACCAAAAATGTCCCCAGATATTGCCCAATGTCTGGGGCTAGGGGAGGAGGCAGGTGAGATCAGCTGGGCTGAGAGCCACTGGTCTGCACTTGTAAAAATGTTTCAGAGCATGGGTGTTCAGTTTGGGCCCCTGCTGTACCACTTTTAAGATATACGGCCTTGAAAAATTTATACAACCTCATTGGGCCTCAGTTTCTTCATCTGTAAAATGGAGATAATGAGATACAGTCTCAATGCAAGGTTATGGGGGCATTCAGTAAAATAACAAGATAATAAATGGAAAATGCTTATAGTCTTTAGATACTAAAAAGCACAAAACATATGGTTAACTTGATTTTTAATTATTTGGGTGAATCAGACTTCATCCTTTATCCTGTATCCATTGGTGAAGTGCAAGGGGGAACATCATTCACCTGAAACTCAGATTGGATTTGGGTAGCACCTTGGCTTTCTACATGGAATTCACTGGTTTCCCACTCCCCAATTCCTCCTCTGGTTCTCGGGTCTGGGGTTCCAGGAGGCAGGGGTGTGGATAGGAAGAGCAGGTGGCACTTGAAGTTCACTCTCACACTGGAGAATTCCAAAACTGGCTTGCAGAGATAGGATATTTAGACCCACATCTGGATTTCAGGATTCCCATTTGAGCACAGCTGGACTCCACAGAGCTGAAGTTTTCTCTGCTGAGATATAGATATTTCCCTGGCAACAATCTCTCAAACTGACATGAAGACATGGCCGCCCACGGGAACACGGTGTGTCTGCCTTGGCTCGCCTATAATTTGTGAGGCTAGCTTCTGAGGACTGCAGTACGTGAGTGGGGTGCAGTAAAGGGTTTCCTCATCCTCCAAGGGCCAAAAGTGGGGTGCAGGTTGGGTCCTTGGAGGAGAAACAAGGCATGGAGAACATTCCTTTCAGCTAGAACAGACAAGCACAGGCTACATACTGGATGGTTCAGGCCCCATCAGGGGCGGGGTGGGTGTCTCTGAGCCTGCAGCAGTTTTGCAGTGTGAGCTGTGTTGCCTTTGGCTTTAATCCTTTCAGAAATATTTAACCCCAGTTCTGGCCAACTGGAGCTTGATTTGGGCTTCTCAGATGGAAAGACTTGGACTGCAGGCCAATGTCCTCTTGATTTTTAACATTTTAGTAAGACGGCTGTTGTCCTTTTGTGTCCTCTGGAACATGACTTGGTGCTCAAAGAGCAGGAAGGAGGCCAATCTGAGGGCTGGGACAGGAGTCTCTGTCAGAGGTCCTGGTGGCTTGGACAATGGTGGTGGTGCTATGGTGGAGTTGTGTTCCTGAACTGAAGAAGGTTTACGAGAAACCTTCCAAAGGACTTAATCATCTATTGGGTAGTGGGAATGACAAGGAGGCGGGGTCAAGTTGATATCCAGAATGGCAGGGAAGACCGCGAATTTGATTTTGGAGACTGACTGAGGTCACCCTGAGGCCCATGTGGCAATGTCTAACATTATAGATGAGTCTGGGCCTGGATTCATCAGTATAGATGTAGATGAGGTCATGGGAACACCTGAGATTGACTGGGGAGAGCAGAGTGGCCAGAGAAGGGGCTTTGGTATAAGCCTAGGGAAATTTTGATGAGAGGAGAAGAATCTATGAGAAGGGTCAGAGGATCAGCAGGCAGGGGACGTGAGGCTCTATGGACAGGAGAGGGAGAAGAACAAGGGTCAATTGTGTTGATGTGAGCCCATTGGGTTTAGTTATCATGCTCATCAGCTGTTGCTGGGATTTTAATGGAGGCCAATTGGTGGGGAGTAAAAATACTCACCTTAATTATGGGTACTCCAGCACCCAACCAGGGTGTGGGCTCACGGTCTCTACGCTCTTGCAAAACTATAATTTGTGTGTGTGACTCCAAAGCCTCTGTTCTTCCTACAGTGCTTGGCTGTCACTTCCACATTGCCTGGGAAAGGGCCCCAGCCTTGGTGGAGAGCCCTGTCCTGGTTGTGTTCCTTGGCACAAGATGGTGGTATCATTGGGAGACCCTCACCTTTCTACACTGAGGGTCATTTGCCTTTCTCATTCCTTCACCAAGTATTTGAGCAGCTCCTATGTGCCAGGTACTGAGCTATGTGCTGTTCTACAAGATGGGTCAGTCCCTGTTCTCCTAGTGGATGAGACAGACTGTGGTCCAAGGGCCAAAGCTAGCCCCCTCTGTGTGTTTGTAAATAAAGTTTTATTGGCATACAGCCACACCCATTCATGTAGTATTGTCTGTGGTTGCTTTTCTGTTACAATGGGAAAGTTGAGTAGTTGGGACAGAGACCATGTAGCCCACAATCCTGAAAATATTTACTCTGACAGTCTCGGGTTAAGGGACTTTTGCCCACCATGGTGTCCCATAGGGGCATGACTACAGCAACTCTTGAAATGCACACAGCTCTGGGGTAGGGTTGCAGCAAGTGCTTAACTTGCAGGACTCTGTAGAGGAGAGGGCAACAGCTATGCTACTCTCAACTTTGCAGTTCTTTGGTGTCAAGGGCAGGATCGGGGTTTTGAGTGTTTTTTTCTTACCCCCGTGGCAGGGCACCAAGATAGGAACATTGACTTTTGGTTGGGGGATAGAAGGAGGGAAAGAATGGTGACTCATTGGCCCCCTCCTAAACATCTCCCTAAGATTCTACTTCGCACAGCTACCAAAATCTGGTGAGATCACCCTTCATGGCGCTGTGACTCTATCTCCAAGAAGCAAGAGAAAAGAAAGAAAGATGATTTTTTGCCAGCACAAGAACTTAGGTTATTGAAATTAACATTTCCCCCTGAAGTTTTATAATGTCTGGGCATGCATATTTAAGCATCTGCCTCAAAAGCTCTCACTAATAAGCAGATGGCACATTTTCCTTTTTTTTTTTTTTTTTTTTTTGTTCTCTGAGCAACACAAGGCTTTCTGTATGGCCCTCCTTGCAAGCAACCACATGTGGAGATGATAGGACTTCTGACTACCAGCACAGATCCCAGAGAGGCCGGAGAGCCCTATATTTGTGGGGCTGTTCAGCTGAAGAGCAGGCCTGTGCCCTTTTCAGCACCAGCGGGAAGTTGTCAGGTTACTCACAGCCTACAGGTCTCCTCCTTTATTTCTCCCAAGTGCAACCACACAGTCTTGGCTGAATTTGACCCCTGAACCTCGCCAGCAGAGAAGCAGGGGTCCTAGGCAGGATGGGGTCTGAGATTGAAGCCCTGGAGTGGAAGAGGCTGGGTAAATCTGCGGGGGAGGTTACAACAAGAAGGTCAGGAGAGGAAGACAGGAGAGCTGGCATGCAGAACAAGGACCTGGAGGACACAAAGGAGAAAGCTGGAATTTTCGAGAACACGGAGAAGGGCAGACACTTTTAACATGCCCCAGGTGTGGCGGGGTGTTATGAATTTGCTGCTTTTCCTTCTCCCTGGCGTCTCTCGCTGTGTTCCAGAGTGTCATTGAAATGGTCCAATGGGAGCTCTGTGTAGCTTTGTATTCCCATGGTCTTTGGGGATCGTAGGGGCTGCCCCCACTTGTCTTGTCCCTCCACCCATGACTGTGTGTGGACCTGCCTTGCCTCTCAGACCTGTGTCCTGGAGAAACCTGGGCAAGGCTCATGTCTTTGCAATGGAGCTTGTGTCTTGCGTGCCTGGAAAAGGAAGACTTTGTGACCTGGAAACTTGTTGGCTTAAGTTGGAAGGCGAGTGGTGCCTGGGAGGGAACGACTGCTGCCCTCTTCATTTTCCGTTTGATTCTGCGGTCTGCATTGTCCTGGTGGACTTGTAAGCCCTGGCCTCTAGGAACTGGGCTGGATGAAAGTTCACGTGGTCTGGGAATAATTTCTTGCTTTTGCTCTGCTTATTAGCAATACAAATTATTATTTTCTCATTGTAAAGAACTTAAACAATGCCATATATGTAACACAAAAAGCTCAACTCCTCCTTTATCTGGATCTCTACTCTCTTGCTTCTCCGTGGTGACACCAGGGAGGGTTGAGGGATAGTCTTCCACACCTTTCCCTGTGCGTATGCAAGCACGTATATTTGCACATAAATCATTTAATTTTAATCTTTTAAAAATAAAAATAGGATAATGCTACATTTGTTGTTTGGAAAGCCACCTTCTTACTCAATGATATATGTTTGACATCATCTCACACTGGAACCTGGCTCCACCTTCCTCTTAAGGTAGTTATTCAGCTGTGTGGCTACACTGTACTTTATTTAGCCAGCCCTATACCGATAGTTCATTGAATGGTTTCTGCTTTTTCCCCGTTGCAAATGGTGTGGTGATGAATATCCTGGCACTCGGCTCTTGGTGCTCCATGCTTCTGTAAGATGTTCTTAGCAGCAGGATAGCCAGGTCAGAGGGTGGTCTGTGCTGAATTCACAGGCTAGTTAGATAGCTCCCTGCCTCCCAGCTCCCCAAGGCTCTGCAGGGGTCATCCTCCTAAAGCTCACCCTTCAGAATGGTATTGCCTGCCTCACCTTCACCTACTTCAGCGTATACCTAGGCACCCCTGAGGTCCAGCCACCCCCGGCAGTCCCCCCTGGCTGGACTCTGGCTTCAGACTCTGGTAGATGGCCTCACTCTGGAGGGAAAGCTTGCTTTCCCAAACATTCTTGGTACCGTTACTGCAAGTTCCAAGGTTGTCACTTGTTTCCTTCAGGCCTTGCCACTTCCTACCTGTGTGTCCTTGAGCAATATAATAGTAGTAGTAGTAGTAGTAGTAATAATAATAATAATAATAGGCCCTGGCTAGTGTGGCTCAGTGGATTGAGTGCCAGCCTGTGAACCAAAGGGTCACCAGTTTGACTCCCAGTTAGGGCACATGGCTGGGTTGCGGGCCAGGTCCCCAGTAGGGGCTGCATTAGAGGCAACCACACATTTGCCTCTAAAGATGTTTCTCGCTCTCTCTTTCTCCCTCCCCTCCCCTCTGTCTAAAACTAAAATAAATTTTAAAAATCTTAAAAAATAATTATTGCCTCCTAGGGTTGCAGGGAGGATTCAGTGGAATTACCCCTTCCACATGCTTGGCTTCTGCACATTGAGCAAGTGCCCAGGCAGGTCATTGCTGAGATTTTGGCATGCTCGACTGTGGCTTTAGCGGGAGCTATGTCTTTGGTACTGAGCCTACCACCAAGCACTTAGTGCTGCCCAGTAAACGCTCAGTGAGCTGTAGATTGGGGCTGAATCAGTGGCAGAAGATGAAAGGAAACAGGGCTCCCAACAGGTCCCTAGCCAGTGGGCTCCAGGACGAACCTCCAGCCTTAGAGCCCCCTGCCCCTCACCTGCACTTGCCAAGGCTCACAGGGCTGTTCTGTGTCTTCCAGGCTAGAGCCCAGAGGCTGAGCCTGAGCAGGTTCTGGCTACTGTCCTGCGGTATCAGGGCACTCCCATTCCCATCTTGGACCTGGATGCCAAGTGGCTCCAGGGAAGCAGGGACTCAGCTTGCTCTGAGCCAAGAGGCGGAAGACAGGAAAATATGAGGGATCCTCATTTTGGCTCTTGCTTTTCGCTTTACTTGGACACTGCAAGGCAGGTGGGTTTGTTTCTTGGTGTGCACCCGTGCATGTGTATGTTTGTGGTTTTGTGCATATGTGACTTTCTCTGTGAGTTTTCAAAACCTAGTTTGTGTTTATGTGGGATCAGTGTCACCAGATTAAATACAGGAATCCAATTAAACCTGACTTTCAAGTTAACAATTTTTTTTTAGTATAAGTATATCCCAGTGCAATATTTGGGACATTAACTAAAAATGATTTGTCATTTATCTGAAATGTAAGTTTAACTGGCATCCTGTCTTTTTTCTTGCTGCATCTGGCAGTCCTGTGTGGGGGTTGTCAGTGTGTATTGGTGTATCTGTCCTTGAGGGACGCTCTGTATGTCTGTAGGTGCCAGCATGGGGATGAATGGAGAAGACCCTCCTGGGCTGCTTTAGGGGCTCTGACTGTGGGACTGGATGCTCCATTCGCAGGCCTAGGCAGTGCTCCCCAGCATCTGCCTCTCCCTGCCACCTCCTCCCTGGGTTTCCCTCTCATCTCTCTCCAAACGCAGGGGCAAGAGCTGCCCCATCTGCCCTTGTTTGGAGCATAGCTGCCCAACCAGATGAGATGCAAACAACACGCAGATGGCTGCAAAGCTTCCCCAGCTCCCTCCGCAAGGGGCCTGCAGATGAAACGGAAGCCCTTGTCCTCACCCCCTTCCCCTTCCAGAAAACCTGAGCCAACAGCCACTGTGTTGTGTTGCTGCTTTAGACACCCCTCCCTCCTGGTGATTAAACCACCCTGTGTTTGCCAAACAAACGAAGTCCTTTATTTCCACCATAAACTTGTTCATGTGCACATGAACTTGATCCACCAGTGTGCTTGATTCATTTGCTCTCACTCTGGTGAATGACAGGCTCTTTTCTCAGGCCTCTGGTGAAGAGCTGCTTAACTTCTATCTGGAAGTCCCCCCTCCCTGTGTTGAAACCAACCACAGGTTTGGAAGAAAGCTGTAGGTTCTGTGTGGCTCTTGATAACTGGTCATGACTCAAATTATCCAGGGCCCTGCCAGGCCTAGGATTACAAGTTTGAGGGTGCATTTGTGTCCAGTTGGGTGGGGGGCTGTCAGGGAGGACATTGGACTTGGCCTCTGAGTCTATGACAGCACTTCATGAGAAATACCACTAAGGGACCTTGTCCTGTGTTGTTAGAGGAAATGACAGTTTGGTCATTTACTGAGCTCCTGACAGAGGGGGGTCTGTTTCCTTGCACTTCCTCTATGCTGCATCAGCTGAGTCTTGCAGAGTGGGTAGCAGTTGGCATCTCACCTGGGTATCCCAGGCAGGAGTGGCCAAGGAACCAGGGCTTTGCAGGGTTGTGTCCTGGATCCCACTGGCAGAGGTGATAACCTCCATCCCCCAAATTCCCTCTGCTGGAAGAGTACCAGATCTGGGAGTGGCTAGTGAGCTGGAGGTTGGCAATGACGGTGGCCATCACCCTTCATCGCACTCCCCCCTGCCGTGTGGCATCTTTGGGCAAGGCTGTGCCTCAGTCTCCTGCTTGGGGAGTGGGTCAGGAAGGCCAAGCCTGTGTTCTCCCAGGACTGGTAGGACGATAAGGTTGGATGGCAGGTGAACGCCCTTTGAAAATGAAAACATTCTATTTGAATGCAAAGTGTTTTATGACTCTGATATTTTGTATCCTGTGAAATAATCATTGACCCTAAAACTGTCTATACAAAAATGACTGGAGTTGACCTTTCCTCCATGTCTCTGCTTGGGGAGGGAGTTTTTCAAAGACTGTTGTTTTACACACGGGAAAAACTAAGGAAGGTGTAGAAACAAGGCCAGGACCCAGGACTCTGGACTCCCTGACTGTGTAGGGTCTTTAATGGGGGAACCACTTCAGGTTCTTTCTACAAGTTTTCTCTGTAAGAAACAGCCCTCATCCAATATTCACAGAGGGACCTTAGACAGTACCTAAACACAAAAGCAGATGTTGGGTGGATTCAGTCATTTCTGCAACAGGGATGGCTGTGGGGCTGAAGCAATTGGGAACATCTTTGGAGTCACAGATTTAGGTGTGAACCCCAAACCTTTAGTTACAAGCCTTGAGAACTCAGGCAGCTTTTTCAACATCTCTGGGCCCCAGTGGCCTTGGAAAATAGGACACATTGTATTATAGCTTGTAGGGAGACTCCCACCTGGCTCAGGACCAGCAGGGCAGAGTGCCAGTATCTCAGGTGCTTGTCTCTGGTGCTAACAAAGCCATGGTCATTACCACACATGCTTCCCTTGCAGGTTATTCTTAGTTTTGGGGACCACACATGCGAGATAATGACACAGTGTCTGGCACAGTAGTCAACATTTACAGGCTTATTTTAGTGCCTTCTTTGGTATTTTGCATAGTTCCATATTGTCCCAGTCCTTAAGGACACCAGAATCATGTGCAAGGAGTGTGTTTATTCAATATGCCAATTCCTGGGGCTTTCTCCCAGAAATTCTGATGCTCAGGGGCTCTGCTCGAACCTGTTTTCAAAAGCTCCCAGGTGAGTCTCATGTAGCTGGCTTGGCTTTGGCTTGGGGATCCAGTTTGGGAACCAGTCCTGGGTGCTACTTTGCTTAAACTTCAAGTTTGGCTCTTCCACTCAGTCTCGCATTATCAGTACTTGTGTGCAAGTCGGCTTCCTCCCTTGGAATGTACGCTCCTCGGTGTCAGGGTCATCTGTCATGTTTGCATCAGTGAACCAAGCTTTATATGGGTGGTCAATGGAACGTAGTTGCTTGCTGAGTGGAGTTAGGCTCCAGGGGGCGCTCGTGCGTGCCCACGTGTGCGTGTGAGATGTGAATCTTTGTTAAAAGCAAACCTATGCATTTGCAGTGAGTCAGTGTGATTTACTTTAATGCAAGCCAATGCAGCTTGAGCAAAGGTCTTGCCTTGAAATGGAGTGAGGTTATGGATGGGCAGAGCTGCCAAAAGCTTTCCTGGGAAACACTTCAGTGTCATCTCTGTTAAACATCGCATGGATGCAGAGTGGTTCCTAGCGGAGTACTACAGTAAAAGCACGTGTGAGTAACTAACTGGGTTTGGGGATGGAGAGCCTTCTGCTGAACAAAAATCATGGGATATTGAAGCTGGAAGAGTAGGTGTCATCATCAATTACCCCTACGTATGAGGTGGGGACTTGGCACCCGAGAGAAGAACCTCCTTTTAGGTCCTCAACCTTTCAAACCATTCCTGAGTTCCTCTTACATGAGTAATCAGTATCATGATTTGTACTGACTGGATAATACTTCACTTGCTTCCAGTGCTAGACAGGAAAATAAACCATAGGGCCAACTTCCTCCAGGGAAGTTGCGTCAGAGCTTCTCAGAACGCTGCCTGTAGGGTTTTCACTGATACCATCCAAACATGTGGATTGCAAGGTCCCACCTTTTTGAATCAGAATATCTGGGGCTGGAGTCACAAAATGAACTAATAACTAAAGAAGTTTGTAATCCAATAGGCAGGTTAGATGAATATATGAATACAAACTAGGTGAATAAAATAATACCTTTAACAAAACATTGTTTAAAAAGAAATTAAAGGAATACAGAAAAGTACAAGAAACAAAGAACAATCACCTCAAATCCTACCACCCCAAGAAAAAAATCTCCTTAATATTAACTGAACTGCATCCCAGACTGAGCCTGTTTACAGGTAGAAGAATAGTTAGAGATATGGACAGACAATTCTGATGATACCAAATGGGATTTTTAAAAGAACAAGTGCTAAATTTAATGTTGCATGAATTTAACTGAAGGGAACGGAACTGAAGTGAAACTGAAGAAATGGGAGGGAGGAAGGCAAAATACGAAGCGGTCATGAAGTTGTGAAGAACAGGTTTGGAAGGGGAGTGAAGGCAGGAGAAGTGGAAGATAGGAGAATGTAACTAGACTGGGAATTTGAGATCTTGAGACCAGATGGCTTTACAGTGATGCTGAAGATCAAAGAGAGAGCATTAGAACTAAGCTGTAAAGGCCCACTTTCTATGGCTGAGATGAGTAGATGCTCCTCATGAAGTCTGCTAGTTGTTGATGAGAAGGTGAGCATCCTGGCCCTGCCAGATCTTTCCTAAGGAGGACTGTGCTCTGTTCTTGGGGCCTTTTGCATGTTCCTTTACCATGACAGTTCTGTATAAAATGTTCATGGGTCAAGGATGGCATGAAAAAAAAAATACCTGGGAAAATGTTGTGGGAGTATGCACATGGGTGAAAGAAAGCTTGTTGGTTGTTCTTTTTTGGAGGTTGTTATTTATTCTGAAATTATGTCTATTCTATTATTTTTGGGAGGTGTTTTCAGATTTTTTCTTTTATAAAATGCTATGGGGTAGAAATTTCTAATACTTATATCCAATTCTCCTCTTATTTGTGGCAATAGGAGGTTCCTCCATGCAGTGGTGGGGGTCCAATAGCCAATGGGGGCAGAAGTGAGGGGTGTCACTTCTAGGCCGGAGCACTGAATTCCTAGACCTGGTCTTCCAGTGCTCTTCCCTATGCTGCCCTGACAGGTGACAGAACCTCCATTGGCCTGAGCCCCACAGTAAGTTCACTGTGGAAACAGAGCTCCCTCCATCCCTCTGCTCCTTGACATGCAATAACATGTAACATAAATGATGAGAACAAGTCCTGTTGTTTTACATCATGAGACTCAGGCATTGTTAGTTATTGTGTCAAAACCTAGTCTAGCTTGACAGTTTTTTGGGGGGTGTGTGAAATTGGTCATTTAAAGAAATTCTTTCTTATCACTTCCCCAGAAAGGTATTTTTTTAAAAAAACTGGTTTATGGAATAGAAAAATCTGGGAATCAGCAGCTTAAAGAAGCACAATGTGGGATATTTACAAAGCTAGGCTATTCCCTTTATGGAAGCTTAGCCAAAACTTGGAGTATTTCAGTCTTTCCTGGTCCACATTCCATAGATCTTGGGGAGATGTTGATAATATGTTATGGTTGGAATGGTATATTTAGCTACAGCCACCCTGACTCAGTTCTAGCCATCGAACCCTCTCTGCTTTTGAAGGAGCTTTGTGTTGCTGTGACATCTCAACCTTTCAGAGGTATTCTGTACTAATGACATTAAATGACATTTCAGAGGTATTCTGCTTCGTGGTCCCCCCAAATTAAACACCTCAATCATGCAAATACATCCAGTTGGATTTACTGCAACAGATTCCCAACTAAGGATGTAATTAGATCATATTTTTCCCAGTTCAACTGAAAGGAAATTGCTATTATGAAGTTTGCTCTCTGTTTTTGATGGTGCATGTGTCTCTGGGTGTGTGTGTGTGTGGGTGGATGTCTGCATGTAAATGACAATGTGCAGCTGTGTGGGTGTGTGCAAAATTCCCATGTGAACCTCAGTTTTGTAGGAGTCTTAAGGCCTTGATCCCAGGGGATGCCATTTTAAGAAAAGTCACTCAAAAACAAGACAAAGAATTGAAATCAAAATCCCACCTCTAAAGACACCAGGCTTGTGGGCAGTACGTTTTCTTTGTTTAGGATTCCACCTGCCTCCAAATGACATTTTTGCTTTCTATTAAGTGATCAGATCACAGGGTTAAAATTGATTACACACACAAAAGCATAGATATTATGATTCTTTTTGTATCAGCATTTCTCACCTGAGACACCATTGACATTTTAGGGTGGATACTTCCCTGTTGTAGGGTTGCCTTGGTCACTGTAGGATGTTTAGCAGCATCTCTGGAGTCTACCCAGTAGCTGCCAGTAACATACTTTCCCCCAAGTTCTGTCAACCAAAAATATCTCCAGACCTTGCCAAATGTTTCCTGGTGGGCAGAAATGCCCCCCAGTTGAGAGCTACTGCTTTACATACAGCACAAAATCAGGTGTAATGAGCTGAGGCTGTTGGCAGTTGGAGTTGAGTAGCAACTGACAGCAGGGTAGGGGGTTTTGCGAGGGGGCTTCAGTGCTCTATTTCTGGATCTACATGTTGGTTATATGAGTATGTTCAGTTTGTAGGTCTGAGTCAGCCTCTTGTGTGTGTACATGTCTACATGTATGTTATAATTCAACAAAGCAGTTAATAAATAAATCATCAATGATTGAGAAGTCAAATGATTGGCATGAAGGCTGATCACCTTAATTTCAACTGTTGTCAGATGAGCATGAAGGGCCCCCAAGAGGAGCCTTTCAGAACGTTGGCCAAGGGGAGGGGTCTGTGTGCATGTGTGTGTGCACACGTGCTGGGGTTTGCTAGTGTCACAGAGGATGAGGCCTTCTGAGGGCAAGAGAAGTGACACATGTGAAGTCCCAAAGCACAAAGCTTTCTAAATGGATGTACCAAAACCTGTGCACAACACAGGCTTCCAGCACAGTCTGGTGTCCATAGAAACAGTTCTGCAACAAGGGCCACACATAGGGTTTGAGTTGAGTTGGCATTGAGGAATTTGGTCATGGTTTCTGGGAGATATCCACAGTTTCTGTAATCAACAAACATGTATGGAACCACTGTGTGCCTAGAACTTTTCAGGATAGGAGGTTAAAAAGACAGTTGCAAAATGGAACCAATCAGAGGTGACTCTCTACCCTGACACAGATTAGATAAAACACAAGGTCTTGCTGGGCAAGCACCTTGATAGACCTCATCCTGCAACCTATATAAGAATAAAGGATACTTTTTCATTACACATAAATATGTATTGTGTTTCATATATACAAATGCAATTTGTGTTCATTAACTCTGTGGTGGAATTATGCCTATACTTTTAGCATTTTTAAGTATATTTTATTGATTATGCTATTACAGTTGTCCCATTTTTTTCTCTCCCTTTTATTCCCCTCTGCCCTGCACTACCCCGTTCCCACTTGCACTCTCCTGTCTCTCAGTTCATGCCCATGGGTTATACATAAAATTTCCTTGGCTTCTCCATTTCCTATACAATTCTTAACTTCCTCTTGTCTATTTTGCACATAACATTTATGCTTCCTATAATAACCCTCCATGTGATCTCCATTTCTGTGATTCTGTTACTGTTCTACTTGTTTGCTTAGTTTGCTTTTGTTTTTGTTTCTTAGGTTTGGTTGTTGATAGTTGTGAGTTTGTTGTTGTTTTACTGTTCGTATTTTTGATCTTCTTCTTTTTCTTAAATAAATACCTTTAACATTTCATATAATAAGGGTTTGGTGATGATGAACTCCTTTAACTTGACCTTATCTGGGAAGCACTTCATCTACCCTTCCATTCTAAATGAAAGCTTTGCTGGATAGAGCAATCTTGGATGTAGGTCCTTGCCTTTCATGACTTGGAATACGTCTTTCCAGCCCCTTCTTGCCTGTAAGGTCTCTTTCGAGAAATCAGCTGACAGTCTGATGGGAACTCCTTTGTATGTAACTCTCTCCTTTCTCTTGCTGCTTTTAAGATTCTCTCCTTCTTTTTCATCTTGGGTAGTGTAATTATGATGTGCCTTGGTGTGTGCTTCCTTGGGTCCAACTTCCTTGGGACTCTCTGAGCTTCCTGGACTTCCTGGCAGTCCATTCCCTTTCCTGTATTAGGGAAGTTCTCCTTCATTGTTTTTTTCAAATTAGTTTTTAATTTCTTGCTCTTCCTCTTCTACTTCTGGCACCTCTATGATTCAGATGTTGCAACTTGTAAAGCTGCCCTGGAGGTTACAAAACCACTCCTCATTTTTTTGAATTCTTGTTTCTTCATTCTGTTCTGGTTGGATGTTTATTTCTTCCTTTTGCTCCAAATCATTGATTTGGGTCCTGGTTTTGTTCCCATCACTGCTGGTTCCCTGTACATTTTTCTTTATTTCATTTTTCATAGCCTTCACTTCTTCTATTTTGCAACCATACTCATTTATTTCTGTGAGCTTCCTGATTACCAGTGTTTGAACTCTGCATGTGATAGGCTGGCTATCTCTTCATTGCTTAGTTCTATTTTTAGAGTTTTGATCTATTCTTTAATTTGGTCCATATTTTTTTTTGTCTTGGTGCTCATGTTATGTTGTAAGGGGTGGAGACTTAGATATTCACCAGGGCGGGGCAGCCCAGGTTGATGCATTGTGGGGGAGGGGTCAGAGAGGAAACAATGGGGCTTGTTCTGCTGGGCTCTCGCCAGCTTTCAGCCACTTCCCCTGCTACCCACAAACAAACTGGGCCCTTCTGGTGCTGATTCCCTGCGTGAGTGGGTTTGTGTACATTCTAGGACCCTATGGGTGTCTCCAACCAACACTCCTGTGAGGTTGGGGGTTTGCCACAACCACCACAGGTTTTTATAACCAGAGGCTTTGAGGCTTTATTTCCTCTTGCTGGAACCCTGGGTTGCCTGGTCTGTCTTGCTCCCCAGTTGTTCCCCCTGGTTTATCCACACAGAAATGTGGGACTGCCCAGTCCTGAAGCGGCTGCCTTGCTACACGTCCTCTCTGCACCAGCTGCCTGTCTCTGCCCCTCCTATCAGTCTGGATGTATGTTTCTTCTTTAAATTCTTCATTGTTGGAAATGGTTCATTTTCTGACAGTTCTGATTTTTTTTTGTTTTTAAATTTGTTGTTGTTCTTTTGGTTGTGCAAGAAGGCAAAGTGTATTTACCTATGCCTCCGTCTTGGCTGGAAGTTCTCTTAGCATTTTTTTTTTTTTTTTGAGAGAGAGATTTGTTTCTCAGCAAGTCATCTGTAGAATATGGTGCACTGGTAATTTACTTAGAATTGATAAAAGGTACAGGAAAGTCAGGCCTTATGCAGAAGGTTCTAGTTAGTGGTAAAGCAAAAAATTCAGTATAGTCAACATTACTTTTGAAAATTTCCTCCATCTTTCATAAAGTCCACACACCATGTCCAACCCAGCATGTTGTCCACCAGGGTTGGAACAGGGCATGGTCTCTTCCATGGGCAGCTGATGAAATCGTCAAGCGGCCATGATTTATAAAGCATTGTGTCTTCAACCCGAGAATCATTCAGCAAAGTGAGATATTCTCTCTGGGAAAGGCAAATAGCAATGAGCTCCTGTTGCAAGGCTGTTTGCAATTCCCCTTCCTCTCTCTTTCCTTTTCTTTGTTCTTGCCAAGTACTGATAGTTCATTTTTCACTGATTAAAAGAGCCCAAGTTGGTCTATACTAAGGAGTGAAATTGCTGTGTCACATGGTAACTCTATATTGAAATGTTTGAGGAACTGCCAGGCTGTTTTCCAAAGTGGTGCACCATTTCACATTCTTAGCAGCAGTGTATGAGTGTTCCAATTTCTCCACATACTCACCAGCACTTGTTATAGTGTATCTTTTTTTTAAATTATAATTGTCCTATCAGGTGTGAAGTGGTATCTCATTGTGATTTTGATTTGCATTTTCCAATGGGTAATGATACTGAGCATCTTTTCATGTACTTATTGGACAATTGTGTATCTTCCTTGGAGATATGTCTATTCAGAAATAAAAACATAGGTCCACACTAAAATTTATACATGAATGTTTGTAGTAGCATCCTTCATAATAGCCAAAGCCAAAAGGTAGAAATAATCCAAATACCCATCATCAGATGAATAGATAAACACAATGTGGCATACCCACAGAAAGGAAATAAAAAGGAGTGAAGTTTTGATATTTGCTACACAATAGATGAACCTTGAGAACATGATGCTGAGTGAAAGAAGCCAGGCACAAAAAGTCACATATTATATGATTTTAATTCCTATAAAAATCAATAACAAGGAAATCTATAGAGACAGAAATTAGTAGTTGCCTAGGGCTGGTGAGTGAGTGGGAGGATAGTATGGGATTTTGTTCGAGGTGATAAAATGTTCTAAAATTGACTGTGCTAATGATTTTACATATCTGAGACTATATTAAAAACCATAGAAATGTAAAAAAAAAAGAGTCCAAGTTGCAATTCTATTGATCATTTTTGATAGACTTTAAAAATACAGGTTCTTGGGCCTACCTCCAATGCTACTGACTCAGTAGGTCTAGGGCAGGGCTTGGATATCCCGAAGGATTCTGCTGTTTGTCCTGGTTTGGGTCCCAATGTATTTGTAGGGAATGCTCTTTCTTCTGAAGTCTAGAGTCATGGCGATGGTGGCTCATGTTTATGGAAAGATCGTCATATTTTCAGCCATGTGTTGAACACCTTTACTCTCATCATCTCCTGTTACTCTCACAATAACTTCTGATGGGGTAGATGAAATAACTTCTGCTTAGAGATGAGGAACTGAGGTTTAGAGGAGTTCAAGTAACTTGTTCAAAGCCCCAGTAGGAACTGGTGGAATTGGAAGATATATTGGGGGCATCTACTTGGGAACCAATTCTCTCAAGCCCACAGATTTCATAATCTATAGATGGCTGAAGCCCTGCCTGAGATTTCTGCTGAGTCTGGGGTGGAGGCTCAGTATCTCAGAACCTCCCCAGTCTCCTGGGCCTGTTAGTCTATGTCTGCTGCCTCCATCTCACACTATGATGATCAGAAACATGGTCCCTGCTTTGATTTCCATAAGCATAAGACATTCACACTGAGCATTGACTTGAGATTTGCAGCCATGGAGAAGGTCACATAATTCTACACTTGATCTTGGCCAATTCCTTGACTTCTCTCACTTTGCTTTACCCCTGCATTTTCTTTTTTAAAGATTATTTATTTATTTATTTATTTATTTATTTATTTTTAGAGAGAGGGGAGGGGAGGGAAAAAGAGAGGGAGGGAAACATCAATCTGTGGTTGCCTCTAGCTCATCCCCTACTGGGGACCTGGCTCTCAACCAGGTATTGAACTGGGATGCCCTGACTGGGAATTGAACCCGTGACTCTTTGGTTCACAGGCTGGCACTCAATCCACTGAGTCACACCAGCCAGGGCTTATTTTTCTTTAAAAAAATTACTAATAAAAAATAAAAAAAATTTTAATCCTCACTTGAGGACATGCTTATTGATTTTAGAGAGAGGGGAAGGGAGGGAGAGAGGGAAAGAAACATTAATTGGCTGCCTCTTACCCATGCCCCAACTGGGACTGAACCTACAATCCAGGCATGTACCCTTACCGGGAATCGAACCCGTGACCCTTTGGTTTATGGGACGATGCTCCAACCAACTGAGCCACATTGGCCAGGGCTACTTTGCCTCTCCATTTTGTACTTCCCTCCTTCCTGCTGGATTGCTCTGGGAATTCTGATTCTTGTCCCTTTATTCTTCTTTGTAATCAATGCCAAAAGTGTGTAGTTGAGCCCATGTCAATGCCTGACATGCAAAAAATTTCACAAATGGGATCTGCCCTCTGGAAAGCGGTAGTAGTTAAAGATTGATGTGGATGTTATTTTGTTTTCCCCTATAAAACATACTACTTAACTATCAAACCCTTGGCACCTGGCTGCAGTCCTTGGCTGGTGGCAGTGGAGTGGATACTGCTCCTTTGTAACCTGTCGAGGAATGCCGTGTACTTAAAAAATGAGAAACTGGCTTTCTTTAAGAGGCAGAGGGAGGCTTCCAGAGCTGGTGCTAGTTTGTTTGGAGGCAAACAGCTGTTTGTTTGCCTCCTAAAATTGCCCACATGTTCAGAGCTCAAATACATGTTTGCTTGATTTTTTTCTTTGATTGGTTTTCCATCCAGTTGCTTGGCAAATTTCAGCTAATAGCTTTAACCTCATGAGTTCAGTTCAGCAGACACTAACAGCACCTACTATGTGCCAGCCTTAATAGCACCTACTGCACGCCAGACACTGGGGATATAGTGGTAAGCAAGATAAACACAGCACTTGAACAAACACAACTTCTCAAAAAAGAGAGGCCACCATTGGGCTTCTGAAGATACCCTTGAATTGTCTCCTTTAAGAGGGAAGGGGAAGAGCTTTGGTGCCTGAGGCTCGTTGAGGAGGGTTTAGCTGGATCATCGCCAAGGTTTGGAGTGAGAGCCAGAGCTGGCACCTGTGTGCAGAGGTGCAAAAGCAGGAATGGTTTGATTTTAGAGGAAGCTGAGATTAAGAGAAGGCTTCTTGGAGTTTCCAGGTGTAGTAGAGACCTGTTGCATGAGTGTTCTTGTGGCTGAATCTGTGGCCAGTGGCAGTGGAATGACTACATGAGGGTCTTCTTGTAGCAGATGGCCCCAAAAGGTTAAGATTGGGAGCAGCTGCAAAAATGGCGACCAACAGGGACATAATTCCTGCCTGGCTTTCCAACAACATGTAAGTAAGCCCAGAGTTTTGGTATAAGCTCATGGAGAAGAGAAAGAAGCCCCAATGATGACAAGATCAAATTCCCCACCTGCCAGGCATATGAAGGCTTGCAGCAGATTTAACTGGAGTTACAGAAATAGGAATGTGACATTTCTTACACCTGGATGTGGTAGAACAAAATGTATTCCGTCTAGTTTGGAGAGAAGGAGAACATTAGTAGACATAACTCAAGTTTTTATTCTTAAGCCCAGTATCCAGAAATGTAGTTTCTATGGGTACACAGACCAAAAAGCTCCAGAAGCATCACATCCAATACTGTGTGTCTTGTGCCTGGCACTGTCCCCAATTTTCCCAATTTGTCCCATAGAGGAAGGAAATGCCTGCATCATTTCTGTCTCCTCAGGGATGAACTGGGACAGGAGCTTTCATGTTCTTTCTTTCTTTCTTTCTTTCTTTCTTTCTTTCTTTCTTTCTTTCTTTCTTTCTTTCTTTCTATTTTACTTATTTTTAGAGAGAGAGGAAGGGAGGGAGAAAGAGTGGGAGAGAAGCAGGAATCGAATCTGCAACCTTTCGGTTTGCAGGTCAGCACTCAGTCTACTGATCCACACCAGCCAGGGCTCATGTCTTGTTCTTTTTGTTTTTTTAAATTTAATCTTTAGTGTATTTTTTCCATTACCATTTAGTTCTGTATGTTTTTGTGAGAGGACAAGTTGATCTGGTTGGCCAGGCAGGAAATGTGACTCTATCTGGCTAAGTACCAGTATTAGTGGATGGGTTACTTTATCTAAATCCTGGCAGTGGGATCCCTACCTTGTCCCCTTGCACAGGATCCAGGCTTTGTGGGTCAAGTAGGACATGCAAGAGCTGCCTCTGGCAGAGCCAGCCAGCAAGTGATTGACCACTCATTTTGAACTACAGGGGTTTATCACAGTCTCACATAGTAAGCCTAGAGATAGTGGAATCCAAGTTTTGTTAAATGAATAGCTCAAGATAACATTGCTTGTTTGACTTTTCTGTGATGCTCTTCTCTTTCTCCTCATGATCACAGAGGCTGCCACAGTCCAAATATGAGGTCCTCACATGACAACACCCAAAGGCAGGAAGGCAAGAGGCACAGTGTCTCCCTGCATATTTCTGTATTAAAGTCTCCCCCAGAAAATCTCAGCAGACTTCCTACACCCCAGCTGCATCAGCTGTGGGCTGGCAGGGAGTGGGGAATCCCTCAACACAATGGTCAGAATGGAATTGTGAGACCAGTCCTAAACCCATTATAGGCAAAGAGGGGTTTGATGAATGTGGTTAGATTAGAATCTAAGCCTTAGACTAAGAAACAGCAAATTTTTTTTTGTAAAAAATGGTAGTATTTTAGGCTTTTTGGTCCAGACAACCTCTGTTGCAACTATTCAGCTCTGCCATTGGAGCATGAAAGTAGCCATTGACAATGCATAAATGAATGGGCACAGCTTTGTTCCAGTAAAAGTTTGTTTACAAAAACAGTCAATGGAATTCCGGCCAAGATGGAGGCGTAGGTGGACACACTGTGCCTCCTCTAACAACCAAAATTAAGGACAACAAATATTTAGAAACAAGAAAACAACCAGAACTTATAGAAAATTGAACTGTACGGAAGCCCAACAACCATTCATCCAGACCGGTAAGAGGGGCGGAGTCGCGGCAGGAGAAAGTGGAGGTGCAGTCCCGGGAACACAAGCAGCAGTGGCTGGCAGTTCCCAGGTGCACAGGCGGCGGCTGGCAGTCCCCGGGCCCACAGGCAGCAGTTGGCGGACCTTGGGCACAGGGGGGCAACTGTTCAGACCCAGTGAGGCCACACAAGGCGGCTGGCTGACCAGGTGGTCCCACATTCTCGTGCACAGATAATCCAGGCGAAGGAGAAGTGGCGGAAAGGACCGGAGTCCAGGAGAGAGCGGAACAGGCGCCCTTCTTCCCTCTTGGACCCCGCTCCCACCTATAGCGTCACAACCCAGTGACTGGGCTGCCCCGCCCTGAGGAACACCTAAGGCTCCACCCCTCACCACGTAATAGCCGCGGCCAGAGTAAAACCAAAACAAAACAAAGCAAAACCCACCAAAAATGGCTCAAACTGGAGAACAAATAAAATCCCCAGAGCCAATTCCTCTAAGCAGTGAAGAGACAGCCAACCTATCAGATGCACAGTTCAAAGCACTGGTCATCAAAATGCTCACAGAATTGGTTGATTTTGCTCACAAATTAGATGAAAAAATGCAGGCTACAATATGTGAAATGAAGGAAGATGCATGGGGAACTGATAGAGATGGAAGGAAAACTGGGACTCAGATCAATGGAGTGGACCAGAAGGAAGAAACTAGCAACCAAACAGAAAACGAGGAAGAAACAAGAATTCAAAAAAATGAGGAGAGGCTTAGGAACCTCTGGGACATCGTTAAACATCCCAACATCCGAATTATAGGGGTCCCAGAGGGGAAGAAGAAGAGCAACAAGTGGAAAACTTATTTGAACAAATAATAAAGAGAACTTCCCCAATCTGGCAAAGGAAATAGACTACCAGGACATCCAGGAAGCTCAGAGAGTCCCAAAGAAGTTGGACCCAAGGAGGAACACACCAAGGCACATGGTAATTCCATTAGCCAAGATTAAAATGAAGGAGAGAATTCTAGAAGCAGCAAGGGATAAGGGGACAGTCACCTCCAAAGGAGTTCCCATCAGACTGTCAGCTGATTTCTCAAAAGAGACCTTCCAGGCAAGAAGGGGCTGGAAAGAAATATATTAAAATTTGAAATCTTGAAAAGCAGGGACCTACATCCAAAATTGCTCTATCCAGCAAAGCTGTCATTTAGAATGGATGGACAGATAAAGCGCTTCTCAGATAAGGTCAAGTTGAAGGAGTTCATCATCACCAAACCCTTATTATATGAAATATTAAAGGGACTTATCTAAGAAAAAGAAGATAAAAATATGACAGTGAAAAGACAGCAAACTCACAGCTATTAAGAACCACACCTAAAACAAAAGCAAACTAAGCTAACAGCTAGAACAGGGACAGAACCACAGAAATGGAGATCATATGGAGGGTTAGCAACAGGGGCATGGGAGGAGAAGAGGGGGAAAAGGTACAGAGAATGAATAGCATAGATAGTGGGTAGAAAATAGATAGGGGGAGGGCAAGAATAGTATGGGAAATGTAGAAGCTAAAGAACTTATGACACATGGACATGAACTAAAGGGGGGAATGTGGGTGGGAGAGGGGGGGTAGGGTGGAGGGGAATGATGGGGGAGAAATGGGACAACTGTAATAGCATAATCAATAAAATATATTTAAAAAAAAAAGAAAGGAAAAAAGAAACAGTCAGTGGGCTAGGTTTGGCCCTTGGGCTATAGTTTGCCAAAACCAGCTTAAACCAATCATGATTTATTCCCGAGGGCTGGGCCAATACTTCCAGAGGAGTTCTGTTAACAAAGAAGAAGAAAGCAATAACCAGTTTCTGGGTAGGTGACTGATAGTGTCAGGGCCAGACTGGCTCTCCGATATACTTTGTTGAAAGAAAGGCAATTGGAGGGTCCATCTAGCTGTTTAAATTTGGTTAAAACCTACAGAGGTAAGGGGCAGTGACCCTTTTATCAGTTACCTCCTGTCACAAAAGTGCTGTGTAGCACAAATCAGTGGCTGAATTCAATAGCCATCTTGGAGCTGCAGTCAGGTGATGGTTGTTGATGTAGAGGAGGCACATCTGGGAAGCTCTGATCTGCCCTAATGTCTCTTATTCTTCCCTGGGACCAGCAGGCTAGTCTGGGCATACTCTAATGGTGGTGGCATAAGTATAAGGGAGCAAGGATTGAGCTTCTACTGTGCAAGTTTTGGTCATATAACACAGGCCAATATTCCACTGGCAAAAAGCAGACACATGACTAAACCCATCATCAAGGTCTAGAGAAATAAACTCTGCCTCTTTAATGGGAAGAACAGCAAAGTCATATGGCAAAGGGCCTGGATATAGGGCATTGTGAAGGATTTTGTCCATTAATATACAGCAATCAAACCCAACTCCATAACCATGAATAAAATTTAGGAAATATTTGTCTAATGCACCTGTGTCTGAATACTCCTGGCTGCAGTCCAGGCAATGGGGACCTGTCTGGGTAGGGACCATGGCAAGGTATCCCTATTTCATAGGTGTGGGTATAATCATGTGTGGCTAACTCTGCACTGACAATGGCTGACTTGCTTTGTCCTGAGTCCCCAAGGGGTAATGCTTGGCCTCAATTCATTCCTGAGTAATTTTGACAAAGTTGGTTTCAAGAGCCCAGAAGGTAAATCAATTGTAGATTGATTAGAATTTTGCAGGGAGTGAGAATGCTTGACTATATATAGGTTTTTACATGCTGGTAATTGTTTCCTCACCACAAAGAAGGCTGGTTATTAGGAAGCTGCTGTTGGATTCATTTGCCCCATGAGCTGTGCATGTGTGTGTGTGCACACCCACTTGTTGGAGCTACTTCCTTTTATAATAATATTAACCAACATTCTAAATAAAGGGAGGAAATTAAATAGGCTTCTGCAGATAGCCATTCTGCCCTTTCAAAGTGGATCACACAACGTAACATAAAATACAGTCACAGTTTAAAAGACTCTTTGTGTTAAATTGGTTCTGGTTTCAACGAAAACACTATTTGCCTGAACAGTGGAAGCTCCTTGTAACGCACAGTATTGCACGCAGCAGTCCCTTTTCTTTTTTATGTATGCATTTATGTACTTAGAGGGGAGGGGAGGGAGAAGAAGAAGAGAGGGAGAAAAGCATCGATGTGAGAGAGAAACATCGATTGGTTACCTCTTGCACCCAACGTGCTGACTGAGGACCAAACCGGAAACCTACGCACGTTCCCTGACCCGGAATCAAGCCAGTGACCTTTCACTTTGCAGGATGACACCCAACTGACTTGGCCACACCGGTCAGGGCTGGCAGCCTCTTTTCTTAACAAATTCAAGTTGCTGAAAAGACCAGATGGATGTATGTGAATGTTCAATATTTGAAGTTATTTTAGGAGGAGTAGAGGTTAGGGTGGATTCGTTTGTCAGTTTTCAGCAAATGTTCATGGGATGCCTGTTATATCCTGGGCATTGTATCAGGGGCTGAGAATACAATTATGGGCAAAAGCAGGCAGGGCTCCTGCCCTCAGGGAGGGAGCAGTTTAGTGCTGCACCTTCCAGTAAGGTAGCCACTAGCCACAGGTGGTTATTGAGCGTGTGAACAGTAGTGAGTACAAATTGAGATGTGCTAGAAGTGAACAGTACACACTGGATTTTGAAGACTTAATATAAAAAAGAATGTAAAGTGTTTCATTAATATTCAAAAAATAATACATGCCGAAACATTATTTTGGGTGTATTTGGTTATATAAATGATATTTTAAAAGTTACCTTCACCTGTTTTTGTTTTTCCTTTTTAAAAAAATGTGACTGTTACAAAATGTAAAAGTGAATATGTGAGTGCATCATATTTCTATTGGACATGGATGGTCTAATGGGGGTTATGGGCATTAAGCTGAGAGTTATCCAGGTCATTATATGTTCATCATAACTGCTCTGAAAGGGAAGTACAGAATGTGAAGAAAATATACAAATGAGGCCCTGACCAGTGTGGCCAAATTGGTTGGGCATCGGCCTGCAACATGAAAGGTCACCAGTTCGGTTCCTGGTTAGGGCACATGCCTGGGCTATAGGTTCAGCCTCTGGTTGGGGCACATAACAAGAGGCAAGTGATTGATGTTTCTCCCTCACAGCAATGTTTCTCTGCCTCTCTTTCTCCCTCCCTTCTCCCTTCTCTAAAAATAAATAAATAAAACCTTTTTTTTTTTTCCCAAAGAAAATATACAAATGAGGAGGGAAAACCACAGTGTCAGAGGGCCAGACAAGGCTTCCTTAAACAGTGGCAGTTCTTCAAAAGGTGAACTGTGGAGTTATCATATGATCCAGAAATGCCACTCTTAGGTATATACCCGAGAGGAATGAAAATGTGAGTATACAAAATATGTATGCACATATTATATCAGCATTATTCATGATAGTCAAAAAGTAGAAACAACCCAAGTATTTATCAACTGATGAATAGATAAATAGAATGGGATCTATCCATGCAATGGAATGTTACTCATTCCATAAAAGGGAGTGAAATGTTGACACGTGCTACAACAGTGGAAGAACTGTAAAACGTTGTGCTGAGTTAAAGAAGCCAAGTACAAAAGGCCACATGTTGCATGGTTCCATTTGTATGTAATGTCCATAATAGGCAAAGCCATAGGGACAGAAAGGTTAGTCATTGCCAGAAACTGGGGGTTGTGGGGAAGGAAGTGGGAGGTGCTAGTGAATATTTTCTTTTTGGGGTGATAAATGTGCTAAAATTGATTGTTGTGATGGTTACCCCTTTGCGAATATACTAAAAACCATTGAATTGTACACTTTAAATGGATAAATTGTCTGGTATGTGCATTATATTTCTTTTTTCATTATTTAATTTTATTTTTATCTAATATTTTATTGTTTATGCTATTACAGTTGTCCCAGTTTTTCCCCCTTTACCGCCCTCCACCCAGCACCCCCCAGCTCCCTCAGACAATCCCTATATTGTTGCCCATGTTCATGGGTCATGCATAATTTTTTGTCTAATCCCTTTACCTTCTTGGTACGTGCATTATATTTTCTTTTGGTTTTAGTCTTTGCTATAGCTTTTACTTGCAAATAGTCTAAAGGTAGTTTTAGAACATCATTTTTCAATACATACAAAAATAATCTCTTCCTTGATGAAATGATACTGAGGAAGTGTTGGAAGAGCATTTCAGGATAAGAAGAGCACATGTGAAGGCCCTGAGGTTGAAGGTAATATAGTAAATTTGAGGGAGGTTGGTGGGCTGGAGCCGGAAGGCAAGCGGGGATGTCAGGAAGGGAGGCTGGAGAAGGGCGGTGTTGGGCCACACATCTGCTGTTAAGGTACTGGAACTTCTCCCCAACTGTCACCATGGGCATCCCACTTAACCTCCCAGTGGTGAAATGGGGATGAAATGAGATAATCCATGCTCAGAAAAGATGTTTATAGTCAAACAACCAGTTAATAATGGTGCCAGAGGCATGGCAGAGCAGTGAATAGATTCCAGGGAGATTTAGGAGGTAAGAGCGACAGGACTTGGCCACTGAATGTGGTTTGGATGGGCTGGAGGTCAGGAGAGGAAAGGTGGGAACAAAAAGCTTGGAGCACACTGCTAAGCGGGTCTTCCAGCCTGAGATTCCTTGAGGTCTGTTTGCAAATAGGAGTGTTGGCATTTATGATGAAGCTGTCTAGACTTTGAAATGCTGTTTGCAGTATGTTCTTGTACAGATAGCACCTCCCACCCCCCATTATTTGTGTCTTGAACTTATTCTTTATTTTAATTCATCACAGAGGGATGTTCATTTACTTTTGTGAGAAATATGGAATGTCACCAAGAAAGCATATTAAAATAATCTGGATTGCTGTGGGGGAATAACATCCATTCAGATTTGTGCCAGTGTTATTATTTTGGTCTAACTCTACTTCTGGCCTGTGATGGAAGGACAGTCAGTGCTCACCCTGTTTTGATTTGCAAGACCCCTGCAATGAGCACATTTGGTGTTGCCAATTTAACCCCTTGTGCAGAGAAGGCAGTGTTAAGGGGCATCTCCACTGGTTTTTCTCCAAATCATTTGGCAGCAATGTCGCTGGGAGCTTCACCGCTGATTTTTTTCTGGTTTAACATTGCCATGGACAGCCTGCACTAATACTCACATCCCTGTTACTCAGCCTCAGGTCCAGTGTAGGCTGTGATTTGTTTTTCCTGTGAGTGATGAGACCATATATTCCATTAAAACTTGATGCAAAGACACTCTGGGAAACCAACATTGTCACTTCCCCTGATTGGGAAGGGAAGTCAGCTGGTGTGGTTCTAGTTTAGTACAAGCTCTAGAGCTGATTTTGAAAGCTCGCTCCTCTTAAATCAATTCTGGGTGCCCCACTTTGAGTTTGGGGCAGTGCTTTGGGTTTTCAGGGAAGGGGCAAGTCAAATTTCAGAAGGAATTTTGAAAGTTAGATTGGGCCACGGCTGACCCCTTTATACCTCAAGGGAAAAGAGCACTACTTTTCTTTCCAACTGACTTCTCACTGGGTTCCTTGGCCTCCTTTGTTGTCCTAGAACTGAAGAACCCATGAAACATGTCAGTTGACCGAGGATCAAGAGGAGATAAAATGTGACCACTCTCTGAGACTAGTGCTGCTGTGGGCACACCTCACTCCTATCCCTTCTGCTGCTGGGCATCCACACATGGTTGTCCTCAATGAAATGTCCCTCCCTCCCCTGACTGCCTTAGTTAGTTTAACCTGAACTATATCCATTGCTTAGACCAGTGGGTGTCAGCCTTGGCTGCACCTTGGAATCTCCTGGGAGATTGAAATGTACCAATGTCTCTTTGACTCAGTTTGGTGTTTTAGAGGTTCATCCAGGTTATAGCATTGGTACTTCATTCCTTTTTAAGGCTGAATAATATTTCATCATATGGATAGACAACATTTTGTTTATCCTTTCATCCATTGGTAGACATTTGAGTTGTTTCCAACTTTTCGTTATTGTATACATTGTATGATATGATACCTTTTATATGAAATATCTAACATAGGCAAATCCATTGAGACAGAAGGCAGCTTAATGATTTCCAGGCACTGGAGGGAAGGTGAATTGGGGTGTGACTACTTAATGGGTTTGGGGTTTCCTTTTGGCATGGTGGAGATGTTTTGGAACTACACTGAGTGTAAATACACTAAATGATATGGAATTTTATATATACTGTAAAATGGTGCCTCTTATGTTACACACATTTTACCTCAATTAATAAAAACTACTCGGGCCTGCGAACCGAAGGATCGAGGTTCGATTCCCAGTCAGGGCACATGCCTGGGTTGCCAGGCCAGTTCCCGGCAGGGGACATACTAGAGGCAACCGCACATTGATGTTTCTCTCCCTCTCTCCTTCCCTTCCCCTCTAAAGATAAATAAATAAAATCTTTAAAAAAAAATAAAATAAAAACTACTGATGTCTGTGTTGTATCTACAGAGGTTCCGAAGTAATTTGTCTGGGGTGTGGAACCTAGGCCCTGGGATTTTAAAAGCTCTCAGGTGATTCTAACATGTGGCGGGGCTGAGCACTCCTGCTTAAGACTCTCCTCCTAGAATCGACTTTGGTGTTTTACTTGTGTTCACTTCTAGCCTCTAGCATGGCTCTGCCTTTCCATTTTTTGGGGGGAGGTAATTTTTACAATGCAGTGTAAAGATCAGCTACATCAGATGCCCTGGGATCCTTGTTAACTGCGTAGCTTCTTTGTCTTTGACTCTGACCTATCAAGTCAGAATTTTGTGGGTGGGGTGCAGAACTGTACATATTTAATAATCACACTAGGTGACTATTAAGTACACAATGATCTGAGAACTTCTACAAACTATTAGATTTTTCCCATTGTTCTCCCTGTCTTTCATTTCACAACTAGGCCCCACCATGTATCAGCCACTAAGCTGTTGCCCTGTGCATGTAGCATGAAGAAGACAGAAGTGGTTCCTTCCATGAGCTCTCAGTGAAGGAGGAGAGCATACAACGTTCCTTTGCTCATCAGAAGTACACTGGGCACAGGTACCTGGGGTCGCGGGTTTGACATATATGTAGGAAAGTCCTAGGCAGAAAGAAGAGTCATCACAGCCCTGTGTAAGTTTCTACCAGAACAGGTTTCCCTGAAATTAGGTTAAAATTCGAGTTTTATGTCTTCCTTATCTCTCTCAGTTAGGTAAGACTCGGGTTTTATAATAGTTGTCTACTGTTTTATAATATTGTCATAAACTTAGTGGCTCAGAGCAACACACATTTATTAGGGCACAGTTTCTGTGGGTCAGCTTAGGTGGGTCCTCTGCTCATGGTCTCATGAGGCTGTGATTCTAGAAGTTGGCTGGGCTGTGTTCTCATTCTGAGCCTCAAGTGGTGATGGGTCTTTCTTTCTTTGTTTCTTTCTTTCTTTCTTTCTTTCTTTCTTTCTTTCTTTCTTTCTTTCTTTCTAAATATTTTATTGATTATGCTATTATGGTTGTCCCATTTCTCCCCCATCATTCCCCTCCACCCTGCACACCCCCTTCCACCCACATTCCCCCCTTTAGTTCATGTCCATGTGTCATAAGTTCTTTAGCTTCTACATTTCCCATACTATTCTTGCCCTCCCCCTGTCTATTTTCTACCCACTGTCTATGCTAATTATTCTCTGTACCTTTTCACCCCTCTCTCCCCCTCCCACTCCCCTGTTGCTAACCCTCCATGTGATCTCTATTTCTGTGGTTCTGTTTCTGTTCTACTTGTTGGCTTATTTGCTTTTGTTTTAGGTATGGTTGTTAATATCTGTGAGTTTGCTGTCTTTTTACTGTCATATTTTTATCTCCTTTTTCTTGGGTAAGTCCCTTTAACATTTCATAGAATAAGGGCTTGGTGATGATGAACTCCTTGAACTTGACCTTATCTGAGAAGCACTTTATCTTCCCTTCCATTCTAAATGAAAGCTTTGCTGGATAGAGTAATCTTGGATGTAGGTCCTTGACTTTCATGACTTGAAATACTTCTTTCCAGCCCCTTCTTGCCTGTAAGGTCTCTTTTGAGAAATCAGCTGACAGTCTGATGGAAACTCCTTTGTAGGTGACTGTCACCTTATCCCTTGCTGCTTCTAGAATTCTCTGCTTCATTTTCATCTTGGCTAATGTAATTATGATGTGCCTTGGCGTGTTCCTCCTTGGGTCCAACTTCTTTGGGACTCTCTGAGCTTCCTGGACTTCCTGGTAGTCTATTTCTTTTGCCAGATTGAGGAAGTTCTCTTTATTATTTGTTCAAATAAGTTTTCCACTTGTTGCTCTTCTTCTTCCCCTTCTGATACCCCTATAGTTCGGATGTTGGGACGTTTAAAGATGTCCTGGAAGTTCTTAAGCCTCTCCTCATTTTTTTGAATTTTTGTTTCTTTCTTCTTTTCTGTTTGGTTGTTAGTTTCTTCCTTCTGGTCCACTCCATTGATTTGAGTCCCAGTTTTCCTCCCATCTCTATTGGTTCCCTATGTGTTTTCCTTCATTTCACTTATTGTAGCCTTCATTTTTTCATCTAATTTGTGAGCAAAATCAACCAATTCTGTGAGCATCCTGATCACCAGGGCTTTGAACTATGTATCTGATAGGTTGGCTATCTCTTCATCACTTAGAGGAATTGACTTTGGGGATTTGATTTGTTCTCCAGTTTGAGCCAGTTTTGTTTTTTGTTTTTGGTCTGGTTGCAGCTGTTACGTAGTGAGGGTAGAGCCTTAGGTGCTCCCCAGGGTGGGGCAGCCCAATCGCTGGGTAGTGACGCTGTATGTGGGGGCGGGGTCTGAGAGGGAACAATGGCACTTGCTCTGCTCTCCCTCAGATTCTAGTCCCTTCCTCCACTTCCCCTTCACCTGGATTATCTGCACGCGAATGTGGGACCATCTGGTCAACCAGCTGCCTGTGTGGCCTCACTGGGTCTGCACACTTGCCACCCCATGCTCGGGGTCTGCTAGCTGCTGCCTGCACACCGGGAACTGCCAGCCGCTGCTGCCTGCATGCCTGGGTCCGCACCTCCACTTTTTCCTGCTGCAATTCTGCCCCTCTTACCAGTCTGGATGAATGGTTGCTGGACTTCCATACAGTTCAATTTTCTGGTTGTTTTCTTGTTTCTGATCAGTTCTGGTTTTTTTTTTTTTTTTTTGGTTTCTAAATATTTGTTGTCCTTAATTTTGGTTGTGAGAGGAGGCACAGTATGTCCACCTATGCCTCCATCTTGGCCGGAAGTCAATGGGCCTGTTTCTGAGCTCAGAAAAGTGGTTGTTGGAAGCATTCAGTTTTTTGCCAGACTCAGGGCCTTGGTTCTTGCTGGTTGTTGGCTGGAGGCTTTTCTCAGCTCCTTGTCACATGGGCTGCTTTGTTATGGTAGCTCACAACATGGCAGCTGGCTTCTCCAAGGCAGCCAGAAAAGAGTCTCTTAGTAAGACAAGTTTACAATCTTATGTAATGATCAGAAACATCCCATCTTCTTTGTCATATTTTGTTGGTTAGAAACAAGTCCCTGGTCTCATCCATACTTATGGGGAGGTATTACACAAAATATATGCATACCAGCAGGTGGAAGTCTGCTATAGTTTTCATCTATAAAATGGAGGTAACTATGCTTCCTATGTCATAGGAATACAGTGAAGATTAGATAAGAGGATGTATGGAAAGCACTTAGTACAGTAGAGGCTTAATAAATATTAACTGCATTATTAGTTATTATCACTATTACCATTGCTAATGTTATTATCAGGTAATTTCTGGTCATTGGTCTCTTGGCTATAAAAGGCACCAGAATTCCTCCTGAGAGCTTTTGAATGCTATTTTCACAGATATCTCCTTCATCCCACCTTGGAAATCTAACCCTGGGCCTTGTGTCCTTTTCCAGTTTGACTCATCTAAAGCACGAACTAAATTAGCTGACTATTAAAGTTAAAAAAAAGGAAAAACAGTGTCTTTACTGAAGTTTGAGATATCTTCGAGGGACTCTGTTCCTGGTGGCCTCTGTAACTTTGGTTTCTTAGAGTTCTTCACTAGAAGAGCAAGAGACACCTTCCCTTCCTGTTTAAAAAGTCTGCATCTTCCCTGCATCCCAGGTTCCCTCTTGAGAGATGTTTATATATCCAGTACCTGTTGAGTCCGTTTGATGAAAAAAATGTTAATGTTTCCAGCCAGATATTGTGTTTAGTTTCAGGAATGATGTAAAAATCAATAACAAACATTCCCTGGTCTTCAGGGAGCTCAGAGTTCAATGAAGGAATTTAGACTTGAGGCCAATGTTTTTCACTTTGAGACAGAATATTGCTGGTTGCATGCAAGGCGATTTTAGGTGGACCAAATGCTGATTGTAGGTGATACACAGACTTAGCATTAAATAATAGTTCAGTTAGAAGGTGATAAAGTTATTCCTTTTTTTGATTCAGTCTCATCTTTATGACTATGTTAAGAACAAACTCTATTAGGTGTTACTGTATTGTAAACACTTTATTCTCCCTGTTAAACTCATTTATTTGGGTCTTTTTGAAAAATTAAATATTTTATTGTTCTATTACAGTTGTCTCAATTTTTCCCCCTTTGCTTTCCTCTACCCAGCCCACCCCCTGCTCCCACAGTCAATCCCTACCCTGTTGTCTATGTCCATGGGTCACTCATACATGTTCCTGGACTAGTCCCTTCCCTTCTTTCCACTATTTGGGTCTTTTTAAAGTAATTTTCGGTTTAGAGGTCTTGTAAATCTTTCTTTCAGATTTATTCCTAGTTATTTGATGTCTGTTGATACTATTTTAAATAATATATATTTAAAAGTTTTTTATTTTCCTATTGTTTATTGCTAGTATATAAAAATTTGACTTCTATATATTAATCTTATATCTAAAAATATTGCTAAACATTAATTCTGGTTAGCTTTCTGTAGCTTTCATAGGTTTTTCTGTGTACAAAATAATGTCACTTGTAAATAATGACAGTTTTTCTTTGTTTTGTAATCTTTATGACTTTATTTTTCTTGGTGTATAGAGCTAGCTGAGACTTCTATTAAAATGTTGACTAGAATGGTGGTAGTGGACATTTTTGTCTTATTCCTGATCATAAGGTAAAAGTATTTATTATTTATTGTTTTACCTTTACATATGATGTTAGCTAGATGTTTTAAAATGGATGCTCTTCATAAGATTGATAAAGTTTCCTTCTATTTCTAGTTGGATGAGGGTTTTTAAAATAATCAAGCATGGCTATTAAATTTTGTCAAATGTTTTTTATGTGATGAATTACACTAATTGCTTTTTGAATGTTGAACCAATTTTGCATTCCTGAGATAAACCTCATTTGCTCATGTTATATTATCCTTTTTATATAATGCTGGAGTTAATTTGCAAACATTTTATTTAGAATTTTTGCATCAATATTCATGGAGAATATTGGTGTATGATCTTTTAGTGTTTGTGTGTGGCTGGCCTCAAAAAATGAGTTTGAAGTGTTCTCTATTATTTTCCAAAAGAGTGTGGATAATATTTATATTATTTCTTTCTTAAATGTTTTATAGAACTTACCAGTAAAGAGATCTAGGACTGTGCTATTCTTTGTGGGAAAATATTAAATTATGAATTCAGTTTGTTTATTGGCTGTAGGGTTATTCGTATTTTCTATTTTTTCTTTTCTTCAGTTTTGGTATTTTTTAAGCTAAAGTCTACACTGTATTCAGAAGTTCTTATTTTTTAGCTAGTGTCCTTTTTTTCTGTTCTAGAATACTACAGAATACTACATTACTTTTAGTCATCATGTCTTCTCCAGCTCCTCTTGGCTGTGACAGTCTCTCAGACTTTCCTTGTATGTAATGACCTTGATGATTTTGAGGAGTACTGGTCAGGCATTTTGTAGAATATCTCTCAATTGGGTTTGATGTTTTTTCGTAAGTTCTTAAGAAGATGATCACAGAGGTAAAGTGTCTATATTATCAACACAAGTTTCTGCTGTTGATACTGACATTGATCACCTGGCGGAAGTATTTGTTCAGTTTCTCCACTATAAAGTTGCTCTTTTCCCTCCCTTTTCCATATTTCATTCTTTGGAAGGAAGTCACTACACAGAACCCACACTTAAGAAGTGTGGAGTTGTGTTCTGCCTCCTTGGAGGCTGAGTATCTACATGAATTATTTGATATTCTTTTTTTTAAATTTTTTATTTGAAAACATTTTTTAATATATTTTATTGATTATGCTGTTACAGTTGTCCCATTTCTCCCCCATCATTCCCCTCCACTCTGCACACCCTCTCCCACCCACATTCCCCCCTTTAGTTCATGTCCATGTGTCATAAGTTCTTTAGCTTCTACATTTCCCATACTATTCTTGCCCGCCCTCCCCCTGTCTATTTTCTACCCACTGTCTATGCTACTCATTCTCTGTACCTTTTCCCCCTCTCTCCTCTTCCCACTCCCCTGTTGCTAACCCTCCATATAATCTCCATTTCTGTGGTTCTGTTCCTGTTCTAGCTGTTTGCTTAGTTTGCTCTTGTTTTAGGTGTGATTGTTAATAGCTGTGAGTTTGCTGTCTTTTCACTGTCATATTTTTGATCTTTTTCTTAAATAAGTCCCTTTAACATTTCATATAATAAGGGCTTGGTGATGATGAACTCCTTCAACTTGACCTTATCTGAGAAGCGCTTTATCTGTCCATCCATTCTAAATGACAGCTTTGCTGGATAGAGCAATTTTGGATGTAGGTTTCTGCTTTTCATGATTTGGAATATTTCTTTCCAGCCCCTTCTTGCCTGGAAGGTCTCTTTTGAGAAATCAGCTGACAGTGTGATGGAAACTCCTTTGTAGGTGACTGTCCCCTTATCCCTTGCTGCTTCTAGAATTCTCTCCTTCATTTTAATCTTGGCTAATGGAATTACCATGTGCCTTGGTGTGTTCCTCCTTGGGTCCAACTTCTTTGGGACTCTCTGAGCTTCCTGGATGTCCTGGTAGTTTATTTCCTTTGCCAGATTGGGGAAGTTCTCCTTTATTATTTGTTCAAATGAGTTTTCCACTTGTTGCTCTTCTTCTTCCCCTTCTGGGACCCCTATAATTCGGATGTTGGGATGTTTAACGATGTCCCGGAAGTTCCTAAGCTTTTCCTCATTTTTTTGAATTCTTGTTTCTTCTTTGTTTTCTGTTTGGTTGCTAGTTTCTTCCTTCTGGTCCACTCCATTGATCTGAGTCCCAGTTTTCCTTCCATCTCTATCAGTTCCCCATGCATCTTCCTTCATTTCATGTATTGTAGCCTGCATTTTTTTCATCTAATTTGTGAGCAAAATCAACCAATTCTGTGAGCATTTTGATGACCAGTGCTTTGAACCGTGCATCTGATAGGTTGGCTATCTCTTCACTGCTTAGAGGAATTGGCTCTGGGGCTGTCATTTGTTCTTTGGTTTGAGCCATTTTTGGTGGGTTTTGTTTTGTTTTGTTTTGGTTTTAGTCTGGTCGCAGCTATTACGTAGTGAGGAGCGGAGCCTTGGGTGCTCCCCAGGGCGGGGCAGCCCAGTGGCTGGGTTGTGACGCTGTATGTGGGGGCGGGGTCTGAGAGGGAACAATGGCGTCTGCTGCGCTCTCTTCTGGATTCAGTCCCTTCCGCCACTTCCCCTCTGCCTGGACCGTCTGCGTGCGCGAATGTGGGACCACCTGGTCAGCCAGCCGCCTTGTGCGGCCTCACTGGGTCTGCACAGTTGCCCCCCTGTGCCCCCTGTGCCCGCCAGCTGCCACCTGTGCACCTGGGAACTGCCAGCCCCTGCTGCTTGCGTTCCCAGGTCTGCACCTCCACTTTTTCCTGCCACGACTCCGCACCTCTTACCGGTCTGGATGAATGGTTGTTGGACTTCCGTACAGTTCAATATTCTATAAGTTCTGGTTGTTTTTTTGTTTCTAAATATTTGTTGTCCTTAATTTTGGTTGTGAGAGGAGGCACAGTGTGTCCGCCTATGCCTCCATCTTGGCCGGAAGTCTATTTGATATTCTTATGTACAGATTTTTCTTTTTAAAATAACTTTTATTTTGAAATAATTGTAAGCTTACAGAAAAGCTGCAAAAAAGTTCTATTTAATTTTTTCACCCAATTTTCCTAATGTTAACATTTTACATAATCATAGCATACTGATCAAAGACAAGAAATTAAATTTGGTATGGTACTAATTCAATAAACTACAGACTCTGGATTTCAAAGTTTTTTCAAAAATGTCTTAAATATTGCTTTTATTGATGACACTAGTACTGATGTCCCCGGTTTTCCCCCTTTTGCCCAAATCCATGCAACCCCCACCCCCACTTCCCCTGGCCTTTGACATACTATTGTCTGTGTTCATGAGCTATGCGTATATGTTATTTAGCTAATCCCTTCACCTACTTTTATCCAGTATCCCTACCACATCTTCTCTGACATTTGTCAGTCTGTTCCATGTATCCACGCATCTGGTTCTATTTGTTCATTAGATTCCACATATTAGTGAAATCATATGGTATTTTTCTTTCTCTAACTATCTTATTTTGCTTAGCATAATACAGTCCAGGTCCATCCACACTGTTGCAAAGGGTAAGAGACTTTTTTTTTTTTTACAGCTGCATAGTATTCCATTGTATAAATGTACCACAACTTTTTTATGTACTCATCTACTGATGGGCACTTAGGCTGTTTCCAGATCTTGGCTATTGCAAATAATGCTGCTATGAGCATTAGGTTGCATATATTCTTTCTGATTGGTGTTTTGGGGTTCTTAGGATATATATCTAAAAGTGGAATATTGGGTCAAAAGGCAGTCCCATTTTTAATTTTTTGAGGAATCTACATACTGTTTTCCACAGTGGCTGCACCAGTCTGCATTCCCACCAGTAGTGCAGTAGAGTTCCTTTTTCTCCACATTCTCACCAACACTTGTTTGTTGATTCATTGATAGTAGCCATTCTGACAGGTATGAGGTGATACCGCATTGTAGTTTTAATTTGCATCTCTGATGATTAGTGACATTGAGCATTTTTTTCATATGTCTATAGGCCATCCATATGTCCTCTTTGGAATAGTGTTTATTCAGGTCCTTTGCCCATTTTTTAACTGGATTGTTTGTCTTCTTGGTATTACGTTATATCAATTCGTTTTATATTTTGGAAGTTAACCTAATCACTTATCAGATGTATCATTGGCAAATATGTTCTCCTGTATGGTGGATTCTGTTTTCATTTTGTTGATGGTTTCTTTTGCTCTACAGAAGCTTTTTAGTTTGATGTAGTCCCATTTGTTTACATTTTCCTTTGTTTCCTTTGCTCTGGGAAACATATCAGCAAAAATATTGCTCCAAAAGATGTCTGAGATTTTACTGCCTGTGTTCTAGGATTTTTATCATTTTCAACTTACACTTAATTTTTAATCCATTTTGAGTTAATTCTTATGTATAGTGTAAGTTGGTGGTCTAGTTGCATATTTTTGCATGTACCTGTCAAATTTTCCTAACACCATTTTTGAAGAGAATGTTTTTTTTACTCCATTGTTTGCTCTTGCCTCCTTTTAAAAATATTAATTGACCATAAAAGTGTGGTTTTATTTCTGGGCTCTCTGTTCTGTTCCATTGATCTATATGCCTTTCGTGTGCCAGTACCAGGTTGTTTTGATTACAATGGCTTTGTAGTATAGCTTGATACCAGTTATTATGATCTCTTCAACTTTGTTCTTCTTTCTCAGGATTTCTGAGGCTATTTGTTTTTTTTTTGTTTCATACAATTTTTAGAATATTTTTTTCTAGGTTTGTGAAATATGCCATTGGTATTTTAACAGGAATTGCATTCAGTCTATAGATTGCTTTGGTAGTATGGACATTTTAATGATGTTAATTCTCTCAATCCTTGAACACAGTTTATGATTCTGCTTGTTTGTATCTTCCTCTATTTCTTTCTTCAATGTCCTATAGTTTTCTGAGTACAGGTCTTTTACTTCCTTGGTTCAGTTTATTCCTAGGTACCTTATTTTTTTGTTGTTATGATAGTAAGTAGGATTGTTTTCTTAGTTTCTATTTCTGAGAGTTCATTATTGCTGTATAAAAATGCCACTGATTTCTGGATATTAATTTTGTATCCTGCTACTTGGCTGTGTTTATTTATTAGATCTAGTTGTTTTTTGGTGAACTCTTTAGGGTTTTCTATATACATTATCATGGCATCTGTTACGTTCTCCTTTCCAATTTGGATGCCTTTTATTTCTTCCTCTTTTATGATCACCGTGGCTAAGACTTCCAGTACTACATTGAATAAGAGTGGTGAAAGTGGACATCCTTGTCTTGTTCCTGATCTTCAGGGAAATGCTTTCAGTTTTTGCTCATTGAGTATGATGCTAGTTGTATCAGTTTTGATATTTGTATCTTTCAAAGAATTTATTCATTTCATCTAGGTTGTTGAATTTATTTACACATTGTTGTCCACTTTATCTCATTATTTTTTAGTATCTATATGATCTGTACTGATATCGTCTCTTTAATTTCTGATACTGGTAATTTGTATCTTTTTTCTTGATCACTCTAATTAGATTTGTCTATGGTATACAGCCTCTAATAAAATGGCTTACAATTGTCTCTGCTTCTTTTTTTTAATACTTACCTGAGGATATGTTTATAGATTTTTAGAGAGAGAAGAAAGCAGAGGGGAGGAGAGATAGAGATAGAGAGAGACATCAATTGTTTGATTCCTGTACATGCCCTGACAGAGGAGTGAACCCATAACCTAGATGTGTGCCCTGACTGTGAATCGAACCCACAACCTTTTGGTGCATGGGGATGATGTTCCAACTAACTGAGCTACCTAGCCAGGGCTACATCTGTTTCTTGATGTTCACATCCTTGTGTAATAATCCCCTTTACTTGAGTGAATGACATTTAATAAATAGAATATGGAAAAAGTGATGGGGTGTTACAAAATAACTCTGGCTTCCATCTTGCACATTTTGTCTCTCTTGCTTATGTTTCTGATAAATAGCATATAGTTTAATCTTTTTAGTTCAAACTATCAATCTGTGCCTTTTACATGGAATGGTTAGGGCATTTACAATTAATGTAATTACTAATACATTTGGGTTTAAATCTACTACCTTGAGTTTTATTTCCTACTTATATCATCTGTCCTTTGTTCCTTCATTCCTTCTTTTTCATCTTCTTTTGGCTTAATAAAATATATTTTTTAAGTATTTTCTGTATGTGCTTTTGGAAGTATCCTTTTGGTTGATATATAGAACTGCAAATTATAAAATAATCCTTATTATTTTTGATTCAGGGAAAAAGAACTGTCTTAAGCTTAGGCTCAGAGACACTGCTGGTCTAGACTAGAGAAAATGCTTTACTAGTTTCATTAATTCAGCATCATGATGTTGATGGATCCCACAGCACAGGGCACATTGAATGTCATTCTTGCTCTCCTTGGGATTTATTGTCAGGCTGTAGCACATGAGCCACATTGGAAAAATATGATATGCAGACAGGTCACACATAGGGCACAGTCTGTGGTAAGTGATAGTCTTTTGGAGTGTGCATTTCAGTTCCATGGTCAAGCCATGTCTCTCTCCAGAGGCTTCTAAACTTTGGCTTGCTGTCACCTCTCTCTCCAGCACAGCTGCTTCTCTCAGTTTGATAAGGGACAGAGAACATTCTGAAACCTGAGAAAGGCTGTTTGTGGGAGACATAGACACCAGTGTTTTATTTTTTTCCTTTAAAAAAAGATTTTATTTATTTATTTTTTAGAGAGAGGGGAAGGGAGGGAGAAAAAGAAGGAGAGAATGGGAATTGAAGCTGTGACCTTTCCACTGGGGGCCTGGCCCACAACCCAGGCATGTGCCCTGACTGGAAATCCAACTGGTGACCCTTTGGCTTGCAAGCTGGCACTCAATCCACTGAGCTGCACCAGCCAGGACCTATTTTTTCTCAAGTATATTTTATTGATTATGCTATTGCAGTGTCTCAATTTTTCCCCCTTTGCCCCCCTCCACTGTTAACTCCCTTCCCTCCAGCAATCCCCACCTTAGTTCATATCAATGGGTTGTACATATAAGTTCTTTGGTTTCTCTATTTCATGTACTATTCTTAACACCTCCTGTCTATTTTGTACCTACCATTTATGCTCCTTATTCCCTGTACCTTTTTTCCTGTACTCTCTCTTCCCCCTCACAGCTGATAACCCTCCAAAAGATCTCCATATCTATGATTCTGTTCCTGTTCTGGTTGTTTGCCAAGGTTTTTCTTCTCTTTTCCTTTTTTTTTCTTTTTTTGATTGAGTTGTTGATAGTTTTGAGTTTGTTGTCATTTTAATGTTCATAGTTTTGATCTCCTTTTTCTTAAACAAGTCCCTTTAACATTTCATATAATAAGGGCTTGGTGATGATGAACTCCTTTAGCTTGCCCTTATCTGGGAAGCACTTTATCTGCCCTTCCATTCTAAATGATAGCTTTGCTGGACAGAGTAATCTAGGCTGTAGGTCCTTGCTTTTCATCACTTTGAATATTTCTTGCCAGTCTCTTCTAGCCTGCAAAGTTTCTTTTGAGAAATCAGTTGATAGTCTTATGGGAACTTCTTTGTAGGTAAAACTCTGCTTTTCCCTGGCTCCTTTTAAGATTCCTCTTTATCTTTAACTTTGGCATTTTAATTATGATTTGTCTTGGTGTGGTCCTCTTTGGGTCCAACTTTTTTGGGACTCTTTGTGCTTCCTGGACTTGTATGTTCGTTTCCTTCACCAGATTAGGGTAGGTTTTTTTCATTATTTTTTCAAACAAGTTTTCAATTTCTTGTTCTTCCTCTTTTCCTTCTGGCACCCCTTCTGGTTCAGATGTTGGCACTTTTGGAGATGTCCCAGAGTCTTCTTATAGTATGCTCATTTTTTTTGAATTCTTGTTTCTTCATTCTGTTCTGGTTGAATGTTTCTTTCTTCCTTATGTTCCAAATCATTGATTTGAATCCTGCCTTCCTTCCCTTCACTGTTGTTTTCTGTGGATTTTTCTTTATTTCACTTAGTGTAACCTTTATTTCTTCCTTTATGTTGTTGCCACACTCAATGAGTTCTCTGAGCATCCCTATCACCAGCATTTTGAACTCTGCATCTGATAGGTTGGCTATCTCCCTTTTGTTTATTCTTTTTCTGGGGTTTTGTTCTGTTCTTTCATTTGGGCCATATTTCTTTGTCTATTCAATTTGGCAGCCTCTTGTGTTTGTTTTTGTGTATTAGGTAGAGCTGCTTTGACTCCCTGTCTTAGTGCATCTGTTGTATGAGGTGGAGTCTTCGTTATCTGCCAGGGCAGGGCAACCCACGTCACCACATTGTGGCTCTGTGTGGGGGGAGGGCTTGGAGAGGGAACAATGCTGCCACTTGACTCCTGGAGGTTTTCCTGGCACTCACCCCATTTCTAGTCACTTTACCCACTTCCCCACTTTGATTGGCACCCTTCCTGCTGTTGCCCTGGTGGTGAATGCCAGAGTGGGTGGCTTGCATATGTTCTGAGTCTGTGCAGGCCCTTTAAATAGACTCTCCTGAGAAACAAGCAGTTTCTTCTGCCATCTCAACCCCCATTGGTTTTTACAGTTAGATGTTATAGGGGTTTATCTTCCTGGTGCTGGAACCCTGGACTATGTAGTCTGGCCCAGAGCTGGGATTGCTCACTCCCAAGATATCCCTCCCAATTTTTATCTACCACACACGAATGTGGGACCATCCGTTCCATCACTGCCTCTCCATGGCACACTGTGTTTCCTCTCCTCTCTGCCTGAACTCTGTGCCTTTGCCCTCCCACCCATCTGGATGAATGTGACTTCTTTAAATTCTTGGTTGTTGGACTTCCATATAGTTCTATTTTCTGGAAGTTCTGGGTGTTACTTGTTTTGAGGTTAGTTGTAATTATTCTGGTTCTGTGAGGAGGCTAAGCATGTCTACCTACACCTCCATCTTGATCAGAAGTCAACAGCAGTGTTTTAGGTAAACTTTAGACATGCTTCTGACTTCAAGGGATTTGAATCCAAACAATGCTTTAGACCTCTCCTCCATCCTATACCATGGTGCATATTTTAGAAAAAAGGATCCGTGTATTATAGGAATTGAATTACCATCATTCCATTTCTTTTCATTTTTGCTTTGTTTATAACTTAGATTAATTTTGAATCTCTTGTACCTGGACTCCTATGAAAATTCCAATAAAGCAAAAATGATTACAATTGGATTGCCTTAGAAACTGAGATGCCATTTTTCCCCTGGAGCTAGGTTCAGCATCTAAATAAGGTGGGGAGTCCCAAACCCTGCATATAAGCCTTTTAAACAAGGCACAGTGGAAATACCTCAGTTTGGATCCATAAATACAAAACAGGAAAACTTAAATGGGTTTTTTACCTACAATTTAAAAAAATTCAATATGAGATTATAGATTTGACGATACCTTAATTTTTCATTTCCATCTGAACTTTAATTTTACTTAAATTTTCTTCTGACAAATCTCCAAAGGAATATTTAAATGACACAGCATAATGCTGGCAGATTATTCATATATCAGCCCTTAGGCTACCAAGGAAGGTTTCATCATCTCAGAGTGAGTTTTATTGGAATCTGTAGCTCACAAAATATTGCTTTCTGACAGCCCCTGTGCAGTAGAATTTAAAGGCTTAAGTTTTGGGAGAATTTACACATTGGTAACATTCTCCACTATACCTTTTAGGAACATTAAATCAGTAGGCTCCCCTGTGATATTACTGTGGGAAGATGTTAGGTAATCCTTCGCATTTATCTCTAGACAGGTGTGTGGGGCTTGGAACAGCCCTTGTTCCTCTTACTCTTTTAACTGAATTGGGTGAATGGAAAGCAGCGGCTATACCCTTTGTTCCAGTGTACTTTCCAAGGGGAGATCAGTCTGTCTTAGTGATGTATACACGAATATGAAATCCCATCCCAGGGCTGCTGCAAAGATCTAATTGTGCTCTGTTCATTTGTGTGGTCATTAGTTCATTCGTTTGTTCATTTGTTCATTCATCAAACAAATATTTGTTAAGCACCTACTATTGCCAGACACTCCTCTAAGTCTTGGGAACACAGTAGTGAATAGATTGGACATTGTTACTCCGAAATGAAGCACATGGGCTAACAGAGAAGAGAGAAATTAAATACATATAAATCCATTGTAATTGATGACGAGAGGTATGAACAAAATAGCATCTCTGTGGAAGACAAATTTCAGCTTAGACCTGGAGAATGGTTGGATGTTAGCCAGACAAAGGGGTTTTCATTTGCATTTTCCCTATTCCCAATAATTTTGTATCTCTTCATGGGGTTATTGGAAACTTAGATCTGGTTTCATGAAATTGGCCTCTTCATGTCTTTCTCCTGTTTTTCAACGAATTGTCTTTTGCTTACTGACTTGGAGGAGTTTTACTTTTCACAAAGAGGTTTTATTCCACATGAAGTTTCTATGCTTTTCTCCAGGTGAGCTTGCAAGGGGGCTGGGTCGAGTGATAACTGCCTTGTGTGGAGAAATCTGAACTGCTGGCCTCACAGAATGCTGGTTTAGTTACATTAGTCTGGGACCAAGTGAGTGTGATGTATTTTGGAATCTGTGTAGGGCCTGTTTTCCCTGCTATACTGAGTTAAAGAAGCTGGGGCTCATATTGGAAAGAAGTCAAGCTTTCCTATGCTGAGTCCTGCACTGCGTGGGCTTCTACTGTGATCAGTAAAATCCTAGGGGGGATTCATCCCATGGTGTCTCTGAAACATCTGGTTTCTATTTTTCACGTGATGGGGAGGTGTTTACTTCTATGTAGGATAACAGATGGGGGGCTTGTAGTAAACGTTGGGGTACTGTTTTTCTCTTCAACTTTGTATCACATATTTCCCGTGATTTTTTAAAAGACCATGCTTTACTTCATTGATTAACAAGACAAAGCAGCTTTCAGAAGCCTGATGTTGAGAACTGTGAAATTTTATTAACTCCTTCTTCTTCATATTTCTGTCCTTGCAGGAAATTTCTTGTGAAAATGAAGGTCAGAAGGAAAGAAATGGGAAATCCCATTTCATTGTTTCTTCTGGATGTCAGAAATACCCTGGGCAGGAGAGACAAACACCTGTGATGCTATTCCCTCCCTCTGTGCACTGTGCAGACATCACTAATTGAGCATAGTCCCTGTTCTGGTGAAATCTTTAGGATCCTTGTCCATGCCGCACTTCAGCAAATCTTTGTCAGTGAATTGGAGCTGGCATATAAATGGCAATATCTTTGCCTTCCCTCGTTAGACTTCTTTCCCTCTTAGTTTCCTAGTCCAGCTAGGTCCCCCCTGAATCCCTTTATCCTAGAATATTCCAAGAAACACTAATCTGACAACAGAGTTCTGAGGTCAAATAAATTTAGGAAATGCTATGCATTGAAGGATATCTGCATCACCGGAATGAAGCGATGTGCATAATGTGGTTAACTTTTTGAAAATAGTGCCGATTGACATCCTGAGAAACATGGAGTTTGCTATCAGAAATGGTGGTCTATTTATTCATCAAGTAAAGGGATATTTATTGGGTACCTACTCTGCACATGATAGTATTCTAGGTGATAGGTACTCTAGGGGAAAGTAAAGCAGAAAAGGTGGGTAGCAGGTTGCAGGCTTGAGAGGTTTCGATGTCAGTAAGTTGGTCAGGGATGAAAGAATGATATCCGAAAATGGGGGAGATGAGGGAGTGAAACATGTTGATAACATGATAAAAGTCTTGCGGGACAGAGAGGGTAGTAGGTACAAAGGCCCTGAGATGGAAATGTTTTGGTTGTGTTCAAGCAGAGCAACAGGGCTAGTGTGGCTTCAGTGGAAAGAATAGGGGAGAGTATTAGTTGAAGAGGATTGGAAGGTTGCTCAGGGACTTGTAAGCCATTGAATGAACTTTGGCTCGGTAGCTTTGAACACAGAAGTGGCATAATTTAACTTCCACTTTGGGGTTCATAATTGTTTGAGGTAGCAGGGTTGACAGGGTAAGCAATGAGGAAGCTGTTGGAGTAATCGAGGAGATGATGGTGATTTAGGCCAGTGGAGATGGTGAGCAGTGCTAAAATTCTGAATGCATTTTGGAGGTGGGATTTCTTGACAGATTGGTTGTTAAATGGTGGGGTAATAACAGAGATCCCTCAGGGGTTTTGGCCTGAGCAATTCAGGATGGAATTGTTATTATTTGAGGTAAGGAAAATTTAGGGTTAATAAAAAAGTTTTCTTTCTTGGGGCAAGGAGGAAGAAGATAGGATTGGAAGGATATTAAGAGTTTATCTACAACATTATAAGTTTGAAATACCTATTAAACATGCAAGTGGAAGTGATAAGAGGCAGATTCTGAAGTCAAACTTGGTTTTGAATCCTGGATCTACTACTTTTTAGCTGTGTGATCTTGGGCAAATTACTTAGCTTCTCTGTGCCTTATTATCTCATCTATAAAATGAGATAATGATAGTCCCTACCACATAGGGTTATTAGGAGGTGTAATTGAGTTAGTATATGTAGACTGCCTAGAGCAACCCTTGGCATGTAATAAGTGCTAAATGTTTGCTGTTGTTGTTGCTGTAAATACAAATCTGGCGCAAGCTCTACGTGTTGGTGAAGGGTGGCCATTTTACGTTTTAAACAGGTAGCTGCACTTACATTTTAAAATGATGAGTAAAGAAGATTTAGAACCTTTGCTGATGCAGATAGCAGCTCCTACCAGTGTCCCAGACACTCCTTTTTCAAGGGGAGGGATCTTGTAGAATTCTCATGATCAGCAATTTATCACAAAAGGGTAAGTTAGATGCACAGCAGTGCTTGGCAGAGGGAGGTGGGGGTCATTTCTGAGAGAGCATGCCTTTTCTGTCCTGCCTTGCACCGCCCGTATTCCTTCATGCTCTGTATCTGCTGCAGCCCCCATATGCCTGCTCTGCTCTTTGCGAGACCTCGGGGCAAAGTGTCAGATCAAGGCCGGGTCGGAACCAGCTTCAGTCTCCTCCATATTCTTTGCTATTATCAGGGTTTGCAGGAATAATTTGATGTAAAGCGAGAAGAATCGTTTCTAGAAGCAGCAGCCACTCGGGGTGAGGCTTATTTAGCCTCTCTCATGGCTGGCATCTCAGCAAAACTTTCGCAATTTCAGTTGGGTAGTTGGAGCAGAAATATGAAATTAGTATTTTCCCTTCCATTTTAGCTTCTCAGTGAAAAAAAAAAAAAGGGGGCTGTTCCTGGGGCTTGGCAAAGGAGCTGGCTACCTGCTTATTAAATTTCAGATGGTGGGTCCCCAGGCTGGTCACTGTCATCACTGCACTTGCGTTTCATGCCTGGCAGGGTTGAGGTTAACATTTGACAAGTCCTGTTTCTGCACTCATGTCAGGAGACTTTTCTGGGCACTCAGATGTGCAGACCTTTTCTCTCTTCTCTTTAGTGTTTCACACCCACCTGCCCAGTATCGTCCGAACGCACGCACTCCTGATTCTCTCCCTGCCATCCTCCCCACCCCCACTTAAATCACACAAATAACACATGCTGGTGGTAAAACAAAACAATACGTTTATAGAAGAAAAAGAATGCTCCCTTATCTTCTTACTTCACCCTTCTCTGAGGGCACTTGTTCCCCACCCCATTAATAGTGGAGGATGTTTTATTCCAGGTGTTTTGATGCATTTACTAATACATATCTGATCTCAGACCCAGAGAGTCATGCATACATGTTCACATACACGTCCCTGAGTCTTAAAACACATTTAATTAAAAATGATCATTCTTGTGGTTAAAAATAAAGTAGTATGGAAAAGCATATAATGGGAAAAAATCACTTTCTACATTTGTTCACTCCCTAGAGGCATAACTTTGAATTCTTTTAGCTTCAAGTTCCCTGTGGTCCACCTGTGGTGGTTACTACCATGGCTCAAAAAATATGTATATATTGGTGGTTCTTGACTGATCAATTTCAGTCACTGTTAATTGAGATTTCTGACTGTGATAGATGGGATCTAACTATTTGCATCCCACATTCTCCCTTCCCTCAACCTTGACAGATTATTTTTTTACTGTATTTACCAAAATTAATAAATGGAGCTTACATTATTTTGGCTATGTAAATATTGTTCTTTTCAGAGTCAATAGTACTAAGATGACATTTTAGCTCATTTTTTTTTTTTATTCTGGAGTTTATAGTTGGCTTTTTTCACCCTTTTTTGAACTATTTGCCTTTGTTGTATCTTATTTTTTTTTCAAGGTTTTCCTTATATTATTTTTATGGTTACAGTTTTTCTCTTTTATTTTTTCCAAAGACACCCCTCTCACATCCCTTGCTGGTCCAGTCTACACTGCACAGCTGTAATCTTGGGACTTCTCTGCCGGATGCAGGAGGTGTTGCTGTTTGTAGAGAGCCTCAGGGCTCTCTGGGCTTCTCAAGGCAAACCGGCTTCTTAAGGCAAACCGGCTTCTTCCTTGGCTGATCTGTCTGCTTTCTCGAATTGTCTCAGCTAGAGTTCCCTCTGTCCTGCTTCCTGTTGCCGTTTCCTCAACTGTACTCCGGGGATTTATTAAAAATCTGTTTTTGATAGATTATTTCCCTCTTTTTAAAAAAATATCTTGTATGTCTGTCCATGGCTTTAAAAATTCCTTTACATCATTGCAATGGATTTTTAGAAGATAAATGCAAGTACATGGTCTTCCATTTGAACCAGAAGTTCTACGTAGGGTTTCATAAAAAAGTCTCTCTCAACTTCTGTTTCTCTCTGTCTCTGTCTCTCTCATTATTTTTCACTTGGATGTATGTATGATTGATGACAGTACTCTTAGACAGAACTAGATGGAACTGAGTGCTTGCATTCCACAGTGAGTAGCATCAGAGTTAATTCATCCTGAGGTTTACCTAGGGGTTCATAATGTTTTGTCATGTGTCTGAGCCATCTGAAATTTACTAATGTCATTCAGTATTTTTTAATGATTATACATGGGGGTGAGACTTTATCATGTGATGAAATGTAAGAAAATCAATTTTATTAAATGATGTCATGTGTGCATAGGTATTCACGTACATAAAACCACAGACCATCTGATTCCTAAAGACTTTGTTTACCTGCCTGACTTTTTAACATGTGTCCTGGGCATTGTTCTTTGAGCTATTTTCAAATTAAAACTAGGGCCAGAGCTTCTTCTGGTCCTATGATTTCAAGTGAGCTGCTGGTTCCTCTCTGCTTACTTGGAGCAGATAGGGAGCTTAAAAAGCATAGATGTGCTTTTCCTATTTTTCTCTTAAGATTCAGCTCTGCTATCACTTCTTCTCCAGATCTTTTCCACTCTGCCTAGGCCTGGGCAGCAGAGTGTAGAGGAGAAGACTGTGGGCTTCGGGATTAGACAGACTTGTGTGAGAATCCCCGCATCAATGTTTTCCAGGCACAGTGAATGTTATTTAGCATTTCTGGGTCTCTGTTTCCTTACAGGTATAATGAGGGGGAAATGCACCTGCTATTCTTGTTTTGGCTGAGCTAGAGATTGTGGGCAGAGAGCACACCCACATGCCCATGTAAAGTTAGAATCAATTCTTGATTTATTAGACACTTGAATAGGGGGTTGGTGTTCAGCTAGGATGACACTGTAAATAGTAGAATCTTATTTGACCTGAGAAATTAATTTCTTACCGTGCCATCATCTACCTTTTCTTTCTTTTTTAATATCCATGGTTTGCATTATTATTATTTTTCCACACACAAACATTTTATTTATACCAAAGAGGTGCTACAGAACAGTGGGAGCTAATACTTCTCAGTAAATGCCTGGGGTCCACTGGTTAATATTGGAAAAGCATTCATCTTGACTCTTACCTCACACCATGTCAAAAATCAATTCCAGCTGGATTTTAGATTTAAATGTGAAAGTTTAAAACAATGACATTTCTAATAGATAATATAGAATATGTCCATGACCTTGGGGTAGGCAAAGATTTCTTAGAACAAAGTATTCTAAACATGAAGAAATATTGATAAGCTGGGTCTTATTAAAGTTAAGAACTTCAGTTCGTCAAAAGATACCTTTAAAAGAATAAAAAAAGCAGGCACAGAGAAAAGATAAGCATTTGCACTATGCACATATTATCTGACAGAAGACTTACATTTAAGATATGTAACTTACTCCCATAAATCATTTAGAAAAAAATTGGCATAGATTTGAGGAGGCACTTCACAGAAAAGACAAACACACCAAAATAAGGATACATGAAACGGTGCTCCATGTGATTACTTATTAGGAAAATGCAAATGAAAGCCACCATGGCCCATTGAGGAGATGGGCTTCCATTTTGTGCCAGGCGCTGAGCTGACTACTCCATATCTGTTTGATTTCCTTCATTTTTTGTTTTAACTTTTTTGTATTGTTGTTCAAGTACAGTTGTCTCCATTTGCCCACCGCCACCCCCAGACATCCCCACTTCCCACCCTTGATCCTACTCTTCTTTGGTTTTGTCCATGTGTCCTTTATAGTTATTCTTGAAAACCCTTCCCCCTTTCCCCCCATTATCCCCTCCCACCTCCCCTCTGGTTACTGTCAGTTTGTTCTTAAATTCAATGTCTCTGGTTGTGTTTTGCTTGCTTATTCGTTTTGTTGATTAGGTCCCACATATAGGTGAAATCATATGGTATTTCTCTCTCACTGCCTGGCTTATTTCACTTAGCATAATGCTCTCCAGTTCATCTTCATAACCAACCTGAAAGGCAGATATTGTTGTCTCCTCTTTAGAGATGAAGTAATGAAGGCAGGGGCAGTGATGCTAATTGCCCCAAATCACTCATTGCCAAGTGGCATGATTTGAACATGGGCCTGTTACTCCATTCACTGCATGTATGAAGCTGCCTTCTCCTCCTTGTAGTCTTCTGGGATGGCCCCAGGTTGTGGCAGTTGATGAGGGGAGCGAGGACCAGGTGACAAGGCTGCCTGGGCCTGGATGTCCCCATAGCACTGTGAATACTAGAATTAGTGCTCTTCTTGTTTTGGGAGTGATTAGTCTGGTCCTCACCTTATTCATCAGGCTCTTTCATACAGAACCAATGGGGTTGTTTGAATATGGGCCAATGGGTTCTGAGATGATCCAGGGTTGGGTGCATTTTAGGGATTTAGGTTAGGTGGTGATGTTCTGAGAGCCTCTGAAATGTGTGGGACATTATGGATGTCCTTTCTCTGGGTAAGGAACAACTCCCATCAGATTCCCAAGAAGGGTCCATGACCTAAGAACACCACCACCACCACTAATTGCACAAAGCCGACTATCATTTGTGGAGCACCTTTCATGTTTTATCTCATTAAATCCTCCTGGCAATGTGGTGAGGCATGTCCTGTATTCTCCCCACTTACTTATGAGGACATCATGGCCTGGAGAGGCAAAGTCACTTGGCTGAGGTTATATAGTTGGTACTTGATGGAGTTGGGGTTCAAGCCTAGGCACTCTGACTTCAGAATGTGGGTCCTGCTGACCCAGGAGAAAAGCAGCTCTTGGGTGGATATGTAGCTGTTGTTTGTTAGGGAAATGTGGGGTGCTCCCATGCGCAGGGAGCCGGAGCAGTGGAACCCCCCTCCCATGGCATATTCTGGCTTCGGCTCCGAAGCAGCTGTGAGCAGCCCCTCTCCTGGGACATCTGGGAGTAGAACCAGTCAGGACCAATTTCTTCAGTAGGCACAGCAGGCACAGTGCCTAGGACCACTGGAAATGCTCTAATTTCTTTTAAAATCAGAAGGGAAAAAAATGAACTTTTAGGTTGAAGAAAAAAATTAAATATATAATAGTGACATTCATCCTTATATCAATACAGTAAAACATAATTTTAATATATGCATTTTTAATCAGGAAATGAGCCCAGAGACAAAAATGCCTTGGGCCCATGGGAGTCATGATGCGGCCCCAGAAAGGGCACCATGGCTTCTGCGAGGTGCCCTCTCTCATGCATGACAGCTGCTCTGAAGAACTGGCCAGCTGGTATCAGAAACTGGTTTATCTGCTTGAGAAATTTATTTGGGTTCTTGAGCCTCATGAATCATAATGGAGCCATTTGGAAAATGTATAAAATGAAATGTACAGATAGAGCTGGGGGGCTGATGGAGGGGATATGTATGGGGGGAGATAATGGATATGAACTTTCAGTGGTGCCCGTCTGCTAAGGGAACAGGGGGAAGGTCATCCATCTGTCCAGGTGAAATGTCTTACGTAAGAATTAGCATTTCCATGTTTAATTCCACCATTATTGCCCCACAGACTGCATAATCACTGGTGATTAAATGGAGACGGAGGCATGTGCTTAGAATTCGTCTCTGCCAGGATCTATGTGAACAGTGTTAAAGGATACTGCTGTGATTTTTCTCAGTTCCCATGAGCTGCAATGATGGGGGTTTCTTGTTGGAGCAGTGCCTGTGGAGTGGTCTTGTGCGCGGGCTCTGGGCTGCCTCTGTAGGTGTTTTGTGCTGGATCACTCTCCTTCACTTCAGGGGATGGGTACCAGCAGGGGACAAGAGTCCCAATTAAGCCTGACATTTGTTTAGCAGGGACTTCTTTTGTTAAGTGCAGTGAGTGCTTTTGTAGTTAATTTAAGGCTTCTTAAATTTGCTTTGCTGGGGAGCTCATTCTTCAAGAACACCAAAAATGTAATTGCATGATTGCAGTCCTACATTGTTCATTTTGGTAGGTGAGCAGAGGGGTGGGACCTTCTGCCTTTCCCCTGAGACCACATAGGGTGGTCACACTGGGATGTCCAACAGCCTATGCCTTCCCATCATCTAGAAGCACCCTAAAAGAAGGCCCATCATACATACTCATGTGCCTGAATTTGGAGAGTCACGTGTTGGTGGACAAGGCAGAATTTTGTGACAGACGCCATCTGGCTCCTGTAGTCTCAAGTTCTACCCTCTTTAGGTTCTCTAGCCACCAGAGATGACCCACTGTCCCTCTTGCAATCTCTGCTCCAGCCACTGGCTGTCTTTTGGCTCCTAAACTGAAAATCCACCCCTCCCAGCCCCCTTGCGAATGCCACCCCGCCCTTTGTAAGGAATGATGTCCTTGTCCGGCTAACTCTTATTCATTCTTTATATCTCAAGTCAAGTGTAATTTTCTCTTTCAGATTTTATTTATTTATTTTCAGAGAAAGGGAGGGAGAGAAACATCAACGTGTGGTTGCCTCTTGTGCGCCCCAGCTGGGAACCTGGCCTGCAACCCAGACTTGTGCCCTGACTGGGAATCGAACCGGTGACCCTTTGGTTTGCAGGCTGGCACTCAAACCACTGAGCCACACCAGCCGGGGCCAGGTGTAACTTTCTTAAGGATGCTTTCTCTCCCTTTCTCTTCTTTCTTTAGGCATCATATTGCTTTTTTTCTTTTTTAAACAAACTTTAAAATTGTGATAAAACATATATAATATAAAAATTGCCATTTGAGCCATTTTAAGTGTAAAGTAGCATTAAGTACATTCACACAGTTATGCAACCATTACTACTATTTATTTCCAATTTTGTCATCATCCCAAATAGAAACTCTGGACCCATCAAGCAATAACTGCCCTTTCCTCTCTCCCCGCAGGGTTCACTAATCCCTACTCTACTTCCTGTCTCTAAAAATTGGTTTTAAGAAGCAGGAGATGGCTGGTCAATCAAGGCAGCCGTGGGCCTCTGATAGAAAAGAGCAAAGTCATGTTCTGGGTAATTCATGTGGATATCCATAGGTTTGGATTCTAGCTAAGATGCTTTAACCAGATTATTTCATTGACTGGTATTAAACCTGGCCAGCTCTCTTAAATTTGGCCTCTCACATTTTCCCACTCAGGGTGGGAAAAGCCTTGTCTCCCTTTACTTTGTGGGTTGTTTGAAATTATTTAGTTGGAAATAATAGAAACCTCTTTGTGATGACTTAAGCCAAAAAGGAGACTTTATCCTATAGAGACTTAGGTCTGCAATGTGGTAGAATTCCAAGATGGTCCTTCAAGATGCCTGCCCCTGCTTTCTCCCAGTTATCTAAACATGAGTCTAGCCACTGCAGTAAAGGAATTCTGCAGATGTAACTAAGGTCCCAAATCAGTGGACCTTAAGATAGGAAGGGTATCCAGGTGGCCCCGACCTACATGAACTCTTTGAAGCAGAGAGTTTTCTTTGGCTGCAGCAGGGCAATCAGAGATTTGAAGCATGAGAAGGACTTGGCCCACTGCTGCTGGCTTGAGATTGAGGTGGCCACATGACAAGGAATTGGGAGTGACCTGTAGGACATGACAATGGCCCCTTGATGACAGTTGACAAAAAACTGAATTTTGCCAACAAGAATGAGCTTGAAAGTGGATTTTTCTCTAGAGCCTCTAGAGAAGAACTCAGTGTGGTTGACAGCTGGATTTTAGCCTTGAGCAGAGAGCCTCATCATGCCATTCCAACCTTCTGACATGCAGGACTGAGAGTGAATAAATGTGTGTTGTTTTGAGTTGTTACATTTGTGGTAACTGGTTGTGCAGCAATAAAAAATACATTCCTGGAATTCAGGGCAAGAGTGCAGCAGTGCCCCCTGGAAGATACAAGAACTGGAGATTAGAAAATGCTCAGGGACATGGCATCTTTCCCCTCTGTCTCTCATATTGGCTTCTCTGCATATCTGCTTTACCCTCCTTTTCTGCAGACTTGCTGCTTTGTTTCCTGTCTACAAGGAGGAATGTGGTATCCATAGCTCCCAAGTTTGCAGGTTACAGCCTACACTGCCCTGCAGATACAGGTTTTGGCCATCTGTCTATCCCAGTTCCAGATACCCAAGGAGAGAGACTGATTTAATGCAGCTAGGATTAAATATGGACCTCAGGTCTAATTGGCTGTGGAAAGTACAAATATGACATAGAGAGGGGCCCACCTCTGTAGCATGGGGTATTGTCCCTAGAGAAAGGTGGTCATTGTGAACCAGGTGGCCACTCCCAAATTATCCACTGTCTTTGGAGTTTGCTCTTGATTTGTTTTTGCTTTTCAGCCCTATTCCAACAGGGTCCAACTATCCGCTTCTCCACTGGCTTTTTTAGTCTCTTCTTTTCTAACCATAGCCCTGCTAGGGCTGTTTTATCCCTAAACTATGATATTCCATCTGGAAGTCCTAGGAACCCTCTTAGAGACATCTTGGCAGCAGTTGTGGGTCAAACTCTGCTGGGCACTGGGGGCAGAGGGATGATCATTTACAGGGAAAATCATTTACATGGACCTTGTCCTTGGTGAGTTCCCACTCTGGTAGGGCAGATGGACCATTTCAGTGTCATATGTTAAGTTCAAAGGCAGAGGTATTGTATTAGTTAGGAAAAGTCACACTAGCTGCTATCATAACGACTGTAAAATCTTGGTAACTTAACACAATAGAAGTTTGTTCCTGACATGACAGTTCATGGTGGTGTTGGTAGGACAGCTTTCCATATAGTCACTCATGTATCCAGGTTCCTTCCATTCTGTGCCTAAATTATACTCTGGGCTTTGATGCTCTCTGCTGAATTCTCTGTATCCATCCATCAGATAGGGAAAGAGGGAGCCTGAGAGATATCAAGGGAGGTTTTCATGGGTCATCTCTGTAAGGGCTGACATCACTTCTGTCCACCTTTCATTGGCCAGAATGTAGTCACATGGCCTTATTACAAGGGAGGCTGGGAAATATAGTTTAGCTATGAGTCCAGAAGTAGAATGAAATGGGTCTTGGTGAACCCATGGCAGTGTTCTTTCTCTGCCACAAGTGTGCACAGGGTTTCTGGGGGCACAGAGGAAAATAATTTAGCCCAATTTGGGGGTTCAGAGAAGGGTTCTGGAGGAGATTGTGTTTGAATTGTATCTTGAAGAATAAGTAAGCAAATTAATGAGCTAAGATTGGATGAGGATGTAATCCTAGGCAAAGGTAGGGTTGGAAAGCATAGTGGTGTAGATAGGAACTTCTGGTATTTAGGAAGAGAGCAGAAGCAATTACATTGAGTAAGTTTAGTGCTTTGCTAGAGTTTACAGAAAGCCCAGAATGGAAAACAATAGGTCCAGAAGAAGGCCCTCTAGAGACTCTGTCTTCTTCTTCTAGATCTTTTAGAGTGGTTACGGGTCCCATAAACTCATTACATCTTAGATGCCAGACATGTTGTCCTTTTTGCTTCAGAGTATGTGAAATGTGTCTTGAAAGAGAGAGGGCATAGAAATAATGTTCCTGAGCTGATATAGTCATGGGCTCTCCTAGAGTGACTGTCAGGAAGTGGTCTGGAGTCTGCAGGGGGGTGTGCTAGCCTCTCTCTATATTAGAACCACAACCTGAAGCTCTGAGCTTTGGATGGAAGGGGCTGGAGGCTCCAGAGAGTCACCAGGAAGCCCCGGGTATGACGAGGCTCTGGGATGTGTATGTACAGGTGAGCCCACTGTTGTAGTATTCTCCCTGGTGCTGCCCCAGTGGCCGCCCCATCTCTGGCTCATCACTGCTGCAAGTTGCCCTCTGCCATGGCAGGGACTCAGACAGCTCCTGGGGCCTTCCATCTGTGGGCAGAAGTTTTGATTTTTAGATGCTGCTGCTACTGCTGGCCCTTTGTCTTTCTTGGGTCTCACAGAAACTGTGCTTAACTTGTTTGCATCCAAGCATTGGGGACCGGATGCATTTTGGCTAGATGGTTATTTTAACCTTGGCACTATTGAAACTTGAGGTCAGATTATCTTTGTTATGGGGACATCAGGGATGTTGAGCAGCATCCCTGATTTCTACCCACTAAATGCCGCTAATACCTTCAACCAAAAATGTCTCCAAGGAAGGAGTGGAGTGGGGGCAAAGTTGCCACTGGTTGAAATGTGGATCACTGGCAACCCAGGAGAGAATGCGCATGGTGTGCTGCTTCTGCACTTCTGTGATAACCAGAGTCAGGGGAGAGGGCTCTGGGCCTGTCTTCCTCCAGGGTGACCAGTGCAGAAAGGAGAAGGGACCTCACACCTTGATACACTTCCTTACACTGGCACCGATCACTGAGTGCCCGCTGAGCACTCCCTGTGTCCAGCCACCCTGCTAAGCCCTTCAGAGGCTTTCCTTTGTTTTACCTTCTGTATCTACCATCTGCTGTGGGTCCTGGGCTGTCCCTGTTGTTCAGAGAGGTGAAGCATGTTACCTCAGAGGGCAGATGGGACCTGAACAAAAGCATGTCTAATTCCAGAGCTCAAGTTCTTAATTATATTTTCCAGGTCTGGTTTTGCTTTTGACAAAGGGCATTTTGGATTTTTTTTTCCAGCTGTGGGAGTTTCCAAGAAAAAAAGCATAAAAAAACCAAACAAAACTAGAGCGGTAGAAAAAGCCCCAGAAGGGTAAATGATTAAAGGGTCTTTCAGACTGCCCAGCAGATACAAATCTAACTCAACCGCATGTGCACATCTGGGAGCTGGGCTGGGCTCCCTGGGAGTGGGGAGAGACTCACTTTCAGCCTCTATGCTGAGTGTTTTTCACCTTGGCATCACTCCTGTCCTGGGAGGCACCCTTTAAGCCTCCAGCAAGGCTACTCTCCAAGGCAGCTTGAACTGATCTGTCCTCAAGCAAAGAGACTCCCAATGGTCGGAAATGCCCTTGCTCAAGGCCTTTTGTCCTCTTTGAGCTTACATGCCACGGGACACTTGAGCCTCCAAATCCTCCCCATCCTTCAAGGATCAGCTCAGATCCTGCGGTGCCATGACAACTGCCCAGACTGTTTCGCTTACCAGCTCTGTAACCTCGTGTGAATAATTTTTTTCTCCGAGCCTCAGTTTATGATCTGAAAAATGAGGATGATCATACTGCCTGCCTCATTTTATTTATTTTGAGGGTTAGATGTCATAATGCACATAGAAGAGTAGGGATCACGCACCCCCCCCCCCCCCGCCGCCCCCCGTAGCAATTGTTACCAGTTTTTATTATTCTAGTACTTGTGAGTGCCCCTGTCTTGTTAACTTTTGCCTTGAACTTGGAGTCTGAAGTCCTTGGGACCTAGAGCTCTGTTTAAATTGTGGACTCTGAAGTCAGACACACTTGAATCCTTCCATTCACTAGCTGTGTGTCCTGGGACAGTTTTTCTACCTCTCTGTGCCCCAGTTTTCTCCATCATAAAATGCAATAGGAATATTTACCTTAAGAAGATCAAATGGTTTAAATGTTCTCAAAAACAGAGCCATCTTGGCATATGATAAAATGCTATATATGTATATGTTTAAAAAATTGCATTTTCTTGTTGACTCAGTCTATACACATGTGTAAAACATATATGTATACGACTTCACATAATACTTACCTTTACTATCTGCCATGGACACTCTTCCCTTCCTTTCTTTTCCTCTTCTTATTTTTCCATGTGATTAAAAAAGTTGCCAGTCACGACCTACTGAATTGGTTTCATGACTCACAAATGGGTCACGGCCTGTAGTTTGAAAAACACTGCTGGGCCAGCTTTTTTTCTCCCACCTTGCTTGCGTTAATTGTCTGGGATCCCTGGCATCCTAAACATCTGGCCCCACATCAGCAGCCTTGCCTCATTCGCTATGCCCCACGGCTCTGCAGACGCTTTGATCTGTGCACCTTTGCAAGCATTAGATTAATTAGACATTTTAGAGGAGATGGACTTTTAAAGCAATAGCTTCATTAGCATTGCTGTGCTGGAAGCTCTGAAAAGTAAAACTCAGTTATTTGCATGTTAATAAGGCAACCTGGGCTTCAGAAGCCAGCTGATGAGCTTCAGCATTCCTCCAGGAAACCTGATCTGGCCCAGCTACTCACACTCAGCCTTGCTGAGGAATCTGTGAAACCCTGCCCACCACCAGGGCACCTATGACATAGATTAAGGATAAACAGTTGGGGGATGTCACGCACAATGGAATGGGATCTGAGCTCAGTCTGGGTTTAGTTTTAACCCCTTCATTAGGCCCTGAGTTTTGCGATGCTGAAAGATACTGTATTATTTTTATGGGCCTTATCATATTAAACTTGTACAGCACCAAACAGTTATATATATATATTAAAATATATATATTTTTTAATTTTAATTGTTGTTCAAGTACAGTTTTCTGTCTTTTACTCCCATCCCAGCCCACCCCCACCCCAGCCTTCCCCACCTCCCTCCCGTTTCCACCCCCCTAGTTTTTGTCCATGTGTCCTTTATACTTGTTCCTGTAAAGCTTTCCCCTTTTCTTCTGAAATTCCCTCCCCTCCCCCCTCTGGTGACTGTCAGCCTGTTCTCAATTTCAGTGTCCTTGGTTATATTTTGCTTGTTTACTTGTTTCGTTGTTTAGATTCCTGTTAAAGGTGAGATCATATGGTATTTGTCTTTCACTGCCTGGCTTATTTTGCTTAGAATTATGCTTTCCAGTTCCATCCATGCTGTTGCCAAGGGTAGGAGTTCCTTCTTTCTTTCTGCTGCATAGAATTCCATTGTATAAATGTACCACCGTCTTTTGATCCATTCATTTACTGATGGGCACCTAGGTTGCTTCCAGCACTTGGCTATTGTAAATTGTGCTGCTATGAACATAGGGGTGCATAGGTTCTTTTGGATCGGTGTTTCAGTGTTCTTAGGTTCTTAGGATATAATCCTAGCAGTGGAATTTTCAAAGTGCTTTTATACACACTGCCTCAGGTGAGAGGAGCCCAGGTATATCTGCACACACATGCCTCTTTTATTGTTGAGTTTCTTTGCTAAGTGCAAAGTCCTTCTGCCCAGCGCCTGGCCCCTCACCCTGGGGTCCTGGCCCAGCAGCAGCAGCATCATGTGGGAGGTCCTTAGGAATTCAGACTCTTGTACCACCCCAGACCTCCTTGTCAGAACCTGCATCTTAACAATACTCTTAGGTGGCTTCCATGCCCCCACCCCTACCCCTCCCTGGAGCTTGAGAAGCACTGATTTTCTATACATCATCTCTTTTTTTCCTCCTTCATACCCTCCTCCTCTTCTCTTACCCCGCTTCCCCCTCTGTCCCCTTTTCCCAATACTTCTAAAAGGCACAAGTTACAGTCATGGCTCTGACATGTGGGAACACACTCGGTTCTTTGTATCTGCACTTACTTTTATTTGACAAGCTCCTATTCCTGCATAGTAGTGTGAAAACTAAATTTAGCACAATCCAGCTGATTTTCTCCCTTGTTCATTTTTTATTTAATTTTTAAATTAACACACAGTAAAACTGACTTTTTAGGAGGTATACAATTCTCTGTATAGAATTGTGTATCCACCACCACAGTTAGGATACGGAATAACTCTGTCACCCCTAACTCCCTAACTGCACCCCTTTGTAGTCACACCCTCCCTCCTACCCCAACCTCTGGCAACCACTGACCTGTTTTCTGTCCTTGTAGTTTTGTCTTTTCAAGAATGCCCTATAAATGAAATTATGCAATATGTAAACATTTTCAGAATAGCTACTTTCCCTTATCATAAGGCCTTTGAGAATTATACAAGGTGTTGTGTTTATCAATAGTTCCTTTTGATTGTTGAATCATATTCTATTATATGGATGTACCACACTGTGTTTATCCATTCACCCACTGAAGGTCATTGTGTTTGTTTCCAGTTTTTGGCAATTATGCATAGAGCTATTTTAAACATTCATGTTCAGGTTTCTATATAAACATAAATTTTTACTGCTCCAGGATAAAGATGCATGAGTGGAATTGCTTCATCATAATGTAAGTGTCTACTTAACTTCATAAGAAATGCTAAACTGTTTTCCAGATTGGCTGCATCATTTTACATTTCCATCAGCAATGTATGAGAATTTCAGTTGCTCACCATCCTTGTCAACACTTGGTATTGTCAGTATTTTTATTTTACTCATTCTAATAGTGTGTAATAGCATCTCTGAACCCCTTTAACCTTTTGTGTTTCCAAGACTCACCCTGGTATTGTGGCTGGTCCTCTAACGACCTGGGATAAAGAAAACTCAGAGAGAAAATGTGACTAGCAGAGTCTCAAACTTTCCGAGCCCTAGCACATACATAGGAGTCAGCTCATTCGCCCACCAAAGAGACTCAGAGAGAGGCTTCCACAGAAGTAGTAGCACCAAAAATAACAGTTAAAAGTCCAAGTCCCCTTCCACCACTTTGGGCCCCACTACACACTTAGGGATATGGAGGAGTTTCAGGAAGGACACACGAAGTTACAGGAAGAAACTACTTAGAAGACCAGCTTTTTCCATTGCATTTATTTGTCCAGTGGGCTGTGACCAGACAGACCCCAGATGCCCATGTCCTGCATCTTGTTCTAGACTTTTTATCACAGAACATGGAAAGCAGGTAGTCTACACTTTTCCTAGCTGGATTGTGGAGACTGTGACACCTCTAAGGTCTGTAGGCATGTTGGTTTAGTAGGGGTAATTGGCCTCTGTTGAGAAGAGAAACATTTTGAAGCAGAGTCTGTTAATTGGATGCTGGGCAGCCTGGATGCTGATGTCTGGCAGTGAAAGAGGGAGGGAAAAATATAAGAAAGTTTTCTGCCCATTAGGCACTATCTGATAATTCCATTTTAATATCAGACATCCAAATGATTAGTATAACATCTCAACAGAAAGCACAGCATGGACTCAAGTTATTAATTCTTTAATTACTTCAGTAATACAGGGTGGGGTAAAAGTAGGTTTACAGTTGTGAGTATGCGAAACACAGAGTTCATTCTTGTATTATTATTTATTAATTATTGTATTATTTTTCCATACAAGCAACTATAAACCATTTTTTCTACCCTATATTGAGTAAGTGAAACCGGAAAAGACACCGGAGCTCCTGCTGCCTGTCACTACCGAACCCAATAAACAGAGACAGAGAATCTTTATGGGCGCTTTATTCAGATGGCTGACAATCTGAGAAGATGGTGGGTTTGCACCCTAACAGACCATCTTGTCTTTTCTTTCCAGGCCAACGTTTTTATAATAGGGAATAAACAAGGTGCGGTGAGGGGTTTTGAAATTCAGGGAGAATTAGGTGAAAGAAACTGCAGTATTCTTGCCCTGGGCAGTTAGCTGTTCTCAGGGGCAGGTGATTGTCTGTCTCTCCCTGGAACACAATGGCCCAGATGCTGCCACTTGTCCCCAGGTGGTAATCTTTAGCAGTGCCGGGGGAGGTTGGCTGACTCTCCCAGGAGCCAGGATGGATCTTATCTGTAGTTTCTGAAACAAAGCTTTAACATATGCATTACTTACTAGGCATATAACTATTTACCTTAAACTAAAATTTTCCAACTCTTGAGTCCCCTATCATAAGTACTGCATACCAGGCCATGTGCTAGGAACTGGGGATGTAGCAGTGAACAAACACAGAAGTCCCTGCCTCATCGGGGTGCCTTCTGTGCACCCCTGTGCATCTCAGGGAGATGTTGGTTGTTGGAGGTACAAAGTGACGGAGGAGTAGTATGGGATGAGTAGATTGGGGCAAGGAGCCAGAGTGCTGATCCAGGAGATGAGCATTTCTGTTGCTTATGAAAGAACTGGGAACAGCAGTTTCAGGGTGATTATGGAATAAATTTCCATCCACAGATTCCAAAAGTCTGGGTTATAAGCCCCCTGTATCAAAATGCCCTGGGACTTGTGCAATAAGCAAGACCCTATACCCATCTATTAATCGGATTCTGCTTAGGACCCTGCTCCAGTCTGCAGAATGAATCTGCAGATCTTGGGTGAGGCTTTGGGAAATCTGCATGTCCCACAGCTCCACAAGTGATTCCTAGGGACCCTAAAGTTTGAGGACTGCTCTCTCAAGAATTCAAGTTTAAAATAGGAGTAGTCCTTTAGTCCAAGGCAATGATCAGAATCATCTCAAGCTGGGTCCAATTAAAAGAGCATTCACTGGATTAATTCAAATCTTGACACTTGCCTGGCTTTGAAATTCGCAAATGTTAACCTTGCAGCTGCCACAGCTTAATTTTAGCCCTCAGAGAGAAATGCCCCGCCTTCCAAATCGGTTCCTGGGATTTGATTGGCAAACACCCTCGCACCACCTCCCCCTTCCTAACTTTGGAAATAGCAGAGCAGCATCCCCCTACCCAAATCCCTGGTCTCAGCAGCCAGCTGCCCTACTTTGCAAAAACGAGAGTCTCTTACCTCATTAAACCAAAATGAAAATGAAACCCAAGAAGATAATTTTCATCTTAGCACCCATCATAAAGCCACCGGCAGCCTCATCCGTAGTTAAAACATCTCGTATCATCAAACTGCCGGGGTCTGTGGTCTGGGACAGCATGGAAGTAAAGCTTAGAAATGGTTTCATCCTTCCCTGATTTCACATCTTTCTCATTGTGGTCGTTTCTAAGAATGAGCAGAATCCTCTGGGAGATGGAGAGATTGAAGGTCCTGTATGGGGACCAGAAAGATCTAAATTATATGGGGCCCCATGTTGCTTAGGAGTCAGGCACCTGGGGCCAGCCATTTCTCAGGCTAAATCAAAGCCCCTTGTGTCCTCATGGACTGAATGAATTGTGTCCTTCCCCCCAACGTGTATGTTTAAGTTCTAACCGGTAAGACAGAGTCCAAATGTGTCTGTATTTGCAGATAGGGCCTTTAAAGAGGTAATTAAGTTAAAATGGGGCCATTGGGGTGGGTCCTAATCCAATTTGAATGGTGTCCTTTTAAGGAGAGGAAATTTGGACAAGCAGGGGATACCAGGGATGCACACATGGAGGGAAGACCAAGTGAGGGCAGAGCAAGAAGACAGTCATCTGCAAGCCATCAAGAGAGGCCCCCCTCACGAGAAACCAGCTTTGCTGGCACGGGATCCTGGAGTTCCAACCTCCAGAATGTGAGAAAAGCAAATTATGTTATTTAAGCTGCCCGGTGTGTGGTGTTTTGTTATGGAAGCCCAAGCAAACTAATACCATACTTTTATGGAAAACTCAGGCTTGATGGCAAAGAATTGCTAATGCCCACAAATAGACCACAGAGCTCTTTCTAGGCTATTTTATTCAATTAAGCACAGGATTTTTGAGGCCCACCAAGCCCCCAGGTATGCACATGATTGATATACACTAATACAGAAATGTCCAGCTCTGCCCAGTCCTGGCTGGTCTTGTGCTCATGCTGAGCTGCCAGCCAGTCACTTAAATCCACCACCTAGCCACAGCTGATTGGCTCAAGAATGGCCACCGAATTCAAGCTGGGCTAATCGCATTTTCGCATCCAGGAATCAGAGGCAGAGATGTGAAATCCACATAGAAATGAGATCTTGTGACTCCAGAAAGAGAAAGAGCCAGACCCTGTCTTGATTTCAGCTCCCACCCAGTTCCTCATTCATGTGTCTGAGGGTTAAGTAGGCATGGGATAAATCAGATGTGTCTCTGCTGGGTGATTGGTTTTGTTCCACAGCTTTTGTCTCCTTATATATTTTGGGACCAGTGAGCTAGCCTGGGCATGTTCTTAGGGTAATGGCAGAGCCCAATCACATAAACTCTTTTCAAACCTTCTGTAACAGCAAATCTGATGGCATTCCATAGGCAGAGTCAGGCACACAGCCAAACACGAGTCAAGGGGTAGGGGAATAGACTCCACCTGTTCAGTGGGAGGGACTACAAAGTCCTGTGCCCAAAGCCTATGGCTGCAGGATGGTGTGAAGGGGTGAGGCTATTACTGCGATCCACCACAGGCTGTCAGCAACTCAGCCTTTTTGGAGTCACTAGAGAGAGAATCTACCTGGCAGGGAGGAGCTATTGACCCTCCTGGCTCTGTGTCTCTAGCTCAGTATAAATATTTGTGGAATGAATGAAATGAATAGGAATAAATGAATGAAAGGTATAGCCTTTAGCTTATTCTGTCTTCCTATCCCTTTCCTTCCATCCCCATTTTCATTTCTCTCTCTCCTAATGATTAATATTATAGCTTGAGATAATGCATTCTGTGCTAATCAACATGAGGCAGTATTTCTTGACTCTGTAATAGACAAGACAAAGAAATTAATACTTCTACATTTCCTGCCATCCCTCCTGTACTTCCCCAGCCTGCTTGCTATTACATTCACGTTGTCAAGGTTTATTGTAGCATTTATCTTCTCTGTCTATAGATTGATTCTGAACATTGAACACCAGAAACTGGTATGCATGATATTATGACTATACAACTATTATTCACTGCAGAATTGAGTTGGGACTGGGTCCATAAAAAGGAGATTCATTCTGGACATTTTATATAAATGAAATAATACATTATGTAGCTTTTTGTGTCTGGTTTCTTTAATTTGAAAATAAGTTTTCATGGTTTATCATGTTGTAGCATGTGTCTATATTTCTTTTCATTCCTGAATAATATTCCATTATCTTGATATATTACATTTAATTTACTCATTAATCAGTTGGTAGATAGAAAGTATATCTGTGGTTGCTTAGGGCTGGGGGCTTGGGGGATTGGAGGGTGAGGGCTAAGAGGTATGGGGTCTCTTTTGGGGGTAATTAAAATACCTAAAATTAATTGTGGTGATGGTTATATTAATCTGACTATATTGGAAGTCACTGAACTGTACACTTTAAATTGGTAAATTGTATGGTATGTGAATTGTATTTCAGTAAAGCTGTTTTAAAAAGAGTATATAATCCTAGGTCACTAAATCTGTGTTAGTCAAGGGAAAACATGCCATAGTGGTTCAGTGATTCTAAGACATACTTCTCCCTCATCCCCCAAATTTTGGTATACATATTAGATCCATCCAGAAAGAATCCAGCCCTCTACTATAAAAAGTAGAGACATTTATTGAAGAAGATACAAGATACAAGAAACATTGTACATAGGACAACGATGCTTAAGTCCTCTTCAAAGTAGGCACCTTGGGACCTCACACAGTTCTCCCAGCTCCAGCACAATGTTCCTTCTGGTAGCGGTGATAGCAGAAGCCACAGAATGAATTTTACCACAACATGTTTCATGCCAAGAGCCTGCATCAAAATCTCGGACACAGTAGTTTTTGGAATCTCCAGATCAGCTTCTGGTTACCACACTGTCAGTTGCCAGTCTTTGTTGATTGCAGCCCATACACGTTCAATCTTCTCAGGTGTTCTGTTTGTTGCAGACCTTCCAGAACATGGATCACTTTCAACAGGTTCTTGACCATCTTTGAAGCATTTGTGCCACACTTTTATTTGTGCTACATTCATTACATTGTCCCTGAAAGCCTTCTGAATCATCTGAATAGTTTCTGTGCAGGAATGTTCAAACTTAACACAAAATTTGATGCAGATTTGTTGCCGTACTAGCTCAGTCATTTTGAATGCAATAGCCACACAGTACACATGCTCACTGAATGGCATCTACCTCCTCTAATGACTAGTGCAGTGAAGTCATCATTGTTCACACAGGTGCATTCTAGTCCTCTCCCCTTGGCCGCCAGGTTACATTGATGTCATGCAAACTGTGCTCATTATATTAACAATGGCTGGACTTTTTCCAGACAGACCTCATATATATCTCAAATCAGGGTGACATTTCATCGTTTAATTTTCAGTGCTTTATTTTTCTTAGAGGTTCCTAAAATAATACTGTTTTAAAACTGATGGTATCTTAGATGCAAGAAAATAGAGCACTTAAGAATATCAACAGGAGAAAGCATTAAATTGTAATAATTTAATCAAAGTGATACAAGATGCCTTTATTTTACCACAAAGATCATCCATATTCTTATTATATTATGTGTTACCTTCCCTTTGTTATCACCTTCTTTGCAGATGTGGCCTGACCTCCAGGTGAATGTAAATAAATCAGTGCGATTATTTTCAGTTTCTAAGTTGCCAGGTAGGGACTAGTTTTCTTTAATTAGCTACATTAGAAAGATAAATTAATCATGAAATGCAAGAGTTGGCAAACTATGGTCTGCCCTCCAGATCTGATCTGAGGCCTGTTTTGGAAATAGAGTTTTATTGGAACACAGTGGTGCCCATTCATCTGCATACCATGTGTGGCTGCTTTCATATACAGTCAGTGGAGAGTTGAGTGATTGTGACAAAGACCAAAAGCTTGAAATATTCCTATCTAGCCCATTACAAGAACAAATTTGCTGATTCCCTGATAACATAGAAAAAAAGATGCTCCTCACTCATCTGTCCTTCTCTGCCTCCTTGGGTTTGATTCAAACCCTGCAAATACAAAAATGCCTCTAGGGACTCTAGATTCTCTCACAAAGGCATGTCTTCTCTATGGACCATCTTAGGTCAGGAGCTTCTTACAGGGGTTAAGAGATGTCTGATCCATGTGCAGTTTGGGAGGCTTCTAGCAAATTAGAGGAGATGAAGACGGAGCAGAAGAAGGAAGAAGGAAAAAAGGAAAGAAGGAAGGAAGGAAATGGGGGGAGAAGAAACAATTTCAAAATAGGATTTGAAAAGCTGTGGTATATTTTTAAAGTGTGTGTTTGACAAATTAAACTTTTATTACACACATACACACATAATAAATGTAATCCAGTTCTTCTCTTTATCATATAAGACTTATAAGTATAAAACAATTCATAGTGTATCATGAAGTGTGTCTGGCAATGGGAAAGAAGCTTAAAGTTGGACAATGAAGATATTTTGTCTCTCAGTACTGTCCGTGGATCTTTGTGCTTCCATATAATCTAATTTGGAGTTAATACTGAAAGTCTAAATATGAGGCCCTTTGTGTATTTTTGTCGAGGACAGATGTCTCTTTTTGGTCCTTCTGGGACAGACCCATCAGAGTCCCTGACCATCTTCCCCTGCAGTTTCTTGGGGCCTTCCCATCCATGGTGACCTTTCTGGGACTTACTTTCTGTGCCATACACTTGGTATTTTACCACGTAGTGCTCAGTGACATCTAATTGGAATGTGATTTTATTCTTTTCTCAGTTGCATGACCTTTGATGCATTTGTCTCCTCAGCGTAGGAGCAGGGTGATCTCTTATTGGATTCTTGCTGAGTTGGTCAAGGGATGGACAGGAGAACACTCGGAAAATGAGAAGTGCTTTTTGAGAGTAAGATATTATTACTATTTTTATTTTCTATGTCTTCTTATGTCCCAGTATGTGAAGCATGGTCATATGCTTAAAAATATGTATTTATTTCCTATTACATATTTTATGTAACTGAGACTGCAAATAAACTAAAATATTGTAATAGAAGAAAGTTTTACTATGATGAGATAAATATTTCATATTAGAATATTAAGCTTCATGAGGGCCAGAATTGTGCCTTATTTATTATTCCTTCCCCAATGCTTCGAAGAGTGCCTAATACATGGTATTTGCTCAACAAATACTGTAGCACATTGAGCAAATATGTAACTTCTTCTTTTGAACAACTTTTTGAGGCATGATTTATATACCACAAAATTTATCTATTTTAACTACAATTCAATTTTTAAAGTAACTTTACCACATTGTAATTTTTTCATATTATAAGAGTGTTAAAAATTTTAAAATAAAATCACCACCAGGAAGACAAACACCCAATTAAAAAGTGGTCAAAGGACCTGAATAGACACCTCTCCAAGGAGGACATACAGAGGCCCCAGAGACAGACATGTGAAGGAATGCTCAACATCACTAGCCATCAAAAAGATGCAGATTAAAGCCACAGTGAGATACTGCCTCTCATTGGTCAGAATGGCGGTCATTAACTAATTAACAAACCACAGGTGCTGGCGAGAATGTGGAGAAAAGGGAACCTTGATATACTGTTGGTGGGAATGCAGACCAGTGCAGCCACTGTGGAACACAGTATGGAATTTCCTCAAGAAACTAAAAATGGAACTGCCTTTTGATTCAGTGATCCTGCTGCTAGGATTATACCCCAAGAATCCTGAAACACCAATTCAAAAAAACTTATGCATCCCATGTTCATAGCAGCGTTATTTACAATAGCCAAGTGCTGTAAACAGCCTAAGTGCCCATCAGTAAATGAGTGTGAATCAACAAACTGGTACATTTATACAATGGAATAATATGCAGCAGCAAGAAAGAAGGAACTCCTACCCTTCACAACAACATGGATGGAACTGGAGAGCATTATGCTAAGTGAAATAAGCCAGTCAGTGAACGACAAATACCATATGATCTCACTTATAAGAGAAACCTAATGAACAAAACAAACAAACAAACAAGAAAAAAAGAATCACAGGCATGGAAACAAGGAACAGACTGACAGTGACCAGAGGGGAGGGGGAAGGGGGATAATGTGGAAAAGCATGGGAAGGGTCCAATCAAGGAGCATGTATGAATGACCCATTGACATGGACAACAGCGTGGGGGAGAGCAACAGTATTGACTGTGGGAATGGAGGGTAGGCAGGGTGGGGGAGAGCAATGGGGTGAGGGGGAACTGGGACAACTCTAATAAAACAATAAAAAATGAAAAAAAGAAAATCAGCAATGTAGAAGGTAAGAATTAGAAGCTTTCCCTGTTCTTCACCAAATTCCACTCCCCAAGGGTAACCATTTCTAACAATTCAGTGTGGAATGTCTAGTTTTGTTTTTCTTTGCCAACAAAATGCACATGTATACAATTACAAAAACAGGCTAATATCCATATTGTTTTGCCATTTTCCTTTTTCACTTCACAATACATTGTAGACTTCCTTCTCTACTTGTGAAAAACAGCTGCATAGCATTGCATTGTATGAACAAACATATTAAAATTTATTTTAACAGTTCTCTATTAGTGGATACTTAGCCCATTCCCTATTTTCTTATTGCTATTATAAATGAAGTTTTAATTTATAAAATTGAAAGGATAGTTTTGTTCACTCATTTGAATCTGTAGGATAGATGCCAAGTGGACTTACTTGCTAAATCAAAGGGATGCACAATTTCAGTTTTGACAAGGCCTGCTGAATTGCCATTCAAAAATCACTGTTTCAGTTTCTGCTCTCACTGCCAGTGTGTGGGGTGTCTCTTCCTTCACATCTTTGCCAGGACTGGGTAATATAAATTTCTTACTGCTTTGATCATGTTTTCCCTCTTGAATTGCTAGTTCATCTCTTTTGCAATTAAAAAAAAAATTGAGTTCCTTCTCTTTTTCTTACAGGTTGACAGGAATTCATGACATATCATAGATATTAGCCTTTTGGTTAATTTGTTGAGTAAATTGTTTATCGAATGGGTTGAGAGCAGCCTGAAGCCTGCTGTTGTGGGACAGAGGTGAAGATATGGGGGGTTCTGGGCTTCCTAGGGGCTCATATTGGGAGATAGAAGGGTAGGGGCTGGAGTTCTCCTATCATTTCAGGCCTTGGTGGGCAGTAGCTTTGTCTTCTACTCCATTTTTTTCCATTGCACATGAGCAACCAGATTAGGAGACAAAATGGAAAAAATACTAGGGTTTTTTTTTTTGTTGTTGTTTGGTTGTTTGTTTGTTTTTTGTTTTATTTCTCCCACTATAGGGTAAGCTTGATGAGGGCAGGGCCTGCATCTGTCTTTACTCACTGCTGTGTCCAGATGACCCAGTAATACTGTCTGGCACTTAGTGGGTGTTTAGTAAATACTTGTTGCATGCATGAATGAATGGATCCTATCATAGGATGTTCTCAGTCCATTGCAACTTTGGGTGTTTATCATAGTGATGATAATATTATCTGCCATCTCTGGACTCTTTCTTTGAACCAGGCTCTCTGCCAAGACCTTAGCATTCCTTGTTTCATTTAATCCTCCCAGCCAGGTGTGATGTACAGGATATCATTAGCCCCATTTTCTACAGGTGAGAAAATGGAGGTTCAGAGAAGTTAAGTGACTATTCCAAGGTATGACAATGAGGATTTAACCCCTGGAGGAGTGGCCCCAGACTCTTAAATCTTTATTGTTGCACTCTTGTGGGTTGCAACTCATCTGTCCTTTAAGATGCATGTTTTTTTTCCCATCTTGGGGGCTGGAAGGACCAACAGAGGGCGTGTAGCACTGAGACCCTAGAAATGGACAGGGACTAGGGAGGCTGGAGGCTGGGTCTTTTCCTGGGCATTTCCTTCACTTTTGTGATAGTGATTCAGGGCACAGTTTCTCAATCCAGACAGGCTTGGAGTCTGTTCCTCATTATCTGTATGACTCTGGGTAAGCCCAGTCTTTTCTGTAAACCAGGGATGATACAGGACTCCCTTTACAGGCTTGTTCTGGGGATTGGATGAAGGCATGCATGGGGTGCCAAACCTTCTCCAGGCTCAGAGATGGTCTTGGCATGTATGGGCAGTTAGCGGTCAAAACTGTGGAAAGCTTGACCCTGGTCATGTACTCTCTTGGGTGGGGGCAGGAGGTAGTTTGTCTTACTGCCTCTGTGCACACTTGAACTTCCCTCCTGGCCTGCACCAGAACCTCTTTCTTTATCTTCCTCTGTGAAGCATGTTTGCTTGGCTGCCTTGGGAGTGATGGCTCATTCATGAAGCTGAAAGAGGAGCATAACCCTCCTATGGGACATAGCTGTCTCCAGAAGCCCATGGAGCTTGGGGGAGCTAGCCCCCTCTCTTTCTGCCTTGCACTCAGCTCACGACTCTCGGGTGGACTTTAAATGGTGCTTGTGGCTTTTTAAAAGACTTCTTTATCTTCTCAGATGCCAGACCTAATAGATTTATGGATTCTTCCTGCCAATGGGGACATACGAGATTCCTTCTCTTCTCTCCCTGGCTGTATCCTACAGCCATAAGTACCTTCCTTGCTGGAGCTCAGGGAGATTTAACAGGCACCAAATTAATTGCTTTCCAAGCCCAGCTGGAAAAAGGAAGCCAAACTCAGTATTTGCTGTCCAAGCAGGTGGGGAGCAGAGGAGTACTTTCAGAGCTGAGGAGATGGCTGACCTAGGAACAGCTGCCTCGACAGTCTGGAGTTTAGACAGTGCATATGGTTCAGGGAATGAAAGGACTTTCTTTAAACTGGGGCTTTGGCCTGTGGGGCTGTCCACTGGGTCTGTGAGAAACTCCTTTTACCATGCAGGGGTGGTGGTCTATTGGGATGCATTTAAGATATTTTTGGTTTTCTAAAAGTGTAATGGTGATTTTCTCAAAGACCATTTTCCTTTTCTTGGGGGTATCACCTGGGTATTGGTGAGTGTATGTATCAGATTTAACCAGTGCATTCTGATTTTATTCAGACAAGGTGATTTGCTAAGTATACGAATTAACTTACATATACTAATTAATTTATATTTTTTTGCATAAATAAATGCAGAAATTAAAAATAGCCCCTCATCAGACTATGTGACCTTGTCTTTCTGTCAGTTTTATACTTCCTAGAATACTATCTGGCATAGAGTAGGTGCTCAATAAATATTCCGCTTAATAAATATTCTTGAATGTCTGGTTTGGAAACCATGATCATCTTAACCTCTAGGCTGTGTAAGTCAATGAAATGAGTTTATTACATTACCATGGAAGAGATGAATTATTCTCCAGATTCATGAGCTATTTGGCTGACCAAATAGTCAAGAACTAGAAATGGCCTACTGACTTCCCTGAGAAAGCAAGAAAGGGACTGGATTTTTGGAACATAAATCATTTATAGCCTTTTCTGAGGGTAAAGGTTGACACATGGCAGAGAGGGTCTGGAAAAGATGGTGCTGGTCACTGCACTTTTTACTAATTCTTTCTGGAGATTCTGCTCAGGCCACAGCTCCTTTCCTATGAGAGCATGTTAGCTTATGGTGAGGGATTTAGATTTCACTAAAGGTGAGAGCCAGCCTTGACAGTGAATCCTTAGAGAAAAATGGATAGGGTGAATGGGTCAGGGGTGAACATGACTTTCCAGTATGGAGCACTGAAGCTCAGACAAGGATGGCTTGGGAGCCAAGTGGGGAAGCTTTTCTTGCTTGGGGACTGAGAAGGAGTCACAGGACCAAAGGTAGCTTCAGGATGATGAGAGGCTGAAGATGGGGACCCACACCCCAAATTTCAGGGGACCCTAGGAATCCTGTTAGACCTTAGATTGGTACCATGTTTAAATTCCGACCTGTTCAGAAATGAGTAAAGAAAGGTAAGTGTCTGTTTTCCCAGTAAGCAGTTACAATAAAATCAATATGAAACTTGAATTACCTTAGGATAAGGAATCTGGGCTTTGTAATCCATCCACTCATTGTTTTTTCTGACATTTTATTTTAAGTGAAGTTCTTCACAAAAGTATAACTTACTCTAGGTTAATTATGATAAAAGCAATTTTGCACTTCTGGGGCTATTGTTTTTGTTTGTAAACTCAGAGCACATTGGGGGCTGTATTAATGTAATGTCCTCTGCCTATTAAGAAGACTACTTATTAAAAATGGGTGGCAAGGCGGTTGGACCATATTAGTGATTTTCAAATGTTTCGTCATATTGTTAAATTAGTATAGAGATGCAAACTGATATTGTTTTAAGCATAAAATTGTATCATTAGTTAAGGTTTCTTGGAAGGCTATTTTGAGAATGATTTTGAGACAATGTCCTGTCTTAGTGGGGAAGTATTCTATGATCTGTTACTGATGCCTGCCAAAGGCACATATTGGGTGATAGCTGTCATTCCTGTACTAAGAAAATAGAAGTTTTTGGTAATAGTTAATGAACATGTTCATGAAGCATTTTGTTTATGGGAATTAAGTTCAGCACTTTGAAGGTTTCAGAAATGTGAACTGGAAGTTTAGTAGACAGTTCCATTAAAGTTGATATAAAATAAATCAAGACATATAGACATGGAACAGCAACTGATAATTTAAAGTAGAACATAATTCATTCAATTAATTAACTTATAGAATGTTTACCATATACCAAGCACTGTCCAAGTTTCTGGACTAGTGATGAACATGCAAGACTGTTCAAGTACCTACTCTAGCACGGGAGAGAAAATAGCAAACAAGCACAACAAACACCTATAGTTCCAGGTAGTGATGAGCACTGAGGAGAAAAACAAAGCCAGGTAAATGGGAAGAAAGTGAGGGTGGTATGTGGCTACTTTATAAAGGTTTCATGGAAGTCTTCTCTGAGATGACAATTGAGCAGAGACCTATATGATAGGAGGAAGCCAAATAATTAAAATACATGTGAATATCTGGGGAAAGAATGTTCCAGGTGGAGGGAACAGCAAGTGCAAAGTCCTTGAAACAGGAACAAGCTTGGTGTGTTTGAAGTCCAACAAGGAGGCTGTGTAGCTGGAGCAAGGTGAATGAGAGCAGTAGGAGGGAACGAGGGTGGACAGGGTGACCAGGGGCAGATCATGCAGGGCCTTTTATATTATGATAAGGAGTTCAGATTGTGCTTGAAGTCTGATGGGAAGCCACAGTAGAGTTTTGAGTAGGTAAGGACCCAGTCTGATTTATGTTGAACAGTTATACTGGCTGCTCTTTGAGGAATAGGCTGTTGGGAGACAAGAGAGGGGTAGGAAACCTATTTAGGAGGCTCTTTCAACACAGTCCAGGAGAGAGATCATCGTGGCTAGAATGAAGTGGTCAGGATGAAGCTAGTGAAAAGTGGTGGATTCAGGAGGTATTTAGCATTGGAGCTGACAGGACTTGCTGGTAGATTGAATATGGAGATAGTTCATAGGTTTTTGACTTGAGCCCAGGGCCAGCCCCATGGATATGCAACCTGTGTGGCAACAAAGGGCCTAGCACTCTGAGATTCCAGTGCTTGGTATAATGCTCCGTAGTTGCTGTCTTGAAATTCATAACTTTGGAACAGGGACTCTTGCCCTTCAGTTCTCACTGGGTTCCTCACATTATTTAGTTGGCCTTGCTTGATCCATTGGTTGAACTGTGGCACCATTTGTGGAGATGGAAGAAACTGGAAAAGGGTCATTTTTGAGGCAAGGGTCATGGAGTTCTCTTTGGACCACATTCAGGTTGAGAGGTCAGTTAGACACCCCAGAGGAGCTGCTGGGTAAGTTGTCTAATAGAATTTTCATAAGGTGAGGGCTCCCTGCCAGGAAGTGAGTCACAGAGATCATTCCAAAGAAGGTGAGATTTTTAACTGGCGTTTTGGGAAGAGAACATGCCAAGTCCTGTCCCCTCTCCCCCACCACATGGAAAAAGGTTCAGTGTGGGCATGGTGCTGGTTATGTCCTTCAGTGCAGCCTTTGTCTTAATTTTTATTTTGAGTTTGAGGCTGATGGTACACAATGACTTACTGGACAGGCATAATTTTTTGCCTGCTGATTGCTCTGTTAATATTTGCCTTTTCCCCTCACATCCTCATTTTGTTGAGATCTGGGGTGACTGCCAGCCCCAAAGGTGAACTCTGTAACCATCTGTTGAGTTTTGAGGAGACTCAGCAAACTTTGCTTTAGAAATTTGGATCCATCATGGTGACAGGTCCCAGGCTTTGAGCGACTCTGTCAAAGTCAAGGGTCTGAGATTGCCTTGGAGGGGTGGTATGGAGGAGGGTCCCTGAAGGTAATAGGATTTGTGGTTATTACCTCCATCTCTACATACAGAGGGTTTGGATCCCATCCCTTCCTATTTCTAGAACTTGGGAACATCATCTAACCTCCATGGACCTTGGTTTCTTTGTAAAAGGAAGATAATGACATTTCCTACTTTATTATGTTCGTATGAGGTATAAATGAGGCAATGCGTACAGATCCCTTAGCTCAGGCCCTGGAGCAGGAAAATTACTTGACAATGCTAAACGCTCCTACTCTTCTTGGAAGCAGTTCTCCTTCCTGCTCTGGGGAAGCAGAGCTGATCCTAGACAGAGTCATGAAGGAAAACTTGGACAGTTACTTACTTCTACCTCAGAACTTTTAATCTCTTTTGGCATCCTTCATGCACATCTAGACCCTACTTAAGATTGTTAAAGCAACTTCCAGCCTAGCAAGCCACTTATCTGGTTTTCCTTATTATGAATAAGTGGCTGTTTTCCAATACCTGCTACTCCCCTATCATGTAGCAGAGTCATGTGATTTGTGTATCTATAGGGGAACAGGGTGGGGAGTGACCCCAACTCCCTGTCTAGTGAAGGATCCCGATTAGACCAAATAAATATGGGTAATTCCTCCTCCTTTACTCCAGTGATTTTTTCAGGGTTAGGCATACCACTCACTGACATTCCATGGCCACATTGATTGATAAGGAGTGGGCACACAACCTAGAATGGTCCTATTGAAGTGAAGCTCAGGACTTTTGTTCCTTCCCTACTGGACATAAGGAAACATGCAGCTCTAGTTGCTTTTGATATCCCTCTGGTTCCCAAGAAGAGGAGTAGAATAGAGAGAGGGAAAGAGACAGTGATTGGTGATGTTGTTGCTTGATCAAAGCATACCCAAATACCTACCACTGTACTTTTCAGTTAGAGAGTCATGAAATTCCCTTTAACACTTTCATTTCTCTGAGGTTTTTAAAATTACTTTCATCCAGAAGCATCCCACTGATGCAAATACGCTCTGGGAGCTGGGGGCCAATTCCTCAATTACTTAGTGAAACAAGGTTTACATGGTTTCTATATTTGTATCTAACAATATTTGGAGAATTAGTGAGCCCAGGACTTTCCGATTTGGCAAAAGGTTATTTGATAACAATGACACTCACATTCTGGAGTGATAACCTATATATTTTACTAAACAGTTTACTTAGAGGTACTTATTATTGTAGTGTATGTTCTACGCAGTAGATTTCTGATATAAATGTATGCTTGTTTTTCTTTAAGGAAATGGTAAAAAGCCCATGGGCACATATAACTGAGAGACTAGTCTTACTTTTGGTCTGGTCTGGTCTGGTCTGCTCTACTGATGCCTTATACAGTACAACCCTTCTCTTTCCCTTGCTAGTCTGTGCTGGGATGGAGTGCAGATGTTTATTTCATGTCTCTATTACTGTTTTCATTTGTTCAAGAGTTCATTCTGAGAACTGAGTTTTTATCTTCAGTATTTCTGTGGGTAGTTTTTGCCCTAACATCCTCAGCAAACACTTGCTGCAATTCACCGAGTTCACTAGTTTTGGGTCCTCTGTATCCATGCTGGCAGCTTCCCCTGTACTAATCCCAGTGTTCCCATCCTTTGGTCAGTTTTGTGTTCTGTATCATCTGTGTCATTGGTAGGAGCTGTAAGGCTTATTCCTTTTGGCTGCAAGAGTGACCTGATTGGAGAGCAAGCTAAAAAAATAATCCTCCCATAGAGTAAAGGTGTACATGCCCAACTGAATCACATTCCTTGGCTGTTGCCCATCTTGTTTCTCCTTAAATACCTCCACCCTTTCTCCAATTCAAAATTTACCAGTTCAGCATCCTGTGATATTTTTTCTCCATTTAGATGTACAGGTTTCATACTCAAAAGGTGATATTCCCTTGTAGAGACTTTTTCTTGGCCATGAGGACACCCTGACAGTGGGCCATGTTGGGGATACCTGGTAGGAATTCTCAGCTTCAACATGGATTTTATCTGCATTCCAGATTATATCCATTAAAATTTCACTGAGCATTTTTTAAATTGTTTTTGGCAAAATATAACTTTACTGAAAAAAGGAAACAAATTATCTAACTTTATTCAAAAAAAAGCATATGCACAGCTCATACTTTAAGGAAAGAGGAGTGTCACCAATATCTCCAGATCTTGCTACTGATGGTACTGATGAAGGAATGGTAATAGTAGTAACCCAAATTCATGTTTTTGCTTCAATCTATGTACATGGGACCTCCAGGTCCAACTTTGTACAATTCCTCTTCCAGTGTCCGAGCTTTACAAATGCCCATTAACCTTCCTGCCCATTGCAGTCACCATCATGAAGACACTTCTGTCCATGCCCAACCCTCCTTAAACTGCCCATCCTTGAAGTGGGAGGTAGGGCTGTTTTATATTGAAAGAGGATCAGTTATTCCCCAGCCGTCATTGCACTTTGTTACCCAGGCCCTGCAGCAGCTCCAGTGGGGCTCAGGGTCTCCCCAAGACCCAGCCAGGACAGGAAGCACTGTGAGAAACAGGTGTCATGCCCTCCCCTTTTTTCTTCTTATTTCCTTCATCCCCAAAGTGCCCCTCAAAATGAGATTGCACAAACACTCCATCTAGACCTAAAGTGAAGCCCTGGTGCATACCCGTGTGTGCAGACTTGTGCCCAGGGAGATCGACTCCTCTTCAGTTTCACCAGCAGCCAGACCATGAGATTCAGCTCAGATTTAGCAGCTCCCAAATCACAGGCACAGCTCTGTATATCTCTTTGCCTTTCAACAGAGGATTTTTGTTCATTCGAAGCGGCAGCATTACGAAGATTTAATTACTGAGTCTACATTTGACCCTGCCCATGGGGCTTCATGTGCACCCAGGAACCACTCATGCAGCCCAGGAGTTTCCTACCAATCCATGGGAGAGGGTGACAGGAGCTGATGGGTTAAGATATTGAATGCCACCACCCTCCCTCCAGGTTTACATTTTAACAAGGGACCTCTGTACATGATGCTTGGACTTAAAGGACTGATGCTTTAAGCCCTGGCTGGTGTGGCTCAGTGGATTGAGCGACAGCCTGTGAACGAAAAGATCATGGGTTCGATTCCCAGTCAGGGCACATGACTGGGTTGTGGGTCAGGTCCCAAGTAGGGATGCATGAGAGGCAACCACACATTGATGTTTCTCTCCTTTCTTTCTCCCTCCCTTCCCATCTCTCTAAAAATAAATACATAAATAAAATCTTTTAAAAAATTAAAAAAACAAGGAATAATGCTAATGATACCTCAGTGGGCTGGTGGGGGAGATATTTTAGGACAGGTTGACCTCCCAGAAGCTCCTCAGCCATACTGTGTGGAAGATACTATGTGCTTGTGTGTATCTACTGGGGAACCTTGCTTCCCTAGAGACATGTGGAACAGCATGGTGTAGAGGACAGTTCCCAAATGCTTGTTTAGTTCCTTTCAGGATCTGTGCGGGAACTTGGAAACTCAAAGGCTCCTTGCCTTCAGTAGCCTGCAGCATAAAGAAGGAGAGAGACGAGCATACAGACAACTCTGACAAACTGTATTACCTCTGCAGAGCTCCTGGGCTCTGGAGGCAGAAGGGGGTTCAAATCCTGCATTGAGTCCTTACTATCTGTGTGGGCTTGTGCAAGTCTGTGCCTCTGCTCTCAGTATAACCAGCCATAACATGGGGAATAAAAACAGCACCCAGTCTTACAGAGCTGTGGTGATAATTAGTATGCACACATCTGGCACATCGTTGGCACTCAGTTGTCTGATTTAAATTGTTATTGTTATATAAGTTGTCATGGGAGTAAAAATGAGGGAGGAATTACTTTGTAGAGAACTACAGAGAAGTGATGACATTTTAACCACCTCAAGGGATGCAGAATTTCACATAATGGCTGAGAAGAAGAGAGTACTGTGCAGAGAGGTGGTAGCAAGAGCAAAAGTCTTTCATTTCTGGAACAAAGTGCTTCTGACATCATGCTTCATCTGGAACTCCTGCTTAGCCCTTGCGTTAAGTCATTTACTTTTTTCTGTGTGCATGTCTCGCTTTCTCCTCTGGGTTTCAAATGCAGTATAGTAGAGCAGAATGTCACCTGGGAAGGGAGTTTGGTCAGGTCCTGGCTTTGCTGTTTTCTAATCCTGGCTTGTTAAAGGATGTTTAACAATTAAGAGCGATCTCTGGAGTTGAGTTGCCTTAGCCTAGTCCCAGCTCTTTTGTCAAGTGGTGGTCTTTCTGCTGCTGAGGTTTCCCATCTGCACAGTGGGGATGATAACAGCACCTCCCTCAGGAGCTGATGTGAAGGTTTAACAGTTGAGTACCTATGCTTAGTACTTAGAACAGGACCTGGCACATGGTAAGTGCACTGTTACTTTCAGTGGATATCTGGTTTTTATACTGGTGCCTCCTCCTTGGAAAGCTCTTCCTCTAGATACCCATTTGGCTCACTCTCTCACTTCCTCCAGGCCTTTGCAATAGTGACACATTTTCACTGAGGCCTTACCTGCGTACCCTATTAAAAATTGCAATTCTGTCCACCTCCTGGCACCTTGTATCTCCTCTTTATGCTTCATGTTTCTTCATATATATTTTCCTTATTTGTCTTTATTTCCCAACTAGAGTACAAGCTTTGTGGAGGCAGGGATTTTTGTTTGTTTCGCTTGGTGCTGTATCTAGTAGGAGTTCAGCAAATGCTTGGATGAACGAATGAACTCAGTCTCCTTGAGCCGTACTTTCATATTCTGTAAAATGGAACTATTAGCCTGTCAGAAATGAAAATGTTCTAGAGATGTACAACATTGTGCCTATAGTTAATAATACTACACGGTATACTTAAAAATTTAAGAGGCTAGAGCTCGTGTGTAGTATTCTTACCACACACATACAAAAAGAAAACTTCCTTGCCTTTGAATGGCTTGAAACCCGCCTCTGTGGGTCTCTGGGTCTGGCGGAGATCCGGGGAGCTGAGCTGGGCCAGGGCTACCATGCCCATGGCCCACAACACTGTGCAGGGGAAGCAGTCCCGCCCACACGGAGCCTCTCCCTGGCTGGGAGCACACTTGCCCCACCCTCCAGTCCCCACTTGCCTGTGTTCATTCCTAGCACAAGGCATTTTTCACTCCTTTATAATTACCCAGACTAATTAAATAAATTGATCTGCTGATGTACATTCCACACTCATTTCTGTGGTGCAATTTGGCTTTAATAGAACTTCCACTTGAGCAAGAGGAAATGAAAGCCCTGGGTAGAAGTGGGTCTTTTAACTTTCAAGAGAAATTACTTTTTCAGGGGGTTTTGGTTTCCTGCATGTGCATAATTTATGCACTTGATGTCAGAATTAACTGGGAAACAGCAGCTGTCTGGTAAGGGGAATAATTTGGCAGCTCTCTTGTCATGAGAAACTCAGATCAACTGCGAGTGTTGACAGGAAGCTCATAACTTTGGAGGCAAATGGGGCATGAAGCATATTGTTGGCTGTCTGTTAGCCACAATGTGTGTTCTTCCCTCCATGGGAATGTTCTTGTACATGGCTGTGAGCTCTGGGTGATACATGGGGCATGTTGGGCTGACCCACTCCAGGGATAGAGGGTGAGGGGTCTCCAGGACCATGTGATGGTTCAGGGTGTGGTTTTGGTCCAGTAGCATATCGTTCTTACATCACCTTTGCCATTTGCTAGATGTGTGTGTCTTTCTGGAAGTTGTTCCATCTATTGGAACCTCAGTCCTACTTCAAGAAAATATACCACCTTGCAAGATAGTGGTTGTGGAATAAATGCGTTCAGTAGACTAAACATGGCGAGTGTTATAGAAACGTTAGTTGCTGTTTATGTGTGTACCAAAAGCTATCACTCACCCACCCGGCATTTATTAAGCAACATGCATGAACAAGGTACTGTGTGGGTGGGACAGGGTACCCCGAGAGAGGTCTAAGTCTTGTTAAGATAAGAGTCTCCAAGGAGAGCTTGCTGCCCCGAGTCCACCCACAACTGGAGTCAGGATCCTGACTGCATCAATAACATTTTATCAATTGAGTTCACCTTACTGCATCCAGGCACTGCTCCAAGCACTTTATGGACCTTGTTAAATAGATGATAATGGTTGTTATCTGTTGAGTCCCATGCCAGAGCTTCAACATGCATGATGTCATTTCATCCTCCAGCCACCCCATAAGGTAGATACATTTATTATACTCCCTTTACAGATCAGGAAAGGGAGGCTCAGAGAAGTTAAGGGATTAGGGTCACATGGCTAGTGGAAGGGAGAGGCAGGACTTGAAATTGCGACTGTCTGACACCAGGGTTTTAACCATCTTGTCAAACTTCTGTCAATGATGAGGCTCAGGGCAGGTTACAGAGTCCCTGGACTTCCATGTAATAGCATAGATTCAGGTGTTAAGATAATGCTAAAAGATGTTATTGAAAATGGTCGAGCCTTTCCCTTTCATGGAGATTTGTGTGCAATTTATTTTTTAATTATATTTTATTGTTTAAGCCATTACAGTTGTCCTGATTTTCCGCTTAGCCCCCCTCTACTCAGCAACCCCCACTCCCTCAGGCAATCTCCCCACCATTGTTCATGTCCATGGGTCATGCGTATAAGTTCTTTGGCTACTCCATTTCCTATTCTGTACTTTACATCTTCTTGGCTATTCTGTAACTAATTGTACTTCTTAGTCCCCCCACCTCTCCATCCATTCTCCCCTTCCTCCCTCCTATCTGGCAACCATATGGTAACTAACTTCTTTTCTCTTGCTGCTTTTAAGATTCTCTCTTTATCTTTATCCTTTGGCATTTTAATTATGATGTGTCTTGGAGTAGGCCTCTTTGGGTTCATCTTGCTTGGGACTCTGTGTGCTTCCTGGACTTGATTGTCTATTTTCTTCACCAAATTAGGGAAGTTTTCTTTCATTTTTTTTCATAGATTTCCAATTTCTTGCTCTTTCTCTTCTCCTTCTGGAACCCCTATGATGCAAATATTGGACCTTTTGAAGTTGTTCCTGAGGCTGATTATACTATCCTAATCTTTTTGGATTCTTTTTTCTTATTCTGTGTGGTTGTTTTTTGCTTCCTTATGTTCCAAATCATTGATTTGATTCTCAGCTTCATCCACTCTACTGTTGTTTCACTGTAAATTGTTCTTTATTTCAATTAGTGTATCCTTCATTTCTGACTGGATCTTTTTTACACTGCTGAGGTCCTCACTAAGTTCCTTGAGTATCCTTATAACCAATGTTTTGAACCCTGCATCTGATTGATTGCTTATCTCCATTTTGTTTAGTTCTTTTTCTGGAGTTTTGATCTGGTCTTTCATTTGGGTTTCTTTGTCTCCTTATTTTGGCCACTTCCCTGTGTTTGTTTCTATGTCTTTGTTTCTATGTATTAGGTAAAGCTGCTTTGACTCCATGTTTTGGTAGTATGCCCTAATGTAGTAAGTGCCCTGTAGGGTTCAGTGGCACAGCCTCCCCTATCACCCAAGCTGGGTACTTGAGGTGCACCCTTTGCGTGGTCTGAGTACACCCTGTTCTTGTAGTTGAGCCTTGGTTCTGTTGGCAGATCAGTTGGAGGGATTTACTCAGGCCAGTCAGCTGCAAGGACTGACTATGACCAATGACCACCAACTTCCACCCTCTGTGGAGGATCAGCTGTGCAGGGGCAGGGTAGTAGTGCTCTGACATGGTATATAGCTGTCTACCAGGTGCACTTGTCACAGGTGGGCACAGGTTACCAGGTTCTTGGTGATCGGGACAAAGAATGGAACTGAACACCCAGAGTTTATAGCAGAGAACATGGGAGCAGGCCAACTCCAAGCAGAGATTGACCTCATGAGCTGGAGGAATCCTATTCTAATAGGGTGGATCCTTCCTGGCTAGTTTTGGTGGGCTTTAATTGCACATGTACAAGTATTCTATTACTTTAAAGCTACTGCACAAGTGATTTTCCTGATTGGCCACCAGGGAAGGGGGTCACACAATGTTACCAAATGGACCCCTCTTCTCCTGGGGTCCTCCTGTACTAAGTTTGCTTTGCCTGCCGCCAGGGAATTATAGCTCTCCATGTTAGAGATTGATGAAAAGGAAAGGAATTATTTATTCAAAAGTTATACAGACTTAAGAGTAATGACTTAATGTCTTTATCAAAATCCCAAAGTCCCTTAAAACACTCACAATCACACACAGTCCTTCCTTCCCCCCTTTGCCCAGTCTGGGGTACCGTATCTCAGGAAAAGAAGTAGAAGTCTGTGGCTCAGGCAGCCCCTGGTTCTACCCAGTAATCCGTGCTCAGCTGGCAGGCCTCCCTTGGTTCCCAGCACCATCAGCTGTGTCGCCGGGATCTCCAGTTCTTATTCCAAAACCACATGGCACCTTATCTTGGCCCACCAGCAAGAGTTCTTTCACCCCTTTCCTTCTCGCAGCATCTCTCCTGCATTCTTCAGAACTGCTAAGAGAGAGCTCTGCATCGGTGCTACATCTTGCTTTCTGGCTTCCTAAGCTGCATGGCAAAGGGAGACCCAAAGCCATGTGGTTCTCCCCTACCAAAGACATGTGGTAGTTCTCTGCTAAAGCCACGTAGTAATTCTTGTCATGGCTGCTGTGCCTGGGTTAAAATCCCAATGCCAATCTTCCTCTGTAGTCCCATTTCTGACTCCTCCCACAATCAGCTACACTGGCCAGCATTTCTGTATTTTTCCACCTTTTCTGGGCTGCCATAGTAAGTTTGGGCAGGCAGGGCCTTGTGGCATGGAGACAATCATCTCCAAGCTCTTACACAGGCTTTGTAACCAGGAGGAGTTGCCTCCCAGTTATATCCTGAGTAGAAGTCACTCCCTTCTCCCTGGCTCAAAGCACAGCCACAGCTACTTAACATATCCAAGAAACCAGTTAAAGGTAATAGATACGTTAAATGACTGTTCTAGAGGTTATCTGCAAAACTGTTGCTGTGCAAAACAACTCAATGGCCCTGCTCCATGTGTCCCATCCCCCAGCTCAGACTTGTGGCGGTAAGGACATCCCATATTTTTAATATTTCCTGGACACCCTGAGATCTGGACCCCCTAAGTTATGGACCCCATTACAAATCCTTCTTTGGGGGGCCCCCTGGCTGCACCCTCTTACACAATCAGTTTAACATGCAATCAAAACTACATTGCATTTAATTTTAACATTTTGAAAGATTCTTTACTCTGAAGAAATTCCTGGACTTTGTGTGTTAGTGCGTATGCATGCATGCACGCACACACACGTGCGTGCATACATGTGTGCTCTGGTGGGTGTGTATACACATGTATGTGCATATGTGTATGCATGGGCAAATGTATGTGAATGTAGTATGTGTTCAGATCTGTAGGGGGGTGTGTGTGTGTATGTGTGTGTGTGTGTGTGTGTGTGTTATGCTATCTATATTTTTAAACAGTTTGGGTCAGATGTTGGCAGAACATCCTGTTTGCAAGTGTGGGATGGATTTATCTGATCACTGCCTCCTGATTAGATTGAGGTGAGCTAATTTTGGCAAGATTACTGCATAAATGATGCCGTGTCCTTCCCAGTGTGTCATGTCAGGAGGAATATGATGTCAACATGTGCCATCATTGGTGAAGTTAAGGGAGACACATTTTAAAGTCACTTTGATGAGAAGAGTCGCTTCCTGCTTGAAACTCAGGCTGGAAACCAATGTACCATTGAGGAACAAAATGCTGTGCTTTATCCTGTGGACTGCTGAGCACCCTCTTGGGATGTCCAGGTTGCTCATGGCCATTCTTGCATGGTCACATGAGGTGCGAGGGTTCTAGGGCAAAAAGACGCAGTCTTTGCCCTACGAAGGCTAGCATATGGAGGGAGAAGCTGCGGGGCACATAATTTCACAGCATAGAGATAATTGCTGAAACTGAGGGTGTGTACAGGGCAGCCCTGCCTGGATCACCTGAGGACTGTGGGACCTTAGGCAAGTTGTTTTGCCTTGCTAGGCCCCAGTTTACTCATGTGCAGTAGATTTACAGTAGTACCTCCTCCAGGAGGGCTGCTGTGCACATGAACAGACAAAGGTATCCAGTTATCATTACAAAGCTATGTGTAATCCTAACTGGCCGCCTTTGCCATCTCAAGGTTCAGAGCCTGAGGTTGACTGAAGCTGGGCTTAACCAGTGGACTGGCCAACTTTGAAAAGATGTTAAGGACATTGCATTCACAGGCAGACTTTCTCCTTGATGTAATTGGCAAAACTGAAGGAGAGTTGGAAGGGGACTGTACTACATTAAATAGTGTCCCCCAAAAGATATGTTCAAGTCCCAACCCCCAGTACCTGGAAATGTGACTTTATTTAGAAATAAGGTCTTTGTATGTGTAACTAAGTAAGGATATCAGGATGAAATCATCTTGGATTTAGAGTGGACACAATGATTGGTATCCTCAGAAAAGAGAGGGAGATTTGAGACCAGAGACACACACGCAGAGAAAGGCCATGTGAAGACTGGAGGCAGAGATTGGAGTGATGTGTCCACAAGTCAAGGGACACCAAAAATTGCCAGCGGCTAGAGGGGAAGCATGAAATGGGTTCTCCCTCAGAGCCTACAAAGGGAACCAACCCTTCCAGCACCTTGATTTTGGATTTCTGGCCGCGAGAATTGTGAGAGAATATATTTCTGTTGTTTTAAGTCAATGAGTTTGTGACAATTTATTATGATGGCAAACTCTACAGGGACTTGTTCTCATTGTGATTCAAGGTTATTTACTGCCATGCTCATGTCTCCTTAAATTTGCTTTCATAAAGTCCCCTCCTTCCATCCAGGACCAGTGGTATACGTGCTGGTGCTTTGGGGAAAGAACTGTTGGGGTATCAGTTTCTTTAGGTTGAACTTTTGTCTCTTTATTGTGTCCCTGACTCCTGGCATGCTGTCAGGCACAAAGTAGCAATGCAAAACCTACTTGTTGGGTGAATGACTGGACACCAAATGGTAACTAGTATCAGTCAAAGTTATGGCTGAAAATAGCGAACTTAATGAGTACTAAAAGATGAATTCAGAGACTGTGGTCTGGATTTCCTTAGTCACTAGACTTGAGGAAGAAATTGATTAATTACACTGATATTGTCTGATGTCATTATCATCATCTTTATTAAGAGTACTAATAGTGATAGCTGATACTTACCAAGCACTTGCTCTGTTACTAGGCATTGAGCCAAGTGCTTTATGTATGTTATTTCATTCAAGCTTTGCAGGTACCCAGGGGAGTTATGTCCTGTTAGTTTTTCCATCTTATAGATGAAAAAACTGAGGCTACAGTTTAAGCAACTTGCCCATGGCCACACGACTAAGAAGCAGTGGAGCTGGTAGTGGAACACAGGTGGCCTGATCCCGAGCCTGTGCTCTTCACCACCATGTTCTGCCACTGCCCAAACATGAACTCCATGAGCATTTACCGGGTGCATCAATTGGGTCGGCTGTCCCAGCCCGTTTCTGTTTTGGGAACTGCACCTTCCACCCATGGCCACATGATACACTGCAGCCATTCTGTTCTGTGTTGTCATGCTCCTTGGCTATAGCTTATTGGGCCAGGAATGAGCATGTGACCAAGTATGGGCCAATCATAGGCCTCTGCCAGGAATGTTGAGTTGGGACTGAGAAATAGGGAGCCATGGGATGTAGGCAGATGCAGAGTAGCTATAGTTTCTGTGTTGTAGATGAGGGAACAGCAGAATCAGTCTACAGGGAAAGAAGAATGAGGCACATGTTCGAATATGAGAGAGAGAGAGAGAGAGAAGAAGGAGGAGGAGGAGGAGGAGGAGGAGGAGAAGAAGAAGAAGAAGAAGAAGAAGAAGAAGAAGACGACTATTCCAGATTTCCCATAGCAGTGCATCTGAAACTTTAATTTACACATGACCCCCTGGGATATTATGAAAACAAGGGTCTGATTCAGTAGGTCTGAGGTAAGGCCCAAGAGTCTGCATTTCTAACAAGCTCCTAGGTGATGCTGATGCTGTTTGTTCATGGACCGTACGTATCCCAGGCTTTGGTTCCAGCCCAGTCGTAAGTTCTGGCAGTGTCCCTGTTCAGGGCATGAGAAATGCTTACATGTCTGACCCCTCCACTAAATTTCAGAAAACAGCTAACAGGCTTCTTTCAGGCACTTTGTGTCCTGTGTTCATCATGTGTTCCCTGCACCTGGCACATAGGTGGGTGGCATTTAAGAAAGGGTTTGTTGGATGAATGAAAGAAAGAATATCATGTGAGATACAGGAGTTCCAAGTGCAACTCTTTGTTCCTGCAATGACTTTCTGGCTAAATCTTGCCCCACCTCTCTTTCTCTGGAATCTTACAGACCAATTTGTGATTTAACCAGTAGTTAGGTAGGAATTAATGGGTCTCATTTAACCCTTTTGTCTTAACTTAGTTCATTTTTTATTTTTTCTGGTGCTTATTTAATATTTACATATGTAAATTTTCATCTGTTCTTTAAATGCTGTTCACAATCCTTGATAGAATGAAGTGGGATATAAAACATATAAAATGACAATAATAATAATAATAATGTTTTGAATACATTACAAATTGCTAGGGGACATTACTAGTTCCATACAACTGTCAGGCAAAGTACTACAAACTGGGTGGCTTAGCCAATAGAAATTTATTGTCTCAGAGTTTTGGGGGCTGGAAGTTTAAGATCAAGGTGTAGGCAGGGTTGATTTCTTCTGAGAGCTGTGAGGAAGGATCTGTTCTGTGCCTTTCCTCCAGCTTCTGGTCATTTGCTGGCAATCTTTGGCATTCTTTGTCTTGTAGATGCCTGGTCTCTGCCTTCATCTTCACACAGCGTTTTCCTGGTGTGCATGTCTGTCTTCAAGTTTCTCCTTTTTGTAAGAACACAGTCATATTCAGTCTGGGCTCACTGTACTCCAGTACGACCTCACCTAAACTTAATACATCTTGCAATGACCCTATTTTCAAATAAGGTCACATTCTGAGATACTGGAGTTTAGGACTTCAACACATAATTATTTTTTGGGGTGGTGGTGGTGGTGAAACAATTCCACTCGTAACAGATCTTGGGCTTCAGTTTTCTCACTTATAAAGGGGAGATGCTGGAATGAATGATCTGTAAGGGACTTTCCAATTCTCCCGTTTGATGTTTCTTGGTGATTCTTTTTCTCCGTTCCCACTCCAGAATATTTGTTTCAGTGGGAGTGCAATCTAAAAAGTAAATTTACATTAAAGTTTAGTAAGATGATATGGGCATCTTCTTGTTCAAAGGCTCTGTAAAGATGGAATAATCCTTGTCCTGAAGAACAAGTTGTTCCTTCTGGGGCAGAGGCAGTTGTGGATATTGCTCCATTGCTTCCTAATCATCTCACATCTGCAGCCACCTTCTCCATTTGCAGATGCAGCAGGCTGGGGAGCGCTCACCTGGCCAGCTCTGTGCACTGCTGACCTGCTGTGGGAAGGCCGGAGGGCGAGGGATAATTAGTGGACAGGCTCCTCCTGAGATCGGTGCTGGAGACCTCTCTGCTCAGGAGCATGTCAGCACCAGGTAGCTTTATGTTTTCTGTGTTCTGCAGCTTGAGACTGAAAGTGCAAGTGTTTTCTTGTGGGAGGAAAGGCACTGGGCTGGCTGCTTCCCGAAAGCTTCGTAGAAGCATACACGTCTTTCACCTGCACAGGTACTCAGAAAGACTGTACCCCACTTCCTTGCAGTGATCATCTTAGTGATACCCAGGGTTGAGTGAGTTAAATATCTGAGTGTCTGGCCCTGTCTGAGTGGTTCAGTTGGTTGGAGTGTTGTCTCATATACCAAAAGGCTGCAGGTTCCACTCCCAGTCAGGACACATACCTAGGTAAAGGGTTTGATGTCAGGGTGTGTATAAGGCAGCCGATTGATGTTGATTTCTCACATCAATGTCTGTCTGTCTGTCTGTCTGTCTCTCTCTCATCCTAGGGTGAGGATTAAAAAAAGTCTGGGTATTTACCTATGCTCCCTCATAAATGGTGTCTAAATTAGAATCTTTGGTTGCAAATAACAGAAATTACTCTGACTTATGTAAGTAAGAAGGGTGCTTGTTGGAAGGATGTAGGGAAACTCATAGGGTTGAATAGAGGCTGGAAAACTAGACAGCTCCAGAGGGTCTCAACAGCTGGCACGGCCCACCAGTGTTGTGTGCACCACTCATGGAATCACAGAAAACATGCCACAGTGTCTTGCATCTCTGCTGACAAAACTCAGTTTAGGGAAGAGTATGATGACAGAGTTTATATCATGAGCCTGTTCCCCCAGCAGTGCAAGCACCTCAAGAAGAAGGTCTGGAAAAAGCATCCAGAGCTGCCTTTAGCTTCTGTGGTGAGGAGGTGTGTACCCTCACTGATCCATACCAGTTCCATACACTGTGCAGGGAGAGATGATGGCAACTCTAGAAAGGCTGGTAGCTAACACAGAGCACTTATTATGTGTGGAAATTTCATTCTGTGCAGAACACTCTACATTCATAAACTCATTTAACCTCCACAACAATCCTGCTGATCAATTATCTTTCTAGGTTTAGAAATTTAGAGGAAATGGAGGCTCAGCAGAGGTTAAATGTCTTCTTACCCAAGGCTATGCAGTGGGTCAAAGGCAGAGCTGGGATTTGAACCCAAGTCTATTTGGGTCCAGCATTATTGCTGTTTTTGGTGTTGTGCTCCTGTCTTCTAATGCTGCCAATTTGCCCATGTAATGAAAGAAAGAGCTGTAAACATAAATACAATTGCTGTTCAGCAATCCCAGCAGTTTTTGGCCCCAGAAATAGGTAAGGAGTGGGCCAACTAGGTAGCTGCCCAGAGGGCCAGGTTATAAAAGAGTCTTGGAGGTATGTATTTGGAGGAAATGGCTTTGTTCTTTTGACCATCATTCTGCTTGTAAAAGGGGCCATCAGTGACTGGAAAGGATGTACTTTGGTCAACTACTTGGGAGAGGTAGGGACAGCTGTATAATTTGCAGGGTCCAGTGCAGAGTAAAGTTGTGAGGACTCTTGCTTAAAAAATGAAGGAGTTTTAAGATGGTATCAACAGGTGATTGAGTGTGGGGGCCCTATGTGACTAGTTAGCTTGCACACCTGTGAAGCCAGACCTGGGGTTGGGATAAAGGTAAATGGTTGCTGAACTCTCACTTGAGAGGTGTGATCCTAGTTACATTCAGGGCTCCTCTGCTTTGTGTCAGGTTGTGTTCTTGCTTGGTTTAGCGAAGGCGAGCCATGCTCAGGTGAGCATGTGTGTCCTATGTGGAGTCTGAGAGGCCACTGAGGCACAGAGAAAGCACTTCTGGGGCTGCAGTGTGGGCCCTTCACAACACACAGTTCATGGGCATTCACAGAAATCATCTGTACATTCTGAGAATAGTTTTAACAACACGTGGATAATACCAAAATAGCACCTCATTCGTAGAGCTAGTAAAGACGTCACCACAATTAATATCTCAATGAATGAAAACCTACTATGTGCCAGGTGTATTGAATAAGTTATCGTATTTAATTTGGCCCTCCCCTCTCTGGCTTCAGTCATGGGAGTCTTCTTTCAGTTCCTCAAAAGTGCCATGGAATTCAGGGCTCTCATATAGGCTCTTCCTCTCTATGGAACATTCTTCCCATTTCTCTGTTGTTGGGAGAACTCCTCACTCTTCAGGTCTCAGCCGATCTGAGCTTTCCCAACCCTCAAACACCTTGCACTTCAGAACTGTGGCTCTTCTTGTATGTAATAGGAAATTACTTGTGTAACTCTTTTCTTGTATCTCTCCCTCCCATGTCTGTGTCCTTGGGGCAGGGACCCTACTTGTGTAATTGTTATTTCATCAGGACTAGAGGAGGCAGGGGTGTCTGCCTTGGGCTGCCAGGGGCTTCCAGGCTACTTCATTTTTGGGTTGCTTGGGTGATTCTGCCAACACGTTTGCCCAGGTGAACCATACATGCCAGCAGAGCTCTGTCCTGAATCAGCTCCCAAACATCTCCCTTGTTACAACAGTCAGAGCTTCATCTAGAGAGTCCACAATTGAATTGCCAATTTTTCCAAGAGAAGGAAAAACCATCCCCAAGCTGGTAATTTTTCCTCCTTGCCCTGAGGAATTCCCCATGTGGGGGTACCAGAAACAGAAACCAGCAGCCAGATCCCTTTGATTAGGAAAGTGTGGGAGGATGTTTTTAAAAATGTCACTGCTCAGATTCTCCATAACTTCATTAATTTTTAAGTTTCCTTTCCATTTATCTGGAGGAACTTACTCTACAAGTTCCAGCCAAGTGCTAAGTTTTAACTTGAATTTGTGCTGACTGCCTCAACACTCTCCTGGGGGAACAGGGAGAGCATGGAACCCCTAGTTTGAGCTTTTTTTCTTCTTTTCTCTTGACAACTTAAAAATTGTTGCGTTGCTGTCACTCATTTTCTAGAAAAACAAACCAGTTGCTGATTGCCTTGGCAACACCTAAGAAATATTCCATCTCCAATTGGAGGTTGCCAGTGGTAAGTAGGTCTTGGGCCAAGGAACCAGCTTCTTTGATTCCTAGAGCCAGTGGTCTGCCAATAGAATCAGCTCTTTATGTTCCTAGAGAAGGTTCTGCTCCACATGATGATAATTACTCTATGTAAAAATATCTCCCCAACAAATCCTTGCAATTCTGCTCTTTTGAAGTCATTCTCTTGTGTCAAGCACTCAAGTTCTCCAGTCATCAATGGAAACCTTGGGCATATATTTCTCTTTAGGAAGCTCCATTTGGCTAATAAAAGCTACAAAGATTGAACCCACCCCGTGCCAGAGTCCTCACTAAAAACTCTATGAGTCAGGTATTACCTTTCAGATGGGGGTGGATGTTCATAGAAGGGAATTAACTTGTTTACACAACTAGTAAGTGGCAGAGTTGGGATTTGAATCCAGTCTGTGAAGTGCCACTGCTTGAGCTCCCTCCATTGTGTCACAATGACTGATGGGGTTGCATGAGAGGCTGGGGAGATGACAAGGAGGAAGAAGCATCCTTTGGATTGTCTTAATTCCCCGCAAAGCAGACCCTGAGATGAGGAATTGAATGCAGAGGTTTATTTGGTGTAATCCCATGATGAGGAGGCTGGGGAGAGAGACAGAAGGAAGGAAACCAGTGGAGGGAAGGTGAGTGAGCAGCTTATGTGGTGGGCAACCTGTGTTCCATTTTGCTGGGGGTCTCTGGGGCATGGCGCAGAACACCTCTAGAGTTTTCCCACCTGAGGTCCACCCATCCTCACCTCTCACTAGTTGAGTGTCACTCCAGGGGGTATTGCTCTCTGTAGCCCCAGCCTGCCCAGAACACAGGCTGAGCATGTTCCTGTGGCTGGAGGATGCTTCTAAGCAGAAAGATGCAGGTGCTTGGGGTAGAGATTCAACAGTGTGGAAACTGTCCCCTGAAGTTGCCAGTGACCATGGAGTTAGCCCAGAACTCTAAGTGCATCTGCTACATCGGCAATAGGGAAGAAAGAACTGGGGTGGTGTCAATAATGACTTTGGAGTGTTAGATTCTTACAAACCCTCCCTGAATTGCAATATTTCAAGTCTTATTCATACTAGAAATAGTAACAGCCCTAGCTATGCTTTATAAAATGCTTGCTCTGTGCCAAACATTGTGCTCAATTATATATATATATATAAAATTTTATATATATGAGAGAATTAAATGAAAAAATATATTTTCATTTAATTCCAACTAGTAACAAATATATATATTTTTTTCATTTAATTCTCATAACTGCCCCAAGAATTAGAGATAACTATTGTTTTGTTGTTGCAGATGAGCAGTGTCCCACATCCAGAACATGACAGAATAGGATCTCAAACCTGGATCTGTTTGTTTCCGAAGTTGCCATACTTAACCTTTAGGCGAGTGAGGTTTAAACCAATCTTTGATATAAAGAGAGGTCTTGTCACTTGTTCTTTGACAGAACCCTGAACAGTGGAAGAGCCACACTTCACTCATTTGACTTTGCGTTGTCAGGAATTTCCCATTTTTTATTCCAATGAGATGTGGATTCCATGCAGGTCCTTCTAAGGAGGGAGGATTGTTAAGTGAGAAAGGCAGCCACAGTCAGAGAGACTCACAGGAACTCCAACTCATAACAAATCAGGTCAGACCATTAGACTGGTCATAAACGTGTGATGGATGCTAATTCCTCGGTCTCATAGCCAACCTCTGGGAGCTATCTGTTTGAATGATATCACTGCATAATGTTTGAAGCTGCTAATGTGATTATCTTGAATCATAGGAAAAACACAAGGCTTGAGCAGATTTCAGAATAAGTTTCTTTGCGCTTGTGACTTCATTTTCACCTCTCAGTCCTGTTCTCTTGTACAAGGAAAACTTCCCGATTTCTTCTTGGGTTTTGCAGTATTTATGCTGATAAGAATTGCTTTGCAATGCCAAGGCAACCGACTGATGTGGGTATCCCCCTCCTCTCTTGTTGTTGTTGTTTTTTTTTTTTTGAGTAAAGAGTAATAAAGAAAATAGCCTACATTTACAGCAAGGGGAAATAACATCTGTTTAGAGGAAGTTTAGATGAAAGTATGCTTGTTTCATACTGAGTAATCTAATTTAGTAACTCTCACGTAGCTTTTATTTCCAATGATTTAATAAGGCACAGAACGTGGTTTTAAAAACCTCTCACCATCATTTGTGTGTATTTCCTGAACTCTGTTTAAGAAACCACCCCCAAATGCCAGTTAAATAACTGGCTCTCACTGGGGACAGGAAGAGGTAGATCCTTGGTACCATGATTCCATGGTGACCTCTGGAAGCAGGAGGTCTTAGTGTTGATCCCTTTCCTTTAAATCTAATCCAGGGTCTTCTGGGGTCCCCTTGTCTATAACTAGACTGCAAGCACAATTTCTATCAAAAAAGCCTTATCTTGCCAATGCATTTCAGTTTTTTACATAATATGAGCAAGGTGGGTGTCCTTGGCTGCTTCTCTCAATTCTTACTGCTGTAACTTTAGTCCCTTTTCCTTGCATTATTCTCAAGAGCATTGAAGAAGAGAGGAACAGGGTTTAAAAAATTTTAAATGTTTCCCTGATATTCCAGCCTTCTTTATTCTCATGAGGTTGGGGCCCTTGGAATAGCCAGGGAAAGGCAGCTGACAGGTCGATGTGCCTCTCCTCATCACTAGCATTTTCGGAGGACCGACTTTGTGCCACACACTGCACTGAAGTACCATCGTGCATGGCCTCTTTTAAAAAAAAATGGTTTCTAAATTTTTCAATTACTGTTGACATATGATATTATATTAGTTTCAGGTGTCTAACATATTGATTAGACATTTATATGCCTTATGAAGTGATCACCTAATAAATCTAGAACACACCCAACACTGTGCATAGTTATTACAATATTATTGATGTACTTTACATCCCTGTAACTAATTTTATAACTGGCAATTTGTATTTCTTAATCCCTTCACTCTTTTCACCCATCTCCCTAACCCCCCTCTCATCTGGCAACTCTGTATTGAAGAGTTTGTTTATATTTTGTTTGTTTATTTATTGTCTTTTAGTTTCCACATACAAGTGAAATTATATGGTACTTGGTACTTTCTCTGTCTGACTTACTTCAGCTTAGCACAATACACTCTAGATCTATCCATGTTGTCATAAGTGGCAAGATTTTATTCTTTTTTATAGCTGAGTAATATCCCATTGTATGTATGTACCACATTTTTAAATCAATTTTTCTATCAATGGACACTTAGGTTACTTCCATACCTTGGCTATTGTAAATTATGCTGCAAAGCATATAGAGAAACATATACCTTTTCAAATTAGTGTTTTAGGTTTCTTTGGATAAATACCTGGGAGTGAAATTGCTGGGTCCTTCTTTGTCTCTTGTTATGGTCTTTGCTTTAAAATCTATTATGTCTGAAATAAGTGTTGCTAGACCAGCTTTATTTTTTCATTTCTATTTGCATGAAGTATCTTTTTCCATTCCTTTACTTTCTGTCTATATGTATCTTTCAATCTGAAGTAGGTTTCTTATAGATAATATATATATTTATGGGTCTTGTTTTCTTATCCATTCAGCCACCCTATTCTTTTGATTGGAACATTTAATCTATTTACATTTAAAGTTATTATTGATAAGTATGCAGTTATTACTTATTATTATCCATATTTTTGATCTTTCTTCTTCTTCTTCTTTAACAAGTACCTATAACATTTTTTGTAATACTGGTTTGGTGGTGATGAACTACTTCAGCATCTTCTTATCTGGGAAGTTTTTTATTTGTCCTTTGATTCTAAATGACAGTTTTTCTAGGTAGAATAAGCTTGGTTATAGGTTCTTGCTTTTCATCACTTTGAATGTTTGTTTCTTGCTAAACTCTTCTGGCCTGCAAAGTTTCTGTTGAAAAATCAGCTGACAGTCCTGTGGGAGCTCCCTTGTAGGTAACTAACTGCTTTTCTCCTGCTTTTAACATTCTCTCTTTGTCTTTAACCTTTGCCACTTTAATTATGATGTATCTTAGTGTGGGCCTCTTTGGGTTCATCTTGCTTTGGATCCTGAACTTCCTGGACTTGTATGTCTATTTCCTTCAGCAGGTTAGGGAAGTTTTCTGTCATTATTTCTTCAAATAAGTTTTCAATTTCTTGCTCTCTGTCTCTCTCCTTCTCCTGGTACCCCTAGTGATGCTAATGTTTGTATACTTGAAGTTATGTTGAAGGCCCCTTAAATGATCCTCTTTTTTTTTGGATTCTTTTTTCTTTTTGCTGCTTTGATTGTTTTCTGCTACCTTATCTTCCAAATCATTGATTTGATTCTCCATTTCATCCTGTCTACTGTTTTTTAAAAACATATTTTATTGATTATGCTATTACAGTTGTCCCATTTCTCCCCCATCATTCCCCTCCACCCTGCACACCCCCTCCAACCCACATTCCCCCCTTCAGTTCATGACCATGTGTCATAAGTTCTTTAGCTTCTACATTTCCCACACTATTCTTGCCCTCCCCCTGTCTATTTCCTACCCACCGTCTATGCTACTTATTCTCTGTACCTTTTCCCCTCTCTCCTCCTCCCACTCCCCTGTTGCTAACCCTCCATATGATTTCCATTTCTGTGGTTCTGTTCCTGTTCTAGTTGTTTGCTTTTCTTTTAGGTGTGGTTGTTAATAGCTGTGAGTTAGATATCTTTTTACTGTCATATTTTTGATCTTCTTTTTCTTAGATAAGTCCCTTTAACATTTCATGTAATAAGGGCTTGGTGATGATGAACTCCTTGAACTTGACCTTATCTGAGAAGCACTTTATTTGCCCTTCCATTCTAAATGACAGCTTTGCTGGATAGAGCAATTTTGGATGTAAGTCTTGCCTTTCAAGACTTCAAATACTTCTTTCCAGCCCCTTCTTGTCTGTAAGGTCTCTTTTGAGAAATCAGCTGACAGTCTGATGGGAACTCCTTTGTAGGTGACTGTCCCTTTATCCCTTGCTGCCTCTAGAATTCTCTGCTTCATTTTAATCTTGGCTAATGTAATTATGATGTGCCTTGGTGTGTTTCTCCTTGAGTCCAACTTCTTTGGGACTCTCCGAGCTTCCTGGACTTCCTGGTAGTCTATTTCCTTTGCCAGATTGGGGAAGTTCTCCTTTATTATTTGTTCAAATAAGTTTTCCACTTGTTGCTCTTCCTCTTCCCCTTCTGGTAACCCTATAATTTGGATGTTGGGACCTTTAAAGGTGTCCTGGAGGTTCCTAAGCCTCTCCTCATTTTTTTGAATTCTCGTTTCTTCCTTCTTTTCTGTTTGTTTCTTTCTTCCTTCTGGTCCACTCCATTGATTTGAGTCCCAGTTTTCCTCCCATCGCTATTGGTTCCCCATGTGTTTTCCTTCATTTCACTTATTGTAGCCTGCATTTTTTCATCTAATTTGTGAGCAAAATCAACCAATTCAGTGAGCATCCTGATCACCAGGGCTTTGAATTGTGCATCTGATAGGTTGGCTATCTCTTCATTGCTTAGAGGAATTGGCTTTGGGACCTTCATTTGTTCTCTGGTTGGAGCCATTTTTTGTGTTTTTGTTTTATTTTGTTTTGTTTTGTTTTTGGTCTGGTTGTGGCTATTATGTAGTGTGGGGTGGAGCCTTAGTGTTCCCCAGTGCAGAGCAGCCCAGTTGCTGAGTTGTGATGCTGTTAGTGGGGGCGGAGTCCAAGAGGGAACAGTGGTGCTTGCTCTGCTCTCTTCTAGATTCCAGTCCCTTCTGCTGTTTCCCCTTTGCCTGGATTATCTGCTCCTGAATGTGGGACCACCTGGTCAGCCAGCCATCTTGCACAGCCTCACTGGGTCTGCACCAATGCCACCCCGTGCCCGGGGTCCACTAGCTGCTGTCTGTGTGTCTGGGGTCTGCTCGCAGCTGCTGCTTGTGTGCCTAGGTCCGCACCTCTACTTTTTCCTGCTGCGACTTTGCCCCTCTTACCAGTCTGGATGAATGGTTGTTGAACTTCCATACAGTTAAGTTTTCTATGAGTTCTGGTTGTTTTCTTGTTTCTAAATATTTGTTGTCCTTAATTTTGGTTGAGAGGAGGCACAGTGTGTCCACCTACGCCTCCATCTTGGCCGGAAGTCATCCTGTCTACTGTTGATTCCCTCTAATGTAGTCTTCATTTCAGTTGTATTCTTCATTTCTGACTGGGTCTTTTTAGTGTTTTCTATCCCCATTTCTTATGTTTTTCTATGTCTTTGTTAAAGTTCTCACTGAGTTCATCTACTCTTCCCCTAAGTTCAATGAGCATCCTGTAAACAGTGTTTGTTTCTCTATGTTGTATTAAGTAGAGCTATGTCTCCCAGTCTCGGTAGAATGGCCTTGTGTGGTAGGTGTTCTGTGGGGCCCTGTGATACAGTCTCCATGGTCACCAGAGCTGGGTGCTCCAGGTGTGTCCTTTGTGTGGGCCGTGTAGGAGAGATTGACCATCAGGCTGATTGGCTGTGAGAATGGCTGTGACTGTAGTGAAGGAGCTATGGTGCAGCAGCTGACACTATTGAGCGGGATTTGCTTTAATGGGGCTCTGGTGCATGCTGAGTCTGTCCTTTGGGTGTGTCATTTGTGGAGGTGGCTGAGTAGTACTCTGCTGTGGTCGGAAGTTCTCCCTGGGTGTGTTGGTTCTGGGGCCTCTTGGAAGTGTCTCTGGTGTAGGCCAAGGTCACCTGTTCTCTGTGCCTGGTCCAGGGACACCTGGTATGAGCTACAAAGTGATCTGCAGGTAGTTGCCACTTGTGCTGGGCTTGGAGGCACCTGAATGAGCCTAACCTTCAAACTGAAGATGGCTGCCACTAGTACTGAGCTTGGGGCTGCTTAGCAAGGGGTACAGGGCATGCCAAGGCCAGATGTTGCTTATTTGGGGTTTGTGAACCTTTGAGAGATTTTAGGAAAATCTTCAGCATAAGCCAACACAGGCCATTTTTATGGAAAAGCTGCTGGAAGTGGCTTGAGTGGGCTGAAAGTTGGGTGGGATGGGGTCTCAGGGAATCTCCAGGGTGGGGGGAACCATGCTAGCCGGGGTGATGGAGAGTCAGACTTGGTGCCCACCTGCACCTGCCAGCTAGGTAGGGGCTCAACAAAGGACAATGGTACCTGCTTGAACTTTTGTCTGGGAGAAAGCTGCCCCTCTAAGCCCTTGCCCTGAAGCCAGACAATTCAGTCCCTTCCCATATGTCCCTGTTGCTTTTCAAGCTGCTGCCTAGTGCTAGAGCTCAGCGTGAGTGAATTGAATAAGTCCAATCACAGACTCTTTAAGAGGAACACCTGGAACTCTAGCAGCCCTCTGTCTCACTCATCCACAATCCATGCAGCCAGAAGCTATGGGAACTTCTCTTTCTGGCACTGGAACCCTGGTATGGGACTCCTCAGATCGCCACACCTGAGATATGCCTCCTGTGTCTTAACTGCCATACTGTGGGCGTGGGGCCTTCCCATTGTACGTTTCTGCACCTCCTGCCAGCCTCGAAGTGGCTTCATCTGTGTATCCTCAGTTATGGAACTTCCGTTCAGCCAGTCTTTGGACAGTTCTCAAGGGTAGTTGTTCTGTAGTTTAGTTGTAATTTTATAGTGGTTGTGGGATGAGGTGAGCACAGCATTCACCTACTCCACCATCTTGACCAGAAGTTGGGTGTGCATGACCTCTTAAAGCCATGGACACGCTTTTTGGTGTGTGCTCTGATCCTCTCATTTTACAAGAAAGGAAACTGAGGTATGGAATTGTTTGGTAATATGACTAAATCATCATACATTTAGAAAGTACTGACACTGAGAATCCATGCTCCTAACACCAGGTAAAGTGCCTTCCCAGTAAGCTGGCTGAACTTTCTGGATTCTTTAAAAGAACTACAGGTATTTTTAGAGCCCACCTACTTAACAAGGTGGATCTTAGTCAGAACACTGTATCTGGTTGCAGTCACTCTTTTCCATTGCTTATATCTTATTTCTTCTCTAATTAGGACAGTTGATCCTGCTCTTAGCAGCTCATTTTAAATAAGGAGACATGGGCCACTGGAAATGTGGGAAAAGCACTAAGGTGGGATCACAGAGGAGCAGCTTGGAATGGCTTCCTATCCATGTGGTTCTGGACTTGAATGCGGTTTCCTACTCTGCATTCCTTTTATACATTCATTTAGTTTATGTGTACTTGCTATGTACTGGGCACTGTTCTACATGATGGGGATATAGAAGGGAGCCAAATGAACAGAAATACCTGCTTTTGTGGGCTTTTTCTGTTTTTGGAGCTCCTGGGCACACACCTGCCCACTGTGGGATCTGGCCTCAATGGGTCCATGTGGGGCGCACTCCACCAGTCACTTCTGCAGAACTGAGTGATGGGCCAGCTGCGTTGTTTCCCATTTAGCATGGCCTAGCAATGGAGAACCAGACCTGCAACAGACTGAGACCCTGCACTTGAGGTCTAGACAGATCTTTCTAGAGTTTCTGTTTTCTTTTCCTCTCCTTAGTTATTCAAATATTTGAGCACCCATGGATGCCATGAACTGGGAGAGGACACTCCCTGAGGCAAAGAGGGCTAATTGACTCTCTCTTATGGGAGGGCTAATCCATCCTCCCTTCTTATCAATAGCCCTCCCATAAAACTTTGAAATTTTTTTTATTGTTGTTCAGTTACATTTGTCCTTATTTCCACCCCCCCCCATTGGTCTCCCCTGCTCTGCCTACCCACCTCTCCCACATTTAATCTTCCCCCACCCATTGCCCTTGTTCATGAGTCCTTTATACATGTTCCTTGACTTGACCCTTCCCTTTCTTTCCCCTATTATCCCCCTCACCCCTCCCCTCTGGTCATTGTCAGTTTGTTCTTTATTTCCATATCTCTGGTTCTATTTTGCTTGCTTGTTTGTTATGCTGATTAGGTTCCACTTTAGGTGAGATTATATGGTATCTGTCTTTCACTGCCTGGCTTATTTCATTTAGCATAATGCTCTCCGGTTCCATCCATGCTGTCACAAAGGGTAGGAGTTCCTTTCTTTCTGCTGTGTAGTATTCCATTGCGTAAATGTATCATAGTTTTTTTTTTTTTTTTTTTTTAAGTACTTTTTTTTTTCCTTTTAGATTTTATTTATCTTTAGAGGGGAAGGGAAGGAGAGAGGGAGAGAAACATCAATGTGCGGTTGCCTCCTGTATGTCCCCTGCCGGGAACTGGCCTGGCAACCCAGGCATGTGCCCTGACTGGGAATCGAACCGCGATCCTTCGGTTCGCAGGCCCGCGCTCAATCCACTGAGCTACACCAGCCAGGGCATGTATCATAGTTTTTTGATCCACTCATTTACTGATGGGCACTTAGGCTGTTTCCACCACTTGGCTATTGCAAATAATGCTGCTATGAACATTGTGGTGCATAGGTTCTTTTGAATTGGTGTTTCAGGATTCTTAGGGTATTCTTAGGCAATGGGATCACTGGATCAAAAGGAAGTTCCATTTTTAGTTTTTTGAGGAAATTACATACTGTTTTCCACAGTGGCTGCACCAGTCTGCATTCCCATCAACAATGCACTAGAACAAACTGACAGTAACCAGAGGGGAGTGAGGAGAGGGATAACAGGGGAAATAAGGGGAAGAGTCATCAAAGAACATGTGTAAAGGACCCAGGGACAAAGCCAAAGGGGAATAGGATTGAGGGTGGGAGGTGGGGATGGATGGGGTGGGGGAGAGTGGTGGGGGGAAAATGGAGACAACTGTACTTTGAACAACAATAAAAAAAGAATTTGAGTAAATAAGCAAAAAACACCCCAAACCCCCAAACCCTAAAACAATGTAATAGAATTCCCTTTTCTCCACAACCTCGCCAACACTTGTTGTTTGTTGATTTGTTTATGATGGCTATTCTGACTGGTGTCAAGTGGTATCTCATTGTGGTACTAATTTGCATCTCTCTGATGGCTAGTGATGTTTAGCATCCTTTCATATGTCTCTGGGCCCTCTGTGTGTCCTACTTGGAGAAGTGTCTGTTCAGGTCCTTTGCCCATTTTTAGTTGGATCATTTGTCTTCCTGGTGTGGAGTCGTGTGAGTACTTTATATATTTTGGAGATCAAACTCTTGTCTGAAGTATCATTGGCAAATCTATTTTTCCATACAGTTAGTTCCATTTTCATTTTGCTGATGTTTTCTTTAGCCATGTAGAAGCTTTTTAATTTGATATAGCCATTTATTTATTCTTTCCTTATATCCCTTGCTCTAGAGGACATATTGGTGAAAATATTGCTGCATGGGATATCTAAGATTTTCCTACTTGTGTTCTACTCTAGGACTTTTATAGTGTTGTGACTTATATTTACTGTAAGTCTTTTATCCATCTTGAGTTTACTTTTGTGTGTGGTGTAAGTTGGTGGTCAAGTTTCGTTTTTTTGCATGTAGCTGTCCAGATCTCCCAACACTATCTGTTGAAGAGGCTATTTTTACTCCATTTTATGCTTCATCCCCCCCCTTATCAAATATTAATTGACCATAGGGACTTGGGTTTATTTCTGGCTCTCTATTTCATTCCGTTGATCTACGTGTCTGTTCTTATGCTAGTACCAGACTGTTTTGATTACAGTGGCCTTGTAATATAGTTTTATATCAGTTATTGTGATCCCTCCTACTTTATTTCTTTTTCCTCAATATTGCTGAGGCTATTTGGAGTCATTTATGGTTCCATATAAATTTCTGAAATATTTGTACTATATCTGTGAAATATGTCATTGATATTTTAATAAGGATTTCATTGAGTCTATAAATTGCTTTGGATAGTATGGACATTTTGATGATGTTAATTCTTCCAATCCATGAACACATATATGCTTCCATTTATTTGTGTTTCCCTTAGTTTCTTTCTTCAGTGTTGTGTAGTTTTCTGAGGATAGGTCTTTTACCTCTTTGATAAGATTTGTTTCTAGATACTTTGTTTTTCTTGTTGCTATATCAAATGGGTTTTTTTCCCTAATTTCTGTTCCTGATATTTCACTGTTGGTGTACAAAAATGGCTTTGATTTCTGGATATTGACTTTGTATCCTGCTGTTTTTCCAAATTTACTTTTTAGGTTGAGTAGTTTTTTGGTGGAGTCTATAGGGTTTTCTATGTACATATCATTTCATCTGCAAACAATGATGATTTTACTTCTGCCTTCTCAATTCAATTCCTTTTATTTATTTTTCTTGTCTGATCATGGTGGCTAGAACTTTGAATACTATATCAAATAGAAGTGGTAAAAGTGAACACCCTTATTCCTGATCTTAGTGGGAAAGCTTTTAGTTTTTGCCTGTTGAGTATGATGTTGGTTGTAGGTTTCTCATATATAGCCTTTATTATGTTAAGATATGCTCCTCCTTCTTCTACTTTACTGAGTGTTTTTATCATAAATGGGTGCTGTCCTTTATCCAGTGCTTTCACGGCATCTGTTGATATAATCATGTGATTTTTGTCTTTCCTTTTGTTTATGTGATGTATTGTGTTTATTGATTTGTGAGTATTGTACCATCCTTGCATCCCTGGGGTGAATCCCACTTGATCATGGTGTATGATCTTTTTAATGTATTGCTGGATGCAGTTTGCCAATATTTTGTTGAGGAGTATAGTGTCTATGTTCATCAGCGATATTGGCTTGTGGTTTTCTTTCTTTGTTGTGTCTTTACCTGATTTTGGGATTAGGATGATGCTGGCCTCATAAAGAGTTTAGCCCTTCCATCCAATTTTAATGGCCACATGGCTTGTCATGATCAAGACCTCATTACCTGCTGTTATGTGCTGAATTGTGTCTCCACCCAAAATCCGTATATTAAATCCATACTTCAGAATGTGACTGTATTTGGAGGTAGGGCCTTTAAAGAGATGATTAAAGTTAAAATGAGGCTGTTGCAGTGGTGTCCTTATAAAAAGAGGAAATTTCAACACATAGAGACATAGTGGATGCACACACAGAGGAAAGGTCACATGAGGACACAGGAGAAGGTGATTGTCAGAAAGCCAAGAAGAGAAGCCTCACAAGGAGCCATTCTTGCTGGCACCTTGATCTCTTACAGCCGTCAGTACTGGGAAAAAAATAAATTTCTGTTGTTTAAGCTCCCAGTCTGTGGTATTTTGTTTTGGCAGCCCTAAAGAATGAGTAAATGCCTCCTCTGCAGCTAGATGTGGTCATGCAACTAAGTTCTGGTGGAAGGGATGTGAGTAGGTAAATGCGTGCAGGTCCTGGGTAGTTTTCATGGGGAGAGCATGCTAGCTTCTCCATTTGCTATGTTCTTTGATGGAAGGTGGACTTGGTAATGAGCCATCTTGGTGTTGAGTGGATGGTCAGGATTTGGAGGAAGGAGCTGGGTCCCTGTTCATTAGTCCTGGACTGTGTATGCCCAGGCTCTCATGTGAGAGAGAAAAAAATGTCTATGATATAAAAAGCAGCCTCTGTAATCCCTTTCAGTGTAAATGGCAGTTCACTGTAGGCTGCGGGATGGGAGTCTCTCACCAGGAAACCTTTCCTTCCTACCTGGAACACGGTGGGTAGCTTTTCTCGTGGCACATTTTAAATGGAATAAGCAGCAAGTGCAGCTGTCTGCAGAACGGAAGACTTCTATCAAGATAAGCCTTCATGAAAGAAAAGGGGGCATGTGGGACGTGGTGCTGACTTGAGACATTTCCTTTTTGGACCACGGGGTCCAACATATCCTAGGATGAAACACCTTTGAAGACATTTTAAATTGACTCTGGAGTAGGTTTGGTCAATATTTGATTTGAGAGCTCATTGGAAGTAGCTGAGGCCAGCTAGGATGATACTCTGGGCCAGAGGGTTCTGTGAGCTAGCTGTAATAAATTGTAGAAGCTTACCTCAATTTTTCTTGAGTATACACACATGAGTCTACCAAGTGAAAGACTCTTTAATGCCAGCCACCATCTTCCCTTCAAAAGATGGTGGTGGTATTATGGGGTGAGATGCATTTATTGAGTGTGTGGATAAAAGAGAGAAGATCAAAATGGCCTAGTCTTCAAGACTCGGATTACTCCACCTGTGGACCACAGGTTGGCCTGTGTTCCTTTGTGTGATGGAGGTGGTGTAACAGTGGAGGTGATGCCTACATCACTCTGTGCCTCAATTCTCCAGTTTTGGGCAGGAGAGAGGAGTGGGGCTCAGATCTTTCTGCTATGGGGTCACCTTCCTGTCCTGTCAATCAGAACAGAATGGGCTTCTCGTGGAGTTGTGTCTCTCAAGGCTGTTGTGTACCCATCTGATAGGTTTTCCCTAAGATCTAGGTCAACTCTCATTAGCTAAATCTCTATCTCACATAGAGAGGCAAAATTAGTAAATAAGAACACTCCTCAGCTGGGTCGTGTTGACCTGCATGATAACATGTCAAGATAGTGTGTTTTTTGAGCCCAAACACACTCACTGTTTAAACCCTGTGTGCTAGTACAACTTTGGCTTCTATTATGTATCCAAAAGTGAGGAGAACGGCCAGGAGAGGAAATTTCCAGACACAGACCAACTCCTGCTTCACCTTTTCCACTTCAACCTTCAAGTGTTTTTTGGAGTTTAAAGAAATATCTTCCATGTCTTAATACCAGCCCTCCACATTTCTGAAATGTGTGGGGCCTACATTGGGCAGCTGGGGGATTGGATGGAGTGGGGAGGATGCTGAGGAAGAGTTTTTCTCAGCAAAACCAGCACTCTGTGAGACTCTCAGCTTTGGTATTACTCACTGGAGCCTGTTTTGGGCAGCTTCATGTGCAGTCAGAGAGATATATACCCACAATTTTAGATATATAGTGACCAGTGTCATATGTGATACAGAGATAAAGAGTCCTGGAGGTTGAGAGGGAGGAGATATCAGGTCCCCCTGGGGGGATCAGGGAAGGCTTCCTGGAGGACGTGGCCTTTGAGTTTGTCCTTGAAGGACAGACAGTGTTTGGATGTGCAGAGACTGTGAGGAGGATTTCCGGGAGGAGGAAGCCATGTAAACAAAGACACAAGAGCAGGGAAGGATGGAGTATGTACAAGGAGCAATGAGCACATTTACATGGATAGGACAAAAGGCTGTATGAAGGGGGCAGTGGGAAGTCAAATTGAACAGATGAATGGGAATCAGGGTAACAGGTTTTAAATGCTGAGGGGGTAAGCTGGTATTTACTCTAGAAAGAAAAGGGGAGTCTCTGAACATGTTTTAACACAAGGGTAGTAAGAACCGGATTTTAGGAGGTGTGATTTATCTGTGCTCTGCGGGAGATCAGGGCTTGGCAACTACAGTCTGCTCTTCAGATCCCACGCACTGCCTGCTTATTCGTGCTTGGTGTAAGAGTGAAGGACTTTGACATTTTTAAAGAGTTGAATAAAAAAGCAAAAGAACAGTACCCTAGCTGGTGAGGCTCAGTTGGTTGGAGCATATCCCATAACCAGAAGGTTGCAGGTTTGATTCCCGGTTGAGGCACATACCTAGGCTGCAGTTTGGTTACTGGTCCAAGTGTGTATGATCCCCAGTCTGGGTCAGTATGATCACTGGTCCAGGCACATATGATTCCCTGTCTAGGCGTGTAAGGGAGGTAACCACTGCTTCTCTCTCACACTAATGTTTTTCTCTCTTTTCCTTCCTTTCTCTCTAAAAGCATGGGGAAAAATGTCCTTGGGTGAGGATTAAAAACAAAAAAACAAAAAACAAAAGAAGAGTAATAATGTATCACATGAGAAAATTATACAAAATTCAAATTTTGGTACCCATAGGTGAAATTTTGAATTCTGCCAATAAAAAGTTTATCTCGTTACATTCTGCCAATAAAAATGTGTTTTATCTTGTTACATTTGCACCTATATAATGCCCACACAACCTATAATATTGTCTTTACTATCTGGCCTTTATAGGTTCATGAAGTCCTGGAGAGGTGACAGGGAAGGGAGCCTGGTCAGGAATTCCAGAGGGGCAGCCATGGTGAGAGACCCAGGTAGTGCTTCCTCCTCCCTGAAATCCTCCTCACAGTCTCTGCACATCCAAACACTGTCTGTCCTTCAAGGACAAACTCAAAGGCCACCTCCTCCAGGAAGCCTTCCCTGCTCCCCCCAGGGGGACCTGATATGTCCTCCCTCTCAACCTCCAGGACTCTTTATCTCTGTATCACATATGACACTGGTCACTATATATCTAAAATTATGGGTATATATCTCTCTGACTGCACATGAAGCTGCCCAAAACAGGCTCCAGTGAGTAATACCAAAGCTGAGAGTCTCACAGAGTGCTGGTTTTGCTGAGAAAAACTCTTCCTCAGCATCCTCCCCACTCCATCCAATCCCCCAGCTGCCCAATGTAGGCCCCATACATTTCAGAAATGTGGAGGGCTGGTATTAAGACATGGAAGATATTTCTTTAAACTCCAAAAGACTTAAAGGTTGAAGTGGAAAAGGTGAAGTGGAAAAGGTGGAAACAGATATTAAGTGGGGAAAAAGATTTTGTAGCCAAAATTCACCTACAAATTTTTTGTAGGTGTGCTTGCTAAGTGCTGGGTGACACAGAATTAAACAGATCTCTTTGCAGGACTTCTCAGAGCCTTTATCATGTTAATGGTCACTGTGACTCTTTGAGAAAGGCATGCGGCAAGCAGTGTTTCCCAAAGTTAATTGACTGTGGAACCCTCTCCCTTTCTGGGGACCAGCGTTCTCAGGAACCCACTTTGAGAAATATTGGTCTAGGGAGGGAGGGTGAAGAGGAAATGAGAGTGAAAAGAAAGATGTGGGTGTGGCCGAGGAATGTGGAGGATGAATCTCCAGGATTTGTGGGAGAAGTCAAAAAGGGCCCCAAAGCTTCCAGACTGAGATTCTGGGGCTTCTGACAGTCATAGGGCTTGGGGAGGGGGTATCCTGGGGAGGAAGGAGGAGAGGACTGTGTGAGGCAGGAATGTAGGGACTCCTGGCCTCTGTCTTCATCTGTTAAATGGGGTAACAAGAATTACCAACATTCAGTGGGGACTAAAAATAAGATAGCACATGCGAAGTGCATAACGTGGCCTGGCAAATACCAATAGTGTAACACTCAATTTTTATTAAGCACCAGCCATGTGCCAGGCACTGTGCTAGGGGTTGACAAACTTTTCCTGTAAAGGTCCAGATAGTAAATATCTTTAGCTTTGAGGGCCAAATAGTTTCTGCCATAGCTACTCAAGTTTGTCATTGTAACTCCTATAATTTGTAATCGAAGGTTGTGGCTACAAGGTCTTATAAAACCTTATTTACAGAAACAGACAGTGTCTGGACTGGGCCTGCCAGCTGGAGTTCACCCACCCCCTGCACTATGCTGAGCACTGTAATGTGCTGGCGTTGAACTTCGTCAGTACTCTCAACTGCACTCTTAACTGCTGTTTTGAGAGAGTTGGTAACTTGTCCAAGTTCCAAGCTGGTGAGGAGTGGAAGCAGCGTGGGAGCCCAGGCAAACTGATCCCGAAGCACGCTCTTCACTCACACACTACGCTGCTCAAAACCTTACCTACTGCTGCTGCTGCTATTTCAGCAGATCTCTGGTGGGGGCATCCCGGGGTGGAGAATGGCCTGCCAGGCTGTACAATTTTGCTGTTTTCCCAAGGAAGGGTGTATAGAGGATGGGGCAGTGAGTGGGGCCATCTATATTGATGAGACGGGTAGGAGAGGAGTCAGGGATGGAGACCTAGGATATGCAGGCAGGGCAGTGTTAGGAGACTTGTGAAGGCAAAGGGAGAAGGTGCTCTGAGAAGGAAAGGATCCCCATAGGGCAGATGCTGCCGAAACACATTTTCAGCAGGACAAGGATCTCTAAGACACCTGGGATTTGCTGGCTGGGTCTTCAGTTGTGACAGATGCTGCAAGCACCCCATTCTTATCCCCTTGGTACTCACCATACATTTTTTTTTTGTCCTCACCTGAGGACATTTTTTTCATTGCTTTTAGAGAGAGAGGAAGAGAGCAAGAGAGGGAAAGAGAAACATTGATAGAGAGAGAAACATCAAATGGTTGCCTCCAGTACATGCTTGGGCCAGGGATTGTATGCTCTTGGACTGGGGTCACATGTGCCCAGACTGGGGATCAAACCTGCAAACTAGGCATGTGCCCTGATTGGGAATCAGACCCATAGAAGCCCTTCAGTTACAGGCTTATGCTCCAACCAGTTGAGCCACACTGGCCAGGGCGGTACTCACCATTCTTGCCTATTCTACTGGGGTCCTTTGGCAGCACTCAGGATTCAGCCAGGGGCCTTCTGTCACCTCAAGCCCAGGCAGGGCAGAGGTGTCAGGGATAATGCCCCCTCAGCAGCCCTCAGAGAGCTACGAGCGCCCTGGCAGGGGAACAGGTAACCCTGAGGTGTGCTCTCCATTCTCTCCCAGAATTCCTTTGATTGATCCTTAGTTGCCCACCTTGGTAGCCTGCTCAATGATACACCCTATATTGGCTCCCTTTCTTCCCCAACTCCCTTTTCCACTCCAGATCACCTTCCAAGTAAACTATCTGCACTTGTCTCTTTGTCTTGAGGTCTGCTTCTAGGGGACCCCAACCTAAGGAACCACCAATCATCCAGGGAGCAGGTCAGTAAAGAGGCTGGAGTCAACCATTCATTCATGCAGTCACAAATATTAATTGAGCACCTACTACACCTGCCAGGCACAGGGAGAGGCCCTGGGATATGAGCAAGAACAAATGACAGGGCTCCTGCCTTCACTGAGCAAACATTCTTGTGGGAATCAGACCCTTGGGCATGATGGAGATGTACACAGCACACCCATGATCTAGTTACAAGGAATAAAGTGCCCAAAGAAAGGTGCAGGGTACTGAGGAAGGGAGAAGAGGAGAGAGAGGAGCAGGGGGAGAGCACACTGAGAATAAGGGAGGGAGAGAAGGAGGGAGGGAGATGCCTGCGTTGAATGCAAACAGAGAGGGGGCTGTTAATGGTAGGGCCTCCCCAGTCCCAGTCACAGGCTAGGCTTGCAGCCCTGGAGAGGACTTAGCACCCAGGCCTTGTATTTCCCCACTTGTCAACATGTGCTCCTAACTCTGACTCTTAGCAGAAGAAGGAAAATAAATACACAGAAAGACTTTTGAAACATTTAGGGAGCATTTTAAACATAAGTTGAAAACAATAACAGGGTCAACATACTTTCTCCTGAGAACAGTTTTCTACTTGGAAACTTTTCTTGCTTTCCACTAATTGGAACCCATTCAGATAATTTTCTTTTCTGTTTTTCATTTTTTAAAAAGGCTCATTGTAGCCCTGGTTGGTGTGGCTCAGTGGATTGAGTGCAGGCCTGTGAACCAAAGGTCAGAGGTCCAATTCCTAGTCAGGGCACGTGCCTGGGTCGCAGGCCAGGTCTCCAGTTGGAGGTGTGTAAAAGGTAACCACACATTGGTGTTTCTCTCCCTCTCTCTCTCTCTCTCTAAAAATAAATAAATAAAATCTTTTAAAAAGCACCCATTGTAAAGTACAGTGACCTTTATGGTTTTTTTTCTTTGTATATAGTTTTCATGGTGAGAGCAAGGCAACAGCACACAGTGTCATGTTGCCTGCCAGTTTGAGTGAAAATACTTTAAAAAAATCTAAAGGACAAAAAAAGAAAGTGAGTAGACAGAGACATGGAGCATACTGTTGTAATGTTGTGTGTGTTTTCTGGAATATTCAGCAATAGCTTCTGATAGGGAAGGAAGGTTGTCCTTGTTTGCCTGGGACTGAAGGAGTACCAGGGACTCCCAGAGCTTCAGCTGGGAAAGCCCCTGGCAGAACAGACTAGCTGGTCACCCCAGTAAAGCAGGACAGAAGGGTGGATCAAAATGTGCCCTCTGTGCAGGTCACCCAGCTGGATGCTCAGTCCTTCAACATCTGCATCTACATTTGCAAAAGTATTTTTATCCCACTCTGCCCAGAAGCAAGAGTCAGCTCCTCCCCCAAGTCCCCAAGCTAAGTCCTAGTTAACCATGTGACTTTCTGTTCTCTGAGTAGCCTTGACTGACCCTCCACTAGGGTGCCCAGTCATCCCAGTTATGCTCAGAAATGCAGGTTTCTGGGACGTGGTACTTTCAGGCTAAAACCTGGACACTTTGGTTACTCTGTTGGGAAGAAAGTGTTTCTGGATCCTGTTCCTGCCATGAGTGAACTGTGAGATTTGGGTGACTTGCTTCTAGAGCCTCAGTTTTGTCATCTGTAAAATGGGAGATGATTCTAATGCCTGTCTCATCCTCATAGAGTGTTTTGCATAGTGCTGAACATGCAGTGTGCGCTCTATTAATGTTTGCTGAATGAAAATTGTACATCAGACAGAGCAGACTTAATGTATGCGAGAGATTTCAAGAGTTTAGGATGAATTTCCTCCATGGAAAATCTCTTCCTTACTCTGTTGCCTATAATTTTGCCATTACAGAGTCCTTCCTTTAGCTTGGAACTTCTCAGAATTTTTCACCGAAGTACCATAGTGGCAGGGGAGAGTGAGTTCATGTTGTTAGGAGCCAGGGTTGGAGGATGATGTAGGGATTAGTCAGAGGCACTAACTACAAGGGCAAAATTTATTTGAACTCTCTAGTTTAATTATAAAAGTTCAGGGGAATTTCACATTTGGTTCCGATTTCTATGAAATTTTTAAATATGAAAGCAGGGGTTATATACTTTTCCTAGTTGTTATTTAACTTTTCCATACCCAGTCAGACTCTTAGTGAAGCCCCTGATGCAAGAAATCTGCCTTTTCATTCTGTGGGTTACAGTTGGGCTAAAGAGGTTGAGAAGTCTGGCTCTAATGGAAAGTGTCCTTGGAAAGACAATAATCTCTGAATGAGACAGCCATTCACACTGTAGTCTAAACAAGCACAGGCATTGCTAAAGTTGGCAGAAAGCATAGTAGCCTGGGAGTCAGGAGTCTAGAGACCAAGTCCTAGACTCTAATACTGTTGTGTGGCCATCAGTGAATAACTTCCCCTCCATGCGCTCTAGCCACCAAATCTGAAAAACAAAAAGGGACCAGATGAGTGGTTCATAAACTGTTCTAAAGGACCAGCAGAGAATATGAAGCTCTACATTCGCCTCCAACCACCCAGCTCTGTTCAACCTTTCATTTGCTTTATAAATTAGTATTTTGAGCAGGATTTCGGGGTTTAGCTGCTAACTAAGTCATCAAATTGCTGTACTAGTTATCTTTTGTGTTCCTGCTGGCAAGAAGATACTCCTTTTGCTTTGCCTGATCCCTGGGGAATGAGCATGTGTGGTGCTGTAGGAGGGAGAAATTACCCAGGAGCAGGTGCCCTTGTTTATTGTGAACTTGGGAGCTTGGGTGTGGCCTAGCAAGGGGCAGATTGAAGGCTCTGGGAGTGGAAGGGCATAGATACCAGCTGTGACAGGAAGCAGTGACTAACGATGTGCTTCCCACTTTTGAGAGGGTTAAGGACAATTATTTATTTTGAGTGTGCCCCAGATTGTTGTCATCTTTCCGGTCCTTGGCAGAGATTCAGATGAGACCGTCTTCCACCTGGCTGCACTTCCTGGCTGCTCCGTTTCGTGAGTCTGACATATTCAGAGCTTGGCTGCCTCTGCACGTGCAATTCATTTTTAGTGGGGAAATAATAGGAACAATCTAAATGCCCACTAGTGAGGGACTGGTTCCCACTCCCTGGTCTATCTAAAGGATGGATGTACAGAGTTGTTAAAAAATGAGGGTTATGTCTGTGTGACTAGTATTACAATATCCCCGTGGCTTGATGCATCTGTAAAGTGTGTTGCAGAACCCAGGTCTAGTGTGGTATCTTTACGCTAAAGGTGCACTTGTATTTGTAGGGTGCATATACAGGTAAACACAGAGTCTAGAAGTCTAAGTTGCTTACCTTTGAGGAGAGAACTGGGAGTGACAGAAATCACTAACACCTAATGTGTGCTAGGCTCTGAGCTAGGTGTTTCTCAGCCATTGTCACATTTCACGAACAGATCTTTGAGACCTAGACAAGGAAACTGAGTCACAGAGAGGTTAAATAAGTTGTCCAAGGACACACAGCTGGTAAAGAGAGGAACCGGGATCCAAACATGGGCAGTCTAGGTCCAGAGTCTGCTTTGAATCCTCTCTGATGAAAGGGACTTTTGCTGTGTACTTGGTACACTTGTGTAGAATTTGAGTAGTTTATACAGAGGAGGCACTTGTGCATTGTTTACATAATTTAAAAAAGTAGGAAATACTACTGAGACAGAGTGTGCTTTATGATGTCACCATCCTATGCCCCTGGTGTAGCTAATGTGAAGAGAACACTGCTCAGAACTTGGGGTTTGGCAGTAAATGTCTGGGTCCTTTTTTCAAACATAGGCAGAAAGTATGGCTTGAGCTTTGCAAATATTTCTGGGAGAGGCAGCAGGTGCCTTAAGTCATTCACACTGTAGTGTAAAGTAGATAAGCCTTGGAGAAAGGCACCTGATGTTGAAGGAGGAACAATGTCTGAGGAATCAGAAGAGTTGGATTGGGCTGGCAGCTCTTCTTCCCCTTTTGACGGCTAGTCTTTATCCATGTTGAGACTTCCTAAAGAGGCAGGGCAGACCTGATACCCTTGGGGGTGTTTGGTATTGACAAGGTTCCTTTATCAGATCTTTGCCACATCCATGTGTGTAATGACTCAGAGTCTGAATTTTACTCTAGAGAATCTCTCTGTAGGCTTAAAATGGTGATGACAATGCAAATAATTTTTATTCAGTGTTTACTTAGAGGCCAGGCACTGTCCTTAGCCTGTTGCTTCTCAAACTTTAATGTGCACATGAATCACTTGAGGATATGGCTAAAATGCAGATTCAGACTCAGTTGGTTTAGGTGAGACCTGAGATTCTGCATCTCTAGCAAAATCCTGGTGATGCTTGTACAGAACTGTGAGTATAAAGAAGGAAGAGGTCAAGACTTAAGCTGCTGGGATTTGAAACCTGCTCCCCCTTCAGCAGTGAAATCTTACCCATGTTACTTATTTCACAGGTATATTATAAATATGTAATCAAATAATGTACATACAGGCTCTTGACACAGTGCCTGGTGCAGAGCAAAAGCTTGCTGAATGGAAACCATTATCATCATGAATATCTTATCAAAACCTTCAGTAGCCCTGGAAGGCAGGTCTATGATGTCCCCTTATTTGACAAATGAGGGAATTGAAGCTCAGAAAGGGTAACAAACAGCTACCTGGCTAACTAACAGCAGCCTGGCTAACTTGTGAACAGGGCTTCTCAACCTCGGCACAACTAACATCTGGGGCTGATCGTTTGGGTGTCAGGGTTGACCTGTGCCCATAGGAGGTTTAGCAGCATCCCTGGTCTCTACTCAATAGATGCCAGTAAGTAGCATTCTCATCTCTCTCAGTAGCAACAACCAAAAATGTTTCCAGACACTGCCAAAGTCCCTGGGATTGCAAATCACTCTTTCTTGAGAAGGCCTGCTCTGGACTATGAGTGGCGTCTCTCCAAAGGTTCTGGCTGTTTCCAAGGCACCTTGGAGACATAGTATTGTCCTTCAGGCTATCCAAGAGTTAACTGAGACCCAAGTATTTGAGAGAATTATCTCTAATGCAGTGACCGAAGGAGTCATGTCTTTTTTTTCTTTTTAATGCTTGAATAGTTCCAATTCAGCTGTTATTCAACCGTTATTCAGCTCTTTGAATAATTTTGGGTCTGATATTATATACTGCTTCTTGTTTGAATATGGTGCTGTGAAATCATGCCATTTTCATCTCTCTTTTTTTGACTAGATGGTGCCAACTCCATTTTTAAAAGTATACTTTTATTTGCCTTCTGGTATCTACATATAACAGAGCTTCTGGGAAATGGAATTTATGATTTGCAATCTGGGGCCATTTCTGTAGCATTCTGATTTGCAAACAGGATTCACCTCCTAGTCTGTATTTTTCTTGTGTGCTTCCTTATGTTTGACTAATTTAAGGTTCTAATAGATGTACTTGTAAAAAGTTGCCTTATTTATCACTGAAGCTGCCTGAGCAGTGTCAATGAAATTGTGCTGACCTCATTTAATTATTTATAAAACCCATGTTCCAATTCAGTTGGCAAGGTTTTGGGTGTCTTTTTTATGTTTAAGGAAATTAAAGAGCAAACATAAAATAATTTACTGAGTGCTTACAACATGCTACTGTGGTTTATTTCTCTGAATCCCCCAAACATTTCTTGGAGGTATTTTTGTGTCCATTTTGTGAATTGAAAAACACAAATCTTAAACCCCAAGTGAAGATCACACAGAGTAAGTGGTAAGGGTGGGATCTGAACCCAGAGACCTCAGGGTTCATGCCTTTTCCTGCTTTTCTGGGATTCATTTAAGCAATCAAGAATGGACTGAAATTAGTGCCTTCTTTGCACACATGCTGTGAAAGCAACCAGCTCTGACTCTTTGGTGCCACGGTTTCCAGATGCAGCATAGTCCGTTATCTGGATGTTCCATCTGCCTAATTTCACACTCCAAATGCTGAGAAATAGCTGGAGTTCTGAAGCCATGGAGACAGCCAACAAGTCTTCATTCATACTTAGGGAAACAGAAGGATTGCAAGGCACCCTCGAGGGCCTGGCAGAATCCGAAATCCGTAAATGTGTAAGTGGCACCCGTCTGCATGGATGTGAATCTTTTTCAAGGTGGCTCAGAATCTGCGGATGGTGGCAGTGTCTTGGGGGTAAAAGTGAACTGGATATGGGCCTCCCAGGAGGATGAGATGGGAGGGAAAGGTGCTCAGGCTAAAAGATGATGGCCATTCAGACCTGAGTCATACTTTTTTTCTTGCAGTACTCAGACAGTCTCTGCTAACCCAGGGCAGCAGAATGCCAGCATGTGAGCTTTAGGCCAGTTAGGCCTGGTCAACTGGCACTGATTAAGTACCAACTGTGTGTACACTGTAAAAAACATTAGAGAATTAGCAAAGACATGGAACAGATGGACTCTATGATTATATGGAGCAAATTTCTTAAACTTTCTGAGTCTTACTTTCCCCATCTGTGAAATGAGGATAGGACCTCATACTAAGTCCCTAGGATCAACTGAGCTAGTGCTCAAGAAAACATTTGAAACTTCCAAGTTAAATTTCATTGCAACACATGTTTGAAGGATGTTTCAGACCATGAGTCAGGCCCTGAGAAGATGTTAGATAAGATTGGTCTTAGAGAACCTCAGTCAAGGTCTAGAGATTGTTCTATTCAGTGCTCCTTGGATTACAAGTGATAGAACCCCTACTCTAACTCTCTTCAGTTGAAAAGGAAATTTATTTGTTCACATAACTGAGATCAAAGAATAGAACTATGTCAGGTAAGGCTTGATCCAGAGACTTGACCAATGTTATCGGGACCAGGTTTGTTCTGTTTTCCCCTTTGTTTCCTATTCTCTACTCTCCTCCATTCTGTCTTCATGCTCAAAAAGTACCTCTCCCCTATGTGATCTTGTGGCTTTAGTTCCCTAGCTCTAAGTTAAGCAAGTTCATGTGTCCTACTTCATCAGGAGCATTGGGGTTTAGTCTCATTGACTTTGACTGGGTCATGTTATTACCCCTAAGGACTCCCTGTAGCCAGGGATGGTGCATTGCTCGGATTGGCTACACATGGGTCATGGGCTCATTCCAGTGGTTGGAGTGAAGTCAGTTCACCCCCTGCAAGGACTAAAGTTGGGAGGGGAAGTCAGTAAAGTGGGTACACAGGAAGTAAAATCTGACAGATGCCAACCGATATTCTTCTGAAGCTGAATGGGAGTATAAAGTTTGAGGCAGTAACTCCATCTTGGGTGTAGGTGTTCAGAGAGTTCTTCTAGCAGTAGTGAGTTTTAAGCTGGGTTTTGAAGAATGAATATGACTTTTCCAGGAAGAGAAAGGGAAAGCCATGCAGGGGACAATTAAGGAAAGGCAGACTGAGATCCTAGGATCAGAATGAATTTAAATTTGGTCCTATAGGTAATGGAGAAGAATTCTAGGCTTTTGAGCAGAAGAGGGACCTGATTTGGTACAAATGAGGTTTTCAAATTTTTTTAAAAAGATTTTATTTATTTATTTTTAGAAAGAGGGGAAGGGAAGGAGAAAGAGAGGGAGAGAAACACTGATGTGAGAGAAAACCATTGATTGGTTGCCTCTCATATGTGCCCTGACTGGGGACCAAACCTGCAACTCAGGCATGTGCCTTGACTGGGAATTGAACTGGTGACCTTTCTCTTCGCTGGGCAACACCCAGCCAAACTGAGCCACACTGGTCAGGGCCAAATGAGATTTTATGACAATTATGGGAGAAGAGATGATAGGTCACTGGAAATAGCTTCAGGGGTTTCCAGGGGTTGGATTTTTTTGCATCCCCCCCCCTCCCCGCCTTAAAAGTCATGGATTAGAGACTGAGGCCAACCACTGACTAGGTGTGAGTCTTTAGGGAAGACAATCTCTCTGTGCCACGTCTATAAATGTGTATAGTTATCATACCTACCCCCACTGTGTGGTGTGGTTGTGAGGATTAATAGATTAGCTTACCATAGCTTTTATTTTTCCTCTCTAATTCTCACAACTTCCCACAGGGTTGTAGGGTAGGAAGTGGCAAGGTCAGAATTAAGTCTCACTCCAGATACTGAACTGTTACTCCTGATGCTATACTGGTTGCTTTCCTGGCCTTCTCAGGGCCTTTATATGTACATGAGCACTGAAAATTTCCAGTTTCCAGGTGGAGAGAATATACAATGTTTCCCAAAGGTATTGAATAAAACCTCCCCAACTCCACTGCATATTCTGAGCTATGAAACCAGCCTCTGAACAGAGAGTGCTTACACAACAATGGCAATTAGTGATGAGAAGATCTTCATCGATAAGGTGATATGAAGAAAGAGTAATTCAGAGAACATTCTCTTCAAAGGGCTCACTGCTTTTTCCCCTTCAAATTACCTGGATCAGCTGCCTAATGGGCTGCCAGTGTCCTGTATAAGCAAAGTGACATGGATATGACAGAATTTGCTGGAGGTTCTTCACCACTCCATCCCATTATCTGCGTGGTTGCAGCCTCTCTCTGCACTTCGTGTCCTCTGCTCAGGGAAGAGAAGTGAGCCATTCAATTTAATGGGCTATTTGTTACGGCCACCTTTGACCCTTTACTTTAGCAGTGACTTTGACTGTTTTCTCTGAATCCTTCAATCAGTGCCACTATTAAAATTGTGAAGGGGAGAGCCCAACTGATAGAATGCCTGACTGGCCTGGTCCTCTGCTGGGGAGACAAGTGGGGGCTGGAGTGTGCATAGAGCCACTGTTAGAGTAAAAATGCTGAACCATATTTTTGTATATCAAAACCACAGATGTAAAGAAAGGAGGAAATGAACACCTCTTTCGAGCTCCTGCCAACAGTTCACATTGTCTAGGGGGGAGACTGTGTTTGCCAAGATGGGATGATTTATAGATCCCATTTTCAACTTTGAAAATCTGCAACTTTTGTGGGGGTGGAATGAGGATAGTTTACTTTATCCAGGTTTACTAATAATCACCAACTAGAAGGTCAAAGCTTACAACAGGAAAATTAAATAGAAACTAAAATTAGCAGCTGTGATATGGAAAATGTAGAGGCAAGAATTAGGTTCTGGAAGCCTGAAGCTAGGCATGTCTTTCTCCTTCACTGAATGATCTGTGATGGGGAGTGAAGAGTGAGGAAAGGTCCTGAGAGCATTTGCATCATGAGGGCTCATGGGAACAGAAAAACAGGCCCAGGCACTGAATATCTGTCCTTGTCACTGCTCAACCATCCAGCTGGCTTCTCCTATTGGCCTCAACATATAAGCCCAATTCTTGAGCTTCACACACCTCACCTTTTCTACTTTCCCCACAAATGATCTCTCCTGCTCTCGCCACTCTTTCCATTTGGCTGTTGACCCAGTGACTGTCTCTTCATCTTCCTTCACTGGACCCTTGTGTGATTTTTGCCTTTGCCCATGATGTTCCTTCTGCCTGGATTGCTCTCTCCCCTCTACCAGCTGCAGGTTCTGTACATTCTCCCTTTTCCTCCAGGCAGAGATGATGTCTCCCCAGCCCAAGTGCCATAATTCTAGAAAGCAGGCATCATACTGTATTGCAATTTATGCTTGAACCTATGTCTGCCTATGAGGTCATGAGCTCTCAGGGCCCAAGGACTCTGGCAGGTTTCTGTTTGCATATCCGTCATCTAGCACTTTACTTGCACTCAGAGGGCTCTTCATACATGCATATTGAGGGATAAATGAATAAATGAATGCTTTCATACTCAGAAACTGTTAGGAAGTTCATTTTGCTGTAACAGAACCCTCACTCTCATGGACATTTAAACACATAAGTTTTTTTTTCTCCCACATAAATAAGTCCAAGGCAGATCCTCTAGGTTGTGTGGTGATTCAATAAAGTCATCAAAGATCTAGGCTCCTTTTAGTTATCTGTTCTATCATGTCTACAAGGTGGTACTATTGTGGTCCAGTGTGGCTGCTGCAGCTCCAGCCATCACATCTAATTTTAGACAGAATCCAGGAGATGCTATGAAGGAGGTGCTTCCTCCCTTTAAGACTTTCCAGAAATTGTGCAAGTACTTAAGTTTATATCTGACTGGCTGAAATGTGATAACCTGGCCACATCTATCTGTAAGGGAGGCTGAACTTTTCTTAGAGGGGTATGGAAGTGGATGGCTGGTGTGGCAGACAGAATAGTGCCCCCTGGAGATGTCCATATCCTAATCTCTGCAACCTGTGAATATACTGTGCTACACGGCAAAGGGGCATTTAAGGTTGTAAAAGGAATTAAGGTTAATTGTCTGACCTTGAGATGAGATTACCATCAATTAATCACAAGATCCTTAAGGCCTAAGGTAATCACAAAGATCCTTAAATGTGGGAGAGGTGGGCACCCACAGAATCAGAGTGATACGATGTGATGTGATGTGATGTGAGACCGACGCTCCCAGCTGTCTCTGGCTGTGAAGATAGAGGAAGGGGCCATGAGGCAAATAATTCTGGTGACTTCTAGAAGCTGGAAAAGGTCAGAATATGGTTTCTTACCTACTACTGTCAGAAAGGAACCATCCCTGCCAACACCTTGATTTTCGCCCAGTGAGAACCATTTCAGACATCTGACCTCCAGAATGGTAAGATAATACATTTGTGTTTTAAGCAGCAGTAGAAAACTATCACAAGGGGATAGGCAGCTAGTGATTTCTGCTGCACCCATCTTTCCAGGATGCATCTCAGATGTAACACATTGATTAGTTTGGACAGGGGTGGGGTTGGGGGAGCTTTTTAGAGGGAAACTAAAAAAGAAAAAAAAAACAGTCTATGTCAGAGGTCAGCAAGCTTTTTCCATCAAAGGCCAGAGCATAAATATTTTAGGCTATGTGGGCCAACAGACAAAACTAAAGCTATTGTGCAGGTACTTACATAACCAGTTAAAATGCAAACATTTCAACATGTCAAAACCCTTTTCAGTTGATGAGCTGTGCAAAAATTGGCAGTGAACTGGATTTGGCTTTTGGGCTGTATTTTTCTGAACTTTGATCTGTGTTGTCCCCATGAAGCATTTGAATTTTTTTTTTTTGTAAAAATTTCAAAGAATGAAATATAAAAGAGGGGAAAGAAAAGTGGAAATCCTCTTTCACAGCTCTTCTTCCTCAAATTTTACCTGTTTAATAGGGCTTCTCAGCCTTGGCACTGTTGACATTTTGGGCTGGATCAGTCTTTGTTGTGGGGCTGTCCTGTGCACTGTGGGACAGGTAGCAGCACTCTTGGGCTCTGTCCACTTGACGTCAGTAACACTGCCCTGCCCCCTGAGTTGTGACAGCCCAAAGTGTCTCCTGGGAGGCAATATCACCCTGCTTGAGAACTGCCCTGCTCCTGTATAGGGAACTACTCAATAGTTGGGGCACATCCTTGGGCATCTCTCTCTCTCTCTGATTCTTTGTCTCTGTGTTTATTTATAATTCCTTCCTTCTTTCCTCCCTCCCTCAGTCCTTTTCTCCTTCTTCTCCTCCTCCCTTTTTTAAAAAATAGCATTATACTGTACAATTTTATCCTGCCACTTACTTAAAAAAACCTTTTTATTGAAGTTTGATATACATACATAAAAGTGCACAAATTAAGAGTATGGGTTATGAATTTTAGCATACTAATTACACCAATGAACTAGCACTTAGATTTTTTAAAAGTTAGTCCTCGTCAATGTTAATAATATATTTTATGAGTTATATATCATTTATATGATATTATTTAATGAGGTATACAGGACCCAGCACAAATAACACCCCTTTTTATTACAAAATCATAAGCATGTAATTCTGTAACAATAATATCACACTGAAGCACACCATATGACATTTTAGGTAAAATGTTCAAATTAAAACTATAAATTATTATACCCATTTATTACCCTATACTCAAGCAGGCATTACTTCTGTCAGACCCTGTATGTAAAATATGATTTGTAAATATAAAAAATGTATATTTATTATATTATATATAAAAATGTAACAATATATAGTGCATTTCTGTATCACCATGTGATATAGAAATCTTCCTCATCTTTGTTTCAGGATGTCTGGAATGGGATTCCATCTTTATTTCTCTAGGGATGACCTGAACCTAAGCCAGTCACCACAGTGCATTCCCTCAGACCAAGTAATTTGTTCCAGAATAGACACTTGTCTCAAAGAAAGCCAGAGAGTGGGGAAAGAGATGCTTATTCTTCCTCACTGGACTTAAAGAAGAGTTAATGTGATGTTGGAGCTTAGGTAGCCAACTTGTAGTGGGGACACTAGGACCCCTTGGGTGAAGCAGAAGTTAGACATAGAGAGAGAAGACTGGATCCTGGTGGCATCTTTTGAGGCCTGATTAAAACATACCTGAAGCTATTGCCCAGCAGTGGTCAAGTCAGCATCCTGGCTGGTGAGGAAGGAGCTCAGCCAGCCAGTGTGATGTCTTTTTATTCCTCATCCTTTTATACCTCATGCCATCCTAATCAGACTGCAGGAAAATTTCCTATGAACACAATGAAACACACACACTATTTTTAGTTAGGAAAGCTACTTTGCATGAAGTTTTTTTGTTTTTGTTTTTGTTTTTTAAATTTTTTATCAGTATTTTTTTAAATTGTTGATCTTGTACAGTTTTCTGTCTTTTACTCCCATCCCAGCCCACCACCCCACATCTCCCCACCTCCCTCCCATTTCCACCCCCCATAGTTTTTGTCCATGTGTCCTTTATACTTGTTGTTCTAAACCCTTCCCCTTTTCCCCTGAAATTCCCTCCCCTTCATGAAGTTTTAAAGAAATGTGGTGCATTACTTTTTTATTGCTGCTGTAACAAATGACCATAAATGTAGTGATTTAAAACAATACAAGTTTAATCTCTTATAGTTCTGGAGGTCAAGAGTCCATAATGGATCTTATACAGAGTAAAATCAAGGCATTGAAAGGGCTATTTCTTTCTGGAGGCTGTAGGGAAGTGTCTTAGTCTATTCAGGTGGCTTATAAACAACCGGAATTTATTGCTCACAGTTCTGGAGACTGGGAAGTCCAAGATCAAGGTGCCAACAGATTCAGCGTCTGGTGAGGACCTGCCTCCTTGTTCATAGATGTCAATTTCTCACTGCATCCTCACATGGTGGAAAGGGTGAAGGAGCTCTCTGGAGTCTCTTTTGTGAGGGCACTAAACCCATTCATGCGGCCCCCCTCTCATGACCTAATCACCTCCCAAAGGCCCCCATGGCTCTGCTCAGGGAAGCTGAGCTGCAGCTCCTTGGGGGTCCCCACCCCTGAGGCACTGGGCAGGGGCTTCCTGACCCACACAAACCAGAGGGGAGACCCTACCCTTTGAAACACCCCCTCAAGGTCCCTTCCCACAGCCCTTGCACTCTGGACTTGTGATGGGGAGATGGCATCTCTAATGACATTTCAATTGCTGGTGGGGTCATCCTTCTATTGTTTTGAACAACAGCTCCTGGTTTCTGCTGAGATGGCTTCTCTGTACTAATCTCCTTATCAAATGGCCATTTGTCACACCCTCAGTGCTGAGTGGGATGCTGCAACCCTGAGGTACAAGTTAGACCTTCAAGGAGAGATGGGGCACAGTCAGCGGGGAGTGTGAGCCTAGGATCCAGGGGAGTGGTCATGGTGGGGCCCTGGATCCAGGGCATCAGCATGGAGATGGCTCCCAGAGTGGTGAACATGGCCTCTTGCTCTGCTCCTGTCTCCGCATCCCCCGGGCTGTGACTATTCTGAGTCACTGGCCCCCCACAGTAGATACAGGTATAACCTGGAAGCTTCATAGTGATTCACTGAATGAATGAATCAGATGAATATCTAGGGGCCAGGCTTGGCTCCCTCGAAGAGTGGGGTTACTATGTGGCCATCTGTGCATGTCTGATGGGATCCAGGCAGCCCTGCCAGAGCAGTCTGCAAGGAACTAACCCTCCCCTTTGCTTTTATTCCTGCCCCTTAAATCATTAAGCAAATACATCTCAATTTTGATTTTGACCAAGTTCAACAAGAGTGGGAAGAGAGCTGATGAGGAGGGACATCCATCAGGCTGTCACTTTTGATAAATGGCTCTTTCTGAGAGCTGGCATCTGGGGGTTTCTTCCTGCCAACGTGGCTCTGTCAGTGGAGCTGGCCAGGCACCCGTGTCTGGACTGCACTCGGTTATGCCATTACTTCCAATGGCTCCCTGTCGCCTTTTCCAAAGAAAGTTTTTTTCTAATAATTTTGATAATATATACATAACATAAAATGTATCATTTTCACCTCTTTTAAATGTACAGTTCAGTAGCATTAACTCCATTTACAATGTTGTGCAATAACTACCACCACTACCACCACCATCCATTTCACAACTTTCTTAACTTTCCAAACAAAAAATATGTACGAGGAACCTAATCAACAAAACAAACAAACAAGCAAAGTATAACCAAAGACACTGAAATAGAGAACAGGCTGACAGTGACCAGAGGGGAGAGGAGACGGAATTTCAGGAGAAAAGTGTGAAAGGTTTACAGGAACAAGTATAAAGGACACACGGACAAAAACAAGGGGGGTGGAAATGGAAGGGAGGTGGGGAGGGCTGAGGGGCTGGGCTGGGCTGGGGGTAAAAGGCAGAAAACTGTACTTCAACAACAATTAAAATAAAATTTAAAAGAATTCTGTACCCATTAAACACCAACTCCCCATTCCCCCTTCCCCAGCTCCTGGAAACCCCCATCGTACTTTCTGTCTCTATTACTTTGCCTAGTCGGGGTGCTTCGTATAGGCGGAAGCATGCAGTGTTTGTCTCTTTGGTTCTGGCTTAGTCCACTAGCACAGGAGTTTAACCATGTATTTTCCAGAGAGCCCATATTTCTTCATTCTCTGATTCTCTGCTCGCCTTTGACTCTGACCCCCCTGTGCAAATCACTGTGCCACCCCCCACCCCACTGGAGATCTGGCTCTCAATTTCTATTAAAATTATCACCTTTTGACTTCCCCCTGAAATATATCTCAAATCTGTCTTTTCTTCTTTTCTCCACATCTCTCCTTCCTCTTTTGCTTGGACTGATATTGTAATGTCCTAACCAGCCACCTTGTGTCCAGCCAGGCTTGGTTATCATTGGATGGTCCTGCTCTGTTGGACCCACCTCCTTCATTGGCTCCCACTGCTCATAGTCCCAAGTCCCAAGCCAGGTGTTCAACATCCATAACAGCCTGTTTCCAACTGGCCCTTTCTGTTTTGTGTCCCGTCAAATCTCCTTTATGATTCTTTAGGTTCCAGCCACACGAAACTATCTGCTGGTGTTGGAACATGCCAGCATCTCAGGCTGCTCCATTTTCACATTTGTTGTCACAGCCCCCTGGCATTCTCTCCCTTCTCTTATCCTTCTAGCTAATTCATCCTAAGGTCAGGCACAAAATGTCACCCGGAAGAGCAAACCTTCCTCCCAGTCCAGGCTCTTTGTTTATTTGTCTATTGTATTCTTGCCAAATTGGATCAGAAGGATTCGTTGCTGTCTCTGCAGTAGGTGAGGGAGACTATGGCAACTTGAGGGCAGTGATGCTTCTCTGAATAATGCACTTATAGATGAGATCATGGGCCTTGGAGTTCTTCATTCTTGACTTCAAATTCTAGGCCCTCTACTTGGCTGTATGTCAGAGGGGAAGTTCCATCTGCCCTGTGAGCTGTATTATTATTTTTTAAAAGCTGTATAGTGTGTTGCTGGATAAACTTTGAGGTGGTCCTTATGATTCCTGCCTCTTGGCTCATGATTGTGTGATGCCCTCCTCTTGAATGTGGAGGTAGGGGTGAGCACCTTGGACTTACTTCTAACTAGTAGAATGTAGCAAAGGTGATGGGATGCCATTCCTATGATTATGTTATGTTCTATAAAACCCCATCTTGCCAGGAAACATGCTCTCTCTCCATGGCTGTGTTGGAAGAAACAGATTGCTGTGGAGTAGGTGGCCGGGTTGGAGAAGCCCACGTGGCCAGGAATTGCAGACAGCCTTTAGGAGCTGATGGTGGCCACCAGCAAGAAACAGAAATCCTTGGCCCTGAAGCCACATGGAAATACATCATATCAACAACCTGAAGGAGCTTAGGAGAGATCCCAGTCGGCTCTCTGATGGGACCACAGACCCACTAATATCTGCATTGTGGCCTGGTGAGACCCTGAAGTACAGAACCCAGCTAAATTGTGCCCAGGCTCCTGATTGACAGAAACTGTAATATAATAAATGTGAGTTGTTTATAGCCTCCAAGTTTATGAGAATCTGTTAGATGGCAATAGATAGACAATGAGCATAACAGTACCTACCCTAGGCGGGCAATCCTTATCGTGATCGGTAAATGAAACAAAGCATCTTGAACAATACCACATGATAAATGTTAGATGTCATTGGGATTACTATTATCATATCCACCAGACCTTAACCTATAGTAAATAGTCCGAAAGACTGGTAGCTGGCTGAATGGATGAATGAATGAGTGAGTATCCTTCACCCAGTGCTAGATTCAGGAACCTGGCCCTTCTAGTCACCAGCTCATCTGGGTCTTGGAAAAACCAAAGATAAATGTGATTTATGTCTAGTTGGAACATTTTATTACCTCCTTGAAGCCAGGAGACTCCAGGAGAGAGAGTGTATTAATTTGTTAAACTTGTTTTCTCAAAGAGGTAAACTTCAGCCATGGTTCATAGAGATCCTCAGCTGGGAGTTTGGATAGCCACCTTGTTCAGAGTCCTATCTAACACCTCTGGGTATGTGTCCACCTCCTGGCCAGTACGAGCATCTTGCCTGTTTGGCTTTCCTGGGCCATCCATCCCAAGGGCCACAGCAGGCACTTGGCAGAAAACATGTAGGGGATCATCAGGATGTCTGAGAAGAATCTGCTCATTCAAAGACAGAAGTAAGAACAAAGTCAAACTGCAGGTGTTTGGTTGGTTATTTAGGCCTGCCTGTGGAGATAACTCTCTAATCTGTGACAGAGAAAGTGGGAGCATTCCCAAGGACTTGTTCTTGAGGCATTTTACCCCCTTCTGGTTTCATGATATCTTCTATAACCCAGGTGCTCCATACCGCCTCCATCTGGAGCTGCTGCCTCTCCGTGCCCCCAGCTCTGGACAGTTCCCAAATTCTGAGTGTTGGGATCCATTTTACTAGAACAGAATCAGGCAGGCATCTGTGTGGCGTCTTCTACGCTGAGCTAAACTGAAATCATGGCTGAATATGAAGTCCGTGTTACCTGCAAAGCCTAGAGGACAGGGCATCATGCCAGGAGTCCTGGCACAGGGAGAATACCATGTCAGTAACCCCTGTCATGCGCCCTGATAAAGACATTGATTCAAGGTAGGAAGTCATTTCTGAAAATTAAATATAGGAGGACAGATGACTCAAATTCTTCAACAGATGAAGGGCATGAAGGGAGAACTGTTAGGGATTGAAAGAGACTTAGGAGACACATCACCCAAATGTGATGTCTGGACTTTTTTTAGGACTCTGATTCATGAAAAACAGCTATTAAAATATATTTTCTGCCCTGGCTGACATGGCTAAGTTGGTTGGAACATCATCTCATAACCAAAAGGTTGCAGGTTTGGTTCCTGGCCAGGGCACATCCCTAGGTTGTAGGTTTGATCCCAGATCCGGGCATGTACAACCCCTGGTCTGGGCATGTATCGGAGGCAACCAATCGATGTTTCTGTCTCACATAGATGTTTCTCTCTCCCCTTTCTTCTCTCTAAAAGAAATGAAACAATATCTTCAGGCTAGAATAACAAATAATTTAATTTTAAAAAAGATATTTTTCAGGTCTGAACTCATTGAACATAGACTAGTATTTGATTTTATTTAAGAATCATTGTTGGTTGTGCTGGGGTGACAATGATATCACGGCTATGTATTAAAAAGCCCTTGTTAGGAGTACACATTGAAGCATTTATGGGTAGATAACATAATGTTTGGGATTTGCTTTAAAATACTCAAAGAAAACCAACCAACCAATCAACCAACCAACTAATCAAAGTGGGAAGGGCAGACACATGAAACAAGAATGCAGAAAATGGGTGTCATTTGGAGCCGGAGGATGGCTACATGGCGGTGTGGAAGTGTTTACTCTTCTGAGTGTGTATTTGACAATGTCCGTATAAATGTTAACAAATTAAACATCTGTCACCTCTTAGGAATTAAAGGCTGAGTCCTGGTGACTGCTGATTCCCAGACATTGGTGGGCTCAATGTTTCCATCTTTAAAATAGATGCAGTAACTCCTTCCCTTCCAAGGTCTATCTATTCAGGGACTTCCATGTACTCTACATGATACATGGTTTGTACACAGGATTGAAGTGCTCCAGTCCATGGAGCTCTTGGACTGGTGGGAGCGACAGAGGTTAAATAGACATTTGCCCAGGATGCATTTTATTTCAAACGTGCTCAGTGTTGCAAAGAAAAACCACACAATCCTGGGAGAGCTTGTAACAGGGAGATTTGACCTAGACCTAGACAAAGAGTATCACAAAGTCTATCCTGTTTTTCCTGACTTTTAAGCTGAGACTTGATGGGTAATGGCTTGGACAAGTGTCTGTTCATGTACATACTTTATGCATGTACATATGTGAGTGTGCATGCATATGTGTGCATACATATGTATACATATGTGCTTGCATGTTTTGGGAAGGCTAAGGAGAGAGAGAGTAACAGCTGTACAAAAGTAGGAGGCACATTCAGAGTTGGGGGATCAGTTGAAGGGGACCAGAGGATGGTGGGGAAGGAGGCTGAAGGCCCTGAGTCTCTTAGGTGGATGAGTGTTGATGCCAGGGTTCAGGGGAAGATATTTGGGACAGCTCTGGAGAGTTGCAGCACCTCGGGAATCCTGGGCTCATTTCTGAGCAACTAAATTTGAGTCTGATTGAAGTTAAGTGTCCCAGGCATGAGTCACAGTGCCCAGAGACCTTATTATATGCTTCATTTCAGCAGTTGGGGCTCTGAAACAGAAAAGCAGCTGGGATCGGTGTTGGATGTGCTGAATCTCCTTCTCAGCCCACATTTTGGAGCCTCAGCAACAGCTGTTATCTAGGGTGGGGGAGTGCTAATCTTCTGTTTCAAAGCCTCTTATTACCTTGGTGTTTGAGAATAAACTTCTTTTTGGCTTTTAGTTAACCTCAGAGGACTAGCAGATCTCTGTGCCAGAGGAGAGAGGTTTATGGGATCTGGGGTTCAACTCCCAGCCCTGCCACTAACTCACTCTGTGACCTTGGACAGGTTACCTGATTGTTTAGAGCCTCAGTTTCCTCATTTGTGGTTGGGAGGAGTTGGTGAGATAAACAAAGCCCATGGCATGCACAGTCATCATGAGTTATTATTGTTAATATTAATCAATTATTACTAATAGTCATTATTCAACTCCAGGATTTGGACCTCAGCCGTAGGTGGAGTCAAGGGTTTGGATCTTGATTTGCCTTCTTGAGCCAAGACCAGATATTAGAGTAGGAGAGAAAGGCAAGGAAACTAATGCATATTTTGGAGTCTATAAAACATTCCATTTTCCTTGTAGAAAATTTGGGAAATAGAAGATAAAGGAGAAAAGAATAATCATGCTTAGTCATCTCACCAGGAGAGGAACAGCACTAACATTTTAGTGAATTGACTCCTGCATCTTTCTCTTTTTAACGTGGAATTAATCACAGTCTTTAGTTATGACATAATTTCAGCATTGGTTCAGTTGTGGCCTGTTTTGTCCATCTGTCATCAGTCTATTCACTAAAGGGAGCTATTAAAAATGTCCTTTTTTGAAGATCAAAAGAAGTTGATTATTAACAATTTCACATGATTTATCATCACTTAGTTTTGATTAGGTAATAAGAACCCATGAACGCACCACCCCAGGCAAAAGCCATGTTCTTACAGTAAGCTCTACTTAACTATACGGTTCCTCTCCCTGTCCCATCCTTCGTGCCCCTGCTCAACCCGGTGGGCACCTACCATTGGGGACCAGTGTCCACCGTTCCATTGCTTGATTTTCTCTTATTTAAAAAAATCTGTATGTATTTCTACAAAGCATATATATTTTCCCAGTTTTATCTATACACATATATAATTCTCTTTCAAAAGAAAATTGAAATCATACCCTATATAGTTTTTTGTCTTGATTAAAAATACTTTCTTTCAAACAGTCCCCCTTCTCATTAAAAAGTATCTGGAAATATAAGATGTAATGTTTGCATAAAATTCTATATTTTGGTTGGACCATGATTTACTTATAATTTCCCACTCCAGTTGGGCATTTTTGATTTTTTCTTTTGCAAATAATATTGTATAAACTTTTAAGGATTTTCAATGTATTTTATTAAATCGTTTTTAAGAAAGACTGTAAAAAATCACTCCCTGCCTCCCCCAGTGTTCCTCACCCCCAACAAGTCTTTTTAAAAATGTTGTCAATTACACCATTAAAGTCCTAGAGGATAACATAGGCAGGAAAATCTCAGATATTTCACGCAGCAATATTTTTACTGATATGTCCCCTAAAGCAAGGGACATAAAGGAAAGAATAAACAAATGGGATCTCATCAAAATAAAAAGCTTCTGCACAACTAAAGAAAACAGTATTAAAATAAAAAGAGAACCAACTGTATGGGAAAACATATTTGACAATGATACCTCAGACAAGGGATTAATCTCCAAAATATATAAAGAACTTACAAGACTATTCTAAGAAGACAAGCAATCCAATTAAAAAATGGACAAAGGATTTGAACAGACACTTCTCCAAGGAGGACATACAGAGGATCTAGAGACACATGAAAAGATGCTCGATATCTCTAGCTATCAGAGAGATGCAAATTAAAACTACAATGAGACACCACTTGACACCAGTCAGAATGGCCTTCATAAACAAAGCAACAAACAGCAAGTGTTGGAGAGGTTGTGGAGAAAAGGGGACCCTAGTGCACTGTTGGTGGGATTGCAGACTGGTACAACCACTATGGAAAACAGTATGGAATTTTCTAAGAAAACTAAAAATGGACATACCTTTTGACCCAGCAATTCCACTGCTGGGATTATATCCCAAGAACCCTGAAACACCAATCCAAAAGAACCTATGCACCCCTATGTTCATAGCAGCACAATTTACAATAGCCAAGTGCTGGAAGCAACCTAAGTGCCCATCAGTTAATGAATGGATCAAAAAACTGTGGTGCATTTACACAATGGAATTCTATGCAGCAGAAAGAAAGAAGGAGCTCCTACCCTTTGCGACAGCATGGATGAAATTGGAGAGCATCATGCTAAGCGAAATAAGCCAGGCAGTGAAAGACAAATACCATATGATCTCACCTTTAACAGGAACCTAATCAACAAAACAAACTAACAAGTATAATATAAACAAAGACACTGAATTTGAGAACAGTCTGACAGTGACCAGAGGGGGAGGGGAGGGAATTTCAGGGGAAAAGGGGAACGGTTTAGAGCAACAAGTATAAAGGACACATGGACAAAAACTATGGGGGGTAGAAATGGGAGGAAAGTGGGGAGGGCTGGGGTGGTGGGCTGGAGGCGGGGTAAAAGACAGAAAACTGTACAATATCAACAATTAAAAAATACTGATAAAAAAATAACAAAAAGAAAATGTTGTCAATTTGATATGATAAAAATGGTATTAAATGTATTTTCATATGTTTATTGCCTATTTATATTTTTTTCTGTGAATTTTCCATTCAGGTTTGTAGCTCTTTTTTTTTTTTTTTTTTTTTAATTGGGGCATTAATGTTCTTACTGGTTTGTAAAGAGTTCTTTGTATATTGAAGAAGATAGTCCTAATTTGTCATAGTGGTTGTGAATATTTTCCAGGTTTGTCATTTGCCTTTTGATTTTGTTTATGATTGTTTTAAAATAGAGATGTTTTTAATTTTAGTTTATTCAGTCTCTTTCTTGGTGATTTGTTGCCCATTGATTTGTGCTTAGAAAAGCCTTTACTATCTTAACATCAACTAAAGTTTATCTAGATTTTCTGCAAGTTTTTATAGTCAGTAAATTTACATTTTAAATTCTAAATACATATAGAATTCATTTTGATGTATGCCTGAGGATCTAACTTGATTATATTCCCACAAATAACCAATTTTTCAGAAACCAGTTTATGAGCAGTTTTTCTTATTCCGCTGGTTTATGAGGCCTCCTTTAGCATATGATGAATGTTTCTGTTTACACTCTGGTGTGGTTCAGAGATGTCCACGCTGTGACTGTTTGTCCATCAAGCTTTGTACCTCTTATGTACTCAAACAGCTGCAGCCTTGTGGTAGGTTTTGCACTGTGTTTCTTAAGCATTCTTGGCTATTTCTTAATCCAGGGAATTTCAGAATAATTTTATCACTCTTCCCTAAAAATGATTGGAATTTTGATTGTGACTGTCTTAAGCTTTTAAGTTAATTTGGAAAGAATTAGTCTTCCCATCTAGGCAAGCTTGTATAGGTCCCATCAATTTTTGTTCTCTGTCTCTCTCTCTTGTTTTTGTTGCTATTGGGAATGGAATCCCTACAGGTTCATGTTCTGGCTGGAAACAGAATGCACTCTACAGTTGGGTAATTCAAAAAGAGTTTATAAATGGACTGTTTACTAAGGTGTGGGAGAGGGAGACTGTAGGAAAATGGTAAGTTATTGGAGAGTTCTCCGGGGCTAATAACGGGGAGGCTGTTAACACCCATGGGCTGCAGAGGCAAGAACAGGGAGCAGAGGCCAGAACCTTGAAGAATGTTGCACACAGGGCCTCCTGGACTTGCAGGCTTCCAAGCCATCTGGGAACCTTTGTTTGGGATTGGGAGGGAAGGGAGTTGGGGAATAAATACCCAGGGCTCTCCCCACACTCTGATATCCTGCTGGTGTTCTCCATTTCTTAAACCCACCTGGAAGCTGGTCAGTTGGGGCCCACTGATGTAGTCCTCACAGGTCAGCCTTATGGATGGATGAAGTGTGGAGAGCAGGTGTAAGAGACAAATGGAGGATATTCACCCAGCAACCTTGCCTTACTCTATATTCTTCCCCCATTATAATACCATCTAGTATTTGTCAGCATATCCAGGAACAATTGATGTTTATATCTTTATTCCACTATCAAAACATTTTTCTAAATACTTGCTCTCTTGGTAAGCATTTTCTAAGAATTTTCAGTTGATTCCCTTGGGTATTCCAAGTGTATAGCTGTATGATCAAGTAATTATTTTTCTCTTCCTGCTTCAAATGGTTGTGCCTCTTATTTTATTTTCTGTTCTATTGCAGGAGCCAAGCTGGGTTTAAAGAGGCCCTTTTAAGTGCCTTAATTTCAGCTCTTGAGAGTCATGTAAAAATCTGTGGGTTGGTCTCTCTCTTTCCTCTTCCGCCAGTCCCTCTTTTTCCCCTCCTTCCCTCCAACCATCTATTCAATATATATATATATATATATATATATATATATATATATATATATATATATATATATATATATATTAAGTGCTAACCACATTCAAGCAGTGGACAATTCAGAGAGACAATAAGCAGATAAACAAACAAAATGAGCAATAAAAATAACAGAGCAGCATTTCTAAAACTTTTTGAACTCATCCCACAGTAAGAATTTGATTTGACAATGTGTCCCAGCATACACCAATGCACTGAAACAAAAGTTTCATTAAACCCTTACTACACGTGATGCAACACATTCAATATGCTTTGATGTTTTCTATTCTAATTCACTTTATAAGGAAATAAATGAAAATGGTTGCCACTCACTCAAATGATTGCATGCCCCATTCCTGGGTGCCAACTTGCAATTTCAAAAATACTGAAATGTACTGTGCTGAGAAGTAAAATGGAAAAGAATAACTGGGTTGCAACTTTAGTCAGATGGGCTGGGAAGACACCTTTGTGGAAGAACCTCTATTACAAGGACACCTACCTGTTTGATGATTAGGGTTGCATATGGTGTGGGTAGAAAGAAGGACTCATGCAGAGGAAAGAGCAGATGGAAACAACCTTGTCTTTCTTGAGTTACAGGGGGATGGCCAAAGAGGCTGGAGCATTACTGTGGAATGAGAGAGTAAACTGAGATGAAGTGAAGCTGAACAGGGGTGAAGACTTTTGTAACAGGAGCAAGGAATCTGTATATGCATGTGTTGCTTTAAAAAAATGACAACAAATGATGTTTTAGTTTTCCATGGCCATAAAACAAATTACCACAAACATAGCAGCTTGAAACATCACAGATTTATTACCTCATTGTGGTATCACAGCACCTCCCATGGGCCAGAAATTTGGGTATGGGTTATGTGGGTACTCTGTTCAGGGTCTCATCAGGCTGAAATCTAGGTGTCCACCAGGGCTATGATCTCATGTGAGTCTCTGGGTCTTCCTCAAAGCCCCTTCAGTTGGAAGAGTTTATTTCTTTGCGGGCAAATGACTGAGAATCTAATTTTCTTGTTTGGTGTTGGTTGGAGACAACTCTCTAGAGGCCACCCACAGTTCCTTGCCACATAGCCTCCATGTAGTTCACACTACACCTATTTCCCTTCTTCCAGGCCAGCTGAGGGGAATATTTCTGACTTCCTTATTTTAAAGCATTAACCTGATTAAGTAGGGCCTTCCCCAGGATGATCTCTCTTTTGATGAACTCAAAGTCAACTAATTAGTAACCATAAGGGGGAGAGTAACCACAAGGGCATGTGCACTTGGGGAGGGCCTGACTCTTGGAGGCCATCGGAAAATTCTGCCCACCAAAAATGGGCAGGGCAGAAAATCAGAAACTTTGAAGTAAATGAAGTCATCAAAGGTTTTATTCCAAGAGCAACTCCATGTATTACAGAACTTAGAGTGAGCCCTCTGGGAACACAGAATTTTATCAAATAATTTGGGAATTCTTTTACTTGCAACTAAAAGCATTTTAACTTACAACTTGCATTTGAAATTCATGTCCCCTTTTATTCATTCATTCATCATGCATCCAGTAAATATTTATTGTGCATTTAATACATGATCAGTCTTGCCCTAAGGGCAGGGGATTACATAGTGAATTCAGTCTTAAACAAACAGAAACAGACCCATTGGTGATGGGAGGCAGGTATTAATCAAGTATCAATGGGCATTCACCACCGAGAGAAGTGCTGTGAAGGTGGAGTATACCTCCAAGGTATGTGTTGTGGGGATTAGTCGTGTGAACAGGTCAGACGAGTTTCCCCAGGGAAGTCACATTTGACATGAGGGCTAAGAGAACAGCAGGGATTCGTTTCATAGGCAGAGAAGGAGTGTGTTTCAGGCTCACTGATGTCTGAGGATAGGAGCCAATGGATGCCCAGCTGAAGTAAAAGAGTACATTCACCTTGCCTCTCCCTTTTTTGTTTTATTCAGGTCCTCAACGTATTGGATGATGCCTATATGCATTGTTGAGTGTGACCTTACTTATGCAGTCTACTGATTCAAATACTAACCTCTTCCAGAAACAGCCTCACAGACATACCCAGAAGTGCTTTACCAGCTATCTGGCACCCCTTAGCCCTGTCAAATTAACACATAAAATTAACCATCACAGAGGGACAGTGGAGGGGACATTGGCAGGGCTGGTTCCTAGAGTCCTGGGTATCACACCACAGCCTTTGGACTTTATCCCAAGACCTGTGGCAACTGTTTAAGCAGTGGGATAATGGGGTCAGATTTGCATTTTAGAAAGATCACTGCACTGGCACCATTTGGGTTGAAAACTGTCACAAGTTTTGTAGAAGAGTGACCATTCTGAAATCATAGCTGGGCAGTGAGCCCTTTCCCCTCCCCTCTGTGAGGCCCTGATTGGAGCTCTGTGGGCTAATGTGCTTAACTTGGCTGCTTATTTAGATGCAGTGAATTAGGCTTGATTTGGTGCAGATTCCTCCTTCTCTCCTCTGTTCGCCTCTACAGCTTCCATTTGAGGAGAAAGGTGGCATCTTTTCTGCCGCTCAGTGTTTGAATGCATGTTCTGAAATCAAGATGGACTGTAGGCAGGATGGAAGTCTAGTGGGGTGTGGAAGAATCTGAAATATTCTGCAGCCTTAAACTGCAGTCTGCACTCCATAGTGGGAGTGGGTTATGTCACTGTTCTGTTCCACTCAAGTATGGTTTCTGAGGGATTTTTCTCCCTCATGAACTGCCTCTCTGGGCATCTGGGACTCTGCTTCCTGCTTGAGGGGGGGGTGGTGGTAAGTGAAACCTATGAATGTCCCTCACCGTTGGAACTTTGGATAAGGCTGTGCAGAATGTTAAGATGGGGTGGACATAATTTCTGCTGGATAGTCCACAGGCAGCAAGCAGGAGGAAGCAGGAAGAATGCCCTCCACAGACAGCACACACAACAGCTGGAGTGGTTTTTAATAGCATAGGGAAGTGTGACAAGTCCATTTAAATGGCCATTGCTGGGCAGGAAGCATTGCCCTGGCCTTCCTGTGCATCCCTGAGGATGGAGGGACAGAGTTCATTGTCTCACCACACAGACATCTCTCTATGGGGCCCTCCCCCAAGTCTAGTGCCCTCAGACATCCCATTGGCCTTCCTCTAGGTGGTGTCTCATCCCCTCCCTATTTTCTTCCAACTATAGTGATCCTCTCCAATTTGTTTTTACAGACTTTTATGTCTTAAGAGGCTTTTCCTTTCTCAAAAAAAAAAAAAATTCTCTCTTAAAAACCAAAAGTTTGGAGCTTCCAAATGATTGATTCTGGTGTAGCATCATGAATATTCCTTGAAAGTGAAAAAAAGGAACTTTTTTGCTCTGTGTAGTCACCCAACAAATATTTATGGAGGGCTTATGTGCCAGCTGTGTTCTAGGTACCAGGGATAGAGCAGGGAATAAAACAGACATCCCTTCCCTCCTGAAGCCTTTCTCCCAGTCAGAGCTGATAGAAAAATGTGCATGTCTCCTTGACCAGGGGATGTCCCCCACTGTGGAGATGTGGGGCAGGAAGGCACAAGTATGACTATTGAGTGATGCCATCTTTCTTCACTCCAATGAAATATTTCTTGAAAAGCAACTAGAACAGCACAGTCTTCAATTCTTGCATGTCTTCCAGGAGAAAGGTCAGTTTCTGTCACTTGTCACTCAAGGTATTCAATGTGTCTTCCACTTGCATGTTCTTTTCTCCACTCTTTCCCTTCAGGAGCTCTATGCTCCTGTCCATCCAGCCTATTTACGGACCTCTTTCCACATATGGAGTGTGCTTTCCTGTCTCGGGGCCTTTGCTCCAGCCATGCCCTCTCCTTTCCTTGACTTCCAAATTTAATTCATTTTTCAAAACCCAACTGAAAGTACTTAAATGTAGTACAAAGTGAGTTAGATATTCCTGGTTTCAGATCCTGGCTCAGCCATAATTGTGGCCAATCCCTTGACCTCTCTGAGCCTTGATTTTCTCATCTCTATACTGGGTTGGTATGAAGACTAAGTGGGCTAACACAGCAAAGTCCTGATTACATGGCAAGCTCTCATTCAGTGTGAACAGTCATTATTTTCCCTTGTGATAATACTTTTGGGGGATGTTGGGATGGGGTAATATTTTGTGTGTGTGAGATGAATATGAATATTTTTGGGCCAGAGGATGGACTGCAGTAGGCAAAAAAATGGCTTAATATATGTCAGCATGCTAATTCTTGGAAAGTATGACTATGTTGTAAGCAACTTGTATTGTTTAAAGACACTAAGTTTGTGGTAATTTGTACAGCAGCAATAGAAAATTAATAGGCAGCCATCTTCAGTGATTCATGCTCTTCCTTTGGTAAACTTGAAAGATTCCACTGAGGTTATTACTATCTGTTCAATATTTCTAGTTAGCATGAAAGTCACAGACAGTTTCCTTAGCTACTGTTTGCCACCTAGACACACAGTAATTTTTTCTCTCTCTATATTTAAGTGCATGCACTTAAATTGCATGGTAGTCTGCATTTATTATAGAGCTGTCACACCCTGACAACCTGATACAGCCCAAAGGTCAAAGGACTGGGCTCAGGATCCACATAGATCCGGGTTTGAATCCTGGGCAACCACTGTGAGAACTTAGGGAAGTGACTACCCATCTCTAATCTTTAGTATACTCATCTATGAATTAGCAACACTAATTCAGGGTTATCATAAGGAGCATAGGGAATCATGTGTGTAAAATTCTCAGCACTATTCCTGTCTTATAGTAAATACTCAGTGTGGTTATTATTATTATTTTCATTAATTATTCTTGTTATTCTGATGTGTTATGGGCTTGTGAGTGTTGTAGGATAATTTCTGGGTTTTTAGGGACTGTGGATGCTATAGTCCTAAGAAACCCAAACTCTCGCTCATGGATTACTGTTGCACAGAGCACACATGGGGGCAGATTTGTTGTGGAGGAATAGATTACAGTGGGAGGGACAAGATGACACCCAATCAATTTTAGAGTAGGAGTGAGGTAATCTGATGTAATAGTTAACTGGGAGTCCTTACCATGTGCCTGGAACTTGCTAAGGGCTGTGCATAGATTTGCTGATCGATTGCTTCTAATGGTTCAGAAGAGTGGGAATTAGCAACTGACTCCATGTGAGAGAGAAGAGATCAAGACCAAGGAAGCTAAGCACCAGTTGTAGCATCTAATTACACACCTAGACAGCCTTGTCTCCTAGGGCATCACATTCTTGGGAAGGATCTAGGAGTCCCAGTAGCTTCGCTGTGAGCAAATGCTAGAATGTCCCAAGGAGAGGTGCAACCCACTTAGGACAAATTTTCAATAGCTTTTCAGTTGAAACAACTAGGCTCACTTGCTGGGAGGAAGGTGGAGTGGTGCCGGCAGTGCCTTCCTGGTGACAGCTCTGGATAAAGTCACTCAGGAGAGTTTTGAGATGAGGCTGCCCTAGGGAGTGTGCAGAAGAAAGGCTGTGCTATTGATGTTTCCCATTACAACACTTACAGTTTCTCCATTTCTGGTTTCTGAGTCTCAGGAGTCCTCAGTACAGCTGCCAAATTGCTTCATGCTCCAGAAAGTGGGGTGCCTCTTAAGTAAGGAAAAAATTGGCATTTTCTCCCAACAGCCTCAACGGTTAGGGCGTCTTATAATATTAACAAGGCTTCCATAGCATTCCTCAAAGAACATCGTGCTTCTTTTCTTTCAGAGAAAAGGCTTTGTTCTTCCTCTCCTCTTTCCTATCAAAAGGGCCATGTCTTCTTGACCTTCTGCATTGGTGTGGGGATGAGGCATCCAGTACAGTATCCGCAACATCTATGCAGCTATTTAAATATAAATTAATTAAGATAATGTGTCTTGGCTAGGTGGCTCTATTGGTTGGAGTGTCATCACATACACCAAATGGTTGTGGGTTTGATTCCCAATCAGGGCATGTACCTAGGTTGTGGGCTTGATCCCTCGTTGGGGAGTGTATGGGAGGTAACTGATGGATGTTTCTCTCTCTCTGTCTCTCTGAAAGCAATAAACATATCCATGGGTGAGGGTTAAAAATATAATATAAAATAAAAATTCAGCTTCTCTGTCGCAGTAGCCATATCTCAAATATCCATTTGCCACTGCAGCTAACCATAGAACACGTAACTTGTGGCCACCATGTAGGATTGCACAGATATAGAACCTGTCCATCCTTGCAGAAAGTTCCATTGGGTAGCTCTGGTCTAGGACATTGATTGATTAATTGATTGATTGATTGATTCATTCCTTCAGCTCTTATTGACTGAGCACCTGCTATGCACCAGACATGTCTCAGGTTCTGGGAAGTAAGTGGTCACCAAGAAAAGCAAATGTCCTCCCTCATGGAGTGAACTCTATGGTGGGTGAGATAATCAGCAGAAAAATAGTTGCACAATGTAAAGAGCCCAGAAGGAGAGTGGAAAAGGTGAACTGATGGACAGTGATGGTGAGTAGAGGGGTAATAGATAGTCATTGAGGAAGGTAAACACAAGGTGAGTGTTGGTATTGGCCTTCCAGTCCCCTTCTGCCCTGTGTCCCTAAAAGCTTATTACTTCAGCCCACTCTCTGAATCCTTCAGTTGGGTGGTGACTGCTCAGAATGCAGGGGAGTGAAGAAGGACATCCTGAGAATGGCTGTCTCCTCTCTGTGTGGGATTGTGCAACATCTAGTGATGAGATAAAGAGAACTTCCTGATGCACTCCCTGATGCATACATGCCATAAAAACAAACAAACAAAAACAAAAAATAAGAAAAAAACAAGGGTGATCACTCGATTGACAACAGGCTGGGAAGGGCAGGGTGTCAGGTCTTCTTGGGGTAGAGGGAAGAGAGAGTATTACCATGAAGGGGTCTCTATTCCAAAGCACAGGCTCCTCTCCAGTTACCACTCTGTTGCTAAGAAATTGGAGTCCAGCTTTGCATTTGACCTACTTATACTCTCCAATACCGAGGATTGATATTTTTCTCTTTATGGACTTGCCTAAAGCAAAAGGCAATGTCAGTGATTTGTCATTGATGAGGGGAGATTTGTTACCACTGACCAACAGAATGATAGGTTACAGTGGAAATCTGTCTGCTTCCACTTATGGGTAGGAGCCTGTAGGAGAGTTGGCCAGTTGTTGGGCCACCCCAGGCATAGTGTCTCCCATCATTGCTTTATGGGTTGGTGCCCTGCTTCCAGAAATCTTAGCTAGAGGTGACAAATGGACCCCTACCATGGCTTCACCTAGTATTTTCACTTGAGTCAATTTGATCGTGTCTCAGAATGCTGAAATTTGAAAGGGCCTCTGTCTGCTTATTCACCATCAGTCCAAGTGGAGAATTACTGCTTGGATCTTGAGGATGAAATTGGCAAATGGCTGGATATAATGTGGCAGGAAAAGTTTGGGGTAGCCTGTTGCAATCATAATCTCTGGTTGCATTTGACAGAAGGGAATTACAGAGCCAGTTGGGGCTGAGGTTGTACATTTCGGGCAAGGAATATGGGTTCTAGGGTAATAACTCATGCCTGTTCTTCATCCTTGGTGGAAACTGTTATTTTCTACATTTCATGACTTTGATTTGTTGTGTGTTGACCATATGCCAGGTTGTATGTCTCAGTCCTCATAACAAACCTACAATCTTGGCCCTGTTCTTTGTGCCCATTGTACAAGTGAGTGAGCCGGAGGTTGGACATTGGAGAGAGTGCCTAGTTTACACAGTGACTGAGCCACGGAGCTGGGATTCCAGTCTTGGAGTTCAGCTCCAGAACCAACTCTCCTAATTGAGATGGAATGTCTTCAGCAGAAAACACCTAAGAGAAGGGGCCTTTGCTCGGAGTCTTGGCAGGCAATAGTACCTCGCTAGAATTTAATACCACTGTTTTCATTGCTTTTATTTGTACTTGAAATGATATGGGTTTTCTATGTAGAGCAGTGCTAAAATTTTCCTCTAAAAGCCAATGAATTTTATGTAAAAAAGTGATTTTATTTAAATAAAAATATAAAGTAATTGCACATGTGGTGTGGATGTGGCAAAAATAGTGGCAGTGGCATGAGGATGGCCACATCTTTAATTAAGCCTGAGTTACAGGGTCATTGTTATTTACAAGGGCAAAGCACATCACAGATGGGCCTTCTGGACATTCAGAAAGCAAAATGCCAAGTGCTCCTGTGTGTGTGTGTAGACCACTGTGGCCGAGCTGAGAGGTGGAATGCACTGATGGTGGCAGATAGGGGGTTTCTTTGAAACATCTTAGAAAAGGGAGGCTTGATTTCAGTAAAGCAGGGCAGAGACAAATTTTAACTCTTCCTGGGACGCACTTGTACACCTCCTTTAAGGAGAGTTGACATAAGGCCTTCTTCACTCTGTTCCAGCCACTTCATGCTCATCATCTCATTGAATCCTTGAAATAACCCCCTAGACACTTGGGGTTCCCATTTTGTAGGTGAGGATCCTGGGCTCTGGAAATGTGAGTCATGGGTATTAGTCACACAATTATGGGTGATGGAGCCAGGATTTACATGTAGAGAGCCTGACTCCAGAGCTCCTCCTCTTAACCTCTCCATCAGTGGTCCTCAGTATTTTTTTTTTGGCACCAAAGACCAGTTTTGTGGAAGACAGTTTTTCCACAGATGGGGCAGGGGTACTGTGAGCGAAGCTGCACTTGTTTTCCCTGCTGCTCACCTCCAGCCACACGGCCCAGTTCCTAACAGGCCAGAGACCGGTACCGGACCATGGCCTGGGGGCTGGGGACCCCTGCTCTACATCATAGTTAATCATGAGAGTTGCTTATACATATCCTGTTTCTCTTCTTTTGACCTCAGTTCTCTGATTGATTGAGGAGTTGTTGATTTTTAGTTGATTCCCGCTCCCCCCCCCCTTATTGTTTGGACAGGAGTGAGGCCTTCAAAGCCCCTTCCATGCTGGACTAGAAACCTTCATTTCTGAACAATATTTTCATGGCATATAGAATTCTGAGTTGAAAGTTCCTTTTTTCTTTCAGCACTTTAAAATTGTCTTCTAGATTGTATGGTTTCTGATTAGAAGTCTCCTATAATGTTTATCATTGTTTTCCTGCATATGATGTGTCATTTTTCTCTGGTTGTCTTCAAGATTTTCGTTTTCTCTCCCCTTTTGTAAAAAGACGAAAGATTTATTTGCTCCAAGAGAAACCAGAGTATATGTCTTCTCCTCTTTTGAGACCCTGGTTGGGTTGAATTTTCCTTCTCCCACTTGACTGTAGGTAGGGCTGAGAAACTTGTTTTGGCCAATGGGATACAAACAGAAAGTTCAAGATACTTGGCACAATTCATCATGTTCTCTTTCCTGTGGCAGTGGCAAGTGGCAACAATGTGTTAAGATAATGGTTGTTCTGCAGATCTGGATTTTGCTTGAGGACAGAGTGGGCTAATGCCTCTAGCTGGCCTATCATGTACATGTATCATGCAGTAAATAAATTTTTACAGCTACTAAGGTCTGGGGGATGTTTGTTATTACAGCAGAAGCCAGCCTACCCTATCTAATAGACTATATCATTTCCCTTCAGATGAAATCAGGGGGATGATTTGTGGGAGAGAGCCCAGTAATAAATGTTCTTGTTTCTAAACCTAACCCACTGAAAACCACAAAGATGGAAGGGGAGCCAGAAGGAAGATACTGTAGAACAAAAGAAAAAAAAAAAACCCACACACCCAATCCTACAGAAATCCCATAGACCCCTACCTCATCTTGCAAACAGCAATAGCACTGTTGGATAATTAAGATGCACATGCCACCTGACATTAAGCAGCCTTTTGTGAACCGTTAATTAAGATTTAATCAGTCACATTTTTTATTCTTACTGAATTAGAAGATTAGTGTTAACTCCTGGCAGGGTTCCATTACTCCCTGTTGAAGGAAATCAATGTATCCCAACATAATTTAATAAGAAGCTGGTACCAGAGTGAAAACAGGCTGGGGAGACATTATCTTGACATTTTGGATGATTCAGTATGTCCAGCAAAAGTGGAGTGATTGACAAAATCATTATTTCTTCCACCGAGGGGTAGAAAGCACATTTATGACAACAATTTAAGATTTTGGTGGTGAAAGAGCATGGTGAGAATTAAGAATGGGGTTGGTGAAGTGCCCACTAGTCACCTTGTGTGTAGCATCTGGACAAGGCTCATCCATCATGGAATTTGCATTCTTGGCTTGAGAGGAGGGGAATGACCGTGACAGGGCAGAGGCCGACGGTGTGGGCTGGTCGTGGTGGGTGCTTGTTTGCAAGGTGTTTTCAGATTGTGTCTGGTAAGGGCTGCCGTTTGCAGGAGGCCTTCCTGGTTGGCAGTGCAGCAGGCACTTAATAAACATATTTTTTTTGTTGTTATTCAAGTATAATTATCTCAATTTTCACCCCACCATAATAAACACATGTTGAATGGTTAGGTCCACAGAGCTGAATGTGTCTGAGGTATCCCCTCACTAAGATAAGAAAAATCTGCAGGAGTGCCCTTAAAAGTGCCACATTTCCTCACTGCATTGCAACTGTTCCTTAGGCCGATTTAAAAATGCAAGAGGAGATAGTGGTCAATAGTTTATTTATTGGCAGACATATTAGATGTTATCTGTTCATGATGCTGACATTTGGGGATTATGACAAGCAGGTAAGGTAGGGTGGGCAGGCTGAGCCCTGGCCCAGGTAGTGTCTGGGCTCTCAGGTGTCAGTGTGGCACAAAGAGGGGAACCAAAGAATCATCCCAGGAGAAGCTGGGGAACCAGAGGTACAGGGTGAGAGCATCAGGCCTAACGTGATCAAGCCAAAAGGTACTACTAAGTGAGGCCAGGAAAGAGTAAATCATTGGAGGCCAAGAGATGAACTCAGCAGAGATTTCTGCTTCTGTTCAAATGGGAGGAGAGGGAACGGGAGGAGAAGGGGGAGCCCTGTGGGAAGGGTAGCGGAAGGGAGGGGGCAGAGAGAGAGAGAGACTGAAGGTGCTTGGGCCTTGTCTCTGAGTAGGAGTCTGCACCAGTTAGGTATAGATTGTATTAGGATAAGGATGGGTTCCTACACAGCCTCCATCCCTCCTCTTCCTCTCCTTTTTGCCCTCCTTTCCACTCTTTTCCCCACCGTTCCTTTTTCCTTCCTCACACAATATTTATGGAGAACTCACAGTAATACTATGTCTTTCTTAGCAAAGAAGAAAGAGCCAAGTCTATGGAAGAGATGCAAAGCTGTCAATTACACAGCATCATAAGCAAACAGTATAGGGTGCAGACAGACGGGAGCATCTAGCTGAAGTCTGAGTCAGGTTGGGAGTACTGCAGGGGCAGCCTGGGCCAGAGAGAGAGAGGAGGTGAAGACACCTCAGGGAGCAACCGGCCTGGGCCCTAAAGATCCAGCTCACCAGAGGCCTGCTGGTCTCTTAGAGTGCGTCATGGTCCCCAGGTGTGGTAGGCAGAGAACAACTGTACTTGAACAATTAAAAAAGTAACTTGGGAGAAAAATAAAATAAAATAACAAGAAAAAATAAAGCTAACACTAAATTAAAAAAATAGAAAATTCCATATGCAGATTTCCATTTTGTTGAGACATTTAAAAATGACACTGAAGACTTTTTTATGAATATATAATCATTACATATATAGGTATATACATATCTTTTTTTTTTTTTTAAGTACTTTTAGATTTTATTTATTTATTTATATTTAGAGAGGAAGGGAAGGAGAGAGGGAGAGAAACATCAATGTGTGGTTGCCTCTTGTATGTCCCCTGCCGGGAACTGGCCTGGCAACCCAGGCATGTGCCCTGACTGGGAATCGAACCGCGATCCTTCGATTCGCAGGCCCGCGCTCAATCCACTGAGCTACACCAGCCAGGGCAGGTATATACATATCTTATCATACAGATGTTATATTACCTTCTTCTTATATTAAAAAATGGGATTCTGCAAAGAGGTCAGCATGGATCTTCTTGCACCTGCACTATCACCTCTAGTCCATCAGCCTCTAGAGCCAAGTGGCTGCCAGGCCTGGAGGTGGCTTTGTGAGCCCCAGCTGAGAGCTCAGAACATAGTTAGTCTTGGGACAGATGTGAAGCCTGGAAGGGAAAGCCGAGTGAGGTTCTTTGCCTTAGTGAGCCTGAGAAGAAAATACCCATCCATCTAAGAGGGCCTGGGGACATAGAAGGCATAAAAGAAGAATTGGGCAGATTTGATTCTTTAATGGTTAAAAAAGACATTCTAATGGCAAATCATCATAATGTTGATAGATGAATACTAGACTTGGGAAATATTATGCAAAGAACATGTGAAGAAATCTTACACACTGAACAGAAAAATGGGTAGACAGAGGCAGGTGACAGATGAGCAACTTCAAAGGGCCAGCAAACACAGGAAAGCATGCTCATCATAGTCAGTGATGCGAAAACCAAAACCCGGATGTCCAGAATATGAAGAGTCAGAATGCCTGCTGCTAGTGGGAATATGGGAGAAAGGATATCCATACATTGCTGGTAGAAAGTGAAGGGTTTTCTTGAAAAGCAATCTGGTGGTAGCTATCCATTAAAATTAAAATACACAAATCTCTCGACTGAGTTCTTACTCTGGAAATCTATCTCGTCCATGGAACTGAAAGCATAAGTAAGCAAGAATAGATGTCCAAGGATGTTTAATGTGGCATCGTTTATAGAGGTGGAGAGGGAGAAGGAGAGGGAGGGACAGAGAGAGGGAGAAAGAGTGGGGGGGGTAGATAGATAGATGGTAGATGATAGATAAAGGGTGGGAGCAAGAGAGGGAAACAAAGTAATGATTATCTATAAAGAAATGATTGAATTAATGAATGAATTAGGGAAAATTTGTGGAGTATTGTTGAGTGAGTAAAGTAAGATGCTGTAAGGTGTATATACAATCCCATTTTAATGAACCATGCATATACATATGTACACCAATATATGTACCTGTTGATATATAGTTACTCAAGAACAGAGACAAATATGGAGTAATTCATTCTAGGTTGTACCATTAGGGAGGAGGAGGACTGGAGGTGAGGGGGATTCATGCATAAAAAAGAAAAAAGGAAAGAGAGCACCAAAAAATGAATGTGCTATATGTGATATAATTACATTTTACCATTTAGTTAAAGTTGTAGAGATGTTTGTGTGAAGAAACTTAAAATCTTAAATTTAAAAGGGGAATTCATTTGCTAGATAGAATAAGGTTTTGACAAGGCCTACAAGTAATGTGGGGGACTTCCAAGTGTGAAAATATCTATCTATATATAGATATATCTACATCTATCTATCTATCTATCTATCTATCTATCTATATCCTTTTATTTTTTATTTGTAATTAAGGACATGCCCTTTTACTCTTTAAAAATGAATTTTTTGGGATTATATTGGTTAAAAATTATGTAAGTTTCAAGTGTACAATTCTACAGCACATCATCTGTATATTGCATCGTGTGCTCACCACCCAAGTCAGTCTCCTTCCGTCACCATTTATCCCCCATTTGCCCTCTTTCCCTCTGGTGATCACCATACTGGTGTCTGCGCCTATGAGGTGTTTTTCCTTTTCTTTTTTTAAATTTAAATTATTTTATTGTTGTTCAATTACAGTTGTCCATATTTTCTCCCCACCCCTCCCCCTCCCCAAACCCACCTTCCTCCCTTGCTTCCACCCTCCCCCTTAGTTTTGTCCATGTGTCCTTTATAGTAGTTTCTGAAAACCCTTCTTCCCATGGTCTCCTCACCCTCCCCTCTTGCTATTGTTAGATTGTTCTTAATTTCAATGACTCTGGTTGTATTTTGTTTGCTTTTTTTTTGGGCCCAGAGACACATGAAAAGATGCTCAGCATCACTAGCCATCAGAGAGATGCAAATTAAAACCACAATGAGATACTGCCTCACACCAGTCAGAATGGCCATCATAAACAGATCAACAAACAAGTGTTGGAGAGGATGTGAAGAAAAGGGAACCCTAGTGCATTGTCGGTGGGAATGCAGACTGATGCAGCCACTGAGGTTTTTTTTCTTAATCACTTCATCTATTTTATCAGTCCTCAGCCTCCTGCTCCTCTGACAGCTGTCAGTCTGTTCTCTGAATCTATGAATCTGTTTCCCTCTAGTTTATTTTGTTCATTAGATTCTACATATAAATGAAATCAGATGGTAATTATATTTCTCTGACTATACTAAGTGAAATATATTAAATTCTTATATGATGCAGCCTGGTATAATATTCACTCGTTCCTGTAACATGATGTAGGCAGCCACAGCCAAGTGCTGAACAGGATAATTGTTCTCATCTATGGAAAGGCCTTTTTATCCAGGTGACATAGTCAAATTGATCTTGGGTGTGGGGGGGAGAGAGAGAGATGAGGAGGCCAAGGAAAGGAGGAGGGAGAGGAGGAGGGGGAGGAGAAGGAGAAAAAGTGGGGAGGGGAGGGGAAGAAGGAGTATCTTTAAATTTTTTTTTATTTTGAAATAATTCTGGACTCAGAGGGACGTGCAAGACTATTAACTAGAGCCCAGGCCCCAGCTTTTGTCAGTGGTGACATCCCAAATGACTGTAGTACAATGTCACAACCAGAACACTGACTTTGGTATAGTCTGAACCAAACTATAGACCCTACGTGGTTTTCTCCAGTTTTCTCGCACCCTTGTGTCTGTGACTGTATGTGTAGTTCTGTGTAGTTTTCTCCTATGCAACCACTACCATGATCAAGATACAAAATGATTCCATCACCATAAACGGGCTGCCCTTTATCCTTGTCCCCACCATGTCCCATAGGGAGTCCCAATGGGAATGGAACCCTCAGCTTTCCCCACTGTCCACCAGTGAAGCTTCCGGAAGGTTCCAGAAGAATGCACCAGCACATTATGGACTGTTGTTTCATGTCCCTTCTGTGCCCATCTTTGTGGCTTTTGCTGCCTCTCTGTGTCCAGGGGTGGCTCATCCTGCCCTGCACCACTGTCCTCTCGGCATAACAGTTTCCTTCACTAACCCGTTCTGCTGTTTGCTCTGCCTCCTTCCCTTGACGACTGTGGCTTTGAGCAGCTCCTAGACACATTTTGTGAAATTGATTCTTTCATAACTTGTTCTTGCCCTGTTTCAGGTTGGATCCAGCCTGATTTTGGCAGCAAGGGCTCTTGTCATTTTCTACAGTGACGATGCCCTGGCTCCTTCAGGGAGAGGATGATTTGTTCAATCATCTCTCAGTCTTTTAGAAAATAAAATGCATTTGTCTGAGAACCCTGAGAAGTTTCCTGGGTGTCAATACTCAAAACTCAGGGCTTCACAATTTTCATTTCTCAGGCAATTTAAGGAAAAAAGAAGGAAAAATCAGCTATCCCTTACTGTCCTGGGGACCCCTATACCTTTTTGTCTTTGTCTGGCACTGGTCCACTGGCCACTTTCCAGCTTTAGGCAATTGCTTGTCCTTTGGCCTTACTGTCCCCCTTGTGAGCCTCTAACTTAGTAGGTATTCAGTGAGTATTCACTAATTGCTGAGCACCTAAAGAACTGGAGTCCCCCCTCTCTTTTTCTCTCTCATTTGTTGAATTTCTTAGCATACTGGTAAGGGCTTAGTGAATAACCACTGAATTGCATTGAAAGAACCACCTAATTTTGGCCAAATTAGGTTGTACTTATTATAATTTGTCCATGAAAGTCCCTCTTATCCAAAGTAAGATGAAGGGCTGTGTTGTTTGTCAGTGTGTGTTGGAACAAGACTGGGCTGGGGACTTCTGGCCAATATGGAGGCGTAGGTGGACACACTGTGCCTCCCTGTACAACCAAAATTAAGGATAACAAAGATTTAGAAACAAGAAAACATGCAGAACTAACAGAAAATTGAACTGTATGGAAGTCTGACAACCATTCATCCAGACCAGTAAGAGGGGTGGAGTCACAGCAGGAAAAAGCGGAGGTTGGCAGACCCAGGTGCACAGAAGCCCCAGGCATGCAGGTGGTGGCTAGCGGACCCTGGGCACAGGGTGGCAATGGGAAGACCCAGTGAGGCCATACAAGGCAGCTGGATGACCAGGCAGTCCCATATTCACGCACAGATAATCCAGGCAAAAATGGGGAGCGAGACAGACCTCACAACCCAGGGCCCCAGCGCTGTGAAATAAAACCTAAAAACACCGATTGAAAACAGTTGTGGAGGTTGAGGTGCCAGGAGAGACTCCTGGCCTCACAGGAGAGTTCATTGGAGAGACCCACAGGGTCCTAGAACGTACACAAGCCCACCCACACAGAAATCAGCACCAGAAGGGTCCAATTTGCTTATGGAAAGTGGCAGAAGGGACTGAAATATGAGAGAGAGCAGAGCAAGCGCCATTGTTCCCTCTCAGACCCTGCCCCCATATACAGAGTCACAACCCTGTGACTGGGCTGCCTGGCTCTGGTGAACACCTAAGGCTCCACCCCTCACTATGTAACAGGCATGACCAGACCAAAAACAAAAAACCAAAATGGCTCAAACAGGAGAACAGATCAAAGTCCCAGAACCAATTCATCTAAGCGACCAAGAGATAGCCAACCTATTAGATGCACAGTTCAAAGCCCTGGTGATCAGGATGCTCACAGAGTTGGTTGATTTTGGTTGCAAATTAGATGAACAAATGAAGGCTACACTAAGTGAAATGAAGGAAAACGCACAGGGAACCAATAGTGATGGGAGGAAAACTGGTACTCAAATAAATGGAGTGGACCAGAAGGAAGAAAGAAACAAACAAACAAAAAAGAAGGAAGGAACAAGGATTCAAAAAAATGAGGAGAGGCTTAGGGACCTCCAGGACATCTTTAAACATTCCAACGTCCAAATTATAGGGGTACCAGAAGGGGAAGAGGAAGAGCAACAAGTGGAAAACTTATTTGAACAAATAATAAAGGAGAACTTCCCCAATCGGGCAAAGGAAATAGACTTCCAGGAAGTCCAGGAAGCTCAGAGAGTCCCAAAGAAGTTGGACCCAAGGAGGAACACACCAAGGCACATCATAATTACATTACCCAAGATTAAAATGAAGGAGAGAATTCCACAAGCAGCAAGGGATAAGGGGACAGTCACCTACAAAGGAGTTCTCATCAGACTGTCAGCTGATTTCTCAAAAGAGACCTTACAGGCAAGAAGGGGCTAGAAAGAAGTATTCCAAGTCATGAAAGCAAGGACCTACATCCAAGATTGCTCTATCCAGTGAAGCTGTCATTTAGAATGGAAGGGCAGATAAAGTACTTCTCAAATAAGGTTAAGTTCAAGGAGTTCATCATCACCAAGCCCTTATTATATGAAATGTTAAAGGGACTTACCTAAGACAAAGGAGATAAAAATATGACAGTAAAAGGACAGCAAACTCACAGCTATTAATAACCACACCTAAAACAAAAGCAAACTAAGCCAACAACTAGAACAGGAACAGAAACACAGAAATGGAGATCACATGGAGGGTTAGCAACCGGGGAGTGGGAGGAGGAGAGAGGGGGAAAAGGTACAGAGAATAAGTAGCATAGATGATAGGTAGAAAATAGACAAGGGGAGGGCAAGAATAGTGTGGGAAATGTAGAAGTTAAAGAACTTATGACACATGGACATGAACTAAAGAGTGGGGGAATGTGGGTGGGAGGAGGTGTGCAGGGTGGAGGGGAATGAAGGGGAGAAATGGGACAACTGTAATAGCATAATCAATAAAATATATTTAAAAAAAGACTGGGCTGGCTGTATAGCCTTGGGCAATTTACTTCATCTTTCTCACCTCATCTGCAAAATGGGGATGATAGTGTTGTGCGGGACAGTGATAATATTAACCAAGTACCCAGAACTCAAGTAGGATTTTGATAATCAGCTGGCTTGTTACTTCTTTTCCCTCTTGGTACTGGTCCTGTTGCAGGTGGGGTTGCCTGGGAAGCTAACAGATTAGTGTTATTAGAATCAACACCTGTGGAAGGGAAGTGGCAAGCAGATCTGGGCAGAGGGAGAAGGTGAGCTGCGATGCAGTCTGGAGCAATGCTTCTGTGGAGTGCTCTGAAGCTGAGATGGAGCTTGAGAGGTATCCCCTACTGTTCGTGGGAGCCGGATGCTTATAATGCCATAACTTCCATCACTGGTTGAGGCTGCCTAGACCTTTGGCAAGCCAGGATCCCTTGCTGAGGCAATCCCTGACTTGGGTGATGGCAAAGGGTTTTTGCTGGCAGCTCTCCCAACAGCTCAGGGAGTAAGATGCTCATTACTGAAGGAGGATCTAGGGGCACATCACAACATCCACCAGGCTCAGCAGTGGGAGAGGAGGAGGAGCTGTTTACTTCAGCTTTTAATGAGGCAATTTGTAGAGTGTTTCTTAAGCTTTTTTTTTGTGTGTGTGTGTGTGTGAAGACAAAAGTGTTGACATAAATGGATACTTTAGACATGAATATATCTAGTTTTTGATTACGGACCTTCAGGGCTACAGAAAAATAGCCCTTTGACTTCTGCCCTGATTTCCTGGCACCTGAAGGGAGATGGCTTCAGAATTGTTCTTTACTCTGTTGAGAATAGCAAATCAGTTTAATAGAGCCCGCCAATTCAAGCTAATTGCTTACAGTTGCCTGAATTGCTGTGCGAAGGATTCCATACTACTGTCTAGGTTTAGCAGGAAACATATCGTGATTGATTAGTAATGTCTGACAACAGATAGGACTCAGAAGAGCTGGTAGGCCTGCTATTCTGGGTTTGTGCTTCTTCAATCACCATGTTTTAAGTAGCCCCAAACTGACTCTAGACAAAGTTGCTGGTGAAAGGGATTGTATGCTTCCCAACCTGATTCCCTCCCCTCCTCTCTGTCCAAGACTCCAAAATTTTCGAATGTTATTCAAGGAGATTAAGCAATTTGTGGCATCTGCTGAGGCTGTCAATGTCCTGCTGCTTGATTTGTCTACAGATTTGGTTGAAAGATTCTTTGAACAATGCCTTTGCTTTTCCTAAATGTTAGTTGAGTGTTCCATACCTTATTAACAACAATGATTTATTACATATATATAGATGTGTTTTATGGAATAAAATAATATTTGGAGATGTTAATTTTATTTATAATATATTAAGATAATATATAGTTATAGCCTATAATAATAATAGTTACTATTTAATACATGCCTAATATATGCAGGCAGTAATATCCCTTAATTATTTCAACCTCAGAGATACCTTATCTCATTTTCCAAAAGGGAAACTGGAGCCCAGAGAGGTTAGGTAACTTTCTGGAGCTCACACAGTAGATATTTTTTATTTCAGTGCTTGTGCCCTTTACTCTAGGTCACACTGCTTCCTTGAGACCTTCCAGACTTTTATTTTCATGTTCTTTCACTATACTAATATTCCTTCCAGGATTCTTAGGGTGTTTCTAATTACTCCACAAGAAAGGGGCACAAGAGACTGACATCCATAGAAGTTCCCAGGCAACTCCTACTGTTTGGTGCCCAAATTCTCATTTCCTGATCCCCATGATTCTTGAACTGTGCAGACGCAGTAGGAAATTAGGTGTCTCCTTGAATGCCTCAGGACTCTTTGGTTGCCTGTTTAGGTACTGATCATGGTAGTCTAAAGAAAGAATGGGATTTGCTGTGACTGCTGGGGCATCTCAGGAACTCCGGGGTCAGGGAGTCAGCTGGGCCTCAAGAGCTTCTGGAGACTTTGGAGTGCCTTTCTCTACTTTGCATTTCTGCTTCTTTGCACATTAACCCATTTTCCTCTCTCATTGATAGCTGGCTTGTTTTATTTCCCTGTCTACATGGCAGGACACAGCTGCCCCCAAAGCTCGTGAGTTCACATGGCCTCTGTTTGACAGAGCAGCCAGTAAAACTAGACTCTCATTTAAAATTCCTAGGAAGGAATCTGATCAGCTCAGGTGACCAAACAGCTATGGCCAGGAAAGTGGCTTTCTGTTGTACAAGTATGGCTGATCCTGTTCATGGGAGAGGGAGTTTTACCAGAGTCTTTTTTAAAAGGATCAAAAAGAGACAACAAAATTCAATCAAAAGTCCCATGAATTAATTGATTAATATGAAACTTGGATTGTTTTAAGCCTGCCACTAACTCGCTATGTGGTTTTGGAAAGCAGCTTAACCTATCTGGTAGGTAGAAATAGCTAACATTTATGCAGAGCTTTTACCATTGCCAAGTGTGTTCCATTTTTGGCAATTCCATGGGTCAGGATGGAGAGGACAAAGGCACAGAGAGGTTAAACAACTTGCCCAATACCCCACAGCTACTAAGTGGTGGTGCTGGGAGTTGAACTCAGGCAGTCTTAGTCCAGAGTCCATTCTTCCAACCAATTCACCTTACTTCCTGCCATGCAGGAAGTGAGGATAGACAGTGGGGGTGATGACTTTTCATAATATCCACTCCCCAGGAACAGAGCTGAAAGACTCTTGGAGGAAGCCCTCAGAAAGTAACCTGCAATGAAAATGTACCTTTTCCTAGCGGCAGCCTTGACTGCAGTGTGGACCAGCCATTCCCTAGGCATGAGCCAGGGACTACCTATCCAGCTCTTCCGGAGGTGATGAGAATGGCCATGCTCTGGATTGCCCTTCCCTTCCTGGCTGTGTGTCCATCATGCATTTAAGGCACAGGGTCACATGAAGTCATTGTAGTCAGGCATCGATCATATATTTAAAGTTCTGAGTGTGTGTGTGTTTAATCTGGAAAGTAAGAGGTGTACATCTCTCTGTGAAAAATCAGGACTGCAAAAAGCAATAAGAAATTTCTAAAAATACAGACTGTGAAAAATTCCATTTCATGGAGGTTCAGGATGTCTTTGGGTTTGTTGGTGTGCACATCAAGCAGGTTAGGTTCAGACAGACTTTCCCCAGGTGTGGTTTTGCCTTTTTTTCCCATGAGATGATGGCATGAAACATCTTTTTCTTTTTCCAGGTAGCTTCAGCTCTTATTAAATTATGTTTGATGTTATTTGTACATGTCTTCTTTCTGTTGATAGACCATCATTTCCATGAGGATCCATCTGATTCATTCTGATTTCTCATACAGTGTCAGGCCCACAGTAGACATTTGCAAGTCTTGGTCAAGTAGGTAAAAAATTTAAACATCTCTTTGCTAGCCAAATGAGATTAGAATTTTCTATCTTGAATGCTTCTTCCTGCAGTCACTAGATGTGTGTGTGTGTGTGTGTGTGTGTGTGTGTGTGTGTGATGAAATATTGTTTATGAGTGAAGGGTCATCAGAGTCTTTAAAAAGATGCTGTTGTTGGATTTCATGTTTCTTTTTTCCTTTTCTTTTATAATTTTTTTATTGTTGTTTAAGTACAGTTGTTTCCATTTTACCCCCACCACTCTCCCCCCACCCCAGCCATCCCCACTTCCCACCCTTGATCCTACCCCACTTTGGTTTTGTCCATGTGTCCTTTATACATGTTCCTGAAAACCCTTCTCCCTTTCCCCCGGAAGTATTCCCTCCCACCTCCCCTCTGGGTATTGTCAGTTCTTAATTTCAATGTCTCTGGTTATATTTTGCTTGCTTGCTTGTTTTGGTGATTAGGCAAGGAGTTCATGTTTCTTTATAAAGTTGCCTCTTGGAATTTCAAGTAAAATGTTCGTACCTTTTGTTCTTAATATAAAGTGCTTTCACTTACATGCTTTTCTGGGGGGCAGAGTTGACAGTCTCACAGACCATCATTGTTTTTCCTTATTGCCACAACTGGGCCACACATACTGTGTTAGAATCTGCAGCTGGGCTCCAAGAGGAAAGGGGGTTCAGGGTCCACAATCTCCATGTTTTCTATACTGCATCCCCAAACATATTGAATGATGAGGGTTCTTTCCTGGCCGCAGCCCCCAAATCTCTTGTTGCATTGATGACCTCCCAGGAAAGAGGATACAGTGATGCTCCTTACCAAAATGGGCATGATAGAAAGTCAGCTGTGAGACTCTCCTCCTTCAGTGTGGTCTCCACATCCAACAAGGAGAGGCCACTTCCTTTGTCTTTGAATATGGGAAATGGATCTGGCTAAGTGGGGCTGGGCAGGGGTAGGGGGGAGTGCCAAGAGTGGCTTCAGTGCAGAATGCATGTATATGTGGAGTGTAAGCACATACACTCTTATGTTATCAGATTTTCATTTCTCCCAGCTGATCTGGGAACCTCCTGAATCCCCAAAAGTGGGAATTGGAAAAACGTCTGGTCGGTTCACTCCACCTCTTAGAGATCTACTTTTTGCTGCCAGTAGAATCCCAAACCTCAGATCCTGTGTCTATACCCTCTTCCTGGGCACAGCTATGTGTACCTCATGGGCCTGTTGCATACCCCACAGCTGCCTCAGCTTCATTTCACCCCTGGAAGAAGAGGGCAGGAGAGTATGAGGCTGGAGTGGAGGTGGTGCTGGTGGGAAGCAGTGAAACTTAGAACAAAACAGACCTCCAAGATGCAGCCCTTGGAACCTCCTTGCTTCTTTAAAACTGATTTAACATTCAAGTGGAATTCAAAGACATGGTTTTCCCCAAAGCAAATTTGCACTTAACAGATGAAGAAATAGTAACTCCAAACCCACTGGTTCAGTTGCAGGGCACACGTGGACTTGGTCCCACTCGAATTAGATTGCTGTGTGTCTGAGGGAGCATGCAGGGACCCACACCTTCATGGGACATGGGTAGCATCCCTTACTTCTTGATCTGATTTGGGATGTCTACAAGCAGGAGGGTGACTGAATTTTTTTTTTTTTTTTTTTAGAAAGGAATGAATAATTTAAACCCATCAGATAAAAGTACCAATTCCATTGAACCTAAAAGACACAAATGGTACCCAGTGTTCTCAGCAGCTGCCAGGATAGCTGTCAATAATGGAAGGGCTATATGAGGTGCTCCTGGGGTCAGCACAGAGTCTCCTGATAGCTTCTCTTTAGGGATGCTACAGATGATGCAAAACACTCCCAGCCTTTATGTTATTGAATTCTTTGCTGGAGAAAGTGGCTGTTACCTGCTCAGCACTGAGTCCTGAGATGGCTTCTCACCAACCTGTTTGCCACTGAAATGGACTCCCTGGAGAGCAAAGAGCTACATCTGGCAACTCCTTCCTGTTCCTGTTCCAGGGAGGAAGGCAGGGAGACTTCAGATTGACCCCAGGGGAGCGGCTACTCACCAGCCAAGTGTTCCTCGTTTGCACAGAGGCATCCACTCAAACTTGGTTACCATTAAATGGTCTTGTTGGGGGGCAGGGTGGAGACCAGTCCAGGTGATTAACAAATGACTCAATGACCCAGTAGCAGCAACCCTTCTGGTTTTACAACTGAGGAAATTGGCACTCAGAGAGAAATGGCCACTTGCCCAAAATTATGCTTGAGTAAATGGATTCAAATCCAGATCGTTGTCCAGCTTAGTCCATCCCAGGGCCCCTTGTCATCACAGCTCTGTTCATGGTGCCTCCTGTGTTTTCTTGGCTCTCACCTCAGAGTGTCTCATAATAGCAGGCCTGGGGCCCAGCCATTCTCTCTCCACTTTCCAGTCTTCCTCATGTGCCTGGGGTTAGCTGTGGTGTGGAAGGTTAGAGACCTTCAGTGGAGTGTTAGGGTTCTGCAGAGAAACAGAACCAGTAGGATGTGTGTGTATCTCTCTCCTCCCTTCTCTTTCTCCATATAGTGCTCTCTCTCTCTCCCTTGTCTGAGACAGAGAGAGAGAGAGAGAGAGAGAGAGAGAGAGAGAGAGAGAGAGAGAGATTTTATAGAGAGATCTATATATATAGACATTATATATATATAAAATGTGATTATGGAGGCTGGCAAGTAAAAAATCTGCAGGGTGGGTTTTCAGGTTGGAGTCTCAGAGGGCTAATGCTGCTGTTCAAGTCCAAAGATCATCTGCTATTCAGGCCTTCAACTGATTGGATGGGGCCCACCCACAGGAGGGAGGGCAATCTGCTTTATGAAATATCCAATGATATTTTGCACTCACACAAACACATTGTCACAGAAACAACCAGAATAACATATACTCACATGTCTAGGTACTGTGACCCAGCCAAATGGATACATAAAATTAGCCATCATGAGCAGAGTCAGGTTAAGCTGGAAACACTTGACTCTGAAGATGCTGCCATCCATGCCAACATGTGCCGTTTGGAGGCTGTAGTGTTAATCGTTAAGCTGCATGGGTGGCTTGGCTTTGTGGGTCCTGTCTCCTGGGGAGACAGGGGAGCCCCGGGAGTTACAGGGGCTTCCTGTGTAGTATGCATGAATGTGTGTGCGCACATGGATGATGCATGACGCAAGCAGTGAGAGACTTAGACTTTCCCCATTTCAGAAATACACCCCAGGCACAACTTGCAAAGCTAGAGTGAAGCAAACCTGCCATTGTTTGCTTTATGAAATGGTGCATGATACGTTTCAAGCATTTAGCATAGTCCCTGGCATGTAGTGGTTACCCATATATGGTTGAATAAATGGATGGTTTGATTCAGTTGCAAGTGTCCCCAACAGAGTTTCAGTCACTTATTCAACAATGATTGAGTGGGCACCTACTAAGTTCCAGGTGCTAAGCTGAGCTAAGCGGGGACACTGAGAGACATGGTTCCTACACTAGTACTGGCTGAATTCTAGTAGGGAAAATGCAGGAAAATAAGTTATGAGGCTACTAAATAATAAACTTTCATATTATCATGAGCACCATGAAAAAACAAACATGCTGCTGAGAAAGAGGAATGAGGAGAGACCGACCTTTGCCAGGGAGATCTGGGAAGGCTTCTTGGAGGAGGTGACTTTTAAGCTGAAACCTGGGGAAGAATGTTCTAGACAGATGGGGTGTCATGTGCAGAGGAAGCTAAGAACTTGGTGGATTCAAAAAATTAAATATAATTCAATATATAACAATTTATAATGACATGATTTGGGGGGAATGTAGTGCAGTTGGGGGCCATGTGTCTAGACAGTGAGTAACATGGAAGCCTCTCTCCCTAGGTAGTCACTGTTTTGTTTATGTATTAACTTGAGAAAGTCATCTTTATGGCTGTCTCAGTGTGAGCAGTGCAGGTATCCTCTGTTCCAGGCCAGCCCTTTGGTCTAAAGATATTTAAATGAGAAGCCTTGAGGAGGGTCTAGCAACCTTGAAGATGTTAGTCCCTCCTGGCTCTCTGGATAGAGAAGGGAACCAGGAAAATCATCCTGCACTAGGTTGCTTCCCTCCTGCCCCTGTATGACTCACCAAAACACTGTTTTCTTTTCCTTCTCCTTTCATCCTCCCCAGCAGGAGCCTTTTCATGATGTTTTACCCATAGCAATCTCTTTTCTTAAGCAGTGATTCTGGGAAGCAGAGATGGGGTTGTTTGGAGCTCCCTTGTGAGTTGTGAGTCGAGGCCTTTGTGGTTTGTTGGGGTTCATCTATATTGGGGTCACTTTGCCCCATGAGTCCATGTGCTGCTCAGATGCTCAGACGCTGGGCAGCACTTGGTGGAGAGTGAGTTTTTGGTTGACTTGACATTTATTGAAGAAATACCTCTGAAGTGGCAAGATACCTTAATCTCAACCATTGGGGAGTTTCCAGGAGAATTTTGGGAGCTCATGGGATCCTGGGAGAGTGATCTGAAGCATAGCTGAAGCAGGCACAGCTTCTGATAAGGGCGGGATAGTTGTGTTTGCAGTGCGTGGTTCTACACTGAGCCTACTGGGATGAGCTGTGGGCAGCCACAAAGGCCTGGAAAATTCAACTCTGCCTCGGCTGGACCATTATCTCTCTTTCAAAACTATCCCAAATGCACCTCTGCACCAACATTCTGAAGTTATCAATAAGAAACCAGTGCCAGTGTCTGGCCAGTTGTAGTTGATTGATTGGTTGGTTCAATGAGCATGTAATTGGGCCCCTTCTGTGGGCCATATGCTGTGCCAGGTGCTGGGGCTATATCAGTGAATGAAATAGACCCAGATCCCTGCCCCAGGAAGCTGACATCTCTGGTAAAGATTTTCCTGGACATTCTTCCTCTGAGGGAGCCTGGTGCAGATTTCCATTGTGCTGATCACACAGGGAGGCAGAAGGAAGCCTGTTATTGTCTTAAGAACTTTGTAGAATGAGTCTGGGTTTTATGTTCACATTCACCCACTCATCAGTACGTGCTTATTAAGCACCAGCTATAGTCATCACTTTCTAGGTGTGGGGATATAGTGAGGAAGGAGTTAGGAAGAACTCGTGGAGCATTGAGTTAGCAAGGAAGGCAGATGTCCAGTGTGTTATCACATAGTTTATTATGATTGTGACCACTGTTGTGCAGGAAACAGCACTAGGTGGTAGGTCTGACTTGGGCTTGGGAGTCAGGGGAGTTTCTCAATGGTGATACCTGAAAGATCAATGGGGATTAGTGAGAAACAGTCCAGGAGGAGGAAAGTCCTGGACTGCACAGGTCCTGAGCTAGGAAGGAGCATGGTATTTGAGAAAGAGTGAGAAGGAGAGGTGGCTGGAGCACAGTGACCCAGGCAGGCAAAGTAAGATTGGAGGGATGGGCTGGGCAGGAGCTGGAGGGGGCAGAACATCCAGGAATGGAAAAGGATTCTAAGATCCTGTCCAAGGCTCCAAGAGCAAGCCCAGTGGGCAAGGGTGTGGAATCTGGACTGTCAGGTAGGGAGACTACAGGCATCCACAAGTCAGAGCTCAGTGCCAGCCTGGACAGTTTTAGCATATAAGCAAAACTATATCCTATTTATGAGGCAGAAAGGATTAGACCAAATGTTCCTGTTTTATAACAGATACTGTGCAGTCCAACCCCTTTACTACTGTGAAAAACATACAGATAACACAACTCACATTTACCCATAGCGTCAAAAGAAATCTTGCCCTCATATAAAGGAGAAATAGAAGGAGGCAATTTATAATAATAGGTACTTCAATATATAAATGCTCAATTATGCTGGAGTACCTAATATGAAATAACAGCTTTCAAATCAACTTCTAATGGATTTTGATGTTTAAGAGAAGGATGACAACATCCAACTGGGTATTACTGATGATCTTTTTTATAGTGACATTTTGGATGGGGGCCACATCAGAATGCTTATAAGCATATAAAAAATGTGTAGGTATATGGAGTTGCCTCCAAATGTGACATCTACTGAGGCTGATCTGTTGTCCTGGTGACTTGAATAGCACAAGGTGTGTTGTTCTCTGTGATTCAGTTTCCCAAAATGCTAAACAGGTTTTGGTCAAGTTTGAATGGCACAAAGTACAATCTTTTTTTCCATTTATATGTCTTAGTTTCATTTTGTACTTTGTATGTACATGTGAAATTATTATCTTTGTTATTATTTGCCACTGAGAATGACTGGCAGGCCAGTTCAGAGTTGTGTGGCACATGGGAAAGTGTGTAGGTCTGTCCCTTACCATGCAGGACACCTAACCTCTGTGCTCACCAAGCACCAGTCGTGCCCCAAGAATCCACCTTGCAACTCAAATCATCCCCACAAGTTCTCAGAGCTCCCTCTAGGGGGCATTACTTTCCCCACTGAAAACCATAGCTCTGATAGGACTCAAGCCCTGGATGGGTTAATAAAAGTACTTTTGGGAAGTATTTACAGATACAATTGGTTGGCCGAGGGGGCAGAGAATGAGGTAAAGTTGTGGGTACACTTCGTTCTTTCTTGGACACAATGAAGATGTCTCTTTTGGAGACTGTGTGGCTTGTAGCCTTTGGGATTCAGGCCAAGAGAGCCCCTGGTAGGCCCATGGGGTTGCAGGTAGAGAGAAGGACAGTGGAGATTTACATGGGGAGGCCTGGTCATCACAACCATTTGAAAGCTTTTGTGCCATAAATCTGAAAAACTCAATTCTGAAAGTGTGGGGCAGCATCAAATTGGCCTGCAAAAATGAAAAACATGGTTATGGTGAAAATGAGATGAACTGCGGAAAGGCAGGCACTCACTGCAAGGAGCCTGTTGTTGCTGCTAATGAAATTAGTCACTGTAATAGCCATGGTGTGAAGCTCTCGGCTGCATCAGGCCTCTGTCAGCCCCTGTAATTTAACTACAGGACGCACCTGTGTTTACTGTCTACCCTTAGCCTTGTCTATTGCTCTTTATTGTTGCTGGATTGAGTTAAGAGCTCTGATTTTCTATAACTTTCCATTTTATAGTCTTAGCTTGTATCTAGGAAGATTTTTAAAGTTTTCATTCTTTTTCCCCTCTAGCAAACATAAACTGGCAAAATGAAAAGAATCACTTTGCTTTTCTCTGTTATCGGGGAGAACACAAAAGGTCAGAGGGTGATTACTGTGGATGCTGAGAGCCCCAAGTTTATGGGCAGCTCCCTCTTAGCTATCAGTTAACATCCTCTGCCATTCCAGGTTAATGAGATCCATACTTTTCATTGTTTCCTTAGTTTTCCTGGATGGTTATGGTTGGGGAGGAGTCCATGGAAATGTCAAAAAGAAACCCTGACTGTAGGCCTGTGCTGTATAAGAGCCCCACTGCAGGTGTATTTTTGGGGTCTCCTCCTTCACGCCCTCTGCCCACCCTTTCCACTCATTGCAGGGGTGAGAATTTTAAGGCAAACGCATGCTGTATGCAGTCATTCTGTCCAGTTGCCAGGGTCTCGGGACACAGATTTTGTGTTTGTAGTTTCTGATGGCTTGAGGGGCAGGTTTCCAGCCTTTGCTTGGAGATAGAATTATAGCTCCTAATGGTGGCTTTGGGAAGGATGGAGTTGTTGACCTTCAGTCTCTGGGACAAAGGGGCAGCAGAGTTATTGAGGGATTAAAAAATGAGGATGGATTTAAATATCATCTATTTATTTCCTCCCTTTTGCGAAAATAGTGCATGGTTTTATTACACCCTTCCTTTCTTGTGTAGCATTTGCAGTGATTATAATGAATTAATGAATGAGTCATTTGCTGAATAACTGCTTCTCCCTTTCCTCTCCAAAGGAAGTTCTCTGCTTTATTGGGCTGTTTTGTTCACCACCCCATCCCCAGCATCTAGCACAGCAGGTGCTCAATAGATAGCTGTTGAAAATTTAGGAGAAAGAAGACATTAGGAAAGATCAGAGTACTGCACTTCCACAGTGCAGAGTGAGTCGGTGGTTCTCAGCTCTGGCAGTACATTGAAGTTACCCAGGGCACCTTTATTTAACCATTTCTGGGCCCACCCTAGACCAATCCAATATGAAATCTGAACTGGAGGATTGGGCTTAGGCACCAGAACTTTGCAAAACTCCCTGCTGACTCCAATTTGTAGACGGGCAGAGAATCTCTGATATTTGTCCGGCTAATCATAGCTCCATTTTGTTTTAAAATGGTGTTATTATTGTACAACTAAAACATGTGTGTGCTGTGCAAATCAAGGAATAGAGAATCAAAACTTTCTTGCATCCCCATCCTCAAACCCCTGCAGCAGAGGTACCAACTTAGAACCACAATTTGGAGCAATTTCTGTGTTAAGTTCTTCTAGTGACTACTCCCTTAACTCTAAACTGTGTGCCAATGTCCTTATTTCTCAGTTATCAATTTTAAGTGCCATATCTATTGACTCTATCAATACTGACTCTAATAGATAAATATCTATGTATTGACATATAAGGAATTTAGCTTATCCTATTTTTTGGCGATTCTATCATTAATACTAGTTGTTTTACTGATTTCCTTTACACCTTCAATAATGATCTTAAGCCTCCATTTTTCATCCCCTTTACATGGTGTCTCTTGATTGCCCACTAAGGAAGATGAAAAATATATTAGGGCCCTAGCACTCACCTCCATCTCTGCTACTGCCATTAATTTTACATTGTTAAGATTTATAACATTTCCATTTTCTCCTGTAACTGTCTTCCCTTATCATCTAAGTTTTGTCTATAGATTGATTTAAAAAAATGAAAAAGCAGTTATTGATATTTATTATAGAACAGATAACACAATTGATCTCAAGACTAGGAAAGGTCTCCTTGCAGATACTGGTGTGGGTTTCCTTTGATGAGTGTGGACCTGTTTTTCCATTAGGCCTCACCTCTGAACTGGTGAGCTGATTGTGTGTATGTGTGTGTGTGAGCGATCTGATAGGCTCAGCTTTAGGAAGTGTGGGAGTGGAGCTGGCAGGCAGGCTGGTCAAGCCCACCCCAATGCCAACATGACTAGGGCTCTCCAGAGGGACAGGAACACTCTTCTTAGAAGTGCTGGATCTCCCTTAGGAAGATGGGTCCATTTCCTCAGTAAACATTTTTCTAGTTTCAGTGTTCAGGTGAACTTCACTGATACCAGTTGGGACACAGGTAGAGTGCAGGAGGGTCCTTCATTCTTTCCAGTTCTTAGGCTCATCATCATGTATATTATTATTTCAATAAGGTTTGGAGAGTAAGTAAAGGTAACCAGGTATCCTCAAGCTGCCATCCTAAATGTCTTTTTCTAAGGCCAAAGCAGCTATATAATTGCTTTGTTGCCTGCTTTTAAAAAAATATCACTGAACATTTTGTCACCTAATTTTAGAGATCACATGACATCGTACTGTAAGGTGGATATTCATAATTTATTCAATAAGCTCCTCATTTCTGGTTGTTTCTGTGGTTTTCAACTATGAGTAGAGTTGCAATGAACAGCCCTGGTGCTTCAATCGGTACATGCCGCAGATCATTTCCTTAGAAATCTGAGCTCTTTGGAGACTTTTGGTGCATAGCTCTAGACTGCCCTTCATAGGGAAGCTTTTAAAGGCTCACATCTAAGTAGAGAAACAAGTGAAAACAGGCCGTTTTGGGATTCAGCACCCAGTGGAAGCAGTCATGGAGGAGGATGGCCAGTGTCACAGTGAGTGGGACATGAGGGGACCCTGTTGCTTCCCTCGCCCCTTTATCTGGGGAGAGGTGGTTCAAGGCTCCAGTTTCAGCCTGGGAGAACTCAAACAGTAGCTGGTGACTTAGGCCAACTCATGTTGTTTTTCTTCAACAAATAAGCCATTTGGTGACCTTGGCCTCAAGGTGGAGACATTGGTTTTCATGGATTGGATTGGGACCACCGAAGACCCAGGGCCTGAAATCTCCATCACTTTGAACAGCCAAGTGATTTACAATTACACAAAGCCTGGGCTTCTCTTCTCTAAGCTCTTTGCTTTCAGGCCACATTATTAAGCAGTGCTTCTTTTGAGGACATAAAAGAATCCTCAGAACTCATATTTTTTGCATTGAAGACAGGGCTATATTTGACATACCAGAAGCAAATATTCTTTCAGATTACTTAAACTCTTTGAACTGAGTTTTTAATTTCATCCCAGGCCAAATCAATTCCTAGAATCTTTTCTTATATGTTGATTTTTTTTTTTTGCTCTTAACATGTACCTGTGCCCTTGCTGGCAGGAAGGGCTGTTATTTACTGTGATGTGTCTAGAGGCTGAAGGGATTGGCATTCTGATTGGTTGATCCTGATATCCAGAGCTGTGGACTGAACTGTTGGCCATATTACATGACCAGATTGTGAACTTTTACAAATTGTAGCAGAAAAATGCACTGACTGAGAATTCTGTGATGAGTACTAGAAATTCATGGGTGGGAATATCACAGGAAAGAAATGAAAGGTAAGGATGAAAGACGCTCTTGAATTTTGTCAGCAAATACTTAGGAATAGAATAGATAATGCCAAAGTCAAAGTCACTCTACTTAAAAACAAACCATTTTTTTAAAAGTAATTTGCCATGTCTCTTTTGGTAAACAATTCGATAATATAGGTTTAAAAACCTTAAACATATCTTTAACATTAGTCCAGAGATCCTGAAAATTTCTCCTAAGAAAAGCATCCTAAGTATCATTAAACCTTTAAGAATAAAAATGTGCTCAGCACTGTTAAAATATTGCAAGGAACCTAAATATCTAAGTGTAGGTAAATAGCTAAGAAACTTAAGTTTCATCCAATTGATACAATTATATGCAGTCATTAAAAATTCTGTTTGTAAGGATATAACATAAAAAAATGGTGGCTCTGTGATGTTAGCTAAAAATAAGGCACATTGTTGTGTGTATGTAGTATAAATCCAGCTCTGTTAAAAACAACTGGGCCTGGGAAAAGATGTCAGAAGAATCTCCCAACGGCTGTGTTTGGGTGATGAGGCTATGAGTAATTATTCTGTTCTTTCTTATGCTCTGGATTTTTCAAATCTTTTTCTAATGAGTAAGCCCCTCTTTCATATTAAAAGAACCATTGCAATATACAGCAGAAACTCTAATTAAAACATGTCATTGTTCATTGGCTGTTGAACATCACATTTTCATTTTCTTCTAGTGCAAATGGGTGAATATTAAAAAAAGGGGTCTGATCGCATCACCATGTTGTAAAGATACAGGGACATCTTTGAGTATAAGAGTTCGGATGAAAAATAAAGGAAAGAGATGAACAGGTATTTATATAGAAGACCCATTCTTAATCTATAACATTTGTTCGTTTGTAGTTTAAACAAAACACTGCATTGATCTTTTTCTTTGTGAATATTACCCTTCCAGTCCACATGGAATACAGTAAGAGTAGTCCCCCATTATCCATGGGAAATACTGTTCCAAGATGCCCAGTGGATGCCAGAAACCCCAGGTAGTACTGAATCCCATGTATACCATAATTGTTTCCTATACATACATAGCTACGATAAAGTTTAATAATGTAGGTGCACTAAGAGATTGGCAAACACTAGCAATAATATAGAATAATTATAATAATATACTGTAATAAAATTTGTGTGAAGTGAACATGGTCTCTAAGTATCGTACTGTACTGTACTCACCCTTCTTGTGATGATCTGAGATGATACAAAACCTACATGAGATGAAGAGAGGTGAATGACGTAGGTGTTGTGACATAGCATTAGGCCATTATTGACCTTCTGATGATACAGCCACTAAGTGATAAATAGGCAGGGAGCACATATAGCATGAATATGCTGGGCAAAGGGATGAGTCACGTCATGAGCAGGATGGCATGAGATTTCATCATTCATCAGAATGCTGCACAATTTAAAATGTGTAAATTGTTTATTTCTGGAATTTTCATTTAATATTTTTGGCCCGTGGAACTGGAACCACAGAGCGCAAAACTGTGGATAAAGGGGCGCTACTGTACTAAAGAAACAAAGCTGGTTAGGTGACAAAACTGAAGGAAGACTCAGTCATAGAAGTAACACTTGGGGAAGCGGAGCCACACTCACTGCCCATCCAGTCACCCATGTTACACTCTGAGTTCTGGAAGTGTCTGGATGGTCAAACCAAAGGTGGAAAAGAGGGAAGATCTATTATCTGGACTCAGTCCTTCAGTCACTAAGTATTTATCGGGGACCTGCTATGTTCCAGGCACTGGACATAAACCAGTGGACAAGTGTATTGTAAGGCCTACAATTTTAAGTGCTTCCCTGACATCTTTGGGCCTCATAGACCCCCAAAGGCCTAATCATGAGTCCCCCTACTGTCATCAGATGTGCCCCCACCCAGTGGGAAAGGCTCCCCACTCAGCTAGGTCCCTCCCACCAGTCAGACCAGCTGTACTCCACCCCATCCTTAACTGAATAGGCTTTTCCCTGCTAACTTGTGAAATTATTTAAACAAGCCAATCACAGCCCCCAATGGGAAAGTAGGGGTCACCTCACCCTCAGGTCATTACAAAGCCTGCTGCTCACAGCTCCTGCTGGTTCACTTTGTTGCTGAGTGTAACGCTGTGTGGTCCTGCCTGGTGTGTGGTGTTCTCTCTTCAGGCTGTGGCTAATATGTGGCTAATAACTGATGTTGATCTCACCTGACCAGTGCCAGGTATCATGTGTTTCGCCATCTCCTACTGTTAAGGGTCAGGATCCCTTCTTCACCAACGGGATGAGTAGGAGGTGATCAGAATAACAATAGAGGCAACATCTCTCTTGCTTTGGAGCTAGTATTCTAATAGGGGTATGGAATGGAAGATGATAAGAAAGTAGTAAATGAATAATTGTGTTAAATTCCAATTATATCAATATTGTAAAGAAAATGGAATGAGGTGGTAGAAAGTAATGGGAACACACAGTAATTCTGCTTTGGATAGGTGATCAGGGAGGCTCTTTGAGGGGATAACATTGAGCTCAACTTGCAGGTGAGAAGGAGCCAGGCTTTTGCACAGATGGGGGTCAGCAAACAAGGTGGGCTAGGGCTTAATCAGTGTGGCTGGTTCCTCTTGAGTCTGGAGGAGGATATTCTGACATGATCTGACTAGACACATGGGGCTTCAGCAGCCATGAAGAAGTTGGGCTTGATTTTACATGCCATGGGCTGTCACTGAAGGCTTTTAATCAGGGAAGTGACATGATATGGTTTACATTTTTTAAAAGATTATTTTGGTACTTGAGTGGAATATGGATGACGGGGGAGCAAGAAGGCTACTACAGTCATTCCAATGGGAGACAGATGATGGTGGTTTGGGTCAGGTGGGCAGAGAGAATGTACAGACCCAGGATATGTACCTTGGAGGTGGAACCAGTGAAACTCACTGATGAATTGGACATGAAGGATGAGGAAATGGACATAAGGATGTCTCTGAGGTTTTTGGTTTGAGTGACTGGGTGGACGGTGGTGCTATTTAATCAGATGAGAAAGATGGGAAGAAGATAAGTTTGGAATAGGGTCAGTTGAAATTGAAAGTTTGATTTAGATTTCATACTAGTAAGTATTCATGTGGAGATATCAAGCTGGCAGCTGAAAATACTATTATGTAGCTCAGCATAAATGCCAGAGGTAAAGATATTAGTTTGGCTGTTACTACCATTTGATAGTATTTAAATTGGGTGAATAATATGGGGAGATGATAAAAAAATCAGAATGATTTATCCTCCTAGAATGAATGTCATGTTAGATATGTTTGAGTCTATCAGTGGAATAGTGTATAATAAGACCTCTTGAAAGCTATGAAGCACAGTGCAAATGTAATGACTATTCACACCGCTATAATGTTTGGGCTTTGCACAAACCTCGTAATTCTGGGGTCTTTGGTGCTTTATTGTTTCAGGCACAAAATCCCTTCTTCATCATATATTCCCATACAGGTTCCTCAGAGGACACCTGCCCTTCAACCTAGGCCAGTGCTTCAGAAAAAATTCCTGCTAAATTTTGGAATATTGGAGAACAGAGATAAAGCTATGGGGATAAAACTATCTATTATTTAGCTGAAGAAATTTTCAACTGAGTTATTTTAGCCTTAACCTAAAAGAACTAGAGTCTCTAGGGTTTTTCTGACTTGCCTGGGAGTTTAGAGAAGGCACAATGTTCAGTTTTTCCAGGAGCTTTTTGGCTGAGGCCAGATTGAAAGTCTCCATGACTCTGGGTAAACAGTCAATATTTTATTCCTGCAAAGTGATGGAGATTATGATTTAGCAGCAGGACTGGTTGGAAGCTGTGCTCTACCTCGCCAGGAATCACATGACAAATGGATCTACTTTCAAGGAAGCTGAGTGTATGTTTAATGAAATTTAGTTGGGTGGAAGTTGGGGTATGGGTGGTGAATTCAAGGGTAGTCATGAGTCAGTCTTCTAGACTAACTCACTTGTTAAATCATGGAAGCTGTTGAGGCCCAAAGAAATTAAGAGTTTTTCAAAGATCGTACAGCTGGTTAAGCCACATTTTCCTGATTTACCTTGTCATATGCCTGCCAAGCACCAAGCTTCTCTGTGTTCCTTATGTATGCATGTATATCCTATATGGATGTAGCTTTTCATGAAAACATTGAATGTGAAAATTAAGGTTTGTCTCCAGGATCATGGTGTCTTGACTTAGGCCATTGTTCTGGCCTAGAATATTGTCATTTGAATTATACCACCTGTGTCCAGAACCATAAGAAAATCAGGTAGTGGGTCTCTAGTTAAATGACATGCATAATTTCAATCTCGTATTTATCAGATTCTTGTAGGTAGAGCTTTGAGGATTCATTCATTGATTCCTTTGTACTGGATTTTCTACAATGAGCCTGGCTCTAAGTTTGGCGTTGGCAATATAGTGGTAATACACCATCCTTGACCCTAAGAAACTCTTCATATGGCCAAAGAGATAGACATGTAATCAGCAGGTATATTACGAAGAGAGAGTAATGCTTTGATTGTATCAGTCGAGGAATATACAATAAGGCACTTAACTCAGAACTGACAGTTCAAACTAGGAAGGCTTCCTGGAGGAGATGATGCCTTATATGAGACTTGAAAGTAGAGCATGATTTGGTGGGGGGGGTGGGGGGGGGCGGTCACATTCGAGAAGGAAGGTGTGAAAGGATGTTCTATCCAGTCAAGAATAACATTGCAAAAAGGTACCACATGTTAAAGGAACTGCAAACCATTCAGCATGACTGGAGCTACAGTCATGTAGGTTCTGTAGGAAACTGGAATTCAACTCATGCAAATGTCCTACCACAAAAGAAGTCACAGACAAATTCACAGGCCTCAAAGCAAGAACAGTGGATTTGTGTCTCACTTGAATATTTGGAATTTTATTTTTTCAAGTAAAGTTTTCAATTAAAAAATAGGTGGAGTCAGAGTTAGAGCTGGAGCTGGAGAAGGAGGCAGGGCCAGACCATGAGTCCAAGAGAGTCTGGACCCTGTCCTGAGATGTCTGGGGAGCCAAGGCAGGATGGAGGCTCCACAGGAAAAGGCAAGTGTTTTCTGTACGTAGGAAAGCCCCCTCTGGTGGCTTTGGAGAATTGCAGGGCATTCAGAGATGATGACTCAATACACTGTTGATGTAATGATAATAACGCAGACTGTGCATGGTAGTATGAACAGAAGAACCAAGCCAGGACAGCTGTGCTTCCAGGAAAACTTGCAACTTTTTAAAACCAAGTGGCTTTGGGAAGTATAAATTAGAGTAGTTGTATCTATCTCTAGAGCCTTACGTACTGGGTGCCAGCTCTTGATCAATCACCTTATGTGCAATTTTCTCACTTAATCTTACCAACTATTCTAGGAAGCAGGCTCTATCATTACCCCCTGTAGTGGGTGGAATAGTGCTCCCCCAATTCATATCCACGTGGAATGTTGGAATGTGACCTTATTTGGAAATAGGGTTTTTGGAGATGTAATTAGTTAAGGGTTTCAAGATGAAATCACCTTGAATATAGGGTTCATCCAAATCCTAGAAGAGGAGAGGATATACAGACAGAGAAGTAGAGATTGGAGTGATGCTGCCATAAGCCAAGGGACACCTGGAGCCACTAGAAACTAGAAAACACAGAAAGGATTCTCCCCTAGAACTGTTGGAGGGAGTATGACCCTGTCAATGCCTTGATTTTGGACCTCTGGCCTCCAGAACAATGCAAAAGTAAATTTCTGGTGTTGTTAGCCTCCAACTCTGTGGTAACTTCTCAGGGAAGCCTCAGGGAACTCATATAATAATGCCCATTTTAGAGTTGGGAAAAATGAACTAATGCTTAAAGAGGTTGGCTCTAAGCCTGAGGTCATCCAAACTAAGAAATGGCAGAGATGGATTTTGACTTCATCATGTGACTTGCAGTCTGTGATCTCAACCTCTCTGATCTTCATGCTCCCCTCCCCTGCCAATAGCTAATATTTATTTAGTGCTGACACTGGATCAGATACCATCTTAAGCATTTTGCTTTGATGATTTCATTTATCTCGAGGATTATCTTGTAAGAGATAAGTTCATTAGAAAATGTAGATGGGGGCTGACTCTATTTTGAAGGGCAATAAACCATTTTTAAAGGCCTGGATTTACTTTTCAGCTTGTCCCTGGCATCTCATTTGCTGAATGGAGATTTTTCCATCTTGAGTGAGCTAAGCAGTATAAGAGGAAGTGTCAAGCATGTCAACCAGCGACTCATGAAATATTTCATCTTGTAATACATTAATAGAGAAAACCGAGGTGATTTTCAGCCCATTCCAGTAAATTGGTTTTAGCACTAATGAACTGTTCTGTTTGAGCAAAACGTTATTGGCAAAATGCTGCCATTAATAGTGACATGGAGGCATTTGAAACTCCATCAAAAATTATAATCTCAAAATAAAAGGCTGAGAAAATTTCTGTGTTCTGTTAATTAACGTAGGTTGTCCAATCAATGCTTTTACTTGGTAGCAGATTAAAGTATAGATTTCTGGCATGGTAAATTTTCAGATTGGTTCTCTTGCTACCTGTTGCTTCTGATGACCTCATTCCAACATTTATATTCCAATCTGATAGCTTAGGGCTTCAGTAGTCAGCAGATCATAAATCTCATCCAGTTCTTCTGGCTGAATTTCAAGAATGTAGACCATGTGCTAACAGTGAGACTGATCAGAAAGACAGTTGTTGGCAAACGGAGCATGAAGAAAATCATTCTTATTGGAGGATGTGGCAGAAACAATTTTCCTCTGTGCTAGGCAGACATCAGCTCTGCAGAACTTGCCAGAAGCAATGATCGCTCCACTGATGGGCTGTAACATGGGGAGAAGGAAGGTACCTGCTCCAGCCTCTCCCCCAACCCAAATGGAGACCCAGGGTCTCAGGGCCAAATGCCCATGGATATCTAGCAGCCTGGAAGCAAACAATGGCCAGAGTGAGTTTTTGCAAAGATAGAAGGTAGGGCTGAGAAGAGGAAGGAATTAGGTGAACACTAGCCACCGTTCTTGGAGCATTCCTGTATGCCAGGCACTGTGCTAATCTCATTTCATTTTCCAACAGCCTCATGATGAAGGCATTAAGTTGAACCATATGGAATTGGCATTCTTGTAGGTCAAAAAGAGCTGAATATTGGCAGTGTTGTGTAGTTCAGCCTGTGCTATGATTAGCTCCTGTTTGTCAGTGAAGAAGTAAAGTTGAAGATAATTGCCCAAGATCACTTGCTAGGAAGGTCACAGTGACTCATGGAAGCAACTATCCATCCCCACCCCTCTCATTTCGCCCCTCCCCCAGGGCCCTCCTCCTCTTTTTCTTCTGGTGAGTTTTATCAGGGGGGTGGATAATTAGACTTGCACTTCAATGACCCCTCTGTGTTACTCTGGCAGTGACTTGGGGGGTGTGTGGGAGGGGACCTAGGATGGATTCCTAGAATCTCTGTAAAAAGCTGTTACAATAGTTCAAGTAGAGCGAATTGGTGGCTTAGACTAAAGTGACAATAGGGGAGGTGTGGAGAAGGAGACTCATTTGAGAAATACTTCGGAATGAGAAGCAACAGGACATGGTGTTTGATGGCAGTGCCTCATACCTCTGGCTTCTCTCCCAGCTCCTGTATCTCTGCTTTGTATGTGCTCGTAACATCTCATAACTTCCTTTTGCTACATGGATCTCCACAGACTGTGAGCTCACTGAGGGTAGCAATCATGTCTCTTATTTATGGCAGTCCCTAGAATCATCATAGTGTCTAACACTTTGTAGGCAATCAGTATTTGTCGGATAAATGAAAGGACTCAAAACAATCAATCCAAACAACCCTCTCAAAGCCTTCCTGCAGCAGTCACTCCCTATTTCCTCCAATTCTGGATTTCCTGGCCGCAGACAGTCAGAGGTGGAGAAATAATACCCATGATCAGCCCTGCATTCATCTCCCAATTTCTGCAATATCATCTCAGCCACCCTAGTGGGGCTATATTGAACTCAACATCCTGTTATTCAGTGTGCGTATTTATAGGGTGATGTGACTTTATCCATTTAAGTTAGCTAGTTTGGACTGTTTCCATTAAGTTTTTCTGGACTACTTCGTAAGGAACAATCTGACCAGTACTATATGCTGAATTGCTTTTAAACAGGGGAAGTTCTGTCATCTGCAAAATAAAACATCTTTCCTCTGAGTTTTTTTTTTTTAAATCAAGTACACTTTGAGTAGAGTGAGGAGTAAAAAGAACATTTAGCTTAAAGAATTTTTATTGCCCTAACAAGTAAAAGACCCTTTAACAATCACATTGATTTTTGCTGATGGATGTAAAGGGTTTTGAAAGTGAATTCTTACCCTGGGCAAGACCCACTTGGATATGCCAATATAAGACATTAATAGGAAATGAAGGAAGACAAATTTTGCCATGGAAGTAACAATTTCAACTGATGAATTGCATGCATCAGGGGGACAATAGAGGTTGAGTAATTGACACTTGAGTGGAAACATTTGTCAGGTGAAAGGGATAATGATCTAGTTGCTGGTTTTTGTTGGCAAGGCGTCAGAGAAGGTACAGTAGCCCTGGAATACTCAGAAAGTCTTAAAAAGGGTATGAATGGAAGGATGGAAGGTGGTAGTGGTTACAGAAAAATTCAGGAAATGCTTAAAATCAGAAGGGATCACTGTACATGTTACTTCTTCTTTTGTTTCATCTATCTCTAAGAATTGTGGAAGCTTCTACCCACCTTTACCCTGTTTGGTGTCCCTGGTTGTTTACTTAGGTAGTCCTTTGCCTGGCCCTTTATCCCCTGAAATGTCCTTTGGGCCCTCCTCTCCAGCCCCATGGCCAAGATGCCTTTCTGTTGGAGAAGTCACACACCAGGCGGCCATGTGGTCTTGGGTGATGCACAGACCTAGGCTCACACCCTGGCTCCACCACCAAGTGGCTTTATCAGCTGTAATGAGGATTGATAATAACTCCTGCATAGACCTCTTGTGGGGTGGTCCATGAATAAGTGATATGAGGCTTTGGCACATTTCCTGGCATATGTATATAAGCACTCAATAAAGACTAAAGCCAAACAAAACAAACCAACATCAGCAAGAAAGGACAATGCCACAACTACAGCATAAGTCCTTTGGCTAGTGTCTGCTTTCAGCATATTCTCCTTTTATTCTGCAGATCCTTCCCCTTGTCTGAATAATTTTCCCCCAAAGCAGTTTCGCCCTGCCACCCTCCTCCTGCAGAAAGCAGTGTGTGCTGTTATAAGAACTCAGAGCCTGGAGTTAATCTTGGGCTCAAATCCTGGCTCTGGCACTTACAAGCTGTGTGACCTTCCAACTGTTACTTACGCTCTCTCTGCCCTTTTCTCTCTCCCTGGGTTGTGCGGTCTTCTGTCAGATTCCCCTAGTATGTATCATATCCTTTCCCAATCTCTCTGCAGCCAGTGGTGATCTGGCTTTGTTCACTGCTCAGTCTCTTCTGTGTCTGGAACTGCATGGGCACATATGGCTCAGGTGGCTCCGAGACGTTTTAGTTCATGTGCCTGTGGCTCTGACTATGGCCTCTTCCCACTTATTCTGAGCAGAATGAATCTGATTGGTTGTCCATCAGCCAATGGATTGGTTCCCTCTGGGTCAGGTCTCAGCTTCTATGTGATTAGTTGAGGCTGGTGGTGAGGTCATATGGGGTAATACGACAGTCATTGGAAGTGAATGTGTGATGGAGATCAGTTCCTAGACAACGGACTGGATATACCCTTTGACATAAGGTTTCTGAGTTAGGAGGTGTTCAGGTTGCCAGGAGGGGGCAGCCTATTTTCCTGAGAGTCTGAAAACAAAATCTCCATTTCTTCAACTGTGAGCAATCTTATATTAGATACAGACACCATGTCTCCACCTTCCCTGGACCCCCATTTAGGGTCTCAAGGCTTGCCTACTTGAAGTCATTCCTGAACCCCACTCTCCTAACTGGGAGAAAGAGAGAAGGGAAGTGTTATATGTGTTCCAGAGGAAAAGAGCCTGAATTAGGTGTGTTTGGGACATTTCACCATAAAATGGGGCTGCTCATTGAAATACAGTGTCAGCTGGGAGATAAATACCTCTCCTATGTGGGCTGTTTGAGCATAGAATTTTCCTGAAAATTACCTCACAGAGAAAACCTCTCACTTTCCAAGCCCTGCCACGACACACCAGTGTTTTCTGTGTGTTTTGGGCCCACACAGGAGGCTCAGTTAAGGTCCTGTACATGGTAGGTGCTTGAGGGCAGCAGCCTTTCCTAACTGTTGACAGTCGAGAACCTTGGACTCTCCCTCTGGCATTGCTTACCATGGACCAGAGCTCAGTGCAAGGTGCATTCAGCACTAAGTGACTGACCTGCTAATAATAAGTTATATGAGTTCACCTTTTATAAGTGCAGCAAATTTCTTTGAGTGCCATCTATGTGCTTGGCATTTCTCTGGGCATCTGGGCTAAATTAAGGGGCAGAGCTGATATAAATCTCTGTCCTCTAGGACATTTGTTCCTAGAGCCAGCAGGGTCTGCCTGCTGCCTGCCTCTCCAGTTTGGAACTCTCCTCTCCTCTGTGCTGCTGCCCCTTGGCTGCTGTCACTAGACCGTCTTCCTTCCGATCACTGGGCCTCTGCACCTGTTGTTGTCCCCCCCCCCCCCCGAAACACTCATCTGCCTTCTTTACCTCCTGACTCCTGCTCATCTTAGCTTCCTTGGAGAGTCATCCCTCTTGCTACCCTCTTCCTTGCTGTCTGCTGTAGGTTGCTTTGTTATTTTGCTCTCTCAGAATCATTCTCCTTTCCTTCATAGTAGTATAAATATCAGTTTCTGGTTTTGCGTTTATTTGTGTGACTATTTGACTACCTTTCTCTCACGTTAGACCCTGAACTCCATGAGGCTCAGAGAGGTTAAGTAACTTGCCCAAGATCCAAAGGGATGTAGTCAGGATTTGAGCCCAAGCCTGCTCCGTGCTCCTTCTCCTGTCTAATACTGAACTGGAAATCTGGAAGTACTTGTGCCATCCCTAGGCTTTGTGGCATCTACCCTTACAATTTATCCAGAGCTCTGCAGAGCTCTTTGCTTGCAGTCAGTTGTGTAAGGATAATAATGATAGCTAATATTTTACATTTGCTGAGGTCTTACAGTTTGCTAGGGATCAGGTTAAATAAGTGCCCTCCATGCATTGGCTCCTTGTATCTGAAGGGACAGGAGCTGTAATTAATCCCATTGTACAGATGAGGAAAGTGAGGTTCAGATAGAAGAGATGACATACCCAAGGTCTCACAGGGTCTGCGACCCATCCTGTTGGATTCCCAGCCATTGTAGTTCCTTTCTGTCTCCCTTCAGACACTCTCACTCCTAGATGAAAATGGAGGTGGGGTAATGAGAGACAAGATAATCAATAGCCCCCAAGATTTACAAAGGGTTCTGGTGATGGCAGGTGGATCACCCACAAGTTTATTGTTTATTAATTTCTTCTGCTTTGGCACATAGAAAGCTGAGGGAATCTGTAGTGGTTTGGAGAGCCACTCCTGATATGGTTTCTTCATGCTCAGACCCACTGTGGTAAAAACCAGGGGGCTGGGTAGGGGATGCTCTGTGCCACCAGAAGATGTTGACACTATGTGGAGATCCTGAGCCATGTTTTTCTTTCTTTGCTCTCAGAGCACTGTTTTGCTCAGTTGCACACAAAGCGTTCTATGGAGGAAGCTCAGTGCCAGGGAAAAAAAGAAGGGATTGTTGTCTGGGGCCAGAACCAGGAGGAAACTTGCCACTATTATCACTCTGTGGGGACATTTGGGGCTTCAGGCAGGGAATGCTCTGTGACTTCTAAGCAGGCTCTTCTGGGTCCCCAGTGACTCAGAGCAGGATGTACACACAGGATATGCATGGCAGCCTGCTTTAGGGAAATGTGTATAGGTTTCAAGGCAGACTTGTGTAATATAATAGCTGCATGACCTGGGCAGGCTCCTTAACCTCTCAGTCTCAGCATCCCCTTCTGGAAAAACAGGACTGATCATAGTCCAAACCTCTCAGCATTGTTGTGATAATTAAATGGGATCGCATGTAAACTGCTTGGCTAGTGCCTCAATGAACGGCATTCAATGAGTGGCAGATATACACCAAAAATATCAGTTCAGTCGAGGCCCAAAAGGAGCCTTCCCTTTATTCCTCTTGAGCAATATGGATTCTGTCTGGAGTGGCCTCTTTGAGAGAATCAGAGCACCTCTTCCCCTGGTTTGGTTGGTCCCAGTTGTTATTTTCAAAGATCCATTTAATTTTTCTTCTTTCGCTTTCAAGAACAAAGATATCCTGCTGAAAGATCAGGAAATGAGAAATAGAAAGGGGACCTCTCAGAGAGTGATGATTTGTAATGACCCAGCAACAGGGATAAACTCCACTGTGGCAAAAAATAATGAAACATCGATTCTCAGAACTTATTAGGAGTCAGATTTAGATGAGAGTTTAAAAAAGCAATTAGTCTGGATTGAAACTAATTAGTGATCCCCCCCCAACCCTGCCCCAATCCTCAGACAGTTCAGATTATGGGGAAGTTATTAAGGACCTACTATGCGCAGGACTTCAGAGGATTCAAAGATAGAAAAGAATTCTACTCTAGAGATATTAGATACAAATATAAATGACTATTATTTAAGAAAGAAATCAATTCCACCACAGAAGTACAAGCACAGTGTCATGAGTTTTCAAAAACATACATCTCTCATTCTGCTTCAACTCTTATAGGATACCTCTCAGCATCTCTATTCAGCTCTTCTTTCTGCACCAGCTGAGTTTTATCTTTGGTCTTTAAATCACTTGGCATGCTTTCTGGATGGTCTCAACCATGTCCATGGATCCTAACTACCCCTCCCCCCCTCCCCCCCCAATATGTGCTGACTCTCAGCTTCCCTAACTGCAACCCTCTGGTTGACATTTCTTCTGGAAGGTTCAAAATCAAGTTCACTATCTCTCCCACCCCCATACCGATTGTCCTTTTTGGGTCCCTCTCCAGGTCAACTTTACCACTATTGGCCTAGTCCCTCAAGTCCCAATTCTGTGGTCACTCTAGATGCCTCAATTTTTCTGCTTCCCAGGTCTAAATTGGTCATTGAGTGCAAAGCTTGTGCTTCTGAAACATTTCTTGAAACTGTTTTTTTCCTCCCCCACCACTGCCTTTCACCAGAACTATTAGCTGTGGTCCTCTAATTGTTCCCCTGCCTCTCATCACTCCTGCCCCAGCCCCACTTCCCTCCAACTGCTGCCAGGATGACCTTTCTGAAACATGAACCATACACTTCCTCTTTTTTAATTCGAAACTCGTCAGCATCTCTTCAAGGTCCTTAGAGTAATTCATGGCTGATGTGCATTTCAATAAAGCCTTGTGCAATTTGGATTTTGTTTACCTCTTACTTTGTCTCTTGCAACTTCTTCCTCTAATTTTGTTTGTGCATCCATCCATCCATGTAATATTTATCAGGTTCCTATGTGTGTCAGGCACTAAGGTAAGTGCTGAGTTTACAAGGAAGAACAAAACAGAAATGGTCTGTGTCTTCCTCAAGTTCACAGTCTAGGGGACAAACTGACAATAAACAAATAGGTAATTAATAAACTAAGTGTGTTGGACTTCTGGCCAAGTTGGAGCCATAGGTAGATACACTTTGCCTCTTTGCACAACCAAAGAAAAGAATAACAACAAATGTAAAAACAAAAAAATAACCGGCACTTCCAAAAAATTGAACTGTATGGAAGTGTAACAACCAAGGAATTAAAGAAGAAAAACATTCATTCAGATTGGTAGGAGGGGCAGAGATGGGCAGCTGGGGTGCAGAGGACTCATGGCAAGGCAGCAGCTAGAGGACCAGGTGGGCAAGTTGGTGGCTCATGGACTGGGCACATTAGCCTACATTAGCATGAAAATAAAGCAGGAGGAACAATTGGGGAGAGACACAGACCACACAAGCCAGGCTTCCAGCATGGGGAAATAAAGCCTCAAAACTTGTGGCTGTAAAAATCTGTAGGGGTTGCTGCAGTGGGAGAAACTCCCAGCCTCACAGGAGAGTTCAATGGAGAGACCCACAGAGTCCTAGAACATACACAAACCCACCCACCTGGGAATCAGCATAAGAAGGGTCCCATTTGCTTGTGGATAGCAAGGGAAGTGACTGAAAGCCTCCCAAGAGCCTAGCAAACAGCATTGTTCCCTCTCAGACCCCTCCCCCACATATAGCACCACAAAGCAGCCAAGTGGGTTGCCCCACCCTGGCAAATACCTAAGGCTCCTCCCTTTACTACATAACAAGCACACTGAGACAAAAAAAAAAAAAAAAAAAAAAAAAAAAAAAAACATGGCCCAAATGAAAGAACAGATCAAAGCTCCAGACAAAATACAACTAAGCAATGAAGAGATAGCCAACCTATCAGATTCACATTTCAAAACACTGGTAATCAGGATACTCAGAGAAATGGTCGCAAAATAGAGGAAACAATGAGGGCTATGCAAAGTGAAACAAGGAAAATATACAGGGAACAACAGTGACAGGAAGGAAACCGGGACTCAAATCAATGGAGTGGCCCAGAAGGAAGAAATAAACATTCGACCAGAACAGAATGAAGAAACAAGAATTCAAAAAAGTCAGGAGAGGCTTAGGATCCACCAGGACAACTTTCAACATTCCAGTATCTGAATCATAGGGGCGCCAGAAGGAGAAGAGGAAGAGCAAGAAATTGAAAACCTATTTGAAAAAACAATGATGGAGAACTTCCCTAGTCTGGCAAAGGAAATAGACTTCCAGGAAGTCCAGGAAGCTCAGAGAGTCCCACAGAAGCTGGACCCAAGGAAGCACACACCAAGGCGCATCATGATTACATTACCCAAGACTGAAGATAAGGAGAAAATCTTAAAAGCAGCAAGAGAACAGGAGACGGTTACCTACAAAGAAGTTCCCATTAGGGTATCAGCTGATTTCTCTAAAGAAACTTTACAGACAAGAAGGGGCTGGAAAGAAGTGTTCGAAGCCATGAAAGGCAAGGACCTACATCCAAGATTGCTCTATCCAGCAAAGCTGTCATTTAGAATGGCAGGGCAGATAAAGGACTTCTCAGATAAGGTCAGATGAGTTCATCATCACCAAGCCCTTATTATATGAAATGTTAAAGGGACTTATCTAAGAAAAGGAAGATAAAAATATGAACAGTAAAATGACAACAAACTCACAATTATTAACAACTGAACCTAAAAAAAAAAAACAACTAAGCAAACAAGTAGAATGGGAACAGAATCACAGAAATGGAGATCACATGGAGGGTTATCAGCAGGGGAGGTGGAGGGGGAGAGAGGGGGGAAGGTACAGGGAATAAGAAGCATAAATGGTAAGTAGAAAATAGACAGGGGGAGGTTAAGAACAGTATAGGAAATGAAGAAGCCAAAGAACTTATATGTATGACCCAGGGGCATGAACTAAGGTGGGGGAATGATGGTGGGGTGGGGTATAGGGTGGCGGGGTATAAAGGGGAGAAAATAATGGGATGTAAATAATAGCATAATCAATAAAGTATATTAAAAAATAAAAGAAGGACTCAGACTGACCAAACCTCTTCCCACCCCCCAAAAACAACAACAACAACAAAATTTGTAAGGTGCCTTGAAGGGAAAACAGGGTGATGGGAGAAAATAATAGAAATAGGAAGGTGCTCTAAGGGCATGTTCAGATTCAACCAAACATTCAGACTTAAGAACACCACAGTTCACTCTTAGTATTCTAAACAATATAAGGATAGAGAATGAGAAATGAAACTGGCCACCAGGGCAACACCAGGTGTTCCTCATCAGAAGTCCATGCAGCATAGCTCCAGTCCAAGGAGATGACTTCACACTGAGCAGTTGTGGCTCTGTCTTGGCTTGGAATCTGCATGTCTCATTGGAGTTAACATCTGTTATCACAATCCTACAGGCAGAGCTCTCGGGATCTCTTCAAGGAGCATCTTATTACAAAGTAACTATGTCCAAAGTATGGCATTCCATGAGATACTTACAGCCCATTTATAGTTCTTCCCAGACCAGATGTAAAGTACTAGTGAGGAGTCATTTTACCCCAGGCAATGTTGCCTAGAAATAGAATTGACATCCCAACTACTTAGGTTACCAGGGATTCAGGACCAGGAAGTTAACTGAAGGTTAAGTTCTCATGGAGAAGGCAGAAGGGGTTTGTTATTCCTTTGCCCATTTGGAATTTCTTTGGATAGAGTGGTGGTCAGGGGAAATAATGTTCAAGCTTAGTTCCCAAGTGGGGAAAAAAGGTGGAGGAAGAGCATCCTAGATAAAGAGAATAGAAAGAATTTGGTGTGTTCTAGGAGGAGTGGATGAAGTACAGGCAGCATTAGGGAGAGCCCTAGCAGATAGGCTAGAGAGTGTGGCCCAAGGCCAAGACATACCAGGCCATGTGAGGAATTTGGGTTTCACTGAGTGAATGACACTTCTAGAGGCTCAGATATGGAGGTGCCTGGCCACAGACCTTCACATCTTACTTTGGAGGAGTTTCTATCAGGGGTGTTCCACTGTTGTATTGCTGTAAAAATGTCCACCCTAAACTTAAAGGCACAAAACAACACTTTTATTCTTTGGATCAGGAGTTTGGACTGGTGTGATGGTTAGTTTTTTGTGAACTGGGCTGGGCCACGGTGTCCAGATACGTGGTCAAACATTACTCTGAGTGTTCTTGTGGGGATGTTTTTAGATGATATTAAAATTTAAATTTGTGGTTTTTGAGTAAAGCAGACTGCCCTCCATAATGTGGGTGGGCCTTATCTAATCAGTTGCAGACCTGAATAGAACAAAAGACCTGCCTGAACAAGAGAGAATTCTGTAGCAGAAGACCTTTGGGCTTGAAATGCACATGACAAATAGGATGTGTATGTATATAGAAAGATATTTATTTTAAGAAATTGGCTCACATAATCATGGAGTATGGCAAGTCTAAAATCTTAAGGGTGGGCCAGCAGGCTAGAGACCCAGGGGAGATTGATCTCACATCTCAATAAGAAGGGAATTAAAGAATGTGAGGCCATGCTTTTGAAACGAACACAATATTCCATCTGCCTACAAATTATTTGCATTTCTCTCACCTGCAGAATACACTTGACTCCCTCAAGACCCCCCAAAAGTACTTCCCATTATACCAACAGGCTTGGCCTGAGGCCAAGGATCTCGTAAACTTTACTTAAGTTTCAGATGTGGTTGAGGATCCTTGAGTTTGGTTCCTTGGATATAGCTTCTAGATCTGAAGGTCTGTAAGCTAAAGAGACAAGTTATCTGAACTCCCTCCCCTGCTTCATATGCAATAATGAGAAAGGCATAGGATAACTATAAATAGATATTACCATTCAAGAAAGGGGAAAACAGCAGTAAGTGGCCCATAGTAATTCTGGAATTCAGCTTGGCATGTGATGTCCATTTCTTAATTAGGGTTCAAAACAGGTCCCTGAAAATGATTTTTGTGGTTTTTGGCTCTATTCTCTAAGATCTCGGTTCTGACCTTTGGCTCATCCTTTCCTCCTCATAAGAAGTAGCCCATGTTTTCAACTAGGTGGATTTCTCCCCTTGTTTTCTGTCCATAGACGTTTGGGGACACAAAGGACTCTTTTTATTAGTACCATCTTGGTTCCTTTTAGTCCAAGTTGGTATAAATTAAGAACTTTATGGATTTCTTATGTGTCAATTTATTATCTATTTCATTAGACCACATCCACACACACAAATCTTTTTTAAATCCTTCTATATTTGGGCCCCCAGGAGGTTTCTGTGGCACAGCACTCTTAGTATTTTTTAAAAACCTATTGTCTTCAAGATCCTCAGAAGGCATTTTGTTTGACTGAAGTGGAGGCACCACCTTATGTCTTTCTGATATTTTAACAAATGAATTTTTGGTCATACTATTGGGATCATCTTTACTCTGAAACAGGAATACTGTTCTGGTAACAATCTGGAATTGAGCGTTGTTACTTTGAGTACCCTTAGCTGGCTAAAAAGATTGTCCCGGTTGTGTATATCTACTCCAAATTTATCCAAAAACGATATAATTTATTCTTCAGTTGAGCTCTTGCCTTGACCATTTTATTACAGGAGACTACAAGAAGCCAGATGGCACCTTTGACACATTGGAAATCTCCTTAGATGGATGCACACTGAGTTCGTCCAGTACATTTCTAGTTCACATTAAGGCAGGTAACAGTCTCAAACTTTCTTTTAAAACAAGGAACCTTTTTTCTTCGGCTTCCAATAGTGCTTTCCTCCTTCCCCTCACCAACTGTTTCCTTGAGGCCTGTCATTTTGTCCCTGAATTCCACATGTTTTATGTTTTGATTCAGTAGCATCCCACTTCTAGGAAACAACTTTTGTTCCAGTTACCTGTTGCTATGTAACAAATCACCCCAAACTTAACATCAAAATAAAATGATGGTTTTACTGTGTTTGTATATCCTGTGGGTGAGGAAGGTGGACAGGGCATAGCTTGTCTCTGCCATATAATGTATGGGGCCTCAGGTAGGAAGACCAGGTGGCTTGGGGGTGACTCATACAGCTTGAGGCTGGTATTACTAACTAGAGACTTCTTTACTCACAGGTCTGGTGTCTGATGAGATGACTCAAAGGCTGGGCTTGGCTAAGATCCATGAACAGAGTGCTTCCACGTGACTTACACGTGTGGCTTGGGTTCTCATCATATGGTGTTTTGAAAGGAGCTGTGTCGAGTGGGAATGCCCAGAGAGCGAGTTTTCCAAGATACTCAGGCAGGGCCTATATAGCCTTTCATGTTCTGGTCTCAGACGTCATATTGCATCACTTGTGTTGGTTTAAGCAAGTCATGAGCCCACCCATATTCAGAGGAGGAGGAACCTCTTTGATGGGAGGCATATCAAATAATTTAGGACTAGGTTTTTAAAAACACCACAAGAAGCAGACCTTGGAGAATATTAAGGGTTTTCTCTTTCATCATTTCCTAAGATAACTAGATAAGTTTTCAGTATTTTTCTTCTCTATCTTAGGTTTCTATAATGTTTATTCAACTGGGTCCACTTCTCCCATTATTTCCCTTTAATCTCCACACATCTGATTTTTAACAACATAGACAGGCAGTTCTTTGGTATTCATTGACATTCTCTTTGCTCATTCTTTTTATGTGATGAGAGAAGGATGGTGATATGGCCATGGTCAAGAAAAAACTGATAGGGGTGAAGTATGCTTGGCCAGAGATCCCTGGTCTTAAGAAATAAGTCCTTGAAGTAAAGACTATTGGTCTTGGAACATAATTAAGCTTTGACTATACTTGTAGTGTTATGGAGGGCAATTCATAGCGTGAACCCAGGCTTCATATGTTTTTATTAGGTAGTGTTTTATTTAGTTATTTATTATTAAACATTTTTTCTTTTTAAATTTATTTTTAAACATATTTTATTGATTATGCTATTACAGTTGTACCATTCCCCCCTCTTTTTTTCCCCTCTGCCTTTCATACCACCTCCCAACCACATTCCCCCACCTTAGTTCATGCCCTTGGGTCATACATATAAGTTCTTTGGCTTCTTCATTTCCTATACTGTTCTTAACCTCCCCCTGTCTATTTTCTACTTACCATTTATGCTTCTTATTCCCTGTACCTTCCCCCCTCTCTCCCCCTCCACCTCCCCTGCTGATAACCCTCCATGTGATCTCCATTTCTGTGATTCTGTTCCCATTCTACTTGTTTGCTTAGTTGTTTTTTTTTTTTAGGTTCAGTTGTTAATAATTGTGAGTTTGTTGTCATTTTACTGTTCATATTTTTATCTTCCTTTTCTTAGATAAGTCCCTTTAACATTTCATATAATAAGGGCTTGGTGATGATGAACTCATCTGACCTTATCTGAGAAGTCCTTTATCTGCCCTGCCATTCTAAATGACAGCTTTGCTGGATAGAGCAATCTTGGATGTAGGTCCTTGCCTTTCATGGCTTCGAACACTTCTTTCCAGCCCCTTCTTGTCTGTAAAGTTTCTTTAGAGAAATCAGCTGATACCCTAATGGGAACTTCTTTGTAGGTAACCGTCTCCTGTTCTCTTGCTGCTTTTAAGATTTTCTCCTTATCTTCAGTCTTGGGTAATGTAATCATGATGCGCCTTGGTGTGTGCTTCCTTGGGTCCAGCTTCTGTGGGACTCTCTGAGCTTCCTGGACTTCCTGGAAGTCTATTTCCTTTGCCAGACTAGGGAAGTTCTCCATCATTGTTTTTTCAAATAGGTTTTCAATTTCTTGCTCTTCCTCTTCTCCTTCTGGCGCCCCTATGATTCAGATACTGGAATGTTGAAAGTTGTCCTGGTGGATCCTAAGCCTCTCCTGACTTTTTTGAATTCTTGTTTCTTCATTCTGTTCTGGTCGAATGTTTATTTCTTCCTTCTGGGCCACTCCATTGATTTGAGTCCCGGTTTCCTTCCTGTCACTGTTGTTCCCTGTATATTTTCCTTGTTTCACTTTGCATAGCCCTCATTGTTTCCTCTATTTTGCGACCATTTCTCTGAGTATCCTGATTACCAGTGTTTTGAAATGTGAATCTGATAGGTTGGCTATCTCTTCATTGCTTAGTTGTATTTTGTCTGGAGCTTTGATCTGTTCTTTCATTTGGGCCATGTTTTTTTTTTTTTTTTTTTTTTTTTTTTTTTTTTGTCTCAGTGTGCTTGTTATGTAGTAAAGGGAGGAGCCTTAGGTATTTGCCAGGGTGGGGCAACCCACTTGGCTGCTTTGTGGTGCTATATGTGGGGGAGGGGTCTGAGAGGGAACAATGCTGTTTGCTAGGCTCTTGGGAGGCTTTCAGTCACTTCCCTTGCTATCCACAAGCAAATGGGACCCTTCTTATGCTGATTCCCAGGTGGGTGGGTTTGTGTATGTTCTAGGACTCTGTGGGTCTCTCCATTGAACTCTCCTGTGAGGCTGGGAGTTTCTCCCACTGCAGCAACCCCTACAGATTTTTACAGCCACAAGTTTTGAGGCTTTATTTCCCCATGCTGGAAGCCTGGCTTGTGTGGGTGTGTCTCTCCCCAGTTATTCCTTCTGGTGTATCTACACCGAAATGTGGGACCTCCCACTCTGCCAGCGGCTGCCTTGCTGCCAGTCCTCTCTACCTGGCTGCTCGTCTCTTTCCCTTCTACCGGTTTGGATGAAGGTTTCTTTTTTTAACTCCTTAGTTGTCTGACTTCCATATAGTTTGATTTTTCTGTCAGTTCTGATTGTTTTTTATTTTTACATTTGTTGTTGTCCTTATTTTGGTTGTGCGAGGAGGCTAACACTCCATCTTGGCCAGAGGTCCCCCAATTTTTTTTTAGAAGAGTTTTATTTACTTATTTTTAGAGAGAGGGGAAGAGAATGAGAGAAAGAGAGGGAAAAACATCAATGTGTAGTTGCCTCTCATGTGCCTCCCACAGGGGACCTGGCCTGCAACCCAGGCATATGCCCCCACCGTGAATTGAACTGATGACCCTCTGGTTCGCTAGCTGGCACTTAATACACTGAGCCACACCAGCCAGGGTATGGTAGTGTTTTAAATAGATTGAAACTCATGAGCTTTGTTTACTTTTATAATGTTATGAATACCAAAGTGATACATATGTACTATGGGAAAAATTGAAAAATATAAAAAGAAATAAAAAATTAAAAGAAAATAGATTGAAAGAAGGTGAAGAGATTAGTCAAAGAACTTGTATGAAGGACAAGGGACATGGACAGTGGTGAGAGGACCCATTCTGGAAGTGGGGGCAGGCTGGGTGGAGGGGGGAAAAAGTGGGACAAGTGTAACAGCATATGCAACAAAATATTTTAAGAAATAAAATGAAATTAAGTGCAAAAAGAAAACTAACATTAATAATGTGCCATGTATCATGAACATTTAAAAATATGTTTAAACATTTAAAAATATGTTTAAACATTTAAAAATATGTTTAAAATATGGAGACTATTTTATGTATATTGAAACTTAAAAATTTACAATGCATTGCCCATTTTTCCACATCATTAAATATAACATTGGATGGTGCTTTCTGAAAGTTGTGTAACAGTTACTTGTATGACTGTACTATAAACTGCACTTAACCAATCCCCTTGTTGTTGGACATTAGGTTATTTCATTGTTATTTTTATTTCATCCTCCTGTAGGATGAAACCAAGTGAAACTCACTTTATCATCACACTTTGTACCTTTCATGTGTTACATTTATTTTTGGGAACAGGTTTGAAAGATTGCACTGGGCAAATAGGAGTACACTTACCAGGTGTAGTCCCTGAGGGTGGTACCAATGTATGACATGAGAGTAGTGATAACAATGACATTGATGAGTGATATAATTTCTATATTGCATCCACCCAATTGTTCATGTTAAAATCCTACATATCATCTTTGCTTTGTTACTCTTCCTCACCTGTTGGTTGAAGTAAATCACCATGACCGGTCAATTCATTATCCTAAATGCTTCTTGTATCTGCCCATTTTCTTTCCATTCTCACTGACACCTCTCTTCTTTGTGTGATTACTTTAATAGATAATAGCTGTAGAAACTGTCTTCCAGCCTGAGTGTTCCCTCTACAGTGCAGCCCTGGTCATGTCATTCCAATGCCTGGATATTACCACCTTTGGAATAATGTTCGAACCCTTCTTGGGGCTCATGAGGCCCACTCAGCCTCATCTCAAGCTGCCCATTTCTCTTCTATTGTTTAGCTGTTCTGAACTTCTGGTACAACCCTGTCTCCAGGCCTTTGTCTTTGTCAGCTAGGCTGCTATAACAGAACACTGTGGACTGGGAGGCTTAAACAACACATTTAATTCTCCCAGCTCTAAAAGTTGAAGCCCAAGATTAAGGTGCTGGAAGATTTGGTTCCTATGAGGACCCTCTTCCTGGTTAGCAGAGAGTCACTCTCTCCCGGTGTCCTCATGTAGCAAAGAGATATATCATCTCTCTCATGTCTCTTCTTGTAAGGGCATCAATCCCATTCATAAGGGTTCTACTCTAATTGTCTCACAAAGGCCCCACCTCCTAACACCATCCCACTGAGGATTAGGATTTCTACATATAAATATTTGGGGAACAAAAACATTTGATCTCTAGCAGCCTTTGAAGCAACTCTTCTCTCTGCCTGAACACTCTCCTTCTCTTCTCTCAAATTATGTAAGTTCAGCTATTGCTTCCTCCAAGAAGCCTTCCTTGACCATATGCCCCTGACTACCCTCAAGTGTGGGTTAGGTGTCCTGTGAGGGCTCAGTGTGTGCCTATCTGTAAAGTTCTCTTCCTAGTGCTTATTTTAGTTGTCACAGTTTTATGTTACTTCCCACAAGATCATGAGCTCTGTGAGACTAGGACACCTCCTTCTTCCCACCAGATCTTAGCCTAGTGCCCAGCACATAGTGTGCCCTCATTAACTATATGAATAAATGAAATCTATGACTGCTACTTCACAAGATGACAATTCTGACCCACTTATAAGAACCAGCTCAAAAACTCTCCCATATGTGCTTTCTGTGGGGTTGAAAATTTTCTTCCAGACAGAAAAACACCAGGCAACCACTTGTGTAAATCATTAATAAATCTGTTTACTGTTTTTATTTGCATTAGATATCAAATTAAATATTGCATTAAGTGGGTTAAATATTAATGTTACATTAAATATATATTACATTTAAAAAATTAATCACTAGATGCGCTTCCTCTGAGGTAGGTTATGAAAGCTTTAGCACATTCAGCCCAGCATGTGCTAACTGTATACAGTTGTTTATTATGTCATTGATGACTTATTAGAGCCCATAGGAATAAGGGGGAAAAATGTCAGAGGCTGTGGGGGCCTACAGATGGGTGGTGTGGCCAGGAGGGCAGCACAGCCCTGTGAGAGCTGATGTCAGATATCAGGAAGACAGAGGAAAGGAGAAGAAGAGGAGGGAGAGTATATAACTTATTGTGCACTTGTTATTTGCCATTTACATTGTCCTAAGAAATTTACAAGGATTATTTTATTTAATTCTCATCAGAGACAAATGAAACAGTTGCAAGAATTTTTTTTTACCTTATACAGGTGAAAACTGAGTCTCAAAGAGATTATGAGATGTGAGCAAGGTGTTGTAGCCTTGAGACTATTGCAGGCAGTAGGACTCACATTCTTAACTATGATTATCTATTGCTTCTTGAAGGAGGTGCTTTAAAGTTACCATGACTTAAAATGGACACATGGGTTTTAAGGAATTTTATATTTTGGTTATTTTTATTCCTAATAACAGTAGGACATAGTAGGATTTAGACCTATTTATCCATCCATTCACCCACCCATTCATTCACCCACTCATTCACCCATCATCCACCCATTCATCTGTTCACCTTTCCACCTGTCCATATATCCACCCATCCATGCACCCACCCATCCACCCACTCAACCATCCATCCATCTATCTACCCACACATTCATCCATCTACACATCCATCCATCCATCTTACTTGTTGAGCTCCTGACAGCCACCAGGAATGGCCAATCTGGGAATGTAGTAGAGAACAAGGCAGATACAATCCCAATGCTAACAGATCTCATTGTCTAGTGGTGTAAGCCAGAACCACCTGGCATTTAGCATCCTGTGCTCTTTCTCCTCCACCAAGATGCTTTTGTAGTGAATCACTCCTTGTTCATATGGTGTATCCTGCATCCCATGTCTCTGAAAATCCAGGAATGGGCATGGTGATGAAGGGTTACAGTTAGCTACTTCTATTCTTGCTCCATTTGAACCATTCTCCATGTGAGAATAAGAGTAATTCTGTCCTTTTCTGCTATCATGCCCAGGGACTTCCCAATATACTTGGAAAAACTTCAAGATCCCAAATTATTCTGAATTCTAAGTCTCCTTTGATTCTGTACCCACCTTTCCCTCCATCCTTACCTTATAGCCACCTTGTAGCTTGCTCTGTCCCCACCAACCAGAATGCAAGCCCCAGGGGGGCATGAGTGACTATGGGGCTCACCCTGTATTACCAGTTCACCAAGAACAGTGTTGGGACACAGCAGCCCCCCAGAAAGTGAATGAATGAACAAATGAGGTGGCCATGTGATAGGACAGGTAATGATTCCTTCAAAGTTGGTGGTGGGAAACAATAAACTAGGTTCCTTACTCTGGGTGACATGATCTCCTTCCAAGGGTAGCTTGTTCTGTAGACGTTGGTTTAGCATCTACCTTTGGATATTAGAAAGACTGAATACTTTCTTTTTCTTTTTACTCCTGCTAAAGTAAGCTAAAGTAATCTAAAGTAATTCTAAAGTTCCTCCTCCCTGAGGCCACGAGGCAGCGTCTGACTGACAAAAAGTCTTATATAAGGAAGGGCACCAAGGAAAAGTAGCAAAATTAACCCACATTCTAATGCCATTGCAGGAGCAAAGTGCATCACCTGCTTGGGCATCACATAGCAGCTGTTATGAATATTATTCCTTGATCTCCCAACATTATTGTAGTTATTATACTTGTCATTGGGGTGGGGGTTGAGGGACATGCTCAGGTGTCATGGTTGAAATTCTGCTTATGAAATGAATGATAAAGACAGAAGCATCTGTGCAATACTTCCTTTCTTATCTTTTCCCTGCCTGGATGAGGGGACAACAGAGAAGTTGCAGGCAACCTGGGTCATTTCCCAGAGACTCCTGCAGCTTTGCTTTCTTGGTATGCCTTCCAGGAGATTGCAGGCTGGAAAGTAAAGGAGGAAGTCAGCCTGTAGGTGACTTAACCCTGTAGTGGTCTTCCTGTTTTGCAAGGTTAGGTGAGCAGTGAATGGATCATTTTTGAGTCTGGGGTATAGAGTAGTACCATTTGAACTTCCATAGAATGCAGTGGTTTGGTAATTATAGATTACTGTTAGAGACACAACAGATCCTGCTCTGAACTGTCTCCCCACCTTCTCTTCCTTTTTCCCCACTCTTCCCTTCCCCTAAAGGCACTGCTGTTCCCAGACTCTGTTCTGGAGAACAGAGCAGGTGGGTGAGGAGACCAGCAGGCCTGCAGGGAGGGAAGGTGCTGCCTAATTATTGTACTGGGCACTGTTCAGAATTAGAACTTCAGGCTCTGCAGCAACCAACCAAGCTCTGATGAAAGTTTCATGTGGTTTTCTCTTCCCTTTAAAGCCTAGTGGGACATTTTCAGTAGAGGAGAAAGGGGTAGAGTTCGCCTTAAACCTTCTCTGTCCCATATTTCTGCCTTTAAGTAGATCCAAGCTTGAGCCTTGTAATTATCTCAAAAATAGACCAGACAGTCACTGTGCATTGTGTGGGTTTCCTTGGTGGTGTCTAATGAAACAGCACAGCAAGGAGGAGATAGCCTGTTGGCAGGGTGGATAGATGGCCCTGTGTCTGTTAATCTCACATTTCATCTCTGTTTAAGCCATCTCTCAGCTCATTAATTGTCTTTCTGAGAAGGGTCAGGCATTTATCTTTGAGAGCCATCTACCTGCACTGATGTCATCCAGCCTAAAGACAAGGGAAGGGACAGAATGTAGTTATATGGTCTTGCTAATTTTGTTAAACAAGAAATAGAGTAGCTATGTGGTCTTGCTAATTTTACTAAACAAGAAATAGAGAGTTAGGCATGGTGACCTCTTGAACTGTCTTGCCTGATTGCCTCTCAGAAAGGTTGCCCCATTGCTGCCACCATCAGCAGTGTGTGAAAGTGTCACCGCTCTACACCAGCACTAAAGGTCTATCAATGCCCATGCCATATAAACAAACATAAAAAAGGTCACAGGGCTGCCTAATGCACACAGAGTACCTGTCCGCTTTAAGCAAACCAGGAACACAATGATTTAAATTTTACAAGAAGGATAAAATAAAATGACTCTTTACATATTGTTTTTTAACCATTAAATCCCTCTGATGCATTTAAAATAGATTTCGAATGTTGCTGAATAGGAAAATAGTTAAATAAATTATGGTACACCCATAGTATGGAATTCTAAGCAGCTGTTAAAAAGAAATAGATAACTCCATCTCAGGGGTTCCCAACTGGTGGTCCCCTCAGGGGACCCCTTGGCCATGTCTGGAGATATATTTGGTATTCACAGTTTGGGGAGGGAATGTGTTACTGGCATGTAATGGGTAGAGGCCAGAGATGCTGCTGAACAGACTACAATGCACAGGACACCCCTCACAATAGAGGTTTATCCAGTCCAAATTTTCAACAGTGCTAAAACTGAGAATTGAATTACCCAGGAAGGATATTTACACTATATTGGTAAGTTTATAAAAAGCAAGTGTGCAGATCAATATCTGTAGCTCTGATCCATTTTTTTAAAAATTAAAATATATTTGTGTATATATGTGAATAAACAGGTAGTTGTGTTCTAATGTTTAGGGAAAAGGCTATGAGAATACATGTCAAACCTGTATGGTGGTGGTTTTTTCATGGATGAGTTTGGTGAATAGTAGGGACTTTATTTATAATCCAGAAAAGGTTTTGATTTACATAAATTCAAATGATACCCTACCTTTCCAGGATCACAAATACCACACAATGGATTTTCACAGGGCAGCACATTGATGTAAAGCATATGCATTGCTTTTCAAGCGAATGTTATGTGACACTATCTAGATGGATGTCGTAAACCAGATTTTTATAGGAGAGTTTTTATTTCCCTGTGTCTGCCTTTGGTGACAGTCAAGCCAGGCAAGACTAGGTCCTGATTTCTTAAACGAATAAAATGAAACTCCTAATATGGGAATAAATGGATCTAAGTGGCTGAAGATACATAAAAATTCTTTAAAAAACACTTCATAGCACACCAAGATGACCAGCAATCACCATGGAATATTCATTTTGACTAAATTTTCCTGGGCCCCTTGCTTTTAGGCAAATTGTTTTCAGCAGCACAAAGAGACATGCCCAGAAGCCTTTGAAGAGTCTGATGTTATGCAATTATTATGGAATAACCAGGCTGGGAGGAGAGCACAGCACAAGAGACACAGTGCAGTGGCTCAGCAGAGTTTGAAGATGGGGCAATGAGAGGAGGTGCCCAGGCTATAGGCTCCGAGGGCTGAGAGCACTGGATGCTCTTCTCTGACCCAGGAGATGAAAGAGGTGCACCTGGTGGGAAAAGGAGAAAGTTGCGGGGGCCACATAGGGTGAAAATGTCAGTGGGACACCCATATGGAGAGAGTTAGAGGACAGCCAGTTCATTAGGTCTAAAGTTCAGGAGATCATCAGGATTAGATGCACACATTCATGGGTCCTAATGGAGGTGGGAATTGAGTTCTGGCTGGGCTTGTAAGGAAGGGCGAATAAGATGCACACAGAGACAGGTTCCTAGAGGATGCTGGCATCTTGGAGTAGGCATAGAAAAAAGAGCCGAAGGAGGAAACACTTTGGGAAAAGTAGCCAGAAAGGGGAAGACAGACCTTTCAGAAGGAAATGGAGGGTCAAGGCAAGAGGGCTCCTGGTAAGGTGAGAAGAGAGAGGGGCTGTGGTTGTACAAGAAGGCTGTCTGGGTGGGCAGCGTCGCAGGCATTGAGGAGTAAATGAAAGAGGGGGAGGGCCCACACACACTCTTCTTCAGAGCTATAGCCTTACATGCATTTAGTGATTCCCTCCTTACTGTCTGCTCCTTCCCCAGACAGTAAGTGCCATCAAGGACCTTGTCCATTTGAGCGCCTCATTGTGTCTCCAATGTTAAGCACAGTTCTAGAGGGTGGATGGAAAAAGGAAAGAGAACAGAGTTGCTATAGCTGCTAAAAGGGATGAAGGAGCAAGGAAGAGAGGAAGTTTGTATATGCCTTTGGGCGTAGAGAAGGAGCAGGCATAGAAAGAAGGGCTGGAGATAAGGAGAGGGATGATGGGGGGAGGAGAGGCTGGGGAGGCACAGGGTTTGATTTAAGACTGCAGGAGAAAGGAATATGTTCGTCCAACCCTCTGCATCAGGACCCTAGGCTCTACCTTGTGCACTCACTCTCTATGTATACTTCTCTGTTACCCTTGAGGCCACAGACCTGTTTGAGCCAGCAGCACATTGTTCCAGAGGCTGAGCTGGGAGGAGAAGACAGGCCTTCTGCTCTGTCTGTGCCTTTCAACACAGGCAAGCAGGATTGGCTCTCTTGTTTACATCTGACAAACCAGAGAGAAATGACACAAGGGTGCCGGTGTAACAGCCTTTGGGCAGGGGTAGGAGGAGCAGCAGCTCATCCTGCTGGTGTTTACCCCACATCCACCCTGTGGATTATGTGCTTGCAAGTTGTGGCTATAGCTCAGCGTCACATGATTTCCTTTTATGCGGACAGACTGTGCAGGCTGGTTCTAGTCCATGTTTATTGTTAATCTCCTGGTGGCGGTCTGGACCAACACTGATGATAAACATGCTAATAATGGCTCTTGACACTCAGACCTTTATTGAGCTGTCAATGAACTAGATGTGTGGTATTTCATTTAATCCCTATGACCACCCCATGAAATAGACTGAGGAACCTGAGACTCAGCCGTGGGTATTGGTGGGGCAAAGGTTGAATGTTGTCTTCTCCAGGTGGCCAGGTCTGCTGGGCCTGAGACCTTGGGCAGCAAAGCAGAGCACTGTCCAGTCTCTGTCTTTGAGGTGCTGGCTTGGTTAAGTGACCCACAGAGCTCAATGGGCTTGGACCCCTGGTTGGGACCAGCCAGTAGTGGGGGAATTTCCTCCATTGGGCAGAGGTTCAGAAAGGGGTTCTCTTGTTTCTCTGCTTTGCAGTCTAAGGTGCTGGTTAGCCCAAGGGAACATAATAAAGGAGCTCAATCTGAGCTTCTGGAAGAAAAAAGAGGGAGCTTGTGGTTTCTTCTCTCCCTTTGGGTGAGAAACTGTCTTGGCCAATAGGAAATATGGTAGAAGTGTGAGCCAGAGAGAGAGAGAAGAAGGAAGAGAAGGCTTTCTTGGCTTGAGGAATGATGGTCTGGTCTCCAGGGCAGGCTGGCTCTCAGATTTGCATTTCACAAAGTGTCTGTGCGACTCAGCCAGGGCCTTTCCTGTGCTGGGAGCTGGCTCAGGGTTCTGAGAACAAATGGAGCAGGTGCAGAGATCAGGTCACACCATGGGGGCTAATTGTGGCTACTCGGTTGAATAGGGTATGGCTTTTGGTTGTATGAAAACATGCTTAAAAAATCTTCCTGTGGCTTTCCAACTTGCTTAGAAAAACACCCAGACGCTGTATGTTGACACTCAAGGATGGACATGATCTGGTCCTTGACTGCCTCCCTGATGTTTGACTACCCCCTGGCATGTTTTAGGTACTCAGTGAACACTTTTGGAGTGAACAAATCAAATATTTCTTTCTAAGGAACTTAGCTATTTTGCCTAAGAGAAAAACAAAGGGAAGCAATTGTTTCAATGTGAAAATCAACATTTCTTTGTATTTTTTTTAATGCAGGATTTACTGTCTCTGATATACAGTCTAATCGAGGGTTAGGTAAATACTCATTTTGTCCTGACTTAGGGTCTTTGTTAAGCCTGGTGGAAATGAAGGAGGTAAAGTAGTCTCATGTACTCAATTACTATGGAAACCCAACCTGGCCACTTCCCTTCCCAGTGGTTAAGGGAAGGAATGGGCCTCACCAGTGCTAATAGCCTATAGATTTTTTAACCTGCCCTCTCAGTTGGAGGGGCTCCTGGGCACAACTGGCACATACTTGCCACCAGGCACAGCACTTCAATCCTGTGCCCAAGGCACCTATGATCAACCACATTGTAGACATCTGCAATCAACCACAGCACAATCCAGCACTTACACAGAAAAGTCACTAGTAATTGATCATGGAAGGCTGGCACCTTTAATACAGGAACTCTAGAAATGAAATCAGTTTCACCTGGGTTTGCATAGATGGGTGATTACATGGCTTCTTATTAGGTGGTTGAGGATGGGAATCATGCCCTTGCCTCTATTTCATCATTCAGCTTAAGGCAAACGAGGGAAGCCCGCATCTTCCAGAATCATGTCACATTTTCATTAGCGTTGAAGCCACCAGAGCTTGGCAATGTAAGAGTATAATTGTACCAAATGGATCTATACCTTGGGGCAATGCATTTTTTTATTGATTCCAACTCTACATTATTATTGTTGCCTAATGAGGATCTAATGTAATTTCTAATGAAGCCACATGGCCCTCGGATAGATGAAGTAAGGTTTTATTTCCCTTGTGATGCTGTAACCTCTCTTCAATTAAAACCTGGGAAGGAGAATTAATACATATGTAAGAATTTTTTTTCTAAGATTAGTGTGAAGACAGAAGCCTTTTATTATATATGAAAATTTCCTGTGTGAAGGAATTGCAGAGGCATGTGGCTGGCCCTTGAGTGGACTGGCGATGGTTTAAGTGGCAAAGAAGGCTTTGCAGGGAGGCTGAATCTCTGATGTCTATCATCAGAGTGTTGGGCAGAGTATGCTCTGTGCTCTCATTGCCCTGCTCCTCCTGCCGCTGTCACTGTTCATTGGAGGGTCCCTCCCCAGGCTGCTGCTGTTGGCTGCCCGTTACGGGCAGAAGAATTTGAGCAACTACATTTTTTCTTTTTTTAACTAATTAAGGTGAAGTTCACATAACAAAATTAGCCGTTTTTAGGTGAACAATTTAGTAATATTTAGAACATTCACAGTGTTGCGCAACCACCACCTTTAAACATTTCCATCCCCTGTCCCTCCAAAGTAAACCCATTTCTCTTCCCCCCAGCCGCTGGCAACCACTAATCTGCTCTCTGTCTCTATGAATTTGCCTATTCTGGACTTTTCATAGAAATGGAATCATACAATATGTGGCCTTTTGTGGCTGGTTTCTTTTATTTAACATAATATTTATGAATTTCATCCACATCGTAGCAAATGTCAGTCTTTCATTCTTTTGATAGCTGAATAATATTCTATTGTATGGATAGATCGCATTTGTATAGCCATTCATTTGTTAGATAATTAGGTTGTTTCTACCTTTCATGATTGTGAATAGTGCTGCTGTGAACGTGTGTGTACAAGTATTTGTTCGAACACTTGCTTTCTGTTCTTTTGAGTATATATCTAGAAGTAGAATTGCAGGATCAGATAGCAATTCTGTGTTTAATTTTTGAAGAACTACGAAACTGTTCCCTTTTTAAAAAAAAGACTTTATTTGTTTATTTCTAGAGGGAGGGAAAGGAAGGGAGGAAGAGAGGAAGAGAAACATTGATATGAGAGAGAATCATCGATCAGTTGTCTCTTGAACACACCCAAAGTGGGGATTGAACCTGCAACCCAGGCATGTGCCCTAACTGGGAATTGAACCAATGCCCTTTTGCTTTGTGGGATGATGCCCAACAAACTGAGCCACACCAGTCAGGGCCCAAACTGTTCCCTTCTTTAATAAGAGGAAGCTGGGTCTCAGCAAGGTCTCTCCAGTGCCTGCTGGTATTTGAAACCTAGCATTCTGGCTCTGAGGTCCATGTTTCCAACCATTCTGTTCTGCATTTGCGGGTGTCAGCCTTGGTTAGCACGTTCTGTTCTCTACACTGTACTGGAGAAAGCAGGGATAGAAAGGAGAGTGGAGGGAAGACAAACTTCTCTTATCTCAGACTAAATGCATGATTTCTGGCCAGCCTCTCCAGGGGATTTCCTGGTTCCCGATCTGCCTTCTTTTTCCATTGGCATCTTGACCTCAAAACTTAGGAAAGTCTATGAGGTTGCTGGGTCACTTGATTGAATTGGTTTGTTGACAGGTTGATTGGCCCAGTTACTCATTCTCTTTATCTCTTCCTTTGTCTCAGGGGTGACAAAGTCCATGTGATAAAATAATAACAATTCATTGGATATCGCTGTGAGCCATGAGATAACACTTGCATTTGCTTATATCTCCATAGCACATAGGTTGACTAGGCATCATCATCCACCTTTTCCACAATGTGGAGCAGAAGACCAGAGAGGTGAAGTAACTTGCCCACAGTCACACAGCTTATAAGCGGCAGAGCTGAGACTTGAACCCAGGCTGTGCCTCTCCATAGCCTGGATTCCTTCCTCTGTGTTTTCAGGCTTCTCCAGACTCCCACGGGCATCCACACTTTTCATACTAGTGTGGCTGATTTTTAAAAAATCTCATTACAGTTCTGTTTTCCTAGACCCCCACAACCCACAGAGCATCTTGAGATGCTAGGAAGTTCTAAGTCGGTGGTGGGAAAATGAGAATTCCCACTGGGGGGATGGCATTTAATTCTTTTCTCTTCCTGGTGGTTTAGTCACCAGTGTATTGCATAACAGATGATCTGGTGTCTGCAGTCAAGGCTATTGTTTTTTTAACTGACTTCGCATTTTGTCTTCTCAGTACTTTGGTAACTGGGGTGAGGAGTTGTTTGTCTTCCTTCTCCTGGAGAGAGGCTCCATGAAAGTGGCTGGGGCTGGGGTAGAGGGTGGCGTCCAGGTCCCTAGCACTGCTGACAGCCTAGGAAGCCGAAGGTGGACTGCTTCTCAGGTGAGGGTGACACAGGCAGGTAGGTCCTGCCCCCAGGGAGTCCCTGGCTCCCCAAGCACCAAGCAGTTAGGTAAATGCTCTGGAGAGTAACTTCTGGGAGGCTGCACTTCCCTGGGTCCCTTCTCCTGTGTGTGATAAAGTGTGCAGGGGAGCTGGGGCATATTTACATCTGCTCTGGGCACAAGTTTCAATGGCAGTAATTCTCTGACCTTTTAAAATGGATAAATCTCCTTGACAGTGGTGTATGAGCACTCAAGCTTAGCTCGGAGTGCTCAGCCAAGGCTCTGAGAGATGTGGCCACACCAAGGAGAAGATTGATGAACCCCTAGGGGATCTTTTCTGAAAACCGGCCACACCCACGACCCCAGTCAGGCTGGTTTAGGTAGGAAAAAGTGTGTTTTGGCTGGAGTGGGAGTCCTTGCCTCACCTCCCAGATGGATGAAAGCAGGCAGGCTGTTTTTCAGATTGCAATGGATTTATTCCTTTGATCACCTGCCTTCATCTGCCTCCTCTCTGAGTGCTGATGGATGCTCTCTTCTCATGTCTCCATTACTCGCATCACAGGGAACATGGGGAGAAAATTTTATTATCACTGGCTCTTTAACTCCCTTCCACCATCACCAGGAAGCATAATAACTGCTGTTGTTGGCCGTTTCCTTCCTTTTATTCTCTTTGCCTTCCTCCTTGCTCCTGAGCTTCTGATCAAGAGGTGTGGGAGAACCCGGAAAGAAGGATCTGGATTTTCTCAGATACCTACTGTGTGCCAGGTGCACCCATCAAGAAAGGTTAGTATTCAACCTGTTTGCAGGTCCAGGATCTCCCCTCAGAGAGGCAAATGACCAGCCCAGTTCACCCAGCTCACTGGAGGTGGGATAAAAATTAAAATCCAGACCCTGGAGTATTTGCTCTTTCTGATGCTGCCTCAAGAACAGGGAGAAGCATGTGGACACTCCTGTGAGTCTCCTTCCCAATGTCTAGGCTCCTTCCGTATTTCTCAGACTCTTCTGGACTGGGTCTCACCTGCTTTCGTCAGCTGCTTGTAAATTCCCAGTACCCTCCCTGTTTGAGAAGCTGGGACTGGCTTCCTGGAGATCATTTCCTGGCAGAAGGAATGCTCTTTCCTGCTCAGCAAGTGTCAGTTCATAATTACCAGTGTAATTAGAGCAGGATTTACCATCTGAGCCTCTGTGGGTGCTGCAAGGCTGCCTTCCTGTGTTGCTTTGGCTTAGAAGGGTGTCTGGCTCCCTAAGTAGCCGATTGTGTCTTCAGGGCCTCAGCAGAACCATGTGGAATTACCTGCTCAGAGTACCCAGGCAGCTTCAGAGGTTTCTCATGGTTCTCGGGATAATACCCAGACACTCTGACATAGCATCTCCCAGGCACCTTTCTGACCTTTCCTCCACCACCCCCAATACCACACTTTGGGAGTCTGTGAGGACTGGCCAAAAGTATCAGCATCTCTCTTTCCATGGACTGTTTTATCTTCTTCACAGCACTTAGCCCTATGTGCAATAATATACTTTTCTTGTTCTCATGTTTATTTACTTGACATTCTCTTACAAAAATATGGAGAACATTACTTGGAGTAACATTACTTGAACATATGAAGTGAACATTACTTGTTCACTTGTCTTTGCATGTCTTGTTCAATGAAAACCTGAGGCCTTAGCTGACACCTTATTATTCCTGTTACCCTCTGTCACATCCCATTTTTTATCATCATGCCTCTGCTTTTAATTACTTTGTCTACTTACCACCCCCTTTTTTGTTCATGGAGATCTGTAAAATACCTAATAAAAAGCACCTTACCTTTGTTTTTATTGGACACTAGCACCTTATATGATAGCTGGTATGGAGTAAATTCTTAATACACATTGAATGGGTGGATGGATGGATGGATGGATGGACAGATGGGTGGATGGATGGATAAATGGGCAAATCTGGTTGAATTTTCCTGATACCACTTGACACTTGTAAATTTGAGCTTTCTATCTGATAGACATTATTAGTTGTACACTGCAGGATCCTTGGTTTGTTTATTTTTCATCTGAAATGGGTGGATTAGAGCCTTCAAAAATTACTACACATCTGTCAGGTTTTTTTTTTTTTTGGTATGTGTCAAAATTTGTGCTTTATGTATTTTGAGTTCATGTCATTTGATTCACAAAGGCTGTTTATTGACTAGTACTGGTTATGGATTGAACCTTTCATTAATATAAAATGACCATCTTGAGCTTGGATGATGCTTTCTTCCCCAGATTTTTCTGAAATCAATGTTACTTTCTATATTTCTTTGGTTCCTATGGGTCTGAACACACCCTCTTATTGTTATTTTTCTTTTTTCATTTCCTTTTGTTGCCAGTATCTCTTGGAAGTAGCCTATGGATGAATCTTATTTATTTACCTGGTCTGAGAACCTTAGTCTTTTAATAGAGGAGTTCACTGTAAGTATATTTGTAATAATAGGTATGTTTGATTACTTGTCATTAAAAATTATTCCTGAGAATTTTCTTGCTGCTTCATTTGTTCTCTCTTCTTGGCTCTGTAGATTACTCGATTTGTTTTTATCTTAGCTACTGATTTGGAAGGTAGGCATCCTTTTATTCTACATTTAGTTGCCTTTTACTTCTTTGAAAAGGATGATGTAACACTTATTTCTCTAATAGTCAAAGTCAAGAATGAAATGGCATCTTTGAACTCCATTCAGGCAAGATGAGGAAATTTAATTCACCTGCACTTTGTATTTCTCCGTACCTTATTCCCTCTTCCCAGGCTTTGTTACAATAATTGGGGCCTGCAGAGCTAGCTTAATGTTTATAAGTTATAATTTTGACACAATCACAGTAATAGTAATGCTTGTGGAGAGGTTAATGTGTAACAGGCACTGTGCTAAGCTCCAAAAAACAAATTTCTCACCTAATCTTCACATCAGCCTAATGAGGGTGTGAGTCTTTATAGGTTTTATAACTCGCCTGAGCTCACCCATTCGAGGTGGTGGCAGACCCGTTAGTTGTGGACCGGGCTCTATGTCCTAACCATAACAGTTCTGTTCACTTTCAGAATTGACTGCTGCCAGCTGTGGTTTGAGAAGTGTATTTACACCAGGCAGCGTACTGTGGCTCTTACCTTCTCTGTTGCCACCCACTGTGTTCCCTTCTTGAATTAAATTTGCTACTGATCCCAGACTTTTGGACCAGCACCACTCACTTTTCAATGTGTGGAATCCCCCCAGGGGCTCTTGTTAAAATGCAGAATCTGATTTGGTAAATCTGGAGTGAGGCCTGAGATCCTGTTATTTCTTATAAGCTCCAAGGCAATGTTTTTGCTGCTGGTCCGAATTCCTGTCCGTGATAGCAAGATTCTGGATGACTCCAGAGTCTAGTGACTCGGCTGCTTAACTGGCCTTGTTTTTCATGGTGCTGTAGTTCATTACTCTTTAGTGCAGTAGTTAAGCAAATAGACCCTGAAGACAACTACTTTGATCCAAATCCCAGCCCTGTTCCTCACTTGCCAGGAAGACAGTACCCATCTCACTGATTGTTGTAGTTTCAAGCAAAGGAAGATAAATGAAGTGTTTAGAATGGTGCCTGGCACATGCTGAGGGCAAGGCACATGTTGAGGATTATTATTTGCTCCACTGAAGCCCTTTGATTTATCATTACGTAAACACTTGCTGCCCCCTCAGCTCTTTTCCCAGCCCTTGGGATTTGTGCAGACCCTGCCCTTAACCCCCAGGTTCTCCCTGCTTCCTCCACAAGAATTCTTTCATCACCTCTTTCATGCAGTACTCCTGGTTAACCTTTCTCAGTCTAGTCCTCCTAGTTAGTCTTAGAAGAATGTCTACCTCCCCGTCTAGCTGCAAGAGCACATATTGTAACTGGCGTTTTCATGTGTATTGATTTGGAAAACACACTTAGACAATCTATTTGGACTGGGGGCAAGACCCAGGGGACTATTTGAGTAAGAACAGAGTGCTGCTGTTGAGCCACCTGCAGGCCTGTTCTTCCCGAGTCCATTGTACAAGCTCAGGTTCAAAAGGGATTTGGTTAGGATAACAGAGATTTAGAGCCCAGTGAGTGGGGAGAGCAATGGAAGAAGAGAAGAAAAGAGACCTAAAGCAGCTGCTATTTGAAGGAAAACTTTGGAGAAAGATCAGAGATTTTTAAAGATAATTGTTGGGAAGTTCTGCTGTTACGTGCAATGTTTTTCCCTTTCCCATCAGCCAATGAAGTATTCAGCAAAATGTCCTTTTCCTGTTAGTGTTTTGTGGTATTGGCTCAGTTTTGGGGGATGGTGATGAAATGCTAGTGTGGTCTCAAGGTGGGCATGGCAGGAGTCAAGTTGACACACTGTCAGCTCATCTGCATGGAGGCGGGGCTCAGGTCTTGCAGTTTGGAAAACTTCCCAGGTGATCCCAATGTATAGCTAAGGTTGGAGACTTTGAGCCGCGTGCCACACACTTGTGTAGGGTGTTCCTAGTGTGAATTTCCCAGAGAAGCTTTTAAAAAGGAGGTGGTCATGGCTCTGTGGTCAGATAAGTTTGTGAAACAAGGCTAATTAGGTTTCTTCACTTCAGGGCTTGTTAGCACCTTCAATATACTGTGGTATGCTTGACCATATAATCTTTTTGACATCATGTGGGTACTTGATGCCTGCTTTTTATCCGTGGACCCTAGAGCCACTTTCCACTGAAAAGTTCCACTGGAGACCTTCACATTACAGGATTTGATGATGATGGTGTTACTAGTGAAGGGGTCAGTGATTTTGATTATAGCCATCTTATGACCCAGCAAAGACTCAAAGGACCAGGAGGAAAAGGTTGTATCCTCCCTTGCTGTGCCCCCTTCACCCTCAGAACAGGCTGTCTTCCCTTCCAGGTGGCTTGGACTGTCATATCCAATTTGGGAAACAGTCTTACTTTGCATAAGTGATTGAAGTAATTGCACTGGCTGTTTCTTTTAATCTACAAGATGCTGAGTAGGGATGGGACAGCTAATGGTGTTAGTTCTGATTTTCTCTAGATTAGATTTGATCCACAGTCATTGCTTAATTGCAAACTCCATGTTGGGGAGCTTGGGTGCATATACTACCAAACTGTCCTCTTTTCTGATGGGCTCATATGTCAGGATGGATTCCTTATGGCTCCTTCTCTTACGTAAATGCTTCACAGCTTTCTAATTCCGAAAAGGGTTCCCTAGAGATGCAAACTGGCTGGACAATGTGTCGATGTGTTGACATGTCCCATCATGTCCGGTTCAGGCACTATTGTCTGTCAGCCATTTAGTGTGGCATTTTTTGCTCAGGCAGAAGAGATGTGGTAGAAAGCTCAGCTCACAACCCAAAATATTGTTTTCCTTGAACATCATGGTGACCAGCCTGGTTCTCACCCACTTGTAGGTGACCATTCTTTTTTGCTTCATCAGCTCAGAGTAGGGAGGGAGCAAGGAATCCACAACCCACAGAACTGGAATTCCACATCCCCCACCTCCCTTGGAGGAGCAGGTGACAGAAAAAGCCACCAAACATCTCTGATTCTAAAGGCAAATGTTACCTCCTCCCTGGGGGCTCAGCTTGGTGAAGTAAATTTCAGAGCCTTGGCATTTTTCATTCCTGTTTAGGTTAGACTCGCAAAGGGCGTTTTATTTCTAGAAGTCCAAACTGAGCAGAGAGTTGGAGTCAACTGAGGGAGGGAAGGCCAAGTGTTTTTGAGGTTGTGTGCTCCTGGTGGTGGAGTTTCCAGTGTGCCTTCCAGTAATGGGTAATAAATGTGCAGTTATTTAGTTTGGAGTCAGAGCTACAGCATTATGGATTCCCTGGAATTCTAGAGGCCCTCATGTGAAGAAGTGTGTCTGTAGCAAATTGTTGAGCATTTGAAGGTAAAGAGACACACATAAAACATAGATGAGATAATTCTCATTTATCTTAAGAGAGCAGGATTAGAAGTGCTAGTTAGGTATGAGGTATCAGCCCAACATTCAGATGAGCAGAAGGATAGATGGATAGGTGGATGGACAACATCTGCTTATCTCTTCAGATCTATTTCCTGCTCTTCTCTACCCTGCAGTGTGCTCTGGGGGGCTTTCCTGTGTAGACCACAGCACCAAGCTCCCTTGCCCTCTGGCTGCTGGTTGGGTTTGAGTAATAGGGAGCCACAACAGGTTATAGGGGGAGGGAGAAGTGAGCAGAGCATTTATAGACCTTGCTCCCTTCAGTGGGTTGATGCATTCCTAAACTAAGATCTCAGGCAACCCTCTCTGTCTATAGTTAGGCTCAGAGATGGTGGCAGAGCCTGTAATGCCACTGTTACTAGTCCCAGAGGATTGTATTATCTCTTCTGGTTCCTTTAGCCCCTACCCACACTTTTATAAACAGTTCCTTTATTAAAGTCCTCTCAAGTTATCCTAATCTGAGTGTGCCATTTGTTCCTTCCTGGGACACTGGCTCATACAATGGACAAGACATGGCTTATTCAACTACATAAAAATGGAGTCACAGTTTGAGTGCCACCTTTTCAGAGACACCTCTCCAACCCCTATTATTCTCTGTTACAGCTTCTGTTTGATTTCCTTGATGGCACTTTTCGGATCTTGGTGCTGTCATTTGACTGGCTTGTTGGTGTGTTTGTTGCTCACCTCTTCCCCTAGAACCAGGACTATGAGCACAGAGCAGTTAGATAACTTGTTCAAGGCCACACAACTAGGAGAGGGTGGAGATGCAACTTGAACCCAGGTTTCTCTAATTCTAGTGGCCCCACACCAGAGCCATGCCCAGAGCTGGAGCTGCAGGTAGGGCACTATTTCCTTAGAATCACTCCACGCCTGTTACATGTATTCATGGTGGACAAAGAAAGCTTGGGTGTCCTAAAACACTCCTTGAGCCCAAAGTTGCCTCCTCTTTTCTGCCAGGTGTTTTGCCCAGATGCAAAGGCAGAGACTAGTTCTGGCAGAGACAAGGTTGAGGAGCCTTTCCTTCCTTTGTTTCCCTTTCTCCATCCTCCAGCCCAGCCTCTAGGAGGTCAGGAGTTTGGCACTGTCCATAGGCCCTTCTTTTTGTAGTCAGGAGGTAGTTTTTTACACCTAGGCCTGTTGGGAACTGGGTCCTACAGGAGATGAGAGCAGTCTCACATTCACGGAGTGACTTGTGATCTAGGTTTCCTTTCAATGGGAGACACACAAAAGAAATCCTCGCTGTACTCTGTAGAATCTAATGATGTGTGTGTGTGGAAATGTGTGACCACAGGTGGAAACTGATGTGGGGGTAGGGTAGGGTTTCTCTGAATCTCCCTCAAAGGACCCAAGGAGGGTAAGATAAAAGCACGTGCATACCTGTTACACGTCTGGAAACACCTCACTCATAGATGCATCATGGGTAGGTAAAAAGCAAGTCCTACAGTTTTGTTTTTCTAAAACACAGACATGTATAAAGGAGAAAACCAAGATATGTTGCATGAGCCCATTACCCATCACCTAGATACCGTCTGTTGACATTAAAAATGCACTTGGTAAGACAATTAAAATGGGACAGGAAGGTACAAAATGCCCCATCTCCCCATCTCCCATCCCAGTCTACTTTCCATTAGCTTCCTGAATTCCTTCTAGAAAAATCATCTGTGGCTATGCTAGTGCATATGAGAGTGTGCGTATGCAACCTTAAACATTAATACTGAAGTGGTCACACATAATGCACTCTTTTGTGACTTGGTCCTTTTTCCTCCTCCTCCTCCTCCTTCTTCCTATCCTCACTCAAGAACATTCTTTTTCCATTGTATGTATGTATGTATTTATTTTTGATGTAATCTTTATTGTATTTTTCCATTACCATTTAGTCCCCTTATACCTTTCTTCCCCCTCTAATCACCACACTATTGTCCATGTCCACGAGTCCTTTTTTCTTTTTGCTCAAGTACCCCTAATCCTAACCTCCCCTGATTAGCTATCATCTACTCTATGAGTTTTTTTTCATTGCATTTAGAGAGAGAGGAAGGGAGAGAGGAAGGGAGGGAGAGAAATAGTAATGAGAGAGAGAGAAGCATCGATTGGTTGCCTCTTGTACATGCCTGGACTGGGGATCAAAGCCACAGCCTAGGTATGTACCCTAATTGGGTATCAAACCCACAACTGTTCAGTTACAGGACAACACTCCAACCAACTGAATCACCTGGCCAGGGCAGGTCCTTTTCTTCTTGTATCTTGGAGTTTGTCCACATCAGCACAAATACTTATATTTTTTTCTTGCAGTGACTACCTAATATTGTCACATGAATGTACCATGATTTGTTTGATTTTTGACAAGTTGTTTCCACTGATTTTCTCTAGAAACAACATTCCAGTGTACATCATAGTGCATATATCTTGTCATATTTTGCAAGAAAATCCATGTAGAATATATCCCTGAAGGGGCAGCTCAGCCAAAGTTCTGAGCATTTTAAGTTTCAGTAGATACTGCTAAATTACCTTTCATGATGGTTGTAGCTACATACATGATCATATAATTTAATGCTAGTGCCTGGTACTCCATACAAGATAATCTTAAAAATATTCAAGCTCTCACTACTGGAAGTGGAGTTAGTTTGTTCTTTTTTTTTTACATTCACATTTGTCCATATAACCTCTGTGGTGGCACTTTTCATGATGAGTTGATTTTTCTTTCCAACTCAATGTCTGGCTCCCCAATTAAATGGATGTCATCTAAGGCAGTCTTAAATTCAGCATTCTTACTCAACCCAGTAACTATCTTACTGCTGACGTCCATACATGGTGGCTTGAATCTCTTAACTGTTCTGATCCATGACAACTGCCATTGAATCACATTCTCAGCTCCCACGGATATTATTATCACCCAGCTGTGTGTCTGTCTTCTTGATCGTGGCTGTTTGCTGGGTCCTGGGATGGGAAGATACTGTGTACCTCACTGAGGTTAAAATTTCTCCATCAACCTATAAAGGTTGATGGTTGTATTACTTTGCTCAGGCTGCTGTAGCAAATTAACCACAGACTGGGTGTTTTAAATAACAGACATGCATTTTCCCACAATTCTGGAGGCTGGAAGTCCAAGACCAACCCTGTGGCAGGTTTGGTCCTTTCTGAGACCTCTCTCCTTCGCTTGCAGATAGCCATCTTCTCCCTGTGTCTTCTCATGGTCCTCCCTCTGTGTTATATTGGATTAGGGCCCACTGTAGTGATCTTATTTTATCTTAATTATGTCTTTAAAGATCCTTGACAAATACAGTCACATTCCAAAATACTAGGGGCTAAGGCTTCAGTGTGTGATTTTTGGTGGGCACAACTCAGCTCATAATAGGCATCCTCTTGGATAGTGATGGCAGGGACCCTTGTCCCACTAAGGATCCTACATCAGTAACTTTTGCCCTGGTGAGTCACATGGCAAACCCATGGGATATCACCTTTCACCATCACGATGCCTTTTCCAATCTCTTTCAGAGACCCGGGGCTTACAATACTCTTGGTCCAGTTAAGGTACAGAATGTCTGGGACAGGGGAGCTAGGACCTTAGTATTTCTAAGTCTGTGAACATGGATGACTTTCAGGTGTCCCCCTGCTTGCTGAAGGAGCCTTATGCTCCATTCTGTTCTTGGAAGCAAGGAGTTTGTCTCTCAGGCCAAGGAGAAGATGTGCAGATGCATGCTGGCTGATTCTCCTGCCTCTTGGAGCCCAGCCAGGGTTAGATGGTGAGGTGTGACTTTTCATGGGTGAAGCCCATGCAGGAAGAGAGCCAGGGCTGCTGGCAAAAGTTGGTGTGTGAGCCAGGAAGGAAGACAAAGCAGGCACTTGATTCCAATCTAATTTTTCATGCTAACAGTGATCAATTACAGGCATTGCTTAAAGTTCTGTGTGTACTCAGATTCTGAAACTACACCCACGTCCATTGAGAAAGCAGGTCTTGCTCAATTAAGGGTGTCTGTTAAAGGAACAAGGCACAGTATATGGGCATTTGTGCCATTCCTGCTTCTAAATTTGCCACCATTGTGCATAAAGCAAGCCATCCTAGCCCTTACTACTCTTCGAGATGCCTCTGGGCAAACAGCTTTTCTTGGGAGCAAGGAGTGTATCTTTGGGCTTGGTTCATTCCCTGGACAAGTGATATTCTTCAAGTCCTGAAGGGAAAACAGTAGGTGAGAATCATTGGAGATTGAAAGCAGGTTATGGGTCAGAAGAGTCTTTTCCAATCCCTTGCTTTTGAATTTTCTCTGAGAAGTGACCTTATAAGGGTGTGCACAACCCATCATCTATTATAGTCAATGAAACTATAGTTCACAGAGTTCTAATCCAGAGAATGCCTTCATCTCTATTGCTCATGTCTATAGTCATGTCTATTAGGGGAGTCCTTAAAACATTTTACAAAGCATGGATTGGGGGAAGTGATGCAAATATTCTTATTATCAGATATCAGAATCCTTTATGACTTGGGGTTCCATAATGGGATATAGTAATCTTTTCTTCTGGAGCCATTCTAGAAGCACCAAAAGTAAAGGTGACAAATGTGATGCAGGTGGCAAATGTGATCCATGTGCCAGCAGACTAATCCTTAGTCTGTCATGATACACTTGGTCTCTGCTGATCTGTGATCACCCCCTTTCCCATGTCTAGTTCCATAGGACCCTAGAGGAAGCCTTACTTGACTAATCCCATAAGGCATGTCCCCAACCCCCCATTTGTAACACAGTGGAGTTGCTTTAGATTTCTAAGGTTCCTTTGGATCTAATTGTCTCCAGTTTCCAAACCTTGAAGATCTCATCTTGCAGACTGACAGCTTCCTGTCTGTATGGCTGTCCTGGGTGTCAGGCTCTATGAGTTCAAGTGTGAAATACAGTGAACCTCACTACTTCTGGATATGCCATTTTGTCTTCCATAATGCTCCAAACACGATCAGAACTTAAATTTCACCTTCTGATTGCTGATAGAGGAAAGGCTTGTTGCATGAATACAGATATGAACAAGGAGATCAGCTATCTATTGCTGTGTAACAAATTACCCCAAAACTTTGTGGCTTAAAACAACAACCATTTATTATCCTATGGTTTCTGTGAGTCAGGAGTTGTGCAGTAGCTTAGCAGGTGATCTGTCTCAAGATCTCTTACAGACTGAAATCAAGAAGTTAGCTATCCCTGGCTGGGTAGCTCAGTTGATTGAAACATTGCCCTGATGCACCAAGGTCGTGGGCTTGATCCCTGGTCAGGGCATATGCAGGGGTCAACCAGTGGATGCCTGAATGGGTGGAACAGCAGGCCAGTCTCTCTCTCTCTCTCTCTCTCTCTCTCTCTCTCTCTGGCTTTCTCTCTCTCTGTCTTTCTCTCTCAAATCAATTTTTAAAAAAGTCAACCATAGCTGCAGTCCTCTCAAAGCTTGACTGGGGAAGAGCCATTTCTAAATTCACACAGGAAGCTGGTTGGACTGAGAATCTCAGGTCTTCACTGGCTATTGGCTAGAAACCTTATGTTCTTGACACATGGGCCTCTTCACAGGGCAGCTCGTAGGGTGCTGACTTCCCTTAGTGAAAGTAAATGGCGAGAGAGAAGCTACAGCCTTTTGTAACCTAATCTCGGAAGTGACATCCCACTGCTTCCTCTTTATTCCTTTCATTAGAAGCAAATCAATATGTTCAACCTACACTTAAGTGGAGGGGATTAGACAAGGGTGTGAATACCAGGAGGTGGGGATCATTGGGGACCATCTTGGAGGTTGCCTATCACAATTAGAGTACATGATGATATGCTTAGTGATAATGACAATATTACAAATATTAAGCACATACCAAATGTCAAGGACCTACATGGATTTAAAAATTTATTCTTCCTCATAACTCAGAGAGAGAGGTACCACTGTCCCCATTTTTTCACAGATGAAGAAATTGAAACTTATGGAGGGTTAAGTAACTTGCCCAGGCAGTCCAACTCTGAGGCCCAGGTTTTTAACCATGAGTCTCCATTCCTCTTGAACTACTTTAAGAAGTTTTCTTAAACACTATCAAGAACTTTAGAAGTGCTTGGAAATGTGCACCCTGCATGGAAACAGAAGAACGAGTGTGATCTGGGGACTGAGATCGCATTTGTGTTCTGGTTCCGCTTCCATTCCTTAACACTGTAGCTTTAGAGATATTATTATTGTCTTGGACCTCATTTTTTTCATCTGCAAAATGGACATGATGACAGTTATGTTACAGGATTATTGTGAGAACTGAAAGAGGCGGTGGATGCAAAGTACCCAGCTCTGAGTAGGAATTCAATATACGTTAGTTTCCCTTCTCCCTGCTCCCAATAATTTATTCTAATTTTGACAATTCTTTTCTCTCCCCTGAAGCACTTCCATTAAGAATTGCTTTATTTCAGTCATTCTCTAAAGTAATAACACTTAAAACTGTATAAAATGTTCTGCAATGCAAACTGCCTTTCCCCTAGGAAGTCCCAGTGATGAGACTTGGCTACAGGGCTGCCAAAGTGATGGAGGCTAACTTTTGAGTTCCATCCAGGGTCATCTTACTTCCTAAAATGACCCATGATGGAGGGAGCATTTGGAGAGAGAGACCGAGAGGGCTCCAGGAAACCTCTCTTTCTCTATCTGACCTCCAACTTGGCTGTCTTATCCTTAGGAGCAAGGGGAGAGCAGACAAGGGGCTGCTCCTGGCAGATATCAGGATTAAACTCCGTTACTGTTTAGAGTTAACAGTGTTAAATGTGAACTCCCTGGCATGGGCAGATGGGGAAACTGGAGGAAAGGTTTGGGCAGATGGTAGCAGGTGCTTGGAATGCCCAGCTGCTGGTTATCTGTCTGGTCTTCTCGGAGGAAACAATACTGTCTCAGGGAAGTGCCTAGAGTGTCTCTGTCCCCTTCCTGCCCCGCTGCCAGGCCCCACCCCGTTGGCTTGACCAGTATCAGTATCTTTTCCCCTCCCCTCCTCCACCCCCCGCCCCTGCCCCGCCCAGTTCACTCCCGGCTTTACTTGGATCAGTCCGAGGGTTAGAGAAGACATTGATCAAGACTCAATGCCCTTCTCATTTCAGAGCACAAAGCAAGCATTGGTTAAGACTCAGGTATTTTTTCCCTTAAATTTTTCTTTAATGGTTTCCAGGTATTTAAGAATAAAATCCATGACTTCTTTACTCAGCTTAAAATAGACACAGCAAAGTCAGAACTCCCTTTATCTTGTCAGCCTAGCCTCATTCTCTTTATCTTCAAACACTCTTGACCTGGTGGATATTCAGGTCCCCTCAAGTGCCTCTAGGCCTTGCACAAGCCTATTCTTCTCAGAATCCCTTTACCCAACCTTTTCCTGTCCCTTCACTGTAAGAATTCCTACTCATTGTTCAGGGCTCAGCTTATATGTTGCTTCCTCAGGGATGCCTTCCTGGAGTTTCCCAACTGAGTCAGGCTCCACATTACATGCTATGAAAGCTTCCTGTGTTTTTTCCCCTGGAACCCATTGTAGCTGTAAGTACCACTGTAACTACCTTTCTAGTGTCCAGCTATCTCATTGGACTAAAGGCTCCTTGAGGGTAGGGATAAAGACCATCTTGTTCTCTACTGTTTCTTGAGTTCCTAGCATAGCACCTGGGAAAGAAAAGATGCTGGTTTACTAAACTTTTCAATGAAAGAATGATGTGGAAAAGCAGGAGAGAGGAGGGAGGCAAGGATCGCGTGAGAATCATCTTGCAGGACCTGGCAGCATGGACTGGCTCTGGGCCACTCCGGATTGTTAGGTGGAATGGAAGGATATGGTGGACTTGGCCTCCTTTCTCTCTCCTAGAAACTCAGGTCTAGGGTGCCTGGGCCTGGTCCTTCTCCTGGGAGGTCCAGAGGTTGTGTCTTGGGAAAATGGAAACATTAGAGCATTCATTACTACCCTGAGGGTTCTCTTGTGTGCTTAAGACAATGGCACATGGAGTCTATGTAGAAACATAGGCATAATGGTTATGTCTTCAAGACACTGGAGCTCACGTCTGCCTTGCAGGCAAGGGAAGCTTCATCAAACCTTTCCTTGTTTTTCATGTGCTATACCTTTGCTACACATTATCACTTTGAAATTATGATAGTGTTGGTGATGGTGATGGTGATGGTGATGGAGGATTATGGGGATGATGATGGTGGTGATAATGGTGATATTGTTAATGAATGATGGTGATGATGATGATGTTAATGATAAGGGTGATGACAGCAGATTATGGTGGTGGTGATGGTATAATAGCTAAGACTCGAGTGCTGGTTTGCATGTCAGTACTTGGCCAAGCACTTCAGACACATTATCTCATGTACTCTGTGCAAAGACATTTTTCTGGTAGTTTTCATTTCTGGTATTATTTGTATTTTCATAAATGAGGACACCACAGTTCAGAGGGCCACTTAATTTTCCTGAAGTCACACTGCTACTGAGTGGCAGAGTCAGGCCTCACCTCCAGCTCTGGCTGATGCTGAAGGTCTGCAGGCAGCATGGGAGAAGTGGGATATTTCTGCATTATGGGAGTCCCGGGTCACTGACAGATTCATCCAGTTTTCTTCTCTGACCTCCTCTATCCCCTCTCTTGAGTGTGCTCAACTCTGTGTCTAAAGTGAGGAGTCAGGGACCTTGGAGTGAGTTGAGAATTGTTAGCTTTCTTGGGAGGAGAATGGAGGACAAGGAATTGGGCCTAAACAACCTAAATGGCCAGGGTAAGCCCCAAAGCCTGGGATGTGAGACAGTGGCTTAAGTTCTAATACAGCCAGGTAGGTTAAAAGTACTGTTCTGAGACTAAACAGTCTTGGATTTCAAATTTAACTTTTGCCCTGACTGGCTATATGTCATTGGGCAAGATGATGTCCTATCTTTACTTGTCTTAAGACTAATTTTCCTTGTCTATAAATTGGAGACCATGGTACCTGCCCATAGGACTGTCATACCATGTAGTAAGTCCTCACATATCAGCTGGTGTTATTATGGTTGCTGTCATCACTATCCCATGAGCTCAGAGCCATCCAGAGGAGGGGGAACCCATATCCCCTGAGCTCTGCTATATGCCAGGTGCCTGATGCAATAACTGCACGTGGCTCTGTATCAGTCCTAAAAGACGGGTGATTTCCTTGTGAAATAGATGGCTCTGGGTGGTCGAGTAGCTTTTTCAGGGTCATGCAGCTAATTAGGTGCCAGAGGTAGAATGTGGAGTTCAGTCTAAGCTCCCAAGCCGTCTTCTTCCTTCTACCAGACCTGGGCATTTCAGGTAGCTGCCAACCTTCTTGGCACTGTAAGTGCTGAATCCTAGGACATCTCACAGCCCAGAGCATCTGGAAGAAGGTCAGATCCAGGCCTGGGCTGTTGTTTCCAGCTGCTGTTGGCTGTGGTGCTGCCAGCAGGTTGACCTTGGCCACCATCTCTTGGATCAGAAAGTCTTTGAACTGTAGCCACTGGTCTGGCATGAACTCATCTTCAGCTTCTTTAAGTGGCAGAGCTGGATGGGTGTAAGGAGATGGACTCCTAATGGCCCTCTGTGATCACTTGGTACTGTCTGGAGGAGGGAGGAGAGGGGCCGTCTGTGCCAGTATTGTCTAGTTCAGTTTGGTAGAAATGACAGCTACTGATCACATTGTGAGCCGAATGCCACAACCCCATGATGTGGGAAGTATCACCTCCTCTTTTCACAGAGCAGAAACAGAGGTTTATTATTTTGTTCAGGCTACTCAGCTGGCCATGATAGCACCAGGACTCAAACCCAGGTTGCTCTCACTCTTAGCCACAGTGCCCTGCCTCTCTGTGTGCAGGGACTCAGGATGCAGAGAGGAGAAGGGCCCTAGGAACTCAGCATTGTTATACTGACCTCTGTTTTCAGGTAGAATTGCTTTGGGATTCTGAGAGCTTTTGAGAGCAGAATCCCCAGCCTGCTGTGGTGCTGAGCGGAAGGCTTGGGGAGGTGAATGTGGCCAGACCTTGCCCTGGCTCCTTCGGGCATTCCTGCATGTGAGCTCAGAGCATCTGCTGCTCTTCAGGCGGCCCTGAAACTTCAAGGAGACCTGGCCAGCCAGATTCCACACCGGAGCCCAATGTGGGAGAGCAGCGTTCATGAGGCTGCTTCGCCCCCTGCAGGCCGAATATGGTGGTGCATACACCTCGGCGCTGCTAGTTTTTTATTTTTAATAAACATTTAAAAAATTGAAGGTGGATATGGCTGGGGTTGGGAGGGGTGGTGGGACGGGGCGGGGGAATGCAGACAGCTGTACTTGAACAACAATAAAATGACCAAAATAAAAAAAATAAAAATTTGAAGTATAATATATACAGAGAAGCAACTGATCTTAAGAGTACACCTTGATGAGTTCTCAGAGAGTTATTGTATCTGGGACACCAGGACCCCAATGCCACCCTCCTCCAGCACTCACCCTGCCCAGCACTCTCTGACTATTTGAGCATAGATTCATTTTGCTTGTCTTGAACTTCATAGAAACTGAATCACACAGTATGCATTCTTTTGTACCTGGCTTCTCTTGCCTAAAAGAAATGCATGCATATGTTCACCAAATGATAGGTACTAGAATGTTTATAGCAGCACTATTCATAATGGCCCCACATCACCGACAGTGAATAGATTAAAAGCATTGTAGTATTTTCGTACAATGGAATTCTAACAGCAATGAAAATAGATTAACAACTGCTGTGCACAACTCTAATGAGTCCTCACTGAGTTTTGCTTGCATTCATGTGCCTTGCAGATGTACCCCAGGAGCTGTTGCTGCAGCCCTGAGCTGGGCCCTGAGGGGAGCGGCCCAGCACATTCCAAACTGCCCGTGCAGCCCAGCCCCTGAGGACAGCTGTTGTGCTGTAAGCATCTGGTAGCCCAGGTGTTCCTAAGCCCAGCTGCACATTAGAATTGCCACAGGGCTTAAAAAACCAAACGAAAGCCAAACAAACAACAATGTCCGTGTCCCATTCTTAGAGATTCTGGTCTGGGATGGAACCTCAACACTGGTACTTTTAAAGCTTCCCTGGTGATCCTCATGTGTGGTTTACCCATGTCAGAGCTGAAAATCGCAAAGTGTAGTCCCTGCACCTGACCAGCAGCGACCGCATCACTGGGAACTGGTTAGAAATGCAAATTCCTAGGGTCCATCTGCTGACTACAAAACTCTGGGTGTGGGACTTGGATCAATTTCAGTGAGCCCTCGGTGGGTGCTGCTGCCCCTGCACGGCTCTTTGTCTCTGCAGATAAACCAAGTCTTTCAGTAAGCATTTGCTAGATGAGGGAAACTCAAAGGTCACAGGTAATTATGTTTTCCAATTCTAATTAAAGTCTTTCATGCTCATTTATTTAATGCCCATTCACTTAGTACTTCCTTCATGTTATGTCCCATGCTATGTGGTCAGTGCTAGGTGTGACCTTATGGAATTTGCTGTCTAATGAGGGAAGAGAGACTGTCATATTAACACACAACTGCGATAAAAACAAAGTGCAGGATGCTGGAAGTCCTTGGCAAGAGTGGGAAACATCAGATAGGTCTTCTCTGAAGGATGTAATTTTAGCTGAGACTGGAAGATGAAGAGGATTTACTTGAGTAAGAGTGGAACAAAGATCATTTTAAGCAGAGGCAGCATAGCATGTTCGAAGATCCTGTGGCCACAGATACATACTTATACTTTTTCGGTCTACCTGGTGAGCCATTTGGGTGAAATGACTTTACCATCTCCCATTAAATCATCAACCACCAAAGAAAGGTCTTCTGACTTCCAAGCAATGACCTTTATGGAAGGAGGTTGCTGATTTTGATTTTCTCCATGTTTCCTGTGGGATCCTATTTACTTCTTTCAATCCTGAAACCTACATCAGGGATTGGTAAACTATGGCCCAGGGGCCAAACCTGATTGACTGCCTGTTTTTATAAATAAACCTTTATTGAAATGCAGCCAGGCCTTTTCTTTTATATGTTGTCTATGGCTCCTTTCCTGGTACAATAGCAGAATTGAAAGATGTGACAGAGACTGCATAGCCCTTTTCAGAAACAGCGTGCTGACTCCTAGCCTAGATGATTCCTGAAACTCAGATCCCTAATACCCAGCTTTCACTGTTGCTTAATCATCTTCCTCAAAGACGAACCCTCTCTTCTCTCTGTTTTTCTTCTCCTCCTGCAATAAGAACTATCTGCAACCTAAGGGACGATGTCTTAGACATAAAAAAAAAAAAAAATGAACTTTTACCTTTAAGTGCAAACAAACCCTTGCCTCCATCAGCCTAGTGAAACTTTCCAAAGCCTCCATCCTTACTGGCTTTCTTCAGTGCTGACTGATTTAATAGCAAATTCACAGCTATTAAGAACCACACCTAAAACAAAAGCAAACTAAGCAAACAGCTAGAACAGGAACAGAACCACAGAAATGGAGATCACATGGAGGGTTAGCAACAGGGGCGTGGGAGGAGGAGAGGGGGGAAAAGGTACAGAGAATGAGTAGCATAGATAGTGGGTAGAAAATAGACAGGAGCAGGGTAAGAATAGTATGGGAAATGTAGAAGCTAAAGAACTTATGACACAAGGACATGAACTAAAGGGGGGAATGTGGGTGGGAGAGGGTGTGCAGGGTGGGGGGAATGATGGGGGAGAAACGGGACAACTGTAATAGCATAATCAATAAAATATATTTAAAAAAAAGAATATTTTCCCTGCACACCCAGGTTGGGCAAATGTAGTAAGAGCAGAGAATGATGAGAGTACTGATCTGGAGAGATTGATGGGCTAACAGGGGTTTCTCCCCAGTGAAGCCAAGCTGGGTGTTGATGCAGCAATATGTTTGCCTGCTCTGCTCATTAAAGTTAGTGTTTGAAAACTCCTTTGCCTCCCATCAGAGATATCCTTGAGTGTATGAGGTAACTACACTAGAGACTGATTAAACCCTTACTTTTTTTTCCAGCAGGGTTTGAAGGAAGGTGTTTCTTCAACTGCAGCCAAAATATGAAATTAATCAACCTGTCTCATTTGTGACTGTCCCAAAAGCAATAGTGGAAAGGAAAAGGAAAGAAAATAGAGGAATTTGGGAAGGGCAGAGATAAACAGCCTTCTTGTGGGGCTCTGCAAGGACTTGTGAGTGAGGTGATTTGCTTTATTATGCAGGAGACGGGGCCCTCATGCAATGGCAGTGTGTTTTGTTCTCTCTTATTCTTCTAGGTCATGCGCCTTGCTGTCCAAAGACTGGGTGCTGAGTCCTCATCGGAGCTCCAAAAGGAAGCTGAGTCTGAATGCAATATGCTTTCTTTCCAAACAATTCTATGCCATGTCATTGATAGACCTTGCTCTCATGGAATACCTCATTGCCCAAATCCAGACATCTGGATTCCAGTCTTTCCACTAGAATCTGTAGGATCTGTGACCTTGAGCAGACACTTGACTTCTGTGTCCAAGGCGAGCTGTAAAACCTTGAGCTGCCTGTGTCCAGGAACACGTGAGAGAACTGAGTACTGGATGCACCATTACTTTCTGACACATGCACAGAATTTGGCAATGATGAATGACTCTGAGGGCATCAGTGGATCTTGGGTAGGTGCCCAAGATCTGACCTGAGAGTCCCTGCTGTGGAGGGTGTGGAAGAGCTGGTGCAGGTGCTGCGGTCAACTGGATGAGGGAAGCAGTAGTCAGGAGGTCTTTCCACGTGTTCCTCTGTTCTGCTAACTTCTCTTGGAGGCAGTGTGTCCCTGAGGCCTGTGGGCTGATGGCAGAAGAGCCGTATCCACTTGGCAGTTGCTGGGTATGTTTGGATTTGTGTTATGGGGTTACTGAATAGTAGAAAGAGGGTAGAGAAGGATCAAGATGAAAGGCAACCTTCTTGGTAGTTTATTTGGATTCAAATATTGTCTTAGTCTGTTTGAGTTGCTATAATAAAAATACCATAGACTGGGTGGTTTAAACAACTGAAATTTACTTCTCATAGTTCTGGAGGCTTTGAAGGCCAAGATCATGGTGCTGGCAGATTCAGCGTCTGGTATGGACCCGCTTCCTGATTCCTAACTGGGCTACTTCTCACCTTGTCCTCATGTGGAGGAAGGGGCAAGAGAGCTCTCTGGGTCTCTTTTTATTAGGGCTCTAATCTCACTCGTGAGGTCTGTGGTCTCATGAACTAATTAAGTCCCCAAAGGCCCTACCTCCTAATCCCATCACTGTGGGGGTTAGGATTCCAACATGTGAATTTTGGGGGAGCATGAACATGTATTTTCATTGTGGATACCCAGTAGCTTTTGGTCACTGGGCATCTGGGGTGGACCAGTTGAGGAACCTCAGAGATAAAGATGGTGGCTCAAGGTTACTGAAAACCCTAAATAGCAAATATGACCCTAGATTGACCCCTCTCCACCCCCTTGTTCATTACACTCCAAACATATTGTTGGTCCCCTAGCTCCTCTTAGGTGACTTTGCTTATTCAATTTTCCCTGCCTTCCCATGTCTGGCTACTTCTCACCATTCAGTTTGGTCTTAAATGTCCCTGTCTTTGCAAGGCTCTCCACCTACATGGCCTCTCTGGTCACACTGCATTTCAGCACTCTGTTTATTTCCAGCGTCTTACATGTCACAGTCTGCCATTAACTCATTTATTCATTTGTCTGCACATGTTGGCGGGAAGAACGTATCCATCTTGTTTACAGCTGTTGACCGCAGGGCCTGCACAGAGCAGGCACGCGGTAAATGAGTAAGAGGGAGCTGGGGGTGCTTTTGGGGGGAAGTGGTTCCTGCTTTGAGCTCTCTGCATTGCCAGAGAGTTTGATGGTTATTACATCTTTATTCGCAATTGGCTGTTCCATCCCTGTGTTGCGATTCATTTTTAGTTAGAGATCATTTTCAATTAAAAAGTGCATAAACCACAGCCAAAGCACTAATACATTTCTGCTCAGTAGAAAGGCCCAGATCATGGATTTTATCATTTGCTACCATTGATTTTCCATGAGTAATAATTACATTTTATACACAACATCTGCACTAAGTGATATTTATATCTGCAATTATCTGGAGTAACTTTTAATGTTAAAATATATTTTTTTGGGGGGAGAGGATGTCGAGTAAGTTGAATTTTCACTTTTGCCATCACTTTTTATCCAGACAATCCTCTTTCTCATATGAAATAATAATTTGGCAATCAGAGCCTGAAATGGTTTTTTAAATGCAGTTTGAATTGACATTTCCACCAGCTGGGATGGTAATTTTCAGCTTTCATGGGGGTTGTTGAATTTAGAACCACTCTTGAAATTTACTTTGCTATTATTATCTTTGAAATCCTCTGGGGATTTTTCTCAGATAACACAGACAATTCTTTTATCATGCTGGGTTTTTCCCTTGCTGTGAAGTTCTCAGCAAATCTTCCTACTCTTCAGCTTGGCATTCAAGGCTTCCTGAAAGCAATGCATGCTTTTTAAAAAAGATTTAATTTATTTATTTTTATTTTTTAAGTTTTATTTTCTTTTTTAAAATATTTTATTTCTTTATTTTTTTGTAGAGAGAGAGGGGAAGGGAAGGAGAAAGAGAGGGAGACAAACCTCAATGTGTGGTTGCCTCTCACATGGCCCCCACTGGGGACTTGGCCCTTAACACAGGCATGTGCCCTGACTGGGAATTGAACTGTGACCCTCTGGTTCACAGCTTGCACTCAATCCACTGAGCCACACCAGCCAGGACTATTTATTTATTTTTAGAGGGAGGGGAAGAGTAGGAGAAAGAGAGGAAGAGAAACATCAATGTATGGTTGCCTGTTTTTTTTTAAACATATTTTATTGATTATGCTATTACAGTTGTCCCATTTCTCCCCCATCATTCCCCTCCACCCTGCACACCCCCTTCCCCCACTTTAGTTCATGTCCATGGGTCATAAGTTCTTTAGCTTCTACATTTCCCACTCTATTCTTGCCCTACCCCTGTCTATTTTCTACCCACCATCTATACTGCTTATTCTCTGTACCTTTCCCCCTCTCTCCTCCTCCCCCCACCCCCCTGTTGCTAACCCTCCATGTGATCTCCATTTCTGTGGTTCTGTTCCTGTTCTAGTTTTTGGCTTAGTTTGCTTTTGTTTTAGGTGTGGTTCTTAATATCTGTGAGTTTGCTGTCTTTTTACTGTCATATTTTTATCTCCTTTTTCTTAGATAAATCCCTTTAACATTTCATATAATAAGGGCTTGGTGATGATGAACTCCTTTAACTTGACCTTATCTGAGAAGAGCGTTATCTTCCCTTCCATTCTAAATGGAAGCTTTGCTGGATAGAGCAATCTTGGATGTAGGTCCTTGACTTTCATGACTTGGAATACTTCTTTCTAGCCCCTTCTTGCCTGTAAGGTCTCTTTTGAGAAATCAGCTGACAGTCTGATGGGAACTCCTTTGTAGGTGACTGTCCCCTTATTCCTTGCTGCTTCTAGAATTCTCTCCTTCATTTGAATCTTGGCTAATGTAATTATGATGTGCCTTGGCGTGTTCCTCCTTGGGTCCAACTTTTTTGGGACTCTCTGAGCTTCCTGGACTTCCTGGAAGTCTATTTCCTTTGCCCGATTGGGGAAGTTCTCCTTTATTATTTGTTCAAATAAGTTTTCCACTTGTTGCTCTTTTTCTTCCCTTCTGGGACCCCTATAATTCGGATGTTGGGACATTTAAAGATGTCCTGGAGGTCCCTAAGCCTCTCCTCATTTTTTTGAATTCTTGTTTCTTCCTTATTTTCTGTTTGGTTGTTTGTTTTGTCCTTCTGGTCCACTCCATTGATTTGAGTCCCAGTTTTCCTCCCATCTCTGTTGGTTCCCTGTGCATTTTCCTTCATTTCACTTATTGTAGCCTTCATTTTTTCATCTAATTGGTGACCAAATTCAATGGATTCTGTGAGCATCCTGATCACCAGTGCTTTGAACTGTGCATCTGATAGGTTGGCTATCTCTGGGTCGCTTACATGAATTGGCTCTGGGGCTTTGATCTGTTCTTTCGTTCGAGCCATTTTTTTTTTGGGGGGGGTGGTCTGGTCATACCTGTTATGTATGAGGGGCAGAACCTTAGGTGTTCCCCAGGGTGGGGCAGCCCAGTTGCTGGGTTGTAATGCTGTATGTGGGGACAGGGTCCGAGAGGGAATAATGGCTCTTGCTCCACTCTCTCTCAGATTCCAGTCCATTCTACTGCTTCTCCTTCGTCTGGACAATCTGCGTGCAAGTATGGGATTATCTGGTCAGCCAGCCACCTTGTGCAGGCTCACTGGGTCTGCCCGCTGCCACCCCCATGCCCGGGGTCTGCTAGCTGCCTCCTGTGTGCCTGTAGTCTGCTAGCTGCCACCTGCACACATGGGATCTGCCAGCCGCTGCTGCCTCTGTGCCCGGGTCCACCAACCTACACTTTTTTCTGCTGCAACTCCACCCCTCTTACCGGTTTGGATGAATGGCTGTTGGACTTCCATACAGTTCAATTTTTCTATCAGTTCTTGTTGTTTTCTTGTTTACAAATCTTTGTTGTCCTTAATTTTGGTTGTGTGAGGAGGTATAGTGTGTCCACCTATGCTTCCATCTTGGCCAGAATTCCTGTGTTTGCCTCTTGAGCGCCCCATACTGAGGACCTGACCAGCAACCCAGGCAAGTGCCTTGACTGGGAATTGAACCGGCAACCCTTTTGTTCACAGACCTGTGACCAATCCACTGAGCTACACCAACCAGGACCCAATGCACTTTTTAATGGATTCAGAAAATGCTTGTTGAACCTACCCTGTGCACCAGGTGTTCCAGGTGCTGGGAATTCATTGGTGACTGAGACAGATTTCCTGCCTCTCCCTCCCCTCTGGAACTTGCAATATGAATGGAGAGACATAAAGAAGCAAATTTAGGCAAGAGAGAGTTTACAGATTCTGATAATTGCCCCAAGAGAAACAGGGTGATGAAACAGAAGGTTAAGGGAAAGAGCTTTATGTAAGTTTATATAACACGGAAGCCCCAAGCCAGGGAGCTGCACTTGTTCCCACCGGGAGGGTCAGCAGATGTGGATGTGCTGTTTATTATGTTACAGGGGAGTGCCCGATGGCAGAAGATCTGTGTGAGAAGGATGATGCCCCACCCCTAGCCTGTGCTACTTATAGGGTTAGGGAGGGAGTAACGTGTGAAAATTCTATGCTTTTGCGATAAACATGGGAGCCTTAAGACTTAGGGTCCTTGAGGGGGCTGGGGCATCCAGATAGACTGTTTTCTTTGCTCTTCATGGCTGCTGGCCAGGCAGTCATCTGTTCTCTGAGGTTGTGGAGGGATCGTGTCCTGAGTTACCCCACAGTTGGCTATTGAGGACAGTGTCTTTGGGGAGGTGACATTTTGAAGACTAGAGGGAAGTGCAGAGAGTAGCTGGAGTCAGTGAGCATGGAGAACGGCAAGCAGAGGCCAGGCCCCATGGGGCACTGAAGATCTTGTAAGGAGTGCAATGTTATTCTAAGAGCACAGGTTGGTGAGATTTAATTGGTGGTGGTGGGTGTTGTTCAGTTTGTTTAATTTGTGTTTTCAGAGATCACATTGTCTATAGTGAGGGCAATAAATGTTGGGAGATCATTTAGAAGCTGTGACTGTTGTTCAAGCAAGAGATGATGGGACCTTGGACCAGGCTGTTGGCAATGGGGACAGAAAGATGTGGATGTGTGTGAAAGATGGATGATCACATCCAACCTGGTATTCTCTTATTTCCCAACAGAAATCTTCTGACAAGTGATCACAACATATGAGGCACATTATCCAAACAGGAGATATGGTTTTGCCTCTGGGTCTCATGATCCTCACCTTCTGCATTGTCGATTGCTTCCTCTCACCTCTTGTCACCTATGGGTTCTTAGACTTGGCTCCAGAGTTTCTCCTCCATGAAGCCTTTGGCCACCATGCGTCTGCAGATGCCTACTTCTCAGAAGTGCAGTCAGTGGTTCTCAGCATTTGCGTGCATAAGTGGCTCCTGGGTAACTTGATGAAACACAGTTTTCAGAACTCATCTTCTAAGCATTTTGGTTATTGGGTCTCCTTGGGGCCCAGGGGTCTGACTTTTCATGAGAATCCCAGCTGATTCTGATGCTGGCAGCCTAGTTTGGTTCTGTTCTAGATCATAAACCATTTCAGTTTCTTTTATCTTCTGTTGTAGATCATAAGCTCTCTGAGGGTAGAATCATACCTTATTTCATGTTTGTAATCCCCCAGTACCTGAGTCCAGTGATGTGCATGGAAGAGATGCTCAAATATCTCTTTTACTTTGATAGAAAATCTCAGAGAAGTGGCTAGCCTTGATAGTGTGTCGGGTCAGCCTGTCCTGGTGTAGACAGCATCACCCTGCTGCCCCCTCTGCTGGACTTTCCCTGCCCAGGTCTCAGATTCCCACCCTACTCTGCTCCCTAATACCTAGCAACCATTCAGGCCCTGATATAAAAGTTAACCCTTCATTGTCCCTTTCACTCCCATTTTACAGATGGACAAACAGGGGCTCAGAGAGATCAGACCACTTGGCCAAGGCCCCACAGTTAGAAGGAGCAAGACAAAGTTTTGAACCAGGATTTCCAACCTCAAAATCCATGTCCTATGGCCACTCATCATTTCATTCCTTCCTTCAGAAAATATTTATGGTGTGCCTACAATATGCCAGGCATCATTCTTTTGCTGTTTCCCTCATTCCTCTTCCTATCCTCAAATTTGCCTGCATCTGCCCTCAGAAAGAATAGATTAGGTCTATTCTCTCCCAAGTATCAAATGCTTCAAATGTTTGTAAGCTTCTCCCTAGTTCTTTCGAATCTTGCACCACACACCTCCCTAGACCCATCCTCTTCAGCCAGTGTCTCTCACAGCATGGACCTCACCTTCAGATGCTGCAGGTTGGGTCCCATCAGGGCAGGGTGGTTGTGCCAGCATCTGGCAGTGTAGCCTCTAATTCTGTAAGCTCCTGGGATGGTAACACTCATCATGTAGTTGATTCGCAGGCTTTCGGGTCTCCCTAAAGCCAACGTTCATTCTGTAGTTAAAAGTTGCCTTTAAAATTGCAATGTTTGCCCCATTTACCCTTTATACTCCCCAAATCCAAGAGAAATAGACTTTAAGGAAAGGGATGTGTGACTAAGAGAAATTATACCCCAGGGTGTTTCTCAATGAGCAGGCATCATAATTTTTAATACGTTGTTTACAACTATTGTTTTCAACATTACATGAGCCTTATAAGAGAAAACATGAATACTCATTTCCCAGGCAAGCAGGCCCCCAAGTTTCTAAATCAGTTAATAGCCCACAAACTATATGGCTACCTTGTCCATCAAGTGAAAGGGTTAGTGAAGTGTGGAGGGGAGCAAGGTGAATCCTGGGTTGAGAGCCCTGTCCCTGGAGGCAGATGGGGCTGAATTCAAACTGCAGTCTGGCTTTGGATCAGTCCTCAACCCCTCAGAGCCCCAGTTTGCATCTGTGAAGTGAAGGCAACAGAAGCAACTCTCTCCTAAATTGCTGAAGTGGTACCTGAGATGGTACCTACCAATCTCTGAACATGGTGCAAGGTACACAATCAGCACTCAGTGAATGTGAATCGGGTTACTGTTACTATAGTGGAGACAGGCAGGTAAGCAGCTGCAATGCAAAGTGTCAGTAAGGTCAGCAGAAGTGGGCTGTGCGCTTAGCTAAACCAGGGGAGGGCTTGGAGAGGAGCTTGCTGGAGGAGGGGGTGAGTGAGATGGTGCAGAGGGCAGCATATGTGAGCAGAGGGATTAGAACGTTTTCTGGGCAAGAAGCGAGGTCTGGACACCCTTTGGCCCCATGGCATAAAGAGCTGGTGTTCCCTTCCATTTGGTGTGTCCAGTGGATGGGGCCACTCCAGGGGAGGCTGGGGAGAAGGCTCTTGAATATTCTCCCCCAGCCTGGCCCGAGGGACCGGGGAAGAGTTGGATTTCAGGTCTTAGGCTTTCGTCCCTGGTGCCCTTTTCTCCCCTGAAGCCCCCTGCTCTTTCTCTCCAGGTCTGGCGGGAGACCTGCCTTTTGTTGTAGCTGCTGTAGGTGGCAGCAGAAGCCTGACAAAGCCCATCCTTTTAGGGCTGTGAGAGGGGAGGGAATGTAATCAGGACCCGTAGCCTCCAGCCTCTGTTATCTGCACAGACTGGGAGCTGAGGGGGTTAGAGCAGGCAGCAACCCTATTAACAGAATTCTCTATTGAGTTATAGCCTTTCTGCAGACGTCTGTGGAGGCTGTGGTGCGCCAGAGCCTCCCCCTGCAGGCCAGATCTTTATCAGAATGACTTGTCGGCTCTAGACTCCCTCTGCCTCAGGGACCCTGAGAAACAGCCAGAGAAGGGGGACCAAGGCACAGATGCTGAGCCGGATGGAGACCTTGATAAATCTAGTCCCAGAAATGGCGGACTCCCTGCCAGAGAGCATGCACTGAAGTTCTGTTCTTGTTTATGACAATTGCTTCGATTTTTCCATTTAGAAGTATCAAATACACGCCTGTCCTAAAATGTTTCTCCTTCTCCTCTGGTGTCCATAGCAAGTGCTTAAGCTGTTTATTAGTCAGGGACAATACAGCCCAGTGGTTAAGAGTGCAGGCTGTGAAACTGGACAGGTTGGGGCAGAGCCTTGAGTGTCATTTGCTGCTGTGTGATTTTGGGCAAGAGAATTAACCTTTCTGTGCTGCAGTTTCCTCCCCACACATCTAATCTTATTTGTGTTCTTACAGGAGGATCTGTGAAGACCTTTGTTTCTGTGGACAATCATGCCTATGGGAAGTCACTGTTTCCCCACCAACTCTCTCTCTCTCTCGCTCTCTTTTTTTTGTAAAAACGTGGTTGATGTATAATTCACATACCATATAATTCATCCATTTAAGTGTACAAGTCAGTGGCTTTAAGTGTATTCAGATTGTACAACCATCACCTTGATCGATTTTAGAACAGTGTTATCACCCACTGAAGAAACACATATCTTTTAGCTTTCACCCCTCAAGCCTCCCACCTTCAATGAACGTGAATCTGATTAGTATTATTATGCAAATTCATAGTAGTAATAATCTACTTTCTGTGTCTGGATTCCCTTTTTTGGGGATGGTTCATAGAAATGACCTTTCCTTCTTTGCTGGGGGTCAGCCATGTCCCCCTCCCATCAGAGCATGAGAAGCTGGCTTGCCCATTGCCTCTGGGGCTGGTTTGGAGCTGTCTCCCCAGTCCCTTCCTGTAGTCCAGGCGGGTGTGGTGGAGAAAACCTGCCAACAGGCCTCTCGCACACAGCACAAGCAGCTTGGCTCCAGATTACTCATTTCAAACTCAATTTGTGGCTCTGCCAAGACCAGCAGCATCCCTGGAGCATGTAACCAGATTACTCCCACCCTGGCCTGGGGCCCTGGAGCCTGGAGCACACAGCAGGCAGCCTCCCAGGATTGATAGCTACCCAGGGCCTGTCACAAGCCTGCTGGGCTCCTGACTCTACTTGGAAGTGCCTGCCCAGCCTGGGCCCCACTCCTGGATAATGAGGGTGCCTTTGGCTTTGTGTTCAGGACACTGAAAGACAGTTTCCTGCTGCAGGGCCAATGGTCCTGACTGTGAAGACCACAAGCTTGGTCAGACTCACTGTTCACATCAGCGATCCAATAAATGCTCCCATTTGTTAAATGAGTCTGGGTTAAGCTTGTATCCCAGTGGAACCCCAGCATTGTCTCCGATGCACAACAGATGCTCCATCTCTCGTCTGCTGAGTACTTACTGGGTGCACACACTGTGTTAGGTGTTAACTTGTTTTACCCTCCCTGCAACTCCATGGGCAAAGAAAAATGACTGGCCCCATTTTCTGGATGGGGATGCTGATGCTTAGGAGGCTGGAGTAACAACCTGGCCATGAGTGGCAAGGTTGGAGCTGGGGCACAGCCAGACATTCCAGCTGCAGAGCACATGCTGAATCCCAGCAAAGTGGAAGGCAGGCCATTTCTATGAAATGTCCAGACTGAGCAAATCCATAGAGACAACATGTAAATTAGTGGTTGCCAGGGACTTGGGATGATGGGGCATTGGGGAGGTGATAGCTAAGGGTACAGGGTTTCTTTTGGGAGTGATGACAGTGATCTCAAATTGATTATGGTATTGGTTGCACAACTCTGTGAATGTACTAAAAACCATCGAAGCATACACTTAAATGGGTGAATTACATGGTGTGTGAATTATGTCTCAATAAAGCTGTTACAAATAAAAAAGAAATGAGGAATTGCCCTTGTAGGCTGCCTGAACATTTTGTCCCCCTGAGCCCCTCACCATCCTGTAATGAAAACCTGGAATTTTTCACATTCACCTTTACCCTAAGGGTCATTGGGATAGCCTTGACTCTAGATGACAGAGATAGTTGGTCTTTAGCTTCAATTTGCCTTGTGCAGTGCCTAGGGTCTTCTTCCATGTATATTTCTATTCATAGAATCCATTCATTTCGGATTGTATGGGTCCTCTCTGTGGGTGGGCAGATCCTGACCCAGGCCCTCTCTTCTGCTGCCCTTCTGGAACTAGCTTTTGGAAAAAGTCTGTACACAACAGGATTTAGGTACTATGCTACCTGCCACATCACATGCATGAGCTCCTGAATCTAATTTTGCAGAAAGGGTGCCTGTTTCCTTTTTGGCCCTGAATTGCATGACAAAAACCCTTCTTATAGGAACAGCGAAAGGGAAGAAAAACCATTCCAACACAGTTTTGAAGCCCCCAGCTTTTAGGGGACCAGTTGGGGATTGCCCATGGGGATGTCTGGTGCACTCTTTCCAGAACACAGTCCAGGGTCTGAGTATATATTTGGAGGGGCTGAAGCCTCACTCTGCCAAGACATACCTGCCAGCAAACCAAGCCACCGTACTACCCCTCTGTGTGCTAGAGACCTTTTCTTAGCCTCCCTTCCAGCTTGGAACCCTTACCCATTCCAGTTGGGGGAGGAGGGAAGTTGACTGAATTTCAGACTGGCTCTGGGAGTCCTGAATCCTGGAACCCCACTGAGGATGAGAATGAGGAGCCCTACCCTTGCCTTTGAGCCCAGACTGCTTTATATGCCACCCGTATGTTGACCTGGCTTTGAAATCATTAACCCTCTGTCTCCCCCACCGTGCTGGGGACCCTCTGAAGTCAGGAACCCTAAAGCCCTCTTATCTCTATCTCCAAGTGTTTAGCATGATACCTGCAATGACAATGTGCTTGGGTCATATATGGTTGAATAAGATGCTGGCAGTCATTAGGCACAGCGATTTAGGGTGGATAGATGCTCTTCACAGATCCTCTGTCCAATGTCTACTGTCTCTATCCTTCTCTGGCCCCTGGACTCAGTCTTTCCTCCTTCCTCCTCTGATCCCTGGACCCTCCAAGTCCAGCCATAGAAGCCTAGGTAGGGGAAGCCAGACCAGAGAAAAACAAACAAATTAGGAGTGTCCCTAGTGCAAAATGAATATAAATAAGTATGCAGAGGCTTTTGCTCATTCACTGATTACTCACACACTGCTTGAGAGGCATCATAGCCTAGCTCAGCTCCATAGAAGTTAATGGTAAATTAAACCTATTAATCACCCCAGGCAGTGGGGCCAACCTGCGTGCACACTGGGAGGGTAGGCTATAGGACAAAGATGCTGCTGCAAGAAGGAAACAGGGGTGCATTACAGCATCCCTGCAGTGAGACAGCGCTTGATCACTGAAATCCCCTTTTTCTTAGAGCATTGACCACTGGATATTTCAGAGCCCCCCACCTTGGGAGGGTTAGGCAGATCTAAACCCTTCCACAACTAAAGATCATTTTACCATCTTCATACCTTCCATTTACATTCCCCCTTTCACCTGCCACAATCTGGCATCCACCCTACTGTTCTTCATTCAAGCCTTGACTCCAAAGTCCCCTCTCAGAGACAGCCAGATCTAAAGTTCCATTCCTTTCTCCACCTCTTTATTTTCTTTGTTTGGGTCCCTAGAGCTCAGCTGCCTGGGTTCAAATCCTGGTTTTGCCTTTAGTTGTGTGTAGCCTCTCTGTGCCTCAGTTTCCCTATTTTTAAAACAGGATTGATAGGTGGCTATGTCACAGGGTTGTGGTGAGGAGGAAGAGTACAATTTCCCGTGAAGTGTTTAGAACAGCTCCTGGCACAGAGTAAACCTCATTAGCTGCCGCTGCCATTGCCACCATGCCCGTTGTTCCTACAGCAGCTGTGTTATTATTCATACTCCTTGCCATGGTCAGAAATGATTGCTTTCATTTGTTGGCATTGACTGTCTATCACTGGTTCCCCCAGCAGAATGCATGCTCCATGATAGCAGAGATTTTCTCGGTTCTATTCCCCTCAGTTTATCCATCAGTGGCTGCACATGTGAGTGCTCAGCAAACATGTGATTGATTAATGGCTGAACCTAGAATCAGGGAATTGGAGTGAATGGGTAACTTCCCAGTGGGCTGGAGTGGGCAGGTAGACCCGCATACTCTGCGTGCTAGGAGTAAAGAGAGCATCTGTTATGGGTTGAATTGTGTTTCCTCCCATCCCCAAAATGTATGTGAAGTCCTAATCCTTGGTACCTATGAATGTGACTTATCTGGAAAGATGGTCATTGTAGATATAATTGACTTAAGAGGAGGTCATACAACTGTAGTGTGGGTCCTAAGACAAAGGCTGGTGTCCTTATAAGAAGAGGAAATATGGGCACAGACACACACATAGGAAAGGGTCATGTGAAGATGAAGATGGACATTGTAGTGATCTATCTACAAGCCAAGGAATTCCACGGATTGCAGGGAGCCACCATAAAGTAGGAAAGGCAAGGAAATATTCTTAGAGATTTTGGAGAAAGTATGACCTTGCCAACACCTTTATTCTAGACTTCTGCCATTCGGAACTATACGAGAATGAATTCCTGTTGTTTCAGGCCTTCTGGTTTGTGGCAATTTGTCATGGCAGCCTCAGGAAAGTAACACAGCATTTTCCCATGTGTACAGTTCCCACCAGGGTGGGCAAGAAGTGGGAGTGGCCACCTGGGTCAGTATGTTAGTGCCTATTGGTACATAATAACCTTATACAAACTTAGAAGCTTAATGCCACACCTATTTAATATCTCACAGTTTCTATGGGTCCAGAGTCTGGGCAGGGCTTAGCTGGATCCTCTGCTTCTGAATCAAACAGACTGCAGTCAAGGTGTTGGTCAGCACAGAGGTTTCATCTAAGGCATGACTGGGCAGGATTCCATCCCTGTGGCTGTAAGACCATGAGCCTCAGTTCTATGCTGAATGTTGGTCATAGGCCACCCTCTGTTTCTTGCCATGTGGGTCTCTTCACACCAACACAGCCACTTTCTTCATCAAGCCAGCAAGGGTGACAGGGAGGGAGGGAGAGGGAGAAGGAGAGGGAGGGGGAGAGAAAGAGAAGGAAGAAGAAGAAGGGGGAGGAGAAGGAGGAGGAAGAAGAAGAGGAGGAGGAGGAGGAAGGAAGGAGGAGGAGGAAATGGGAAAAGGAGAGAGAGAGAGAGAGAGAGAGAGAGAGAGAGAGAGAGAGAGAGAGAGGCAGGTAGTTTCCAACAGGGTAGATATAATGATCTTCATGTAGTGTAACCACATTTGCCATATTCTATTTGTTAAAAACAAATCACAGGTCCTGCCTACAACTCAAGGGGAGGAGACTAGAGGCAGTGTGACTTCCCAGGAGGTGGGGTTAACAAGGCCACTTCAGAGTGTGTACTCATAGTTAGGATGGTAGAAGTTGACAGCTGATCATACCTCTGGTGTGACTGTGGTCCTCGTGGTTGAGCAGACCCAGAGCAGTTCCTATGGCAACCAACAGCCCTGTCCCTCAGGCTGTGGGAGCTCTGTGTCTCTGCCTTTCCTCTTAAGCCATAGCTGCACTTAAACTCAAGGGTCTTATTAACTGGGCTACTTTCTCTCTCAGTTACACTCTACTCAATCATATTGAGCATAGGCACAGCAGATATGGTGTGAAGCAGAAACAGGTTGAATTTCCACCCTTATAGTCTTCAAGTCTGATGTTAGACATTGAAGTGCTGCATGTGCCCCAGTTTATGATTACCTGTTGGTATTGTGCTTTGATGTGATGTCCATATGCAGGTGTGAGAGCATGAAGCCTTGGGATCAGGCTTGGCCCTGTGCAATGAGGACTGATTCTAAGCAGGTGAGACTGCAGGCACAAAGTTCCCACAGGTAGACAGAACATGGCACTTTCTGGGAATGGCAAGAAGGCCAGCAGGGCCTTGGCTATTGTCTCCCCCTCAAATTCTTAGCTTCAGGAGGTCAGGGCCTGGGCAGTTTTTTCATGATTGTGTCGTCAGTGTCAGGCACTGTGCCTGACCTGTAGTTGACTCTCAAGGAATATTTGTGAATTAAGCGATGACAGAGTGAGTGACAGGGGAGAGTGAAATGAGAGATAGTGGACAGGTCCAGATGGTGCATGCCTCACTAAACTCTGTCCCTGTTCAGAGAGCAGTGGGATTCTTTGGGGGTTCTATGTACTCTCCAGGGAAGGGGTGTCATTGAAATGCGTTTTCAATAATTACTGTGACTGGTACTCTGGCCCACTAGATGTGTTGAAGGGGCAAGAGGGGATGCTAGGAGGGCAGGTGGTTAGGGAGCTTGGGCCAGGCTTGTGTAAGTTCAGGGCAAGGTGGACACATAGACAAAGAGAAGTGGATGGAAAGTCCAAAAGAGGTTTTTGGAGGCAGAATCAAAAGAGCTTGGCAGTGGGTGTAAATGGGTGAAAGACATCCCAGGTGGCACCCAAGAGCCTGTGTCACAGCCTGGTTGAGTGACCCTTGAAGTAGAATATTGCCAGTCATTTAATTTCTTTTCTGTTAGCAGGTGGCCCCATGGTATTAGGGCACAAGTACACCTATGTTCAAAGCTCAGTTCCATACTTCCCAGGGTGGGCCTGTAAAACTTAAGATGTTCCATTGCTTTCTCTATAGAATGGGCCTAAAATACCTGCTTGCCAGGGTCATTGTAAAGATCCATGATCACCGAAGGCGTGAAAGCTCCTAGCACATGGCCTGGCACAAATGGGTGGAGGATGAACCTGCTAGCTGTGTCATCTCTCTGTTCCCCTGTTTCCTCATTGCTCAAAGGGGTTCCACGGTTCATGGTATTGCAGCAGAACAAACCGTCCCCGGACTTAGTGGCTTTAAAGGGCAATCACTTACTATTGCTCATGCAGCTGTGGGTTACCTGGGGCTCAGTTGGTCTTGGCTGTGTTTGGCTGGGGTGACTCTACTTCTTACTGCAGGTCTGTGAGTCAGCAGGATGGCTCCGCTCCTTGTGTTTCTCATCCATCTGGGATCAGTGGGATAGATAAGGCCTGCTGTTCTCATGGAGTTGGCAAGGGGCAAAGGGGAAGCAGAAACACATGGAGCCTCTCAAAGCGTAGCCTTGAAACCAGCCCATTGTCACACTGGACCAGGTGCCACTGGCCAAAGCCAGGGCCATTGGTTAAGTCTAGACTTACAGGTCAGGGAAGAACAGTCTGCCCAGAGTGAAGCCAGGGCAAAGGTGAAGATGTTGGGGCGGTAAGGAAATGGGGCTGGCAATTCAATCCATGGAAGTTGCTAATAGTGGTGTCCTCCTCACAGGTGCATGTGATGGGGGGTTAATGTATGTGTCAACTTGGCTGGGCCATTGAATGCCTATATAGTCAGTCAAACATTATTCTGGGTGTCTTTGTGAGGGTGTTTTGTAATGCGATTGACATTTAAGTCCGTCGACTTGAGTAAAGCAGTTGAAGGCCCCAGTAGAACAAAAGCCCAGCCTCCTCTGAGTAAGAGGGAATTCTCCAGCTGAAGTTCTTTGGACTTCATCTATCATTGGCTCCTCCTGCCTGCTGGCCTCTGAACTGGAGCATCAGCTCCCCCGGGTCTCCTGAACTACAGGTCTACCTGCAGATTTTGGATTTACCAGCCTCCGTCCCTACATGACACCAACTCCTTATAAGTCTCTCTCTTCTCTGTCTCCCTATCTATGTTAGCTTTTCTCTCTCTCTATCTCCCATTGCTTGTGTTTCTCTGGAGAACCCTAATACAGTGGGCAAGGAGCTACTACATGTAAAGCTCTTAGAACCCAGTTTTGCCCATAATAAATGATCTACATAAACTGGATTGTAGCAACCTCAGCTACACTACTGACACTACTGACACTACTGACACTACTGACACTTCAGGGCCAAATAATTTTTTCTTGTGGGGGTCTATCCTGCATATTGTAGGAAGTTTAGCAGCATCCCTGGCCTCTACCCACTAGATGCCAGTAGCATCCCCTAGTTATAACAACCAAAAAATGTTTCCAGACATTGCCAAATGCACCCTGGTTGAGAAAGTTGATTATCATTAGTACTATCTGAATCCATATGACTATCATTTTTCTTTTGTTGTTTTATTTAAATCAACACTGCATAAGAGGAGGACTTTGAAAGGAAAGAGAGCCACCACATGATACAGTCAGCAGTGAAAAAACATTGTGGTTTGTTTTTCCAAATTGTCTTCAAAGGAATTAGAAAGTTACAGAAAGTTCAGCCTCAGCCCTGGACCCCAAAGTTTTCTTTGGAAGAAAAGACATGCAGTTCTTATCACCAGAAGCAGTAGCTGCCCTTTGAACAAGGGGCACTGTCTTAGCTTTGGAGCTGTGGTTTGAGGATGTGTGTGAAGTGAAGAGGAATGAGGTTCTGGTCTCTTCGCTTTGTTTTCTCTGCAGAGGTCCTAAGGGGGTGCCTTTATTTTCCTTGCTGTATGAAAGGTTTTTGTTTTCATTTTGTTCTATCTCTCCCTCTCTTACTCTCTCTCTCTCACACACACACACAAACAACTAATAACCTTGTGAAATGTATTCCAGTTTTATCTTCATTTTATAGATGAAGAAGCTGAAGCTCAGAAAGGTAAAGCAACTAGCCTAGAGTTGCTCAGCTAGTAAGTGATGCAGCTAGGATTTGAACTCTTATTGGTCTGATTCCAGTGTTCAGCCTCCTTATGATGTTCCACCACATTATGAGGCTTTATGAAGGTCAATCTAATGGCATCCTCTAAGGTCTCAGAATTGCAGGGTGGAGGAGACCAGAAAATTGAACTAAGTTGTCACTCCTTAACTGTGTTGAGTACATCTTGGATGAAGTACATAAAGCACTAGGTATTAAAGTTTATGAGTCTATTAATCCATGGCTTTGGAGGAATTAAAGTTTCATATTGATGATAAACCTTCCCTAATAAAATTTAAGGGAAGCAGGAATAAATCTCCAATTTCAAAGGACCCCAAACCACTTACACAATTGCATGCAGGATGTATGTATACGATGGTGATAGGGTGATATGTCTTGTCTTGGCAGAGGGTACTTTGGCAAAGTGTTTTTTGCTTCTGCTAAGTGGTGGAGATAAAATGATGGATGTGTGCTATTGATTTCATGGGAGTTTGCAGGAGGGTGAGCACAGCTGGATGAGAAGCCCACGGTGAAGCTGAAAGCTGCTGAATATGCATCTAGGAGGAGAGGAGAAAAGTCATCTCGGATGGCCAATTTCATCAAACAGCGAAAAGCTGGCAAATAGACGGCAACTAGTCTCTCTTTCTCTTTCCCACTCTCTCTTCTTCATTTCTTCCTTCCTCTTTTCCTCCCAGCCTTCCTTCTCCTCCCTTTCTGCCCTCCCTTTCTTAATTTCGTCTGTGGACAGGTGTCACGGTGTGAGTAGGTGAGCTACAGGGTGTTGGTTTAAATGTAGTCCTGGATTAGAATCTCAGCTTTGTGCTTTATTAGCTCTGTGACTGTGGGCAATTTACATAATTTCTCTAAGCCTTTATTTATTTATTTATTTATTTATTTATTTATTGTAAAACATTTGTTTAAGAATAGTTTTAGATTTACAGAAAAGCTGCAAAGATAGTACAGCTAATTCCCATTTACCCTGTTCCCAGCTTTTCCTATTGTCAGTATTTTATATCACAATGGTACATTTGTCACAATTAATGTGCCAGTATTGATGCATGAGATTCACTAAAGTCTATGCTCTATTAGGATTTCCTTAGTTTTTACTGCACACTTATTTTCTGTTCCAGGATTCCTTCTAGGACACCACATTACATTTACTCGACATGTCACCTTGGTCCTCTAGACTGTGATGATTCCTAAGACTTCCCTTGTGTTTAATGACTAACAGTTTTGAGGACTGGTCAGGTATCTTAGAGACTGTCCCTCACCTGCAGTTTGTCTGATGCGTTTCTCATGAGTAGACTTAGGTAGATGGGTTTGGGGAGGAAGAACATTCTCATCACATCTTATCAAGGGTACCAGCTACCAACATAACTATTGCAGCTAATATTGGCCTTCATCACCTGGCTGAGGTGTGTTTGTCAGGTGTCTCCACTGCTCAGTTCCTCTTTTCCACCCTTCCTCTGCTGTAGTCTTTGGAAGGAAGTCACTATGTTAGCTCACACTTAAGGAGTCGGGGCTGATGCTCCCCTTCCTTGATGGGGAGTGTCTAAATAAATTATGTGGAATTCTTCTGTGTGGGGTATTTGTGAATTTTCCCATATTTATTTATTCGTTCAATTATTTATTCACATCAATATGGACTCATGGGTATGGGTATTTACTTTATGTTTTGAGTTATAATCCAATACTGCATTATTTATTGTGTTGTTCATATTATTCCAACTTCATCTAGGTCTTATGTTTTGATAGATTAATTTTTATAAGGAATAAATGGGACAATCAGGGCTGAGAATATGGTGAGGTGAGTGAGTAGTGCAAAATTTAAGGAGGCACTGAAAAAAATGATTAATCAAGATAAATAATATATTAATGCAATACTTAAAACAAATAAAAATTCATAAAACAAATTTCATGATGAACAAAATATCAACATTTTAAATCAAGACAGAATCCTTAATGTATGTAAATTATTTAACTAGGTGCTTAGTATTTAGTACATTTTTAATAGCGTTTAATAGATTAAGTCCATCAATTTATGTGGATATTCCAGGACATCAGTGATTTCTTTCTTAATGTGTAACAAACTACCCCTAAAATTTGGTGGCTTAAAAGAGCAAGCAGTAGTTTGGCTTACAGGTCTGTGAGTTAGCTGGGGGTCCCGTGGCTTGCCTAGGTTCATGTGTGTGTCTGTGAGTCAGTTGTCTGTTGGCTGATCTTGGATGGCCGCAGCTGAGATAGCCAGGGCAGCTTGGCTTTGCCCCATGGCTGTCATCCTTGTTCTGAAACAAGCAGGCATATCTGGGTATGTCTTTCTCATGTTGACAGCAGAGAGTGAGTGAAAGGGAAACATGCAAAGCCTTTTGAGGTCCAGGCTCAGATTGGTGCATCATCATTTCTGTTCCAGTGTACTAAACAAAGAGAGTCACAAGGCAAGCACAGATTCAAGGGGAAGGGGCAGTGAGGTATGCCTCTTTAGTTGTGTGGCTAAGGGCATGGTGTGGATACAGAGAGGGGCAAAGACCTGGGACCACTTGTGCTTCTGTCTACCAGGCAGGCACTGTTTTAGGTGCTGGGAAGACACCAGTGAACAAACAGACCCAAGTCTCTGCCCTTGTGGAGATCACATTGTAATGATCATGATGACAGCAATGGTAATGATGAAGAAAGGACAAACTAGTTATCTGTCTCTCAGGAGGCCTGTGGACACTGTCAGATTTACATGGAGGGTATTTGACACTGTCCTCCGTGGCAGTCGGCACTTGGAGGGGTACAGAGTGCTTTGCTTCACTATCAGCTGTGGGTGGCGGGATCAAGTCTGGAGAAGGAACCCAGCCTCCAGAAGATAAGTCTTCTCAGCAACCTTCTTTCTATGGATCTACTTGTTCACTAAAATCAAATCAACAGCTCCCGCCTTTGCAAAACAGAGGCTGTTTTAATTGAGATATTGGAAGATGTATTTCCTTAATTTCTGCCTAATGGAAAATCCTTATGCCTGATCAATTTGGGTCATTTTGAAGCAGATGCTGCTATAAATGAAGTTCACCTAAGGTTATTCATGTTAAAAAATCAGTTCCCATTAATTTGGGGAAATGTGGCAATTTCTGCTGTAGAGAAGCTTTGGAAAGCAGCAAGACTGGTAGGACTTTCTGGTTCATGAAAAGTGCCATGCCGTTTAGTTTTCTAAGAAGCCAGTAAATAACTCTTGTCACTCAAGTGGCTTCCCAAGCACAGTACTGGCACTTTTGCATGTGTCATCTTATTTATTCCTCACAACAGTCATATGAGATGTTCTATTACTATTTTCTATTTGTACATGAAGAAACTGAGGCCCATGATAGTGTCACTGGAACAATGAGTGATGGAATCAGGATTTGAGCCCAGGATCTTAACCACTATATTGCTTCCCTCCCAACTATTTCCCAAGGTAGCTTGTGCTAGTTGAGTGCATGTTCCTGTCTCTGTCTGGGGATGGTCAGAAAAGTACACTGATTAAGCATAGGTAGCATTCTGAGTTTTGTATCTGTTCCCAGGACAGACATTCCTCCCCTATAAAGGAACTTAAACATGATGGGAAGAAAATAAGCTGTGAAATCAGATCAACCTACCTTCCATCATTTCCAATCTTCCATTACTTTCTGTTTCCCATTACTTCCTGTCTCCTATCATTTCCTGTCTCCCATTGCTTCTTTTCTCCCATCACTTCTCACCTCCCATCACTTCCTATCTTCCATCATTTCTTATCTACCATTCCTTGCTTGCTGTTGGCTTTGGATAGGTTAATTGACCTCTCTGAGTTCCAGTTCTTGAATTGTTTAATAAGTATTATAATATCCATGTTTCAGAGTAGCAGAGTTAAATATGATCTTGCATGTGAACTGACTACTCAGGATGGTGGTTTTTTTTTAAGCACTCAATAAATATTGATTCCTCTCCTGGCTTTCCTCCTTTCTGGTTCTTTTTGTTTTTTTCTTTTTTTTAATATATTTTATTGATTATGCTATTACAGTTGTCCCATTTCTCCCCCATCATTCCCCTCTACCCTGCACACCCTCTCCCACCCACATTCCCGCCTTTAGTTCATGTCCATGTGTCATAAGTTCTTTAGCTTCTGCATTTCCCACACTATTCTTGCCCCCCCCATCTATTTTCTACCCACCGTCTATGCTATTTATTCTCTGTACCTTTTCCCCCTCTCTCCTCCTCCCATGCCCCTGTTGCTAACCCTCCATATGATCTCCATTTCTGTGTTTCTGTTCCTATTCTAGCTGTTTGCTTAGTTTGCTTTTGTTTTAGGTATGGTTCTTAATAGCTGTGAATTTGCTGTCTTTTCACTGTCATATTTTTATCTTCCTTTTCTTAGATAAATCCCTTTAACATTTCATATAATAAGGGCTTGGCTACATCCTTCAACTTGACCTTATCTGAGAAGCACTTTATCTGTCCATCCATTCTAAATGACAGCTTTGCTGGATAGAGCAATTTTGGATGTAGGTCCCTGCTTTTCAAGATTTCAAATATTTCTTTCCAGCCCCTTCTTGCCTGAAAGGTCTCTTTTGAGAAATCAGCTGACAGTCTGATGGGAACTCCTTTGTAGGTGACTGTCCCCTTAATTCCTTGCTGCTTCTAGAATTCTCTGCTTCATTTTAATCTTGGCTAATGTAATTACGATGTGCCTTGGTGTGTTCCTCCTTGAGTCCAACTTCTTCGGGACTCTCTGAGCTTCCTGGACGTCCTGGTAGCCTATTTCCCTGGCCAGGTTGGGGAAACTCTCCTTGATTAGTTGTTCAAATAAGTTTCCCACTTGTTGCCCTTCTTCTTCCCCTTCTGTGACCCCTATAATTCGGATGTTGGGATGTTTAACGATGTCCCAGAGGTTCCTAAGCCTCTCCTCATTTTTTTAAATTCTTGTTTCTTCCTTGTTTTCTGTTTGGTTGTTAGTTTCTTCCTTCTGGTCCACTCCATTGATTTGAGTCCCAGTTTTCCTTCCATCTCTATCAGTTCCCCATGCATCTTCCTTCATTTCACATATTGTAGCCTGCATTTTTTCATCCAATTTGTGAGCAAAATCAACCAATTCTGTGAGCATTTTGATGACCAGTGCTTTGAACTGTGCATCTGATAGGTTGGCTATCTCTTCACTGCTTAGAGAAATTGGCTCTGGGGCTTTGATTGGTTCTTCGGTTTGAGCCATTTTTGGTGGGGTTTTTTTGTTTTGTTTTGGTTTTAGTCTGGTCTCGGCTATTACGTAGTGAGGGGTGGAGCCTGAGGTGTTCCTCAGGGTGGGGCAGCCCAGTCGCTGGGTTGTGATGCTATAGGTGGGGGTGGGGTCCGAGAGGGAACAATGTTGCCTGTTCCACTCTCTCCTGAACTCCGGTCCCTTCCGCAGCTTCTCCTTCACCTGGATTATCTGCGCACACGCATGTGCTGTTACTAGTGAGGAGTGGAGCCTCTGGCGCTCCCAGTGCGGGCAGCCCAGTCGCTGGGTTGTGACGCTGTTTGTGGGGGCGGGGTCTGAGAGGGAACAATGGCGCCTGCTCCGCTCTCTCCTGGATTCAGTCCCTTCTGCCACTTCCCCTCTGCCTGGACCGTCTGCGCGTGCGAATGTGGGACCACCTGGTCAGCCAGCCGCCTTGTGCGGCCTCACTGGTTCTGCACAGTTGCCCCCCTGTGCCCGGGGTCCGCCAGCTGCTGCCTGTGGGCCCGGGGACCGCCAGCCGCCGCCTGCGCACCTGGGAACTGCCAACCACTGCTGCTTGCGCTCCGGGTCCGCACCTCCACTTTCACCTGCCGCGACTCCGCCCCTCTTACCAGTCTGGATGAATGGTTGTTGGACTTCCATACAGTTCAATTTTCTATAAGTTCTGGTTGTTTTTTTGTTTCTAAATATTTGTTGTCCTTAATTTTGTTTGTGAGAGGAGGCACAGTATGTCCGCCTATGCCTCCATCTTGGCCGGAAGTCTCCTTTCTGGTTCTTGTCCTCAGAAGTCTCCTAGCAAAGTTGGTATATAGAGGCATGGCAATGAAATGGATGTGAAGACATGTGAAACAAGCTGAAGGCCATATAAAGGACACTTTGGTCACTAGGGACAGAAATCCACTCAAGCTAGCTCAAGTCAAAGGGGTTTGTTGAAAGAAGATGGGTGCATCTCCCAGCACATCTCCTGGGCCTGGAGCTAGAAACTGGGAAGTCAGCAGGATTGCACAGGCCACCTCAGGCCCCTCCTCAGAGGCCGTATGGACCATCATGCCTGCTTCTCTCTGCTCAGCCACTTCATTTGCATCTCACTACAGACTGGCTTCCTCTGCTCATGTATGCACCCGTACCCAGCCCTTGGTGGCGTTACCCAAATGGTGGCCTCTGATCTGAATCTGAAGGACTTTTGAGTTTGGATTCCAATAGCTTATTCACTCTATCTACCAATATATTGATTCCAAAAATCCCAAAAGAGAGAATCTGTTTGGTCCATATTTGAACAGTTGTCCAACCGTGGCTCAATAAACTGTGAATGATGGTTCTGCCTCTATTAGGGGCTGGACAGGGTGAATTCTCTAAGAGGCATGACTGGGGAGGTAATGTCTGGCATCTCCAATACATTGGGCTTTCTGAAAACTCATTAAGGGAATGAGGACCAAATCAGATCAGAAATAAAGTAAGGACTGTCCTCTGTTTGCTCATATCCTTTTAATTCACGTAGCAATTCTTACTCAAGAGCTTACCAACCGGAGAACAGTGCTGGTTAGTACAGCACTTTTCAAACTTGAGCATTATGTATATGGTGGCCTTTAATGAGAAAAATTTTTCTCATGGAGTCTCAGTGTTGACTTAAATTGTTTTATATTAATGTTAAACTTAAATTAATATTATTTAAGTAGTACAACATAAAAATACCTATAAATGCCTTATGCTTATTGCTCTTATATAGCTGTAAAGCTAAAGCAAGCATAAATTAAATATAAACAAACTATAAAATCAATAAAATTCAAATTAGCAACATTAATTTAATGTGATGGGTGTTGTTCCTGGGCTGAAACTAAATCGCTTCCCGTAAAGTGCAATGGGTACTGACTGCTGGAGTACGTTTTCTTTTGAGTTAGACATGTCTAGGTTACTCTTTGTCACTTTATCTCTCCAAAGTGACAGTTTTGGACCTTCACAGTGGACCTTCATCATGGATGGGATAAGATCGCTTCTGTTCTTTCCCATCAGCTCAAGACAGTTCAAGTTGTATGAGTTGGCACCAAGGGGATGGTAAAGACAAACAGCAAGTGCTCAAACGTGCAATAGGAGGAACTAATTAAGGGGATCAACCAGGTGATACAGAAAATGCATACATTAAATTTGAATAGATTACCTTGGAGTTTAACATTTAAAATAATTAAAATAAAAAAAATTCAGAGAAATCCCTAAATCTACAAGGATGTGTCTGTGCTAGAACTCCAGGACAAGACTTGGACTTGTGGTTCAGACTAGTGGGTTCAAACAGAGGTACAACTATGGGGGAGTCCATTTACCTTCTGATTTATGCACCTTTGAAGTGAAGATTCCTGCCCTGCAAAAGACACATGCCTTTTGTAAGGAACACAGAAGATGGAGTATCTGAAATTGCATTGAAAATCACAAACTCAAATGGTGGTTGTTATGGGTTGCATTGTGTCCCTCCTACCCCCTAAATTCATAGTCCAAATACCTAGTGCCTCAGAATGTGGATGTATTTAAAGATAGGGCCTTTAAAGAAGTAATTAAGATAAAATGAGTTCATATAGGTGGGCCCTAATTCCACAGGATTGGTGTCTTTATAAGAAGTAATTAGGATATAGACATGCATGGAGGGAAAACCGTGTGAAGACATAGGGAGGAGAAAACAGGCATCTACAAGCCAAGGAGAGAAGCTTCAGAGGAAATCAATGCTGCTGACACTTTGATCTCAGATTTCTAGCCTTCAGAATTGTGAGAAAATAAAGTTCTGTTGTTTAAGCCACCCAGTCTGTGGTACTTTATTATGGCAGCCTTAGAAAATTAATACAGTGGCACAGCTGGCAAGTAGGAAGGACTGGCAAATTGGTGAGCAGATTGCCTGGGTCCTGGTGCTAGCAAAGTTGTTTTCCATGCCCTGGGAAGTTATTTTCCTACCTTCTATTACTCTCTCGGAGGTGGAGAGATATATAGGTGTTCTCTTTCATCCTTATGGGGTGTGTGCAAGAAAAGGGGGGGTGTGCTCATCCATACTTCATTGACAAAAAAGGTTATTAAGTACTCTCAACCCGTTATCTGTTGATAAGGCAGCCTGGATGACTTGCTTTCTGACCACTTGATAACCTATTCATTCCTTAAGACATCTCATCTCATCTCATCTCATCTCATCTCATCTCATCTCATCTCATCTCATTTCATTCATTTAACAATTTTTTTCTATTGAGCTCCTACTCTGATCTGGGCACTGCAATGAATAAGTATTAGAGTTATAGTTGTGGATATAGCTCCTGTCTTCATGGAACTTGCAGTCTATTTGAAGCAGATATTAAATAGTAAACTAATAAACAAAATCACACAATGTGGGCTGTGCTGTGAATCAGAGGTATAGGATATGATAAAGGCATTCAAAGAATGTGGAGGGCAGCATTCCAGATAAGGGTACTACCTGTGTACAAGGAGGGAAAGGAGGTCAATGTGGCTGGAGAGTAGTGAGTGAAGGGAAGAAGGTAGGAAAGGCAGGGTGTGTGGCTGCTTCACCTAAGATCTTGGAGACTGGGATAAAGATTATGGATTGCTTACCCATTAGAATTTTTTTCAGTTTAAAGTAGCAGGAATGTCTTAAACAGTAAGGTGAATAATGCTTTCTCATAGCAAGCAATTTGGGGGCAGGGCAGCGGGGCTGACTCCTCTGGATAGCTAACTCAACCACCATCTTAGCTACCTTAAAGGCAGGAGTGTTCATGTGATCTAGTTCTGGTCAGTGAGCTAGAAATGAAACTGCCCTTGAGTTCCCAGGAAAACTCTGTACTACTCTCTCCCTTCATGTTTCATATTTCTTTCTGCCTGGATTTGGAAAAGATGGCTAGAGCTATAGCAGCCATCTTCTAGTCTTGAGTGAAAAAGGCCGTATGATAGATTGTGCTCCTGATCACATCTGTTTGCTCCCTTTCCTAGAAGAATATTATGTACTCACTCCTTGCTAGGTGGCTTGTAAAGCCTCCCTGTAGGAGGCACGTAATCCCCTTTTCATTGTCAGATGTGACCATGTGACTTTGGGCAATAGAATGTGCACAGGTATGACATTTGATGGTCTGAATAGATGCCTTAAATGCAGCTGTGTCATTTCCTCTTTGATTCCCTCTGTCAGTAGAATGGGCATTACCCACATGGGACATGGTCCTTCAGTCTGGGTCCTGGAATGAAGTCACATGAGACAGAGCCACAGTCAGTTGCAGCCTGTGTGTGCCCCAAGTGAGTCATGTGTATTGTTGTAGGCCACTGAAATTTTGGGGTCATCTGTCACTTTAGCAAAGCTGATTAATAGAGGCCATAAGCAGCACCTTATTTCTGGAATTCTTTTTTATTTTCTATATTTATATTTATTTTTTCTTCATTTTATTTTTCTCTCTTTTTCTTGTTGCTCAACTACAGTTGTCTCCATTTTCCCTCACCATGCCCGCCACCCCAGCCATCCCCACCTCCCAGCCTCAATCCTACCCTCCTTTGTATGTGTTCCTTGATGACTCTTACCTCCTTTCTCCCCATTATTCCCTTCCCCTCCCCTCTGGTTACTGTTAGTTTGTTCTATATTTCAACATCTCTGATTATATTTGCTTGCTTGTTAGTTTTGTTGACTAGGTTCCACTTATAAGTGAGATCATAGGGTATTTGTCTTTCACTGCCTGGCTTATTTTACTTAGCATAATGCTCTCCAGATCCATCCATGCTGTCATGAAGGGTAGGAGCTCCTTCTTTCTTTCTACTGCATAGTATTCCATTGTGTAAAAGTACTATAGTTTTTTGATTCATTCATTAATGATGGGCACCTAGGTTGCTTCCAACACTTGGCTATTGTAAATTGTGCTGCTATGAACATAGGGGTGCATAGGTTCTTTTGGATTGGTGTTTCAGGGTTCTTAGGATATAATCCAAGCAGTGGAATTGCTGGGTCAAAAGGTAGATCCATTTTTAGTTTTCTTAGAAAATTCCATACTGCTTTCCATAGTGGTTGTACCAGTCTGCAATCCACCCAACAGTGCACTAGGGTCCCCTTTTCTCCACAACCTCTCCAACACTTGCTGTTTGTTGCTTTGTTTATGATGGCCATTCTGACTGGTGTCAAGTGGTATCTCATTGTGGTTTTAATTTGCATCTCTCTGATAGCTAGCAATATCAAGCATCTTTTCATGTGTCTCTGGATCCTCTGTATGTTCTTGGAGAAGTGTCTGCCCAAGTCCTTTGACCATTTTTTAATTGGGTTGCTTGTCTTAGAGTGGAGTCGTGTAAGTTCTTTATATATTTTGGAGATTAAACCCTTGTCTGAGGTATCATTGGCAAATATATTTTCCCATACAGTTGGTTCTCTTTTTATTTTAATACTGTTTTCTTTAGACATGCGAAGCTTTTTATTTTAATGAGATGCCATTTGTTTATTCTTTCCTTTATGTCCCTTGCTTTAGGGGACATATCAGTAAAAATGTTGCTGCGTGAAATATCTGAGATTTTCCTGCCTATGTTCTCTTCTAGGATTTTAATGGTGTCACGGCTTATATTTAAGTCTTTTATCCACCTTGAATTTATTTTGTGTATGGTGTAAGTTGGTGCTCGAGTTTCATTTTTTTTGCACATAGCTGTCCAGTTCTCCCAACACCACTTGTTGAAGAGGCTATTTTTGCTCCATTTTATGTTGCTGCCCCCTTTGTCAAATATTAATTGACCATAGAGACTTGGCTTTATTTCTGGGCTCTCTGTTCTGTTCCACTGGTCCATGTGCCTGTTTGCATGCCAGTAGCAGGCTGTTTTGATTACAGTGGCTTTGTAAGACAGTTTTGTATCAGGTATTGTGATCCCTTCTACTTTGCTCTTCTTTCACAAAATTGTTGCAGCTATTCATGGTCGTTTATATTTCCATATACATTTTCAAAGTGTTTGTTCTATGTCTGTGAAATATGCCATTGGTACTTTAATAGGTGTTGCATTGAATCTGTAAATTGCTTTGGGTAGTATGGACATTTTGATGATATTAATATTAATTCTTCCAATCCATGAACACAGTATATGTTTCCATTTGTTTGTGTCTTCCTTGATTTCTTTCTTCAGTGTTGTGTAGTTCTCTGCATACAGGTCTTTTACCTCCTTGGTTAGGTTTACTCCTAGGTATTTTATTTTTCTTTTTGCTATATTGAATGGGATTTTTTCTTGATTTCTGCTTCTGCTGTTTCATTGTTGGTATACAAAAATGCCTTTGATTTCTGGATATTGACTTTGTATCTGGCTGTTTGGCAAAATTCATTTATTAGGATGAACAACTTTTTGGCCAAGTCTATAGGATTTTCTATGTACACTATCACGTCATCTGCGAACAATAATAGCTTTGTTTCCTCTTTTCCAAGTTCAATGCCTTTTATTTCCTTTTCTTGTCTAATCGCTGTGGCTAAGATTTCCAATACTATATTGAATAGAAGTGGTGAAAGTGGACAACCTTGTCTTGTTCCTGATCTTAGTGGAAAAGATTTTAGTTTTTGCCCATTGAGTATGATGTTGGCTGTAGGTCTCTCATATATGGCCTTTATTATGTTGAGGAATGCTCCCTCTATTCCCACTTTGCTGAGTGTTTTTATCATAAATGGATGTTGTACCCTATCAAATGCTTTTTCCGTATCTATTGATATGATCATGTGATTTTTGTCTTTGCTTTTGTTTATGTGATATATTACATTTACTGATTTGCGAATGTTGAACCACCCTTGCATCCCTGGGATGAATCCCACTTGGTCATGGTATATGATCTTTTTAATGTATTGCTGGATGTGGTTTGCCAATATTTTGTTGAGGATTTTAGCATCTATGTTTATCAGCAATATTGGCCTGAAGTTTTCTTTCTTTGTTGTGTCTTTATCTGGTTTTGGGATTAGGATGATGCTGGCTTCATAAAAAGAATTTGGGGGTCTTTCCTCTTCTTGGATTTTTGTAATAGTCTGTGAAGGATAGGGGTTAGCTCTTTCTTAAATGCTTTGTAGAATTCTCCTGTGAAACCATCTGACCCAGGGCTTTTGTGTTGTGAGTTTTTTGATTACTGCTTCAATTTCATCTGCGGTTATTGGTCTGTTCGGGCTTTCTGCTTCTTCTTTATTGAGTTTTGGAAGATTATATTTTTCTAGAAACTTGTCCATTTCACCTAGGTTTTCAAATTTCTTGGCGTACAGTTCTTCATAGTAATTTCTTACAATCCTTTGCATTTCTGTGGTGTCAGTTGTAATCTCTCCTCTTTCATTTCTGATTGTGTTTATTTGAGTCCTCTCTCTTTTTTTCTTGATGAGCCTGCTTAAAGGTTTGTCAATTTTGTTTATCTTTTCAGAGAACCATCTCCTGGATTCATTGATCCTTAGAATTGTGCTTTTAGTCTCTATGTCATTTAATTCTGCTCTGATCTTGGTTATTTCCTTCCTTCTACTTGCCCTGGGCTGTCTTTGTTGTTGTTCCTTGAGTTCTTGTAGGCGTAGGGTTAGGTTGTTTGTTTGAAATGTTTCTGTCTTCTTTAGGTAGCCCTGTATCGCTATGAACTTCCCTCTGAGGACTGCCTTTGCTGTGTCCCATAAATTTGGGTTGTTGAGAGTTCATTTTCATTTGTTTCCAGAAACTTTTTGATTTCCTCCCTAATTTTATTCTTTTTTTTTTAATTTTTATTTTAATTGTTGATCTTGTACAGTTTTCTGTCTTTTATTCTCACCTGAACCCGCCACCCCAGCCCTCCCCACCTTCCTCCCATTTCCACCCCCCCCATAGTTTTTGTCCATGTGTCCTTTATACTTGTTCCTGTAAATCCTTCTCCTTTTCCCCTGAAATTCCCTCCCCTCTCCCCTCTGGTGACTTTCAGTGTGTTCCCAATTTCCATGTCTTTGGTTATATTATGCTTGTTTGTTTGTTTTGTTGATTAGGTTCCTGTTAAAGGTGAGATCATATGGTATTTATCTTTCACTGCCTGGCTTACTTTGCTTAGAATGATGCTCTCAAGTTCCATCCATGCTGTTGCACAGGGTATGAGTTCCTTCTTTCTTTCTGCTGCATAGAATTCCATTGTATAAATGTACCACAGTTTTTGCATTTTCTCTGACCACAAGGGACTGAAACTAGAAACCAACCCCAAGGAGAAAAACCCTAATTTTATTCTTGACCCGTTCATTGTTTAATAGCATGCTATTCAATCTCCATGATTTTGATGGTTTTGGGTTTTTCCCCTTGGAGTTGGTTTCTAGTTTCAGTCCCTTGTGGTTGGAGAAAATGCTTGGTATGATTTCAATTTTCTTGAGTTTGTTGAGGCTTGTTTTGTGTGCTATCATGTGGTCTATCTCTGAAAATGTTCCATGTGTATTTGCAAAGAATGTGTATTTAGTTTCTTTGGGATAAAGGGCTCTCTTCATATATCAGTTAAGTCCATTTCATCTAGAGTGTTGTTCAATGCCCCAATATCTTTGTTGATATTTTGTTTGGAAGATCTGTCCATTTTTGACAGTGGGTTGTTAAAATCCCCTACTATAATTGTGTTGCTGTCAATATCTTTCTTGAAGTCCTCTAAGATTTTCTTGATGTATTTAGGTGCTCCTATGTTGGGTGCATATATATTTACAATGTTTATGTCTTCTTGGTGGATTCTTCCCTTGAGTATTATGAAGTGACCTTCTGGGTCTCTCTTTATGGCTCTTCTTTTGAAGTCTATTTTTTTCTGATATGAGTATTGCTACCCTGGCTTTTTTTCCTGTCCGTTTGCTTGGAAAATTTGTTTCTAGTCCTTCACTTTGAGTCTGTGTAGGTCTTTTGTCCTGAGGTGGGTCTCTTATAGGCAGCATATGTGTGGGTCATGCTTTCTTATCCATTCAGCTATTCTATGTCTTTTGATTGGAGCATTTAATCCATTTACGTTTAAGGTTATTATTGATAGGTACTGACTCATTGCCATTTTCGTACCTGTGTTCCTCTCTCTCTCTCTTTTTTCCTTCCTTTCCTTAAAGCAGTCCCTTTAGTATCTCTTGCAGAACTGGTTTGGTAGAGGTGTATTATTTTAGACTTCTTTTGTCTGGGAAGCTCCTTATTTGGCCTTCTATCTGATTGAAACCCTTGCTGGGTAAAGTAGTCTTGGTTGCAGGCCTTTGGTTCTCATTACTTGAAATATTTCTTGCCATTCTCTTCTGGATTGGAGTGTTTCCATTGAGAAGTCAGCTGCTAACCTTATCGGGGCTCCCTTGTATGTTACTTTCTTTTTCTCTCTTGCTGCCTTTAAGACTCTCTCTTTGTCTTGGAATTTTGCCATTTTGATTATGAAGTGTCTTGAAGTGGGCCTCGTTGGATTCCTCTTGATTGGGACTCTCTGTGTTTCCTGGATTTGTGTGACTTTTTCTCTCATCAAATTAGGGAAGTTTTCCACCATTACTGTTTCAAATAGGTTTTCTATCCCTTGCTCTTCTTCTCCTTCTGGTATCCCTATTATACAGATATTATTACGTTTCATATAATTTTGCATTTCTCTTAATCCCTCTTCATTCTTTCTGAGCCTCTTTTCCTTTTCTTGCTCTTTCTGGCTGTTTTTTTCTACTTTGTCCTCCAACTCGCTGATCCGACCTTCTGCTTCATCAATTTTGCTTTTCATCCCTTCTAGTGTGTTCTTCAGTTCAGAAATTGTATTCTTCATTTCCTCTGGGTCCTTTTTGATAGTTTCTATTTCCTTTTTCATGTTGATATAGTTTGCAGTGAGTTCATCATAGCTTCCCTGTAGTTTCTGGTAGCTCATTGAGAGCTCATAGAGCTTCCTGACAACCATTGCTTTGAACTCAATATCTGACAGTTGAGTTGCCTCTGTTTCATTTAGCATTCTTTCTGGGGCTTCCTCCTTTCCTTTCATTTGGGGATTGTTTCTTTGTCTTCCCATTGTTTGTGAGACTCTTCTTGTTAGCCTCAGCTTCTTAAATTGATCTCTTCTGGCTCCCTAGGTTTATGGTGCGAACTTCTGTGGTAGAATACCTGTGAGATTCAGTGGTGCAGTCTCCTTTGGGTATCCTGGTGTCCACAGCTTCCAGTGTCTCAGCTGTTGGGATGCCCCCTCTTTAGGTCCAACTCTGTTTTTTTCACAGTTCCAGGTTTTCTTGTCTCACCTAGGATCACAGGTGTGATCTCCAGGTCTTCCACAAAGCCCCCTCCTCTAGTCGCAAGGCCATCTCTGGGCGTTCGGCTACCTCTGGTCACAGGGCCACCTCCAGTTGGTCGCAGAGCTGCCTCTTTGCTGACGTTTTCTATAGCCACACAGAAGCTTTTCATTTTGATGAAGTCTGATTTGTTTATTCTTTCCTTTATGTTGCTTGCGCTAGGGGACACATTGGTGAAAATATTGCTACTTGGAATATCTGAGATTTTCTTGCCTATGTTCTCCTCTAGGATTTTTATGGTGTTACAACTTATATTTAAGTGTTTTCATTCATTTTTTGACTTCTAAAGAGACCTTTATTTCTGTGCTTCTCATAGTTCTACAAGTAACAAAGTTATTGCACAATGTAGAAAAACATCTTGAGTTTATTTTTTTATATGGTGTTAAGTTGGTGGCCCAGTTTCATTTTGTTTGCATGTAGCTGTCCAGGTCTCCCACACCATTTGTTGAAGAGGTTATTTTTACTCCATTTTATGCTTCTGCTTCCTTTGTCAAATATTAATTGAGACAAAGAGACTTGGGTTTATTTCTCAGCTCCCCATTCTATTCCATTGATCTATGTGTCTGTTTTTATGCCAGGACCAGACTGTTTTATTACTGTGGCCTTGTAATATAGTTTGATATCAGGCATTGTGATCCTTCCTACTTTGTTCTTCTTTCTCAAATTACTGCAGCTATTTGTTGTCATTCATGGTTCCATATAAATTTTTGAAATATTTGTTCTATTTCTGTGAAATATGTCATTGGTATTTCTCATAGGGGTTGTGTTGAATCTATAAATTGCTTTGGGTAGTATGGACATTTTGATGATGTTAATTTTTCCAATCCATGAACACGGTACATGCTTCCATTTGTTTGTGTCTTCCTTAATTTCTTTCTTCAGTGTTGTATAGTTTTTTGAGAAAAGGTCTTTTACCTCCTTAATTAGGTTTATTCTCAGGTACTTTATTTTTCTTGTTGCTATACCAGATGGGATTTCCCCCCCTGATTTCTGCTTCTGATATTTCATTGTTGGTATACAAAAATACCTTCAATTTCTGAATATTGACTTTGTGTCCCACTGTTTTGCCAAATTCACTTATTAGGTCTAGTAGTTTTTTGGTGGAGTCTATAGGATTTTCTGTGTACACTATCATGTCACCTGCAAACAGTGAGTTTTGCTTCTGCCTTTCCAACTTGGATGTCTTTTATTTATTTTTCTTGTCTGATCACTGTGGCTAGGACTTCCAATAGTATGTTGAATAGAATTGGTGAAAGCAGACATCCTTGTCTTGTTCCTGATCTTACTGGGAAAGTTTTTAGGTTTTGCCCATTGAATATGATGTTGGCTGTAGGTTTCTCATATATGGCTTTTATTATGTTGAGGGATGCTTCCTCTACTTCCACTTTGCTGAGTGTTTTTTTCATAAATGTGTGCTGTACTTTATCCAGGGCTTTTTCAGCATCTATTGATATGATCATGTGATTTTTGTATTTCCTGTTGTTTATGTGATGTATTATGTTTATTGATTTGCAAATATTGTATTATCCTTGCATCCCTGGAATGAATCCCACGTGATAATGACATATGATCTTTTTAATGTATTGTATGATGGAGTTTGCCAATATTTCGTTGAGGATTTTAGTGTGTATGTTCATCAGCCATATTGGCCTGTAGTTTTCTTTCTTTATTATGTCTTTATCTGGTTTTAGAATTAGGATGATGCTGGCTTCATAAAAAGAATTTGGGAGTATTTCCTCTTCTTGGATTTTTGTAATAGTCTGTGAAGGATAGGGGTTAGCTCTTCATTAAATATTTTGTAAAATTCTCCTGTGAATCCATCTGGTTCAGGGCTTCTGTGTGCCAGGAGTTTTTTGATTACTGCTTTGATTTCACCAGCTGTTATGGGTTCAGGCTTTCTGCTTCTTCTCTGAGTTTTGGAAGATTATATTTTTCTATAAATTTATCTATTTTACCTAAGTTTTCAAATTTCTTGGTATATAGTTTTTTGTAGTAATTTCAGTCTTTTGTATTTCTGTGGTATCAGTTGCAATTTCTCCTCTTTCATTTCTGATTTTGTTTGTTTGGGTTCTGCTGAAAGGCTTGTCAATTTTGTTTATCTTTTCAAAGAGCCAGTTCCTGGATTTATTGATCCTTAGAATTGTTCTTTTAGTCTCTATGTTGCATAATTCTGCTCTGATTTTGGTTATTTCCTTCTCACTACTTGCTCTGAGCTTTGTTTGTTGTTGTTCCTCCAGTTCTCGTAGATGTAGGGTTAGGTTGTTTATTTGAAATGTTTCTATCTTTTTCAGGTAGGCCTGTATCTCTATGAACTTCCCTCTCAGGACTGCCTTTGCTGTGTCCCATAATTTTGGAGTGTTATGAGTTTGTTTTCATTTGTTTCCAGAAACTTTTTGATATCTTCGTTGATCTTATTCTTGACCCATTCATTGTTTAATAGCATGCTATTCAATCTCCATAAATTTGAATGTTTTTTGAGTTTTTTCCTTGAGGTTCGTTTCTAGTTTCAGGCCCTACTGGTCAGATAAAATGCTTGGTATGATTTCAATTTTCTTGAATTTGTTGAGGCTTGTTTTGTGTCCTGTCATGTGGTCTATTTTTGAAAATGTCCCATGTGCATTTGAAAAGAATATATATTTTTGCTTCTTTGGTATGAAAGATTCTGTATATATCAGTTAAGTCCATTTGGTCTAGGGCATTGTTCAATGCCATGATACCCTTGTTGATATTTTGTTTGAAAGATCTAACCATTTTTGACAGTGGGGTGTTAAAATCCCCTATTATAAGTGTGTTGCTGTCTATATCTTTCATGTAGTCCTCCAAAATTTACCTTATTTATTTGGGTGCTCCTATGTTGGGTGCATATATGTTTATAATGTTTATGTCTTGTTGATGGATTCTTCCCTTGAGTATTATGATGTGTTCCTTTAGTGTCTCTCTTTATGGCTCTTCTTTTGAAGTCTGTTTTGTCTGATGTAAGTATTACTACCCTGGCTTTTCTTTCCTGTCCATTTGCTTGAAATATTTTTTCCCCAACCTTTCACTTTTAGTCTATGTAGGTCTTTTGTTTTGAGGTGGGTGTCTTGTAGGCAGCATATGTGTGGGTCATGTTTTCTTATCCATTCAGCTATCCATGTCTTTTGATTGGAGATTTTAATCCATTTATATTTAAGGTTATTATTGATAGGGACTTATTCATTACCATTATACTCCCTTCATGTCTGTGTTCCTCTCTTACTCTGTTTCTTTATTTTTTAAAAGTAGTCCCTTTAGCATATCTTGCAGTGCTGGTTTTGTGGAGGTGTATTCTTTTAGCATTGTTTTGCTTGGGAAACTCCTTATTTTGCCTTTCATTTTAATTGAGAGCCTTACTGGATAGAGTAATCTTGGTTGCAGGCCTTTGATTTTCATTAGTTGGAATATTTTGCTATTTCCTTCTGACTTGTAGTGTTTCTGTTGAGAAGTCAGCTTCTAGCTTTATTGGGGCTCCCTTGTGTGTTACCTCCTCTTGCTCCCTTGCTGCCTTTGAGATTCTCTCTTTGTCTTGGAATTTTGCCATTTTAATTATGATTTGTTTTGGAGTGGGCCTCTTTGGGTTCCTCTTGATTGGGACTCTCTCTGCTTCCTGGATTTGTGTGACTTTTTCTCTCCTCAAATTAAGGAAGTTTTCCATCATTAGTTTTTCATACAGGTTTTCTATTCCTTGCTCCTCTTCTCCTTCTGGCATTCCTATTATATAGATATTATTATGTTTCATGTTGTCCTGTGTTTCCCTTAACCCCTCTTCATTCTTTTTGAGTCTTTTTTTCTTTTCTTGCTCTTTCTGGGTGGTTTTTTCCTACCTTGTCCTCCAGCTCACCGATCCAATCCTCTGCTTCATCTAGCCTGATTTTGATTCCTTCTAGTGTGTTCTTCATTTCAGAAATTGTATTCTTCATTTCCTCTTGGCTCTTGTTGATAATTTCTATGTCCCTTTTTATGTTGTTGTAATTTGCAGCAAGTTCCTTGTAGCTTCCTTGTGGTTTTTTTTTTTTAATTTTTATTTTAATTGTTGATCTTGTACAGTTTTCTGTCTTTTATTCTCACCCGAACCCACCACCCCAGCCCTCCCCTCCTCCCTCCCATTTCCACCCCCCCCCATAGTTTTTGTCCATGTGTCCTTTATACTTGTTCCTGTAATTCCTTCCCCTTTTTCCCTGAAATTCTCTCCCCTCTCCCCTCTGGTGACTTTCAGCCTGTTCTCAATTTCAGTGTCTTTGGTTATATTATGCTTGTTTGTTTGTTTTGTTGATTAGGTTCCTGTTAAAGGTGAGATCATATGGTATTTGTCTTTCACTGCCTGGCTTACTTCACTTAACATGATGCTCTCAAGTTCCATCCATGCAGTTGCAAAGGGTATGAGCTCCTTCTTTCTTTCTGCTGCATAGAATTCCATTGTGTAAATGTACCACAGTTTTTTGATCCATTCATTTACTGATGGGCATCTAGGTTGCTTCCAACACTTGGCTATTGTAAATTGTGCTGCTATAAACATAGGGGTCCTTGTGGTTTTTGATAATTCTCAGTGAGTTCATTGAGCTTCCTGATAACAATTGTTTTGAACTCGATATCTCATAGTTGATTTGCCCCTGTTTCATTTAGCATTCTTTCTGAGGATACCTCCTTTCCTTTCTTTTTGGGGTTGTTTCTTTGTCTTATCATTGGAGGGCTCTGTCCGCAGGCACCCCCACTCCCCCAGGCTGCCATGGATGAGAATAAGTCTACCAAGACATGAGCTTCTTGGGGAGGAAAGGTGGCTGACCTCTCAAAGGAGAAAGGCCAAAAGCCCTTTCCTCAATGGGCTTTTATCAGGTTCATTTTGTACAGGCATACAGGTAAAGCTCATTAATCATTGTCAGGCAGTCAGGATCAAACAATAGATAGCATACAAAGAACTATGAAGGCTTATTCTGAGTCAGTGTCTGTTAGCTAAAGGGCTACAAAACTTTGGGAAACAAACTCATTTTCTGCTAGGACTCTTGTCATTTAGTTGAGAGCATTCTTAGCAAAGAAGGTTTTACAGGATTTTATGTATTTTTTCTTAGGCTTGATCACCCCAGGAACCTGCCCTATCCAGCACAGGGTTGCACCACCCTCTGTCATTGTTTCAGGCTTAAGTCAGGCAGAGTAAGCAAGGCAGCCAAGAGATTAGGAGACTTCTTGTAGACAGAATGAGGACTCAGGCTATGTCAGGATAGCTGAGGGGCCAGGGTCCATCACCTTTTTGTTATAGCCCCCAAGTCCTTCCTTGGGGTCTCCATGTGATCGTGCCTGTCTTAGGTCATTCTCCCCTTGGGGACTCTTACCTGTCATTGGCTAACCGATCAAGCATTGGAGGCCAGTTATGGATGAAGTAAAAGGAGCAGAAGCAGCGCTCCTGTTAGGGAGATAATCTTTGTTTCCTTAGTGGCTTATGGTACGAAGGTCACTCACTCAGCCTTAGCCATAGGGGGGTTACAGCTTCTGAAACTAGGTAGGGTGGTTCCCAACATACCATTATTATGAGACTCTTCTTGTTTGCCTCTGCTTCTTAAATTGATCTGTTTTGACTCCCTGAGTTTGAGGTGTGAACTTCTATAGTAGGAGACATGTGAAATTCAAGGGTGCAGTCTCCTTGATCTCCTCAACTTGATGCTCTTGGGATGCCCTTTATGCCATTTATGTTGGCTCTCTGGATTTAATTGGGTTTTGATGGTTGTTGGGTTGTTCTTTTGTGGGTCCTTCCCTCCAACTGGCTCTCTGAGGGCCACTCCATCAACCACATCTTGTGTGCTGTTGTGCAGGTGCAGTCCGTTAGTGCTGAAGATGATTCTTATGTCTGTCCAAGGTTGTAAGGCTTCTTTTCCACTATTGTTCAGTTGTTTGTTCTGGGTGATTTCTCCACAATTTAGTAGTAATTCCTGACTGGTCCAAGGGGAGGTTAGTGTGGCTTCCATTTACTCCTCTGTTATCTTGCTTCTCCTCTGGAATTCTTATTTATTGAGAAAAACCTCTATCTGTTTAAGTTGTTATTGTTCACAGGTGGCAAACACAAGGCCTATGGGCCGAATCCAGTCCTCCACCTTCTTTTATCTGGCCTGGCACCTTGTTTCTACCCGGCAGCAGCACCAAGCTCTCACTTAACTATTAAGGAGCAGTTACATTTAAACAGGCCTAAAATTACATCCAGCCCTTTGAAGGCACTCATAAGGCTGATGTGGCCTCTGGTGAAAATGAGTTTGGCACTCCTGCTATAGTTGGATTTTCTGATTCTAGCAGCTGAAAGCATTTCTAACTGAGAAGAGAATTACAGGGTTGGTCAACGCAGAGGTCAATGGAATCACCAGGGCCCCAAGCTCCTTCCATCTTTCCATCTGCCATGCCTAGTGTGTTCTTAAGCTAAGCCCATTCAAATCTGCAAATCTGTACAACCACTGCCTCAGATACAAGCAATCCATGTAGACTCAAAAATCCATGCAGCCTCTGCTTTCTTCAGAAAAGCTTGCTTGCAGCTGCTCTTCTTTTGGTCCAATATACTTGACATCCTTCCTTACACCATGGACCTTTGCATAAACATTCTACCTGCCTGGTATAATCATCCTTTCACTTCATTAATTCACATTCATCATTCTTTGGAGAAAAAAAGAAAGCTCATCCTAGCCATGCACATTTGTTTTTAGGATCTAAAATCATTTCTGAGAAGCTCCCCGTAGACATCTCCCTCTCTCCCACCTCCCTCCTACCACAATGTCTCATTGACATGAACCGGTTAACATGCACACCCCTAAATGTATCATTTAGGTTGGTAAGGGAGACCACCATGATTCTATGCAGATTAGAATTTCCCAGAGTTACCTGGGGACAGTTGGAACCAGAAGACAATTGTGGCTCTGCCAGCATGGAAGGGAAACTCGCAACTAGATGAGCAAGCAATAGTCTTCTACAGATCCCATCTGGAAGCCATTTCTGACCCTAAGACTGGATTAGGAGCATTTGTCTCTGTTCCCACATTACTCCCAGGTACCGATTTGATTTCATACTGTGCTACAATCTATCATTTACCAATGTATCTGTGTCCCTAAGAAGTTCACATCTTATCCTTCTCTGTCCCCAGCATTTGTCCAGAGCCTGGCAGATAACAGTGCTCAGTAAATGTTGAGGTGGATGGATGGAGATGGTGACCCATTGGAGTTTTCAAGCCTTGGAGGGCTGGGTAGAAAAAGGCTGGCTAGGTTGTAAGCTACAGAGGTCAGTGACTTGCTTACCTCTGCATTCCCAGCACCTAGGATTTAGTGGGTGGTTCAGGAAATATATGAATTGAGTGAATATATGTATTCATGTCACAGGCAGCCAAGCTCTCTGGAGTGAGCATCCTGCTTCATTCATACTAGCTCTTCTCCATTTTTGAAGGAGTTCAAATCTTTTTTTTTCATTTTAAAATATATTTTATTGATTATGCTATTACAGTTGTCCCATCTCTCCCCCATCATTCTCCACCGTGCACACCCCCTCCCACCCACATTCCCCCCCTTTGGTTCATGTCCATGTGTCATAAATTCTTTAGCTTCTACATTTTCCACACTATTCTTGCCCTCCCCCTATTTTTTACCCACCGTCTATGCTACTTATTCTCTGTACCTTTTCCCCCTCTCTCCTCCTCCCACTCCCCTGTTGCTAACCCTCCATATGAACTCCATTTCTATGGTTCTGTTCCTGTTCTAGTTGTTTGCTTTTGTTTTAGGTGTGGTTGTTAATAGCTGTGAGTTTGCTGTCTTTTCACTGTCATATTTTTTATCTTCTTTTTCTTAGATAAGTCCCTTTAACATTTCATATAATAAGGGCTTGGTGATGATGAACTCCTTGAACTTGACCTTATCTGAGAAGCACTTTATCTTCCCTTCCATTCTAAATGACAGCTTTGCTGGATAGAGCAATTTTGGATGTAGGTTCCTGCTTTTCATGATTTGGAATATTTCTTTCCAGCCCCTTCTTGCCTGGAAGGTCTCTTTTGAGAAATCAGCTGACAGTCTGATGGGAACTCCTTTGTAGGTGACTGTCCCCTTATCCCTTGCTGCTTCTAGAATTCTCTCCTTCATTTTAATCACGGCTAATGGAATTATGATGTGCCTTGGTGTGTTCCTCCTTGGGTCCAACTTCTTTGGGACTCTGAGCTTCCTGGACCTCCTGGAAGTCTATTTCCTTTGCCAGATTGGAGAAGTTCTTTTTTATTATTTGTTCAAATAAGTTTTCCACTTGTTGCTCTTCTTCTTCCCCTTCTGGGACCCCTATAATTCAGATGTTGGGATGTTTAAAGATGTCCTGGAGGTTCTTAAGCCTCTCCTCATTTTTTTGAATTCTTGTTTCTTCCTTGTTTTCTGTTTGGTTGTTAGTTTCTTCCTTCTGGTTCACTCCATTGATTTGAGTCCCAGTGTTCCTCCCATCTCTATTGGTTCCCCATGCGTCTTTCTTTATTTCACGTATCGTAGCCTACATTTTTTCATCTAATTTGTGAGCAAAATCAACCAATTCTGTGAGCATTCTGATCACTAGTGCTTTGAACTGTGCATCTGATAGGTTGGCTATCTCTTCATGGCTTAGAGGAATTGGCTGTGAGGTTTCGATTTGTTCTCTGGTTTGACCCATTTATGGTGTTTTTTTGTTTGTTTGTTTTGATTTGGTTTTGGTCTGGTTGCGGCTGTTACGTAGTGAGGGGCGGAGCCTTAGGTGTTCTCCAGTGTGGGGCAGTCCAGTCGCTGGGTTGTGATGCTGTGTGTGGGGGCGGGGTCTGAGAGGGAACAATGGCGCCTGCTCCGCTCTCTCCTGGATTCTAGTCCCCTCCGCTGCTTCCCCTTTACCTGGACTGTCTGTGCACGTGAATGTGGGACCACCTGGTCAGCCAGCCGCCCTGTGTGGCGTCACTGGGTCTGCAAAGTTGCCACCCGGTGCCCAGGGTCCGCCAGCTGCCACCTGTGGGCCCAGGGTCCGCCAGCTGCTGTCTGTGTACCTTGGAACTGCCAGCCACTGCTGCCTGCGTTCCTGGGTCTACACCTCCACTCTTTCCTGCCTCGACTCCGCCCCTCTTACTGGTCTGGATGAATGGTTGTTGGACTTCCTTACAGTTCAATTTTCTATCAGTTCCGGTTGTTTTCTTGTTTCTAAATATTTGTTGTCTTTAATTTTGGTTGTGAGAGGAGGCACAGTGTGTCCACCTACGCCTCCATCTTGGCTGGAAGTCTGGAGTTCAAATCTTGACTCTTCTACTTTTTTTTTGGTGTGTGACTTTGGGAAAGTTGATATATTTCAGTGAGTCTGTTTGTTCATCTGTAAAATGGGGCTAATAAATGGATGCTATCTTGATGTCATATTGTGCATAAAGTACTTTACAAACAGAATATGGGTAGCTCTCAAGAAACAGTGCTTTCATTTCTCACTGCCTCTAGGGTCAGCAGAGGGACAAGCTGCAGAACTCCCTGGAGAACAGAACAGAGGGTCCCTTGCATCCTCACCGAGGGGCTACTGCATCCACACTGGTCCTAATAACTGCACACCAAGAGAGGGTTAAGAGTTACCAGCACCACCTCACCTCCTGCTGGCTCAGGACAAGACAAATGGTCTTTGAATGTGCTGCCTATTTAAAGCTAGATGATCCACCAACACCTCATAGTTTTGTTTATAATTTAAAGGGTTCGTGGTTGAAAAAAGTGCCAAATTCATTCTGCCAGCCACACAGGATGCGGCAAAGTCACACTCTGGGAGAACCTATTTAAAGAAAACTAAACATGAGGTGGGTAATTGTTGAGAGCTGCAACAAATCTGAGCTTTTGAGTGTATTGAGCATCTGTGCCCATGTCTACAGCAGGATTACCTGAGCAGAGTGTACATCTCTCTTCAGGGGTGAAATTGGAGGGAACCACACTCTGAAACTTCTGCCCCCCTCAATAGGCTCTTTGAAAATTATCTGGGATTGGGCAACCTAGTAAATCACTTAAAAATCTGTGAATTTCTTATTTAATTGGAGAGTTGGCCCACCAGTGTTTCTTGGGGTGTCTGGAGGTTCAGGAGCTCTGAAGTGGGGCTAAAGGAAACAAGAGGATATTTTATTTTTATTTTTTAAATATTTTATTTATTTTTAGAGAGAGGGCAAGTGAGGGAGCAAGTAAGAGAGTGAAACATTGATATGCAAGAGAAACATTCATTAGTTGCCTCTCACACACTCCCAAACCCCCCAGCCAGGCACCTGGCCCACAACCCAGGCTTGTGCCCTGACCTGGAATCAAACTGGTGACCTTTCGTTTTGTGGGACAATGTCCAACCAACTGAGCTACACCTGTCGGGGAAAGAGGATATTTTAACTTCAGCATAGCTTCTTCTCCCTCCATAAAAGCTTGCTTGCTTGCAGCTTTTCTTCTTGTGGTCCGTTATTTTGTACTTGCCATCCTTCCTCATACCCCAGGGCCTTTGCACGTATGGTTCTATTTGCCTGGCATATTCATTTCTCCTTTTTTTCATTTTATTATTTAGTATTCATTATTCTGATTGTAGCCCTTTTGTCATTTCCTCAGGGAAACATTCTCTGGTTTCTGTATTTGATCAAGTTACCCATGACACCTTCTCCCACCACAGCAGGTGCATTTCTATCAGGCACCTTGTCTTAGTTGTAATTTTAAATTTGATTAACATCTACTAATACTAAGCTTTGTTGAGAAAATTTGTCAGGGCATGGAATTTGTTTTTCTCAACACTGCTTCCCTGGTGCCTGCCACATAGGTCCTCAATAAATGCATTGATTAGATAACTAGAAAGAGGGTTGGAATGTTCCCAGGGAAGGGCGGCTCGTTGGGAAGAACTCTCAAGGTGAGCCAGGGCTTGACCTTCTCCTTGTAGGGTCAGGGGCCTGATCTGACCACTGTCCCTGATTTGAGCAGACATGGGGATTAATAATTAAATCTAACATTTATAAAGCACTCCTAAGAGGTTTACATGAACTCCCTCACTTATTTTGCACAACAACCCTTTGAGATGGGTACTCTTATTACTCTGATTTTACAGTGCAGGAGACGGGCATAGAGAGGTCACACGGGAAGAGGAGCGCTCAGGTGGACACCCAGGCAGGCCAGCTCCACAGCCCACACTCTCAATGCAGTAACTCACACTAGCAAAGCTCCCTGGTTGATATATACACCAAGTGCCAACTTTTCATTAATTTACAATAGGATGTAAAGGTTCAATGCCAATGCCTCGTCCCCTGAAGGCTGGCCTCATTATAAACCAAATTGCCATGTGGGGATTGCTTAGGAAGTGTGACTGCAGAGAAAGAAGAACTGGTGTCAAGACTGATATTTGGGGACTGTATGATTGTGCCAGTCCACTATGAAGTGTGATTAAATCACAGGTGAGGCACCCTGACCCTTGGACAGTGCGTGGGTGGACACTGCCAGTCCCTCTGTTTCCATTTTCTCAGCCTCCTTAGCTGATCAGGACACTTTCTACCTTCAGGAAGGCTGAGGCCTCCATCTGGATCCAACTGAGCTGTGTGGCTTGGGAGCTGCTCTGTCTCGGGGGTGACTTTGCCCGTCTCTCTGTCCTGATGTTTGTTTATTGAGTTCTATAATTAAACTTACAGCAGGAAGCTCTAGTTTCCCCTAGTTTCCAGGGTCTCCCATTCTCTGGCATCAACCTTAAACAACAGGACATGTTTCCTTTCCCTTTTATGGAGCTCAGGGAGGCTAGGTAATTTCCCCAAGGCCACACAGCCAATAGAGCAGAACCATCATCAATCCTAGGTCTGTTCAACTGCAGAGTCTGAACATCTCACCCATTCTGTACCCCTCTGACTTCCCCAGGATGAACCTACATTTTATAAAGAACATGACCAACCACTTGGTGTGCACTAAGCACCCACACAGCATTTGTGGGCAGCAGGTGTGTCACTGTGTGGATGAGTGTGGGCTCTGAAATAAGACTGTGGATGGGAGCCCAAAGCTGCTTGGTTTTACCATCTTGGGCATGGTTGCTGAGTGTTCCAAGCCTCACTTTCCCTACCTGGGAAATGGGAATAACAGCAGTTGTCCTTCACAGGGTTTCTGGGAGGATTAAATGGGGTTATGCTTAACTAGCACAGTGCCTGGGACACTGCTGCATTGTCAGTGGGGGCTCTTTCAGTAATTGTCACAGAAAATTGACTCTCACAAGTTTTTAAAAAGAAATAGGTGGCTCATTAACTGGAAAGGCATTAGGTTAGTTAAAGCTTGAGGCTTGGCTGGGTTCAGCACTTCTTTCGTCCTGTCAGCTCTGACTTCTGTCATGTTAACCTAATTACCAGGGCCCAAGGGGGCTCCTGGGCATTGCAGGCCCATGTTATCAGGTGTGACTAAGTCTTCCTCAATAGCACAGACAGGGGCTTTAAGCTGAGGCTCATTATTTCTGATCATCCTGCTGCAGGTGATGGGCCTATTCCTGAACTATTGTCTGCCAGGGCATTTGGGCACTTTGTTCAGCTCTGAGTCACATGACTCCATCTTCTGGGTTCGAGGGGAGACGACCTGTTTGGAACCAGCTGGCAGAAAAAGAGGGAGGAGCGATCCTTGAATTGAGATGAATGGATACTTGGTAAAGGGTTGAGACTGTCACTTGATATGACAAAGACCACCACCACTGCCACTATGTCATCATTGTTGCTGTTATTATTATCATCATCTTTGTTGCTCAGCTCCCCATGATAATCTGGGTTGGGTTAAATAGACCTGTGAGTGTGGAAGAAAATGGTCATTGTTGATCAAATCCATTTTTCCTTCATTGGTCCAAATGAGACTTTAATACTTCTGTTCATATTCCATTGGCTAGGACTCAGTCACATGACCACACACAACTGCAAGGGAGGCTGGGAGCTGGAGTCCATGAAATTCTCCCACCTGGCATCCCTCCCTGCTCTTTTCTCTTCTGCTAGCTGGATACAGATGAAAGATGGTGATGGAAAGGTGGAAACTAGATAGAAAAAGGCCAGACTCCTGGATCGTTGCTGGGAGAGAGCTTCTCCCTGACCTAGAATAGATTTTTTTCTTTTTTAAAATATATTTTATTGATTATGCTATTACAGTTGTACCATTTTTCCCCCGTCATTCCCCTCTACCTTGCACACCCTCTCCCACCCACATTCCCCCTCTTTAGTTCATATCCATGGGTCATAAGTTCTTTAGCTTCCACATTTCCCACACTATTCTTGCCCTCCCCCTGTCTATTTTCTACTCACCGTCTATGCTACTTATTCTCTGTACCTTTTCCCCCTCTCTCCTCCTCCCACTCCCCTGTTGCTAACCCTCCATATGATCTCCATTCTGTGGTTCTGTTCCTGTTCTAGTTGTTTGCTTTTGCTTTTGTGGTTGTTAATAGCTGTGAGTTTGCTGTCTTTTCACTGTCATATTTTTTATCTTCTTTTTCTTAGATGAGTCCCTTTAATATTTCATATAATAAGGGCTTGGTGATGATGAACTCCTTGAACTTGACCTTATCTGAGAAGCACTTTATCTTCCCTTCCATTTTAAATGACAGCTTTGCTGGATAGAGCAATTTTGGATGTAGGTTCCTGCTTTTCATGATTTGGAATATTTCTTTCCAGCCCCTTCTTGCCTGGAAGGTCTCTTTTGAGAAATCAGCTGACAGTCTGATGGGAACTCCTTTGTAGGTGACTGTCCCCTTATCCCTTGCTGCTTCTAGAATTCTCTCCTTCATTTTAATCTCGGCTAATGGAATTACGATGTGCCTTGGTGTGTTCCTCCTTGGGTCCAACTTCTTTGGGACTCTGAGCTTCCTGGACTTCCTGGGAGTCTATTTCCTTTGCCAGATTGGAGAAGTTCTTTTTTATTATTTGTTCAAATAAGTTTTCCACTTGTTGCTCTTCTTCTTCCCCTTCTGGCACCCCTATAATTTGGATGTTGGGATGTTTAAAGATGTCCTGGAGGCTCCTAAGCTTCTCCTCATTGTTTTGAATTCTTGTTTCTTCCTTGTTTTCTGTTTGGTTGTTAGTTTCTTCCTTCTGGTTCACTCCATTGATTTGAGTCCCAGTGTTCCTCCCATCTCTATTGGTTCCCCATGTGTCTTCCTTTATTTCACGTATCATAGCCTACATTTTTTCATTTAATTTGTGAGCAAAATCAACCAATTCTGTGAGCATTCTGATCACCGGTGCTTTGAACTGTGCATCTGCTAGGTTGGCTATCTCTTCATCACTTAGAGGAATTGGATCTGGGGCTTTGATGTGTTCTCTGGTTTGAGCCATTTTTGGTGGGTTTTTTTTTTGTTGTTGTTGTTGTTGTTGTTGTTGTTTTTTGGTCTGGTCATGGCTGTTACGTAGTGAGGTGTGGAGCCTTAGGTGTTCCCCAGTGTGGGGCAGCCCAGTCACTGAGTTGTGATGCTGTATGTGGGGGCGGGGTCCGAAAGGGAACAATGGCATCTGCTCTGCTCTGTCCTGGATTCCAGTCCCCTCTGCTGCTTCCCCTTCGCCTGGATTATCTGCGCACGCGAATGTGGGACCACCTGGTCAGCCAGCCACCTTGTGCGGCCTCACTGGGTCTGCACAGTTGCCACCCCATGCCCGGAGTCCACCAGCTGCTGCCTGTGCACCTGGGAACTGCCAGGCGCTGCTGCCTGTGTTCTGGGTCTGCACCTCCACTTTTTCCTGCCGCAACTCCGCCCCTTCTACCTGTCTGGATGAATGGTTGTTGGACCTCCGTACAGTTCAATTTTCTATCAGTTCTGGTTATTTTCTTGTTTCTAAATATCTGTTGTTCTTAATTTTGGTTGTGAGAGGAGGTACAGTGTGTCCACCTATGCCTCCATCTTGGCCGGAAGTCTAGAATAGATTTTTTGGACTTTATGTGAGCAAGAAACTTACTCTATTGTGTTTGAGCCATCAACTATGAAGGGGCTTGTTTGTCACAGCTGCTAGTGCTGGCCCTTGCTAACACAGTGCCTCCTTACCCTCCCCTTTTCCCTTCTTCCCACTGGGAGGCAGGGCAGGAATTAAGGAGATTCTTGGGCCTGTGTCTGAGCAGCAGATGTGTGAGAGGGCTGTGGGAAACTTGGTCCTCTCAGTAGCTCCTGATCTCTCCTGGTATCCATGTACACTGTGTTTGAGGGAGCTTCAAGAAGCCCCCTAAATGACAACCTATCATCATGAGCCTTTGGATTTTGTCTTTGATACCCCAGGTAACAAAGTGGGATTATCCAAGAAAGTATTAGGTATCAGTTAATTGTAAAACATAGAAGCTCCCCTGAGAGCCTGCACAGTGACTTCTTCCTTTATGAGGAGTTTTATGACTCTAAATTGCCTGTCAGGATGATTAAACAGCCCCTCAGAGCATCTAATAGCACCCTCATAGTCATTACGCACGACTAATGGGTGCCGAGCTTTCTAAACACCTATTTACTGTGTGGATTTAGTCCTCCTGGAGGACTTATTTCTGACTAAATAATACATGACTTCAAAGTGTCTAGGTACAGTGTATGTGCCCAGGGCTGCACTTCTGGGTCCTAAGGTTCTCCAGCTACAGACATTCTCATGAGTTTTCTTGATGGGGACCCACAGAGAACTTCCTCTTTGCCAGGATTTTGAAGCTACAGTGTCTATCAGTTTTCCTTGGAGGAGTGTAAGAACACTGGTGCTCTGGGCCCTACCCTAGAGAGTCTGACTAAGTAGGTCTGGAGTGTGGAATCTGTCTGCATTTTTAATAAGTATACCTGTGTGATTCATTCACTCCAAAAATATTTATTGTACACTTCTCTTGTGTCAGGCTCTGAGCTCAGAACCAGGACTATCACTGAGAACAGAGCAGACCAGGCTGCTTTCTGCATGGAGCTTACTGCCTAAAGGGGATAGAATTGGCAGGCAAAGCAGTTTGTGGTCCTGCATATTCCCCCCAAAGATCTTTGTTTCTTTTTTGGCTTTTCCTGTCCAATCTCCAGTTTTCTAATTTTCCATCTATTACCCTGAAACTTGATTTAGTCTAGTTGCAGGCAGCAGAGCAACCACCTCCCTCCTTGGATCTCTCGAGTGTGCCAAAGGCCTCCTTTTTTTCCCATCAGCCCCTGTAGGATTTTCCTCCTTAGACAAAGTCATGTGGACAGAAGACTCTCTTAAGCTGTTCACCTGTGTGAAAAGTGTTTAACTTTCCAAGGCCTCACTTGCCCCATCTTTAAAATGGAAATGATCATAACTTACCTGCCCGAGGGCACATGGCCTCAAGATGCCCTTTGTTGTGGATTGAATCGTGTCCCTCTAAATTCCTATGTTGAAGTCCTGACTTCCAGAACCTTAGAACATGACCTTATTTGTAAACAGGGTCATTGCAGAGGTAATTAGTTAAGGTGAGTCATAATGGGCAGGATGGACCCCCAATCCAGTTTTCCCCAAGGACAGAGTCCTTGGGGGAAATTTGGACACAGAGGTACAGGGAAAAAGCCATGTGAAGATTGGAGTCATCTTGCCACAAGCCAAGAAGTATCAAAGATTGCCAGAGGCTAGGAGAGAAGGATGGAACAGATCCTTCCTTCACAACCTTCAAATGGAACCAATCCTGCTGCCACCTTGATATTAGACTTCTGGCCTCCAAACTGTGGGACAGTAAATTTTCGTTAAGGGACCCAGTTTGTGGCACTTCATTATGGCAGCCCCCTTGGAACCTGAGGTCTTTGATTCTTGAGTACAATTTAAGGGCCTTGTTCCCCGTAGTCAAAGGGACTGGCCCTGTGTGTCTACACCATGCTGAGGTCTATAGCAAAACAGTGTCTTGATGTAAAGAAGATGAAGATGGTTATGACACCCACATACCATTTATTGACTGCTTTTATTGTGCCTGGTGCTTCTCTTGTTTGCTGCTCTTATCAGCCCTGTGAGGTAAATGACATGGAATTGAGGTTCAGAGGGATGAAGTGACTTGCTCATAGTCAAGCAGTTAATAAGCAGGAGAATCAGGAGGTGGACCCAGATTACTTGACTCTAAGGCATGGCTTTAACCACTACCTTATAAAGCCTCCAAGCTCTACTGTAAATATTGGTATTCAGTAGAAATTACTCTGTAAGGTAGAGTTGCTTAACATCAACACTGTTGATATTTTAGTTCCAATAATTCTTTGCATTGTTGGGGGTAGGTGGCTGCCCTGTGCATTGTAGACTGTTTAGCAGCATCCCAGGCCTCTGTCTACTAAATGCCAATAGCAAACTCTCCTATCACCAGTTGTGACAACCAGAAATGTCTCCAAACAGTGCTAAATGTCTCTTAGGTACAACAGTACCCCAGTTAATAACTGTGGCTGTAAAGGATGCATTTTTTAAATCAAAGTCCCAGTGTCCAGGACAAGGGCTATTAGGTGGGTGGGACATTTCAGAATGTCTCAGAGGGGTACTCCCTCACTGTGCGTAACAAATGTTGTTCAGCCTGCTGGGCAGAAGCCTGTTAATCAGCATACTGTGGGCTGTCTGAGCTCCACAAAGAGGCATAGAAGGAAAAGACTAGGATCTATGGTCCATCTTGGTTACCCTTTGTCCATGTTGTAAAAATCTTTAAACTGTGGAGGAGGAGAATTAGGAACTCACGTAGAGCCAGGAATGGGGAAATAGAATTAGTTTATTTCTTTAGCTTACTAATTTAATTCATTTCTTAAGTATTTTTTGAAATGGGAAAATGATGAGGATTATTGTTTAAGAACTATGTTTGAGTCTTGGCTCTGTTACCTCCTAACTGATGTGGGCCCTGAGAAAGAAGATACCAACTAGGAGAGGCTCCCCAGTAGTTAATGAGATTCAAGTTAAAGAGAGAGAGAGAGTGAGAACAAGAGCAAGACAGAGAGAGAGAGAGAGAGAGAATGAGAGCAAGATAGAGATGGAGATGGAGATGGAGATAGATAGATAGATAATAGATAGAGAGACATTAGCAGCCATTAGCAGCCATTTCTATACAGGGGCCTCTCACACAAGCTGCACTTCAGGGAGAAGCCTGCATTGAATTACCTGCCTGTGCACAGAACTGCCTGTCTGCACTGTGTTTCTGCCATCTGAGCAGGCCCTTATAAAGGAGTTCCTGGAACCCTATTTCAACCAGTAAGACTGAAGCTTGAAGCTTTCCCCCTTCAATTGGTGCTGCATAGTTATATCTCCATCAGCTTCTTCACCAATCAATCAGAGTGGCTCTATTCTGACGAATCAGGACAGTGCCTTTTGGACCAATCAAACTTTGAGTATTTGGAGTCCTCATTTGCATGAGGTCAGACCAATCAGGGATCAAGGGTGGGACTTCTATCTATATAAGTCAATTCCCCTGTGGCTCTGAGAGTGCCTTACCTTTTCCACCGAAGGCTGAGCAACCTATTTCCCTGGCTGAGTGAGCAGCCGAGCAGAGCAGAGCTGTTTAGTGGGAGAGGCACGTAGCCCCAGGGCTGCCTTACAGCCTTGCTGTTTTCACAGCTATGCTGAATCACAATTGAGCTGTTTATCACTGAATAAAGTTTCTTCCCTCACTGCATCCCAATCTGGGGAATTGACACCAATGACCATGGGTTGACACTGGTGACTTTGGGCATGTGTGTTAACATCTCTGAGTCTCAGTTTTGTCATCTGTGCCAAAGGACTAACAACACCACCTACCTTACGGGTGGTTGTGAGGTTTAAGTGAACCAGTGTATTTAAGGTGCTTACAGCATGCCTGGTACAACATAAGAGCTCATCAAATATATAACCTTTTATAAGGTCTCATTCCCAGTGGTAGAACTAGGATATAGGGACACTGCAGGTAATTCTTTTTAAACTTTATTTTTCAATTACAGTTTACATTCAGTATTATTTTGTATGTTTCAGGTGCCCAGCATAGTGGTTAGACAATCATATACTTTACAAAGTGTTCTTCCCTCCACCCAGATATTTCTAGTACCCACTGGCACCACACATAGTTATTACAGTATTATTGACTATATTTCCTATGCTATACTGTACATCCCTGTGACTATTTTGTAACTACCATTTTGTAACTACCTTCACATTTTTCACCCAGTCTTCCAACCTCCTTCCCTTCTGGAAACCATCAGAGAGCAGATAATTCTTACTTGGGGTTTCACAACCTTGGCACTATTGACATGTGGAGTGGATAATTCTTTGCTGTGGGGCCTGCCCTGTGCCTTGTAGGATGTTAAACAGTGTTCTTGGCCTCTATTAACTATATGCCAGTAGCATTCTCTTCCTCCAGTTGTGACAACCAAAGATGTCTTTGGACATTGCCAAATATTCTTGGAGGGCAAAATCATTCTTAGTTGAAAACCACTATTGTAGATTATAAGCTCCTTTAGACTTTCCTACTCAGCATCAACATTACCTGGGAGCTTGTTAAAAATACAGAATCTCAGGCTCTATCTCAGGCTGACTGGTCAGAACATGCATTTCAACAAGATGATTCAGAGGCATTGTAAGCCTTAAGGCACAGGGCTTCAGGGACCAGACACGCAGGGTATGGCACAGAGTAGGTACTGGGTTAGTTGAATGAATTAATGACAAAGTTCTCTTAAGATTCTAACAGTAACCCACATTTTCGACTGCCATTCTCAGAGCTTGCTGGCTCGCACACAGGCCTGAGATAAATGCTTTATCAAAAGTGGCTTTGTCCATGACACTTAGTTCATTCAGGCCCTCCTGGATCAGGGTGAGTTGGGGTGGTGAGTAGTGGAGCAGACAGAGCCAGCTGTGGGGAGAGTTGTGAAGTCTTTGCGATGTACTCCGAGCTTCTGAGTGACTTCTGTCTGTTCCTGTTCCACATGGAGACCTTGATACCAATGATCTTGGGTGGGGACCTGGAAGCAGTGTTTCCAAATGCATCCCAGGTCATTACAGGGAGGAGAGAAAGCATATATATACATTATATCCTCTTATGCTTTTGAAGTTTATGTTGCAATGAGTTTATAAGAGAACACATAAGGAGAAGCTTCAGATATAGTAGCTTCAGAATTTTTCTTGTTTTACTTTTAAAAGTGCAATGGTGAGTGGAGCAAGAGAAAGCAGTGTTTCTTATGGCTAGTAGGAGAAGAAATCAAAGAGGAGAGTGGATGCCTTTAGAAGGTTGGTAAACACCCTTCAACTTGGGCAAGGGGCTGGTGACTTTGAATTGGTGATTAAGGCAATTCACAAAGCCCCTTTTGCAAGCCTCAAGGTAAAATGTCAAGCCAAATTGTGCAGAGATTAGACATAATGCTTTGAGAAACAAGCATCATGTTTTAACAGGGCTTATATCTGCTGAGCCAATTGCAAAAGGAAATATGCCTTAATAAATACTTTTGATGGTGTGATGAGAATTATCCCTCAGTGTGGATAATAACTGGGGAAGAGGTGATGAGCTGCAGGTAGACTGAGAGAGACTCCCTGCTTAAAACTGTTGGTGGCATGTGTGTGTGTTTGGAGCTGCACAAACATTTCAAGTCTGAGCAGACTCCATGACAACTTCAAATAGAGGCTTAACTGAAATCCCTCCTGGGCCCCAGTGGCCATCGCAGCATGGATGAAGTATTATCAACTCCTGATGAAGATTGATTTTAAAATAACTGGGTTCTCGAAGATCCTAATTCTGGAAATCAATTAGATTAATCAGCCTTGTAAAACGACTGTGTGGAGTGTGTTCCAAGGTTACTGGGGAGATTCTGAACCCATCAGACTGATTACCTCACTGAGTGTGTTGTGGTCTGTGCTGTTGGTATGTTTGATTTAGTTTACAGTGTGGCTTTTAAATGGAGCTGAGTTACCCTTCTGCTAAGGTGAGGTAGGCGGGGGTGTTCATCAGAGCTCTTAGATTCAAGTGACAGAAGGTAACTCATGTGGTTTAAGGAGAACAGGAATTCCGGAGGTGGTGATGAGGAGCCACATAATCAGAGGTGATGTAGCTAGGATCATTGGCCCAAAGCCACACTATGTCACTGGTTACAGACAGTAGGGAATTTCTTAAACACAAGAAGGACTACAGGAGACTGCAGAGGCTGTGGGGCCACAGGAAATGACAGACTTTCATTATAGTAAGCTAGACATTCATTCATTCACTCAGAAAATATTTATTGGGGGCTTACTATGAGCCAATTCTGTGTGCTTGGGAAGTTACAGTGAACAAAACAGACCAAAATAATTACCTTCACAGCACTTATATTCTGTTGGGAAGAGACAAAAAAAAAAAAAAATGTTGTAGAGCTCTATTGACCAATCTGGTAGCCACTAGTCACATGCAGCTGCTTAAATTTAAACAATTCATTGAAATTAAATACAATTAAACATCCAGTTACTCACCAGTGGAGTTTTAATATCCATATTTTTACCACAGTCTGCTCAAGGTGATCCAGGCTATTTCTATCATATTACTCAAAATTCTTCTAGTCTCTACCTATTGCCTAATTCCAAAGCCATTTTCATGTTTGTAGATGTTACAGTAACACTTCACATCTAGGTACCAAAACCCATAGTATTTTTCTATTGCTGTTGTAACAAATTACCACAAACATAGTAGATTAATATAAAACACATGTCTTTTAAAATATTACAGTTCTGTAGGTTGGAAGTCTGGGTTGAAATCAAGGTGTTGACAGGGCTTCCTTCCTTAGTGGAGACTCCAGGGGAGGTGTCTCTTTCTTTGCTCATTTGGCTGTTTGTAAAATTTAGTTACTTGTGGTTGTAGGACTGAGGTCCTTAGTTTCTTATTGGCTGAAAACCAAAGGTTGTTCCAAGGCTCTGGAAGCCACTGCATTCTTTGGATTGTCGCCTCCTCCTTCCATCTTCAAAGCCAGCAGTGGTGGGTTGAGTCCTCATTTCACATCTAACTCTGCTCTGACCTGGCTGGGAAAGATGTTCTCTGCTTTTAAGGGCTCATGTGATTAGATTGGGCTCACTTTGATAACCTCTGGGACAACTTCAAGCAATTTAATATCAGTGTAGTTGGAGTCTCTAAAGGAATCAGTGAGAGGGAGGGATAGAAAAATTATTTGGAGACAGTGGCTGAATATTTTTCAAGTTTGATGAAAACTATGAACCCAGAGATGCAAAGAAGCTCAATGAATACCAAGCACAAGAGACATCAAGAATAATGCACTAAAGCACATCATGATCAAGTGTTCAAACCCACTAATAAAGATCAAGACTTAAAATGACTGAAAGAACAAATGATGGGCTACTTACAAGAGGACCAAAGATAAGAATGGCAGATTTTTTGTTAGAAAAAGTAAAAGTGAAAAAGGACAGGATGACAAAATATTTAAAGTACTAAACTAAAAAAAGTCTAGCTGACAACATAAAATCCTATAACTACCAAAAATAACTTCTTCAAATGCAGCACAACAAATACTTTTTTTTTTTTTTTTTTGCTCATTTGAAAGCTGAAAGGATTTGTTCCCAGCACATTCATACTATAAAAGATGTCAAAGTCCTTCAGGAAGAAGGAAAGCGGCACCAGATGGATATAGGAAATCTACACAAATGAATGAAAAACACCAGATTTGGCAACTACATGGATAATACACAAATTACTTAGGAATAGTTGACTGTTTAGATAAACATAACAGTGTGATGTGGTGATTATAATGCATTTAGTAGTGTAATGTATAACAACAATAACAGAAAAACTAGGAAGAGGGAAATAGACATTTACCATGTTGTATGAAGTGAAATGTCACTGGAAGGTAGACTGATAAAGAAGTATATCAGGAACCCTGAATCAACCAGTAAAATAGAAAAATCAAAGAGTTATAGTAGCTAGAATAACAAAGATAAAGTGGAATCATTAAAAATATCCAACTAATCCCAAAGAAGGAAAGGGAACAAGGAACAGACGTGGCAAGTAGAAAACAAACGGCAAACTGATAGACTCAAAGCTAGCTGTGTCAATAATCACAATAAATGTAAATGACCAAACAGGCTAACTAAAAGGCAGAGATTGTACTGTCAGATAAAAAAGCATGACTGAACTAAATGTAAATTAATAAGCCTGAACTAAATATAAAGCACTAGATACCTTTATTAAAGGAGTAGATAGGTCTCCAATTCTACCTTACGAAACTAGGAAAGGAAGAGCAAATCAAACCCTCAAAAGGGAGAAAGAAAATAATAAAGATCAGAGCAGAGATCAGTGAAATGGAAAACAAGAAAATAATAGAGAAAATCAATGAAATCAAAGCTGGTTCTTTGACGAGATTAGTAAATAAACATTTAGCCACAGTGGTCAGGACAAAAAACCCTCAATTAGCAATGTCAGAATGAGAAAGGTGATGTGATTGTAGAGTCTACAAATATTAAAAGGATAATAAAAGAATATTATGAACAACTTTATGCCCGCAAATTTGACAATATGTATAAAATGGACAAATTCCTTGAAGGACTCGGACTACCAAAGCTCAATTAAGAAGAGCTAAACAATCTGATTAAACCTATTTCTATTTTTAAAACTTGAATTTCTAGTTAGAAAAAGAAAACTATAGGTGACTTCACTGTTCTTCTAACAAATGTTTTAAAAAAAGATAGCACCAGTTCTTTACAAACTCAGAAAATTGGACATGAAGGAATACTTCCTAATTTATTTTATGAGGTCATTACCCTGATACTCAAACCTGAGAGAAATTAAAAGAAAAGTAAACTACAAATCAATGTCTGTCATGAATATAGGTGTAAGTATTCTAAACAAAATTTTAGTGACCTCAGTCCAACAATATATAAAAAGGATAATGCCTCATGTCCAAAAGTCATTTATGAGGAGGTCTCCCCAAACACAAATTATCTTCTGGAGGGTGGGATCCCTGTAATACAGGCTTCCCCACTAGGTGAGTGTTCTAGGAACCCATCTGTATCAGTATACCAACTGGTGTTGTGAGAGGCTGTGTTTGGCTTCAGTGAATTTTTTTTAAGACTCAACACATTTGCCCATTTCATGATAGATGATTTATAAGTGCACCTACTCACACCATGCTGAGTATTCAGTAATTTTTGACCAAAAATGGCATGACCCCTGTGCCCCACCCTCCCTATTCACCTGATCTCACCCCAAGCCACTTTTTTTGTTTCCCCAGATGAAAAAAGTCTTCAAAGGGAAATGTTTTGCTGATATGGAAGGGGTGAAATAAAAATTGGCAGAAGTACTAAAAGGCCTCAAAATCAACATGTTCAAAAACTGTTATGAGTAGTGGAAAAACCATCTTGATAGGTGTATTGTATGAAATGGAGAGTATTTTGAAGGTGACTGAAGTTTAAACATGTAAGAATACATACACAATTTTTATAAATAGATTCCACTTTCTGGGGTACCCTCTTATATGCTAAGTGGGTTTAACATTCAAAAATCAATTAATGTAATTCACAATATTAAAAACAAAAAGTTAAAACATATAATCATCTTAATAGACACAAATATATTTGCAAGAGTCTAACATCTCTTTAAGACTATAAATTCTCAACAAATGATGACTAGAAGGGAATTTCTTCAACATGATAAAAGGCATCTATGAGAAATACTCAGTTAATATCATACTTAATAGTGAAAGACTAAATGCTTTTCCCTTAAGATGAGGAACAAATTGAGGATGTCTGTTTTCACTTCTTCTCAACACTATAGTGAAATAAGTCACTGTAATAAACCAAGAGATTTAAGTAAAAACCACATATTTTGGAAAAGAAGAAATAAACCTGTCTTTATTTGTAGATACAACATGATCTATGTTGAAAATCCGGTGAGAGCTACAAAAAATCTACCAGAGCAAACATGTGAGTTTAGCAAGGTTACAGGACAATGAAATCATTATATAAAAAGCAATTGTGTTTCTGTAGACTAGCAATGGGCAACTGGAAATTGAAGTGAAAAATACCATCTACAATAGCATCAAACATATGGAGTACTTAGTTATAAATTTAACTAAAATTGTATGAGATCTGGACACTGAAAACAATAAAACATTAAAGAGAAATTATGAAGACCTAAATAAATGAAGAAATGTTTACAATTCAGAAAGAACTAAATATTGTTAAAGTTTCATTTTTCCCAAATTAATCTACAGAGTCAATGCAATACAAATCACAACCTGAATGGGTTTTTTTTGTAGCAGTTGACAAGCTGATTATGAAATTAGATGTACAGTGAAAGACATTGTAGAATATCCAAACTTTGAAAAAGAGGACTAAGCTTGGAGGGCTAACATTACCTGATTTTGAGATTTATTATAAAACCATAGTAGTCAAGACAGTGTAGTATTGGCATCAAGAGAGATACTTACATCAATGTAATACTAAAGAGAGTTCAGTGGAGAATAGTCTTTTCAACAAATGGTACTGAAAAATTGGATATCCATATCCAAATAAATGAACTCCAAATTGTATCTTGTAGCATACACAAAATTAACTGACAACATATCATACATTCTCATGTAAAATCCACATCTATAAATCTTCTAGAAGATATAATAGGAGAAAAATCTCTATGACTCTGGTTTAGGCAAAAATTTGTTAGATAGGACACAAAAAGTACAACCCATAAAAATTGAAAAATTTAATTTTATCAAAACTAAAAACTCTGTCTTTGAAAAACACTGTTTAGAGAATGAAAAGCCACAGACTGGGAGGAAATATTTGGCAAATGTTATCTAATAAAGGGCTTTCACCTAGAATCTATGAAGGAGTTTCAAAATACAATAATAAGAAAATGTGTAATAAAACAGTGATAAAATATTTGAACAGATACTTCTCCAAATTACATGACAAATAATCACATGAAAAGATATTCAACACCACCAGTCATTAGGGGAATACAAATTAAAACCACTGCGTAATACCGGATATCTAGAATGACTAAAAGTAAAAAGACTGACCACACCTAGTGTTGACAAGGATAGGGAGGACCTGGAACTCTCATACTCAGCTGGTAGGAGTGTAAAATAGCGTAAACACTTTGGAAAACAGTTTGGCAGTTTCTTTAGTAATTAAACATTTATGTTGTGATCTGGCCATTTACCTAAGAGAAAGAAAAGCATAAGCCCAAGACATATGCTTGAATGTTCATGATTTTATTTATAACCACCCAAATCTGGAAACAACCCAAATGCCTATCAATAGGTGGATGAAGAAACAATCTGTGGCACATGCATCTAATGGAATACTACTCCACAATAAAAAGGAATGAATTATTTATGTGTACAACAGCATCGATGAATCTCAAACAATTTATACTGAGTGAAAGATGCCAGATGAAAAGACACATATTGTCTGATACCATTTATATGAATTTCAAATGATGCAAACTAATCTCTAGTGACAGAAAGCAATCTCTGGTTGCTTGGGGACAGGAGTAGGGGGAGGCAGGGGTGGGGAGGAAGGATTATAGAATGGCTCATAAGGAAACCTTTGGGGCCGATGGATGTGATATGTCACTGTCCTGAGTGCGTTGGTGGTTTCATGGACACACACACACACACACACACACACACACACACAAATTTTTATGTAGCTAAAATTTAAATTTATATATTTATAAATATATATTGATATATAAATATATTTATCATGGATATACAATTATATTTTATTATATATCATGGATATATAAATATATATATTTATCACGCATATACATCTCCATATCTACTTATCAAGCTGTATACTTGAACACTAAATTAAACCTTCTCTCAGTGAAAGCACCTGAGCATTTCATGGATCAGGTGAGAATTGGCCAGGAAGGAGATAGAGGAACCATGTGGGTGCTTCTGCCAAGTGAGACGCCCTCCACAATGTACATATTCTCTTTTCCATTTCTGAAAATCATCTTTGATTGGTAACAAATGGAGGGTGATTTCCCTTAAAATGGATTCTGAAATGGCTCATACCAGTTTAGGCTGGCTACAAAGCAGAGGTATGCAGATTCTCTCCTGAAAGGGAGATGCTCCTGGAGGAACCCAGCATTCGAAGATGAACTCCTGAGCAGCCCGTGGCAACTGCATCATGGGTGGTTGTCCTTGAGGTGGCCGTAAACTTAGGGGGAAATGAGGAAGAACCTGAAATGCAATTAGTGTTTGGGAAAGCCTGGGAGCCCCACCTTTCCAGCCTGCTGACTCCTCTGTCTCATTATCCCCCTCTCTGAGCGTGACCACCCCAGCGTGGACTCTGGTCTCTCACTGGGTCCTGCACTGCTAACTGGGTCTGCATATGGTTACCCCAATAACCACCACAGTCTGATGTGGAAATACAGATCAGATGTAATTTTACTATATCAGAGTTCAGGTGAGTGATGGGGGTAGGAAATGTATCTTGTAGGTCGTTCTTTTTGTCAAAGTCAAGTTATGCTTACTGGTTGTAAGTTCTTGCAAATATTTTGGTAAAAGAAATGGCTTAGCCAGGAAGATACTTAGAGATGCAGATGTGAATGGGAAGATGATAGAGTCAGTTCTGCTCTAACGTGACATGTGTGTTCCTGAAAGTCACTGCTCTGTGCAGAATTGCACAGTAAAACTTCATGGGTTGGAGAACATTGTTTAAAAACTTCATCAGTGACGGCCAAAATGGAGGCGTAGGCGGACACACTGTGCCTCCTCTCACAACCAAAATTAAGGACAACAAATATTTAGAAACAAGAAAACAACCAGAACTTATAGAAAACTGAACTGTACGGAAGTCCAACAACCATTCATCCAGACCGGTAAGAGGGGCGGAGTCGCGGCAGGAGAAAGTGGAGGTGCGGACCCAGGAACGCAAGCAGCAGCGGCTGGCAGTTCCCAGGTGCACAGGTGGCGGCTGGCGGTCCCCGGGCCTACAGGCAGCAGCTGGAAGACCCCGGGCACAGGGGGGCAACTGTGCAGACCCAGTGAGGCCACACAAGGCAGCTGGCTGACTGACCAGGTGGTCTCACATTCGAGCGCGCAGACGGTCCAGGCGGAGGGGAAGTGGCGGAGGGGACTGAATCCAGGAGAGAGCGGAGCAGGCGCCATTGCTCCCTCTTAGGCCCCACCCCCACATACAGCGTCACAACCCAGCGACTGGGCTGCCCCCCACTGGGGAGTGCCAGAGGCTCCACTCTTTACTACGTAACAGCACGCGCGCGTGCACAGATAATCCAGGTGAAGGGGAAGCAGTGGAAAGGGCCGGAGTCCAGGAGAGAGCGGAGCAGGCGCCATTGCTCCTTCTCAGACCCCGCCCCCACCTATAGCATCACAACCCAGCGACTGGGCTGCCCCACCCTGAGGAACACCTAAAGCTCCACCCGCTCACTACGTAATAGCCGCGACCAGACTAAAACCAAAACAACAACAACAAAAAAAACCTACCAAAAATGGCTCAAAATGGAAAACAAATAAAAGCCCCAGAGCCAATTCCTCTAAGCAGTGAAGAGATAGCCAACCTGTCAGATGCACAGTTCAAAGCACTGGTCATCAAAATGCTCACAGAATTGGTTGATTTTGCTCACAAACTAGATGAAAAAATACAGGCTACAATCCATGAAATGAAGGAAGATGCATGGGGAACTGATAGAGATGGAAGGAAAACTGGGACTCAAATCAATGGAGTGGACCAGAAGGAAGAAACTAACAACCAAACAGAAAACAAGGAAGAAACAAGAATTCAAAAAAATGAGGAGAGGCTTAGGAATCTCCGGGACATCTTTAAACGTCCCAACATCCGAATTATAGGGGTCCCAGAAGGGGAAGAAGAACAGCAACGAGTGGAAAACTTATTTGAACAAATAATAAAGGAGAACTTCCCCAATCTGGCAAAGGAAATAGACTCCCAGGACGTCCAGGAAGCTCAGAGAGTCCCAAAGAAGTTGGACCCAAGGAGGAACACACCAAGGCACATTGTAATTACATTAGCCAAGAGTACAATGAAGGAGAGAATTCTAGAAGCAGCAAGGGATAAGGGGACAGTCACCTACAAGGGAGTTCCCATCAGACTGTCAGCTGATTTCTCAAAAGAGACCTTACAGGCAAGAAGGGGCTGGAAAGAAATATTTGAAATCTTGAAAAGCAGGGACCTACATCCAAAATTGCTCTATCCAGCAAAGCTGTCATTTAGAATGGAAGGGAAGATAAAGTGCTTCTCAGATAAGGTCAAGTTCAAGGAGTTCATCATCAGCAAGCCCTTATTATATGAAATGTTAAAGGGACTTATCTAAGAAAAAGAAGATAAAACTATGACAGTGAAAAGACAACAAACTCATAGCTATCAAGAACCACACCTAAAACAAAAGCAAACTAAGCAAACAGCTAGAACAGGAACAGAACCACAGAAATGGAGACCATATGGAGGGTTAGCAACAGGGGCATGGGAGGAGGAGAGAGGGGGAAAAGGTACAGAGAATGAGTAGCATAGATAATGGGAAAAAAATAGACAGGGGGAGGGCAAGAATAGTATGGGAAATGTAGAAGCTAGAAAACTTATGACCCATGGACATGAACTAAAGGGGGGAATGTGGGTGGGAGAGGGTGGTAGGGTGGAGGGGAATGATGGGGGAAAAATGGGACAACTGTAATAGCATAATCAATAAAATATATTTTAAAAAAAAACTTCATCAGTGAGACATTAAAACAATGTAGAAACCTAATAAAAAGATAGCACAATTTTATACATTAAATGGTAAAGAAATACACACATACTATTGGGTTGGCCAAAAAGTTCATTTAGTTTTTTTCATATTATCACTCTAATAGTGCCTAGTTGTCTTTAACTTGATTTGAAACAATATGTTAGATTGTATTGTGACAGCTGTCATATTGGCATGCATTAAAAAAGCTTATCAAAATTGGTGAATTTTTGTGCAGCCATTTAAATTGAAGGTGGAAGAAAATACACAACATTTTCAGCATATTATGCTTTATCATTTTAAGAAAGGTAAAAATGCAACTGAAACACACACAAAAAAGATTTGTGCAGTGTATGGAGAAGGTGCTGTGACTGATTGAACAGGTCAAAAGTGGTTTACAAAATTTCTTGGTACTATTGACATTTTGGCCAAATAATTCTTTGCTGTGAGACTGTCTTATGCATTGGAAGATGTTTAGCAGCACCCCTGGTCTCTACTCACTAGGAGCCAATAGCGAGAGATAGCTGACATGCTTAAAATATCCAAATCAATAAAGTTACTGGTGAAAATGAAAAATGTATCTTTTGTTTTATGGAAAAAACTAAATGGACTTTTTGGCCAGCTTGTTACAATAAATATCACATTTTACCTTGAAAAAGACCTGAAGTTTGGTATGGAAGTGAGTGTTGGAAGGAATGGTTTTGTGTATGTGTGTGTACACATATGTGTTTTGCATAGTTCTAAGTGCCTCAGTTCAGCTGGTTATAGCATTCTGCATTTACTTTGTGTTTTTTTGCAGACAGTCATGCGTAAGCAATTTGCAAAATATGTATTATGCTGAAATTGTTCCCTAATGTATCAGTCATATTGGAACAAACTCAAATTTTCAAAACAAGCGTTAAATGCAGAACTGACTGTGTCATGGTGAGAGAGGGGCCGTCTGCAGGAGCATTTGAAAGGCCTGTTGGCGGGGGCAGTGGCTGAGGTTATATGGGAAAGGCTCTAGGGTAGGACTGAACCATACAATCTCAAGAACACTGAATAGGGACACCTGCCCTTTGTTTTGTTACTGTTATTATGCTGGGAGTCCATGAGCCCATGTCCTGCCAGTGTTGCTACACAGAAGGGACTGGAAGGGGCAGTTCATTCTTCTGGTGGCTGTTGTGAGTTGACCTGAGCTTTAGTTACTACTCTCTCAGCCCCATTTTCCAGAAGAGGGGATCAAGGCTTCCCAGAGGAAAGGGAGTTAACTACTTGTTGGTCTAACAATGACAGAATTATATAGAAACATAGTCCCCACATGTGTTTTGAACCTGTAACAATAGGAAAAAAAAAAAAAAAACCCAACCCTGAAGTCACTGACCTAATGTTGCCAGTTCAATCAACAAATATTTATTGACTTATTGAGCACCTATTATGCACCATGTGACATTCTAGGCACTTCAGATACATTAACAAATAAAGCAGACAAAAATATCTGCCCCTATTTTTCCAATAAGACAAAAAATTTAAAAATCTGCAATAGCAGTAAAACCTCATACTTTCATTAAAAAAATGAAGTCACCTGTATTTTCAAAGGGCATTCTTATACCACATGCATGGGGCTGAAATAATTCCAGAATGAAGGGCTGATCTTTCCAGAAAGCATTACATCCCCATGCAGACTCTTGGAAACCAAGCGCCAGAGCAGGGAAGGGTTAAGCCATGAGAAAGATTCCGGTGGGCATCTTGGTTCTGGCCTGTGGCTCTCAGAACTAAAACTCTTGCATGTTAAAAGCTCAGAAAATTGATGTGGCCCTTCAGTTGTGGAAGTACCCCTGGCTTTGATTATATTTTTAAAGTACTCACCCACAGGCTTTACCTGCTGGGAGCTTTCTCTTACCACCTCTCCTCAGAAAGGTGAGTGACTTTCTCTGGCAAGCACTTTCCTTCCCTGTCCTTCAAATCCAAAAACTCAATAGAGGTATTTGTGCATCGGTTACGTGTTCATTGGATGCTTTCGCATCCTTCAGGGCCACAGGCCTGCCCCAGGGTAGGCTACAGGGCATGCGCAGGAACTTCTGGAGCCCCAGACTTTGCTGTTCTGTTGCTGGGGGCTGTGGCTGGTAGTGCTGGCATCCAGGAAGGGAGATTCTGACAAGTACCTGTTGTCACCCCCAAATTGTGGGGCTTCAGCCAGAGAAAGTTGCAGCTTCCTCATATGTAGAACCAAAAATTCCTCTCCGCACAGCCCGCTTTGTGACCATGGTCTGTACCACATGTCCCTGCTCTCTGGCAGTTCACTGTCGACTGAGCGATGAAGCACGCGGGTTTCAGGGCTCTGTGGATCTGGATGCAAGCTTCAGCTCCCTGTCCTATTAGCAATAGGTGAGTCAGCAGACTTTTCCAAACTTTGGTTTCCTCATCCGCAGATAAGCATAACAATAGAACAGACGACTTAGTGTTAGGGTAAAGCTTCAATAAGATAATGTAGTTAGCACACTCCAGCACATGGCAAGAGCTTGACACACAGCTTCTGCCACCAATTTAGTTCAGCTCCTCTGAGATGCCTCTCTTGGTGATTGCTGGCCCATGACAATGATTCTTTCTCTCTGGGCTGGAGTAGTTTATTATCCATCACTCCTTGGACATTTAATCATATGTTGAATTTAACATTCATGATGAATTGCCTTATTTCTTCACGATATTTGTTGACAGTTTATTGAGTTCTGCAATGGCAGATGTTGAACCAGACACTCCCCAAATGTTACTATGTTTAATCCTTACATCAACACTGAGAGGTAGAGCATCATTATCCCCCTTTTCAGACAAGGAAACTGCAAATCAGAGAAGTTTAGTAATTTGCCCAAAGCCACATAGCCAGTTAAATGCAGAGCAGTGGTTAGAAGCCAGCCTCTTCTCTCCACCCTTAAGTTGTGTTGCAAACTCTCAGAGAGCAGTGTGTTAGTGTGTGCTACATATTATTTATACACACAGGGAGGTTGACTATTAAAATAGAATTGGAAATTGACTCACACAACCCCCTAATCTGCCAGTCTTCCCTCCAGAGTGCTTCTAAACAGGTGGATTCAACGGCCAGATGTAATGGTCAGACAATCAAGTTAATGCTGCTAAACAAACATACCTCTGGCCTTGCAGCAGTTACAGGGTTTTGTAAACAAAAGAAAGTAAGGAAGGTCAAGACTTTTCCATTTTCATCTCCATCCCCAGTTTGGAGCAAGAACTCACAGGCAATGTGCATGCCATATTTTGGAATCTTTTAAAGCTGAACATTAAGCTAAAACTGCATGGAATGGTCTTAAATTTTTATAAAAAATTATTATTTTAAAACTTTGCACTTTTTTACTGCTATGGAGGCAAGCTCCTGGTTGTAACTCTTTTGAAGTGAGAGTTGAGGGTCAGGAAGCTTTTGACTAAGTGTGGACATACTCCTTAGAAAGACCCATTCATTCCCTCTATTCTGCTATTATGATTTATATCTAAGCCAGAGTGTTGGAATTTATATTGGGGAGATAGGAACACACATTAGTTAAAGAACAATTTCCTTCTTGTGGTTCTGTAGGTAGAGTCTGCAGAGGGCCCTTGTCATATTAATGCTGGTTTTGCTTTGCGTAAAGAATAATTCTGAGCCTGCCATCTACAGAAAGTCTAATCAAAGGGATCTCAGTGTAAATGGTGACATTTGTGATTGGCTGTGGTGGGGGTGGGGGCTGCTCCCCCTCCCCAGTAGCTGCTGAAATTGAGCTGTCAGATGAGGAAGATGAAATGCTACTTTGTTCTATAGCTTGAGCTCCCAGAGGCAACGTTTTCGGGTCATTTGACATTAGTTCAGAGAATGGGAAAGTATTTATCTTTTTTTCCCTTTTTTCTGTGACTTAGGGAAAAATGTTTTCTGCTTGTTGGTAAGTTGGAAGTGACAGCTCTCCAGGACAGCTGCCTGCATATTTAAGGGGAGCCGTTTACAGGGGTGGCTGGTGGTGTTTGGAGGTGCCAGCTCTGTCCCTCCTGCCAGCACCAGGCACTATATTCCAGGCATCAGCCCTTCGTGAGCACATCACATATAGATCATCTTTAAAGCAGTGTTTCCCAAAGAGTGTTTCTTGGGACATTAGTTGCACAAGATGCTCCAAGGAAAGACAGATGCCATGAAAACAAATAAAAGTGTTTCTATGGCCACACGAGTTTGAGGAAACAGTGAATGCTGCATTTATCCCCTTTCTGTTGACATACAACTCATACCAGTAGGTTAAGGCTCTGAGGAGTCCTGTAGGCAAGAAACTTGTCAAGCTTTGTTTAAGCTGGATTTTCCCAAATTAGTTTGAATTTTTGAAATTTCAAAGAAGGTTTTTTAGTTTCTATTATGTGTATGACACTTTATAAGGCACAGGGCTGAGATATACAGTGGTGAATAAGGCAGATGAACCTATGTGGCCCCCTAAGGCTTATAGATAGACAATAAACAAGTAAACAAGATAATAAATAATTACCTATTGTGATACGTGATAGGAATAAATAAGCAGCATGCGTCAGCGAGGAATAGTGAGAAGTGTGGATCTGATGGAGGACAGGGAAGAACATTCCAAGTTTAGTTCGCAACTACAAGTTGCGAACTAAAGCATGAGAAGGGGGCAGTCTTGTGAAGTATGGGAGAAAGAGATGGGGAAGCCTGTGCAAAGGCCCCGAGGTATCACCAGTCTAAGAAACAAACACCACGTGAAGATCTGAAGCCTGTGTAAACTGCCCCAGGACCAGATCAGTTACTATGATATTTATAAAAGACCTGATACAAAGTATACAATCTAAGTAGAATTGGTTTCCTATGTTTGCTTGTCAAGGGGATTTTGAACATGGCCATCTTGTCTTGGGCAAGCTCCACGACTCAGTCCCTGTGTCATCTCAGACTTGCTCAGTGGTGTGTAGGGTGGGACTCAGGCTGTCGGCCCTCTGAGTGGAAAGGGTGTGTCTTTGTATCTCTTGGCCAAAGCCCCCAGTTCATATCAACCTTTGCAATTTGGACTCATTTAAGGTGCAACAATGAGAGTGCGAAGGGGTTAGACATCTAGATCACAAGTTCTCAAACACCAGGGTATGAAAGAGACACCTGGGAATTTGTAAAAATGCACAGTCCATGGGCACACTCCCTGTCTCCTCAGACCCACCTGGGATGCTTTACATACCTGGGCCCAAGACTGACTGTGTCAGCCTACAGCGCACACCCTATTCTGGTTCTGAGCTTGCTTAGCCATAGTTTATATATTTTTTGATTTATCAACTCTATTAGAACATCTTACAGGTCACGGTAAACCTTGATTTAGAAGCCATTCCTTTGTAATCCGGTGTGGCTGTGATCCCCAAATCTGAAATACGGCAGTTGGTGGGATAATAAATCAGGAAACAGACTCATGTATGTAGTTTTAAAACAAGAAAAACAAGGCCACAGAATATCCACAGGTAAATGAAACCCACACCACTGAGAAGCCCCATCTGGGTTTGGGCTTCGTCACTGGGGGCAGAGGAGGGTGGTCTGTACCTCCTTAAACCTGGTCTGACTCCCTGTTCTAAAGGGATCCCCCCACCTGTGATTTTGAGTCCTATCTTTTGGGATTTTCTCTGTCAGTTTTCTCCTCCCCCACTTTTTGGAATATGTTACTGTTAGTGTTCAGCCCAGCTCCTTAATACGGTTTCCAGGGCTGTGCCTGAACTACTCCTGCCTACCTTTCCAAGCTGGCATTTTGCCCTGAACTGCTCTGCTTGCTGTAACCCAGCCGTCCTGAAGTCCTTCCATTCCGCCCCCCACCGCTGCTCTCTGTGACTTTCTTAGCAGGACCTGCTTGTGTCTGGATGATCACGCTTGTTAATTGTCCATCTCTCCCTAACTAGAGTGAATTTAGGGATCTCGTCGGACTTGTTCCCTGATACATTCCAAGTGTCTAAAACAGCAATTATTTAAATGGCCAATAAATATTTATTATTTAAAGGAATACATTTATTCTCTTCTGAGTACTTGAATATGCTGTTTCATTTGCTTGACAGTCTCCCACTTCTCCTGTCCTCTTCATATGCACGCTTTGCCTGCTAACTTCTACACACCCTGAAATTCTCAGCCCACATGTCACTTCCCCCAGGAAGAAAGACCTGACTTCCTTAAATTTGGGATGGGTTCTCCTGTTTGCTCCCAGAGTACTCATTACACTTTATTATAATCACCTGTTTATTTGTTTTATTCTTTAGTAGACTGTAAACTCCAAGGGGGGGCAAAGGCCAAAACACTTGTGAATTCATGCTGCCCAACCCAAAAGATATTTCCTAGCCCTTACCTTATTTGTCACCGTGGCAGCATTTAATAGGGTCACCCAGCCCTCCTTGACACTTGATAATGGGGACCATGGGGCCCAGTCTGGTTGCGATGTGCTGGGCGATGCAGAGAGGCCCTTTGGCTAGCAGGTGACAGGAGATCTCAATGGCTAACTGGGAACCCCCTGTCGGATGAGAAGTGGGCACTATGGAGACCTAACCTCATGCAGAGAAAGGGACTTTCACAAAGTACTTTGGGGGTTTATAAGTTATATCAATTATATTCCTTCTATCAATTCTGTCCTCCTCTCACTACATCACCATCACCTTCTGCATCTTTAGCACAGAAAGGGTGGGGACGTGGATGGAAGTGGCTTGCTGCCTGATCCTTAATCTTGGGAGGGGATTTCCACATTAATATTCCCAAGAGACTGTCAGCACTCTCTTCTATGGCCTACAGTCAAAACTCAAAAATTCTTAATTCTGTGTTTTGAATACCAGATAGTGGGAAACAGGCATTTTCCTTCTTTCTTGCCTAATACACATTTCTGGAAGCAGGTCTGTTTCACAGAGGCAGTACAACTCAATTAGTTGGGAAGAAAAAGTACAAAGAAAGCCATTATGCAAACATCAGGTCTTGTGAGGCACCAGGGAAAGGGTGACAATACAAGCTTTTGAAAGTATTTCCAGTTCCATTTTAACATTAGACCTTTGTGTGTTTGTGATTACAAATAATATACCTCAATGCTCTTTGCCTTAAAATGCTCTCAATTCTCTAATTTTTTAAAAATATATTTTATTGATTATGCTACTACACTTGTCCCATTTCTCCCCCATCATTCCCCTCCACCCTGCACACCCCCTTCCACCCACATTCCCCCCCTTTAGTTCATGTCCATGTGTCATAAGTTCTTTAGCTTCTACATTTCCCACACTATTCTTGCCCTCCTCCTGTCTATTTTCTTCCCATTATCTATGCTACTCATTCTCTGTACCTTTTCCCCCTCTCTCCTCCTCCCATGCCCCTGTTGCTAACCCTCCATATGATCTCCATTTCTGTGTTGGTGTTCCTGTTCTAGTTGTTGGCTTAGTTTGCTTTTGTTTTAGATGTGGTTGTTAATATCTATGATTTTGCTGTCTTTTTACTGTCATATTTTTATCTCCTTTTTCTTAGATAAGTCCCTTTAACATTTCATATAATAAGGGCTTGGTGATGATGAGCTCCTTGAACTTGACCTTATCTTCCCTTCCATTCTAAATGACAGCTTTGCTAGATAGAGCAATTTTGGATGTAGGTCCCTGCCTTTCAAGACTTCAAATACTTCTTTCCAGCCCCTTCTTGCCTGGAAGGTCTCTTTTGAGAAATCAGCTGACAGTCTGATGGGAACTCCTTTGTAGGTGACTGTCCCCTTATCCCTTGCTGCTTCTAGAATTCTCTCCTTCATTTGAATCTTGGCTAATGGAATTACGATGTGCCTTGGTGTGTTCCTCCTTGGGTCCAACTTCTTTGGGACTCTCTGAGCTTCCTGGACTTCCTGGAAGTCTATTTCCTTTGCCAGATTGGGGAAGTTCTCCTTTATTATTTGTTCAAATAAGTTTTCCACTTGTTGCTCTTCTTCTTCCCCTTCTGGCACCCCTATAATTTGGATGTTGGGACGTTTAGAGATGTCCTGGAGGTTCCTAAGCCTCTCCTCATTTTTTTGAATTCTTGTTTCTTCCTTGTTTTCTGTTTGGTTGTTAGTTTCTTCCTTCTGGTCCACTCCATTGATTTGAGTCCCAATTTTCCTCCCATCTCTATTGGTTCCCTGTGCATTTTTCTTCATTTCACGTATTGTAGACTTCATTTGTTCATCTAATTTGTGACCAAAATCAACAAATTCCATGAGCATCCTGATTACCAGGGCTTTGAACTGTGCATCTGATAGGCTGGCCATCTCTTGGTCACTTAGATGAATTGGCTCTGGGGCTTCGATTTCCCGTTTGAGCCATTTTTGCGTTTTTGTGGTGTTTTTTTTTTTTTTTTTTTGGTCTCGTGGTGGCTGTTACATATGTAGTAAGGGGTGGAGCCTTAGGTGGTCTCCAGGGTGGGACAGCCCAGTTGCTGGGTTGTGATACTGTATGTGGGGGCGGGGTCTGAGAGGGAACAATGGCGCTTGCTCTGCTCTCTCTTGGATTCCAGTCCCTTTCGTTGCTTCCCCTTCGCCTGGATTATCTGCGTGTGAATGTGGGACCACCTGGTCAGCTAGCCACCTTGTGCGGCCTCACTGGTTCTGAACCATTGCCATCCCATCCCTGGGGTCCACTAGCCACCACCTGTGAGCCTGGTGTCTGCTAGCCACTGCTGCTTGCGTGAGCAGGTTGACCAACCTCCACTTTTTCCTGCTGCAACTCTGCCCCTCTTATCGGTCTGGATGAATGGTTGTTAGATTTCCGTACAGTTCAATTTTCTATCAGTTCCGGTTGTTTTCTTGTTTCTAAATCTTTGTTGGCCTTAATTTTGGTTGTTGGAGGAGGCACAGTGTGTCCACCTATGCCTTCATCTTGGCTAAAAGTCTCGATTTTCTAATCTTTATAAGGGCTCTCATACCTGTCTGCTGGATGGTCTGTTCCCTTCTTCTGAGGTGGTAGGGTCACTCATTCCACTCTCATGTATTTTAATAGAAATTACTTGAGGACCACTGCCTTGGTTCCTTTTACAATTTAAGTTTATTTAGAGTTAAGATCCTGGAATTGATGAGAACTTTTTTTTCCAAATATGTCACATTGGTTGAGAAAATTGAGTTCACTCATATTATTCTTTCCAGAACCTCATTCTACTTATCATTTGTCTATTCTTTGGTTAATTTATTCATTCACTCAACATGGTGCTACGGATATGAGGACACAGGGAAGATGATCTCTTATTGGTTGGCTTTATTTCTAGGGTGAGAAGCTTTGAAATTCTCAACACTGATTTTGTCTCTAGCTCAAAGGCAAAGTTCTTTCTGAGCTCCTGGCAAGGTTAGAATGACCTCTTTTCATTCAGGAAAAGGAAAGATTTGATGGAACAGATTTATTTCTGTTCCATCTAAGTTTATTTCTGAGGACACCATGTGTGCTAAAGTGTGGTAATTGGGCATCTGCAGTGATATGTCAAATAGGGTTGGAGCCTCCAGCAGTTCTACTTAGAGATTGTGAAGGCTGCGTTTTTCCTAGGTATTGGAACTGCCAGGGTCAGGACTCAATGGAAAAACCTTTTGGTCTTGTCACCTTTGGTTATGCATTAAATCAAGTCCCTGATGGTAGATTCTGGTGCCAGGAGCTACTGTGAAACAATTGGAGTGAATAGAGCAATTTTTCAGAGTCAGGAGAAGAAGTGGAGACAACCAGGGGAGGAAAGAAAACTTTAGTGGAAATCGTCTTGGGATCAGAGGATGAGACATGCTGGCACCAGTGGTTTCATTTTCCTGGGGGAGATAACAAGGTCCTCAACTGGTAAGTGTGGGGGAGCACTCCTTAACGCTCTGGGTGCAAGGGAGCTGATCTAGTGGGCAGTTGGCCACATTTCCCTGCTTCTGGCATTGCTGCCTCTCTATTCTACAGCTTTTTGCTTTTCAAGTAACATTTTTTATTGAGATACAACTCATGTGCCATACTATTTACTCATGTAGAGTACCATTCGTTGGCTTCTAGCATATGCACTATGTTGTACAACCATCATCACAATAGGCTTTAGGACATTGCCATTGCCACCCAAAGAAATCTTGTACCATAACATTTTTTAAAAATATATTTTATTGATTATGCTATTACAGTTTTTTCTTCTTTATTCCCCTCCACCCTGTACCCATCCTCCCACCAACATTCCCCCACCTTAGTTTATACTCATAGGTCATACATATAAGTTCTTGCTTCTCGACTTCCCATATTTTCTTAACCTCCTCCTATCTATTTTGTACCTACCATTTATGCTTCTTATTCCCTGTACCTTTTGCCCTACTCCCCGTCTCCCTCACTGCTGATAACCCTCCATGTGATTCTATTCCTGTTCTAGTTGTTTGCTTAGTTCATTATTGGTTTTGCTTTTGTTATTTTTTTAGGTTTCGTTGTTGATAGTTGTGAGTTTGTTGTCATTTTACTGTTCATATTTTTTATCTTCTTTTTCTTATAAGTTCTTTTAACATTTCATATAATAAGGGCTTGGTGATGATGAATTCCTTTTACTTGATCTTATCTGGGAAGCACTTTATCTACCCTTCCATTCTAAATGATAGCTTTGCTGGATAGAATGTCTTGGATGTAGGTCCTTGCCTTTTGTGACTTGGAATACTTCTTTCCAGCCCCTTCTTGCCTGGAAGGTTTCTTTTGAGAAATCAGCTGACAGTCTGATGGGAACTCCTTTGTAGGTAACTGTCTCCTTTTCTCTTGCTGCTTTTAAGATTCTCTCCTTATCTTTAATCTTGGGTAATGTAATTATGATGTGCCTTGGTGTGTTCCTCCTTGGGTCTTCTTTGGGACTCTCTGAGCTTCCTGGACTTCCTGGAAGTCTATTTCCTTTGCCAGATTGGGGAAGTTCTGCTTCATTATGTTTTCAAATCAGTTTTCAATTTCTTGCTCTTCCTCTTCTCCTTCTGGTACCCCTATGATTCAGATGTTGGAACATTTAAAGATGTCCTGGAGGTTCCTGAGCCTCTCTTCATTTTTTAAAAAAATTCTTGTTTCTTCATTCTTTTCTGGTTGAATGTTTCTTTCTTCCTTCTGGTCCACTCCATTGATTTGAGTCCCAGTTTCCTTCCCATCACTATTGATTCCCTGTACATTTTCCTTTATTTTACTTAATGTAGCCTTCATTTTTGCATCTAATTTGCAACCAAATTCAACCATTTCTGTGAGCATCCTGATTACCAGTGTTTTGGACTGTGCATCTGATAGGTTGGCTATCTCTTTGTTGCTTAGTTGTATTTTTTCTGGAGCATTGATCTGTTCTTTCATTTGGGCCATTTTTTTTTTTTTGTCTCGTCATGCCTTTTGTGTAGTGAGTGGTAGAGCATTATGTGTTCACCAGGGTGGGGCCACCCAGGTCGCTGCATTGCGATGCCACCCAGGTCGCTGCATTGTGACGCTGTATGTGGGGGAGGGGTCAGAGAAGGAAAAATGGTGCTTGCTTTGCTCTCTGCCAGTTTTCAGTCACCTCCCCTACCACCCACGATCAAATTGGGCCCCTCTGGTGCTGATTCCCAGGTGGGTGGGTTTGTGTATGTTCTAGGACCCTGTGGGTCTCTCCAGTGAACTCTCCTCTGAGGCTGGGAGTTTCTCCTGCTGCTGCCCCAACTCCCACAGGTGTTTTCAGTCAGAGATTTTTGAGGCTTTATTTTTCTGCGCTGGGACCCTGGGTTGCATGGTCTATCTCGCTCCCTAGTTGCTCCTCCCAGTTTATCTGCCCGTGAATGTGGGTCTGCCCAGTCCACAACCCACTGCCTTGCCATGTGTCTTCTCTACCTGGCTGCCCATTTGCTCTTTTCCTGGGTCCATATGGGTCTGGATGAATGTTTCTTCTTTAATTCTTTGGTTGTCGGACTTCCATACAGTTTGATTTTCTGTCAGTTCTGATTGTTTTTTGTTTTTAAATTTGTTGTTGTCCTTCTTTTGGTTGTGTGAGGAGGCACAGTGTGTCTACCTACACCTCCATCTTGGCCGGAAGTCCCATGATTCTAAAATCACCTTTGAAAAGGAAGAAATTTCAGACTGTTGATGAGATTCAGGAAAATATGATGGGGCAGCTGGTGGCAATTAGGAGAACTGTGTGAGGTCCCAAGGTGCCTGCTTTGAAGGGGGATGAGGCATCATTGTCCTATTTACAATGTTTTTTGTATCTTGTATCTTCTTCAATAAATGTCTCTATTTTTCTTATTACATGGCTGGATACATTCTGGACAGACCTTGTGTAAGTGCAGTATTGTTAACTATTGTCTCCAAGCTGTATGTTATATCCCCATAGTTCATTTCATCTTACATAATTGGAAGTTTGTGCCCTAGACTTCACCCATTTTTCTCACTCTGTGTTTGTTCTTCAATGCATACAGATATTTCTACCCAATGGTGTGGTCCTTCTCTTTGAATTTCTTCCACTTTGCTAAGAAAATGAGTCCTTCTAGTGTTTGATTTATTCTGTCCTTTCTGTGTTGTGTCAGGTGATCTATGGGTTTGCCAAAAGCAAAAGGTGCAGTCTTAATTACCTGTTACTTAAAGCATAAATTGACTATTTGCAACCAAAAAGACCTGTTATAAGATGAAAACAGTATACTTTGGATAAAGGGTAGGCCCAACTATCCAGAAAAGTTTGGGAATCAATTCCAGTGTTCCTGCTTCTCTAGTTGATGTTCAGTCATTCTGGTCAAGCGTCTCACCTGGTATTTGAGACAGGTGTCCCGCTATTTAGATCCATTAGATCAGACCAAGACCTTGGCAGTCCCAACTAGTTTCTTGTCTGGACTGGCGTTATAGTTTCTGCAGGTTGAGGGGTGGCACTTGAAAGAGTCTCAGTCACCCAGACATTGTGCTGTTGGAACATGGGCACCCATTGCTCTGCCCATCACTAGTAAGCAGGAAGCAGTGGTAACGTTGGGAACATGGGCACATCTGGGCCCAGTTAATTACTGTGTCTGCAACTTGAGGGAGTGGGAAAGGTGACATGGGTCATCAAAAAAAAAAAAAAAAAAAAAAAAAGAACAGGGCTCAGAACAAACAAGAACTACCTCTTCTGTATCTTCTGCTGAGCTACCTACGTGATATCCTGGGACTCAGAAGGAAAGTTGTGTGTGTGTGTGTGTGTGTGTGTGTGTGTGTGTGAGTGTGTGTGAGTGAAGCATTCTGTGTTAGAATTTGAAGGTGACTTTTCCTCCTTTATGACAACCTGTAAAGATAGTAGAGTAGAAGTTGCCTGGAATCTTTTATGTAAGGTGTCCGGAGACATTTTCTAAGAGCCAGTCTGGTTAGGCTGGTGTCACGTAGAAATGAAAAACAGGAGAAACTCCTGGGAGTGGGGATCTTACTCCAACCAAACCTCATCTTGAATATCCTCTCCAGTTTTTCTTAGTTTTTATATGAAAGTTAGGAAATTAACCTATTTAGACTGATTTTTTTTTCAGCTCTCCAATAGCCTTCCACACATCAGAAAGATAGATAGTAGACAAATAATCAAACAACTAAATATCTGCTCACCAATGATTGTGCAGTATGTACAGAACATTAAGTGTGAGGTGTGTGATGGCGTTTACTTCAGATAAAGTGGTTAAAAATAAAAATTTTGGAGCTGCAGTTTAATATGTGCTTACCCACTCTTTCTGGATATTATATTTTGTGTCTGGCTGACTTCCTGAAATTGGCTGATATTTTTTTTTTTGGTCACTTGTCCCATTTCCTAGAGATTGCAGAAATGCAGGAATACAACAAAAATCAACCACAATTTGGATAAACTGCCTCAACAGCTTTAGAGTGCTTTAAAACTGTTATTTTTTTTTTTTTTTACTGTATATTAGACAGGGAGATGCTCACACGCTCACAAATGAGCCACAAGACAATTCACCTGCAGACACTTCACATTGACTCACTCCCTTCTTGTGTATTTAATCAAATAGCAGCGTAATAAATTAGCAGCGATTCATTTGGACACCAAATACCAAGTTGTTCTCCTAAGTGACCTGGATTGATTTCCACGTGTCGCAATTCATCAGAAGGAAGTGGCTTCACAGCTGGGAGTCCAAATACTCTAACACATTTCTGTTCTCACTTTCACTTTAACCAGTGAAAGACATTTGGTGTTCTGCCTCAGATGGTAAGCTTCACAATTAGTGGGGTTGAAAATGTCAAACAAAGGCCCTCAGATGGATTGGCTTTCCCAGAACATAAAGGCCTTGTGAGTTGCTGGGGGAAACAGACCAAACCCTTATCCAGGAGAAGTGGATGGGGCATCTCTCCCACACCTCATGACTTTGTGGGCATACAGGCACAGCTTGTGTGTACATATCCACCCATATATCCAGATCCTAGGGCTGCATCACTTTGGACTAGTTGTACGTTATAACATACTTGTCAGATTAAATGCTGATGTTAATCCCTAACATACATATCGAGTCTTTAGATGTGTCAAGCATTCTTCTAATTGCATTACAAATAGTAACTCATTTATCTTCACAACCACCCCATGAGGTAGGTGGCATTATAGTCTCTACTTTATAGATGGGGAAAATGAGTCACCAGAGGGTAAGAAACCTGCCCATGGTTTCGCTGAGGTAATGGTGGATGGATCAAGTCTTCAATACTAGGCTTTCTAGAAAGAACAGGCTAATTGCTGTGTTTATGGTGGAGGGGAAACCAGTTCAAACCATAGCAGTGGAATATTCAGCTTAAGGGCAAGAGAGCCTCTGAATGGAAGGGCTCTGTGTCCGTTTAGAGGGGAGCACCATCAAAATCACCACCAACACTATTATTGCTACATGTTGTCGGTAAATTCATTGCCAACGTTGGTGGAGATGGGACACGTAGAAGCTCAGACTTCATGGGGATAAGTGCATAGTACTTTGGAATTTGAGAGTTAGGCACATAGTGATATAGGGACTGGTGAGGGTTGTCACTTTGTGAACCTTTATCATCTGCAGTGGGCTGGCATAATTTGGATAAATTTTATGTTTTCTTACAGTTCTTTTTCTGCCCACCTTCAATAAGAATGTCTCCTCTCCTGTTCTTTCTCTCTCCTCCAGACTCTTCTTCTGTCCTCAGCTTTGCTCATTGATGGTCTTAGTACTCATGTTTTTAAGTCAATAGTTAGGATGTTTGTGTTTTTTTGCACATTCTTCCAAATAATTCAGCTGGGTTTGGAAAGTCATAACACCTCTTCATCTTGTGTCCTCATGAGAGGTTAAACCTTTTCCCTGATCCAGGGCACTGATCAGGCATGGTAGAAAATATTATAAGGATTGACTGCCCAGTGTGTATGTCCATGTGGCTAAGTGAATGGGCTTTGTAAACAGACACATTTGGTTCTGATTTGGTCTCACCTTGTGCCAAGTCACCTACTGGTTCTCTGCAAAACAGAATGGATGATACCCTTTTCTGAAAATTATGGTAAAGATTAACAATAAGAGTTTAGATTCTCTTTGAGCACTCTCTAGATTCTGGCCGTGGTTCTAGGAACTTAGATTTATCATCTTATTGGGTTCGCAGAACAGCTCCATGGAGCAGGTACTTTATCATTTCAATTTTACATATGAGGAAACCGAGGTCTGGAGAGATTAAACAAACCTCCCAAAGTCAATAAAATGGTGGGACTAGAAGTCTGTATGACTGACTACAAAGCCATTTCTCTTAACCACTCCGCGTGATGGAGTGGGTCTGGCATTCAGTTAATGAGTTTCCTTTTTTCCCTTTCCTTTCCCTTATGTGTGATCTTTATTATGCACATCCTGCCCTGCAGATAACAACTAAGAATTATTTTTTTCCTCTTCATCTCTTGACGTGGGTTTTTCTGTTAGAATAGTTTGAGATGCATACTGTTCTGTCTCCTACATAGGATGATCCTAGTAAAAGAAGACGACATAATTTCAGTCATGTTGCAGATAACATAAAGATTAAAAACCCAGAGCAGTGGGAACTCAGTAGTGAAGTCAAAATTGCCACGTTAGGAATAGGGTTTAAACTTTTCCAGTCTTCGTTGCTGTAGCGCCCTGTGGTGTTTATCAAGGAACATTTATAGGGCATAGAAAGACAGCACATGGTCTGGCACCTGGGTGTGTGCTCCTCACCTGTCACACTTCACAAGTCAGTGTTGGAGCACTTTTACCATCTGTGTTGCTTGCTCCTCCATCTGTTCTCTTTTTTTCCTTCTAACCCAAGTTTCATAGACAGCTGAGTTTGTGTGCAGCATACATGATGAGTTTGAACCTGAAGGTCTGCGTTTGAATCCTGCCTTTGTCCCATACGTGCCATGTGCTTTGCACCTCCATTTCCTCATCTGTGAAATAGGAGTAATAATCATTGTCATGAGGTTTAAACATGAGTTAGTGTATGTCAAGACCTGAGAGTAGTTCCTGGTCCCCAGGAAGCATTCAATAAATGTTCACTGTTTGGCCCTTCTAAGTGCTTAATTACACTCAGGTTAGGTTAGCCCCTGAAGGGCAAACTAATGTTACACGTTCTGTGGGGGCCCCTGTCCTGGGCGCCAGATGTGGGGGGGCTCTGCCTGCGGAGCACCATCCCGTCCAATACAGATGAAAATAAAACTACCAAGACATGATCTGCTTGGGGAGGAAAGGGGTCAAACTCTCAGAGGAGGATGACCCAGAGCCCCCTCCTCACTGGGCTTTTATTGGGCTCAAATACATGGGAATACAGGTATGTCAGGCAGCAAGGATCAAACAACGGTTAACATTTCAAAGAAATCTGAGGGCTTAATCTGAGTCAGTGTCTGTCAGAAAAGGGGGTTGCAAAACTTTGGGAGACATTCTCATTTCCTCCTCAGACCCTTATCATTTAAATAAATGCACTCTTAGCAAAGCAGGTTTCACAGGACTTTAGGAATTCTTTCTTATGCCTGATCACCTGGGGAACCATTCTGGCCAGCACAGGGCTGCACTGCTCGCCATCATAGTTTCAGGCTTTAAGCCGATTTGGCTCAGGAAGCAGAAGACATCTCCCAGATGGAAATGGGGACTCTGGGGACACGGGCTATGTCAGAATAGCCAGGGGATGAGGGTCCATCACCCCCTCTTTGCTGCAGCCCCCCCCCCCAAGTCCTTCCATGAGGGCCTCCCAAGTGGTTGTGTCTGGCTTAGGTTGCCCCTCCCATGAGGAGTCTTACCCGTCACTGACTACCAACCAAGCGTTGGGGCCAGAGATGGATGAGGAGAAGCAGCACTCCTGCCAGGGAGATAAGCTTTGTCTCCTTAGTAGGTCACGTCCTTGTGACAGAACAGACCCAGATGAAGCGGGTCCCTAGGCTCTTACTCAGCCCACCATAGGGTGAGGGTTACAACTTCTGAAACTAGGCTGAACGGTCTGCAACAACGTTCCGAGCATTTCATGTATTATACTATTAAAAATCTCAGAGACCTTTAAAAAATAACTGTGAGTTCTGTATGCACAGAAGGGTGCTTTATTCTTTGTGGCCCCATGGTAAGGTAGTTCATCTTTAACTTAAAAAAAAATTTTTTTTAATGTATTTCTTTTTAGAGAAGGGAAGGGAGGGAGAAAGAGAGGGAGAGAAACATCAGTGTGTGGTTGCCTCTCGCACGCCCTCTGCTGGGGACCTGGCATGCAACCCAGGCATGTGCCTTGACTGGGACTTGAACTGGCAATCCTTTGGTTTACAGGCTGGCACTCAGTCCAGTGAGCCACAGCAGCCAGGGCTCATCTTTAACTTTTATAGCTAAGGTAGTAGACCCTTTCTTCTTTCTATTCCTAATAGGAATGTAGATAAGTTACAGAGCAAAATATGCAGATCTCTCACGGTGCCGAGCAAGCCTTTCAGCCTACCTCAGATGCATGCTCCTTCCTGTGCGGTGACGTAGATACTTGTTGGGAATGAAATAGCTTAGTCCAGGTGGTTCCATGAAGCCCTAGAAACCTTTCATCAGGTCCATTCTGTGTCAGGGAAGGGAGGTGCAATCATAGTCAGGAGCTCCCCCAGGCTTTCCTTATAGTGTATGGCAGGATTGCTCACTCTTGGCAGTTTTAGCATTTCGGGCCAGATAATTTTTTGTTATGGGAAGCAGTCCTGAGCATTTTAGGGTGTTTAGCAGCATCCATGGTGTCTACCCACCAGATGCCAGTAGCATCCCCTCCTCCAGTCGTGACAACCCAAACCTCTCTAGGCATTCTCAAATGACCAGTAGGAGGACAAGCTCCCAGAGCTGAGAATCATTCTTTTGTGGGAAGGGAGATGATGACCTGTAAAACACTGTCATGGAGAAAAACTGACCAAGGGGGCTCCCTGGGGTGGGGGTCTGGCTGTTTTACAAAGGGTGCAAAGCAAAGCCTCACTGAGAAGCTATCTGAGTCAAGACATAATGAGGACAGGGTGTGAGTCCTGTGGACACCCCGGCAGTAGAGATGGGGCAGCAGGAGAGTAAATGCAGGAGAATGTGTTCGAAATGGAATGAGTAAGGGGAAAGGGCGCTGGGGGAGAAGGCCAGACAGGTAATAGCAGTGGGGGCTGGGGATGATGACCACACAGGGCTCTTCCTCAGAGGGAGATGGGACATACTGAAGGTTTTAAGCAGAAGAGTAGCATGACCTGACTTCTTTTTTTACGAAGCATGCCCTGGCCATCTGGGGCAAGGGCAGGTGCTGGGGTGTATGTAGATATTTAGGAGGTCATCATAATGGTGGTTGTCCAGACCAAGGTGGTGGAGATAAAAATGGTGAGAAGTGGGGGGTTCTGATTGTTTTCTAAGAGCCAAACTGGAGGATTTACTGATGGATTGGCTGTGTGGTGTGAGAGGAAGAGAGGCATCAGGATGATTCTTGGGCATTTGAAGTGAGCAGCGGAAGAAAGGAGTGCCAGTTTCCCTGACAGCTATTGGAAATGCTGGCCTTGGTCTCCAGCTTCAGGTGAGGTGGTGAAGGACATAAAAGTGGTTCCTCTCTTGGGTGCTCATTAAAATGCAGATTCCTGGGCCTCGCCTAAGTATGCTGAATTAGAGTTACTGAGGTAGAGCCTGGGAAACCACATTTTAGGATAGGCTCTAGGTGATTTGAACATTGCTCATTTTGATAGCTCCAGTTCCAGGGGTTGCATAGATTTTAGCAACTTCCTGAGGAGCCTGCCTTGGTCTGACTGTCTTCCTGTGTTTATCCTTCCCTGTCTGGCCTCCCAAGACTCCTCTCTGTGGGACCAGCCTGTCCTATACTGTATTGTGTTTACCTTTCAGCTTCTTTGTGTTGTCCCCCTGAGTCCATTCTCCTAATGAGACCTGCAGGTTTTAAGCTTTTGTTTTCAGTGGAAGGCTGAGTGACTTGAACAACAGACGGATTCATAATCTTAGACTGGTAGAATTTTGCACCTGTGAGGGACCTGTGAAGGCATGGGGACCATCCATTTCATTTTTTCCAGGTGAGGAAACAAAGGCTCAGAAGGCAGTGATTTTGTGCTCTTTGACCCAACAATAACGCTGCAAGGTGTCTCTGCCTGGACAACGGAAGATCTGAGGGTGTTGCATCAGAATCTTTAGCCTTCCAGCCCTCTGTAAAGGTTTTCTTCTTCCAGGAGCCTGTCTTGCCCCACCTTAATAGCTGCTTTTGTTTTCTAATTTAAGGAAGTTGTTGCGTGCTTCATGTCCAATGCCAACACTTCTTTAACTCTTCTATATGTTAGTCCCTGCACCTCTGAGCTCTTTTTTAGGGAAATCAGGGGCTCTAAGGAAACTCTTGAAAGTCATTGATTTGTTTCTCATTTTGCAACAAAGTGTTGTCTCCAGAAGGGGAAGCTGCACAAAGCGGGCCCTGGGTGGCAGCGAAGGTAGCAGCTCAACTGCTCAACTGTGAGCCTGGCTTTTCAAATCCTGCTGCTTGATAAATACTGTGCTTAATGGATTTTGGCCTTATTCCCCTGACTAACCAGATAACAAATGGATACTTTAATAACTTTGTAATAATAATATTTAATAATAAGGGTCACTCACCCTGTGGTACAACAACCTCTGCTGAGGGATTTCACTTTGGGATTATGTTATCATCATGGAAGCCCATTTGCTTTACAAAGAGAATATATTTTACCACGATGGTGAAACTGCCTTTACCCTAAACACATCCTAAATTACTCTCTCTGAATAGTTAGTTTCTTAATTTTAATTCTGAGAAATTAGGTATTGTGGAATGGGTGAAATAAAGGAAAATCATTATCATCATCATCTTCATTATTGTTATCATCACTAGCCTTAGCATTACCATCATCTTCATCATTGTCATCATCTTCATCAGCATCATTGTCACCATTAACACCATCACATCATCCTCACTGTCGTCAGCAGCAGCAGCAGCAGCGGCCCAGCTACCGTTTATTGAGTAAACTTGTCCTTTATGTGGTCTAACTCAGATGGTCATCCTAAAAGCTTTGTGTCAGGTATGACTTTTCTCATTTGATGGATGATATACCCGGAGCTCAGAAAAGTGAACTTGCTTGTCTCAAACCATCAAAATCTCTCCGGAAAATGGCAATATCTGGCACCAGATTTCCTGGCAACTATTCCTGTCTGATGGGAGTGGAGTACATGTCTCATGCCAATCAGGGCTGGAGTGACCCATCTCAGAGATAAAGGTTCCAGAGGCACATGGAATAGTTAGAAGTGCTACCTGGATAAATCCTAACCAATAAATAATCCACTCATCTTGATTGATATAATTGGGGCGACCACCTCCCTATCAAAATAGGAATAAGAGATATAACTCCATCCCTATTTGCTATGATATATAACCTCTTCTGGAACTGGGATTAGTGCCCAGGGAATCTGGTGCCAGGATGCCCAATTTCCCCTCATTTTAAAAATAATAACATCAAACTCTGGCATTATATGACGTTTGCAGCAAATGGAACACCATGCCTGCAGTTTGAAGTGAGGCTATTTGCTCATTTGGGCTGGTCCACTGGGGTTGGAGGCTTTGCAGCAATTTTTTCTTTTGATGGAATAAAGAGAGACTCATGTTCCTTCTTCCATTTCTCCTTTTCTACCTCTCTGCTCATCTTTCTGTTAAACCCCAAGTCCAGCTCCACCAAGAAAAGTAGTAGAAAAAGTCAAAGCAAATAGCTTCCACTCACCCAGCTAAGAAGGAACTAAAAAAATTTTTTTTTGCTCATTCATCAGTACTGCAAGTTCCTTAACTGAATAGTGATAATTTTCCAGATGAATGCTATAAAGACATGCATTCCGGCCCCTTTCTCCCAAAGATCCAGATGATATTTTGCATTAGTAAGAACTAGGAGAAGTGCCAAAGTCAATTTTAGGTTGGTTTGGGAGATGTTGCACATGTGCTGATTCATTTATCTCTTTGGTCCTTCTTGCTTTTCCATTGTGGGGAGTTCCCATCAAAGCCCCTTTCCTAACGGCACACCTTCTGGGTTGCTATGTCAGTAAGCCACCCAGCTCATAAAGGAAATGAAATGCAGCTGTGGGTCTCACCCGGCCTAAGAAGCTAAAGTGTCTGAGTGCTATAGAACTGAATAAATACAGGGAAGAGATTTTCAGAGTTGTTATTGATTGGGTGCTGAGGAGTTATTAAGTTCTAAGAATGGCTTATTATACCACTTGGGCCAAGATTAAGAGGAGTTAAGCCACGGATATCCTTCGGGAGCCATTTCTACAGTTTAGAGTCCTCTGCGGAAGCCCTCTGTCCCCTTCTCTCTACTTTCTCCCCCGTTTCCCACTTCCTCCACTGCCAGATTGTTGGATACAGGGTACTGTCAGGACACTTTCCAAGCTGGTTTATTGCTCTTAACTGACTACCTGTAGGAGCCCCGTGGGGGATGTCTTTATTGAATCACACTTATTCCCAAGTTCACACAAACCACTTCCAAGAGAAAAGAACAGCGTAATTATGTTGTGTGGGTCTGAGAACAAGCCAACTTGGGATGTAATGAGAAACCTATTAGGCTGATTGGCTCTATAATGAACAGCTTCTGCTCTTTGCAGCTAAATCAGGGTTTTTCTACAGTTTGGGGGTGTTAGGGAGGCATGAACCTGTTTTGAAGGTAGGCTCACCCCAACATTGTTATGTTAAACAGAAAGGGGCTTTATCAGTTAGAAATTTAATGGGGGGGAAGGGTGCCTTATATGTATCCATATAATTAGCATTCGTGAACCCTTTACTCATCCTCACTCTCAAACGAATCATCAGATGAACAGAACCTTGTACATGGGAAGGGCCCCACCAATGGTCAATGATTGCTTTATTACTGCAGGCTTGCAAGCCCCTGGGGCCAGGTGTGGTTTGGAATTCATCATTTTTCGGACTTTGGAAAGGCTCTGAGGTGTCTAGCTATCCATTACATCACACCTCCAGTGGGGTCTGGGGTAGCACTCCATAATCAAACACATTAATATTTCTGCAAAAAAGCCAATATCACACTAAGTGGGATAAGTAAATATCATTAGGCTGATAAATGGTTATTCTTTAAGTCAGAAACAGTCCAGTCAAATGAATGTTGGAGATTTCTTTTGGTTCAACATAATATAGGGATGGGCAAAAGTAGGTTTACAGTTATTTGAATGAAAAAAGATATGCAAGTTATGATTATTACAACAGCTTTATTAACTCAAAAGAGGGTCACAATGCAGCTGTAAACCTACTTTTGCTCCCCAACATAATGAGTCTTATGGTGGGTCCAGGGAGATTTTGCCACTAGATGAATATAAGTTAGATTTAAGCAGAAAGTTTCAGTTTGCAGAGAGGTTTTGGGTTTTGGAATTTCTGGTGGGTGAGCTGGGCTTCTACTTACTTGCTCGCATATGTCAGAAGGCATTTCTTTCTGGTAACCATATTTTACTTGTTGGATGGTGTGTGTGTGTGTGTAAGTGCAAAAGATGGGGAGGGGAGAGAGAGAGTAGTTTCAGCTCTTTCATCCTTCCTGAATTTCAAAAAGGACCTTGGACCCCAAACCCTGCCAGGAACACCCCATCCATGGTCTGACATTTAGAAGTTTATTGACTAGAATGAAAGAATTGTCAATTTCAAAACATGAAAAGCCACAGGGAGATCAGGTGCTTTCTGCAAATATTCTTGCACAGTGACTCCTGGCATGGAAAAAGAAAAAAAAAGAAAAAGCTGCCTTGTTGTTTTATTAATTTAGTTCTGACAGCTGTTAGTGCTAAGGCCTTCTAGGTTCTCAGCAGATATTAAAAGAATCCTCAGGAACCCCTCTGTGAAGTACCAATAATGAACCATGTAGGAAATGGAGGTTAAATGAAGATTAAAACTCCACAGGGCCAGGTAATTTCCACCCCCTTTATTCCAGAGGTCCAAGCGCATGAAGCAGGCATACCTGATTCTCCAACCAGGTCAAAACTGAACCTGCCACCTTCTCCCCAGCGGGCACTTCCATGGGAGTTCTGGCTCCGGGAACAACACAGGTGGCTGCCCAGGTGCTCACACGGAAACTCAGAGTTATCCTGTCCTCCCTCCCTCCCTCCCACACCCCTTGAACTCTCCTGGCCTAGGAAAGCCGTCCCCTGAATACTTTCCCCTCCTTCCATTCACCTCCCCAGCAGCTTGAATTCTAGGATTCCCCTTGCAGCTTCCTACCATGTTCTTTCCATTTGCTCCTGTACCCCCAAATCCAGAGCGGTCTTTTCAAGCACACAGCGGATCTTGCTCGAACACTTTGCTGCTCTCTGAGAAGGCTCTCAGTGTGGTCTTTAAGATCCCAAATTAGTTGTCCTACCTGTTTCTCCAGCTCTCCTTGCTGCCATGCTCTAAGGACAGTGGGCAGGTCTCTGAAGTGCCAGCCAGCCCAGGGCCTTCATCCCAGCTGCTCCTCAGCCAGGATTCTTTCTAGCCCCACTTCTTCTGCCAGCTCCAGTCATGCTTTGGATCTTGTTGCACCAGGGGAGATCTTATAGCACCCTGGACTTCTCCTTTTGCAGCACTTATCACACCTAACTACCCAAATAATTCTGTGATTACCTGCTTAGCACCTCCCACAACAGATGCTACGCCCCAAGAGAGTGGGGAGCCTGCCTCTGTCCCTGTAGCATCTGGATCCAGCACAGTGATAGTGCATGGCAGGACCCCAACAGTGGGTGGATGGGTGAGGGTTACACCTGGAGAGGCGGTGAGTACAGTCTTGCTCTTTGGGTTCCTGTGAGCACTGGTTCTGAGCCAAGAGCAGCAGCAGACACTGACTGGTGAGAGCTTGTGGGAAAACATCCCCAGCTGCATGGGTTTCAGCTTCATGTGGCATTGGTCCCTCAGGATGAGTGCCAACTGAGCTTTTGGATATTATCAAAAACTGGGAGAAGTGGTCCCTCTCCCCGAGGATAACCAACTGCCCCACTTAGTCACCAGTGACTTGGATGCTGCCCAGCACCAAGCCGCTAGCACTCAGGCATTAGACAAAGGCCAGGACTGCTTGGCTGGGTTGCCTCCTACAGCTGGTCCTGCTTCAATTCTCGTCATTGTTCTCTGGAGGCTTTCAGCTTCCAAACATCTGCTTTGTGTGGGATTTGAGCTCCCCATGTGGGCCATCTTGGTGTCTGATGCTGCCCTGGCTTTGTCCCTGGGGCAGGGCCTCCTGATCTTACTGCTGGCCAAGGGGTGGGGGCTCGTACACTCAGGTTTAATTAAAGGCAAACTGGTGGGATTCCAGCCAAGGGCAACCCAGATGCAGAAGGCTGTTCAGCAGATGGCATTACATTTATGTCATAACCTGTCTTAATGATCCCATTCCTCAAATGGCAGAGCATGGAACAATATATATGCAGGCTGGTCCTTCCCTGTCCCTTTCCAGTCTCATGATGGGGATGGGGGCAAGGCCTGAGCTCTTCTGGGATAGGCCAAGCAATGGGCATTGTTGAGGCAGAGGTCTGCAGGCTGCGATGATGGTTCCAGAAATGTCTTTGTGAGCAAGGCTGGGGTGTGTCTTTAGTGAGATGGAAAGGCTTCCCTGATAAGTGCAAGTACCCACACTAGCAACCCTCAGAGGCTATGCTTGACTGGATCCAAAGGAGGACAGTGAAGGGCAGCCCTGGACTCATGTTTGCACTTTTCCGACAGAACAAAAATAGGAGCTCCAGCATGGTCTGCTTAACAATGCTGCCATTTTAGACTGAGCAGTTTTCATGATGCAGGGACTATGAAGGAACAGAAATCTGGCTAAGACACAGGCCCTACCTCAAGCAGGTTGCAATCATTAGGAAGAATAGCTGTGTGCATGATTAAATACTCCTTCATTCATATGTGAGTACCTGCTGTATGCCAGTGGGGGCTGGGCCGAGGGTTAGAACAAAACCAGATCCATGGGACATGGATGGACACACAATTCTGTTGGCAGGAACAGTCATCCACTCAGTAATTATGTAAATAATGCAAATAACTAATGCAAGTTAATCGCTAGCTTTAGGAAGTACCACAATGTACATGACACAGCGAGGGTATGGCACAGGGTTTCATACCTAGTGTGATTCATCACAGAAGGCTTCCCGGAGGAGGTGATAGTTGGACTGTGACCAAATGGTTGTGTAGGAGTTCACCAGCAGAGTGGAGCTAGAACGCTTTCCAAGCCAGGTGACAGCAGGAATATCTGGAGCTCAGAGAGTGGGAGGGTAAAGTGATAGAGGAAGAGGATGAGGAAGTCAGGAGGCAGACCATAAGCAAAGCCTTATTGGCCCTGGTTAGGCATTTGGACTTTACCTAGGAACAGAGGGAAGCCACTGAGAGGTCAGAAGCAATGTGAGCTTTAGGCAAGTAATGGAGGACATTGTAAGTGTAGTTGAAAGCAAAATTGAGAAACTCATTTGGGGTTTATGCACAATGCAGGGATTACACTTAAGCAGCAGTTGTTCTGAACAGAAGGTGGCTTCTAATTGCAGTTGTTTGGCATAGAATCCACATTCAAACTTGCAATTATTTCACTGTTAAAAGAGCTGACAGCTCGCTCTTCTGCAGGGAGGCATTCTCTAGGGAGCACTAATCTCCGGGACTTGGCTTACACCCGGGGCTCTGGGGTATCCAACCACACTCCCAGGAACCTGTTCTTGTTGGCGGGCATGGAGACAGACAGGGCGTGGGGCACGGGGTAGGGATGGGCTGAAGAGGAGGAAGGGCTATCTCATCAAGGATCCCAGATGCCTCTGGAGCAGCTGAGTGAAAGAATGCAATAATACAGCTTAGCAAAATCAGTGTCTCGCTTTTCACCAGGGACACTGGCAAGGAGGCAGCAGAAAACATTGAAGGCAAGGAGTCATTGTCGTGTACTGAGAAACAAATGTGCTATTATGATTCCCCTCCTTAAAGACAGAGAGGTTAAACAACCCTCCACAGTCACATGTCAAAGTGAGAACAGGGCTGGGACTTGGAGCCAGACACATCTGAGTCCAAAGCACTTACACCACGCTGTGTCTTGGGTGGGCCTGGGAATTTCCTGGAAGAGGCAGTCATCAGTTAAGCCCCAAATGTCTACTGAGTGATGCACAGGAAAGAAGAGTGGGAGCTACAGTCAGATGGACAATGTTTCTTATCATCTTTGTGTCCTTCAGCAACTTGTTTACCCTCTCTTGGTCTTGATCATAAGATGAGCTAATATCAGTGATGGTATTGATAGCCACATTTATTGAGACAGCACCAGGCTCTATTCTCATACTTTCAAACAAAGTAACTCGTTTAGGTTCATAACAATCCTCTGGGAAAGGTGCTGTTACTCTCTCTGTTTTATCAGAGGAGGAAACTGAGGCACACAGAAGTTATATAACATGTCCAAGGTCACACAGTTTGGCTCTTTGGCCTTGAAGGTTGTTGTAGATACCAAATGACATGATTCATACAAAAATCTTGCCATAATTCCACAGAGACTCATGAATAAGCCTCCATTACCTTTCTGTAAAATGGGATGATAGCTAGAATTTATTGGGTGTTTATAATTGTCTTATTTAATAATATTCTATGATGAAGGCTATTATCCCCATTCTACAGGTGGGAAAACTGAGGCTCAGGGAAATGGACTGAGTCATTCAAGGTCATGCATCTACCATATGATAGAGTAGGATCTCCTGCACTGGGCTGCCTAAATCTAGAGCCCATGCTCTTAACCCCTAAGATGCCTTCTTCCTTCACAAAGACTGGCCCAGGAGCCTCAAGGCTACTCCAGGCATTCCTGGCTCTACTGAGTCCAGTTCACATCCCTCTGATGAGACTGCTCAGTGCTCCATGCTCCAGCTGTCCCATTTCCTCTCAAATGGCTCATAATGTCATGCAGGTTACTGACAACTTGTCTCTCAGGAACCCTGAAGAAATCCTGGGCAGATTGGATAAAAAGCCCTTGTCAGACATCCTAATTTTAGTGTTCTCCCTTGTGAGTCCATTCAGGAAGTATTTATTTAACACTTCACTTGTTTTGCCATTCTCCTGACTTCATTTTGCAAAAGCTCCTGTAATAACCGCCCCCCCCCCATTCCTCTCACTCCTTCACCAGCCCCCTGCTGTTTCTTGTCCTTGGGAAAACTTGAGCACTGTGTTCAGCATCTCCAGCCAGAAATATGTCTGAGTTTCATCTTGCATCACTAACGCCCTCCTCTATCTCCATGAGGCAACTCCCAGTGTGCTGTATGTTCCGTCTTCGCTCCACTCATTGCATCTCTTTCAGATACTGTTGCCCACGTGCAAATGGTCATTGTTCGTGCTGTGAGATTCCTGGCAAGGGCACAGCAATGAAGTGTTTTCTTCCCAGACTGGTTTTTAACCTCCCTCTCCAGCTTTTCTTCTCAAACATCTCCCCTTGCACAAACATGGCAGCACAAGCAGGTGGGCGCTTCTCTCCTGAGTGTCCCTTGCCCTTGGATGGCAGATGCCATCCCTGTACCACAGGTGGGCCGGGCAGCTGTGGTTACCTGCACCTCACTCACTGATATGAGATTGAAATTCTTGTTGCATCAGGGGACCACAGTTCTGCTATCGCTCATGCTTGTTTCTCGATTCAGTGAATTGGTAACTCTATTAGACACCACTGATACAGACCCTATTAATTTTAATGGCTTTTGAGATGAATAGAAGAAAAAACTTCCCTTGATTGTACAGATGTATGTAATAGCCTGTGGTTTTATATATTTCTTTTTATTTGAGAAAAAATATGGTTGGGGCACCAAAAAAGCAGTAGAAATCTGGGTCTGCTGGGATATTTTTGATTTTTGTTTCAAATTGAGGTAAAATTAATATAACATAAAATTAACTATTTTGAAGAGAAGAATTCAGTGGCATTTAGTACATTCTCAGTATTTTGCAACCACCACCTCTGTCTTGTTGCAAACATATTCACCTTCTTGAAATAAAACTCTATAGCCCTGGAGCAGTTTTATTCCCTATTCCTCTCTCCCCACTGGCCCCTCGAAACCACTAGTAATCTTTCTGTCTCTACAGATTTGTCTATCCTGGATATTTCATGTCAGTGGAGTCATACAATATGCGGCTTTTTGTGTCTGGCTTATTTCACTTAGTATGTTTGCAAGGTTTGTCCATGTTGTAGCAGCTATCAGAATTCTACTCCTTTTTATGGTCGAGTAATATTCCACTGCATGGATAGAGTACATTTAGTTTATCCATTCCTTGGTTGATGGGCACTTGGGTTGTTTCCACCTTGTGGCTTTGTTGGGTTTTAAACTTTGCAGACTTTGCCCCAGATGCATGGTCCCCCTCTGCACCTGCTGGTTTTTTTTCTTTGTGAATATCCTATGTCTGAACTCACTTGCCTCTCTTTGGGGAGAGCAGTTAGAGGGTTGTTAGGAGCTGCTGTGGTGAGTGAGAATTATAGGATCACACAATGAGGAATCGGGCACTGCTACTTGCGGATGTTCTGACACCCATGGGGTGACCTTGACTCCTCAAAAGACAGCCTCCCCCCAACCACCACAGCATTTATTCAGGGCTTCGACCAGTAGTTTGCAGTCTGGATGCACACTGTCTTCACCTGGTGAGATTTAAGAATTACCCAATCTCCTGCTTCACCACCAGAGAGTCTGACTTTGTTTATGTGGGGTCAGGGCTTGGCATTTTTCATTTGTGTGTTGAGTGGGATGAATAGTGACCTCTAAAACATATGCCTAAGCCCTAACCCCCGGGTGGGGGGTGGGAGCCAGGCTAAAAAGATCTGAGAAGACGCTGTGACATACTGCACTGGTTACTTATTTGTAACAAACATAACTGAGCTGCTTTCCTGTAATACTGTACAAAAGTGATTGGACAGCTCAAAGAATAGGAGAAAATATTTGCAAATGGTGTATCTGATAAGGGACTTGTAGGGTAAGTGGATGCAGTCTGGCTTCCTCACTCAGGTGTCTGAGTAACTAAAGGAACCAGTGTTCTCATAGCCTTGAGACTGGGTCCGATAAACTGTTCCCATAACATGAAGTGGGCTCACATGTACAGAATTATGCTATGTTATGTAATGTTCTGGTGGGAAGCCAGCCTCGTTTGCCTCTAGTACTGTAGGGAGTAGGGGCTTCTCATGAGAGACACACAGTTCGCAGTGTGCATGGCTCGGCCACCTGCGAATAAGGCATGCCAAGCCTCCCCACAGCTCTGCATGTTTTCTTTCTTCTCTCTGAAGCTAGAGTGGACCTGCCAGACCTTGACAGGCTGCAACACAGGAGTTGTATCTAGAACATATAAAAACATTTATAAATCAGTTATAAAAAAACAACCCAATTTAAAAATGGGCGAAGGATGTGAATAGACAACTCTCCAAGGAAGATATACTAATGGCCAACAAACACGTGAAAAGATGCTTGACATCATTGGGCATCAGGGAAACGCCAATCAAAATCACAGTCAGATACCACTTCACACTCACTAGGATGGCTAGAATCAAAAACACAGGGAATAACAAGTATTGATGAAAACATAGAGAGACCAGAAAGTTCATACACTCCTGGTGGGAATGTAAAATGTTGTAGCCACTTTGGAAAGCAGTGTGGAGTTCCTTGAAGGATTTAACAGAGTTAGCATATGACCCAGCATTTCCACTCCTAGATGTATACCCAAGAGAATTAAAAATATGTCCACATTAAAACATGTACACAAATGTTTCCTGTGGTGTTATTCATAACAGCCAAAAAAGTGGAAAGAACTCAAATGTCCATCAACAGATTAATGAATAGACAAGATGTGGTCTATTCCTAAAATGGAGTATTTTTCACCCATAAAAAAGGAATGAAGTCCTGATAATGCTACAGCTTGAATCAACCTTGGCAACATTATGCCAGTCACAAAACACCACATGTCATCTCACTCCATGTATATGAAAGTCCACGATGGGCCAACGGATAGACAGTAGATCCGCAGGCAGTGAGGGCTGAGGGGCATGAAGGGATAGGGGATGATCATGAAAATGTGTAGTGTTCTTTTCTGAGGTGAGGAAGTGTTCTAAAAATGAGTGTGGTAATCATTGCATAGATCTGTAACTATGATAAAGACTGCTGAATTATGCACATTAAATGAACGAATTGTATGTTACGTGAATTTTATCTCAATAAAGCTGTTTTTAGAAAAAATGACTGAGAACTGAGGCACAGAGCCCAATTGCCCTTCCAGCTTCTGCCACCTGACTAGCTGTGTGATTGATTATACATGGAAGGACGTAGTAAATGCTCAGTTAACTGTGCCTTTCGCCTCTCTAACATGGCAGCCCAGGAGGGCCGGGCACTTCTCTGGAGCTGCATCAGTTAGGGTTGCCAGACGCCATCTGTTTGGTGCCTCCATGACTGAGTGACATGTCCAAGCACTACAGTCCTCGCTGCATCCTCTGCAGGCCTGGTGGGAAGCACTGCCGTGTCCCAGTGACATGGGGGACTGGAAGGGCATTTAAGTGGGAACAACATGAACAAATTTGTACTTGAAGACAGCTCCTCTGTCTGTAGAGTAGAGAATGAACTGCAGGGGAGAGAAAATGGAGCCAGAGAGGCCTTCATGGACATTGCTGCAATGGAAGTGACCTGAGTTTGGGCACGAGCCTTGGGGATGCAAAGCGGGACAGGCATTTCACTGGTGGAGACATTTCACAGGTGAGGCAGTAAGTCTTGGTAGCTGATTGGATAGGCTAGTGGGAAGACAGGGCTGGCTTTTGCTGAAATGAAGAGAGGATGCTTTGGGGCCACCTGGATATTGTGGCTCCTAGGGACACCTGGTCAATCTGCTAGATGTCGCTGAAAAATCAGACTACGTGAGGCCATCTAAGGCTGGAGCGGTGCATGTGGAGCAGGGTGAGGAGAAGCTGTCTCCTGATGGGAGGGGCTCCACCCATTCTGCTTCCATTCTGCGACCTCTTCACAGGTGGGTGCAGGGGATGGTGACGGAAAACAGGAGCATGCTATGGAAATGCCTTGCTTATCCACAGGGTTAGCGAGGGCAAGTGGGGTATGGTGTGATCACCTCCCAAGGTTCTGGGGTTCGTGGCACCTTCCCACCATGGACCAGGAGAACTGGAAGGCACTGCTGCCCAGAGAATGGCACAAGGGCTTTGGATGCATGGGCTTCAAGGTTGAGACCTGGAGCTGCCTCGTCTAAATGATGACATCTGGGCGAGTCACATAACTTCCCTGCATTTGGTTTACTCACCCACTGAGTGAGTATGATCGTTCTTTCTTTCTAGAAATGGGTAGTGTCATTACTTCCATTTTCCAGAGGAAGAAACTCAGGGACTAGGAGTCAAGTATCTTGTCCAAAGTCAGGCAGCTCACAAGTGGAAGAAATTCAATTTGGACACCAGTAGTCAGACTCTAGAGCTGTTCCCTTAACCACTACGCCACCCTGTCTCTTGATGAAGGGTAGCTGCATAAACCTGGCCATCTCAGCCAGTTCTCCTGGGTGTCTAACCTTCGACAAAGTCCACAAAGGACTAGGCTGAAGGGTTCTGTAAGATCAGTTAGACCTCATCTTATTTTAAGTAATTTTACAAATGCAGACTGTGAAGTTCAGAAAGGTTAAGCAACTTTCCCAGAGTCACACAGCAAGACAGCTAGACTCCTGTCTTCAACCCAACTCTGACTCCAGTTGCCTTCTCCTGCTCCCCTGGCCTGGCCTACAAAGGGTGCTTTTGCTGAGTCCTGTTAACCCTGTCCTTCCCAAATTCATACTCAGAGCCGTTGGGCCGGAGGGCCAGTGTTCTCTCTGGCGCTTCCCTGACTGATGTGCAATGCAGTTTTCTGTAGCTGCACATTGACGCTCTAGACAACAGCCTCACGTTTCAGAGGAGTCTGCATGTTACAGAAAAGGGCAGCAGGTGTTATTTGGGCTAAATTGACCTTGAAATTGATTTCTTTATTTTATGACTTACTGAGAGGAGATTAATACTTTTTTTTCCTGCAGTCTGAAACAATTTACATGGTAATAGAAGGCATAGTCAGTCAAATAAATTGCTGGAAGTGGTCGTGTTCCAAGGGAAAAAAAAATACGGAGCTTACTCACATTGATTTCTTTGCCCTGGGGAGAAGCAGAGATTTTAACATCTGGGAATAGCGAGCTAAATTTTATCTCTCATTTTAAAAGCAGAGGAACGAAGAGCTTAATCTGACATTTACACAGAATTTTCTAAGTTGGGGGAAAGAGGGAGCCTGAGTTCCTTGCTGAAGGTTAACTAGCATTTCCTCAGAAAGGCTCTGGGTAGTTTGATCTGGGGATGGCAGGTGGGGCTCAGATGACATTTTCAGAGGATGGGCCTTGGGAAGTTGTCTACTATGATGCCAGGCAGTGGCGGGGGGGGGGGGGGCGGGGACTGGTGAGGGCAGTGAGAAACTGGTGATATAAACTTGTACCCAGGTGCAGCTGGGGCTGCTGAGGAGTCACGTGAATAGAGACTCTGCTTCCAGATTCCTGGGCTTCGCCCCATGGCTGTCCTGTTCTGCCCAAGGACAGGCCTTGATTCCTGCTGGTGTGTCAGTGTGTGTGGATGGGTACTATTTCTGAGTGTGCTGGGCTGGATCCTGACACTGCATCTGGGCTCAGCAGGAAACTGTAGCGCTCGATTGGTACTGCCTGCAAGGAAGACAAAAAAGGCAGGGGTAGCTTGTATGCTACATACTTGAATTTCTGGGAAATTAAAGCCACTAATGCCAATATTTCTGCATTCAGACCATAAAGACAGGGTTTTTGTCCTTCAAAGAAATATCAAACCATTTGCCATGTTGCGTGAGCTAATTTTTTTTTTCAGAAAATGTTAAGAAATGAATTTCATATCCAAAAGGCTCTGCTAGTATTGCCATATGCCATTCCCTTACATTATTTTCTTTTTTTAATTTTTATTTTAATTGTTGATCTTGTACAGTTTTCTGTCTTTTACTCCCACCCCAGCCCACCACCCCAGCCCTCCCCACCTCCCTCCCATTTCCACCCCCATAGTTTTTGTCCATGTGTACTTTATACTTGTTCCTGTAAAGCCTTCCCCTTTTCCTCTGAAATTCCCTCCCCTCTCCCCTCTGGTGACTGTTACAACCACTATGGAAAACAGTATGGAATTTTCTAAGAAAACTAAAAATGGATCTACCTTTTGACCCAGCAATTCCATTGCTTGGATTATATTCTAAGAACCCTGAAACACCAATCCAAAAGAACCTATGCACCCCAATGTTCATAGCAGCACAATTTACAATAGCCAAGTGTTGGAAGCAACCTAGATGCCCATCAGTAAATGAATGGATCAAAAAACTGTGGTACATTTACACAATGAATACTATGCAGCAGAAAGAAAGAAGGAGCTCCTACCCTTGGCAACAGCATGGATGGAACTGGAGAGCATCATGCTAAGTGAAATAAGCCAGGCAGTGAAAGACAAATACCATATGATCTCACCTTTAACAGGAACCTAATCAACAAAACAAACAAACAAGCATAATATAACCAAAGACACTGAAATTGAGAACAGGCTGACAGTTACATTATTTTCTTTTCAAAATAAAATAAAAATTTTAAGGTAAAGTAAATATTTTTAATTGAAAAATGCATGCCCAGAGTACACAATTAAGAGTCAGAGGAGTAAAATGAGGTTTTTTTTTTAAAAAAAATGTATATTTATTTTTAGAGCCAGGGGAAGGGAGGGACAAAGAGAGGGAGAGAAACATTGATGAGCAAGACGAACATCCATCGGTTGCCTCTCGTACATCCCCAGCGGGGAAGCTGGCCTGCAACCCAGGCAGGTGCCTTGACTGGAAATCAAACTGGTGACCTTTCACTTTGTGGGATGATGCCCAACCCACTGAGTCACACTGGCCCGGGCTAAAATGAGTTTTTTTACTATCCCATCCTGCTCGGTCAGGTCCTCTCTCCAAAATCAGCCTTTTAAAAAAGCATTAAAAAAATCTCTCTTCTGAAGATTTCAAGGCATATGCTACAAATGCATATATTCTGAAAACAATCAACAGACTGTGGCATGCGAGGCATAGCACCCAGCATTTCGTTGTTTGTCTCTGTCATTTCATATTGAGCTGTTTTGTCATTTTACTGAGGGTATCTGGATGCACCCTAACTTATTTACATGAGTTCTGAGTAATGGAATATATGTTGTTCCCAATATTTTTAATAAAAAAAAAAATGCTTCAATGACTATCACTGGCATTGGTCTTTTTCCATATGTGCAGACATTCTATAGTAGAAATTCCAAAAAATGAAGTTGCTAGTTCAAATATTATCAACTTTTCCAATGTTGGCCAATGCATAATTCCACTGGGTGTAAGAATACATTTCTCTACATTCTTACCACCTCAATACTTTGCCTAACTTTCATCTTTGCCAGTCTCAGTAAAACAACACATCATCTTAGTTTGCATAAGTAGAGGATCCCTTAACAGACATTTGCATTGCCATTTCTTTTATGAATTGTCTGTATATTTCCTTGGCTTATTTTTTCCCTTTGATTCCCATCGATGTTTTTCTTATTGATTTGGGGGAGCTAATAAATGTGTAGGAAATTACCCTTTGTTCAATGAGTTACAGTTTCTTATCTTTTTTGTCTTATACTTTGTTTAAGGTTTTATTTTTCATGCAGAAAACATTATTATTCAAAATTTGAAATCATTTGATTTATGGGTTTTGGGTCATAATTAGAAAGGTCTTCATCAACACCACTCGGAGATGACAGGAATCTCCATGATTTCATTAAACGTCATGTCCTCTAACCGACCCACACATCAAGGAGTTGTTTTGATTGTCTGCTGTGGAAAATGCACTTTCATTGGGATGATGGAAATGTGTATCCCCTGGGATTGCCTGGGCCACGATCTGGCCTTGTGGGCTCCTCAGCCTGTCTTCTTTCTCTCGGCACCCATGTTCCTTAAGGAGCATCACGCCCCTTGGTTAGGGCACCGTAGGGTGCGGTGGGCCCCAGTAGCCTGGCAAACATTTACAGGGCTGACCGCAGCTATCTTGCACAGCCAGGGTCCCTGCAGGTTTTACTGGCTTCGTCCCTAGAAATCCACCTTCCCCCGATCCCCTCACCTTCTGTCAGGAGGCTTTATTTAGCCTTGGTCTTGGCTTTTTGTTAACCCAAAAGATAAACCCTTTAATGGTCATTTTTATGCAAGTGATGTCACATTCTAATGCCACCTACCATGGCACTCTGGGAGCTCACACTAGTTCATGACAAATCCCTAAAAGGGTGATAGGTGTAGGCTTCTCTTTGAGAGACATCATCTCCTATCCATTCCCCTCATCAAATCTGGCTTAGACCCTATGTGTTTCTTGCTGTTTTTAAGGTAAGAAGGGAAATGGCACAGGGGGGTTGGGCACAGAGCTGGTGCTTTGTTCAGAATAACACAGAGACTGTGCTAACAGGGTGGAGGGGGCGCACAATTCCAGGGCACAAAAAAGTCTAAAAGTGGCAGGAAGGGCAGAGAAGGTCTTCCAAGGAATGCAAACTGAGCTGAGCCATCTCTGTCTCCTAGGGAGGAAGGCTGCCTGTGTTCCTCCTAATTAACATGATATGGAAGTATGGCACAGTGAGGGACAGTCAGCTAAGTAGGAGAGCTGGCCTGTGGGACTGTAGGCTCAGGGATATGGGGAGCAGAAGCCCTCGGCTAGTGGGAAGAAAAGATTCAGAGCTTAGGTACTGTTGGCTCTTTTGAAGCAGGGGTAGCAACCCAGATGACTATAACATGCTCCAGTGTGCTGTGCTTCGAGAAGCAGACAAGGCATCAGAAGGAGAATATGATGACAATGATTCACATCCATCCATGAACATCTCGGTCCAAGCCCTGGCTGTACTGCGGCTCTTCTGAGTTATTTTGGCTGACTTCTCAGCCTCTTTGTGTTTCTCTATCTGTAAAATGGGGCTGAGATTGAGACCTCTTTCTTATATCCTTGCGAGGGTTAAAGAAGAAAATGTACAAGAGTACTGAGTACACAACATTACAGGCGCTCCATAACATGAGCTGTTGCTGGAGTGAAACAGCAGAAAGTCAACCCCAAACCCTGTGACAGGGCATTGGGTGTGGCTCTCTGAGAACCATCCATGCCCCCAGGCTGGGGTGCAGGGTCCACAGTCAGAGAAAAATCTAGACTAGTGCTGCCTAATAAGACGTCACAGGAGCCAAAGAGGCAATTTAAAATATTCTAGTAGCCACATTAAAAAGTAAAAGGAAATGGGTAAAATTAATTGTAACAATATATTTTGTTTTAAATATTCATAACATATTTATATATTTAAATAGAATAATACACTTCGTTTTTATATATTATTAAATATTATCATTCTAACATGTAATTGATATAAAAATATTAATGAGATATTAATATTAATGAGGTATTTTACATTCCTTTTTCTCCCATAGTGTCTTCAAAATCCAGTGTGTAATTTATACTTACAGCACATTTGACTGAGTTTGGACAAGCCGTACGTGGCCAGTGGCTGCCGTACGGAGCACTGGGCAGTGCAGGTCTAAGGTGTGTGGGGGAGAGGGGGAGTGAGAGAGAGCGCGCGCATGTGAGAGAGAGAGAGAATATATGAATGAATGAATGATGGCTAAAGGTAGCAAGAAACTCAGGGTTACTCCAAATTGAAACTGCTATTTTCTAAATGTGGGTTCTCCCACCTTTCTTTTCTTTTCTTTCTTTTTTTTTTTTTGCCAGGGCTGCAAATTTGAAAATTCAGCCCTCCTCTCCAGTGCCAGGAACAGTCCAGAAGACTCAGTAAGTAGAAGCATTTTGCTGACCAGATTAGATTTTGAAACTGCTTTTGCATCCTTTTCAGCCTCTTTGGTCTCCATCATCAATCACCAGGAGTGGTTTTTACCTGAAACCAATCTTGCTGGAGAAGTAACTGGGTTTGAGGGGAATCAAGGTTCCCAAGCACTCACAGAATTTCTATTAGAAAACACCTGGGGCCAATCTCGGCCCATGTGGTACATGATAGGAAAGCTGAGCACCTCCCTTTGAGAAAGGTCAGGTCATTTGGAAACAGATCTGGGGGAGCAGTGACTGGTGGCAGGGCCACCTCCTAGTTTCTTTATTTCTTGATGTGAGGATGGACCCCAAGGTGCTGGGAAATGGGAAGGAAGTTTAATGTCATTTGATTGTCCCCATGGTAAAGGCAGGGAGGGATGCTTAATGAGTGCTTTGGGGCCCTACATCATGGTGCTGGACTTGAGGTCATTAGGGCATATATGACTGTGGATGGTGCCAGATACGGACACCTGTGCCTTCTCCATCAGTCATTCAGGCAGAGCTGACAGCTGCTTAGATGCTCCCTGCACTGCTGTGTGGTCCGTTTGGAAAAGGCATGGTGTTTGTGTATTGCTGGTGGCTGTGTGATTATTTGAAGGGGCACATAGACTTTTGTTGTTGTTGTTTTGTAGTAACCATTATCTGTTTGGTTTTATGATCCTCTTTATGGCACGTGATCCTGGCTTTCTATTTATAATAGTAATGTGAAATTTCTTTTGAAAATATTTTAGTAAAAAAGGTGAGTGGAGCCCTGGCTGGTGTAGCTCAGTGGATTGAGCGCGGGCCTGCGAACCAGCGGATCGCGGTTCGATTCCCAGTCAGGGCACATGCCTGGGTTGCCAGGCTAGTTCCCGGCAGGGGACATACAAGAGGCAACCGCACATTGATGTTTCTCTCCCTCTCCTTCTCCCTCCCTTCCCCTCTGTCTAAAAAGTAAATAAATAAAATCCTTAAAAAAAAAAAAGGTGAGTGGATTTAAAGGAAAAAAAGAGTATGGAAGTAAGAGTTTGGAAATAATAATAATAATGTAGATATGACATTGTGATAGTAACAAGTGAGTGGCTGAGAGTAAATTCTTTTATCACAAGAAGGGTGCGTGGCCCTGAGCAGCGTCCACGTGTGCGCTCCATGTTTGGCGTGCTTCCCCGACTGTGTGCTCATTCTGTGCAGTTACATGGTGCAAACTGGACTCTCCAAGAACCTACCACTTGCCCTCTGCCTGTTCCCCCAAAATGATTTTTGAGGCAGGGTTTTGTAATAAATGAATTGCTGGATCACTTGAAAGAAGTGTTCATCTGTGATGCCAAGAGAAGGAGGCAGAAGAGAAAAGGTGATACATGACGATCGTACAACCAACTTTTTGGTTTCACTTTGAGGGTAAGTGTTCCACCTCTGTTCTCATTGAGTCCCCTCAATGACCACATTAGGTAAGTGCTGCTGCTATCTTCGTTTTGTGGGTGGGGAAACCAGAACTCCACTGAAGTAAAGTAATGTGTCCAAGGTCACACAGGCTGGACTCACCCTCTCATCCAATCTGTCACTGGAGAATGCTCTTGCAGCTTCACACCAATTCTGTGAAATAGCCTCTCCATTTGGTATATATGGAAATGATTAATGGATCGAGAAGGTGTACTAGTTATTATCTCTTGCCATGTCATTTACCCTGGACCTTAGTGGTTTAAAAGGACAAACATAATCCCACATTTTCTGTGGGTCAGGAATCTGGGAGTGGCTTAGATGGATGGTTCTGGCTCAAGGTCTCTTATGAGCAGGGGCTGCTGTCATCTGAAGCCTGACTGGGGCTATAGGATCCACTTCCAGGGTGGCTCACTTACAATGTTATTGTCAGATGGCCTCAGCTCTTCCCATGAGGGTGTCTCCATAAAGCTGCTTGAGTGTCCTAATGACATGGCTGGTCATATCCCCTAGAGTATGAAATCTAAAACAGAGGGAGAAGGAGAGGGAGAGAGAGGGAGAGAGAGAGAGAGAGAGAGAGAGAGAGAGAGAGAGAGAGAGAGAGAGAGGAAACCATGTTTTCATGACCTATCCTTAGAAGTCACATGCTGTCTCCTCTGCTGCATTCTATCCCTCATGCCAACCAGCCCCGATGAAATTGTAGTAGGGGTACCCAGAGGGTCATTCGGGCTGCTTTGGAGGCTGGCTACTGTACTTTTATAATCTTAAGATAACATACCTTGTCATTTCATACAAGAGTCTTATAGCTTCAAACCAAGTCTATGAAAAGAAAACAAAGATAACTAAAGCCATTTTGCATATGGAAAAATGAAGCCTGGAGCAGGAAAGTGACTCACCAGAGAGTCTTGAAGTTGGAGATGCATTGAACAAGGTTTTAAAGGGAAAATGGTTGGGAAGTGGGGAGAAAGCTTCCCCACCTTAAATACTATTGCCCACAATGGGACTCACAGTGGCTGAGATCTGTTCATTTTCCAGGAGCTTAGAAGAGTACCCCCTGGATTTTCAGCTTCCTTTGGATGAGTCAGGTTAGGTATTCCTGGTTCCCAGCATCGCCTCATTAAGGCTTATGGAGTTCTCTCTTACTGGAGGCGAAGGTTCTATTCTGCTTGTTTCCCCACTGGAGCCTACAGAATTTTAAGTTTCATTCTGTGAAGACCTGAGGACCCTAACCCTCTTCTTTTCCCCACTCCTGGCCCTCACAGTGCTGCTGCTGTGGGTCCTCCTGGCTGGAATCCAACTCCTACCCTAATGTTTCATAGATAGAAGCACTACTTTTTGTGCCCTCTGTTGATGGCAGCATATTGTGACCAACCATTCTGGATGGCCATTTCTCTCATGTGCTTGAAGCATAAAAGAAGTTCACTTTTTGATCCAGTAATCATATTTCTAGGTACTTATATACCTTAGAGATGATTGTGCACACGTGAAATGCTGTGTTTGTGTATTTTTTGAGGGGTGATTATGTTAACAAAAATAATAATAGGATATACTATCTATATCCATCAATAAGGAATTGCTTAAATAAATTCTGTGCATTCATGAAGTCCAATTCCAAGCTGCTGCTAGAATTTTTCGGTGAGGACTTCCATTTATTGACTTGGAAAGATGCTCATACTGTATTGTTGAGTGAGGAACACAGCATATATCATATGATTCCAATTATGTGCAATTACATTCATATATCACCCTTCCTTGGAATACAGAGAGAGATGTCAGAAAGGCAGATGGGAAATTAAGCTAAATTGGTGTGTTTTGCATTTTTTCTTTGAACTCTTCTGATTTTACTGTATTTTTAAATATGAGTTGTTATCTTGATAGTAACGATAATAATATTTGTAACGATTACTTACAAAATGAGTCCACGAGTTCTGGGCTGTTGACAGAGGTTTCTAGGACACCTGAGGGCATTTTGTTAAAGTTTCATTCTCAGTTGTTATAGCAATGCTGCAGTCCTTTTGGAGGAGTGAAAATGAGGCTTACAAGACTAAACTAGGGCCTGGAGACAGACTTTGGTCCTTGGCTACCCCAGGAGGCAAGATGCCTCAGGCCTTGGCACCTTGCCACCCCTTCTACACACTGCCAGCTCTGCAATTTCTGTTTCCCTTTTAGTAACTCCTCCAGGAAGGGTCCTTCCTTATATACCAGGTGCGACTCACTTGCATCCAGAATATGAACATAATATTAATAACGAGAGCTAGCATTATTAGGCATCTAGGAAGTATCTGGCATTGTGCACAGTATTTCAAATGCATGCTCTCGTTATGCCCTGGAGCAGCCCAATGAGGGATGAACTGTCCATCCCCCATTTTCACAGGTGAAGAAACAGGCACAGAGAAGAGTGACTTATTCAGAGTCTTACAGTTGATAGGTGGAGGATCTGGGACACAACCTGGATTAGACTGTTTCTTGAGCTGAGTTGAGCTGAGAGTAAGGCCACCTGGTTCTGTTCAGTGGCGCAAGGAACATTTCTGGGAATATGTTAGATGTGGGGTTGATTCTAGAGACAACAGGTAAGGGGAAAATCATATCTGGTCAGTTACCTGTTAAAGATCCCACTGGAAGATGCCAGGTTGGACACCAGCCTTTCTGCCCCTTGATGCACCCAAGACAGCCATGCTTTCCTTGAATATTAGAACAGATTGGAGTTTTTCTTAGGTACCAGAAGAAGAGGCTGTGTTGAAGTGAAATCCTGGATGCATGACATACCTGTCTTTAAATGTTGAGGTTATCTGTGGTTAGATAGTCACACGATGAGATGAGAGCCATTTGGGAAATGAGGCTGAAACTTGGAGATTCACACTCCGTTCTGGGGTTTGCTCTGGAGTGAATGTGTCCTAAACCAAATGGAAGTGACACTGCCCCAGCAAGAAGAACATTACTACCCTTATTTTTTCTCTTCCTCGATTATACTGGAGGCACAGTGCAGTTAAGTGGCAGAGCCCAAATTTCCGTTTTGCTCTGCCTCATTTCAGAGCCATATTTCATAACCTCTACACTTTACTGAGACAGAAATAGGCTGTATTCATTTTCTTTTGCTGAATAAAAATCACCTGAAACTTAGCTTAAAACAACACCCATTTATCACTCACGTGCAAGGCACTAGGCCCTCTGCTCAGTCTCTCATGAGGCTGCAATCAAGGCATCAGCAGGGCTGGGGTCTCACCTGGAGCTTGAGGTCCCCTTCTGAGCTCATTGGTTGTTGGAAGAATGCAGTTCCCTGTAGCTGTAGGACACAGGCCCTCTACTTCTCGAGGCTGCCTGAAGTTCCCTGCCACGTGCCCCCCTCACAGGCCTTTGCATCATGACTGCTTACTTCCTCAGGACAGCGGGAAGGTCTTTCCAGGGCATGCTTACCAGATGGTATCTTATGCATGCATGTTCTAACATGGTCATGAGAGTGGACAGAAGCAGGTCACAGGTCTTACCCGCATCCTAGAGGACAGGGTGATGCCTGGCATCAATACGGGTCTCTGCACCTCATATATTGTGCTATGGAAGTCCTGAGGTGAGTCTTTCTCCTTGTCTTGGAGCCAAGTGCACTGCTCCAGCATTTTTCCATCCAGCACCTTCCCTTCACGCCTCAGAAAAGGGCTCACAGCTCCCCTGGGAACAAGCCCCCCATCAGTGCTGGGCTGTCCAGCTGTCCCAACCTCCTACCATCTAGGGATCTTAACTTTCTTCTCATGTCAGTTCTGTAGGATGCTCCCTGCTTCAGCCTCAGCAGCATATGAATATTTAATGGAATGCTGCCACCTTTTGGAATTTGGCAAAAGTGATCCCTGTTGTTTAGAGGGATGGATGTGAAGCCTGCGGAAGAAAACGCGACCTGGTTCCAGACTATACACCCCCATGCATACACACTCACTCACCACTTTCTCATCCTTCATTTCTGCTGGGAATTGACTAAGGTCTGATGCCAGATTCTAAAAGAAAAATGAAAGGAACCATTTTTTTTTCCTTGGGGCAGGTTTGTTGGTCTTTTATGCCCTGGTTCATAATTACTGTGATTGCTGACAGGCCTGTGCCCTGATTTACACTCCAAGAGGCAGCAGAATGTATGAGCAGCAGCTTTGGTGTAGTGGGGGGAGGGTTCAGTCCCCATTCTGGCACCAGCTCTCTGAGGACTGCAGCTTCCTCATCTGGAAAATGAAGATCAACCAGGCTCTTCCAGCTCTCAGCGCCCTGACCTGTGATTTGAAGCCTGTAACCAGGAATGGGAAATAGGCAACGCAGCATTTAGAGGTGCCAATCAGGTAGGAATGGTGCTAAGGCCATTTCTGCCTTCAGCAGGAAAGAGTGGCATGATCGATTAGTAATGTCTACCTGGGCACAGGAGGGTGTGCAGACAGGTGCCATCCCAGTGCCGGGTGTCTCATGGAGACTCACAGCAGCTAACATGGAACTGCCTACTGGCCCCTCCTCTTCTATTACTTTTCTTCCTGTATATTCAAAGGCATTGCCATCCTCCATGTCCCCCCAGCATCCTTTGCGATTCCCTTTCCCACTCCCCGCCTGAAATCAGCAAAGCTTATCCATTCTCCCCTTGGCACATCCCTGGTGGTGCTCTGGTCTATGCTTTCATTATATAGATTCTGGATTATCTAACCAGCTCTAATCCGTCATCCACTCCAGCTTTTCCCTCTTCAGTTGACCCCCTTATTTGCTTGACCTGCCCCTCTCCTTTGTCCTTCCTTCATTAGCTGTGAGAGTAGAGTGCAAACTCCTCTGATTCCATGTTGGCATTTGGCCCTATCTTGCCACTTCCCCCACCCTGGTCCTTCTGTCTCCATGTGCCATATTCCCTGACTGTTGGCCCCTGCTCAGGTTAACCCTGAGCAAGGTTAACTCAGGTTGACCCTAATTTGAGTTAACCCCTCAAATCTAACTGTCCAGATTTCTAATCATCCATCAAGATCCATTGGAAAAGCCTTGTTCAAATATTCTTCTTAAATCCCTCTGGTTGCATTGAGTTTCCAATTCACTAGATGTCTTTAGCCCTCCATCCTCCCTTCCTCCCCTCCCCTCCTCATCTACCCCTTTCTCCAACCCTCTTGCCCTTAAACAAACTCTATTGTATTTCCTACTAAGAATTGGAACATAACAAGATGAGTAAGACCCAGATTCTCCCCTCAAAAAGCTTAAAGTCTATGAGGAAAGACACACACACAAAAAAAAGTGAGTAAAAAAGAAACCCATAACCAAGGCACAATCTAAGTGCTTCTTAGTGGAAGCAGAAGATAAAATTTGGTGGTGGTGCAAATAGGTGGTCAGAGAAGGCTTCATGGGGGAGGTGACACTTAGAATCTTTAAGGACAAGGGGGAGTTTTCACACTGATCATGAGGGGTGGAGGTCCTGGTAGAAGGAGAAACATGGGCATGGCTTAGATTCTGGAGGAGGAGATGTTGGAGGTGGGCAGGAGGAGCAGGTATGACCTGGTGCTCCATGGTGGGCAAGGAGTCAAGTTTATGCAGTGATTGGTGTGGGGCCACCGAAGGGTTTTAAGCTAGTGATTATCTTGATCCAATTTGCATTTTAGAATGATCTCCCTAGGGCCTGGCTTAGGAGACTGAGTGACTGGAGGAAGCCTTGGTTCCTCCCAGGCATTTCTCACTCTCACGCCCCACTGGAGCAGGCCTCTGGAGCAGAAGGGTCACCAGCCGACACCCAGGTTTCTCTGCACGCTCTGCTTCTCCTTGCTAATATGCCTTTCTATAGCGTCTGCTCAGCAGAAAACCAAGTGTGCGGACGAGATAACAGCATTAAGAGCAGAAGGACAAAGCTGATACTCGGGGCAGTGAGACATGGAGGCTTAAATTCTTTCCCTTCAAAGTGTTGCACATGGTTTTGGCCACGTGATCCTGATTAAAGCAAGCCAGGCTTGCCAGGATGAAATGCTAAGTGGCGCCTGAGACCTTGGGCACAGCAAGTGCACAGGTGTGCTGCCCTGATGAGCTTCCCTGCCATTTCTCCCCACTGCTTTCTGCCAGATAATGGGGGAAATCTTTTTAGTGATTTTACCAAATCCCTGAGGATGGCTGTGCCCACTGGAGACACGGGGATACTGACAGGTTTCCAATGTTAGCATCGAACTTTAGGTTGGGAAGGTCTTGTCTTCTCTCCATCTCCTGAGGGAGTGCTTAAAATACAGTGGATGCTCAATAAATGCTTGTTGCTGAAATGAATGAGGCAGTGGAAGAATCAGTCTTATTGATTTGGGGCACCCCAAAAGGCTCCCTCGTGCCTCTCCCCTGTCAATACTACCTCTTTCCAACTACCCTCCTGATTCTATCACCAGAGATTGATCTTGCTCATTCATGAACCTCGTATAAATGAGCTTCTTACAGTACACATGAATCTGCATTTTTTTTTCTCTCAGCAGCACCCCCAAGAGATTCAGCCAGGTTATTGCATGTGTGAGTAGTTCTACCTTAAATTGTTCAGTGGAATTTCATTGTGTCATTGTAATATAATTGATTTATCCATTCTCCCATTGATGAACATTTGCATTGTTTTAGGTCGGGGCTTTGTACACTCATTTACCTGTTGTTTGATGGACATATGCACCCATTTCTCTTCGGATTATACTGAGTGATGGGTTTGGTTACAGAGTACACATGTGTTTACTTTTAGTAGATACCACCCCAAAGTTTTCCAAAGTGGTTGTACAAAATTGTCCCTCCCAGCAGTGAAAATTAATGCCACTTGAATGAGCATATTGTGAATTGCCACAACACTCCAGAGGGGCAGCTCTGATTATCCTCACCTCCAATTCACAGCGGGGCACCCTGGGTTTCCACTAACTTCGTGAAGGCCACCAGCTAGTCAGTGATGGTGGGGGACTGAAGTAAGGACTCTGCTTCCAGAATGGCAGCAGGCCTTAGACTACCACAGCACATGGTGGTTTTAGAGCAGCTGGCTCTGCTGTAGGGATGCCAGTGTCTGGGAGCAACCATGTGATGGAGAGCAGTGTGGTGGAGTGGTTACATGCACAGCCCTGGCAATGTCTGCAGGCATTGACTCCCAGCTCTGCCACTTACGCCTTGTGGGAGCCTGGGCAAGCAGCCAGACTGCTCTGTGCCACACTTTTCATGTCTGTAAAGTGGAGTTAATAAATCAGGTTGTGGGAGGTTTAAATGAATTAATATAGGTAAAGGCTTAAGAGTGGCACTAGGAAGTGCAATCCTTATTACTATTATTTCAGCTGGGCCTAGTTTGAATGCTGGACTTTTCTCTGCTCTTAGGGACAGGGCTGCAATCTCAGCCAGCTCTGACTGTTGTCAGGCAGGCTGCATCATCCTCAGCCCTTTGCCTACCCTCTGAAGGTAGCTGACTTTCTTGATGAAATCTGGAATCTAATTTTGAGCCCTGATCATTGGTTTCACAAAGCCTGCTGGGGTGCAGTCCTGCCCATCCCTTCCAAAATGAGTCTCTGCTCTTTAGTGCCCCTAATAAGAAACGCAGTCTGTTTGCTCAAGGTTTTACCCTTTATAGAAATGGTCAGATTCCTTTCTCTCCCCCTCATCTCCATTCCACAAATCCATGCCAAATATTGATGTTTGATAACTACAAATATCACACATAGCTTTTAATCAAGAGAGTTGGAGGGAAGATAGGGGAGTAAATACGTCTCTGTAAGGTAGTTCAATATTCTCAGTAATGATTTTGCTAGGAAATAAAATGACTGGAGGGAGGGGAGAGGGCTCTGTGATGTGCATTGAAATGGGCAGGACCACCTGGAACATGCTGGACCATGCCTAGACCCTTGCTCCCAGCCTGAGGCTTAGATTTATGTTAGATGTTCATTACCTGGATCAGTAGATGTATCTCATTTTACAGAGAGAGGAGATGTATTTTAAATGGGAATTTCCAATATGCCATCAATCTATACTATTACCAGAAACACACTGAGGCAACTTCTGTCCTCCATCGCCTGTTTGAAACAGGAGAGGGATGTGAATGCCTGCCACCCCCATGCCAGAGAGAAGTCATCCAGGTGGAGGCCAAGCGGAGGTCATTCCGCAGGTTTCTGTCCACCAATGTTCTATTTTTCTCATGTGTGGACAATGGGCAGTATTATCCTGGAATATGGGCAGGTGTCAAACATTTAGAGATGTTTGGCCAAATGGACACAGGGCTACTCCAGGCCAGAGCTTGGCCAAACCAAGTGAGACCTCATGATTTGAATCTAAACCCTTGTTCCCAAGGCAGCCCCTGACAACTCACTGCAACCCCAGCACTGCCCCAGTTCCTGTGCAGTGTGGGAGCACAGCACGTTCTAATGGAGTGAGTGGGTGAATGAATGGATGGATGGGCCTGTGTCCCCACCAACATCATTGCTGCTGTCTTTTTGGTACTAACTTTGACTTTTCTTACCCTTCAGTAGCCTTTTGCTTTGTATTTTGATGTCCTCGACTTCTTCTAACTGATAAAAATAATCATTCTCAGAAACCAATGTCAGCAAAAAACAGAGATTCACTCACTCACTCATCCATCCATCTATCCACTCTCCCACCCACCGACTCATTCATTTACTCACCCTTCCATCCACCCAACATTGGTCACCAACCTCATACCAGGCACCACGTGGCTGCTAAGACTGTAGTGGTGAGCCAAGACTCACCTAAGCCTGCCTTCCTGGAGCCTACAAGGCAGTGGAAGAGACAGATTAAGCAGATAATTGCAGTAAAGAATATCTGTAGAGATCGGTGCTCAATAACGAGGAACACGGCTCTGAAACCTGGCCTAGACTGTGGGTACGTCTGGGCTTCCCCCAGTAGGGGACTCATGAGCTGAGCTCTCAAGAAGAGGTTCAGGATCAGGGCAAGGGCAGGGAAGAGAGTATTTCAGACAGAGAGGGCAATATGTGCAAAGGCCTTGAGGCCAGAGGGGTGTGGTTACTTCCGGGCACTGTCAGAGGTCAGCTAGAGTAACTGTATCCTAGATGAAGACAAAGGAATAATTGAAAGGACAGGGCCAGCCCACACAGGGATCCCAGGTCATAGGAGGACTAATGGTCTGTGTCCTACAGCAATGAAGGTCTTGAAAGGTTTTGCAGGAAGTGATCCTGTTTACATTTTATGAAGATCCCTCTGACTCCTTTGAGGGGCCTCAGCTGGAATGGGGGTAGGATCTGAGCCCACTGATGGAAAACAGCTGGTGGCATGGCAGTTGCTGGCCTCCTTCAGGCTTCAGCAGGACCTTTACTTGCCGTCCAGGTGGACTTCCCTTAAAAGTCTTGGAACACACTTATGCCCACAGATGCTTTGCATTTGTACAATTGAAGACAAATTTCCTAACACAGACCTTTCAGTTCTTGGCAGAGGGAGTGTAAAAAGACATTTCTGTATGTGGGCTGCAGCTCTACGCCACCCCACCTCACGCACACAGGAGTCTTCTGCTTGCCTTCATACCTGCCCAGCATGCTGATGGAGCCAGGTGAGAGCCCAGAATATGACTCCCAGAGGCTGAGGTTAAGTCATCTAAAAATAGGGTAGGGGGATGAAGGAGGCATGGCCCAAGGGGAATTTCCACTCCTAGATGTCTGCAAACTCATAGCAACACCAGAATGTGAGGTCCGGCCCCACGGACAGGGTCAGACTATTGCTGTAGGGGAGGAAGCCAGCCGGTAGCAGTGCCACACTGAGGCCATGTTCTCGGGGCCAGTTCTATCACTGAGCTGAGTACTTGACACTCAGGTGCTTCTTTGTGTGTCTCCAGGTTTGAATTATTGCCTTATCCTTATTTTACTCCTCAACCAAAGTGAATGGGGTCATTCCTGCAGCCAAGATCCAATGAATGGATTCCTGGATGGGCAGCAGGAAACTCTCCTCATTCTACGTTGTCTCCCATTCTCATTCTCCAGGGTCCTAGCTCCCCGCCACTTAACCTCTCAGACGGGCTCCAGGAGGGAGTGACAGATCCTGTAGGAGCCTTGAGAAGGAAGTCTAGCCTTTTTCTTTCTAAGACTGACTACCTCTTTTGGAAAACTATTGTGTGTCCTCACACTCACCAGGTCTGTTTTCTGTCTAATCTAATATTACCTCTTGGTTGGGAAGTGGGGCTTGAATAGGGGACCCTGTTCTGTTACATGCAACCTGGGATGTGCATTTTTCTTCCAACAGCTGGGACTGCAGATATTTTAAACCAGAAGAACAAAGCACATTTGGGCATAGGTGAAAAACAAACTTCATCTCCCTCCAGGTACCCCCCACAAGGGAGGGTGCAGGAGGGTTCTGGACACGTGGGGGGAATTTTCAGTGCACCTTCCATCTTTCTGGTTTTCCTCCCTGAGTCCTTGGGGATTTCATAAACATTATGTTGCTCAATTTCAGTTCAATGGCGTGGAGTTGTTCCAATGTGTTCTAATTACTCAGACATAAATGATTTCTGGTGCACTTTAAATGATTTCGGATGCACTTTTGTCTATCAGGCTGCTGATTTATAACTCCCTGGGACTTTGATGTTGTGCTTCATTGATTTCTTTAAAGGCTCTTCAGAGGTGTATTTATTATAGACGATACATTTCCCTCTTCATTTGCTCCATAATTCTGAAACACTCATTTTCCAGTTGTCAACACCCCACCCCTATCCCCTGCACTTCTGCTGTACCAATAACAAGAAGACACATTTATTGAGTGCTTACTGAATGCAAATCCAAGTATAGACACTATGGGTGAGTAATATCTACTCAAGAGATACCCAGATTTCTTCTAATGACATCCTAATCATTTAGACAAAAGGACAACACAAGCATATAGACTCGTGGGACACAACAAGGGAGAAAAAAACACAGAGAGGCCTTGGTGGGGGTGAGTTTGGTCCCTCAGCTGCAAAGGATACTTGGGAAAGAAGAGGGAGAAGAGAGGGGTGGGGTCAGAGCTTTGCGTCCAGATGTCTGCCATGTGGTCCATTTGACACAGCAGCTGGCTGTGGTGCTGGTGTGCTGGGAGTCCCAGCTTAGGCCCATTCTCATGGGTCTTGAGCTTGCTGCTTGATGTTCTTGAACCTTAGAGTTTTTCATCTGTAAAACTGACCATGCTCTCTCTTGTTGGTGAGCCACTGTGAACTGAGCACTTAGTACGGAGCACTTACTATGTGGATCGTGCCAGGCAGGGGCAAATCCAGGTTGTGTGGGACCTGAAGCTTAGTCACTATTGAAAGTGCGGGTCTTTAAGAAAAAAGAACCTCCAGCTATGAGTGTCTGGCTGGAATTCTGCTCCCTGGTGGAGCCCACTAGGGTCAGTGAGGGGTTGTCTTTTAAGCACTGGACTTGTTTTCCTTCCAAATTATTTATTCCATGAATGATGCCTGGTGTGTACAACAGATAAAAATGGAGCTTCTGTGATTGAGAATTCTTTCTTTTCCCCTGAGACTAAGCTCTGTGGTGTCTTCAGGAAACATGTTCTGTGACTGCTCTTGGGGTGGAGTAGGGATTTGAACTCAGCCCTCCTCCTCACTCCCCACTCAGGATGTTTCTTTGAGACCATCTCTAAGAAAGGCCTGTCTTGAGAGGGACAGTGTGGACCCACTTGATGGGCAGACCAGGGTGACGGTTCTTGTCATGACAGGCTGCTCTGCAGTCTGCTGGGCTGGCTTCAGGTGTCCATCAGTGACAGGGACCTTGGACTTTCATCCTGAGGTCAGAGCTTTAGTTTCCCTGCTGCTGAGAACCTGGGGGAGGGATGATGAGGAACACATGCCACCTAGTGACCATTTCCAGTAGCTGCCACTCCTGTCACTACCTCTGGGAGGAATCTTATCTCTGAGCAAGGAAGAATCAGGGAGATGCATGCTGGTCAGCAAGGTTCTTGGGCTGCTCTTTGAGAGGACAGGACTCAGATGAGCATCTTGTTGCATTAGAGCAAAGGTGACTGGGGTCAGATTTCCTGTGGTTCTTCCATGGGGGCTCTGCCACTGTGAATATGGGCTCCCGGAGAAGGGGCTGCCTCCCTGCCCCTGCCCTTCATCATCACCGTCCTCCCTCTCCTCTCTGTTTCTCCTTCCCTCCCTTTCTCCTCCTCACCTGTTCCCTCCCTTTCCCTTCTTCTGCGTCCTACCCAGTTCCCCTGCCTCTTCTCCTGTCCACTTCCCTGATCCCTGTTCTCTTGCTCCCAATCCTTCCCACCATGTCCAAACTTTCTGTGTCCAAGATCTGCTATACACACGTACTCAACAAATGGTTGGCAATTTTAAAAATTGAGGTATAAATCACATACCATAAAGTATAGATTCATGAATTAGTACGTATGTATTGCTCTGGAATACTCCAACTTAGATCAAGAAATAAAACATTTTCTTACCAGGAAGGATCCCTGTGCCCCTACCAGTAAGAACCATCCCCACCCTGAGACCCCACTACTCTACTCGTTCCCTCTTCAGATCAGTTTTGTCTGCTTTTGAGCTTCATATGAATAGAACCCTGAATTATTTTACTCAACACTATGTCCATGGGCATCATCCACATTGCAAATGATTGACAAATCTGAACTTGCTTGTAAAATTAATTGTCCCCACTTTGGACTTATTAGGTTGAGTTGAAGCCAGCTCAGGAGCCTGAGTGAATTGGGTTAGTTTCAGTTCTAGTGCTTTTGTTCCTCCTTACCTTTCATGTGGACCTGGCTGGGCCCCAGCACCAGCGTGTGTTGGGTCCATCGCTCATTGCTGCCAGGCAGGTTCCTGGGATCTGAAGAATCCTTTGTGCAGCGTGGGATGTTGGGTCACTGGTGGACACAGACTCCTCCCAGGTGTTTGCTCCTTGTGGTTTCAGGGAGTTCAGACTATTTAGAAGGCATCTGGCTTTCACCTCTGGGCAGAACATGTAGTCTAATATACAGAGTTGCTGTAGTTCATACTTCATATGCAATGGTGCCAGAGCCTTGTGAGGAAATTGACAGGTTTATGAGCCATCCCAAGGGGTCCCCTGTGAGGCCATATTTCTGAGGCTGTGTTTGTTCTTGGAAAACTGTGTTGGCTTCACTCTGTCCCCACTGAGGATTCTGGAGGGTGTCCAGTGACAGGCCTTCTGCAAGCACTCCCGCTGCAAGCACCAGGGCGAGACCACCACCCTGAGACAGATGGCCTAAATTCCTGGACGCAAGTGTCCCTGGAGGGACATGTTCAACACAAGATTAACAGGCTCTGGAGGGAGGCTCAGGGACCTGGGGTTTGTACTAGATTGCTTTGCTAGGTAAGCTCTGGATTTCATGACCTCATCTCTTGCCCTAACCCTGAGACTTCACTCACAATCCAAGTTGTTAACACGGAGAGATCTTATCCTGTTAGCCTTTCACCCAAGAGAAATTGGATTGAAAATCTTGCCAGACTGTCTTCGGACAGAGCTTTCCATCGGCTGTGAATGACCCTCCAACAGGGAGAGTTGCTTTCCTTTATACACCATTAGCAGGGGATGGAGGGGAGATGTCCCTCTCTACCTCACAGCTGTCAGAAACTCTTGGAGAGGAGTCACTATTGGGAGCTTGCTGCCTGACCCATGGCAGGGTGTGAGAAAGTCACTTTCCCTCTCTGTACCTTTCTATACCTGGAATCACTTCTGTTACATGTGCTTATCTCTTAACAGAGTCTCTGAAGACCTGGGCAAGTCAACTGAGGCCATGAGGTTTATGCCCTTCTCCAGGTACCCAGGGGCCTTAGGGAAGGGCACACCTACTCTGCTGTAGCTGTTATGTTTATTGTACTCATTCGGCTTTTTGTAAAATCTCTGTGCAGTGTGGTCAATTCCTGGGGTACAGGAATTCCTTAAACTTCACCAAAACCTGAACTTATGACAACCCCTGTGTTGGTGCCCACTCTCTCATTGGCTTGGTCTGCTCTCCTGGTCTAATAAAAAGTAGCAATGGCTCAATCTAGAAAACGATGCTCAGGGTCCATCTCTTTAGACAGCACAGACTTGGGAAGATCAAGTCGGATTTTATCCCACGGGAAGGCCTGGCAGTGGTGTGGGTGGGCCGTACTTCTCGCTGCATTCTACAGAGCACCTGCATGTCCTGAGCCGTTGCTGTAGCCCAGGCCGGTGCTGGGTGCTTTGTGTCCATTTCCGTTTGATCTCCCCTTACTCTTGGACCATGAGGACCAGAATCATCACCATTTTGTGGGCACAGAAAATAAACTGAGAGATCTGACATACCCCATCTGAATTCAGGTCTGTCTGATTTCTGAATATGTTTCCTTAACCACTTCACTGCATTGCCTCTCTGCAGGATGGTGACAGCTAACATCTACGGAGGACTTGGCCTTCTGAGAGCTATATTAGTTTGCTAGGGATGCCATGAAAAGTACCACAGACTGGGCGGCTTAAGCTGCAAAAACTTATTTTCTCACAGTGCAGGATGATAAAAGTCTGAGATCAAGGTGTCTGCGAGGCTGATTTCTTCTGAGGCCTCTCTCCTTGACTTGCACATGCCTGTCTTCTCCCTGTGTCATCAGTCACCTTCTCTCCATGCCTATGTGTCCAAATCTCCTCTGCCTACCAGAGTACCATTTGTATTGGGTTAGGGCCACCCTAAAAACCTTGTTTTAACTTAATTACCTCTTTAATGACACTATCTACAAATGCAGTCACCTTCTAAGGGACTGAGAGTGTTAGAACTTCAACAGGTGAATTTTGGAAGAACTCAAATCCAGCCCTTAACAAGTACTTTGCATGTATTTAATTCATTTAATCTTGACAAAAACTTGTGGACTAGATATCATTGTCAACCACACTGAATTGATGAGGAAACTGAGGCAGAGAGTATTTACATAGAAGAGGGCATATAGGCTTCAGCTGGGCTCAGTGCTGATTTGCCCTGTCCCAATGCTACATGCAAAGATTCTTATAGCCCATAGCTATCAGTGTGTCACAGGATGATTTAGGAAGAGAGGGATCTGACAAACACCAGATTGGAGAGTTTTCCCTCTAGGCTAAGGTCTTTCTCCAACCCCACTGAGAAAGATTTGGTCACTAACCTCAAAACTTCAGTGAGGCTATCATCTAGGTTACTGTATTAGCATTTTATGCAAATACATATGTATATACCCAGGTACATAGTAATGCACCTGAAAGTTCTAGTTGTAGTGCTTTTAGGGATCAGGTAAAAAAGGTGCACACCATTGACATGTCTGACAAGACTCAAAGCAGCTGCCAGGACCACTGGCCCGATGCGTCATGGGAGGGATGGATTTCCTGTAACATCTAAGACCTTGGCCACCTGTTGAAGGTTAAGATGGCCATCGGGAAACAGAGTTATCAGGTTATACCAAACTTTTCCAGAAGCATGTAGATCCCAATTTCTCATATTACTTTTTTATTCCTGAAAAGTATGTTCCTAAAAAAGCACTATATACAAAACAAGTCTTCCCCACCAAAGTTCAACTTTTCTGGTACACTGATTTCTTTTGGTGTCAACGTTTCACAGTGAGGGACTTCGGACTGAAGTTGAAGGATGACAATGCTCCTTCACAGTTTAGAAAGGCTTTTAAAAAACAGCTTTAATGAAATATAATCCATATATTATACAATTCACCCATTTAGTGTGTACAATTCATTTTTTTAGTATATTGTTGTATTTTTAGTATAACCATTTAGTATAATGGTTAGTATAGAGTTGTGTAATCATCACCACAATTTGCTCTAGAACATTTTTGTCACACCCAGAAAGAAATCGCACACAAAGTCTTTTGCAGACTATTTTATTTTATATCTATAGAATCCCATGAAGAAACCAGGGTGGACAGTTTCCACCCTATTTTATAGATGGGCAAGCAAAGGCTTAGAGAGTTTAGAGATTTGCAAAAGAAGCTTAGGGGATAATTTTAGGTCCTGTTAAACACCAGCAGGTGCCAGGGAGTTCCCCAAAACAAGGATTTGGAGTCTCTGAGTTCCCAGGGTTTCTTAAGCAAAGGCTTCTGTTCCTCAACCTCCACCTGGGAGGTACAAGGACAGTGCTGGAGACAGCCTGGGTAATGGACTCAGACTGCCAGCCACTCTCTGAAGAGCTATCTCTGCCATCATGCATGTGCATCAGGCAGGCTGGCTTGGACAGGGCCTGGGGCTTGCCTTGGGGGTCCTTCAGGGACCTCATACATTGAGTCCCAGGTGGCACTGCAGAGCGCTTATTGTGAGACCAAGAGACAGAGACAGAGGGAGGCTCTAGCAGAGGAGATGGGCTTTCTGATGACTTGGAGACCAAATGATAGGTTTATCTGGGGCCAAACAGCAAAATGCACAGAAATCTATGGGGGCCCCACCCTGACTTGGGGCAGTGTGACTGAGGGTGACTGTGCCAGAGAGCCTGGCATGAGAAAATATGGGAAGCCAGCTGCCAGGGACTATTGTGGATTATATTTAAAAATGGGGTTCCAGGATACTGCATAGAGTGCATAGAAATGGACCAAGCATTAGAATTATGCATCCAAACCATTCTTCCTTTCCTTACTAAAGGGCTCTTATTATCATTATTAACTAACCTCTACCAGAAGATAAACCCCACAGGGCAGGATGTTTTGTCAGTATCCCCATATCTAGAGCAGTTCCTGGACACCATGTGGGCTCAGGACGTGTTTGTGTACTGATGGAAGTGATGGTATTGCTGAGTAGTCCCCCTGTGTCAGGTGCCACTCTGCTTTGATCCTCACTGAAGTTCTCAGATGAGGAAACTGGCACAGAGAGGTCTAGGAACTGGCCATAGGTCACACAGCTCACCACTGGTCTGGCTGGGATTTGAACTTGAGCAGTTCCAAACCTAACCACTGTGCAGTCCTTCCTAACCAGCCAAATTGTAAAGAATGGTTTGGATTTACTTTGTAATTTCTCATGTCCTCCAGTTTATTCTCTGGCCAAAAATGACTCAGTTAATAAATCTGATTTATTCACCACTGGCACAGCAGGCTCTGCTCTCATGGAGTCACAGTGTAACAGGAAGAGAAAAGACAAAATCTGTAGCTGAGCCCAGATATCTAAGACCTTGTGTTAGCTTGGCAGCCAGAACAATGAATCACAGGCTGGGTGGATTATCAACAGAAATTCAGATTTTCACAGTCCCGGAGGCTGGAAGTCTGAACTCAAGGTGTCAGCAGGGTTGATTCCTTCTGAGGACTCGCTCCTTGGCTTGCAGATGCCCTCTTCTCACTGTGCCCTCACAGTGTCTTTCCTCTGAGCATGTCTGCTTCCTATTCTCCTCTTCTAATAAGGACACCAGTCACATTGGATTAGGGACCAAATGAATGACTCATTTTATCTTAATTACCTCTTTAAAGATATCTCTTTACAATACAAATACAATAACATTACAAAGTACTGGAGGTTAGGACTTCAACCTATGAATTTTGGGGTGACAGAATTCAGCCCATAACAGACCCTAACTACAAAGTATCCTACTTCTAACCCCTCCACATTGTTTCTGCCGTTAGCCCCTTGCCCCTCCCATGACAGTCAGATGTAAATGTTAACATGAACTGCCTCGTATTCACTAGTTTAAAACAGCTGGTTATAGCAAATGCTTAGATGGAAATGAATTTTCTTATTTTCTTGTGGTGGATCTTGTGAGTGGAACAGAGGTTTAAATAAGAGTTGTTTTTGTTTTTTAAAGAACTCAGATATCCTGCCTTTTTTCAGCTCCCTTCTGAGCACGTTTGAGCAATTGTTTTATTTTCCATAATAAAGAATTTTACTTAATTGGATCTCATTTCTCTTCTCCCCTTAACAACCAACTGTCTACATTTCTGTTGGGATTGAAAACCCCAATTAGTTCAGATAAATCAGCTTCCTTTAAAATTATGATCTTGGAGGAAATAATGATCTAACTTACTTTTTGTTAATTACTTTTAGGTGAATTAGACATCCCAGCTTTGCCGTACCTGATTTCCTCAGAAGTATTTAAGCCCTCAAATCTATTTAAACCTTTTCTTTTACTCAAATTAAGAAGCTTAAAAATTGCGTTATTAGAAATAATTTAGTTTTTTAAAGTTCAGCTTCATGTCTGTGAAATATGCCATTGGTACTTTAATAGGTGTTGCATTGAATCTGTAGATTGCTTTGGGAAGTATGAACATTTTGATGATGTTAATTCTTCCGATCCATGAACACGGTATGTGTTTCCATTTGTTTGTGTCTTCCTTGATTTCTTTATTCAGTGTTGTGTAGTTTTCTGCATACAGGTCTTTTACCTCCTTGGTTAGGTTTATTCCTAGGTATTTTATTTTTCTTTTTGCTATATTGAATGGGATTTTTTTTCTTGATTTCTGCTTCTGTTGTTTCATTGTTGGTATACAAAAATGCCTTTGATTTCTGGATATTGACTTTGTATCCGGCTGTTTGGCCAAATTCATTTATTAGGTCGAGCAGTTTTTTGGCCGAGTCTATAGGATTTTCTACGTATACTATCATGTCATCTGCAAAAAATGATAGTTTTGTTTCCTCCTTTGCAATTTGTTTTTTTTCTTTTTTAAAATATATTTTATTGATTATGCTATTACAGTTGTCCCATTTCTCCCCCATCATTCCCCTCCACCCTGCACACCCTCTCCCACCCACATTCCCCCCTTTAGTTCATGTCCATGTGTCATAAGTTCTTTAGCTTCTACATTTCCCATACTATTCTTGCCCTGCCCCGTCTATTTTCTACCCACTATCTATGCTACTCATTCTCTGTACCTTTTCCCCCTCTCTCCTCCTCCCCCGCCCCTGTTGCTAACCCTCCATGTGATCTCCATTTCTGTGGTTCTGTTCCTGTTCTAGTTGTTGGCTTAGTTTGCTTTTGTTTTAGGTGTGGTTCTTAATGGTTGTGAGTTTGCTGTCTTTTCACTGTCATATTTTTTATCTTCTTTTTCTTCGGTAAGTCCCTTTAACATTTCATATAATAAGGGCTTGGTGATGATGAACTCCTTCAACTTGACCTTATCTGAGAAGCACTTTATCTGTCCATCCATTCTAAATGACAGCTTTGCTGGATAGAGCAATTTTGAATGTAGGTCCCTGCTTTTCAAGATTTCAAATATTTCTTTCCAGCCCCTTCTTGCCTGTAAGGTTTCTTTTGAGAAATCAGCTGACAGTCTGATGGGAACTCCCTTGTAGGTGACTGTCCCCTTATCCCTTGCTGCTTCTAGAATTCTCTCCTTCATTTTAATCTTGGCTAATGTAATTCTGATGTGCCTTGGTGTGTTCCTTCTTGGGTCCAACTTCTTTGGGACTCTCTGAGCTTCCTGGACATCCTGGTAGTCTATTTCCTTTGCCAGATTGGGGAAGTTCTCCTTTATTATTTGTTCAAATAAGTTTTCCACTTGTTGCTTTTCTTCTTCCCCTTCTGTGACCCCTATAATTCGGATGTTGGGATGTTTAACGATGTCCTGGAGGTTCCTAAGCCTCTCCTCATTGTTTTGAATTCTTGTTTCTTCCTCGTTTTCTGTTTGGTTGTTAGTTTCTTCCTTCTGGTCCACTCCATTGATTTGAGTCCCAGTTTTCCTTCCATCTCTATCAGTTCCCCATGCATCTTCCTTCATTTCACGTATTGTAGCCTGCATTTTTTTCATCTAGTTTGTGAGCAAAATCAACCAATTCTGTGAGCATCTTGATGACCAGTGCTTTGAACTGTGCATCTGATAGGTTGGCTGTCTCTTCACTGCTTAGAGGAATTGGCTCTGGGGCTTTTATTTGTTTTCCGGTTTGAGCCATTTTTGGTGGGTTTTTTTTTTTGGTTTGTTTGTTTTGTTTTGGTTTTAGTCTGGTTGCAGTTATTACGTATTAGGGGTGGAGCCTTAGGTGTTCCTCAGGGCGGGGCAGCCCAGTTGCCTGGTTGTGACACTGTATGTGGGGGCGGGGTCTGAGAGGGAACAATAGCGCCTGCTCCGCTCTCTCCTGGACTCCGGCCCTTTCCGCTGCTTCCCCTTCACCTGGATTATCTGGGCACGCTCGCGTGCTCTTATGTAGTGAGGAGTGGAGCCTCTGGCACTCCCCAGTGTGGGACAGCTCAATCGCTGGGTTGTGACGCTGTATGTGGGGGTGGGGTCTGAGAGGGAACAATGGCACCTGCTCCGCTCTCTCCTGGATTCAGTCCCTTCCGCCACTTCCCCTCTGCCTGGACTGTCTGCGTGCGCGAATGTGGGACCACCTGGTCAGCCAGCCGCCTTGTGTGGCCTCACTGGTTCTGCACAGTTGCCCCCCTGTGCCCCGGGACCGCCAGCTGCCGCCTGTGCACCTGGGAACTGCCAGCTGCTGCTGCTTGCGTTCCTGGGTCTGCACCTCCACTTTCTCCTGCTGAGACTCTGCCCCTCTTACTGGTCTGGATGAATGGTTGTTGGACTTCCGTACAGTTCAATTTTCTATAAGTTCTGGTTGTTTTCTTGTTTCTAAATATTTGTTGTCCTTAATTTTGGTTGTGAGAGGAGGCACAGTGTGTCCGCCTATGCCTCCATCTTGGCCGGAAGTCCTCCTTTGCAATTTGGATGCCTTTTATTTCATTTTCTTGTCTAATCGCTGTGGCTAAGACTTTCAATACTATATTGAATAGAAGTGGTGAAAGTGGACAACCTTGTCTTGTTCCTGATCTTAGTGGAAAAGATTTTAGTTTTTGCCCGTTGAGTATGATGCTGCCTACAGGTTTCTCATATATGGCCTTTATTATGTTGAGGAATGCTCCCTCTATTCCCACTTTGCTGAGTGGTTTTATCATAAATGGGTGCTGTACCTTATTGAATGCTTTTTCCGCATCTATTGATATGATCATGTGATTTTTGTCTTTGCTTTTGTTTATGTGATGAATTACATTTACTGATTTGAGAATGTTGAACCATCCTTGCATCCCTGGGATGAATCCCACTTGGTCATGGTGTATGATCTTTTTAATGTATTGTTGGACGCAGTTTGCCAATATTTTGTTGAGAATTTTAGCATCTGTGTTCATCAGCTATATTGGCCTGAAGTTCTCCTTCTTTGTTGTGTCTTTATCTGGCATAAAAACAGGCATGTGGACCAGTGGAATAGAACAGAGAGCCCAGAAATAAACTCAAGTCTCCATAGTGAATTAATATTTGACAAAGGGGGCAGCAACATAAAATGGAGTAAAAATAGCCTCTTCAACAAGTGGTGTTGGGAGAACTAGACAGCTACATGCAAGAAAATGAAACTCGAGCACCAACTTACACCATACACAAAAATAAATTCAAGGTGGATAAAAGATTTAAACATAAGCCATAACACCACTAAAGTCCTAGAGGAGAACATAGGCAGGAAAATCTCAGATATTCCACGCAGCAACATTTTTACGGATATGTCCCCCTAAAGCAAGGGACATAAAGGAAAGAATAAACAAATGGGATCTTATCAAAATAAAAAGCTTCTGTATGGCCAAGGAAAACAGTATTAAAATAAAAAGAGAGCCGACTGTTTGGGAAAGCATATTTGCCAATGATACCTCAGATAAGGGTTTAATCTCCAAAATATATAAAGAACTTACATGACTGCACTCCAAGAAGACAAGCAACCCCATTAAAAAATGGGCAAAGGACTTGGACAGACACTTCTCCAAGGAGGACATACAGAGGATCCAGATACACATGAAAAGATGCTCGATATCTCTAGCTATCAGAGAGATGCAAATTAAAACCACAATGAGATACCACTTGACACCAGTCAGAGTGGCCCTCATAAACAAAGCAACAAACAACAAGTATTGGAGAGGTTGTGGAGAAAAGGGACCCTAGTGCACTGTTGGTGGGAGTGTAGACTGGTACAACCACTATGGAAAACAGTATGGAATTTTCTAAAAAAAAACTAAAAATGGATCTACCTTTGACCCAGCAATTCCACTGCTAGGACTATATTCTAAGAACCCTGAAACATCAATCCAAAAGAACCTATACACCCCTATGTTCATAGCAGCACAATTTACAATAGCCAAGTGTTGGAAACAACCTAGATGCCCGTCAGTAAATGAATGGATCAAAAAACTGTGGTACATTTACACAATGAAATTCTATGCAGCAGAAAGAAAGAAGGAGCTCCTACCCTTTGCAACAGCATGGATGGAGCTGGAGAGCATCATGCTAAGCGAAATAAGCCAGGCAGTGGGGGACAAATACCATATGATCTCACCTTTAACAGGAACCTAATCAAGAAAACAAACAAACAAGCATAATATAACCAAATACATTGAAATTGAGAACAGGCTGAAAGTCACCAGAGGGGAGAGGGGAGAGAATTTCAGGGGAAAAGGGGAAGGGTTTAGAGCAACAAGTATAAAGGACACATGGACAAAAACTATGGGGGGTGGAAATGGGAGGGAGGTGGGGGGGGGAAAGATGTGCTACCAAAAAAAAAAAAAAGTTCAGCTTCATGTCTCTGTAATTTTAAATAATTTGAGCTGAAAATGATTCTATCATATCCCATGTAGTAGCACCAAATTACCATTTTCCCTTCAAAATTTTCTCATATTACTGGTGTGTCAGACTTAGTGAACAAATAAATAGAGAGGTAATAAAAAAGATAATCGATCAGGTAGGAGAGTAAAATGAAAAAATTGGGTACCCCACAGAGGAGAATTATGCCTTTATAGTGATCATGGTATGTATCTCTAAGAAAAAAATCAATTAAAGGGCAGAATATGATATAGCTTTGAGTACAAAGCAACAGAGATAAAAATGAATAATTTTATTTATACAAAAGTTCAAAATCTTTAGGAGTGAAGTAACAAGCTTATAAATAAGAATGTTATTAAGAAGGCAATTAATATTCTATAAGAGGTACACATAATTAAAACTTGTGAAAAGTGGCCAAAGCAGTACATAGAGGCATTCTCATAGCTTTAGGGTTTACTGTGTCTTCTGTCATCTGAGAGAGAAAATTCATACAGTTTGAATACTGAGTAAGAGTGATGGTCTTTTCACTCCTGGCATCCTTATCCTAATCAGCCAGAACTTCATACAGTTAGTCTTTAAGTGCTTGTGACAGTTCAGTATCTGACACTGGGTAGCTGCCTTCGTATCAGACAATCTATTGAGAAATATAGATTTCTAATCTATTGAGAAATTCAGCTCAGTGTCTGAATTAGTGATCTGGGGGGGATAAAGGAACTCAACAATCGAAGTTTCTCTCTATCATGCAAATGGTGATCCTGTAATGCCATTTCTTGTAGACCAAATTTTCTTCTTTCTATTTTCTTCTTTATTCTTGCTCTTTATTGACCCTTCTGGATTGCAGACACATTCTTCATTGGTAAACAAACCAGGAGGAGCTCCTGAATTCTGGGGATAAAGGAACCATTGGAATAGTTCAGGTTCCTAGGATATGGGCTGGGGAAGGGACACTTTAGGTCAGCTAAGTAGTATTTAACTCTAGGAACGATCCCAAGTCTGAGTTCTGAAGTCTCCTGGTGTTATTGTTCTGTCTTAATCCACAGTGAGAGTGGAGACACTCCAACAACTTTCAGGTGAGAGTGGAGACACTCCAAGAATTTCAGCTTTGACAGCTGGGATCAGTGATGGAGGAAACCTTGCTATTATGGTCCTAGATAGCCAGCCAGAGCTGGCAGAGCAGTCTCTGGTTTCTCACCTGCCAAGTTCCGACTAGGACATTCCATATCCCCAAGAAATGCCAAATATGAGCAGTCTATTGCTAAAGGGAGGTCCCACAGGATTCATGTTCATACTTTGTCAAAATGCCTGTTCTCTGTGTGCTGTAATGAGTCCCGTGGCATCTGACCAGTTAGTGCTAAGCTAAGGCAGATCATGCACAAAGGAGTCTTGCAGCTTTGTATGGACAGCAAGGTATGGCTGATGCCAAGTATCATTAGAGTAAACTGTGTGATCGAATGTCTTTTTAATGATGCTATTTGGCCCCAAGCACCAATGATAGAGTGAACAAATGCACTGGAGCAGCAATTAGCACTAAAGAGAAAAGACAAACTGGTGCTCCAAAGGGAACACACTACTTCACTCTTCATTCTCCAATCATAACATATTGAGGGTGCAAGGCTAGAAGACTCAGACTTGGGATAAGGGGTCCCCTCAGGACCTGAATTCAACCCAAAAGTGATACTGGAAGATCCTCTCTCTATCCCCAATTCTCAGATTTTCAGTATGTACCAAGGTGATGTTCAATATTTAATAACCCATAGGGCTTGGATGCCAATCAATCTGAATTGATGCAGCAACTAAACAGAACAGATGCAGCTATAAAGCCTGTACAGCTGTGCCATGGTGAACCAGAGGATGAATAGTGGTACCATACCCTCTATTGTATCTTTAAGACTGTCTAAAAATTCTCAGACAGTCCCCACAGACTCAAAGCCACTGCACAAAGAGAGATGCTTGGGTGATATAAGCCCTGGAAAGACTCAGTAGCAAGAGAAAATGGGACCAATGTCAGAACAAAGACTGAGAAACTGGTCCAGCTGAGGGCCAAGGCCACAGCTGCTCTACTTGTTCATGCAAACTATCTTGCCCTTGGCACCTGCCTGGAGCCCTGGTATGACAATGGTCCCCAGAGGCTTTCTTTTTTTATGATGTTGTAGGGAGGATTCAATGAGCTAATGCTTATCTAGCACTTAACTCTTAGCAGTTCTCAGTGCTTGGTAACTCTTCTTACCTGGTTGGGGATAGGATTGCTCTCTGTTCTGGAGGTACTCCTTGCAGGCCAGTGAAGATGCATCCCAGGACCCTCTGATTTCTCCTATCCATCTCTATCATCTCTCAGAGTCAGTTGCAGCTCAGGGGCTCAGGGGTGTGTTGCCTTCTGAAGGAGAAGAACATGAGGAGGAGGCACAGGGACTTTAGACATTGCTTCCCACCTTCTGATTAATAATTTTCATGTTCACAGAAGTTTTCCAGGCTCTGTTCACAGATCACAGGAGGACCTTCAGAGCATTGATGGGTGACTTGCTCCATATTCTTCATGGAAAATACTGGGGTCTTCAATTGTCCCTCATTGGCCAGCATTTCCCAGTGACAAACCCAATTCTTATTCCTTTTTCCGTTGTGAGGAATGACATGGGTTTGTCACTCAAACCTAGACAGAATCTGGAGGGCTGGTCCATAAGTCTCGCCTGTGACTTTAATTATTGGAATAAAGACAACAAGGGAGATAGTGCATATAGTTTCAGAGAGGAAAGACTTGAGCTTTAAGTTTGTTAGGTTGCTGATGTTTAACAACCAAATATGGTTTTTGAATGGTTTCTGAAGTTTTCTCCATCTATTACAAAACAGTTACAGAATAGCAACAGTTGACATTTAACAGGGGGAAAGTAGGGTGGTGAAGTTATTTCCCTTGGAAAGGTCACACTTGCATCTGGAGGTTGTCCATGACATATGGCCAAACCAGTTTCCAAAACTGTGACTGTAGACACTTGGAGGTGCTGACATCAATGTTTGAAAAAAAAAAAGTTTAAAAGAAAGAAGAAAAGAAAGCCCAACTGGTCATTCACTGGGTGTCAGAATTTGCTCTGATGAAGATGATGATGATGATGATTCATATTGCTGGTTAGACTCTGAGGCTCTTTCCAATTCCTCCATTTGCATTTAAAAGTTTATCTTCTATGCACGATTGCAGGTTTTACCTTACTTCTGTTATTTAGAACACACTATTGTGTGTATTGCTTTTATGTTTCCCACTCCCTAGGGTATGGCTACTTATGGTTTCCCTTCTTTTTTCCCATTCTTTGTACCTAGTATGGGGCTTATTGAATATTTCTTGAATAAAATAAATGTTCAGCATTTATTTCAAGGAATAAATGGTATGAAAGGAAATTGACTGTTGTCTGGATGAACTATTCTCTTGAAGAGCTAGCATTTTGCCAAAGACATCTCCAAGTTCAGGGTCATTTCCTGGGATGGACGCCAAGGTGGCCCGCCAGGGCCTAGTCAAAGAAGATATGGCACACAGGTGAAATGACATTGTCCTGCAGCAAAGAAGGGCTAAGCCACCACATATTTGCACTCTGCAAGCTTCTGTCCAGAGATCTCAAAGTGGAATTGGATGCCTGAGATTTCTTTTCCAATACCACTTAAGTTAGGGAGTCGGGGCGGGGGGCATGTAGATGACAGAGGGAGGGCCATGCTGTGTGTACCCAGCAGTCTCTTCATAAAGGACACAGAATGTAGATCAGCCACTTCGCATGGCACCTGTCACATGTACACAGTCAATACATTTTTATCATCATCGCTATTACTGTTAATTTGTATTAGGGAAGACATTCCAAGACAACAAACTAGCCGTGGTCTGGTGTATGAGAGCAGGGATAGATCTGGGAATTGGACCTGCTGGGTTCATATTCCATATCCCTAACTATGTCCCTGGGGCAAGTGATTCTACCCCTTTGAGCTGTTTCCTGGTCACTATTTCTTTACCCCCCTGTGAGATGGAGAGATTTATTATCTCCCCTATGTTTTATGGTGAGGGTCACATTAAACAGATGAAAAGTGCCTTAGCATAGTAACAACTTGGTAAATGAGAGCCATGGATTTTGTTACTGTTGTTGTCATATTGTTATTATTGTTTTATTCAGTAAGGCAAAGGCTTTGGTGCCTTTTAGAAAAAGTTGAATTTTGATGTTGTATGTAATATCAGTGGTGATTCATCCAGAAATAATAGTCACCTCCAGTCTCTTCCCACAAGCCACCTAATCCTGCCTGTGTTTACTTTGTCTTCTGCTTTCAGGACTTGTAAGGAGACAGTGGGAGGGGTGATGATTGTAAGCACCATAATAGTGGTTTAGTGAGCACTTGCTACGAGGCAGATGCTGTACTAACATGTGACAGACGATCTGGAATTAGCCCTCACTTCATCACTGCGAGGTAGGTACTGCTATATTCCTTGAACAGATGAGGAAATTGAAGTAACTTTCTCAAACATGCCTAGGAAAACACAGGGTTAGAAAACCAACCCAGTTCACCTGCTTCTAGGGCCTGTGGTCTTAACAACAACTGTACTGGTGTAAATTAAAATATCTGGAAACTACCATTCCTCTCTCTGAAGCCACACAGTTGTGGTTTCTTTTCTAATCCTAAAGCCTAGCTAGATGCACTCTCTTTTATTTTAAGTTTCAACTTTTCTTCTACTTTCAATTTTAATTTTAAGATATTTTGTTGTTTATTTTGTTGCTATTACAGTTGTCCCACTTTCCCCCTCTTCATCCCCTCTACCCAGCCCACCCCCCACTTCCATAATCGGTCCCCTCACCATTATCCATGTCCATGGGTTCTTCATGTGTGTTCTTTGACTAATCCCTCCACCTTACTTCAGTCAGTCCCCCCCGCCCCCGCTCCCCTCTTATGGCTGTCAGTCTATCCCCTGATTCTATGCCTCTGGTTCTAAAGAAGGAAGGAATTCCTACCTTTTGCAACAGCATGGATGGAACTGGAGACTAATATGCTAAGTGAGATAAGCCAGTCAGTGAAAGACAAATACCGTATGATCTCACTTATGAGAGGAATCTAGATGCACTCTTTTTTTAAAAAAATATATTTTATTGATTATGCTATTACAGTTGTCCCATTTCCCCCCCATCATTCCCCCTATCCTTGATGGCAGAGTCTTTACCATTAGCAAACTCTCCATGAGTGTTCCCTTTACTGCCACCTAGAGGCTTGAACCTAAATAAGTGATTCAGTTTTCGTGCAGTCTCTGAGGTCCAATTTTCAAATGACCCTCCTTCTTTGCTTTTCAGCCAGTTGACATTCTGGGTTATTTTATGCTAGTGTTGCCTGCTAGCTACTGATTCAGTTTAAGCAAGGTCTTAAATTTTGTTCTTACAGCAATTTTTTGACTATTTTATTCCACTTCTGTCCTTAATATTTTATAAAGAATAGAAAAGGGGCAGATTAAAATGCTCATACGAGTGATAAAAATCAGGAATCCCAAATACAATTGAGACAAAAACACAGACCATTTAGCTTTAATTGGCTGCTTTCTAGATTTAAACTAATTATTTTAAATTGCAAAGGGAAAAACAAAACTGAAGAACTTGTACAAAGTAATGATATATACTTGATATATATATGTATGTATATATAAATGTATATATATATCATTTATATAGTAATGATATATAAATTATATATATATATACATCTTTTCTGTTACTTAGTGCAAGTCAGGATGTTTCCAATGACAGCAACTACTCCAAATTGTTTAAGCCAAGGGGAATTTATCAGCTGGCACAGTTGAGAGGGATCCTGGGTCATCTAGAGAGTGAAGGAAGAAGTGTAGCAACCAGGGAGTTGGAGTAGAGAGCCAGGAGTCAGGGACCCTGTGCTCTCTCCATCTAGCTTTCATTTCTGATTGGCTTCATTTAGCAGACAAACTCTGTCCAGATGGCATAGATGGTAGGGAAACTATTCACCAGCTCCTGGCTTTATAACCGCATATTTAGTAACGACAAAAGAAAGAGAATCTTCTACTCATAGCATTTATATGTCAATCCCAGGATGGATTCTGATTGGCTGTCCTTGGCCAACCTCCCCTCCCATCCCCCATCCATCCTTGTGTCCAGGTGAAGAGAGTTAACATGATTGGTTAGGACTGGATCACATGATTATTCATGTAATCAGGAAGGCCCAGTGTCTGCTACTGCAAGAAGGGAAATGGAGGAAATATATGTCAGGCAGCCCAAACAACAACCATCATAGTTCATCACTGAACCATACCCCCTCCCCATCTTTCTTTGATATTTTACTTTTGACTTTGCACGGCTTTACCACATTTAAAAGAAAAGGGCTGATTGTATCAGTGGTCAGCCATCTGATAGAATGTCAAGCTATTCAGCTGTATCAACCTCACCACATAAATTGAATATAATTTACATTCTGTACAAGGATCATACAAATATTTTGGCATGGTGGGAATTTGGATCCTTCTAGCCCACCCTTCTTTCTGAATATGTTTCCCTAGGCAGCAGAGTAGCAGCATCTGCTTTGAACACCTGGTGGCCTCTATCCCTCAAGGAGTTAAGCTGAAAGCTAAGGAGAATGAAAATAGGGCCAAGGACTGGAGGGACTTTGTCGAGTAGAATTTTCTGGTTTTGAGTGACAAATGTGTTGAGATGTGAAGGAGAGAAATAAGTATCCCATACAGATTTATTTTTCATGTAAATAAGTGTTTTAGCTTCAAACTTTCTGGCATCTTATTATGCAGGTGATCTAGTCATTGACATGCATACAATTTGCATATCCCCCATTCTTTGCCAAAAATGCAGAGACTGTAACTTGGCCAAATTTCACATTCTGGGTACACAAACAGATGGCCATCTTGGGTGCATTTGTAAATACTGAAGGCTACATCCAACCTGAGTAGGACATGGGCCCTGCTGATTTGTAGCATTAGGCTTTTCTAGAGGATTCTATCCTATTTGATTGCTAGCATGTAGCCCATTTCTCATGTCATAGATACTTCAACCAGGAATGTCTGGGACTAGGTATGGAGGGGTAATATTAAAAATATTTAGGACTTCCGGCCAAGATGGAGGTGTAGGTGAACACACTGTGCCTCCTCTCACAACCAAAATTAAGGACAACAAATATTTAGAAACAAGAAAACAACCAGAACTGATAGAAAATTGAACTGTACATAAGTCCAACAACCATTCATCCAGACCGGTAAGAGGTGGAGTTGCAGCAGGAAAAAGTGGAGGTGCGGACCCGGGAACGCAGGCAGCAGCAGCTGGCAGTTCCCAGGTGCACAGGCAGCAGCTAGTGGACCTTGGGCACGGGGTGGCAACTGTGCAGACCCAGTGAGGCCGCACAAGGTGGCTGACTGACCAGGTGGTCCCACATTCACACGTGCAGAAGGTGCAGACGAAGGGGAAGCAGCGGAAGGGACTGGAATCCAGGAGAGAGCAGAGTAGGCACCATTGTTCCCTCTCAGACCCCGCCCCCACATACACCGTCACAACTCAGCAACTGGGCTGCCCTGCACTGGAGAACACCTAAGGTTCCACCCCTCACTACATAACAGCTGCAACCAGACCCCACCCCCGCAAAAAAAAAAAAAAAAAAAAAAAAAGGCTCAAACTGGAGAACAAATCAAAGCTCCAGAGCAAATTCATCTAAGCAACGAAGAGATAGCCAACCTATCAGATGTATAGTTCAAAGCCCTGGTGATCAGGATGTTCACAGAATTGGTTGATTTTGCTCACAAATTAGATGAACAAATGAAGGCTACAATAAGTGAAATGAAGGAAAATGCACAGGGAACCAACAGAGATGGGAGGAAAACTGGGACACAAATCAATGGAGTGGACCAGAAGGAAGAAACAAACAACCAAACAGAAAACAAGGAAGAAACAAGAATTCAAAAAAAAATGAGAGGCTTAGGAACCTCTGGGACATCTTTAGACATCCCAACATCTGAATTATAGGGGTCCCAGAAGGGAAGAAGAAGAGCAACAAGTGGAAAACTTATTTGAAGAAATAACAAAGGAGAACTTCCCCAATCTGGCAAAGGAAATAGACTTCCAGGAAGTCCAGGAAGCTCAGAGAGTCCCAAAGAAGTTGGACCCAAGGAGGAACACACCAAGGCACATCATAACTACATTAGCCAAGATTAAAATGAAGGAGAGAATTCTAGAAGCAGCAAGGGATAAGGGCACAGTCACCTACAAAGGAGTTCCCATCAGACTGTCAGCTGATTTCTCAAAAGAGACCTTCCAGGCAAGAAGGGGCTGGAAAGAAATATTTGAAGTTTTGAAAGGCAGGGACCTACATCCAAGATTGCTCTATCCAGCAAAGCTATCATTTAGAATGGAAGGGAAGATAAAGTGCTTCTCAGATAAGGTCAAGTTCAAGGAGTTCATCATCACCAAGCCCTTATTATATGAAATGTTAAAGGGACTTATCTAAGAAAAAGAAGATAAAAATATGACAGTGAAAAGACAGCAAACTCACAGCTATTAACAACCACACCTAAAACAAAAGCAAACTAAGCCAACAACTAGAACGGGAATAGAACCACAGAAATGAAGATCAAATGGAGGGTTAGCAACAGGGGAATGAGAGGAGGAGAGAGGGGGAAAAGGTACAGAGAACAAGTAGCATAGATGGTAGGTAGAAAATAGACAGGGGTAAGGTAAGAATAGTGTGGGAAATGTAGAAGCTAAAGAACTTATGACACATGAACATGAACTAAAGGGGGGGAATGTGGGTGGGAGGGGGTGTGCAGGGTGGAGGGGAATGATGGGGGAGAAATGGGACAACTGTAATAGCATAATGAATAAAATATATGTAAAAAAAGAAAACAAAATTTAACAACCAATCAAGTATGGACACCAGAGATCAGAATGAATGCTGGCCAAAGTGCTAGAATAGGATCTTAGGATCTTCATAGTGCCAGATATTGCTGGGTCATAGAGAGGTTGGGAGGGTGATCCCAGGGCCATTCAGCAAGGTCAAGGCAGCCATTGTTCACTAACCAGTACGGCAAGATGTCAGTGAAATACCAAGAGGTCTCGTCACCAGGGTGCACAGGGCTGACAACCAATGTTTGTAGGCATGCAGGCATATGGAACTAGTGGAGTTCTTGGTAGACTTGAGCTCATACCCTGGTAGAGCCACCTAAGGAGCCCTGGGCAGTGGACCAGGTGTGACATCAAGGCTGCCCTCCAGAGATACTCCTGCTTGTTTTATTTTCAAATGGGAATTTGATCAGGACTGGACTTTGGTTTCTCTCAGACCTAGGAAGTAAACATTTCTCATTCTCAAAACCCACAAATTAATCATTTTTGCAAATCAGAGCTGAGTTCTGAGCCTCTGACCAGGAGGCCTGAGCCTGCTGGCCTTGGGAGCCTGGCTTTGCCAGAGTGTGCTGCTAATGCATATGCATTTGCTCTTCTGGTGGGCGCTGGGGCCTGCAGGCTTTGAGGGGTGATGCTCTGCTCACTAATCATAATGCAATATCAGTGTTTTCTGCAAATCCCCTTATTATCTCTGCATCATTAGCAGTTTCTGAGCTTGTCTACAACTAATTTCACAGTGAATCTTATTTCTACCCAATATTTTAAATAAGCTATCATGCTGGGCAGCATGACATGCACTGAGAAAGAAGCAAATCAACCTAAAACAGGCTTTCGAACAGCCTCTGACAATTAAGCTTTGTATCCTAATTCAGGGTGGGGTATGTGGCAAATTTCTAGAACAGCCCCTGCCTCCAACCCCAATTTATTTAGTCATACCTTCATAGTTAGGAAAGTGATCTCGAGTCAGGTTTCTAGGGGTCTCATGGCTGCTCTGCTACTTCCTATAGGTGACCCTTATGAAATAATGTCTCTGAGCTTCAGATGATAAAATAAAATCTGCTCATAGGGTTGTCTGGGCTTAATGAGCAAATGTTTAAAATGTGCTTAATGTAACCTACTTAGTGTATTGAGTATCTAGTGTGTGCTCTACAAATATAGTTTTTTTAAAAAAAATTATTTTTCATTCATTTATGAACTATTTAAGGAGAGACCCCTTTGTGCAAGGCACAATGCAAGGCAGTAGCATCGTTTGGCCACTTTCTATTTCTGGTTAATCCATTAATTCACTAAGAAAGGTGATGGGGAAGAATCCTGAGGGTGGAGTGAGATTCACACATCCAAGCAGCAATAAGAGAACTCATGTACCCATGATGAAGATTTTCTGTCCCTGGCCCAGCAGTAAGGACTGAGAAAAGCTGGGTTTATAGTCACTCTGGACTCCAGAGACTTTTCCTACCCCTTCACAATGGCCAGCTGCTGTCCTCTGGGGGACATGCTGCCATTCTTTGGCTGAACACCACACCTCTTTGGGAAATCACCTATGAGCCCAGTTTTCTGAAATATGTCCACTTGAAATCATTTGATAGAATGATAGAATTCCATGGCTAATATATCCTTTGGGTAGAATGGGCAATCCCCTAACTTCCATCTCACCCCAGGCCCCCATATGGAAGCTTCTATTCTAAATAACTGAAGTCAACAAGGACTTAATGATAGCAAATGTTACAGAGGTTAATCATTCCTATATACAGTGCTAAGTGTGATTCCTTTGGTTATTTGATGCCCACTATGGCCCTATGGAGGGGTGCAATTTTTACTACCATTTTATAGGTAAAGAGGGTGGGGTGTGGAGAGGTACTGCAACTTGTCCCCACTACCCAGGTACAGATGGACGAGCCTAGAGCCTAATGCAAACATTCTGATTCTATCACCACTGGCCTATCCCACCCCATGGCATGGTTATTTCTAAGATGCTAAGGGCTATTTGATCAAGGTGATTTATAAGCAAACAACCCAGGTATAAGGGTGGCTGCCTGGTGAATAGTCATCCTGACTTTGTAGGCTGGGGTTTGCAGGGGATTCCATTTCATCCTCCCTCACCTTTGCCTGCTGCTGCCTGGAATAATCTCCTTGCCTGCCACATGCCCTGGTCTTCTCAATAAACATAGTGCTTCTCTGGAAGTGATCCAGAATGGTGTGTTTGAGATCTAAAAGAGATATGGGAAAGCAGGATTGTAGAAGTGGAATTATGTCCCCCCCTCCCATTAATATTTGATATTAATAATTTTTTAATTTCTTGTAGATTCTAGATGGGGAAGATTAGAATGGAAAAAAAGAAAGGAATAGATTTTCCATTTACTGTCTGTTGCATGGATACTGGCTTTCTATGGTATAAAGTTTCAGCAGAACACTGGGCTGGTGTCAGAGGCATCTGAGGAAGGTAAAAGAGCAGATTAGGTTCTGGGTCGAGTGGGCTCAGGGAAAGCAGGAAGGGAAGATACTTTGGTACTTGTGGTTCTTCTATACCACATCCTTCCTCTGTGAAAAACTCCTACACATCCTGTAAAACCCAACCCAAATGGCTATCCTTGAATCCTACAGAAAATGTCATTTCGTTCTATAGTAGGTCATTGTAGGAGGAAGTAATAGCATACTTGCTTAGAAGAATTTGACCTTCTAAGATTGCTCAGCCAATTCTTATCTCATATTCCCACCTCCCTTCCCTTCCCTCCCACCTCTCTTTATCTCAATCTGTGAGATTCCGATATCTCTAGGCTAGGGGCTGAGTACTGTTTGTATGTAATTCTGAGGCAGAATGGGCTTTCTCTACCCACTTGGTCCTTTCCTTGGCTTCCTATCACAGAAGTATTCTAGAACTGTGCATGTGCATATTTGTGCATGTGTGTGCAGAAATGCCCTTATTAAGTGTACAATTGTGCTAACAAAAAAAACTGCACAAAGGCCAGAACTTCAAATATCTAAGCTATTATTCACACAAGTATGACCTTATGGATGTGTTTTACCCATAGATATATTTTATTTGCTTACAGAATTGGTAAAATTTTGTATTTACTTGTCATTGTTTCAAAACCAGGAGGTTTAACAAGAGTCTTAATTCATAGCTTCTCTTGGGAAATCAGAGGATCTGGTAACACTGAGTCTATTATCCCAACATGACACTAATCAACTGGAATTAAGTAGCCACTGCTCCTTTAGAAAGAGCACAAACTGTTTGCTGCAGTCCCCGCCACTCCACATTGCCTCCCTAACATCAAGCATCAGGGTCAGTTTTCATTTATCATCAGTCTTATGCTGTGGTCTTTCTCTAGCTGGCCTGCTTCACTCATGCATGTGACCTGTCAAGCTGTAGTTATTGAGGCAGGAGCCTGATTGGGACTTAAGTGGGAACAGATGACTATATTTACTGGCGTGTTTGGCAAAACGTAGGCATGGTCTTCAAACCCCTGGGCTGATGTCATTCTGTTCTCCTTGTTATGATTGTCAACTCATTCATGGATCTTTAAAGTCATACAGTATTTGATTAGAAGCTGTTTTCTGCTAAAGTAAGAAACATTTTGCTAACCAGACAAACTAAGCATCTCCTTTACTCATTTCTGCAAAGAGTTTTGCTTCCCATTCACTAGTGTTTACTGGGAATTTGCCTAATATTTTCCATGATACTAGGGTCACATCTGATGGCAATTATGTGGTCAATCCTTGGTGTGTGCACACCCCAGAGAAGTAGGAAGAATATAAAGGGGGCTTCTGTAGCAGCCAGTGAGCAGAAGTGGCCACTTCCCAGGTATGGGGCCCATTCCTGGGCATTGAGCTGGACAGCATCACTCTCTGAAGAATCTGCAGAAATGAAAGGGGTTGCTTTTTATTAATCTCAAGCTATCATAAATCAGGAGTGAGCAATTATTTAATCATATACACGCACAAGTGCACATGTACATGTGTACATACATGTCCACACATGTGCTGCACACATATACAAGCACAAACTGTGTACCAGTTATGAGATGGGCTCTGTTCCAAGTGCTGAAAATATGGTGGGGGGTGGGGAGAAAGACAAAGTCTCTGATTTTATGGAGAGTAAATTCTAGCAAGGAAAGACAGGTAATAAGCTAAATAAACAAGCAGAGATATGGTAAGTGCTATGAAGAACAGTAAAGTGAGGTGGGGAGGAAGAGTCACAAGAGGCCTTTTTGGATAATGGTGAGGAAGGCTTCTTCAGAGAGGGCAATTACGTAGGTCTTTCCTCAGGGCAGCTGTACCACATTGCAAACTGGAGTTGGGCCACAGGAGCACCCCATGGAGGTAGTCTATGCAATGGCTTGGGGAAGCAGATATGGGCAGAGAGCAGAGCCAAAGCAAGTGTCTCGAGACCGGGGCATGCTTACATTTTTGAGGAATAGCAAGGAGGCAGGTGACATAGAGTGAGGGAGTGGACTTGTTACCCAGGGGTGGTCAAGAGTCAGTTAAAGATCAGCACATCTCAAAAATGAGCACACAAATCACATGGGGATTTGGCTAAGATGCACATTCTGGTCCAGTAGGTATGAAGTGGGACTCCTGATTCTGCATTCCCAATGAGCTCCCAAGTGATGCTCAGGCTACTGGTGCCTGGACCACACTTTGAAGATCAAGGCTGGGGGCCATGATCCAGGCTTAGGAGCAGCCACTGAAGGGTCATGAACTGGTAGTTTATTCTGCCTGGCTAAAGAATTATTCACTATGGAGTCCAAGTGCTCATCAAATCAGTCCATGAGGGAGCATTTTTGATCCCTTCACTGCCCAAGCAAGCAAAGGGAAGCTGCTGGGAGAGATAAGGAAAGCTTTATTTGTGTAGCTACTTGAACTTGGGGCTATTTATAGTCGATGAATATCTGTCTTTAAGCAGCTGTGTGAATTATCTGAAATACATGAAAGCAATACATTTGAGATCAAAATCCTAATTCCAGACCTTTCCAGGTTGATACATCTTGAAAGAGGGCGGTTTGGTGACATTGTTGAACATTAATTAGGTAACACTTGTGCAGGACTGGGAGGATGAAAAGCCTTCCCCGTGTAAGTGCTTGGGAGCGTGGCTGTGAAATGGTGCAATCTGGGGCTGGGATTGAAATGAAAATTTCACATAAGCAAGTGCTCATCCCCATCAGGTGCGGTGATTAGAGATTGTGCGAGTATGAATGTGCCCGGTGCCCCCCTTCCCCAGCAGCACAGCCTCAAGTTCTCCCTGAATAGAAACCAGCATGCAGATGAATGGGGAATTTACTAGAGGTAATTACAGAAGGAGGGAGGGAGGCCCCATTTGTTCCCTGCAGGGGAGGGGTCCTTCTTTGTCCTTGTCACCAACAAAGGACTGTTTCCCCTGATGGTGCTATTGCAGCCTTTGTTCTTACCCAGGACTTAGTGAAGAGAATGTACAAGAGGGAAGGTGCTTCCTGGTGCCATATGTGGCCCCTGGAAGGGGTCTTTATTCAAAAGCACAGGCTCCTGGCCCATCTCACCTGATCTCACCCCTGGGCCCTCCAGTTCTTCATTTTCATTTCCTGCCAGAGTTTCCAATCCCAAGAGCCATGCGAGTAGTAGTCTGGGGTGGGGGATGGGTTCCTGTGCTGCCCTGTGAAGTTCCTCCTTCGATGTGAGACCCACTTCAACGGTGCTCCTAACTTGAAGCTCCCTAATGCCCCCGGCAGGGAGTCCACCACCCACTCTGAGAGGGTCCTCTTGGCGGCTTGGCAGGAAGGGGAAAGGTTCTGTCTTCACATCAATGTTCTATCTGTTCCCTGCTCCCAGGTCATGTGGCATGGGGAAGAGCTCTGTGTTACTTCTAAAAACAAAACAAAACAAAACAAAACAATATCAGGATCAGGATAGGAAGGAAACTTGCTTAAAGTTCTGTGGCATATGTGTGGGGGAGCCCTGCTGCTAACCTATGCACTTCTCTTCATAAAAATGACTTCTCTCCTGGCCACTTTTGGTCACCTTTCTGTCAGGGCACTGTTGACCTCTGCTCATTTCACTGGGCACTGGAGAAGGTGGCTGGGCTTTGTGCTCCAATGTTTGCTTCTCAATGACTCCATGCATGTGGGCTTGGTCTCATTTCCCCGTTGGAACACCAGCTGACTTCCTAGAAGCACCAAATAGGGTGGCTCTGCCTGGAGTTGTAGAAATACCATGTATGTGACTTCACAAACTTAGCCTAAAACATCCAGAAGTAAACACCACATCTATTGGGGCAGAGAATACTTCTTGGTTTATTGTTGTCAAACACTGATGAATCAAAGCAAGATTTTTAAGTACAATGTCCCCCGATAGCACTTAAATTATAAATTGACGTCTCAGTGTTTGTCTTACCCACAGCCTCAGTCTACTCAGGTGTAGGTAATGGAACCCTGTATGTTTTATTGATTCTTTTACTGATTTGAGACTTCGCAATCCACTGATGCTTGTGGCAGAACCTTCCCACGAGTGTCCCTGATTCACAAGTTAAACTGATAATGTGCCAGGCATGAGAATGGATTCACCTGGAACTAAGCTCAGCTTGCACAAACATAAACAATATGAATAAAAATTAACTTAAAAATCTTTTCTCCCTCCTTCACAATGACATTATACCAATGGGCCCACTTAATTTCTTACATTTGTACCTTTTCAAAAAGGCCTGCTGTTTTACGATGTCAAATGTGACCTTTACAACAAAACGTGCAAGCTGCATTGTACACAGAGGACTCTTCGAAGCTAGTAATTTTCATGATGCAAATTTCAGAGCAGAATGAACCCATTAACCAAATTAGCAATTCATAAAAGCAAAAGTTCATGGTCAGGAAACAATAGTGTCTTTTCATAAGGTATAATTTTAGCCCATTGTAGAGTTAAAGTGTGTTTTCCCCCTTAAAAAAAAGTAAATTAGAGTGCTAATTAAATAGTTTAAAGCTATATATGAAAAAGAATGCAGTTGATGTGCAGAAAAGTGAATTAGTGATTCACAAGAAGCCGAAGATCCTTGAAAAGGGCACAGTAATCTTATCCCATGTGAATGAGTGATTTGGCCATTGTGGGGAGGAAATACCCATGGTGGTGGTGGTGGCAGAGGAAGGGAGAATCTGGTAAAGCTCTTGGGCTGCAGGCTGAGGTTGGATTGTATACAGTGCAGGAAAAGCTTCATCTTGTACCCCACCACTACACATGGGGCAGCCTCAAGGGATATGAGCCAGGGAGTCAGCCCAAGATACTCATATTTTTAGGGACTCTGCCAGTTTTTCAGCAGGAAGGGTTGGGATACATGACACTGGCAGTGTTTCTCTCCATGTTGTCAATGTTTTAAAATTTTTATTGAGAGAGAGAGAGAGAGAGAGAGAGAGAGAGAGAGAGAGAGAGGCATCGATTTGTTGTTCCACTTATTTATGCATTCGTTGGCTATTTTTTGTATGTTCCCTGACCTGGGATCAAACCTGTAACCTTGGCATATTGGGGACAATACTCTAACCAACTGAGCTACCCAGCCAAGGCAAGACTGACAATGTTTCTGATCCTTCATCTTTTTAGCCCAAAATTGGGGGGTATAAAATATTATGCATTCCACATCCTCATTCTGATCATAAACTGAACTCAAGCATGTGAAAGTCTTTGTTCTTAAGTACGTTTAAGGTCCCACTATGTGTTTATACCACATTTTGTTTATGCACTCATCAGCTGATGGACAATTGGATTATTTCTACCTTTTGGTTATTATGAATAATGCTGCTTTGAATATTCATGTACATGTCTTTGTGTGAATACCTGTTTTCCGTGGTTTGGTGTACATACCTAGGAAGAATGAAGTACTAATATATGCCCCTACATGAGTGAAACTTAGAAACATTATGCTGAATAAAAGAGCCCAGATATAAAAGGTCACATATTATATGATTCCATTTGTGTGAAATGTCCAGAATAGGCAAATCTATAGAGACAGAAAGTAGATTAGTGTTTACCAGGGGCTGGAGGGTTGGGAAGAAGGAGTGACTGCTTAATGGTATGAGGTGTTTTTTTTTTTTTCAAGATGATGAAAATGTTTTGGAATTAAATAGAGGTAATGCTTGCACAGTACGCAAGACACTAAATGCCACCATATTGTTCACTTTAAAATGGTTTATATTATGTTTAGGTAAAATTTCATGTTATGTGATTTTTACCTCAATTGAAAAAAAGCCCCATGTAAGTTGGAACAGGCTATACAAGTTGGCCTATTCATCTGTTGTGAACTTTTTGGGGACCAATTCCATATTTGCTTTTTTTGAAATCCCTGGTTCTCAGCAACTGGTAGGCTCTTGGTGAATAACACCAACCACAACAATGGTTAACTTGCATTAAGTACATGTGACATGCTGGACCCTGGACCAGTCCCTTTACAAAAGTTAGGAGGTGGAATTTGTTCTCCTAGTCCTGAGGGGCTTTGTTCAGTAAGAGAGGAGCATGTAGGGGTGGGGGTGGGGAAAGGGGGAACTGCTATACTAGAGGGCCACAGGAGGTGGCATGGCATGGAGGAAGGGCTTGCCAGGCACCAGGGTAATGGTGGAAAGACAGCGCAGAGGAGAGAGCAGTGGCGTGGCACTGCAGAGAGGCTCTGAGCAGAGGATGCAGGTGTAGATGTTGTTCCCACGTAACACACTGTGTAAACCTGTGCTCCCCTTCCAAGGAACACTTCATTGCTCTGAAATGCTTATGGGCTGTGTGTGTGTGTGTGTGTGTGTGTGTGTGTGTGTGTGTGTGTTTAATGCAACAGTGGGCAGAATCAGCCCTCAAGGCAGCCCAATTATATTTGGGTTACACATGCACCGTTTCATTGAATATGATACCTGGGTTTATAAAAACAGTGGGGTATAGGAAGGTTAGGTCATTCACCCAGGTTCATACAGCTTATAATGCATGAGTAGGATATAATTATGTTATACTACCTCAGATGAAAGTGGATTTCAGAAATACCAGGAGGCCCCTTTTACTCTTAAATGTGTCTGTAGTTACCACAATTAAATACGATTCTTTGGTTCCATGTCATTTCTTCATCTGTGAAAAATGAGTACTATTGTCTACTGTGCAGGGTTTATGTGAAGTTAACAGAGGTAGATTGTTGAAAGCTCATGGCACACAGTAGGCAGTCAGCAAGTGTTAGCCCTTTTTCCCTGACACCTCTCCCTCTTCTCTCCTCACCCACCCCTACTTCTCCTGTAGGGGGAAGAAGGAAAGAAGAGTGAAAAAATAGATTCCAGAAAGAGCAGTTTCTCTGGTTATTAGGATGAGAAGGGCTATACTATGGTTCAGCAACAAAACCTAAATGCCCAGGTTCAAGACCGCATCCTGCCCCTACTCAGCTACAGAGCCTGGAACAAGTGGCCTGGCTTCTTTGATCCTCAGTTTCCACACCTAGGCAATATGTTCAGGTGCATTTGAGAACCAAAAAAGAAAATGAATGCAAATGCCTCAGAAAACACCAAAGTACTATGTATATGTGGCACCCTATACTAGAAGAGGAGAGAATAGTGTGAACTGGAGGGTTTCATGTAGGCCAGTGGTCATTGAGGGTGATTTTTGCCCCCCAGAGGACACTTGGCAATGTCTGGAGGCATTTTGTCTGGTTGCCACAACTGTGGGTGAGACGTCACTGACGTCTAGTGGGTAGAGAACAGGGTTGCTGCTAAACATCCTACAGTGCACAGGACAGCCTTCCACAGTAAAGAATTATTCTGCCAAAAATGTCAGCAGTGCTGAGGTTGAGAAACCTAGAAGGAAGAAAATAATACATGGAGATTTGGGCAGGACAGGAAACCACTGAAGACGTAGAAATAGCTTTTCTTTTGCCTGCACCACCTTTTTTGCACATAAAAATCAGATGTAGTTTAAAGGTACATAAAAGTACAGATGATGTAAAAAAGAAAAATGAGGGGGAATGACTATGTTCTCACCACCCAAAATTGTCTGTCTTTCCTAATACTTTTAATACAATACAAAGAAAATCACAAATAAACTACTCCATCATCTTCCTTTCTCATTTCCCTTTCATTCTCTAGAGATGCAGCCTCCATAATAAATTTTTCTTTCTTAGGGTCCATTTTTTTACACTTTATAAATAATATCCACATACAAAATATTGTGTGGATTTACATATTTTATCTTTAAATTTTGTTCAATTAAATGTACTGGGATGACATTGGTTAATAGAATTATGTAGGTTTTTCCCTGGCTGGTGGTTAAGTTAGTTGGAATGTTGTCCCATACACCAAAAGGCTGTGGGTTTTATCCTTGGTCAGAGCACATACCTGGGTTGCAGGTTTAGTCCCCAGTTGGGCTGCATATGAGAGGCAACTGAATAATATTTCTCTCTCACATCGATGTTTCTCTCTCTCTCTCCTTTCCTTTCTGGCTAGAATCAATGACCATATCCTTGGGTGAGGATTTAAAAAGTATATAGGTTTCAGGTGTACAATTATATAATACCTCATCTGTACATTGTGTTGTGTATTTATTACCCAAAGTCAAATCTTCCATCACCATACATTTGATCTCCTTTACCCTTTACTACCTCCAGCCACCTTTTTCCCTCTGGTAGCCCCCATACTCTTGTCTGTGTCTATGAGTTTTTGTTTATTCATTTGTTGCTTTAAGTTTTATACCCAATATATGAGTAAAATCATATGGTTCTTGACTTTTTCCATCTGATTTATTTTACTTAGCATGATATTCTCAAGATCTATCCATGTTGTCACAAATGGCAGTATTTTATCTTTTCTTATGGCTGAGGAGTATTCCATTGTATATATGTACCACCTTTTTTTTTTATCCAATCATCTGTTGAAGGACACTTCAGTTGTTTCCATGTCTTGGCCACCCTGAATCATGCATGGAACATAGGAGTACATATATCTTTATGAATAAATACAGGGAACACTAAAATATAAAGCAACTACTAACAGAACTAATGGGAGAAACTGATAAAAACATTATTATAGTAAGGAACCTAAATACCCCATTGACTGCTATGGATGGATCATCCAAACAGAAAATCAATAAGGAAATATTAGCCTTAAATGACACATTAGACCAAATAGACATATCAATATTTATAGAGCCTTTCATCCCAGGACACCAGATTATATGTTCTTCTCTAGTTCACGTGGAACATTGTCAAGGATAGACCATATGTTGGGACACAAGATTAGCCTTAACAAATTTAAGAAGATTCAGATCAGCCCTGTCTGGGTAGCTCAGTTGGTTAGAGCATTGTCCCAATATGCCAAAATTGCAGCTTTGATCCCTGGTCAGGGCACATACAAGAATCAACCAATGAATGCATAAATAAGTGGAACAACAAATTGGTATTTGCCTCTCTCTCTCTGACCAATAAATAAAAGAAATAAAAAAATACTGAAATCACATGAAGCACACATATTTTTTCAATGAATGTAAATGGAAGAATATCACATGCAATGTGCTTTTCCACAAAACAGCTACTCATGTTGACCACATGTAGGTGGGGTTGGATTTGATCTGGGTCTTTTCAGTCTGATTGATTGCCCAAGTTGAACTTGTTCATCATTCATGCTGTGCAGATTATAGAGGAAAGTGGATTGCTTCATCAGAGCTTGTGGCACTTGTATTCCTGGAATGGTCTCTAATTCAGTATCTCCCAGTGTGGGACGCAAGCCCACCCATGAGAAGAAGTGAAAGTGGATGCTGTGCAAATATAATGTCTCTCCCCATGTTCAAAGTCAGCTGTCTGAGCTGCTTAAGCAAACACAGGCTTTGAAGACAAGTTGGGACCCTTGTGGATGAACTGCCACATCATTTTCCTCTCACCAACCCCTGTGGTTTAGACAGAGCCTTGTCAGCCTTCAGCCTTGCACTCCTGGTGAAATGGTCTCGAGATGAGACTCTCAATCTCCCTGTGCAAACAGATCAATGCGTGAGCCAGAGAGGTTGATGTGGATGGCGCCATGAGACATGAAGTGCCTTTTCTGGGCTTTCTGGACACTCTTGTCACTCTCTTCACAGGCAGCCTTGGCTTTGGTGGGTTTGGGGAGAGGAAGGCGCCCTGCTGAGTGGCATCATCTTGCAGTCACTGGGGGAGAAGGAGGTGAATGCCCAGTCTGCATTTTTTAGACAGAGATGGAAAATAAAGCAGTGGCTTCCTGCTATTAAACGGGAGTGTGATTAGTTATAGGAAAATCAATTCATTCTCTGGCTTTGGGGAAGGCTTTTAAGTGTGAAAGGGGATGCTAATCCCCTGGGAAATGATTTTTAAGCAAAACTGCCTAAGTTCTGCCAGCTGCTTAGATAAACACCAGAGGGGAGGGGACAGCTTTTTTCTTCATGTAGCAGAGGTTCCAGAGGAGCCTTCTTTCCTCCTTCTCCCTCCCTCTTTCCTTTTTCCCCTTCCTTCCTTTTCTTTCTCCCTCTGTTCCCTCCCTCCCTCCCTCTCTCTCACATTCAGTGAGAGTTCACTCTGTGCCTTGAAAACAGATAGAAACAGTCTGTCCTCATGGAAGGCAAGGCAGCAGGGTGGCATAGTGCTAAAGACAGAAACTCAGTGAGCGTATGACATTTAGAGAATACCTTCAGACAGGTGTTTTTTACCTCGTCCTTTCCCTCTGCTTCATTTCTCTTTTCTGGCTTTGCTGCTTTCCTTTGTGATCACTTCTCCACCTTCCTTTACCCTTCCTTCCCATCTCCCCTCCTTCCCTTGAAGAATCCAAGCATCTTGAAAATCACCCCTAAAGCAACCTGCAAAGTGTTGGTTGGAGGACACAGGTGAGCCTCCCCACTGTTCACCCCATGTAGAGACATACAGAATCCTGCCCTCTGTTCACTCCCAGAGCTGTAGGACCCAAAGCAGAGTTTCTCTTTAAGACCTGTATTTATTTCTGCCCTTCCAGGGCTTCTGGGAGTCAGCATTCCTTTGGGTGAAAGAGCAGTCTTTGTTCTGTCCTGTGTGTGACCTCATTTACCATCACTCATGCCTGGGTCCTTCATCTACAGCATGAATCTTCCAAAGCATAAGTGTGATTTGCATATCAGTGAAAAGATATAATGATAACAACAAAATATTTTTAATGAGGATGATGATGATATTTATAGTGCTAACAGCCAGAGAGATTACTAGTCATCAGACACTATGCAGCACTTCACATATTTGACCTTATTTAATTTTTGGAACAACCTCATAAAGTAGCTGCTATCATCAACTCTTGTTTTACAGATGGGGCAACAGAGGCTCAGTGGGATTAACTAACTCTCCCAGAGGACCAGACCTGGGAGATGAGTGCAGATTTGCTTGACCCCAAAGCCTGTGCTCATTGATGTCCTACCCCTCTGGCACAGTAGGAACAAGGGAAAGAGCAATGTGTTACATAATAAGAAGTTACTATTTTTCAGCAGAGTCTTCATTCAGCAGGAATGATGACAAGAGCATAGTCATGTAAACTTTTTGTGCTTTGCCAAGACCATACCATCCTGACCTCCATTCCAGAAATCTTTGTATGTCCTGCTACAGACTCCACCCAGCCACTCAGCATTTACAAGCTTAACCAAGAACTGGTGGGTATAGAAACATAGCTATGTGGAGGGCTACAGAGGCAAGAACAGGATTTGGAATCACACAGATTGGAACCTGAATTCCTGATCTACCACTTCCTAGCTGTAGTACCTTGTGTAGATCGTAGATCTCTTTCTCCTGACTCATTTACTTCATATGCAAAAGGTTTCCAGGTTTCATATGCAAAAAGTCACAGGCCAGCTGCATGGACTGGTGGGTTACTCTGTGCAATGTACGCAGCACATAGGTGGCTAGCATCACTCCTATTCTTTCTCAAGTTAGGGAACTCTCCTCCCAAGGTCCTCTGTGCCCCACCCTGTGCATGCACGTGAGTTTACCTGTGTGACAAAGTTGGGGGTACTGAACTGTGTGTTGGGCCTGGGTGACTGCCTCCTGCCTGTCTTCTTTGTCCCTCCCCTAACAGAACAACCTTTTCTTCTTCATCAGGAGCTGCCCTTCTCTCTTTGGAATGCTTGACTTGAGGGGCAAGTGCTGACTCTGGGAGATATTACTCATTTTCCAAAGAAGCTTGGAGCTGCTCATTTCCACAGGTCATGGCTAGGGTGGCTCGAGGCCAGCTGGTTTACCTGCAGCCACTGAGTACAGGCCATATGTGCCCTCTTGGAAAGGATGCAGAGTTCAGGGGACTCTGCAGAGCTCAGCCAAGGCCAGCACACAGGAGGGCTTCTCTCAGCTCCTGAAGGATGAGGGGATAAATCCCTTGTCTGCTCATCTATCTTCCCTCTCACTTCGTGGATATTCTGAGATCCCATCTGGTTGGTCACTCACTTAGCAGGGTGGGCAGGTGGGACCCCAGCTGGTGAACTTTTGGTTGATGAGGCTGATGTCGAGAGTTCGACAAAAAAGTGCATACACTTTACAATCAGACATGTGTGAGTCAAATCCTAGTTCTGCCATGCTCTTGCTGTATCAACCCAAACAAATCAATTTATTCTTCAGCCTTAGTCCTCTCATCTGTAGAATGGACTCATAATTATAACTTCCTAGGGTTGTGACTATTCAATGAGATAATACATGTAAAGTGCTTCAAGGTATCCTTTGGCCCATAATCAGTGATAATACTTCTGAGAGTTAATTGTTAAATGTTTAGGGATCTTGCAAGCTTGAAATTGGTCATGCCCTAGTGGGACTGTTTAAACCATGGAAATCAGCAAACACTAAAAATCAGGGCTGTCCTACTCTCCCTGGAGCCTACAAGGCTGCACTTGTTTGTTCCTTTCCTTTTTCACTGTTGGCTATGTTCTCTTTTCCAATTCAGAACCACCCCCCAAAGACTCAAAAGTACAGACATTTCTGGGCCAGCCTAGCCTGTAGTGGATGTGAAAACACTCTGTTCCTTTCTCACCCAGCCCCACTGAGCCTCTGAGAGCCCCAGGTTCTTTCACATATCTCTTGAACTTGGTGTGACAGCCTGGGGCTCACACAGTCTAGACCCCCAGGGATTCTACTGCCTGACGGGATGCCCCTCCCTCCTGCAGCCCCTGTAGTTCTTGTACTCTTGTCCTCCTTCCCTCTTTCCTCTCCTCCCTTCCTCCCTTTTCCCTTCCTTCCCTCCTCTTCTCTCTCTCTCTTCCTCCCTTTCTCTGACTTCCACCATATCCTTCCTACCTTTATAAACTCCCAGCAGGTCTCTTCCACATCTTGGCACCCTTTCAGCACCTAGGACAGCGCCCCCACCCCCAGCTAGTAGAGGCTCTTCAGCAGTGGATTACATTTTGCATTGCAGTTATGTTCTTGGATACAGACAACAGTTTGGTGATGCCCAGAGGGAGGTGGGCAGGGGCTGGGTGGAGGTGAGTAAAGGGGAGAATGAGGGACATCTGTAATAGTGTCAACAATAAATAAATAAAAGAGATAAATGCTAAGCAAATATTTTAAGCAGCACAAAAAGAAAAAAAAGAAAAACATGTTGATTGCATTGCACTCTGGGTCCAGCCTGTACCTCCCACCCCAGGCCAAACTTTTCAGATCCAAGTGACAGTGCACTCACCAAGTCTTATCCATTTCCTAGGAGAACAATTTAAGGACAGAGCTGACAGGTGGTGCCATGTACAAATGTGACCTGTTTGATTAACATCTGGAATTTAGGTTCCATGAGGTTCACATTTGCACACCATCTTAACTCCGGATCCAGCACAATGCCTAGAATAATGGCTAGAACAATGCTTGGCTCTCATAAATACTTGAATTAATGAATGATAATCTGTAACTCCTTTGTCATAATAACTTTTGGATATAAAACAGAAAGATAAACTACTTGGAGTGGAGAAGGGCAGTTGTGTGGCTAGAATGTGATAGACTACATTATTTTCTCTTCTATAGTCTCATGCTCTTCCACAAAGACCCAGACACTCAGACTTTCATAGGATTTTTCAGAAAAAAATATAATATCCTAACAATTCCTTTCCTAGCCACCACCGTTTTATACCTTGGGAAGTGAAGGTCCAGAGAAATGTGAGCCATTCAGGTCTCTTAGTTAAGGAGAAACACAGCCCACATCTGTGCACACTTAATCTCATGCCAGAGCCTGGCTGTTTAACTTTCATGATAACTTGTCTTTTTATTTTCCCTTGGCACCTTGAAGACATCTTCAATCAACTATAGGCAGCCTGGTTAACCAGCACTTACCGCCTGTAGGTTCTTGTTCAGTATCTCCAAATGATTTACTCCTGTATCTGGTATTGGGAAGAATTGCATTAATTGGGCACCCATGATGTACAAGGCACCAAACTGGGCACCTTGATATTCTGTTGCCTCACTTAATTATCCTTACAATATTAAATGTTAAGGAGTACTTTGCTCATTACTGAAATACAAGCTCCTAGAGTTTAAGTATCTTATCCAAGATTATACAGCTGGCAAGAGTCAGAGTGAATGTATTTATCAATGAGTTGATTGACTCAATACTTTTGTGCCTTTTCTTATATAAATATTCTTAAACTTACTGCTCTTGGGAAGGGATAAAATATGCAATAGTTTGAAAAGAAATAGCCCTATGGTAAATAATGTGTGAAATAGGTATTAAATCAATGGAACTAGGTATAACAGATTGAATATGTATTTAATTGCTGCCACGTGCTAGGCATTAAAGTGAGTTAATAAACACTGGCTGTGTAGATAGAAGGGCAGAGAATTTAATTTGCATGAACTCCAGAAAATAAACTCTGGGCTCCTGTTTGTTAAAGGACTGCCAGGTTGAAAGAGATTTCAGAATTCCAAACCTTAGTCTCATGCAGAATGCCCTCTGCAATGTCCAAAGACTCTAGGTGACTACCCTACATGATGGAGAATGACAGGTTTGTTTCTTTTCTCAGATAGCTTTTTTGTCGTTGTTAGAAAGGCCATCACTACAAAGTGTCTCACGGCCTTTCCTGTAACTCCATCCATGGATTCACAGGCTGTGAGCTCCAAAATAGCCTATACCATATTTGTCTTGCTCTCCACTGTATCTTTGGCACCTGACACAGGGACTGACTCATATTAGGTGCTAAAAAAATATTTGTTGAGCAAATGAATGGATGGATGATGAAGAATCCTAGGTCTATTCTGAAAACCCAGAATAAATCTTATCTCTCCTTCACATGCCAGTCCTTTCAGTATTTTGAGCCAGAAATCACATCTTTCATGGGAGACTCTCATTAACTATTATTTTGTGTTTGGAGGGGTAAGGGGACTGCTTTCTATATGCCAGATGTGTTAATCACTTTACATGTACATATTACTCCATTTTACTCTTCCAACACCTCAGGGAGATAGGTGGTGTGATGATTACTATTTCACAGGTAAGAAAATTGGTAAATTAAGAGTTTGCATGTGACTCAAGGCTACACAATAGCTGAGTCAGGATATGAACTCATATATCTCATTAATCATTTTAATGCTTCTCAGGTGACAGGGTTTGAGTTCACTTGAAACTTGGGGCTTTCTCAGAATTTTATAAAAGTGGGGTAAATTCAGGTATTGAATTTTCCCACTATCAGAATTGGGAAAGAAATCATGACTAAGAGGAGATCTGCACTTACTGAAATGGCATGGCTTGTATAATTATGAAAACTACTGGTTGTGATACAAGTGGGTGGTCAAGGACAGGGGATGGGAAAATACATTTCATGAATATTTTCAGTATAAATTCCATGATAGTTTTTACTTACTTCATGGGACACTCCACTTCAAGACTGGAGTGGAAAAGCTAGTCTGAGTCCTGTTGCCTGAGTGTGGAAAGACTCTGAAAGTCACAAACTTTCTCCTGCTGCTTGGGATTGGAGGTTGATTGAGATGTTTTATGAACACATCTGGCAGGAAGTCACATCTGTAGCAACAGCTGGCTAGGAAAAGATTGAGATTGGGATGGGTTAGGTTCAGTGATGAATGGTGCTTTAAATTCCTTCCCAGAATTTTCCAAGTGAGTCCCAGTACAACTACAGAGGGAACAATTGGGTGAAGAGCTGTCACATTTGTCTTTCACAGAGAAGAATGTGTGTCCTTGTTCAAGCTTTGTAGGTAGAGGAAATGGGTGTGCATTTTTCTCTATTTCACAGGCACAGCACAATCCTTGAGAGGGTTGAGAATTAACATTTTCTAGGAACTTGAGAATACACCTAAGTCCCAGCGTTACAAGAAGAGTAAATTAGTATGCGGTGCCATTGAAGCCCCTATATTATTCTTTATTTCTCCTTGGAACTACTTTGCACTCAGCGAATTATTTTAAAAAGTATGTGCAATTATTGACTAAGTATCTCTCTTCCATATCTCTAGATTGTGAGCTCTAGGAGGGAAGGATGGTGTCCCCCATATCTATCTGGTCCACCAATATGCCATCAGCAGTTTTTGGTGTTGAGCTTGTAGTAGGTTATCAATAAATGTTCATTGAGTGATTGTCTGAAAATTAGTGTTCTAAAATAATAAAATCAATTATAATAGCAAAAATATTAATAACATGACTGATCTTGGGCTCAGGAAAAAAACAGGTTCAAATCTTTGCTCCACTATTTCTTAGATGTGTGTTTTTAGGCAAAGCATTTTGACTCTGAAGTCTTGTGTGTCTTATTTTATAAAATGCAAACAATAATAGCTGCCTTTAAAGGGTTGTTGTGAAAGCTGAAAGAAATGGTGCATCTCAAGCACTTAGCACAATGGCTAATGTACAATTAAAATAGTTATTTGTTGTTAATATGATTATCATTATTAGTGTGTCTTGAAACACTCTTACATTTATTTAAAAGTGCTGGTTGAGAGAAGGTTGCATTTATTATGTTGCATACCACTTTACTGAGATACGATTGACATACACAAAGCTGTACCTAATTTATTGTGTACCACTTGGTGAGTTTGGAGATAAGCATACACTTAGGAACTCACCCCCGCAATCTACACCATAAACCTATCTATCGCCCCCAAAAGTTTCCTCTTGCCCTTACTTTTTGATGTTGATGATGATGATAACACCTGGCCTAAGATACAGAGCTCTTGTAGCTACATCCAAAGTTTCTTTTAAATACACCTACTGTGAATATGTATGGTTATATCTCTTAATTGAGGGCCTTTTTACTAATGTTCTTTGAGAATGACTTGGATGAGTTGTAGACCTTGGATTTCACCAACTTCAGAGCAAACTCTAATGGGCTTAGAACTATACTTTCCTGGAAACAACAGTAACTACACTAGTAACAGCTAACATATAAACTCTTACTGTACAACCAACCCATCACAATCTTTCTCATACTTCACCCATGTAACAAAACAGTAAGGTGGCTGCTAGTATCACCATTTTACAGAGGAGGAAACTGAGGCTGGGATGAATAAAATACATGCAATCACAGGGCCAGTAAGTGGCAGTGGAATAAGAATGTGAACCCAGACAGTCTGACTCCAGAGTCTGAAATGTTGACCACTACACTGCAGTTTGTCTCTCACATATGGACACTCAGTATTCACTTGTTGAATAAAGCGGGGATAGACTGAGACTTGCAGATCCTTGTTCCTATTTCACAATCTAGACTGCAGAACAGGGTTGGGAAGGGCACTTGCCATGGGGCTTTAAGTCAACTGTGCACAGAAGCAAGGCCAGGATTAATCCAGCAAATGGGTTGGTGAGAGGAGTTGAAGAAATACCAGTAGACCTGGGGTATTTATTCTCTTCAGCTGTTTGATAACTTAGGCAAACAACCTTCTAGGAAGCTTAAACTCCAAGACTAAGGCATCAGTTGGGGTTAGAAAGGTATCCTGGCACAAGCGTAGTAAAATTCTCATTGCTATTCAAATTTGGGGCTGAAACAAGCCCAAGGGAACCAGACTATACTACCTGAACATGAACCTTGAATGACTATGTCCTAGAGTCATCATCTAACTTTGGTCATCAGATTGGAACACATAATTCACTTGATGAAACTTAAGAGTGGTGCTTCTGCACTTTGGACAAATTGTAGTGAGTTTCCAATTCAATTGACTCTGATGATATATCGGTCATTCTCTTCCCTTCCTTCACCAGAGCAGAGTTCAACCATAATGCAGGGGCATTCAGGGCCCCAGTACCACACTAGGAAAGTTAACTGGCCATTTTAGCTGAAAGGATAAATGTGCACCTGCAATAATAAATATAAAAAAGATAAAAAATAGCCTTTCCATCCATCCATCCATTCATCCTTCCATCCATGCATTCACCCATTCACCTACCTACTCATCATTCCATACGAATACCCATTTTTACAACTAGTATATAATCAGTGCTTGTGTATAGTCTCCATGTTGAGCACTGTGGGTATAAAGTGAATATCAAAGACCTGGTCCCCTGACCTCAGAAAATCCACAGTGCTAGGAAAGGAGGATTTATCTGTATCTCCTAGTTGAAACCATCCCTGTTACATAAAAGCCACCCAGGAAATGTATGCTGGATGGATGAATGAATAAATAAACCACATAGACACTGTTAAAAGAATGCAAATTCGAATGAAGAGGAAGCCCAGCCAAGTCAGGGAGGCAGGGTATGAGGCTAAGAAGGGGGAAGTAGCAGTTTGGAACCAGAGGCTGGATGGGCCAGGAAGGCACAACAGGTTCAGAGGGTGAACCCTGAGGCCAGAACTGCCTCTTCATTCAACTGACTGTAGCTTGAAGATTACCTATTGCCAAGATTCTTGAAGGTTCTGGACCAGGCATTTTTAACTTGAAGTCCATAGATAGAATTTAGGGATTCTACAAACTTGGATGTGAAAAAAACGACATCTTTATTTGCATTCATTCTAACTGCAAAGTTAGAATTTCCTTCTATTATGAATGTAGGCAACAAACAGAATCTGTGACTGTCATCAGTCGAATTATAGATCTTTTCACATCACATTACAGTTGTTCCTGATCTCCCAAAATATTATTTATGCCCATCACTCACTACTTTGAAATTATGGTAGTCATTAAATCTGCTGCTAGATCTTGTTATTTAATGCATTAATAAAGAAAGTGATATGTTGCCAAATCACAAGTTTGTTTTTAAAATATTTTGATAATTTTCTGGCAATATCATTGATATCTTTATATTCTTTTTTAAAAAATGATTTTATTGTTGTTCAAGTACAGTTGTCTGCATTTACCCCCATCACTCCCCACCCCAGCCATCCCCACCTCCCACCCTCAATCCTACCCTCCTTTATACGTGTTCCTTGATGACCCTTCCCTCCTCCCCCCCCCCCGTTATCCCCTCCCTCTCTCTTCTGTTTACTGTCAGTTTGTTCTCTATTTCAGCATCTCTGGTTATATTTGCTTACTTGTTTTGTTGATTAGGTTCTACTTATAGGTGAGATCATAGGGTATTTGTCTTCCACCGCCTGGCTTATTTTACTTAGCATAATGCTCTCCACATCCATCCATGCTGTCGTGAAGGGTAGGAGCTCCTTTTTTCTTTCTGCTGCATAGTATTCCATTGTGTGAGTGTACCACAGTTTTTTGATCCATTCATTTACTGTTGGGCACTTAGGTTCCAGCACTTGGCTGTTATAAATTGTGATGCTATGAACGTTGGGGTGCATAGGTTCTTGTGGATTGGTGTTTCAGGGTTCTTAGGATATAATCCCAGCAGTGGAATTGCTGGGTCAAAAGGCAGTTCCATTTTTAGTTTTCTGAGGAAATTCCATTCTGTTTTCCACAGTGGCTGCTCCAGTCTGCATTCCTACCAACAGTGCACTAAGATTCCCTTTTCTCCACATCCTCTCTAACATTTGTTGTTTGTTGCTTTGTTTATGATGGCCATTCTCACTTTTGTGAATTTAAAAATGTTCTAAGAAGGGGCTCATAGACTTCATTAGACCAAAGGGGTTCAAGGTGAACACAAAAAGTTTAGAATATCTGGTTTAGAATCAAATGCCTTTTTGTTCAGAGAGAATGAGACACAAATTAGTTGTTGGTGTTAGAGGACTGGGGTGGGGGAAATGATGTTTAGAGCCGAGGTGTTTTGGCTGACTGGCTGGTGTTAAGTGGTATTCCCAGGTGCCCCACTGAAAGAAGGTAATTTAGCGCAAGATCTTTGACTCCCTGTTGAGTCCTTATGACTAGGGTCTTTTGTGAACAGGAACACCTCACCAGGTTTTCCTCACTGCCCCCTGATGGGCTTCCCTGGCAAAGTCCACTGACTAGTAAGGAGGCTTTAGTTAATCACTTCACAACTAGAACATGGAGGGAGATATTACCCTCCAGATGCTTGTACCAGACTTTCAAATTTATTATCATTTCAATATGAATAATGAACACCATGCATTGTGCGATGTATTCTTTCAGGTTTATTAAACCACCTGGATGCTATTCCAATTGAGTGTTTTCATCATCTCTGGAAGAGATAAGAAATTTATGGTTGCAGTTTTCTCTGTTTAGATAATTTTGACATTCTACCCCAATAAGGTTCATTATTGTTTTGTATTTGCCATTGAAGTAAAGTGCTTAAAAATAACTAGTTCAGAGCGAGGCTGATAAAACTAACAGATCTGTAAATTGGGCCATGGATGGTCCTTTAGAATGTCTGCTGTGCCAGAGAGGTGGGCTGAAGCAGGCTGAGTGGTGGATGAGACTGGGGTAGGTGGGGACAAGAGCCCCAGTGCAGAGCAGGGAGTTCCAGTTCACTTACTATTGCAGCGGCTGTGTGTGCAGATTGAAACTGAATTGCCAGTATATCCAGGAGGAAGTCCTGGCCCTCCAAGAATGGCTGGAAATAGGGTTGAGGCAGTAAATGCCATGTTAACCTGGTTGCAAGCTGTGCTCTGGCGTGGCCAGAAGCCCAGGCTCAATGGCAAGCTGACTCGATTATGCATTCCTGTCATTTTCCTTGTGAGATTTAGAAGAGAAGAGAAACTCAAAGGTCTTTTGTTTTCCTTCACCATATGTCTTCATGACTTAAATGATGTATTTTTCCTACTAATTTATTAGTAAGTATACATTAATAATAAATAATAATTTAAAAGTAATATAATGAATGAATCATACATGCCATATACCCACCCAGATCTGGTGACTGTGAATGTTTTTCCACCTTTTCATTGTCTGCATACATTGTACATTAAAATATGTGTGCCTGCATGTTTGTGTGTGTGAGCCACAGTAAAGTTTCAGGTGTCCACTCTGAAACCTTTAGCCTGTATCTTCTAAGAATAACAACATTATCTTTCCTAATCACAATTTTCAGACCCCTGAGAAAAATTAACAATTATTCCCAATGTTATCTAATATATAGCGTATAGTCAGATTTCCCCAGTTGTTCCCTCAAATATTATTTTAAGTCCCCCTTTAAAAACCAGGTGGTGGACATTCAATTCAATATACATAGCATAGATCATAGACATATACACTTGAAACCTATATGATTGTTGTGATCCTATTAACCAATGTCACCACAATACATTTAATAAAAAATACTATAAATATAAAAATTATAATAAATCATTAAAAACCAGGATCCCATCAAGATTTATATGTTCCATTTGACTATTAACTTTTGAGTTTCTTTAAATCTAGAACAAACATTCTCAATATTTTGGTTTCAAGGTGTCTTTACACTCTTAAAAGTATTAAAAAAAACTTTTGTTTATATGTGTTATATTTATCTATATTTACAGATAGAAATTGACACTGAGAACTTTTTAAAATGCAGGAATGTATAATCACATATTTCTTTATCTGCTATAGCAATGATATCATCATACATTTGGACTGTTACAACACAGTTTTGGATGCTGGAAAGTCCAAGATCAACATGCTGGCAGATTTCGTATCTGTTTAGGCCTGCTTCCTGATTCATAGACAGCTGTCTTCTCTGTGTGTGCTCACATGGCAGAAGGGGTGAGGGAGCTTTGTGGGGGTCCCTTTTATATGGGTGCTAATCCCATTGATGAGGGCTCCAACCTCATAAGCAAATCATCTCCCAAGGTCCCACCTGTTAATACTGTCACATTGGATGTTTGGTTTCAACATACGAATTTGGGTGGGGGACACAAACATTCAGTCCCTAATACCAGTGTTGCTGCTAAGTATTCTATAATGCACAGGACAGCCTCTCCACAACAGAGAATTATGCAGCCCCAAATGGCAATGGTGCTGAGGTTGAGAAATTCCCATCTGTATTCACTTATGAGTTTAATCATTAGTTGGGAGCTTAGGAGGTGCAATTAAAAAAGATTTTATTTATTTATTTTTAGAGAGAGGGGAAGGGAGGAAGAAAGAAGGAGAGAGAAACAGTGACACGAGAAAGAAACATCAACTTGTTGCCCTCTTGCTTTCATTTTCTCGCTGTGCCCCTTGGTATGGCTGCCCTATCTGTTTGCTTTGTCCATGCTTTGTTTCTTTGAGGGGCTGATTTTTAAGTGGTAACACCTTGAAGGAACTGTGTCTCTTGGCCCAGGGGTCCTCAAGCCAAGCTGTACACCAGCATCAGTGTGATCGTGATAAAAATACAGATCCTGGTTCCTCCTCCTAGAGGTTCTGCTACAGGACCCAGGAATCTTGTTGACAAACGCCCACAGGGCTTCTTCTTCTTCTTTTTAAAAATATTTTGTTTATTTATTTTTAGAGAGGGGGAAGGGAAGAAGAAAAAGAGGGAGAGAAACATCAATGTGTGCTTGCCACTCATGCACCCCCTACTGGGGACCTAGCCTGCAACCAGGCATGTGCCCTGACTGGGAATTGAACCAGAGACCCTTTGGTTCGCAGGCCTGCACTCAATCCACTGAGCCACACCAGCCAGGACCTGCAGGGATTCTTGTAGTTGAGGTGGAGAACCTATGGAAATGTGCTTTTCAGAAAATGAGAATCCCTTTACTGGATAAGATGGTCCTTGGTTCTCGTGGGCCAAGGTCCTTTTTCTCTTTTTCCTACTTCCTGGACCCCATAGAAAGAGAATGATGCCCCCAGTTTAAAATCCTCTTATGGCTTCTCTCTGTCTTCAGAATAAAATACTCACAGTCCTTTCCTGATGTTCAGGTCCTGAATACTTTGCTCCATGCCCACCTCTCTCATCATCCTAGGCTGCTCTCTCCTTTGATCATCTGTTCCAGCTGCACTGACCTTCTTTCAGCTCCCTAAACAAGTGTTCTCTATCTCAGAACTTTTGCATCTACATGCAAGCCATTCCCTCTACATTAAATTTCCTGTATCTTGCGTTCTAGGCAGGTGGCTCCTTCTTCTCCTTCAGGGTCAGCTCTAAGGCTGCCACATCAGACAGGTCATCTCTGACCTCTTTATTCCTAAAGTAATCCCCCCTTTTTATCTCACATCTCACCCTCTTCCTTCCACTTCTAGCAATACCCACAATTGACAAAATATATGGGGTTGTGTATTTGTTGTCTTTCCAATAAGCTAGGATCACAGGGAGGGAGTCTTGGGTCACTATTCTAGGCCCAGAACCTGGTTCAGCATTTGATATATCATGCCACTCAGTAAATATTTAGTGGATAAATGAATGAGTGGGTATATGTCTAGATTTTCTCCATCTGTTTTCCTGTGTTTGCCAAGTGCCACTAATCTTAAAACAGATCCTAGAAAACTCAGTCTGGGAGAAAGGAAACTTTTGCCCCCTTGGACTTATAGGTGGGTGCTGGGCCTGACTGTGTTCCGAGGCCTCACGTCCCTATGCCTGCCAAGGATGGGCAGGGCCATGCCATGCCCTCAGAGCCCACAGAAGTGGGGACAAGTGTCAGCAGGCCTCAGCCTCTCAGAGACCTCTGCTGAAAGCAGTTGTTGGCATGTGTGTTGGGAGAGAAGGAGAGCGAGGAAATGTCAGAGGGTGAATGGGATAATCAGGCCCCAGCCATCAAAACTGCCACCCACTCAAACCTGTCAGACTCTACAACAGAAATCTTCCAGATGTGTCAGCTTCTTCATGTATCTAATGGCAGGAAAAAAATGCACCAAGGGAGGCTTGTTGGGCTGGTGCTGATTGACTGGAGCCTTCTCAGGCTCTGACCGGGAAAATACAACATGGGTATGAGGCCCTTTATAGGAGGAAGCAGCTGGAGAGGAATGGACATTTTATCAGGGTATGGGATATCTTATTACATTCACAGAGTGTGAAATAAATGCCCAAATAGAGCCTCATTATTCCATTTTTGTTTCCTTTCTCATTTCATCCATGTGGGTGCTCATGAGACTAGGCAAAGGCCTTGCAATCCCTTGGCACAACCAAGAAAGCTGAGGAGAGTCTTTAGTGGTATTGTATAGTGCTCCCACAACAGGTGCATTGTTCCATTCATTTAATTACTACTATTCCCTGGATCTCTCAGGTATTACACTAGAGGTTGGGGAGAGAGCAGCAGACAGAATGGACTGACTCCATCCCCTTGGATCCTGCATTCTATTAGAGACAGAAAGACAGGTGTTAATTGAAGACACAGGTAAACAAGATACTTATAGACTGTGATGAATTCTACAAAAGAAGGAAGCAGGTGATGTGACAGAGAGTGGCCTGAAGCTGGGGTGAGGGGAGGTGTCTACTCAGATAGATAAGGAAATGATGTAGCCAGAAATCTGAAGGATGAATTTTAACCCACATCTCTACACACCTTATTTTTTTCTGAATAGAGAATAGATCTCTTTTTTTGTTTGAAGAGTCCAAAAGAAATTGTAATTAGAAAACATCAGGGTGGTATAGATTGATTAGTGAGTTAGCCCAGGATTTTTCACTGAACCCAAGGAGGACCCATCTTGATTTCAGCAGCATTCAGTGTGATGGACCAAACATCTCTTGGCTATGTGGACTGACCTCAGTGTGGCTCTTGGGGTTTGCTTTGTTCTTCAAAGGCCTGTTCAGAGTCTACCCTTAAGTTATATTGAGGTTGATAAAGATGCCTCTACCTCTATCTACTTTCAAGACAAATCAGTGCCTATTTTGCTGATATTTACAAAGTAAAAGCATTTGGCTTTATGGATATGCCCCACTATTTTTGTGGTGGCTGTTGCTTGATTTTTTTTGGTGTCATTAACAGTTACTTTTAACTTTTGTAGTTACCATATGATCTCACCTTTAACTGGAACCTAATCAACAAAACAAACAAACAAGCAAAATATAACCAGAGACACTGAAATTGGGAACAAGCTGACAGTCACCAGAGGGGAGAGGGGAGGGGATAATGGGGAAAAAGGGGAAGGGTTAACAAGAATTTTGTAATTATTTTTTTATTTGGGTTTATTTTATCCTCCTGCCTTGATTCTTAAGTTGAAAGCTTCATTTAGTTATTTACTCTTTCTTGTTTTCTAATACATACATTTAAAACTATTCACTTTCCTCTAAGAAGTACTTTCGCTGTATTCTGTCACTTTTGCCCTGCAAAACCTTGTCATTTGGTTCTATATAATTATAATTTTCATTTTTATTTTCTCTTTAAAATTATAACTTTAAATGACCAACTATACTTATAGTTTAGGGAGCCAATTGTGGGTTTTTTATTTTTAACTTTATAGGATAGAATGTGGTTCAGTAACTATCAACTCACACAAAATCTTGAGATTTTCTGTGTAGTCTGGTACACAGTCAGTTAAAAAATTAAAAAATATATATATACTTGAAGATCATTGAGTTGGTTAAATGCCCTATAGCTTTTCTTATTTTTCTGCTTTATCTATGGCTTTATTTTAATTTATCCTCTTTAGCTGGTTTTTCTGTGAGGAAACTTTTTAGATTGTTTTGTTTTGCATACCTCTAGCACCAAACCAGAAATTCCCAAGTAACAAGAATAAAAAGAAGAAAAAAAACCTTCATCACCTCTCCAGATTGGTCAAGGGGATAGGTCTGCTAATGAGACTTTACAGTGAAGTGGGGCTGAGCTTATTGATGTAGTAAAACTGCCTACGGCAAGAATGTCTGCAGAGAATGAGGTGTATGCCTCTGGACCACTTTTAGGGGATGGCGGTGGCTCCATTGGTTGGTTTCTTTAATGAGACATTTTAAAGAACTACAGCATTTTGTCCACCATGGGGGAAAACATTCTAGCAACCTTATCATCAACCAGCACACTTCAAAAAAGGACTCATAAAAATATAAAATTAAGGTCATCTCTGAGGTCTCTGGCTGAGCTGAATAAACCTTGAAGCAAAAATCATATCTTTTCCCAAAGCTTACTTACCACAGAGCTTTGGAGATCTGTGAGAAAGAATAGCACTTCGAACATAAGGCTTGATTGGTATCATAAAGCACTAGAGGTGGTTCTAATAACTCTTGTGGCTGCCGGAAAGCACTTCTAGAGCAATCAGTGACACAATCATACACTTCAGGCATCTCCACAATCCCTTCTGGGAGCATAAACAGGCTGTATCTAGGCTGGATCATTTTCCTCTTCTGACTAAACTGTAGCCTTTGGGGAAGTGACAGGAAGGTAGGTATGCATAATAGCTCTTCATTTAACCAAATCAGCAGTTTCTCCCTTCTCTTTCCACTGTCATAAAGATGTCACTCTTCTTTCTTTGTGTGTGACAAAGCTTTTGACAGCAGGCTCCTCCTTGTCCCCCTTCCACTTCTGTTTAACATGCCTGTTTTAACACATGCGGTTGTTCACCATTATCTTGGAACTGTGTTTGTCTAGTCTGAAGTCACTGGACTGGTAGCAGAGGGAGCACAGTTTTCAGTCCTCTGGTGCAGATTCTCCCTGACTTGTTTATTTCATTCGGTTTCTCTGGGGCTAATTGCCTAGGCTTGGGTAGGGAGAGCGTTACTGTAATTAGATGCTGTTATTAGTCAGGATTCTCCAGAGAAACAGAACAAGTCAGTTAGATATAGAAATATATATATAACTATGTCTATCTCTATCTCTCTTTATACACACACATACATACTTATTATAATGAATTGGCTCATGCAATTATGGAGGCTGAGAACTCCCAAAATCTGCCGTTGACAAGTGGAGGCCCAGGAGAGAGAATGGTCTAGTTTCGGTCTAATTCTGAAGACCCAAGAACCAAGAGAGCTGATGGTACAAGTTCTAGTCTAAAAGCAGAAGAAGACCACTGTTCAAGCATGGAGACAGGTAAAGAGACAGCAAATTCTACCTTAGTCAGCCTTTTTGTTCTATTAGGTCTTCAACTGATTGGACGAGGCTAGGCCACACTGGGCAGGGTCATCTTTACTCGGTCTACTGATTCAAGTGTTTATCTCATCCAGAAACACCCACTTAGGCACACCCAGAATGATATATATATTTTTTTAATCAGTACTTTTTAATTGTTGATATTGTACAGTTTTCTGTCTTTTACCCCACCCCCAGCCTACCACCCCAGCCCTCCCCACCTTCCTCCCATTTCCACCCCCCATAGTTTTTGTCCATGAGTCCTTTATACTTGTTGCTCTAAACCGTTCTCCTTTTCCCCTGAAATTCCCTCCCCTCCCCGACTGGTCACTGTCAGACTGTTCTCAATTTCAGCATCTTTGGTTAGATTATGCTTGCTTGTTTGTTTGTTTTGTTGATTAGGTTCCTGTTAAAGGTGAGATCATATGGTATTTGTCTTTCACTGCCTGGCTTATTTCGCTTAGCATGATGCTCTCCAGCTCCATCCATGCTGTCGCAAAGGGTAGGAGCTCCTTCTTTCTTTCTGTTGCATAGAATTCCATTGTGTAAATGTACCACAGTTTTTTGATCCATTCATTAACTGATGGGCACCTAGGTTGCTTCCAGCACTTGGCTATTGTAAATTGTGCTGCTATGAACATTGGGGTGCATAGGTTCTTTTGGATTGGTGTTTCAGGGTTCTTAGGATATAATCCAAGCAGTGGAATTGCTGGGTCAAAAGGTATGTCCATTTTTAGTTTTCTTAGAAAATTCCATACTGTTCTCCATAGTGGTTGTACCAATCTGCAATCCCACCAACAGTGCACTAGGGTCCCCTTTTCTCCACAACCTCTCCAACACTTGCTGTTTGTTGCTTTGTTTATGAAGGCCATTCTGACTGGTGTCAAGTGGTGTCTCATTGTAGTTTTAATTTGCATCTCTCTGATAGCTAGAGATATCGAGCATCTTTTCATGTGTCTCTGGATCCTCTGTATGTCCTCCTTGGAGAAGTGTCTGTTCAAATCCTTTGCCCATTTTTTAATTGGGTTGCTTATGTTCTTAGAGTAGAGTCTTGTAAGTTCTTTATATATTTTGGAGATTAATTCCTTGTCTGAGGTATCATTGTCAAATATGTTTTCCCATACAGTTGGTTCTCTTTTTATTTTAATACTGTTTTCTTTAGCTGTGCAGAAGCTTTTTATTTTGATGAGATCCCATTTGTTTATTCTTTTCTTTATGTCCCTTGCTCTAGGGGACATATCAGTAAAAATATTGCTGCGTGAAATATCTGAGATTTTCCTGCCTATGTTAACCTCTAGGATTTTAATAGTGTCATGGCTTATATTTAAATCTTTTATCCACCTTGAATTTATTTTTGTGTACGGTCTAAGTTGGTGCTCGAGTTTCAGTTTTTTGCATGTAGCTGTCCAATTCTCCCAGCACCACTTTTTGAAGAGGCTATTTTTGCTCCATTTTATGTTGCTGCCCCCTTTGTTGAATATTAATGGACTGTAGAGACTTGGGTTTATTTCTGGGCTCTCTGTTCTATTCCACTGGTCCACGTGTTTGTTCTTGTGCCAGTACCAGGCTGTTTTGATTACAGTGGCTTTGTAATACAGTTTGGTATCAGGTATTGTGATCCCTCCTACTTTGCTCTTCTTTCTCAAAATTGCTGCCGCTATCCGAGGTCGTTTATGATTCCATATAAATTTTTGAAGTGTTTGTTCTATGTCTGTGAAATATGCCATTGGAACTTTAATAGGTATTGCATTGAATCTGTAAATTGCTTTGGGTAGTATGGACATTTTGATGATATTAATTCTTCCGATCCATGAACACGGTATATGCTTCCATTTGTTTGTGTCTTCCTTGATGTCTTTCTTCAGTGTTGTGTAGTTTTCTGCATACAGGTCTTTTACCTCCTTGGTTAGGTTTATTCCTAGGTATTTTATTTTTCTTTTTGCTGTATCGAATGGGATTTTTTTCTTGATTTCTGCTTCTGCTGTTTCACTGTTGGTATACAAAAATGCCTTTGATTTTTGGATATTGACTTTGTATCCGGCTGTTTGGCCAAATTCATTTATTATGTCGAGCAGCTTTTTGGCCGAGTCTATAGGATTTTCTATGTACACTATCATGTCATCTGCAAACAATGATAGTTTTGTTTCCTCCTTTCCAATTTGGATGCCTTTTATTTCCTTTTCTTGTCTAATTGCTGTGGCTAAGACTTCCAATACTATATTGAATAGAAGTGGTGAAAGTGGACAGCCTTGTCTTGTTCCTGATCTTAGTGGGAAAGATTTCAGTTTTTGCCCATTGAGTATGATGTTGGCTGTAGGTCTCTCATATATGGCCTTTATTATGTTGAGGAATGCTCCCTCTATTCCCACTTTGCTGAGTGTTTTTTATCATAAATGGGTGTTGTACTTTATCAAAAGCTTTTTCTGCATCTATTGATATGATCATGTGATTTTTGTCTTTGCTTTTGTTTATGTGATGTATTACATTTACTGATTTGTGAATGTTGAACCACCCTTGCATCCCTGGGATGAATCCGACTTGGTCATGGTGTATGATCTTTTTAATGTATTGCTGGATGTGGTTTGCCAATATTTTGTTGAGGATTTTAGCGTCTATGTTCATCAGTGATATTGGCCTGAAGTTTTCTTTCTTCGTTGTGTCTTTATCTGGTTTTGAGATTAGGATGATGCTGTCTTCATAAAAAGAGTTTGGGAGTCTTCCATTATTTTGGATTTTTTGGAATAGTCTGTGAAGGATAGGGGTTAGCTCTTCCTTAAATGTTTTGTAGAATTCTCCTGTGAAACTATCTGGTCCAGGGCTTTTATGTGTCGGGAGTTTTTTGATTACTGCTTCAATTTCCTCAGCTGTTATTGGTCTGTTATGGCTTTCTGTTTCTTTTTCTTTGAGTTTTGGGAGATTATATTTTTCTAGAAACTTGTCCATTTCACCTAGGTTTTCAAATTTCTTGGCATACAGTTCTTCATAGTAATTTCTTACAATCCTTTGTATTTCTGCGGTGTCGGTTGTAATATCTCCTCTTTCATTTCTGATTGTGTTTATTTGAGTCCTCTCTCTTTTTTTCTTGATGAGCCTGCTTAAAGGCTTGTCGATTTTGTTTATCTTTTCAAAGAACCAGCTCCTGGATTCATTGATTGTTAGGATTGTGCTTTTAGTCTCTATGTCATTTAATTCTGCTCTGATCTTGGTTATTTCCTTCCTTCTACTTGCCCTGGGCTGTCTTTGTTGTTGTTCCTTGAGTTCTTGTAGGCGTAGGGTTAAGTCATTTGTTAGAAATGTTTCTGTCTTCTTTAGGTAGCCCTGTATCGCTATGAACTTCCCTCTGAGGACTGCTTTTGCTGTGTCCCATAAGTTTGGGTCGTTGAGAGTTCATTTTCATTTGTTTCCAGAAACTTTTTGATTTCCTCCCTAATTTCATTCTTTACCCATTCATTGTTTAATAGCATGCTATTCAATCTCCATGATTTTGATGGTTTGGGGATTTTCCCCATCAAGTCGGTTTCTAGTTTCAGTCCCTTGTGGTCGGAGAAAATGCTTGGTATGATTTCAATTTTCTTGAATTTGTTGAGGCTTGTTTTGTGTCCTATTGTGTGGTCTATCTTTGAAAATGTTCCATGTGCATTTGAAAAAAATGTGTATTTAGTTTCTTTGGGATGAAGGGCTCTATATATATCAGCTAAGTCCAATTCGTCTAGAGTACTGTTCAATGCCACAATATCTTTATGGATATTTTGTTTGGAAGATCTGTCCATTTTTGACAGTGGGGTGTTAAAAATCCCCTACTATAATTGTGTTGCTGTCAATATCTTTCTTGAAGTCCTCTAAGATTTTCTTGATGTATTTAGGTGCTCCTATGTTGGGTGCATATATATTTACAATGTTTATGTCTTCTTGGTGGATTCTTCCCTTGAGTATTATGAAGTGACCTTCTGGGTCTCTCTTTATAGCTCTTCTTTTGAAGTCTATTTTTTTTTGATATGAGTATTGATACCCTGGCTTTTTTTCCTGTCCGTTTGCTTGGAAAATTTGTTTCCAGCCTTTCACTTTGAGTCTGTGTAGGTCTTTTGTCCTGAGGTGGGTCTCTTGTAGGCAGCATATGTGTGGGTCATGCTTTCTTATCCATTCAGCTATTCTATGTCTTTTGATTGGAGCATTTAATTTATTTACATTTAAGGTTACTATTGATAGGTACTGATTCATTGCCATTTTCATACCTGTGTTCCTCTCTCTCTCTTTTCCTTTCTTTTCTTAAAGCAGTCCCTTTAGTATCTCTTGCAGTACTGGTTTGGTAGAGGTGTATTCTTTTAGACTTCTTTTGTCTGGGAAGCTCCTTATTTGTCCTTCTATCTTGATTGAAAGCCTTGCTGGATAAAGTAGTCTTGGTTGTAGGCCTTTGGTTCTCATTACTTGGAATATTTTTTGCCATTGTCTTCTGGCTTGAAGCGTTTCCATTGAGAAGTCAGCTGCTAACCTTATCGGGGCTCCCTTGTATGTTACTTCCTTTTTCTCCCTTGCTGCCTTTAAGATTCTCTCTTTGTCTTGGAAGTTTGCCATTTTAATGATGATGTGTCTTGAAGTGGGCCTGTTTGGGTTCCTCTTGATTGGGACTCTCTGTGTTTCCTGGATTTGTGTGACTTTTTCTTTCATCAAATTAGGGAAGTTTTCCATCATTACTTTTTCAAATAGCTTTTCTATCCCTTGCTCTTCTTCTTCTCCTTCTGGTATTCCTATTATACGGATATTATTACGTTTCATATAATTTTGCATTTCTCTTAACCCCTCTTCATTCTTTCTGAGCCTCTTTTCCTTTTCTTGCTCTTTCTGGCTGCTTTTTTCTACTTTGTCCTCCAGCTCACTGATCTGATCCTCTGCTTCATTGATTCTGCTTTTCATTCCTTCTACTGTGTTTTTCAGCTCAGAAATTGTATTCTTCATTTCCTCTTGGCCTTTTTTGATAGTTTCTATTTCCTTTTTCATGTTGATATAGTTTGCAGTGAGTTCATCGTAGCTTCCCTGTAGTTTCTGGTAGCTCATTGAGAGCTCATGGAGCTTCCTGACAACCATTTCTTTGAACTCCTTATCTGATAGTTGAGTTGCCTCTGTTTCATTTAGGCTTCTTTCTGGGGCTTCCTCCTTTTCTTTCATTTGGGGATTGTTTCTTTGTCTTCTCATTGTTTGTGAGACTCTCCTTGTAAACCTCAGCTTCTTAAATTGATCTGTTCTGGCTACCTGGGTTTATGGTGTGAACTTCTGTGGTGGAATACCTGTGAGATTCAGTGGTGTAGTCTCCTTCAGATATCCTGGTGTTCATGGCTTCCACTGTCTCAGCTGTTGGAACACCCCCTTTTTTGGTCCAACTCTCGTTTTTTCACAGTTCTAGGATTTTTTTTTTTTGCCTCACTCGTGGGTATTTAAAAAGAGAAAAAAATAAAGTGAAAAAAGAAGAGAAAAAAAAAGGAAGGAAGGAGAGATAGAATTGGAAAGAAAGGAAGAAGGAATAAAGCCAGAAAGAAGTAAAGAGAAGCAAAAGGAATTGAGGGATAAAAAAGGTAGAAGTAATAAAAAAATAAAAAATACATAATCAAAACAAAACAAAAAGAACCCCACAAAAACGAAAAACAAACCAAAACAAACAAACAAACAAAAAACCCAACTAAACAGACAAAAAACAACTATCAAAAAAAAACCCCACAAAACAAAACACCCAAAAACAAAACAAAACAAAAAAAATCTCTTGCTATTTTCAAACAGGCCAAACTGGATTTTCTGGACTTGCTGGCTGTAGCAGGCTGCGAGGTGACTTGTACAACTTTTCTCCTTGTTCCTCACTCAGTCAGCTTTGGGCTACTGTTCTCAGTGCCAGCCGAGCACTGACCCCAGGGCTAATGGTGCAGTCTCCATGCAGGGCCTTGGGTGTGATTTCTGAGCCTCCTGCAGAGGGCGCGCTTTCCTGAGATTATGGGTTTCAGCTGGGATCTCTTACAGATCGAGCACTCCCTGTGTTTATTGCTGTGAGCTCTGGGTCTCCTACAGGGCGCAAGTGCCCACCTGAGACTACAGGTGTGGGCTCCGAGAGTTCCCTGAGTTGCACGCACTCACCCCAGGATCACAGATGTGAGCTCCGGGTCTTCCACAGAGTCCCCTTCTCTAGTTGCAGGGTCACCTCTGGCCCCAGGGCCGCTTCCGACCCGGTCGCAGAGCCACCTCAGGTCGCAGGGCCACCTCTGGTTGGTTGCAGAGCCCTCTCAGGACCCAGGGCCACCTCCGGTCGGTCGCAGAGCTGCCTCCAGTCACCAGGCTGCCTCCGTCCCAGTCTCAGGGCTGCCTCCGGTTGCTCAGCTGCCACGTCTAGTTTTCCAATGTCTGCTACAGATTTTGATCTCCTATTTTCATATATACTGTGATATTGTTGGCTGTCTGCTCTGTTCCTCTGTAGATCAGTTAGGTTTTTCTCCCATGCGCAGGAGGAAGGGCAATCTGCGTCCTCCTACCATGCTGCCATCTTGAACCCCCCCAGAATGATGTTTAACCATATGTCTGGACACTCTGTGGCCCAGTCAAGTTAACACATAAAATTATCCATCACAGCTGCATATGTAGTATTCACGGCATAAGATTTAAATTAAAACAGTCCTTGCCCACTCAATCCAGCAGGATTGTCTGAGCACCCATACACATAATTGGACAACAACAACAAAAGTCCCAACTCAAAACTAAGTTCAACAAAAACAGAATGTTACCTTACAAAACTGAAGATTCCAGAGGGTAGGTCTTTTCTATCAGGCATGGTGGAGTCTGGAGCCTCCAGTGATGCTATGAGGAATCTGTCTTTCCACCACTTTCCTCTGTTTTGGTTTTATTCTCAGGCAGGCTCTCTCCTCTTGGTGGAACAATGGCCCTACCCAAACCTGAGTTTTACCACCTTTGCTCACCCAGCAGTAAGCATGAGCCAAGTTTCTACAGAAGTCCCAGGGCTTCTGTTCCTTGGGTAAACCTGGGTCAAGTACCCATCCCCAAACCAGTCCTGTGGACGAAGGTGAGAATCAAACGACTGCCTTAGATCAAACCACAGGGAAAGAGCATAAGGAAGGGGTGACTTTTGAATAAAAACTTAGGGTTTCAAAACCAGAAGTTAAATGTGGAATTACCATGTGACCCAGCAGTTCCATTCCTAAGTTCATAGGTTCATACAAAGACTTGTACGCAATTGTTCATAGCAGCACTACTTGTAATACCCAAAAGATGGGAATAACCCAAATATCCATCAACAAATGAATGAACAAAATGTGGTCCATACACACAATGGAATATTACTCAGCCATAAAAAGGAATGAGGTATTGCTACATGCTGTGAAATAAATGAACCCTGAAAATATTATACTGTATGAAAGAAGCCAGCCCTAGCTGGTGTGGCTCAGCGGATTGAGCACCAGCCTGTGAACTAAAAGGTCGCTAGTTTGATTCCCAGTCAAGGCACATGCCTGGGTTGTGGGGCAGGTCCCTAATTGGGGACATGAAAGAGGCAACCGATTGATGTTTCGCACATAGATGTTTCTTTCCCTTTCTTTCTCCCTCCCTCCCCATCTCTCTAAGAACAAATAAAAATAAAAAATCTTTAAAAATATTAAAAAAAAGAAGCCAGACATAAAATGTCAAATAATGTATGATTCCACATATATTAAATATCTAGAATAAGAAGATTCATAGAGACACAGAGCAGGTATGTGGTTGCTAGGGACTGAAGGAGCGGGGACTGGGAAGCGACTGCTTAATGGACGTGGGGTTTCCATTTGGAGAAATGAAAATGTCCTGAAATGTTCTGGAACTACATAGTTGTGATGGTTGTACAACATTACGAATGTACTGTCACTAGTGGTAAATTTTATGTTATATGTATTTACCACAATAAAATATAAATATGAATCCATTTTGAATTTAAAAAGAAAACTAGAGAAAGCAAGATAGAAATGCTGAGTGGACAAAATCATTCTATAGCCCATGTCCATAGGGAAATCATCAAGATCAAAACCAACACCAATTACAGGGGAGAGCAATGGGGCGAAAATGGGGACAATTGTAGTTGAACAGCAATAAAAAAATTAAAAAATAGAAATTCACATAAAAAACCCAACACCAATTAAACTAGTGATTATGGGGTAAGATATAAAAGATGTGGAAACATACATGCATACACCTCTCAAGCCACAAGACCTGACTGTCTTTTGTAAGTCACTGCTCTTTGATACTGTGCGAGGTCCCGGGCATCTGTGGAAGAGGCAGTTCTGAGTCTTTACAGTGTGGATCCTAGACTCAGACATATTCCCCATCCCTCCCTTTTTTTAAAAAGGAAACAATGTAAGGTCCTGGGTCCTTCACAGGATGTCTTTCTTATCAGTACAACTATATGAGTTTATTGAGTTCCTATTATGTATCTGGTGTTTTTCTTAGATGCCATCCAAACTTGGGTGTGTATTAGAGGTAAATCTAATAACTCAGTTTAATTATTACCTACTATGTGCTAGAGTCTCTGATAAAGGCATTACTTATTTTCTCATTGGATTCTCACAAAAGCTTTTTGAAATAGGTACTGTTATAATGTCCACTTTACAGATGAGAAGACTGAGGCTCAGAGAACTTAAGGAAGTGGTCCAGCTGCTAGGCGGCAGAGACACGATTCAAAATAGAGCCGCCTAATGTCAAAATTCCTGCTATAAACCACCCAACATAGTAAATTAAGACAACAGCAAATGTTGGGTGTTCTTAACCCCATGCAAACCAGAGAAACATCCATTAGGATACACAAATTAGACCATCTTGCTCCCGTCTGTGGTGTCCCTATTTATAGAGTGCCCAATTGATGCTATTTCTAATTTAAGCTGGAAGGTTTTCTTTTGCTTAAGTTTTTTTAAATTATTTTTTATTGTTGTTCAAGTATAGTTGTCTCCATTTCCCTCCCACCATTCTCCTCCACCCCACTCACCCCCACCTTCCACCCTCAATCCTACCCAACTTTGGCTTTGTACATGGGTCCTTTACACATGGAGGATAATGGGAGAAAGAATGGGAAAGATCACCAAGGAACATGTATAAAGGACCCATGGAAGGTTTTCTTTGAAAGTTTCAATCTGCAACTTAAAAGCAATGTAAGGGAAGAAAAGAGCTGGGAGTGCACATCACCAAAATGTGTTCTGAAATCCAAGAGTGAGGACACCGGTGAGGAGAGATTATCATCTTACTAGCGTAGGAGGATAAAGATGATCAGGCAGGGATGCTCCATTATTTATAGGAATCCAGCTCTTTTCTATATACACTTCACTGAGGCATTTGATATATTTGTGCTGCAGATTAACACTGATGTTATTTTCTTTAATGTCTGTTTTTAGTGTATGCAGTGTATGCGATGCATGTTGGCATTCAGAAAATTCAGCCAGAGGAGAAAAACAATAGTATTAATTAGGAATGTCAGTCATGGGTGTTATGAAATTCAAAACTGCCAAGTTTCTGGAGCATTTAGTGGTAATTATAATAGACTGTGGAGACAAGCTGTTCTTCATTCCCTATTAAAAAAATGCACAGTTTGATGGGCAAGTGATCAAAGTGCTAATGCAAACCCTTGTGAAAGGGGTGCCTCTTTCACTCTGTTATTTTTAGGACTCAATGCTTTTGCTAATTCAGGGCTGCCCAGAGAGAGGAGACCATGTAGTGAATATGAGGCCCCTTGTCTTTTTATAATTTAAAATTACTGCTTGATTTTTAAAATATCTCCACACAAGTTGGAATGTGTGTGTGTGTGGGGGGGGGTGGTAAATGATACCATCCACTGGCCTGGTAGGATATTCAGATTTAAATCAGAGCCATAGCCTTTTTCCAGGTAAAGTCACACCTATAATCAATTTCTCTCAAAGCGATGAATAATAAAAACTCGTCCTATGTTCTTTGGATAACCCAGTTAAGTGGGTGGAGAGATTTGAATATCTGAGAATTGAAATAGGAGGGGTGCTACTTAACTGAATTTTCTCAGGTTTCTGAAGTTGACATTTCTTGATTTGTTTTTGGAGCCTTCATATCAGCCTAGCTAGAGTCAGGGAATGGACCAGATGCAACCAAAGGGATGTAAGGGTTCCATTTTCAGTACCCTAATTTCTTGTATTGCTTTATGAGGCTTAGAATAGCCCTTTGAGGCTATCTGGGCAGATCCCAGCCCCCACCTGATGAAGAAATTCAGTTGCAGAGATCAAGAATCTTGCCCAAGGTTATTCAGATGCTCAGCGTCAGGAGGGTTCCTGACTTCATGCCTGGTGCTGACTGCACTTCACTCTACTTCTTCCTACCATTTCTGAAGATGCCCCAGGGCCTTTGCACATGCTGTGATATATCTGTTGTGCTGAACCTCTTAAGTCTGGTTGTCAGCATACTTCTTTCTTAAAGGACACACACTCCTCTCCAGTCCCAAGAAAGGATCCAAACTGTTGGAAAGGGTAAGTGTGACATGATCCCTAAAAGAATGATATTTCACCTGATTAAAAAAATAGTCAGACAGGGCTCAAAGAGTAAATAAAAATTTCCAGGAAACAGCACTGCAGTGGGAGACTCAGAATCATCCATCTCTGATTTTTTTTCATAGTCACCACCTCCATTAGCTGGAGATAATGATGTCAAGAGGAGAAAACTCTAGCTCTTTTTGGTTTGCCTGTAATTTGTGTGACTTACAAGAAACCCAGATAAATTCAGTGGTATCTGATAGTCCTAGCTGGATGTGAGAAATCAAGGAGAGATGATGAGAGGTCCTTCGCAGTACGTTTGTGTCTGTGGGTTTTGTTTTTAATAATTAATAGCAGGTCCTTTTTCATCCTGAGCTTTTTCAGAAATAATTGGGTAGCTTGGGGTTGGACCAGTAATTGCTAAGAGATGTGCTGGCTATGGATAAGACTCCATTCCTGGGCTGGTTTGTCAGTGGAAACACCCCCTCCCCCTCCCAGTGGTTTGGAAGAATGTCTAGCAGCATATCTGCATCCTTTGGAAAAGCAGGGCACGTTTTCCTGCTGACACACACAAGCCTTATAATTTAGCATTAGAAAAGAAAAATGGTTTAGAACAAGAAAATATATTTAGAGCTCATTATTCAAGCAGGAGTCAGAGAGAAGGGGCAAGGACGTAGCCAGTCAACGAGAAACAGCTCACATTACAGGGTCAGAAGGAAGCATGTGCCTGGCACTCAGACGCCAGGCAGGAAGGGCAACAGGGTCAATATCAAAGTTGAGAATCAGTAAGAGAAGGTGCACGAGGTTGCCTTCTCCCTAAGTAAACCCGTCCTGAAGACTGTCCAGACGCTGCTTTCTTGCATGTCTCTTCTCTCCCTGGCTCCCAGAAAAGAGCAATTCACGGTGAATTTCTATGTTCCAGCTCCAGTGAGGCCTCTGCTTAGTGTTCAAATATTGGCATTGCTGTCACTGAGGCCAGAGCTAGTTGTCCTGTCAAATGGAATGGGGTCTTAGAAGCAACTGTCCCAACTTGATGAAGTTCATGTCTAGCTTTGGGTGGAAGGCCATACCTGCAGTGCTTTCCCCATCTATAACTCGCATTTCCTTACTCTCTCCCATATCCACCTGCTGTGCCGACCTGCCAGCCATCTGTCTCCACCTGCTCACTCTTCTACCATATATATGAATATAACGAAGTGAATCACAATGTTCCTGGCCACATTCCAGGGCTTGCAGCCTTTTTCAATGTTGCCTGAACCCTGTTAGCACTGCCTCAGTTAGTATTTTGCCTGTATTATCTACTTTAACCTACAGCCTTTCTCTTAACCACCAATGCTGGTTACAAAAGGAAAGGGAGAATGAGAAAACCTCATGGGTGTCAATACATCCAAGGGAAGAGGAAGAGCTAATGCTTTTTGAAGGTCTGTGGTGTGCAAGGGATTGTGCTAGTTGCTTTATAAACACTATCCGTTGCAATTAAGTAATTACTGGGCTGGCCAAAAAGTTTGTTTAGTTTTTTTCCTTACAATGGCTCTAGTAGTGCTTAGCTGTCTTTAACTTCATTCAGACAATTCTGTTAGATTGTATTGTGACAGCTGTCATATCAGCATGCATTTAAAAAACTTATCAAAATTGGTGAATTTTTGTGTAGCCATTTTAATATTGAAGATGGAAGTAAATATGCAACATTTTTGGTGTATTATGCTTTATTATTTCAAGAAAGGTAAAAATGCAAATGAAAGGTAAAAAAAAGATTTGTGCAGTGTATAGAGAAGGTGCTGTGACTAAAAGTGTCAAAAGTGGTTTGCAAAGTTTCTTGGTACTATTGACATTTTGGCCAAATAATTCTTTACTGTGGGTCTGTGTTATGCATTGGAAGATGTTTAGCAGCACCCTTGTCCTCTATCCCTAGGAGCCAATAGCAGGAGATAGCCGGCATACTCAGAATATCCAAATCAATAAAGTTATTTGTGAAAATGAAAAAATGTATCTTTTACTTTATGGAAAAAACTAAATAGACTTTTTAGCCAACCTAATATTTCTTGCTTTTCCATTGTGGTCTAGCACCGTTTTAGGTAAGGTGGTTATACAGTTGAAGATGAGGCAGCTATATCCTGCTTTCATAGCTCTTGAGTCTAGAAAGGGGGACATGTCATTAAGAAGGAATTACAAGTATTTCAAGTGTTACATGAGGAGGAGTGTAGGGTATTGTGAAAATCTCTAAAAGAAATTGGATTTAACCTAATTTTAGGGGACAGCAAAGGTGTTTCTGAGTAACTGAGATTTATGCTAATATTTGAATGTGATGTTTCCTTTGTGTAATCTCTACTCACTTCTAAGATGGATATGATGCTCATATCTATTTTACAAGGGGGAAAACTGAAGTTTAGTGACATGTGGTACCATATCCAGATACATGTTGAGAGTGATGGGTCCAGGATTCAGCCTTACATCTGTTTGACTCTAGAATCCATCTCTCTTCCACCAGAATTTGGTTCTTCCTGGGGCATTTCCATCACATGTCAAAAAGTCTTGACAAAAGGACTTAGAAAGCTAAGACATGAGAGGACTTTCTGGCAGTTATCAGGCTTAGACTTGGAAGCATCCCATAGTTTTCATAGAACATAATATAATGGCAAATACAAACTTTGGAGAGAAGTTTGGATTCAGATCCTGTGTAGCAATTTTTGTAAATCTGTAACTTCGGGTAAGCCACTTCTCCATCCCCATGGTCAAAACTTGCTGTGCAAAGACATAATGTAGCTGGGCCTATAAAATAGCACATCTTTGGGTCTAAGGAAGGAGGAGAGGGTATGAACAGCTCAGGAGATTCTCCTGTTTGTGTGAGGCCATTTACTACAGAATCATTTCTGGGCTTTGAGCTAAATGTGTTTGTGCTGGGAAAGAGAGAAGCTTCTCTTGGGTTTTCAGCCAGGCAGCCACAGATGTGAACAATAGAGAACTCAGCTCACGTGCCCATTGGGAAGAAGACAATCGCTCCCCAAACACAGCTGCTGCTCCTTCTCAATGGGACCCAACTTGGCCAGATAATGGAAACACAGAAAACAAGGCATGGAAAAACGAGCTGTTTATGATTAAACATGGCAATCGAACCTCAACACTGAGCCTTCTTGGATAGCACCCATATGCCATCTCACAGCCCGGGGGGCTGCTGAGCCCAGCCTATGGATTTCTAAGGTGTGCTGCGGCCCACCTGTCAGGGGGAGATGGATGATTAATGGCATCTGTTCCAGACGTCCTTTCTCCTAGGAGGTAGTGTGTGTGGAAATGCTCTGCCCCCTCTTCACTTCTCTAGCAGCTCCTGGCAGTTGCTAACATTGCTAGGGAGTAAAAAGGGTGGGGTGAAGACCTCCTGTTGGATGCAGTTTTAGTAGAAAAACTCTTGTTTCTGGGAACATCATCTTCTGTACATGAAGCCTCCATGGACTAAGCCTTGTCTACAAAGCAGGCCTTAAAGGGGATCATTTAAAAGGATAAAGGCATCATGCTTTTCTACCCACTCACCTATCTGCCCACCCATCTGTTCATCCATCCATCCTTTATTGATTAAAATTATATTTATTAAACAAATATTATATATTACACATATAATTTAGGGAGTTGTTAAGAGTGAAGGGGACTCTTGAAAGCAAGGTCAAATGGTTAGTAGTTGATCAGTCAGATGTTGAACCCAGATCTCTCATTTTTCCCATTACAGTAGATTCTCTTGGATAAGTTAACAGCCAAGTATTTGGTGCTTCTCTCATTCAGAAAGGAGAAAAGTGCCAATTTCCTCTAGGCTGTTGAATGGGCATCACCAAAGAGAAGACAGTTGCGCACAGAATATTCTCACATAGAAAGCCAAGGTTCTGCTTTGAAATCCACACGCACATTCAGGTTTTAGTAAAACTGAGTTTTGCTTTTGGGTAGTAAAGGCTAGAAAGAGGCAGCCAAAGAAATAGTGGGGAAAAATTGACTTTCCAAGGGTCCATGTTTACAGTGGATATTCCAGGTCACTGAGTCCAGGGAGAAGGTGGCATAATTGGTCTTCATGGATAAATGGGCTAAGGCATGATGCTCAGACTTTAACTACTACTCATCTGCCTTCTCCATGTTATTTTTATTTGAAGTCATGGTTGAGAGAAATGAATTGTATTGAGCATCTACTATCAGCTAGCCATTATGTTAGCTGCTGTGGATTCAGCAGAGAATCATGCAGGTGTATTCCCTGCATTCATGGATTGAACATGCAATGCAAACATACCTTATAACACAGGCTGTCAGTCCAATCTGGAGCAGGAATTTCTTGGAGTTCAGAGAGTGAGTAGCAGCTAACTAGGGAAAGAGTGTTCTAGACAGAGAAAATCATGTGCCAAGACCTGGAGATAAAGGAAACACTGTGTTCTGGAGGATTGTAGAAAGGACTTGTGAAGGTGCACTATAGATATGAGGGGCATGGAGTGAGAAATGTAGTTAGGGAAGTAGAAGGTCTTTAAGTCCGAGGTCCTCAAAGACGGTTCCTAAGAACCACTTGCTGAAGTGAGTGATAGGAGGGGCATATGTGGTGGAAGTATATGTGTGTGTGTGTGTGTGTGTGTGCGCGCGCGTGCGCGCGCATTTTGGCTGCTTCGCATTGGAACTTCCTTCCAATGATTTAGGGAATCATTGTTGGTGGGTGTTGATGGGAGTCAGGAAGATAAAAATATGAGGTAACTCATTCCTTCCCTTTCCTGGCAGCTTAGTGTGCACAAATGCAATGCTTCCTCCTGGGATGTTGGCTGTGGAGGGAGAGCTTAGAAACCATTATTTTATTTTTTTAAATTTTATTTATTTATTTTAGAGAGGGGAAGGGACGGAGAGAAACATCAATGTGTGGTTGCCTCTTGTGCATCCCCTACTGGGGACCTGGCCTGCAACCCATAATATAATATAATGGCAACATGGCCTGTGCCCTGACTGGGAATCGAACTGGCAGAACTTTGGTTTGCAGGCTGGCTCTCAATCCACTCAGCCACACCATCCAGGGCGAGAAACCATTCTTATGACATCAGCAGCCAGACAGTTTCCAGTGAAGATGGCAGGACTGTTCTGTGATATCATCCTGGCTATGGTGGCTGGTTTTACTCTTCAGCATTTGTAGCAATTTGGTGAGCAATCCAACATCCTTACTAAGAATTCCTTTTCTGATTAAACCAGTCCCTGACAGTTTCTTATTGTTTTGCAACCAAGAGCCCTGATCAATACAGAAAGTAAATAGGTCTATGTGTGTGCTGGGGCCAGGAGTGTGGTAATGGCAATGAAGGCATCATGATTATCTTTTTGACATTTTAAGTCAGATAGTGCTCAATAACAAAATAAGCTCAAATAGGGAGTCCTGCCTGTGGTTCTGAATGGTTTCCTGGTTAATCATTGCCTCCTTCTGGATGCTTGAATCCTTCCTCAGGAACCAATTAGCCATCATACATAGGTGAAAACCTCAGCTGAAGTTTCTGCTCTTCTTCCAGTACTTCCTATTGCCCATGTTCTCTGGAAAAACACTATATGGAGTTTGTCTACTTTTGTGTCTCAGATGAAGGTGGTGGCAATATGTGTAGGGTAATGGTTATTAAAATACACTTTTGGTCAACCCCCTGTTCCTACATGGATACATATTCATCTCAAAACTCTCTCTTCCCATTTTTATTTGCCAACCCAGTTCACAAGTAAGGGTGGACAGATTCCTGGGAAAGAGCAATGGTTTAATTAATGATCATGCGAAGGATATAGGTGCCTTGGTGAATGGGACTCCGTGAGTGCAGAATTGGATGGCGACCTGATATGCAAAATGGGATAATTGAACTGTTAGCTGAACTGGAATTTAGCAGTTAATCACTTTTATGAAACCTGCGTCTCAATTCATTACTCCATTTATGCCTTGTTGTAATACAGAGCTGTTCAGCTAATTGGTAAACAGGAGCCAGACAGTGTACCCTGGAAAGGGCAAGGCTATTGAAGATGCTGTGATATTTTTTATGAGTGAACAGTTCCATTCAATCTAGCCAAGAGTTGCCTGTTAGCTTGGGCTTCATGTTCTTTCTCAGGTAGGCACTAAAGAACATGGTAAAGTCATGCTCATACATCTCAAATAGTACTTTTAACCACCAATTCTGTTTCATGCAGTCCTCTGTCCAATTACTACCTGTTAATGAACTTTTTAGAATGGTGATAAAGATAATGAGTTCTGTCAGCAAGAGCATTCCAAATTGGAGACAGGATTTCACCACAGACTCCCTGTGTGCATGGGTCAGGATAATCTCCCCTCTGAATTTCTGTTTCAGTTGTACCTACCTCAAGGATGTTGTAATGAGGATTACATTTCGTAATGAGAGCACATTTTGTAATAGAGTACATTTTATAATGAGAACTAATTTTCCAGTGAAGTGCCCAGTATATGGTTGTATATTCAATCAATGCTAGATCTTACTATTATCTTTCACCTAGAAATCTTTTTTTTTATTGTTGTGTAAGAAAAGAAAGAAAAAGGAAATATCTCTTTCATATGTTTATTGAGTCAGAGACAAGAACTGGAAGGGAAATTAGAGTAAGAAGGTGATTGATTTAACAGAGAGAAGTGTATCCACAAAGACTTCAAATAGTAAAGGGACTTCCTGAACCTGGCTAGGAACAAAGGAAGGTGTAAGGAGCATAAGCTTTGGATGGGAGGCATGAATGCAGGACATCATCAGGAAACCTTTGATTATTTGGGGCAGGGCTGCTTAATGAAAACAGGGCCCGAATTGGCTGCAGATCTATTTGTTTTGCCTGATGAAGGAATAAAGAAGCTCCATATGAAAAAAATCTCAATTTTGCAGCCAAGATTATATTTTAATATCCTAGTGAACCTTCTCTTATTTAATTTTATAGCCTCCTTTTGTCCTCAGACCCAGACATTGGACCATGGTGGGGGGTGCTCAGGTAGGCACAAGTCTGAGTGAAGAACTCCACTGTATACTGGAATTGACCTTCCCCTTTCATGACTAAGCCTTTCTTATTGAGTCAAGCTATAGGTTTTTGGTTCCCTTGCAAATACACTTCTGTGACCTCTTAGCAGATTGGCCTGTTGGAAACATGGACTGGCAATCAATCATGAGAAGAGGTTGTAAGAGTCATAGGAGTGAATGAGGAAGTGCTGAGAAAGAAGAAAGAAGTCTGAGGACATAACCTTGAAAAATGACAATCTTCAGGGGCCATCAAAAGCTTTAGGCTCTTGCCCTGGCTAGGTGGCTCAGTTGGCTGGAGCATCCTCCTGTACACCAGGGGGTTGTGGGTTCACTCCTTCATCCCCTGGTCAGGGTGCATATGGGAGGCAGCCGAGTGATGTTTCTCTCTCTCTCTCCCCTCACTCTCTAAATATCAATCAATACATTTTTTTAAAAAAATTGCTGGGCTCTTGTGAAAAACATTTTTGGGTCATAAGAGAAGATGTTATGTTAAGGTGGTTTACCACTCATTCTCACATTCAACAAACATTTACTGAGAACCTGCTATGCCACAGGCATAGTTCTAAACACTAGAGAGAGAGTAATAAACAATACATACAAGGTCCTGTAACCTAGGGCTTGCGTTTGTGGGGGACTCAGACTATAAAATTAATAGAAATAAACAAAACAAATTTGAAGTGTTATAAGTGCTGTGAAAGAAATAAATAGGGTAAAGTGATGCTGAGTTTCTGTGGAGGGCCTCCTAGATACAATTTGAGCTGAGACCTGTAGTATTAAGATGATCCAGCAATACAAAAACCAGGGGTAGGGGGGAGAGAATGTTCCAAGTAATGTTATCAGCATGCACAAAGGCCCTGAGTGGCAATAAGCCTAAGTGTCTGAGGAATGTCCTATAGCGGGACTAATTTGGCTGCAGAAGGGTGAGTATAGTATGAGTGGTCTGAGATGAGTCTGGAGGAGATAGGACCTTGAAGGCCATGGTAAGGCGTGTGAATATTTTCCTGTGTGATTGGGATGCATGAACACATCTTCCTCTTGTTGAAATGCATGAGCACTGGGTCTAGAGGGCTGTGATACATCAACTCATGTAGGACACAGTCATAGTTTGGTTTCAGATTACTGTTTCATGTCAGACACTGGTATAGGTGATACTGAAAGCTATTAATGTAAATAAATTAATGATTGTTCCTGCTGGCTTTGTTACTGTTTACTACAATGAGGGATTAATAAATGCATCCTGCCTTTCAAATTTGCATCCATTAAAAACCATTGTGGGGGCACCAGTAATCCGTTTTGGGGGTTTAAGAATAAAAAAAATAACATCACATACCTATTGTAACTAGTATTTGATATAACCTGGTTCAAATGAGATCATTAGGTGGTGCAGAGATAAGAATGATATGATTTGGCAATCACAGCCAAGGTAACTCTGACACACGTGGTAGAAGATATTACCCTGGCTTGTGCCAGGAGCTTTCATAAATGTAATTACTTTTAATCCTGATAACTCTGGGCAGTAGGTATTATCCCCATTTTACAGATCACGCAGCTCAGTTTCTTAATAGATAAAAAATTGGCCCCAAATATCTGGGAACAGGAGGAGCTCCACTTTGTATCCAAGGTTGTCTGACTCCTACAACACTACATGGAAAGAGAAGTGTCTAAATCTTTGGCAGTCACACATTGAGTTGAGAGGTGCTTGAGTTTTCCTTGCCAGGACTGACAACCACATATGTGAAATACGTATCTTGCTGCTCTTTCTTCCAAAGCGAGAACTTCTCATTTCAAAAGCTGGTATGGTCTCTGTGTGAGTCAAACAACTGGTGAAATGCAAAGCCTTGCAACATACAGAGGCGGGTGCGAGTCCTGGCACTGCCTCATGCTTAAATTGTGAATTATTTAACCTCCTCGGGACTCTATTCATTCATTTAGAAAATGGGGATAATAAGAGGGCCTACCTCTTAGGGTTATTGTAAGGATTTACTGAGATGAAGTGTGGAGATTGCTTAGCCACCATGACTAGTGTATAATAGGCTCTTACTAGAAGTTACCTATTATTTTTCTCTTCCCAGAGAGATTTGAAGAAGGTGATATGGAGAAAGTAAAATTTATAGTTGTAACTGCAATGTGAACAGCCACCATTTTATTGGAAGAAGAGGCAAGGCAACGATTGTTTTTATTTTGCTAAAGCCTAGGAAATATTACTGAAATCTCAGATTCTTTGAAGCTAAGTTTCTCAACTTTGGAAGCACAGTTGAATCCCTTGGGGAGGTTTTGACTCAGTTGCACTGGGCTGGAGCCTGGGCACTGACATGTTTTACACATCCTGTGTAGTCCACAGGTCATGGGATGCATCCCTCTGCCTCACCATACTTGATCTTGTTGGACAGATGGATGGTAGCACAGTTGTCTATACCTCTTACGTGACAACAACTCTCCTCTCTTCTATCTCCACTGACAGCTGCGTGTGTGTGTGTGCGCACACGTGCGTGTGCTTGCTCTAGGACTAGCCGCATGTAAATTTCTCTTGGTTCTCTGAAGATTTCCAAGGACCCTATTGCTTAGTGAAGTGTCTTCTAAATGTGTTTTATATGAGACACAAAGTTGGAAGTGATTCAGTCTTTTCAATCAGCGTTTTCCCCAGTAGGGAGCCATTGAAGCTATCAAATTATATTTCAGATATACCACCCCACACTATAATGAAGTACATCAAATGAATGCTTGGCTGGTGTATCCGGGTCCTGTCCTGAGTTGTTTATATTTTATATTTATTTATATTTTAAGGTTGCTCAGGAGTATTTGGTTCCCTGGATTGTGATTCAAATGAGTCTTTAAGATATTTTATGTAATGCTGCACTTGCATTCCAGGCATCAGGGAGCTCCAGAGCACAGGGCAGTGACAATTTATGTGATTTTCTAGATATGGATAGACCGAGTCATTAAAGAATGGGGGTGGGCAGCCAGGCTATGCTTGGTTTCATTAGGATCCAGTGTAAAGTGCGTGTGATAGAAGCAGTCATGCTTTTCCTCCCCAGCTGAGATGAATTGGTCTCATAAGCAGACATGGAGAGAGCAGAAAAGAAGTATGTGTGGGGGGTGGTGTGGCTTCAGCAAACTCAGCAATTGGAACCATGCAAGTTGGATAACTCTATATTGCAGCTCCAAGAGGCAGATATTGCCAGCCTATTAAGGACATCATTGGCTTTTTGATTGGACACCGAGAAATTGATGCACTGCCTTTGGTTCTATTATGTTTTCGAACTTTAATTAAGTTTATACCTCTCCCACCTGGACCTCATAAATAGTTAGCCTCCAAGTAAGTCATTTGTCATGGAGGGGCTCTGATGAGTAGATTCATCTTCTAAACAACATTACTATTGCCTAAAGTCTTGCCTTAAATCCATCAACTCAATACAAGCTTGAGTGTGTTACTCAATTTTGACATATTATCCCAAGGGGTAATATGGGCAAGTGGCTAATTCATTAAGTTATCACAAGGTAGGAGAATGCAGATAAATTATTAGCTTTTAAAATGATGCAACCGGTGATTAAAGAGAATTAAATTAAACTTCAGGGTTTCTTTTCATGTGTAAACTAATCCGTTCTCTTTTGTGGAAGGTGGAGCTCTTGGCCTAAGCTGAGGCCATCTCAGTCTAAATCTAAAGATATCACTGGTGAGGATGGGGAGATGGTGTCTTCTTCAAGGGCTGATGGGACTGTAGGTTGGCATGGCCTCTTTGAGGAAGAAACTGGCAGAATCTACCGATTTGAAAATACACATTCCTAGGACCTAAGAATGCCACCAGTAATCATGTGCCTTGGACAAACTATTTTACAGTAGTTTGTGCAAAGAGATGTGTACAAGGCTACAGCAGTGTTTGTAATGGCAGACATTAGTAAATAACCTGAATGCCCATCAATGGAGGCACAGATGAGAAACATTCAGTGCTTTTATGTGGTAGACTAAATGCATCAGTTAGGAATATAGGCAGTTCTTTTATTAATGCGATGCTGTACTTTGATACCTTGTATCAATGTGGACCTGCTTGAGCACAACATTGGGTGAAGAAAGCAAGAGGAAGGAGCTACTTGTGTGAGTTTTTGGCTCTACATACAAAACGATACTGGATATTGGAGCATATTGGCAGAAGGGTGAACATCAGGCTCTTGTCAGTGGCTGCCAGGGAAGGGAGTGATGGGTGGGGGAGATGGGACTGGGCACGTTTCTTACACATCTGTAAGGTTCTGTTGGTTTTAAAGACTGGAAATAATTGTGGCAAAATACAAATATTTGTATTTTGGGTGGAAATAATATGAGTGTTTACTCTATTACATTTTATACTTTTTATTACTTTTTAAAGTTCACAAAGGAGGATAGAAGGCGGGCTCACTGCGAGTGGAAAGGGACATGCAGTCAGAGCCAAACCTGGAGTCTGCCTTTCCTGGAGGCACAGCTGTGTCTCCGTAGCTGCACCTCCAGGGAAGAGTCCAGCTGTGTCTATTCAGGGAACTGTGGAGGGATTTCTCCTCAACAGTGGGTCTCCTTTTTTACTTCTGATTATTCACTGATTAGTCAAATTAGTATAAATCAAATACTAATTTGGTCTTAGTATTTGATCTATTGCCTTTCCTAGTGGCCATGTAAGTTGACTTTTCTCCATACATGGATTTGCCAAAAGCACCCCATTCCAACTACCTGGCACATCAACACGAGAAGATTCATTGATTTTAATGAAAACAATACCTGTGACAATAAGGAAAAAGAGTACATATCAATCAAAGGGAAGGTCCCAGTTACTGTCTGATAGATTCCCTGGCCTCCTCTGCGTGTTTCCCCTTCTGCCACTGGCTCACGGTCGTCTAGGATGGATGTCTTGATTCCCCAAACTGGGCCAAGAAAAGAAAAGCAGAGGCTGTTCCTTCTGATAAGATGACACAAAGAATTGAGTCTCCAGTGTCAGAAGTTCCAACCAGTATTTATTTTTTGGTACCTGGGCATTTACTCAGCATTTGTTTGAGGCATGATGTGATTGTGACTTCAGTCACAAGCGTGAAAATGAAGGGGGGTGTTGAAGCCAGTATTGGTATTCAGACTGCAGGGCAGGGTGGGGCTGGCTGCTGTCTTAGATATTTTTTCCAGTGTTGTGGATTAAGAATGCAGGAGGCTTTCCAGAGAACAGCGTCTGATCCCAATCCTTTTTTCTTCTCTCTTTGCCTTGGAACCAGTGACTCTCCTATCTTATCTGACACTTGGAGCAGCATTTCTCTGCAAGGGTCCAAGTTTTAGTAGAAAATATACTTTGAGAAATCAATACAAGATTTGATCCAACCAGGTCAAGCTCTCCTGCTGACCTAATCTTAATGCATTGTGTAAAGTATTCCTATTTATCAAACTCTTGTAAGTCTAAGCAAAAGCTTCAAGAAATAGTGTTTAGGTATAAAAGAAAAGGGAGCTCAGAGGGCTAAATTTAGGTAACACCTGAGTCACTTTGCTGCTAAGTAGAATTTAATGGAGGTGTATCCCTGCAATCTTTATATGTGTTTGGCATGACAATTTGTTTTATTTGTCAGAAATGAATACTTAAGGGGAAAAGAGCTTTGTGAATTGAAACAAGAATTTCATATCAGCAAGGGCCATTTTGATTTAAAGGCTGCTCATTTTCCATAGCAAGGGATAATTTATATTCAGTGGAAAAGTGGTTGCCCTTGCTTTTCCAGGCAGAATTCTTGAATACATTTTGGCCTCTTGAAACATGTGTTCCTCACGTGTGAAAGTACAGAGAGGTGGTTACTGCTTAACCAAAATGCCCAAGGACACCCTTCCTTCTTCTACTCAGAGACGTTGTGGTTGGACTGGCCCGAACACGAACAGGGTGGTTAGTGGCCTGAACTGGTCTCCATGGGTTACACTGAAGAGAAATGTATGACCTACCCCAATGCCTCACATGTGATCAATGAGACATGTTGGGCTACAAAATGACAAAGACTAAATGAAAGATTATGCAGGCAAAATTTAAAATTTATTGGAGAAATGTTAGGGCATTCTAAGTAACCTAGGGAAGTGGAATGGAGCGACTGAGTTTCAAAGAAAGCTAAAGCTAGAGATTAAACAATTGCCAGGGTCCTCTTTGTTTTCTTCCTCTCACGAGTTTCAGTATTTCTTCCCAGAGACCAGCTATGGAATGTGGCTTCTGACCCTAGAGACTCAAACCTCGTGTTTCCACCTACCAAAGGAGAACCCGCCTCTCCCTTGGATCACCACTCAAAACACTGAAAGGCAGGATTTGGGGGGGCCATCTTGGGTCAAGAACACAACTTCATATCACTTTAAGGTCTGGAAAGCTTGGTTATATAACACAAACCTGGGGATCCCATTCTGGGTACCGGGTCATGCCCAGAGAACTGGAATTGTGGGGAGGGTAGCTGTTCCAGGTGGTGGTAACGACGGCACTCCCAGAGTCCTAGCACAGGTGTGAGGCTTTGAGAAAGTCACTGACCAGTTACCTACTTGCAATGTGGGTATCAGAACACTTACCTTACAGGGTTGTTACACACAGTTAAATAATATACAGGGTCTGGCACAAATACGCCCCTTTTTATTACTAAATCATAAGTATGTAATCCTATAAAATAACAATATCACACTCAAGCACACCCTATGACATTTTAAGTGAAATGTTCACATTAAAACTATAAATTATTACACCTATACTGTTACCCTACCAGCTACAGTCAAGCAGGCCTTACTTCTGCCGGGCCCTGGATATACAGGGCATAGCAATAGGGCCTGGTATACAGGAGGCAGCTGGTAAATGGTAACTGTGATTGGAATAGTGGTGGATTTGGTGATGGGGATCAGGAGAGTGGAAGACAGTGTTAGCTGCCTGCTCAAATTTCTGTGGAATCTTAAAGACTGTCTGGCCTATAGTAACTGTCGCACTGAGCTGATCTTACTCGGCACATCAGAAAAGTCTCCTTTGGGCCTTACAACATTTCTCTTTGTCTTCTGCAAAGACCAGAGACGTATCAGGAAGACGGTTTCTTGTGGAATTTCTGTGTTATGTCCTGGGAAATTTTTCACCACAGGAGATACAATGAAGAGCAACAATGCAGAGAAGGTCTGCTTCATTTTGCAGCAATGACTGTGGATTACAGATAAAAAAAACTGAAGGAAGAAATCAATCCATCAACTGTATATTATAACCACAAGGAAGAGATATGCTGGCTGATGTGGGACCCATGGGCCAAGGGAGGTCTCTCTGAGGAACGGACTCACTCAGAGCTTGAGAAGCAGCAGCCCTGCAGAGAGCCAGCGGGAGACTTCCTGTCGGGGGACAGTGATGGCTTTGCAGAGGGAAAGACCTCAGTGTGCCTGGAGAGGCTGATGGAGAGACAGACAGTCGTGAGGAAGGAGGAGACTGGCCTGAGAGGAGAGTGAGGTCAGCCCAGTTAGGACTCCCTCGCTGGATTGTTTCTAAAAAGCAGTCTTAGTTTTCAGGCCTTGGTCTCCCCTATTTAACCAGTGAGAAGACACCTGTTGAACACAGTCATGCATTAACTCCACCTAAATGCATTTTTTTGCCATCACAGCATCATTGGTGAATTCTTCTGTATTGAAGAGGGAATACTTTCCCAGGAGGAACAGCCAGTGATGTCCTTCAGAAGGGCTGGGAGCACTGTCTGCCCATCTCTTGGAGCTCAAGCAAATTGTACAGCTCTACTGACCACTGTACACACTGGTCGGTAGGTCAGGAGGTTACAAAATGCTGTGGGAATTGGAGAACATAATAAATATAACCCCCTAGGCACAGTGCCTGACATGAAGAATGCCCTTAGTAAATACAACTATCACCACTATTACCATTACCAAATTGCTTTTTTTCCTTTTTCTGTCTTTTTTTAATTGAATTTATTCAGGTGACATTGGTTAATACAATTGTATAGGTTTCAGGTGTACAATTCTATAACACATCATCTGTGTATTGTACTGTGTGTTCACCACCCCAAGTCAAGTCTCCTTCTATCATCGTTTATTCCCCCCTTACCCTCTTCTACCTCCCCCACCCCGCTTTCCCTCTGGTAATCAGCATACTGTGTTGTCTGTGTCTATGAGGTTTTTTTTTTTTGTTTTTTGTTTTTGCTTAATCCCTTCACCTTTTTCACCCATCCCCTCAGACTCCCTCCCCTCTGACAGCTGTCAGTCTGTTCTCTGTATCTATGAGTCTGTTTCTTGTTTTGTTTTGTTTTTTTAACCTCTCCCATTAGACTTTGAAGAACTTGAGGGCAATTACTTGGTTTAGCTTCTCTTTTCTTCCTGAAGCTTAGAAGGGAAAAAATGATTGGCATTAAATAAATGTGTTTTTGAATGAATAAATGGATAAAGAAAACTGGCTTTTAGGAAGTCATCTCTTTCTCTAAGGAGTCATGTTCCCTTGAATTGACAACAGACCCTGGCAATTTTTAGGCTGAAGTTTCCAAGTAGAGGACATTGTACGCTTCTGTTGCCTTTGGATGGCTAGGATTCATTTCCCCTTACAGCAATTAAACCCTGATTTTGCTTTTGGGCACCACTTAGCCCCATACTTCCAAGTAAGAAAACAAATGACCCAACCAAGGTCCATCATATGCTTTCTCCCAGAGTCAAATCTTGAGTGGAAGATTGTGTGAGCTTATTCACCCTGGCTGTGGCTCTCAGCAGAGGACATCTGGTAGTACCAACTATATGGATTTCCCAGTACTGAGCTGGCACTGAGGCTTTTCCTTCAATTTTCTGAGCATCCAAATGTTCCTCTCATAAGTTATCTGTTTTGTATGATCTCCATAGTTAGTTTCTGCTGCCTACGACTAAAGAACTTGAAGCAATGAGAGTAGATTTGATGTAGGTCATGAAGCAGAAATCCCTTCTGTGGCATATAGACTCTGGGCTGTGAGGTTGGTAGACCAGTTCTTGCTTATGGGACATGACAATTGGAATCACTCTGCCAAAGTCAGAGGCCAGCCAAGCAGACTGTGATCATGGGAACATTAATTTGTCTCTGGAAAGTGGCAAACATGCTCCAGTGAATTTTAAAATAAGCAGTAGATGGCAGAATGTTATGTGGTGCTCACCAATGACCATATTAAGTCCAGTTCTTTGGAACTGAAGAAATAGAAAACCAGTTGTATCATCACACATATTTTTCAACAGGAGTGCGTATGTTTGTGTGTGCACTGTGACACATTGGCCTCACAAGCCTGCAAGTGGCTGGCTTCACCTTGGAAGGCACTTAGATAGAGTAGATACTCTGACCTGCTGGGATCTCCTGGGACTGGATTTTCAAGGTTGGGATCTGGGTGTTCCTTACTGGACACATCTGGTTTTGGACAGAATGTCCTATAAATTCAACCATTTACGGTGTGTACTCTATGCTAGTCACTGTGCAGATGTGGAAAGACTTTGGCAGAATAGGAGATATGATGGAAAGATTCTAAAATGACCCCAAGTATTCATGCCTTTGTATAATACCCTCCTCTTGAGTTTAGGTAGGACCAGTGACTTGATTCTAACTAATAGATTATGACGAAGATGATAGGATGAGATGTAACTCTCTAGATTACATTTATACATGTTATTATATATATATATTTTTATATACACTTATAAATGTATACATATATACCTCAAGTTTGTATCATATAATACTATGTATACTATACTTATGTATTATACAAAATTATACATATATACTAATAACACTTATATAATATATATACATAATACTTACATGTGATAATATAGATGCATATGTATGTATATATACATAGAGATGTGTGTACTTCTGATTCTCATTATTTATGATAGTTATGTTCTATACAGTTTCCATACCTTATACATACCATATTTTTCCATGTATAATGTGCACTTTTTTGCCCAAATCTTTGAGGGAAAAATATGGATGTGCATTTTATGTAGGTGAAATGATCATATATCATAGGCATAACATCCCATGTTTAATGCTCACAAAAATGTGGGTGTGCATTATACATGGCAAGATATGGTATATATTTACATATATACAGATGTGCACACACATACACAGTATACACCTATATATGCACATGTACACATGTACACATGTCCCCTAGGAACAATGAAACAATCATTCAGTATTCACTAATTCTGTGTTCCCAGTGAAAAAATATATATGTATGAAACATATTTGTCTCACATAGATTATAATCTTTAAGCCTAAAAATAACTCATCGTGGTAGATTTTGTTTTCCCTGTTTTACAGAACAGTGATTGAGACTCAGAGGTGTTAAGTGACTTGCCTGAGGCTGCCCCACTAACAGGTGCCTGAGTTGGGATTTAAGTCTCATCCAATTGGTATCAGAGCCAGAGCTTTTTGAACTGCCCCCTACCATCTCCTGCTGCTGGTCACCTCTGGTCTGGTCACCTCTGTAAGACAGCTGAAACAAGAAGGAAGAGCATCACCTTGTTCCACCTCAGCTGGCAACTTAAATTTTTCCTGCTATGTGCATTTTTATACAAATGTCACCAAAAGCACTTCAGATATTGATTTGGGGGTTACAAATAAATTTTAACAAGTAGGCTAATCCACAAATACAGAACCCACAAATAATGATGATTGACTCAGTGTGTGTGTGTGTGTGTGTGTGTGTGTGTTGCTACTAGTAGATGCATAGAGAAACTCTCCTTATTGGTTTTGAAGAAGAAAGCTACGTTTGCAAAGGGTCACTTGGCAAGCAACTGCAGGCTGCCTCTAGGAGCTGAGAGCAGTTTCTGGCCAACAGCCAAGAAGAGAAAGTGCGCTCAGCCCTTCAGGTGCAAGGAGGCGAATTCTACTAATGACCTGAGAGAGTGTGGAGTGGATTTTTCCCCAGTGGAGCCTCTGATGAGTCACAGCCCCAACCAATACCTGGATTGCCACCTGGTGAAGACCCTGAGCCTAGGATCCAGCCAGATCATGCCTGGACTCCTGATCCAGAGATACTATGAAATAATCAGTGAATATTATTTTAAGGTTCTACGTTTGTGACAGTTTGTAGAAAACTAACGCAGGAAAGGAGTGCTTACATATTCCTAAATGGGGGCCAGGGAATCCCTGTTTGGGGAGCTTAGCTCTATCTAGTGATTCTGGTAGGATAGCTGGTTGTTGAGGATCCAACCCAAGCAGGGATGAGAGGGTCAACAGGATATGCCCATCAAATGCAAGAGAGTACCAAAGCCAGGCCAGAGGGATGTGTGATCACCTGGCAGCTGAGAAACAAAGAAGTGAGACCATAGCTGGAAGACCAGGTAAACAGTAGAGATGCCAAAGCTAAAGACAGCGCAAGCAATCTATCAGCTGAGAGGACAGAAGTAGGGAGGTTGTAAGATTAAAGCATTTATTCAGTTTCGCAAATGTCTACATTCACTAGATAATTCACTCTTTTCCCAGCCACTCCAACCCTGGGATGTCATGTTAGGGTGTTTTAAGTGTTGCCAAGTTTTTAGATCCCTGCGAAGGCAGTATTCTGGTTGCCATGGAAGAGAGCTGAGTGGACAGACGTGGGTGTAATGCATCCTGGTGTGAATTGTTAAGCACATCAACCCTCTCTCACCAGCAGTCCCCTTAGATGATAAATCTTTTCCCTCCTGTTAATGGACACGTTAACTCTTTCCTGACGCTAATGTCGTAAGTAGGAGATGACAGCTGCGGGTAATGAGGCTTGGAAACCAGCCAAACTATAGACTTCTGCATTAAGAGAAAATGATTTTCAGTTTATAATAGTGTGATTCTAATTTATTTTAAAACTATACATATATTATACACATGGGGGCAAAAACAAAATCTGAAACTGAACTAAAACATTATAATGGATATGCTTCTTTGGAGGATATTGGGATGAATTTTATGTACTCTTTTCTTTTTCCTTATTCCTTTTTGTCCTGCACACACTACTTCTGGAACAACAAAAGGTTAAAAAACTCATTATATGTTGGGGGAAAGAGAAAATTCTTTCTAAGAGGTCAGGCCTGTCTTTCAATCATGCTGCCATGGACAGTGGGTGCTGATGGATTTAAGTGTGGGTGTTTGCAAAGTGTGCAGTGTGCATTCTGGCTTCAGAACTTTTGGTGCCAGTGAAATTAAATAATCTTTTTAAATTGAATTCATTGGGGTGGCAGTGGTTAATCAAACCATGCTGGTGTCAAGTGTACAACTTTATTAACGCATCATCTGTACACTGCTTCATGAACTCACCACCCAAAGTAAAATCTCTTTCCTACACCATTTATCCTCCTTTCCCCTCTTCTACCTCCTCCACCCCCTTTTCCTCTGGCTATTACCATACTTTTGTCCATGGGGTTTTTTTTGTTGTTTTTTGTTTTTTTTTGCTTAAACCTTTCACCTTTTTTACCCAGCCCTCCAAACCCCTCCCCTCTGATAGCAGTCAGTCTGTTTTGTGTATCTATGAGCTTGTTCTTATTTTGTATGTTAGTTTGTTTTGTTCATAGATTCCACATATAAGTGAAATCATATTGTATTTGTCTTTCTCTGACTGGCTTATTTCACTTAGCATAATACTCTCCAGGTCCACCCACCCTGTCACAAAAGGTAATAAATACCTTTTGGGAAATTAAGTAATCTTAAATGACACCTTTAGGAACTCCCTCTTGTTTGGTCTCTTCACACTGAAACTCAAGAATTTGATTCCCTTTGCCTAGAATGCCCTCTTTTCACCTCATATGAATAGGAACTTCTTACTCCTCAAACTCAGCTCAACTGTTACTTCTTTTTCTGAATTATATTTTATTGATTATGCTATTACAGTTGTCCTGATTTTGCCCCCATTGCCTCCCCTCCACCCAGCACTCCCCACTCCCTCAGGCAATCCTCCACCATCATTCATGTCCATGGGTCAGGTGTATAAGTTCTTTGGCTACTCCATTTCCTGTACTGTACTTTACATCCCCATGGCTAGTCTGTCACTACCTATTTGTATTTCTTAAGCCCCTCACTTCACCCATTTCCCTAGATCCTTTCCCATCTGGCAACCATCAAAATGCTCTCTGTATCTGTAATTCTGTTTCCATTCTTCTTGTTTGCTTAGTTTGTTTTTTAGATTCAATTGTTGATAGATTTGTATTTTTTACCACTTTATTGTTCATAGTTTTGATCTTTTTTAAAATCATTTTATTTATTTATTTTAATATATTTTATTGATTATGCTATTACAGTTGTCCCATCTCTCCCCCATTATTCTCCTCCACCCTGCACACCCCCTTCCACCCACATTCCCCCGCTTTGGTTCATATCCATGGGTCATAAGTTCTTTAGTGTCTACATTTCCCACACTATTCTTGCCCTCCCCCTATTTTCTACCCACCGTCTATGCTACTTATTCTCTGTACCTTTTCCCCCTCTCTCCTCCCCCCACTCCCCTGTTGCTAACCCTCCACATGATCTCCATTTCTGTGTTTCTGTTCCTGTTCTAGTTGTTGGCTTAGTTTGCTTTTGTTTTAGGTGTGGTTGTTAATAGCTGTGAGTTTGCTGTCTTTTCACCGTCATATTTTTATCTTCTTTTTCTTAGATAAGTCCCTTTAACATTTCATATAATAAGGGCAAAACCAAAACAAAACAAAACAACAAAAAAAAAAACCCCACCAAAAATGACTCAAACCGGAGAACAAATCGAAGCTCCAGAGCCAATTCCTCTAAGCTGTGAAGAGATAGCCAACCTATCAGATACACAGTTCAAAGCCCTGGTGATCAGGATGCTCACAGAATTGGTTGATTTTGCTTACAAATTACATGAAAAAATGCAGGCTACAATACGTGAAATGAAGGAAGATGCATGGGGAACCAATAGAGATGGGAGGAAAACTGGGACTCAAATCAATGGAGTGGACCAGAAGGATGATCTTCTTTTTCTTAAATAAGTCCCTTTAACATTTTATATAATAATGGTTTTGTGATGATGAACTCCTTTAGTTTTTTCTTGTCTGGGAAGGTCTTTATCTGCCCTTCAATTCTAAATGATAGCTTTGCTGGGTAGAGCAATCTTGGCTGTAGGTCACTGCTTTTCATGATTTTGAATATTTTTTGCCGATCCCTTCTAGCCTGCAAATTTTCTTTTGAGAAATCAGCTGACAGTCTTATGGGAACTCCTCTGTAGGTAACTAACGTCTCTTCTCTTGCTATTTTTAAGATTCTCTTTATTTTTAACCTTTGGCATTTTAATTATGATGTGTCTTGGAGTGGACTTCTTTGCATCCATCTTGTTTGGGACTCTCTGCTTCCTGGAATTGTAGGTCTATTTCCCTCACCAAATTAGGGATGTTTTCTTTTATTATTTTTTCAAATAGATTTCCAATTTATTGCTCTCTCTCTTCTCCTTCTGGCACCCCTATGAAGTGAATGTTGCACCTCTTGAAGTTTTCCCAGAGGCTGCTTATACTATACTCATTTTTCGGATTCTTTATCCTTCTTGTTGTTCTGATTGGTTGTTTTTTGGTTCCTTATGTTCCAAATCATTGATTTGATTCTCGGCTTCATCCATTCTACTGTTGTTTCCCTGTAAATTGTTCTTTATTTCAATTAGTGTATCCTTCATTTCTGACTGGATCTTTTTTATGGTGCTGAAGTCCTCATTAATTTCCTTGAGCATTCTTATAACCAGTGCTTTGAACTCTGCATCTGATAGATTGTTTATCTCCATTTTGGTTAGCTCTTTTTCTGGAATTTTGATCTGTTCTTTCATTTGAGCCATGTTTGTCTCCTTGTTTTGGCAGCCTTCCTGTGTTTGTCTCTATGTATTAGGTAGAGCTACTTTGACTCCATATTTTAGTAATGTGTCTTAATGTAGCAGTTGTCCTTAGGGTCCAGTGGCATAGCCTCCCCATCACACAAGCTGGGTAATCAAGGTGTGTCCTTCGTGTAGGTTGAGTACACCCTCCTCTTGTTGTTGAGCCTTGGTTGCTGTTGGCAGATCAATGGGAGGGATTTATCCAGGCCAATCAGCTGCAAGGATTGACTGTGACCACTTACCACTAACCTCTACCCTCTGTGGAGGATCAGCTGTGCAGGGGCAGGGTGGTGGTGCTCCAATGTGGTCTGTAGCTGTCCACTTGGTGCACTGGCCATGGGGTTTCCAGGTTAGTGCAGACCAATGTCAGCCCCTACCTGTATCCCCCCGCCTCAGGGCCACTCTGCCTGAGCTATGAAGCAATCTGAGATGGTTGCTACTTGTGCTGGGTTTGGAGATTCCCAGGTGAAGCCAAGCTGTGAATCTAGACTGGTTGCTCTTAGTGCCAGGTCTGGGCCTCACTGAGGCCAACTGTTTCTTGTTTGATAGGATTTAGAAAACTGTGAAGTAAGAGCCAGGACTGGTCATTCATATGGAAAAGCAGCTTGGGTGTAGTCTCTGGGGATCTCCAAGACAGGTCAGTGTTAGTCAGGTTGATGAAGTCTCAGACATGGTACCAGTTTGTTAGCTCTGTGCGGAGAGGGTTTAGAAGAGGGACAATGGCCTTGGCTCACCTTGATGTCAGACACTTTGCTGTCTCCCTGTATACCACTAGTGCCTTTTAAGTTGCCACCCCAGTGCTGGAGCTCAGAGGGAGTGAGTCTTAGCAGGCAAGTCCATGTGTGGGTTCTTTAAGAGGAACTGCTTGGGGCTCCAGCAGTTTCTTCTACTGACTCAATCCCCACTGGGTTTTGCAGCCAGAAGTTATGGGGACTTATCTTCCTGGCACTGGAACTCTGGGCTCGGGAGCCTGGTGTGGGGCTGGGACTCCTTCCTCCTGAGACATCCCTCCTGAACTTTTATCCATCACATGTGGGTATGGTACCAGCCTGTTTCATGTCTGTGCTCCTCCTACCAGTCTGGATGGACGTGGTTTCTTTAATTCTTCAGTTGTCAGACCTCCATTCAACTTGTTTTCGGATGGTTCTGAGTGATGGTTGTTCTATATTTTAGTTCTAATTTTGATATGGTTGTGTGAAGAGGTGAGCCATGTCTGCCCATGCTGCCATCTTGACCAGAAATCCAAGTGTGACTTCTTTGTGAAAGATCTCCTCATCTAGAGGAGGCTAGGGGTTCTTATTAGGGGACCCTCCTCAGTACTGCCTCAACTCCTCACCTCATTAGATGTTGTAATGGATTGCCTGTTTTCTGCAGTTAGCGTAGATATCTTTGGTATCTATTGCCAGCATCTAGCATGGAGCTTCGGGGCACAGAGTAAAGTGCTCAGTAAGTGAGATAAATTTGAGCTTAGCTCTCGTTTTGCCTCAGAGTTGAAAATGGAGCCCAGCTGTGCTTGGCTCAGAAGTAACCCTAAAAGGGTGGGAGTGAACACTGTGCTGAGCTAAATGTGTGGCCAGGGAGTTTTGCATTCTGCATTTTTCACTCCCTAACTGGGGTGTGCTTGCCAGCCCGATGGGTAATGATTTACCAACCTCATTTTCCAAGACCATTATCCTTCATCTTGACACACTATTAAAATCATTTAATTATCACTATTTTGCCTTGTCATTATGGAGCCACTGTGATCCATTATTTAGGCTTTTCAGGTTTTCTGCCTTTCACCTACTCAGTGGGGGCAGAAGCGGAGATTTCCCTTGAGATTTGGGTTCTACAACTTCACAAACACAGACTTCTGCATGAAATCAGCAGGCATTTTGGGGGTGATTTGGAGCATCAGCTGGGCTCCATTTTTACTGAGAGCTTAATGATACTCATCCATTGCCTCACTGCACTCTTGCTTTTCCTGGTCTGCAAACACTCCAACATCACCACTGTCCTGGGATTCGGGTTTATCTGCATGATGCACTCTTTCCCAAGAGCTTTGCCAAACCAATTCTTTCAAATGATAGCTGTTAGAGATGATGTCTCTGGCTCCTGATTAAATTAGACCACTCATCTCCCCTGCTGACCCCTACCATTATTATCACACCACTCTGCTCTTCTGTTTGATTTTCTAATTATGAATATAATACGTGCTTTTATTAATAAATTTGGAAATACAGTAATTTATAAAAGTCACCTATAATAATCCTACTACCTTGGTATTAATGAAGGTAATATATTTGGGGTGTTCTCCTTTCAGTGTTTTTCCTATGCAATTAAATTTTTATTTTTTAACCTGGCTTTTATTTTTATTTTTTTAATATAAATTTTCAAAGACTGAAAAGTACAGAGGAAAGTATAAAAAGTTCTCATACACCCATCCAATCATTAAGTTTCCATATATCAAGGCAAATAGTGAATAAGGAAGAAAAGCCACAGCAATAAGAGTGAGCAGGGTGGTAAATCACCTAGAAATCCTTAGCAATCACTAGAAAATCACCATTTTGCAGCTCCTAATGAAATAATAAAGGTAGGCAATAATGATCAATAACTGCTAAAACCATTACCTGACAGGATGATGAGGAATTTGATGATGGATGGATCAGGATGACAGCACTGGAAACCAATGTTCAATCTTAGAATTCTCCCAAAGTGGGAATATCAGATGTTATGTACCTTCTTATGTGATGCAATAGGAAATGCCCAGCACCACCAATGATATGATCTTGTGAAAAAGAAAATAAATCACAGCTGAATCCAATGAAGCATTTAGATCTAATTAAGTTACAGGAAATAATGAGGGTTCGAGGAAATTGTTAAATATGACTTTAGATTTGGATAAAAAAGCAAAATCCAGAAAGTAAAATATCCTAGCAGCAAATTAGAGAATAATATAATGAATCTCCTTTATCTACCTTCTAGCTTTCTCACATCTTAACATTATTCTGTATTTGCTTCAGAATTTGTAAAGATTTTTTAAAAGTGTGATAGAACTGTCACCCCGATCTGTTCCCAGTCCTATTGTCTTCCTTTAAGGTCTGATTTTTTATTCCCATAGATACTTTCTAACTATGTTTTTTAGTCTACAGACAAAATCTGGTATTCCATGCATCTTTTTTCCTCATTTTAGTGTTCTTTTAAAAATGTATCTACATTTTCACATGTAGGTCTAGTTCATTCAATTTGTCTTCTGTGTAATATTTTCCTGCATGACTATACCACAATTTTTTATCCATTTTCATATTGATGAACATTCAAGTTATTTTGTACATTGTAAACAACGGTCCAATGAAGATTTGGGAATGTATGTCCTTGTGCTTAGATTAAGTACGCAGATGTGAAATTGCATGGTCACAGGCTGTGTGCATCCTCAGGTTTACCAGATGTTTCTAAAACCATCTCCAAATAGTCCAAGTCTTCATAGTATTAATTCTTCCCACCTCCATGTGAATTTAAAGGACAGTGTATTAAAGACTGATGAAAATTATTATAGTTTTAATATGAATTACATTAAATATAAAGATTTATCTGCGAAGAGTTTACATATTATTGTATTTTTGCCATGTATAATGCACATCTGTGTTTTTGGCCCAAATTTTCAGGAAAAATATGTTTTGTTTTAATTTTTAAATGCAATTTATTTATTTATATTTTGTTACTTGTTTTTTGTATTATAAAGGAATTTTAACATTTATTTTTGAGATTATCATGGTACAAGAAATTTTACGTAACACATAATTACAAAACACAAAAACAGATACAAGGTACAAGAAATTTTAATTGGTACTACCCATGTATAATGTGCATCCTTATTTTTCCCTCAAAAATTTGGGCAAAAAAGTGTGCATTATACATGACAAATTGTGGTATATTGCTTTTTATCTACAAATACGTAATATGTCTCAATGTTTTTGAGGACTTTATGTTTGTCAATTATATATATTACATACATGATTTATATAATTTACTTGTACATTTAAATAATGTATATATAAGTGATCTTTCTCTGCATATGTTATGTATAAAATATATCATTACATTTAATTTATTAAAATTTATTTCTCAATACCTTATAGGTTTTTGTACTATGTGAAGGGGATTTTTTTCATATAATTTTGAATTGTTTATCTCTGAATATAATAATGGTATTGAGTTTTGTATGTAGATTTTTACTCAGTAATTGCTAAACTCATGATAATGCTAATAACTTGGTTGTAGTTCTATCCATATCACTTGTCAGGACTGTTTTATCTCTACCTTTCCAGTCCTGGTAAATACATAAAACATGTATGTCTCTGAAGGGATATAATATAACATAATCATGTAGCATGTCTTAATTATATTTATTAATACACAATAAATTAAGTGCATATTATATAACTACATCAATTATATGTTATATTATTATTTATGTGTACTCATTGATACTACATTTGTCGCCTATTGCATTAGCTAGAAGACCAAGGAGAAAATGGTGAATAGAAGCTGTGTGTGGAGGGTTTCTTTTCCTATTCCTGACATTAGTAGGAATCCATTTATACTTTCACCTTTAAACACAATCTTTGAAGTATATTTTGATAAATAACCTTATTGGGTTAAAAAAGTTCCCTAGTATACTTTGATTTCTAAGAGTTTTTATTAAATATTACAAAATGCCTGTTCTGCATGAATTGTTATAATTATATGCTTTCTCTTTAATCTTTAAATGTAGTACATTACCTTAACAGGAGTTCCGATTTTGAACTGTTACTGCATTCTTGGAATAAACCCTATTTGATAATGATGTATTATTATTTATAGACCTTGATGAATCCAATTTCATAGTGCTGGATTAGATATTTTTACATTTATGTTGATAAGTGACAATGGTTTATAATTTTCTCTTCTTATACTGTCTTTGTTTGATGTTGTTACTAAGGTAATACTACCCTCATTAAGTGAGTCATGACTTTCTCTTTATATTTTCTGAAAAAATTATATAAGGCATAAAATTATCTGTTTCTTGATAATTGGATAAGTTTTGCCTGTATTCCCCCCCCTTTTTTTTTTGCCTTTAGAGTGAGTGTATTGGACAGGACAAGAAACTTTGATCACCAATTCTGTTTCTTTTTTAAATTTTGTTATTGGTTTATTATGGTTTATCCATTTTTTCTTGAGTTAATGGAATAATTTATGTTTTTATAGAAAACTATATATGTAATGTACTTTTTTGGTTTTCACTTCATAGCTGCTTATAGTTTACTCTTATGATTTTAAACCTGTATCTAAAACAAATATCATACAACATAGAAATTTTTGAAAACTGATGTTCAAATAGAAACTTGTATGCAAATATTCAAAGAAGCTCTGTTCACAATAGCCAAATGGTGGAAACAACCCAAATATTCATCAACCGATAAATGGATAGACAAAGTGTAGCATTTCCATACAATAGAAAATTATTTCTTCATAAAAAGGAATGAAGTACTGATATAGGTTACAACATGGATGAAGCTAAGTGAAAGAAACTAGACATAAAATGTCACATAATGTATGATTCCATTTATGTAAAATGTCCAAAATAGGCACATCTATAGAGACAGGAAGCAAGAAGCAAGAAATTGTTAGGATTTTGATAGGGATTGCATTGAATCTGTAGATTACTTGGGTGCTAGGGACATTTTAACAACTTTAAGTCTTCCAATCCAGAAACATTGCTTTCCTTTAAAGGTGGATTGATATTTTATATACAGGATCCAGCACAAATAATGCCCCTTTTTTTTAATTACAAACTCTTTTATTTCAAAATCGTAAGCATGCAATTCTGTGACATAACAATATCACACTCAAATACCACATGACATTTTAGATGAAATGTTCAAATTAAAACTATAAATGATTACACCCATATTATTACCCTACCAACCACACTCAAGCAGCCCTTACTTCTGCTAGATCTTATATATTGTGATACAGATACTTTCAGACTTTTATAAACCACCTCATTTTATTATTTTTTCATCATACTTTCCCTTTATTTCCCACTTTTCTTTTTCTCTTTTACCTCTTCCCCTTGGATCAATCAAGTTTACTTTATTTCCTCTACATTGATTTAGAAACGACAGATTGTATCACTTCTTAGTGCAGTGGTTCTCAACTGGTGGCAAGTTTGCCTCCAAGGAGACATTTGGGAATATCCGGAGACATTTTGGTTGTCAACTAAGGAGTGGTGTGTTCTACTTGCCTCCAGTGGGTAGAGACCAAGGATGCTGCTAAATATCCTGCAGTGGACAGGAGAGTCCTCCACCAACAGAATTATGCAATCCAAATATCAGTAGTGCTAAAGTGGAGAAACCCTTAGTGGTACCATGGAGTGGATGCTACCAGGCATTATCTCTTCATTCTGTTTTTGTTAATTGTGATTTTAGTTTAATCTTTTTATTTTTATTTTTTGTTTTTATTGTTCAACTACAGCTGTCCCAATTTTCCCGTGTGGCTCTCCCCTGCTCCCCTCCCACATCCCTCAGTCAATTCCCTCCCTATTGTCCATTACCATGGAGCCCTTATACATGTTCCTTGATTCAACTCTTCCCCTTTCTTCCCCGGGTTATCCCTTTTCCCCTTCCTCTCTGGTCACTGTCAGTCTGTTCCTTGCTTCTATGCCTCTAGTTCTATTTTGCTTGTTTGTTTTGTTCATTAGGTTCCACTTATAGATGAGCTTGTATGGTATTTGCTTTCCACCACCTGGCTTATTTCACTTAATATAATACTCTCCTGTTCCATCCATGCTCTTGTGAAAGGTAGGAGTTCCTTCTTTCTTTCTGCTGTGTAGTATTTCATTTTCTAAATGTACCACAGTGTTTTGATCCACTCATTTACTGATGGACACTTAGGCTGTTTCCAGGACTTGGCTATTGTAAATTGTGCTGCTATGCACCATGGGGGTGCATAAGTTCTTTTGAATTGGTGTTTCAGGATTCTCAGGGTATAATCCCAGCAGAATCACTGGGATAACTGGATCAAAAAGCAGTTCCATTTTCTGTTTTTTGAGGAAGTTTCAAACTGTTTTCCACAGTGGCTACACAGGTCTGCATTCCCACCAACAGTGTACCAGGGTTCCCTTTTCCCCACAGCCTCACCAGCACTTGTTGTTTGTTGATTTATTAATGATGGCCATTCTGACTGGTGTGAAGTGATATCTCATGTGGTCTTAATTTACATCTCTCTGATGGCTAGTGATTCTGAGGATCTTTTCTTATGTCTATGCACCCTCTGTATGTCCTCCTTGGAGAAGTGTCCAGTTCCTTTGCCCATTTTTTAATTGAATTATTTGTCTTCCTGGTTTTGAGTCATATGAGTTCTTTATATATTTTGGAGATCAAACCCTTGTCCAAGGTATCATTGGCAAAAATGTTTTCCCGTACAGTTTGTCCCCTTTTCATTTTTGCTGATGTTTTTTTTAGCTGTGCAGAAGATTTTTAGTTTGATGTAGTCTAATTTGTTTGTTCTTTCTTTTATATCCCTTGTGCTAAGAGATATATTAATGAAGATATTGATTGCTACATGGGATATCTGATATTTTACTGCTTATGTTTTCCTTTAGGACTTTTATGGTGTCATGACTTATATTTGAGTCTTTTATCCATCTTGAGTTTATTTTAGTGTTTGGTATAAGTTGATAGTCTAGTTTCTTTTCTTTTCTTTTTCTTTTTTGTACATGTAAGTGTCCAGATCTCCCAGCATCATTTATTGAAGAGGATATTTTTACTCCATTTTATGCTCCTGCCACCTTTGTTGAATATTAACTGACCATAGAGACATGGGTTTATTTCTAGGCTCTTTATTCTGTTCCATTTATACATGCACCTGTTCTTATGCTAGTACCAGACTATTTTGATTACAGTGGTCTTGTAGTATAATTTATCAGGTATTGTGATCCCTCCTACTTTGTTCTTTCTCAAAATTGCTGAGGCTTTTCAGGGTCATTTATGGTTCCATATAGATTTTTGAAATATTTGTTCTATGTCTGTGAAATATGTCATTGGTATTTTGATAGAGATTGCATTTAGTCTATAGATTGCTTTGGATAGTATGGACATTTTAATGATATTAATTCTTCATGTAATAGTTATTTAACATTTAAAATAAAATAGTAGTTAACATTTAAAATAAATTGTCAACATATTTTATCCATTTCTGGGCTCAACTTTGTTTAACATGTTTCTCTGTATTTATCTTTATTCTGAAGCCCACTTTGACAATTCTTTTGGCAAGAGTTGCTGTATGGTAAGCTCTCTCAGCCTATTTATATCTGAAAACACATTGCCTTCACTCCTGAGTCATAGTCAGGTGGATCTAATATATTACATTCAGAGTAATTTCTCCTGTTTTTCCCATTGACTTGTGCTCCTCATGAAAGTCCTTTGTCAATTCCAAGTATCATTTCTTTGTAGGCAATAATTTTTTTCTGTCAGATTTTCAGATTTTTCTTTATTACTTATGCAGTGTCTGTATGATGTATCTAAGTGTGTTTTATATTCTAATTAGAATTATCAGGGGATCCATGTTGCTTCAACTTTGGAGAATTCTGCATGATGATTTCTTCAATAGCTACTTCTCTACTATTGTCTTCATTTGCTTCTGGGACTCCCATTCGATGCATGTTGGAGCTTTTCAATCAATCATTCCTATCTCTTGCTTACTTTCCTTGTTATTTCTGTGTCTCTTTTTAGTGCATCCTGAATGAATTCTTCAGAGTTATCCTTCAAATGATTCCAATTTGGTTCCCACTCCCATGCATGAACCAATCATGGGCTAGCTAGACATAGATCACATGTCCCTTCCAACCCATAGAGGCTGAGAGAGGGCAAGGGAAGTATAGTTTTTCAAAGAAGAGTAAAAGAATGCTACTAACTCTAAAGGAAAGAATGACACTGGGCAGGAAAAACAGGAGATGTTCAATGGAAATGGGTGTCTCATCCCCATTTCTCCTACTGAGCCCAGCAAACTCTGTTTATTGTAGAAGATCCTAATGAATCAATCTTGGCTCCGTGTGATCTGTCTCTTGCACTGCATTATTGGCTAATTGCCTGTCTCCTCTGCCAGACCACGTACTGTTAGCATCAGATACTAGGTCTTCTCCACACTTAGATCTGAAATAAGACTTAGAAAGAACTTGGGCTCCCAAGCAATTCATACCACTGCAAAAGGAAAACATGTGAAAATTTATGTTTGTAAAGTTAAGGACTTTGTGGGGGAAACATCAGGATGCTCAAGCTTGCCACAAGACACTACTCTGTAGCCAGATTTGTAGAGAGCACAGAATCCACCTTCCTACATGTACAGTGGGTGGATAATTTTTTGATGACCATCCTTCCAAAGGCACCTGTTACCTGAGACATCCTTGAAAATAGGTTATGTGGAGGTTTCTCAGGCCATTTCAGCCTTCCTGGAGCTTGGATTTGAATACCAATTTTGAATAGTCTCAACTTTCTAATTTTTTGTACCAGAGAGGTCTGTAAGGTCCTTTAAACAACATAAACTAAAGGAGAGCAAAAACCTCTGTCTCGTTTGATACTGTTCTTTCAGTGTGTAGAACAATGCCCGGCAAAGAGAAAAACCCTAATAGCTATGTATAACTCAGTAAATAGAAATCCAGGTTCCTGGCAAGGTCATTGGTAGCTATTGTGAGAAGGATGTGGGGAATTAGCTGAAAAGTTCTAAGCACTTGACTAGTGAGGAAATAAAAGGATAATTGGTGTGTAGGTATGTGAACATTCGAACCATTTTGCCCTACTTTTCTTGAAAGGGAACAATGGTCAGGAGAGGGTTTTAAACATCCTTGCTAGCTGTTTTAGTTTATTAAGGTGTATTTTAGCAATAAGCATCTATAACCTCAATAAGTGTTAGCAGTGAGACTATTGGTATCAGTCAACCCATCTCTAAAATGGGGATCATAATGATGTTGACTGCATAACGACTTGGGGGATAGGAAGAGATGATGCATGAAAGTGCTGCACGAGGTCTAGCACGTAGTGAACTTTATACTTGCATTGTGGAGCTAGCTAAGCTTAGTAAATGCTCTTGTTTTAGGATAATGTTCCCTGTGTCCAAATCAATGGTCTTAGTGGTTGCAAAGATGGGGAGAGAGAGGATATTTTCATTCTCTTGTGTATCTTATAGTTTGACAAAGTTTAGAGTGCTTCAGCATGCATCGTGATATATCTTAAAGTTGGCCTCCTATTAGATCATTCAGTAACTAGTTATTCTACGTTTCCTACATTCCAGGGCCAATGCTAGGTATTAGGGAGATAGTGATGAAAGAGATAAACCCAGTCCTTGCCTTCATGGCATTTACAGTCTAGGATATGAAAGAGATAGGGAACAAATAATCAGACCTATAATTACTTAATTACAACTGTGCTGCATGTTATGAAATAAGAGTGCAGAATACTATGGGGATAGATGGAGAACCTAGCTGAGTAAGGGATAGGGGGACTTCGGGAAAAGGTTTTCTAGAAGGTGTAACATTAAACCAAATCTTTCTGAAAGATGTGTAGGAGTTGGCCAAGAAAAGAAAACAGTGAAGAGCTGCCAGGGAGAGGATCACAGCCCCTGACCAGGACAGGGTTTGTTTTATTGGAGAATTAGTAGCAGGACAAGACAGCTGGAGCCCAGAGTGTAAGGAGGAGAATATGAAGCCAGGGGCCAGATCCCTCAGGCCACCCTTGTATATCCTTGTGAGGATTTTGGTCTTTATCCTGTGAGTTCTGGAAAGCTATCAGAATATTTTAAATGAAATAACAATACAGATATTTTAGTACTGTTCTTAAGAACATGGACTCTAAAACCAGAATGCTTGAATTTGAATTCCACCTTAGCTACTAGGTTATTTAACTTTCTGAGATCCAATATTCTCTTCCATATAATCAGATAATAGAAATCCTTATATCATAAGGTTGTTTCAAATAAGTGTATACATGTGTGTACAATATGTACAGTACTATTTCCATATATGTATTATACATACACACACACATACATACACACAAATATGTGTGCATATGTATGTGGTCAATCCTCGAATAATGGGGGTTTAGGGGCACTGACTGGAGCACTTCCCTCACCCTTCAGTAAAAGAAGAAGTGCATATAACTTCTGACTATACAGTTGGCCATTTGCACCAGCAGATTAAGCCAACTGTGGATCCAAAATGGTACTTTCTATATAAAGTTGGGAAACGCATTGGGAAAATCACTATTGGGATGTGAAAATAGCTTTTGATCTGTGGTTGGTTAAACCTGCTGATGTGAAGCCTGTAGATATGAAGGGCCAACTGTATTTATTGAAAAAAATTTGCACGTCATTGGACCCACACAGTTCAAACCCATGTTGAAGAGTCAAGTGTGCCCTGGCTGGTGTGCTCAGTGGATTGAGAGCCAGCCTGTGAATCAAAGGGTCACCAGTTCGATTCCCAGTCAGAGCACATGCCTAGGCTGCAGGCCAGGTCCCCAGTTGGGGGCACACGAGAGGCAACCAGACATTGATGTTTCTCTCCCTCTCTTTCCCCCTCCCTTATCCACTGTCTAAAAATAAATAAATAAAAACTTTTAAAAAAAGAGTCAAATATATATTATATATATGTACTCATTTAATATAATACCATTATGATAAAAGGACAAAAATTATTTGTATTTTGTGCATGGTGAGTATGTGTGTGTATATGGCTTATGTACCTGGCATAGCTGAAATTCTACGGAAATTTAAACAATCCCTATTTGAACTCTTACTATTATTATTATTGTTTTGCCCAGGTTAAACCCTCCGAAATCCTTATGTAGGAGCTCATATCTGTTCCAACTCTGGAGATTCTAAAAGCTGCCAAGTTGTGCTCTTGGGTTTGCTAGGACAGATTTTTCAGGAGGGGGGATGCTTGCCTTGCAGGTTCTCTCCCATGAGCCAGGGGTGAGCAGCTATTTGGGCCCTTAGAGAAGAGCTGGGTCCATCTCCCAAGGTCATCTGATGGAACTCACTTTGAGAGGTGGCTGAGTCTGGACTCTGGCAAAGGTGTTTGGTTCTCTAGCCAGAAGATGGCAGAAACCAGTTAGTTGCAGACACTGCTGGACAGAACAATAATAATTTGGATCAAACTTGTGCAAAGAGAAGTCCAAGTCATTTCCACACTCCTCTGAATGAGCTTTAGAGGCTAATCCATCCCCAGAAGGTAGAAATGAAACACTCACTGCTGCTTATCTCTCTGAGGAGAGTCACCCACTGAGCAGCCCTGGGGCCTGGGGTCACCACAACACACAGGGAGGGGTGGGGTGTGATTTATTAGCATGTACACAGCTCTCTTGGCTTTTTGTCCTTTGAGCAGAGCTGGGAGCCAACCAAGCCCAGCTACTTTGCATACTAATAAAGATTGGTGCATGTAATTATTCAGCAGTCACACCATTATTCCTTGGAGATAAATCACCCCTGGTTTATTTACCCTTCATCCCTCAAGTTATTTTAAGTTGCCTTTAATGCATCACATCTCATGTTGAGTGGAAATATTGACTACTTTAGTTTTTAAGGCATTCATAGGTGGGGAGGCTTCCACTTGGTTCCATCTATATTTCCGAGGGTCTCTGCCAGCACCAGCACCCTCCCCTCCTTCATATTCTTGGCTTGATTGTCATGTGTGACTGTGGAAGCACATACAATGTCAGGGCGAGTTAGGTCAGTGCCAGGACCACTTAAACAACTAAAAGTTGATGGGAACTTTTGACACCCCAGGGTAATTTGAATCAGGACTGAGACTGACAGCTTCTTACTCCTCGATGAATTGTTTTATCCTCCTTCCACCAAAAAATCATGGGAATGAGGCAGTGGGACGCTTGCTTTGTCTCAAAGGGAACATACATGGACCACCTTTTTCTCTTCAGGAACTTCTTCCCCAGCCTATTTTTCCCTCTTATATCCACCTTGCAAACCCAAAGATGCCACCACCCATGTTATACATGATTGAGGAGTTGGTGAAATTTCATCAGCAGAGATAGGATGGAGTAAATAACTTGCTCCTGCAACCATAGACCTTTGTCCTGGAAGCCTATCTTCCATACTGCCTGATAGTCTTTCCATAATCACCCAAACCAGTAAATCCATGTTTTAGTGAATATCTCAGTTCTTGAGTACCTCTGTAATGAACAAACACTTGACATTAGTGCATACATTTTGTTTTTTACTAGAGAACTAAACAAAAAACATACAGAGACAAATGGAGAGGATCAGTGTGGGATCATTAAGTGACTGAGCAATGAGGAGAGAAGGTGATGAGGCTTGGCTTGTATAGTCTCTGACCATCTCAACAAGAGGACGGAGGAACCCAAGCAGGTGGGGGCCTTTAGGGATAGACAGAATCACTTTAGCATTTGCCTGGGACACAATTAGTGGCACCTCTTTGCTTTACTAACCAACACATTCAAAGTGCCTGAAACAGTTTACTGAGAACTTAGTAGACACCCAACAAATGTTTGTTGAATGAAAAACTAATTATCTTGCCTCTTCTCTTTATGCTCATATCCCTTTTGGAATTTTCCACAAAAGAAGAAAGTGCATTCAGGTGAGAAATGTAGTCAGTTTAAATACATTTATGTTAATTATGCAGACATACTATATGTCTACAAAAATGAGGGTAGAACTATACCCCAAACCAAGGTGATTTCAAAGTGCCCATTTTCCCCACATCTCTGTGTCACCTATAGCAGAAAACCTGCCCTCTGATTCCCGTGGTGTTCTTCCTTCATTTGTATTGGGTGAGTCATGATGGGGAGATGATTTAAAATATAGCCTGAGTGGGAGGGAGTTAGTCATTAAAAATGTATTTTCTTTGGGAGTTTGTTTTTAAAACTTTGGGCCAGAAAATATGTACAAGAATGTTTGGCTTTTAATAATTAAATCTTGCATTCTTTTAATTTTCTTCAGTGTGTCTCTCTGGAGGAAAATAAAGTTGCAAAGCCAATATTTATGTCTTTCCTAAAGCACTGGTTGCCAAATAAAATGAGTTTTGCTTTTTTTTTTTTCCTCGATGGCTGATTTATCTCCAGAGGGCTCCCTTTTGAATTTGCAGGAAAAGTTTAATGTTCCACGACAGTGGGGAGGAATTGCCGGAGCAGGAGCAAATGGTTTGAGTGTTCTCGGTTTAGGAGGTTCTGGATTTAGAGCGTGGTGCCACACCTCCAACCCAATCCCACCCTGCAGGCTGCTGGCATCTTTCTTCATCTCACTCCACTTCACTCCCAGGCCATTCCAGGAGGGAGCAGAGGCATCTGCGCTAAGTCAGTTATTTGTCTGCATGCTTTAGGCAATCTTTCCTTCCCACTTCCACCAGCCTGCCTGCCCATAAGGGGGTGTCCAGACACATGAAATGTGAAAAATATTCAGCATACTGAGTCAGGATTTGGATCGTTAAGGTTCTTACCTTCCCAGGTGATGCAAACCTCATCTTTGGGTCTTTTCATTCAAGCCCCCACCGGTGGGATCCACACCTGTAACTATCTCAATCAGCCGATCCCCTTTTAAGCCGAGAGAGGGAGGAGGGAACCCGGGGCTCTGCTGTGTGCAGTTGGAACTTCTTGGCTCTGCTGCAGCTGTTACAGGGGAAGAATAGCTTCTGTAATTGCTGTGTTGGATGTGTTTGGCTTTATAAATCAGGTGTTCTTTACCAGCCTTGAGGCAGGGAGTGCATTCTCACAAGGCTGAGGCATCTGATGCCTCCGACGGGGAGCATGAGTGCCTGCTAGTAAAGACATTGAAACTGGATGTGGGTTAGGAACCGTGGAAAATGCCTGGTCCTATCTGGATAACTAACACCACTGCCTGCTGTCTACAAGGACCCAAGACAGTAATTGAGAAGGGCAAATATCATACCTTTCCTCAACACCCTGGCGACAAATGCAGTGTTTCGCAGCACTGTGTTTAAACACGCCAGGGAAGATACAACTGGCACTCGGTGCAGCTCTGTGGAAACCTTGAGTGGAAACCTTAACTTCAATGAGCATCGATAGCCTCATCTGTTAAGTAGGAATAAAACTAGTACCTATTGGATTCCTGTGAGGATTGAGAAAACCTGAAAAGGACATGGCACAATGCTTGATAGTAAGAAGAGACTCAACAAAGATTTATTAGAAAGGAAGTATAGTAGCATTTAACTCTATTGGAACCAGATAGACTTGGGTTCAAACTCCAGCTTGGCTACTTAATATTGTTTGTGACCTTAAGAATGGCATTTGTAAGCCTTAGTTTCACAGTCTTGTGGCAGAGACACTAATACCCACATCAGAGGAATTTTTAAGGATTAAATTTGGCTACATATCCAAAGTGCCACATGACAAATTATTATTGTTTTTGTTGCCCAAAGAAGGAATGGTAAAGGAGGTTGGTTGTGTCCATGTATACCAAACCATTTCTTTCCTGTGTGCTGGGCTTCTCCTGGAATCCTTTCTTTTCTAAATATCTATAAAAGTCAGGATGGAACTGGATGTGTGGAGAGATAAACACATTCTCTCCTGAACTTGAACTTATCTGACTTCATTTATTCAACCAACTTTATTCATATTCATTAAAGTTTCATTCATTCAGAAATATGGATTGAGCCCTGGTTGGTGTAGCTCAGTGGACTGAGAGCTGGTGTGTGAACCAAAGGTTTGCTGATTCAATTTCCAGTCAGGGCACATGCTTGAATTGTGGGCCAGGTCCCCAGTGTGGGGCGTGTGACAGGCAACCACACACTGATATTTTGCTCCTTCTCTTTCTTCTTCCATTCCCCCTCTCTAAAAGTAAATAAATAAAATCTTTAACATAAAAAATATACATATATTGGGCAAATGGAGTGTCAGGCACTATCCCAGGTATTGGAGGTAAAAGAAAGATACAGTGCCTTCTCTTGAGCCCAGGACAAAGTCTTAAGCTTATATATATATAAATTCTTTTGAGAGTCTAATAAAAGACAGGGACTTTCTCTCAAAGCAGCTGGGAAGTAGAGAAGAATCTTCACAGACATATAGTTTATAATCTTAAGCCATTAATAGACCCACCTGCATCCAGCTTGACCTGCACCTTGCATCTCGTTTGATTTCCTTGTATCTGACATTCTTAGGGAAATAGCATTCCATTTATTTAAGAAGCTGACCCTACCTCACACCCACTGCAATGTTTTCCACTATATGTTTTTCAGCCAGGAATTGGAACACCCCACCAACAGACCACCCAACACACAGACTCATATTCACCACCCCACAAACATACCCCACGATTGCTTGGCCCATCGGTGTATATGATACAGGCTTAAACATTAGGAAAATATTTTGGGTATGTTTAAACTGAGCCCAAGAAAGAATCAGTCTCTTTGAAAGAAGAGGAATAAGTGAGATGAGAGATTTGAGTGATTCCAACATTTGCAAGAAACTAGTATGTCATTGTTGAGAATGAACCCAACTTTTCCAGAAAAGGTGATGGAGGGAGAGAGGGAGGGAGGGAAAGAGAGAGAGAGACAGAGAGACAGAGAGACAGAGAGAGAATGAATAGGGGGAGAGTATATGCATATATGCACAACGGTAGTCTTTCAGCCTCTTGTGTTTTTTTTATTTGTCATTTTTTTCTAATTTTTTAATCAGTATTTTTAAAAAATTATTGATCTTGTACAGTTTTCTGTCTTTTACTCCTCCCAGCCCACCGCCCTAGCCCTCCCCACCTCCCTCCCATTTCCACCCCCCATAGTTTTTGTCCATGTGTCCTTTATACTTGTTGCTCTAGACTGTTCCCCTTTTCCCCTGAAATTCCCTCCCTTCTCACCTCTGGTCACTGTCCAGCCTCTTGTTTAATTTATTCCTGTGATGAAGCTGAATTCTGCCCCTACCCAGAATTTGGGTATTCAGCCCTATAGTGGATTCCATGAGTCATCACATTCTTTTGCATAACCTTGCTGCAGTTGAGTTTCCATCACTTGCCAGCCATGCGAACTTGATGAATATAGCATCTATGGACCAGTCTCTGGGCTCCAGGGAGAAAGAGATTAGAAAATGTGATTTTTATGGCTTAGTGGAATCAGAGTTATGATAGAAGAATGCACAGGATGCTATGGCAGCATGAAGAATGGGCACTTAACTCAGGAATTCCATGAAGAGTGGCTCTGCTGTGTTCTTTCAGGAAGATTCAGGATCGGTTGTATTGCTCTTTGATGAGTGAGAGTGTGCATGTGTATGACCTAATGGAGACAAACTAACCTGGCTTAGTCAACTGGCACAATAATGAGAATTTAAAATAGATTCTCATAGTGGGAGGTTTTATTATTCACCTCCTTTCACCTCCAAGGTATCCTAGGGTGTGTCTTCAGTAAGACAAATGGCAGCTCCTGGCTTGTGTTTGTCGATCACAGCATTAATCCATCTCCCATCCTGCAGGCTTCCTCCTGACACTTCCTGTTTAACAGCAGGCCTCGTTAGCTGGTTGTGTCAGGCACCTTTCCTGCTGCCTTCTCCCAAAGGAAAATGTTGTCTCTTTCATTCAGGAGTTGAAATCCATCTGACACCTGATATCCTACTGCATATATATAATGTCTGTATAATGAGACCCTTAAACAAATAGCTCCCATTTACCAAGCCCCTAAAATGTATTAGGTTCTATATCAGTTTCCTTATATAATATACATCATCTTCTTTATTTTTTACAATGGCTCTGCGAAGTAGGTATTATTGTCTTTGGTTGTTGATGAACACCTAAGACTTGGTTGAGGCACTTGTCCAAAAAGCTTTAGGTCTCTGACTCAGGACTGTTTGAATCCACAGCCTATGTGTTGGAAGGCAGTGTCTTGTCTGGCCGACAATGAATTTTCAGCGCCTGGGGAAGTTTCTAGCACATCGTTGACTTTTGATAGCTATATTCTAGAATTCAGGGGTGTCAAACTCCTTTTCACCAGGGGCCACATCAGCCTCGCGGTTGCCTTCAAAGGGCTGAATGTAATTTTGGGGCTGCAAAGGGGAAGGGTTTGCAGGAACAAGAATAAAGGACACATGGACAAAAACAAGTGGGGGGTAGAAACGGGAGGGAGGTGGGGAGGGCTGGAAGGGGAGGCTAGGATAGGAGTAAAAGGCAGAAAACTGTACTTGAACAACAATTAAAGTACAGTTTTATATTTAAAAAAATGTAACTACTCCTTAACTAGGGGCAAGGAGCTTGGCACTGCTGCGGGATAGAAATAAGGTCCTGGATAAAACAAGGTGGAGGGCCAGAATCAGCCCATGGGACTTGTGTTTGCCACCTGTGCCCTTGGATAGATGGAACATCCAGGTATCTGAAAATACATATGAAAGATTATAAACTCCCAGAAAATGTCTATTTGAGACATGTGAGTTTAGAGTTAAGGGCTATGGCATAGCTGATATACTCTGCTACTTTACAGATGAGGAAACTGAGGCACCAAATTGTGGATCAGGTAGCCTAATATCACACATTGTGTAAGAGGTGGAGCAAGGCTCGGCATCATACTTTTTGCTGTTGGATCTGGGGATGGCCACCTTTTGCTAGTGTCCTTGGTAGGTCCCTTTCATCTGTGTGCTATCTACCCTTCTAAGGGTGCAGGAATTAAAGATAGGGAGAAGAGACTGTTGGGGCTGCTGCTATGATAACACAAGTCACAATACTGCCCTAATTGCCTGTATTACAAGCATGGCAGGGCTGGCACATGGGGGCTCTCAACGCAGCTCTCCAATTAATCTCTTCTTCTCTGATTAAGGCTCACATCCTGCATTTGTTGTGGCTGAAAGGTTGGTGCACAGGATGTTCTAAAGAGTGCTGTGCGATGAAACGAGTGCAGGAATTTGGGGTTAACCATGCTGACATTATCTCAGACATGATCACTTGGTGGTCTGGAACACCTGAAACAATATGGAGCCCCTTACCGGCTCTGTGTCCCTTGGGAGCCCTGGTGTTTTCTTGGCTGTTGGCAATGGTTGCTTGTAATGCTGCTGCTTATAAGGCCTAGCAGGGTCAGAAAGGGTTGGAGAGGCCTCTCTATCTTGGCAGAAGCAGGGAAAATATTGACTTATGCTATGTGTTAAGTATTTCTTTGTTAATCAAATGCACATTTATTGCAACCCATGCTGTACCAGGTCTTGTGCCTGGAACTGGGCTACAGTGAGAAGCATGCTTCTGGACTCCTGGGGCATTTGATCTGGAAGGGGAAACAGTGAGTAGTCAAATTATTGTGGTAATAAGTGAATGATTGCAGACTTAGAGAGATTCTCTGGAGGCACGGGACAGTTTATTAATTTGATGTAGTAAACACTGACGTAGCATTTGCTCTGTGCCTAACATTATTTTAAATACTTTAGTAATAATAACATTTAATATTAATAATAACACTCTGCAGTAGGCATAATTATTATTGTTATCATTTTGTATGCATGAGGAAGCTAAGGTGTGGAGGGATTAAGTTGCCCAAGGTCATACAACTGGTAAGTGGTGAAGCCCAAGTATGCACCCACGCAGTCTTGATTCAGAGTTCACGTTCTAACCACTCAGGATACCACCTCTCTTCTAAGAATATATTCCAAAGGTATCAGTCTCTGTCTGAGATTCCTTGCAAAGTGACATTTGGGGTGAAATTTGAAGGAGGAAGAGGACATGTTAACTAAAAAATGGGGAAAGAACATTTCAAGTGGAAGAACCCGGTTGGGCAAAATCCCTGTGGCTGGATGAAGAATAGCACGTTAGGCTGGGAAATGCCCAGTGAGCTTGCTGTGAGATGAGGCCAGGACTTAAGTTGGAGCCACATGTCACAGGGCACTGAAGGCCATACTCAGGATATTTTTGGTCTGCACCCTCGAGAAAATGGGAATGCTTCAGAAGGTGGTAAGCAATCAATCATACTTGCATCTTGCAAAATGTTGCTGTGAATTTGGAAGTCCTAGTACCTGGAAGGTTGGAGACAATGACTATAACAATAGTGATGACAACAGCAGTATTAGTAACAACTATTATACCTATTGAATGCTTATCCAAGATTAGGCACCTGCTACATCCTTTATTAGCAATATATTATTCAGCTCTCATAGTCACCTTCTATGAGATTAGGAATAGGATTACACCCATTTTATAGATGGATAATCTGAAGCTTAGAGAAATTCAGCAGTTGGTTGGCATTATGTGGCTGATATCTGGCAGGACCAGGTATTGGAACCAGACCTGTTTGATTCCAGATATTGGCTTCTACCTATGGTGGTGACTTCTTGTCCTGAGAGAAGACAAGAGGAGGGGTATGTGGGACATCTCAGCTAATGATCATTAGTTAGATGCCAGTGTCCTATGGGCTTTTCATTATATACTATCTCATTTAATTCTCATAACAATCAGTGAGCTAGACGTTATTGGTTCCATTTCATAGATTAAGAAATACAAGCTCAGATAAATTGCCCAAGGTCACACAGTTTAGATTCTGGATTTTAGCCTAGTTCATCTGGCTTCAGGGAAAACCAGTAGCTAGTTATCTAAAGAAATTGTCCTGACTCCCTCTGTTCTGAATTTCCAGACTTTAATGCTACTCTCCTTGGAAGATGCATTTTGCTGTCTAACCAAGTGCTATCCCCTTCCCCACATTGTCCATTGTGCTGTTGAATTCTAGTTGTTTTAAAGTGTTGAGTGGTCACATTCTTTAGTGGAGGCAGGACTTTGCCCCATTCCACAGGTTGTATCTTGATTTATACTGATTCGTCTTTAGGGTAATCCTCGTAATACATGCAGATATTAATTATCAATGATAGTGGGTATGACTTCATTCTGGCCAATGAGAGGTTAGGACAAGTCTGCTGGGTAGAGGGTGTGAGGAAAGTTTTTCCTAGTTTTAGGGGAGAACTAAAAGTTTCTCTCTAGTTGAATTAACCAACTCTGAACCAACTTGCCTCTGGATTTCTTCTTACATATTTTAATAGGTTTTTATATGCTTAAGCCATTTGGAATTAATTCTATTGTTACTGGAGGTCAAAAGTATCCTAAATGATATATTTCCTTTTGGATTAATCCTCAGTAACCTTTGAGAGAGGGAGGAGAGAGAAGGAGCAAGATGAGGAAGGGAGGAAGTCAGCCAGGGACTTACGAACAGGTGAGATGAAGGGGATTTAAGCATTTGCCCTGCCCTTTATGCTGTAGAAATTGGTGGAAATGCCCTTGTTTCACTCCTGCTATTTTTGAAGTATAATGAATGGTGCTTTCTCTGCCTGAGATAATCTGAGCTTTGGTCCCCTAAATTCCCCAGCTTACTCCCTCTGTGTTCCTAGGAAGGATGCCTGTCTCTCCAAAGGATGCTTCTTTTAAGGTTCTAAGCATTGACACTAGATCTGGAAATTTCAGAACTTTGATTCTTTTTAAAAGGCACATTCTATAAGGAACTGTACAGAATGCTGTCTACTCAGCAGTGTAAGAATTTATAGATTAACTCTCATTGTGTTTCCCTGTGGTCACTGAAGACACAAGATGCACACAGCCTCACAGAGAGACTCACTGTACATTCTGATCCTGCCATCCAGAAACATGGCTCAGTTATGCCTAACTTGTCAAGGGCTGGAACTCTGAGGGCTCAACCTTTTGGACAGTAATTTAGGATGATTTGTATCTGTTTTAGATGAGGTACCAAAAGCTCGATCTGTGCTGACCTCCTTGTTGGAAGTCAGGAGGAAGCCCGAAGTGTCCAATGGTGATGGATTAGCTGTGTCCTTCAGTGACCTCTTTCTGGGGCATATGGGAGATGTTCTCTGACTGAGTTCAGATCTACTGACATCTTCAAAGCTTCAGGAAGCTTTGTTTTTGAGCTCTTTAACAGTATAGGAGGTAAAGAAAGACAACAAAATACCTGTTAATGGGTCCCCCAATTTGATGGAGGTGGCCTGGGGAACTCTTACTCTTGCTTTGAGACTCAGCCATGAGCCTTCCTTGAGCCCTTTCTGTACAGCATCACTAGGGACTGTCTTTTATATTCACAGCACCTCTGTAGAGACATAGGTGGGATATATTGCACTGATAAACAGTTCATCACCCTTCTCTGTATCCATGACTTCTGCCATGTTAACTTGACTTGCTTTGGGCAACTGCACAAGGCAGAAACAATGATTCTGAGCCTAGACCTCAAGAGGTCCTGCAAGTTTCACTTGCTCTCTATGAAGTGCTGCCATTACCATTAAAAAAAAAAAAAAAATGCCTGGGCTAGTGACTGGTTACAGGAAGTAGATACAAAGGATGTGGAAAAAGGACATACCCAGCTAAGGCCAGCACAGACCAACCAAAAAACTGACAAACCTCAGATACGTAAAGCAACCCCAGGGAGAAGGCAAAGCCATCTGGTCAAAGCCCCCTAGTGGCTCTCAGATGTGTGAGCAATAAATCCTTATCATTGAATGTTGCTGCGGTTTTGGTGTTTATTGCATAACATTACTGCGGCAATAAAGAACAAACACCAGATATGCCAGCATTTACATATTGTTTGGAAACAGTTTTAGTTTGTTACCTTTGCAAAACTATAACTCTTTGTAAGTGTGGAGATAACAAAATTGATGATGATGATAATGTTGATAATGTTAATAAATGATGATGAATTTGGTTTTGATGATGGTGATCATGGCGATTAAGATGATGATGATGGTGATGGTGATGATATATTATTATACAATCATCACAGCAACCCCATGAGAGGGAAACTGTTATTGTCTCCATTTTACAGGCATGGGAACTGAGGCGTAGACTGATGAGCAGCTAGCCCAAGGTCACATAACCAGTACATGTCTTAGTGCCCTGAACACCAAATACAGCAGTAAGCATACAGTCAGTGCTCAAATGTTGGTTTGCTGAATGAGTAACTATACTTCAAATTGTGTTTAGTTGAATAAGCCTAAAGCAGGTTAAAGTAAAATACTACATCTGCCTTAAGTGAATGTAAATGAGGATAACTTTTCCTGCTTCTTCAGTCTTTAGCTTATGTAGCCTCTTTGTGCAGCGAACCCTAAATACCTCACATTTATCCATTTGGCTTCAATACTTGGTAATACATTAACACTAACCATTGGATTATTGCTACAAACAAGAAAACATATCCTGGTGTGTGTGTGTGTGTGTGTTTAACAACACTATAATTCAGGTTTGCCTTATTTCGAAATCTAATTCAATTACAGGGAACCTATACCTTGTGGGCGATTAAACTGTAAATTGTGGGTGTCTTCTGGGTGATTAGATTACTAAACATGTTCCCTGCCATAAGTCACCTCTGTCCCTATTGTATATTGTCTATGCCTATTCAAGGATGGGAGCGTTCCAGCTGACATGCACCACATTGAAGGATATTTATGGTTCATCTCAGACTCGGAATATCTTCTTCAAGGGGATACCAATGCATCATGCAAACTCCTAAGACTTATTATGCTTCTCTAAGTGGAAAAGCCCACTTGACGGATCTCTCTTTTTTCTCTTGCCAGTGTTCAGGTATTGGAACACCAAATTATGAAATCTGACCTTTCTTGTTTTCCACAAAAATAATCTCCGTACCACCCTTCCAGGTCAGGGCATGAAGGCTAAAGGCCTTGCCTTCTCTATGATGAGTTTCTCAGGAAATCAGGCAATGTGCTGAGGTTGAGAGTCTTTGAGATGCTTGTGCTTGCATTAGAAATTTCAGCTGTGAGTAGAAAAGCTGGTTACCAGGGCTTCTTTTCACTGGCCCAAGGCAAACAGCAAAGGAAGGGGGTTTTATTTCAACACTGACTCATTGTTTCTTTAACGAACATTTATTGAGTGGTGCAATGTGCCTAGACCACTTAAGAAGTATAACAACATAGCTGTATTTGTCTAGTTCTTTACAGCTTATAAAGCACCTTTTGAGTCATTCTCTCATTTGCTCCTCACAAAAATCTTATGAAGTAGGCAGGTCAAGAATAATCGTGGTATTTTTGAATTGCCAATGATCATGTTGGGCATGAATTTAGCAATGTTATATACCAGGGATTACATTATATACTTCACAAATGAACCCTTTGATGCGGGTGCTGATATACACCTTTCTCTCTCTCTCTCTCTCTCTCTCTCTCTCTCTCTCTCTCTCTCTCGGAAGCTTGAGTGACTTGTCCGAGATCACATTACTATTAAGTGGCAGATCTTGGATTCAAATCTGGAGCTCTTCGCCCCCCAGAAGTCCATGCCCTTAATCACTAAACCACCTGCCTCTCAGCACTGCAGTTTGGATTTGCTATCTTTGATATGGCTCTTCTCTTGACAATAGAATTCTCTCAGAGATTCATCCTGGTATAAGGCACTGAATTAGCAGCAGAAAACTCTTAACTTTTTAGATTTCACCTCTAGTTTCTTTTTGGCCATTAGAAATTAGAAATTCACAGAGGTACTATTCTCTCTGAGAAGGTCAGAGAGTCCAGTACAGGAACCCAGTTTTCTGGTACTTTTGTCAGTCTCTAGAAAAGCAGAAGTTTAAAAAAAATCAGTAAATGAGTGGATAAAAAAAACTATGGTACATTTACACAATAGAATACTACACAGCAGAAAGAAAGAAGGAACTTCTAGCCTTTGCGACAGCATGGATGGAACTGGAGAGCATTATTCTAAGTGAAAAAAAACCAGGCAGTGAAAGACAAATACAATATGATTTCACCTATAAGTGAAACCTAATCAACAAAACAAACAAAATATAAGCAAAATATAAGCAGAGAAATTTATATAAAGAACAAACTGACAATAACCAGAGGGGAAGGGGGAGAGGAATAATGAGGGAAAGAAGAGCAAGGGCCCTTAAGGAACATGTATAAAAGACATGTGGACAAAGCCAAAGGGTGTAGATATAAGGGTGGGAGGTAAGGATGGGTGGAGCATGGGGGCCTGGTAGGGATAAAATTGGGACAACTATACTTGAATAACAATAAAAATAAATAATAATAATTTAAAACATCTTTTAATTGCTTAATGTGGCTATTTTATTTTTTAAATTTTTTTTATTGTTGTTCATGTACAGTTTTATGCCTTTTCCCCCCACCCCATCCCACTACCCCAGCTCTCCCCACCTCCCTCCCCTGTTTCCACCCCCCCCTTGTTAATGTCCATATGTCCTTAATAATTGTTCCTGTAAACCCTTCACCCTTTCCCCCCATTATCTCCCTCCCTCTCCTCTGTGGTCACTGTCAGCCTGTTCTCAATTTCAATGTCTTTGGCTATACTTTACTTGCTTGATCCTTTTGTTGATTAGGTTCCTGTTAATGGTGAGATCATATGGTATTTGTCTCTCACCACCTGGCTTATTTCTCTTAGCATAATGCTTTCCAGTTCCATCCATGCTGCCACAAAGGGTAGGAGATCCTTCTTTTTTTCTGATGCATAGAATTCCATTGTGTAAATGTACCATAGTTTTTTGATCCATTCATTTACTGATGGGTACAATATTTGCAAATCAATCAACATAATACATCACATAAACAAAAGCAAAGACAGAAATCACATGATCATATCAATAGATGCAGAAAAAGCATTTGATAAGGTACAGCACCCATTTATGATAAAAACACTCAGCAAAGTGGGAAAAGAGGGAGCATTCCTCAACATACTAAGGGCCATGTATGAGAGACCTACCACCAACATCACACTCAATGGGCAAAAACTAAAAATTTTCTCACTAAGATCAGGAACAAGACAAGGTTGTCCACTTTCACCACTTCTATTCAACATAGTATTGGAAGTCCTAGCCACAGCAATCAGACAAGAAAAGGAAATAAAAGGCATCCAAATTGGAAAAGAGGAAACAAAACTGTCATTGTTTGCAGATGACATGATAGTGTACATAGAAAGTCCTGTCGACTCCACCAAAAAACTGCTCAACCTAATAAACAAATTTGGCAAAACAGTGGGATACAAAGTCAATATCCAGAAATCAAAGGCATTTTTGTGTAATGAAACATCAGAAACAGATATCAGGGAAAAAAATCTCATTTGCTATGGCAGCAAGAACAATAAAATACCCAGGAATAAACCTAACAAAGGAGGTAAAAAACCTGTACTCAAAAAACTACACAATAATGTGGTTATTTTCAAAAGGGATTCTTGGGTGAATCAGACTCTGGTTATTCTATTATACGTTCATCTATGCATATCCAGTTTTGCTTGAACAGCTCTACAAGAAGATCTTTCCAATAATTGGGAGGTCTTTGGTAACTACTCATAATAATTCATTATGTTTGAAAAGAGATTTTGCAAACTACTTAAAGAATCTCCTACAATTGGTATTTTATTTGATCCTCCCAGCCATTATGTTCAGTGAAAAAATAGACATTTTTACCTAAAGTGTACAATTGAATCATTTTTAGTATATTCACATGGTTGGACAACCAACACCTTAATTAATTTTAGAAACTTGTTATCACCCTCAGTAGAAACCCCATACATACTAAGCAGTCACTCCCCATTTGACCTCCTCCCAGCCCTAGGAATCTCTTATGTATTTTCTGACTCTACGGAGTTGCCTGTTCCAGATATGTATATGAATGAAATTATACAATAATAGTCTTTAATAACTGGCTTGTTTCACTTAACACAATGTTTTCAAGACTCCTCCATGTTGTAGTATATCAGAACTTCATTTCTTTTTATTGTTGAAAAATATTCCGTTGCATGGATATACCACATTTCATTCATTTATCAGTTGATATACATTTAGATTCCTTCCAGTTTTTGGCTCTTATGAATTTTGCTGCTATAAACATTTGTATACCAATTTTTACAAACACATGCTTTCATTTCTCTTGGGTATATTTATGAGTGAAGTTGCTAGATTATATGAATATATTTAACAATTTCAAAAATTGCCAAACTATTTTCCAAAGTGGCTGCATGCACCATTATACAGGGGTGGGCAAAAGTAGGTCCACAGTTGTTCATATGGAAAAAGACATACAGATCATAATTATACAAGAATAAATTATGTTTCATGTACTCACAGCTGTAAACCTACTTTTGCCCACTCCCATGCATTCCCATTCCCTCTAACAATGAATGAGAGTTCCAGTTTTTCTATATCTTTGCCGGCATTTTTAATAGACAGCATTTTTAAAAATTCTATTTATTCTAGTGGGTGTGAAGTAGTATCCTACTATGGTCTGGATTTGCATTTTTGTTTGTTTGTTTTAGTGGTAAAAACAATCAACATAATTGTTTTATTCATACTTTAGGATAAGTATGTAATATTATATTCTTTTTTAAAAAAATTGTTGTTCAAGTACAGTTTTCTGCTTTTTACTCCCATCCCAGCTCCCCCCTAGCCCTTCCCACCTCCCACCCATTTCCACCCCCCATAGTTTTTGCCCATGTGTCCTTTATACTTGTTCCTGTAAACCCTTCCCCTTTTCCCCTGAAATTCCCTCCCCTCTCCCCTCTAGTCACTGTCAGCCTGTGTCAGTGTCTTTGGTTATATTTTGCTTGTTTCTTTGTTTTGTTGATTAGGTTCCTATTAAAGGTGAATTTGCATTTTTGAATGACTAATGATTCTTAACATCTTTTGATTTGCTTATTGGTCATTTGTATATCTTCTTTGAAGAAATATCTATTACTTCCTTTGTCAGTTTTTAAACTGGGTTATTTATATTTTGAATATTGAGTTGTGAGAGTTTTTTAATGTTTTGGGTACCAACTCTTTTATCAGTTTATGATTTTCAAATATTTATCCATTCTGTGGGGTGTCTTTTAACTTTCATAATGGTATGATTTCCAGCATAAAGTTTTAAATTTCTATGAATTTTAGTTTATCTATTTTTCTCTTGTAGCTTGTCCTTTTACTATCACATCTAACAAGGCTTTGCCTAACCCAAGATCATGAAGAGTTGCTCCTGCATTTTTCTCTAAGAGGTTTGTGTAGTTTTGGCTCTTACATTTATATCAATGATCCATTTTGAGTTAATTTTTATGTATGGTGCAAGGAAGTCCAACTTCATTCTTTTGCATTTGAATATCCAGTTTTAACATCATCTGTTGAAAAGATTATACTTTCTGTAATGAATGCTGTTGACACTCTTGTGCAATTAACTGCTGATAAACAGAAGGGTTTATTTATGGATTCTCAGTTATATTCTATTGATCTCTATATGTTGATCCTTATGCCAGTAGCACAGTGTCTTAATTACTAGAGCTTTGTAGAAAATTTGAAATTGGGGGTGTTCTTTATTTTCAAGATTGTTTTGGCTATTCTGGGTCCCTTTATTTAACTATGAATTTTGGAATCAGCTTGTCCATTTTTTAAAAGAAAAAGACGGCTGGAAGTTTACCTTTTTATAAATAGGGATTATGTTGAATCTGTAGATCAATGTAGAAGGCATTTTTGACTCAACACTTCTAAGTCTTCCAATCCATGAATGTGGAATGTCAACATTTCAGGGTAAATAGTTTGCACTTCTCTTAAGTTTATGTCTATGTATTTTATTCTTTTTTGATGCTATTGTAAATGGAAGTATTTCTTAATTTCACTTCAGGTTGTTCACTGCTAATGTACAGAAATATGCATGCAACCTTGCTGGGCTTCCTTATTAGTTCTATTAGTTTTTTTTTTTTATTATTCCTCAGACTTTTCTATATACAAGATCTTGTCATTTGTAAATAGAGGTAGTTCTACTTCTCCTTTTCCAATATGAATGCCTTTATTTCTTTTTCTTGCCTAATGGTTCTGGCTAGAGCCATTAGGCAAGAAAGCATGTGTTGAAAAGAAGCAGCCAGAGCTGACATCTTGTCTTATCACTGATCTCAGGGAGAAGGCATCAGTCTCTCACCATTGAGTGTGATGTTAGCTGTCGGTTTTTTGTAGATGCCTTTTACCAGTATGAGTATTTCTTTTCCTAGATTGTTGAGAGTTTTTATAATTAAAAGGTTTTTCTTTTAATCCTCACCAAAAGACATGCTCATTGATTTAAAGACAGGGGAAGAGAGGGAGAGAGAAAGGGAGAGAAACATCGATGTGAGAGAGGAACATCAGTTGGTTGCCCCTCGCACATGCCCCAACCAGGGACTGAATGCACCACCTAGGCATGTGCCCTGAATGGGAACCAAACCCATGACCTTTTGGTTTACAGGACAGTGTCCCAACCAAGATACATTAGCCAGGGCAAAAAGTTGTTGGGATTTGTCAAATGGTTTTTCTGTATCTATTGAGATTATCACGCCATTTTTGTTCTTTATTATCTGCCCACTCTTAATTGTTTTGCCCTTGATTATCTAACCTGTCCCAATCCTGCCCATGAGACGTTTGCAAATGACCTGTAGCTGGAACATCCCAACACTAAACAAGTCCCAAACAGAAGATCGAGTGTAAGGGTCACTGCTTTCAAATACAGATAGGATTTCATGCCTTTTTGGAGTGGAGGAAACCTAGGAGTTCTTGACAGAATATATCTTGACATTTTTTCTGCATGGGTTGGGTTCTAAGCAGAGGCTCAGCTTGGTGGAATCACAGACCTGAGGGTATTGGGCTCTGTTAGCTAAGAGCCCTTACAAAACCAGGTTGCTCTACTGACATTCTGTCTTTTCCACAGTTACATTGGGTAATATAACTAAGGCCTACAAAATTAAAAAATCAAGATTGAAATAGGGTTTGTTAATTACAGTATTTAGCTGTTGTCGTTATTGTTTCCTTGGAGATTAATGAGGTGAGTTATTGTAACATAATTAGGCTACAGTGTATCTAATCTCTTACAAACCCTTGCAATTCACTGTTGTTCTAGTATCGTTTGAAGGTTAATTTCACTTTGCTGGTATAGACTTGGCAATGCGCTATCTATTGAAATATGTTTTTAATTATATTTGAAAGTCATTCGTCAAGGGCTCTGCTGGGCTGTTCTGCACACACTTGCCATGGAGAAATCCAGATACAATTAGACTCATTATGGTCATCCATCCCCATACCCAGGAGCCCCTAGGGCATTGGGGGTGGGAATCGCTGACATATGGTATAATGTGACCTGCTTTGAGCCTCAGCATGGTTTCAGGTAGGAATATTTGTTGGTGGAATCTTTGGGGAAAGTCCCCACCCATGGCATTAGGTCTGTGGGTCAGCATCCACAGTGGATCTTCAGGGGGTCTGACTCTGGCTGTGGACTTTCTCAGACACTCCTAGTTCTTTCCCACCTTAATGTTCATGGACACCATTTCATGCTTAGGCTATCCCTTACCTGGCTTAGTTCTGGTCATTCATCAGGTCTTAACTTAAATATTAATCCTTCCAAAGAGTCTCCCAGGATCCACCTCTCCCTTCCAACTCCTCCTACCTACTCCTCCTGTTATCAGCTCTCATTTTGCCCTGTGTTTTTCTGTGTGGAACTTATCACCTTGTGTAATTGGGTGTCTTTGTTTGGTTATCTGTTGAATGTTTCTCTCCTTATGAGGACAGAAACATAAAACGTTTGCTCACTGCCCTGTTCAGAAGTGCATGGCACACATAGAAAAATCTCAGGTGTGGAGACTGAATGACCACATTGAGGACTGGCTTGCTAAGCTCCAATAGCCTAACTGGCACGGGAGCCAGATTCAGCTTTGTATGTCTCCTTTGCACTCTAGTTACACCCATGCTGAGTGTCTGGTCACTCCTCGCCTTGCCCCTCCTCCTGCCGCAGTTCACTCATCTGCCACAAGGAGAGGTACACAGGATCTTCCTCACAGGGGATGTCCTGAGATGGCACAATGACCACCACAAAGCAGACATTTACCAAGGGCCATTTTCTTATTTGTCTGGAAGATGAGGGTCTTGGCCTGGATGGTATCAGAGGTCTGACTTCTAAGATCCTCAATATGAGATTGAATGGGTAGTCCACAGGAAGCTATGGAAGAGAGAATGGGGTTGGCAGCTGTGGACCACCCAAGTAAGAAATTTGGTGCTAGACTGGGCCTTGCTTCATTGGTTTCTTCAAGGCAAAGCAGGTCCTACAGGAGCACCTCTCTAAAGAATGAAAGGCAAGTAAGATATTTCATGATGGCTTTCAGTTTTAAAAATCATTGCTGCTTGCAGAAGTGTTTTGGGGGTGACCAGATTTAGAGAAGAGTGTTGATAAATTGTTCTCAATGTACGCAAAACCTTTGCATGTGTGTACATGCACATGTAGTACATGTGCATGCATGTAGGTTGCCTACCATGTGAATTTATTTCTCTCCCCCATTATATTGTGGATGGACAGAAATGTGTGCTTTTCATTGCATTTCTGAGCATATGAAGTCATTTCCTGAAGAGGTTGGCATAACTTGGATAAAAGCCATTCTTTGGAGCAGTGACCTAGCAAAGTCCCAACAGACAGGGAAAGGTCTGAAAACAAGGTCTGTGTCTGGAGTAACTTTCAGAGAGGGTGGAATTGGGGCCCTTACTCATCCAAAAGACCTAGGGGGATGATGGCCCAAAGCTGTGTGTCACTGCTGTTTGGGGAGGTGATACTGAGGTGCAGGTGTAGAGCATCATTGCAGGGGTCAACTCTGGCTTTCCCTGAGTCTCCATGCCTTCATCTTCAGGGAGGCAGGATTGCCCAGTGGTTAAAGCAGGAACTCTGGAGTCAACCACAGGTGTTTGAATCCTGGATCTACTTCCTCCTAGCTACAAGAGATGGGGAAGGCATTTGACTTCTCTGAGCTCCAGTTCCCACAAGTGCAAATTTAATGGAGTTGTTCTTCTCCTCTGCCATCACACAGAGCATTGGGTGGAATGGTAGAAAGTAAGGGACAAAAAAGGAGTCTGACAAGTTGTGAGCACCTACTAAGTGCATGCATCCATACTGGATGCCTTATGCTCTTTACCATGTTGACTATTCAGCCCACTGAGGTGGGTGAGGTCATCCCCTTCCTGGAGGAAATAAAAGTTGTCAATGGCTTATCTTGACTGTGATTCTCTCTGGGGAAGTCAGCTCCCATCAGATTCAACATGGAGTCTCCATGAACATGGATCTGCACCATGAACATGAAGTAAAACCAACATTGTTAACATGGCATTGGAAGTAAAACATGTATCAACTGGGTTTGGGAGAGGCCAATGCATAGGAGGTGTCCTCTGCCCAATGAGTATGTTCCACGCTGGCTGGCAAAACCCAATCTCATCAACACTTCCCCTTGAGAGGTGCCAGTGTGGAGTTAGGGCACAGAGCTCCAGCCCTATCCCTAATACTAATGAGGTATCTGGGCTATCCTCTTCAAGGCCTGACACACATTGCAGAAGAAGATAATAGTGTGTTGGTTAGTGAGCAGGCCAGAACAGTTCCTTGTGCTGTTAAGTCCCTTGCCTGAGATGTCTTAAGATAAATATCCATCATAAGGTACTCACATCCTCCCACAATCACATAAAAATCACAACTAAACTATAGAATTATCATTCAGGAATACCTGAAGTCTAGCTAAACAGAAATCCTACAACTAAGGATATAAAGAAGTCATGTCAAAACTGGTAGAAAGGGTGGAATGGGTTGGTCCCATACCACATGTGGCTGATAAAAATTGGTAGCAATATCTTGGCTGTGGAGATCCACCCCTATACTGAGGAGCAAGGGGTCCTGGCCCCACACCAGCCCCCCACCAGCTCAGAGTTCCAGTGCCAGAAAGAGAAGTCTGCATAACTTGTGTATGTAACAACCAGGTGGGGGGGAGTGGGCTTATGGTTGAGTGAAATGGAGGGCTCCTGAAGTCCCAGGCTTTCCTCTCTAAGTGCCTGTGTATGGATTTACTTGGATTCACCTCTCTGAGCTCCAGCACTGAAGCAGCAGCTCCAGTGGCACCAAGGACATACAGGGAAGGACTGAATTGTCTGGCATCATGTTTAGAGCCAGGGGGCAGCTTTCTCCCAGACAAGTGCTGACAGAAGCCATTGTTCCTTTTCTGAGACCCCCATTCCACAGAGCTTGCAGGAGGGCACCAACCCTGAGTCTCTATCAACAAGGCTCATACTGTTTGCGCAGCCCTGTTGATTCTCTAAGACCCTGACCCACCCAACTTGCAGGCCCACTCAAGCTGTTTCTAGTACCTTTTCCATATGGATGGCCCATCTTGGTTCATGCTTCAGACTTTTCTAAAATCTCTCAAACAAGCAGCATCTGGCCTGGGTGCCTCATACCTCATAAGTGGCCCCAGGTCTGGCAGTAGCAGCAGCCAGCCCTGGTTCATAGCTTGGCCTCTCCTGGACACCTCCAAGCCCAGCACACATAGCAGCCATCTGAAGATAGCTTTTGTAGCTTATTCCAGTGGCCCTAGGAAGAACACAGGCAGTGACTGACCTTGGCCTGCACCTCCTAGGAGACCCCAGAGCAAGGGTGCCCAGTGAACAACTTTAGGACATGTCAGAATACCACCCAACCACCTCTACAAGTGACATGCTCAAGAGGCAGACTCACTGGGCACCAGAGTCCTGCTGAAGTTAAGTCCTGCTCTGTGCAGTGGGCCTCTGCACAGCTGATTCTTCACAGTGGTAGATGGTTGCAGCCAGTTCTTGGAGTCAATTGGCCTGGGGGTTAATCCCTCACATTAACGTGCCAACAACAATCAAGTCTCAACTATAGAAGGAGGGTGTACACAATCCACATGGTGAGGAGGTGCACCTGGAGTGCCTAGCTCAGGTGATCAGGGACGCTGTGCCACTGGACTCTACAGGACGCCTACTATATTAGGCCACTCTGCCAAGCCAAGAAGACATAACTGCTCTACTCAGTACATAGAAACAAATACAGGGAGACTGCCAAAATGAGGGGACAAAGAAACGTGTCTGAAATGAAAGAACAGAACAGAACAAAACTCCACACAAAAAACTATACAAAATGGAGACAAGCAATCTACTAGATGCAGAGTTCATAACACTGGTTATAAGGATTCTCAATGAACCTAGGGAGAACAACAACAGAAAAAAATGTACAGACGTAGAAACCATAAAAAAGAACCAGTCAGAAATGAAAGATACACTAACTGAAATGGAGAATGATTTTCAAGGTATCAATAATAGAGTAGATGAAGCCAAGAATCAAATAGGTGATTTGGAATATAAGGTACAAAAAACACCTAATTGAAACAGCAAAAAGAAAAGAGAATTTAAAAAAATTAGAATAGTGTAAGGAGTCTCTGGGACAACTTCAAGCACACCAACATTCACGTCATAGGGGTGCCAGAAAGAGAAGAGAGAGAGAGCAAGAAATTGAAAATCTATTTGAAAAAAACAATGACAGAAAACTTCCCTAACTGGGTGCATGAAATAGACATATAAATCTAGGAAACACAGAGAATCCCAAACAAGATGAACCCAAAGGGGCCCACATCAAGACAACATCATAATTAAAACCCAAAAGGTAAAGTCAAAGCGAATCTTAAAAGCAGTAAGATAAAAGCAGTTAGTTACTTACAAGGGAGCTTCTGTAGGACTGTCAGCTGATTTCTCAACAGAAACAGCTAAGGCCAGAAGGGATTGGCATGAAAACCATGGACCTACAGCCATCATTACTCTACCCAGCAAAGCTATCATTTGGAATCAACGGACACATAAAGAATTTCCTAGACAAGAAAAATCTCTAGGAATTCACTGCCAAACCACTATTACAAAAAATGTTAAAGGATCTTGAAGAAGAAGAAGAAGAAGAAGAAGAAGAAGAAGAAGAAGAAGAAGAAGAAGAAGGAGGAGGAGATATGAACAATAAAATAGCAATAAATACATATCTATCAACAAATTAATCTAAAAAACAAAATAAGTGAACAAGCAGAACAGAGAGAGACTCATAGATAGAGAACATTTTGATGGCTGCCAGATGGGAGGGGCCTTAAAGGGATGGGTGAAAAAGATGAAGGGATTAGGAAACACAAATTGGTTTCTACTCATGTATCACTCTCTTTGGGAAAAGCCATCTGTCATCTGATGAAGATACTCAACAGACTTTCGGCCAAGATGGAAGCATAGGTGGATGTACTGTGCCCCCTCACACTACCAAAAGAAGGATGATAACAAATTGAAAAACAAAACAACCAGGACTGCCAGAAAATCAAACTGTATGGAAGTCTGACCACCAAAGAGTTAAAGAAGAAACATTAATCCAGGCCAGTAGAAAGGGTGGAGATGGGCAGCCAGGACAGAGAGTACTGGACTGCAAGGTGGCGGCTGGAAGAGCAAGCAGTCCCACACTTGTGTGCGGATAAACTGGGAGGAACAACTGGGGAGAGAGATAGACTGCACAACCCAGGATTCCAGTTCAGGGAAATAAAACCTTAAAACCTTGGACTGAAAAAACCTGTTTGAGGCAGTTAGATAAACTCCCAGGCTAACAGAAGAGTTCCTTGCAGAGACCCACAGGATCCTAGAACCTACACAAAACCACCCACCTGGGAATCAGCACCAGAGGGGCCCAATTTGCTTGTGGGTGGTGGTGGAAGCGACTGAAAGCCAGCAGAGAGCCAAACAAGCAGCATTGTTCCCTCTGGTAGCCCTCCCCCACATACAGTGCAACAACACACTGACATAGGTTGTCCCACCCTGGCGAATACCTAAGCTTCTGCCCCTTACTATGTAATAGGTGTGCTGAGACAAAAAATATGGCCCAAAATGAAAGAACAGATCAAAGCTCCAGAAAAAATACAACTAAGCAGTGAAGAGATAGACAACCTATCAGAGGCACATTTCAAAACACTGGTAATCAGGACACTCACAGAAAATTGGTTGAGTATGGTCACAAAATAGAGGAAAGAATGAAGGCTATGAAAACTGAAATAAAGGAAAATGTACAAGGAGCCAACAGTGAAGGGAAGGAAACCAGGACTCAAATCAATGGTTTGGAGCAGAAGGAAGAAAGAAACATTCAACCAGAACAGAATGAAGAAACAAGAATTAAAAAAAATGAGGAGAGGCTTGGGAACCTCCAGGACAACCTTAAACATTCCAACATCTGAATCATAGGACTTCCAGAAGGAGAAGAGGAAGAGCAAGAAATGGAAAACTTATTTGAAAAAATAATGAAAGAGAACTTCTCCAATATGGCAAAGGAAATAGACTTCCAGGAAGTCCAGGAAGCTCAGAGATTCTCAAAGAAGTTGGACCCAAGGAGAAATACACCAAGGCACATAATTATATTACCCAAGATTAAAAATAAGGAGAGAATCTTAAAAGCAGCAAGAGAAAAGGAGATAGTTACCTACAAAGGAGTTCCCATAAGATTATCAGCTGATTTCTCTAAAACAGCCTTGCAGGCAAGAAGGGGCTGGAAAGAAGTATTCATCCAGGAAAGGCAAGGACCTATATCCAAGATTACTCTATCCAGCAAAGCTATCATTTAGAATAGAAAGGCAGATAAAGTGCTTCCCGGATAATGCCAAGGTAAAGGAGTTCACCATCACCAAGTCCTTATTATATGAAATATTAAAGGGATATATCTAAGAAAAAGAAGAAGATCAAAAATATGAACAGTAAAATGACAACAAACTCACAACTATCAACAACCAAACCTAAAAAAAAACATAAAAAATGAAAATAAACCAAGCAAACAACTAGAACAGGAACAGAATCACAGAAATGGAGATCACATAAAGGGATATCAGCAGGGAAGGGGAGGGGGGTATGGAGGAAAGGGACAGAGAATAAGTAGCATAAATGGTAGGTAGAAAATAGACAGGGAGAGGTTAAGAATAGTACAGGAAATGTAGAAGCCAAATATGTACAGCTCATGGATATGAACTAAAGGGAGGGAATGCGGGTGGGGGGGGTGTAGGGTGGAGGGGAATAAAGGGGGGATGGGACACTGTAGTAGCATAATCAATAAAATATATTTAAAAAGACACTAAAATAACACAAATTGATTGTTACAGAATAACCATAGAGAAAATAGTTAATAATATTCTAATAACTATGTATGGTGTCAGAGGGGTGTGAGATTTATTAGGATGATCACTTAGTAAGTTATGTAATGTCTCATCACTGCTGTATATACCTGAAACTAATGTAATATTGTATGTCAACAGTAATTGAAAAATTAAAAATGATTTAAAATTTTTCTAAAAAACTGAATACCCATCACCAAGGAGCTCTCTGTAGGTCTTTCCCTTGAACCATAGGAATGACAGTATGATCTCCATTTTCCACATAGAATGCTTGGAGAAGCAATCTGAGGCCCACAGTCATACAACTGGCACATGGCAGAACCATTGGGGCACCTTGTGTCATGCTCACTTGTCAGAACCAGCGATGGGACCAGCTGCCATTGCCACCTGGCACAGAGCCTGTGCTTTCTAAGGACAGAACACCAGCTGCCTTCTCCCCCCTCAGGGATGGTACAGATGCCAAGTCTCAAGGTCCTCAGCCTCTTGGCTGGCACCTGGCCTGATGAGGCTCATGGATTTAGCAGATTAATTTCAGGTAGGAGTTGATTCTCAGCACCAGCTTTGTGGCGTCTAACCATATACAAAATCACATTCCTGAGGTTGGTCATCAAAGGGTCTCTCCATAAAAAGAGGAACATTTCATTCCATTCTCTTCTGTTTAAACCTGAATCCTGCTTTTTTCATCCTCTTTTTTATTTTCTCCACCTTGTTTTTTAAAAAGAAGTCCCTCTTTTTTCAGGTGAGATAAGTTTTTCTGATTTAAACTCCTTCTGTCCCAGTTTAATTTCCCTTCCCTAACATGCCATATTGGCCTTTTCAAATCAATCAGTTTTGTCATACCAGATAAGATGCCTCCCTGAAATGCAGATAAATTGTCCATTATGGAACCAATGTCTCTCAATTCTTGGATATATTCAGAGAATTCAAACAGATTTGTCAGGCCTGAGCTTCTTTTCATGAACTATGCTATCACTGGCCCTTTCTAAATATTGCTGAGTAGCCTTTCTCCAAGAGGCTACTGGGGCCTTGGATATCTTCCCCCACCCTACCTTAGACAACAACCATCCATTGCAGAGGAGGCCACCAGCATGCAAGGACCTTGACCTGCTTTGAGTCATTGTCCTCTACTCTGCAAGTGACCCTGTTTGTCAGGCCAGCCCCATGCCTTGAGGTCAGCCAGGGGCAAATCCTCCTCCACAGCCTGAAGCCCAGAGAACAGAGCCTCAGAGCATGTTAGGAAAGGGAAACTAAACTGGGACAGGAGGAGTTTAAATCAGAAAAACTTATCTCACCTGGAAAAAGAGGGGTTTCTTTTTAAAAAACAAGGTGGAGAAAATAAAAGTGAGGTTGAAAAAAGCTGGATCCAGGTTTTGCTGTTTCATACCTCCCTGTCTGCTTTGCTCTTGACCTACACACTAGCATTATCATTATGCTTTGTAATATTATATTACAAGAAGGCTCATAACTACAGAATATTGTTAGCAATAGTACTAACTGTAGATATTATGATCAATGATACAATATCATTGCTCATAATGTGACACATGATTATTACACATATTTTAATATTGTCAACAGTAGTAACAGTAGTATGAGCTGTATGCCCACATGCTATATCTTTTATGCACTGAGTCTTGCACTCCTATCACCTTTGCAACTCAGGCACATCTGTAACAACAGTAGCAACAATAGCAAATAATAGTGATGAAGACAAGAGATATTTGATCATTTTGTGTGTTCTAGGCATCTGCTAAATATGTCAATTTTACCTACTTTTCCCAATAATCCAGGCATTGTCACTTACTTCTGCCAATAACCCACTACTATTTTTATTGTCAATATGGTTAAAGAAACTGAGGCTCAGAAAGGTGTTACAACTTTCCTAAGGGCACACGAGTGGGAATTCATACCTGGCCTTGAATTCAAACTTAAATATGAAGACTGATTTTGTTTCTTTATTTATACAGGTTAGGAGTTCTTACATTTAAAGTTCCTAAGTGGAAACTCAAAGGAATGAGACTTGATGGGACCTCCATGGGGATATCTGTATATTCGAAGGGGTTCATTGGCACCTTAGCCCAAGGGAAGTCATCCATACTGGGTGGAATTCCAAGATTACCTTCAGTCTATCTCAGCCAAAAGTCTGTACCTGAAGTACCCCTTCCTGAGGGGACCCAGACACAATACCATCTTTCCCCTTAAATTGATGATGAGAACCCTGAGATCATCCTGGGACTTTTGGTATCTGGCTGTAGGGCAAAGGGTTAAGGAGGCAATGATATAAAGGGCCAGAAAGGAAAATAAACAAATTGTACCATTCTCCCTGTTTGAAGGGAATGTCTGCCTGCAATTAGCACCTACAAATTTGAATTGGGGCAACTTTTGGGGGTGATAGAAATATTCCATATTTTGATTGTGGTGATGATTTATATGACTGTATATGTTTGCCAAAACTCATCAAACCATACATTGAAAAAAGGGTACATTATACTATAAGTAAGTTACAGCTCGATAAACATAAGTTTTTAAAACAAAGTGCACTGTGGCTGAGGACTGTAACTAACTGAACAAGACTTTGGAGACTGGCCAACCTAGATCTGTCACTTGGAAGCTGTGTGTCCTTGGGCAAGTGGCTTAGGCCTTCTGAGCTTCAGTTTGTTGGGGATACTAGTACCTTCTGTGGAGATGTATATACAATAGGAAGTAGGAAGTCTTTGGCAATTTCTCAGTGATTTCTAATACAGACAAACCTCATTTTATTGTGTTTCACAGATGTTGCATTTTTTACAAAGTGAAGGCAAGCTTATCCCCCAGCAAAAAGATTATGACATGCTATTGCAATACTCGCTTTATTGCAGTGCTCTGGAACCGAATCGGCAGTATCTCCAAGGTATGCCTGTATGCGTCTTTCTATTCATCACAAGAAAAATAAGAAGGCATCACCACATCTTACGCATTAGCTCCTCAATCAGTGGCCCATTATCTTGTCTGTTCAGGTGTTTAATGGAAGCTTCTCTCTCTCGCCGACCTGGGAGCTCAATGAATCTAGAATCCTGCAGCCTGCATCAGTGAGCTGGGCATTGCCTTGCAAGGCAGTCTCATTGCAGCCGTGAACAGGGTAATATTTTCCCCTTTCTTCATATTCTAATGAATAAATGATATTCCCATTGGTTATTTATCTACTTTTAGAATTTGAATGGAATGCTACTGATAATTACGGCATTTCACCATTTGATAGGAAATTGGCACCTGGTGCCTGGAGATAATAGCCCGATTCAGTATCTATGAAATATGGAATTTTCTGCTAATTCCTGCCTTGAAATGTGTAAATCATCAGTGGAGTTGGTTATTAAAATTCAGGAATTTAAAGACCCGGAGCCAAGAGGGAGCCGCCCTCCTTCATTAAGATTATAGAAACTACAATGGCTATGGACCAAATGCTCTCAGGACAGGAAGGCTCAAAGCAACTCAGGAGCAAGAAAGCTCTTTGGTAATGTGATTTTCTAGGAGACTCAATCCTGCAGAACAGGAGCTAACTGGCTGATGGGTGCTTGTCAGAATTCAGAAATGGGAGATGGCAGCAAGTCCCAGAGTAAAAGTCACAGGCTTTGGGGTCAGACAGATCATGGCTACTCTGTGCCTTTATTTTTGTGCTGGTAAATTAAAAAAAATAATGTCCTTTTTAGCAACAAATAACTACTTTCTATCTAACCTTTAAATTAATCTAAGATCAAATCTATACATTACTCATCCATTCATTTAACATTTTGCTGCAAGTCACCTTTATGGTAGACACTGGGGTTAGGATCTGGGGGTACAGTGGGGAGAAAAGCCAGGTTTATTCTCTGACATCATGGATATTATTCACAAAAAATGGAGTTTTAAGTCTTCAACAATGTCATCATTGATGCTGACTGAATGTAAAGTCCCAGAAAGGAAGATAAACAAATTGTACCATTTTCCCTTTTCAAGGGGAATACCTACTTGCAATGAGCACCTACAAATTTGAATTGCGGGAACTTTTTGGGATATGACAATATTCCATGTTTTGATCGTGATGATGATTTATATGACCATATATGTTTGTCAAAACTCCTTATACCATATGCTTTAAAAAGGGTACATTATACCATACGTAAGTTATAGCTTGACAAACCTGACTTTTAAAACCAACAAACAAAAAAATGCCCCCTTTAGGTTTTAAACAGGCAGTGCAGATCTGTAGTAGTTGCTAGACCTATAGATTTCATTAACCAGGAATTCAGAATTCGGAACACATGATCACGACTAACATAGGGTTTGTAACTTTGAATTTGGCATGTGAAAGTTTACAAACACTTCCACTGCCACTGACAGAGCTCAGAAACTCTGTGCTTCTGGTGGGAGTGGCCCAACCCTGATCTCCTGGCCATAGAGGGATAAGAAAAGCCAGTGGGGAAGCCAATTGTCATAATTACGTCTTCAGCTACTCTAGAAATCAACCCCAATGCACGAATGGGGTCTCTTGTCCCCAGCCCTAAAATGTCTTTCCAAGCAGAATATCATCCCTGGAATAGCTGCAGCTAGATGGTGGTGGTCTTGCCTAGTTCATCTCCCTCCCCTTGGCCAGGTTAAGGATCTCAAGCTTCGGTGCCCAGAAGGTGTCTGAATTCATCAGGTCACTTAAAGCCAAGGCCATCTCTCATGATGTTACCCTTGTCCAGCAGCACAGACTTCTCTCAGATGCCCTTCTCTCCTTCCTGCTTTCTTCTTCCCCCTTGCCTTCCTCCCTTTTAGTCTTTTATCACCTCCTTTCTCCTCTTTCCCAGTAGTACTCTTCCTTTCCAACTCTATCTGCACTAATCTCCTGGTGCTTCCCTTGGGAAACTGTTTACAGCTGGGAGGAACTCTAGCTTCCTCAACCCCTGCCTGGCTTAATGTCCTTCTCCTTGGCTGGTAGGTGACTTCTCTAGTCAAAGAACATCTGCTTTAATCCCCACTGAAACCTGACTTCCACTGAGCCCCATGGAGTCTGGCCACTTCGAAAGAAACCCCTGGTAAGGAAATGAAGCAGCATCAGCTTTTGTTCTTTGGCTGAACTGATAATCTTGCTTAAATCCGCTGGGCTCAGAACCAGGTAAATGAGACCCATCATGAGCTTGCTAACATTTTCTTCTTTGGGGCCCAGTGTCCAGACTTGTATGTGATAGTGCTGGGATGACTTTATACTCCAGCTGCCACCTGGGCAGTGACCTTGTGACCTTTGTGCAAGGCAAAGACAATGCATTATTCTCACAGCCCCAGGTCTTAGTATAGCATTTGGTAGATAGTAAATGTGAAGTTCAACTTGGCCGAACCAAACTGACCACAAAGAAAGAGGAAAGAGAAAGAAGATATCCCTAAAGAAGTTAGACCACAAGAAGCGTGCAGTGCACAGTGGTGGGAATGGTGAGGGCCATTCCTTGCTATAATGGAGTTTGCCCACTTGTCCGTAGTTCTTTGGTTTCCACACCTGACACTTCTATGGTCACAGAGTATTGGATTTGCCTAGAAAACATTAAGGGACCATCTTTTTCTAGCATCTCTATCTCACTTTAACTAAAGAAAAGGGTCAGGACAGTCCACGGGTGTCAAGGAGATGCCTACAAACCTCTCCACATTTCATGGTTCCTGTAGTTTTTACCCAAACCCAGACAATATTAGCTTTGAAACTCTGCAGAGCAGAGCAGGACTATTCCCTAGCTCCATTGTTTTCAGTGACATCTCAACTCTCTCCTAACAGATAGCAGAGGTGCCTCACAGCCTTGGTATTAGAGAAGCATCTTTTTTCTCTTTAAGCAGCTTTCTTCCTCCAAGGCCACTTGAGGACATCTTTCCCACCTGCCCTTTCATGATTTTCTTCTCTCTTCCCAGTCTTAATTCTTCTCCTACTCTACTAAGCACATCAGTCAAGGACTGCTACTTGAGTCAAGGAGGACTTAGTTGTGAGATCAATGGGAACATGCATGAACCTTGTTCAGAGAACTGTGTTCACATTTGTGTCATATGTGTGCACCTGGTGGGTGAAGGCATGGGTGTTCATGTGTGTGCTCTCTAAAGCTGGGATGTTATGGCGATGTCCCTGTGTGTGAAGGGTACAATGACAACAGTGTGCTGAGCCTTATTGCCTGCAGAGAGATTCTGACATTGCAATCTCATTCATTTCCCTTAATTACCAGCTATAATGATGGAGATGGACCATGTGGGTACCTATAATCCAGTGAAGTGGCTATTCACCCCTTTGCTGAAAGCCTGATCACCCAGCACTCTGTCACCCATTTCATGCAGGGATGAAGTGAACTCAGCCTCCTGGAGAGATACTGGGATTTATGTTTGGGGAACAGGGCTAAGTTAGGGCTACAGGGCTTTGAAATTCTCTGCTGTCTCCTTTGTTTCAGAATCAGACATGTCACTATCTATAGCAACACTCTCTGCACTCCTTTACACTTTCCTAAAAGTGCACCAGAGTAGCGCTGGGGGGAGGTGTGATTCAGCCACCCATAGCCATATGGGGACGCTTCTTGTCCCAGCTTCTGCACCCTCCTTTCCCACACCCCTTCCTGCTTCTCAGTGAGAGGACTCTGGCACTCTGTTTCCTGGAAGCCCTGGAGGGAGCAAGGGAGGACATTTAAACCCTCTGTGAAAAGTTTAGGATGAAGGCAGTAGAGACTGAAGAAAAATATTTTCTCAATTTATTTTTAAACACTTTCTCTGTATCTCTCTGCATTTTCCTGTCCTAGTGTCTCTCTGACCGTCTGTCTCCATCTCTTTCTGCCTCTTTCTGCCCCCTCCCCTCTCTCCATCTGCATGTGTCTGTCTCTTTGTATCTCTGCTTTTCTCTCCATCTGTTTGTGTGTCTGTGAATATGTCTTCCTCTCTTTCCCCAATCCCTCCCCACTGTCTTCTGTCTCCTCTTCAATTCCCCACATTTCTCTCTTGGATCCTGTTGTAGACTCCCTCTCTCTTTCTCAGGCACCTCCCTGGCAAAACAAGGCTGACAGCCATAGGTTTCTTGCATTTACCTGAGCTCCAAAATTGGCCCCCTTTTCAGCAAGCAGCATCATTAGAAGAGATCTGTATCTTTTAAAAAAATGACTCTGGAAAAAATATTTTGGCTTCACATTGCTTAGTCCCACCCATGCTCTACAATTTCCACGTTATCCCACCCCTAGTTGGCAAACTCGTTATCCTATTTCTAGTATGTCAGTAAATCTATGTTTCTCACTAAGTGAAGGGCACTTGAGGTTTTCCTTTCTATCAAAAATGTCTGTTATATAGAGCTCAAACTTGCAATGATGGCTGCAGAGCTCTGTGAATAAACTAAAAACCATTGACTTGCACACTTTAAATGGGTGACAGATATGATATGTGAATTATATCTCAATAAAGCTTTTTTAAAAACGTAAGCCTAAAGAAGATATAAAGCATGTTCCATTGTTTTCAGCTCAGCTTTAGTTTTTTTCTGTTGGGACATCTGAATTTGGGGGGTGGGAAGACATACAGCACATGAACGAGAATTTATTTATGACTCTGTATAAATGCATTGCAGTGAAATACCGAGCATTAACTTTAGCTGAAATCAGCCAGCTAATCTAAACCTTGGCTAGAGGGGTCTCGTGAATGTCAGTGCTAAGGCAGAAAACAAGGGAAGATGGATGAACTCATAGTAGGTTCCGCTCTCTGTGGGATTTCTTCTCACTGATGAAGACAGGCTGATTCCAACTTACCCCCAGGGCTTAGCACAAATAATCTTCCTCCTGAAGACTTTGCCTGAACCCCAAGTTTAGAGAAAAATCCTTCTTTTCTGTGCTCCGCACATGCCCTGAAATTTTTCTAACAAGTGTCATGCTGTATTGTCCTTCTTGATTTAAGTAGATGTCTTCTCCGTTGAACAGTAAACTTCTCAAATATGGGAATTAGGTATGTTTTGCACATAGTAGTTACGAAATAATCATTGGGTAAGGTGAGATGAGAGAAAGGGGGGAAAGAAGAGATGAATGAACAAGTGAATAAGGAAGACTTGGAGTCCAATATGGTCATTAAGCTGATGCAGCTGATCCCAATCAAACATCCAACATCCAACACATATTTGTTGCACACATGTGTATAATATTGTTCCAACACTGTTCCAGGCACTGGGAGCCCAGTAGTGACAAGACAGACAAGAATCCCTGGCATCATGGGGCTTGCATTCTAGCAGGGGAAAGAAACAGATGATCAAAATGAGCCAGTAAACCATATGATCTATTAGAAAGTGACAAGTGTTGTGGAGGAAAAAAAATGGGTGGGGGAGTGCTGGTGAGGAGTGTGTAACCAGTTGCTAAATACTGTTGCTTGGTCTTTACTGGACAGGCATCTGTAGAAAAATGGAAGCTTAACATAAAAGGAGAGAAAACTGGAGAACTTCGCATGGGACAGAGACAGATACCATGATCATGTTTGGCATTTTCCGTACCCCCTAAGACCTTAAGCTTGGAATTCCAGGAGCAAAAAGGGAAATGGGCAGGACTGGACAAACCACCTTTTTGCTGTGGGAATGGAGAACCTGCAATGGGTAGCCAGGGCCTGACTTGGGGCCCATTTTAGCACTCCATTTCAGTTCTGTAAGCACAAGACTTGACACATTAAAAAAGTAAAACGGGTAAGAAAAACAAGTGGGTACAGCCCTGGCCAGGTTGCTCAGTGGTTGGAACATCATCCCATACCGCAAACGGTCATGTGTTCAATTCCCTATCAGAACACATACCTGGGTTTTGGGTTTGATCCCTGGTCGGAGAACCTACGGGAGGCAACAGACCAATGTTTCTCTCTCACATTGATGTTTCTCTCTCTTTCCCTTCCTCTTTCTCTAAATAAACCAATTTTAAAAATGTCCTCAGGTGAGGATTAAAAAAATGGGTGCAAACCACAGCAAGAGACAGAGGAAGCGGGATGAGGCTGAGCTGATCACGCCCCGGGGAGATGAAGGACCTTGTGGCTAGCCATAGGAGGGGTTGCTCCTGCCCAGCTGCTCTCTTTGAACTTGGTATTTTTCCACAGCAAACAGAAGCCCAAAGCTTGTTGGCAGTGGAGCCACATCCCGAGGGTAGAGAGGGCAGAGTGGCTGGCTGTGGGGAGCCAGGCTGGGAGGAAGCAAACACATGAGGAGGAGGGAGATTTTCAGGGCCTCACAGTCTGAGGGCTCCCACGAGAGTCAGGGCCAGTGTTAATATTCACCAGGTGCTCTGGTAATCAATCATGGGAAGTGCGAGAAGAGCAGAATAGGTCACCAAAGTGGCATGGTCCCTGGAGATCCAGAAGGGGGCTCTGCCAAACACGTGCACAGCACAGCCCCCAAGACATGACAGCTGGCCACAGATGATCATTATCACAATGATAACAGCATTAGCCAGCACTTACTGAGGACTTGCTTGTTGGACGCTGCACACACACACACACACACACACACACACACACACACAGGGTTATCTAACTCATTGTCTAGCAAAACCATGAATTATTCTGTGAATTGTGACTCATTTTGCAACAAGTGACTAACACCAAACCCAAAATGATGAGAAGCAGAAAGGAAATATGTCAACTCATGCAACTGAAAAATCCAGGATTTCTGGCTTCAGGCACGACTGGATCCAGGGGCTTAAACAAATGTTATAGGGTCCAGTCTTTCTTCTGCTCTTTTGACACTGCTTCCTATTTCTTGGTACAATCCTCAGATAGGTTGTCATGGTGCAAATGGGCTGCACCTACTCAAGCTCACATTCTTTCAAGGTAAAGTCCAGCAGGAACAAAAGTATCTTTTTTCTATCCCCAAAGTTCCAGTAAGTCTCATGGCTTCTCATTGACCCAGATGGGGATCATGAGCCCATCCTTGAAAACATTACTGTGGCTGAAGGGACATCTCTGCTTATACCTGCTACTCAGAAGTGAGGGGTGGACACTGTATCATAATGAACTGGAGTGGATGATCAAATGAGCAAAAGTGATGGTGCTGCAAATAGACAAATGGCGACAGGTGGTAAAAAATAAAAATGTCCATACCTTGGTGCTATCATCATCACCTCCATTTTGTAGGTGGGGAAACTGAGGCTTGGAAAGGTGGAAGCACTTGTCCAAGCAAGTCAGTGGTAGAGCTGAAACAGTAGCCAGCATCATCTGTGGCCACTCTCAGTCCCTCTCTCCCTACAGCCATCACCTCACCTCCTGCTGCTTGCTCCTGTCCCCTCCCTCTTTCCTGATCTGTCCTTGGAGCTGCCAAGTCACTCCAAGACACCAGGGCAAGCATTAGGGTTGACCTGAAGACAGCAGGAGTTGTCACGAGGCCATGAGCCCATCAATCCTGTCAGTTTCAGAGGACCATTCCCAAGGCAAAGGGTCACTAATATCATCATCTCCATCTTCTTTAATGCTAATTACTTTTTTTCCCACGTCAACATAAAAATCATCTTAAATGTCCTCATTAAAGCGGATGTAATTTCTGACCACAGAATCATCAACTCAGCCTGGGAAAGACTTTCAGGGGAGAAAATGTTCTCTGAGCCACAATAGCAATTCCGAGTGATTTAGAATATCAAGTTTGTATGATTTTTAATCATTAAAGGAGATGTAAAAACATATTTTATACACAATCTTTTATCTTACACTTATTTTTATATTTCTCTATAACAATTTATTGCGGTGCATATATCACCATTACATCAGACATTTATGGCTCCATTAAAATTCAATGCCACCATAAATTTGGGCTGGTTAAAGTGGTGACATTTGTAACAGCTTCCACAAGGACATATTTTATATGTAAAGTGAAACTTTGAGAAGAAACTTTAGTTAAAGAAAAAAAATTGTGTAAGGTAGGAAAAGGATATAAGATTTTCCTACTATCTGATACACCTAATGCCTACCCTAATACCTATCGTATTAAGAAGCCAGACTTTTGCTAAATACTGTGCTATTTCCAGTATTTAGGGATTAAAGGGAATCATATGGTAATGCTATCACTGACTAGAAATCCTCCAGCAGCCTCAGACCTGGGAGAATTTCAGAAGTAAAGGGAATATTAAATCACAGTTTTAGACAATGCAGTGTCCATACAATGAGAGGTTTTCTGATTCTGGGGCATAAGGGTTTTCACGGAGGGGTAGGATGAGGGGCTATGGTTTCCTATCATTTGGTCCAAGATGGTATGTGCTGTGTGCTTCTTATGGGAAACGTGAGAGCTTGCTCTCTCTTTCTCTCTCTCCCTCTCAATCCATCAGAAGATATTAGAGCAGCTTTTGTGAGGCGTTTTTATAGATGATTTGAAAAGTGGGGATATATTTCCTGTTCTGAAGGAACCTTTTTACTGGGATGCTCTCAAAGGAAAGGACAGGTCCAGATCACTTCTGTACCCTCAGGGGCCCTAAGAATATGTGATACACAGTATATATATCCCCTGTATTCAACTCATCAGGACAGATGGGCAAGGCGTCCATGTAGAAAACTTTGGGCAGTCAGTGCCCACTGAACATGACTGAGGGTCCAGTTTTACAGAACAGAATAGTATCTTACATGACTTCAAATATATAGCAGTGAGGGCCTCTGTAAACTTGAAAAGGGTTCATGGCAGAGGAAGGGGTCTGGTGGGGATGACTTGACCCTCCAAAAGGAGGATCGAGGGTGGTCTGAGGCTGAAAAAACCAGGTGGGCTGAGGAAGAGCAAATTCAGGGACTTCCTGTGGAGAAAGACATAAGGCTGAAGGGTGGAATAAAGGTGAAGTTGAGTTTACCAAGCATCACCATCTGTGTAACAACAAGGGCAACAAACACTCACTGAGCACGTGTTGTGTCAGGTAGAATGCATGTTATGCATAACAGTAAAGATAGCAAAGAATTATTTCCACCTACTGTTAGCCTGGCACACTTCTAAGTGCTTTTCTCAGATAAACTAACCCATTTTAATTCTCACAACCAAACTAAAGGTGGATATTCTGCTGTATTCTGGCTGGAGAGAATGGAGAAAGGCAGTAGATAGGCAGGTTATAGACACAATAGCTATTTCTCCAGGAGTTTCTCTGCTCATGTGAAGAAATAGAAGCTGGAACATTCATGCCCCAGGATAAATTTAATTGGGGTATTGAGTGGACAACTTTTGTTCTTGTTTTACTGACTGATGCTGCTGGTTGTGGGTTGTAATCAAGTGTCATCAGAGGCACTGCCAGTGAGATCAGACAAAACAGAGTTCTCCTAAACAGATATCTCCCCTGGCAAGTATGCCCTATGGGGGAGGAGTTCTCACAGGGGGATGGTGACACCTTAAAGCTGTGCTGTCCAATATAGGAGCCCTTAGCCATGTGTCTACCCAGCACTTGAAACATGTCCACATATTAAAATGATAATATATTTAACATATTAAGTGAAATTAAACATTTAAAAATAATGTTACAGCTTTATTTTTCCTTGTTTTGATGTGGCTGCTGGAAAAATTTAGAAATGCACGTGTGGTTGCATAATATTTCTATCAGTGCTTACTTAGAGTGTTTGCCTCCTTTCAGTAGAAAGGACATATTTTATGAAATAGAGAAAGACATTTGGAGGGTGCCTTCTTCACCATATCACCAACTTCTGGACTAGGCTGCTTTAGTATAAAACTTTCAAACACATCTAACTGGTTACTGTGTCCCCAAAACAATCATTTTTACCTCTCTGCTTTTGCTTGTGCCGTGTTCTCCCTCTAGAGTTCTTTCTTGTTACCTGTATCACCTTGCTCACCCGGCATATTCCTATGTTCATTCTTTAAACCCTATCTCAAAAAATGCCCCTTTCTGATAAACATCCCCTTCTGATAGCTGGTCTGTAATTAATTGCTCTGTCCTCTGAGCGCTTACCGGAGCTTGAATTCACTTTCTGTACTACTGCTCTGATCACCTTATGTGTTAAGTAATCTGTTCACAAATCTATCTCTGTAGTTGCTCATGGAATCCCTTGTGGTCAGGGACTCAGTAATTTTAAGTTCATCGAAGGCAGTGTGGATTGCTGGAGCTGGCTCATATCTGATTACAGGAGCCACTTGTGTTTCTTTCCAAGTCCACATTTAGTAGCTTCATGTTGATAACCTGAAACTGGCCACAGTGGAGTATTTACACCACTGAAATTGGCAGATCATGTAAATCAGGGTTTATAATGGAGTGGGAGGAGGGGAAAGCCAGTTCTTAAACATCTATCACCTCACACTGTTCTGGATTATAAACAAACAAACAAACAAACAAATAAAAGGTTTCTGTTATCTGAATCAGACTTAGAAACCAGCAGTCATTTGGGGCAGGTTGGGTGAAGAAATGTCATTTTCTCTTTGATCCAGACAGTTTAAGGAGCTCTCTCTGCAGGCTGCAGTCTTTAGGGTCAGGCAGAAGGATGATGGATTAGATTGAGTGATTACAGAAACTTCCTTCCCAGCTCTAAAGTACACTGATTCTAGGCATTATGCATATCACTCACAAGTAATTAACATAAATAAGGCCCTACATTTGTGCAGCCCTTATCTTTCATTTTTTCCATAGAGTTTTCATATCCATTATGTCATTTGACACACCTGCGAAGCAAGTTGGCTTCTCCACTGAATAGAGGCATTGATAAGTCCAGCATGGACTTTTGCACATAGTTGTCTTTAGTCTGAGAGGAAACGAGGGCCACAGGGTGAAGATGGATTGTGATATTCTCAATATAGGCAAGACAAACTCTGAGGGTCAGGAAGACCAGGGACGTACCTTAAAGACACTCACTTACCCACAGGTACAGGCTAACAAAGCCTTGCAGGGCCCAGGACAGCGTTAAAAATGAGGAACGTTGGGTGTTGGTAGGGGCCAGAGAATGAAAAATAGCATATCCATATAATATCAACTATTCTTTTTTTAATGAAAAACAAGGAATGACAATTCATATTTTTTACAACTTAATATTTCAAAAATCATAGTTTTGTTGATTCTGTGTCATGCATTTTATTCTATTGAAGAGGTAAAGCCGTCATTTTCATCAGAAGCAGAGCCATTTGATTTTCCTGATACTAACTATAAGTAAAGTGAATAAGATTTCTCAAATTATTTTCCTTGAACTTTCATCCCAGTATTTTCTGGAACATATATGCTTATAAATTATAAATATGATTTATTTATATATGACTTATTTATTTATTATATGCTAAATAATTTTTGAAACAAATCCTCTTTTCTGTAAGAGAACACATTGTTTTCTTTAATAAATTCTTAAGGTTAAAATGAGCAATGATTATGATAACTTATCTATACTTTTTTTTTGTTTTTTTCTTTTTTTAATATATTTTATTGATTATGCTATTACAGTTGCCCCATTTCTCCCCCATCATTCCCCCCACCCTGCACACCCTCTCCCACCCACATTCCCCCCCTTTAGTTCATGTCCATGGGTCATAAGTTCTTTAGCTTCTACATTTCCCACACTATTCTTGCCCTCCCCTGTCTATTTTCTTTTCTTTTTTTTTTTTTAAAGAATTTTTTTTCCCTTTTAGATTTTATTTATTTATCTTTAGAGGGGAAGGGAAGGAGAGAGGGAGAGAAACATCAATGTGCGGTTGCCTCTTGTATGTCCCCTGGCGGGAACTGGCCTGGCAACCCAGGCATGTGCCCTGACTGGGAATCGAACCGCGATCCTTCGGTTCGCAGGCCCGCGCTCAATCCACTGAGCTACACCAGCCAGGGCCCCCTGTCTATTTTCTACCCACTATCTATGCTACTTATTCTCTGTACCTTTTCCCCCCTCTCCTCCTCCCACTCCCCTGTTGCTAACCCTCCATATGATCTCCATTTCTGTGGTTCTGTTCCTGTTCTAGCTGTTTGTTTAGTTTGCTTTCGTTTTAGGTGTGGTTCTTAATAGCTGTGAGTTTGCTGTCTTTTTACTGTCCTATTTTTTATCTTCTTTTTCTTAGGTAAGTCCCTTTAACATTTCATATAATAAGAGCTTGGTGATGATGAACTCCTTGAATTTGACCTTATCTGAGAAGCGCTTTATCTGTCTTTCCATTCTAAATGACAGCTTTGCTGGATAGAGCAATCTTGGATGTAGGTCCTTGACTTTCATGACTTGGAATACTTCTTTCCAGCCCTTCTTGCCTGTAAGGTCTCTTTTGAGGAATCAGCTGACAGTCTGATGGGAACTCCTTTGTAGGTGACTGTCCCCTCATCCCTTGCTGCTTCTAGAATTCTCTGCTTCATTTTAATCTTGGCTAATGTAATTACGATGTGCCTTGGTGTGTTCCTCCTTGGGTCCAACTTCTTTGGGACTCTCTGAGCTTCCTGGACGTCCTGGTAGTCTATTTCCTTTGCCAGATTGGGGAAGTTCTCCTTTATTATTTGTTCAAATAAGTTTTCCACTTGTTGCTCTTCTTCTTCCCCTTCTGGGACCCCTATAATTCAGATGTTGGGACGTTTAACAATGTCCCAGAGATTCCTAAGCCTCTCCTCATTTTTTTGAATTCTTGTTTCTTCCTCGTTTTCTGTTTGGTTGTTAGTTTCTTCCTTCTGGTCCACTCCATTGATTTGAGTCCCAGTTTTCCTTCCATCTCTATCAGTTCCCCATGCATCTTCCTTCATTTCACGTATTGTAGCCTGCATTTTTTCATCCAATTTGTGAGCAAAATCAACCAATTCTGTGAGCATTTTGATGACCAGTGCTTTGAACTGTGCATCTGATAGGTTGGCTATCTCTTCACTGCTTAGAGGAATTGGCTTTGGGGCTTTGATTGGTTCTCCGGTTTGAGCCATTTTTGGTGTTTTTTTTTTTTGTTTTTCTTTTGTTTTGTTTTGTTTTAGTCTGGTCTCGGCTATTACGTATGAGGGGTGGAGCCTTAGGTGTTCCTCAGGGCGGGGCAGCCCAGTCGCTGGGTTGTGACGCTATAGGTGTGCTTGGGGTCCGAGAGGGAACAATGGCGTCTGTTCCACTCTCTCCTGGATTCAGTCCCTTCCGCCGCTTCCCCTTCGCCTGGATTATCTGCGCATGCTCCCGTGCTGTAGTGAGGGGTAGAGCCTCAGGCGCTTCCCAGTGCAGGGCAGCCCAGTCGCTGGGTTTGATGCTGTATGTGGGGGCGGGGTCCGAGAGGGAACAATGGTGCCTGCTCCGCTCTCTCCTGGATTCAGTCCCTTCCACCACTTCCCTTTTGCCTGGACCATCTGCACGAGCAAATGTGGGACCACCTGGTCAGCCAGCCGCCTTGTGCGGCCTCACTGGGTCTGCACAGTTGTCCCCCTGTGCCCGGGGTCCACCAACTGCTGCCTGTGGACCCGGGGACCACCAGCCGCCACCTGTGCACCGGGGAACTGCCAGCCGCTGCTGCTTGCGCTCCCGCACCTCCACCTTCTCCCGCCGCGACTCCTCCCCTCCTACCGGTCTGGATGAATGCTTGTTGGACTTCCGTGCAGTTCAATTTTCTATAACTTCTGGTTGTTTTCTTGTTTCTAAATATTTGTTGTCCTTAATTTTGGTTGTGAGAGGAGGCACAGTGTGTCTGCCTACGCCTCCATCTTGGCCGGAAGTCTATCTATACTTTTTTAAAACTTTAAAAATATCAACTATTCTAGTAGAAGAAAAGAAACTGCACTGACTCAAAATTGAGAGGATTTATCTTTGATACCAGACCTCTGAATATTAAAACCGTTTGCAGGGCTCTCTCCTATTTTCACCACTCACCAAGCTGTTGGACCCTCATAATCACAGTGCTGTGCTTTGTGGGAGGTAGTTTGCTTTATGATCACCTTTCCCCTGCAGAGAGTTGTTATGGACCGTTCAGCCTGGTCTCAGGAGTTGTAACCCTCACCCCATGGTGGGCTGTGTAAGAGACAAGGGACCCACTTCATCTGGGTCTGTTCTGTCAGGAGGACGTGACCTACTAAGGAGACAAAGCTTATCTCCCTGGCAGGAGCGCTGCTTCTGCCTCATCCATCTCTGGCCCCAACACTTAGTCGGTAGTCAATGATGGGTAAGACTCCTCACGGGAGGGGCAACCTAAGCCAAACACAACCACTTGGGAGGCCCTCGTGGAAGGACTCGGAGGGGTGGGGGCTGTAGCAAAGAGGATGTGATGGACCCTCACCCCTCAGCTATTCTAACATAGCCCGAGTCCCCATTTCCATCTGGGAGATGTCTTCTGCTTCCTGAGCCTAATCGGCTTAAAGCCTGGAACTATGATGGCGAGCGGTGCAGCCCTGTGCTGGCCAGAACAGTTCCCCGGGTGATCGGGCATAAGAAAGAATTCATAAAGTCCTGTGAAACCTGCTTTGCTAAGAGTGCTCTCATTTAAATGATAAGGATCCGAGGAGGAAATGAGTATGTCTCCCAAAGTTTGGCAACCCCCTTTCCTGACAGACACTGGCTCAGATTAAGCCCTCAGATTGCTTTGAAATGTTAAACCTGTATTCCTGTGTATTTGAACCCAATAAAAGCCTAGTGAGGAAGGGGCTCTGGGTCATCCTTCCCTGAGAGTTTGACCACCTTTCCTCCCCAAGCAGATCATATCTTGGTAGTTTTATTTTCATCCCTGACGGAGGGATGGGGCTCTGTGGGCGGAGCCCCCCCACATCTGGCACCCAGGACAGGGGCCCCCCGCAGAGAGTGATCTCCCAAATCAAAGATGAACAGGCATTTTACAAAGGTTCAGAAAAGTTTGGTAACTCAGCTCTTTGAATTACTTGTGATATGAGAACCTTCTTAGGATGCTATGAAGGGGAAAAGTTGGGTTTCATAAAACTACTATGCAATTTAGACAAACCTGGATATAGAACTTCAGTCACTCCTCTACTTTGGATTCATATAACTTTAAGATGTATATTGTGTTTCAAAGTACAAGTAAATTGAGAGGAAAGGCAAACATTCACAAATCATTGTCCAAAAAACATTGCAAGTCTGTGTTTGTGTGCACATGCTTAACTTTAATAATAGCCCTCCTTTTGTATACTTCAGTTCTCATACTGTGCTTATAATAAATTCCAGAAATAAAAGATTTTTGTGCCATTATATAGAACATTTAAGAGAAAAAAATCTTGGTTAGTGTAAGTTGTCTACAAATTCTATACTTTGCATACTAGTTATTATTTTACTATCTATTCTCAACAATTTTAGTGTAATTGTATAGAATTATGACAGCATATTTTCACCTGACAGTTACAACTCTATTGCCATATGGCACAGCAAGTCTCCCAGTATGTACAATGGTGTTGCTTCTCTTTCTAAGATCTGCCTGTAGGACCTCTCTTGTAATGGTGTACTGGCACCAGCTCATACTAGCTGCCAAAGGCCAATTGTGAGATTTTAAGGAAATCTCCCAGTTGGTTGATGTCATATTGGCAGCTGAAATTAGCCATAGTGGGAGTATTTACACCATGGAAACTAGAAAATGCTTCCTTCAGAGGAATGGTTGTTAAGGATTTACTAGCACACTGCTGCTGTTCTTTACATGAGGTACCACTCCATTATGTCATTCAATTTCATTTAGTTTTTATATCCATGGACAAATGGACAGCTGTATTGAGGTCGTAGTCTTAATAGAAAATTCAAAGACCTGAACCCTGCAAGAAAGCAGGAGCAATACAGCATTCTTTACTTATTACCCATTAACCTCTAGGCATTTGATAATTATCTAACATCAGCATATAAACTTTCTTTTTGTTCCTTTTTCTAATCTAGCTCCATGGTTCTCAAGATTTAGTGAATATGAGTTAACATACAAGTATTGATAATGCAAAGCCAGATGTATGACACTTTATGGAGTGTTAGGGAGATATGGGGGATAACTTTGGCCATATGAATATTTTGCTGGAGTTGGCATAATACAATATATCAGTTAAAAGCCAGAACACCTGGTTTTGAATCCAGGCTCTGCCACACACACAAGCTACTTACCCTCTCTAAGCTTCAGTTTCTTCATCAATAAAATGAGGATAATAATCCTCATCAATAAAATGAAGATAATAATGGTACCTTATCTCTAAAGTTCTTATTAAATGTGTTAATATATGTAGCATGATGAGTATTATTCCTTGTACCTACTTAAGCTAGATGCATGTTAACTATTATTATCATTATAATGTAGGGGGTTGTTTTAATTGATGACTCTGGCAGCTGAGCGAGACTTCAATTGGATGGGGCCAAGCCTGGGGGAGCCTCAGTCAGGAGCTCACTGCTTTAGTCCAGCCTAGCCCCTTTGAATGGATTATTGATGTCATATGGCTATTGGGCATTAATGGACTAAAGCAGTGGATTTTTCTGAAACTTAACCTATAACCTAAAGGGCCTTGGTTGACCATAAAAGAATACAATGTTCCCCAGTTATCTGTTTATCAACTTCTATCCAATTCATTTGAGAGCTGGAGGGCATGATGAAGAGGGGAGAGTGGGAGAAGTTAGAGAATAGGCAGGCTGTGGACCTTGAAAGTCTCAGAGGTCATGGTGAAAGTTTAGATTTTATATTATGTATAATAGAAAGCTATGAAAAAAATTAGACAGGGGATTCTACTTTGCTAGGCACTAGGAGAGATACAAAGATGTAGGTGGTCACAGGGACTTGCAAACTGGAATGGTCCCCTTTATCGGTTATTTAATCACTGAAAGCCCAGTTTTTATATCTTCCAGATGAGCTGGAAGCTCTCACCTCCTCTCACCTCCTGCAGTGGATAGACATGTGAAAGGCCATGGGATTGTGGTGTGATATGATAGTTATAGGGAAAGAGCATACAAAATGTGGGACTTCCCTAGAAAAATTGGAAACCTGATAGAGAGGGCCTCTTCCCCTTGCAGTTGCTCATAATGGCCTCATTGGGGACCATCCTTGCTGTAAAGTTTGCCATATCCCCCAAATGCCCTGGCTGGTCTCTTACCTCCTTCCACATCCAGGTCCTATCTCATGTCCTGGAGCCAATAATAAAGATAAATTTGAGAAGTAATGGATAAAGAACCAGTCCTTGTAGAGCAACAAAATTTATCATGTCTTAACTAATCTGGCACCATTATGCCTGCTGCCTGCCTTCCCAACCATTGAATGACTAATTGATAACTAATTTCCTCAATTTGTACTTCATTACTTATTGCAACAGAAAAGCTTGCACCTAATTCTATGAATCAAATAGACTCCATGAAATCAATGGAGATGTTCCTTGCCAGAGTTTGGCTAGCTTTGCAGGAAAAGTAGCCTCTTCTCAATAATACACCTAACAGATACTGAGTGTTCTTTGCATATCAGGAACTGGGCTATACACATTACATTTGTATAATGGGTGTGTAATGTACATTTGTGTAGATGGTGAAATGGATAAAATGCTGTGTTAGCTTAGCACAATACAGATTTATTTCTTTATCACTAACAATTTAATTCAGGTGTTCCTGGTTGGAAAGGGACAGGGCGGGTTGTTCCATTTAGTCACTCAGGTTGATTAACGCTCTGCCGTCATCACTGAACAGCTTCCAAGTTTCCCTTTGGTGTTAGCATTCAGCTGATGGAGGTGGAGACAGAGCATGGAGGAGGATAAGAGGGAAGTTTTTAATGGGTTAGCCTAAAACACATCCTTTCAACTCACATTGGTCATAACTCAGTCACAGGGAGGCTGGGAAATGCAATATAGATGTGACTCAGGAGGAAATGGGTTTTGTTGGACAGATTGCCACACATGTGATTTCACTTAATCCTTACAATGCTGCTGAGGTTGACTATCCTTCCTGCTTTACAGATGAGGGAACTGAGGCTTGGAGATGCCTCAGTTTGCTTAAGGTCAAGAGCTAGTAAATAGAGGAACAGAGTCTTCAACTCAAGTCATCTGTCTGATTATCTACTTCATGCTTTCAACCACTGTGCTAGACTGCTTCTATCAAGTCTTAAGCTGTGGGAAGCACTGATGATGAATCCTTCTCTCTTGCTATGCTTTCCACTACTTTTGTTGAACCTGACCTGTCATGAAGTTCTCTACTTTAGGAGTACATTCTTACCCCTCCCTACAATCCCAAGTCTCCTAGTGAGAGCAGAGCCAGGGCATCTTGTGAACTTCTAGAAACCCAGGAATGGATGCCTGATGGTGCCCAAGTTCAGTGACACTGAATTCTGAGGCCACCCACATATGCTTTCTCTGTGGGCAGCACAGAGCAAGTGCTAAACTGAGCCAGGAAAGATTCCACTAATTAAAGCTTTTCTGAACTCTGTTGTCAATTGGCTTTTTAACAACTGATGATATTAATCCTACATGTTCTCGATTTTTCATTTGTTTGTGGGGGAAAATAAGTTGAAGGCGAGATTGTGGTATTTATCCTTGGAATAATGTTGCCATAGTTACCTCTCTACTTTATTATAACAGTGGTGCAATAATTGAAGCAGGGAGACCTGGAGATGCTCTCCTAACTGTGAGCTTAGTCCCCAGGATGGGCATGAAAAGCATCTCTTAGATGGGGGGAAATAGAGGGGAGATTGGCCTCAACAATTAACCCCCCAAAATCATAACAGTTGTCCTATGTACTTGATGAGAGTGTTGCTTGGTGATGTCCAGAGTGAGTCATTTCTCTGAAGTTGCTTTGTTTTCACATTGTTTTACAGTGACACTCTTATAATTCAAGAATGTAGTGTCTCCATGGAAACTGGAAATGTACAAAATTAAGACCCAGAATAGGAAAGCTTCTATAAGCACAGTTCTGCTGATCACTAATAAAGAAATGATGTGTTGGGAGCATTTGAAATCCTGCTCCCTGGCATATGTCATCAGTTTGGTTCAAATAAATGCTCATAAAAAATTATTTTAAAAGAAATGATGTGTTGCAAGTACAAGGTGCTAGATGTCAGGAAAGACAGGGAATGATAAATTTGACACCCTAATTTAACCAATAACTTTCACTTTTGGGGCATGGTAGAGAAAGGTTATGAATGCACATCTAGGTAATGTGTGGTCTGTAAGACAGAAATAGGTTCATTAATACCCCATTGTGGGAAAAGAGCTGCAGACCTTGCATGGAAATTGAACTTTGACTTCACTTTCTTTTTGAGTTTATTCAGAAAGGAATAGTTAGTGGGATGTAGAAGAGACAGCATGATATAGTGGAAAGAACAGGGTTAAACCTCAGCTCCTCTATTTACCATCTCATACCTTTAAGCAAATTCCTTCAGCTTGCTGAATCTCCATTTCTACTTCTGTAAAATGGGGATGCTAATAGTATATACTTTCTGAAGCATTGCAAGGATTGTATGTATATATTCATACACATGCACACAGTATGTGTGTATATGTACATGTATATATTTCCTCTCTTCTGTTTGCTTCAGATACTTACTTTTAGTAGTATTGGTAGGGATTTTTTAACCTGACTTTCTTTGCATGAGGACAAGGTCGAGTTTAAAAGGTCTGATCCCACACAATGATGTGAGATCTGTGTATCACTTACAGAAGTGTCGATGGAAACATGAGGCCATCTCTGAATACAAATGCTTTTTGTCCATGGAGAGAATTGGTGAAGTCCTTGGTGTGGTGCATCTCTGTTCTGATGCTGCTACTTCTCCTGTGCCCTGCCACATCTCTCACAATCCTATGGAATAGCCTTCCTCCACTCACATTTTACACATTTTCCAAAATGTCATCCAGCTCTGTCAGGACGTTCAAGTACATGAAAATCTCAGGTGCTCCTTCTACAACTACTGTAAGTTGAGACTCTTGTCAGCAGTTTCTGTAGCTTCCCATCTCTCTTTTCCTAAATTTTGTATTAAAAAATTTTAAAACCACTTTTTTGTGGCATGATTGACATAGAAAGGGCTGTACATATTTACTGTGTTCAACTTGATGAGTTTGGGGGTAATGATACAGCCATGAAACTCTCACTACAATCTATGCCATAAATGTATTCCTTGCATCCAAAAGTTTTCTCCTTTTCTTTTCAATAATAAAAATAATTATCATTTTTATGGTGACGGTGACAACAACATATAATGTAAGTTTTACTTTCAGCAAAATTTTAAGTCTTTCGTAACAGTATTATTAACTATAGGTTCTATGCTGCATATACTTCTCTAGGATTTATTCATCTGGTTTAACTGAAACTATGTATCCTTTAATTAATATCTCCCATTTCCCTCTCCCTCTGCCCCTTGGTCCCTGGCAACTGCCATTCTACTCTGTTTCTATGAGTCTGAATATTTTAGATTCCTCATATACGGGGAATCATGTGGTATTTGTCTTGGCTTATTTCACTTAACATAATGTCCTCCAGGTTTATCTATATTGTTACACATGATAAGATTTCCTCCTTTTCTAAGTCTGAATAATATTCCATTGAATGTATAAGTATATACTATACTTTCTTTATTCATTCCTTTACCCATGGACAATTAGGTTGTTTCCATGTCTTGGAATAATGCTGCAATGAATATGGGGGTGCAGGTGTCTCTTTACGATCCTCATTTCATTTCTTTGTGATGAATACCCAGAAGTGGGACACCTGGGTCATATGGCCATTCTACTTTTTAATTCCTTGAGGGGCATCCACAGTTTTCCATAGTGCTGAACCAATTCACATTCCCGCCAATAGTGCACGAGCATTCCCTTTTCTCCACATCCTCACCAATAAACACTATCTTTCTTTTTTAAAATAACAACCATTCTAACAGGTGTGAGGTGGTATCTCATTGCTGTTCTTTTTTTTTTTTTTTTTTAAAGATTTTATTTTTATTTATTTCTTTTTAGAGAGGGGAAGGGAGGGAGAAAGAGAGAGAAACATCAATGTGTGGTTGCCTCTTGCATGGCCCCCACTGGGGACCTGGCCCACAACCCAGGCATATGCCCTGACTGGGAATCGAACCTGCGACACTTTGGTTCGCAGCCCGCGCTCAATTCATTGCTGTTCTTAATTGCACAGACCTGAAGGTGGTTCCCTTTCCTTACAACACCAAGCGTCTCCTGGATCTCTGTTTGGGTAGACCCAAAGCTCTAATATCAGCCTCCACTCCTGTCTGAATGCTCTGCACTGTTTTCCGTGGGCCTCTGCTTTTCTCTAAAAAGAGCGGTTGCCACTCTCTGTGATGGGTGATGTTTTTCTGATTTTTCTAACCTCCTTTACTAAAAGGGAGGCATATCCGTCTCTGGTGTTTGGCATAAAGAGCAGTTCCCTCTCACAGGCACAGGGAATGGAGCCTTTGATGCTGCTTGGACATTTTTATCCAACAGCCTCAATGCTGCCACCACCTGCAGCTTCCCTGTTTAAACTTCCATGTGAATGCTTCAATTGCATGGAAAGTATAGGCTTCTATAATTTTATAAATTGCCATACATACCCCATTGGGTTAAAAAATGATTTGAGTCTCAATATGCTGAGATGTGTGATTGAGTAAACATGGAGTAAATGGAAGGAATGTTTTATTTAACAAATTCCAACTGAGTAGCTGTTTCATGTCACATAGTGTACTGGACATTGGTAGAGTGACCAACTGGTCCAGGGTTGCTAGGGTTTTCCCATTTTTATCACTAAAAGGCCCATGTCCTGGGGAATCCCACAATCCCAGGCAAATGAGACAGTTGGTTGCCTTAGGCACCAGGAATAAATTGGGGAACAGGATGATGTCTCCATCCCCAAGAATCTGTCAGTCTAATAAACCGGAAAATAAAAACACCTCAGCAATTGCCCTACCAGGTACTTAGCCTAAAGAACTAATAACGCTAACAAATACATGTCCTCCTATGTTTGTAGTGACATTATTTACAATAATCTAATGATTAAAACAACACAATCTTCAGCAACAGAAGACTGAATGTTCAAGTTGTGGTCTATCCACATAACAACAATATTATTCAGCCACAAAAAGGGGTGAAGCACTGATATGCACTGCGACATGGACGGATGCAGAAAACATGCGCTAGGTGAAAGAAGCCGAACATAAAAGCCCACGTATTGTGATGTGTTGATACGAAATACGCAAAGTAGTTAAATCGATAGAGACAGAAACTGGATTGGTGGTTGCTGGGAGCTGGGAGGAGAGACTTATGGGGGAGTGACTGCTATAGGGTACAGGATTTCCTTTGGGAATGATGAAAATATTTTGAAATTAGATACAGGTTGTGGTTGTACAACACTGTGCTTGTACTAAGTGCCACTGAATTGACCACTTTGAAATGGCTCATTTTGTGTTATGAGAATTTGCTTCACTGAAAAGCAAACAGGCAAGCCATAGAGTGAGGTCATTGGTGTGATGACAGCCAGTAAAAAGGGCAGAAAGGAACTGGCGGGGCAGACAGCGAACAACCTGCAGCAGTGGGGTCAGGGAGAAGATGAGAAGCAGTGCTCTAACCAAGAGGAAAAAGCTTTGGTAGAAGGGGCGGTCAGGAGACACTTTACACTGCTGTTTATTCCGTGATACACTGATGCATGTTTGAGCATATGAAGGCTACTTTTGAAGCGTGTCTAAGAACCTGAAAGCTGCGATTGCTGGCAGAATCTGCCCCAACTTTTAAAATGCATCCTTAGCCACTCAGCTGTCATGAGAAAGATTTGTCTATACTGTTTAGCCATTAGCCTTCCCAAGTATTTCCTAAGGAACATATTCCTAGAGGCTCTTGTGCTAAAATGATTTTTTTTTAAAAATCCGAGATGGTAGGTTCTCTGAGGAGTCCATTCATTGTTACAAAGTGACTTGGTTCTGGGCAGGACCCCATAATAAGGACAGAAGCATCTTAGTTCTGGCCCTTACATAGCTTCCTCTAACTGACCAACCCAGACTCAAAGAAAAGTTTAAACACCCCCCAGAATGCAGTGATGGGAACGAACTTGAACACAGAGTTTGAATTCTGCTGTTACCCTTTGTCCCACATCCTCAGGCAGGTGGACACTCCAAGCTGTATCTCGTCACCCACTAAATGTGGAAAATAATAGACCTGTTGTAAAGATAAGTGTTTCTCTGTGAAGCCAAGAGTATAGACTGTCTGACAAATAACAAGCACTCAATAATTATTAATTTTCTCCATTCTTTCCTCTTCACCCTCGATTTAATTAAGATGTATCGTCGAAGCTATGAATAAGCAATTCACAGGAAGGGAAATCCAAATGGCTGGGTAGCAACAAAAGATTGAAAAGTGAAACAACAAAACATTATTTTTCTCCTATAAAATTGCTCCTTCCCCACAAAAATGAAAAAGAAATGAAAGAAACAATGTTGGTAAAAGGTCTGGGAGCTACACTCTCACACAGGGCTGGTCAGAGGACAGTTTGGCACAGTGTTTGGCAGGGGTCGATCTGGCAATAAGGCTAATATGCTTGTTTTACAGCCTTAAACGTATGCCTGTGTCTTGACCTGGCAATTTCACGTCAAGAAATTTGTCCTCAGAGAATAAGTAAGGATGCACTCTCAAACTTAGCCACAGAAGGCATTCTAGAAATACTTGTTAAATGAAGGTGTGAGTGGTGCTTATCATTGCATTGTTTATAATAATGAAAATTCCAACAACAGGAAAAATCCGATAATTCAGGGTCTGGCTATGAAATGGAATCCACTGCAGCCATTAAAATGGTTTTGGTAAACTTATTTGGGTAGCTGTTCATTTGCATATACCCGGGAAGATATTTCTGATTCCTTGAGTGAAAAAAATTATGTTAAATGACATCTCATATGGCTATAGCTTGTTTAAAAATATGTATCCATAAATAAGATGGGAAAGAAAAACTCTCAAAGGATAGACAGCAAAACATGAAAAGCAGTTCTTGCTGAGTGGTGTGCCACTGTGAATGATTTCTATTCCCTTCTTTTTGTTTTTCTGTATATTCTGAGCATGGACTATTTATACATTTTTTAAAAAAACTTAATGTTAAAATAGAGGGACTCATGAGGCTGAGGGTGGGTGGTTAGAAACCCAGATAAGAATGTAGAACACAAATGTGCTAGTTGAGAGAATGTGGGGCGTCTGGCTGGGTTAAAAGTGCGGCATGATTTGGGCAGCCTGCCCTTTCCTCCAGTTGTCATTTTAAGCTTTTTTTTTTGACTACAGATCAACACTCTGAGACCTTGGGAGGTTTGATTTGGCTGCACCTTCCATAGGATGTGTCATGCTTGGGAAATACACAAACCCTCTCCTTTGTCTCTGCTGCTCATTGGCTGCACTTGGGGTGACTCACTCCCACCTGGCGAGAGCTGATGGGCACCCAGAAATAGGAGAGTGCATCTATCCCTGGGCCCTGGTCCTGGAGGGAGCGAGCAAGGTTCTGGCCTTGAGGAAAGCCCCCAGCCCAAGGAGGCACTGGGGGTGAAGGGGATGTATTCACCTTTTTTGCTCCCCAGATTTTGCTGAGTAAATTGCTGCAATGGAACATAATTGCTTTTCATTTTATTTTTAAAAATTGCTGTCAAGGCAGTCTGCTTGCCTCCTGAAGTCAGCACAAATCTGAGAACACTTACTGCAAAGGAGTATTTTTAAAACTTGGGTTTGAAATGTGATTTACCCCCAGTGAGCAGCAGGTCGAGGTTCAACAGACCACAGTAACTTGGCCACACTTTAGATCCAGAGATTAAGTTTCTTGGCTTCCTTTCATTCTGGTGTCTGTTCAAATGCTACCTCCTCTGACCTCACTGTCTCATATAGCGCCCCCTTCTGTTGGCTTTTTTGCATTTGTTGGCTTTTTCTTTTTCAGACACTTATTTGATTACCCTGACATTTGATTACCATATTTTTAGGACTATAAGATGCACCAGACCATAAGACACACCTAGGTTTTAGAGGAGGAAAATAGGGAAAAAATTGAAGCAAAAAATGTGGTAAAATATTTAATAACATGTGACCCCGCTCCACCGCCACCCCCCCACAGCGAGCCAGGTACGCTACATTCGGACTATAAGATGCACCCTCCTTTTCCTCCCAAATTGGGGGGGGGTGCATCTTGAAGTCTGAAAAATACAGTACTTCTTTATTCACTTGTTTACTCTCTCCCCCAGCAGAATGCACGTGCCTCGAGGGTATCTTATTCATTTCAGTGTCTTTTGTGCTTAGAACTGGGACAGGTGCATAGTAGATGCCCAATAAATATTTGATTGAATGAAGACATGAGTGGGATGTGAAAGTCTTTTGCAAACTGGAAGATGTGGAGATGACAGTAAGATGCAGGGCAGGGTGGTTGCATTTAGGCCTCTACCACCCTCCAGCTCACCACCCATGTCATCAGACCCCATGTCACAGGGGCCCTGACTGTCCCTGAGCTCTTATAGCTCCCAGAACACCAGCAGCCCCTATAACAGAATTCAATCTCCATGTTAGGAAGCTCCATTGGCCTTGATTTACCCTTAGTGGAAGGACAGAGCTCTAAGCTGTTGGCCACTCTGTTACTCATGTGCTGCCAAGTTGACTTCCACCACCTGTAGAGCTGGACTCTCTGGCATTGTAAATCAACCTGTGCACCCCAGAAACAAAGATAGTAAGAGCACTAACCTGTGACTGGGAGGCTTTGAGAATGGCAGGCACTCACCGAGGAGCAGGTGGGTCTGCTCCCTGGAAGCCTACACTTTCTCCTCCTTATTCTTCCCACTGGTTCCTAGAACTCCAGGAATGGGCAGCCCTGACTCACAGCAAGAGCTGTGTGCACAGAGGCTGGAGAGTCAGATACCAGGTTAGCTGCTTCACTGGCTGATTCTGAAAACACATGGCATTCCTCTTCCCCTGGGGCAAGTCCAGCCCTGCCATTTTGGGTTCTATTGTAAAGTACCACATGCTCAGTGTTTTTTGCAAAGGATTCATAGCAGCCACCTGCTGCAGAGCTATTCCTTTAGTGTATACTTATTAAGCACCTATAATGTGCCAGGCATTGGGCATGCAGCCATGAACTAGGTGAAGTCCCTGCCCTCGTGGAATGTCTTCATGTTTCTAATGGTAAGTGTGGATGAATCTGGGAGAGAAGAAAAGTCAGAAGTCAACTTTATACCTAATAAAGTATTATATGCTGATAGGAGCTTTTAACATGTTTTTTTTCAAAGATAGGAGTACTGAAATTTAATTCCTGGCCCCCTTTCCTGGAGAACAGCTGGTGGATTGGTTGAATGTGGCTTTTGATAAAACCATACTCTATTGCTGGTTTTGGGGGTGCTGTGATGCTGGGCACCCCATCCCTACCCTAGTTTGGTCTGCACTCCAGTAACCAGAGGTAAGAATGTTCTTAGGGAGTGGACTTATGAATTCTTGAAGCCCACATGCTTTGGTTATGTTGAAAAGAGTCTCTCAGCTCCCACTTAGGGTATTTCCTATAATTAGAAGATACGCTTGTAAACATTTATGGACATTTGGAAAAATACCTGTAACATTTGCTGGTATTTCCTGACTTACGAAATACTGATCAAGAAATCTATGAATCTTGCCTTGACACCTACAGCTAAATGGACTTTGGCAAGTGACTTTACCTTTCCTCATCTATCACATGGGCAGCATGATACTTATTTCACAAGACTACTGTGAAAACTGAGTGAGATATCATATGCAGAGTACCCACTTCTGTGACTGGCATCTAATAAGTGCTCAATAATAAATTTTAATGATAAAAGCATGATGGTGGTTATAATGAAAGGTAGGCAGGGCAGCTTGTATTCACCTTACTTAAGGAATGGAAGCACTGGAACTCAGAGAACGTTTTATTTGGCTAAATTCCAAGTGTACAGATGTGACAGTACTAAATCCAAGTCACTTTACCCATAATGTGTGCCCTGTGTACTTCCCTTGGGTTTCCAAGCAGGTCCCAGGCTGTGGGCATCAGTATGCAAAGAATAAATTCTTACCCTTGACCTCCTCATAGATCTCCCTGTCCCTTACATCTTTGGGAAATCAGAGAAGCTCAGATTCTGCCTCTCCTTCTGCCTTAGGGGCCCTCTACTTTTTGTCTCTTCCCACCAAGTTTCAAGTTTCTCATTTCCCTTAATCTTTCCTTAGGGAACCACTATCTCCAAACTCATCTAGTCTTTCAATATCTACTAATAGTTCAGTCTATACTACATCTTGCAGATAATGAGTCTTCTACATTTGGTGGCCATTATCTTATTGTAGGGTTTTGTTTATTTATTTATTTGTTTGCTTCTGGTGGTTGTTGTTTTTAAATGTCTCAGTCAGTTGTGCAAGGTAACTCAGCCTTAAGACAGGGCCTCTGTCTCACACACCTTGAGTGTTCATTCTAGAGTCACTGGCCTAGAGCTGGACATACAGTTATGACCACAGGTTAGACGGCAAGGATTGGTTGGTAGAAAGACCTTGGATATAATGTGGAAACTGCAAGACAGCAGCTCATCTTGTATTCTTATGACCTATTCTCTTTTTCTGACTTCAAGGTAGATGAGGTGGGGAGCTGCTTGTAGTGATAGGACTATTGGAAGGAGGGGGATTCAAACCAGGTAGGTCAAGATGAGATGCTGCCCAGAGGCCATTAATGGAAACCCCACTGTGAGAGTGGAAGTTGATAGCTGCATTTTTGAGTTGCCTAATAGCTGGGGTAAGGACATGAAAGTTCTATGGACAGAAAAGAAGGGAGCTGGGATTCAGGGGTTCAAGAACCCCCTGCAGATGTCACGCTGAGCTGGCTTGTCCCAGTGTCCAAGCTCACACTCATCTGCAGCAGCCTGGTCCCATCATCAGCCTTCCAAGGACACAACGGGATTGCTGGGGCACTCTCAACATCTTCCCCATGATATTTATAGGGTGGCTTTCCTCTTGACTCTTAAAAAGGCATACATGAAGCTTTTTATTTGAAAGGGGAAGCCTGTTTACTGTAATTAGATATTTAAAGACCCTCATTAGTCGCCTTTGCTGGACCTAATACTCAGCAGTATCAAAATGAGAGGCTTTCAGCTTTGTCGCCTCCTCCCTTCCCCGTACATCATTCTTTGAGGCTTCCTATTTGTATTTCTCTTCAGTCCTTAAGCCTTATGACCATACTGTTGACCTAATGAAGTTCCATTAGTTTCTCTCTACAGATGAAAAATATATATACATATATATTTTTTTCCAGTTAGAAAAGGTTAAAAAACAGGCCACCCAGAAGAGTGAATGCACAGCTCACCCAGCTATGCAATTATCCAAAAATAACCCATTTCCATTTGCAAGAGTAGACTGCATTCAAATAAGCATTCTCTTCAAATAAACTTTCATTAAGTCAGATTCCTCTATAGTGTGCATGTTTAATGAATGCATGTGCGCCCATGTGCAGTATAGAGCATTTACCTACATGCTTAGTTTTGAGAACATAAGAGAAGCAAATGCATTTTGGCAGAGATACCACTGATTTAACAAAGGCAACACTAAAAATGTGCATCAAATGGGGGTTGCTAAGATGTATGAGCCTCTGGAAAAAATGGCTGCTACAATTTCATAGGCTACTATGGCCTTTTGTTTTTTCCTTCACATCTTATTAGAGACCCTGAATCCAGCATGCCCTCTCTGTTCGGATCCCATGAGAATACATTTTCTCACCTTCCTCCAGGCATGATGGGGAAGTAGGTGTGGCTGACAGGGGAACTGGTTACAGGTGCAACATGCAAAATACTATTTTTCTAGTGTTTTTAGCCCAAATGAAATATTGGCATGGATTCTGCTTGAAAGCTACCAGGTGGCAGCATTTATTTTGGCTGAAACTCTGCATTGTCACCCAAATCTGCTCTTCTGTGCATTACTCTTGTGTGGATTTGAGTCTGCCTGCTGTGGAGGAAGCAGATGATTCTGGGCTCAGCCCACATGTGTGCTGTGGAAATGGCAGGTCAGGTCAGCCTCTGCTGCTTCCTGGAGCGCTTTATTAGAAAATGACTTTTGTTGTGTCCAAATGGAGCCCATCTCCATGGGACATAGGTATAAGATGCCCAGAGGGAGAGCTAGATCACACTGACCACCTCTATTTTTTTGTTTCAACCTATTATACTCAAGAATTTTACATTTTCAAAGGAATGAAAAGTTAGAAAAGCCATGGAGAGGGATAGAGATAGAATGAAGGGGTTATCTTAGACCCCATGAAGGAGTCTCAAATAGTTATGTCAGCAGAAAGCCTGTTGTAGAGCCTATAAATTATCATAAAGTAAAAAAAAAAAAAAAAGATTGAAGTCGATTAAATATTGATGTAACAAGAAGTAGAAGAGAGATGAGGGACTGAATTCTAAATCTGACCTTTGCAGTAAGAAACACCTTGTTGATGTGTTACAGGTTGAATTTTGTCTCTCAAAATTTATCTGTTGAAATCCTAACTAGAATATGACCTGAGTTGGAGACAAGGTTTTTACACAGGTAATCAAGTAAAAATGAAGTAATTAGGGTGGGCCTTAATCCAATATGACTGCTGTCCTTATATGAAGGGGAAATTTGGAAACAGACACGAACAGTAGGAAGACTTTGTGAAAACAAAGAAGAAAACAGTCAGCTAGAAGCCAAGAAGAGAGACACGGAACAGATTCTTCCTCACAGTTCTCAGAAGGAACCAACCTTGCCAACATCTTGGTCCTGGACTTGTCCAGAACAGTGGACAATGAATTTCAGCTGTTTAAATCACCCAGCTTGTGATACTTTCTTATGGCGGTTCTAGTAAACTAATGTAGAATGTAAGCAACAAGGTGTTTTGGAAGAAAATCAGGTTGTAAATATCCGTAAGTCCCGGATATTTGTTCTCTGGCTAAGGAGAGATTACAGAGGCTTGAGGCAGAAAGAAGCTCACCTATGGGAGAGATTCACTGTGAGGAAAGTGTAGAAACTTGGAGGCTCTGGAGATTTCTAAGAGGTAAGAGGCGTTAGCCAAAGATATATTGTATGTGTATTTGTGTGTGCGTGCATGCATGTTTTGTCTGTGTGTTAATATTTGGGGTGATGACAAAAGCTTAAGTAAGAAGCTGTCATGTTGAACCGACTTGTTGCACTGTTTAGACATTGGATATCCAATGAACGGGCGGGGTGCGCACAGCCTAGAGCATGCCTGTGACAGACATCACCAATTGATCACAGCACTCTTTTTCTCTGAGCTGAGTCTTGCCTCCAAATCTTTCTCAATTAGTAAACCACAGCCGTAGGCACAAACAATCATTCTGACATGGCATTCGAAATGAAACCTATTTCCTGTCCCTGGTCAAGACCCATTCTACTGAAAGTGAGGTCTATGGGCCAGCAATGTCAGCATCGCTGAACAGCTTGAACCATTCTTGGAAAATGAAGAATCTGGGGTCTCTCCCAGACCTATCGAATCAGAATCTGCATTTTTTATTAGGATCCTTAGGTGATCATTTAAGTTTGAGACGCTCTGACCTGGAGGGATTTGCCTCCTAGGAAGGGAGCCAGGGTGAGTTCTACATATGCCTGAGCAGTAAAATCTATTTTGGTTGAACTAGTAGGTGGACACTGTTGTATCTCAGAAAAAAGCACTTCACTTTGGGGTCAGGCAAGTGAAGAAGTTCAGTGTGAAATTCAATTCTTGCTCTAGTCTAGCTCATGTTATGTGTGTCACGGTGTCAGTTCTATCAGCACAGTGCTTTTTAAAAAGTTTAGTTTGTGGAATAAGAATAGTGAATTCATAGGACAGAGACTCATATTCACCTGGTGCCACAAAAAAAGACCTCTATAGTGCCCGGTGGAAAACAGCTGGACTCACTGGCAGGTTCCCTAAATGTGGAGTCCGAGGACCACCTCCCACAGGGTCTCTGTGTGTGCTTCTCAAAAATCCAGATTCCTGGGCTCCACACCCAACCCACTATGTGAGTTAAGGCCCAAGAATCTTTATGCTGAGCAAGATCCTAGGGTAATTCTTATGTACCCTGGAGTTTGAGAATTACTTCTTCATGGGGCTGACTTGAAATCTTACCCCAATTACATGACAGTGAACCGTAATGAGTCATTTATACAATAGTATGAATTAGTATATTGGTAAATATTTGTTATTGATGCTATGCGTAGTTGAGTAGGAGAGATACTGGTTGTTTGTCTGTTGTGGAAGAAATAGTCAGCTAGGAGGGAGGTCAGTGGAAGGACAGTTAGGACCAAGAGACACAGACTGAAAGGGATGAACTTGAGTGATAAACTAGTACCCTCCCCTCACAGAGCTGGCATTGTGATTGGGGAAGTGGCCATGGTAGAAAGGAATGAGTTCTGTAGGAAAAGGCTATCAGTTACGATTTTAAATAAAAGGACAAGAGCAGGCCATTCAGAGGAGAGCACTGGTTTTATGGAGGTCTGGAGGAAGAATTTTCCAGGCAGAGGGAGCAGCCTGTGGCAAGGTCTGAGGCTGGAACATTATTTGGTGTGTTCAAGGAAGCGGCTTGGCTGGAGAGAAGTGAGCAAGGGTAGAAGCAGGAGATGTGGTCAGAGAGAGGCAGGATACACAGGCCTTCCCAGGAGTGTGGCAAGGACTTTGGCTTTACCATGACTGACACAGGAGACTTCTGAACAAAGGAAGGGTATGATTTGGCTTAGGTTTCAGCAGCGTGACTCTATCTTCTCCAGGGAGTAAGAGAAGAAGCAGGAGATGAGTTAAGAGTTATTCATTAATTAACTGAATAAATTTATAAAGCATATAAAGAAAGAAGTGTTCTTTCTTATCCCATTACTTCTCACTCCCCCAGAGGTAAGTATGGCTTACATTTTCATGAGCAGCCTTCCAGATTATGTCTATGCTCACACACACACACACACACACACACACACACACACTTTTACATAAATGAGATCATACTGATCATATTACTCCATTATTTACTTTTTAAATTCAAAATATCAGTCATAGTTGCTGTGTACTATCCTAAGAGCTGCATGATTTTCTATAATGTGGATGTACCAGCATTGTTATATTAATTCCTTATTGATGGACATTTAGGATGTCTTCAGTTTATTTTTTTCACATTGTGAACAATGCTGTGCTGATCATTTGTGCATCATCATGGCTCTTTTTGTGCACCTGAGCATCTATGTGTGTGGAATTATTTCCTAGAGATAGAATTGCTAGGTTGAAGGGCATATGCATTTTAAATGTTAATAGATACTGCCAACTTGCCCTCCAAATGGGTTTAGTAATTTTCTATGCCACCAGGAGTGTGATGTCTGCTTTCATGTAGTTTTATGGTTTACAAAGCCCTTGATGATATGGGGGTGGGGAGAGAGTAGCAGGTTTATCGCCAGATGAGGAGACTGAGGCACAGAACGAGAGCGTAGGGTGATGGGTAGAGAAAGCCTCCATCAACAGAAAAATGGACAGATGCATAGGCAGCATCACTTTTATATTTTTGTGTTGAAAATACTTGAGTATATCATTTATTATGGTATACGAGTTGGTGTTTTAGTTTCATATAGCTTTCTAAAAAGATTTTATTGTTTTAGAGGAGTTTTAGGTTCACAGCAAAATTGAGAGGAAGGTACAGAGATTTCCCATATACCCCCTGCCCCCACACATGCACAGCCTCCCCCATTATCAACATCCCTACCTGTGAAATCTGTTACAACTGATATAATGGGTCTATCTATTGTAACTGATGAATTTACATAGACACATCATTGCCACCCTGCGTCCATAGTTAACTTTAAGATTCACCCTTGGTGTTGTGTATTCTATGGGTTTGGATAAATGTATACTGACATGTATCCAACATTATAGTGTCATACAGAGTATTTTCACTGCCCTAAAAATCCTCTGTGCTCCACCTATCCTTCCTCCCCCCAAAAGCCCACCCTGGCAACCACTGATATTTTTATGTCTCCATAGCTTTGCCTTTTCCAAAATGTCATATAGTTGGAATTATACCATGTGTAACATTTTCAGACTGGCTTCTTTCATTTAGATATGCATTTCAGGTTTCTCCATGTCTTTTCATGGATTGATAGCTCATTTCTCTTTAGAGCTGAGTAGTATTTCATTGTTTGGATACATCACCACATTTATTTACCCATTCATTTGCTGAAAGATACCTTGGTTGCCTCTAACCTTTGGCAGTTATGCTGCCACAAACATCCACACCCAGGTTTTTGTGTGGAAATGTTCTCAACTACTTATACCAAAGGAGTGTGTGCGATATGGTGTGATGACTGTCTTCCAGAGTGGCCACACCATTTTCCATCCCCACCAGCAATGAATGAGAGTTCCTGTTGCCCCACGTCTGCACCAGCATTTGGTATTGTTGTTGTTCTGGATTTTTGGCCATTCTAATAAGTATGTCATATTGATGTTTTTAGAAATTGTTTTTACAGAGGTGGCATTATAAATAAACACACACATAATGTCTGCAAATGTTCAGTAACTGTTTGATAGTATTCAACAAATGTCAGCTCCTCTCCAGTTCTTTTTAATCTCTTTCTATAGGGAGAATTTCCTAACCTCCCCAACGTAGGTGGTAGATATCAGTAACTAAGCAATTGACTTGTTTAATCATCCATTTAGTAGTCACCATCCCTTACTCCTTTACAACAGAGCCTACTATGGGTTGGGGCTTCAGAATACCAGTAGAGCTTCCTTTCCCCTATGCCAGAGGATTTATAATTCATTTTAAAAATAACAATTGCCCTCCATGCCATTTTCCCCCAACTAAATCTCCCACAGGATTGGAAAATGTACAAAGTGCTTAGAAAGTCACAGTGCACATGGCTTGATCTCTGTGTGGTGGTGTGGACAAAAGAGAGCCAACACCTTCAAGTCAGCTCAAAGTAACTCATATCCTTCTGTGGGGCTTTCTTAGCACCCCATAGGGAACACATTATCCCAGCTCCATTCTCTCCTTTTACTTGTCATAGCTTGTCTCCAACAACCTCCTCCTCTTTAGCCTGTAATCCTCTTCTTTGCTCTCTTTTCTCCCAATTCTCCAGACCCGATGTTATATCCAGGTCTTTCCTGAAGAGATGAAGGCAGACAGGGCTGAGAGGGGCACAGCATCAGAGGGTCTGATGCAAGCTAGATGGAAATCATTCAGAAATAGGGAAAAATAAGCAACAAAAATAAGCTGGAAACAGATGTGTTTATAATGTTTTGTTCCATCAATTGCAAGCTATAAAAACAAAGTCGCCTTGTACGGCCAGAGGTGAGGTTCTAACACCATACCCACTGGGCTTGTCTAACACTCACGAGGCCTGTTTGTTGTCCACCAATCCATCCACATATCCCCTCTGGCCAGCCCCAGGAGCATGGCCTCAGTATAGCCTCTGGGCTCGCCATTCTTCATTCTTGAAGCCTGCTGAAATACTGGAGATACATTATGCTGTGATGTCCAGAAATTTGAGTGTTTTGAAAAAGAGAACAAGGTTGGAGAATGAAGTCCAGATGATTCTTCTTCTTTTTTGGAAGTGATTGTTTTTGACCTTGAGGTACTCCTGTTCTTGTGTGGATAACTGTTTTTGGCTCCCCAGTATGAGCTCTTCATCACCTGGCCCAGCCTTCAGGGCAGAGAGCTCTTCAAGAGCTCAATGAATCTTAATAAAAAATGGAAATGGCTTTCCCCCTTCATTTTAATTAACATTATGTCTACATTTCTGGGATAATGGATAATTAAGTGAGTTCCCTTGGCATTACAATGTTCTTGGAAATAATTTATGGTTTAGTTTTACTCTGTGAAGGCTGTTGGGGTTGGTGCTGAAGTTTCATCATAAATATTTCTGAGGAGTATTTGCATGTTAGTGATTTGTATTCACATAGCCACGATATCGCATTCTGGGGAAGTGTCTTATGTAATATTTTCCCACAGGCAATGCTTCCATTCTCTGCTTGTGTTTTGGGCATAGAGTCACTTTCAGAGTGTTGCAGCATGAGACAATGGCCACTGTTTTGACCTGCACTCACCTGTATGAAATGGTTGGCCTGAGACAGAAATCAGTGGACCTTCTGATACTGGGCTGGATTAAGTCTTCCCATTTAAAAGGGAAACAGTAATAATAATCAGGATTGATATTTATTAAATGCCCAATAATATGTGCCAGAGACCATGCCAAAACATTTTGCCTGCATTGTCCACATTCAATTCTCATAATAAATCAATAGGCAAGGTGTTCTTGTTGTCACCCCCAGTTTATGCCAAGCTAGGAAATGGCAGAGCCAGGAATATAAGCCAGGCAGTCTGTGTCCATCACCCAGTTGTGCCCAGTGAACACCTTATGCCATATTTATGGAAATATTTACAGGTATGGAGATGTGTGGACCTTCTCCCTCCAGAGCAACATTGTCTAGGACTTTTTGTAATGATGGAAATGTTCTATATTAGTGATGACCAATAGTCATAGATAGCTATTCGGCACTTTAAATATGGCCAGTGTGGAACTGAATCTAAAATTTAATCTCAATTTATCTTAACTTTGAATAGTCATATGTGGTTATTAGCTGCCATGTTGGAGAGCATATATGGACAGAGCAAACTGCCTGCTCTTGTGCAATAATACTCTGAACCCACCTATTGCTGCTGTTACAAATTACCCAAAGTTCATGGTTGAAAAGACATAAATTTATTACCTTAAAATTGTGGAGATCAGAATTTCATAAATCCAGGTGTTGGCAGGGATGTGTTCCTTCTGGGAGGGAATCTATTTCCTTGTCCTTTGCAATTTCTTGAGCCCCTGCATTCCTTGGCTTGTGGTCTCTTCCTCTATCTTCAAAGTCAGCAGCAAAACATCTTCAAATCTCTCTATGTTTTGGACCCTCATGACTCCTTCTTATAAGGACTCAAGATAATCTCCTCATCTCCAGATCTTTAACTTAATCCCATATGCAAACTCCTTTTGCCATGTTACCTGTGTGTATCCATAGATTCTGGGGATTAGGACTGGGACATCTTTGGGGGTACATTATTAAGCCTTCTATATCACCCAAAAATCCTTGTGGGAGTGTATCATTTGGAGGTTAAGGTGAAGGCTTTGAAGCTGAACTGACCTGGGTGCAAATCTCCTCTGTCACTTACTCCCTGTATAACTTGGCTATGAGCAGGTTACATAGCCTTCTGTGTCTCAATGAACTTATCTTTGAAAGGGGAATAATTCTAATACCAACCTGGTAGGGTTGTTATAAAAATTAAATGAGGTAATGTTGAAAATGTTTAGCACTGAGAGAGACACATAATAAATACTCAAACTTGCTTAATACTACTACTGTTATTTAGTTCTTATTATGATTTGGTGCAATGCTACACCCTTAAACTTTATTCTTTAGCTCCTTTAAAAATATGGGATCAAAGAAATATAGAGATTATGAGAATTACAATCACAAGTAGTAAACTCTTATTTAAATTGCTTTTTAACAAGCTTGCTTTTGTTTCATTTCATCTTTACAATCACCATTTGGAGTAGGTGGTAGCATCCTCATTTTGCATAGAAGGAAACAAAGGCTCAGGAGAGTTAGGATACTTGTTCAGATCTGTAGAGCTCCTGGACAGCCAAGCTAGAACCCAAACTCTTTCCTACTTGGTCCCAAGATTGATGTTCACTCCACCTTTTCACACCTGCCTTCCCTTCTATGGTGAAACAAAGGATGATGGTCTGTGAATTTGCACACGGTGTAGAAGGATAAGCTAAAGAAGGTGGGGATTCTGTGGGCTGACAATCATGCATTGATTGAGAGTTACTGGTCCAGAGTCATCCATGTATTGAAAGACCTGAATCTTAATGTGCTTCCTTGACATCTTTGAGCCTCTCAAGCCCCATAGATCTAATCTTGCATGCCCTTGCTCTTCCCACATATGGCCCCCCCACCCAGCAAGAAAGGTTCTAGTTCCCTTATTAGCTAAATCAGCTGTACCCTACCTGGCCCTCAGCCTAATGGGTTTCACCTCCCTGCTGGCCCACAGAATTATTCCAAGCAACAAATCCTGTGGGAACAAGGGACCATCTTGCCCACAGTTACCACAAAGCCTGCCTCTCCTGCTCCTGCTGGGTCACTGTGCTTTGAGCGCATCTTCCATGTAACCCTATGTGGTGTGTGGTGTCTTAGCTCTCCTGGGCTGTGAATGTATGTGACTAATAAGCTATGTTGATCTCATCTGTCCACTGTTAAGTGTTGTAAGTTCAGTCACTTCATACGATTTAGCGTGCGGATCCCTCCCCCGCCAATGGGGTAAATAGGAGGTGATCAGAACAACCCTCCTGATTTTGAATTCTAACTCCATGCACTCAGTCACTGTGCAACCCCAGTCCTTCCAGTGCCTCCATTTCTTCATGTCAAAAATGGGGCAATTATTGGTGTCTATCTGGTGTGATTCATATGAAAGTTAAATAAAATACATGTTTGCGTATCTGGCATATAAAAATTCAACAACTTTTAAATTTATTCATTAATTCATCATTCATTTACTCATTCAACAAATGTATATTCAGCACTCACTGGTTTATGGGGGATGAAACAAATTATTGTCAGAAAAATCCAGGCTCTCAATTATGAGTATAGCTGACCATCTATCAATGACTACCTGGACATAAACTCAAGATATTTTAATGACAGATTCCATGTGAATTTGCAAACAAATCACATGCCTTCTTTTCAAGAAATGTCAGTATTTCAGCTTTCCCTCCTCCCCTACCTTTTGCACAAGCCCCTCTTGATCTATTTCCTCTGCCAGTATCTCCCTCTTGAATTTAAATTGTGAAAAGTGAAGACATACATAGTTGTTAAACTTCCGAGCCTGAGTTTTGCTGGCCGGCTCCTGCATTTCCAACCCAGCACAAAAGTGTTTTCATTAGATGATCACCCAAGCTGTAGCTGGTGTTCTGCAATTTCACTTGGCACATAAAAATGTATTTCTTTCTGACTGCATTATATTACCCTACTTATTGAGTCATTTATCACATAGTGTGGGACCCAAGCTCTGTTTTATTGAAACTACAGAATCAAATATTATTGTATTCACACATTCCTACATCTCTGTGAGTCCTTTTCTGGAGAGTTTCTTCTTATGAATGTTGACAAGCTAAGCAGTCTTCCCACTCCATTCCCCTGAGTTCAGTGTGGAATCCATTGGAAATACATCACCTTATAAAAGGGACCCCCACCCCCAAGTGGAATAATGAGATTGCATTGCCCCAGAATTTAGCATTGGATGCACAATAGTGGATCCACTATGGGTCCTACAGCCTCCTGGCTGCCAGACCTGAGTTCAAATCCCACCTCTTCCACTTTCCCACACTGTCATGTTGCTCGTTTCTTTTTAAACTGCCTGATCTTCACTCTTCTCATTTGTAATGTAAATGCAGATTCTGAGAGTACCAAATTCTGAGAGTTATTAAAAACAGTAAACAAGATAAAGTGTGTATGTTTGCAAGAGTGTTTGGTGTCTTCTAAGGGTATTAGCTATTATTTTTTATTTTCCTTCATCACTTGCTATTGTCTTCTAATTCCTTCAGGGTAGAAGTAAGGATAGAGACGATGAGATGAATTTTACTCATTTATTAATTTGTTCATTCACCCAACATGTATTATGTGCTATCCCTGGCATTGGAGTTGCAGAGATTAAGATGAGTAAGGCATAGCCTCAGCACTCAAAATGCTGAGTTTACTGCGGAAAGAGACATTTAAGTTTTCGCAAGCAAAATAGGTTAAATTTTGTCCTACTTCCCACCCCATTCCATTGACTGACATGCTCTCGAAAGGCTGCTCAGCTTCTGGAATTCCACCATTAAACTGCTTGAGTACAATATTAATAACCAGCTCCCGAGAAAGGCCTTCAGACCAGAAGTCAGTCCTGGTATAAGTTCAAGTTGCCCACTTAACCTTGAACTTTCTCACTTCTTCACATTCTCCTCTTCATAACCAGAAATTGTGCTATCTAGTCTACCATACAGAACAAAGTCTGGTGTGCTGTATCTGGAAAATACTTTGTCACTCCAAAGTGACAGTTACAATGTGAGACACAGAACACCCTCTTTAGGTCCTGCTGGGAGAGGTGGAGAATGTGTGATAAAACTTGTTAGAACCCTAGTGGGTATTTCTGTCTCCTTCTGTTAAACTTGGGTTTGACAACTTTTAAAATTCTTCTCCTTGATTTTAAAGCAAGATCTTAAGGGAAACTGTGAGACGAGCTGTCAAACAATAACTGAAGTTAGATGAAGTTAAGGAAGCTAAGAGGTGGGTGTTTTCCTGATGTTTCTGGCCTAAAGATAGAAAAAAGGGGGAACTGCATCTCTGTAAGTGGGAGAAATGGCATTGTGCTGTCTTAGTGTTCTTAGAAGCCTATATCTTGTCTGCAGCTGCCTCTTCTAGGTTCTCAGCAATACTTGGAGAGTGAGTTTCTCAGTCAGGCCACTAATGCAGGGCTGGGCAGGGTGGTTCTTCAGTATGCAGCGAAGTCACGATGCCAAAAAAATGCCAGTAGTGGCCCCAACTCAGTCACTGTGACAACCCAAACACACATACACATTTTCAAGTATCCTAGGGAAAGAATTGGCAAACTTCTACTGTAAAGATTCAGAGAGCAAATATTTTGGTTTTTGCCACCACACAATCTCTGTCACAACAAGTCCACACTGCTTTGTAGTGTGAAAGCAGTTACAGACATGTCAACAAGCAGATGTGGCTGTGCTCCAATAAAGTTATATTTACAAAAACTAGTGGAAGGCTGGAATTGGCCTGTAGTCTTCCTTTGATGACCCCTGTTCTAGCGGATTGTGTCACCCCATTCAAACTCCCTTTTCTATACGAGAGAAAACCGAGCAGAGAAATGGGCTGCTTGTCCAAGGTGGCACTGGTAATCAGAAAACGATGGCTTCCTCAGACAGACAAAGAGGAGAAGAAGAAGGAATACCAAAATGGGAGATTTTTTAAGTTGAATTTGTTGGGGTGACATTGATTATAATAACATTGAGGGAAATTTTGTTTTGACTGTCCCCTTGAATTAGGGTTTTCCAGAGAAGCAGGATAGATAGATAGACGATAGATAGGTAGATAGATTTAGTATAAGGAATTGGCTCACATAATTATAGAGGCTGAGAAGTCCCACTTACTGCCATCTGCCACGTGAAGATTTACAGACTGTGGTGTAATTCAGTACACATCCGAAGGCCTGAGAACCAGGGAAACCTATGGTATAAATCCCAGTCCTAGGGTAGGAGAACATGAGGTAAGAAGTCTCAGTTCAAAATGTGAGGCAGAAAAGAAGGGGCAAATTCCTCCTTCTTCTGCCTTTTCTATTCGGGTCCCCAAAATACTGGATAATGCCCACCCACATTAGGAAAGGCAATCTTCTGGGTCAACTGATCCAAGTGCTAATCTCATCTGAAAACATCCTCATAAACACATACCCAGAAATAGAGTTCAACCAGATAGTTGGGCATCCCCTGAATCAGTCAAGTTAACACTTAAAATTGACTATCACATGCTCTCATACTTACATTTTAAAAATTAGGTATCATTTACATATAACAAATATACAATAGAGACATACAAGTTATATATAATAAAATACACAGATCTCGAAAACACAGTTGAATGAGTTTTGACAGAAGTATACCCATGTGACCATCACCTCAATTTACACAGAGAACATTTTTCTCCCCCAGAAAATATCTCATGCCACTGGCCGATCTACAGGGCCCCAGCTGGAGGCAGGCACTGTTCTGACTTCTATCCCTACGGATTAGTTGTCTCTGCTTTTGTACTTCATATATTGGGAGTACACAGCTTATAAATTTTGTGTCCTGTTTTGAAATTTTCATTAGATAAAAGAAGGCATTAAAATAATATAGGAAAAATTTATTGTAAAAATCAACCTAATCTCATTACCTGAACAGCATTTCTGTTTTTATCACAGAAAATTCTCCTCCAGATCTGACTCATGTGTGCATGTATTTTAACATATTTTTTCAGTCTTTACACACCATTTCCCCTGATGTTTTAATTTTATGATACACCAGACACATTCCCCTTGTTTCCATGGAATTACCTTAATGATGGTTTAGTGGTTGTCTAAAATTCCAGCCTGCTGATGTGCTCCAAGTTACCCAGACCTCCCTCCCGTGGGGATGGGTGTGTAGCAGATGTATGTTTATTGTGTGTCATGGAGAGGAGCAGTATATCTAGGTACATTCTGAGGAGGCTAATCCCAGTCTGTGTCCTGGCTCTGTGCCTTGGTTGCTCATCTATGAAGTAGAAATCATAATGAAATCTACTTTATAGGGTTGTTGTTGGGATTAAATGAGTTCCACTGTGTCAGGCACTCAGAACAATGTCTGGCACATTAAAAGCACTATCATTATTGAGTATCTAGATCGCTGTCATTTTTCTTTTTTGTAGATGATGTAATCACAGTTACTTACATACATAAAGCTTTTACCCTTCACTAAATTATTTCTATGATAAATTCCCAGGAGAAGAGTTAAGGGGATGGGTTATCCAATGGCCCTTGCTGTGTTTCATCCATCCTCTCTTGTTCCCTTCTCAACTAATGGCAACCTCATAACTCCTCATGTTTGATGAGCTTTCTCCATTACTTCTCACACCCTGTAAATTATAAGGTTCTCTGGCTAATGTCTCCAGTTTCTTGAATAAACCTACCTCTCTTTTAATTTCCATTGCCATTACTTTGGCCCAGGTAACATCCCCTTGCTTCTGGATTACTGAATCCACCTCCAAATTTTACTCCCAACCTTCACACTCACCTCTTCCTGCCAGTTCTTCATTGGTTGACAGCTATTATGCCAACAGGTTCATCTCACTCACCTATAAAGGTCCCACCACTCTTAGGATGATCCAAAGTCCTTAATATACTTTCCAGGGCCCTTGCTGGTTTGGAGCCTGCTGTTTTTGCTTACCCCTCTGACCCGACATGACCTCCTCTCCATCCTTTTCTCTGTCCCTCAAGTGAAACATAGTCTCTCTCACCTTCATAGATCATTCTTCTCCTCCCTCTTAGGAAAACTGAAGCTCAGCCTAGAGATTTCAGCCTAACTTCGAACTCTGGAGGAAATCCATTCCTGACCTTCCAAGTCCAGGCTGGGGGCCCCTTTCATTATTCCCTTGATACCTTCACATTTCCCTTAGTCATTCAGCACTTTCAGGACTACTTGTTTGTTGTGTATCGCTAACCACTAGAAGGACCTGTCTTTTTACCCTCCTTAATTCCTCACACTTAGTCCAGTCCCTAGCATGTAGTAGGTATTCAGTACGTATTTGTTAAATGGATACATAAGGGATTTATTGGTGTCAAGTAAGTTGCACCAGCTTACTTAGCAGAAGTGGTATACAGATGTCATTTCACCTGACAGCTTGAAATCTTTGGGTGTTGACACTTTAGAAATGTTTTCATTAATTCAGTTAGTCCAAAATGATATCTTCATATTATTTTAATTTGCATTTATTCATTTGTTACTAAGAGATCAATTTTTTTTTTCAAAGAAGGGGACCAAAAGTTAAGAGAGAGAAGTCTGAGATCAGGCTCAGATTAACCCTCCCTACTTCACTCACTTGTTCATTTGCTTATTCATCAAATCTACACAGTTCCAGGTTATGTGCTAGGGCCTCAGGATTCAGGGTGAATGAGACAACCCCCTTCCTACAGGAAGTCACAGTCAAGAGAGGAATCAGGCATATAAATATATAATAGCAAGAGATGGTAATGGGGGTCATGATCAGGAGATTGGCAATGCACTGGTGCTTGTTTCAAACTTGAGAAGATGCTAGGGTGCCCTTATGTTGAGAGCAAAACTTGGTTCTAGGCATTCTTTTATCCATTCATGAGGATAAGAGGGCCCCTGTGGATGATTCCTTCATTTTCTCATGATGTCTCCAAATATCTTGCCTTAGGATGAAATTCATTAGCATGCCCATTGCCCAGGCTGCAAACCTGGACATCACCCTTGATGAAGATTCTTTTTCCTCTGCCTAGATGACTCATTGCATCCCATTTCATAGTTGACCAGCTTCATAATGAAGCAAGAAGAGATAGCGATGTTCCTCTTTGTGAAGAAGACCTCCCAATGACTGGCAAGAGCCCTCCATTGGGGGAAAAAGAAGCAAATAAACACAACAAGGGCATGGCCCTCTGGGATCCTGTTCCTTGGGGACCAGGTTCCTTGGGGACCAGGTTCTAATGAACGTCAGAGGTGATCTCCAACACACACAAAAACTTCTCAAAGTGAGTTAAATGGAAGACCAATGATATTTCCTAATAATGTTCTGAACAAGGAGTTTATAACCTAGGAGATCAATGTAATTCCCTCTATAAATTAGTCTGCAGAACAGTAAGGTTATTGGACTTTGTGGTGGGCTCGCCTTATGCTTATCCATGAGGGGCAGCATTGTATAAACCTGACTCCTATCTTCAAGGACTTTATGGTTTAGGTGGGAAGACAAGATACAAAATGCCAAAAATATAAAATTATAAGTAATTATACATGACTGCTGAAGAAGAGGAAGATACATGAGAGCTTTGTAGAGGAGGTGACAAGGAATGGAATCTTGGGGGGTAAGATTTGGCAAAACCTCTAGAGTCAGGATGTAGAAGGCAGCTCTGGAGGGGTTATACCACTGGCAAAGGGATATGGGTAGAGCGAGCCTGTGGTATTGAAGGCACAATGAAGATAACTTCCTGAGGATATTTAATAGAGGGTGTACATTGGCAAGAGCCAGTCCACAATGTTGGAAGGGATGAATATGCTGTGATTGTGGAATGTTCAACTAAGAATCTTAGGTGTTTAGTGGTAGGGCATTGGATTTCATTAAATGAATTGGGCAGAGGCCAGAGAGAGGCAATGCTGGGCTCAACACCAAGACTTCCTGACTCGGGGTTTCTGAAGAAAAGAGATTTCCCTGCCAGGAGATCAGGGGGAAAAGCCACATTGCCTTGGCCTGCAGTGTGGGGCTAATCTAATGCCTGACTTCCAGGGGTGTTGGGAATATTGTCTGTAGACCCCTCCTCCCGGGTGCTAAAGTAGCCTTTGAGCACCCTGAAGGGTATTTGCGGGGCTGCAACCTGGGTCTTTCTGGTTTGCCAGGAACTTCTATTTGCCCTGGTTGGGGAAAGTAAATGACTGAGTCTGTTCATCACTTGCTTTTTAATTTTATTAGCTGCTGTCCTCATCAGAGACACTTAGGGAAACAAAATCATTTAAAAAAAATAATTGCCCCTTCACAAAAGCAAACAAAAGCCTTAGTTACCAAACTGTCAACTTCATAAGAAATTGTGAGACACACACGCTCCCCCTGCCTTCCCCGTATCTTGGGTGTGGTGGTGTTAGTGAGAGTCAAATGATTTTTGTTCCACCATCTACCTCCCAAATTATAAGAAAAATATAAAGAAAAAGAGTAAGAGGTCCCAGAAGAAATTCTGATCTGTGGAGATCCCCTACCACATTCCTCCTCCTTATGTTCCAGGAAAATGGAAGCCTCTTTCAAGACGTCTCCCCTGCCCACCACATATGGCAGAAGGCTGACAGGCAACACTGCTCTGCTTCCAGCTGATTCTCACGTGACAGACAACCAAAAAGTTTGAGAGTCCTGGAGTCCTTGTTCATAAATCCTTTCCCCTCTCCCTCCCTCTCTCTCATGCAACATGAAGTAGGAAGACATATCTGTGTAAGGAGGATTCATCAAAATCTCTAATTAAATACATGGCAGCTGGCGAATTAAAGCATTTGTCTTAGCTCTGCCATCCTATAATACCTTATAATCCTGAGAGTCCAAAGTATGAATTAATTATAATTTCTAAGAACCCAGGGAGCCAGCAGCATCAAGGAGGGAGGGGTGCAGGAGAGACTATGAATGGTGACAATTAATGCCTGTGAGAAAGGGACACAGTCATCATTATTTTTATTTAGAGTAAGAAGCCACTTTAGGAAGTTTGCAAGCCTGCATATTTGTGTATTTCATGTGAGTGTGTGTGCATGCTCATTTGGGTATATTCAGGGTCAAGTTTTAATCTCTGACAATTGGGCATTTAATAGTATTAGTTTAAACATTATTATTAGTAGAAGTAATATATTACCAGCTACTGAGAGCTTATTATGTGCTTGCTATAAGCTAAGTATTGATTATTTTCCCTACCATATCTTAAGTCACATAACTATGTTGTCTGCATAGTTATTATTTCTCTTTTATCAGTGATAAGATGGTAACTTAAAGAGGTTAAATAATCTTCCTGAAGTCTCCCACAGCTCACAGGCATCAGAGCCAGTACTCAAATCCAGGCTGACCTGATCCTAGAACCCCTTCTCCTAACCATCAGGCCTTCCTTCCTGAATTTATTGTGTGCCAGCCCTTTGCTAAGTGCTCAGATTATAGAATTTTATAAGAATGATTCCCTCTTCCGGCCAAGATGGAGGCGTAGGTGGACACACTGTGCCTCCTCTCACAACCAAAATTAAGGACAACAAATATTTAGAAACAAGAAAACAACCAACTTCCGGCCAAGATGGAGGCGTAGGCGGACACACTGTGCCTCCTCTCACAACCAAAATTGAGGACAACAAATATTTAGAAACAAGAAAACAACCAGAACTTATAGAGAACTGAACTGTACGGAAGTCCAACAACCATTCATCCAGACCAGTAAGAGGGGCGGAGTCGCGGCAGGAGAAAGTGGAGGTGCGGACCCAGGAACGCTAGCAGCAGCGGCTGGCAGTTCCCAGGTGCACAGGCGGCGGCTGGCGGTCCTTGGGCACGGGGGGGCAACTGTGCAGACCCAGTGAGGCCGCACAAGGCGGCTGGCTGACCAGGTGGTCCCACATTCGCGTGCACAGACGGTCCAGGCGGAGGGGAAGTGGCAGAGGGGACTGAATCCAGGAGAGAGCGGAGCGGGCGCCATTGTTCCCTCTCAGGCCCCACCCCCACATACAGCGTCACAACCCAGTGACTGAGCTGCCCCGCACCGGGGAGCGCCAGAGGCTCCACTCTTCACTATGTAACAGCACGTGTGCGTGCGCAGATAATCCAGGTGAAGGGGAAGCAGCGGAAAGGGCCGGAGTCCAGGAGAGAGCGGAGCAGGCGCCATTGCTCCTTCTCAGACCCCGCCCCCACCTATAGCGTCACAACCCAGCGACTGGGCTGCCCCGCCCTGAGGAACACCTAAGGCTCCACCCCCTCACTACGTAATAGCTGCGACCAGACTAAAACCAAAACAACAACAACAACAAAAAAAAAACCCCACCAAAAATGGCTCAAACCGGAAAACAAATAAAAGCCCCAGAGCCAATTCCTCTAAGCAGTGAAGAGATAGCCAACCTGTCAGATGCACAGTTCAAAGCACTGGTCATCAAAATGCTCACAGAATTGGTTGATTTTGCTCACAAACTAGATGAAAAAATGCAGGCTACAATCCGTGAAATGAAGGAAGATGCATGGGGAACTGATAGAGATGGAAGGAAAACTGGGACTCAAATCAATGGAGTGGACCAGAAGGAAGAAACTAACAACCAAACAGAAGACGAGGAAGAAACAAGAATTCAAAAAAATGAGGAGAGGCTTAGGAACCTCCAGGACATCGTTAAACGTCCCAACATCCGAATTATAGGGGTCCCAGAAGGGGAAGAAGAACAGCAACGAGTGGAAAACTTATTTGAACAAATAATAAAGGAGAACTTCCCCAATCTGGCAAAGGAAATACACTACCAGGACATCCAGGAAGCTCAGAGAGTCCCAAAGAAGTTGGACCCAAGGAGGAACACACCAAGGCACATCGTAATTACATTAGCCAAGATTAAAATGAAGCAGAGAATTCTAGAAGCAGCAAGGGATAAGGGGACAGTCACCTACAAGGGAGTTCCCATCAGACTGTCAGCTGATTTCTCAAAAGAGACCTTCCAGGCAAGAAGGGGCTGGAAAGAAATATTTGAAATCTTGAAAAGCAGGGACCTACATCCAAAATTGCTCTATCCAGCAAAGCTGTCATTTAGAATGGAAGGGAAGATAAAGTGCTTCTCAGATAAGGTCAAGTTCAAGGAGTTCATCATCACCAAGCTCTTATTATATGAAATGTTAAAGGGACTTATCTAAGAAAAAGAAGATAAAACTATGAGAGTGAAAAGACAACAAACTCATAGCTATCAAGAACCACACCTAAAACAAAAGCAAACTAAGCAAACAGCTAGAACAGGAACAGAACCACAGAAATGGAGATCATATGGAGGGTTAGCAACAGGGGCATGGGAGGAGGAGAGAGGGGGAAAAGGTACAGAGAATGAGTAGCATAGATAATGGGAAAAAAATAGACAGGGGGAGGGCAAGAATAGTATGGGAAATGTAGAAGCTAGAAAACTTATGACCCATGGACATGAACTAAAGGGGGGAATGTGGGTGGGAGAGGGTGGGTAGGGTGGAGGGGAATGATGGGGGAGAAATGGGACAACTGTAATAGCATAATCAATAAAATATATTAAAAAAAAAAAAGAAAACAACCAGAACTTATAGAAAATTGAACTATATGGAAGTCCAACAACCATTCATCCAGACTGGTAAGAGGGGCGGAGTCGCGGCAGAAAAAAGTGGAGGTACGAACCCAGGAATGCAAGCAGCAGAAGCTGGCAGTTCATAGGTGCACAGGTGGCAGCTGGCGGACCCCAGGCACAGGGGGGCAACTGTGCAGACCCAGTGAGGCCGCACAAGGCGGCTGGCTGACCAGGTGGTCCCACATTCACGCGCAGACGGTCCAGGCAAAGGGGAAGTGGCGGAAGGGACTGAATCCAGGGCAGAATGGAGCAGGTGCCATTGTTCCCTCTCAGCCCCTGCCCCCACCTATAGCGTCACAACCTGGTGACTGGGCTGCCCCGCCCTGAGGAACACCTAAGGCTCCACCCCTCACTGTGTAATAGTCGAGACCAGACTAAAACCAAAACAAAACAACAAAAAAACCCACCAAAAACCGGATAACAAATCAATCCCCAGAGCCAATTCCTCTAAGCCATGAAGAGATAGCCAACCTATCAGATGCACAGTTCAAAGCCCTGGTGATCAGGATGCTTACAGAATTGGTTGATTTTGCTCACAAATTAGATGAAAAAATGCAGGCTGCAATACGTGAAATGAAGGAAGATGCACGGGGAACCAATAGAGATGGGAGGAAAACTGAGACTCAAATCAATGGAGTGGACCAGAAGGAAGAAACAAACAACCAAACAGAAAACGAGGAAGAAACAAGAATTCAAAAAAATGAGGAGAGGCTTAGGAACCTCCGAGACATCGTTAAACATCCCAACATCTGAATTATAGGGGTCCCAGAAGGGGAAGAAGAAGAGCAACAAGTGGAAAACTTATTTGAACAAATAATAAAGGAGAACTTCCCTAATCTGGCAAAGGAAATAGACTACCAGGATGTCCAGGAAGCTCAGAGAGTCCCAAAGAAGTTGGACCCAAGGAGAAACACACCAAGGCACATCAGAATTACATTAGCCAAGATTAAAATGAAGGAGAGAATTCTAGAAGCAGCAAGGGATAAGGGGACAGTCACCTACAAAGGAGTTCCCATCAGACTGTCAGCTGATTTCTCAAAAGAGACCTTCCAGGCAAGAAGGGGCTGGAAAGAAGTATTTGAAATCTTGAAAGGCAGGAACCTACATCCAAGATTGCTCTATCCAGCAAAGCTGTCATTTAGAATGGGAGGGCAGAGAAAGTGCTTCTCAGATAAGGTCAAATTCAAGGAGTTCATCATCACCAAGCCCTTATTATATGAAATGTTAAAGGGACATAGCTAAGAAAAAGAAGATAAAAAATATGACAGTGAAAAGACAGCAAACTCACAGCTATTAAGAACCACACCTAAACAAAAGGGAACTAAGCCAACAGCTAGAACAGGAACAGAACCACAGAAATGGAGATCATATTTCTCCAGGGTTAGCAACAGGGGCGTGGGAGAAGGGGAGAAGGGGAAAAGGTACAGAGAATAAGTAGCATAGATGGTAGGTAGAAAATAGACAGGGGGAAGGCAAGACTAGTGTGGGAAATGTAGAAGCTAAAGAACTTATGACACATGAACATGAACTAAAGGGGGGGAATGTGGGTGGGAGAGGGTGTGCAGGGTGGAGGGGAGTGATGGGGGAGAAATGGGACAATTGTAATAGCATAATCAATAAAATATATTAAAAAGAAAAGAATGATTCCTACCCTTAAGGAAAAGATCCTGCTGTTGAACGGGACATACTAGCTCAGGCTAGCTAAGGCATGCTGCCATACTGGGTAAATCTCCACTTCTCAGGGGCTTACTGCAGGAAAAGTTTATTTGTCCCTCTTGTGCTGTGTGACCATGTTCTTGGAGTGACCACTCTGCCCCTTGCAGTTATTCAGGACCCAGGCTCCCACTGCTCCATGGCTCCTCCACTGTCACCCTGGCTGCAAAGGGAAAAGAGGGTGTGAGTCTCATGGAGAATTTATTTTGGTGACCCGGGAGGGGTGAGCAACTCTTCCCTTCCCATTCTATCCACCATTACTGAGTCACATGGCCACGCCTAACTGCAACATAGCAGGGAAATTGAGCCTAGCTGTGCTCCCAGGAAGGAGAAAAGAAGGTGGTGCATGAGGGAAAGGCTTGTAAGAGGGAGAAATCCCCACATTTTCCAATATCTGTCAACCTTTTGGTTCATCACTTGCTTTTTAGTATATTTTGTAAATGGTGAAAATAAAATAAAATGATTCATAACACTCAAACATTTTAATACGTGCAATGAAAAGAACAATGCTCCTGATGTTGTGAGGGACTTGGGTTCACATTCTGGTCCTACTACAAGGAAACCATTTCTTACCTTCCCTATGCCTCATCTCCTTCCTTGATAAAATGGAGACAATTGCACCTGCTACCCAGGAGTTGCCATGAAAATGAAAGGAGACAGAAAACAAGTGTGGAATGCCTGGCACATGGTGCATGCCCAAACCATCACCCTTCTGCTGTTTGTAGCAGCAGCAGGCTGTTCCAATGTCTTTGTAGCTCTCCCAGGACTCTGTGCTACTTTTGGGGGAGAAGATGCTTGATATTTCTTTCAATTTCTCATGCACCAAGTTACCTAGATGATCAAATAGCACAAGCTCAAATGCTTCCCGAACTATATAACTACTTTCTTTTTAAAAATCTTCTATTGCTTTATAAATGTGTAGCTCAATCTGATATTTTAAAAAAATGATCAGTAGAATGATGTTATAATAAAATGGTAATATTAATAATTCTATTATTTTAACAGACAGTTGTTGAGTGATAGCTCACTGGAGGCACTGTTCTTGACCTTCATATGTAATATCTCTTTAATCCTCACAACAAACCTGTGATCTGGGTCCTATTATGATCCTCACTCAGATATTAGCCAAGAGCACTGAGTTTTGATATGTCTTCTTCACAGCCATACTCTCAGCACCTAGGAGAGTGCCTTCATTCAAAATTTTGTGGATGAATGGGTAAGTCTCCCATTTCCAGGAACAATGAGGCTTAGCTAAGTTGTGTGCCTTGTCTAAAGCCACATGGCTGTAAGCATTAAAGCTGGATCCAAATCTAGGTCTTTCTGTCCCTAAACTGCATTCTGCAGAGTAGAAAAAGTTAGCCAAGGTTGGACCTCATGTTTTCAAAAGGAAATGATCCTACAACACCATGACATGTTTGATTGATCTCAATACCCTTTGCTTGATTTCCACTAAAAGGGACTTTTTCCTCTGGAAATGAAGAGGTAGAGAAAATGGTGATTGCTGCTGTGACCCAAATGGTTACTTTGAAAATAGCCAGCAAGATGACTGAGCCCACCATCTGGATTTTACGGGGTTGCCTCTGGGGCTTAGACGTTCCCAGTATGTCAGGGACTTTCCGGATGACCTCGGTAGGGCTTTGTCCTCCTGGAACTTGTTTCCTCTTCCATAAAACCAGCAACTTGGAAGGGATGATTTCTGAGTCCCTAATAACTGGTTATCTTGGACAAGCATTTAAAAATCTTGGGACCCCAGTCTTAGGGTCTGTGAAATAGACCATGGGGCATGACCATTTTTGAAGAAACGGCATGAGTGGACTCCTGGCACAGAGTGGCTTCTCCAAGATGGTCAGCACTGTTAACTACTGCTCCCTAACCCTCTGTAATCCTTTTCTAAGTTCTTTTGAATATACTGAAGAGGCAGCAGCACAGCCATATGTACTTCATATTTTCTAAATGTTAAGTTCTATCCAGGTGTCTGTTGGAGAGTGGCATTTCTTCCACAACCCCCTTTCTACTGGGCTGGCCTCAGTTTTTATCTCATTTTACAGCTCACATCTGGGAAATGCTTAGAAGGGCCAGCAGCCAAGATCTGGTGAGGCTGCTTCTTGCCATGGGCCAGAGACAGCCCTTGCTGCTCTCAGTTCTAGCTGGCTTGTCTCCTAAAGTCAGCTTAACTGTATTTGTTTTTGTCTCTTCTTGTTTTGTCAACATGCCATTGAGAAGGAAATGCAAACCTGAGCCTTGATTAGACATCTCCCTTGGTGCAGTTCTCCTTGATTTTCAATTCAGCACATTGACATAGGTGCTGGGGCACAGGCTTCCTGCCATTAAACGTTTGGAAGCCGGTGTGGCACTGGCCAGAGTGCTGAAAGTGAAGTGCAGGCACAGAGGTATTGTCTTTCTGGGAAGGGGTGGGGTGATCCTCCCTCTTCACCCCAGTATTTCCTGCTCCTCCGCTACTCAAGAGCAGTTCTCTAGGCTGATATGTAATTGAGAACTCTGCAAATTTCCAAGGATGCTGGAGGCCCTAGACCTTCTTACCAGGAGAAATGTTGGGCTTGGAGGGAGCTGGGATCTGGTGTGGGTATGGGTGTGTCTGTGTATATACATATAAACTTCCTGGGAGACGGGAATCCAGGAATTTTGTCCTGATGCTCACATAAAGCCATGTGACATTGGGTGAGTCATTTAGGCTTTCTGAGTTATATTCCTCATGTATGAGTAAGATCATAAAACTTTTGGGTCTTGAACAAACCTCTTAACTTCTCTGAAGTACACTTTGTGTGTGTGTGTGTGTGTGTGTGTGTGTGTGTGTGTGTGTGATCATTTGTAGTTAAGGGAATGAGCATTTCAACTATCAACCTCAACATCCAAGCACATGTGTGGCCTTTGGCATATGATTTAATGTCCCTGGGCTTCAGTTTCTTTATCTGTAAAATAAAACTGGTAACAATCTCTACCTCGTGATGTTATTGTGATGTTGCATGAAAATATACAGATACACTTAAGAAATGGTCCTTCTTTCCCTTTCTTTTTCTTTCTCCTCTCCCTTCTTTTCCTTCCCTTCCCTGCCCTTTCATCTTTGCCTTCACCTCCTTCTTCCTCCTCCTTTACTTATTTCTTCTCTTCCACCATCATTATCATCATTGCCATGTTTTTCTTAGGAATTCAAATCCAATATGCACCTGAAAGTGGTGTGTCATTTTTAAAGCGTTACAAATACTGAAGTGACTCTGATATGATAGGTAGACTCGCCTTATGGAAAACTTGGTGTCAATGTGTGTGTGTGTGTGTTTAGCCTTTTAGATTTGCTCAGTGGAGGAGTATGGCTCTTGGGCAGGTCAGATGCTGTGTGTCAAGGCCTGTGGTGAGTGAAATGAGTTTGCCTGTGGATAAGAGATCCAGCCAGAGGAGTAGGGCCACCCAGTGAGGCAGGGAGCCAAGCAGAACACCTCAATGATGGCTTAGGAAACTTAAAAATAAAGCTGAGATTCCTAATGTTTAATTTGAGGTGACTCAACATTAACATTTAATTAACTCCTGACTGCTAAACTAATGTTAAATCTCTGCAGAGGCTGGTGGCATCTCTTACATATTAGTGGCCAAGAGGGTAAGATGGAAGGGTCTTGTCATGGGATCTCGGTCTACACACTCACTGTGCTTTCCTTTAGGAACATATCCATTCTCATCTGCTGGTTCTTGGAGGAGAAGGGGAATCACATGCAAACCAACACATCTTTCTTCAAACTCTACCTGTTCCTAATTTTATGAGTACTGACCAAGCTACTCAAATGATCTGATCTTGGTTTCTCTCCAAAGCATAGAAAGAGTAATTCCTACCTTGTTATGTTGTTTTAATAGATCAGTGACAATGTGTAAGAAACATGTAACAAAAGATCTAACCCATTGTTATGGACTGCATGTTTGTGTGCCCTTCCCAAATTCATATGTTAAAACCCTGACCCCCAAAGGAATGGTATTAAGATGTGTGGCCTTTAAAAGAAAATTAGATTTAGATAAGCTCATGAAGATAGACCTCTGATGATGAAATTAGTATCCTTATAAGAAGAGAAAGAATTCAGTTTCTTCTGTCTCTCTTCTCTCTGCCTGTGAGAAAACACCAAGAAGATAGCTATCTGCAAACCAGGAAGCAGGTCCCCACTAAATGCCAGATCTGCTGGCACCTTGACCTTGGATTTCCCAGCTTCCAGAACTGTGATAAGTAAATATTTGTTGTTGAAAACACCCAGTCTATTTTACTTTTGTTATAGTAACCCAGACTGATTGAGACATGCGTAAATGGCAAGATATGTTTCTACTTCAACTTCATTTCTTTCCTCTCTTCTCACTAATATGCCAAACTACACTGAGCTTCTTGGTTCCTATTAAGGACCAAGATCTATTCTATCTTATTATTTTCAATATGTTGTTCCCTTGGCCTGGAACTCTTTTTCTTCTCAAACCCCTTGCAAGTCTCAGCCCAGATACCACTTTTTCAAAAAGTCTTTGCTGGCCTCCTTGATATTTCAGCTTCCCCAATTATATATGCCCATACCTCTCAAATCACATTTGACTTTAAGCCAGGAGATATCTGGTTCCATTCTTCCCTCATGCTTATGTCTGCTTCCTTTTGTTGCCATCTAAAGCCTCACAATCTCCCTTGCATCCTCTAGTTAGTTAGTTAGTTATTTTGTTTACTCTCCTGGTGACAAGTCTGACAACACTCACCACTTGCACCGAAAATGCCCTCTGTTCAAAGACATTGGCACTACAGTTGGTTTTTCACATTTGCAAAGGGCTGAGCAATTCATTCTAGATGGTCCTAGAAGGGTACTGCAGTTCAGCTTGCAGACTGTGAGAGGAAGAGTAATATCTTCATGAAGGTATGGTTGGGCTTTGGTGAATTATTATGGAAGGTCATAATCTGCTTATAGACTGGTGTCAGAAATGGTGAACCCGAACACCAAGGAACCCACCACCATCTGGAGTTGGATTCTGAAATGCAAAATTTTGGATCTGGAGGGAAGTGGATGTAGCCCACATAGAGTAGATTCTGGATGTGAATGATGCAGTCTTGTCAGGAGAAAGAAGAAGCCTTTGCCAACCCACGTATAAGGGATCAGGGTTGCCTTGGTCAGTCCAGCATGGGAACCTTAGTCAATCCACATTGATTGAGTGCCCATTTTGTTTTAGGTCCTGGGGCCATAGAGGGATGTGTAATGCAGTCAATGACCTCCAAGAGTACCATATGGAGTCAGAGACAGGAAGAGGAGGAGTGGTGCTGCCCCAGATCAGGTTTCCAAGAAGAGCCGAGCTGGAATGAGGCTAGACAAGTGGATACCAGGAGTGAGGCAGGACTGTATCAGGTGATGTCTTCACACCCTGATAATCATGATGATGAAGGTGATGGTGATGATGACAATGGTGATAGTAATGATGATAATGGTGACAATGACAGCAGTAGCTGCTAATCCTAATGAGCACTAATTATGTTCTACCTACTGTACTGAGTGTTTTACACATCAACACTTATTTGATACTCTTACTCTATAAGGAGGCACTAATATTAACCCCCATTTTACAGATGAATAAACTGAGGAACATAGAGGTTAAACAATTTGTTTATGGTTATCTATCTAGCAAGAGGCAAGACGAACATTTAAACCCAGCTCTGTTAGATTTCATCTCTGTTTCCTGTTGCTTCTTGTTTCCATATATACCCCCGAATGGCTCTCTCATCATCCATCATTGTTTATTCGTCAATTACTCAGTCACCAAATATTTATTGAGCATGTACTATGTGCCAAGCACTGTTCAAGTTCTCTGCCCTTCAGGAGCTTATATTTCTGTAGAGAGGGACAAAACACAATTAAACACACACATATAAAATACCTATAAAAGGTTACAGAGTCTAATAAGTGCCATAAAGAAAATTAAGCAGGGTTCTGTGATAAAGAACTGATTGAGGGGGACCATGGAGCCACCTTTATGAGAAGAGCTCAGGGGAACTCTGCAGTGGTGACATTTCCACTGAGACCCAAAGGGTATGAGGAGCCAGTCATGCAGGAAGCCTGTGGAAGGACATTCTCATTTTCCCATCTCTCTTTATTTTCTTTTGTGTCTCTGGAGGTAACCCGTGTGCCAGATTTTCATCAATGGTGCAGACTTTCAGGACATATTTGGGGTGGGCATTCTAAAATAGGTGGCTGGGTACACATACTTAGTGGAAACCCCTCCTATAAGTGCTCCTGAGAGTTACTCCCCGCTACTCCTTTTCTGCTCTTCTTGTAACTGAAGATGTATTACTCCTTGTTGTCTTGGTCACGTTTGGCTTCCTAACCCGTATCTAGATGGCTCCGTAGGGTGGCTGAACTCCAGGTCACTGGGGACCAATTATGAAGCTGTCCTCTTCCCTTATTCACTGCTGAGTGCAGCCATAAGCTGACGCAGAAAATCCTAAATCCAGTTAAGTGTTATTTGCTTGAAATATTTGAAAGAGCCAGCTTGGCCCATCTTCAAATATTTTGTTAGCTAATCAAAGCCAGATTGCGGTCAGAGGCCATATCTAAATTTATTAGGAAAATTAATAGACCGTTTAGATTTTATTGGAATTAAGCTAAAATACGATAAGCAGTCACACCAGCAGATAGTCATTAATTATTACGCTGACCTGCATGATGAGCTCATAATGAAATATTGACTTCTAGGTAAGTCATGAGGCCTTTGGACAAGCAGGACAAGCTCTAGAAAGATGTCCTCACTCCGTCTGCTTGAGGTTAATTAGATTGGACATAGTAGGAGAGGCGTTCAGTAAATATGCACCTTTTATATCCTTCAAACGGCATTTATTGTGCATCTACTGTGTGCTAGGCCTTAGGAACCTATCGAGTAGGCAGCCTGGGTTTGAATACTGCTTCCAGTACTTCATAGCTATGTGACTTTGGACATGTTACTTAACCTCTCTGAATCTCCATTTCCTCACCTGAAAAACTAGGATAAATATGACTACCAGGGTTGCTGTGAATAAGTCACTGAAATGATGTGTGTGATGTGCTCATTTAAGTCCCAGCACATAGATTTTGCTATGATTATGAATGTCCTTAGTAATATAAGTAACATATTTTCCCCTCACAGAGTTCTAACAACAAATTACGATATAGCAACTTTCCCAGCAGAGTTGATTTCTCTCTACTGTGAGCCACGTAAACATTAGCTAGGGTCAGAGAAGGCTTTGATGAAAAGGTGATATTTGAACTCAGTTTCAAAGGGCTTGTTTTTCAGGTGGACCAGAAAGGTATGGGACTTCCAGGTAGATGGCACAGCATAAGCAAAGGCATAGAGGTTTGAACAAACTGGCAATTTGTGGAACTTTAAGTAGTTTGGCACTATAGGACAGAGGCATCTCCATTAGGTTATTATTTGGGCAACAAAATTAGAAGCTGGGTAGTAAACTTCAGATCACGCACCTTTATGCTTTTCTGCATGAAATGTATATGTATCAAACGTTGCTTATGAAGATGACTGTTATATTTTGTTTTCTACTTTTGCTAGATGTTTTGTTTTGCCCAATAGAGGCAGAAGGAAAACTTTAAAGCATTACCAGAGTCAAAAGTCATGATTAGGGGTCTGAGCTGCTCCACTAGTATGGGCACTGGCTAAATGCCTTCAGGGTCACTTTGGGTGTGGCCTGGAGGTACAGACAAGCCTGGGTTCAAGTCCAGTTCTGCCCCTCATTTCCTATGAGATCTCCATGAGCCACTCTGAGCCCCAGAGTCTTCATCTGCAAAAGGGAGGTTTCTAAGAGCATCCCCATTGGGCTGTGGACAGGATCATTGAAAAAAATATCAATCAATCTATACATCTCTTTAGTGCATCTGCATATTCAACAAATGTTAGTTCCCAGAATATAATGTGGTAGGTTTAATTTTTTTAAATTAATTTAAAAAATAAGTGGGAATGTGTTGCTATATATGGGTGTTCCTTTTCATGTGCTAAATATATCTGTCCTCAGAAAACGAATATGTGTTTCTCCAAAGATATATATGCATGTTTCATTTCTCCTATTAAGTATATATGTTATACGTGTGTACATATGGTATATAAATATATAAATGTATATCCCACTTATTCACTGAGAGAAATAAATACAGAGAATAGATATAGGAAGCTGTAGAATAATCCAGATTGTTCCAGAAATAGTGGAAAATGTGCTGAGGACAAGAGGCCCAGATTAACTCCATAATGATAAGCTCCAATAAGTCCAATACTGTGTTGCTTAATTTTGGTTTAGCCAAGATAGCTAGGAGAGAGTTGATCATGGAGTTCATCCCAGTCCTCCTGGTTAACAGCGCCCATTACAATGGGAAGTGAGAGCAAACTGAGGCGAAGCGCTTGTAACTAGGACTTGATGGACATGGGTGGAGGGAGGGCGAGGCTGGGTCTTTGTAGATAGGCTTCCCCTTGCCTCTGCAATATGCCCTTGAGCCTTGGCTGGTTGAGAGTAGAGCAGGATTCTTGGCTGTACACTGGCAAGAGTAACAGAGACCAGATGAAATGGCCATCACTGAACAATGGCTTGCGGAATCAGGAGAGACAGTGGTGAAATGGGTGGCAGCCCATGTTCCAAGGCCTTATCTCAGAGTGACTTTGGGGGAAAAATACCAATTCTACTACTATTACTACTGGTTATTATTATTATCATCATCATTATTATTATTATCATTGCCGTCATTACAGAGAGGAGTGACTAGAATTTCTGTCCTCAGTGGAGGCCCCTCAGGAAGCCTGTACGGCCACCTGACAGGCCCAGCAAAGAGACTTACTGTCACTGTTGTTTGCTGACTGCTGCTGTGGCATCTCTGTCCCATGACAAAAGTACAGACAGGCCTCTCGGCTTAAATGGATGGGAGGGCAAGGGAGGGAAATTCCAGGGGAAAATGAATTATTGTTGAAAAGTACCTTCCACACGAGGACCAAAGGGATCTGGCCTTTTAGATTTGGTATGGACTCACTGGGAGCCGGTAAGAGGGAAGTTGAAGCATGTGAGTGACAGGCGGTGGGGGTATTCCACACCAGGAGCCATCTGATCACAGGACGGCCGATTCTGATGAAGGCACAAGTGAATTAAAAATGGTCCTGGTCCGGAGCACAGACAGAAGCAGGCCCCCAGGTTCCCGGGCGCATGTGTGACAGAAATGCAGTGGGGCATTTTAATTAGATCCTTTTACCAGAACTCCTGACCTTCTGTGTAACACATTAATGTATTTTACTAATTATAAATGCAATTAAAAAGTACTGAAATAAAATTAGGCTGATCTATCTAATTTACATTAAGCACTTTCAAATTATGCAGATTTTAAAGTCTCTCTCTCTCTCTGTCTCTTTTTTTCAATTTGGGTTTCAGGGTAAAATTGTCTGCATTAAAACAGCTGGAAAACAACCTTGTAGGAAAACAAATTTCTTTTCTGTGATTATTCTCAGTGTGTGAGTTAATTTTCCAGGCAGTAACATACTTCACTGGCATCGAGCAGTGACTCATAAAGCAGAAGACATATGCGTCTGGATCCAGACTCAGGAACAGGGTCCACGGGGGTACTGAGTGTGGTCTGGTTACTTTGGGGAATGAGGTTGAAAGGCTAACTAGGCAAAAAATAGTGACGAGATGGTTGCTAAACAGTTGAGATTTACCAAGAGTAAAAGGTAATGGCAGGCATAATGTGCAGTTGATAGAGATAGACCATCTGTTGATTTTATCCAACATCATAGGACTCCCCCACTACCCATGCTGACAGGCAGAGAGGGATCCAGGTGATGAAATTGCTGTCTAGTGTTATTAAGAATCAGGCCATTCAATTTTGCTGGCTCTGGAATTTACGTATGTAGAGCAGCTATATACTAGGTGGGGAAATGGAGCATTAAGGAGAGTGGATGGCTGCTCTGGATGCTCTCTCCCCAATGGTTGGCTATATGTACTTTTCTACAGGAGAGATAACCACCTTTCAGCCTGGGTCTGCTGGAGGCTGTATTCGCCACAGAGGAGACCTTGATGGGGTCTCTTTACAGATTAAATCTGATCTGCAGTTTCCCCAGAAGCAGAGGTGTAATAAGCTGTTCTCTGGAGTTGCATATAAGCTTCTTAAAACGTTCCCAGGATGGTGTAACTCCCCTTTGCTCAGTGCACTCAATTTTATTTGCAGCCCAAACTTTGCCCTTTAAGCTCCCCATCATAAGGAGGCCTACAATAATCCTCCAAATTGGAGATGTTGAGCTTGAGCAAGAAGATTTGGAAAGCCCTTTAACTCTTTTTTTTTTTCCTCTCCCTTTTCTTTTTGAGGCTAAAGGAATCTCTGCTTGCATTCAGGGGACCAATCTTGTAAACTGACACAGAAGCTGCAGTGGATGCTAGTGTTCCACCATCTTCCCACAAAGATGGTTACCTATAAGACACTGGGCAAGCATAGGGGACAGGGTTTCTTCTGCTCAGAGGTCTCCCTCGCTAGGGTAAAGTGATGCTTTGTCCCTCCATCTTCCAAGCCTCCATCACCATAAATTCATGCAGTAAATACTACTGCTGGAACTAAGTGTTAATTCATGAAGAGAAAGTGTTAAGATCTTTCTTTCCAGGGGGAGCTTGTCTGGACCCATGTGGATGATCAGATGCTAAATTGAAGCTAGACCCTGTGGGTTTCCTTTCTATGTGGACCCAAAGGCGGGAATCCATTGGATGGGAATAAACCCACAGATTCCCCCCACCCCCAACCACCACAACCAAAAATAAAACATCTGCGCTTTCATTTTCATTTTGCAATACCCCTGGCCAGCTTGGTATCAAGCAAAGCTCCCATTACCCTTTGACTCCAGGCTTGGTGTTTCTCTGATGAACACAGCTCTAAGGGATTCCTCGTCTTATTTTATGGTCATCTTTTTACTGACTTCTGGAGAGGTGTTGGAAGAGTGGCAGAGAAATAACAGGTGCTTGGGAAACAGAAGCCCTGGACTCCAATTCTGGCTACCTCCTCACCAGGTAGGGGGCCTTCAGCAAGTTATTTAATTTCCCCAGCCTCAGCTTCCTCACCTGTCTTTGAGAGCAATACTACTTTCTTTATACGTCTGCAGTAAGCTTTCCAATAATATCATGGATGTGAAGCACAGGCATGAATCCTGATATTCATTTTTTCATCCAACAAATTGTTGTGGAGGTTCTTCCTTGTGAAAGGCACTGCTCAGTCCACCCTTGGGTGTGTATGGTAGGCATTCATTAGGCACTTGATGCAATAGCTGAGCAAATTAAATGACATAATTCTACAAATAGTTATTCAACTCTTACTGTGTTTAGGGCACCATATTAGGTGCAGGGGGGATATGTCAAATTAAGTAGTATGTGTTATTTGCCCCCTTGTTTCCTTCTCCAGGACCTCATGCTTCACCATGATTATGTTGCTTTAGTTACCTGTTTTGAAACTTCAGAAAAGTGTCTTATTTCATCTCTTGGTGTTCTGCCTCTCCTCTTACAATTCCCATGAGTAACCAAACTTCCATGCTTTTGCATATGCTGTTTTCTCTGCCTGGAATGGTCTTGCTTGTCCCAGCTCATGCAACTCATGCCCTTCCCTATGTGTTAAGTTCCTATTCAGACTTCAAAACCCAGCTCTGAGATTTCCTCTGCAAGTCCTGTCCCCAGCATTGCAGGTGGTCTGCTGCTGTATTCACTCTTCCTGGGATCATATTATCCAAGTATGTATCTGTTTTTCTTTCTATACTGAGAGCTCCTTGAGGTCAAGAACCTGTGTCCAATTCATCATGACTACCATATTGTCTGGAATTGAGTAATTGTTCAATAAGCGCCAGTTGGATGGATGGATGGAGAAAGTCAGAGATTAAGAGAGACAGAGGCACACTTGTACATGGATGCATGGACAGATGGAATCAATACACAAGTGAATACATAAACTTGTTTAATGGTGGTAGTGATGGAGTCTTCATCTGTAATCCAGAAGGGCTTTAGTTAGTGTAACACCACAGCAGAACTATCCTGTTCACTGATAAGATTTGAACCCCAAGGACAACTTTGTAAGGAGTCTCCAGGTATTTCACAAGCAAACTGATCTGAGGAAAAATGAACATGTCACTGTGCTGTGGACTCTAAGTATGAATTACATTCTACCCAGACAAGGGGGAGCCCCTCCTTGTGTGCGGTGTCGCCCCCCTCCACCATGCTCCCCACTCCCTTCCCCTCCGTGTGCGCCATGATCGCCAAGTCCTAATGAACCATGCTGGCCTTTCAGCGTGCTGTGCCTGGACACCAGGGTTTTCTTCGCAGCTATGCTGCTGCTTCCCTTGCTTCGTGCCAAGCTCACCTCCCAGACAAACATACTTAGCAGGTGTTTTCCCCACATTAATAATCAGAATTGACACATTCTAAATGAAGGCCTCCTTGTTGTGCAGGGCAGCTCTGATGGCTATGTGAGGGAACTGATGGCCTCTGAGGGATGTTTTTGCCATTACCAGTGTTTCTATGACAGATTTTTAATAGTCCCACTAAAACGGCAGTGTATTGGAAAATTTTGTAGATGAAGTGCAAAGGGCTGCTGTGACTCAGGCTCTGGGGTGGAAAAATACAGTTTGGGAAACACTGAGCTCCTCAAATAATGGTGCTCTTAGAAGAAGCCAATCTGGTGTTGGGTGGGGCTGAAAGCTGGGGAGGGGTCCATTTAGCTAAGAGTCTTCGAGGAGACCTAGGTTACAGGTAGCACTAAGCGATGATTCATGTGGACAAAGTACAATGGAAGCCCTGGAATAAAGCCTAGATTCCAACACCAGATTAGAGAGAGTCAGACAGGATGGGTTCGTCCATCCATCCATTCATCATGCATTCATCCATCTAGCAAGCTCTTATTTACCTCCAACAAGTATAAATTAGACATCATAGGTCCAAAATTCTATGAACAATTTATGGCCTTGGGTTATTTATGCAGATTTGAGGCCTGAGCTTCAGTTTCCTCATCTCCCATATAAAGTTAATAATGCCTATGCTTTAGAACTGTGTTTGAGGTTTAGAGATCATATGGAAGTTACCTTCTATATGGGTCCCTGCCAGAAACAGATGACATATAGACATGTGAGATTTGAGGAGTTTTGTATAGGGATTGCTTATCAAAGAGCAGGCAGGGCTATGGGAAACAGAAGAGAGAAGATGCAGCATGCTGGGGCTAGCACCAGTGGGGAGCTGTTACCACCCCTGGGCCTCAAGGAGCTGGGAAAGGGGGAGTTGCCTGAACACAGAGGCTGTAGGAGAGGTTGCCTGACATGTGTTTGACCTTCATTAGAGGGTCAAGTCATTGCCGGCCCACATTCCAGCCAAACGGGAGTTAGGAGAAAAAACACTCTGATCTCCTGAGAGTGGAGAGTGGGGACAAATGAGAGCGGTCCATCCAGCACATATATCAGCACAACTGGATTCTCAGTGAGCTGATAAATGGTCATGACTATAGGTACAAGATGCTAACACTCCCATGGGTAAGGGGATGACTGGTATTATTAGTTGCATTTGACACTCAAGCCAAAGAAGATAGATGGTCCCCAGTCTTTCCTAGAAGATTTGCCACCCTCATCACCTCACATTCTCTTATTTCCTCTCATTCTTTATTGGCTATCAGTCCAAGGGAGGTCAACAGGTGGCAGGTCTGCTTTTGCTTTTCAAGGGTTAAAATCAGACCCTGAGAGTGAAACCCTAGCTATCCAGAGTTCATTGGGAAATCGGGTTCTTGCCAGGGATTGTAGTCAGTGGGAAAGATTGGATCTGAAAGCTAAACAAATCTGGTGAGGCCCCAGGATAAGCTTCTCTACTTAGTGAAGGTAGCTGCTGGATCACTGACGCTCTCTGCTCAGCTCAGTCCCCTGGGAGCTGACACATCAGGGACTCTTCTTACTTCTCAGCCCACTGATCCTCTGAAACGCTCTTTCTAAGCCTCTCAGAGCCACTTTCCCAAGCAGTTAGCCTCTCCCAGAGGAAAGGAAGGACGTCCCCAGGAAGAGATGGAAGAGCCTGACAGGAAAATGTCTTTGCAAGATTTGGGGGAGAAACTAATGTTGCCCTGACACCCCAAAAGCTGAGCGTGGCTGAGTTGTCAAAGTTAGGTGCCTAGCCATTGGTGTTAGATATCTGGGTTCAAATCCTGGCTCCTCCATTTATTCTCTTGGTGCTGAAGGCCTGATTACTTAATGGCTCAGAGCCTCCTTTTCTTCTGGTGAACTATGTAGTGTGTAGACCAGCCTCCACCAATGTTGTGGATGTTGGGACAATAGTTGCCACTCACTCCTTTCCCCTTATTGGGCCTCAGTTGCATATACTTTGGTCCTCATTTTTTATTTCCAACCACACAAGCTCCTTTCCTAGCATTTTCTTCACTATTTTGCAGTATTCTGGGGAGGCCACAGGGCCAAGACCCCTTGTGAGCTGACTCCATCCGAGGTCACCTCTAAGTTGCCTGGCTGAGAAAGATGGAGTTCAGTTTTTGAGCTAATTTCAGTTACTATTAAAATGGTCATTACTGAGCACATTTGCACAACCAGGAAATCAACTGGCTGCTTAGCTGTTTGCTAATAGGACTCCTTAGAGTCTCTATGTAACTTAATTGCGTAGATAACCACACTAGTGTACAAATATGGATGGAACAAAGTGTGTTGTCTAAACAGGGATCTCTCTGTACAAGGATGGATTCCAGAAATCCTGGCTCCTGATGGGAGAGAGGTTGGAAGAAGTTTGGAGTCTAGACCAACACTTCTCAAACTGGAATTGGTCCAGGAAGCACCTGGGGATTTTGTTACTGTGGTGCAGGCTGGTTTAGTGGGTCTGGGTAGGAACAGAGATGCTGCATTTCCAACAAGCTCCCAGGTGATGCTAATGTTGCTGGTCTGGGCCACACTCTGAGGAGCTAGAGCACTGAACATTTCTAGGAGTCACATCTGCCCAAGGTAACACATCATAAACCTTATTTATGAATACTATATCTATAATTTCCCCATCCTTCTCTTTCAGTATCCTCCATCCTCCTGGCTGTGGCTCCTGAATACCTATCAGGCTTGCTGGTTCTACATCTGTATCCTCACAGGGCGTTATGAGCAACACAGAGTTGTGTTCCCTCAAAATTCATATGTTGAAATCCTAGCCCCCAATACCTCAGAATGTGGCAATATTTGGAGATAGCATCCTTAAAGAGGTAATTATGTTGAAATGCACTCATTGGGGTGGCTTCTAATTCAATCCTAGAACTCTTAAATTATGCTACTCCTCCTTCTACATAATTAAACCTCAAGAGTGGGATCTCCATGAAATAAATCCAGGGTTCCATCCCCATTAGGACTGAGGCCTCCTCAGTCCTGTTTAGTACCGAGCCACTCCTGGCATCTCCCTTCTGAGTCACGGGTGTGTGTGCAAAATGCAGTGGCCACAACAGATCATGTTGCCCTCAACTGAGACTCTTCCCCCTTAAAAAGAACCAAACAAAAATCAAAGGTATAATTGACACCCATATAACTGCCTGTATTTCAAAAGTAAAATGTGATGAATGTTTACATTTGCTTATACCTGTAAAACCACATCACAAGACCATGAAAATATTCATCATTTCCCCAGGCTTTCCTGCTCCTTTATAATCTCTCATCCTACCCCTCTCTGTTCCCAACCTCCTTCAGCAACCATGGTTTGCATTTTCTAGAATTGGCTTGCATTTTCTAGAATTTTATATGTATGGAATTGTATGGCATATACTGTTTTAAAGCATTATTGAGATATAATTTGTTGGGAACTGCCCTGCCTGGTTTCAGAAGCTGTAACCTCCCCATGGCTAAGGCTGAGTGAGCGACCTTCCCACCATAACCCACTAAGGAGGCAAAGCTTATCTCCCTGGCTGGAGCGCTGCTTCTGCTCCTTTTTCTTCACCCTGCCTGGCCCCCAATGCTTGATTGGTTAGCCAATGACAGGTAAGATTCCCCAAGGGAGGATGACCTAAGACAGGCATGATCAGGTGGAGGCCTCAAGGAAGGACTTGGGGGGCTACAGCAAAAGGGGGTGATGGACCCTCGCCCTCGGCTATCCTGACATAGCTTGAGTCCTCATTCTGTCTTTGAAAAGTCTCATAATCTCTTGGCTGCCTTACTTCCCCTGCCTGATTTAAGCCTGAAACAATGCTGGTGGTGGGTGTAGCCCTGTGCTAGAAAGGGCGGGTTCCCTAGGGTGATCAGGCCTAAGAAAGAATATGCAAAATCCTGTGAAACCTGCTTTGTTTAGAATGTTCTCAATTAAATAAGGATCCAAGCAAGAAGTGAGTTTGTCCCTCAAAGTTTTATGGCTCTTTAGCTATCTGACCCTGCCTCAAAATGGGCCCTCAGAGTTCTTTGTACCTGATCTATTGTTTGATCCTTACTGCTTGATAATGATTAATGAGCCTGTATTCCTATGCAAAATGACCCAATAAAAGCCCATTGAGGAAGAGGCTCTTGGCCCTTCTCCTCTGAGAGATGGGCCACCTCTCCTCTCCAAGCAGATCAAGTCTTGGTAGACTTATTCTCATCTGTGGCGGACAGGGGGCTCTCTACGCAAAGCTCCCCTACAATAATTGACATACTATAATATTCATTTATTATTCGTGTAGGATACAATGATTTTTAGTTATGCAACCATCGCCCCAAACCAGTTTTCAGACTTCTTCATCCCCAACATATTTTATTTGCAGTCAATCCCCATTCCCCCAAACTCCAACTCCAGGTAACTCCTGAAGCTCCAGGAGACTACTGATCTGATTTCTATCTATGAATTGGCCTTCTCTGTACAGCTTATATAAATTGAGTAAAAAGTATGTTGGCTTTTGCACCTGCCTTTTCTCAATTAATGTAATGATTTTTCAGGTTCACCATGTTGTTGCAAGTAGCAGTATTTTCTTATTTTTATTGCTGAGTAGTGTTCGATCATTCTATATTTGTTTATTCATTCACCAACTGATAGACACTTGGTTTGTTTCCAAATGGTGCTGAACATTTGTGTACAAGTCCTTGTGTGGACAAATCTTTCTCTTGGGTAAATACCTGGAAGTGAAATGTCTGGATCACTTGTAGGTGAATGCTTAACTTTTTAAGAAACTGCCAAACTGTTTTCCAAAACAGTTGTACTGCTTACTTGTACTTTTTGAGCAGTCATGCATGGAAGTTCCAGTTCCTCACATCCTCACTGACACTTGGTATGACTAGTCTTTCTAATTTCAGACATTCTGATAGGTGTGTGGTGGTATTTCGTTGTAGGGTTTTGTTTTGTCTTATCTTGTTTGTTTCCCTGATGACTAATTATGTTGAGGACCACTATGGTGATATATGGTGGTATCTCATTGCAGGTTTTCTTTTTTAATTTCCCTAATAACTAATGATGTTGAGCATCTTTCACTGGGCTTGTCATTTGTATATTGCCTTTGGTGAAGTTTCTGTTCAAATCTTTGGCCAATTTTTCTTTGGGTTCTTTATTTTCTTATTATTGATATAGTTTATGGTGGTAAAATATGTATGATATAAAAGTTACCATTTTATTTTTTTAAGGTTTTATTTATTTATTTTTAGAGAGGGGAAGGGAGGGAGAAAGAGAGGGAGAGAAACATCAATGTGTGGTTGCCTCTCACGTGGCCCCCACTAGGGGCCTGGCCTTTCAACCCAGGCATGTGCCCTGACTGGGAATCGAACCTGCGACCCTTTGGTTCGCAGCCTGTGCTCAATCCACTGAGCTATGCCAGCCAGGGCTAAAAGTTACCATTTTAAAGCAGACAATTCAGTGGTATTAAATATACCTACAATGTGGTGCAGCCATTACTACTATGGTTCCAGAATTTTTCAAGACTCCAAACAGAAACTCTGTATGCATTAAGCAGTCACTGCCCATTTACTCCTTGTCCCAGCCAGCAGCATTAACCTGCTTTCTGTCTCTATGTGGTCTCTTCATACAGTGGAATATTATTTAGCCATTTAAAGGAATGAAATACTGACACATACTTCAGTGTAATAAATGAATCTTGAACACACTATGGTAAGTGAAAGAAGCCAGACACAAAAGGCCACATATTGCAAGACTCCACTTATATTAAATATTGGAACAGGCAAATCTTACTATTGAATTTTCAGTGTTCTTTATATAATATTGATCCTTTATCAGCTATGCAATTTGCAAATAATGACTCCATGTTGCAGAGATACAAAGTTATTTTGAGGATTAAATGATCTAATATATCAAGTACTTAGTATAGTGTCTGGCATAGACCAAGTGCTTAATATATGTTATTTATTACTGATATTTCATTGTTTACATTCAGTCTCATTGGGAATTTTATTCTGATCCTGAGCTTAGTACAAAGCCTTTTGTGTATAATTGAAGGCACCCACTGCTAGGTTGCATCCTGGAATTATGGTAGATGGAATTCCAGAATGGGAACATGGTAAGTTCTCCACTAATTTTTAAATGAAATGGCATGATAACAACAACAACAACAACAACAATAATAACAATAACAGCAACAACAATAATAATAATAACAATACATTTCAATCACTGACCTGTCTCCAAGTTAACTAACCTGTCATTATTTTTGCCTGAGGGCACATTTCTGGGTTTGTATCCTCCAGAGAGAATCTCTGCAGCCCCTCCTTAGTTGCTGGAACCTGCCTGTCAGGCCCTCACCCCTCTGGATCAGCTCTCAGGACTCTCCTTCTTCCTCAGCTTTAACTGAGATCTCTTTGGCACATTGTACACCCATTTCCTTGTATGCTATTCCTAATAGAGCAGAGAAAGGGGGATTTTACTCCCTACAAATCCCTTAATTCACACAAAGACTACTCCCTCACACCCTAAATCTCAGCTTCACCAGCCTTTTCTTCCTCTCTTCTCTATGCCATCAACAGCAGCAATCATAACAACATCCTAGGTCTGGTGCTAAGCATGTCACTTGTTTTAGTAAAAAAAATTTTATCAATGCCTATTTCATAGGTGAGGAAATTCAGGCCCATGGGTCATGTAATTTGCTCAAGGTCACCCAGGTAGTGAACAGCAGGATGTATGTGATGCCAAACCCACTGTCTCATTCATGAACAATGCTTAGTCCTTTTTACTTTGACTCCTGACCGACTTTCTGATGTCTTCATTGCACGTGGTCTCCCTTAAATCCCTTTCTGCTACTCCACCCCAGACTGGAGGACCCCGTGGTCAGCACCTGGCCTGGACCTCCAGCATACGGGAGTCTGGCCACTCCTCTGCTGTGAAGCACCAGACTAGGCGCAGCTTTTCTGATCAGAAACCAAAGGCAGCATGGCTCAGAAAAGAGCCTTGAAAATGGGCATTCAGTCAGTAATAGACCAAGAAGGGGTGCATATTCTGTTTGGACCCCACTCAGAAAGTCCATCTTCCTCTCTTGGGAGGAGGCTGAGAAGAACAAAGTGGACCCTGTTCCAGGAAAGAAACCACAGCAGTTTCCACAGAGGCAAAGAGAATCATTTTTCTTAGGTGTGTGAAGGTCCTCAAAGAGTGAGGTAATAGGTTTCTTTATTAAAAATTAATCTTCTTGTAAAACCATTGCAATACAATGCACTTTAATAAATCACCCCACGCTTCCGAACACATTTATTATCCCTTCTCAGGAACCGTGGAGCCCGAAGAAATTGGTGCTGCTGAGACCACTGATGCTGAGCTCAGTAATGAACTCGGATGGGGGCGGGGGAGGGGTTTTTGACTTGAAATCTGCCCGTGGCATGGATGTTGCACGGATATTACAGCTGGTTAATATCTATTAGGGTGAGTCTGATCTCACATATCCCAGGTGTATGGTTCTTGGTAGCTCTGGGTTGTGAAGGGCCCTGCAGGTGGGACTACAGTTCTTGCTATGGTGTTTTGGGTAACAGCCATATTTCTCTACTTTCTAAAAATGTCCATGTTTCTACACACCCCACCACTTACTGCTAGGGTTGCATGAGCCTCCTGGGTTGTGGGTGCCCTGGGAAGATGGGTAGTGTTCGGACTTGCAGACCAGCACCCACCATTGGCACTCCATAGCTGCTTAAGAATGCTCTTCATCATGCATCTCCTTTTTGTTTCCCTTGCTGTATGCATCCTTAGGCTTTGGTGAACAGGGATGTCAGAATTAGGTGGGGTCCTCTGGAACACCTTGACCCTATGATAACTGTTTCTCTCAGCTCTACTCCTACCTCATCCAGGAAAACCCCTGCCCCTGGCTTTCAGGTTCCCTGAATAATAAAACCCTCCAGGTACCTTTGAACTTTATTGGCTGAAGCAACACACAGTTTTCTCTGCAGAAGAAAAAAGACCAACTTCTTTCCTTTACCAGGTGGGTCCACTGGGTCCCCAAACCATGCCACCTGAGCCCCCAATCCTATGATCTCTCACAAATCATCTCCTTCATCACCTGTCTGAAGCTTTTTTCTCTATTATTTTTTTATCCCCAGATCCAGGCTAAGAAAGATGCCATTTCATTTTCTCTGTGTTGTTTTTTTCCTGTGAATCCAAAAAAAATTTTTTTTCTTCTTCCAGTCTCTCCCTTCCATATAAATAAACATTCTGGGCTGGAGATCCACCCACCTATCAGTAAATCCTACGAAAAAAGTGACTGAAAATTCCATTTAGGGTTCAGCTGAGGACACCCCTTTACTGTACTTCTTTCCTACTTTATAAACTGATCTGGGTCCTTTGTTAGAATGTGTGTGTGTGTGCATGTTGGAGTTAGGTGTTTCTATAAGCAGCTGTATTTCTGTTACTATAATTAAACAGGGGTGGAGAGCAGCTTGGGTCTTTGGGATCTGTGCCCTATCCCACCTCACATTTCTTTTTAAACTGAGCTTGCTGACAAGAAGATATGAATGGATAATGAACTGCTAACTGATATCCCATTCATGGCTGGAACATCAGGCATTTCGGTTTTGACAGTGCCTGGCACAGAGTAGGTAGGTAATGGGTAAATGTCTTTTCAGTGAGTAAGAGAGTGAAAAATTAATGGGAGAACAAGTGAGTGAGCCAAAAATCTTGCAGCTCAGGGTCGGAGAGAAGGTCCTGCTGGTATTTGACAGGATGGCAAGTCACCGAGCCTCTTAGAGAAGCCAGGCCAGAGAGGAGGGAAGGAGTTGGAGGGGGAGAGAGAGAGAGAGTGAGAGAGAGAGAGCGAGAGAGAGAGAGGAAGAAGAAGAACAAGAACAAGAACAAGAAGAACAAGAAGAACAAGAACAAGAACAACAAGAAGAGGAGGAGGAAGAAGAAAAAGAGAAAGGAAAGAAAGAAGGGGATCAAGATGGGGCTGGAGATGCAAGCAGGAGTCAGAGAGTGAGTGCTGTGGGCCCTATCAATTATCTTTGTCTTTATCATGAGAGCAGTGGGATCTTTGAAGGGTTTTAAGCAAGGGAGTGATGGATGAAGGTATTAACTAATCTTTATCATCACACAGATCAATAGTAGCAGCAAATCACTAGAATTGTCACCATTATTAGCATTATTGCTTGCTGAGCCAGGCTTTTGTGCTATGTGGTTTCCATACCTGACTCAGTGATGCTTTCAAGCAACCCATATTGTCATCATTGTGCATGTGTGGAAACTGAGGCTCTGAGAGAGGAAATAATGTGCCCCAGTTGAAGAGCTTGGGTTTCCTTGTAAGTTGTGCCCTGTAAGTGCTTGCATCATATGGCTCTGAAATTCCACATGAAAGCGAACACCAGTGGACCTTGGTTCCTGTTCTTGGGGGACCTATAAACAACACAGGAGCTCTGCCTCCTTCACTCAGTCAGCAGATTCCTTGAGCACCAATCACATGCCAGGCACTATGTTAGACACATCTTCTGAAACCCTCTGGATTAGAGACCACCAGAGTTCATTTCTAGAACAGTATTTCCATCTGCTACCTTTGGGGAAGGAGCAGAAGAATGAGGCAGGACTTTGTTTTCAAAGAGCTGTTGATGTGATGGGAAGAAGTCAGAGAGTCTTGACCATGGAGGACATCAGGGAACAGAAACCAACCTGTGATTTAGCAAAATAGCTGGGTGCTGTTTCTGTGCCAAATAAATCTTCCCTGAGTGTTGGGTCCCTGTATCCAACAGGCACATCCCTCATTATGTCTCACATGTACCTCACACTCATCAGGGCTTCCACAGGGACTCCTCCTCTCATGTTCCCAGTCTTAATAGCCCTCCATCCACCAAATTAATCACCCTCAACTTACCTCTCTCCCTCATTCCTACCATGCAATGGGTGAGAATGCACATTCTAGCTTTCCCTGTCTTAATTCCCTCTTCAGTCTCCCTTGCCTCTACTCTTTTTCTCCCCCTCCTCTTTTCTGCTTTTTATTCATCCACAGGCCCACCCTCCTGCCCTGCGATCCACCAAAGGCTTTTCTGCTTCTGGCCATGCTCTGCCTCTGCCCCAGAGTGACCTTTCAAAAGCACACCTCATCAGGCCACTTCTCTGCTGACATCTTACAGAGGCTTTGCTTTGCTGGAACACAGGATTCTCCCAAGCCTGTGGACCCCTGCCAGCCTTGTCTCCTGCTACTCACCCCTGTGAGCCTGGTGTTCCACTAAGGTGGCACTACCTGACATTGTATCAGAGTTGTGTCTCCCTGTCTTTGCACATACAGGTCCCTTTGCCTAGGATGCCCTTTCTGTCTGCCATGTCCGCTGGCAAAGCCCGTCCTTTAAGATTTGACTTTAGTCTCTCAAAAAAAAAAAAAAAAAAAAAAAAAAAATTGAGCACTTTCGTGCTAGATCTGGCCCTAGGCAAGCCCTGAGGCCACAGAAATGACTAATCAATGCTCTGCCATAAGGAGCTGACTCTCTTACCTCCTCATTTCATTCATGGCTCACCTCCATCAGAGAGGGTTGGCTTTCCTGTTTGCCTCTCCTGTTACATCCCACTCTATTGAAATAACTTGTATAGAAGCCTGTGTCTCCACTGGACTGAGAATCGCAGCACAGAGGGCTGGTATTCTCATCTGCAGTTTGCTCTCAAATTCAAGGGCTGGGCTTTGGCACCATGCCTGAGTTGTCACCTTTAACCTTTCTGCTGACTCTGTGCAGCAGGATTATCATTCCCATTTCACAGAGGAAGCTGCTGGCGCTCATGGGATTGAAACACTTGCCCGTGGTCAGTACTCATACCACAGCCTGACACCAAAGTTCGTTCTCTTAACCACCATGCACACTGCCTTTCTTAGTTTCTTTCTTTGTTTCTTCACTTTATGTGGAACTGGGTACATTGATGTTTGCTAAAGGAATCTTACTGTCTGTAGTATAAATAGAGATAGAGAGTCTGCACTCCTTTCTACAGGCAAAGTGGATGAGGCATCAGGGGAGCAAGTGGGGCAAGGAGGGACCATCCACCCCTAACTGGTGGTTGGACTGTGCTTGGGGTGGTCACCGTCCATCAGCATGAGAGCAGCAGCCCCATCTAATACACATGGCAAGCTTTTCCCATGGCTCCAGTTGTGTGCTTGCCAGTCAATTATCAGAGGGCACCTAAAAATGAGCTTTGTGAGGAGGAACATTTTCCCTGTGAAAAAGAGATGTAAAATCTTTCCTCTGAAGAGCATTGCAGCATCATCCAGCATCATTGCCTGGGACTCTAGCACACTTTTAGGTGAGACTATCTGTCTCCTGGCTCTCCCAGCCTCATGGGGTTTTAAGTGCATCAGATAGTTAAATGTGCCAGTCTACGTCCAGCCCTCTCTTTGACAGCAATTTCCTAATCAGAAGACCTTGATCCCAATTTCAGAGTGCTGCCCCCTCTCTGATGGACAGTTGTCCTAACCTGTGTCCCCAAAGTCCCATGTTGTTAATGTGGCCCGCTGTCACAGTACCCTCCTGTGAGCCCATTTTCCCTGGGAAAGGGCCTTGCTGACCCATCGCCCCCCAGGGACTGGTTCTCCCTTCCTTCCCTCTCCTGTAGACCCACTGCCCAGAGGTGCTCCACCAGGACCTCTGCAGCCTCCTGCCCCTGTCCATACTGCAGCCCACCCCCATCAGGACAAAGGAATAAAGCTCCCTGCAGCTGACTGCTATCCTTCCCTGCTTATCTGGCTGAAGAGATAACATGGAGCCACTTCAGAAGCTGGAGCTCAAGGTCACGGCCAGTCTGGACACTGTCCACCCCAGCTTGGGAGGGGGCACGGGTTCTCCTTCATTCTCTTGGCCTCATTGCTGCCAGACCACTCTGCCCTCCCAGTCAGTCCCAGTTCAACCCAACAGACATGGGAGGTGGGGTGGCAGGGAGGACACAGTATAATAAATCTGTTAAGAGTATGCTCTCTGAAACCAGATGCCCAGGCTAGAATTTCTGGCTCTACCTCTTATTATCTGAGAAACCATGGGCAAGTGACTTAGCCTTTTTGTCCCCAGTTCTTTCATCTATAAAATGTGCCTCCAAGTAGCTTTCTCATCACAAAATTATGAGGCTTCAGTGGAAGGCATTGAAGCACTTGGAACCATATCTGGCACAGAGGAAGGGTCCAAAAAAGAATATTGGTGACTCTACCATATCATTTTCATTATTATGACTACCAGTGAAGCCCACAGTGCACCAGGCTCAGAGCTCCACCCCTCCCACTCATTAACCCTGGGAACCCCAGTGGCCCTCCATGCCTGCCTCCCTGACTCACCGTGGGTCTGGGAGGGCAGGCAATCCGGGCACAGATAGGGCCATGAGATGCCTGGGCTCTGAGCAGATAAATGTCTACTCATTTTATTCTTATCCAGTCACATGAGACCTGGCACTGAGTAGGCACTTTATAACTATGCTGGGAGTGAGTTGAGGTCTTGCTGATGTGAACTGATAAATACATGGTTGACTACCAGGTGGTAAGTATGTGAAGTAGGAGGCAGCTTTTTGCCTTCAAAAGACTAACCAGCTCTCAGTCACATGCAGTGTGACATAGCATTGAAGTGCGCTGTCAGAGGCAACAGCAGGTCTTGTTTGAGGAGAGCCTCGTGCGTGTCAGGCACCATCTCCGTGGGAGAGGAGTTGAGGTCTGGCTGCCAGACTCTGGCTTTGAATACAGGTTCTGCCATTAACTAGTTGTGGAGATTTGGGCGTGTTGCCTGGGAGTAGGAAATGCTCACATCCATGTTAAAGAATAAGAAGTCAAGGTTCAAGTGAGTGAATTCATTTTCTCAGGGTCATGGGGTTGGGAGGAGGGAGCTCCAGAGTCTAAACCATTATTTCCTGTGATTTCCAAGGATTAGGGACAGGCCTGCTGGATGAATGGGGACTGTGGAGAAGGAAGGAGTCAGGGGCTGCTTCCCTTTCCTGGTCCCCAAGCATGTCGTTCTCGCTGGCATGGAGATTTTCTGTCTCCCTCCTTGACAGGGAGAGCAAGCGCCAGCCAATGTCCCAGAGTCTGGGGCAGAAGGCCATCTGGCGTCTCCATTTGTCTCAGAGAAGCCAGGGCACATTCCCAGAGCCCCACGAAGGCTCCCTCTGTGCAGGGGTGACTTCAGGCTGGTCAGTGGCTTTCTGGGGTGATTGACATATGCAATTTCTCTCCTCCTGTCTGGCCGAGGTGTGAAGGGAAAATTGGATGTTGCTGAATAATTGAAAATGAAAATCCCTTCAAATTGATTCCTATGAAAACAAAATTGAGTTCCACAATTAGGCACCCTGCTTCTGCAGGGCATCTGAGGCCTCTGTGTTCCCAGGCTGTGGGCTTACACGTGGCTTTTCACAGACTCCCTGCACACTTGGAACCCAGAGGCTCCAGAGGTGTGCAGAGGGAAGCTGCACAGTGGGTGGCATACAAGCCCAGAGAATTGCTCACAAGGGACCCTTGGGGCCTCCCATCCCCAGTTCCTGGGTTTCTTGGGTGGGCTAGGAGAGTTCTCCTTTTTTGTACTTCTCTGGGGTATACCAGTGGCATAACTACATGCTCTGTCCTGGCTTATGTGCTAAAGGGACTTGGAACTGGGCTCTGTCCCTCTGCTTTTCTCACTGGGAGAGTCAATCTCTTGCTTTCACTCCGTTGCACTCAGCATCATTGCACTTTCCAGTCCACGGTCTGGGGTGTTTTCCAATGAACTTAGATTCCTGGAACATACTTGGTTTGTTATCTGGAGTTTGTGGATGGAATTCAACATGTCCATGAACCTGGATGGAAAAAATATATATCATCATCTCCTTTTTAGTGCATTTTTTTGTAGAAAAAAAACACATAACATGAAATTTACCATTTTAACTAAAAGAAAGTGTACAATTCAGGGGCATTAAGTGCTTTCACAGTGCTGTGCAACCTGCATCACTGTCTAGTTTCAGAACTTTTTCATCACCCCACACGGAAACCCTGTATTCATTAAGCCTGTTCCTCCCCACTCCTTCTTCCCCCTGAGCTTTTTACCTAGCTGTGCCTGAAATTTACTATGCCCCTCAACTGTGAATTTCAAAACAAACCACAATAGCATTAGCAGTACCTGTGACTCTATCACTGATTGAAATCTCAGATATTTTCATACCACCTTACATTGTTACAAGTATCTTGAAAGTCCTTTATGTTGAGTGTTGGCAGACCTTCTCTGTAGAGGATCAGATAGAAATATTTTTCGGGGTTGTGACCCAAATTGTCTCAAGTTTTCGTCTGTGCTGTTTAGCATGAATGCAGACAGACACAAGTGGAGGTAGCTGTATTTCAGTAAAACTTTATTTACAAACACAAGTGGTGGGCCAGACTTGACCTGTGGGCCATAGTGTGCTGGCCTCTACTTTATGCTCATGTCTACTTCAAACTACTTTACCACCATTGGGAATTGTTATTTAATGTGTCAATTAAAAAGCACACACATTGCTCTGTTACAAATTTTTGATATCTGAATTTTAACATAAATTCCCTTTATCATTCTATGTATGCTATTTATGCATTTACAAATGATATTCTGAGAAATAGTATTTAGGTTTCACCTGACTTCTGACACAAACAAGCTAAGAAGACCCAAACCCTTGACTAAACCATCTAGGCAATGCTAGAATATCTTTGCAATGTTTTGGAAAATGGCTTCTAGCGTCTCCTTGCACACCTCCAATGACAGAGTGCCCATTACTTCCCAGAGAAGCTTCTTTCTTTGAAGGGGAAGCTCTGACTCTGACAATATTCTTTTTCCTGTCAAGTCCACATCTGTCTCTTTTTAGCATACTGGTCCCATTTTCTACCCCTTTAAAGCTATATATAAATGCATAAATAAAACTTTTATTTCATTTCTACACAATACTTGAAGGCAGTGCTCCAAATCCCCCCCCAAATCCCCCTCTTAATTAGGAGTCAGAAAGCTTTTCCTGAAAAGGGCCAGATAGAAACTATTTTAAGCTTTCTGGTCATACTACTCAACTCTTCTGTAGTGTGAAAGCAGCCATAGACACTGTGCAAAAATGGTATGGCTGTGTTCCAGCTAAAGTTCAGTTGCCCACCTCTGCTATATGTCCAAACCTCCTAAGTTCTGAGTCCTCTCACTGTGGTAGTTGTCTTCCTCTGAATGCACACTAATGTGTCAGGTGCTTCTTTCTCCCACTCATCCATTCACATTTCCATCCATTCATTCACCCATCCATTCATCTGTCATATATACATATGAGTTATTTAGCTCAAATGTAAATCATTTATAATTATTAATCATGGTAAGATCTGCAAAGAAAATAGACAAAGTATTAAAAAATAATGGTGGGCAGGGTAACTAGTTAGATAGTAAGGTCGGGTCACTAGTCTAAGAAAGTGACACTGTAGCAGAGAAATAAAGAAAACATGCAGCCACATAAAGGGTGAGTGTGGATCATTTCAACAGAGGGTACATTTGGAGGGGTTCAGGGCAAGGAAGGGTGTAGCCTGCCTGTAGGCTGAAGTGAGAAACAGGTGTCTGGGTCTATTAGCTATGTACTGCTATGTAATAAATTACCCCAACATTTAGTGACTCAAACAACAATCTTTTTATTACACAGTTTTCTTGAGTCAGAAATCCAGCTGCAGCTTAGCTGGAGCCTCTGTTTCAGGGTGTTTCAAGGTGTGTCACCTGGGGCTGTAGTCATCTGAAGGCTCAGCTGAGGAAGGATGTGCTATCAAGTTTTCTTACTTTTGCTGTCTTCTATCCATCAGAAGCAAGTCACCAGGTTGGGCTCAGTCAAGGAGAGGGCCTGCAGAAAGGCATGCATGCCAGGGAGAAGGTCTCACAGGGGACCATCTTGGAAGCTGCCTACCACACTAGAGTGCAGAAGGCATGGGGAGAGTGAGGCAGGGATGCATCTTGCAGAGGCTTCTAGGATGCAGCCAGGACTCAGAGACTGTCCTTAACACCACAGGAAGCTCTGGAAGGGTTTTAAGCCAGCAGTCACGTGATGAGCTATGTGTTTTGAGAGATAGTTTTGACTGCTGTGTGGAGAATGGGTTGAAGGGGCAAAGAGACAAGTGAGGGAAGCCAGTGAGAGGCTGCTGAGGTGTGACTCGGACCAGGGTGGTGGCAGGAGGGAGGAGAGATATCAGTCATGTTTTGGAGATAGAGCCTGGAACATGTCCTGAGGAAATGCAGTTGAGGACTCAGTGGTCCTTGCTGCCTCTAGCCCTCTGCCTCCCTTCAGTAGCACCCCTGCCCACGCCATCTCCCTAGGCTGCCGTGGGCTGTGTAGATCTGCAGCCCATAAGCCGGGCATTGACGCGAGAGAACAAAGACATCGCTAATGCTGTAAATCCTGGATCTAATTTATTTGTTATTTCCACTCATTTGAAATGCACCTGTTACCCCCAAGGCCTTTGAATGCTATCAACAACAACCACAGAATCAAAGAGAAATTGGAACCATTTGGAAAAACCCTCAGTTGTTCAAAGGAGAAACAAACAGAAAAAAAGTTGTTTTATTTTTTGTTCTTTAGATAACTTATTGGCATAGATGGCCAGGCTCAGGGAAGACCACTGCCAGGAGCAGGATCCCAAGATGTTTGATTTTCCTTTCCTCTTGATTCCTATTGGTTCCTTTGCTCAGTATATTCAGATGACCCTGATGATTCTTTGCAGGGTTTTTTAAAACATCAAACTGCCACTATCCTTCAGGCTAGGATTGTCCAGCATCCATATCTGCAAAACCCATTTGCGAAATGTCCCCGATATGGTGGCAGCTCACGCTCTGCTACCGCCTGGCTAACTGAATGGGTCAGAGACCATTTGCTCAGTGGTTGGGTAGAGTTGGGAAAACCACATTATCCACAATCCGTGTCAAGCCTCACTATGCATTTTATGATGATGTTGGAGGTGGATATCATTTCAGCCCTGCCAAGGCGGTCCAGTGGTCTAACAGGCACTCAGAAGCATAAAAGAATCATTGAATTTCCAATTATTTGCTCTTCCTTATTTTTTCTATAAAAATGAATGACTCAGTGAAAGTGCAGTGTCTATCAGAGAATGGCAGCTGGAGGAAAGAGGGCTCTATGGGGCCAGGATTGTGGGGGCTCGGCTAGGTCTGCATGACCCTCAGGAGGGTGGGAGCTGGGTCCCTGTGGGAGTGGTAGCTTCCAGCTCTGTTCAGATGGGTGACAGTGGGCCTCATCTGGGCGGTGGGGTGAGACTCCTGGGAAGATGACAGAGAGCAGCTAGGATGATCTCTGAACTTAAGTCAGGTCACACTGATGCCTTCTCTGTGTGTCCTCATCCATAGAATGACATCTGCATCCCCTCCACAGCTGCGACGTGCTCATCTGTTTTTGCTGTCACCTGTCTTCTGCCATCCCCATGGCTGTAACAACACTGACCCTTTTCTCTCAATGACCTCAGGTCACTGCTATTCCCTCTGCCCCCAGTGCGTAGGATAACAGGCTGCTTCTGGGCGGTCAGGCCCCTCTCACATGCCACCTCCTCAACTAGACCAGCCCATCTAAATGAGGCTCTCACCTATCACTCTGTCATGCCCCCCAACTTTGTTTCATTGTCGCCCTCGTCACTGTCTAAAATCATCTAGCTCATGCATTGTTGGCTAGTTGAACATGTTCTCCTTACCCATATGGTACAAACATCTACAATACTTCATGTCACATTGTAGCTGCTCACTAAATATTTAGAAAAAGAAATGAATTTTTAATAAAAATGAATGTAAAAGATCCTACAGGTCAGGAACTCAGTCTTGTTAACCCCATATTCTACTGCCCAAAATAGAGTCTAGGACATGGTAAGCTCTCAAAAGCTATGTCAAGTATCTTAATTCTAGAGGGAAGGCATGTCCATTTGGTTGAAGAAAGACACCAACCACCAACAGGCCATGGTCCAGGACCCAACATTGAGGAGGCAGGACCCAGATAAGGGCACAGGGCAGAACTGGGCTCTGGAAGAGAAATGGAACTAGGTAGGCAGGAAGCCAGATCACCTGAGTCAGATATAACCTGAGAAGCCTAAGGGAGGTTGAAGCTCAGTGGGGACAGGGAAGCTCAGATCCTGCCCCAGCCCCTCCCAAAACAGGGGCAAAGGCAGTGAACTAGATCCTGCCCCCAGCAAGTTCTAAACTGCATTGGCTAATGGACTGAGGATGAATCCCTAGAGGGAAGACAGAGCTAGGCAGGGGCATGCTATTCTGTCACTTTCTAGCTGTGTGACCTTTGGCTATTTTTCATGGCATCTCTGTGCCTTAGTTTTCTTAATGTAAAATGGAGATGAGCAATAGTCCAGTTTTTGGAGCTATTTCAAGGATTAGACAGTATGCTGTGTACGGAATGCTTTGCTCACAGCCCAGCACACAGTGCTTGGCAGTGTGCAATACATGTTAGCAATCATTATTATTTTTCTGATTGTGACGGTCATTCTTTCTTATTGATGTGCCTCTGCATGAACCTGTGCACCCATGAGGGCAGGTGTACATTCATGGGGCATTGTCTTCAAACCTATCAAATGTCCAGTGCCTTCTTAGTTAGGGCATCATGGACTCAGCAGAGGGAGAAAGCTGGGTGTTGAGCCTTAGACAGAAAGAGGAGGTGCTCCAGAAACTGGCTTCCTGTGGACTGTGGCTTTCTGGGACTACTGTACAAAGGGGTGTACCTCTGAGGGTACACACAAGACTTGCTGCAAAAGATAGGCCTAAAAGTCCCTCAGAGGTCATCTTAGTCATCCCTCTGCTGGAAAAATCTGACATCCAAGAAAGATTTTCCAATGGTGCTTCTATCCCTTTTGGGCCACAGATGTGTGTGAGAATCTGGCAAGAGCTAATGACCCCCCACCCCAAACCTATAAGCATAATTTTACTTTCAGTTTCACTGTGTCCAGAAGTCAAGTGTAGGGGGCTAGTGAGGGTCCGAGTAAGAATCCCATTTAGAGTTTTAGTCATTAACAAGTCTCACTGCCTTCCTTTGCCAAGTCACCATGTGAAGAATAAAAGGAAGGTGAAACTCATCATGATTTCCTGATTCAGCACATATATATATATTAATAAGAAATTTGCATATTCTGGACTTCTGGCCAAGATGGAGGCATAGGTGGACACACTGTGCCTCCTCTCACAACCAAAATTAAGAACAACAAAGCTTTAGAAGTGAGAAAACAACCAGAACTGATAGAAAATTGAACTGTATGGAACTCCAACAACCATTCATCCAAACCAGTAAGAGGGGCAGAGTCACGGCAGGAAAAAGTGGAGGTGTGGACCCGGGCACGCAGGCAGCAGCGGCTGGCAGACCCTAGGCATGCAGGCAGTGGCTAGTGAACCCCGGGCACCGGGTGGCAACTGTGCAGACCCAGTGAGGCCACACAAGGCGGCTGGCTGACCAGGTGGTCCCACATTCATGTGCAGATAATCCAGGTGAAGGGGAAGTGGCAGAAGGGACTGGAATCTGAGAGAGAGGAGAGCAAGTGCCATTGTTCTCTCTTGGACCCTGCCCCACATACAGTGTCACAACCCAGCAACTGGGCTGCCCTGCCATGGGGAACACCTAAGACTCCACCCCTCACTACATAACAGCCTCCACCAGACCCCCCCAAAAAAAACAAAAACCCAAAATGGCTCAAACGGGAGAACAAATCAAAGCCTCAGCCAATTCACCTAAGTGATGAAAGAGATAGCCAACCTATCAGATGCACAGTTCAAAGTCCTGGTGATCAGGATGCTCACAGAATTGGTTGAATTTTCTCACAAATTAGATGAAAAAATTAAGGCTACAATAAGTGAAATGAAGGAAAACGCACAGGGAACCAATAGAGATGGGAGGAAAACTGGGACTCAAATCAATGGAGTGGACCAGAAGGAAGAAACAAACAACCAAACAGAAAACGAGGAAGAAACAAGAATTCAAAAAAATGAGGAGAGGCTTAGGAACCTCCAGGACATCTTTAAACATCCCAACATCCGAATTATAGGGGTCCCAGAAGGGGAAGAAGAAGAGCAACAAGTGGAAAACTTATTTGAACAAATAATAAATGAGAACTTCCCCAGTCTGGCAAAGGAAATAGACTACCAGGACGTCCAGGAAGCTCAGAGAGTCCCAAAGAGGTTGGACCCAAGGAGGAACACACCAAGGCACATCATAATTACATTACCCAAGATTCAAATGAAGGAGAGAATTCTAGAAGCAGCAAGGGATAAGGGCACAGTCACCTACAAAGGAGTTCCCATCAGACTGTCAGCTGATTTCTCCAAAGAGACCTAACAGGCAAGAAGGGGCTGGAAAGAAGTATTTGAAATCTTGAAAGGCAGGGACCTACATCCAAGATTGCTCTATCCAGCAAAGCTTGCATTTAGAATGGAAGGGCAGATAAAGTGCTTCTCAGATAAGGTCAAGTTGAAGGAGTTCATCATCACCAAGCCCTTATTATATGAAATGTTAAAGGGACTTAGCTAAGAAAAAGAAGATAAAAAAATATGACAGTAAAAAGACAGCAAGCTCACAGTTATTAACAACCACAGCTAAAACAAAAACAAACTAAGCCAACAACTAGAACAGGAACAGAACCACAGAAATGGAGATCATATGGAGGGTTAGCAACAGGGGAGTGGGAGGAGGAGAGGGGGGAAAAGGTACAGAGAATAAGTAGCATAGATGGTAGGTAGAAAATAGACACAGAAGGGCGAAAATAGTGTGGGAAATGTAGAAGCTAAAGAACTTATGACACATGGACATGAACTAAGGGGTAAATGTGGGTGGGAGAGGGTTTGCAGGGTGGAGGGGAGTGATGGGGGAGAAATGGGACAACTGTAATAGCATAATCAATAAAATATAAAAAAAGAAATTTGCAGAATGTTAAAAGTAAAGGAGGCAGCCCACTTGCATTATTTCATTATAAAGATAACTTAGCTGATACAATGTTTCCTATTAAGACACTCTTAGAGGATTTTTTTTTAAATTGAAAGATAAAGGTTATTTGTGATGAGTAAATCAAGAACTGACATGTGTGTTGGTCCTTCAGATGTTTTATGTTGGCAAAAGCTCTCTGTCTCTGTCTCTGTGTCTGTTTCTCTCTGTCTTTGTCTCTCTCTCTCTCTCTCTCTCTCTCTCTCTCTCTCTCTCTCTCTGAGAGGTAGGTGGGGGAAGAGAAAGATAAGAGGGATATTTTGTTTCTTTTGTTTTCATCTTTGTTATCCTTTCTTCAGCCCAGCCTCTGTCCAAATTATTATATATTATAATTTTGTGAAGATTACTGTCTTTTATGTATTTACCCATGCATATGCTACTCTCCCTCTCCAACCCTGTGTGAAGGATGGGCATTTTGTGGCACGTGTTTGAAGCTCCTTTTCTGAAACTTCATTGACCTACCCATCCTGCAAATACATGTAACATGGGAACATGAAGGACCAAGCATCCCTAGGGCAGGGGTCCAACATCCAGGTCATGAACCAGTGCCAGTTTGGGTCTGTAATTATGGAACCTGGATGCACAGTAGGAGGTAAGCTTGAATGTAACACACTTAAATCATCCCGTGGAATTGTCTTTCATGAAACCAGCCCCTAGTGCTGGAAGGTTGGGGACCACTGCCTTAGGGGACAGGAAGTGTGTCCTCCCCAGATTGGGTACTTGACCTAGGCCTGACTGACCTAAAGACATGACAGCTGAGCTGAGCACAGAATGGGTGTGTGAGACTGAGACAGCACAACCTGGGTAGGGAGTCCAGGCAGGGGCCGGAGTCCAAGGCTGTGGGTGGAGGCAGAGCAGGGCACACCAGGACACCCACACGCAGCTTTGTGGAAGCTGTATAGGCATCGATCAGCTTTGTAGGAAATGGTATGATGCATCTTGTTCTGATTAACTCTGACGAGGAGGCTTGAGGAAGCTTAGCAGAGAAAAGGGGATCTATGCACCTTGATCCAAACACTGCCAGATTGGTGTTAAAAACTTGGCCTATTTACCCTGGCTGGTGTGGCTTAGTAGATTGAGTGCCAGCCTGGGAACCAAAGGGTAGATTCCCAGGGGCACATACCTGGGTTGCAGGCCAGGTGCCCTGGTGAGGGGTGCTCAAGGGGCAACCACACATCGATGTTTCGCTCCCTCTCTTCCTCCCTCCTTTCCCCTCTCTAAAAATAGTAAGTTAAAAAATCTTTAAAAAACTTTAAAAAACAATCTTGGACTATTTGTTTAAAAGAGTTTAGATTCCTGTCTCCACCCTTGGATCTACTGAATTTGTATCTTCAGAGACCAGGCCCAGGAATCTGTGTTCTTAACAATCACCCCAGGGGATTCTGAGGCAGGTGGCCCTTTGAGAAATGGTGCATGAGATGATCCCCAAGGACCCTTATTTCTCAAGGTCTTATGAGGAAGACTCTCATCTGCAACCCCCGTGAAAATCTGTTTCCTGTCTCATCCATTTTAGTTCTTGATTAAACTCAATCTGGCAAGTTGTTATATCTGATTACTTATTCATCTCCTGAGTCTTTTTGTGGGGGACAGTTGACAACAAGTTCCTTGAGGAGCCAGGCCTATAGCCTCCTGTCCTCCCATGGCACAGTCCCAGGAGAGACACCTGACCTGGCCTCTCCATGCCTGTTTGGATGGAGGGGGGCACAGTGACACCTGGGAAGGACAAGGGACATTAGCAGGGCTGAGGCTGCTTGGAGGAAGGCTCTGGGCTTCAAGTTGAGAACTCAGATTAGTCCCTACCAGAAGTTAGAGTGTGAGCTAATTTAGCAAATTGTAGCTTGCAGCAGATGTTTAATTAGTCGTGAGACTGTGAGATGACTGAAGCCTGAGGAGTGGGACAGCAGCTCTGTCTGCCTCTGCTGTCGCTGCCGCCAACATGGCGGGCATGGGCTCTGCAGGTGGGGGCAAGGCTGGTGCAGGAGAGCCAGGCCAGAGGCAAGAAATGCAGGGGAGGGGTTTTGAGGTAGGGGAGGCCCAGGTAGATGATGGGGAACTGAGAAGCTCAGTATGTGGGGACAGGGAGCCACTGAGACCCTTTGTACAAATGGCCAGGCTATTCTGAGGCAGTTTTTCTCTGTACTCATCCAAGAGACTTACTTCAACTTGTCCCAGATTAAGTTGTTCATCCTAACTGCTGGGTATTCTTCCTCTTTCGTGCTCTCTATTTCGGGGGAGGGAACCATGATCTATCCTGTTCCTTAGGACCATTCTTTATACTTTCTAATTCGTCCCCCCTCCGCATCCAATTCTCCCTTTTAAACACAACTCAAACATGCTTCTCCATCTCTTGAAGCCAGGATTTCTCGACCTTGGTTGACATTTGGGTCTGGGTAATCCTTTGTTGTGTGGGCCATCCTGTGCGTTGCAGGATGTTTAGCTATGCCCCTGGCCTCTACCACTACATGCCAATAGCATTGAACCCCAAGTTGTGGCAACCTGAAATGTCTCAGGCATGGCCAAATATCACCCGGGGCAAAAGCACCTGGTTGAGAACATGGCTCTGAATGAGCCTGGGCAATCTTTTTCTCTGCAAGGATTTTTTCCTCCAGCTTTCTGACTTGTCTCCTGTCTCTGACTCCAGCCTTGCTTCCCCAATGCAACCTTCAAAGGGATGCATCCCTAATAGAAGTGGATCACGCAGTGCTCTCAACTGCAATCCTCCAGTGGCCTTGGGCCCCTGCAGGAGGATCCATTTCACCTAACATGATTTGAGGTCTGTCACTCTGAGAGCCCTGTCTTCACTTCTGACCTCATCATCTACCACTGTCCCTTCCACCTACCCTGCTCCAGCCACACTGGACTCCTATCATCTTCCTGACTTCCCCTCCCCATCTCCACTTCTCCTCCCACAGAGCTCTCACGATCTTTATATTCCAGGCCTACCCGACTGTTGTCAGGTCTTTAACACACACACACACACACACACACAGCTTCCTTGGCCTGAAACACCCTCCAGGTTGTAGCCCTAAGGGGCCTGGAATAACACAAGTTAAGATGAGGGTTTGTCCTCCTGGCAGAATACTTAGTGATCTTATTGTCTATGTGGTTCGATCTTTTGTCCCTATCCAAATCTGGTCAGAGACAGCATTCTCAGAAATTACACAAACCTCGGCATCCCAATGACTGCCATCCCCACCCCAGCATCTCCCTGTTCCCACCAGCTACCATCCACACCCTTCTGTTGGGGAAGAAAAAAGTAGGGAAATGCCCTTTTTTGAAAGCTGGATGGCACCAGCCTCCTCCTCTGTCCTGGGAGCTTCCTGGTCCTCATTAGAGAAAAAGGTGGCAGAATTGGAGTGTTCTGGGTCTACTTCCATTCCTGGTTTAATTTCAGGGCTTCAGGTGATTTCAAATGCAGCTATTCCTTCACTCATTGTTTCTATAATGACAGCTTTCCCAACCAGACCTCTATTGGAGCAGGGTAGGCCATGCTTATCTTATTGATCACTGCCTCCCTGGTATTTCCCATGGTGCCTGATACGACATATGTTTCCAATACATACCCTGAATGGACTGGTGTAAGGGATCCTGCAGGAGGCAGAGGAGAGCTCTTCGGGAAGGCTAGCTCATATTTCTGCTTCAGAAGCAGGCAACATAGTTCCAGCATCCAAAATATCTGGACTCTGTTTCTGGGGCTGGTTCTTATTATGTGACATTGGCCAGGTCACCTTTTTCTCCTCAGGGTCTGTGTTTCCTTATCTGGGAAATGGGAGCTTGGATCGGTGAATTTCTACATTCCTCTGAGCTCTAATATTGGCGAGTGCTAAGTCATGAAGCAGGTGCCCCAAAATCTGCCTCAAAGAACAGAAATCATCATTGTAGTTCACATTGACTAAGCAACTTGTGCAGACTACCTCAAAGAACTCTCACACCAGCCCTGTGAAGTAACTGTCTTATTATTCCCATTTCACAGATGAGGAAAAGGAAACCCAGAGTAGTCAGTCTCCTCATGATAAGTTAGAGAAGTGTGTTCCTCAACCGGGAAAATTTGCATCCCAAAGAACATTTGACAATATCTGGAAACATTTATGGTCTTACAACTTAGAGTGGGGAGCTGTCCTGGCATCTGGCAGTAGAGGCCAGGGATATTGACCAACATTCTCTAATGCCCAGGAGAGTCCCCACAGTAAGGAATTATCTGGTCCGATGTCAATAGTGCCAAGATTGAAAAACCTCGATTTAGAACTAGACTCAACTTACACTCAAATTAGCCAATTCCAGAGCCCATTCTCTGTACTGCTACCTTTCAACTCACTCAGGCTCCTTATAAATTTCTCCTGCTCAATACTTATGAGGGAAAAAAGTCTTAACCGAAATCACAGAAAATCAGAACCAGAAATCAAATGTCTCTAACTAAGAGGGAACTAAGAGGGAACTAAGAGTTTTATCAAGGACCCACTTTCTGTCAAAGGCCATTTTCTTGGTTTATGGACATTCAGCCCCTTTCCTTCCCCAGACATTAAGTGTCCTGTTGGGAGTATCTGTTCCTGACTCACCAGATGAAGGTTTCATATAAATCTCCCCAATACAACTCAGAAAATACTTATCAAGGACTGTATCAACTAGAGTGTTCTAGGCTGCAAGCAACACACCTGGCCAACAGAGGCTCATTAATACAGCACTATCTCATTCAACAAAGAGACTGGAGTCAGGTGGTTTCAGCAGTACCTCAACAGCAACGAAAATCCAAAATTTGCTTTACAATTTTCTTCACCACCCTCAGCACAGGTATTTTCATTCTCATGCTCATGATCTCATCATCACAAGATGGCTGTCACAGCTCCGGGCATTGTGAGCTCCCACCATATTTCAAGGCAGGAAGTGGATGAATGGAAGCTTTTTGTTTTTCAGGGTTTTTTTAATCTGAATAATTACTTTATGAAAAGATGTCCTCATTGGCAGTCCTACTCTTGAAGCTCATTGTCTAGAATCCATCTTGTAGTAACCCATAGGGGCAATCAAGACTGGCAAATTAAGGGAGACAAGGGAGAGGTGGTTGGGAATGTCTACTGGCTAAACATCCAACAGTGTCTGCAACAATCACCTGCCAGGTGCCAGAGACTGTGCTAGACCCTGAGAATAGTGTCCACTGACTCGTGGTCCATTGCTTTAGTTCATCTAATATGTAACTCAGTTACACTGCCCCTCCTCTACTTCCTCACATCAAAAGTCAGCAATGAGTCACTGTATTTTAGAAAGTGACCTAGGCACTATGTCATAAGCCAGGTGGCAAATGTAGGACACTTTTCTGGCATCTCAGTCCCAGCCTCCTTTCCCTTCCCCACTTCCCTGCATCTCTGTCCTTACTTGAACCAGAGGCAGCACATCTGCGTAGCAGTGAATCAGAACACTCTCCTAAAGAGTCTGGAAGAACAAAGCAGCTCCCAGAGAGGCCGCCCACTCTCCCTGGTGTCAGTTGATCCCAGATAATGCTCTGCTCTGCTGGCTGGAAAGCCATCTTGCACTAACTGGTCTGAGGGTGACCTGGCATTGCATCTCCTCTCTCCTGCATCTTCGGAACACCTGGAAGACAGCTCTCCCTGTGTCATCATAGTTTTTACATAAACACAGAGCTCTAGAAGAAAAGGCTTGGACGGAGCAAGGGCTACTGTGGTGAGAATCTGGGCTCACATATGTGAGGGGATGTCAAAGGGATGAGGACGTGGGTTAGGTAGAAGTGGGGCCAATGGTCAAAGCTACCTGGAGGTGTGTGTGGGCTCCAGCATGGACCAGGTCATCTACCTGGGGAGGTAGTGAGTTCCCCATCACAGGAAACATAATGGAAGAACCTAGAGAAGCACCTCTTAGGGATGCTCTGGGGGTGAGTCTGGGCTGTCCGAGACCTTTCTGTGTTTGCTGTCCGAGACCTAAATCAGTGTCATGCCTCTCTGGTTTCTAATCTCCTGGCCTCTTCCAAGGTCCTTGGCCAATGTAGGGAAGTGAGCTTCCTGCCCCTGGGAGTGCTGCCTATGCTGGTCACTGCTTTTCAAGGATGCCATGTAGAGCACCTCACTGGTAGGGGAGGCATATTGAGAGTGTGTTCTGAGTCAGAGGCACTTAACGGAGAGGGAAGAAAGCAGAAGGCTCCGTGCATGTAGGATGGACAGTCTGCACACCTTACCTTCTCCCTCTTCCTCCAGGTGTCACCCTGGGGGCTGATCTGGTGCTATGAGTGCTAAGGTCAAGTAAGCACACCCTCTACTATTCCCCAGCCCAGAATCTCTCATTTGCCAGACATGACAGCCCTGAAGGGCTGCTAAACCCAATCACACTCTGCAGGTTAGTCAAGATTCATTGTTCACTCCCAGGTCGGGGAGGGTGCTGGGATGAGAATGTGTTAGACTGGTGGCTTGGCATCATCCTTCTCTGTGACCTCTGGTGAGTGGTCTGGAATAATTATGCCTCCGAACATGTCCATGTCCTGAGAACCTATGAATGTTACCTTACATGGCAGAAGGGACTTTGCAGATGTGATTAAGCTAAAGATGTTGAGATAGAGCAGTATCCTGGATTATCCAGGTGAAACCAATGTAATTGTAAGGGTCCTTATAAAGGGAAGGTGGGAGGAGTCAGAGGAGGGGTACATTGATGTTGGGAGCTGAGACTGGAGTAATTCACTTCAAAGATAGAGGAAGGGGCCACAAGCTGGGGGATGTAGATGATAGCTTCTAGAAGCTGGAAAAGGCATGGAAAAGGTTTCTTCCCTAGAGACCCCAGAATGAGCACAGCTCTATTGACACCTTGATGTTAGTTCAGCGAGACTGATTTTGGACTTCTGAACTCCAGAGCTCTAAAAACTAAATTTGCATTGTTTTAAGCCACTGAGTTTGTGGTAATTAATGTGTACAACAACAAAAGGAAACTAAAGACTGTGGTTAGACCAGAGCTCAGCAAACTTTGTTTTGGGCCAACTAATAAATATTTTAGGCTTTTAGAGCCTCACAACTCTGGCAGCTACTCAACTCTGCCCTTGTGACATGAAAATTGTCACAGAGAATATGCGAATGAATAGGTGTGTCTGTGTTCCAATAAAACTTTATTTATAAACACAGACATTGGTTGGAGTTTGCTGGCCCCTGGGTTAGAGGATAGGGCCCTCATAATAACTATGGTGGATAATGACATGGTTGAGTGATTTCTAAGCATTGTATCCAGAACTTTACATTCCCACTTAACCATCCCAAGCACTATATACAGTAGGTACCATTATACTAGCAATGTAGTTTATGGATAAAGAAATGGAGGCATGAGGAGGTGATGTAATTTGCTTAGATTCAACAGTTAAGAAGGAACAGAGCTCAGATTTAAACCCACAGAGCTGGATCTTGAGGCTGTCCTCTGAACCATAGTGCTGTGTTGCCACTCAAGTAACTTCAGGTACTGAATAATCCACCCATCTACCTTCTTCCTCTCTCCATGGTATCCATTTCCAGAGAGTGAGGAAGGATCTGACAGAATGATTTCCTCACCTGGTCTGTCCCACAAAATGTTCCCGAATGTAGGGAACAAAAAAGCAGGGTACCCAGTTAGCATTTGAAATGCAGATAAACAACAAAATATTTGTTCAGCACAAATATGTTCTATACTGTTTGGGGGACATACTTACAGGGTTTTTTTTGTTTTTTTTTTTAAACCTTGTGGTTATTGTTAATCTAATAATCAGAAATAAGTGGGTGTTCTGTATTTCATCTGGCAGCTGAAGTCCCCAGCCTTGTGAGCTTCGGGGGTTTGACTCCCCGCCCACCAGTGGAATAGGTCTGATGCAGCCCAGTTGTCATTCACCCAGCATCAAGAACTTCCTCCTATGCACAGACTAAAAGAAGTAGAAATAGATACTCATATGTCTGCTTTACAAGATGCCACTGCATTCTTTCCCTTGTCTGTCTCCACTAAAAGGCAAGAGACTCGGGTCTGATGTGAAATAAAGCACCACTAACGTCTTTTCTCTGGCAAGCCTGCAGGTGCTGTCATCTCCAGAATCACACCTGGACACCATCCTCCTCTCCCTCTCCATGTGCTGGTGAATCTCTTCCCTGAACCATGGACCTCCTGTGTCAGGTTCCTGGGGAGCACTCCCAGAGTGAAGAGAAAGGGAGCTGCCAAAATCAAGTGTGGACCTGTTAGAGGGAATCCTGTATAAAGGCACCCCAACCCTGTTAACTGCAGCTGTTCCCAGCACTGAGAGAATGGTGATGATTTTCCTGGTGAGATTCAGGCGATCGTCACATGAGAAGTAGTTAAGCAATAATTTAATATTGTTATTCTGCCCTGAGCTGGTGTGAGCTGCTTCTGGAAGGAGGGTTGGGGGGAATTTTGTTCTCTCTGTGGGAAATCACAAAGCCCTTCGATTTGACTTTCATTTAAACCCCTGAAGGTTTGGTTGTAGGTGTTCGTTCACTTGTTCATTCATTCATGCATTCACAAATACTTATTAAGAACCTCCTACATGCTGGGCACTATTTAATTTCACTTCTTAAATGCTTGTTGCAGGTGTACATTCATTTATCTATTTTGTCATTCATTTATTAAGCAAGAATTTTTCAAGCCGAGTGCATGGCCAGCTCCGTGTTAGGTGCCAGGAATATTTAAAGATAGGAGTTAAGGAGGCTCATTCTTTTCTTTCAAAGAATCTATTGCTTGGTGAGGAAATGGACATCTAGGCAAGTAATAAAAACGCAATGGGCTTGTCTTATAAGAACATGGTTGGATTTCATTTGTTGAGCATCTACTGTGTAATAGTCACTTTAGCCACATTATTACATATTATTATTTTTTTAAATCCTCACCCAAAGATGTTTATTGATTTTAGAGAGAGAGAGGAAGGGAGAGAGAGAGGAACTCGGATTGGTTGCCTCCCATATGTTCCCTGACCAGGTATCAAACCCACAATCTAGGTATGTGCCCTGAGTGAGAATCAAACCCCTCATCTTTTGGTGTATGAGATGATGCTCCAACCAACTGAGCCACTTGGCCAGGGCCCACATTTTTATTTTTAACACATTATACCCAAACCATTCCTTGAAGCAAGGTAGCCATTAGCATCCCTGATGTGCAGATGAGAAAAGTGAGGTCCTGAGAGGTGAAAAACCTTGCTCCAAGCTATGCAGCTATAAGGAACAGAGCTAAGATTCAAACCTGGGGCTGTCCTCTGCCCTGGAAATCCTTAGCTCCCGCTGCTCCCTCAGGCACAGGCATGGGAGAAAAATGCATTGGGAGCGTGTAGAAGCAAGCAAGGCACTCTGATAAGGGTGTCTGCTGTGGGTTCTGGAGGCTGAATTTAAGCATCTTCAGAGAAGATTGGGTTTCCTTTCCGAGGAAGGCAAATCTTGAAAGAATGAGGTGTCTGAACACCGAGGGAGGTGAGTGAGGAACATTGGAGGGCACAGTTTCTGGGCTGCCAAGGTGACCGAGGGTTGCTTTGTCCTGGGGCAACAAAGCCAAGAGTATCTGTGGCTCTTCCTAAGAGGAGGGTCTAGCATTTTAGAGAATCAGGAAATCCTGCCCTCAGCCACTCTGAAACCTTCAGTGTACACAAAGGACAGTTACCATTAGTGTTAAAGTTTTCCATCCACCTTACCCTGAAATCTCAAACTTGGAACCTCCGCCCACACATCAGTTCAGAATTGCTAGTGTGAAAGGATGCATGTTGCATTTTAAAATCTGGTTGGTGTGGCTGATTATATATGCTGTTTTAAAGAGCCCTGGAATAGAGTTCCCCATCCCACAAGAGTCTAGGCTGGTCCCCAAAGTAATTGGAACTCTATTATTGATAAAGGCTGTAGGCTGAGTGAGAGCAGCGGCATCCATCTTCCTCCCTGACACTGGATTACTCCGCACAACCCCTCTGTTCACCTTCGGCAGGCGTGCAACTCCGGCGGCACAGGCTCCTTCGTTAACCCGCAACTTCAAAATGTGCTGTGTCTGCGGGAACAAGAAGCGGAGAAAATTAGCATTGCGTTGGTTTTGGAATATTTGTCCTGAATTAAAAAAGGCGGACTTTGGTTCTCTTGTCCTTTCTCTGCTGTCTTGGAAATTGGATTAGTCATTCTTAAACATTTTGAAGTGGAATAAAAAGAGGGAGAAGATTCCAAGGGCACATTGCGGCTTTGATCTTAACAAAGCCGTCATTGTCGGAAGCTGACACAAAGACAGTTTGCGTTACACATTGAGATCCTGGTAATTAGGGCCTTGTAATGACCCGTTCCGAAAAGAAACAGCTCTGTTCCTTATTTGCCATTAAGAACACCGAGAGTTTATTTGCAGAGAATTGGGCTTAATTCAATTAGCAGGAATTGTGAGGCATTCACAACACAAGGTATATTAGCCCAGCACTTCATTTGTAATGAGACCCAAAAAACATTTAGGGAAAGAAAAGCTAATTATCCAAGATTTTTCTTTTTTTCTGTAACATGGAGGGTTTAGTCCAAATTTCAGAGGCCTGCATTCCCAAATCCCCTAAGCTTTAATTAAGGATTAACAGAGCAGCAGGATGTGGAGAGGGACAGGAAAGCTTTGCCCCAGAGTCATTGCCAAGGGGTATTATTAATAACTTCCACGCTGAGACAGCACTTCACAGTTTACAAAGCGTTTCCACAACCATTATCTGCTTTGAATACTCATTTCCTTCTACTTTTGGGCCAATTCCCTGGCACTGGGACGGGTTCTCCCCTCTATGTTGAGTTTCATCTCTTGGTTTGTGGGTTGGAGTAAGTCCTTGGCCAGCCCGACCATTCCCTCTGAGGTGCACCCCAGACAGCAGCAGGTGTGGATTCAGCTCTCCCCTCAACCATCATCCAGGTTTTATAACCTTGAGCAAGTTGATGAACTTCTTCAAACTTCATCTGGGTTTTCTTTTCACCTACATCTATAATGTGCTGTCCAACTTGATAGCCACTGCCACATGGGGCTATCTAAATGTAAGTTCATTAAAATTAAATTAAAAATCCAGTTCCCCGGAGGCACTAGGCATGTTTCAAGTGTTCAGTAGCAACTTGAGGACAGCACAGATGCAGAGCATTCCCATCATCACGGAGAGTTCCTTGGACATTGCTGGGTGACATGGGAGATGCCATTCTCTTTGAGGGTAATGCGAGAACATAGTGAGAAAGTGCACAGACGCATATGGCTGATGGAAGATGCTCAGTAATAGCACCTGTGATGAGGGAGAGGAGAAGGGGGGAAAAGTAGAAGGGGCACCCCCATACTCAGCTCCCTTTTTCTTTCCATTCTTGACACAATGGGAAAGGATAATGGGGGAAGAGGTATGGAAGGGAAGGAATCTACTGTTAAGCATGTTTAACAGAACATGCTTATATATCTTTGTATTATAGTTCAAATATTTATTTACAGCCCACCATCTCATATATCTCTCACAATAACCCAGTGAGGAAGATTTTCTCATTGACAGGTAGAGGGGGAAATGAAGGCTTAGGCAGGTGACATGGTGTGCCCGAGGTTGCAGAGCCAGTGAACCCTGGAGCCAGGGCATCCCCTGTTCTAAAGACCAGCAGGACTCCTCCTCTCCATCACTTTTAGCCGTCTCCATCCGCACAGAGTTCCTGGTGGTTCTTATTAATTTAAGGACTGGGCCCCAGTGCTCCAGGTGGCCAGGGATGTTCCACCTCACGGTCCTTGTGCAGTGGGTGGATGTGAAGAGCCACCTGGACCCTGAAAGTGCTCCGGCTTCTAGTCACCTGCTTCACTGGCAACTAGGGATTTCCTCAGAGCAGCTGTGGAAAGGGCACGCTTTTGCAAACAGCCCAGTTGTACACACAAACTACATTATTAGCTGATAAATCAATTAGTACATTCAGGCCCCGGCCGCACAGAGCAGCCCAGACAGATGGCCGTCAGTCTGTCTCATCCCCTTAGCCAGCACCTGTAGATCCCAAGAAAAGAAGAGACAACAGCCTCCAGGAGAGCGTTAGCCCTGGGAGACCCCTGGAATAGCGAATCTCCAAATGGCTGTGCAAGGGTCAACTTGTTCTCTGAAAGTCACTTGAGGAATGAAATTTAATTTCATGGCTGGCTTGGGGAACCTGGTTGGAGTGCGAAACACATGACGTTCAGTTGGGAAACACATTAGTGTCATCTTGGCAAAGATGCTGCCATTGGGAGAAGGGGGAGGAAGGGCCCTTGACTGGGACCTGACAGGACCTGGATCCCTCTTCCTGCTCTGCAGCTAAGTCACTGCATGGCTACAGGTGAGCCATGTAACCTGCTGTGCCTCAGTTTCCTTACTTGTGAAAAAAAATATTGAAAAGCTCTCCAAAGAGAAGCTGCTTGCCCTGTAGAATTAAAATGCATGCACGGATATTACAGGAGAAAGATCCATTTCTAGATTATGGGAGCTCCAGTATGGACACTGGTGGGCGTTTCAGGGTCTCGCCAAAGGCTGACACATCATTCTAGGTATTACAGTGCTGCCTAAAAGCTGGGGGGACAATGTGAGTATGGGCTGAATGATGTTTGTTCATTCCTTGGCTCGTTCTGTCTAGATTCTTTCTGTGAAGCTGGTTGGAGCTCAGATGCTGAACTACAGGCCTTCCAATCCTACAGCAAGCCTTCCAGCTGTAGGACCCAGGGCCAATCTTCCCTCACCCCATTCCCTTGTCCCATCCACAGAGATGGCAACCATCTCTCAGGGTTGTCAGGGGGCCAATGAAATCAAGACCTATAGAGTGCTCCGTTCAGATTAAACACTCAAACTAGGTTAGCCATTAGTATTGCCAACCAAGTGCCTGTGATTGTCCATGTGTTGGGCTGTCCTCTGGGGGTGTAGGACTAAGTAAGGCATTATCTGGTCTGTGAGGAGTTTGCAGCCTAGTGCAGTGGCTGTGACATTTTCTGGGACCAGGAAACCTTTTGAGAATTGGATAAAGTGGATCTTCTCCCCAGAAACACACACACACACACACACACACACACACACACACACACACACAATTCTGGGCCTGGAACCACCAAAAGCTCATTAATTTCTGGTTTTCAGGACTAGTTTAGGGACTGTGGATAAACCAGTGTTTGTGCCCTGTGCAACATGGTACAAAATAGACAGATTTAAAAAAATCTATTGTCACAGGCCAACATTGGTTGCTGTTGGAGATGGGAGTGAGGGTGGAGAAGCTTCTGGGGCAGGTGATGCTGGATGACAGTGGAAGCAGTGCTTCACTAGAATAAATCAGGGTGGGGGCAGAGCAGGGGCTCCAGGCAGGAGAGACCACAATGTGCAAGGCGAGGGCAGCAGGAAATTCTCATAAGAACATTAGTGTCCTCAGTCTCCAGCAGGAAGAAGAGGTCAGGGTCCATCACAGTCCGCTAGGGTCAAACAGAAGGCAAATGACATTTATCTCCTATTTCCAAACTTCAGCCTCGTGCACAGAGAAGGTTCCTGACTTTAAGCATAATGCAGTGTCCTGATTTTAGGGGTTACATGGATCTTAGAAATGGCAGTAACCAGGGTCCCTGGGTGGCTGACCCCAACAGGAGACATGAGACTCCAAGTCCTGTGAGAATCTTGTTGACCTAGAGCCAAGTCAGTGCACAGCACCTCTTACTCGGCCAAATCACTGACCCCAGTTTTCTCCACCAACATCCATTATCTTCCGTTGACTCTCTGGAAGTGGACACCGAGGCAAGGCTTTAAACACATGTGGCTTATTTGGGAGTTGGTCTGGGAAGCAGTCGGGGAAGGGAAAAGTTGAGACAAGGTGGTGAGGAGACCAGTGCAGGTGTGTTAAGGAGAAAGTCACCGTGTGGGCAACTGGGTCCCAATCCCAACTGGAGCTGTGATGGTGCTCCTGCAGGCGTATCTCAGAGCTGTGTCGCCCAGGGGCACGGTGCCTCGTGTGTGGAGGGACACTTCTGGGACATCAGTGCTGACACCATGTAGTCAGAGAAAGCTGGCAAGACAGATGGGTGCTGCTGTGTGATCGTGGTGTAGGAAGGGTGAGGGGACACTTGTGAGATACCCATGCATTCTTTTGTGGTCTTCTATAGAAAATCACTTCCAGGGGCCCATTTCTGCCAGAAAGGCATCCTGAGTCCACACTCCCAGGCCCATCTCAGTGGCCACAGCCCCTTGATTTCCATCTCTTGTCATTCTTAAGGCTTGTTTTCTCTTGGCCCTGGAAGAGTCATCACCACTAGTCCTGTCTGGAAGGCCAATGTGGGGGGCGGGGTACAGGGCAGGCCCCCGTTCTTGTAGCCTCAGGAGGCTTTTCTTGTGCATCCAGCCCCCTCCTCCCTTGGAGTCAGCAGCTAGCGTGCATTCTGATGACTTTATTAGCATCTCCCCACATGCAGCCTCCCCGCAGCTCTTGTGTGGCCTGTGTGTCCACCCTCTCCTCCTGTGGCTTTGGAATGCGGAGTGGCACTGTCATTCACTCCCAAGAAGTAAACACGGAGGCTTTCACTTTCCCTCAAAGTGTTTCCTGCTCCTCCCAGTGTAGCTCAGCAGGATCCTGCTCCTAACTCACAGAATGTTGTCTGTAGGATTTCTTTGCCTCTGCACATCGTCTGCTCACAGATGTTTGTCCTTTGGCTTGTTTCTTTTTCTAATTAATTTTTGATTAAGTTTTGAAACACCTTCTGTCCCCACCAGTTCCCGCCACCCCAGGTAATCCTATTTACTCTGAACTCAGGTGGGGGATGGGCTCTCAAGGGCTCTGCAGCCTCAGTGGCAAGGAGGAGGATGAGGACTTTCAACTTACTGGTTAAGTGGTCACATCCCTCTTGGCCAGACAAGAGAGGATGATGCTTGGACTAAGTGTGAGGGATGGAGGAAAGACAAAGAATCTGTGATCTCTCTTAAAGGGACTGGGTGGAGTGAAGAAAAAGGAAGAGTTGGGCATGAAAATTACCTGCCAGACAGAAAATGGTGTCGATACTGTGTGCATTAGCACACACAAGAGTACACCCTCTCTCACACTCACTCTCATGTCCTTTGAACCAGTAACTCCATTCCCCCATTCTTTGGCATTATGTAGAGAAAGAAGAAAAAAGGAATGAACAAACAAATACTGGTTGCTGGTACCATGTGTTCTAAGTGCCATTTGGGTTCTTTAGCAAAGTGGCAGCAGTGGTGGCAAAGGTGGAAGTAATACAAACAGTAATACTAATGCATAATGACAGCAGGCAACACTTACTGCATCTTTACTTGGCACCAAGAACTGTCCTAAATGCTTTATGTGCTTCACCATGTTTCCTCCTTAAAGAACCCTATATGGTCATCATTTAGCAGATAAGGAAACTAAGGCACAGAGAGGTTGAGCAACTTGCCACAGCTCACACAGATGGCAAGGGGCAGGGCTGAGGTTGAACCTCAGCAAAGAAAGGACTGTAACAGCTAAGGGGCTGCCTGTGTTTCTTTCCACCTATGGCTGATGGTAAAGGAAGAAGGGAACATGGTTTGGAGTCAGGCCAACCTGAATTTACATCCCCACCTTGACTCTTAATTGCAATGTTGTCCTAGAAAGTTCTCTAACCTATCTAGGTAAGTCCAATGCCTGACCTTTCTTGTCTTCACCCACCATCTTCCAAGGTCCCCAAACCAGACGTGAGTTCAGACTTGAGCCATCGGGCAGGTAGATACCCAGCACATCATGAGAGAGAAGGTGACAAAAGATCTTTTCAGGGGCTGGTACAGCAGGTATGCATCCTGGTTGGAAGATGATATTGGGTGTATCCCCTGAACCAAGCCGAGCTGTGGCCGCATGAAACCTCCCCGTATCTGTCCATTCCAGATTTCCTATGCAGAGTGCATGCCAGCCCACCTCTCCCTTTCCCAGTCCTTCTTCACCCCTCCTTTTTGCACACTTTGCTTGTAGACCTACCCTTGGGAATAAGCCCCATAACAATAGACTGTTGTTCCAGATCTGTTATGATGATAAGTCTCCTGATAGTTATTATTGTGATTTTAAAATGTGTTCCACACCAGGCAAGAGGGATATCGGGGCCCATTTAGACCAGTTCTATAGAATATTGCCTAACTAGAAATGAGCTGTTGTCCAGGGCACACAGTGGGTGCTTTGCCTTTAACCTTCAAATGCCAGCTTTGGAGGTGCCCACCCAGTCCATTCATTTTACCTACAGATCTTTCTTTCCCCAGGTCTCCCCCCCAGGCCTCCCTCCTCCTTAATTTTCCTCTGTGTATTTTTGGAGGCACTCCCCACTCAGCCAGGGATGTCCTAAAACCTGCCAGCCCTGCCAAAGAAGATGAAATACTCAGGAGTCACCAAGCAGGACAAGGTAATAAGAAAAGCAAGTGGTCAACAGCAGGTCCAGCCCAGCTGTAGCAATTACCCAGTCTCTCCTCCATTTCGAGATCTGCAGTGAGGAGAGCAAAACAGTCACCTCAGAACATAAGTTATGTCATCCCTGTGCCATCAGAGGTCCTGAGCATTCCTTATGCTGTCTTTTTCATTTGGGCTCTGTGTGTCCTTTTAAAAAGAGTCATTGAACCCTGACTGGTGTAGCTCAATGGACTGAGCATAGGCTGTGAACCAAAGGGTTGACAGTTTGATTCCCAGGCAGGGCATTTGCCTGGGTTGTGGGCCAGGTCCCCAGTACAGAGTGCTGAGAGGCAACCACACACTGATATCTCTCTCTCTCTCTTTCTTCTTCTCTTTCCCTCTCTAAAAATGAATAAATAAAAATCTTAAAAAAAAAAGAAAAGAAAAAAAAAAGAGTCGTTGAACATGTGCGTTCAGAGGTGACAGGGAGACCACAAGCTTGGGGTAGGTACCATGTGCGGGTGTTTTAAAGGAACTACCTGTCGCTGGGGAGAGTGGGGAGTCAGGAGGCAGGGTGATTACCCGGGTGTGGCGAGTTAGTGACTACATCCACACTGCGTTTGGAGAGCAGGGCTCTCCAGCCAGATGCACCTGAATTCAGATCCCATTCCACCACTTACTAGCCGGACCATTTGGGCTAATATCTTCACATCTCTGACCAACTGTTTTTAAAGTTGAGGGCAATAAGAATTTATACCTTAGAACTTCCGGCCAAGATGGAGGCATAGGTGGACACACTGTGCCTCCTCTCACAACCAAAATTAAGGACAACAAATATTTAGAAACAAGAAAACAACCAGAACTTATAGAAAATTGAACTGTATGGAAGTCCAACAACCATTCATCCAGACTGGTAAGGGGGCGGAGTCGAGGCAGGAGAAAGTCAAGGTGCGGACCTGGAACGCAAGCAGCAGCGGCTGGCAGTTCCCAGGTGCACGGGCGGTGGCTGGTGGTCCCCGGGCCCACAGGCAGCAGCTGGCGGACCCCGGGCACAGGGGAGCAACTGTGCAGAACCAGGGAGGCCACACAAGGCGGCTGGCTGACCAGGTGGTCCCACATTCGCACACGCAGAAGGTCCAGGCAGAGGGGAAGTGGTGGAAGGGACTGAATCCAGGAGAGAGCGGAGCAGGCGCCATTGTTCCCTCTCAGACCCCGCCCCCACAAACAGCGTCACAACCCAGCGACTGGGCTGCCCCGCCCTGAGGAACACCTAAGGCTCCACCCCTCATACGTAATAGCTGCGACCAGACTAAAACCAAAACAAAACAAAACAAAAAAACCTCACCAAAAATGGCTCAAACCGGAAAACAAATCAAAGCCCCAGAGCCAATTCCTCTAAGCAGTGAAGAGATAGCCAACCTATCAGATGCACAGTTCAAAGCACTGGTCATCAAGATGCTCACAGAATTGGTTGATTTTGCTCACAAATTAGATGAAAAAATGCAGGCTACAATACATGAAATGAAGGAAGATGCATGGGGAACTGATAGAGATGGAAGGAAAACTGGGACTCAAATCAATGGAGTGGACCAGAAGGAAGAAACTAACAACCAAACAGAAAACGAGGAAGAAGCAAGAATTCAAAAAAATGAGGAGAGGCTTAGGAACCTCCGGGACATCGTTAAACGTCCCAACATCCGAATTATAGGGGTACCAGAAGGGGAAGAAGAAGAGCAACAAGTGGAAAACTTATTTGAACAAATAATAAAGGAGAACTTTCCCAATCTGGCAAAGGAAATAAACTACCAGGACATCCAGGAAGCTCAGAGAGTCCCAAAGAAATTGGACCCAAGGAGGAACACACCAAGGCACATCGTAATTACATTAGCCAAGATTAAAATGAAGCAGAGAATTCTAGAAGCAGCAAGAGATAAGGGGACAGCCACCTCCAAAGGAGTTCCCATCAGACTGTCAGCTGATTTCTCAAGAGACCTTCCAGGCAAGAAGGTGCTGGAAAGAAATATTTGAAATCTTGAAAAGCAGGGCCCTACATCCAAGATTGCTCTATCCAGCAAAGCTGTCATTTAGAATGGATGGACAGATAAAGTGCTTCTCAGATAAGGTCAAGTTGAAGGAGTTCATCATCACCAAGCCCTTATTGTATGAAATGTTAAAGGGACTTATCTAAGAAAATGAAGATAAAAATATGACAATGAAAAGACAGCAAACTCACAGCTATTAAGAACCACACCTAAAACAAAAGCAAACTAAGCCAACAGCTATAACAGGAACAGAACCACAGAAATGGAGATCATATGGAGGGTTAGCAACAGGGGCGTGGGAGGAAGAGAGAGGGGGGAAAGGTACAGAGAATGAGTAGCATAGATAGTGGGTAGAAAATAGACAGGGGGAGGGCAAGAATAGTGTGGGAAATGTAGAAGCTAAAGAACTTATGACACATGGACATGAACTAAAAGGGGGAATGTGGGTGGGAGGAGGTGTGTAGGGTGGAGGGGAATGATGGGGGAGAAATGGGACAACTGTAATAGCATGGTCAATAAAATATATTTTAAAAAAAAAGAATTTATACCTTAGAGTTGTGATAAGGATTGAGATGTTTAAAAATACTGACAGCACAGTTTTTTTCAGAGCTCACGGGATAATTGTTAGTCATTTTAACTTTTGTTTCATTATCAATAATATTGCATAGAAAGCTTCCTTACCTTCCAGAATCATGCCAGTACAAATCTCCAAACCTTTGCCCACACAGTTTGTTTCTGCCTAGAAGGCCCTAGAAAGCCCTCCCTCCTTGCCTTTGGTCAGCTGGCTCTCTCAGGCAGAGCTGAGATGTGATTCTTGTGCAAATGAGCATTGAAGGAGCATGCTCAGGGGGACCTGTCAAGAAGTGAGGGAAGAAGGATGAGGCCTCTAAGCAAAGAAATCGTTTGGCTGAAGCTGAGCTCCCCCAGCTTCAAACACATCAGGTCAGCATGTGCTTTCTGAAACCCCCGCCCCTAGTCTTGTCCAGGCCTCATGCCCTATTACCTCTCCCAGCCTTATATGCAGAGGCCAGAGTGACAGCTTTGTAACTGAAGGGAAAGCATCTTTAAATACGGGATCCCCCATAAGGTGACCATGAAGAAAGGAGATGCTGGCTAAGGAGAGAGAGTGTTCAGGAATGTTTTCATAGCAATTCTAGTTTTACCACCAGGGCTTTGCAAAGGAAGTACTATTACAGCTAAGGCCCTGTCTGTGTTTCTCTCTACCTGTGGCTGATGGTAAAGGAAGGAAAGGAACAGGATTTGGAGTTAGGCCACCTTGAATTTATATCCCCACCTTGACTCTTAATTTGATGTTGTCCTAGAAATTTCTCTAACCTATCCAGGCTCTTAGTTCCCACAACACTGATAAAATGGTGATAGCAGCTCCTACCTGGCAGGCTTTGGGAATCGAGTGAGTGTAAATAAAACTCACAGCACAGTGGCTGACCTGTAAAGTACACAGAACTAATGTTAGGTCACTAATCTCTCTGCTTGGTGCCATTTGGAGCCACACAGCCCAGCTTTGCTCTGGGCTGCACCAGTCCCTTGGGGACTCATCGGGAAAGTGGGTAGACTATTTGAAAGGACTGGCAGGAACTAGATGGTGTCTTAACTACTGCTTTCTGCACATTTATTGTCTAGAGAAAACTTGGAAAGTACAAAAAAAGAGAAGAAAATAAAATACTCAGTTTGAGTCCGAAAGAAAAATACTATTAAATATTTAAAATTTCCTTCCCCTGTTTTCTTCTATTCTTGTTTCAACATAATTGAGATTGTGTAGTATATATCATTTATATGCTGTTTTCCCTTAAGTAAGCATTTCTCATATTATTTCAAACTTTGCTTGACTATCACTTAGTACTTATACAGTAAGAAGTCCATGAAAAGGGATAGACTAAGCTCACTAAGTCAATCCCTCATTGTTGGACAACTAGGTTGTTTCCAATTTATTGGTTTTTTCCTTATAAAAAGTTCCACAAAACAATTTTGTGCCACAAGCTTTTGCTGTGTTTTCAATATGTCCTTAGGAGAAATTTCCAGGAGCAAAACTGTGGGTCAGAGGGAAGGAGGGTTCTAAAAGATCTTCATCTACATTCCCAGACTGCAGAGTTAAAGCTGAACACAGAACCACTTGAGAGCCTTCTTTAATCTTGCAGCCTGGCCTCAAAGAGCAACAAGGGACTCCTTGGAAGGAGACATGAGTGGTGGCAACTTTTCCCAAAGGCTACAGGAAATGATGAGAAAGGATGCAGGAAGCCCCGGCACTCCCTATCCACACCAACCCAGCCTCCACTCTGCCTCATAATTAAGCTTCAGATAATGTTTGCAATCTCTTCGTGTTTTCCATCACATGTCAGGGTGACTGATGGGCTCGTCACAGCTCAGACACCCATCAACCCAGGGCTGTAACTACTTTAACCTTCTTAATACACCAACTTCAAGGGCAAGTCAAGGGCAGAGATTTGCCAGCCCCTCCGTGCTCAGCCTCCCCACCAGGGTAGCTTTACCTTTCCTAGCCCTATCCTGCAGCCTCTTGCTCATCTGCAGGAGAGACCTATGGCAGTTGTTCAACACTGTGAGTAAAACTATTCTTAGGTTACAAGCTGCCAGAATTTTGAAGCAAGTGCATGTAAATATTGCATTTATGACAGTGAGAGTTATTAAGAGAAACCTTGTGCATTTTCTAGAAGAATTTTAAGAGACGTTTATTTATTGAACCTGTCTGGAGTCTATGGAATTTAGCAGGGAGGGTGAGGATGAATATCATCTGTGAATGGGCTCTTTCCTTTTTTACACTCACATTAAAAATCTGGGCTGAGTCCCGGCAGCTCAGTGGCTGGAACCAAGTCCTGGGCTAGAACAGAGGAGCTGGATGGTGAGTAGAGGGGAGCTGCCTGCTTTCAGATATGCCCCTTTAGGTGGTCTGTTCACAAGCTGCACTTCTCATTTCAGGGGAGCTCAAAATACCAGGTGTTAGGACTGCTGCTACTATTATAGTTACTATACGAAACTAACCAAAAGGACAGCTATCTATTCTCCATCTCCAATTCTAGGCCAGGCGTGCTCATTGAGCACACACCAAAAGGGCTGTAAGATAGATTTTCGTGTCTGCTTTCTAAATGAGGAAACTGAGGCTCAGAGAGAAAAGGCAACTAACTGTCCCTTTGTCATGGGCACGATGACTTGTTAGTGGTAGGGCACGGATTTATAAACCCTGGTGTTTCTGATTCTGGAGCAACCATACATATTTGCTGGCTGGATTTCAAATCGAGGGCTCTGAAAAATCACCACTTGACAGTAAATCAAGACTATTACCCATGGAAATGCACAAAGAACAGCACAGATGCTGATGGTTTTGTGAAAGAAAAGATGAAATTTACTGCTCACTATGTGTCAGGAACTGTGTCAAGCACTTTGAACATACTGTTTCTTAATTCTTAGGACACTCTGTAAAACTGTATTATATTTTCATTTTGTAAGTATAAACTAACAGGCTTAGAGAGGATAAGTACCTTTTGTTCTGATCCTCTGTTACTGTGTATAAAAGTACCTCAAAACTTAGTGGCCCAAGACAGCAACCATTTGGCCCTGGCTGGTGTGGCTCAGTGGATTGAGTGCCAGTCTGTGAACCAAAGGGTCACTGGTTCAATACCCAGTTAGGACACATTACCTGGGTTGCAGGCCAATAAAATCTAAAAAAAAAAAAAAAAGCAACCATTTATTATAGCTCAGGATTTTGTGGGTCAGGAATCCAGGCAGGGGCACAGGTTGATTGAGGTGTCTTAGTGATATTGAGCTGGCAGATAGACTGCCTAGAGGGTCCAAGATGGCTGGCACATTGGCCAGGGACGCTGCCAGTTTGGGGTCTGCTGGGACTGTCCATCAAAGTACTAAAGTGTGGCCTTTGCAGCATGGTGGCCTCACAACAGTCAGACCCCTGATGTGGCAGCTGACTGTGCCCAGACAGGCCCACTGGGCAGTAGTGGAAGCTGCTAGTGTTTTAAGGCTGGGTCCAAACTGGCACAGCATCCCTTTTGTAATCCACTGGTCAGAGAGTTTCAGAGCCCACCTGGATTCAAGGGCTGGAAATACAGACCTTGCCTCTCAATGGGAGAAGTACCATATCTAGAAAGTTGTAGAAGCTTGTTTTGAACCTAGGATGCAACTCTACAGCTGAGAGTCTCTAGTATGCGGGGAATCAGACATTGCAGGTAGGATGCTGGTGTTTCCTATTTTAAGAGATAACATGGAATTGACACCACCTGAAGAAGAGTTTCCCCTTTTCCAGTTTTTAGGGAATTCAGCTTTCTCAGACAAGGGGAGTAATCTCAAAACCATCCAGCTGCTGAGTTGCAGGAATCCCAATAGTCTTATTCCATAACCCAAACTTTTTTTTTCTGCTTTATCAGTCTCTGATGAAAGGACTTTAAGGTATTCTGTGTACATAGTGGAAGCAACCCAGAAATTCAGTCAGTTCAAGTAAAGAGGTGACTCAATTTGGTGAAGAAGTGTACAACCTTTGCTGGCCCCTTTGGTCAAGGTGACTGTGAAATGTTTCCTGTTACCTCAGACTAGATCACTAGGACTGTACCTGAAGACAAAGGAATTCTGAGTATTTCTTGCACTGGAAGCAGAGCAAACACCACGGGGTTCAAATACCTCCTCAGGTCTTGTCGAGAGGGGACTACAGCTCTGCTGTTACCAATATCACTAGATATTTAAGCAGAAGACCAGACAATATTCAAGGACAGAGAGAATTCTCAGTGTTGACCCAAAAAAAAGCTGAGCTCCAAGAGGACCTCTTGTAGACATTGGAAAGCCAGCAAGAAGAGGATTTAGTCTGCTCAAGCGACTTCTTTGCTGATTGTACATTTCTACTTATTCAAGCAGGGGGAGAAGAAGATAGGAAAGAGAGGGCATTGAATCTCTGCTTTGCTCTTACAAAAGGACATGTTAATTTCCTGAGGGTCAAAAGGATGTCATGGAAGAGCTGGGTTTAAGCCATATGGCCAATGCACCCAGGAGGACCAGATGCAAGGTGAGGGGACCTCAGTATGAAGATACTGTGCTTTATACTACCAGAATCATGTCACTTGGAGAAATTGGAAGAGGTTGAGTGGAAGTGGATTTTCTGTCAGGGGACCATGTAGAGGGATGTCAGGCAAGGCAGTGCTGCTGTGAGGAGGTGTGGCCAGGCCTGCTAGCTCTGTTCTTCAAAACCATCTTCTCCTCTTTGACATGCAGCCTGACTCCATGTCCAAACTCCCTTGCCATCATATGTGGCCATGTGACTGAGCCTCAGCCAATAGAATGTGAGCTGCAATGACACATGCCACTTCTAGTTCTGGTCCATAAAGATCACCCACTTATGTTCCTCCATATATTCTCCTTCTGGCTGGCTGGGATGAAGATGACCATGGTGACTTTGGGAGCCACATATTAAAGAGGGCAGGGACTCTTTCACTCTGGGTCCCTGAATGATCATGTGGAAGAGAGCTGGCCTCTGATGTTTTCTCCCATTTATGACTGTTATGTGAGCAAGAGATGAATATCCATTGTGTTGAGCCATTATACACTTGGTTCCAGCTGTTAGTGCAGCTTTGATGTCCCTGACAAATACAGGAGGCCTGTACCTACAAAGCTTCCCAAAACCTACCTATGCCCCAAGCAGGTGCCAGCATTTGGACACTTCCTATGCAAAGGACACCCTATGGCCATTGGCATTGGCCTGATGATCAGTATTGATAACAGGTGAATTCATTTGTTATATGTTTAAGTGGAAAGGAATTTGCCCTTTTTCTCTAATCCATCTGCTCAGACCCAATGACAGAGCTGTTAAAACCTGAACACCAAAAGGAGAAGAAGGCATGAAAGAGACCATTTATTCTCCCCAGTTAATCCCTCTGGTCAAAGTCTGGCCAGCGCTGTTGGGGGAATGGAGAAGAGGAACATTACATTGTCTATGAGATTGAAATTGCACACTGAGCTAGACTGGGATTCTCATGCCTGAGGGTCCAGGGGAGCTCTGAGTCTTCCTCGGATGTCCTCATAGCACCACAAAGGGAGAGAAGACAGAAGGAGAATGGGTGGAAAGAGCAAAACCCCATGTTGGTACTGTTCTGGGTTGGACCTTTTCATTAAAAAAAATAATCATCTAATCCCCAAATAACCTGGCAGCCTGGAGCATACTATGTGGTCGACTACAGGACATGAGAATTTGGCACTTTTATTTGAAAGACTGTCAGTAGAAGAAATCTCCCAAACTCATGAATAACATCCACACAAGCCTCTCTACCTAGAATGTCTGTTTAGGTGACACACTGACACCAAATGACAGTGGTACCACTTGTTGATGTGGACACAAATCTGAAGGCCCAACAGGGTAGTGTGTGAGGAGGAATATGATTATTCTATCTTCCTGCCTGGCAGGCTGCTATGACATTGTGAGCACAGCCATGGGGACACCCTGCTGTGAATCCTGTAGAAAGGGAGGGGATGAGAGCAGCGGAAGGCAGAGAACATGCATCATCGAATGAGATTGGAATGGGATAACATCCAGCCAGGGAAGACTGCACAATTACTATGTTCCTGGATTTTTGCGTGTGAGTGCTGTGGAGCCTTGCAGAGAGTTGCATCTAATCATAGAGGCCTGGGTTCGATTCTCTGCTCTAACACTTCTCAAAGAAGTAATTTAACCTCTTCGATCCTTCTCCGGATCCATTTAAAGTAAGCTCTGTCAGTTGAAGGAGCTAATAAATTCTGTTTTGTCCTTAAGCTATTTTGAGTTATTTCTATCCCTTGCAAACAAAAAGAGACCTGTTGATCCTTACCCCTACAAAAGTATTAGAGTGGTACCCCCAAATTTTCAGCATAGAGGATTGAATAGTTTGGAGCAACAGAGCCTCCAATGGTATTTGAGCACCTCAGATGCAGGTGTAGAGGAGACCAAGTGGGTTTGCTTGAACAGTGATTGTCCCTCTATCAGTAAACTCAGTTCTAATGTCTATTTGTGGGAAGTCCCAGGAGGAAACCCATCTGTCCATTGTCTGGGTAAATCCGTGGATGGGCTTTGAAGACAGTTTTTGAGTCTGATCTTGGCTCAAGCCTTGCCTCTGACACTCCCTACTTTGGCCTTAGGAAAAGAATTTAGCATTCTAAGCTCAGTTTCCTCAAAAAGTGGCTAGAGAGTCAGCTCTGAGGGTAGAGGTTGGAATTGAAAGGAAATTGTGTACAGCAAGTTCCTAGCACAAGAGAGGAGGAAATCCTTAAAGTTGGCTTTTGCAATTTCAAAGAAATGCAGAGAAGAGGAAGAAAATGATTAAAGGCATGGGAAATCACTGGAACAAAATGTTAGGGAATGCCCTGCCAGGAGTTTCCTGCCTCCTTCAGTGCCTTGCACTGGTCCACAGAATGGCCCACCTCAAACATGGCTCTAATCATATCAGCCCCTGCTGAAAACCCTCTGATGGTGGCTGCTGCTGACAAGATAAAAGCCAAACACCTCTGCCCGGCACCTGCAGGCCTTAAAGGACCCGCCCTCCTCCAGCTGGCCGAGGCAGTCCATTCCAGCTTCCTAACACGCCACAGTGGATTGCAGATGGCCCTAATGTCTGCGGGTGCCGCGTTTGTGAATAAGCTTATTGGAAGTGAATCTAACAGGATGATGACTATAAAGTCAACACCCGATGCAGTATACAGAGGTACCAGTAACTTTTACCATTTGCTTCTCATATATTTATCTAATAAGTAGAACTATAAGCCACAAATAAAATATGACTTATCTCCAGTTGGCCATAAGCCTCACCACTCCCTATTGTGACCGTATATTCTGTGTCACCTACTTTGTGTTACTGTCTGTACAATGTACACGAGTAAGAGAGCTGTTTTCAGTCTCCTCTTCAATGAGAGAAAAGCTGACATTTCTGTGAAGTCCCTTATTAACAGTGAGGCACTGTAAAGCTTTGTTTATATCACATTTTAAATGTATGTTTAATTTGACAAACAATATATGGATACATTCTCCATGAAAAAATTCAAATAATTCTGAGAAAGAGAAAGTTCTCGCAACTTTCTTAGCTTATTAAGTCCCAGTCGAATTCCAGTTTCCTCCTGAGAAGTCAACCTTTTGTCATTTTGGTGTATATCCTCCCGGACTTTTTTCAGACATACACCCATGTGTGTATGTGGTGGGGGGACAGGGAGGAGGAGGGAGGAGTGTATAAGGCAGATATACTTTATTTTTTTTAGAGATTGGTACCAGTTTATGTGTTATGTTCTATATCTTTTCTTTTTCATTAACAGTATATGTTGTAGAGTTTTTCATGTCAAAACATTAGGATCCATTCCATTCATTCTAACAGCTGTGTAATATTTATATGATGTATTGTAATCTATTTGGCTTAGAAAATCATGAACTGGAGGTCTAATAGCCACATCTGGACTACATATGTGTTTTGTTTGGCTAGAAGTATATGTTGCCTGTTAGAAACTGATGCAAAGTAGACAGGCAATCTACCTTGCACATAGACCCCACCATTCCCTATTATATTACAGACAGCCCACTTTATAAACTTTTATTAGTGTCCTGGCCCCTGTAGGTATTTGAGTGTTCAAACCTTGTACTTTGGCTGTTTCTTTTTCCCATAGATATTACAAATTTTTCAGAAACAGACTGTTGTGAACAATGCTGCAACAAATAACCATGTCTGTGCCTCTCTGTTTGCATTTGCTTAATAGGGGAGAATAAAAGAGGTTGCACAACTGAAAATGCAGAGTTAGGGGTCATATGCTGAGATTATGAAGTGGAGGAAATCAGGGAAGTCAGTGGAGAACTGTGCACACGTGCTCTGGGAAGCAGGGAGAGACCAACTGCTTAACACCTGTAGCTGTTGAATATTGCATTGTCCCTCCTGTTGGTTGTCAGCAGGAAAACACTCACATGTAAATGATTTCTTGGGAATCTGCTGCTTGCTCTCCCAATCCCAGCTCTCAAAGGTCTCCAGAGGAGGGTGGGAGGGGAGTGGAGGCTCTGGACTTTGTCATTCGTCATACCTTGGAGCGTTTCTCCAGCACTGCCTCATGGATTCGTGGTTTGGGAAGTCGCAGGCCACAGCTAATGGAGTTTCTTGGTCAAGGTCAGTCCGAAGGCTGGCCTCCTGTTTAGGAGGCTAATGGTGTATGAAAGCTGCCCATAGAGCAGGAAGCTCCATCTAAGCTACTTCTGGGGTTAATGACCAAGGTGGGGGCTGGTCTAATACTTTGGGGTGAACATGAGTGAAGTGCGGACGAGAGCAGGGCCAGTGTGAGCTACAGGTCAGCTAACTCTGGAAACCATGCATTTTGAAGACCACTGTTGGATACACGGCATGAGCTGGTATTGGTCTGTGTCTCAGTCAGCTTGGGCTGCCATAACAATTCACCACATACTGGGTGGGTTAAACAGTAGGAATTTATTTCTCATAATTTTGGAAACTGGGAGTCCAAATCGAGAAGCCAGCATGGTTGATGTTTGGTGAGAGCTCTTTCCTTGGTTGTGGGTGGCCTCCTCCCTACTATGTCCTCAGGGTGGCTTTTCCTCAGTGCATTCAGGGGCAGGGAGGGCAAAGGAAGCACTCTTTGGCCTTTCTTCTGATAAGGACGGTAATCTCATCCTGAGGGCTCTACCCTTTGACCACCTCTAAACCTGCTTACCTCTCAGAGGTCCCATCTCTAAATACCAACACATAGGCGGTTGGGGCTTCATACATTTTGGGGTGGACAATTCAATGTATTGTAGTCTGCTAAAAGAAAATGGCTGAGGGTGGCCAGGTCAACCAAGGTATAAAATAGAAGGTTGCAAGACAAAAAGTTATCTGCCCCCACACAGGAGATCCCTTCTAGGCACACAGGAACAATGGTGGGTTGTGTCCACATCCTTTGATACAGAATGGGCTGTGAGTAGGAGCCTGAGAGTCTACAGGTCCTTATCTTGAGTTTAAGACTAATTTCCTCTAATCAGTAACTTTCTGGGTTTTGAAAACTGATTTAGATTTTCTAAGCCCAATGTTCTCATCTATGAAATGGAGATAATAAAATTTGTTTCAGGGATTACATGAGACAATAGATGTAAAGAACTCAGCACGATATCTGGCACAAGTCTGTATTGCACAAAATTTTGAGGCATTTTGAAAACAGAAGGCTGTTGTTGCTACAGTTAGTAGTTCCATCTTCTCATAACACTGACTCAAAACTTTAAGGGGAAGAAACTCAAAAAAGGCTTCAGTGCCTTTGCTTTTTCAATGTTCACTTAATCATTGTCAGTGCATGGGCATTGCACACGGCTCTCCCCTTTTTTCCCTGGCAAGATTGTTATAATGTGTTAAAAATATTAATTATCCTCTTTACCTTAAACACAGGACTGGAAAACAAATCTTGTTGTTGTGCTTGGTAGGAGAAAAAGTACGTGCGTGCATGCGTGTGTGTGTGTGTGTATGTGTGTGTTGAAACTACAGTCCCTTCAGGCCAAAAAAAAATTATTGATGCCAGTTTCTTTAAAAAGACAATTAATCCAATTACCTTCTTGTTGAATCAATACTAATGTCTTTTTCTTCTTTAACTTGCAGGTTTCGGCAAGCCCGGCTGCCAGCAAAGCTGAGGTAGGAAATGTGGCCTCACTGTCCCTTTGGAGGCCGTTTTGAAATGGTTTTCTTTTGTGAGGCAGTGAAATGGGTATTTTATTTTATTTTTGAAATTTAATTGTTTTCTTCTTATTTCTATTTATTTTTATTAAATATTTTATTGTTTATGCTATTACAGTTGTCCCAATTTTCTCCCTTTGCCCCACTCTATGCCCTCCCCCCCCAACTCCCATAGTCAATCCCTACACTGTTGTCCATGTCCTTGGGTCATGCATACATGGTGCTTGACTAATCCCTTAACCTTCATTCAACCAGTCCCCACCCTCCCTCCCTTTTTACAGCTGTCAGTCTCTTCCTTGTTTCTATGCCTTAGGTTCTATTTTCTCATTAGTTTATCTTGTTCATTAGATTCCACTTATAAGTGAGATCATATGGTATTTGTCTTTTACCAATTGGTTTATTTCACTTACTATAATAGTCTCCAGTTCCATCCATGCTGTTGCAAAAAGTTAAAAATTCCTTCTTCTTTACTGCTGCTTAGCATTCAATTGTGTAAATGTACCACAGTTTTTTATCCACTCAATTATTGACAAGCACTTAGGCTGTTTCCAAATCTTGGCTATTGTAAATAGCTCCACTGTGAACATAGGGGTACACAAATTCTTTTGAACTAGTGTTTTGGAAATGGGTATTTTAGTTGTGACTCTGTGTGATCTGGTGGTTTGGATGATATGTTTTCACTTCAGTGTTTTCTGTGGTGCTGGGTTTGAGGCTAACCTGGTCACCTGCACTGGTCTCATGGAGTGCACATCGAGTAGCCTGGTAAAGATGATTAATGGTCTCAAAGCTGCATCTCCTGCTTGCTTCTGTCTTGGTGACTTCAGAGTCTGTCTCTGTAGATACACATTGTGATTCTTGCTCCACTGAGACAAGCCTTTTTTTTGGTAGTGATACCATCCTCTCCTTCAGTGGTGTTTTCCATTCCCTCCCACCTTTTCCTCTCCCTAATCATGCTGTGCCATGAAGGAAACTATGGCTGATGCTAACAACATAGGTAAAGGATTTTTAATAGGTGTTGGTCAGAGGTCACCAGCAGGGTAACCATCCACTGGGACTTGTACAGAATGTTATGTATGCCCCCTCCCTAAAAAATAGATCCAGTGCCATGGAGCCAGTTACTCTCACACTCCTAAGTTACAGTATGGGTGGAGCAAGGAACATAGACCTGGGCCTCAGGTACCCTGGTTCTGTGAGACATCATGCCACATCAACACTGCTGAGAATCATTTTCCTTATGGATTCATTGAGGATAATTACACCTCCTTCTGACTCACCACTTGGTTATTGGGAAGGTAACATGAAATAAAGGGTACAGAGGCAGAGTCTGGCAGCATTCTACAAAATGTAAGGAGAGACCATTACCAAAAGTAGAAACTTTAGTTCAAAAGTCTACACCTTTGGATATAATAGCCTGGTGTGCAAAAGCTTTCCAGGAACTGTGATGCATTAATAGTATAAATGTTATTTTAAATGCCTAATGAAGCAGGTACTTGGGAAGGAGATCAGTGGGGAGGGAGGGAGTCAGGAAGCAGAAGGCTGGGGTGCAGGTAAGGACCCACTAATACCACCTGCTTCCCAGTGATGTTATGACCAATTACTTCAGTCAGTTATCTACTCAAACTTAGTTTCCTTATTTCTAGAATGGGAATGACAGTACACATCACCTGAGGCTGCTGAGAGCATTAAAATGGCAATGACAGTGTTTGCTCCTTTGGTTTGCTGTAACTAGAATTCAAGGTTTGTATATTCAGCACCTATTATATACCATCTACTATGTAAGGGTTTCTCATGAATCATCTTATAAAATTCTCACAAAAATCTTGTGATGTATGGGCTATCATAACCCCCACTTTACAGAAGAATAAACTGAGGCTCAGAAAGACCAGTACCTTTTCAACTAATGAGTGATACAGCTGGGATTAATAACCATGTCTAGTGGGGCACAAAATGCTATTAACTGTCATCCCATGTGTCTTCACTTGGGTTGCCATAATAAGATAGCATAGACTGGGCGGCTTAAACAGTAGGAATCCTTTTCTGAAGGTTGGGAAGTCCAAGGTCAAAGCACTGACAGATCTGGTGTCTGATGAGAACTTTCTTCCTGGTTTATTGACAGCTGTCTTCTCATTGTGTCCTCACCTGGGGAGAAGGCAGAGAGAGAAAGCAAGATCTCCTGTCTCTTCCTGTAAAGGCACTGACCCGATTTATCAATATCAGGGCTCCACTGTCATGATTTAATTATTAATACTTCCAAAAGGCCCTACCTCTTAACACCATCACACTGGGGATTAAGATTTCAACGTTCAGTACATAATGCACATAAAACACCCAAATCAAGTCCTGGGGCATAGTGGGTGTGCAATAAATGTTAGTTCTGCCACTCCTTAAGGACTGATTGTGCTTTCTAGATCATACCTGATTACATACGTCTCAGACCTCTGCAGTCAGCACCATGGACAGATGCTGGCTTCCCAAGATCTTTCATCTTCCTTTCCCCTGGGCACAGTCTCACATTTGTGCCACATTTGGCAGTTTAAAACAATCAGTCAACAATTAAACACCTTTACATATATTGCTCCTTTTCAATTTTAGAGAAATCACATACAGCAGGATATTTGTTACCACCATTTTACAGATTTAAAAATGGACTTTTGGAGAATTGAAATATACTTTAAACATTGATGAAATGATACTTAATGACCTAGAAATTCCACTCCTACTTGTGTGCCCAAGAGAAATGAATGCTTATATCTACCAAAAGAAAACATATGCAAGAATTTTCATAGACACTTTATCACAGCCCAAAACTAGAAACAAACCAAATGTCCATTAAGTGGATAATAGGTAAATAAATTGTGATATATGCATACAATATAAGATAACAATCAAAAATAATTTATCTATATGACAGCCTATATGAATCTCAGAGATGTAATGTTGAATTAAAAGAACACATCCTGTATGGCTTTATTTACATACATATGCAAACAATACTCATGTTTGGTGATAAAAGTAACAACAGTGATTACCTCTGAAATGTAGCAATGCTCAGCATGTAGACAAAACTGCGGATAAAAAATAACATTCATTCATTTATTCATTCATTCATTTTCCAGACTGCCATTCCCCAGATAGAATAAGTTTTCTTAAAAAACAAATTTTTTCTTTCTCTTAACCATTGTTTCTAAGACTGAATTGTAATTGCTGAAGCCAGATCATATTTTTTTTGCACCACTGCAGGGAGGCAACATTTTATTAATTGAATATATAATGGAAATTCATCAAAGCAAGTGAGCACCATTATTTAATGCATGATCCATATTCATGGCATGTTCTGTTAGGTAAATAATAGTGGTTCTGGAAAAGTGCTGCTATGAGGTCCTTTTCCTTCTCAAGTAACTTTCTTTTCATAGTTTAAGCAGAGCAAACCCCACCTGTGGAGGAAACACTGGTTAAAGGGAGAGAGATGAGTTACAAACCCACTGAATCAGTGAAAATGAATGGCTTTGCCAGTTCCCTTTCTCTCTGCAGATTGGCAGTGAATATGTAAATAACGTTTGCTAAATCTGGACTTTGAAAACATGACAGCAAGCTGTTTGTGCCAATAATTTTTCATGGCATATGCCACCCCTCCCTGCACCACACACAGTTTTAATAAGATAGCACATGGGCTATTGAGAAATGTTAAAATCCTGCAGAGGAAAGAGCTTTATCTTCTGACCAAATTCTGCCCAACGATGTTTGTGACAGCTGAAGAATTTATCTTAAATTCCCTCTGCTAGCCACAAAGCACATGGCCCTTTGTCCCCGAGCAGCCTGTAAGAACCAAACTAAGATGTCACATACATAATATAACAGATAAATGGGCCAATTTCCATGTCCACATGATGAATGGAATGCAAGTTCAGCACACACATATTTGCACATTAATTGGCCCTGCATGGTTCCATTTTGTTCCTAAGTTGCTACTGTATGTCTCGCGGACTCTTTCCCCTTCAGAATTATTAAGCCTGTTTTATCGCACAAATGCATGCACATTTCCCCCCTATTTATCGTCACGCAGCTTGCCCTGCTGAGAGAGAACCAAAGTAACCTGGGCACAGCCATTGGATTGCAAATGCCTACATCTGAGTTCTCTCTACCACTAACTGCACATTAACACAAAGATCTGAGACCCAGTCCCACGTTGGCTATGCTGACAGCCAAACAAAGAAGGCTGCAGACGAGAATGTTTTTAAAAAATCATTTCTTTTCAGTTACCGGTTGGTTTCTTGCCTCACCTTAATGATTTCCTGTTGATAGTTTAATGGCGATCTAAACCCAGTGGAGAGCCTCAGTTTTGATAAATTGGCCTGCTCCTGTTTCATAGCAAAGTAGTCGAACTGAGATTGATTGGTATTACAGTTTTGCTATCCAAAATAATTGCAATGGCAAACTACACAGGTGGCAAAACCCAGTGGCCTTTGGAAAACATAGGTAGAATCTCCCTCCCACCAATCCTTTTCTCCTGCCAGAGGGAAACTTTATCCAAGGCCAAGGAATCATTTATTTTTCCTGTCTCAACCCTAATTCTCAGGAAAGCATTCTCAGGATTGCAGAGCCTCTTAGAAATCTGGTTGTTTGGAGAGAAATCAGTCCTTTTGAGAAGGGATCGAGCTTCTTTTGCTGTGAACAAACACCAGCCCTGGCTATTCCAAATCACTTGAGAAGCCAGAATATTTTACAAGGCAAAGTTGAGCTCTTGTGCCAAGAGGGTTATAGCTGCAAAAGAGTAAGTTTTGGAGTCTTTTAGATGAGGTATGAATCAAGTGTCCACTATGCACAAATTATGTACTTGTGGGTAAGTCATGTAAGTGCTAAACAGCCTCTTATCAGTAAAATAGGCATAATGAAACCCATTCCAAAAATTGGTTTGAATTTTAAATTTGATAATCTATATGCAATGCCTAAGATAGTACCTGACACAAAGCTGATGTTTAGTAATTATTTTCTTCCTCACACAGCCCTCAGCCTTTATGTCTTGTGTAAAGTAAGACGATAAGTAAATAATTTAATTAACAATTTATTTTGAGACCCATGGCTTTGAAAACTTGCTCCTATGACTTTGTATCATGGCTGACCCAGGCTTAACTGGGCAGAAGTTTACTTACATGACTTAATTCATGTTGGAGTTAATGGCCCTCTTTGATCCTCCCGAGAAGATCTACTTGAAGATCAACAATACTTCCCAAGAAGCACTCTTGGCCTTGCCTAGTTTTACCCAATCACACATTGATAGTTTTCTCTGTCCTCGAAGCCAGCTTAAAAGAATATTTAAAGAAAATTTAACAGTCATCAGGTCTTAATTCAAAGACCCAGAATTCTCAGTTAGAGATATGGTTAGTATTTTTTAAATTTGGTGGACATATAAGAGACAGCTATTATATTCTGGGAAAAGCACTGGGCATTGGGATACATACACAAGTTTGACACGCAATCATACCCTCAAAAATGCATGGTTCAACATTGGGGTGGGGAGGTTATATCATAAATTCTGTATCTTTTTTTTTTTTCATAAGAGTAAAACCCTTTCTCCACAAGCCCTGCTCCATATTCAGTAAGTTTAAGATCTAGGTTAAATATAAGTGAGCCTGTGTTTGAAGTGGTTAGCTATAGAGGCTTTCCAAAGGAGGTGATATGCAGGCTGAAGCCTTGAAGCATGAGTTTGGTTGGCATTAAGTAAAGAAAAGGGGAGAACATGGGAAAAGGCACAGAAGGGACAGAGCTTGCATGTTCACAGAATAAGCATCAATGGAGGTGTGGAAGCAGTGAGGAAAATGGAAGAGATGGAAATGAATATGAATAAAGTCTTCATGGAAAGCAAAGACCAACAAGGTTATAAGAAAGAGGTGAGGGTATGAAATGATTCAATGGGGTCAAGGAGAGTGAGCACTGCATTGATGGCACTGGGTTTGTCAAGACTACAATCATTAATGTCCTCAACAACTACCTTTCCTGTGTAGGTGATAGAAGCAGGAGTTAGATGTGGTGGCTCAAGGAGTAAACAAAGAGAAGACATATAAGCACAACATAGACCAGTCTTTCAAGTAGTTGAGCCTAGAAATCTTGGCCCTTGGCTGAAAGAAATTTTGAAGATGGAGCTAGAAGGCTTAGTGAGGTGGCAATTTGGGGTATGTTGTAGGCCTGGAAGATGGCCCTCAGAGAATATGAGGATGGGCATCAGAGCACAGATAGGCTTTACCCACTGAAAGTTGACCAGAGTATCCCTGAGGGGATTGTGCTCACCATGTGTCACCAGGGCTCAGCACTGTGCCAGAGACCTTTGGCATTAATTGGACTGAGAAAGGACATTTTTCTTCAGTGACTCTGAGAAAGAAAAGTTGGAGAGTAAGAGTGGATAAAGTGTAGGAGAGGGAAGAAAAATTTAAAAAGGCTATGCCTGGCAGTCCTCCTCTTCCCAGTGAGTAGTAGAGGGGACTATATATACTGATAAATGGAGCAGAGGTAGAACTAGGGGTTAGAGGTGAACAACAAGGGAAGAGAAGAAACTGTTGACTTGAGGCACAGGTGAGAGGCTGATAGATCAGAGATCTATTCAGTAAACTGACATCCAGGAGCATGTGGGGAGGGCGATGAGCAGGAACCTGATGCAGGAGCTGCATGAGCACTGTGGCGGTCATTTACCACATATTCACCAAGAGCCAAGCACTGCGTTACCTTCACAATGATCTTTTTTTATTATTATTATTGATTTTAGAGAGAGAGAAATATGGGGAAAGGAAGAAGCATCAATGTGAGAGAGACACATTGATTGATTGCCTTCCATACACACCCCAACCCAAGATCAAACCTGCAACCATTTGGTGTACGGGATGATACTCCAACAAACTGAGCTACCTGACCAGGGTATACAGCCAACTTTAAAATGAATGTAACTGTCCCTATTTAACAGAGAAAGAAACCAAGACCCTGAGAGGTGACATAGATTGACCAAACTTACTTAAGAATGAAATGGTAGGGCCAGTGTTTGGGTCAGTCTGCCTGACAGTAGCGCTGGAGCTCCTTTCACTGTGGACCACCATTGTGGACCACCATTGTGGAGGCCATTGCCTGGGTTCATCTCCATCGCTTCTTATCTTCATTCCCTAATGGCAGTGAAATTGGCAAATTACTTAACCTTTGTGTGTTACATTTGTTTCCTCTGTAGAATAAAGATAATAGATGAATAAACTTTATTTCAACCATTATCCCAAAGGGACTAGACAAAGAACATGTATGAATCACCCATGGACATGGACAACAGTGTGGGGACTGACTGTGGGTATGGGGAGTGGGCTGGGTGGAGAAAGGCAAAGGGAGAAAAATTGGGACAACCGTAATAGAATAACAGTAAATTTTTAAAAAAATGAACCTTATTACCCTTTTTCCCCCAAAGGTGAGAAAGCATGATATAAGGTATGGAAGTCAATTAGAATATTATTTGGTGCATAAATAGCCCTTAATATATGCTAGTCGTTGTAGATGTTAGTATCATTGGAATTCATTTACAGCTATAATAGGAAATTGTAAAGGTGCCAACTAGAACCGGTTCGTAGCCTCTAAACCAAATGGAAGCATCAGTCCTAGATCATCCAGAAGCACCTTACTCCATGGAAATTTATTAAGGGTCTCTAGAAAAGGTGATGAGTTTTAAAGTTTCTTTGTGTGCTTCTATCAGAAAAAAAAATGTGTTTCTGTTAATATGAAGTCCTGAGAATGTTAGAAGGGTCTCACAATTTTTATATTGCAATGGGATCAAAATAAAAAACAAAAAAGCTAACATTAATTAGCATCTGACTGTATGCCAGGCACTCTATAAGTCATTTTATATACCTTATATACCTTATCTTATTTAATTTCACCATTACAAGAACCCTATGAAGTAATCAATATTTTCTAAAATACACTCTTTTATAGGTAAGCAATTTGAGGCTCAAGATAGTTGACTGAAAGAGTTTTAGAGGTAATAAGAGGGGGATCAGGAATCATATCTAAGATTGTTAGATCCTAAAGCCAATTGAGATGACAAGGAAGTGAAGCCAAGAGTTACTTCCTGTATCTCACAGGTGAGGCTGGGCCTTTCAAACCTCAAGAAAAAAATCTAGTCTCTTCTCCAGATCCTGTCTTCTTCCAAGCCTTCCCTTGCCACAGCCCAACCAATCTCATTGACTCTCTCCTTTAAGATTTTGTGAGCATTCCGTGATCATCAAACCCCATTCCCACACCATAAATTATTTCCTACAATTTTGACACCATTTATTTCCATAGCATTATACATTCCAACCTTCTGACTGTTTAAGATCAAAAGATGTGCTCCAGACTCATATTTCACTTCAGCTCTCAGACTCAATGCACCAAATTAGACTGAACAGTGGAGGCTCCAGCCTGTCATAATCTGTAATGTCGCATAATTACAAGGGTTCAGCATGCTTTATCAATGGCAAAGGAGAAATGGACTCATCTATTGTGGAAGGGCTTTCACAGAGGAGATGGGGGAAGACTTGGAGAGGTAGCAATTGAAGGGAGTTTTTAGATGTTTAGAATCAGCCTAGTGGGTGGGAACATAAATAGGTTGATTGTGAAAATCAGAGCCAAGGGCAAAGCTTTATAAAGGGTCAGAGAATAAAGAGGAGGTCCACGTAGGAATTGCAAGTGCCCCCAGGAGAATCATGGCAATACTGGGTCTAGTTAGGAAGAAGGAAGAGGGGCTGTGGATGGTAGCCAGGCTGGGCTCAGGGGTTGTGGAACAAAGCAGACTGCATATGTTAGCAGATGGACCTCTGCCAGGGAGCATGTATTGATTCAACAATCTTAGAGAGCATCTACAACTCACTAGCTACCCTGGTCAGTTAAAATGAAAAAGATGCATGCTTTCAAGGAGTCTGTGATCTAGTAAAATATACTGATGTGTGAACAGATGCTCTTAGCTAAGTTCTGAAGTAGAAGTGGATTTGAGAAAGAGAGTGAACTCCTAGAGAAGTTGATCAAGTCTCCTGGGATGTCTCCTGAGACTTCTCAGATGTTGAGTCTTTTTTCCCATGTACACATGTGTCCTACCTAGCTCTAAGATCGGCAAGAGATATTGGGGGCTATAAACCTTGATACTACAGTCCATGGCATTTTTAATAATCTGGAACAAGTTTGGCAAACAACAGAGACTGCTTTGGCTTGACTGTGTAGTGGGTGAGGGATGAAAGAGAAGTGAAGAGCATGTGGGTTGGCACCTGAAGAAAAACACTGAAGGTGACTCTTGATGATGGCAGTGATGGTGGTGGTGGTGGGTAGTGAGAGTAGCAACGTTTATTGAATGCCTACTGTATTATAGTCACAATGTTAATCATTTTACATTAATTACTTCTTTTATTCCTTCTGACAAACTTGGGTGAATGGGTATAAATATAACCTTCGTTTAATGGGTGAGAACGCTAAGTCTCAGAAGACTTGGTTCGATCCATCCAAGGCCATTTGGCTAGTAGGCAAATAGTGTTGATTCTAGGTAATTTGCCTTTTGAACCAGCAGCCCAACTAAGATGGGAAAGCAGATTTGTAAACTCTCTGGTTAAAGTCTGCACTGCTTAGCACAGACCTTTCATAACAAATGATATTAACACACTTTAGAGAAACTTCGTGACTGTGCCTGACTCTCAGCACTAATATAGCTTTACTCAGGGTTGGTATCGCACTTATCTTACCAGAATGACAATTAGGGGGAAAAGAGTTATTGCTATTCCAGCTTCCTCTATTGAGCTATGAATAAATGATGATAGCTGTGAAATAGTGTCGTGTTTAGATCGTTTCTGGTAAATTAAAAAAAAATAAAAATTGAGTAAAGTGGTAATCCATGCAGCCATTTAAACAGGAGGAGTAGAACAAAATTAGTAAACTCTTGGAGTCTCTTCTTGGCCTTGTCATTCTAATGTAATTAGTTTGCAAAAATATTAATTAATACTCAAACATCTGACATGTGTTTTACGTGTTGATTTGAAATGTGTTAATTACATTTTATACTTTGGCCTGCTACTGTCCTCAGCAGCAGCATGAGCAGGGATTCTGGTCCTATGCATACGGCTTCCTCCTCCTCTTCCTTACAGTCTTGCAGCCAGTAGATACTGAGAGCTCTTTGCAGTGCTCAGAGCTACTTGCCTTTTTGGAGAGAAGAGTGAACTTGGTATGGAAATAGCCTTTTAGTGGTTTCAGCTAATGTGGATATGGACAGAAAACACAGTATCTCAAGAAGGCTTCCTGAGTTCCAATGAGTTAATGCTGCGTTCAGTCAGCAGTGTTTTCAGATGATAAGTAGAAGCCAGAGTGAGTGACTATTGCATGTCTTTCTTTGGGTTGCATTCAGTCCTTGGACTTGAGTTTGCTCAGATCTTGCAAATAGATTGCATACTCATGTCCTAGAGGAAAGTGATGAATTCTAGGTGTGTGTTATGGCAGATCTACCTGTGGTTAACATTACAGGAAGTCATCTGCTTCTTAGTTAAGAAAAGTCTGTCTCTTTGTGGTTTTCTTAGTCAGGAGAGGCTAGGCTACGCTGAAGTAGCTAGTTAATCATGACATCTCAATGGCGCACCCAAGAGAGGTTTATTTCTTATCCAGGCTACATGTCTAGTGAGAGTGAGTGACTCTCCAGGGTAGCCCTCTCCATGTAGTGATCCATCAATACAGGTGCTTCTATCTTGCGACTCCATTGTGTCAACACACACCTCTGCCATCAACATGGCAGAGGAGGAAAGAGAACAGGAAATATCTCTTGTGTTTTTCATTGTCTCAGCACAGAAATGACATACAATACATTACTTTCATCCACAATCTGCCAGTTAAAACTTGTGCCACAGCACCCACTGTAAGGGGTCTGGGAAATATGAGGAGCATGTGGACATTCCATGTGCATTAAACATGTGCCACAATATGATAATGACGACCTTGATAGTGATGATGACATTCACCTCTGTTGTCATCTAAACCATTGTGCTTCCCTGAGCCATACACTGGGGTTGCTTGTCAGGCACTCTGTCACGCACCTTGTACAGTTTATTTCATTCCACTGTCCTTTTTATCGTAAAAAAAGAGGAAACAGGCTCAGAGGGGTGAACCCATTTGTTTATAGTCATACAGTGAGTAAGGGGCATGGCCCAGACTCCACCCAAAATCAGATGTAGAGCCTCCAGTGGTCTTTGCCACCTAGTTTTTGTCAACTTTCCTTTACAGCATTGTAGGAGGGACTGGGACCAACACTCAGAACACCCACAGGGAATCAGGATCAGAGTCTGTTAAGTTTCCAGGGCAATGCCCTAGGTGGTGCAGAACCTATTGCTCTTAGCCAGTAGATTCACATTCTGCATCACAATTGACTCATGATGATCCTATTAAGGATTTGGGAAGAATATTATTAATTCCTCTTTAAAAATGCAGTAACAGAGGAGCCAGAGGACACCTGCAGGAAGATACCTAGGTAATCACCAACATGTTTCTGGAATCCTGACCTGGCCTCTTTGCTCAAAAGACTGAGATCCTCAGGACCGTAGTCCAGGGACATGTTATCTTTTCTGTTGCATGAACCCCTTTGGCATCTGCAGAGAAATATGGCCTCTTTTCAGAACAAAGACTTAAAATACATAACATAAAATACTTAAGCTTACTAAGGAAACCATTTATATTGAAAAGTTTCTACTAACATAGTGTGATCTAGTAAAGTTATTGCTTTCTTTATTAATACATTTAATAACAAGCAAGTCTAATAATTACTGTAATTTAGAAACAGTGATAAGCATTATGATATTCTGAAGTATCTATAACTATATGACGAAAAATTGTGTGATTTTTTTTTTGTGATGAAGTCACAGGTATTGGTAGTACTACTGTGATTTGCTGCTTACATTTATAATTAAATGGAGTATCAGATTACAGTTAGAAGCTAGAGGAAATAAAGGGTTTTTTTCCTATCCAAGTCCATGAATTCACTGATTTCTATCTTGGGAGACTCTGTGGGTGTTAGATCCATAGTTAAGAGCCTTGTTTACCTTTGGTTCTGAATTGCCTTCTGATTCCAGAGGCAAAGCTTAGAATGGGATAGTCCAAGGCTGTCAAGTTATGGAAAAGGTGAAGTTTTCTTTTGGTGTGTTCATCCACTAGCTTTCTACCACTTTTGTCATGTTTTTCATGCCCATTGCCTAGTCTCCCCCCTCAGATCCTTCTTTTCCACCAGAGCACATATGGCATTTAATAGGACCTGGGTCCATTAAAGGCTTACTTTTTTTTCAGTACAAAGTACGAAGGTAAGGTATACCCATTATTTCACTTAATTCTGATAGATTCTGTTGTTACACATATTTTACAGAAAGTAATAATGATACTTAACATTTATGAATACCACTATGCACCAGGCACTCTTCTAAACACATTTTATATACTAAAATAGCAAAGATTATTGTGATAGCAGCAATAGCAACAGAAGCAGCAGTAGTAATAGGAGCAGCTAAGATTTATGTGGCACTCACTGGATGCCAGCCTTACTATATTCTGAGTATTTTATATGTTTAACTTCAATTATATCCCATCACATTTCTATCAGGTGAGTTATTCTCATTTTACAGAATGAGAAATAGATGCAGGGAGGATAAAAAAACTTGCCCAGAGTCACAGAGCTATGAAGTAAAGCCTTAAATTTAGATGTTCAGATTTCACAGTCCATGAGGAACTTAGGTTGACCACTAAGTTCTACTGTCTTATTTATACTGTATTAAATGTCCTTCAGAACAACCCCGGAGGTAGAAGTTGTTTGCCCATTTATAGACCAGGCACTTGAGGAACAGAGAGGTTAAGAACATTGTCTTGGAGTTGACTTCCATTCAGCTTAAAAAGAGAATAAGAGAGAATGCAAGTGACAAGTCAGGGAACTTATGGGCTATGCTTTGAAAAGTCATACATCACTTCTGCCCACCTTCCGTTGGCTAGGACTCAGTCACATGGTCCCACCAAACTGCAAAGGAGGCTGGGAAATGTAGTCTAGCTATGAAGACAAAGGGAAAAAGAAATGGATCTTGCTGAACTCAGAACCATCTCTGCCTCTACCATAGGCACTAAGCAAAACTCTGAGAGCTCATGTCTCAAGAGTAAAGTCAATCCACAGCGCAGAAGCAGGATTAGGGTGAGGCAAGAGGCACTTGGGTGCCTCATTCACACGACCCTAGTCCTATGCCTGACCTGTAGCCCCTGTGGTGTCTGGGCTCAATCTTTAGCCTACCTTCTCAGAGGCAAGGCACCAAGTGTCCCTGCTGTGCCCTAGGGTGGCTTGTAAACGGAATTTGATATGAATATATTACTGTAAATTAGAAAATGTGAAAGATTTCATGCTGTGCAGATTTGGACTATGGTTCTAATTTTAAAAGCCATGAAGAGTTTGCAAAGGAAGTATTGTCAAATAGAAAACAGATTAAAATGTGTAATAGTTTATTACTATACCTTTAAATGAGTATTTAATATACAGTCTTATTTTTAAAGGAAAGTAGTTGTTGACTTTTTCCCCTTTAGTTTGGTCTGTATTTTTAATTTGAATGATTTAGCTCCAGGTCTTCAGGGCCTTCTGCTCAAAGCCTCCACATGTGGCCAATTTATTGTCACATTATCAGGCCCACAGAACAAGCAAAAGAAATGGACACTCTTGTGCTGTACCATTTAGTACCATGTGCTATATTTCCTCTATTCTCAGATATCATGGGTTATATATCACAACTTGACCTTCATAATACTTTTTTGGAGGAAGGGAAGATGATGAGGAATAGAAGCAACACAAAATTGACTTAAAAACACATTTGTATTTCAGAGATGTTTACAAAATTATGTGCCTATTAGAATTGGAAAAATCTCCCCACACCCCCAAGTAGAAAACAGACCAGTAAAACAGTAACAACAATACAACTCTCCATGAAAATTCTTTTCTTCACATTTTCCAAGTATGAAACAAGGCTACTTAATAACCACCCATCTCTTAGCCTTCCATCTTACCACATAGGTTAATAGACCACCTTAGAGGAACATGCAGTCCCAGATGTGGAGGACAAACACCCATGGTCCCAATGCAGGACTCCACTAATTGCTCTAAGTAAGGACTTGGACCACACATGTTCCCTCTACTTCTGATATCTGAAGCCTGTTTGCTTGAGGCTGAGAGTGTACCAGGCAGCTCTGTCTGATAAGCATAGTATTTTGGCCATCTATGTTTTGTTTCCTTCTTGTCTTAGTAGAGTACCACTCATATAAGGCAACTGGATAAGAAAATCACCTTGATTAGTGACTTTCCTGTGGATGTATTTCTTTTCTTTCATATTTCACATTCTGAATAATTTACGAACATATTTCTCTTTCCCAGTGAGTTAATGCTGAGGTTTAAATAATATGACTAGAAGGTAGAAACTCTGATATTTCTCCCTTGAGGCATAACACATAATCTTATTGATGGGAAGAAATAAGTACAGGCATGTAAGAACTGTTGGGTTAAGCACTTGCACTCTGGGATCAGATTCATTTGGGTGTGATTTCCAGCTCTCTTATGACATGTTGTATGACCTCTCAACATTTCAACTTCTCTGCAAGATGGAGATGATCATGGTCACTATCTAATACTATCAGGGTAAGGATTAAATAAGATAAAGAAATTATAGGATGGTGTACAGTGCCTGAGAACACATACTGACAACACATAAGTTGTCAGGAAATAGTATGTCAGTTTTACATTCAATTAGTATCCCAGATGACTCCAGAGATTTTCTGTAGGTAACTTTCATGTCTACCCCTCAGCTGAGTACTGCCCAGTGATATGTTTGAAAGCTTTTATTGTAACTTGGATTGTGGGAGACATGGATGATTGAAAGATTTGCTAGAGTGTGTTTATCAATCTGGCTTCCCAGACTAATTTGAGCTTTCTAGGGCTCTTCTTAGCACTTGCAGTACAGAGAGGTCTGAGTTCACCAAAACCACTTTCCCTTTTTCTCTTGGGTTTGTGGTTAAACTACATTTCCCAGTCTCCTTTGAGTTCATTGAAGCCATGTGACTGAGTTCTGGCCAAGGGAGGGTGGAGAGTAGTAATGTATGGTTTTTTCACACATGGCCCATGAAACTTCCCATGGATTGATCATCTGTACTCTTTGTTGTTCTATCTTTGAGCCGAATGAAGCCAACTCGAAGGCAAGTCTTAACTTCTCTGTGTCTCAGTTGCCTGATCTATGAATTGGAGTCTGAGTGGTCATAGGAACAAACAGTTATCATGAAAAACCTTGGTGGATGTTGGATGAAGTCTAGGTGATTACAAGAAGCTCTGTGATGGGACTTTGGAGCCTGGGAGTCAAAGTGTGGCATTGACTTAGGGAGAAAGCCTTTCTCCCATTTTGCCATGCTCTGGTGCTCCAAGAGTCCCTTTAGCCTCTCCCATAAATAGCTGGGGGGTCTATCAGAGGTCCTAATTTCCTGCTTGGGTCCAGAGGTAGAGGAACTCAGAACCGTTACTTTGTGAGCTTACTTGTATCTATGGGAAATCTAATTTTGTAAAGTCTGGCCACTGAGACCAGATGTTCTTTGGATTCCTTGTGGATGAGCATTTTCCAAATGGAGAAACTTCCAGACCTTTTAACCTTTCTTACTTCTTCTGAGGCAGGGGTGGCGGTCACAGTTTACCCAGTTGATGTAGTCCTCTTCCAAGTTCTGCCCCACCTCATGGTGATCTGCTGCCACAAAAAGATTTTATACATCATTAACAGAGATGTCATATGCATCAACATAATGCTGTGTTCTTACTCAGAATGTCACATTAGACTCCTGGAGGCTATTAAAAAAAAACTTCAAATACAGCCACATTTTTTCCTCTTAAATCATTCAATCTGCCATCTGATGCCCCAAAAGGAAACTGCTAGTAAAATGCCAACTTGAAAAGTTAAGAAAAGCATCACACAAAATAGCTAAAAATGTAAACTTTTGCAACCTGTGCTTAGGGAATGGAGTCAGGGGTACTCAGATTCAGATGTCTTGCATTTTCAGAATCTCCTTTCCCTCATCAAAGTGATAGGCAGAGTGATTGGGATGTGGTGAATATTCACTAAAGGCCCTGGCTTGATTTGAGTTCTCTACTCTATGTTCCCTTTCAGAATTTCCCCCGTGGTGATAATGTTTCCCAGAGAAATTTGCTTTGAAGCCAAAATAAATAAATAAATATACCTACTCGTGGAATTTGGAGGCAGGAGCTGGTTTTCTCATTTATGTACTCATTGACAAACATGCTAGGCATCTGCTTGGTGCTCTGATGGGTCCTAGGGCTTCTGCTCTGACCCATGGTTCTGGCTCTCCAGTCACTTGCTGGGGTTGGGGTTTAAACAGGAGGAATGTGCTCTAATGCATGTGTGGACAGTGCCTGCTGGGAGCTCACCAGCAGAAGGAGTGACCCTCCAAATCTGTTCCAGCAATTCTGATACGTGAGGTTTCCCCCCACATCCAGCAATTCTCTGATACCAGGTTGGTATCCTACAATTCAACTTAATTCTGACACTATTTGCCTGGAGATAATGTCAGGTACCATAGGTTATGTGGTCAGTCCAACGTGACTGCCCCAATTCACATGCCAAGTGCCAGTTGCAAGTCCATGTTGTCAACTGTGCTTCTGACCAGCTAACTATAGATCAGAGGTTCCCATGACCCTCTCTTTGGTTTCAATCAATTTGCTAAAGCAGCTCACACAACTCAAGGGAGTATTTTATTTACTAGATCATAGGTTTATTATAAAAGGCTATAACTCAGGAACAGCCAGATAGAAGAGATGTGTAAGGCAAGGTATGTGGGAAGGGGGTGCAGAGCTTCCAAGGCATTCTCCCAAATCTCCATGTGTTCAACCCAGAAGTTCTTCAAACCCTGTCCTTATGGGTGTTCTTGGAGGCTTCATTAAGTAGGCATGGTTGACTAAGTCATTGGCCATTGAAGACTGACTCAATGTCCAGCCCTTCTCTCCTCCCATGAGGTAAGGAGTGTAGGACTAAAGTTCTAAACTTCTAATTATAGGGTTGACTCCATTGGCAGCCAGCCTACATCCTTAGATGACCTAGGGCTTTCCAAAAGCCACCTCATTAACATAACAAAAGATACCTGGATTGCTCTAAACATTTAGGAAATTCCAAGCGTTTTCAGATCTCTGCCAGGAATGCAGATGAAAACCAAATATATATTTCTTATTATAAATCACAACATCATGGCCCTGCTCAACACCATCTGATGCAGTCAAGGATGGTGGTCTCAGACCATAGTGCCTGGATTCATGCCCCTACTTCTCCTCTAACTAGCTGTGTTACCGTAGATGAGTTAACTGAAGTCTCTGTATCTTTCTTTCCTCATCTGTAAAATTGGAAGGATGAGTATTTTTGAGGATTAAACAAACTAATACATTTAAAGTTCTTAGCCCTGTGCCGGGCAGAGTAAGGCTTACAAAATATTGGTATTAACAGTCAGGAGAAGAGTGCTGTAAAAAGAGCCAGAAATAACATTTGGTTCACATATGATCCTGGAATTGTGGAGAGAACTGTTTTTCCGTGAATCATTCAGGTTCCCAATGGATGTTTTAATTAAAACTTCTAATATTTGGTCACCTCATGCAAATGAAAACAATTGGATTAACTGGAAGGTAATGCATTATTCAAAGCACCCATTCATCTATCCATTCATTGATTCATTCATATTGTTACCAGTGTGTATGGGTTCTTGCAGTGATGAGAAGGAGGAATTTCAAAGGGCGCACACATGGGAGAAGTTGAAGCATAGTGACAAGATCTTTTGGGGTGAAGGGAAATAATATGCCCTCAGGGTGGGAAAGCATAGAGAATAGAAAGGCTCTAGTAGCAACTGCCCTGAGATCTTTGATAATATTTCATATATTTTCTTGGTTTTTGGAAACAGGCTTTCTTTCAAACTATCCGACCTACTTCCTGGGTTTTCTCAGGCTGTTGCTGGGCCATCCCCCTAAACAATCCCTTTCCTGGATCTTCTGGGCTCTGCACCCTCATCCAATCCCATCCTTTTCCCGGGCTAGACTCCAACCCTTTATGCCACCATTTTTGTTCCTACGGCAGTCATTTGGTTTCCACTGTGCATATACTTACCTCCCCCTGAACCATCTTGGTTCCCACTATGCAAGCACCTAGCAAGGGAATTTCTCCACTCCTCCTCTCAATAATCCCACTACTGGGGAGGTTGTCTTCCAGGGAGATTCTTCCTGCTTGCTTGGGGTTGAGTCCCTTCTGCAGAAGATGCAGCTGTCCCTAGGGGAACTTGTGAATGCTGTGGCTTCCTAGTGAATCAGGCTTAATGCCCAGTTCAGCTCCCTAGTTTGTTAAGCTTAATGTCCAATCCCATTTGCTCCCTTCTTTTATTAATAACTAGCCAGCTATCTATGCTAACAATATGACCAATCATTTTTTTATTCCTGGGTTTCCCGATGTTGGCACTATTGACTTTTGGGAGCAAATAATTCTAACTTTATGATTCTTCCTGTCCACAGGGAAGATCCTTTCATCTTCATTTTTGGGCTGTGAATGTTTCTTTTTTTCCTAGGGGTGTTAATTAAGGACCTATATTGTTTAAGATTTGTCCAAATAATATGTTGATCCTCACACACTCTCCAATAAAAAAAATGCCATCATGTATACTTGCATTCATTTGTTCATTCATTCATTCATTGAAGAAATTTCTATTAAGTACCTATTTTTTACCAGAGGCTATTTTGGGCATGGAGGAAACAGTACAAATAGATTCCATGCAGGTCCTCATAGAGGGACAAGCACATAATGACAACTAGCCAAGAGTGAGAACAGAGGAGTCCCAGGTACTGGGGGAGGGGACAGATTGTAGAGGGATCTTGCCATTCTGGTTAGGGAAAGCTTCTCAGAGGAATTCATGTTTAAACTAAGTCTCAAGAGACCAACATGTGTTGGCCAAAGGTAGAAGCAGTAGGCTGTGTTAAAGCTAATGTGCTTCCATGTCTGGATGTTGTAAATAATGCTGCCATGAACATAGGGGAGGATATGTCTTATACAATTCATGATTTGTGTTTCTTCAGATAAATACCCAGATGTGAGCTTGCTGGGTCGTAAGGTAGTTCTATTTCTAATTTTTTGAGGAATCTGTATACTGCTTTTCACAGTGGGTGCACAGTTGCACCAGTTTACAACTGTGCACGAGGCTTCCCTTTTCTCCACATCCTTGCCAACATTTGTTGTTTGTTGATTTATAAGAAATGAACCCATTTTAGAGGGGGCAGGGAACAGAGAACCAGGATACAGCCCAGAGTGAGTGCCTGGTAGAGAACAATGATCTGATAAACAGTAGCCAATATAATTATCATGATGTTAGATACAACTTCTCCTTTCTCTGTCCACCTTTTCAGAAGCAGCAAGGCTGCCTAGAACATGAGACAAGGGGCATGTTGACTCGAGATCCAGGGTATCCCAGCTTCACCATGAAAAGACTGTGAATTGTAGATCATGAGCAAACGCTATTGTTCCTTCAGTTTCTGGGAGTGAACACAAGCTTAGAGACCTGGCTCTAAATCCCTGCTGTGTGTTGCTGAACAGACTTCTTTACCTCTCTAAGCCTCCTTTCTTCAGCTATAAAGAGAATGATAATAATAATAATAATACAAAGAATGTTGAAAATACTTATTGCTATCAGACCCCAGGCCAGGTGCCTCTCCTGCATTAGCTCACGTTACCTCACCACCAGACAGCACTCATTTTACATCCAAGTACACGGAGGTTCTGAGAGTTAGCACTCTTGCCTTGTGGCCCCAGAACTAATACATAGAGGGCTGGGATTCACATCCACATCTGTCTGACTCAGGAGTCTGAGCTGTTAACTCTACTCCATACATACTGCCATTTAGATTAAGAAGATTAAGGAGAATAATCCAGTCATGCAGCATTTTGTCTGGCACAGATTCAATGAAATATAATATGGTTGGACAGATGTGGGCTCTAATTCCAGTATTATCTCTTACTGGCTGTGTGATTCCTTCAGTGTCTTTACGTGTCTGGGCCTTAACTTCCCCATCTGTGAAATAAGAATGAACTGAGATTCTCTGTCATCTGGTGGGAGTGTCTGGTGAATTCATGCCTGCCAATCCTGTAGCACAATGCCAGGGGCCCAGTAATTACACAGCACATGTCAACTCCCATATTGCTATATAATAGGTGCTACATTAATGTCAGCTCTTCCACCTACTCTTCCTGGGTTTCTTTCTTGGCACAAGGGGCTTCAGAAAGTGCAAAGCCTCTCATCTCTCTGGTGTATGGGAGAAACCAGGCTGTCTTCTGTACGAGACAGTAACAGGCACCAATGGCACGAAAAAGAGCCATCTGAGCTGTTTCTCTCCAGCTGATTGTAATGTGCCTCTGGGCATGGGGATGCCCTTGGCCTGAAGTTCTTGGTGTTCTTCCCCAAACAAGCACCTTCCATGCCAAACCATCTTTCCTGCACAACACTTTAATTTACATCTTTTAATAACTTTGGTTGCCATAGAAGCATGGAATTCAGTTTTAAAATAGACAAATGAATTGTTTCAGTCAGATTGGGTATTTGCTGTCAAGGAAACAGCCAGCTTTCCCCTACCACTGAGGGCCCACCTAATTGGATGTGTGAGGTAACAAAATGGCAGAGGGGTCCTTCCTACCCAATGGCCAGGCGGAGGAGGCACCACAAGGCACCCAAGAAAACCCACTGGTTCTGGCTGTGTGCCTAGGAAGGGGAGGTCTGGAATAATGGAGGGACAAATGGGGGTGAAGGGAGTGAGGCATGGAAGAGCCACAGGAGGACAGGGCCTGAGGCAGAGTGGAGCAGAGCACAGGGCCAGGGGATTCTCACAGCCAGGCTGGTTCTTCCAACCTTGGATGGAGGCCCAAAGTCCCTCCACCCAGATCTGAGGGATTCTGGAAGGATTGCAATGAGAATAGAACACTTGTGCTGGGGCTGGAGCCCACCTCCTCAGTGAGATTCATGAGGAGGCATGGCTCTTTCAGCCAATGACAAATTTTTACTCATCTCCTCCTCTGTGTTATGTATGTGCAAGCCTCTGGGATTCTAACTGATCCAGAGGGCCCATGGCATAGTTCATGTATTTAGTCATTCAACAAATATTTATTGCATTCTTGTTAGATACATCAGTGAATGTGCTACTTCTCTGTCCTTGTGGAGCTTATGTTCTAGCAGGGAAAATAGACAATGAACAAGAGGAATGATGGGTAACATGGGATGTTGACAGGTAATACATGGAAAGACAAAGTGGAACAGAGAATGGAGGAGTGGAGTGCTAGGTGCAGCTTCAGTCCTAATGGTTGGTCTTGGTTTTCCTCTGAGAAAGTGAGATCTGAGCAAAGATTTGATAGAGGCAAGGGCAAGCAAGATCTTGGTGATTAAGTGTGATTATGAGTGATTAAAAGCTTTGCCTCTGTTGCTGAAGCAAATCTGAGTTGGAGTTCCAAGTTTTGTCACTTACTCCCCGAAGACCTCTACCTCTTTATTCCTAGGTGTCTGCATCTCTATAGTGGGGATGATAGTACTTTAAATGGTTCAGTGAGTAAATGATTGTAAAGTGCTTGGCATATAATGAGAACTATGATGATGGTGATGATGATGATGAGTAGGAGGAGGAGGAAGAGGAGGAGAAAACCTATAAACCAATGAGGGTTGGGAAGTGAAAGAGAAGCAAGAAGGCACTGACCATTTGTGAGTGACCATTTGTAAAATACAGTAAGTGCTAGAATGTAGCCCAAGATCCCATGAAGCCTCCACAGAGGATCCAATCCAGCCTGTTAAATAGGCTTTCAAGAAGTGATGGGAGGTGTTTGCAGTCATCTGGATGGGAGATGATGTTGGCTTGGGTTGTGGTCATGACAGTGAAGGGGGAATAGAGAAAACAGATGCCCACTGGGGATATTTCTTAAAAATGTGCCATCACAGCCCTGACAAGATGGCTTATTTGGTTGGAGCATCATCCTGTGCACCAAAAGGTTGTGGGTTCAATCCCTGGTCAGAACATATAAACCTAGGTTGCAGGTTCAATCCCCAGTCGGGACATGTACAGGAGGCAACTGATTGATGTTTATTTTTTCCCATTTGATATTTTGCACTCTCTCTCTCTCTTTCCCAAATCAATAAATATATCCTCAAGTGAGGGTTTAAAAAATTTTTTTAAGTTACTCATATGCCACCATATCTGAACACAATCTCAGTGGTACCTTTGTCCAGGCGTTTCTTATAAGAACACACTGATTTATTTTTGGTCTTTTACTACACATATTTACAATTTTGAGGTAGACATATAGTCATACAATGAGAAATGCTTAAAAAATAATCTTAAAACATTGTGAGAGTAGACACCCAAGATAGATCTTATCTATCAAAGCTGAGTGATTTTATCTTTGAGCTTCCTGGAAGCAAAGGCAAAATGAGAAACCTATTGGGTCATGTAATTTATATTGCATGGAGAGAAGGAACACAAAGTTCATCTATAGGAGGGAGCATTATACAAGCACTGAACTCTGAGAGGGAGTCAATCATTTGCCTCCATATTTAAGGGGCATGTTATAATAGAAAAGCAATGTCTTCAACAAAAAGGTTGCTTACATTGACATTTTTGCCCTCATATACTGTAAATGCTGAAGTCATAGTGTGAAGTCTTAACTTAGCTGATGCAGCTTCATGGGGGGAGATAACATAATATGGTGCAGGTGCCTGTCTTTCTAACTTAATACAAACCTAGAGCTTAGAGAATACCAAGAAATGGATGACTCATATGCCCATTAGATTATCTATCTCAGATATTAGATTTCTCAGATGAGCTTCTGGAAGTAGGAACTGGATTTCAGTCAAATCATGGCTAGGCTCTAGTGAATGCCAACCTCTGTGTCACTGACTGAAGAAGGAAATGAACGTGCTTGAAATACCAGGGCTCAGGGAGTCTGTATTTCCATTTTGAGCTGAGAACTTGGTAGCTTGGTCTTTATTCTTATTCAGCTGGAGAAAGGGCCACTGTGGTCCACTGTATAGAAAACAGGTGTGGGAATCGCCAAAACCTGGTCTGCACCCATTTCTGCCACTAATATGTTATGTAACTAGGGGCAAGTTGGTGTAACTCTTGTAGAGTCAATGTCTTCATGTATAACATTGGGTGAAACTGGGCATCTTATATGGCTATTGGGAGGATTAAATGATATAACAGGTGTCAAGTACCTAAAACAGTGCTTAGAACACAGGCATTTAATACATTATAGATATTATAGATATTGCTATTTTAATGGTAAACTGAAAGTGATTTAACTATTTTGGCAAACCTTCAAGCCAATCTCAGAATATTATCACAGTCTAAGATGCACATTTCTAAATGATAAAATATCTAAGAACTAAGTCCGTATTTCTGAGATTTCTTCGGAAAGGGGGCGTGGAGGAGGGGATAGCATCACACACCACACTAAACTTCCTGTCTCAGTTCAGATACCCCAGAAGCAGAGCCTGAGAGGGGATTCTTGTTAGGGGATGTATTGGGAGAGTACTTTCTAGGCAATGGAAGTGAAAGAGGAATAAGGAAAATAAAAGATGAAGGAAGGAAGTAGATTCATCCAGAATCTAGTTTCAGACTGATTTCACAGGAGACTCTAGAGCATGAATGCTACTGCTCATTTGGTCCCATCTTGAGGCAAGGACACCTGGCTTTTTGTACCCCCATGCCACTGGCTGAGGTTTGCCTCCCAGGGTTGGGTTGGGTAAGCATAGACTCTCAGGTGAAGGGATTTTCATTTGGAGAAGGCAGATGAGTGAGTTATTGTCAGGTAGCACACCACTCCAGCATCTGGGGGCTGATGTTCTGGCAGGGCAAGGGAGCCAGGGTGAGGCATCAAGAGCATCCACTACACTTCTTAAACATCACCTGTCAATTCCCAGTCTCCTCTCCTTTTCATCAGCCACCCCCAAATCTCTCTCTCCTTGCACTCTATAATCCTCCCCTGCAACCTATCTTACTCCTTATCTTTAAGTAAAAGTCTCTTCTTTCCTCCTCCAGCACTTAAACCTACCCACCCGCTTTTAACATAAAACATTTATTCCATTCCACCTTCTTCCCTTTGCATCCTTATTCAGCCTCCTTCAAGGCTCTTCAATATGGAAACTTTAATATTTCATATTTCTGTCATTATCTCTTGGGAAGTGCATGGGTAGGATCAATGTTATTTTTTAAAATCAGTTTTGAATCTGTAAGAGCACATGGGGAAATATACAGTAGCCACCCTCGTGGTTTTCTCCACTTAATTTAAGGGAGACACTGTGTATTAGAAGGACAGGCTTTCATACCTAATGAAGCAATTGTCCTCAGCATGGTCCTCTCTCTTGGCTAAAATAAGGGGAACAAACCTTTTCACATCTACTGCAGTTTTATCAAAAGATTATTCAGTTTGGAAGACTCAACAGATATCCCCCAATTTTTTTCTTAGGCCGGTCATATTACGTGAGACAGTCAATAAATCATGCCCTTTACTGCAACTGGTTTAACTCCTCTCCTTTTTTGCATACTGGTTTCACTCTGGAATGTTATAGGCTTAAGCTTTGTAGCTCCAAATGTTTTTTTTCATAGCTCCCCAGAAGGGCAGGAATTTAGGAAACCACATTTGTGTATTAGAGAGCAAGGTTCTAACTATGCTACTTGAGAGGCAGGGACAGGCTGGCTCAAGGTGTGTTTCTAAGAGACCTGGGGCACTTTTTTCTTCACACAAAGCCAATCAAACCTCTGATGCATCATGGCCCAGAGAATGCTCCTGGGGCCAGAGTCCATTGTCCTGTTTGACTTTCATAAGGAATGACGAAAAAAATAGCCAACAAAGGCAGGTGCTCTTTTGGGCATCCACATGTTAAGCTGTATTTCACCCTCTCCACAGTGTATGTAGGTTCTAGTCTCAACACCATTTTCAGCTAAAGAAATTGAGGCACAGAAAGGTCATTCCACAGAGACATCTGAATGAGCATGCTTAAAGCTTAGCAAGAGTTCTTTCAACAACATTATCTAAGTTCATAATCATACCTTTGATGGGCAGTTCACTGATTAGTATCTAGGCTTTTTCCCTGCTCTCCAGATTTTGTGGGTGGGGAGTGAAGTTTTATCTTGTTTTGTCGCTGTGATACACTCAGACTGTAACACACTGATAGGTATGTAGTAGGTAGTCAACACATTCATTGACTCATGAATAAATACATGCAATTGTGAATGAAGGGAGTGGGGGAGATGATAGAAAATGTTTTCCAGACAGAATGGCATGTGCCAAAATGGGGCAGGTAGGAGGAGAGAGACAGAGGGTGGGGGGGAGAGGGGGGAGAAAGAGAGAGAGAGAGAGAGAGAGAGAGAGAAATCCCCAGACAACCGCATTTCTGCAGAGTTTCATTCAGTAGATGTGAGTTAAGAGAGAGATTCTGTTTCCTCCTCAGCTCCCTTTGCCCCCTCATCCTAACCTCCCTCCTGGCCTCACGCAGCAAGCTCCTCATCCGTATGCCTCCCAGGCCACCCCTGCAGCCCAGCAATCCATTTCTGTCCTTTTAAGAAGTTAATAGGACAAAAACAAATGACCACTCTCCAGCAAGTCATGCAGGGTTCCTGGGGACCTGGTGGTCAGCTCTGAGAAGGACATGAGAGATGTAGGCAGTGCCAGGAATGCCAAATCAGCCTCCTCTCCCTGGCAGAAATCATGACCACCATCAGGATCTCCAGGAAGCCTTAGGAGCCCTCTCTAGGCCCCTGGGGCTCCAAACCTCAAAAGCCAAGTCTATGCAGCTCAGATTACCTGGGGAAATGAATGAAAAAGAAATCCTTCCCTGGAACAGTAGGAGAGTGCCATGGTTCTATTGGGAGGCACAAGGGATACAGAGAGGCTGTTCTTTAGTAATCACTGCCTTTGGCTGCAGAAATACCTGACTTCTCTCCTTTGTTCCAGATAACAAGCCCTTCTTTTGTTCCCTGTGCCTGGTGCCACAAGACACTGAGACACATATCGATTAGGTTTCACATCTCGGCATCCCCTGTCACATTTGCCTCCTTCGACCCTCTCAATCTTTTATCTTCTGATGGCTGTATATACATGGGGGCTCTTTTTCACATCTGCCCTGTTCTCTTCATTCTCATTGTTTTAGGCAGGATCCTAATTATTGCTCTTCTGAACAATTTTAGGCTCTGGCAGCCTGATTCTCTCGCCTCTGGCCTCCCCTTTCAGAATTCATCTTTCACTCTGCAACAGGAATGGCTCTCCATAGCTGAACTATGATGACATGTAACCTGAAAGTGAAATGTAACTCTTAGCATAGCACTTAGGCCCTCCACGGTCTGACCTCAATTCATTTGTTCAGATGGCTTGGTCCTAATTACCCTTTTTACTTGTGCAGGCCAGTATGGTAGCCATTAGCCACAGGTGTCCACACACTACATTTAAATTTAAATTAATTAAAATTAAATAAAATTAGAAACCTAGTTCTGAGTCAAAACAGCCCCATTTGAAGTATTCAATGGCCACATGGAGCTAATGGCTACCATACTGAATATGGTGTAGATAATAGGACAGTTCCATCACCACAGAAAGTTTGGTTGCACAGTGCTGTTTCCCATATCACAAGCTTCAATCCAAACGAGACCTTTTAATTTCCTTTGTTCATGTCCTTAGCTTTCCACCTTAAAGGTTTTGCTCATGGTCTCACCTCTACTGGAAATGTCCTCCTTCCATCTCCCCAAGCCCAAACATTAATGATTCTTCAAGGTTTTTTTAGGAAGGCCCTCCCTTCTTCACATAGAAACGGCTTGTCCTACCTTTAAATTCTCATAACCCCTAGTACTTTTGATGGTTCTTGTAACTTTTCATTGTTATTCAGCCTTATACATGTCACAGTGCCTATAACATGTGCAGGGCTCCACGGACATTTGTGGAACGAATGAGTAACACTCACTCTGTTGCATTATAAGCTGTAAATACAGACGAATACCTAATATTGTTCAACATTATGAGTCAGGCATCATTCTAGGAAATCTATTCATAGTGTCTCTAACCCTTACAACAGAAGCAGTAAGAATTGATATCCCCACTTTACAGATGAGTAAGCTGACGCTTAGATATTCAGCGCCCTATCTCAAGGCCCACAGTTGACAAATAGCAGAGTGAGAGTTTGAATATAAGTCTGAAATACTCTGAGCCTCTGTTTTTCCACAGAGTAATGCTTTGCTGTTTTTTTCCTTGAAGCAAGTTTCCTTCACTTTACTGTAGGAGAAAAAGAGTCTTCATAAAATTCTCTTCCACTTCTGCCCACCCTCTTCCCCTCTACCCCAAGACCAGGGTGTGGCATGCAGTTGTCACTCTTTAAATATTGAATGGCAAACTTATAAGTCACAAAGAGACCCCCGAGACCCAATGATCACCTACATGCTCTGCCCACATGGACTCCTAAGCTTGTTGAGTGGATGCTACTGTTAACATCTTGCCCTTGGCTCTTAGAGTTCTCATCTCACGTAAATCATCCTGAACTCCCCCACCCTCAACACACACATGCGCACCCCTTGCCAGCCTCTGATGGTTGGATTTAGGGCCTCTAGCCTTCTCTTGGACTTGCCTGAGCTGACTTACTTCTTATATCATGGGTGTATGTATATAGTATGTGTATTTGGTTGGGGGGTGGTATGTTCTTTGCTGGAAAATGTAGGCAAACCCCATCTAATTTCACCTAAGTAGATCTCCCCTATCCATACATGACATCATAATCTCCACTCCACATCTTTTTTCTTATTATTTCTTGATGCCTTTTATTCTCCCCCCTGCAAGGATTTCAGAGGTTCAAAAAGTAAAGCTGACTATTCCAGGTCACCTTTAATAGTGAAACTTGTACTCAAACTCAGGTGTCTCACCTCATTTCATCACTTCATCTCCCTTCTTCCCCTCCCCAAAAATCCACTACTTATCAGATGTAGGCCAATTTAGACATTGCTTTGTCCTCCAGGAAGGATGCATCTTCTTGAATTTACCAGTCCTCATTGCCAGGGACCACAGGCAAGCAAATTTGGGGTCCCAGGTGGTACAAGCCATTGATACACAACTGCCCCCCCCCCGCCAGCCCCCACAAAGCTGGTACCCTCTCCTGTTGCTAGGGGAAGCTGGTGGAGGCACATTACACTCTAAGCCGGGCATATGTCACCTTTGGGCAAAAGATGAGCTAATAGAATTGAGATGAATGTAATTGGCAGAAGGTCAGCAAGGGAGCCATGTGCATCTAGAGCTTCCCGAAAAGGCCAGTGTGTTTCCTGCTCCCCTGTCTCACGATTAGTATGCAGGTAAGGCAGATGGGCCTCTGCAGAGTAATTGGATCATTCAGAGATCGGCAATGCCTGGTGTATGTACAAAGCCTCAACAGTGATTAGATCCTGCCCGCTCATCTCAGCAAGCCTTGAAATTCTTCCTACTGTGAAAAACTAATTTTCTGTGGGAATTTATTAAATAAGAAATCTGCATGCCACTTTACCTTGTAAGCCAGGCCAGCGGAATACAAAGATTCCTCTCGACTTTGATGCGTGTTTCTAGCACAGACTTCTCCATCACTTGGGGAGAGGTGTTTAGGAGCTAGTTCTGTTTTAGGCAGTGTGTATTTGTCACTGTGTTCTCAGGGCCGGAAACATGGGAAACCCCCCAACTAAAAGCTTATGATTCAAGAAAATGATGGAAACAAGTGGAGTGTGGGGTAGGGTGAGGATGGGTGTGAAAAGTCAGGCCTTGTGTTCAGACCATGGCATGTTCTCTGTCCTGTTATAGACTGAACTGTGTCCCCAACCCCCAAATTCATACATTTAAGTTCTAACCCCAGCATGTCAGAATGTAACTATATTTGGTGATAAGGTAGTTAAAGAGGTAATGAAGTTAAAATAAGGCTATTAGAATGAGCCTAAACCAATATGACTGGTGTCCTTATAAGAAGAGGAGATTAGGACACTGACCCAGGCAGAGGAATGAACTGTGGAGACTCAGAGAGAAGACAGCCCTCTGAAAGCCAGGGAGAGAGGACTTGGAAAGAACCAATCCTGCTAGCACTTTGATCTCAGACTGCTAGCCTCCAGAACTGTGAGAAAATCAATGTTTGTTGTCTAAGCCACCACGTCTGTGTGGTACTTTGTTACGAAAGCCTCAGAAAACAAATACATTCCTGAAATGCCCCTTTCAGGAGGCTTCCTAATTTTCCTGCTTGGAATTAATCACTTTCCCCCCTGAATCAAAGATAAATAGGCTTTATCTCTGTGTCAGCTCTTTTGATGGACAGTAGTCACCTGAAGTCCTGCATTGGGATGAGATGCTTTTGCCAGATTCTGATGGGGAAGAATGCTGTGCGCAATTCCAAGCTTGCTTTGAACAGGTGAAGAGGTCATGCATGGGCCCTGCTTGATGAATTTTAGTTGACAACTAACACTAAATTAGTATTTTCCTTAAGAGGAGTGATATGGGCTGAATTATGTCCCACCAAAATCCATATATTGAAGCCTTATCCTCTGGTACTTTAACATATACATGACATTGTTTCGGAATAGGGTCTCTGCAGATGTAATTAGTTAAGATGAGGTCATACTGGAGTAGGGAGGGCCCTAATCCAAAATGACTGGTGTCTTTATAAAAAGGGAAAATGTGGACACTGACATGCACGTGGGAGAATGCCATGTGAAGGTGGAGGCAATCAGGGTGATGCTTCTTTAAGAATCTTTAAGATTTCCAGCAAACCACTAGAATCTAGGAGAGAGCCAAGGAATATATCCCTTTCTTCTAGCCCTCAGAAGGAGCCAACCCTGTCTTAATCTCAGGCACGTAAGCTCCAGAACCATGATAAGATAATTTTCTGTTGTTTAAGTCATCCAACCTGTGATATTTTGTTAGGTAGCCCTAGGAAAATAGTACAAGGATGAAGGTTCTTTTTCATGGGGGGACCCCTGAACTGGAGGTGTGGACACCTGGGTTCTGGTTTGCACCACACCTCTGAGGTGGGCATGGGTGGTGGCAGGCTGGGTTTCTGAGGAAGCAGGCTCTGAGATGGTTAGTGTACACAAGAGTTTAGGAGGAAGATCTCTGGAGTTCACACCTGCAGGAGGGAAGACAACAAAGCAGGACTTAGGCAGGGGGAGAAGTTGGGCTGCAATGTCATCTCAACAGAAGCCTACTCTGAGCCCAGGGGGATCCTAGAAGATTGAATGGCCATTCAAAGTTGCTCTGCATGGGAGTTGGGGGCCAGGTCTTCATACCTGAGCTGCCCAGGAAGAAAGGATGAGTATCAAAAAGGGAGCTTCCTTCAGCTGAGGTAATCCTGAGAGGGCTGAGAAGGGAGGATTGTTTGCTGCCTGCACTCCCAGGGCCTGGGAAAAGAATCCTTGATTCCTGAAGGGGGTCTGGTGGCTCACTCCAGCATCCACCACAAGACCTGACTTTGGTCAGATCTCTGGAAGAGAAAATGCTTTGTCTACCAAAAATGGTAAACCTTGAAAAGTATTCAGGAAGGCTCATTGTCAAATTACATGCTGCCCAAAGGATGATTTCCTAATTTTGAGAGTTATTTGAGTCACTTGGGAAGGATGGGAGCTCCACTATTTGGGGGTTTTGGAACAGAAGTCTTCCCAGGGCCATTACAGAGGTGAGTGGGACTGGGGGATGCATACATTTGGTGGGTCATTTTTGTAATCTCTCAAAACTTAGAAATTTTGCAGATTATGTACCTGCAGTGGCTTCAGGGTGACAAGAACAGACCCAGTAATTTACATGAGAATACCATCATACAATTGAAAGGGGATGAGATTTGGAATTGAGGCATTGGAGTTCCCATCCTGCCTGGCACACTGTGCATGACCTTGAGCCAAGATCTTCCAGATTAAGTGTCTTCATCTCCCTAAGCGTCAGGAGAAAAGATTGAATGAAACAAACACTCTTCAATCTGTCTGAAGCAGTTCCCATAGAGCCATACTGCTTTCATTCAGAGCACACTGTACGTTTGTGATTGTATAATATTTTGCATGACCATGTGGTCCACACTATTTCCTTCTGTGGGCTAGAACTTATGAAGAATCATAACTTTCCCTGTTCATGCTGCACGATTCTGAAACACACACATGTCCAGTACATTAGGACTCATTTAATTCTTACAACAGACCCAACAGGTGGGACCCATTACACTTGGGAAATGGCATGAGGCCATACCCAGTAAGTGGTTAACTCAGATCTGAGCTCAGGAGAATTTATTCTTAGTTACTATACGATATTTCCTCCAAGGACCCTCAATCATGACATAACATTGTAGAATTTTAGTTTCAATTTGGTGAATGGATGAATGAAAACTGGGTCATGGAAGGAAGATGGCAGTGCAGTAGGAGGGAGCAGATTCCACTCCCCTCTACACATTAGTGAAAAACCTGGTTGATCTACGGAGGAACAGAGCAAACAAACAACAGTAACACAGCATATTTGAAAATAGGAGATCGAAAATTATAGTGGACATTGAAAAACCAGACAGTAAGGGGAGTACTTCAGAACAATAAGAGCCCAGGGATCAGCACAGAGACCAGGGCAGCTGAGGCCCCAGGCCAGTGCTTGCCAGGCCTGCCACAGGGCTCTAGGGAGGCAGCCAGGTCAACCACTCCCTCCTCAGCCAAACAAGGTCTTAGCAGCACCAGGAGAGACCTGGTTGCTTGAAGTCTCACAGAGATAGTTAAGGTCTGTGTGGCAAACACGCTGGGGATGTGAGCACCCACGCATAGCCCTGGGAGGAGTGCACGCCAGAGCTCGCCAGACCATAAGCACTGGCACGCGATCAGAGACAGCTGTGCAACGATAGGCATCTGCGTGCAACTGCAGATGGCTGTGCGTGACCATAGCCACCCAACAGAGACAGTGGCACAACCGGAGGTGCCTGCACATGATCGTAGACCTGTAGCCCACGCCGGGAACCTGGGGAATGTGAGCGATCCATGAGAGAACCAGCCCATGCATGTGAACCCAGGGAGTGCGCATGATACATGGGAAACCCGGGGCTCACTCCTGTGAAATTAGGGTGAGTGCAAGCAAAGCAGAAAATCTGGAACCAACACCTATAAATTTGGGGTCGGCGCACCTCCCGTAGGAGACCTGAGCTCACACCTATAAACTTCGGAAAGTGCGTACTCCCCAGGAGGCTCAGAACCCATGCATCAGGCCCTGTGCAGAGAGGCACCAGGCCACCTCTGGGGAGAGTACATGGCTAGCTCTGGGGAGAGTAGACCAAAGATGACTGAGTGCTAAACAGGGAGGAAAGCAATACCATTACCCCTTGGCCCTTGCAGCCAGCAAGACCAGAAAAAATGGCTTGGCAAGTTTGAAAACAGAAAGAGATTTTTTTGTTTTGTTTGTTTTTGTTTTGTTTTATTGTTTTTTTTTATTTTTTAAAAATAATTTTTCATTTTTCTATTATTTTTATCCTTTTTACCCCGCAACTTCTTTTGCTTCTCTTTACTTCTTTCTTGTTTTATTCCTCCTTCCTTTCTTTCCAATTTTATTTCTTTTTCCTTCCTCTTTTATTTTCTTCTTTTTTCATTTTTTTCCTCTTTTCTCTTTTTAAATACCCATGAGTGAGACAAAAACAAACAAACAAACCTGGAACTGTGAAAAAAACAGAGTTGGTCCCAAAGAGGGGGCATCCCAACAGCTGAGACAGTGAAAGCTGTGGACACCAGGATACCCGAAGGAGACTGTACCACTGAATCTCACAGGTATTCTATAGAAATTCGTACCATAAACCCAGGGAGCCAGAAGAGATCAATTTAAGAAGCTGAGGCTAACAAGAAGAGTCTCACAAACAATGGGAAGACAAAGAAACAATCCCCAAATGAAAGGAAAGGAGGAAGCCCCAGAAAGAATGCTAAATGAAACAGAGGCAACTCAACTGTCAGATATTGAGTTCAAAGCAATGGTTGTCAGGAAGCTCCATGAGCTCTCAATGAGCTACCAGAAACTACAGGGAAGCTACAATGAACTCACTGCGAACTATATCAACATGAAAAAGGAAATAGAAACTATGAACAAGGGCCAAGAGGAAATGAAGAATACAATTTCTGAACTGAAGAACACAGTAGAAGGAATGAAAAGCAAAATCAATGAAGCAGAAGATCAGATCAGCGAGTTGGAGGACAAAGTAGAAAAAAGCAGCCAGAAAGAGCAAGAAAAGGAAAAGAGGCTCAGAAAGAATGAAGAGGGATTAAGAGAAATGGAAGACAATATGAAACGTAATAATATTCATATAATAGGGATACCAGAAGGAGAAGGGGAAGAGCAAGGGATAGAAAACCTATGTGAAAAGGTAATGATGGAAAACTTCCCTAATTTGATGAAAGAAAAAGTCACACAAATCCAGGAAACACAGAGAGTCCCAATCAAGAGGAACCCAAACATGCCCACTTCAAGACACATCATAATTAAAATGGCAAAATTCCAAGACAAGGAGAGAATCTTAAAGGCAGCAAGGGAGAAAAAGGAAGTAACATACAAGGGAGCCCTGAGAAGTTTAGCAGCTCACTTCTCAATGGAAACATTCCAAGGCAGAAGAGAATAGCAAGAAATATTCCAAGTAATGAGAACCAAAGGCCTGCAACCAAGACTACTTTACCCAGCAAGGCTTTCAATCAAGATAGAAGGCCAAATAAGGAATTTTTCAGACAAAAGAAGTCTAAAAGAATACACCTCTACCAAACCAGTTCTGCAAGAGATACTAAAGGGACGGCTTTAAAGAAAGGAAGGAAAAGCGAGAGAGAGAGAGAGAGAGAGAGAGAGAGAGAGGAACATGGGTACAAAAATGGCAATGAATAAGTACCTATCAATAATAACCTTGAACGTAAATGGATTAAATGCTCCAATCAAAAGACATAGAATAGGACTTCCAGCCAAGTTGGAGGTGTAGATGGACACACTGTGCCTCCTCTCACAACCAAAATTAAGGACAACAAATATTTAGAAACAAGAAAGCAACCAGAACTCATAGAAAATTGAACTGTACGGAAATCCAACAACCATTCATCCAGACCGGTAAGAGGAGCGGAGTCGAGGCAGGAAAAAGTGAAAGTGGAGGTTCAGACCCAGGAACACAGGCGGCAGTGGCTGGCAGTTCCCAGGTGCACAGGCGGCAGCTAGCAGACCCCGGGCACGGGGTAGCAACTGTGCAGACCCAGCAAGGCCTCACAAGGTGGTGGGCTGACCAGGTGGTCCCACATTCGGGTGCGCAGATGATCCAGGCGAAGGGGAAGTGGTGGAAGGGACTGTAATCCAAGAGAGAGCAGAGCAGGTCCCATTGTTCCCTCTCAGACCCCACCCCCACATACAGCGTCACAACCCAGCAACTGGGCTGCCCCACCCTGGGGAACACCTAAGGCTCCACCCCTTCCTATGGAACAGCTGTGACCAGACCAAAACCAAACCAAAACCAAACCAAACAAAACAAAACAAAACAAAACCCACCAAAAATGGCTCACACCGGAGAAAAAAAATCAAAGCTCTAGAGCCAATTCCTCTAAGCCATGAAGAGATAGCCAACCTATCATATGCACAGTTCAAAACCCTGGTGATCGGGATGCTCACAGAATTGGTTGATTTTGCTCACAAATTAGATGAAAAAATGAAGGCTACAATACATGAAATGAAGGAAGACACATGGGGAACCAATAGAGATGGAAGGAAAACTGGGACACAAATCAATGGAGTGGACCAGAGGGAAGAAACTAACAACCAAACAGAAAACAAGGAAGGAACAAGAATTCAAAAAAATGAGGAGAGGCTTAGGAACCTCCGGGACATCGTTAAACGTGCCAACATCCAAATTATAGGGGTCCCAGAAGGGGAAGAAGAAGAGCAACAAGTGGAAAACTTATCTGAACAAATAATAAATGAGAACTTCCCCAATCTGGCAAAGGAAATAGACTACCAGGAAGTCCGGGAAGCTCAGAGAGTCCCAAAGAAGTTGGACCCAAGGAGGAACACACCAAGGCACATCGTAATTACATTAGCTAAGATTCAAATGAAGGAGAGAATTCTAGAGGCAGCAAGGGATAAGGGGACAGTCACCTACAAAGGAGTTCCCGTTCCCATCAGACTGTCAGCTGATTCTCTCTTACAGGCAAGAAGGGGCTAGAAAGAAATATTTGAAATCTTGAAAAGCAGGGACCTACATCCAAAATTGCTCTACCCAGCAAAGCTGTCATTTAGAATGGAAGGGAAGATAAAGTGCTTCTCAGATAAGGTCAAGTTCAAGGAGTTCATCATCACCAAGCCCTTATTATATGAAATATTAAAGGGACTTATCTAAGAAAAAGAAGATAAAAATATGACAGTGAAAAGATAGCAAACTCACAGCTATTATCAACCACACCTAAAACAAAAGCAAAGTACGCTAACAGCTAGAACAGAAACAGAACCACAGAAATGGAGATCACGTGGAGGGTTAGCAACAGGGGCATGGGAAGAGGAGAGAGAGGGAAAAGGTACAGAGAATGAGTAGCATAGATGGTGGGTAGAAAATAGACAGGGGGAGGGCAAGAATAGTGTAGGAAATGTAGAAGCTAAAGAACTTATGACACATGGACATGAACTAAAGTGGGGAATGTGGGTAGGAGAGGGTGTGCAGGGTGGAGGGGAATGATGGGGGAGAAGAGAAATGGGACAACTGTAATAGCATAATCAATACAATATATTTAAAAAAAAGACAGAATAGATGAATGGATAAGAAAGCATGGCCCACACGTATGCTGCCTACAAGAGACCCACCTCAGGACAAAAGAGCTACACAGACACAAGGTGAGGGGCTGGAAACAAATTTTCCAAGCAAATGGACAGGGAAAAAAAGCCAGGGTAGCAATACTCATATCAGACAAAATAGACTTCAAAAGAAGAGCCATAAAGAGAGACCCAGAAGGTCACTTCATAATACTCAAGGGAAGAATCCACCAAGAAGACATAAACATTGTAAATATACATGCACCCAACATAGGAGCACCTAAATACATCAAGAAAATCTTAGAGGACTTCAAGAAAGTATTGACAGCAACACAATTATAGTAGGGGATTTTAACACTCCACTGTCAAAAATGGACAGATCTTCCAAACAAAATATCAACAAAGATATTGGGGCATTGAACAACACTCTAGAGGAAATGGACTTAACCGATATATATAGAGCCCTTCATCCCAAAGAAACTAAATACACATTTTTTCATATGCACATGGAACATTTTCAGAGATAGACCACATGATAGGTCACAAAACAAGACTCAACAAATTCAAGAAAATTGAAACCATACCAAGCATTTTCACTGACCACAAGGGACTGAAACTAGAAGCCAACCCCAAGGGGAAAAACCCCAAACACTCAAAATCGTAGAGATTGAATAGCATGTTATTAAATAATGAATGGGTCAAGAAGGAAATTAGGGAGGAAATAAAAAAGTTCCTGGAAAAAAATGAAAATGAACTCACAACGACCCAAAACTTATGGGACACAGTGAAGGCAGTCCTCAGAGGGAAATTCATAGTGATACAGGCCTACCTAAAAAAGATAGAAACATTTCAAACAAACAACTTAACTCTATGCCTGCAAAAACTCGAGGAACAACAACAAAGACAGCGCAGAGCAAATAGAAGGTAGGAGATAACCAAGATGAGAGCAGAATTAAATGACATAGAGACTAAAAGCACAATTCTACAGATCAATGAATCCAGGAGCTGGTTCTTTGAAAAGATAAACAAAATGACAAGCTTTTAAGCAGGTTCATCAAGAAAAAAAGAGAGAGGACTCAAATAAACACAATCAGAAATGAAAGAGGAGAGATTACAACTGACACCACAGAAATCAAAGGATTGTAAGAAATTACTATGAAGAACTGTATGTCAAGAAATTTGAAAACCTAGGTGAAATGGACAAGTTTCTAGAAAAATATAATCTTCCAAAACTCAATGAAGAAGAAGCCAAAAGCCTGAACAGACCAATAACAGCAGATGAAATTGAAGCAGTAATCAAAAACCTCCCGACACACAAAAGCCCTGGACCAGATGGTTTCACAGGAGAATTCTACAAAGCATTTAAGGAAGAGCTAACCCCTATTCTTCACAGACTATTCGAAAAAATCCAAAAGGATGGAAGATTCCCAAACTCTTTTTATGAAGCCAGCATCATCCTAATCCCAAAACCAGATAAAGACACAACAAAGAAAGAAAACTTCAGGCCAATATCGCTGACGAACATAGACACTAAAATCCGCAACAAAATATTGGCAAACTGCATCCAACAATACATTAAAAAGATCATATACCATGACCAAGTGGAATTCATCCCAGGGATGCAAGGATGGTTCAACATTCACAAATCAGTAAACGTAATACATCACATAAACAAAAGCAAAGACAAAAATCACAGGATCATATCAATAGATACAGAAAAAGCATTTGATAGGGTACGACATCCATTTATGATAAAAACACTCAGCAAAGTGGAAATAGAGGGAGCATTCCTCAACATAATAAAGGCCATATATGAGAGACCTACAGCCAACATGATACTCAACGGGCAAAAACTAAAATCTTTTCCACTAAGATCAGGAACAAGACAAGGTTGTCCACTTTCACCACTTCTATTCAATATAGTATTGGAAACCTTAGCCACAGTGATTAGACAAGAAAAGGAAATAAAAGGTATCCAAAGGCATCCATTGGAAAGGAGGAAACAAAACTATCATTGTTTGCAGATGACATGATAGTGTACATAGAAAATCCTATAGACTCAGCCAAAAAGCTGCTCGACCTAATAAATGAATTTGGCCAAACAGCCGGATACAAAGTCAATATCCAGAAATCAAAGGCATTTTTGTATACCAACAATGAAACAACAGAAGCATAAATCAAGAAAAAAAAATCCCATTCAATATAGCAAAAAGAAAAATAAAATACCTAGGAATAAACCTAACCAAAGAGGTAAAAGACCTGTATGCAGAAAACTACACAAAACTGAAGAAAGAAATCAAGGAAGACACAAACAAATGGAAACATATACGATGTTCATGGATCAGAAGAATTAACATCATCAAAATGTCCATATTACCCAAAGCAATTTACAGATTCAGTGCGATACCTATTCAAGTACCAATGGCATTTTCACAGACATAGAACGAACACTTCAAAAATTTATATAGAAACATAAATGACCCTGAATAGCTGCAGCAATTTTGAGAAAGAAGAGCAAAGTAGGAGGGATCACAATACCTGATACCAAACTGTATTACAAGGCCACTGTAATCAAAACAGCCTGGTACTGGCCTAAAAACAGGTACATGGACCAGTGGAACAGAACAGAGAGCCCAGAAATAAACTCAAGTCTCTACGGTCAATTAATATTAGACAAAGGGGGGCAGCAACATAAAATGGAGTAAAAATAGCCTCTTCAACAAGTGGTGCTGAGAGAATTGGACAGCTACATACAAAAAAATGAAACTCGAGCACCAACTTACACCATACACAAAAATAAATTCAAGCTGGATAAAAGATTTAAATGTAAGCCATGACACCATTAAAGTCCTAGAGGAGAACATAGGCAGGAAAATCTCAGATATTTCACACAGCAACATTTTTACTGCTATGTCCCCTAAAGCAAGGGACATAAAGGAAAGAATAAACAAATGGGATCTCATCAAAATAAAAAGCTTCTGCATGGCTAAAAAAAAAAGTATTAAAATAAAAAGAGAACTGATGGTATGGGAAAACATATTTACCAATGATACCTCAGACAAGGATTTAATCTCCAAAATATGTAAAGAACTTACATGACTCCACTCTAAGAAGACAAACAACTCAAGTAAAAAATGGGCAAAGGACTTGAACAGACACTTCTCCAAGGAGGACATACAGAGGATCCAGAGACACATGAAAAGATGCTCAATATTGTTAGCTATCAGAGAGATGCAAATTAAAACCACAGTGAGATACCACTTGACACCAGTCAGAATGCCCATCATAAACAAAGCAACAAACAGCAAGTGTTGGAGAGGTTGTGGAGAAAAGGGGACCCTAGTGCACTGTTGGTGGGAGTGCAGACTGGTACAACCACAATGGAAAAGAGTATGGAGTTTTCTAAGAAAACTAAAAATGGATCTACCTTTTGACCCAGCAATTCGATTGCTTGGATTATATCCCAAGAACCCTGAAACACCAATCCAAAAGCACCTATGCTCCCCAATGTTCATAGCAGCACAATTTACAATAACTAAGTGTTGGAAGCAACCTAGGTGCCCATCAGTAAATGAATGGATCAAGAAACTATGGTACATTTACACAATGGAATTCTATGCAGCAGAAAGAAAGAAGGAGTTCCTACCCTTTTCAACAGCATAGATGGAACTGGAGAGCATTATGCTAAATGAAATAAGCCAGGCAGTGAGGGACAAATACCATATGCTCTCACCTTTAATTGGAACAAAAACAACAAAACAAACAAACAAGCAAAATATAACCAAAGACGCTGAAATTGAGAACGGGCTGACACTCACCAGAGGGGAGAGGGGAGGGAATTTCAGGGGGAAAAGGGAAGGATTTAGAACAACAAGTATAAAAGACACATGGACAAATACTAGGGGGGGTGGAAATGGGAGGGAGGTGGGGAGAGCTTGGGTGGTGGCCTGGGATGGGAGTAAAAGACAGAAAACTGTACAAGAACAACAATTAAAATTTTAAAAAAGTTAATATCTAAAAAAAGAAAAAAATAAAACTGCCAGCCCCCCAAATCTCATAGAGATGTTCAATATTACATAGATAAAAGGAGAGCTGTTCTGTTTGTGGAAACGGGGTGCCCAGTGCATCCCTTTCCCTTTAAGAGACTGGCTTTCTCTTCTGCTTATTACATGAATGAAATTATCAGGGAGCCCAACTCTGCAAACTCCTTCCCCACCGCAGGCATCTCTACCATCTGAGGACTATTTAGCAGTTCAGTTGTTGGAGGGTGGCTGCTTTGGGTGGCTCATACACCAAGGATGGAATAAAGTAGGAAGAAAAGCCAGCCCTGGTAAGATGTCAGAACACTGAAATCATCTGTGACATATTTTTATCTCCCATAAACCCTCTGAAAATCAAACTCACCACAGCGGTTTATGAAGCCCTTTCTGCCAACAGTCTGGAATGGGCACCAACGGCACTCAGAATTAAAGGGAGGTAGCATTGGTGGAGACCTCTACACAGCCTGGACTTTAATAATCTCTAGGGACAAGTTCCACACAAAGTGGAACAGAGTTTCCACTACTCAGCTACATAGCTCCTCCCAACTCAATGAGGCATGATCTACAGGAGGAGTCAGTCTTCTTGACTGGAAATCATTCCATCATTCCTCTTCAGCTCAGAACAATTTGTCCATCTCTCTGCCTTCAAGAAGAGGAAAGTTTTGACAATGTCAACTGTGAGTGCCTTTTCTAAGCAGGAGGAAGGAAGGGAACTTGGAGGGTGGGTTCAGGGCACCTGGAGGCTGGTTAACAGATTGCAGAAGCTGATAGCCCTGAGTTAGGGCTGGGCTAACAGAGAAAGGGAAGGAGCTATCCAGGGTACCTTGCTGGTCAAAGGAGAGGGACTTCCAACCTATGAGTTTGTTCCTCCATCAGTGCCCTGCTCCTGTCCGCATTATCAGGGTGCGTAGTGACCCATCTTTTAGCTAGCAGCATCTGCATCTTTACCTCATTATGTATGTATGTATGTATGTATGTATGTATGTATGTATGTATGTATTCTCTATCTTTCTCCTTTTCTCTCCCCCCTCCCCATTGGAGCATTTTAGTTCCTACGTGAGCAGAGAAGGCTGTAAATCCTGGCAAATTAACTCCCTGTGGAAGGGCTCTTTTTCCCATGATAGATGGAAGTTGGTGTACAAATGCCCTGGGTTCCTGCCCTTTGGGTAGGATAACTCTGACCTTGGCTCCCAGGGTTCCGCAGAGGGGTCAAGCTCCAATTACCCACAGTGGTAATCTGCCTAATAATGCAAGTATGTCTCTTTTTCCACCTCCTGTACTTGTAATCACCCTGTAAAGAAACTAATGCGTTTATATCTTTGACTCAGTCAGCATTTACTTCTAGGAGAATAGAAACTCAAAAGCCCATCATTTGATTGACTCTGTGTTGAGGTAGTTGGCAGAAAGGGGTCTTATCATTTGGACTGCATAGAGCTACCTTGTTCTCTGTGGCCTCACACTTGGACTCCATTATCTGTTACCATCCCCTAAAAGTACTTTCATTCTCTGTTTTGACTCTAGAGTTGTCACTGATGAGGATTTTGCTGGATACTAGTAGACTATCTGAGGCACTCAAGTTCCTGTTTCCCTTATCTTGTGCCACAGCCATATCTTCAGAGACCTCCAACACTGCGATAAGCACGGGTTCCCTGGGGCATCATCTTAGTCTCTTGCTCTCCAGCCCCACAGCATTGAGCATGTGTTTATTTTCTGCCCTAAGACGGTCAGACAGCAGAGGAGCTGTCAATGAGCCTTCTAGAGCCTTCAGTGCATCAATCCCTGCACTGTGTGAGTATTCCCATTTCAGCCTTCTGAGGAAGATACCGAATCATCCTGGTGGGGAGAGGATTGACTGCAAGGAGACCCTCTAAAATAAAGGCCCAACTACTCCTCCATCCTCACCTACCCAGTCAGGTACTACCTAGGATGGAGATTGGTGGAAAGAACAAGCAATTTAGGGTAAGAGCTCCAGACCCATCTCTGCCATTTACTGATTTTGTGGCTTTGTGTAAGTTTTTAGCCTCAGTTTTCTCATCCATGTAATGGGAATGCTGACAATCACCTCTCAGCCTATTATAGTGATTAAATGAGGCAAAACACTTAAGTTTCCTAGAATAGTGCTTAGCCAATAGTAAATACATAATCAGCATTAGGCATTGCTTTTTCTTTGTGCCCCATTAAAGCATACCCATTTCACTCTTCCTGGGGAAGAGTTTACCAGATGTCAGCTTTGCACTGATCGTATTTGGAGTCTACACTTAGAACAATGTGGTTTGTGGACATTTTTGAGACACCACTGATTCTCCACCTCCTCTTCTCTCACCCCAGCCCTCTCCATGTCACAAATTTGCAGTAGGAAGATTCATCACAAGTTGAAGGATTTTCACGACAAAGTCATTTTCTGCTTGTGACCTCTTATTTTTGTACCAGAACTTAGTAGGTATCTGGGAACACATCAGCCACAACCCATATAAAAGAATAATTATTTCTTATTTGCTTGCTGGGGTTTTAAAATCAGTGCAGTAATTTAAGCATGGCTCTTGGAAGGCTTACAAAAAGATGTCATGATTGGTTTTATCTCCTTTAAGGAAAAATAATTACAGTGAACTAATTAGAGGCGGCAGAGTTGACACAAGATTAGGAGACCTGGCTTGGCAATGAAAGTAAAGTTCTGAGGAAAAAGTTTAACAAAGGGATAGGTCCACGGGGAAAGTGTCAGGCATTTGTTCTGTTCTCGCTTCAGAACTCAGACTTAGAGGGGAAGCAGGACACTGGCTCAGTGGCCAGCTTTGTAAAGGAATTATACAACTCAGGAAAAGCACTTTACTTGCTGTTGTAAGACCAAAGTCTAAGACGCTAGTGCTGCTAATCATGTTACCTTAGACAAGTCCCTCAACATTTCTGAGCTACACTTTGTAGCTATTTGCTGGCTTTTCTTTCCTTGTCTAGACATGAGCTTCATGGAGGTACTATAAGGAAGAGAGTGACCTGACTTAATAAGTAGAAAGGCACACACATGCTCACCATCTTGTGTATCCCAGGTATTTATTTACTGCTTCCTTCCCCCCATGTATGAGGTTGTTTGAACTTACACAGGTGTATGATCAGGTCTTGGCTCCAGAGTTACCTGACTATTCTCATAACTTGGCCAAAATTCCAAGGATCCTGCATCTGACCTTTATTGATGTTCCAATAAGGATAAAAATCACACCTAACATTGTGTCAGCACCTACCATGTGCTGGGCACCATGCTGAGTGCTTTGAGTATGTTTATTCTGTTTTTACACCAATGCTAAGAGGTGGGCAAGGTAGATCCTGCCATCTCCCCACTCAGCACATGAGGAAACCAAGGTTAAGAGATGATAACGTACTTAGTTGTTCCTTGCAACCAACCTTGTGTTGGCAGAGTCAGGGTTCAAACCCAAGTCTGTATGACTCAGAGGTAGAAGTATGAACTCCCAATTTTAATGAGATCCCTGTTGTCTTCTCATCTGGTGATGGTGGTCAGGACAGAAGGAAGTCATGGACCTGAAACATTCAATAAGAGTGTGGGAAACTATTTTCATTCTGTGTTAGCAGGGCCTAGAAGATGTCTTCCTATGTGCATTAGTTGTCTACCATTGTAACAAATTATCCCAACATTTGGTAACTTAAAACAACATGATTTTTGTCTGAGAATTTTTGCGGGTCAGGAATCAGGGAGTGGTAAGCTGCATGCCCCTGGCTTGAGGTTTCTCACAAGGTTGCAGGCAAGCTGTCAGTCAGGGCTGCAGTCTCACCTGAAGGAAGGCTGGACTGCAGCAGGAGGGTCCACTTCTAGGTTCAGTAATGTACTGGGTTGGCCAAAAAATTCATTTGTTTTTTTAGGTAAGATGGCTAGTAGCACTTAGTTGTCTTTAACTTCATTTGAAACAATTTTGTTAGATTGTGTTTTGACAGCTGTCATATCAACATGCATTAAAAATTTTTCAAAATTGGTGAATTTTTGTGTAGCTATTTGAGTACTGAAGATGGAAGAAAATACACGTTTTTGGCATATTATGCTTTATTATTTTAAGAAAGGCAAAAACTCAACTGAAATGCAAAAAATAAAAAGACTTGTGCAGTGTATGGAGAAGGTGCTGTGACTGATTTAATGTGTCAAAAGTGGTTTGTGAATTTTAATGCTTGAGATTTTTCTCTGGATGGTGCTCCATGGTCAGGTAGACCAGTTGAAGTTAATAATGATCAAATCAAGACATTAACTGAGAACAATCAATATTCTACCATGTAGAAGATAGCCAACATACTCAAAATATCCAAATCAATAGTTATTGGTGAAAATGAAAAATGTCTCTGGAAAAATACTTAGACTTTTTGGCCAACCCAATAACTATTGGCAGACCTCAGAGGATCTGCCTCTAAGCTCACTAATGTATTTGTTGTTCAGCCAGCCTTACAATGGGGACCTCTCTCTATATTGTCTGCTTGAGTGTCCTCACAACAAGGCAGCTGGTGCTGAGAGACAGAGAGAGGAGGAGGGATAAGATGAGGGAGGGAGGAAGGGGGGAGAGGTGGGGGGGGAGAGAGAGAGAGAGAGAGAGAGAGAACCAGAGGCTTCCCAAGTCTTTTTATAACCTAATATTGGAAGTGGCATACCATCACTTTGGCTGTATTCTATTCAGTTTTAGTGAGTCATTAGGGTTGAGTCCACACTTCAGGGCAGGGGATTACTCTAGAACATGAACACCAAGATGTGGGGAAGCCTTTTTCAGACGGTTCCACAACACCACTTTTTACTGTCCGTTCTCTTTATTTTTTAAGTGTCTGGAGTGGAAATGGACCATTTTATTGCATCCTTTATGAGTTCACAGATCCTGAGGAGGCAAAATTGTCATGGATTTGGCTTGTACTTTCTGTTTCCATCCATTTGCTTCCACACAGTTTGGACAGAGTCAAGGTGACTCACCTGGCTGTTAAATCCTTTTCATGTTTTGTGATGCTGGAGCAGGCTGAAACCATCCAGAGACTAAAATATCACTCAGTGCTTGTACTTTAGTGATGCCCATTTTTTTGGCCAACAAAGAATTGAAGGTCTACTTGTTCCTTAAGGGTGAGAAGAGAGAGTGCAGAAAATCAACAAGGTCCCCTACCTGCATGGAGTTCACATTCTAATGGGGGAAACTGACAATAAAAAAGTAAATAAATAAGCACTATGTATAATTTTGACTTACATTAAGTGCCATAAAGTAAATAAATAAGATTTTGATAGAGAATAACAGGAAATAAGTTTTAGTAGGTGATCAGAGAAGTTTTAGGAAGATAACATATACATGCTACTGTGGTAACCCCTCACCCCAAATTGTTTTCATAATCAAATCCATAATGACCACATTGGGAATGATGCTGCTTAGTGCACTGCCCTCTGACTATACATAGCATGCTTGGCAGGAGTTGTCTTACAATGGGGACCTCTCTCTATATTGTCTGCTTGAGTGTCTTACTTATCTCACCAGCCTTCAAAGCGCTGATAATGGCTGCCCCCTGGTAGATATGAGATTAGATTGTGCAGGTCTCTTCAGACCCTGTTAAGTTTTTACACTGTATCTCAAGTACTCATGGAAGGCATTGGACAGCTGGAAGCAGGAGATTGTGTCTAATAATCTGTGCATGGTCTGAACTGGCTCTCTGATCATTGGGCAATCAGCACAGGTAAAAGAACTACTTTTTCTTCATCACCATAGAAGGCCAGGTGACTTTATCCCTAACAGCTCTGATCATTCCTAATTCCCCTTTTGCTTGTCAGGGGATGTTGTTCTCTTAGTTTCAATGTTCCTGGCTCATTTTCTCTCTTATTTCTTTCTCTTCCTCCTTCCCCCAGCTCTTCACTTGTAAGAATAAGCTCAGAGCAAAGTCTTAGGGGAGAGGCCTCTACTTGACCATGACTTCTATCTAAATTAGACTGTTTACCATCAGACTTATGCTTTTGTAGGAGCCTGGGGTGCCTACCCCCAGCATTTCCCCTTTAAAACTCGGAAGTGCTGAATCTCCCACTGCATCTTGGCCTTGGAACTAATTTCTGAGGAAACAAGAGGACGATCTCCCATGAGGAAGAGATAATTCTCATTTTCTCTTCTCATAAGCTCCACAAGTGGTTGTCAGGTAAGAAACCTGCCAGGTCAGCACCAGCCTTCCGTGCTAAGCCGCTTATTGCTGCCTCCACGAGGCTGCTGCTTTATTAGCTTAACTTCTGGAAGGCACGACTCCTGGACTGAGCTGGGAGAGAATGGGAAATGACATCCTTTAGTCAAGAGAGAAAACTCACTGATTGGGGAAGAAGGCCTAATATCCCCTGGGTAACTTCTGCCTGGTAGCAGAATTCTACTGTGCTGGTACGATGTGAGGAGGTCCAAGGTAATCTTGGATGCCACTGGACACATAAATGTATCCTGCTTTCTTTCTCCTGGGAGCTGAGAAAGTGCCAGTACAGAGATGATCATGCCCCTGCTTCATGCCACCATCACCTCCCACCTGGATACCTGCCCTAGCCTCCTTCTTGCTTTCCTACCTAGTCCCTCACAGTTATTTTCTAATCTATTTTGAAAGGGTAGCCAGAAAGATCTGGAGTGGCACTTTCCTATTTAAAATGACTTCCCACTGTATGGTCCAGCCCTCGGTTCTCTCCAACTTCACCTCTCCTCTCCTCTCCCCTCCCCTCTCTTCCAGCTGCACTAACATTTTCTCAGTTGCTTAGATAGATCCCTCTTCATTGCATTGTCTCTTCTTCCTGCCTGTGGCTCTCCCACCTCACAGATTCTCCTCAGGCTTCAGAGCTCAGCTTGATCACTACCCTTCGAGGACACCCTACTTAACCAGGTCAAACCCCACATCCCACATACTCGGGCCAGTCAACAGCAGCCTACAGTTCTCTGTATCTCTCATCACAATAGAAATTTTACCTTTTTTCTCCAACATCGGGCCATGGGAAGCTTGAATCAGAAATCATGCTCACCCAGTCCTACACAGAATATCACCAATGCCTGGCAGGTCAATTAAAGCCAGTTAAATGAAGGAATGTGCCATATGCATTTCCCATCTGAACTGAGATTAATACAGTCAGTTCACCAGATTTACTTGAATGTGTCAATGTAGCCATTATGATTGCAAATTGAATAAGATGTATTTTCTGCCCTCAACTTGTTGATAGTCAGGAGGGTGGGGCAGAAGGGCAATTACAGTGATACGTGCAATAAATAAGAACAAAGAAGCAACACCTGGCTCTGCCTGGGACATCAGGGAGGCTTCTCAGGGCAGGTATCTCTTGTGCAGACTCCAGGACTAGTGCTTCCACAGGTGCCCAAGGCAGGTGGGAATTCCAGACAGAGCAAACAGTGGATGGGAAAACCTGTGTAGCTCATTTCCAATGCCACAGAGCTGGAGAAGTTTTAACCTATTGCCTCTCACCTTTTCTAGGTCCCTGATACCTGCAAATTAGTTGAGATGTTCATACTTGTCATCTGAACATGTAGAAATAACATAGAAATTACTGACACTTTGGTGAAATTTGGTTAATGCCTGTTGCCCTGATTTAATTATTAAAACCCCTCTAAAATATCCCAAATTGAAAAATAAATTATGTGGTCACCCTAATGAAAAGCCTAAAGATCACAGCTTTTCTTCTTGAGATGAAATCCACATAATATAAAATTTAACTTTTAAAGCATAAATTCAGTAGTATTTAACACATTCAGTGTTGTGCAACCACCATGTCTATTTAGTTCCAAAACATTTCATCACCCCAAAGGGAAAGCCTATATGCACTAAAAAGTTACTCCCTCTTTTCCCCTCCCTCAACTCCTGTCAATTACTAATCTATATCTGTCTTTATAGATTTGCTTATTTTGGATATTTCATACAAACAGAATCACACCAAAATATCGGTCCTTTTGTATCAGGCTTCTTTCACTAAGCATCGTGTTTTCAAGTTTCATCCATGTTGTAGTATGGATCAGCACTTTATTCTTTTTCATGGAGACATAATATTCCATTGTACGGATGGGTCACATTTTGTTTACCCATTCACCAGCTGGTGAACGTTTGAGCTGTTTCTATTCTTTGGCTGTTATGAAGAGTGTGCTAATTATGAGCATTTGTGTACAGTATTTACTTTGAGTCCAAGTTTTCAACTCTTTTGGATATTGCTGGGTAATATAAATCTTTAACTTTTTGAGGAACCAGTCACAGTTTTTTGAGTGTTGCCATGCTGGTCTTGACCTGTTCCCTTGTTCTATCACCATGGTCAGACAGATAGCTTTGTGCCTGGCCCTGGTAAGGAGCATCTTTTCCAAGGGTAACTAAAAGCTCTTGTCAGAGAAGGTGGCCAGCCTGGAGATAAGGACATTATCTTACCTGAACATTCGTTCAGGTTAAGTTCCTGATCCTTGAGACAGCAGACTTTTGCTAGATAGTGTGGGATCAGGAATAAATAATGCTCTTTAGGAGGGGTTTGGTTGAAAACTCCTGCTAACCATTGGAATTTTTAAAACCATTTGAAAGAGGAAAAATAGGTACACAATGAACTTAGTGGAAAAGCACCAATATTTCCTGCCCAATGGAGTTGTACGCTCATATTTGTAATAGTGGTATGTGAATATCTACAAGGCAAGGAGTCTTTTCTCCCTTTCCCTTTGTGATGTTGAGCAGGAGACCCTATGGAAAATGGGAACCATAGATTCCCATTCACGTTCATCTATGATGTGACAGCAAAAATTTAACTTAACCTCTCCAAATACCATGCAATTCCATAAATATTGCTGAGGACCTGTTAGGATACAGGTATCATGTTTTGCTTCTCAGAGAGTAGAAAGATCATACTAAGCAGTAGGGTTTGAGGGACAATTGAGAAGCAGGAGCTCTGGTCCCGTTCAAGTTCTTAGAGGAATTTCTGATAGTTACTGATACGACAGGGACCTTTCTCTGTCTCATCCATCCTCTCTAGAAGAATATCTTTCTTTACAGACTCAAATGTTTAGTTCTTTTCAGACTCAAAAAATCCCTTGTTGGGGGAGAGAAGAGAGGAGAAAGGGGTAAAGAGAGCATTTAGAGGCGAAGAGTCTTATTTGACATAGAAGAACCAATGAGGGCATCGATATGAAACTGATTTTAAGATGGAGCCAATCATTGATAGATATCGATGAAGCTATTGATAATAACAATGATTTCTGTTACTGTTATTCTGGGTAATGTGGGGGATGAGAAAATGGGAAAAAAAGAATGGAAGATAGAAAGCAAGCAGATACAGTAGTCAGAGGGGACCCAGCTAAGGAGAGAGCTTGCTCACTCCCAGGTTTGTTGGAGCAAAGGTAATGCACTGGATGTTTCTGCCTGGCTCAGGGCAGAACAGTAGTCACCCACCAGGCCAGACAAGTGTTCCTGAGAGCACACCCACTCTCCTTGCTGGACGCATGACCCAGGTGAGAGGTATCCACCTTGCAGAGGTCCCAAGTGCTCTGGCAGAAAGCTATCGCTGGCTTAGGCTATTTCTTCCCATTTCTATCACTAATTGCCCCACTCCTATGTTTATTTATCTGTTCAGAATTCTCCTTACCCAGATTTCTATAAACTCCTCCAACCCCATAGTGTATTCAGATGGAAATAAATGATTTTAATTACTTAAAGTAAATTTGGAATTCAGGGGCGATTGCACTCTCTTCTGCATGTGAGCTCAGCCACAGAAGGAAATGTAAAATATTCAGGCCTTTGAAAGATGGCACCCACTAGGCTTGGCAGACAGAGGCATGTTGCCTCCTTTCCTGGATGTGCTCCCGAGCTTGATGGAAGAGATTGGCTCTTCTTTCCTGGCTCTAGCAGGGGAATAGGGACAGAGATGGGCTCAGTTAGCACTCTCCCTTTGCCTCTTCCCAGAGGACCCCCAGTGAGGCCTTGGGTGGTTTCCACATTAACCTCTCTAGTTGCTTGCTGGAGCAGCTGATAATTTTGCTCTGTACCCAGTGATGCACAGGAGCGATCAGAAAATCTGTGACCAGAGGGGAAATGGTTGCTAATGTCGCAGTAATGGGGCAGTTTAGATGAGACTTCCAGGGAAGGGACATTTACAATTTAAATAAGAAAAATAATGAACTCTAAATTAACAAAAAGGGAGACAAAGAGTCTATGGCTGTGGTGGGGGAGGGAGGGTTTCCTCCCTGAACTTCCTCTTCTATAATTCACTAAGCTGGTCTATGAACCTCAAGTATGGCTCAAGAAGGTCTTTAGGGAACCCTCAGAATAAGACTGTGAGGGACTCCACTGAGTGAGAAAGGAGCTATGGATTGCTGATGAGTAGCAAGGTTTTTCTATATAGGTTTCAGCTCAAGCAAACACATAGGGAAGGAGGATGGAGGTGGGGGACACATGGGATTGGAGCATCTACCCTGAAGTCATACCTGAAGCGGCTGGCTATGAATTCAGACCCAGATACTCTGCCTTCAGAGCCAGTTCTTGACTATGATGACTTCCTGCACTTCCCTTAGGGACCCTCAGAGACCTCTCTGGCTTTCCCACCATCCCAGGAACATCCTGACTGAGTGAGTCCACCTTCATGGTCTTTACTACAGCTTATGACTTGAGTTATTGTCCACCTTCTCCAGGACTGTGATGATTCCGTGGGCCCCAGGGGTTGGAGAGCAATGTCTGTCTGCAGATTCTTCTTTGCACAGACTGGAAGCACAGTAAAAACAAGAGTTTTCTTTAGGCAAAACCACAACAGAGTACCCCAAGTTGGTGCCAGGGATGTTATCTTTCTCCTTGCATACTCGTGGCTCTTCCAGCCCGAAGTCTGGGACTTTATTGCCATCTGATGCCCCACCCCCCGCCCCGCACAGACTCCTATGGGAGCTAGTCATTCATGCCATCCTGCTGTCCCTCATTCCACATCCAAACTTGACTCTCATAAGTACTAGTCTCCAGACCTTCGCAGGCAATTTGCCTGCCCCTCACCTTCGGAGGGAATTTTCCATTGAGTTCAGGGTTTCCACATAGTCCGTACCACCTGCACATCAATGTTCACTGCAGCATTGTTCACAACAGTCAACTGGTGGAAACAGCCCAGGTGTCCATCAACTGATGAATGGATAAACAAAATCACAACATATCAATATAAGTAGAATATTATTCAGTCATAAAAATGAAACATAATACATGTTACAACATGGATAAACCTTGGAATTATTATGTTAAGTAGAAAAAGCTAGACATGAAAGGTTATATATATATATATTATATGACTCCATTTATATAAAATGTCCAGAAGAGGAAAATCCATAGAGACAGAAAATAGATTAGTGGTTGTCTGAAGCTTAGAGCAAGGGGGAATAAGGAGTGCCTGTTAGTGGGTATTGGGTTTCCTTTTGGGATGATGAAAAGGTTCAACAGTTTGAAGGTACTAAATACCAATGAATTGCATACTTTAAAATGGTTAAAATGTTGAATTGTGTGTGTGTGAGTGTGTGTGAGTGTATGTGTGTGTATGTGTGTGTGTGAGAGAGAGAGAGAGAGAGAGAGAGAGAGAGAAGAAGAAGAAGAAGAAGAAGAAGAAGAAGAAGAAGAAGAAGAAGAAGAAGAAGAAGAAGGAGGAGGAGAAAAAGGAGTCAGGCACAGGAAAATCACGTGTCCCTCTCAGTCTCTCAGGCCTACCCGTCCCCCCTTTCTGGCAGTTTTCTTTGCTGCACAACAACACAGGCCTCTGCGTGGCCATCTTTCCCCTTGTACATCAGCTCTCTCAGGCAGTGCTCACTTTCACAAGTTGAAATTATAAGACTCTAATGAGTCATGCCCATCTTTCCTTCAGTTATTCATAGACTATGCATCAAGTATTCTGTACATTTTCTACCTGTTGTCCTGTTAACCTGGGGAGAGGGGATATAAGAATGGGGGCCCTGCTCATTTGGGGTGGAATTGTAATTCACTTAGCTCAGAAGTGGAGGAACAAAGGCAAGTCAGGTCATTCCAAGTAGTGTTGTCTTTTCCAGTGAAAGGGGGGAAAGTGAAAACATGAGAATGGCATCTTTTGGAATCCATTGCTATCTGATATTCAATATGCATATCATTAATCATATGACACTTCAGCAGGACCCAGGTCCACTCAAATCTACTGCCTGAGCTCACCCACACATCTTTCACTAGAAATCTTATTTCTGAAACACTCATGGCCAGTATAGTGGAAGAGGGTTGGGAAAGGGACAAGGACATTTGGCAGTTTTTAATCAGGGCAAGGTGCCACTGCCCTTAGCCATCTTTGGAAATGTGTGGTGAAATTTTGGGTTGTTATCTTGACTGGGACTGCTTTTGGAATTTTGTGTAGGGGATAAGGAAATAGGGATGCTAGAAGTAGCATAATGAGCAGGACAGACCCACCCCAGATTGTCTGTAGCCCGTTTAATAAAGGAGATTTGGATTCTAGTATGGCTTTGATTCAATCACTAGTTGTGTGACCTTGAATAAATCACTTAAACCTCAATCTCTTTACTTTTTATTTTTGCAATGCCTGGATCCATGGTTTACAGATTAGATCCTTCCTTAGCCATATGCTTGAGGTCTGAAAAAATTTTCATCTATCTTGCAAATTCATGAGAATTGCTTTCTCTCTAAAGGGTGTCCATGCATTATTTAAGTTTAAGAAACATTAAGCTAAATGGTAATCTTATTTTTAACAACAATAATAGAAAAAGAGTTACCAAGTGACTGCTTATTTTGTAAATCCTCAGAGCAACCTCTTAAGATAGGTATTTTTATTAGCTTCATTTTGCAGAGGAGGAATGGAGATGTATACACTCCAGGTAAACCAGAGTGTGGCAAGCTGGGCTGTGGATACATGCAGTTACTCTATCATCCAAACTCTTGGCAGCCAAACCAGTGTCCCCAAATTTGGTTTTCCTCAATCTCTTTGCCTCTGTGGTATCCAAGTACCAGCATAACTTTCTCTTGTATTTTAATACTATAACTCTACCATTCATGTAATATTTAAATAATTGGTTTAATTTTTACTGAAATTTACTTAAATTTGAAGCTGTTGTTTTTCTTAAAATATAGTGAAAACAAAACAATGTTACTAAATTCCAGAGTTCTAGAGAGTTCCAAGTGTGAAAATAATCAATATTAAAAGTTAATATATACACGAAGGAAACTCAGACTTTTTGCTTGATGAATTTCAAAATATTGACAAAAAATTTAAAATGAAGTACTTTTCTTATTCTAGGCACCAGTGGCTTTTGATACCATTTATAAATGATCATCTAATTGTCACAGGTGGGCACAGGTAACCAGGTTCTTGGTGATCGGGACAAAGAATTGAACCAAACACCCAGAGGTTATAGCAGAGAACATGGGAGCAGGCCAACTCCAAGCAGAGAGTGACCTCATGGGCTGGAGGGACTCTATTCTTATAGGGCGGATCCTTCCTGGCTAGTTTTGGCAGGCTTTTACTGCGCATGTACAAGTAGTTGTATTACTTTAAAGCTACTGCACTTGTTGTCTCCCATGGCTTTCCCTGACTGGCCACCAGGGAAGGGGGTCCCTTTGTACTAGGTTCACCTTTCCCTTCGCCAGAGAATTATAGCTCTCCATGTCAGAGTTTGGTGAAAAGGAAAGGAATTATTTATTCAAGTTATACAGACTTACGAGTAATGACTTAATGTCTTCATCAAAATCCCAAAGTCCCCTAAAACATTCACAATCACACACAGTCCTTCCTTCCTTTGCCAGGTCTTGGGTACTGTATCTCAGGAAAAGAAATAGAAGTTCGTGGCTTAGGCAGCCCCTGGTTCTTCCCAGTAATCCATGTTCAGCTGGTAGGCCTCCCTCAGTTCCCAGCACCATCAGCTGTATTGCCGGGATCTCCAATTAGTCCAAAGTCATATGGCACCTTCTCATGGCCCACTGGTAAAAGTCCTTTCTCCTTTTTTTTCCAGGCAAAGTCTTTCCTGCTTCCTAAGCCATGTGGCCAAAGGGAGCACCCCAAAACCATGAGTCCTTACTCTCGCCAACACTTCAGGGGTCCCCCCATCAAAGCTGCGGGGGTGGGGGACACGTTGCCACTCTGCCAAAACCACGTGGTTCTCTGCTAAAGCCACGTGGTGATCTTCCCATGGCTACAAGGGTTCTGACTCTGCCAAAAGCGTGTGACTCTCCTTCTCCAATGGCTGCCGAGTCTGGGTTTAAATCCCCACGCCAATCTTCCTCTGCCCCATTTCCGACTCCTCCCACAATCTGCTACACCTGCCAGCACTCCCATATCCCTCCAGCTTTACTGGGTTGCCATAGTGAATCTGGGCAGGCGTGGCCCCATGGTGTGGAGCCAATCATCTCCAAGCTCTCACGCAGGAGTTGCAACCAGGGGGAGTTACCTCCCAGTTACAAATTGGGTGGAAGTCGCTCCCTTCTCCTTGGCTCAAAGCATGGCCACAGCTATTTAGCATATCCATGAAACCAGTTAAAGGTTATAGATATGTTAAATGACCGGTCTAGAGGTTATCTGCAAAACTGTTGCTATGCAAAACAACTCAATGGCCTTGCTCCATGTGTCCCACTCCTCAGCTCAGACTTGTGGGGGGTGAGGACATCCCATGTTTTTAATATTTCCTGGACACCCTGAGTTCTGGACCCCATTATAAATCCTTCTTTTGGTGGTCCCCTGGCTGCACCCTCCTACATAATCATATGACACTTTCCTTAGGTACCATTGGTAAGACTCATTATACTTTTCTACCTCCGTTCACATTCATGTCCCCTCCAGCTATCAGATTCCAGTCCTCTGACTTTTACATCAGAACAGATGCTGGACCAGGTTCTATGCTCTTATTCCATTTATGGTTCAGCCCACTCAGAACAGCCCCAGAGGCTTCCTTGGCTATTCCCAATCCCCTACTGTCCTCGCCATTTTGGCTCCACAATTGTCTGACCAGCTACTTCCCACCTTGGCTTTCGAAGGTTAGAAATCTTTTGTTTTTCCTTCTTTTCAATTACAAAAGCCTATTTGAACAGCCTCTGTGACAGTCCTTGTTCAAACAAGCTTTTGTAATTGAAAACGAAGCTTGCAATGTGGCTGCAGGAATGCTTGCCTCAAAAGGAGGGGATGCAGAGCATGCTGTGATCTGGTCCCTGAGGCCACTTTCAAAGTGTTTAAAGCTCCCGTCCAATTAAAAAAAAAAAAAAAAAAAAAAGGAAAGAAAAAACCTGTTTAAACACACAGTCCAGACTGTAGGTGATTCAAAGTGGAGATTTTTGACCCAGGTATTGCTTTGGATCAAGGGACAGTGGTCTTCTTGGGAAAGGGGTGGAGAAGGGGTGCTGCTTCTAGCTGGGCATTCTCACACTCTTTTCTGAGCCCTCCTGTGGTTATTCTAAGGGGTGTCTGAGGTTGAATGCACAGCATGTTCAAGTTTCAAGTTCAGCACCTCTCTCCTTCTCTGGCCAAGCATTTGCAAATGTAGTAGCCAGGAGAAATGCTTTTGAAAGGAGAATTAGGTTTGAATTTTAGTTGTGTGACCTTAGGCAATCGTTTAACCTCTCTGGGACTCAGTTTCCTCACCTGTAAAACAGCATATTAGCATTTGTCTTAGAAGATTGTTTTAAAGATTAAAAGAGGTAATCTATTTAAATTACTTCTTAGCACATTGCAAGGCAAAGGCTCAGTGCATGGTAATGTTTAGTTATTCTTAATAACAGTATTAATGGTAAGATGATAATTAAGTGAAAGACTTTACAGTAGTTAAGAATGTAGATTTTGGGACTTCCGGCCAAGATGGAGGCGTAGGCGGACACACTGTGCCTCCTCTCACAACCAAAATTAAGGACAACAAATATTTAGAAACAAAAAAAAAAACCAGAACTTATAGAAAATTGAACTGTACGGAAGTCCAACAACCATTCATCCAGACCGGTAAGGGGGCGGAGTCGCGGCAGGAGAAAGTGGAGGTGCAGACCCAGGAACGCAAGCAGCAGCGGCTTGCAGTTCCCAGGTGCACAGGGCGGCAGCTCTGCAGACCCAGTGAGGCCGCACAAGGCGGCTGGCTGACCAGGTGGTCCCACGTTCGCGCGCGCAGATGGTCCAGGCAGAGGGGAAGTGGCAGAAGGGACTGAATCCAGGAGAGAGCAGAGCAGGCGCCATTGTTCCCTCTTGGACCCCGCCCCCACATACAGCGTCACTACCCGGTGACTGGGCTGCCCCGCCCAGAGGAACACCTAAGGCTCCACCCCTACATACGTAATAGTCGCGACCAGACTAAAACCAAACCAAAACAAAACAAACCCCCACCAAAAATGGCTCAAACCGGAAAACAAATAAAAGACCCAGAGCCAATTCCTCTAAGCAGTGAAGAGATATCCAACCTATCAGATGCACAGTTCAAAGCACTGGTCATCAAAATGCTCACAGAATTGGTTGATTTTGCTCACAAACTAGATGAAAAAATGAAGGCTACAATACATGAAATGAAGGAAGACACATGGGTAACCAATAGAGATGGAAGGAAAACTGGGACACAAATCAATGGAGTGGACCAGAGGGAAGAAACTAACAACCAGACAGAAAACAAGGAAGGAACAAGAATTCAAAAAAATGAGGAGAGGCTTAGGAACCTCCGGGACATCGTTAAACGTGCCAACATCCAAATTATAGGGGTCCCAGAAGGGGAAGAAGAAGAGCAACAAGTGGAAAACTTATCTGAACAAATAATAAAGGAGAACTTCCCCAATCTGGCAAAGGAAATAGACTACCAGGACATCCAGGGAGCTCAGAGAGTCCCAAAGAAGTTGGACCCAAGGAGGAACACACCAAGGCACATCGTAATTACATTAGCCAAGATTAAAATGAAGCAGAGAATTCTAGAAGCAGCAAGGGATAAGGGGACAGTCACCTACAAGGGAGTTCCCATCAGACTGTCAGCTGATTTCTCAAAAGAGACCTTCCAGGCAAGAAGGGGCTGGAAAGAAATATTTGAAATCTTGAAAGGCAGGGACCTACATCCAAAATTGCTCTATCCAGCAAAGCTGTCATTTAGGATGGATGGACATATAAAGTGCTTCTCAGATAAGGTCAAGTTGAAGGAGTTCATCATCACCAAGCCCTTATTATATGAAATGTTAAAGGGACTTATCTAAGAAAAAGAAGATAAAAATATGACAGTGAAAAGATAGCAAACTCACAGCTATTAAGAACCACACCTAAAACAAAAGCAAACTAAGCCAACAGCTAGAACAGGAACAGAACCACAGAAATGGAGATCAAATGGAGGGTTAGCAACAGGGGCGTGGGAGGAGGAGAAAGGGGGGAAGGTACAGAGAATGAGTAGCATAGATGGTGGGTAGAAAATAGACAGGGGGAGGGCAAGAATAGTGTGGGAAATGTAGAAGCTAAAGAACTTATGACACATGGACATGAACTAAAAGGGGGAATGTGGGTGGGAGAGGGTATGTAGGGTGGAGGGGAATGATGGGGGAGAAATGGGACAACTGTAATAGCATAATCAATAAAATATATTTAAAAAAACTAAAAAAAAAAAAGAACAGAAAAAAAAGAATGTAGATTTTGGTTTCAGATTGGTCAAACTTACCTCCCTGAACCTCTGTTCTTTTTATCTTAAAATGCAAATGATGGTAGATTTCCCCACCCCCAAACACACACACACTTAACTAGTCACTTATTGTATGCCACACATGGGGATGGGATGTCTGTGGGACTAACTGAGAGCAGTCAAAAGGGAGTAGGACTAGAAGGTAGGTAGGTATTGACAAAGTCTTCTGAGAGTCAAAAAATGGACAAAATTAACTGTTAATGAGGCTGGAGGAGGGTGGTAAGATATCAAGAACAGGATGTTGTTTGATCTGAGCACCATGTGGATGAACAGAGGGAAAAGATGGATATGTCAGGGAAGGGAAGTATAATCAGTGAAGGTGAAAGTCCAGGAATGACAACATTTCAGTCTGGCTGGAGACAGGGGATGGGGTGGGGGTTAGTGCTATACTTGTGAGAGAGTAGAATGAAAGAGTGAGATAGATACTGGCTATGGGACCATCTGTTAATCTTTTGATTATAAGGGACAGAAACCCAATACCAACAGCTTCAAAGAAAGAAGAATGAATGAAAGGATGAATGAATGCTTAGATGGATGGATGGATGGAGGAATTAAATGAAAAGGAAATCAATTAATTTGTGCAAAAGTAGTGTAACTTCAGACTCAGTATGATCAAAAGTCTCAAATGACATAATTAGGACCATTTCTCTTTTCTCTCAGGGCAGTTCTTATGGGCTCTCTTCATTTTCAGACTTCAGTGGTTAACCCTTTAATTCCAGGCACATCATCCTTGTTGCTTCGGTGGAAAAGAAGAAAGCTCTTTTTTGACAGCTTACACCAATCTACCTTGGGCCAACTTGGGTCATTTAAACATTCAGGCACCAAGCACTAAGATCAAAAGGACAGAAGGTCATGAACTGACCAAATAAATATGATTTGCTCATCCTTGGGGTGGGAGATGGGATATTTTTCTGAATCACACAGGCTTCAAATGGGAGAAGTTTGACAGGGAAGGGAAAGCAAAGGGATATTAATCAAGAAGGAGAGTTGTTTCCAGAAAAACCAACAGGTGACCACCATAGCCTTGCATGCCCAACTCTGTTTTGACTTTCTATGCAGGTTATTGGGAAGAAGGGCATGATGAATTTCTGAGCCATTGAATCTGAAAAACACTAAATTCCTAAGATCAACCCAAGGCCACTTAAATGGTCCAAATGGGAGCTTCTAAGATCAAGGGGATCAGGTAAAGGTAGATCCCAGTTTTGTGGGGCCTGAAGCTTCTACAGCATGGTAGGAAATTTTTTTAAATTGGCCCACTGAGATTTCCCACCCCACTCATTTGCATGCCATGCATATTCCTTGGGACAATGAGTATAATGGATTTTACAGCTATGATTAGATTGTTATATGACACCATTGACCTTAAAATAAGAAGATAATATGGCTGGGTCTGACCTAATCATGAGTCCATTAAGAGCAGAGAGTTTTCTCCAGTTGGTGAAAAAGAGGACCTCAGAGTTACGGCCAAGATGGAGACATAGGTAGATATAATTTGCCTCCTTGCACAACCAAAAGAAGGACAACAACAAATGTAAAAACAAAAAAGATCCAGAACTTTCAGAAAATCGAACCGTATGGAAGTCTGACAACCAAGGAGTTAAAGAAGAAACGTTCATCCAGACTAGTAGGAGAGGCAGAGATGAGCAGCCAGGGTGGTGAGAACTCGCAGCAAGGCAGCAGCTGGCCGAGCCAGCAGTCCCACATTTGCATGTAGATAAACTGGGAGGAGCAACTGGGGAGTGAGACCACAGGGTTCCAGTGTGGGAAATAAAGCTTCAAAATCTCTGACTGAAATAAACTGTGGGAGTTGTGGCAGTGGGAGAAACTTCCAGCCTCGTAGGAGAGTTTGTTGGAGAGACCAACAGGTCCTAGAACCTACACAAAACCACCCACTCTGGAATCAGCACCAGAAGGGCCCAATTTGATTGTGGTTAGTGGAGGAAGTGACTAAAAGCTGGTGAGAGCTGAGCAAATGGCATTGTTCCCACCCAGACTCCTCCCCCACAGACAGCACCACAACCCAGGGATTGGGTTGCCCTTCCCTGGTGAATAAGTAAAGCTCCACTCCTTACTATGTAACAGGTGTGCTGAAGCAAGAAAATGAAAGAACAGATCAAAGCTCCAGAAAAAATACAGCTTAGTGATGAAGAGATAGGCAACCTATCAGATGCAGAGTTCAAAGCCCTGGTAATCAGGATGCTCACAGAATTGGTTGAGTATGGTTGCTAAATAGAGGAAAAAGTGAAGGCTATCCAAAGGAAAATGTATAGGGAACCAACAGTGATGGGAAGGAAACCAGGACTCAAATCAACAGTTTGGAGGATAAGGAAGAAATAAACATTCGATGAGAGCAGTATGAAAAAACAAGAATTCAAAAAAAATGAGGAGAGTCTTGGAAACCTCCGGGATAACTTTCAACGTGCCAACATCCGAATCATAGGGCTGCCGGAAGGAGAAGAGGAAGAGCAAGAAATGGAAAACTTATTTGAACAAATAATGAAGGAAAACTTCCCCAATCTGACAAAGGAAATACACTTCCAGGAAGTCCACAAAGCTCAGAGTCCCAAAAAATTTGGACCCAAGGAAGCACACACTAAGGCACATCATAGTTTCATTACCCAAGATTAAAGATGAAAGAATCTTAAAAGCAACAAGAGAAAAGGAGACAGTTACCTACAAAGGAGTTCCCATAAGAATGTCAGTTGATTTCTCAAAAGAAACCTTATAGACAGGAAGGGTCTGGAAAAAAGTATGCAAAGCCATGAAAAGCAAGGACCTACATCCAAGATTAGACTATCCAGCAAAGCTTTCATTTAGAATGGAAGGGCAGATAAATTGCTTTCCAGATAGGGTCAAGTTAAAGGAGTTCATTATCACCAAGCCCTTATTATATGAAATGTTAAAGGAACTTATCTAAGAAAAAGAAGATAAAAAATATGAACAGTAAAATTACAACAAACTCACAACTATCAACAACCAAACCTAAAAAAACAAAAACAAACTAAGAAAACAACTTGAACAGGAACAGAATCACAGAAATGGAGATCTCATGGAGGGTTACGGGGAGGGGGAGAATGGAGGAAAAGGTACAGGGAATAAGAAGCATAAATGGTAGGTACAAAACTGACAGGGGGAAGGCTAGAATAGTACAGGAAATGGAGGAGCCAAAGAACATATGTATGACCCATGGACATGAGCTAAGGTGGGTGAATGATGCAGAGGGTGTGGTACAGGGTGGAGGGGAATAAAGGGGAGGAAAAGAGGGGCAACTGTAATAGTATAATCAATAAAATATATTACAGAAATTTAAAAAATTACAAAAAAGAAAAAGAGGACCTCAGATTTGGCAAGAGGATTTGATGCACTGTCTGTCACTGGCTTGAAGGTGGAAGGGCCACGTAGTAGAAACACAAGAGATCTGTGGGACTGACAACTACCCTTAGCTCACACCCAACTAGGAAATGGGACCTCAGTCTTAGTCTCAAGAAACTGCATTCTGCCAACGAGAATGAGCTTGGAAGCATACTTTCCCCTGGTGCTTCCATATAAATGAAGGTGGACACCTTCCTTTCAGCCTTTGAGGTCCTGAGCAGAGACCCCAGTCACACCAGGCCAGAGTTCTGTCCTACAGAACTGTGAGCTACAGGCGGTGTTGGGTTCAAGCCCCTAAATTTGTGCTAATTTGTTATACTGAAATAGAAAGTACATGCTTTAAATGAGACAAATTATGATTACAAAATTAGGTACAAGGGCCCATTCGAGTGTGGGGTCCTGAAATTTCAGTTTCATTAGCTTCGTGGAAAATCCTCCTCTGGGGCCAAGGGTTGTTGCTTTGGCCGTGTTTACCTGCATTTTGTGTTATTTCCAATTGTCTATAATCATGAGACAGGGAAGAATTTGTAGTTGCTTTTGTGGCACCAATCCCCCAGAGCCCCCCACTCCTCATCTCCATGGTGTTGAGACACTGCCAAGACATTTGGTCCATTTCCTTAACTGACAAAGAAAAAAAAAAGTAAAGCTCTCAAAATTATTAGGTAATGATATCACTTTAAAAAGCGACACAATATTTTAACAGCATGACGCCACTTAGCTGTGGTTTAATAAAATGTAGAAGACTCGGAGCTGGGGAAGCTGTGGCTGCATTAGGTGGGGGCAAACAAACAGCTCTCGAAACGCACATCAGGAAAATTACTTTTTCTTCAAATGGAAACTTTTCAATTGCTTTCAAATAGCTGGAGCTGATGGAAATAATTTCCTTAGCACGTTTGCATATGCTGCCTGTGTCTTCTCCACACGGGGCCGGGAGCTTCATTAATAAAGATTGTTGCGAGGTTCTGATGTTGCCAGGCCCTTGTTATTTAGAAAAGGCACCAAACCAAGTCAAGGGGAGTCAATTGATTACTAAATGCAATTCCTGTTCTGTGTCTCTGAGGCAAATGGAGGCCATTGGGGGAGGCTCTGTGTGTTTGTGTGTGTGCACATGTGAGTGTGCAACTGAGCAAGGGCAGCTCTGAGATTCAACCAGATCCGCAGTCATTTTCAAGGGATAACAGAGGCTGTCAGGATCAGATCTTGGCATTTTACTGATGGACAAACCAAGGGAGGGAAGTGATGGCTTAGGTACAACCACACACATATACACGAAAACAGAGATTGCTTAACTATTTAGAGGGCCAAGCCATGGTGTTAGATCTAGCTGATATTTTTGTGGTTTTAAAACCTGCTTAAAAAGTTAGGCTTTGATTGTTCTCCTCTGAGCCTCCCTGCTCTGAAATGCCATGTGAAAGTTTGGAGTAGAGAATGGATGAGTTCAGTCTTATCTGTAATGAGGTCTGGGAACACTGGTGGCCACAGAGCAGTTTTAGGTGGACACAGGATGGCAAAAAACACAGGAAGTCACAGTGAGCCACATGCTCCTGTCCTGTCTTCCTTCCATCGCTCTGATCCTGTCAGGGAGAAAGGCTCAGATTGGTGCAAAGGTGGCTTTCACACTTCCCCAGAGCTTACCAACTTCCCTTTTTTACAAAGAAGCCACAGAGCCTTGGAAAGACAACTAGACCTGGCTCATTGTATTTACTGTATCTGTTGTAATTATTTTATGATTGCTTATTATTTATGGCAAGTGATATTGATTTTACACTTACATAAAGCTTCCGTTTAAAATCAATTTCTTTACTTTTAAAAAAGGGAGTCCATTAAGTCATGGCCACAGAAATCAGACAAGAAGAAAAAATAAAAGGCACCCAAATTGGAAAGGAAGAATTAAAACTGTCATTATTGCAGATGACATGATACTGTATATAGAGAGCCCTAAAGATTCCAAAAAAAAAAAAAAAAAAAAAAAAAAACTACCAGAACTGATAAGTTAACTCAGTAAAGTAGCAGGATACAAAATAAATATTCAGAAATTGGTTGTATTTTTATACTCCAAGGGTGAACTATCAGAAAAGGTAACTAAGAAAATAATCCCATTTACAATTGCTTCAAAAAGGATAAAATACCTAGGAATAAATCTAACCAAGGATATAAAATTCCTGTACTTGGAAAATTATAAGACACTGAAGAAAGAAATTGCGGAAGATACAAATAAGTGAAAGTACATACTATGTTCATGGGTTGGAAAATGTAATATCATGAAAACGTCCATATTACCCAAAGCAATCTATAGATTCATTGCAATTCCTATCAAAATATCATTGGCATATTTCACAGAACTAGAACAAATAAACCAAAAATTTATATGAAACCACAAAAGACCCCAAATAATGATAGAAATCTTGGAAAACAAGAACAAAGTTGGAGGTATCATACTACCTGATATCAAACTATACTACAAGGCCATAGCAATCAAAACAGCATGGTATTGGCATAACAGATATGTACATCAATTGAATAAAATAGAGAGCCCAGAAATAAACCCGTGCCTATATGGTCAATTAATATTTAACAAAGGAAGCAAGAACGTACAATGGGACAAAGATAGCATCTTCAATAAATGGTACTGGGAAAATTGGGCAGATACATGGAAGAAAATGAAACTAGACCACCTTCTCACACCACACACAAGAAAAAACACAAAATGGATTAAAGACTTAAATGTGAGACTTGAAATCATAAAACTCCTGGAAGAAAACATAGGCAGTGAAATCTCTGACATTTTTCTCAGCAATATTTTTTCCTTATATACTTGTATCTTCTCAGGCAAGGGAAACAAACAAAAAAATAAACAAATGGGACTATATCAAACTGAAAAGTTCTTACACAGGAAAGGAAACCATCAACAAAACAAAAAGACAACCTATTGAATGGGAGAAAATATTTTCCAATGATACATCTGATAAGGGGTTAATATGCAAAATTTATAAAGAACTTATACAACTCAACACACACACACACACCACACCCCCTACCAAACAATGTAATTAAAAATGGACAGAGAACTTGAATAGATACTTCTCCAAAAAGGACATACAGGTGGTCAACAGAAATAGGAAAAGATGCTTAATATCACTACTCACCAGAGAAATACAAATTAAAACCATAGTGAGATATCACACCCCACCTGTCAGAATGGCTCTCATCAATAAATTCACAAACAACAAGTATTGGCAAGGATGTGGAGAAAAGAAAACCCTTGTGCACTGTTGGTGGGAATGCAGATTGTTGCAGCCACCAATATGGGAAAAAATATGGAGGGTCATCAAAAAAATTAAAAATGGATCTGCCTCATGACCCAGTGATTTCACTTCGGGGAATAGATCTGAAGAAACCCAAAACACTAATTTTAAAGAGTACTTGTGGCCCTATGTTCTTTGCAGCATTATGTACAATAGTTGAGATATAGAATAACCCAAGTGTCCATCAACAGATGATTAGATAAAGAAGAAGCAGTACACATATACAATGGAATATTACTTGGCCATTAAAATGATATCTTGCCATTTGTGACAGCATGGATGGACCTGGGGATTACTATGTAAGTGAAATAAGCCAGACAGAGAAAAGTAAATACCATAGAATTTCACTTATATGTGGAATCTACAGAACAAGATAAACGAACAAAATTGAAATGGACTATAGACACAGAGAACAGACTGATGGTTTCAGAGGGGGTGGGGCTTAGGGGACTGGGTGAAAAAGAGGAAGAGATTAAGAAATACAAATTGACAGCTACAAAATAGTCACAGACATATAAAATACAGCATAGAGAACATAGTCGATAATATAATAAATATGTATGTTGCCAGATAGGTACTGGAAATATTGGGGAGAATACTTTGTTAAAGGATATGATTCTCTAGCCACTATGCTGTACACCTGAAACTAATACAAAATAATAGTGAGTGTAAACTGCAATTGAAAAATAAAATTAAAAAAATAAAAAGAGAGTTTATTTAAGGGAATACACCAAGTGTGGCAAGAATCACAAGGCTTAAGAGAGATATCAAGAAACACTGACCTGGAGGGTAACTCTCCTCCAGAGCAGGAGACTGGGACCTGCAGTATGGACATGACCCAGCCAAGTGTGTTAAGGTGTAGTGTATTAATAGAACATTTGAGGAGTAGTAAGACCAACAGAGCAGAAGACAATTGCCATTACAAAGATAGCTTGTTATTCAGTTTCTGAGAGGAGAATCCACCCCTCAGTGGGTGTGGAGGGTTGGCGCTACCTTTTGAAAGGAGTGTCAAAGAATCTGTGGAAGTACTTTATAATCATCACACTGGCTGACAGAGCCTCACTGAGAATTAGAATGTTTACGTAGACATCTCTGCGGAGTCCTAGCCATACCCCTAGCCCAGGGACACAGGGTGTGGCTCCAGATAGGTTGTGCAATGGGCTGCAAGAGTGCGGGCTTCACAGTCTGGCAGACTTGCACTGGAATCCTGACTTGAGAGCCTACTCACTGTGTGACCATGGGCAGGATACTTACCTTCTCTGAGCTTCAATTTATTTAATTGTAAAGTGAGGCAAATACCCTTTTCTCATAGGATTTTTGAATCAATGAGACCAGAATATAATGAGTGCTACCTAAATTCAAACTCCTTTATTTTTTCCTTCTTCTACCTGCATGGCATCCCTATTTCCCACACTGATTATAGTCACCTGGGATCAAGAAGAAGAGGAAGCATTATGAAATACTGGAGTTATGAAGATACAACAATAACCATTGAGAAGCCATATCTAGTTGTGTAACCTTAGGCAAGTCACTTTTCTTCTCCAGAATCACTGTTAAATTCAGTGTTTGGGCTTATTTAGCTTAACATCGAGGACCTAATTTTCCAGGTGTGCCATAAGAACTTGATGTACACCTTCTCATCTGAGCCACACAAGATCCCTCTAAGGCAGCCAGGAGGAAATCTAAGCTCAGAGAGTTGAAGGGACTGTCCCAAGGTCAACTCCTAGCAAGCAGTGGAGAGATGCCCACCTAAGCCCAGAACAGTGGGGAGATTAAGATGCTAGCTGTGAGGTTTATGGAATTTTAATGACAGCTTGCTTTGGAAAATCATAATTCTTTAAAAGTTTCAATCAGGGCTCTCAGAAGAGTACCAAAGGCCCCTTCAGGAAGCAATTAAAGTGCCTGCCCCATAGTGGGAGCACCCGTAGTAAATCAAGATTTCAGCAGAGTGGTTTCTAGGCCAGGAATCAGAGGGAAAATGAAATCATTCAAGTGGATGGAAGAAGAAATAAACTCTTTGCTGAGGCTATAGTCAGGTGGGCCGGCCTGTGCAGGACTTTGTCAGGAGGCTAAGCTTGGATCTGATGGGAAGACTGGGGACTTATCCCTGCCCTTATGCATTTTTGTTGTTGTTGTTGTTGTTGTTGAAGGGTCTCAGGGTGGATCTGGAATCAGGCTGCCTGAGTTTGAATCTGAATTCTGCAATTTATCTCTGTGTCCTTCCAGCTCTATTTCCTCATTTTTGCAATAGGAGAAACAATAAACTTACCTCTAGGTAGGTTGTTGTGGGAATTAAGTGAGATTATGCATGCAAAGCTTTGAGCCCATGGCCTGGCATATGGCCATCCTTAATAAAGTAGCATAAACATACAAACAAAGAAAGATATTTAAATAAGACTTTCTTGGTGGTGTGGGTAAAGTCAGAACAATAGTGTAGTTTAAGAAAGTCGAAGGGCTTTGGGTTAAGAAGTGAATACTTACTAAGGATCCCAGGAGAACTAAAACTGTGCTTATTTTACACAGAGTTTTTCCAGAAAAATGCTCACACATAATATGTCCCCAATAAAAAATGGCAGAGGTACGACCTCCTGGGGCATCCTGCTTAGTCATTTTAATTGAACTAGGCAGGAATTTATTCTACCCTGCTTCCTCACAGAGGTCAAAACTAAAGCCCAGATTGACTAAGAACCTTTTCCAGGAGCTCATAGCTTCTGAGTGGGTCTCCAGCGTGTCTCACTTTGTGCAAAATGAGAATGAGCAGGAGCTTCAATTTGGAAACTACATAGAATTCTCTTTTCAGGCCTGGGTCTGCCCCAGAAAGTAATGAGTGTACTTGTATGCATTTTCTACTCCATAGTAGAGAACTAGAAACACCCTTATTTTGGTATTTTTCTAAATTAAATCAGATACTGAAACTTTAGCAACCTTGGTGAAGGAAAGTCCCAAATCAGTCATTAGTAGGGTTCCCTTCTCCAGTCCACCGGTTTATTTAAGAACCCTAGACCAGCTGAGAGCCCAGGATCCCGGGGTCGGTGGGAGCACAGGGGGCTGATTCCTGTTCACTGGGCTGCCGCCTTGACTACGGTCCTTCTGGTACCCAGTGCCCCTTCTAGTGCTGCTCCTCCACCACTTGGGGGCCTGACCAATATGGTGTGGGTGCCTGACCATTGTTCTTCAGGCTCTGTTCCTATCCCCTCATCCAGGATTCACCTCCTCTCAGGCAGCTGTCCCTGGACCGCAATGCCAGGACACCTGTCCTCGGCAGACCAGATCAACACCTCCAGAAGCCCAAGCCAGGGTTTCCAGGTGTAGCTTATGGACCACCTGTCTTTGCATTATCTGGAGTAATTATTTAAAAGCAGAGTTTCGACCACCCCATTGAAGACTTACTAAATAAAAATTTCTGTGGATTTGGCCCAGGAATCCACAATGGACTCCCCAGTTGATTCTTCTGCACCTTAGAGATGGGAAATTATGGCCCTGATGTGTCATTGCCAAGGCTCATGATTCTTCCTGTGTCCATATACCCAGAACTCAGCACATAGTGCTTGCTTGAGCAGACAGAAGGTAGGAAACATTTCCTTGCCAAAAGAGACACAAGAATTTCTCAGTCTGGCCACAGAGATTCATGACACCCGCTCCAGAAGAAGAGGGAGGAGGAGACTGGGACCAGGCACTGGGAGATCCTGAGTCTCCTGGCTCTTCTGTCACTAACCCTCTGGGTCACCCAGGCCAAGGCTCTTAACTCTCCAGCATCTTGGTGTATTTATCTATAAAATGGAGCTAATGAGTCATCCCCAGAAATCTGGGGAGGATTCCAAGGACATTAACCTGGTAAGGCTGAATTTGTCAGGACTATTGTGCCAGACAGTTTGCAAATTGTGTTGAACAGGGGCCAATTGTCATGAGATTTTCCTTCCTACCTTCCTGCCTTCCTGCTTTTGTTCACCCCTGCATCCATCTATCCATTACTCCATTAACATGGGCCACTCTGTGCCATGGGCCAAAGGTGGACAGAGATACCACAATCCTACTTTTAAGTCTAGTCTAGAAAAATAGACTATCCACCCTGGAGTTCCCACTGGGGTTGGACAGGAAGGGAGCTATTTGTTTTGCAATAGGATGTGGGAGAGGCTGTGTTCTAATTAGTTGAATATCAGCTACTCCTCTCCCCGTTTCTTTTAGCCTTTAGAAATAGCCCAGCTCCTATCCTGGCATGTCACAGTGCAATGAAAAACACACAGGGACCCAAGCTGGAGGGCCTGGATCTGCCACATCAGAGCTGGTTCCTCTGGCAAATGCCTGAAGGTCTCCATATCTCAAATTTCTCCTCTGTAAAAGGAAGTATAAATAGCACCTCCCTCATAGGATTGTATGAGCCCCAAGTAGGATAATGGAAGTATGTGTTCCTTGACTTACTCCTTCATTCATAGTTTTTATTCATTCATGGACATTTATTGAATACCAACCAAGTGCCAAATGCACTACTAGGCCTTAGGACAGAGCTGTGGAAGCACAGCCAAGGTCTCTGCTCCCATGGATCTTAAGTGCCAGTGTGGGAGGCAGACCATGAATGCAGTTTTAAGAAATCATGAATTAACAGTCATGGTCAGAAGTAGCTAAGGGACAGAAAGATGATTAAACAGTGTGTGGGGACAGCACTTGGCACGGGTGGCTGGAGAGCCTCTCCGGAGAGGGAACACCTGCACAGAGAAGGTGTGGGGGCAGTGCATTCCAAGCATGAGAAACAGCAAGTGCATGGAGGGCCTGTGGTGGGAATTTACGTGGGCATTCTTGAAGCAGGAGGGAGGCCAGTAAGTCCGGAGTAATGTGATAAGGTGCTACAAGCGGCGGTCAGATGCCCTTGGGTGGACACCTTTCTTACAAACTTGCAGCACATATCACGGTTCCAGATATTTTTACTGTTATCCTCACCATCTTTCTTCTCCGAGACAAATTTCCTGCCACCCTGAGAAAGTGGGAATGAGGATTTCTGCACTCATTTTTCTCCATCAATTTCTAAGGGCACTTCTCCACCAGGCCGTGCAGGAACGCACCTGCTAATTGCAATTTCCACGAAGGAAATGGAAACCTATGTTGCTTTTTAAATTTGCTGAAAGTACCTGTTGTAATTACCATGCCACCCATAACGGGAGTTTATGTAATTATTAGTTTGAATGGCTCTTCTCATTATGGTACAAATTTTTAATTTGCAAATGCATACCAGATTCTTGATTGAATTCCCGTTTGACTGTGAAACTGAGGACATATGTTTATACATTTTCATGGCTGAAACTCTTTGGTGAGAACCATTGCTACTCAGAGGGGGCAGGTGTAGAGGGTGACAGGTCGGAGCTGGTGGGCCTGATGACACCCAAGTCTCCAAGGGACGATGGGTCAGTCGCTGTCAGGGACTGGCTACCATGAAGAGGAGGAAGGAGAGGCCTCTCGTGATAAAAGGAGTCTACAAAGCTGGGCTGGCTGGGTTTTCACTCTGAGGAAGCTCGGTGCTGCTGACACATATGTACCAAGGCTGGCCCTGCCCTGGACACCGATGTCTGTGATTTCCAGGCAAGAAGGTGCCCAGGGATTTGTAGGAAACACTAGCCTCTAGGCTTCTGACGACCTTCTCTCTCAGGGCTCTGGCCCAGGAGCACAGACGCTTGTTTCCTAGGTTCCGCCTGGATTGACACACAAAATTAACTGTCACACCTGGGAACTCAGTAGAAGCATGCAGTCTTAGGCCCCACCTGAGACCTCCTGAATCGGAAGTGGGGCAAGTAATCAGATTCAACAGGCCTTGCAGGGGATTCTGCCACACGGGAAAGATAGAGAACCACTGCTGTAGAGTGTCTCACAGTCGAGCTGGCCTGACCGGACCCTGTGGTGAGATCCAGGTAAGAGATTTTTGTCAAGGACATTGCGTTGGTGACGGGAGTACCACTCAGCACATCACGGCTGCAGGCACAAGCTTCAGTTGGTTCCAGTGCTGAGTGATGATAGATTTAATCCCTTGTGAAGGTGGCATTCTCCAGACTTCTCCATGGGAAAGACTTTTCCTTCTGTAAAGGGTAAATGACCACACAATTTGCAAAGCCTACTATAAAATAAATGTGGGGCCCCTTGTTCAAAAGCGATTAGGAAATTCAAGAAAATCAGCAGAGCATGAAGCTGAGCAGGGGTCCCTCTGAGCGTGAACCCCACGCAGCTGCGGAGACTGAGCACCCACAAATGGCCTGCCACACGGTGATACTGAGAGTGTGTCAGGGTCCTGCTCCCTGTCGAAGAGGGGATTTTGGCCTCCACTAATGATCCTTGCTTGGATTAATTGGCAGTTGCGTAACGGTAGTTTTCAAGTTCTGTCATTCCTTCTGTATTTAGGAGCCAGCATTCTTCTGTAAAGGAGAACCCCACCCCCAACACCCACACACTCCCTAATTTTGAGATGCACTATGGACTCATAGATTCTTTTTTATTATTTAATGTGTTATCATTATTGCATTAATGTGTTATTGTAATTCTTTCTGATGTTTAAATTGCCCCAAGTCTTGACAGTGGGAGCCTCTCAGCAATCACTTTGTCCTCACCTTATTCCATCTCTGTTTCTGCTCAGTTCAGCAAAGGTTTATTAGCCACCTACTGGATGCTTCTCTCAGGGCTGGGACTCAGGGAGACAGGTGTGTCTCAGACAGGGTCCTGCCCTCAGGGAAAGCTCCCTGTAGTGAATTCCTGCCCTCTAAAGTTCCAGGTGCTGGGAGGGGGGAGTGTTGGGGTGATGTGGGAATTATGCAGGAGCGGCATCCAACCCAGATACATTAGAACTGTGACCACCATCCTACAGATCAGAGAGAGCCAGGGACGTACCCAAAGCCCACAGATAAAGCTGGGTGTTGAGCTCAAGTCTCCTAACTTCTAGTGTAGTTCACTTCTTACTGTGTATGTCAACGTGTAATCTAAGTATCATCTGCATCAGAATTACCTGGTGCTAATTGGAAAAAGCTTCCAATGCCTCATTCAGACCTACAGAATCTGAGTCAGTAGAAGGGAGGACTCTGACCTTGTAATTTAATAAAAATTAAACAGATAGATAGATAAAGATTGGTGCACACAAAGTAATGTTTTGGTTATATGTAAGTTTGGAGCCTAATATTAAAATGAACCTCCTGGAACCCACCACATTGCCTAAGATGGGTCATTCCACACACCACAGGCCGACTTGCATAGCCCTGTCCCACTGACTTATCTCCACAGGTAACCATGTTCCTGGATTTTTTTTTTTGTCCTTCTCATTTTTATAGACTTAGTACACATCTGTGTAGCTTTAAAAGATACAAGGAAGATATTGTCAGGAGTTGTTTGTATTTTAATTTTACCAAAAAGGTACCTTTTCGGTTTTCAGTTCATTTTACATTGTATTCCTTATAAGTATCAGAGCTGACCCATTCAGCTATAAATTACCCATCCTCACTGCTACATAATATTCTGTGCTGGGACTCTACCACATTTTATGTAGCCATTTTGCCATTGGTGGGCATTCATTTTTTCTCTTGGCCGTGGGAGAGTTCCTCTAGTGCAAGGCTTCCCACACCTGCCTGATGACTGGAATCACCTGAAGCACTTGCTAAACCACCAAGGGTATTCAGGCCTTGGCCCTGAGAATTATATTTCAGTAGGTCTGTGCTGGGCACCAGGAATCTTTGTTAGTTTTCGTTTTGCTTCATTTTTATAAGCACTCTAGATATTATCATCTTCAGGGAATTTTGAGAAAAACAAAAGCTGCATAGTAAAAAAAATCTCAACCTGGCTGCATAGTAAAACAATCTCCTGGGATGATTAAAAAAACAAAATTATCAATGACCTGGCACCAGCCCTGTAGATTCTGATTCTGGCTTAACTGGTCAGGAGATAGGTGTGTATTAAAATCTTCCTAGGGTTTTCAGGAACTACTATAAAGGACACATGGACAAAAACAAGGGGGAGGGTGGACACAAGGGAGGGAGGGGAATTTGGCTGGGGTTGGGGGAGCAGTTGGGGGGAATGCAGACAACTATAATTGAACAACAATGAAAAGAAAAGAAAAGAGAAAAGATAAGAAAAGAAAAGAAAAGAAAAGAAAAGAAAAGAAAGGAAAGGAAAAGAAAAGAAAAGAAAAGAAAGGAAAGGAAAAGAAAAGAAGAAAAGCTTCTTAGGGGACTGTAACATGCAGTTAAGAGCAAGTACCCTGGGGCAATGTTTCTCACCTGAGGGGGGATTTTGCCCCTCAGGTAAAGTCACCAGATAAAAGACAGGATTGCTCAGTTGAAGCTGAATTTCAGATGACAGTTTTTTAGTGTGTCCTAAAGATCTCATGGGCATACTTATATTGAAAATGCTTTGTTGTTTATCTGAAACTTAAATTTAACTGGACCTACTATTTTTATTTGGCACATCTGGCAACCCTCCCCCTAGGGGGCAATTGGAAATGCCTGGAAACATATTTCCTTATCACAACGGGGTTGGCAAGTGCTACCAGCATCTAGTGGGCAGGTGCCAGGAAGCCGCTATATATCCACAAGGCCCAGGACAGCACCCCTATGGAGAGGTGGCATTACCCAGTTCAAATGCCATAGTGCCCAGGGTGAGGAACCCTGCTCCAATGTGTATCCCTCAGTCTTAATTTAGTGCCCATGTTTGAGAAATACTTTACACACCTGGCTGGCCATGGACTAGTGGAGGGAAGGGGCTTCCTGGGTTTGGGACAAACATCCCACCCCACCCCCTCCCTACCCCCCCACTTTGGGCTGAACCCAGACCGGGAAAGATGGGTAGGACTCCCCCTGGTGGGGAGTCCTCTGGTCTGACTTTGGCCAGGTGAGGTCAGGGAACAAAATGGCGTGAGCAGGTAGTGCTGCGGGCTCCTCCTTCAGCAATGCCACTGGACTGGGCTGGGAGAGAAACATTTAACCCAGCAGAAAAAGATCTCGGGAAAGGTACAGAATAGGGAGATTTTTCATCCTAATTTCATAGATGCTCACAGTGGCCTTGGGTGGCATCTTGAGTCTTCCATTATTAAAGCTGTTCTTAATTAAACTAGTTTATGACCCTCAAAGAAGCCAGGCCAGAAAGGGCATAGTTTTTGTGGTTGTAAGTTGAGTTTTTCAGCTCAGAGAAATGTAATGAGGACTCATAAGTTAGCAGAGCAGTCAGTAATGCCCCTTAACTCTCGGCAAGCTCCCATTGTGTGGGCCACAAGCTATTATTTAATCTCTGCAACCAGGAACTCAGCCAACCTGCGGTGGCTGAGTTTAAAATGCTTCCTTATTTCACCTCCCGCAGCCTCTTCACTTCTTAGCCAAAATTTCCAGAAAGTTGTGGAGGAAGAGGGCATTCCCAGATGGAAGCAGGGTGGGGGGCTCACTAACTTGACAGTTTAGGGAGGATCTTGCTGTTTCTAAACTAATGGCCCAGCTTGGTCAGTGGGTTCTTGGTGAAGCAGCAGTCGAAGAGCTCCAGTCTTTCTTCCGTGCCTGAGAACTAACTGTATCCCCTCAGACATTTCTATCCTGGAAACTCGGGAGGAAATAAGAAATAGCCTATTGAGAATAACATTATATTAATGATAAAAATATCGACAGCTAAGGTTTAGCAAACACCTGTCATATAATAAACATTATTGGAATACATTTGTAAGTCACTTTCATAGTGACTTAAATTTTTTGTGTCAGCTTGACTGGGCTATGGGGGGCCTGGACATTTGTTTACACATTATTCTGGATATGTGTGTCAGGGAGATGTTTTTGGTTAAGATTAATATGTATTTTTAAATTTTCCCTTACCGAGGACATTTTTATTCATTGTTTTTAGACAGAGAGGAAGGGAGAAAGGAAGGGAGAGAGAGAAACAATGCAAAAGAGAAGTGTTGATTGGTTGCTTCCTGTATGCATGCAGACCAGGGATGGAACCTGCAACCTAGGTATGTGCCCTGACTGGGGGTCGAACCCACAACCCTTATGTTATAGGATGATGCTCCAACCAACTGAGCCACATTGGCCAGAGCAAGATTAACATTTGAACTGGTAGACTGAGGTAAGCAGAGTGTCCTCCCTCCTGTGGGTGGGCCTCATCCAATCAGTTGAAGGATTGAATAGAACAAACAAGTTGAGTAAGTGGGAATTCCTCCTGCCTGACTGGTTGAGCTGAGACATCAGCCTTTTTTGCTTTTTGCTTTGAACTGAAAAATTGGCTCTTCTTGGATCTGGAGCCTATGGCTTTCAGACTGGAACTTAACACCACTGGCTCACTCTTATGACCTCATCTATCCCTAATTATGTACCAAGGGCCCCATCTCCAAATACCACAAAGAGGGTTAGGGCTTCAGCACATTAACTGAGGGGAGGCACAAACCTTAAGTCCATCATGCAAACCTCTTTCCATTTATCTATCAGGCACCTTTATTCAGATTTGATAACAGAGATGTTTTCCAAGAGAAACATTCTTCATCTTGGAGATAGGTGATAAGAAAACAGGAAAATTTTCAAAAAGTCCAAAACAGAGTTTCTTTATTTCAACTTACAATGGGTGTGAGGCAGAAATCCCATGGTAAACCTAAAGAAAAAACGCAATTGTGTCTGGATTGAGCTCTAAGGATGTGTAAAGAATAGCAAACTTCACTCAAAAATGGAAAGACACATGCAGATCCTAAAGAAATAGGGACATCCTTAGAATTATGCCCATCAGTAAATGAATGGATCAAAAGACTATGGCACATCTACACAATGGAATTCTATGCAGCAGAAAGAAAGAAGGAGCTCCTACCCTTTGCGACAGCATGGATGGCACTGAAGAGCATTATGCTAAGTGAAGTAAGCCAGGTGATGAAAGACAAATGCCATATGATCTCACCATTAATAGGAACCTAATCAACAAAACAAACAAGCAAGCAAAGTACAGCCAAAGACATTGAAGTTGAGAACAGACTGACAGTGATCAGAAGGGAGAGGGGAGGGGATATTGGGGGAAAAAGGTGAAGGGTTTACCGGAACAATTATAAAGGACACATGGACAACAACAAGGGGGGTTGAAAATGGGGGAGGGAGGTTGGGAGGGCTGTGGTGGTGGGGAGGTGTGGGGGGGGAAAGGCGGAAACTGTACTTGAATGATAATAAAAAAAGATGCATTACATCTCTCAAAAAAATAAAAATAAAAAAGAAATAGGGACATCCTCCCCTTGTCTCTTTCTGGCTCCATCAGGCCATCAACACATGTTTTAGAACAAGAAGGACCTAGGCTTTGGTTGACTAAGCCCTTTTATCAATATTATTTCACTGAATTCTTACCATAACTCATTTGTTTTTTAGTCAACAAATTGATACTGAGTGGAAGAATGTGACTTATATCTGTTGATTTCATGTCACTACCAGCCTCATGCTTCTCCCACATGCCATTTTTCTTTTCCCCTCAAGCTATCTCATCCACACGTTGCAGATATAGGGCTGTGGGGCTGTGTGATGCCCTCTTCAAACATAGTCCTGGAATGTAGCTATAACTACATTTACAATTAAATGATTTGCATTCCCACCCCCTTTTATTGTCTTTCCATTTGAAGTGTTAATCAGAGATTTATGTCTTTCAAGGAGTAGGGATATCTCAGATTCTTCTAGCTCCTCATGAAGTGTTTAGGGGCATTTACAAGTGGCCTGGTTTCCCTGAAAGAGTTTTCAACCTAGCAGAGCTCCAGCCCCACCTCCTCCACTGTCCTGTCACTGTTTATCAGCCCTGATGCATTGAAAACCAAACATCTCTTTGCTTTAATCAGACCTTTTTATGCAGAAATGAAGCCAAGAGCCTCTTCTTCCCAACAGCACAACATTTCCTGGAACATGAAGATCAATGGTGTTGATGGACTGTTGATAAACTGTTGCCCATAAGCCCACTAAACAGGACGTGAAACTGGATTTGTGATCAAAGACCTCATCCCGAGGTGGCCGAAGTCTCTGTGCTTTTCCCTCTCATAGCACCAGGGTGGTCCTGAAAAGGGTCAAGGATGCTTGAGAAAGCATTTTCCAAGAAACTTTTCTAATTTCTCCCACCCTTCTGGCAAAGTGGTTATTCTGTTCTTACTCATGCCTCCCCCCAAGATTTTAAGTCTTTACTTTGTGCATATCACATTCTAATTTATTTACCATCTGTTAATAAAACTTGTACCATTTTATACAAGTCATTGCGTTTACTCTTTGGGTAGGATTCCAGGAGTCCATTAGGTGGATACTATTTAGTATTAGTCTACATTTAACCCTTGGCGAAACTAAGGTTCTTGATTACATTTCCAAAGTTACTGAGTAGGAGAGCCAGAATCTAAACTCAGGTGGAAGGACACAAATCCTCATTTCCCACGTCAAACGATGTTTGCTTGGCTTATTAGATCGCCCTTGTTCTCTGACCTCTATCATGTGGGACTTAGGCCTCCATCATGTAGCATTAGTTACTTCTAGTACAAACTTCAAATAACAATAACTTAAAGTGAATATTTCTTTGTCTCTTATGCAAAAGAGATTCAGAAGCAGGGAGTCTTTGGTTGGCATGGTAGCCCCCTCATTGTACTGGGGGTCTCGTTCTCTGCTTCACGATCTCTTATGTGTGGTTCTGGTCCTGATGGAGCAAAATAGCCTCTGGAGACCCACCCATCACCTCTATGTTCCAGGCAGTAAGATGGATGAAGGGACAAAGAAGGATGCACCTCTTCCTTCAGGAAGACTTCACGAGGTCTCACACCACACTCCCACTTACAGATCACTGGCCAAACTTAATCACACCCACTCTTTACACCTAATTCTTTGTCAAGGCCCATATCCCATCGAGGCTGAGCTATCTCAATAATTAACTCTGAGGCCAGTCTCTTTCTGTTCTAATTTTCATCTCATATGCTGCTAGGACAAGGTCTTTGAACAATGTTTTGTCATTTCAGTTCCCTGATCCAAAGTCTTCCTTAGAGCCTCTTTATCTATAAAAGCAAATCTAAATTCCATTTTCTGCCAAAAAATGCCTATTCACTTTCCCTTTATGTGGCCTGTATATCCCTACCTCCTACCTTCCCTCTGACTAGCATGTCTTCACCCCCCACCCCGTTTTTTTTTTACCACTGGTCTAAATCTCATGGTTCCTTTGATATCCTTTCAAATCCCACATCATTTGTTGGTGTGTTTGTTCATTCATTCATCACTGTGTATAAAGCACTCAGAACAGTGGCTAACAGAGAATATGTGACCACTAGTATTGATTGTAGTTGTAAGTGATGAAAGTATGCATGTCCTATTCCCAACTTCCAGATTAGGAATTGTATCATTTCTCTCTCAGTAATCTAGACCCTAAAACATGAGAAATGAGGTACTTTATAGATAACGATAATGGTGAGTATATTCCCCCGAGAGAAAGAAATTCCTTTAACTTAGAGCTTATCTTTGGGACTCCAGCCAGGGATCCAAGCTCAGTTTGGTCTTCTGATGCTTGGAACATAATTGCCTCCACTCTAGTCCTCAATTTAGAAAGTGTTAATAAGAAAGAATGGTATTTTATTCATTTATAATTGCAGTATGTGTCATTAATTGCAGTATATATAAGTTCACATTTGACAGTTTTTTGAAATTTGCTATTTTTAATGATGTTTAATATATGAGAAAAATGCATGCATTGTACATGTGTAGCTCAGTGGATTTTCACAAGTGAATACACCCATGAAACTACCACTAGACCAGGAAACAGTATAATCAGCCCCCCTAGAAGCCCAGCTCATGTGTCCACTTCACCACCACTATCTCCTCTCCAAAAGTAGCCAAAGTTCTGACTCAATCACTGGAGATTCATTTTCTCCATTCTAATGTTGACTGAAGTGACTTGGTTAATTGTTTCTCTTGCACTAAATTAGGAGTTGACAAAGTATAGCCCTTATCCAAATCCAACTGCCCCCTGTTTTTGTGGATTAAGTTGGATGGGAACACAGCTACACCCACTCATATATACATTGTCTATGGCATTCTCATGCTACAACCACACGAGGAGTTGTGCCAGAGGCTGTCTGGCACACAAAGCCAAAATAGTTACCATTTGGCCCTTCCCACAAAAAGCTTGCCAGCCCCTGCACTAAACAGGAGATCTTAAAATGTTTTTTAATGAACAGCTCATGGAAATAAGTATAGCCTATTCTATTAATATTTCTCTAAAAATGTATACATTATATAAAATTGGCTTGGCTCTTGAGTCCTTTTGATAGGACCATAGTAGTCCTTGATAGCTTCCTTGCTGAAGGACAAGGTGTTCCAAGGCTCATTATAGGTATATATTTCTTTTTTAAAAAAGACTTTATTTATCCATTTTTAGAGAGAGGAAGAGCGGGAGAAAGAAAGGTAAAGAAACATCGATATGAGAGAGAAACATCCATCAGCTGTCTCTTGTGCCCTCCCTGACCAGGACCAAACTTGCCAGTTCGTGCCCTGGCTGGGATCCAACAGGCAAACTTGTGCTTTGTGGGACAACGCCCAGCTAATTGAGCCACACCAGTCAGGGCACACATGTATATGTTTCTTAACCCACTATTGGCATCGGTCATTTCTCCAAGAAGTCCTTGTTTCTATTAGTGAGGAATGGTATTGCAAGACCATAATCTAAGTGCTAGGAATGGTTATTGTTGGGTTATTCATTGTTTCTGGGTCTTCACAGTGAATAAAGCAAGAAACACAAAATTTAAAGTTGAAAGGATAAACTGCCTCATAGGTTCCTTCATACTGGTACTTGCAGTTCAAATTCTGTGCAAAGGGATTGTACATAGTCTCCTCTCTGTTACATGTCTCCCCTTTCTTCCACACCAAGAATCCTGCCATAAAGGACCCACTGTTACCTCCACTGACTTGGCCCCATAGCACATGTGCTATAGTCTCAGGGTCAAAGCACTGTTACCACCATCAGTTCTGATATCTGAAAACAGGGTTTTTAAAAGTGTCTTTGTACATTCTCCCTGTTGTTCCTCTTCTTTATGGTTTTGCTATATATCTAAATTGTCAGATCACACAGTGTTAGATCTGACACTGTATAACAACATTGCCCTTTTAACCCTAGTTTAGTCTTAGTTCTACAAGCTACTGTATAATTAATGCTCACCACTAGTCCTTTTGTCAATATCTGTCTGGTGGTTTTGATTATCTGAAGCTCACTGCCCAGTGGATTCCTCTGGGAGGATTATATCCCCCCAGTTATTGCATATTCTTTAGTCTGCCCGTCCCCTTTCTGTGTGAAGGTCACTGGTGTTGATAGGCACTTCTTGGCTCACATTCTCTTTCTGTCTGTATCTTAAGTATCATTACCCTATCTCTTCTGATCTGAAGTGATTTCATCAAACTGTGTGAAAATAATCTAATTTTTTTCTTATAAATCATGTGTTCTTTATAGATGCCTAAAGAATTATTTTTCTTTTACTTTAAAGTCTAGTAATTTTATTAAAATATTTCTTGATATTGAGTATGTAGACAATATTTTCATGTACATCATTCACTCTTTTAATGTGTAACTTCATAACTTTTAAATTTTAAAAATGTTTTCTTGAAATAGAATTTTTAGTTTTTGTTCTTTTGTTTATTTTTCTTTTTCCAGGGCTCTATTGTCCATATTTTGGGTCTTCTTTGCTTATGTTTAACATCTGTAGTTTTCTTTTATTTTTTATTTTTATTTATTGATTTTAGAGAGAAAGAGGAGGCTAGGAGGAGGGGGAAGAGAGATTTGTTATTCCACTTATGTATGCATTCATTAGTTGAGTCTCGTATGTGCCAAGACCAGGGATCAAACCTGCAACCTCAGCATATTGGGATGATGCTCTAACCAACTGTACTACCTGTCCAGGGCATTTGTCATTTTCTCTTGAATACTTTTCTTATTTTTAACCTTTATCTCTCTTTTTTAGCAGCTTTATTTATACACAATACAATTCATTGTGAGTGTACTGTTTTACATTTTTTTCTTTTTTTTTCTCCCAAGGCATTATTTTCATGTTTATTTGCTGACACTTTTTTTTCTTAGCTTACTCTTTATTGCTAAAATAAATTTTTCTTTTACTTACAATTCTTGAATTCTGTCATCTTATTTCTAAACTTTTCTCATATTGATTTATGTTGTTTTCCATATCTTACATCACTTCCTTAATGCCTTTGGGCAAGTTTTGAAATAGGATGTCATAATGTTGATCTTAATTTTGACAATATCTCAAATGCTTTTGTTACCTTTAAGGTTTGTATTCTGCTCCTTAACTTATCATTTTTTTCTTTCAATAAATTTGTATGCAATATGACTATGATTCTTTTCTGCTCATTTTTGAAATATTTTATTCATTTGTTTTTTAAAGAGAGAGAAAGGGAGGTTGAAAGTGAGGAAGGGAGAGAAACATCAGTGTGAGGGAGAAACATTGATTGGTTGCCTCTTGAACATGTCCCAACCAGGGACCCTGCCACAACCCAAGGCATGTGCCGTGACTGGGAATCTAACCAGTGACCTTTCAATTTGTGGGATGATGCTCCAACCAGTTGAGCCACATGGGTCAGGGCTTCTGTTGCTCATTTATATGTAAGATTATATTTAATGAAATTTTAGAAAGAGCCTTTTTTAGGTGGCTTTTCTAACTTTACAGGTTAGGAAAACCTGTTTTCTTCTAATGTCTTCTGCTATTTTTTTTTCCCTCCTTGTAGTTAAAAAAACCCCTGTGGCTTGCTCTCTACAATGTCCATGTTTTCCCCTCCACCACTTTTATCTGGACTTTGTTTATCCTCCATCTCTGCGGTCCTTCCTGGGCTCACTTCCAACAATGTCTTGCCTGTGTGGGACAGTCTTAGAAACAGCCCCGAGTGGTCAGTTTTGGGTGTTTGCAGGGACTAGAAAGCACTAGATTGATTCTACCCCTTCATATTTTACTGGGGATAAATTGCACCACCCACTGTTGGTCTAGAAAACACCCTCACTAGTTTCGGTTACTGTTCTCAAGTTGGCACTTCACACATTCCAGAGACTGCCTGCTGGTCACATTGAGTTCTTCTTTGTCAAGTCTGTCACATGGCCTGTCACCTGACCTATTGTTTTCCTTCTGCTTCCTCCCTCATAGATGCTGGTAGCACACAACTGCTGGGGATGTCGATGGTTTGTCCCTACCCACTGCTGTCTGTTTATATATTGACATTCACATAGCCACTTTATTACTTGTTAAAAACGTTTGTTTTACTTTTATTAATTTATTGCTCCATCTATTTTTAATGTAGGGATTTTGGAAACATCAGAATCTATGCTGCTTCTACTGCCACCATATATCCAGAATTCCAAACAATGTTAACAACAGGTTTTTGATACGGAATCTGAAACACTGGAGGGCACGTGGCTGCCTGTTCATGGCCACTCCGCTGGGATTAAAACCAGGGCAGACTGCTCTCTTAATTATCATGTTATATTGCTGCTGTGAATGATGAACGTTCTTGGTTCAACCTGGACACTTATGCACACTAATCATAATGCCAGCCTTGACCAATGAGCTGCCTATATGTAAATAAAACAGAAACCTTGTCCTGGAGTAATTTTATAGTCTGTACAGAAGACAGACCTGAGACCAACCAAGTCAAATGAGCACCTACAAGATTATAATAAGAGCTAAAGCAAGATTAGACCCTGGCTCACATGTTTACAATCATGGTGTTAATAGAACTCTCTCCTTGTTTTAGAGAAAGGACCCTACCAAACTGACTGAAATGACAATAATGACAGCAAAACTTGATGTCTGAGACTCTCTAGCCACATTTTTATTGCAACAGCAAGGCACACCTGCAGTCAGCATTCATGTTGCCACGTACTCATTTTTCATTCTCTGTTTGAATTCGTTGGACCATAATATACAAGTAGTCACTGTTATCAAGTATATGTTTTTAATGTGCCGTAAACCACTTATCCAGATTTTTCTATGCCCGGATTTTTTTTTTCCCCCTAGAACCATCTCATTGCACAAGGAGACATATTTATCCTGGCTTGCTATATTTTTATACCAAGGTAGATTTGTTGTGAGAGATGTCATGACCCTGTGCCTTGCTGCTTTATGTACTGATTCTCTTTATTCCATTGCCTGGCTGTCCAGCAGTCAACACATTTATTGAGGGCCTACTATGTGCTAGGTATAGTGCTGGCTGTGGGGATCTAGTAGTGAATCAGGCATACTGAATATCTTTCCTCAAGTAATTCACATAAAAATTACTAGGATAAAGACCTCAGGATGTAACTGAATTGATTCTGACCCAAGGCACTTAAGGCTCAGACAGTAGGCCTCATCATGTGAGAGGAGATGACATCATATTGGGAAGTTGTCCTCGGCAACAGGAAGCCTTGGGATTCTTACAAAGAGGCATGAGGGTGGAGAAACAGGAAGTGCTTGGCTTGGGACCCTAATCTTAGAGGTTGCAAGGATGAAAAAGTGTGACTCAGTCTTTTTCCTCTGGTGCCAGTTTTTCTGTCATTCTGGGTGCTAAGTTTATTATGATATAGAATCATTGTATTTTACAGAAAGCACTGAACTTAAATAGCATCATAAGTTAGACTCTGCTGCTAATACAATAGCTCTGAGGCCATTGGATAAATTACTTCAAGCATTTAACCCAGAGTTCCCCCCAGAATCATGTTCCATGCACACAGGGCATTTCCAGTCTCATCACTGCATCTCCTTGCACTTAGTAGGGCTCAGTAAAAATTATTGAATAGCTGGACAAGTGAATGAAGAGCATTGACTCTGGGTCATGAGGACTTGTAGTTTAGTCATCAGCTCAGCTGCTAATTATGAAACCTTGGATAGAAGGAGTTTAACTTGCTAGTGCTTAATTTCCTTACTTGTAAAATGGGGATGAGACTAGCACCTGCTTACCTCACAGTTATAAGGCAGATGAGAAAAAGAATGGATATGAGGAGCTTAGCCCAGTGACTAGCATAAACACTCCATCATTTTGCCCTCATGGCTATCCATCTCCTTCTGATATGCTAACTAAATTCTGATGAGCTATCAATGATTTCACTTGTTCCTGATTCAGTGGTGACTGCAAAGAAGAGAGGTAGGTGTTAGTAGGTGTCACGAGTAACTTGGTAAGGCCTTCTGTTTGTGGGGAGAAAGGTACCCGTTTAAAGGTGATTTGTCTCAGCCCACCTCTTCCCTTTACATGAAGACTTCATCATTCACATGTGTTTGTAGAGAGGAACTTCTATCATTTAAAAGTAAAATCCAAAACCACAAAAAAGTTCTCTTTCCTTCTTTAATAAGTTAAGCCACAACAACAACAAAAAAAGTGCCTTTGATGCCTTTGCTGTTTAGTACTTAATAAATCATGGCACATAATTATGTTGATAAATTCCAGCAGCCTAGCCGACTCCTCTTTCCTGATGCTGGCTTGGGATGCCCCTGATAAATCAATCTCGACTTCCTAACTGCATTGCTATCCTGCACAGGATCTGCTTTGTTCCTCCATCGCGGTACATTGGGGCAATACATCACCAAAGCCCTTCATCCTTCTTCCATATCATTAGAGCAACAGCTGGTTCTGATAATGCATTAATGTAATACATCACGGAGCTGGGTGCCTGGCCGCTCCATTACTCAAAAGCTAACGTGATAGGGAAGGGAAAAACCTAGTGTGCTGATAGCTCCAAAGTTGGGGCTTTGTTTTGTAGTTTCAGGCTTGGCACTTGAAACTTCAGGGTCCAGATTTTCCCCTTTGCAATCTGTTTTCACATGCTCTGCTAAGTTCGTTCTTCCTGAACTAATGTCTGCTCGTGTTTCCTGAGTCCAGAAAGCTGCTTTATCTGTGATCTGTATTGACAGAGTAGAAGCTCCAGTGTCACCATTGTTGTTCTTGCCAGTGTTTGAGCAGCTCCTAACATAATTTAAGGTCCGTGTCAGAATGCCCTGGTCAGGGTCCATGTTCTGCAATTTTCTAGTCGTGTGGCTTCGGGCAGAGAAGTTATATGATTCAGTGAGTTGTATCTCAAGCACTTGACACAGTAATAACTCAGTTAAAATTAACTATTTTTTGTTAATATTGTCTAGCCTGCCATTTAACCAATTAGATATCCTAAGAGATAGTTACTAACAAGTAGTAGAAAAGAATACAGAAGAGTATAAAAGAGTTCTTTGGGCACACGAGTTAGAAAAAGATTGAGTTGAAAAAAATCACGTAGTCTTTTTCACTGCAGGACTTAGCAGAGCCTTTAATATGCCGAAGCAATTTGTGTGTTTCCTAGAGAGCGATAGAGTAAACATTGCTTCCCAAACGATTTGGCTTTGGAACCAAGTTTTTTTTTAAATATATTTTATTGATTATGCTATTACAGTTGTCCCATTTCCCCTCCTTCACTCTCCTTCATCCTGCACAACCACTCCCACCCACATTCCCCCCTTTAGTTCATGTCCATGTGTCATAAGTTCTTTAGCTTCTACATTTCCCACATTATTCTTGCCCTTCCCATCTATTTTCTATCCACCGTCTATGCTACTTATTCTCTGTACCTTTCCCCCCTCTCTCCTCCTCCCATGCCCCTGTTGCTGACCCTCCATATGATCTCCATTTCTGTGGTTCTGTTCCTGTTCTAGCTGTTTGCTTAGTTTGTTTTTGTTTTAGGTGTGGTTGTTAATAACTGTGAGTTTGCTGTCATTTTACTATACGTGTTTTTTATCTTCTTTTTCTTAGATAAGTCCCTTTAACATTTCATATAATAAGGGCTTGGTGATGATGAACTCCTTGAACTTGACCTTATCTGAGAAGCACTTTATCTGCCCTTCCATTCTAAGTGAAAGCTTTGCTGGATAGAGTAATCTTGGATGTAGGTCCTTGCCTTTCATGACTTGGAAAACTTCTTTCCAGCCCCTTCTTACCTGTAAGGTCTCTTTTGAGAAATCAGCTGACAGTCTGATGGGAACTCCTTTGTAGATAACTGTCTCCTTATCTCTTGCTGCTTCTAGGATTCTCTCCTTCTTATTACTTTGGGTAATGTAATTATGATGTGCCTTGGTGTGTTTCTCCTTGGGTCCAACTTCTTTGGGACTCTGAGCTTCCTGGACTTCCTGGAAGTCTATTTCCTTTGCCAGATTGGGGAAGTTCTCCTTTATTATTTGTTCAAATAACTTTTTCACTTATAGCTCTTCCTCTTCCCCTTCTGGTACCCCTATAATTCGGATGTTGGAATGTTTAAAGTTGTCCCGGAGGTTCCTAAGCCTCTCCTCATTTTTTTGAATACTTGTCTCTTCATTCTTTTCTGTTTGGTTGTTTCTTTCTTCCTTCTGGTCCACTTCATTGATTCGAGTCCCAGTTTCCTTCCCATCTCTATTGGTTCCCTGTGCATTTTCCTTTATTTCACTTAGCATAGCCTTCATTTTTTCATCTAATTGGTGACCAAATTCAACCAATTCTGTGAGCATCCTGATCACCAGGGCTTTGAACTGTGCATCTAACAGGTTGGCTATCTCTTCGTCACTTAGTTGTATTTGTTCTGAAGTTTTGATCTGTTCTGTCATTTGGGCCATTTTTTTTTTTTTTTTATTTTTTTGTCTTGAAGCACCTGTTATCCAGTGAGGGGTGTAACCTTAGGTGTTCACCAGGGTGGGACAATCCACTCCGCTGTGTTGTGACTTTGTGGGGGAGGGGTCCAAGAGGGAGCAATGGCACCTATGCTCTCTGCTGGATCTCAGTCCCTTCCGCCAATTCCCCCAAGCCAGCTGGGCCCTTCTGGTGCTGATTCCCATGTGGGTGGGCTTGTGTACATTCTAGGACCTTGTGGGTCTCTCCAACGAAATTTCCTGTGAGGCTGGGAGTCTCTCCTGGCACCTCAACCCCCAAAGGTGTTTTTAATCGGTGTTTTGAGGCTTTATTTCCCCGAGCTGGAGGCCTGGGTTTTGTGGTCTGTCTTGCTCCCCAGTTTCTCCTGGTTTATCTGGGTGCAAATATGGGACCACCTGGTCTGCCAGCCACCTTATGCGCCATGCCCCTCCACAATCCAGGGCATTGCTGGGTCTGCCCGATGCCACCCCGCGCCCAGGGTCTGCCAGCTGCTGCTTTTTTGCCATGACCCCTCTCTAACTGGCCATCCAACTTCGCCCCTCCTACCAGTCTGGATGAATGTGTTTATTTTAACTCCTTGATTGTCGGACTTCCATACTGTTCAATTTTCTGTCAGTATTGGTCGCTTTTTGTTTTTAAATTGTTGTTGTCCTTATTTTAGTTGTGCAAGGAGGCATGGTATGTCTACCTACACCTCCATCTTGGCTGGAAGTCAAGAACCAAGTTTTTTAAGAGTAGGGTGAGTGATGTCATTTGAATACCACTGGGAAATTCTAATGTGACCCAGTTCTATTAAGGCCAGTGAGGTCTTTGTCAAGACAATAAAGCAAATCAAATGCAGAATGGGGCCCAAACTAAGGACTGCTGAGGCTCAGCTTCTTCCTCCTACACCTGTGCTTCCTCCTACACAAGCACCACCTGTGACCACCTCTGTCAGGACACCTGGCAAGGGGATGTTCAGGAGTGCAGACTCCTTCCTGTTGGCCACCTCAGACCTGTGAACCGGAGTCTCTAGTGTCAGAGTACAGGAATCTGAATGGCAACGAGTGTCTCAGGCAGCCCTCTCATAAGCTGGAGTCTGGTCCTGCTGGACTGCCCCTCTGCAGGCCCTCATTTCTCTAGAGAAAGTCTGTATCTCAGGAGAACTCTGGAGGCATCTGTGGTTTTCACAGGCCAGCCCACCACACAGATGCCTCCACAGAGACCCCTTCTTGCCCTCGGTGGTCAGCATGAGAGCCCGGTCCCTGTGATCGCTGGTAATGCTCCTCCAGGGAAACGTGTGTGGGGGAGATTACTTTAAAAAGGAGAGACAGGTACTCAAGGCTCTGCCAAGTCACTCTGGATAGAGCATGACAATGCTTCAGTTTCCATGGCGACCAGGTGACTGTAAGCTCACCTTTGGCCCTGGAAACAGCCTCCAGCTTCTGGGAACAACTGCAAAGCTGCTCCTTATTATGAGAAGGGAGAACACCGAGGGAGAGGAGAAAACCAGCTGCTGTTTCTGAAAGAGGCTCAGTTGTCCATTCTGAGCTACAAGGAAAGTTAGAAAAAAGCCTCACAGCAAAGATACAGAAGGCCCAGCAGGACCAACAGCCAAGAGAGGTGAATATGGCCAGGCCACCGTCAGATTTTGATGTAGCACTCTTGACAGCAACAGTCAACATTTGTTATTTGGTTATTTCCTTCTTTTTATTCCAAGGGAGAAAGCATTCATTCAGTGTGACTAGTGACCTGGAGAGGCTAACACCATAATAGCTAGTTAACTAGCTATTATGAGCATTTATTATATGACAGGGTTTATATGTATTGCCCCATTTAATCCCCACATTCTTTCAGGTAACTTTCATGGTGAGATTAAGGTGCAGGGAGGTTACATTCTGCCCTGTGGTCACAGACACAGGTGTCAGTGGTGGATGGAGCTGGGACTTGAACCCTGACTTTAATGGGGCATTTGACCAAGGGACTTCTGGAAAGTGTCCAGTCAGTCTGGCCCACATCCCTCTCTCTAGGAACTATAGCTTCTTTCTTCTCTGAAAGGCAGGAAGTTACATTCTCAGCCATCATCAACAATTCTGTTTATTTAGCTTGGGACACAAAGGTCAAGTGTTAAAATGCTTTAATACCTCCTACCAATGTTTGCATCTTCCCAGGCTAAGTGATTGCCATTTCAGCAACAAAATTGACTTCTTCCCTCCAGTAGGATCTGTGACCAGGCCACTGCTGGCAGAGTAGCGGGGTTCTGCAGGGCTGGTATGGAGGATAACAACTTCCCAGTTAGGGGAACCTGGCCCTAGTGTAATAATGAGCTTGAAATGCAGATGGTTTTGATGGGGAGGGGAGACTCAGGGTGTCTCAGGTCCCTGAAGGTAGCAGTACCCACTCTGATGTTAGAGTGATAGATAGGAGACCCTGGAATTGGTTCCAGTTTCCATCAGCTCCTCATGGAGCAATGAGCAGTGATGCCCCAATAGTCATTAGCTCTTTAATGGGCAGAATTGGACTAGATCAGCATTTCTCAGAATGTGAGGGTCTGCAAGGTATTTTAAGAAGGTATTGAGGATAATATTTCATGGTACACAGACCAGTCATTGAATAACATTAAATAATATAATGAGAAAGTTTCATTCCTTTTGGGTTCTTCTGGTGGCCCCAAGGAGGGAATAGCAGTAGGATACTCATATGTATCTTTAATGCCTCTTTAAACTTTGCTAATGTCCCCTGTTAGCACCAGAGGGGACAAGCCTCAGACTCAGAGCTTTGGCAGGCAACAGCATCTCCCTGCAATTTAACATGGCTCTGTCCTTGATTTTTATAACTGCTTTCTATGTTTGACAAGGAGAGTTTCCATTTCTGGAAGTGATATGAGTTGCAGGAGTCAGAGTGCTGTGTGCAAGCCAGCAGCATTCTTGGGAGCCCACTGGGAGTGTGTGTGAATCAGACCCCACCCTGGGTTGCATGCAAGTTTTCAGGATACCCAGTGGTTCCTGCACCTTTGATCCTGCACCTTTGATCTCAGTTTGAGAACTCCTGATTGGGTTTCCTGTTTTAGAATTGATATTTCAGTAAAATGAATGGGCCAGTTTGAGGAAATATATGCCTAATGATAGTACAGGTGCAGCAACCACATGGAAGGGCCACAAGGGAAAATGGGATAGGAGAACTTTACGTCCTTGGGACTTACACCTGGACAGCTGTGCCTTGCATACATTCTGGGGCACCTGTGCCCTGTATAAGCTGGTTGTGTAGATCTGGGTCTGTGTTTAGGGGAGCCTCCCCAGAAACAAAAACCCCCAAACCTGCCCAAAATTACAATGCAGTTTGAAAATATAGGGTTGCTTCTTCCCCCTGAAAGTCAGGAGTTGTTCCAAAATCGTGGTTCTCAACAGTGCAAATGTCCCTTGTTTCTCAAGGGACATGTGACAGCATGTGAAGATATTTTTGGTTGTCACAGTTGGCAGGCTGCTACTGGGGTCTAGTGAGTAGAGACCAGGGAGGCTGCTAACATCTCACAATCCACAGAAAAGCCCACACCCCTCGTCCCTGCCACGTATGCAAGAAATCATCCAGCCCCATGTGTCAGTGGGGCTAAGGATGAGAATCTCTGATCTAAAAGGATTTTTTTTTTTTTTTTTTGGTTATCCAAGGTGTCCAAATGCAGATCAATGAAATGCTAGGTACAAAACACCTCAGATTCAATCCCTTTTGTTTTCAACTCATGGAACATAAAACCCAGGGGCCTTTCTATGGCCTGTAGGCTTCCCCAGCATCCAACCCCATTAACTCCTCTAACCTGGTCTTGTTCTACTCCCTTCTCCTCAGCACACTGGGCTCAAGCTACACTGCCCCCCAAGTTGTTTCCAAGTACACTAGTATGTTCCTACCTCAGGGTCTTTGCACATGATTAAAGAAAAAAAATCCCTCTTGTGCCCAGAACTCCATCCATTTTCTTCACATGAGCTCTGCTTGAATCTCATCTCACCATTGAGGACTTTTCTGACCATCTTTTATAATAAGCAACTGCTTGTTCTTCTCTGCTCCTTTTCCTGCCAGGTTTCTCCTTATACAATTTGCCATCAGAGTATCAGTTTATTTCCTATCCCTCTGTGAGACTGTAAGTACTATGAATGTGATTTCACTATTATATTTCCAAGTTGTAAGAGTGTCTGACAAATGGATGCTTTCTTTAAATGAACAAAGAGTGAATGAATGAATGAATGAATGAGTGGATGAATTAATGAATGCCTGGATTATAGTCCCAGACAGGCTAATTCTAGTCACCTCCCTTTTTGCCTCAGTTTCCTTTTCTGTTAGGTGAGTGAGTTGCATATCAGTAGTCCCAAACCTTTTTGGCATCAGGGACCAGTTTTGTGGAAGACAATTTTTCCATGGATCAGGGTAGGGGGATGGTTTCAGGATGATTCAAGCACATTACATTCAAGCTCACCTTCTGCTGTTCCACCTGGTTCCTAACAGGCCTGGACCAGTACTGGTCTTCAGCCCAGAAGTTGGGGACCCTGGCATAGATGACCCCTAAAGTCCATTCCAGCCCTGATATCGCTGGTTGTGACTTCAGAGCGAGTGCAACTTCAATTCTCACAGCATCCCTGTCTCTCCAATTAACTGCCTGTACCCTCCCAGCTGCCCCCACCCCCATTACCCCAGATGCCTCTGGCAGAGCTGAGAGGCCTCAGGGAATTAGGGATGTCAGAAATCCTCAGAAAGTGGCAGATCCATTGTGTGAACCACTGAATTGGGTAATTAGGGAGGGTGGCACTTCAGTCGTTTTAAAAGCTTAGTGGGTGGGAAGAAGAACTGTTCCCTGACAGCTACTGCACATCCACTTAGAGGTGGGCTTGTCCTCAGGAAAGTCTGGGTTGTCGCTGAACAGTGCTTTATCCGTCTCCCAAGGAGCATGTGAAGGAAAGGGGAGAGGGCTGGGGGACTCACATGGACTCGTGTGCCCTTTGAGTAAAGAGAGGAGGGAGGGGAGCCTTCCTGCTCAGGGCAAGATCACTGCTCCTGGTGCATGAACATCAGCACTGTGGGCACGGAAGCGTTCCATCTCCGGTTCTCAGAGAGCACCTTCTTCTTTGTTCCTTCGAACTAGTGTCGTTTCTGACTCTGAACTCTTGTTCCGCTGGGCTGAAGGAACCTTAACTTTTATCCTGTTGGGAGCTCCCCCACCCCCAGGGGGTCATAAGGTTCATGATTAAATGGGATTAAATGGTTTCTTCCCCTCCTGAAGTAAATGGATGTTCTAGACAGTGCTTTCTTTCTTTTTCTAAATTTTAAGTGTTGTTCAAGTACAGTTTTCTGCCTCTTTGAACAGTGTTTTCTAACAGGGAGCAAGGCTTTGTGGTGGGAGGGTCAGGCTCATCCACCTCTTCTTCCTCCTCCCTTGCCCCTCCTCCACCTTTTCCTCCTCACTCTGTCTCTCTCCCTCTCTCTTCCCCCCTTTCCTCCTCTTCCTCCTCCTTCTTCAGAGTCACCAAGGCAGGGGCATCTTTCTCATGGAGAGGAGGATGGAAGCCCCACTTCTTTCCTGCTTCCCCAATACTTTGTCTCTCCCCATATTGGGCCTTATACTTTTAGAGACAAAAGACAGATAAAGACGTATTTGTAGTAATCTTGCCTTCCTTGAAGCAATGAACTTTTTAAGTGGAGAGAAGGAAAAAAGGAAAACTGCAGGGAGAAGAGGAAGGCATCCATTAATTTCTCAAGGTATTATACAGCCATTAATAATGGCGAACCACCACATACTGAGCATTCACTCCAGAGCAGGTGCTGTGCTAAAAGCTTCATTCACACGCATCACTTCCTTTACCCTTGGGGCAACCTCATGAGACAATAATACAACACACTCTTGTATCATCTCAGCACAGGATAAGCACCTGGCCTATATGTTAGTTCAGATAATTTTCCCCACAGTTCTGTAAGGTAGTTGCTATTATTATTTCCATCTTGCAGATGAGGACATGCAGCACAGAAGAGTTAAGTGATATATCCAAGGCACACAGGCTGGGGAATGACAGCTGAAATACAAACCCTGGCAGCCTGGCTGCAAAGCCAGAGCACAGGGCAGCTCCACCGACCCCCAGGGGAATTGGAGTTAGCTTCCTTGCCTGGGACTTTTCCAGTAGTGTCCTCCCTCTGCCTTGCCAGTTGGAAACCTATTTGTAACTTGTAGGCAGCTGCACATACCTGGCACATGAACACAACCTGGCCCCAAAGGCAAGAATCCAATGCCTAGTCAGCCACTGCCATGTTTTAATGGGCAAGATAAAACACCTGGCAGCCTGCTGGGGACACTCACAGGACCAGATGCCCTGTAATTCAAACTAGGATGACTCAGTGATAGCACTTACAAGAAAGGAGGTCAAACCAGCCTGTGCTACTATTTCATGCAGACATAAGAATAAGTGAGTGTCCATCAGTATATAATCCAAGAGATATTCCTTTTTATAGAAATAATGGCTTTTTTCCCCATCAGAAGACTCCTTATTTCTCAATTGAAGTGTATTGAGATGGTTGTAGATTCACAGGCGGTTTTAATAAATACATATTTAGAGAGAGGCACTGTGTACACTTTGCGCACTTCCCTCCAATGATCAGCATTTTGCAAAACTGTAGCATATCTTATGATACCAGGCAGTTCTAGCACCCAAAGGATCTCTTCTATAACCACATTCACCTCCCTCTCACCTCCATTCCATCCCTAAAACCCCAGTGACCGCTAATCTGTTCTCCATTTCTAAAATGTTGCCACTTCAAAAATGTCATGTAAATGGAACTGTAGAGTGTACAACTTTTAGAAGTGGCTTCTTTTGACTTAGCCTAATTCCCTGCAGAGTTATCCAAGGTGTGTGTGTCAATAGTTTATACTTTTTATTGCTGAGTAGTTCACTCCTTTTATTCCATGGTGCAGGTAACACAGTGTGCTTAAACACTCACCTGTTGAAGGACATCTGTTTGGGGGTGTTATGAGTAGAGCTGCTGTGAACATTTATGTTCATGTGTGAGCATAAAGACCTCTGCTCTCTGGAATAAACACCCAAGAGTGCAATTGCAGATCATATGGTAATTGCATGTTTAGTGTATAGGACACCGTCAGCTTGTTTTCTGGAGTGCTTGTGTTTTTTCACATTGCCACTAGCAGTGTATGAATGACCCAGTCATTTGGTGTTATCATTTGGTATAATCCTCACCAGCATTTGGTATTGTCATTATTAATATTATTTTAAATTTTCTTGACATTCTTAGAGGTTCTGGTTATTTCTTATTGTGGTTTTAATTTGCATCGCCCTATGGCTCACAATGTTGGATATCTTTTCATGTTCTTATTTGCCATCCTCATATCTTCTTTGGTAAAATGTCTTCTGTTCATGTCTTCTGCCTATTTTCTAGTTGTCTTGCTTCTTTTTTCCTCTTGACTTCTGAGAGTTCTTTATCTACCCCAGATAGTATTCTTTTATTAGACATGTGCTTTGCAAATATTTCCTCTAGTCTGTAACTTGTCTTCTCATCTCTTTTATGGAATATTTTGCAGACTAAAAGTTTTTAATTTTGACGAGGCTCAGTTTATCATTTTTTTCTTTTATGGGTCATACCTTTGTTTTCTTCCATCCAAGTACTAACTAGGCCTGACCCTGCTAAGCTTCCAAGATCAGAGGAGATCGGGCGCATTCAGGGTGGTATGGCTGTAGACATTTGTTTTCATGTCTACAATGTTTTTTTGCCTAGCCCTAGATCACAAAGACTTTAAACTACATTTTTTTAAAACATAGTTTTTGCACTTAAGTTTGTGATCCATTTAAGTTAATTCTTATATAAGGCAAAATGTTTTGTGTGATTTATTTATTTTTTTTGGCCTATGGATGTTCGATTGCTTCAACCTTATTTGTTGCAAAGTACAACTAATGTTCCGAACTGTTATTGTGTGTTTGACACTGAACTAAGCATTTTTAGGTATCATTTGATAGAATCTTCTCAATTACCCTACAAAGTGGGACATCTTTGGGAATGGGAAGACATCTCCCATTCTTTCTTCTTTGCACTTCTTTATACCTCCAAGTTTTATGAGTGCTGTGACAGTACCAGAGATGGTGTTTGATTTTCCTGAGGCCACACAGCCAAAACCATGCCTCAAATCCTGGCTCTCCCTACCCCATAGCCCTTCACCACCTCTAGTTTGGTTTCTTGAGTGACTGTCTCTACACTCACTTTCCCCGCATCATGACAAAAAATTCGGGCTCACTCCAAATCAGTGCCTATCATGGAATCTCTCATTGGACTGTAGCTAAATCAAATTTTCAGGAAGTGCAAGTGTAATATAATATGGAATATCTGTTCATCATTTAACTCGGGGAAGTCTTTTCCCCCTCACTAATATCCATGATAAAGCATATGCAAATATCTGTAATTGAACATAATTAAAATAATGAGAGTTGAAAGAATGTGATATTCAAAATAAATGCAATAAGGAGTTGGACACAGCCATTATCCTAATTCAAAGTGATTACTTTATGATTACATTATCAGGGCCTCTAATATTTCTGTCTTTAATATAATTGTATTTACTTTGGGGAGGCAGGTACTCTCTGACTGGGATGGATCCCCGCCCTGGGTCTGTTCACCAGTCACTCCATACTCCCTGGATGAAGGACAGTGCCATTTTGACCAGAACCACATGCCTTTGCTACCCTCCCTACCACCCTTCCCAGGCATAAACCTGCACTGAGATGACTGACAGAGTGCAGTGATATGTGACAGCCTGGTATCCCTGTGAGAACTCCTCAGACCTGTCCACAAGTGAGTAAGCTGGAGGAATGAAAGGCTGGGGCTTGAACCTCAGGGTGCACCTGTCCTAGTGTCATCCTTGTCAATTTGTAATCTGAATGATTCAGAGAGGTTTCCTTGTCCAAGTGCATAACCAAAGGAGAAGCTTACAAATTGTCTAGTGCAGCTCTTTGGTGGGTCGCAGGGTGTGGTAGAATACAGGGGACACCGCACCCTGGTGGCCGTGCTGCAAATCTCGCCTCTGCCCTGCCTTGCTGTGTGACCTTGTGTGAGTTACGTACCCTGTCTGGGATTCAGTTTCATTTTCTTGAAATGGGAAGACAAACACTTAAAGAGGTTTTTTTTTTTCCCTTCATGAAATGAGAGAATACATATGAAGGACTTAGCATTAAATGATGCTTAACAAAGAGTAGATGCTTACTATTATAGGAAATGGAGAGAATTTTAAAGGTTTTATTCAAACTTAGTTGCTGCAAAAGATGGGATTTGGGAACAAGTGGGTGAGACTGTGGTCTTCCAGTCCAACAAAGTTTCATTGACTTTGGGAGGGACGGAAAATATCGGCGGAATGCATCTCCCACTCTTCTCTGCACTTCTTTACCTCCAATGCACAGAAGATAGTGACATCTAGAGATGAGTGTCAACTTCTTTGGGTGTGGAGAAAATGATCTCACTCACTTGCCTAGGTCTGGGATCCCTGGCTTATGCTGGTCATGACAGTAATCCTAGTGCTAAGCATCAGAAAGAGGCTGGCATCCACAGAACACAACTCTATTAGAAGCGAGGAGCTAGTAACCACTCCAACACACACACACACACACACACACACACACACACACACACACACACACACAATGCCTGCACTTTAGATGGGGTCCCCTAGGATGAGCCTGGCTGAACTCAGAGCAGGTCAGTGGGATGTGGTGTGTCATCCTTGGTCAATCTTCCCTGACCAGCTGTGCAAGGTTTCCACTGACCACCATTGAAGGGAGTCAGTTGACCTTGGACTGTGGTCATACCGTTATACACTGTGGACTGGGCACTGGCTGGGCACTGTCATACTCACATTTGAGGATCCTGAGCCTTTCTACTCCCATAACTTGATTCTGGTTTGACCTATTTAACTTAGTCCCTTTCCCCACCCTCCCAAGAGATTTCTTCTACAGCCAGTCTGGCCCTTTAGGCTGCAGGATCAGAAGGAGGGAGAGAATGAGAGCACTAGGTTCAGAGAGCGTTTTCAGAGAAAGTCATGGAAATAGCTGAAGTATGGGAGGGAAACAGGTGGTAGGGTGGAATGTAGGAGTTCTGTTTTTGGTTATGCCTTCCATTAATGTTCTCATGAAACAGAAGGAAGAGGCTGAGTCTATTTTGAAATTATCCTTTGTGCACTTGACCCTTTTCTCACCATGAGTGAGCTTGGACCATTTGGAACCTGACTGTAGGGCTGCCATGCGTTGTATTATACTGCCTCTCACAACAACCCTACTGGGTTGATTTCCATGTTCCCGGTTTACTGAGGACCACAAGTCAGGGCGTAGATGCCTGTAATTTGAATGAACCCAGACTTCCAGAGAAGCCTGAGTCTGCTGCTTTCCCTGCCTGCTGGTGGGTTGAGCTCAGAGTCACAGAGCAGAGCAGTGTGCCCTGGGCTGGCAGCACGTAGAGAGAATTAAAGAATAATCATCATTGCGGCTCTGTGCTGGGGAATGGCAATTAGCCTCCAGTTTGTTTGGATTAATATCTCTGGAGAAGTTTACGGAAGGATTACTTATTGATAAGGAACATACGGATCAGCCCGAGAAGAGCTGGGAGTTCTGCACCCAGTACTGTCGGCACGGCACCTACCCAGCAGGAGCCTCTCTCGGCATCCCAAAGAGGTTGCTCTTTGGCGTGGGAAATTACTTGGTCATTTCTGGGTTTTCTTTTTTTTTTTTTTTTTTTTTTTTGGAAGGTCTGTAACTTCTGTGGAGGAGGGTGCTCTTAGTTTTTAGGAGCTGGGTGGAGTTGGACAAATTATAGCCCTGACCATGATAAACACTTTTGTACTGGGTAAATAAGGCTTGTAACCTCTTTGAGCCTTAGGACCTTTTGGGGGGCAAGTTGGACATTATACACGATGTATATGAAGTCCCAGCTGGTGAGGTTCAGAAGGTATTTAAAAGCATCAATCATTATTGTCACAATTTTACAAAGATTTAAACACATGTTAACCCAGCTTGCCAAGCACACACATGCTAGCATGAATCAGATCATGAGAAAAATATACTGAGGCTAAAAAGAAATTAAAAATGAACTGTCTACAAACTAGATATTCTGCACAGTAAGAGATAAGGGTTGTGCTTAAGTACAGGGAGACATGAACTATAAAAATTCCCCACTAAGTTGTGATCTTTAGGAACAGGATTAGGCTGAATTTACCTTGACACAAAACATTAAAAAATGCTTTAAAAAGTGTGAGAGAGAGAGGGAGAAAGACAGAGACAGAGAGAAAGAGAGAGAATGAATAATGTGCTTCTCCAAAGAACAAAGCGTTTTCAAGTTCTTTAGAAGACTGTTTTTGTGAAAAGGATGCAGCTGCAGTGTAGATGGCAATGGAGGGAAAAGAAGGTTAGCATGGCTTAGCAACTCTTCAACAAAAGCTACTTCTGTAATTGACTCAAATTCTATCTATTCACACTAGTGAATCTGCTAGTGGGTAACCCTTTCTTAGTCATCACTAAGGACCGTGTACATGAAAATGTGTGAGTCTGAATTCCTTTGAACAGTAGCCCCAAATGTGCAGCTTTTTAGATAAGCTTCCTGCAATTAGTGTGAATCACTGAGCCTGTGTGTGTGTGTGTGTGTGTGTGTGTGTGTGTGTGTTGGGGTTTTTACTGTTGTTTCTCTAGAAATTCGATGAGGAACTAAAAGCCACTGTCAGGGACACTGTGAAACTATGGACTCTCAAGATGGCAGGCAGTAGACACCTGCTGCCCTGAGTCAACATGAGGACTAGCCACTCCAGGTTGGGGACTCTGGGCTTGCAGCTGCTGTCCCCTTGCTGTCAGCCCGAGGCACTCTCAGACCCACAAGGACTGTCCTGTCCAAAATGAAAGGGATACTGAGCATGCTATGCCCACCAGGTCAAACCAGTGACCTCCTGTTTTCTGGTCTCTCTCCTGTCCACTTACACATGACAAATAAGTAAGAAGTATGTGGATACAAGGACCTCAGAGGAAACATTACTCACCTGGCTTGGAGCCTTATAAACCCATCATTTTTTTTTTTTGGTAATGTACATGAAAACCACAAGAGAGAAAGTGTCTAGCTTGCTGTTTGAAAATGCCGTGCATGCATGCGTGTGTGGGGGGGGGGTGGGGGAAGAGGGAGAGAGGGAAAGAGAGAGAATTTCAAGCCTACTTCTTCATGAAGCTCTCCATGAATCCTTCTGGGTGAAGGAGGCAGAACACACAGCCACGTCTGTGGGGTTTGCCTTTTTGCCCAGCCAGCATGAGGCTGTGTTCATGGATGTTGGCCGTTATTTTCTGCGACTTCACTGATGTTCTCAGGTTGATATCTTTAAGATTAATGAGGCATTTGTTCTCAATCAAGGAGCCATAATCAAGAAGACCCATTTAGCTGCAGTCAGTTGTGTCGCCGCATTAATTGATATCATCTGACCTTTGTATTTTGGGTGGGATGATGTATTGCTGCATTTTCCTGAGCAGTGCCATAAAATTGATAGCTCAAATATTGCCGCTCACATGTCCGAACCAGCGGCTCCTTTATGTCAAGTGCTGTGCTTGTAATTAATACGGGATAGGCAAGTCTGGGCAGATGATGCGTGTTAGTCCTTACTTGGTGAGGCAGGCCCTGTTGGGTGGGAGACTTGGCGCTTGGACCACCCCACACAGAACCCTTCGTGGCTGGGGATGTTGGTGCTCACAGGAAAACTCTCCTGAAGGTGACCTGTGGGATCTTGTTCTAACCCAGAGATTGTGTCGACACGAACATTTAATATACAACGTGGGAACAGAGTTATATGAGGGCTTGCTGACCCTCCCCATGAGTGTTTCTCCAGGTGCAATAGTTGTAGTAGTCACATGCAGATTGGAATTCATAAGGTCTTGGGCAAACTGAGATTGTTTCATTTCTCCAGGTGGTGGTGCTGCTATTGGTCTGGGTACCCACTGGGTAGCAACCTTCTAGGCCAGGAGCTGGCACTCTTTTCTATAAAGTTTCAGAAAGTAAATATTTTTGGCTTTGACTACCCAATTCTGCCCTAAGTGAGAAAATAGCCACGCATAGTATGCAAATGGGCATGGCTGTGTTTTGTAAATCTTATTTATTAAATCATCATGGCAGGCTGGATTTGGCCCTGGGGCAGGAATTTGCTGGCCCAACTCTAGACCATAAGGCCCCAGTGGGAAGGACTATATTTTATTCTCTACTATGTTTTGTGCCTAGCAAAGCCAGGTGGGTGATGGAATATGTGAACAATATGGAAGAACTGAGTGATCCGTTACCACATTTCTTCAGTGGCAAGAGTAGATCAGCCTGGCCCCTAGCATGAGTTATATCCACACATGCAGGAACAGAAGCTTCAGGGTTCTTTTTGCTCTCACTGGCTGGGAGCCAAGGAGCACAGGAAGGAAGAGGATTTGCCCTCTTTCCACAACCATCAATTCAACTTACATGAGTTCCAAATATACCCCAGTTTTCTCAAAGTATATTTATGTATATAGCATCTCTTTCTATATATTATATTTATAGAAATGGGATTACGAATGCACATCTCATTAGAACCTACTTTAATATTTTAAAAATATTTTAGAAACATCTTTACACATCATTGAATATTCTTTACACTATTATTTTTATTGATTATACAATATTTCATACTTTATTTAACCTGTCTTCTCTGGGAGGACATTTATGTTGTCTCCTTTATTCCAATTGCAAACTGCCAAACATTGTTACACATATAACTTAGAGTCCAAACTATATGTTGTCTTTGAATAAAAATATGAATAGGAAATTTCTCTATGGAAAAGCAAACACATCTTCCAGGTTTTTGATACTTTGAGACAAACTGCCCTCCGTAAACTTTAGAATCATACCAGAGCAAATAATAGTACCTGATTTAGAAAAAATTTTGAAGAGAAACTTTGAGAAAAAAGATAAAACCTCATTAGGAGTGATTATTATGTCATATGGAATGCAGAATTCAGATATGTTGAGGGGTGGGCAGAGAAATCTTTGTGTATCTAACTGTTGCCTTGGAGCCTTGAGTTTAGACTTAAGTTCTTTAAGATGGGAGGACAGACAAAACTCTTGATGCTCCAAGTCAGCTTTGCTTGTTTACAAGCATAGATTATGTTCAAGCTTGGTGGGCCATCCTTACATGGGCAGTAGAGGTCCTTGGACTTACAGGTCAAAGTGATCTCTGCAGGACCATAATGGGAGTGGAGTAGGATGGGGCTGGGTCGGTCTCACCTTTCCTTATAAGGAAAGAGACCTACAAGAATGGCCATTCTCCAGGAGCTGGGGCATTCTGCAGCAGTGGCTTTTTGCACACCCGCACCATCATATCCATTGCACTATAGATAAAGACCCCATAGAAGCTGTGTTTCTGAGTAGAAAATCATGAGAACCAAGGTCGAGACAATTACTGGGGACAGGAGTGGGTTTCTTTAATGTTATACTCTGAATTGGCTTTGCAGTCAGGTTGGAGACATTTAGGGAGGTGTGAAGTTGGTGTATTTTTTTTCTTGCTCCCAGTGAGCAATGACAATTTGGGTGTGCAATGGTGGAGGTCCCAGGAGGGAGCTGGGGGCACACTCCATTGGATAACTTGAAGTGAGGGACCACTTAAAGAAGTATGGCTAAGGTATGGGGGAATCACAAGGATAGTTCTGTACCCTGGGGCCAGGAGTAGGGAGACAATTACCACCTCAAGGATAGAGGAGGCAAGAGAGGGAGCAGTTACTGGGACCTTTGGGTACGGAGGACAGTGGGACTCACCTGAGAGCACAGCCAACTCACAAAGCGGCTATGGAATAAATTTCCTGACCTTACTCTCCTCCCTCCTTCTGTCTCTGTTGCTGCTCACTGTTGACCAAACCTACCTGGAAACCAGAGGCAAAGGAGCCCATTCATGCCATTTGCCCACATCAGCCTGCTGCCTGGGCACAGAGCAGAATGGAGGTGGGTAGAGCTTGTAACTCCATGGGTAAATAGAAGGTAAGCATTCCAGTGTGGCCATCTAGACGACTTCATCTTACTCAGTTTTCTAGGACAATACCCTTTGGGGTAGACCAGAATCTGAGAGCATCATGAATATGTAGCCACATAATATGACAGGTGACATGATTTTTAAAGAAACCGCAGAGCCTAATGAAATGCCAGTTCTGGGATATTAACATGAGAATTGCATGGCTATGTGACAGGTGAAGCAGCACATACATGCATGCTACCTGACAGATTTCTTCTAGGTTGCTTCAAGAACTCTTTGAAGAATTGCCAAATTTCTAGGCTGGACATTCAAGTTATGTCTTTTGTGTCCCAGAGGATAAGTGAATTATGCCAAGGAAAACAAAATATTGTTCTCATTTTTAACAATGAAGAGAAATGGTTTCCACATTCACCCCTATGCAAGTCATCCAAGAGCGAAATGAACCTCATCCCCATGAACTTGCCCCCTGAAATTGAACTCAATTTGCCATATCTTCAGATTCAATGTGTTTGGGTTTTCATATAGTTTTCTGCTGTTGTCTGTTAATTTAATTTAGTTTTCCTTTTGTTTTGCTTGCTATGAATCATTTGCTAATTTTTAAATGTTAGATTATTTAATATGAGATTTGAATTCTGACTTCTCTAGAAAAATGTGAACATTTGACAATATTCCACATACATTGGAGCTAAGAATGGGGTGTTAGCTGGTGCCTTTTCAGTTGTTGCTTGTCATCACCCGTGCACCTGCATGGGTAGATACTCAAGTTTTCAGTCTCTGTAAACCCCCAAGTCCCTGTAGAGTGGGCACAGCCTCAAGCCTGTTGCTTTCGTTCTGTCCTGAGGAGGACTCATGGGCATATGCTCCATTCCACCGCAGTGGAAGCTTCTTCCCACAGTGACTTAGATCTTCTTGGCATGCTCTCATATTCTCAGCTGTTGGACCTCAATGCAATTTTTTAAATTTGGAGGGAATCAAAGGAGACTTCACTAACATTTTCGTTTACATTTGCATTGTCAATAGTGAAAGAAAAAAAGTGAAGAATTTTTTTTCTTCCAAAGCAAATACTCCATCGTGTAAATCACATATTGGGTCAGGGAGAGGTTCTCAGGGGCCTATGTGGTCAAACTTGAAGTCTGCTATCTTTTCACCCAGGTGATGGAATTCTCCTTTACTGAGTGAAATGAATGTATGTGAGTACCAAAACATGTAAGACAGGTCAGAGCCGAGGGCAGGGTCCAGAGCCACCTCTCTCACACTTCTCCACTTCTGTCCCCATGGCACCTCCTGGTGTCCTGAGTGCAGAGATGTCCCCCTTATCCTAATGGCTTTCCATTTACAGAACTTGAGAACATCATCAGATATCTGATTGTCCATAATTAATATGCAAGTGGCATTTTTCATGCACTCCTTCTAGCCTTGCTTGGCACCCATGTTGAATGTTACTATGTACACAAAAATTCATATGTCTATTACAGTCATATTTTGACTAATTCCAGTTGACAGTCACTTGAGTTCATCAGGAGTTTTCTGATTTAATAATCTATGAAACATCTTTCTCTCTATGGAAGAGGCTGGCATCTCTATATTTCCCAGTCCAAAAAACCTATGTGAGCAAAATTTTATGGGAAACATTGATCCTGATTCAGCTGCACTTTCCATTAATCACAGGCTCTTAGCTCTTTCTTCAAGCAGCATGAGAGAGTGGAGAAGAAGGCTTGGGAATCATTGCCTATTCATTAGCTGCATCACTCTGAACCATCTTCTTTGTCTTCACCCCTTACAGTTGTCAGCCTTCTGCCAGCACTGCCCTTCTGTTATTCACTCAACTCCTTCCTTCTATTTTGTCTCTACCACAGGGCCTTTGAATACACTTTTCTGATGGCATAGAGTACTCTTTCCTGCCTCTTCCCCAAACTAATCAATTTTAATGTTTCTTCTATCTTAGTTCAAACACACTCCAACAAGCAAAGCTTCCCCTTACTCTTAGACCAGGTCAAACTCTTCCTCATTGAAAGGTCTCATAGCAGTTTGCAAATATTTATTTATTTGTATGGTTATTTTCTAAAGTTTATGTTTCTTTGAAAGTAGGGCCTGAGATAGCACTTATATGCTAAAGCTTTATAGAGAGGTATAATAGCAGGGCAGCCAGAAGGAAGGAGGAAGGGCAGTGAGGCAGGAAACGAAGACGAGCAAAAAAAACAAAAAACAAAAACCAAAAACCAAAAAACAAAAAACCCCACAGAGTGGTACATTATGCAGCTGACCACAGCTTTCTAAGAAATGATGGTGAGCTATCCCACTACATGAGTGAGCACCTTCTAGGCAGGCTGTGTTCCAAGGGACCAGTGTACCTTAGAAAAATTTGTTGGAAGGGAGAAGATAATATGTTTGCTATCATCTTTCAGTCTCCTTAATTGGTCAAATTCACTCCATGGGAGAATGAACTCACATACATTTACAAGGTATATCACCTGGCTCCTGAGGAAGCTAGAGCCCATGCTTTATAGTGTGATGCTTCTTCTGAACTTGAAAGTGAGGAGAACTATAGCATAGTTTAGTTGGACATGAATTGGGAAATCACGGCAGACATGATGAAGGTCTTGCCAAAGTCCAGCCCTCACCTGGAGCTGGTGGTAGCAGTCAGGGATTGTTAGGAGATGAGGCACTGTAGTGAAGGCAGGAATTCCCTTTGAGGAGATGGCCAAGTTCCAGGGAAGAGGTGGGGCTGAAAAGACCTGGAGAGTGTACAAATGGAATCCTATGCATGTCTTCCACAGTCTTGCAAACACCATGAGGGTAAGAACTTCATTTGTTTACTCTGCTCAGTATTGTATATCCACCCCTTACTACAGTGCCTAGAAATGGACTTATTCAAATATTTGTTGAATGACTAGAAGGGTGGGTGGATGGATAAGATGGCTGGATAAATGATGGATGAATAAATATGTCAATGTTAATTAAAATCTCCTAGCCTCTGTCCCTCTTCTTAGAAATCACAGTTAAGTTCTTACTAGAGAGTGGCAGTGATATTTGATTGGCTGGGGTGCCATCTTTGCACATCACAAAAACCCTACGCTCTGCCACATGGAAGTCAGACTCTCCAGTTGCTGAGTGGGTCCTGGAATTCTGAGAATCTCCAGTGATACGTATTTTTTTTTCCTGTAGACTGTCACTTTCCTCTCAGGATTTAAGTAAGTATTATTGTTATACAGATGCTAAGGTCAAAGTGATCTAGGAAGCCGTCAATGGTGTGGCTTATGGAGCTCTGAAAGGTGGTATTTCCTTCATGCCTTCCATGGGCCAGACATGGTGTTAAGTACTCTGCACAAATTATTTTATTGTATCCATGGCAAAGTTGTATAAGGCAAACTTTCCTGAACGATTAGAATGGGGGCTTGAACTCAATTTTGCCTGACTTCTGAGTACATGTTCTTAATCTCTACATTGGCATTTCTCAAGAAATGCTTGTGTGTGTTATTGAAAATATACAAGATGGGTGTTAGATACTATGCAGACAAGGCTGTTAATTTTAGTGGTTACCTATTTGCTTAAGTTTATATTGAAACAATACTAGTTTTAAATTTAGGATGATGATGTTTGCATTTCAAAACACATGAATTTAAATAAAGAAACTTCTAATCTTTAGGAAAATATTACATATATAATAGTGCAGCTGGTATAAATATGGCAAAGCCATGAGAGTGGCACATGTATGACTGGAGTGTGTGAAATATTTTAGGATGCCAAATGAAATATTCAAGAGGACTCAGGCCTCTAAGCCCTTTCTCAACTCCTGCTCTCAATCTTTTGCCCCCTCAATTACTGTAGGGTTATAAATTTTCCCTTCAAGCATGAAGGATCCATTACTAAGCCCTTGTCAACTGCTGTGTCCTTTATATGTTTCTCTTTCATCTTTTGTTGGTAGGCTAACCAACTATTAAGAACTAAGGGAGAGGTATATGGAAGAGTTAAGTTTTCACATGGGCATCAGAGGAGCAGGTAACTATAGTATAGATACGTGTACTAGTTAACAGGACTCATATTCAGCATGGAATGCACCTTTGCATTTTTCAACTCATTTTGGTTCCCTTTCTTTTAAAACAGGAAGTCTTTTTGCCCATGAGTTTGAATGAAAGGTTGAAGTAGGTTGAGATGTGATAGTGGGATCTGCCCCATAGGTGAGGGGGGAGGATTGCTGAGATCTCTGTCACTTTTTTGTTCCATATCTTTTTGTGTTTCCAGACAGAACAGTTCCTAGCCCATGGTAGGCATTTAGCAAAATGAGTTACATGAGTTAATTCATGTAACATTCTTACAAGAGTAGCTGGCACACCTTAAGCACCGTGTTGGTGTTTGCTGTTATCTTTAATATTATTGTAATAGTAAATTGATTGAATGGTTAGATCGAGTGAAGTGGGAAAGGTGTGGTTTCTGAAATCTAGCAGGAGTTGTGAGTTAGGTGGGTTAGTTGCTGTAAACATGCCCTTGCTGCCCCTGCCCCCTCCATTCTACTCTCTGTCCTATAGCATCAAGATCCAGGGGCCTCTGTGGGCCATTCGGGTCTTGCCAGTGGGGAGCAATCTGGCTAGAAGTCAGAGGGAAGGAGGTCAGGGTGTTTGTGCTCCCTTCCCATGAGATTTTCTGTACCTTTCACCTGAAGGTCACTATTCCTTCTCTCAAAACACCTGCTCTGGATAGTTCTGTTTTTCTGTCTTTACAGCTTCCTCCCCTTGTTTTTTAAGAGGCAGAGATAATAATGGCTTTGTTGATATTAGTCTCAGGGTATCGCTCCACACCTGCCATGCCTTTGTTACTAGTCCCCTTTTACATAGTAAAGGGATATTTTCCTGAATTGCCTCAATTTGAGTGTGTCCTGTCTTTTCCATTGGGACCCTGCCAAGTTCCAATCTCACCTCTGCTATCCACTTGGGGCCTTGGCCAAGTTTTCAACCTCTCTTGGGCTTGGTATCTTCATCTGTAAAACAGCTAAGCCAGGGTATCAAACTCAAGTGTTAGGGACCAGCAAGGGTCTCAAATGAGTGAGGTGGGTCTGTGCCGGCCTGACGTTTCCTCTCAGTTCCCACCTTGGCCATGTGAGAAAGCAGGCTGAGGGGGCCAGTCAATGTGATTTGTCAGGAGAATCTGGAAATCCAGCTCTTCTATGAAGTCGCTCAATTTCAAAATGTTGGCAATGAAGTAAAATGCTAATTTCGAAATATTGGGGAAGCTGAAGTTGAGGTGAAAAGTTGAGCAGATGGAGGTAATACCTGCAAGGTAGTGTGTCACAGTGTTTAGGAACTCCAGCTCTAACGTCTGACTGCCTGGCTTGGAATGAAGGCTTTGTCGCTTACTAGCTGGGTGACCTTGGACATTTTACTTAGCTTCTCAGAGCCTTAGTGTCATTATTTTGTAAAATATGGATAATGTTATACCTATTTCATAGGGTTGTAATGGGGATTATGTGATCTGATATTTGAAAAGATTTAGAAGACTGGTACACAGAATGCACTATGTAAATTTTGGTAAATAAAACTGAATAAATGTGACATGCCCGATAAAATGCTTGGCATATTGGGAGACTTTCAGTACATGGGAGCTTAAACAAATGAATTTCCAGAAGGTTTTAACTCTGGGAATATGAAGACAAATTTCTCCAGCTTCTTGTGTATTATTAAGTTAACATGAACTCTCAAAATAATGGAAGCTTTTAATTTTATTTCTCCCTCCAGAATGGTCTATTTAATGCCACTTGCCTGGAGATAGTGTCTGACTTCAGAGGTCCTCATCAGGGTATATTGATACTCAGCCCTAAGATTGTTCTAATAAGCTTTATTGACTTGCTGAACCTTGGAGTTCTTTTTATTGACATGCAGTGTAAATCATTTCATCTGACATTTGAATGTCCTTTCTGAGAGACGTGCTAGACCTGACGTGTCTAGCTGACGTGTCTAGGTGCTGAGCTCCTGATGACGTGTGCATCCCATAGTCAAGCATGCGATGGCTTAGATGAAGACATTGCACACACAGTGTTATTGTAAGTTAGAATTCAGTCGGGAAAAGGCCATAACATTTTGCTTTTTTGAAAGAAAAGTTTTCTAAAATACAGGAAGGGTATGAGGTGATAGCTATTTCCTCTGTCTTTAGAAAGTATTACAAGCCAGGAGGGCATTTGTTAATATTTTTAGCATGAGAAGTACAGATAGTAATAAATGAACTTGCCTTGCAGAGAGGATCATGTGGCTTTGAATTCAGAAACTTTTTGTCCAAATTTATTCTTGAAAAAGGGGAGGAAACACAGCCTGGCACTGAAATTTTCTAACACAATGGCCATTTAAGGAATCATCCTGCCTTCCAGGAATCCAGTTTCTTGGATAATGTTTAATAAGCCCATCTGGACACTCATTCCCTTTCTCAGTCATTCTGCCAATGTTTATTGAGCATCTGCTATAGGCCAGGCACCCGCTAGTACTGAGAGTACATTGACAAATGTATCCATGTCCCTGAGAAACTCATCATTCAGTTGGGAAGATATGCGATTGATAACTATACTACAAGGCATTAAATGTTACAACAGAGCAGGGGTTTGGAACATTGGTGCTGTTGACATTTGAGACTGGATCATTCTTTGTTGTAGGGGGCTGGCTACACTGTGCACTGTAGAATGTTGAGCAACAACCCTGGTCTCTATCTATTAGACTCCAAAAGAATCCCCTCCTCTAGTGATGATAACTAAAAATGTCACTAGACATTGCCAAACATCTTCTGGCATACTTCTTTGGAAAGGAGCAATGGATTCAGCCAGGAGAAGTGAAGTAAGATTTTCAGGATGATGGCATTTGAGATGGGTCTTAAGATAAAATTGTGGCTCAACAGACAGTGAACTAGAAGCTCAATCCTCCAGGTGAAGGGGATGCAGTGGTATGACAGAACATAGGCTATTTCAAGCACAATGTGTAGTTCTTTGTTGGTGAAATTAAACTCATGGCAAACAAGGCTATAATACGGTCAGGCTCCGGTCAGTTCTTGGGAGAGTCATGTATGCCAAACAAAGAGGTTTGGACTGTATCCCATTGGTAACAGACAGGCAATGAGGTTATTAATTAGCTAAGTGGTGTGTTAATTTTGCATTGAATTGCCTATCTCATCATTTGACAGTTCAGGACCTGGTAACTGCACTCTAGTTTCCTTTGAGGAAAATGTCTATCATTTTTGAGACTGGGTGGTTCAGGTGAAGTTAAACACATAATTCTGGTGTCATAGGTCTGGCGAGCCAGGGCATTGCATCTACCTGGTCATGTGATTGGTTGTATTCCATCTGGGTCAGTGGGGGCATACTCTAGGAAGTTTTCTAGAACTACTGGGGGTAAAAAGGATATTCTCTTTCTGCTGGGCCTACTAGTTTGGTAGAATATTATCTTCAAGTCTGGACATAATGGAGGGCACCTTGACAAAGCAATTGAAGAGCCCGCTAAGGACAATGCTCAGAGGAAAGCAGAAACATGCATCACAGAGAGAATGATCTTCATTGTTTGAGCATTTGGTTCCAGCAATGTCTAAAGGCACTGCCACTTTAGAATTTTCACCCCCATATCAATCAATCCCATTTCTAGTTTGAATTGTTTTGAGTTGAGTTTCCATCACTGGGAATGGGAAGAGAGAGACCTGACAATATTTAAAACACTGTTCTTGGATATCTGGAGAATGGCAGTGGGGTGGGGGGAAGGAAAGGTTTTTCGCCAGGAGACCAGCTCAGAGGCTATTATACCAGTCCAGACAGTAGATAAGATGCAATGAGAAATCAGGGGAACCTAAGAAAATTGAAGGAGGAAATAAGAGTTTACTTTTCGACATCTAGAGTTGGATGTAGAGTATGCAATTCCCTCTATAACACTGACCTACCCTCTCTCTCCCAATCCTTCCTCTCATATCTTTCCCATCCATTTAGGATTTTAGTTAAATGGAACCAAGCTTCCTGGGAATGGGGATATAATAGTCAGCTTTTAAGATGGCACTAAATGATCCCTCTACCCCTGGCATCCATGTTTTTGGGCAACCTTCTCCCTGTGAGCGTGGGCTGGACTTATTGACTCACTTCAAACAAGTGGAATATGCAAAAATAATAAAATATCACTTCCAAGATTAGGTCATAATAATACAATGACCTCCCTTTTGAGTCTTTCTTTCTTTCTTTCTTTCTTTCTTTCTTTCTTTCTTTCTTTCTTTCTCTCAGATTGTATTTATTTTTAGAGAGAAAGGAAGAGAGGAGAGAAACATTGATGTGAGAGAGGAAAAACTAGATTGGTTACCATTCATACACATCCCAACCAGGAATAGAACTGGTGACCTCTTGCTCTGTGCTACAGCACCCAACCAACTGAACCTCACTGCAAGGTAGGTACTTCTTTCTTGCTCTGAGGGAAGCCAGCTGCCATGTTGTAAATTGTTCAGTGGAGACACACATGTGGCAAGAAACTGAGGGTAGACATCAGCCAGTAGTCATTAATGAACTGAGACTCTGAGTCCAAGAACCTGTGAGCACTGGATTATTCCAACAATCACATGAATGATTTTGGGAGCAGATCCTTCTCCAGTGAAGTCTAGAGATAAAACTGTAGCCACAACAAACACTTTGATTGCATCCTCATCAGACACTTGAGCCAGAGGCACCCAGCTGAGTCCCGCCCATATCCTGACTCATAGACACTGTGAGTTAATGTTTGCTGTTTTGAGCTGCTAAATTTTGGAGTAAATAGTTATGCAGCAGGAGATAACTATTACAATAGGTTTTTGTTCCTGTTTACTTTTTGTACATAGATAGCACTCAATAAATACTTATAGAATGAGACAGCAACCGAAATCAAGGACTGAACATCACCCTGGGGTGGGGGAAGGTATTCATCAATTAGGAAGATGCTAAGATAATAGTTCAGTGGAATGGTATGAAGATAAAAACCAGATTGCAGTAGGTATTTGGATAGTGGAGAAATGGAGGTGATAAACAGGGATTCGATTACTGTTTCCAGCAAGCTTGGTAGTGAAGGGAGACACCAAAGTAGTGCATTTAGGATTAAATAAGAGTTGAAGGAGGAGGATTAATATGAGAGCCTCGGCATGTTTATATCCTGATGGGCAGGAGAGTTTGAAACAAAGCAAAAGGAGAAATTAACTGGTGGAGAATGATCCTAGAGGAGGGGAGGGAAGACCGAAGAAAAACACTCTGCCAGGGCATTTAGCCTTGGCACTGAGAAGTGTGTTCAGATAAGTACTTACATTTTGGTTCAACATCTGTCCTGTGCTGTTCTGCTCGGTATTCTCTGTGAACGAATCCAGAAAAATGTGGTTGCTTTTATTGCCAAGTTGCTTAATTGCCTTACAGAATAATGGCAAGCAAGCTAGTCTTGGAGCTTTCGAGCCCAGAGACGAATCAAAGCAAGAAGAGGTAGAGAAATCAAATAGACTGATGGCCTTTTCATCGACAGTCAGACGTTGGTTACTCCTTCTTTTGTCAGTCTATTAATGGTTGCTGACATCTGTGGAATACTTTTTAAGCTAAAAATAGAGGAGGAGGCAGGATAATTCTACCTGCTATCATAAGGCATATATGGTTCATGCTTTACTTTTTCCCCCTTTTTTCATTAATAAAAGAGTTTCTTGTGCCAAACCACTTCTAGAATATTCTTCAACAGTGCTTTGAGTATTACTGCCACTTTTATCCTCTAAAAATGACCTATGAGGAAGAAATAAAGGTCTACTTTACTTGGTCTACCATCTAAAATTACCAATGCATTTTCACCTGGTTGCACTATACCCTCACACCTTTGGGCCAGGTAGGGCTTTGATGCAAAGAAACTGGTTCAGCAAGGTTTGACTGCCTCCAGGCTGCCTGCCTGGAACAAGACCTGGAGCCTCCAGAAGTCTAATTTGTTTATTTTCACTAATGCATTACATCACCATTTCTTAGTCCTACTTATGGCTCCACAGACTCCAAAATGGCACTTCCTGAGTGGTCCCATGGGTTCCCTGCAAAATACCTGTAAGTTATAATATATTCCTGGTGCATAATCAGTGCTTCAGAATTCTGCTAACAATTATCTCCTTTCTCTGAGTTTGAGAGCACAGCAAGCAATCATGTTTTTAAAGAGAATAGAAATATCCATGCACAAAGCCCTCCAATCATAAAAAATGTTAAATTCCCACCCTTTACTCACCTTCAACCCTATCCACAAGTCATTCTTCTGTTGGACTAAATGCACAGTTGTTTCACACCAGGAACTTGGAACATCTGTGAGAGGAATACATGGTGTACGTGTATGTATGTGTAAGGGATTTGAAAATTCAGATTCCTAGGTCTCTGACTTTCTTAATCAGAATCTCTAGGGTGGTGTCCAAGATCTGAATTTGAGACAATTTTTATATATGCAACAGTTTAACAACCAGAGGATATTTGAACAGGTCTGTGGAGATTCATAGGCCCTGAGAGATACAGGGGCTTTTCGTTGCTGCAGGGCACATCACTGACTGCTCCTGCAAAGCCACCATTTCCCGTTTCTTTCTCACAGGATATTGAGAATACAAAAGATGCTGTCATTGCTCCACACTTGCAGACCCTTCTCCCAATGGTTTACCCTTACACTGATGTGTTCTGGACTTCCCAATGTCAGCACCATTGCCTGACGACTCTCTCTGACCACTAGATTCCTCTCTAGCCATGCCAAGCAAGGCTGGAAGTGGCTTTGCATTAATACTCCCTCCATAAACAACTACCCCTTAACGAATGACTGACAGGGATCAGTGCACTTACGTACTCAGCTTCCTTGCTCCTGGGTGGGATAACTGTCAGGGCCATGTGCTAGCCTGGCTTCCAGAATTCTTTAGTGGATATTATCTGAAGTTACTCACAGTGGTAACTTGCTTGACTACACAGTTTTGTTGGCTCCTCTCCCTTCCCTAGCTTATTTCCTACTCCCTGACCATTGTTTCCTGAGTTCACCTCCTAGATTCATACTTGCTCTTAAATACTTGTCTCAGGTCTGCTTCTGGGAGAACCTGAAAGGGTGTCTGTAGATTAATGCCCCGGAGCATTTTGAGCCAAGCCTAGAGTAATGGTGTGGCCAATTTGGAGAAGGGGAAACCAGAGAAGGCATGCCAACATGCTTCATGGAAGAGAGGTCACTTTTGACCAAGTGCCCCCACTGTGTCCTTTAGGTGTTTATATTCCCAAATGTTAGCCATTTACCCATCTTTCCTCATATTAACTACTACATAGTCTTGAAGATATTCCTGGTAATTTTTTTAATTTAGAGATTTGTGCTTCTTAACAATAGTATAAGGAATGAGTAGAAATACTAAGTGTAAAAGTGGAAGGCATTGTAATGCATACATTGACCACGATTTACAGATATTTTACTGCTCAGAGCATCTGTAACCCACCAGTAAGCACTGCAAATGCATATTCTTCCTTGTAAGGTTGCATATTTCATTCTAAATGGCTTAAATGTCTTTACTTACCCACTTGTAAAAAAAAATGATGAGGGCTTAAAATAAAGCAAGTGTATTTGAAAGAAATCAATTGTCAATACTCTATGCTGCTAATACATGAAAAATTTTTTTCTCCCTGGGGTGTTAATACATTAAGGCAAAACAATTCATATTGATAAATATTTATATTGATAAATTCATTAACTATTTATACCTCATTGACTTATAACTTTCAGTTTTCTCTTGAGAAGTCTGACTTCCAAGCTTTACAGTTGACTTTAGTGCTACATTGAAAGCAGCATTTATGTTTTTTGTTAAAGCATTTTTAGTAGGACTTTAGGATATGTACACAATGCTTCTGTCTCATTGGTCTTTGTCTTTGGAGATACAGCAAAGCATGTCTTGCCCTGAAGACAGACTGTCAAGAATTTTTAAATGAAGTCTTGAGTTTGTTAGGTTGTAAACTTTGCAAATTTGCTCTTTTTTCTCTGATCATCAGTTTCTTTATCTGTAAGTGGGAATAATGATACTACTTACCTTTCTGGCTTCTCTGAGATTAGATGTCCTACTTGAGGCCCAGCATTGAGAAAGTTCTCAAAATTGTTTTTATTTTTCCTCAAGTCCTAAGCAGGCATATAATTACTTCTTAATGACCTCCTCCAACAGGAGATAAAACTGGCACCTAACTCCCAATTCAATATTCAATTGTGAGTGAGTGAAATAGGCAAAGGGTTTTTGCTAATGACCAATCAGAGGCAGGTCTTACTGTTACTTTCAAAGCTGGAAAAAGGGAGCTAGCGGTCAGCTGTGCACAGGTTGCCTTGGTGTGTCATAAAGGACTGTGATGATTTTTGTCCTCCTTATCAGTTCAAGGCAATGTGGGCCTTGGCTGGGATCTTCAACCCAACAGGAGACATTCAGAGGATTGCTGAGACCACACTGCAATTCTTAAATATGACACTGGTCTATAGCTGTCTTGCAGAAGTCACCACTCACTTTGTTTGGGTAGTTAGCGTGCCAGGCACAATGCTGAGGGACCTCTCCTATATTATACTGTTTAATTCTCATGACAACCTAGTGTGAGAGAAGTCATTACTGAGCTCACTTTGAATCCCAAGCCAAGTACTTCCTATCTTGGTGACTGTGAGCAAATGTCTTCATTTCTCTGGACCCCAATTTCCTCATCTGCCCCATGAGGGTAATAATAAAACTTGGTTTGTGGAGCTGTTATGAAGTGTAAATAAGAATATGTGTGGAGGTGTAGAACATGAGGCGTGAAATATAGAAAACCCGAATAAATGTGAATTGTTACCACTACATCACTACTAGTAATAGTACTACTTCTGCCTCTGATGTCACCATATTGATGAGGATGCTTTAGGTCAGTGGTTCTCCTCTGGGTCACTTTGCCCAGCCCCAGGGAGCATATGGAAATGTCTGGACACTGTTTTGGTTTTTACCACATGCAGGGACAGTCAGGGAATGCTGCTAGTATTGAGTGGGATAAAGGCCAAGGATCCTCCTAGCACCATACATGGTACAGGTATTTCCCCCACAACAAAGGATCATCCATCTAAAAATATCAATAGTACCAAGTTAGAGAAACCCTGTTTTAGGCCACATGTAATCTTACACAAGTTTATGCAATAAGGGATAGATCCCAGGGAACAGGGAAGTCAGTGCCGTGGTAGCTTCCAATGTTGATTGATTTAATCAGCTCCCTTACTTCATAGATGTTACAGGTTCTTTGTTCTTCCCTGTCCCATCAGCCTCAGGTTGATCATAGGTATCTGTGGCAGGTCCAGATGCCATAGCCACACATATCTTAAAGGATATGAAAATAAAATCTTTCCTTATGGCTTTCACTCAGGTGTAGAAAATGTTTTCCATAAACAGATCAACTGCCTTTTCCTGGATAAGATGACATAGACCCTGTGACATTTCCTGAACCAATCACTTACAAGGAAGTTAGAATTATCATGCTTGGGATGGGTGTCAACTGTAGTGTCCTCTGTATCGAGAGTAAGTGCTATTAGTTTAATTATGTTATCATCATTATCATCATCATCCCCATTCTACACAGAGAGGAGTGAAGGATTAGTGATGTTTAAAAAAATATTGTGCAGCTCATATTGCTATTAAGTGGTAGATTCATGATATGAAAACAGACTGCGTTGCTCCAGCATGTTATCCATTTATTTCTTAAAGATGTATATTTTAAAGATGTATGACAGTATATTTCTTAATGTTATGCTAAAGGGCATACAAACTAGGTCACCCTAAACCAACAATAAGCTTAGTCTCCACTCATCATTGGCCAAGCAGTAGGGAATTTTTCTTTATTTACTTAATTCTGACCACACTCAAAATACTTGTTTCCAAAATGCTTTTTATATAAGCAGGCAACCTTTGGTGCTGCAGATCATCGAACCTCCATGTTTATTTTTCTTACTTCAAGACCAATGGGCTAGGAATTTCTACATCTGTTATCATAAATCACTGACATGATTTAAGGCTACCTACATGGAGTATGAGACCTAGTAAACAGAAGGACAATCTGATTTGTGCTTCATGAACCCAGATCTGACACAAAATAGACTAGTTTAGAGCCCTGGCCTAACCATTCACTAGCCCTGTAGGTGTGATCAAGTCACTGAACCTCTTCTTTCTTTTAAGCTTCACTTTTCTCATTGTTTGAAAAGGAAGTCATAGTAGTACTTACACCTAGAGTTGTGCTGTGAAGATTAAATGAGATAATACAACTAAAATGCTTATACAGTAAATGTCACATGCTTATTATTATTCTTATCATCATGATTGTTCAAAATGTTATTTTTGTTGATGTTATTGCTATCTTCATCAAAATTTGGGAGCTGTAGACAGGAGAGGAAAAGGGATGAGCTTGAGGCAAAGTATAGAAACCATTAGGTTGAGTATTTCAAAGACACTTTTGAATACAGAAAAAGAAAATTGGTCTTTTCAGATAAAGGGAACTCATTCCTGGAAACTGGATGGCTCATTAAATAGCCTTGGTTAATATAAAAACCCTGAAGTGCACGATGGATGGTGGGTTAGTTGGACCAATCAACAACCATCTATTGAGCATCTGCCATGTGGCAATGACTGAAGGAGGAATAGAGAATATAAGGTGTGATGCATTCCCATGTGGTCCTCAACCTGTTTTAGTTTGTCAGTTGGCCCAGCCTGTGACAAAGCTTTGAGGGGAGCCCAAAGACTGAGAACTTGAAGGCAAGGCAGATCTTCCATCACATTGGGATTGTGCAAAGAACTTTATTGAGTCAGAGTCATTTATAAATAAATTTGAGAATAGTATCCTCTTTTCAATGACTGCTACTGAAAGATATCCTTTGGCAAGAGAAACAGAAGGATGCTTGATGACTTCAGCTTCTTTTAATTTGCTTTTTTCACCCTTTTCCTAGCCTATCTAATGTACCACCCATTATCTCTAAAACACCTGGAGTACTTTGGAATAACCTAATAATCTGTAGAATTCACTAGACATTTACATTGACCATCTGGAAAAGTTCTTTAAAATTTAAAGTAATAATGAGTAAAACGATCATTGAGATATCAGTGAAGACAGAGCAGTGTCCAGGTGATGGGCACTGGAGTTAGGGATGGTGGGTCTTGACAAGTTTGAGTCATTCTACTAAAAACTGCCTTGTGGTAAAGCAGCCACACCTTTCATCTTATTTATTTATTTATTTATTTATTTATTTATTTATTTATTTATTACCTGTTGCGCCCCTCCAGGAAAGAATGGCCACTATGAGGCCAGTCTGAGATCCTGAGGAGATCCTTTCTCTTTTTCCCCATTACACCTTTCATTTTAATTCAGGACCCTTTCCCCAGCCTATGTCTTCAGCATTCACTGTTTTGCCTCTCCTACAACCTTCCAGCCCTTTGAATTCAGCATGATTCTATTGAACAGATTTGCTGTTCCTTAAAGGATCTATATTCTGTTTTGCTTCAGACAGTCTCATAAGCTGTGTTCTTTTCTAGGGATGCCCTTCACCAACAAGTTGGGCACTTTGTACTTCTTTGCTTAGAGATGATCTCCTCTAGGGAGCTTTGCCTGACCTTCTTTCTTTCCCACTTGTTTGGCTATATGTTCCTATTCTTTCAAAACTTTTGGGATACTTATTTATGTGCCTACCTATCACATTAGACTATCAGCTTCTTGAGTGCAGAGACTGTGTCTAGTTTATATAACAAATGGTTTATATGAGAGACTAGCCTCCAGTAAGATACATGTTGATGGCTGAAAAAAAAATTAAAGACTGAACACAGGTGAGGGTGTTGATCTCTTCTGTACATCTCAAAGAGGTCAGCCCATTGAGACAGAAATCACCACAGGGAACAAGGATGGTTCACCAAACATTTGTTAAGCTTGTTTGGCTCCATGCAATAACAAAAAGTCCTTGACATCAAGGACATTTCGGTCTAATGGAGGAGAACAACATTTACTATAGGTGGAAACAAATGATGTGATAAAGTTAAGTGAGGTGCTCAGGGAGTTCAAAAGAGGGATGCTGGCTGTATCTTTCTGTGGGGGTGGGTTTGTCAAGGAGAAAGTGATGTCCAAACGGAGACCTAAAATATAAATAGAAGCCATCTGGGGAAACAGTCTGTAGAAGTATTCCTAGTTGAAGGAACAAAGGATTGTAGACATGCAAGAGAGCATTACTGCTGGGTCATAGGGTCAACACACAATGAGAACCAGTTAAACCAGGAGCTCTTACCCCATGTGGAAGACTTTAGTCTTCGCCTTGGGCAGCCATAAGGAGCCATAGAATGATCCTGAGTTTGAAAATGAGGTGATTAAATTTACCCTCTATAGATCTTGAGTGCTTTGAGAAGGGTTCATGCACTCTTAGCCAAGCATAAGACTACAAAGTCATTCTTTCCTAACAGTTTTATGGAAGACACCATTTTGACATCTGTTTAAAACACAAATTGTAAAGTTTTTTTTTATGTCCAGTAGGAGGAGCCAAAGTCTCCATGTTCTTTGCTGTTGGAGCTGGGTGCTTTGGCCCTAGGATGTCCTAGAAGGTATTTATTTATTTCAGCACCTCTCATTCATTACCTACAAGTGGCTCAACAGAGAGAAAAGAGAAAAACTGCCTAGAATGGTAAAGGTTATGGTGAAAAAGAAACTAATACTTTCCAAATGAATAGTATAATAGCATGCTATATTGATCTTTGCTCTAATTCTACTTTAAATTGTAATGAATGTCTCCCTCACTCACATTAAATGTTCTTAAGCCACATAGCAACACAGGTATCAGTGAGTGATGCCTGACACTCACTGCTAATATATCTAAGCTTATTTCTACTCTAAAATAAATAAGTCAGAATCTATTCAGACTGACCTGGATTTTGAGATCATGGAATATGTTTTATTTCATTTCCAATGGAAAAATATATATTAAAAATAATAAAAGCACCCAGAGATTACCCATTTTAATGAAACAACAGCCAGTGTTTCTGCCTTGAATGATTGCATTCATTTTTTTCCCTGCTGGAATAAAAAAGAAGGAGCATAGAGAAAACAATTCCTGTTGGTGAATTTGCACAAAACATTATATTTCCACAGAACTTCCCATTAACTGCCATTTATTTCTTCTCTCATTATTGATAATTTGCTTTTAAATTGAGAATACCTCCTTTACAACCCATCTCATCTCCCTGCACGGCTAGACAATTACATTTAAATTCAGTGGTTTTCCCATTGTGAACAGTTTCTGGGGGAAATGATTACGATGTTACTAACCCAGATTTATGGCTTCATTGTGCTATCACTGAAGGATAAGAGACTAGTAGGAAAAAAAGTTGTTTATATACAAATATATTATTATCAAAGAGACTCCTAAGAAAGCATATGGTAAAACCATCTCCAGTTGCAAAAATCACCTACTGGGACCAATGATAAAAGATGTCTTTCTGGATTTTTCAAACTTACTTTCTTAAATGATGATAAAATGGTACATTTAAAAAAAAATCCAGTTGTTGACAAAAGTTCCCTTTCTTTGTTTTATTCTAATGTTGGAGGAAACGCTGGCCTGGCAGGGCTGCGGAGGAGCTCCCCTGGCACCACTGTCCAGGAGGCGGTGGGCCGCGCACACGACACAGTGGCCACGCAGCCGCAGCCTGCCCCCCGCTCGGGGAGCCCCAGGTCCTACCTGGATGAGGAGCCAGGATGCAACGAAAAAAAAAAAAAACAATGAAAGGAGAGCAGCAGGAAAATGAACAGAAGACTCAGGTCGAATGCTTAATTCGATCTGGCCTTGTCCAATTCCTCTGCCTGTCACTCGGAAGACAAGGTGGTACAAGTGATATTCCACAGCAAATTTGGAATCCTGGTTCCTTGCCAGTTGTGTGACCTTGAGCAAATTTTACCTCCCTGGACCTCAAGCCTTCTTGTGCAACATAATCACCTAGAATGTTAACTTAAAAAAGCAAAAAAAAACATTTCTTTAACCCATCTAACATTCTTTACTACAGCTAGTTGTTAAGAAAGTTCGGTGTAAATGCTTAAAATCTGGTGAAAGTAAGAGCTTATGAAGTGATAGTACTTAGTAAGGAGTCACAGGGCTTCAGGCTTTAAAGGAACTGCTAAGAAATCGATCTCCAGAAGCCTCTAGAGTCCACGCCCGCTGCAGGGCTAGAAGGCCAGGAAGACACCAGGGTAGGGGAGGCCCAAGCTTACAGGCATTCATCCCCTGCATGGCTTTGGGCCTGGATAACTTTTTGCATCTTGGATACAATTCCAGGAGATTTAAAGATTCTCCAGAAAACTTCCCCAGACCAGAAGTGGCTTAGGTAAAGAAGCTACCTCCACTTACCATCTCTCCAGGGTGTTTGTCTACTTTCTCGGGGGCGGGGGGCGGGGGGGGGGTGCGCTGAATGGTAGGAACGGAGGAGATCGCTGATGCTCAATGACCCAGCCCACTTTGGGAGACAAGGTCTTCGGAAGGAAAAGGGCCTGGGCTCATAGACCCCACTGCCCACTTTAACCCCGTCACCGGCTTAGGCCAGAAGCAGGAGCCCTGGGGTCGCCTCGCTGCTACCGGCTGCTGGAATTCCGGGCTGCGAGGGTGATGGTGTTGGTGTAAGCGGCAGCGCCTGCGACGCGAAGGGGGAGGGAGTGCTCCCTCGTGCACCGGATTATTTTTGGCTCCGCAGCCGGGGCTGCTCGCCGCCTGTCGTGCGCGCACGCACACACACTCACACACAGACACGCACGCACACGCGCACACATACATGCACATTTTCGTGCTCGCTCTCTTGCGCTCTCCTTTGTTTATTTTCTAATCTATATTTTTGTTTGAAGATCTTCTCTTTACTCTCCCCGGCCCGCCCGCCAGCGCTCTCCTGGGCCTGCCGGGTGCACACCGCTCCCCTCCATCACCCCAGCCCTCCTCCTCATCTCCCCGAGCTCGGGGTTTGAAGGTCACCTCCTTTCCAGTCCCCTTGCGAGCCGCGCCACCGCCGCCTCCTCCAGCTGGAGCCTGTGCCACAGGCTGCGCTACCCTGAAGTGGTCCTCGCAGCGGAGGCGGCAGCAGACCTAGCCCCGGGGGCCCCGCAGGGTGGGGAACCCCGAACTCAAGAGGGAATCCCTCCTGTTTCGCCCCAGCCTCGGTCTGCACTCGCGGTGGGGTGGGGGCTCTGTGCCATCCCCGGAACGGCAGAAGCAGCAGTACCCAGACTCACGAGTGAGCCTCCGCCTCCGGGCAGGAGGAGAAAAGAGTGAACAGGACACCTGGCATCGGGAGGGGACAGGCGTGAGCCCCGCCCCTGCATCCCAAGCGAGAGATCTGCGAGCCTCCAACCCAGGCAGAGTGCGGAGCAGCGGACAGCGCACCCAGGGCTGAGGTACCTGGCGCTCCAGACCCCTGGCCGTGGCCGTCAGGGCCCAAGCTGTCCGGCTCCACACCGTGCCCAGCTGCGCCCAACCTGCCGCCCAGGCAGGGGCGCCAGGGTGGGGCTGACCTGCCAGCGAAGTTGCGGACAGCTTAGGAGAAGCCAGCACCCCCTTTGCGCTGCCTCCAGCTCATGGTGAGTGTGGCTGGGGGTGCAGAAAGCGCAGGGGAATTGGAAGGGCTGGGGCCGCGTGGAAGACGACTGGAGCCCGGCTGGCCTGGAGTTCTAGGTAAGTCCAAGCGGAGTCACTGCCTCTGTGTCCCCCTGACCTGAACCTAAGGGTCCTGAACCTAAGAGGGAAGAGCTGGGTGCCCGACAGCTTGGCTTCCTCCCAGCGCCAGGGTGGGCAGGCTGGACTGGGAACTTTTTCAGTGTGGTGGAGAGGTCTCCCTGCATGTCCTCCTGGGGTCCCAAAATCTCGAGCCCCCTAGGTACCCCAACCCCATGTCGCTTTCAGAAGCATACCCTTCCTCGCAAGCCCCAGAGCACATCGGGAGCGCCCAAGTTGCCTTGTCCGTCCTCCTGGGAGCGAGTCCCAGGTGCAGGGAGCGGCTGGAACCTGCCTGCGCACTTTGGTCAGTCTCCCTGACCGGCTGGAAGTGGGCACTTATCACGCAGCCCTGGTCTCTGCCTTCTTAACAGCCATTCGGAAGGTCTGAGGGAGGGGATGCTTGGGTGCAGACAGGGTGAACCCCTGGTGGGGGAGCAGGGAAAGGGAAGAGGAGGGTCGCTGAATTGGAGGGAGAGCCTCTGTGTTTATTGTCATCAGGACCCTGAGATGCCGCTTTCGACGCCAGGGGAGGGGGCCAGCCTGAGAACTCAGGACTTGGAAACTCCAGCTGACCCCTTGGTTCATTCCATGCTTTAAACACCGCGCGGGAGAGGGGGGCGGGGGAGGAGACCCAGGCGGCCGCAGATCTCCGGCACCGAGGAGTCCTGGGAGCCAAGGCCGGGGTAGCCCCTGGTAGCTCCAATTCCCCCAGTCCAGGAATGGAGGCAAGGGCGGGGTTAGTGGGGCTCTGCTCCCATATCCCCACTGCCCCAGGCTTGGGGAGGGGGGACACCTGGCTGAGATCCTTCTGATGCCTCTGAGACACCAGCTTCAGGGACCAGATGTCACTAGATACTCAGAAACTGCCCGCAGAAACAGAGCGGGGGACCAGACCTACGGGGACCAGGAGCTACCAACTGCATTCCCTGCTACCAGAGAATGGGGGTCTCCTGGCTCCTGCTCAGACAAAGACCTGGATGTACCTGCCTGCCCAGGAACATGTGGGGTGGGGCTGTTCCTGTGCTTGGAAATCGCAGGGCAGTCCAGGGCATTGGCACCCAACAGCAGCTCTTCTCAGCTGAACTTGGAAAAAAATGGGGGAGGTGTCTCAGAATAGCTTTGTCTGAGTTGAAATATGATGTACCATACCTTGAGTTATCTTTTATAATAATAATGATTGTTTGTTTTATTTTTTAAAAATCCAGTGCACCAAGAGGCCTTGCCTTGGTGGCCTGAGTTTAGGACACACACCAGCTGGGATCCCTCCCTGCCCCTGTCCTAGTTCATTCACTTTCCATTTCCCACTTACATTTGTTACAAAAAGGGGGGGGGCTCTGGATCCTTTCCATTTTTAAGTGACCACAGAGGGCCTGGCTGGAACCATCAGGAGGTTTATTTTGGACCAAGGTCTTTCTTCTTCGGTGGCAGAAGACCTGGGGTCCATGAAGGGTAACTGTGGCCCTGGCAGGGTCTGCATTCTCAAGCAATGGGGCTGACTCACCTTCTTGCTTTTGGAGCTAATCTGGGAAGCACTGGGTCCAGAGGAATCCGCTGGGTTTCCCATAAATTAGCATGGCTGAGTTGGGGCAGAAAGAAATGGACATCATTTGTTACAATTTCAAGTATCCCTTAAGGGTTCAGGGAGTAGTTTTTTTGGTGGAGAAGAGCACAGGATTCCTGGCTATGCCACCTGCTGGCTGTGTGACCTTGGGCAAGTTGTTTAACATCTCTGTGCCTATTTGTTCACCTATCAAATGAGAGTTTTAGTGGTAGTATGGAGCTCAAAGAGTTTGGGGGAGAATAAAATAAAGTAATAAACACTTTGAACAGGGCTGGCACATGGTAAGTGCCTGGATAATGTTAGTTTTCTTGTATTTTTTTAAAATCAAATAGATTATATTTTGTGCCTTGTGATACCTGGTAGGAAAGAAAAGACAGGCAGTTTCCGTTACTTACACACACACACACACACACACACACACACACACACACACTTTCTTTTCAACAAGGGATGGACTAAAAGCAAAAAAAAAAAAAAAAAAAAAAAAAAAAAAGAGAGAGAGAGGTTAATCCTAAAAGGGAGGATGCTTAGAGAAACCTGTCTCTCTGAGAGAAAGCTGGTGTGACCTCTCTTCCAGTCTCCACATTTTTTAAAGAAGGATCAGCAACAGGCCGCCTCCTGGCTGGGATTAGGTTGGTGGCATTTGATACCATCTCAACAAGCACATATACCCTGAAATTAAGTTTTTACAAGTGTGCATTTCTCCTACCCATCAGGAAGACCTGCTTCTCCTCGGCCTCCTGGGAGGAAAGTATCCTCTTAGTAAATGTTACTTTCCTCAGAACACACTGTCTTTAACATTACCCTGTGGTCCCAGAGACTTCCACTCAGAACAAGCCAAAACACGGGTCTGAGTTGATCTCTCCTCCTGGAATTGACCCACTCTGCCCTATTTTCTCTTCATGATAATTGATGCTATTTTTTTACCTGCTCCTCTCAGGTCTGAGCACAGGCCTTTTAGACATCCTCACGTCTCTGATGACTTAAAAAAAAAAAAGTTTAGCCTTTTCAGTTTGAGTCATACCAAGTCATTAAATTTTATAAAATTCCTTTTAGAGAGATTTTTTTTTTAATCTAGAAAATTGGGTCTGCCCTGTATAAATGTCTGATATTTCACCTTTCCAAAAATTAGACCATTTTACTTACGTGCTTTCAGCTGATGTGTGGAGTCATGAACACATTCGAGAGGAAATCAGATCTGACACAGAAAATACTGTGGGGACACAGCAATGTCTCAGTGTTGGAATCCATGTGCACCGACTCTGAAGGACACAGTGAGGCCAGTCCCACCCTGGCTACTAGTCTGCAGCTATTCAGTACACATGCTCCCCAGATTAATGCTGGTTGACTTTTCTAAAATCATCTGATAACTTGTCACATTAGCATTCTCCCATATTGCCTAAAACAAGTCTGTGTTATGCCAAAGACCTCAGACTTGGAGATGGTATTTTTAAAGAAGCTGCGAGGCTCTCCTCAATGCCTATATCCAGTATTTAATATGCTGCCTCAAGGCACAAGTATAAATATTAAAACTTTAATTAAAGAATTAATCAGTGAAGGAACTTCAGAATGAGGGGCACCCAGCACCTTCAGATGACTCCAGCAGAGAACATGGTTTGACTTGGTTGTAGGGTCTGGTAGTTCTTATGAAAATGACACATGGACTTATGAGGACAGACAGACATCTTCATACTTTGTATCTGTGGTTGTGCTGAGCTCTATCATTACCATTGGTTTGTCACTGGTCACTAGACGTAAGAAATATGGGTGACGGTTGCCTGCTACTACGGATGGTTGTGCCTGTCATCGGGGGAGGAGTGGCTAATACAGTAAATGTTCACACGGCACATCAGGAGTTCTGCTTGGGAATAAGGCCGATGAGAACACTGCTGTCTTGCAGCTTCTATTGTCATGGGGGAAGCTAGACAATATGCAGGGAATGGAAATATATTTTTATGAGGATAATGTCAAGGGTTACAAAAACTATAATGTGGTGATGATATGACAGAGAATGACTTGAAAGGGCTTTCCAAGGAGGAGAGATTTGAGCTGAGATGTAAGTGAAAAGAAGTAGTTGATATGTTTCAAGATAGGCATTCAACCCATGAGTACTTACTGAGCATCTGTGATGTGTCAAGCACTGTTGAAACACTTGGAATACACAGTGATCATTATATACAGACATCCCTGGCCCAAATGGAGCTTCTATTCTAAGGTGGTTATCTCCATGAAGACACTTTCAGAGAGAGGGAACAGCAAGTGCTAAGGTCCTGAGGCTGTAACAATGAGAATATTGTATGGATGCAGTTGGGTCATGTAGGCCTTTTGAGGCCTGGTAAGGAGTCTGGATATTATTTCAATGGGAAGCCATTAGCAGGGAATTGCCATGTGTTTTTGACTTAAACACTGTAGAAAACACTAATATTTTTAAAAATATATTTTCTTAATTATGCTGTTATAGTTGTCCCATTTTTTTATACCCTTTATTCCCCTCTGCCCTGCACACACCCTCCCACCATCATTCCCCCTACCTTAGTTCATGTCAATGGGTCATGCATATAAGTTCTTTGTTTTTTTCGCTTCCCACACTATTCTTAACCTCTCCCTATTTTGTACCTACCAATTATGCTTCTTATTCCCTGTACCTTTTCCCCCATTCTCCCCCCTCCCCCTCCCCTCTGTAACCCTCCCTGTGATCTCTATTTCTGTGAATCTGTTCCTATTCTAGTTGTTTGCTTAATTTTTTTTTTTTAGGTTTGGTCGTTGATAGTTGTGAGTTTGTCGTCATTTTCCTGTTCATAGTTATGATCTTCTTTTTCTTATATAAGTGCCTTTAACATTTCGTATAATAAGGGCTTGGTGATAATGAACTCCTATAACTTGACACTATCTAGAAAGCACTTTATCTGCCCTTCCATTCTAAATGATAGATTTGCTGGATAGAGTAATCTTGGATGTAGGTCCTTGCTTTTCATGGCTTTGAATACTTTTTTCTGATCCCTTTTTGCCTGCAAGATTTCTTTAGAGAAATCAGCTGACAGTCTGATGGGAACTCCTTTGTAGGTGACTGTCTCCTGTTCTCTTGCTGCTTTTAAGATTCTCTTCTTATCTTTAATCTTGGGTAATGTCATTATGATGTGCCTTGGTGTGTGCTTCCTTGGGCCCCACTTCTTTGTGACTCTTTGAGCTTCCTAGACTTCCTGAAAGTCCATTTCATTTGCCAGATTAGGAAAGTTCTCCTTTATTATTTGTTCAAATAAGTTTTCCATTTCTTGCTCTTTCTCTTCTCCTTCTGGTAGCCCTATGATTCAGATATTGGAATGTTTAAGGATGTCCTGGAGGTTCCTAAGCTTCTCCTCATTTTTTTTTTTTTTTGAATTCTTGTTTCTTCATACTGTTCTGGTTAAATGTTTATTTCTTCCTTCTGCTCTGAACTGTTGAGCTGAGTCATGGTTTCCTTCCCTTCACTGTTGGTTCCCTGTACATTTTCCTTTGTTTCCTTCTTTATAGCATATATCACTTTTTCCTCTATTTTGTGACCATACTCAACTATTTCTGTGAGCATCCTGATTACCATGGTTTTGAACTCTGCATCTGATAGGTTAGCTATCTCTTGCTCACTTAGTTGTATTTTTTTCTGGAGCTTTGATCTGTTCTTTCATTTGGGCCTTTTTTCTTTTCTTTTCTTTTCTTTTTTTTTCCTTCTTTTCCTTCTTTTCCTCCTCCTCCTCCTCCTCCTCCTTCTTCTTGTCTCGATGTACCTATTATATTGTAAGGGATGGAGTATTAGGTGTTCACTAAGGCGGGGCAACCCAAGTCATTGTGTTGTGGCACTATATGTGGGAGAGTGGTCAGAGAGGGGACAATGGCACTTGCTCTGCATTCTGCGGGCTTTCAGTCACTTCCTTTGCTGCCCAGAAGCAAATTGGGCCCTCCTGGTGCTGATTCCTGGGTGGGTGGGTTTGTGTACATTCTAGACCCTGTGGGTCTCTCCAATGAACTCTCCTTTGAGCCTGGGAGTTTCTCCTGCTGCCTCAACCCCCCACAGATTTTTTCAGTCAGAGATTTTGAGGCTTTATTTTTCCCTGCACTGGAACCCTGGATTGTAGGGTCTGTCTCACTCCCCAGTTGTTCTTCCTGGTTTATCCACACGCAAATGTGGGACCACCCACTCTACCAACTGCAGCTCACCCTGTCTGTCTGTCGCCACCTTGCCATGAGTCCTCCTCACCCCAGCTGCCCATCGCTGCCCCTCCTATTGGTCTAGGTGAATGTTTTTCTTCTTTAACTCCTTGGTTGTTGGACTTCCATATAGTTCAATTTGCTGGAAGTTCTGGTTAATTTTTGTTTTTAAATTTGTCATTGTCCTTTTTTTGGTTGTGTGAGGAGGCAAAGTGTATCTACCTATGCCTCCATCTTGGCTGAAACCATCATCTAACATTTTTGAGAAGAGTCAATAAACAAGTATGCTTTCCAGGCCAGCCAGCTTTTGTCACAAAGTCCTGATTCATCTCTGTAACCAAATTTGGTCCATGGACTTCCTGGTACGCCCTATAACATCTAAGAAATTAAACCTTGTTATTTCCCCTGGGGACTTAGAACAAAATCTTCCATTCAAGAGGGGAGATTAGTTTATAGGGAAAAAGAACCTCAAGGCTCTCAATAGTACTCATGCGTGGGTGGGACATTGAGCATGTATCTGTAAACAATATCCCACTTAGCAGCTCTTTCCCTAAGCATCCCTTCAGAGAAAGAACACTTCCTGCCTTCCCCTGACCCACCGTCTCTCTTGTGGCTGGGCTGACGTGTCTCCTGTACAGATCTTCTTTATTCATCATATATTTCAGTGGACTCCCTTTCAGAGTGTGGCCACATGCTTCTCCCATAGGTAGGTGTGATAATGGATATTGATAGAAAGAAGTGAGTTGTTTCATGTGCTGAGTTCACCCAACATTGTCTGTCTTGGGAAGCTCTCCTGGCCTGGGAAGGTGGAGGGTTTGGACATTTGGATAGTTCAACTTTCTTCCCACATTTGATCCCCAAACCTATCTCTTTAGCAGAACACTGGAATTCTGTCATTGCCTGTTAGATATGCTGTGATGATAATATTAAGTTTATATGTTTCAAGTACTTCGTTCACAACACTAGTTGTGCTGAGACTCTACCTGCATTCCTCTGTAGTGAGCCACGTTTCCCTGACATGTGATCATTCCTCCCTGCCACCTCCCCAGCATTGTTTACCTCATTCACTTACTACCCATTCTACAGGTTACTGCTCAGAAGTCCCCTTCTCAGGGAAACCTCCTTCTCTCCCTGTGTGGACTCTCCTTCCTCACAGCCATCCCAGGGCCAGCTTCACTTTTACGTGAGTGACTGTGTCTCATCTCTGTCTCTTGCTCCCTGAATGGTAAACTTGGGTGGGCTGTGGGTGCTTCTGGTTTGGAATCACTGTATCCCTGGCATCTAGCACAGTGGTTGCCACAGAGTAAGCACTTGACATGAAATAATGGATTATTCCATTTAATCCTTCTAGCACACTTAGAGTTGAATTTGTTTCATAACCCCATTCTGCAGGTAGATAGCAAGGTGAAGACAGCTTAAGCAGTTTGTCTCAGGACAGCAGGTTAAGTGGTACACCCAGGACTTTGACAGTCTGAGTCAGTAGCCTCTGATATGAATCACTGCACGTTGCCTCTTCTGCCTTTGTAAGATGCTAGGGAGGGAAGAGGCAGTGTAGTGCATTGGTTAGGGGGACTTTGCTGCTTAGCTTGAGTTGCTCTGAGAATTGATGCAGTGAGTTGATCAGAGTCACAAAAAGAAAAACAGGGCACCTGTTTCTATATGCTCCACCATTTCTTTATCGTAAAAGAGTAGCCTGTACTAGGCTCTGCAGCGGTGCAATCTAGCTCTCGTTTTCCTGTTTTTCTCCTTGGATCACCAAGGCCCTGGCTGCCTAGAGCACCTCAGCTCTTGTCTCCAGGCTCTATCTCTGAGTACATGGGCCACTGATCTGGCTACAGGCAGCCTTGGATATCATACCCTGAGGGCTTGTGCTGCTCTGATAACCACTCAAAGTGCAGTTGGCAAACCCGAAGCATTATCATCTGAATCAGCTCCCTTTTCATTTTTTTCTGATGACAAAATTAGACCTTTGCCAGCATAATAGACTATTTGTACAATCACCTGTTCATTGCTAGGTCTTGTCTTTCCTCAAGATGTCTCTTTTCTGTGAATTTTAGAACAGAGGATTTTTCGACCTTAAGTTTTTTAAGTTGTCTTTGTATTATCATCAGTTCTGTAAAAGCCCCCATTTGCTAGGGCACAGGGAAGAACACTTTGTACACATTGCTTCAGTAACTCTTTATTGCAAGCCCTTTATTATCCCCATTTTACAGATGGGGGACTGAGGCCCAAAGACTAAGTTGCCGATTTGAGCAGTTCTATATTTAAGTAGAGCTTCCAGGTCTACTCTGCACTGAAAGTGCAGGTTGAAAGTGCAGAGGAGCTGTTACAAGGCACGCAGGAGGTAGGAGGTAATGCAGGGCAGTGGTTAGCATTACAGAGTCAGCCTGCCCTGCTTCAAATCCCAACTCCATCACATTCTAGCTCTACAACCTTTGGCCTTACTTAGCCTCTCTGAGCCCCATTCTACCCCATAAATGTAGGTAATAATTATTCTTACATTGATGGGTTAGTTTGATGATTAATCAACCTTATAAATTATTGTAGCACATGTTTTTTTTTCAGTAGTGGGGCTTGCTATGATAATAATGACAATTATTATTATCATTTAATAATAATAATAATAATATCATTGTTGTTATTGTTGTTGCTGGCGTCTTTTCACAGTCTCTCTAGATAACAAATTGGCCCCAGAATGTGATTCCTGCGTTTTCCTCTTGACTATAACCAAGATGATAAATTGAGAGTGAAGGGGGAAGAACCCATAATAGCTGCAAATGTGGAGTTGAGGGAGTTGACAGACCCAAGTCTCTATATGGAGTTCTGCCTGCAGAGGACTGCTGACAGTGGCCATATGCACGGGCTCTGATTGATTGGCAGAGAGAAACACTAATTTATTAGACTCGTTATGAAAAGTGACAGAGCAGGGAACCAAGAGGCTGATTCAGCACTAGCGGCCCCAGCCAGATCCCAGTGGTACTTGCCATGTCTGTTTCCCTTGGGAGGAGCCCTCTATTTCGGTTCTGGGTTGTTGATTGTGTCTAGAGTGAGGCTTTTAAAGATTCCCTGGGAGTGAGGTGCACCTTCCTGGGCCTTTCTGAAGGGAAGGCTGGCCTGTGACATGGCTCATGGTCACATCACGGTGAGGAAAGCACCTTTTCTCTCAGCAAGGTGAGTGTAGTTCAGGCTGCTGCTGATGGCAAAGGCTGATAAGATGATGGAAAAACTCCCAAAGGGAAGGAAAACAGTTCTTATTTACACAGGTTGGGAAATTTCAGGATTATCCTTGGGGAGAATACAGAGGATAATTGATCTTTCTCTTTAACAACATGAGACTCTTCATGGGGGAATTTCTCATTTTTGATTTGGGGAGTTGGTCAATCTGAATTATAGCAAGTAGGGTCCTGGCTAAATATGGATGGCACATTGACCTAACCAAGCCAATGGAGTTATTCTGGAGTCACAGAAGCTTTGAGAAGACCAAACTCCCTGAGAGCAAAAGTGTGACAGGACACAGGCTTTGGAGCCAGACCTATCTAACTTTGGAGCCCAGATTCTGTTACTTTCAAGCTGTGTGATGTTGGACAAGTGATTGTACCTCTCTGAGCCTCCATTTCCCTATCTATTAAAAGACAGATGTTTCTGCCTCTCTCACTAAAGACTGATGCTGCAGAGTGAGGTAAGTTAGACTTCTTAGAGAAGTCCCTGCTTGTACATTTATTTACCTTCTAACATTCAGACATGAGCTTCTCATTCCAACATTCTTTGGTGGGAAAGTTTTGTTCTTAGTTAACATGTCCATGGTTCTTGGAAAGATGTTTTTTTTCCTAGTGATTTTCTGTTGTTTGCACATGGAATTTTGCCTAGCTTTAGTCTGTGTGAATTTACAGTAACTTTTGAAAGTTCATAATGAGGACCAGGAATCATTCACCCCCACTCCATAAATTCAGTTCTACTGACTTATGCTTTGCTCTTGTCAGCACATAATGAGGGATACTTTAACAAAGCTATTTGATCCCATATGTAAAAAATAAATATTACATATATACACAGGAAAAGAATAATCATTTGAACTAAGGAACCATGATGTTGAAAGCAAATGAGGGGAACCCAGAAAGAGCCACCTATGGAGAATCCACGCTTCCTGCTGTTATTGGCCACGATGGTATTTCTGAGGGCACTGTTGGCTATCACTGTTGTTATCTCTGATTAAAAGATCAGAAAAGTTCCTCCTTTCCTGAGGTATTGATTGGTTTATATACCAGACACTCTAAGTGGAACAACTGAGCATGTTCCCTTTTCACAAAGCCTGCCAGGAAGCTCAGAGCTGATTTTATTATCTAATCTTGACAATGTGTGGGATTTGTTACTGTAGGCTTTGCATATTAACTTCATTGTTGATCCATTTGACTTCTCTGCCTTTAATTTTCACCTTTTATTGTGATTTATATTCATTTTTTAGAAAAAATTCCTTTGCAAATTACCTAAAATAAATATATATAAGATACATGAATGTTGCAAAGGACACAGAAATCAATTGCAGCCCTATAAAACACCAGGAATCCCTGGAAAATAGGACACTATTGTGTAGTACTTGGTATTTGAGTCTCAACTGACAGTCTTTCTTATTTTCTCCCATCATTTGTTTAATTTTTTTTTTTTCTGGAGCACTACTTATGACATGTAGGTTCAGTTTCACAGGGTTACCCGTTGCTTTTCTCCTGCATTCAGTCAACATTCTCAGGCCCAGGCTCTGGATCAGGCACTATACCAGACATTGGGGCCATTGTATGGGGATGATGAAATGAGAGGTGACCAAGGCCAACAACAGCTCTGCCTCATGAAGCTTAATTTCTAGTGGGAGAGACCAACACAAGGCATGAAAAATATATGGACAATATAATTACCTATTATAATAAGTGTTAAGATGAAAACAAAACAGGCATGAATGTATCAAAAGGGTTGATGGCTATATTAGGTAGAAGGGCCAGGGAAGGTCTCTCCAAGGACAGACATTTAGGTGAGCTGAGGCCTGGAGAATGAGGAGGATCGAGTTCTGCAAAGAGGGCAGCAGATAGAGAGAGGGGTAGAGCCCACAGTGGCCAGAGGCACCAGTGTGTCCAGAAGTCTGGAGGAAGGAGGGTGCTCTGCACATCCTGGAACCTTCAAGGTAGCCACATGTCTGGAGCAGTGTGAGCTGGTGCCTTCATGTAGCTGGAGAGGCTGCAGAGGCCAGACAGGCAGCCTGTTCTCGAGACCCCGTGTTTTTTCTTTTCTGAAAAGGGTAAGGTCTTTGTTCATACCATCACTCATAGATGTATTAAAAATGAGAGTGTACATGTGAGCATGCATGTGTGTGCACATGTGTGCTGTGTGCATGGGTTTGGGTGTGTGCATGTGTACATGGATGTGTGAGTTGTGTGTGTGTGCATGTGTGTGTGTGTGTGTGTGTGTTGCAGGAGGAAGGGAGGTAGTGGAGGGCAATACGATGGTGGTGTGCTGTTCTGCTCTGACTTCAGAACCCACAAGATGCAAACACAGTGGCTGCAGGACATTCAGCTTTTTACATGCCCAGGGCAGAACTGTTTCACCTCATATCCTCCCTACGCAGATCAGCCTTGAGCTTACAGGTGCATTCGTGGGGTAACAACTTCTAAGAAGGTAGAGCCAGAACCCATCTCCACAAACATATCTTTATAATGTTCATAAAGTCAAGTGAGAAAACAGAATTTGTTTCTTCACCTTGGACCACCACATAATCCCACACCCCAACCATTGACTCTATTTTCACTATCAGAGATTTTTTAAAATTTAAGAAACACTTTGGGACTGCAGCATTTTGGAGTTTGTTTTAAAGTGTTTCATTAGCACAACAGCGAGGCTGTTGCCTCTATTCCAAAGTCAATATTTTAGGCACCCTTCATTTTTATTCATGTCTTTTATTTTGCTGCTTTTTTGGTTCTGTGTCTTGAAACAGGAAGCTTGGTTTTATTTTTCTTGTCCTTCTGACACAGGCAGAGTTGTTACCCTGCATTCCTCTTTGTTCAGCATTTCGAGATGAGGATTGGTGGAATGACCAGGTAAAGAAGTAAGGTCAGGGAAACACTTCACAGACTTAGCCCAACTCTTTGTCTCTAGCCCAACTCTTCCACTTAATAGGGGAAAAAAGTGAAATTGTTTATCCCCCAGATTGCTTTACTGAGAGAAGGGAGGGAACCCACTCCAAGGGAAAGGGGCTCTTGGGCTTTCATCCCCGATGATTTTCTTTTTACCTCATTTGGGGAATATTAGTTCTGGTAGGCTGCGAATGTGCCTCCATGCACGAGAATAAATGGAGAGCAGTGTGTGGAACAAATGCTTGTCTTAAAAAAAAGTTTATGAAATGCCAGCAGATGTCAGTGTGCCCTTGCCATTTTATTTTTTCCTTTTTAACTTTTTTAAGGCAACATTAATTATTTTCAGTAGTAACACACACAAACACAAGTATCAATTAAAAGACCATGAAATACATTTTTTTTAAGTCCGGGGTCAAAGGGTGCAGCAGATCTCATTTCATAAGGTGAATCCTCTAAATCATCTAATTGTGCAATATACTTTTGTCTTCAAGGCGAGGCAGGACCACCCCAAGGGTGTAAGGGGTTGGGTATCTCCCCTTACAGCACAGTGATACCACTGGGCTTGCCTCTCTCTTTTTGGACCCTAATGTGCTCTTACTAAGCCACAGTCCCACTCAAGTTGGGACCTGCTATGTTTGCATGTTGTCTCTGTGCAAAGAAGCTAGTACCATGAAGGTTTAGAAAACTTTTGTTTTGGGAGGAGGCAGTCACACTGCACTAGTTTATGCCTCCACACTGAAAATGTGGACAAGTACAGGCTTTGGAAGTCAAGGTAGATGTCAATTGCCCACTGTGTTAACCTGCCAGTCTTCTCTGGCAGGTTAAGGGGACTTAATGGGATTAAGAAACATTAACCCACTATTTTAGTAAAATAAAACTGCATTGAAAACCAAAATTTGATCCACAATAATATCATAATGATGAATGTTTCACAACATCTTCCAGTTCCATTTTTGAGACAATACTTTTTTCTTGCTATAAAAGCAATCCATTTTCATTGTAAAAAAAACTGGAAATAGGTAAAAAGCCCAAAGAAGAAAATGAAATATATGTAATTTTATCTTTTCCTAGAATAGTGGTGTCAACATTTAAAGCCCAGTGTAAGTTTTATTTATCTTTCCCCCTTTTTCTAAGCCATTGTTCAGGAACTAATAATAGTCCAGGATCTATCTCAGTGTCTGAGAACCAACTGGTTCTGCTGATTAATACAGCCCTTCATTCAAAAGCTGGAGTTTGCAAAGGACAGTTGGGGGAAGGCTGGGTGCAAGTCTGCCTTATAATGAAAACTTCTTGCCATTTTCATTCTCAGTACAACAAACTGCATGCTAACAGTCAGCTCCTCTGCAGACATTTTTGGATTAGAAATTGGGTGCACAAAAGGATTTGACCAAAGTATTTAAAAATTATTCATTTTAATCCAGGGATGATTTGTCAGCATTTACAGAAGTCAAGTGTAAAAGAAGTAGGCTAGTTCCGAGGCAGGGCATATTTGATGCGTCACTTAATAGTTTAGACGAAAATGGAACAATACTTAAAACATGCAAAACAGTATGCTGAGAAGAATGTATGTCGCTCTTGGCACCCACCTCCCCAGAGACAACTGCTGTGACGAATCCTCTTGCGTGCTTGCACGGGTCCATTGTGCGCATGCGCTTTGGCGCTGGCGCAGACAGTGGAGGGTTTGCATAGTTCCCTCTTTGCCTTCTTACTTTTAACTTAAGGTTGTACTTTAGGGAATTTTCTATATCCATACTTTTTAATTAATGGATATGTAATATTCCATTGTACATATTTATTCTACATTATTTAATTAGTCTCCTTTCAGTGGATTTTTTTTTAATTCAGCACCTAATTTTATCAAGAAGTTTGTTGATCTCTTTACCTATGAGTCTCTTTTGATCCTCACAGCATTCTATAAAAGATATGTTATTGCTCCCATTTCATGCAAAAGGGCTAATGTCCGCAACATTATTTATTTATTTATTTATTTATTTATTTATTTATTTTTTATTTTTCCAAATATATTTTATTGATTATGCTATTACAGTTGTCCCATTTTTCCTCCATCCTGCACACCCCCTCCCACCCACATTCCCCCCTTTAGTTCATGTCCATGTGTCATAAGTTCTTTAGCTTCTACATTTCCCACACTATTCTTGCCCTTCCCGTCTATTTTCTACCCACCGTCTATACTACTTATTCTCTGTACCTTTTCCCCCTCTCTCCTCCTCCCACGCCCCTGTTGCTAACCCTCCATATGATCTCCATTTCTGTGGTTCTGTTCCTGTTCTAGCTGTTTGCTTAGTTCCCTTTTGTTTTAGGTGTGGTTGTTAATATCTGTGAGTTAGCTGTCTTTTTACTGTCCTATTTTTTATCTTCTTTTTCTTAGGTAAGTCCCTTTAACATTTGATACAATAAGGGCTTGGTGATGATGAACTCCTTTAACTTGACCTTATCTAAGAAGCACTTTATCTTCCCTTCCATGCTAAATGACAGCTTTGCTGGATAGAACAATTTTGGATGTAGGTCCCTGCCTTTCAAGACTTCAAATACTTCTTTCCAGCCCCTTCTTGCCTGTAAGGTCTCTTTTAAGAAATCAGCTAACAGTCTGATGGGAACTCCTTGGTAGGTGACTGTCCCCTTATCCCTTGCTGCTTCTAGGATTCTCTCCTTCATATTAACTTTGGGTAATGTAATTATGATGTGCCTTGGTGTGTGCTTCCTTGGGTCCAACTTCTTTGGGACTCTCTGAGCTTCCTGGACTTCCTGGAAGTCTATTTCCTTTGCCAGATTGGGAAAGTTCTCCTTTATTATTTGTTCAGATAAGTTTTCCACTTGTTGCTCTTCTTCTTCCCCTTCTGGGACCCCTATAATTCGGATGTTGGCACGTTTAACGATGTCCCAGAGGTTCCTAAGCCTCTCCTCATTTTTTTGAATTCTTGTTTCTTCCTCGTTTTCTGTTTGGTTGTTAGTTTCTTCCTTCTGGTCCACTCCATTGATTTGAGTCCCAGTTTTCCTTCCATCTCTATTGGTTCCCCATGCATCTTCCTTCATTTCACGTATTGTAGCCTGCATTTTTTCATCTAATTTGTGAGCAAAATCAACCAATTCTGTGAGCATCCTGATGACCAGTGCTTTGAACTGTGCATCTGATAGGTTGGCTATCTCTTCACGGCTTAGAGGAATTGGCTCTAGGGATTTCATTTGTTCTCTGGTTTGAGCCATTTTTGATTTTTTTTGTTTGTTTGTTTTGGTTTGGTTTTAGTCTGGTCGCACCTGTTACGTAGTGAGGGGTGGAGCCTTAGGTGTTCCTCAGGGCGAGGTAGCCCAGTCGCTGGGTCGTGACACTATAGGGTCCCTTCCACCACCTCCCCTTTGCCTGGACCGTCTGCGCGTGCGAATGTGGGACCACCTGGTCAGCCAGCCGCCCTTTGCGGCCACACTGGGTCTGCACAGCTGCCCCCCTGTGCCAGGGGTCTGCCAGCTGCCGCCTGTGCACCTGGGAACTGCCAGCCGCTGCTGCTTGCGTTCCCGGGTCCGCACCTCCACTTCTTTCTGCTGCAACTCCGCCTCTCTCACCGGTCTGGATGAATGGTTGTTGGACTTCTGTACAGTGCAGTCTTCTATCAGTTCTGGCCGTTCTCTTGTTTCCAAACATTTGTTGTCCTTAACTTTGGTTGTGAGAGGAGGCCCAGTGTGTCCACCTACGCCTCCATCTTGGCCAGAAGTCTTTTTGGTGGATTTTTATGTTATTTACAGTTATTTTGTTATTAAAGTGCTGCTTTGAATATCCTTGACTACCACCATTTCCTACACATGTAAGTTTGCCTATAGAATAAATTCCTATATATAAAACTGCTGGGCCAAAGGAGATGTGTCTTTCATTTTTACAGACATGCCATTCCTTATGCCTTGACTAAAATGCACCTATAAGTCTTAGAGAGTGAACAAAATTTATTTTTATTTTTTTAGTTTTTAAATCTCAATGAGAGGATATGTTTTTTTATTGATTTGAGAGATAGGGAAGAGGAGGGAGAGGGAGAGAGAGAGAGGGAGAGGGAGAGAAAGAAACACTGGCTGCCTCCCATATGTGCCCTGACTGGTGATTGAACCCACAACCTATGTATGTGTCCTGACCTGACTGGGGATCGAACCTGCAACCTTTTGGGGTAGGGCTCACACTCCCACCAACTGAGCCACCCAGCCAGGGCATGAACAGAGTTTAGATGAAAACACATCACAGTTCTGGTTCTGATTTGTGGCCATGGTGCCAGGCATGTGGCTTACACATTGTTCATCTGTTGCAGTATTTGTAATTTTTGTCATTCCTGTTTTTTGCTAACACTTTCTATCTGCCAGGTACTTTGCTAAGAGCTTTAATTCCATTTTCACATTTGGTCCCATAGAGTCGACCCTGCTGTCAGCCCTGTTTTAGAAAGTGGGACATGGGAGCTGAGACGGGCCAAGCGCTCTGCTTAGAGTCACATTGCTTGTGGTCAGGCGAGGATTCAGGCTTAGAGCTCCCAAGCTCAACTATCGAGCTGTAATGCAGCAGTGTGTTCTGAACAGCAGAGAATATATTGTTGACTTCTTTCCAGGGTTTTGCCTGATCCTTGTGTGTTATTGACATATTGGATCAGATAACTTTCTGGTATCATGGGAGGCTTTTTTGTGTGTAACAAGATGTTGATCAGTTTCCCTTGTCTCTACTTACTAGATACTAGTAACACTCCCTTCTGCAGCTGTGATAGCAACGGTGTGTACAGACAGTGCCAAATGTCCCCAGGATGGGTACTGCCCCCAGGTGGAAACCACTGACTCAGACAAAGAGCAATGTGCTCTGGGATAGATATTTTGACACCAGAGACATGGATTTGAGAAGACTAACAGCTGATGTCATGGTGCCCTTCACTCAGTTCTCCCTTCTCAGGGACACTCATTTAGTCCCACCCAAGGGTGGAACAGAAGGCCTCCCCCCTCACGACAAACCCCAGTCAAGGAAGAAGCAGAGGGCATACTCACACCCCTGTCATGCTCCATTTGTGTCACAGTAATGTTCCCAACACGACTTTGTCTTTTAAAAGGAAGTTTAGAAATGTCCATGAAAAATTGGCTGGTAAAATAGACTTATAAAATATCATGTTCTCAAGTACAGCCAGCTTATGCATTATATAGTCTTTTTATTCATGCATTTTCATCGAGCGCTCAGTAATACTCTACATCAGAATGGCAAGCATGAGGCCTAAGTGACACCATCCCCCTTTCTGTACATGTGGTAGACATTGATAATCAGTTCCCTGCACCCCCATCGGAGACATTTCCTTGGAATCCTCAATGCATCACTTTAGGCATATACTCTCAGCCAATTGGAATTACTATGTCAAATGAAATTTATTTGCTGTCCTTATTACACGGTGCCTTTTTGGCTGAGAAGAAGGATTATGCTTCCAAAGAGGGAGTCTTATCATGAGCTATTAGCTTATTTTTCAGTTACTCAGAGAAAAGTACTTGATGGATATGGAGAAATATCTATTCTTAAGGCATTTGGAATTAATATCCCATTTTATAACAATAATTGGGCACCTGGGAATGCGTCTATGTCCTCAGCATCCTACATACACTGCTCTCTTGCAGACTGTTGCTTGTATTGTAGCATCTTTCTCTCCTCCACTGAAAAGAATCACCCCTCCTCCCCGCCTTTAAAGCTCCATGAGGCAGCCAACCCAGTGTGAAACAAAATGCTTTGTATACAATGGGAATCTAGACAATTCCCTTAGCAAAGGACATTCAGAAGCTGTGGGATATTACTGGAACTGTGTCACTTCTCAGCATGGGGCATGGGAGGGAACTTAAAAGAGAAAAGGAACTGGACCATCCAGCACTTCCAAAAGTAGAGTCTGATTTACAAAGGCACCAAGGCCAGGTTCTCTGACAAAGGCATGCATGTTTAAGATTGGAAAATGCTTTCAGATGATACCATGTAACCATCCATTGTAGCATAATGTTTTATGTCTTCTTGGCTTTTTGGGGGAGAAGGGGAATTCCCACAGAATTGTTTGTATAGATTTTGTAATGTGAATAACCTACATGCAAATGCCCACCACTGAAATAGCTTTTAACTAGTCTCCTGTATCCTAAGAAAACAGGTAGAAATAATACTGGAAAGACAGAGCATTGGGTCAGAGGGCATCTGCCTTCTTCTTTGGGACTGCAGGTAATGCTAAATGTCTATACTTTTAGATGGTTTAGTTTCTGTGAGATAGGGACAAATTATTGTCTTATGTTTCCTCTTCTATGAAAGGAATTCCTAACTTGGGAGCCATCTATGCACTTCAGGGACTTACTGAAATTGTATTAAAAATTGTTGGAACAGATTTTTTAAAAATCAGCACAGGAGGTCCCTTTTTGTTTAAATCAGATTTTCAAAAGGCTATGTAACTTATAGAAAATTAGGACCCCACCTTAGAATAATAACTGTCACACTGTTTTGCCATGACCTGATCAGGCAGGGAAAAAAGCATTCTTCCCTCCACCAATTTTAACCGTGTGGTGGAGTTGGGGTGAGGGGGAATGAGGAAGGGCAGAGAACTTAGTAGCAATGAAGAAGGGTACAACTAACTATAGTTGGAGAGAAATATGTGTCCCTCTGATTGAGCAGTAGGAATGTGGTGTTTATTAGAACCATAACTACTCTGTGTCTGAAAGCCCAATTACTGTATTGAGCAATTATCAGCTAAAAATGCAGTTAATGCTGGTGTGTTATCCAAAATACCCATGTAAATCATAAGTGTCATAAAACATTGAACTGAAATGCCACTCAACTCAGCAACTTTGATGATGACCTGAAATCAGAAAGTTCTTCCTCGAAATTATAAGAATTACAGCCCTGTGGATGGGTGTTTGCACGAGAAGATTTGCAATATTTCTGTGAAGTTCTTGATAGCTAGACTTCTTAGTACAAGGTTGAATTACAGTCCCCAGTAAAGTCTGGTAATAACCTATGCTTATTTTTCAATACTACTGAGTAGAATACTACCATTGGTTATTCACTGGCCATTTGTTAAAAAGTGAATTTGCAGAATGCATTTCAGTGATGCATAGTACTAATGAGAAAACTTGCATTTGGGCTTCAGTCAGTGTCCCATCGTGAAAGCTCTCTGGGTCTATGTGCCTAGGCATCATGAATACTGCTCTAGGAGGTTATTAGGGGGGATGGGCATGGTGGCTCTCCCATAGGTCTCCATTCTACCGATATCCCCATTTTTATTAGGGTGACTCTAAAATGCATATTTATAAACTTTTTACTGTATAAATTATCAATAGGCTACATACATGGTATACACACATACATCTAATTGTGAATGTGTTGGACTCACAAGTATACATACCTGCATTTATGTATATGGTCATTGTGTATGTCAATAACCCTATCTGTCCCAATTCTAAAATATCACTATTAAATGAAATTTAAAGGTCTTTCAAACTCTTTTCATGGGCCAACCTATTTTGAGAGAGGTCCATTTTGGGCACTATGTGCATATTAATTAGGCTTGTAGGAGGAACTTTTGTGATCCACTATTTTATTGAGCAAAATAAATTCATTTAAATGAAACCCATTTGATTTGCTTTATAGCTTTGATTTTTAAAAGATTTTATTTATTTTTAGAGAGAAGGGAAGGGAGGGAGAAGGAGAGAGAAAGAAACATCCATGTGTGAGAGAAACATCGACTGAGTGGTTGCTTTCTGCATGCGCCCCAACTGGGACAGAACCTACAACTCAGGAATTGAACCAATGACCTTTTACTTGTGGGATGATGCCCAACCAACTGAGTCAAACCAGTCAGGGCTGTAGCTTTAATTTTTGATTTGGATGAATTCTGCAGAAAAACTAAGCAGAATTATTTATCACTTGGGTTGGATTTTTGGTTAGCCTCTGTATTTGAAGTCACACCCAACAATCTCCATAGATTAGAATGGCTATGATTTTCAGTATGCATGCATGGACTCTGCTGGACCCTTGCCAAGTAATATCTTTAATAATCTGTGCATCAATTACTATTTGTAGACAGGAATATAGTATCACACACTAACCAGTGTTTCTACACTCTTCATGCATCCTGGTTTGCAAAAAAAGTGGGGGGAAAAAAGCTGAATCCTGCAGAAAGTTTCCACTTCCCAGACCAAGCTGTGTGCATAGCAGGGAGAAGAGAGCAGATGGCCAGTGGGTTGAATCAGCAGAGAACCAGCTGGGATGCATGAGAGGGCATTTCCTCCTTCACATCCCTGGGAGCCCAGTCGGGGTTAATCCTGGAGCTCTGAGCAGGACAAGAAGTGTCAATGTCAAGACCTCTGTCTGGCTCACAGGACCCTTGGACAAATAGGAGTTGGATTGGAAGCTGGCAGAAGATCTGAGGATAAGCTCTTAGTTTCCTACTTGCTTAACAAACAAACAACAAACAAAAACATGCCAGGGAGACAGAAGGTTGGAGGGTAAAATGCTGATGAACAGGGAATAACCATATTTCCCTGCGTTAGCACCAGCTTGGAGACTAAAGTTCTGTGATGAGGGCACATAATTTGGGTAGTTTAGATCCCAAAGGAAGGCCTTTTTTCCATTTAAAATGAAATCTTTCTTTGCCACTGAATAATTATGTATTTCTTAGACTGCTATCTTCTGCGACCATGATTCCTAACCCCAAGTTTGATAATGGGCATGTTCAGTTATTTTGAGGAAAATTACACACTTTTTAAATTCTCTCATCTCTAATTATTTAAAAGTGTTTTTACAACTCTTCCTTTTTTTTTTTTTTTTTTTTGATTGTTAACGTATTAGTTATCTGTTGCTGCATAACAGACGCACCCAAAATTTAGCAGCTTGAAACAACATTCACATCCAATCTCAGACGGGTTCTTGCCGGGTGGCTCTGACTCAGGGCCTCTCATGAGGTTTCAGCCAGGGCATTGTCAGGGTTGGCCGTTATCTGAAGGCTCAGCTGGGCTGCAGAATCTGCTTCCGAGCTCAGTCCTGTGTTTGTTAGCCGGCTTTAGTTCCCGGCCTGTGGGACAGAGGCTTCAGGGTTTTGGCACATGTATCTCTCTGTAGAGTCGCTTACAACATGGCAGCCTTCTTCCCTGAAAGCAAGAGATGAGTGAGAGAGAGAAGGAGTGAATTGTTTTTGGTACAATTTCCCCTATTATTAATATTCCCTCAGTGTGGTACATTTGCTACAATTGAAAACACATTTTTATGAACTGAAGTCCATAGGTTACATTAAAATTCATTCTTTTTCTGCACAATTATATATATATATTTTCTTATTTTCAAGTTGTAGTAAGGTATACATAACATAAAATGTACCTTCTTAACCATTTTGGGTTTTATAGTTCAGCAATGTTAAGTACATCCATATCGTGCTACCATCACCACCATCTATATCCACAGCTTTTTTCATCTTGCGAAACTGAAATCTATTAAACAATGACTTCCTGTTTTCTCCCAGCTCATCTGTCTCTATAAACTTGACTATTTGAAGCACCTCATATAAGTGGAATCATGTAATATTTGTCTTTCTGTGACTGGCTTATTTCACCTAGCATAGTGTCCTCAAGTTTCTTCCATGTTGTAGCATATATCAGCTTTCTTTTATATTTTTAAGGCTGGAAAATATTGCGTTGTATGTACATATCACACTAATCCATTTATCTATTGATGGACACTTGAGTTGCTTCTATGTTTTAGCTATTGTGACAATTCCATTGATACTGATAAATACCCCGTTATGGTATCATACAGAATAATTTTACTGCCATAAAAATCCTCCGTGCTCCATCTCCCCCATGCCCCAGCAAATCACTGGCCACAGAAAACCACTAATATCTTTATTGCTTTGCCTTTTCCAGAACATTCCATAGTTGGCAGCGTACAGTATGCAGTCCCTATCAGATGCACACAGCCTTATTTCTGACTTATTCTTTTGTTAGAAATGAGTCCAGCCCACACTCAAGGCAAGGGTAGTTAAACTTCACTGCTTAAAGTGGGGAATATCGCAGAATATGTGGATGTGTTTCATGCCTCCACAGTTAAGCAGATGAGACTGGAAGTGCCAGCATTTATTAAGCATCTGCTGTTGTGTTGAGCACCATCTTAGTGTTTTATGAGCATGATCCATTAACCCTTACACTAATTTATGCATGTGATCCATTCACCCAGACACTAATGCCATGTGGTTGCTGTCCTATTCCTCATCTCCATCTTTTAGGTGATAGCTGTGGCTCTCCCAGGTCTTATACCTCATAAGTGGCAAAGCCAGGACTCTTTTTTATTTTCCAGACAGGACTTAAATTCAGGTTTATGTTTTAAAATTATATCATGCTGCTTTCCCTTTGTCTAGGGGAAATCTAGATCTAAAGCTTAGGTTTGGGCAGAAAACATAGCCCCTAAAAATGTTAGCCGATTCCAGACATCTTCCAGTTGCCTCTCCAAAGGCATTCTTTTTATACATATTTTTACTGTTTTAGTTTTCTACTGCTGCTATAACAAATAACTACAAATTTAGTGGCTTAAAACAACACAGTTGTTACTCCAAAGTTCCATAGTTCAGAGGTCTAACACAGGTCTCACTGGGTTATCAGGGTGTTGGCAGTCTCTGTGACTTCAGGAGGTTCTAGGGGAGAATCCCTCCCCTTGCTTTCTCCAGACTCCAAAGGCCAACCATATAGTTTGACTTGTGGCGCCTTCCTTCATCTTCAAGGCCAGCGACATTGCATCTGATTCTCTTCTGCTCACTCTTCCATCTTTAAGGACTCTCACAATGACATGGGGTCCACCCAGATAGTTCAGAACATTCTTTCTATCTTGAGGTCAGCTGATTAGCAACCTTAATTCAACCTGCAAACTTTATTCACTTAACTCACAAGTTTGATTTGCAGGTATTCACAGACTGCTGAGATTAGGAAGTGAACACCTTTGGAGGGGACATTATTCTGCCTTTTGTGTCCTTCTGCTCTTTTTTCAGGAAGCTGTTAAGTAAGAACTTCAGTCATGGTTCCTTTGCCCTTGGATCTTCATTTGAGTTCTGCTAATGAAGAGTTTTGGTGGGAGGTTGGAGGGAGGAAGTTGAATGAGGTCAAGGCATCTAGTGACCTGGTGCCTTCCCTGAGTGGCCTAGAGGGTCCTTCCATATAGCTCATTGCCCATCCTCACTAAGCAGCCCCTTTCCTTCTGGGAACCTGTAACTATTCCCCTCACCCCCTCTTGCCTGGAGGTGGTAACAGCCATGCTGCTCCTAATTTGGGTTCCTTCACATCCTGTTCAGTTTTCTTACACTCTGCCCACACCTTTGGAAATAGTACCTCTATAAATTAAATCTCCTTAAGTAATCTCAGTTTGAGTATGCCATCTGTTTCCTAAGGAGAACTTGACTGACACAGTGACTAAGGATATTCATATTTAAAGTAAAAAATAAAAGTGTGTGTCTTAAATTAGGGCAAGCTGAATCTTTCAAAGCACGATATTTAACCCCTTGGCAGAGATACTGACATGGGGCCAGAATCCTGGGCTGGCATGGTTGCTTTCTGAAACCAAGTTAAATTTCCATGTGGAGACAATCCTCTTCAACTACTTAACCAGGAACTTCCTCACAATGCTGAGTGTCTGGCTTTGAGTCTGTCCTGGTGCCTGTATTACCACAGGTGATGAGTTTGAGAATTCCCCCGAAGAGTGGTAGGTTATTGTCCTTGTTGTAGAAGGCCTGATTCAAATTTAAAAGAAAAAAAAAAAAAGGCATTTTTGAAAAAAAATTAAACAATTCCACAGGTGAGCTAAAGAACTAATTACAGATAGCAGTTTCAAAACATTGGCATTTCACAGGTAAACAGCATCTGGTGTGAAGTTACGGATAATATTTGAAGATGTTCTTGTACTTTAGGTGGTTTTTTTTTCTTTTTTGATTGTGGAGGAAATGTTATAAAATGTCTTTCGGTGTGTCTTGTCATGAGAACCATGAAGCACCTACCAAGACCCTTCCTCGGTGTGAGCCTTGAAGCCTAAGTTGCTTTTTCCTTCCGGGCATATAGCTAAAATACTGTACTTAAAAAAAATTGTTAAGAAGGTAAATCTCATAGTGTTCTTACCACAGTACAAATTAAATGAATCATACCAAAATTTTAAAAAGGAAAGCAAAAGACTTATTAACCTTTAGAAATACAAACTGAAATATTTATGAAACAGTGATATGATGTCTGGCATTTGCTTCAAAGTAACATGAGACTGGGGAGGGTTGGGTCAAGGGCATTGATAAAACAAGTTCAGCCACCCTTTGATAGTTACTGGATATGAGTGCTGGCTATAGGGTGGTTCTTTCTGCTGGTCGTTCCACTTTTGTGTATGATTAAAGTTTTATATAATAAAAAGTTCCTCAAAACCAGAGAAGAGGATGTAAGATAATGTTGATCAAAATGACGATCAACTCTCCAACAGCCTGGCATTCTTCATCCCAGATCCAGCCCCCATCTAAGTGATGCTATAGAACTGAATGTCTACAAATGATGGAAGCCCACGATGGTCAAGAAAACCATTTACACCTACCCCCTTATGAAACCATCAGAGCCTGTGTCATAGGAGAGATAATGCAATGCCTTTAAAGTGCGTGCATCATCAGTAGGGAAGAATGAAAACTGCATCTACCTCTCATAGGTATTAATACCTAAAAGCTGTTGCAACTACCCTTCTCAGCTTTGGAAAGGTCGCTGGTATGTAATGAATGATAAGGGTCACTGAAGGTCACCATGTATTAAAAGTGAGCTGAATTTTAGGAGTTTACTGCAAATAAAATTTCCTGCAGGGAATTTATTAAGCCCAAGCAAGGTTACAGGGTTATTTGTGGTGTTTTAATGCTACCTTTATTAATAATAACCTTTCCAGTGTGCGTCATTTGAAAAGGCACATACTTTAATCCAGATATGTGTGTCCAGTATTATTACTGGGATCATTAAATAATGAAATTTCAGTGGCAGAATAGAAGAAATAACGATTTGGTAGGTTACTGGTATCTGGCCAAGTTGAGCCATTCTTAAAGGGAAGTAAGCCTCAGAGGGCAGAGAGAAATCAGAGGCATGAATCATTGGAAAGAAATCTGAGATATCTAGAAAAAAATTACTATAAACTAGACCATATACTTACATTGCTGTCTCCAAAAGATCAGTGAGCTTCACATGGTACAGAATACTCTAGATTCAGGAGAGGAAAATAAGGCCCTCTCCACCTGCCCTTATGGAGCACGTTAAAGCATGCATGATAGAGGCAGAGGTCAGAGTTCAGATCTCATTTCAGTCACGTTTAGCTGCCTGACCTTGGCCAATAGGCTTTTCTGAGCCAACTTCCTCGTATGTAAAATGAAAATAATAACATATACCTGTCCTGGGGAGCTGTTGTAAAATTAAACCAGATTCTCTATGACAGTTGGATGGTAAAATTTCTGTCACATATTAACATAACATAAATGGCTATACTTATTTTAAAACCATTTTTAAAATCTTTCAAAGACCTTGGTCTTTTTTTCTGCATAGCATTTTCTTTTCTCTCCTATTAAGTGAGTGTTTCTTTTTATTTTGTAACAAATGGGGCTCTGAAGTGTAACTGTCTGAGTTCCAATCCCAGACTCCATTTTTTTTTTTCCTGGATGGGAAACCCAAGTTTACTCCCCACTTCTGTGGTTTTTGTGAAGTTAAATGAGATAGTGGATGCCAAACCCTTAAAGTCTGAAAGTAGCAAATACTCAATACATGAATACTAATTAAGTACCTCCTACCCTTATACGACTCTCTATAAAGTGATTTCATTCACTCAAAACCATTTCATTTAGGGAATTAAATAATCTCATCTATGAGGAAGGCATCCCTTACCCTAACTTCTTTTTCTCTCTCTGCATTTTCATGTGTTGCCTGCTGGTCCTGCTCTCAGTGCAAATGGAAGACAGCCAGACTTTGCCTGCCCATCACCAAAAATCCTGGAGTTTTCTAAAGCTTTGGTCATGTGGCATCTGGCCTCTTTCCTCAGGAACACAATTCAAAGGGATGAGCTTTTCAGAAAAATTTCATCTTTCATCCTCTGCCAAGAACAACCACAGGCAAAGGCTATATCTAAAAGCCAAATCACATCCTCAGGCGTGGTGTCATGACAATGAATCACTGGGGAAGGGGGCGTCCGTCAATCTAATTCTGAATATGTGTGTGGGGTTGGTTCAAATAAGTGGGCTGGTACAAGGAAACACACACACACTGACATTATCACTTGTTTGTAAAGAACATTAGAATGTCAGGTGCTGGTTTAATTTGTTTTGTAGTCAATTTTCCTGCCCCTCAAGGCTCATTAGCCAAGTAATCATTCCATATGATAATATGTCCTCTGCGTTTCCTCCTTGAGTGCAAGAATACATCTTCAGCTCCATTTCTGGCAGCGGGAGTCCTTCCTCAGCAACCTTGCCTGGCTTTGCTGAACGGACGCCAATACTGCACAAGTGTTTCCCTTCCCAACATCCATTAACTCCGTTTACCATATACTTAGACATCTGGTCAAGGAACCAACAAGCTTATTTTTCACATTCTCCACAATGATCCAACATAGTGTCTGTTTCCTCACAATTTGTCCCTCTGAGAAAGACATCTAGATAAAGCCAACATCATTTCAAATTGCATTGACTCTGGCCAGATGTTCCATATCTAGGAAGTAATGTTTACTGAATGTTTAGATACCAGTTATTATCAAAATAGCTGCAAAGGCTACCTTGAAGCTAAGGTCTAGGAATCCAGGCCAAGATGAGTTTCAAGGATACAAAATTTTCCTTCCTAACTTTGGGCCACTCTTTCTACAGAACTGTGATATTTCCTTGCCATTAAGTCTACATTGGCATCTAGCTATAGTTTCTGTCCTTGAAAATTCATTCAATAAGATGACTTTCATATGATGATGTATTGTTAGCTACCCCCGACACACACACAAATTCTATCTTTACACTTGACTTCTTCTCTGAGCTCTAGACTTGGGTGTAAGCTCTGTTCTTGAATCTACACTTGAGAGTTTCATAGGCATCTCAACGTTGTCTGGAGGGGGGCCCTTCAGTGTGACACGCCCTACAGACTAGTTCTTCTAGTAGCCTTTTCCATCTGAGTAAGTCCCTGCCGTGTACCCACTGGCTAGAAGTCACTCTTGCTTCCTTCCTTCCCACCATCCCTCTGTCTGTCAGTGTTACTACCCAACTGTATCCATCCCTACCACCATTTCTAGGACAGGTCACTGCCATCACTCACTGTGGTTGTTCTGAGTCTACTCATTGGTTTCTCTGTGTTTACTTTTTTTTTTTTTACTTCATGTCTTTTATTAACCCATATACAATTACTTGTCTTCGGGTTTGTTGAAGCAATAGGTCAGACAACATTTGCCACAATAATGTACCCCGCCCCATCTGTGTTTACTTTTGATAGCCTCTCCTCAAATACATCTGCCACATAGCAACCAAAGTGATCATTTTCTTATAAATCAGAATGTTTCTCTTCTTTGCTTAAAACCATCAAATGGTTTGCCTTGGTGCCTAGGGAAAAACTCAAAGTCCTTACCATGGTATATAATCCTGAGCATAATCTTCCCCATCCCTACTTCTCTATATAAGTCATCTTCTCACTCATGTCACCAAGGATATAGTGGAACACCTTCTGCTCCCCAATACATCAATCTCATTTCTACCTCATGGTCTTTGCTTTTGCTCTTCTCTTTTTCTGGAATGATAGCCCCCTGGGCTTTTTCATGCCCCATTCTCATTCTTCACATCCTAGCTAAAGTGTCATATCTTCAGAGAAACTCCCACTGATGACCTCATCTGTGGTAGCAAATTAAACCCCATTCCCACATCCCCCACCGAAGGCAACTCCCTAACACATCATGCTTGCTGTCCTTCGTGATGTGCATTGCCACCTGCATTTCTCTTGTTAGCTCATGTTTACTTGGGAAGCCCTTTCCACTCTCTTTCCTGGAATATACAAGAACAAGAACCTCATTTTTCTTTGTCAGTGATTTATCTCCAGCACCTAAAAGGTGCATAGTGTGCAATAGGTCTCCAATACATAGTCATTGAATGAGTGATGAATGAATGAATTGACGCCTGTAGAGAGGCTTTCTTATTCTCTTGAAGACCCCACTGAGTCTGTACCCTGAAAAATCAAATTAGGTTACAAGCTTCCTGCCTGCAAGAACTCCCTGAGCCTTGATTCCAGTCACCAGTAACCCAAACATGAACATTCAGCCATCCTAAGAAGTCATCAGTAACCACCTTCGAATACTCTACTTCCTTCCTACCCAGAGTGTGTTACACAGATCAGAAGCATCAAATCACTCCAAGCTTCTTAAAACTTCACAATCCCAGGCCCCACCCCAGAATGACTGAGTCAGCACCAGTGCTTTAACAAGATTCTGGGGTGATGTGCCTGCTCATTAAGATTTGAGAAGCCCCACTTTGGTTCCATTGATCTGAACCTTGGATGTTCATTAGAAGCCCCCACCCAGACTAATTAAGTCAGAGTCTCTGGGGCCATGACCTGGGCATTGCTGGTACTTTTTAAAGCTCTCCCAAGTATTCTAATGCAATCAGTAATTAGACTAGGACTCCAAAATTCTATAAACTCTGTGTATGTGTATGCAGAGCAAATTATTCTTCTGAAGTGAAATAATGAATGATGCTCAACATGAGGGAATAATGACAAAACCATAGCTCTGTGCATAACAGCAGATTGCTAGAACTCATTCATCTTGCTTAACTAAAATTTCATACCTGTTGAATAGCTGCACACTTTTCTCCCTCTCCCCCGCCCCTGGCAACCACTGTTCTATTCTCTGTTTCTCTAAGTTTGACTATGTTAGATACTTCACATAAGTGGAATGATGCAATATGTGTCCTTCTCTGTCTGGCTTATTTTGCTGAGTTAGTATAATGTCCTGTAGGTTTTCCATGTTGTCCCATATGGGAGGATTTTCTTTCTCAAGGCTGGATAATATTTCACTGCATCCATATATCTCTTCAAGATCCCAATTACATCCGTTTGGATAGCTACCCAAGAGTGATATTGCTGGATCATATGGTAACTCTATTGTTAATCTTTTGAGGAAACTCCACACATGTTTACCATAGTGCCTGCACCATTTCACATTCCCACCTACCATGTATAAAAGTTCCAATTTCTCAACATTCTTCCCAACAATTATCTTTTGTTTTTTAATAGCTAAGTTTTATATAACACAACTATAATGCCTAGTAATTATTAACAGTGATTCTTTAATATCATCAATTATTAAGTCATTGTTTAAGTATCTGATTTTCTCATAAGTGTCATTTTGTAAAATAGTTTGTTACTTCAAAACAGAATCTAAATCCTATACATTGGGATTGCTTGATATATCTTTAAACAGTTCCTTTTAATCTGCTTTAAGGAGTTTTTAGTCAGTCTGATTCCAACATTTTTGTTTGTTTTCACAATTTTCTTTGTGGTTGCTGTTGTTGAAGAAAATGGATTGGTGTCTATGCAGCATTTACCCTTCTGGTGTTTTTTGGTTGTCTCCCTGTGATACAGTTTCACAAGTTCCTTTGTCCTTTGTATTTCTTTTTAAATTCGTAGATGGGCTCCAGAGTCTCTGTTAGATGCAAGTTCACTTTCTTTGGAAGTTTGCTCTTCTATGACAAGGCCCATAATATCAGAGCATCTGCCTTTTTGTGTTGCTATAACCACTGATGCTCAATGTCTAGATCAGTTAATTCTTTAGGGGTTGCAAAATGGTGATGTTCTAATTTTATCCGTCCTTCTGCATGGATTTACTAGGATAATTCTTTAAAAGAAGTTTTCCAATCTACTTTTAGGATATTCAGAGAAACAACTTGTATAGGAAATATAGGAGAATATTTGATTTTCCCTTTTTGTTTTTTAATTAACAGTTTGGTTGATTTGCATTCTCCAATGGTGATCATGTATTTTTTAATATTATAAACTCAAGGACTGAAGTTAACATCTTCATTGGTGCTTAGATTATTCAATCTTTGACTGAAGGGAGCCTCTTCAAGTTGCCTCATGAGTCCTTTTTAACATGACTGGCTTGTCTTTGGTGATTTTCTTGATACCTGGGATGCCATGGTATTCCATATTCACTATGTGCATGTCCTACCTCAGACCTGGAAAAACCCATTTCACCAATTCTAGTCCCTAAGTAGTTAAGGATAATAATCTGGGTACTAGGGATGTCCCCTGAGTCTTAAAAGGATCTCATCTTTTCTCCAAGTAATCATCTTTTCCTGTTACCTTTATGGACAGCACCTGTGTCCACCCTGGTCCTCAGGCAAGAAACTGCAGCATTTTCTTTTCTTTATCTTTCTCCTTCACAGTGCATGCTTTCCTTTATTTTCCCATTTTTCATGTTAGTGTTCGACCTCTACATTCCCATGTCTGAGCTGACAAGTTGACTCCTCACAAATTATTGACCTCTGGTCTTTTTCTTGTCTAGTCCAGTCCCCATAAAGGCATCCAAATCTATTTTATGAAAAGCAAAACAAAAAGGGGAGGCAACAAAAAACCCAAACTATTCTTGCTATGCCCTTACTCAGAAACCTTCTATGACTCCCTACTGCCTATAGACAACTCCACACTCTAGTCTGGTATTCAAGCTGCTGCAGTTCTTTTTTATTTTTTTCCTAGAATGCCTTTCTTCTTCCTAATCATACCAATCTTTTTTAAAAAAATATTTTATTTATTTATTTTTAGAGAGAGAAGAAGGGAGGGATAAAGAGAGGGAGAGGCACCTCAATGCATGGTTGCCTCTTCTTGCACCCCGCACTGGGGACCCGGCCTGCAGCCCAAGCATGTGCCCTGACTGGGAATCAAACTGGTGATGACCCTATGGTTTGCAGGTTGGCACTCAATCCACTGAGCCACACCAGCTAGGGAAAATCCTGCCAATCTTTATTTATTTTTATTTTTTATTTTTTATAGCTGCAGGTCTTGACACTCCTCTATTTCCAATCCAATAGCCTACCATTGCCTTCCATTTCATTCACTATAGGGATTTCTTCGTAGGTATTATAACTTTATTCATATTATTCCCATTTGATATTGTGCTTCCCTTCATCTACCTCATGCAAGAACATGCAGAAACCTAGGTCAAGTCTTTCTTTAATTGATTCTTTTCTCTGAAGCCTTTCACCGCTCTTTCTGGCTCCCTCTACTTTCCCCCTTTAACACTTCACTTCCTCACCTCTGTGTGCCTTGGTTTCTTAATATGTAAAATGGGATAATAAGATCAATATGGGCATCATGGAGTTCTGGGGGCATTAGATGCGATTGTCCATTTACAGCCCTTGGAAATAGGCTTGGGAACATTGTGAGTGCTTCATATATATTAGTTGATCATACTGTTATTGTTACTATTAGCAGTACTAATGATTGCAGTAATAATAGTTGTTTATGCTTCTGTTATTATTATATATCCCTCAATTTTATCTGGGTCTAGCTTTTTTGTTAAATTGGATGCTTCTCCAGGGAAAGAGCCTTATATTAGCAAATTTTATTTTTTAATCTGAGCCCTCAGTTCTTACTTGCAAATGTTTGTGTCATGGAGGTAGCAGGGATTATACAAGGGCTCATGATGTAATTCCTGCCCCCTGATCTTATATCTTGTTGGAAACAGTTAGCAATGAAATAATGTGTGATACCAAAAGGCATCAATGTTTAGGAAGTACAAAAAGAGTCTGAAAAGCAGGAAGAGGACAGAATGGGTCACAGTCATTCTTTCAGAGGAGAGCATCCCACTGCAAGGTATCGGATAAAGAGGAGCAGGGAGTTTCCTACTAGGAGGAAGAAGAGTAAGAACATTAGTGTAGACTCAAGAGGAGGTTGTAGCCTCAGTGTCTGGATTTAAACAAATATAGAAAAACTTTAGCTGAATATTAGTGACTCAAATAAATAAAACTCAAATGTAAAGAAACATGGTCTTAGGAGGTATGAGCATTAGTCACAGTTTTATCTTTTTGGGGAAAATGATGTATTAAATCAATAGTCACATTCACCACTGTACCCCATGTGAAGTGAAATCAATAAAATGTTTTTCTGCTTATGATCTGTCCCTACACAGAGCAGAGGCCTTCAGGTCCTAGATGGTGTTTTCCAGCACCTCAGTCTGTGCCTTGCTTGCACACTCCAAATGACACCCCTTAGTGACCGCGTGATTGAGGAAACTTACAGATGTGGGTGGAGGAACCTGAAATCTCAGGCTCCTCCCCAACACATCAAATTTATGTTTCATATTTTGGTTGGTACCAATCTGCTTATTAGAAAATACAATATAAAATACTGGGAGAAGGCAGGGAAAATTATGACAATTACATTGTTTTACTATATAATTATCTATTAAATATAGTCCATAGTGTATCATAATATATAACTATACTATATATAAATTATGTGTTTTATAAATATTTGCATTTATATAAATATATGAATGAAAGTATAATATTATTATAATAGTAGCTAGCATGTTTTGAACTCTTATTAAGCACCAGATATTGGTATAAACATATTGCTGTTAACCCTATAAAATCCCCCCAGGATTTGGTTCCCTGACTTTCCCACTTGACAGACAAACTCAGGCTTTTAGAGTTAATGCAACGCATGCCAGGTCAAATGAGGGCTCAGTTGAGGTCTGTCTTGGAATGGTAAACACCATGTTGCATCTTGACCAGCCTTTATATTGGATCTAGCAAGTGGGAACTGGAGGAAAGAATGCTGCTTCTGTTGTTGTTTGTTTAGAACTAGTCAGTGTAATGAAAATTCTTATTCAAGTCTTGCACTCCCATCTGCTATTGAACTTTGTGATATTTCTGAGCATGAAACTCACAGAATTGCCTGTTTCCTCTCCTAAAATTTGTCAATGGACATAACGTTGCTGTTGCCCACTGGGTACTATTTTGTATTTAGCCAGTGGCTACTATTGGCTATTTAAAATTTTTATTGTTCATAAATAGCTACTTGGGTAGCATACAGAATCACGTGTCACAGAAGGCTTTCTTGGGCAGGGGCTCTGTGTGAGGATAATGTTTCCTACAGAATCTTTTCTAGGGCACAGAACTTACCCACAGATCTTTTTTAGTATTTCAGAATGAGTCAAGGCTTTGTGCTATCCAGCTGAATCTTGAAGAAGTATTTACTGTTATTTTTCTCATTTAAAATAGATGATCTGTTAGTCCTGCCTGGTGTAGCTCAGTGGATTGAGCACAGGTCTGCAAACCAAAAGATCACGGTTCAATTCCCAGTCAGGGCACATGCCTGGGTTGCAGGACAGTTCCCAGCTCAGGGACACACAAGAGGCAACCGTACATTGATTAAAAAATAGATGATCTGTCTATTGTACTTCCAGTGCATTTATATAAAGTGACTATTACCTGCTAATTCCCAAGGAAATTAGAATCGAAGAAATCAATTCTTCAAAAGAATTGATCAAGGCGCAGCCCCTCCTCACAGGGGACTTTGAAGCATGGGGGAAGGGGAAGGGAGACCCAGTGGAGAAAAGGAAGTGACTGAGATTCGGAGTGCCAGCTCCAGGAGGAGGGCTCTGCCAGAAAAACTGAATGAGGGAGGGGCACAGTGAGGAGGCCCAGCAAGATAGATACCTGGAATTTTAGTGTGTTACAGAAAACTGGAAAACACAGAAAAGGAACCTGCTGAGAACCATTCATAGTCCCACAACCATTTGTCTAATCTCTAGTTTTTAAAAAATATCTACCTAATTTTGAAAATCCTTCTTGCATATACGTGGTGACAGAATCTATTTTAGTCTTTTGCACTCAATGAAGGTTCTGGGAGCAAAGCAGGCAGCTTGGCTGTGCTAGCCAAATTTAAGTAATGCCAGTGGGCTGCCCGAATGGGTCTGTCAGGCCCTATGTCTTGGTTTTACAGAAGCTCTCCTAGGTATTGTCAGTGTCTATAATCTCTTTTACAGGGCTCCTTACCTAACAGTTTGCCACATTTTGGACAAAGTGAATGTATGGGGTAATGTGATGAAGCAAGTTAGCATGAGATTCACCTACTAAGGTTAGGTGCTGGAATCTGGTAAGCAAAAAGATTTGGAATCTGAATCAGTAATAAAGTACCTGAGTCAGTCTCTCCCCACCTCTTTCTCCCCATCTCCTCCTTCCACTGCTCCTCCTCCTCTTCCTTCTTCTCTTCCCTCTTCAGTGCCTTTTCTCTCTTTTTCCTTCTATTTCTTCTCTTTCTTTATCCTCTCGTCTTCCCTTGACTCCAACTCCCCATCTTCTATCTCTTCTCTTCTTCCCTCTGCCTCTCTTTTCCCCTCCCTCCCCTGTCTCCCTCTACCTTCTCCCTTCTTCTATTTCCTCCCCTTGACCCCCCTCTCCCTTCTTAACCTATTTCTATTTGAATAAATGTTCCTGGCTGAGATCCCATTAAGACACCTCCTACATCCTCCTACATACCAACTCCTGCAGCTATTGCCAGGAGAGGGAGCTGATATGGTTGCTGACCAGATCAATGAAAATGATCCTGTAGAGCCGGTGTTGGCAGGACTAGGTTGTGATAAGTGTTAAGAATGTCCTAAATAAAATGGTCTATGAGGCGTACATTATGAAACCAAATGTTCAGTTACCTTATTGGCTGCTGCTATGATCACCAGCAATAAATATTTGAGATAGTGGTTGACAGAACATCTCCTGAAGAATTAAGTCATTTTTTAGACCCTGCAATTGAGCTGCATTTGGAAAGAACGAAGGCTGAGTCCAGATTAGTCACCAAAGCACTGACATGACAATTGTTTCAGCTCCCATTTTCTGATACCTTTCCTCTAGAGTAAAAAGTAAGTTTGTGTTTATAAATGCCCCAGTGACAAGAATCTTTTTTTCCCTGAAGAAAGAGATCCATGTATAACTGAATTTTCCCAGAGAACACAGGAGAGGGGGAAAAAAGCAATAAATCAAGTGAATTTTTATGATCCCTATAAGCAAAAACATACTTCAGTTATGATGGATTGTGTTAGAGAGTAAATTAGATTGCACAGAGGCTGTGTACTAATGTTGATATTTACGGTGCTTAAATATATTGCCTGCCTCCTCTAAATGCAGCTCATTCATTGGCTTTATGTTATGAAGGAAATATCAGAATAATGAGCTGTTTTTTCTCCCTGTCTTCATAGTTTAATATCATGCAACTGTTTATTAATAAGCTCCAAACCCCAAAGGATTTTTCTAATCCTATTCTAATATCAGACTAAATTTAATAAGATTCATTCTTCTCCCTACTGCATATGCCTCATTCATTCATTTATTCAACTAATATTTATTGAGGGGCTCCTGTGGTGACAGGCAGTGGGCTGGGTGGTGGGGAGTAAAGGGTTGAAGCAAGAAAGGCTTGGTCTCTGCCTGCAAATGGGGACAGATCAAGAGGGAAAAAAAGGAGCAAAGGCCCTGAGCCAAGAATGTGACCAGGCATTTAAGGGCATATATTGTTTCTCTAATTTAATGACTTTGAGATTTAGGGAGAGATCAGAGTTTAGAATATTTGGAAAAGAATGGGCATATCTGGAGTGGAAAGATTGTCTCCTGAGACCATGGAGGGGAAATGTCTTGTAATTTTCTCATTTTTCCAGGGACCCTTGGCATTGTTGAAATTTTATGATGGTTTGCTATGTTCCTTTGAGGCAAACATAACTTTATTCACGTTACCAGGAGTAGGCAATTGAATTCCAGATACAGGACAAGATGTCTTGCTGTTGGTGAGGTCAAAGTCGAGGGGAAATCTTCAGAGAGGATGAAAGCCTGAAGCCTTCACTTCAGACAAAGGCCTGACCCAGGTTTCTCACACTTGAAAGGATGCCATATTTCAAAGGGGAAGTGCCAGAGGAGCTAAAGGCAGGCATGCAGGAAGGCTTGTGAAAGAAGAGATTGTGTTTGAAGTCAAGTTTTTGAGGACTTGATGTGGTTGGGGGTGGAATGGAGAAATGCAAGTGCATGCTTTTTAATCACAGAGATTCTTGGTAAACTTTGTCAGGAATATGAGTGTTTATTTGCTTTCATTAGTCCTCTCTCTTTCTCAGATCTGGATGTGCTAAAGATCCAGCCTTCGCCCACTGCTTACGCCACCTGAGAACCATCTCTTACACTGTGTTGTTGTTTTTGCTGGTTTAGCTCTCTGAAGCTCGATCTTTATGAACTGTTACAATATTTATGACACCATAAAATACTGAGATCAGTCTGTATCCTTGTCTTCTTCCTTCCTTCCTTCCTTCCTTCCTTCCTTCCTTCCTTCCTTCCTTCCCTCCCTCCCTCCCTCCCCCCTTGCTCCTATCTTTTCTTCCTTTTATCCTGAACGTTGATATTAAGGGCAACAGCACAATTTTGCTTAATTACTCCACCTCTGCATTCTTATCAGTGAACCTGGAATAACTCTTTCAAACTACAGCTGGGAAACCAAGAAAAGCAATGACTTTAGTAAGTGAATGTCACATCTTTGCAAAAGCAAACACAGCGTGCACTACTAATTATTATGCTGCTCTGTGTTTTTATACTGTTTCTATATAAGTCATAATTTGCACACATGGGGTCAGGATTTGGCATACGGGAGGGTGGAAGAGGTGAATAAATCATCTGGACTTAGAGTGAAGGCTCTAATTTTCCCCTGGACTCAAGATGCCTGTGGGAAATCAAGGTGGCTCTAAAGGAGGACCCAAAGCAAAAGGAGATGAGTAATCCTGATTCCTAAAAGAGAATCCTCGCTAAACAGTGGCAGCTGTAAAAATGAATTAGATCTTGAGGCACTGAAAAAGGATGTATGGCGTTTTAGCTGCTGCTTGTCCAGTGGACTGGGATGGAATGATTTCTATAGAGAAGGCCTGATTCAAATCTCTTTTATATTATTTGATTCTCTTCAGTGCTTTCTTTACTCTGAACTATTTTGTATTTTTAAGAGAAAATGATTGCTTTAAAAGAGAAATATTCCAAATTCGTCTTTGCTTGTAGTGGGGAGAGCTGGTGTTTAAACTGATACTCTGCATAAGTAGATATATTTTTGACATGTGAAGTTATTCCAACTGAGCATCTCTTAGTTTTATGTATTATGTTTCTTCTTTCTTCTCTCCACTTTGTTTTACTTTTTAGAAGCTGAAACAGGGCCTTCGCCATCTGTTTATCTAATTCAGCCAAATTCACCATTCAGATAATGTACATTTCACAACTTAAGCCCACTTAGAGATCACTTTTCACCACTTAAAGAGCATTTAGCCATGATTCCAGGAATAGAAAGTGTATCCTGAGATCCATAATGATTTGATGGGAGAATAAAGAATCATTTGTTATTCAGCAAGTATAAAATCATAACAACTTCACCCTGTGTTTACAGATGAAGGGCATTCTGGCTCTGGAAAGGAGGATACTCCAAATTTCTGACATAAATGATTGGATGCTGTACTTCCCTACTCTATTTGTTGTCTTGGAAACAAATATAGTACACAGTGTTTGAAGAAATAGATAGTTGGCACCACTTGAACCTAAAATTAAGATCAGGGTTTTTTATATATAACAAGAATGGTAAACATCTTGCTTACTAATTGGGAGTGTAGGCAAGGTGTGTGTGTGTGGGGGGGGGCGCGGATTTTTCCTTTTCTTCCCTTCTAGGTTTTTTGGCTTGCTTAATAATTAAATCAATATAAGGCAGGTTAATAGGAGAAACATAAATTTAATTTCATATGTATGAGAGCTCATGAAGTGACCAAAGCAGGTAGCTTTTACACTTTCTAGACAAAGAAACAATAACTTTGTGAAGAACTGACAAGACAAAGGTGGTTGGGTTTTGGGTAGTAAATTGGTGAACAAGTAACAAGACTTGTTTACACAGACTTCCTGGCCCTGAATTCTCTGTCTCTGGTGATAAGGAAGTCTTTCTCTTTCCTGGCCCAGGGAGGGCACCTTTCACATGGGATTTTTATTTTCTGTTTTCAGGGGGACAAAGGAGGGTCAGAATGTCCTTCCTATAGCTGTTTTTTTTTAAGTAACTTTAATTCAAAATAACCAAAATGCTAAAGTGGGATATTTTTGATGGCCTATTTTGATCCCCATCAGGAGAATAAGCTTGTTGCTAGTATGTATTGAATTTGGCTCTCAAATTCTCTTCTTAGTCACAATTTGGCAAAGAAGATGTGTACCATTTCTTTATCTGTAGAATGGTGATGATTACAGCAGATACCTCATAGTATTAAAGTGAGAATTAAATAGATGTAAAATACTTAGAACAATGACTAGCACATAGTGCATGTTCTATTAGTGTTACCTGTTATTTTGGTTATTGTTATACAGTTGGGTGGAGCTCGCACAATAACCTTATAAGAACTGTTCTCCTTATAATGATTTAGCTTGACCTTTTGCAAAACATCTCTTCAAATTCAATTTCTAAGTTAGCAGTTCAGTGTACTTGGATGATTGTTTCATGCTTTGCTTATGGGATTGTAAACATAAATCCTCCACATGGTTTTGTTGCTGGCACTGTAGATGCAGCAGCAGTGTTACCTATCATTTGGCTGTGAGTAACATAAAACCACTCTATTATCTAAAGACAAGAAAATATCTTGGAAAGATTCAGAGCTATTTTCCAGGAACTAAGGGCACAGAGGCCAATCAGAGAACACAAGGAGAGACAGCTCAGTCAGTTACTCGTGAAGAACTGGAAACCGAAAGAAAAGTTAGGAGTTGGGTTATCCTGGGATCTATATTTCCATCTTCTAGCTGCAGATTTTTTTCCCTGTATGTAACACATGGACAAGCAAGACCACCTTGAACCTTATCCTGGCCTGCCCACAGACTGATAACAGTCAGTATATTCGTTTAAAGTTACTGAAGCTAGAAGCTTGTTGGCCTCTTTTCAAAAATCACCTGTAGTACCTCACTACTAGAGCAATGGGGTCACAGTGCCTAACATACTTGGGAAAAGATATAGTAGTAGGTTCTACTACAGGAGCTTTTAGAAAAGCAGGGATCCACTATTACTAATTTATAGGTTAAAAAACTGGTATGCCAAATTATTAAACTTACTTTCCCAAATGATTCTACTATATTGAGCTTGTTCTTCATAATGTCAGATGACAGAAGTAGAGCTAACAGTGTAAGGGGCAAGGGGTCATGTTTCAATTCTCAAGGAAGAAATTTCTTGTTTTCTTTCTTTATTTTTTAATGTATTTTTATTTTTTATTTTTTCTCTCTTTTTCTTTATTGTTGTTCAAGTACAGTTGTTTCCATTTTCCCCCCACCAGTCCTCTCCACTCCAGCCATCCTCACCTCCCACCCTCTATCCTACCCCTCTTCAGCTTTGTCCATGTGTCCTTTATACACATTCAAGGAAGGAATTTCGTAAAATTTATAATTTATATATGTGTAAATATATATAATGGATTGATCTCCTTCTCTATGAAGATAGATACTATATACCCATGTTTATATATCTATATCTAAAGTGATATACCTCTAAAGCTATCTATCTCTCCAGGTACTGAATTTATTTTTAGGAGTTGTTTCTTGTAATTGTGGGATCTGGCAAGTCTGAAATTTGTAGGGCAGATTGTTAGGCTAGAAACTCAGACAGGATTCCTATGTTATAGTCTTGGAGGAGAATTCCTTCTCCAGAAAACCTCACTTTACTCTTGAGGCCTTCAATTCATTGGATAAAGTCCACCACATTATAGAGGGTAATCTCTATTTACAGTAAACTGATTGTACGTATTAATCACATCTACAAAATATTGTCACAGCTAGGCACCATAGCCTAGCCAAGCTGATGCACAAAGCTCGCCGTCATATTATTCTGCACCATCTTAATGAATCTAATCTATTTGGAGAAACCAGAGGGCAAGAAAACACCTGAGCAGAAGCTGCTATTCACCACCTGCAATGTCAACTTGCTGAGAGGTTGAATTTCAGCTGAGTCTTCCATGCCAGGCTGTCTCACATATAGTGAAGGCAACAAGAGCATACACAAATCAGTGTGGATTCATAACATTTAATCTAGGATTTCTAGTCTGTAGTATATCAGGAAGAAAACTGACAGGCATATCACTTGTCCACGTACTGTCACACACACAGATACACATACACCCTACATTTTTATTATTTTTTACCCAATATCTTCCTCCCTGATCACATTTTCTAACAACTACCATTCAAACTCCACCATAATTCCTCCCCACACTGAGGCTCTCAGGATTACCTTCTCCTCTACTATTGATATCATAATTTATTTTATTTTCAAATGTTACATGCATTACAATGCCATCAGCCTGAGGTGAGGGGTCCTGTCGCCAGGGCAACCAGAAATCCGGCAGGTGCATTCCTTCCTTAGCAGATGTCTCCTTCCCTCTTGGGTGGATTACACACTGTATCTATGTTTATGTCCCTGTATGTGGTCACTGGGACATAGACACTTGACAGCTTCTTCATCCTTAACTTGTCTGTCTTTATATAGCTTACTGGCCAAGACCTGATCTTCAGAATCCACTAATTTATTACCTTTCATTTCCGCAAACAGAACACATATTTCCAAGCATATTTAAACATACTATTATACCACTACAAACACTCTAGCCTCTAACTCTCTAACGTTTTATTTCTGTACTACACATGCTAATGCATTTCCCTCCAGTACAATACCTTTCCTTTCTGATCAATACTGCTGATTAATAATGAGCTCATCACCACTGAAGGTATCCAGTTACATGATTATCTCTATGGCTAGGATACTGTAAAGGCTATTCTTGCATTGTGAAGGAAGTTAGGATAGATGGCCTATAAATTCTTCAAAAATTTTAAGCTGTATGTTTATTTAATATCTATAACTTTCCCCATGAACATACTTTTAGACATAGTAGATCTGTATAACCCAAGACACCTGGAGCATTCCACATGCAAGCATCAGTATAGCATATCTACATGTAGTTTTTTCATACCTGTCTCCTTACCTCCACAGAATGACTCAGAATTTGTGAAAAACTTCATTAAACTTACTTTTGGTTGTGTACTTGATGTGGAGCTCTAAGTAAACAATCTAATAAGGAAATCCATCCCTATATTTTCTACTCAGTCAGATAGAATACACACAATTTTCAGTAGGCCCTGTGCATATGTATCAGAATAATTCATGCCTGGATTTTACCCTTGATCAGTCATTTTCAAACTTAACATTGTATTTGAATTACACATGCACCCCGCCCCCCCACCCCACACACACACACATGGACATCCCTGAGCCCAAGAGATGGCGAATCTAAGTCAATGGGTCTGGAGTAAAGCCCAATGTCTGTAATTAAAAATATTTTTTAAAACACCCAGCCCATGCAATTCTTATGCCCAGATATGTTCTCATTGTGGGGGATATGGTTTTAATGTTGCTACATGTACTTCTTAACTTGGGTCTTCTGTTCTCCATGCTGACTTTCACTGTGGCCATAAACTGTTCCCAAACCTCTAATGCATCCATCTTGTTTCACCCTCTCCCTTGTCTGCTTCATTCTTAATTACATCAGCATGTCCTTGACCTGCTCAGAAATTAGCAGCTACAGGAGCAAATGCTCATCATTCAAAAGGGCTTTCATGAACTTCTAAGCCTTCATCTTTCTTCATCTTTGGGAGATGATATAATGTGGCTCTAAGACCTGGCTTTGAATTCTGGCTTCTCCTCTGAAGACCTACTAAGTTCCAGGTACTGTCATCTCATGTCATACTTATTAGATGGATGTCCCTATTTTGCAGATGAGAAAACTGAGGCTGAGTTAGTTGAAGTAATTTACTTGATGACTTAAGTAAATAATACTTAGGGTCTAGATTTTAGCTCAGGGCTGTCTCCACAATCTAGGGCTTCTCTGGTATGAATGCTGCCTTCCAATTTCTACAAGAAGGATTTCTGAGTAATTTGAAAGTGTGCTAGAAATGAGATATATTTCTCTTTTTCCACTTTAATATTAAGAAATACAATCTAGACATGTTAGTTGAGAGGGTGAGTGCAAAGCACTAATTAAAAACATTCCAATTTGTTTTTATATTAAATCATTTTTATTGTTATTTAAGACTGCAGAACAACCAGCTATTGTTGAAAATGTAGACATCAAGAGGGGAAAAAAGCATCTGTTCAAGTACAAAGCTGCTAAATTAGATGCTACTGGGAAATAGGACCACACACATGAGGGTTATTCAGTATTTTTTTGGTATTGTCAGTACGCGGTTGAGGAACTGATGACATTTTAATATGCTATTCTAAAAATGTAAATAGAACATCTGATTTTAGACAGCAGGAACTCATTGTGGCAGAATTTAGATTCTCAGGATAGCCGACTGGAAAGGGAAGGTAAGTTTCCAGAAATAGATGAGTATTTGGCCAGAAATGTCCATGGGTGCACTGAGCCAAGCATTGGCCTTTGCCCAGGTGCCCACCGTGATGTCAAGGATACAAGCTGAAGCTGGCCATATGGTTCTTGGAGTCTCTCTGCTCATTCTGCCCTCCACTCCAACTTGGGCTTTTTTTTATCAGCAGAAGAAGGTAATTGCTTTAGACTTAACAAGCTGAGCTTGACCCTTGACTCACCATCATGCTGCATTATGAAATGAAGCATCAGCCGTGGTCTGCTGGTGGAGGGGAAGACAGAGAAAAGGGGAGGGAAGAGGGTGGTGCTTGAGCTATCAACATGGCACAGTTTAAATGTCAGGCTCTGCAATTTACAAGTGATCTGAGATTCATGGGACATGCAAGGGAAAAGTCATTCTCTCCCCACCCTCCTCATGTTATAAAATTGAGCATGTCATAAATTACGTGCATTGCTAAGTTCATGGTGCTTCTGTAGGAAGACATTAAAAATAGAACCCCTTACATCTTTGATTGTAGCCTAGAGAGCAGCCAGACCAAAAAATGTACACACAGACATTAAGCTGTCTTTCAATCTCGCTTTTTCATTTGGGGGCCTCTGATCTTTAGGGGCAAACACTTTTTCACAGACAACCTGTATCTGATACAGCTTTGTTTTGTTAGCAGCAAGAGTGAATAGAGGTGAAAAACTGAAAAGACAAGTGAATGCCTGGATTGGAATTCAAAGTTCCACTGAAAATAAAACAGAAACATATTATTAATAGTACTAGTATTACCTGTGTGATGGGGATATTTCACAGCCTAATATTAAGTACAATGTCTGAGCTTGTTTGAGGAAATACATTGGGTGAGACATACTTTCTGTTTCATCAGAAAAAAGTCTTGCTTTTCCCTGAATTTACAGCTCCAGTCTTTCTAGAGAAATCTTTCTCCATTGAAAGGATTGTCTACAAGGGATGGGCTGCTCAGGGCAAAATCCACTAAAACCAATTGAAGGAAGAGCTGTTATTTGCTTAGGAAGGAAAAATAAATAAATAAAAAGCTATTACCTAGAGCAAAATGACTGCTTCAGAATTAAGAAATTGACAGTTAATGTTTAATTATACCAGCCCACTGAAAATGTAAATCCAAAGCTTTCAAGACGCTTAGCACAAACATATGTGCATTTAATATTCTATCAATTGGGGAAAATTCATGATTGGAAGTGTCAATAACTTGAACAGTATCCCTCTAACCTTTTGGTGAATAGGTCTATTGTATTCATTTGATGGAGAAAACAGAGTCTATCAATAGTGCCAAGATTTCTTCAATTTTCTTGTATTCCCATAGTTTGCTGTAATTACTTGCAATCATTCTGATTTTAGGCTAATCACAACTTTTCTTTTTTCATTAATCATTTCATTGAAGAAACAATGTTCTATGTGGATGTGAGACTGTTGTTCTTACAGGCTGGCTCTTCCTTTGGGTCTGTTTATCTGCCTCAGGAGTGGTCTGCCACAACCTTGCCCGCAGGTGAGGAATGTGCTGTGTCAGCAGCCCTGCAGCCTTCCGGTCTCCAGAAGGGATAGAAATCATTCCTTGTCTTGCTTTTTCCCCTTATCTCCAGTCACAATCCCTGCCACAAAGTACGCACCCATGGAACATATTTATCAAGAAAGAAGGAAGGAAAGAGGGAGGGAGAGAAAAATGATTTGACCAACTTGAAGAAACTGGAGGCCTTGATGTGCCATTTGATGCCATCTCTTATAAGAAAGAAACACAATTGTTCTGGCAATCTTTGTTCATGAAGAATTTCTGAATCTTCTCTATGGTGAATTTCAAGGTCATATAAATCCTTCTGGAACTTGGTTATTTTAAGAATTTCTAGAAAATTTCAATGCAATAAGACTGGTTATAATTTGATGTTAAGTAATATAAGTAAATCTACATCATAATTCAAATTCAGTGGAAGGGAGTGAAAAAAATCTTATTGGGTTGTTATAGCAAAACCTCCTTTTGTTAAAAATGTGATATGAGCAGTAGTAATATAAACTTTGCATAATTAAACTTTTTCGAAACAGATCTATATGTGGAAAGAGGTGTTATGATTACTGGGCAATTGTGAGTAAATATTCTACTTCTGTTTCCTTCTATCTACCCAAATACATCAGGAAAATGATTTTGAAAAAGACAAGGCATGGGAGTTAAAAGTTACAGATGTTATTATTAGGTCTTTGTGTGGAAGACTTAAAAAAATTTCATCAGGTCCATTATTTCATATACTTCTGAGTTCCTGTTTTTGTAAACATAGTTCTATATAGTTTATCAAACTTGGGCACATATAAAGATAAGCATAGCCAAAATTTCATGGTTGTTAGAACATACTCAAACACCCCAATATAATAAAGTTTGATCAGAAGTCACCCTCAGTTTTATAGAGTAACTCTGTTCAGATAAATCAGCATAGAACAATCCAAATCAAAACAAAGAAGCAGCTGGCTTTGGGGAGGCAAATTCATGGAAATTTTTGACCATAAGTTGTAGAACACAATTTTGACTTTTTGTCGGGCATTGTAATTCAGGTCAGTTTGTTTCTGCAACCCAGTTTTCCTTCTAGATAATAAAATTATATGTCTAGTGATAAATTATATTATAATTACAATGCACAATTATAAATTAATACAGGGTAGGGCAAAATTATGTGTACAGTTGTTCATATGGAAAATAATATAATAATTAGTAATACAAGAATAAACTCTGTATTTTGTGTCCTCACAATGGTAAACTATGTGTGCCCCAGCCTGCATGCTTTAATATATTTATATATCATTATGATATATACTATTTATATTTACATATGCATAATTATATGTTTATAGTTATAATTAATATAATTTGTATACTTAATTATAATTTATAGTTCTAAATCTATTAATATATAAATATATATCATATATAAATTTGTACTACCTAGAAGCAAATTGTAATTATCTATATTATATATGTATTTGTATTTATACTAATTTATTTACAAATTTTCATCTGGCAATGGCTTAGAAGTTAACATTTTTCCTTTAATGCTGAGAATAAAGCACAAAATTAACACCTTGTTCCTTTGATTTTGATTACCTAGTATTTTCTATATCTTTTTCATTAAATTGGAAAAGGTCTGCAATTTTTATGAGTGCTGAAGGGAAATGTAACCTTGCCATGTAAGGGGCAGGAAGGAGTTTTTATGAAATCCATTTCACGTAAATAAAAATAAATTAATGCTTCTTCTGATAAATTACCCAGTCGCTTTTTAGTTCAGAATGAAAAATTGATATACTTAGACATCTGTGTTACTGTCATGTGAAAGTAGTGTAGCGTATATATGGATGCTTCTCAGTAACATTTTGTGATTGGCCACAAGTCAGAAGCTATGCGTACATTATGTGTTTACCCATGTTCTTAATTCTCAAAATTAGCATCAGACTACAACTAATCTGAGGGAGAATTGAGTGATAAGTAAGCATTTGTCCCTTCATATTACCTACTGCATTAGATTCTAAGGCTGAGATGAACCACTGAAAACATGTATATTCAAGGAAAATTCATGCTGAGGATCTGATGGAATTCAACACAATATCTGAATATCATAAAAACTGCCTCCCTTTGCTTTTGAACTAGTTCAGTATAATTTAACACACAATTTCAGAATTGAAAACCTGGGAACCTAGTTACTGCTATTTTTGTTGTTGTTTTCTTTCCAAGTGTCTGCTAATAGAAAAAGGAAAAATAAATACTGGTTTCAGCTGCTTAGCCCAACATGTGTTTATCATGTAAGCACTGCTACAGTTCTTACATGTTTGCTTTAAAATATAATACACTTCAGTTTGGGAACTAAAATGATTAAAAACATAAAGTCTAAAAATATGTTAAAAGTTGTTATAATTGAAAAAATATTCAGAGCACATAAGTTTCCTGGGTTCCTAATTTTTCTGTAAACATGTACATGTTTCAGTCTTTTGTATTGCTCATTCTTCTCCATTAATTATTTAAAAATAGCTGGAATGATTTGAAGTACTACCATAAAATATATGCTATTTCTATATCTGTTAGGGCTCTTTCCATTGCAAGTGATAGAAACTCAATTCAAGGGTGTTCACCAAAATAGAGATTGGTGGTGGGGGTTACGGTGTTAAATTATGGAAGATCAGCTGCAGACACAGCTGATCCAGGAACAGATCATGTAGTCAGGGCTGGTCTCTGCCTTCGTGTTCTCCCTCCCTCCCTCTCTCCGTTCATTTCTTGCACAGTTGCAGAGACTTTCTGTATCTACCTATCGAGCATGTTTACTAATGGTGATTTAGCAAACCTACCTACAAATGTTTCACTTCCCTTGTAGTATGGCAGCTATGTTCTAGATGAAGGACTAAAAATAGTCCATCCCCAATCAATTGTGGTGTAATCTGATTGGGTCTGTATCATGCATTAATTCCTGATAGAGGTATGGCGGCCCCACCCTAAGCTCTAGCACTTATCCCCAGAACAGAGGGGTTCCATTACTGGAGAAGGTAAAAGAAGCCGAGTAGGCAATGACAAAGAATGCTTTGTATCCACCTGATGCAGAGAATGTGATGGACTTGAACAGTCACTCAGATAACAAGCATTGAGGCAAAATTAATTAAACTGTCAATTTAAAAATGAGTGCTTTTCAATGTTAATATAGATGTATGTGTTTTGACTGGCTTTGAGAAATAAGATCACCAAATTGTCATCCAGTTTTCTGAGAAGGTAAAAAATAATAATTAAAATTTTCATTCATTCATCTATAGGGCCTGGCACAAATAACACCCTTTTTTATTACAAAATCTCTTATTATAAAATCATAAGCATGTAATTGCTTATGTAACATAACAATATAATACTGAATCATACCATATGACATTTTAGGTAAAATGTTCAAATTAAAATTATAAGTTATTACACCCATATTATTACCCTACCAACCACACTCAAGCAGGTGATACTTCTGCTGGACCCTGCATTTAACAAGCATTTACTGAGTGTTCTCCCTGTGCTAGGTGCTGCCTTGGACACTGAAGATAGAGCAGAGAACAAAGTGGACAAAAATTTGTGTTCTCCTGGGTCTTCTATTGTACACAATGAGAATAATCTGCTGCTTTAGAAAATATGTACGCCTTCTAGTGATAGAACCTACTTTGCTATTTCTGAGGTGTGAAAAGTACATAATATGATTAGTACCATAGAATGAAGATGTATTTCTTGTTCTCATACATACCTACAACACACACATTTATTCAGGACATAAATCAAATCTTTGATGGTCTTGTTCAATCCAGTCTATTCAACATGGAGATGAATATTCTGGTCTTGAAGTGATTCTTCTCACCTTATTATGGTTAAATCATAGTCTCTGAAGAAATCTGGAGAACTTCCAATCTGTGCCCTTATTTCCTGGTCAGGAATTAGCTATAACTATCTCAAAAAAGGATGCACAATAACCACTGTTTATTCTGCCTGTGCAATTCTTCAGGCACTGTGTGGATGGTTAATTGTGTCTTATATGTCATTTACTTCTTATGACAATACCAACAAGGTAGGTACTGTTGTTATTCCCATTTCACAGGTGAAATGGGAGGCTTATGTTGTAATTCTTCTAGAATCTGAAAGTAAGAACAATTGTCTTCCCCACGTTATGGACCCAAAGGCACAGAGTTGGTGTAGAAAGGCAAGTAGACGAATAAGTCATTTTCAAGTTCCTTACAGTAATGAAAATGGGACAGATGAGGTCACCTACAGAGTTCTTGGCAAAGGTGTGGAAAGAAAAACCATCAGGAGAAACCGGGGAAGAGGAAATAACTAAGAAGCAATAGCAATGAGTGAGCCATGTAGCTCTGGCCTGAGGTGGGAAAGTAGAAGCTGAGGAGCAGGTCTCTTACCCAGAAGGGAACTAAATAAGATTGATAACGATGCTGAAATCTGGAGCAGCATATTCCTCAGAGATTGACAGCCAATATCTAGTCTGCCCAAGAGTGCAGACGAAGCACTTGGCGAATTTAGTTTTATTTACAGCCTCGTAAGCCAGGATTGGTAATTCTGTGTGGTGTCCTTTAGTGGGAAAAGCAAAACCGAGATGACTGCATTAAATACCTTTCAGGGTAAATGGCTTTTAGACACTGGAGTTCCACCTCTTGCAACATATCGCATGTCAGCCCCAGCTCTCTGCTGGCATTTCAGAAATGGGTGGGCACTGTGATGCTGCCGCTGATATAGCAACTCAGCCAGGCACAAGCTTGCGTATCTTGCATTTATTGCTTAAGGTGTTAGAAAACAAATCACATTTTTAAAAGGTCAATGTGGTTTATACTAACTGTGTGAGCAATGAAAATGGTCTGGGGCAAGCGTATTTATTATTCTTCAAATTAGAAAATTAATATTGCCTCATTGCAGAGTACTGGGAAATGAGAATGAGAAAAGAAATTGCTCATAACCTCACCCCCATAATCCCATTGATGACTGTGCTGTGCTTTCCTCAAGAAAAAGTAAGGGTTTTTTTGTTGTTGTTGTGATTGTTACTATTTTTTTTTGTTTGCTGTTTATTTTCTTTTTCCTTCAAAGCATAGCACCGATAATGAATGATGTTTAGGTTGGAATGGATTTAGAAGAAAGAAATGCGTTTGTTACTAGAGGCAACTCACACATTCAGGTATGCTGGTAGCATTTTGAGTATTGCTACGAAGATGGAGTTGCTATTACCTACAAGGTCATTTTCACCTGTTTTCATAGACAGATATATCCTGTGGTGGAACCCAAGAATGATGCTCATGTTTACTCTTATTTTGCAGGTGCAGTGAGTTGTCTTCATTAAGCTGTGTTGGTTATTCTGGCAGAAAATCCTTGTTGGGGTTGGAAAATTGGAGGGGTCTCAATATACCACAGTCAGACTTCTAGGGACAGGAGACATCCTGACATGCTAGGTACATTGAAGTTAAGCATGTGCAAGAGAGAGAAAGAGCTGATTGGCAATTGAAATAGATGTAACTTGCCACTCTTGTGGACTTCATCCCTCTCTGTTAATCAGATACTGTTTACAACTCAAACATCCACTCACTCAGTAAATGCTGATTAAGAAACAGTGTGTATCAGCTGCCGTGCTTAGTGCCATTTACATGATGGTGAGTAAGCCACATGTGTGTGGCCCCTGTTCTCTTGGGGCTTGTGGTTTGCTGGAATTAGCCTGGTGAGGTGAGTGGTGATTCCCCTTGACCACAGGTTGTCTCCACAGTATGTGGGTGGGAGGGTAGGGTCCAGTCACCAGTGGATGATCATCAACAGCATTTCATTTTACCCATGGCCTTTGTGTCCATTCTCACTGACATGCTTACATTTGCTCTTAACTGATTTAGGTGCTCTGTCCAGTGCATCGGAAGATGGCAACACATGATTTCAAAAAATGTTTACCGAAGTTCAGAGTAGGGAGAATCACAAACTTAGATGCCTCCATTGGGCAAGCAGGTAGCAGAAATTAGAAACCAGGGTGACATATTTAAATACAAAAGGATATTCTCCCCTTCCTTAATTTTTTAAAAATATGTAGCTCTCTAGGTCTGTATTTTTTTCCTACTTTGAGTGAGACATGGGTACAGTTCTCTGCTCATAAGAAATGCAACAAAGCAAGCATGATGATAACATACAGGAGGCCCCCGGTGTCAGGATCATGTCCATGACCTGGAACGTTAAGGTCAGTGTTGAGCTGGAAAATACACACACCCCATCTAAAAGGAACAACCTCGTCTGAGCACACCTTATTCCCAAGAAAAACAGAGAACTAGATTTTTTTTTAATTGGGGGATTTCCTCATTTTTAAATATGGCCACAATCTTTATACACTTTTCAAGCCAAATGAAATATATGGTTAGGGTGAATTAAGCCTTTTGTACCAGCTGGTAACTCCTGGCTAAGGGTGTCTCGAATGACAAGAGGAATCTAACAGATGTTCTCTGTAGCCACAGACAATCGGCAGCGAGTGGGAAAGAGATTTTGATTCCCCCATTACGGTGGCTCTTTCATGTCACTTCTCCAGCAACCCCACTGCTTGTCCTCCATGTGTCCCTGTGCCACCACTCATTCTACACGTTCAACTAAGTGATCACTAAATATGGGTGAGGATGGTGATGGGTGATGGAAGCCCTCACCCTCCTTCCTTTAAGATGATGGTTTTTCATGGAAAATTTCTCTTAAAACAGAGCTTTAAGTTATATATATTTTTAAACACATGGCTTTAGGTAGGTCAACAAGTGCTCACACAGTGTTCTCCTGAGCATGCCTGAAACGTGAGTGCGACTAATGTTAGCAATAACCAAGAAGCTGACTTTAGAAGAGCTGCTCTCATGATTTCAATGGGATGTGATTACAGGGGAATGAGTGATGTCATAGTTAAATGAAAAGAACTCTGCACCAAGGCTAAAAATATCCAAATCTGAGGTCGAACACCACCATGACGACATACCAGTCATCTGAGGCATCTTGGCTGCACTCGTATTTCTCCAGTCTTCGTGCTCCTTACCTTTCAGAAGAGAAGAGCTGCTGTGTTTCTTGGTAAACCTCCTGCTCTAAACATGTCATATGATGTGTGAGAAAATACTTGGTATGTAACAGATCATGAATAAGGATTATTGTTGTTGTTGCTATTACTATTACTAAATCCAATTTCTAGTAGTAAGTTGTATTAATTAAGAGCACAGGCTATGGAGCCAGACTGCCTGTGTTTGAGGCCTAACTGCTACTTCCTACCCAGCTGTGTGCCTTTGGGCAAGTTACTTAACCTCTCCGATGATCAGTGATTTCTCCTTGAGATGTGGCTGTGTTAGTGCCTCTCTCCATGGATTCCTGTGAGGATACTGAGACAATGTAGGGAAAGTGCTTACAACAATGTCTGGTACACAGTAAATGTACCACAGTGCTAGCTATTAATGTGGTTGTTGTTATTTAGTTGTCCAGGGTGTGCATTGCTTTGTCATTCTTTTCCTACTCCTTTATCATTCTGGCATTTCCAGGTCTTCAAGTTTGCTGCTTGCTTAAAGCAGTGTATTCCTCTGGCTGTCTAAAACTGTGCACAGTAGATCATGTTAATGTGGTAAGGCTGTTATCTATGCCATCATCCTCAATATTGATTAATTTGGCCTTCCACAGATAGCATTTATATAAGCTTTTATTATACACTTAATGAATGGGTGTAAAATTTCTTTCAAAATTGCATTGTCATTGTAACTTTTCACTGTAACTTTCAATACAAAATACTGAGTGTCTAGCCCATTGAGAATTAACTTTAGAATGCTCATATGACTTGGATCAGCTTTTAAAATCCTTTTCCGGATTCTTAAACCATGTGTGATTGAGACTTAATACCACATAACAATCATCCTAAATTCTGGAGGCAAATTGAAGGCTGGTAGTGCTATTAAGGAAAGGGAGAGGCATGTGTTTTCTAGTGTATTGGGGGGGGGGGTTCTCTCCAAAGGAGCAATATGGGGATAGTTCCACCTTGGAAAATGCCAGAGGGGATACCAGAAGGGGAAAGGAAGTACAGGGTTTCTATCCCAAACTTTTCATGGCTGTGGTCCATCACTGATCACTTCTTCCTTCATCATCCCACGAAATAGGTAACTGTGACCTTGTGTGGGTTATCTAAGATGTCGGGGTTTTGACACCACCATTTCCTGCTTCGCAGGAATCAGAGAACCTGAAGTATTTTTTTACCTGCAGGGCTCTAGCACTTGCCTAAACATAACCAGTGGGTCAAGTCTCTCCAAAGCCACCGGGAACACTGGTGCATTTGCAGAGAGCTTCTGTTATGTGCCAAGCATTGGACCATGTGCTCCTGCGAGCAAAACAGGCATGATTCTCAGGGAGCTGTGAGTCCTTAAGGGAACACAAACACTGACCAAAAATGTGCAAAATGAATGCATAATTAAAACAGAAACAGATTCTCTAAAGGAAAAAGAACATATTCTTTGAGATAAAACAGCAAATAGAGCTGAGCAGCCTGGGTCAGAAGCAGTTTATGAACAGGGAGGGATACTGTTTTTTAGGATTTACTCCCCTCTGAATGAAAACTTTATTAAATAAAAAATTAAGAGAAACACTACAAAGGAATGCTCAGAGCTTTAGGGAAATGATGGTTGAAGGTTCTAAAGGGACTTTGGCAACTTGGCTGATGCCATAGGCTGGTGCCATGCTTTCAGTAGCTTGGATGTGAAAATGTGGCTTGTCTTCCTTTTTAACACCAATCTATTCATTTACAAATGTAAGAGGAGATAATCAAAGATATTTCCTGCACTTGGAGGTCCCAAGAACCACAAATCTAAATCTCAAGAATGCCCACTGAAAGAGCACTACCAATAGCATGTTATAGTTTGAAACCACTAAAAGGGGAGTTTTATTTACTTTTCCAGCATCCCGTGAGGTTGACTGGTTTAAGAAACTGGATTTTAAATGAATGTAGAACATAGTGTCCCTTTGCTTTGGGTATTTAAAAATAGACCAAGAATTTCTCCCAGGGCATCTCTCAGATGTACCTCAGCTGACCGATGATGGCTGCTCCCAGGACAGATTTAAATTTGAAGTGAAATGAAAATTTAACAAGGTGAGTTTGTTCAGGTTAAAAGTGCCCACACCCTTCAGCTCATCCAGGATTATTCCTGGCTGGACAAGTTTTCCCCAGGCAAGCTGAGCTGTTTCCCTAGAAATTGTGTTGGTCAGTAAAATACTCAGTTCAGACCTGGTATTATTTTTCTCTGTCAAAAGACTGGAAATGTGAATTTGTCTGCCCATTACGTCAGGTAGGTTTTCCCTGGGAAATTTTTACATTAAGATGCTTCTGGGCTGAAGATAAAGGTTCTGGGTTTGTTTCTTTGTTTGTTTGTTTTTTCTTCCTCTTTTTAGTATTTCAGGGGTCGAGCAGTTCGTTGCTCTCTGCTGCCCCCTGTTGCTTTTGAATGGGAATAGCCGGTTTTCCACTCAGGTTGTTTCATAAAATAACTTTGCAAAGAGCTTCATGTGGGGTTGAACATTGGGTTGGTGGTTACTTGTGAGGTTGACTGACCTGTAAAACTGACTTTTAAGTGGAAGCTGAGCTAAATGAGGAAGACAGTAACATCAGCAGGAATCCCAGGATTAATGGAAAAGAAGGAAGTGGAAAACTGTGAGATCCCCTCTCCAGTTGGCTTGGTCCATCTACTTGCAGCTAGCTACACTGTACTTCTTTAGGCTCTTCATCCTTGTATTTGGGCCCTGGAATCAAGTTCAGTGACACTACCAACCTGTGAATGCTGGTTTGTTCCACACCCTGCACTAACTGCTAGGGTTTCAAAAAGAAGATAGTTGCTGGTTTGTTCCACACCCTGCACTAACTGCTAGGGTTTCAAAAAGAAGATAGTACAACCACGTAGTAAGTGGTTAATATTTTGAGTTTGGGAGTCAGGCTATGTGTGGCTTTGAATAAAAACTTCAGCTCTTGCCAGTTGTATGACTTGAGTAAATTACTTAAACCCTGTGAGTGTTAGTCTCTGTATCTGTAAAATGGTAATGACGGTAATTCCTGATTCAGAGGTTGCTGTGAGAAGCAACATCATTACAAAGATAGTTACCATTTATTGCTCACTTACTAATATCTGTGCATTTTTAAGTACTGTATTTCCATTACTTTTTTAATCTTCAAAACATTTCTGTGAGCTATGTCTGAAGATCATCCCCTATTCTACAAATAACAAAGAGGAAATTTTAAAAGATTAATGTTAAGTGTAACATCTGCCAGGAGATTTTTTTTTTTTGAGTGGGGGTGGGGAGCTCACTGACTGAAGGAGGCTTTTACTATACAGGAATTATTATCTCACATGATCATTCCTGAAGGTTAGGCTTCATGGCTGCTTAATTTAGCAGTGCAGTGATTTCATCAAGAATCCCAGGTACTTCATATGTTTCATCTCTCCATCCTCAGCCTAGAGGCCCTCAGGTTTGTGTCCTCATATTACAAGATGGCTGCCACAGCTCCAGGCATCATGTCCTCATACATCCACAAAGACAACAAGACACTTTTCTCTTCACTTTCAAATCAGGGGGGGAAAACCTTCCCCAAAGCCTTCAGCAAAATCCTGTTAATATTATTGGCTGGGTTTGTATCACATGCTCATGCCTAATCCAATCACTGGTGACAGGAATGGAATGATTTGTGCTTCCATCAACAAAATACACCTGCCTGGAAGGAACCACCTTTTCTGAGCCCAGAGAGGGTGACCACTCTTGTCTGAGCCAGGAAGAAAGAATGCTCTTAGGGATGGCTGCTTTGTTGGCAGCCAGAAGAGTCCACCCCTCAGAGTTGGATGCTTCAAGGCCAATTCAATATCATGCACTTTGGCCCAATAGCTCAAATCTCAATGGTGGTGAATGAAACACTTAGCAGAGAGCCTGGCACATAGCAGTCCCTCCCATGAAGTTTCCCCAGTGTTTCTGGTGATTATATTGCTTCAAGCACTATTCTCAAGAGTGAGAGACAGGCACATAGGAAAATAATTTTATGATAGTGTTAAATGTGCTATATTAGTTGTAGCCATAGGCGTTTATGGAGATTCAGAGGTTCATTCAGGTTTAAAACACTGGCCCCTAGAGAGGCTGTTTAAATTTGACTTTTCTTTCAGCCAGGTATTGGTTCTTGCTTTCTTCCTCTCTTTGGTCTCATTCCCTGCTCCAAAGAACCACTCTATCTGCCCTCTGTCCTCTTGAACTGCAGTGTATGCTGGTAGTCTTCAAACAGAAGAATTGACACAGTGGGAACTGTGTAATTTTTTTGGAGTATGGGTCATGAGGAAATCTCTCAATGGAGCTTGCAGCATTTTCCTTTCAACTTCATTGTTAAAAATGATATCAAATTTTAGAAAATGAGTAAAAAAGCCAAAGTGCAGCAGAGTATAATGGTTAAGATGTCCCAGCTGTGTCACACAATACCTTCTCATCTTGGATAAACTAATTAATCCTCTGGCCCTCAGTTTTCTCATCTGTAAATGGGACTCATCATAGCATCTCTGCTTTTGAGGGTGTTCTGAGGAGTGATTATAACCATATTTAAGTGTTTTTTTCAGTGCTCAGAGCTTTACAGTGTTCTATCACCCTCCTGCATTATTATTATTTCTGAAGCCTTTTAGTCTTCACAGTACAAAGGGCTCTTTGTAGTGTTTTGATAGTTCCTTTATAAAAGAAATAAGCCAGTCAGAGAAAGACAAATACCATATGATTTCACTCATATATAGAATCTAATAAACAAACTGAACTAACAAACAAAACAGACAAACTCATAGATGGTGAGCAGATGATAGCTAAGGGTGGGGGGAGGTTATGGGGTGGAGGGACTGAGGCAAAAGGGAAAAGTACTCATGGACATGGACTACAGAGTGGTGATCGCAGGGTGGGAGGAGCAGGGTATGGTGGGGTTAAATGGTAATGGAAAACAACACAATAAAGATTAGATTAAAAAACATTTAGTGATATGGTAGCAAAGTAAGCCTGCTCTAACTTTATTTCCGTGATTATCTGGATTTCTTGGTTAGGAGCTAAGGGCAGACATTCCCAGCCATCGTAGAGGGAAGCATCAGCTCTCTTCTCCATATGTTTTCTCAGGTTAGACACCTGGGAACTCCTCAGATAGGGAGTCTGAGACACTGAGTGACTAATTCATTTTGACCTTGAACTATTTATTAGACTTGAAGTGGCTAATGGCCAGATAATTACTCTGAGATGGTATCTCAGTTTCTACTATGCTTCTTTGAGGGGAAAAAAAGCTTGATAGTGATCAGAATTCATTTGCAGAAGTGGTTTCCTTTTCCCCAATCGACTTATCGGAATTCACTTCTATCCTGAGCTTACTTTCTTCATTCATTCACTTATTCAAATATATTTTCAGGAATAATGCTGGAGAAAAATAGTGACTATTTCCTTCTTATTGTCTTATTGTCACTCCCTGTCCATATTCTATCCTCATAATCTTCAGATCCAGAACTTCTCCTATTGGGAGACCTGCCCATTTAGTTCATACAAGTTTCTTGGTTATAAAACTAAGTTTCAGGCTATAACTGGATTTTAGGGCACTTTTAGTCCATTTCATGTTACTACCTGAAGACAAGCATCATGAGCAGTGGTGGAGAGTGTGCATGTGCATGAGGGGGTGTTGGATACAATAGACCCTAAACCCAACATTCCCCAAGATGTGTTGTCTTGACAGAGACATATACTTTCTCTAAACTTCCATCTCTTTCTTTGCAAGATAGAAGTGCTGATTCTTACCTAGTAATAAACAAACACACTTATTGGATTTGAATTTTGAAATTGAATTATTGGAAGTGAACCACTCAACCATTTGCCATAAGTGTCTTCCAAGAGTTATGTTGTTTATTCCTTACCCAGCCCTACACATCTTGTACTTCAGAGGTTTCATACTAGCCTTCTGCTGCCCAGACTTACTCTACTGAGCATTTAATCAACTGTGAGTGTGCTCTGCAGAGGAATCAGGGATGAACTGCCTTTTCCTGTACCATCGGATAGTGCTTGCAGCCTCAAACCCAGTTCATTGAGCCCTGAGTATTCTTTGAATTTCTGCTTAAACATAAGCCAAGAGTGTGTCAAGTCTTTAGTACCTGACATGGGATAGTCCTACTCACTTGGCTGAGGGTAAAGACACTCGGGTGGGGAGTTCATTCTCATTGCATCTGAACACATATCAGGGAGATCACCTAGTATTTCCCAATAGAAGATGGTATTTCAAAGAGCACCATCTTTTTTGTGTTGGATGTAAATAGGTGTCTAAATCCATTCCATCACCTTGTACAAAAGAGATACTCAGCAAATGTTTATTAAATTCAACTGAATAATGCTCAATTTGAGTCCTCTTCCCTAAAGCACCATTCAATTGAATGGAACACAAAAGAGACAATGGTTCATCATTCATTCTGGATTAGCAACTTTGCTCATTCAAGTCTTTCTGATGTTCATGGAGAAACCAGGTCAACAGCCAGGAAGACACGGAACTGGGGACTAAGCCACAACAAACTTTGCAGAAGGAGCTCTTCTAGCCCCAGGCAGGTACAGATTGAGTGGTGATGTGGGAAGAAAGGTTTAGACATCCAAATACCCCAAAAGGAAGAGAGGCAAATTTGACAGAAATCCCATTGCTGTCACCAAATTTAAATTATGAGGTGAAAGGCTGATTTATGACAATAAATGGGCTTTCTCTAGGTATTATGAGTTCAAAACTGCTGTCAGGTGAAAAGTGGCACATTTTTAGGGAAATTTAGGTCTGATGGAAAGGCTTTCCCTTAAGCCGGAATTAAAATGTGACCCACCCGTCCACATTTTTGTGCCTGTGAATGCACGTGCACAGGCAAGCTTTTAGTTAACTAAAGAGTTCTGATTTAATACCCACACCCAAATATGCATGTAATGTAACTATTATATGTACATGTATGCATAGATAGATATAGGTGTGACAAAATCGGTTCAAAAATCAGCAATGGTTCCAGCATCCATAGTGACCACTGCTAACATTTTCTAGCCTTTTTTCTCTATACACACACGTTTGAAAATTTGGTATTACCATAAGCTGCTTTGTCTTTACTGAAGATAGCATAAGCATTTCTTCATGCTATTAAATGTCCTTCTAAAATGTAGCATTTTAAAGTGCATCATAGTGTTTCATTGCAGGAATGAATAGCAATCAACCAAATCCCTTTGTTGGTATGTAATAGTGGTTGTAGAACTTATTCCTCTGATTTGTTCTACCAGAAACTTTATCTCCTAGCTAATGGTTTTTGTTTTCGTTTTCCATTTTCAGCCTGGTTGTATCAGATGGACCGTATCTGTTTTTCTTAGGAACATTTCTGAAACTACTGAACAATATGGAACATGTTGTCAATAAGGGTATTTTTCACAGCTGCCTTTTTGTCACACAAATGTGATTATCCATAGAAGTGTGATTAATCTTGTTCTCTGATGTGGTTTTAAAATCTTCATTTGTTTATTATTGGGAGAAGTTCTCTAGATGAGTCTTTCCCATGATATATAAACATACAAATTAATAATTCACGTTCTTATCATCCATCCATCCAACATTTATTGAGTACCAACTCTGTGCCAGGCCATATGTTGGATGCCATACGGATATGAACTAGATTGAATCCTTTTCCTGAGAGCACTCACATTTTAATGCTATTTTTTAAAGTATGCTGCAGTTCAAGGCTTATTAGGAGATTCATGAATCCCCTGAATTATTTGTAAATTGTATATGTTATATATAAAAACTATATGTGTATAGTTTCTTAAAGATAGGAACTCATTCTTCACACCCTCAAAAGACTCCATGGTCCTAAACGGACATTGATATTAAGGACAAATTATGGGAAGAGGCCACCAGGTGATCAGTTGTAATGTGGTGTGAGAACTGCTAAAACTGAAACACGGATTCTGTGCTATAGGAGATCAAAGAAGGTGGATTCTAGTTCACTAGAGTAGCCAAATGTTAAAGGACACTCTTTGTAAGGGCTGAGCTGAGTCCTGAAGAATGAATAGGACTTGGATAGGTGAACAAATGGGTTGGGGAGGTATGTGTTGGGGGTGGAAGGAACAACACATGCAAAGGCCCAGAGGTATGAGAGATTAGTATGTATTTAAGAAACATTTAATCCTTTAGTTGGCCAGCACCTAAATGGGGGCTCTATGGGAAAAGTGAAGGAACTGAGCATGTAAAAATTGGTAGGGACTGAATACCAAAAGGCATGGCAAATCCTAGATTGAAATTTTGTTGGATACCGTGAACAACATAAAGATTTTAAGTAAAGTGACTCAATGTATTTGTCTTTTGAATGCAGACATTCCTGGGAATTTCTTCGGGCTCATCAGCTAATGATTTGATAGTCACTTGAGGACTGGGTCAAGTGTATGTTCTTGGGGGTGAGGCCTTGGGGATGTGAATATAAAAATAGGCAAGTCAGGAGACATAGGTGAAAACCTTGCCAACTTCAAACTTGGCAGCTTACAGAAACAAAAAGGACCATGTTGAGTCCTTCCTAAGGCACCCTCCACTTTCCATAAATCAGTTAATTTAATCCTCTTAACTTACAAAGGCCTAGATTGTAAATTAGTTTCCTATTGCTTCTGCAATAAATTACCACCTTGGTGGCTCAAAAGAATGCATATTTATTATATTACATTTCTGGAGGCCAGTTTGTCAGGAAGTTGGTTGGTTACCCATGAAAAGATGCCATTGTTGACATCTTCACTGAGTATTTTGTAGATGGACAGATGAGTTTAAGTCCTTATGGTTTAGGATTTCAATAAAAACCAATTAAAATTAACAACATGTTACTCTTCAATAAATAGTAGAAAATTATCTGTGTTAATAGAAAATTATCTATTATGCATAATATGTGCTCACGTATGGAATAAGGGTCTGCAAGGATATTAAACATACTGGGGTTTCCAGGTCAGGGGCAGAGGTGGTAGGGGTTGATGATAGTAATCAAATGGAACTTTGATTTCATCTATTTTTTAATGGATAAAAGGAATGTATGTGTTGTATAATTGAAATTTAATTATATGGTGATAACAAATAAAAATAAAGGGTATAGGGTACTCTGAATTCTGTGAGTTCTTGGAGAGGTTGCTTCTCTGCTCTGCCTGGCCCTTCTTGCTTTCTGAAATATAAAATCATGTCCCTGCCCCCTTTTAGGTAATTTGTGTTCTATAGAGGGTTTTTTAATTTGCTTTTCTAATTAGTCATCCTCTAAATTACTCACCCCAGCAATGCCATTGGTAAGGCCTAGAATGTGAATGGGAAACCTACTGTGAAATGGATCTTTAGCTTTGTCCTAAGCTTTGTCCAATGACAAATCTAACTGTCACAGGGACAGATCACTCCTAAATGTGCTTGCCATGAATGAGAAAAACCGGACATTTCCCTCCGGTAGCATCTTTTCATTTTATCATTCTCTGAGTCACCATTCCAAGGGAAGAGAGACCACCAGGGATGTGATTTTGAGAAGAAGTCCATCATCCATTTCATTTCTTTTAACCTCAGATGGTATTTTCCAGTAACAAGGAAACATTTAGTCAAAGAGGGAACCATTTCTATGTAAAACATAAACCGCTTGGACCCACAGAGAAAGGCAGAATTAATTAGATTATAAAGTCACCAAGAGAGAAACTGACATGCACACTAGATGCTAGAATATCAACCATAGTAAGCATTCCATCTGAAGCTTAAAAGGCATTATTTTAAGAAAAATAGGAGAAAGAGCTAATTTTGAAGTAGGTGGGTCATAGCTAAGAGCTCTGGACTTAAGCTACTTCTTGTTTTTATTTCAGGCTCTGCTCTAGCAGTTTAAGATCATGAGCATTGTGTCTTAACTTTTGTCTTAGTTTCCCCATATGCAAATTGGAAATAATGGTAGCATCAATATCATAGCATTGTGGGCAAAACACTATAGATTCTTTGAACATGATGTCTGTTTCTTCCTTCCTTCCTTCCCCCTCCCTTCCACCTCCTCCCTCCTTTCCTTTTTTCCTTCCTTCCCTCCTTCTTTCCTTCCTTCCATCCATTTCCTTATATTAGATATCATAAATTAGGTTTAATGGGGTTTAAATAAACTTAACTATATTTGAATTCCTTTCAAGGTAAAACATTTAAAGCAATTTTAAAAAGTGACTATATAAGTAAATGAAGTCAAGATGGTAAATCATTCATGGATTTCTGAGCAAAGTAGGGAGTGTTTAGAATACCTTTGCCATTTCTTAGAGTGATGTCAAGACACTTAGCCACTTCACTTTTCCCACAGACTATGTCCGTGCACTTTACACGAATCAGACTGCACCCTTGGGGTTTAGACAGCCATCAGAGTCTTCTTTTCAGCCTTTTTCTCTCTCTTCCTGGGTTGGGCAGAATTGGAAGCACTTTCGTCTCCATTCATGTCAGAAGGGAGATACCTCTTAACAAGCTAGCTCCTGACAAAGTCTCTGCCTTTGTGGGGAGCTTAGAACCAGCTAGCACCTTATTTTCTTTACTTCTGATTAGTCCTGCTCTAAGCTTCTCTTCTGAAAGTGAAAGGAAAACAAAACAAAACAAAACGAAGTGAGCTGGCAGAGCAAGTCCAGAACTGAGTGAGGTAGAGTGGTGACTAAATGATCTGCCTGAGTTTGCGATTGTTACTGAGACCGGTTTTCACAGGACAATGGGAAAGTGTATCCACAGTTACTGAGGGTTGTGTTCTGTCCTGGCAGGGCCTTCTGCCAGGCTCTCTGCCTTCAGAGCTTGGCTGTCAGATCCCAGCCACCCAAGCCCTAGTGGGGAAGGATTTTCAAAGAGGAAGCCTGGCCTGCTCCAGAGCTGGTCCTTTTGGGGTATAAGATGATGGGGCATGTAATGGAAACATCATCACATGGCATTTGCCTTTGGCTCCACATTGCCATGGTAACAGAACATGGTTTGTTCAAGGTAAATGACCTTGTCACTGCTTTTATATGTGCTCTTAGTTATTGTGCCGAAGTTATTTATAACCTGATGGAAGAGAGTCCCAGGAGAGCGGTGCTGTTCTGCTTAATTGTTCCATGTGAGAGGAGAGAAATTCTGCCCCAAAGAAAAGGAAAGAGGAGGAAAAGAAAGAAAACAAACAAACAAAAACATGAATAAAGCCTTTGAGAATTGTCCCTCAAATGCATTTGTGCATTATTTAGGTCCACATGTACTCTGATGTATTTGTTTTCAAAAGTTACTTGGGGGGTTTTATGTAGCCATGATAATGTTTCTCAAACTCTGTAGGACTGTTAATTCCCTTCATGTCTTCTGTAGAACTTTACCTATAGTTGGTTAATATGTTATCAAAGATTTGGAATTCCAGACTGAAACATGCAGCTTTATAAATTTTCTACTCTTATTATGGGCTTTGAGGAAATTCTGGTTTTTGGTCTGGAACCTTTTTGATTTCATGAACCAATATAACCTTTTCATTAGGTTTGTTACAGTGTTATCAGCTTTATAATGTACCAAGTAAGGATGTTTAAAATTCTAACCGTTGGCCATCTATTTACCATCACTGTCACTTGATAAAATAAAGAATCTTATAAGAGCCCTGAAGAAATACTATAATAGATAATATATTTGATCATCTATTGTGTGTCAGATACACTAACTTCTACCCCTCAAAACATGCTTGATTGGCCAGTTCCATCAGCCACACCTGGGAATTAGGAAGGCAGAATCTCAGACCCCACCCCAGACCTGCTTAACCAGCACCACCTCCAGGTGAGTGAGGTTCCTTGGTGATGTGAATGGGCATTAAAGTTTTGGAAGCCTTATGCTGCAGAAATGTGACTCCATTTCTGATCTGCAAATTCTTAGCTCCTACCTGGGCCTACTGGATCAGATTTTTGAAGGGTGGGCCCAGCAAACTGTATTTTTAATAAGATCTCTAGGTGATTCTTTGAATGCAAGAGTATGACAACCTTTGCTCTATATAGGTCTTTCATTATCCCCATTTTGCAGATGAGAAAAACTTAATCAATGGGTGGATAGTCATTTCCCTAAGTACTTTGTAAGTGGCTAAGCTAGGGTTTGAAGCTGCAGCGTATGAATCTGGAGTCCACATACTTAGCTATTATGCTATACTGCCACCATCTCTTTGACTGATGTTCTCCGTTGCACTTAGCATTCTCCAAAAATTCATATTCATTTATTTATTTTCTTTTTTTTAATTTCTTTTTTTAAAAAAATATTTATTTATTTATCTTTAGAGGGGAAGGGTAGGAGAGAGGGAGAAGGAGAGAAATATCAATGTATGGTTGCCTCTTATGTGTCCCATGATGGGAACTGGCCTGCAACCCAGGCATGTGCCCTGAACTGGGAATCGAACCGCGATCCTTTGGTTCACAGGCCCGCGCTCAATCCACTGAGCTACACCAGCCAGGGCTATTTATTTATTTTCGATCTCCTGACCAGTGCTGGAATGTCAGCTCATTGGAAGTTGGGAATTTATCTGGCTTGCCCATTATTGCTATTTACTATTTGACATTGCCAGAAACTTCATCAAACATCAGTCTCCCTGGAGGGCTGTTAAACCACAGATGGCCAGGCTCCATCCCAGAGCGGCTGATTCAGCAGGTGTGGGGTGGGGCCTGAGAGTCTGCATTTCTGAAGAGCTCCCAGCTGCTGCTGCTGGTCTGTAGACCTCTCACTTAGAGAGAGTTCTTTCAAAGACAAAAGAAGTGTGTCTGTGTGGGGGAGGGAGGACTGGCCACCACTTACTTTGTGCTTCTTGCTGCCCTTCGTCGCCTGGTGTTCCACACACTTTGCAAACTTTGCCTCATTAATCTTCCCCACCCCTGGAGGGCCCGTGTGATGGACATTGGTGCCTTTATTTCACAGATGGAGAGGCAGCAGTGCTGAGGGAATGTGACAGGCCCAAGGTCACATAGTGAGTCCCTTGAATGAACCCAGAATAGAAACACTGCCGCCTGCCATGAAACCCTGCTCCTCCCGCTCCCGTAAACGTGCGAGCCCTGAAGCCTGCAAAGCCTCCTCATGTCCTCTCTGTCGTTGCCCACTTGCTCTGCCTCCAAAATTAGTTTTGTCTCTTTTACCCCACCCTCCAGGAACCCAAGTTCAAGGTTAGCACTAAGCACCTTTTTAGTTCCTTTTAACTTGGACTCTGGAGTGATGCTAAGTCAAGAGCAATTAATTATAGAAACATTAGTCCTATGGAAGCTGCTTGAGTCTTGTGCCTTTGACTGCTACCAAAGGCCATACAAATTCTCCCTGTTCCCTTTCTCTGCATGCCTTCAGAGCAGATGCTTTCATTTCCACTGACAAGCTGATAATCAGAGACACTTGCTGCAGATGTTAGTTGCCTAGACACTGACTCAGTCCTAGAGACCGGAATTTATAGGGTTGGGGTCCAAGCACCCATTTTACTAACAAGTTCCTCAGGTGATTCTGGTGCAAATGTATTCTGGAAAATTCCTAAGTAAAGAAAGGTGGATGAGCTTGCAGGAGTACTAATAGCTCTCTTCTCTGGTCATTTGGGGGATGGCTTGGACAGCATTCTCTAAGCTGCATTCTGTAGTGCTGATAGTACATGATTTAAATCAACAGAGATGGGTGGGTAGGCGGGTTCCTGGTTCTTCCTTAGGCAGAGAATATGTCTCCATCTGGTTGAGGGTCTGTTGCACTATATGATTCCAATGGGCAATGAATTTTAGAATTTACATTAAAAACATTTGGTTGAACCCAATTTGCTTTTTTCATTAGCCAGCACTCATCTGGAAAAATCCACTTGGTTCAGTCAAAATGGAAATTGGCCAGTATAAACGTTAAGATGGTCCATTATTTGTTTGAGTTGAACCATAGTGGTGGTCTGCTTCTAGCTTGATATTCATTGGAAAATAGATAATTCCGTGGTAAAGTCTGCAATTAGGCTATAGGAACCCAAGCTGCAGTGAAACTGACATCAGATATGGTTCTGCAGGCTGTGTAGACATGGAAGGTTTAGTTCTGACCACCTCTGTGGTTATTTTAAGAATTGAGCCAACATGAACGTATGATTCTATTAATATGAAATATCCAGACTAGGTGAATCCATACAGGCAGAATACAGTTCAGTGGCCGCCAGGGTCTGGGAGAGGGGGAATTGGGACCCACTGTCTAATGTGCATGGGGTTTCCTTCTGGGCTGTTGAAAATGTTTTGGAACTAGGTAGAAGTGGTGGTTGCACAGCCCTGAATGTGCTGATGTCATTGAATTGTTGACTTTAATACAGTTAATTCAATGTTATGTGACTTTATCCTTAATAAAAAATAATTGAGAAAACAAATGAAAACAAAACAAACCCTAACCCAGCACTATGAGTTCTTTCCTTTTTTCAAAGACATCACCCTAACTTAAAGGAACTTTAACAACACATGCTCATTTTTGCTTCCATAACAAAGAAGTGCATTCCCCTTGTCTCATTTATCTTCATGGTGAATAATAACATTGGTATCATCAGTGGTACAGGCAGGTGGTGTAACTTAGCCTCATTTAGGATCCAGGAGCCATCTTTAGGTAGAGAAGGGATGCATGGAAGGTAAGTCTTGGGCATGTTAAGAAATGCATATTATTCTTCTATTAAAAAGCAGACATGAGTGTCAGGGGTGCTCTAAGATAGTCAGCTTAAGGTTAATCTAAATGGGAGGCAGGCAAAATATTTTTGTGCTATTCTAATGTGATAATTTGGTAGATTTAGACAAGTCTTTCCTTCCCTTCCCCATAAACAAATCTTGCAGTATATATACTTTGATTTAAGGTGCATTTGGAGTTTAAAATAATCAGTTTGGATTAATTTCAGTCTTTTATGACAATGAATATTTGTTGAGTCCTTACTTTACATCCCAAACTTTGTATGTATTACTTGCTTTTGCATTTCATTGACCCTGTGATGCAGGGACTATTATTGTTCCCATTTCTGAAATGAAGAGTCCAATGTCCAGCCATCTTAACGAGCTTGCTCACATTTGCAAACTAGGGAAAATAGCAGAGTTGACTTTAGAGGCCTGGGCAGTCTGAACCCCAAAGCCTATACTCTGAACATGACACTATTAAGGGAATGTTTGTTTAGTATTCTGCCTTGACCTAAGATGAAGACTTCTTGAAGGATAACTATGTGACCAATCCCCTACAGGTGCAAAGGGAGTTTTCTTTCCAAAATGATCAACCTTGTATTCAAAGATGTAGGTTCAGCTTTGGTTAAATCCTAGTTCCACCACTTAAAGCAGTTTGACCTTAGCCAAGCTCCACAGCCATCTTTGGCTATTTGTCTTCCTCTGTAAAATGGATATAAGGATGACTTCCTATATATCCTGTGACAAAAATGAACAGAGATGCTACCTATAAAACCACCTAGAGTTTTGGGTCCCCAAAGGACACTCTCTCACTTTCCGTTCTCAGACCTTGAAGCAGTGGCCACCTTTGGTCAGTGTGGGCTTCCGGCCTCAAATCCTGTTTCTCCATTAAATAATGGTCTGCAGATACTTATTGTTTACATTTACCTGTAAACAATATCCTTATCCTGAACCAAGAGGTTCCTGTGTAATTTGGTTTTGTCGCAAGGCATCTATAAAGTGGCTTTCTTCAGTGTAGCTATTTTTTAATCCTCTGCTTTAAAAAATTATTTTTATAGTCCTGACACGGACTCCCCTGCAATCCTGCACATAGTCCACAGCCTCCCTTGGCCCTGTGTGCCAGGGTAGAGGGACCTGCAGGGCCGGGGTGGCATTCCTGGGAGGCCATTATTCTGCCAGACCCAGGAATAGGCTGGCCTCTGGGAGGCCCAGGGTAAGCTGATTGTTTTGGCTTGAGAACATTCTTTGAGATCTCCACATTTCTAATAATTAAGACCTGAGATGCTGTGGCTGTTGCACAGGCTGCATTTTGTGTCTTATGTGTGTAGCAGAATGGCCTGATTTCCTTTCCTCATAATTAAAGTATTCTGAACAGCAGTGTGAGTTGTGACCTGAAAGCAGTTATCAGGGTAATCTGCCCTTATCCAGAAAAAGGATACATCAGAAATGCATTTAGTTAAAATCTCTAGTGACAAGGAATGTTCTCTCTCCTTCCCTTTCTCTCTGTCCCTCTTCAAAAGAAATTTGTTGAGGCCTATAGTAACAGTTCATCACTTATTTTAAGAAGTTAGCTATAACACTGTAGAAACCCAGCTTTTAACTATCTTGAGTGATCAGACTTAAGTTGGTGTGTCAGTCTTTTCTCCTCTAAGTCTTAGAAGGACTCAATTGGCAATGACATAAATCAAACTGTAGGTAAAGTGTTGAGGGCATCTTTCACTGCAAAGAAAAAGACTTCCTTTTGGACAGGTTGATCTGGATGGACAGTTTAGGGATGATTTTCTCTGTAGACACTAGGGATACTTGAAGGCCCTCTCACTCTATCAATCAATATGTCTTTCTCTCTCTCTCTTAAATTTTAATGTGAATCATTGACCTCAAATACGGCTCTCCTCTTGTGAATTTTATAGGAAGGCTATTGAATCACTTTTGCCTTGACTTCCAAGTTTCCTACCCTTGCCTTGATTCAGTGAATTGCAGCTGTCAAACTATGTCTTCTGGTATCTTCCTAACTCTTTTCCTTCACCCTCCAGATTTCAACACTTGTACTCAACCTATTAGAATCTTCTAGCTCAGGACCCCAAACTATGCCCTGATTCCTAACATGTACAATTTCTACCTTCACAAAACTCCCAATTAGGGAGACAGTAGATTTTAGCTTTCCAGCATTTGGCACACAACCATATTATCTGTTCCCCTTTTGATGACTCCATTGCTCCATTTAAAACCTACTCCTTTGGTATGAGGACTGTACCTTATGAAAGGTCCTTATATTACAATGTTAAGAGGGCCCTTAGAACTTAAAGTATAAATATCTGCTTCCAAGAGCCCATTGACATCATCTTGGAAATAAGGTAATACCAAACTATGTTTTTTAAACAACTTTATAGAGGTATAATTTACGCAACATAAAAATTCACTGATTTTAATTTAAAAATTCAATTATCTTTAGAAAAGTTACAACCTAATTTTAGAACCTATTCTATCTCCCCCAGAAGCTTTCTTTTCATGCCCATTTGCAGTCAATCTCTTTTCCCATCCTCAGCCCCAGAAAACCACTAATTTATACTCTTTATAGCAGCACTAGTCATAATAGCCAAAAAGTGTAAACAATCCAAATGTCTATCAATTGGTGAATAGATAAACAAAACTCTCTATACCCATACAAGAGAATACAATTCAGCAAAAACAGAAAAACTACAAATGGACAACTGAAAGAAAAAAAAAAAACAATGACCCAGAATACTAATATGAGCCACAACATGGATGGACCTCAAGAAGCATTATGCAAACAGCCCTGCCTGGGTGGCTCAGTTGGTTGGAGCATCATCTTGTACATCAAAAGGTTGCAGATTTGATCCCCTCCCTCTACATCCCCCACTTCTGCCTCCCTACCCTCTGCAATCAGGGCATGTATGGGGGGAGTCAACCAATTGATATTGCTCTCTCACATCAATATTTCTCTCTCTTTCACTTTCTCTTCTTCCCTCTTACTCTGTCTCTCTTTCAAATCAATAAAAATATATGCTAGGGTGAGTATTAAAAATTTTTTAAAAAGCATGCACACGTTATAGTAAGTGAAAGGATGAAATGTACAGAAAAATTAAATGCAAAAATGCAAGGTAGATTATTACCAATGCTTCTCAGTAGGCAAATGTATCCCTACTTTGTTTTAAGAACCTAAACTGCTCATTGTCTTGGGTCCCTGGGGCTAATTCTCTTAAAAATAAACAACTAATTTGTCCTTTCCTGGATTTGCTTTTCCATTTTGTCTGTGGAGGGCAGAAATTCAGAAGCCAGGAGGAAAATGGTGGCTTGGTTTGAGCCATATTAAAAAAAGGCCCATCAGTTCCCTCCTTACCTGCATTTTACCTGACATCTCAAGGCCCATTTGGGACCAAGCTTCATTTTTAAGTTAATATGTTGGAGAATATATGGAATGTCTGCTGGGAACTGGTAGCAGGCAGGAATGTTTAAGCTGATCATTTATTTTAAATGTAAGCCATTTATAACGCATGATTCATTTGTTGCTAGAAGGTACCTGGCACCGAGTACATATACCGTGATTCAAATTGTGACAACACCATAGCTCAGAGGGGGAAAATAATCAGAGACTTGTTTAATAGAATTTTCACAAATTCCATATTTTTGGAATTGAGAATAATGCGATCTTAGCCTATTTAAGACTGGTGTCCTGGGGCAGGGTTGGTGGACTGGTGTGTTGATACAAACAAAAGAAAGACAAACCGAAAGACTAAGATGTTTTACAATGAGTATATTAAACTTCTGTGGTTACTTTACTGACACTATCCTTTAATTTTTGTACTGTTTTTCCATTTATAAAATTATATGCTGTATACTAATTGAGGAAGTTAGACTATAGAAAAATATATAAGAAAATAAATTCCCTTTTAATTTCTATCTTAGATACTGGCTACTAGCATTCTCATGGATACCCTTTGGGTTTATTTTTTTTCCGTGTGCATGTGAGTACTCAGGTGTTTAACTTGGCTCAAACTGTACCTATTATTGTTCCATGCTATTGTCACTTGACATTTTATTATGCACATCTCCCCCCATGTCATTAAATATTCTTGAGGAAGATAAAATTAATGGTCCATAGTAGTCCGACATTTGAGTGTGTCATCAGACTACCATTCACCATTCCAAGTGTTACACAGTAACATTGTTTTAGATTTTTTAACTGTTAAAGCTGCAATGAAAATCCCTTTTTAAAAATTATATTTTATTGATTATTCTATTACAGCTGTCCTATTTGTTTCTCCCCTGCATTCTCCCCAGCCCACCCAGTTCATGTCCATGGGTCTTACATATAAGTTCTTTAGCTTCTCCATTTCCTATATTGTTTTTAACATACCCCTGTCTATTTTGTACCTACCATTTCTGCTTCTTATTTCCTGTAACTTTTCCCCCATTCCTCCCTCTCCCCCTCCCCGCTGATAACCCTCCATGTGATTTCCATTTCTCTGATTCTGTTTTGGTTCTATTGTTTGCTTAGTTTTGTTTTTGTTCTTGTTTTAGGTTCAGTTGTTGATAGTTGAGAGTTTGTTGTCATTTTACTGTTCATAGTTATGATCTTCTTCTTTCTCTTATATGAGTCTCTTTAACATTTCATATAATAAGGGCTTGGTGATGATGAACTCCTTTAACTTGACCTGGTCTGGGAAGCACTTTATCTGCCCTTCCATTCTAAATGAAAGCTTTGCTGGATAGAGTACACTTGGATGTAGGTCTTTGCTTTTCATGACTTTGAATACTTCCTTCCAGCCCCTTCTTGCCTGCAAGGTTTCCTTTGAGAAATCAGCTGACAGTCTTATGGGAAGTCTTTGTAGGTAACTCACTGCTTTTTCTCTTGTTGCTTTTAGGATTCTCTCTTTATGTTTAACCTTTGGCATTTTAATTATGATGTGTCTTGGTGTGGTCCTTTTTGGGTCCAACTTGTTTCGGACTCTGTACTTCCTGGACTTGTATGTTTATTTTCCTTCACTAAATTAAGGAAGTTTTCTTTCATTATTTTTCTTTTTTTTCTTATATTCTTTTTTTTCTTTATTTTTTTCGTTGTTGTTCAAGTACATTGTCTATATTTTCTCCCCACCATTCGCCCCTATCCCAGCAATCCCCACCTCCCACCCTTGATCATATCCCCCTTTGGCTTTGTCTGTGTGTCCTTTATACATGTTCCTTGACAACTCTTCACCCTTTTCTCCCCATTATCCCCTCCCACCTTCTTCTGGTTACTGTCAGTTTGTTCTTAATTTCAATGTCTCCAATTATATTTTGCTTGCTTGTTTTCTTGATTAGGTCCCACTTATAGATGAGATCATATGGTATTTGTCTTTCACCACCTGGCTTATTTCACTCAGCATAATGCTCTCCAGATCTATCTATGCTGTCATAAAGGGTAGGAGCTTTCTCTTTCTTTCTGGGCATAGTATTCCATCACATAAATGTATCACAGTTTTTTGATCCACTCATTTACTGACTGGCACTTAGGTTGCCTCCAATACTTGGCTATTGTAAGTTGTGCTACTATGAACATTAGGGTGCATAGGTTCTTTTGAATTGTTGTTTTAGAATACTTAGGGTATATTCCCATTGCTGGGTCAAAAGGAAGTTCCTTTTTTTTTTTTTTCTGAGGAAATTCCATACTGTTTTCCACAGTGGCTGCCTCAATCTGCATTCCCACCAACAGTGTACTAGGGTTCCCTTTTCACCACAACCTCTCCAGCACTTGTTGTTTCTTGATTTGTTTATGATGGCCATTCTTACCAGTGTGACGTGGTATCTCATTGTGTTTTTAATTTCCATCTCTCTGATGGCTAGTGATGCTGAGCATCCTTTCGTATATTTCTGGGCCCTCTGTATGTCCTCCTTGGAGAAGTGTCTGATCAGGTCCTTTGCCCATTTTTTAAATTGGGTTGTTTGTCTACCTGGAGTGGAGTCATGTGAGTTCTTTATATATTTTGGTAATCAAACCCTTATCAGAGGTATCATTTGCAATTATATTTTCCCATAGTATTGGTTCCCTTTTCATTTTGCTGATGTTTACTTTAGCCATGCAGAAGCTTTTTATTTTGATGAAGTCCCATTTGTTTATTCTTTCCTTTATGTCTCTTGCTCTAGGGGACATATCAGTGAAAATATTGCTGATTGGAATATCTAAGGTTTTCCTACCTATGTTCTCCTCTAGGACTTTTATGGTGTTGTAAATTATATTTAAGTCTTTTATCCATCTTGAGTTTATTTTCGTGTGTGGTGTAAGTTGGTGGTCGAGTTTCATTTTTTCCCCATGTACTTGTCTAGATATCCTGACACCATTTGTTGAGGAGATTATTTTTACTCCATTTTATGCTTCTGCCCCCTTGTCAAATATTAATTCACCATAGAGTCTTAGGTTTATTTCTGGGCTCTCTATTCTGTTCCATTGATATATGTATCTGTTCTTATGCCAGTACCAGACTATTTTGATTACAATAGCCTTGAAATATAGTTTGATATCAGGTATTGTGATCCCTCCTACTTTGTTCTTCTTTCTCAAAATTGATGGGGCTATTTGTTGTCATTCATGGTTCTATATAAATTTTTGAAATGCTTGTTCAATGTCTGTGAAATATGCCATTGGCATTTTAAGGGATTGTGTTGAACATATATATATATATTGCTTTGGGTACTATGTACATTTTGATGGTGCTAATTCTTCCAATCCATGAACACAGTACATGCTTCCATATGTTTGTGTCTTCCTTAATTTCTTTCTTCAGTGTTGTGTAGTTTTCTGAGTGTAGGTCTTTTACCTCCTTGATTAGGTTTATTCCTATGTATTTTATTTTTCTTGTTGCTATATCAAATGGGATTTTTTTCCTGATTTTTGTTTCTGATATATCATTGTTAGTGTACAAAAATACTTTTGATTTCTGAATATTGACTTTGTATCCTGTTGTTCTGACTAATTCACTTATTAGGTCAAGAAGTTTTTGGCAGACTCTATAGGATTTTCTATGTACACTATCATGTCATCTACAACCAATGACGTGACAGTCTTGCTTCCTCCTTTCCAATTTGGGTGCCTTTTTTCTTTCTTTCTTTTTTTTTTGGTTTAATTGCTGTGGCTAGGACTTCCAATACTATGTTGAATAGAAGTGGTGAAAGCAAATATCTTGTTTTGTTCCTGATCTTACTGGGAAAGCTTTTAGTTTTTGCCCATTGACTATGATGTTGGCTGTAGGTTTCTCATATATGGCCTTTATTATGTTGAGGAATGCTCCCTCTACTACTCCCACTTTGCTGAGGTTTTTTTAAAAATCATAAATGGGTACTGTACCTCATCAAATGCTTTTTCCACATCTATTGATATGATCATGTGATTTTTGTCTTTCCTTTTGTTCATGTGATGTGTTATGTTTACTGATGTGCGCATATTGTACCATCCTTGCATCCCTGGGATGAATCCCACTTGATCATGGTGTATGATCTTTTTAATGTGCTGCTGGATGTGGTTTGCCAATATTTTTTTGAGGATTTTAGTGTCTATGTTCATCGGCAATATTGGCCTTCTTTCTTTGCTTTTTCTTTGTCTGGAGCATTTAATCCATATGTTTAAGGTTGTTATTGATAGCTAATTATTTATTGCCATTTTTTCATACCTGTGTTCCTCTCTCTCTCACTGTTTTTCTTCCTTTTCTTAAAGCAGACTCTTGAGCATCTCTTGTAGAGCTGGTTTGGAGGAGGTGTATTCTTTGAGGCTTCTTTTGTCTGGGAAGCTCCTTATTTTACCTTCCATTTTAATTGAGAGCCTTGCTGGATAAAGTAGTCTTGGTTGCAGGCCTTTGGTTTTCATTACTTGGAATATTCCTTGCCATTCCCTTTGGCTTGGAGTGTTTCCACTGAGAGGTCAGCTGCTAGTTTTATTGGGTCTCCCTTGTATGTTACTTCCTGTTTTTCCCTTGCTGCCTTTAAGATTCTCTCTTTGTCTTGGAATTTTGCCCTTTTAATTATGATGTGTCTTGAAGTGGGCCTCTTTGTGTTCCTCTTGATTGGGACTCTCTGAGTTTCCTGGATTTGTGTGACTTTTTCTCTCATCAAATTAGGGAAGTTTTCCATCATTACTTTTTGAAACAGGTTTTCTATCCCTTGCTCTTCTTCTCCTGGAATCCCTATTATACGGATATTATTCCATTTCATGTTGTCTTGCAGTTCCCTTAACACCTCTTCACTCTTTCTGAGCCTCTTTTCCTTTTCTTGCTCTTTCTGGGTGTTTCTTTCTGCTCTGTCCTCCAGCTTGCTGATTTGATCCTCTGCTTCATTGAGCCTGCTTTTGATACCTTCTACTGTGTTCTTCAATTCAGAAATTGTATTCTTCATTTCCTCTTGGCTCTTGTTGATAGTTTCTATTTCCTTTTACATGCTGTTGTAATTCTCATTAAATTCATTGTAGTTTCCCTGTAGTTTTTGGTAATTCACAGTGAGCTCAATGAGCTGCCTTATAACCATTGTTTTGAACTCAATATCTGATAGTTGACTTGCCTCTATTTCACTTAGGATTATTTCTTAGGATTCCTCCTTTCCTTTCATTTGGGGTTTGTTTCTTTGTCTTCTCATTGTTTGTGAGACTCTTCTTGTTTGCCTCTGCTTCTTAAATTGATCTGTTTTGACTTCCTGAGTTTGTGGTGTGAACTTCTATGGTAGGAGACCTGTGAGATTCAGTGGTGCAGTGTCCTTGATCTCCTAAAGTTGATGCTATTGGGATGCCCTTTATGCCATTTATGTTGGCTCTCTGGATATAATTGTGTTTTGATTGTTGTAGGGTTGTTCTTTGGCAGGTCCTTCCCTCCAGCTGGTTGACTAAGGGTCACTCTTCCAACCACATTTTGTGTGTTGTGCAGATGCTGCCAGAACAAAACCACAAAGCCTAGGGAACAAACCCACATCCGCAAAAATATCTCTCCTTGGCAATCCCACTATCAACAGCAAATGAACCAGTTTTAATAAGGGTGTAAAGAGATTAAGACTATTATAGGAAAGGAGAGAAATAAGCTATAGTATAAATTCTAGTGACTTAATATGTACAAACTTGTTGGACAAGAAATGAATGTTAGAAATCTATGTAGGATAAAAAAAAATATCAGAAATCATGGAGAACACCACAATAGATTTCATCTAGGTAGCCCCTAGTATTTATCACTGTTTTTTTTTTCTGGATTTGCCTCTGGTGATGTCAGATGTTGACCCTGTCTGACCTTAGGCATCCTGCTCTGAGACTGCCAGGGATCTACTGTCTGTGGCTGTTTCCTTCAGTTGTTAATGTAGTCACTTGGCACTCAGCTGTGAGGCGAAAGCCCCACAGGGTGGGGAAGAATCTTTCCTGGGGTTGGAGCTGTTGTTTCCCCTCAGGCTGCTGTTGCTTGGAGGGGAGTGGTCTGCCTTAGTAGGATGGCTGCTTCTATAGGGGATAACTCAGCACTGGGATCATGGCGGCTGCTCTCTCAGTTCTTTCCCCAAAGTCTCCATCCCCGGTCTTTCCTCAGTCCTCTCTAGTCTACTCTGCCCCATCCCTCTTTGCCAGGGATCTACTGTCTGTGGCTGTCTCCTTCAGTAGTTAATCTAGTCACTTGGCATTCAGCAGTCAGGCTTAAGCACTACAGAGCCAGGGCAGAGTCCCTCCTGGGGGTGGGGCTATAGTTTCTCCTGAGGCTGCTGTTGCTCAGAGGGGAGTGTTCTGCCTGAATACAATGGCTGCTGCCTTGTAGGGGATGACTCAGCACCAGGATCCTGATAGCTACTCTCTCAGCAGTCTCCCCAAAGCTTCCATCCCAATCTCTCTTCAGGCATCTCTAGATACTCTGCCCCCACCTTTGCCAGAGCTGTGGGTAAGTGGGTACAAGTGAAAATTTGTGTGTTGGCCCTTTAAATGACTCTTTGTGTCTCTAGCTCTCCATCTCTGGAGGAGAGCAACCCTGCATCTTTTCACTGTCAATTGTTATCTGTGTACTTTTTTGGGCTCTGGTGTTCTACGCTGGGGATCCCAACTTAGGGTTTAGACCCCATTCTTCTCAGGGGGATCCAACTGGCTGCTTAATTATCCCTCCAGCACTGCCACCTGTGTGTGCCCAGCCAGCCCTCTTGAGTCTCCACCACTCTCCTTACCAAACAGGTTGTGCTAAAGCTGATTCTTCTGTCTGTCCAAGGTTATAAGGCTTCTCTCTCACTTGTTCAGTTGTTTGTTCTGAGTGATTTCTCCAGTTTTGTCGTAATTCCAGATTGGTCCTGGGAGGAGGTTAGTGTGGCTTCCATTCACTCCTCCACCATCTTGTCTCTCCCCCAATTATTTCTTTTAAGGGTTTTTAAATGACTGGGAATACAGTGTAATATGAATGGGGAATTAATTTAATGCAATACATGTGTCTCTGTCTTTCTGTAGACCAAAGTCTTTGCTCTTTGTAATAAAGAATCATGCATGTTGAAGTATAGCTGAAGTTATGAGAAAGAGTCCTGGAATCAGCTTTTTGAGTTCTAATGACAAGTCTGCCATTTGATGGTCATGTGACAATGGAGCAGTGTTTCGTCTTCTGTACAATAGGAATCCACCAACCTGAAAGGTGGTGGTCGTGTGAAGATTAAACACAACATACATGAGAGATTGACAGTATTCTGGTCACATAGTAGTGTTGACAATTGTCAGATGGTGGTGTGTTATGTGCCATTTTTTAAAAAAGATTTTATTTATTTTAGAGAGAGGAAGGGAGGCAGGAAGAGAGGGAGAGAAACATCAATGTGTAGTCTTCTCTTGAGCGTCCCCCACTGGGGACCAACCTGGCCTGCAACCCAGGCATGTGCTCTGACTGGGAATCAAACTAGCGACACTTTGGTTTGCAGGCCAGTGCTTAATCCAGTGAGCCACACTAGTCAGGCCTATGTGTCATTATTTTTCAAGAGTGGATTTCAGGAAGGAGTGAAAGCAGGCACTCAAGAAATGTGGTGGATTCATGAACATGGGCAACAGTGTGGGCACTGCAGTCGGAAGGAGGTATCAGAGAAATAAATGGTAATGTAAAAATACAATAAAAATAAGAATAAAAAGAAATGTGGTGGGCTTATTAATTTCCTATCGCTGCTTTATCAAATGATCACAAAGTTGATGACTTACTTAACACAACAGAAATTTATTCTCTCACCAGACTAAATGACAGAACTCCCAAATCAGCAACACTGAGTCCTAATCAAGGTGCCGGGTGGGCCCTCGCTCCCTCTGAGGCTCTAGGGAGCATCCGCTTTTTGCGTCTTCCAACTTCTGGTGGTTGCTGGCATTCACTGCCTGTGGCTGCATCCCTCCATGTTACACCTCCTTCTTCACTCACCTTCTCCTTTTAAATGTGTCAATCCTGCCTCTGCTTCTTTCTTTTAAATGTACTTGTCATTAGTTATAGGACACACCCAGATAACCTAGGGTGATCTTCCCATCTCAAGATCCTTAACTTAGTCACATCTGCAGAGCCCCCTTTTTTTCTCATAAGGCACTACTATTTACAGGCTGCAGGGATTGGGATGTGATTTCTTTGGGTGGCCATTATTCACCCTAATGCAGTAGGTTAGAAATGAGGCTTCATTTTCCATTTTATAGGGTTGTGTGCAATCTTGGTCTTACCATGTCGTCCACAAAACCAATGTCAGGATCTGTGGGGACATTTATTAAATAATGCTTTTTGTTTTCTGCAAACTCATTACCCCCTTTTGCCTTCAATATTTGAGAAACATTTACTTTGTGAATAAAAATGCCTGCAGCAAAAATTGATCATTTGCAGATCAATATGTAATATTTATATTTCACTGAATCTTCATGGCATATTTCAGGTTTGATCCTCTGTCAATTTTGAAATGATCTGTGCTAATTCCCAAAGACCTGTTTTTCTCTCAAGACTTAATTTTGTCATTTCATTCTGTAAAAAGACTTTCTTATCACCCCAGAGGTTGCTGGGGGCTGTTTTTTCACTGAGATGGCATAATGTAGTCGATGATATATTTGTTGTAAAAAATTCTTTTTCCATTGTAGTCCATTTTAAATTTCCCTAGTGTTCATTTGCTTTCTCTATTTCTGAGTGCACTTAAAAATACATTTGCAGTCATGATTGCCTGGGTAAGGTATAAATCCTAGATATTAGAATTTTTATGCTTTAGAAATAATAAATGAGGGCTTACCAATTAAAGATAAAAAATTACTTGGCTGAGGATAGTAGAATATTTTATCAGTATTATTAAAATTTAAGGGTAGCTGAAATGCCACAGGAATCTTTGTACAACATTTTAGTTTAAAAAGTTGGCTTAGGGATAACTTACATTCTTGTCTTCAATTTTACATCAAACAGGATATTATATAAATTGTAAAAAAATAGAGCAGAACTCCTGTTGAACTGAATCAAATATAGAGCTTTTCACCCATTTTCGCGATGCAATTTTCCCCTTTATATTTGGAAACCATTTTTTTTGTGTGTGTGTATCTTGGGTTCATAATAATACAATTTTCACTTTATCAAACAAATGTTACCATTACATGTGGAAGAAACAACCTCATGTGATTTATTGTAAAACGAAATAGTTTAAAAACCTCAATATCTTATCTGTAGCATGTCTGCTCTCTGTGTAGAAGGGTACATTTTGTGAATGATCACCACAGGAATTTTCACTCTGATTTTTGTTTTTCTCTATTTTCTTCATTATTTTTTAGTCCATTATTCTTAACAGCTCTCTGGTGTGCTGGTTCATTCTCTGTAGGTCATCATGACTTCTTTGCAGCATCATCACAATTCTCCACGGCTTCATAAATAACCTCTCTGGAAACTGATGATTTCTAGAGAATAACATGGAATCCTAGGTAGGCACTAAAAAAAAATAAAATAAAATAAAAAAGATTGCCTTTCAGAAGATGATCCTATTAGGAGAAGCAGAATTCTGTATCCTGCACAAACACAATTGATACCTAAGTAGTGTGCATTTTTAAGCAGTCATTTGTGAACTGATGTGGACTTAATGGCAGATTAAAACAACTACCCGCTGGGTTGTTTCAAAAAACAAAACCCTCCAATTAAGATGGATCCATGAGAATGTAAAATCAATCCACAGCAACACTGAGCACCTTCTATGTGAAGGACACCACCGCTGACATGGAGCAGGGAGAGAGGAGTTAGAAATCACCTCACTGCTAAGAATGGTATCATCTAGAGCACTGGTTCTCGATGGGGGCGATTTTGTCCCCCAAAGGACACTTGGAAGTATCTGGAGACATCTTTGGTTGTTATAACAAGGAGAGTGAGGCTGCTGACATCTAGTGGGTAGAGGCCAGAGATGCTGCTACACATAGTACAATGCACAGGACAGCCCGACAACACAGAATTATCTGGCCCCAGAGACAATAACTGATTTGGAGAGAGGGAAAAAGCACTTACAGGAAGAATTTTGATGTTTTAAGCCAGTCACAATAATGCTCAGCTTGTTTATAGGAGTTCAGAGGAGAGAAGAGTTTCTTCTGGGTTATATAGGAGTGAGATGTGGAGGTCAACTCTCATCCTAGACTTAGGAAGTGTAATTTACCCTGAAAGATAGGCAGAGAGAGCATGAGGGCCTTTCACAAAATGAAATGGCAACACAAGAATGATACTCATAATTCTCAATGGTGAGTACAGCACACACACTGTATAGTTAGAATAGATGCCTGGTGTTTACAGACCTTATACCAGACTAAGGACAGCTACTCCTTCTCCAGGCTCAATCAGTAGTCAAGTGTTGCTGCTGGAATAGCTGTATCTCTTTGAGACTCTGGAATAAGAAACTTCAGTTTGATTTGATAGGTAAAATGGGTATAAAACCATAACAAGTTTCTGAATTGACTTTCTAAGAAATTTCTTTTTTACTCCCCTTCCTTGTCAGGTTATTTCTTAAAAGATGTTAAGTATATAAACAAATTTTCTCATAGAGATGTCCCATGTAGTTATAAGGCAAAGCCACAGACTGTGGCTGAATGGTGTTTCTCCTAAATAAATAGGATATTTCTGATATCAGTCATTGGTGGTGGCAGGGCAGGAAAATATGATGATGAAGGCAGTATTTTAAGAAGTTTAATTTGAGGGTAATATGCAACTAATTTGGAATGAGAAGACACAGAAGGAATACCTTTTAAATTGCTTGGGTATAGGCAGTGGGATTAGAAGTTAAGTGATGTATGCTGGAGGTGTGACTATTAAAGAATCAGTATAATCTACTTTCTCTTGTCTTCTAGTAAGTGATTTGATAAAGATAATAAATGCATGGTTGATTGAAGTAATTCACATAAAATACTTCCCTAGGGGAGGAGTGATTTTGAAATCAAGAGACATTTGCTAAAGGCTTGATTATTAAAGAATCAGTAAAATCTAATATTTCTTATCTTCCATGAACTGATTTGATACAAAGGTAGTTAATGTATGGATTCAATGAAATGATTCACGTAGAATAGTTGTCCTGGTGAAGAAGTAGTTTTGAACCCAATATGTCTGTTATATTTCAGTTCAACCAGTAGCTGGATGGTGGAAATTAGTGTTTGAATTCTTCATTATCATGAAGATGATAATAAACTGTATGCATTCAGAGCTTGTACTGTAAGGATTATACAAGATAACACATGGAAAGCATTGAAAACATTGTCTGACATAGATGAATATAATAAATATTAATTATGATGATTATCCAACATGTAGATTCTAATAGAGAAATCAAAGCTAACCTTGAGATAAGATACTGAGTATTGTTCACTGGAGTAATAATGGTGGATTAAGGAAGTCAGGTAGGGAGTCAGTTTTGAGGCAAGAGATGGAGTGATGTCATTTTTTCATGCCCAGGGTTTGAGATAAAGACAGCACACATCAAAGAAAAATGTTTAATGGGTATTTGGAAAATAAAGCTAGTATCTGAGAGACCAGAGGAAGGTATGCTGGTTTGGAAATCTGTGTAGAGTGAGAATTTGAATTGGAAAGTGTGGCAGTAATTTTCTGTCAGCTGTTTTAGTCACTATTGGTTATTTGCTTTTCTAACCCCCTTTGCACATAGGGCAGGCCACAGGACATGCTTTCAGCCATGAAAATGTATCAGTCAGCTATTGCCAACACAGTGCTGAGTGACAAACCATCCTAAAACGCAGTGACCCATATATTTTTCTTACTCATGGATCTGTGGGTCTGCAGAAATATCAGTACAGTTTCTCTGGTCCAGACTCGACAGCAGACCTCAAGTGACAAGTTGAGTCTAGACCTTCCCTAGGTGTCTTTCATCCTCCTCAAACCAGAGGCTTCCTGGGCCATGTTCTTCTCATGGTGAATTACATAAGGATAAGAGGGTGAGGGTGAGGGCAATTGTGAAAGCACATTTTAAGCTTTTGCTCACACCACATTCCCTAACATTTCATTGACCAGAGCAAGTAGCATGGCCAAACCCAAGATCCAGTGTTGTCAACATGCTCGCTGTGGTAGGGATGTGAATTTTATTTTATTTTTAAATTTAATTTTATGTGTTTCTAGGAATTTATTTCTTCCAGATTGTCCAATTTGTTGGCATGTAGTTGTTTGTAATATTTTCTTACAATCTTTTGTATTTCTTTGGTGTCAGGTGTTACTTCTCTTTCATTTCTGATTTTATTTATTTGGGTTCTCTCTCTTTTTTCTTAATGAGTGTAGTTAAAGGTTTGTCAATCTTGTTTTTCTTTTCACTGATTTTTTGTATTTTTTAAAGATTCTTGTTTATTTTTGCCCTTATCCAACAAACAAAAGTCCTGGACAGATGGCTTCACAGGTGATTTGTACCAAGCATTCAAAGGGGAGATGTGCGGGGTGGGGGTGGGGATAAGAATTGTAATACTACTACAGGGGAATGAGGAGTCAGGACCAGTGACTTACTCTATCAGGGACAAAAGGAAATCTTCTAGAGGTGGGGTTCTGAGAAAGCTTGTGTGTTCATGAAGAAAAAGAGGCAGAAGCAGTGGGCACTGCTTCCTGGCCCTTCATCCAGGTTCCTGTGTGGACTTGTTGACTGGCACCATAGCATCCTTCTTGTGGTCATGATGAAAAGGCCATCATGAGACACAGACTTAATATTGCACAGCCATTGAAGCAAGGGAAGACACTGGCTGCCTATGGATGTACTGATATTTAATCCCTGAAGTCATGTTTGCTGTTACTCAGAGAGAAGCAACAATAATGACATGCTAAGGGTATGAGAGAGGAGCAAAGCAGAAATTTAAGCTGAACCTTGGGTTTCTCTCACATTTGGGGTACAAAAGGGACATGGTGGCTACCATATAACTTGTACTCTGGAAAAGTTTGTTGTCTTGAATAAATTCCAAAGAGTCAGATGGCCCATGTCCCCTGTTACTCTTTGCACCTATTATATTATTTCATGGCCAGGTCATTCTCCTTTGCTCTAACCCCCAGAGAAACCTCTATCACCATCAGCATAATAATGACATTTTATTATGATCTGAAACCTTTGGGTTGATATCCAGCTGTTCTAGACAGAGCAAGTTTCTATCAAAGAGATTTCACATAGGACTAAGCATGACTGTATTCAAACTCCTGCCAACCAGGGAGAAAGTATTTACCATTTTTCCTGGTTGTCAATCTATAGATAGATATGTGCTCATTATTTTTTGCTCCCTTTTCCTTCTCTCATCATCATGAAGAATAAAAGTTTGTTGTTAAAGGAGGATCTAGTGTCAGCAAATAAATTCTTCCCTCACAGGTCATTTTACAATTGGAGTCTTAGATAAATATGATTTCCATCTCATGCCATTAGTGGTAATCAATCTCATGCAACATGAAATTGTAGGACTGCCTTTGAAATTGAAGACAATGAGAATGCGAACGTCACCTTTTGGTGTATATGTAGCTTTTTGACTGAATTGATTATAAAAATGCTAACAGTTGCTGCAGTTGTACTTAGAGTTGTTTATGGTTTATTTTTATGAATGAAACAACCAATTAGAATCAGTGGCACAAAAGTCTTGGAGATCCACATAACTTATACAGTACTAACTCTGCCTTAAGTTCAAGCTTTCTGATACTCTGTTTAAGAATAATGAGAACAAACCCACCTTTGTCTATGGGCACCAAACTCCTTTGAAATTTATTTCAGAAGCTGATACAATTTAGGATGACTAACATCTAGGGTTTTTGTGAGAAATTGTTGAAATACTGTGGGATAGTAACTCCAAATTTAGCATATAATGTCCCAATAAAATTTAATTAGGGATGTTCTTATAGGTTTGCAAACTTTAAATTTTTCAGAGAAAGACACTAAGGCAAAAGTATTTGCCATCATGATAATTTTATAGAAGAAACTGAATTTAAACCACATAAAAAAGGAGGGATATTAGAACTGAGTAGCTCTTTTACTGATTTATGACTGTTGGTTTGTGCAGGGTTTGAGTGTAGTAGGAACCATAGTTGTCTCCATAACATTTCTTCTATTCTTCTGCCATGGGACAGCAGCCAGTGAGGATGAGTACGGAGAGGAATGCCAGGTGTAACGTGTGATTAGTTTAAGCCAGTGGTCAACAAACATTTTCTGTAAAAAGCCAGGATTTTGGCTCTATTGGACATGTACTGTCTCTTGCAACTACTTCCTCTGCCATAGTGCAGAAACAGTCATAGGCAATACATAAAAATGGGTTTGGATATATTTAATAAATACTCATTTAGAAAGTTTATTTCCACCAATAGGCAGTGGGCTGGGTTTGGCCTGTGGGCCATGATTCTCCAACCCCTGGTCTAAACCCCACATGAAAATCCCCCGAAATTCAGGCCGTGGTCATCCTGAGCTGTGGCACTATCCTGGTCCACACAGGTCAGTTTAAGAATAGGAAAAATAACACAGTATGCACTGATGACTTACAATAAATGTCTCTTTTTAGAGGCAGCTGGTTAAAAGTTTTCTTATTCCTGAGACAGCCACAGGAAGGTGCTCCCTTGCATGGTGGTGGAGGTTGTCATGCAAGGATGTGACAGACATATCTGCTGCAGCCACCTTACCACCTGCCAGGAGCTGAGGCTCATGTGGGTAAGGGAAGGAACAGAGCAAAGAGAGTCAGAGAGGAATTAAGCAAGATCCACTGGGTTATGTGGACATGGAAGCACCCACTGCAGGGTTTTCAGTTACGTGAGCCATATTTCACTTCCGTTTGATCAAGCTTGAGTTAGGAATCCTGTTATTGGCATCGTGTACATGTCCCTATGGATAGAGAAGAAAACAGAACCTCTGTGAGCAAGATATTACCAGGAATTTGAAGAAGTGGGTGAGCAAAGAAGAGATGAAAGGAGATTGGGAGACAGAAAGAGAGATCCTGGGACTTGTCGAGTAAAGGTATTTGAGATAACTTCCACTGGCAGGTGCAAGAAGCACTTTCAAGAGCTAGAGTATTGAACACTCACTTCTGAGCAGAGGATCCAAGATGTGAAATTCCTCTGCCACTCCAAAACCTGGGGAAAGTTGGTACTCTCACTCAAGTCTTTTGGGAGGAGGCATGGGCAAATCAAGGCTAAGATACTGAGTTGCTTCCTGGGTAGGTTAGACTTAGATGGAAGGGAACTTATATGAAAAGAGTATGAGTTTAAGGAGTATAGAGAATAAAAGCAGAAATGGCTACGAAAGTGTACCTTCCCAGGAATTTGTGGGCATCTTTCAAAGGACACGAAAAAGAAAATGAACATGTGACAATTACCTTTAAATCTCAAAGAACAGGGTCACCTTAGTTCACATGTTGGTTGTGCATTTCAAATGGCCAGAAATAATAACAATGACTAAAATGTAATATTTGATTACTTCCTAAGACGAGTTAGATTTAAAATATTTAATATAATTTGGGAAAAAGGGATAGGCAAGTTTTCTCTAAAAGAAAACTTTTAGAGAAAAGTTTCTGCATCTCTGCTTTTCTTAATTATCTAATTTCCTTCTCACTACCATGATTAAATATTTTTTCTACACACAGGGGGCAATAACTTAGTTGGTGATAAATGAAATATTTGTAATAAGACCATAGGATGGATGCTTGAAACTCTGGAATTAGCAGCTGTAAATAATTTTAAAAATGTTTTGGAGACAAATTTGTGCTTTCAGAAGAGTTGATAGTCTTAAAGAGTTCTTCTCTTTTCCCTGCTCCTCCTCCCCTCCCCTTTCTCCTCTGCCCCCTCCTTCTTCTTTGCAGAATATGCCTCAGTGTAGGGATGTCCACTGTTTACACCGATTAGACTAAAGTTCTGCATTATTGGAAAGGATGCCACACAAGTGATGTCCTTCTCAGTGCATCATATTGGAGGACGCATGATATCTGGTGTATCTTATTCCTGGTGACATTACCCTCGATCAGTTGGTTAAGGAGGTGTCTGCCAAGTTTCTTTACCATAAGGTTGATGAGTTTTTTCCCCTTTACACTTAATAGTACACTAATTTATTGCTTTAGTGTTCTAATGGTGATTTTTCTATTTCTCTCATCCCTTCAACATGTATTAACTGAAATTCTTCTTAAGGAAACATTTTCCATTCTTCTCCATGTATTCACTTATTTAGTTGTTTACTTCAGTGTGAATTCAAGAATGTTTATTTTTTCTTTGGGCTATGATGTAATTTTGTCATTATTCTTGTTACTCAAATTATTCCTCAATCGGCTCTAGAGAGCTCCTTCTGTTTGGTACTTATACCCTTTAGACATACCCACTTTTTTTGTGTGTGTTGGGGGAACTTCCTGAGTTAATGGCACCACAAAATAATCCAGGCTCATCTGGTATTTTCCCTGACCTGTCCCTGGAATCAGCCCCTTTTCTGAGGAACTCTGGTTCCTTTTGCTGGAAAACGGTATTTAGGTACCAAGATTTAAGTTGCATATGTTCTTATTGTTATTGGGATGTCATGGCTTCTGGGTCCTTTTAGTAATTATATGTAGATATGTGTAAATATATGTAAATGTGTGCAAATATACACATGCACACATCTATGTTTACTTCTGTGCCAGCATCTGCATATCTTTTTTATTATTTTTTATTGTTCAAGTACAGTTGTCTTCATTTTTCTGCCACCACTTTCCCCTGCCTCACCCACCCCCACCTCCCACCCACTATTTTAAAAACATGATTTAATACTGATGATATTCACTCCAATCCAACACTTAAGGATTTATTGTAACCATTTCCCTTTGCTTGTTTGGAACTTTTTTCTCTGATAGCAAGAAACCAGGCTCTCATACTCTATAATATATTTACCTAGTTCAACTCTAGTATTCAAATAAAGTGGTTTTCTAATTGTTGACCTATACTCCTGGGATAAACAAATGTACAAACTACTGTGTTTGTGTACAGATCTTTTTGTCTAAGTACCCTGTCAAAATGCTATTTTCTGAAGGTACATAGGTCAGCTCCTTTCTTTCCTACATCTTCCAGTGTGGTGTTGTGATTCATTTGTAATGTAGCATTAAATTTGTCACAGTCTGCAGTCCATCTTGATTTCCTCCCATATCCTTGTTGATTTTCACATGCAGTGAAATTCACCCTTTGTGGTGCACAGTTCTGTAGATTTTGGCAAATACATCAGGTTATGTGCCCACCAGCATAGCCCCGGCAGACATTGCCATCCTTCCCATACTTCCTCCATGCAGCTCCTATAGTCTGCCCCTTTCTCGTCCCTCTGCCCACAGGCAACTGCTGATCTGTCTCCTATCTGTATATGCATTTCTCTCTATTTTGCCTGTCTTAGCTGTAAATATTTTTGCTTATTAAGAGGTCATTGTCTTGCAACTTTTTTCTTATTTAGAAGAAATGATTCTTCAGATGAGTGCTACCAATAAGAGCCATCATATTTTCCTATGAATTTCATAATAATATTAATTACTAATGCTATGAGCATGGAAGTGTATGTTGCACATTGTGCTTAGCTTTTTTGTGGACAATTACGTTGAATGTTCATACTCATCCATTCTGATAGATATAGCTATTTCTGTTTTACAGGTGAGAAACAGAGAAACGGAGGCTCAGAGAGGGTCAGTAACTTGCCTAGTTCACTCAGCTGGAAGTGGGGAAGTCATTATTTGAACCCAGGGGGTGAAACACTCTTTTACCAACCTTTTCCTAACTGCACCATACTACTTCCTCATGTGGTAACTAATACTTATTGAATATGTACTTGGCACATACTAAATATTGGGTCCAAAAATGTCCCATGCATTATCTCATGTAATCCTCACAATAGTCCCTTGTAGTGAGGGTTCCAATTGTTCCCATTTTGCAATAAGACAGACAGAAGAAAGGGCTGATGTTGCTGTCCTTAACCACAGCTGGTTAAGTGATAGTTTTGTTTCAATCCTAAAGCTGCTTTACTTTAAAGTCTATCCCCCTACACACCACCTCTTTGAATCAGGTTAGGTTTAAGGACTAAAATGGATTGTGTGCCCACAGAAGTGGCAATGAGTGAAAAAACGCCATTAATGATTGAGTGGAGGGAGGGGGCTTGAAGTCTGGACAGTGGACCCAAGTGCTACCAGTCTCCATCTCCAGCTAGGAGAATAATTGGCAGAAATGAACACCAGGTGGCCAAACAGGAATCTCAGGAGATAACACACAGAGATAACAGCTGAGAGCACTTGGGTCTGTGGATTCAATGAGGAGAGTATATGAGATCGGCTTTTGTGCACCATTCTCCAGCTAGTTGACACTTCATAGTTATTCCTGTGTGGGTTGTGGGGATCACTAGGAGTCTTGGAGGTCACGGGTGTATGTGTTCCTGGCATTTCAACAAGTTTGGTGCTTATTTGGTTGTGTCCTCACTGTGTGACCTTGATCACATCACCCAAGATCTTTGCACATCAGTTTCCTTATCTTTAAAGGGTCTGCTCTCATCTATCTATAATACTGTTTCCATGACATTCAAATGAGAGCAGAAATGCCTTGGAGAGTTTGTCTGCAATGAGCAGAAGCCTCTCTGGTCTTAGTGTCTCCCACCTGCTCAGCTTTGGGGTGACTTGTGACTTCCATAACACTGGCTTGTGTTAGAGAGGGTGATCCTGATGTTCCTCTGCCTGACACTCTCAGGACTCCTTTTTTAATGGGCTGAGCAGGCTGGCACTGGGTTTTCTTTGAAAGAAAACAGATTCCTATCTATTCTTTTCTTTTACATTTTTATTGAGATAAAATTTGTATAACATCAAATTAGCCATTTACCACTTTAAAATGTGCAATTGTGTGGCATTAGAACACTTACAGTGTTGTACAGCCACACCCCCTATCTAGTTCTAATATGTCTTCATCACTCCAAAAGGAGTTCCCTTACCCATGAACAGTCACCTCTCCATTCCTCCTTCCCTCCAGCCCCTGGCAACTACTAGTTTGCTTTGTTTCTCTATGGATTTTAGTTTCTTCTGCACATTTCACATAGAAGGATGCATACAATATGTAGTCTTTGTGTCTGACTTATTTCACGGAGAAGATTTTTGTGGGTTGTCCATCTTATAGCAGGTGTCAGTATTTTTCCCTTTTTATGACTGAGTACTAGTCCACTCTGTGGTCATGTTGCATTTTGCTTACTATTCATCAATTGATAGACATTGGGTTTCCATCTTGTGGATATATGTACAAGCATTTGAACATTTGTGTACAAATATTTGAGTCTTTGCTTTCAGTTCTTTCTAGTAAAGAACTGGTAGTGAGATTGCTGGGTTGTGTTGTAATTCCATGTTTAACTTCTTGAAGAACCACTGGACTTTTTCCCACAGCAGCTGTGCCATTCTCTGCTCCCATCAGCAGAGTACAGGGTTCCACTTTATTCATAAGCTTATTGCTCATGTTGTCCTTTCCTGAGGGGGGAGCCAAAATGCATAGCACTTTCCTCACTTCTTCTTCCACTGTCTTGCTTCTCATGGCCTCTTGAGAGGTCACATAATTTGTCTGAGCCCCAGTTTCCACATATAGGTAGTAAGTAAAGTTGTAGTACTTATACCATAGTTTTGTGAAGCTTATAAGCAATTTATCTTGGCTGAATACATATTGACTATTATAATAAGGATGGTGATGATGATGATGATGATGATGATGATGTTTTGCCTTTTCTTGTGAGGCTCTTTTTTTTAAAAAAAATCCTCACACAAGTTTCTTTTATTATCTTGCAGCCACATTGCTCATGGCTCTGACTTCAGAGTGTCTTTCTGCAACTCAGTCTTGTCATTCTTTTGGGCAGACATCATTTATTCTGGTGCGATCAACATCCACTGTAGTCCCTCACTTTTTCATGGAGGCAGTTCTGATGTGAGAGAATGCATGCTCCTGGGTTTGAGCTGCGGGCTGGCGGGGAATGGAGAGGATGCAAGGGCGACAGGGGCTGCTGTGTGAGAGAGCTTGTTCTTCCTGCAAATGTACTTGTATAGTTTCTTAGACCTCTCAGACTTCATCTTCATTCTAATAATGCATTTTGTAATCTTAAATTTGAGCTTATTTATATACTCAAATTTAAGATTATCATCCTTATATATTAGTCATCCTTATATATTATATATAATACAGATACATATTATACACATATTCTTATACATGTCATCCCACATCCAAATGTTGGTTGTGTCAGGAGGGTGCATGGAGTTTGTCCCTGCAGGATCCCCAGGCACCACCCCGCAAACCCACTGAAGTATGTGTGTTGTGATTTCACATGCACATACTTCTTGCCTGGGACAGAGTTAGTACTCAGTGAATGGCTTTATGTTTTAATGCCTTTTACTCATTTGATTGCTTTCTCCACTAATCTGTGAGCTTCTCATCAGTGTGGAAGATTCCTTAATAATTTTTATATCTCCATTACTTATAAGAGAGCCAAGTGTCTCAGAGGTGATCAAATATACATGTACATACATACATGTGCACATGAATGCACAGACATTTTGAAAGGAGTTTTCTAGATATTGGGGACTCTCAAATGAACAAATGAATTTTATGCATCCCTTAACCTTTTTCTTTGCTATTTTCACTGTTTTCTCATTTGTGTTTATCTCTTAAGACATACTTTGCCTTGAAGCCACCTTCCTTCACTGGCTGTTTGTGGTGCCTGGGCTTACATTCTGCTGAGCTGGCATTCCTTGCAGCAACCCCTTCCCATTAAGGATTGACTGACAGTGGGGTGGCCTGATATGCTGACTCAGCACCCCAGGGGCCCACAGGTCCTTCCCTCATGAAGGGGGAAGAGTAACTCTATCTATTCAGTTAATGGAAAGAGAAAGCCATGGGACCTTTGTCATCCATTCTGCAGGGTTGCAGAATGTGATCTAGGTGGCAGTGTGTGTGTGTGTGTGTGTATGTGTGTGTGTGTGTGTGTGAAAGTATCCCCTCTGGTTGAAGCACCAAAGCTACTGACAACCAATTTCAGGATAATTAGATGAGAATTAGTTAAAAATAGTAAGATACCACAATAAGGAGAATAAAACTATTTTCCAGCAATATTTTTTAAAAATTGGAAATACAGGGTGAGGCAAAGGTAGGTTTACAATTGTGAGTATGCCAAAGACTTTATTCTTATTTATTAATTATTGTATTATTTTCCATACAAACAACTGTAAACCTAGTTTTTCCCCACCCTGTATATGAACCACTGCTACTTTCTAGAGAATATTAGTGTAAGGAACACATATGGCTATGGAAAAAAAAATCTTTGCAGTAACTTAGGATTTTAATTTGGTTTTGTAAAAATTTAGGAGATTCCTCAAAAAGCTAAACATAGAATTATGACATAATCCAGCAATGTCATTTTTATGTAAGTACCCAAGGACGTGAAAGCAGAAACTTGAATGCATACTTATACAACAATGTTTATTGGAGCTCTATTCACAACTGTAAAATGTATAATCAATAAAAATGTCCATCGGTAGATGAGTGGATTACATACAATGGTGGAATATTGTTTAGCCACAAAAAAGAAATGTTATATATGCTATAACATGGATGAACCTTGGGAAAAAATGATGGAGAGTGAAATAACTCAGACACAAAAGGACAAATATTGTACGACCCTACTTATGTGCCTTGTCTTGAGTAGTCCAGTTCACAGAGACAGAGTGGTGGTTGCCAGGGTCTGGGGGTTGGGGGAAGTAGGGAGTCAGCGTTTAATGGGTATAGAATTTCATTTGCAGGGATGAAAAAGTTCTGGAAAAGGATAGTGGTGATGGTTGTCCATCGTTCTGAAAGTACTAAGTGCCACTGGATTGTATTTTTCAAATGATTAGAAGTTAAATTTTATGTTATGTATATTTTACCATATTAAAAAGTACAAAACAAAAAGTAAACAGCTTCTAGACAGTATTATGGAATGAATGTTTGAGTCTGTCCTAATACCATATGTTGAAGCCCTACCCCCCACAAAGCAATGGCATTTGGAGGTGGGGGTGGGATCTTTGGGAGGTGATTAGATTTAGATGAGGTCATGAGAAGGGGCCCTCATGGTAGGATCTTATAAGAAAGGGAAGAGGCGTAAGAGTTCTCTCTTTGCATACCCACTCACTGAGGAAAGGCTGCATTAGGACACAGTAAGGAGATGCTGTCTACGAGCCTGGATGTGGGTCTTCACCAGGAGCCGAATCTGCTGGCATCTTAATCATGGACTTCCAAACTCTTGAACTGTGATAAGTTGGTGTCTGTGGTTTAAGCCCCTGTCTGTGGTATTTTGTAGCAACCTGGACTAAGACAGAGAGTCACATGCTATGATGAACTTCCTCTCTCACAAAACCCTATCCAAGTGCTACCCAACCACGCTTCTTATGTGTTACTACTTCTCATGTTCATATCTCTTCCCTGGATCAGCCCTCAACTCCCTCCAATTATTACCTTTTTTTAGTTATCTGAAAATACAAATATAATTCACTAGACAGAAGAGAGAGCCAGGGAAGAAGCAATGGTTTCATTAAGGTGGCTTCTTATCTCCCTCATTGAGATGGGAAAAGCAATAAAATGGGCTGTGAGGATCCCTGTGTTTGCCAGAACCAGAAGAGAGCATGTTGTCTGTCTGCTTTTGGCATATGGTTAGGCCTGCCAGTAGTCAGCATCATTTACACTTGCACTTGGATATTTTACAAGGGGCTTTACACCAATGAGGATCCTTGAGTAGTTAAAAATGTGAGTCACGTAGGCCTGGAGTTTACATCTCATGGGTCAAGGATTATGTTTGTGGGGAAGCATGTACCTAAAACAGCATCAGCCTCCTCTGAGGATCTGAATCCAAGGTGAAAAGGCAGTAGGAGATGGTCACAGTCAGCGGAAATGCACACCTAAACTGGATTGATGGTTCTGGTTGATCAAGATTTGCAGGAAATGGAGTAATGCAATTACTGTCCTTGGCTGGCTCCCCATAGGATGTTCTCACAGATCAGTGGCAAAGGGCTACCAGGCGATTTTCTTCCCCATTATATTGTGAAATGTACAAGCCTTCCTACTGATACTGCTGGGAGAGATTTTATAAAGGATTATGAGACTGCTGTTAAAAAAGTGATTTCCAGTTAAATACTTTTCAGTATTAAAATGACAAAGCTATAAAGAATGGGGAAAATTGCACTAAAATAATTGCTTCTCAAGGAGCTAAGTTTGATTGTCTTATAAACAACTTTAACTTTATTCTTTTTTCTTTCCCGTGACAAATGAGAAAAGTCTGTGATTCATTGAACAGTTAGATTTCCAATATGGTGTTTACTTGCATTTTCCATTTCTATTGCAGCTAGGATTTCAAATCCCAAGGATTAAACGCCCCATTCAAAGTGTAATGGAGAGTTAAAGGAAAAAAAAGAGGAAAGTTCGCCAATAAATGAGGAAGACTTCAAAGTTTCCAAAGGTTGTTTGAGGGTGCCAACGAAATGAGCCGAGGTGACCTTAAGTCCATAGGCCATCTGGAGAGGCCTTCCTTCCCTTCCTGCTGGTGCTCTGAGATTAATTTCCAACAACCATCGTAGCTAACGGTGGCCACATTTGAATGTTTTCCTGTGTGCCAAACCCAGTGCTTTTCATCCATTTTTTAAAAATCTTCACCTGAGGATAAGTTTTCAGTGATTTTAGAGAGAAAAGAATGGGGGCAGGGAGAGAGAGAGAGAGAAATATCAATGTGAGAGAGAAACATTACTCAGTTGTTTCCCATATGTGTCCCAAATGGGAATTGCATCTGCGAACTTTTAGTGTAGGGGATGATGCTCTAACCAATTGAGCCACCTGGCCAGGGTCCCTTTTTATTCATTTTTAAGTTAATCTTTACTACTCCTTGAAGTACATATTTTCATGAATCTCATTTTAGGAGGAAAAAAGAGACACAAGCTGTTAATAATGTGCCCAAGTTCACAAAACTAGTAAGTACTGAAGGTCACAGAGCTAAAAAGTGATGAAGTCAAGTTCCAAACCATTTTTCATATGACTTCAGGCTCATAATCCAAGATCCTCTGTACTCCCAGGAATAGTTGCCATCAAGCTACTTTGCCCGTTGGTTTTGAATAGAGCAGGGGTTTCCTGCAGTCTTAGATCATCAAAGCTCTAAGGCATAACATTCACGTAAGAGTCAATGTGTTAGTATGCCTAGGGTATATTGTAGACCAGGTGCTGGGCTAGGACCTGGGAGACAGAAAAGAGACCGCAGAGAGTGTCCCTGCCATCATGGAACTTACTTTCTCATGGAGAGACAGACTACAGAGAAGAAAACACCTTAGAAGCTGGTTGCCCACTGTGGTAGATACTAGGAAAGAAATCAAAATGGTTATGAACTAAAAAAACAAAAACAACAACAAGAAAAAAAACAATAGGTAGCATCCCAGTAAGAAGTTCTCTGAAAAGGTGATGTTTCTGCTGAAAGTTGGAGAGAGGGAAGGAGCAAGTCTTGCCAGTCTCTATGGGAAGAGCATTCCAGGCAGAAGGAACATCAAATGCAAAGGCCCTGATGTGGGAACAAGGTTGATCTGTTTGAGAAACTGAAAGAAAGTCAATATGGCTGAAATAACAGAGCACTGAGGGAGGCAGCCCTGAGTGGGATTCAATAGTTTGACTAAAAAGGGCAGAACACACATATTCCATATCTCAGGTTATTTTTTTCTCTTCCTCCTTTTAAAAAAGGTTTGTTTTTTTCTGCATTGCTTTTCTCCTGTTTCACCTTATTCAAGCACCTGTCCCAGTTGCCCTTGATTAAAAAATATTACTCTCTGTTGTTAAAAGGCCTTTAATTCAAGCCTTTTAATTCAAGAAATCTTTGAGCATTATAGGCCAAGTCCTGTGGCAGGCAATGCAGGGACTCAAATGAAGTGAACTAATGTGTTTTGGGGCCTCAGAAATCCATAGCTTTGAATTCCAAAAGTGAAAATGAAGTCGACCTTGCAGAATGAATCCCAGGGTAGGAGGTGCAAAACCTCTAAAGAAGATTCATGTGGGACCTTTTCCAATAATTCTGTTCACCAGCCAATTTCAACCCACTCTGCATCTAGAAAGCACAGTTTATGGCTTTGTTCATGTCATAGATTTGGAAATCAAGACCTCAGAAAGGTCACACCATTAAATAAATGTTCAACACTCAGGGAGAGATGGAATGTTAATAACAAATTCTCAGCTGAGTGAAATTAACTTGCTACTTTTGTAATAACTACTACTTTCATTTGCATTTGTAAAACTTTAAAAAACTTCTCCATCTTTTGGATGAAACAAAGGAAGTTTTTGACCTGAGCATTTTTCTATTACTCAGTAGAAAATATATTTTCAATATAATTGAATAAGAGAAGCATGCATTGATTGATATTTTGGGGGATACTAGAAATATCTGAAAACCCCAAAGTTCAGTGTTTCTTCAATTTGTTGTGCTTACGGGTACCCTAGATCTGTGCTGTCCACCATGGTAGCCAGGAGCCACTTGAAATATGGCTAGATCATATTGAGATGTGGTACAAGTTCAAAAAACATGCTTTTGAAGATTAAATGTTATGAATAATTCAAAAAAACCTCAACAATTTGTATATTGATTATACAATGCAATGGTCATCTTTGGATATATTCAGTTAAATACAATACATTATTAATAAAATTTCACCTGTTCATGTTTACTTCTTTTTAATGTGGCTACTAGAAAATGTGAAACTATATGTGGCTTGCATTCTGTTTCTATTGGCTTATACTGCTCTAAGAAGACTTCTGCACCTAGCCATGATGCTACAACTGAGACCAGGCTTGTCCTGTGAAAACAACTGTAAAAGTGTAAATAAAGTATATGGGGCTATTCTTTTCAGGTATTGATCAAAAAGCTGTGCATTTTTGTGATCTCTGGGAGAGGGAGACACATGCACTGAGCCTTATGAAGGCCCTGGCTCTCTGTCCAGGAGCCTGTTTCTGCTGCAGAGCAGGTTGAGAGCACCAAGCAGAGAGACCATCTCACTGAGTGGAGTTCTTGGTCTCTGGAGTGGACTGTTTGGGGAAGGGTACCAGGAAAGAGGAATATGTCCATGGAAGTACTCATAGGTCTACATTTCTAGTCCATGCCCCACATAGCTCCAAAGCAAGTGTAAGTGGGTGGGCAGGGAGTACAAAACTGATTCTTTCAACATTGACCATGTCAATAACAAGCTACTCTCTTTGGTTGTAAAATTATTTTACCTACTAATCTAACTTGTTTATGCTGGAGTTATAAAAGTCCACTTCTTCCCTGTTAGCTTACTGTGGAAAGTGAGGAAAGTTCATTGTCATCAGAGTTATGCAATCACCCTTCATACATCAGGAGAGCCTCATGTGTGTGGGCATCATTAGCACATCCTCCTGCTACCGTTCGTCCTCTGTAGGTGGCTGTTTGAGAGGTTACAGGATAGGGTGGGGGAGGAGTTCACAAAACACTTTCCAAGCACGTCTAACAGATAATAACACTTAAGAAGCTTTACTTAAAACTGATCCGGCTACATGACGATTTGAGCTTGCTCTGTAATTAGTTTTTAGGAGCATATATTGTTAATTATCATTATTTTATTTTGCCAAATAAAAGCTTAACATGCTAGTTCACAAAGGAGCCAGATGCTCTTTTCCAGTTTTTAACTACTAATTGAAGAAGAAGAAAATGTCTTATTACCCTGGAAGATTTCCCCCCAGGGGTGGTTTGTGACTAAGATTTAATGATTATGGGGGATACTTGGGGCAGGAACATTAATGCTCCAAAACATGCCATTTGTGCCTCTGTATTTCTGGCATCCATGCCGTTAGTTGTGTGAGTAGTTTTGCTTAATGAAATGTACAGTTTCTGCATTTGAAGCATCTTGAATTAATGAGCTTGTTTTGTCTGATTAGGAAATTAACACTGGTTGTGGTAATTCATTGAGTTTTTAGGGTTACTTGTTACTGCAGCATAGCCTACTCTGTGCTGACTAATATGGAGCTCATTGGCATGGGGTAGGTTGCACATGCACATTATAGAAAGGTGCCATTTCAAATAAGGATGGACTATTAATTAACAGAAGAGGAACAAGTGACTGTCAGTTCTTTCTCTTCAACCATAAAAAAATAAATTGCAGTTGGTTCAAAGAACCTATATAATATGCATAGAAAGCTAAACATACCAACTCATGACGTATACAAAATAAATATAAAGACAATGGGAGACTACTGCTTTCCAAGAGGTCTCCAAGAGGTCCAATGAAAAGCAGTGCATTTCATTATGTGATTTTTCTTTTTCTTCCTTCCTTCCTTCCTACCTTTCTTCCTTCCTTCCTTCCTTCCTCTCTCTCTCTTTCTCTCTCTCTCTCTTTCTGTCTTTCTCTCTTTCTCTCTTTATTTCTTTCTCTCTCTCTTTTTTTTTTTTTTGAGAGAGAGTGCCTCAGAGGATACAAGTTATTAGCTTCCAAGTCCTTTAAAATGTCTTCTCTGGAGGTATTGGATTGGGAGAAAAAACTTTGATGGCATGGGGGCTCATTTTTTAATGGAGCTTTGCTGTCTGGCAAGATACACTGTTGCATCAATTGCTGCATCATCCCTCTTCAGTGCTGACAGGACTCACCTGATGGCTAGCCTGTTTGGCAGAGTTGATTGTGCCATCTTTTCTTGTTGCTAGTATGTGACCATGATTGGCTTCTAGGTTGGTCTCTCCTTCCAGAATGTGAGGTTCAGAGGCAGAACCTGTCTCATTCATCTTTATGTCTCCTAGTATCTGCAGTGCCCATCAGGCACACGGCAGGCACTTAGTATGTGTTTCTGACAGAATAAGTAAGCAATCATTCTTCCACTCATATTTTCCACTTCTTTAGGTGTTGTCATGCTTATTGCCACCACCCTGATCTAAGCTAATGTCAATCAGTGCTTCCGTGATTCTTAAATAATCTCCAAAGGGCTTCCTACATCTACCCTCACCCTTGTCATCAGTATTTTTATGGGAATTGGAGTGATCTCTTTCAAACCCAAATATTATTTCACTGCCTACCTCCAAACCATTGGTGGTTTCCTATTGCTTTTTGAAAAGGTTAGAGTTATTCTCCTGGTCTGTAGGATCATATCTCTGCATCCTCATCTTGCTCCCACTATTCCAATCCAAACATTTCTTTTCTAGAGTTGCTCAAACACATTCTGGTTTATTGTGCCCCAGGGTCTTCATTCATGTTGTGTTCCATGACTGATATGCCTCACACATGCACACACATATTAACACTGACACACATGCACTCACACATACACACGTTCACACATACACACATCTTTGCTTACCTAGTCTAGTACCAACTTACCTTCTTAGACCATAGCTCAAATTAGGAATTAGCATTCCTCTTTTATACTTAATAATTTCATACAGTATCAAATATTCCTTGTTTGTAGTACCTAATGATGGTTGTAGTTTTACATTTACTTTATGATTATTTGATTCAGGTCTGCAAGCACCACGCAAATAGGGCTTGTCTTGTTTTAGCTTAGCATTGCACCTTAACACTATTTAAATATCTGGCATATATTTGCTAAAAAATAACTACTAACTAGGGAGGCATAATGAGTGCTTGCCTGGCCACATGAGCTCTGGGAAACCCACAGCATACTGCAGAAGTGGTGAGTAGTAAAGGCATGACATCAGCTCTGGCCCCCTAGGAGGCTTGGTCTGGGGCAGGCAGAGATGGAGTGGATGGGACTAGCTTGGAAGTTTTGCCACTCATGGTGTCCCAGTCATCCGTGTGCTTGAACTCAGAGTCTCGTCTAAGGGTGTGAAGGAGTTCATTCCCCAGTACCTTATCCTAGGCAGACTATGATAGGCTTTCAGAAGCCATGCTAAAGTTCTGACTGGCTGAGGGCTCAGAAGTTGCTAATCTAGACAACATTCCCACGTGCTAACAAGAAATTTTCATTGCATCAGTGGCTCTGAGTTCAAATATGTCATACTCTCTTGCAGCGTCAGCTCGATATTGGGATTCTCTACAGTTCATTCTGATAGGACAGTGAGATGACAAGGGGCCACAGAGATTAGGGCAGGGTTTTTGTTGGCGGTGTTTTATGTGTTGCTTGTCCTAACGGGGAGGGTTATGGGAGTATCTTAAAGGTTGCCTGTGCCCTCTCTACTACCAGCATCATTTTGAGGCAAATAGGAGGGATAAAGAATCAACAGGATTAGGTGTGCAGGTGAAATTTGCTGAATATTTGGATTAAAACATTAATTTATATGTGTTCAGAATATAAAAGTATAAATGAAAAGAAACTTGAATTTATTTTTATTTTTTAATTTTTTAAATTTTAATTGTTGATCTTGTACAGTTTTCTGTCTTTTACTCCCAATTTAAATGTGGATCAATTAGGATATCTGAAGGAAATATTGGGACTGTCAGGTAATTGAATGGTGGTTCATTGTAAAACATGAGAAGCAGGTAGATTGAAACAGCAAAAACTAAGAAGTATGGCTGAGGATAGCAGGAGGACCATTGCTGATGACATTTTTGACTCTTTTGACAATTTCTTTAGGCGCTCTGTTAACCAGATGGTTAAGATTATGATGATAAATCTATTAGAAGTAGTAAGAAAGCAAGGCCTTGAGACAGAGACATGGAGGTTCTACGTTTTTGCTTCCCCAGCAATCAAAGGTGTTTGCCCTGCTTATCCTCTAGCAGTGGCATCATTATGCTGGCGTTCCCTGATGGTCAAACCTGGATATGCTTTTGATTCGTACCTTCCCCCAGTTTGCTAGTTAATTCCAATTACTGATGGGACTGTGCCATATGTCTTACGTGTTCCAGGGTAGGAAAAAAATTGAAAACCACTGATGTAATTACAGAAAAAAAAGACATGGAGAATCAATTGCAAGGATGAGGGCTGATGCTTCAATTGTTATGATGCCTTTTTTTCTGACAGTCTTTTGGATTCCCTGGTAACTACCCAGTTTTAGGAATGCCTGGGTTATGTGCATTTCCACAGAGCTCAGGTCTAAGGTAATTTGATGTAAATTATACATTTTCAAGTAGTATTTTAGAAAAACCTTTATGGGGCCCACAAAAACAAAGTGCACAAAAGGAAATGATGATGTGTTTTATTCATAAGGAAGCATTTCCCTTCAAAATTCTTATGCAGCTCCCCAAAATACCTAATGCATCACAAGTCTACATTTGTACTCCTGGTTTTCCACACACAGAGAAGCACTGTTCCTTTTAATCAAGTAAGTTTATTTTGTGGTGAAACCTTTTGTATAATACTGAAAAATAGTTGTGTTGCTCAGAAGCTATTTCGGTTTTCTGAAATGATCATTTTTAATCATTTGCCTAGCAAAACAATTTACCAAGCAGTGGAGGATAACGAACCATAAAGTTTAATTTGCCTTTTTTAATTGAGTTGTTAATTAGCACCCCTCCACCATTGGAAACTCCCAACTTGCTTTTTTTGTTTTGCTTCTGATCTGAGACATTCTAAAAAATCTAATCTATCATATTTCCTCTACCCAGGTACTTTCATGAATCACATCAATAGGTGATTATTTTCTAAATCTGCTGAAGCTTCAACAGATGCATACAAATTTTTGTCAGTTGACAAATAATTAGGTAGGGAATATAGAATTGGTGGTAAGTTGATAAAAATATCTGCCATTTATTGAATTCCTGATATATGCCAGACATTCTTCTAAGTACTTATCATACATTACTTATTTTTCACAGGATTTGGGGGTACAGACTATTATTTTATACACAGGTGAGCAGAGGTTCAGTTATGTTAAACAGTTTTTCCTATGTCATCCAGCTTGTCAGTGTGGAAGAAAGCTTCGATTCCAGGAAGTCTGGCTGGGGTCCTCACAGGTCATCCTTTTAACTCTGTGCTGTATTTCTGAGATCCTTGAAGTCAAACTGACCCACATTTAAATTCCAGTTCTGTGGTTAATATTGATTTTAAATTAACCATATGCTCTTTAGAACCAATTTGAGAGCTGTGTGACCTGGGCAGTCAAGACCCTAGGCTCAATAGATCCCTAGTTCAATGTTCTTCTGTTGCCATCTTGACATTCTAAATAATTTTTGGACAAGGAGTCCAGCCTTTCCATTGTGCACTAGGTCCTGCAAATTATGTAGCTGGTCCCGACACAGTTGTTGTTTTGGTATACATTTATTCTCTCTCCTCGTGATTTCTCTGGGTCAGAAGCCTGGGCATAGCTTAGCTAGAACCTCTGTGTAGGGTTTCAAAAGGCTGCTATCAAGGTGTCCGCCAGAGTGGGTTCTCTCCTGGAGGCTGGGCAGGAAAGGATCCACTTCCCTGCTTCTGTGCCTGTGTGGAAGCATTCAGTTCCTTGCAGCTGTTGGATTCACAGCACTTTGCTTTTTCAAAACCAGCAAGAGGAAAGAGAAAGACAATGGCAATTCTTTCAGCAAGATGGAGTCTTCCACCAGGGAGCATCATTACCTTTGCTGCGTTTTATTGGTTAGAAGCCGGTTACAGGTCTTTCCCACTCTCAGATGATCCCAAGATGTGAACACATGAGACAGGGATCATGGGGACCATTGTGGATCTGTTTGCCACAATTATTATGTGTGTGATTATATATTGTTTTTGCTATTATCATTCTTTTTATTGTTGTGATTGCTAGCAATTCTATAGAGCTCACTGTGTTCCAGGCCTTGTTCTAAGTGCTTGGCTTGCGTTAACTCATCTAGCTGAGTTCCAAGGTCCCAAGGACTGAGCAGAGGTCATCCCCTCTCTGCCAACTGGAATGAATAGTTCTCAGGGCAATGCAGCACGAGGCGACTCTTTATTTTCCTGAGTAATGTGATCATCTCAGGAAGTAGTTAAGTATCAGTGGTTAAAAACATGGTATTTAGTGTCCTGCAGACTCAGGTGAGCTCCCAACTCTGCTACTTCCTGGTTGTGTGGTCTCATCTGAGTCACACCTGTGTTTCCTCACAGAGCCACTCAACAAGGTGCAGAACAGCATGGGGTTAAGGATGCTTCAAGATTAAGGTCCCTTACAATGTGGCAGTTCCACGGTTCAGCCAGAGTAGGGTTATGTATTGTGTTTAAGGTACTTTTACTCTACTGAGTCCCAAGAGTCCTATTGTCTCAGGCTCCTCATGGAGTTTGATGCGAAGAAACACAATGGAGCCACCTAAAAGCAACCTGGAACTTGCCATCACTCATCTAACTATTTTCTTCTCTCTTCTTTAGTCTTTCATTATGTCAATTAACTTGGCCACTCCATCTCTCCTCCACCAATCTTTTTTTCTTTCTTCCTCACTCCTTTTCTTCCTCACTCTTTTTCTTCATTTCTCCATGCTCCTATTTTTATTTCTCCTCCCTGTCCCAGTCTCCATTTTTATCCCCATCAAATAGCATGTCCACAGTTCTTCCTTTTGAGGTGGAAGAAAGCAAAGCAGGAGGGACTAAGTGGCTTCTGCCACACCCTGGTATGTCTGTAAGGCTCTTCAAAGAAGGTGTTGGTGAAGGCAGAGGAAGAAAATGCTCCTCTTAGGCTTTCACTGGAGAGCAGGCAGAACATATTGTGGTCCTCTGCTCCACATTTTTTTTTGAATTACCCTTAATGTTTGGTAGGCACATCATCATTTCACCCAGCATTTTACTGCAAGAGAGAATGGGATCTTACCCAGGCCTTGTTCAGCTACTGTGGTCCAATAATTTGTTAACTTCTACAGCCCCTTCATAAGAAAGTCTTCTGCTTTCTCCTTCCAAGCAGCCCATTACAGGAACCTTCATTCACATTCCAAAGTGTCCTCTGTCCATTCGACCAGGCAGTTATTCCTTGCGAGGGAGTGTGCAATAATTAAGTAAAAAGATTGTCCCATCTGCATTTTGATCCCAGGCCCTTTCCATCCATCTATAATTTTTCTCTCTTAATTATCCTGTTTCTCACAGACACAGTCAATCTCTGTTCTTCTAGGATACATTTCCTTTGAGCCTCTGAGAGCCTCATTCTAAAAACAAAACATCCTCAGAGTCTTTTCCCTCTTCAAGTGATGTTTCTTTCTACTTTTGAAAAAGAGCAATAGATGGCTTGATTTCTTATCTCTGGTCACATGTTTACTTCTCTCAAATCCTGTAATTTGACAGTTACCCTCACTAATCTACTGAAATACTGTCTCAAAAGTCACTGGGGACTCTTCAGTTGTCAGTGCCTATTCTCAGCTCTTATTCTCTTCAGTCGGTCTGCAGCATCAGATGGCACTGACCCCCAGCTACTTGAATCTCTGCCTTTCCATGTCTTTTCTGAGATTGGGTTTATGCATCACTTTTGACGTCTTCTCAATTCTATCTCCATCTGGCTTCTCTTCTCTCAGACATGGGTGAATGCAGACAGTTTCCTAGAATATACTCCTGAACCCCTTGCATTCTCCTCTACCTTCTCTGTTTTTATCTAGGAGCTTGGCCAATCACCATGGGCAGCAATTTTGGAGCACCCACCTGTCAGACCCTGTCCTCAGTGCTCTTTGTATGCAAACTCCTCTGACCCTCCCTAAATGTCCTTTGAGATTAAAAAAATAGTGATACTATTTTTCAGGAGAAAAACAGAAATGCAGAAAGTTTATGTTTCTTGCTTTGAAATTTCTGGGCATAGCCCTGATGATTCTCAGAGTTTGTCTTTGGTTTCTACTTGTCTCTTCATCAGCTCCCTCTGGGTTATCTGCTGGTGACTCACATTCCAAACCGAACTCACCTTTGATACCAGTCCCTATCTTTGTTCTCCTCAGTGTTCTCTGTTTTGTTTTGTTTTTTAATTTACTATAGTTGTGACTTTCTGCATTATTTTTGTTGACTTCTTGTCCTTCCAACTCAGTAGCTAAACTCTGTTCATTTCACTCCTAAATGTCTCCCCTTCCTTCCAAATTCCATAGTGTTCATTTGAGCCTTTAAAAAATATTGATTAAAGAGAGAGAAAGCAAGATCGATTTGTTGTTCCACTTATTTATGCATTCATTGGTTGATTCTTATATGTGCCCTGACTGGAAATCAAACCTCCAACTTTAGCATATCAGGATGATACTCTAACCAACTGAGCTACCCAGCCAGGGCCATTTGAGCTTTCTTTATTTCTTTTATTGTAATATTGCAACAACATTTTTTAAAATTAATTTTATTTTTCTTTATCATACCATTATTGTATGCTGATTTATTTGGCGAAAGATTGAAAGAAAGTATTTTAGAATCCATAATCTAATCACCTGAAGTGCAAAGACTTTCTGTATGGGTTGACTTTTGTCTCTAAAAAGCAGTATTGGAGTCCTAACCCCCAGTTCCTTGGAATGTGATATTATTTAGAGATAGGGTCCTTACAGAGATCAAGAAGTTAAAATGAAGCCATTAGGGTGAGCAATAATCCAATCTGACTGGGTGTCGTTACACAGAAAGGAAATTTGGACACAGACACACATAAAGGAAGAACGGCAGGATTAGAATTATGCTGTCACAAGCTAAGGAACACCACAGATTAAAAAAAAAAATCAGAAAATAGGAAAGAGACATGGACAGATTCTTCCTCACAGACTTCAGAAAGAACCAGCCCGGCTGACACCTTGATTTTGACTTCTAGCTTCTGGAATTCTGTGGGACAACACATTTCTGTTGTTTAAGCCACCTAGTTTATAGTACTTTAAGGCAGCCCAAACTTGTCTTCCTGCTTCTGGTCTTGCTGTTACTTCTCTATTGCTGATCAATGTCTCTAAAACCCAGCTTTTCTGTGTAACTCCCTGTGCAAAAGCTTTATGGCTCTTTGTTGCTGCTTAAAGCATCCAACTTTTAAGGCAAACACTGAAAGTATTTTAGGATCTCCCAGGAAATAAGTGTTAGGAGGAAAACGACTTTGCCCTGTTTACCAGGGTATTCCAGAATATTGGCAAGAGCCAGGAACAGAGTAAATGGTCATTTGTGGAATGGTTGAGTGAATGAGTGAGTGAATGAATGGATGAGTCAGTGAATGATGAATCCGTTTCCCTTCACTAATGATGTGGACCCTGACTTGTGGGGTCTGCCACATTGTGGATGAGGCATGAGAAATTCACACAGACTACTGAGTCCTATGCAGGAAAAGAGATAGCTTGGCTTTTCTCTCAAGGGGAGAAAAAGCCAAGGCCTTCAACATGACAGGCCTTTATTTCTTTTCTGGGCACATTACATGATGGTCCTCATTTACTATGCACAGGTTCACTTTAGGTGGTTACCTTTTACAGGAAAACAAAGGAGCTAATGCAGCTAATCACATCACAGAAGAAAGATATTTGCAAATGAAAGGGGAAAAGTGGTTGAACTAGTTACACTCAGTCCTTGGAAGGTTTAGCATGGATTTCAGGAAGTTACTTTGCAGTAAATGTTTGCTGCCTCAATTCAGGTTGAGGGAGTTTTAGCAAAAGCAAGTCTCATAGCAGTCTAGGTACAGTGCAGGCCTGATTCCCCACAGGAGAACCCATCCATGGGCATGGATCCTGTCCATCTCCTAGTGGGAACTGGGCCCATGCCACTCAGAATGGTCTCCTACGCACTAATCCCTGTTTCACCTGGAACAAATCACTGTCTTTCTCCAAATTGTTCCACCTTTCTACGTCTTCTTACTTGCTGTTAACACCTTATATCTACCCATGACCATCTGTTTTTTTCTTCTCCAATTGTATGTGTCATTCAAGAGCCAGCTCATTTTTCAGTGCTTTTTCAAAATTTCCCTGATGCTTTCTGATGGGATGAAGTCCTTCCCTCCCATATTACTCTAGAAGCATTTTGTACTTAGCATTATAGTTACTTTATGCCAGTCCCTGAGCATGGTAATTTTACTTTTATATCTTGGCTCCTAGTAGGTACACAGTAAGTATTTCTTAAGTGAGCAAATTAATTAAGTAAATATCTGGGATAACAGAGCTGAACTTAGAACCCATAAGCCCCACCCCACTTACTTCTATGTCTAAGCAACACTTTGTTCAGATATTTCCCTGTTAAATTTTTATTTACAAATGCTCTTCAGGAATTACATGTAAGAGAATGGAGCTGGCATCAAGTGCATTGAAAAGTTGAATTGCAGGTTGCCATGGAAACAGAGTTGTGAGTTGAGTTTTCCGTATATGAATGTTTTAATAAAAACATTTTCTTAGCCATTATAGATGGGTTTGTGTACCAGAAGAGAAGTACTTTATCTTAACATACTATTATGTTCATAAGTTAGATTGATGGTCTGAAGTATTATTTCATCAAATTGCTATACATTATTGTGGTTTCCTTGCAGAAAGTGATCCTGATGCTAACAAAATGAAGGCTATTCTTGTTTGTGGAAGAAAATATCTCTAAACCATTTTTTTCTTTTGATATTGAGAAATGGCCTTTTTATTTTAGCCAAAGGACACTTACCTTAAGCATCTAAGTGATTCCAATTTGTCTTTGATGTAATAATTGTCCCAAATTGTGCATGCATTCTACCTGTTGTTGACAAATGTTGATTAATTTGGAAGATTTTGTGATGGTAGTGGTGACAATAATGACAGTGATGAAGAGGAGCTTAAAGTTTTCTCCTAAACTCTGTGATGCACAAGTCACTTTTGGTTTGTTCTAGTTTTAAGGTAAGTACTCCTCTAGTGTGGTTCGACAGGCTAGACTCTACATACAGGGTGAGGTAAAAGTAGCTTTACAGTTGTGAGTTTGAAAAACATAGCTTATTCTTGCATTATTAATTATTATTTTTCACACAAATAACTGAATACCATGCCAAGGGGATGCTGGAATCATAGTTTGGTAATTATTAATGTAGTTTACAATCTTCTGTTAAGGATAGTTTATTAAGTATCTTGTTACCCAGAGATGGCCATGCTACTCATTGTGGTAAATCTGAGGCACCATTTTCATTACCTCTTGAAGACTTCTTTTAATACAGAGATCCAACCCATCCTTCTCCTCAAGTACCTTTTAATAGGAAATCTCCCAATAAACCTATTAAAAGCATAATGAAAACCTCATTCTGTCAGGCTTCAGAGCTGTAAGTGGCTTCTAATTTGCACAAGATTGGAATAGCATTGAAGAATTACAGTAACTAAGTGAAACACTCATTGGATTTTCAATTTTCTGATAGCATCCATGTAATTTCTTGTAATGCTTCTGTAGCCAAGTGCAGTGACACATGTCAAGGCTCATGCTGGAGCTTCTGCCCACATCAGCATCACATTGAGAAGCACAATGCTGTCAACTTTTCTTGTAGGGAGGGGTAGAGAGGTGCCTTTGTGTGGCCTTGATGGAAATTCCATTATATACAGTCCTCTGAACAACAGCTTCATAATTTCTAACAGCTCAGAGAGATGTTTTTGATGCTTGACATTTGGCTACACATATTTATTGGAACAAATTATGAAGCATTCCTTCCATGCGGGTGCTTGGCGGAATATATGCTTTGTCCTCCTGTAGCCTGCATTCCCTGTTGTGTTGATTGCCTCATTGGAATGAAGACTACATGCTTTGTATTCTGATAAATAAATTCTCTCTGGAGGAACCAAAAGAAGCAGAGGGCATCTTGGTGGTGAACCAGTGGGATAAGACCCTGAGTTTTCTTTAGCATATTTCATATTATCCTCAGTTTTTATTTTCAAGTTGAAATCACCCCACCCTGCACCATTCAGAGAACATGGGTTTTTTATTCTGACCTTAAAATGAGAGTCTCTTGTCCCCAGCCCTCAGTACCTTCAAGGTTGGTGACATATGTCAGCTGTTAAAAACCTCAAACCAGTAGTAGAATTACAAGTAGACTAATCATACTTGGTAAATGAAAAAATAAGTTTACCAGACTCGGTAATCTTTAACATGACTATAGCAGTCCTCCATTATCCATGATTTTACTTTCTGGGCTTTTGTTACCTGTGGTCAACCGTGGTCTAAAAATATCATATGGAAAATTTCAGAAATAAACAATTTATATGTTTTACATTGTGCCCCATTCTGAGTAGTGTGATAAAAATCTGATTTTGTCCCTTTCCATCCTGCCTGGGATATGGACCATCCCTTTGTCCAGCAAATCCACACCCTACCAGTCAGTAGCCATCTCAGTTATCAGATCCGCTGTCTATTGAAGTGCTTATGTTCAAGTGACCCTTATTTTACTTACTAAGGCCCACAAACTCCAAGAGTAGAGATGCTGGCAATTCCGATATGCCAAAGAAAGGCATAAAGTGCTTCCTTCAAGTGAAAAGGATGTATGTACAAGAAAAACATAGTATGTGTAGGATTTGGTACTACCCACAGTTTCAGGCATCCACTGGGGGTCATATTCCTTGTGGGTTAGGGGGCTTACTGTAATGGTGTTGCTGCTTCTTAAAGACTGTTTCACTCTTAGGGAATGTATTTTGACTTATTTCTACCTGAGAGAGGATGATGAATTTGCACTAATTCAGCTGCATACCCTTCAGAAGTCCCTGTTGTGACCAAACAAATTTGTGTGGTAGCAGGGCTGAAGTTAAGACAATAGCCTAAAGCTTTATAACAGAGTCAGGCTAATCAGTTCCTGTGCTGATGTGAGCCATGTTCTAACCATGATGCTTAAGAAACCAGATGAGTGGGGAAAAAGCTGTGGTACGTTTACACAATGGAACACTACTGGGCCAGCTGTAAAAAAAGGAAATCTTACCATTTGTGACAGCATGGATGAGCCTGGAGAATATTATGCTAAGTGAAATAAGTCATCAGAGAAAGACAAATGCCATATGATCTCACTTATATGTGGAATCTAATGAACAAACAAAATAGAAACAGAAGCATAGATACATAGAACAGACTGACAGCTGTCAGAAGGGAGAGAGTTTGGAGGGCTGGTGAAGAAATGGTAAGGGATTAAGGGAAAAGTATACAGATAAAACATATAGACGCAGACAACAGTATGGTGATAGCCAGAGGGAAGGGGGGTGGGAATAGGTGGAGGTGGGCAAAGAAGGGGGAAATGGGAATAGAAAGAGACTTTGCTTGGGGCAATGGGTGCACAATGCAGTGTGCAGACGATGTTTTGTTGATTTGTGCACTTGAAACCTGCATGGTTTGTTAACCCACATCACCCTAACAAACTCAATTAAAAAAAAGCCAAAGAGCACCTTTCTGACCCTCCATTCCCCCACAGAGGACAACAAACGTTCACTGAATTCCTATGCAAGCAGACCCCTTGATCCCATGTTGTGTGATGGGTTGGGAGCAAGAACCACTGGAAAAGACTCATTTCAGTGCAGATGGGACTTACTGGGTGTTCAGGGCAGATGAGAACTAGTGTTTCCATTTAAAACATACTGAAAAAGTGTTATCTGAGTCTTTCAATTTGGCTTGTTTAAATGGCAGTTATTGAAAATAAGTCAAACTTAGATGCTGAAATTCTAGATCAGATTTTTTTTTCCACCTCGAGACGATTAAAATTTAGGGCCAGATCATTTTTTTGTCAGGCAGGAGTGGCTATCCTGTGCCTTGCAGAATGGTTAGGAGGAGTAGATGCCAGTTACAACCCCTCCAGTAGGAACAATCTAAAACTCCCCCAGATATTGTTAAAGATCTCCCAGGAAGGCAAATGCACGCTCAGCTCAGCTGAGAACCCCTGCTGTGGATGGCTTCCTGGTGGCTGATGATACTGGCATTTGCTGCTTTTTTATATAATAAGTGACTTTTCTCATCTATAAAATAGGAATATTTATAGAACAATACTGGGCATGGATTAGGGGCTTGGAATAAGGGATCAAAAGTAAAAGGTGAACTTTTTGGTATATAAATTACATCTCAATGAATCTGTCATTTTAAAAAAGTGATATTGTCATTTTTGTACTTAAATACGAATTTACCAAACCTTCCTGAGTCTCTATCTTACACAAAGGGGTACCAGCATTCTGTGAGTTGAGCTTTAAATGAGTTATTAGAGAAATATGGGCAATACAGCTACCACTAACTAGTAGGTATTAAGAAATGTTGGAGACTTCCGGCCAAGATGGAGGTGTAGGTGGACACACTGTGCCTCCTCTCACAACCAAAATTAAGGACAACAAATATTTAGAAACAAGAAAACAACCAGAACTTAAAGAAAATTGAACTGTAAGGAAGTCCAACAACCATTCATCCAGACTGGTAAGAGGGGCAGAGTCGCGGCAGGAAAAAGTGGAGGTGCGGACCCGAGAACGGGAACGCAAGCAGCAGCGGCTGGTGGTTCCCAGGTGCACAGGTGGTGGCTGGCAGTCCCCGGGCACAGTGGGGCAACTGTGCAGACCCAGTGAGGCCGCACAAGGCGGCTGGCTGACCAGGTGGTCCCACATTTGCGATTGCAGACGGTCCAGGCAAAGGGGAAGTGGTGGAAGGGACTGAATCCAGGAGAGAGTGGAGCAGGCGCCATTGTTCCCTCTCAGACGCCGCCCCCACATACAGCATCACAACCCAGCGACTGGGCTGCCCCACACTGGGGAGCGCCTGAGTCTCCACTCCTCCCTACGTAACAGCATGCGTGCGTGCACAGATAATCCAGGCGAAGGGGAAGCGGCGGAAGGGACCGGAGTCCAGGAGAGAGCGGAACAGGCGCCATTCTTCCTTCTCAGACCCCGCCTCCACCTATAGCATCACAACCCAGCGACTAGGCTGCCCCGCCCTGAGGAACACCTAAGGCTCCACCCCTCATACGTAATAGCCTCAACCAGACTAAAACCAAACCAAAACAAAAAAAAAAACAAAAAAAAAACAACCAAAAATGGCTCAAACCAGAGAACAAATAAAAGCCCCAGAGCCAATTCTTCTAAGCAACCAAGAGATAGCCAACCTATCAGATGCACAGTTCAAAGCACTGGTCATCAAAATGCTCACAGAATTGGTTGATTTTGCTCACAAATTAGATGAAGAAATGCAGGCTACAATACGTGAAATGAAGGAAGATGCATGGGGAACTGATAGAGATGGAAGGAAAACTGGGACTCAAATCAATGGAGTGGACCAGAAGGAAGAAACTAACAACCAAACAGAAAACGAGGAAGAAACAAGAATTCAAAAAAATGAGGAGAGGCTTAGGAACCTCCAGGACATGGTTAAACATCCCAACATCCGAATTATAGGGGTCCCAGAAGGGGAAGAAGAAGAGCAACAAGTGGAAAACTTATTTGAACAAATAATAAAGGAGAATTTCCCCAATCTGGCAAAGGAAACAGACTACCAGAATGTCCAGGAAGCTCAGAGAGTCCCAAAGAAGTTGGACCCAAGGAGGAACACACCAAGGCACATCGTAATTACATTAGCCAAGATTAAAATGAAGGAGAGAATTCTAGAAGCAGCAAGGGATAAGGGGACAGTCACCTACAAAGGAGTTCCTATCAGACTGTTAGCTGATTTCTCAAAAGAGACCTTACAGGCAAGAAGGGGCTGGAAAGAAATATTCCAAGTCATGAAAGTCAAGGGCCTACATCCAAGATAGCTCTATCCAGCAAAGCTGTTATTTAGAATGGAAGGACAGATAAAGCGCTTCTCAGATAAGGTCAAGTTCAAGGAGTTCATCATCACCAAGCCTTTATTATATGAAATGTTAAAGGGACTTATCTAAGAAAAAGAAGATAAAATATAGGACAGTGAAAGGACATCAAACTCACAGCTATTAAGAACTGCACCTAAAATAAAAGCAAACTAAGCAAACAGCTACAACAGAAACAGAACCACAGAAATGGAGATCATATGGAGGGTTAGCAATAGGGGTGTGGGAGGAGGAGAGGGGAAAAAGGTACAGAGAATGAGTAGCATAGATAGTGGGTAGAAAATAGACAGGGGGAGGGTAAGAATAGTATGGGAAATGTAGAAGCTAAAGAACTTATGACACATGGACATGAACTAAAGGGGGGAATGTGGGTGGGAGGGGGTGTTCAAGGTGGAGGGGAATGATGGGTGAAAAATGGGACAACTGTAATAGCATAATCAATAAAATATATTTAAAACAAAAACAAAAACAAAACAAAACAAAAAAAGAAATGTTGGATGCTAATGGTGCCCAAATATCAGGAAAAAATAAATTACTCATTTCTATAACATGAAAAAAAAGAGAAAGAAATGTTGGATGACTTTGAAGTGTGCCATCGGTCTGGCTATTCACGCATTTTTCTCAGTGAATCATCCCTCACAACTGCCTTTTGGGTTCCCCCACGTTTCCTCCCACAGGCAGTCCATTAAAACTTTATTACTCCAGCAGCATCAGCATCACCTGGGAGCTTCTTAGAGATGCAGAGACTCCAGTCCCACCTCCAATCAAAGTTGAAAAGGTATGTCCTTAAAGGGCCCCTTCCATTTCCCTTCAACTGTTACCTAGATGGACCCCCCACTTTTGTAGAATTTCTTTGTCTCTTCCTGGCTATATTCTCTTTTTGCTTCCACTGACTGGCCTTTAAATTTTTTAAAATACTTTTCCTTGGCCACCGTTCTGCACTGCCATGAATATAGTTTTCCTTTCTCTGCCCCAAACGTATGAATGAACATAGCCCCCTTCCATATGGTGATCTGACCCCAAACTCCCAGGCTGGGTTAGAATTTTTGACTCTTGGAACACAGTTCTGTAAAAAGTGCGAGATACACATTGCTCCAGAATTATAGTTCACCCCTGGGTCAACACCAGAGTGTCCCTTTGTGTGCATTCATGCGTATACACAGGCTCCTGTGGAATTTAAAGGTCCCTGACAATAGCTACCTCAAAAACACCCAAGGGTTAAACCAGAGGGTTAAAGAGACATTAGAATAAAATTGTCCTCAAGATGGAATCAAAGTTGGGGAAATAGAAAAAAAAGGAAAAGTGTCATACTTAGAGTGTGCTTTCTTCATGTGTGAAACTCAGCAGCTGTCCCACCAACTCTGCCCTGAAGTCTTTCCTATCTTTGTAAATGGCATCACCATCCACTCAGATGCTCAACTAAAACCCTAGGCAAACAATACAAATAAAGTAAAAAAATAAACCCCAATCCTAGGCATCATTACCAATTTCTCTTGTTCCTTCAGTCTATCATCTGTAGTTTCCACCTTTGTGAGAAGAATCTCAAATTCATCCACTTCTAGTTATCTCCATTACTAACCTTGTCCAGGTGTCATTTCTTGTGGTCTTCTGCAGGGGACTCCTAAATTCATCTGCCTGGATACTGCTGCCACCCCCAGACCCTTCTGTTAGCAACAGCCAAAAATCTAATTTCCGTTTTTTTAAAAATTCTATTATATATTGTTGTTCAAGTACAGTTGTCTCCATTTCCGTCACCACTTCCCCCGGCTCCCTCTCAATCCTTCCCCCTTTGGCTTTGTCCACGGGGCCTTTATACATGTTCCTTGATGACTGTTCCCCTTCTTTCTCCCTATTATCTCCCTCCCCCCTCCTCTCTGATTACTGTCAGTTTGTTCTTTATTTCAATGTCTGGTTGTATTTTGCTTGCTTGTTTGTTTTGTTGATGAGGTTCCACTGATAGGTGAGATCATATGGTATTTGTCTTTCACCACCTGGCTTATTCTATATTGCAGATCTGCCTATTATATACCCTTGCTTACCATATATCTCCTTTCTAATCCTTAAACTCTTTGAGCTTGTTCTAACCTTAGAGTTTTGTTGTCTTCCCACCTCCTTAAATACTCATCTTCCATCTACTTGCACGGATGGCTATTCTTTGGGTCTCAGCCTCAAATTTCATTCCCTTAAAGCAAGAACACCCTATCTAATTAGGACCCATCAGAGTGCCCCTGTTTTTATTCCTGTGCCAAGCACCTATCACAGAGGTGGGTCAAGGATGCCTTTGGAATACATTCTCATCAGGTGACCACGTTCTGAAAAACATCAATGCTGCAGTACTAGAAAGACCCTATGTTGGAATTGGACTCATAGCCAGGGAAAGCTGGAGATACCAGAGAAAAGTTCATTTGCCATGCTTCAGTTTATCTAATAGAGAGAGAGATTGCCTATCAATTAAAGTCACAAGGGTTGAACTGGGGATGTGGTCCCTGGGGATCTGAAGTAATTTCATTTAATCTGGAGCAGTTTTAGAATTCAATAAAGCAATCAGGTTTTAGTATCCACCCCCATCCCATAATGATTCATGTGCCATGAAATTTTTCATTAAAAAAATTCCAAGGCTCACAGAATAGAAAAAGGAAAGGGGACTCACACACACCTCATTTGTTCAACCATTTTATGGAGGCCCCAAATGTAGATCACTGAAATGGGGCCTTGGAATTTTAAATCAAGTTTTACTTTGCAAATTTAATGAAATGCAAACAAATACTTAGCAGTTCTAAAGGGCATGAAGTCATTAAGGTTTCTTATTTTGTTAGGTGCTTTGGGGGCCTCCATAATTTTTGGAGTGAAATCAGTTAATTTCTATGTATGTGTGTGAATGTGTGTGACTACTTGTGGAGTCTGTGGATGATAAGAGGGACCCTGGGCTTAAATTTCTACTGTGCTCTTTGCCAGCTGTGTGCCCTTGGGCAAGTTACTAAGCCTGTGTCATATGTAAAATGGGGATGATGTAAGTTTTGCTGGGAGGATTCAGGGCAGTAGCACAGGTCTTTGCTCATCACTTAGAAGGTTCCATGCTTGGTTTAGTGCTTTGCTGTCACGATCTTGAAATCCTTAATAATTTTTGAATAATGGACCCTGCATTTTCATTCTGCATCCGGCCCCACAAATTATGCAGCTGGTCCTGATTTGATGAGATTACGTAATACAGTGCCTGTCAGTGCCCCTTCAGTGATGCAGATACTAAATATGCATTAGTTCTTTTTCTTACGTGTTTGAATAGCTGTTTGTTTCTGCTTCATGGGTTAGGAAAAATTGAAAATGCTTATAGTTTTCTAGTCTCTCTCTCTCTCTCTCTCTCACTGTCTCTCTCTCCAGCTACATCCGTAAAGAAGCAGATTATCCTTTGATTACTTTTAAGCTGTAGAAAGATATTCAGTCCTTATACCAGCTTTTTAGCAATGCTGGGAAGGTAGGTAGTATTTAGAGAATATTTATGGCCTAATAGCTTGGTAGAATGAGAGTCTTTGTGAACGCATCTTGCCAATTGTAAGTTGCTATACAAATAAGTTGTAATGATATGATGTGCACTGAAGAAAAAGTTTATTAACCTGTAACTGTGGTGCAGATATGAGTAAGGAGATATGTCAGACTCTTATGGGGGTCACTGGATTTCAAAACCATAGCTTTCCAAATATCAGCATTCCCTCTGTCAGTGTAGAAAGCCTGCATTAGAGCTCTGTGTTATGTACTGTGGTTGAGGTTTTTGGGAAGGTTGATTACAAAATACACAAGAATCCTGGCCATTGGAGATTATGGGATGTTAGATTTGGGCCCAGAGATAACGGTTGAAGCTGATGGAGAAGATGCTGGGGAGGAAGCATCGAATGAGGTCACAGGGAGTTGGAAAGGGGATCGTGAGAAATGTTTGCAACTGAGGTTCTCAAACTTTGGATTAACATAGAGTCCCCAGGACATGTGCACTGATGGTTTTGATGGGGACCATGTCACCTATGGTGAGAAGCACCACTGATCTGCATTTAAAAGGCTGGCAGACAGCCAGGAGAGGAGGAGTCCAAGATGAGTTCAAAGGCACACACACCAGTGCAAAGACTGGGGGGGACCTGGAAATTCCTTACTCTCTCTTTTCCAATAATTAATAATAATAATAATAATAGTAATAATAATAGAGAATTATTGCCTGTATTGACCATATCAGATCTCTACTTACTCTCTGCAATGACCAAATGGTTACTGGCTTTTTAAAAAATCTTCACTCAAGGATATATTTATTAATTTAGAGAGAAAAGAAGGGGGAGAGAGAGAGACAGAAGCATCGATGTGAATTGCTTCCTGTGTGCGCCCTGACTAGTGTGTGGGACAATGCTCCAACTAAATGAGCCACTCAGCCAGGGCCATTACTTTTTTTTTTAAAGATTTTATTTATTTATTTTTAGAGAAAGGGGGAAAAGAGGGAGAAAGAGAGGGAGAGAAACATGGATGTGCGAGCGATACCTCCATCAGTTGCCTCTTGAACACCCTCAAGTGGGGAACTGGCCTGCAACCCAGGCATGTGCCCTGACTGTAATTGAACTGGTGACCTTTCAGTTTGCAGGCTGGCACTCAGTCCACTGAGCCACACCAGCCAGGGCCAGGGCCATTACTTTTAAGATATTTTTACTTCTTTTATCTCATTATTCTTTTAATTTCATCTAGGACACAACACACTCACTGAAAGGATCCTATTGATGGCATTTATTCTTTTCATCCCTCTCTACTCCTGGATTATAAACTCTATGAAAGAAGAGTACTTTTCTGTCTTGTTTATGAGGCTCTACCTCTGTGAGCTACATCCTTGCCTAGCACATAATAAGCCCTCAAATATTTCTGGAATAGATGAGTGAGTCCATTTTCTGTACCTGAAATTATTCCCCACCATGAACTTTTGGTTGTTCTGACATGTGGCTGAATTATTTGCATTTTCCCATAGCTCTTTGATTTCCACCTGTCCCCCTCTTCCCATCCACGCTAACCCTCTTGGGCTCGTTCTCCCACATTAGATGTCTCTGCTCTTCCCGAGGAGGGGTCCTTCCTACACATTCAGTGAGAAGAGTCTTCTGCAAAATCTACAAAGTTCCACTGGGATGTAAGATCTGGAAGGCAGGACTAACACTGGCTCTCTTGTTCATCAACACAATAAATATGCACCCAATGAATCTCTATTCTATATATAGCAGGGGAGGGAGCATCCATCAGAGAAGTTCTGAGTGTGTGGCAAGGCTTACAGAACCTGTAAACCATTTCTTTTCAGGAATCACATTGTTATTTCACTATTAGTCCTTTGTGCAATTTTCTGCCTTTGTGAACTTAATTGATCACAGCCCAAAGATCACATTCCTAATAGAAGTCCGCTTGTTTAAATAGAAGAGGGGACGGTATTAATAAGGCTATAGGCACTTCTCTGAGCCAGGAAAAAAACAAAGTAAGAGAGTGGAGAATAAATTTTTCTAGGTCTCACTTCCCTCCCTGATAATCTTGAGGAATGAGGGGGAAAATTAACAAGGCAACTCTGCATTTTATGGGTCTGTAGCAGCTTCACTAAATGCATTTTGGAATCCATGAAGGGCATGGTATAAGAAGCTGCTTGTTTTAAAAGAGCAAATAAGCTTTAATTTAGATGGCTGAATAGCCAGACACTAATGAACTACGATTGTGAATTTGAATAGCCATTTCTTGGGTTTCTAAATGATTTTCACACTTCCCAAGCTTTATTAACATTCGTAATATCCTTTATGGTTCTCCTTTATTGGCCAGGAAAAAAGAAAACACATCCTGAAGGCTTAGGTTTCCATGAAAGCTGATGGAATATACTAATAAAATTATATGTCACATTAAAATGTGAAATATATGGTGATATAATATGGTCTGAGTCAGTCCAATGGAATAACATAATTAATAGTGGCTTTCATAATTAATTTGGAAGGGCAAGAAGCTGAGGACAGCATGGGTCTCTCTCTCTCTCTCTTTCCTCTTTCCTAGCTGCTGTTTTCTTCATCCAAATATGCATAGAAAAGTATTAAGTGGCTGTTGAAACTCCCAGAGGCCTCTTTACTTCAAGGTGGAAGCAGGAAGGCTGCCATAATTCAGAAAGCTGCTTCTGGCATGAGATGAAAGTCAGATCAGCCCAAGTTTGGGTCAGAATTTAGAGGCCCCACTGGAGTGTTTATGCTTGTATCTATAGTCCAGATAAGTTAGTGGAAGAAATTGTTCCCTGTGGCAGGTCATGAATCTAATTACCCTAGAAACATTACTATTGGCACTTGATTGAAAATTGCTAAGCAATGTATGCTGGCTGTGGCTTCTTCCACCTTCAAATCATGTGTGATGTGTGGACACCAACATCCACATGGGCCCACAGACCCATAACTCAAGGAGGGAGGCCACATTTCTCAGCTGAAAACAGACCCTGGAGAGCCCTGTTGCTAAGTATGTGTCCAAATAAGTACATCCTTTTAGAGAAGAGGGAAAAAGGGGACTTCCTGGGCAGCAAGAGTAGAATATTGAAGGTTCACGATGCTGGCAAGGAAATGCAGAGAGGAGACACATAGCTGGTTTTAAGCACTAATTCAGTGTCTATCTCATTGTGAATTGGGTTCTTGTCTAGGCCTAATTCCTACTGTTAGGGATTTGAATATATTAAGAAGGGTGCAGTTATAGATGGTTTGTATATATACTATGGGTTCAAAATCAGGGTAAGTCCAACCTCCTGGACACCCCTATGTTCACGGTCTGGTGATTGACAGCGAGGATGTGGAAGTCAGACACTCCTGGATCAAAGTCTCATATTGACCCTCACTAAGCCTGTGGCATTGTGTGAGCTGCGTATCTCTTAGACTCCATTTCCCCATCTTTAAAATGGGGCTGATAATATCTCATCAGATTATTAGAAGAATGATGGTGCAGAGAAGGTCATTTAAGTGCTTGCTATTATGAGAATTATAGGTCAAGGTGTTACATGACAAACAAGCAATATCACTGTTGGGTAACTAAAGAGTGGGTACGGCATTGTATCTGAATCAAACAGATATTGAGTCTATTTTTGTATGAGTAGGTTTTTTTTTCCCTATGAAGTTTTTAATTGAAAGTAGGAAGAAGGGGAGTGGCAGCCAGCAAAGGTGAAGGTGAGAAAATATGTCTAAATCTGCTAGTTCTCAGGTATCAAGGCTGTCTGTGGTGGCAAAGGGAATCTACTGTTAATGTTGGAATCAGGAGGGATGTGAGAAATGTGACGGGTTGAGCAAATGTTAGTCAAATAATCTTTTAGGAATTTGGAACATATGGAGGGTGAACTTCTTTCTCATTCTTATGTAACCATTAGTCCTATCTAGTGTTAAATGGTTGCCCATTTGTTTTAAAGTAAGAGTGGATGAGTCTTGCCCAATGGCTCTTTAGACAATGGGATTGGCCAGGCATCCCACTTAGTTGTCCAGGAGACTAGCCATAGGAAAGTAAGACATGGAATGGTGATTTCATTTGAAACAGAAGACAACAGTGAGATTCAGGGTCAAATATTTTGGAGTTGGGACTATTGAGGAATTTATCATGGTAGCCTGGCCTGCAGATTTACAAATGGAGTGAGACCAGAAGGACCATCTGCTGAGTTAGTGGAGACCTTGGAACACATAGCATGTGTTTTGTGATCCAGAAGGTAGATTTCCCCTTGTTCATGTAAAACACTTGAAAGATTTAGTAATGAAAGAAGGAGCTTTTAACTTCCAGGTTACTGGTTAAGAAAGATCCCAAGTCGGTAGTGACTAGAAGGCATTGTCATCTGCCAGCTGCTCAGTGGCCTATACGAAATCACATGGAGGTCTGGAAGCAAACCATTATGGGCAGGCACCTCTGTCATGCTGACTGTAACTTCTTATACAATGACCCAGAATTAGACCCCTTAAAGTGGTCCCCCTGAGTCTGAATGGAAGATGACAAGTGGTTAAGAGTGGAGTTGTCCATATGGGAGTCAACAATGCCACCCTTTTTTTGGAACTCACCAGTTAAAAAAAAATCCACTTTATTTTTTACTTTGGGAGACTTTTTAATTATTTCTTTTGCTGAGCATTTTAAAGTGATATTAGCAACTGACATTTGAAATCCATTCTCCAGGCACTCTGATAAATGCTTTACCTGCATGGTGTCATTTTATCTTCCCCATTGCCCTTAAGATAGGGACTTGGTTCCCTATTTTGCAATGTAGGAGACTGGGACTGATCAAAATGAATCGATTTGTCTAAGGTCACAGAAGTAGTAATCCAGGTAGGCTTGAAGCCAGCTCTTTCATTACCTACAGTGCTCAGTCCATTATTCTAACTTGCTAAAATATCTTTTAAAATCGACATTCTGTTACATCATGCCTCTAAAGAAGTTTCTGTTACTTCTTGGGACACATGAACTAAAGCAGGAGTGTTCAGACACCTTAGACAACCTGCCCAACTGCCACCCCCCACCACCCAGCTAATAGATCACTGATTTTATTAAAGGATGGTGAAGCTATGTGTTTCACAGGAGCCTCTACTAGCTTTGGAAAGAGAATCATGGTTAGCTTTGACCAGTTGTAGAACACTTCCTTGCTGATAATTTGATGAAGTGGACATGTGACCTCATTCTTGGTCATGGGATGTGAGGATTTCTACTGCAGGTTGCTTGAGAAGTTTCCTAGATCTTAGCAGACACATGCAAAAGAGAATGTGGGGGTTGACATGGTTGTGTGGGAAGCTATTGTGTCCTTCACTTGAGAGACACACAGGTAGCTGTGAGAAAAGCTAGCCAAACAAGCAAAGCATGTGCCGAGGGGGTTTAAGGGGTGAGAGAGAGAACAGCCCTGTTGCTGCCAATTACCTATCTAACCTGAATTGCCTGACCTCCTTACATCAGAGTATATGAGATTATAAATGGACTTATAAATCTGTGTGGGGGCTCTTCTGTTTCTTGCAACTGAGCATTGTTGCTGAAATAGGCAGTCTATATAATAGATTTGTTTAAAGTTATTTTTTAGTATATTTTATTGATTATGGTATTACAGTTATCCCATTTTTTTCTCTCCTTTATTCTTCTCTGCCCTGCACTCCCCCCTCCCATCAGCATTCCTCCCCTTTAGTTCATGTTCATGGGTCGTACATGCAAGTTCTTTGGATTCTCCATTTCCTATACTATTTTTAACCTCTCCCTGTCTATTTTGCACCTACTATTTATCATTCTTATTCCCTGTACCTTTTCCCCATTCTCCCGCTCCTTCTCCCCACTGATAACCCTCCAAGTGATCTCCATTTCTGTGATTCTGTTCCTGTTCTAGTTGTTTGCTTAGTTTGCTTTTGTTTTTGATATTTTTAGGTTCAGTTGTCCATAGTTGTGAGTTTGTTGTCATTTTACTGTTCATAGTTATGATCTTCTTTTTCTTATAGAAGTCCCTTTAACATTTCATATAATACGGTCTTGATGATGATGATGAACTCATTTAACTTTACCTCATCTGGGAAGCAGTTTATCTGCCTTCCCATTCTAAATGATAGCTTTGCTGGATAGAGTAATCTTGGATGTAGGTCCTTGCTTTCATGACTTTGAATACTTCCTTCCAGCCCCTTCTTGCCTGCAAGGTTGCTTTTGAGAAATCAGCTGATAGTCTATGGAAATTCTTTTGTAGGTAACTGTCTCCCTTTCTCTTGCTGCTTTCAAGATTCTCTTCTTATCTCTAACCTTGGGTAATGTAATTATGAGGTGCCTTGGTGTGTGCTTCCTTAGGTCCAACTTCTCTGGGACTCTCTGAGCTTCCTGGACTTCCTTGGAAGTCTATTTCCTTTGACAGATTGGGGAAGTTCTCCATTATTATTTGTTCAAATAACCTTTCCACTTGTCCCTCTTCCTCTTCTCCTTCTGGTACCCCTATAATTCAGATGTTGGAATGTTTAAAGATGTCCTGAAGGTTCCTAAGCCTCTCCTCATTTTTTAAAAATTCTTGTTTCTTCATTCTGTTCCAGTTGAATGTTTCTTTCTTCTTCTCCAAATTCTTGACTTGAGTCCCAGTTTCCTTCCCATCACTGCTGGTTCCCTGTATATATTTCTTTATTTCACTTTGCATAGCCTTCACTTTTTCCTCTATTTTGTGACCATAGTCAACCATTTTTGCGAGCATCCTGATTACCAGTGATTTGAACTCTGCATCTGATAGTTCTATCAGGCTATCTCTTCATCACTTAGTTCTATTTCTTGGAGTTTTGATCTGTTTTTAGTATAGGCCATATTTCTTTGTCTCTGCATGCCTATTACATTGTAACGTGCAGAGCCTTAGGTATTCGCTAGGGCAGGGCAACCCATTTCTCTGTGTTGTGGCACTGTATGTGCGGAGGGCTCTGAGCGGGAACAATGCTGCTTGCTTAGCTCTCAGCTGGCTTTCGGTCACTTCCCCCACTACCCACAAGCAAATTGGGCCCTTCTGGTGCTGATTCCTGAGTGGGTGGGTTTGTGTACATTCTAGGACCCTGTGGGTCTCTCCAAGGAACTCCCCTGTGAGTTTCTCCTGCTGCTTCAGCCCCCACAGATTTTTATAGTCAGAGGTTTTGAGGCTTTCTTTTCTCACATTGGAACCCTGGGTTGTGTGGCCTGTCTCACTTCCCAGTTGTTCCTCCTGGTTTATCTGCACACAAATGTGGGACTGTTTGGTCTGCCAGCCACCACCTTGCCATGTGTCCTCTCCATCCCAGCTGCCTGTCTCTGCCCCTTCTACCAGTCTGGATGACTCTTTAGTTTTCAGACTTCCATACAGTTTGATTTTGTGGCATTTATTGTCATATTTTGTTTTTAAATTTGTTGTTGCCTTTCTTTTGGTTGTGTAAGGAAGCAAAGTATATCTACCTATACCTCCATCTTGGCCAGAATTTTTGAGGTTATTTTTTTTTTAATTTTTTTTCTTTTAGATTTTATTTATTTATCTTCAGAGGGGAAGGGAAGGAGAGAGGGAGAGAAACATCAATGTGCGGTTGCCTCTTGTATGTCTCCTGCCAGGAACTGGCCTGGCAACCCAGGCATGTGCCCTGATTGGGAATCGAACCGCGATCCTTCGGTTCGCAGGCCCGCACTCAATCCACTGAGCTACACCAGCCAGGGCAGGTTATTTTTATAGTGACAATTTACTTGTGTCCTCTATGAAGTGTACAAGGAAAGACATAAATCTTTCAGGTGATTATACAATTTCAGGGTGCACAGTAAGTGGGTGTTCAAGTCAGGTCCAGAAACCAAATTTCCTACTTCTCTGGATTTCCCACACATTTGCCAGATAAAATATAAGATATCCAGTTATATTTGAATTTTAAGTAGACAACAAGTAATTTTTTTTCATTACCAATATGCCTCAAACATCACATGGAATAAACTTATCATAATATTTTTTGTTATTTATCTGAAATTCAAATTTAGCTGGGCATTCTGTATTCCTACTTGCTAATTCTGGCAGTGCTACTTGGCCAGGACTGTATGTGTTTTAACATTTGTCCTTTCTCATTGTGGTCTCTGATTTGAAAATACCAGATATCGACTTCAGTTGATTTAAGCCAAGAAGATAATTTATAGGCTCACATAACTCTGCTTTTTCCTTCTGTTATGTTTATTACCAAGTAGATTTTTCTGTGAATGATAAAGGTGACCACCAGCAACTTTAGACTAAGGCCTATCATCTTTGTGACCCCCAGTGAAAAGAAAGCTACTTTCCTCAGTAGCCTACATAACCACACCAAGGTTACGTTATGGTGAAGGGTCTTAAGTGCTTATCAATCCTTAAACTAATCATCATGGACAGAATAATAGGATATACTGATTGTCCAAAACTGGTCATGTGACCACCTTTGGAGGTAGAGCTTAACTTTGTAGTAAGCTGTATTCAAATCACATGGAAACTAGGAAAGGGGAGGCTTCCTAAAGTAAAACTGACAAAAAAGATGGAATGGATTGTGGACAACCAACAGTAGTGTCCACCTTCATTACTAGACATCAGACAAAACACTAGTCTGAAAGAACACTTTGCTTACAATTATCTGGGAGAGACCCTGGCCCCCTCTGAGTCAGTATTTTGCTGAAAGTGGGTGATTGAACTGGAGACTATGAATCACAGGTAATGTACCTCAGGTAAAGCAATCAGATGATTGTGAATAAGGCTGTTTAGTTCTCTTTCAGAAGTTCAATGAAGTTCAGCTTGTTAGTCAATAGCGACAGAAATAATGGTGCTCAAACCAGTCTCTCCATGTCTGTGAGGCTTCTTTTGATTTTCAGTCATAAAGAGTCTCGTTTGATTTTTATATAAACCCAAATTTGAATTTTATTGGAATACTTATACATGATTACCTCTCAGTGATTTTATTGTCATTTCAGCTTTAATGTTCTAGCAAATGGAGTGGCATGGGTTTTTTTTTTAACTTCCTTTCAAATTGTTAGTTTCATTAAACAAATGTTTATTGAGTAGTTCCTATGACTTTCATTGTGGATGACAAAGAAAAATCTGACAAAAGTCCCCATCTTCAGGATTTACTTGAAAACATTTTGCTGTATGTGCTATATTAGTAAAAGTTCTTATTTTTTCATCCAAATACTATGCTCTCTGTAATTATATAGCTATGGGAAACTGGGGTCTGAGACCCTGAATTATAAGAGAATTGATTTCGGAGTCTACCAAAAGTTAAGTTGTTATCTAGTCATTTATGCCCAGGTCACATTTCTCTGTCATAAGCTTTGAAGGGGACAAGTTTCTGTCCTTTCAGTTCTTGCCATGGTTGTAATTTTACTTCTGCTGTGGGGGTTCTTGGAGGAATCTTTGTGTCTGCCATTGGGTTATTGGCTTTTGAAGGCAGAAACCACTGTATCCCAGTGCCCAGCAGAGTGTGTGCCACACACTGGGTGCCCAATAAATACTCATGGAATGAATGAGAGGATCTCCTCCTCCCCTGCTTTTTCTCTGTGTCCATTGACTCTACTGGATCTCATACTGATGATGAAATGTCAGGTTAACATCAAGAACTAAGTACAGTGAATGTGCTCTTAACCTCAATTTTCAGTAGCTCTAGAGAGTTCCCTCATTAAAGCTGCTTCCTGTATTTCTTTGCCAATTTGGCAGGGATATGATTTGGTTCCACCTGTTGTCTACACAAACAAAAAAGACAAATAGAAGGCTAACATGATGTGGCCATAGGAAGGAAAATGGCTTCTTCAAAGTGTGCCAAGAAAAGGATAGTAAGCATTGAATCAATACTTCTTCAGGTTTGTGCTGGTGTCTTTTCTCATCAGTCTAGAACACAGGTGGCAAACACAAGGCTGGCAGGCCGAATCCGGTCCTCCACCTTGTTTTATCCGGCCTGGCACCTTGTTTCTATCCGGCAGCAGCACTGAGCTCTTGCTTAACTGTTAAGGAGTAGTTATATTTATACAGTCCTAAAATTGCATTTGGCCCTTTGAAGGCAACTGCAAGGATGATGTGGCCCCCGGTGAAAATGAGTTGGACACCCCTGGTCTAGGGGTACTCTAGTAATTTTGGGGAGTAGTGACCCTGTGCTTAATAACAATATGAGATTTTCTTAAACCCACCACAGGTCAATAGAATAACCTTGGGATTTTTCTTATCCTCACGGACGATGTGCACAATGTTCACACTGCAGTTGTGCCAAAAATGAGGGCTTCAATTTTGATTCCAGACTTCCCTGCATCTGCCACACTTAGTCCTCCCTTAACGTGTCCTGTAATCTCTTCCTCCAAATTGTATCTCAGGTCCAGCCACTTCTTTGCCTCCTGGTGCTGCCATCACAGAACAGACACCTTCATTCTTGGTGCATTCCTACTAGAGCCTCATAACTTAGCTCCTGCATCTTTATTCTCCCACATCCAGTCAGAGCGATGCTGTAACTGCTCTATAGTCTGTTTAGAACAAAACACAAAGTCCTTAGCCTAGTCTGCAAGGCTCTCCATAGTCTGGTTCCCGATGCCACTCTGATCTCATCTTCTTACCACTCTAGTCAGCTCTCTATGAGCAAACCTTGTACCCATCACAGGACTTGTATTTTCTGTTCCCTTCCTGGATACTCTGTGCCAACTTTCTCAAGATCAATGCCATCATCATTCCATAAATGCTTTCATCTCGTGTCGCATCTCTAAAAAGACTTTCTCTGACCACTCATTCTCTGGGAGGACGCCCACATCATGCTCCCCAATGATTCTGTTTTATTATTAGTAGGACATTTACACCTTGCATATCTGTGTTTGTCTCTCTCCTTCCCAGTGGCAACTGGAATGTCAGCTCTATAAGAACAGAGCCTTGTCTAACTTCATTTTGCAGCCCTGCCCCTTGATCAGGCCTTAAGTAACTTAAAAAAAAATGCATAAGTGCTCAATCTATCAATTAACCTTATTCTCTATCTATCCCATTGGCTGGAGAAGTTAGCTGGTGAAATCACACTTGAGTTGAGAAGGGATTGTGCATTTCTATAGAAAACTATAGAAGTGAGATCCAACACAAACACTGGGCAACAATATGCCTGGAAAGTCCTACACTTCACTGCAGGGCAATTCTCAAATGACAAAAGCCCAACATCATTAAGATTGTACAGTGTGCCTTTGAAAGTGTTGGAACTGACCACTTCCATCACACCCAGAATGAGTCGTTGTCCTCTATACATGCCTGCGTCACACTTAGGGAAACCAAGTTCTGGCTTCTGTCTTGTTCCAAGACTGAAATTGCCATGCTTTGTGTTACTATTACCAACAGATACTTTTCCTTTGTGAAGCATGTAGCCAGCCTCCCAACCACTGGGAATAAACTTTGAGTAGGTTGAACCAAATTCAGAAGCTGAGGGAGCTACAAATCACTGTCAGTCCTTCACAACCACCTAATTTTGTACCTCTTTGAAAGTCAGACTTTATTTTTCTTAGCTGCAAAAACATTACACAAAAGAAAACTTCTTTGATATGAGTGTCAGAATCAAACAATGCAGATTTCCAAAGACCAGAATTTGTGTCATAGACAGGAAGTGCTGGGTGTGCTCAAGGCTTCATGTGTGAGTGTGAGGTCCATCTTCAAGGAGCACCAACTACTTTCTGCGTGAGAATGGACAGTGACGCACTAATCACTCCCAGACACAAGGGTCAAGGGTTTCAAGAGGTTGTTTCTCTTCCTTCTTCCAAGAACAGCACTGATGTTTTTTAAGGAAAGACAGACTTGGGGAGGAATGCAATGCCCACATCCAGTTCAGGATCCGTGTGTTCTGGGCTGTTGGAAAACCACAGATGAAGGATGGGAATACAACGTGCTTTGCAGTGTCAGCAATAACTCAGCAAAAGGAGACTCAGGGAAGATTAATTATGAATTATCCTTGGGACACAGGACTGCAGAAGAGGGTGCTGTGGAAGTGGATCCCTAGAATGAAAGGCCTCTTACTTAAAAGGAGAATTTCTCGAAGCGGTGAGATGGTGGGAACAGGCCAAGGGGACTTTCTTGGCCAATAGACTCTTTTGAAAATTGCTTTGGGGAAGTGATAAGACCACTCACCATGAAATGATTGTCAAAGCAGATCTATTTTGCGGGGGTGGGGTGTTGTAAACTAAACAGCTTTTGTTAGTACGGTAAAACAAAATTTCATGTAGGTATTTCATTGTGCCTGAAGGAACCTTGCCTGAGCATAACCGAAGGGTGAGTGCATTGTTGTCGCAACCCTTGATTATATTAAACACCTTAGCAGCTGAAAGGTTTCCAGGGCTTGAAAAATCAGATGAACCATAGAGGGTTAATCATTTTTTTTTCCAGTGGAATTGGTATATTAATTTGTTTTCATTGACACTGGGGTTTTCATGCAAATGCTGGATGTTCTCTGAGCTTGAATAGTATCTTGGTATCTTAGCCTCAAGATTGGAAAGCCTTTATAGGTAATTATAGTTTCTTTCCAAATGTTTGAGTAGAACACATTTTTAAATAATTTAAAGAACCACTGATACGTAAAAATGCCATGTCCACCTGACATTTTAACCTAAATCTGCAGTGTTCATGAGTCAATGGGTGCCTGTGGGAATATTTTTACCTAACCCTTAATTAAGTGCAAGGCATTTAAAGAAGAGAAGCAGGTATGAAAGAAGTGCCAATTTAGGGAAGAAGTAGGAAGTATTGTACAATTCCTGCCTGTCAAACATTACCGGCTTTATTGTGCTTTAAATTCTGTGACTAAAGATTTTGTGATTTTAATCATCATCCGAAGTCTGTAAGCTCCAAAGGGAGTTGTTTACTGTGCTATTATGCCTATGCATTCAAAAGCAGGCAGATACTTGTACTCATACATTTTTGAACTATAGTTAATGCCAATTACTAGATTTATTTTGTGTTATAAGCTTGGTAATACTTTCTATAATTATAAATTAAACCAGATTTCTAAAAATTATCTCTTCAGGTAATGGGACGGTTCTTTGCATATCTATTTCTATTCTGGGAATATTACATTTATAAAATTTATACATCAGGTAGAGGTGACAATCTCTACAAGATTTCTTTTTGTATTTCCTTTTTCTTTTTTAATTATTGTATTGTTGTGCAAGTACAGTTGTCTACATTCACCCCCACCACCACCACTCCCCACCACCCCAGCCATCCCCACCTCCCTCTCCTGATTCCATCCCCCCTCCTTGGTTTGGTCTGTGTGTCCTTTATAGTTAGTTGTTCCTGAAAACCTTTCCCTCCTTTCCCCCCATAACCTTAAATGTTTGAATCGAAACGCGCTCACTGGAGCTCATCACAAGAAGACTGTCAATGTGTCTGAAGTGCTCACTTCCCTATATTGCTATATACCATCAAAAAATCAAATATAAAGTTGAATCTTTTTATTCAAAGACCTTAAATTTTGGGGGGGTGGAGTATGCAAATAGCTAAATAGTTCTAAGTATGCAAAAGATTAATACTATAATTTATCTGTATATTAATTGTGTCATACATATTAGTTTTGCTATAATTTAAGAACTTGGCTTGTGATATTTGAGCTATAAGCATGGAATTATCATTCACAGATTAGTCATGTGAGTTTAGGTAAATTAATAAAATGTCTAAGCCTCAGTTTCTCTAGTTTTTCAATGGAGATAATAATAACTTTAGTACCCACCTGAATATGATGGAGTAAAGGGCTGAATGAAGGTCATGATGTATAGTAAGTGCTCAGTAAAGAATAGGGCATCATTATTGTTTTTTATATTTACCTATTTACTGGTAGAAAATAATAATCTTCTGAACTACCTTTAAAGCTGCCAAACAGAAGCAATCATTCAATCCTACTCTTCATGTGACATAAGTTACAGGGTTCATTATCTGAAGACAGTGAAAACCAGAGGAAACTGTACTTAGCAAGCAGCTGTATTTTGCAGAAGTCTCACTCCTAAAGAGTTCAAATTTGAGTTCCAAACCCAGTAAAGATAACAAGTCTGCCCTCTGGTGGATGTTAATTTCAGCTAGTTAAAATCTTCTGAGCTAGATTTTCAATCTCCATAAAAAGCCATAGTTGTGTGTCTGATAAATATGCAGATGAACATATAAATTCACAACACATATGGGGGAATGAAATTTTTTATGGCTACAGAGAAACTCTCTCTTCCTTTTTTGTTCAGCGCCGTCAGGACTCAGCAATTGCTAAGGGTTATTTACAAGAACTCCGAGTTGTCTGATCACTCAACTGTGCAAGGTAAATGAGGTTTTTGAGATGTAGGGAAAAGGAGAGACCAATGGTAAAGTGGAACAATGCACGAGAGAATGGAGGATGTCAAACTCACATGCTGGAATTGCTGGGATACCCCCCTCACCCGCAGTAACTGTATTTGATGAGAAAGGGGTATTTAATGTTTCTTCAATGAAGTGTGTGCATGCACCCCCGTCACACACACACACACACATACACACACACAGAGAGATGGTAGAGTGAAAATTATTCTGACAAAGGCCTGCACTTCTTACGCAGGATATTATCTATTCACATCGGTGCTAAATAAATAAATAAGTAATTGAGTTGTTTGTCTTCCAGTGGCTTCCAGCTCTCAAAGTAGAAAACATTTTAGTTGGCAATGCAGTGAAGTACCTGACTTTGACATATAGCACCCACCAACTCCATCTCATGGCCCTTCCTCTCCTGCTGAAATTGACGCTATGTACTTCAGGATTCTTTAGACAGGGACCCAACTCAAACAAATAATATAGAGAATATAGGTTGTGTCACATAACTGCAAGTTCCATTGGTTCGCCAAGTTGTAAGAGGTCAGATTCAGGTGCTCAAAAAATGTCATCAGGGTCTCTCTCTCTCTCTGTCTTTTCCTTTTTCTACATCTTATCTCTGATTCTTTTTCTTATTTTGATTTTATTCTCAGATAGGTAGTCTTCAAGTGGTGACTAGGATGACCCTGAACTCCAGACTCTAACTTCATCAGTGTCTTTGCTTTTAAGACAAGAAGAATTCTTCACTCTTGGTACCTTATCAATAACTGAATATGAGAGGTGTCTTTCTGCATGTCTCACAGGGCCAATCTTGGAACAGTTACCACTCTGAGTGGAAGTAGGCTACTCTGAACAGTCATATGACCAACCCTGTGTTTTGGGAGGCAAGGCCATATGAAGGGGAGAAGAGCTGTTTGTTAAAATCTAGTGGGATTACTAAAAGAAGGGCAAAAAGGGTGTTGGACAGAAAGAGCCAAAACACATGTTCATCACACATCAGTGTCCCTAGTATATGCTCTTGTTGTTGCTCCATGTTTGCTTAAAACTGTTCTTTGATCACCTTCCTTACCTTCCAAATTGTACCCTTCAAGGGACAGTTCAGACTGTACTTTTTCTGTAGCCGTTTTCTACCAGCCTGATTTCTACTTCCCTCCCAATTTAAGTTTGCATCACTCACCTGTACTCATTTGGCTTTTTTTTTTAAGTGCAGATATTAGCTGTTATTGCCATTATTATTATTTCCAATATTACTGCAGCTTAATGACATATTTTTGGACATTCCTTTTTGTTTAGTATTTAAATGTTGCATTGCTCTTTGTTTGGGATCTGATAAGTTTAGGTTGCATATGTTCTCCAGCACAGGTAGTGCTGGCTCTTGACCCTAATGAAATGGGGATTTGGGGGTACAAAAGGACAGAGAATGTTCAAAGATTTTCACCTGCCCTTTAGTCTTCTGAACATGATGGAACTGTTGTCAACTACCTGCCTGAAGGTGGGTCTGAGCCATGATGGGCACAGTCCTGGGGCCTCAGAGTAGGCACTGCTCCCTTTGGGATGGGGAGCAGAAGATGTAGGGTTTTCTTCCTTGTAGCTGAGGCTTTGGTGCTTGGTCAAACCACTGCTCCAGGAAAGGGTCAGGGAGGAGAAGCTGTCCTTTTTTTCTCTTCCATGAGGCAAAGATTACAGGTCCAGGTGAAGGTCAATTACAAACTCCGCCCTTGGAAAAATCCAATTATAAACTTTACCCTTAACAAAATGCCATTAGAAGTTGGTTTTGCTTTATTTGGGATGCAAACTGACAGTTTTTGCCTGTGATGTATTCAGGAAGACATATCTATTAAAGATAGCCTAACAATGGGGGCACACTCAGATTTGCATTTTAATTCATTTTCCCTCAGTGCTGATATGCAGCTTATCTTTCAAGAACAGGCTCCCATCAACCCTGATATAAGTTGCTTAAGAATAATGCTCATAATCTATTAGTTTAATCTGTTCACATGAGCAGGGAAAAAAGGTTCATTTCATGATGCAGAAGTTTTCAGGGCCAATCAGGTTCCTCCCACCCCCTGAGGAATTCCCATAACAATTCTTTCCAATTTCTGCTTATTTTCTTCTTCTAACTAAAATATTAACAGCTAAGGGAAGAGGGCATGTCTTACACTTAGGCTCAGACAGGTTTGAGTTCAAAAGTCTGGCTCCCAAACATATTGGTTCTGTGCAAATTACTTAACTTGAGCCCAGTTTCATTATCTATAATAAGTGTATAACAATACAACCTTGAAAATGCATTTTGATCATTACAGATTATGTGTAAAAATTGCCCAGAGGACCTGTCAGATAATAGATAATGACATTTTTATCTTCCTGGAACTAAGCTATCTGCTAAGGTCTTTATATCTTTCTGATACTTGCAACTCTGTAGGTTGTTTTTCTCACTCTCTGTCACTCCTGGGGGATGAGGGGAGGGTCCTTTCTTCACAGAGTTTATTAAATATTGGGGGGAGAGGTGTGTAACCAGGAGATTCCTGTGTCACCTGGCTTGGTGTTCTGCATTTCCACTGGCCCTGTCGCTTCTTTGTTTCAACTCCCTCCCTCACCGATGCTCTCTAGGATCAGATGCCCTTGAAGATTTTTGTAGATGACTGGGGCATCTGATGACACTGGGACATCAAGAAGGGGACAAAGGTCTGGATGACAGAAAAAATTGGGAACCCTGCTGTGTGCCGAAGCATGGGCTTAGAGTTGGGGAAAGGTACCTGAACAGCGAAGGTCTGCTGATGTCATAAGGGACTTCATAAAACCATGCTCATCATTTTATTAACTATATAAGAAGAAAATGCATAGCAGTTATGACTGAAGGCAGAGTAGTAAAGCCTAGGTGACAATGGGTTCTGGGGGCAAGGTCAGAGAGAAATGTGATAATTGGGGCGGATTCTTAGCTGTAGAAGAGTTAGGGTGATAGGTGGAATGAATGCAAGAGTTGAACTTGACAAGTGGAAAAGACTGATGTGTCTGAATAAACCACTAAGAACTAACATATTGTAGTGTTATTGTGGTGAAGCTGAGGTGTAAAGAAAAATGATTTTAGAGTTTGAAATCTTACAAATGAAAGAGTTTGGAGGGGTTATGTCAGTGGGCAGCTGAGGTAGACTACATGCTGCTAAAACCAATGTGTGAGGCCAGGCACCAGGAAGGATAAAATCATGGAGCTGAAGCCCATGAGATTGATACCAAACCCAGGCTCAGCTGCCTGTTGCTTGAAAGCCAATAATCAAGAGACAAGGTCTGGTGGAAGGAAAGTAGGTTTATTCAAGAGTGGCAGCTTGAGAAGATGGTGGACCCACATCACAGGGACCATCTTAACAATTGGACAGGGGCAGGGGTTTTTGTAAGGAGGAAGAAGGGGAAAAAAAACAGAACAGAAAAATCAAAAGGAGGGTGTTTGAGAATTCTCTGCTGCAGGGACTTTGTGTAAGCCAACACAGTCTGTTCACATAAGTGGTTGAATAAAGGTCAGCAAAAGAAGCTGGAATGTCTGCAGGTCAGAGTCTGCTTCTTTTGAAGTTAGTTTCTAGAATTCTCAAGCAAATGGGCTGTTTATCTGCATTCACACATTAGTTAAAAGGTTGTCATTTACAGAAATAATGTTAAAAGAATGGTGGGGTGGGTTACAAGATGATGAGAGAGACTTTGCTGTTTGCTTGTTTATTGCCTTTCCTCTGACTTCCATCTTACTATAAGCTCCTTGAGAGCCTAGGCATGTCGGCCTTGCTCTTTGTTGTTTCTCCAGTGTCTGTACCAGTGCTCAGCAAGTGAAAAACGTGCAGTAAATAGCCACTGAATGAAGGGTTAATAAAGTCACTGAGGAATTATGGCCTTTCTTCTCCTCTGAGTCCCTTTCATGCATTCCTAGGTATAGTAGGTGTAAAATGAACATGTGCCAATTGCATTATCTATGTCAAAGCACAAATTTAAAAAAGTAAAATAAATATCATTATACTAGCACTCATGGTGCTATTAACTATGATGTTGAGGTATTTAGGCTCTCATGTTGATTCTCTCTTTCTCTTACTTCAGTAGACAAAAGGGGGGTGTTATTCTGTATATAACCATTGTAATGACACATAGTATGAACATCTTCCATGACAACATATCAATCTATAGCATCCATTTCAAGGCTTCACAGTCCAGTTGCACCCCAGTATATTTAAAGCATTCCCTATTGTTCTAGTTCTTTGCTGCCATAAGTGGTTCAAGACCTTATTTAGAAACCTGCCTCAGTAATATCTTTGGGCCAAATCTAGAAACATGGTTTGGCAAGGCAGTAGTTCAGTAGCTAAAACTTAGAAAAAAACATAACTGACTTTTGGTGGCGTACTTTGTTACTGGACTTGTTTGACCAACAGTTAAATCTGAAGTACTTCTGGAAGTGTCTTGCCATAAACATACTGTATAATGCTGTAAATCGGGAGCAAGGGGACAAGCTTGCCTGGATTTCAGGTCCCAGCCTGGTTTAGTGTATAAATAGCTTGTGGAAATTGTGGGGGAAAACCTATCCTTTAGAATAGCAGAGAAGCTGCATGTGTCTTAAGACAAAGGGTAAAAATGACTGAGAACCAAAGGGAGTGGACAGTTTGGTCACCCTTATTATTGGTAAAGGATGTCACACTTCTTTGTGGATAAAAGTCCTGAAAACAAGGCCCTGTGGCCAGTGCTTTGGCGGTAAGAGCTAAGAGGACCCTTGTGCAGGGACAGTGACACCTGAACAACAGAGAAATGCAGTGTCTTCATCTTCTCCCAGTCACTTCAGTGGGAAGGAAGAAGAAGCAGGAATGACTCAGAGAAACAGGAAGGTGAGTTCTGAAGTTGAAACCTAACTGAGTTCTAGCCATGTGAACAAACTCTGGTTTCTGGAGTGCAGAACTGTCATTCTACATCTCCCCTGACCATCTTCCAGTGAAACAAGAGCCCCTGTGGTAGCACCTTGGGACACCTAACTCCATGTCTTCTGATAGGTCAGCCCCGTACCTGCTTGTGACACACAGCATAGGGTAATGGGTATGATGTAGCCTTTGGAGTTGGACTTCCTGAGTTCAAGTCCTGCCTCTCTGGGTTATTAACTGTGTGAATAGAATCAAGTTGTTTAGCTCTCCGATACCTGTTTGCTGTTCTTTAAAATCAGGAGAGTAATATTTACAGGGTGCTTCACAAGCCTGTAACGCCCATGAGAGCAGGGTTCTTTTCAATGCTTTATTTGTTTTGTTCTCTTGCTTGTTTTTACTGATTTTAGAGAAAGAAACATTGATGTGAGAGTGAAACATCAATCAGCTGCCTCCCATACATGCCTCAACCAGGGATCTAACCTGCAACCTTTTTTGGTGCACAGGATGATTCTCCAACCAACTGAGCCACCCAGCTCAATGTTGTATTTGTTTTCTGTCACTGGTATAAAAAATTGCTGCATCCCTGGCTGGGTGGCTCAGTTGGTTGGAATGTTGTCCATGTACCAAAAGATTGCAGGTTTGATTCCCAGTTGGGGCACATACTTAGGTTGTGGGTTCAATCCTTGGTCAGGTCGGGTGCAAGAAGCAACCAATTAATATTTCTTACATCTCTCTCTCTCTCTCTCTCTCTCTCTCTCTCTCTCCCTCTTCCTCTTTCCCTCCCTTCTTCTCTCTCTAAAATCAGCAAGCATGTCCCTGGAAGAGGATTAAAAAATTATTAAAAGATTGCTACAAACTTGGTAACTGAAACAACACAAAATTTATTGGCTTATAGTTCTGTAGATCAGAAGTCCAACATGGGTCTCGATAAGTGAACAGCAAGTTGTAGGCAGGGCTGCCTTCCATTCTGGAGGCCCCAGGAGAGAATCCTCTTTTTGTTTCTTCCAGCTTCTAGAGGCCACCCACACTCCTTGGCTCTGGGCTGCTTCCTCCAATTTCAAAGCCAGGGACATAGCATCTGTCCATGCCTTTTTTCACTATTTGCATTTCCCTCTGATCTCAGCCAGGAAAGATTCTCCACTTTGAAGGACTCATGTGATTTTAAGGACGTTGTGTTTACCTGGACAATCCAAGATAATCCCAAAGTCCTTAACCACAATTACAGAGTCCCTTTTGAGCATGTAAATTAATGTATTCCCAGATTCTGGAGATTAGAACATGGACATTTGGTAGGTGGGGAGGCATTATTCTGCCCACTATAGCTGCCAACAGCCAGAATAGTGCCTGACACAAAGTAAATTCTTAAATATTTGTCAAAGGACTGAACTATGAGTATTTAAAGATCAAGCATCTTTAAAGTACACAGCAGATACCCAGCACATAGACAAGACCTTAGTTAGTGTTATGCATTATTTATAGACACATACCCAGCACTCAAGGGAAAACTAAAAAACCGAAACAACAAGAGCAACAAACATGAACAACTCTCTTTCCCTGCTCACCAGTGACTGTTCTTTCTTTCTGGATGCTTACTCCTTGGTTTTCCAGATCCAGTGTTCCTGCTGTGGAAGAAAGAGGCAGAATTACTTTAGTTGTATAGAGTGAACCCGACTAGCCTTCATTTCAGAGCCTTTTTTTTTTTTTTTTTTACTAATTATGTGCCTGAGGATAGCTCTGCCCCTTTTTCAGACATTAACCTTCCACTGTGTGATTCTCAGTGAGCCTCAAACATAGGGCAGCTTAAAAAACAACACAAATTCTTGAATCTGCAGCAGTGAGCTCCCAAGACTCTGCCATTTTTATTCTTATTCACTTGAATTCATTTACCTATAGTTGGGGAACAATACAACCAGCCCTTGGAATATTATGGCTTGGTTTGAACATCTGTGAGGTGTCATCATCTTATTGATGGTTGTGCCTTGATTTCCCAGACTTGCTGGTTTGTGTTTCAGACTGACTGGTGGAAGGGATAAAAGATCAGTACACTGTGGTCCCCACTGGTATGGCCCATCAGAAAGCAAAGTGTGTCACGTGTTTAGAATAACAAAACTTACACTGTCAGCCATAGGAGCATCAGAATTGAACACATGCTGTGGTGCTCATTTCCTTAATGAGCATCTCATGATTTGGAATATCAGCATCGAGATCTCATGGTGGATGAGTGCACTTGAGTGTTTGACCTAAGGTTTTATGCTCTCTTATAAAAGTTCAGACTGATGGGCTAAGCTTAGACACTCTATGGTCAATCTCAGGATACCTTTGAAAGTAGCTGGCATGCAAGCGATCCATTTTTCAATAATCTAGTGATTAAAAGGAAGGCTATGGAGCCAGATGACGTGGGTTAAAATCTTACACCCACCATTTACTAGCTGTGTATGACCTTGGACTAGTTACTTAACTCATCTATTCCTGTTTCCTTTACCATAAAGTGGTAATACAAGCCATACCTCTCTAACAGGGTAGTTATGAAGATAAAATGAGTTAACATAGTATAAGCACTTAGAACTATGCCTGATATACAAAGCAAATGCTTGATAAAAGTTTGCTATAATTTTATGGCTACTACCAATATTCATTGTAATAAGCAAATGGCCAGCACCTAACTATGAAAAGGTATGCAGGGTAGCCATAGAAATAAGAAAAATGATCATCTCTTCTGAATATATATTTTCCATAATATGTCCCTAGAAACACATTGTCTGCAAAAGATGTTAATAGGATTTCTGAGTTACAGGGTACCACAGCTATAAATATTTGGGGAATTTCTCCTCTTGGAGATTTATGGTACACATTAGTACTTTAACATTATAGGTTTTGCTAGAGCCTGGAGTAGAGAAAGTAATTTGACTTGGTTTAATCCAGTCTGCCCCCAGTGTGTTTGACCACAGAATGCTTGGTGGGGATGGCTATCTTTCTGGTGGGTGTTGGGAGGCTGGGCAGTGAAGGTGGTGGTTATTGCTGTGCATTAGTTGTTCTGAGCACCTATTCATCACTCCAGGAACTAGTGTGTCCTCTCTAGGGCACACTTAGTGATAATGCTCATTTAACGTGCATATAGGGATCTGAATACAATACCCAGATTCTGCATCAGTAGGTCTGGGATGAGGCCTGAGAGGGCATGCTTATCACCAGTTCCCGGGCGGCCACTGCTGCCGGTCTGCAGGCAGCACATTGTGTAGCAGTGGTTTCAAAGCACTCAGTGCCCAGGAGAGGACACATGTGGGGACATCAGAAAATTTCACAATTATGTTGTAGGAGGAGACAACTGCCTTAGGCAGAGGCTCTCAACTTTTGACTACATGTTAGAATCATATGAGGTCATTCAGAAATAGAAAACACTGGACTCCATCCCCAGGGATTCTGATTTCATAGGTTTGGAGCTGGGTCCCCAGTGCTGGTGGTTTTCCACCAGCCTACCAAGTGAGAATACTGAACAGTCTTGTGGGAGAACCACCAGTTTAGTGGGGAGGGGCCTATCTCTGGAGTCAGAGAGAGAGCCCAGTTCTAAATCTCAGCTCCAAATTAGTCATGTGACTCTGAATAATTTAGTTAAGTTCTCTGTACTCCCATTTCCCCAATTGTAAAAGAGGGCAATAATGATATGTAACTTCAAAGAATCTTTGTGAAGAATAAATGACATGTTAGTAAATTAAAAGCCTAGTTTCTAATATCTGGTAAGAGCTCAATAAATATTAGCTATCATAACAATTACTATAACAACTATTATTATTGTTGTTATCATTTGGTAACAGATTCCTAGGTCATTTTCTTGTTTTTTTTTTTTTTTAATCTAACTGAGATATTGCATTGGTTCTAAGCTAAAGCCAGATGAGCATATATTTAATTTTATTAATAAATGGAGAACAGTATTATATGTCTATTGGGCACATGTGTCCTTAGCTGGGGGAAGCCCACTTTTGCCCTGAACTGCCTGCAACAAGCATCCACACAGGCTGCAATCTCCCTGAGAATGGGTAACCCACTGAAATATTTTTTAAACTGTGGTATTCCCAATGCCTTTGTTGTTTACATTGAAGAAATGATGGTGACCACTTGCAAGTGGAGATACACCAACTTCTGTCTGCACCCACTTGTTTTAGTGATTGAAAATAACAAGATGGTCATAATAAAGAAACAAATGTGGCCAAAATTTGCATTATTTACTCTAGTGATTTATCATGTTGATTTCCTTTTTCTTCATTACAGAATTAGACAACTGAACCTTTTTTTTTGTTTTGTTTTCTCTAAAGTCGGCTATTGGCTGTGTTCTGTGCCCTCTTCCACTATCCTACTCATATACTGCCTAACATTAAACAGCTTTTCATTTCCCTGCCCTGTCTTGGTTCCTTCTCCCTTTGCCCTCCATCCAGCTTTCTTCCTCCCACTATGGTCTGTCGCCGATATTAGTTTACTTATGTAATTCCCAGCTCTAAATTTAATTGATCTCTTTCACATTGAACTATCTATTAGCTTGTGATTTGGGGGACTGAAGGAGTGGTCATATGTTTTTGTCTTCTTAAAATATCACATGAATAGAAGTGCTCGATAATTTTTCTATTGTTCCATAACAAATACAAATTGTTTTCAAGTTCAACAGTGGTCTTATAAAATGTAGGGGGTTAGATTCCTACCCTATTTCTTTTTCTGGGAAAGGAGAAAAACAAGACCTGCTCCCATCACTGTCATACCAATAAGATATAAAGGCACTCAAGAGAACATTTGTGGAAGAATTTTCCAGATGCCCTTGGAGAGAACGCATTACTCTACTCACCAGTATTTTGAATATCATGAGAGTTTGAATTACGAATGAGTACACCCAAGCCCACACTGGGGTAAGGACACTTTCTGACTCATTGTGGACACTGATCACAGGCAAAACTGACTGTGTAGCTACAACTGTTGGAGCCAGGGGATTTGAGTCCACAGCTACATTTATCCAATTCAGGAAAGACTTGAAATAGTTCCTGCATTTTCAGGGTTGAGGAAAGTAGAGACTTTTCACGTTTACCCTGAAGATGGAGCCATTTAACATTTTGGATACTTTGTGATTTTAAATTTAGAACTTTAAATTGACTTTATTTTGAAACAGTTATGTTTTAGAATCTTGTTCTTCCCTTAAATATGATGATTGCTTTCTATGCAACAGACAGAAGAATATTATGAATATTTGGTTACGGTCATGGGAACATGGACACTAGCCTATGACCTTGCCCACATTTACAGAGGTCACTTTCTCCTATTTATCTTTTGCTCTCCATCTCTATGGATTCAGGAAATTAATATTTATTAAGTATTCTCCAAATACGTTTAGAATTTCCATTACTGATGGCTTTCTGTAAATAAAAGCGTATTTTTTAAACAATGTAACCATGGGAATGTATTTATCTCAGATGCCCTTGTATTAAACACAAGGTTTTTATTGAATCTCAAATCTTTGAATCAGGGGGATCCTAATGGTCATCTCGTCTCCCTGTTAGTGTAGTCCTTTAAGACTTTTATCAGATTAATATATCTGTATTTACTTATATAACTCCTAAATTTAACCTCACTTTATATCTTTAGCAATGGCTTGTCTATTTTCACTTGTAACTGAAAGTAAGGTAGATACAGATCGACATTTTCTGTCATGAGGAGCCCCAAGCTCCTACAGCTGAGCACCTTCACCAAAAGAGGACAAAAATTATAACAAATTAAGGGCTAAATTATCTCATTCAGAACATAAATTGCTCATATTGGGAAGGAAAGAGGAAATATAGGTAGACTGTGCCAACGAGCCATTTAGAGGGCCTCAAGGGCTAGGCTGTGGTGAGACATGAGGGTGGTGGGTGAGAAGAGCACTGGAGAGCAGCTGTCTTACTACAAAGAGGATGCAAGTAGTTGGGAATCTAGGAATCCAGAGACAGCAAGGTACCCCTAAAGCAACTGTTGGATAACTCTTGGATGTGTTAGAGGAGGTAGGGGCTACATGGGGGTTGTTTCCTCCTTAAACTGTTCAAGCCCGAGGTTCCCAGGCTCTGTGATTATGATGCAGACATCTTCTTGAGAACAGGTGTTGACTTTGGTGGTCCTTCCACTTCACTTCCTGGGAAGCTGGATCCCCTCTCCATGTTACTTGTGCCCACAGCTAGGGCTATTTAATCTTTTCAGGTAGGCTCTGTCCTCTGTGGGACAAATTGTGACCTTAGGAAGAATCTAAGTGTTAGAGATCTGACCCCATGCTGGGACCCTCTGATGCCTTGGACATGGACCACCCTTTATTGGCTGAGCTCCACGTTAACCCTCATGTCAGAGCCCTGACTCAGAGCCCTACTGGCTCAGAGGCTGTATGACAACAGCCTGTATGACAACAACTACTACTACAACAACAACTATTACTACTACTGCTGCTGGTGCTCCTACTGCTTCTTATCCCCCTCTTTCTCACATTCTTATGGTGTTATTGTTGCTATTATTTATAGGTATCTATTGCTGTGAAGTAAATTAACTCAAAAATTAATGTATTAAATCAGAGGCATTTGTTATTGTTCATAGTTTCTGTGTGTCAGGAGTTTGGGAGCAGCTTATTGGGTTTTACCATCTTGTATGATACTAGCTGTAGGTGTTTGTCAAAATCTTTTTTGCATCTGTTGAGATGATCATGTGGTTTTGTCTTTAATTCTATTATTACTACATGTTACATTGACATATTTTTGTATGTCATGGTTGAAATTCTTTTCTTGTGTTGCTGGATTTGGTTTACTTGTATTTTCTTGAGAATTTTTTTGCATCCATATTTATAATGGATGTTGGTCTGTAGCATTATTTTCTTATAATACTTTTTTTCTGGGTTTGATGTCAGGATAATACTGGGCTTACTAAGTGAGTTAAGCTGTATTACTTCATTTTCTATTCTTAAGAGATTTAGAAGTGTTGATGTTAATTCTGCTTTAAAATTTTGGTAAAGTTCACCAGTGAAGCCACCTGGTTCTGGGTGTTTCTTTGTGGGAAGTTTTGTGCTCACTAACAATTTATTTTTTTTGGTATTTGTCTATTCAGGTTTTCTATTTTTCTTGATTTTATAGTCTGTGTTTTTCTAGGAATTTTTCATTTTTACCTAGGTTATCTAATTTTTTTGGTTGTCAATGGTTTATTGATAATATTACAGCACAGCAGAAGGATTCAAACAGCTCCACATGGTGTTTTGAAATTCATCCCTACTGTAGGCTGAATGATCTGCAGGTTGGACAGGCTGCCAACGTCCAAGAGCTTCAGCATCTCCTTAGTGTCAGGATCAACTTCAATGATCTCCTGACCCACGGCTGAGACCTTGGGAGTGTAATTATCTCTCCCCTCTCTCTCTCCTCTTCCTGCAGCTCATTGGATCTAGATTGCTCTCACAAGGCCTCTGTGAATCCACCTCATCAGATTTGTGACACAGCCCACTCTCTTGTTTCAGAGCTTCTTGCATTGCTGGGGATCATGGTGATCTCCTTGCACACATGCTTGTTGGTGGGGAAGTCATTGCCCAGGCGCATGTGGTACTTCTCCATGGTGACCTGGGCTGCCTTCCTCATGGTCTTGGTGTGAACATGGCCCATCTTGGCAGGTCCCTGGTGAAAGAAGAAACCTAGGTTATCTAATTCTTTAATTACACAATTGCATACAGTATTCTTATGACACTTTTAATTTTATTCTTTATTTAAATTTGCTATTTTTATTAATCATTTGCATATTTTGATTCTTAACATTTTTTCTTTAGTTCTTTGATCATACTTGTAATAATTTTTGAAGGCTTTGTCTGCTAAATCTAATATCTGCTGACATGCAGAGATGATGTCAAGTGACTGATATTTTCATTGAGTATTGAACACAATTTTTTATTTTTTTGCATGTTTCATAATTTTCTTGTTGAGAGGCAGATATTTAGGCAACATTTCCCCCAGGTGGTATTATTGTTGCTGCCTTTGTTGTTTGTATCTTTGTTTGTAAACTTGTCTGGGCTAGAACTGTGAAATCTGTTTCCTCCTGGTAGGTGGCTATGCATGCCTTTGTTCAGTTCTTATTGTTATTGTCATTTTTCTATGTTTTCTTTTGTTTTTAATCTTGGTTTCCAAGGGCTTTCTCCATTGTCTGTGTAGCTTAATGGCCAGCCAAAAATGGAACTAAGGCTATGTTTGAACACTTAGAACAAAAAGAAGGCTTCTGTTTTCTGTCAATGGGTCTACGTATGTGTAGGGGAGTGTATCCAGTGTTCAAGCCATTTGCAAGTCTTCTCAAGTATTTACAGTTGCTGGGCCCTTTGGCATCACATTTTCATCTGTGCATGCCTTAGGATCAGTCAGAAATGTGTGCATAGCTTAGGATGTTTCCACTGTCCACCGAACCTGTACATGGTCTCAATTTGGAATATGCTTGCCCAACCACAACCTCAGGCCAGTAATGCCATGGGCTCTCTCCACTTTTCCATCACCAAGAAGAGTATCACTTCTATTAATGATGCTGTTGGATATAGTCACTGCCTTCCACTCCAAATCAAGTGAACCCGTCTGACCATGGCAGCAAAGCTGCTGGGACTCACAGCAAGCCCACCCAGGCTGAGCCTTCCTGCTCACTAGGAATGGGAGCACTCCCCATCTGGGACACCAAAGATTCCTACCCTTCTTACCTGAAGCCCAATAGTTTTTCAAGTAAATACTTCCAGATTATTGGATGCATTTGGTTGATTTTTAGAGTGCGGAAAAATTGGGTGGAGGGTTGATTTTGTCTAGCTTTGTAGTGTGATGTTTTTAGAGGGAGGATTTGCTGGCCTCCTCACTGAGCCATAGCTGGTAGTCCCAACCACTGTTAATGTACATTTGCATCTTGCCATCCAGCCAAAGGCACAACATAATGGAGTATCTTATTTAAAATCATCATCATGGTCTCCGAATTTATTTATCCCTGCAAGCAAGAAAAATCCCCACATGTTTATGTTAGCAGTTTCATTGGAGAGCATTTTGGGTTGTCTTCAAAGTTTTCCTAAGGTAATGGTATGAGGAGGTGGGGTCTGTAGGAGGTGCTTAGGTCATAAGCCTGAAGCTCTTATAAAAAGAGGCCTGAGAAACCTCCCTTCTCTTCCACCATGATGAGGTTATAGTGAAAAGATGGTCATCAAAGAGGACACAGGCTCCCATCAGACACTGGATCTGCCAGCACAATGATCTTGAACTACCCAGCCTGTTGAACTGTGATACATAAATTTCTGTTGTTTATGAGCTACCCAGTTTATGGTATTTTTGTTAAAGCAGCCCAAACAGACTAAGACAGAAGCCAACATCAGCAGCATGCTGTCAACCCACAATATATTAATGGTGTCACATAATTAAGACTTATTTCTCATTCTCATAGTGGTCTGATGAGAATTGGGCTTTTCTCTGGGTCTAGGCTCCTTCTAGCTGTGGCTCCATCATCTTGGAATATTCTGGTTCAAGCCCCATGAATAGGGGGAGAGAATATTAACACTTATGTGGAATGTTTCCTGGAAGTGCTTTGTACCATTTTTGATCACAGTGCATTGGCTCAAGCTCAGTCACATGGTCCTGTCAGATGCAAGAGAGGCTGGGTAATGCAGACCTCCTATACCCAGGAAGAATATGAGAACTTTTGATGACTATGGAGCATTGCTTTTGCCACTCATACTCTTTGGAAATTGCATTACATTATTACCCTTACTCTATAGAAAAGAACGCTTGGACACAGAAGCAATGAATAACTTGCTTAAGATGTGTTGTTTTAAGTAAGTGATTGGAAGATTATGGACTGGAATATTTATTGGCTTTTAATTCAGTGTTGTTCTTTTTCCCTGCTGTATTCTCTTTCACTTTTACAAAGTATCACTTCTTCTTTTTTTTTTTAATTTTATTTATTTATTTTTTAGAGAGAGGGGAAAGAAAGGAGAAAGAGAGGGAGAGAAACACCAGTGTGTGGTTGGCCCTTGCACATCCCCTGTTGGGGACCTGGCCTGCAACCCAGGTATGTGCCCTGGCTGGGAATTGAACCAAGGACCCTTTGGTTCACAGGCCCGCACTCAATCCACTGAGCTACACCAGCCAGGGCAAAGTATCACTTCTTAATTGACATAAGACAATATAGCACAGTCATTTTAGAATAAGTGGAAAGGCCCACTTATAATACCACCAACCTGCAATGACTTTTTAAAGGTATGCTTATATCTTTATGGATATATGTTTACGTACTCAAATGATAACATGCATTCATTTTTTAGTGTTTTCAACCTATAAATATTCTTCATAAGTCTGCCTTCTTCCAATTATTATTTTGATTGTTGCATAACATTGTATTGAATTGATCTAATGTTTACTTAGCCATTCCTTTTAACATTAAATATACGTTTTTTTCAACTCATTTAAACCTAAATATCACAGCATGACTTTAACTATTACTTTAAAATAATGTTTATTGTAACAAAGGCTGATTACATTGGATTTTCTGATCGCCTATGGGCATTTAGGAAAGGTTGTAGTTAAATAGCACAGCCTTTAACTTATTTCTTCTATATTCCTATGGAAACACGTGAATATAGTGAGGCCCTATTTTTACATGATTCTTTTTTAATGAAAATATTTAGCTTGTTAAAAATAGAGTAAATTATAAAAAATATCTGAATAAACCTCTTAATATAATTTAGCCATAGAACATACTATTTTATTGAAATTTGTTTACATTAATTTATTAGCAAGGGGTTCAGGGAAAGAAACCCAGAAATATCAGATTATATATGTTAATTCACTGGCAAATATTATTAAGCACTTACTAAATTCTTGGCAGTCTTATAGCAATTTAATGTGTAACATAAAAGCAAGCATAAACAAAATTCTTTTGAGAAACTTACGTTCTGCCAGGGATGGGGATATGGGGGGGACCCAGACATATACATAAAAAGAAATGCCATATAATGTAATGGACATGAAGAAAAATAAAAGAGCCCTAGCTAGTGTGGCTCAGTGGATTGAGTGCCAGCCTGTGAACCACAGGGTCACCAGTTCAATTTCCAGCTGGGGCACATGCATGGGTTGCAGGCCAGGTCCCCAGTAGGGGGTGTGTGAGAGGCAATATTTATCTCCCTTCCTCCCTCCTTTCCCCCTCTCTAAAAATAAATAAATAAAATATTTAAAAAAGAGAAAAAGAGGACTTCCAGCCAAGATGGAGGCATGGGTGGACACACTGTGCCTCCTCGCACAACCAAAATGAAGGACAACAAAGATTTAGAAACAAGAAAACAATCCCAACTGATAGAAAATTGAGCTGTATGGAAGTCCAATAACCATTCATCCAGACCAGTAAGGGGCGGAGTCTCGACAGGAAAAAATGGAGGTGTAGACCTGGGCACACAGGCAGCAGTGGCTGGCAAATCCCAGGTGTGCAAGTGGTGGCTAGTGGACCCCGGGCATGGGGTGGCAACTGTGCAGACCCAGTGAGGCCACACAAAGTGGCTGGCTGACCAGGTGGTCCCACATTCACACACAGATAATCCAGGTGAAGGGGAAGCGGCGGAAGGGACTGGAATCCGAGAGAGAGCTGAGCAAGCGCAATTGTTCCCTCTCGGACCTCGCCCCCACATACAGCACCACTACTCAGCAACTGGGCTGCCCCGCCCTGGGGAACACCTAAGGCTCCACCCCTCACTACATAACAGCTGTGACCAGACCAACAAACAAACAAACAAACAAAAACAAAAATGGCTCAAACAGGAGAACAAATCAAAGCCTCAGAGCCAATTCCTCTAAGTGACCAAGAGATAGCCAACCTATCAGATGCACAGCTCAAAGCACTGGTGATCAGAATGCTCACAGAATTGGTTGATTTTGCTCACAAATTAGATGAAAAAATGAAGGCTACAATAAGTGAAATGAAGGAAAATGCACAGGGAACCAATAGAGATGGAAGGAAAACTGAGACTCAGATCAATGGAGTGGACCAGAAGGAAGAAACAAACAACCAAACAGAAAACGAGGAAGAAACAAGAATTCAAAAAAAAAAAAAAAAAAAGAAATGAGAAGAGACTCAGGAACCTCCAGGACATCTTTAAATGTCCCAACATCCAAATTATAGGGGTACCAGAAGGGGAAGAAGAAGAGCAACAAGTGGAAAACTTATTTGAACAAATAATAAAGGAGAACTTCCCCAATCTGGCAAAGGAAATAGACTTCCAGGAAGTCCAGGAAGCTCAGAGAGTCCCAAAGAAGTTGGACCCAAGGAAGAACACACCAAGGCACATCATAATTACATTAGCCAAGATGAAAATGAAGGACAGAATTCTAGAAGCAGCAAGAGATAAGGGGACAGTCACCTACAAAGGAGTTCCCATCAGACTGTCAGCTGATTTCTCAAAAGAGACCTTCCAGGCAAGAAGGGGCTGGAAAGATTTGAAGTCTTGAAAGGCAAGGACCTACATCCAAGATTGCTCTATCTAGCAAAGCTGTCATTTAGAATGGAAGGGAAGATAAAGTGCTTCTCAGATAAAGTTCAAGGAGTTCATCATCACCAAGCCCTTATTATGTGAAATGTTAAAGGAACTTACCTAAGAAAAAGAAGATAAAAAATGTGACAGTAAAAAGACAGCAAACTCACAGATATTAAAAACTGCACTTAAAACAAAAGCAAACTAAGCCAACAACTAGAACAGGAACAGAAATACAGAAATGAAGATCATATGGAGGGTTAGCAACAGGGGAGTGGGAGTAGGAGAGAGGGAGAAAAGGTACAGAGAATAAGTAGCATAGATGGTGGGTAGAAAATAGACAGGGGGAGGGCAAGGATAGTGTAGGAAATGTAGAAGCTAAAGAACTTATGACACATGGACATGAACTAAAGAGGGGAATGTGGATGGGAGGGGGTGTGTAGGGTGGAGGGGAATGATGGGGGAGAAATGGGACAACTGTAATGGCATAATCAATAAAATATAATTTACAAAAAGAGAAAAAGAAAACAAGGTAAGGAGAACAGGACGTGATACATTGGGTGAGGGATGCTCTTTTGCATGGAGCTCTAGGATTACCTCTCTGAGATGTGACATTTGAGTAGAAAGCTGGAAGTGGTGAGGAAGAGTTCCATGTGGATATCTGGGAGGACCAGACAGAGAGAGAGCTAGGCTGAAGTCACTTGACTGGATATTGTTTGTCACATTCACAGTGAGGAGTTTGGTATGGCTAGAGTGGGGGTTATGAGAGAGGTGAGAATAGTAGTATATGACATCACAGAGTTAGCAGGAGCTAGGAGCATGTAGGGCTCTCAAGGTCATGGGATGGACCTAGGATTTTGCTTTGAGTGAGACAGCAAGCCATTGGAAGATACTGAGCAAAGGGATAGCATGACATAATGCACATTTTGGAAGGAACATTCTGGATGTCAGGTGGAGAAGAGATGTGGGGTAAGGTTAAAGTAGGGAGTCTAGCTTGGGGGCTAGGGAGCATTACAGACATCCAGGTAAGGTATTAGCAGGTTGGTAGCAATGCAGGAGTAAGAACTGATCAGAGTTTGATGTATTTCAAAAGCAAAGACAGGGTACTTAGGTAGTGGATTGACTGTGATGTGCTAACGAGAGAGGAGCTGATGGTTAGTATAAGAATTTCAGCCTGAGCATTTAAAAAATGGAAGTGCTATTTCCAAGATTAATTGCAAGAGGAGCAGATTGTCAGGGAGGGAAAGAGGGAAGAAGAGAGAGTTGAAGAAGGGGGAGGAATTGGGAGTTCATGTTTGGACTGATTCAGCATGAGGTGCCCGTTGGAGTTCTAAGGAGAGATGTCAAGGAGACAGTTGGTTCTTTGAGTCTGGAGGATAAGGAAGATGTTTCATATAAAGGTACACATTTAGGACTCTCCGTCTTAGAGATGGTATTTGACACCTTTAGACAGGACAAGATCACACCCATCACCATGTGCACATGCTATAATATATGCAAAGTGAAAGGAAAAAATCTCCTGTGACTCCACTTCCCCTCCATCTGCCACCCTGTTTCTCTGATCTTCTTTATACAAAACCCTGAAATAAAACTTGCCTATCCTTGCTATCATTTTTTCTCCTTCCTTTTTCCTGCTAAATTCACTTCATTGAGGCTTCCCCTCTACCCACATTCTGGGTGATCTTACCCTGTCACAAGGCATTCAATACTGATAATGAGCTGATTATCCCCCATTTTACAATGAAGAAACTGAAGTTCAGAGAGGTTAAGGCCACTTGAATACCCACCAGCACAATGCAAACCTGCACCTTGTTTTTCTAACCTTAGCCTGCCTCTTTATATCACATCCTAGTTCTCAACAAAATAAGGTAGTGTTTGCAAACAGGGACTTGGGATGATCATCTCAAGTGACAATTCACATTGAACATTTAATTGAAAAAAATATGCTTATTGATTTTAGCAAGAAGGGGGAGACAGAGAAAGAGAAACACTGATGTGAGAGAGAAACATCAGTTGGTTGCCTTCCATTTGCACCCCGACTGAGGATCAAACTCACAAACTAGGCATGTGCCCTGATTGGGAATCCAACCTGTGACCTTTCAGTTTAATAGGCTGATGCTCCAACCAACTGAACCACACCAGCCTGGGCCACACTGAACATTTTAAAACTTCCTACTAATCATGCAAATAAAATATATTATCTCATCCTGATTAATGTACATGCTTATATTGCTTATGTCTATATTTTCATAAGAAATAAAACTTGTGGAAAGACTGTGAGCTATTGCTATCTATTATTTTAAAACATAGATTTATAGATATAATTTAATCTTTTAAAATATATATAATAATGGTATGGTTGGTGAACATGGGATGGGAGGCAGGAGAAGGGTTAGGTCTTCCCTTGACACCCTAAAGAATGGAAGTCAGGTGCCTTTCAGATGGGGTGACAGGATGTGTTATCCTGAGAGCTGTGGAGAGCAGACCCATATCTTCTTTCTGGCCTAAATAGCTGTGACTTAAAGTCGATGTTGCATTGTTCTGGCGTTATTAATTCCATGTCTTCCTCGGATATTTGTTCCTTGCAGTGGAAGGAAGAGGGTCTCCCAGAGGACTTGAAAAATATTTGTTTTGACATGATTGTGTTTTTATATGCACTCATTTTGTCTGAGATCTGCTAGCCAGGACAGAACAATGCCTTAGAAATCAAATGTGGTGAAATGCTTTTTATAGTTTATCAGTTATCGTGATAGGTCTAAAATCCACTCATTTATAGATTAATTCATTAAAAGCACATTGAGTGATGGATCGGGGATAGATTGTGATGTTATGGGATAATCTTTCTATACAAGGGAACTTGGACTGAGTTTGAAGAAGCAGAGGGTGTGAACTGTCAAAGAGAAATCTAAAGGGAAGTGAGCATGCAGGGGCTGTTAGGTGCAGGGGCGTGGGTGCAAGGACAAAGGCATTATCCATGAGGGTCTCTAAAGAAATGTGCTCGGTAAAAGAGGACAGATATGATTCCGGTGGAGAAAGTAAGTAGAGAATCGTGAGGTCCAAGAACAGAACTGGAGCTTGCATCTAGTTTGATGTTGAAGGCAAAGCTATGGAGAGATGGGTCCTGATGTGGACCCTGTCATAAGGTTATGTTTGGATGGGTTATGGATCAGTGTGAGGAAAGACTGAAGTCAGGAGAGATGATGGAAGCTGCCATAGCAAGTGAGTGTCTGGAGATGATTCTGACCTTATCTCAAGAATGAGGTCAGCAAATGTGGCACTATTGGTGCTGATTGGGAGTGAAAGGTAAATGGAGGAACAGGTCAGTGTTCCAAGTGCTCAACATTAGGTTAGGGCAGAATACCGCAGTAAATGTGGGGTAGCACCAGTGTGCAATGGGCCCTGAGTTGGGAAAATCTAGTTTTTAGACTATCGTGATTCAAAGTCCTAGCAAGTCATTGATTATTTATGCAGTTCTACTTTTCTATTAAGTGATACAGGTGAACTATATTGATTTAATATCCATTTAACATGCTTTTAAACATCAGTTATGATGGACCAGGTTTGGAGGGTGCAGTGGTATATCACAGAGACATCTCTATAACAAATTCACAATTAAAAAGCCATTCTTATCCTAGCTGGTGTGGCTCAGTGGATTGAGAGCTGGCCTGAAAACTAAAGGGTCACTTGTTCAATTCCTAGTCAGGGCACATGCCTGGATTGGAAGCCAGGTCCCTCGCAGAAGACACTCAAGAGGCAATCATATCCTGATGTTTCTCTCCTTCTCTTTCTCCCTCCTTTTACCTCTCTCTAAAAATAAATGAATGAATAAATAAAATGTTTAAAAAATAAAGTAAAAAAAAAAAAAACCATTCTCATACTTTCCCCCAACTGCTTTGATGGGAAAAACAGGATGCTGTGGGGCTACCTATAGGAGGTCAAAGAAAGCATTCTGCATTTTTAAGGAAGTAACTTGGAATTGGAGCAGGAGCTATAGTGGAGAGAATAGTTGGTTTAGTCAATGAAAAGAGGAAAGAGGAGAAGAGGAATGATGGCTTAGGCTAAGGTGATAACATATACAACAATCCAGAGGCAAGCAAGCTGAGACTCTGGAGAAAAGCCCTGTCTGGAGGTGAAAGGAGTGAAAGTCAGAAAGAAACGGCAGGAATCAGAGGCCCAGCATCTTCTCAGCCACTTTAAATAGCAGTGGTGGGGTGGGGAGGGTTTAGGAATATCTAAACAGAGGGGTAATTCGATCCCACTGGAATTTAGAGGATCCCTCTAGCAGCCTTTGTGGAAAACAGATTGGAGGAGACCAAATGGAAACAAAGTAGGTCAGTGAGGTACTGTTTATATTAATCAGAGCTATGGGTCAGGACACAGGAGGTACCATTGGGAACTGAGGGAAGGAGGCAAGATACACTTTTCTTGGCTAGAATAGTGTATCAGGTAGTAGTGGAAAGTGCAGATAAGGAGGGAAAGAGGAAGATAACATTAACTAATGTTTGGCACACACCAAGAGTGAGCAGCTTTCCTTGTCTGGGTGTGGAATCTCGTATGATGTTACTCATATTAAGGGTTTTGTGTGTGTTCCTGTAGGTGCGTATGGATGGATATATATATATAGATATATATATATCTATATATATATATATCAGGCCCACATATGTTGAAAATATTTTTATGGCAAACTTGGAATAGTTCAGATTATATGTGTATTTTTTTATACACACACACAGACATCCAGAATGAAATACACCAACAGTGTTTATCTCAGGGAGGCAGACTGTGGGTGATTTATTTTTATGCTTCCTTCTATTTGTCTAATTTTCTGCAATAAGAAATAAAGTTTTTACTCCCAAAGACCAAGAACCAATTAAAGGTTTGAGAACAAATGTATCTGCCACTATTGATTTTAGCCAAAAAAAAAAAAGATAAAATAAAATAAAATAAAGAAGATGGTTAAACACAAAATACAGTCTTTATAAACCTGGCTGGCAATTCCTTCCCTGATGTTATTGTCTGTTTCAGACAAAGAAAAGAGGTATATGATCTCAGAAATCTTTGATATGAGGAAAACAAAATAAAGATCAATATATTTTGTCCCTGCTTATATTTTCTGCTCACTCCTTGTTTCTCAGCTATCAGAGTGCTATCAACTTCCGTAACTAAATTAAAAACTATAAAGCTGTGAATGAAGAAATCTTGGAAGTAATGAGACCACACGGCATGAAGTGGAGGAAATTATATATATAAAGAACATAGTATTATGGTCTGCCTGCATCATTCTTATCTTTAAATGCAAATCAGAACATTGCAAACTTTCCCAATGCCAAGACAAGAAGCACATACAGTCCATTTTTAGCCAAATATATCAATTTTGCATTACCAAACATTATTGGGCTAAAAGAGCAGTTTGATTTTCTTTTACTGAGGGATCCAGAATAAAAGAGATTGAGAGTAAATTTGGTGAACCAAAACCAAATGAGACCCCAAGCACAATGCAAAATGAAGCCAGTCAATTCTGAAATAATTGGACGCCTTTATTTATCTAACCTACCGTGGACCTTGGCACAGAGTCTAGGAGTCTTCTGCATCCTATGTGGTTTTAGATGACCTCCGAAAACTACCTGTGACATTCAACACCACCAAATGGTGCCATTTTCCATCTGTTGTCATGCAGTTGTTTTGTTTACCGGCAGCTGTCAGATGGGTATTACAATGAATGCTTTTATAGCAAATGTTATAAAACCGAATATAACAAGCACTGGGGATGCAACTGACAGCAGAGGTGGATACACAGTGCCTGCAAGGAAGCTGGAAATGGGTCTCTGTCATCTGCACCAGGAAACCATCTCATGTGCTGGTTCACAAGTGCCTATTTTGCCAACTTAAAATAAACTTCTCAGTTGCTAATGCAGAGTTGCCACAGTCACAGGGCACTCTTCGGTTGCTCAGGGTAATTGTGGTTTAGCCCTTTCAGGAGAATTATGTGCATCAATTAGTCAGTTATGCTCATATTTTCGTGTGTAAATGAATCACTTTTCGCATGTGCTAAAATGCATATTCTAGCCACCCCCCTCCCTGGCCCGTCTCATTTTGGCATACAAATCTGTGTGGGATTTAGGAACATGAGAGTTTAATAATCATCTCCCCAAATGCTCTGAGGCCCCTGTGGCGAGACCGAATTTGGAGGAAATCTTGCTTTAGTGTGTGCACACTCTCTGTCTCTCCCTCCCTCCCTTCACTGTTTGTTTATTTTTGAATTGCCCACAGGGAAAAGTATAGTTAGCACAGTTGATTCTCTCAACCACTTCCAAATAGTGGCTGCTACCCTTGCCAGGAGAAGGGCATGCTTGGGCCCTGGGGGAGGGGGATTAAGCAAGCAGAGTGACATGTGGTGGTGCCAGTGGTTCTGACCTTGCATCTAGGGCTCTGTGGCCATTTATCTATTTGTACCCATCATGCTTGCCAAAGCTGGAGAGATGGCCTAGGTGTCAGAGCACTTGAAGCACAGGGAGATGGCTGCCCTACCTGCTTGAAGTGCTGGGGGCATTTTAAACCATGATGTAGTACTCTTAGAAGTAGCTACAAAGAACAGTTTGCATTTATTGGAGGCTTATTTCACTTGTTCCCCAAGATTTTGTCTCTCCAGTTGTGATTAAGAAAATCTCACTCCTGGAGCTGACGCATTTCACCAAAAACCTGATATTTCATGACCTTTTTTCTGTGAAATGAATGAGATTAAAATTTTGTGAGTTGATATATGTGTAAGTGTATAAGTGTATATATATATGTATACTTTCATTATTTTTTGCTCAAACTCAAAGGAGCAAGTAAGAGCCATTACAACAGTTCTAGTACACAGATTTGTTTATTCTTTACTCCCCAGACCTGTAATATATGTGAAATCCCCAGTCCATACTGCTGCACTTCAGGTTCTATAGATGTTCAATAAGTGTTTGCATAAATGAATGAATGAGGGCAGTTATTTGAATGAGTCTGCCTTGCTCTGATGTCTCATTTAGTGGTATTGCATTCACAAGTTAGTATACTATAACCAAAACTAAAGAGTAATGTTCAGTACCCAGTATATATACAGCAATGTTCAGTATATATATATGGCTGTATAGTGTATATACTATACAGTATATAGTATCACAGTATATGCTGATGTCAGGTGTGAAGACTCTGGAATCCTATTGCCTTTGTTTGAATCTGGCTTTGTGCAACTGACAGGTAGACCTGGAGCAAGTGACTTAATTTTCTAAGCCTTTGTTCTTTCAGAAAATTAGGATATTAAAAAGGACTTACCCCATAGGGTTGTAATGAAGTTTAAAGGAGAAAATGTATATAAAGCTCTCAGTACTGTGCCTGTAACATATAAGCACTTGGTGAATAGTTGTTGCTGTTGTTGTTGTTATTTGCCTAACATTTTGGGGAACACACACCTTTCATTTTTCCCTATCGAAGATGTGGCTTGACTTAGTTGCTATTGGTCCTACCTTCAAACTTATTGGACCATGGATGCAAGGCATATTGCAGAAAATATGTTGCTCAGAATAGCATGGCTTATATATTTTATCTTGCTGGCAAAGGACGCTAAAAGGCTTAAAGCTTAAATTAAATCCCACATTTACTCCAAGTGGGGGAAGGTGCCATATGCCTCTCCATCTTGTGTGTGGTATGACTGGAAACAAGAGGGAATGACAACACATCGGTGGCTTTAGCCAAAATGGGAGGCCAGAGCCTAAATCCAGACCAGGCAACTTCCCTGGCTCTCCTGGTTTTGTCTGATTGTGCATTTGACCTTGACAGCCACAGTCGGAGCAGTTCCTTTTTGCTTTCTGTCATTAATCAGTTCTGTAGCATCTTCTAAACAGACAGCCTGGTTGGATTGAAAAATGTGCCTGTGTTTTCTCATCTGATACAAGCATGAGTTAAACTAGAGTCACCTCCACTAGTGAGCTTGAATACTGGGCAGGATTTTCAAGTGGAGCATTACCTGAAAATATCCTATTAATTAGCTGTTAATGTTGTCTTCCTGCTACCATGGTGCCTGTAATTATGATAACCTACTGTTTCAACTTTTCTATTGCAGAAGAATTTATTACCAGAGGAAGGGGAGGGATGACATTTACATTCACTGGCAAATGAGGCCAGACTTTGACTTTGAGTCACTCTTGAGAATTTAGGGGCAGTGCACAGCACAGCATTATAGCAAGTATATATATCATGGTAGAAGATGTTAACCATGCTCCACTTTAAGATCACCTATATGTTGTAAAGTTATGGATGTACCATTTAATGCATACTTCATTGGATAAGTAAAAACTAATATTGTTCAGAAAAATACATGGTTGCTGGAAATAAGGGTAAGAAAACATGAACAATCTGTAACATTTTATACAGTCCAAAATGTAGTTTCTGATGCCTTTACAGTGCTTTAGAGGTTGGCAAAGACATTTTCATTTCTTTAACAAAGTGAAACTCATGCTGAAGAGTTTTCGTGACTTAGCAAAATTGTTATGGAAGTACATGACAGAGTTGTACCTGGTTCACAGGTATCATGAGTCTTGGTTCCGAGAATGTTCTATTGCATCATATTATAACCTTATGACGAAACCTCGTGATTTGGGGAGGGAAGAATAGGCTTTTATGATTAAGCTAATGCTGTGCTGACTAGTAAGTGGTAACTAGTAAAATAATTAGTCTCAGACATGGAATTCTGTAAATGCTTATTGAGACAAACAGGCATTAAATAGCACGCAGTGGATTGAGGAAGAAAGGCAATGGATGATAACATTTATATTACTTCCAGGCATGTTTTCCAGTATTGAAGAATTCAACACTTACTGAATCTACCTCCTGCTCCCTCCTCCATATCAGTCACTATTGAGTCTCTATGTTTTCTTCCCCGTTGCAATTTAAATTAAATGATGTTAGTCCTATTTAATGCCCTGAGATTTTCCCAGAACACATCTCAGGATGAGCCTCTGGGACACTCTACTCTATTAGTTGAGGGATGGCTGTGCTTTTACCCATGTCATGTCAAATTGGTGTTGGTAGCTGACTGATAAGTGGGTGTGGGCTGGCAATAGACTTGGCATTTTTGTCTTCTGTAGGAACAACCAATAAGATGAGTAACTGGTATCTTTAGTGAAAACTGCCATTAAACATCTTCTACATCTACTATAATTAATAGTAGAAACTGTCTGGTACCCAAATTTTAGACACTTTATGGTAAAGACAAAAATGTATGTCTCAATTCTACCATGTACTAACTGGGTAACTCTGGATATGTGTTCTAGACTCTGTTTTGTCAAATATAAATCAGGAATGATAATACTACCTAATTTGTGAGGTAACTGGGATTATTAAATTACATTATATATATGAAGTGTTTAGCACAGGGTCTGATGCATTAAAAGCTTTCAGTGAACATTGTTATCATTAATAGCATTTTCTTTAAAAAAAATTTAAAATATAGTTTATTTATTATGCTATTACAGTTGTCTATTTTTCCCCCTTCACTCCCCTCTACCCTGCACACCCTCTCCCACCCACATTCCCCCCTTTAGTTCATGTCCATGTGTCATAAGTTCTTTAGCTTCTACATTTCCCATACTATTCTTACTCACCCCCTATTTTCTACCTACCATCTATGCTATTTATTCTCTGTACCTTTCCCCCTCTCTCCTCCTCCCACTCCCCTGTTGCTAACCCTCCATATGATCTCCATTTCTGTGTTTCTGTTCCTGTTCTAGTTGTTTGCTTAGTTTGTTTTTGTTTTAGGTGTGGTTATTAAAAATTGTGAGTTTGCTGACATTTTACTGTACATGTTTTTGATCTTCTTTTTCTTAAATAAATCCCTTTAACATTTCATATAATAAGGGTTTGGCGATGATGAAGTCCTTTAACTTGACCTTATCTGAGAAGCACTTTATCTTCCCTTCCATTCTAAATGAAAGCTTTGCTAGATAGAGCAATCTTGGATGTAGGTCCTTGTCTTTCATGACTTGGAAAACTTTCCAGCCCCTTCTTGCCTGTAAGGTCTCTTTTGAGAAATCAGCTGACAATCTGATGAGAACTCCTTTGTAGGCACTGTCCCCTTATCTCTTGCTGCTTCTAGGACTCTCTTCTTCATATTAACCTTGGGTAATGTAATTATGATGTGCCTTGGTATGTGCTTCCTTGGGTCCAACTTCTTTGGGACTCTCTGAGCTTCCTGGACTTCCTGGAAGTCTATTTCCTTTGCCAGATTGGGGAAGTTCTCCTTTATTATTTGTTCAAATAAACTTTCCACTTGTCACTCTTCCTCTTCTCCTTCTGGTACCCCTATCATTTGGATGTTGGAATATTTAAAGATGTCCTGGAGGTTCTTAAGCCTCTCCTCATTTTTTTGAATTCTTACTTCTTCATTCTTTTCTGTTTGGTTGTTTGTTTCTTCCCTCTGGTCCACTCCATTGATTTGAGTCCCAGTTTTCTTTCCATCACTGTTAGTTCCCTGTGTATTTTCCTTCATTCCACTTAGCATAGCCTTCATTTTTTCATCTAGTTTGTGAGCAAAATCAACCAATTCTGTGAACATCCTGATCACCAGGGCTTTGAACTGTGCATCTGATAGGTTGGCTATCTCTTTGTTGCTTAGTTGTATTTTTTCTGGAGCTTTGATCTGTTCTTTCATTTGGGCCATTTTTTTTTGTCTTGATGCACCTGTTACATAGTGAGGGGTAGAGCCTTAGGTGTTCACCAGGGCGGAACAACCCAGTTGCTGGGTTGTGATTCAGTATGTGGGACAGGGGTCCAAGAGGGAACAATGGCGCTTGCTTGGGTCTCTGCCAGATTTAAGTCACTTCTGCCACTTCTCCCAAGCAAATTGGGCCCTTCTGGTGCTGATTCCTGGGTTGGTGACTTGTGTACGTTCTAGGACCTTGTGGGTCTCTCCAATGAACTCTTCTGTGAGGCTGGGAGTCTCTCCCGGCACCTCAACCCCCACAGGTGTTTTCAGTTGGTGGTTTGAGGCTTTAGTTCCCTGCACTGGGACCCTGGGTTTCAAGGTCTGTCTAGCTCCCCAATTTCACCTGGTTGATCTGCATGCGAATGTGAAACCACATAGTCCACGAGCCTTGCAGGCCACGCCCCTCCACAATCCATTGCCTGGCTGGGTCTGCCAGCTGCCACTTTGCTATGAGCACTTTCTGCCCAGCTGCCTGTCTCCACCCCTCCTACTGGTCTGGATGAATGCTTCTTCTTTAACTCCTTGGTTGTCGGACTTCCATACAGTTCAATTTTCTGTCAGTACTGGTTGTGTTTGTGTTTCTAAATTTTTGTTGTCCTTATTTTGGTTGTGTGAGGAGGCACAGTGTGTCTACCTATGCCTCCATCTTGGCCGGAAGTCAGGAAGCATTTTCATTAGGCTTCAGCTCATATTTTATAAGATAAAAGCAATCTTTAAACAATATGCCTTACCTAAATTCAATGAAAAGTCCCCACTTGTTTTTTTGGAACTGATAGCCAGGAAAAGTTCCATTCATCTGATGGCTATGAAATGTTTATCTTAACATCTGAAATGTAAAACATTTATCTTTGTTCAATGAGGAAATATAATTAAAGTCATTTTCATGTACATCCTTAAGATTTACCTCTCTGTAATGGATTGAATGATTTCAATGCTATTGAATCCTGTTGGTGAGGGAGTACATCCAGCCCACTTTCTCACCTCTTAGAAAACCTCACCCAAGGCTTTACTGAGTCTCCAGAGAGATTGAAGATCACCTTGCTGGCAATAGCTGGTTAGACTGAGGAAAGCCAAGAATGTGGCTGGTTAATCAGATGATCTTTTCCTGGGAGTTAAGAATTTTGACACAGCTCAATATTCATATTCTTTAAAAAAATTTCAGTGAGAAGGGTAATAGGAAGTGTAGTCAAGAAATAGGAACCTAGAAATGTAAGATCAGGAGGGCAGGCAGACATCACCATTATTGGTCGAGTGACCCAGAACAAGTCACCTAACACAGAGAGCTTCAATTTCATTATTTGCAAAACAAGGATAGCCATATGCTCTGCCTCAGGAAATGAAGAAGAAACATGATAAGGCAGGTGAAGCATTTAGCAGTGACTTGGGCACACAGCAAGTGTTTAGTGGAAAGAAGGGGAAGGGACTAGTCAAAGAACATGTATGAATGACCCATGGACATGGACAACAGTGTGGAAATTGACTGTGGAAGTGGGTGGTGGGATGGGCAAAGGAGGGCAAAGGGGGAAAATTGAGACAATGTAATGGAATAGCAATAAAAATGATTAAAAAACATTTTGAATTGTAGTCAACCCTTGACCAACAACCATCTGAGATTTACCTTAACTCTTAACAATTTTAACTGCATATTCCTTTGTTAAATTGGAGTATTTTTTTCTTTTTTATCCACCCTATTAGATTTGACATTACAAATCCCTCCCTTGTTCTCAATGCTCTATCCTCTATTGATTCCTCTGGTGTTCTTGAGTAAGCAAAGTCACTTTCCAAGGTCCTGACCACTGTCTGGGTTTCTTTCATCTCTTTTCGCATAACCACCAACTACCATTTTTTGAGCACTTACTTGGCCGTGACATTGTTTTAAGTACTTTGTATACATTCTCAAAAAAGCTCTATGTGGTAGAAATTATTGTCCCCTTCTTCAGATAAGGAAACTGAGCCTCAAATGAATTGACTAAGCCATTTAAGGTAACATAGCTTTATATGGTAGATCAGAAGTTTGAAGCTAAGGTTCCAAAGCTCATACTTTGTTGCCACTGCATTAAAAGAAACTATGTTTTAAATTTTTGTTTCTTCAAAATTACTAGTGTGTTATTTGGAGTATGTGACCTAAAGTAGCTCCAGTTCTATAATTTATAATATAAGCATGATAACAGCTATCTTTCATTTTTTGTGAGTGCTTCAAATAATTTATGTGAAGTATTCAGCATACTGCATGAAATGCAGTAGAAAATAAGTTAAGGCTATTATTAATAATAAATAATTAGTTTCCCATTCTGGAAGATTTCAATTTGGATACATGAATGTGACTTTAAAAGCTGAACCCACTGCCAAATTTGAATTATTGCCTAACTAGATCTGTGCAACTGGAAATAGAGAAATAACATACAATTCCAGCAATATCAATGTTATTATTTTCACTTTTTTTCCCTGATGCTGTCAGCTTGTTATTTGTGCTATTTCTTAGAATAATAGAATTTATTCAGGCAATTTATCCTTAATACAAGTGATATAAATGGGGCTATGCGGTGCTTATATATCATGTTAATAATGTCTGGTTGATCTTTTTTTTTTCTCCTTACAAATGGAAACATTGATTTCCTACCCTGTCCTGTCTTTTATTGCATTTTCTACATTGAAGTCATCTTTGTTTACTGCCTAGACTGGATTCCCAAAGCTGAAATTATGTTTAACACTATCCAACAACATCTTTAAAAGCATGTGCCATTTGCTTTTCTTGACATTGTTGTGTATTGGAGTGGAGTCAAAGAAAAGAAAAATAATGTATTTACTCATCCCAGCTATAAATTAAATTCATTAGTTAAAAAAATACACCTGATCAATGATTTAAGAATAACTATAAAGCTTTGCATTGGAACTTTGGAAATAGTGTCAAATAAATGAATGCATGTTTAAAGATGTGGACATTCTTTATGGTTTCAATTCTTTTTACTTCATACAATCCATGTCTTCAACCTCAAATATTTTTTGATGGCTTCCCAAAATACTATTTCTACCACCTAATGTTTCTTCTGAGCTTGAGACTCATAGTTCATTGAACATATGTCCAATGGCCCCATTGCATGAATATCTTATGGACACAACTCATTCATTATGTCTGAAAATGAAACCAACAGTCACCCCCTGTCTGCACCACCTTAATCCGTCCCGGCTCCTCTGTCTTGGAAAAATCACACATGAACTTGGCTTACCAATGTTGGAGACCTCTCTATTATCCCCGCCCCACTGGAGCACAATGCCTAATCCGTTCCTGTAAACTACTTTATTTTTCTTGAACTTAACCTGGCCTCTATATTTCATGCAAAGATAAAATCATATAGTAGCAGTGATAGAAAAGCAGGATCAACCTGTTTGGTTGATACAGGATGATAGTGGGACTAAAAGTTACAGCACTGAATTTCTTTGGGCTTTAGACACACATTCAGAGTGAGAGCCAAGAAAAGGGCATGAACTGTGCAGAAGGAAAAAAAGTTAACTTGGGTAGGAGAAAAAAAAGAATAAGAAACACGGCATAACAAGATAAATTGAGGGAGAGAAGATATAGATAAGAACAATCTCCAAACATTTTCCTGAAGTTACTTGTTTTGTTTATGCCTTTGTGAATGAAACCCAAGGAAGATCTTGTTTTGAAAAAATAGGGGGAGACATTTAAAGAGGTTGAAATAGAGGGCATCGAATGCTTTCATGGTTGGCTGTTTTTGTGGAACTGTGTGACCTTGTGCATGTCACTTTATTCTTATGGGACTTACCTTCTGAAAATGAGGCATTTGGACTATATAATTTTTAGCATTTCAGGCTTTTAAATAGTCAAGGTTTTATGACTAGGAACTTGAGAGAAAACTATCACAGTTAAAAGTTGGTTATGATGGATTCAATGTAGAACTTTGTTGAATTATATTTGGTACTAAAGTATATTCTTGGTGAAATATTGAATAATAATGAGTCTGGTATTAATATAGTCTGGCTTAAGTATAATACTAATATAAATAAAATTATATTGAGAGAAAATAATTTTTATAGAGTACACCATCAAGATGAACACTAGAAAAGGGAAACTAAACCTTATCTAAATAGTTTTTTACTTTTCTCTATTGTCACCCTCTTTTTATATTATCATTATGTTTTCCAGGCTGGCAGATGAGTCTCAAAATCTGCTTCTGATTGAGTTTTTTTCTTTTCTCCTTGATAGAATTTATATACATATATGTATGAAATATATACATACATGTATACATATTCATTTATAAAGCACAAATGGATCACGTGTTTTCTTTTCTGAGGGAAAGGAATAAATACAGCAAAGGTTTCTATGCTCAATTCCAATTTCTTATTTAAAAAATTAATATAAATGGAAAGTATTCATTTACTTTTGGAACTAAGTTTTATCACAGATCTTTTACCTGGAAGTAAATACTCCTTAAAACAAGCTAAATGCCCATCCTTGATAATTTAAAGTCAGAGAACCAGCCATGTGTAAAATAGGTGTGTGTTCACATAATTGACTACAGTATTTTGCTACATGGTTAAATGCATGATTTCCCCTAATAGAATGCCATTGTGGTCTACATTACATTTTCTAGTTCATAAAAGTCAAATGAGCTGTGACCATAGTCTCCCAAACTTAATGGAAAGTTCATTTTGTGACTTCTGAGTTTAAATTGTGTCTTTCTAGGATGAATCAATAGATTTTAAGCACGTTAATGGATCACATCACCAAAAGGTCTAATCCTGAGTGACTAAAATGGTAGATCTAATTCAGATTTATTGCTTTTCTAGCATGTTGGACCAAAAGGTCTTTAATCTCTGTAATAATGTAATGGATTTGAATTAACTAAATAATACTCACCTGATGCAGATCACTTCAATTGTCTACATATTCACCTGGCACTGTGCATTTCCAACTGTTGTGGGGAGAGATGTGGCCTGGATGTGTTTCTTCTGTAAAAACTAGCAAAGAGGTAAATAGAGACTTTGGGCTCACTGCACATTTCTTTTCCTGTGCGAGACGCTTTGCTAGCACAACATATTTGTACACTGCTCTGCCAATACCCTTAGCTATAGCTACCTATCAGAAGGTTATAAAGGCTAGAAAAAAACACATCAGTTATGTCCTGGACTGTGCAAACTCTCTCTCTTGAGCATAGTCATAAACCATAGCTTGAATGTCCACCAACATACAACTGCCCAGGAGTCTTGATCTTGGACAAATACCATGGGTCAGTTCAGATGTCCAGGGCCAGAGATGGCGCCATTTGGAAAACACAAATGAAGATGTTTGGGGGTGCTAGCAATGAGCTTCTGTGAGGATACTACGTGCAGGAAAGACAAATTATTTCTGTTATCTTAGAGAGCACCTTGATTCTTATAGATGGCAAATAAGCATAAGGCTACAAGATACTTATGGAAAAACTAATGCCATATATATACATATATATGATATATATGTATATGATATATATAAGTATATATATATATGATGTGGTGACTCCACCTGCCTTTTCTCTTAGTGAGAGCATAGATACGATCAGTCATGCTATAACGGACATCCATGTTCCTAAAAATCACTGCACAGTGCTAAAATCATACAACAAAAACTGGGCTTATGGGAAAAATGGGGAATAGGCAACTTTATCAGTGACACAAAATGACACCCATGCACAAATCAGCATAGTTTGATGTGTATTAAATGATTGAAATCCATAAATGCTACAAAAATATGTAACTTTACCTTAAAGAAGACCGGAAATTTTCTGGTGGAGGTGGGCATCAGAAGGCTTATGGCTTGTGAGTTATTGTGAAGACACAAAAAAGGAGAGTGATCTGAAAATTGTGACACCAGTTGTGCAGTTGTGGATGGGTGTGACTCATAACACACATTGTGAATTGAAGTAGCAGGTAAGTGTTTGAGGTGTGTGCTTGTGTGTGTATTTCTGTGCAGCTCATTCCATCTGAGTGGAGTTTTTGGTGCTAATGTAGTGTTTTTCACAGATGAAATCAAGCATATGTAAATGTGAAGTCCACATTATACTCAAATTGTTTCCTGCTATATCCATTCATTGGAATGCACTCTTGTTTTCAAAACAAGCCTTATAGTAGACCTGACTATGCCTCAGAGTGAGCATGAGATGGGAGGTAAGTACTAGAGGTTCAGTTCCCCATTGTGAGCATCTTAGAGTATTACATGTGACCAAGAATGCATATGCTTTCCCCATGACCTTAAATACAAGCCAACCACTTCATCTTGTGCTCAAGTGAATAAAAAACATGTTCTGAGTTGGAAGAAAAACATGGCTGTGTTGGATATCACACTGTTCCAGATGTGGCCCCTTGTTAACAAAAGGTAAGTTTGATTTCTTTGGATATTTTTGCTTTACATATTTATTCAGAGCCTAACTTTTCTAAGAGCTGTGTTCACACTGGTCTCCTACCTCTTGTATCTATTCCTGAGGTAATTCATTCTAGTAATCAAAAATTGTCTGGGCATATTGGATTGCTCTTAGATATCTGTCTTCTGATTCAGTTATTCGTTGTCCCCCATGTTGACCTGTGATCTTATTGTTGGTCTTAAAGGAAGTTTTGAGGTTATTCAGTTCATTCTCTTTGTTTTACAAAGAAGGACCCTGGTTGCTTGGGGAGGGACTTTGCTCAAGAATGTAAGACAAAGGCAGTTTCACAGATAAGTCAGCCTATAATTCCAGAGTTTTCTTGAGGTAATGCCTAATGGTCTTTCTGTCGGTTCAGTTTATTTTACCTGTCGTGATACGGGCCCGTACCTGGTCTGTGCATACACACTCAGAGAGAAATCAGGTTAACTTTCCATGTGGCATCAACACTGCTATTTCTATTTTTGTCATGAATGGCTGCCATGGCACCATCCAAAATGACAAATATAATTTTATTTTTGTATCTAGTTGTTTGGTTTTTCTTATAGTGTATAAAGCTTTTAGTAGACATGGGATAACCCCAGTTATTCCTATTACTACTAATGCTGGTGATATTCAACCTGTAGATCTCCCTAGCCACCTATCTCATTTAATATTGAATTCTATTTAAAGGAAGTTTTAAAAGCTTTAATTTCTCTCTTTATATAGTTGAGAAAATAGGGGAACAGAATTGGTCTTGAATTGAGTCATTTCGTGATTTTGTGTTGTAACCAGTTCAACATCAGCTCATGTGAACACACATTCAGACTTATTACAGAAAACACTAAAGAGTATGTCTTAGGGAATTCACTTTCATTCTGGCTTATTCTATAACATTCCAGAAGCTTCAGAACCCATAAGGCACTTAAAAAACCCATTTAATAAAAATAATAAAATCCATCCAACTGCCCAAAACAGACCGAGTCACTGTTTAACTGAAATTGGAACTAATATTCTATGAAGTATTTAAATCTAGGCATAATAGTATGAGCATTACAGCCTTGGCCAGGTGGCTCTATTGGAGCACTATCCCATACACCAAAAGGTTTTGGGTTTGATTCTCAGTCAGGGCACATACCTAGGTTGCAGGTTCAATCCTCAATTAGGGAAGGCATGGGAGTCAACCAATCAATGTTTCTCTCACATTGATCTCTCTCTCTCTCTCCCCTTTTCCCCTGCCTCCCTCCCTCCCTTCCCCTGCCCCTCTCTCTAAAATCAATAAACATGTATTTTTTAAAAGTATGAGCATCACAGTGATGGGAGCACATGACTTTTGAGACTAATTTGTAGGTATACATATAATGTCCTTAAAATGAGGCATTTATAGGGGGAAACAAAGGTGATCAAGTTGAGATTGTGGAATGTATGTGCTATCAGGGGTTGATTTATTTATAGTAGTCCTGTTAATTGAGTTGGATGTTCTCATTTGACAATGGATGCCTATTGTCAGTGCATTGTGTGTGTGCTTGTGCATGTGGGTTCACACATACATGTGCGTTTCTCATAAATCCTTGGCTTCCCATAAAGAGAGCATTCCAAAAGAAAGAGATGAAAGTAAAATGCATAAAGGTACAATAACACATGATTAAGTTTTGACCCCATAGATTGTTAACCTTCAAAGCTAACTCTGCTGTAGCACAATATTATTAGCAATAAAAGGAATTTGCTTTGCCCTTTTTTTAAATTACCATAAACCGATTGACTGGGACAGAATGATGTTAATATTTAAGAAGTAGGACACTAGATTCTATTATCTCAGAAGCTCTGTCACCAGGCCCTCTCTGTAGTCCTGTTATCTAATTATTGGGCTTAAATTGCATTAGTGTGCTAGCAATTTGTCTACTACTGGAAAAGTAATTGACATTTGGGTTACTGCTTCATATTTGGGCGACTTGCTAGCTAGTTCCGAAGAGTCCTCTTCTGTCAGGGCAGATTAGCTTAATGTTGCCTAGAAGAAAGGGAAGAAGCTCTGTGTTTTAAGGTATGCTGCCTCTGTCGCTGGTTGCAATTTGGTATTAAAATTTCAGTTCTGTATCAAAGCTGATAAGTCACCTAAGATGAAATTGAACAAGGTTGTCGTGACAAAGTAATTAATGGTATTTTTTGACTTTCAGATGACTTTAGGGGAAGCGCACTTATTCTGTTCCTCAGCGTCTGCTGCCATGTTTATAAATATGTATGCACATTTACAAAACAACTTTAACTGTTGTCAGATGTTTCTGCAGTCTCCAGATTTATGGTTACTCTGAATTAAATAGCACCAGGTACCCTTGGTATACAGTTCTGATCTGGCATTGACACGGAAAGCAGTGACTTTCCATAATATTTCATTTGTATTGCTTCTTTTGACACCACACATCATTGATAGGCAGTTCTCTTTGTGTTTTTCTTTGAATAAAAACTGAAAACAGCATGCCTTGGTTCTCCTATTTATTTATGCATTTTTCTGCCTACCAACTTTTGTTTTGTTTAAGAAGAAAGCAATGGGTATTAACAAATATTCTGCATTTGTCTTTGAGGAAAAGCCTCAGAGATCATACCAGTTTTTGACAAGATGGCAGATATACCCGAATCAACCAAGTATTCACTCCTGTAGCCAATTGACTTGAGACTAACAGGCTTCTTTCGTGTGTTAAGAATAGAGCCTGGTAATATAAATAACAGAAAATAGAAGTGGCCAGTCATCATTTCCCTTAATTTGAGAACAGAAGGTGAATCTCAAAAGTATTAAAAAATTGATCAAAAATTAGTATTTCTTTTTTAAGACATGGGCCAAGCCTGCCTTGGAAAACACTCCTTGCCTAGCCCTTCAATCTCCTCTTTGTCTCTATCCCCTGGCTCTCTCTACTCCAGGGTTACTGGCTTCCTTTCAGTTCCATGAGCAAGCCAAGATCCTTCCTGCTGCCAGGACAGTGTGCGTGCTGTTCCTTCTGCCTGGACCACTCTTTCCCGCACTCTGCCAAGCTTGTTTCCTCTCATCCATTAGGGATCCACTAAAATGTCACCTCTTCAAAGGGCCCTCTCTGTTGGCTCCTGCTCTGTTCCAGTTACTCTCCATCTCAGCTTTATGGCTTCCTTCTTGACTATTTTTTAAAATCATTTTAATTGTTATTCTATTACAGTTGTCCCCATTGTCCTCCTCCACCCATCCTACCCCCTGCTCCCACTGTCAATCCCCACACTGTTGTCCACGTCCATATGTCATTCATACATGTTCTTTGACTAGTCTCTTCCCCTTCTTTCCATAATTATTCCCCTTCCCCCTCCCCACTGGTCACTCTCACTCTGTTCCATGTTTCCATGTCTGTAATTCTGTTTTGTTCCTTGGCTTATTTTGTTCATTAGATTCCTCTTATATGTGAGATCATATGCTATTTGTCTTTCATCGACTGGCTTATTCCAGTTCTATCTATGCTGTCATAAAAGATAGGTGTTCCTTCTTTCTGTCTGCTGTGTAGCATTCCATTGTGTAAGCGTACCACAGTTTTTTGATCCACTCATTTATTGATGGACACTTAGGCTGTTTCCAGCACTTGGCTATTGTAAATAGCACTGCTTTGAATATGGGGGTGCATAAGTTCTTTTGAATTGAAGATTCGGGATTCTTAAGGTATATTCCCTGCAGTGGAAATGCTGAGTCAAAAGGCAGTTCCATTTTTAACTTTTTGAGGAAATTCCGTACTGTTTTCCACAGTGACTGCACCAATCAGCATTCCTACCAACAGTACAGTAGGGTTCTCTTCTCTCCACATCCTTTCCAGCACTTGCTGCTTGTTGATTTATTCATGGCCATTCTGACAGGTATGAGGTGATATCTCATTGTGGTTTTAATTTGCATCTCTCCTATGACTAGTGATGTTGAGCATTTTTTTTATATGTGTATGGGCCATCTGTATGTACTCCTTGGAGAAGTGTCTATTCAGGCCTTTGCCCAATTTTTATTTGGATTGTCTTTCTGGTGTTGAGTAGTATGAGTTCTTTATATATTTTGGAAATCAAACCCTTGTCCAATGAATCATTAGCAAATATGTTCTCCCATACAGTAGGTTCTCTTTTCAATTTGATGATGGTTTATTTAACCATGCAGAAGCTTTTTAGTTTGATGTAGACTCATTTATTTATTTTTTCCTTTATTTCCCTTGCCTTTGGAGATATATGGCAACAATATTGCTATGTGGGATATCTGAAATTTTCCTGCCTATGTTTTCCTCCAGGACGTCTATGGTGTCATGACTTATATTTAAATCTTTTATCAATTTTGAGTTTACTCCAGCGTATGGTGTAAGTTGGTGATCTAGTTTCATTTTTTTTGCATGTATCAGTCTAGTTCTCCTAACATCATTTATTGAAGAGGCTATCTTTATTCCATTGTATGCTCATGCTCCCTTTGTCATTATTTGACCATAGAGACTTGGGCTTATTTCTAGGTTCTCTATTCTCTTCCATTGATCTATGTGTCTGTTTTTATGCCAATACCAGACTGTTTTGACTACAGTGGCCTTTTAATATTGTTTAATATTAGGTATTGTGATCTTGCCTACTTTGTTCTTCTTTCTCAAGATTGCTGAGGCTATTTGGGGTGTTTTTGGTTCCATATAAATTTTTGAAATATTTGTTCTAGATCTGTGAAATATGCCATTGGTATTTTAATAGGAATTGCATTGAGTTATAGATTACTTTGGGTAGTACGGACATTTTAATGATGTTAATTCTTCCAATCCATGAACATAGTATATTGCTTCCATTTATTTTTATCTTATTTAGTTTCTTTCTTCAGTGTTCTATAGTTTTCTGAGTGCAGGTCTTTTACCTCCTTGGTTAAATTTATTCCTAGGTACTTTATTTTTCTTGTGCTATAGTAAATGGGATTTTTGTCCCTAGTTTCTCTTTCTGATATTTCATTGTTGGTGTACAAAAATGTCATTAGTTTGTGAATATTGACTTTGTATTCTGCTATTTTGTCAAATTGACTTGTTAGGTGGAGTCATTGTTTGGTGGAGACTATAGGATTTTTCTATGTACGCTATAATGTTGTCTGCAAATAGTGAGTTTTACTTCCTTCTTTCCTATTTGTATGCCTTTTATTTTATTTTATTTTATTTTATTTTATTTTATTTTATTTTATTTTATTTTATTTTATTTTTCTTATCTGATCACTGTGGCTAGAACTTCTAGTACTATGTTTAATAAGAGTGGTGAAAGCGGACACCTTTGTCTTGTTCCTGATCTTAAGGAGAAAGCTTTTAGTTTTTGCCCATTGAGTATAATGTTGGCTTTAGGTTTCTCATATATGGCTTTTACTATGTTGAGATATGCTCCCTCTACTCCCACTTGCTGAGTGTTTTTATTATAAATGGACACTGGATTTTATCTAGTGCTTTTTCAGCATCTACTGATATAATCATGTGATTTGTTCTTCATTTTGTTTATGTCGTGTATTACATTTATTGATTTGTGAGTATTGTACTAACCTTGCATCCCTGGGATGAATCCCACTTGATCAAGTTGTATGATATTTTTAATGCATTTCTGAATCTGGATTGCCAATATTTTGTTGAGGATTTTAGCATCTATGTTCATCAGGTATATTGGCCTATAGCTTTGTTTCTGTGCTGTGTCTTTACCTCATTTTGGAATTAGGGTGATACTGGCCTCATAAAAAGATTTTGGGAGTCTTCCCTCTTTTTGAATTTTTTGGAATAGTTTGAGGATAGGTGCTAGTTCTTCCTTAAATGTTTGGTAAAATTCACCTGTGAAGCCATCTGAGCCAAGGCTTTTTATTACTGCTTCAATTTCACTAGTTGTTTCAGTCTATTCAGGCTTTTTGCTTCTTCTTGATTCAGTTTTAGAAGATTGTATTTTTCTAGAAAGTTTCCTATTTCACCCAGGTTGTCTAATTTCTTGGCATATAATTGTTCACAGTAATTTCTTACAATCCTTTGTATTTCTTTGGTGTTGGTTGTAACATTTCCTTCTTTTGTTTCTGATTTTATTTGGGTCCCCCCCTCGAGTCTGGTTAAAGGCTTCTTGATTTTGTTTATCTTTTCAAAGATAAAGCTCCTGTATTTATTAATCCTTTGAATTGTTCTTTTAGTCTCTATGTCATTTAATTCTGCCATGATCTTGATTATTTCCTTCCTTCTATTTGCTCTGGGCTTTGTTTATTGTTGTTCCTCTAGTTCTTGCACATGTAGGATTAGTTTTTTTATTTGAGATTTTTCTATCTTCTTTAGGTAGGCTTGTATCGCTATGAACTTCCCTTTCAATAGTGCCTTCGCTGTATCCCATAGGTTTTGCATTATTTTGTGTTCATTTTCATTTGTTTCCAGAAACTTCTTGATTTTTTCTTTGATCTCATTATTCACCCAATCATTATTTAATAACATGTTATTATTTAATAACATATATTTGAATATTTCTGAGTTTTTTCCTTGAGGATGTTTTCTAGTTTCAATCCATTGTGATCTGAGCACATGCTTGATATGATTTCAGTTTTCTTGAATTTACTGAGGCTTGTTTTGTGTCCCACCATGTAGTCTATCAAATGTTCCATGTGCATTTCAAAAGAATGCTTATTTTGCTTCTTTGGGGTGAAAGTTTCTGTATACGTCAATGAAGTCCATTTGATCTAGGGTGTCATTCAGTGCTACAATATTCTTGTAGATTCTTTGTTTGGAAGATCTATCCATTGCTGACAGTGTGGTGTTAAACTCCTCTATGATGACTGTATCATTGTCAATATTTCCTTGAAATCCTCCAAGATTTTTTTAAAATATATTTAGGTGTTCCTATGTTAGGTGCATATATGTTTACAAAGGTTATATCCTCCTGTTATACTATTTCCTTAAGTAATATGTAGTGACCTTCTTTGTCCCTTTTTATGGCTTTTGTTTTGAAGTCTATTTTATCTGATATAAGTATCACTACCCCAGCTTTCTTTTCCTGTTCATTTGCTTGGGATATTTTTTTCCATCCTTTTACCTTCAATCTGTGTAGATCTTCTGTTATGAGGTGGAGCTCTCGTAGACAGCATATATGTGGGTCATGTTTTGTTATCCATTTAGTTATCCTATGTCTTTTGATTGGAGCATTTAATCCATTTATGTTTAAGCTTATTACTGATAGCCACTTAATTCATTGCAATTTCTGTCTGTCTGTCTCTCTCCTTGCCTTTTTATAGTAGTCCCTTTAGCATCTCTTGCAGTCCTGGCTTGGTGGACATGTGTTTTTTTGGTCTTTCTTTGTCTGGGAGGCTTGTTATTTCACCTTCCATTTTAAATGAGAGCCTTGCTGGATAGAGTAGTCTTGGTTGTAGGTTCTTGCTTTTCATTACCTGGAATATTTTGCACCATTTCCTTCTGGCTTGTAGTGTTTCTATTGAGAAATCAGCTGATAGCCTTATCAGACCCTTGTATGATACTAGCTGTTTCTCCCTTACTGCCTTTAAGGTTTTCTCTTTGGCTTTTAAATTTGCCATTTAAATTATGGTGTGTCTTTGAGTGGGCCTCTTTGAGTTCATCTTGATTGAGACCCTCTGTGCTTCTTGAACTTGCATGACTTTTTCCCTCACCAAGTTAGGGAAGTTTTCTGTCATTATTTTTCCAAACTAATTATTTTTTTATCCCTTACTCCTTTACTTCTCTTTGTGATATTCCTATAATGTGAATGTTGTTATGTTTCATGCTGTCCTGAAGCTCCCATAAACTATGCTGATTCCTTTTGAGTCTTTTTCATTTTGTTGCTCTGGGTATTTCTTTCTACCTTGTCTTCTAGCTTGCTGCTTCAGTCTTCTGCGTCATTTAACCTGATTTTAATTCCTTTTAGTGTATTTTTCATTTCAGATATTGTATTCTTCATTTCTTCCTAGTCCTTGTTCATATTTTTTGTCATTTTTCATGTTGCTATAGTTCCCGCTAAGTTCCTTGTAGCTCCCATAGGCTTCCGTGTAGTTCTCATTGAGTTCCTTGAGTATCCTTGTAACTGTTATTTTGAATTCTATGTCTGATAGATTGCTTGCCTCAGTTTCATTTAACTGTTTTTCTGGGGATTCCTCCTTTCCTTTCAGTTGGGGGTTATCATACTTTTTCCAGTGTTCTTTTAGTTCTTTCTTTATTTTAATTATCTTTTACTGTTTATGCTATTACAGCTGTCCCCACTTCCCCCACTTTACTCACCTCTACCCAGAACCCCCCTCCACTCCCTCAGGCAATCCCCAAACTATTCTTCATGTCCATTGGATCATGGATATATATTCTTTGATTAATCTCTTCACTTTTTTTCATCCAGTTCCTCCATGCCCCCTCCAACAGCTCTCAGTCTTTCCCATGTATCTATGCCTCTGTTTCTATTTTGTTCATTAGTTTATTTTGTTCATTAGATTCCACATATAAATGAGAACATATGGTATTTGTGTCTTACTAACTGCCTTATTTTACTTAGTAGAATAGTCTCCAGATCATCCATACTGTCACAAAAGGTAACAGTTCCTTCTTTTTTTTTTTTTTTTTACTGCTGCATAGTATTCCATTGTGTAAATGTATCACAGCTTTTTTTTATCCATTCATCTACTGATGGGTACTTGGGCTGTTTCCAGATCTTTGCTAGTGTAAATAATGCTTCTGTGAATATAGGGTGCATGTATTCTTTTGAGTTCACTTCCATTCTTTTTCTTCATCTTCTGTCCTCTCTAGAATGTAGGCTCTACGGAGTCAGAGGTACTACTCTCTGCTTTACTTGCTGCTATATCTCTAGCAGATGGCAATATTAGGTGATAAATATTTTTGTTGAATGTATTTATAAACTTTTCCCCAATTTCAGCCACAATGCCTTTCTTAACTTTTTATTTTGAAATAAAGTAGACTCTTGAGAACACTTCCCTTTTTCTTTCTGGTGTCACTATGATGTGAATATTGGAAGGCTTGAAGTTGTCTCAGAGGCTCCCTTCACTATCCTCATTCTTTTGGATTCTTTTTTTTCTTGCTGTTCTAATTGCTTGCTTTTTGCTTCCTTATGCTGATTTGCCTCCAAATTGCTGATTTGATTCTTGGCTTCATCCACTCTACTGTTGATTTCCTATAATTTTTTCTTTAAATCAATTAATATACCCTCTGTTTCTGACTGGATCTTTTTTCATGCTGTTGAGGTCCTTATTAAGTTCCTTGAGCATCCTTATAACCAGTGTTTTGAACCCTGAATTTAATAGATTGCTTATCTCCATTTTGTTTAGTTCTTTTTCTGGAGTTTTGTTCTGTTATTTCCTTTGGGATATGTTTCTTTGTCTCTTCAGTTTGGCAGACTCTCTGTGCTTGTTTTTATGTATTAGGTAGAGCTACTATGTTTCCCAGGCTTTATAGAGTGGCTTAATGTAGTAGGTTTCCCATAGGGTACAGTGGCACAGCCTCCCCATCACTCTACTTGGGCGCTGAAGGTGTACACACTCTGTATGCTGTGTATACCCATCTCTTGTAGTTGAGCCTTGATTGCTATTGCTATGTCCAAGGTCAGCTACTACCAGTGTTCTGTCCAGGGTCACACAGCATTATCTACAAAATGATTTTCAGATGGCAACTACATGTGCTAGGCTTGGAGATGCCTAGGAGAGGCCAAGCTGTGAACAAAGACCAACTGCTGCTAGTGCCAGGCCTGGGGAAACTTAGAAGTACATGGCTTGCTGAAGCTAGATGCTGCTTCTTTAAGAGAATTTAGAAAAATCTTATGGGCCAAGATAAGCCATTCACATAGAAAAACCACTGGACACAGCTTGGGTGGGCCTGAAAGCTGGGTAGGGCTGGGCATCAAGGAATCACCTGGGTGGGTGATTCATTAGCTGACTGTAAATGCTCACATCCTTTAGCCTTGTTTAATTATTTTTCTGTTTACCTTATTTCACTTGTCATGGAACTTTCCAGGCTTCTTACAATCTTTCCACAGGTACATTTGTTTAAAAAAAAAAAAATACACAGGCCTTGCTTCAAGTTCTGTTTGGAGTAGCTTAGAAGTTTTCCCAAGATACATTTTAGCTGTGGTTCAACACACACCTGCCAAACAGACTTCTGGCTTGAGTTGACCATGACACTGATCAAAATTAACCCTGATGCTGATTGCTTATTTAGTGTCCTCACCTTTTTTCTTCAGCCTTCTAATGCCATTAGGGCCTTCTAAGGCTCATGGTGTTCAGTAGGGCATTTTGCATGAGGCACATTTTATTTTTGATCTCCCAAGAGATGACAGTTAATGCAATCTATAGAAAGTCATAAATGAGGCTGATGAAATTATCTAGCAGTCAAAAGGTTGCTGCATTCATTTATCTCCACAAAATACATAAGCTAAATGACAAGATTAGGGAGAGGTAATCCTTTGGATAGGAGATGTTACCTGGAATGATCAAAATCAAGGTGGTATTTTTTCTTCAGTTTTTGGAGGGAGTGGTTAAGAAAGGGTTGAATAGAAAGTGGTTCAGGAGGAATTACTTTACAAAATTGTTCTCCTGAGGTCAAAGCTTCTCTATGAAATATACTGCTTTATATTGAAATGATTTTTTTACTTTTGCCTCATTGAATGATAGTCTCATTTCCATTTGATTTGTAAATTATAGAAAAGTGACAATAAAGATGAAAGTTAAAAGACTAAGTCTGAATTCTTAGATTATGTCATAATGTTTTTTAACCTTAGAAGAATATTGTGGTCATTAATCTCATATGTATATGTACACACAATGTACAGAATTGAGCCAGAATAGGTATACAGTTGTTCATATGAAAAATAATAGAATAGTTAATAAATAATAATATAAGAATAAACTCTGTAAACCTACTTTTGCCCCAGTCTGTGTATGCCTCAGTCTGTTCAGAAAGTATCCAGCCAAGCAATATGAAAACTAGAGACATTTATTGAAGAAGATACAAAATACAAGAAATATTGTATGTAGGGCAATGATGCCTCGGTCCCTTTCAAAGTAGGAACCTTGTGACCTCACACAATTCTCCCAGTAGCCATCAGCTGCCCCATCATATTTTCCTGAATCTCATCTACAGTCTGAAATCTCTTCCCTTTCAGAGGTAATTTTAGTTTTGGGAAAATCCAGATGTCGCAGGACACCAAATCTGGGCTGTAAAGCGATTGAGTCACATGGGTGGTTTGATGTTTCACCAAAAAAACTTTGCATAAGGTGTGATGCTTGGGCAGGCACGTTATCACCATGAAGCTGCCGATCACCATTGCCTATAGCTGTGGTCTTCTGAATCATCTGAATAGTTTCTACAGAGAAATGTGCAAGCTTAATACAAAATTTGATGCAGATTTGTTGCTGTACTCAGTCATTTTGAATGCAATGGCCACACAGTACACATGCTCACTCAACAGTGTCTACCACCCCTATTGACTAGTACAGTGAAGTCGTTCTTGTTCATGCAGGTGCATTCCAGTCCACTCTCCTTGGCTGCCAGGTTACATCAGTGTTGTACAAACCATTCTCATTATAGTAACAATGGCTTGGCTTTCTCTAGACCGATTCTGTATATTTGGGATGATGGGATATGGAATTTAACATTTTTTCATACTTGTGTTTTGCTTCATTTTCTTGTGAAAACAAATTATCACATTGAAAAAATATTACAATCATTAAGAAGAATGTTACATCAAGGGTAGAGGTGAACATAGATGGCATCTTCATTTGTTTATTCATTCAAGAAATATTTATTTTGTGCCTGTGGTGTGCCTGATACTTGACTAGACATTGAGTGGAAGATGAAATACACCTGGTCCCTGGTCTTTTGGACTACATCTCCTTACTTATCTGTCTCCACCCTGGAATTAGGGATCCCTTACAGACACGGTGTCCTTCCCTTCATCTGACAAAGTGCCTGGAATAAATCAATCAACTGACTGTATCATGAGGAAGTGCTCACACAGTTTTGCATGGTGGGCATGCTTTATTGGGCCTGTGATTTTTAAAATTTAAATTAACTGCCACAGTTTTAATGAATTGAGCCTTTTCACAGGGGAAAAAAAGCCCTGCATTCCTACTTCCTTTGGAAAAAGTGGAATCTCTGGCAAAACTGGATTCTCATCCTATTAAGATAATGGTTGACATAGAGTGGTGGCTGCCTCCTTTGCTTGGGTCATGTCCTATTTTGTTCACCCCAGTTCCCCCCCATAGTGTTTCCTGCATTTGAGGCTTACAGTCTATTTATCATTAGATCATTGAAGCACTAATATAATATATACATTTTTCATATTTTTGTGACTTGACTGGATCTATAGGCATTTGTTGTTTTTGCTCTTAATCTCATCGCCTAAGGGGGAATTTTGAAAATGTTTGCAATATAAAAGTGGAAAACTTTCCAAAGTTTTTGAGAAGGAGTGTGGACAGTTTAGACAGTGTTTCTTCCTGTACAGAGTGGGATAAACTGAGTGAAGGAGTGCGGGGGGCCCCTGTCCTGGGCGCCAGATGTGGAGGGCTCTGCCCGCAGAGCCCCATCCCTCCGTCACAGATGAAAATAAAAGTACCAAGACATGATCTGCTTGGGGAGGAAAGGTGGTCAAACTCTCAGAGGAGAATGACCCAGAGCGCCTTCCTCACTAGGCTTTTATTGGGTTCAAATACACAGGAATACAGGTTTAACATTTCAAAGAAATCTGAGGGCTTAATCTGAGTCAGTGTCTGTCAGGAAAGGGGGTTGCAAAACTTTGGGAGACATACTCATTTCCTCCTTGGACCCTTATCATTTAAATGAGAGCACTCTTAGCAAAGTAGGTTTCACAGGACTTTATGAATTCTTTCTTATGCCTGATCACCCGGGGAACCATTCTGGCCGGCATAGGGCTGCACTGCTCACCATCTTAGTTTCAGGTTTTAAGCCGATTAGGTTCAGGAAGCAGAAGACATCTCCCAGACAGAAATGGGGACTTGGACCATGTTAGAATAGCCAGGGGGCGAGGGTCCATCACCCCCTCTTTGCTGCAGCCCCCCGAGTCCTTCCATGAGGGCCTCCCAAGTGGTCGTGTCTGGCTTAGGTTGCCCTTCCCATGAGGAGTCTTACCTGTCATTGACTACCCACCAAGCATTGGGGCCAGAGATGGATGAGGCAGAAGCAGTGCTCCTGCCAGGGAGATGAGCTTTGTCTTCTTAGTAGCTCACATCCTCTTGACAGAACAGACCCAGATGAAGTGGGTCCCTTGGCTCTTACACAGCCAACCATTGGGTGAGGGTTACAACTCCTGAAACCAGGCTGAAGGGTCCGCAACAAAAGAGAAGTGTTAGTGTTTAAATCACAAAATAAACAATTCCTCTTCTTATAGGGAATTAGATTGGTGTGAAACTGCAGGAGAATGTGAAAGCATCTTCACAAGCAATGCAAAGTGCTTGTGAAGATGGGCCATGTTTTATGGTCTTGCTAAGCTATTCACTCATAGTTAGCACTTAGAGTGTTCATTATGTTCCCATGAGCTCTATGGGCATCTTATCAATAAAGACCCTTGCTTACCTGTAGAGAAACTTAGGAAATTTTTTAAGTTAAATTAATTTTTAATGCAAATTACTTCTAGACTTTCTATCAGTAGGTCTATTTTCTTAGTGTAAGTTGAGCTTAATGCCATCTTATCCAGTATATGTAACCTTTCTGGTAGGAGAGGGAGGGCAAAGTAAGCAATTTGCAGATGAAGCCAGACATTATTAAGCTTTGGAAACTCCCACTTAGGTGTACAGAATGCCTTCATCAATACTGACATCCCCACCTTCTTCCTGCCTTACAACTCAACCCAATTCCTTTCTGAGATCTTCTCAACTATCAAGGAAGCTGAAAGCAGAAAGGAGCAAGTCATGGGCACTGGATGATGTAGTGATTCTCTTTCCTAGAAGCAGGATGTCAACCAAATGACGTCAGGTCCTTCCAGCCACAGATGATGTTTTAGTTGCTCTTCCTACAGCTGGGCAGAGAGAATCCATAGACACAATCTGAAAGTCTGTATAGTTTCTTCTTAGCTCTGCTGCCTGATTCCTGCTTAGTTCATACAATTCTTGTTTAGCTATACTCACGAGGGCTAACACACCTGATGCTTTGAGAAGCAAGAGCTCAATATTTCTGTCTCTTTGGGCTTTTAAAAATTATTATTTAAATTATTTTATTTCTCTGGATAGTAATGCTGCAAAGTTAGAAATTTTATAAGGGTCCAATAATCCTTGATTTTTCAATGATTTGGGCATAGACTTCTCAATTTCAGAGAGTCCTGAAACTCAGTGTGTAAAGGAGGAAAGAGATCTTTTCCTCTACCCTTCTAAGTTTTCAACCTTCTTGTAACAATAGATTAATAACAGATAAACATACAGATTTATTTAATACATGTTTTACATGACAAGGGATCCTTCATAAGTAAATGAAAACCCCCCCAAAATAGTTAAACTTGAGTGGGTTTGTTTTTTTTATTGTGTTTTTCCATTACCATTTAGTTCCCTTTTACCCCTTTTTGCCTCCCTCCCCACAATCACCACACTCTTGTCCGTATTCATGAGTCCTTTTCCCTTTTTGCTCAAACCTTTTACCCCCTAAACTCCCCCCACCCTTAGCTGTCATTTTGCCCTCTGTTTATTAGTCTGTGTCTATTTTGCTTGTTAGTTCAGTTTGTTCATTAGATTGCACATATAAATGAAATCATATGGTATTTGTCTTTCTCTGACTGTCTTATTTCACTTAACATAATGTTCTCCAGCTCCACTTATACTGTTACAATGGATAAAATTTCTTTCTTTTTTTCTTTATAGCCAAGTAGTATTGGCTTGATGAAAAGTAAATAGTCATGGAGAGATATGATAAGACAAAGAGTATAAAGTAAGTGTAGTAAATGGGAAAACTTAGCAGAGACTGTCTGTCCACATTCCTCTCGGAGTCCCTCTGTCTTGAGCGGTAAGGTTGCTCCTTTCCTCTGGGCACAGGGAGGGCACTTATCACATGAGGGTTGGAGGACCTGACCCAAGTGAGGGTCAGAAAGTCTTTCCTGCACATGTCATTTTTCAGATTCCTTCAGCTTGAAATATTCAATTGGCCATGTTGCAGTAGTTGGGGGTAATGAGTTCTGAACCCCATCAGTATTCAACAGCTCTAGTTAGACTGAGGTCAGTGAAACTGGTTCACCTCTCAGGAAAAGACTAGGCCTACATTTTTTTCTTTCACAAGACCTTGTATACCAGCCCCACAGTGGAGAAACTTACTGTTACAAAAGAAATGGAACCAAGCAGAGGGAAGATCATCCCTTTTGACACTGAAGAAAGGCTTACATGATACCTGGACAACCTGTTCATATTATTATTCAGTGAAGATCTAGACTCTTGCTCCAGGAAATGTGGCCTCATGGCATACATGTTCCTCACGGAATAAAGCACATTCCGTGTCCATGGGATGAAGTGTTTTCTTTTTATTGATTCTTCAATTCTAGGAATGGTTTAGCTTCTATATTTTAGCTGAAAGTGACAGAAAACTTGAACACAGTGACTTCAGCAATAAACTGATCTTTCTCTCTCAAAACAAGTTGACATAGGTACACATATTCCTATTTTTCAGAATATAGAACAAATTCTGTATTCTAAATATATGCATTCTAAATTGTGTATTCTAAATATATTCTAAAAATATGCAGGATATATATACCACACAGTATTTCAAATTATATGGATGTATAGATATGTATATGTGCATGTATACATTTATAAAATAAAATATTTACTTGTGTGATAATGGAGTAATTTATTAGGTTTTTATAAGATTTCCACACAGAACACATACTTTTAAACACTTTTTCCCCCAAAGGAAAAAGCTTCATATTTTTAATCTGGAAAAAAAGGTAAAAGAAAGAGGTCAGTAGTAAAGAAATCCCTCTGTCATTAATGGGGAATTGAAGAGCCAACTACTTAGAATAATAATTTTACATAATGAAGTAGACCTGAAAGGCCTTTCCTGTTAAGAGTGAAATATGCTGATTTTCTATTCACTGCTCTGGTCAACCGAAGACTTCTCTGAGTAATGGCCTTGCAGCTTTTTAAAGAGTTGTCACCTCTTATGAGCTAAAAAGTACCTCATTTTGAACTATAATCCTCAGAATGTATCTTGTCACTGACTATAATTTCTATTTATAACTGTGTATGAGCCATTAAATACAGAAACTTTGTATATTAATTTTTCTCTTTTATTACAAAATGTGTCTTTTTTTGTGGGGGGAGAGGTAACTTTATCAGCCCTGTATTTAACCTTAAATTTTTTTTTCTAGGTGGCCTTGTAAAATGCTCTGATGTTTTGACTGTATTATTTTGGTGACTTAAGTGGATAAATGAGATCTCTGAAGTTTCCACTCATGGTCTGAAAAATGTTAAAAAGAAAATTCCAGGATTAAACAATTCATCAGTTTTAAATTTTATGGTGTTTTGAGTAGCACCATGAAAACAGTCGTCCCACTCTGTCCTGCCTGGGATGTGAATCATCCCTTTGTCCAGTATCTCCACTCTCATTACCTATTAGCCACTCAATAGCTGTCTTGGTTATAAGATTGACTGTCCCAGTATCAAAGTGCTTGTGTTAAAGTCCCCCTTATTTTACTTAATAATGTTACCCAAAGCCATTCACATAACTTTTATTATAGTATATTGTTATAATTATTCTATTTTATTAATATTACTGTTAATGTCTTACTGTGCCTAATTTATAAATTATGGTATGTATGTATAGGTAAAAACATAGTATAAATAGAGTTCAGTACTATCTGTAGTTCAGTACTATCTGCAGTTTTCAAGCATTCCTTACGGATCTTGGAACGTATCCTCTATGGATAAGGGTGGGACTGCTATACTGATGGTCAAAACCTGCTCAGCTGCATTTGAACTTTCATGGTAGATTCTCTTGCCATTTTGACATTCTAATACTCATGATGGTGATGGTACGAGCCTTCTGCCTATGTGTTGTCAGATGTTGAAGAGTTCTACAAATCATATCAATTGTTTATAATGCAGATTTAAATCATAGCTGAACCTCGGAGCCATTGGACTGTGCTCTTATTTCAACTTGATGAAGAGAAGAAATAATATTGGATGGGTAAATATTTTGGTGACATGGAAAGCCCTTTCAAGACTGGTGTCAATCTCATTTACTTTGATCTCTCCCTACCCTTTTGTCCACTGACCTAAGCTTTTCCTACTCTGAGGCCCATTCACCATACTCATTCTCTCACTCAGCCAATTTTTTACACTCAGCATTATTGACATTTTGGGCTGGATAATTCTTGTTAGGGGTGAGAAGAGACAGGGACAGATGCTGTCCTGTGCATCATAAGCTCCTTAGCACATCCCTGCTTTCTACTCACTAGGTGCTATTAGTACCCATTTCCCTAGCTCTGTAAGCAAAATGTCCCTAGATATTGCCAAATGCCCCTGGGGAAGCAAAATTGCCCCTGGTGGAGAATCATTGTTCTACATATACGTCCCATTCAGCTCTCAGACATTTTCACCAGCCACTCCCAGGTGTGTTTATTGTACCCTAACAACACAGTTGCTCAACTGGGCAGACTCCTTCTTATCACTGAGACATTTCATGTGCTATTTCACCTCCCCTCTCTGTCTGTGTGTGTCTCTCTGTGTCTCCTCCTTTTCCCTTACCCACTTCCATGCTTTATCCTCAGAATCTTTAATATGCTAATGTGCATTAGGAATTTCCCAGGATGAGAGAGATGGTTTACAGAGGTCAAGTGAGAGTGAGAGTGCATACCTTCTTAAATTTATTTACTTGATCATGAACTTACCCAACTCCCATGCATGAAACCCCTCTTGGTACTAAGAATTATAAACATACTATAATTCCATTCCTTCCCTTCCTTAAAGATGCTGCCTCCTCAGTAAAGTCTTAGGTTAGAAGGGGGTTTTTTTCCCTTCTCTTGACTTTTTTTTATCATGCTATTGTCACTTCCTTCTAATGGACTTTCTTCTTCCTTCCTGTGTGATGATGATGTGTGCACACTTCAGTCCCCAGGTGCTCACAACCTCTTTGAAAGCAAGGATTCTTCCTTATTCAACCTGGTGTGCTTTCTTGCATGTAGGAAAGGCCTCATCAATATTCTAGTCAACTGCATTTATAACCCAGAATCAATCCACTTGCTATTATGACCATTGATGGGATTTATAAAATGATCACAGCAGAGTAAAATGTGGATTATTCTCAAACTTTAAAAATCAAACCATAAAGATTTCAAGCCTCTAGAAGACAGAGATGACATCTTTCATGTATTTGTATCCTCTCTGTGCATCCTTGAAAGGAAATAGACACAAATGATCAGACTCGTTGAAAGAATAGCTTCTAATTGATAGTTTCCATATTTTCCAACCCCATCAGTGCCATCTCTTCATCTGAGCTGCTGCTGCACTGAGAACTACCTGCTTTATTTGGCTTCCTCTTTTTTCCTGATTAGCCTTTGCTAGAAATGTTGATGAGCTACAGTTTCCAGCTCTTGATCGAGTGGAAGTCAAGTATTCAGCAAACTCAAATGGTAACTGGAACTTTATAACTTTGACTTTTATTTTCTCTTTTTACTAGCCTAGACAGAATCTTGTTCCTGGTTATAATCACTGATCCAGCTTTTGTTTGTATATCTTTATTTCCTTTACCTAGTATGCTTGAAAACTGAAAAGCAAGCTCTGTCTTTTTTCTACATATGTGCCTCTGAATAATGTATATTTTTAAATGTAGCTTTACTTGAATGTTGACTTTCTGAAAACTTTTTTATTTCACTTTTTTTCTCCCTTTGGAAGTATTTCTTTGATAACCAGCTTAGTCTTCTGTTCTTTCTATTTTCCTTCCGATTATTCACCTTTTGCCCACAAACTGAAGCCCTTTGGTGTCTGCTTGGAATTTTGGCAGTTCAAGTTCAAAAGAAAGCCCTCTTGAGGTAACCTCTTCTGACATATCTGCATCTTAACACAAAGCTTTGCTGAATTAATAGGTTGGCTAGAAACATCTCTTTGTTTCAGTCATGTTCACCTTTGTGTATAAGGGCGGTGCTCTGTGTATTCGTTTGGGAGATTTCTTTAAACGAATTTATCTGAATCTAGAAATAAGTGTTACTTTATTGAATATCCCTCTTTCAGAGGTATATTGGAGAATAAAGTTATTGCCAAAGAAGTCTGAACACTACTACTGTATTTCTTTATTTGAATATGCATGCACCCCTCTTATTTTAACTTTTCTGAAACAGAGGAAGAGGTATAAAGTTGATGTTTTGTCCAATCTCTGTGCCCTTAGAATTAGACAATGTGATAACAGAACATTTATTTATTAGTAGAACACTGCTAGGATTGAGTTCTTATTTAGCAGAATACTAGGTAAATAGTTGTATAAGAAGTTGATTTGAAATTTGCAAGTTGACTCCCTTCCCTGTCCCTTTACCTGCAAAAGCTGACTGGGTATCACTCATGTGTGGACTCTGGGCATCTCCCCATGATTGTACTTCACACAGTACCTTAGCAATGTCTGAGTAACCTGCTTGTCTCTTTGAGGACCTGGACTATCCTTTTCCTCTCTGTGCTTCAGTATTACACAGGCACCCACCATATATGTTGAATGAATGCACCCATGAACAAGAAGCTGGATCATCAATGACAAAAGGAATTTCAAAAGGAATGTGACCTTCCCTTTTATGCTATTAGTGTGGGTCCAATCTATGTTATTTTTGTAAGTTTACTTGTTGAACCTACACACATTTTCACTAGAATAATATTTTTAAATGTCCATCCATTCCTCTTTGGCATACTGGGTGAAGTCTAGAGTCATTAATTGACATAAGTATGTGAATAAGACTAGCTAGCTGTCTTGGTTTGGTTTTAATAAGAGGAGAATCTGATTTTGCTACATCTACTTTATAACATGCAGGATATCATGGTTTCAAATGAAAGATCTGCATCAATGAAATTAAATAATGTCATCCCTTGAAACTTCCATGGGTTCTCAGAATTCTCTTTATATAGTTCATCTGCTCACAGCACAGCCAGACTCTCCATTAAACTTATTAGTAAGTCCCAAATGGAGCCAGTTGAAGAAAAAAGAAAAAGAAAGAAGGCAAGAAAGGAAGCAAGCAAGAAAGAAGAAAAAACCTAATTAGACCTTTTCTTCTTAAGTGCAGCATGGAAGCATGAATGGGATATTAACAGGGAGTTTAGATATGAAAGCATAAAGGTCACCTGTATGTATGTCAAAACTGAGGCATACTAGGGAACTGTTAGGTGACTAAGGAGCACATCTATGACACAAGTACTTTATTATGCTGAGATGTTGAGTCAGTGAGAGGAAGCAATAAAAAAATCAATGTTAGGTTGGGGACAAAGATCACAATTTGTAACTAGCTTTGTTACTTTTTCTTGAGAAAATGTGCATTGGTAAAGTGTGGACTTTTATGTTCCAATGATCAAGTAAGTGGTGCTCTCTCAAATGGGAATTATGTTATAGAATGATCTTGAGCAATTTACTTACCCTTTAAATTTCTTTCTGTAAAATGGGGATAAATTATTCCTTATAAAGGATCAATTGAGATAATGGATGGAAAGTTCATAGTGTAAAACCAAAACACATAAGTATCAGTTATCTATTAGGCTACATTTCTACCACTACATTTATTTATATAAATATACATATAAATATATCTATCTACCTATCTATTTATCTCTAATCTATATAATAGATAGGTACAGCTGACCCTTGAATAACATGGGTTTGAACTGTGTGGGTCCACTTATTTGCAGATTTTTTTCAATAAATATTGTAAATGCATTTTCTTTTATGGTTTTCTTAATAACATTTTCTTTTCTCTGGTTTATAGAGTACAAATACATATAACAAACAAAATATATGTTAATCAACTGTCTGTGCTATCAGTAAAGCTTCCAGTCAACAGTAGGCTATTGTTACATTTGGGGGGAGTCAAAAGTTATATGTGGATTTTCAACTTCATGAGGGGTCAGCACCCCTCACTTCCATGTTGTTAAAGGGTCAACTGTATATTTATATGTATATCTGTCTATATTTATATATAGCTTATTGATACTTATACATCTATGTTATATATAAATATATTTATGTAAATGTTTTATACGTCTGTATCTAAATGTATTTATACATCTATTTATCATCTGTCTCTAAGGTCTCTCCACATATACACACAGCATACACATGTACAACACATACATAGGAGGCATACATTTAGTTTCTTTTTTTGAAATGCTGATTAATTGATGCCAGTTCATGAGCACTTTCTTCCCTTGTCCTTATGTGACTAAAAGAATTGTGCTGAGGAATGGAACCTACATCCCGTCTCCCACATAGATATTACGCTTGTTTCTTTATTTTTTAAGACTCAGATCTATTGAGTTGAGAAGTCTCTATATTCACTACAGGGATTGAGAGGAGACAAAAAGAGAACTTGAAGCTGACATTAGCTGACCTTCTCCTGCTGTCCACCAGTCATAGAGTCGTACTGACTTGTGAGTCTTTGATAATTTATCATTTGTGTTGTTAGTATTATGCCACTTAACCAATAAGATCTTTTGATTAATAAAAAAAATTCTGAAGACTGTTTTAATGTAGTCATATTCTATGTTTAAAGAGCTATTTCTTCCAAGAGATTCAAAATGGTTTATAGTGTGTTTTTTATAGATTAATTTTCATTAAAAATAATATTATTACTAACTTCCTAATGAAAAAAGAAAATAAAAAGTTATTATAATATAATCAGCATTATTTTTGTGGTATATTCTTCCCCATATTGTCTTTAATTCATGTGGTTTTGATCATAATGAGCATGAACTTTGATTTTCTAAAAAATGAATTATTGTCCTATAGGTATGTAGTGATCTAGTTCCTATAACCATAATTTTATATAGCCACCAAATACTTTGAGTGTATGTGTGTGCAAATTAATAAAATATTTAATCATCATTCTATTAGGGAGAATTAAATTTTTCTGTTTTTATTCTAAATAATGTTTAGTGGGCAACTTTTTACATATTTAAGGTGATTCTTTTAGGCCAGATTCCCAGAAATACAATTACAGGATCAGAAAAAACATCATTTTCTATGGCTCTTGATATATACATATTTCCAACTCGCTTTTCAAAAGGGTTATTCCAATTTCTATAGTCACCAGCAATGGATATAAGTGATAGTCTTTCTACATCCTTTTCACTCTTGGGTATTATAATTATTTTAACATTTTGTTAATAGAAACCATATCATTGCTGTTTAATTTGGCTTTCTCTGATTACCAGTGAAGTTGATTATTGTTATATGCTTAATCTCTGGGAACATTTTCCTAATAGAGATCTGCCTTGTGTTTTAACAATTCAGCTGTCTGGATAATACTTAAAGAGTCATGACTAAAAGTTTAGTGCATTAAACAGAATAAAAACACATGTGTTTTCAAATATTGTATTGTATAATCTCAACATCAGTCAGTATTCCAATGTGCTATTCAAAATATTTCTATTATTTATTAGTACAATCTTAAAAGGCTAAATCAACATGTAAGAATTGACTTACTTCCAAGACTTCTGGCCAAGATGGAGGCATAGGTGGACACACTGTGCCTCTTTGCGCAATCAAAATTAAGGACAATAAAGATTTAGGAACAAGAAAACAACATAACTGATAGAAAATTGACCTGTATGGAAGTCCAACAACCATTCGTCCAGACCAGTAAGAGAGGCGGAGTCCCGGCAGGAAAAAGTGGAGTTTGGCAGACCTGGGTGTGCAGGCAGCAGCGGCTGGCAGATCTCAGGTGTACAGGTGGTGGCTAGCAGACCCCAGACACACAGGCAGTGGATAACAGACCGGGGCACGGGGTGGCAACGGTGCAGACACAGTGAGGCCGCACAAGGCAGCTGGCTGCGCAGGTGGTTCCACATTCGTGAGCAGATAATCCAGGCGAAGGGGAAGCAGTGGAAGGGACTGGAATCTAAGAGAGAGCAGAGCAAGTGCCATTGTTCCCTCTTGGACCCTGCCCCCACATACAGCATCACTACCCAGTGACTGGGCTTCTCCGCTCTGGGGAACACCTAAGGCTCCACCCCTCACTACATAACAGCTGCAACCAGACCCAAACAAACCCCCAAATGGCTCAAATGGGAGAACAAATCAAAGCCCTAGAGCCAATTCATCTAAGTGACCAAGAGATAGCCAACATATCAGATGCACAGCTCAAAGCACTGGTGATCAGGATGCTCACAGAATTGGTTGATTTTGCTCACAAGTTAGATGAACAAATGAAAACTATAATAAGTGAAATGAAGTAAAATGCACAGGGAACCAATAGTGATGGGAGGAAAACTGGGACTCAAATCAATGGAGTGGACCAGAAGGAAGAAACAAACAACCAAACAGAAAACGAGGAAGAAACAAGAATTCAAAAAAAATGAGCAGAGGAACTCCTTAGGAACCTCCTTAGGACATCTTTAAACGTCCCAACATCCAAATTATAGGGGTACCAGAAGGGGAAGAGGAAGAGCAACAAGTGGAAAAGTTACCTGAACAAATAATAAAGGAGAACTTCCCCGATCTGGTAAAGGAAATAGACTACCAGGAAGTCCAGGAAGCTCAGAGAGTCCCAAAGAAGTTGGACCCAAGGAGGAACACACCAAGGCACATCATAATTACATTAGCCAAGATTCAAATGAAGGAGAGAATTCTAGGAGCAGCAAGGGATAAGGGTACAGTCACCTACAAAGGAGTTCCCATCAGACTGTCAGCTGATTTCTCAAAAGAGACTTCCAGGCAAGAAGGGGCTAGAAAGAAGTATTCGAAGTCAGGAAAGTCAAGGATCTACATCCAGGATTGCTCTATCCAGCGAAGCTGTTATTTAGAATGGAAGGGCAGATAAAGTGCTTCTCGGATAAGGTCAAGTTCAAGGAGTTCATCATCACCAAGCCCTTATTATATGAAATGTTAAAGGGACTTATCTAAGAAAAAGAAGATAAAAAATATGACAGTAAAAAGACAGCAAACTCACAGTTATTAACAACCACACCTAAAACAAAAGCAAACTAAGCCACCGACTAGAACAGGAACAGAAACACAGAAATGGAGATCACATGGAGGGTTAGCAACAGGGGAGTGAGAGGAGGAGAGGGGGGGAAGGTACAGAGAATAAGTAGCATAGATGGTGGGTTGAAAATAGACAGGGGGAGGGCAAGAATAGTGTGGGAAATGTAGAACTTTTTGTGGGAAATAAAAAACTTATGGCACATGAACATGAACTAAAGGGGGGGAATGTGGGTGGGAGGGGGTGTGCAGGGCGGAGGGGAATGATGGGAGAGAAATGGGACAATTGTAATAGCATAATCAATAAAATATATTTAAAATACAGAAAAAAGAATTGACTTACTTTTCTTATTCCCTTCTTTTTTTTTTTAAATAAGTAATTCATGCACATGGAATCAAATTTAAGAGGTTAAAAAGGGCATATAAATAAAGGCAAGTTGTGACCGAAGACATTTATATCTAGCAAGATCTGTTTCCAACCAATAAACCAAATATTTACCGTAGTGAGAATGAATGTTTTAGAGTAGAGAGATATTTCTTTTCTAAAATATCATTGTCAGTGTTGTAAAAGAACTCTTCCAAATCTTGATGCCCTGATGTAGCAAACACTGTTAGTTTCCAACTCAAAAGTTATTTCCAATCTCTTTTTACCTTGCTGTTTCTCACTATAGAGGCTGAAAAGCCAATATTTTTTCCTGTCTCAAATTGTCTTGAAATTTCCTTGAGACAAAAGCAAGATAAAAAGGGTTAGACTGAACAGGTATACCTCCTTCTTTCTGCCTGGCCCACACAAGGGACACCTGGAAGCATGGCAATGGTCTCCTGACCGTGAGGAGATGGGAAGGCAATCACAGCCACAACAGCTCTGACACAGATGAAATCTTCTCTGACTTTAAGCACATAAAAATTACCTGAAGGGTTTTTAAAACACAAATTGCTGGGCCCCAGTCCCAGAGATTCTGGTTCAGGAGGTCTGAAGTGCAATACACAACTTTGTGTTTCTAACAATGTCTGAGTTAGGGCTGAAGCTACTGGTCAACAGACCACACTTGGAGTAGAAAGGTGTTAGACTTACTCTGTGAGAAAAATAAAGCTCTATTTTTTAACGCCACTGCAGTTGGGGTTGTTGCACCCTTAGGAAATATTAACTGACTCACCTGCTAGGTCCTCTTATGTCTACTTCATGGGCATCACTTACCTTAGAAAGAGATGCAAGGATCAGCCTAACTAAATAGACATACGAGGACAGCAGCATTGGTTAGATGCTCAAGAATGATCAAGAGTCTCTCACTCTAGGAATGTTGGCCTGTCCCCAGTCCCCTCCATATGCCACTTCCCTTCTTGGAAATGATGGGCTACATGACAAGAGAACAGTGGAAGAATTTGAAGGTTACCTTTAAAAACAGAAGAGATAACAACTATAAACACGTTGCCTGCTACTGAACTAGGAGAGTGTTTTGTAAGTATAAAACACTATTCTGAAGGCTTGATATCAAAACTGCAGAGTTTTATGTACAATGGCAAAGTGTTGGATATGACTTAATGTCTTCTAAAAAATGTGTCTACATCTTCTACCTCACCCCTTCGTTTGTCTTTGGAACATGCGGAGCTTGATTTTGAAGCCCTTTCTCCTAGGATTAATTGAATCAAGATCAGCCCTATCCACAATGTGCATTTAATACTTGGGAATGATGTCAGTAATATATGTAAGAGATTTTTATATTAGATAACTGCTCATTAAAAGTCAATCCTTTCCTCCAGGGTTTTAAAATGGAAAGTATTCACCTTTTGCAAATGAGGATAGTGAAATTTACTTTAACTCATGCTACAATGAAAACTGGAAGAAAGGGAATTGCTCACAATACAATATAACTCCACCAAATTTGCATAATTTAGGCATAAAATGTAATACCCTGCTCACACTCTTTTGTCTTGAATGAAATTGGTTTTCAAGTAATGTGTGGGGAATCATAACCAGCTTTAACAAAATGGATAATGTCAGAAAGCAAAATTTCCCGTTAGCCCAGGACACATTATAACTGAGTGTGACTCCAGTGTACCACGTTTCTGAGAAAGTTTGCCTTGTGATTTAATGCAAAGGACTTTTGAACTTCACTGAAACATGTAGGCCACAATTTTTTTTTCATATTGAGTGGAGCAATTAACCATTTGGGACCTTAAGACAATCTTTTGCTAGAATTCTGAAGATCATTGAGTAGTCATTATTCTAAGAATGTCAAAAATGGCTTAAGTTCTTGTAACTCATTCTTTCCGAAGAGCACAAAATTCTTCTTGTAATTAGTACTTCAAATACATTTTCAGTCACGTGGAGTGAAGTTGCTGAGGGAGTTCCCACTATACAGATAGTGGAAGTGCTGCTCAGGAATGGGATGAATGACTTGCCCAAGACCACATATTAAAGGATTGTTAGAATTCAAGAGTTCAGTTTTGGAAGCATGTCATATGAATTGGTTTGTTCATCAATAGTGAGAATATAAAAGTCTGGAAGAACCACTCATTGAGAGAATTGGCTTCAAAAAGAATTTTCTTCATTAGCCTCTGAAGTGGTTTGTATAAAGTTAAATGTTGCCATTTTCTATTCTCTGGCCAGCTATGGTTTTGGCCCCTGCTTTCATTATCTTTAAATAAGGATGATAGCCATGGTGGGTGTGGCTCAGTGGTTGAGTGCTGGCCTGTGAATCAAGGGGTTACTGGTTCTATTTCAGGCCTATAGCACATGCCTGTGTTGCAGGTCCCTGGTAGAGGGTGCACAAGAGGCAACCACATATTGATGTTTCTCTCCCTTTCTCCCTCCCTTCCCTTTTGTCTAAAAATAAATAAATGTTTAAAAAATAAAATAAGTAAATAAGGAAGATAGCATATATTCTTCTTAGATTTCTTGTAAGAATTAACAGATAAAACAATAATAATATTATTATGGTCTCACTTTCCTGTTGCAGACACTGGGTTTTCAATCCCATCATTCCTCTAATTTGACTGTCAATCAGAGTTCCCTAGAGTCTCTCTCAAAACATACTCCCAGAGTTTTTGACTCAGTAAAGTCTGCAATGGGCTGGAGAGTCTGAATTTTTAAAAAGTTCTCAGGTGATGCTGATCCTGCTGGTTTGCAGAACTACAATTTGAAAACCACTGTTTTCTTGAGAACTTGTGCTCATTCTCCATTTTTGTATTTTTGTAAGGTCTGACAATGTGTCCTTTTAAAACAAAACAGACAATAGCAGCAAACTCTCATTCCCCAGGATTTTCTGCAACATGGAGTGGCCATGGGACTAATAAAAGCCTACAGTTTGGGATCCTGGGAAGTTTTACTCAGCTTGCACATGCCTTTTGGCCACTTGATCATTCCCCTTCACGCCTCTCCTCACCTGGAAGGAGTTTTCTCATTAGAAAACGAGCAGCCATTTCATGATCATGAATCAGGAAGCTATTTTGGTTCAAGGCACAGGAATATAGAAAAAGCCTGGGTTATGCAAAAGTAGCTGCAGATTTTCTTTTTCTATAAAAGTAGCTATAGGAGTCCTATAGCATCCACCTCCAAACTTCTGCTTTGTGAGACAAAATAGCTATGTGTTTACCAACTGTAGCCATCCTTAACTGATTGGGTTTTCAATCATACACACAAATTTTTTGGACTATCTATTTAATAAAAGTAGAGGTAAAGAAAAAAGTGATCGGCATGTGTTTTCAATGATGTATGTATCATGTGCCCCGAAGTTCTTTGAGGGCAGTGGGTAGAGGTGATATGCAGAACTGATGCCCCCTTGGCCCATTGTATTGACAAATCATCCTGTGCTGCATTGTCAACCTCGAGAGGTAGTTAAGATAAATGACATCTCCTTACCTTTTACCCCTGGAGACTACAGTGTCATTCTCCAGTCTGAAAGGCCATTTGTAAAGCTTGCAGAATTGCCTTAGCTATTAAAAAAAAAAGAACAAAAATCGACAGCTAAGCTCTTTCTCTAAGGAAACAACATTACCTTGGATGGTCTCTGTGTGCTTCTATGATTTTAAAACTGTTGCTATACACATTTTGCGGAGACTAGATCTCTCCTGGCACTCTGCAGATTTTCCTGTGTCTTGTTTTCCCCTCGTGTGTTGTCTTTAACATTTTACCATCACCTTTGCTCTGATGCCTTGATATGAGAATGGGAACAACTCATACCAATGTTGGGAAGGGTTAAGTCACACACACAAGAATGGATTTTGCTTTATGAGCAGCTCATAAAAAGAGATACGTTTTTATTTGCTTTTTACGCATGTAAGAAAATAGAGCATGAGCTAATAGTACTTTCTGTAGAGGAGCCAGGAGACATTCAGTATGTATAGGAATTTAATGCAAAATACAAACCCAAATGTAAATATTGGTTTCTTTCCAGATTTTTAGTACTTGAAGAAAAAAAAACAGAAAAGATTTTCATTATTTGTAATTCTGCTGATGGGAAGTATCTTTCCACTATTAAAACTGAATGGTTTAAAATATAGAACATATTCATTTTAAGCTTGGTGGTCTTTAAAATTAAGAGTGGAATTTTTCTTTTGAGTGAACCTGGTGTGTAGAATATTGTACATTTTGGAGTATTATTAGTTCTTATGATCCAAGTCTCTTATTTTGAAGAAAAATAAAAGGCATGATTCTCCTTTTGTGATTCAGTACAATAAAAAATTCCCCTTTATCCAATGTGTACTTGACTACAAATCTCCTTTTAAGTCTAGATTACACTTATATAATGGAAAGAATAAGAGGAAATTGTAGATAATAATAAATATATTTTACCCTGTCTTCTATGTAAAAGACTTTGTGGGAGCATGCAAATAGCTTTTCCCTTTGCATAAACAAGATGGTGTGAACATAGAAGAGATAAATTCAAGAAATTACTGATTGGAATGAATCTTTTTAACTCTTAAAAATATAACAATGATCACTAACATCTATTGAATACTTACTATGTACCTGATACTTTATGTGTATTAACTCATTTAATAATTATAACAACATTGTCAGGAAAATACTCTTATTATTTCCATTCTACTCATAGACAATTGAGGAGTCAACAAATGTTGTCTCTGATCACACTGACATTCAGTGGAGAGTTCAGAACTGAAGTTCAGGACAGTCTAATCTAGAACCTTTGATCTTAACATAGTAGTCTTAGCTTCTGCTACATCGAACTACCCCCAAACTGAGGGCCTTAAAACAACCATTTATTCAGCTCGCAATTCTGTGGTTTGACAGTTTGGACTAGGATTAGCTGGGTAGATGAAGTGGGTAGAAGCATAGGGAGGTCTGATGACAGGGCTGAGTTTAGAAGCTTAATTTCTTCACTCTTAACAATCAGAAGGGACCTTGATTTGTTTGAACATATGCCTCATGTGGCATCTTAAGGAAAATGCCACACACCCAAGCAGTGATCTTCTGGCAGATGATACCCAAGGACATCCTTAGGTGTGATGTGCAGAGAACACAGAGATGGAATAAAAACATGAATGCAAGATACTCATAGAAAGTGTGTTATTTATGATTTATTCAGGGACTTTATTGTGTGCTGACCTCAATCCAAGCAGGGCTAGATGTTGGTGGAGAACAAGCAGATGTGGTCATCTGACCTTTTGGGGCATGCCATCTGGGGGAAGTAATACCGAGCCAGTAAACAGTTACACCAATTACCACTTGTGGTCCATGTAAGGCATGAAATAGAATATTAAGAGAGAAACTAATTAGTGGAGGGTCTATCTAGATAAGTTGGCCTGGAAAGGTATTTTGGAAAAGTGATAATTAAGCTGAAATTGGAATGTTGAAAGAATAGGGCAAAAACAAAGGGGAATGGGTTTGGAGTTGGAGATGCGTGTGTGTTTAAGAGCGAACAGCAAATATTGCATCTAGTACAGGCTTACAAGAAATGTGCTGATATGAAAGTTATAAATAGAGGTTTCCATGATCAGACTCAGTGATGAGACTCACCTTTAGCTCTTCTTATTTTCTTAAATGTTACCTAAAGAATTTCATAAACATGGAAGGAAGTCTACCTGGGTGCTCTATTAAAGATAAGGCGGGGTGCCAATTGTAGGTATGTTTAAGGGTACCAGATGGGGAATAAAATCTGTCTTCTCATCTTGGCTTTGACACTTATTTACTATGTGCTCTTGGCACTCTGCCTACCAGAATTTATTTGCCTCTTCTGTAAAATAAGTGAGCTGACCTAGGTCCTAGTGATGTCTTCCAATTGGTGGGGACATGCTCTGTAGGAAAAGGGGTCTGAGGCCCCTTGTGATCTATGTGGGCCAGAATTCTGTGATTGATTAAAGATGTCTACCCTGGACTTGGAATGAGGAAGCAGTACTGTGTATGTTCTATATTCACCATTTTCTGACGGACTTTCCATTTTCCAGCACACTGTTTTCTATGGCTTTTACTGCTAATTGGAAAAATTTTGTAGCTTTCTAGCCTTTTGTTCCAAATTTAAAAAATGCAGCAATAATAGAAAACAATCAAGAAGGGACTAAATACATCAAAACAATACCCTGCACCCTTGCTTCAGAGGGATCAAGCAAAACAAATCGAGCATGGGTGGGAGGTGCGTTTGCACTTCTCTCATTTGTAATTTATTAGTGTGATTAATATACAAAGACCAATATTTCCTGAAATTCATAATTTGCCCCATTCCTCTGTGAGCTTTGTGTTTCCCAGAATAATCATGCTGATCCATTTCCTTAAAAATGTATTGAATGCCTAAGTGCTCATTTTGCAAGGGCTGCAGCATAATTGGACACAGTGGGGAAACAGCAGAGAAGCAGTTTGCTTCCTAAAGAAAGGAGATGTGGCATGAGTCCCCATGGATGGAATGTCACACCAGGAGGGGCCCCAATCTCTGTACCAAGTCACTGAGCATAATGCTTAAATGCTCTTTATGGAATTAGGGCTGGAGGACAGCAACTAATTCTCAGATGAATGGAGGGCTTCTCTGGATTATGCAATAAAATGTAGTTTCTTTTGAATAATGAGACCAAAGGGGAGTAGAATCTTCCTTCCTGCCTTCCTGCCTTCCTGCCTTCCTGCCTTCCTGCCTTCCTGCCTTCCTGCCTTCCTGCCTTCCTGCCTTCCTGCCTTCCTTTTTACAACAAAACAGCTCTTTGGTGATCCTGGTGATTTTACGACTGGATTTCATCTTCATGAAATTCTGGTGTGTGTGATTGTTTCTACTCACCTGCTTCTTCAGTAGCCTCTTATAAACATCTCTGTCTTACCTTTGTGATTGGCTCTGTTGTTATACAGGTGTCCAGGATAGTAGTCCTGTAATTTTAGCTTTTGGAACTGGAACAAAGGAGGAAGATCAGTGTATTTAGGTTAAAACATTTAAGGTTTATGCTCTGCTACGTTTCTTCAGCATGCCTGTGTTTTTCTGTGTATCTTTCAATCCTATTCTCTTTGTCCAAAACAATTCATTAATGCAGTGACCTTAGGGTCTCATCAGGGTTGCTTCCACCTGGATTGATAAGTAATGTCTACGATCAACATGTTATATGTTAGCAGTGCTAATTATGGGGCAGGACTTCTGCATATTCAACACCCACAGCCTCTTCTGTGAGTTTAGCACAACATCAATGCCCTTTCCAGGGAACTTGGCTTTGGAGAATCTCAACATGGTCAGAACAGTCATGCCACACAAACCTAGGGGGTGCCATTCACATTAAATTTTACATAGCCTGTTTAGCATATGCAAGGACCCTGATAGACACACATCAGGGAAATTTACATAGTTTATTGAGGTTGGGGAGAGGGTTAAATAGAAAGAGATGAAGCTGGAAAGTAGGTATGGGCCAGATGATTAAGTACATTATATTATCATAATGGAATAGGAATTCTATCCTGAATTTACCCAACATTGGTGGCATGTCAAAGGCCTTTTTAGTCTCAGCTTAGAGAGTAAGTTGGTGAAGGCCAAAACTAGAGGGAAGACAAAGTAAAAGAAATTACAATAGTCCCCTCTTATCCAATGTTTCTCTCTCTGTGGTTTTAGTTATCTGCAGTCAACCACATTCCAAAAGCATTAAATGGAAAACTGCAGAAATAAACAACTCAAAGATTTTAAATTGCACATTGTTTTGAGTAGTGTGATAAAATTTTGTACTGTCCTGAGCCATCTTGGTGAAATATCCATTTTTTCCAGCAAGTCCATGCTGTACCTGTTAGTCACTTAGTAACCTTCTGAGTTATCAGATTCACTGTCATGGTATCACAGTGCTTGTGTTCAGGTAACCCTTGTTTTACTTAATAATGACCCCAAATTGCAACGGTAGTGATGCTGGCAATTTCAACATGCCAGAGAAAGCCATAAAGTGCTTTCTGTAAGTTAAAAGGTGAAAGTTCTCAATTTAATAAGAAATTTTTAAAAAATCATATGCTGAGGTTGCTAAGATCTATGAAAAGAATGGCTCTTCAATCTGTGAAATTAGAAAGGAAAAAGAAATTCATGCTGTTTTTGCTGTCACACCTCAAACTGCAGAAATTATGACCACAGTGCCTGATTAAGTGCTTAGTTAAATGAAAAAGCCAGTTAATCTGTGAGTGGAAGGCATGAACAGAAAATGTGTTCCAATGGACAATATGTTGCACCAGAAAGCACTGAGTCTATTTATACAAAGACTTCAGGAAAGGATCTCCAGAAAGACATGACACCAAGCCAATTACTGCAAGAGATGGTTATATGGATTCAGGAATACGTTTATACTGAAAAATACAAAAATTACTGGAGATGCTATGTCTGCATATACTGGAGATGCTGCTGCCATATTTTTGGTGGAGTTTGAGTTGAGTAAAGAGAAAGGATACTACTACCCAGGCAAGTCTTCAATTGTGATGAAACCAGACTCTTCTGGAAAAAGACATCTAGTAAAACCTACATTTACAAAGGTGCATAGGAGGCACCAAAGCATAAAACATGGAAGGACAGGTTAGCTTTGGTATTATGTGGCAACAATGCTGGGCATGTGACAAAGCCAAGCATAGTATCTAGGGCAAAGGACTCATACACTCTCAAAGAACAAAAGTTATCTTCCGCCCTGGCTGGTGTAGCTCAATGGATCGAGCGCGGGCTGTGAACCAAGGGGTCTCGGTTCGATTCCCAGTCAGGGCACATGCCTGGGTTGCAGGCCAGGTCCCCAGTGGGGGCTATGTGAGAGGCAACCACACATTGATGTTTCTCTCCCTCTCTTTCTCCTTCCTTTCCCCTCTCTCTTAAAAAAAAAAATAAAGAAATAAAATATTTAAAAAAAAAGTTATCTTCCTGTGTTGTAGCCACATAATAAGAAAGTATGGCTGATGGCCATCTTGTTTATGGAACAGTTCCATTGATGCATCACCAGAAGGGTGAGTACAGTATGATATTTTGAGAGAGAGAGAGAGAGAGAGAACACATTTATATAACTTTTTAAAAATAATGATTGCTATAATTACTTTATGATTAGTTATTCTTGTTAATCTCTTACTGTGCCTAATTTATGAATTCACCTTTACCATAGGTATGTGTGTATAGGAAAAAAATATAGTGTATAAGGGTTTTGTACTATCTGTGGTTTCAAGCAACTACTGGAGGTCTTAGAACAAATCCTTAGAACAAATCTTGGTTACAGGAGAACTACTGTATTGAAGTAAGATTTTCTTTCCATTGACTTCTCTCACATCCATGGTTAGCACCACCCTGGGCCAAATCACCAACGCCCTGTGTGTGGGTGATTACAATGAGCTCTTAATGAACCCCATGCTTCCCACCTGCTCCCCCTCCCAGATCTCCACAATGCCACTTGAGTGATCAGATCATGTCACCCCATATGACACCCATCGGTGATTAGAAGTTCATATTGCTCTCCAGAAAGAAATGGAATTCCTTAGTGTGATAGCAAGGTCTTGTGAGCTTTTCCATTGCCCACTCACTCTGTACCCACCACCTTGATCTTTGTTTCTGTTCCTCCTCCATACATCTTATTCACTCTCACTGGAAATTTCCTAAACCCTTTTATGTCCCCACCAACCTTCATCATGTTCTTATTTAGCTGGGTTAATTACCATTTCCTGCCCAGTGTCACTTTCTTGGGAGTAATGCCATCTATGTCCCTCCTTTTTGCTGTCTATCAAAATACCAAGTATCTCTCCTTTCTTGCATTTATCTGAGTTTACATTTATTCATGTGATTCTTTGATTGCTATGTATTTTTTTTCTGGCAAAATTGTAAGTTCCATGAGAGTAAGGGCTATTTTTATTGATTTATCATTTTTATTCTCCTAATCACATAGTATAATAGTACAATGACTGTCTTATAACAGTAACATTCAGAAATATTTTTTACCAGGTTTTTAAAAATATTTTATTGATTATGCTATTATAGTTGTCCCATTTTCCCCCATCATTCCCCTCCACCCTGCACACCCCCTCCCACCCACATTCCCCCCTTTAGTTTATGTCCATGTGCCATAAGTTCTTTAGCTTCTACATTTCCCACACTATTCTTGCCCTCCCCCTGTCTATTTTCTACCCACCATCTATGCTACTTATTCTCTGTACCTTTATCCCTCTCTCCTTCTCCCACTTCCCTGTTGCTAACACTCCATGTGATCTCCATTTCTGTGTTTCTGTTCCTGTTCTAGTTGTTGGCTTAGTTTGCTTTTGTTTTAGATGTGGTTGTTAATAACTGTGAGTTTGCTGTCTTTTTACTGTACATGTTTTTTATCTTCTTTTTCTTAGGTAAGTTCCTTTAACGTTTCATATAATAAGGGCTTGGTGATGATGAACTCCTTGAACTTGACCTTGTCTGAGAAGCACTTTATTTTCCCTTCCATTCTAAATGACAGCTTCGCTGGACAGAGCAATCTCAGATGTAGGTCCTTGCCTTTCCTGACTTCGAATACTTCTTTCTAGCCCCTTCTTGCCTGGAAGGTCTCTTTTGAGAAATCAGTTGACAATCTGATGGGATCTCCTTTGTAGGTGACTGTCCCCTTATCCCTTGCTGCTTCTAGAATTCTCTCCTTCATTTTAAACTTGGCTAGTGTAATTATGATGTGCCTTGGTGTGTTCCTCCTTGGTCCAACTTCTTTGGGATTCTCTGAGCTTCCTGGACTTTCTGGAAGTCTATTTCCTTTGCCAGATTGTGGAAGTTCTCCTTTATTATTTGTTCAGGTAACTTTTCCACTTGTTACTCTTCCTCTTCCCCTTCTGGTACCCCTATAATTTGGATGCTGGGACATTTAAAGATGTCCTGGAGGTTCCTAAGCCTCTGCTCATTTTTTTGAATTCTTGTTTCTTCCTTGTTTTCTGTTTGGTTGTTAGTTTCTTCCTTCTGGTCCACTCCATTGATTTGAGTGCCAGTTTTCCTCCCATCACTATTGGTTTCCTGTGCGTTTTCTTTCATTTCACTTATCGTAGCCTTCATTTGTTCATCTAATTTGTGAGGAAAGTCAACCAATTCTGTGAGCATCCTGATCACCAGTGCTTTGAGCTGTGCATCTGATATGTTGGCTATCTCTTGGTCACTTAGATGAATTGGCTCCGGGGCTTTGATTTGTTCTCCTGTTTGAGCCATTTTTATTTGTGTGTGTGTGTGTGTGTGTGTGTGTGTGTGTGTGTGTGTTTGGTCTGGTTGCAGCTGTTACATAGTGAGGGGTTATGAGCTGTTTCCCCAGGGCAGGGCCGCCCAGTCGCTGGGTTGTGACACTGTATGTGGGGGCGGGGTCTAGGTGTTTTTAGGTGTTATTTCTGGGTGCTGGGACCCTGACTTGTTCCCCATTTCACTTCACTTGGATTATCTGCGTGCAAATGTGGGACCGCCTGATCAGCCAGCCACCTTGCTCCTGGGGTCCGCTAGCCCACACCTGCAGGCCTGGTCCATCAGCAGCTGCCTGCACACACTGGTCACCAAACTCAGCTTCCTCCTGCCGCTACTCTGCCCCTCTTACTGGTCTGGATGGATGGTTGTTGGACCTCCATACAGTTCAATTTTCTCTCAGTTCTGATTGTTTTCTTGTTTCTAAATCCTTGTTGTCCTTAATTTTGGTTGTGCAAAGAGGCACAGTGTGTCCACCTATGCCTCCATCTTGGCCGCAAGTCCAACATTCAGAAATGTTTTTGAGTGAATGAATAAGAGACAATGAAAAGCTAGATAAAGCTGTTAAGAAGAGTACCAAAGTAATGTGATGGATTTATGGGAATGGTAATTTTGATTTCTTAAACAATACAGAGAATAATCGAGTTCTACCTGGATGAGTAGAAGGTGACACTAAAGCATTCTATTTTATCTCTAAACAAACTCAGGGCATCCAACCATTATAACTGTAAAAGGATGGTTTATCCAGATCCTTCCCCAAACACAGGAAATATCTACACAGTGCTTTGGATCTCTTTTATGCCTGAACCATAATAATTGGCAGTCATTAAAATCTTTATGGCAAGGGTGCTTTCATTATAACACACATTTTCATAGATTTTATTAAGTATTCTCTCTTTGTTATTTTGCTAAAACAGAAGGGTGTTGTTTTGAGAAGTGACTTCATGAAATTATGGTGTTATAAGGTGGAAGTACATCCTGCTTACTGTCCATGGCAGACACTTGTGAGAAAGAGCATGGGTAATGCTGAGTTTTTACTTGGCCAGGTCTGACTCATCCAGTTAAGGTCTAATTTATTCTATTCTGTTACTAGCTAAGTAAGCTGGAGCAGGTCACTTACCTCTCAGTCCCACTTTCATCAGTTGTGAAAACAGAATATAAATAATTGCCTTACAGAGTTGTCGGGCGTTAGAAATGTCTATGAAGTGCCTTGAACTTAGAATATTGCTTCTATGGTGATGGCATTAAGTCTGTGCCCAAAATGAAACTTTAGTATGGCAAGGTGTGTTATAGTGAAGGTTTTAACTTTTTTTGGAAACTCCCTCTTCTGATTTACCCTTAATCCAGGAACCCTTTGCACATTACAAGTATCCAGCAGCACATCTTAGCTAAGAATTGACTTCCTTCCTGATGCTGGGGAATTTATATAGGGATTCACCTTGCAGGATGTCACCTGGCTTCGTGAAAACTGGCAGAGATGAAAGAAGACTTTTAACTGTGCTTTGTTTTGTTTTCTCCATATTTCCAAGTCCTATTCATAGCTTTCAAGACTCAGATCAAATGTTACTAAGTGTATGAGTATATTACACATTCTCATCCTTGACTTCAAATTAGAATCAAGAAGGGAGAGTCCTAAAAATGATCAAAACCTGGCCCTACTCTACACCAATTACATTAGAGTCCCAGAAGTTTCATGCTCAGGCATCCTTATTTTTAAAAGTTCCCTAAGTGGGAGATTCTAATATACATTTAGGGGTAAGAACCTCTGATGTAAACAAATGAAGCTTATCCTAAACTCCATCCTGTACCCACACTCAGCCATATGAGGGTATACTGCTTTCAACCACTATATTTCGTATTTGTTGATTGGAGTGAATGAATGAATACCCTCCACCTAGTTTATTAAGTAATGGTCATCTTGCATTTTGCATTGATGTTCAATTGCCACTAATAGACTTAAGATCCTTCTTAAAGTTTGTGTCGGGGTATTTCTGTGGACCTCACAGCACCCTGCATGGTGCCTGAGGGAGAGTACATACTTAGTACATACTTACTTACTGTCACATAAGGGAAAGATTTATAATGAATAAACAACTACCACATAACAAAGATTTATGTAGTCCACCTGTAAAGAATAAATTACTTTTCTCCTCCTGGATGGACCTAGAGGGTATTATGCTAAGTGAAATAAGTTAGACAGAGAAAGATAAATATCGTATGACTTCATCTATATGTGCAATATAGAAAAACAAAAGAAACAAACAAACAAAACAGAAACCAACTCATAGATACAAAGAACAGATAGTTGCCAGATGGGAAAGAGTTTGGGGGGATGGGTGAAAAAGAGGAAGGGATTAAAAAGAACAAACTGACAGTAACCAGAGGGGAGGTGGGAGGGAATAGGGAGAAAAGGGGGAAGGGTCATCAAGGAACATGTATAAAGGACACATGTACAAAAACAAAGAGGGGTATGATTGAGGGTGGGAGGTGGAGATGGCTGGAGTGGGTGGGAGTAGTGGGGAAAAAATGGAGACAACTGTACTTGAATAACAATAAAAACAATGCAACAAAAAGAGAAATGTATCCTGCATATTGCATCCTTTTATAAATTAAGTGTATTTTTATTCAGATATAATTAACATATAGCATTGTACTAGTTTTTTGATTACTCAATGTATTTATCTGTAACTACCCAAAATCAGTGATAAATATGTCCTTATCAATAATCCAAAAGGCTCTGCTCTTAGGACATTTTTAAGGACTACATTGTTGTTAATGTGTTTATTTCATATCTTTTATAAATTGATAGGTTTATATTTCTAAGCTTTCATAACTGAATAAACCATATTTGTCATCTAAAAAAAGTAGTACAAATTGGCAGTTAAAAATAATCACAGGGATGTAAAGTATAGCAGTGATATAGTCAACAACACTGTAGTAATTGTACATGGTGCCAGGTGGGTACTAGACTTATCAGGGGAATCACTTTGTAAATTGTATAAATGTGTAATCACTGTGTTGTATACCTGAATCTAAGAAAATATTTAATGTCAATTGTAAGATGTTGAAGATCAAACATACTGTTGCGAGCATTGAATATGACTTTACAGGTGCAACCATGGTAGTTATTAATTGTCATTATAAGATTGCTGTGAAAAACAGAAGCTATAAATAGCAAAAAATCAATCAACCGATTCACCAAACAAACCCAAAAAACCAAAACCAAAACAGACATGCTGCTGTGGATTCTTTTGAAACATAATTTTCCTTGTAAGTAATTCTATGAGCAATACACAGTTCTTAGATGGTAAAAATCTTCATTTCTAGCTCCTGAGGTGAATAGTCTGTGAATTAGAATGCTTCCAAAGACTAGGAGTTAAATAGAGCTGCAACTACAGGGTGTCCATTGTATTAAGTAATTTAATGAATACTGATACTGAGGAAATAAATCAAATGCAAACAATCAACACCAATCAAGGAAGCTGAGCATTTCAGGCACTTAAAATGTATTAAAAGAGTGTTTCAATCACAGTGGGTACTTTTCCACAAACTCTCTTAATCAGCTAGCATCATTCTCAACAATGTGGCCCATGCATGTAAATATGGTGATCTCTAAAAAGGCTGGACAGTCCATTCACACACAAGCACTGTTAGGGTGGAAATTCTGCTTAGGGTTTTCACAGATAGTGTGAACAATAGCATATACATAGGGAAACATCAGTGAAAGTCAATTTTAGAACAAAGGCATTAATACTACTTTGCACTTGTTAAAAATATTTCAAACATAGAATAAAACTTGAGATCTAATTTCAGGTAGCCAATTCACTTCCCAGAGGCAACCATTTTTGTTTTCTTATGCATCTTTTTACAGAAATTTTAGTCATATACAAGTTCTTACAGGTGTACCTTTATTATGGGTACATATATGCCTATATAATAATTATCAATACTGTAATATTTATAAGTACATAAAGTTCAATACTATAAGTACATACATCATAAATATGATTTATATCATATTTCTGTGATTTATGTATTTGTGTATATGTATGTACATGTGTATATGTATATGTGTGTTGTTTGTTTAAATAGGGACAAACTCAACCTGCTGTGTTTTTTAAAATTATTTTATTGTTGTTCAGTTATAGTTGTCTGCATTTACCCTCCACCGCAGCCAAACCCACCTCCCTCCCTTGCTTCTACCCTCCCCCTTGGTTTTGTCCACATGTCCTTTATAGTAGTTCCTGAAAGCCCTTCCCCGAATTGTCTCCTCTCCCCTCCCCTCTGGCTATTGTTAGATTGTTCTTAATTCCAATGTCTCTGGTTATATTTTGTTTGCTTTTTTCTTTTGTTGATTATGTTCCAATTAAAGGTGAGATCATATGGTATTTGTCCCTCACTGCCTGGCTTATTTCACTTAGCATAATGCTCTCCACATCCATCCATGCTGTTGCAAAGGGTAGGAGCTCCTTCTTTCTTTCTGCTGTGTAGTATTCCATTGTGTAAATGTACCATGGTTTTTGATCCACTCATTACTGATGGGCACCTAGGTTGCTTCCAGCACTTGGCTATTGTAAATTGTGCTGCTATGAACTTTGGGATGCATAGGTTCTTTTGGATTGGTGTTTCAGGGTTCTTAGGATACAATCCCAGCACTGGAATTCCCAGGTCCAAAGGCAGTTCCATTTTTAGTTTTCTGAGGAAATTGCATACTGTTTTTCTTTTTTGACATTAACACTGTAGTATTTTATTTTATTTTTTTTATTTTTATTTTTTTTAATTTTTATTTTAATTGTTGATCTTGTACAGTTTTCTGTCTTTTATTCTCACCCCAACCCACCACCCCAGCCCTTCCCTCCCATTTCCACCCCCCCATAGTTTTTATCCATGTGTCCTTTATACTTGTTTCTGTAAATCCTTCCCCTTTTCCCCTGAAATTCCCTCCCCTCTCCCCTCTGGTGACTTTCAGCCTGTTCCCAATTTCTATGTCTTTGGTTATATTATGCTTGTTTCTTTGTTTTGTTGATTAGGTTCCTGTTAAAGGTGAGATCATATGGTATTTGTCTTTCACTGCCTGGCTTACTTCGCTTAGCATGATGCTCTCAAGTTCCATCCATGCCGTTGCATAGGGTATGAGCTCCTTCTTTCTTTCTGCTGCATAGAATTCCATTATATAAATGTACCACAGTTTTTTGATCCATTCATTTACTGATGGGCATCTAGGTTGCTTCCAACACTTGGCTATTGTAAATTGTGCTGCTATAAACATAGGGATGCATAGTTTCTTTTGGATTGGTGTTTCAGGGTTCTTAGGATATAGTCCTAGCAATGGAATTGCTGGGTCAAAAGGTATATCCATTTTTAGTTTTTTAAGAAAAACCCATACTGTTTTCCATAGTGGTTGTACCAGTCTGCACTCCCACCAGCAGTGCAGTAGTGTCCCCTTGTCTCCACAACCTCTCCAACACTTGCTGTTTGTTGCTTTGTTTATGAGGGCCATTCTGACTGGTGTCAAGTGGTATCTCATTGTTGTTTTAATTTGCATCTCTCTGATAGCTAGCGATATCGAGCATTTTTTCATGTGTCTCTGGATCCTCTGTATGTCCTCGTTGGAGAGGTGTCTGCCCAAGTCCTTTGCCCATTTTTTAATTGGGTTGCTTGTCTTCTTAGAGTGGAGTCGTGTAAGTTCTTTGTATATTTTGGAGATTAAACCCTTATCTGAGATATCATTGTAGTATTTTATTTTAAAGTACCTATTATACTTATGCCAATAGAGCAAAGGAAACATTTTCACAGTGAAATAAAAGATAGGAAATCTTAGCAGAGAATTGGAAACTGAAAAACAAATGCAAATCTAGAATTCTGTCCTAGAAGTCTGTTCTAAAAATTTTGTCTTTTTCTCATTAGTATAGCTCACATTTACCTGCTTCTTTAAATGTGTTTCTCATAGTTTTTTATGTTTTGGATATTATGTATAACAGAAGAGCAGAGACTCATATGATATTTTTGTTTTGTTCATGTTTTTCTTAGAGGATGCAATCCTTTTCCTCCATCGGAAGCAAAGCTAATCAAGGCCAACCTGCAACTCCTGAGTTCAAATCCTGACAAGATCAAAGATCAGACACTCTGTGAAAGCACTGAAAGTTAGGGTTTGGGCTTAGGGCAGAGAGAGCTCCTTAATCCCACCTGAAATCAGAGGTGAACACCATCAAATTAAAGCTGCAGACCATCCTTGGATCAACTGTATTTTGGGGGGAACTGCAATGATCATTCTCCATACTGTTTTCTACAGTGGCTGCACCAGTCTGCATTCCCACGAACAGTGAGCTAGGGTTCCCTTTTCTCCACATCCTCTCCAATATTTGTCATTCATTGATTGTTTTATGATGGCCATTCTCAGTGGTGTAAAGTGGTACCTCATTGTGGTTTTAATTTGCATCTCTCTGATGGCTAGTGAGTGATACTGAACATCTTTTCATATGTCTCTGGGCCCTCTTTATGTTCTCTTTGGAGAAGTGTCTGTTCAAGTCTTTTGCCCATATTTTAATTGGGTTGTTTGTCTTCCTGGAGTGGAGTCATGTGAGTTCTTTATACAGTTTGGAGATCAAACTCTTGTCTGAGGTATCATTAGCAAATATATTTTCCCATATAGTTGGTTCTTTTTCATTTTAATGCTATTTTCTTTAGCCATGCAGAAGCTTTTTAACTGATGAGGTCCTATTTGTTTATTCTTTCCTTTATGTCCCTCAACCTGCTGTTTTGTATCTTGCTTTTGGTATTTAATCCTATATATCATGAAGATCTCCCTATAACAGCATTCTGCTTAAGGGTTACGTGGTATTATTATATGAGTCTTTCCTCATTTATGTAACAATTCCTTTGTAAGGCATTTAGATTATGTCCAATCTCAGGAAATATGCTTTATTGTACATACCCACAAATATATATAAAACATTTAAATATAAAGTTGGTATTAACTGAGATTTTAAAAGCCAAAATACTGGGATTCTAAGTACATTACTGAGCTTCCAAGTACACACACACATACCTACAGCTCACACAACACACACTTATAGTTTTCCATTTTACAGATATTATTTTATCAGATTCTCACTTTAGTATTCGTATTGCATCTATTTAACTATGAAACTGAGGAACAGAGAGGCTAAGTAATTAACTAGAAGCCACACAGATAATAAGCACATGACCTTTTTTAGGTACCTAGGTCTCCTTTTCATTTTGACTGTAATCATCTTTAATCACTGAGTTTTTGAGCAATGTTAGAACTGTCAGAGTTGTAATATAATTGTAGACACTTCAAAGAATGTATCTACCTGGAAGTATTGGAAAAAATGTCTTTTTTTGTTTTCTCCTCAGAGAGAAAGCCAAGTTCATTTTTCTTTCAATCTGAAGGGATGTCTAAATTGTGAGTTAATATCAGTGTTAACAGAAAGAATGTAACAGTGTCATATTCCTTCTTATGTAAGGGTCTTATGACACTCTTATTAGTAGCTGTGCTTGGAGAAATTTATATATACATTTCTACAAGGTAGGTTTTTCATTTGAAAACATAAGGTGAGTTTGAAATGTTCTGTTTGTCCTTTCATTTCCACTGTACATCTTCACATCTTTGAAGAGAGTTTGTTCTTTGTACTTTCAAGGAACTTCAGTTCAGTTGATTTGGAAGAGATAAAAGCATTTTGATTTATAAAATTTGAAGTACTCTTTGGAGGTTTGCAAGCATATTTGAAGGTTCTTCTGATAATATTGGTTATAAGGGTATTTACAGTAAGGGCATTGCTATTTAAGCTTCAAGTTTACAACTAAATATGTTTTCAACCCCCATCTTTCTTCTTTTTCCCATGTTCCCAGAGAAGGCATTTGTGGTTTGCCTGCTCAGCAATCATATCTCCTTCAGCAAGTAGCAGCATATCCCTTCCTTTAACAGCAGTCCATATGCAGTTGCATGGGTTGACCCACCCGAGATTCAAATGTGTCCCATAACTCAGGCCTGCCTGACCCATCACGGCATCCCAAACCCTGACCTCAGTGAATGGCTTAAGGATGAGCACCTGGTTGGGGGAGGGGCTTGGAATTGAGTGAAACTCCATTTAGAGATCACTGGGAGAAATAGCACTTTGATTTGTCTGATTAGGAGTTGTGCGAATGAGAGCCTGGAGTAGCTAACAGCCTCTGTGATGGAAAATCCTGATTAAGATGAAAGGCAATGCAGAGGAAAGCAGATCCAAGAGATAGAGAGAGAACAAGTCCAGGTGACATTGCATAAACCCCTGTGTTGAGCTGTATCTACCACTGGTGTTTAAGTTGTATAAGGCTGTGAACTTCCCTCCTTAATCCCTTAATGCAGTTTGAGCTGGGTTTTCTTGTACTTTGTTTCTTATATCCCTGACTTCGCCTTCTCTCCTACAGTTAGCATTATTTCCATATACATAGTCATCCCTGGAAAATTTTTGACTATTTGGTATAAAATAAATAAAATCTGTCATCCCACTGATACTTTCAATATTGATTTACAAAAATTCTGATTGTGTTCTGTTCCTCCCTCTATCAAAAAATGTTGGTGACATATCATTATCTACAGAATGAAATCTATATGTTAGGTTAGAATTCAAGAACTATGGGCATCTGGTCAACAAGCCTTGAAGTCTCAGGGCCTCCATTCACTCTATGCTGATTTTGTCCCAGGGAGATCAGAGGATCCACTGTCCCCTCCACAAAGATGGCACATGTTTTCATAACTTTATGCCTTTGGTGTGCTGATCCCTCCTTCAGGGATTGCGGTTCTTCCCAGTAGGCCCTGCACGTTCCAATCTTCTCTGCTTAAGTGAGTGTTCAGTGTTCAGGAGTTCTGGAGCCCTTAGTGCCTTTCACAGTATCATCTGTGTTGTATTTGATTAGTTAGTGGTTAGTATGTCTTCCTCATGTTCCTTGTTTGAGGTTGCCTTGGCAATAACTGTATTTTCATCTTTGGATCCTTAGAATGCGTAGCATTGCTGAATCATAGTAGGACCTAATGCATGTGAATAAAGTCACAAATAAATGAATGATTGAAGAATGATGCATTTTTACCTCTATTTCTTTGTAAGCAATATATATATATATTCCTTTAATGCAATCTGTCACTAAATACCTTGCCAAAGACATTTTCCTTAAGGACATTGATAATGTATTTTTGTGGTTATTTATGATTCCTCTAAGGCTATGTATACACATCAATGATTTCATTTTTTTTATTTATTCATTAACTTTTATTAGGCACTTCATAGAATCCAGACTCTGGGCCAGGCCACAACAGACCAGAGAAAACTAAGGGACACTTTCTATCTTTAGGGATACCATGGTCTCCAACCAAGCACCCATCAGGTTTTAAAGTTGGATGTCTCTTTACTCCTCTCCACACACTAATACTAATTACTGTTTATTAGCAACCTTCTGCATGTGCCAAGAGTAATAGTGGATGCTTTATATGCACTCTTGCTGATTCTCTTAATGACTCTGAGAGGTATTAGAACTGTTATTTCATGAAAGAGGACATAGAAACTTAGAGAGCTGATGTGACTCAGCACTGGAACTGGCATTTGAACCATGATTTATTTGATCCTAAAGCCACTACACCACAATGCCTACCCATGGTCAAATCCTTCTTTCAATAATACCTCTGAGGATATGGAACATATCTCCCTTCTTTTCTTATTCATAACTTTAAGCTCTCTCATGCCCACTCAAATGATTATTTCAATAAAAATATGCTCCTTACCTTGACCTCTTTTTCAATTCTCCTTTCACTTAAATATTTTAGTTTTCTTAGAGCTCCTCACGAATACCCATATTTTTGGTACCTGTATAATCAAAATTATTTTTACTGACTGCAAATAACATAAACCCAATTCACACTACTTTTAACAAATGAACCAAAAACAATGACCATAGAATATATTTAATGGTTTGGGGAAGATTTTGTGTTACCCTACAGAATCAAATAAATGACTGCAGGAATGAGGTGTTGGAGACTGGACCTCAATTTTGTGACTGGAACCAGTGTCTGAGCACTACAAGGACCTTTTTGTGTTCACCTCTCATCTTCATTGTCTCTTCCTTGGGTTGTCAGCTTCTCCCGCTAAAGACAAAGTTCCTCTAAGCAGCCAAGGAGAAATGATGTGTTAAGCATCATCATCTCTTCCTCCCCCCAAAGCAAAGACCATCTTTCTTGCCAGCTATACCAGAAAATTCCCTGGGAAGAGCCTCAGTTGACTTGGCTTTGAGCTCACCCTTTACCTCAACTGTGAGGTTGGGAAGAAAAGTGATACTATATTTGCCAGTCATGACTGGAGAAGTAATTGGCCAAAAGAAAGAAGGATGATTCCATCAGATGAGAAGGAATAAGAAAGTATGACAAGAAGGAAAATGTTAGATAGCATAGTAGACTATTGAAAGAGAAGTTGAGATTTATATCACCCTGGGTGGCATGGCTCAGTGGATTGAGCATTGGCTTGAGAACCAAAGGGTCATTAGTTCGATTCCCAGTCAGGGTACATGCCTGGGTTGAGGGCTGGGTCCCCAGTAAGAAGCACTCAAGAGACAATCACACATTGATGTTTCTCTCCCTCTCTTTCTCCCTCACTTGCCCTCTGTCAAAAAATAAATAAAATCTTTAATTAAAAAAAGTTGAGATTTATACGTAGCATATTTATGTGAGCAGTAGGTAGAGGATATTTTCCCCAGTTTGTCTGGCATAGCCTCAGTGTTTGTCTCTTTTCTTGGAATCTCGTTCAGTATAGCATTTGTAACTCTCCAAAATATCTAGATTTTTAAGACAAATTATATGGTCACTCTAACAATAAGATGAAATATTTAAAATTGCTATTGTCTTGGAAAACTTAGGGAATGGCCTTCATCTTCTTGTCTCCTAGGATCATTCCAAATGTTTAATGATCACCCAGTCTTCAACAGATTGTGAAACAACCTGGAATAGTGAACCAAGCATTGGTCTGGAATTAGATGGTCACTTCGCTAGTTCCAGCTCTGCTAGTTGGTCACTTGTGTAATTTTTAACCCATCATGGCACCAGTATGGGCCTTATCTTTACAATGGTTGAAGTACTAAATACTTATCATTGGGCAATGTTGAATTACTTTACCAATATGGAGTGTGTGTGTGTGTGTGTGTGTGTGTGTGTGTGTGTGTAGAGAAAGAGAGAATTTTCTTTTCCAACTCCCTTATTTCTCTGACTTCTCACAGGAAATCAACAACCAGGTTGTCATGAGGAGCAGCCGTCCTCCAAGATGGCAGAGTGGACCAGCACTGGTTAATGGCTCTGGGATGATCCCATATTGAGGGACATCCATCCCTTTGTGCTCTGACATTGATGTTACTGTCAGTTGACAGTGAGCTTTATCATCAATCCCTTCAAGTACAAAAGGCCACTGTTCAGAAACTGTCATTAAAAGCAGCCTGTCTCTTTTTAAAAGCTATCTCTCCTTTATTCCCTTCATAATAGAACCCAGTGTACCAGAAGAGATTGACCTTAAGTTGAGCCTGTTTAGTTTTTTTAAAAAGAAATAGAATAGATTATATTTTTAATGTGTTTAAAATTAAAGGCATAGAATTAGAATGGAGTTGAGGGTAGGAGGGGATTGAAGGCAGGATAGCAGAATGCAGAGGTGGCTTTGGGTTTTCTTTGCTTTTGGTTAATGGACATTTCTAGTTAAATCAACACAGTCTATTTCACAGCCTGTCTCCTGGTGATATATATGTATACTCTTTGGACAGGGTTGTGGACTGCCTAAAGATCTCTTTCAGTTATGGGACATGGGTATAAATAAGCTTTATATAGTCACAGCTGCTGAGAGTGATTATGGGTAGGGTGCATTCTGAAAGGATAGGGCAGGATGTTCATTCTCATGGGGAAGCAAGGAAGGAGCAAAATCGGAAAAAATCTCATAGGGATTCAGTGGGTAAAGTTCTACTGTGCAAACTTTCTCCAATGTCTTTAACATTTTTTAATGACTTTGGGGGAGGTGATTTCATTTTAATTGAAAGAAAAAATAAAAAAATAAAGATGCTTGTAATTGAGAAGTGACTCAGTACAGAAGTTAGGAATGTGGGTTTTGCAACCAGGCTTCCCAGGTTCAAATATAGCCTTTGTTATGTACTAGACATACAGCTAGTGTGCTCTTGTCTTTACCTCTCTCTATGCCTGTCTGCATAACTATAGCCATACACATTAGCTGTGAAGATGAAATGAGTTGATGCATGAGAAGAGCTTAGAAGAGTGCCTGGCACATAAAGCTCAGCCAACATTTGTTCTTGTTATTTATATCTTATGGGTTCATAGACAACAATGAGGTAACAAACAAAAATTGTTCCACATTTTTAAAAATATTTTATTTATTTATTTTTAGAGAGAGGGGAAGAGAAGGAGAAAGAGAGGGAGAGAAACATCAATGTGTGGTTGCCTCTTACATGCCCCCTATGGGGAACTGGTCTGTAATCCAGACATGTGCCCTGAGTGGGAATCGAACCAGTCACCCTTTGGTTCACAGGCCCACTCTCAATCTTGCTGAGCTAAACCAGCCAGGGCTATTCTACATTTTTTTAGAGTAATTCCACATTTTGAGACTGCTGTGGAGGAAACTCAGTTGAGATTTATTCCCCTCCCAACCAATGTCTCCTACTTGAGGTTGGTAGGAAAGGTCTTGATAAGGAGGTGGCATTTGGGCACAGATAGAATCAGCTGTGCAATTAGTATTGCAATTGAAGTAAACAGAAGGTGACTAGGCTCTGAGGGAAAGAAAAAGAAATTGATTTTACAGAGGAGCTGAAAGAAACCAGTATGCCAGGGGTGTAGTAAGCAGGGCAGAGAGTAGCCTGAGTTAAGGAGAAGCAGGTAAAAAAAGGGCTAGATCAGGCAAGAGCTTCCATGTCAAAACGAGGATATGACTTTCACCTTAGAGGCAGTTGGAAGCTACTGGGAGGTTTGAAGAGTAGCCTGATGAGATTCACATTTTAAGATCACTGTGGCTATGGAACAAAATATAGGCTTGTAGGTTGGGACAGAAAGGCCAGAAGGAGACTGTTGCAGCTGAATGGGCAGGAGGTGATGTTGACTTCTCAGGAAGTGTCAGGGTCAGATCATGGCCTACAGCTCCCACAGACAAGCAGCCCTGGTGCTCTAGCTGTGTGTTCTCATTACCATGCTAACTCTACTACATTCATCTGTGATTGTTTATTTAATTATTTGTTTTCATTAAGCTATAAGGACTGGAACTCTGTGTCTCCTTTCCACTTCTTTATTTGCTCACTTCTTTTTCTGATACCAAACTCTTAATAGATGCTCAATATTTGTTTAATGGATGAATCTGTGCATTTTAGTGCTCATTGCACTGTTTAATTTTATAATCTCTTGTTATTAGAACATTGACTAATCTACTTCATGAATAGGAAAGTCATTCCTTTTTGACTTGCAGTGTTTATGATGGGGAGTTGGGATCCTGGAGATCTTTATGTCAAAGAAAATGAGCAACACTGTGTTGTGGATCTTGGACAGGGCAAAAACAACACATGGCTCGGCTCTGTATTTTCTGCAGCAAGATGTCCCCTCAGCTCCTTGTCTGTGGCATATCAACCAGGAGCCCTAGTTAATTTTCATGCAGAGGAAGCCTTTGAAACCCAGGCCTCTTTCATGCTCTGGGAAGATTTGAGAGGGGTCAACCCTGTTTAGATTGGTTCTCTGCACCAGTCAGGGCAGCCTGCTGGCTGTTCTCAGCGTGGAGTATGTTGCTGAGAGGAGATGAGCAGGAAACAGACCAAAGAACCAGGGCACTTCCCAGCTTGAGCCAGGCCTGTCTTGTGTAGATTCATTATTTTGTTGGAAATTAAGCCACGGAATGGCAGACATAGTATATTTGAATGTGAACTGACAGCATATTTCATGGCCAAGTGAAAGTGGTTTTGGATTATCCACTCTGGTTGATTATCCTTGCCTCTGAACCCTTCCATTAGTGCAGATAATTGAACGATAGCTGGCTTTGTATTTTCTCACCCAATTTGACATCCTATGGCATTTTAGGTGGAATGGGGAGTGTGAGATAGTCTCTTCCTACTTGCTCTCTTTCACAAGAGAACTGTAATAATTTACAAGCAACAGCAAGTCTAGCTGTCACTTAATGAGAGCTTCCCGTGTTCTAGTCAGTGTGTTCAGACCTTTATCAGGATTATCACATTCAGTCCCACTATGATTCTACAATAATAATAACCATTAGCACTCATTTGGCATTCACTGTGTGCCAAGTGATATTCTAAGAGCTGCCATATATTAACTTATTTAATCTTTAAAACCTAAGAAGCAGTAACTCCAATGCCAGGGAATGAGAGTCATGTGGGCTAAGATCTGAACGGTATACTTGGTATTGAACCAGGTGGAAGCTCTGACTATGATGTAGGTACTGTTATCATCCTCTCATTACAGGGAGCTGAGAAAGGTTAAGTCATTTACCCAAGGTCATACAGCCAGTATGTGGAGGGGTTAAGAATTGAACCTTTTTTTAATTTCTCCATTCCTTGTTTTCTTTTAATTATAGCTACTGAGAACCAAAAGCCAGATATTTATTATCATTGGTTTTGGGGTGCTTGACACTCTGATAGAGAAATTGTCTTCCAGATTTTTATTAAAGTGTAATTTTGCAATGAAAATCATGGCAGGGTAAGTGTGAGGATTTATGCAGTTCTGTATTCTTGTGGTGAAGTCAATCTGAAGAAACTCCGAAAGCTCCAGTTGGTCAGAAGAAGAGGATTTTACAGGATGCTCTTGGTTTGTTTTCTCTTTCATGCCAAGGTGGGATTCTTTTTTGTTGTTGTTTTCGTGTTTGCAAACTTCTATCTTTGACTGCATATAACCAGGATCCAGAAGGACAACAGTGGCTTTGTAAATTTGCAACAGATATTCAAATAAGATAAGTACATAATTATCATGGAACAGAAGATGACATAGTCTGCAAGATTTAAATTCTGCATAGGGAATTAGCAAATAGTTCCTGATAACAATTTTCCAAATCTGTTGCTTTCAGATGGGTGTGAATGGGGAGTGTAGGCACAGCCCATCCAGACAGTTATTAATAGAATGGATTGTTCAAAAATAGCAATTTATTGTGTGCTTACCATGTGACAAATAATATGCTAGACTACATACATATATTAAATAATTTATTCCTCACAATAATCCTGTGAGATAAGTACTATTATTAATAACCTTTTACAGATAAGAGAATTACATCTCTCATTATTGTGACATGACTATTCTTATTATCTCATCCCTCCTCCACTCTCTCCCTCTTTCCCTCCCTCTCTCTCCCTCAACTTTCTCTCTCTTCCTCCCTCCATCCTTCCTTTCCTCCCTTCCTCCCACCCTCTCTATTACACATATACCCTTCTGGTAAATGGCAAAGCTAGGATTTGAACTCAAGTCGCATCTAACTCCAAATCATATTCTCAGAGGCCAAACTCAGAGGTTTGAACAGAGAGGTTACTTTTAAAAAACAATCTAATTTCTTTTCCACCATCCCTCACAATCACCATCATTTTACCGTTCCCCAAAGCAATCACATCTGTCTTTGGCCTAGCACCTACTTTGAATGTGAGGTGGGCTGCACAACTTACGTGTACTAACTCGTGGGAACTCACAGCAAACCTCTGAGACAGGCACTGCTATTATGATACCTATGACTCAGATAAGAAAGCTGAGATTCATTTTCCAAAATCACATACACAGAAGTTGTATCATTACTTTGTCTCTCTGAGCTCTAAATTTGCACTTTTAACCATATGCTAGTTTGTTTCTGAGCCAAAGGCACATTAATGGTTTGGGAGTAGATAGATAAATAGATATGTAAAGATCCACATAGGTATATACATCTCTCTCTCTCTATCTATCTAAATTTAGATTTTGAGACTGTGCTGCCTTTCTTTCTTCTGAGTCATCTGACCAGTTTACTTGCTTACATTGGTATTCCTCTTCATAGCAGCCCCTGTCACAATAGCAATTGGAATAAAACCCAAAGAGTAGTGCAGAGAATATAAATGGGTTATTTTTCTCTTCAACTCTGAGTAGGACAAAACTCTCATAAAGAACCAGGGAACAAAGGTTCCGTGACAAACATACACCAAGGGACTTTAGCTCTCTCTTGTACAGCCTGTGAGACATAATGGAAAGAGAAACAGTATAAAAGGAATTCCAGTGAGAATTTTATGTTGCCATCCTTAATGAGGGTACACGGTCCTTTGCATTTGTAATTATGCATCATTATCAATAGCATTTATTGAATATCTACTCTCTAAGCAAAACTATTGTATATCACCTACCAACATAAAATTATGATTCAAAAGCATGGACATATAGGATCTAAACAGATATATTCATAGAAAACTGTTATCTATCTACGTATCTATCTACACTATGTTTTATTTTTTTCTCTCAAAGTCATGGAGGTAGTCACCCTGGCCAATTGTTGCTCAATTGGTTGGAGCGTCATCCCATAAACTGAAACATTGTGGGCTCAATCCCCAGCCAGGACACATGCCTAGGTTGCAGGTTCAGTCCCCAGTTGGGAAACATAATAGAGGCAACTGATCAATGTTTCTCCCTCACATTGGTGTTTCTGTCCTTCTCTCTCCTTCCCTTCCCTTCTCTCTAAAATCAATAAGCATTCCTTGAGTGAGGATAAAAGAATCATGGAGGTAGTCATTAAAAGAGAATATACAGCCCTATTGTTGGAAGTAAGACCTTTTTGAATAATTAAAAACTGACATGAAATTAAACCATTTATTTTCAGAGCCAGAATACTGAAGTGGTTGCGTGCAGGCTTAGTCATAATCCTAGCTCAGTTTAAAATTTGATCCCAAAGTCATGATTTGGGGCAAATTGAATCACCTCTCTTATCTTCAGTTTCTTTTTCCATAAAAAAGGGGTTCTTCAATATCTGTGTACCCCTCATAGATCTTTGACCCATGTAATCCAGTCTATGTAACTCCAGTAACTGGAGTTACTGAACTCCAGTCAATGGGTTAGAGCTATGAATAATGTTAGAATAATTTTTGAAAAATAAAAATGATTTAAAACAATTTACTGATTTCTCCTGGAAAAAGATATTAAAGGAACTCAATTCATAATCTTCAGCATTCATCATTCCTCATGTCCTCTTTCTTCCCTGTCTTCTTGCATTTATCCTGTGTCACAACCTCTCATCATCTATGTCCACCCTATTCCCACTCTCCTCCCTCAGCCCACTCAGATCTGAGCCTCTCTTTCCCACCTTATTATTATATGTATAGTTTGGTCTGTTTCAGTAAGCCCTCCTATTCTTCCTCTTCCTGTCATTCTCAAAGTTCAGCTTCAAGTATGACCAGGCACCTGTGTAATAGGTCAGAGGCTAGGGTGGGAGATAAGCTGAATGACAAACCTGATTATTAGCCAGGGAGATAGGCAGAGCCTGAACATATTTCCATATCAATACTTTTTGATATAATCACCTTTTGTGCTGTGGCTTCTTGTCAAAGGCATGCAGTGAAGACCAAGCCTCTGATTCATCATTCCAAGACACAGAAAACTCTGTTTTGTACTTTAGATGTAGCAACATGTAGGTCATTCAGGGCCACTTTCCCCAAGGTCCTGATAGGACAAGCTGACTGTGGAAGGAGGGCTCCAGATTTGGTAGGCCAGGAGATGAAAAGACACAAGGCATTAGAAGAAGCATGGGAGAAACACAAATTGGTGTGAAGTTGTTGCTCTGGTAAGGCTAGCATGTTAGGCATGTGAACAGGTTATGATTTTGACTAAAACACTAAGCAGGGTGGCTCATCACACAAGTGGGCACAGGTGGACGAGAATGTACTGCTCAATGTTCTATAAAGTTAGCAACCATGTTGGCTTCAGGTCCACAGGGAAAGGCATTTGGAAGGATGGAAAACATATGGAGGTCATGTAGAAAGGATAATCTAATAAGGGTAAGAGGGTAGTAAAAGGACTGAGGTAGGAGGAGTCAGGTGTGCTTAAGATAGACAGTAGTCACTAGGCACTTGATGGCAGGGAGTTCATGTGGGACACAGAAGTGAGTTAAGGAAGTGGGTGAGACCAGATTATATGGATATTGAAAGCCAGTCTGAGGCTTTGAACTTCCCACTGGTTGCGGTTGTGAAGTTTGAAAAGTGTACAATCCAATATAATAAACATGTGTTTGGGGCAAGGTTTCTCAGCCTTGGCATATTCATCTGTCTACCAGACAATTCTTTGTTGTGAAACACTGTCCTTTGCATATCAGGATGCTGAGTGGCCTTCCTGGCCTCTGCTCACTAGATGCCATTACTTCCTCTCAATTATGACAACCAAAAGTGTCCCCAAATGTCACCTGGGGGAGAAAAATCACCTTTGGTTGAGAAACTCTTGTTTAGAAAGGTATTGCTAACAGAAGTGTGTGGCATCGATAGGAGGCATATGAGATCAGAAAAAGGAAACCCCTTAGAAGGCTGTAGGAGAAGTTGGAGAAAGAAGTGGTAAGGATGTAAACACCCCAAAACAGGACCTAGCACCTCTGTTATAAGAAGGATTGTTGTGAGTACATGCAATATCTATAGGAACTCTGAAGAAGAGCTATGGGATTTGGGGGACGAAAAGGAAGTACATGTTTCATTTTTTTATGTATTTTATTTTTCTGACTTTATGAGCTTGGTCCCACAGTCAAAGGAACTGTAAATCCACTCTAGGCGGAGATGCTAGTCAAGTCTCTTTTTACCACCCAAACTGAAAGACAACATTAGTTACATTTGGTGTTGAGTTTCTGAGTAAGAGTCACACTACTCTTATCCTGGCATCTTTTGTGACATTTTATTTATTTTTAAAACTTCTTAGAATTGTACATTTTTGTCCAGGTTCACTCAGCCCTTCACAGTCAACTGACCATTAAAAAATTTAGAAGGAAATTGCTGAAGCAACTCTACTCCCATGTGTCTTGTTTAATCAACTAAAATAGGCCTAGAAGTGATTATGTTTGAAGTTACAGTGATGGCAAAGATGTCATTCACCTTGATCCCACTTTAGAACTCTTTATTATTTACTTAAATTGTATTATCTGCCTAGTATAAGGATTTTTCACATCAATGTGCTTTTGATTGTGTGCGTGTATGTCTACAGGTTAATTTTTTATTCTGTTTCCAAGTAAATCTTCCTCAGTCACATTTCTACTCAATGGATCCCTATTGCTAATCAGATCAAGTTTAAGCCATTTAGTATGGACTGAATGCCTTTCATGATCCCAGACCTCTGTTTTCTAGTCTTATCTTTTTCTATTCTGCTTTGTGTATTTTGCTTTTTAACTAAGGTAAGTTAATTTTTAAAATATTTATTTATTTATTTATTCATTCATTCATTCGTTCATTCATTCATTCATTCATTTTTAGACAGAGGGGAAGACAAGGAGAAAGAGAGGGAGAGAAATAACAGTGTGTGGTTCCTCTTGAGCACATCATACTGGAGACCTGCCCTGAAACCCAGGCATGTGCCCTGACTGGTAATCAAACTGGTGCCCCTTTGGTTCACAGCTTGTGCTCAATCCATTGAGCTACACCAGTCAGGGCTAAAATGTTTACTGAAAAAAAGAAAGTAATGAATCAACAAGATTCCAAGTCCACTTACATTAGATGAATAACATGGACTAAATAAGACACAGATTTTCTCATATTCACTTTCCAAGTCAAAATTGTTATTTGCTTCCATCAGAACATCCAGTATTTAATTTCACTATGTCAAACAGGAAATCTAGAGCAGCAAATTTTAAGTGTGTGTTCATGACTTTTTCATTAATTATTCTGACTGAAATTGGATACAAGCTTATCTTAGAAGATCACCTATTGTTTTCATACTCAGTTTGTTATCCAGGTCACCTACTATCCAATTATATCTATCATTATTCCTTTGCTTTGATTAGTTCACTTGCAAAATAATTGCTTGATTATCTTTCCTACCCCTTCTATCCTTTATGCAGAGTTCAAAAGCTGATCTAGTGAAAAGTTCAACAAAACTCACATCCCCAAATAAGTAAATGTTCTGCCTTCTTGATAAATGTATATAGATATACCCATGTGTCCATTAACACTTTCGTCTTTTAAATAAACTTGTGTAAGAATGAGGCAAAATATCTTTCTTCTTTTTTCTGCAAAAATCCCTTTGCCTTTCTGATTCACTTGCACTCCTTCCCTTTCAAAATACTGAAGCCTTCATAGTAGAAGACAAAAATACAAGGGAATTGGTGACTAAAAACTATCCGATGAAAATAAGTTTGTTTTCCTCTTTCAAATCTCTCTGCATGGTCCTGTTTAAATAATTCCTTTGTCTTTGTGAGAAGTGACATTTAAGATTTTCTATTCTAGTAAACAGCCACCACCATAAATCTGTAGGCTTTTGACCCAAGATACCCATTGCCTCCCAGAATCTGTTGAGCTGGGACAAAGTTCTACTATTGAAAATAATGCTTCACTTTTTAGGCAGCCTGTACATGACAATTGATAGATTGCCACAGGGTTACACAGTCTTTTCTTTGTCATTGCTGGGCAGAGTGACTGGTTTATGGAGGTAGGTAACTTTTTACCTGCCTCTCTCAGTTGAGCAGAGAAATTTCATGACCAAGCTCCTCCATTTGATTTTAAATGACATGTCGTTGACTGCAGGTTGTTGCCAATAAATTTTTAGATATTTGAAAACCTGGGACACACAGGGACCCAGACTTCTATTCCCTCACAGTAGATCTGCCTTGGCATAATAGACTCTTTCTGGAAATATTCCTCTGGGAGGTCTTATAGGCAGCATGAGGACCTTCTTTTTGTATTCATGTCAGAAGAAATGTGTGAGTCACAACTCCTGAGTTGAAATCACATACCTGCAACCTATTAGTCTTATGACTATGTGCATATCACCTAATCACTGTGCATTCCTGTTTACTCATCAGCATAAGGAAGATGCTAAAGAATGAACATCACAGGGCCTTGAGGAGATTAAAAAGGATGGTGCATACAAAGTGATGATTAAAATACTGGACACAGGGTAAATGGCTCATGGACTTACAGTTATCACATCAGTGGTTGGTAAATATGTACCTTCACAGAGGTCCAACTCTTGTCAAGTCACAGAGCTCGAATCCAAATTGAGCAGTCATGGAATGAGTGAAATAGAATAAAAAATAAAGAATGGAGTTCAATGAAGTGGAGTAGAATGGGGTGGAGTAGAGTGCAATAGAGTGGAGTGGAATGAAATAGGGTGGAGCAGAGTGGAAGGGGTGGAATAGAGTGGAATGGAGTAGGTTAAATGAGGTGAAGTGTAGTGCAAGGAGTGGAGTGGAATGGAGTGGAGTTGAGTGAAATGGAGTGGAGTAGAAGAGAGTGGAGTAGAATGGAATGGGGTGGAGTGGAGTAGAATGAAGTAGACTGTATTGGAGTGGAATGGAATGGGGTTGAGTGGAATGGAATGGGTCAAGTGGAATGTGGAGAGTTCAGTGGAATAGAGTGGAGTGGAGTAGAATGGAGTGGTATGCAGTGAAATAGAGTGGAGTGGAGTAGAATGGAGTGGTATGCAGTGGAATGGAGCGGAGAGGGTGGAGTGAATGGAATGGAATAGGGTGCTGTGAAATGGAATGGGGGTGGAGTGGAGCAGAGTGGAATGTAGTGGAATGTGGTGGAGTGGTTTGGAATGGAGTGGTGTGTAAGAGATGGAATGGAGTGGTATGGAGTAGAGTGGAATGGGTATAGTGCAGTGGAATTGGGTGGAGTGGAATAGGGTATAATGGAGTGGAATGTGGTGGAGTACAGTGGAATTGGGGTGGAGTATAATAGAATGTAGTGGCATGGAATGGGTCGAAGTAGAATGGAATGGTGTAAAGTGGTTAGAATGAGTGGACAGGATATGGTAGAGTGCCTGGAATGGGATGTAAGGAAATGGGTGGAGTGGAGTGGAATGTTATAGGTTGGAATGGGCGGAGTGGAGTGTGGTAGTGTATAATGGAATGGGTGGAGTGGAATGGGGTTGAGTGGAGTAGAAAGGAGTGAGTGCAGTGGAATGGAGTGAAATATAATGGAATGGGAAAGGGTATAGTAGAGTGGAATGGAGTGGTGTGGAATGGCATAGGGTGGAGTAGAATGGGTAGACTGGAATGTGGTAAAGTGCAGTGGGATGGGTTGGGGTGGAGTGGAATGGAGTAGAGAGAAATGAGGTAGAGTGGATGGAATGGTTTGGCATGGACTGGAATGGATGGAGTGGAGGGGAATGGAGTGAAGTAGAGTGAAATGGGTATAGTGGAATGTGGTAGAGTACAATGTAATGGAGTAGAGTGCAATGGGGTGCAGTGGAGTGGAATGAAGTTTAGTGGAGTTTATGGGGTGGAGTAGAGTGCAGTCGAATTATATTGAATTGGATGAGTGGAATAGAGTAGAGTGAATTAGGATGGAGTAGGATGGATTGGCATGACATGGAGTGGAACAGAATGTCAGGGAGAAGTTTGTTCATAGGTTTAATTAAAAGCCAAAGGGAGCCCTGGCTGCTGTAGCTCAGTGGATTGAGCGCGGACCTGCGAACCAAAGGATCGCGGTTCGATTCCCAGTCAGGGCACATGCCTGGGTTGCCAGGCCAGTTCCCGGCAGGGGACATACAGGAGGCAACCGCACATTGATGTTTCTCTCCCTCTCTCCTTCCCTTCCCCTCTAAAGATAAATAAATAAAATCTTAAAGAAAAAAATCTTAAAGCGTATTTAAAAAAAAAACACTTCTTAAAAAAAGCCAAAGGGAGAGAAACTATGTCACATATCCATATAAGAAAGCATACATCTTTTGAGAAAATGGAGATGGTATTGCCTACAATAGGGGTGATGTTAATTCTCCCTTTGGCCAGGGACAAAATATGTACCTGCATATATATTAGAATTATGAAAAATACCCTCTCCTTACATTGCTGTCATCAACTTCTGATGTTTCAAACTCCTGTACCAGAAGTAGAAATTATCTGGAATATACAGCAGAGTATTTAACACACACACACACACACACACACACACACACACGAGTCAGTTTCTGCACAGGCTTGTGAACAGACAACTGGAGAGAAAACATTTACAAGAGATCAGAGAAAAATTGGCAACTGTCACTTCTCTTCCAAAAGGCAGAAATACCCCAGCATATTCCTATAGCTTGTGTTTTACCAAAATTGATGCCTCTGGGTCCTGGTGTTATTTCCATCTTTCAGTTTTTTCATCTTAAATGGAATTGTTTTTCTCTCTGAGTACCTACTGCCAAAATAGTAGGTCAAAGTGAAAGTTGCTTTCAAACAACTGGCTGTCCTCGCCTCTCCCAGATGTCAGATGATGAGTGTGATTGTTTCTGTGGCTCATATTTGCAGTGTGAGAGTCATTCTGACCATGGAGCAGACAAACAAAAATGGGCAGATGAGCTATTTGCTGGGTCATCCTTACCCTAGGACTCAGGCCTCAATTCTCCGCAATTCCACTGAGCTTTACTGATTTCATCTATATAAATGCCTACATTTATTTTTTTTTTCTTAGCCCATTGAATCAGCTAGGCTTAGGTTAGATCACAAGTGATGGAAGACAGTGGTTTTAGAAAGTTAGAAGTTTACTTTTTTCTTGCATGAAATGAAATCCAGAGATAAGAAGGATAGGACTGGTGTAGAGACTCCTGGATCACCAATCTATCAAGATATTCCACCATCCTCAATATTTGACCTCCACCTTCTGATGCAAGATAGTGGCTTGATCTTCCACCATTATATCCTCATTCCAAAGAGAGCTGGAGGAATCAGATCACATTTCTTCTTGTTAAGGGCACTTTTTGGAAGTTGCTCATACTTATGTTACTTACTTTGAATTAGCCAGAACTTAGCCACATGGATGTACTGATCCACAAAGGAAGATGGTAAAAGTGGCATATACCACAAGTAGCCACATGCTCTGCTGAAGTAGTGGGTCTTTTTCCTAAAAAATAAGAGGAATTTGGGAAAGCATGAACACTCTTTTTCATATCTATGCTTACAGAGCTGTTGAAGTAACATCCCCTGAGCATTGGTTGCACATATTTGTTTGTGGCTATTTTGCTATGAATTGGATCTTAAAGTCTTTCCCCACAATTGATACTCATGTTAATTTTCACCCCTTTATTAGGCCTGAGTTATTTTGAGTTCTGGGAAGACTCAGAAGATGGGGCAGAAGAGTATGATTCTTTCATTATTATTTCAGTCTTAGGTGGAGAGTATAGGAAGTCTGCTTGTGTCTTTGAGAACAGGAATCATATCCTCATAGCCTACACAACTTTAGTTGTTCTTTTGTCCTCAATATTCCTTCATCCAAAAAAATCCTTCATTGATTTAAGCACCAGTATTACAGTGGGATATGAAGCAGGTCAGCACCTTGTCCTCATGAGAATCACAAATTGAGATTGGCATTATGAAGGGAATAGATGGGATGAAGTTGCAGAGAGCCATTGCATCTGGGAGTGAGCCTGTTTGGATGTGAGGTATATGGGGAAGATAATTTTGAGGAGAGACCATCTGACTTGTGGCCTAGGGGATGAGAAAAAGTCATCCAATCAAAGAGCCAGAGAAGGGATTGCAGTCAGGAGGACTAGAGTGTGTCAGAGCCTGGAGTGAGGAAAAGTTGGGGGTGTTCGATGTTCAAGAATACAGGGGAGGTCAGTGTACCTGTGCCACAAGTGTTGGAGGAGAGGAATGCCTCCTACAAAGAAGGTGCCCTAGATGCTGGTCAGTATTGGGGAGACAGATTTTACACTCCTTCAGGAATTTTATTTGAATCTATTTGCATATACAAATCCTTGGTACCCCAGTCTTTCCTGGAATAATTCCGGCATAGAGTGTCCATGCTAAAACTATTATGCCAGTATGGAATGGCAGGAAGAAGGATGTTTATAAGTGAAGGTATGAAGAGAGAGGCTTTGATGAAGACATTTAGCTGGTTGGGGAAAAATGAAATTTCTGAAATTGCATGATTTGGACTGAGCAGTATAGCCTCCACTTATGAAACCATTTCCCTCAAGTCCCCCCCCCCCAAGTCTGTCTTTCACTCTGACAGATGTAGCTTATCTTGTGCCTGATTCAAAAATAACTAATTTCTCTTCTTCTCTTCTCTTCTCTTCTCTTCTCTTCTCTTCTCTTCTCTTCTCTTCTCTTCTCTTCTCTCTCTCCCCTCTCTCCTTTCCCTCTCCCCTCTCCCCTCTCTCCTCTCATCCTCTCTCCTCTCACTGGAGTTTGGAGCTCCTGCCAGTGTTGGCTTGCTGCCTGGTTGGCATGTTCATTTCTCCATTTGTTTTGATAATTCAGGGAATTTTCTTTTTATTTGTAAATTTGTCATTATCCCCACCAAACCTTTCTGCTATAGTTTGGTAAATATCGTGATATATTCACATTAAAAGCACCACTCCATCTGTGTACTGTATGCCTTCTTCCCAAAATGCCATTTTGGAGGAGAAAGTTGGAACTGAAAGGATTGGCAACAGTGACCGTACCAACAACATCCACTATTACAGGATTAATAAGAATTAAGTCTGCTTGAGCTGTGAATTGAGCCAGCACTTTACTAGCAAGTGGAACTAAGAAAGAAAAAAAAAAAAGGATTTACATCAGGACAATTGTCCTAGACTATTCTTGACCTTATTTTGACTGGTGGTGAACTTGCATTGGAAGCTCAGTAAGTATAATCTTACATAAATTTTGAAACTTACAGTTATACTTTTGCAACTGCACACACATTGCTTGTTGGTCCTTTTACTGTACATTGTATTTTTTTAATGTTCTGTTGGATAATCCATGTGGATCACTCTTTGAATCTCCACTTTGCAGTTTCATATTATGAAGGGAGAAAAGCTGAGATCCAAGGGAGTAGGCAATTCCTTCTAACTGCACTATACTGTCTGCATGGAATTAGCTTGACTCTCTCCTAGCAAAGTTGTACTATATAGGCAATCAGTTGTGAGGTCATTAAAGTGGTAGTTGCCCTTACATGGTCATTGGAGTTATACTGTTGTCCTGTTGAAAACCTATCAAATAGTCTTAAAATGAAATTCAAATCTTCTCAGTGACCTACAAGACCCTAAGTGATGACATTCAGACTTGTCCAGTCCTACTGCCCACTGCTCACCTCATTGCTCAGATCACCTCAGTTATAGGAGCCTTCTCTGAAATCCTCAGACTTGCCATGCTCTTTTCTTCCTCAGGTACTTCGAACATGCTGTCCTTACCTTATCCATGATTTGGAACACAGGTAGATACACCTCTCTGGGGGGGTTGCTTTCTGACTTTATGTGCCAGGCAATGTTCTTCTGTAGCAGAATGTGTTTTGTTTTTCCTTCTTATCATGGCACCAAAAACTTTTAATTATTTGGTTGGTTTACTGGAGATTTTTGTGTCTCCCTAGGGGCTTATCTGTTTATCTATCTATCTATCTATCTATCTACCTATCTATCTATCATCTATTTATTATCACTGAATTAATAGAATTTAGCAGCCCCCCCCCAACATGTAGTAAATGTCCAATGAAAATTTGTTGGGTGGTTGAGTATAAGAATTCTAAGTTCTGTGGGGGGATCTACTCTGACCCAATGTGAATTCATAAGTGACAATCAATACACAGCATTCAACCATGTCCTACAACCATTCATATTATTATATCTCAGATATTGCAAGTGAATTGTGGATTGATGGTCCAAAGATGCCATCATTTAATTCTTTTTTTTCTGTGAGCCACTCAGCAAGCATACTTGGGGGTATAGTCTAAATGTTAGGCACCAGGAACTCTGAAGTGAACATTATGTCATTTGCACATTCATGTTTGTCTGATTACCCTATTGTTCTTCCTTATATCTCCATTTATCCTGATATTTTGAAGAGCTCAAAACATTTATTACTTCACTGGGAAGAGTTTAGTTTTAAATACCTGGAGCCTCCTTTAAATCAGTACTTCCCAAGCCCTTTTGATGGGGATATGTGTGTCAACCATCACATTTGCTTTGGTGCAGCTGGGTGAGCAAAGGAGCTTTTCTTCTCATGCTCTCTCCAGTCCTTTCCTTGCACTCTTGCTTCAGCCTTATTTAACTAGTGACTTGGAATTCTTCTTATCCTTCTGTCTCTCCCTTCTCTCTCTACCATTCTAACCCACTTTTCTTCTCTCTTTTTTTGTGCTTTTGAATATTTTGTTTTAGAACAATTATACCACCTTCTTTTTTGCATTCACAGCTCCAATTCATGCTGTAGATGCATGGTAGATTTAATATTACTTACAAAATATTCTGAGTTCTCTCCTTGTGGACTTCTCATTGAAGGAGAATTTTATATCCCGCATTTTAAAAATCAGGAGTGGCCATGTGACTTGCTTCAGCCAATGAAATGTGGTCAAAGTGAGAGGTGTTACTGGGCAGAAGCTTTAAGAGTCAGCATGTGATTGATTCATCCTGTTCTCTTTTTCATCTGCCGAGAGACACCTGAGTCACTTCTCTATCAGCCTGAGATCTTAAGAGATGACATAGAGCAGTGCCACAGATAAACCACAGATAACACATTGCCTGAGTAAGAAATAAGACTTTGTTGTTGTAAGCTTCTGAGATTTTGAGGTCATTTGTTACAGCAGCACACCTGCCTAGCCTGACTAAGTTTTATCTCAGAAGCCATTTCTTTACAGAAGCTTCCTTAAACTTTCTAAGATTGGGTCTGTTCCCAGAACACGCCCTCATAGTCATCATCACATGATATTACGATTAGTTTTTCATCTGCCACCCCCATTAGACTGTGAATTTTATGTAGGCAGGGAACTTGTTTGATTTCCTCCTGAATTCCCAACTCTCAGCAGAGTGTCTGTTCTTTGATCAATATTCAAAAAGATCCACTTCTTCACCATCATCATGAATGTTTTGGTGGATGGATTTTAGTAAAAAGGGTGGCCATGTCCATCTAAACATGGTGGTGTCAGAGAGTCCCAAAGTGGCTTGGAAAGTGTGGATAGCCACCTGATATTGATTGCTGATGGCAAACCCTAATCTTGATCCTGGACAGAAAATGGAACAGGGGGAGAATATCTGAGGCAATGATAAAAGTAAACAATATATTTGGAGTGTATGGGCAGAAAAACAAAACTAAACAAAACCTATTAGCTACATTTATTTAAATTCACAATTCATCGTGTGACAATGTAGAGTCATGTTTCCCAGGCCAACAAATTTAACTCAGATTTTTGGTGATTTGTTGCACCATTCACAGTTTTACATCTCCCTCCTGATAACCCCTAAGCCCTAGTATCCATCTATGTGTCCCTTCTCTGCTATTACATGTGAGACATGAGGGTTTTCAGGACCTCATAGTTTTTCCTCTATAGGCTGAGAGCAGCATACCATTGAAATAGTCAGTAGTAGACTGCTTGGGATATTCCATTAAAACTCTCAATGTTCTTTCATATAGCAGAGAAGTCAGAGTTTCAAATGACAGATTTCATTTTTCACCTCCAATTTGTCTGAAGCCACTAGTGGAAGACTTCCAGTCTTCCAAACCCTGGACATCATGAGGCTTCAGTCCTACAGATACTAGAATGGATCCATACTTAAAACAAATAAAAAGTCTTTTTCTTCCTCTTCCCGTGAAAGATTAGACTGAGTTCAGTTATGAGTGACTTAGACTTACCAGATGTAATAACCAGGTGTGTAGCATGTCTGAGCATCCATAGGTGGAAACAACAGGTTGGACAAGTGACCATTTCTCAGCCTGAAAAGAACACTGGACATGATAACTTTAAATGGGCCATTACCTTTTTTATATTTATCCCAAACTGTTAAGGTCAGCCTTAAAATTTGACCTTTTCCCTGCCAACTCGTTTGAAGTAATTAACCCCTGTGTCTTGAAACACAAGGAAGCTATGACTTCGTTATTAAATTCTCATAAAGACCCTATTAATATTAAAATTGCTTCACTCTTGGACTGAATGTATTAGCTGCCTTGCACTGGGTAAACACAAACCCTCAGCATAGTGTTTTAAAACGCATGGGTTGATGGCAGAGCCTGCATTTTCAGCTACCTCCTCTTTAGTAGAACGTTATGCCTTTTGTGACAATTTCCCCCTCATATTTGTTCAAATGTTTCCATTTTAAACCTGTGTCCCTGGATTTACATTTGTTTATTAGGGAACTCATTTAACTGCTAGCAGTTATGCAGCAGAGCACCTGTGATAACCCCTGCTTCCATCACTTTAAATTGTTACCTCCCAGAGGGTGCTCAGACTCTCATCTTCTTGTGGGGAACATTGCTAGTGAGTTTTCTTTTACATGGGAAGATTGTTCTTTTAGGTGGTCCAAAATGCCTGTGTTTCACTTGTGAAATATGCTTAAAAATATAGATTTAGGAAACTTACCCTAGACCTCCTAACTCAGAATTGGCAGAGATGAGACTTTCCTAAATCTGCTGTATAAACTAAATTCTTTTACTTTACTGTACTGAACCTTGCAAGAGTTCAGTTTGTTAATTCAATCATTCAAGATATGCATTACTCAGCTATTAGGTGCTAGACCTTGGAGATACAATGGGAATGAAAGAGCTTTATACTTGTCTTTATGGATCTTATTATTCATTAAAGAAACACAAAATAAAGGAGGAAATAAATAACTACAAATATTAACAAGTGCAATTATGCTTCTGGGAAAATGAAGTGGACCCACTCCAAACGGTAAATCCAAAGAAATCCACACAGAGGCACATCATAACCCAACTTATAAAAATCAGAATGAAGGCACACACTCTTGAAAGTAGAGAGTAAAAAGATGCTGTACTTAGGGGAGAAAAACAATTTTAAGGCCAGCAGATTCTTCAGACAAAGCCATGGAGGCAAGGAGAAAATGGCATGATATTTTTCAAGCATGGAAACAAAATACTTGTGAATTCAGAATTCTATTCCCAATGTAAATATCCTTAAGAAATGAAAACAGAATGAAGACGTTGTCAAAGGAAGTTTTCTAACGAGAAATGAAATAATAAAAGAAGGAACCCTGAACACCAGAAAAGAAGAATTATAAAAATAAGGGCAAATGCTAGTAATTTTTCTTCTCTAGTTGTTTTCAAAATTTTACTTTATGATATAACTCTACACCATCTAGAAGAAACAACTTTCAAATTAAACTATATAGGTAGATTGAAAATACAAGGATGGCCCTGGCTGGTGTGGCTAAGTTGGTTGGAATGTTACCCTAAAAACTGAAAGATCATGGGTTCTATTCCTGATCAGGGCACATGCCTCTGTTGCTGGGTTCAGTCCCCAGTCAGGGTGTGTATGAAAGGCAGCCAATAGATGTTTCTCTGTCACACTAATGGTACTTTCCCTCTCTCTCTCCCTCCTTTCCCCTCTCTCTAAAATCAATAAGCATTTTCTCATGTGAGGATTAAAAAGAAAGAAAAAAAGAAAAAGTATGAGGATGGAAAAAGAGATATCATGCAAACAGAAATCAAAAGAAGGTAGGAGAGCTCTATTAATATTAGATAAAGTTGGTTTAAGAACAAAGAAGACTACCAGAGAGAGACATACACACAGAATATTATGAATATAATCAATATATTATAAATTATGAAAGTGTCAGTCCAACAAGGAATATACCAATCTTAAATGTGCATTCATTAAACAACAAAGATGCAAAATATGCGAAGCAAAAAAAATATAGTAATAAAAGGTGAGATAGGAAAATTGACAAAGTTGAGGACTTACCTAGAGGAAACATATGCAGGGAAATCTCAGATATTCCATGCAACAATATTTTTACCAATATGTCCCCTAGAGCAGGGGACATGAAAGAATAAACAAATGGGACCTCATCAATTAAAAAGCTTCTGCATGGCTAAAGAAAATAGCATTAAAATGAAAAGAGAACCAACTATATGGGCAAACATGTTTGCCAATAATACCTCAGACAAGGGTTTGATCTCCAAAATATATGAAGAACTCACATGACTCCACTCCAGGAAGATAAACAACCCAATTAAAAAATGGGCAAAAGACTTGAACACACACTTCTCCAAGGAGGACATACAGAGGGCCCAAAGACATATGAAAAAATTCTCGGCGTCACTAGCCTTCAGAAAGACACAAATTAAAACCACAGTGAGATACCGCTTCACACCACTGAGAATGGCCATCATAAAACAATCAACAAATGACAAATATTGGAGAGGATGTGGAGAAAAGGGAACCCTAGCTCAGTGTTCGTGGGAATGCAGACTGGTGCAGCCACTGTGGAGAACAGTATGGAGTTTCCTCAGAAAACTAAAAATGGAACTGCCTTTTGACCTGGCAATTCTACTGCTGGGATTATATCCTAAGAACCATGAAACACCAATCCAAAAGAACCTATGCACCCCAAAGTGCATAGCAGCACAATTTACAATAGCCAAGTGCTGGAAGCAACCTAGGTGCCCATCAGTAAATGAGTGGATCAAAAACTATGGTACAGGCCCTGACTGGTGTAGCTCAGTGGATTGAGCGTGGGCTGTGAACCAAAGGGTCGCATTTTGATTCCCAGTCAGGGCACATGCCTGGGTTGTGGGCTGGGTCCCCAGTGGGGGCTATGTGAGAGGCAACCACACACTGATATTTCTCTCCCTCTCTTTCTCCTTCCCTTCCCCTCTCTCTAAAAATAAAGAAATAAAATATGAAAAAAAAATCCTATGGTACATTTACACAATGGAATACTATGCAGCAGGGAGAAAGAAGGAGCTCCTACCCTTTGCAACAGCATGGATGGAACTGGAAAGCATTATGCTAAGTGAAATAAGCCAGGTGGTGAGGGACAAATACCATATGATCTCACCTTTAACTGGAACATAATCAACAACAGAGAAAAGCAAACAAAATATAACCAGAGACATTGGAATTAAGAACAATCTGACAGTAATCAGAGGGGAGGTGGGAGGGAGTAATGGGGGAAAGGTGGGAAGTGTTTTTGGAACAACTATAATGGACACATAGATGAAATCAAGGTGGGGTGTGAAAGCAGGGGAGGGAGGTGAGGAAGGTTGGGGTTGGGGGGAGTGGTGGGGGATAAATGCAGACAACTGTAATTGAACAACAATACAATAATTTATTCTAAAAAGTTGAGGACTTAAACACCAATCTTCTAGCAATTAATAGGAAAATTAGACTGAAAAAAAGGATAAAAAAGAAGACAGCCACAATCAATGAACAATATCTACTCAGTATTGTAGAATATTCCACCTACCAACAGGACATTATGTTCTGTTGAAGTGTCCATCAACATATAACAAGACCGATCACATCATGAAACAAACTTCAACAAATTAAAAATAATCAAAATCATATGGAGTGTGTTCTTTGACTACAATGGAATCAATCTAGGAATCAATAACAGAAAGATAACAGGAAAATCTCCAAACATTTGGAAACTAAACAACACTCTTCTAAAAATTCCATGGGTTAAAAAAGAAGTCTCAACGGAAATAATTACATTGAAGTGAATGAAAATAAAAAATACAACATGAAAACTTGTGGGACAGAGCTAAAGTGGTGCTGAGAGTGAAATTTATAGCAATAAATGAATACATTAGAATGGAGGATAAGCCTCAAATCAACAATGTTAGTTTCTGCTGTAAAAACCTAGGAAAAGAATGGCAAAATCAACCCATAGCAAATAAGGAAGCAATAAAGATAAGAGCTAAAATCAATTAAATTGAAACCAGTAAAACAACAGAGAAAAATCAATGAAAGGAAGAGCTCACTCTTTGAAAAAGATCAATAAAATTGACAAACCTCTAGAAAAATTGGCAAGGAAAAAAGACAGGACACAAATCATCAATATTAAGAATAAACAAAGAGTGTAACTACAGACCTTGCAGATGTCAGGAAGGTAATAATAACTCTCCACACATACATTTGACAACTTGCCTGTATGACCTTTTCCTTGTAAAACATAAACTGCCATAATTGAAATAGATAATTTGAATGGCCTTGCAACTGTTAAATAAATCAACTTTCTAATTTAATCCCCACAAAGAAATCTCCAGAACTAGAAGTCTTCATCAGAGAATTCTACCAAATATTTGAAGAAGAATTAACAATAATTATATGTAATCTCTTCCAGAAAACAGAAGAGAAAGGAACATTTCCTAGTTCATTTTATGAAGCTAGTATTACTCTTGTTCCAAAACCAGGCAAAGCCATCACAAACACACACAAAATGAAACTAGATTGATATCCCTATGACCACAAGTAAAAATATATTTTTCGTCTGTATCAAAATATTAGAAAGTAGAATTAAGCAATATATAAAAAGAATTATATACTTTGACCAAGTAGTATTTATGCCAGGGATACAAGACTTATTCAATATTCACAATTAAATCAATGTAATCAACCTTATCAACAGGCTAAAGAAGAAAATTACTTGATCATATAAATCAGTGTAAAAATATATTTGATAAAGTTCAACACCCATTCATGACAAGGAAAAAAACTATCTGAAAAATAGGCATAGAAGGAATCTTACTCAGTTCGATAAAGAGCATCTACAAAAAATCCTGCAGTTATCCTGTGGATGTGGAAATTAAAAATACGATACCATTAAAAATGATTCAAAAGGTAGTGAATAAAAATTTACAAAATGTGTACAACTTAAATGGTCAAAGCTACAAAATGTTGACAATAATATTTTTTTTTTAATCAAAGAGAGACTTACTGTGTTCATGTATTAGAAGACTCAACATAGTGAAGATGACATTTTTTTCCAAGTTGACCAACAGGTTTAATGCCATACTTATCAAATCTCGGTAAGAATTTCTATAGAGATAGGTAAGATTATTTTCAAATGTTTCTGGAAAAGCAATGAAATTGAAGTAGCTGAACAAGTATAAAGTGGGACAAATGAGTCTATCTGATTTCAAGACTTATTTAGTTAGCTACAGCAATCAAGAATGTGTTATTGGCAGAAGTTTAGACACACGTGTCACTAAAACAAAATACAAGACCCAGAAATAGGTCTTCATAAACACACCCAACTGGTTTTTGATAAAGGCAAAAGAAATTCAATTGAGGAATGATATTCTTTTAGTGTAATGATATTCTTGGAACAATTCAGAATGCAGTTGGACATCCTTAACCTAAATTTCACATTTTATACAGAAATTTACTCAAAATGGATTCTGAACTTCAATGCAAAACATAAAACTATACACTTTTTAGAAAAAAAGAGGATAAAATCTTTGATATTTTGAGTTAGTCAAAGAGTTCTTAGAATTGATACCAGAAGACAATCCATAAAAGAAAGAAAATAGATTTCAATATAAAAAAAATCTTTTTTTCTCTGCAAAACACCGTTCTAAGAGGATGAAAAGACAAACTATATACTTGGAGAAAACTTTTGAAAAGGGCCAGTTCTAGAACATATAAAGAACTCTCAAAACTCAACAAGAATATGTCAAGCAGTCCAATGGGAAAGTGAAACAAGACATGAAGAGACATTTTACTGGAGAGACGATATAGATGTCCAGTAAGCACATTAAAAAATCTTTCAACATCATTATCCATTAGGGAAATGTGGATTAAAACTGCAATATGATATCAGCATGCACCTATCGGATTGGATGAAATAAAAAAATTACTGAACACTAAAACTGGCAAGAAGATGGAGAATTTGGATTACTCACACATTGCATAATGGTATACCCACTTTAGGAAATCATTTTAGTTTCTTTAAAAACAAAACATGCCACTATCATATAACCTAATGATGATCCTCCTAGGCATTTATCCAAAAGATATTAAAATTTATGTTCACCAAAAGCCTGTACATTTGTGTTTACAGCAGCTGTTTTCATAATAGCCAGAAACTTGAAACAACCAGATATGTTTCAGTGGGTGAATATTTACACACTAGCCACACATCGACACCATAAAATTCTACTCAGCAATAAAAAGTAATGAGCTACTTACACATGCAACAACCTGGATGTTTCTCCAGAGAATTATGTTAAATTAAAAAATCCAATCCAAAAAGGTACATAATGTATGATGCAATTTATATTAAAATATTGAAATTTCAAAATTACAGAAATGAAGAACAGATTATTCATTGCTAGGCATTAAGTGGAAGAGGGAGGGAAGTAGTTGTAATTATGAAAGAGTGGCGTGGATGGACCTGGAGAACATTAGGCTAAGTGAAATAAGCCAGTCAGAGAAAAATAGATACCACATGATTTCCCTCATATGTAGAATCTAATGAACAAAATGAACTAACAAGCAAAATAGAGACAGACTCGTAGATATAGAGAATAGGATGACAGCTGTTGGGAGTGTGGAGGGATTGAGCAAAAAGAAAAAAAAGAAAAAACCCATAGGCTTGTGTGATGACTGCTGGGGGGAGATAGGGGTGCAGGGGTGTAGAGTAGGATAAAGGGGGATAAGTGGTGATGGGACGAGACTTGACTTGGGGTGATGAACACACAATACAGTGTACAGATGATGTGTTGTGGAGTTGAGCCCCTGAAACCTGTATAATTTTGTTAACCAGTGTTACTAAAAAATTCAGTGAAAAGGGGAAAAAAGAAAGGGTGGCATGAGGAATCCTTGTATCTCTGGAAATAGTCTTTATCCTGACTGCACTAATATTATGATACTACAAAATCCTGACATTGTACTTTGATTTCATAGCTTGCCCCATTGGGAGGAAAGCAGGTAAAGGGCACACAGGTTCTCTCTGCATTACTTTTTACAACTGCATGTGAATCTACAATTATGTCAGAATAAAATGCTTAACTAAAAAGGAACATTTATCAAGTTAATAAAAAAAATGGTGAGTGCTGTGAAGGGAATGAGCAGATGGAGGACAACTGAAATTAGCTAGATAGGATATTCAGAGAAAGCCTTTCTGAAGAGGTGACATTTAAATTAATCCATGAATAATGAGAAGGAGCCAGCCATATAGACAGGACAGCATAGCAAGCAGATAGATTAAAATGTTTTGAGACCCTGTGTTGTAAAATCTCTTAGACTAGAGAGAGGTGTTATATCCCTCTGGTTTGGGGAAGGGGAATGGAAATACCCAGCTTTGCCACCCCAGAGTGCCCTTCTCAGGCACACCACAGGGATAGTGGTGATACTGCCTGAGCACTCATTCCATTGGAACACAACCCAAGTGTGTCCACGTACCGACATCCATAAGGTCATCTCCATCAAGCTTCAGGGTTGCAAAGTTAACATTGTTCAACCAAACCACATTTATTGAACACTTACAGTAATAATGACTACTGATACCTGTGCAGGGCTTAACTTCTCTTCCAACTTTGTCATGTTGAATCTCAAAACTACCCTGAAGGATAGGAATTATTAACACCTTTAATTTCCTTTTGCATATGAGGACATTGAAATGGAAAAAAGGTTAAGTGATATGTTCAAGTGTGCTCTATACAGCAGACTTGGGACTCAGATCTGGTACATATGATTCTAAAGTCCATCTTTTTTTTCCAATGTGCACTCATGATAGTTCTATATTATTTACTATATTAGTATAGTATTATTATAATAATTCAAATAAAACTGCCCTGGCTGGTGTAGCTCAGTGGATTGAGCGCGGGCCTGTGAACCAAAGGATCGCAGTTCGATTCCCAGTCAGGGCACATGCCTGGGTTGCCAGGCCAGTTCCCTGCAGGGGACATACAAGAGGCAACCGCACATTGATGTTTCTCTCCCTCTCTCCTTCCCTTCCCCTCTAAAAGATAAATAAATAAATAAATAATAAAAATAAATAAATAAAATAAAATTCTGAATGTTCTGAGAATAATTTTAAAAAAAAAGAAAATATTAGGAAGAAATAAAAAACACTTTTTGCTGAAAATTAATATGGTAAGGCAATTGACACTGAAATATAGAAGGAGTAATTTAATAATTTCCAAGAAATATTACAACAATTTTCTGAGCCCCATTTTCTAAAAAAAAAAAAAAATCTTTATTCTCTTATTCACCCAACTTGTTTGTGATGGCAGCTTTATTATATCCTAAATTATCACATGTTTCTATGTCTTCTATTCTATTTATATATTGATGCTGGTGCCACACACTTTTGATTGTTATAATTGTATAGTGTATTTTAATTTTGCATGTAGTTAGTCTTTTCTCATTGGTGGAGGATATAAAAGAATTTTAAAATATTTTTTCTTTAGAACTTTACCGCTCACTAAATGAATACCTTTTCACATTCACTGAAGAAAAAAGTAAGTGGAGATAAATTAAAAAGAAAAGAGTGATTACATTGCAGTCTTCATGACCATGGTCAGAATGTCATTAGATAAACATGTCAAATGTGTGGAATACCACACAATAGGCTCTCCCGTGTCCTCTCAGTTTTCGGTACATGCTAATGAGGCAATAACTATCTGTTGGACAACTGACTGTCCTTTCATAAGGCTTGATTTAACTTTACTCCATGCATTAATTGGTCATTTAGATATGTCACATTAAGTTCCAAGTAGTACTGTCCTGTCTGTTATTGCTTATCAGAGCATCCTGTTCATCTTTTTCTTAACACTCAATACAGCCTGTAATTATTTCCTTTATTTACTTATTATCTCTGTTCCTTACTGGAATGGAAACTCCATAAAGATAAGGGCCATTCTCATCTTATTTTATGCTTTATCTTTTGTTTTTAGAACATGTTTGACATGTGACGGGTGTTCAATAACCATTTGTTGAAAATTTATGTTGAGTGAATTTTATTTTTTTCCATCAGCATTGTGAAAGAGACCTGGGAAAGTGTCATTTTTTTTGAAAAATTCTTACCCAAGGATGTGCTTACTGATTTTTAGGGAGAAAGAATGTGAGAGAGAAACATCAATGTTAGAGAGAAATATTGATTGGTTGCCTCGTATATGTGCCCCAACTGGGGACTGAACCCACTACCTAGATTTGTGCCCTGACTGGGAATCAAACCTGCAACCTTTTGGTGTATGGGATGATGCTCCAAACCAACTGAGCATTCCAGCCAGCGCAAGGGTTGTCACTTTTTAAAACCAAAATAATCTGATCTCAACAGAACTTTACCACATGTGTAGCTCAACTCTGAGAGATTAAGAAAATAATTCATGTTGTATAATGAGCTGTAAATTATATAATCAAAACATCAATTATCATGTACTTCTGGAAAAACATACTGACTTTCGGATTCTGAATGCTGCATATAACTTCTTGTGTCTCATATGCTTCATTATGGTGTATAGGAAATAGGGGTGGCAATTCAAGACCTGTGATGGGCACGTGAAAAACCCTGATTGAAGTTATGTGAGAAACTTTTGATTTGCACAGATTGAGTCATGGTGTTGTAAAGCCCTCAAAGAACTAGTTACCCTCATGACACAGTCTTTCACGGTCACTTTTACTTGGCCAGAAATTTAATTTCAAGCAATCATTGCATAGGTGATGATGTTTCATTGCCTCCTTGAGCTGAACGAATTAAAATGTGAAGTTCTCTTACTTTGTAAGTGGGTAGGAGTTCATTGGACATAGCCCATTAGTCACTTAATTTTTATGCTGTATAAATGGGATGTCGTTTTTACCATTTTGCATGAAGGGACTTTATGGAAAGCCATAAAGAGAGACAGTAAATTCGTCGGCACGTATTTTGTGACCACATCACCCCTTTCTTTGCAGGGATGAGTCGTCGAATCCAATTTCCTGCCCCAGTGCCAGACAGTAACTGTTCACCTTAAAAGCCTTTTCTTTAAGAATCATCCCTTGCTCTGCAAGTTTCTCCATGCTCTTTTTTTCTCCAAAAAAATAAAAAAGCAAAATTGTAGGGCTCAGCAAAAAATGAAAGTACAACCCATGCAGAGTTTAACTTGATTGCGTAAAGCATAAATCTATGTATCACTTCATACCTTAATAAACTACATTTCAGTTTCAGGGTTGGTGAGTCTAAATGGGGCCCAATAGTGAAAGGGTGACATTTTATCATCATGAATTCTCTTTTGTGCTTTCTCTTGCTATTTTGAGTCTGTACAAAGATTTTCTTTTACTTTTATTTTTAGGATATGAAAAAGTCACACTGTGTTCTTTTTTCTCCTCATAATCCTTTATCTGTAACCAAAAATACTGAGAATTAGTAGAAACTTGAAAATAGCTTAGAATGGAGAGGGTGGAATTATTTTAGTTTGTATCCAAAGCTCAATAAACTATTCTGGATATTAAATCTTAAATGATTGGTAATTTTCATTTAGATTTGTTTCATCATTGCGAAGGTTAAAATATTTCTAGTCCATTATGTGAGTCTGAATCAAAGTTGGTGTTTTCTTTGCCATTTCTTAGATCTAAAATTTCATTAGTCATTTTCTTGGTGAAAAATTAATTGATCCTGGAGTGGCAATGACAAATCATTGGAGGTGAAGCCAAATTGATTTTTGCACCACCTCTCACTTGTTTCAATCTTAGTGGAATTAACTCTATTAGGTTCTGAGAATGTTTATGGGTATTATAAAACATTTACATCTTGATGTATTGAGGTACTTGAGTGGTTTTTAGCCATTATTAAGGGAATTATATTAGGATTAGTCTCATTATCAATCTCTGTATCTGGCACCTAGCTAAGAAATGGCTGTTTTATCCTCATTAAAGCCATAAATAGAACTTCATTAACTAGCACATGTCAAGTGCCAAGGCTGGTGGCAAAAACTCACTCCACTTTGTTGAAGACCATGAGTTTCTGAGCATCAGAAGTCAAATAAATAAGCCTTCAACATTTCGTAGAGGGCTTTCTCCATAGGAGAGTGACCCTGCCCCATTGGAGTTTGAAAATACTGTAGGAAATGAAGATTCCATGGAAGTTTTAAACAACTGGGACTAATAAATTCAATCACTTTTATGTACTTGAGAAATTCTCACTAAGTAATGAATCTGACTCCATATTGGCCTTGAAGAAAGAATGCTGAGAGTGGCTGTGTAGGAGATTATTATAGAGAAGTAGTACATAAACAAAATATTGACCATTAACCAGGCTATTTTTTGATCTTGAGTGAGGCTCTGGATGTCTGGGTTCAGTTTTATTTATCTACATTTTCTTTTCCCATCAAGATTAGTTCTAACTGGCTTAGATGAAACCTGGCTGAAAGATTATAAACAAAAGATAATGATAAATGGTAATGTTCCCACTTGGCTGGGATCTAGGGAGAGTGGAAGCAAGATTCATAATAGCTTGGTCTAGGTGAGACTATTTTTTTTTTTAATGATCTGGAAGAGAAAGTAAATTGCATGCTAATGAAATTTGCAGACAGTATTAAATTGGAAGGTGTTACAAACAGGAGTGTGGACTGAGGATGTTCTACAAACCTACCCTAAATAGGCTAGAAATATGAGGAGAAAAAAAGATTAAAATTAGATTAAACTTAGAAAAGACAGGCTAATTCCTTTTTGGGGAGTGATAGAGGGGAATAAAATGAATACTGAAATAGAGGTGGTGGGAAAATTCAAAATAAATACATTGACCAGAGAGGTAAGGTTTTGGTGTGGTGATGTTGCAGACAGACACCTTCCTGTTCCCTAGCCTGAATGAGACCAGCCACAGTCTCCCTGCTTCAGAGACAGAAGCCTACTTCCAGCCTCCTTTCTCACAACTCCTGGGGCTGCCTCTCAGCTCTCTCTCTTCATTTCCCTCTCTCTTCTTTTTCTGTTCTTTTGTATCCATCAGCTCACCCACCTCTAGTCTGTAGTATTTATTTCTGGTACTTTCAGTAGGAGAAAGATGGAGACAGATTGGGGAAAGGTTGCCGATGAAGAAGGAAATAGATTAAGGGAAGGGAAGGTTTGATTTACGAGGGGAAGTTAAAAGCATTGAATTTGCATAGTTGTGTAGCTTGTCCTAGCAGCATCTAAAAGAGGACACAAATGCACAGGTACTTAGGTGATGTAAACAGGAGGGTGGTTGTGACATTATTTGGCCCCATGAGCAGGGGTATCTGTAGAAGTAATTAAGATAGGAAAATCATATAATCAAAATTCATGGCAGGAGAAAATGAGGGTTGAAACACAGTGGTCTGTGTGTCCATCCCAGTCAACAGCTAACCCAGACGCATGAAGGGCTTTGACTGCACTGAACCTGTAGTGGCTCCCGAACTGGGAACCCTAGGAATAAGCCCACATGCCTAAGCCTTTATGTGTAAAGTAGGTGGATGTTTCTTTTTGCTTTGATTATTTTTGACAAATGTGGCTGTCAAGGAGGGCTCTCAGTCTAACATCTGTAAGCAGATCTGCATATTGATAACCCGTTGACATACCATAAGACAAGAAGGCACTGGGCTAACATCTATTGAGCATAGGGAGGGAGATGTAATGAGATATAAATTGTATTCATATTGAGCAGCTAACCTTCAGAGGTGCTGACTCTATGCCAGATGCCGGGGCAGGCATGTTACACATATTATCCAACTGAATTATTACCATAACTTTATGAAATGGGCACTGTTATGATCCCATTTTATAGATGAGGAAAGTAAATCTCAGAGAGGTTATTAGGCCAGTGTCACTCAGCATGGGAGTGGTAGAACTAGGACATTGTAAAATGACTCCAGAGCCCATGCTTTTAAATAATATGTTATGTTGGCTCTAGTCAGGTAGCTCTTTTGGTTACAGTGTCATCCTGATACACCAAGATTGCATGTTTAATCCCCGGTCAGGGCACATACAAAAATCAACCAACGAATGCATCAATAAGTGGAACAACGAATCTCTCTCTCTCTCTCTCTCTCTCTCTCTCTCTCTCTCTCTCTCTCCCCCCCCCCGTGTGTGTGTGTGTGTGTGTCACCCCTCCCCCTTCCTTTCTCTCTTTAAAAAATTAATATAAATAAATAAATAAAGTCATGTTGTTAAACAGGTGACTGATTGAGAGAATCACCATGAATGTGTTGGGGAGAAACAGCTTCACCAATGGTGTCCTTGAAGGGCTTTGCTTTAGAACGTGTAGCATAGAAGAGAGGGTAGTATTCACAGTTAAAGAAGTAGGCAGGAAGTGGGGCCCTTGTACCGTTTATTATGTCAACATCAAGTAAGGAATAGCAGCTGTGGTGTTAATAGGAATAACAATATTTCAATCAGTAGCAGTTGAATTCCTTGAGTGTTCACTGTGTACCAATAAAAATGTTGATGCTTTATATGTATTTCTCACTGAGTCCTCACAGACAGCATTGGAGTAGCATGAAAATGAGAGTGATTAAATAACTTGCCCAAGATCTCACTGCTGCTCTATGAATTGATCCATGTTTGAACTCAGGTATTTTGACAGCCCTCTTCCCTGTCTTGAATGGAGAGACAGTGGAAGGAAATTAGGCCATCCTGGGCACACAGGGACAGAAATAGTTAAGCATTTATTATCAGACAAAACAAACACATATTGTTTATGCAGTAGTACATTATTACCTGCTTCTGAGTAGAGAAACAATATTATCTACATATGCCAAGAAGTAAAAGTCCTGAATTTAAGGTGTCACGTCTAAGTTTTAATTTTAGAAGAAGCTATCTTCATCTGAATTCACAAGTATTGACTAGTTCTTGGGAAAAGTCCCAGACTGTGCATAGAGCAGCATGTCTGATCCCAGAGACAGATGGACATAGTATAATCTAAAACTGAAAAACCTAGGGGAAAGTTTTACAAGGTAATTTCTGACTCCTTTTCTGAACAGTGAATTTGACGTCCGGCTGTGACTTCAGGGCCTTCTCCATTCCTTTCACTCTGTGCCTTCTCTTAAGGGATATTTAAGCATTCTCTCAGCTTCTTACAAACTGAAAGTCTTCAGAACCATGGAGTGTGAACTTTGCATAATAACAAGACCTTACTGAGCATGTTCTATGTGCCAAATACTCCTTTAGCATTTTGCATACATTGTCTAATTTATTCCATCTTAACAACCTTAGTGTTAGGTAGGTACAAGTACCTTCCATTCACAGTTTAAAGAATCCACACTGCAAGAGCCTGAGAAATGTGTGCACATTGTCACACTGTTGCGGTGACTAAGCCAGGATTTGATCCAACACCTAGCTGACACTAAAATCCTCACTCCTAACAACTATCTTACACTGCAGAGAATATACTAAGTTTTCTGTTAATTCCATTTTATCCCATTCTTCTCAAGCACACTCTGCAATTGAAGTGAAAACATCAACAATCAGAGGTCCATTTTTTGGGTTTGGTTGCACTGTCTGAACATCAAATAGCACACATAGGTATCCAGCATCAAGAGCAGGAAGAAAATGAACATTCCTCTAAAAGTTGGTTAATTTTAATACCAGGAAGGATGACTAACTGCCTAAGTATTGTACCATTTATTCCAAGTGTCTCTACATGTTATTAGTCTAGGAGTGACAGAGATTTACAGTGACACATTGCAGAAGGATCTACAATGAACACATGTATGCATGCATGCACACACACTTCTTTCTTTCTTCACCAAAAAATCCTCTAACTAGAAATTTCATATCTCTGGTAAGTCCACTGTGGTTTGACAGTGAGTGGCAGAGTTGTGACCAAATTACCTACAATGGCATTTTAAATTTGTTGTCTACTCCTGGTTTGTCTAATGTGAATCCAACTTTGCTCTTGAAACTGTTCTTATTTGGAGGGACAGAGAAAGTGAAGGTTTTCCTAGTACATGACTACAATACAGAAAGGCAAATCTTTGTGTTGGTCCTAGTAGAGCATGGGTGGTACTGGAATGGGTGGAGGGAAAGACCTTTATGTGTGCTTGTTTTGAATGTTATTCTCTGAAGAGCATTGGCCATTAATTAGACTCACATAACATCTAGGCCATTGGTGCTCAAATGGCGGATGGTAATCATTTTACCTCATTATTCATATTATCTACTTAGCAGCTAGAAAACATAATTCCTCTCGCAATTTTCTTTCTTTTCATTCTTTGGCTTTGCTAATGGCACTGAAAATAATTAGTTCACCCAATCTCTCTCTCTCTCTCTCTCTCTCTCTCTCTCTCTCTCTTTCCTGAAAAGAGGTTTTTATTGTCTTTGCTCCACAGTTGGTGTTTCACATTATCTCTCAGTCCCTGGGCTCCTGGGTGGGACTGGTCCCAGGGAGTGCCTCCTGGTCAGGGTTTCTGTGCAGTGCTTGTTGAGGGAGAGGAGACAAGAGTGGAAGGGGGGTTGGCTTTTCCTCAGCCACTCAGAACTCCATCGTGATGTCTAGGCCTCAGCTTCCTCCCTGGGCCCCTGGGAGGGTGGTAGAGAAATGCAGTCTCTCGTGATGCCTAAAATATCTGGAAACTGTGGCCTGGCCCTCTCCCAGGGGGCTTCCTTCCCTGTATCCACCTCCGCCATTCCCACCCCCAAAATTATTTTTGTTTTTTATAAAACTGCCTGAAACTTCTGTGGGTACAGAAACCACAAACTTATCAGAGAAAAGGGAAGAGGGGCAGAAGCAACTAGAAGCCATTTGAGCCAGTTTTCCTCCCTGCACAGATCTCTTCTTTCCCTACAGCTTGGCCCAAAGCCTGTTAGAAATTTGTTACCTGGTTGTGCTCTGGAAGGGACCCCCAACCCACATACATCTGGATCTGACTTTCACAGACCCTCACTTGAAAGCATGTGAACATGTAGAAAAACAAGATGAAAATACAGAAAAACCCCAAATTCCAGATGAAGTGATAATGTGGGGAAACACCACAAGGGGAGCTTCCGTAGCCTTCCTCCTCTTGGTAATTTTGGGGGCACTTCAGGGTCCTCCCCGGGTTTGGGCAGTCATTGGCTGACCCTGAAGCCCTGTTGGCCACTAGGACTTGTGGGCAGCACTTGGGGCCCTATATGTGTCAGCTCAGGCCAAAGACGATGCCCTGCATGTAGCTCATCTGGGGAGAGATAGAGTTGTCACGCTTGTTGGCCCCCAGCTTTGTGTCATAGGTATGCTGCTGGGTCCTTGGAGCAATTGTGCCCACCAGGTTGACGTACTTGTTGGTGCCAATTTTCAGGCTGATGGTTGAGTGGTTCATGAGTGGCAGGATATGGCTGTTGGGGTCATACAGATGCCTGCTCGTGCCATATGCCATGGTGCCTGATTGGCTGTCACACTTACTGGTGCCCATCTGGAGCCCAGTGGTGCACTGGCCCACCTTCCTCATAGTACCATTGAAGTTGTGCCCCTGCTTCTCTGAGTACTTGATGCCCATGTCCATGCCATTCTGCCGCCCCTTTGTCTTGGCCCTCTCTGCCAGAGCCAGCAGAGACACCTGCACCCACGTCATGTTTCCACTCTCAAACAGGTCACTGGCCTGGAACAGGTCCACAGAATTCATACCGTAGTTCCACCATGACTTTGATGAAGTTGGTAAGATTTTCTAGCTGGTGCCAGTTTTTCGTGGAGCTGTTGATCTTGGGGACTGAGTCTGGCTGCAGCTTATTCATGAGTGTACACAAGATAACTCTATCCTTCAGACCCTTCTGGAAGTTGGGACTGATAGCCTGTGAGTCACTTGACCCAGCTGCAGAGTCTTGCCTCTATCTGAGGTCATATTTGGACAGGAGCCAGTTCTTGACCTTGGCCTAAAGCCCATATGAGGCCCCTTGTTGAACTGCGTGGAGCTCATGCCAGCAAGTGCGACGGCAGGACAGACCCCGCCGAACTCTCGGCCTCTGCCATCAGCACAGCTCTGGGTATAGTTCAGAAATCAACTTTCAACAGTTCTCACCCGTCCCTAAATTAAACAACACTGATGTTTGCTGGTAAGCTGTTTGCTGGAAGTCACCGGGCTAATAAGGCCCTCACGTATACTGTCCTACCTAAATGAAACGTTACATTGAAGATGCTGACTTGAGGAACTACAAGCAGGTGTGCTACAGAGTTAAGGGAAATGTTCCCATTTATTTAATGCTGTTTCCCCCTGTATGCCTGAGGAAGAAACCACAATAACAATGTTTTACAGCTTTTAATATGGTGTTAGTGTTTTCCTTGAGTCAGGACAAGTCCAGCATGACTTCAAAAGGTGGGGAGGTCATCTTGTAAACTCAACAACTGTTCAGTCATGGAGAAGAATGCCCCTGACCTCAGTAGGTCTGGTGGGAATGAAAATTATTTCCCCCAATCAGTCACTGGTATTCAGTGAAGTTGTATTGATGATGAGTGTTTTAGAGGCACCACACCCCTTTCACATTATGTATGTGTACATGGTGAACACATTGTTCTTCTTATTAAAGGTTTATTAACTGCAGTGTGTGAAATGGGGAAAAAACAAATGCATTTCCAAATGGCTAGCATGTTTGTTACTCCCTTGGCTGACACATGAAACCCCAGGGCATAGGGGAAATTTACAGAAACAAGGGTGTAAAAGAAACATTCAGAATTAGGTAGGCTCACACTGAGAAAGGCAAGGAAACCTCAGAAATTTTGATTTTACCATTGTAGTTTCATTTCAGTGCTACTATAGGGAATCAAAGAAAAAGAAAACTAGAAATAATGGCTAAAAATATTGAGGAAGCTGTCACAATGATACAGAAGTGGGGAATTCAAACTTGGAATTCCAGATATAAAATATATTAAGCAGAAAATAAATTCTGCAGAAGCTACCATGACAAAAGCATTATATTAGAAATGGGGAAAAAACCATAGAATGGAAAGTTTAAAGCTATTTCTGGAAGTATGAATTTGAGGTGCATGCGAGTTGAGTAAAAGGGATAGGAACCACTCATTTTGGAGGAGATAAGTACAGCCTTCATACTTACAGTATATTTCCCAATCCACAGGAGCCAAGAGCCTTGAAATCCCACATTGCAATATATGAATAAAGGTTTTCATCCCCCAAACACCTCTTCGGTATTGCTGAGGGCTGATTGTATGCACAAGGAAAGATGTGTCATTGTTCTTTGTCTCACACATTTTAAAATGCATAATAGCTCTATTTTTCCTTCTGGTGAGAGGTTTGCGTTTAGGGGTGTAAGTGACCATCACCTTGGCAGGTATCCTCCCCCTGCTTGTCCAGTCTCCAGTACTAGCCCATCAATCTTTGTATTTCTGCAGTCTCCATGGTCAGGAAAGGAGAACAGAATCTATTAGAGACATCAGAGGAGACTTGGATTCTAGGTAGATTCCACTCCTTCACTCTCCTCTTTGTGAAAGCTCTAGTAGCATTGGAGGCATTGGGTTTTACCAAGCTCCACCTCATTTACATTGATGGCCCATTAACACAACATGTAACCCAAGTAGGAATGCAACAATAAATCACCAGTCACATAATTAAATAAATTGAGGCTTCTTGTCTGAAAGTGGGATAACACACAGTTAGCCAAGCATTATTTATTTCAGACCAAACTAATATTGTGAGAGTAAACATTAAGGCAGGTGGATGTACTGCATCAAAATATTAATTATACACTGTCTTGGACCTGATAATAAATGTTCACATATGGCCTTCTCTCTGGGGGAAATGCCAAAATATGTTACAAAGCAACACTCTGAATAATTCAAGAGAGCCTGAGTCTCAGCAGGAGGGCTCAGCTGACGTTGCAGTTATGGTGTCCATTTTCAACTTCTGCCACTGTTTTCCTTTCCTCTCTGATGGACTCTGAGGGGCAAAGTCTCCTCGTGTCTTAAAGTGTATCATTAAAGACACATCCCCAGTGTCAATAGGTTGGGAAAGTTCGTAAGTCTTGACTTAGATGTGTGAGAACTTTTGAAAGGACTGACTTTGGTGTGAATCCTGGTTGCCTCCCTTTCTCCTTAATAAATGGAAGATGCTATCACCTGTCTTTCGTGGTTGTAGTAGGGATTCAACGTAATATATTGACTACACTTAGAGCATGGTGTTCTCAGAGCTGGCATTTCTAACTATGAATAAAGTAAACGTATGTTTTTGAGTTCTGGGAGATAGCAATCAAATCCTTAGGAAGCCCTGCATGGACTCTGAACGGATTTCTTTGGTGTTAGGTGATTTCTATTAGAGTTTCTCTCATTTGCCCACTGGGATAGAGAATAATCTGGAATCATCTGAGGCTACTCCAAAGGAGGAAAGGCAACTCCCCAGATACTGCATAGGCTCACCTGAGTGGCAGAGTCTTCATCTGGGGGCATATGCCTTGGTGGCAGATATCTCCCAATGCATCCCATCCAATAGGATTTGATAAAGCAAGGCTGGACTTGGGAGGACTTGATCACCCTAAATGATATTGTTTATTTCCTGGTTCCTTCTCTACTGCCTGTACTAGTGTTCAAAGCCTGTGAGAGCAAGGATTATATCTTTTCCACTCATGGCAATATTTGTTCTGAAGCTAGGATGGTGTCTGGCACAGACCTGACTGGCAAGATGTATTTGAATGAATGAATCAACAATGAAATATTGGCAAGTTAAGTCAAATGACCTCAAATTCAGATGCCTACAGAAATCAGAAAATTTTTAGTTGGGCTGAGTATAAAATGACAAAGATTTAGCCTCTAAGAGTGAACTCAGTGAATTTACCATTCTGCAGTGGAAATGGAGGGCTGAGAGGATAAAGCGGCTACTCCAGATTTAAAAAGGCCAATGGGTGCCACCAAAAACAGTCATGGTGTTGCTCCCCTTCTCTTTCTTGTCCATCTGTTCAGCCTTGAAATTATGCTTGTGTTTTCAGTAGAAATCAAACATGTTAACATTCATATATTGTAATTGGTGTATGCCAATATGGTGTTTATTAAATTATCCAATGGATGTATTTTGAGTGCCTACTGTGTGTCAGACATGGAGCTAGGTGTATGGCTACTATACCAGATACTACAGCATTCGCAGTGGGTCTTATCCAGCATCGTTTACACCATTGCTAGCACAGTGCAATACCCAGCATACAGCTGGCCTTTAATAAACATTTGCTTAATGACTAAATGTTTAATAGGAAGAAGGAAGTACAAGGCTTGCTGATTGCTAGTTGATAGTATATATGTATATACACATATCTGCACAGGCACATATCTTATAAAATGCATACTAAATTTTTTTTTCACTTCTCACCATCTAAATGTCTAAGCTTAAGAATATTTACTTAAATGTAAAAAGAAACTCTAAAATAATCAACTCACTGTTTCTGAGCTACAGATATCTTTAGGAAATCTGGTAAAACTTAATATCTTAATATGAGCTTTCCAATTTAGGTTACATGTGTTGAGGTGTAGGATCAAGGGTGGGCAGTGGGGATGGCTGGGGTGGAGGGGAGTGGTGGAGGGACATGGAGACAACTGCACTTAAACAACAATAAAAATAGTTAAAGAATTAAGATTCAACTTCTTGCTTAAAAGAGGGGCATGCTAAATATTAGTTCATTTTGCACACTCTAAACTTTTGCATCTGCACAAGCATCTCTAACGCATCTGACGCAACACTAAAGTGACTCATATTCCACTTTGTGACTTGATGTAATTCTTAACTGTGTGGAGACCCAGATGAGATGTGAATACTCTGATTTGGTGAACAAATGAGAAAATTATACTCCTTAAAATATCTCCAAGTTGTTATAATTCATGAAGAAAATATTTGTGGTCAACAATGCTTATTAGAATGATATAAAAATGTGTTTATAGCAGTATTTCTTAAGCTGCACTATGCTAGGAGATCATGTTTAAATGCAGATTCTGGTTCAGCATATCTAGGTTGGATCCTGAGATTCTGAATTTCTACTGAACTCCCAGTGATAGGATGTCGCCAACCCATTGACATGCTGAGTAGCAAGGGTTTTGAGCATGTAACGAACTTACTACTGTCCATATATTATTCCATTCCCACTCATAGGAAAATCCATTAGTAGGAATTGTTACAGTTTTTTATTATTTCTATTTCATAGACTGGAAAAATTAAAAACCAGTGCAGTAAGAGAACTGATTTGAAGTTGCACTCCTAGGAAAAAGAAAAGCTGGGATTTGAACCTAGGAACTTCGACTTCAAGCTCATGCTGCTAAGCACTCTGTCCACTGCCTGTTCTCCCCACTTCAATAGCTGAAGCAAACTCTTAGGTCCATAATCAGATCCTGGCAGAAATTCCCTATATGCCTGTGTGCTATGGTAAATTTTAGAACATACTTTTGGTAGTCTCTCTTGGAATGGCTGAATTGTAGTCCTGGAGCTTTAAGGTCTATTGGAACCATCGGTAATTCTTGGACAATTGTTTTCAAGTTAATTCTTCTCATTAGTACTCTGTCACCCCCAGGAGGATACAGAAGCAATCTCTTTAGCTTCTTGCAGCATGAGCAAGGTAAGTAATCATTATGTAGGTCCGGACTTTGAACAGAATTAGCTTTTATCGTTTTTACCAACTATGCCCTTTATTTGTGCACATGTTATTTTTAGAATAATAAAGAAATGTACTGATCTGTTTAGTAATGAGAATGATCTTTCCTTCAGATTACACTGTTGAGCAATTTCTGAACAATAGAATTTTTCTTTGCAGATATCACAGAGATATCATTTCATTGATTTGTTGGAAAGGGTAGATATAGATTGATGGAGTAGGTAGGTCTTCTACCTCTGATTGGTGCTGCAAAGAATAAAATCCCACCAGTGTACCTTTTGTATAATCAATAGGAAGTGAGGAAGTCACTCATTTTAACTTGGATGCTAGCTGGCACCATCCTAATCAGCTCTCATTTTAATCACAGCAGTGGGAGGAAGAAAGACATTCGTGAGCCTGCTAATGCCTATGTTACAGAACCATAGCTTTTCATTGGCAATTGCTAAAATGCTACTCTTTTATACCATTTTCATTGAACAGCTTTCCATCTTCTAGCATGTCCAGCATTGTCCAGCATCTGCCTCATCCACAAGCAATGCTAATTTTGACTCAAAACATAGAATGCTCTAGTACAAGAACATGCAATGAATAAGAATTTTAAAATGAAAAGTTAGGGATAGTTGCATCCTGAGGAAAAATGCCTTCCCAGACAATGTGAAGGAACAAAATAATGCACATGTCTTCTGAATGTAGTACGGATTTGAGGCTATTGGTAAAGAGAGAAAATTGAAGGAGTACTATGAAGCATCAGTCCACAATAAGAGAATAATAATTTTATGAAGCTGCGTAGAAAGAGAAGAGAGAGCAGGGAGATCTGAATACCTTTGATAGTTGAGAACGAAATGGAAATTTAACAGCTTAAGAGGGGAATGGACAGAAGAGAAAACAACATCATGCGAGATAACCAATGCTTTTAAGCAAAATGAGGGGAAGAGGTTTAGAAATGTAAAAAACTGTGACCACAGCATTTTTCATGGGGGAAATGTGGCTTGGATTCTTGCATTTAGAAACTACCTTTTCACAAATCTTGCCACCTTACTTGAAAGTAATAATTAGTCACATGTGTAATAAGGACCAGCATGGGTTGTATAATAAGTAGCAGTAATTTAAATATAAGTAATATGAGGACTGAAAAAAGAAAAGGAAAGGACCACATAGCAGTTTTCTTGTTGCGGCTAAAGTGAATTTAACACATATGGACAAAGGATTTACTACTTATTAGGTGTTCAGTTAGTATTAAAGTGTTGATTGTGATGAGACGGTAGTTTTTGTTATTGTGTAAAATGCGCTACTGTATAGCCTTGGCTGGTGTGGCTCAGTGGATTAAGCACTAGCCTGTGAACCAAAGGGTTGCGGGTTTGATTCCCAATCAGGGCACGTGCCTGGGTTGTGGGCCAGATCCCTGGTAGGGGCGTATGAGAGGCAACCACATATTGATGTTTCTCTCTCTCTCTTCCTCCATTCCCCTCTCTAAAAATAAAGAAAATATTTAAAAAATAAAATGTGCAACTGTAAATGAAAAACATTATACTTTCCACTCTAGAATACATGGGAAAATATTCTTCTAGATGAGGGTCATGAATTTGCTTGCCAGGATAAGATCACATAGGAAGTAGTTGAAATCATAGGGATCACAGGGATATGATTTTTTTCTCCTTTCTCCCTCCCTAACTTTCTCTTTTCCTTTTGTAGGATTGCTTAAAGACTATAGACTTCATATTGTGTATACTTGTGTGTTCATTCAGACATATACAGTTTAAGATAAAAATGTCTTTTTCTTTATGACCATCATTAGTGAGTCCTGGTGTACCTATGGACTTTGGCATTAAACTAACTAAGGTGCAGTTAATAAAGAAATGGTATTTGTTTCTGATAAAGTCTCATGTAGAAGAACAGTGAAGTGGACATACAGCCAATGGTTTCTCATTGGAGGAAATACTTCCACTGGGTTTTTGTTGTTTGTTTGTTTTTAAGGAAAATCTAATTGCATGTGAATTTTTCTTTGGTGTAAGGTAGCTCTGAGAACTTCCCAGAAAAGAAAATTGCTAAATAATTCAATGTCAAACAGAGACCTTCAAACATTAAAACCAGACTATTAATAGCCATGTTTCAAGAGTTTTGGTCAGGACAGTGTCATAGGTAAATGCAATACTTGAACCCTCTCACAACCACATCAGAATTACAACTAATCCACAGGACAATTATCATTTAGAACCACCTGAAATGTAGCTGAATTAAAGTCTTACAACTAAGGATATAAAGAAAAAGCCACATTGAGATTGGTAGGAGGGGTAGAGACTTGGAACAGGTTGGTCCCATACCCATGTGTAGCGGGCAAAAATCAAGAGAGATATATCAGCTGCAGACATCTGTCCTGAGGAGTGAGGGCTCCCAATCCATACAAGACACCCCCAGGGTCTGGTGCCAGGAAGAAAAGTCCCCGTAACTTCTGTTGTAAAAACCAAGGAGGGGAGGGTACGGGCAGGATTGTGGCTGAGTGAGATAGAGGGCTGCCAAAGTCTCAGACTTTCCCCTTAAAGGGCTCATGCATGGACTTAGACTCACTGGCTCTAAGCTCCAGCACTGGAGCAGCACCTCAAAAGCAATCAGGGACATATGGGCGTGAATGGAACTGTCTGGCACCAGGCAAGAGCTGGAGGGGCAGCTTTCTCCCAGACAGAAATCCTAGTAGAGGCCATTGTTCCTTTTCTGAACCATCCCCCTAAAGAGCCTGGAGGAGGGAACCATATTTAAGTCTTCACCAACCTAGTTAACATTGTTCTCCCTGCCCTGGTGATTCCCTGAGACCTTACTCTACCAAAAATGTAGGCCCACCCAAACTCTTTCTAAACTATTTTGCATACAAAATGAATGTCTTGGGTCGTCCTTCAGATTTTCCTAAAATCTCTCAACTAAGCAGCAACTGGCCTCGGCTTACTTATACCTCTTGCTAAGTTGCCCCAGGTTAGCAGTAGCAGCAGGCAGCCTCCATCTACAACTTGGCTTTTCCAGGGTGCCTCCAAGCCCAGCACAAGTAGCAGCCATCTGTAGATTGCTCTGTTGCTCATGCTGGATGGCCTACGATAGCACAGATAGCAGATAGCAGGGCACAGATAGCAGCTGACCTTGGCCTGCACTTTCCATAGGCTCCAGAGTCAGAGCTCCTGGTGGACAACTTCAGATCATGTCAAAACACCACCCAACCAACCACCTGCACAAACAACATACTGAAGATGCAGACTCAGGGGGTCCAGAGTCCCAGTGAAGTAAAGTCCTATTCTGTGTATTCAGCTCCTGCACAACTGATCCTCCATGGTGGTCACAGCCAGTGGGCTCATAGCCAGTAAGGTGCTAACAGCAATCAAAGCTCAATTACAACAAGAGGGTGCACACAGCCCACATAGGGGGCACACCTGGAGTGCCCAGCTTAGGTGACTAAGGAGGCTATACCACTGGACCCTACATGACACCTACTACATAAGACCACTGTACCAAGGAGACATAGTAGCTCTACCTAATACATAGAAACAAATACAGGTAGGCAGCCAAAATGAGAGCAAAAGGAAACATTTCTCAAATGAAAGAACAGAACAAAACTCCAGCAAAAGAACTAAACAAAATGGAGACAAGAATTCTACCAGATGCAGAGTTCAAAACCCTGGTTATAAAAATGGCTCAGTGAGCTTAGGAGGAAAGTAGATGAAAGTGAAAACTTCAACAAAAAGATAAGAAACAAAAATGAAGATAGAATATATGAAAAAGAACCAGTCAGAAATGAAGAATAAATTAACTAAAATGAAAAATACATTACAAGGAAGCAATAGTAGAGTAGATGAAGCAGATGATCAAATCAGCAGTTTGGAAAACAAAGAAGCAGAAACCACCCAGTCAGAACAGAAAAAAAGAGAAAAGCATCCAAAAAATGAGGATGGTATAAGGAGCCTCTTGGACAATTTTAAGCATACCAACATTCACATGATAGAAGAACCTAAAGGAAAAGAGAGAGAGCAAGATATTGAAAACCTATGTAAAAAAACAATGATGGGACATTTCCCTAACCTGGTGAAGGAAATAGACATACAAGTCCAGGAAGTTCAAACAGTCCCAAACAAGATGAACCCAAAGAGGCTCACAACAAGACACCCCACAATTAAAATGCCAAAGGTTAAAGAAAAAGAGAAATCTTAAAAGTAGCAAGAGAAAATCAGTTAGCCCTGACTGATGTGCCTCAGTTGTTTGGACATCATTCCACAAAGTGAAAGGCTGCTGGTTCAATTCCTGGTCAGGGCACATGCCTGGATTGAAGGTTCAGTCCCTAATCGAGGAGTGTGTGAGAGGCAACTGATCAATATTCCTCTCTCATGTCAATGTTTCTATCCTGCTCTTTCTCCCTCCCTTCTCCTTTCTCTAAAAGTAGATAAATAAAAACTTTAAAAAAGAGAGAAAAACAGGTATCTGTAAGAGAGCTCGCATAAGACTATCAACTGATTTCTCAACAGTCTTTGCAGGCCACAAGGGATTGGCAAGAAACATTTAAAGTGATGAAAAACAAGAACTTAAAATCAAGATTACTCTACCCAGCAAAGTTATCACTTAGAATCAGAGGAAAGGTAAAGAGCTTCCTAGACAAGAAAAAGCTGAAGGTGTTCATTATCACCAAAAACCAGTATTATATGAAATATTAAAGGGTCTTCTATAAGAAGTAGAAGAAAAGTTAAAAATATGAATAATAAAATGACATTAAATACATATCTATCAACAGCTACTTTATTTTTTAACTATTTAAAACAATTTTATTTATTTATTTTTAGACAAAGGGGAAGGGAGGGAGGAAGAGAGTGAAAGAAACATCAATGTGTGGTTGTCTCTCACGTGGCCCCCACTGGGGACCTGGCCCACAACCCAGGCATGTGCCCTGACTGGCAATCGAACCAGCAACCCTTTGGTTTACAGGCCAAGCTCAGTCCACTGAGCCACACCAGCCAGGGCCTAAATAGTTACTTTAAATGCAAATAGATTGAATGCTCTAGTCAAAAGTCATGTGGAAGCTGACTGGATAACAAATCATAACTCTTAAGCTGTCTTCAAGAGACCTATTCCAGATCAAAGCACAAACACATACTGAAAGTTATATAGGGGTGGAAAAATATTTCATGAAAATGGAAACAAAGAAACAAACAAATGAAATTTGGGATAGCAATACTTATACCAGACAAAATAGACTTTTAAAACAATAGCTATATCACCGGAGACAGAGAAGGACCCAGCCATTCCTCTTTTGGACATTTGTCTGAAGAAACCCAAAACACTAAGTCAAAAAGACACATACATTTATATGTTCATTGCAGCATTATTCAAAATAGCCAAGATATAGAAGCAACATGTAATAATCAATAGATGAATGGAAAAAGAAATGATTCATACACATGCACAATGGAATATGACTCAGCCATATAAATGAATGATATTTTGCTATCTGCAACAACATGGATGGACCTAAAAGGTATTGTGCTGAGTAAAATAAGTCAGACAGAGGAAGACAAATGTCATATGACTTCACTTATACGTGGCATAAAAAAAAACAAAATAAATGAACAAGCAAAACAGACCTATAGGTACAGAAAATGTTTGATGGTTGCCATATGGGAGAGAGTTTGGGAGATGGGTTAAAAAGGTGAAGGGTTTAAGAAGTACAAATTAGTAGTTATAAAATAACCATGGGGATGTAAGGCCTCTACAGCATAGGGAATATAGTTAATAATATTGTGGTAACTATGTATGGTGTCAGATGAGTACTACATTTATTGAAAATATTACTCAGTAAGTTACATAATGTCTAATCACTACTGCACACCTGAAATTAATATAATATTCTATGTCAACTGTAATTAAAAAATAAAAAAGATATTTAAAATAAAAATATCCATGTTTCCATTGCCCTTACGTTGTGCTTTATCTTGTCGAGTTTTAGATAATATCTAAAGAAAACCACAAAATGGTTGGGAGAGGGGATATCACATAGTCAATCTGTTATTCAGTCCAGGAAATCCTATAGTCAGACTGAATTTTGCCCCTTCCATAACAACGGTTTTATTTGTACATTGTCAAAAAGTCACTGAACTGTCTATGTTTCGTGACTTTGAACATCTCTGCTACCAGTTTTGTGGTGCTCCAGATTTGGATATGAAAAAAATGGCCTGAAGTAAAGAGTTAACTAAAATTCAGCCTGAGAGTTGCATCCCTGAACACCCCTGTTCTCTACTACTTACAAAACATAGTTCAAAAAACTCTAGACTGACACTGAAAGGCCTATTTGATCTGGCTTCTGCCATTTTCATGCTGTTCTTTGCTACCACAGTGACATACAGAAGCATATTATAGCATCGTTGACTCTGGGTACCTTCAATTCCTTTCCTTCTTGACTTTATTTTTGCTGTTTTGCTCACCTGGGGTGGTACACCTGCCTCTTCAAGTCCAAATCATACTCACACTTCATAGCCTAATCCAGGTAATATTTGCTACTATCTATATACATTCTATGTGCTTTACATATGCAGAAATTTTCATTTTTCATAATACCCTATGTAGCAGGCAATATTCATAGTATCATTTTACAGATGGGGAAAGGGAGACCCAGAGAGATTAAATAATTTGTACGAAATCACATAGGTAAGAAGTACTGGATCTAGGAATTAAACCTAGACACTCTGGCTTCAGAGTCTGCATTCTTAGTTACTACATCAGACTGCCCGTCATAACTTACTGGGTTAGCCAAAAGGTTCATTCATTTTATTTCCATAAGATGGCTCTGGTAGCACTTAGTTGTCTTTAATTTCATTAGAAACAATATTGTTAGATTGTATTGTGACAGCTGTCATAACAGCATGCATTTAAAAAAAAACTTATCAAAACTAGTGAACTTTTTAGCCACTTTAATATTGAAGATGGAAGGAAATAAACATTTTCAGCATATTATGCTTTATTATCTCAAGAAAGGTAAAAATGCAAGTGAAATGCAAAAAAAGAAAAAGATTTGTGCAGCGTGGAGAAGGTACTGTGACTGATGGAATGTGTCAAAAGTGGTTTGTGAAGTTTTGTGCCGGAGATTGCTTACTAGATGCTGCTCCATGGTCAGATAGATCAGTTGAAGTTGATAACAATCAAATTGAGATGTTAATTGAGAACAATCAATGTTATATCACATGGAAGATAGCCAACATCTCAAAATATCTAAATCAAATGTTGAAAATTGCACCAGCTTGGTTATGTTAATCATTTTGATGTTTGGGTTCCATATAAGTTAAGTGAAAAAAACCTCCTTGACTATATTTCCACGTGAAATTCTCTACTTCAATGTAACAAAAATATTTCATTTTTAAAACAAAGTGTGACAAGCAATGAAAAGTGGATACTTTGCAATAATGTGGGATGGAAGAGATTGTGGGGCAAGTGAGGAGAACAACTACCAGCCACACCAAAGGCCAGTCTTCATCCAAAGAAGATGATATTGTGGATATGGTGGGATTGGAAGAGAGTCCTCTATTATTAGCTCCTTTTGGAAAACCAAAAAATTAATTCCAACAAGTGCCGATCCTAATTAGACCAACTAGAAGCAGCACTAGACAAAAAGCATCGGGAATTACTGAACAGAAAACACATAATCTTCCATCAGGATAACATAAGTCTCCATGTTTCTTTGATGACCAGGCAAAAACTGTTACAGCTTGGCTGGGAAGTTCTGATTCACCTACCACATTCACCAGGCATTACACCTTCAGATTCACATTTATTTCAGTCTTTACAAAATTCTCTTAATGGGAAAAATTTCAATTCCCTGGAAGACTCAAAAGATACCTGGAACGGTTCTTTGCTCAAAAAGATAAAAAGTTTTGAGATGATGAAATTATGAAGTTGCCTAAAAGATAGAAGAAGGTAATGGAACAAAATAGTGAGTGTGTTGTTCAATAAAGTTATTGGTTAAAATGAAAAATATCTTTTATTTTTACTTTAAAAAGGAATTAATTGGCCTGGCTGGTGCGGCTCAGTGAATTGAGTGCTGGCCTTTGAACGGAAAGGTCACCGGTTCAATTCCCAGTCAGGGCACGTACCTGGATTGCAGGCCAGGTCCTCAGTTGTGGGCGGTGAGAGGCACCCAATTGATGTTTCTCTCACACATCAATGTTTCTCTCCCTTTCTCTGAAAAAAAAAATAAATAAAATGGTTTTTTTTAAAGGAGCAAACTTTTTGGCCAACCCAAATCATCTTCTATCAAACTATTCATGATTCTCCTCAGCACGATTTAAGCTTTCCCTCTTTAAACATTCTTATCACTCTGTACACATCATTTCCTGCTTTGAATATTTGTTGGAAATTCAGTCATTAAATACTCATTTCCTGTCGGCCAGGTTCTTTGATAAAATCCAAAGTTGGGTAATTTCCTCCCTTCAAGAAACTCACAATTCTAGGTTTGAAGAGAGACAAGCAATAAATATATATGAGATAATAACTATGAGATAGATAACTTTAAGATAACTTAGGTGCACTGAATCTTAGTTTATCTTAGTAGAGGCATCACTAAGATATAGGATCATAGAATCCCAAGAGAACAGATGCCCATTTAGTCTACATGGCCCAGGGAAGGCTTGACTCTACTTGGAAAATGATACTTTGAAGCATGTGTGTGTTTTTCCTATACAGAGGGTGAAGGATGGGAATTCCAGACAAAGGACATAGGGTGAGTAAAACCTCAGATACCAGGGGAAGTGAGATACACTAGTCGATGATCTAGGAGATGTGGTGGACATCTAGATTGTAGAGGAGAGCATGAGATGGTCAAGGGACAAGAAGTCCAGAATGGTTGGGTGAGGTCAGCTTGTTCTATAGATGCTAAGGAGTTTACCAGCATTCCCCAAGCAGTGGGGAGCCAGTGAAAGCTGTATGTGCACATGAGTGATGACGTGATCATCACTGCTATGGTTTATAAAGTTCCGTGTGTTAGATGAGATTCCTTCCCCTTTGGAATATTTCTGCAATTATAGGGAAAAAGCCAAATGAGTTAATTACTTTCGTAGGTTAGAATTTCTTCAAAAAGTCAACCTTTCATTCTCTTCTGACCACTATGTCTGTATGGGTTTGTACCATTTCAGAATTCTAGAGGGAGAATTACATGGATTTTGCCCTAAGGTTAAAGGAAAATCATTTCAGTGAATAAAATGAAGATATAATATTTTCCTTTCACTCTAGATAGTTAAGCCAAAGATCAAAAATCGAAATGCCTACAGGGGGACCAAGTAGGTAATGTACTTGCCTGAAGTGGCTAGAGGTAACAGAGCTGGGTGGAGACAGGGGAGAGCACACAGTCTCCCTAACGAAAGCATCAGCTACTCAGCTCATTGGATTTTTGCTAGGGAGATGTAATCTCAGTATGGTTGGATGCTCTGGTTTATCGAGAGTCAGCTTTATAGACAAGTAATGTTGATTTTTAACTTTTGCCAACTTTTTCATAAATTGTTTTAAGTAGTCAGTGGCTCAAACATATGGGCCATTTAGACCCCTTAACTTCCAGCTATGGTATCTGATTTAGACTAAACAGGCTTAGTTCAGAATTTCTGTAAAACATGCAAAACTAAATAGGAATGTGCTTTCTTGAAGACTAACTCCAATCTGCCTACAATTATTTAGTGGCTACTTTATGCTAAGCCCTATATGATATTACATAGAGACTATAAAATTAGCTAGACAGGGTGGGGAATTTTTAGGTTAATACATGTTTAGAAAATAATGTTTTGGAAATTGGCACATAAGTACCAGATTGTCCTTTTGGATATCTATTATGATGTACATTTCCAGAAATGTTTCTCTTCTTTTGAGTCCCTGATAGGGAAAATAACTAGCATGAACACAATGAATTTAAATAAGAGGATGAGCTGTTGTGCTATATTTTTTAAGTGATTCCCCATCATTTAAAGAGACAAACATAAGCAAAATAGATGTTAATTTCTTCCCTAACCCCCACTACCACCAGTCCCACCATCCAGTTGCTAGGTTATACTTGCAGGTTTTCATGCTGATTTGGGCTTTACTTATTTTCACCATGACCATGTTTCTCTTTCTCTCTCCCACACCCCCCTCCAGCTCCATTTGTGACAGAAAGCTCCTAAGTAAGTCTTTACACTGGAGGTTTGTATGCTCAGCCCATCAGCCTGTGGATTCGTGTGTTATTACTGAGTTTTATCCTCTGAGTACATAGCCTGTAGTTGGGTTTGAATATTAAGTGTCAAACTCCAATGCACTGGTGAGAGATTTGCAGCGACCAGCAGGTCCCTCCCAATCCCTGAAAGCTGTTGGGCACTCTTCTTTATTGATAAGCAGTCTCATTTCACACATGTCAGATTACCGGGATGAAGCTGCTGATACAGCGTGTGGTGCTGAAGGTGCTGTTACCTGCAGCTGGCCTCTTTCCTGCAATGAGGAAGGGACAGGTACACCCAATCAGGAGGAAAATGTGTAGAGCTGGCTGTTCACCAATGTGAAGGTTACTTCAGAGAGCCCTGGGAGTGTTTTGTCAGTTTTGTTTGCAAAGAGATAGGGAGTGAAGGATTATGATTCTTGGCACTGATAATGTCCCCTGGGCCACAAACTAATCCAGCAGGACACCAGATGTAACACAGCCATTTTATTCACACATTTCTGTGTGGTTATCATGGGGGGCAGGAATGGAATGAAAGGCTTAGGAGATAATCATCAGGCAACATCTTTTCCCCTTTTGCAAAGCAATCAGAGCTCTGACTCTGCATGCACTTAGCTGTAGCAGCAGCCATTCTTCACACAAATGTTTGTTCATCACCTAATGTGTGCTACGCATCTTTCAAGATGCCATGGGCACAGTTGTGAAGGTACCTGGATCCACAGGGATTCCATCCATGGATCTAGTCATCTATGTACTCATTAATTCAGTAAACTCTGGTTGTTACCTTTGTGCCAGGTTCAATGCTTTGATATTCAAGAAAGAAGATAAAAGTTTGGCTCGAGAAACAGAATCCTGGCTTTATCACTAAGATTTGGGTACCTATTCTTCAGAGCCTCATTTTGCTTATCTGGAAAATGGGTATTAAATCAGTTCCTGCCTTCTAGATCACTGTGGTGATTACATGAGGGATGATATTTTAGGAACACTTAGCGCACTGCACAGCTTTAAATGTTGGTGAATAGAGTGCCATAAGCTTACTCTCCAGAGGGGAGGCCATAAATGTGGGCCACTAAGAGAAAAGAGAGGGAATACCCATGGATCTGCTGTCAGATGCTGGCTTCAGATCCACCCTCACTGTTGCAGGGTGGCACCCAGGGAGGCCAAAGGAGCCCTCACTCCAATACATGGATCCAGGTTCTTGTTGCAGCACAAGAAAGGATTCCAGAATGGTATAGAAAGATTTAGCAAAGAACAGTACATTGATTAAAGTGGTAGTTACATGCTCCAGAAGTGACAGTGGGTGACCTCAGAGAATGAGATGCCCTGATAGAATCTGGGTGGAAGGTTTTTATGAAATGTAGGCAAGGGGTGGGAATAGGGTGATCCTCAGCTTCTGATACTGGTGAGGTGACTGCAGACATGGCTCCTCCTTGTACCTCCTCTTCAGATAGTGATTTCATTTTTGGTCCTCCAGAACTGTCATGGAGATTCAGAGGGTAGGGGAGGGAGTGGTGGTGGTGGAGGCAGAGTGGTCCTGAGCATTGCAAATTTGTTACAAAGGTATTATAATGGCCCTGTTGGTTAACTTTAGGTCAATATGGCTGCTGAATCTCATTGAGACCAGATTTTGTTTGTCTCAACCACAGGAAATTGGAGAGGGAGAAGTCGGGGAACAGGTGGGCAGTAAAAATCACACCTGTGATGTTCCAGCCAGGGTGGAAAAGGGGAGGGATAGAGCTTCAGGCCTCTGTTCCCTATTCTAATTGTTCTTCCTCATCACCACTTGCTGGTGACTTTGCCATTACTGTGACCTTGAACATATTATAAAACTTCTCTGAACCTTGATTTGCTCATCTGTAAAATGAGAATGGTTAAATTAGTGTTTGTTAGCCCAGCTCCCTGCTCAGTGTGCTCATTTAGGCCATTGCTTGTTCTTTCCCATCACACTGGTGGAACTGATGCTACTATACATGCCTCAAAGAATTATTGCTCCCCAGGTGCTTCCCATTATTCTGCACCTCAGGTAAGCAGCACATCCCTAAGATGTAGAAAACAATCGTCAATTTATTTGACAAATTTTTGTTTTGTCTTCAGATTTTCAGAATAATCAGAGTGTAACAGCTGGTGAGACTTGATGATTTCTTTTCAAATCACATTGAATGCAGCTGCAAAGTGTCTGAACTTGGCCTCTCACTAAGCAGATCCTAATGGGTGCAGATAACTTTGTACACACATGTGGTTCACCGAAACCTTCCTTCTGGGCTGGCAACGGTGCTTGTTAAAAAGTAAAAATACCCTTGGTGTTTGTAGACCAAGCAGGGTTCCGGATCGAAGAGCCATCTCTAGATGGAATTTCCCAAAGCTGAGTCATTGAAATGAAACTAATCATGAAATCCATGCACCCACATATTTGTTGGGTGCAAATGCAGTCCAATATTTAAATGGATCACCTTACCCTTTGGGTGTTAATGGAATATTTGGAATTACAATCTGTTTGGGCTTTGGCTGACCTGGCATTTCCCGCACAGTAAGTGGGAGCTTACGAGCCCAAAGGGTTGTCCTGGGAGGGCACAATACAGCACTGGCAGTAGTGGCTGGAGGAGAATTTGGGGACCCTGACCCATCCCCGGTGTTGTATCTGTCTTTGTGCCCAGGTAAGGAGCTTCTGCTGTTGCAACTCACAGTTTGATTTGGAATGAAAGCAGCCTGGGTAATGGCATAGGTGGTAGTACCTTCAAATGGGAGGGTCAGGCTGAGTGGTAACAACAGGAAGAAGATATGCAAGTGCCTGATGCATTTGACATCCCCAGGGATGGATCTGAATGGGCTGACCCATTTATTGTTTTTTTCTCTTCAGGGTATCTTCCTTTGGAGATAGCAAACCAATATTATTGTTAAGTGGCTACAATTACCCAGGCAGATCTAGAGATTCTAAATACATTTATTCCTCAAAATAGCCCTCTTGAGACAAGTGGTATTATTATGACCCCCACATTGCAGATTTAGAAATTGAGGCTCAGAGTCACAAACCCAGCAAATGTTGAAGAGCAAATAAGCAGCCAGACAACATGGCTTCAGAGACTGCATTTTACAATAGTTTCTGAGCCTGTGTCCATCTCTCTCACTTTTGGTCCATTTCCTACCCTGTGGCCAATTATTCTCTTAACATACAGGTCAGAACATGTCATTTCTTTTCTCAGACATCCTTGATGGATCCTTAATGACTACTGGCCAAAGTCTGAACTCAGTTATTTACAGTGACTCAGAACATGGCCTTTGGAGTCTGATGGGTTTCTGTCAAGGGCATGGCTCTGTTTCATGTCGCTCGGGTGTCGTTCGGCCACCAGTTTCTCTGAGCTCAGTTTCCTCAGCTATAAAGCTGGCATTAACAATGCCCATGTCATAGAGTTATTAGGGAAACTCAGCTCTTGGTTAGTGTATATAAAGCGTTAAGCACAGTGTAAGTGTTCCTTATATTGGTGCTGTTATTAGGGATGGCCCCTGAAGCTCCTCTGTCTGGTCTCATCTTTCCAAGATTGTTCACCTCAATAACCTTCCCACATCCTGGCTCTGGAAGATTGCTCAGGGTTCCCTGATATGCTGTGGAGTTTCATGCTTCCTCTTGCTTAGCCATGTTTTCTTTAAGCAGCAATTTCTCCACTTGCTCATGCTCCCCTTCTCTGACTGCTGAACAAACAAAACCTAATTGTTCTCCATGAATCATCTCAGTTGTCATTTTACCATACATGTTTCCTCTACCACCACCCTTCCCCCAAGTCAGAATGTGCCCCTCTGTTTCCCTGCTTGGAACCTGGTGTTACAGTTGCTTTATGTCAGCTCTTATTAACATGAGCTTGTTTAAAAATTGGAGTGCTGCATTCATCTCTGAACTTGAACTGCATCTGGCACCATGCTTTGATGGTTTTCACAAAGTGGAAGCTCAAAAAGTGTCCCATGGATTAATGAGGGGATTTACACATTAAAATGAACAAAAGTAACTTATATATTTAAAAAATATTTACTTCCTCTGAATTGTTATTGGAAAAATCCTTGAGGATTAAAAACAGAACCTGGGAACTTTGGGATGTAGGATTTGTTTTTCTTCTGCTTCCTTAATTAAAGTTGTAGACTTATGAAGATGCTTACAGATTTAAAATGTGAAAGAAATTATGCACATCCATACTCTAAATCCATGTCAAAGAACTCAGAGTTACATATGCATGAGTTCTGTATTTTTGATGGTGTCACATGGTATCAAACAATGTAGACCATGGACGAAATTAAGTGAATGTATTTATTTATTTTATTTTTTCCAATGGCCTGGGTAAGAGTTTGCTTTAGGGTTAAGGACTATTGTCTTAAGCAATGTGGTCCTATTAAAGTATGTATCTTTATTAACGTCATGCTTTTTTTTTTTTTGAGCATTATGAGATCTAGTTATCAGAGAAGTGAGTAAAAGGAACTGGTAATGTTGATGTGAAGATTTTTCAATGAAAAAATATTACAGAGAAAGTTTAGGAGAGTGCCTGGAACTTAGTAAGTGCTCAGTAAATGCCAGTGTCTACTCCATCTGGGACCAAAACATAAGGCTTTGAATAACAGAAGTTTCTAAAATTTATCACAGAGCATTATATCAAATGCTTGCATATAAATGTTTAGCATTTTACATGCATTACTTTATTTAACCCTCAGAGAAATCCTATGGTGTAGGTACTGCTAGCCACTTGCTACAGGAAGATGCTGAGGTTCAGAGAGGCCCACACATAATCCCAATGCCAAACACAGAAAAATCCTGAACCCAAGTTTTGCTTGTTATAGGTCTTGAGTTCTTACCATTATATGTTATTGTCTCTCATGACAGCACCAGAGAAGCAATGATTTTTGTCTCAAAAATTACTGTATTTCTTGTGGCTAAGTCTATAATATTTATTACTTACTTGAAATCATTTATAAAGGAAAGATCAACAAAAATATGGTTGGATGAGATCCCACATTAAACATGCAACTTTTGATGATTACCTGATGTGGCCCTTGGAACATTTACCAAACTTTTCATAACTTTGGTTTAGTTTTACGACTTTCTTCCACTCGGAGATGTTGAGTGCTGTATTGATCCACCTTTCTGCCAAGATATCTTGCTTTCATTTTATTGTCTTTGTTTCTCTGGAAAATTGTACCAAATGGTTTGATGATTTTTTGCTGAACAGGAAGGATTGACTATCAAGAATTTTCTTTCATCTCTTGAAATCTATTGAATTTCTTTTAAAATTAGGTATTACCTTCTGACTAGATGGTTTTATCTATTTTTGTTCATTTTTTCTCTTTTTTTAGGGGGAATCGTTTGGGGGAGTTTCATACCAAGAGGCACTCTCTCTCTCTCTCTCTCTCTCTATATATATATATATATATATACATATATATTTAAATATATTTTATTGATTATGCCATTACAGTTGTCCCATTTCTCCCCCATCATTCCCTTCCACCCTGCACACCCTCTCCCACCCACCTTCTCCCCTTTAGTTCATGTCCATGTGTCATAAGTTCTTTAGCTTCTACATTTCCCAGACTATTCTTGCCCTCCCCATATCTATTTTCTACCCACCATCTATGCTACTTATTCTCTGTACCTTCTCCCCCTCTCTCCTCCTCCCATGCCCCTGTTGCTAACCCTCCATATGATCTCCATTTCTGTGGTTCTGTTCCTGTTCTAGCTGTTGACTTAGTTTGCTTTTGTTTTAGGTGTGGTTCTTAATAGCTGTGAGTTTGCTGTCCTTTCACTGTCATATTTTTGATCTTCTTTTTCTTAGATAAGTCCCTTTAACATTTCATATAATAAGAGCTTGGTGATGATGAACTCCTTGAATTTGACCTTATCTGAGAAGCGCTTTATCTGTCCTTCCATTCTAAATGACAGCTTTGCTGGATAGAGCAATCTTGGATGTAGGTCCCTGCTTTTCAAGATTTCAAATATTTCTTTCCAGCCCCTTCTTGCCTGGAAGGTCTCTTTTGAGAAATCAGCTGACAGTCTGATGGGAACTCCTTTGTAGGTGACTGTCCCCTTATCCCTTGCTGCTGCTAGAATTCTCTCCTTCATTTGAATCTTGGCTAATGTAATTACGATGTGCCTTGGTGTGTTCCTCCTTGGGTCCAACTTCTATGGGACTCTCTAAGCTTCCTGAACGTCCTGGTAGTCTATTTCCTTTGCCAGATTGGGGAAGTTCTCCTTGATTATTTGTTCAAATAAGTTTTCCACTTGTTGCTCTTCTTCTTCCCCTTCTGGGACCCCTATAATTTGGATGTTGGGACGTTTAATGATGTCCCGGAGGTTCATAAGCCTCTCATCATTTTTTCGAATTCTTGTTTCTTCCTCGTTTTCTGTTTGGTTGTTAGTTTCTTCCTTCTGGTCCACTCCATTGATTTGAGTCCCAGTTTTCCTTCCATCTCTATCGGTTCCCCATGCGTCTTCCTTCATTTCATGTATTGTAGCCTGCATTTTTTATCTAATTTGTGAGCAAAATCAAGCAATTCTGTGAGCATTTTGATGACCAGTGCTTTGAACTGTGCATCTGATAGGTTGGCTATCTCTTCATGGCTTAGAGGAATTGGCTCTGGGGCTATCATTTGTTCTCTAGTTTGAGCCATTTTTGGTTGTTTTTTGTTTTGTTTTGGTTTTAGTCTGGTCACGGCTGGCTATTACATAGTTAGGGATGGAGCCTTAGGTGTTCCTCAGGGCAGGGCAGCCCAGTTGCTGGGTTGTGATCCTTTAGTTGGGGGTGGGGTCTGAGAGGGAACAATGGCGCCTGCTCCGCTCTCTCCTGGATTCAGTCCCTCCTGCCACTTCCCCTCTGCCTGGACCGTCTGCGTGCACGAATGTAGGACCACCTGGTCAGCCAGCCGCCTTGTGCGACCTCACTGGGTCTGCACAGTTGCCCCCCTATGCCTGGGGTCTGCCAGCTGCCGCCTGTGCACCTGGGAACTGCCAGCTGCTGCTGCTTGCATTCCCGGGTCCGCACCTCCAGTTTTTTTTGCCTCGACTCCACTCCTCTTACTGGTCTGGATGAATGGTTGTTGGACTTCCGTACAGTTCAATTTTTTTTAAGTTCTGGTTGTTTTCTTGTTTCTAAATATTTGTTGTCCTTAATTTTGGTTGTAAGAGGAGGCACAGTGTGTCCGCCTACGCCTCCATCTTGGCCGGAAGTCCCACTCAATATATTTTATCTTGGCCTTGACTCCCGTTGAGACTCGTACACATAGTTTTTGGGTGTCTTTGGCTATTGTTGTCATTGATTTTCCTTCTTATGAGAATGCATATAACTCAGATCATTTGGAGAAAATAAATGAAAAGAGCAGTTTAAAACAAGAAGATCCATTGTGTAAATGTACCATAGTTTCTTGATCCATTCGTTTACTGATAGACACCTAGGTTGCTTCCAACACTTGGCTATTGTAAATTGTGCTGCTGTGAACATTGGGGTGCATAGGTTCTTTTGGATTGGTGTTTCAGGGTTCTTAGGATATAATCCGAGCAGTGGAATTGCTGGGTCAAAAGGTAAATCCATTTTTAGTTTTCTTAGAAAATTCCATACTGCTTTCCATAGTGGTTGTACCAGTCTGCAATCCCACCAACAGTGCACTAGGGTCCCCTTTTCTCCACAACCTCTCCAACACTTGTTGTTTGTTGCTTTGTTTATGATAGCCATTCTGACTGGTGTGAGGTGGTATCTCATTGTGGTTTTAATTTGCATCCTCTGATAGCTAGCGATACTGAGCATCTTTTCATGTGTCTCTGGATCCTCTGTATGTCCTCCTTGGAGAAGTGTCTGTTCAAGTCCTTCGTCCATTTTTTAATTGGGTTGCTTGTCTTCTTAGAGTGGAGAGTCATGTAAGTTCTTTATATATTTTGGAGATTAAACCCTTGTCTGAGGTATCATTGATAAATATGTTTTCCCATACAGTTGGTTCTCTTTATTTTAATACTGTTTTTTTTTTTGGGCTGTGCAGAAGCTTTTTATTTTGATGAGATCCCATTTGTTTATTCTTTCCTTTATGTCCCTTGATTTAGGGGACATATTCTATGCAGCAGAAAGAAAGAAGGAGCTCCTACCGTTTGCAGTAGCATGGATGGAACTGGAGAGCATTATGCTAAGTGAAATAAGCCAGACAGTGAAAGACAAATACCATATGATCTCACCTTTAACAGGAACCTAAAAAACAAAATAAACAAACAAACAAGCAAACTATAACCAAAGACACTGAAATTGAGAACAGGCTGACAGTCACCAGAGGGGAGAGGAGAGGGAATTTCAGGGGAAAAGGGCAAGGGATTAGAGCAACAAGTATAAAAGACACGTGGACAAACCCTAGGGGGGGTGGAAATGGGAGGGAGGTGGGGAGGGCTGGGGCGGTGAGCTGGGATGGGAGTAAAAGATAGAAAACTATACAAGAACAACAATTAAAAAAGATGGGCAGAGGACATGAAAAACAAACAAACAAACAAACAAACAAACAAACAAACAAACAAGAAGATCTGGTCCAAACAAGGAAATAGGCTCAGAGAGAGTTAAATAACCTAATCAAGGGCAAAAAGTTAGTTAATAGCAAGAATGGGATTAAAAAACCTTACCACTTATTAGTGACTATTTAGGAAATCATTTTTAAGCCTTATATTCTTCAGAATAGTGAATCTTTAGATGTAAAGAATGTAGCAATGAATCTTTGAAAAGTATCCTTGGTGGCTAAGAAAAAAATGATGGTATTGTTAGCAACGTCACTTTATGTGTTTTATATGGAGTTCTCTCCCACCCTTGGGAGCAAACCTAGCCACAGTGATTCTGTTGGGATCTGATGCTTATGGTTTTTATACATAAAGATAACTGCACCAAGCTTGCCTTGATCGTTTTACCATTTCCTTGAGATTAACATTCTGGAGATGATGAGGCCAACTTGAATTTTCGGTATAGTCATGAGACCTTTCTTAGGTTGAAATGAATTCTGATAAGCTGATTATCTCTCTGAAGAAAATATGATGTCCACATTTCATAGCTTAGTTCCTATCATTTTTATTGGCACCTAGTGCCATTTTTATTCTGAGACCTCTTCACTGGTCTGAATCAAATAAGTTAATAAGGAGCTTTGGAGTCCAACACATATTAAATAGTTTTTTTTTTTTAAAGAATTGAGACCTACAGGGTAGAGGATGAGTTTGCTTTATGATCCATTTTCTTTCTCCATGTTGAAGTAGGCATTGCTAGCTAGTTTCCTTTGCTTTATAGAGCAATGAGTTATGAAGCTCAAAAATAAAGTGTTCTCAGTGGTGTAAATAAAGCAGTAATCTGAGAAAAATACATCACACTATGTACTGAGGGGTTTTTTTTCCTTTTCTTTCCTTTTTCCTTTTTGTCTCTTTTTTTCTCCATCTCCACTACAGGCTGGCTTATGCTCCTATGTATTATTGACACATTAATCTTGGTAATAGAAATGGAAAACTACTTTTCATTGAGAAATAGCTTCAAAGTAAAAGATGATTAATGAACAAAAGCATCTTGCATTCCCAATGATGTGCTTTGTGTGGACTCTATAAATCCGTCTATATCTTAATCTCTTTCAAGCTTGGGGATTACTGTATCCTTTCTCCATTTCACTTCAGTGGAACTGGTTGGTTTAGCCCCCAACTGACTATATGTCGTGCAAGGAGGACAGTTAGAATTGCAGGAAGGATCTTCCTCATGGTGTCACATGCCTGACAAGGAGCATCTGAGAGCTCTGAGCAACGCTTGCTGTTCAGGGAAGAGATTGTTACTTAGAATCACTGTTTGAGAGATCTCTCTTTGTAAGCGTGTTGCTCACACCTGTACAATTTCTCTCTCCAATGAAAAAGACCAACAGATATAATGAGATGATGGATAACAGCCAAGGTGAATGCTGGGGAAGGGATGATTCATTAGAAGCTTCCTCTGTGTGTGAGAGCAGATCCTGGCATCATGGCACATGTAAACTCTCATAAAAGCACTTTGTTGCCTCTTAGGTCACCCCAAGTCCTCCTCTGGGCAGTCAGAAGCAAACGATACCTACCTGGAATGGGAACATTCTCTTTCAGAGCTAATAGAGTCTAACCTAATCACCACTCAGATCAGAGTTTAAGTTCTAGTTTCTTTCTTTTTTAAAAAAATATATTTTATTGATTATGCTATTACAGTTGTCCCATTTCCCCCCTTCACTCACCTCCACCCCGTACACCCCTCCCACCCACATCCCCCCTTTAGTTTATGTCCATGTGTCATAAGTTCTTTAGCTTCTACATTTCCCACACTATTCTTGCCATCCCCATGTCTATTTTCTACCTACCATCTATGCTACTTATTCTCTGTACCTTTTCCCCCTCTCTCCTCCTTCCATTCCCCTGTTGCTAACCCTCCATGTGATCTCCATGTCTGCGTTTCTGCTCCTGTTCTAGTTGTTGGCTTACTTGCTTTTGTTTTAGATGTGGTTATTAATAACTGTGAGTTTGCTATCTTTTTACTGTTCATATTTTTGATCTTCTTTTTCTTAGATAAGTCCCTTTAACATTTCATATAATAAGAGCTTGGTGATGATGAACTCCTTCAACTTGACCTTATCTGAGAAGCGCTTTATCTGTCCTTCCATTCTAAATGACAGCTTTGCTGGATAGAGCAATCTTGGATGTAGGTCCCTGCTTTTCAAGATTTCAAATATTTCTTTCCAGCCCCTTCTTGCCTGGAAGGTCTCTTTTGAGAAATCAGTTGACAATCTGATGGGATCTCCTTTGTAGGTGACTGTCCCCTTATCTCTTGCTGCTTCTAAAATTCTCTCCTTCATTTTAATCTTGGCTAATGTAATTAAAATATGCCTTGGTGTGTTCCTCCTTGGGTCCAACTTCTTTGGGACTCTCTAAGCTTCCTGGACATCCTGGTAGTCTCTTTTCTTTGTCAGATTGGGGAAGTTCTCCTTTATTATTTGTTCAAATAAGTTTTCCACTTGTTGCTCTTCTTCTTCCCCTTCTGGGACCCCTATAATTCGGATGTTGGGACGTTTAAAGATGTCCTGGAGGTTCCTGAGCCTCTCATCATTTTTTTTGAATTCTTGTTTCTTCCTTGTTTTCTGTTTGGTTGTTTCTTTCTTCCTTCTGGTCCACTTCGTTGATCTGAGTCCCAGTTTTCTTCCCATCACTATTGGTTTCCTGTGCATTTTCCTTCATTTCACTTATTGTAGCCTTCATCCGTTCATCTAATTTGGGACCAAAATCAAGCAATTCTGTGAGTATCCTGATCACCAGTGCTTTGAACTGTGCATCTGATAGGCTGGCTATCTCTTGGTCACTTAGATGTATTTGGGCCATTTTTTTTTTTTTTTTTTGGTCTGGTCTCATCTGTTTCATATGAGGAGAGGAGCCTTAGTTCACCAGGGTGGGGCAATCCAGTCACTGGGTTGTTATGCTGTATGTGGGGGCAGGGGTCAGAGAGGAAACAATGGTGCTTGCTCTGTTCTCTCTCTGGTTTCAGTTCCTTCTGCTGCTTCCCACAAGCAAATTGGGCCCTTCTGGTGCTAGTTCCCGGGTGGGTGGGCTTGTGTACATTCTGGGACCCTGTGGGTCTCTCCAGTGAACTCTCTTGTGAGGCTGAGAGTCTTTCCCAGCACCTCAAACCCCACAAGTGTTTTCAGTTGATGCTTTTAGGCTTTATTTCCTGGCACTGGGGCCCTGGGTTCCATGGTCTGCCTCGCTCCCGGTTTTGGCCTAGTTTATCTGCACGCGAATGTGTGACTGCTTTCGGCCATCTGCCTTGGGTGCCTCACTGGGTCTGCCTGTTGCCACCCCATACCCTGGGTCTGCCAGCCACCACCTGCGCACCTGGGACCACCAACCACCGCTTTTTCCTGCTATGAACCCTCTCTGCAAGCTGCTGACTCTGTCCCTCTTGCCAGTCTGAATGAATGGTTGTTGGACTTTGGTACAGTTCAATTTTCTGTCAGTTCTGATTGTTTTGTTGTTTCTAAATTTTTGTTGTCCTTAATTTTGGTTGTGTGAGGAGGCACAATGTGTCTACCTACGCCTCCATCTTGGCTGGAAATTCAAATTCTAGTTTCTTTGTGGGAACTTGTACAAATACTTAACTACTCTGAGTATTATGCTTTATCTAAAAATTAGATAATGGTACCTACAGCATAGGAATTAAATGAGAATTCAGTGGAATACTGCATGAAAATTACTTATGACAATGCATGACAGAGGAAGAATAGGATGCTTATTATTTTTAAAAGGTTTTATTTATTTTTAGAGAAGGAAAGGGAGGGAGAAAAAGAGGGAGAGAAACATCAATGTGTGGTTGCCTCTCATGCACCCACTACTGGGGACCTGGCCTGAAACTCAGGCATGTGCCTTAGAATGGGAATTGAACCAGTGACCCTTTGGTTTGCAGGCTGACACTCACTACATTGAGCCATGCCAGTCAGGGCTTATTATTATTACTTTATCACTATTATTATTATGCTTCTGTTATTGTTACTATCTTATATACACTCACATACATATGTCCCTCTCTGTTCCAAGTAGTACTTACTGAATTCCTGTAAATCACAATATTTTTCATCACTTTGTTTTGCTTTTAAGGTCATCTTCAACTTAGGAGTACTTAAATATGAGGAAAGTAGGTACAGACTCTTTGAACACCCACTTTAGACATACTCTAAGCCTGTTTCCTATGTTATCTTATTTAGTCATTGTAAGAATCCACGAAGTAATTTTTACTTCCACCTAATACACACAAGAATTGAGGTCCAGAGATGTAAAATAATTTCCTCAGGGTCACACAGTGAGTGCTAAAGCCAGGATTTGCACCCAGGTGGGTACAACCCCCAAAGTCAAAGCACTTTCTTTATGCATAAACTCGTCTCTTCAAATATTGTATTCTATCTTCTATTGATCCATAAGAAGCCGGATATGGGGTAGAGAGGGAAGTTGGGCTTAAAAAAAGAGCATTCAGAGCAGGATGGTTAGTGATGAATACCTAGGTCACAGATGAAAGCCCTTGGGATGCCAGAGGAAAACATGGTTTCATTCTAGAATTGTTCATTCATTTATTTATTTATTTGACAAACATTTAATGAGCACTGCTTTCATGCCAGATACCTTGTTAGGTGCAAAGCACTTGGTGTGGAACAAAACCCTCAATGTCTGAGTCCTCATGGACTGTTCTGTCTAGCAGGAGAAGCAAATGCTAATCACATGGTTATGTTCTGTTGTGTAGTTACAGCTGAGATAAATGCAATGAGAAGGAGCCTGTCTTATATTTGCTGCAGAGAGAGATCCGGAGACTTTGCTAAGGAAGCAATATTTGAGCTAAGAGTTGAAACCATACAGGGTAGAAGCCATTGGCGGGGGGGATCTACTTTCTCTTCAAGTTTTGCTCCTGGATCCTGGCAAGTTGCAGATGACACTGAGTCCTCTCCATTATCACATTTCATGCATTCGAAGTAGCAGAGCTTCCTGTGTCAAATTTCTGCAGAGGTTGGTTCTCTTTCCATCTTGAGATTTTTATGTGAGCACTTGGGTGGTTTCTGCATGGATGAGGTCCTTTGGTCTCCTTAATACCAAGTTTGTGCCAGGCTAGCTCCAGGCACTGATGGATGTGGGTAAACTTAGTTCACTTGAACTCAGGAACATTTGCTCAGAAGCCTCATTCTTCTTGATAGAAAGAACTCACTGCCCATTTCTATGACAAGAAGGAGCATTTTCATCTTTCAAGTGATTTTGTGCAATGACAATAATCAGCAAAGAGCTCCTATCCATTTCTGCCAGTCTTTTATTATTCAACCTAAGAATCTGTCTGCAGGAATTAAAAATCTCTTTCTCTGATTTACTTTGCCTTGCCCTGTGGTACATCTAAAGAAATGTCATAGGTCACAGGAAGTCCCCATCTTTAAACAGTGGAATTGTGGACTTCCTGAAGCTCATGGTGAGGTTGGTAAAGGAAAGAAACTATTTCAAGGGAGCTGCTATGTGCAGTTGGTACTCACACTTTCCCCCTCAGCTAGAAATGAACCTTAGGGCCTCACCAAAGAAGCCAAACTAGACAACTTCTCTATTTTTAAGATAGGTACACCAAATATTGGTTAAAAGCATTAACTCTAGAGCAAAACAGAACTGGATTTGGATCCTGGCTTTGCTGATTACTAGTGCAAAGACCTGGAGCAAGTTCTTGCAGATTCTTAAATCCCTAGTTCATCATCATCATCAAAAGGAAATAATGGATGCTGGGCCTGGGGGGAATTTTGTAAATAAAATGCCTAGTACATAGCAAATGCTTAGCACTGGATAAAGATCATGATAGTTATTACGTATTTATTTAGATCTTTGTGAGCTTGTATGCCAGCCTTTATATCAGGGGACAGCAGTCTTTTTCTATAAAGGAGGAAGTAGTAAATATGTTCGGGTTTGTGAGACATAGAATCTGTCACAACTACTCAACTGTATTGTGGCATGAATGCAGCCATAGATAATACATAGGTGAATGATCGTGGCTGTGTCCCAATAAAATTTTATTGACAAAACCAGGCCATGTGTTGGATTTGGTCCATGGTCCATAGTTTGCCCTTGATCCACATGGCAGTCTTCACTGGCACAGTTGGCTGGGCTTGAGCAACCTGCCAGCATGTTTGTGAATAAGTCACCAAAACATATGCTATAATTAACAAAACCCGCTAAATCTAGGCTCGGCCAATAGGGCACTTCCTTGGGAAGACAGCAGTATCTTGTGCTCATCCTCAGTGCAGGAGGTTCAGCAGGGCATCAGAAGTGGTGGGTAACAGGAAGGCTGTCTGGAACCCAGGGGTCAAGTTAGGCATGTTCACTCCCCTTTACTCTGTGTAGGTTTCCAAGAGACACCTTTTTTTTTTTTTTTTTGGACTCTACACTATATCCCAAGTCCCTAGACTGGGCCTAGCCATTGGTTCACCTCCTCTTTGGTTATACAAGGGGAACTTAATATTATTTCCCAACTGAAAACACATACTTCTTTCCCTGCACCCTATACCCAGAAAGTTTTACATTTATAGCAATTGAAATAATCAGGTCTCATGTGTATATTTCCTTTCACAGAGTTACTATCACATACTTTGAATTCTGTGTCCTGTCTTATGTACTTGCTGGAAAAAATAGTATAAATATACCTTGAAATTTCCCTAGAGTTCAGCTTCTCTTTTCATACTGGGTCTAGCTAAAGTTTGGAGCAGAATAAAAAGAGCCTCGTTGCCTTCCACAAACCCTGTTATCTCTGGCGGGTTCAAATACAATTTCTCTGAGAAGGCTGTGGTGCCTTTGCTCTTTCTGGCCTTGAATCTGAGAGTCTCAGGATTTCTTTGGAGTACACACAGCCACATCTTTTTGACAGACAGTGCAAATTAAAAGATCCAGTACAGCCCAGGAACCAGGGACCCAAACTTGGCCCTTGGGTTTTCATTTACAGTTAGGCACTGCAGACACAATTATTGCTGACAGGGAAGCAGAGGCTGGTGGCAGAGTGCGTGTGACAGGAGGCTCATGCCAACCCATAATTGGGAGGATTATTTTTAATCAGAACATACCCTACAGCCCAAACATTAGAAATCTCCTGTAAGGCCAAGACAGGAAATTAAACACACCAACAATAAACCTCAGAGCGGGGTGGTGTGGGGGGTATATTATCGTTAGTCTCTCCAGGGTCCCTGGAGCTTCAAGTAGAAGTTTGTTTCCCTAGGGATGGAGACTGGGAAGACTCTTTCCATGGAACAGTCACAGACACTGTACCTGAGCCCTTGCTGGATGGCTGAGTACAGCCAAATTAAATGCAGCAGGCAGACTAATGAGTGCTTATTGCATTTAAATACTATGACAAGTCAAATATAAGCCTTGGAGTAGCAGCTCCAACCTGTAGTTCATCAATAAGGAAAGAGCCTCATTAGGTCTTTATTTTCAAAGATCTAAAATTTCTGATAAATCTAAAACCTACTATGTGCCAGTGGTTGCGTTGGCCTCTGGTATGCTTGAGCTCTGCTGTCACAGTTATCTGGCTAATTTTACCTATTTGGCAAAATTTTGTAAAGGACACTCTGACTTTGTTTATTAGGAGGACTGTTGTTGACCAGGTAGGCATTGTTGTTGGCATCTGGCATGATAAACATTTATTGGGTAGCAATGCCAGGCAATTATGTTGTGTAATCTTCACACCACACCTCCGAGAAGATCATTATTATTCCTCTTGATAGCTAAGAAAACAGAGGTTGGGAAGCTTGCCCAAAGTTACACATCTCAATGAATGGGAGCATCAGGTTTGAACCCAAGTGTGCATTCAAAATGTATGTGGTACTGTCACTTACGAATAAGGTGAAGCCCAGCCTGGGGCTCTAGAGTGGTCACAGTCCAATGGAGAGGAGGGACACAGAGACAGAGGTCTACCAGTGATGAGTGCTCAGAGACAAGACTGGAATTCTGAGCTTGGGGCAGTGGGGGCTGTTCACTGTACTTGGGGGGCTCAGAGAGGGTTTCCCAAGGACATGGAGAATAGATACATGTTTACCAGCCAGACAAAGAAGGAACAGAGTCCCAGACATGGGTATTAGCTGGTGCAAATGTGTGCTGACATTAGAAAGCATGGAGCATTCAGTTTCAGTTTAAAACTATTGGTTCTTGGATTTTGCTCTTGTTCAGCTTAGTCACTTACATTCAACCAATAGAAGTGGGGGTGGGGGAGAAAGAGAATATTTTAGGAATACTGAAGCCAGAGACCAGATATCTGATGTGGGAATGGGTAAGATGCAAAAAGAGATGATGAGGGGGATCAGTCTCCTGAGCTGCCCTTGCTGCGCAGAATACCTTTGCATAGTCACAGTGGGGGATGGTGCTGTCACCCGCAGCTCTCCTTAGAAAACAAACCATACACACAGTGAAGTGACCTACTGGTTCTGAGTCTGGAGCACAGGGTGCTTCGATCCTGCAGCGAATTCAAGGGCACACTGAGTCATGTTGATGGCTATGTGCTGCTGATCTGATCATCCAGTTGCAGTTGTGACCACTGGTCAACACCTCGTGGTATGTGCTGAAAGCCACTGGATTTCCTTGGGGAGGGTCTCTGTCTTCAAACTAGGGGGCTGCATGCACTTTCCACCATAGCTCACTCTCCTCCTACCCCAAGTGTGAATGGCACTAACTTTTCCATGCTCCATCATTGTCATATAGCAGGTAATAAGCCCATATGGTAGTGGCTGCTTTACTGTGCTGATGTGACTTTACGCCCGTTTCAAGGACAGTTAAACTCCAGACCCCCAGATAAGATGAAGGGCTCTTGAGAAGCTTGGAGAGAGTATATCCCATCATAGTCGTCTATGTGATCAAGATACAGCTGGATTTTCTGAATGCAGGGATGGTAAACAAACCTCCCCACCCTGCCTCAAATGGGTGAGATGCTACATTTGAAACCACCGGAGTCTTACTTGCTGCTTTCTTTTTTGAAAAGAAACAGAAGCCCATGCAAAGTAGCTCAAAAATGCATATTTATTACATAGCAAAGGAGAGGTCTCAGCACTGAGAGGGAGATGCAGGGGATGAGGTCAGTCCTTCCAGGGAGAAGCATCTTGAACTGCTTAGTGACCCAGCAACAATGTGGTCCCCAACCCATTCGGAAACCTCCCTTCCCCATGGCTCCTTCACTCTGCCTGTTCAGTCTGACATTCTTCTTGCTCCAAAGCCTGGCTTTGGTTTCTCTCTGTGGGCACATGGCACAGAACAGTGACCCCACAATTACTGAGTTCTCAGTTCTAGGAACTTAACAGTGCCTTTCAAATTCCTGGGAGAAATTAAACTTAGATCTGATAAGGTTTCATCCCTGCTAAACAAAGCCCTTATGGACCCAGGATCATGTACCACAGACATGATCTCTGGAATGATTGGACAGAGAGAAGGATACCTCTTAGAGAAGCTGCATAGTCACCCAAGTGTGTCTGAAGTTAGCAATGAGGTGAACAGGCCTACCTTTCTCCTTTCTTCTTCCTTCCTTTCTCCTTCCCTTCTCTCCCTTTTCCCTTTCTCCCTTCCACCTTTCCTTCTTTGGGCAAATATTTATCAAATGCTTCTCATGTACACAGCAATGGAGTCAGAGCTACAGTTAAAATGGTGAGCAGACACAGTCCCTGCCCCCACAGAGCTAACATTACTGGTGAAACAGGCAGACTTTAATCAAATCATTTGTAATTGACTATTAAATGATAGCAGTGATATGTGCTCTGAGGGAAAGATAATGGGCTCTTAAGACTGGTAGTAGGGGTTTTCATCAGGAAATAAGGATGAACATGAGTTAATTGAGTTTTAAGACCATCCTAGGTCAGAGATACAGCCTGTATACCTTCCCTTTGGCTGGTAGGCAGTATAGGGTGGTCCAGAAATGGAAGGTCCCTGGGGCTTGAGGAAGGGGTTGTCTGCTCATTAATAAATAAATAAGGCTGGAGTTGTGACCAGGAGCACAGCATGCAGGATGTCAGGCTGTCACAGCAGAAGGGCTTCATCCTTCACAGAATGGGAGGCCACCAATATAGGGGTTAAACAACCAAGTAACATGGGTGCATTCATATTCTGTGAAGACTACTCTGCCTGCTCCAAGGAGGGATGAGAGGTGCAGCCTGGAGACAGGAAGGGATCTTAGCAGCCAGTTTTGGGGACATTTGTGGGGGAAGCCATTGATGACTGAGTCCATGGAAGTAGCCAACCCTATTTACAGTTCAAGTTACCAACTTAAACGAAACACTGCCTGCCCAGGGTCAGCAATTTCAGTGTGTTGGAAGTAAATTGGTTGGCTGTTTTGTGCATTCATTCGGATGGAGTGCAGAGGTGACTGCAACTAATGCAGGATGGGAGGGTTTCCCTCCATTCTGCTGGGCTTTGTTCCCAGGTCCTGTGGTGTTTCCTTCACTTGCAGCTCTTTAGCTCAAGCACAGTCTCAGGTGAAAATTCCTTCCAGTTCCACCAGGGCCCAAGATTCTCCCTGGTTGCAAACTGCTGTTTAGGTAGTTTGCAAGAGTAATTGCAAACTCAGGACAATCTTAGTATTTTTGCTGAAACTATATCACTTCTCTGGAGCTCTAGAGAGCATCTTTGATTTTTTTTTCTTGCTGTCTGGTGCCATTGCTAATGACTGTTTCTATTCTCACCTTGTAACAATGGTTCTCAGTCTTTGTTTTTATAAAACAATCTACCTGGAGGATTTGACAGATTCTTATTAATGTAAACAGGGGGTTATAAAATTCATTGCAACTGCAGGTTGGATTAAAAATAGATATAAAGGTGTGGGCATAAAGCTGACATGGACATGAAATTAATGTTATTATCTGGATGCTAAGTATGAAAGCGCTAGAAAAGGCCATGGTGTCAGAGGAACTCTGTTTCTGGAATGAAGTTCTGTGCCTTTCCTTGCACTATAGCACTGTGTGTCAATGAGGAATGCTTCTTATGCCACCCAGCGTAGTGAGCAGCTGCTAAGTGGCTGGGCACTGTGCCAGAGGATAAGGCTACTGAGTTGAATAAAACATTGTCCTTGCCCTCTAACAGTTCACAGCCTGGGTAGACTAAGTCTATGACGAGTTAGAGAGAGGATATGATTCTTTTTTTTAAAAAAGATTTTGTTTATTTATTTTTAGAGAGAGGAAAAGAGAGGAAGAAAAGGAGAGAAACATTGATGTGTGCAAGAGAAACATGGATCACTTGCCTGTCACATGACACCAACCAGGGACCTGGCCCAAAACACAGGCATGTGCCCTGACTGGGAATCGAACCAGTGACCTTTCAGTTTATGAGATAACACCCAACCCACTGAGCCACACCGGTCAGGACAAGAGAGCATATGATTCTTGTTAGGTTGTATGAAAGGCCATGGGGCCTCTGAACAAAATTCTGTGTAGCAGATATAAAAAGGTCAATGAAAGCTGTAGAAATAAGTTCACAGTTGGGTGGACCTTGAAGAATGATTTCTGATTGGCCCAAATAAAGAGCAGTTCAGAAAGAAAGATATGACCAAAGGGGTTGAGGTGTAACAGTGCCTGTATCTTTTAAATAGTTTTATTTAGGAAGATCTTGGAGTATGAGAGCTACTGGAGAGGAGTACAACAGGGGTTAAGAAGGTTGAACCTGACCCTAGAATCTATCATTATTATTAATAAATAAGAGGATGCATGTAGATTTTGATACAAAGCCTGGGATATACTATGGGTTCAATAGAACTATTATTTAGTGCTATCATATTTCAGTAGTGATGATTAGGATGGCACAGATAATTCTCCAGCTGAAGCATGCTAAGAATTTATAGAAGATAAACATATGGTTTGACTATTCACTTCCTAACTGTCCTAACTCTTCTTCCCAAATCATGTTCTTCCACTTTGTCTGGTTGCATTCTTCTCATTGTTACAATCTCAGCTTTATTGCCACTTCCTTGGTGAAGTCTATACCAACATCCCTGACCAAGCTCTGTCTTCCCCACTAGACTGTAGGCACCAAGAGAACAGTGCCTGGCATTGAAAAAAACATTTTAGGAAATAATAAACTTCTAAACAGCATTGTTAAGAATGGCATAATGCAAAGTACTTCACATATATTAACTCTTAATACTCACCTCAACTCATTGAGGTAGGTATTATGTTTATTTCCATTTTACAGAGGATGAAGCTGAGACAAGCAAGGTTAAATGACTTGTCCATAGTCACAAAGCTAGTAGGTAGTGGAGCCATGGATGGGTGGGATGAATGGATGGATGGAAGGAAGGAAGGAAGGAAGGGAGGGAGGGAGGAAGGAAAAGCATTGTCATTTCCATCCTATTGACTTTATAGTGGCCTCTCCAGACCCAGGTTTCTCTTTCTAATATTTTAGAACTCCTTGATGTTCTCAGATATTCTATTTTATTAAATAATGAGCTCACCTTATGTGAAGTATAGAAAAGGCCCATCATATTAAGAAAGAGAAGCATATTTTCTAAACAGATATCTGCAAATAAGGTTAATAATTACATTCTGAAACTTTTGCACTGTATTGAGTTGTGGTATAAGTTGTATCACTACTTTGTAGGAGTAACTGAAAGAGCACTTGATCAAGATCCCAGAGTGCTGCCAACCAGGGAGGAAGCAGGTCAACTCTCTTGAGTACCGAATGCTAACTATGTCTTTCAGATCTATTGGTAAATCTTGATTTTTTCTGGTTGGAGATGGACTTTCCCCCAGTTCACTGAATTATATGAGATTATAGTGGCCATTCACAGTTCAAGCAATATTGGTTAATTTAAATATTAGTAAAAGTGAATCTTACTCCTTCTGATTGGGTGATGATAGCCATGTTTATGAAATTTATTATTGATGAGGCACTTATATCATAATTTTATTCATTGTAAATGGAGTCACTTTGAACTTTAACTATTATGGGATTGAATATTACAGAATCTTGGAGTTCCAGAGTTAAAACAGAATTTAGAGTTGATTTCCTCCCACCTAACTCTATGTAGAAAAATCCATAATACTATTTCTGAAAGTTGACCTCCAGCTTTTCCTTGAACACATCTTATGACAAAGAGCTCACTGTGTAAGACAAGAGCATAACAGAGTGGGTCTAAACTTGGTGTCCAATTGCCCAAGTTCAAATCCAGGTTCCACTACCTACATGCATATTTTGGGCAACTTACTTGAGTTATCTGAGCCTCAGTTCCCTGTTCTGCAGTAAAGAAAACAGTCACACCTCTAAGTGAAGTATAAACAAATTTCATGAAAATCTGTTTACAGATTTGATCTTAATCATCATCATCATCATCATCATCATCACTCATTGTTAAATTTACTGTAAGGTCAAGAATCTGTTTAAGAGGTTAACCAGAGATTATTATGACAGAAAAGATGCAGGCACAATTTAAGAATATATTTCTCAGTACTAAAGCCTTCCTTCTCTTCTTCCCTAGGAAACTGCTCAAAGAACTCATGCAAGTGGAACTTACAGCTTCCTTGATCTGGCTCAGCATTCAGTAAGTGCAACCACTTTTGAACATTCATCACATAAATGCAACCATTTCTTTGATCGTCTTCTCTATGAAAAACTGTCTTCAGCCAGCCTGTAGTTCCCACAAACACTTGCCTGCCTGCCTGGGTCTTTCTTTTCTGCAAGACTGCATTGGATTCAGAGATGGGAGGAGAGTTTGATAGCAGAGCCCCTACAACAAACATAGGAAACGTGTGAGAGTGTGGATGGGTTCACCTTCTCCTTACTGGCTGGGGATTAAATTAACTGTGTGTTTGCTTTCCTTTAGTCACCTAAGTTTTCTTCATTAGGAAACATTTTGTTCCACTCTCCCAGTCACAGGACCAAGCACAGTAGAAAAAAATGCAAGGAGGCCCAGACAACTTAGTGAGACCACACATTTCTTGAGGTATTTTGAACAATTCATTTTGCTCTTTTTGAGCCAGAATATGTTAGTGCTATATAAAAATTACTGCAGAAGAGAAATTCTTTACTTTAAAATGCTGGGGTACATTTTAGAAATTTCACTTGTTTTTAGCAAGTAAGCACTTTCAGCCATCTGCCTTTCTCGTTGCACATAAGGGCTTTATTTTTGGTGAAGCCAGCAGTATTTTGTCCAATTTCCCCAACTTCTATTTTTTTTATCATTTGTTAGCATTAGTGATGGTGGTGCATATAACCTTCACATAATCTCTGACATCAGCTCTCCCGACAATAGTTTTGTTGGCAAACAACTTGTTTTTATGAATAAATCAATGATAATTTAACAACAACTATCAAATTTAAAAGGCTAACTAAAGGAAATATTTATTTTTTAAAGATGTAGCTTCCTCATAGGTTCCAGAATTTTGTAATATATTCTACTTCTCAGGGTGGTGGAGTATAATTTGATATATCAAACACCATAAAGGGACAGGTAGAAATAGAGACTATGGGACTCTGGGCCTGGAACAGGCTGATCAAAGGAAATTCTTTGCCCTCACTGGTACTGCCTGACTCTGATTATTGCTATGGAATTTGCATATGTGAACAGAGAGAAGGAGGAGGAGAGGATAGAAAGAAATTAAAAAAATGGTATTTGCCACATCAGAATGACTTAGTGTAACCCTGATCAGCTAAAGCTTGTATCACACAGGAGATTAGACTCACAGCTTTTGTTCCCAATATTAAAGGAAATTTTATGTCTAATTCCCTACATGCTACATCTCTCTTGTAATGCCTTTGAAGTTCAGGCTACAGCATTTCCTGAAAATTGCTAGATCTTATAAATGAAAAGGAGGGGGCTGTTTGGCGTGCATTCTGTTCACATCTATTGGGTGTAGTGCTAAATATACATGTTACTTTATCTTTTTTCTGTTTCAAGCACTATCCTAGCCACCTTTGTGGTGCTGGGGCAAGAAAGGATGGAGGAAGGAAGGTTTCAAGATTTTTGAATTTTGAGATTATGCATGACCCTCTCACGTTTGTCTCTGCCTTCTCAATAGTACAAATTACTGCTTCTCAGAAAGAAATTCATGTTTCTACCCTGAATTGGGCCTGAAGTTTCTAACCTAGGGGATGCTCTGGTCTCTGAGATAATTAGTACAATGTTGTAAGGAACTTGTGTTAATTTGTCTTTCGATATGGTATTTCCATATCTACAATTGCAGTCTAAAAAGAAAAAAAAAATTAATTCGCTGCTCCAAACCAGTGTGCAGATATCCCAGGATCTGAAAAAAATTAAAAAGAAGAAATAGAAAAACTCCTCATTGGGAATATTTAGAGCAGTTGCTCAGTTTCTGTGTGCTTAATAGATTTTGATGCTTTCCTTGTGGTCCAAGCTTCTCTGGCATAGTACACCTCAACGAACTTCCGGGTTGGCCCCAAGTGGTAGGTCACTTTGCCCAGAACAGAGATGGGGTTTTGGAAGATTGCTTGGTTATCAGGAAAACAGATGATCTGGCACCTGTGTGGGCCATACGCTTGGGCCTTGTGCCCTCTTCAGCCATAATGTGTGGTACATCGCAGTAGGAAACTGCTCCAGTAGTTCAGGCCACTTTACTGAAATCAATGAATTTGCAGTTGGAATTAGCCCATTTTTTTCTTTACTGAGATCTTTATTTACTCTTTTTATTTCATTTAAGTATAGTTGGTATGCAATATTAGATTGGCTATATTAGTTTTAAGTACAACATTGTGATTTAACACTTGTATACTTTACATAGTGATCACCCCGCTAATTCTAGTAATCATCCGTCACTGTGAAAACTTATCACAATATTATTGACTATATTCCCCTTCTCCATTTTCACCCATCTAAGTCCTACATGACGATTGAAGTTCAGGACTTTCAAAGAGACTGGTACAGAGTAATATCAATGGAGAGTATAATTGACCACCAACCTTCTCTAATAAGCATAGACAGATAATTTCAGATTTGGTCTAGAGTTATAGTTCTCAACTTGGTCATCTAAATATCCCCTTTTATTAATTTCTTTTCTTTTTTTTTTTAAGATTTTTTTTTTATTTGTCCTTAGAGGGGTAGGGGAGAGGGAGAGGGAGAGAAATATCAATGTACGGTTGCCTCCTGTGTGTCCCCTGCCGGGAACTGGCCTGCAACCCAGGCATATGCCCTGACCGGGAATCGAACCGCGATCCTCTGGTTCGCAGGCCCGCGCTCAATCCACTGAGCTACACCAGCCAGGGCCCCTTTTATTAATTTCTTAAACAGGTTTTAAATGTGCAATTACAGTTGTTATACAATGTTACATTAATTTCAGGTGTATAACATCGTGATTACACAGTTAAATAACTTATGAAGTAATCAGTGGATAAATCTATTACTCTTCATACCTAGTTATTACCTAATTATCAATATTATTGACTGTATGAGGGGAGACCCCCCCTAAACTGGAATTATCTTCTGGAGGGTAGGCCCCTTGTAGTACATGTTTCTCTTGCTAGGTGGGTGTTCTAGGAACCCATCTGTATCAGTGTAGTAGTTGGTATTATTGTGAGAGGTTGCGTTCGACTCCAGTAAATTTTATTCAGAAGACTATTTCAACGTATTTGCCTATTTCATGATGGGTGATTTATGACTACAGCAGCCCACACCATACTGAATGTTCAGCATCTTTTGACAAAAAAAGGTGAGACACCCCCAAGCCCCACACTCCCTATTCACTGGATCTCATCCCAACTGACTTTTTTTGTTTGTTTCCCCGAATGTAAAGTGTCCTCAAAGAGAAACATTTTGCTGATGTGGAAGAGGTGAAACAAAGAAATGGCAGGCAAAGAACTTATATCCATGACTCATGGACATGAACAATGGCAGATGGACTGCCTGAGGGTGTGGAGGGTGTTGGGTGCAGGGGGGCAACAGGGGAAAAATCAGGACAACTGTAATAATGTAATCAATAAAATATAATTAAAAAAACTGCAGAAGCACTAAAAAGCATAAAAATGAACAAATTCAAAAACTGCTTTGAGCAGTGGAAAAATACATCTCAATAAGTGTATTGCATCAAATGGAGAGTACTTTGAAGGTGACTGAAGTTAAACTTGTAGAATAAATACACAACATTTTATAAATAAATTTTGTTTTCTGAGGGTCTTCATATTCCCTATGCTATAATTTACACCCCCATGACTATTTTATAACTATAATTTATATTTCTTTATCTTTTTTCAAGATTTTATTTATTTTTAGAGAGAGGGGAAGGGAAGGAGAAAGAGAGGGAGAGAAACATCAATGTGTGGTTGCCCTTGCGCACCGCCCCCCTGTGTGGAGATCCAGCATGTGCCCTGCCTGGGAATTAAACCAGTGACCCTTTGGTTCGAAGGCTGGCACTCAGTCCACTAAGCCACACCAGCCAGGGCTATATTTCTTTTTCTAAATTTAATTAGTTGTTTTTTTTTCAATTATAGTTGACATGCAGTACAATATTAGTTTCAAGTGTACAACACAGTGATTAGACACTAACCTACTAAGTGATCTACCCAATAAACCTGATACCCATCTGATACCATACATAGTTACTGTAATATTATTGACTATATTCCCTACACTGTATTTTATATCTGGGTGACTATTTTGTAACTACCAATTTTTACTTATTAATCCCTGTACCTTTTCATCCATCTCTCCAAACCCCTCCCATTGGCAAACCTCAAAATGTTCTCCATTTCTGTGAGCCTGTTTCTGTTCTGCTTACTTATTTATTTTGTTTTTTAAGTTCCACATACAAGTGAAACCATATGGCATTTGCCTTCCTCTCTCTGACTTATTTCACTCAGCACAATACTCTCTAGGTCCCTTCATGTTGTTTCAGATGGCAAGATTTTATCCTTTTTTATGGCTGAGTCATATTCTCAATATACACACATTTTATATATATATATGTATCTAAGTATGTATATGTGTATATATGTGTATATATACATCTATTAATTATCATTTAGGTTGCTTCCATACCTTGGTTATTATATTTAATGATGCAATGAATGTACAGATGTAGTTGGTCCGAAGGTTGTGAATTATTGTTAAGCTGAACATACAGATGTATTCATCTTTTCAATTTAGTGTTTTGGGTTTCTTTGGATAAAAACCTACAAGTAGAATTGCCGGGCCCATTGTCTCTCATTATACAGCCTTTGTTTAATAATCTGGTTTGTCTGGTATAAGTATTACCACCCCAAATTTTGTATTTTTTAATTTACATTTTCATGAAATATATTTTTCCATCACTTTCCTTTAGTCTGTGCATATCTTTCAAACTGAAGTGAGTCTCTTGTAGGCGGCATATGTAAGGGTCTTGTTTTGTTATCCATTCAGTCTCTGTATGTCTTTTGATTGGAGAACTTAATCCATTTGCAACTAATTGTTGATAGAAATGTATTCATTGTCTTTTTATTATTCATAGTTTTTATCTTTTTAACATTTTGTGTAATACTAGTTTGGTGGTAATGAACTTCTTCAGCTCTTTTTGGTCTGGGAAACTATCTGTCTTTCAATTCTAAATGATAATTTTGCTGGGTAGAACAATCTTGATTGTAGGTCCTTACTTTTCATGACTTTGAATATTTCTTGCCAATCACTTCTGGCCTGAAATGTTTCTGTTGAGAGGTTAGCTAACTGATTTTCTCTTGCTGTTTTTAAGATTATCTCTTTGTCTTCAACCTTTGGCATTTTGATTATGATGAATCTTGGTGTGGGCCTTTTTGAGTTCATCTCATTTGGGGCACCCTGTGCTTTCTGGACTTATATGTCTATTTCTTTAACCAGGTTAGGGGAGTTTTTCACCATTATTTTTTCACGTAGGTTTTCCTTATTTTTTTCCACATAGGTTTTCAATTCCTTGCTCTCTTTCTTCTCCTTCTGGCAGCCCTATGATGAGAATGTTGGTATACTTGAAGTTGTCCCAGAGGTTCTTTATACTATCTTCATTTTATGGGGGATTCCTTTCTCTTTTTTCTCTTCTGTTTGGGTGGTTTCTGCTTTCTTTTAATCTAAAACTCTCATTTGATCCTCTGTTTCATCTACTCCCCTGTTGATTCCCTGTAATGTACTTCAGTCCATGTATTCTTTTCTGACTTGTTCTTTTTTATGTTTTCTATCTTCATTTTTATGTTTCTTTCTTATCTCTTTGTTGAAGTTCTCACTGAGTTCATCTACTCTTACCCTAAGTTCTTTGAACATCCTCATAACCAGTGTTTCGAACTCTACGTCTGGTAGATTTCTTGTCTCTGTTTTGTTTAGTTCTTTTTCTGGAGCTATGTTCTGTTGTTTTTTTTGTTTGTTTGTTTTGTTTTGTTTTTGTTTTTGTTTTTTTAATTTGGGACACATTTATTTGTTTCCTCTTTTGGTTGCCTCCATGTTTTTCTATGTGTTAGGTAGAGTCACTCTGTATCCAGAGCTTGATAGAGCGATCTTATGTAGTAGGTGTCCTGTAGGATCTAGTGGAACAGGCTCCCCAGTTACCTAATCTGGGCACTCTAGGTGTGCCCCTGTGTGGGTCATGTGCATCTTCCTGTTGTAGTTGAGCCTTGTTTGCTATTGGCACCTTGATTGGAGGGATTTATCCCCAGGCTGGTTGGCTGCAAGTACTAACCGTGATCAGCTGTTCAGGGAGCAACCTCGGAGAGGACTTAATTCAGCAGGGCTATGGTGCTTACTGAATCTGCGTCTTGAGTGTGTCACTTGTGGAAGTGGTTGAGTAGTGCTTTAACACAATCTGAAGCTATCCACCAGGTGCTCTGGCTCTGGGGCATCTTTGAAGGTATAGACAAAGGTCAATTGCTACTTGTGCCTTGCCTAAGGCCATCCAGCATGCACTATGAACCAATCTGCAGATGGCTGTTACTTGTACTGGGCTCAAGCTTCCCTGGAGTGGCCAAGCTGTAAATCAAGTCCAGCTGCCACTAGTGCTGAGACTGGGGCCACTTTGCAAGGGGTACAGGGCATGCCAAGGCCAAATGCTGCTTGTTTGAGAGATTGTAAAGAAGTCTGAAGCATGAGCCAAGATGAGCAGTTTGTATGTCAAATCACTGGAAATGGCTTGGGTGGGCTTGGAAGTTGCGTGAGGTGGGCTATCAGGATAGTGGGAATGTGTTAGCCAGGTTGATGAAGACTCAGATATGGCACCTGCCTGCCTGCTCAGAGAGGGCTCAGAAAAGGAACAGTGGTCTCTGCCAGCACTTCTGTCTGGGAGAAAGCTGCCCCTCCAGCTCTCATCCTGATGCCTTGGGGATGAATTATGTTCCTCCCCAAATGTCCCTGGTGCTTTTTGAGCTGCTTTCCCAGCTGTGGAGCTTAGAATAAGTGAGTCAGAGTAAGTCTATGTTCAGACCCTTTAAGAGGAATGACCAGGACTCTAGGAGCCATTCATCTCACTCAGCCACAATCCTCACTGGTTTTTATAGCCAGCAGTGGTGGAGATTTCTCTTCCTGGCACTGGAACTCTGGGCTATAGGGCCTGGTGTGGGACTGTGATCACTCACTCCTCAGGGCATCATTTGCAGCTGAGATATCCATTCTGATTTTTATCTGCCACATATGGATTGGGGAACAGCTTGCTCTGTGTCTCCACTTCTCCCTCAGGTCTCGATATAGCTTCTTTATATCCTTAGTTATAGGACATCTGTATGGGTAGATTTCAGGTTGTTCTGAATGATTATTGTTCTGTAGTTTAGTTGCAATTTTGATGTGGTTGTAGGATGATTCAAGTGCCACATTTACCTATGCTCAGAATTTGCTCATATCTCACATTATGCCTGGACTAATGTTGTGGCTAATAGTTTTCCATGCTCTCAGTCAGGGTTTTGATATCTCCATTAGCTTTAGAAAATTAATGTCTATTTATTACTTTCAAAGTCTGGTTATCTCTTATTGTTTAATATTTTTGCAGAATGCAAAAAGGGCGCTATTTGCATTGGGGCCCTTTGGACATAGATTGGCTGGTGTGTACATGATGCAGAGAGTTTGCTCACCAGAACCAATACCTATATTGGACTCTAGCTTTCCACATCTTTTTATGACCTGTTTGCAGAAAGGAAAGCTCCAGGAAGCTGGTGGTAGCAGGATCATTTGTTAGACTTTATTCTCAGAATTATGTTCTTCAATTTTAAATTTAACTTCCAGTGGAAGCCTTTCTTTGATGTGGATCTCCTGTCAGGTTATAATTTCACAGAATGTTATATAAAAATTATTATTGATTAATTAAATAAAATGTAATTTACTGTTTCTTTTTTTCTTTAGTCTGGCATTGTCCAATGGAACTTTCTATGATGACAGGTTGTTCTTTATCTGTGTTGTCCAGTATGGTAACTACTAACCACATATGGCCACTGAGCACTTGAAATGTGACTACTGTATTTGAGGAACTAAGTTTTAAATTTTTATTTATTTTTAATTAATTTAAATTTAAATAACATTATGTGGCTAGTAACAACCTACCTTACTGGACAGGGCAGCTCCGGACTAGAGGCCCTATAAATACAGGGGCTAGGTCTTAATTGTCCATCCTTGCATCTAGGTTGATATTCAGCCAGTATCCATCAAGGTAGTCATTGGTTGGTGTACTGCTACTGTCTCAATGACCTAAGTGTCTTCTAAGTCCAGCAATTCCATATTGTGTCTCTCACCACATGGATCTTTGACCCAGAACTAAAGGGTTAATCATCCTCCAATGCCACAGCATGTATCCATCTAACTGTCTGGAACTTGTCCTATGCTGGTTGTTAAATAGCATATAACCTCTGATTATATATATCCACAGCATCTACTGTAGTACTGACTAATAGTAGATAATCAATAATGTTGTTGTATAGTAATGGGCAAACACATGGGCAAATGCATCATGGATACATCTCATCTCCACATGGAGTATTATATAAGAGAGAGGAACAGAATTGAGACCAGTCTGGGTCTCCCTGATGACTGTTTTTTTGTCCCCTAGTTACCACTCAATATTCTTTTAAACTTTTACTTCTGCTTTGTCAACTGATGGGCCTATAGCAACAGGCTCCAAATTGGTCACTGAATTCCACTGCCATATGCAGCACAGATTGCCACACCTCCTTCCAGATGTCACTTTTGTCTCAAAATGCCTTAAATCAGACTGAATCCCACTCACTCACCTATGAACACCCACCATTCTCTCCCTAGGTGCCCCAATCCCAGTTTCCATCAACACTAACTTATCCTTGTTTTCTATTCACCACCAAGAAAAGAGTAAATCTTTGATCTGGGTGTTTAAAAAGGGTTCTTGCCATTGCCTCTGTTGGCATATCCATCCTAGGGCTCCTTTCCCATGTGGCTATGAAGTCTTTTAAGTAGTTGTCATGCCTAAAGCCATCTTTCCCTGATTCCATCCTACTTATGAAAGGACTAACATTCCTGTAACATGAATATCATCTAGTTCCTTCTAGTTGCTTGCTCAATAATCTAGTCCCTATCTAACACTTTGCCTTCTCTTCAAATATCCCTAAATGCCTTCTATTCCAACTAGGCAAGTTGGACTCTTGACTCTTAAAGATATTTATTTCCCAGCTCCAAGAATTTGCTACCCTTGGTCTCACGGGCAGAGAAACCCTTTCAGTCTCTTAGTCTATACTTGTGCATGGATCTCTGTTAAGACTCTCCTGATGAATAAACTTTTTTCTATGTATTCAGTTTCTTGATTTCTCCTTGTAGGATAAAGAAAATACTAAGTTTGGTTTTGATATAGACCTTTGATCCCATGATAATTTTTTTTTAAAAGAATCTGAATCTCAGTGGAGCCAGCAAGACAGGAGAGTGTAAGGGTGAATGGAAAGAGAAAGATCAATGATTATCATCCAGGGAGGTAGAATTCTCTCAAGCTGAAACAGCAGATTGCCTGGAAATGGGAGAGGTCAGGTATCAGTTGGAATACAAGAGGAAGGGAAAAAAAGAGAGGAGTGATGTAAGAGTGTTAATTTAATCAATTACTAAGCACAGGATGGGTTTCATGCCAGTTACACTTCGAGTCCCATGGTCTAGTGTGTAGACAAAATGATGCTCTTTTGGTAACTTTCACTGACCTTCCCATTTGCTCGGACAGTTGACCAACTACCAACCTCCATCATACATTCTTGTCCACACATTTCATATATGTATCTCTTTTTTCTCTTAAGCTGCTGCATAGGAGAGATCTGTTAAACCTTTCTTTATCTGCTTATGCCCCTCTGTTAGATGAGGAGTAAGAGTGCAGGGGACCTTTTTGCTTCCATGAATTTATGAAAATGGGAGGCAAGAGAGTGTAGGCAGAGGAGTAAAAGAAGAAAAACATTTCCTTTTGCTTTGTTATTGTTAGAAAAAGGGAACAATTGGAAAGAGTGGAAGTTATAAGGAAGGTTTGTTTGATAGTAGGATTCAAGCACCATACCATATGATTTCACTTATGTGTGGAATCTAATGAACAAACTGCACTAACAAGGAAAATGGAGACAGGCTTATAGATGGAGAGCAGGATGCAGCTAATGGTAGTGGGGAGGTTAGAGGGTGGAGGTAGTGAGCAAAGAGGAAAAAGGACTCATGGACATGGACAACAGTGGGGTTATTGCTGTGGGGAGGGAGGTAAGAGGATTAAAAAGTAATGGAATAAAATATAATAAAATTTAAATAAAATACAAAAATAAAGAAGGTGAATCCTGCAGTGGCAGCCCACTGCCTGCCTGGTGTTCTCTACCACTTCACCCAGATTAAATGAGCCATGTACTCATCATGCATGCTAATCACCCTGCTTATCACTTACGTACACTATGTGTCTCCTCCATGGACTGGAGGGTCTCTGAAGGCAGGATGCATGACTGTCTCAGTTACTGCTCTAGCTCTAACCTCCCAAAGACAGCATATTTACATTATGGATGACTAGTTTAGTTGCCTGGATTAGGGCTGTGAAAGGTGATTGCATTCTTTGTATGTTGAAACTCTTCCACTCTCATCCAGATTCCCCCATCCCACCTCTCAGTCTAGATTAGTCTTTGAGAAACCAAGAGAGTCAGGCTTATGTCCTGGCTGTATGAATTGACCACATGATCTTAACAGATTTGACCAGTCTGATTTCAATTTCCTCATTTAAGTAATAATAGTAGTAGTAGTAGTAGTAGTAGTAGTAGTAGTAGTAGTAGTAGTAAAAAAAGAACAGAACTAGTATTGTCTGTACATAGGCCTCTTCCAACTTGGAATTCAGTGAATAAACAAGAAAGAGGGAAACTAGGCCATGGAAGAAAAAGTTGAAGGAAAGTATCATTATCCCAGTGAGGCAGAGATTGATGAGCTATGACCAGCAGTGGCCTCTCTGTGTCCCACCTGTGGGCAGAAATGAACCCATTGTCTCCTGGACAAGAAAACTCACCAAATAGATTCAGGAATACAGTACTGATATTCTGCTTTCTCTTTAGCATATTAATAAACTGATATTTATATAATTTCATCCACCCTTTCAGTTGCATTACAGAATTAGAAGAAATGAAAGCTGAGTTTGCCTGCAACCTCTTATATTTGCTTGAGCACCAAAAATGTGTAATCTTTCAATTCATTCTAATTACTGAGTTTCTTATTGAATGACCTAAGGAAAACAATGATGTGTGGTTTCTGATAAATCTCTTCACTTAACCAAAGATTAGATCTTTGTTTCTATTCAACATTGTAATGTGAGGCTATTTATTGAAAACATTGGTGAACCTGTAGAATGGCTGGAAATCACAAAGGACAAACACAAATTTTGGTGAAATGGCTTGTTAATAAGTTATAGGAACAAGGAATTTGGTTTTTCCTAATGCAGGAGGCTTCAGATTTCAAATTTCAACTTTTCAGAAGTTCCAAAGCAAAAAAAAGAAGAAAAAGCTGACAGCCAGAATATTTTTTAGAGAGCATGTATCTAGTTTCTTTTGAATTCAGGTAATTATTTTCACAAATGAGGATTATTGCCTCAGAATGTCAACCCCAAATCTGTGCCTTGCATACAGCCAGTGCTAAATAAGTGGTAGTAATGACTACTATTATTCTGAACAATTACATAATTCCTCTCCTGCTGACTGACGTGTGTGTGTGTGTGTGTGTGTGTGTGTGTGTGTGTGATTTGGCAAGTTGGTTAACTCATTGGATCTCATCTCCTCTATTTAAGAAGGATAAATTTTTTGATAAATTACTGTGGTACATTCCAGCACAGGGCACTATGACACTGATATATAAGTCAATATTCTTACCCTGGTAATGTCATCATTCCTTCCTTCATTCGTTCACAAATACCTACGGTACAGTTAACAGATCTAGGACTCTGAACTCATGATAAAATTGTAAGATAAAATTTAAAATAAATAAAACAATCCGGCTGTAGCCAGTCACAGAGAGGAATATATGCTGGGCTCAGAATGCAAGGATATGATTATATTCATTTCTGATGTGGGAGAAGGCTGAGATTTATCCCTCATACAGGTCAATTTTTTTCTTCCATCTTCCTGGGCCAGGTTTTGTCCTTCTTGAGTTGGTTAGCCTTCCTCCTGTACCGTCCTCGCCCTCCCTGATTGGCCTTGCCCTTGCAAGGTATTTCCTCCCTTTGCAGTGACCATTTACACTCCACAGGGCTAGCCTGTCTCCACCAAGTCCATAAACCTTGTCTCTGTGAAGAATCAATGCCCATTTATATCTGCTAATGCGTTAATAACAGAAACGTCCCTGGCCATGACCTACCTGAGTCATTACACACTAATCATCAGAGGCAATTTTGAGCAGATTGACTAGTGATCGGTGTCCTCCCCAGCGTCCAGGCAGGAGGACACACGGCTGCCTTCACAGCCCCTGAACAGATGGCCCGAGAGCATAATCACACACTACAGCCGGTGCGGGTCTGGCTCCAGGATGGGAATCTCTATGTCTTGCATGCAAAACTGATCTCTCTCACCTAGGGGCTGTGTTCCAAGTACCCGCCTTTCATTTTGGAACAGAATCCAAGCTCTTACTGACCTTCTTTGTGCCCGTTTAAAACATTGCACAAATAATTCTCTAAAGACATTGAGAAGATGAGGTTTACTTGCATCTGAATCATTCTAATACGCACCACTGCCTGAAGCCAGTTTAATTCATTTCCCACTTTTCTGTGTAATCCCTGTCCAGATATGTGGTCCAAAGCTGTGGTCATCAGGGCTTGTAATTGAACATTAATATTTCTTTCCTTTGGTTTTAGCTCGAGCATTTATTGTTGCTATATCACTCCATACAATCATAATTTTTAATGTTACTCAGTATATCATCAGGGATACCTGAGAGGCTCCTGCTTCTTCACCATTATTGCCAGAGTTAACTCAGAATCTACAGAGTTCCTTCCTTGGGATAACTTCTTGAGGAGAAATAGCCCCAAGAGGAATTACCCATATTTTGCTGTGTATAATGTGCTCTGTGTATAATGCACACCCACGTTTTTGGCCCAGACTTTCAGGAAAAAATCTTTTCTTTTAATTTTTTTAAATTCAATTTTAAATTTATTTATATTTAGAAACAAAGCTGATATTGTATTCCAGGGTATTATTTTGCATATGGATATCATTATTGCTTTCTAGAGTTACACTTTTTTTATACACACATTTTTAATTTTTATTTTAATTGTTGTTCTTGTACAGTTTTCTGTCTTTTACTCCCATCCCAGCCCACCGCCCCAGCTCTCCCCATCTCCCTCCCATTTCCACCCCCCTAGTTTTTGTCCATGTGTCTTTTATACTTGTTCCTGTAAACCTTTAGAGTTACACTTTTAATGCATAAGCATAAATAAAAGAATTAAAAATATAGATACAGAATTAGTGTGACCCATGTATAATGCCCATCCTTATTTTTCCCTCAAAAATTTTGGCAAAAAAATATATGTTATATACTATAAAAATATTGTATTCAGTCAAAGGATACAAGCATCTTTATGATTTTGGATGCACATTGCTAAGTCATTTTTTAAATGGATGGTGTTAATTTGCAGCCAGCTCGTTGTCCTATGAACTTTCTGCTCTTGGCTGCCTATGTTTTTTTCCCTCCATTATGATGATTCAGATTATATTTAAGAGGAAATAGGCAATGGAATGGGAAATATGGGTCAGATTGGACCTTTACTTTCAAAGAACTCATAGAAGAAGAAGCCACATTAGAAGATAACCCATTGCTCTTTGATGTGACGATGGCCTAAGGAAAAAGGAACTTCAGAATTCATGGATTCTGGCACAGACATTATTTCTGAGACTAATATAATTCAAGAGCCTCAACCTTTGACTTTTCTGAGGTGGATGTCATGCTATTTCTTGACAAAGGTTTAGAGATTTAGGAAATCAGGGGTGTGATGGTTCTCTAGTCCCACATACCATGTATCATGTTTTCATATATATATAAAATATATATGAAATATAAAATATTTCATAAATATTTTCATGTATAAGAACTTTGTTAAATGCATTGTTCTCAGTTCAGTTTTGTAGGCCATACACTTCAACACACTCTAAAAATTGTGTTGGTAGAAGTTCATAAATGTGGATGGCTAAGCCAATGAGCTGTGAGTCCTTTGATTTTGTGTGCTCAATAGACACAATGGCTCTCATTTAGTCGTTCATTGAAGTTCAAATAAAGGAATCAACTGGCCTAGTGGGAAAAGCACAGACTTTAAGACAAGTGGGAATTCCAATTTTTGCTCTCTATTGACCTCTTCTGCAAACTTGGTAAAGTTACTTAAATTTCCTCAGTTTCCTTCCCTGTAATGAGGATGACAATAGTAACCCATAGTTTTCTTGTGACAATTAAATAAAAATGTTTTGGAAACAGAGGGTGTCTGTTTGGGGAAAGATTTTTGGAAAGGAGAGTTGGGAGCCCAAGAGTTTAGTTTTGACAGCGATCAATTCAGCAAAAGATAGTAGCAAAAATAGTGCTTGGTTTTAGTTAGAAAAGGACTTGATTATTGTAGTTCTGATGAGGAAATGTGAAGAGAAGAAACGAGGCACTAGGATCCCACCAGAAAGTGAGTGGGAATCTAATAACTATGTGGGGGAATCAGTATTATTGTAAACATTCAATATGAAGTTTTTTGCTTAGTCATAATCCAACCCTCCACTCTATCTGACCCATTCTCCTCTCCATTTGATAATGACATTAACCTCTTCCTTCAAAATGCTTTTACTTAAATTGTTTTGAGAGTGAACTTTCAATGGAAGTTATGTAAAGTGCTGAGTTCCTGCCTGGGTTCATGCAGTGGAGAACAGGTGTTGTCTGTAGCAATTCTGAAGATAAAAGCTAATGTGTTGGAAATTTGCTTATGGGCCAGGTCTTGGGCCAAGCATTTTATATTGTATTACATCATTTAATCCTCTTCATGACCTAGTGAGATACATTCTGCTACTTACTGCTATTTTACAGATGAGGAACTGACAGGGGTTGAATAGGTTGCTCAAAGTCAGAGGACGTGTAAGAGGAAGAGCTGGGTTTGAACTCCAGCAATCTTGACCACTACACTAAATTCTTTCTAAATGCAGGACTATGGTTCAAAACTGCCAGTGGGACTGTACATTTCATCAAAGGAATAGTGGTGCGGACATTTGGTTTCAACAGGGATTTGAGGATGGTGGTGCCTGAAGATCTCAGCTCATGTCTAGGTTACATGAATATTTTTAACTCCGCTTCTCCCAAAAGTGGATGAAGTTGATGACTGGTATGATTTAAAAAAAAAAAAAAGATCTTTCTTTCTTCTTTTTCTTTCTCCTCATACAAAGAAAGAATGTGGAACATGAAATTGCCAGTTGAAACATTCTCTGTAGTTACCAGGGACTGTGCACTAGAAAGCAAAGTAGAGAGCCAACCAAAACCACAGCTCTAAGTCCTTCTGGTGTCCAACACCCTGCAGCTTCACAGTAGTTTGACACTCCATCAAGTTTTAACTGGGTTGCAACTGAAGTTGCATTTTTAGGAAAAAAAAAAAGTGAAAGACTAATAAGCAAGGAACTTAATCATGCCTTTGCAATTACATAAATATAATCTATGTGCATATGTACATGTATATGTTCTGCGAGTATATGTTTTAATACTGCGAATATTCAAATATTTTAACAAAGAATTGTGGGGATGAGAAAATAAAGGAAGGAGTACAATTATTTCAGTCTAAACTAAAAAAGATGTTATTCAGAGCCCATAGTCCTATACTGCATGGTGGTAGTCCGCATAGTTTGTCAGCTTCTTTCCTAAGGTTGACTGTAAACATGTTTTGGAGAGCCTGGAGGGGCCACACCTGCATGGAGCTCCTAAGAAGCCTTATGCATCTTTACATCCTCCTCAGCAACTCTCACAGTGCTGAGCTCAAAGTCACTGACAGTACTTACCAAGCCCCTACTCCCCCGTGAGAGCTTTGATCAGGAATGTGGTCAAAGGTGAGGAATCAGAACCAGCATCCCACCATTCCTGTGATCCTCTTCCTCATCTCTTCCCTGCAGGTATTGCTCTCTCACTATCAAGCAAGTGGCTGTAGCCATTCTTTCATTTACTCAACAAATACACATCAAATGCTCTTCTACCCCAGTCATGGTTCTAGCCTCTGGGGACACAGTGATAAATAAGACAAGCAAGTTTCCCAGACATATGAGGCTTATAGTCTCCAGAGGAAACAGATATTAGACAAACAGTCTCACAAAGAAATATGTAACTACAAATTGTAGTAAGTGCTGCAAGATAAATTGCAGTAAGTGCTGTGAGACATTCTAGGGAAAAGTCTTTGAGGGTAGGACAAAATACTTAGGGCTTTTGAAAAATTAAAAAATGGTATAGTTGGAACAGAGCACTAGAATGGATGCATATGATTGTGTTGAAAAAGTGGACAAGGGAGCATAACTATCAGAGTAAAGATTTTAGATTTTATCCCAAGTCCCATGAGCACAATTAAAGGATCTGAAAAAGTAAGCACCATGATTATATTTGTGTTTTTATAGTTTTTACAAATTGTTTTTCATATGTTTTGTTGTTCAAGTACAGTTGTCTCCATTTTCCTGCCACCATTTCCCCCCACCCCAGCCATCCCCACCTTTGATCCTACCCCTTTTTGGCTTTTTCCATGGAACACATTTTTATAGTTTTTATTATTCTTTTAGAAAGAAAGGAGAGAGAGAGAGAGAGAGAGAGACATCATTTTATGTTCCACTTATTTATTCATTCTTTGGTTGATTTGTGTATATGCTCTCACTGGGAATCAAACCTGCATCCCTGGCACATCAGGACCATGTTCCAACCAACTAAGCTACCCATCCTGGGCCTAATATTTTTATGTTTTTAAAAATATTACTCTGGCTACTGTATTGAAGAAAGATTGAATAGAAGTGAAGTGAAAGCAAGGAGAACAATAAGAGATGTTAAAATAGTCTGGGAGGGAGGAATGACATTGGCTTAGAGTGGAGTTGTAGCTGTAGGGATTGAAAAACTTCAAGGATCCTTCCTGTCTGTTATCTATCTATCTATCTATCTATCTATCTATCTATCTATCTATCTATCATCTATCTATCTATCTATCTATCTATCTATCTATCTATCATCTATCTATCTATCTATCATCTATCATCATCTATCTTTCCATCCATTCATTTATCCATCATCATTATCAATCTATTCAATGTTGCTTAAAACCCAACCATTTGCTCAATACTTAGTGCAATATATTCTAAGTCTTGAAGAAACCACCAGCAATATATTCTAAGTCTTGAAGAAATCACAAAGCTGTTTTTGTTTTATTTGGTTTGGGTTTGTTCATTTGTTTGTTTTGCTCTAGAAATAGGTAAATCATTTCTTCTTCTCCTATTAAAGTTTGTTTTGATGCAGTCCTCTTGGCTCCTGAATTTCCCTTTGTTATTGCCACCAGTTTTTGCCTCACATGACATCATTTGCTTGTATAAGTTCCTCATGCATTGAAGGCTGACATTCTTAATAGTTCTGTCACCCGTGTTACAACAGACTGCTGAAAAGATACAAGTGATGCCTGCAGGAGAAAGGGCCATCTCAGCAGTTTGTGTAACACCAATGGGGTGTGAGATAGCAGGAAAATAATTAGTTTAGTTACATGTAAATGGAAGACAAATGAAGACACTACTAATATCTGCATGCCTAGGAGGAGGGGTGGCCTGCTTCATTTAAGATTTGAGAAGGAATAATTGAATCAATAGCTATGAAAATGAAAGCAATATTAAGAGATTTTTATGGCAACCTATAAGGTAGGAAGAACTAAATTCAATCAACATGCACTTACTTAGTGCTTATTATGTACCTGTCACCATGTGAGGCATTTTATCCAAACAAAAAGGGACAATAATTGCAAGACATACATGAGACTTTACATTCTGCATAGAGATTCAAGATTTGAGAACATATGAATGCTTTAAGCATATATTTAAAAAGCTGAGTAGTATTGTATGTTACATTAATAGGAGAAACTATTAGAAATAGCAGGGATAACATTGAATACATGAGACATGAGTGACTTTGTAACTATGGTTAATTTAGTTATCTTCTCTGATTGTCAGTTCTCTCCTTTATAAAATGTTGATATCAGAATGCAGATTGACATTGCACCTTCATACAGAAACACATACACAGATACACACACAGGTACACAGATTCTGGTCAGGGCTCTTCAGGGTTGCATTGGTATGTCAGAAAGGTGGGTGGAAAATGCCCTTTGGATTTCAGGAGTCTATTGTTTCAGTGAATTATCTGGACCCTTCTAGATGTTCAGAAAAGAGAAAGTCAGCATAAACCATGGCATGGACTAGAAGAGTAGACAGATATTGACATGTAAAGATAAATCTTTTTTTGAATATATCCAGCTGTTTTGATAAAAGTTAAAAAAGCATATACAAGTCAGTACATTGCTATATCATACAAAGCATGGGCCATTCTAGTAGATCTTAGCAGTTATTTGAAATCATACTAAAAGTATTCCTTGTATGTCATTACTGACTCCAGTGTTGTGCACTGATATTCTCAGTATTCTAGTACCTCTTTCTTATGTCTGGTTTTGGGATGTTGTTTAAAGCTGGGTTTGTTTGGTTTTCTTTGGCATCTGATATTTCTTATTTTAGTTTTAAGATTTCTGTATTTCAAGTCAGATTTTTTATTCAGTGTCTTTTTAAAAATTTTATTATCAATAGTATGGAATTTCCTCAAACAACTAAAAATGGATCTGCCTTTTCACCTGGCAATTCCACTGCTGGGTCTATACCCTAAGAATCCTGAAACACCAATTCAAAAGTACCCCAATGTTCATAGCAGCACAATTTATAGTAGCCAAGTGCCGGAAGCAACCTAAGTGTCCATCAGTATATAAGTGAATCAAAAAACTATGGTATATTTACACAATGGAATATTACAAAGCAGAAAGAAAGAAGGAGCTCCTACCCTTTGTGACTACCTGGATGGAACTGGAGGGCATTATGCTAAGTGAAATAAGCCAGGTGGTGAAAGACAAATACCATATGATCTTACCTATAAGTGGAAACTAATCAACAAAACAAACAAGTACACAAAATATAACCAAAGACATTGAAACAAAGAACACACTGACAGTAATCAGAGGGGAATGGGGAGAGGGATAATGGGGGGAAATAGGGAAAGGGCCATCAAGGAACATGTATAAAGGACACATGGACAAAGCCAAAGGGGGTAGGTTCAAGGGTGGGAGGTAGGGATGGGTGGGGTAGGGTGAAAATGGAGACAACTGTACTTGAACAACAAACAAACAAATAAAACAAAACAAAAGAAAAGGAACTAAAATGGGTAGGGAATTATATAGAACACAGGTAGCAAACACAAGGCCTGCAGACCAAATCTGGCCCTCTACCGTGTTTCTACCTGGTGGCAGCACTGAGCTCTTTCGTAACTGTTAAGGAGTAGTTACATTTATACAGTCCTAAAATTACATTCAGCCCTTTGAAGGCAACTGCAAGGCTGATGTGGCCCCTGGTGAAAACAAGTTTGACACCCCTGATACAGAACAACAACAAAAAAAAAAGGCTGCAAAACACGATAAATGAAACCACAATGTTGAAACTCATTCATGATTATAGTATCAATGAGACTAGTCAGAAGTCCTAGGCCCTCCAGGATTATCTGGAAATAGAGCAAAATAAATTTACTTGAATTTTGCAAAACATGCTGCCTGATCCAATATGGTAAGTTTTTTAAAACTCAAATTTATTCATTTATTTATTTTTGAGAGGTAGTGGGTTTTTTTTTTTAATTTATTTTTTCTAAACTACTTAGATGAGGTTTTGTGAAAATATTCTAGGACCGAGATTTTCTTATTTGCCACCCAATATTTTACTTGGAAACTAACAATAACAAATTTTAACCTAGCCAGGAGTTTAAAAAATATATATCACTCTCCTGTTCAAATTTTATAATCTCCTCAATAATTCATAAAATCCAAACTCTTGGATATAGTTGTTCTCACTTCCATACTTGATTCCAACCTTGTGCACCTCTCAGAGCTCAATTTCCTACTTATCTATCCCCTTGTTCATTCATTAAAATTGTTTTTTTATCCTCACATGAGGACATGCTTATTGATTTTAGAGAAAAGGGTTAGGAAGGGAGAAAAAGAGGGAGAGAAACTTTAATTGATTGCCTCTGGCACATACATTGACTGGGACTGAACCTGCAACCTAGGCATGTGCCCTTACCAGGAACTGAGTCTTCAGCCTTTTGGTTTACAGGACATTGCTCCAACCAACTGAGCCACACCAGCCAGGGCCCTTTGTTTACTCTCATCTTACCTGTGTCTAGTTTCCTTTCTGTGTGAGAGACTAATACCCTAAGTTCAAGGCTTTTGCCCTTTTCATTTTGTTCAGAATTCCTTCCTTTTTCAGTTCTCTGTTTCTTATTTTATTTTATTTGGGTCTCTAGTCCAATGTCATCTCCTAAAATAGGTCTTCCGTGATTTTTAAAAATAGATCAAATCTCCTCACCTCCCTTACTCTTCATTTTTCTTATTTCCTTTCATGTCAGTATATCCTAACTTAAGTGCTATCTTTTGCTTATTTATTTACTTGTCTGATATGTATCACTCACTAAAATATGAGGTCTTAGATAATGGAGTCATATCTTCAGTGTCTAAGAGTATGTCCAGCTTATTTATTGAAGACATATTTTATAGCTATTGGATATATGACTATAGCAGGTTGGAAATCTTAGTGCTAGATTCACAGTTTTTATATTTAAAGTGTATATATATAAAAAAATTTGTTTACAGCCTGGCTGGTGTGGCTCAGTGGATTGAGCACCAGCCTGTGAACCAAAGGGTTGCTGGTTCAATTCCCACTCAGGGCACATGCCTGGGTTGCAGGCCAGGTCCCCAGTGGGGGGCATGTGAGAGGCAACCACACACTGATGTTTCTCTCCTTCTCTCTCTCCCTTCCCCTCTATCTAAAAATAACCAACTAAATAAAATCTTTAAAAAATAAACAAGTTTAAAAGGAAGCTATTTCAAAGTTAAAGGATGTAAGTGTAGACTAATGAAATCTAAATGAAGTAAGTGTAGACTGACAAAATCTTAGTAATAGAATTGCTAAGGCATTTGATAGGAAGTGATGCCACATTAAGTCTTACCCCCTACCCGCAATAGTTTCTGCCTTGAAGTATTACCATAGATAATGGTAATTTGAGTTCTATGCTAAAAAAATTATTTCATATTTGTTAAATACTGAATAAATCTTCATGTTTAAGCTTTCTAAAATATGATATTTACTTATTTAGTGAAGATGGACATTCTCATTTGAGAATTAACAATTATAAAGAGGCTCTACTACACTTCTTTTGTTCAGGTGATCATATTTAAGACTCATCTCTTTCCAGAATTCAGGTAAAATTATCATAACTAGCTAATATATCTTCAGTAAAAAAAAATCTACTAAAAAGCAGTTAAAATTTATTAGTAGGCTGTAAGAAAAACAAGAATTATCCCAGAAACAAAATTTTCTCCAGATCATCAGTCTCAGAAAATACCTTTTTATTTTATTGATGTTGCTCAATTTTATAAGAAACTCCTTCTTGTATACCCATTTTTTCCAGTAGATTACAGAGTGATTTTATGTGGAATTGCTATTTGAGGACACATTTTTGGCAAAGAACATGATTTTTTTTACCTGTAACTCATAATATTTTTGCTTAAATTACAGAAAAATGTTGAATATACATTCAGATAAAATTGAATGAGTCATCAAAGTGGGAATAGAGGGAGCATACATCACCAAAATAAAGGCCATACATGAGAAATCTACTGCCAACACCATACTCAATGGGCAAAAACTAAAAGCATTTCTCTTAAGATCAGGAGCAAGACAAAGCTGTCCACTTTTGCCACTCTTATTCAACATAATGCTGGAAGTTCTAGCTACAGTAATCAGACAAGAAAAAGAAATAAAAAGGCATCCAAATTGGAAATGAGGAAGCAAAATGACATGATTATATACACAGAAAACCCTATAGATTCCACAAAAAAAGCTACTCGACCTAATAAGTGAAGTTGGCAAAGTAGCAGGATACAAAGTCAATATTAAGAAATTGATGGCATTTTTGTACACCAAAAATGAACTATCAGAAAGAGAAACTGAATAATGGACAACAGGATGGGGATGGACTGAGGGAAAGGGAGTTAGGCAGGACAGAAGAGAACAACAGGGGAAAAATTGGAACGATTGTAATTGAAAAAATATTTTTAAAAAGAAACTGGGAAAAGATACAATTTACTACAGCAACAAGAAAAATAAAGTACATAGCGATGAATTTAACCAAGAAAGTAAAAGATCTGTACTTGGAAAACTATAGAACACTGAAGAAATAAATGGAGGAAGATACAAATAAATAGAAGCATACATTGTATTCATGGATTGGAAGAATTAACATCATTAAAATGCCCATACTACCCAAAGCAATCTTTAGATTCAACACAATTCCTATTAAAATACCAATGGCATATTTCAGTAATCTAGAACAATTACTCCAAAAAGTTATATGGAGCAAGAAAGACCACAAATAGACTGAGCAATATTGAAGAGTAAAGTTGAAGGGATCACAATACCTGATATAAAACTATAATACAAGGCCACTGTAATCCATACAGCTTGGTACTGGGATAGGGACAGACACATAGATCAATGGAATAGAGATCCCAGAGATAAACCCATGTCTCTATGGTCAATTAATATCAAACAAAAAGGGCATGAGCATACGATGGAGTAAAAATACTCTCTTCAAGAAATGGTATTGTGAGAACTGGATTGGTATATGCAAATAAATAAAACTATACCACCAACTTACACTATACACCATAATAAATTCAAAATGGATAAAAGACTTAAATATAAGTTGTGATACCATAATAGTCCTAGAGGAAAACATTGACAGTAAAATTTCAGATATCTCACATAGTAATATTTTTGCCAATATATCTCCTATGGCAAGGGAAATAAAGGAAAAATAAAGAAATGGGACCACATCAAACTGAAAAGCTTCTGCACAGCTAAAGAAATTCTGCACACCAAAATGAAAAGGGAACTGACTGTATGGGAGAACATATTTTCCAATGATACAGAGAACAAGGGTTTAATCTCCAAAATATATAAAAAACTCACATGACTCCACTACAGGAAGACAAACAATCCAATTAAAAAATGGGCAATGGACCTGAATAGACACTTCTCCAAGGAAGACCATAGGCATATGAAAAAAAATGCTCAACATCACTATCTATAAGGGAAATGCAAATTAAAACTGCAGTGAGATACCCCCTCACATCTGTCAGCATGGCTATCATTAATGAATCAACAAACAGCAAGTGCTGGCAAGGGTGTGGAGAAAAGGGAACCCTAGTACACTGTTGGTGGGAATTCAGAATGGTGCTGGCACTGGAAAAAAATATGGAATTTCCTCAAAAATTAAAAATGGAGCTTCCTTTTGACCCAGCAATTCCATTTCTGGGAATATAAGAATATACCTTAAGAATCCTATAACACCACTTCGAAAGAACTTATACACCCCTATGTTCATAGCAGGGCTATTTACAACAGCTAAATGCTGGAAACAGCCTAAGTGCCCATCAAGAAATAAGTGGATCAAAAACTATGGTACATTTACACAATGGCATACAATGCAACAGAAAGAAAGAAGGAACTCCTACCTTCTGTGACAGCATGGATGGAACTGGAGAATATTATGCTACATGATTTAAGCCAGTTGTTGAAGGAAAATACCATATGATCTCACTTATAAGAGGAATCTAATGAACAAAATAAATCAATGAGCAAAATAGAACCAGAGGTATGGAAACATGGAATGGACTGACAGTGGCCAGAGGGGAGGGGCTTGGGTGATACTGGTAGGAAGAAGGAAAGGGGACTCTTGAAAGAACATGTATGAATAACCCATGGTCATGGACAAAGGTATGGGGATTGACTGTGGGAGTGGGGGTGGGGGAGGTGGGCTGAGCAGAGGAGGACAAAGGGGAAAAATTAGGACAACTATAATAGAGTAACAACAATAAAAATAAAATAAAAAATAAAATAAAAATTTTATTATCATAACTTCCCTTTTGTATTACTTTGTTTCATATTATGTGCCTAATATTTCATTAGCTTTTGATTCTTTAATTTTTAGAGTTCTGTTTGTGGAATGGTCTAGTCATTTTTTCACATCTGAAAACTCAAAATTTTAAATTAAAAAGATCAGAAATAGACTTTTTTGTATGTTGCATTGTTTAAAATAGGTGATACATGTTTAATTTCATATCTCATAAGCATTATAATTTGGTTTTTAGAATATACTCCATAAGTGAATGCTTAGAAACTTGTTTTTCTTTAAAAATACTGCATATCACCTGTCAGTTTTATTATTCATCAATTTATAGAAAAGTGAATTTTCCATATAACTAGATGATTTTCTACTTCCTCAACTGCTGGAGAGAGAAAGAAAAACCACCTATGCTAACCCTTAGGAGGATATAACTACTGAATGCCCAAAGGGCTAAAGAACAATAACAATGAATTAAAATTATTTATAAAGTGGGAAGCAGAATGATATGAGTCAGAGGATTTTTCTAGAGATATATTTTAACAGCTGAACAGATTCACCTTGATTAAAGAAGGAAATAACTTAGAGAGAAAATGCAATTATTATTTTAAAGTTATTGGGAAATATCCTGGCTTCTTAGCCACTCAAGAGAAGTAGTTTTGTTAAAAGTCTACTGAATATGCCAGAATGGTCATTATGTACCAAGAAATAAGATTCACTATCCCTTGGGTGTTGGCACTTTCAAATGTGGGTATCTGGATTGGGTCACATGGAATTTTGTGTCTATGCTTAGTGAAGTGAGAGTCTAGAAGAGGGTAGGCAAATAGATTGCTTGCTTGCCAAGTCTGATTAGTAAAGGCTCCCTGTAGTTTTGCTGAGAACAATGCATCTGAACTCAGCAGGAGAGTACTGTGGTTGATTAACAATGTCTTCCAGGGGTACAGGAACGGGGAGTGATAGCACATGTGTCAAGTCTTACCTTTCTACCTTAGACAGGAGAACATTTTTCCTTGTGGTCAGAGCGGGGTAGCTGTTTGCTTCTGTAGACTGTATCTACTCAATTTGGTGAATAAATATTAAGATGATTTTGTTTCATATTACTGTCAAGCAAGGGGGAGTAATATCATTCTAGAGTCTCAGGAGTAATGTTACAGTTCAGTTGGGATACCTATTAGTATTTCTAACCAAATTCCTTTTCAACACATTGGTTGGAAAAATGTTTAGGGAATATTATTTGATGGGGTTTAATCAATTTATGCTATTGGATTTTGCTGCAGATTACACTGTTAAACACACAGGGCAGATCAGGAGACTTGATTCAATCAGTTTCATGGACAACAACTCAAAATGGAATATGATGGTTTTAAAGTTGACGTTCCCATTTTTGAATTTATATGGGCCCCAGGTGGAAAGTCTTAGGACTATGTGCTTTTTTATCCTTCGTGCATCTCTCTGTGCAGATGCATTATCTGAAAAGAGAGCTAGCAGAGGAAAGAAGTTGTAAAGATGTGGTCTTGGTAAATGCATCTAGAGAGAGTGACATTTCCTTAACCAACCCTATTAATCATAACAAAAATGCAATAAATGTAAACATTTTTAAATAAATAAAAATGAAACCTATGTCACAAAATCTGTAACCTGCATTGTGATAGTTTATGTATGTATCATTGTGTGCATTGCCTGGTGTTTCAGCACAGAATAAGTGGGCAAGAGAAGCAGTGAGCCAGGGGAAAGCAGCTGATGGACAGGAGAGTGAAGCTGCCATCTTTAAAGCCAAACTCTGACAGTTGGCAGCTTCTTGACTTCTCAGGAAAATGGACCAATCCATCAGAGGGCTCAATCACTGTGATTTATCCTTAGTCCCACTTGAAGGTGAGGACACTGTGACTCAGAGAAGTTAAGACCCATGGGTAATATGTTAGAGCAGGATTTAGCCTTCAGAGCTTCTCTTAAAGAGCTAATACATCATGATATGCTGTACAGAGGGCTGGATTTATAACATACAAAGGGCTAGATTTTGAGTTTAATAGTCACTTTCAGCATTTTCACACACTATCTGCAAAACCTTTTCCAGTTCCAAACATTCTTCGGCTTCAGTCTCCTCATCTATAGAAGCCACAAGATTCTCTAAAGAGCTGCTGTGAAAATTGGATGACATGAAAAATGTGACAACAGTTTTCATTGCACAACATATCATGCAAATATAAGGCAGCAACATTGCTACTGGTGATGTGGGACCTCAGTTCTTGAGTTCAGCAGAGGAAGAATTCAGAGGCAAAAGCTCTAGTACAAAAGAAAGTTTATTTAGCAAGGAAAGTGAAAGCAAACTTGAAGAGAAGAATCAAGGTGGCTGTTCAGAGAGCTGCTTTGGCTTTTTAGACAGAGTCACAGAGGTAGAAGAAGTGAGATGGCTGGGCTGTGTGGACTCAGAAAATAAGTTACAGAGGCAAAAGAAGGGCCCTTGAAGACAAGATTCAGAGGGTTAGACTGGGATGAGTTGCTGCTTGTTGTCCCTGGTTGTAAGTCTTGTGGTGACTGTTAGAAAACAAGGAGAAAGAAAGCAAAGGTATACATCTGAATAAGAAAGTCCCAGGAATGCTATAGAGAGAGGGTGTGTGCACACTGGGTCCTTTGTCTTAAGGGTTTTTATCTGTTTTCTAAAGGCAGGCATTTTAGGGGCGGTCTTGGGGAGTATTTCAATAGAAAGTTTGTCAGCTTTCCAGGTGTGTCATTTAATGTGCTGATTCATCAAAGTGAGCTTATAGGGTTGTTACCAAACAGCAAGTGGGGTCCTGCAGCCTACCACCACCCTGTAGGCAAAATCCTGGAGGCAAAGGTTTGGTGATGAAGGAATGGAGTCTTTTTTCAAAAGCTACACAATTTTGGAATAAAAGCTTTCCACATGCATTAGTCACTTAAGCCTATCAATTAAGGCTAAACTTTTTAACTGTTTAGTTACAGTCTTAATCACTTAAAATTAATGCTTAAGGCTAAACTGTTTAGCACCTGAGTTCTCCTATCATTCCCCCTGTTTTTAATTATTTTATTTCTATAGGGTCATTTTACAAACTAAAACAACATAAGATACAAAAGCTACACAATTTTGGAAGAATGGCAGGCTTTGGCCTCAGAGCTCATACCCTCTAGAACACGAAAAAAATAACCTTGTCACCCTCTGCTAGGCCAGCATGATTCTAGGCTGCACCTGGAGTTCCTTATCATCCAAAATACTGTCTGTTGGGAAACACAGGCAATTGAAGCACAATCACCCAGGTATCCTCAGGGAAGAAGAGACTCAGAGCCAGTCTCTGACCTCTTTAAAAATATATATACATATTTTATTGATTATGCTATTACAGTTTTCCCATTTCCCCCTCTTCGCTCCCCTCCACCCTGCACACCCCCTCCCACCCACATTCCCCCCTTTAGTTCATGTCCATGTGTCATAAGTTCTTTAGCTTCTACATTTCCCACACTATTCTTGCCCTCCCTGTGTCTATTTTCTACCTACTGTCTATGCTACTTATTCTCTGTACTTTTTCCCCCTCTCTGCTCCTCCCACTCCCCTGTTGATAACCCTCCATGTGATCTCAATTTCTGCATTTCTGTTCCTGTTCCAGTTGTTTGCTTAGTTTGTTTTTGTTTTTGTTTTAGGTGTGGTTGTTAGTTATTGTGAGTTTGCTGTCATTTTACTGTACATCTTTTTCTTAACCTTCTTTTTCCTAGATAAGTCCCTTTAACATTTTCTATAATAAGGGCTTGGTGATGATGAACTCCTTTAACTTAACCTTATCTGAGAAACACTTAATCTGCCCTTCCATTCTAAATGACAGCTTTTCTGGATAGAGCAATCTTGCCTTTCAAGACTTCAAATACTTCTTCCCAGCCCCTTCTTGCCTGTAAGGTCTCTTTTGAGAAATCAGTTGACAGTCTTGTGGGAACTCCTTTGTAGGTAACTGTCTCCTTTTCTCTCGCTGCTTCTAGGATTCTCTCCTTATCTTTAATCTTGGGTAATGTAATTATGATGTGCCTTGGTGTGTTCCTCCTTGGGTCCAACTTCTTTGGGACTCTCTGAGCTTCCTGGACTTCCTGGTAGTCTATTTCCTTTGCCAGATTGGGAAGTTCTCCTTTATTATTTTTTTAAATAACTTTTCCACTTGTTGCTCTTCCTTTTCTCCTTCTGGTACCCCTATAATTCAGTTGTTGGAACGTTTAAAGATGTCCTGGAGGTTCCTAAGCCTGTCCTCATATTTTTGAATTCTTGTTTCTTCATTCTTTTCTGGTTGGATGTTTCTTTCTTCCTTTTGGTCCATACTGTTGATTTGAGTCCCAGCTTCCTTCCCATCACTATTGGTTCCCTGCATATTTTCCTTTATTTCACTTAGCGTAGCCTTCATTTTTTCATCTAATTTGCCACCAAATTAAACCAATTCTGTGGGCATCCTGATTACCACTGTTTTGAACTGTGCATCTGATAGGTTGGCCATCTCTTTGTTGCCTAGTTGTATTTTTTTCTGGAGCTTTGATCTGTTCTTTCGTTTGGGCCATTTATTTTTGTCTTGTCGCACCTGTTACATATGAGGGCCGGAGCCTTAGGTGTTCACCAGGGTGGGGCAACCCAGTTGCAGAGTTATGACACTGTATGTGGAGGAGGGATTGATAGAGAACAATGGTGCTTGCTCTGCTTTCTGCCTTATCTCAGTCACTTCCCCTACTTCCCACAAGCAAATTGTGCCCTTCTGGTGCTGATTCCCTTGTGAGTGGGCTTGTGTACATCCTGGGACCCTGTGGGTCTCTCCAACGACCTCTCCTGTGAGGCTGGGAGTTTCTCCTGGCACCTCAACCCCCACAAGTGTTTTCAATCAGTGTTTTGAGGCTTTATTTACCCTCGAGGGGACCGTGGGTTGTGTGGTCTGTCTCACTCCCCAGTTTTACCTGGTTTATCCGCACATGAATGTGGGACCGGACACACCACACCCCTCTACAATTGGCCACCTCTCTGGGTCCACCAGCCATCTTGCTGCAGCCCTCTCTTTTCGGGGTCCCTGACTCTGCCCCTTTTACTGGTTGAATGAATGTGTCTACTTTAACTCCTTGGTTGTCGGACTTCTGTACAGTTCAGTTTTCTGTCAGTACTGTTGTTGTTTTGTTTTTAAATTGTTGTCCTTATTTTGATTGTGTGAGGAGACACAATGTATCTACCTATGCCTCCATCTTGGCCAGAAGTCCCTCTGCCCTCTTTTTATTTTAAATCTTCTGGCCCATTATTTCCTTGTACTCCAGGACGCAGGTGGCAAACACAAGGCCTGCAGGCCGAATCTGGCCTTCCACCTTGTTTTATCTGGCCCAGCATCTCATTTCTACCAGGGGACAGTGCTAAACTCTCACTTAACTGTTAAAGAGTAGTTACACTTATGCAGTCCTAAAATGACATTTGGCCCTTTGAAGGCAACTTTGAAGCTGATGTGGCCTCAGGTGAAAATAACTTTGACACCCTTGCTCTAGGAGGTATTCAGCTTCTCAGCCAATCCCATCCTAGACCATTTACCATTGCCTCGGGCAATCTCCTCCTACTGCCCTTCTCTCCTCCTCCCCAGTGATCTCATCAGATCTCTCTGTATCAGGGTCGGGTAGTGGTCTCTGCTGATTAGTTAGTGGTAGGGTAAAGGGTCACTGCTCATTGCATTTGGTCCTGATTCCTGCCACAACATCGACATCGGTTTTACTGTTTTTCTAGGCCTGGAGCTAAAACACAACTGAAGCCTAGATGTTATCTCTAATTTGACCAAAAGTCTGCCTCTGTAGTCAACAAGAAGCTTTGTGCCTAAGATTATCTGATGCTAATCAGAACCTCATTGTCCTGAGGGCTGCATGTTTAAGGGAGTGGTCGGACGGGAGAAGAAGGCAGGTGAGTGAGAGTGCTGAATGAGGCCAGTTTGAATCAGCTATTTGTCTGTTTCCCATTCCACTTGTCAAGCGATTTTCCTAGCTTCTTATTAGCCTGACTCAACATAAGCAAGACCAGATGTGTAGCTTCAGAAGGTAAAAGAGGACATTGGAAATCTTTTAGCCCATGAGTGAAAATGATCTATCACAAATGATTTCAAAAGCTGCTTAGAGCCAAGTTAGAGTTTTTATCATATTTGATAATGTCATATTAAATAAATAGTATTTATTGAAAGTCTACTATGTGCAAATTGTTATTTTACTTTTCTTTTGTGTTTAAGGTCAGCTTACAAAACAATCCCTATCCTAAAGGAACTTAAAATTGTATTAAGTAGAGCATTTTTCAATGTGACCTATTTTTGGAAAAAAAACAAAATTTTATGGCATTTCTTATTACTTAACAATTTCTTTCAATGGGGATATTCTAGAAATGCTTTACATTTATCTATATTTTGAACTTGTTCGTTTCTCAAGAAATATACCTTCTGGCACATTGATCTCTTTCTCTCTCACTCCCTAAAATACCAAAGAAGGAAGACCTTGTGATGTCTAATGTTCTCCTTCAGTGATGCATTTAGAGTCAAAAAGGTAATGCCAAGTCTTGTCTATATCTTGCTCTCCCAACATAAATGGCTTCTGAGAAATGACCCTGGGGTGAGGGATATGAATCGCTGCCATTTTTGTGAAAAGCCAAGGTTGCACCAGGGTGACCCAAACTGAAACAAACCTAAAACGTGAGCAGATGGTAGCATGAGGATATGAATGTATGTTGTGGGCTGAGAGTCAAGATCATAAAGGAGTTGAAGTGTATGGATTGGTGAACATGAGTGATTCAGAAGTAATTTCTTTAAACAGAGCATATACCTGCAGCCCAGCAGAGGCAGGTGTGTAGGCTAAAAGGACACAAGCTGTAAAGCAACCGTTACCATTTATTATTTCTATTTTCTCTATAATTTATAAATGTCTTAGTTAGGACTAAATAATTACATGGCACCATGCCTCTTTACAAGACCATCTCTTTTAAAAAAATGTTTTAAAGTAATTTATAAAAACTGACTAAGTCAGTAGTATTTTCATAAAAGGTCAGAAAAGCAAGATTTTTTATTCTCAAACTTTGTTTTTTCTATATTATACATATCAGATATATTTGGGTAATATTATCTATCAGTGATAATAACAAGGATTCTTTATTTTCCATTAAACATAATATTTTATAAATATTTTATTATCTCTGCCCATTCTCTTGAATGTCTTCCCACTCCCATACACACGTAGAAATTACTCTTTGTTCCATAATTGTAAGCTTTTAAGTGGATTATATGAAGATTACCTATCTCCTATACTTGTCATTACTTTGACAATTTTCTGTGCTTTAAAGTCTATTAAGGTGCTATCCATGGCAATTCCTGAATTTACTTACTAGAAAACCAATTTATGTTTTTTAAAACACAAATGTAAGTTTTTAGCAGGCACATTACTTTCATTAAAATTAAAGTTTGAAAATCATAGACTTATACAAGGACTAATTCTCATACAATTGAACATTAGAAAAAAAAATGTAAAACTTGGTCACTGAACAAAATTTGAGTTCTTACTTTCTTTTAAAGAATACTTCAAAGATTAGACATCTCCAATAGAAAATACCTAGCTATGTAATTCTGAATTCATTCCTCTTTTAAGGCACAAAACAGCACCCATGAGTCCTGAAAAAGTTAATTCTGCTTTGAAGAACCAACTTTTCAAAGGACATTTCAAACCCTATATAAATTTATCAAAAAGGATGTATTGTTTGCTTTTGAGGTAGATGCACAATAAAGATTTTTTTCATTGAATGATTGAGTGAAGAGCTTATTTTTATAACACAGGGGAAAGAAGGAAGATAACTGAGAAGGGTGGTATTCATGGACATAGCTCTAAGAGACTTGCATAATCCTAGATTTGAGCGATATCCGGGATGTAGTAGCCAGGGGCAAACTTAGATGATTAGAAAGAAAGGTAAAGAGTGGAAGGAAATATGACTAGAAATGTGTGTGCATGCAGCAAAAGACAATAGAAAATTAAAATTCATTTATTAATTAATATTTTATTGAATATTCAATTGCCAACTACCAAGAAGTGTGACTCCCAATGCAAGAGTTTGGTGAAAAAGGAAAGGGGTTGTTCCTTAAAGGTTTCATAGGTTGAGGATAATGGCAGATTTCTGCCATTAAGTCCCACTCCCTTTAAAAACCCCAGAACACATAGTCCAGCCTCCCTTTGCCAAACCAGGCTGATTTCAGAATGTGCCAGTCAGAGGTACATACCGTCTTTCAGAAAAGCAGAAGTCTGTGGCTCGGCATTTCCGGTCACGGTTCAGTTCAGCTCAGCTCCAGGTAGCTCCCGTGAATCCATGCTTGGTTAGGCAGGTCTCTGCACAGCTCCATCAGCTCTTCTGCTGTCCTCTCCAGGCAGGTTTCCCAGCAGGTCTCCTCTTTCTTACTCCAGCTCTTACTCCAAACCACGTAGCATTTCATACTCCAGTCCACATGGCATGTCCTTACACACCAGACCTCATGATGGACCAGGTCCCCCTCTCCACACCCTTTCAAACCCATGACTGCTTCCCCCTTCTCTTTCAACCAGCCTTTATTTTAAATGTTCAGCATGGAACTTCCTGTGCGACTTCATATCCGGCCCCTCCATGATGTGCTACTTTTGCCAGTTCCCTCATATCTTTTACTTACTTTTGGCTGCCATCTTTAGTCAGGGCAAGAGTTGTCAGTGATGCACGGGCATCCAGCTCCTGGCTCTCCAGCAGGTGCTGAATAAGCTCTCCCAGTTATGTCATGAGTCCCTGCTTGCTCCAAAATCATGTACATGTTTGCCTGGGGCAGCAGCACAGGTTTGAACTTGCCATTGTTATGCAAAGTATCTTAAAAGGCATATTGTACACTTCCCCCTTCCACCAACCTAGGTTTATGGGAGTTTTCTTCCTATCTTCAGGGACCCCTATTCTTCATCCCATTACAAAACTATAAGAGAAAGTTTATTTAGGAAGTCACAGAGGTAGAAGAAGTAAGCTGTAGAAGAAATGAGCTCAAGAAACAAGTTACAGAGGCAAAGGAAGGGCCTTTGGAGCTGAGGAGAAAGAGAGAAAGGTAAAGGTAATTCATCTGGGGCAAAGAATAGAGGAAGGGGAAAAGAGGCTGGACATGCTCCTAAGAGGGAGAGCATACCAAGTCCTCTGTCCTAAGGTCTTTAAAGGGTAGGGATTTTAGGGGAATTCCCAAGGTAGTATCTCAGTGCAATATCCATTAGCTTTCCAGCTGTGTCCTTTCAGCATCGTGGTCTGTACTGATTGGTTGTCACCAGAGGGGGTCATTTGTCATTGCAGCTGATTCTAAGGTCAGCTGTGCTGTCACTTGTCTGGTTTTGCTGCTTTTCTAGATCAGGAGCTAAAACACAACTGAGGCCCAGATGTATTTGATTCTGGTCAGAACTTCATTGTCCTTGGGGCTTAATGCTTAAGAGCTATTCTCTGGCCCCCTTAAGGGGATCTAACCCTCATGACCAGCAGCATGCCAGGAGAGGAAAGGTCAGGGGAGGGGCCAAACTGAATGACCAGCAGTATGAAAGGTCAGGGGATCAAATCCATATGATCAGCGATATGCTAGGGGAGGAAAGGTTACCCTGGGGGTGAGGTCCTTATTTTCACAGTTTTGTCCATTGGTAGGTACCCAGGGCTTTCCACCCTGGTGACCCTCTGTACCTGGCCCATTGTCCTTGCTCTGCTCATCTCTAACTGCTTACCACAAGTCTAGTAACCACCTGGCACTACACATAGTTATTACAATAATATTGACTACATTTCCCATGTTATACTTTGCATTCCTGTGATGTAAAATTGTACTTATTAATTCCTTTACCTTTTTTTTTTTTTTAAAGAAGACCACTCTTCTTAAAAAGAGGGGCTGGTTTGCCACCTTATTGTGGAGAAGGTAATGAATTCAGACATGGCAGTCACCTCTGGACTTCAGAATACACATTCCCATTATTTCCTCCAAATAGAACATTTATTCCTCCAAATGCTTTAGTGTTTGGTATTTGCTAAATCTGTCCCATGCATATCTTCAAATTTGGAGATAGGAACCTTATCAGGGCTGTTTCTGTTATGTGCCACTCATAGAAGAGTCTATGCTAATCATCTTGACATTTTGTATTCATTCAGTGTGAGAGGAACGCTTTATTCTGCATTGATGGGGACACTTGTTTCTAATGAGAAATCTGATGAAATCAGGTGCTTTGAATACAGAACATGTGCCAACTTTTGTAGCTTTATAATTCTTCCAAAGTTTGTCTCCTTTAGGAGAAGACCCTGGTTGGTTTTGATGGGAAACTATACCTGATAGTGATTTATATCCAGTAAGGATTTTCCTTTAGAATCAGTCAAAGGGGAGAAGTGGCATTTTCCAGTGAGAAGAGGGGACAATGAGTCTTGGTCAGGTTTGAGGTCTTAAACCCCTCTTTCACTCTCTTCTTTTCATAAAAGATCATCTCATCAGAAATTCAGTAGGTTTTCATTCTTATTCCCATTTTCTGACATTCTCACTCTAAAAGTCATTATTAATGAAGAAAACTGCCTATTTGGTAATCTATGTCTTCCTATAGCCTGGTGGTATTTCATTATCATTTAAATATGCCACCCACGGCTCCTTCTAAAACCTTTTGAATGGAAGGTCATTAGTAGATTCCCCCCCCCCCACACACACACACACACAAACCTAAATTATGCTCAGGGTTTTTTTAAGCAAGATGGTCTCCAGTGAAGCTCTTCCCACGTTTGAAAAAGTGAAGTGGGGATTGAGATAATTATCTAGATAATTCAGCCTCCAGTTATCATTCTTGAAATGGGTTATATTTCTCAACCTCTCTTTCTTTCCTTCCTCTTTCATCTGTTATGGGTTATCTTTGCCAAAGAAAGGCTCTAATATTTTCATGTGTCTACAAAATATAGCAAGTTCAAAAAATGTTTTTTGAAATGCTAGCTACTTTGTAAAAGGCATATCAAACTTCTAATGCTACATTTTAAAGCAGAACTCATCTTGCAATTCAAATTGGGCATCTCTCTCAGTCATTTCAGGGGATTAATTCTCTGTTTCCTACCTAAAATTCCCTTTGGATTGATGAGTACTCTGAACTTGAACTTCGTCTTCATTCTTAAGACTCACAATCCCCCAAAAGAATTAAAGATGATTATTCTAATGTAAATTACTGGGGTTTTTCAGTGTATCTTTTGCTGTTACAAATGGCCACTGAGCAGACTTGAAGTCTAATCTTTGCACAGTGGCTGCTTCTGAGTAGTTGTGACTACTGTGAAAGCAGTGATCAGTCATTCTTGAATTTCAGTTCCAATTACCAGTGCCAGGGAATGGTGACATAGATATGCAAACTGTCATTGGAGGACCTACTCCTGGGCAAGCTCTGCCTGTCTTAAGCAGTCTTTCTGAGGCTCCAGTGTTCATCTGTGAAATAGTAACAATATATACCAACATTTAGAGTGTGATGATAAAATGAAATAAGGTATTTGAAAAATGAGCACACTATAAACATGTGAAATATTCACCTGTTTGCCTCCTTCCATGCCCCTCCTTAAACAGACCGGGCAAGCAGATTCTGTCATCTTCTTCATACAATCTGAGTCCCAACAATGTGGCAGGTATAATCCTGGGAGTGAGGATATATTAGAGAACAACACTGAGTCCCTGCCTTCATGCGGCTCACATGCTAGAAGAGTAGTCAGACTATAACAAGTAAGTAAGTGGATATTTATTATAATGGCAAATAGTGAGATGGGCCCTGAAGAACAAGAAATCAGGGTGAGAGGATAGCACTGGGTAGAAGGCATTATTTTAGACAGGATCAAGAAAGGCCTCTGAGGATATGGTGTTTGAGCAGAGAGCTGAATAACTTCATCCCTGAGGCTTGTCTTGAGATGGTTGATATTAATTGTGTTGAATGCTGCCTTCTTCCACCTATGACCAAAACAACCTCTTGGTATAATGAAAATGAGTTTACTGCTTACTGAATTAATGGAGAACACAAACAACCTCAATAGAGTCTTAGTAGCTTAGTAGCATCTTGGGGATTGGCAAAGTCAGAATATTTACCGAGATTTAGAAGTGTGTTTAAAGTAGGTTTTCTCATATAGGGACTGGTTTAGGATTTAGTAAGGCTAACAGTGAACAAGACAAGGATAGGGGCATGAGGAGTTCAAAGGGTCTTGGAGTAAAAACAGTTGATCTTTTCTGCTCAAAAACTGATGGGTTTTTGAAATGAGCAATAAAGTTATTTAAATTTAACTCCTTGGGTAAAAGTTTTTGGGAATAGTAAAGTTATGCAACAAAGACAGTGAAATAGTAAAGTCACAATGAGCGTAGATGATACTAGCTCTCAACCATCATCATCATTATTATCTGCTAAGGTGATTGAGGGCTTCAATTTATTTCATTATTTATTGAAGGGTAGATTAAAGGTATATTGAAAGATATTTGCTGAAGAATTAAATGAGATACTTCAATGAAGTATAAAGTATGAGGTATATGGTGAATTATATTCTTGGTACTATAGATATAACTGTGCACACAGGTTTGTTTCTTATTTCTCATGTGGTTTATAGTCAATCTATGGAAATACATGCTAAACATTACTTGCTATGACAGTGTAGTATAAATCAGAGGATCTTAGGGTGGTCTGGGTGTCTGGTAAGAAGTTTCTTGCATATACATAGATGCTAGCTGGGTAGAGGAACAAGGAGAGGGTTGGGTGAAGGAGACTGAACTTTATCTTAAGAGCAAGGAGAAACAAAATGTCCCTATATATCAATAAATATTACATCCCAATGTTCACACACAAGTTGGCACAAATATTATCCTAAGATATATTAATAGTACACAGTGACAGTGTTTGCAGTCATCCAAATTGACACACTCCATCAGCAATTGTTTGGCTCATTCCTTTAACTAAATAGCAGTTGTTTGTTGAAAGAATGAGTGAATGTTGAATTAATCAGCACTGTTTAGTTCCACAGTGACCTCCAACAACTCATTTACTTATGTAAAGCATATAGAAGTTAGATGGAAGACAGTTTGCATCCCAATCTATCCCATTCCTGAATGCAAGAAAGTAGGGGAAAGTGTCTCACAGGGTCATACCTAAAGATCAGAATGTAGAAAACCCAGCCTGTTCATATCAGCTGATGGATTTTTAACTATCCCAAGTATGGAGTCTAGGGAAGAGGGAAGATCTGGAAGCTCTCTAAGTGAGATTGGAGCTTAATGAATTACTCTGTGTGAGTTCAGGTCTTCACCCTCTGCTTTGAATATCTCTGGTGATGAGATTGTTTGTGATAAAATACAGAGCATGCACGGGATCAGACTATGTATGTTCAAATCATCCAACGTTTAGAAGCTGTGAAAATTTGGCCATATTATTTAACTCTTTCTTGCCCAATTGCCCCATCTGTAAAAGAAGGTGATATCAAAAATACCAAATGTTTTTGAAAGACTAAATGAAATATTTCAACGAAAAGAACTTAATACAGACACTAGAATAAATCAACATGCTGTATGTAGCAGGTGCTGCCCTTATGTTAGCGGGGGAACTCCCTGCCCCGCTATAGCTCTACGCAAATCCAGTGAGCAGGAGGATAAGGAAATACTGATTTCAATTGTATGGTTTATTGAGGGCATAGAGGTGGGCAGAGGCAGATTTGCTTGTATTTGTTAATCAAGCACTTGAAAAGGGATTCTTATCTTGATATTTTGTCTCTGATTTTATCAGGGTCTCACAGCAGGTTTCTTCATGGAAAGAATAACAGTTGGCATAGATAGCAGGTGCTACATCATGGATTGATGGTGTCTTTTTCAAATTCATATCTGAAGTAGCATGTATCTCTCTGAGGCTGAACCAAATGCATCCTTATTTGCAGCTGAATTTTAGACAGACTTAGAGCATTCAGAATAAAGCAGGAGGATGCCCTTCAGGACTTAAAGCTGATAAAACTTTTGTCATTTCCTACCTTGCCGATGAGTTGAGTGTGGGATTCACTTGGCTGATAAGGACAGTGACATGTTTCCTCTCTGAAGTTTTATCAGATAAAAGCCAGGCAAAGCCACATTTACTATCTCTTCTGTGTTTCAAATTTTGGGTAATGGATAAAAAGAAAACCTGGAAGATGTGAAAACTGTGGTGAAATGTTGTACATTGGAAACTTTAAATGATTGTAAACCATGATGTTGGGAAAGTGACCCCACACTATTAAAGTAACGCGGATGAATTCAAAGCTCAAACAGTTAAAAATTTTTAAAAACAAACCCTTAGAAAAGCTCACTGCTTGGTATATATAATTAATGAAAGGTAAACTATTTTGAATAGTTTACCAGGATGATACTAATATTCCTAAAATTCTAATTCCTGATCACCCAGGGTACAGGTGCAGTCTGACTGAGAACACACCTTTGTCTCTGGAGGGCAAATCTGGCATTAACAATGACAGTTAAGCAGAAAATCACATTTCCCATGAGAAGAGTGATGTGAGTTGTGGGCCAATTGTCAGGTAGCCTTGGATAGCTACAAAACTTTTGCTCATTGTTGTCCAATACCTCAAAGAAGAGAATGATTAATGAGATTTCCAACTTAAAGAATTTAGAGGTTTATGGAGGAAAAAAAGGAGGAAATTTTATTTTGTTATCTCAAGTTCTTGTCATCTGTAGGGGAAGGCACTGGGGGCAGTGATGAGCGACACTGCTTTAGATCTCCATGGTGAATTTATGAGTGTCCCTTATTGACAAAACAAAAGGAAAATGATTGACTTTACTGTTAATTACATTGGTATACACAAGGATCTTTTCCTTTTTTCTTCTTTATTGAATTTATTGGGGTGACATTGTTTAATAAAACCATAGTTCTCAAGTGTAAACTCTATAACTTGTCATCTGCATACTGTATCATGTGCTTACCACACAAAGTCAAGACACTTTGCACCAACATTTAGTCCCCCCTTGGCCCTCTTCCACCTCCCTGACCCCTCTTTCCCTCTGGCAATCACCATATTGTTGTCTGTCTATTTGGGGGTATGTTGTTGGTTTTGCTTAATCCCTTAACCTTTTTCACCCAGAACTTCAAACCCTCTCCCCTCTGACAGCTATCAAGCTGTTCTATGTAATTACAAGTCTGTTTCTATTTTATTAGTTTGTTTTGTTCACTAGACTCCATATATAAGTGAAATTGTGTGGAACTTGTTTTCTCTGACTTATTTCACTGAGCATAATATTCTTCAGGTCCATCCATGCTGCCCCAAATGGAAGGATTTCTTTCTTTTTTATAGCCAAGTAGTATTTCATCATGTAAATGTACCACAGCCTTTTTATCCACTTGTCTACTATGGGCACTTGGGCTGGTTCAAAATCTTGGCTATTGTAAACAATACTACAATAAATATATGGGTGCATATAGGCTTCCAATTTTTTTGTATATATATTCAGAAGTAGAATTGCTGGGTCATAAGGCAATTCCATTTTTAATATTTTGAGGAAACTCCACACTATTTTCTATTGACTTCACTAATCTGCATTCCCAATAACCCTATAATAGAATTTTCTTTTCTCCATGTCCTTGCCAACACTTGTTGTTTGTTGATTTACTGATTTACTGATAACAATTCTGACAGGCATAAGGTGATATCTCACTGTGGTTTCAATTTTCATTTTTTCTGATTAGTGACATTTAGTATCTTTTCATAGGTCTTTTAGTCATCTGTATGTCCTCTTTGGAGAAGTACCTATTTAGGTCCTTTGCCCATTTTTAAATTTTTTTTAAATATACTTTATTGATTATGCTATTACAGTTGTCCCATTTCTCCCCCATCATTCCCCTCCACCCTGCACACCCTCTCCCACCCACATTCCCCCCCTTTAGTTCATGTCCATGTGTCATAAGTTCTTTAGCTTCTACATTTCCCACACTATTCTTGCCCTCCCCATGTCTATTTTCTACCTACCATCTATGCTACTTATTCTCTGTACCTTTCCCCACTCTCTCCTCCTCCCACTCCCCTGTTGCTAACCCTCCATATGATCTCCATTTCTGTGGTTCTGTTCCTGTTCTAGCTGTTGGCTTAGTTTGCTTTTGTTTTAGGTGTGGTTCTTAATAGCTGTGAGTTTGCTGTCTTTTCACTGTCATATTTTTATCTTCTTTTTCTTAGATGAGTCCCTTTAACATTTCATAGAATAAGGGCTTGGTGATGATGAACTCCTTGAACTTGACCTTATCTGAGAAGAACTTGATCTTCCCTTCCATTCTAAATGACAGCTTTGCTGGATAGAGCAATTTTGGATGTAGGTCCCTGCCTTTCAAGACTTCAAATATTTCTTTCCAGCCCTTCCTTACCTGTAAGGTCTCTTTTGAGAAATCAGCTGACAGTCTGATGGGTACTCCTTTGTAGGTGACTGTCCCCTTATCCCTTGCTGCTTCTAGAATTCTCTCCTTCATTTTAATTTTGGGTAATGTAATGATGATGTGCCTTGGTGTGTTCCTCCTTGGGTCCAACTTCTTTGGGACTCTCTGAGCTTCCTGGATGTCCTGGTACTCTATTTCCTTTGCCAGATTGGGGAAGTTCTCTTTTATTATTTGTTCAAATATGTTTTCCACTTTTTGCTCTTCTTCTTCCCCTTCTGGGACCCCTATAATTCGGATGTTGGGATGTTTAACAATGTCCCAGAGGTTCCTAAGCCTCTCCTCATTTTTTTGAATTCTTGTTTCTTCCTCATTTTCTGTTTGGTTGTTAGTTTCTTCCTTCTGGTCTACTCCATTGATTTGTGTCCCAGTTTTCCTCCCATCTTTATTGTTTCCCCATGCATCTTCCTTCATTTCACTTATTGTAGCCTGCATTTTTTCATCTAATTTGTGAGCAAAATCAACCAATTCTGTGAGCATCCTGATCACCAGGGCTTTGAACTGTGCATCTGATAGGTTGGCTATCTCTTCACAGCTTAGAGGAATTGGCTCTGGAGCTTTCATTTGTTCTCCGGTTTGAGCCATTTTTGGTGTTTTTTGTTTGTTTGTTTTGGTTTGGTTTTAGTCTGGTTGCAATTGTTACATAGTGAGGGGCGGAGCCTTAGGTGTTCCTCAGAGTGGGGCAGCCCAGTTGCTGGGTTGTGACGCTATAGGTGGGGGTGGGGTCCAAGACTGAAGAATGGCACCTGCTCTGCTCTCTGCTGAACTCCGGTCCCTTCCGTCGCTTCCCCTTCGCCTGGATTATCTGTGTGCACACTCGTGCTGTTAGGTAGTGAGGAGTGGAGCCTCAGGCGCTCCCCAGTGTGGGGCAGCCCAGTCGCTGGGTTGTGACGCTGTATGTGGGGGTGGGGTCTGAGAGGGAACAATGGCGCCTGCTCCACTGTCTCCTGGATTCAGTCCCTTCTGCCACTTCCCCTTTTCCTGGACAGTCTGCGTGCGCCAATGTGGGACCACCTGGTCAGCCAGCCGCCTTGTGCAGCCTCACTGGTTCTGCACAGTTGCCCCCCTGTGCTGGGGGTCTGCCAGCTGCCTCCTGTGGGCCCGGGGACCGTCAGCCACCTCCTGTGCACCTGGGAATTGCCAGCCTCTGCTGCTTGTGTTCCTGGGTCCGCACCTCCACTTTTTCCTGCCGAAACTCCGCCCCTCTTTCCAGTCTGGATGAATGGTTGTTGGACTTCCGTACAGTTCAATTTTTTTAAGTTCTGTTGTTTTCTTGTTTCTAAATATTTGTTGTCCTTAATTTTGGTTGTGAGAGGAGGCACAGTGTGTCCACCTATGCCTCCATCTTGGCCTGAAGTCATCGCCAATTTTTTAATTTGATTATTTTTGTTTCCTTGGTGTTGATTCATATAACTTCTTTAAGAATTTTGGAAATTAACCACTTATCAGCTGTACCATTGGTGGATATTTTCTTCCATTCAGTGGGCTGTGTTTTCATTTGTCGATGGTTTCCTTTGTTGTACAAAAGCTTTTTAGTTGAATGTAGTCCCATCTGTTTATTTTTCTTTTTGTTCCCCTTGCATAAGGAGGCATATCAGAAAAAATATTGCTATAAAAATGTCTAAGATTTAAATGCCTATGTTTTTCTTCTATGATTTTTATAGTTTTGTGACTTACATTTAAGTCTTTAATCCATTTTGAGTTTATTTTTCTGTATGGTGTAAAGAGGTAACTATCTTTTTACCCTACTGTATGTTCTTGCCTCTTTGTGAAATATTAATTGACCATAAAAGTGTGGATTTATTTCTGGGCTGTCCATTCTGTTCCATTGATCTATATGCCTACCTTTTATTCCAATAACATGCTGTTTTGATTACTATGGTCTTATGGTCTTTTGATCGCTATGATCTTGATATTTTGATATTAAGTAGTGTGATACTTCCAATGTTGTGCTTCTTCTCAAGATTGCTGAGGCTATTCAAGGTCTTTCATAGTTCCATACAAATTTTTTAATATTTGTTCTAGTTTTATGAGACATGCCATTGGCATCTTAATAGGAATTTTATTGAATCTATAGATTGCTTTGGACAGTATGGACATTTTAATGATGTTAATTCTTTCTATCCATGAACATGGTATGTGCTTCCACTTATTTGTATCTTCCTCTATTTCTTTCTTCAGTGTTCTACAATTTTCTGAGCACAGGTCTTTTTCCTCCTTGGCTGAAGTTATTCCTAGGTACCTTATTTTTTGTTGTTGTTGCAATTGTAAATGGGATTGTTTTCTTAGCTTGTCTTGCTGATAGTTCATTATTAGAGTATACAAATGCAACTGATTTTGGAATATTAATTTTGTATCCTGCTAATTTGCTGAATTCATTTATCAGCTCTAGTAGGTTTTTGATAGTGTCTTTAGGGTTTTCTATATAATGTCATCTGTGAATAATGACCATTTTACTTCTTCCTTTCCAACTTGGATGCCTTTTATTTATTTTTCTTGTCTGACCACTGTGGCTAGAACTTCCAGGACTATGTTGAATAAGAGTGGTGAAAGTGGACATCCCTGTCTTGTTCATGGTCCTAAGGGAAACATTTATAGTTTTTGCTTATTGAGCCTGATGTTGACTGTGAGTTTGTCATATATGGCTTTTATTATTTTGAGGTATGTTCCTTCTGTTCCCACTTTGCTGAGAGTTTTTATCATAAATGGGTGCTGGATTTTATCAGATGCCTTTTCTGTATATATTGACATAATCATGTAGTTTTTATCTTTAATTTTATTTATGTTGTGTTTTATACTTTTTGATTTGTGGCTATTGTATCAACCTTGCATCATGGGAATAAATCCCACTTGATCCTGGTGTATGATCTTTTTAATGTGTTTCTTGATCTGGTTTGCTAATACTTTGTTGAGGATTTTAATATCTATGTTTATTAGGGATATTGGTCTATAATTTTTTTTCTTTGTAATGTCTTTATCTGGTTTGGAATTAGGATAATGCTGACCTTGTAAAATGAGCTTGAAAATTTTTCCTTTTTTGAATTTTTTGGAATAATTTGAGAAGGATAAGTGTTAGTTCTTTGAATGTTTGATAAAATTTACCTGTGAAGCTATCTGATTCAGGACTTCAGTTTTCTGGGAATATTTTGATTACTGCTTTCATTCCACTAGTTGTAATTTGTCTATTCAGATTTTCTGATTCTTCCTGATTCAGTTTTGGATGATTGTATGTTTCTAGGAATTTATCCATTTTTTCCCAGGTTGTCCAATTTGTTGGCATATAGTTGTTCATAATTTTTCTTATAATCTTTTGTATTTCTGAAGCCTCAACTTTTACTTCTCTTCTTTCATTTCTGGATTTATTTATTTGGGTTTTCTCTTTTATTATTTATGAGTCTGATTAAAGTTTTATCAACCTTGTTTATCTTTTTTAAAAAACAGCTCTTGGTTTTATTGATCTTTTGTCATTTTTTTTAGAGTCTGTGTCATTTACTTCAGCTCTAATATTTATTATTTCCTTTCTTCTACTTACTCTAGTCTTTGTTTATTGTTCTTTTTCTACTTATTTTAGGTGTAGAGTTAGATTGTTTATTTGAGATTTTTCTTGCTCCTTAAGATAAGCTTGTAATGTTATGAATTTCCCTCTTAGGACTGCTTTCACCGTTTTCCATAGATTTTGTTTTTTTTTTCTGAGTTCATTTTTATTTGTCTCAAGGTAACTTTTGATTTTTTCCTTGATTTCATTGTTAACCCATTCATTTGTTTAGCAACATATTGTTTAGCCTCTATATGTTTGAGTGTTTTTCAGTTTCTTTCTTGTAACTGATTTCTAGTTTCATACCATTGTCGTCAGAGAAGATGTTTGATATGATTTCAATCTTCTAGAATTTGTAAAGGCTTGTTTTGTGTCCTAACATGTGGTCTATTCTAGAGAACATTCCAGGCGTACTTGCAAAAAAATGTGTATTCTGCTGCCTTGAGATGAAATGTTCTGTAAATGTAAATTAAATCCCTCTGGTTTAGTGTGTCTTTCAAGGTCACTGTTACCTTGTTGATTTTTTTTTTGGGGGGGGGGGCGTCTGGAAGATTTATCCACTGATGTAAATGAGGTGTTAAAGTCTTCTGTGACTGACTTGCTGTCAACCTCCCCCTTTATGTCCACCAAAGTTTTTAGACTTCCTTTATATATTTAGGTGGTCTTATGTTAGGTGCATGCACTTCATTTCCCCCAGCTCTACAGCTGCACAATGTAGTGCTGTTCTGAGTCCCAGACAAGAGCGTCCACCGAGACACACTCTGAAGTTCCTAGCTTTGAACAGCACTCCCTTCCCTGCAGAACTGAGCTCAACAGGGTGGGGCCACTGGGACTTTGTAGGACAGATCAAAACAGTCTCCCATTGGGCATGGCATTCGCCAAGCCTACAGGAGTCCATCAAGACTGTTCCCACATTCCAAAGCCACATAGCTCAATGGTTGTCTGAGTGTGTGCCTAGAGTTTCTTCAGAAAAAAGTGCACCATAGGTCCCTGCTGAGTGCAGCCAAAAGACCTTTCTGCAGGACTCAAACTTGGCAGGGTAGTGTTGTAAGTAGCTGCATCTGGGTTGGTGCACTCTTCAGGCTGGTGCTGAAAGAATAAGAGTACTTGACCTTGGGAAGAAGGCTCCTGAAGGTAATGTAAGATAGGGACTCAGGACATAGACCCTCAGTGGCTGACCCTCCAGATCTCTCCTTGGGTCCATGCCACCCAGATCTTCTCTTAATGACTCCTATATGCCCAGAGTCACTTTCCCTCTATTGGAACCATGGGTGAGTGTCTGAGAGCAAGATCCTGTACACTGGTTCTTTAAGAGAGCACATAGGTTTTTAGCAGACTCTCTCTTCTAGGCAAAGTCCCCACTGATTTGCACTGCCAAATGCTATTTGAACTCCTCTTCCCAGCCCTGTGCTCTGGGTTGAGGGTTCCAGCATGGGTTGAGACTCCACGCTCCTCAGAGGAGACTGTTTCAGCCAAGATATCCTTATAGCTTCTCGGCTACCTCAGGTGGGTGCAGGGACAATCCCTCTCCACATCTCTGCCCTTCTTACCAGTATCTATGTGTCTTCTTCTGTAAATCCTTCTTTATAATATTCCTGTTCAACCTTCCTTCAGTTTTTTATTCATGTTGATTTGCTCTATAATTTAGCTGTAAATCTCGTTTGACACCGGGTGAGGTGAGTGTAGTTTCTACCTACTCTGCAGCCATCTTGGGATCCAAGTATCTTTTTCAAAGTTCTTAAAATTTCAAGAAGACCTAGATTCATGAAGAGTTATGCAATTGATATTGAGTTAAATTTATTTGCAGCAAATTTAAATGTGGACTCTATAAAAAGAGTGTAATCTAGAATAATTCTTCTGTTAAATACTTGCTTTGTTTCTATTATTTGCAGGAAATGTTTATATACAGAGTCTGGCAGAAGTAATGCCTGCTCGAGTAGGGTTGGTAGGGTATGTGAATCTCTCACACAAGATAGACAGCAATTTGAACATTTCACCTAAAATGTTATATGGTATGCTTGAGTGTGATATTGTTATGTTACAGAATTACATGCTTATGATTTTGTAATAAAAAAGGGGCCATTATTTGTGCTGGACCTTGTATATAAGGTGGCACTTGTATGCCAAAGATGACATTATATACCTATATCTATACCTATCAAGCTATGAGCAACCTTTTAGTGATGACTTTTAGAATTCTCTTGTTGTTAATCACCATCATATCGTGAGTACTTAATGGGCACCAAAGCATTTTTCATGTAATCTCATATTTAATCCTCATTAACAACCCTAAGAGGTAGGTGGCATTAATTCTATTTTATAAATGAATTCAAATGAATTTTACAAATGAATTTGAACAGGGCCTGGAGAACTTTGGAGCTCATGTTTTTAATCAGTGTACTTACTATTCTGCCTCCCTTCACAGTTGGTTGCACAGCACCTGGTCCTCACAATGAAAAGCGTGAAGGAAGACCAAACACAGTGGGCACTTGACATGTAGGACCAAAGCCAAGTCATGATACATTATCTTATCCCTGCAACTTTTCCTGTTGCCTTTCCATCACAGTATTTGCCAGGAGCTTTATGACATAAAAGAAGGAGGTAATAGAGTTCCCATCTTCCATTTAGGGGGACAAAGTTAGCTTATATGGGAATTATATATAATGATAATAAGAGATTATTTTTATGTATACATATAATAAATACACATCCATATAATGATGCATATGCACACACATATGTTTGAATTGTGCTATAATATATTAAATAAGTGTTATTCAGAAATGTAAGGAAAGATGAGGACATTTGCATTGATTGAAACATAAAATACTGGGTGCTTTGAGCACATGATTTCATTTATTTCACAACATACCTGCAAGGTATGTGTTATTTTTGCCATTATGAATTTGGAAAGCACAGGAGAGATTGTATAACTTGTCCAAGTTCAAAGATTTAATGTAAAGCGGAGTCAGAATTTGAATTAATGGCTATATTTACCCACACCTACCCTCTTTTCTACTGTACTTCTCTGTCTGCCAGGCAAGGGGAGTCAGAGAGTCATTAGAATGATTTAGAAGTGTGACAGATAGATGAAGTGCAATTGATAGTTTATAGTTTTTCTGCAATCCCTGTATGAAACAAAATGTAACCAACCACCTCAAGGCCAGCACTCCCTACTACTCCATATCCTCTGCTTTATCTTTCTCCTTAGCTCCTACCACCATCTAGCACATTATCTATTAACTTGTTCCCTCCACTAAGATAGAAGTGCTAGTTGGGCGAGGGCCTTTCTTCCTTCATTGCTGGGTCCCTTGTGCCTAAAATGATGGTAGGCATTGAATGCAATGTTTACCACCTCTCTATTGAAATAATGATCACACCAGTGATTTATAGCATTTATGACAAATGACCAAAATTTAGTGTTTATAGTCATGAATGGTGATTCCAGTGGAACTTTAGTTTGAGGAATTTCCAAAGGCCTTCTTTCTTTCCCCTAGCCTGAGAACAGAGCTGTAAGCTGTGGGTGGAGGGAGTGAAAAGCAAAACAAACAAAAATAATAATCTGTTTATCCGGTCCTTGCTTTGGGTTACCACATGAAATTGTTGGTAACTTACTTTTAGAAATAATTTATACAATGCTAAAAAAGGATACCCCATGTGTTTGAAAATTAGGGGCATTCATCACATTGAAACAACTAAAACTTTTCAGTCCCATCCATTAATTCACAAAACTGCAAGTTGGTACTATGCTGCCTTGCCCATCTATTTAGTATTTCCAAACGATCACAGTACAGTACAAAGCAATTTGTTTTTATATAATTTCCTTCATGCTCACAAACACAACATGCATCACAGGGAGAGTCAATCATGAGCTAAAGAGAAAAAGGGATGATTTAAAGCCAGAGAGTGGTTCATTTGCTTTAGGGTATGAGAAACAATTATTTCAATAGGCCAGGGTTTCTGCAGGAAGTCAGTTGAATAAGAATGCTTGAGCTGGCCTGCTGCCTTCTCTGGGACTGCTTTGCCTAAGTAACTTTTTCTTTTTAAAGGATTTCTTATTGAGCCATAAATGCTTTTAACATGATGAAGGTTAGATTTGCATTGTAGAAACCTGGGAGCAGCATTTCCATTCCTCCACCACCCCCTTTCTCAAAGATCATCTGGTCTTATATTGAACTACAGTGGAAAATATTGCTATTTTTATCACACATGCTGCATTTGAAATACATTTTAGTTTTAGCCGTGTTTGAGAAGTCAATCTTTAAATAAACAACTTTTTAGCTTTATGAATGTCATTTATTTATTTATTGTTTTGGAGAGGATTAGCTCATTTGCCTTTCTAGATATATATATTTTTAAAATTTTCCTTGTGTTTTACTGACAGATGTAACTAGGCATTTACCTGATTGTGTAATAAGCTGCAAAGTGCTAAAGATCCCTTTTAAGTATCAGGTACTGAACTAGGGTTTAGGGATATAGAGAAGTGTGAGCACAGAGATGGGCTCAGGAAGGTTTTCTGACCCCAGAGAGCTAGGGAAGATGGGCCCCTAACTCCAAATCCATTGCTTGTGGGGAATTGATAGACATGTCCATGTTTCCTTTGAATTCAAAGGAATTTATATCTTATGGTCCTCTATGTCCCTAGCTCTTCTTTCTCTGTAATTTCTCATAGGTATTTGAACAATGACTTACAAACTCTTTGCTACACTGGTTTCCATAAAACTGAAGCAAGTTGTTGCTGGGTTTAGCATATGTTAACATAGATTTTTTTCTCACAAGGCACAGTCCACAGGACACATTGCTATTCCCCAAAGTCCTCCCAGCTTTTCCTACCTTCAGTGTGCAACTTTGCTTTTCCCATTTTCTCCTTTTCTAAAATACACAAACATACAATCATCCTTTGGAACAAGTTTCAGAGAGGCTTTGCCTTTCTGTCATCTTCCCTACTTGATCTATCACCCATTTCCAGTAAGGCCAGCTTACTCCCTAACTGTATCTTTTATCATCTGCATTTCTTTTGTAAACACTCACCATCTTCCACCTCCACTCTCAGTTTGCTGCAGGTTCTTCACTACACAGCAGTGAAACTGATGCTCAATATGCAGATCTGATCAGGTTGATGTCCCTAATGAATCAGCTTTCATATGGCAAGATCAAATTTCCTTCAAAGGATTAGGTCATACTCCTCCCTCAGGACATGCTCCTTCAAATGACCACTAGGCCCCTGTCCATGTCTCTTTGGTCCTCCTCTTCCATGTATTACAGTTGCAATAATTTTCTTTCACTCTTTTTTAAATTGTTGTTCAAGTACAGTTGTCTCCATTTTCCCCCAGCACTCTTCCCCCCTACCCCAGCCATTCCCACCCTCAATCTTACCCGCCTTTGGCTTTGTCCATGTGTCCTTTATACATGTTCTTTGACAATCCTTCCCCATTTTACCCCCGATTATCTCCTCGCATCTCCCCTCTGGTTACTGACAGTTTGTTCTTAATTTCAATGTCTCTGGTTATATTTTGCTTGCTTGTTTGTTTTGTTGATTAGGTTACACTTACAGGTGAAATCGTAAGGTATTTGTCTTTTACCACCTGGCTTATTTCACTTAGCATAATGCTCTCCAGATCCATTTAAACTGTAGCAAAGGGTAGGAGCTCCTTCTTTCTTTCTCCTGCACAGTATTCCATCATGTAAATGTACCACAGTTTTTTGATCCACTCATTTATTGATGGGCATGTAGGTTGCTTCCAGCACTTTATTCTTTTGAAAGTTCTTTACCTTTTTCCATCACAGAGTTGTAACACAGGTTATTCTATGTCTGGAATATTTTCCCTCTCTCGGCCTCACTAATCTCTGAAACCATTTGTCTCTGTAATTTGGTGGTGCATCTTCAGTGGTTAATACAATGTTTAGCACCTAGAAGGCACCCATTAACTGCTGAATGAATCAGTATGTGAATGATTGATTAATGAATGGAATGAAGGGAGAGTCCTAAGCTTGTTGTCACCTTGAGATAGCATTGTCTATTAATGAAGTTCAAGTGCTCTACGGAATCACTCCTCAAAAGCTATGGGATATTCACAGGTTAGCATATATACATATATTTTCTTCCTCTAACAGATGAGGAAATGTAGGAGTAATGGCATCCTAGTAGCAATGAGTGCACCTAGCATTTATGTCTTGGTTTCTAATACCATTTTATAATAACTCCTTGAAGAAACTGCTGATTCTAGGACTAGGACAGGAAACATACAATATGAGCTAGAAGGGCCTTATCCTGCCAGAAAGGAAGGAGACACTTAGAAAACAAAATGATAGGGGTCTGTCAAGGAAACAGTAGAGTCAACCTGAAAGAGCTCCAATGGCCAAAGTTGGAACAATATCAGTAAAATAGTTTTGCCTTGTGGCCCAAAGTATAAAATAAATATCCATGAATTAATACTGATATAAATAAATGCTTGAATAAATTAATAAATAGTGGAGAAGAAATAAATATGTGAGAAAAATCCCAAATAATTTATCTAGATACTCCATCCTCAGAAAGGTAAAGCATAACTTTCCACTTGTAAGCATTGGATGCACATAGTGATTTTTTAACCAAAGAGTACAGTGCAGAAAAGGGAAAAGAATAGAGTGGTTTTATAGTAAAGAAACCCAACAAACACTTCCTCATCCAAGACATCAGACTCCCAACAGCAGTGATTACTCAAGTTGATGATATGCACTCTTGATACAATGTAATGAAAATGGACTTTACTTCTGTGGTCTTCCTCCCCAAATCCACAATCCCAGTCTAATCATGAGAAAAACATCAGACAAATCCCACTTGAGGGACATTCTATGAATTGCCAGAGCAGTACTTCTCATAACTGTCAAGGTTTTCAAAAATAAAGAAAAACTGAGAAATGGTCACAGCCAAGAGGAGCCTAAGGAGACATGATGACTGAAGATACCATCACTCTGATATCTCAGGTGGGATCCTGGAACAGGAAAAGGGCATTAGGTGATAACCAAGGGAATCATTCCAGGTGCAGACCTTAGGTAATAATAGTATGTCAATAATGGTTCATTAATCTGACAAATGTGTTCTACTAATATAAAATGTTAATAATAAAGAAAATTACTAATAGGTACAGGCTTTGTGGGAACTCTCCTTGCAGTTTTTCTGTAAATTTATAACTGTTCTGAAAAATAAACTGTGAAAAGAAACAAAGCCATGGGCTGTCACTCCTACAGCAGCCAGAGATGGATTCCCCCTCGTGGTGCCCTGGGCCAAGGCAACACTGTGATTCTGCTCTTCTGCACCTAAGGACCTGTTCTTGAAGCAGAATTCAGCCAATGGCAGCAGCACTCCTTCTCCCTGTTCCTCCCCTCGAGCCCTGCTCTTGGAATTTGTTTTCCTTTCCTTCAAACAGCACTCCTCTGATGCCACAGGCAAATATCTGTTTGCTTTGCACGCTGTTGTTCAACACACAGGGGAAGAATGAGCCTTCTTGTTGGTGTCTGGGTCCCTGAGCAAATAAACTGAAGAGAAAAATAGTGTGTATGGGAGTGATGAGGTTGAGAAAGATGGGGAGAGAATGATGATTGAGAAGTCTGTACTCAGAGTTTGGGAAAAACCTACCCTTCTCACCTCCCAATTTACACTATTTCCCAGACTCCAAGGAATGGCCCCTGCAGTTTATTAGTGAGGGTAAGAAGAGTGCTGCTGACCCTGGGCATTTTCATGGAATGGAAAGAACTGTTTAGAGTATCTAGCTGTCATGCTGTTTTTAGGTGCTCTGCATAAGCTCTCAGTTGCATCCTGTTTTCTGAGTTCTGTACTGAGCACTGGAAACACATGTGGACCGAAACTGAAGTTGTGCAAAGACCTTCCACAGTGGTTTGGTTGCAGTCTGAGATTCCATCTCCCACAACTTCTCAGAACCCAATTGAGGGTATGAAGGGAAGAGTGGGCTCTGGGGCTGCCTATATTCTCTCTCTAGCTGTGTGACTTTGAAGAAGCCATTAAAATTTGATGAACCTGATAGCCAAAATGGGGAAATACTGACACCTGCTTCCAAAGGCTGTGCAAAGATTAGATGCATCAACACATGTAAGGGACTTTTAACAATGCCTGGCATCTCTTAAGTTCTTAGTAAATGTTAGCTTCCCTAAATCAATTGTGTATACTTAAAGTGTGAAGCAATGACATTTCATATTTCACTTCCTCTATATGTAGAAGGTAGAGAGTATTATCAGGACTCATCCTATCTTAGGAAAAGATTAGAAATTGCCAGCATAAATGTAATATTTGTAATTGAGAGGACTTAAGTTTTGTTCAGATTAATAATTCACTAATCAATTTCATAGGTAAAGATTGGGCTGAGGAATCTCATCTTTTTCCATTATTAATAATTTGAATACTCCATTTGATGAGCAATTATTATATGCTAGACTATGCTAAGTACTTTATGTGATTATGTCTAATCCTTGTAACAGTGGGAAATAGACACTATTATTCATTTTACTTAACCTAACATCAGAAAGGTTAGGTGTCATTCCCAGTATGTAAGACTAGTAAGAGATGAAGCTAGGATTCAGAACAGGGTTAACAGATTCCAGAGATATTCTCGTGATTCGTATGCTTTATTGTCTATGTTTGTTCAATAACCTAGGCAAGAGTGGTAAAGGAGAGGAGAGAAGGTGCTGTTTGCACACATATGAAGAAGATTTAACACCAGAGGGGCATATAGAGTTTGCATTTGTTAGGGTATCAAGTTTGAGACCCCAGTGTCTGTCTTCTTTCTCTTTATCCCTTATTCCTGTCAATTGCCTAGGTCTATGGAGCAGTCTTTAATAGTAAATGTTCAGCTTGTTGTTGAGAAAAGTCTTTCGACCACTTCTGGTCTGTGGTCGAAAGATGGAGATTAATCAGTGAAAATGGAGATTTTCAGCCACTTGAGAGAAAGATTTCCTATGGATTGTTTCATGGTATTTTTAGGGCTAGAGTATATTTTCAGAACAAGAGAAATGAAAACAAAAATATTAAGTCTCTTATTAGTCCCTGCCCTTACTAACTATTGCTTTGCTTTTGGTGTATGGATACTATCAATAAATGAGTGGGTCCAAAAAACTGTGGTACATTTATACGATGGAATACTACACAGCAGAAAGAAAGAAGAAGCTCCTACCTTTTGTGACAGCATGGATGCAACTAGAGAATATAATGCTAAGGAAATAAGCTAGTTGGTGAAAAACAAATGCCATATGATCTCACTTATAAAAGAAATCTAGTGAACAGAATAAACTAACGTACAAAATAGAATCCCAGGCATGGAAAAATGGAACAGACTGAAAGTGACAAGAGGGGAGGGGGATAATGGTGGAAAGAAGGGGACAGGACTAGTCAAAGAAAATGTATGAATGACTCCAGATATGGATGATGGTGTGGGGATTAACTGTGGGACCCAGGGGTAGGAAGGATAGAAGAGGGCAAAGGGGGAAAAATTGGGACAACTGTAGTAGAATAACAATAAAAAATGATATTAAAAATTTTTTAAAGGGGAAAATCACTTTAACCAGAAAATATTATTCTCTCACATCTTGTTTTCTTTTCTTTTCTTTTTTTTTTTAATTGCTGGCTGCTTTTGTGATTAAGTAGTTTTAGAGAATTTTAGTCTAATACTCCGTTCTAGCCCAAATGGATCCAGTGTCACATCTAGCCAGGATTTGTCAACCTACTATGCATGCCTGATGGCATCATCTATCTAGATCAACAAAAGCTCTGTGTATGTGTTAAAAGTGTACCTGAAACCATTAATAATATTTATATAAATTATAAAGCTTCATCAGTACTTAAAGTTAACATTGGGCTATTAGATTATTAAATTAATGGGATGTGATCTATATCCTCCAAGATTTCAAACACACCATTCTTTCAATTGTTAATTAGAGAAAGTAGTGATTATGGATCATGAGAAACAGTTTTGCATAGTTTCAATGTGCTGTGTGTGATTATGTGAATTATTAACTCTGAGTAGCATTCAGTTTAGTTCCTTTCTGTGGCTTTATGAACTATTTTCAGTCTTCATCTGTTCTTGTTTATAATTTAAAAATATGACTTATAGATTTCCGACTGTACCTTGTAATGAAAAAAAGTCTTGTACTTTAAAATAATTGTAATATTTCCTTACAGAATTTCTTTCACTGTGTACCTGCCTCAAAGACTTGCCTAAAGATGTCATGATGTGCCAAAATTTTGGCAAAGAAAATTATTGACCATGGAGTTAATGCTATTTATTAAACCTGTCCTGCTGGAACCAAAAGTCCTTATCAAATTTATTCAGATTATTTTAACATTCTGAAATGGTTTGTTCACACTATATTTGGAAGGATAAATCAAAGTGAAAGATAGATGCATTTGTAGCTTACATCTCAAGTTTTTATTGTAGTTGAAATTGGACATTTTGAAATTCTCTACTCTTCTGTTTTATAGAATTGGCAACTCCACTAAGTTCTATCCAGTATTATAACACAGTGGCAATGTTCTGGGAAGGATGGACCATCTATTACTTGACAAGGCCTTTGCGAAGTAGGTTATACAATTTCAGGAGTAATTGAAATAATCTTCCTGGAAGTGCATTTGCCCATTATAGGTTTTTTTTTTAGATTTCATTTATTTATTTTTAGAGAGATGGGAAGGGAAGGAGAAAGAGAGGGAGAGAAATATCAATATGTGTTTACATCTGGTGCGCCCCCTACTGGGGACCAGGCCAACAATCCAGGCATGTGACCTGACTAGGAATCAAACCAGTGACCCTTTGGTTCACAGCCCATGCTCAATCCTCTGAGCTACACCAGCCAGGGCCCAATATAGTTTTTAACAAAATTTCCATGGGAGTTTGGAAGCTACTTCACTTAAGTATCTTAAAATGATGGGAAAAGGGCCACTGCTGTATAGCTAGCTGTCAGGATGTCTTTACATAAACAGCCATGTGAGCAGCACGCCCTACAGGTGAGCAGTGTGTAGTCTGAGTTCTCACAGAGTCTAATTTTCTTTATTTAAGCTGAAGATAAGCATCGTTGCTTTAATGGGGTCCTGTCACACCCCATTGTCTTTCATTCCTTTAGGCAGATGTACTTTGCACTTGAAAAAATTCTGAAAAGACCATGCTGAACCCCACGTCTAAAATTTTAAACTTTAGACATTCCATTCAGCATGGCATTTTCACCTTCTAATATATTACAAATATGTACAACTGGCAAAGTAACTGATAATCGTCATGTTAGCAGGTTAATTTTGGTCATTGAAATAAGCTCCGAAGAGATGGGACCCAGTAGTGAGAAGAAAAACAGAGAGCAAATATTTTGGCCCCTGAAGCGGCTCAGGGTGGGGTGAACTTGGTGAAGGGTATAGACACAGAAGCTCAGACACAGAGAACAAGACTGGAGGGATGCTAAGAAAAGATGCTGGTCGGTGGTTCTAAAAGCTGGGGATCTAACAGCTGGAGATCTAACAGCCACCAGCATGTAGAACCACCCTCACCTTCCCAGACCAGCTGAATAATGCCTGGGGTGGGGAGACAGGCACCCGTAAACATGGATGGGTAAAGGTAGGTTTACAGTTGTTTGTATGGAAAATAATACAATAATGAAAAAATAATAACACACTAAGAAACTCACAACTGTAAACCTATTCTTGCCCACTCCTGTATTTTCAAATTTCTCCAGGTGATTCTTGTACACAGTTGGAATTGAGGACCACTGGACGAGAGAAGAATCAAGAAAGGAAATGAATACAGGGACTCTTTCATTTGCTCATTCACTCATTCATTCACTTATTCATTCATTCATCTGTCCATCTGTCCTTTCATTTGTCCATACATTCATTTAACAAACACTTATTATTAGGAACTTCCTATGTGTTATCCACTGCTCTCTGAACTGGACATGCAGCTAAGAACAGAAGCCCCTATTTAAGGTGCTGATACTTTAATGTACTGCATCAAACTCCTCTTGATTCACTGGAAATCAAGCCTGAGTGGTAATTATAACATACAACATTTCACCAAAATCACAAACAGAATCATTTTCATTAGTAGTATTTTAGACTACAAAAAGAAAGTTTTGTAGTTCCCCCAAAAAAGAGTTCCAAAATTGTTCCTATCATTTCTATTTGTGAAATTCTCCTGTTTCTAATGTCCCTTTCCCCCAAGAACTCCCTGCCTTTTTTTTTTCCTAATTCGTCAGGATAAAACTTGTAACAAAAGGCAAAATTCTAACAAATGCCATGATGCTTAGAGCTACTTCTCAAATGCTTTGGAAATTTCCATAAAATTGAATATACATAAAGAATACATGGTCACGGGTGCCCACACTGAGGCAAGGTGCTAAATTTGTCTGATTTGAGGCCACCTGCTCACGTGTCATCCGCTGGCACCAGCCCCTGCTTTCATGTGCCAGACCACATGAAATGAAGTTTACCTGATACTCTCTGACAGCAGTTCTCTGTTACAACGTGCAAATTAGATTAGGTTAAGGTAGAGGGCAGAGCAAATGGATGGCTTCATGGATTGATACTAGAATAGTGATGGCTTTAACCAGAAGGTGACTGGTTACGGTCCAGATTGGGTCACTGGTGATCACAGGTTCCTGTTATTGATGCCTGTGCAGTGACCTGCGGGGAAATGCATGGCTTATTTTTTATTGGATTTTACTGTACAGCCAAGCATCACATTGGTGGTGGGACTTTGTTGACCTTCCCTCTGGAATGTGATGAAGGAAGGTCAAGGCGTGAGTAAGGTGATGGAGGTACATAAGCTAGTTGTCTCCTGAATGTTGCCTGGTCCCTGCTATGAATGTGTGATATATGACTAAGGTGGCAAGGTTGTACAGCTGCCACTGGGAACAGTATTTCTTGGGCAAAGGCTGACATGACTGTTTGAGTCTCTCAAGGCATGTTTGCACAGGTATTCTCTCAATATGAAATGATGTAATACAGACTTGAAAATCTACCAGAATTTTTGTTTAAGTTAAAGGAACCTAACTTTGCCTCTGCCTCATTAGATAGCTTGATTGGCTTCAAAAGCATTTTTTATTCCTACAGAAAATGTATAAATTCTTAATTTAATATGATTTTTGAGTATTATTTTTCTTAATGTGGTATTCAGTTGTGTAATAAACTTTAATAAAGCATTTATAGTACAACCTAAATACATCTTTCCCTAGGCAATTATTTAATGGTATAAACAAAGGGAAGAGGGAAAGATTAACTCAGAAATTTAAACATATTATGAATAAAATCCTAAATCTTTCATTGGAAAGGTAACTGACAATACATAGAATGAAAGAGAAATAATTATTAAAGGGAATAGAGAGTGATCTAGAGAATTCCTGGAATGGAATTGATGGCTTTATTTATTTGTTTAAGTAATTGTTTCTTTGGAAATAGTCTAAGTTTTATACTACTACCATTTTAATCAGAGCTGATGTTGTTTCTGGTAAGAATAAATGTTACATTTTTGAAGGGGAAAAAATAAAAGAAATGAGGGACTAAATACAATTTTTAAAGTTTCTGAAGATTAAACAGAAAAACATTTTGGGGCCTAGCTAAGAAGCTAAAGGGAGAAACGAATTTCACATAAAAATCAATCGCTCTCTTCACTGACACCCAGTGACAGAAATAATAATTGTGTCCATGTAAAATCAGACCCCCTTGTTACTTTTTAATGAAGTCTGTCTGATTCTGTGATATTTTTGGCCCAGGAAATGAAAGATATGTTTTATTAAATGAAACTAGGTCTCCATAGGTAAAATATCTGAGTACGTGTGTCATCTAATAGCATACAATAAGGAGCAAATATAAAAAGACAATAGAGAAACAAGAATGTAGTTCCAGTAGATTTATGCCCCCAAGAAACCTGTGTTGTCAATGGAATAGTGGCCCGGATTTTGCATTTGAACTATGGCAGAAAGCCATTGGAAAGAAATGAAAGGTTTTGCCTACCCCCTCTAGGATCCTTATGCCACAGCGTCTGTTCCCTGCTGTAGTGGGAGTCCAAGTTTCCTTTGCAAGCCAAGAAAAATGGGACCTTTTTCAAACTGTGTGGTGCTAAGATGCTGGCAGAATTCAAAAGTGCTTTCCCCAAAGAATATAAAACACTTTACCTGTCTCAAGCCAGTTATTTGGTTTTCCAAGTTGAAAAGTTTTCTTATATTTCTCACCTTTTCCCTCTCTCCCTCTCTTATTGCCTCTCTGCTGGTCTCCCCTCCTCCCTCCCTTCCCCCAACATTACTACAACACTGCAACCTCAGCATTACCGTTTTTAACACTCACCTTGCCAAGGGACATATAACTCCAAGGAAGTTTCTCTTTTGAGAAGGCCTCATGTATTCTCTGTTGGGCCCTGGGCCCTCTGTTGGACCTTGGACTGGTCTTTCTTTTTTCATGTGTTCATGTGAATGTGTGTACATGGGTGGACAGGCATGTGTGGATGTGTGTGCATTCACACTTTTTCATGGAATCATATCATATGGTCACATGAAGGGGTCTTTGTGTTCTGAGTTCTTTAGTCTTGGATGCGATATGTTTGGTCTAATCGCTGAGAGGGAAACATCCTCAGGTGTAAATTCCTCACCTTGAACTGCCCACTACACCTCACAGTTACAAAGCACATCTAGGAAATTCCTGTGGGTAAAAAGGTAGAGTCTTTGTTTTTCTCTGCCTTGTTTGTTGACTTGGAAGAGAGAGGCAGAAGGCAAAGGGAATGGCTGGACATAAAAAATTCCCATAGTAGCTGGTGCAGGGTGGAAGGTAGTTCTTTAATAATTTCCACCCAGTTCAGATTGCCCCACTTCTGTCCAAAACCATGAGAAGAAATTTCAATGTGGGTGTATGATGGTATGAGTGAGGAGGATTACCTCCTTAGATTGTAATGTCTCACAGGGAGCGGTCTTGGCAAAGGCACAGTCATCAAAATTGATGAGCCTAAAATGGGATTCACCTTTAAAAAAAAAAAAGAGATTTTGGAAAAATTAGCTTTCCTCTTAATAATCTGGCTGTGCTATCAGAATAGTAGCTATAAATCTGTCTGGTAGAGTCCTCTGTTCTTTAAATAGATAGAAGATAGATGGAGGGGTGGATGAATGGAGAGATGTATATATACATGTGAATATACACATTCTTCAAGTAGGTTCACCTTTGCTTTTCAAGCCTCTCTGTCTCTGGGGAGAGATAAGCACAGGGTGGGTTGCAAATGCAATATTCTTTTGTAATAAGACCCAGAGAGTGAGACCACCTTACTACCAATTCTTCTATGCATGTTTAGAGGCAATGTTTTACAGTGAAAAGAACGCAGAATTAAGTTACCAAAAGCTAGATTTAGATCCTAGAACCACCACATATTAGTTTGAGTGACCTTGGTCAAAGAGTTAACCTCAGTTTCCATGTCTGTAAAATGGAAGAATAATTTCTGACTTGATGGATAGTTGAGAGAATTAAAGGGTATCTATCTATAGCTATATCTAGTGCCTAACTCAGTGACCTAGAATGTGGAAGGCACATTGATAAATGGGCACTCCAGCTGCTACTTTCATTGCTACTGTCTTTCTTGTTGTCACTTTCTTGTCCTCTTCTTTATAATTTTATACACTACTTTTTAGAAAGAGAAGCCACAACCTAACTCCATCGGCTGTTTGTCCAACTTTCTCCTGGTCTCTGGCAGCCAGAGGTGGTTATTATACTTGTATATAAATATCTATCTTCCAGAATTATTCTTACTTTCGGATATTGAACTATAAAGACTATTCTACAACTCTAAGTTGCAGAGTTACAATTGCAAACATTTTAATCAAAATTCCTTTGTCATGTTTCTCAAATACTACAAACACTATGCCTCCCATCCCTTACCCCATGGAAATATACGAGACCATGATGAACAACCTCAAATTAAGTTAGTGTATAAGGATGTAAGATGGATTTGTTATCTGAGGAACAAGGCTAAATCATCTGTAACTTCTCTACATCATTTTTCAAGAGGATGGACATGGCAAAGCCCATCGATGCTTATGTCGGAGCACTAATAAATAATGGTAACTTGTCCTGTGCCAGATTATACTGTAAGCATTTTACATATTTGATCCTCACAGCAATCTTAGGGAATGGGTGCTACTATTGTCCTCATATCCTACAGATCAGGCAACTAAGCCACAAGCAGCTGAAATGACATGTGCAAGTTTGCAGAATGAGCATGAAGTGGACCCAATAATGTACCTCAGTTTCCTGTGACCCAGGAGTCTGTTCTCCTGCACTTTTCTGTCTTAAAGGAACATCAGAGTGGTTTTCTGTATTGTATACCATCTGTGAGTGCCACTTTGGGTCATTCTCACTGTGTTTGCACCATCAATAGTGAGTACTTCTTATACGTCTTCAATAGGTGTGCACAGGACAACAGGATGGACTGCTCCATGGGGCATCTCTTGGCTTTTCCATTCTGTTTATTGGTGTGTCCCACTGTTTTCTTCCTTATTTCACATTGGCAGCTTGTGGCTCCCAGCTGAGCTTTGGAAGTGAAAGCCGAAGTTCCATCTCAACACAACATATAAAACCAGAGTAGAATAAATAAAGCGGGAACCCTGATGTTGGCAGTCGGAACCAAGACTTGGGTTGTATTGAATTACCAGCAGGTCCTTATGTCACTGTAGGTTCAGCTCTTCTTGGATTTTCTTATGTATTTGAAATTAGGTAGTAACAAGGGTAGGGAGAGGAAACTGTGGTGTTTTGCTTTCACATGATGGAAACCAATGCCTGCATGTTCTCTGTTGTATCTTTTGGACAGGTAGGACAATTGCAATAACAAAAAAGGAGATATGGATATGGTGCCAGCAACAAAAAACAAAGGCATTTTAAAAGAATCAAAAGTACTATTCCAAAACCCCAAACCATGATGATCTCTCTCTAGATACCAGGGTTGCCAAAATCCTCAACTCCTTCTTTGAAACACAAACCCTTGTTATTCCAGTTTAACATTTTACCTGCAGAGTTGCTTAGGAGAGTGTCACACTATGGCACATAGAAATAGCACAAAGTAATACTTATTTGTGTATTCTCTTTGGAACATAAAAAAACAGATGGAATGGTCCTTTCCACCCCACACAACCTTTGGGGTAGTTTCCAGCCGTTTTGCCCCCTTCCCCCTTCTCTTTGTAAACTTAACGTTCATGTTCACTGACTGATTTTCTCCAAGGATTTGCCTTCAGGTAATTACATGGATGAGGCTTATGTTTTAAACCCTGGACATTAAATATTGGAAAGATCTCACAGCTGGTTGGACACTTCTCAGTCCAGGTATGCACAATGGCACTGAGGCCACCCCTGGAAGCCCAGACTATTCAAAGTCATGGCTCTTCCATGTACCAGGGAAGAACCAGGGAGCAGAGGTGGTGTGTTGGCAAGAAGTAGTTCTCTGATCCAATCGCTGTTACACTGACCAAGGTGCTGCACATTAGATTTCAGATATATTTCTTCCAGTTGCTTTTATGAGCTTGTTCTTGATTTGCCCCCTGTCAGTTCTCTGACTATACTGTGTCCATATCTCTTCTTGGTCCATTGCACAGTCTTTAGTTCTTCCATGATAATAGTTTCTCTGTTCTATGATTGAAGCTTTCACTCATGTCCTTTTTCTTTAGATATTCAATCCTGGAAAAGTTTTTGATCTTCTACTCTACCACTTTGCAGGTTGTTGTTTGCAATGAGCTCATTCACTACCTATTTAACAAATATTTATTAATTAGTCATATGTGTTAAACCAAGATTATGCATAGAAGGTAGATCAGTGAATAAGAGAGAAAGAACCCTTGTTTTCCCTCTTGATGTTGTAGTAGCATGGCTTGTAAAGTTCTGTCTTAAGTTAGAGACAACCCAAGCTGTTATCAAAATGAGAAATAAAGATAGTTGGTGGTGTAGTAACACAACAGAATACTACAGAGCAGTGAAAAATGAACTAGTAGGTAAATATCAAATTTTGTTGTTAAAAAAACCACATGTAGCCCTGGCTGGTGTAGCTCAATGGATTGAGCGCGGGCCTGCGAACCAGAGGATCGCGGTTCGATTCCCAGTCAGGGCACATGCCTAGGTTGCAGGCCAGTTCCCGGCAGGGGACACACGAAAGGCAACCGTACATTGATATTTCTCTCCCTCTCCTTCTCTCCTACCCTTCCCCTCTAAAAGATAAATTAAAAAAAAAAAATTAAAAAAAAAAAAAACCACATGTAGCAAAGGGGTATGTTACCATTTATGTGAAGCAAATTAGTATATTGCTTAGGGGATATAGGATATATATGCATATGAATGGGATCGATCTTCTGCGCATACGGATACGGTAGTATCAGGAGAGGTATCAAGGGGATTTCCAACCTATTGGTAATATCTTACTAAACAGGATGTGGGAAACAGGTACTTGTATCATATGTTATATTGCTTATGCATCTTAACTATTTCAGATTAAGTTTTATAAATAAAAATTGATATACTCCAAATTCACCTAGTTTTTTCTTTATTGTTTTTCAAATACAGTTTTCTGCCTTTTCCCTTCACCAAATTCACCCAGTTTTAAAGAATTCATGAATTGTTTTTCCAGCTGTACTGTACTGAACTTGTTGGGTGAGGTAGTGGAAAGGTTGAATGGATTAATTAAAATAATGGAGAAGGGATTTGAAAGAAAAAGAGAGAGAGGGTTGTTTTGAGAACTGTTGCTTCAGGCACATCTCTAATCAATTAGCCCTAGCATTTGGAGAAGAATGGTTAACTCTGGTGTCAGTTCTAGATCTTAGGAGTTGCTCTCCTCAGATCTAAAGTTGTTAGGGAAAAATAGATCCTCCTTTGCTCTTAAGAGCTGGTAGGAAAAACCTGAGTTCACCTTTGAATTTGTATCCACCACAGTGCTTGCCACATAGAAAGTACTTAATATTCAGTTTGTCAGTAAGTCAGTCCGACAACAAAAAATATTGTCTCTAACTTTTCAAGGAAACTGAACCTGCTTTATCAGTTTTTAAATACAGGTTTGATCTGTTCTCTCTGGAAAGACAGTTTCCCTGAGATCATTTAATCAGTAATCTACTTGAATTAGCAGAATTTTAAGCATGGATGGGCATTGTGTAGTCTTGTAGTTATTCACTGGATCATTTTATCAGGGAGCAAACTTATACTTTGGAGTCGATGTCTGCCAGCACACAATTTGAGGTCATGTCATGATTAGGCAATTGAACTAGCTGGAAGGAATTTGTTTAGGAGTTGCTAAAAAGCATTCCTTTTAAACGGTTTATGCTCTGAAATGCCTGCTTTAACCATCACTTTTTATTTTCTCACACTAATGAAGGGAATAGCAAATTCTTCTCACCCTGATATTATGAAAAGAAAGAAAGGAATACCATTTTTTAAGATGTATTATTTTCTTTTGTGGGTCTATTATGAATCCCAGTGCCTGTGGAGAAAATTTTCATGATTGAAGCTTAGACAAGATGCTATGTAATGTGGATAAGAACATGTAGAGACATCACTGCAGCTGAAAATATCTTTTTTTCCCAGGCAGTTTATATCCTGGATAAGTCTTCTTATGCAGAAGTAACATTTCCCCATGCAGATCCAAGAAACAAGTGATTGTTATTTCCACTGGTTGGTATTGAGTAATTGTACTTAGGTGGGGTGTGGTGAAGGCAGTTTGAATTATAAAATGCCTTCCTTTGAAGACAAATCAATTTTGTTCTTAATCTGTGAGCATGAGATGGGAACAAATAACTTCTGAGTGAAATAAAGATTTCTTAGGTGGTCAAGATGTATTTTATCAGTCTGAAGAGGTGGGATTCCTGTTAGCAACTGGCAATTTTAAAAATCCATTCCCTGAGGAAGTGTGAAAACAGCCTACAGAACAGAGATGGAGCTATTGCTATCCCAATTTGTCCTTTTTTTACATTTCCTGCTTGAGACTTTGCCAGCTCCAACTTTAAAACATTTTCAGGCCAGTGGGTGTGGACATAGGGACTATTAGAAATCATTTCTTATTTAGAGGAGGTGTTTTGTGGTAAAAATATGTTGAGATTCCATTGCTAAAACCTCAGTGGGAATATAGTATTTTCTATGAACTGCACAGGTGAACTTCACAGCAAATTCTCCATATCAATCTCCAAAGCCACTTATTGGCCATTGTTTTGCCATATGCAAGAACCGACTTTTTCCCCATGGTAATTTCTCCTTTAACAAATAAAGCCAAAGTAGAGAGTTCTGTGAAAGAAATGAATAAACTTCTTCAGCTTTGAGTGCAAATCTAGAGTACTTCTTTTCCCTTAAGGCAAAGCCAAAAGAAGATGAGGTGCACTATTTCTCAGACATGTATGCACAAGTGATCCCTTCTGCGCAGGTAGAAAATACAAAACTGCAATTTTGGCCCATTTGAAAATGCTCTAGGAAAGATATGGCCTCTGTCCATTCTCCTGTGATGTTCAGAACAACACAATCACCGGACAGCCCCCTGGAAGTCAGCCAGCCCAGCCTCCTCCCCATCCAGATGGAAAACTCCAGGCTCAATTCACAGGACCATTGATTAACCCAATGTCACTCAACTCCAGTCAGTGGCAGAGCCAGAACTAGTACCCAGAGGTTTTCAGAATCTCAACACTAAGGGTATTTATTATGACCAAAATCCTCTCTACCCCTTCTCCCTCCTATCTCCCAAATAATAAGAACATAGCCCCTTACTGGTCAAGGCCCAAGGGGAAGTGACCATACAGATGCTTTCCTATGGTTTTCAGGACCAGCAGGTGGACCTGTGCTGAGGATGACCCTCTCTTGGTCCTTCCTCCCCCAGCCTCCCACCCCTGCACCTACCTCCTCTCCTCCTCTGTTTGGTGCGACTCTATGACCCCGTTTGAGCTCACTAATCCCATTTCTGTAGGGATCCATACCATGACTTCTCAGAGCAAAGCAAGCCCCCTCCAATATGAATTCCACTTTTCTGATGATTTCTCTTACAGCAGGTATCCCAGTTGCAATTGTGCATCGATTTCTGTGATTCTTTAAGTGGTTTCTCTTTATCACTGGGCTCCAAGTTTCATGAGGTAAGTGGCTTTTCATTTATAGTCACCATTGTGTCCACAGCACCTAGCCTGGCATTTAGCAGGCAGGTGCATTAGCTTCCTGGGGCTGTGCTAAGAAACTACCTCAGACTGAGTGGCTTAAAAAAGAAACATTCTCTCATAGTTCTGGTGGTCAGAAGTCTGAAATAAAGTGTTGGCAGGGCCATGCTCCCCCTGGAGGCTCCAGGGGAAGATCCTCCCTTGTCTCTTCCAGCTTCTGGGAGCTGCCAGAAATTTCTGACATTCCTTGGCTTGTAGCTGCAGCACTCCAATCTCTGCCTCAGTTGTCATATGGCCTCCCTGTGTGTCTTCATGCCATCTTACCTCTGTGTCCAAATTTCCCTCTTCTTGTAAGGACACCAGTCATTGGATGAGGCCTCAGCCTGATGTTTTGTGACCACTGCATTAATTTACTTGGACTGCAACAAGAGTTATTACAAACTTGGTACCTTAAAACAACAGAACTTTATTTCCTCACAGTTTTGGAGCCTCAAGATCTGAATTCAGAGTGTTGGCAGGGCCATGGTCCCTCCAACAGTTCTAGGGAAGAATCTTTCCTTGCCTCTTCTAGATATCATGGTTGATAGGGATCTTTGGCATTCCTTGACTTGTAAATGCATCACTCCAATCTCTGCCTACATCTTCACATGGCCTTCTCCCCTGTGTGTCTCTGTGATCTATGGCATCTTATAAGGATGTCAGTCATTGGATTAGGGCTCACCCTAATCCAGGATGACCTCATCTTAACTTGATTATATCTACAAAGACCCTATTTCCAAATCAGGTCACATTCTGAGGTTCTAGGGGATATCATTTTGGGGAGATATTACTCAGCCCAGTAGAGTAGGCAATACACATTTCTTGAATGAATGCCCAAATGTATTAGTGATAGTGCTGTGGGCACTGGAAAGCCTTAGCCCAGGAGAACTGAGTAGTCATGTCTGAGCAGAGGCTAGCACAATGTACACTCAGTGGAGTCTGGAAGGGTCAGGGTCTGTGTTGACAGAAATGAACAATCCTCACCAGAGTGCCTCGCCCCCTCTTCAAAGACTGCCCAAGATTGCTTTGCTGCCCTTCTCTCCTCTGCAGAGTGTTTTTAATATGTCTATTTAAATGCAAATTTTGACTTTCTGTCTGTAATCATATAAAATGTTTGGCACTAAAATTTTAATCAGGAATGTAATTTTATATAGAGGAGGTAATGGAGTGGTCAGCCACATGGAATGGAATGAAGCACTCCAGGTGTGCATTCCTGGTGCACAGAGCTCTGGCATCCCTGCTTCGGTGGGGTTGGAAAACCCCTGTGTCACTAAGAGGGGTGCTTTTTAAAGACTTTTCATGCTTCCAGGTGTGCCCTGTGTATTGCCACTAGTCCCAGTGCTTAATTGTCCTTTAAAACTGAAGAGAACAATCAGGTACTCTTTTCCTATGTCTACTGGTCTCCTCTCATTCCCATGAGACCATGGGTGTTGAGAGAGCATCTCTACCCTGTTCCAGTCTAAGATGATGGCTCATTTATCAAGATCAGGCTGAGGACTCTGCCACCAGAGCCTCTATTGTTTGGGACAGTAGCTGCTATGAGCATATGCTCATCATTGCTTCAGCTCCCTGCAGTCTTTGAGCTCCATCTGCCCCCAGCTCAGGCACAGCTGCCAGTACTTTCCCCCTGCCCTTGCCTATTCACCTCAAAGGGAGACTGGAGTTCCATGCATCTTGGCCTGTTGGGAGAAGGCTACCCAGACCAACACACCTTGGTGCCACAGTCCTCCTGACAACTCCCTAGGCATCTTTCTGTATATGCCTATTGGCATGTTTCAAGTGGTCCCGATAAGGCTGTTGAGCAAGGTTGGAATTGCATTTGTCACTTCTGTCTTGGTGTTCCAACTTGTCATGATGAAGATATCAGATCACGAGCAGCCATCTGATGGTGTAGGAGTGCAGGGGGCCCCTGTCCTGGGTGCCAGATGTGGGGGGGGGGGGCCTCCACCCACAGAGCCCCATCCCTCCATCACAGATGAAAATAAAACTACCAAGACACAATCTGCTTGGGGAGGAAAGGTGGTCAAACTCTCAGAGGAGAATGACCCAGAGTGCCTTCCTCACTAGACTTTTATTGGGTTCAAATACACAGGAATACAGGTTTAACATTTCAAAGAAATCTGAGGGCTTAATCTGAGTCAGTGTCTGTCAGGAAAGGGGGTTGCAAAACTTGGGGAGATGCACCCATTTCCTCCTCAGACCCTTATCATTTAAATGAGTGCACTCTTAGCAAAGCAGGTTTCACAGGACTTTACGAATTCTTTCTTATGCCTGATCACCCGGGGAACTGTTCTGGCCGGCATAGGGCTGCACCGCTCGCCCGTCTTAGTTTCAGGCTTTAAGCTGATTAGGCTCAGGAAGCAGAAGACATCTCCCAGATAGAAATGGGGACTCAGGCCATGTTAGAATAGCCGTGGGGCAAGGGTCCATCACCCCCTTTTTGCTGCAGCCCCCCAAGTCCTTCCATGAGGGACTCTCAAGTGGTTGTGTCTGGCTTAGGTTGCCCCTCCCTTGAGGAGTCTTACCTGTGACTAAGCTTTGGGGCCAGAGATGGATGAGGCAGAAGCAGCACTCCTGCCAGGGAGATAAGCTTTGTCTCTTTAGTAGGTCACATCCTCTTGACAGAACAGACCCAGATGAAGTGGGTCCCTTGGCTCTTACACAACCCACCATGGGGTGAAGGTTACAACTCCTGAAACCAGGCTGAAAGGTCTGCAACATAGGAGTATGTGCACATTAGCTTATTTCTAACTAAGCTATTCATCACCTCGAGGTGTTTGCCGTGGCTGTTCCCTGGTCCTGGAATTCACCTCCCCATTGGGCAGCTGGTTCTTCATCCTTCAGGGCTCAGCACAAATGTCGTCCTCTCCAAGAGGCCACCGGGCTCTGCTTGATTATCGTGTATGGTCCCCACATCATGTGTGATCTAAGCATCCTTGCCATTATCCCAATCTATAATCATCATATTTATAAAACTTTTTGAATGGTTCTTTAGGAAGATCACCTTTCCTAGAGTATGCAGAATATCATAGATGGGGTGGGATGTGTAGAAATGGAGGTAAGGGGTCAAGGTTGGAATCTGTAGTATTAATTCCATTGAGAGAAGATTGGCTCTAGAAACGGAAAGTAGCAATAGAGAAGGAAATAATTAGATATATGTGAGAGTTTTTTTTTTTTTTTAATCCTCACCTGTGGACAGTTTTTTTCCCCCCATTGGTTCTAGAGGGAGAGAAAGGGACAAAGAGAGAGAAAGAGAGAGGGATCAACATTGATGTGAGAGAGAAACATCAGTTGGCTGCCTCTAGTACATACCCTGACCAGAGATCGAATCAGAAATCTTTTAGTTCAAGGAACAAGGTTTCAACCAACTGAGCCATATTGGCCAGGGCTCTGTGAGAGTTTTTAACATGATAGATGAGAAGAATCGGTGATTATGTGTGGGGAACAAGGAAAAAGAAGGATAATGCTTAGATTTCTAACTTGGGTATTTGAGTGGATGGGGTGGGTTACTTTTGCTGAGCTCATTATGGAAATGTTGAGTGTTCAGCTCCTGTAGGAGATGTAGTTGAGATTTGGAGAAGTCATCGGAGTGCTCATGGTATGCACAGCCATGAGAATGGAAGGTGCTTCTATGAGAGAGAGGCAGGATGAGAAGTTAAGTTCTGAGGATGAAGGTGGCCATATATCCCAGTGAAACAGGATGGTCCTACATAACTTCTGTTGCACCAGAATAATTTCCGATTGTGTCCCCTTTCAATTTTAGTGGGTCCCAGTTCAGAAAGAAAATTTTGTGATTGCCCTACCCAGAACAGGAGGCTGGGGAATTCATGCTTTCTAGGAGGACAGAGGAAGAGCTTACTGAAAAATTGAGAGAGTGAACAGAGGAGAGTGTTGTCTAATGGATGCCCGTAGGAAAAAAACTACCAGAATAATCATTTGTATCAAATAATGTCACCAAGGTAAGCTGATGTAAGGATTCGGACATCACCACCAAGTTTCAGTACAAGAAAAGTGGGGGTATTGTAATGATAAGGACAGGCAGGTGAAAGACAGTGGTGGTATTGAGGAGCAAGAGGAAGGTGAGAAAGTACAGGCAGTCTCACTAGGCTTTGTTGTGAAAGATAGGAGAGATTTTAGAAGAGTAGGTGGACATAGGCATGCGATCAAGAGAGAAGGTGCTGAAATGGAGATATTTGAGCAAGTCTCAACACTGGAAGAAGTCCAGTAGAGGTCTGATGGTGAAAACTTCAGAAGAGAGAGTGTCTATCTCATGAAGCAAGGTTCCTGAGGGAGGGAGAGCAGAGGTGAGAAGGGACACCTTTCCCTCTGTAACAGGAGAAAAAAGAAGACAGTTTGGGTACGGGGGAGTCCATAGTCAGCATAGCATGGATTTGAAGAGACTGTCTCTCTGTTGGCAATTATTTTCTCTTCTGAAGTAGGAGGCAACTGAGAGGTGGGGGAGACTGAAGATGTGAGAAAAGTAGACAGTACTTTAAATAGCCATATCAAAAATGGGAGAAGAAATGTGCTCATTCTGAAGACTTACTAGATGTCTTCTGTGCATCCTAGCCCTGGGAATTGGGTGCTGAGTAAAATGGTCGAGCTGAACTGGGACCCACTAAAATTGGGAAGTGGCCTCTCCTTATAGGAAGAAGAGGCCACTGCATAGGCAGCACTGGGCACCATAGAGGCTGTTGACCCCACATTTTGAGTGACATGGATCTGAGTGGTGCATAATTTTTTATTTTAATGAAAAAAGCTTAGTAGCTACAGTATAGACTCAGAGAATATGGACTGCTGTACAGTCCAGAGGTGGAAGCACAGAAGGGCATAAGAGCTGAAGTTCTAGAGAGAAAACAAATTGATTAAGGCCGTGAGCCATTCAATCAAATCTGAGTGTGGAATAAAATGCACACTTAGGCTGTTTGTTTCTTTTTTCTTGTTTACCTCTGGCAAGCATTGCTATAGTGAGTTCCTTGAACCAATCTTTTTGGGGGCTTATACAAGAATTTCCCTTAATTTGATACTAAAAGAGGGAATGCTGGGTCCAGAGGAAAACACATAATAAATTTCAGTAAATATTGCCAAATACAAATGTTTCATGAGTTTGCATTCACTTCCACCAGCAGAATCCTAAAGAACCTCTTCCCACACACCCTTGCCCATGCTGGACTTATCGATCTTTTAATTTTTGCCAGTTTGACAAGCAAACAAAAGGGTTGCATGTTTTTATTGCATTTCAGCACTAGCATGTCATGGTGTGTCTTTTTCTGTAAGCTTGCTGGGAGACTTATGGTATATAGTGGCGATGGCAGAAATGCTTTAGCAGACAGCTCAGAGGGCAATACTTGCAAGGTTTGGGCAGGGGGCATGTGGAAAGTTTTTGGAGGAAAGCAGGACTGAATCTAAGGTAGATAGAGGGGGTAGATTCTAGGCATATTTTAGGAGTGAGGTATGATAGGCATGGTGACCTTTGGGGGAAGCAGGAAGAAGAGGCCAGAGCTGATGAAAGTTCGTAACTTGGTTGTTTGAATAGCTATACTCACCTTTTTAGCTAGGAGGGATGATGCAGAAAGAAGTGCAGGTTTGGGGGTGCTATAGCAGTGAGCTCCACCCCAGCCTCTGGACTCCACCTGCTGGATGTCTAACACTTGCTTGAGTCATACAGTCTGTCTATTCCTGCTTGCCTGTAAGACAGATCAGTTTGCTTCCGTCATGTCTTTGGGGTTGTGGAGTCCTCTTGGCTAGGCAAGTCTTTAGGCCCTCAAGCCCACATCTGCCACAGCTGGAATTAGGCCTGTGTTGTGTCTCTATGGATCCTAGCAAGTGGACTCCATCACTAAGCCAAGCATTCACCTGGTCAGTTCCTGGTCTGGTGGTTTACCAGACACAGGTTCGATAGCTGTCTCTCCTGCTGTGCTGCATAGTCCATGAGGGCAGACCATGTCTCCCTGTCTGTTGCTAGTTCCTAGGGCAGGGCTCTGCAAACTTTTTTTGTAAAGGGCCAGATAGTAAATATTTTAGGCTTGTGGATTCCAGGATTTCTGGGGCTTTTCAACTCTACATGAGGAGCCTATAAACAGCCACGGAAGACATGCTAATGGGTGGGCATGACTGTCTTCCAGAAAATTTTATTGATGACCACTGAAATTTGAGCTTCATGTAATTCTTACATGTTATAAGATATTATTATTTCAATTTTGCGGGGGGGCAACCATTTAAAATTGAGAAAACCATTTTTAGCCTGTGGGTTGTACAAAAACAGGCACATGCTGGTGGCCTGACAGCTATAGTTTGCCATCCCCTGTCCTAAAGCATGGGGGGAAGAAAGGGCGGAAGATGTGTAGGTTGTCTTTGCACATCCTTCCTTCAGAGTAGAAAGGAACCACATTAAGGAGTGGGAGAATGAAGAGTACATTTCACGTTGGTAGATCTTGATCTCTCTACAAAGGAATGGTGGGACCATGAGTCAATTGCTCCAGCTCTTTGGGCCTCAGCTATCTCATCGGGGTAATGGGAAGAAACTTGGCTTCATTAAAGGCCAGTGGGCTCACACTCTCAAGCCTACTGATGTGTGCCAGTTATTACCTGAAGCAGGAGTCAGCGCAATAGGCCTGGGAAAGTCAGACCCTGCCAAACAAGTGCTTGAACAGCAGCCAGCTCATACTCAGCAGCAGAGGAAATAAATTCCCCCGAGGGAGCAGGAGCCCTGGACATCAGGTGGCAAGCAGTGCATGGATGCTGCCCAGTGACTTGCTGACATGTGCTGGCTGATTTCTTGTGCTTTCTCCAAGAGACAGGTACCGCATGCACTTCACTGCCCACAGTGTTGTTTAATACTCTAAGAAGATCTGGCTTTTGTTATAAAGTGAGGATTTTAAGGCAGCCTGGATGAAGTAGATCTCAGATCTCAGTGAGGTGAAGGCCACAGTTAAACTAAAGCTAAATCTCTTAAAGTTGGTGTTATTTGCCTCTCTTTCTTTATGTCAGACACTTGTGCAGGATGCTGTGTGGTCTGGGAGACAAAGAAGCACAACACGTGTCTTTTCTTTCTGTCCTGAGGCCACCTGTACAATGATGTACAGGAAATGTCTTTATTTGGTAGGGACAAGATCAACTCAATCAATGCACCACACCCCATCTAAAACACAGCACAATTAGGCAGGAAAAGTGGTAACAACCAAGGATTTTACACCAATTGTCAAAGAAGACATTACTATATGGGTGAGGAGATTATTTTTGTTGTCATTTTTTTTTTTGTTTTTAAACAGAATAGGGCCTCTTTGAAATGAAGATTTTAAGGGCAAAAAAAGATTTTCCCTTCTCTTCAGTACACTGACTGCTGCTATCACCCTCTTTCTGTCCCCAAATGTTTGTTTCACCACCATTCAGCTCCTTTGATTGGTTTTGCTCTTCTAAGATGTTGCTAAATTTACTTGTAAAGTTTTGTTTATTCATTGGCACTCAGTTGAAAGGTGCTGGATCATTAATCTAACGATTCAAGGTTAACCATGCTTTATGCTGAAATTACCTTTTATGGAACAGATTTCAAGGTTTTGCAAGAGTTGAGTGCTACCTAATTTTTGACATTTCAGCAATGAATCCAGTTTAAAATGTGATTTGAATTCAATCATCATCTTATTTGTGGAAAAAGATAAAAATAATATACAAATATTGCAGTAAAATTGCATCCTCCTGTTTACATTTTGATTCAGCTGGGCTTTGCCAGGGTGGCACTGAACAATGTCATTTCTCCTTTATCTCCATTTTCCATTTTTATCTCTGTCTTCCTTTTTTTTCCCTATATATACTTCTTTCCCAGAAGGTTTGCACATGTGTTTTCTTAATACCTTACATGAATTGTACAGGGCTTCTCAAGAGTGTATGTTGAAGAAGAAATGGACCTCACACAATTACTCCATTGCTTTCTTGTACAATCTCAGGGTAAGAAGGACTTTAGAGGTCATCTAATTCATCTAGTTATACAATGACATAATTCTTTCTTTGAAGGAACAAATGAAGAATTTAATCTTCCAGGCCTTTCTGTAAATGTGTGAACAACTTTCTAAGTGCCTCTATCTCATCGTGTTTGGATGTAGCATTTTAATTAAAGACGGAGGCAGCAAGTTTTGCTGTTTTTTTTTTTTTTTAATCTGATACAGAGTACAGTTCCCACCTAACACCATGTGGATCTTGCTCAGCCATGCCCTAGATTTTTGCTTTCTAATGAAAGAGTGGTACCCTTCCATTAGAACTAGCCTGTGGGCAGCCTCTTAATAATTTATGCCAACACCATTTCTGTATAAATTATAGCCATATTTGAGTTTATCTTCCCTACCTTCTTTCCTGTGTGTTATCTCCTTATAAAAGCCTTCTCTTCAGAGGCTCTCAAACTTACATTTACTCTAACATGTTAATGGATTGATCATGCTCTCAACCTCATCATGGATATTCTCAAGGAAAGATGCTAATGGTGTGGACAAGATCATACCAGTAAAGCTTTCTGAGCCTTGGTTTTCTACATTTATATAATGGAGATTAGAACAGATAATATTGCACCATGGTTAAGGACATGGGCCTGGGTTCAAATCCTGACTCTACAACTTGCCAGCTGAGCCCATTGTGTTACTCAATCTCTTTTGCCTCAGTTTTACCATCCTTACAATGGGATGATGATAAACCTTCCTTATAACACTGTTGTGAGAACTCAGCACATTAAATCACATAAAGTACTTACTTAGCACACTGACTAGAGCATCACAAGTTCTCAGTTTTAGCAATGAGCCTAACAAATGATCCCTTGCTATAAAATATCAAATTCTAAATGCAGGTGGATAAAAAGCTAGTTTTAGAAAGAATATTCCCATGAAATCTTTATATGGGGTACCCTCCCACAACTACCTATGGAGTTCCATTTAGGAATACAAATGTCATCTGGCTGCTATGCTCTTGTGATCAGGTGATCACAGGCCAGATATATTGCAGTTTGATTTAGACAGGGCATACCAATACCCATAGGTATAATTCTGACATTCTCCTGTGGGCCTTTCCTTAACCACTGAGATTATTTCCTACTGTCAGTTCTTATCTACTTCTTGCGTATTCACATGAGTGAGTCCAAGTCTTTCTCTATTTATTTGACTAAAAACTACTGAACATCTACTCAGTCCCAAAGATCAGGATATGCCAAATACAATTCCTGCATGCATAGAGCTTTTATTCTAGTGGGAAGGATAGAAGCAACAACAAATACATGGACAACTAAATACAGTAATCACAAGATTAGACATGCATGTGAAAGAAACTAAGGCATCACAAAGAGAGGCACAAGAAGTTCTTTCAATATCTCTAGTTCCTAAAATAGTGTTTGATATATACTAGGTATGCAGTAATGGTTTGTTGAATGAATGTTTGATGGAACTGGGGTATTTTAGATTCTCTGAGAAGTAGATATTCAAATAGAAAACTAGAGCTATTCATGAGAAAATGGGGGGCCAGACTGAGGATGTGGGGGAAGATAGTGTTGTTGGTGAGAAAGGCAGAGAGCTAGGAAGATGTTGGATTGTTCAAGGAACTACAAACAATCTGTATGGTTGAACAGTACAGAGAGAGGGGTCAGGGTGGTGGAAGATTGCCCAAGGATGGGGTTCAGGAAGAACACAGGAAATACATAATGGGACACTTGGCTAGGTTTTCAAGCGGAACTCGGCCTTTATTTGAATTGTAAAGGGAAGTGATTGAAGTTGTTCAAGTAAAGTTGTCCAAGACCACCCAAAGTCAGAGCCTTTTAGGGTTAGTGACCTTGAAGGATGACAACTTGGTCCTGAGAATTAGGGGTTCTTGTAAGTTCAACCGTTGGCTTTTAGTTACAACCTTAATCATATCACTCACCTCCTGTAAGTATCCATAACCCTAATTTTCAATGGGATAAGAGAAATTAAGAGGCACATCTTCCATGTGTCATGTTCCTATTGTTGTTCTCACAGGCATATTACAGTCCGCATGCAACCTTACCTCAACTTACACTCCTTGGATTGGGATATGCAAGTCTAGCTTGTAGGAGAAGACCCATTCTAGTTCTAAGAGCACTCAATTAGAAAAACATCTTTAAAGAAAGAGGTCTAAAACATAAATTCATTAACATCAATTTAAGCTCAAAATGTTTGGGATGACAAATCTGCTTACAGGTTCATAAAAAAGCTGCCAGCTCAAGGTTATGTGAAAGAAAGAAAATATCATGAATTACTTAGCCATTTCACACTGCCTGATTATTGTGTTATTAACCTCTCAGCACTTGGGATTTTGTTTTCCATCAAAGTAAGTTAGGGTTGTGGCTGGAGTGTGCAATGGGCCTGTGAGTGCTGCCACCCAGAATTCACTCCCCTACTTCTATAAGAGTGCCTGGTTTCCCCCCCACTACCCTCAGTCTGTGACTTGCAGTAGAGCTCCCTCTATGTCAATCTCTGGGGCAGAAGTGTGTGACTTATACCTGGCCAATCAAAACAGTCATCCTATGTGCTCAAAGCTGAGCATGTGTGCCCATCAGAACCCCTCACATGAGGTCCGTGGGATTTTATAAAATTTACCTGGATGTTGCTCACAGCCATCTTGGCACCATATGGAACCTTAAAACCCACATTCATAATGAGCATGAGGGAAAACAGAACCATGAGACAGAGGAAAACCAGCACCCAATGACATCATTAAAATTCCCTGAATCTAGCCAAACCTGAATTCCTCTATGTCTTGAACTGTTCAGCTACCCAAACTAGTAAATCCCCCACCCTCTTTCTTCAGCCAGCTGGGCTTTGCATTGTTTGCCAGTGGCAACTAGAAGAGTTTACACCTTTGTGGTGCACTCATTAACACTTCAGATCATGAGGGGAACACTCAGGATGTGCATCCTTGAGTGATGTAGATGCAGGACTGCTGTCTTCACTCTTCACTGTTCTGTGCACACTGGTGGGAAAGGAGGAGAGTGATGAAAGACCACAGCAGACAGACAGGGCTTGTTGGGAGGGCGCGTGTGTTGCCACACAGACTGTGCGCCACTGGGTTGTCACTGCATATCCTTTGCTTGTTGTTTAAAAGATTTTTCAATCATTAAACCACTCTTTCTTTTCCTTGTTAGTGCTCAAGAAAATAAGGTCATTAAGTGCATCATCATGAAAGCCAGAACCTGGTTTTTGAAATATTAGATTTCTTCACTTCCATCCCCTGTGTGGCTCAATTCCCATCACTTTAAAATGAAGGCCCACTTAGTCCAATTACTCTTCTAAGAACCTGTGATGTTTTGATCTTGGATTCTTCTCTTGAGGCTACAGTGTAAGGGTAGTGTATTAACAAGCATCTAAAACTGAATGACAAAGTAAACATGAGCTAGGTTTTTCTCTGTGCTGATCAATGATGTCCGTCCTGCTCAAAAATTTAGCTGCTGGTTGACAGCTGCCAAACAGATGAACAGGGTCAGAAGGCACAGGGGCTCTGCAGCATGAGGCTGCACCCAGAAGAAATCAGACTCTGGGCTAGTAAGGCTTGTGATAAAAACTGATGCTGGCTTCTTAAGCTTTGGGATCCCAGAATTGTACTCTTCAGGTGACATATATACTGCCATCTGAATCAGCATCTCAACTTTCTGATTGAAAGGCTGGTGAAACTTTGCCAGTGGGTGACTTGTAACCTATTTGAAGGCCTGGTAAAAACGTGTTTGGGCTAAATTGCTTTATGTCAGGAGCCGCATATTCTCATGGTTGTGAAATGAGAGATGCATGGGAAAAGTCCCAGCCGAGAGCATTGTCTATTCTGTGGTTCTCTACATGGAAACAAATTCATTAGTCACATGCTGATTCATGACTGGAATACATTCTGAGAAATGTGTCATTAGGTGATTTTGTCATTGTGGAACAACACAGAGTGCTCTTGCACACACCTGGATGGTATGGCCTACTGCTGTAACTTGTGGTATTCTTTTATATGCCTGGCAGTGCAGTAGGTTTGTTTACACAAGCATCACCACACACATGAGTAATGTATTGCATTGCATTAGGATGTCTACACTGTCACTAGGCAATAGGGATTTTTAACTTCATTATAACCTTATGGGACCACCATTGCACATGTGGTCTGTTGTTGACTGAAACGTTGTTATGGGGTACATCACTGTAATTGGAAGGTTTGCAGTAATCATTAGTACTTCATGTGTGTGCTATATCAGTGTTCCAATTTATACACATGCATTATTTATGTTACATATTCCTAAAACCAAGTCTTTCCATTTAGTTCTTGGAGGTGTCATTCTAATTATTTTCTGGCTTGGAGGTGGGGAGTCAAAATCTGCCTACCCCCAATTCTGAACTTGAGTTCAGAATTCTGAAGTTGTGGTAATAATAGTGACCTGAGAAACAGTACAGAGACAGTGTTTTTACTTTGAGCAAGTTATTTATTAATACATTTATTAAGTCTTTAAAAATGTATTGAATGACTCAAATATGCCAGGTACTGTGTTAGTTTCTGGGAATAAAATAGAGAATTAACCAGAGAAGGAAGTTCTCCGCCCTCATGGAACTTACAATTTACTTGGTGGCTGAAATAAACAAATAACCATGTTTAAAAACAGGTGGTTGTGATTTAAGTGAAATTAAAAAACTATGAATTAAAATTAGTTGATGTGACAATAAGCAGCTAGGTAGGTCCTTAAGCTTGAGTGGTACAAGATGGCTTTTACAAAGAGATGAACTTTAAGTTGAAATACGCACAATAAAGGGAAAACACATATAAATATAGGGGGGAAGCTTCTCAAACCCAGGGAACAATGAACACAGAGTCCCTGGGGTGGGAGCCAGCTTGGAGTGTTACAGGAACCAGTAAGGAGCCATGTATGGTGGTTAGTAGATGACATGGATAGCGGCATGACAAAATTGGAAAGGTGAGTGGGCAGAGTTTCTCAGCCCGTCACCATTGGCATTGAGGCTGGATCATTCTTTGTGGTGGGGTCCTGTCCTGTGTACTGTCCATGTTTAGGAGAAGCTCTGGCCTCTACCCAGTAGCCAGTACACTGAAGCATGTGTTTTATTCTGGGTTACTGGAAAGGTACTGAGCCTTTTGAACAGAGGAGTATCATGATTTGATTTACATTTTTAAAGATCACTCTGCCATTATGAATGAATGGATTATAGGAAGGCAAAAATGAAAATGTAAGGAAAAAATTATCATCTCAGAGAGAGGTTATAATTCAGTGATGGAAAGGAATAACACGAAAACAGAGTCCTGTGGACAGGTATGTTTTGGTTAATGTTTGTGAAACTTACATATGGACTGAATAAGCAGGGAGGGAAGGAGAAGATGGAAGAGAAGTTCTAGATTTTTGAAAAACAAATAGTATACCTTTCCAACCCTCAAACTGCTCCCACTGAAGTCAGGGAATGCAAACAAAAATATTGTGCTCATTCCAATGTGCTCTAAAAAATGTGTGTACAAAATGTGGCACTGCTAAAGAGAGTAATTCTTTCAGTGAAAATCAGGGGAACTTGCTCAGAGCCTATAACACTTTTTTGAAGACTAAGTAGGATTTTCTTAAGTGGGGAAGGAGCTCAGGTTCCTGATCTATAAAAATAAGAAGAATAGAAGGTAATTCTTCAATATTTCATCCAGGAAAATGATGCTCAGAGTGACTCTGTCCAATGTCTTGAGAGGGACTCTAGGGTTGGTTAGAGTCCTCCAATTTGTTTTCTTGGAAAAGACTGTTTTCTTAATTTGTGGGCAAAAGCAGACATTTACTGGTAAGCTCTAAAAGTTTAAGATGTTTTGCAAATGTTTTAACTCAAAAGAAGACACCGAATCTCACTTGGTTTTTATTGACTATCAAAGGAAGCTTGCGTTGTAAAAATAGTTATACAGTATTCTAGATAATTGTTTTTAGAATCACAGAGCACCTTAAGTACATGAAATCCTATGGTTTAATAATAGCAATGTGGTTTTACTCAGAAACTGTGAGGTAACAAATTTTAGATTGTTCATTTGAACCTCAGGAGCAACAATTACTATTTCTATTTGTGTAAATACAAAGATTTAAAGTTAAAGCTAAATCTCATCACATTCTGTGCTGTCTGAAAAGGCAAAATATATGGTTCTGATAGAATAGAGAAATGTCCCCTTTGCTCCAAGCCCAGCACTGTGAAACCTTCCCCTGGGGACTCATAGATCCCTTAATGGTGGGCAGACAGTGCCTCAGAGAAGATGGCATTCCATGTTCCATAAATACATGGGGGCACCCCAGATTGTAACCTTGAGAAATAGATGGTATGTTAAATTAGATGGTATATTAAATTCCCTCCTTCCTTTGCTGGGATTTAAAAAAAATCTCTCAAATTGACCAGAAAATTGGATAATAAATTAATCATTTATAGTTTAGGAAACACATGTCTATTTTTATCAGATGAAACACCAGCTGGGGGATAACACTTTTGACCCACCCTCTTCTGCCATGGAAGAACAATGGGCTGAAATCTTTCATAATTGCTGGTTTCAAGGTGCTCACTAAATCAGGCACCAACTCCTGTCTTTTGTCTTTGAGGGATGTTGGGCAGTAGACTGGGACAAAACTAAGAAGGGACACTATAGAAAACTGAGTCCTCAGACTCCCCTAGTCTTTCTTTGAAATTTATGTTTGGGAGGTTTTAACCATGGATGTATGATAGTTTGCAAGTGAATGCTGTTTGCTTTTCAACTAGTGGAGCTGGGATGAATTTTACCCTTATCATATGAAGATGCAAAAATCAAATTAAATGGTTTTCAACTATCCAATCACCAGTTTTGAGAAATTTAATCTCAGCTGATTATGGGGGTTGGGGTGGAAACTGCCACCCTCCATATATTACAGACATTCATCTATGGGGCTTTGGGATGCTTGGAACATAGGGCAGGACTGTTAGTCTACGGGACATCATGGGCATTGCAAAGAGGCTCATTATTCAACCCTTCCCGGTCCGTTTGAAAGGGGCAGCTCAGCTATTTCTGTGCCACACCTGGAAAACAGAGACCTTTGTGAATGTTTGACACTTACTTCCAGGTATCCAAACCCTTGATGGTCCACCAAAAGCCCCATACCCTTACCATTTCCTTTCAATCTTGGGGCATCTCTGCTTTCTCAGAATTCACTGCTTCTGCCAACCTTCCTTCATCTGTTTCTGTTTATCTCCTACTTTCTTACCATCCCACGTAGTCTCTGCTCACTGTTTCTTTGGACACACAATACTATCAATACTATCCTATTTTCTGGATTTGGAAAAGGAAATGGCTGCATTTTATATAATTGATCATGTTATGCTATGGGCCAGATGCTTATAGGTAAGGTGACCAGTTAACTTGATTTTAACCAGAACACTGTTCAGAGTTTAAAAAGGATTCATCTTAATACGTATGCCAAGAAGCTGGCTTTATTGGAACTGTTCCAGGCAAACTGGGAATTATGATCACCTTATGTAAGGAAGGAAGAAAGAAGTAGGAGATGTAGCCTGTTATGTTTCCAGCAGAATCTTGGGGACTTCATTTGGGAAGCTGTTTACAAGATTATACTAAAATGTTACTCCCTGTTACCATCATGAGATGCAGACCTATGTGACTATGCATGTCAAATGCTCTCAGCAGTGCCCTCATGTTTAGAATCTGTGTTTCCATCGCCAGCCTTAAAACTATGGGATTCTGAGTTCAAATTGGGCTCGGATGTTGACTCCTTGTTTGACCTTGGGCAATGTGCTTAATTTCACAGTGTTTGTTTGCTCAACTGAAAACAAAAGGGATAATGCTGATCCAAGCATATTGTGGAAATTAATTATTTTCTGAAGTGCTGAGATCAACAGATGAAAGGCTTTGAGCAGAAACTATTTTGTTTTTAAAGGAGTACTCCATGTTGGTGAATAAAAGAGAACTTAGTGAACTGAATTATAAACACTTAGCCACTGGTGGGAGTGGGGAAAATATTTCTTCTCAAAAAGAACCCCACTGCACCCCTAAAATAGCAGTGGGAAAATTGTATTTTGGTAATTTTGACAGGATGAGAAATTATGCAGTGGAAAAGAGTGAGAATAACAGGAGAATATGTGCAGTTAAGACACATTTTAAAGTAACTTTCTTGGATAAACAACCAGATACCAAAAGAAAAAAATGCTCTGCCAATCCTCTGTGATTAGGTCGTTAGCCAAATGTTTGTAAACAAAAATGGCTCAGCCAAGATCCCCCAAAGAGGCCTAATGGCCCATATGTCCTTAGTGGAAAGATCAGGATAGCAATAAGAAACTATTCATTTAAAAATTCCACAACTATTTATCATAGCAGGAACATTAGCAGTTAGAGTGTAATACTATTTAAAACCAGTTTCACTTTTGTTACATTTGTTTTTTTCTCAGATAAATATTATTGCCCCTAATGTACGCATACAAAAATGAGAACCAGGGAAATTAAATGACCAGCCAACAGCCATTTGGTTAGTTTAGTGGTACAGGCAATATTCTGACTGATGGCTCATGACTCAAAAGATTTTGATCATTCCACTATAATAGAAAAGTCTACTGAAGATGTGGTGATGTCCAGATAGGAACAAAGAATTGCAATGAAGGCAAGATTTTTTTTTTTGTCCAAAAATTCAAATATTCTGACCATTAAACTAATTCAAGTTTATTATAGAAATTGTGGGACATACCAACTTAGAGTAATTTAAAAATACAGTCAAAGTCCCTCATCCCAAATGAGAACTTGATCTAATTTGTTATATTTATTTTTTGTCTCTTATCCATGCATTTTATAAAATAATTGTGGACATGTTAATTCAAATTCTTTTATGTATAATTTTAATGACTCTATAGCTTCATAACTTGTGGCCATAGCATAGGTATTTTAGTCTTTTTCTTATTTTATTTTTAGAGATTTGGTGTTCTGTATCAGTAAAATTGAGAAATAAATATAAATTGTTAGCTGTGAAAAGAAATAGAAAAATATGACCCAAGATTATGAGAAAAATAGTTAACCCTGCCATGATCAGGATGTTGGACTTAATAGAAAAAGACTTTAAAACAGCTATTATAAACTTGAATAGGAATTTAAAGGAATGCATAGTCATACCAAAATAAAAATTTTAGTGTTAAAAATAAAATATTTGAAATGAAACTTTCACTGTGTGAGTTTAATAGCAGAATGTAGATAGTAGTAAAATAGGTTGGTACATTTAACACTGATTAATATAAATTGTTCAAACTGCAGAAGACAGATATGACTGAATTACTTACAGAAGACCCAAGTGCCTTGGGACAGTACCAAGAGGTATAGAGCCTACAGGTAATTAGAATCTTAGAAAGAGGAAAAAGAAGATGATGTGTAAAAAATAGCTAAAATTTCCCCAAATTTGGTCAAGTACTTCAAATTTAATAAGTTCAAAGAGCTCAGAAAACCCCCAGCAAGGTAAATACAAAGAACAAAATCATGTAGTGCAATTAATTTCCACATCATAGTCACAGTGATAAACACAAAAGATAAATAAAGAATCTTGAAAACTATCAGGGAAAAAAAGAGACAAATTACCTGCAGGGAACTTAACAATATTAACGATGGTAAGTTTCTCATCAGAAATAATTAAGGGCAAAGGACAATGGAATGAGCCTTTAAAAAAATAAGAAAGAAATCTGCCATCCCAGAATTATATCCATTAAAAATATCCTTCACAGAAGAAGGCAGTATAAAGACCTTTCCAGACAAAACCAGAGACTTCATCACCATTAGACTTTCACTACAAGAAATATGTAAGGGGGATCTTCAAACTGAAAGGAAATGACCCTATGTGAAACTTGTGTTTTTAAAAAAGGAATGAAGAGATGTGGCCATGGTCAATAAATATAAAAGGATATATTATTTCTTTTGTTATTTTTGAAAATATATATAACTATTTAAAGGAAGGATGGCAATGTTTGGGGGCTTATAACATATGTAGACACAAAGATGAGAGCCTTAACACTATTTTGTTGAAACCTTTTACACTTGACAAGAAGTAGTACAGTTTTAATTTTAAGTAGACCCTGCTGTGTTAAGGATACATATTTAATCCCCAGAGCAACTACTAAGAATAATACAAAGATGTATAGTTTAAAAGGAAGTATAGGAACTAAAATGGAATAATAAAAATGTCAGTTAACCAAAAATAATTATATAAATAAAAGGGAGGAATTAGAGGAACAACACCAAAAATAAAGGACAAATAGAAAATAAAGAAGCAAAGAAGCAATTTAACTATATCAATAACTACACTAAATATAAATGGACTAAACATTCATTAAAATAACAGTATTGTCAGACTAGATTTTTAGAAAGTAGATCTCTTGCTGTGTACCTACTTTAAATACTCATAGAGTGAAAGGACAGAAACCATGTATACACTAAACACAGCAAGTGCAGGGAAAGCCTGAGCAACTATATTAATAACAAATAAATATACTTCAAGACAAGGAGTATGAGCACAAATAAAAGGGACATTCCATAATGAAAAAATATCAAGTCATTAACAAAGATATAGCAATCATACTATTTAATAAGAGTGATTCAAATAAATAAAGCAAAATATATAGAACAGACACAAAAATCAGGAATGTATAGATAATATGAACAACACTATCTACCAACTTGATGTAATATTTGTAGAATGGTATATACAACAACTGCAGAATACACATACTTTTCAAGTGTGCATGAAATATTTCCCTGAGATAAACCACATCTTGGGCGTAACCAAATATTAATCCATTTTGAGCTTTGAAATATTAATAAGTATATTTTCTTGCAACAACAGGATTCATTTAGGAGTCAATGATAATAACGTATGTAGAAAAAGTTCCAGTGCTTTAGACATTAAATAGCACACCTCTAAATGACTCTTGAATTAAAGAAGGTATCACAAGGGTAAATTATAATACATTTTGTACTGAAAGACAATACAGCAAAATTTATCAGATGCAGCTAAAAGACAGAGGGAAGGCATATCTACAAATGCAGTAAGTTTATTGCTTTGAGTGTTAGTGATATAAAATTAATAATCCAAGTTTCTACTTTAAGAATCTAGATAAAGAGAATAAAATTAAGTGAAAGGAAAAAATACAGGCAAATAAAAATAAAAACAAAGTAAGTAAAATATAAAAATCAAACATTTAATATTATCTGGTGGTATTGGATTAAAATTAGAAATATCAGTATGAATTTAGGCTTATCAATTTATGTAGATGTATAGAAATGGAGAGGACATAGAATCAGCGAGACTCTAAAAGCAGTCAGTACACCTAGCACCCAGATCTTGGTTAGTAAATACTATTCATCACTAAAAGAAATCAAGACTCATTGGAGAAAAGGCTGATTCCTGAATTGAGGCAGGAAAATTATGAGATGAATTTGGATTTTTTTTTTTTTTGCCAGAAAGAAAGGAAATGCAGAAAGAAAGGAATGATGGGACACATAAAAAAGATACAGACACCAGCTGCAAAGGACTTCTAGTGATCAAATCTGGAGCAATCTGAATATTAAAATAAAAGTGAGAGTAACAGATTATAACCCATTAATAAAATACAAATACAGGGCACAGCAGAAGTAATGCCTACTTGAGTGTGGTTGGTAAGGTACATGACTGTCTCACACGAGATGCAGAGTAATTTGAACATTTCACCTAAAGTGTCATATGGTAGGCTTGAGTGTGATATTGTTGTTACAGAATTACATGCTTATGATTGTGTTAATAAAAAGGGGGTGCTATTTGTGTGGGACCCTGTACATGAGTACTCACTGATATAAAAAATAAGGATGAGGTGGGATATTTATTCCTTTCAATATAAACATTACTACAAATTTATCATCATCACTCACATCTGTCAAGCATGACAGTATCCTCACTGACATTGGACTGTGATCATTTTTAAACCCATGCTGGTTTGAAAGGCATACAATTATGCAATGATATTTTATTTGGAATTTCAAGCTTTTTGATAATTAGTGAAGGCAACTCTCGGTCATATGTTTATAATTTATTTCTAACTAAAGAATAATCATTATTCAGCCATTTTGTAACCTTTACTTACTTACCATCCATTTCAAATTTCATGTACGGTAGTAGTCACACTCACTGTTTCCAGAGAGATCCCACTGTTCTTAGAGGTAGAGAGAGAAGGAGCTATTCAGATGATTTTTTATTATATTTCCTTAAGACGTTGGTCTGCCTGAAAATTCACTATCTCAGTTTTAATATTTTTAAGTTATAAAAGTAACTATAAAAGGAAAACAAATAATATAGATTTTTAAAAAATTACTTCATTGTTGTTCAATTACAGTTGTCTGCATTTTTTCCTCACCACTCCCCCTGACCCCAGACAAACCCACCTCCCTCCCTTGCTTCTCCCTCCCCCTTGGTTATGTCTATGTGTCCTTTACAGTTGTTCCTGAAAGCCCTTCTCCCCATTGTCCCCTCCCCTCTGGCTATTGTTAGAGTGTTCTTAATTTCGATGTCTCTGGTTATATTTTGTTTGCTTTTTTCTTTTGTTGATTATGTTCCAGTTAAAGGTGAGATCATATGGTATTTTTTTCCTGGCTTATTTCACTTAGCATAATGCTCTCTAGTTTCATCCATGCTGTTGCAAAGGGTAGGAGCTAAACAGGAAAAGATCATGTCTTGATCATCTGTTATGCTTATAGGATCCATTTTATATTTACCTGGTAAACTAGTCAATAACTCTGTGATCAAGATTGGATTGTTCCTTATATTACTGATGAGAAGAAAACATATTTAGAGAGGTTCAGATCCTGTAGCTGGTCACGACTGAGCCAGACTAGCTAACTCTGAAATGAGCTGCTGGCCCCATCCACCATGCTCTTGCCTAATTTTGGGGTAAGGGAGAAAGGTGGGAAGGCAAGGTTGCATGGGAGAAGACAACAACAACAAAAAAAAGGATTTGCTTCTGAGTCCTCTCCTGAAAAAAGTCATTCATTCATTCATCCATTCTACAAATATTCCTTAAGTTCATGTACTCCTTCAGTACATTCCTTTACCAAAGTAAGGCTGGGAATTTAGGAAGGGCTCTGACCTTTATCCTCATCCACTGGTCACTGGGGCAGAATAAGCTTAGGATACTTCCTCTGAAGGAAGCCTATAGCTGATGGCTGAAATCTCATGCTTTAGTATCATACAGTAGAAGAAATTAAAATGAATATGGATATTTAGTAGTCCTTCTCAAAGTGAAACAAAAACAATCAAACAGAATTCTGTTTTCTTTCTTTATTTTTTTAATGTATTTTCATTGGAATTCAGTCCTTATCTACTGAAGAATGGTTGAAGTGGTAAATATAGTCTTTTTCTTCAATAATACACAAGTGAAAGCCAAGTACTGCTTGCAGCTTAGTAGCTTTCAGTTTGTCCTTGACCTATGCATTTATACTAGGTCACTGCCCTCTGTCCCCTCTGCCTCCTCTTCCCATTGTCTACACAATACTGACTTACACACACACATGCGCACACACAAAATTTTAATTATGGGTAGATTCTTTGCAGTTGAAAAGCATGATTTGAATATGTTATATGAAACTATTTTGCAAATATGATATACACACTTTTAATATTGAATATTATTGTCTCTTTTTGGGGTTTCTGCTTCACACTCAGATTGTAACCAGTTCTCCAGTGCCTGTGGGAAGAATGTCGGGGTAACCAGGGATAACTTGACTGGAGCCGTGAGCTGAAACACAAAGGCTAATGAAAGCTTCAGTAGACATGGTTTATGTGGATTAATACATGGCATTTCAAAATGGTCAGCCTTCGCCTTCTCAATTTCATCTGTTTGCTTGCTTGTTTGCTGATTTATTTATTTAATTTATGGCTTAGAGGCTCAGGTTATGAGAGTCTGGAGTATTAAAAACCGTTGTGCTGGGGTCAGGAAAAGGACTGAGGACATTAGAACTCTTACTGCAGTTGCTGGACTAGAAGCATCAGTAGCACCTGGGAGATTGACAGAAATTCAAAATTGTCACCTCAGTCCAGATACATGAAATCAGTATCTGCATTTTAACAAGATACCCAGTTAATTTGTAAGCACAGTTAGGCCTCAGAATCACTTCACCAGTTTACTTTTATTATCAAAACCAAACCTCTCACTCAGGTATTATGAACACGGCAATAATAGTTGTGTCTTGCTTTTGCTAATCTAACTCCAACCTTATCTGATAAGCTGAATGGATTCATAATTATTGCATCTCTGAATATACTGGAGAGGGCTCTGAAGGACTGGAGAGTCATAGGGCTCCGTGATTATGTTATGAGCTGAATAGTGCCCCCCCCCATTTGTATGTTGAAGCTCTAACACCCAACGTGACTGTATTTGGAGATAGGGCTTTTAGTAAATAATTAAGATTAAATGAGATCATAAGTGTGGGTCCTAATCCAAAGGGACTTATGATTTTATAAGAAGAGAAAAAGAGATAGAGAAAGATCTTTCTCTCTACCATGTGAGGACACAGCAAGAAGGCAGCCATCTGCAAGCCGAGAAAAGAGCTCTCACCAGAGTCTGACCATGCTGGCACCCTCATCTCAGACTTCCAGCCTTCAGAAGTGTGAGGAAATAAGATTCTGTTGCTGAAGCCACCAGTCTATGGGGTTTTGTTATGGCAGCCTGGGCTGACGAAGACAGGTCAGTTACAAACACTTTGATTTCTCCTAAAGCAGGTTGGCTCTAAAAGAGGGTTCTGCACATGCATTTCCCCCTCTGCACCACCTCATGCCAGAGTGGGTGGCAGTCCTTGATCCTCGTTCTTACTTTCTTTATGGCCACCAAAGGTCCCAGTTTTTTTGGAATGGAAAGGTTTTTAGTGATGTGGGGATTCTAGTGAGAAAACTGGAGAGAAGATCAGACAAACTGGGATGGTTGGTCACCTTATCCTCTTCCCAAGTTTTTCCCTGGGCTAGAGTTCTCAGCTGCCCTTTGAGAATTTCACAAGGCCACACAGAAGAACAAATTCCAATAGCAGCTGACAGCAACTTAAACAGTAACTATCAGATTAGAATTCCCAGAACACCTAGACCTTAGATTATTCCTGCTGTGGGAGGGAGAAGCCTGGCCATTCTATGCTGCGAGGAATTCAGAACTAGCACAGCCTCCCCACTCCCAACACCCCTTCCCCCCACCAGGAGCCTTCTTCTCCATCTCAAATCTCATTTGATAACATCAAGCTAATTCTACAGAAGGAGTTCTAAGGTCAGACATGACTTTAGACTTAACTGCTAAAATGTATGCTTACCAAACAGAATGATTCTGTGAATCTGATATTCCTCGCACTTTACTATAAAATAATGTACATTTTGCTGTCTACTCTAAAACACAGAAATGTTTATCATTTTTGTAAATGCTATTAACATTCTTCTGATGTATCTGCTACCTGATCATCCAGGAGCAGATGTCTGGGTTTTCACTGTATTTTCAGGATGGGCCATGAATCCTTTGGAGAATTTGCTTTGGAAAGTCAGTTAGTCATGATAAGTTAGGCTATGCTGCAGTAACAAATTGACTCCCAAATCCCAGTAGCTTGATATGACAAAGTGTTTATGTCTGATGTGAATTGTCAAGGGGTCTGCTCCAACTAGTGACTCAAGGATTCAGGCTGTGGAGACACCACCCTTACCATCTGGAAGAGACCACTTTCTTTATCATAGGGACTGGGGAGGAAAACACGGTGCACTGAGGAGCAGCTTCTCAGTGCTTTGGCCTGCGAGTGAAGCTCATCGGTCAGAACTAGTCATGTGGCCCTACCTAGCATAGGAGTTCTGAAGCTCAAGTTTCCTGTGGCCAGAAAGGGAAGGAAAATGAGAAATGGGAAGTGAGTAGTAATAACATCTAGCACTAAGATCCAAGGGTGGACCCCTTTAAACATCAGACTGCTGTGCCCCAGAAGAGCAAGTCATTGATTTGGGATCTGGCTACTTTAATGTGGGCTACTCTTATAGTTGTTCCCAGGAGGAGTTACAGGGATTTATTTCTTTAATAATAGATTAATAACACTAATATAAAATATTAGGAGTCCAGCTGCTTTTAGTACAAAATGTAATGGTTTGACATACTTTCCACAGATTAAAATTGAAAGTGCCCTAGGACATGATGCCACAAATGCTCAGGGCTGTTCAGACCTTGGATGCCCATATCCTATGTGCAGAAAAGTGGAAACTGAGAGGGACAGGGGATTCACCACTTGTTTGGAGAAACATGGTTGTCTCCATGACAGTTAATGTCACCCACGTGTCGTGGTGGAGCCTGCAGGGCTCACCAATGTAGGGGCTCTCAACTTTTCCAAACATGGCAGTGCTAAAGACTGCGTATTTTGTAAGATGGCATCACCCAATCTTATACTTTTTAGTGCATAGGATGCTCGGTCCTTGTAGCATTTCTCTGAGGACCTAAGATTCTCTTTACCAAGGCAACAGCCATTAATTCTCTGCAGCCTCTGTTCTCCTGGGATCTGTGGCCTTTCACTGCAGTTCCTCCCTCATATAATCAAACTAGTAGCTTCTGCCTCAAGAGAAGGCTTTTGACTTGTTCAGAAGCTGTGCATGCAGTGTCACACTCTGCCAAAAGGATGTAAAATTTAGACAAATATGGAAGTCATTAATGCTGTGGAGTTATTTGCTATTAAAAATGGGAAATTTAATTCTTTCTACATGAAGGGAATACATAATACCTTTAAGGTTATTTGGTCATTTGGAGGTCAGTTCCATCTCTTTTGCCCATTTGCTGAACTACTTTTGGAAATCGAGGGGTTTTTTTCCTTTTAAAGCACATTATTGATACTTGGCACCTTTGCAGTAATAGAATTTTGAAGAGCTCATCCTGTTCCTATCCTAAGCTGGGTCGAGGATGGGCCTGAAAATGATGCTGTGGACTGAAAATTCTGTGACACACATAATTCTGTGTGTGCATTGTTGTAAAGGGTGTTTGAAAGGCCATGCAGAACCATGTGATGTCAGGAATCTTTCAGAGCCAGACTGAAATGTTAAGAAATTTCTGTTCAGAATTTCTGTAGAAAAATTTATGCTTAAAATATTAGGAAAAGAGAATGGATCTGCAACTTGAAATTAACAATTGTATGTTTGTGTAATGTCTGATCCACCTGCTTAGTCACGTGACTGTGGGCAAAACAGAACCTCTGCTTCTCATCTTTGATATGGGGATTATAATGCTTGGCTTACTCACTTTACGGGGTTGCTAAGGTCTAAAGAAGGTAAACTATTCTGAGAGAGGTTTGGAAAATGATGAAAGTTCCACACATACATGGTGTTATGATTGGATGTTAGTGGTAGGGGTTGACTGATAGCAATATGTAAGCATAGTGGTCAGGAGTGATCCTTTTGCTTAGCAAATATCTATATTATCCATATCTATATCTATTTGTCTGTATAGCTATATCTCTATGTCTATGCCCTTATCTGTACATCTGTTTTTATTTCTGTACTTATACTTTTGTCTGTTTATATCTATATCTACTCTGTAGCCAGACCTTTATCTACGTGCTTATAGCTCATCTATGTCTCCATATCTATCTCTAGCTCTATCTATGACTATGTTTATGCTTATACCTATACATATACTTATATCTATATATTTATCTGTATGCAATCTATGCCCATACCTAGACAGACAGACAGAGGTAGAGGCAGAGAAAGAGACAGGGAAAGGACAAAGGGAGAGAGACAGAGAGAGAGCGCACACTATATTCCACCCTAAGAAATGGGGATGCAGCTGTAAATAAGCCATCACAATATAGCTCTAAGGAGGGACTTGTATTAAGCAAACATATCTTGAATGGATTGCAACTATGGTAAGTGCTATGAGGAAAAGTACCAGATCAAAATAACATTTCTGCCCTAGCAGGGGCTTTTTGGGAACACCTAGGAGATAGAACATGAAGTCACTGATCCTTGCGCAGTACATGTGGCCCATATATTTGGCTTTTGGGAAGAGATCCCTGAAAGAAAAGCACTTCATTTTAGAAAGTGCTGTTGTTTGAGTTTCACAAAAAGTGGGGCCCTACACAAATGTATTTTAAAGCATAAAGGGGGTACTTTTAATTGCATAGTTGGCTGTATCTAATTTAGTATTTGTTTAATAGCCTGGACCTAATTGTTAGTACTTTTTCATACACTGGTATTCCCATCAAGACAGACTCCAGCTCTTCACTCAGCAGGTGCTCCTGGCTCCCCTCTCACCTGACCAGTCCCTTTTCTCTCCCACCCCATGTGGCAGGCAGACACTTGCACATTTCAGAGCATTTTAAGTGGAATGAACATAGTTTAAGTCCCTTCATGTGGGTCTCTGTGCATTGAACACCATGCTTGCGTCCCTAAGCCAGCTTCTGTCTCTTTTTTTCTCAGACACTTACAAGCACACCCTTTGTCGAGGCTTCAGCAAGTTCCTTTGACAAAGGGTATGGTGCTGAGGAGACTGAAGTCACAGTTAACTAAAGAGACAGGTGAATTTAGGAAAATGACAGTTGTTTGTGGTTGAATTTTAGTTTAATTCACCCTAAACGTGACCCATTCTGCTGCCATTCTCTACCATCACACCCTTTCCATTTTCTTTGTAGCTCTTGTCAGGATTAATTATTACATGAACTTCTATACTATTTTTCCTTTTGGTATCTTTCCTCACCCACTCTCTGTAAGTGCACTGAAGGTAGGAACGTCTTCTGTCTTCTTCACTGCCAGCTTGCAGCCTGGCACACTCATAGCCTGGCATGTATTGGCACTCCATCGAAATCTGTGGCTTGACTAAATAAATGAATTCACGGGTATCTCATGCACTTTTCCAAATATGAATATTTGTGACAAATAAACCTTAGTGGACACTTTGAAACTGGAAATTTTTAAATTGGTTTTCTTTTTAAAAGTAAAGATGCATTATGAATGGTAACTAAGCGAGTCTGTTCAAATGTGCACTTTTCAGGATATAGGCTCTACCTCAACATCAAGTTTTTCCTTTTAAAGCTAAGACATACTGCTGAAAATATCCCCATGAAACATTAAAAAAAAAGAAAGAATAAAACAAAATACCTTGTTCACCAAAACAATTATTTTACAGAAGGAAGGCAAAGATTGCAGATAGAATTTATCTGGCTACAAACCACTGTCTTAAGCCTACAAGAAATTTATATTCTTTAGAAGCTAAGGGAAAATTAAATTCCACAAGCGACCCTTCCCTTCCCAAAGCTGTTTCATATATCGCTCAGTTTCTGGAGATCTGAGATAATCATTTTGTCCTTGAGAGTATTGTGGCTGTGCTCTTAGAGAGTTTGGGTTTAAAATCTTAGGATTTGATCCTGTTCAGAAAAACAAGGCGTGAGCACCTGCGAAGCATCTAAAATCAGCCACTGCCAGAGGCTGGCTGCTCTACCTGCCTTTCGGCTCAGATATGTCCTCTATAAGGTGAGGATATGAATGTAAGCCCTGCTTGTGGGAAAATACCTTTGTTACAGAACCATCCCTCATTCTTAGGGTTTGTTAATGAAATTGGCAACTTTCTGTTTTCTCCAGTGCAGTTTAGAATTTTAAGCATCACATGGCCGTGGGTGCACATGGTGAGCAGTGTGTGCATGTGCATACAGATGTACTTTTACAGGTATAAGAAAATAAATCATGCACATTCAGCCTTCCTGTTGGGGTGTGCTGATGAAACTTTGACCTAAGGTTTTATCACTTTGAGGCCCTTGTGCAAGGACTGTGTTTAAAGCCAAAGCAGGTGAAAGCGCAAGGATGCTGCTGCTTCTGGGAGAGGCATGTGGATCCTATATGTCTATTCCAATGAAATGGTATTTATTAACTTCTAGTGCCTTTTGTTAGAAAGTTCTGGGAGGAGCCAGTGGAAGGAGCTGTGAGGATAAGCAACACAGACAGTGGGAGTGGAAACTGACCAGTCTGAGGAGCCAGCCATGTGTTCTGCCATGTTCCACAAAAGTCACTTTGCTTCTCTGAGCATCAGTTTTCTCATTGTATATTCGGGGATAAAAGAGATAGATTACTATTTTTGGATCTGTTAAGGCTTTAACATATATTATCTGAACAATCTCTGCTCAGTAAACCCAGAATCTAGTCATTGATATTATTATTCCCATTTTGACAAACAGGCAAGGAAACCGTGGCTCACAGTGGTGACCGGGATGGCTGCCAGCGTCCCCGCCCTCTGAACCCCGTTTCCTGACACAAACTGCGGGTCCTGAAATGCAGCCCAGTTCTGACAGTGACTACCTGGGGCCAGCACAGACCCCACAAGTAAGGGCAAAGTCCTTCACAAGACTGACCCACTTCACACACCAGCCACAAGTTTGGATGTGTCCGAGTCCCCACACTTTTCCGTCAGCCTGGCTACACATTCAGGACCTCCCACCAGCCCCTCCCAGCTTAATACTTGCGAAGGACAACTCATGGAATTCAGGGAAGTGCTATACTTTCATTATAAATTTTAGTTATAGATGATATAAATGAAAGCCTGATGAAGGGTCCACAGGGCGAAGACTACCAGGGTCCAAGCATAGGAGCTCCTGCGTCCATGGGATCTGGCTGTGTCACTCTCCTTATTTTAAAAATGTTCACTAGTTAGGAAGCCCCACTGAGCCCTGGGGTCCAGAGTTTTTCGTGGGGTTTCATTATTATTGGGGTTTCATTATGTGAGCAAGGTTGGCTATATAACCGAACTTCCTCTTCAGCCCCCCAACCCTGAGGTTGGGCTGACACAAAGTTCCGATCCTTTAGCCACAATCAATGTGGTTGTTTTTTCTGGAGACCAGCCCCATTCTGAAGCTATGTAGGGGCCCACTGTGATCCACCTTACCTGCCCATATCTCCTCAGTTGTCCTCTTTACTGTGCTCCTACCTGACTTCCAACAGGGAACCTTCATTTTGTTGCCAATGGCTCTCTCTTGCCAGAGGAGATGGCTTTGTTCCCCAGGCAGCAAGCAGGGAAGGAACAGAGGATCCACACCGTTTGGAAATATCTATAGTAATGGAGATGCAAAGAGATTTGTACCTATTTCACACTTCAAATAAATAGAGTGAGGATATGAACTCAGAGAGTGAGAATCTGCTGTTCTTTGCCCAACCTGTTATACTGGCTCCTTGGTTTAATACTACCCACTCCAGCAACCAATCAGTAATGCTGCCAGCATGAAAGGAGACAGTAGGTGATAATGACACCCAAGTATGCAAGTTCTGGTCTGTTATGCTTAAACAGTATTACTGACAATGATAGCAATTCTGAGGTCCAAGCAAAGTAGTTCTCCCTTTAAGATAACCATGTGGCCAGAGGTGGCCTGAGAAAGGAGCCACCTTGCATGAGAAGCTGATCAAACTGGTCATGTGTGTGTTTACACTTCTGTTTGGTGCTTTCCCGATGAACACATGCTTTTATTATCAATTATTCATCTATTTGCCTATTTTATTTTAGATCTGATGGCACTTTCTGAATTTATTTATAGAAAACTTTGAACTTCATAAATATTAAAATGCCCTATTATCAACATGCAGACTGCTTTTTCTATGGCCATAGAAATTATGCAATTATTACCAGAACCATTAATTAAATTTGAAAATAAATAATTGGTGTAGATGCTACTTATGAGTTAAGAATGAGAAATAAAAATTGTCCACCATTCTGACTTCTGCCCAAGATGGAGGCATAGGTGGACACAGTGTGCCTCCTCTCATAACCAAAATTAAGAACAACAAAAATTTAGAAACAAAAAAACAATCAGAACATATAGAAAATTCAATTGTACAGAAGTCCGACAATGATTCACTCAGACTGGTAAGAGGGGCAGAGTCAGCGGCCAGCGGAGAGGGATCATGACAGGAAAAATCAGTGGCTAGTGGTCCCAGATGTGCAGGCAGTGGTTGGCACACCCCAGTGCACAAGTGGCAGTTACCGGGTGCGGGAGGCAATGAGCAGACCCAGTGAGGTGCACAAGTCTGCTGACCATAGTCACACATTTGCACACAGATAAAGCATGTGAAAACAGCCAACAAGACAGACTGAGCAGCCCAGGGCCCTGGTGCTGGGAAATAAAGCCTAAAAGTACCAATTGAAAACATTTGTGGGGGTTGAAGTGGCAGGAGAGACTCCCAGCCTCACAGAGGGGACTGAAATCCGAGAGAGAGCAGAGCAAGTGCCATTGTTCCCTCTCGGACCCTGACCCCACATACAGCATCACAACTCTGCGACTGGGTTGCCGCACCCTGGTGAACACCTAAGGCTCTGCCCCTCATACGTAACAGGCTCGACCAGACCCCCCCCCCTCCAAAAAAAAAAAAAAAAAAAAAAAAAAAACACCCGGCTCAAACAAAAGAACAAATCAAAGCACCAGAGCCAATACTTTTAAGTAACCAAGAGATAGCCAACCTATCAGATGCACAGTTTAAAGCACTGGTGATCAAGATGCTCACAGAACTGGTTGATTTTGGTTGCAAATTAGATGAACAAATGAAGGCTACAATAAGTGAAATGAAGGAAAATGCACAGGGAACCAATAGTGATGGGAAGAAAACTGGAACTCAAATCAATGGTGTGGACCAGAAGGAAGAAAGAAACAACCAAACAGAAAAGAATGAAGAAACAAGAATTCAAAAAAATGAGGAGAGGCTTAGGAAACTCCAGGACATCTTTAAACATTCCAACATCCAAATTATAGGGGTACCAGAAGGGGAAGAAGAAGAGCAACAAGTGGAAAAGTTATTTGAACAAATAATAAAGGAGAACTTCCCCAATCTGGCAAAGGCAATAGACTTCCAGGAAGTACAGGGAGCTCAGAGAGTCCCAAAGAAGTTGGACCCAAGGAAGAACACACCAAGGCACATCATAATTAGCCAAGATTAAAATGAAGGAGAGAATTCTAGAAGCAGCAAGGGATAAGGCAACAGTCACCTGCAAAAAAGATCCCATCAGACTGTCAGCTGATTTCTCAAAAGAGACCTTCCAGGCAAGAAGACAATGGAAAGAAGTATTCCAAGTCATGAAAGGCAAGGACCTACATCCAAGATTGCTCTATCCAGCGAAGCTGTCATTTAGAATGGAAGGGCAGATAAAGTGCTTCTCAAATAAGGTCAAGTTAAAGGACTTCATCATCACCAAGCCCTTATTACATGAAATGTTAAAGGGACTTATCTAAGGAAAAGAAGATAAAAAATATGACAGTAAAAAGACAGCAAGCTCACAGATATTAACAACCTAAAACAAAAGCAAATAAGCAACCAACTAAAACAGGAACAGAACCACAGAAATGGAGATCATATGGAAGGTTAGCAACCAGGGAGTGGGAGGAGGAGAGAGGGGGAAAAGGTACAGAGAATAAATAGCATAGATGGTGGGTAGAAAACAGACAGGGGGAGGGCAAGATTAGTGTGGGTAATGTAGAAGCTAAAGAACTTATGACGCATGGGCATGAACTAAAGGGGGGGAATGTGGGTGGGAGAGGGTGTGCAGGGTGGAGGAGAATGATGGGGGAGAAATGGGACAACTGTAATAACATCAATAAAATATATAAAAAAGTTGTCCACCATTCTGTCAGGGAATAGCCTACTATATAGTCTCAACTTATTATTATTAATTTTTTTGTTACTGTATGTAAAATAAGCAATTGGTGTGAGAGAGAAGTCTTAAACAGTGATTGATTTTTAGAGAGAGTGATTAAAATTTTTTCTTATTAAAATAATCAAAATGTGCCTTGTCACAATGGTCAAATACTAGATAGTTTCTATATTCTACCAGTGAAAGACTTGAAGTTTAATGGAGAGAGAATAAATTCTCAAGAAAAGAAAAAAAATGTGTTTATTGGGAACTATCAAGGGAAGCTTTTATACAATCTTCATGGTAAAATAATACCCTCGTAGATATCCTCAGGTCAACTTTCCTGGACCTCATTCTTTTATGTCAGCCCCTAAAAAGATGCTACATGTTTAATTATCTCTGGTTTAGGGGGGATGTCCATTTGTTCAGTTCACAATATTCATGGACGCCCCCATGAGCCTTTAAGTCACCACCTTATACAAATTGTCTTTCTACTTTGTATTAGACTTGAGTTTCAGATGGAAACTTCACCAATGTCTTTGAAGCCTTTTTGTTTTTACTGTAATGAATAATAAGAAATGCATTTTACATTGCTACCCAACACTCATCTACAATATAGGAACACAGGTTTCACAAACAGTTTACTATGTTGTAATTTCTTTTTTTTTTTAGAAGAAAACACTGGCAACAAAAAAAGCTACTGACTTCATGACTGCTAGTGGACAAGCAGGTCACTGTTATAGATACCTCAGAACCTCTTTTGATCTGAATCATGGAGCAGGGACGCAGAAATGGGAGACCAATGTCCACACGCATCTGCCTTCCCACACTTTCTGAGTTAGAGGAGAATGGAGCTGACATTGTTTAGTCTCTTAGGGTTGGTTGTTTGCATGCTGCTATCAGAAGTGGAGTTTCAAAAAAAATCTTTTTTTAAAATATTTTTATTTATTTTTACAGGGGGAGGAAGAAAGGGAGGGAGAGAAACATCAGTATGTGGTTGCCTATGGCATGCCCCCTACTAGGGACCTGGCCTGTAACCCAGAGGTGTGCCCTGACCAGGAATTGAACCAGTGACCTTTGCTTCACAGGCCAGCACTCAATCCACTGAGCCATACCAGCCAGGGGTGAAAAAAAATCTTTTGAAAGAAAAATCGTCATCAAATGAGATACTTCAATAGTTTTGAGAAATTAAAATTATTGCAAAAAATCTGAGAAAAATTACAACAAACCATATAATTAAGAATTTGTTGTCATTCAGAAACTGACCTTTGACTTCCCTGTAGAAAATAATTTGTTAAGTACATTAGCTATAGGTAAAACAAACAAACAAACAAACAAACATAGGACATTCTTGGTCAAGCTGTTACTAGTTTTGAAATGACAACTTGCATGCAAAAGTTGCCCTATTAAACACTGATGAAATTTACCTTTAATAAAGAATGTTTGGGAGAATAAAGCTCTCAGTTGGCTGCCTGTCCCAAGGACCATTTCCAAATATCAAACCTATACTTTTAAGATGAAGGCTTTCACTCTCACAGTTGAAGGCTTTTTAAGTGGGAAAAGATAATCTCATTTCCATTTTTTGAAGCTTGTACTGACAAAATAAACCATAGAAAGGTGAATTAAGATAGTGTTTCTAATATTTGCCTGAGTTTATAAATCACCTAAGGCTTTTGTGTATGTAACATATGTTTTGCATATGTACATATACATACATACATGTACCTATACATACATATACACATATTTATATTTTCCTAGGCCCTTCCCCTGGCACTATGGGTATGAAGTAGATAGCATCGTTTTCACCAATTGCTCTTAAGCATCTGCTATGTTCTAGACTATGCTGAGTTGTAGGGATTATGGCAGTGAAAATGGAAAATAAAGTTCCAGTCTAAATTGGTCCTTTGTGCTCCCAGGAGGGAGACAGATATTAACAAGTAAACACCTAAATAAAGAAGATAATATCTAGGAGTGACAAATGCAAATAATAAAATTAGGTACTGTATAAGTTGCATAAAGAAAGGAGTTTCATTTGATTTCAATTTGTATCCCACCTAAATGTCCAGCACAGTGTTTTGCAAATAGTAATAACTATCCCCAGTGAGGGCTTACTGTGTGCCTACCGCTGTTTTAGGCACTATAAGTGTAATAACACGTTCTCTCTTCAGAACTACTCTGTAAGTCAGGGGTCATCAACCAGGGTCAGTTTTGTTCTTAGGGTACATGGAGCAATGTCTGGCTCGAGATACTTTTGGTTGTCACAAAATGGTAAAAGGTGAGTGTGTGCTTCTGACATCTAGTGGATGGAGGTTAGGGGTGCTGCCAAACATCCCACAGTGCACAGGACAGCCCCCACCATAAAGAATGATCTGGCCCCAAATGTCAGTAGCATTGAAGTTGCAATTGCCTGCTGTGAAGGATGATACTATTGCGCCTCATTTTATAAAAGCACAAAAGAAGACCCAGGTGGTTTAAGAGACATGGCCAAACCCAAAGAGCTAAATGAGGTACAGCAAGGCTCTGAAAGCAGGGAGTCTGGCTCCAGAGCTGCAGTCTATAACCCCTATAATCACAGAGTATGTGGGAGATACATGAATGAAGAAGCATGAATAGCTGCTCTGACAGCTAATGTAGGGGCTTCAAAGTCTTTATTGGTTTGAAAAATGACATACATTTTTGAAGATGAGTGCCGAGTAAGATGGGCTCACTTGGGGGACCTTGGTTTAATCAGGAACTTGAAATTTGTTGTTTCCTTGCTCTTGTCATAATATCCCATTGTTAACACCTGCCAGTGTTGTCATCCTAAACTGCCGCTGCTGTTTTAGAGCTGGGCCGCAACAGGTGTGCCAAATATTGGGCCATTAGTGAGCAGTAATTCACAGGCATGAATATTTATCATCTTGTAACGAGACAACAAAAGCTGTGTCTACTTTTTAGAACAACGTGCAGCAAAGTCCTCGAACCAAATTGTCTGAGTTTCTCATTTATGCAAAGGAAGAGCAGCTTCTCTGTAATTTTCCATTAGGTGATTTTCCCCCCTCAGCCTTTTCCACATCCAAACACAGCCCTGGCAAGTGCTTGATTTTACCTAGCTGGTAGGATCACCCAACAGTGTATAGAGCTCAAGCCGTTGATTATCAAGATATCCATTCTTAAATTGTTCTTGAAACCAGTTGCTCCTCAGTGGGGAAGTGCTCAGGATGATGAAGAGGCAAACCTTTCTCATACTCTTGCCTGTCTCTCTTCCTTCCTTCCTTCCTTCCTTCCTTCCTTCCTTCCTTCCTTCATTCCTTCCATCCTTCCATCCTTCCTCCCTTCTCTCCATCTTTCCCTCCCTCATTACTTACCTTATTTCTTCTTTCATTCACCACATTTTTTTCCTGAAAGAAATTGTATTGCAAACAAGAAAAAGAGGAGAAAAACTCAGAAACATATAAGAAAGAATGTGCAAAGACTTCTTGTGAAACAGTAATTGCACAGGTGATACACTAGGTGAGAGTCTTACCTAGGAACCCTAAAGTGAAAACTGTGTGCTTTTAAAGGAAAAACAAAGAGGATCATACTGTATTTGAAACCCTCAGCACTCCTAGTGACCTGTTCCTGATGTAGCTTGTTAATGTCCAATGATGTATCATTATAAAATTACTTATAAAACACACTTATGAAAGAAACAGGTAGCAGTGCTGGTAATAATTGATTTAGGGACTAAAATTTGTCACCCCGGTCTTTTAAGTGTTGCCACAACTGAGGAAGTAATGATGGATTCCCAATAAGTGTGTTTGCCATTTGTCTTGGGGTAATCATTTCCAGCAATGCAATATGTAGTTCTGTACATTATGTATGATCACTTGTATGATTGGCCTTCAACTTAAATTTCTAAAAATAATCCTCCTTCTGACTCCAAAGTCATTGTATAAGTTTCTCCTCTTTCCCTTTTCACCTGGACTCTCTAGTAATTTTATTTTTATACTTGACCAAGTAAGAGTTTCTGTTAGCCAAACATAAATCTGTTTATTTGACTGTTCAATAAAAAGAGGGGAATTTTAGCCTCCTTCCTTGCTATTTTCTTTAGTTTGGTGATGTATACATATAGAATAAAACTCTTGTAAGATAAGAGGTGCTTTGTCCTTTAGAAAGTTTTATCAGTGATACTTCTTAGGTGGTACTCAGGAAATACTTGCTGAATGAATGAATGAATGATCAGTGTTGAATAAGGACCATAGGCCAAGGGCTAAAACGAATTAAACTGGACCCAAAGGGCTCCCTTCAGCTTATTACTCCCACTACTGGGTAATAATGATAACTAACATTTGCTGAGGATTTACTGGGCATTTTTTATACATCATGCCATTTAACCTCAGGAGGGAAGCTCTTTTATTTTCTCGGTGTTACAGATGGGTCAGGGAGGCCTCTGAGTCAGGGACAGACCATACAACGTAACCAAGTTTAACTAGTAAGTGGCTGAGTCTGGATATAAACACAGGAGTTCTGTCTTTTAGCTACTTTATTATAAAGCGTTTTCACTAATGTAACAGAGCAAGGATAGTCTCTCTTAAGGAGACTTTTAGGACTAAGGAATCATACTAGGAGATGCTCTTTTGCAGAAGGTATGCACAGATCTGGGGGCAATAAAGGACGGCGGGAAACAGGAGCTTGTGATGATGTTATCTGAATGGGAAGTGGAATTCACATCATCTCTAGTTTTGGATAGTCATCTTTCTGAAAACTTGAGGTTTTGTCCTTGAATATTACCTAAAAATGAGGAAGGGTGTCTACGTGGTAAAACCATTGCATTTCAATTTCAGGGACCAGAAGAGAAGTAATTTTGGAGGAAGAGGATGGGCTCAGACTCTTCCTCTCCCAGAATGAAAGACTGTTGGCAGCCTTTTCACTGTGGCCATTTCCCCCCAATCTGGGTTGTGTTCCACCCACCCCAGAGCTTTCTTTGCAGTGACTCTGCCATTTACCTTCAGCCCTAGATTTTTTCTTACATTTTCTAAAGTTTTTTCTAAATCTCTTAATTTTCTAAATTCTGCCACACACTTCGACTTCTTTTGCAAGATTCCTCTCAAATGTTGCTTCCGTGAAGCACTCCATGATTTCCTTATATTTCCCATGTGTATGCTTTGGTACAGTAGGTGAATTGTCACTACTCTTTGCCTCCCTGTGTAAAATCTCTTATTAACATGTTAGTCTCCACTGGTTAGTCTCTTTTGAACCTGGAACTCTGTTATGTTCATCCTTGCTTCTCTATCATCTGCCTGCATCCCTATAAACATTGATGGGATAGAGGGACATGGAAAGGGCTAGGGAAGAAATGAAGAGGGAAAGAAACAAATATTAATTCAGGTATATTTCTACCAAGTTTCTGGAACCAAATCGCTGAGCGAGGGAGCCACTGGAGGGTATGAAGCAAATGTTGGGCCCCATGCCAATGTCATTTCAGCAACCATTCAGATCGATGCTTGCCTGCAGGCCTTGGTAGCAGAGAGTGCACCTGTACATCTGGGATAGCTACAGGTATCTCATCGTTCTCATTCCTCATAGATGACATGGCTCTTCCCAGTCATGTACTATATTTTGCACACAGCGCACACACACCAATTTTTGCCTTGTTGAGCCTTTAAAACTCTTATTATTGCAGATTATGAAGACAAGCTGTGCAGGATATAGGCATGATCTCAAACTGAGTTAATTGAAGGTGGAGGTCAGTTCAGATGCCTTGGACCATCAATCAGTAGAAAGTTTGCTTGTTTTAATGCAGAGACAGAGAGAATGCAGGTTTCCCCACCTCCCTCCCCTTTGGGGCTGTCAGATAGATGTTAGATTTCACTGAGCTGTTAAAAATTTTAATGGACCCCACTGAGCTGTTTCAGGTGGTTTGTGACAATCACTTAATTTCCTTGTTTTCCAGCTCACAGTGATTTTAATCTTCATTTCAGATTAATCACATAAAGCCTCACTGTCCTTTTCTCCCTGCTTCTACTACGTGCAATCGATGAACAGTAAGACTCGTTCCCTTTCTCTTTAGCAGTTTAACAAAAATGTATCTTCAGCAAAAATCACATACACAGCAATTTCTTATCTATGTTAAAAATGCATAGTAGCAAAGATGGGAAATAGAGCAAAGTTTCTAACAGTGATTGCCTCCGGGTGTTTTGATTATGAGGGGATTTTTCCCCCTACCTCTTGATCCATTTTTATGCTTTCAACATTTTCTGTGATAACCATGTATTATTTTCACAATAAGAATAAGTAAATTAAAGAATTAGGGTTTTTTTTTTTTTTTTTTACAATCAAAGGTGAACAAAGGAAATGCAGTCTTTTGATGAGATGTTAAGCTGGAAAATTTTCAACATTAAAGAGGAGGAAAAAACTTCATCAAAATAAAGGAGTGAAGTTGGAAAATTAGCTTGCAACTTGAAGCTATTATAGATAATGTTACTGACAGGCTAGGCTCATCACATTTCTCATTTTTACTGTATTGGAGTTTGCATATATGAAAGCCCCTACCTCGTGCAACTAATTATTTCATCGCCATTCACTTGCACAGTTGACAGCCTTTGAACCAATATTACTGCAGAGACCAGAGAAATGATTCTCAGAGAGAGACGATTGAAGAGGAGAAGATTGGGGGAAATGAAGAAGATGTATTTGGCACTCTCTGAATGCTTTGTGCATGGGATAAAGCAGAGATAGTGCAAGGAGTAAATAGTGTTGTCATTTAAAGGCTAGACCCTCATTCAAGGGCACTTACTTTAAGCCTGGAGGCTATAGGATTGAAGGACTCCGTCTTCCAATGGCCCCTTGCTGCAGTATGTATACCTTCTGTCTTTATTTTTATTGTACTGTTTTTAATGGCTAATTGCTAGGCAACAGAAAACATAATTTATACTCCAATTTGTAAGTCAATCAAAGGAAGGCTGAGTGTCAGCAACATACTTGGGGATAAATGAACATTGGCATAAACAGGAGAAGCCCAGAGATTTTTTGATGCAGTTTTAGGAATCCCTGGCCACTTACAGCATTGGTTCAGATTCTGTCCTCTCCTTTGGGAGGGGATGCGGGTGGCCCACCTCTGTGCTTTTCCATCTCCGGCTGCTCGTGATGGGTAAAGGAGCCTGGAGTCTTTTGTGGACTGTTGATTTGAAAACATGAAAAGCTGACAAATTGCAGTGAATAAGAAAAGTGTATTAGGTGAATACAAAATGTTTGCACATCTGAGGACCACATGATTTTATTCAAGGACATTCTACTTTTAAGGGGGTTATGAATTTTGAATCAGAGTTTTGTTGTTAGGGGAATGCTTCTTAAGAGGAAAGAGATGTACTTTTAAATAAGATTTTTGGCAACTTCGACACATTCACGATAGTCATGAGCACGGAGGTGGCTCAAATAAATTTTGCATAATGCAGAAGAATCATTGCCTTCTGCAGGCTCCTGTTGCCCAGCATCCCTATGGTGCTTTAGATAACAGTGAAAAAAATCGATTGTGGTAAACTTATAAACACACTAATTATCACGAAGAGACTTCTCCATATGTCTTTTCAATATATAGGTTTATTTTGGCTCTGGCTTATCTCTGTGCTAGAGTTTTATGCTGCAAACCAAGTCAGACTCTGGCACAGGTGAACCGACCTTCCCCCCACGCCCATCACAAACTCCTTCCAATCGCTGGTAGATCTGTCAGCTGAGACACAGCACTGTGGCTGTAGGAAAGCCATCAGTCCAGAGGGAAACCAGAAATGAACGCAAATAACAAGCCACAATAAGGGATCTGCACTTAACGTTAGTAACACAAATGGAGTCTGGTACATGGGTCCAAGAGACTGGGAAACAGGTATGATTCTGGGGAAGGGGTCGTTCTGAGAGGTGCAGCACCCACAAGTACCCACAATGAGGAGACAGTGTAGGCTCTCATCCGAAACTTGGTGGAGTAGTTTGTTTTGGAAGTCAAATATCAAAAGGTATTGAATTGTTATATCTCATTCCACCCAGATTCTACTTTCATTATTATATTTCAGTGGTTCTCAACAGGGGGAGATCATATGCGGAGCAATGAATGGAGACATTTCTAGTTGTCCAAACTGCGGGGGATATTACTGGCATCTAGTGAGTGGAGGCCAAGGATGCTGCTAACCATCCTGCATTGCACAGGACAGCCCCTTAACACAGAGCATTTTCAGCTCCAAATGTCAACAGTGTCCAGCTGAGAAACCCTGGTATATCTTAAGAGCTGGTGGTATGTATACGTGTACATGTGTGCTAGAGAGGGGGGGGGAGAGAGAGAGAGAGAGAGGAGATAAAGATATGAATGCAGGGAGGAGGGTTTAACTCTGTACTGTACAAGGGTTTAGTTACAGGGTACAGAGATGTTCATTGCAACATTGTTTATAGGACTAAAAATTAAACAACCTAAGTGTTCAACCATAAGGATTTGAAAAAAACAATTTGCAGAGTTTTTTTTTCTTATTTGTTGAAATGACCCTGCAGTAATTATAGATGATTCCTTGGGACAATGTTTAATGAGGTGGGAAAATGCTCCTGGGATATTATTAAATGGAAAATAAAAAAACAACACAACACTATTTTCAGTATGATGCAATTTTTTATTTTAAAAGGCTATTTATAGTTATGTTTATCTGTATCTAAGTCAAGATTCAAAATAAAATACAAGGAAACCACTTTACAATATTAAGTATTGCTCCTTAGGTATTAATACTGTGACCGAGTCTAATATTTTCCTCTGTGTTATTGAATACCTTCTCAGTCCTCCACAATGAACAGATATAACTTTCATAGTGAGAGTGAGATGACATGATTATCTCAAAAAATACTGAGTTTTATAGCATGAAGCTGAAATTTGAGTAGGTAGCTGAGCCAGGGTTTTCTGTCCAGTATCTCTTTTAGACTGGCAAGAAAGATAAGAATATATTTTCAAATTCAGAGAAGCGGGGAGGGTCAGGGAGCAAGGGGTTTGGAGGAGGTAACGTTTGGCTCTCCTTTGAAGCGTCACTGGTTGAGCTGAAAGAGGAGCACTCTAAAATCATCGTTTTCTCATTTAATACTCTTGATCAAATTAATGCCCTCTCCTGAATGTTCCAATTATGCTGAGAATCAGGTATAGTTTTAAATTTGCTTTCTAGTCTATCCCACCCTCCAATCCCCAGTTTCTCCTCAGGCCACTCTGGCCGGCTTGGGTTTATTCAGTGTGTTGCAGCCTTGTAGGACGGGTGCCTGGAGCTGTTGGAGAAATCATGGCATGCAACTGAATGGTCCTGTGGGGGAAATAAAAGCTTTTTTCTACTGCCTGGGTTTTTCTCTTTTGTTGTTAAGAAAATCCTGTTTGTTTTAGAACTGGTTTGATGTATTCTGTAGCCATTCTGATGGGTGAGCTTGTTTTGTCTTGTTTATTCTCCCTGGCACTGTTCATACATACACCTCCCCCAAACACACACACATACACTTTTACTTTTTTATTAATAAAACTTGTATAACATGAAATTAGCCATTTTAAAATATATGATTCAGTTGCATTTACTGCATTCACTCACTACCCACTGTGCAGTCACTCCCCATTCCCCTCCACCCAGCCCCTGGCAACCACTAGGCATGCAGTGTAGACTTAGACACTTGTTGGCATTTTTAGTTGTATTTTGTTTTGTTCTCTGTCTCTCTCCTTCTTTCCCTCCCTTTCTGAGAAGGATACACAGGAAGGTAAGAGGGGGTAGAGGAGGAGGGAGAGAGAGAGAGAGTCCTGGACCATGGAAGAAGAGAGAAAGATGAGGAGGAGAGGAGGAGGCAGAGGAGGAGGAGGGGGAGAGATTCTAGGAGCTAGAGAAAGCCAGGCTGGGTTTTGAAGGAAAGAACAACCCCCCACCCGCCACACACACACATGCATGTGCCCTGGAAAGAGAGACTCACGTACACACAGTGAGACTGAGTCAATTTGAAAGATCTGTTCTGAAATTCTAAACGTGGCTGATCACCTCAAAGAGCATTCACAAAGGAAAAGAGGCGAGCCCTGTCTGGACCCCAGGGAGGCCGCCTGCTCAGATACAGGCCGTCCTCCAATAACAGGCTCTGTCTCTGAGGGCCTAAACTTCCTGAGCGTTTGGGGGTTCCATGGTGCTCTCCACAGTCCTTCCATTGACATCTCGACACCAACTCTCCACCATTGCTTTGGCTTTTCAGTTTTTTTCTTGCTTACTAATTACATTTTTATAATTCTGGCGCAGACAGTGGGGTGAACTCCAGAGAGCATAGTTATTGCAAACTTGGGAAGAGCTGATAACCTGTAGGATGATGTGGAAACCTGGTAACAATGGGGAAAGAGACTTTCATATATACCTTTTTAAGAATAGCATTTCCATATTAAATCTTATAATGCGAATGTCTGGCTGCATTAATGAATGTGCCCTCATTGATGGAATATGCCTCAGTCTTCCTGGCAGGCTTCCTGAGGTCCCAGGGTGATAAAAGTGGGCCAGAGTATTTCTTCCTTATCATCATCAACTTAATATACCTTATTCTCCTGGTCACAGAGCACTCCAGACTCTAGTCTGTAGGAAACATTTCACACATAGTTGAAATATATTCAGTGGCACCAGGGAGTTGCTCTGAACACTGAGCACAGCCTCATGTGCAATATTTTAAGCAATTAAAGGTGTGGTGAGAACCAAGACAGACTGACTAACCACCTACTGGTTTGGAGAAGCAAGGGTCAAAATAAAGAGGCTTTTGGACATGGAGTTCATTAATTTGCCTTGAATGGTTTCAAATTCTCTTACCACCTTAGTACAGATAATGAAAATGTTCAGGGGGGTGTGGAGCTTCCAGTGAAGTATTTTTTGCAAACAATTTTCTTACCAGTATGATGTAATAATTTAAGACACAAGCCTCAGTGCGTACCTCTGGTCCACCCTTTATCAGTTGTGATACTTGCAATAAATCACTCTGTGCCTCAATTCTCATCTCTAAAGTGGGGATGACACTGATAATTTCTAGGCTTATCATGAGGAGTTCAGGAGGTAATGTATGAAAGTATGTAATAATGTGCTTGATGCATAGTTAGGATTTGATACATTTGCTGCTCTTATTATCATTAATAATAATAATTATTATTATTGTCATTAATTATTATTATTTTTTCCCTGGAAATTTATGTGCTAAAATCTTCAATGAAAGCAATATTTAAGTGAGCTGCATATATAAATATATGTGTGTATATATAGATTCTTGATATAATAACTCCTTATTCTGTATAATATAGGCATAGTCTATGATTAAATATTATAAGTTACTTATGCTCTCTGTGCCTCAGTTTTCTCATATGTAAAGTGGGAGCAAGTCTGGCACTTTGTAGGGCTGTTATGAGATTCTAGGAGTTAACATATGTCAAATACTTAACTCACACTTACCCATAAATTTGCTAAAATTTTTATAAGCATCATTGTTACAGTTACTGTTATCTGGAAACTGTTCAGATCTTGAAGTCTATAATGAGAAGAATATTCACAGAGCTACATGAATAAAATATACATGTATATATACATAGTTCTTTGATATATTCCTTTCTATTCTATATAATACAGGCTGTTCTATTTTTAATTCAGCTTGATAATCTGAAGTCTGAATTAATTCAACACACAAATTAAGCTGCAATGGCTTACCTTAACTAGAGATTTATTAACTTTGTCAAAATAATCAGGTAGGAAGCAGTAAAGACTGCTCTTAGATCACAGAGCATTTGAAACATGATTGGGTTTATGGACACAGCACACACACACATGGAGCCTTGTCTGGACACACACATTCAGGGAGGTGCACCTGCTCTGGGCAGCTCACCTGGAAGACTAGACTGTGTTTTCCTCCCATTGTCCGGCAGGTATGCTCATGTTAGGGGATTAAGGAGCTTATTCAATTATTAGTTATAGAATGTCATAGCAGCTTCTGGATGGCCAACTGTGACTGGTACTGGAGTTTAAATATCATCAAGCAAGTTCCAAGTGTTTGAGATGTGTCTGTGGAGAGAGCTTAGGTGGAAAGTGGGAGAGAAAGCCAAAATGAAGGTGCCAAACTTCAGGGTCATCCTTCCAGATAGCACTGGGATCCTGGCCTGGCTCTGTGGTATTTCCTAGGGCCTTGCCCTTCCATTTCAGAATAACTGAATTGTTGGGAAGTCATTACTTGTATTTAGTTAATATCTGTTTCTCTATATCTTCCACCTGTAGGTCCTGGAATTTTCTCAAGAGCAATCAGGCAATTCTTCATTAATTTATGTGTATGCATTCATGTGTTTGTTCATTGCTCCATAAGGATTATTTCAATGCCTACTGTGCTGGTGAAGTTTCTCAGTACCATGGTGGGTATGGAGAGATGCAGACAAAAATGAGACTCAGTCTTCACTCATTAAGGGCTCAAAATCTTTTAGAGGAGATAGATGTGAACAAGCAATTTATAACATGCTATGATGTACGAATGCAAAAATCAGAATCTGTACAAAGGAAGGTGGCATTAATGCTGTCAGAGCCAGAGAGCTTTTGAGATGCATGAGTAGAGCTTTGAAGAAGGAAAAGGAATTTCTCCAGGAAAACCCAGTTGGAATAGCATGGGGAAAAGGAAAGAGGGGAGACATGACAGGCAGAAGGAGCAGCACATGCAAGGGAAACAGAGGCAGGAGACAGTGGGTTTGTTTGGGAGCTGACTCATGGAGGGTGAGGCCAGATGTAAGGGAAAACCAGCAGGTAAAAGGAAGGTTGCAGGGAAGTTTGGACTTAACTTGGTTAGTGAGAGAGAATCAATGAAAGCTTGCATGTAAAGTTCAGTTTACATTTTAGAAAGGTCACTGTGGCTCCACTGTGGATGAGGTATCATATAGGTGCTAGAGTAGGTACAGGGTGACTAGTTAGGAAGCTACCGCAGTGCCCCAGGTGGAAAAAGATAGGTGTTTGAACTAAGTTAAGGGTGGCAGGGTTTGGGGAGAGATGTTTTTGTATAAGGTTGGAACATAGAATGAAGGGTTCTGTGGATATGAATGTTGTGCAGAGAATGACACCTGATTCTAGCATGGTGGCCCAGGTGGATGCTAAGCCACTTGAGGAAATAACTTTCTGTGAGAGAATGGCTTTCCTCTCTCAGAATGGCTTGTGAAAAACCTTGGAAGAGGAATGGAAAAAGAGTACCTAAGTGGCCTTCAGTATTTAAGTCCAGGAAACACCAAGAGCTGCTTCTCAGCAAGCAGACTGGCTATCTCACCATACATCCTGTGAGTAGGGATCAGAGAAGTGTGCAGACAGGTTTCAGGGAGGCTGGAGGTATTCTGAGGTGGGTTTGAAGGGAGATTATTAGAAAGGTAAGGTCAGAGTGTGAATGGGAGCCATGAGGCTGTAGGCATGAGGCCTTGGCAGGCATTTCAAAGACATGGGCTAAGTGTGATGGGAAGCCAGCCTTCACAGGGATTTGACCTCTTCTCCACCTTCTATCAGCAGAAAGATGAGGGCTTAGAGAGGGAGACAGGAGTCAGGAATAAGAAGTTGGGAGGTTTCTGTTTTTTGCCTTAGCATTATACTTTGTTAGCAGGGCAACTGATGAATATTTTTGAAGTCACTATCTCAGTTACTATTGTACTTCCAGCAGATACTCTATGATGGCTTCCATCTCCCCATCTCCCATTGTCTTCCTTGTGGGGCTTGGATGTACTGCCAGGCCATGGGGTCAAGAGTCTGGTCTGTGAGGAGAAGGAGCTTCTTATCTCTCCTGTACTAGTTTCCTGTGGTTCCGACAACAAATAACCACAACCTCAGTGACTTAAAGCAATGCAAATTTACTATTTTATGCCTCTGGAGATCATTCAGTAGCCCAAAATGAATCTTGTGGGGCTAGAATCAAGGTGTTAGCAGAGCTGCATTTCTTCTGGAGGCTCAAAGGGAAAATCCATTTTCTTGCCTTTTACAGGTTCTAGATTCTGTCACTTTTCCTTGGCTCATGGCCCCTTCCTCCATCTTCAAAACGCATTGCTCCAACCTCTGACTCCATCATCACAGCTCCTTTGTCTCTGACTCTGACCTCTTCCGAGGACACCTGTGATAACACTGCAGTCACCTGGATAATCCACTGTAATCTCTCCATCTCAAAATCCATAACTTAATTATATTTTCAAAGTTCCTTTTACCATATAAGGTAACATATTTACAGGTTTTGGGGATTAGGATGTGGATATTTTTGGTGGTTGGGGTGGGGAGCATTATTTTTTTTTACCTCACCTCCACTGTCCAAGGTTTTCTTATTGGCTTGGGTTCCTTTCCTATCTCCCTCTTTTGCGTGGCCATCAAGGCTCCTTAGCCTTGCTGCAAATAGACCTATCCCATAATTTTGTCTCACATGCTTGACTCTCCATTAGCCTTAAGCTGAAAATGTTGACATATGAAGTGTACATTAACTCATTTAACTTACTTAGCTGACATAAGGTAATACACAAAGCTTGGTTCCTGGCACATTGGAAGCAACTACTAAAATAGAATGCAGTCTCTTCTTGCAGTCTATAAATATAATTTTGAATCATGATTCTGCCACTCTGCTTACATGATACCTTCAGATCTACACCATCTGTAAATTTGATAAACACATTTCTCAGATCATCTTTTCCATTGTTGATAAAATTGTCCATCCAAACAGAGACTCTGGTGCGGTTTCTTAAATCCCATTGACTACATAGAAATATTTTATACATTTTAGAGAATGTCTCCACACATTATTACAATTAATTCTTCTCTTCTGAGAAATTGTGGCTGATGAACTTCTGTTCAGCATTTACAAAGATCTACAATATGCAAGGCAATCCAGGAGTTTAAGTGATAAACTACAAACAAAGCAGCTGCTTCCAAGCAGCTTGCAAGTCCTGTTGGAAGAAAGACATGGACGTGTAACAGACACAGCTGCTCCATTGATTGGCATTCTGGGTAAACTGATGGCATTTGGCATCATGTTTATGATTTTATTGTAGGCAATATCTATCCCATCCCCCTTTATATATATTGGGGCTTTTACTTACTTCCAAATGTTTCACTTTTACTCTTGCTTGTAAATCGCTATATCTATTTCTGTGACCACAATATTTGCAGGATGTTATGGTACCTAGAATATGATTGATCTGGGTCTAGATTATTTCTGTTCATCAGAGCAGGAGCTGGCACCTATTGTGGCTGATGGTAGTCAAATAGTAGATGGGCTTATCTCAGATGCACCATATATCTAACTTATGTAAATTTATGATTTGCATATGAAAGACCATTACTTCTCTTGCCACCATCGTCCCATCCTGAACTTCACATCCTGTATAATGATTTCCATTTTTTTCCTTTGTTGTTTTGAGGTCATTCTCTTGGAGAAAAAGTCAAAAATGAATTAGAAATGACTAGATTCTGCTTTCTCTCATCCTCTGTAAACTGTTTTAAAAGCATTGAAGAGATTACTTTTGAATCTTGGAAACACAAAGAGATCATGAAAATATGGCAAAAACTCAGGCGGTGAAAGACAAATACCGTATGATCTCACCTTTAACAGGAACCTAATCAACAAAACAAACAAACAAGCAAAAATATAACCAAAGACACTGAAATTGAGAACAGGCTGACAGTCACCAGAGGGGAGAGGGGAGGGAATTTCAGGGGAAAAGAAGGGTTTACAGGAACAAGTATAAAGGACACATGGACAAAAACTAGGGTGGGTGGAAATGGGAGGATGGTGGGGAGGGCTGGGGGGGGGCTTGGATGGGAGTAAAAGACAGAAAACTGTACAAGAACAATAATTAAAATAAATTTTAAAAATATGGCAAAAACTTTAAAATATCTTCTAGTTAGAAAGATAAATGCTGGTCAATAAAGTTAAGTAAATGTTATGCCTGTACTAAGAGTGGTATTGACCATGGGAATGCAAGAGCTACCCTAATTAAAGTGGTTGTTGGAATGGTAACGTATTACTTTGAATTGCTGGTGAAATTACTTTTAGTTTTTAAGCCTTGTCTCTGCTAGAGTATTTTATGCCACCAGTAGCTGTAAACAGCTAAATACCTGGAAGATGCAATCTATTCTTGTTCACAGGATTCTTACTCAAGAAAACAGATATTTAATTTCCTCACATATGATGTAGAACTGTAGTTATTTTAAAACACACTCTAAATAATTTTGCCAGCATGCTGCATGTTTTCCTCTACTTCTCCCCCAAAACCTGGCTAAATTCTATTTAACAAATAATTCCAAATTTGCATATTATTCCTTCTGCGGGGGACTATTGCCAGCCCCACATCCAGTTTCATCTCAGCACTTACCATAATTGTAATCAATTAATCACTTTTTCTGTCATTATTTCTATTAGACTACAAGCTGCATGAGGACACACTTTACAACTCATAGCTCCCAAACTGAACACAGCATCTGATATATAGGAGTAACTCAGCAAATATTTGTTGGATTAACCAAAATCGACACAAAATTGCAAGTGCATATCAAACAGATTAGGGTAATGGGAAAGGTCAAGTTTGTTTAGGAAGTTTTCGGAGATGGTTTTATTTAAGCAAACTGATAACATGGGGTGGATTTATTATAAATTTCCTCTCCATTCCCTGGGCATAATTGTACTTCAGTCCTATAAGCCCAGAGTCAGAGATTTCTATTTTTTGAGTTTCTATATATAGAGAGAAGAAACAGTCCCTTGGAATGTGGAGTTACTCAGTATTTTTGGCTCTTTGGCTATTTTCAAGGTTCTTCATCTGGACTTAAAAACCAAATTAATAGATGATCGTTTCCTCTCATCTTTTGCACAGATACTATTTTGGGAGCAGATGTATCACCCAAGCTGCATCAGTGAATGGACAGGCTGTTTTCACCCTTAGGAAGAATCACCCAGGGCATCTACATTCACATGCTCCAGTAATTCCCTACTGACCTGCATTGATTTTATTTAGTTTTATTAATTTAGGCTAAATGGATTTTATTTTTTGAGAGTGTCTGTGCGCAGAACTAAGCACAGAGAACATATTTCTGTGTAACTAATTTTGTTTGTACCTTTGAAGTCCATGGTTTTTGTTTGTTTGTTTTTTTTTTTTGCTTGCAGTCTAATAGAAATAATGATAGAAACAATTAATTAATTGATTGCAATTATGGTAAGTGCTGAGATGAAACTGGGTGTGGGGCTGGCAGTAGTTCCCCCCAGAGGAAATGCTCAAATTTGGACCTATTTCTTAAATGGTTGTAAGTTGTGCTTGGTCAGTGTCCTCAGCACCTAATTTGAACCATAAAAATATTTCAAAACGCACTGAGGCTGCTTCCTCCATTTATTAGGTTTCAGGAGTCTGCATTCTCCTGCAACAACAGACCAGCCATCTCTGTAGCTGGTCTGTCAGTGGGGCCACACTGACCGGTCAGGGAGCTGCCAGCCTCCTGGTCTTGACTCTTGCATCAGGAAACAGGGCTGTATCTGATTCCTCAGCTGCTCACCTCAGGGAATACCTGGGCTAAGAGAGCTTGCATTCATACTGATGGCTCATCAAAGACCATGCCTTTTGTGAATTTCACCTTAATGTCTTTGAGAAACCCAAGCTGAAGTAATCAAAAAAGATCCTACAATCTCATAATCACTGGTTACCTAAATGGCTAGCATTTCATAAATGCCAGACACTATGCTAAGGTCCCCACAGGCATTATTACCTTAGTTTGATCCTGAGACAAACCTACATGAGACGTACTGTTATTCCCATTTTTAAGATGAGGAGAGTGAGGCTCACAGAGAGGAAGTAATTTGGTGAAGCTTCTCAGCTGACAAGCTGTGGAGTTGGCACTCACAACTAAGCAATCTGACTTCTATGCTCTCCCCCACACCCTGCTGCCTCTCAGCTTCAGAGGTATGGCCGAATGTTGTGTGCCATTTTGTAAGCCAATTCAGGTAAAGATATTGGACTGCCCAGGTTTGACAGTGGAGTGGGATCCTCAGGAATTAATTGCTTTCACTGGTTTAAGTAATCTCAGGACTCATCAAATTACTTAAAAGTCCTCCCTATTGCTATAACTTCTCAGAACCCTTGAATTGAGACTGGTGTTATTTGGTCCCATGTGAGGAGGTCAAAATCAAGAAGCAGATGTTCAGGCATTCAGTAGAGATTTGTCAGACACCATTTAAGCTACCTCGGGTGTAAGCAATGCAGTGGTGACTGAGACATGAATGGTACCATCAACAATCCCAAGCACCATATGTATTTGTTACATGCTCAGCACTGCATCTAGAGCTCTTAGTATTGTGCATAGCACTTGGTTGGTTATTTCTAAATATCTGATAAATCTTGCAACTGACAATGTGGCCATGAATGGCTATCATGAATGGCATCTTCCTTTTACATTTTTACTGCCTGTGGCTTCAAGTTCTGTGCTCTTAGAGTAGTTTAAGCTTCTCTGGTATTGAGTAGTGTCCTGGAAACTGACCCCAGATGAAAATTAATCCGGCCCATTTTATAGGATGACTTAGTTGTAAAACCCCACACACTCAAGGACAGCTGGATCCCACCCGAGCCTGGCAATGCATCCCACAGAGTGAAGGCTGTTTTCTCATAGAGGTCAGCTGCATCCTGGCAGGGGAATGAGACTACAGGACAGTAGGGGTGAAGAGCACATCCTTCAGCCTTGATGAGAGATGCAAATGAAAACTGCTTTCACGAAGGTATAATCAACCACCACCCACCCACGTTAATGTAGATTGTCAGGACAGCCAACCTCTCCTTCCCCAGGAGCCTGACAGGCATGATTAACATGCCGTGAGCTCCGCAGAAATCATTGTGGCTCTTACCTCAGGCTGTGACTCTGCTCACGCCCCAGTGAAATGCCTGGGCAAGTGATGGGATTGTGGAGAAATGAGAGCCGTTCACTGCCTCCCTCCCTGACCCCCCTTGCCCCATCCTCCTTGCCTCTTTGGCTGTCCAGGTCATTCAGCCTGTAGTTTTGGAGTGGGAAGGTGTTGACTGGAGCTCAATGCAATACACTCTCCCTGATTCCTTGACAAATTGTTTCCCCAAACCACTATTCTCTTGTGTGTGGCTCAGAACTACTTCCAGTTGCTAAGCAACTCACAAGCAGCTCTAGCCCACGATATTTTATGGACATGTAAGCATGCTATTTGGGGTGCATCCCCAGCCTTTCATTCTCTGGGACCCTTCCAAGCTTTTACCTTTCAATTTCCAAAGAGGGACCAAGGTGAGCATCTGATCCAAGGGCAGCTCACATGTTGTCTAGACCACTGGACCAATCAGATTCCCTCTCAAAAATGTCGATGAAAAGATAAGAACAGTACTCAGGTCTTGAACCCAAGCTCTGTACACTTAGGACTCAGATGATGATTTTCAAATACATTCATATTAGTCAGTAGACAGAGAGTTAGTCAGCAGCATGACATAAACTGGAGAAGAGAGAAGGGAGATAAGAGGCCTGGGGAGTACGGGGAATGGGGAGAGCAGTAGGCATCCCATGTCTGAAAGATAGCTGGGCTCACCTGTGTTTGGGTTTTGTCCAGAGAATTTACAAGGGGTAAGGGAGTAGAGGGCATGTGCTGGGGAGTGTCAGGCCTATGGCATCTAGGCTGAGGAATTAGGAAAGAGAAAAATGTACAGGGAGCTGTAAAGAATGGTGGGATCAAAAGATTGGGGACATTGGTGAGACTGGACATGTGTGTTAAAGACCAGAATGGGTGAGTTGGAAGAATAGAAGGTGTTACTCAGAAAATGAGATGCTTAAAATTTCAGAGTAGGTGAGAAAGTCGAGAATGGGGCCATGAAGTATATAACTGAGGTTGAGTAGGAGATGTTATCCAAATTAATGATCAGAAAAATATGGGAGGCCGGGATGTTGGGTGGTGGTCAGAGTAATGGTAGAGCAGAGGGCAGTGACCCAGCTGCTGATGTAGTCAAAGGTGGGGGCTGATTGGGGTTGATTGCACAGCAACCATAAGATGGAGCAGGGTTATTAAAGTTTGATTCCACCATTTTCAAGTGAGCTAGTTTTGAAAGAGGGAGTGGAAGGGGTGTAAGTGGTATTGGGGAATAAATGGAACTCGCAAGTCCCGAGGGAACCAGCTGTCCCCTGAGTACACTGCTTCCCTGCAGTTCAGTGCTGGACTCTCTTTCTCTCCAATTCTCTGCTTGTCAGCTTTATTTTCTCTTACTTGTAACTGGCTGTCTTCACATAACAGGAATGTAGCCCAAGTTTTACATTTCTTAGCTTTAGACCTAGAGAGGGATGAACTAACAGTTCTTTCACCCCAATCCAGGGAAGTACATCCTTGCTCTCCTGAATCAGGTGCATACCCTGGACTCAATCAAAAATGGTCATGGGTGGGTCATATATTACCAAAAGGGTGACTCTTTGTGGACAGGGTCAGTTCCTAGAAAGATACCATGGGCTGAAATTTTGACATGTCTGCCAGAGTAACTTTCCAAAAATTTCCCAAGGAATGCACAGGATTAGTTTCCAAGCTCTTTGTCCTTTAAGGAGAATTATCTTTGCAACTGCCCTCATAAGCTGCCAGGTGATGGAAAGGGTTAATTCTGGTTAGCTATGAACCATCTAATTGGAAGATCAGGGGAACAGGGGTTGACTTAGTGGTAACCTCTCTGAAGATTTCCTATGTGGTACTTTGGTGCTTAAATGAGGAAGCATACAAAGTGAGTGTGCTTGAATATATGTATTTCTGGGTAGAATGAGTAGTCATCCATCCTTCCTCTGGAATCTCCCTTAGCATATTCTCCCCTCGGGTGTGCAAAAGTCACTGAAAATTAGTCTTTTATGACATCAGCTTCTCTACCTTTGCTCCTTGAAATTCCCAACAACATAAGCTTTGTGTCTACGATGTGCCTTCAAAAACTGCCTCCCTTTCATTGTCCTTGCTTGCTTCGTTAGGTAAACATGACTGGGAGCCGATCTTTTAACATCTTTCATAGAGGGATCCTCAAACTTGGAATCTGGTGAAAATGCACATTTCTGAGTCCCACACTCAGAGATTCTGATTCTGAAGTGAGTTCCAGGAATCAGTATTTGGAACAAGAACCTGGCAATTCTACAGGATATACTTTTGGAAAATATTGTTTTAACATTTCATTAGAATGGAACTTGGCAACCAGTTCCTAGTCCCTGGGTTTCCCCAAAATGTTGCCGCCTGGTCTTCACATAGACCCGGGTAAGCCATTGTATAGCTCTTCTATCCACATCAAGGAAAGAGATATTCATTCATGTCCAGTTCTAGAGTGTGAAGGTACTTCCCCCACCCCTGTTTTCCTTCTTTTTCTCCTGTAAGCATCCCCTATCTTCACCCTCATCTTTCTCCTCTTCTCTCTACCATCACAACCCGAGCAAAAACAAAGTAAACTTAAATGCTCCTTCATTTAGAGAATGGTTCCCTTTGCTGCCGATCTTCCCATTACCCCCATCCTAGCCAAGCATGCCGTTAGGAGGTTTTGCTTTGTTTAGCTTTTTCCTTGTGAAGCCTTTATCCTTGGCAACTCTCTGGTGTACAAGGACCTTTCTGGAAATCTCTCAAGGATGTGAGCAGGAGTCTTAACAATGCTTGAAAATGCTAAGTGTGCTCTGCAACATCTCTCCTGCAGGTAGAGCTGGTCCTCACGAGCTTATAGACAAGAGCCTCTAAGATGCACTTGTTACCAAGGACACAATTTTAATCAATGAGCCATAAAACTGAAATTATAAGGAAAATATTTTAATTTAGTAATTCATTCTTTAATTTGTCTACCTATCCACACATTCATCCATTTATCCATTCATCCATCCTCCCACCCACGCTTCCACTTATCTATTCATCCATTAATTCAATTAACATTTGCTAAATGCCTATGTATATTCCTGGTAGAACCAAAAGTGATTATTTGAAGAGTGATGACACTCAGGAAGGTCCCAGTGTAGTGGTGGAGTCACATTCCTAAACAAGGAATGTATAAGATAGTGCTCCTTGATATTAGAGACACCCACAGAGTATCATGTGAAGTGAATAAGATATTCTTTTCACTCATTGCATACTCTCCAGTCTCTGTCCCAATGTGGGTCACAATTAAAATCAGGTGTTTATTTCTTTACTTGGTTTTGTCAGTGGCCTCTGTCAGTGTCCCCAGAGAGGTTGTAAACTCCACAAAAATCATGGTTAGGTGCTGCTTTATTCAACAGGCTATTCCCTGTACTGGACACAATGCTTGGCATGTTATGCTCACTCAAGATCTCAGAAAGTGATGTCCTGGGGAGAAGGTACAATAAGAGGAAAATATCAATTGGAAAAAGTCATGTCTGTGGTACAGAGAAGTGAAAGGTGTGTAGAGAGCTAAGAGAAGGACAAAAAGTAGTTTGGTTTTGCTGGGGGGTAAAGTGCAAGGATAGGGCCAGCAGGAAACTGAAAATGTGTACATATGACCTGATGAGCTGGGGGCTTTGCCCTGTGCAAACATGGGAGTAACAGGAAGGCTAGAAGCAGGGGAGTAAATGGCCAGATTTTCATTTTCCATGTGTTCCTCTGGAGGCTGAGTAGAGAGTGGATTTGAGGGAGGTCAAAGCCAGAGGAGACATCAAGAAGCAGTTATATGTATTCTATGCAAAAGATGGTGAGATTCTGATGTGGTGGAAATGGATAAGGAATGTGTGTGGGAGGCACTCATGGCCAAAGCTTGCTGACTCAGTGTAAGAGTACTAGGGGTTAGGGGAGTGATTCAGGATAACTTCTAGACTGAGGTGACAAGATGGATAGAGTGCATCAGCAGAAAAATAAAAAAAAAAAATAGGAAGGTGAGCTAGCAGAAATGATGACTTCGGTGTAGGATTTTATGGATTATCGTTCCTTTCAGGGGTTTGTGGAATATCATATGGAGATATCTGGTCAATCATTGTTTTCAGACTTCTGAAGTTCAGGGAGAAAGTCTCTCTGGGCTGAAGCAATAGCATGGAAATCAAAAGTTTGGGTGTGATGTGATTTAATCCATAATCATAGTCTTACCACCTAGAAAGAGTACTTAGAAGGAGATGAACAAGGAACTCTGGTAGGAACTGGGGGAGCTCATCACATGTGAAAGATCCTACCAGCTTGTTACATCAGTTGTTTATTTACCATCTACCTCTGGGCTCTTGGAAGATAAGGCTGATTTGATTAATCTTCCCCAGGACCCAGTACAGCATCTTACACATAGTAGGTGCTTTAAAAATATCTGTAGCATGTATTGGGTTGGCCAAAAAGTTTGTTTGTTTCCGAAGATTGCTCTAGTAACGCTTAGTTGTCTTGAACTTTATTAGAAACAATTTTGTTAGATTGTGTTGTCACAGCTATCATATCAGCGTGCACTTAAAAGAAAAACACTTATCAACACTGGTGAATTTTTGTGTGGCTATTTTGATATTGAAGGTGAAAGTAAATATATAACATTTTCAGCATACCATGCTTTATTATTTCAAGAAATGTAAAAACCCAACTGAAAGGAAAAAAAGAAGACTTATGAAGTATATGGAGAAGGTGCTATAACTGATAGAATGTGTCAAAAGTGGTTTGCGAAGTTTTGTGCTGTAGATTTCTCACTGGACACTGCTCCATGGTCAGGTAGACCAGTTGAGATTGAGAATGATCAAACTGAGACATTAATTGAGAACCATCAATGTTATACCATGCAGGAGCTAGCCAACATACTAAAAAATATCCAAATCAATAGTTATTGATGAAAATTAAAATATGCCTTTTATTTTACAGAAAAACTTAAATGGAATTTTTGGCCAACCCAATAAAAGAATAAACTCAAAATGTAGTAAAGACTTAAAAGTAAGACCTGAAACCATAAAACTCCTAGAAGAGAACTTAGGCAACCAAATCTTAGCTATTTCTCTTAGCAGTACTTTTCTGACACATCTCCTTGGGGAAGACAAACAAAAGAAAAAAATAAATGGGACTACATGAAACAAAACAGGTTTTACACAGCAAGAGAAACCATCAACAAAATGAAAAAACAACCTACTGAATGGAAGAAGATATTTGCCAATGATACATTTATAAGGGGTTAATACCCAAAATTTATAAAGAGCTCAATGCCAAAAAAAAAAAAAAAAAACAACCCAATTAAAAAGTGGGCAGAGGACCTGAATAAACACTTATCCAAGAGGCCAACAGACATAAGAAAAGATGTTCAACCTTACTAATCATCAGAGAAATGCAAATGAAAACCAGTGATATATCATCTCACACCTGTTAGAATGGCTATAATCAATAAATCAACAAACAACAAGTTTTGGCAAGGATGTGGAGAAAAGGGAACCCTACTGTACTATTAGTGGAAATGCAGATTTGTACAAGTACTGTGGAAGACAGTGTGAAGGTGCCTCAAAAAATTAAAAATGGAACTGCCTTACAACCCAGTGATTCTATTTCTGGGCACATATCTGAAGAAACCCCAAACACTAATTAAAGGAATATATGTACTCCTATGTTTATTGCAGCATTATTTATAATAGTTCCCTACAATGTAGGGAAGCAATCTAAGTGCCTGTCAGTAGACAAATGGATTAAAGAGCAGTGATACATGTATACAATGGAATATTACTCAACCATGAAAAATAATGAAATCTTACCGTTTGTAACAGCATAGGTAGACCTGAAGAACATTGTGCTGAATGAAATAAGCCAGATAAAGACAAATACCATATGATTTCACTTATACGTGGACTCTAAAGAACAAAACAAATGATCAAAGAAAATTGAAACAGACTTGCAGATATAGAGAACAGACTGAAAGAGGCCAGAGGAGAGGGGAGTTGGGGGATGGGGTGAAATAAGGTGATGAGATTAAGAAGTACTAATTAGTAGTTATAAAACAGGCATGGGGATGTAAAGTATAGCATAGGGAATATAGCTAACAATATTATAATAACTACCTATGATGCTAGGTGGGCACTTGAATTACTGGAAGGAACACTTTGTAAGCCTATATGAATGTCTATCCTCTGTGCTGTAAAATAACATTATATGCAATAAATTTGGACAATTAAAAATAAAACAAAAGAAATACACCAAAAATAATATATTTGTAATTTCTGGATTATTTGTCAAATTTTTAAAGATTCTCAATGGTATCACTTTAAAGAGGTAGGAAATTTGATTTAAATCTTGTTTTCATAAAATAATAGATTTTAAACTTTCAAAAACCTTTTATGCAAGAGGCACTTAAGTCACATAGAAGGCACAAGGTTTTGGAACACTTTGTTTATTCTACAAATATGTATTAATGCCGTCTCTGTTCCAGGGACGAATGAGGCGCCCTGAGGAGACAGGGCCAGGAGAGAATGATGGCTAATTTCTTAAGGTAGTGAGCCTGATGGAGACTTAGTCTTCTTCTCTGTAAGAGAGAACATCTACTTTTTTTAGCATTACTATTTTAACATTAATGTTCTCATCAGTTATATTTACTATATGCAGTTATATTTACTATATGTAATATTCAAACTAATTATATTGATTTCCAGCCTGGAATAGAGTAAGAGTGGAAAGAAAACCAAAGAGACAGCTATCACGGTGGGGGGATGGCAGCGTCGCCTGTGCTGCTAAGGGACCTGGCACAGGCTGGAGAGCAGCTTACCAGAGCGACAGGTGTCCTAATTTCCCAAACCCACGCCTCACGGGGAGGCAAGCAGCCCCTGTCTAGAATACTAATGAGCAAGGGTCTTTTTTTGTTTTGTTTTATTCCCCAGGAGTGAAAAATGTATTTTCACTCTTTGTTATTGTAACTAAACCAAGTCTAAGAAAACATGAAACACGAGACACATTCCTTTTCCAGAGAAAAACTTTGAAACCTGCACACCAGATTGCAAACTGTTAAAATTCATTCATTAGAAGTTCATGGTCTATTGGACCTCTTTTCCTTCAAGCATTGCATTATGTACATTTCCTGTGTATGTTTATGTGACAGATTGTCTAACAGGTTTCTTGTACAGTGGAGAAGAGTATTTGCCAGAAAGGCCTAGTTTGGAACCTGTGGCTATAAGTGAAATAGATTTGAAAATGTCGTCTTGCTATCTAGTGGATAATTTAGTAATAATGGCCTAACATATCCCTCAAGACCAACAATTATATACCTGTTTGAAGTTAATTGGACTATGCAGAAATGGGAGTTATATGAATTATATGTTATAAAAATTTGGTAGGCATTGAATGGACTGACAGCACATTCTGAAACCTAGTATTGACTTTCAATCATTTTAATGTGCAGTTGCCAGAATCCTTGGCTGAGCTTGTCTATCAGTGCAAAGGTGCCCATTTTGAGACTATGTGGCAATTCTGTATGTAGCTATATGAATGTGCATGTGTATTTTATATCTGGACATGCATGGACATATCACATATTTATTTACACCTAAAGTTGGTTAATGCCAAGTGTTAACAAAATTAGAATTCACAATCTAGATTTCTAAACCAGCTTTTATGCTACACCAAAGACTCTTAAGAGCTGTGGCAGGGCTTTTATTTTTAGCAGTCAGTAAATTAAACCTTTTATTCATCATTCTGAAAGATGATGGTAAAAAAGAGAACATTTGTTCTTTTTAATTTCAAGAAGAGAAAAGGCAGCCATCCAATCTGAACCCAAGTGTTAGGACTTGTTCGAGAGAGAATGGCCTTAGGCATTTTTGTCACTCTCCCATCACTTAATCAGTTATCTGTGTTACAACAAGATATTCTCGATAGGAGTGGGTCTCTCCCTTTCCCTCTCCCTCCGTTTCCCTCCTCCCTCTTTCTCCTTCTCTCTCTTTCTCTTAATGACAAACTAAAGCACAGTCTCTGGAGGAGTGTCGTGTTCTGGTTTAAAAGCTATTTCCTTTGCTTCAATACATTTTCATTTGAATAAAATTCATTTTTTTAAGATAAGGTCTGCCTAGTCAGGGTTTCTCAACCATAGCTTTTTCGACCTCTTAGGCCCAGTGATGTTGTATTGGGGTGGGGCGTTTCTGTGCATCATAAAGTGTTTGCCAGCACTAATACTTGCCCTACTTGTGACAACCAAATGTCACCTGGAAGACAAAATATCGCCCTGCTTGAGAACCTCTGCAGTATACTCATAGAGCTTCCACTTAAGTTATCGACTGAAAATTTTTCAGCATGTGTGTTTACCTTCGATTTTACCTCAGTATTTTTTGTGCCTTCAATATTCTCATCCTATTAAATGTTGACCAAATGTAAAGTACATTTCTAGCCTCTATGTTTGTACTAGTTCTATGTAACATATTTCATTTTACATTTTAAAGTTGATAATGATTTAATGAAAGAGGAAAAAAAATATGTTTTTATAAAGTAATTTCCCAGATGTGTGGATGGTTTTATAAAAAACTACACTGAGAGAGAAGTTAAGAGCATCACTGGGGCAAAAAGATGTGAAGTCCTGTGTTCTTGTAACTGCAAGTACGCCATACATGGAGCAGGTCTGGAATCAGAATTGTAAAGCTTTCGTACAACTCTTCTCTAATGTTATAGGAGAACACAAAGGATTTTGGAAGATGTCAAGTGCAACTTATAAAATACAATAGCTTCAATAGATGCTTCTACATTAAAGTCTCAAAATTAAATTATTCTGTTATTAAGTCATTCATAAAGAGACCATGTTCCTTTCTCATGTCTACACTTATTGCTTTCTGAGGGGCATCTGGATGCTTTGAAGATCTGACGTAACAATTATTTTGTAGAAATTAAGGTGATCTTGTTTAGGGTGGAACATTCTGGGTTGTGAATTTCCTTGGAAGGCAGGCATCTGATTAGGTGTTGCAGAAAGCTCTATGTAAACGTTTGTTTCCTGTAAGTGGTGGTTAAGAGCACAGGGTTTGATTTTCTTACAAATAGCTGCTTCCTTTAAAGGACTTATCCTCTCTCTCCCTGCACACAGTGCCATATGATGTGCACTGGTATGTGGAAACAGTGGTCTCTAGAGGAAAAGTCATGCTATCTTCTAGTGTTCAGCATGAACACTGGGTTAAATTTCTAATGTAGAATTCTAGTGTTCTTTAAGACTGATTTTGTGTTCTTTAAATTCAAGTGTACAGGAAAGAAAGGGTGCATGAAGGTCCACACTTAACAAGCCACACAATACAGTATCACGTCTGGTTCTTGCTAACGAAGGTGGTTTGGCCTCACTGGCCCCTGGATCTGTAAGGAGGTCAGTATGAGAAGCAGAATTTAAGGAGGATTTTGAGAAGGATGTGTTTTCCCTCCATTCCTCCAGCTACTGTAAAAGTAAACACTTGGGATACCAGGTCCACAGAGAGGTATGTTTGTAGATTGGATTGCATTAATTCCTTCCTAGAATTGCTTTTATTAGCTTGATTTTGGGATGATACCAGGAGCCCATATCCAAGGATAAGCAAAAAACATAAATGCCCTCTGTGACTCCGTGAGGATGTGTCCTGGGTATGACATTTCGGGTTGCTATGATAACAGACTGTCTGGATCCACACCCCAGCTCTACTTCTCAACTAGAGCATTTCTCTTGATTCCTGTAAGCATCAGTTTTCTCACCTACAATACAAGGAATAGAAATGTGAGTGCCTGTATGATAGAGTTTGAGACTTCCATTCCATACAGCCATGCCATCAGGTGAGATGTGATAGTGACTGTCATGCTTATCACATGGCAAAACTTTCTTTTGCCTCCACCTCGGGGAACGACTATGATAACATTGAATCACTGGTTTATTTTTATACCATAGGCACCTGGCACTATGTATATTAATTATAAGATTCCCCTCCATGTTGACTGGCAGGAAAATCTGGACAAACTTTTTGGCATTCTTGCAGCAAACCAAGAGGGCTTCGGGCTGTATGTGTTTGTTAGTATTAACTTAAATTCCTGGTGTCAGTATGTCTCCTACTCCCATTTTCATTTCTTTCCTTTTATCATCTATTAACTAGATAAATAAATCCAGTTTATCTTGCTGCATTGTGTTTGTCAATATAAGCCAATTTAATCCTTCCTGGACCCAAGGAAACAGGGGAATGAGTAATAACTAAATCTAGAAATAAACGTAACCCCAAAAATATTGATCTGCTCTTATTTCTTACATCCCCTAAGCAACAGGAGCCACAAACTCAAATATCTAAGCAGACAATGTCAATGAGAAAAATGGGCTCAGTTTAAGACAACAGAGATTGTGGGAACTGTGGTAAACAGATTGGATATCTTCCATTCTCCTGTGATACTCCCCTTGGCATATTTTCTCACTGTTGAGTGTCCTGATTCCCACCCTTCATTTCTCAAGTTCATCTCTTCAAATTCAGCACAGTGCTGTGTCAACTAAGATGCACACTTACAAATTTTACCTAAAAACTCTACCTATTTTTATTTTATTTGAATCAAAAGAATATGTGGGGAGTGGTCTAATGTACATATGCCACACAAAGTCTTCTGTGGATGCAAAAATTATCAAATAATTATGATTAGGATGATTACTAACATTAAGGGTAAACATAGCTCACATGTACGAAGTAATGTAAGTAGACCAAGACCAAAAGCTTATAATCTCCACCTGTACTCACCAGTATGGCCTCCACAAGACCCACATGGCTATTGAAATTTACACATAAATGAATTAAAGTTAAAATTTTAGTGCCTCAGCCAGACAAGTCACATTTCAAGTGCTTACTAGTCACATGTACCTGGAGGCCAGCACATTGGATAATGCACATGGATAGATCATTTCCATTATTGCAGAAAATTCTTTCTGACAATGCTGGTCTACTAGAAAAGAGAGAGAATAACAACTTAAACAAATAATTATCAGTATTGTTTAAGAATACTGATAATATACTCCTTAAAATCATACCTTTTCTCTAAATATTGTATTATTCTGCCTTGGAAGCATCAATACTGTGAACTTCGGAAAGTGTCTTGCGTGTGGTTCAGGAACGGATTGAACTTGAGTGAAGAGAGGCATAGATTTTCCCTCTCTCCTCTCTTCCTTTTCTCTCCCTTTCCTTTTGCTGTCCCCAACTTTCACTTTGTCTCTCTTTCTGGTCTCTTATACTCTCTACCTCCTTATATACCACAAACTCCTCAAGTATTTTCTAAAGGGAAAAATCCTTATCCTTAGATTCCAAAGTCTATTGGAACCTCAGAGAACCTAAAAAGTCTACCTACAGTGTAATGACAGGAAAGCTGTGACAGGAGCAGAAAAAAGATGAAACAGGCGCCACCCATAGAAGGGAGGTATCATTCCTGCTCAGCAGTGATAGGAAAAGCTGCACAGAGAAGGTTTATGCTCATCCTTGACCTTCGGCAGCTCCTTAGCCTCCCAGTGAGTGACAAGCAGAATGTAAACAGGACCTATCTCTTAGAGGGCAGGAGTTCCATGAATGCAATTATTAAATCATTGTGGGAGCTGTTGTGAACTATTATCATAAAACAATGACACACTGCTTTTATTCCCCTAGATCAATATTACTGAAAGGCCTTCCTGTCCCAGGTTTATCATATATATACAGGTAACTCATATTGCCACAAATATGTGATGACTTTTTAATCAAGTGTTAATGGTCTTCAGCATTTCAGACAGCATGAATGTGCGGGGGGGGGTGGGGTACCTGCAGCTGGTAATGGCCATATCTGTGTGGATTTTATGGCTGCCTTTCTTCTATCTCTAGTTCCAAAAATGGTTTGAGATGGTTTACAATGAGGGTGCATATTCAGTAAACCATAAGATATGATTAGAACAAATAATGAAAGGATGAAAGGAGAATAATGGTAAGAAAGAAGAGAATAGAGGGTAAGAAATTATAACATTGTAATACAAAAATTGTAACATTTCATTTATTCTAATATATTAACAATCTTAGGTTAAAGCTAGCTACTGGAATTAAGCACAAAGCTTATATCTTTATATATATAAGAATTCTGGTTAAATAAAATAAAAGAAAGGAAGCAAGGAAGAAAAGAAGGAAGAAATGAAGCTGTATATCCTGCTATCTTGCTATATTTCTTCTATGTAATTTATTTAGCACCCACTCTGTTGCTGGGATTTTGATAGATGCTGAGGAGTAGGAGGAAGATATACATATGATTAAGAATGGGCTTTTAGAGATAGAAAAATGACATGTTCAAAGACCTTGGGGTAAAGGGAATTGTGTATTCTTAGAACAGAAAGTAGATCAGTGTGTGTGTGTGTGTGTGTGTGTGTGTGTACCTATTTGAGTTTATTGATGATGATGGGGAAAGGCCATAGTCAATGAACCTGGAGATAAGTAAGGAACAGATAACTTAGGGTTCTGTTAAGGCAAGTTAAGGATTTTAGCTTTTACTTTAAGGACGATTGGGAACCATTGAATTGGATCAAATTTTCCATTTAGAAAAAGTAACTCTCCTTGCAGCATGGAGAATGGATTGCAGTGGAAGGAGACAGGAGAGGAGCATTAGTGAGGGGTGTGTTGCGGGTGAGAAATATGGAGGCTTTGGGTAAGGATAATGGCTATGGGAGTGAAGAGAACTGAATGGATCTGTGAGGTATGAGGTGGGAGAGTCAATTTACCTTGGTGATTAATTGTAAATAGTGGGTGAAGGTATGAGAAGGAGCAACTTGGACTCTGAAGTTTCATTCTGTAATGTTCTAGGTGGATGCAGGTAACATTTAAGGAGATGGACGAGACAGGAAGAGGAACAAATATTGGGTGTAAGGGAGAAGATGACTAAGTCAGAGACATGACGTTTGGGATGTGTGGAAGACACTTGGATGAAAAGAGATGTTTAATGGGCAGTTGAGTGTATGAATCTGACACTCAAAAGTGAAGTAAGATGAGTGCTATATTTAGAAGCCTTGCAGTATACATGATTTTTAAGCCATGGGAATTGATGGGTCATCTTGGTAGAGTTTGGGGTGAGGAAGAAAAAAGACTCAAGGTCTTTTTGGATCCCCAAATTGAGAGGTTTCCCTGGGGAGTAAGAATCCACAAAGAAGTCTAAGAACCATTAGCACAATAAGAAGCCCCTGCCTCTAGGAGAATGTGATGCAGCTTGTGTCACGGTACCATGGGTCCCTTGGCAATAGGGTCTCCTTGATAAACTCAAGAAGAACTCATAATGAAAAAAAGACAGGATCCCAGAAGTCTCTCTAGAGTCTTACATTATTTTCAGGTGACCTTGAAATTCTGAAAGTCCCCCCGACATAGTTTTGGTTTGCCATGGAGAGACATGTGGCTTCAGTGATACACTGTGAATTTCTGCCTGCTTTTCCAGACGGCTCACTGTAACTTTAATAACCTGGGCTCTGGTTTCTATCACAGTTCCTGTAGTGGCCCAGGAATCATTAAATTGCTGGGGGTATTCAAAAGCCTCCCAATTAAGGACCCATTTTATGTGCATAGTTGAAACTCTGGAAATTATTGTCTCATTTGAGGCACAGGAGTAGGTGCTGCTATCTGCTAGGATGAATGATAATGTGGACCCCAGTGATTTGCTGTCCTTCATCGTTTGATCTGCTTTAATGACCAGAGTGTAATTAGCCAATTGTTGTGTGCAGATAGGTGTTACGAATGGAGTTGTAAATTCAGCATCTTAAAAAAATAGTGGGTATAAGATTCTCCCCTGCAATGCAATTTACAGATGACTCTGGTGCAATGTGAGATGAGGTCCAGGATGCCCTCTCAGGAATGAGGTGCATGACCATGTTCCTGGCCACATATGTACACAAGGTGTATGTCTTCAAAATTGAAGACAATAATAATCCCTTGGTATTTATGGAATGTTTTTAAATAAGAGCATATAAACTGTTGACATTCAGTGCTAGGAAGTTTGAGCAAGGGAGCGACAAGATTTGTGCAACTTGATTTGTAGTGGTTACTGTTTCTGGGGCCCCTCCTTGTGCAACTGAACTCCATATTATTCCGAGATATGAAAGTTTATTTGGAGCATGGAGTTTTTAACCTAGCTGATATCACTCAGCAATACAGTAGGAACATGTATAGTGGTTAAGGGTTCGAGATCTGAAGAGCTTACTGTGTTCCCAGACTGGATCTCCTATTTGTCATTGGTTTGACCTTGAAAAATATATTTAGTGCCTCTGAGCCTCAGTTTATCCATCTTTGATATATAGATGGTCATAGTACCAGACTCTCTAACTTATTAGAAAAATTAAGGGAGAAAATGCATGAAAACCACCTGGACTAATACCAGGCATGTACTAAGTGCTAAATGTTATTTACTCTTACTGCTTCATCATGATAAACATCATCAGTCATGAAAATTTAGTATGGACCATTGGTATTTCAGAGTAAGAAAATAGATGATGCCCAGTGTCATCCCCTGAGTTTGCCCAACTGCCCCTAACCATGTGGCAACATGTTCTGAGGCTCCTCAAACCACAGAGAAAACCAAGCACATCTCTTGGAGCACTCATTTGACCTAAAAGTGAGGAATAAAAAAATTATAAACATTACTTTAAATAAATACATCACAGATATATTATAGAGTTGAATGCAAAAATGGATATGGATTTGTAGGACAAATGTCAAATGCATTTTGCCTTTGCAAGATCTGCTTCTAGATGTTTCCTCCAGGTTCCTGGAGGATTGAAGTCACTATCCTCTGCGGATTGCTGTTTATCTCCCTGAGTGGTTTATCAGAGGGCCAAGACAGCTTCCCCAGTTCCTCTCAGACTGGACATACCAGTGCTTCCTGAATTTCCACTAGAAAGTCAGCGTTTTTGAAAATGGAGTTTAGAAATTAACACTTTTTGTTTATTCAGGATACTCACTCGGCTTACAATATCTTCTTTTCAAGAGTTTTAATTTCGTGTCTCCTCTCACCATCTCCTAAGTATTCATTTAGGTATATCAAGCATCATAAACAAGTTCAAAATTGCTTAAGCTATTTTAAATGGAAGACACCTAAGAATGAAAATAATTGTGTAACTGGCATACAACTGAAGTCTTGCTGGAAAGATTTTTCTTTACAGGACTTCCCCTTTATCTAGTGTTTCATGTGTCTTTGAAGATTGACAATACATCCTTATATCCAAATGATACGTTGTGAATATCCTTAAGGCTGCTATTTTAAAATCTTGCTCCTTCTTGTCAATAACTGCATAATTATCTATAATTCAGATTGTTTACATTTACCAGCGCTACCATACCAAAGTGCCACAAATTGGGCAGCTTAAACAACAGAACTTTATTTTCTCACATTCCTGGAGGCTGTAAATCTGAGATCAGGTGTCAGCTGGGTTGGTTTCCTCTGAGGCTTCTCTGTTTGGCTTGCGGATGGCCATCTCCTCCCTGTGTCTTCCCATGGCCTTCCCTCTATGTGCATCTGTGTCCTAATCTCTGCTTCTTATAAGGAAACAAGTCATATTGGATCAGGGCAGATTCATATGACCTCATTTTAACTTAATTGAAGGCCCTATCCCAGAATACATTCATATTCTGAGCATTAGGAACTGGCATTTCAACATGAATTTGAGGGACAAATTAGCCTACGCGTAGGCTATGAGCCTATGAGGCTCATTAGCCTACGAAGCACAATTTAGCCTATAACATAGGTTACCACTATTTGTTTAATTGTGTTCCCATAATTATTTTTGGCAAAATGGAAAATATTTGGAAATGGAAATTAATACAACCGTAAGATACCACTATGCACCAAAATCTGGAACACTGACAACACCAAATGCTGGCTGGTGAGGATGTGGAGCAATAGGAACTCTGGTGGGTTGCTGGTGGGAATGCAGAATGGTGCAGCCACTTTGAAAGGTAGTTTGGCACTTTGTTCCAAAACTAAATGTACTCTCACCATGCCATTGCAGCAATTTTGCCCCTTGGTATTTACTGAAAGGAGTCAAAAACTTATATCCACGCAAAAACCTGCACATGGATGTTTAAAACAGCTCTGTTTTTAATGTCCAAACCTTGAAAATAACAAAGAAGTGAATGGATCAATAAACTTTGGTATATCCAGAAAATTGAATGTTATTTAGCATAAATTGAAATGAGCTATCAAGTCATGAAAAGATGTACAGGAAACTTAAATGCATAATTATTAAGTGAAGGAAGCTAATCTGGAAAGTGTACACGTTATGATTCCAACTATTGTGACATTCTGGAAAAGGTGGAACTATGGAGATAGTAAAAATTTCAGTGGTTTCCAGGGATCAGAGGGTAAGGGAGGCATAAATAGGCAGAACACAAAAGATTTTTAGGGCAGTGAAACTACTATATATAATATTGGTAGCCAAAATTTCATCTGATTTTTTTCCATAAGATAGCTCTAGAAATGCTCAGCTGTCTTTAACTTCATTCAAAACAATTTTGTTAGATTGTACTGTGATGGCTGTCATAATAGTGTGCATTAAAAAAAAAAAAAACTTACCAAAATTGGTGAATTTTGTGTAGCCATTTTAATATTGATGATGAAAGAAAACATGCAACATTTTCAGCTTATTATGCTTTATTATTTCAAGAAAGGTAAAAAAAAAACCCTGAAATGCAAAATAAAAAAGATTTGTGCAGTGTATGGAGAAGGTGTTGTGACTCAATGTATCAAAAGTGGTGTGCAAAGTTCTGTGCTAGAAATTGCTCACTGGACAATGCTCCATGGTTGGGTAGACCTGTTGAAGTAGATAGTGATCAAATTGAGACATTAATTGAGAACCATTAGCATTATACCATGCAGTAGATAGCCAACATACCCAAAATATCCAAATAAATAAAATTATTGGTGAAAATGAAAAATGTGTCTTTTATTTTACAGGAAAAAAGTAAACAGACTTTTTGGCCAACCCAACACTACAATGATGGACACATGTCATTATACATTTGTCTGAACCCATAGAATGCAAACCCCAAGAGTTAACCCTAATGTAAATTAGGAACTTTGGGTGATGATGATTTGTCTATGTAAGTTCATCTGTGATTACAAATATGCCACTGTAGTGGAGATGTTGATCATGGGGAAGGCTATGCATGTGGGGGGGTAGGAGGTAATGGGAAATCTTTGTACCTTACTCTCAATTATTCTATGAAGCTAAAACTGCTCTAAAAATAAAATAAATATACTTCAACAAATAATTAGTCCATAATATTGACCTGGATAGATGGCACAGAAATGTTTTATCATAATTTGGAATTTCAGGTGAAATTCCAGGAAGTAAGGAATAGCTATCTCCATATAGGAATTTAATAACTAGATTCTGTTTTGACAAAGATATTTAATAAAAGATTATTTTTCCCCTGGCAATCTGCAGATTAATTGGATAATTCTAGGTGAATCAAAGAGCTGAGAGGACTGTTCTGTTTAAGCTATCTTTGTGCTTATGTAGGGACAGTAATATCATCCGATAAAAGGATGTATGCAATTATATCAGCTTTGTGGTAATTATATGGATATTTTAGTTGTTTGGTGCTTTTAATTATGCTTTGTTAAACAGGCCGTGTTAACTTTCAGTGGGGCAAGCTCTGACTGGATTAATGCCAAGAGGCTTGTACATTTAATGTTTCACATGATGCATTTTCCTAGAGGCAGAGAGCAAATGAAGCTTGGGTAGGAGTGTTATAAGACCTACTACTGTATTTTTTGGGCTATAAGATGCACATTTCCTGCCCCCCAAATTTGGGAGAAATAATGGTTATTAATGCTGCTGTTGAGTTCTGTTTACATTTACTTTGGTGAAATATTATGTTATTTATGTTATTAAATATTTTACCACATTTTTGCTTAAAAATTTTTTTCTATTTTCTTCCTCTAAAACCTAGGTGTATCTTATAGTCCAAAAAATACAGTAACTTGCCTTCTGTTTTCTTTTTAAAAACATTTTAAATTAAAAGTTCCAGAGATGATTTTATACCTTTTGAATCTTTATTTCAGTCATTTGAATTTTAAAAAGTAATACATAGCTTTTGGAACCATTAAAATAACAGAGAACTATCTAAAGAAAAATTAATAGGTGGCCCATCTCCATCTACCCCTTCAGGACTCCATTATTGTCCTGGGTAAATTGATTTCCCTCCACATGTTGGTTTATGCTCTTTCATATTCTCTCTTTTGCTAATACAAATACACATCTTCACCCATATGTCTTGCAGAGATGCACTCATAATCTATATTTTATTAAGTAACTTGCCATTTTCACATGGCATGGTTATTATCCTCACATGTCAGTATTAAAGTTCCACTGGGTCCTCTGTAATAGCTGTATAGTATTCCATTATATGGATGCATCATACTTTGTTCTACTATCCCCCCCACTGATAGTATTTAGATTATTTCTACTTTAGATTAGTTCATTTTGTCTCCAGATAAAAATAAGCACTGCTACAGTAAACATTCTGTATATATTTCTTTAGCTCTGTTACTTTTTCTTTCTGTTGAATAAATTCCCATAAATAAATAATTAGTGAATATTTTGCAAATTTTTAATTTCAACGAATATTGCCAAATTTTACCCAGAGACATTAGAATAATTTGTAATCTTCCCAACGCTGAATATTAGCAATGATTTTAAATGATTGAATGTAATATGGTACATGGTATATTTTGCTTTAATTTGCATTTTCCTGACTACTTGTGATACACAACATCTTTCCTCCTGTATGAATCATTTATGTACAATCTTTGTTCATTTTCAATTGGTTTATCTTTCTCTTCTTAACTTGTAGGAATTCTTTGTATCCTATAGCTGTTCACATCAGTCAGTTATAGTTGTTATAGATATATGCTATCATTTTCCTTTTGACTTCACCTATCTTTTGCCATATAAAAGTTTAACTTTTGTGTGATCACTTTAATTATTGACTCAAGAAGCTATCCTTCCCCATGCAAATTTTATAAAAATAGCCTCTTATGCTTTCTTATAATAATTTATGGTCTTATGCTTTATCTTTAGATTTTTTTAACTTTACCTAGAATTTATTTCTTGAAAGTTAAGTACCAAATCTAACATATATTATATTTCTTAAAAAGACTTATCTGGCTGACTCAACACCATTTATTCACTATTTCACCATTTACACTAATGTGTGAATACATAATTTGTATATATATGTATATATACACAGGGTATGTGTATACATATATGTATATGTGTGTGTATGTATTTTATATATATATAAGGCTTGTCAGAAGGGATCTAGCCATGTAACAATATAGATTGGTGCAGCCACTGTGGAAAGCAGTATGGGGATACCTCAAAAAATTAAAAATGGATCTACCTTTCAACCCAGCTATCCCACTGCTGGGAATATATCCAAAGGAGCCAAAAACACTAATTTGAAAGAACATAAGTACCCCTATGTTCATTGCAGCATTATTTATAATTATCAAGATATAGAAGCAGCCCAAATGTCCATCGGTAGTTGAGTAGATGAAACAACTATGGAACATTTACACAATGGAATACTACTAAGCCATAAAAAGAAGAAAATTTTACCTTTTGTGACAGTATGGATGGGCCTGGAGAACATTATGCTAAGTAAAATAAGACAGAGAAAGACAAATACCATGTGATTTCACTCATATGTGGAATCTAATGAACCAGTGTAACTAACTAGGAAAATGGGGATGACTCATAGATGGAGAGCAGAATGACAACTAGTGGGGAGGGGAGGTTAAGGGATGGAGGAACCAAGCAAAAAGGAAAAGGGACCCACAGACATGGACAACAGTGTAGTAACTGCTGAGGGGAGGAGGGTACAGGGGACTAAATGGTAATGGGAAAAAGGGAAGGAAGGAAGGAAGGAAGGAAGGAAGGAAGGAAGGAAGGAAGGAAGGAAGAAGGAAGGAAGGAAGGAAGACAGGAAGGAAGGAAAGAAGGAAAACATTTATTGAAGAAGATACAAGAAACTTCGTACAGAGGACAATGATGTCTCAGTCCCCTTCAGAGTAGACATCTTGGGACCTCATACAGTTTTCCCAGTTGCTATCAGCTGCCCCATCATACTTTCCTGAATCTCATTTGTGGTCTGAAATATCTTCCTTTTCAAAGGTGATTTTAGTTTTAGAAAAGTCAGAAGTTACAAGACATCAAATCTAGGCTGTAGGGGATGCTGAATCAGCTGGGTGATTTGATGTTTTGCAAAAAAAACTCTGCACAAGACTGATGCATGAGCAGGTACATTATCATGATGAAACTACCAATCATCAGTTGCCCATAACTGCAGCCTTCTGAATCATCTGAATAGATTCTGTGAAGGAATGTTCAAGCATAATGCAAAATTTGATGCAGATTTGCTGCTCTACTCACTCACTCATTTTGAATGTGATGGCCACACAGTACACATGCTCACTTAATGGCATCTACTGCCCCTACTTACTAGTATAGTGAAATTGCCATTACTCATGCATGCACATTCCAATCCACTCTCCTTTCCTGCCAGGTTACACTGATGTTGCACAAACCATTCTTGTTTTTTTTTTTTTTTTTCCTTTTTTTTTCTTTTTTTTTTTAATATATTTTATTGATTATGCTATTACAGTTGTCCCGTTTCTCCCCCATCCTTCCCCCCACCTTGCACACCCTCTCCCACCCACATTCCCCCCTTTAGTTCATGTCCTTGTGTCATAAGTTCTTTAGCTTCTACATTTCCCATACTATTCTTCCCCTGCCCCTGTCTATTTTCTACCCACTATCTATGCTACTCATTCTCTGTACCTTCCCCCCCCACGCCCCTGTTGCTAACTCTCCATATGATCTCCATTTCTGTGGTTCTGTTCCTGTTCTAGCTGCTTGCTTAGTTTGCTTTTGTTTTAGGTGTGGTTCTTAATAGCTGTGAGTTTGCTGTCTTTTCACTGTCATATTTTTGATCTTCTTTTTCTTAGATAAGTCCCTTTAACATTTCATATAATAAGAGCTTGGTGATGATGAACTCCTTGAACTTGACCTTATCTGAGAAGCACTTTATCTCCCCTTCCCTTCTGAATGACACATCCGAATTATAGGGGTCCCAGAAGGGGAAGAAGAGCAACAAGTAGAAAACTTATTTGAACACATAATAAAGGAGAACTTCTTCAATATGGCAAAGGAAATAGACTACCAGGATGTCCAGGAAGCTCAGAGAGTCCCAAAGAAGTTGGGCCCAAGAAGGAACACACCAAGGCACATCGTAATTACATTAGCCAAGATTAAAATGAAGCAGAGAATTCTAGAAGCAGCAAGGGATAAGGGGACAGTCACCTACAAAGGAGTTCCCATCAGACTGTCAGCTGATTTCTCAAAAGAGACCTTACAGGCAAGAAGGGGCTGGAAAGAAATATTTGAAATCTTGAAAAGCAGGGACCTACATCCATTCTTGTTATATTAACAATGCCTGGACTTTTTCTAGACAGACCCTGTATATACACACGCACAAGCACACACATCACCATTTCTACATTCTTTATTCATTGAACTATTGATTTACTGTTATTTCTTTGTATTTTGTTCAGTAATGTCCTTTAGCCTTTATATAATGCTGTGGAATGACATAGAAAGGACAGGAATTCCCTACTTCAAAGGATTGGGCAGATAAGAATTGGAATCAGAAGCTTTTTTGAACTGATCCGTTAGTTATGTTTCCTATGGGTATAAGGGGCAGAACCTCAGCAAAGTTAGTCAAAGCAAAAAGGAATTATATTAACATTCAGAACTGAAAACTCCAGGAATTGCTCCAAGTTTACTGAATCCAGAAGCTCAAACGATGTCATATTAGGACTGGGGCTCTCTCTCTCAGTGGGCTCTATCGCTGCCATGTTTGGATGCCTCAGCCACCATGAAGTGATATAATGATGACTCACTGGCCCAGGTTTCATCTTTCTCTCTGGACATCCTCAGTGAAAAATAGTGGGTCACATGCCCATCATTACAACCATCCAAATTGTCAGAGAGATGTGAGTTCCTCACCAGCTAGGCCAGCTTGCATGTGCACCTTGATCTAGTGGTAGAATCAATTCTATAAGACCCATCCAGACTGATGGCTCATCCTCTCTGGGAGAGACAGGACCACTAAAAAAATCATATGCAGAGAGGGGTGGCCTCTAGATCATCCAAAACTAGTGATGTTCACCATACCTAATTTAATATGACTCAAATTTCCACATTATTTCTGAAAATTCACTGAATGCTTTAAATGGAGTCATCGACATGTGCTCTCCTGTGGTTGTCACCAGCCTCTGATCAAATTTCAGCTGTTTGTGTGAGAGCAACCCTTTCATGCCAGTGGGGGCCAGATTTAATGACTGCATTTAAATATTGGTGTTCACAGAAAAACAAATTAAAATCACAATGGCATACCATTTTTACATCTTGAATTGGCAAAAATTAACAAAATTGCTAGTAGCTAATTTTGGCAACACTTGAGGTAACGAAAACCCTCGTATACTGATGGCAGTAGAATAAGTAGGTATAAATTTTGAAGATGTATATATATATGTATAGATGTATATGTGTATATATGTATATGTGTGTATATGTGTATAAAGATACAGTTTTATTCAGCAATGCCTCTTTTATTAATTGACCCTATAACACAAACATTTTCAGTTTTGAAAGTAGCCACATGAATGCACACAAGAATACATGTGAAGGAGTTCAGTGTAGAATTGTTCATAGTATCTAAGTCATATCCAATTTAATGTATATCAGTTTTGAGCTGGTCACAAAATTGCTATCTACTCATGCATTTGCCTGATATTTGAAGGAAGGACAATTGTACATTTTAATACCAAAAAGGAAAATCTTTTAAGGTAAGGAAAACAGCTCCTGAGTGAGAATTTAGTCTTAAAGTCAGTCCCTGAGTTAGTATTTTGGAAAGGTTCACTCCAGAGTGGGCAGGTCGCCTCTCTTGTGCTTTGATTACACCTTCCATATGGATTACAAATCATATTGAGAACATTAATTACTCAGCAACAGCATTAATCACTTCACTGTATATATTTCACCCTGTCTCCTTCCTGCAATGTTTAAGCCAAGTTGACTGATAGCTGTGCATTAAAAAGAGGTGACAGCATATGGCAGAAGGAGGACTGAGCCTCTAAAAGATTCTGGGATCAGTTCTTTTTCTTTCTTTTAAAAAATATTTTAAAGTAGAAAATATTTTATTATACTCACAGATTCTATGGGTCAAGACTTTGGAAAAGGCATGACAGGGAAGGCTTGCCTGTGATACATGATGTGTGAGGCCTCAAGGGGGAGATACAAACCTGGTGGTGAGCAAATGCCTGGAGGGCTGGAATGGAATGTTGGCCCAGTCACACCTGGCTCTGATGTCCGGGCTGAAGGAGCCAACTCTAGGATTACCACCTGTAGTGCTTACAGGAGGCCTCTCTACATTTGTAGCTTCCTTACAGCAGGGGCAGCCCAGGAGAGTTGGACCTCTCTCAGAGTGGCTCGGGGTGCCAAGTGTGTGTTCCAGCACACAGCGTAACTGCATTGTGTCTTCTGACTTGGCCTCCTGGGGTCAGATCTTAAGCCCTGGATTATTAGCTTTGTTAGCCCCCAGGCAAGGTGCTGACCAGCTCTGGAAAGTCCACATATTCCTTTGTAAAATGGGCATAATAATCATAACCTCTCATATATAGCCTGATTATCATGAACAGTAAATAATAGACAGTGTGTGGGAAACATTCTACAAACCCTAAAGCCCTGGACAGGGCAAGTGTTGCCATACTGAATTACCTTTTATAACTTTTATTCTCTATCCTTGTGGTAGTATATGACTAGGTTTTTAGCCAGGCAAAGTGGTTGTCTGACACTTCATATGTTTGCAGAATTAGGTAGAGTAGGTTATTCAGAAAAATAAGAAGTGGTGGAATGAGTTTTGTTTTTTTATTTGATGGTAAGATGAAGGACACTCTCCGTCCACCTTGTACACGTAAAGGCACTATTCTTTTTTTGACACCGCAGATGAGCTTATAAGAGTCAAGATAACACAGTGGATTTGTTTCCATTCTTTAATGGATAGCTTTTTTTTGTTTGTTTTTGTCCTGAAAGAGTTGGGCAGTTGGACTCAGCTTAGCTTCCTAAGGGCTTAACATCTAAAATCTACATAGAAAGTAAAATGACAACACCCTGGCCATTAATGTACTTCTAGACAGAGCCTTCTCACTTACAAAAGTATGTATGTCCTTAAACAACTCACACTGGAACACGGCCCGCTCCTTTGTTTTTATGTCATCTATGGTTGTTTTTGTGCTTTAAAGGGCAGAGCTGAATAGTTGCAACCAAGACCATATGTCCCACAAAACAAAATATTTACTACATAGCCCTTTATAGGAAAAGTTTGATTCCTGATTTAGACTGAAGTTTGAGTTGTCATTGTTATACCCATAAAAGACTTGAAAACTATATATATATATTATATATATAAAAATATATAATATATATATAATATATATATAGTTTGATCACAAATATGTATATTTGTGATCAAATGAGTATGTATGTGTCCTTTAATCTTTCCAGATCACCCTTACCTTAACTGCCGCCCCCCCAAATTGGATAGAATTGTTTTAAGCCATCAGTGGTTGTAATCTTCTTGAGTGCATTTTAACATCTTTGGTTTATTTTTCAAACATTTTTAAATGACTACTATATCCCAGTTCTGTGCTAGGTGCTTTAACATGTGTTAGTTAACTTTATAATCCTCAACAACCATCTGAATGGGCTGGTATTAAACCCATTTTAGAGGAGAGGAAACAGGTGTTGAGCAGGATTTAAATAACTTGCCAAATTTCTTGGAACTTCCCTGATCCAGAATTCAAACTCAGACATGTCTAAATTCAAGTTGATGGCTGCTGGGTGGAAGATGACTGGCTGTACCATCTCTGTGTCCTGTTGCCAGTTACATGAGAGTTGGATGGGAAATCAAGGGGTAAAGAAGGTGCCTTGCAGGCACCCAAAGAGGATCAAGACCTAGCTAGTTTCATCCTTTTTAGTATCTCAGTAAGGTATTTTGAACTGTGCTAGGCTCTCTTACTTTGAATAACAGCATGTTGTTCAACGAGGACACTAATACTTAGAATCTAGCAATGAAATTACAGAAGTGAAGAAAAAAATGTAATCCGCTCATACTGAGTTCCAGGCAGAGAGGTACAAAAACTTGAATGGTCTTTATTTGGGAACCAGTGTTCCCATTCTGTGTTGGCTTTAGTATCATTAAGTGCAGTTCATTTAATCATTTATATTGTTTAATTGCTTGTACGAATTACATTTAACAATATAATGAGGTTTAATTACTCTCTATATTTATTTTTAAGCCACTCTATCAGGTATGATTGACATTCAAAAAGCTATGCCATTTAATGTATGCAAGCTGATGGGTTTGGGGGTAAGTACATACCTATAAAATCATCCTCACAACCAAGGCCATACACTTATCCATTACCCCCAAAAGTTTCTTTTTGACCTGTTGTGTTTTAGTTTTAAGTAGTTTTTCTTTTATGGTAAGAGCACTGAATGTAAAATATAATTTCTTAGAACACTTTTAAGTGTACAGTACAGTATTATTAGCTCTAGGGCCAATGTTGTATGAGCTCCAGCATTTACTCATCTTGTAGAATTGAAATTTTGTGCCTTTGACCAACATCTGCTCATTTTCCCCACTCCTGGTAACCATGACTGATGGTGGTTCTCTGGTTCTGGAGACTGATGATTTTAGATTCCTCATAAAAGTGGGATCATGCAGTATTTGTTTTTCTGCATGTGGCTTATTTCACTTACCATAGGTCCACTCGTGTTGTTGCAAATGATAGGGTTTTCTTCTGTTTTTCTTCCTTTTCTGAGGCTGAATAATATTCCTTTGTGTATAAATACCATGTGTTCTGTATCCATTCATCCATTGACAGACGTTTGGGTTTTTTTTCACATCTTGGCTACTGTGAATAATCCTGCAATGAACATGGGGATGCAGGCATCTTTCTGAGATCCTGACTTCCATTCCTTTGGACATGTACCCAAAAGTGAGATTGCTGGATCAAATGGTAGTGTTTTGATGAAGTTCCAAACTGTTTACTGTAGTGGCTCCATGTGGGGGGCCCCGCCCGCAGAGCCCCATCCCTCCATCAGGGATGAAAATAAAACCACCAAGACATGATCTTGGGGAGGAGAGGTGGCCAAACTCTCAAAGGAGAATGACCCAAAGCTCCTTCCTCACTAGGCTTTTATTGGGTTCAAATACACAGGAATACAGGTATGTCAGGTGGCAAGGATCAAACAATGGTTAACATTTCAAAGAAATCTGAGGGCTTAATCTGAGTCAGTGTCTGTCAGGAAAGGAAGTTACAAAACTTTGGGAGACACACCCATTTTCTCCTTAGACCCTTATTTAAATGAGAGCACTCTTAGCAAACAAAACAGGTTTCACAGGACTTTGCAAATTCTTTCTTTTTTTATTTATTTTTAATATACTTTATTAATTATGCTATTACAGTTGTCCCATTTCTCTCCCATCATTCCCCTCCACCCTGCACACCCTCTCCCACCCACGCTCCCCCCCTTTAGTTCATGTCCACATGTCATAAGTTCTTTACCTTCTACATTTCCCACACTATTCTTGCCCTCCCCCTGTCTATTTTCTACCCACTGTCTATGCTACTTATTCTCTGTACCTTTTTTCCCTCTCTCTTCCTCCCACTCCCCTGTTGCTAACCCTCCATATGATCTCCATTTCTGTGGTTCTGTTCCTGTTCTAGTTGTTGGCTTAGTTTGCTTTTGTTTTAGGTGTGGTTGTTAATAGCTGTGAGTTTGCTGTTTTATCACTGTCATATTTGATCTTTTTCTTAGATAAGTCCCTTTAACATTTCATATAATAAGAGCTTGGTGATGATGAACTCCTTTCTTATGCCTGATCGCTCTGGGAACTGTTCTGGCCAGCACAGGGCTGCACCGCTCCCCATCATAGTTTCAGGCTGATTAGGCCCAGGAAGCAAGAGATAAGGAAGATGTCTCCCAGACGGAAATGGGGACTCGGGCTATGTCAGAATAGCCGGGCAGTGGGGGTGGGGGTGCGAGGGTCTATCACCCCCTCCTTGCTGCAGCCCCCTCCACCCAGCCCTTCTATGAGGGCCTCCCAAGTGGTCATGTCTGGCTTAGGTTGCCCCTCCCGTGAGGAGTCTTACCCGTCATTGACTAACCAACCAAGCATTGGGGCCAGAGATGGATAAGGCAGAAGCAGTGCTCCTGCCAGGGAGATAAGCTTTGTCTCCTTAGTAGCTCATGTCCTCTTGACAGAACAGACCCAGATGAAGTGAGTCCCTTGGCTCTTACTCAGCCCACCATGGAGTGAGGGTTACAACTCCTGAAACCAGGCTGAACGGTCCGCAACATCTCCACCAGTTTACATTCCCACTGTCAGTGTACAAGGGTGCCCTTTGCTCTACACCCTCACCAACACTTAACCTTTTTTTAAATAATAGCCATCTAATAGGTGTGACATGATATGTCACTGTGGTTTTAATTTCCCTGGTAATTAGTGATGTTGAGCACTTTTTCAATTAATATGCATTAAATGGATTATTATATGTAAGGTATTGCAGCGACATCAGGAACTGAGATTACATTAATATAGAGCTTATTTTTAAGAGTGTTATTATAATAATAATAATTTTATTACTATTAAACACAATGACATACATAGTTGCCCAGGCATGGTGACTTTATATTTGATGGGTTTCCTGAACTGCAGCATTTCTAGCCCCTGGAAATGGAGTTGGGTGGGACAGGGAGCCTTACCTGCAGAGTACATAGAGCTTCTCTCCTGGACCATCTATTTTGCTCAAAGTTTTTTGGGGAAAAGTGTTATGTTTTATATAAAAAACAAATATATAGGTAAGAGAAAGCAAATAAAATTTTAAGAGAGAGCATGAAACATTAAACACTATTTATTGGCCATTGTTTCTTTTTCCAGCTATGGGATATGACTTAGGTTCCCTCTGCCATTAGTCGTGGTATTTACAGGGGCATTTTGCAGAGCAATAAATTATTGCTCCACCTAAAGATGATTTCTATTTTCTGTAAAGTTCATTTTTATTGTATTTTTCCCATTGCCCTTTAACCCCCTTATACCTCCCCCGCACCTGCAGTCACCATACTGTGGTCCGTGCTTGTGAACCTTCTTTCCTTTTTGCTCAAAACCTCCCCACTAACCTCCCCGCCTCATAGCTGTTATCCTGCTGTCAATGAGTCTTACTCTATTTTGCTTGTTAGTTCAGTTTGTTCATTAGATTCCATATGAGTGAAATCATATGGTATTTGCCTTTTTTTCTGACTGTTTTATTTCACTTAGCATAATGGTCTCCAGGTTTAGACCATTTGATAATGCAACCTGTCTGTCTTTGTCAAGATAGTAACATGGTCAAGAAAGGATTAATAGAAAATTTCCAGAATAAATTTTTTTTCTCTTCAGTGTCTCTAATGGTCAGCTTGTATCCAGAACAAGCTTTACCTTATGAATAACCAAACAACAACAGTACTAAAGAAATAGAATTTATTCAGGCCTGAGGGATGGGGGGTGGGGTAGAAGGATGTGTGGTGTGAAAATGGTGCTTGTCTCCACAAACAGATACTTTGAAGTCAACTCTCACTGTACAGGCACATGCCCAGTGTCCCCCACCCTACAACAGGGGTAGGGATGGTTAGGATAGCTCTTTGACTTATGCCCCTTAGTTATGAGGGCCAGTAGTTTAGATTTTTACTTTTTCTACAAATACAGACTTCTAGTAAGTCACTCAGATACACTGGCAAAACTGTAAGATTCAGAATTACAATTTATTGCACAAATTTAAACTTGTGTTCCATTGCTGGACCAGACTGTTGGGAGCAAATGAATAGCTTTTTATAACTCCTGAAATAATTTTGTAAAGAGAAGAGTTATAATTTAGGGCATTGCCATCTGCAGTGGGACATTTAAAACAGAATTAGGTCCAGAAATTGTGAGTGACATGTCGTTGTCACTCAGACTGTGATTGGTACAGTGCTTTCTGTTTTATTAACAATTTTAATGGGATGTTATTTTGCCATAAAAATACTCATCTGCTAAATAGCCCTTAACTGATAATTTTTTTTGTTTTTGCATTTGCAAAAACAAATAAAATAGTTTTATTTATGCACATACATTGAAACATTAAAACATTGAGCAGAAGCTTTTAAAATGTGTCCTAATTTTTCTTCCTTGCTCAGCTGTATCATCCTCAACCCTTCATCTTTTCTCATAGACAAGAATTCCCAGGACTTGAAAGGGTCCTAGGCCATTTTTCTGACCCCTGAGAAGGTTCCCTCCCATTCCACGAGCAACAAGATCTACAGATAGAAAGAGTATGCAGTGTGTGCAAGGCAACCTGAGTGTGGCTGACAGCTGTGTCAAGGTTAGTGGAAGAGTTTCATTAAGAGGATGTTGGAGATTATAGAAAAAAACGTAAAGGGGCAAGAAAAGAGGGGAAAAGAGTGCTGGGGTAAACTATAGAAAAGTAGAAAGGGAAATAAAGTAATACCTGAGGATTTTCAGCAAAACAGCAAGTCCTAATAATGAATCAAATTGTCGCCTCTCCTGTGCCAGTGAAGGTCAAAAGATACAACCAAGAGGTAGCACCAAGTGTTCCTAATGACAATCCCTTTAGATTAGAAGGTCTCAAGTTGAAGCCTGTGCTTCTCCAGCTCTGAAAAGGATTTCCTTCTTTAATTAAGCACCAGATGAGGCATTGGTTTGCTCCTAAAAGCCATGCCATTCAGAAAAGATGTAGCTTTAAAAACTCGCAGTGGGTGAGATGAGCTGCACCTGCTCTGAGGGGTATCTGCAAGCTGACAACCCAGGAGGAAAAAGCAGGTTCGCATCTCCTATTTTGGGCTCACTCATCAGCATATGTGTGCTTCCTGGAATGCTGATGGAATTGGGGGCAGTGTTCACGGTGGTTTCTCTTTCTTCTGTTTCCTTACCTTCCCATGTCTCAATTGAATGCTTATAACTTGAGTAAGATTACAGTGTGACTACTTAGAATGGGAATTCTGAGTTTCCTGCAGAAGGAGTCATCCAGCACCTGAAATGCCCTCTTATTCCATAGGCTCACTGAGAGTTAGGGATCCTCCAATGTTGATCAAGATATTTAGAGTAGCAGGTGAAAAACCTTACAATCCTATCAGGTGGAGTAAGCTATTGGCAAATAAATAACTTCCATCTTACTAGTGATATAGTGTCTGTGATAATGACCAAGATGAAATTCTAGGCAGCAAAGTGACCCAAAGAAAGTTGTGTAAGCATTATAATTAGTAAACATTCATTAAGCATCTACTTTGTTACTGACAAACAAGCTTTTGTTTAATGAATGCTTTATTATACTATTACCATTCATTTTAAATATACATATATATAAACCTGATTAAACATTGTCTACAGCTGAAATTCTTGCATTTAGGTAGGCCTTTTTTATCATTTTTTAATTAATGTTCAAATACAGTTGTCTCCATTTTCCCACCACCACTTCCCCCACTCCCACACCTCCCACCCTCAGCCTTACCCCCCTTTGACTTTGTCCATAGGTCCTTTACTCAAATTCTTTGACGACCCTTTCCCTTCTTTCCCCCATTATTTCCCTCCCCCCCCACTCTGTTTACTGCCAGTTTGTTCTTTATTTCCACATCTCTGGTTATATTTTGCTTGCTTGTTTGCTTTGTTGATTAGGTTCCACTTATAGGTGAGATCATATTGTATTTCTCTTTCACTGCCGGCCTTACCTCATTTAGCATAATGCTCTTCAGTTCCATCCACACTGTTGCAAAGGATAGGAGTTCCTTCTTTCTTTCTGCTGCATAGTAGTATTCCATTGTGTAAATGTAGCAGTCTTTAGAGAGCAAATCCCATTGTGTGCTTCCTGGATAGGTGAAGTGTGAGTATGTTGAAAAGGTAACATTTGATCCAGATGGTTACAGTAACAGTGCATGGATTTAACCAACTCAATGCACCTCACTTGTAAACTAGTCATGAATATTAAGTGTGTGACTATCTTCTTATATGAAAGCATAGATATGGCACAATCCTATTTTTTGTGCATTTATTCCAATGTATTTCATGATTTGATGAGCACCTGTATCCTATTGTGCTCCTTGGACATTAATAAAATCAACTATCAGTGTCTATCTACACTTCCAAGATCACCTAGGTTACGTCCACAGCTTCATCTGTCTATGCTCATGAATTCTAGATGATCTTAGCTTCTTCCTCAAGTCCCAGACTTACCAACCCAATTGCTCCTTAGATGATCTAGAAGTTCTACAGTTATACCCAAATCATTGTAGCCAAAATGAGCCTCCCAAATTCTTATCTGGTGCTTCTAAATTTGGTCATTGGTGTCACTATTCAATCAATAATTGTAACACAGATTTAGTAGTTGACCTTGGCTTTTGGACTTTTTCATTTAAAAAAAAAATCAACCTCACATATACATATCTTGCAATCATTTAATGAGTCATATCAGTTCTATTTATAAAACATTTACATTATATCCTTACTTCATGACTTTGTTTATGTAAACCTTCATCATCTTCTGGCCTGAAACATAGTAAGACTCTCCTAATGGATCTCTCTGCTTTCAGTGGTTCATGTCCGCATCTCAAATGGAGTTCCTTTCCTACCACTAACTTTCACTTTCCTTGTAGCACAACGGAGTCTAAACTCCCTAGCATGATTCACAGCCCCTTAATAATCTGACCTGTGCTCACTCGCCCTGCCTGGTCTTCATACATCTACCCTGTCCATTAATTCACACATTCACACTTTTATTGCTTTATGCAAGTTGTTTTCTCTTGTTAGAATGCATTTCTCTTCCGATTGTGGAACAAATCCTGTACATCCTTTAAAAACCAAATCCAGCATCACCTCTTTGAATTCCCTGTAATCTACCTCCTGCTTTTAGGCAGAGCAAGAAGCCTCCTCTACTAAGCAGATGCATTTCACACTTTATGTCACTTATTTCAGTAATTATTATGTTATTTTATATTGTAATGTTGTTTGTATTTGTCTTCATCAACAGACTTCCCAACTTTGTATCTCCTGGCCTGACAAATGTTCTGGAATTCATATATGGAATATAGTAGACATTCATATATATAATGTTAAAAGAATGAATCAATCATTTATACTTTTGGTGACATTCTTAGATAGAAAGACATCTTTATGCTTACAACTGATAAAAAGAGAAAACCTAACAAAACTTCTAGAACCAGAGAATCTGTATTTGTTTTAACAGTCAGTGTTTAAATTGCATTCCTGACAGGTTGGCTCAGTAGCTATTCTTCACAAAAGAGCCTAAGACATGGCGAAGATGTTTATTCATCCCAGCATTGGGACATTTTGCTCTTCTGCAAAGCAAAGGGATCTGGGGGCTTTCTTGCATGCTGGCCATGTCCTGTGAAATCCCACTTGTGTCTAGAGATTCTAATAAGGATGGAGAGTGTGGTTGGGACTTCACAGGAAGTAGGCTTTTATAGGAAGCATATCAGAGAAGAGAAAGAAGGCAGAACTAAGGAAGAAAGCTTTCACTAGCCAAGACCATAACTTTCCACATCTCTGTCTCTCTCTGGGGCCAGACTCTTATTTCTGCTTCTCTGTTGCCCTTCCCTTCCCAGTTCTTTCTAGAGGTTACCTCTCTCTCCTTCTTTACTTCTCTATGACCTGTGCCTCTTTAACTACTCATCAGACTCTACCATGAAATCTACTAAACCTAACAATCCAGCTGTTGAACCCCACCTCTCCATCTCTTTCCCTAAGTCTTTCTGTGTCTAACCCTGGTCCCTGGACAGGTGACTGGTTGGGATGAGGCTGTGAGAGGAGCAGTTTCTCTAAGAAGTAGGCAGTAGAGAAAGGGGGCAGCAATTGGCTTCTCTACGGTAGCCATGGAGAGATGTTGGCTGATGTATACCTATAGCAGCAGCAGCCTTTCCATCTCCTAAACTCTCAAGAAAAGGACACCCTTGAGCATGTGAGATTTCTACTCACATTCTGTTGTAGGCCCAGACCAAATCAAGTTATTGGAATTAGGAATCATGTTATATCACTCCTATGGAATGACAGACTGCTAACACCAGCAGAATGAGGGGACTTGGAGAAAGAGTGATCTGTCATGTCTTTTATGACTACTTTATTCTCTGAACTGTTTATCTAATTTCCTGTTTAGGCAATTCAAAGAAAAGGATATTGTCATGAAGACAGAATGACCATTTAGGGACATCTCTAAGCAAAACTTTTCTATCTTTACAATGTCCATGTTGGTGTGACATAGAGAAATACCAGTGATACTGTACAGAATGGATCTCTCCCTACTGTAGGGGAGTAAATATCCTATTCTCTACTTATCTTAGGTTCTCCAACTGGGACTGTATAAATTGTACTGGCAAAAGACAGATTAACAAGAGAGGAGCATACACATTTAATATTAGATGCTGTGACACGGGAGCATTTATAAGAAAATGAAGACCCAAAGAAGAAGTTAGGCCTCAGCATTTTATACTAGGTTGGATGAAAAGTGGAAAGTCATGGAAAAACATAGTAGGAAAAAGTTATGACCTAAGGGTAGTGAACCAGAGGCAACTTAAAGGCCTATGTATTTGAATTCCTCTTGGTGTCCCTCAGTCTCCAGAGTAAGGATGTTCCTTTCCTATATGGAGAGCATTTCTCATGTGAGCACTTATGACCTGTTTTAGGGGGAACAGGAAGTCAGAGCGCTCTCTTGCACTTGCTGTTTGTCAAATCCTTTCAGCTTAACAATAAGCCAACATGCTGTATTTTGGAGTAGCCCACCACTATCCACCCAATCTTCCGCTCTGGGGTCCCAGGACACATTGTAATATCTGGAAGTAAAATTTCCCTCCTGTTCCTTAGCTCTCCGCAGCTCTCAAACTGAATCTCATTTCTGGCCCTACCTACTTGTCTACTTGCGTTCTGGTTATTAGAGAACATATACCAGCCTCTGAAGCTCTTTGCTGACAGAGTATATCTGCCTTATTTTTGTAGCTCCACAGTGCAAACCATATGGCATGTGCTCAATAGTATTTGAATGAAACAAAGGCAGGAAGCTGAACTATTCAATAATAAATCCTAAAAATCCAAGATTTCTTATTTATAGCACCTATCCTCATTCTCCCATATCATGGCAAAGTTTGCTTCCTATGTAGCAACTGCTAAAATCTGTCATCCTGTTTTTGTCTGCCTTCTCCAGTATATAACATAAGCTCCATGAGGGCCAGGGTTTTGCCTGTCTTTTTTACCAAACACAGTATTGAAAATAATCATTGTAAAAATAAGCAAAGACCAACTAAACGAGAACAAGTAAAGGCTGTTTATTGGGAGCTTGCTGTAGCTGGGGCATCAACCACCACCACTTGTGTTTTGGAAGAGGCTCAAAGTTGGGCAGAAGAGTGAAAAGCTTTATAGGAGGAAAAAGGGGAGGATTTGGGGATGCATTGATTGGAGGCTTTTGGCTTAGGGAAGCTGAAGATGGACTAAATACAAGCGGGAACTTTTATGTGACTAGTTATAGGGCACATTTAACTTCCTCTTATTTCTAAGTTGGAAATGGGGATAAAATTAGAGAAGCTGTTTCTAAGTTGAAAATGGGGACAAAAATTAGAGAATCTGTCCATTACTAATCAGGTTGTGGAAATTTTTGAGCCAAATGTTACACAAGTTTGTGTTTAGCTTCCCGAACTGATTGCTAGAGATAGAAGTCAGAAGTGGTCTGACTTTCTAAAAGTCTGATTTGTGGATAGCACACTGATTTTCTGGGCTGGTTGCTAGGGATCATGGGCCAGAGTTTTATTTTTCTATATGGTCTGGTTGTTTTCCATTTGTATAGTCAGGCTTTCATTGTTGGTGGGAGGGAAGGAAGGAAGAAATGTAGGAAAGAAGGAAGGAAGGAAGGAAGGAAGGAAGGAAGGAAGGAAGGCAGGAAGGCAGGCTATTATCCAACTTCCATTATGGAGATTTCATTTTGAACACTACATGTCAAGGAGCAACTCATCAGAGCTGACATGATGGCTGTTTTCAGGAGTGTCCACCCTTGAATCCTATTCCATAACCTAAAGCTGGAGCACCGTGAAGAAGAAAGAGACTCTTTTCCTGTCAATCAGCCAAATAAGAGCCAAAGGCTTTTGAGGAGGCACTTAAAGAATTTTCACTTTGCAGTTGTGCAGAAGCTGTTGTTCAGGTAATTTAACATTGATTTTAGTTTAAAAGGCAATTAAGACAAAATGGACAGCCACTAGCCACTTAGGTTAAATAAGCTTAGATTTAAATTGCTCGCCATTACCACCTTTGTTTTCTAAGTTTGAGCTCTTTTATGCTAATTTAGCCTGCAATTGGGTGGTAGCCCAATTGGGGCAGGTGGATGGAAGAGGGACCAGAGCCATGGAGATGGTTATTGAAAGAGGAACTAGTTAGGCCCAAAGTTTTCCCATGGTGAGATGGGTTCTCTTTTATACTGCTACTGGAAATGGTTAGTACAATATTCCAGTATTCTGATTCCTTTAATCTAAAGTCCTAAAAGCGGTGCATGCATTTTGATTTATCAGTTCCACTTCCAGATATTTACCTTGACATAACAGAGACAAGCTCATAACATTATGGGCAAGAATGTTCATTTCAATGTTATTTAACATAGAGAAACAAAAATGAAAAGTAATACTTGTTTGTTGCAATGCTATTTAATAAAAAAATAAACAAACATTTCTGTCAGTGGTGTGCTTGATACAAGCCACCTCAAGGAAAAGGTTACGTGTACATGTTAAATTATGAAGAGGTAGAATGGATGTTCAATTGCAATAATTCTGTTTCTTGCTCAAAAAAGTCTGCTAAGCCTCATTAAAGAATGTCATTCATCTGGCTCTACTTTAAAGTTGTAAGGTGAACCATTTTTTAGAGCACACTTCTAAAATATGCCCAGGTAATTCATGCATTTGCCTATTAGGAAATGTGGTCATTTGCCAGCAACCAATGTTGAGCTAATGGGGTCCATTTTGGAATATAAGCACAATAAGTCCGCCATAAATCGTATGCTCTCCCATCTCAATATGCTTCATTAAGCTCACTTTTCCTGATGCAACTGGATTATTAGATGTCAGGACAATGAAAATCATTAGGTCCCACTGTTCTAAACCTACAAAGCACCAGTGTGGTTGCTATGTAATTTTATTTTATTTTTTCAGATAGAACCTGCTTTGTGCTTTTCTATGAGAAAATATTTTCAAACTGGTAAAGAAGCAATATTACTGTATTGTGAGGCATATCTCAGTAGGTCATTACCATAACTTCTAACAGAAAGGGTAATCTATGTCACATTTTACTTCAAGGATAAGATTGATTTTTATAAAAATCTTTAGTGCACTGAGGCTTAGCATTTTTTTTTCCTGTGAAGAAGCAATTAGATACTGGAGTTTTCCAGAAATGTTAGGTGAGTGTAAGCCAAACCTTGATTTTTTTGAAAGTCCTATCATTCAGGATTTGAAGAGAAAAGGCAGTTCCTGGTGAGGAAAATGCTGTCAAGGGATGGCACTTGCCATCCCTCCCACAGCCAAGGAGTTCCACTTCCTTCTTATATTTACATCTGTTTGGAAAATTGGCAAATGCCTGAAATAACAAAGAAGAAAATAATAAGCACCCATATTTCTACCACTGAGAACTGCCTATTTTGAATAATTTCTTCCAAGTATGTATATCTATATACCCACACACACATTTAAAAATTGGTATACACATTCTCTTTACTGTCAAAACAACTCATACGTGTGTATAGTATTTGTACGTATGTATAAATATATATGCATGCATGTTTTAATGGTTTTATATACACAAACTTTATTTGATGTTATTTATATATGTGTGTGTTTAAATGTACAAATGTACATATGTATATATGAGGTCTGTCCAGAAAGTATTCAGCCACATAATATGAAAAACAGACATTTATTGAAGAAGATACAAAATACAAGAAACATTGTACATAGGACAATGACACCTCGGTCTCCTTCAAAGTAGGCACCTTGGGACCTTACATAGTTCTCCCAATTGCCATCAGTTGCCCTGTTGTATTTCCCTGAATCTCATCAATGGTCTGAAATCTCTTCCCTTTCAAAGGTAATATTACTTTTAGAAAAGCCAGAAGTCACAGGGCACCAAATCTGGGCTATAGGGGAGCTGAGTCATGTGGGTGATTTGATGTTTCACAAAAAAATCTGCACCAGACATGATGCATGAGTGGGGTTATTGTCATGGTAAAGCTGCCAATCACCAGTTGTCCATAGCTACAGCCTTCCGAATCATCTGGATAGTTTCTGTGGAAGAATGTTCAAGTTTAACACAAACTTTGATGCAGATTCATTGCTCTACTTGCTCAGTCATGTTGAATATGACGGCCACACAGTACACATGCTCACTCAATGGCATCTACTGCCCTCACTGACTAGTACAGTAAAGTCGTCATTGTTCATGCAGCACATTCCAGTCCACTCCCCTTGCCTGCCAGGTTACATTGATGTCGCGCAAACCTTTCTCATTACATTAACAATGGTTGGACTTTTTCTGGATAGACCTCATGTATTTAAAGGTTGTATGTATATAAAACACACATATTAACTTTTATAAAAGTATAAAACCAATATATAAAGTCTCTTAAAAGAGAGCTAGAAGCTTCTCACTCTCTACCATTAGCCCCAGTCTCCTCCCCTTTCCCTAGAGAGAACACTTAAGAGTTTAGAGCTCATCCTTCTAGACCAGGGATTGAGAAACTTTTGTCAAGGGCCAGATAACAAATATTTTGGGCTTTGTGGGGCATTTGGTCTCTATATTCACTACTCAATTCTGCAGCTGAGCAAAAGCAGTTACAGGCAATGTATAATCAAATGGAACATAGTTACATTCCAATAAAACTGCACTTATGGACAGTGAAATTTGAATATTCTACATTTTAATATATCATAAAATATTCCTCTTCTTTTTATGTTTGTTAATCACTTAAAATATAAAAGACATTTTCAGCTAGTGGGTTGTACAAAACAGATAGCTGCCTAATTTGGCCAACCTCCTTTCTTGATCATTTCCTATGCATCCACACATATATGTCTATCTACAGAAAATCTCTCATATTATTTCATTTGGGCATTTTCTTTTGTACATGGTATCATAGTATATGAATCATTTAAAATTTGTGTTTTTATCTCAGCAAAATTTTTACTGAAAATATATGTATATATAGTTGTACTCTGTAGTCTGTATAGATAGCTTTTTCTCTATATACATCTATGTTTATAGATTATTCACATGTAGCCTTAATCAATTTCTTCGCTGCTACATAGTATTCCACAAAGGATATATCATATTTTTATGCTGATAGGTATTTACTTTGTTGTTTCTTTCCTAGTAAAAGCAGTGGTTTAAAAATTTTTAAAAAAGCCTTGGCTGGTATGGCTCAGTGGATTGAGTACTGGCCTGCAAACCAAAAGATCACCGGTTCGATTCCCAGTCAGGGCACATGCCTGGGTTGCAGGCTGGCTCTTCAGTTAGGGGTGTGTAAAGGGCAACAGATGGATGTTTATCTCTCACATGTTTCTCTCCATCTCTTCCTCTGTCACTTCCCCTCTCTCTAAATATAAAAAAAAAATTAAAGCAGTGGTGCTGTTATATCCCTAAACATAGCTCATGCATATATTTGTTAGGTGAACATTAGAACTGCTTGGTTACAGGGTGTTCACATATTCCACTTTCACATATTTCAGTAAATCAGTGTTCAGAGTGACAAAACCACTTTGTATCCCCATGAGAAGACTCTCTGATTCTTGGTTTGGGGGTTTTCATCCATTGCTGTCTTCCTCACAGAGAAGGAACAAGGAAACAACCTTAGGTCTGTATCATCTCATCTTGTTGCCACAGATGCTAGTGTGGACCTTTATTTCCCTTTGGGTGAGTACAGACATTGTTTTAACTCTTTACTGGGGCACTTACACATGAGAATAGCAATTTATATCAATAACTAGGTTTGGCAACATCTGCCAAGGTTGTCACACTCTGTGATTAAATGGCCATATGTGCCAGGGAACAGGAGGACAAATGGGGTTGTAATTAGGGTTTGCTATCTCTCCACCCACCACCCCCACCATCCTTAACTTAAATAACCTTGCTTTTGTGTACTGATTTTTAACGAAATTATTCCACTGAGAATGCCTGTCTCTGTTGGCATATAAAGTAAAATAACACTTTATATTTGTGTTTCTCTATAATTACATAGGGTTCTGGTTGAGCAAAAAGTCTGGAGGCCCATCTGGTTAGGCAAAAGTCTAGAAACCTTTTGCTATTTTCCACGAAGTCAGCGCAAGCCCTGACCAGATGATGTGTGCCTACATTAGACCTTAACTGTTAAAATGATGAGGAAGCACACTGTGTCATCACTGCAAAAGGAAGTTTCACCTAACGTTACCTTAGCAGCCCTTAAATGCCACTGTCCCCAGGAAAGGCAGATGGACAAAAACACACAGAAATTTTTCTTAACCCTGCAAGGAGCAACTGAAACACTGTATTAATGTATATTTAAAAACACCCTTAATGCATAGGATGGAAAAACAAAATTCATTTTGTTACTGGTGTGACAGAGATAGATTATGGTTATGTAAGGACTTGGCATGTTAAAAAACAACAACAACAACAACAACAACAACAAAAAACAACAAACCCTGAAAATATTACCTCTAGATGTGAAGCTGTAATAAATATGAAAACAACTATCTGAAAGATTTATTAGCATTTTACAATTTGCTCACTGATACATAAAAGTATAATCAGTTGTGTACAAATTCTTTAACAAAAATCAAGTGTCTGAGAAATGACACAGGAAGCCCACACATCTTTCACTGTTAACCAAACACAGTGTATCTACCCACATAGGAAATTTTCTTCCATGTGGAGATACCTCCCCTTCAACTGATAAGTGCTTGGAGAAGCAAGGCCATCTTAGTGCACAGAGTTTTTAGTTCTGACTGTAAGGAAAAAGGAAAACTAATTTTTCTACACCCAGAAGATTCACTTCCCCAGCCAATCAATTGCTTAGTATTTGAGGAAACAGCACTTAGACTGGGAATACTACTCATTCCCACTTTAAAAAAAAATGGGAAATTTACTTTGATGTCATCATTCTTCAGGGTAAACAGATTTTCAAAGGTGATCACTAAAGTTCAACAGGGCACGGTAGATATTTTCCTCCCCAAAGCAGGTTCAAACTTTCCACCATTATTTAGCACAACATATCCAAGAGATTTGAGATCACCATGCTTTACTAGAAAAAGTGCAAGTGCTTCTCAGAGGAAACACTGAGGAAATCCTGTAAGCAGCATTGGGGGAGGGGCGTGATGGAATTTCCATCCTTTACTAGTGTTTATGTGTGAAGTAGTAGCATGTTGGAAGTCATAAATACCGTCCCGTGGACATTTTGAATAATGCAGGAGTAGTATAAGTAATTGGAAGCGCTTATATCCTGCCTTTAGACATTTCACTGCTCGTGAGTTAAAATTGGTTGTCAAGTGTGGGCTCGGAGGACCGTGCAAGGTGCCCTATTCTGTCATGTGGTACATGTTTAATGCTTGAAAGAACAGGGGAAGGGACATGTGCAGAGGAGAGAGAGAGAGAGAGAGAGAGAGAGAGAGAGAGAGAGAGAGAGAGAGAGAGAGAGCGAGCGCTGCCAGCTCCGTGCTTTGCATGTGCTTGCTTGAAGGAGCCTAGAGGTGGGACCCACGCAGCCCGGGCATCCACTGTCTTCCCGGGGCTGCAAGACTTTGCAAAAACATTGGGCGTCCTATTTGGCGAGTGTTTTTGGCGCGGAGGCAGAGGCGTCCGGGGAGGCTGGGCGGGAGACCTGCAGCATTCCTGGCACCTCGGTGGCCTCCCTTTGTGTGCTTCTCTGCGTTGATTGCCTCCTTGCTTGGGCTGCTCGCTCGCTCTCTTTCCCTGCACGTTCTGCACCTGCTGGAGACAGTGTCAGGCTGCCAGGCAGCCAGGACAAGCGCAGCACAGTGCACTAGGCTGAGGACTGGAGTCATTTACATTGCTAGCACGTGGGGGCCCTGCGCTGTTGCCTCGGACTTCTCCAGTGTTCTCCCGGGGAGGAAACAGGAGGCACTTTGCAGCCAACAATGAAATCTTGGCAGCTAATTGCAGTCGTGGGAGATGCCCTTCAGGTAAGGCGAGAGAAGGCTCTAAACGCTGTCAGGGAAGGAGAGACAGAGAGGGAGAAAAGGGAGGGATGGAGAGCAGGCAGCTTCTGCAGAGGCTTCCTGAAGCCCACTGACTCACGGGAGGGGGTGGAAGAGGGATGGGGACGGGGGCGGGCGACAGAGGGGAGGAGTGTGCAAATTGACATTTTTGGCTGCCTGTGGCAGAGGAGCCGCCGCCAGCCGCTGTCCAACGTGCACACAGAGAGGGTGGCGGCTGCTGATTAAAATAGGGACCTGCCGGCGGATGGAATCCGGGAACAGCGAAGCCGCGATGGAAGGCTGTGACTGCGTCCACAGCGCGTGAATGAGCCACAGTACGTAAGGCCACCCCGGGGACCGTGCAGGCTGGGCGCAGGGAGCACCCAGGGGCGCTGAGTGCCTGGAAAGGCGCGTTTGGAGTAACTGGGGTGCCTGGGGATGAATCGATTTTCTTTACCGGCTAGAAGTTCATGGAGAACTTCATTGCCCATGCTCATTGACTCCGTTTAACTTTATTTTCAGAGATGAATAAGCGTTTATAAGAAAAGGCGTGAAAGTCCCAGTAGGCTAGGCAAGGTCTTTGCAAAGCTGCGCCGTTCTTTAAATGAGAGGTTGACGAAACCACTGGCCAGATGGGCAGTGCATTTGGAAAGTTGGCAGGCCCCCGTTCCGATGGGCCGTGCGTGCGCGTGTGTGAATATGCATGTTTGTGTAAACATGTCTACCGTGCTAATTGCGCTGGTGTGCCCTCTCCCCTCTGCTTTTCCTGATTCTCAAGGAAGAGACCTGAAATGAACAATATTGAATGTGGGTTGACTTGAGAAATATGCTCTTGGCCATTTTATTAAATGAAACAACAGTTGCCACCTTTGAGAGATCAAATGGGGGGATGTGCTTTGCCTTCCGAAGTGATGGGATTAACTGGCAAGCATTTTAAAAATATGCAAAGTGTTGAAATCGACATTTATCAGCCTGGAAGAACCACCTAGAAGACTGAGTCTCAGGCTATCTTTCTAGCCATTATTTTCGGATTACAGAGCAATTGGTGGTTTTGTGTAGTTCTGTTGACAAAAGAGAACCCCTCTTCCCCCCACACATTTAATAGGGACTCAGGGGGAATTCCGAATGCAAAAGTTTTGTTGGTAAAATCATCTCAATAAAATGGTCATTAACTTACCTGCTAAAAAGAGTCACTTTCTGCACATCTTTCGATAGCTCATAATTTACTCGTTTATTATATGGTTTAATTTTGGTCCCACAGAAATGAATGCAGTTTGTAACAGAAGCAGTCAAAATGATTGTGTAATCCTCTTTATCTGGGTAGCTGGGTTTAAGATCAATATGTATCTTTGGAAATCCAAAGGGCAGGATATAAATGTGTGTATGCAATGAAGTAACTTACCTTTATGGTTTGCTGTGATTAAGTTTGAAGAGGGTTGTTCCTCAAGTAAGTAAACTAAACTCAATCAGTGACAGTTGTTTATCACTGGCGTTTATAGGGAATGCCGGCAGTGTTCATGATTTTCATATAAGAAGCAGGATTTTTCAACTCTTATCTGCCCACTCACACTCCCCACACATGCCAATGATTCCTCTGTATTAGAATACTCGCAGATTATGAAGAGAAAATTGCTTCTCTGAAGAGTGGAGGAAGTATTACCTGTGGGGGAAGGTTTCCTCTAGTCCTCCTTTTCTCTTTTCCCTCCCTTCCTTCTCTCTTTCTTTCCTTCCTTCCTTCTTTCCTTCTCTCCCACCCTCTTCCTCTCCCACCCACCTATATCTCCTTCCTTCTGTCTTTATTCTTGTACCTGGAGCAGAAAGCTTTTCCAATATCTTTTACTACATTTTTATTTTAACAAATGTTTTGCAGCCTGATAATTGAAATGTGATTTTTTTCCTTTTGATATTCTCTGCTCATGTACAAGAGATAATTAATATCAGGCAATACACTGTACACTAATCTTATTTTTAAAAGTGAATATTTAAACTTTTCATTTCATTTTAACCAAGCAAATAGAATCTTGGAGAATGCATTTACTACATGAAAAGAGCTGAATCTTTTCTCTGTTATCACCAACTGATTGGCTTTTACAACAGTGCACTTGGCCTGTTATAACTTTATTGGGCTAAGCATATTTTTACATTGTCTGCTATAACCTTGTACTGCAAAGTTTTATTTTCTCTGTTACCTTCCTTACTTTTAGACTCAGAATTCATTTTAATCCGCATTTACTTGGACTTGGTAGATATAACTATACATCTTGACTCATGGGCTAGTTTATTTAAGTATCACAAAAGGAGTTTATTCCTTTTTTTTCAATTTTTTTCTCTCCCCATGAGTATGCCACAAAAGTTGGAGTAAATTTCAGATAAAAGGCTTTTAGCAACAATTACCTTACTCTAAATTATAGTTGTCAGATTTTGAGAATATGGTCATATTTTGAGAATATTATATGAGAATCAGAAAACATATTCCTTACTGTTTTCTGTTTGATTACAGAGAATCCGGTTAGATGGGTCAATCTTTAGCTAAATAACCATTACAATGTCCAGTGAAATATAATTTTTGTCCTGTTTTGTGTCTAAATTTGTAATTTTATATTACGTTTTGAGCAAAGTGGCATTACCTGACAAATGGATTGTGGTTTAAAAGAAGAATATTTATTAAATAATAATACAACTTTATGATTATTAATTAAACTCTTACGTTTAATTTTTAGCTATTTTTAAAATTTATGTGTATTAGTTTCAAAGGTATCACGGAGGGGGTTGGAGTAAGTTATTTGAAAGTAATTCTAAAGGCATTAAAACAAAACTTGGTCGATGAGATTTTAGTCCCCATCTTGTGTTGATTTTCCAACAAACATAAAAATAAACAGGGAGAAAAAGCATGGACCCTTAATGCTTTTGCACTTTAGACTTTATTTTGGTGTAGATCAGGAAACTTCAAGATGTGGTGATACATGAGATCTTTGTATATATTCCTGGGTGCACGTTTTGTCTTTCTGTTTCTTTTCCTTCATTTTCATGCAGAGTGAGGTGTTTGCATGTATTATGAGCAATAGTAAACAGGAGCAAATAAGGGCATGGGGAATTTTTAATTATGCATTTTAATTTATTTGGATTAAATCATATATAACAGAATAGCAGTCTGGCAATTAGGTATTCATGCTGCCCCCTCTGTTTGCATGGTACTAACAGAAATAAATAAATCTTTAAAAGTCAGCTTTTAGCTCATACTACTTGACTTGGAAACCTTTATAATTAATTATTCAACAACAAGAATGTGTCAAACAGTTTTCAGTAGTGTTTCTTATTGATAGATATGAAGTTTATATGAAAAGTTGAGTGTGTGTGTGAGAGAGTGTTGTGTGTGCCCAAAAAGCTGAAACAGCTTATGTCAGCTATAGAGACTCGTTTTTGATTCAGCAAAACTAGGTTATGAATTCAAGCAATTAAAAATGACAAAAAGCCCAATTTCACTGCCTAGATTAATACACTTCCAATTTTTCCTGCTCCATAAAATTTCAAAGTGTTCTTTCTGGTTAGGTGTGTGCATAACCTATAGGGTATCAGAAGGCCCCCATTTCACAGTTGCTTATGAAGTCTGAAGACTTTGATGTAGGGAAGGTAAATAGGATCAATTGGATGTTCTTAACACAATTTTGTATTTGCAAGTTCTCGTGAAATTATTTCAGTTGGGTTTAAATGAAGAGCAAGAAGAGCAGTTGTTAGTTCTCTCACATTAATTGGTGGTGAATAATTAATTGTTCAGCTAGTCTCAGTGTCACGGGGGCCAGTGATATAATTGTAGCAGAGACAGTGCATCCATGCTCCAGGATGGCATGATATTTTTTTCTTACATAATGGTGGGCATATTTGTTACTTTTTTTCTATGTCTATAGGCATGGAGTCTGGAATTCTGGATTCCTGTTTATCTAATTAGCCAAAGCTCATTGTTCTTTAAACTGTGCCTTATTACTTTCACAGAAATTAGTAGTCACAACCAGCTGCATTGAATTCCCTGAAGTTGTTGGTTAGTTGGTTAAATTTTCTAGACTGGTTTGATGGACCTTGATCACAAAGAGCATGCATGCACAGATGCAGACTGTCAGGGAGCCTGTTCACTTTCAATCCAATGCTGAAACACAGCCACAACCACGAGAGTCAAGGTGGCCTATGTACCTGATGTTTGCTGGAGAAAGAGGACCCCTTAAGGAACATATATTAGGAAGGCTGCTGCCAGCATTTCCTTTTCTTTTCATGATAATTCTGTGTCTGCATTTGCTACACGACCATTGGTATATTTCTTTGTTGTTTAATTGAAATTTCTACTCATGAGGAAATCAGTTGCTTGTTTACTAATGAGATGAAAGTACCAGTTGTAGCTAATATAGTTATTTGCATGTATAAATAGAGTCCTTCCATATTTATTGTAATGGTGAGAATGATGAAGGTTTGTTGCGATCACCTCAACAGTAATAGGAATTACAATATGCTGCCTGGGCACTTGCTGCCTCTGTATTGGGCATTGGACCGGACCTTTGCCATATTTTTTCTGGTTCTTACCATGACTCTGGTAGGTAGGTACAATTTAGAGACAAAGAAGTAATCTTCAAGGTTTTTTTTTTTTTATTAGAATAAGCAATTAGGCTCCAGAGTTTTCTGACTCTGGTAAGCAAAGATAGGACTGAAATGTATTCATCTGAATTCAAAAAGATACACAAAATTGGGGTTCAACAGATGCCCTAAGCCAGTGGTTCTTAACTGGGAGCACTTCTATCACTTCCTTCTTCTCCAGGGACAAGATTTAACAACATATTTGGTTGTCACCTTTGGGCAGGATATGTTCCTAGCATCTGCTGGGGAGAGACCACAAATACCATTAAATATTCTGGGATGTAAAGACAGCCTTCTACCCCCAAACAACAAAGTATTACCCATCCCATCATGCTAGTAGTGCTGAGGTGGAGAAATTCTGCTCTATGTGATATCAGTGGTTCTGACTAATATATACATGGTCTGATTTTTCAAAATAGTGGACAAGGTAAATGAATTTCAGTTATTAGTTTTTAAAATCTCCACTCTGATATTGTGAATAGGATCATGATGCAAAATCAGAAAGTCCATATTCTCTTACAATGCCTTTAAAATTGTACAGCTGCCTACTTTGGCATCTTTCCTTATAAATATGACATTGGTCATTGTTGTTGAAGTGCCTACTTTTCTTTGATTTACTCAGTGTTACCTCTGACAAGTTGTGGAAAACAAAATTTCTTTCTCAGGCAGTGATGTCAATAAAAGAGGAATAAAAAACATCACTAAATGAGTCATGGGACTGTCATTCTAAGAACATTTCTTCTTCCTCTTCAGTATACAAACACCATTATTTTCTCCTTATCTTTAAGTGTTTGGCATATAGGTTTGCTTATTTACTTAATAAACACTTAAACAGTGTTTCATATGGTTGTAAATGCTTTAAAATATTAATTCATTTAATCCTTAAAGCAAGTCTAGGGGTTGGCGTTATTATTATTAACTTTCTACAGAGGAGAAAACCATGGACCAGAAAAGCTGACTTATTTGCCTAAGGCCACACAGCTTCTGAGCGGCAGAGCTGGGATTTAAGCTCCACAGTCTGTGCTCCTAATCACTTTGCCATGCTCTTTAATAAGTTGAGTTTCTAAATGCACAGAAGCATAACTGTTTATGCAATTTCTTCACTTGAGTTTTGAAGTAAAAGACATTTTTAGTTTTATTTTGGGCTGGTTGATCAAGACCACTGCCTTAATCCTTTTTGAATTAGAGTGAATGATAATGCCCACAGTTTTGTTTCTCACTATTTAACTACTTCTAAAGTGCACTGGACCAGGGTCAGAAAGACTTGTGAATCGTCTTTATGCAATCACTTCCAACAACGAAAACGAGCAAAGGAAAACAATAGTATTCAGAAGGGTGTAATTACAAGATGGATGAGCTCTGTGTTATTCCCTACTAACTGTGGTATTGGAAAACTAGAGAGAAATTATTCAGCTGGACCCCCTAAGGGGTCATCAAGAAACTTAGCTCTTTGGTTTTCTGGCACTTTTAGAATTTTCTAGGAACTCAGTGTGGTCCATACCAAGTAGGGTATGGTGCATGTGGACATATTGATGGCCAGCTTGATCTTGCTAAAGCCAATCTGCTCATCTTCCCTCATTTAGACCATGGAAGTGACCATGCCTAGCTCATTCTCTGTTGGGTTTCCAGCATGTAGTAAAATCTATGAAGAGAAAAACAACTTGCACAGATTTTTAAATAGAAGTGCCAGTTTGACACTTTGTTCTGCATTAGAAGAAGAAAAGAGCTTACGAGTCTGCCGTGAAATATGTATACATGATTGCTTAAGAAAAAACCAAGATGGGAGTGGAGTATCTCAATAAATTTCAATTGAGTAAATGAATAAGTGGATTGAAGAATCTGTATTAAAAATTTTGTATTAAGGTTATGATGGATTTGTACTTTAAAAGGAAATATCTTGTATCGAGGAAGAGGGGGTTGTGGCCAGGAAAAGCACCAATGGGGTAGATGTCAGTTCCATGCCAACTACCTCCTCAGCCTTCTGACTCAGGTATACATTACTTATGTGTTAGTACATAGCTCCCTGTGCATTGCCCTTCCAAACTTGAAGATTCAGAAGCACAGAATAGATGGGCAAGGCACAGATTTTGTGTGTGTGTGTGAAAGGGGAAGGGTCATGCCCATTGGACAACTTTGGTCTGGCCGCCCAGCAATGCTGAAGGCATAAAAAGGGGCTCTTGACCTACCCTCCCCCAACCCCAGAACAGTGCAGGAACTGAGCTGGAAGTAGACATCATTATAGCTTTTCCTGTATATTTCAGGTCCAATGAACTCACATTTGCACAAAGAAAGCAAGGAGTGAATCCCATTTTAGAACTGTCAAAAGACTGATGCTGGATCCATTATCGTAAAATTTCTTTTCTTAATACAGTTCATCAGATTGGTTTTTGTGGAATACCTATTCTGTCTAAGTGTTGGTTCAGGAAATGGTTTAAAATTAAACCAAAATTTGTTGTTCAATGGTGAACAAATAGGAATGAACTCACATAGCTAAGACCATCTGATAAGTTTTATATGTGTTGTCTATTAGTCGACAGTGCAGAAATACATGTATCTTGCTTAACTGGCTAAAAGAAAAAAATAAGAAATTGGATTTAAAATAGCCATTTAAATTCCATATTCAGTGGAATTGGTTTCTAACATTTTCACATTTAATGTGAATCTGCCTTTTAAAATAAAGACAACCAGTGATAAACTTCATGTGCCATCAAAAAGAGTGCATCCTACAAGGGAAAAATGGGCTTCTGCTGAGTCCTTATTATAAAATTTGCCCAGGGAGCTAAAAATGTCATTTATATCAATGTTGTCAGTGGTTTAGGCTTCAACTTCTGCTGCTGATAGAAAAAAACAAACAAACAGGTTTTGTTGTAATGCACTAGCTAATTGTTCAATATATGGAATTATGCTTCATTATCATTACTACTGATACCATTGAGTGTTTGCAGTGTGCTAATATCTGGATACAAATGATTAAATTGAATGCTCCCAGAGGCTCTATAATGTAGATGTTCCTATTGTTCCTATTATGCCCATTTTTCATGGACAGTTGAGGGTTTACATGGACAGATTGAGAGTTGAGTTGATTTTTCTAGGGTTGCTAACAACTAGTGAGTGAAAGATTGGTAATCAAATTTGAAACTTTATGACTTTATTTCTCTCTCTTTTTAACTCCAAATCCCTAGAATCTTTGTTCTAACATTGGAAAAATGAATCTGACATAGATCAAATTTGTTTAGTCCTAGGAAGTCCCTGTGGTCCTCCTATTAGCATTCACCTTCTTATAATCTTGGCAGAATATATGGATGGATAAATGAATGGATGGATGGATAGGTGGACAGATAGACTGACTAATGATACAGAAGAAAGCATGCATATAGTTTGCAGAAAAATGCAAATACCAGCAAATATGTGAAAATATGGTCATATATGGGTATATGCATGTGTGTATATTTGTATGTATGTGAATGTTCAGTCTGTATATATAAATGTTTTGTATGTCACATTGGAAAACAATATATTTGAGGAAATAGGCATTTTGTACACTGTTAGAGAAAGTGTGGAATGATACATTCTATTGTGGAAGACAGTTTGGATATTTTAATTTAAAAAATGCATATCCTTTGCACCTCTAGAATTTATGTAATTGCTCAAGGTTGCACAAATACAAATTGACTGCAGCACAGTGTACATTGGGAAGAAAAAGTAGACCAAACTAAATGCCTGATAATAGGGAATTGGATGCCAAGAAGCATTCAAGGAATGAGGTGGGTCTGCGTCAACTGAGACGATGCCTGAAGTGTTGTACATGATCAAGAGTTGAAATTTCAGAAAGGCACTTGGAAAATTTGTTAGCGAACAAACATATCAATGCGAATATCTTATATACATGGTAAAGCTGCAAAAGACAACAAAGGGAGCATTACCTTTATAGTTACTGAGGAGTGTGACTGGGAAGGGAGCAGGGGCAGATGGAAGTTTTGCTTTTAAGATTATGTGAGATGAAAAAAAGACAGAAAACTGTACAAGATCAACAATGAAAATAAAAATTAAAAAAAAAGATTATGTGAGATGAATGAGCTCTAGATGTTGGCTGTAGTTAACAGCGTCGTCTTATGCACTTAAAAATTGTTAAAAGGGTAGGTCTCATGTTAAGTTCTCTTAACATACACACATACACACAAAAGGGACACAAGAAAACTTTTGGAGGTGACGGATGTGTTTATTACCTTGACTATGGTGGTAATATCATGGGTGGATGCCTATGTCCAAATTCATCAAATTATACACATTAAACATGTACAGTTATGTTGTATGCCAATTATTCTTTAGTGAAGCTGTTAAAAAAGGATTATACCTCTAATCATTTTTATTTTCAACACACAGGTTCTACTTAGATAATAAAAAATATTTTGTTTTTAAAAAAGCACTTCTATTTTTCCTACAACCTGTGATCAGCCCATCACCCCAAGCTGACATAAATCAGCTTAGATATCAGCATAGATCTTGTGTGTTAGATGCAGGCAAACCAAATGGCTTTGAAAATGTGGTTAAGAGGGACTTAAAGGAATTTAAAAAAATCCTAAAAGTTGTTTGATTTGAACTTATGTGCTACAATTTGGGGATAGGTATGTGCTCTGAAATGGCATGGCTGACTGTTGGCAATTTCTGAAAATGATGAAGCCAAGTGTTAACTGTAATGGTTTGGCCACAGAGGAAACCGAAACTCTCTGGATGCTGCAGACACTTGTCATTCATTTGAGGCACCACAAATCATGATCCTTATCCTCCCAGCTGCGTGTGTCTGTCAGGGACTGTGGGCTGCTAAAAGTTGTATACCATTATTTTTTTTATTCATCTCTGGGTCATTTCATCTTCCTGTGCAAGCCACGTGAATGGCTGTATAGGAAAATTGTATTTTGGGCTGCATTTTCCACTGTGGAGGATGTTTACTATATATTTATGAAAACACTGCAATAACAAAACCCTTTATATAGCCTTTCAATTTGCTGTAAGAGCAGATAAAATATTTTTATCTTGAACTGAACTTCATACCTTGGGAGATTCAGTGGGTCCGGCTCAGAATAATAAAACACTTCAGAGAGAGGCTGGCGCTGTTCAGATTGCTTCAGAAACCTGTGCGCTTCACTCGGCAGATCTCAGTTCCTTGAAATGTAGCAACTGAATGCACAAAACCTAGAACTAATCAGTGTAGCTTAGGTATCATTACGTAGAAAAAAATAATGTTTATACTTATTAAATAGTTTCACAGTGTGTCTAGAGATTCAGGGTGGCTCTTAATAAGCAGGGAGCACACTGGTCTGTCACTTACATGGATTGAAAAACATTGTTTCCTCACCTTTATTTAGGCTTTGGCAATGTTTATACTAGAAACTTCCATTAAGGTGATTGTAGATGTAAAGTGGCATATAGTCATAATAAGGAATACAGAGAGAACTCTGGCCAAAGTAGCCCATTTAGTTAGAGCATCATCCCAATACACCAAAGTTGCAGTTTCAATCCCTGGTCAGGGCACATTTAAGAATAAACCAATGAACACATAAATAAGTGGAACAACAAAATGATCTTTCTCTCTCTCTCTCTGTCTCTCAAAATCAATCAATAAAAAAAGAACACAGAGATATTCCTGTACACTTTACTCAATTTCCCCCAGTAGTAATATTTTACAAAACCATAGTATCACATCGCATCTAGGATATTAACATTGCTACAAGTCATTTCCCCATACTGACTAGCACTCACTTGCACATGTATATTTAGTCCTAGACAGCTTTATCATGCACGTAGGTTTATGCATTTAACACCACAGGTAAGGTACTGAGCACTTTCATCACAAGGATCCCTCCACTCACCATCACCCACCACATTCCTAAACTCTGTCAAACACTAATCTGTCTTTCATTTCTAAAATTTTGTTGTTCAAAATATTGTATAAGTGGAATATTGTAGTATTAAATTTTTTGTACATGGCTTATTATAGTTACCTGGAGTTATTACTTATATCAATATGGTTTTCCTTTAAAAAAAAAAATCCTTACCTGGCAGGGAACAGACTGACAGCTGCCAGAGGAAAGGGTGGAGGCGGGGATGGTGGAAGGAAAGGGAAGGGACTAGTCAAAGAACATGTATGAATGACCCATGGACGTGGACAGTGGTGTGGAGATGGACTGTGGGAGTGAGGAGTGGGCTGGACAAAGGAGGGCAAAGGGGGAAAAATTGGGATAACTGTTAATAGAATAAACGATAATTAAAAAAAAATCCTCACCTGAGGACATTTTTTTCATTTCTTTTAGAAAGAGAGGAGGGGGAGGGAGTAAGAGGGAGAGGGAGAGAGAATGAGCGAGAGAGAGAGAAAGAGAATGAGAGAAAGAAATATTAACATGAAAGAGAAAGACTGATTGGTTGCCTCCCTCACTTGCCCTGACCAGGAATTGAACACTCAATCTTTTTGTTTATGAAACAACACTCCAGCCAACTGAGCAACACTGGTCAGGGCCTTTTTTTTTTCCCTAGGTCCTAAAACAGTTGATACTTTTATATAGTAATTTATCTTACAGTTTTTTTTTTCAGTATTTTTTAATTGTTGATAGTATTTCTTGGTAAGTGGTATGTACCACAGTTTGTTTAACCATTCACCTGTTGAAGGACATCTGGGCTGTTTTGGGCTATCACAAACAAAGCTGCTGTGAACATTTGTGTAAAGTTTTTCTTTCTTTCTTTCTTTTTTTTAAGCAGGCATTTTCCTCTTCTGGGATAAATGCCCAGGAGTGGGCTTTGGCAATTTCGACTAATGCACATTATGTAAAACATTAATATGTTGTGCCCATTGGAAGTCAATTCTGGTGAGACAAACCAATAAAAGGAAAAACAGAAAATCTTACCCACATCTTAATGTTTATTTCTACATAAACATAGTACTAAATGTAGAGACTAGCCAGCATTTAAGTCGCATCCAGCATATGCCAGGCTATATTCCAAGTCTGTTGTGTTTGCTAACTCATTTGTCCTCCCAACTGCCTTACAATGTACACACTACTATCATCCCCACGTGTAGATGAAGAATCAGACCCCCCAAAAATGTGTAGGGAACTTGGCAAAATGATACAGTCAGTGGCAGTTAGGCAGTCTGGCCTGAATCCCTCGTTTTCACCACTATTCAAGCATCTGAACCCCCATTCACCCAGATCTGTTGGTCATACCTTCCCAGTTGGCTGAGATGGCAACCACCCTGGATCCAAAAAGTAATAATAAATGGAATTGGACATATAGAGCACTCAGCCAGCTGCCTTCGCTGTCCTTCAACTCACTGCTCTGTGTTTAAGCTCACTTTATTTGACCATCTCAGACAGATGGAGGCTTCTTCTGGCTTTTAGATCTCCAAGAAGTAGATTTCACAACCCTCCCTTGGTTCCACACTGCAATATATCACAGCTCTCAACAGCAGTCTGTTCTGCCTTTTCGTCATGGCCCAAATCTGTCTTGTGGCAAGCCGAGCCCCTCATCATTTGTCTCCCTTCCATGAAGATGTGGAATTGATGGTGACCATGTCTATTCAACAAAGCAATTTCAAGGTACCTGTTTCTAACAGAATCTCGCATGGATGCTTTACATTACTCATGGAGCGATTCATTCCTCCAAAGGCATTTCATATTTCCACAGTCTTATAAAGTATTTAATATTTTCATATGCTCCAGTGTAAAGCCATCTGTTGCAGTGACAGGACAAAATGTTGACGACAAGAACAAGCGTATGTTTATGGAAAGATTCCATGAAATGTTAACAAGAAAGATATGTGCTACTCTGCGGTGTCTTGTAGAGATTGACCAGGGGAATTTAGAAGGCATGGCCCCCAGGACTGGTATTTCTAAATTGGCATTTATAAATTACATGCGCTCTTTTCTTTCTGTCTTGTAGATTTAGACCAGATTGTTGATCCTCGTTGAAAGAAAATAGTGGCATTGTCTAATCTTTGGAACTTCATTTCATCAGTTAGTCTTCATGCACTTCATGTGACTTTCTGCCTCAATGGAGGAAGTGAATTGGGAGCCTGCTGTGTGCTAGGCATGCATATTGCTTAAGGAGCTAGACTGTGTTTCTTAACAGCTAGAGCTGCTTCTCAGTGCCACACTTTTCATAGCCAGGCTGTAGTCTTGCTAACAGGGAAACAATCAGATGACAATCAATTTTGCAGCCCACTTGAACATATCAGTGGAGGCCCTGTTATCAAAAAGTGTCACTACACCACGTTGCCCCTTACTGAACTGAGCTCACAAAATCACAGCAAGTGCCTCTAAGCTAATGCTCTGATGCCTTGGGGAAAAACATTACAGTTAAAATGCACTGAGTGGAGTTATCTGACAAGCACTAAGGGAGGCGCTGGACATTGACTTATTTAACCCTCCCAGGCATCTTATGTGGCAGGGGTGCTCCTGGTCTTCAATGCACAGATGAGGGAGCAGTTCTAGACTGCAGTTTACTCAGGATCCTATAGCTCACACCTAGCAGACCCTGGATCTGAACACAGGCAGACTAAACAGCATGCTTGACTACTATGTTTTATAATTAATGCTAGAGAAAAAGAAGCATGTTCAGTGCCTTCCAGACCTGGTCTTCTCATGGTGACATTAGTTGGAGCAGGTGGGTCAACATTGGGCAGACTATTGGAATGTGGTATGGAGCATGGAGTCTTCCAAAGTTGCATCAGAAGCTCTTTGGTTCTCCGTGACATTTTCAGCTCTGTAAGTAAAGTTGTCAGCGATTTCTTGAGCCCCAGATGGAAGTTTGCCAAAAGAAGTTGGTGTGAAGACAGAAGAGCAACACTCTGGAGTGCTCTAACCAAACTAAATCATGTGGGGTGATTTACCAAAGCCCTCCTTTATACCAATTTCTGATCTGTTTTCTGTCAACAAGTATGATAATATGCCTTAAACCAATCACTTGCTTTCAATCTTATTAATAAATGGATTAATGTCATATAGAAGAAGCTGGGTCGCAACTATAGCTATGTTAAAAGATGACAATTTCCTGCTAGCTACTCTAAAGATAACAATAATGAAATAGTAGAAATCAGGGAGATTTTTAAGCAGACATGTATATTTTCAGGAAGAACAAGACATCAACAGATCAAATTAGTAGAGGAAAAACAATCAGCATATATGAGAGAAAAGAAAGACCAGTTAGTTTCTAAATACTATTTATGTCATTCAAGCTCCTCAGATGGATGTGAGGATTTGTTCTATAATCAGGCCATTTTAGACCCATAGGTTTTGTCTGCAGGTGTTCATCTCAACAATTAGATTGTAATGATAGGTTATAAACTTCACAAAGTCAGAGAACAGGTGAACAATATGTAATTAATTCCTAGCACAATGCCTGGCTCATATTAGGACCTCAATGAATGTTTTCAAAGAATATGTGCTCATAATGCATTATACCAGAGCATTTATTATGTATTAAGTCCTGGTAAACTTAAGCAAAATTACATTTTTAATAAATAGGTAATATTTTCAGAGTCCTATTGAGGAAAAACTGCATTTTCCTTATCTACCAGTTCCCTCTCCCCTAAAACCAAGATATGGGGGTAATTCCTTTCTGAATTATGTCCAGAACAACATGCATGGTAAAAGCAACAGCACAGCTTATATCTGATCTCCCAATTAAAATACTGACCCTTTAGCCCTGGCTGGTGTAGCTCAGTGGATTGAGCATGGGCTGTGAACCAAAGGGTCACTAGTTTGATTCCCAGTCAGGGAACATACCTGGGTTGTGGGCCAGGTCCCCAGTGAGGGGTGGGGGTGTGAAAGGCAACCATACATTGATGTTTCTCTCCCTCTCTTTCTCCCTCCCTTCCCCTCTCTCTAAAAATAAATAAATAAAATCTTTAAAATATATAAGTAAATAAATAAAATACTGACCCTTTGTATATGTCAAGTGGCAATGTTCTAGCATCTTTTCCCCCAGCACACCTGATTAGCAAAAAGCAACTTTCAGTTAATGCAACAGTGAAAATAAATTATTACCATTCTCTGATTGTGTGACAGGTTATTAATTAACTTATGTCACCAGTTGGCCTCCCACAACTGTGTTTATTCAGCTTCATGGAGCACTTTTCAGGGAAAAAGGAAAGATCAGCAAGGCATTCTTTGTTTACCATAGATGCAGGGTGCTGGTGGAATGCATCTTTTCCTATTGATGAGGAAATAAGTTGGTTGTTAGCACATGATTTTTCCATTCTTTAAAATGATATGGTGATGCAGAGAACTGGAAAGCTATCCTGCAATTAGAAAAGCATAAGGAAATTGCCCTTTCTGTGCTAATCGAGCCATTGTGCTTGTTTTCTTTGGGGTACTTTTCATTGTAAGACAAGGCAAAGAGCTATGTATAAGGAAAGGTATGAACAATTTTAATTAAAAGAAAAAATGTGCTTTTTCCCCTCCATTGTAGGTTAAGTGCCTATCACACAGCCTAGGGACAATGATATTAGATTTGTAATAAGTACAAGTAAAGCTTTTCATTTTGATTGGATTGGTTGTATTTTTCATCAGCATCTCCCGTGTGAACCATGATTCCAAGACAGAGTCTTGTAATCTTCTGCAGTGGGAATGATTCAGCTTAAAAATCAATAGGGCATGAGGTATTTCAAGTTCTCATTATTGTAATGTGTCAACATCACTTCAGTGACCCCAGAGTCCTATGTTGGCTGGTTTTTCCCCTGATTTATTGTGCAATCTCACAGGGCAAACTATAATTTCACTTGGAATCAGAAAGTCTCCATTTATGGTTTGTGTCCCAGTCTCCAGTCATTAGGGCATTCACAAGGAATCGATCCCTTCTCTTGTTGCTAACAACTGAATGAAGTTGTCACCTGCTTGGATTACAAAGGAGGCAGGTAAAATGATGCCATAAGGATGAGCACCTTGGACAAGCTCTGTTATAAGGAGGGCTTTCTCTGATGTCCATCTGCTGCCACTTGGAGGGGTCTTAGCATTTCTTAGGATATCCGTTATAGAAAGCCCCCACTGCCAAATTAGAACAATGTTTCATTCTTTATTTTGGGAGATGTTTATGGATGATGTAATTCCCATTGCTTTAAACAAGGTGAGAGGGCCTTTCTTGAAAGTCTGTGCCCTGTCACATTTTCTAGAACCTATTTGGTCATGTTCACTCTTGTTAAATACCTAATCATCATTCTGAGACATAAAGACAGGGTCTTTCATCCTTTTCCTAATTGGCAAAATACCTAGTCACTTAATGAAACTTCCGGTAAGAAGATAACCATCTGCTTTCTGCATGCCATTGATCAGTGAATACACATTCTACTCTGCTGCTCATAAGCACATACTCACACCACATTTGCAAACACAGACTCAGAGATCTTTTCATGAGAGGTTCTTCAATGAATGTTAATGTGATAATGTCAAGTCACCAATAGCAAGTCCAAATTGCATATCTAATACCCAGTACTTCACAATGGGTGAGAATGTCTGCACAGTTCAGCCTCATCAGAAATATAATTCAGTACCTTCCACATGAGTTCCATGTGCTTATGAATGTAATAGATTTTTTCCCTCAAGGAGTCTGACTGTGGAACAGAAGCAAGGTGAGAGGCAGTGCCAGAACAGTGGCTCTCAGTGCAGAGACTGAAGAGCATAGGGAGGTGGCACTGAAAACAGAAATATAGGGTCTTGGAAGATTTCAAGACTGATATCAACATTTGATCACATCTTGACCACATGTGAAGGTGTTATTATTCTCCTCCCCTCCAGTGTTCATGAAATCAAATTTGTCTGGTAAAATCATACCCTTTTATTTCAGCCCTTGGGAAGGGGCCTCCTATATGGTGTCCAATTTGGGTTCATGGAGCTGCTCCAACCATATCTCTGTATTTTCTTCCTACCCTTCCTGGTAAGGCCTCTTCTATCAGAGCTACTCCAGCATGGTGCATCCTAGCTATTGCCTTTGGTCTTACTCTCTGGTCTTTAGTCTGATCCAAAGACCTCCAGCTTGACAAAGTTTACAATCCATTCTGATGTGTCTTCTTGTATCTTGCCAGTTAAAATTTCTTATAGACAAGATCCTCATTTGTCAAAGTCTCTGGCCTTTCATAGGCATTTATTGTGTGCTGTACTGGGTGCCAAGAATTTATTTTTCATATTTTTTTGTTTGTAAAAATGAGTGATTCTTCTTTGAGACTTCTGATTGTTGCTAGGAATACTTCTTGATTTTCACCCCCCTTTTAGGATTTTCCTTCTCTTCTGGATTTACTCATTGATTGATTCATTAAATACTTGACAGTGATCTTTGTAGGTGTGAAGAGACAGTGGTGAACAAGATAGATAAGGCTCTTGCTCTCACAAGAATCACATTCTAGCTGAGGGGAGCTGGGTCCCTGACTTTGACAGCCTCATCGGGGGCTCATAGAGATGAAACTCTGGATTCCTAGTTTCCTGGAAATGGATTGGACTATTCCTTCCTTAATAGAATATTACCTAATTGGAGCTTAAAATTAACTCAATTGCCCTTAAGGCATTGGCCTGAGGCAGTGGTAGAATATAGAAAGAGAATGTGGTTCCATTAGATATTTCTAGCCTATGGGGAGCTGTGCAGATCTGTCTATAGGGACACGTATCAGTTGTGGCCCCGGAGAAACTTCACATCAAAATCCCTGTCCCACCTGCCATGCCTCCTTCAAGGCTTAGAATCTCAGCCCTGTGCAGGTCGAGAAGAAGATGCTCCTGAAGCAGTGATAGATCTAATTAGAATCTCAGGTCTTGGCTCCTCCCCTGAAGACTTTCAACAAGATATTTAATTTCAGTAAGTATCAATCTTCTCATCTGTACAATGGTATGGCAATAAAAACCATCTTAAAAGACCACTCTAAGAACTACATGAGATAGTGCATCTAAGAACTTAGCATATAGGAGATGCTTAATAACAGGAGGTGCTTGCTTAATACACATTAACTATTATGAGAGAGGGCAAGAAGGGGACAGAGATGATGCAGTAATGGTGGATAAATTGAGCTGGCAAGCCTAGGTATATAGCCATTTCTATTTTTAAGTATCTCGCCTCTTTAGATTTTTTGGCCATTATTGCTGCCTCCCACATAGAGTCACCTCCTCTAGGGTCACAGGTGCTCTTGATGGACAACCTATATCAGCTTCCTTTCTAGGCATGAACCAGAGACTCTTCATTTTTCTGTTTTATTCAGTTCTTGCTCGTTCTAGATTGAATCCAAATACTATCTGGGGTTATGTCTATTTTATAACAATCCCATGCTATGACTTGTACACAGTAACATTTTGCAGCCACTTAAAGGATGAGGTAGGTGTAAATGCAATACTATGGAAAGATGATAAATATTGATTCAACTTAGATGTTAATGTAGACTTAGATGTAGATAAGTAGAACAATGGAAAGGTACAGAGCAGTGTGTGTAGAATGATCATATTTGTGTATGAAGATGTATATACATGGATGCCCAGATATATTCTGGAAAGGCAGACAATGAAAGGATAAGAGTGATTGTTTAGGAGAGGGCATCTGAGGCTTCAGGGTAGGAGGAGACTAACAATTCATGGTATGCCATTTTGCACTCATTGACCTTTTTTTGCCATGTGAATGCATTACTTTTCTAATAAAATAATGATTAAAAATGAATATTAAGCACAGCCCCCACATCTCTATAGTTATTTATGAGGTTTTTCTTCATCTCTCTTCTACTTCTATAGATTAAATTTTATGAGAGAGATTACAACATTTCAGGCATTTATAACATTTATACTCTTGTAACAGTTAGCTTATGCTGTATAACAAATAATTCCAACATCTTATTGCTTAAAATATAATCATTATCAGCTCATATTGCTCTGTGACAGCAGCATGAAGTAGGTGCACCTGGGTTTATTCATGCCATTGGGGCTGGATTGCCTAGAATGTCTTTACTCACCTGGCTGGTGATTTTTAATTGTGCTTTAATTATCCTCTGTGTGGCCTTCTCAGTAATCTAGCTCAGACTTAGTCAGCAAGCAAGCATCAGTCTCAGAGTTTCAAGTACAGTGAGAGGGTAATCTCTAACTCAAAATCACTTTCCAACTTCTGCTTGCATTATATTTGCCTATAATCTAGTAGGCCAAAGCAAGTTGCATACCTAATCCCAGGATCAGGCGTAGAATGATACATGGTAATGAAAGAAATAGCAAACTTACCTGGAAAAGTTATGTGCAAACAGGAATAAGATAAGTTCGTGGCCATTATTTGCAACCCACACAGCCTTCTTTGAGGCAAACTGTGCATTGAAGGGAATGATACCCTATGAGAAGGACTTTCCTTAAGTAAGACTTTTCTCCTAAAATTACCTTCAACAGCAGAGACCAAGAATGTCATGTCTTATTTTATAAGGGCAGCCCTCTATTTGGTTATACCTAACATTCTTTCTATCTTTCAAAGTTTAAGCAATGACACTAATATATTGTTTCTTCCTTCAGTTGAATGACAGCCCAGAGGTAAAGTCATATGCCTCACGTGACATAGAGCATCCCCAAGATAAAGACCCACAGTTCTCCAGGGAGTTCTGTGCGTGATAGAGTCAGTACCAGTATTCTCACAAGTATGTCTGATTTTGAGCAGCCTCACAGCCCTCCCGTTTGGAATCTATTTGATCAAACATGCTGGTGCATCCAGCTTCAGCTTCACATTTCCCTGTCCTTAAATATCAGCTAGTTTTTTTGAGACATCATTTGGGAAATAAATACATTTGCTTTTCCGACTCTGCTGCCACAAGCTTATGCTTCCATTGGTTTATGGATGCACAGATTATGAGAGTAGTGATAAAGTGAGCATTGCTGTGTGGTAACCTTTAAATGAATGAGAAACTAAATTGTACTGACTGAAAAGTGCAGAGGGCACAAAGTAACGGACATTTAGAACTAAGCCTGAGATGTACCTATCTACTTTTCAAATACACTGAGTTTTATTTGATACTCGGATTGGCGGATAGATGGGTAACTGTGAGAGCTCACAAGGATAAATTTCCCCACTGCCATGTTGCTGTTCTGAAAGCTCCCTATACATGCACTTGATTGTATACTTGCAAACCTTATTCTTCAAAAGCAGAATAAATTGTGTCCAATTGGCACTTCTATTTAAACACAAAGTTGACTCAAATTGTTTTTCTGTTCTCCAGACTTAGGGATTCTGCTCTGCTTGTAGAGTTTCTTGCTCAGTGGGTGGATGTGAAGTATTTTTTAAGCCAGCAATTTTCAACCTTTGTCATCTCATGGCACCCATAAACTAATTACTAAAATTCTGTGGCACACCAAAAATAAATACATTATATATTTTTCCAATCTGACAAAACAATAGATACGATTTTGATTCATTCACACTGGACAGTTATTGTTGTGTTGGCTGTTGTTGTTTTTTTATTTGACAGTTTAAGGAAAAAGAGGTCAGTGCCCCTGACTAAATAGTCAGGTTTTGCATGTATTAAAAATTCTTAGGGCATACTGGTTGAAAATCGCTGCTTTAAGCTGTTGATTGTCAATCACTTTTATATAGTTATCACTTTCACTATGTCAGAGTCAATAGCAGAAATGTAAAGCTCATAGACACATATTCTCATTCTGACATCCATAACTGAATTGAGTTCTGTTTAATAAAAAGAATCTAAAAATACACAAGTTAATGATTAGTAAAAAATAGCTTTCTGAAGGTTCTTTTATTTAACAAACAGGAAAACATTTGGAAACAAAAACCCCTGTTACATCCAGCAGAATGTGAATTTTTACAATCCCAGATAAAATTAGAGTGGGGAAGCATATTAGATATCCTCTAGTGCTTTTTCTAGACATGTGCTTACTCTGCACCTGCTCAGTGCCCAGCATAGCAAGGCAGAAATTGTGGTGTGTTGACATATGTCTGGAAAGAGGAACAAGAGGAAAAGAAAAGATGCAAAATAAATATGGCATTAATTCAATCCTCAATTCTACCCATTTAAATCAACAGAAAGAACAGACCTTCATGAAACACTCAATGGAAAAGGGTGGTACTCTGAGGTACAGACTAAAAATTCAACAACAGTTTAGTGAAGGGAAAAAAATCACAAACACAAGAGTATTACAAGAGTATTACAGGAGAATTTCTTGGTGGTGATAGTTCTGGAAAATCATTCATTTATTTCAAATATGTCAAGGTCCTTAGAAGTGTTGGGGTACTGTTTTGGTGCTGGTGTTAAATGATGGGCAAAAACTGACAGAGAATTAGTTGCCTAGAAGCATACAGTTGAGTGGGGTTAGGAGAGAAAGTTAGTCCAGGGGGAAATCAAATGATAATCAAATAAATAATCACTAAAACTCCTATATTTATCAACTGAAATAAATATCCTAAAGAAAAGGTATGTGGCTCTAGGAAAGCAGATTGCAAAGCAATCCCACTTAAAGTTGAATAGTCTGACTGGCTTATTTCACTTAGCATAATATTCTCCAGGTCCATCCATGCTAATACAAAAGGTAAGATTTCCTTCTTTTTTTACAGCCAAGTAGTATTCCATTGTGTAAATATACCATAGAATTTTTTATCCACTCATCTACTGTTGGGCACTTAGGCTGTATACAAATCTTAACTGTTATAAATAACGCTGTGATGAAAAAATAAGGGTGTATATATTCTCTCAAATTAGTGTTTCAGGTTTCTGCATATGTGATTCCCAGAAGTGGAATCATTGGGTCATAAGATAGTTCCAGCTTTCATTTTTTTTTAGGTAACTCCATACTGCTTTCCACAGTGGCTGCACCAGTCTGCATTCCCAAAAACAGTGCATGAGAGTTCCATTTTCTCCACATGCTTGTCAACATGTAGTTTGTTGATTTATTGATGATAGCCATTCTGACAGGTATGAGGTGATATCTCAATGTGGTGTTAGTTTGCATTTCTCTGCTGATTAGTGATGGTGAGCATCTTTTTATATGTCTATTGGCCATCTATATATAATTTTATTAACCAATAGAGCCTCAATAAATACAATTAAATTTTTTACTATGTCAAGATAAGTTCCACTGGAAATTGATAGTTGAGCTGACAATGGAAGGGATGATGAAGAGTTAACTCAAGGATGACATGGAAGAGTGGTGGCACTGGTGTTAGTGCTTCTGGACAACAGGATGGGGGAAGCAAATGCAAATTCTTTGAGGTGGAAGATAAAAGAGCAAGCTGTGTGGCAAGGGCAGAGAATGGAGGGGAAAGAATGGTACAAAAACAGCAGGCAGAGAAGGAAAAGGAGCTGAAAGGAAAAGTCAGGTCTTCAGGCATAAATAGCTGCAGGAAAAACATTGAACATGAAGAAAACTAGAAGAAAGCAGTACCCAAATCAAGACCAAGATTTCAGCTTTGTGAACAAAGATGGGTTAGGGACAAGTGGAAACTATGTATAACCTCATGACATCAATGAGCTATAATACAGTCTAGCATTGCTTCTTACGTTGCATTTGCCAGTCTAAAGAATAATAAATGGCAATTAGGATTAGGGTAATAATACAAACAACTAACCTTTACTGAAGGATTACTATATACCAGGCACTGAGCTGATTATTTTGTAGATCTTATACTTTCATTCTTCCCTTTTTTCATCCACCCCATTCAGTTGTCAACACATCAACTCAAACCTAGCCTCTGAGGTACATCCTCTGTTTTTCCACTTCTCAGTGTTTTCACTGCCACACCTTAGTTCAAGCCACCACTGTTGCCCACCATACTACAGCAACAGCTCCCTTCCTGGACTCCCCAGGACCTGAGTTTGCCTCCTTCCAATCCCCTATCCCTATAATAGCCCACATTATATAAAATATTGAATATAAGTCTATCACACACCCATGTTTCATAGCAGCACTATACTCAACAGCCAAGAGGTAGATGCAACTCAAGTGCCCACCACTGGACAGATGGATAAACAAAATGTGGCATATACATATAATGGAATATTATTCTGCCTTTAAAAAGGAAGGAAATCTTTTTAAATGCTAGACCAGCAATTCTCAACCTTTTTCATCTCATGACACACACACACACACACACATACACACATAAACTAATTACTAAAATTCTGCCACACACCAAGAAACATATTTTTGTTGACCTGACAAAATTCACACAGGACAGCTACTGTAGTGTTGGCTGTTGTCATTTTTTAAATTTGACTGTCTACAGGAAAAGACGTCAGTGCCCTTGACTAAATAGTCGGGTACTACATGTTTTAAAAATTCTTGCAGCACACCAGTGCACTTCAACACTGGTTGAAAATTGCTGTGCTACAGCATAGATGAACCATGAGGACATTATGTTAAGTGAAATAAGCCAGTCACAAAAAGACAAATACCGTATGGATCCACTTATGTGATTAATTGGGAAGAGTCAAATTCATAAAAATAGAAAATAAAATGGTGGTTACCAGAGGCTGGGGAAGGAGAAAAAGGGAAATTTTCATTTAGTAGACATATTTTTACTTTTTCAAAATGAAAAAGTTCTGGAGATCTGTTTTAAAACAATATAAATATATGTAGCAATACTGAACTGTACACTAAAAATGATTAAGGTGGCATATTTTATTTTTTTACCATAATAATAAAAATCTTCATTAAAAACTATAAATCAATTTAGTTAATTCCCTACTTAGAATTTTCTAATAATGCTCCATTATGCTTAGAAATAAAAATAACTGCAGTTCATAAGGTCTAATGACATCTTGTTGCTACCTCACCTCCAAGTCCTCATGTTCCCAGCAGTTTCTTTCCTCTTCCCTCTGCTCAAGCCATTCTGTCTTATTCATCCTAAAACATGCCAAGGTCATTATAACCCTTTGCATTTGCAGTTCCTTTATATCATAACACTCTTCCCCTAGCTTCATAGAATAAATTCTTTGCCACACTTCAATCTGTTGATTAAATTTAAAGAAGACATTTATCGTTTATAATAATGATTAATAATAAGAAGAAGGTGCTTATTATTGTTATCATTAATATTATTAATTTCATATGCCTTAGATCTCAGATCTGGTTTCTCATTACTAAATGGCTATAGAGTTTCTACTTTGCAAGATTTTATTTTAAGGATATACTCAAGGTTACTCTTCAAAATGGCACCATTCATTTGGATGAGATTTTGTAATCTGGCACTGACCTTGAGAAAAGGCTGATTTTGTTTCAAAGAAGTGACAGATGTTGTGTTTGCTTTTAAGTTTTCCAAGACCTTTATATAGAGAGGATCTTTCAGTAAAGATCCTCTGGGAAAGGCTTTCTTCAGGGATGGCAAACAGATTAAAAATATGGGAGAAGCCAGTCCTGGCCAAGTGGCTTAGTTGGTTGGAGCATTGTCCCATCAAAAGATTGTGGGTTTGATTCCTGGTCAGGGTACATGCCTAGGTTTTGGGTTTGATCCCCAGTTGGGGTGTAGATGGCAAGCACCTGACTAATATTTCTTCTTGCTTTCTCTCCCTAAAATCAATGAGTATATCATCCTCAAGTGAAGATTAAAATAATCAATCAGTTAATTAAAAAAAAAAAAAAACCCTTCCCTTTAAAAATTGGGAGAAGCCAGAAAACTAAAAATGGAACTGCCTTTTGACCCAGCAATTTTACTGCTGGGATTATATTCTAAGAACTCTGAAACACCAATTCGAAAGAACCTATACACCCCAATGTTCATAGCAGCACAATTTACAATAGCCAAGTGTTGGAAGCAACCTAGGTGCCCATCAGTAAATGAGTGGATCAAAAACTATGGTACCTTTACATGATGGAACACTATGCAGCAGAAAGAAAGAAGGAGCTCCTACCCTTTGCAACAGCTTGGATGGAACTAGAGATCATTATGCTAAGTGAAATAAGCCAGGTGGTGAAAGACAAATACCATATGAGCTCACCTTTAACTGAAACCTAATCAAGAAAACAAACAAGTAAGTAAAATATAACCAGAGACATTGAAATTAAGAACAAACTGACAGTTACCAGAGGGGAGGTGGGAGGGGGTTATGGGGGGAAAAGGGGGAAGTGTTTTCAGGAACAACTATAAAGGATACATGGACAAAACCAAGGGAGGTGGGATCAGGAGAGGGAGGTGGGGATGGCTGGGGTGAGGGGCAGTGGTGGGTGGAAAATGCAGACAACTGTACTTGAACAACAACAAATAGATAAACAAATACACAAACAAACAAATAAATAAAAATTGGGAGAAGCCAGATCTGAGGAAATATATAATAAATTATAGCTCTAAAAATGAGGGTGACTCATAATGAATGATGGAATGCTTACTCAAAGGCAAACGTGAAGATGGCCAACCTCACATGATTGGCTGCATGTGATTCAGGATATGCCTGTTGCTATGCTTGAGGGAGCTGCATGGATGTAGGTTTCCCGTGGATGCCCCAAGTGATTGAAAGCTTCTGACTCTGCCTTCCTATTTCCTGAGCTCTTTGACAAGAGTCAATAGAGAAAGGACAGTGTCTTGACCGGTGTGGTTCAGTGGGTTGGGCATCATCCTGCAAAGCAAAAATCACTGATTGGATTCCCTGTCAGTGCACATGCCTAGCTTACTGGTTCTGTCCTGGTCAGGGCGCATGCAAGAAACAACTGACTGATGTTTCTCTTTCACATTGATATTTCTCGCCTTCTCTTTCTCCCTCCCTTCCCCTCTGTCTAAAATAAATAAAATCTTTTGAAAAACAGAAAAAGAAAAGAGTGGAAATATATGTATTCTCTCTTTCTTGTTATAAAGATTTATTTTTATTGGCCCGTATGTCTCATGTGACTGGTATTGAACAACCATAATAGAACCATTTTTGTTTTCTGCAAGTGTTTCTGAAAGCTGGCTTTTCAGTAGCCTCAAGGTGAAGTGTTTTTAAGATGTGAACTGCTTTTGTTCATGGGAGGTCACATGTGATGCCATAGAAGCCAATTCCCAGTATCTTCATGTAGGTCTGCTCTTATTCTTGACAACATGCAGAGTCCCTGACCTGGTTAAGCCCCTCACTGAGAATCCTGTCTTTGGTCTCAGACAGGAACAGGGAGGGACAACATGCACAAATGACAACACATTCATTTGCTCACTGACTCCCTAAGAAATAGCAGTTTTTTGGATTCCATGTGATGGAGAAGTCAGTAGGATGAAAGCTTGTGTATTCCTCTGGAGACTCAGTACCAAATGAATTTTAATGGTTTCAATCCCTCCCACAAACACAGCTGGATACTCTGTTGGGCAATAAAGTTGAAAGGTTGGAGAAACTCCAAATCTGGGCACAGAGAAATGTCTGCCTCATTGTCCCAGCCTATTAAAAACAGAGAAACAATTCATTGCCAGTACCTGGCAGGACTGCTGAAGGTTTCTGTCATTTGTTAAGTAGCACAGCACCCTTGAAAAGCTTTATGTGTGAAGAGAAAAGAAAAAGAAAAAAATACAGAAACAAAAATCAAGACAGGTTCTCTTTAATGCTCACTGGTGGTTGACTGGTAACAATTTCAGGCATATAAGTCCAGGAGTGATCTGAACCCTGGAGTGTGCTTCTTTGCTCTTCCACTATAACATCAAGTGCTGTAACAAGCTGCAAAATAATAAAGACCGAGGGGTACATTTTTAAAAGCACTGTTTAGGCTCACAGCAACTGGGATCATCCAGGGAGAGTGTACCAGAATGGCTTTTCCATCCAGAGGCAGAGAGCGGAAAAGTCCCAGCACTCCTGCTGCTGTAACAATGGATTGATGGAATGGCCCTTGGAAGATCGATGAAGAGAAAGATGAAGGAAGGAGAGAAGAGTCTGATAGCTGGTGCCAAGGCATAGAGTGGTTCACAAGATGAGAGAAGCATGAGCCAGTATACCTGACTCCACTAGGGCTCAGCACATGCAACTTTTGTCAAGCTGCCCTACACTTTTCAGTGCCTCTCATGTGGATGATATAAGTTCCTCTTGGTATACACAGAATCGTATGTCAAATGAAGACCTGGGAATTTCCTGCTCTCTTTCTAAGTTCTGAACTGACATGGTGGAATTTCAAAACATGCAACTTTGGAATCAGAATTAGTTTTCATGCCTGCAGAGGCCAGAAGCCCATGGAAACTACCAAGTGGCATTGCTAACAATAATTATTGTAAAATTGAGTCCATGGTGAGTAGTCCTCATGGATAATTGCCCCAGTTAGAATGATCACCAAGGAGAGAATTTTAATACTTATTTACTCCTTAGTGAAGAAAGAAATCTTTTGCCTTACTGAAAGTGATGTTGGGAAATTGCCATTGCTATGCATTAATTACATGTACTACAGGATATTGTGACAGTTATTCAGATTTGTTTTGATAGTCTGTTGTCCAGGGAAAATGATTCGAATTCCACCAGTGGTCTTTCTCTTTTTAGAAGTGTTTGAACTTGACTTTAGAGGTTTGTTCTATTGAAAATGTCTTGATTATACAGGAAACCAGAGTCTGTTGATCTCTTTATAGAAGAACATTTATGATGAAGTCCATGGGATCATGTCACTTTCACAATGACTATGCCTTCTCCAGAAATATTCATGATTAAGATAAGGGAACATGAGTGCTCATGTATATGTATCTTCAATAAAAACACATATTATAATTAAAAAGGAAACTTCACAGATGCTTAATGTTCAACCTTGGGTAAGGTAGAGAACACTGCATTCAGGCCCTGAGCATGTTTTTCTTTACAGGTACATCATTGAGTTGAAAGGCAGGCATGGGAAATATTCAGAGTCCAATCTGAATGGTAGGAGCACAATGGTAGGAGATCTTTGGATGAGTGATGATGTTTTGTAGATTAGATGAGAGGCTCTATTTAGCCTTCTGCCCTTGATGAATATCCATGACTGATTTTGGGAGATGGATGCCACCCATTTCCAGAGCTATCCTCTCTTGTCCAGTTTCCGTGAACTATGGGGACCATGATTGTCTATATTTTGCTCATCTACACATTAGTATGAGACTTTGGGTAAAAGGAATGATAACTCTGAGTTGGCCTTGCTTCTTGTCAGTACTTCCATCTTTGACAGACATCAACTTTTGAATTTGGTCTTTGTATGGAGGGGAGGAGCAGAGGGATTTGGTGATGAGTCCCTTTCTCTCGTCCATGTCACCTTCCCACTCTGAGAATTCATGTACCAATGAGCACAGTGCTGAGGAATCTGGAATCTGGGTTAGCCAGTTCTAGCCTGGCTTCAGATTCTAGCTCCTCAATCCATTCGTAGATATGAAATCTTTGGTACAATGCCAATGTCTCTAAGCCTCAGGTACCTAATCTGTTAGCAAATGAGAACAACAGATTTTAATTTGGGAGAGGGGAAGTTTAGGAAAGGATAAAAAATTGGTGAATGGGGAGTGCTTCGTACCTCAGCAAGCAGCAGCCAGTATTGGGACAGACAGGGCTGCTGACAGTGGTTCTCTTCACTTCAACCACTTTGAATGTCAACTTTGTGATCAGATAGCAACCCTGTTGGCCTCATGTCAACACATCACACTTTTTAAGGTAAGTTAGCACACATTTGTCTCATCACTCTGAGTAAAAGTTCCAAGACCATGACTCTACCATTTTCCTTTCCCTGGTCAAAGGAGACCCAGTCAGTGAAGGCAGGATGATAAAATGGTCTCATTGGCTTAGGCTAGGTCACATGACCCAACAGCGGCACTGATGGGGAGTCAGGATCAAAGAGATCCCAGCATGGAAAACAAGGGCTGCTGGGAAAGATGGAAATTAGGAAAAGAGAGGTGAAGGCAACCCAGTTTGCTTTGCAAATTGCTTTACATGTTCATTCATTTTGGACATATAGATCTGACTGCAGAGCCAGAGAGTTGTCTTCTATAGGGAATTAACTCCTCAAGGCACAGACCACATTACCATTGCTCTTTAAGCCCATGGTAACTGGCCTCCTATAATGTGCCCCATTGTAATAGAGTGAAACCAGAAATGATCAGCCCTCAGTATCATCTCTCAGCCTGTGCTCCTTCTGCTTTTGAGCCACTTAGTGAAAGCCACACCCTCCATCCATTAAGGATGTTGTTTGCCTAAAAAGCTGTTTAGGATACCATTCATGACACACGCATTGGCACTCTGTTTCTACTCTCCTTACCATATTCATCTGAACTGACCTCCTGAGACTCTCCAGAGTTTCTCGTGAAGATTTTGAAGCTTCCCAGTCTTTCAGAGGTTGGGAGAACAACAAATCGCCTTCCCTCTACTGGCTTTTATTCATCCCCCACTTCTTCAAGCAGCAGGTTTAGCCCCCTACTGAGATTGTATTTAATGCAACAAAATAATTTTTCACTTAGAAGCATCCTTCTAGTTCACAGTCTTTTATTTTATGTCCCAGGGATGTGTACAAATGTGCTGCAACAGCAGGAATCATAGACACACATGCATACCCTTCACTGTGCCTCACCACCGCTTTAATTGTCAGTGTCTAGTCCATATAATCTGACACCACAGACTGTCTTTCTTTGAAGTGTTTCTCAAGGCTCTCCCCTCCTCTATAGTCCTGTAATTCTTCAAAACATCAACAATAATTATCATTATTTTCATTATAATAAGGAGGAAGAGGAGGAGGGGGAGAAGAGAAGAAAAGCAAAAAAACAAAGAATTGGCAATAGTAGTAAAAGGAAAATAAGTTTGGCAGAGACATCAATAATTTGTGAAGAAAGAAAGAAGAGAAGGGAGAGAAGGAAGAAGGAAGAAAGAAGTGAGCATATATTAATGATTTGCTATGTAACAAGAAAAATTGCCAAACCATTACTTTCTTTTTCTTCTATCCTCAGTAGGACTGTACGAGATCAATCATTTGATTATCTATGTTTCATAAATGAGGAGGCAGAGGCATAAAGGGCTTAATTTTCTTGACTCTTTCTCTCCTGATGAATCTATGTGCTCTCATCTGCCAGGCTATCTTCCTCAGACACAGTACTGATGTCACTCTTCTGAAATCACCTTCAGAATCTCCCAGATGAGTACAGCATCAAAACCAAACACACAAGGCTAAGATTTAGAGTCCTCCCATTTTGGTCCTAGGCTTTCTTTCCTTAGAGTCTAAAACTTAAACTAATATGGTTGTCAGCCTCCTTGGCTGTCTACACTGTTTCCAAGTCACTCCTTGAGACCAGCCATTGATGGACCTCTGCTTAGAAAGGATAATTTTCTCCCAACAGAGCCTTTTGACTGATCATAATCTGCCCATTATCCTCTATGCCTACAGAATTAGACCAAATTATTTCTTTAATCTGTCTGCCTTGTCTAATTCCATTTCTGAATACCCTCCCCTGCTTTCCCTTCGCTTTTCTCCATGTCTCCACTACACTGAACTAGTGTTAGTCTTTTCTTTTTTAAAATATATTTTATTGATTATGCTATTACAGTAGTCCCATTTTTCCCCTTTATTCCCCTCTTCCCTGCACACCCCCTCCCATGCACATTCCCCCACCTTAGTTCATGTCCATGGGTCGTACATTTAAGTTATTTGGCTACTACATTTCCTACACTATTCTTAACCTCCCCTGTCTATTTTCTACCCACCATCTATGCTACTTATTCCCTGTGCCTTTTCTCCCATTCCACCCCCCTCCTACTCCCGTGCTGATAACCCTCCATGTGATCTCCATTTCTGTGATTCTGTTCCTGTTCTAGTTGTTTGCTGAATTCATTTTTGTTTTTGTTTTTAGGATCGGTTATTGATAGTTATGAGTGTGTTGTCATTTTACTGTTTGTATTTTTGATCTTCTTCTTTTTCATAGATAAGTCCCTTTAACATTTCATATAATAAGGGCTTGGTGATGATGAACTCCTTTAACTTGACCTTATCTGGGAAGCACTTTATCTGCCCTCCCATTCTAAATGATAGCTTTGCTGGATAGAGCAATCTTGGATGTAGGTTCTTGCCTTTCATGACTTGGAATACTTCTTTCCAGCCCCTTCTTGCCTGCAAAGTTTCTTTTGAGAAATCAGCTGATAGTCTTATGGGAACTCCTTTGTAGGTAGCTGTCTCTTGCTGCTTTTAAGATTCTCTCCTGGAGACTTCCGGCCAAGATGGAGGCGTAGGTAGACACACTGTGCTTCCTCTCACAACCAAAATTAAGGACAACAAATATTTAGAAACAAGAAAACAACCAGAACTTATAGAAAACTGAACTGTATGGAAGTCCAACAACCATTCATCCAGACCGGTAAGAGGGGTGGAGTCGCGGCAGGAGAAAGTGGAGGTGCGGCCCCAGGAACGCAAGCAGCAGCAGCTGGCAGTTCCCAGGTGCACAGGTGGCGGCTGGCGGTCCCCGGGCACAGGGGGGCAACTGTGCAGACCCAGTGAGGCCACACAAGGCGGCTGGCTGACTGACCAGGTGGTCTCACATTCGAGCGCGCAGACGGTCCAGGCGGAGGGGAAGTGGCGGAGGGGACTGAATCCAGGAGAGAGCGGAGCAGGCGCCATTGCTCCCTCTCAGGCCCCACCCCCACATACAGCGTCACAACCCAGCGACTGGGCTGCCCCGCACTGGGGAGCGCCAGAGGCTCCACTCTTCACTACGTAACAGCACGCGCGCGTGCGCAGATAATCCAGGTGAAGGGGAAGCAGCGGAAAGGGCCGGAGTCCGGGAGAGAGCGGAGCAGGCGCCATTGCTCCTTCTCAGACCCCGCCCCCACCTATAGTGTCACAACCCAGCAACTGGGCTGCCCCGCCCTGAGGAACACCTAAGGCTCCACCCCCTCACTACGTAATAGCCGCGACCAGACTAAAACCAAAACAACAACAACAAAAAAAACCCCACCAAAAATGGCTCAAACCGGAAAACAAATAAAAGCCCCAGAGCCAATTCCTCTAAGCAGTGAAGAGATAGCCAGCCTGTCAGATGCACAGTTCAAAGCACTGGTCATCAAAATGCTCACAGAATTGGTTGATTTTGCTCACAAACTAGATGAAAAAAATGCAGGCTACAATCCATGAAATGAAGGAAGATGCATGGGGAACTGACAGAGATGGAAGGAAAACTGGGACTCAAATCAATGGAGTGGACCAGAAGGAAGAAACTAACAACCAAACAGAAGACGAGGAAGAAACAAGAATTCAAAAAAATGAGGAGAGGCTTAGGAACCTCCGGGACATCTTTAAACGTCCCAACATCTGAATTATAGGGGTCCCAGAAGGGGAAGAAGAACAGCAACGAGTGGAAAACTTATTTGAACAAATAATAAAGGCGAACTTCCCCAATCTGGCAAAGGAAATAGACTACCAGGACGTCCAGGAAGCTCAGAGAGTCCCAAAGAAGTTGGACCCAAGGAGGAACACATCAAGGCACATTGTAATTACATTAGCCAAGATTAAAATGAAGCAGAGAATTCTAGAAGCAGCAAGGGATAAGGGGACAGTCACCTACAAGGGAGTTCCCATCAGACTGTCAGCTGATTTCTCAAAAGAGACCTTACAGGCAAGAAGAGGCTGGAAAGAAATATTTGAAATCTTGAAAAGCAGGGACCTACATCCAAAATTGCTCTATCCAGCTAAGCTTTCATTTAGAATGGAAGGGAAGATAAAGTGCTTCTCAGATAAGGTCAAGTTCAAGGAATTCATCATCACCAAGCCCTTATTATATGAAATGTTAAAGGGACTTATCTAAGAAAAAGAAGATAAAACTATGACAGTGAAAAGACAACAAACTCATAGCTATCAAGAACCACACCTAAAACAAAAGCAAACTAAGCAAACATCTAGAACAGGAACAGAACCACATAAATGGAGATCATATGGAGGGTTAGCAACAGGGGCGTGGGAGGAGGAGAGAGGGGGAAAAGGTACAGAGAATGAGTAGCATAGATAATGGGAAAAAATAGACAGGGGGAGGGCAAGAATAGTATGGGAAATGTAGAAGCTAGAAAACTTATGACCCATGGACATGAACTAAAGGGGGGAATGTGGATGGGAGAGGGTGGGTAGGGTGGAGGGGAATGATGGGCGAGAAATGGGACAACTGTAATAGCATAATCAATAAAATATATTTTAAAAAAAGGAAAAAAAAGATTCTCTCCTTATCTTTAATCTTGGGTAATGTAATTATGATATGCCTTGGTGTGTGCTTCCTTGGGTCCAACTTCTGTGAGACTCTCTGAGCTTCCTGGACTTCCTGGAAGTCTATTTCCTTTGCCAGATTAGGGAAGTTCTCCTTCATTATGTTTTCAAATAAGTGTTCAATTTTTTGCTCTTCCTCTTTTCCTTCTGGCACCCCTATAATTCTGATGCTAGAACATTTAAAGTTGTCCTGGAGGTTCCTAAGCCTCTCCTGATTTTTTTTGAATTTTCGTTTCTTCATTCTGTTCTGGTTGAATGTTTCTTTCTTCCTTCTGCTCCGATTCATTGATTTGAATCCTGGTTTCCTTCCCATCACTGTTGACTCCCTATACATTTTCCTTTATTTCCCTTTACATAGCCTTCACTTTTTCCTCTGTTGGAAAGTCTAGTGTTTTGAACTCTGCATCTGATAGATTAGCTATCTCTTCATTGCTTAGTTGTATTTTTTCTGGAACTTTATCCTGTTCTTTCATTTGGGCCATTTTTTTTTTTGTTGTTGTTGTCTTCATGTGCCTGTTATGTAGTAAGGGATGGAGCCTTATGTTTGCCAGGGTAGGGCAACCTGCATTGCTTCATTGAGGCACTGTATGTGGGGGAATGGTTTAATAAGGAACAATGCCACTTGTTTGGCTCTCCATAGGCTTTCAGTCACTTCCCCCCACTACCAACAAGCAAATTATGCATTTGTGGTGCTGGTTCCCAGGTGGGTGGGTTTGTGTACATTCTAGGACCCTCTGGGTCTCTCCAACAAACTCTCCTGTGAGGCTGGGAGTTTCTCCCACCACCTCAACCCCCACAAGTTTTTTCAGTCAGAGGTTTTGAGGCTTTATTTCCCCATGCTGGAACCCTAGGTTGTTCAGTCTGTCTCACTCCCCAGTTGTTCCTCCCAGTTTATCTGCACACAAGTGTGGGACCACCCACTCCACCAACTGCCACCTCACCCAGTCTGCCTGCCTCCATCTTTCCCACCCTGGTCCTCCAGCCACCACCTCACCACAAGTCCTCTCTGCCCTGGCTGCCCTCTCTGTCCCTCCTACCAGTGTGGATGAATGTTTCTGCTGTAACTCCTTGGTTGTCGGTCTTTCATACAGTTCAGTTTTCAGTCGGTTCAGCTTGTTTTCTGTTTTTAAATTTGTTATTTTCCTTCTTTAGGTTGTGCAAGGAGGCAAAGCATATCTACCTATTCCTCCATCTTGGCCAGAAGTCCTCAGTGTTTTATATTTTAATCTTTACCTGAGGATATGTTTTTCTTGCTTTTAGAGAGAGGAAGAGAGAGAAACATCAGTGTGACAGAGAAACATCAATGTGTTGCCTCCTGTATGCATCTTGACTGGAGTTTGAGCCTGAAACTTGGTATGTGCCATGACCAGGAATTACACCTGCAACCTTTTGGTACATGGGCTGACACTCCAACCAACTGAGCCACCTGGCCAGGGGTAAACTACTGTTATTCTTAAACATACTTGCATCTACTGTTTTCTTGTTCTTGAATTCATCCACCTGAAGGCCCCAGCCATTCTAATCTCTACCTGTGCAAATTCTGCTCTGTCTTTTTTTTTTTTTAAAGCAGCTTTTTTTTTCTTTTTTAGATTTTATTTATTTATCTTTAGAGAGGAAGGGGAGGAGAGAGGGAGAGAAACATCAATGTGCGGTTGTCTCCTGTATGTCCCCTGCCGGGAACTGGCCTGACAACCCAGGCATGTGCCCTGACTGGGAATCGAACTGCGATCCTTCGGTTCGCAGGCCCGCGCTCAATCCACTGAGCTACACCAGCCAGGTGCTCTGTCTTTTAATAGCTAGCTCAAATGTCAGCTTCATAAAATGTTCCTGGATTCTCCCACATAACTAGTATTCTTTTTATACTTTTATAGAAATACCTCTACAGAAATTTCTGAGTCCTATATTTAAACTTCCTGGTTCAAATTTCATCTCTTCCTGGTACTAAACATGTGACTTTAGAAAACTACAATATCCTGTTTAAGCCTCAGTTTCTTCATCTGTAAAACAGACATAAGCTTCAGACCTATCTCACATAGTTGTGAGGATAATAATGGTGACTCTAAAATACTTCATAGTGCTCAAGAAAAGGTACCTGTTGCTTTGTTGTTATCATTAATATTTTTATACGTATATTTTAATACATACGTTTAAAGTATCCATAGTTTCAGAGTAAGAGCTCCTCAAAAACGAGTCATTCATTTTTATAATCCTAGCACTTTGCAGTGACTAGTTCATATTTTTTTTTTTTTTACTGAAAAGGACACTAGAAGACAATCTGTTTATTGTAAGGATTTTCATAATTCACCACCAATCATTTGGGAGTAAAATAAACAATATTATTTTTTACTCTTATCCCCTGGATTTAGATAACCTAGATAAAAGATGCATATATGAACCAATATTTCTTTGAATACCTAGTAGAGAACTTTATAGCAGCAGAGAACCACCCAGCCATAGAGGACAGGTAAACAATAGATTATGATGGGGATGTTATTTTGGGAAAGAGCCCTATTGTCTGCACAGTGAGATCTTCTAAGGTAAACTAGTCTCTTTCCCCCATGAAACATACTCTCAGGTCAGAGGTAGAGCACCAAGCTGGCTCTGAATCTATGAGCATGATCTGCTACTATTACAGATATGAACATTACAAATTTCCCTGTTGGCCTCTATCCAAATAGAGAAATGGAAACATAGCGGGAATCGGTCTAAACCTATGTGGCGGGATGACTGACACCTTGTGGACCAGTTGTTACAAAGAAACTTCTCAGCAAAAACTGGATCCTCATTTAAGTCCTTGGCTGGTTTCTGACAAGCCGCTTCATGGAAGGGCGTGATAATATATGGTTTTTGCCAGCTGCACCGCATGCATTTTGACATTGCCCACAATTCTGCATATTCAGTTTGCTCTGATCCAGAAATAACTGTTCTCCCCTCACCTTTAATATTCAAGGTTGTGTCCTGCTCCCAATACATCTGTGTTTAGGGCAAAACTGGAGGGTCGTCAATTAATCTTATGCATGACAGTTAATTACTCCCGAAGGCCTCCTTTTCTCCTTCCCAGCTGGACAGAGATGTGGTGAGCTCTCATGTCTGATTCCAGCATCTCCCATCTCCTGACTGCCTTCATTTAGACAGTATTTACTCTTCCACCTCCACTGCTGAAGTGGGAGGGGATTTGAGGATTTATATTCAAGGAGAATTTAGATATGCATTGTGTTTCAGAGAGTGCTTTGCCTGGGTATTTAATGCCTGTGACCCTCAAGATTCCCCAGACAGAGCTGTGTTGCTAAAATAAAATGGCCAGTTTCTTCTTTTCCATTCTTGATTTCAAAGCCTGTCTTGCCAACATAGTGGACTCGATTTTAAAATTATCTTCTCCATCTTTTCCCACATCCCCTTATGCCCAGGATTTTTTTTCAAATAGTAGAATTTTGGCTTTTCTTCATTAGTTCCTGCTTTATTCTCCAGTTCTTAAAAGTACATGACTGTGAATTATTTGAGAAATGCATTTCCTATAAGGTCTTGGGTCCTCATATGACCATGACAGTGATGATAATGGTGATGATGAGCCTTTTGTATTTAGGAGAAATGGTAGCCACTGGGTTGAAATGATGTTCTTGATGCCTCATTGACTGGTGAGTTCATATTTGTGTCTGTTGAACCAGTTCAAGTTGTACATTTTCTTATAGTCTCTATTCATCCCTCATCCCTCATCCCCTGAATGTTGCTGTTCCTGCAATGGCTGAAAATATGGATCTGTTTGTTAGATTGTCTGAATAAATGAGATTGATAGTCTGCCATATGGTTGGTACTTGATAAGTGTCTTGATTAAAGTGAGAGTTGCCTTGTCCAAATGCCAGGCACAGTATAAAAAGGAAGTGGTAGTTAAGTCAGGTCTTTGTCTGACTTAGGGAAGACAAAAAGAAATCATTGCAGGATAACATATCTGGGGAAAGGGGAAGCTAACAACTTCACTCTTCAATCTCAAGGTTCACGGAGGGTGTTGATATGGGAGTTACCAGAGGGGGGAAAAAGAGAACTAATCATGGACCTGCTGATGGCCCCATTGTTTAAATTAACACTTTTATTTTATAGATGGAGGCTCCTAGGCTCAGTGATCTTATGCAAGTGTCCCAGGGTGATCCAGATTCAAAATCATATTCTATCTTCTATTTTGCTGCTTCTCAAAAATGTCATATCATCCTGGGCTGTTCATCAGAGAGTTGAAATTCAGCCCAATTTCATTGCCTCCAACTCTTTAAACATATTTTTTTTATCTTCACCTGAGGACATGCTTATTGATTTTTAGAGAGAGAGGGAGGGAAACATTGACATGAGAGAGGAACATCTATCATTTGCCCCATGTATGCACCCTGACTGTGGGCTGAACCCACCACCTAGGTATGTGCCCTTAATGGGAATCACACTCCTGACCGTTCCATTTATGGGATGACACCCCAACCACTGGGCCACACTGGCCAGGGCTCATTGCCTCTAACTCTTGATTTTCTTGACATTGCCCTAGCCTTACTTCAAGAGTTCCCCAGAGCCCTTGCTCATTAGAGACTATATAGCCTGTATGTATATATGTATTTGTGTGCATGAATGTATGTGTAGCTTATATTTACACAGTTGGCAGAAGTAGCAGGAGTGCCCTATTTTTCCCTGAATCCAGCAGAAGCAGGGGTGACATTTGGCTAGAGTTCAACTCTTACTACCTAGAGTATCAGGGACATGAAAGGAAAACTTTTTTCTCCATGTGCTCCCAAGAACTGGGAGAAGATAGATGTTTTATTCTAACTGCTTTTTCCCTTCTCTGTGAGAAGATGCTGCACACCATGTGCAGGGGTAGAGTGGAAAGCTTGATTGCCAAACCAGCCGAACATTGCTACCGTCAAGATGGGAGGAAGCCATCTGCGCAGTTTATTTCTAGAATGGGATTGATAATGCCCACCCTGCCTGGCATACTGGGTTGAATGAAGATCAAATGGTAATATATGTGGGGGATTTTTGTGAACTGGGAAGGACCAAATGAGACTAGACTCGTGGTATTATTGTATCACATTGCCATTATAGTTATAGCCATCTTCCTTTGAGAGAAAATTCTGTTCTTTGGGCTGCATGTAGCTCAGCCTTCCATACAATGCTCCAGGCCCTTAAAAACCACCAAAATATTCCTTGCTGATGACAACTCTGCAAAAGCTACCAATTACCCACCACTCATTTTGTGCCTGGCTCTGTATTAACAAGTCAGTATACATTTCTCATTGAATCTCTACAAGGGTTTGCTGTTAGCATTTTGAAAAGTCTGAGGCATAGAAGGATTAAAGGATTTGCCCAAATTCAGACAACTAATGTGTGCTCAAGCTATGCATTTGAACCTATTTTTTAGCCCCCTGATGCAAGGATGGAGTATCTGCCTTGAATTAGTAGGAATGATGGTAAGTCTTGCTTCTTTGGTGTGAGAGGAACAAAAATAAATACTGAAAACCCATTTGGGTGTTTCCACTGTGCATTACTAATGTTTCTGTGACCAAAGCCTAGCCAAGTTCAGTGGTTGACTTCATTTGTGGGGGACTTTATGGCTGCCCATTGCAAATTGGAGACTGTAAACATCTTTTCTAAATTAATAACTTCCCAAGTTGTGGTGGAGCATGCTCTTTAAAGTGATGATGCATAAAGATTTTAAAGTGATGTTCATCCAAGGGTTAGTAAAAACTGCAGATTTAAATAACGTGTTTCTGTTTGTTTGTTTGTTTTAACTGCCAAATCCTTGTGAGGAACTCACATTTGTCCTCTGAGGTTTAGAATGAGACTGTGTTAAGAAATACTTTGTAGGGTATCAAGTTCTAATTCAAAAACCATCTGCTTCATTCTGTCAGGACTTTATTTGCCACATAGAGTAGGAACACTTGGTAAAGATGCTAAAAGAAAATTATTCAACTTAACTGTAGATCAGTAGGACTATTTGGTTATAAACAAGAAAAGTTGGCTCTGGGTAACTGAAGTGAAAAAGATGTTTGGATCCTGGTAGATTAAAAGAAAGAGCCATGACCAGGTTAGAAATGGCAGGAACTAGGGCAAATCCAGGGGCCTCAGAGGCAGAGGCCCACTGAGTTCTATCCTGACACCCTCAGAGAGAAGAGTGAACTGTACCAACTTTCAGCCCATGTGGCTAGTTTGGGTCCAGTGCCTTCCCCTAGATCTGAGAAAACCGGGGCATCTGATTAACAGTCTCACCAAACTAGGTTCAGGCAGGTGGAGGGAATTCCCCACCTGAAAGTTGGGGTGCTGAAATCAACAGATAGTAGGCACATATTGCTGGGAGGTGGGGACCCAGTAAAATAACTGGATACATAGTGTTGGTAAGAGTTCAGGGAAAAAGTCATCCCCAAACCACTAGAGACATGTAAGTTGTTATACATTTTCAGAAAGATAATTTGTCAGTTTGTATCAAAATCTTTTTACAACGTTTAGTTCCTTTACTCTAGCAATTCCACTTCTGGAATACTGATTTGTGGCAAAAATCAGGCAGTCTGTAGTCTGCAAAATGTCAATATGGTGTTTTTCTATAATAGTGAATAAATGGGGGTAGAAAATAATATCTAACAATGGAGTAGTGGTTAAATTATAGCAAGTAGAAACTGTGACAGGGAAACATAAAGGCTGTCTTGGTGTCACTCCTAGTTCAAGGAAAAGGTACATTTTAAAAGAATCGATATGTTAATTTCTAAGGCTCAAGACATCACTTTTAGGCATTCCAGTATCGCTTTTTCTTTTGCTCATTTAATTTTGATTAAACTTTTCTTTGTTTTCTTCTTTTATTCTTTCTTCCCTTCTTTATTTCCTCTTTCCTTTCTTTCTTATCTTCTTTACCTAAAACACCAGCAATCATGCCCATTAAGCCAGGCTGTGTTTCCAAGGGAGACTTGTGGTCTAACCTAGGAACTTGCTAACAGATTGTAGCCTTGCTTGGTTCCCTGCACCACCCCTCCTCAATTTCTAAAGCTTAATTTTAAATATACTACCTTAAAATCAATCATCTTTATCTTCTAATAAATTATGATCCCTGAAACTATATAAACATTGGGGAATCCTCATGCAGTCTGAAAATAAAGGGCTTAGAGTTGGAACTAGGAAATGAAGTCTTTATCACTAGCCCATTTCCATTCTGTGCTTGAATTGGAGCTACTGGAAGGGGAGTAAATGATCCTTTTCCAGGGCTCTGGACATCCAAGCTCAGCAATTAAAAGTTTAGCTCTCTTCATCTCATCAAGGTTATCAACCAGCTGATACAAAGCCAAATATTTGTTTTCTAATGAAGGTGTAAGGAGATTCAGCAGGGCAAAAGTGTCCTTGCATCTAGAAAAGCTGGCATCTGTTTTCTTGGAATCAATTTCCAAAGATTATGCAGCCATTTTAATGGAGCTCTGGGGGCCTACAGCATGTGCGCCTGAAAAATGAGGATGAGGGTTTTATGTGTCTCTCAAGCAGATGAACCTCTGCCCTGCCCCCATGAAGAGATCATAAAGCAAAATGTTATTAGTCCAGAAGTGATGGGAGGGAATGCCATAATGCCTGAGATGTCATTTGTTAAAATATTGACAGTTTGCCACCTTCCCATCTTGGATTAATTTCGACACAAGCTGGCCATTCACCGGGAGATGCATAATTCCATCGTATTTGAAGGACTGTTTTAAAAGGTTGTTTATGAAAACATCAACTTCATTCAATAAAATAAGACAGTTAAAAGCCTTGAAAATACACCTTGGCTTTGGGTAAGGAGAGTGATTCTGGATGAAGCTGTTTCTATTAATTTTGCTGATGGGAAGAGGTAGGTGTTGCTTATAAAGTTAAATATTACCTATTCAGGAACCATAATTTGAATTGGTATTAAGTAAGTTAATATTAATAACCAGGTTAATATTTAACTAATGTGAAATAACTAGCTTGCCTCTAAAGTACCTAAGAAAAGGTGAACCATAAGAAGGGATATCTTGAAAGAAGATATCATATAAACACATTTTATGCCTTTTGTCTGCCTTCAGAATATAATCCAAACCCCTGCCTTGATCTGCAGGCTTTGTAAGACCTAGCCCCTTCAAATTTCTCACATTGCACACCACGTCTAGCCACACTATCTTCCTTCTCTTCCTTGAACATACCTGAGTTCATTCCGGACTCAGGGTCTTTGCTTTTGTCCCAACTTTGGGGCATCACATTCCTAGTTCGTTCAAGTGCTGGGTCCTTCTTACCCAAGTGTCAAAGCAGCCCTCCTTGTCCATCCTAACTGAGGGAGATCCTCTCTAGGGGTCGTTTTCCTTCATTAGTACATACTGCTCTTTAAGATAATCTATTTACATTTTTAGTTACTCATTATTTTTAGTTACTCATCACCTATTTCTGCCAACTAGAATGTAAGCACCATGAAAGTATTGTACTCATTCCACTGTGTCTCACTCACCCCTCTCCCCCCTGCATGTACAGAAATGTCTATTAAAGGCCAGCACTTAGTAAATATCTAATGAAGGGGAAGGAAGGAGGGAGAGAGAAAGGGAGGGAAAACAGAGAGAGAGAGAGAGAGAGAGAGAGAGAGAGAGAGAGAGAGAGAGAGAGAGAGAGAGAGAGAGAGAGAGAGCGCAACAGAGACAGAAACAGAGAAGGAAAGAAAGCATTTGTGAAAATAGTGGTGGTTGAATGCATAATCTGAGAATCAGGTAAGTATGACTTAAAGACCTCTGGGTGTGAGGTTGGAAAACATGGAATTAAACAATGGGAAGTGTCAGTGTCATCACTAAAGTAACCAATGTGCATCCCTTGGGAGTGCAACTGTGTAAGAGTAAAAAGGAAAAGTGAGGCACACAATGTTTAGTTGAAATGAAGGTCAGTAAACATCCATTGCACCTTAGTACTCCTGTTCTTTATTTCAGATCACTCAAGCTCTTCCTTTCCTCTCTTGGTTTAACTCTTGACCCTTTGTTCTTATGGGAAAATTATATGAAACCTTTGCATGGAAATGTGAACTTGAGCTTTCTTGGGACACACTCTTTTTATCATAGTAACTCAGTTCCTATCAAGGATTGCTTACAGAAAAGCCTCCTCACAGAATGAGCTTCTGGCAGGAAGTTTAAATGCAGAATCTAATTTCACAGTGATCAATGGATTAATTCCCATGTTTTGAAAAAGGAAGGAGCCCTTCTCTGCAATGTTTCTGCCAGCATTGGGTCATTTGTATTGGGTTTCCTGTGGTGTCATTATGAATGGGACATGTGGGGCCATTTCTCTTCTGCTGCACAGGATGGGGATTAATAGCAAGTGCACTTGCTAATGTTGTGAAAGGCTCTCTTGAAATTGATCTGATTTGAGTCACCGGCCGAGATTCTACCAGTAGATGTACCAGTCACATTACATTATTTTTGAATGTGGTTGTCTGGGCCGCAGCAATACTTACGTTTCAGGTGTGGGCTAGAGACTTTATGCATACTATCTCATTTAATGCTTAAATATAATACCCTTTGGGGCAGGTATGACTACAGTCTTCGATGCACATAAAATACATAATCTCTGAGAGGTTGAATTCATTGCCCAGAGTCACATGCCTGTCCATTCACAGAAGAGCAGTTCAAATCTGGATAACAAATTTGAATCTATGCTTTTAAACATTAGTTTATACTGGCTCCCAAAGGAGTTTGGCTGATTTTTTTCATAAGTGTTTTTGTACTGGTGATCTTTCTTTTTAAATTAATATGTTTAATACTGAATATGTTAAAATACTTTAAAAATTCAAAAATTATAAGTGGTACATAGATAAAAATAAGACTTTCCACCTGTGATCTCTGGCCTCTCATTTTTCATCCCTGGCAGCAACTAGTCTTGATCAGTTTCTTTTGTGCCTCCCACAGATAATGTAGGTCTAAGATATACATGTATTTCTTTTCCTTTTCCCCCACGAGGTGATAGTGCAGGCTTACTTAATGTATTTTTTGGTTATCTTCCATATTGCCAGCCTTTGAAATGCATGCATAAATATTTAAGTTGAATGTGTAACTTGTATGGATTATGGATTGTCACATTTCTGACTGTTCTCTGCCTAGTTAGAGCTACTTAAAACATCTTTTCATCTTATTGTTTATGACTCCCTAAACCATAATAATAGACACCTGAAACAATGTGGGAATATTATATCTTGAGAGTTGGCCTCCATCATGTTGAAAGCTTCCTGTTTAAGGGAACTGGAGAACTTGAGGATTCTCCTACAGTGCCAGAGTCTTGAGTCACTGACACATAGCCTTGGGTTTCCTCTCACCAAGGGAAGCTTTTGGGAGAGATGATGGTTGCTGCTTGCAGCTGCTTCCTTAGAAGGGTGTATATACAATACAGATTCATATCCATGCCTCCTATGTACACATGCATGATGCAGGTGAGTATCCACACCTGTCATCCAAGACCATGCTGTATTTGGCTTCATCTTCTTTGCTTACCCTCCTTTTTCAATCTATACCTGATCTATATTCCCTTTTCATGTGTCATGTGTGACTCATATAATTTTTTTCCTTGAATGTCCTTCCACTTGATCTTAAATTCTTTGCACCCTCAATGATTGCCAGAGTCCTGTCACCTTCAGAAAACCTTTCCTGATTCAACCAACTGGAATCTCTTCTTCCCCCTTTTTTTCCTAGACCCTAATTCTCATTACAGCACCTCTCCCCACATTCCCCTATCTCTTATGCACCTTTCCCCCTAACCCCAGTTGCCCTGCATGTTGAACTTTCTGTAATTAATTCCATGGAAACTCCTGAGATGTATGCTGCATGCCCTTCACCTGTCAGAGACAATTAGACTTCTACTTTCCAAACTCATGATGCCTCACTCATTAGAAAATTGACCAGCTGCCTAACTGTTTGAACAGTCTCCCACACATTATAAATGTTTGGATAAAACCACCATCAATGCACAGTCATTGCAGAGCCAATAAAAAATGACCTTGTCTTCCCTCTGTATTTGCATGTTTCATCTCTTTATTTACAGTATCATCTCCAAAGGCAACAAGAGAACATGGTGAACAGCTGGGAAAGGGAGATGTCCTTCACACATCCTATATTTGGAACTGGTAGAAATAGCCATTACAATTCTGTGTCAGTTTAACAAGGATAAATGTGATTGCAAAATTACATCTTGGTCGTGAGCCCTTTGAGGGCAGGGGCTTATTCATCGTGGCATTGCATGGACTAAGCATATTATAGAGGAGAGTTTCACAAGCGCAGGATGGAAAATTCTTTGTCCAAGGAAGCTGTCCTGTATGAGGGAGCAGCATGCATGCTCTCAAAACACTAGGCAACAATAACACTCCCCACCCTAGTTGTGTCAACTAGCAATGTCTCCAGACATCACCACATGTCTCCTGGTAGAAGAAATACACTGGTGTAGCAGCTCAACAAATGTTGAGTCAACATGTAAAAATTATCAAAGCTTGAACGATATCAATTAGCTTTCTTTTTCTCCATGTTGAGAACAATTAATCCAACTAGTCATATATTTCAGAGAAACACATTTTTTTCTCAGTCCCTGATTAGTGGGTAAAAATTGGCTGCAAACCACTCTAAATATCCAGTTTCTTTCTTTTTGTAGACTACAGAATGTATTGAAGCTATGTTTACACCTCACAATCAATCTATATAACCCAGCATTTTCAAAAAAACACACAACCAAAGAGGGGTAATGCATGGTAAACTATTTTCTAAACCAAAGCATATTCAAAGATGACAACTTCTACCCCTGCATTACAAACACATTCTCTTGAACATAACACTGAGTTTACCATCTTCACCTGCAGCATGGCAATCACATGAAGTGAGATATACATGTATTAAAGTAATGACTATTGGCAAATTGTCACTTCCTAGACTCCAAAGCATGTGTGGAAGTACATACACAGGTTGTAGTTGTATTAACACTTGGGAATCTAAATTGCATGGCTTATTGAGATCCCTCTCTCTCTCTCTCTTTCTCCATTTTTATTGAACACTGTCACCAGTTTATCAAATAATCTCAGCTCAGTGGGATATAAACATGAGTTGGTCTTCTTTTTCTCCACTCACTGCCCCGACCTGTACTGGGTTGCATATCCCCCATTTCCTTAAAATCTGGTTACTTGCTGGATTTCTATTTTTTTTAATTTTATTTTTAGAGAGAGGGAAAAGGAGGGAGAAAGAGAGGGAGAGAAATATCAATGTGTGGTTGTCTCTCGCACTCCCCCTACTGAGGACCTGGCCCTCATCCCAGGCATGTGCCCTGACTGGGAATTGAACCTGCAACCTTTTGGTTTGCAGTCTGGCACTCAATCCACGGGCCACACAAGCCAGGATACTTTCTGGTTACTTTTGGTTGTTAGTATATTCTCACTTGGAATTTATCTTGTTTTCTTTTTGAAAGCAGCATAATTCATCGAAGATTTCTTCTCTTACTAGTCAGACTTGTAGTTCCGGGCCTGAAGAGGAGAAAGAGAGGTACATTTTTGCCCCCTCTCTTTTGTCTTGGAATGGAGAGGGAGGATTTTGTATGTCTTTGGGCCACTTCTTCTGATTAAGCTTTAGAGAAGGGAAGGAGAAGCAAAGGATCATAGTTCTTAGCATAATATTCTCCAGTTCCATTCATGCTGTCACAATAGCTAGGAGTTCCTTCTTTCTTTCTGCTGCATAGTATTCCATTGTGTAAATGTTCTAGTTTTTTGATCCACTCATTTACTGATGGGCACTTAGGCTGTTTCCAGCACTTGACTATTGTAAATAGCACTATTATGAACATAGGGGTGTGTAAGTTCTTTTGAATTGGTTGGCGAAAGACAAATACCATATGGTCTCACCTATAAGAGGAACCTCATGAACAAGACAAACTAATGAATAAAATAGACCCACAGGCATGGAAACATGGAACAGACTGACAGTGACCAGAGGGGAGGAGACAGGGGAATACTTCTGGAAAGAGGGGGAAAGGACTAGTTAAAGAGCATATGTGAATGACTGATGGATATGGGCAACAATGTGGGGATTGTGCGAGTGGGCAGTGGGATGGGCGGAGGAGAGCAAAGGGGGAAAACTGGGATAACTGTAATAGAATAACAATTTAAAAATCTTTAAAAAATAAAGTCTATTTTTTTCTGGTATTAAAAGGGGAGGATCATACTTCTCAAACTCAAAGATGCCATTATCTTCCTCTTACTACTGATTGTTGCAATTTTTCTAGCTTCTGTGCAGCAAATATTTTATATCTAACTTTCCCCTTGTGCTGAAGTATCACAGACACCTCAACTAGGGGCCTCCTAGCTCCTCAATATCTCCATATGGAAAATCCAGCTCCAACAAAACTCCATTCAACACTCTTCTTGGTGTCTGTTCCAACAACATATCCCACAGGTCATGGTCCCCTCACCTTGCAGGAAACCCTCTTGGAATGCACCAAACTGACTCTGTTTCCTTCTGTGGGAAATACATGAATGATGATAAACTCACTCATGCTTACAATGCCAAATGGTAGGATTGAAAGTCCTTCCACTGTTTCTCTCACTCCTGCTTTACCCCTCAGCTTTCTCCAATCATAATTTGCCCTGTGCTTAGGGTCATCTCTCAGATACCCATCAAGTTTGCTGTATCAGTAGACATCCAACTGGGAAGAGAAATTTTAATTCCCTTTCTTGCAGGCATTCCTTGTACTAACAAGGGATTCTCTTAGTGCTGCTTCTCAAGTGAACTGGGGAACAGTTATCAGGACTCTCGGATATATGATTGATTCTCCCAAATCCTCATGTTCATTGCTACATTTCTTCTGAGACCTATACCTATCCTAAGGCAATTACATTTGGAACAGATTAGGATGAATATGGGAACTTTGTGAATTTTTTTAACTTTTCATAGTTTTTTGTTTTTCATACCACTGAACTTTGGAAAATATCTATATTTGGTATGTCAAAAAAAAAAAAAAAAAAGCTGAGTAGTGTTTCAGTGGAAGTTTCCCAAATTGTCCACATCTCTATAATAGATAACCTATTCTCAAAGCATATGTGGTGTAATAACCCTTGTCTTGCCTTTCTGGGAGGTAGAGATAGTTTCTCATGGACCCAAAGAGGGATTCTTAATGGAGATTTATAACATCAAAAGGGATTTCACGAGAACAAAGTAATTATCCTTCATGTAGGAATATCAACCCAATTTACAAAGGAGTGAAATTAAGCATTGCAGTTAATTACAGGGACAGTCTAAAATTTGTGGACCAATTAGACTCTTTGGTCGCGAGCAACAGAAACCAATTTTCCCCTTATAGTAAGCAAAAAGGATATTTATTAGTGATTTGCAGGAAGCTTACAGTATTGGGAGGAGGCTAAAGAAGCAGTGTTGGCAGCATGGGAGTTACAAAGCTATGGAGGGGCTCGTCTGTGGAGCAAAATGAATTCAAGTATGTCTTCATGCATCTGTTTGAGATCTGGGGAGAGCACATCCCATTGACCAAGCTCAGGCCACATATCCTCTTCTTGAATCCACTCTGGCAGAGAGAGCTAGGATCTGACCAAAGGTGCCTCCAAGAAGCTCTTCATCTTCCAAAATGGAAAGACAAGGCACCTATCTGTGGTCCCAATAAGACACCATGAAGTGAGGGAACTCAAACTCCTCTTAAAAACCCTGGGTATTGTTAAGAAAGAGAATCAATTGCGGTGTCAGAAAATGATGCTAAATCCCTCTTCACCCACAAGGTTGATCTCTATCTTCTGGCTGAGAGGGTTCGGAGCTGCCTCAGTCTATGCTTCACACTGCATTGCCCATACTCCCTTTTCTCAGATGTATGAAGAACCCTGTAGTCTGCTTCTGCATTAAGATTTACTGTCCATTGTTTCTATAAGGGCTAGTGCTGCCCTTTCTGTGCCTCCTAAACCTTCCTTGTCCTCACTCTTCCATCCCCTTTCTGAAGATCATTCCTCCAGAGTATGCCTCAGCCAATGTTTTTTTCTTTTACAGTTTGCCTTCTGCACTCACACATGTTAGCACAGCTTTGTGCTGTGAGTTCTTTTTCTAGACTGCTCTTACTGCTTTGAACTCAATACCCATTCATCTTACCCTCCTCACTCCTGTGCTGTCTGTCTCTGCTTCTAGGATGTGCATGTTGTGGAAAGCAGACAAGCAAAGATCTCAGACTGCCCATGTAGACAGGAGACTGCACTCTGGCTCCCTGCCCACTGGTATCACCACCATCACCAGTCACTTCTTTCTTACTCCCTATCTGTACAAAGGAAAGTCTCTTCATGTCTCTGAGAAGCACTTGTGATTATAGAAAACAGCTCTGGCTACTTGGGAATGAAGTCCTAAGAAGACTAATCTTACTTCTGATGAATTGTATGTCTGTTCTTTAAAACACTCTTGGCATACACAAGAGCATTCTAGGTTGTCCAAGTACCAAATGGCAGCCATTAAGAGCTGTCAGCACCAATACATGAATAGCAAAGCTGAGACCTGGGACTAGATGAGGTGGATACTAAAAGTATGGACAGATCAAGTATACCTGCTCAAGAACAACATCATGCCCTGGCTGGTGTGGTCAGTGGATTAAATGCCAGCTTGCAAACCAAAGCTCATAGGTTTGATTCCCAATTAGGGCACATGACCAATTTGCAGTCCAGGCCCCCAGTAGGGGGCACATGAGAGGCAACCATACATTGATGTTTCTCTCCCTCTCTTCCTTCCTTCCCTTCTCTCTAAAAATAAATACATTTTAAAAAATCTTTTAAAAAATCCTTAAAGTCATTGGCTCAATGTTGTTATTTGCATTGGTTGCAAGCTTTCTGAGGGCTGTTGCTATGTCTGGTTTATTCACCAATGTATCTTCCACCAATGCAAATGGTCTGGCACAAATACCTAATAAATTTTGCTTCAGTGATTGAATGAATGACCAAGTGAATTAATCAGTTGTTTCATCCTTACTTGAAAAGACCAGAATCCTAACACCTATGCATCTTTCAGGCTTTAAGCCCCAGCCCCATGAGCGAGGTTCTGGAAGCAAGGCCCTTACAGCAAGATTCTTCCATATTTCTCTGGGGCTACAGCAACCAGCATAAGTGCATTTAATTATTTACTGCCCATTTTGTGAATGCTACACCAGTTCTCAACGTCCCACTCTGGTCTCTGTTCTTTGGATGGTGACAATATGAATTTTTAGAATCCATTATTTATTTTTATATTTATTCTCCTTTCCTGTAACCACTCTGTAGAGTTCACGTCACATCTATTTTCCTCCAGGCCATTTGCAAAACTCAGAGATATTGACCCCTGCTTTTATAACACTGGGGCGGACATTCAGTAAATAGCAAAAATAATTCAGGGATATTAATAAGCAAATGTCCAGTAGACATTGATACCCAGATGATTTGCATGACCATTTTGTATAAATGCAATGAAAAATCTTATATTATAACGATATTTGCCTCCTTAGACTAAGGGTAATCACCAGTATTTTCAAGTCTTTCAAAACATCCACTCTCTCCAGCTAATCTTGTAGGAAGGAAAAAAATAGTTATCACTTTGCAATTTATGTTTTTACCAGCATGCAATTGAGTACATTCAATTGACTCCAAATGTTTTGCACATTCTAATTTTTGTCCCCCATTGTCCTCCCCTGTTGACTTCAAGTTAATGCATAATATGAAGAAAGACATCCCTCATAAATTCTATATCATCAGTGTAATGTGGCTTTGATGATATACTACATTTTAAATGAGCTCTGTCACAAAAGAACGATGGGGGGGGGGCCAAGAGGCTTTTGTTTTTTTAAAATTGTTCTTCTGTTCTTGCAGTGTGGTAAGTCTAATTATAGTTAGCAGCAAACAACAGTGTTTCTTCAGCTAGTATAGTGTGTGAGTTCTCTTGGATCTCTAGATTATCTTTAGATTTTATAGTACGCGTCTTAGGCCCAACAAGTCAAGATGGCTTTTAAGAAGAGAGAGAATTTTGAAAGATTAAGGGAAAATTGATAATGCAGAAGATTAGTAATGTGGATCTGCCATGGTCAAGTACAGTTATGCATTCCTGTAGCTTATTTTGCTCATGGAAGTTAAATAATATTTCCAGAATATTAGAATAATTTGAAAGATACGGACATGGCATATCTAATCTATTTGCAGGGAGTGATTGTTATTTTTTCTAACACTCCATTAATTTGTGGAGATTTCCCTCTATGCATCACCTTTCCTAGAGAAGAAGCCAAATGCATACTCATGTTTACTATAGGGTGTACCACTACAGCTGTTCACAGCCCTGCTCTGGAGAATATGCTCAATGCAGTCTTTTCTTTATGTGTTCTATGCTAGTGCTTCTCAAGCTCTATAAACTTGAGAGTCACCTGGGAATCTTCTTAAAATACCTATCTTTTTGAGTAGGTCTGGGGGGAAGCCTAAGATTCTGCATTTCTTATAAGCTTCTAAGTGGCCCTGAAACTACTGGTCTGTCACATGATGAATAGAAAGATTGTATAGGGTCTTAACCAAGAATAAACATGCTTGTATGTGGGCACATCTGCAGTAGAGTTGTATACAGTGGAGAACAAAGCAGATGTTACTATATAATAGCTAACATGAATTGACTCATGATTATCTAACAGTGCAGTTATCTGCACTATTATCTAATAGTGCAGTATAGATAGGCACAATATATACAGTGGAGGGGCTGTACTGCAGCTTAGAGAGATTTAGTGAGATGGTCAAGTTGCATAGCTACTAAGAGTGTGGAGTACATGGTGAAGATGGAATTTGAACTCAGGCAGCCTGCTTTCGGAGACCATGTGTAAATGTCTATACTGCCCATAGGCTACTGTCTCAAAACTCAGTCTACTTTTCTAGGGTATAGTGTCTGGGGTTTTGCCATCTTCATCATCATACACCAATCAATAAATATTGAGCCCAATTGAGAACCTGAGGCCATGCCTTAACGTTTTGCAGCTGACAAGTGGAAGTAATGTGGTCCAACTGAACGCTAGCAAACAACACTCATTGGTAGTTTCAGTTCAAGGGGAAAATATGTATGTGTTTATATATTTAATTAAATCATTATCTGTAATACTTGGCTGGTTGGAGAAAATGATCGATGGGGAGAGATAAAATATACCCTAGGAACTTCAAGATAACTTGCAGATTAATTTTCTTTGCTTGTTTAGATTTCTGTTTTTGAACTTTTATTATTCAGGGAAAAATTCACACAGCATAAAATTAATCATTTTATTTTTTTGTCTTTTTTAAAATATATTTTATTGATTATGCTATTACAGTTGTCCCATTTCTCCCCATCATTCTCCTCCACCCTGCACAGCCCCTCCCACCCACATTACCCCCCTTTAGTTCATGTCCATGTGTCATAAGTTCTTTAGCTTCTACATTTCCCACACTATTGTTGCCCTCCCCCTGTCTATTTTCTACCTACCATCTATGCTACTTATTCTCTGTTCCTTTCCCCCTCTCTCCTCCTCCCACTCCTCTGTTGTTACCCCTCCATGTGATCTCCATTTCTGTGTTTCTGTTCCTGTTCTAGTTGTTTGCTTAGTTTGCTTTTGTTTTAGGTGTGGTTGTTAATATCTGTGAGTTTGCTGTCTTTTTACTGTCATATTTTTTTATCTTCTTTTTCTTAGATAAGTCCCTTTAACATTTCATATAATAAGGGCTTGGCGATGATGAATTCCTTGAACTTGACCTTATCTGAGAAGCACTTTATCCTCCCTTCCATTCTAAACGACAGCTTGCTGGATAGAGCAATCTTGGATGTAGGTCCTTGCCTTTCAAGACTTCAAATACTTCTTTCTAGCCCCTTCTTGCCTGTAAGGTCTCTTTTGAGAAATCAGCTGACAGTCTGATGGGAACTCCTTTGTAGGTGACTGTCCCCTTATCCCTTGCTGCTCCTAGAATTCTCTCCTTCATTTGAATCTTGGCTAATGTAATTACGATGTGCCTTGGCCTGTTCCTCCTTGGGTCCAACTTCTTTGGGACTCTCTGAGCTTCCTGGACTTCCTGGAAGTGTATTTCCTTTGCCAGATCGGGGAAGTTCTTCTTTATTATTTGTTCAAAAAACTTTTCCACTTGTTGCTCTTCTTCTTCCCCTTTTGGTACTCCTATAATTCGGATGTTAGGATGTTTAAAGATGTCTTGGAGGTTCCTAAGCCTCTCCTTATTTTTTTGAATTCTTGTTTCTTCCTTGTTTTCTGTTTGATTGTTTGTTTCTTCCTTCTGGTCCACTCCATTGATTTGAGTCCTAGTTTTCCTCCCATCTCTATTGGTTTCCCATGTGTTTTCCTTCATTTCACTTATTGTAGCCTTCATTTGTTCATCTAATTTGTGAGCAAATTCAGCCAATTCTGTGAGCATCCTGATCACCAGGGCTTTGAACTGTGCATCTGATAGGTTGGCTATCTCTTGGTCGCTTAGATGAATTGGCTCAGAGGTTTTGATTTGTTCTCCCATTTGAGCCATTTTGGGGGGTTTTTTGGCCTGGTTGTGGCTGTTACGTAGTGAGGGGTGGAGCCTTAGGTGTTTCCCAGTGCGGGGCAGCCCAGTCACTGGGTAGTGATGCTGTATGTGGGGGTGGGGTCCAAGAAGGGACAATGGCATTTGCTCCACTCTCTCTCGGATTCCAGTCCCTTCTGCCACTTCCCCTTTGCCTGGATTATCTGCGTGTGAATGTGGGACCACCTGGTTAGCCAACCGCCTTGCATGGCCTCACTGCGTCTGCACCATTGTCACCCTGTGCCTGGGGTCCGCTAGCTGCTGCCACCTGTGCACCTGGCATCTGCTACCCTCTGCCCGCATGCCTGGCATTTGCCAGCTGCTGCTGCCTGCATGCCTGGGTCCGCACCTCCACTTTTTCCTGCTGTGACTCCACCCCTCTTACCAGTCTGGATGAATGGTTGTTGGACTTGCGTACAGTTCAATTTTCTATGAGTTCCAGTTGTTTTCTTGCTTCTAAATCTTTGTTGTCCTTAATTTTGGTTGTGCAAGGAGGCATGGTGTGTCTACCTACACCTCTAATCATTTTAAATTGTACAATTCAGTGGCATTTAATACATGCCCAATGTTGTACAGCCATCACCTCCAATGAGCACATGAGAAGATATGCAACATCATTAGTCATTAGGGAAATGAAAATCAAACCACAGTGAGACACCACTTCATACCTGCTAGGATGGCTATTAAAAAACAGGAAGTAACAGTGTTGTTGAGGGTGTAGAAAAATTGTAACCCTCATACATTGCTGGCAGGAAGGCAAAATAGTACAGCTGCTTTGGAAAAAGTTTTGGGGATGTTCAAAAAGTTGAACAGAATTCTTACTAACCTTTGGCGATTGAGGGTTTTTTTTTTTTTTTTCTTTTTCAACTGCATCTTGATGTGTCTCACTGCTTCTTTAAGAGCCTCTGTCTTAGTTGTCCTTTGGCACATATCAGTATAGTAGCCATTGTAAAAAGGTGCCAAACTTGCTATCTTAGACCCAAGGCGTTAGTTTCTCATCACAATGATCCATTGTCTATTTTTAGCTGGGGCCAAGTGGGGAGGTTGAGGAGTTAGCTCCCACCAAAACTTAGGTATTTCATTACCCCAGGTTTATTTTCAATCTCATGTACAGTGTCTTGTATGATTAAATTAAGGATCCTCCCCCATGGCTTTCTTCAGAAGACTGACTCCTTGGACCTCAGCAGAAAGATGATCTCTTTTGATGCAGAAAGTAATTGTGCCATGAGTATTCATTGCCCTGTCAGGAAACTTCCATTCAAATCACTGGGCAGAGCGGTGGGGGTAGATATGGATGTGAGCCTTAATCCTGCCATTTTTATTGGTGTTTAACCTTGGGCTAGTCAATCCACTTCCCTCTGCCTCATTTCCCCAAATAAATCATAGTGTAGTACTTCCAGGAGTGGCTGATGATTAACTAAGCTAATGCAGGAAAGTACTCTGCCTAGGGTCTGACACACAGCATTCAATGTCAGCTATTGTTGGGTTCTTACTGTACTCATCCCTGCCCTATTCTCTACCTTGTTATATGGTTTGGGTCTACTTTTGCATTACAACCATTTGTTTTTCTAACTTCTGTATTTCTGTAATTTTCCTCCTATAAGCTAATTGCCCTTACCTTCTGTGAACATTTTGAACCTTCTTGAATAAGACAAAGATGCTTTAAACATAATTCTTGAAAGGTTTCTTCTCAGAACCAATCTAAGAGTGATGAATTTATTGTGTTTAAAAGAAAGGGAACTTTATTACTTTGGAGTTATACGACAGCCTCCCATAGCCCACAGTCTCTGCTCTGTGCAGGGCCTTAGGTGTCTCACTTTGGATGGAACAGAGAAGCAGGTTGTCCTTACCATGTCAGTTGAGGGACCTGACACCTCCAGAGGAATGACCTGTTTTGTGTGTGGACTGCAGAGGTATACTTTCACATTAATGGATACCTCACTATTTCAATGTTCTTAAAAGCAGTTTTTGGCTGTAAATGTCTTGTGAAATTATCCTTCTATGTTGTTTGTTCACAGATAGCCACAGAACAAGCTGGCTATAAGAAACTCAGTTTGAGATTTCATGAATGATCATCACAAATTTGTGATGTCTGCATTGACAAATTTTTATACAATGCTTAAAAGATGTTCAGATTTCAAAATTTCATCATCAATTTTCTCATAAATAAGCTTAGTGGTAGCTTTTTTATTAGACTGAAAAAACACTAATTGATTTTTTTATTTTAAATTATATTCATAATACACTGACATTATAAGTCCTTTGCAATGTTTGTTCTCTGACTTCTTGGAGTTTAGGTCAGTGATTATCTGGTATCAGAGGAAATCCCTGCCCAGATCCAAAATGCTTCCACACTAAAAGATGGTACTGAGAGGAGGGAAGATGGCGGCGTGGTAGGAGGGAACATCCCATTCCCCCTACACACGGGAGAAAAACCTGGCCAATCTACAGAAGAACAGAGCAGACAAGGAACAGTAACACAGCATATTTGAGAATAAGAGGTCAAAAATTGTACCGGACATTGAAAAACCAGAGCTCTTTAGAACAATAGGAGCCCAGGGATCAGCTCGGAGAGCAGGCGACTGAGGCCTCCGCCTGGCGCTCTGCCAAACCTGCCCCAGGGCTCTAGGAAGGGAGCTGGGTCAGCCGCTGATCCAGCTGGGAGATCTCAGGGGCCACCGCTCGACTGCAGCGGAGCAAAAGTGGGTGCCCCGCACCAGGTCACTGCGTGACTTTGAACCGAGTTTTTGTGGTCTCCGGGCGACTGCGAAAGCATAGTCGCCCCAACCACAGACAGAGGTGCGTGTGAAGTGAGACAGCTGCATGAAAATAGGCACCCACATGGGAACGTACACGGTCGAGGGATCCTGGGCACTCGAGAAAACATAGGCGCTGGCCACTGGAGACAGCTGTGCAGCTATAGTTGCCAGTGCACGGGCGGTTGCAAGATAGCTGCTAGAGCATAGGCCCCTCGCAGGGGCAAAGGCAGGCGGCTGCACCTGACTGGAGAACCCAGCACACACCTATAAACTCGGGGAAGTGCACACACACCAGGAGGCTCAGAACACATGCTGGAAGCCCTGTGGGGAGAGGTGCCTACTAACACTGGGATACATAGCACAATGAGGACTGAGTTCTGAACACAGAGAAAAGCAATAAGATCACCCCTCCACCGTTGCAGCCAGCAAGACCCGAAAAACTGGCCGGCAAGTTTGAAAACAACAAGAGGTGTTTTTTGGGTTTGTTTTGTTTTGTTTGTTCCTTTTTTTTTTTTTTGGTTGTTTGTATTTTTTTGTGTGTGTATTTGTTTTTTGTTTGTGTGCCTGTCTATTTATATGTGTTTTTAATTATTCCTTCTTTATTGTTTTTATCTTCTTCTTTACTCCTCAACTCCTTTTGCCTCTCTTTAATTCTTTCTTGTTTTATTCCCTCTTCCTTTCTTTCCAATTTTATCTCTTCTATCTTCCTCTTTTTTCTTCTTTCTTCTTTTTTTCATTTCCCCCCTCTTCTCTTTTTAAATACCCACAAGTGAGACAAAACAAACAAACAAACAAGCCTGGAACTGTGAAAAAAAACAGAGTTAGCCCCCAAAAGAGGGTATCCGAGCTGATGAGACAGTGGAAACTGAACAACAGGATATCCGAAGGAGAATCCACCACTGAATCTCACAGATATTCTACCACAGAAGGTCATACCACAAACCCAGGGAGCCAGAACAGATCAATTTAAGAAGTTGAGGCTAACAACAAGAGTCTTACAAACAATGGGAAGACAAAGAAACAATCCCAAAATGAAAGGAAAGAAGGAAGCTCCAGAAAAAATGCTAAATGAAACGGAGGCAACTCAACTATCAGATATTGAGTTCAAATCAGTGGTTGTCAGGAAGCTCAATGAGCTCTCAATGAGCTACCAGAAACTACAGGGAAGTTATGATGAGCTTACCGCAAACTATATCAACATGAAAAAGGAAATAGAAACCATCAACAAGGGCCAAAAGGAAATGAAGAACACAATTTCTGAACTGAAGAACACAGTAGAAGGAATGAAAAACAGAATCAATGAAGCAGAAGATCAGATCAGCGAGTTGGAGGACAAAATAGAAAAAAAACACCCAGAATGAGCAAGATAAGGAAAAGAGGCTCGGAAAGAATGAAGAGGGTTTAAGAGAAATGCAAGACAACATGAAACGGAATAATATCTGTATAATAGGGATACCAGAAGGAGAAGAAGAAGAGCAAGGGATAGAAAACCTGTTTGAAAAAGTAATGATGGAAAACTTCCCTAATTTGGTGAGCAAAATAGTCACACAAATCCAGAAAACAAAGAGGGTCCCAATCAAGAGGAACCGAAACAGGCCCACTTCAAGGCACATCATAATTAAAATGGCAAAAATTCTAAGACAAAGACAGAATCTTAAAGGCAGCAAGGGAAAAAAAGGAAGTAACATACAAGGGAACCCTGATAAGGTTAGCAGCTGACTTCTCAATAGAAACGCTCCAAGCCAGAAGAGAATGGCAAGAAATATTCCAAGCAATGAGAACCAAAGGCCTGCAACCCAGACTACTTTACCCAGCAAGGCTTTCAATCAAGATAGAAGGCCAAATAAGGAGCTTCCCAGACAAAAGAAGTCTAAAAGAATACACCTCTACCAAATCAATTCTGCAAGAGATACTAAAGGGACTGCTTTAAGGGAAGAAAGGAAAAGACAGAGAGAAAGAGAGAGAGGAACACAGGTACAAAAATGGCAATGAATAAATACCTATCAATAATAACCTTAAATGTAAATGGATTAAGTGCTCCAATCAAAAGACATAGAATAGCTGAATGGATAAGAAAGCATAACCCACACATATGCTGCCTACAGGAAACCCACCTCTGGACAAAAGACCTACACAGACTCAAAGTGAAGGGCTGGAAACAAATTTTCCAAGCAAATGGTCAGAAAAAAAAAGCTGGGGTAGCAATACTCATATCAGACAAAATAGACTTCAAAAGAAGGGCCATAAAGAGAGACCCAGAAGGTCACTTTATAATACTCAAGGGAAGAATCCACCAAGAAGACATAAATATTGTAAATATATATGCACCCAACGGAGGAGCACCTAAGTACATCAAGAAAATTTTAGAGGATTTCAAGAAAGATATTGACAGCAACAGAATTATAGTAGGCGATTTTAACACCCCACTGTCAAAAATGGACAGATCTTCCAAACAAAATATCAACGAAGATATTGTGTCATTGAACAACACTCTAGAGGTAATGAACTTAACTGATATATATAGAGCCCTTCATCTCAAAGAAACTAAATACACTTTCTTTTCAAATGCACAAGGAACATTTTCAAAGATAGACCACATGATAGGACACAAAACAAGCCTCAACAAATTCAAGAAAATTGAAATCATACCAAGCATTTTCTCTGACCACGGGGACTGAAACTAGAAATGAACCCCAAGGGGAAAAACCCAAAACCCTCAAAATCATGGAGATTGAATAGCATGCTATTAAACAATGAATAGGTCAAGAATGAAATTAGAGAGGAAATCAAACAGTTTCTGGAAACAAATGATAATGAACTCACATCGACACAAAACTTATGGGACCCAGCAAAGGCAGTCCTCAGAGGGAAGCTTATAGCAATACAGGCCTACCTAAAAAAGATAGAAACATCTCAAACAAACAACCTAACCCTACGCCTACAAGAACTCGAGGAACAACAACAACAAAGACAGCCCAGAGCAAGTAGAAGAAAAGAAATAACCAAGATCAGAGCAGAATTAAATGACATAGAGACTAAAAGCACAATCCCAAAGATCAATGAATCCAGGAGTTGGTTCTTTGAAAAGATCAACAAAATCGACAAGCCTTTAAGCAGGCTCATCAAGAAAAAAAGAGAGAGGACCCAAATAAACACAATCAGAAATGAAAGAGGAGAGATTACAATTGACACCACAGAAATACAAAGGATTGTAAGAAATTACTATGAAGAACTATATGCCAAGAAATTTGAAAACCTAGGTGAAATGGACAGGTTTCTAGAAAAATATAATCTTCTAAAACTCAATGAAGAAGAAACAGAAAGCCTGAACAGACCAATAACAGCTGATGAAATTGAAGCAGTAATCAAAACACTCCCGGCACACAAAAGCCCTGGACCAGATGGTTTCACAGGAGAATTCTACAAAACATTTAAGGAAGAGCTAACCCCTATTCTTCACAGACTATTCGAAAAAATCCAAAATGATGGAAGACTCCCAAATTCTTTTTATGAAGCCAGCATCATCCTAATCCCAAAACCAGATAAAGACACGACAAAGAAGGAGAACTTCAGGCAAATATCACTGATGAACATAGATGCTAAAATCCTCAACAAAAGATTGACAAACTGCATCCAACAATACATTAAAAAGATCATACACCACGACCAAGTGGGATTCATCCCAGGGATGCAAGGATGGTTCAACATTCGCAAATCAGTAAATGTAATTCATCACATAAACAAAAGCAAATATAAAAATCACATAATCATATCAATAGATGCAGAAAAAGCATTTGATAAGGTACAGCACCCATTTATGATAATAACACTCAGCAAAGTGGGAATAGAGGGAGCATTCCTCAACATAATAAAGGCCATATATGAGAGACCTACAGCCAACATCATACTCAATGGGCAAAAACTAAATTCTTTTCCACTAAAATCAGGAACAAGACAAGGCTGTCCACTTTCACTTCTATTCAATATAGTATTGGAAGTCTTAGCCACAGTGATTAGACAAGAGAAGGAAATAAAAGGCATCCAACTCGAAAAGGAGGAAACAAAACTATCATTGTTTGCAGATGACATGATAGTATACATAGAAAATCCTATAGACTTGGCCAAAAAACTGCTCGACCTAATAAATGAATTTGGCCAAACAGCCGGATACAAAGTCAATATCCAGAAATCAAAGGCATTTTTGTATACCAACAGTGAAACAACAGAAGCAGAAATCAAGAAAAAAATCCCATTTGATATAGCAAAAAGAAAAATAAAGTACCTAAGAATAAACCTAACCAAGGAGGTAAAAGACCTGTATGCAGAAAACTACACAACACTGAAGAAAGAAATCAAGGAAGACACAAACAAATGGAAACACATACCATGTTCATGGATCGGAAGAATTAACATCATCAAAATGTCCATACTTCCCAAAGCAATCTACAGATTCAATGCAATACCTGTTGAAGTACCAATGGCATATTTCACAGACATAGAACAAACACTTCAAAAATTTATATGGAACAATAAACAACCCAGAATAGCGGCAGCAATCTTGAGAAAGAAGAACAAAGCAGGAGGGATCACAATACCTGATACCAAAATGTATTATAAGGCCACTGTAATCAAAACAGCCTGGTACTGGCATAAAAACAGGCACATGGACCAGTGGAATAGAACAGAGAGCCCAGAAATAAACCCAAGTCTCTATAGTCAATTAATATTTGACAAACGGGGCAGCAACATAAAATGGAGTAAAAATAGCCTCTTCAACAAGTGATGTTGGGAGAACTGGACAGCTACGTGCAAGAAAATGAAACTTGAGCACCAACTTACACCATACGCAAAAATAAATTCAAGGTGGATAAAAGATTTCAACATAAGCAGTAACACCATTAAAGTCCTAGAGGAGAACATAGGCAGGAAAATCTCAGATATTCCATGCAGCAATATTTTTACTGATATGTCCCCTAAAGCAAGGAACATAAAGGGAAGAATAAACAAATGGGATCTCATCAAAATAAAAAGCTTCTGCGTGGCCAAGGAAAACAGTATTAAAATAAAAAGAGAACCGATTGTGTGGGAAAACATATTTGACAATGATACCTCAGATAAGGGTTTAATCTCCAAAATATATAAAGAACTTACAAGACTCCACGCTAAGAAGACAAGCAACCCAATTAAAAAATGGGCAAAGGACTTGGGCAGACACTTCTCCAAAGAGAACATACAGGGGATCCGGAGACACAGGAAAAGATGCTCGATATCGCTAGCTATCAGAGAGATGCAAATTAAAACCACAATGAGATACCACTTGACACCAGTCAGAATGGCCCTCATAGACAAAGCAACAAACAGCAAGTGTTGGAGAGGTTGTGGAGAAAGGGGGACCCTAGTGCACTGTTGGTGTGAGTGCAGACTGGTACAACCACTATGGAAAACAGTATGGAATTTTCTAAAAAAACTAAAAATGGATCTACCTTTTGACCCAGCAATTCCACTGCTAGGACTATATCCTAAGAACCCTGAAACACCAATCCAAAAGCACCTATGCAGCACAATTTACAATAGCCAAGTGTTGGAAGCAACCTAGGTACCCATCAGTAAATGAATGGATCAAAAAACTGTGGCACATTTACACAATGGAATTCTATGCAGCAGAAAGAAAGAAGGAGCTCCTACCCTTTGCAACAGCACGGATGGAACTTGAGAGCATCATGCTAAGTGAAATAAGCCAGGCAGTGAAAGACAAATACCATATGATCTCACCTTTAACAGGAATCTAATCAACAAAACAAACAAACAAGCATAATATAACCAAAGACATTGAAATTGAGAACAGGCTAAAAGTCACCAGAGGGGAGAGGGGAGGGAATTTCAGGGGAAAAGGGGAAGGATTTACAGGAACAAGTATAAAGGACACATGGACAAAAACTAGCTGGGGTGGAAATGGGAGGGAGGTGGGGAGGGCTGGGGTGGTGAATCGGGGTGAGAATAAAAGACAGAAAACTGTACAAGATCAACAATTAAAATAAAAATTGAAAAAAATAAATAAAAGATGAGAGCAAGCAATGATCACGTTAACTGGGAATGAATAAAGTATTTTATAAAGAGGAATCCTGGATAATGACACTTTTAGAGCTGGCAGAGCTCCAAGATATTTCCAAATAAAGGAAAACTGTATTTCAGAAAGGAAAAATACCTTTAAGTGGCACAATGAGGTGATGGTGCAACACGGATTAACATCCTTATAGTCTATATGATGGTATAATGGCTCTAGGTCCTCCTATGCTAGGCTCAGCAGGAAAACTGGTTGTAGACTCTCATGAAATAATCTTGGAAGGGAACTTTGTGATTAAGCTATTTGCCATCCTCATTGGATAGAGGACTGTAATATGCACTCACTCATTTAACAAGTATCTACTGAGAACCTACTAAGTGTCAAACACTGTCCTAACAAAGGGTGATGGCAGCGAGCAAGCCTGGAAAGTTGCCTACTCCCAGGGAGCTTCTGTCCTAATGCAGGAATCAGACAAGATATAGGTGAGTCAGTGATCCGCTAAGAAGCGTGGATGACTGTAATGCAAAGTGACATCCACCTCACATAGGGCTCAGTGAATGGGGTGACAGTAAGGAGTTAGGAACTTAGTTTTTCTAAGTGCAGTGGAAAGACACCATAGAGTCTTAAATAGAGGAGGAATGGAATAAGATTTCTATTTAAATGATCTCTTTCATGACTATGACTATGTGGAGAATCTATTGTAATTGGTGTAGCAGGGGTAGCAAGAAGATATCAATTAGTAGGGGAGAAATGATGGTAGCCATGTTAATGTGGTAGCAGTGGGGAGGGACAGAGGTACATGAGATAAAAAATATATGCTGGGCATAAAATGAGGACTCATCTCTAGACTTACTGTGAAAGGTAAGCAAAAAAGACTTTTCAAAAACCTTAGTTTTTCAGTATGAGCATCTGAATGAATAAACTCAAGAAAAGTTTGCATTGGGCCTTGCAACTAGCTTTCATACAATTGATTTACATCTGTTTTTAGAATAAGTCTTGAGACTCACAAGCTATACTTGACTAGAAGGCAGAAGTTTCTTTTTATTTCTTTCTTTCTCAAATAATACCTCATGCAGGGCTGGATGTGGGATAGGGTAAATTCAGGGATCAGCACAGGTGTGCCATGGAGGGGCACCCTGCTGCTTGCTTCCCTTGAGCCAGTGACTGCAGAGCTGAAAGAACATGTCTCAGTGGGTAATAATAGCACAATCAGCTTCCCCATGTGGAACTGCAGTTAGACACGGGTTCTGCCTTCTTGGGTGCTGCAGTCATCTTCTTTTTCAAGACTATCTGTGAACTTTATTAACCTGCCATTCACTTCCTCTTGATACATGAATGGGGACCACACCATGTTGAGTCACAATTTGAAAGGATGTTTGTCATCACAGTGTGACATGTCTCTGCTCTCTGACATTCTGCCGTTTATTGTTCCTCCTCCTGTGTTTCCTTCCCCAGGCAAGTCTAGCCTTTAGCAGTGATCACATCCAAGCCAAGTTTGATCAAGAGCTTTGTTCATCTCAAATTGAAATGAGCTCAGTGGTTAGCAGCAGACGAGAGGTATACTCAAAATGTGATGCATTTGCACCCTGTGCCTTAGGTTGACCATCTTGTAATTCTTTAGGTAGGGAGAAACATTCTCGTAGCTTCATGTTTAAAATTTCACAGTACAGTGTCTCTTTCCTGCAGCCTACAGCCTAGGAATTCAGGAACTGTGGGCTTCGTAACAGTTACCAGTCTTTAAGATACTTTACTGCCTGTGCCATGAAGAGAAGGAAGAGCAGAACCCCCTTGGACTATATTAACCCTTGTGTACGGGCATGAGCAAGGTCTGCCTGAGAAATATTTTCCTTCTTAATGTGGACTTCTGGCTCAGCTTAGGAGCTTATTTCTTTCCTCTCTGAGAGTGTCTGTTTCCATACCTTGGGATTTGCACTTTTTATACCTCACTGTGACTCAGGGAAGGACTTTGCTGCTTTGTTTTTCTTTGTTTTCCACTTGCATACCCTTCTGGCTTGGATGATTTTTGCCTGGTTAGAGAGAAACATTTTGGGAGAAACCTACAGGATTATGTGAAAAATTTTCCCTGAGGTTCACAGTGAAGTATCTCAAAGGAAGTTGAAGTCTCTTTCTAAACATTGTGTGGCATGGGTTTTCTGAAATGTCACAGCTGCATCATTCCTCGGAGAAGAAGACACGTCTGTACAGGGCACCCTGCATGAAAAACAAAAAAGTCAAGAGAAAGACAAGTATAAAGGTCATCTGGGTATTTAGGAGGCAAAACAAACAAACAAACAAACAAACACAGGGCACTATACTTTTAAGCTTAAAAAAGGCCTAAAGGGGAGAGATAGTGAAAAGCACTGTGCCTGTGATTGTTTATCTTTGGCAGATGTAAGCAGTACATAAGATGCTTTGCCAGGTGTTTCATCTTGTGCTATCGTGGACTATGAGGCCTGGGAGTGTCTTGTCTGTCTCCGCATCCCTATTCCCAGCACAGTATTTAACACAGAGCCACCCAGCGCCTGCCAAGCTGCAACAGGCCCCACTTAAAGGTGGCATCCATTTTATCACAGTTGGGTTCCACTTTAGGAGAAGGGAGATACTTCTGTGTCACTGCATATATGGTAACAAGAAATTAACCTGAGAATATTGAACAGATTCAAATCAAGAATGTCTAGGCAGTAGAGGAACTGTTACTAATGGCATAAAAAGTTTTCCCCACTTCCAATCAGAGACACACCCAGCAAATGTCTGTAGTAAACATTTTTTCAGTTTCATTGTACAGTTTAGATAAACAGATGTTTTGGGAAGTACTGCAAGTTAGTATTTCATAGGATTTTGTAGAAATGTTTACAGATAGGTTCAACTCTGGCTCATTATCATCAATTATAAGTGTAATTGACTGTTTTTTTCTTCGAGTCAGCTTTGTTGTATTGGATGCACTTTTCATTATTTTCAGGGTTCTGCATGAGAGATTTGGTGCATGGTAGGACCATACCCACTATTCCATATACTAACTGTGCCTTTGGACAAGTTTCTTCACCTTTCAGAACTTTAGGTTCCTCCTCTATAAAAAAGAGATGGTAGTACCAGTTTCTCTAAAAGTTATTGTGAGAATTGAATGAAATAAGTTATGTAATGTGCTGAGGGATGCTAGGCACATAGAATTAGTCAGTGAAAGGTACCCAGTGCTGATGTTATTAGTACTGAACTTGACCTAACTTGGAATGTTACCTTGCACAGTAGCATCGTTTGCACACATCTGCTTTTATGATTATTAGTTAAGAGTTTATTTTTATAGGAGATGTGGAAAAGGGTGATTGAGCATAGGTTATTTAGTTTAAACTCATAAATTTTTTTTACAGGCTGACCATCTGTCAGGAAAGTAGCAGAAGGCATTCCAATAGGACTGAGTTGAATTAAATTAGGAGATAAAAGCAATAATAATGGCTTTCCTCCAAATGATATCTCAAAGTCTGTCCACTTTTTTCAACCTCCACTGTTGCCATTTGATCTAAGCTACTTACATCTGGACTATAACCTCCTAACTGGTTTCCCTATTTCATTGCTAGCTAATCCAATTTATGTGTAATAATCAGAGCAAACATTTTAATATTCAAATCAGATCACTTCACCACATCCTTTATACTCTTCCAACAGTGAATTGACAGCGAAAGATAACATAAAAATAGATAAGTTGGCCTGCAGTCATAGTATAACCTGGCCTCTTGCCTTTTTCTCTAACCCCCCTCTCTGTAACCCAGTGATTTTCAACCGGTGTGCCACAAGAATTTTTAAAACATGCAATACCTGACTATTTAGTCAGAGGTACTCACCTCTTTTCCCTTAAGTTGTCAAATTAAAAATCGACATCAGCCAACTCCACAATAGTTATCTGCTGTGAATGAATCAAAATTATACCTGTTTTTTTTTTGTCAAATCAGCAAAAAATATATTTTTGGTGTGCCGCAGAATTTTAGTAATTAGTTTACGTGTGTCATGAGATGGAGAACATTGAAAATCACTGCTCTAACTATTCATTCCTAGGACCCTAACCACACTGCCGCCATGCTCCCAGTCTTAGAGGTACCTGTTCTTCTTCTGCCAGAGGGTGGTACTTCCTGCTACCATCACCCAGCAAGGTCCACTTTTGTGTCCAGTTTCAGCTTAAACTCTGCAGTGAGGCATTTTACCACTCTTTCAATAACTTTCTCCCACTACGAAGATTTCATTACATTCTCTCTCTCTTTTTTTTCTGTATTATTCTGATTCCAGTTCATAATTGCAGATTTACTGTTATGGTTTCTTGTTAAATTGCTCACCACAGTATTCCTAAACCCTATCTTAGTAGCTTACTAAATGAACAATGCTTCAAGCTACAAAGGGCTTTTGATGCATATGATCCCAGTTAGGGCTCACAGCATCTTTGTGCAGAAGGCACATGCTGGACTATTTCAAAAGCATAGGTGAGGAGTCTAAAGTCCACTGGGGTGAAGGCTTGAAAATGGAAGAACTGGGTCTGAATCTCAGATTTCTGATGCTAAACCCAGGGCTCTTCCAGCTTGAGTACTGTGCCTTCCAGACACTCTCTGTTTTGGTCTGTATACTCACTGACTGTCGTTTGTCTAAGTAGCGCTATATTTCATGAAGAACTTGAACAAGAATTTTCATTGCACACATATTGCCTGCTAAGCTGTCCTAGGCACATTCCAAGCCCTTTCTCATATAATCTGTTCAAGGTTCCTGTTAGGTATTATATTAGTTTTCTAGGGCTTCCATAATGAAGTGCCAAGAATGGGACAGCTTAATGTACAGCAATTTATTTTCTCACAGTTCCAGTGGTAGGAAGCCCCAAATCAAGGTGGTGGCAGGGCCATACTCCCTTTGAAACCAGTAGGAAAAATTTTCCTTGCCTCTTCCTAGCTTCTGGTAGTTTGCCAGCAACCTTTAGCATTCCTTACATAGGTAACTCTTATTGCTGCCTCCATCACCACAGGTGTTCTCCATATGTGCCTTCCTATCATCTTCCTTTTATGTGTGTCTCCGTGTTCAAATTTGACCATAGGGATGCCGTTATCCTAACTTGATTACATCTGCAAAGACTATTTACAAATAAAGTCACATTCACAGGTACCAGACGTTAGGTTTAACATATTTTGGGAGGGGCATAACTAAATCCGTAGCAGGCACGAGTCCCATCCCCTTTTCATGAACAGGGCCACAGGCTCTAAAATGGGCCTAAGTTTCTGCAGCTTGCAATTGGCAAAGCCAAGTTCAAATATACATCAGGACTCACAAGTTCATACTTGGTTTATGGACCACACAGACAATTTTCAAGTCCTAAAGCCAAAGCTTAGTCAGATGGATTCAGTTAGCTTTGAGGAAAGTGAAGTAGGGCCCATTATTTTTATGCAAAGTGAGCTTGGCTAGGAGAGGCAAACTTTAAAGTGTCTGAGTGTGTGTTTTATAACTAGCTCTGCCTCTAGAAGCAGAAATGTGTTCCTCCCTTGCCCAACTCCACTGCATTTAAAATAGAGTGTCTGATACTCTTTTAAGGGAAGACAAGCCATTCTTCATTTTAATTGGTGGGGGAAAGTTCATTATGAAGTGTTCTTCCCTCAGAATAGTCCTCTAAAGTTGGATGTAGTGTCTGCATTGTCTTCATTCTCTTCTCTTCCCAGCAATCATTAGCAGCCCTGGTTGGTGATTTATAATCACATTCCCAACAAATTCCACTGTTGTTAATGACTACATATTTTTCTGTACAAATGGTTTGTGCTCTCCTTCCTCAGGACAATTAACCAAGAAACTGGTCATAAATTACTGATAATGATCAGCTCGTCAGAGATGATTGTCAAAAGGTGCATCTTCCATAGTAATTAGATTAAGTATCTTTAATTGCTGATAAAAACAGACAAACTGGCTTTCCCCACCTTTTTTCAGGTACTCATGAAATCTTTCTGGAAGCCAGGCAGAATAACACCTTCCCCCCTCTTCTCCTGAAGGAGGGGAAAAGGAAGAAACATTCATCATTGACAAGCTCCCAGAAACATTAAAAATGTGACAGCCTTTCGAGGTTTCAGATAAGAGGACGGATCTTTCTAAAGCAGAGATCAGAGAAAATCTACTCTGGGATACATTCTTTTAGGCAGGAAGCAGGGGTCCTTCCTGGTTACGTTTGATATCTTTTCCTCAGGATCACATCTCTCCTATTTGCATCTAAACCTTGGCCTTCAAATGTGACTTTTTTTGAACTCTGGAGAGGGATGGTATTTAATTCACAGAATTCCTCACAGTTAGGATGCTGATTAAACCCCAGACTATTTCTGTACGTGGAGCTGTGGTAGACCCTTAGCTGGGAAAAGAAGAGCTGAGCTACTGTGATGCATGTGGCCAGGAAGGTCCCTTTAATCAGGCCTTATTTTCTATTACCATGTTGATAAGCCCAATCTGACCATTTACTGATGTGGAAATTTGCAGGACCTACTATTAGTATTCTATAAAGAATAATCACATTTTACATAGTGAAAGGTGATTTAAATTTCAGCCAGTTCAATGAATTGCTTTACTGACCTGTCTTGAATATGGTTAATCTTTGAGTATTCCAATACTTTATTTATAAAGTTTAGTTTCATAACTGTTTTTTTCCTTGATGGCAGAAACCATCAAACAAGCTATGGTGTCTGAGATCATTTGAATCATTTTGGCAATTTAGAAGATAATGTGGTATTTAAAAGAACAGAGATGAGGACTCCAAAAGGAGGGGGTCTTAATATCAAATAAATTAGGAAAGTGTGTAGATTCTCTTCAAGCTTGCTAGTTTTTGTTATGAGAAGGGAAGATACAGCTGCTGTAGAATAACAATGCACTGCGTTAAAGAATGTTTAGGCAATGATTTTATCAGGATTCTTCCAGTTCCAAGGGAAAACAAGTTAAAAAAAAGAACAAGTCAAATAAGCTTAAGATAAAAGAAAGATTGGGTCATAGACCTGGGCAGCACAAAAGGTGGGCTTCAGGCATGGCTGTGTCTAATGGTTTAGTGATGACACAAGGACTCTGATTCTTTTGGGGACCCACTTGTCCTCTTGCTATCAGGCTTCAGTAGAACCATATGTGTTCTCTGAGTAGTTAGTGTGCTTTGGGGGATACCTCAGAAAAATCTCAGGGGAGGCTGTGGTTGACCAATCTGGGTCATGTGCCTGTTACTGAATAAGTCCCTGGGCTATAGGACTGGATTTTCTGATTAGCTGGTCTTGAGTCTCATCCCATGGAGTAAACTGGTGGGGGAGAGGTACACAGCTCCCTCTAAAGTGTACAGTGGAATAAAGGTGGGTAAGTGTACAGTGGAATGTAGATAAGTGTACAGTGGAATAAAGGTGGTTCGCACAGGTAGGGGATTTGGGGTAGATCAGAAAACAAAACAATAAAACTGAGAGAGACTTAGTAGAGGGACCCTCTTGCCCGCCTTTTTGCAATTAGCCAACTCCTGCCCAGCGGAGTTTGCTTTGCTTGCCAACTTATAGCTGCTTTCCTTGGAAGGCTTTGCTCTTACACCTGTCACTTCCTGAACGTTGCCTGAAAGAGGTGGCAATGTCAAGTTCATCCGAAAAGTCTAAGCCACTATCTGCTTACTAACTGAATCTAAAATGCTGTCCTCATGTGTCTCTGACCTAACACTTTCCTTCTTCCTGCCTGGAGTCCACCCAAACCCACCTTTGACTTTCTTCAAGCTACTCTTTAAATGCTTTGTTTCTTCATGAATTTCTTCTAGCAGGAGCCCAAATTAATTTCCTCTTCCTCTATGTTTCCATTAAAATGTGTATGTTTTAAAAAATAATAATACTTAGAATGTTCAACACTTAATTTTCTTGGAATCCATGCCTTTCTTTGAAAACAGGGTGCTGTATTGTGATTCTTTAAAAATCACTTCATGATCAATAACGCAGTACCTGGAACTACATAAATATTTAATTCTGGTGAATTTTTTCCTAGACAGGACAAAAGGAGGAAGTGAGTTTGTGGGCAACTTAAGTATCATTTGGGTCTGGCTCTGTTTGCTTAGGGTGATGAAGGTGTGGGCACTAAGTAATGGTTTGGAAGAGTGCAGGACAATCGACTGACGTAAGGGAAGTCAGAGAAGGTTTTGTTGCTGTTGGGGGCCTGTGGGAACTCGCCTCCTCTGGCCCCATTTTATAAGATAATTGTTCTGAGCTCTGGATTACAGGAGGACACACTCATCTCTCTGAGATTCAAACAAAACAAGTTTTTTTTTTTTTTTCTTGAAGGTCTATGTAGACCTGGCCCAACCCCCCAAAAACAGCTTTTTGTTTATTCTTAAAATTGTATGGAATACATTACATGTCCTGGTGATACGTGATAGTAAATATATACATTGCTCTTGCCCTCACCTCATCTTTGGAGCTTGATTTTCTGGGGTGCAGTCTGTGGCCACCTCTTAACTCTCTATAAGATCTCAGACTAGTTATTGAACAACCCTATGCCTAAGTTTCCTTATCAATAAAATAGGGATCAGTAGCTGCTTTGGAAGACTATTTATTATGAAGATAAAAGGAGCAATTGCTTGTATAATGCCCAACACATAGTAAGCATCCAACAAGTGATAGTTACTACTTGTAGCTATTGGCTCCTGAAGCCTATAGGCTGGTGGAACTGACATCAATCAAATGACCATATTCCAAATGTAAGTTATAACAGAATGGATCTGGAGAGGAGTTGCTTGGTGTTAAAAACACTTACAAAGTGAAATTAAATAACATTTGCCTGGCAATGCATATTTAATCTAGCTACCTATAAGACTACCCATAGATTAGAACCCAAAAATGAATGATTTATCAGTTTTTGATGGCTGATAATAAAGAAGCAGTTATATGTGGTTGAGATGGCCATTTCCAACCTGGATTTCAATGCTACTGTGATATCGCTCGAATTAGATCTCACATTCTGCCAAGATGATTCCTCTCTCTCAATGCATTGGCCTGTTGGGAAGGGGACAAACTTCAGCTCAATGTCTTTCAAGATATTATCTAATCTTTAAATGACTGGGAGTCTTTTGGATTTAAAAAGGATTTTTCTTTCCTTTTCCAGTCATATTCAGTCTCCAGTCAATTCAGAACATCTATCAGTTCAGCCAGAGAGGTGAGGAAGGTTCACTATGCCTCCCATTCATTCCTTCTTGGTGTCATAGAGTGTGCTTTAAACACTGCTTCCAAATTACTGCTTCTTGTTGGGAGAGCAGTATTCATGTGTACGGCCAACCTGTGCCAACCTTTTGAAAAGGTAGAACATATTCATTAACGTTGGCTCCTTTAAAAAAAATCTTACTTTATGTTGAATCAGAACAGTGATTAAAATAACGGTGAAATTGTCTGAAGGAGAACAGCCCTTCCCTTGTAAAAGGGAAAGAACAGCTCATATCAAGGGGGAGTCAGAGCGGCGAATAAAAGCTTAGGTCCAGGCTTACATTGCTGATACCTTGAGCCTGTCTCCCCAGTTCTCTGAAACCTGGTAAAATACTATGTGCAAAGGGGGTGACAATATCCAACTAGTGGATTTTCAGTGAGGATTGAAAAGGATACTACCAAAAAAAATGATCAGCAAAGTGGTAATTGCTGATTAAATGATAGTCATTATCTCAGTGTTCTATGCACTGATGACTGTGATAAACAAGAAACCTTGAGGAATTCTGAGGTTTGATGAATGATTCCTTTACTTCCTGAATTTTGTGGCCCCGAGAAAAGGGAAGAAGAAACTAATTATTATATTCCCTTTGCCACAGAATTTATAGTTTTATGATATATGCACATATGTGTGTATACTTTTTCTTATCTACAGCATCTATAGGAGGCATACATATATAAACAATTACATGTGGTAATATGCATCATACATCATACATAATATACAATATAGAGCTTATCTAGATTGATATTATATGTTAATATATATTGTAGTAATATAGAGTGCATTTAGTAGTGTATCCTGTTTTATACTATACATACAACAAAATATATAGTATGCTATTAGATGACATGTATTTCTGGTATCTCTGTTGGAATCTCTATTCAATTGAAAATTAAAAAAAAAATATTTAGAGAACAAGCATCAGTTACCCAGAAGTTCTCTGAGGGCTGGTTTTTACTGTTATTTATTTTGACAATCCAGTGGCAGTGGCTTGCAGTGACAGTCGGGCCCCACTGTGTAATCCTGTGGAAATATCCCTAGGTAACGAGATATGCCCATGGTCATGGAAGTCAGTTCTGTTAAATAGGGAGGATTTTATCTGTCTGAATAAATATTTCCAGGGCTTCTCTCACTCTGTGGGTTTGAGATGCACACGGGCAAGAAGGGTCATCGCCATAAATCAATAGTTTCCATGAAGCCACAGATTTAGAGCTGACAGTGGCTTTTTGCTTGATAAAAAGATCACGAAGTGCAGGCCTAGGCTGCAAATGCTGGGGATAACGTATGAAGTTGGTAGGACTATTTTATGAACATATACCAATTCTTCCTAACATGGATAGGAAGAATTTTTACTCTTTTAAGATGAGTTAACTAATTGATTTTGGCAAGTAGGGAAAGGCAGAGATTCTTGGCAGAAATTGATGCCAATCCACATGTACATATACTTCAAAACTGTCACACCAAGTCCGATGTGTTCAAGTCTCAGCTCAAATGTTAAGACCTTCTTAACATGCGTTACTCATCTTTATGCTGCTTACAAGTTGCCGAAAAGCTGGTAGTGGGACTGGGTGATGTCCCCAAGGAGAGGAAGATGGAAAAGAAATGAGGATTCACCAAAAGAAAGGGCTACTTGAGTGAATGGTTGGAAGAAGAAAAGAGAATGACATTAATAAAGATAGTCAGGGAGGTAGCAAGTGGACCAAGTGAGGACAGTTTCACAAAAGGTAAAGAAAATTTTACAGAGACAGCAACTGTGAACGGTGTCAAATCCTGTAATGATTTTGAGAATTAGCAATAGTCCTTGGACTTACATTCTAGTGAATCTGTTTTGTATATTTTATACACACTTGTACCTACATCATTCCCAATAACTCAGTATGAACTCCCTGAGAGCAGGTACCAAGTTTTATTCATTACAGGAACCTTCAGAGTATGGGAGTCATATCAGGGACCAATAAATGTGTTCAGAAAATATAAAAGGATAAATAAATGAAAACATTAATGCTGAGTTAATATAGCAGCGTGGTGTCTATGTAAAAAAGAATTTGTGAAGTGTTAAAGAAGTAATTTGATATTGGCAAACAAGAGCATCATTCTAGATATATGGTTCCTCTAGGGGTTCAAGAAATAGCATTCCCTCATTTCCTCAGTTGGCATAAGAACCAACTGAGAAAGAAGCAGAGCAGGGAGACAAAAGGAAATCAACTTATTCACATAGCCTAATGCTTTCAAGGTTCTGGTGCCACTCACCTGAAATGTCCAGATGATCCAAATCCATGGAGACAGAGTCGATCAGTGGTTGTCTGGGGCTGGGGGAGAGAAAGTGGTGGAAGAGACAGCACATGTCTACACGGGAATCCTTCTGGGGTGATGAGTATACTCTAACATTTCTAAAATTAAATTGTGGTGATAATTGCACAACTCTGTGCATATACTAAAAACTACTGAAATGTTTTCTTTGAATAGGTGAATTTTTTGGTGTATGAAACATATTTCAATGAAGATTTTGTTTTTAGAAAGGCATTAGAAAGTCATCAGTTTATTGAGATAAACCCGGATTAAAATAAAGGCCAAATGGGCTCACGTATACTCCCAGTTGGTTCAAACTTATCCATCAGTCACTGACAGTGTGGACACCTGCAACCCCTCCCACATTCTCTGTTTTCTCTCCCCTCTCCTGCCCTCCCCAGTGCACTCATGAGTTTCCTGGTTGAGAAAGAGGACCACAGTGCACCCTCTCTATCAGCTGGGGAATTTGAAAAAGGGCTAAGAGAAGTGAACTGAGAATGCCCAGTCCTTTTCCTGAAGCAACCAGTCAAATAAACCCTTTCTTCTTAGGTTTGGGGAAAGAGCTGAACTATTACCCTAGAGGAGTTCCTCCTTACGGAAACATAAAGAGTGAGGTATAAGTGTGTGCCACACTCTACACTTTGTAGTGTTTGTGTGCAGCAGTGTCCTCAAGAATAGCAACTGTAGCATTGTCAGTTGAAAAAATAACTTGGGTTCGTGTAAGATTTTAACCTAAGGGAGGTGTCATGGGATGCAAACTTCTAGTGCAGAAGCAACTATGGATCAAAACCAATATTCCTGAACTTCACCACTGCCTCCCACTTATGTGAGGCACTTTGCCAACAGTGGCTCGCCCTGGCTCTCAAGTTTAAGACTAATCTCTATGTCTGTATGACTCTTTACAGCTTCCAAGAGCTTTCATCAACTATTATCTTTTCATTATGGTATTAAGAGGGCCAGAACATGATGTGATTTTTACCTTCTCAGGAGGTCCATTTGTTATAATCAATTCTGTCATTGCTATCATACATACTCTTTTAAATTCTGAAGTTCCTAAGAACCAGAGAATGTTCTCTTCATTGCATCTTCAAGATCCAAGCATATAAAGTAAAGGGCCTTTCTTGAATTAATTTCCTTTCACTGCAATCCTACCTGTTGGGCAAAGTCAGAGGTTACAAAACCCATCTAATACCAGTGGTGCTATGGTGATGGTCTAATATGAATATGGCCTTCAACTATACAACAGGCAGAAGTCCAGTCCTTTATGTTTTGAAAGACATCACCCATCTGATGTGTGCGTGTGTGTGTGGGTGTTTAGTTACTTAGACAGCTGTATGAAGTTGCATTGATATTTAGGTAGATTTGCCTAATTCTAGACATTTCTTCACTTTTATTATTATTTTTTTAAATATTTTATTTATTCATTTATTTTAAAGAGGGACAGGGAAGGAAAAAGATAGGGAACCATCAATGTGTGATTGCCTCTTGCGCACCCCCAACTGGGGACCTGGCCTGCATCCCAGGCATGTGCCCTGACTGGGAATTGAACTGGTGACCTTTGATTTACAGGTTGGCACTCAATCCACTGAGCTACACCAGCTAGAACCATTTCTTCACTTTTGAATCCAAGTGCCTAGCACAGTGTCTGGATCTCAGTAGATTCACATTAAATACTGACTGCCTAAGTAAGGGCTTGGGGTCACAGATGTTCAGGACATGATTGACTCTATTAACTCAGGCATCACTGGATGAAACAGCCTCTTCATTGAAACCAGCTACATTTTCCTCAGTCAGTATAAATTGATTTGGTGTGAAAAATCTCAAGCAGTTCCATTTCAAGGCAATGTTTTATTTGGTGATGCAGGAGAAATGAACAGCTAAGTAGATTTGTAGGCTAATTTATTGGGCATTTTAATGTTGTGTATTTTCCACTTTGGTGTGGTAAGTACCTTACTAATGCTCCCTCGGCCGTGCACTGCTCATGGCAAGCCTGACTCATCTTAATTAAATTCCTTCCTGCAACAACCTTATTTTTGCTCATGGGATACATTGCTGTCACAGTGAAACATTTTCTAGCAAAATTGAGATATATTTTTTATAAATGGAGGCTTTTTTCCTCTTTTTTGTAGACACTAAGTATAGGTCCCTTAAATTAATATGAAGTTATTATGTACTCCAAATGAGTGCCTTAGAAGCCTTTCAAAACATATCTTCTGCCTGGAGGCCTGGAAAGAGTGTGATAGAGGTGGAGAATGGGCAGGTGTGTTGGGTTAGTGATGGGTGAAATGACTTGATGTGGCTAGTCCCCACCTCCCATTGTGGGAATGCAACCAGAGAAAGCACTGGCAAATTGAGAATGAGAGAGGGGCCTTATGAAGCATGCTGCTGCTGCTGGCCTTGCCACTGAGTTAATCCCAGTGACATGTTCTCTTTTAGGAGGAGGAGGAGGGTTTGTCCCGAACTATGCATTTTCTAAGAAACATGGATTTCCTATTCAGGAAATGGGAGGCTTCTTGAATTCTATAACTTGAATCACCTACCAGGTTGGAAGGACACTGGAAAATCAGCTGCCTCATTAAGAACTTTGTCGTGACCTTCAAATGCATGTCCTGCAAATAGATGTCCAGCTTTTGGTTTTTGCCTGGGACATGTGCTGTCATGTCAGTGCCTAGATAAATTGTGCCTTATAACCAAAGTGTCGAATTAAACAAAACAAATTTCCATTGCAGAGGTATGTTTATTCCTCACTCTTCCATTCTCATTCTCTCTATCCCTCCCACTCAAAGATGAAGAGCAGTCTTCAATTAAGAAACCATGCTTTCTCCCTATGTGTTAAATCTTCAAGCCTAATAGCTCTTGCATTGTAGCCACATGGCAAAACTGCCTTTTATTTCCCCAAGCATATTGAGCTATTCTGGAGTGGGTCATTGTCCACATTCTGTTCCCTCTGCTCATGACAACCCTTTGCTAAATTACCTTTCACTTCCTATTTCAATTTTAGCTAAAAAATGCTACTGCTCTTGGGAAAGCCCTTCCTGGGATTCCCATCCCAACTCTCAACTCTCAACTTCCTAGGCTGCTTGAGAATCTACTTATATGTGGTCTCATAGCAACTTCCACCTTTCCTCTAGTCATATATATGTATATATGTGTATACATGTCAATCACCTCCTATGTGCCAGGCACTGATCTTGGCATTTGGGACCCATCAATGAAGATAAAAAGGTAGAAAAATCCTCATGGAGCCTACATTCTAGTGGGGGAGAAAGACTGTGAAAATCACACGTAATAAATAAGCAAATTGTGTTAGAAGGTGACCAGTGCGATGATCAAAGGAAAAGGGATAAGGAAGAACCACAAGAAGGGGTGAGCATAGGGTAAAATTTTAAATGGAGGGGGTAGGGAATCAGGGTGAGTCTCTTTGTGAAAGTGACATTTCAGCAAAGACTAGAAGAAGTTGAGGGAGTGAGCTGCTATAGCAATATTTGGAGAAAGACCATTCCAAGTGAGCAAATAGTCAAAGCCAGAAACCTGAGGGGTGAGTATACCTCTATGTTCAAGAAATAACAAGGGAACCAAGAGACCAGAGAAGAAAGTGGTAGAGAATGAGTTGAGGGGGGAAGCAAAATGAAGAGGGGGTGAAGATTATGTAGGATTTGCAAGTAATTTAGGACTTTGGTTCTTACTTAAGTAAAAGAAAGACTTGGCTTATATTTTAAATGAGTAATTTGAGCTTCTGCATTAAGAACATATTTTAAGGGCACTTAATATAGTTGACAGCCATCGACTACAGGCTCTGAGAAGGCTGGAGTAGTATCTGTTTTGCTTTTCACTCAATCTCCAAGATCAAGTCCAGTGCTTGGCACCTCGTTTTCAATAAATATTTAATGTGAAAGAAGAAAATGAATACAGGACACATCAAGATGATTCCAGTTGGCACCCATCCCTCACAGGCAGGCATTGCAGACAGCCAATGTGCACATTTCAAGCTCAGGATCTACTTTTATTCATCCATTTAAAGACAACTCCAATTCCCCACCACCCCCTCCCCGCAACCAAAGGCTTGAGTTTAATTATCCATCTAATTGTAGCTATATGCAACTGTTCTTAATTAGTTCTGTTTTAATTTGCAATACATGAACTTCGATATTTCCAACAAAAAGAAATTGGATGCTAGTTTGGAAGACATCTCTCCTTAAAAAGAACATGCTTCATGCTCAAGCAAATGACTGGAAACTATCCCTGTGGTCCTCCAGGGTAATGATTCGTGGGGTGGAGGCTGTCCAAGGCAGACCAGAGTGTTACACTCTGCTGGGTAAATGACCTCTGCTTTCAGGATTGGTATGCATGCATTCCAAAATACATATTTACCTGGTAGCCTATAACCATTCAGCAGAACTGTTATAGTCTAGTACATAAATAACATGTTTTTTGAAATTAGAATGTGTACCAAATATGTATTTATCCAATAAGCTGTAACAATTTCCAAGAAACCTTCCCAGTCTTTGGTCTATCAGGCTGACTTATAGATGCAGTTTTAATGATGTTTTCAAAATGAACATAGTATTATAAAAAAGATGTGCAATTTTAAGAGGGTGAGGAGTTGTCATATAGCACAAACCAATTTTAAAAGGAAAATTTAATGCAGTTGTAGAATCTCTTCCTGTTATTCTTTTCTTTCTATTATTCTCTGTTTTTTCCTCCCTCCTCCTTATCCTACTCCTCCTCTTTTTGCAAGTTCCTGAAGACTCAGTGCTAATGACACCAGGGTAAATTCTTAAATAATTTAATTCTGAGGAAAAAGTTTTGGCTTTATAAGCGATTAGTATACACACTTCTGAACGTGTATCAGCAACTGTGTTCCAGTCGCTAATCTCATAGCTGTAGAGAAGCCCAAAAGTTGGATTCTTGTGAACACTTCCACAAGCATATTGGTTAGTGAATATTTATCGTTCTAGTCTAGGTAAGTCAAACAAAAGCAAATCATATTTATCTCAGCCATCGAGATATGTTGGGCAGGAATGATTCTGGCAGAGATGGCTGTGATGCACTATGTTTTCTCTGCAGTATTATTAATTTCCATCGTAACTGATGTTCAGCCTACCATTGGCTACAGGAATAGAGAACTGGACTCATAGTTCAAGGTGATTCATGGATGTGTAAAACTGTCGTTAAAAGACTGTGCCTCTGCAACCACATGACCTGGGCATTAGCTCTTTAAATGTCGGCAAGTGAGTTAACCACTTTAAAATTTGATTGCCTTGCGCAGTGATTGCTGGTGGGCAGCGGGCAGGACAGGTAGAGGAAGGTATAGGTGGGATAAATGGTGATGGAAGGAGACTTGATTCGGGGTAGTGAACGTACAATACAGTGTACAGATGATGTGTTGTGGAGTTGTGCACCTGAAACCTGTATGACTCTGTTAACCAGCATCATGTGAATAAATTCAATAAAGAGGAAATATGTTCTTTAAAAAAAAGTCTTGATTGTTTTACGTGTAAAATGGGTGTGACATTAGCACCCACTTTGTAAGGCACTGACGCTGCCCATAAATCATGCACCACTCTTCAGAGCACATATTGAATATTTAATGAATGTCATCAACTATCATCTATATTAGTCAAAATAGTTCATAGTTCTGTGTACCTTCCATCTGTTATACAGGAGTAGTAGGTTAATGCGGCACAGATCTTCAAGCATTTGGTTTGGAAGTGAATGAAGAGGCCACACATCTAATTAGATGTTTCACTAACAAGTTATAAGTGCTTGTGCAAGTTTCTAAACAGCCTGCATGCTCTAATAAATATCTTCAGTTGACAAGTGAGAAAGCAATCATGAATCTGGAACTCCTTGCTTGGAACCAAGGGAAATGGCTCAGGAAATGCCCTTCGAAACTCCTTGGAGGTTCATATTCTACACAAGTTGCTTTTTATCTCTTTCTGATTGAGAAAGTCACTGCAGGTTGAGTCTGCATAAACTACTGCAAACCAAGAATCTTTTCTTTCATGACTGTGACTGTTTTGTTGGGCAGAACACCATGGGGTGAGCCCCTGTAACCTCTGGTTCGGTGCGTTCTTCTGTGTGATGTACCTTTCATGAGGCTTGCCATGGTTTTGATCATGGATTTGATGTCACCTGCACAATTAGATCAGAGGCTCCAGAAGGGCATGGACTATACCTACTGATTCAATGCTATTTCTCCAGACCTCAGTGTAGTACCTAATGCAAAATTGACAGTCACCAGGTTGATGCACTCTCCTCTTTTATGATTGGCTCTCTGAATTAATTCTGCACAGTCCACAATGCTGTGTGACTTTCTCGACAACAATCTCTGCATCCTGTTGAGGGTGGAGCACTGGGTTAAAGGGGTGAAGGGAGTCCGAAGGCACAAACTTCAAGTTACATAAAATAAAAGAAACAAATTATGGGATGTAATGTACAGCACTGTGACTAAAGTTAATGAGATTATTTTGCATATTTGAAAGTTGCTAAGGGTAGACCTTAATAGTTCTCATCACAAGAAAACAAAAGTTTGTAAGCATGTGTGGTAACAGATATTAACTAGACTTATTATGGTGATCATTTTACAATACACATAAGTATTAAATCATTATGTTGTACATCTGAAACAAATAAAGTGTTCTTTATCAATTGTACATCAATACTAAAAAAGTCACATCATAGTACTTTCCAAACATATGTCTTCTTACTGGAAGACTTACAATCAAATGCAAGGCTTGCAAATAATGCAGTCTTTTGCGAATGCTCACCTATCCTAAACAGAATCATTGTCCTAATAAGGAACCTAATTATATGTTTTGATGTGTCTAGGGTCCTATATTTATATGAAGGGACTCCATTGAAATAACTTTAACAAAGAGTGAAGAGTTACGATTACCTTTTATCTCCAAATATGTAAATCTACTGAAGGCAGGAGCAAAGTTAAATCACACTTCTCCAATTCAGTCTTCAAACTATATCTCAATTCTTTATTCTTCTACTTTTTTGATATTCTTTCTAGCTGTGTAGCCACCATCTTTCATCCAGACCACCATCATCTTTTGCTCTGATATCCTGGTGACTTACATTCTCTTTTTTATATTTAACCTTTCCAAGTTCTTCTCATAATGGAGCTAAAATGGTCTTTAACAAACAAACCTAACTGTGTTACCCCAACTTCAATGGCTCTGCATTACCCTTTGGACAAAATTTAGTGTGATTAACATGATTTTGAGGCCTTTCAGGAGGTGTCTCATGTTTTCTTCTAGGCTTCTTGCTCTTTATTTCTCCTACAAGGCAGCCACACCCAGCAAAGTTTAGTTGTTCTTAAAGCCTTGATTTTTCTCATCTCCAGCCTTCTACAGCCCTTCCCTGAGATGTTGTGTCCCCTCTTCTTTGCCTTGTCCATTTTGTCTTTACTTCCTCCCAAGAAGCCATCTCTAGCCATTCCACTCCCCCAACCTTGAGCTCAAAACACCTTCTATGTGTTCTCATAGAATTCTGTGCTTATTGTCCCAGCCCCTATAATTTTCTTTCTTTCTCAGAAGACTGTATGCTTGGTGAGGGTAAGAACCATGCATTCTTGCTTGCCCTCATTGTGAGTGACTGAATGCAAGGGTGCTAAAGTATCTTAGCATCTGTGTCAAAACACCATATACATTAAAAAATAGTATCTTGTTTTTAATAAAAAATAGGTGAGGTATTTTTCCATCCACAGTGCTGAAGAAAAATGCAAACTAAGAATGTGCTTCTGAAAGTCAAAAGCAGTTGCTGTAGGGAAGGTGAAGCAACATGATAGCAGAAAAATTGCTCATTAAAGAAAAGGCCAGAGCCTCCAAAATGTCAAATACCTTCCTGTTAACTTTTTGTGGAAGCCCCACTTTTTGGAAAAGGGGGCTAGAAGGATAAGTAGCTAATTGAAGACATCAGTCAGGATAAGGTAGGTTATGCTGCAGCAACAGATAGATCCCAATCTAACTCATGCTTCAGGCTGGCTGGGAGTGCATCTGGATTTCTTCCTCACTCCACTTCCATTCTTCCACAATCATAGAGACCAGGAAAGAGCAACATTAATTGTACACTGGTTCTTAACACTTCTACCCCAAAGTGACATGTGTCACTACTGTCTACATTTCATTAACCAGAGCAAGACACTTGGAAATTCAAGCAGGCCAGGAAAGAGTCTCTCCTTTTGCCCTGAAGTAGAAGCAGATGTTTCTGGTCAACTGCAGCTAAGGTCTACTGGAAACAGCTATACCTGGCCACATCTCAGTTCCAAAAAGAATCATGCCAGAAGTGATGCTTTTAGGATACACAATCATATCTTTTCATCCCCATCAGTGTAATTTTGTGGCTAGATACACTCCATCCTTATAACTTGCATTTCTCCCTCAGAGTTCCTTCTCATTTGTCCATAGATTCAAATGTTGGATCTCTCAACCCACAGCTACAGTTTTCTCTATTAATGTGCAATAGATTTTTAGTTTCAAACCATGGGCTGTTTTTTGTTTTTTTTTTAAGTATGAGTTGCTTGTTTCTTTTTTTAATTTTTTTCAAAAATTATTTATTTATTTTTAGGGAGAGGGGAAGGAGAAAGAGAAGGAGAGAAATATCAATGTGTTATTGCCTGTTGTGTGCCCCCTACAGGGGACCTGGCCTGCACCCCAGGCATATGCGCTGACTAGGAATTGAACTGGCGACCCTTTGGTTTTCAGTCTGCGCTCAGTCCACTGAGCTACTCCAGCCAGGGCTGAAACACTTGTTTCTTGTTGTTATCTTCAGAAGGTGTCATGGAGAGGTACTCATTTTAATGCTTTTCTCACTGTCCCACCAGCCCCTTCACCGCAGGCTACATACGCCAGCACCCCAGCCCATACCATCTCTACCATCCCATTCTCTCATCTGTGTGGGATGTAGGGTCTGTATTTGACAAGCACGCTTACCCTTTGCTAACTGTTTTAATAAAAATTTTCTATCACCATTTTTATCTACAGTAACAGTCGATGCACTATTTGATATCGAGATGTTAGATTTCATGGACTTTGAAATATTTTCCCCATATCTTTTCTGGCAAGTCTTTGAACATAGACTACAAAAAATTGACATGTGGGAGATGAATTTGCAGACTCCAAGTTAAGTAATGACTACCTGTCCCAGTTTAAATTGTGTTCTAGGATTGAAACATTATATTACACAGTCAAATCATTGAAATTAATGGTCAGACTGTTTCATAACTGAGTTAGTTTTCCTTGAGATTGATATTCTATTAAATCAGCAGGCTGTCCGCACTTCCCCGCATAGCCTTTGGTTTGGGGATAACATTTCCCCAGCCTCGGTGAATTCAAAGCTGGACCAACACAGCCATGCTATTTTTAAAGGGGGAACAATAATCAATGGTATCCTAATATACAAGTTTCTTTTATATATAGAATTTACTTCATTCTCTTTATTCTGGGAGGCAAATTATCACTGTTCCACACATATAGATGGAGAACATGAAGTTCAAGTGTTAGGATGCATGTATACCTCCTGATTGACCCAAGTTTATTTGATCCTTTTCTCTCAAATATCTTCATGGCTGGCCATTCTCATCATGCAGGCCTCTTCTCAAATATCCCTCCACACATAGGTCTTTCTTAACTATTTCTTCCAGAAAAACACCATCATTCCCTATTTCATTGCTCTGTATTATTTTCACAGTACTTATCACTATTTATTTTTTTCTTATTTACCTACTTATTTATTTGCAGCATCTATCCACTAGAATGCAGGGAAGGGGACCATGTCTTTCTTAGTGCCATATTCCAGTACTGTAACAGTGCCTGACACCTCGTAGATGTTCAAAGATATTCAGTGGGGGAATACACATTTACACACTTCACTACCTGTCTATCAGGACAGGAGCTGAGATTAGGATACCTTACTGAGTCACTGGGTATAATAGAATGAACTAAGCATTGAGGAATCACTGTTTAAGGTCTTTGAAAGTTCAGCTTTGCAGTAACAGCATATTATCTAATGCTGCATAACAAGTTACTCCCAAGATGAGTATTTTAAAACAACAAACATTTATTATCTCATATTGTGTCTGGGGGTCGGGAAGCTGAGAGTGGTTTAGCTGGGTAGTGCTGGATGGCTTAGGCTCAGAGAGACACCCGTGAGTTTGTTGTTAAGCCCTCAGTGGGGGCAAATGTTTAAATGAAGTCTGTAGGGTCCTCCTAGCTCACTCGTGTGGATGTTGGCAGGTCTCAGTTCCCTGCCACATGGTCATGTGGGCCTCTCCACAGGACCTCTGGAGTGTCCTGGTGACCTGGAGCTGGCTTTTCCTGAATTGAAAGGAGAAAGATATATATATCTATATCTATCTATCTATCTATCTATCTATCTATCTATCTATCTATCTATCTATATAGATAGAGAAATAGATATCCCAAGATAGAAGCCACGGTCTTTTATAACCTAACCTCAGAGTGACATGAGGTTACTTCTGCCATATTCTGCTACACAGACCAACAACCCTGGCACAGAGTAGAAGGAATCAGTCCAAGAGTGTGGACACCAGGAGATGGGGGTCATGGGGGCCCACTCTGGAGGCCAGTGCCGTATGTCTTATTCGTATTCTCCAAACAGAGCCACAGGTTGAGCATGTATCTCAGTATATCACAAGTCATTTCTCAACTTCTTGTTTCATCCCAGGAGCCATACAGGGGAAGTATTATTGACTGGAGCGTTTATAACTCTTTGAGAGTGTTGTGATGAAGAACACAACTTCTGGTACCAGCAGCCCAACCTTGAACACTGTCTCTCCCTCTTGATAGCCATGTGATTTAGGGATTATATACATATAATATATATACACAGATAGCTATATACAAAAATCTAGGTAGATAGAAGATGATAGATAGATAGATAGATAGATAGATAGATAGATAATTTGCTTCTCTGACCTGAATGTTCTCTCCTACAAAGTGGTTATACTAATAACACCTACCTCTGAGTTACTAAGATTCAGTTAATTCATGGAAACATATTAGAAACATGCTTGCCACAGAAAAAGCAGTCAAGAAGCGTGGTCTTTCCCTATTTGGATTATCCATGGCTGATCAGTGCAGGAGTGGGTGAGCTTTCCTCAGCTATCCTCGAATGGACTGAAGCATCCTACACAGACCTCGGAGGAGAAGTTCATCCAAACTTTACTAGGTAAATCAGGTCAAATAGTTCAGGGACGGTGTAATTTTTGTCACAGGGAGTCTGTCAACACCACGTGTCCAGGCCGTGTGTGTCCATCCTGTGGCCATAGCACATCTGCAGTGTCACAGCTTGACCACCGCCCAGAAGCCACTCTTCTCACTTCTCTCTCTGGGGAAGACCGAAGCAAACCTTCCAGAAGCGATTGGCCAGTGGCTGAATTCCACAGCAGTTTCGATAGGTTCACTTGGAGCAGATTTTTCATGTCTTGCCTATTTATATCTTTTCAAATCCAATCTCCTTCAATCAATTTTAATCCTCTAATGTGTTTGCTATAAGTACTATACAGTTCACTCGTTCTCAATAATAAAATTCATTTTGGCTCAGCCTGCCAGTAATTTGTTTGAGAAGAAGTCGTTAGGAAACCCTTGCGTTCTCTTCTGATTTAGAGGACGACCTTCAGTATTGATAGCATTTTGTTGTCATGCTCTTGAAGTATTCTTTCATGACTGACAGAGCTGTTTAAATAATGGGCCGCAGAGCCCAGTGCTTCAGTGAAATCTGACTACACTAATTCCATTATATATTAGGGAACTTCAAGTGCTCTACAAGGACACGGCTTCATTGACCATGAATTTACTTTTTCAGTTTGTACAAATTATCCCCACTGTGTATTGCACCCCTGTCACCGTAAAAGCTACTTTCCTTCTGAAAATGAGTGTTTTATTGCTTTACCTCTCAGAGCATCCTGCACAGGCAGAGCCTTCTGCTCCCATCCTCCCCTGGAACACGTCAAAATAGATAAAATGAAGTGTTTTCTATACAGAAGACGGAAATGTATAAAATTTTTGATTCAGTTTGAGCTCTAATGAGGCTCAAAAAGTATAATGAGTTCACTGTGGAATATATATACACACACATAATATATATATGAAATATGTATGCTTAATAAGAAAATAGAGAGCATGTTTTATGGTTGATCTTATATAGCTCTAGCTTTTGAAAATGACACATGAAGACAAAGCACTTTTTTATTTAGACTTGGCTAAAAATTATCAGTCATATGTAGATGATTATGCGATATCTGCCAGCTTCCTACTGAGAAAAAGTTATAGCAGATGGTGGAATTTATGTGCCATGTGGCATTTGTTTAAGTGCTGCAATAACCAATATTTTTTCCTCGATTTTTATAACTATTTTACTTTTAAAGACTCAATTAACTTTGAACTACCCTCCTTCAGGGTCACCTGAGTTCAGGGTGGGACGGGGCAAAGGAAGAGGTTTAGAACAGTTAGAGGCCAGTCTTCTAGGACTTTGAATTAAATGACTATTGCAGCTCATTAATCAGGAGCACTGAGCACCCCATTTTCAAAACAACATTATCGTACTCTAAATACGGACTCCCCCTAGAACCATTAAGGAGCCACTTCTATTCAGATCAGTGTGAACTTTCAATCGGCCTTTATACTAGAAAAGACTGGAATTCACATTTGTGAGTTTGTAGGACCCCAGGGATGATTTCTTGGAGTCAACATCATCTCAGCCATGTAGCGCATAATTTGTTTTGAGAACTACAGACAAAGGGGGTCTATTCCTGGAAGGCCTCTTTTGAAATTGCCAGAGGCTCTTCCCCTTAACCATGTGAACTGCTGTTCTGAGAACCTAGGGGACCCAAGCAGAGGGGCTGGAGGGCCCAAGGCAGGGGGGAGGTGACTCTGCAGGGGGTGCAGCAGTCCGAAGACAGTGGAGTGTTCCACCCCTGGGAGGCCATTCCCATTAGGAAGCACTCTCAGGTGACCATGATCTGTGGCAGAGGCCCAGGGCTCTGAGTGATTTTAATGTTGAATATGTTTCAAAAGCATTTTCTTTCCTGACTTGAGTCACTCTGCTTTGATGAAACAAGGGTTGTGTGTGTTGGGGTGTGGGGAAGGGAGAGACCGTTTTAATAGAGAAAATCAAGAATCTATTGCTTGCCAATTCTCTAGGAATCTTTACAGAAAATCTGCTCATGACAGAGAATCTTGAGGTTCTCTGAGCCTCCAGTAGGCATGCCTCCTTAAATCGACTGAATAAAAGGAGGGTGTTTGTCAGAAAGTAGTTATTATGCAGATGAAGAGGACCTCAGCTATGGAGTGCTGGGCCTATTGTAAACTGTCAATAGATATTTCTTGAATGATTTAGTTTTAAAAAAGATATGCAAAAAACACTAGTCATATCATATGTGGGATGATGGGGGATGATTTTTTTTTTCAATTTTCACAACACTTGGTAATGTTTGATTAATTACCTTTATTATGATTACAAGCATCATTTTATATTCAACTAACACAATAACCACTTTTCATCCCTGTTAAGAATTTGGTGATAGCATTTCATGTTTTTTTTAATCAGTTTACATTGTGTAAGTATATACTTTCACTCAAATATAAGTGAAATGATACAATATGTGTTTTTCTTCAAATGTATACTTAGCAAATGTCCTGGGCTTTTACGTGTTAGTCCATAAAGGTCTATCAAAATATTGCATCACCTCCCACAGTGGGGACTCAACATCATTTATTTAACCAATTTGTGGCAAAATTTGATTTCATTATTAATATTTTAAAGCAACTAATCTGTATCAAGCTCTATAAGGGATGCAGAATGAGCTCACAACACCCCGAGTTGTTGACTAGCTAATATGTATTTTCCACTTTTCTTTAATGAGTATGTGCAACTTTTAGAATGTTAGAGGATTAAAAATTTTTAAATCTACTTACAAAATCAAAACTGTACTCATGAAAATAATAATGTCTAACTTTTATTTGGCTCTTATCTTACAAACATGTCTTAAGTGTGGGTCTGTCCAGAAGGTATCCAGCCATATAATATGAAAAATAGAGACATTATTGAGAAAGATACGAGATACAAGAAACATTGCACATAGGACAATGACGACTCAATCCCCTTCAAAGTAGACACCTTGTAAACTCACACAGTTCTCCCAATCACCATCAGCTGCCCCACCATATTTTCCTGGATCTTATGAATGGTCTGAAAAATCTTCATCTTTCACAGGTGATTTTAGTTTGGGAAAAGCCCAAAGTCCGAGGGCAACAAACCTGGGCTGTAGGGGGTCTGAATCATTAGGTGATTGAATGTTTCACCAAAATCTCTACACAAGACATGATGCATGAGCAGGTATGTTATAATGAAGCTGCCAGCCACCAGTTGCCCATAGCTGTAGCCTTCTGAATCATCTGAATAGCTTCCACAGAAGAATGTTCAAGCTTAACACAAAATTCGATGCAGACTCGCTGCTCACTCAGTCATTTTGAATGCAACAGCCACACAGTACACACGCTCCCTCAAGGGTATCTACGGCCCCTGCTGACCAGTACAGTGAAGTCGTCATTGTTCACACAGCACATTCTAGTTCGCCCTCCTTGGCTGCAGTTTACATCGATGTCGTGCAAGCAGTTCTTGTTACATTAACAATGGCTGGACTTTTTCCAGAAGGGCCTCTTATGTAGACATAAACACACACACATATATACACATACATATATAAATATAAATGCATATATGATATGTATATATTATGTTATGTTATGTTATGTTATGCTATATTTTAACTTATCCAATCCATTACATTATTCAGCATGAACCAGACATTTTTGCTAGTTCTTCTCAGACAGGCAACTACATTTTTTACATCTTCCTGCTTTTGCTTCTCTGGATATTAACTCAATAAATATTTATTAAGTGCCTACTGTATGCTGGGGACTTGGAAGTAAACAAAATAAATACCTCCCCCCGCTACATTGTACTCCAGTCTAGGCAGGGTCCTTCTGTTAAGAGAGTGGATCAGCCATGTACAGACACAGTTAGCCCAGTGTTTCCATCTGCCCTTGACCCCCATAGGGCTATGATACTGGAGAAAGACCCATCACCCAAGACTTTACAGTCACTGTCATGTGAATACTGCCCATTGAGTAGAGGATATTAAAGTGCCCAGTGGACAAGGAGCATGGTGGAGTGGACGTGGCTGTCACAAACATCCCACGCTAAATGCTGCTGCAGACACCAGACCCTCTGCTGGAAAGTAAGTGTTAAGGGAAGCCTCCATCCCGCCCCACACTGGGGCTCTTACTGCTGTTCTTTGGAGTTTCTTTAAAGATGTTACCTTCCCTTGGCTTGTCTCTTAGGTAATAGGACTGGGGGAAGTCAGCCACTTAGGCAGATAATACTCGAGGAGTGTAATGTGACTTGGGAAAGGCTTTACAAGTTCATTTTATTGAATATAGATCCAGATCTCTGATAATCCTGCATCTTCCCACCCATCTTATTTTGATTATATGTGTAGTGTGACCTCTGAAAGGAGCAGCATGTTTAGAGAGTTGAAGGAACCGTGGATAGCATTACCAATGGTGATGGTCACTGGCACAGGTAGACCGCCTGCTCTGTGACAGGCTTGGGGATGAGACATCTCAGGAAAGGGACAGTTGTGGAGAAAGCAAGGAGCAGGGAGCTCAGCTCCTGTGAGAGCTAGGAGCCTGGCATGTCGTAGGCTGCTATTTGCTGCAGATGCCCTGCTGAGCACCGTGGGGAGGCAGTGACACCCGCTGGCATCACAGGGACAGTCCCACAACTGTCCTATTTTCACCAGTATGGATGGGACAGGCATCCTGAAGGACAGTCAGATGAATGCATGCACGCCACATTTAGCCTCCCTCCAGGGTATGCTCTCACTTACTCAGTTAGCTTGTTTCTAAAAGACACCTTCCCTCGGTGTCGAGACAGCCGGTATAATTGTCAACAGTCCAACTCCACTCTCACGTCTGTCGGTGAATCTCCTTTCCTTTCCCTCTTGAGGATTTTAACTCTTCAGCAGGCAGATGAAAGCTTGGGGTGGGGGGTGGGGAGGCTAATGCCTGAGCTACATACTCAGGAAGATTTGGTTTCAGTTTTGGCCCTGCCGCTTATTACCTGTGGGCTCATGGGCAAGTCGCTTAATTTCTCTAAGACTTAGTTTCCCTGTCTGAAAAGTGAGGTTACCCTCAGCACCTCTAGCATAAGACTGAGGTGACTTTCAACCGAGAGGACACACACTGCTCACGTCTGCTGTGCCCTTTACTCCACGTCTGCAGAGGTCAGCCCAGGTGCACGTGATGGCTGCTCTCTGCTTCCACATTTTTCACCCATGCCAGCTCACTGTCAGAAGCTGCAGACCAGAAGAAAGAGCACTGTGATGTGTGATAAAGCTGCCCCTCTGCCTGAAAGGGTGGCTCTTGGCTTGGCAACATCTTCTGTTCATATCTTCTTTTGATAATCAGCAGCAGGAACCCCATATGTAGTCACTTTGGGATATGTACAGGGGTTCACACCTTTCTCCAAGGACATCAGATCAGATTTTTTGTGTGGTTGTTTTATTTTATGTTTCTTAAGTTTTTTTTTTATTGTTGTTCAAGTACAGTTGTCTCCATTTCCCCCCTACGCTCCCCCCGACCCCAGCCCTCCCACATAAGATCAGATTTGACCCGTTCTTTAAAATCTGCCTTAGAAAGACGCAGCCTAATTTTACTTCTGTGTCATTTTCCCTATACCGTGTCATAACTCTGATCAAGATAGATACATCCTAGTGTCTAAAAGCAATTACGTGCTTGCTCAAGTATATGCATGATTTTGGTCATTGGGTATGGGTTTTTTCTTCAACTTTAAATGTATGCTCAACTGTACAAACTCATAAAGGTCTTAGAAACTTGAGGGCATTGAAATGGTATAGTTCTCTCTCCTGTTTTGATGTCTATGTATGTTTTATTGAGAAACATGAAAAGTAACTTTACTTAGAACCTTTTTGAAACTAAAACTGAGAAAAAATACCAGCTAACAAGGGATTGTTCCAATTTTTGTTGATGGGGGAGGGGAGTAATGACTGAACTCAACCTATGTCAAAGATATTTTCCCTACTAAATTAAAAAAAATGGCCAGAATTTTTTCCTACAGTTTTAGAGGTTTGTGCTATGTAAAAGGACATCCCCCAAATGTGAGGGGAATGGGTGTTAAGGCAGTGATTTCACAGCTGTCAGGAAACTGCCTTCTGAAAATATGAAAGGATACTATGGCAAAGTGTCTGGCCAGCTGCTGATCATTTGTGCTCCTCCTTCACCCTAAATTCAAATAACTGACAAATAGCTGCCCATCCAGGGACACATTTCCAGCCCACCTTTTATCAAGCAGTGATGCGTGATTGAGTCCTGCCCAGTGAGGTGTGGGAAGAGGGGTATGTGTCACATCCAGGACTGGCCCGGAAAGCCTCTCCTGGGATCCGCCATACATTTCCCTTCTCTCTATCCTCTGATTGACACTCAGTTGACCTTGGAAGCTATTTGTTGAAAATGGTGGAGTTTCAGGGTCCTTAAATGACTGACTATATGGTTCAAGCCCACTCCCACCCTTTCTGCTGTAACTATACTTTCTGCTCCAATGTGGGAGGCAGCATCTCTTATAGTAGCTAGTGATGCCTAAAATAATACTGATGGGTCACATGTTTTCATCTGGTGTGATTTGAGTCCTTACTAAAAGCAAAGATTTAAGTATTGGACCAATGATCTTAGTATCTGACAATAATAGCTTATAAAATCTAATTACTAGGCCCAGCGCCAAGCCCTTTAGATGTCTTATCTCCTTTCATCTTCCTTCCAACTCTCTAGTCTGTCTCAGTCAGGGGAAGCTATGTTATACACTGTGGTAACAAACAACCCTGAAATCTCAATGGCATAACTCAGCCCAGGTTTATTTCCTGATGTGGTAGGTAGTCCATTAGTCCATTGGGTATCTGAGCCACTCTCCAGGGAAGCTCTCCTCCATGTAGTGACTCAGCATTCCCAGAGGCTTTATTTTTAAGGAAACTCTGCATTGAAAATGTTGACCCAGAAAGCTCACAATGGCCATTAAGTAATTTTTCCAGGAAGTGACATGTTTCATTTCTACCAAATCCCTTTGGACAGAGCTAGTCACATGTCCTGCTTTGCCCTTCTGTGATTCTCCCATGTGCTCAGAAGAAAAGGGAAAACAAATAGCAGAATATTATCGTTATCCACATATTACAAATGATAAAACTGGAGCTTAGAGAGCTTAAGTAATTTAGATAAAATTACCCAATTAGTAAAGGGCTGGTTTTGTCATGAAGGATGTCACTCTTGAGTGACATTTCATTTATGAGCCATTTGTTGAATTCCTTCTCTGTTATAATGAAATACGAAATAATGTCCTTGTCCTCAAGAATCTTACAGTTTAGTATGGGAGATAAACATGTGAACCAAGCAGTTACCTACATTCTGACCAGTTGTAGACATTAAACAACATAATTAGTCCTTACATAGTGATGTGAGGGTCTAAGAAAGCTCTTGTAAGTCATTGCAAAGCACTTTTTCTCAGGGGCACAAGAAATGGACCATGGTTGCAAGAGTCTGAGAGAAGGGCAGGGGAAATGAGCACAGCAATGTCTTTGGAATGCACCAGTATGGAGACAGTGTTTCTTGAGTCCTTCACTTATGGATGGACAGTGTTCTCCTCTCTCTGTCCTTGGCTAGACAGTTAATAGAGCACTGATATGTTTCTAAGGGTGTTCAAGAGAAATAAATCAAGATTCATGGTAAAATGAAGCTATGTTTTGCATTTTATTTAGCACAAACATTCTATCTGGAACTTCACACGATGTGCTGAATGGAAAACTGCCTGCTGTGGTATGTGTGCATGTGTGCATGTGTGCATGTGTGCATGTGTGCATGTGTGTATGTGTGAGTGAGAGAGAGAGAGAGAGAGAGAGAGAGAGAGAGAGAGAGGATTTTCCTATTCCAAGTCCATTCTTCCAGCTTTTATTATAATCAGAACCAAATAGGCAATAAAAATACATTTATTCAACATAAAATAGTTATTAAATATGTTTCTTAATTACTAAAAGAAAGCTTTGCTCAAAAATGAGGCTCCTAAAATGATGTTGTCTTTTCTTCTACTTTCATTTTACCTCAATATTTTTTAATTTTCTTTTTAAAATTTATTGTTGTTCAGTTACAGTTGTCCCACCTTTTCCCCATTGATCACCCCTACCCTGCCCCCCCCACTCCCAAAGTCAATCCCCCTCATTGTCCATGCCCTTGAGTCCTCTATTAGTGTTCCTTTGCTTGTCCCTTGTTCTTCTTTTCCTTCATCCTCCTCCCCACTCCCCTGTGGTCACTGTCAGTTTGCTCTTTATTTCCAAGTCTCTGGTTCTATTCTTCTCATTTGTTTGTTTTGCTGATTAGATAATGCTTTATGCCAAACTCTTTATTGCCAGTTCCTTTTAAAGCACATATTCTCTATATAGCTCCATGGATGCATCCATCTGTTAAGGAGTTATATACTTTGACTTTTTCCAGGATAACTTTGATTTGCCTCAGTTGATGATGATAACAATTTCCAGGTAATTTTGAGTCATAACACAGCTATATCAATTATCTGAAGAGGAATGCTACTTTCTAATTATGTGGCCAATGAATAGTTGATCATTAAGCTGCACTGATATGCAAAGCCAAGATAATAAACAGGACACAATAATAAAAGCTCCCTAAAACATAATCCCTTATGGTCCCATTCATAAACATATAAATAAGGACAAAGACATAAAGGCATGTTTTCTCAATACTACCAAACCAGAAACATCACAAGAAGGATGCAGAATAAGGACCCTATTGAGGGACCACTCTTTGTTAATGCATTTTGTGGAATATATAAAGCAAACCCAAATATAGACCTGAAAGGTAGTAGTATTCTTCTCGCCACCATTCTAGCAATGAACCAGTTGAGGCTGAGAGAAGTTCACTAAGTTCCCTGGATCCGCAGGGGTGATCCAGGACAAGAGCTGGGATTCAAATCCACATTTGTTATGTCCAAAGCCTGTGACCTTCTAAACATATCCAGTCTTTATTGATGCCTGAATGAAACTGAATTCTCAGGGAACAAGAATTAAAGTGAGCAGAGCTACAATCCTCTGGGCATCTCATTTGGACTTTTTTCTCTTCTCCCTCTAAAGTAATAATTGCAGAGGTAAGCCTCTGAAGTCATTTAAAGAAAATGTTTTGCTTTTGATGAAGACTGTCAAAAATAATCTGATTTGAGAAGGATTCCCTAAATGTTTCTCCAACCTTATTTTATTTTTCCCTCCCTCCTCACTCCTGTCTTTCATGGTAAACCTGCAGACTGTAAGGACCAAATGTACAAGCCAGAGACCAATGGGGTCTCTCTGGGCCCTGTGGTCCTTCAGGAAGCCTCCCCAATTGAGGTTTCCTGACCTAGGACGCTGTCCATTCGGGTGGGTTGCAAAGTCTGGCCGTTCTTTAGAATTTGCTCCACTCTTTGCTGCCCTAATGACTACTGGTAAGCACGTACCAAACACCCTGGCCTCCCTCTTCAGTGGGGCCGATGGTTACTTACAAGAGTCCTTGCAGGCTCTATGTATCGATGCTGTCCGTGCTTTTGCTCCTGGCTGCCGGCTCAGGGCTCCTGCTCTCAGTCATGTTGACTGCTGCTGTGGGAAAGAAGCCTTGCCCTTCCCCCGCCCCAGAGCTCTGCCATGGGCCTGATGGTCTAGCTCAGATGAAACAAACAACTGGCAAGAGCTGATTAGGGAAGGGCCTTTCCCTTGCAGAAGGCAGCTATCGACCGTTCCATTCTGGTCCTGTTGCCTCTGTACGAAAATACCATGCAGCCTTCTCATAAACCTGTGACCTATTGGTTCCCCAGCTGGAGAGAGAGCCTCTCTCATGTGTCCTGCTTAGCTCATTAATGGGGGACTCTCAGCTGTGGTGATGGAAGTCACCTGGAACCAGAGGTAGGGTTTTTTTTTTGTTGTTGTTGTTGTTGTTTTGTTTTGTTATTGTTTTTTTGTTTTTTTTCCCCCTGGAGACTCTCGAACTTTGTGAAAATTGAATGTGTCCCAGATTCGTAGCTTTCGTCTTATGTCCCTCCAGGAAGCAATCATCAATTATATATCTAACACAATCAGACACACTTCAAGAGTTTCTTTTGCCCCAGGCATTCATATAAGCCAGGCAGTTGTTCTCAATGGGGAACCTCTGATCCCCCTGCCCCTCCCTCAGGGACATTTGGCAATGTTTGGAGATATTTCTGTGTGTCACAGCTGAGGGGACTGTTGCTACTGGCATCTGTCAGGTGGAAACCAAGATTGCTGCTACACATCCTACAAGGCACAGGACAGCGCCCCCCCCCCCAACAAAGAATTATCTGCCTCAAATGTCTGTGTCAAGGCCGAGAAAACCTGATATGAGCTATATTAAAATGCCCCCAAATTTTATACAATAAAACACAATTTTATTATACTATAGACTTCAAGGAATTTTTATAATCTTGCTATTGAAGTGAATTAACTCATAATAACTCACTGAATTTATGATTCGCTACTATTCCTCAGCAATCAGCACATAAACTTGGAAATAATTGTAAGAGGAAAAAAGGACCTTTCAACTTGTCTGCCAACATCATACAATATTTATGAATCCTAAATTCAACAATTAATGATGCTGACATAATATTGCATTTTGGAGAAATATAATTAAGCAGTTATTAATTTTGACTTTGCTGCTTAAAATGTTTGAACTAACACTTTTTTTTTTCAATTTTCAAATAGTACTGGATGCCCTTGGAACTGAAAGGCCCTAATCTTGCCTCCAGAGTCAGGTGGATAATATGTCCTTGAACCCACTGATGCTCACCAACCAGAGATTACAAAACCTATTTAAAAACTTAAATGATGACATCCTAAGCCAACATTGGCCCAATTGTCAGAAAGAATCGCCCCTGGAAACACCACTGGTTGTTTTAGGATGTCCTTAAAAGAGGCTCCACACACACCAGCAGACTGTCTGCCAGCTGCTATCATCATAGGGCGAGTCTTTTTTGATGGTAGGGTGATAATTTCTCATGTGTTCTCTTTGCACTTAGAATACAGTCGCCTCCTTTCTTGTTGGAATCTATATGATCCACTACTGCCCTCCAACCTTCCCTCATGTCACTCTACCCCTCACCACCACATTCTAACAAGCTTTCTATTGCATCCTGCTCCCCTGCTAAGAATGTTTTTCTCTTCTACTGCCTCTCCCATTCAATATTTGGCTATGTTGCATTCTTTATATCACCATATCAATGTCACCTCTGCCAGACCTTCCCTGACTATGCTTTTGTGTTCATGTTGATCCCTCAGATGTGCCTACAATACCATGTATTTATGCATGTGAGCATTTAACTAACAAGCAGTCAACTCTAAGCTTTATAACACTATAGAATATTGCAGGTAGCTTTTGACTGTATCTTCTATTCCTAGCCAGGGGCCTGATCCACTGGGGAAGTGAAACATGTTGAATGAATGAATACATGAATAAACAAATGAATTATGTGATTTGAGTGATCCTAAGAAGGGCATCTGGTGAAGGAAGCTTGAGGAGCTCATCCAGAATTTCATAGATGGCCTAGACTTGGCACAGAGGTTCCAAGCCTGAGGGGAGTATTGGTTAAAAGTATGACAAGCGCAGGACTATTGTTCTCAATTATTCTTGCTCTGTCTCTCTCCCTCTCATCCTCACCCAGCCTCTTCCTTTGGAATTGACTTCATTCACAAATGGGTTCTCCCTACAAGCTAGCAGATGGCTCCCAACAGATGCAGGCCTTCTCCACTCAGAACACCAGCAGGACAATAGAGGTCTTTTCTCCTGTCACTTCAGGAGAAGGCCCAGGAGTAGTTTTGATTGGTCCTGGAGTGAATCCATCATTGTGGTCAGGGGTATGCAGTGGTCTGACTGGCCAGCTTGGACATGGCGTTACCTTTAGCTGGACTCAAGGTCTGAGTCTAGGGAAGGGCTGAATTCCTGTAGCAGTTGGCCTGCTGGTGCAAAACAAGCGAGAAGATGCTAGACAAATACAAATGTCTGCTCATTAAACCACCTCAGTGCTAAGTTTTGGGAGAGTGTCTCGCACTCGCCCCTATTTATGAATAACATTTAGTCAATGGAGGAAATAACTAGACTATTAACTTCCCTTTTATATTTTATGTCTTTCCTCAGTAACTGTGATTGGAGAGAGTATCTTGTTACCTATCGCCTTTCTAATTGGATTCTCTCCGTTCTCTGTAACTCTTAGCTCTTTGCTCTCTGGCTGGTTTTGTCAAGGTAACTAGGCATTTTAAATCACATTGTAATTTCTCCTACCTCAGAAAACTGAACCAAAGTAGTAACTTTTAATAGGTCAATTACATTATTTTTCAGCAGCCTGCTACAGTCTAATGAAACTGCAGTTTAATTAGGTTGGTATGGTGCCAAAATAAATGTTTCATTCCCAGCTTGTTTTATTTACTCATTGAAAAGTAGGAGAATCTACAAATAATAGGATTGGAAAATGTTAAAGGCTAATGAGTTTGGCTGCAGTTGTTTGTAAAGACAGGCGGTTGTATCGTTGTCAATCCAGTTTGGTTGATGAGAAAGATACACACACACACATACAAAAAAAAAAAAAAAACCCACAATATATTTAAAAAATTTAGATTCCTGAATCTAGGGCTGTTTTAGAAAATGAATCAATTGATCACAAGTACTAAAAGACCATTGAGAAGGAAACATACCCGAGTCAGAGTCCCCTGATGTGTTTTGTGTTCCTGTGGTATTACAGGCATTGTGCCCAGTGTAATCACATTAATTTTCTCAGCAGACCATAACAGCAGTCTTGTGAGATGGAGTTGTAGGTCCTGGCAAAGGTGGCGTGCTGCGTGTGATCAGACCCCACAGTCATTATTTTGACTCCAATGAGATGGGAATGTGAGGGCAGCAGAAAGGCTTCTTATGCTGTATTTCCTTTGAAAATGGAACCCCCCAACATGCCCCCCGCCACATTTTTCCCAGTCCTTCCACCCTCAGCTGGAAGGTAGCGATCCTCACACGTGGTGGCAGGGCCAACGTGGTCTGGAACAAGCCAGAATGATTTTTCCTGCACCCCCAGCAGGTCCCCCATGCTGGGCTATCGTTTCAACAACAGATAAGAGTGGTCACTTTCTTCCTTCTCGAGGCAAAGATTATGCACAGTGCTGGAAACTGATGACAACGATCCTTTGTCCCTTTGATAAAGGGAATCGAGTGCTTATGCTCAACCCAAAGAACAAGCCAATGGGGTTCCCAAGCAGAGAGACACCTGGTGAGAGCTCTAGGTGTCACCTCTTTCTCGCACATGCAGAGAAGCTCTGCTTCTCCATATGCCTTAATTATACACAATGGTAAGAACCTTAATGTGAGTCATTTTTATGAAAAGGAATAATCATTCTATGGCTGTTCCAGGAATCCAAGTGTGTTCTGGGATACCTTCCCTAAGTACCTTCCTAATAGTTATCATCTTTCCTGTCTCAGAGAAGAGGAAACCTTTATTGTCATGCATGTGTGTAAAGTAAGAGATATTTTTTGCTGTGCACTCGTTATACATTTTAATTACATGTGTTGACTGTTTCAAGAGCTCCTTCACGCTCTTGAAAACTTTGGAATCTTCTCTGCCTTGCTTGGCATTTACTTTGACTTTATTTCAATTTAAATTTTAAGGTTGATTTGTTTTCTCTCTCCCTTTTGAATAGAATCAGAGATCCCCCATGTCACACTCAAAAGAAATGTTTCAAGTTCCATTTTTCATCTTGACATGTTTTGGAAGGCTCTTGCCTTTGTGACTTTGAGCTCTGTTTAATTTGCTGCGATGGCCTGCATGGGGTGCTTCCACTTCTTTGATACTGCTATGTTGGAGAGCTGGTTAGAGCAAAGACACAAACTTTTTCCATCCAAGAATAATGTAGTAAACAATGGCAAATACTCAGAGTGATAAATACATGCCCCTGTAATCATGCCTCTGTTTGCTGCTATTCAAACAGAGCCCAAACAGATGCGCCCTCACTGGCCATAACTGCAAAACTGACTTAGGTTTTTTTTCTCTGATGCTCAGACAATTTGGGTAGAAGTCTGTGCATTAAAATTGAGAATTTGGGGGAAGTTCTGTAAAGTGTTTGTGAGTGTTGCAGACTTATGTAGTAGAGATTGTATGTAACTCTCTTTTAATTAAAGTGTCTACAGATAGTTTTAAACCATAGATTTTCACTTATAAAACAGTGGGATACGTTTTCCCAAACAAGTGAAATTATATACTGCTATATGTTAAAACAGGCATTAGCTGTATTTAATAGTAAACATTTATATTTAACTTGGAATTTGTAACATTTACTTTTCATCCATTGACAAAAACCATGAGTCTATTAGGATAAATTTAGACATTTACAGTCAGGTAGTATGGGCGGCAGCTGTAGGCAGCTGTGTGTGTATCCCACCTACAGTATCAAGAAAATCCCAGTTCACTCTGAAACACAGATGTGAGAACCAACACTTCCCTTTAACAGTCCGCCTTGCATCCTCAGGGTACTCTTCATTATGCAGACAGCTATAGATGCATTTGATTCCTCAAATGCCCACAAAATGAGTTAAACTAGTAGCACAAGTTCATGTAGCAGTGATCACCGACATACAATTTTATGTATCACACATCTGTGACTTTCTCTTATTCTTTCTGTTACTCAGAGATCTTTTCTGTGGTGATGTATGCTCACCTTGAACTGGCTTAAGAACAGAGAAATATTGGCTCATGTGAATGGAACATCTAGATATCTAGCAGGTTTGGAGCAAGGCTGAATAAAGATGCTCATGTGAAGATGCCAGTAATACCACCTTCCACGATTACACATCTCTCTGTCCTGGCTGTATTCTCGAGCTGGTCCCTTGAAATGGCAAGATGGCTACCACCAGGTGTGAACTCATACCCTACAGCTCAGGAGCCTGGTGAAAAATGAACCTTACTTCTGTGGTTCAGGATAAATGCTGGCCAGACATCAGTGGCTCACATATCCAAGAAGGAGATTTTGAATGAGTGCCACCACAGCCATGTGAACTGATTGTAGGAAAAAGGGAAAGGTTTTCTTCAAGGAGTCTCAGTACTAGAAAAAGCTAGAGTCATGGCAGACAAGAAAATAATAGAAGCCAATTAGAATGTACAGGTTTTTAGTGTAAAGGTGATTTTTAAGGAAAGGATATCTCTTCTTTTCAAACCTCTTTAATGCAAACCTGCCAAAAGATTCAAAGTATAGTCAAGACCTATAGACCTTTCATCTGGATTCACCAATTGTTAATATTTTGTGGCATTGACCATCATTTTCTATACTCTCTTCCTTACATATATTGCACTATTTGAATATTACAGACACCCTGAATACCACATGCCTAAAGACCTCACCATGCATCTCTTAAAAGCATGTTATTTTCTTACAAAACTACAGCACAATTATTATTTTAATTCAGGATATAGCTAAGGGACTTGTATTGCCTTCATACAATTTCTTTCCTCCCTTTCATCTAGAAAAGTTCCTCCACCATTTTTAATCTTCTATAATATTGACATTTTTGAACAGTCCTAGATGATTTCCTTGTAGGAACTTTCAAAATCAGCATTTATTTGAACATTTCCCCGTGGTTAGATTCATCTGCATCACTTCGTCAAGAATACTACATAGGTGATGCTGACTATGCCCTACTGCACATTGTCTGGAGGTGCTCAGGTGACTTTGTCCCATTGTTACGTGGTGGTAACGTTGAGGTCTGGTCTGTCTCCCTCGTGTAAACCAGTCTACTGCTTAGATGGTAATCTGTGGGCCTGTACTTTGAAACTACACAAATATCATGTTCTTCATTGATCTTTCACCTATCTGAATTGATAACTTATCTGAATTGGTTACTACACTGGTAGTAATGAAATAGTGTTTCTAATTATATCATTGTATTTGTATTCGAAAATTCAAACCCAAAATTGGCTGCATCCCTTCCGCAGAACAATAGCACCCAGTTGGAATATCACTGTCAGGAAAGAAAGCCCACTTCAACAGAATTTGGCAAAAATGATAGAATTCTACTTATGGCTACATCTTAACCATGAATAAAAATATTAGTAATGACCTAGGTTACAACTCACTCCCCTTTTTATACCAGTGTTTGTAAGACTAAGAAGTAACTGTAAGTATTGGTTGCAAATCTTAAAATAAATAAAAAGAAAAGAGACAAGTGGAATGACAAACAAAAGAAGAGTGGAAGCTATGAGTGCATGTCGCCATTTTTTCCCAGCAATATTCAGAATGGAGTGTGGAAAACTTTTATTTTATGTCCATGTGGTATATTTAAACTCTCTCTGTTTAGAATTTCAAGAGTGACTACTTTTCTTTTGACTAGGTTCGATTATCTTTCATGATCCTCAGAAATTGTACTTTTCTATTTCTTTCAGACTAAGAAAGTCTTTAGCCAAATGGCCTCAACCATTAGATTTGTCTGTAGGTGTCATTCATTTGTATTGTTTCTCTTTCCTCCCCTAGGGTTGTTCAATAGTGCTTCCTTTCAATCAAAAGCTAATTTTCTTTGTGTGTAGGTGGTGTAGAATTCCAAGCTTTTACACAGTAGCAGGCCTGTATTTGATGTACCTGGTTCGGAGACAATTGTCCTTCACAGCTTTCAGAGAAAATTCAATGAAAGCCCCATGCGACTAGTTTGTAACTCATTTAGTGGAGAGTTCTACAGGATTATTTTGCAAAGCAGTGCTCAGCTTAAGAAGCAAAATTGGCTTTGTTGTGCCTAGCTGGAGGCCTCTTCATCTCTGAATTCAGAGGGTATTTACATGCATACTAGGAATCTTTCTAGAAAACTGGAAGGGGGAAGTATGTGCAGGTGTAAATTTCCACAACTTCCTCGTACTGCCCCAAAGGTCTTGGGATGGGTGTATTAAATCTAGTGACAACATTTGTTTCACATTGCTAGGATGCATTTGCCATATTGATGGGTGCATTGTCATGGCAAGAATTACAGAACTTTAAGACATGTCCAGTGCCACAGTGGGTCCTACATTCACACTTTTAGTTTAACGTGAAAGAACCTGGAGTCAGACAGACTTCATGAGTCCAAATGCTGGTTCTACCACTTACTCATTTTCTTCACCTTGGGAAGTTACACAGCCTCTCTGAACTTGGCTCTGGAATTTGTTTGTTTGCTTTTTTTAAAAAATATTTTATTTATTTTATTTTTAGAGAGAGGGGAAGGGAGGGAGAAAGAGTGGGAGAGAAACATCAGTGTGTGGTTGCCTCTCATGCACCCCCTACTGGGGTCCTGGCCCACAACCCAGGCATGTGCCCTGACTGGAAACAGAATCAGCGACCCATTGCTTCTCAGTCCAGCGCTCAATCCACTGAGCCACACCAGCCAGGGCTGGCTCTGGTATTTGTAAGGAGCAGATAAGTATAATGGTGTGCTAGACAGGGCAAGCAAGGATATGTTCCAGTAACAATCATCCTCGTAGTTCAGTAGCTTCAAATAGCAAAGATACAGTTTTTATCAACTCCATGCACTACTCTCCATGTCAGATGCACTCTAGGACCCAGACTTATGGAGAAGCTACCATCTAAATTATCACCAGTCATCTCAGCACAGGAAAAAGAGTCTTTTTTTTCCTCTGTTAAGTGCCAAAATTAATGCTCAACCAAGAAGTGGCACACATCAATTCTGCTCATAGGTCATAGGCTGACTTAGGTCATAGAGTGCTGCCAAACTTCAGAGGATTAGAAATTTTAATCCTACCACGTGTCCAGAGGCTGAAAACTCATAGTAATTAGTGACCCATAACAATTGCTGCCAACAAATAAATGTCATGTATTGTTATGAGGTTTAAATGAGATAATTGATGAGAAACATTTAGCACAGTGTCTGGCCACAAATTAAGTGCCCACTGAAATACATTAGTTGTTGCTATTGGTTGCTATTATGCTTTACATCAGTTCTTTCTGTCTTTTCCTGAAAATGATGATTTAGAAGCATTGGGATATTGAGAACAATAAAGTTTAGAATTCACAGAACCCCACTGTAACACTCCAGAAATGAGGAAACCAAGACCAGAGATTGAGTCACCTTTGGACTAAAACACTTGCCTCGTTGGCTCCCACCATCCTTTCAATTTTTGCTAAGACATCTTTCTCTTAGGGTAGTTACCTCTGATCCCCTGGACAGACCAAATGAAATCCTGCTATGAGATGTCTCATGGGTATAAGTGTTACTTTTTCTATCATTAATGGCAGTTTCAGTTTGGCATATATTTGTGAGATTAACTTATTGATTTTAATCTTCTTTGTGAGATTTTAACTTCCATGAAATGACTTTGTTTTAATTGACCATTAATTCCCAGAACCTTGTACAGGTCCTGGCACATAGTAGATACTCAATAAGTAAGTGTTCATGAGAAAATGAATGGATAGTATTTTGCTAACATAGCACCTTATCTCCTTCTCTGAAATATAACTAGATTTACATCTACACACAAACACACACAGATTCCCTCACACAAGCACACGTGCTCTCAGATACAATCCAAAACACCTTATTGCCCCAGTTTTAAGAAATATATCTATTTAACATAATGAAATATATCTGTTTTCCTAAACAGAAGTTCAAAATCCAGATGCCCCAAGTGATTTCTTTCTTGTGTCCCTTTGGGTACATTTTCTGCAACTCTTGGCTTCAAAGAAAAAAGTGTGTAATGTGTAGTGGTGGTTCTCAGACATTGAGATTTCACAGATCCATAAAATTCCCAAAAATTAAAACATGGAAGGTAACCAAAAGGCAAAAAAGAGCTACCATCATTTTGTCTTTCCCCATAGTCATCAACTGCATCAACCTCAGCAGAAGACTCCCTTGAATAGAGAGTTGACTCCCTTAAGCCAAATTATTCCCTATACAAGAAAAATACCAATCAATTTTTTGTTGTTGTTATTGATTTCACAAAGGGTAGGTAAAACTTGCTTGCAAAACTTTTCTGATCTGGAGGCCAGCGCTGGGGACACTGTTGAATTTGATTCATTTGATTGCTGCAGCAAGCATAGTAAAAGCACCACAAATGTGGCGGCTTAGATAGGTAAGTACAGTATTTCACAGTTTAGTAGGTCAGAAGTCCAGAACAGTGGTTTGGATAGATTCTGCTTTGTATCTCACAAGGCTGGAGTCAAGGTATCAGGAGTCTGGAAACTTAATGGAAGGCTCTCGGGGCATATCTGCTTCCTGATTTGTTTAGGTTATTGGCAAAATTCAGTTCCATGTGATTGTGGGAGAGAGGTCCCTGATTCCCAGCTGGTTGGTGGCCAGGGATTGTATCCAGCTGCTACAGGTCACCCACATTTCTTGGCTTGTGGCCTCCTCCACCTTCTATGCAAATCTCCTCTCTGCCTCCTCCTTCTGCCCTACTTCCTGTGGTGAAAGATACTCTTGTTTAAGGGTTTGTGTTAAATTAGATGTAATCCATTATAATCACCCTGTTTTAAGGTCTGCAACCATAGTCACCTCTGAGACCCTGTTGCCAAGTTACATAACACATTCACAGGTTCCAGGGATTAGGGGACCACTCACCCCACCACAGCAGGTGAATTGCAAGGCTGAGAGGTCACCCTTGGCCACTAGTACAGGAAGCAATGTTCTCCCTTCTTTTTCTCCCTTCTTTCTTCAGTTACAGGAAGTAACTGATATGCATGCACCCATTTCAACATGTATGTGAACTTCTCAAGTACAGACCCATAACAACCATAGATACAATCAGTAGTGGATGAAAATGAGTATGAAATAGTAAGTGCTGTGATTATACTTGGATTTCTTCCTCTAAGAGTGGGTGTACTACATATTATACATAAGAATTAAAGGAACAGTGTGTTCAATATATTATGCCATGCCCCTTCTATAAAGAGCAGCTGGACTCACCCTGCCTGAGTTTCTGGTGGTGGGGCAGGGAGGGCAGACCCTGCATTAACCTATCTCTGTTGCTTTTGTCAGAAAGATGATAGAAATTTCTCCATATCTCTTTCAGTCTTAGTCTTAGCAGCTGCTGCGGCAACACACAGCACTGAAGTCCTTATTTACCTGTTCTGGTAACATTGGCTCTCTCTACTGCTCAGTTCCTTCCCTTAGATCGTGGTATTTTATTTAACTTGGCAAACGTTTGGAAGGCAGGGTCCACAATTCTACATTACAAAGGAGATGCATTTTAAATGCACTAGTAGAGCCCACTATTTAAAGTAAGAGCAGCTGATCATCTTGTATGCCCGGAAATCCTTTTGAGGGAATTTGCAAAATAAGATCAGAAAATGCATTTGCTTTGAGAATCTGGATTTTTATTTTTTGTAAGTAGTTCCACTGCAGGTAGAAAACTCATATTCCCTGGGCACCTACTATGTGCTGGGTCACTTTCCAACCATACTATTATCTAATTACATAGTTATTAGTTATACAATTTAACACTTTTATGTTGATTCAGGTACATGAAAATGGAGAAGCAGAGTTAAACCACCTGCCACAGATCATAGGGTAGAAAAATTCACTAAGCCTGTATTTTGAATGCACTGACCAACTTCCCTTCTTTTTGTTCTTTCTTTATTTTTGCTATACAATATTTCAGTATAGGGAAAGTGGAAGAATAATAGCTCCTGCATCAGGCTCCTGTGTGGTGCTAAGCAGCATACATATTACAGGTAATTATAATAATCCTCTGTGATGAATATGTTTATTCCTGCTTTACATACAGGGAAACCGAGGCTCAGCTATGAAGTGATAGAATCTGTACATCTGTCTGTGCATGAAGCACACAGTCCTTGGAGCGAGACTGTGCTGTGTGTTAATGCACAGAGCACTCGCTCTACGCAGCTGAGAAAGGTCTGTGGGCTCATTGTCCTGCAGGCAGATTTACCCTGGGAGTTAATGTTGCGTTTCCAGGTCTCCCACTCACCGAGGCAGTGATGACTAGCGTTCCTTCTTGTGGGCTTAGTGAGCATGACATTGCGGATGGGAAGTATGGGCTGTCCCCTCCCATGCGTCCTCTCCTTGCTCCACTGGACCTTGCAACTTCCCCAGGGGATATTTCTGGATGTGCAGTGTGGGTTTCGCAGGGGTCATTGCAATGAATTTAGGCACTAAAAGAAAGGATTAAAATAATCTCCACTCCCAGAGCAAAGAAACGATCAGCGTTCCATTTTTAAGAGCCTCCTGATTACCTTGAGAAGAGATTTTCAGTTTGGTGATAGTTTACCTTTAGTGAAATTCTACAACTTTCTGGTAATGAAGGGAGACTGGGGACTCAGGCTGGTCATGGGATCCAGCCAGACTTGGTGAACATGGTTTTTTGTTGGGGTCACTTTTATTTTTATAGTTATCTTCTCTTTAAGATCACATTCCTGTCTTTTAATATGGTAGTAAGAGAAGAGTTCTCTTTTAATTTTTTAAAATTTTGTTTGGAAGATGTAAGTAAGATTTTGTTTTATTTTTCTTTATTTGACAAAGGCATGCCATTCAGTAGCACTGAAACACATAGTGAAAGTAATCCGTTGGTACACAAAAAGGCAGGTGGAGTGAGTGTACATCAGGTGTTAAACGAGGACCATGGATACGGCTACATTGGGAAGGCAGCTCATGAACGATGGAAGTTTAGGGGAAGTTTTGGGATATTGATCTCCCATTGCCTGGCTGTTTACTGGGTTACCACTGCCTTTGTTTAATTTGGCCTTTAGGATCAGTCTTACCCATCTCAGGACTATGGCTTCCCTCCTTTTAATTTGCAGCTTGGACTGAATATTTATTAACTACCCAGGGAACATAAGACTGTTTGAGGACATTTGAGTTGATCTGTATTCCCAGAAGTTGTCATCATTATACGGAAGAGAAGAAGCGATTCGTAAGAAATGACGGGACCCTATCAAGAACAGATAGAGGCAAAGCCTTTGTCTGGTGAGAGGGTAAAGTGTGCCCAGGAAGGTGCAGTCAGCAAATAAAAAGGTTTTAGTGCCTAATAAAAGAAGAGGAAATAGAGTTCAGGATTCACAAGGACAATCTACATAGCCACACCCAGACCCAGGGAAGTGGGCCAGATCAGGTGTTTCATTTGTCCTTAACAATTTTATGAGAAAAGCAAGTATGCATGTGTAATTATAAATGACAGCTGATTTTTAACTTTCATTTTAGGTTAAGATGCAAAAGGGAGTGGTGGGGTCTACGGCACGTTGGACAGTAAATGGCTCAGGTAAATAGACTGCTCAGGTGTAGCAACTGGCGGACATGTGAACATGAAGGGTCCACAGGCCAGATCTTCTGATTGTCCAAGGAAAGTCAAATATCTAGGTTTTCAATGTGAAATTTTCCTTTTTTTCTCATTATCGGTACTAATCCATTTCTTTAACTGGGCCAACATCAAAGGGCTAGGACCACTAAGTACGTGTTCAGGTTGGACACTGCACAACTCCAAGGGTTCATACACACAAATCTCTGTACTGTGTTTAAGAAAACATTTTTTTCTGGAGGGGCATGGACAGTCATACAAGTGTTTATTTTACTTCATTTTTATTGTTGACCCTATGACAGTTGTCTGAATTTTCTCCCCTTTGACTACCTCCACCCAGCCCTCATCCACTTCCCTCTGGCCCTGACCACACTGTTGTCTGTGTCCACGGGTCATGCATACACTCTTTGGCTAATCCCTTCGCCTTCTTTCATCCACTACCCACCTTTCTGCTTCCTTCCGGCAGCTGTCCCTCTGGTCCACGTATCCATGACTCTGTTTCTGTATTGTTTTCTGTTTATTTTGTTCATTGGATTCCACATATAAGTGAGGTCATATGGTATTTGTCTTTCTCTGACTGCCTTATTTCACTTAGTGTAATAATCTCCAGGTTCATCCATGCCATGGCAAAAGGTAAGATTTTCTTCTTTTTTATGGCTACATAGTATTCCATTATGTAAATGTACCACAGCTTTTTTATCCACTCATCTACTGATGGCACTTGGGCTGTTTAGGTTCACCTACTATTCAGTTATCCATGTGCTACGAAATCTGTCTATCGAAAGCATACAATTCAATGGTTTTTATTATATTCCCAGAGTTGGGCAAACATCAATACATCTAAAGTTAGCATTTTTATTACCCCAGAATGAATCCTTGTGCTCATTAGTAGTCACTTCCCACTCCACCCTCCAGTTCTAAGCAACCACCATTCCACTTTGTGTCTCTATTGACTTGCACATTGTCGATACTTCACATAAATAGAATAATGCAATATGTGGTCTTTTGTGCCTGGCTTCTTTAACTTACAATAGGGTTTTACAGATTCCATGTTCCAGCATGTATCAGAATTCCACTCCCTTTTTGTGGCCAAATAATGTTCCAGGATATGAATATACCACGTTTTGTTCATTCACTTGTTAGTTGATGGACATTTGGGTTGTTTCACTTTTTTGGCTATGATGAAAATGATTCTATGAAAATCCATGTGTCGGTGTTTCTGTGAACATACTCACATCTCTCTTGGACATATACCTAGAAGTGGAATTCTAAGTCACATGGTAGTACCTCTATATTTAACATTTTGAAGAAGTATCTGCACCATGAAAAATGAAATAAAAAATTTACTAAATAATTTACACTGGAAAAATGAAACAGCGTAGCTGCACTGTCTCACATTCCCACCAGCAATGTCTGAGTGTTCCGGTTTCTACAAATTCTTGCCAAGACTTATTTATTGTATTGATCACAGCCTTTCTAGTGAGTGCAAAGTCGTCTCTTGTGATTGTGAGTCACATGTCCCTAATGACTGATGGCACTGAGCAAGCATCTTTCTATGTGCTTTTTGGCCATTGGTATATCTTTTTTTGATAAACATGTATTTGAATCCTGTATCCATTTATAAAGACTGGGGTATTTCTTTCATTACCGACTTTGATTATTGAATTGCAAGAATTTATATATTCTGTTTCAAATAACCTAACATGGACATTTGGCATTATCCATGACCTTGTATTAAATAATTTTACTTTTGCCACCCAACATTCACATCAAAGCATGTTCCAAATTATTGTTTAGAGCATGAGTATTGATAGACTGCACTTTTCTTGCTACTTTACAGAAGTTTAAATAAAAGAAATCTGCATTTGCTAAATTCATTTTAAATTTCCAACCAATCAAGGGTTCTCTAATGATTATGTGTACATGTGAAACTGTGGCCTGAGGTATAACAGTAGTATGTGGTTCTAGAGACAAAATGGGGATTTCAGTGAATTCAAGCTAATGGAGATCCTCTTCTAATATTTTTCAACCCTAGACTATTTCTCACTTATAAGTTAAAGTGCTCTGGGAACACATACCACCCATATTGGAATCTCCGCTTATCTCCTAACAGCAAGGAAGCTTGGCACACACAGAGACACATGCAGACTAAACAACACATGAAGAGGCTCAGACACTGACTAGGCAGCAGGAGAGCCTAGTAGTTAGAAACTTCCCATCTCAACCAGCAGGGGGCCTTCTTCCTCTTATTACATGCAGAGATTGTTCTTTCTCTTCCATAAATGGTGATCATCATAGTGTACTCTTATCTTAGCCTGCTCAGGCTGTTATAATACCATTGACTGAGTAGCTTCAAAACAACAGAAATTTCCCACAGTTCAGGAGGTTGGAAGTCCAAAATCAAGATGCTGGCAGATTGTGCCTAGTGAGAGCCCACTTTCTGGTTCATAGATGGCATCTTCTCCTTGCATCCTCACATGGTGGAAGGGATGAAGGAACTCTTAAGTGTCTTTTATAAGGACTCTGTCCTGATGACCTAATTAGCTCCCAAAGTGTCCCCCTGTACTATCACATTAGGGCACAGGTGGCAAACACAAGACCTGCGGGCCGAATCTGGCCCTCTGCCTTGTTTTATCTGGCTTGGCACCTTCTTTCTACCTGGTGGCAGTGCCAGCTCCTTGCCCCTACTTAAGGAGTAGTTACATGTATACAATCCTAAAATTACATTCGGCCCTTTGAAGCTGACCACAAGGCTGACACGGCTGCCGGTAAAAATGAGTTTGACACCCCTGCACTAGGGGTTAGTATTTCGACATATAAATTTGAGGTGGGTGAACACACATTTAGACCATAACACTCTTTCACAGGGGAGCTGATACTATTTGGCAACAGTCAGTAGCAGCGCAGTAGTAGTAGTCGGTCATGAGCTAGAACTGTGGAACCACACTGCATGGGTTCAAATCCCAGACACTCACCTCCTTTCTAGGTAATCTTGAGCAGGTGCTTTAACAATACTGCTCTCACTTCTGCACTTTGAAATGCAGAAATAAGACCACTTAGCTTAAAGGACTGCAGGCATTAAATAAGTTTCACAGACAACTAGAACAGAACCTAACATATAGCAAATGTTTAAAAACTATAACTAACTGTCAGTCAATCACATTGAATAAGATACACAAGCACAGTATAGAACATAAGCCATGACGCAGAGTAAGTGTATGAGAAACGTGGTTAAAGCATCCTCTTCCTCCATGAATCTGAGTAACCACAGAATCTGGGTGTCGTTGTGGGGGCCTTGGAACAAGCCCAGGAAGGGGTCTGGGAGTCCGTTCATGGGCTCTATAGTCTCATTTTTCTGAACCACCTTATAGGACTCATTGTGCAAGTTGGCAGGGCACAGACTCTGATTATTTTTGTCTTCTCAAAGGCAGATTTTCTTAAAATTAATTATGCTGTCGATGGACATGACACCCAGCAGACAGAATTCCTGGTGCTTTTGTGCTTGCTCCCACAAGGTCCCCCGCATCCCACATCCTGCTCCAGCTGAACCACTGTCAGGAGGCTGCCCTGCTAAGCAGCTCGTCACATGTTCTCTTACAATCATGTTTTATTATAGCTTTCAAAAGATGACCTCTCATTCCGCACACTCGTGTTTATAGAGGACTTCTGGCATTCTGAAAGGAAACAGATAGCAGAGTCTTCAAACCCTTTATTTGCTTCAGCTGATAACTGCTCTGGCCAGAGATGAACGCTGTGGTGATTACAAGATGTAATTTACTACAAAGGACAGTTAATATTACTTACAAACCTGTCATCAGTTCTGGGGAAATCAGAGCTGAAGCAACAAATGGGAGAAATTTGAATCCACCTAAATATCTTGGTTTGATAGAATTACAAGTTTATAGATTTCCCATTTAAGAAACAACCCCGTTATGAAACATTCGTCCCCACAGACAGACAATATAAGTAACAAGCAAGATTATATCCTTTTATGTGGATCAAGGACATTGGCAGCATGAGAAAGAAAGGGAGAAACAAAATCCCTTAAGATGAACTTAAATACTACCCTTATGAATTACACCTGGGGATATTAACTGAGGAATTAGATCTGTGAAAAAGCCTCTAATATGACTAAACAAATGCCCCAGGTAATACTCTGAATCAGAAAAATGCGTGAAAATATAGCCTCTTAAATGTGATTATAGTCAGAGCTGTAGTTACTCCCCGAGAAAGGGCATTGAAAGAAAGGAATGAAAGAAAAAAATGTTTTAAAACTTTGGTGTCAGACCAGAAATTATAGAGTAGCAGCAGCTTAGGGATTTAAATAACACCTTTAGCACAATTTTAAAATCTTTGTGCTTTAAAATGAAGAAAAGAAAGGAGCGAGATATCCAATTTAGGACTTTTTAAAAAAACTAATATGGACACATTTATTTAGCAAGCGAATGTTGAAATTGAAATTTAAAGACTTTTCTCTTTTCTTTTTTTTACTTAAATATTTTACACAATTCTGCTGGACAAAAGGAAGTCACCATCAAAGTTAATGATCTTTAAATTGGCAAAATTATAACAAGCCCCAAAGAGAAATAAAACCAAAGATAGTTTAGCAGATGAGGGTGGAACAACTCAGCCTTTCAAACAGGCAGAGTTCTACAGTCAGGAAAACTACATTCATAGTAGTGAGAGGAAAGTTTTCCAATGTTATATATTTTTAAAAATCCTAATATTTGAAAAAAATCATGGAGAATGACAGAATAACAAAGGAAAGCCAGTCAACAAATATCTACTCTGTAGAAAAGGAGAAAATACAGACTTCCTGAGCAATCGACGTCGGATCATGAAATGGAAGGGTCATTTTTACCGAATGACTAAATGAGCCTGCATATGATTCCAACCTGGGTTATCAGCTAAAAGCTATGGCTCTAGCATTTAAGCTTTTTAAAGGGCTACCCTCTCTGACAGAATTTCAGGAGAGTTTCTTATTCAGTTGGTGAAAATGTAACAGAGATTAAGGTAAAAGTTTTTGCGCTTTTTTGGTGTCATGAATCAGTCTTTGCAATTTGCCCCTCCTGTAGGAATCCTAGGGAATTCTATGTACAAGGGACAACACCAGATAGAATCAGGAACGTTCCACTAGCAACTTGCTGAGTGTTCCAGATCTGAAGACAGCTCTAGTAAAAGTCTGGAATGGAATCTTTTTATTCTTCCCTGTGGTTTCCAATCTGATCCTGAGGACCAGGTCACTGAGGCACACCCACATGCACATACAGAGAGATGAGAGGAGATCAGGTTTATAGAAGTGGTTCCATTTTGACTTTTCCTCCCAGATATATTTGTTGAGAGCAAGAGAAAGAATGTAGAAGAGATATGTTTGGGTTTGACCCAGACAAATAGGACTTTGCGCAGCCTTCCAATTCTACCTGGGGGAACTACAGGGCATGTGAAAGAGAGAGGGCTGGAGCCAAGGAGCATGCCGTTTCAATCGCAGTGACTCTGTCTGCTGGTAACAGGGTCCAATCATCCATTTGGGCCATTTTCTCTTGCAAGGAGGGGCAGGGGAACAAGGAATGAAATGGACAGAGTAGGTGTGGCATGAAGGGAGGACTGAACTTTTATTTCCCTCCACTATTTATTTCCTAGGCTCTTCATTGGCCATTTGCAGATCTTCTTTGGAGAAAATGTTTATTCAAGTCCTTTGCTCATTTTCAAATTAGGTTTGGCTGTTGTTGAGTTATTGGGGTTCTGTATATATTATGGATACCAAATCCTTCTCAGACAAGTGATTTACAAACATGGCCTTCCCATTCTGCGGATTGCCGTCTCACTCTGTTGATAGTGTCCTTTGATGCACAAACGTTGTACATTTTCTTGCAGTCCAATGTGCCTACTTTTTTTCTTTTTGTTGCTTATGGTTTTGGTCATCAGATGTTAATAACAACAGCCACAAACTGTGTATTTGTCCAAATCTGGGGTGTCCTCTTGAAAACAAGATGGGAAGTTCGGCTAAATCTCATGATTTTTTGGATAGACTCCAGCTAGCAGGGGAGAGGAGCAGTGTGGCCTGGCCCCGAGATATCACGATGTTCTTGCAGAAAGGACACCTGCAGGGTGGGGATGTGCATGAGGCTGAGAGGCCAGGCCAGGACTCCTGGGAGAGCCTCCTCTCATTCCAGTTCCACTGGCTCATGTTCAAGGTGGTCAGGTACTCACTGATGCATGGACAGCTCATATGTCCACCTGCGAACCACATCCGCACTCAAGATGACCTGGAAAGGCAATTCTCCTTGCTCCACTCACTGCTTTATCCCTTCTGTGGGTTTCTACTGCTATCACTTAGCACTTAGAAAATTGTCGCATTTCAGAACAAAAACACAACTGAAGCCCACCCCCTTGGCATGCAAATAAATTCACTGAGGCCCTACTTCAATTTCTGATACTAATAAGCTGGAAATCCTGACTCAGGCCAGTGCCCTTCTCACTGCTTTTTATCATCCACATACATAAGGAAAAAAAGAAAAGAAACCTCCTAATTCCATTAATCTCTGTAAGTATCTGCTCATGCTCTAGTCTTCATCCTAGTGGCCCACGCAAAAAATAAATAAATAAATGAAGAATTGGGAATAGAAAATGTTGCCACTGTGGTCTTAGGTGGATTATTGCTTGAATGTGAGGCAATCTAACAAGCAGCCATGAACAGGCCGAATCGCAGCCTGTTCCTCAGCGATAAGAATCACGGACTTGGAGGTCTCAGGGCCAAGATAACGGCAGAACACAGCAGTTCAAAGGGTGGAGTGGCCCTGTGGGAATACAACCCCAAACTGCCACAGCGTCTGGTTTTTTCTAGAGAAAGTGGAAATTGATTCTTGTGTGCAATATCTCAATTTTTGACTTAACTCTTTAAAGGTATCAATTTAAAAAATTCAATATGAATGCTGCTGCCTCCTGCACCAAAGGAAAAATCTGTCTACACCATGAATATGGGCCACAGATTCTAAGATCTTTGCTTTTGCAGTTAGAACAGTGTTTCTCAAAACACATGTGCACACACACATACACACAGTGGAATCATGAGGAGAGATTTTAAACATGCCAATGTGTCACTCATCCTACCTCCAGGCTAAGTGCATCAGAGTCTCTGGGGATCGGGTCAGGGCATCAAGACTCAGTAATGCCCCAGGGTGTTGCATTGCAGAGGAGGGTTTGGAACTGCAGGACGCAAGGCAGCGTCTGCAGCTATGATCCTACTCCATCAACCTCTTTCCCTTCAGCAAGGACATCTGGACTGTTATTGCAGGACGTGAAGATGGCCCTAATCTTAGGGTTAACATCTGGATGATTGGCTGCATGTCTTGTTTCTTGTCCTGTTTTCTGCGCATTTATAGGCACAGACAGATGTCTCTTTAACTTCATTTGCCATGTGTCCCTTCTGTAAAGTTTTGATCCCAACCTTTGTGATATATCACACTTCCGGAGCAAGTGGGAGGTTCACTGAAGTTTGTTTGTAGCTTCTCCACTTTGACTGATCTCCTTCGCATCCCTCAGCCTTGGGGTTTCTCTAGCCAAACGTGATGGTATGTGCAGATGCCTTTGTCCTTGTGAGTTTGCAGCCTTGTCCTTGAAACACCGTGAGCCGCTGCTGGTATTTCTGAGCCCTCTTCAGCTCCTGTTCCGGTCCCATCTGCTTCTCCTTCCTCTCCATGGTGCGTGCACACCCTCCCCCCGCCCCCGCCACTCCTTCCCATGCCAGCTCTCTGGAGCCACTGTGACAACCCGACCAAGCCCTGCAAAGAGTGAAGTAAAATAAAATACAAACAGTATGGACCAGGAAGCCACCGTAGAAGTACAGAATGATCTTTAAAACGGTTTTCACTTCTAAATCTCTGGGAATCTCATTCCTGATTTTGTCACTAGTGATTCTAGCATTGTGGTTATATAACAAAGTATTCATAATTTTTGGTGGTACAGACTGATTAGGAAGTAGAATTGAAATGATATGGACTCTGGAGTTTACCTAACAAACAAATGAATAAGAAAATAGCAAGTTAAAAGCAAAGGTACAAAATCTTGATTGCTCTTGAAATATGGGCAGTGGGGATAAGGAGCTCATTTTAAAATGTTTTATTTTGTGCATGTTTAAATATTTTATTATACACTCATGTAGAATTCTAAGATATGATCAGAATATGTGATCTCAAGATTCTATAGTTACTTCTTTTCTATTAATTAAGCTGTGCTTAAGACTGATGTAAATGCAGAAAATGAGTGGATGACTTTTAAAATATACATGAGTAGTTTCATAATAAAAACAATGCATGCAATTAGAAAAATAGAGAAAAAATTACCCACGACTTCATTTTCCGAAGATAACTAATGTGGGCTCTTATGGTTAGCCTTCTGGCATTGTTTTCATTGCTGCACATACATTTGGAGTTCTCCTTTATTTATGGATGATATTATCAAGCACAGGCTGTGGACTGGATCTTGCATTGTGGCAATATCAGCTTTCTAGCTGCTTTGAATTTACAATCTTCAATAAGCCCTGAAGAGGGAAACCAGAAGGGAGAGTGTTTTGCCCAAATGCAATCATCCAATGAATTTGTCATTGGAGTCACTCTCCTGTTCTTGCTCATGCTTGTGCATCTCATAACACTAAGTATATTTCTAGTAACACAGGAATATAAGCATGGGGGCGAAAGACAGGGAGAGACTTGGAAAGGTCAAGAGAGACTGTGATGGGGATTATGTAAAGTATAGCTCTGATATTCCTTGTGTACCAGTATCTCAGAAAGCACTCTCTTTGCGGAATGCTTACGTCCAGGCAAATGTGTACTCTAAACACTCGAAGGTACCACAACACAAAACAGGCTATAGATTTCTTTTATTGTCTGCATTCACAGAAAGAATTCTGATGATATGCCTTCTTTATAAAAAATGTTCTTACATGAATCTCCTTTATCATTGTACATTATATTATATTGTCTGCTTGGCACATGCAGTAGTCAGATGATTTAAGGATATGCACGTTCAACATCTGAACACATGTTGATTCCTAATACATGGAGATGCTAAGGCAATGATGTTGGCATCTGAACTGCCCCTCAATAAGTGTACAATATGTTGTTCATATTAGCATTATTTTTCATTTTAATTTTTTAAAATTTTATTGAATTTATTGGGGTGACATTGGTTAATAAAACTATATAGTTTCCTAGTGTACAATTCTATAACACATCGTCTGTGTATTGTATTGTGTGTTCACAGCCCCAAGTCAAGTTTCCTTCCATCGCCATTTATTCCCCACTTTACTCTCTCTTACTTCCTCCCAGTCCCCTTTCCCTCTGGCAATCACTATACTGTTGTTAGTGTCTATGAGTTCTTTTTTCCTTCGCTTAATCCCTTTGCCTTTTCACCCAGCTCCCCAACCCCGTTATTCTCTGACAACTATCAGTCTATCCTACGTATCTATGAGTCTGTTTCTATTTTCTTTGTTAGTTTATTTTGTTCATTAGATTGTGAAATCATACAGTATTTGTCTTTCTCTGACTGGCTTATTTCACTTAGCATAATACTCACCAGGTCCATCCATGCTATTGCAAAAAAGTAGGATTTCTTTATTTTTATGGCCAAGTAATATTCTATTGTGTACACATAGCACATTTTTTAATCCACTCATGTGCTGGTGGGCACTTGGGCTGCTTCCTAATCTTGGCTATTGTAAATAATACTGCAATGAACATAGAGGTACATATATTCTTTCAAATTCGTGTTTCAGGTTTCTCTGGATACATTCCTGGAAGTGGAATTGCTGGGTCATAAGGCAGTTCCATTTTAATTTTTTGACATAACTCTATATTGGAGCTGCACCAGTCTGCGTTCCCACCACCAGTTCGTGAGGGCTTCCTGGATCCCCTTTTCTCCACATTCTCACCAACACTTGTTTGTTGATTTATTGATGATAACCATTCTGACAGGTGTGAGGTGATAGCTCATTGTGGTTTTGGTTTACATTTCTCTGATTAGTGACACTGAGCATCTTTTCATGTGTCTATTGACCATCTGTATGTCTTTCTTGGACACATGTCTATTCAGATCCTTTGTCCATTTTTTAAATCAGATTGCTTGGTTTTTTGGTGTTGAGTTTTATAAGTTCTTTATAAATTTTGGAAATCAACCCCTTATCAGATGTATCATGGAGAAAAATGTTCTTCCATTCAGTGGGTTGTCTTTTCATTTAGTTGATGGTTTCCTTTGCTGCACAAAATCTTTCTAGTTTGATGTAGTTTCATTTATTTATTTTTCTTTTGTTTCCCTTGCCCAAGACAATACATCAGAAAAACATATTGCTATTAGAAATTTCTGAGCCTTTACTGCCTATGTTTTCTTCTAGGAGCTTTATGGTTTTGAGTCTAACATTTAAGTCTTTACTTCATTCTGAGTTTACTTTTGTGTGTGGTGTCAGGAGGTGGTGTAGCTTCATATTTGGATGTATCTATTCGCTGTACATTTATAAGTTGGCGGTCACTGCATTTCAGACCTACTGAATCATACCCCTAAGAGTGGAATCAGGACTCTTTTTCAAAATTTTTTCAAGATTTTATTATTTTTTTAATTTTTATTTTAATTGTTGATCTTGTACAGTTTTCTGTCTTTTATTCTCACCCGAACCCACCACCCTAGCCCTCCCCTCCTCCCTCCCATTTCCACCCCCACATAGTTTTTGTCCATGTGTCCTTTATACTTGTTTCTTCCCCTTTTCCCCTGAAATTTCCTCCCCTCTCCCCTCTGGTGACTTTCAGCCTGTTCTCAATTTCTGTGTCTTTGGTTATATTATGCTTGTTTGTTTGTTTTGTTGATTAGCTTCCTGTTAAAGGTGAGATCATATGGTATTTGTCTTTCACTGCCTGGCTTACTTCGCTTAACATGATGCTCTCAAGTTCCATCCATGCAGTTGCAAAGGGTATGAGCTCCTTCTTTCTTTCTGCTGCATAGAATTCCATTGTGTAAATGTACCACAGTTTTTTGATCCATTCATTTACTGATGGGCATCTAGGTTGCTTCCAACACTTGGCTATTGTAAATTGTGCTGCTATAAACATAGGGGTGCATAGCTTCTTTTGGACTGGTGTTTCAGGGTTCTTAGGATATAGTCCTAGCAGTGGAATTGCTGGGTCAAAAGGTATATCAAGATTTTATTTATTTATTTTTAGAGAGAGAGAGGACGGGAGGAAGAAAGAGGGAGAGAAACAGCATGTGGTTTCCTCTCATGTGCCCCCTGCTGGAGACCTGCAGGTGTGCGCCCTGACTGGAAATCCAATGAGCGACCCTTTGGTTCGCAGGCGGGTGCTCCATCCACTGAGCCCCACCAGCCCAGAGGGCTCTAGATTTTTAACAAGCTTCCTAGAGAATTCATGGGCAACCAGGTAAGCATCCACCTGATTTGGCACTTTGGGGCTACAGAAAGATGTTGGAGTAGATTTTGAATCTTCCAGAAATAATTTCTATGTGTTTATTACACTTAAAAGGGAACTGTATAGCTTTGAATCCAGATCCTTTAAAAAAATCAAGCATTCGTATATAATAATTCATTCAATATACCTGTTATTGTAGCCAGACAACTATTTCCAGTCATTATAAACAATAATGGCACATGCTCCCCATCTCTGTCTCTCTGGTTTATGTCTACTTATCTATATATGTGTGTGTCCAAATAAGGCACACAGAGTTACTTCAGAATTACGTGGTTTCTCCATGCAGTATACAGTTCCAAAATTCACTGTAAACAGCAAAGACCAAAAACAATAGTTTCCCTTCTAATGGGCTATCGTAGGATGGAGAGACCATATTTAAGATGTCTATGTCCTCATTGAACTTTTTAAATATGTTTGCCCACTAAACATCTTTGCTTCTGGAGTTGGCACCATGCTGAAACAGAATGAATGCAAACTGGAGGGAGAAATGAGCTTGACCTAAAATCCTAGCTCTTCCCTTTACCATGTAATCTTTGGCAAGTGATGTATCCTCTAAATTTTACCATCTTCTTATTTGAAAAAATAACCTTCACTATACAGGATTTCAAGAGAATTTAATGAGACAATGTATAGAAATGGCCTGAAACAATAGATGATTAGGAAACGTTATTTCATCAGTTGCTCCTCATTTTCTTAACTCTTATGTCTTCAGGCTTAATTTAAGTTCACTGTTTTTGAATAACCACAGTTTCTCTAATTCATTTTAGGGTAAGATTTATTTGTGTTACAATCAATGCTATCTATGTAAATTAAATAAAATGTTTCATTTCTAAGTAAAACAACATCACGTCTCAGAGAAGAAAAGAAAAGCTAATGTTTTGGAACCAGAAGAACTTTGCTTTAAATTCCAGTGCTATTGCTCTTGCTTTGTGTTTTTGTTTGGTTGGTTTTGGTACACATTAGTTTTCTCATCTGCAAAATGGGTGCACCAGTCATCACCTGTTCACGTTTGGTGCTATAACAAATAACCACAAACACAGTGGCTGGCTTAAAACAACAAAAAAATCATCATCTTATAGTTCTGGAGGACAGAAGTCTGAAATTCGTCTCCCAGGGCTGAAATTGAGTTGTCAGCAGGGCTGTGCTCCTTCCTGGAGACTTTGGGGGAGAATCCATTTTCTTTTCTTTCCCAGTTTCTGAGGTTTTGCATTCCTTGGCTCATGGACCATTTCATGTTAAATGCTGGCAACGGCCAACTAGTCCTTTCCACATAACATCACACCCCCTTCCCCATGCAGAGACCCTTGTGAGTACATTAACACCACCCTGGCAGTCCAGGAGCATCTTATTGCAAGTTTCCCCGCTGGTGAGCCAGTGCCACAATACACATGCTGATGGAGTCTCCCAAGTTCACGGGGGCGGCGGCAGCTTTTGCCTTTCCTTGTTTTGCACGACACACATTTTTAAGAAGTAATGATCAAGTATCTTATAAAATGTTTCTGGATTTAGGTTTTTCCGCCTTTTCTCTCATGATTAGCCTTAGTTACAGTTTTGGGGGGTGAACACCACAGGGTGAGAAGCCGCTCCCGGCACAGTGGATTAGAAAGCGTGTGACATCCACACTTGGTTCCACCTTTGTTTGGTTAGGATTTCTTTCCTTTTCTGTACTTGCTGTTTTGAACATTAGTCACTAAGCCAAACTCAAGGTGAGGAGAATCCAAGGAGGAGGGTTTTCTATGTACCTATATTATTTAGAATTTTTGATAAGAAATATTTGTCACTTTCCTTCTGATTTCTCATTCAATTATTTATTTCTATCAATGTGGACTCACGTGTGGTTAGTTTATACTTTGGGTTATAACCTCAAAGTATCAGTTGCCCAGACGGCCCCTGCTTTGGCCATTGGGAGCCTTTCCATCTTGGCTTCTCTGTCCCTTTGATCCCTTTGATCCCTTTGCGTTTTGAGAATTTCCACACTTTCTGCATTAAAATATGGTTCATGCTCATCCTGTTCTCCTGTCCCAGTCCTAAAACCAGACATTTCTTCTACAGTAGGCCCAAATTTTCACATGCCTTTCTTAGCCTCTTTTTTCTGCCTTTCTTTATCACATTCATAAACAGGTGAAATAATGCATTTCTTCACTCAACAGGTATTGAGTAACAACAGTATGGCAGGGAATAGACCACTCTCTAGGTAGATTTTTTTGTTGTTGTTTTTTATTGCTTTTGATAGAACACTTGCTGCTCTGCTTTTAAAAATATTGAATAAATACACACATCATATACATGGTGTGTGTTTGTGAAAATCTCTAATTAAATATTTTGGCTTAAGTAAGCTTCAGCTGTATATTATCATAACACAGAAACTACTTTTACAAGACAGCTGGAATTTCCATGGGCTACGCAATTAATTTCCTGGATGTTTAAAATACTTGTTTGTTCCAGTGGAGTGTTTCCTTAAAACTAAAGGTCCGGGTTACTAGACTCAGCTTGACAAACCAAGCCCCCATGCCGTTCATGAGCAAAGAGAGAGGAGGCAGGTGCTGGTCTCAGCATCTGTGTGTTTTGAAACTCACATGATAAATGCCGTGACACGGGAGCTGTCAGGGCTGATTAATACTTTACACTCACAGTGCATGTGCCTTGATCTCTAGGCATTATGCTTGATGCGTGGGTCCCCCACAAGGCTGCCTTCCACATCAACTTTCCAGTGATCCCCCACTGAGTTTTCCTCCTCTGTGTCATATGCTCTGTTGTCATCTTTGCTACAAGATTTTCAGTTTGGAAAATAATTTGCTACAAGGATAAACGTGGGAAAGATGGGGGACGATTTCATGCGAATGACCACAGTGGGGGCCAGTTGGTAACAGGTAAAAAGTCCATGGAATAATGCATGCAACAAAAGAGCTGAGTAGCTTCTCACTAACTATAGTGAGGCAGTTAGTAAGCTAAACCATAGGCTCCCGCAAAGTGTTCCACCCCCAGAACTTAAACAGTTAGGTAAACAATAATATCATTGCCATATAAAGACAGTTGATTTTAGACAGCCCAGGGTTCCAGCACTGACAAAATAAAGCCTTGTAACTTCTGGCTGTAACTTCTGGCAGTGGAGGTTGGGGTAACAAAAGAAACTGCCAGCCTCTTGAGAGAGGCTGTTTAAAGGGCCCACATGGTTCTAAAATGAACATGAACCTGCCCACTCTGGGACCCACCAACTGGCAACAGCTAGAGGGGCACCAGTTCCATATGGGAAGGGGGTGAGGGTGAAGTGACTGGAAAAAGGATGAGTTGCAAGCAAGCTTCAATGGCATTGCTTCCTCTCTGACCCCTCACCCACAAGCAGAGCCACAAAGTGGTGAAGCAGGTTGCCCTGCCCTGGTAAATACTGGTGTGTGAACACTCTGCCCCATTCAACCTAACAGGTGTGCTGAGAGAGAGTAAAAGCAGCTCTATGTAATACCCAGAAACAAACACAGGGAGGCTGCCAAATTGAGGAGGCAAAGAAACATGGTCCAAATGAAAGAACAGAACAAAACTCCAGAAAAATAACTAAGTGAAATGGAGATAGCCAATCTATCAGATGCAGAGTTCAAAACACTGGTGATAAGGATGCTCAGAGAACTCAATGAATATGGGAAAATCATAAGGGAAGAAATTAAGGCTACACTAAGTGAAATAAAGAAAAATCCACAGCGAACCAACAGTGAAGGGAAGGAAGCTGGGATTCAAATCAACAACTTGGAACTTAAGGAAGAAATAAACAATCAACCAGAACAGAAAAAAAAAGAATTCATTAAAAAACAAGAAGAGAATAAGGAGACTCTGGGACATCTCCAAAAGTGCCAACATTCAAATCATAGGAATGCCATAAGGAGAAGAGGAAGAGCAAGACATTGAAAACTTATTTGAAAAAATAATGAAAGACCCCCCGCAATTTGGCAAAGGAAATAGAACCACAAGTCCACGAAGCACAGAGAGTCCCAAACAAGTTAGACCCAAAGAGGATCACACAAAGACACACCAAGATAAAAGTATTTAACCATTAAAATGTCAAGGTTAAAGATAAGGAGAGAATTATAAAAGCAGCAAGAAAAAAGCAGAGAGTTACTTACAAAAGAGTTCCCATAAAACTCTCAGCTGATTTCTCAAAAGAAACCTTGCAGGCAAGAAAGATTGGCAAGAAGTATTCAAAGTGATGAAAAGCAAGGACCTACAATCTGATTACTCCATCCAGCAAAGCTGTCATTTAGAATGGATGGGCAGATAAAGAGCTTCCTAGACAAGGCTAAGTTAAAGGAGTTCATCATCACTAAGCCCTTATTATATGAAATGTTAAAGGGACTTATTTAAGAAAAAGAAAAAGATCAAAACTATGAACATTAAAGTGCAACAAACTCACAATTATCAACAACTGAATCTAAAAAACAAAAACAAACTAAGCAAACAACTAGAACAGGAACAGAATTATAGGTATGGAGATCATTTGGAGAATTAACAGCAGGGAGAGGAAAAGAGGGGAATGGGGGGAAAAGTGCAGGAAATAAAAAGCATACATGGTAGGTACAAAATAGGGGAATGTTAAGAAAAGTGTAGGAAATGGAGAAGCCAAAGAACTTATATGCCTGACCCATGGACATGAACTAAAGGGGTGATTGCTGGAGGGAAGGGGGTAACAGGAGGAGGGGAAATGAGGGAAAATATTGGGACAAATGTAATAGTATAACCAATAAAATATATTTATGTGGGGAGGCTCTATCCCAAAGAGCCCTCTAGCTACTGTGGATGAGAATAAGTCTGTCAAGACATGATCTGCTTGGGGAGGAAAGGCTGACCAGTCTCTCAGAGGAGAAAGGCCTCAAGCTTCTTTCTCAATGGGCTTTTATTGGGTTTAGTTTGCATAGGACTACAGGGCATATAAATAAAGCTCATCAATCATTGTCAGGCAGTAATGATCAAGGAATAGATAACATTCAAAGAAATAAAAGGGCTTATTCTGAGTCAGGGTCAGATAGAGTGATGTCAAAGGGCTATAAAACATTGGGTAAAAAACTCATTTTATGCTGGGACCCTTGACATTTAAATTGAGGGCATTCTTAGCAAAGCAGGTTTCACAGGATTTTATGCATTCTTCCTTAGGCCTGATTGCCCTAGGGACCGCCCTTTCTGGCACAGGGCTGCACCTGCCTTCAACATTGTTTCAGGACTGAATCAGGTAGGGCATGCAGGCAGTCAAGAGATTAGGAGACTTTTTACAGATAGAATGAGGACACAGGCTATAACAAAGCAGAGGGGTGAAGGTTCATCACCCCTTTTGTATAGTCCCGTAAGTCCTTCCCTGTTGGCCCGTTTGTGGCTATGCCTGTCTTAGCTTGTTCATCCTTTGAGGACTCTTACCCATCATTGACTATCCAGGCATCTTCCAGGGGTCAAGCAGGGTGAAGTAAAGGGGGCAAAGGCTGTGCACCAGCTGGGAGGATAAGTTCTGTCTCCTTAGTGGCTTATGGTCCCAAAGTCCCCTAGCCGTGGGGCCTTTTCGCCTGTCAACGAGGTTACAGCTCCTGAAACCAGGCAAGATGTTTCCCAACATACTTAAAAAAGAGTATCTTATTTCTAAGTATTGCGTTGGATGTGCTTTTTGTCTTCTAACCACCTTTAACCATCATGAGGAGAGTCAAGAAGTAACATCATGGAGAAATTCCTTGAAGAATGTGGGTATCTATCCAGGAAGTACAATTACTATAGGGAATAAAAGCAGACATGTTATAGTTGTTTATATCTGGCCTGTTTTAACCAGGATTAAAAAAAACAGTTACTTGTGGGATACAGTGTTAATTTCCTAGGGCTGCCAAAATAAAATACCAGAAACTGGTTTTAAAACAACAGAAATGTGTTCTCTTACAGTCTGAGGCCAGAAGTCCAAAATCAAGGTGTCAGTTGGGTTGGTTCCTTTACAGAGGCTCTGATAGAGGATCTATTTTCTCTCCTAGCTTCTGGTGGTTTTCTGCAATTCTTGATATTCCTTGGCTTTTAGATGTATCACTCCAGTCTCTGCTTCTGTTTTCATGTGTCTCTATCTTTGCCTGGTCATTTTCTTATAAGGACACTGGTCATATTGGATTAGGGACCCTACTCTTGTGTGACCTCAGCCTAACAATTATAGCTGCATTTACTCTATTTCCAAATGAGTTCACATTCAGAGGTCCTAGGGGTTAAATCTTCAACATACCCTTTTGCTGTTAACAGACACATAAAGATATAGATGTCTGGATCTCAACTGCTCATTCTAACTATTTTAGGCTGGCACCTAGTGAAGAGCATTAAAAGAAATTACAATAGTGATGTACAACAAGATCTGTAAGCCCCCTACTGCAGACTAAGGACCATGGGGATGGTATCCTGAATCTAGTCATGTTTTTCCTTAATGCAAATCAACTCTATGAAATGCAGTTTACATGTACAAAATTGATATTTTGTTAGTGGCTAACTTTCTTTCTAAACATGGCATTTTCTAACCTATTAAAGAAAAACTAGTTTTTTTATACAGAGAGCTCCTCATAGGATTTAAACTAGAATTTCATTCACTGATACTAACAGTTCAGACACATCCACATGTGAGGCCCTCCTTCCCTATAAGCATGGTCATGAGAAACGTCATCATTCCTTCAAAATAAGGAACTTTATTTTTATATGAAATGACCATATAATTTCCATCAGCCTTTCCTGGTCCAGGACAATATCAAGGTAAACACCCACATATTCCTTCCTTTGAAAGCCTCTATTTATAGCTTCTATCTATTGGCATGCACAGGAGAAATCAGCACTGCCACTGACAGCAGATGGATTGGGCTCAGCCACATTTCCTTCTCACAGGCACTGCCTGCCTGACGTGCAGAATTTTGCTTCCTTGCTCGCTTATCCTCATGTGATGTGAGACACCCCACCCCCTATAATCTCCCTTAGTTCTAGATACCATTTATGAGCCGGTTCTACCAGTCCCTTGACATTATAGCTTGACTTGCTGAATTTGAACTTCAATCTATATATAGAAACAAGGACACTGCCCAGTTTCACTTTTAGGAAAGTTGGGCTGTCTTCAACATGGAGATAGAACCTTATTATCAAACTACAAAGTGTTTTGTGGGAATTGTCAGGTTTTTTGCAAAAGCAACTTCTTCATCATTTTCCATGTATTTTATTCTACTCTTTGGGCACCTGACGAGCCAGCAAGAAATGCATATATGTGCCCATATTCTACATTCTTTTAAAAAGTTAGTTTATTAAGTAGTTTAGTAAACTATCTGCTATCATCTGTAGAACCCTCTCCCACAAAGATTATGACTGAAATGCCATAGAAGTGGGGTTTTTTTTTTCAGTCTTCTAATAGTCCAAGTTGGGCATACTTGATCAGTCAGCAGCTTTCTTCCCTGCTGTGACTCAGAGGTCCAGGTTCTACCCATCTTTGGGATCTGCCTTCCCCAAGAGTCCCATCATCATCATCATCCTCATCATCATCCTCATCATCGCCAACATCATTGTTATCATTGTAATCTGCATCTGTCACGTGGAAAGGGGATGTAAAAATCATGGAGAACACTAGAAGAGCCTGAAAGACACATCTGTTTGTTTAAAAGCTGTAGCCTGGAATTGAATTACATTCTGATGCTCCTATTCCATTGTTGAGAGCTAGTCACATGGAAGACCTCTCCAAAAGGGACCCTGGGAAACACAGTCTAGCTGGGCACTTGGGAAGAAGAGAAAAATGGGAGTTTTGAGGAAGAGTGAATAGAATCTACTACGACTGGATTTTTAAAAATCTGTGTGGCCTAATATTTGATCCATATTTTCTCTAATATTTTACTCAAATTAATGTATCTCAAGTTCCCGTTCACATAATAACCACAGGTACAAATCACAACTATCACACTGTTGGGACTTCCTGTTATTTCAGAGATTAGTGCTAAACATTACTGTAATAAGTTTTCTTATTTTACTACAAGAGGCAGGAGTTTTTCAAGAAAAGTAAGAAACCATGGTAGCTAACGTCATTACTCTGATTAATTCTGGGATTATCTAACACCAGAGGAGGCCAAATTACCACCATGGGCTGCAGCTGGCGTGTGTTCGTTTATTTAAATAAAGTCTTATTGGAACATAGTCACTCTCACATGTTTCTACGTAGTCTGTGGCTGCCTTCATTCTTTAAAAGCAGAACTGAGTTATGCAACAGAGACTGTATGGCCTAACTTTGAAGATATTTACATCTCCTTCACAGGAAAGGTTTGTTGTTCACTAGCCTACATCACTGCTCCTTGCACAGAATACTCAAGGACCTAGAGAAGCTTTGGGCCACCACAGGGGGTCTTGGAAATGTAACTGGTGGGATGATGGATTCTTTCAACACTTCTACAAAGGTAGCTCTATCCTTACCTCATGTCTCCATAGGGTTCTGTGTAAACTTCCATTGGGAAAATTCAAATTTGCAATTGATTACATGAAACCGTTAATGTCCAGAGTGTGAAGGAAATGGATCCTGATCTTACTCCCCAGAGATCTTGTAGCCTCAAAGATTCACCTTTACCTAGATGGTGTAGGCCTGTCTGAATGCATGAACCTCCAACTAGAAATCACAACATCTTTCACTCATTCATTCATAAACATTTCTTAAATGTTTGCATGTGTTCCAGGTGCAAAGGGTAAGGCAGTGTATGTCACAGACAAGGTTTTGACTCTTGGGGATCTTGCAGTCTGTTGGGGGAAAAACTGACAATGAGTAAATAGACACAGTATGGATGTTTTATATAATCTCAGCTGGAGGACAGAAGGCAGGACAGTGCATAGTGAGTGATGGAGCCCTCTTTTATTCAAGAAGGTCAGGAATGACTCCCTGAGGAGGTGACCCGAAATTGGGTAGGAGAGAAAGTGACATGGAGCTCTGGAGAGTGTCTGGGGCAGCTGCAACAGCCCGGTGGAGCTTTTCAAACATTAAGGTGGGTTTCCAAGCATCCTTCTATGCAGCTTTCCAGAACTGTTCAGTATTTGCTCCACATTCTGTGCTTTGGTGCCTGTTGTGTCTCTCACAGGCAGGGGAGGCTTACCTGTTTTTTCCTCCCACCTGGCCAGTACCTTCTCATTGTCATGCAAGACTCAGTTCAACTGCTGCCATCTTTGTGATGCTTTCAACACCCTAGGTAGGATTTCCAGTCACTCCTTTTCTTCCACTGTATCTTGAACACTTGCATTCCCAGTGTTATATAATTTGTGTTTACATGGGCACAAGGAGCAAATAGTTTGGGTCTGGCTCTCCATCTTCTCTCTAGTCACCCCACACAGCGACCTGCCCATCACTGATACATAATGATTTCTGAATGTAATTGTGTGTATCCCCTAGAAAAATAAAATGATAGCAATAAAATCATTGATTATAATCGATACCATTTATACTGCAAATTTACTTAGTACACTGTTCCAAGTATGTAGCATGCATAAACCCATTCAAACAATAACTACATGATTTAGACTATTGTTACATGGAAGAGGACAGTAGACCACAGGAAGGTTGGAGTAGTGTGTCTGAAGTTCCACATTCACAATAATCATAACACAGAAACATAATTACCTAGTGTTTATTTTATTACCACTAAGCATTTAATGTGGGTTGTTTTATTTAATCCTCACACAACCCTCTGGAGCAAGTAGTACTATGATACTCATTTCTTGGAGGAGGGAATCAGGCTGCAGAAATGTTTTTTAACTTGTCTGAGATCATACCACTAGTACATGGCAGAGCTGGGGTTCAAATTCATGTGCACTTAGTTCCAGAATCCTTGTCTTCACCCCCACACTTGCATATGGTGTGTTGGCATCAGAAAGAGAAAAAATAAAGCCCTCACCAACCTATTATAAAGCTGGCCGATCAAGGTAAACATTCAGCACAATTCACTGACGCTGTGTCCTTGGAGCCGATTTGTGTGCTGGGCGCGGCTGCATCTTGCTTCTCTTGTTGAAGAATTCACCGCCTGGAACACTGTGTTTACTCCTGCTGTTGTCCTTCCTTTAGATGAGGAATGAGCAGAGCCATCCACAAAAGCAGAGTTATAGGGTGAGAACACAATACAGAGGATGCACGGGGGTTATTTATAGTGCAGAGTTCCAAGCTGAAAAGACAGTGCGTGAGTTGCTTAATCATTTCCCAGGAATCAGGGAGAACAGCGGACTGTGGCAACAAAAACTCCCAAAGGGTCAGGGTTGCAAACCAATTAAAATGACTTGGAGACAATTAACACATGCAGTACTTAGCTACAGACCAATGACATGTTCTGGCTGGGAAGGAAAAACAACTCCTGATGTCTCGCACCTCTGTCCCTTAAGCAGAGAGGCACCCTGTCTAACACTGGTATTGCAACACGACTCTAATAATTTCAGGTTCTGTGATGATGAGATGGTTCCCTCATCACTATGGCTAGCACATCTTGACACAAGAGAAAGCATTCAGTCTAGTTGACTCAACACTGTCCATACCAAGTCTGTCATAAAAGGGGGTTGGCTTGGTAATATACCTCTCCTGAAGACCAATTTGTGAAACTACATCAATGACGGTTCAACCAGTTCTCCAGTGACCTCTTTTCTCATTAAATGTATGTCTTTCTGCTTACTTAGGACTTTTTAGGCTGGAGTGGACTGAACTCCAAATAAACTTCGCTGATGCAAAACCAAGTAAAACTCAAAGGATTTATTCATGTCCATGAAACCAAAGAGTTTCAGGGTACGACTGGCATTTCAACATGCCTAGACCTTGGGTGCCTGTATAAAGCTCTGTTTTCTCCATTTCTCACAACTGCTTTTAGCTTTCTTGGCTTTATTCTCAAGGTTATTTATATATGGTTACTGGAAACTCCAGACTTGCATCCCGCTGTATTAGTTTCCTGGGGCTGCTGTAACAAATTACCTCAAACTGGTGGCTTCAAACAACAGAAATGTACTCTATCACAATTCTACAAGTCAGAAGTCTGAAATCAAGGTGTCTGCAGGGTTGGTTCCTTTCACAGGCTTGGAAGGAGAATCTGATCCCCACCCCTCTCCTGACTTTGGGGGCTGCTGGTCACCTAGGCCTTCCTTGGCTTGTCGCTGTATAATTCCAGTCTGCCCTTCTTCCCTTCTTCTCTGTTTGTCTCTGTCTCAAATTCCCTTTTCCTTTCTATGGTAAGAGCATTAGTCATTGGATGTAGGGCCCACTCTAAATCCGGGATGATCTTATCTCAAGACCCTTAACTTAATTACATATGCAAAAACCCTTTTTCAAATAAGGTTATACTCACAGGTATCAGGGGTTAGAACTTAGGGGTTTTGGTTGAATTATATCCATTCAACCCACTATACCAGCCAGTGTACAACCCTAATATGAACAGAGCAAACCTCAGAACTCCCAGGCTGGGGCTCGTTAGCTCTGATCACCTGGCTTAATGGCTAGATCCACTTGTATGCCAGTCCCTGCAGCTGGAAGGACGCAGAGCTCTCCTGGCCCATCCGAGGACACAGGCCAGTCCCAGATAAAGATCTCACCAGTTTGAAGAGCACATAGATCAGACATAACATCTTGAGGAATCCTTAACAAAGAAGATGTGCACTCCATGTGAATGAATTGATTTAAAAAAAACAACAACAAGGAAGTGAACTTGGAAGACAGTCACATAAAGATGCTATGTACTTGTTGTAAATTCATGTTAACCAGATGTGCTTACCTCATTTTCAGACCATGAAAAGGTCCGAGAATGATAGATTGATTTGAGTGGTTATCTATGTGGAAAAGGAACACTTATGGAACATTTGAATCTTCTCCTGAGTGATTGATATATTGTAGACACCCTTTAAAGTGTTTATTGAGTGAATGAATACAGAAATGAATAGATATTTGTCCCTCTTTCTCCTCCTCAGTTTCCCTAAACAGTGCTTGGATTTGTGCTTTTATATAAGAATTATAATAACCAATGACATTGATATGTGTAAAGCTAGTAGCCCCAGTTCCAGGCACAGAGCAAATGTGGAGCCCAGTTTTGTTGCTTCTGTCCACACTGTTTTCCTATCATGGTGGGCAGCATGGTGAGCACTCAGAAGGTGCCGGCTGGTGCATTTGATTCCATTATGGAGCTCTCTCTTTAGGCCCTTTCACATCCTTAAACAATGAAAGAGAAAGCTATTTAAATGGACATGCCACATCTTTAGCGATGCTTTTTTTATGAAATGTGGTATTATTTAATGGTTTTTGTCAGTCTGCCGTTTACGTGTATTTATAAAGCACCTAGGGTTTTCCAGGAAGTATTTTGGGAACTGGGAACATGTTGAATTAGCAAAGAAGCACTTTACGTTCTAGTAGGAAGAGATAAAAAGATGTTTGCAGACAAATTAAGTTAATAAATATGAGACCTCAGGGGCAGGAGATTGAGGGGAGAGGGGTGCTTCGTGAAGGAGGGCGAGCTAACCTGAATTGTGAAAGCTGGTATGTGCTGGGCTGTGGTGATGTGGCAGGGGGCAGAGGCCACATCATACCAGCAGAGCAAGGACAGTGTCTGTTGTCAATTTTGTGCAGCCACTGATAGGGAGACCACGCTGTATATTGCTACACAGAAAATTGTATCCTGTGGTCTGTCTCATAGTCACATACCACGAAAAGGAAGGTACGAGGAAAACATGAAAAATATATCAGTATGCAAAGGAATGCAACTTGCATGTGAAGAAAGAGATAAGCAGTATGCATGGTGGACATGGTTACACTCTTTTCTGTGGAACAAGTCAGAGAAAGAAACATTGGGTCAGTCAATTGTCTCATTTCTTCCTTTAAAAAGCTGTGCATCTGTAGTCTGTCTCTCAACTCCTTAAAGGGAAGAGAAAAGCCTGTTCCTAGCCTATTTGAAATTCTTGGCTATTTTTCTGGGTTTGGCCACATCAGGTTTTGTTTTTTTGTTTTTGTTTTTTTGCAAGCCTGTATCCTTTATTTTATCTGTCAGGAGACTCAGAAATGAGTGATGATGGTGAGTGAGCCACGGACCCTCTGGAGCTTTTACAACACATTCTACAGAACCAGACATCTCACCTTCCATCCACTCGTGCTCTGGTCACAGGGATGTGCTGTCTCTTGGGAGTTATAACAACTTTACTCTGAATTATTTTTGCAAGATGATGTCTTATTCCAAAAGCAGCCACAGGGCAGCTGTGTTTTAAATGAAAGTGAAGGGAAATGGTTCTGTTTGGCAAGTTTTGTGGCACTGCTGGAGGTCACCGGAAAATCTTAGAGGTCATTGTACAGCCATAACAGGAGAAAAAGAAAGCTGGATTCTCCTCTCACCATTGTATTGTTAAGCCATTGTGGGTTAATATAAAATTCATTTTTTTATTTATTTGGTAAATACCTAATGAGCACATACAATGTGTAAACCATCACAAAAAACCCTACAGACCAGCTTTTGTCTTCTAAGAAGTCACATCCTGGTGGGTAGTGAATAATTGCAATTAAATCAATTATTTAATTGCAAGTGGGTTAAATGCTAAAGTGAGAAGTACAGGGAGCCAAGTCAATTTAAATTAGGAAGACCCAAAACACAGGTTTTTTCCTTCACTTCTGTAATTCTGCAGTTTGAGACATAGGAGATGCTTGCCAAGAACAATTACAACAATTTGAATGAATGAATGAATGAATGAATGAATGGTATGAAGACATTCCCAATACAAATATTCCTGTAGCCAAACTGACGTTTATAAAATGAGATACAAAATTGAGGCTTCTTTCTTTTTGCAGGTATTTCTGATGGGATTAACTCACTTTGTCAGAACTTTCAGAAATCATTCTCTCTTTCCCTCTTATTTTATCCCTCCTTACACTAATGTTTCCTAAGTTCTCTCCAGCGATGGTAAAATCCAGTCTCATTGCAGTTTTCAGAACCCGGTGGTTTTCAAAAAAAAGAAAAATGCGGAGCAATCTGCCTTATCAGTATCTCTTCCAATTAATGTAATCTTGTTTCTGTTATTTCCACCATATTTTTCAATCCAGCGAGCCTCATTACATTTGCAAGTGCATTAAATTAGAGCCTCTATAGAAGGAGAATGATGATTATCAGCTAATTTAATTATGTTTCTACATTTGCAGCATTTAATGATGTCTGCCATTGTTGTTGGGGATTCTTACATTGGCTCTAGGTAGAAATTAGCACTGATCCCATGTAAAGTTTATGTTATCAGATAAAACTTGACAGCTCATTGAGGTGCATGTTCAGTAATTTTTGAATCTAATCAAAATTGATTTATGTGCAATCAAATTACAGGAATAAAGAAACAGCTTCACGTAGTTTAGTTGCTGATTATAGTGTTGTCTGCCTCTGAAGTCACACCAATGTGCGTCTCTGAGTTTTGTACCAACGTTTCATCAAGGTCTAAAATTCTTTTAGGTTTTTTTCTTTCTTCTTTTCTAGTTTTCAAATTGCACAGTAGTTCAGTACTCCTGATGTTCTGATACAGATCAGGTTGAACATGTACGCCCCTTGAGTTTTGTGTTCTGTTCAGAACAAGTTGACTGGGTGTCCTTCATGTTGGGCACAGCACTAGGTCTAGATAGCTCCTCAGAATAGGAGGGAAGGTCCATGGAATGGAGCAGAAGCTCAGTAGCTGAGTGCTGAGCTTGGAGGGAGCTAATTCATCATTCTTCCTTCCTCTTCCCCTAAGGATTCTCAACCGAGTCAAAAATAAGCACACAGACTCAGTGGGAATTAAAGAACAGAACTCACTTTATTACCCATGAGGCTACCTTGGAAATACCAATTTTATATTTGTTTGGCAGACACTCATTTAATCATTATTTTGTGCCAGATACAATTTAAATTACTTTACAAACACAGACCTTCTTAACTGTCATAATAACCTAAAAACAAGCAGTTATCACCCTCACACCCCCAGTTTAAAGATAAAGATACTGAAGCACTGAAAGCTGGGATATTTTTCCCAAGGCCACACAGTTGGCATGTGAGAATGTTCCAGTCAGGGCATCTGGCCCCAGAGTCCATGCTTCTAAACATGATGCCCTGTTCCTTTTCCCCAAGAAGAAACCAGCTATCACTAAACACCCCTCATCCCAACTACCACATCTAAGTCATGGACATGGCTAAGAAGTATGGAGGACACTGATCCAACTCTCGCCATAGTGGAATCGGATCCAGAGAGGTGGAGCATGAAGCTGACCTCTAGAAGGTAGGGCTCTGCACCCTGTCCTAGGTGTGCTTATCTGTCCTAGGCGAGCTTAGGAAACAGAGATCAATAGAAAAACATGTATCATTTAGAGGTAGCAAGAAGAGGAAGAGAGGTGAGGGCCAGGACAAGGACCAGAGCAAGAGGGAAAAGGAGAGACAGAGAGAGAAAGAGAGAGAGGGGGGGAGAGAGAGAGAGAGAACCCATCAGAAAAGAAGTATAAAGAAGTATTTTCAGCCCTCATGGGGTAGGTTGGGTGAGGGTGAAGACTGGACTGTTGCTTCCCCAAACACACAGCACAGAGGAGACTGAAGTAAGTTTCTCATTTGTGGTCATGGGGAAGTGTGCAGAGAAAAGAGATGTTGAGAATCATTAACACCTAGACTGCATCTCAAGAATTCATGACATATGATGAATGAAGTAAATTTCCAGAAAAATACAATGTTTTCTAAATAAAACAAGGCATATTAGTGGGAAGGGTCAACTGTTTGTCCCTTGAGCCTGGATGGAGGATGGGAATTTGGTGGAAGATGAAGCTAGAGCTACACTGTGAATGGACAGGTGTGTCCCACAAGGCAGGGATAATGTTTGAATAAAGAGGAATGTCTCAGCATTGCAGGAGGCCTGTCATGAGACATTTAGGTATTCTATAACACAGAGTGGCTTTAAAGATCACTCTCTGAAGTAGTCATTCTCAACCTTTCTCTGTTCAAGGCTCATGCTAAACATCAATAAAACTGACAACAGCAATTAAAAAAAAAACAGAACTGTTGCTGCAATGTGTAGTGTCCCCTTGTATCCATAGGTCCCTTGGGAAAAAACATGACCCCTTGGGTCACTGTTTGACCGTAAATGTGCAGGAGCTTGACCAGGCTGCCTTAATGGTTCCTGAGGCAAAGTTCCCCACCTAGAGTAGAAGAAGCACTGTTCTGGGATATCGGGTGCGTGATCCATTCTTCCTCTCGTGGCTTATGTTTCCTGTTCAACTCACCTGTCTCTCTGGAGGATACTCTTAATACTGTATACTTAGCTGTAGGAAAGTAAATTTTTCATCTTGTTCAAAATTTTGTCATTTTCCCATGAAGGGTTCATTGATGGCAAAATTCTGGGGTTCTCCAAAGACCGAAGTGTGTTCCCACAGTGGGATATGACTTCATTTTCATAGGATATGGATAAGCATTTCATTGAGCTTTAAGTATGTGTTTTAAACATTTTATGTTATTTTTCAAAAATACAGATATAAAACAGTCAAGAACACCCAAATACCCACTACCGAGATACTACAATTACTATTTTGGGGGTATGTGTTTTATCACATACCTATCCATCTATCCATACAGCAATCCACCGAATCTTGGTTTTTATAGTGAGTTGCTGACACAGCACCCTTCTCCCTTGAAAACTTCAGGATGTAAATCTCTTAACAGAATGCCCTATTTATTTATGGTTTGTTTTTTTAGGTAAAAATACATCCATATTTGAATACACAAACCTGAAGTATACACCATTTGATAAGGTTTGACAACTGTGTACTCTTGTATGATATGATCCTCTGTGAAACTATAGAAGCATCACTCCACAAAAGTTTAGGTATAATTTGTATGTGTATTTGAAAAATCATTTGCATGCTAAACCTATGATTACATGGATAACTTAAATTTAAAAAGTAAATATGTTGGCTTGTATACATATATATGCAATGTGCATAGTCCATTCTGGATACATAGTATAGGTGGCATGCAGATGTGGCAAAATTGTAAGTGTGCTATCAGTACACCTGTATTTGGCAATGACAGATGTAGGGAAGAGGTAACCTGATCCTATTAACATTGTCTTCAGAAAGAACACGAACATATAAAATGTGCAAGACTACACTGATGTAATGTCCAAAATGAATGGAATGAAACACACTGTTACTTATCTAATTGAGGATATTTAACAACTTTTTGTTCTGAGAGTACCAACAGCTGCAATTTGTCAAAGTCAGCCTTTATTTACATTTTATTTTTAAGTACTCATTAATGTCACAAATACTTGAGTTGGGATCAGCTGTCTTGCCTTCAAAAATAGGTTATGTTTTCATCTTTTGACCCCACAACACAAACATGAAAATCAACATTAATTGGAAGAATGAATGAGGGTGTGGAGGGCGGGGGTCTCTCCGCAATATTCTTAGGGTATCTAGAGAGATGCTCACGACTCCTTAACTAGAGATGACAACTAGATTTTAATTAACAGCAGGTGAGTCTTGTGGTCAGCCATCTGACATTTAGGTGGATCACACAGTAGCCTTTCCCTTTGAACCACATTTATTTCTAGCTTAATTAGTCCTTCTGAGATAGCCTTACTAATAGCAACAGCCTCTCCATTTAAGATCCTTTAAACTGGGCCTCTTGTTTATTTATTTATTTATTCTTCTCATTTTAGTACTGGTTTAATGTTATAAAGGTTCTGGGCTAACTCATTTTAATGACCTCTGCTACATAAATGCTAATTTTACATTTGGCCTTATTTCCGTAATTTTTTTTTTTTTTGAAGACCATTGCTTTCAGAAAGGACAAAAATGGAAAGATTAAACCCCTTAGTGTCATCTGCCTGAAAAATCCTGTGGTTTCTTCTGACAGGGAGAAGGTTTGCAAATCCCTCCTTGGTCTAAGCTTCTGTGCTTGACATCTCATTACTTAACTCAGCTGTTTCAGCTTCACCTTCACCCAGTTAATTAAGTAACTCATTGAATGTATTATTCAGCTTTGATTCCCAATCCATGACAGAGAGGAATGTGGGTGCTTCTTCATTCTGCCCTCTGCCACTTCCTCTTGCCTCTTCTTTCTCTTCTGCACACACCCAAAGAAGGAAAGAGAAAGAAAGAGAGAGCAAATGTGAGGATATTGTTTGCTTAATCAGTCCATTAGTTTCTGGAGTGGACTGTTTTGTTTTAATAGGACCGTACTTGAAAGAAGATGAGGATGACAATGGAGGTGATACGATCTGTTATCTTGAGGATAAGGATGGCATCACTGTGTGCAAGGCACTGTTTACATGATCTTATTTAGTACTCATAACGGCCCTATGAGGGAAACGCTAGTAATATCCCCACTTTACGAACAAAGCTAAAATGTTTTGTTAACTGATTTATTCAAATCTCCTAACTAATAGGCATCAAAAGTTTAATCTGACCTGTAACTGCCTGATCCTTAACACTCATCATAACAAATGAATCTCTGTTAGGTATCTGTGTACTTGTACTCAAGTGTATGTTCCTAAAATTGGTGGGTTGGGTTTGTAATGAAAATTTCATGAGAAGGATGCCCAAATGGTAGGTTACCCATGTCTTTTGGTCTATCAGTGATAAATAAAGAAAGTTGACTTTCCTGTAGGGCAGTGGTCCTCTCCCAGGGACATGGGACCAAACAACTATAACATATAACCCTTTGGGTGTGCAATTAAATTCCACTTAAAAATGTTTAACTGTACCCTGTTGAATATATATGGATTTGGTGGGGAGAGGGGATGCACTTGGACTTAACTAGTTGGTTGTTGACTTGGCTGGAAATAAACCAGAAAAGACATTTAATACAGATGAAAGTAGAAGAGAGAGATATTAGATATTGGAGGGAGGGTGCTTGCACAAAAGAAGAGAAAGAAACACTAACATGAAAAGGCAGATACAAATTTAGAAGGTCAAAGCCATAGTAATTGAAATAGACTTTGGAAATTGTGGATCTGAGAAAGAATAGAGGTTAAGGGGTAGGAAAATAGGAAGATAAGGAAAAGGAAAGAGACAAATAGAATAAAACCAAAAAAAGGTATGTGCATGGAAAGAAAGGTAGAGAGAGAGAGAAAATTCATCTTTAATGTATATTTAAGAAAAAGGAAGAATGTTATCAATAAAATAAAGTAGAAATAATTTTTTAAAACTATCTTATTATGAAACTTAATTTTGGGGGCAAAACCCCAATAAAAGGTCAAGTTGTCTAGAGAGGTGGTTAAAAACAGGCAGAGATATCATGTTCTTTAAGTCACTCCAGTTGTTACTGAGCGAACCTAAGAGCCAGGTACTGATCTTAGGTGAGGATCCAACATGGAAAAAAACAAGTGAAAGGCCTTGCCTTTGCAGAGCTGAGTCTAGTCGATGCAGAGACAGAAAAACAAGCAACAAGGTCAATGATATAAGTGAAATAAAGCAAAAAAAAAAAGAGAGAGAGAGAGAGAGAAATGGTAGAGCATTACTGGTGGAGGGGCAGAGCTCATCAGTGACCTCATTGATGAGCTGGCGTTCGAACTGACCTGAGACTGGAGAGAAGGAGCCGGCTGTACGAGTGTTCGAAATAGGAGCTTCACAGGGGAAGGGTCCACAGGTGCAATCAACACCCAAAGTGGGCATCAGCCCACTGCATTTGAGAAGCTGAAAGAAGTTCTGTGTGGCTAAAAACGGTGAGCAAGAGTAGGCAGGGACAGAACTAGGAAATGGGTTTCATCCTCAATAGGATAGGAAGATATTGTTTGTGTCATGTGCTGTTCAGTCAGCCCTGACTCCTCACAACCCTGTAAATGAGTGATGTCCACAGTGTCCTGTCCTCAAATGCCCTGCTCAGGGCCTGTAGACTCAGGCTGATGGCTTCTTTTATGGAGTCAGTCCATCTCATATTTGGTTTCCCTCTTGCCCTTATGCCTTCCATTATTCTCACTATTATTGTCTTTTCCCAAGAACCTTCCCTTCTCATGATGTGCACAAAGTAGGGTAGGTTTAGTTTTGTCATTTTTGCCTCCAGCAATGTTCTTGGCTTAATTTGCTCTAGGACCCACTTGTTCATCCAATAAAGCTTCAAATAGAGACATCCCACAGTTTGATGAATTTTATAAGGTTATACCCAGGTTTAATTTCTATTTTTGCTGCTTGTTAATTGCATGTCCTGAACAGAATTATTTCATCTCTCTGTGCCTTAACTTCCTCCTCCCTACTGTTCAGATAATAATAAATCTACTGCATCTGGTCACTTCGAAAGTGATGCATGTGAACCACTCAGGGGTGGTGCCTGACAAAGAGTCAGTATTCACTGCAGGTGAGCTAAAAATCAACAACAAAAGATTTGGGGAACCTTGGACCAATTGTTATCAAGATCTGAAAAACAGAAGATCTGAACTCTGTGGAGAAATGAAAAGACTTCATAAACCGTATGGAGACCAGATGTCTGTTTTTATCAGTTATCTTGCTGAGACAGTAGTCCTGTAGTTATTAGGATAATGTTACTGCATTTCTGTGCCTATGTGTCTGTGGCCGCTATCCACACACAGAAAGTCAGTTTGAGGGGGAGACTGAGACATAACACCTCTTGCCACTATGGATGGATTTCAGCAGAACAAACAGAGGCAAGAAAGCTGCCTGGCATGAGTGTCTTGTTTGAGGTGTTTGATGATGCTGCACCCACAGGACACCCAGCTAAAGCACCTCTCAGCTCAAGTGCCTGCCTACCAGGCCTTCCCAACCTGGAATTGATTGATAAATCTTAAGCGGCCTGGAGCCCTGTGACCTGAGCGAGTAACTTAGGCTGACTTTATCAGTTGTGGCTCTTTTTTTCTCCATTATATTTGCAGATCATTTTTCTTAAAACATGTTAACGTTATACAAGGGGATGGGACCATCTGAGCTCTCAGACAGGGGGCTGTTGGGAAACTGTAAGCCTCCAGGATAGGTTGAGAGCTTCCTGCTGTTCGGGGTCCAAGTGGAGGCTACTAAAAGTGAGAGTAGTGGGGAGACACAAGATTGGAGCATAAATTCTTGGTGTGTTTCTCTGGGATTGGCCAGTTTCTCCTCTGGGGGCGTTCCTTTTGCAAGCCTTTGGGAGGAGGTTGCAGGTGGCTGCACGCATCTTACAGATGAAGCTTATGACCCTAATATAGACCAAGGCTATAGATTCAGAAAGACTCTCCTTCCATAGGTAGGCTGAAAATGTTTTTGAGTTTTCAAATCCATAGTTTCTTCTTTAGCCTGGCTAGAGAAACATGTAGTTACTTGCTTTCAAGGCAATTAGTGATGATTACTAATGGCCATAACTGGCTTTGTGTATTGGTGACTTTAAAATCCAGGCTCTGTGTTAAACTCTTTATGTGCATTTCTAATAGTCACAAACTGCATGTGGATGTTCACACATAGTTATACCAATTATACTGAGTAACTGATGGAGGCACAAGATGGTTAGAAAAGCTAATAAACAGAAAAACTGTATTTTGTGTGTTCATTTAATCCTCCATTAAGAAACCCCTCACACACACCTGTGGACTATGTTGCAATTTTAAGAGAATAGCAGTAAGTACAACAGGAAAGAAGATTGACTGAGTAGTTAAGATCACTAGTTTTTGAGTGGAGCAAATCAGGTTCAAGTCCCAGAGCCAACACTTGTCAGCTCTGACCTTGGGCAAAAGCCCTGAACTGTCCAAATTTTTCTTGAAAATGGGGATGATTATTGTGCCTGCCTCATGGAAGTAAAATTTTATGTTTATTTAAGATAATATATACTTATACATAATGTTACATGCATTATGTATAACATACATATTATTATTGTTTTTAATCCCCACCTGAGGATATATTTATTGATTTTAAAGAGAGAGGAAGGGAGAGATAGAATCACAGATAGATAGAGACAGAGAGAAAGAAAGAAACATCGATCGTCTGCCTCCCACCTGCACTTCGATCGGGGGTCACACCTGCAACCTTTTGGTGTATAGAAGATGCTCTAACCAACCAAGTCACCCAGCCAGGGCAATACATAATATATTATTATACATTATATTATTTTACTAATATATAACAATACATATAAGATTTCATTGTGCATAAGATTATATACATACAGTATAATCACTAATAATGGCTTTTGAGCAGACTGTTAGCTTTTGTTAATACCCTTTCCTTTGAGGAGCTGATGACCTCATGGGAGAGACAGGCATGTATAAAGTGGAACACTGGAAACACAAATCCTGACAAAACCAGCCTCCCAGCAGAGATGCAGGGCAGGGAGTTGGGTGCCAGAAAGCGCAGTCAGTTCTGGGTTGGGGGGGCAGAGGAGGAAGGGAGATGCAGTTGGGAAGCAGGTGATGATTGCATGAGCAAAGATGGGTGAGTAGGTTGAGGGGACACAGCGAGCTAAGATGCTGGAATATAAAAAATGCTTATGGACAAATAGATTCTGATGGAGCGCAGGCTCTGGGGAGGAAGGTTATCGAATATGAGTCAAGGAAAGTAGGTAGGATTGGTCAGAGCATGATTTGTAATTTAAATAAATCCAAGTCTCCTCATGTATTTGTCAATTCAAAATTATTTTCAGGTAGTTATGGTACCAAAAAAGAGATTTATTTTTACTTTAATTATTTATATATCTTACCCAGCATAAACTATTTTAATGCTCTTGACAAGTCAAGCTCATACATTTTGGCCAATATGTAATTCATCTGAAGAGAAAACTTTTTTTTTAAGTTTTAAGGGGAACATACCAGAAATCAGACCAATTTCTGTTATACTTGTTCAACTGAAACTCACAGATCTGGAAGTCAAACAAACAAACAAACAAACAAGCAAACAGCCCTGGCTGGTGTGGCTCAGTGGATTGAGCCCTGGCCTGTGAACCAGAGTCGCAGGTTCAATTCCCACTCAGGGTGCATGCCTGGGTTGCGGACCAGGTCCCCAGTTGGGGCTGGTGAGAGGCAACCTATCGTATCTCTTCCTACTTTGATGTTTCTCTCCCTCTCTGTCTTCCTCCCTTCCCCTCTCTCTAAAAATAAATAGATAAAACCTTAAAAAAAAGAACCAAGCAAACGAAAAACTGGAACATAGCATTTATCTTTAAGAGACTGAAACTCTAAAGTGGTCCCCAGATAACTGGTTGTGAATAACCAGGAACTAAACTAAATGAAAGTTCAGGCACCAGGAGAACGTTGAAATACACCCGCATCTCTTTGAGAACAGGACAATCTGCAGTATTTAGCAGGAGGGCAGGGCATTCGAAGGTCATTAGAAGCTGGGAGGTGGTATTGTACTGAGTAGCAATAACAAAATCAACCTTTCATGCTTTAGCAAGTGAAGGCAATGAAATACATTTCACAGGGGTTTCACTCAGAATGGTTAAAATGACAGTTTTTCTGTGTTTAAGGAGATCAGCCTTCATGATTTCGAAAAGTCGACATTTGTTTTCTGACCTCGATCCCAGTACAATGTGAATAACTGAGATGTTTAGGACATCCTGAGGGGGCCCTGGCTTTGTGGTGCTCTCTCCCCCAGTGCAATGTCTGCGTCCCATGCATCGGACGGGCCTGGCAACGCAGACGAGAAAGTAAGGGGTTACTCTTTTCTTTTTTCTTTTTTTGTAGTCATTAGTGTTTGGGTTTTTTTTTTTTTTTTTTTTGAGTCAATTCTTTTATTATTATTATATATTGGTTTTGAGTATACAATTCAATGGTTAGACAATGAAGGGGATATTCTTAATTCTTGCATTGTGGATAAAAAACAAATGACAGGTTCTGCAAGTAAACATGACATCCAGGAAGGAGGGAGAAAAAGCAGGGCAATGTAATTATTCTAAACTGACTACACACACACACACACACACACACACACACACACTCATGTAAGAATTGATTGATACAAGTTTGTGCAGAAAGGGTTACTGGTACATTTCATATCATGGGAAAGAGCACACTTTTGTTTTTCCTCTCTATTTCGCTTTTCTGAAAAAGCTTACATGGTTGTTTATCTGGTGATTTCTTAATTCATTCTTGGGTATCAGATGTTCAGAGTCCAAGTATTTAGACTTAAACATTTATTATAATAAAAAGTAAACATTTATTTCTTATGTATCAACTCTTAGGCCTATGCTGTCAAACTTAGAAATATTCTGCTGGAAGCTAAACCAAGAAACTGAATCCATGCTCTTTGATGAATGAAAGGATACACACAAAGACTGAATTGCAACAGTTCTTTCTATAACAGCAGTTTGTATGATGTTTAGCCCTCTAGTAGTAAATACTCTACAGTTAGCATTATCTCTTCCCAACACCCATTCCAGAGAATAAAATATTGACAGAAGCAAAGAGACATCTAGCTATTACAAGTGCGCACTGGTTTAGTTTGAGCCTGGCCGTTCTGACCATGTAGATTGCTTAAGGCTGTCAACAATAAGGTTTGTATTGCTGGAACAAGGAGGTGACACTTTGTTCGGGTGGAAGGGGCTATGCTATCCATTTTCTACCAGAAAGCAAAATGCCAAACCAAGGTCTCAGGGACAGAAAATATTGCTTCCCAGGAGATGGCGTTTGGCAAGATGACTACCACCCATGTGGACACTGTGAGTGTCATCTGCCAAGGGGAGTGGCCCCACCCAGCAACCAATGCAGCTTCGTCCAAGTCTCAGAGCAGAGCCACTTCCGGGAAACAGGCAGCTGATCTCTATGTGCCACAGGTGACATAGTTTGCACAGCTCTGTTGAACTTCAGCTGTGCTGTGCCTTCTCTGATTGACATAAATCTTGCCTTGACCATTGGACGTCTTTACAGAATATCTGATTCTTAAGAGGAAATTAAATATTCAAGTGAGTGGTTTTATTTAGTCATTGTGTTAGGGTCCTTACAAAAGTGGTGGATATTGAGACAGGCTGTCTATCAGCATCAATTCCTAGGACACCAGTCCTTTCATTGATTTATTTTTTTAATTATTTAATTTTAGAGAGAGGGGAAGAGAGGGAGAAAGAGGGGGACAGAAACATCTATGTGAGAGAGAAACAGCAATCAGTTGCCTCTCACATATGCCCCAGCCAGGGACTGAACCCCCAACCTAGGCATAACCGGGAATCGAAATGCCAAACTTTCACGTGGTGGGAAGATGCCCAACCAATTGAGCCTCACTGGCCAGGTTGAGACCAGTCAGTCCTCTTAGAAATTGTGTCTTTGTTTGCGTGTAGGGAATCATGTAATGGACTGCAATAGCTGTGACCTGGAAGAGTACAGGCACTTTAGGGGCATCATATATTGAGAAGGAAGAAAAATTACATTAAAATTCCATACATAATGCACAGAATAGTATATAATTAATATACATAAAATTAAATTAAATATTGCAACTGTAATAATAAGCATTCTGACCCCTAACTAGGCGACAGCACTTCACTCACAGTATCTCCGTATTAAGACAGGCCTGAAGGTATCAGGAAAAATTAACTCGTTTTCTCAAAGACAGAAACCGAGGCACCAAGAAGTTGCCTTGCAAAGCCACGTGTCTGTGCAGCAGAAGAGACAGGGTTTGCGAGGAGGCAGATTGGCTCCTGAGGGCTCTCTCTTGCGGCTTTGGCCTGCACGTGCAGGTGGGACGGCAGTGGCTTCTCCGTGCAGTTTCGCTCTCACGGCCGTTGCGAATTATTTCACTGTCCCAGCAGAGCCCACCGTTCACTCATTTCCTTCAGAGGCTAGTGCACTAATTGGCTAGGCTACATTCTTTTATTTTCCTTCTTATTTTGAAGTCTATAGATCAGCAATTTTCAACGTTTTCATTTCATGGAACCCATAAACTAATTACTAAAATTCTGCAGCAAACCAAAAAATATATTTTTTACCAACCTCACAAAAAGTATAATTTTAATCTATTCACATCAAACAGTTACTGATGTGTTGGCTGTTGTCATGTTTTAATTTGGCAATCTAAAGGAAAAGAGGTCAGTGCCCTGGACTAAACAGTCAGGACTCGCAGGCTTTAAACACGCGCGCAGCACTAGGGCCGCGTGTCACTGTTCTACATGGACTGTGCGGGGGGGGGCGCCTGTTCTACATGGACTGTGCGGGGGGGGGCTGTTCTACATGGACTGTGCGGGGGGGGGCTGTTCTACATGGACTGTGCGGGGCGGGCGGGGGCGTGCGGATGCATGGAAGTCGCATCGGGTGTAAGAGACCTAAGAAAACATGTGCAGCCCTATAGAAAAAAACAAAAAGCTCCTGTAGGAGACACAAATTCCAGTTCTGACTTCTCTCCGGCTTGATCTTGAACAGGGTTCAGTTCCCTGGGCATCATATCAAACCAGTATGTTCCCTGCTTTGGCTCCTTCTTGGGGTCCTTCTAAGGCAAAGATCAAAAACAAGCATTAATAACGCCACACTTGCAACCAAAGCCCAAAGGAGGTGAGGTGATAGGCAGGAAAAGAATCACATTGGTAGTCATGCTGTTCAAGTGGAAGGCCAAGTTTCTTTTTGGAAGGAACCCGATTGAGGACTAACTTACAGGCGGACTGGATCGGGGAACACTCGCCTTTCTGCAGCCCTCTTTCCTGATCTTCAGATCAGTTGCTTAACTGGAGTGTGCTAAACTTCAATTTGATAATTGCATCCTCAAATCCCTTAATGAAGGTGCCTATCGAAGTATAAATAATTACCCAGTAATTTCGTATTTGCAAACTCCATCCTGGCTGTTTATGCTCCACCTTGGTTCCCATGAGAGGCTCAGGGGCCCACCTCAGTCTTTCCTAAGTCAGGGGAATTTCAGGGTCCAGAGGGAGACACCTGAACGCAGTCCCCACCCCAGGAGTGCGGTTTCACCTTCACTGCCTCCCAGCACTGGACCTCTGTCCTTTACTCCTGCTATTTATGAGTCCCAGGCAGCGCGGCCTTTGTGCTTTGGGACTGTGGAGGCAGACATCTATCCGCATCAGAAGTTCTGCCGCAAGGACCTTCAAGTCCAATCGCCAGCCTCTGTGACGGGCACCTGGGATCTCTGTGAGGCTGGCTTGCCGGCTCCCACACCTGCTTCCTCCTTCGTAATTTGCTCGTAGCTGTGTCCACTTTAGCTCATGGAGGGCACACACCCCTGGCCTGTTAGGCTTCTTTCTCCATCTTCCCTCTGGTTCTTATTCTTTAAATAGTCACAAGAGCCCATCAAAGGAAGTGCTGGGGATCATCCAAGAGGCTAAAAGCCAAAAGCTAAAAACAAGCAAACTTGTAATATTTGGAAGCTTTTGTGCTGGTGCTTCTCTGAGTCTACAGCTGCTGTGGAGAGGGTGTGTACAGATGCTGGGGCTAAGACAAATGAAAGGGGAAGCGGCCAGGTGGAAAGCCAGGGCTTCCTGGGTTGGCACTTTTCTCCTCCCCCTGGTCTTCAGCACACTGACTTGTTGAGAGAGTTTGCAGCCAACGGCTCCTCCAGAAGTATTATTCTTAAATGCTGCACTGAAATTATTCACCTCATGTAAAAACAAGTGCGATTTACATCTAATATGGGTAATTACTTTTACAGTTAATTAAAAGCGCTCTCATTACACTCCTGCTGTGATGCCGATGCATAGCTCGTATTTGCAAACAGACCCAGGGTTTGAGTTCACCTCCTGACACACTGCTCCCACCTGAGGGGCGCAGCCTTCCTCCAAATCAAGTTCAGTTGTTCCCAGCCAACAGCCCTGGGTTGCCAGGGCTCCTGCCAGCTCGCTCTTGTCCCCTGAAAACCAAGCTAAAAAAAAAAAGATACAGAGAACAAAATAATTCATGGTGGTGAGGGTGTTATCCTCAGAGAAAGAAGACAAACTTCTGGATGAGTGCCCTGCTATCGTTGTTTGCATAAAAGCTGGGCTTGGGAATTGTTTTGTGGTGTTTCTGGGTGCTCAGATCTCTCCTGCTACTTCCCGAGCCCCCTTAAAATTCCTCCAGGTGTTATAAAGTCAGCAACTTTGCATTCTGACCTAGCCAAATCAGGTAGATTGGACTCTGTTGATTTGAATGGATTTATGTTGAGATCGTAGTTGACAGACTTCTTTTTGCCATTTGTATGATTTCAGATGAAACAGCTATTAAATTCTTGGTTTTCCTCACATTTAGATCGAAACCTTAGCGTTTTCAGAGTAAGCTGTGCCTTGAAACATGGATCTCTGTCATACTGAAACTTCTTTATCACGTGCTAATAAAATGCCTTCTTGAATTATCACATTCCTGCGAAGTAATTAAGTCTTATTAATTAAAACACATCGTCATTTGAGACTGAAATTTTGAAGGAGCAGAAAGATTATATTTCAAGAAGTTTACAGATCCAGTGAATTGGACAGTCCAGTCTGTTGCGTGGAGCTTTTGATGTTTTGTGAAGTTATTTGCTGCCATCTGCTGGTCACATGTGCTATTGCAGGGGCTGAGCATCTTTGTGAATGGATGCATGTCATGAAGTGGGTAAGGTCAGTCAGTGCACATGTTTTAGACTATTCATGTATTCAAGCTACATTATTGGAACCTTGGTCTTTTCAGTTGAATACACAGGCTGAATAACTGAGCCTAAAGGTATGCATAACTTCAAATTTGGACCATCTATGGTTATAAGACAATACAGTCATTCAATTTTTTAAAAGTTGAATCAAAATCATTATCCTTAATTAAGGTAATTAAATTTAGACCAATGATTTGAATATTTAGATTAAAAGATAACATGTGGTGTATAGGAAAACATAAAGTACATAGCAGGTAGGCCAGATAGATTTCAGTCCCTCTCACATCTTTAACTGTCCAAGCCAGTTCCCTACCCTCTCTCTGAAGCTCAGTTTTCTCATCTGCTCAATGGAAGCACTGGGCCAAAGAGCCCTCATGGCCTTATGGCTTACATTTATTTTTAAAGTCTGAATATTTATTAAGGTCACGAATTCACATTGTAGTAATCACCATTACATTCCAAGCCCAAGAATTTAAACTCTTATTGGTTGGCTTCTTTTAAATGAGAAACTATTGTTATTCTTAGAACAATAGGAAACTTGTGTGTAGATTATTGGAAAAACGGCTGTAGGGAAGGAAACCATGTATAACTGAAGGGGAGCAGGATGAGCCACCCACAAATATGCCTCTTTGGCATATGGATTATTTGGGGGTGGTTATTTTTCACAAGCTGCAGACAAAAGAGGAGCTCTGAAAACGGAGTAGAAGTCACTCTTCTGTAAGAGAAATTTATGTTTATAAGGGAAACCTCCATTTGTAAGGGTGCCTCGCTGTCTGCACCAGGGAAAGAAAGGATGGTTAAATCTCCAGAAACTCTTATCTTTGGAGACAAAATAACGTAAATCTGCGAAACAACCTTGCCCTTGTTTGCTGTGGTTTTGCCTGGTAACCTCCCGTAACTGGCCTCCATGCAATATCTTTTGTTTTTAGCTGTAGATTGCTTCTGAGGCAATGACTTGGACCATTTTGGGAGTTACTCAGTTTTCCTGGCTCTCTCTAACATGTAGAGGAATTATACATGTTAGTGAACTTCTGTTTGTTTTTCTCCTGTTAATCTCTCTTTTACTATGGGAGGGAGTCTTCAGCCAAGAAGCTGGAAGTGTAGAGACAAAATTATTTTTCTTATTGTAGGTAACTTTGATTCAAAATTTAAAATATGATTCTGAATTCTTTCTGGAGTCAAAATGCACTTTTTTGTGATGTTATAAACTATCTTGCCATAGCATTTATTTTCTATTTGAAGAGGAAGAGGAAAACACCTGGATCTCTTTCCCAGCAGCAGGGTAGTTGATCATGAGGCTGATTTGGGCTTGTCAGAGAAATCTTTGGCTGTGTCTCCGCCAGGTCCCCAGAGATGACTCAAGCTGCAAGTGTTTCCTGTGAAACCCTCTCTGGGACTCTGTGAGTACCTGGGCCAGGAGAACAATGCCGCATCAAAGATGCGTGGTCCTCCTGCCCCTCTCGCATCAAATATAGGCACCCTGGTCTTTCCATCGCTCTTACTTCCAGGACTGATAGCTGAAATCGTTAATTTAGAGGTTCCAGGAACTGTCTTCTGAAAACACAGGGACCAAGAGCACACAGCCCGTAGCTGCCTGGGATTTCTCATTAAAGGGCTTTTCTTCTCTGTCAGCATGAGTTACTTGGGGTGGTCTCAGGATCACACCTTCTGTTTCTCTGCGATAAGTTGCCAAGTCTCAGACAAAAGAGGTTTGTACTGGAAGATCCTTGTGGCCTTTGATTAGTTTCCTGTGGCATCTGTAAAACAATTATCACAAATTTAGTGGCTTAAACCAATAGAAATGTATCCCCTCATAGTTCTGTAAGACAGAAGTCTGAGATCAAGGCATCAGCAGGGCTGTACGTCAGCCACAACCTGCACGGGAGAGTCCTTCCTGCCTCTTCCAGCTCCTGGTGGCTGCTGGTGCTCCTTGGCTTGTGGCCACATCACTCTGTCCCTGCCTGTCTGCACACGGCCTTCTCTTCCCTCTCTAAGACGGTACTTGTCATTGGATTTACGGCCCACTCAGATAATCCAGGATGATTGCTTCTCAAGATTTGCAATTACATCTGCAAAGACTCTATTTCCAAATAACGACACGTTCACAGGTCCAGGGATGGGGATCTGGGCACAGCTTTGGGGGGGTTACTATTCAACCCACCACAGGCTCCTACCTTCCGAATCCTCTGGGCCTCCTGGGTCTCATTAGCAGACATTTCGCTCCACCTGTTCATGGGAACCTTCCACTCTCGGGGACTTCAGAGCTGGGAGTGACACTGATCCACAGTCCAGGGGGATGGTGTCCCTGCATGGTGGGCATAAATAACCCTGACCTACAAAACTCCTTAGAAACAACCAACACACAAGTGCGGAAGAAAAGAAACCTCTCTTGGGAGAGAGGACAGTTTCTGAAAAGAATAGGCACACAAGTGCTTTGATGTCTGAAAGCCTGAAGAACTGAGAAGCCTTAGAAGAGAAAATCCAAAAATAGAATGGTTTTTAAGTTCTCCTTACTCCACTTGGAACCAGGTCTCGCAAAGACTGGTGGAGGATGCCATCAGTGACAGCTGACATGGATCAGTGGCTTGCCACATGCTGAGATCTTCTCCTCACAACCAGTGAGGCCATTACCATTGCCATTCTTATGTTACCAATAGGGACACTGAGGCACAGTCTCACACCAGTGTGGCAGAGTCCAAGCAGTGTGACCCCCTAGCGTGGCCCAAAGCCCGTTTTTTGCCAGTGATTGAGTCACTGTTCGGAGTTTTCTGGCTGCAGAGAGCAGAATGGCTGGCTTCTGTAGGGAAATCGATTGCTTGGTGGTACGTGCTCGGCTCCAAATTCATACATAGCACCTAAGTAGTTGAGCTGTTTTCCAAGCGACGTCTTTGAGTGGTACTGAAGCATTTATGCAGCTACGCTGGTTCAGAAAAGGTCAGGTGGGAACCCATCTGGAGACGCCAGCTCTACGTGGAGCGATTCAAACAATAATTTGTTCCCGCCAAAGTGACATTTTTCCAATTTGAGTCTAACACTGTTCAGAAGCAAGTGCCAACCCCTGGGGCGCCGCCCACGTAGATCTGCAGCAGATGACAAACCAACAATATCATCTAAATAAAAAATCCAGCTTGGGCTTAGTAAATTAATCCTGACAAGAATAAATTGAATAATCTTAGGGCTATGGCAAGAGCTCTGATGCTGCCAGATGGCTTTTTCCATCACTTGTGTGGGTCCTCAGTGGCAGACTGAGCACAAAACCCTGCCTTTGGTTTATTGATTTTTGTTAGGCAGTGGATTAACACCTGCCACTTCTGGTGGGTAAGTCAAAATCAGATATGGACCTATTCCTGCAGAATCAACGTATTTTCACCCGAGGAAAGAAAGGAAATGCATGCTTCCCCTGGTTGAAACACCCTGAAAAGCCACAGGGAGCTACCCTTTCCTCCTTGTTTCTAGATGGCATCTCTTAGGTTTAAAAATAATCTATGCTTTTCATCACTCCCATACCAGTTAATCTCTGCTTGCTCCTCATTGTTCTTAGAGGATGAATTCAGAGAGTGTTCTAAGGAAAAGCAAGGGACACTTCGCTCACTCTGTGTCCAGGGTCAGTCAGAGACCTCAGCCCTGAAAACAGGAGCCTGAGTGAGAAAACCGTGACCTCGAGTCCCTTGACTGTGCTTTGCAGAATCTTCTTAATCTGCTCAGGCTGCCATGACAAAGTGCCACAGACTGCATGGCTTCAGCGACAGAAATTAATTTTCTTACAGTTCCGGAGGCTGGAAGTTTGAGATCAGGGTGCCACCATGGTTGGGTTCTGGTGAGGACTCTCTTCCTGGTTTGCAGACAGCCACCCCCTCCTTGTGTCCTCACATGGCCTCACCTCTGTGTGTGCCCCCAAAGAGAGAAAGCAAGCCATCTCTGGGGTCTCTCTTCTTATAATAGCACTAATCCTATCAGATCAGGGCCCTACCCTTATGACCTCATTTAACCTTATTTCCTTAGAAACCGCTCTCCAAAATACAGCCACACTGGGAGTTAGGGCTTCAACCTGTGCCTTTTTGGGGGGACACAAATATGCAGCCCACACACCTGTGGAAATGTGGATTCTGATTCAGGATATCTGGCGTGAAGCCTGAGACACTGCATTTGAACAAGCTCCCTGATAAGAGCGCAGTTGCTGGGGTGTAGACCCCACTTTGAATAGCAAGTTCTGCACACGACTCCTGTGTAACAGATGATGAAACTGAGGCTTTGAAAGGTGAGATTTGCCTAAGGCTGGTGAAGTCACACTTCAGGGCTGGAATCTGACACCAGGGTGGAGATTGTGCACTTGCCATATACTGGCCTATAGCTTCTCAACCTTGAGCCCACAGCAGGAGCCCCTGGAGGGCTTGCTAACATGCAGACTTCTGGGCCCTCATCCAGAGATTCTGACTCACTAGGTCTGGGGTGGCACCTGAGAATCTGCATGTTTAACAAGTTCCCAGGGGTGGCTGTGCTGCGGGTCTGAGGCGTGCCCTTTGGGAACCACAGCCGTGCCTCTTCCCTGTGTTCTTGCTTTAGGCAACCCTCCGTCCCCACAGCAAGGGAAGCAGTGAGGCACACGGCCTGCACTACCCAGACTGACCAGCCACCTTGAATCAAATAAATCAAACTGCCTGAGAGGAATGGAAAGTGCCAATGTTAGGAGCCCCTTCCAGATATAGACTTGGGCTCCGGAGTGAATTACACAGTCACTCATCTCAATTTTCATGCAGTAAAAACCGGCATTGCCAACCTCGTCCCCTTGTCTGGTCGTGGGGAGTTTAGAGGCAAGTACCCACCCCTCGCACTGCTCCCGGCACCCCAAGGGCATTCAGTCAGTGCTCACTGCGTTGGTCCCCTCTGCCAATGTCCAAAGGCTCTTACAAAGAAAACAAAACCTTCACCTTACGATACGGCCCCATTTTGTTCCACTCTTGCTTGATTCACACAGATTAGAATTTGCTGCATTTGATAAATCACTGTGACGGTGGCCTTCCACTTGTATCAACCTGTTCTAATGGCACATTGGCAGAATAAAGCCAACTACTTCCTGGTGAGACAACAGACTCGACTTACCCCAGGCCGAGCCGCCATGGTTTGCAGACCCCAGCACCATCTCGCCGCGCCCTGGCCCCTGCCTCCTGCCTCCGGAAGGCTCGCAAGCTCAGGCCAGAAACCCAGCAATGGTCCCTGACCTTCATCTCATCCTCACTGTCCTCGTCCACCTGTCAGGACCTCCGGTGACTCTGTCCGGACTCTGACCCCACTCCGACCACCCTGCCACTTCACAGCCACCATCATCTGCAACCTGAACGCCTGAGCGGGTCTCCTCATTGGCACTCTTGGTTCTCAACGGTCTATTCCATTAAAACTGCAGTCAGATCAAGTCTGTCCCCTCTTCAAAACCTCCGAGTGAAAACAGCCAGTTCTCATGAGCACACGGAGAAAGGGGAACCCTTGTGCACTGCTGGTGGGAAAAAAGGGGCAGCCACTGTGGAAAACAGAGTGACAGCTTCTAATAGACTTAGCTTATGATGCAGCAGTTCCACCCCGCACCTGGGCATATGTGCAAGAGTTGAAAACAGGGACTTGAGCAGATATACACGCACCCGTGTGTTCACAGCAGCATTATTCACAATAGCTAAAAGGTAGAAACTACCCAGTGTCCTTTGATGGATGGTTGGTACTACAGCAGGAATGAAATTCTGAAAACCTTGGATGAACACATTATGCTAAGTGAAATAAGCCAGATACCACGGAGCAAATACTATATCTTTCCTCTTATATGAGTGTTATAGACTGAATTACGCACTGAACCCCCATTCTTAAGTTGAAGCCCTTAACCCCCAATGTGACTGTATTTGGATATAGGGCTTTTAAGGAGGTAATTAAGGGTAAATAAGGTCATGGGGGTGGCTGATCTCTCAAGCCCTTGTAAGAGAGGAGGAGGTGTCAGAGAGGGGTGTAGACAGAGAGGAGACCCCATGAGGGGACAGTGGGAAGGTGGCTATCTCCAAGCCTGGAAGAGAGGTTTTACGGAAAGACACCTGTAACAGCACCTTGAATTTGAACGTCTAGCCTCCAGCATCACCAGAAAACAAATTTCTGTGGTTTAAGCCTCTCAGTCTGTAGAATTTTGATAAGGCAGTCCTAGCAGACTGACACAGATAACCAAACTCACAGAAACAGGAAGTAAGATGTAGCTTCCAGGGGCTGTGGGGAGGCAGAATGGGGACTCACTGTTCATCGGGGTCGAGTTTTTGCCTGAGAAAATGAAAAAGTTTGGAGATGGATTTTGGCGATGGCTATACAGCAGTGTGACTGTGCCTAACGCCACTGCACTGTGCACTGAAAGATGGTTAAGGAGTAAATGTTGTGTCTGTTTTATTCAAATGAGATTCAAATGAGAGAAAAGGAATTCCAGTGGCTCTGCAGGGATCTCCTCTCCCGCCCTTGTCCTGACTTACTCCCCTCCTGCCCCAGCAGCCCCTTCCCCTTCCTCTAGCCTGACTGTGTCCCACACGTTGGCACCAGGATGCCCTGTCCCCAGGGAGCCCCATGGCCCGTTCCCCAAAGTTCTTCACACCTTTACTCAGTTTCTGCTTCTGTTTATAATTTAAAATTTTATTCTCCTACTCTCAGCATTCCCCATGTTCTTTGCCCTGCTTTATTTTTTCATAATACGTATCTTCTTCTAACATAGCAAACATGTACATTTCTTCTTATTGTATGCTTTTCTAACAGAGTGTCAGAAAAGGGCCCTCTCTGGGTTTGGTATGTTGTTGAGTCCCCTGTGCGTAGTGCGAGGCTTGGTAAGCAATAGGTACTGAATGCATATTTTTTGAATGAATACAGGAATATCACAGTTGCTCATGTGAGTGTGTCTACCATTCAGTCAAACTGGTGAGAACCTTGAGGGTAGAAACCATGTTCTTTTTTTTTTTTTTCACCATTACATTCAAGAGCAGCAAGGAAAAAATGCATTAAAAAGTAGGTGCACAATAAATAAGGACAGATGGATGGGTGTATGGATGGATGATGAATGGATGGGTGGATGGTGGGTGATGGCTGGACAGATAGACAGATGGATGGCTGGATGGACAGATGAATGGATGGATGGATAGAGAGAAAGATAAAAATAGATGATGATCGCTTTGTGTTGAAGGGAGGATGATTCGACTAACCTAAGTGGGGGATGGGAAAGAGACAGCAGGGCCGATTAAGGGCAGTCTTTGCTGATGTGAACGAAGGCGTCTGGGGAGCGTGTTGTGACATGAACCATCAGCTTCTCTTTGTTGTGGCCTCTGATCCATAGCTTTTGCCCTTTCCCCACATCGGCATGTAATAAAGCCTTTTTGTGATGTCCATATGTCTCTAATGCAAACACCAAGGCGTGGACTTCTAAAAAGCCCTGCACAGAGCAATGGCTCGAGAAACCCTGCTAGGAGGACAAGCTCGTTATTATTTTAAGGAGCATCTCAACGGCGCCACTGAATGCTCCCTGACCGTGAGTCTGACTCTCTCTCTCTCTTTCTCTCCCTTCTCCTCCTCTCAGGATATCAAAGCAGACTGCAATACCTGCGTGGAAATAGAGGACAGAAAGGTAAGTCAATATTTCCCATTGCTCTGGTTTCAAATGAAACACGAACTCAGTGATTCAGACCGAGTGTGCAAGGTGCACCTTGCTGGATGGCAGCTGGCAGAGGCGGCATGGGAGCTGATGTTGGACGTGTGAAGACAATTGTACTTTGAATCGCTTGTCATCCTGGGCCTTGCAACCTGTGTTATTTCTGATGACTTCAACGCAGAGTGCGTGATATAATTTACTTTAAAAATTGGTGCTGATTTTTATTTTAGTCATCTACCTCTCTTCAGGAAAATAGCCCATTTGTCCTTTAACTCATTTCACATTTTAGTTGAATATCGTTGATGCTTACATATACTGTCACATATCACATATTTAATAATATTAAATAGAATGCATAAGATGTATAACCCTGGGGTTTTCAGGGTATGTCCCTGTATTCGGTCTATGACTTTGGGTTGAAAGACTCTGTTTCAATTTTCACTGCGACACAGTCACAGGAGCAGCAACTGTCTGTGATGTAAATCTACTTACATGAGATGTTTTGGGGGGCAACACGGGGAGGAGATTTCCTACAGAGAGTTCTCCTCACCCCATTTATCTTCTTGTTACACTTGGTGTGGTTCCCCTCAGGAAAAGCCATTATTAGACTAAGGTTCTTCACTTTAATATCCTCACGGTCTCTCTCTATTGACAAAAGTTCACAGAAGTTTCTATGGCCAAGAGCATCTGAGCAGATCAAATTTTATTTTTAATGCCTTGAATTCAAAGAGGTCAAATAAGCGAATTGAGGATGCATATCTCCTGGCTACTTTTGACATCATCCCACAATTTTGAAAGATGTTTCTCTCTGCAACTGCACCATTGTTGTCTAATGCCATTATTATTGCAAGAAGAGATTTTCAGCCCTGACTTTGTGATAGCTTAGACACCTGCTGATGAATAAGGTGGAAGGAAACTTCCCAAAATAAATTTTTGCTTTTCAATAAAAAGCAATTGCCAGACATTCTTTTAAGGAGTGTTCATCTCCTCACATGGAAAAGAATGAGGATATGGCAGCTTAAACTCAGTCTGCATGCTTGTCTCTCAGTTGGAGTTGTGTGTCGCTCTAGGTTGCAGCCAACGTGTCTCCATTCAAAGTTGCACCCACCACGTGTTTACAGGCTGGTGGACTTGCGTGCGTGTACTTTGTGAGTCGGGCAAATGGAGCTTCCACATCGCTTGAACGTGTGTGCGTGGACTTTTTTCATTTGTTCCCACCAGCTCTGCCATCAGTGATCTGCCTCAGCCACTCTGCTCACGTCACGGCGAAAGCCCATTCTCTGTCCTCCTTTCCCCTTTCAGGATGTTTCTACTTCCCTTGGGCTTTTGTGGAATTCACAGGCATGTTTCTGCCCCATAATTTTTCTTCCTTTTTTACTTTCTTTGCATCTAGTGTTTAGAAGGAGCCAGGAGAACTGATGCTGTTAAAACAACATCAGTTCTATCACCAGCAAGATAAATGAGCAACCTGGGTAAGCTTGGGCGATGAAAACCAGCCACACAGCTCTAGTCTACCTCCCCAAACCACCTTTGGTTCGTGTGTCATGACGGTAACAATGCCCCAGGCCTGTGGCCGCTCCGGTGCCCACTGGTGGGGAGAAGGCATATTGATCATTCTGCACATGGCCTCTGCTGTTATCGAAAAAAGAGAAACACACACTTACATGCCACACACACATTTCTATGCTTTGTCATGCACTGGTGGGTTGAGTCAGACACTTCAAAGAAAGACTCATTTCTAAAGCATCCTTCTGTTTTCTAAACTCAACCTCACATGACAATGATATGTGAATTAACCGAACCTTTGGCTGCATTTAATGGTAATGGCTCCTAGAGATATGTCTACTAGAATATCTACTTCTGTTTCCACTGACTTACTCCCTAAGGACTTTTCATTTCTTCTGTTCAATAGAACTTTTTCTTCCTGTCTAAATTCTTTTCTGATTTATTTACTTTTGTGGTGTGTACATTTGGGCTATTGAGTCTCTGGGTCTCCTCATGTGGTTGGAAGTGGGAGTGAGGTGTTGGAGGTAGTTTGTATACCAAGGTCCTGTCTCCTAATGGAAAAGTCAAGATGCAAAACCTAATTGCCTATGAGGTCCAGGTTCCCGCCCACCCCCAACCCCTACCCCACCTCACAGAGGAATGCCAACCTCTCCCCACCCTCACCACCCACCCTGCCCCCACCCCTGCAGTGACACGGCAGCAGCTCTGGCAGCTGAGTGATCCTCACCTGTCTCCCAAATGCACCCTGGGACTTCTGTCACCCTGGCGTAAAAACATGAAACTTCACCATTGAAGTGATGGCACTTGCTCCTGCAAGTGTGTGTGTCCTTTTCCGTTTAATCCGAGTGCTTCTGGCAAAATCAGTAATTTGATAAAGTGGAATTGAAGTGACAAGAGATGACAGAGGTGCCAAAATAATAAGTCAACCTGCCTCTGAAGAGGCTGCCCCTTGGTCCCGGGGGGAATTTTCACAAACGCTGAGTGCTCTGAAGGAAAACCAGCATGTTTTCTTTAAAGCTCCATTTCCTTTAGTTAAGGAAGCTTATCAAGATGTCTCTAGGACTCGGTGGCTTCCTGAGAAAAACTTCCTTTTTCCTGTTTTTTAATATTTCTTTCACCTTCCTTCCTGTCTACCTCTGGATATATGTGTGTGTTCACAGTTATGCTTTCGTCCGTCTAACTGTTAAGGATCCTCTTGATAAAAGGACTTTAGAAAACACAAGGTCTCAAGTTTTCTGTCAAGTCTAATACAGTCTCTCGCCCCCCCACCCCCAATGTCACACCTTATCCCATGGGTAGGGCCATTTACCTGGAGGTTAAGCATTTCCCTCTTGAATCTAGACCAGATATAATGTTGGAGGATGAACAGTGAATTTCAAGAGTTTAAGAGAACCCTCATCTTGATAAAGAAAATCACTCTTCTTGGTCGGCACAGTATGGTTTTGTTCTGAGACTGTTGGCAGAATAAGAGAACTTTCCTTTCCTTCATATTTCTCTGTTTTCCTTTATCCTAGATGCCTATTTTCCATTGGCAGACAGAAAGCTAATTGTGTTTGAAGAACCTCTCCTGGTTGTTTATGGAGAAATTCATGGTACATACTGAAGTGTGGCTTTATCTTACATGTCTCTTTTGCTTCCGAGACCACTGATTAGCAGAGCCACTGGGAGTGGAGCTGTGCTTGGATGGCTTGCTGGCCACTTCTGGACAGCACCCAGAGGATGTCACAGGGAGATGTGAATGGCTAGTCATGTTTTACGCCCTTCAGTAGGAAGTAGAAGCACGGATAGTTTCCTTGTGCAAGTGAATGCCCAGAGCTAATTGCTGGTTTAGCAGAGGTGACAGACAGGAGGTAACCCCTCACTCAGAATGGCTGTAAGGCCTTGCAACACCACATGCATTTGACATTTACAGGACCCGTGTTTCTGGTGGGGAGCAGAGGCATTTAAATTCATTTTTATTTGTGGTGTAGAATCCATCTGAATTTCAACACTATTATGAAGACTGCAATTCAGGTGATGAGAGGTGAGGCTGATGGATCAGTCAGGGGGAGAATCTGTCAGGAGCAGATGAGAGCCCATTTGTCAAAGGCTGTAAACACAAACAGGCTTCCGCTTCTCACTTACCACCGGCCTGGTGCAGCTAAACAGTTTCAGACCTGCTATGGAATTGCACAGAAGTGATTTGAATGGTTTTTAAAGTTGTGGTGACTTTCAGATTGGGGCTGACTGAAGCTGATTGTGATTGGGGGGTAGACACGATTGTGCCTTGGTTCACATTGAGAGAGTTCTGAACTTTTTCTTTTGCAGTACTTACTCTAGATCAGGTGTCATACGTACCTCCAGATACCGCAGCTCTATGTGGGAGGTACCCTCATGATCCCCATTATGCAGGTGCAAAAGACAGACAGTCAGAGAGGTAAAGTGACTTACCCAAGATCACTCAAGTTGCATCATAGGTCAGGATGTGAACTCAGAGATTTTTCCTTCTGGGGCTTTGCTCTTAGCACTAATGCTACACTGCACTGCCTTACACACAGACACAGAGAACTAAATTTGTACAATATGAGAACTGCCCTTTCCAATGGAAGAACTTGTGTCTAAACTGGTATCTTTACCCATTGCCAAGCCAATAATATGGTTTTCAACTTGGGACAGCCTTCATCCCCGATGTTTTAGCTCTGGCTGTCTCCCAGTAATCTTGATCATGGTCTTATCACTCCTGACCCTCTGGTGAGCCTCTAGCACATGGCTGTGGGGTGGCAGCTTCTCTGGTCTTGAGGGCAAGAGACAGTGGCATCTGAGTACAGTCTGGCTTCATTTTCCAAAGGACCTGGTTTGGTTCTTAGCCTTTGTATTCCCAGCAGGGTACACTGCAATAATTAGACATTCTCTGCTCAGAACAAGGGAGTCAACATAATGCAGCAGTTAAAACCACAGGCTTTGGACCCAGAACGTCCTGGGTTTTTATCCTACTTGTCCTACTTAGCAGCTCTGTGACCTGGAGCTTTCTTACCTTCCTTCAGTCTCCATTGGCCTATCTGTGAATTGGAGATAATAAAATCCACTTGAAAAGCTGACTTGAGGAATTGGCAGGACTGCAAAATAGTACAGGTAATGAGTGGCATAAAATAAGAACTCAACCAATGGTAGCTACTTTTTTGTTTGTTTCTGCTGGTGTCCACACTCACAGGCATCCTATGGCATTTACAGTTAAATTCCTTCAAAAAGAAAGTGCTACGGGGGTTCAGAGAAATGGGCCCCCAGTGGGGCCCAGGAGGCTTTGGGAATATTTTGGAGAGGAAGAGATGATTGGCTTGTGTCAGGAAACAACACACTCCCTCTGTGCCAGGCCAGGGCCCAGATCCTGGGTTGGTGAGGAGAGACAAGGGGTGACTGCAGGGCAACCCGCAGTGGCAGGGGCAGCAGCAAACCCCAGAGCAAAGGCCCCTGACGCAGGGGCGCGTGTACCGCTGCCTTTGTCATGTGGAACATGGTTCAGTGTCACCATTTTCTAAATCAACCTGAAAGTCTGGCTTGTAATGTAAAACTACTGGTGTGGGAAACACACTGTGGCCATGCCCACACGGTTGTCTGTCTCTACGGGTTGTATACGTATGTTCTTTGGCTATTCCCTGGCCAGAGGGAAGGGGGTGGGGTTTGGATGGAGGTGGGTGAAGGGGGGAGGGGCATCTGTAATAGTATCAACAATAAAAATAAAGTTAAAAATAAAAATGTAAAAAATAAACATAAAACGCTGTATGAACCAAATGAAACTCATGTACAGAAGAGTTTATAAGTCTTGTGACCTGAAAACTAAGTCTCTATGGATTAGGAAAAGCTCCTCTGTGCCTAATTCCAGGGGTGGTGTGTATGGAAGGCCCTCCTGGCAGAGGGAACATCATGGGCAGATGCACAGAGATGTGCATGTTTATGGTAGATTAAGATACCGTACAATGCTACAGTAATGTGGCATGTTCAGGGTAGATTAAGATCTAGCATGCATACCCTGGGTGGTCCTATGGGAGACAGGGCAGTGAGCAATAGAAGATGTGAAGGGCAGTGTTTGTCATGCCAGTGGGATGGGTTAGGGTTGCATCAAACTCCCTAACCAGTGAAGTGGAGAATAAGGAAGGACAGGTCTTTGCTGGATGGGGCCAGATTTGTATGGAACCAAGGAGATGAAACTGTGTGATTAACTCAGCCAAAGAGAGAGTCATGAGGAAAGAAAGACTGGGGATAGACCACAGAGAGGGAGCCAGAGGCTGGCCTTGGCCGAATACAAGAGTGAGGAAGAAGGCTTTGGTTGGAACGAGGTGAAGTCAGCCAGGACGCTGAGAAATAATGGGGCTGTACTGCCAGCCAGGTGTCCCCCTTTTAAGATGTGTGACGGAAGAGGACCATGTTTGCCTGCAGGCCAGCATTGCCCAAGTGTGAGACTCAGTTTCAGATGATAAATGAGGTAGCTCTGGATGGCTCATGGACATGGCATCAAATCACTTAGCGAAGAAGTGAAGTCATTCTCTTGTCAATTATTTTTCAGGCCTTGGGATTATATCAAGGAGAAGTAATTTGGAATTCTGTTTATTTAGCAAACCCAAAGGTCTCAAACATTTGCTAATCTACCTTTTTAATCAAGAGAAACCAGAATTCTTGACAGGTAATTCTAATATTTAGCTATAATTTAATAACATTGTTTCATTTTTTGATTAGAGTTATATTCTACAAATGACAAAGGACACTTCTCTTTCCATTGACTTCAGTAAACTATTTCCTTTTTTAAATTCTACTTAAGATTTATTTTTATAATTTTAATAAATCTATCAAGGACAAAAGATATCAGTTAAACTAATGAAAGTAAGATTGATATAGAAAATTGTGTACATGGATGACAAATAACTGGAATATAAGAAACACTGTTTCTTGTAATGATGGGTTTGCCATCAGAAGAGAGATTTGGATTTGCACTTGGGAAGTTTCAAACTCTGCTTGTCTGTAAAGGAGACGAGGATGGAATTGGGATCTAGACCAGAGTGCAGACAAGGGGCCTTGAGTCTGAATGGAGCCATGCAGGAGATGCAGAGGAAGGTCTGGGTTTGCGAGAGAGTGAATCAGCCGTATGCATGTGGTTTGGGGGCTCTTCCATGGGTCATGGACAGCTCCATGCAGGAACATCTCAGAGACGGCTCCGTTTAAGTATCTGAGCACAATGGATGCCATGAGGAGTAGACGAGTTGATAAACACGGACAATAAGTTAATCTCCTGGATTTTAGAGGCTTGGCTGCCAGTGAGGTTGAAAATGAACACAAAGCTGTCACCAGAGTTGGTTTTCTATTAGTACTGCTCTCTTGCTGTGGGGATGGGAGTGGATTAGTCCTCTGGGCTCTGACAGGCAGAACAAAGACAGAGGAGAAGGCAAACTCCTTCCTCAGAGTGACTCTCCCAGGGATGGGAAGCATTCATGGATGAGTGTCTCATTAAAGACCAGAATGAGATCTTCAAGGCAGACAGGGGCAAAGCCTGCAGTGAGCACCATTGGCTGAGACTCACAGAATTCATCTGGGGATTGGGTTTCTTTTTTGCTTCAAATATCCTTTGTTTAAGGCTGATTATACGTATACATTAAATACGAAGACACTCCAAGATTCCCCACAGCTGTGGAAATGAAAATTAAAATGTCCCCACTGAATGGTATTTCAGCGGCAGTTGCAGGAGAAGTGGGGCACAGAAATGGGAGTCTGCAGGAAGCAGCATGGCATGCTTTGGAACTGCACAGAGTGTGTGGCTTGTGAGGAGGCCGGGAAGCACGCAAGGGCCAAGTCAGCTGAAGCCTAATGAGCAGGGGGAGCATTTTGTCCTTTATCATGGAGTGAAATCTACTTTACATGGAATGTAATCCGACCCTGTGAAATAACCAGATGCACACAGACAGTCCCATTGCCTCATGGTGTCTACCTGCTCGTAGCTTATGCTTGGCCAGTAAGAACTCTGGCAGGTCACCCACTCTCTCTGGCCAAGGTGTGGGTCAGAGTCATTGAACACCAGCAAAGCCTTCGTCTGTGTGGCTTGGCTATTCTGTTTGTGCCAAGAGACTACGTCTCTTGTAAACTCCTCAGAACTGTGAACCTTTTTGAGGCTCTTAACCATCATTTCTATTGGCATACATTCTTTCCAAGTGAATTCATGGCTACTCGTCAGTCTGTGGTTTGGCTGCGTTCAGGGCAGCAGCTCACTCTCTCTCCTTTCTCCAGCCAAAGAATGGTGCTGCTTGGCACCAGCAAAGCAACTCATGTTTGCAGACTTGCCTCAGCTCCTTTCCTCAGCAAGGATTTGTAGCTTAGATCTTGCTGAAGTCTGGTGTGCACACCACAAAGAGACCTCTGCTTTCTGCTAGGGAGCAGAACACCATGAGAGAGAGAGAGAGAGAGAGAGAGAGAGAGAGAGAGAGAGAGACGGAGGGAGGGAGGGAGGGAGGGAGGGAGGGAGGGAGGGAGGAAGGGAGGGAGGGAGGGAGGGATGCACATGTGGCCTCCAATGGCCAGACTCAACATTATTTCTACTTAGCCAAGAGTGGAGGTGATATATCTCAGTGTTTAGACTCATGTGTTTGGAGCCTCAGTAGGAGGGGAGGGAAGTTAATTGTGCAAAGGTGCACCCCCCACAAACTGGTTGCTACCAAGAACTTCTCAGCATTTTTGCTCACTTCTATGATACATAATTTAATTTCAAAAGACAGTGTAGTAGACCTGCATTTGAATCTGGGCTCTGCCCTCTGTAAGTTGAGAGATTTTGGGAGACTCACATTAGCTTTCTGATTCACAGCCACACATAAGTGGAATGGGGGTAGATGACATATGCCATGTGTATTTTGTGGGCTGTATTGGTTAGGGCATCTTCAATAGCATAATAGAAAACCAAGTTGGACCAGCTCAAAGACAGAGAGGAAAAGACAGCAATTGAGTCCAATGACAGTAAAATTGGTCTGCCTTCTGGTTCTGCTGGATCCTGGTTTTTTAATTTTAATGAGGTGGTATAGTGACCACTAGATACAGGCTTAAAATTCTGCCTGTGGAAAGAGAGAACTTCTTTTCCAACAGTTTTAGCACCTTCCTGAGGATGACCTCATTGGCTCAGCCCACACCACTTAGCTGTGGAGAGCAGTCCTCTGCTCCTCTGTCTGCCTTCCCCCACAGCCAGAGGTAGGATGGGTCCCCGCCGAGCAACTTAAATGGACCAAAAGTAGGGACCCTAAAGGGAACCTTAATTGATTGTTTTTCCGGGAGAGAAAATGGTCAATAATAATTGCGACCAGCATGCAGTGAGCACTTACGGTATGCCAGGCACTGTTTTTGGCACTTCATGTGCATTCACTTATTGAGTCCTTATAAAGATCCTTGAAGATACATACAATATTTATCCTTATTTTACAGATAAGAAAAATGAGGGTGAAAGGAGTTAATTAATGACCCTGAGATCACCTGGGCAGTAAATGCAGGATGGCGTTCAAGCCCAGGTGCTCTCTGTGTGAGTCTTCGCCACCTCTGCCAAAAATGATGCTTAGGAGAAAGCAATAAGCAGCCTTTGAATGCTCCACAGGCTCAGTGCCTGGCACACAAGTAAAAGATAGTTCAATTTACGAGAATTCTTGTTACAAAGCCCTCAGTGGAACATAAATAAGCTAAGCCAATGCAAAGTGGCCTTCTGCAATGTGTCTCCGCATTTAATTGCCTCCTAATCACTCATCCTAAGGTGTTACGTCGAGGTCCTCAATAGGTCTGCCCTCCAGAAGATCAAAAGGCTCATGGTTCCAGTCGGTGCCTCACTGCTCTGCGTGACTGAGAGTTATTTTTGTAGACCAGAGCTTCTTACTCCAGGATGGGTCTCTGCACTTGCCTTTTATGTTTTATATTTTATATGCTATCTCTTTTATGAAACTTTGAAAATGAGATGATAGTCACACTTTCCTTTTTCATTTATTTTAGGAAAATTTGAAGGTGGTGGTGGGGTGGGGCATGGGGAAGGCACATAAAAACGGGCAAAGCTTCCGAAATGGATGTGGTGTGGAGTTAAATTAGCCTCTGATGGAGATGAGGGGTGCTGGGCCCATTCAGCGGTGCAGTTGGCAAAGATATAACAGAGAGAGTTCAGTGAAGAGCTATTGAGGCAGATCAGGACATTTGTCTGACACACCCTCCCACCAGCCTTGAAGTTGGCTTTGGGAAGCTACTCTAATAAACCACAGGTACAGCAGAGTGGCTAAGGGCTTTAGCTCCGGATTCTCAAAGGCCTGGGTTTGAATCCCAGCTTGGCTACTTCCTGGTTATTGAGTCTCTCAGATGCTTAAGTTCTCATATAAAATGGAGAGAATGGGAGAGGATAATTTCTGGGGTCATGGTGCAGCTCAGTGAGCTAATATACTTCAGAGATTTAGCATCCTGGCTTGGCACAATAAATGCAAGCTGCCTTGTACAACATTTTTGTATTTGCTCCCCTCTTTCTCTTCTTTATTCCTTGTTGTAGTTTCTTAGATCTTTGGTAGAATCAGAGCAGTTACATCTAGGACCAGATAAGTCAGCAACAAAGTACATAACAAAGCTGAAAGGAGATACCAAGGTCTCCAGTGGGTTTTGTGGATCCTGCAGATACTTATCAATCTGGGTGAAGGTGCACAGGGAAGGAAGGGAAGAGCTAAACGTGTAAATCTGTGATCGGAAACAGCTTTAATCTCTGGTGTCAACACAGATCTATAGTGGCTGCATAGAATGCTGTGTTAATGAGTCTAACATGTGGGTTCTACTAGAAAGGGTGCATGATGGATTAGTGATGCCTGCCAAGGGTGAAGGAGGGGGAGTTACAGTGAGTACTCCAGGAATAGGTTGTTTCTGGCAGAGGATCTGGCAATTGATGAGTGAAACAAACCCCAAAGGCTCTGTATTTAAGCCCAAAGAGAAAGAGGAGACAGACACTTCATGATTCTGTTGCATTCACTGTGTGGTCTTTACCTTTAGGCACACCTGCTTCTCTTATTATGTTACGGATTTGTGTCTATCAAGGCACTGACATTTTTATAGATAGTGCATGACGTGGAAGCAATTTAGCACATAACAGCCTTAGATCAGGCCTGTGTAACACACTTTCTTGGGCCCTTGAGAAGTCGACTTGGTTGAATACATTTTAGTGATAATTTACCTGACTTCAACCTCAGATAGGTAAGGTTATATTTTGATACATTAATTTTATTTTATTTGTATTATATTTTAATGCTCAACTGAGGATATGTTTCATGATTTTAGAGAGAGAGGAAGGAGGAGAGAGAGAGAGAAACATCGATCAGTTGCCTCCTACACGCACGCTGACCGGGGACTGAATGCACAGCATTCTGGTGCTCGGGACGACGCCCCAACCAGTTGAGCCGCCTGGACAGGGTTGATATCTTAATTTTAAAAGTGCGATTTATTCATAAAGATATTTGTTATCTCTCTGCAGTTATGTATTAATTGGGACTAAATTGCTTACATTTTAATACCATTAATTATAGCTATTATTTTCATCTGTCATTTATTGTACTTAAAAGAAGCAAGTAAATTCTTTCTGTGCAATTTTTAGTGATACTTCTTTCTTTAAACTCTGAATTCAAATGCATTTAGAAAATGCTTAATTAAGTGCAGAGCTAGTTTTCTAGAGAAGTTCTGTCACCTTTTCTTCTAAAAAACAAAATTGGCCATCGGTTCTCTTTGTGATGAGTGGAGTAAGCGTTAATTAATTTTTTCTCTCCAGTTGGTGCATTTTATTATTCCACTTCTTGATATGTGCTGGGCGACTTTATGCTTTAGATAGAAAGCATGCCCTGTCCAAATGTGATTTATGTGGTCCCAGCACTTTTGCACAGTTCAGCTGAAATTTTCTTCGTGTTGATCAAGGTCAGAAGCCCAGGGATTACGCTATCCATCTCAGCGGCTAGATGCTGAAGTAATTTTTGATGGAACTTGGTGCAACGGCAGCAGAACGCCAGGATGGTGGAAACAACATGCACATGTACATGTGCAAACACACTGTGTGCACACACATGTGCCCATGCAAACGCACACACTAGCCCATGCACACTTTACCCTCAGTTGTATTTTACCAGAGCTATTTTTGCAATGGCAGGTTAGAATTTGTTTTTGCATAAAATCACCAAAAATGTAGTATCTTTTACTGTGGCTGCTGCAAACTCAAAGCTATCAGAATCTTCTGACAGACCACAAATTTTTCATATGTTTTTTTATAACCAAAATGTTTTCTGGGTGGATTGGAGGACAGATTCTTGAGAATAGAAAAGATCTCAAGCTGAAGGTGTTCTGGCTTTCGGTGCAGGGAGAAAGTGTAGGGAAGCGAATGTGTCATGAGCGGGCTAGCAGGACCGGACTCGGCCGGGGAGGAGTGGGGGGTCCCAGTTTCTCTCAGGCCTCTGAGCCAGTTACGTTAACTGCTTCCTGTGGTACACAGACAATCAAGTCCAAGAACTCACTGCAAACTTGCAGTGCATCTCTGTATCCCCTGAAAACAGCACCCTAACTGGCAACAATGAAAATCTATATAGTTTTTAGTTTGATCTCTTCAGGTTGAGTTTTTCTGCTTACCCAATTCATCAGTTCACACATCGACAAATATTAATTTTGTCCCTATGATAGGAATGTTTTCATAGGAAAATCGAAAGAGCCTGAACGTGATCACTAAGGCACTAACCGAAAATTCACACAAAGGAAACCACGCATTGCAGAGCCCAACACGCGGTGAACACCTGTCCTCCAGAGCCGCACAAACATGCAAGTTAAAGCCGCTGTGAGGTACTCGTTTCTACCTGCTAAATTAGCCACATTAACATAAAATGAGACTATTACCTCTTCCCATACTGGTTAGGTTGCCATGGATCTGGCTTCTATTTTTTTTTTACTGGTTTGTTGCAATTTAGTGACGATCAGTTAAAAACCAGAGTCCCCATACCTATGACCATCCATGCAGATAATCATTCCTTTGATAGAAATCTTAAGCCTATAAATTATTATGAATGTTTTTTATGAATATATTTTGTTTTAATTGAAACAAAAAGTCACATAAACAGAAATACTTTTGTTCTTTTATTGGTAATGTCAAAAGGTTGACAATAACATAAATGCTCAATCTTAAGGGAATGGCTTATTAAATTGAGTGCAGATCATGATGGAGTACTACATGGCTGTTAAGAATGATTAATGGCTTGTGTAAGAGGTCTAAGGACTAATAATGGACATAATGTTGAATAAAAATATATCCTATAAGATAGCATATGCTTCTGATTATGATCATGTATAAAATTTTCATGAGAAAAGAAAGATTTATTTTTTTAGTATTCAAACGTAATTTCATTAATTTATGATTCGAGAATTGGAAAGTAAATCAAGCTGATGGTTAATTTTATGTGTCAAGTTGACTGGCCAAAGGATGCCAGGTTACACCTTACTCATTCCTGTGTCTATGAGGGCATTAACAGGTGAGATTAGCATTTGGATCAGTGGACTCAGTAAAGTAGATTGTTCTGTCTGATGTGATGGGCACCATTCTGTCTGTAGAGGATGTGGATAGAACAAAGACAGAAAGTGCAGGTATTGGGCTCTTTTTTTCTGCCTAAGGCAGGGAAGAGGCTAAGAGTGAATGCAAAGAGGGAAATTTATGGTCCATCCCAGAGATGAGATATTTATATTTACATAAAAGGCCAACGCACAGCTCTGGACAGAGAGTGATAACAGCCAAGTCAGTGATGGAGGTAACACCAGCTGTAGAATTTAGAGGAGAGACAAGAACATACTGAAGAAGGGCCGTAGCAGCTGGGCCCTGAAAGACAAGCCCGGCCAGAAGGTCTCTGCCTACACAGAGCACAAAAGAAAGAGGATCTAGAAAGGGAGAAACAATGAACAGAATTCCTTCCTTTAGGGACATTTTAAGGAAACAGTACTTTAGAATTATTTTAGGAAATAAGTGAGAAATACAGCTCTCCTATGATTGTAATAGAAATGCAGCTCAGATTAGCTCAAGCTAAAACTGTAATTGATTAACTTTGTATAATGGGTTGAATAATAACCTTCAAAGTGATATATCGAAAACTCCAGCCTCCAATATCTATGGACATGGCCTTATTTGGAAACAGGGTCTTTGTAGATGTAATCAAGTTAAGATGAGGTCATACTGGGTTGGGGGTTGGGGGCACTGATGCAGTGACTGGTGTCTTTATGAAAGAAAGGAGAGGAAGATTTGGATGTGTAGAAGCAGAAAACAGAGGCAGTGAGGTGACAGAGGCAGAGGCAGGAGCAATGAGACTACCAGCCAAGGAGAGCCAAGGGTTGCTGGCAGCCCCGAGAAGATAGGAGAGACAAGGAGGGATTCTTCCCTAGAGCCTCCAGAGGGAACGTGGGTCTGCTGACACCTTGATTTCAGACTTCTAAGTCTCCATAACTGGGAGAAAATATATTTTTGTTGTTTGAAGCCACCAGGTTGTAGTGATCTGTTACAGCAACCCTAGGAACCAATGCACTCCCACGTCTGAAAGTCCAGGGCTACTGGCTTCAGGCTTGACTAGATCCAGGTGCTCCTCACATGTCATCAGAACTGTGCCTGTCTCCAGCTTTGGGTTCTTTTATCTTGGAGTTGACTCAGTTTCAGGTAGGCTCTTCCCAAGTGAAGGAAGTGGAGGGAAAAATGGCTCCGAAGATCAATTCCAGACTTACTTTTGACCCATTTAGAGATGCAGTCCTAAGCTTGGTCAGGCTTGGGTCCTGTGTCCATTGCCAAACCAGTTCCCGGCACTGCGGGTGTGGGATTCTGTCTGTGGCCAGGCCTGCATGCGATGTGCATCCCTGGAACTTGGGACAAGTGTTAGCTCCATGCGGATTCTAAGGGAACTAAGAGGAGAGAGGTCTCCGAAAGGAAAACTGATGAGAGGCAAGGATGGTTTCCTCACAAGTAGATGGAAGGATGCTGCCCAGGAGAAGACACACACATGCACGCAGGTGCATGCACACCACAGGCACTTGTGCATGCACAGTTCCTTCTTTAGATCACCTGGGATCAGATGTAGAGAGCCCTGAGAGCAGGCAGGGAGGTTATGCAGGTAGGCTTGAGAACAGTGGCCTAAGAGGTGAGAACTGTAGTTCTGAACGTTCCAAGGAAGGCCTGCCATGATCTGAAAGGTTTGGGGAAGAAGGTGAAGTGGAGACAGAATACCATCCCACCAGCCTACAAATCTGGGAAGTCCTGAGCCCTTCCTGTTCACAGGTGTAGCACTTCTTCAGGTGGGTTCTGGCCCCAGGAAACTCTCAACAGTAAATAAAGAGGTCAGAGCAGCCCAGAGGAAAAGTGTAAGGGCCTGACCTACACCCTTGCCCTTGGGGGAAAAAAACACCTAGACACTCTCCAGATAACCTGTTTTCCTGTCCAGAACTAAAAGAGGAAAAGGATTCAAAAAGAGTAACAACTATTTTCAAGTACTAATGTTTTCTATGTATAAGACCAGTGCTAAGTGCTTTATAAGCATGATTCATTTGATCTGCATGCCTGCATAAAAAGTAGATAGCTTTTTTCAGATGATGAAGTGGAATTCCAGAAGTATTAAATGAATGTTCCATACAACGAGTAGGTAGCAAGGCTACGATGACAGCTGAGGTTTACCTAACCCCAAAGACCATTTATTTTTAGCTACCCCCAGCTGCTGCATAATTCAGGGCAACCAACACACTCACAGTATTTAAGGCCCTATTGTAACATTTGACCTGTATGAGTACATATAAAAACACAGATATATATGACATAAATGCCTTTATTTTGTTACTATAAGTTCAAAACAGACTTACTGCCCTGAAAGTCAACCTATATCAAAAGATCCAAATAAGGAGGCTTAAACATCCAGCATAAATTAAATGCTTCATATCAAAAAACATCAGGGAACTAGAATAAATAAAAATTAAGCCCAGAAGCAGAGTAATGACCCAGCAGTTCATTACAGCCTTATGTTTTCAATCAAAGATAAAATTTCATTAAAAGTACATTTTTGATTAGGGAAGAAGTTTGGACTGCTCCAAAATTGGATCGCTTTATCCACACTCATATGAGCTGTGAAATCTCTCCCCTCTTTCCTAACTTTAAAGACAGTGAGCTATTTATCTTCTGACATCACTGTCGAGTTATTAATATAGAGGAAGACTGAACAGAGATAGGAAAGCTTTTTAAATACCTACCAGCAAGTTTTACCTCATAAAATTAAAGGACCTATTTTCATAGTCTGTTGCGACTTTAGGGAATGATTTTTATATGTTACTTGGCTGATCTTTCCATAAGGAGCCACAGAGAGTGTCTAGCCTTGCCCTAGCCCAGTAGACATCTCCCGTCTAACCCCACAGTAATAGACTGCAAGCCACACACACAATGTTACATGTTGAAGTAGCCACAATGAAGCGATAAAAGAAACAGATGAAATTAATTTTAATAATATATTTTATTTAACCTATATGCCTCATTATCATTTTAATATGTAATCAATATAAAATTGTAAGATGTATATTATATACTTAACACATACGTACTAAGTCTTCAATATGTGGTGTCCATTTCACACTTCCAGGATATCTCAATTTGGGCAATTTGAGCCCTCAGTTTCAAGTGCTGAGTAGCCACAGGTGGCTTCTGTATGGAGCAGCACAGGTGTGAGGCTATCCTGTCTTTTAAAAGAGAAACCAAGATCTGACAGATCTCTTTGGAGGGTTTCCAATAACAAAAGTGTTTCCATTTTGAGAAACTGTTGCATACCAGATTTTCCCTTAATGGTGTGCATTTGGGAAATAATGCTTCTAAGATGGAAGATATGCTGAACTAAGGTAAGAACCCTTGAAGTCCTGTGTATCTCAGGATAGAGTTTCCGACCCATTGATTTCAAGAAATGCTGACATCTTCCCTCACTTAACGCTTTCCAAGTGAATCACTGATGTGAATAGTTGATAAGGTTTGTTATGTAGTTCGTCCAAGAGGCTTGAGAGATTGGTGGTTTATATAGTGTTTCCAAGTGTATACAACTTGTATTCCACCATTCTCAGATGAAGTCATTTTGAGTGGTGCATGGATTAGTTATTTAATGTAATTGAATCATAAAGCCAGAATATAATTTCCTTTTCAAACCCATTTTAGTTTTTGAATGTCAAAGAGAACATCTCTGTGTTACTATTTTTTTTTCAACAGAGAGGGCTTTCAGCAAACAAAATATCCAGCCAGAATTTAACAACTGAGAAACATTGCTGTGTTTTCAACCCATTTAGTGTGATAGTCTCTATCTATTTATGGCAAATTGAACAGGTTTTCAGTTTTGGTGGTGATATAAAATAATGTTTTAAATTTTATTGAAGCATAAAATAATCACTTTAAAGAGAACTAATAACTCGGTAATTGCAAAGGTGACCTGTGGATAATGCAAAAACAGTGAAGTTGATAAGCAAATAAACTGAAGTTTGGGTAATACTCACTTTGTACTGATGATGCAAAGGGGAGATTTGTCTCCGCTTGTTCCAGACATCAATTGCACTGCTTCATTTCTGGGTCTCAGTTTCCCTTCCTAGCCCTTCCACAAATGATGCTTCCTGGTCGTGAGGGACCTGTGGGTATAGCACTTGAAATCCTTTGCTACCATTGTAAATGGGGAAATATTTACAATGGTACCTCTCCCTTCCAGGAAGTGGCCTCTGTATCTTTTTATGCTAAGTACTCATGGACTGGAAAGGACGGAATGTATTTTGAGGATTTTCTTTGCTCAAAAATTTGAAATGCTAGTCCTGACTAACCATCTAAGAGGACCCCAGAGTGTTGTGTAAGGAAAAAGTCTTTTTACAAATATATACAACTTCTTCCTTTCCTTTCTGCTTTCAAGTTCTATTCATTAATGGCTAACTCATCAGAGAGAAAGGTTAAACAAATACTAGAACTTTCTTCATAAAACCACAGTTTTCAGCAGTTTGTTTTCTTTCATATTTGTCTGAGATTTACTTCATGCTTTCCTGGAGTTTATTAAATCAATATTGTTGTTTACTTGAGAAGCAAGACAGAGTGAGTGATTCAACATTCAGACTCTTGACTATGATGGAATTCAACATGGGTTTGCTACTTCGTAACAATGTGGTCTTGAGAAAGTTAATTCTCTTCTCTGAACTTTATTTTTCTTCTCTGTAAAATGGGATGAGAAGATAGGATCACATAGGATCGTGGTTGATAATTAAAAGAGGATAGTGTTTAGTATGAGGCTGTGTATGTACTCAATAAGTGGTAGAATTATCATTATCACTACTAGTTCCATCCGTTTTCTTGACCTTCTAGAGGATAGTGTGACTTGGGTTTTATTTAAAATAACATGTGGACTTTACCCTCTTATTGTGCTTTTCTAATATCCAAATCAAGTGGACCGTTAACAGGAGTGCAGGTGATGTGTAACAAGAACGACTGCTGTGGTTGTAGCTGAGATATGCACTTAATCTTTGTAAGGCAGAGAAGCTGGTAGGGGGCCACCTAACTTTGCAAGCTATTCATTCAGCAAATATCCCAAGCTTCCTGATCAAAACATTAATGAAGTGCCTTCTGCTGTTTCAACTACCATGGTGAGCATAGAATTAAATCAATGCTTATACAAAGATCACAATATAAATGCAAATGGAGCTGCATAGTAATTGGGCCTGAGTAACTTTTGACATAGTTCATAGAAAACTTCATGTTTCTGCCCTAGTCTCGGAGTACATAGAAGTCTATTTTTTATCCTGTCTTGGTGAAAAAAGTCTTTGTTTCTTATCTTGATAGCAAACTTTAATCAAACAATAATTTTTGCCCAGCAAACTGTGTTGAGAAGGATTCAGAGGTATAACCAGGTTTAACAGAAGTAGTTCTGTGAGGACTTTGTGACATAGATAGTATTTTCCTTTCCTAAAATACAGTCAGGTGAGAAAATAAATAAAACAACAAATTGTTAATTTTGCTTATTAGTTCAAGGCACAAAGAGGCAAAAACCACATAATCTCAATGGCTGTCCCCTCCACATGCTACACAACCAAGTCATTTTACCAACAGATAGAGTCTTGGCCTAATGGATTAAATGTTCAATTTTTATCTGATAATGTTGGTGTCATAAATTACCACTCACACTTGTGAGTCCTCATACATGTAAGGTGGAGATATTAGCTGTCCTTTCCACTTAACCAGGTTGTCTAGAAGATGAAATGTGCTATTTGGACAATCAATCCCGTAAACATTTACTGAGTCATTTGTGCAGTTCACCAGGATTGCACTTGGAAAAAGTAAAGCGCGCTCCTTAACGCAAGTTTTGATATTGCTATCTTTCCTTTTTTTTAAAAAAAAAAATCTTTATTCCTTCTTCCAAATTTTGAGCTTATTACAAAAATATGTATAGTTTCCTGACTCAGAAATCTGTGCTATTACCTATTTTCTACTTTGTTTTCTCCAAAGAGCAAACATAGAATCCTTTTAAAGTTCTTCCTGGGATGTCATGAAATTCCTGTGCCTTGAGTATGGATTGTTTTGCATATGAATTACATCATTTGTGCATAAAGACTAGGGTGATTAAAAACAAAAAGCAAAAACAGCAAATAACAACACAAAGAGTCAGGGCTTTCTGCTTGTGTTTTCAGATACTGAGGCTCAGCTGTATGTATCTCCACAGGGAAAATGGAGCTTTCAGGTGCAGGTCCCCAAGCTTGCCACTAGAGGCACCCTTCACAGCTGTTTTCAGGCTTTGCACCTCATTTGCCCCTCTGTGTGGAATTACGAAGACTGGAGAAAGAAAATTAGAAATGTATTTAATAATGGTTACATTTTAAATGTATTTATCATTCATGTGTTTAATAACGATATTTTTAGAACAGGGCTTTTCAATTTTGGTAATATTTACATTTTGGACTGGATCGTTCTTTGTCGTAGATGGGTGCTCTGTGCATCATAGGACATTCAGCAGCATCTCTGGTGTCCACCCACTCAATTCCTGTAGTACCCCCCTTCCCTCAAGTCGTGAGAGCTCAAAATGTCACCAGAAACTTGGGCCAAATGTTCCCTGGGGACAAAGTTGTCTCTGGCTGAGAATCACTGAGGTAAAAGAATGTTTCCATTAGTGGTACAACTAATGGAAATATTCATTTCATAATAAAGCATTTCAGGGTGAAATTTCTACAACTTATAAATGGTTTAGCAAACAAACAAATAAAAAAGGAAAAATAAATGCAAAAAGAGAAAGGGGGGAAAAGTGCCACAATCAAAAGGAAGGAAGGAAGGAAGGAAGGAAGGAAGGAAGGAAGGAAGGAAGGAAGGGAAAAAGATTTAAAAAACACAAATTATGAGAGCTACATGTCACAGACCGATAGGCCACATCAGGCCCAGTGCGGGTGCCCAGGCCCCACTCGGATGCCCTGGTCTAAACAGCAGGGTGTGTGGGGGTGACAACAGTTCTCAGCCCGAGGGGCTGCCTTTAGCAGAGGAATGGGCACAGGCAGACACCAGGACTCTACTTCAACTCAATAGTGTTTAATGACAAAACAGTTAACTAGTGAACCATTGTTTTTCACTGGACATTACCCAGAGGACTTATGTTAAAATGTTATGAAAAGAAACAAACAAAGGGCTGGGAGGATCTGTTCTAAATTTAAAAAGGGCTTAACAGTTGCATTCAATGCTAAGGTTACTTTTGGAAAGCCTCTAAAACAGGGGTGTCAAACTCATTTTCACCTGGGGCCACAACAGCCTCCAGGTTGCTTTCAAAGGGCCAAATGCAATTTTAGAAGTGTATAAATGTAACTACTCCTTGCAGGTTAGAAACAAGGTGCCTGGCCGGATAAGACAAGGTGGGGGTGGGGGGCAGATTCTGCCACGGGCCCTTGTGTTTGCCACCTGCACTCTAAATGACCATTAAGACGTTTAAGTATGATGCTAGATATTAGATACCTGATTATAATTTTAAATTAAAGTTTATTTTCTACAGTATGATAATAGAATTGTGGTAATATAGGAGACTGTTCTTATTAAGGATATGAATGCTAAGATATTTGGGGGTGAATATCTACAACTTACCTGCGAATAGTTTAGCGAAAAAACAAGATCAATAGCTATAGACAGATATATACACATGGATACATTTATGTATGCATGTATGTGTATGTATATATACATGTACACACAGATATATCCCTACACACACACACAGTGTGTGTATGTGCACAAGCTGCACAAACCAAGAGGATCCTGTCAGGTCTAAGGTGACATAAACCCTCAGGTCTGCACACCCAGTTGCAGGTACAGACAGGTATGAGTGGTGGTGAGGCTCAAGAAATGACCACCAGAGTTGGAGCTTCGTGTCCAGACACACCTGGGTTCTATCCTCCTGCCACCAGCAGCAGCAAGTTGCCTCTTGATGGGTTTTGTAACTTGGAAGCCTCAGTAAGACGGCAATCACACTCCCCCTTGCATGAAAGTGTTGTAAGAATAAAGGAGGTAATATATGTGAAAACATCTGTCATGTAGTAAGTAGGTGTCTGCTCAGACCTGTCCCCTTTTTCCTCCAGGTTAGGTGGCCTTGTCCCAGTGTTGGGGGAGATAATGAAGGGTACCCAATTATTACCATCTCATCGTGGGCACTTTACACTTGCTACCATTTCTCTTCTATGTGTGCTGTGTATTTAAAAAGAGAGACGGTAATTGAATTTCCTATTGTTTCCAGGGCTTTGAGCGTGTTTGTAGAGTTCAACCCTAAGATCTGATTTTAAACTTGCCTGCAAATGTCCATGAGCAGTCTTCTGCATGGAGTCTGTGGTTGCTGGCGTAGAGGCTCATGTGGCCAGAAGATGGCAGTGTACAATAAAGAAAAAGCTCCCCAGTGCTGGCCACTGTTTTAGTAATTAGCTAAAAGCAAGACAGGTAGGCATTTATACACTTTTTGATTTTGTAATTTTCCTGAACAACCATTGAGGGCAGATGTTTTCATCCTTTCCCCCTGGTTTAAGTATCAGAGGAGAAAGAATATCAAGATGCAATCAATTGCTGGCCAAGGCAACCCCCCTGAACTGAAGTCTTGCAAACATCATCAGCTTGTGCCATCTTAGAAATTGCTGCAGGGGAAGGAAGGAGGCCTGGTGCTATCAATTACTTCTAGGGCAGGAACCCTCTCTGTCCTTGAAAAGGAATCCAGCAGACTCTTTGGGTAAGATTAGGGGACAGTCGCCGTGATCTGGGGCAGGCTTCTTTATCAATGTCCCAGACGTTGATCTGGAACCGTAGAGAAAGAAATTAAAGATCAGCTTAAATTTGTACATGATGGCTAAGCCCCCTGTAATGAATTGCCATTAACTAGCCAGGAAGGTAATTGAAACATGGTAGGCTGGGGGAAAAGAATTCCTTAAAGCATGATTTCTCCTCTGCTTGCTCCCTTTGTTCTTTGAGTGAGAAAAGCTTAATGTGAAAGGAGCTGGTATGTTCTCAGTAGGTGTGTAGTAAGTACCAGAGTCACTTTATACATTTTCTGTTTGTGCTTAGGGTAATCTCTGAATTGACCTGTGCAACTGGTAAGTTCAGTGCTGTTTTACAGGGGGAGAAAGCCGAGTCTCAGAAACGGTGGGTAAATTGCCTAAAATTGCATGATGAGGAAAAAAGTTGCAGGTGAGATTCCAACCTGGCCCCCCCCCTCCTTGTAATACCTTTCCTGTGTGGCCTCCTTCACATACAAAGAGGGATAACGGTGGGACTTGTTTCTGATGATTATATTGGCAATACGTGATCTTAATTCAGTGCTGATAGAGGGAGCACTTCAGGTCATTTTAATCACACTTTTTAAAATGAGTGAAGCCTAAATATAATTTCAAGTTACATAAATATAATATATGCTCATTGTAGAACATTTAAAAATATAGAAAAGTACAAGAAAGTAAGTTAGTCTTGGCACACGGGAATAACAAACAACTTTAACAGTTTGGTGGTATTCTTTATCAGTTTTTCCCTAATCACCTATAATTTTAACAAACTGCATTCACTCATTGTTGTGTCTGAATTACGTCACGAAACCATCTGCTTCCTAAATAAATTTTTTTCCTAAAAATACCACCATTTTTACTGGGTTCCTCTTTTCTTTTGTTATATGAATATTTCCTAGTTTAAAAAAAATGCTGTTCCTCTATTTTTGCACACTTAGGTTGGTTCCAGCGTGGGAGAAATAGGTTCTCTCTGGCGTTTGAAAAAAGATGTCACTTCTCAATAAGAATGTGCTTTGAAAACGTATCACATGCTGCGCACTGGGCTGTGCACGCCAGCTGCGTTATTTCATTCAAATCCCACAGCCGCAGTGGTGGGCGTGATCACTCCCCACACACAGTGAACGGGGCGAACGGGAGGAACGAATCCCTTCTCACCCGCCCCCCCCCACCCCTCCCCGGGCTGGTTCCCAGCCATCGCGGACCTGCTTCCTCAGCAGCCAGGGTGTCTGTCGCCCAGGCAGGTCTCAGGCCAGACTGAGCGGTGGCGGGAGGGCGGGGGGCGGCTTTCACAGCAGCCCCGTGGCTCCTTTTCAAAGGGGACATTGCAGAATCACACCAGCTTACTCTGAGCCTCAGTCCCACCCCTTTCACTCTGTAGATGCTTCTGGAAGGCCTGTGGGCCCTTCGGTTGTGCAGAACTGGGAACACACCCAAGGACCACATGGCTCAGGCCTGCTTCGCTCAGGCCTCCCTTCCACCTGGACACAGCTTGTTTTTGCATAATTTAGGCACTACATGGTTTTGCCATTTAAGTTCTGTGAAATTGGTGTTCTCCCATCCATGAAATTATATACATCTGGGGAACATTTTCAGTTACTAAAGGGGTGAGCACACTCTTCAGAGGGGGTGAGACAACATGACTTGATAGAGCTTATCCCAGAGAGCCCCTGTCTCTCCTTGCCATGCTGAGACACAAAGGCAGGTGTTTTCTTTCCAAACTCTAAGGAAACTAAAATGCAAGTGTAAGCTTCCTGTAATGTAGCCAGTGGCAGCTCAGTCCTTTCCCCCCAGCCTTCTCTATCGTGCCCTTTTCCTACCCCCTCTTCACGCATCAAGAGTCTCATGAAAATTATTGGTGATAGATTTCATGTTCTTCCTAAACATTCTCTAGACTGCTGTTACTCTCTCGTGTTTTGAGTGCCCATGACAATGATAAACGATCTTCCAAGAAATGCTTTTGATTGAATAGTTTTATGTAACTGATTTATACTGTGTGTATGTGTGTGCAGATTCTGCTCATGATGATATGGTTTTAAAATATTCATTATGTAAACGCAAACAAATATTATATGACATCATGGAGAAACTTTGCTAAACTCATTTCACAAATCTCTGAATTATTAACCTATAAGAAAACCAGATATCAAGTTTCTAAAAGAATCACACTTACAGAAGAAAGACATTTCTGTGACCTGGGGCATTCACAGAAACCCACGTTAGAATTGACATTCCTTTGAATTCCTGGGTTAAAGTCAGGAGATAATCTGTATTCGTCAGGATAGGCTAGTCTGCACTACACAGTAACAGCATGCCTGGATATGTCATAGGCTTACCAGTTGCAAATTTATTCTTTCCACACAATGCCCAGTGCATATACGAGGTCTGTCCAGAAGGTACCCAGCCATGTAATATGAAAAAGAGATATTTATTGAAGATACAAGATACAAGAAACATTGTACATAGGACAATGATGCCTCAGTCCCCTTCAAAGTAGGCACCTTGGGACCTCACACAGTTCTCCTAATTGCTATCAGCTTCCCTGTCATATTTTCCTGAATCTCATAGATGGTCTAAAAAATCTTCCCTTTCAAATGTGATTTTAGTTTTGGGAAAAGCAAGAAGTCAGAGGGCATCAAATCTGGGCTGTAGGGGTAGCTGAGTCACCTGGGTGATTTGATGTTTCACCAAAAACCTCTGCATGAGACATGATGCATGAGTGGATATATCGTCATGATGAAGCTGCCAATCACCCGTTGCCCAAAATTGTGGCCTTCTGAATCATCCAAATCATTTCTGCAGAGGCATGTTCAAACTTAATGCAAATTTGATGCAGATTTGTTGCTCTACTGGCTCAGTCATTTTGAATGCGACAACCACACAGTACACACACTCACTCAATGGCATCTACTGCCCCCACTGACTAGTACAGTGAAGTCATCATTGTTCATATATGTGCATTCCAGCCCACTCTTCTTGGCTGCCAGGTTACCTTGATGTTGTTCAAAGCATTCTCATTACTTTAACAATGGTTGGACTTTTTCCTGACAGACCTCATACTACATCTTCCCAAGGCAATTAGCTTCCAATGGAAAATATCAGTTCAGGGTCCTTCTATTTTATATAGCTATGCTTATGTCTTAAGTGAATTTGCAGGGTTGTAGTAAGAGGGGACGAGAGAGCATGGAGAGCTCACACCTACTCTTTACTTATTTTAATGAAAATCTAGATTTATTAGATGTGGGTTATGGATAATTCTTTCTTTTACAAAAAGAAAACGTTTCAACTTTTTAAATGGTAACTTACACTCATGCATTTAAATACATTTTATTTAATGCACAAAATAATTTTACTATTATGTAAGAGATAATTATCAGGGATGTATCTTCCATAAAAGTGCCCCAGCCTGTCCATGGCAATGTTCATTATAAGTGATATCAAAGGGTTTCTGTGGTTGATATCTTCCTGAATATAGACATATTCACTGGGGACAGTTATCATGCAAACTCTCTGGACGTACTTCGGTAACATGTCCATCATTCATGTTCTGTTTGATTCCTCATTGCAACTCCCATAACATGGAAATAAACAGAAAGCCCAGCTGTTTTATTTCTCTGTCTTCCTAGAGGGAGAGACTCACTGCACAGAACTCCCGAGCAAGGGCAACAAGCTGCATCTTGGACAGAGTGATTAGTTTCCGGACACTGTTTTTTGTGTGTGTTGTGCTTTTGAGTGTGTGCAAGTGTTTGCTGATTAAGAATCAGCAACTCTGATGTGTGAGAACTGACTGGTCCCCAGAGCATATGGACAAGCTGATAGAAAATTAGTTTTGGGTATTGATTATAAACATGTTAATCTTCTTTGGGTAATCTTTTGAAAATAAGCCTTGCTTTATTTATTTATTAATATTTTCTTTTCTTTTCCCTGTAGGGAATTACCCATGACAAATAAAAATGCTTAGGAGGCACTCTTAGATGTGAGCCTCTAGCTTATGAGGATTTTAATACACGTTATATTACCCGTGGCTTAAAACATGGTAATTCATCAGCAGTTTACTTTAAGTAACATTACTCTCTAACAAGATATTTTGTTTTGTTTTATTGGAATTCTGTGATGTGGAGAAATAATGATAATATGCACATTTTAAAGTGTAGAGTGATAACATCATCTATTCAATATGCCTCTCTATAAAAGATAATTCACAAATCTGTTTTATTGACATAAATTGACATGAAAAATCATCACATTTTAAAAACCTAGAGCTATTTAAAATACAGAATGACATTGCCTAAGATAATGTAACATTAAAGAAAAAAAATAAACCCATATATTTAAAAAATGGTATGTAGTGAAAGACAGATAAAACTTCAAAAGTCATCATTTCAAAACTGTAGCTACTAAGGTAATCTGATGCATCATTATTAAGCAAGACCAGGCAGAGAGACATTCATTGATTAATTGGTTGTGAACCATAAACCTCTGTTTTCAACCAATCACCATCTAGTAAGAAACAGGCTGAACCAAAAAAGATATCTACAACTCTAAGATATTTCAAGTTTGTTTTTCTTGATTTTAGAAGAACCATGGGCCAGGAAATGCACTGTCCCCAGGCCACCCTTTTCCTGCCTGTTCATTCCCTCTGGGGGACCCTCCCGCTTTGGGCTCTGAAACAAAATGGGCAAGGTTGGGTTTTCATTTTCGCCTTCAGCTAAATCTGTCAACCTGTGATGAGGTTGATCGGGATCCTCATGAAGCGAAATGCTCTCCTATTTGTAGGGTGGAGACAAGTCCCAGCTCATGCAGCATCCAGTCATTTTGTCATTCATGTTACATCGTGTTTGCTCTGATTGTTAACATGAAGGTGCCACTTCGTGTTGATGTATGTTAGGGAAAGTAAAATGGATTATAGAGTTCTGGATAGAAATCTCCCAACCATGTCTTTTGTAACAGAAAGAGTCTGCTCTTAGCTGTGTGGGGGTGGATGTCACTCCCATCAGAGGAGGATTTCCCGTCCCTGTGAAATTATTCCTGTGGTTCCCAGAACAACTGCATGTGTGTGCGGTGAGGCGGGGAAGGCACGGGGTGGGGGAACTATAGGCCCACAGTAAATGGAGCAGATTTCTCAAGAACGCTCATTTGGCCGCCCCTCTGCATCCTCTGCCTCCCTTTCTGCTTTCCCCTGTCCTCAAATCCCTCCTTGTCACTTTCAAGACCTATTAATTCTGCCTCCTGGGTGCATCTGGTTTCCATATTAATTTAATTTTATGGCTGCCGCCCAAGTCTGGAAAAACATATTCTAAATAAATGCTGTGTAGCAGGCATCCCATTATGTGCATTATACTCATACATTCCATATCCCCTTTATATCAACCCTAAGAAGTAAGAAAGAGTGTATGCCCCTACTCTCCAAGATGCCTTAAGTACACAAATGTGAAATGACTGTGGCAGGCAGAATGATACATCCTTCCAATGCCCTTTTAACCCCTGGGACCTGTGGTATGTCACCCTACATGGCAAAGAGGACTCTGCAGATATGGTTAAGGACCTTGAGATGGGGACACAATTCTTAAATATCCAAGTGGACCCAACATTCACAAGAGTCCTTAAAAGCTGAGGCCTTCCCTCGCTATGGCAGAGGGGATGTGTGATGACAGAAAAATTGTCATAGAGATGCAGCTATAATGCATCCACTCTCTGTGGGGTTTTGTGCCCCTAATAAGTATCGCTTTTTGGCATGGCTGCTATTATATTATATTGTCAATATGCTATCTATTGTACAATTCTCCACTGTCTGTTAATCTACAGCAAAGGCTGGGACATGAATCAAATTTCTATCCTATTTATCTTGACAAAAAATTAAGAGATTATCTACCATTTAGATTTAGCACAGATTAATTATGTAGATTATATGCAGAATTCTCATCCAAATTCCATTATAGAGAGACGAGGTGACTGGCTTCTCCAGGCTAAACATGCACAATTTATTTTGGACACAAATGGGAAATGTTATTAAAGAAAACCTAGCCCATGGAAATTCCAAAGTACAGAAGTAAGGCCTGTTTGAGTGTGGTTGGTAGGATAATAATATGGGTATAATAATTTATAGTTTTAATTTGAACATTTCACCTAAAATGTCATATGGTATGTTTGAGTGTGATATTGTTATGTTACAGATTTACATGCTTATGATTTTGTAATAAAATATTTTGTAATAGAAAAGGAGCATTATTTGTGCTGGACCCTATATTTTAGTTATATCCCTTTAAAGTGGGTAAAAGACAGAAAACTGTACAAGATCAACAATTAAAATAAAAATTGAAAATTAAAAAAATAAAAATAAAAATAAAGTTGTTCCCATAGATATTTTGTTTATCAAGGGTATCTTTACTAACTGAGACAGATTAAACCACAGAGCCTCACACCATTTCTTGCCTCTGCTTTTCTCTGTGTTGGCTTTGTAATTGCTGTTGTCCCTCCACATAATAGCAAGGTGGCCTCCTGGAGCCAAAGGCTCCATCGTATCTTCCCCCCAACCACGCTGCTAACAGTTATAAAAATGAAGTTCTGGAGTTGCCTCTCATTTGACCAATTTGGGACATGGGTTTTCCCCTGTGTCAATCACTCTGATTGACACACTAATTGGATAGACCTGATCTATATCCCCACCTCTGGAGCCCTGAGAACCACAAGGCAGTATGGGAAAGAAGACATTCCTGAGGAGTAAGGATCAAAGAATTATTGCCAGAAGTTGTGGGGATATATGCCTCCCAAATAAAACCACAGTTGTCACTCAGGTAGAAGTATTCATTGGAGAGAAAATTAAAAAAAATAAAAACAATATGTAGGTATTCCAACAAGCTGCATGAAAAGATTTGGTAGTAATCAGGAAGGCTCTGGATGAGCCTGCCAGACGGTCACAGGGATGCGAAGTGCAGCACCGGGCACATAGTCAGTAATGTTGTGATAACTACGTGTGGTGTCACATGGGCATGAGGTTTATCAGGATGATCACTTACGTTATGTAATGCTGGCCACCGGGGTGTGCATCTGGAACTAATACAATGTTGTATGTCAGTTGTAACTGGAAAATAAAAAATGATTTAAGTATATACATATACCTTTTAGATGACTGATATTTTAGAAAACCCTTGTCACAATGGATGTTAATAAGTATATTAAAAAGAAAAGATCAAGTGGCACAATTAAATGTGTTTGGTAACTATTGGATCAGATATGTTTCTTTACTGCAAATTTTCTCAGAGCCCTTAAGGAATTAGCACACCTATTATGAGTCTCCAAGAATGGGATATAGAATGATGTGTGCTCTAAACATATTTTCTCTTGAAGTCTTGTATTTTTTTTCCTGTCTTCAGGGAGACTATCCTGGTAGTGGACTGGCATAGTGTCTGTCACGCAGTTGGTGCTCAATAAATATTTGTTAAATGAGTGAGGAACCATTGCTTACTTTTCGAAATGTAGTTTAACAATTGTGAGTCTGCTCCATCTAATAGCAAAAATAAATAACGTGTCTTTGTTGTGATGTCCTGTTTTCTTTCCTTGTGTTTGTTTTCCCTGCTTAAAATCTAAGGGGGCTTTGGGGTGAACATCTCCATAAGGCTGTGAAGCTATGGGAGGAGAATGGCTATGCTGAAAATGGTGACCAATCAACTATTATTTTGATAACCACATTGAATAAGCTTTTAGAGAGATGTCCAGATGTGCACACAGCAATCTGGCTTTTGGCCCTGTGTGCACATGCACCAAGAAAGAGGTTTATCCTGCTCGGGGTGATATTGTACAGAAAAAAACTGTGAAAATTGACTTAAATTACAGGTAGAATACACTGGGGAACTCATTATTAAATGAAATCCTATTCTGAGTATTTTCGTAGAGTGGGGAATTATTTTGTAAAGTGAATAATAACTTCTGGTTTATATAATAGATCAGCTAAAAGTGAGGTATGCAATATCTATATATACCCCCCATTATATACTGATAATGATAATTTATTTAAAAACCTAGTATTTATATCACACATTTTAATCTCTGAGCTAAGGGAAATATCCATGAGTTTTCCTTAAAGATTTTCTTTGGAAGAAAGTTTTAGAATGATACATTTTTATAATATACAATGAGTATTCTTTTATACTGAAACTTCAATTCATTTTCTTCCTACTGAAAAATGCTTTTTCATCCTTTCTGTAATAACTATAATCTTTGAAATTAAGGTTGATGTAAATCCAAAGGTAATGAGATTCAATTTTTCATTGTAGCTGAATTATATGGAGAGCTTCAAATATTTATTTGAGGTTTAATTTGAGTAATTTAGGAAAACACTGAGCTTCCTCATTCATAAACGATAATTACTTCTCTTCATCAAATATTGTACTGTATTCCCTTCTGCTATCTGTTCAATCTTGTTTCAATATGAACACTTTCATATCTCAAAGGGGATTTTTTTCATGTAACTTCCTTGGATTGTTTAACTTATAAAATCTTTAGAAATGGAGTTTGCTGTGCCCATGTTTTGGAGTGTTTAGTTTTATAGGGAAAAAGAGGTGAGAAGGGGAATAACATTTACATTGATTTTCTTTAAGGATGTGCTCTACAGAGAAGTAGTGTTTTGTCTTACTAAAGCACATGTTTAAGAAATGGAGATTGCTGTCTTGCAAAACTCTTAAAATAAACTCCAGCAGCTTAAAATGCCTATAGCCTCTAGTTGATTATAATTCTGTACTAAATCAAAAGCGACTGCATCTAAAAACTTCCATAAGGAAAAGCTTGGGCATTTCAAACTATGGCTTGGACAATGCAAGGTTCTTCACTCCTTTCCCTTCAGAATTTCCTCTAGGTAATGAATATATATACACATACATATATTACACATGTGGAAAAATGTATATAACATATATTTACATGTACTATGTATTTACATGCATTGTGCTTTTAATTCATTATAATTAAAATTAATACTTAATTTATCATTCACGTCTATAGGAAGGCATTTACTAGATGAATCAGGCCCCTACTTTGGTGGTGATGACCCTGGTCAGTGGAGATGGAGCTGCAGCCGCACACCATGTTCTTAATTTTGCCATGTCTTCAGTCCTTTTCCGCACTTTATTCATGACCTTTGATATTGCTCATTGTGCTTGCCAAAGAAATTCATATTACATATTCTACCAATCAGGAATCTTTTGGGAGCACGTGACAGAAACCTAACTCAAACTAGCTTAAGCATAAAGAGGAATTATGTGGTTCTTATGACAAGGCCAGGATGATTGACTACAGGAAGGGAAGAACCCACAAACTCCGTGTTGTCCAGAATCTAGCATCTCCTTATTACAAGTCCAGTGTTCTTTGTGTAGCCACCTGACTCATTCACACTGTAGCAGCTTACCCCTGAACTAATTACTGGGATGGGTGGATGGAATATGTTGAAGCACATAGCCAAGGTCCTTTGTTTACCTTGGAGCTAAAGAAATAGGGGTGAACCATCTTTAACAAATGGAGTTTGGGATGATCTCTCCCCAAACAATAGTGTTGTCAACAGCAGGAAGAGACATAGATGACGGACAAACCAAACAACAGATGTCTAACAGAAGACCCAACTTTGGTATTGGAAGATGTCCCTACATGACCTGCCTTTAGCCAATTCTAGGGGTGCCAGATTGATACTAGAAAAGCAATTCCAATCAAGTTCAGGATGTAGCCCAAAGACCAAAATCCTATTATTTTTATTCATTCTATTTCTATTAAGGAACCAAACAGAGAGTCAATTGGCTCAGGATAGGTACTCAATAACTATGTCCTGATTGATCACCTTCCTCAGTAATTGAACTAACTAGAATTGTTTCTTGTCCCACATCATGATGTCTTCAAATTTTGAGTTATTTCAGCTCTTCGGAGATCATAAAATATGCATTTTGTTACTCATGAATTAGGAGCAGGAAGCCAGAAATCTACTTACATTCTTCCAACCCCCTTAAAATTTTATTTTTTCACATGCTCCAATTTGCCAGTTTGCTCAAGTAAATATCACTAGGTGAAAGGACACAGCATGAGGACCTAAACAAAGAATATGGGGACATCTATTTCTACATCTAAGCCAGTTCATTTCTCTAAGATGTCCAAGAATGTGTGAGAACCTACATTAATCGTCAAGTGTAACTTTTTGAGAGAAGAATGGATGTGTCAGATATAGAAAATTTGAAATGCTTAAGTAAGTGTATTCCTGTGAAGTCTTTGTGGCAGCTCTAACCCAAATCAACTCCCCTGGCTGGTCCCCATCTATCCCCGTGTCCACTTCACTCTTTCTTTTGTCTCTCCAAATTTTTGTTTACTCCTCCGAAGTCATCCTCATCAATTAATATTTGCTGGGGTTCTATAGGGTCTAACATGGCACTTCTCCAGCTGTTATTTACCAGTGCAGATGTAGGGGACCCACCCCTTTTTGGTTTGAATCATATTATCCCAAGCTATTTTCAGCATCTCCCATCTGCTGCCCTCCAAGCATTCTCAGATCTCACAACTCTGTTCTGCCCTATTGTCCATATTCATGATCTGACTTTCCAAGCGTTATACAATGGTGAAAAATTTAGATCTCATACTTGGATAATGAATTCCAGCCATGCCACTTTCAGGGTTATATGACCTTGGGAGACATTTTTGCCTTTTATCCATAAAAGAGGTATGATGCATTTCTATACTGTATGTAGATTCTGGGGCATGAGATGATGATGGTGAAAATTCTGTAAGATTAAAGGTAGCAAGTCTGACATACTTCTTAGTACTCAGAAATGGACACTCTATTGTTATCTATGGATTAGAATAGGCAGGTGAGTGATAATTACCATGAGCAGGCAGCCAGCATCACCATTAGTAACAGCATCTTCAACACATTTCAAGAGCACATTCAGGCACCCCCGTCATGTCCATTTTTAAAACACTGTTATCAGTATGCTAGACAGAAGACCAACTACTGTTCTGGTGGACCTCGGCCTTACACTCTTTTCAAGTTCATTATTCAGATTCGTTCTCCCCCACCCCCAGTTGTCATCCTCCTCCTATTACTTCTTTTCAAATTGCTGTAAGCCCAAAACTGAGTCCAGAGCTTGCCACCTCTAGCCAAGGTGCACACTGGACCAAGAGGCAGGAGCGAGCACTATGGCCCAAAGCCAGCCTGTCTCCCTCGCTTGTCCAGAGTCCACACCTCAGAAATCCTTGTGGTCTGTATCCTCCCGGTGTGTCTTCTCTCCCACATGGAGGTTGGTAGAAGCGACCCTTTTCCACCGCCGCCAGCTAAACTGCATGGGCACTTCTGGGCTCTTTCAATCCAGCAGTGACTGGTTACGTACACATGACATCAGCTGAGCAAGGCTGAGCTCCAGGGCTGGTTTCTGATGACTGTGACAGTTTTGTCAAGCAGAATGTGCCCTTTAGAGAGAGAATTAATAAATAACACCAATATGAAAAATATTGCGGTGAGGACCAGCTGCTAAAATAAGATTCTCAATAATGGTCATGGTATGTAAGATTTCTTCTTCTTTTTTTTTAATGTAGAAGCAAAGACTTTTCAGAGAGTGAAGACTGTGCTGCTTGTCTTTGCAGGAGAAGACTGGCTTTAAAAGCCAAGCCATTTGGCAACATTAACTGAGCTGACTTCAGCACATTATGTAATGTGGGGGGGCCTGTGCACGCTGACTAGTCAGGCACTCAGGGAACAAACACCGAGTGAGCGATATGTCATAGCAGACAAATGGGCTCTTTAAACTAGACAATGGGCAGGGTGTTTTCTTTGGCATGGGTACTTACCTGTCAATCAGCCTTTGCCCACTCTCATTAAGAACTTGGCTTTGAGCTGATACTGTGGGATATAAAATGAACTATCAGACATGGCCTTTGCCCTGAAGGAGTTTACGATCAAGTTGGGAAAGTGAAACTTAAAGATATGAACACTTACAGGCACAGCACAGGGAAACTCGAGATAGTTGGCTGTAGATAAGTGCCGAATGAATGGTCCGGGCACTAAGTATAGCCATTCTGCTGCAGGTTCTTCAAGTCGAGCTCAAAGACAATGCCAAATTGCTGGACAGGTACACATTGTTCTGAGTTACTGAGTCAAAACATAACTTCCCCTGATACATGGAATGAACTAGCTTCATAATTGTTTTTAGGGTATCACTTCCTTCTCTTAGGATTGGCAAGAGAAACCTAAAACTTCTCTCTCATTAAATAACTCCCCCTCCCCAACCCTAGCAATCCTGAACAAACTAGGCAAGCACCTGAGAATTGTGGAAGCATTTTCCCCAGAGTGACTTGTTTGGTGATCAAAGCCAGAGCTGGGGACTTACTCAATTTTTCTGTTTGGTTGGAGAATGTTGGAAGAGCTCCATAGCTCATCATCAACCTGTCCCAGGCCTTCCGCTCAGTAGATGAACCCAAGGCTCATTGAAATGAGAAATGGATACATCCATCAGAATGGCCATAAGTTGATTTCTAAAGCTAGTCACCTAGTAAAATAAGACCTTCCTGAAATACAAATTTTCATTCAGTTTTACATTTACCACATTTTCTATACAATATCTTAATAATTAATTTAAAGTAATTTTAACAACATTGAGCATGTATGATGCACCTAGCTCTGCAGTGAGGACTTTACTTAAATATATTTTTTAACACTCCAAATATCCTCTTTTCCCCTTATACTAGTCAAATTCTTGGACTACCTAATTATTGTTACTGGTTAGGTTCTTCAGAAGCAGATACACAAAAAGCACTTGGGGTTCAAGGTGCTTTTTAGGAATTCATACCTGGGAAAGAAGGAAGTAGGAAGCAGGTTTGGGTAGAGGGAGAGGTGAGACTGTGATGTGAACATAGCAAAGTCACTGGGGAGCTCCAGAGTGAATATCATCCCATCAGTAGTTTTCTGCATTGGGCAGAAATATCTGGGCCTTTATCCTCTACTCCTCTCACTCATTAAATGCCAGAAGTATGTGACCTTGAGCAAGGAGGCTCCCTATAGCTGTGGCAGACCCCGAAGGAGCTGGAAGCATGGCTCCCTGCTGACCTTGCTCTCTATAGCCAGGCAGCTGGTCCTGGTGCATCTCTGTGTCACTCACTCCATACAGTGGGAGGACAACCATCCCTGTGCCCATGGAGTTGTGGGGAGGATTAAACCAGATCACCCATTTAAGATGCTCAGCCCAGTGGCTGGAGGGAATCATTGCTCAATGACCCTTTTATTTAAGGTTATACAGCAGATACTGCTAGCTCTCTCTCTCTCTCTCTCTCTCTCTCTCTCTCTCTCTCTCTCTCTCTCTGTCTTTTTTTTTCTGAACCTCTAATTTTTTTAAAAAATTATTTTTTATTATGCTAAACATACATAACATAAAATTTACCATGTAAACCATTTTCAAGTGTAAGGTTCATTGACATTAACTACATTCATATTGTTGTGTGACCATTATGACCATTCTTCCCAGATTTTTTTTCTTTCCAAATAAAAACTCCATACCATTAAACACTAATTGCATTTCTCCCTTCCTCCCCAAGCCCCTGCCAGCAACCATTCTACTTCCTGTCTCTGTAAATTTGACTATTTATATAACAAGAATACTAACAACATATGGTATCTCTTTTAAGTGGAATCATAAAATATCTTTCTGTGACTGAATTATTTCACAGACCATAATGTCTTCAAATTTTGTCCATGCTGTAGTGGGTGTCAGAAATTCTCTTCCTTTATCAGGCTGAATAACACTCCATTGTATGTATATAGCAACATTTTTTTTAAAAAAATTATCTGTCCATGGGCATGTGAGTTGTTTGCATCTTTTGGCAACTGTGAATAACATGGCTACGAGCATCAATTTATAAGCAGGTGCTATTACTCACAAACTTTGCCAACTTCATTGCAGTGTAATTGACACAAGACATCATGTCAATTAAGGTGTACAACTTGTACAACTTTCATATATTTTGGAATGATTACCAACATAGCATTAGCTAACACCTTCATTCAGTCATAATTACATTTTCTTTGTGGTGAGAACACTTAAGATTTACTCTCCTAGCAATGTTCAAGTGTATAAATACAGGGTTATTAGCTATAATCACTACTCTTGTACATTAGATCCTCACAATTGTTAATCTTATAACTGGAAGTTTGTACCCTTGGATCAATATCTCCCCAGTTGCCCCTGCCCCCATCAGAGGCTACCCTCATCACCATTCTATTGTTTTTCTTGGTTCAGCTTTCTTACATTCAACATGTAAATGATATCCTACAGTATTTGTCTTACTTGTCCTGGCTTACCTCACTTAGCATACTTCCCTCAGGTTTGTTTCATCCTAGTTGTTGTAAATGGCAGGATTTCCTTCTTTCTCATGGCTGAAAATATTCTGTGGTATTTTGTATGCTATATATGTATACATATAAATGTATACAAATATATAAATATAAATAAATATACATCTAAATATGATATGATATGCTATATAATATATAAGATTATTTATATAATGTATGTAAGATTATATATGATATAGACAATCTTATATCTATAATATTCCATACATAATTATATTCAATATATTACATAATCTCACACCTTTTATCTATTCATCTGTTGAGAGACAGGGGTTGTTCATATCTTGGTTATTGTGAATAATGCTGCAATGAATACGGAGATATAGGTATCTCTTTGAGATCAAAGCAGGTGGTATCCTTAAATCCCATTTCTAGATAAGAAAATGCAAACCCAAACAGATCAAGGGGTAAGGAACCAGCAAACAAATTCACATCTGTTCAACTCCAAGTTCAAGCTCTTGGCTGTGATGTCTGTCACCTCTGTCCTTTGGCAAGATTGATATCCTCTGTCACACCTGAGGCTCCAGCAGGTTATAGCTATCTCACACAACAGATGCTCTGGCTTCTCCCCCCAGCAAAGGGAGCTCTGCAAGGCTCCATTGCCCACCTTCAATGTGGGCCCTCCCTGTCTGTCTGTCTTTCTCCTCTGACTTCCATCCCATTGCCTTACATCAGCTTCCTCCTTCTTGTAGAGCCCCTTCACACTGAGGAAAGCTATAATGCCAGGCTTTACCCTTACTTTTCTCAATTGTTAATTTATTTAACCCCACTAACCTAATGGGGCAGGTATTATTATTATCATCCCATGTTGTGGGTTAGGCAATGGAGTCACCTGGAAGTTACATGCCTGCCCAAGATTCACAGCTAATAAATGGAAGAAGTGAACGGAGGCAGTTGGTGAAACACACCAGGATGCAGTGTGCCTCTTGCACAGATCCACTTGTAAATACAATGTCTCAGAGTTAAGAGACACCCCTCCAGCCAGTCCTGGAAAAACAGAGTTGAGGGAGTTCTAACAGCCTGAGTCTGCTTGCTGCTTCCCATCTCTGCCCACAGGCTCTAGCTGGGCTCAGGTTCCCCCTGTTCACAGCAGGCTGAGTAGTGAACCCTGAGGCCACTGCAGCTGCCTCAGTATGCTACAGCCCTCTTGGGTCTGGACACTGCTGGAGGCAGGCACACCAGACCATGTGTAACATGGCTGCTTTCCATCCCACGTAGCTGGAGCCAAGGGGTGGCGGTGAGGGGATAAGGGAGGGAGGGAGGGAGGGAGAGAGGGAGGCTGCCTACTGCCTCTGTATTTATCCCAAATCCATATATTATTTTGGAACATTCAGTATTGCAGAAATATGCAAAGGGATAAATCACTCCTTTTGCCATCTGGTCTCTGAGAACCTTCCCAAGAACTGTAGCTTCATTTAATTTGGTTGTGTTCGTTTCTCAACCTTTTTGTGCTTTCCATTATGTTTTCTTGGCTGCATTTTTGGGTTTGTTTTGCCTTCAGTTTCTTTGCTCCTTTAGCTGTTTCTGGGTTTTAGTTTTTAAAAAGAAACACCAGTTCTCACTAATCAGAATTGCGCCAGGTTCTTTATTTGGCATGCCGCTCCCACATGACCATGTTTTCTAACCTTCATCTGGAAACTTGGAGTGATGTGTGTGTGCGTGTGTGTGTTTAATGCTCCAACCAGATGAACCAACCAGCCTGATGGTCAGTAATGAGGAAGCAGTAGGACCCTGTGGTCTTAGAGGTTCTTGGCAGTGCCTTCACAGCCAGTGCTTCTATGAGATGAGCATGGTGGTCCAAGCCCAGTCATGGCTATGCAGTTCCAAAGTCCATTTAAATGTACAAATGTGTTGGCACTCATCTAAGGAGAGTAAAGCTCCAGAGAGGTTACTAAGAACATTCTGAGCAAAGCTCCTCCCTGTTTAAGCTGGGAGGTTACAGATAGGCACAGGAAGAATGCTGAATGACCCATATTTAATGAGTGGAAGCTGGACATTGACATGAAGTTATATTTAGCTTCATATAGACACAGATGGTTAAATGTAGAAATATACATATACATGCATATATGTATGGATTAGTATGCACTCATCTCTTCTTGTTCTGTCAACAAAGAGGAACTAGCAGCAATGATACCCCAGCAACAATGAGCACACCTAGCACCCAGATCTTGGTTTCTAATCCCAATAGCCAATAAAGGGAACAAGGGCTCCTTGGAGAAATGGCTGCTTTAGGACAGGGCATGAAATCTACAAGATGAACCTGGTACTGAACAGCTTGTAGTTCAAGAAAGTGAGGAAGTGCTCAAAACAGCAGCAATAAAAACACCATGATGCAGTATGTCTCGTAAATGAGAAACGAAGAGGCTTAACATGAGTTTGGTGGACAGGCGTTGACCACTCATTAAAACCAGGTGCCTGGCACTGATGGCTGACCTGATGCACTTTGTTGTGCCAGGGTTTGTACTGCATATCCTCTTGCTGCTCTTGTGAGATAGTGAGGCCTGGATTCCTCTCCTTCATTTCGCAACTACAGCAACTTGCCTGGGATTCCACAGTTCAATTTTGAAGACAGGGGCAACTTGAAATGAGGAGAGTGAAAAATAAATCGCATTTCCAAGGAGAAAATCAAGTCGCTGCAACTCAATTATTAATGTGCAGAACTGTTATGTAATGTAGCAGCCCAATTAACAGGTGTCTCTTGGGGAATAATCAAGGCTTAATTTGGCATGATAATTAGTAACCTCCCTTCTCAGCTTTGGATGGGGGCCCCTGCAGGACAGCATGATGGCTGGTAATGAGGCAGTATCACTTACTTTGCAGCCGTGTTAATTGTATCTTTCTGTGCATGGGAACAAAACAGATTTACCTGTTTCTAGATGCTGGGATGTGCCACTAATCTAATAGACTTGTACTTTTTTTCCTGGTCTTGTCAACCAGGGCCTTTTTGAAAGGCAATACTGTTACACATTTGAGACTTCTTTAACTGACTGAGTTGTCATAATGCTACATTGTACCCTTTTTCCCTGATAGTCTGGATTGCAGAGTTTCAGTCTTACAAGAGGTATGGCCAGAGTTGACAGGCTCTTGGAAATATCTGGGAGTTGTCCTCTTTCCCATATCTGTAATAATAGGTGACCACAGTCACCCTGGCAAAGATGTCTATTTCTTCCTTGTGTCCCAGGGCACCCTTCTTTATTACAATAAAATGCTAGATGTGTGTGCAACCTGTATAGTCACAGAAAACAAAAACACAAAAAATTAGGTGTATTATTTTTACAAAAAAATAGAAAAAAGCATAGAGCAGAAAGAAATGCCAATCACTAATCATCCTTCAACTGAGAGGTAAGCACTATTATTTGGATACAATATCTTTCCATATCACACACATGTCTGGTCACATATAGCTATTTATACAGATGTGATTTCTATTTGCACAACTAGGATTGTGCATGCATACTATTTTATTAACATGGTGTCTGATCTCAGCAACAGATTTTGAACCAAGTCTACACCAGGTTTTCCTAAAATTTCTTCCTCTGAAGTTTGGGACCCACTAGTCTGTGCTCTGAGAATTATGCTGAGAAAATATGTATTTTTTTCTCCCTCTTGGTAGCACACAATGAACATCCTTGTATTAAAGTTTTTGTTTAATTGTTAAAAACATTATTCAGAGAAATTACTATTTCTCCCCTTAATTTCGAGATAAGAGCGTTGACAACCATTTCTTTAAACTGTACTTGGTAAAATAATATTGAAGGTCTAAATAGTTTTCCATTTTTGTTTTATTTTGTTTTGCTATTTAAATATCACTGCAGTGAACATCCTTACATATGCATCTTTGTGTATATCTAATATGTTCTTAGAACTAATTTGTAGGAGAGCCAGAGGTCACCACACATGCATATTTTAAGGTTTCGAATCAGCTTAGGTGAATTGCTCTCTCCAAAAATTCACATGCGTTTACAAACCCACAAGACACATGTAAGACCGCCCCTACCCCTTTTCTGCTTTGAAGTACACTTTTAATTCCAGGTTATGCAACTTTAGTGATGATATAGGAGACAAAATGAGAAAGTTTATTAAATTCTTATTTATGTATTCAATTTGCATCAGCCTCCTCCTTCCCTAAGCTCAAAGCACCACACAGAAAACATTGAACTTGTAACTCTTGGCTGTGTGACTCTAAGATAGGGGGCAAGGGGAGGGTGAAGGAAATAGATGAAATCTAGGAATAACAATGAGTTCAAACTCTCGAGGATCACGCAAGGTACGAGCTCAAAACCCTAGGTCCAGGAGGAAGGCCCTTTATTGTTCCTCATCTCGGTTTCCTCTTGCAGGAGTCATAGCAAAGGCTGCAGTGAAGTTTCGCATTTCTTTTCTGCCCACAGACCCCTGGCCGAGCAGGCAGGTTGGGGCTGAAGGTCAAGCCTGTCTTCTCTCATCAAGCCCTGCTCCCTTGGTGCTGAGTCCTCCCAAAGGAGCCCCCGCTTTCTGTCGTGCACAAGGTCACTGTGTGGGCCAGTAGAGGCCCTGAGGGTGGCTACAAACAGACACACCCCACAAGCAAAAACCACCATCTTCCCAGCTACCTTGAGCCTATAATCTATTTTCTTACTCTCTGTCTCTTTTCTTTAACGAAATGGAACTGCCCTGACCAGCGTGGCTTGGTGTTTCTCTCCCTCCCCTTCCTTTCTTCCCCTCTTTCTAAAAATAAATGAATAAAGTCTTAAGAAAAAAATGAGGTGAGCGTTAACTTCCAAAATGATACATTTTTGTAGCTAATAGTTTTGTGAAAAATGTTTCTTTCTTCAGACACCGCCCAAGGAGGGGCCATGCAGATGTCTTTGCAATGTTCCTCCCACTCCTGTGTTGGACGATTTCATGCCAATATTTTCCCCCAATGATTTGAGATGCTCTTAATTGCTTTACTGGAGGGAAATAAAACACCTTTCAAGCCAACAGCTGAGCGATTTGCTATGACAATTCTGCCACTATGCATTCACTTAATTTCCAATTAATCAAACATTCAATAAATCATTAGTATAATTACACCTGCTCCCACCGTCTTGCCCCCCGCATATTAGCTCAACTCAGGCAGCCCCCCTGGACTGGCTGTGGGGAACATGTTCATTTGTCTGCCCTGGATGGGTGCGCAGCCTTGCTCCCTGTGAGCCTTGAAAAATGACAGGGAAGAAACTGTAATTATTTCAGGCAACAGAAGTTTGCTTGGTTTCCCTCTTCTCGGCTTCTCACTCCAATGCTTCCCCAACAACTAAAGCCAACACTGCAGCATCCTAGTAGTGGTGGCTGGTTAATTTCAGCAAGTGGTTTTAAAAATCATTTTTATTTCCAGACTGTGCCTCTTTTCTAATTACACTATCTCCCCAGGTGAGCGATAATTCCCTCATCACCATAGATCTGAAGCACGGATTATTAAAATAATATAGCTTATGCCATATAAATGTAGCAGAAAGTATCTTAAAGATGTTCCATTGAAAGCTAGTAAATTGGTTCAACAGATGAATGTTTTAGGGCCCGTTTTTAAAAAGTTGCACAAGTATAAACCCGCTTGAATTACGGCTGCAGTTTCACACCAGCGGTTGCAATTATTTTAAACATCTAACTGTGCGAAAGACAGATCTGAAAGGGAAGGAGCTAAATTCTCCGAGATTAATTAAAGGGTCTCATTTTGCTCTTGATTTAAAAATAAATTTCAAGTATGCATCCCTTGTTGTTCTCTTGAACAATTTGCATTACAGGGTTTAACCAGAAAAGAGTGCTGAGCGTGTTCAGCCTCATGAGTTCTCCATACAATGTAGCTGGAAGCTCACAAAGAGCAGGGCAGACCTATTGTTGCAACAGCATATTCTCTACATGCTTCTTTGTACTTTTTCATTTGTGAAGGGTATTAATCTTAAAACTCATTTCCAGTGTAAGATTGTGCATTTACATGAATTTCCCATAAAATTGCTCCTGATTCGATCTCTGCCCATTGATTTAATTTCTTTTACCTCTCAGAGCCAGTGGTGCTGAAGGGTTTATGGTAATTATAGTGTTGTGGGTTTCAGTGGAATAGTTCCCTGGTATCTTAAGTGTGGGTTTGGTTCTCTCTAAGCTCGCTCAGCCCTGGAGATGGTGCAGCAAATATCTCTGAGGCAGGGAGCTCACAAGACAGATCAGAATGCTGGATGGTATACAGCTGAGAGGCAAGGGAAGCTGGAGAGGGAATGGCCTGCGGCTACTGGCCAGATGGATGGCTGTTCTAAGGGGGCCCTTTAAGGTGAATCACTTGGCAATTTTGTGAGTTGGCAGAAGGTACAGCCACCTGTGCTCAATGTGAAATGAGATACAGGCAACCTACTGGTCTGAAATATGCTGCTCACCCTTTGAGAGATGGCACAGTGTTGCAAGAGGTGATTTGCCTAATAGTAGGGTGTAGGGGGAGGCAACCACAGCAAAAGTATCATGAGTTTTGAGTAGGACTGACTAGGGTTCAAATTCTTGAAACCCCAATTTTTATCTGTAATAGCACTGTCTAACAGAACATGGTGTAACCTGCATATGTCATTTTAGCTTTTCTAGTAGCCGCATTAAAAAAAAAAAAAAAAAGAAACAGGTGAAATTAGTTCAATAATATATTTTACTTAATTCAGTGTATCGAAAGTATTATCCTTTTGGCATGTCATCTACATCAGCATTAAGGAGGTATGTTGCCTTCCTGTTTCCATAGGAACCCTTTGAAATCCATTGGTCCTTTTACAGGCACAGCACTTCCCTTTTGGGACCAGCAGTATCCCAGGTGCACCATAGTCGCCTGGCATGGTGAGGGAGACCATACTGGATATTGTGAATCTGGCTTATACATTATCAGGATACTCCCGGTTGCAAGAGAGGGAAAGTAGATTCTAGTTAGCTTCAGCAAGAAAAGTCCATTTGTTTCGAGTATGGCTGAATGTAGAAACCCAAATGTTGCCTTCAGGTGCATCTCCATGGGTAAGCCCTGCTTGCTGTTATGTGGACCAGTAAACATTAGGAAAATGGCCCTTGGCAACCCCATGCCCCTGTGGCTCTTAAGTTTGTGACCCCAAGGGATGAGAGACATCTTCCCCCATAGTTCTAACAAAACCAAATTCAATGAGAATATGGATGGGCTTAGTTTGTCTCACGGGCCAGGGAGTACTCTTCCCAAAGAAACGGAGAGCAGATGATGGACCTTCCCGACCATTCTTCTCGTCCCTCTTCTCCCAGTCTCCTCCATCTCAAAGAATGGTACTACCCCCTACCCAGGAACCCAGGGCATGATCTCCAAACACCCAACATAGCTGAACACCCAAGCCTCAGCCCAGTGCCTTCCATGGCAGAATAGTATAATTTAATAACCCATTCTTACATTTGCTTATTAGGAAAATTTTTATTAGGCTGCTGCCTGGGGGTAGGCACTCTGATAGGCACTGCAGTCAAAATATTTCCCAATTATTTCTGAAAATGCGTTCACTTCTCTCCACCTTCTTTTTCCACATTAGTCCAGGGCAAATATCCTTGCAGCTGAACTGTACAATATCCCACTCACTAGTCTCATGCTTTCTTTCAATTTTGCCTGTCTCCATCTCATTTCAAAACAGTGGAACTCACCTGGAGAAGCCAGTTTGTTTCCTAGAACAGCAAGTCTACATCCTGGAGAGGCTGGCTTTGGGAATCTGGTGGCTGTAGACAAAGGTATCTGGAGGGCAGATGGAAATGGGGAAGCCAGGAGTGGAGACAGGGTGGAGCCGAAGAATCTGGATGTGGAGACATCTTTGTGGAGATGGTAGTTAAGCTTTTAAGATGGGTGAGGTGGTCAGAAATGTCAGAATTATAGGGGGCAGGGTAACTGGGGAAGAGTCTGCATTTAATACTAGCTTTGCTCCTTCTGCTGAAGTCTGTGTGTGGCAGTGGGGAGTGGGGGTTGTGGTGAGGAGAGCCACTTAGGACTAAGCCACAACATTCCCATAGAAAAGTTTTAACCAATGCTCCTCAGAATGAATTTAAGGGGCTAAACCTTATCACTCACCCCCGCCTCCTCCATCCCCCCTCCACACACACACACACACACACACACACACACACACACACACACCAGGGAAACTTTCTCTGAGGCAATGCAAGAGAAAGTTTTAAACTTTTTAAATAGTACTGTTCTATTGAATTATCTTCAAAATGCTTTCGAGTGTGGGACCAGGGTGAAGAAGGACAGATGGGGTTAGTGATTTTGAACACTACAACTTTATCTCAGTGCGTTATAAATATGCGATGTTCTTTAATGTAGCAAACCATCAGGTTAATAAACAAGTGATGGCCAAGTTTGTAATTGGCAAGGAAAGAGGTTGTAATCTATAAGGAGCTTTGTGTCCCAACCAATTTATTCTCTGTCAGAACTTCATTGCCTCTGTCGCAAAAACTCCCAAGGAGTCTTAAGAGCTAAAATCCCAGACTGGCTGAGCTTGGTTTCTCTAGTGACTTTTCCTTTTTGGCTTCATCTGTCACCCAGACAAGAAACTTGGAAAACCCATTTCTTTAAATGCAGCTGCTCACCTGCCTCCATAATGCCCAGTTTGTTGTTTGTAAGTGGCTTTTATCCTGAAAGTTGGAAAGAAGTGAATTGCATGGCAGAATCCATTTTAACTTCTTGTAGGCTACACAAAATCAGAAAATAAAATGGTGTTTTGTGGGAACATTAACTAGTACTGTCTGGCTATCTTAGCTGAGTATGGAGGTCCTTTGGGATGGAGTTTCTGCCCACTACTGAAGTATGCTGCACCTCTCTCCTTGGTTCAAGGGTCAATGAACCAGTGTGCACAGTTGGCCACATTACCACTGCCCAACTCTAGGGGGCACCACTAACCTCACAACCTGTGTGAATGGAGCCACTACACTTGTGTGAGATCCTCCCACTCAATTATATGAGGTGGTCCTGGTGAAAAGATGAGTTTTGGGAGTTAGATTGGCCTGAGGCAAATCACATACAAAGAGTGATCTTGAGCAGTTTTCTTCATTTCTAAAACAGAGATTACAATAATACTGTCTTCGTAGCATTGCTGTTAGAAATGATGCAAAAAATTCCCTTTGTACACACCTTTCCTCTGCCTAGACTGTTTACCAGGGCAAATTCCTCTTCCTGCATCAACCCTCACCTCAGTTGCAATCTTCTTGATATTTCCATGGCTAACCTCCCTTCCTCCCTCTTTTTTACTATCTCTGAATATACATATCAACTGGAAGATTGGAAGTACTATTTAAGATTTTTTTCATTTTGTTTTGTTTTATTTTGTTTCACTGCATTTCTCACATGTTTCACCTATTATATTTTCACATTCCCATTTCTGCTGCTAAATCTGTTTGTTTGCTTGCATGCTTATTTGACCAGCACTCACCCTTCCACCTTCTGGGAAGGGGACCTGTCTCAGAATTGTTTGAGCACCCTCACCTTCCCTGCCATTATGGTTCCTGTCATTCTAACAGGGCTGACAACTCCCTCTAAGTCCAGGTATCTGCACATGACTCAGGCTTGTCCCATCAGCCTTTTTTATTCCTCTGAACATGGTGATTAGTTCACCAATGGGCATGTGACCTGCTTCATCCAATGGGACTTGTTCCTGGAAAAAAATACTCCTTTTTCTTCAAGTTACAAACCTAATAGGATATATATTTGGGTTATCTGATAGCTATGTTGTAGAAAATGGGTGTCATAGACTGTTCCCACCCCCTTTTCCTATGTTGAAATGATAACTCCCGATGTGATGGTATTAGAAGATGGGACACGGTGATTGGGTCATGTGGGTGGAGCCCTCATGAGTGGGATTAGTGCCCTTATTAAAAGGGACAGAAGATTTTTCTTTCTCCCGTTCTCTTCTCGCCTCTCCTCTTCTCCCTTCTTTCTGTCTCTTCTGTCTCTTATTCTCTCTCTTCCCTCCTTCTCTCCATCTTATCCTGTGTACCATAAAAGAATACAGCAATAAAATGGCCATGCGCAAACCAAGAGGTAGACTCTCCCTAACATCAGTTCCACTGGTACTTTGATCTTGGACTTCCCAGCCTTCAGAATTTTTAAAAACAAACGTTAGTGCTATAAGCCACCCAGTCTAGGGGAATTAGTTATAGCAGCTTGAATGGACTGAGAGAGTAGGGAACACCAGTCTAAACACAAAACAAAATGATAAAAAGGTATTTATTTCTGAAATCATTTGTATGTCAGCACCTGCATTTAATTGAGCCTGAAGCCCTAAACTTTTCAGTTTCATGATAAATCAAATATCCCTCCCATGTTTTTGTCTATAAAGTAGTTCACAAGGAAATACCAACTTGGACACCCTCTAGCAGAGTCCATTTTACTAGAGCATATTGTATTTGTGGGCAGGATGGTGGATGCACATGACACATTTTTTGGCACTCATTATGTCACATTTAAAAATTCCAAACTCAGAAGTTCATAGGCAGAGATTTAGCAAACGAAAATTGTGCACAGTATCCAGATGGATTAAGATAGCCTGTGAGCCTGAGACATGGAGTAATTTTTTACCCAGGAATATAGTGATTTTTACAAGTCACATCTTGATCGACTCTGTTAGCTCAGCAAGTGTGTTCAGAGCTGACAAGTGATAAGCCAGTTGTTTTGTTATTGATGATGCTGCTGGGCCAGGGATGTGTCATTACTATGAGCTTTGGGGGCTGTGAATCTGTCACTGGGCCCAAAGAAAAGACTGGGTTTTTCAAACACTCTCTTGTCTCACCCGGAGGGAGAGTGGCTTCTGCCCAGGAGGGTCCTGGAGTCAAAGGCATGAGGATTCATGTCTTTGTCTTCTTTCAAAGCAAGTAACTTGTTTTTGCCCAGCTGGTTGTATTTTCTTGCCAAGACTTCTCAATCATTTACTTCTATTGATTTATCAGTACAAAAAAAGATATAAAATTTTAACAGCAGCTAATATTTATTTATTGGTCCTTTCCATTGGCAGGTATGCCAGCACTATTCCAAGTGCTGGGAATGGAGCAGTGAGTGGTACTGATATGTACTTACAAAGTGTATATTTTAGTACAAGAGATGGATTATAAAGAAGTAAGCTGATATTCAAACAAGGTAACTGCAGGTTTTGATAAGTCATAGGAAGGAACCTGGAGAGTGATGTGTTAAGAGAGTGATTGATGGTGGTGATAGTTGGTGGTAAGAGAGGCCTGTCTTTAGAACTTCAGTTTCAAAGTGAAGCCCTCTGGAGACAGCAGCATTGGAATGGAGACCTACAGGTAGAGGAGAAGCCAGCCAAGGATAGTTTAAAAAAGGGCATCCCAGGCAGGAAGAAGAGCAAAGGCTAAGTCCCTGAGCCTAGGAAGAGCTTGGCATGGTGAAGAAACAGAAGTCATGCCAGCACTGCCAGTGTCTAGTGGGCGAGAACAAATGTGTGGGAATGAGTTGGAGAGATAGGTGAGGTCAGGTCATGAGGGGACCCATACAAATGGTGGGAAACTTGGGCTTCATTCATGACTGTGTTACTTTATTTACTCTTCTTAGAGGCTGATGGAGTAGGTACTCCTGAAGAATGAAGGGTCTTGCTAAAAGGTCACAACACTCATGGGCAGCAAAACCATGATTCACTACATAGCCCTCTTTCCAACATCTGACTCCTTTTTCCTGACAAGGTGCCACCAAGTGGTTTCCAAGCCACAGACAGATCCAATAGATAATAGCCTCTGAATGACTGTCATAAGTATCATGAGGGTTAAAATGAGGTCATGAATATAGGTCTCTTACCTGAGTGTTAGGCAAAGTCGGTGCCTGATAAGTAATGTGATGTTTCCTGCATGGGCTGCCCAGTCTCTACTTCGTGTAATTGTTTTAATTTTTTTTCAAAAGTTTTAATTCTGGTAAAATACACATAACATAAAATGTATTGTCTTAGTGATTTAAAAGTGTACAGTTCAGTATGTTAAGTATCTTTATATTATTATGTAACCAATCCATAGAAGTTTTTTCATCTTGCAAAACTGAAAATATATACTCATTAAAAATAATTCTCTATTTCCTCTTCCCCAGCCCCTGGTAACCACCATTCTGCTTTCTGTTTCCATGAGTGTGACACCTCTGAATAACGCAGTGGAGTCATGTAGTATTTGTCCTTTGTGACCGCCTTATTTTACTTAGCAAAATATCCTCGATGTGGTAACATGTTGCAGAAATTCCTCTTTTTTAAGGTTGAATAATATTCCATTGTATGTATAGACCACATTTTGCCTCTTCATCCACCTGTAGATGGATACTTAGGGTGCTCCTACTTTTTGTCTATTGTGGGTAATGCTGCTATGAACATGGATGTGCAAATACCTCTTCTAGACCTCACTTTTTATTTTTGTGAGTATACACACAAAAGTGGAATTGCTGGATTGTATGCTCACCCTATTCTTTATTTTTTTGAAGAACCTCCGTAATGCTTTCCTCAGCAACTGCACCATTTTACGTTGCCACCTACAGTGCACAAAGGTTCTAATTTCTCCCATCTTCACCAACACTTGTTGTTTTCCTTTCTTTTTATAATAGCCATGCTAATGGGCATGGAGTGTTTTGTGATGTATTCTTGGCTCTCTCCTTAGGAAGTATGTCATTTGTAGAGCAGCTGGCAACATTTCTTTCTCTTCCATCCATACCTTTCTGATGAAATTGGCATAGGCCATTGTTGACATTCTTACCATGTAGGTAAAATTATGATATTTTGTCTACAAAAATAGTCTTATGTATTCAGTACTGCATTTGTCTGGTATTTATGAGAATCCATAGATTTGTTTAGAATGATCAAGGGGGCTTTGAGTTTCTGTCTTGTGCACTTGAAAGAATCCAAACCATATCTGTTTAAACATGGCGAAAATGCTGTTTCTCTATTAGAGTTGCACAGCCCATAATTAAATGATTTGTAGGAGCAGCCTGAATGAAGGGCCCCGTTCATCAATACTGCATGAACTATGTAGGCATATCTTCCTTTTTTCATTATTTATCTCAGTGGCCAGATGGGTATGTAGGCTGTAATATTCATCAGTAAGAAATCCAAGTGCAGCTTTGGCACATCGACATCTGTGGCGGGTCTGACCACTGGGGGCTATAATGTACATTTGTAGTTGGGGAAAAGGGGGCCCTCTGCTTCTAGGCAATTCAGGAGTGCCTCAAGCTCTGGTGTTTGACACTTGATTACTCACCCCTAAGTGGCTCCCATCAGAGTGATGTGGAAAGGATCTGAGAGATGCCAAGGCTTTGGAGAAGGACAGACCATGTCCTCTGAGTGGTGATATTGACATCAATATTTTCACAATCCATCCATCTTGTTTTTAATGCTAATATGAAAATTACAATGATAGCAAGAACTAATATTTAGGAAGGCAGTATAATACAGTGGGTGCTATGACACAAATGTTTGTGTCTCCCCTCAAATTCATATGTGGAAACTCAATCCCCAATGTGGTAAGGATTTGGGGCCATGATTACGTCACGAGGATGGACACCTCATGAATGGGATTAGTGCCTTTATTAAAAAGACCCTGACGAGCTCCCCAGCTTCTGCCACCCCTCAAAGTATGAGGAGAAGATGACTGTCTTCAAACCCTCACCCAACACAAGATCTGCTAGCACTTTCCCCTTTGACTTTCCAGCCTCCAGAACTATGATGAATAAATGATGGCTGTTTGTATATCTCAACTTATGGTATTTTGGGTTATAACAACCCAAATAGACTAAGACAGTGAATGGATAAGAGTAAGGGCAGAAGAGTTTAAATCCTGGCTCTCCTACTACTAAGTATTATGTGACTTAGGGCAAGCTTTTCCTCATGTTTGTCATCTGGACAGCGATGTAATATAGGTGCCTACATGCAAATTGGAAACATGTAGGTCATAAAATGGAGTATTATGTAACCGGATAAAAAAGATAAAGATTTAGAGGTATTACTATGGAGCGATTTCAAAGATATAGTATTGATGAAAATATGAAGGGCAAAATGTTACATAGTAGGTTCTTATTTGAGTAGAATAAATTAATATTAGTATGATTATATGTGTTTGCATATACACAGCATTTCTGAAAGTTTCTATACACAAAATTAACTTGTTTCCTCTGGGGAAGTGAATAGCAGTGGGGGAATATCTTGATTACTGTTTTATATTGTGTTCTTTATTTTTATTTTATTGCGTACCTTTATAAATACTTTTAAGGAAAATTTTCACTTTTAAACAAATAATAATATACAGAAATGTGCTCTGTCCCAGGTGAAGATACTTTTTCTTTCCAGTTGAACAGAGACCTTTTGGTATCTGGTGCTGGTCTCTCCCCTAGACCCTGCCTGGTGTTTCTGACTGCCCTTTGGGTCTTGGCTGTGTGGCCCTGGAATGCAGCGCTAGGTTTCGCCTTCGCTTCCAAGCTGCACTCCCTGGCTGACAGAGAGTCCCCACCCACTCGTAATCCAAAGGAAAAGCAGCATCTAGAAAAGTCCCATGTGGGCTTTTGGCTGAAGGGATGGGAGGTGTCCACTTAGCAATTTGGGGTAAGTGGGTATCGACCGCAAAGTCAACACGTAAGAGCGCAGTTTAGTCATCAGATCTGAAACTCCACAGCCAGAGTACATTTCTCTCTCTTTCTCATGTAAACAAACCACACGTGCTGGAAATTCTATCATTTAAGCTTTCTTATGTGGTTGTGTATTCTGTTCAAGCACCAGGTAGTACACACAGCTTACCTGTTTCCAGTGGTGTTCTTCATTTGATTTATCATAGATGATAGTTGGTAATTCAGTTCAATATTGTTCCCTATATCCAATGATAAACACTTGAGAGAAACCAAGAAATCTATTTTTCATATTAAATGATAACACTGGCCCTTTTGTGATCCTTTCAGAATTGTAAATCAGCCTTGTCCTCTCAGCTAAGAGAGGGGAACTAAGCTTTGTTCAGTGTTGACTCCTCCATAATTACTTTAGTCAGCTTTAAGTATAATAGAACTTGGTTTTATAGAACCAGGAGGGGGCAGTAAATTTCCTTTTTTTACTGTTATTTAAAAATGTATCCTGTGTTGCATACAGAGCAAGATCTCACCCATTTTCTCTAGAATTTAACCAATTCTTTTTCCCCCAGCCAAGGGAAATTTTTGAGCATTATTGTGATTCTGATTTTATGTAATACTCCCATTAGGTTTTAATTAGTGTCCTTTCAAATCACTTCCTGTAAATAGACAAAAACAAATTTTGCACTTGCAGAAAATGTCTTTTTTGTAATGTCACTTTGTAACTGAGGTGAAATCAGACTTTTCTTCAGGCCCATCTTGCTCCTCTTGTTCACATGTGGGTAAAGGTGGACATGCCATCAGATAACCTGAAATCAAAGAACAGTGCTTTGGTGTGTTCAGGTATGTTCAGGTCCCCATGAAAAATGAGAGAAGAAAGTGGTGCCCTTAAAGGAAATAGCCACTTTCTCTGTAATATTCCAGTGCTCCAGAGAATGCTCTGCTTTCAAACACATGTGCATCCCAGAGCCCAAGCATAGTGAGGACTCTCCGGATCGGATCGGAACCCTTTGCATGCAAGCACACTTTCCCCGCCCCCCTATTTCAGTGACTGCTTCCTTCTTAAACTTATATATTCGAATACCATTAACTTATGTAATCACTATGTTCCCTGCCTGGGTACCTAATATATCTGGCTAGTTGTAAGGAACACCAAGTTTTCTCTGTGGGATGATTTGGGGGTGGTTTAGGAATTATTATTGGCTGTGCTATAAATGTCTGGGAAGGGAAATAAAGGACACTCTCAGGACAGTTAACACCTCCTGGTGTCACAGCCTGGGTGCTACCTGGAGACTGGGAGGCCGTGCGGCCCCAGAGAAGTAACTACACACAGTGAAAACTCTTCATGACTTTCAAGTATCTGGCTACATATTTATATTCATATATATGTTGGAGATGTACATATATATAAAATTTGCTCTCACAAGGGCTTATTTTTTCCTGCAATTCTGACAACCCAAACTGCAGACTGGACATTTCTGGCCATTTCTAAAGGATATTTTCTTAAGGATCCAAGCTCTCATTAGTCTTCATTTTATAGCTGTTGCTTTTTTTTTTTCTCTCATTTTCCCTGCTTCCACCTACACCAGATGAAGCACAAGGCAAAAATTAGATTATACACAATTTGTACACTGATTTATTAGCTTTAGCCAGGGCTTTAATGAAGGGAGAGGAAACAGTAAAAACAGCTCTTGGGGGATCTGTCTGAGTGGAGTTGTGTAGCTATACTGAGTTTCAGGATGAATCTGGGTTGGGGGTATTTCCCCTCATGGCAGAAATGAGGACTGTGTCCACTTATAGATACACCTGGTACACTTATCCTATAGGTGGATATCTGTGAGCACCTCCATGAAGTGCTTCATTGGTTTCCGTAGAACCCATCTGATCTTTCTTTGAAAGGCATTCAGAGTTTTTAAGGTTTTTCCTTGAATGTTACTTTGTTTCTCTACTCTTCCTCCTATGGTATGTTAGTGGGATAATTCTTGGAGTAGAATATCAACCTGATTTCATTTTGAAATCATCCCACCTGTTTTGGAATCCCAGGTGGACCACTGGTGTGCTTAGGGAGGGTGGGAAGAAAGTGCTTTTAGATCTCTTTAACTTCCTCATCTGTAAAGTGGGGAGAGTGTGATAGTTCTGTCTTCACCAGCTTGTTTTGAGACACATATAAAAATCATGCAATGAGGTTCTTAGCATAGGACCAGAGAAACAGTAAACAAGTGACAAATGTCTAATGTTTTATTGTTTATTATTTTTTCACTAGTGTTCTCATACCCTTCCTTTATGTTTTTTGGGAAATTTCTTCAAGTTCCACTATTTATAGTCACTGTATAGTGTTAAGTGAATACTTTGGTGTAGTATTTATGCCTTTAAGCAACTTTCAGCTTGGGGAAACATAAGGTTGCAGTTTAGTCATCAAATAGCTAAAAACTTAACTTGAGCAAATTTCTGTCTTGTAAAAACAGTTAAAATCCAATATCTTGTTCTCTGTCTCTCCCAATAAAGGAGGCAAGATTCCTTGAGCCCAATTGTATTTTGAATGTTTCATAACCTTAAAAACTGTTCATCTCCATGAAGTAATCCCTTTTATTACATAATATAAAGGGAAGATAAAGTTGTTAATTCTTGATGCATCTGAAGTGGTGACATGCAGCAAACAGCTCATTATCCCCCACACAAAGCACAATTACTCAATATAGGAAAACGCTGCTTTCAGATGCTGCATTATATTTGAGCTTCCCCATGCTGGCTAATGTCGGATATTGATTCTGAATAATTCAAACAGCAATAAAATTGGGTTTTCATGACAGTCAATCAGAGGCATTTTATACTCAATGCTCAACGGAAGAAACACGTTGTCTTCTTATCTTCTAAATTTCAAAGTCATTAAAGTAATTGTAGGTCATTAAGCTAAATTTCTCTGCATAATCGCATAGTTAATCTAATTCATGCACCATTCAAAACATTGGGGAAGAGAAATGATGAAATCTTAGTTCATGCTATACATAGGTATATACGTGTGTATATAAGTACAGGTATATATTATGTACAAACAGTCAATGTAGCCTCACTTTACTAGAATTCATTTCATTTAACACAATCAACAAATCACATGGGGATAACTTTAAATAATTTATTTGATCATGTTTTTCAGATATTTCAAAAGGCCTCTGATATGAATAACTTCTGTTGAAATGGAAATACTAAACTAAAAAGCTTAGTTTTTACATGATTCTTCTGATATCTTCTTTTTGGCTCTCAGTTAAAATTGCACAATAGAATTCATACATATAAAATCACCAAGCCCCAGAGATTCTGCTTTATGTGCCCTCAGATTAGGACCTGAGAAACAGAGTTTTAAAAAAGCTTCCTAATTGACCCTAATGTACAGCCTAGGGTGACAACCGTGGTGAGTCCAATTCATTCACTTAGTCATTCACTCATTTATTCAAAAATTTCTTATCAAATACCTGGCAAGTTCTACAACTGTCAGGCATTCTACTGGCTAACAAGAAGAGCAAGGTCATCTCCAGGAACTTTCAAACAGATCCAATAGAAACTTTAAAAATGTGATTTAGACCACAGAACCAAAGACAATGTCTATATGTGGCTTCCCGGAAAGACTAATACTTTTACTTCTAGGAATATTATCAAAACTTAGAGGAGAATGGGTTACTAAAGGGTTCCTGGCTGCATGTAGAATTTACTTCATTCTGTTCCAAGTTAAGACATGTACCCCTTAATATATGATCACAGATTTGTGTGTTGGAAGGGCAGAATTATATGTAAAAGTGGAATTCTACCTTACCTAAAAGTTGGATTTTAAAGTCATCTTCTGGGTTAACCTAGAGTTTGTTTCCGACTCTGGGAAGGAGTGATCCTTCTTATGGTAAATACTGCAATACTTGTATGAAAAATTAGGCTTGGGAGAAGGCTGTTTAGAAGAGAAAATGATGGATCGTCCTAAAACCTACACAGGACGCCTCACTTGAAGAAGAGAGAAATACTTATCAAAACCTCAGGTCCTAATGGGTTGACAGGTGCTTCAACTTCTTGAGTGTTTTCCTCCAGGAAATAATATGGAGGGCTTTGAAATAACAGTGGAGATCATATTGATGCTCTTTAGAAATGCTTGGGCTGTAAGTTAAAAATACATTTCTCCACCTCCGAAATCCTGCTTACTTTAAGAATTTGCTTTGCTGAAAGAATACTAAAGTAATTATAACTCTTTATTTATCTGGAAAGGAGGAAGAGTTACGGGAACACAACTTGAAAGAGTATAAAGTATTTGTTTGGGGAATGGTAGGATTGTTCACCAGCATAGGGGCAGCTACGGATGATGAGGACCATTCTATCTCACCTGTGTTAATTTTAGATGATGAAACACATCATATAGTAAGCAGGAAGTCTGTGGGATCCATATATGTAATCCTGAAAAAGGGCTATATGAGGGGTGAAAGGATGTCACTGATTAACAAAGAGACTGGTTATTTTGATGCAAATCTTCACTAGTGATTAAGGGTGAGGACTTGTACATGAAATGTCACTCTCCTGGAGCCCCAACCATTTTCAGGGTCATCATCAGAAGCAACAATATCCAACTGACTTTTAAGTGAATTACAGAATTCTGGAAGTGAAAGATACTTCAGATGTCATTTCTTAAAAGTTTCCCATACTTGACTCAGAAGCAGAACTACAAGTGGACTTGATTCAAGATGCCCAGACTTCCCAATGTCTGTCTCCTTGAATCTAACACCCCTGAATCAGACACTAGGGGTCTGGTGATTCCTATCTTTGAGAGGCTTTCCAGCTAGCCCTATGATGATGCATGAACTGGTATTTAAGAACTGTTGGCCTAGCTGGAATCCTTTGTTACCTATCAGAAAAGAGAGCTTACATCTTGCAGCCCAGAGCAGAAGCCAGACTCTGGATTCCTATTCCAGGAATATCCTTTGTGTTTCAAAGACTGGCTATATCCCTTTCTTGGCAAGCCTAAATTAGAGAATGTGGGTGTAGGACTGTTGAGGACCATTAGAGTTGCTGAAGGGGACAAGCCTTCAGGATGAAACAAAGACAGATCCTAGACCTAGATTCAAATGCTCAAATCTAATGTGAAATGGTAAGGTCAGGAAATAGAGTCCAGTATAACTAAGAAGGATCTGGAAACATTGCCAAAAGTGCAGGCAGATACTGATCCATCATGGCCGTGGACCACTGTTTTCCAGTGTATGTGTACACTCCAGGAACAGGGCATCAGTGCCCCCCAGTCTCTTGTGCTGAAGAACGCTGCCCTCCCACCCCCATCCTCTGGGCTTGCTGTTTCTCTGGGTTCCCATAGCCTCGCAGATGCCTGTATCTGAATCTCCCTCTGCCTGAGGACATTTCCCAGGATTATGGAAATTTGTTTTCTTACACACATAGGAGACCAGATGGTTGGGGAAGGATAGCCCTGAACCCATGACTCCTGGGAGTTGGTGCATAAATACCCCTTGGTGGAATGCTACTGAGGCATGTGTTTTACAAGTTTCCACACACAATACCCATTGTGTGCCTGGCTTCTTAGTAAACCCTTTATTAAAGGATGCCTTTCCTTCTCTGTGCACCTTCCTTCTTCCCCTAGTGGGTTTCCTGTGCTCCCAAAGAAACAACTTACTCTCAAATCCTTTTCTCATTGTCATCTTCTGAGGTATCTAAATGAATAGATTATGTGGTGTGTTCCTGTATTTTCTTGCCTACACAGTAAAAATCTACCAAATAGGAGTAAGGTATGAGGTTTAATTTGAATCAAAAGCAAAGTTTGTTTTTTAAACCCCAGTTGTGAGAAGTCAAGTCAAGCTAGGGAAATAGAGTTTATCTGTGTGTTCTCTCCTCCCTTTTTCCTTCACTCCCTGCCCCAGTTTTTGCTGCTTCCCTGTGGTCTCTAGTCTTCTTTTTTGCCCTTCTCTCTCTTTCTGAAGACTGGCTCCCCTACTTACTTGTAGATACTGCTTCTCTACAGCCTCAGTTGGTGCATATCTATACTACAGCAGTGCCAGATTTGGTGGTGAACCCATAAAGAGATAAATGCCAGCTCCAGCATTCACCACCTCTGAGGTCGTGGCCCCAGTTCAAACCTCAGGAGTGAGTGTGCCTCTGACTGACTCAACTGGCCTGCCTAGGAATAAGCTGTCCCCAGGCTGGTGTCCTCCCTGGGCCAGTCACCGGTCCTGCAACTGCACTGGGGAGGTGATGCAGGAGAGTGAGCTCATTGGCTCATTGAATACCACCTGCAGGGGCAATAGGCATAGGATGTTAAGCTACAAGAGAATTGGTGTGACAAGCAGTTGCTTTTTAACTTGATAGGTAACCTTTCCACCATCCTATGGCCAGTTATCCAAAGTGATGAGTGCATAGTAGGTCTGCAAGGCAGCAGACCTGTCTGTTGACAGAAGTGCAAGGACATTGTATGGAAGAATAAGGTGAATGTTTAGCGTTTAGATACCATGTTGACGTCCTCAGTTTCCTAAAGCATGGGGCTTGACTTACGCCACCGGAGGATGGAACTCTCTGCCGTTGCAGCCGCACCCTGCCGCAGGCCGGCACTTCTAGCCATGTTTTTGTTTGTTGTTGGTGTTGGTTTGGTTTTGGCCTTGGGTGACCATTATTTAAACTTTCCCAAACAAATTCATATCTAAAGGTCTGTTGACCTATGTGTCACATTTCATGACAAATGATAAAAATACCAGTTTCTGTATAAAGTAAAAGCTAATTTTAAACCTTTAAAAGGGATCACATCAAACAAAACATGAGCACATCATCTTTTAAAAATAACTTGAGACGTCAACATCTAGGTCTCCCTTTGACAAAAAATGATGTCATAAAAGAAGTCAAAAAAGAAATACATGAGTACAAGCAACATTGAAATATATACAAATGTCAATAATGAACGAAACTAATCCCTTACCTCTCATATGTTATTAGAAAGTGCTGTTTAAGTTATGTGCTTATTAGCAGACGCCAGAGCCCAGGCAAATTTTTTTTGACACCTGGGCTTCAATGTAGTGGAAATAGAACCACGACTTAAGCAAGTGTGCAAGCATGTAGTTCTTCCACATGAGGGATGTGCCCGACCGACTCACACAGCCCACGTGTCAGCACCGACTGCGCCTGTCAGCTGAATCTGCTCAGTGATATGTCCTCTTGAAAGTTAAATTAAAAAGTTTCCTTTAAGAAAATTTATTGAATTTATTAGGGTGACATCTGCATATTGTATTGTGTGTTCACCACCCGAAGTCAGCACTTATCCCCACCCCTTCGTTTACTTTTTTCTACACTGTGGCTTCTCTAAGGGCAGCAGAAGAATTTGCTAAGTCAAGCTCTCAAATATTTTTTGTGCCATTGAATAGTTAATATGTGGTGCATGTGACTGATGGTTAAAGCCTGCAGTGATTGAACACCTGAGCTCTTTTAGGGCAGTGACAATTATCTGTGTGATACTCTAATGGTGGATACATATCATTATACTTGTACATTTGTCTAAACCCATAAAATGTATAACACAAAGAGTGAATCCTAATGTGAGTTATGGACTTTGGTGGGTTATGATGTGTCAATGCAGGTTCATCAACTGTAACAAATGTACCACTTTGGTAAGTGATGTCCACAGTGATGGGGGTGGGTCCCTGGAGGGAAGGGGTATATGGGAAGTCTCTGTACATTCCTCTTAATGTTGCTATGATTTAAAACTACTGTTCCCCAAAATATACTTCAACGACAAGTCCCCCCAAACCAACCAACCAACCAAACAAACAAACAAACAAACACATACTTCCATCTCTGTGACTTTCTGGTAGACGAAAGAGTAGGACCGGACTCCAGAGCTGGTGTTCAGCCAGAGTGCATGGCTGGCATCTGTTCTGAGCAGTGGGGCCATACAGAGAGGACTGCTCGTGAAGTTGTCTGAACAGCATCTTTGTCTGCCCAGAAGGTTACAATGGAGCCAAGTCTGAGAGTTTGTGGGACCTGGTGTTTAGTGCTGGCATCATTAGGGAGTGGCACCTGCTTATGTTTCTTCTTGCTGTGGTTGTTTTAACGAACCTCCACACGGTCCACCTGGATGTGATGCTCCAATCTCATTACCAGATTGCACAGGCTTCTGCCAGAATTACAGAGTCCAGCCGCTTTATTTTAGCGCTGCTTGTGCTTTGGATCCCATCCCACGTCCATGCAGCTCAGCGGTTGTGTGAAGTCTGACCCCTCCCTTCAACTCTCATTCAGTGTCTGTGAGTGCCCTTTGTTGAGCTCCGATCTGGGAAGGGTTTGTATAGACGTATTTGCTTTGTTCAAGAGGAAGAAAAGAATATCCTCCGGGCTGAGTTTTGAATTTACAAGATTGCTAATCATTGATCATAACAGCTCAAATTTACTGAACACTTGAGATTACGTAGCCATTTCCTTTATATGGATTATCTCATTTAATCCTCACAGTAAACCCAGAGGCAAAGGTATTAATATCCTTCTATTACAGGGGAGGACCTGGGTGCGGGCAGTTTAGTAACATATCCAAATTGCCCCACAGAGTAAGTGGCCCAGCTGGAGCTCGGTCCAAGTCAATTGAAGCTTGCATTCTTACCTGTTCTCTCCTTATCCACCTGGGATGATGTCTCTATTATTCAGATATTCTTTACCCTCTGGTGGTTCCTCATCTCTGTCTCTAAATATCATCTTCTTTGCAAGGGAGGAGTCTGCACGAAGCACTAGACTTCATGTTGTTTTCTTCCGCTTAAAATATGTGTAAAACATTTCTTACAAAATCTAGATACATAAAACAAAACAGGTGTGACAATGAAAAGAAGAATCACTTTTCAATAGTTTCTGATGCCATGTGGATATTATTACAAAGTGTTTTAAAAGTGAAATCGGTGGCATTGCTAGATGCAGTTATGAACATGGTCTCCACTTTTACGGGGCAAGACAATGTGAACTTGGGAGTTAAATAAACTTGCCATCCAATCTCAACTCAGCCATTGACCAACAAAGTGGACTTGGGGAGACACTTAAATTCTGATCTTGGTTACTTGATCCTGTCAGTTAAGGAAATTACACCTACTGTGCAAGGCTTTTATAGGATTAGAAAGTTACAGATAACCCTTAATATAAAAAAGTAGATATTATTCAACAGTCATTTATTCAGAGCCCCCTGCATGGCAGGAGCTGTTTTCTCTTTAACTATTTCTTGCTCCTTTGGGGTTGCATTTATCCCAAAGCTCAAGCCTGCTTCCGAGAAGCCCCAATAAAGGAGTTTTTCATAATAGCCCCTGGGAGGGAAGAGAGAAAGGGGAATGAGCCAGGGGTGGTGGCCCTCTGCCACTGCGCAGAGCAGAAATATGAGGAAATGAATTCTGGAACCGGATCATTAGTTACATAATTCAGAGGCCCCCGCCCCCCCCTCCTTCGACCACTTGGAATAAGCAGATGGTTGAAGAATAAGGGTTCTTTTTTTGGCTTTGATTTTTGGAATAATTATGTTTTATTTTTCTAGTTGGGCTGTTCAGGTGGATTAAGCTGTTCATTGCAAGAGAGTGGGGAAAACATCAGCATGATTATCCAAATATTTCCCAACCTGTATAAGTTTCCCATGGATGCTTCAAATTATTTAATGATGAAATGGGGTCATAAACAAATAGGATTCACTCCTACATTGTTATAGAAACTCAGTTTAGAAGGAGAGGTTGTTATTTGTATCATGTCTCTGTTGTACTCTCTCCTCTTCAGACCATGTGTGGAATAACTTACTGATATGCTATGGATTTCACTGGAAAGGAAAAAGAAGTGTGGTAAGGGGGCAACCTGGAGTCTGAGGCAGTGGATTCCGAGCCCAGGTGCAGATTCAGGAGTGCTGTGACCAGTTAGTGGTGTCTGCCATAGGAGATGCATTGAGGAGTAGCAGCCTGCATGCCCTCTACCTGCCACATGTCTGTGGCCTGAAGACTGTGAAAAAGAAGAATTTCACTTGAAGAGTATTCAGTGAGCATCTACCATGTGTGAGACAGGCATGGTTGTCCCTTCATGGGGCTTACGACAGAGGAAACGAAAGGCAAAGCTCTAAGGAATATTGGCAACAATTAAACATTTTGGGCTAGGATAAGCAAAAATAAGCAACATATTTTAATAGATAAGGAGTTATAATATTTTTGCATCTCCCCACAGTTTTTCCTGCAAAAGTCCAATTTCTACTTCCCCTGCCCTTATTTTTTATTTATTTTCAGAAGTCTGAAAGTTAACTAGATTGAACTGTTATTTAAATTACCAGGCTACAAGAGTTCGTGGGTGTGCCTGTAAGCATGCATCACAGTATTGAAACAAGATGCAAATATTTGTAAGTTCAAGAACAACTGTGCTATTTCTTGTCCTGCCCAGCTGGCTAAAAAAGCTATCTCCTGGTGCCTGTAAGTTTTTCAATAGTTGTTCCTGCCTGATCCCTGTTTCAAACTGAATTCTGCTTCTAGGATCCATTGTCTCACCTGAGGCTTATATGACATGAGGGCTTAGACAAGAAATGCAGCTTGAAAGAGTGAAGAATGTTAATCCCATTCAAGATGGGCTGGTTTCTTTCCCCAAGATGCCCCAGCACCTTGGTTGTATGTCTAGATAGACAAGTGAAATGTGGGATTTAAGTGATGATCCATTTTTAATAAGAGGGGAAATGTCTTCTACCAAGGCTATTTCTTTTTCAGTTAGTAACTCCTTTCATTTAGGATATTGTAGACTTTTCCTAAACAAAATGCACTATATATCTGAGGAATGGGAGAAGATATGAGGCCTCAAAGTAATTAAAAATATTTATTAAATAAGCTAATGAGTGAACATCCCTTAGCAGAGATCCTGGCCCAGAGCAAAGTGTTAAATAAATGCTAACTACTGCCAGTACATACAATGATGTATCTTCACAATGGAAAAATGAAAACCACGGAGGATATTACTATTTCTTTCTTTCCATAATTCTAATAGAGAGGTTGGACTTTTACTTCTGGCCAAGACAGAATCACAGGGGCCATATTTAACCATCATCTTCCATGACCACATAATAGACAATATACATGAAACAATGGTTTGTGTAACACTCTATGTTTTAGTCCATTTGGGCTGCTATAAAAAATACCATAGACTAGGTGGCTTATAAAGAAACTGAAATTTATTTCTCACAGTTCTGGAGGTTGGAAGTCCAAGATCAAGGCACTAGGAGATTTGGTGTCTAGCGAGGACCACTTACTGGTTCATAGACAGCTCTCAGGGGTCTCTTCTATAAGGACACTAATCTCATTTATGATGGCTCCATTCCTGAACTATTTTCTTCCCAAGGATCACACCTTTTAATATCATCATCATGGGGATTAGGTTTCAGCATAACAATTTGGGGGGGGGGTGGATACAGACATTCAGTCTATGGCACTGTACATCAAGCAATGACCAACAGTGACCCTTGAAAGACAGGAAAAAATGAGCTGAGCCTTTGAATTGTCCCAGCTTGTTGCCTTAAGCAGGTTTCCATGCCGAGAGAAGGGACGCTGAGTGAGTCTGGTAGACGGCCTGCCCTGAGGAATCAGAACTGGTTGCAGGGACAAAGGCACCTGTCATGTGTAGAACAGAGTGCCAGAGAGGAGTGCCCAAACTCAGGAGAGGATTTATAGCAATCCTAAAGTGTATGCAGCTAACAAAGGAGCTACAAAATATGTGAAACACAAGTGGGTAGAGCTAAAAAAAAACTAGAAAAATCCATAATTATAATGGGGTATAATGGGGTCTTAAACATTCCTTTCTCAATAATTCAGAGCAACCCAGAATATCAGTGAGGATAGAAAAAAAAAGCTGAATAGTACCATCAATCAACGAGATGCAATTAACATTTATAGAACACCACCTGAAACAGCAGCATGCACAATATTTTCAGGATCTGATGGATTATATACTGAGATTGACGATATCTTGAACATAAGGAAAACAGGAAAATCTCCAAAGATTTTGGAAACCAAAGAACGAACTTCTGTGTAACCATGGGTCAAAGAAATCTCAAGAAAAGAAAGTTAAAAATGCATTCAACTGAATGAAAATAAACATACAACATCAAAACTTGTAAGACACAGCTAAAGCAGTGAATGCTGAGAGTAGAATGCATAGCATTAAATGCATTTGATGAAAGAGTGGAGAGTCTAAAATTAATAATAAAAAAAATCCCACTTCAAGAAAATAGAGTAGAACTAAAACAAAGCCCCAAATAAGTAGAAGGCAGGAAATAATAAAGACTGGAGCACAAGTCAATGCAATTAAAAACAGAAAAATCATAGAGAAAAGCTTGTTCTCTAAACAGATACAAAAAATCACAACCCTCTAGCAAAAGTGACAGAGAAAAAAGAAGATTATTAGCAATATTAGAAATGAAACAGGGGATATTACTAGAGACCATGCAGACATTAAAAGGGTAATAAAGGAATCCAGTGAATGACTCTGCACACATCAATGTGACAAGTTAAATGAAATAGACCAATTCCTTGTAAAGTACAAACTACCACAACTTACCCAAAATGAAAGAGATAATTTGAATAACCCTATAACTAATAAGTGGATTTAATTTATGAATTTCAAACTCCCCCAAAAGGAATTTGTAGATTCAGATGGTTTCACTGGAGAATTTCACCAATGTTTAAAGAATATATAACACCAATTAGATACAGTAGCTTCCAGAAAATAGAAGAGTATGGAATTTATTTTATGAAACCATTATACCCTAATATGAAAACTAGGTAAAACTAGTACAAAAAACAAACAAATTACAAACCAATATCCCTTATGGATATAGATTTAAAACAGTTAACAAAATGGAATTTGCTAATAGAATTTGACAACGTATAAAAGAATCATGCTTCACAACATAGTGAAGAATATTCTAGAGGTACAATACTGGTTCAGTAATCAAAAATCAATCAGTGTAACCCTTCGTCTTCATAGGCTAAAGGAGAAAAATCATATGATTTCATCAGTCAATGCAGAAAAAGTTTTTGACAAAATGGAAGACCCATTTAGAACTCTCAGAAAAATAAGAAGAGAGGGGAATTTCTTTAACTTGCTAAAGAAGTGCAAAAATGTACAATTAATGTTGTCCTTAAAGGTGAAAGACTGAATGATTTCCCTGCAAGACTGATAACAAGGCACCTCTGCTTTTCAACACAGAATGGAAGTTCTAGCCGGTCCCAAAGGACAAGAAATGGAAAAAAAGATACAGATTATAAAGGCATATAGATTATAAAGGAAGAAATGAGACTGCCCCTATTTGTGAATGACATGGCTATACATGTAGAAAATCCCAAGGAATCTACTCAGGAAAACTATTTTGCAGACTGTAAGTTAGCTCAGCAAAATCACAGGATGCGAGATCATATGCAAGAATCAATTGTACTTCTACATTCTAGCAATAAGCACCTTGAAACCAAACTTTAAAAAAGAATGCCATTTATAATAACTTAAAATAGTAAAATACTTAAAAAACATATAGGAGTCATGTGCTTAAAACTTCCAAATGCTGGTAAAAAAAAAGAAAATATCTAAATAAGTGGAGAAACATATTGTATTCATGGATTGAAAGCCCCAACATAACAAAGATGTCAGTTCTCCTCAAAATGATATACAGATTTACTGCAATTCCTATCAAATCCCTAAGAAGATTATTCTAAAAAATACATATATATAGGGAAAGGCATAGAAACTAGTAATAGCCAAAACAATTTTGAAAAAGAAGAATGAGGTAGAAGAAATGAGTCTAACCCATGTCAAGACTTACTATGTAGCTTCAGTAATCATCACTGTGTGGTATTTTCTGAGGTATAGATACCTAAATTACTGAAACAGAGTGGAGAACTCAGAGATGGCTCTACACAGGTATGGCCAATTAGTTTTGGCAGTGGTGCAAAATAAACTTGATGGAGGAAAGATAGTCTTTTTCAACATATAGTGCTGGAACAAATATCCATAGGCCAACCCCCCCGCCCAAAACAAAACAAAACAAACAAACAAAAAAAAACCCTCTTAACTTAAACTTAACACCTTATAAAAAATCAAAATGGACCATATATTAAATATATAAATATAAATAAAAATATAAAACCATTAAACTTTTAGAAAATATCCTAGAAGAAAATCTTTAGGACTGAGGATTTGGTGACAGGACAGAAAAAGAACTATCCATGAAAGAAAAGAGAAAGATAAGTTTGACTTATCAGAATTAGAAACTTTTGATCTGTGAACAACTCTGTTAACATATTAGAAAGATGAGCTGTGAAATGAGAGAAAATATTTGCAAATTGGATACCTAGTAAAGAACTAATATCTAAAACATATGAAAAACTCTCAAAATCAACAGTTAAAACAAATACAATTACAATTAGAAAATGGACAAAGGACTTGAAGAAATATTTTACTAAAGAGGATTTACAGATGTTAACAAACACATGAAAAATGTTCAGCATCATTATTCATGAGGGAAATGAAAACTAAGAACATGATATCGCTACATACATTTTAGAACAGATAAAATTTTAAAAATAGGGGCAACACTGCTAACAGATAAAATAAAAATATAGGGACAAAGGATGCAGCAAAACTGCTGGTGAGACTATAAAATGACACAGCTCTGCTAGAAACTAGTTTTGTAGTTTTCTAAAGAAAATAAACACACACTATCTGACCCAACAATCACACTTCTCAGTATATATAGCAGAGAACTAAAAACAATATGTCCAGAAAACTCCCCATATCAACCTATACGCAATTCTTCAAAGCAATGTGATAGATGAAGAACAAATTAGTGGTTGTCTGGAGTCAAGGATGGTGGGAGACAAGGAAATGGCTGTGAATATTAAAAAGCAGCATGAGGGAGACCTCTGTGCTGACAGTGGTCATACAAACCTACACATGTGCTGAAATAGCACAAAGCTATGCAAACACCTTATATCAACACCAATACCTGGTTATATTGCAAGGTAGTTACACATGATGCGACCAATGAATAACCAATGTCACCAACTCAGGGAAGGAGAGACAGGAGCTCTCTAAATAATCTTGCCACTGTCTGTGAACCTCTATTATTTCAAAATATATCACTTAAAGAGTGTATATCATATACCCTAAGTATCTACTAAAATGACAAAACACAGTTATAGCTAATAAGCCAACAAAGAAGATAAAATGTAATCACACAAATATTTAATAATCCAAAAGTAGAAAAAGAGGAAGAGGGGGACAGAGAACAAATAGAACAAATGGAAAAGTTATAGACTTAAAACAAATCACATCAATAATAGCATTAAATCTGAATGATACAAATATGTCCAGTTAAAAGGTAAATATTGTCAGAATGAATAAAAAACAAGACTAATTATAGATTGTCTACAAGAAACACATTTTTAAAATAAAGACAAAAATAAATTAATAAAAATTTAAAAAAGGTTTGCCATGCTAACACTAACATAAAGAACACTTGGAGTGGCTATATTAAAATCAGATAAATAGATGATAGAACCAAAATATTACTAGGGATAAAGTTGTTTATCCTAGTCAGGTGGCTCATTTGGTAGGAGTACCGGTCCTGTGCAGCCAAAGAGTATGGGTTCAATTTCACATCAGGACACACACCTGGGTTGCTGATTGATTCCCAGTAGGGGCATGTACAGGAGGCAACAGATCAATATTTCTCTCTCTCTCCTTCCTTCCTCTCTCTCTAAAATCAATAAACATATCCTTGGGTGAGGATTAAAAAATTATTTTGTAATGACAAAGGGTCAATTAATCAAAAAGATATAACATCCCTCAAATATTTATGCACCTCATTAATAGAACTTCAAAATAAATAAAACTAAAGCAGATGAAAATGCACAGATAAATAGCCAGAAGCCTCAGTGTTAGTGTCTCAATAACTGATAGAAGTGATAGCCAGAAAATTATTGGAATAATACTGTCAATTGACTTAGCAATTATTAGCAATTATACAACTCTCTACTCACCAAAACAGCAGAACACACTTTTTTTTTTTTTTTTTTTTTGAGTACACAAGAAAAGTTACCAAGAGTGATGTGGACACCGGCTAGCAGTGTCCGAGTCATTATGGATGAAATAAAACATACACACAGACTACTGAGTCCAGTGGAGGAAAAAGGACAAAACGTGGCTTTTCTCTCAAGGGGAGCAAAAGCTGTGGCATCCATCTGCCATGACAGGCCTTTATTCTGTATCTCCTCACATTACAAGATAGTCCTCACTCACTATCCCCAGTTACAACAAAAGGAACCAATGCCATAATCACATCACAGAAGAAGGATATTAGCAAATGAAAAAGCAAAAGTGTTTGAACCAGTTACACTGGTCCCTGCAAAGTTTAGCATGGATTTTAGGAAGTTACAACAAGCATTTGTGGGGTGAGGGAGTTTTCAGCAAAAAGCAGCCTAGGTATATTGCAAATCTGATTCCCCATGAGAGAACCTATCTGTGGGTGTGGGTCCTGTGCATCTCCAAGTGGGAGCTGGGCCCATGCCATACAGAAGGGTCTACTACACAAGAGAAGCCCTGTGCTAGATTGGTCTATTAATAAAGAAACACACAACAAATTCAAAGGAGTAAAAATCATAAAGTATGTTCTCTGATCACATTGGAATCAAAGTAGAAGTAAACAATAGAAGGAAAACTGGACAAATCTTCAAACACTTGGAAACTAAAAAACACACTTAGTTTTTAAAATTGTGTAAGGCTCTTTTAATATTAGTGAATGAAATCACCACCACCATCCACATGAAATATGAAAATAACTAGAAAATTTCAAAAGGTGAGTTTCCCCATTATCTGGTGTTCATTTTTTAGTTACCTAGAATTATATGGTTAGATTTTTCTCTTTAAGTATATTTTATTGATTGTGTTACTATAGTTGTCCCATTTTTTCTCCTGTTTATTGCCCTCCACCCTGCAACCCCCACTCCCAGCATTCTCCCCCTTAGTTCATGTCCATGGTTCGTACACATAAGTTCATTGGTTTCTCTATTTCGTATATTATTCTTAACCTGCTCTCGTCTATTGTATGCCTACCATTTATGCTTCTGATTCCCTGTACCTTTTCCACCATTAGCCCCTTTTCCCCTCCCCTCTGTAACCCTCCATGTGATCTCCATTTCTGTGATTCTGTTCCTGTTTTAGTTGTTTGCTTAGTTTTTGTTTTTGCTTTTTAGGTTCAATTGTTGATAGCTGTGAGTTTGTTGTCATTTTACTGTTCATAGTTTTTTATCTTCTTCTATTCTTAGATAAGTCCCTTTAACATTTTATATAATAAGAGCTTGGTAGTAATGAAGTCCTTTAACTTGATCTTATCTGGGAAACACATTATCTGCACTTCCATTCTAAATGATAGCTTTCCGGATAGAGCAATCTTGGTTGTAGGTCCTTGCCTTTCATGACTTCAAATACTTCTTTCTAGCCCCTTCTTGCCACCAAGGTTTCTTTTGAGAAATCAGCTGATAGTCTTATGGGAACCCCTTTGTAAGTAACTCTCTCCTCTCCTCTTGCTACTTTTAAGATTCTCTCTTTAACTTTAATCTTTGGCATTTTAATTATGATGTGCCTTGGTGTGTTCCTCCTTGGATCCAATTTCTTTGGGATTCTCTGAGCTTCCTGGACAACGTGGAAGTTTATTTCCTTTGCCAGATTGGGGAAATTTTTCTTTATTATTTGTTCAAGTAAGTTTTCAATTTCTTGCTCTTTCTCTTCTCCTTCTGGCACCCCTGTGATTCAGATGTTGGTGTACTTAAAGTTGTACCAGAGGTTTCTAAGCCTTTCCTCTTTCTTTTTCTTTTCTTTTCTTTCTTTCTTTCCTTTTTTTTTTTTTTTTTTTTGAATTCTTGTCTCTTCATTCTGTTTCAGTTGGATGATTATTTCTTCCTTTTGTTCCAAACCTTTGATTTGAGTCCTGGTTTCCTTCCCCTCACTGTTGGTTCCCTGTATATTTTCCATTGTTTCACTTTGTGTAGCCTTCATTTCTCCCTCCATTTTGTGACTGAGCTCAATCGATTCTGTGAGCATCCTGATACCAGTGTTTTGAACTCTGCAACTGATAGGTTGTCTATCTCCTTGTCATTTAGTTCTTTTTCTGAAGTTTTGCTCTGTTCTTCCATTTGGGCCATATTTCTTTGTTTCAGTGTACCTGTTACACTGTAAGGGGCAGAGCCTTAGGTATTTTCCAGGGCAGGGCAAACCTCTTTGCTGTGTTGTGAAACTGCCTGTGGGATAGGAGTCAGAGAGGGAACAATGTGCTTGCTCAGCTCTCACCCTACTTTCCAACAAACTCTTCTATGAGACTGGGATTTTCTCCCAACTTTGCAATCCCACAGAATTTTACAGCTAGAGGTTTCGCATCTTTAGTTTCCCAGTCAGCCAGCCCTGCCTGGCCCTCAGGGTCTACAGCCTTTCCACAGGTCCTGTCCACCTGGCTGCCTGTCTCTGACCCTCTTACCAGTCTGGATGAATGTTTCTTTAACTCCTTGGTTGTCAGAGTTCCATGCAGTTTGGTTTTTTGGAAGTTCTGGTTGTTTACTGTTTTTAAATTGGTTGTTATCCTTCTTTTGGTTGTGTGAGGAAGTGAAGCATTTCTACTTACACCTCCACCTTGGCCAGAACTCTAAAAAACACACTTATAAAGAAACCATGGGTCAAAGAAGAAATCTAAAGAAAAGTCAAATTAAATGAACATATTGCCTTTCACTTTGTGTAGTGTCACTAAGAGGTGCTTAGGGTGAAACTTAGGGAGCATTAGACACCTACATTAATAGGGGGGAAAGTCAAATCAATTACTTCATTTTCTACCTTAAGGAAATAGAAACAGGAAAATAAACTCAAGTTAAATAGAAGAAAGGAAATAATAAAGATCAGAGTGGAAATCAACAAAAGAGAAAACAGGCCAAAAATAGAAAAATAAATCAATGAAGCTGAAAGATGGTTCTTTGAGAAGATCAATAAAATCAAAAGACTTTTAGCCAGACTCAAGAAAGAAAAAGAAAATACAAATTACAATATTAGAAATTAAAGTGGTGACATTACTGCAGATATTAAAGGGATAAAAGATAATATTATGAACAACATTATGTCATGAAATTCAAAGTTTTGGATAAAATGACAAGTTCCTTGAAAGATATAAATAAATAAATGTAGTTCACTCAAGAAGTAGGTAATCTGAATTTCCTGATATTTATTAAATACATTAAATCTACAGTTAAAAATCTTCCCACAATGAAAATTCCAGGTCCAAATGACTTTGATGAATTTTACAAAAACACTCTTGCAGAAAATAGGAAAGAAAGGGATATTACCAAATTCAAGGGGAGAGGCATGGAGGATAATGGTGGAAAGAAGGAGAAGGGACTAATCAAAGAACATGTGTGACTGACACATGGACGTGGACAACAGTGTGGGGAATGACTGTGGAAGCAGAGGGGTGGGCTGGGCAGAGGAGAGCAAAGGGGGAAAAATTGGGACAACTTTAACAGAATAAACAAGAATTTTTAAAAACGAGGCCAGTATCACTGTGATACCAGAACCAGCCAAAAAAATTACACAAAAAGAAAACTGCAGACTAGTTTACCTCCTGGGAATCTGTCTAAAAATTCTAAACAAAATGTAGCAAGTCAAATCCACCAATATATAAAAATGGTACCAAATCATGAAAAAGTAGATTTTATTCTAAGATTGCAAAGATGTTTTAACATTTGGAAATCAATCTTCATTATGTTAACAAACTTAAAAATGTTAAACCACATGATGATCTTAACAGATGCAGAAAAGTCATTCGACTAAATTCAAAACTTATTTTTAATAAAAATCCTCAGCAAAGTATAACAGATGAGAAATCCCTCAATCTGATAATAAGCATCTATGAAAAATGTAAAGTAATATGCTTAATGGGAAAGAACTGAACGTTCTACCCTAAGATCAGAAATAAGACAAGGATGTCTGCCTTACCACTTATATTCCATGTTGTCCTAGAGGTTCTAGTCAATTCAATAAGGCATAAAGAGAGATAAAAATGCATCTAACTTGTAAGGAAAGAATTCAGATAATTTTTATTCAGAGTCAGTATGATCAACTACATAGACACTTGGAAATTTTAAAATACAATTTGCAATAATATTTAAAAAAGGAATCTAAGTGGGCAAATCTGATAAAAGACTTACAAGTCCTGTCCTCTGAAACTGTGAGTACAAAACAGCTAAAGAAGACCTAAATAAGTGGGCAAGTAAGCTGATATCATATGTATTGCTTGAAACTCATCATTTTTAGTAATTAAGTAATTAATGTTAATTTGATCCATATATTATAATGTATACCTTAAATATACAGAATGATATATGTCAATATCTGAAGAAAGATTCATTATTGTTTATATGCCTGTTCTTCCCAAATTGATCTATAGATTTAACACAATACCAGTTAAATATTGACAAACTTTTTTAACAAATTGCCAAATTGATTCTAAAATTCATAGAGTGCTCCAAATATCATTGAAAAGAAAAAAATGGGGCAACTAATACTATGTGATTTCCAGACAATGTAAAGCTACAGTTATCAGACAGTGGTGCTATTGTTCTCTTATTAAGACTTAATCAATATCAAATTTACTGAGCTCTTATTTGAGCTTATCATTGTACAAAGTGTACGTAGTGTAGAAAAGAGATTTATTGATAAATGTTTTCTAAGTGTACCTAGTGCTTACCAGTCTACAAATGAACATGAGGTTTTATTAAACATAGGAACTCAAGTGTTAATGTTCAGCACATGGGAACTCCATCGCTGAACCATCATTTCTAAGTATTTGGGAGACTCCAGCAGGTGTCTTATTATGTACAAACTCAAATCTGATCTCTTTCTATGATGCTCCCCTATTCTGCAGGCATCCCTTCTCCTCGAAGTTTCCAAGACACCAGTCAGCCCACTAGTGTTATATAATACCTCTCTGTATTCCTCATGCTACCAGAGCAGTTCTATATACTGTGTCAACTAGGTGATCATTGAATGACATTAGCAGGCTGTACCATGTCACCTGTCATGTAAGAAGCCCTGTTGATGCTTCTAAGAAGCACAGAGAATCCCCCTTAAAAGTTATATTTGCAGCATCTTCTGTGGCTCCTCTCCTCATTGTCAGACATTGTCCTCTCCACTCAGACATTGTCTCTTATTAAAAGAAAGGTACCTATGCCATGCCACTCCCTCTGATCACTACTCTTTTGCACAAGCATAATCATACCTTCTGGGCACAGTCCACCTCATGGATATCAACTCCTTCAAACAGATTCCTGGGTGTTGTCAACCTACATGCCATGATACCTTGGAATCATGATTTATTTTCAACCCTGACCTACCATCCAAAGTCATTTACCCCTTATAAAACTTTCATAAGCAATCCATGGCATCTAGCTTCACAATTGTAAAACTGGTGGAAAATAGAGTACCTTATCAACTGCCGCATCCTGCAGAGTAGGCTATGTTTGCTAACTCCCTCCTCTTTTAAAGGATACTTACTATACAAGAGTGAGATAGTGTGACTCAAGGCCTTTTTCACCAGTAGTAACACTGTTATTTGTTGTGTCATCTTCCTGATACAGTTTTGTATTAACTGAACTTGTATATCTAATTTTTATCTGGTAAGATAACTTTTTTCTGATTTTTTTACGGTATGCTTATCTAGCATCTCAATTAGGCAATAAATGCTTATTTGATTGAGTACCATTATAGGATCAGTTCCACAATGTGTGGAAACACCAGAGATATATACACTCAGCCTTCCCTTCTTTACTTCTTCCTTCTCCCCTTCTCCTCTTCATCCTTTCTCTCCTCTTCATCCTTTCTCTCCTCCCCCTCCCTTTCTCTCTCTCTCTTATTCTCTAGATGAAAGAAAGAAAGAAAGAAAGAAAGAAAGAAAGAAAGAAAGAAAGAAAGACTCCTACACATGCATATATAGTCTATACAGTAGCCCCCTTATCCACAGTAACAATTCATGTTTTAAATTGCATACTGTTTTGAGTGGCATGATGAAATCTTGCATTGCTCCACTTTGTCCTTCCTGGATGTGAATCATTCCTTGTTCAGTGTATCCATATTGTGTACACTACACACCCATCTAAGTTATCAGATTGACTGTTAAAAGGTGTCACTGTGCTTCTGTTTAAGTAACCCTTATTCTACTTAATAATTCCCCCAAAAGTGAATGAGTAGTGATACTGGCAATTTGGACTTGCCAAAGAGAATCTGTAAACTGCTTCCTTTAAGTGAAAAGATATATGTACAAGAAAAAAATATATATATAGGGTTCAGTGCTATTCTCATGTTTCAGGCTTCTACTGGGAGTCTTGAAACATATGCCCTGCAGATAATGGGGAACTGCTGTACATACATTATTTGGAGTGGATAGCATTTGAATTTGGCTTTGGTGTATTAAAACTTTTCAGAAGTTATCATTGCTTATCTTAGTTTTCATCTTCATTCAATTAGATTTTGCTGAGAATCTTCAAGGAGCTAGGGAAAATGTACTAAGACTGGCAAGGTTCCTGGCTTTGTCTAAGGAAGAACACAGACGTAATAAATAATTATGAGCAAGATAAATGTATCTGAAAGGGAAGAATCAATGACCATGGGATTACATAGCAGACGGAGCTACTGTGGGTATTCATGAAAAGTCTGACAATCTGTCCTCAGTTGATATTGGAAGTCAACATTTATTGAGCAACTACTCAGGAAGCCATGTAGTGTTTAAGAGAACAGGTTGTGAACTCAGACAGATCTGAATTTGAGCCCTAGGTCCACTATGGATTAGACGTAAGATCTTTGCTCAGGCAGGTTGCCTGTCTCCTCTAAGTCTGGGTTCCTCGGTAGTAATAGAGTAAGTCAGTAATGGCATTAACCTGATTACATGGGGAATGGAGGCAAATTTAAAGCCCTTCACGCAGTGCTTGGTTCAACGTGAGCTGTCAGTATGTGAGTGTTATTATTTTCCCCAAGAATCCCTGGATGGACACAATTTCTTGGGGCTATTTCTGTTACTCAGGTGCTTTATACCATGATTGTCCTGGGAGTTAAGGCTCATATTTTCCTCAAATTACAGATGAGGGCACTGAGGTTTAGGGGGTATAATTAACCTGACCACAAGTGCATACCTAGTAGTCAGCAGGCTGATTTCGAAGCTCCTTCTCTTTGCTGTATTGCACAGTTTATTGACCTTCTATATAGTCTCCATCTCTTTCCTGATCAGTATATCAGGGGTAACAAATCTAAGTGACCTCACTGAATAATGATCCCACAGAATTTCAGTGCATGGATTCTTGTTTAAGAAAAACAGTGACTAGGAAAGTTTTTCAGTGTCGACAGATCAGATTTGTGGTTAAAATCACTGAAGAATGCAATGTAAAATGTTTTTATTTTCTTTTGTTTTCTGTCTCTCTTGGAATAATAGTCAGCAGAAAACACATTTTTGAAAGAGTTCTCTTTCTCTGCATCCTCAAAATATAATAAGGACCAAGCTAACTGTCTCTGGCTGTTGGGAGTTCGTAGGCACGAAAATAAAAAGGTGTTCTCAGAGTTTTATGAATTTTTCTCTCTGACAGTCCTGAGTTGGAAGGGCATCACTGAAATTGATGCAGCTCTCACCCAGGGGCTAACATTAAGATTTCAGTGGAGGTGGACAGGGTTATGATCTTTCTTTCACTGTCAGGACTGAGGCTGTAGTGTGCTCATTGAGAGGCATGCTGGATAAAGCAAAATGGGATCCAGGAGAAGGAAAACGTAAATAACAAAACCTATTGAATCATGGGCTCTACTGGAGGGTATTTGTTAAAGGTAGATTTATCAATAGTTGGTAAGTCATTTGTGTTAAATAATTCTCATAGCCTCATAGCGCCTCTAGGGGTCTTTTGTTTGTTTGTTTGTTTTTTCAGGTGTGTACAATTCTATAATACATCATCTGTATATTGTATTGTGTGTTCACCACCCCAAGTCAAATCCCCCTCCCTCCTTTGCTGTCTTCTACCTCCCCCACCCCACTTTCCATCTGGTATCACCATACTGTTGTCTGTATCTATACGTTTTTGTTTTTTATTTAATCTCTTTACCTTTTCAACCAAGCCCCCAAACCCCATCCCCTCTGAGAGCTATCAGTCTGTTCTCTATATCTGTGGGTCTGTATCATGTGATTTCACATATACATGGAATCTGAAGAGCAAAATAACAAAATAGAATCAGACTCAGAACACCTCTCAGTTTTAATAGTGGGTCAGAGAGAGGAGCTTGGTGAGGGTGTGATATTGTGGCATTTGGAAACTTAATTGCAACTGGGCTTAAAATATCAGCAAGAGCTGAAACTGGGCTGGCTTCAGCCATAGTTATGTTCTCAGACTACTAAAACACTCTGCTTTTGATTCAAACTTAATATTTCTTGACATATATTTTTCGGTGTGGTGTTACCAGCAGTTTATCAAAGGTGGAAAGATGTTTAAAAAATGGGTGACCAGAGTACGGCATGTGAAGGTATGCCTTAACCATCACTGTAATAGGTATAAATGTAACAATGGATATAAAAAGTGACATCTACAATGACTCTAGGGCATAAACATTCATTCAGTCATCATGTATTGATATCATTGAGGGTGTATTCTCTGCATTGTGGATAGAGTGGTGTGTGAGAGATTGGCCTTTGCTTTCACAGACTAATTATTTCAATGGCAGAAAAAGAAAAACATAAATGAATAATAACAATATATAATGCCAGAGGGGAAATGTGCCATGAAGACCCCAGAGAGCTGAACTAGTCAACATGGGTGAAAGGTATAGGGGTATTTGCTTCAGATCACTTGGCCAGCAATGGCTTCTTTGAGAAGGACCATTGCAGCAAGGATCCAGCTGATCAAGTAGGAGACAGACCATTTTGGAAACAAACAGCACTGCAAAGGCCCTGGTGTGGGGAAGAACTAAGATGGAAGCAATACCATATTATAGAGGATGAGTCATGGGAAAGGATAAGAAATGGAGTGACTAGAAAGACAAAAGTTGAGCCTGTAAGGGCATTTTAATGTTAGGACTTTACATTATATTCAAAATACAGTGGGAAGAAATTAAGAGTGTTAAGTAGGAGGGTATCAGGCTCTGATATGCGTTATTGGAAGATCACTTTTGTTGACTGTAGAATGGATGAGGAGTGGATGGCTGTGGGAAGTATTTCAGTGATAGAGGAGAGAAATTTAACAGTGGCCCAAACCAGATGGATGGACTGACTGAAGATGTGTTTAGAAGATGTGCAACCCCATGGAAAATGAGGTAGGAAGTTTCCTGAAGGGATATGGTCCATGCCCTCAGAAACTTTATACACTGATAGCTTAGCATCCTGATTTTCTATGTCAAGTTTAATCTGAAGCAACTGTTTGTCTCATTTTTTAAACCTTTATTTTTTAATTTTTCAATTACACTTGACATTCAACATTATATTAGTTTCTTTTGTACAGCATAGTGGTTACTGATGCACAATTGGATAAAGAAGATGTGGTACATGTATATAATGAAATATTACTGGGCCATAAAAAGGAATGGAATCTCATTATTTGCAAAACATGGATGGACTTAGAGGGTATTATATTATGTGAAATAAGTCAGACAAAAAAAGACAAATGTCATGTGATTTCAGTTATATATGAAATCTAAAAAAAGAAAAAAAATGAACAAACAAAACAGATACCAATTCTTAGATACAGAGGAACAAACTGGTGGCTGCCAATGAGAGGGGTTTTAGGAGCCTGGGTGAAAAAGGTGAAGGGACTAAGAAGTGCAAACTGGTAGTTACAAAACAGTCACAGGGATGTGAAGTACAGCCTAGGGAATATAGTCAATAACACTGTGATAACTATATGTGGTTCCAGGTGGGTACCAGACTTATCAGGGGGATCACTTTGTAAATTATATCAATGTCTAACCACTCCTTGCCTCACCTTTAATGAAATGGCTATGGAGTCACCAGGTGGATAAAGCAATACAAAGGCAGAACATACAGTATTTCTTCCATCACTTGACTTGGGAGTTTTGAGGTTTATTTCTCTTGAACTACACGTGGTGTCAAAGACAGACAATAACAGCGCTTTATTTCATTAGTCCATTGACTATCATCAGCTGGATGCTTAAAATGCATGAGTTGGTCAAGCCAGGGGTGGCAGTCCTGGCTGTGGAACCTGCTCCATTTACTGCCCCCATGATTTAATGAAGAATGGGTGATTATTGTAACCCACTTGTTATTATTATTTTTATAATGAAGCTGGCTCCAGCCAGGTACAATCTTGGACTTACATAATTGAATTTTAGATGGAGGTGCACTGCTGGTTTATATGAAATTTCCACAGGTGCCAGCATGAGTCCAGGATTTAGCAAACAATATTTTTAATTGAGATTTTATGTCCTCGCCCTCAAATCAAGCACTTTAATAGGATCCCAGTTGGAATAGGTGACTCAGTAACAAGTTACCACTGCTTTCCACATCAGAAAGGTGTTAATTTCTCTAACTCCTGCTGGGTGTCCATCCACCCCAGTGACCCACTGCCTGCAGGTACCCTAAACCAGTGTTTCGCATTCCATTATGTTCAAAGGGTAGCTCTAGTAATCTGCATATTTCTTGCAGGAAGTACTGGCTATGTTCCATCAGAAAACATTAAGGTGGAAAAGTATTAAAATATTGATTTGTCATCTATAACATTGAAGTGATAGATTGAAATGAAATCTGGATTCACTCCAAATGTCCAATAACTTTGATAATCTTGGATGAAATGGAATGGCCTCAGTCTCATTTATATGCTATGTCCACATGAGAACAGGAAAAATAAAGCAAGAAATTGGCCACAATTTTTCACAAAATTTGGTATTTTCCAAATATCTGTAGATTTTAAGATCCACGATAACACTCTCCACTGCTGGATCTTGCTGTCAGCTGGAAGTGATATTCTTTTCCACGTTAGCTTATGATGATGGTGATACTCTTAATTGAACTTTGTAAACTTCAGGCTTTTCATGTTATCTTACTGTAATGTTCTCCAGTCCCCTGCCCTGGAGGACAAGTGATAATTGTAGTACACACACCTTTGTATGTCCATTTCATCCAGGCAAGCATCTATCTTGATTTGATTTGTTCCTATCCCTGCTCACCTATTGCTTCCTGACATTCACCCTTTCCTGCTGATAATGAAATCATCATACTTTATTTCTACTGTAATTTTTTTTCACTTTTGGGTTAGGGATCCATCTTTTCTTTCAGCTGTTTTGACCACTATTTTATAGAATCAGATAGTTTAGTTTCTTTGTTCTCCTGGAGAATCTTTATCTCAGTATTGGCAATGTATTGATAAGTGGTGGGTATATATCAATTTAATTTGATTGCTTTAGAGAGGAAAATGCATATTGTGGTTAAATATATATATTCTATTCGGAAATTTGTACAAGTTTCAAAATATGTTTTAATTATTTACCAGTTGTCTCAAAATAGGATCAGCAAACAGTGCCATAAAAAAAAAAAAACAATATTGAACTTGAGTTAATATCATGTATTCTAACATATGTAGGGGGAAAGGTGGTGATGTCTGAAATTTACTTTGAAATGCACCAAAAATAAGATAGATTGATGGATGGACAGATGGAAAGATCTGGGATAAAGCAAATATGGTAAAATGCTAATAGTAGAATATAGGTGGTGGCTGTATGGGTATTTGCTGCGTGTTTGAAAATGTTCATAATCAAATATTGAGAGAATATAGTATATAAGTTGACAATCACATTGACAGCACATAGACTGAGTCAAAAATTGTGTGCTTACATTTGTCATCCATTCTTTTTCTCAGGGATGCTTTAGGGACCATATTGCAGCTGGATCATCTTGCCATCCTCCCATATCTCCCCTTCTGTCCTCTGTTCCAGGTCTCTGACTGTTTGCTTCTTCTCTTTGAAAATTCGTTTTATTTGTCTTAACAAAAACAGTGCAATCTGATCTCTTCATCAACTCCTGTAAGTAGAAGAAACAGCAGATCAAAAATGATAAAGAGAAATGCATTTTTTCTCTTTCTGCTTTTTCCTTCATCCCACCCTGAGCCTGCCTGGCCCTCCCCCTTCTCCTCTCTCATTTCTTGTGTCAGAGTTAGTGGAGCAGTTCTGGCCTCGTTGGATTTATGCGGCTCAGAGTGAGAGAATGCAGCCACTGCCCAGGCTGCTGTCTGCCTCACATTGATTGAGCTCCCTGGGCTTGAGGGATTTTTGCCGAGCTGAGGTTTACAGTTGATATGCTCTCGGTCATTTGTCATAAAATCATTCCAACCAAGCTGTTTACTGGTTTGAATGCTTAATTACTGAAGGAGAAGAGAAGAGCTCCTTTTGGAGCTGGGCGTTCGTTCACATGCCTTCTATGAGCTCACTCATCATCTGGTACCCAATGACGGCTGGGAAGTTTATGCAATATACATGCCACCCTTCTGAATAAAAAAAATACACTCACAACTCCACCTGAGTATTCTGAAATGTGCACACAGAGATCTTTCCACCTCGTACCACAACCGCATTTTCTTTTGAATACAAATTGATTGCAAAACTCAGCACTCAGGCAGCAACAGCTGTGCAAGGGTCTGCTCTGGGTTTCAAATCAGAATGTTCACCTGGTTTATTTAGACCAATTTCCAGAAATGCTTTGCTGACTCCCCCTATCAACTCAATATCCTCCATCCAAATTGCATAAGTGTGCTGGATATAATTATCTCTCTGAAAAAAATTCAACTAAATTGAAGTCACATTTATTTGTAAATGCAAATCCATCTTGGGAATTATATTTCAAAACCTATAGTGGAGGATTTAGTGTCTGAGGTCCTTTCCTTATGGTTTATTTATAATTTCAGCTCCTCTTCTCCATGAGGAAAATTAAATGCTCTTTGTGCCCCCATTGCTCCTTCTCAACATTAATTCCCACATACAATTTCTCTGTACAAATTGGCCTCAATAATTTTTTTCATTGACTACATATCATTGAATATTTAGGGAACATGTTTTTATGTATGGGATGCTTCAGAAGAGAGAGGAGAGAGAAAAAGATTGAGAGAGAAAGAGAGAGGGAGAGAGAGATTCAGGGAGAGAGAGATTCAGAGACAGAGATTCAGATGTTTGGAGAGAGAGAGACAGGGAGACTCAGAGGGAGAGAGTCAGAGAAAGAGAGGAGGGGAGAAGCAGAAAATTGGGAGGTTTTAATGCCAAGATAACCTGTCAGAACACCTTAAATATTTACCACAGTTTTGATGTTTCATTTATCTCTAAGTCAGCAGGGCATCCTGTTGTTTCAATTTTTTATCATGAAGCACTATGGCTCTTTTCACTGTGAGGAATTAGAACTTAAAAAAAAAAACCCAAACTTTTAATCACTTGGCTATAAATACAATACCAGAGAATTATTTTTCCTATAGTGTTACTTTCCCGTTATGAAAAACAACTGCTTGTCACTCCTTGGCACTTCTTTCCTCCTCCCTTCTTTTAAATATTGCCCTTATTCAGAGCTATTATACTTAAAGCAATCTGGATTCTCTCAGAGCTGCCAAAAGGTGAAATTGACTTTTTGAGAATGTATTGCTGAAAACTGCAGCCCATGCATTTTCCCCAAGTAGAAACATCCTGTGTTTAGACAGAGAGGGACAAATTGCAGCCAGTTTCAGTTGGTAGCTGAGGTCATAAGTGCCCACTTCTGCAATCACATTAGCCTTGTTTGGATGACAGTGCACAGGGAGGTGTCTCCCAGGGAGCTGCCCCCGGGCACCTGCCACCTCCACTGGCACCAAAGTCCCTTTGCAAGTTTTATTTATTTGGGCATTCATAGTAGAAACCCTTCAAAATCTAGACTTTTTTCAACAATTATGAAACATGTGCTGTATGAACATTGATATATAGAGGTTTTATGTAATAATTACAACATTTGGGGCTTACTGGTTCTAGTTCACTGAGCTAAATCTTTTACATGAATTATCCTGCTGAACCACCTCACCTTTGAGAGGAGCCATTCAAAGTGCTGTCTTCATTTTACTGATGAGAAAAAAACAGGGCTTAGAAAGTTTGGTCAGTGACCCAAGTAAGTCGATGTAGATCCATGTTTTGAACTGACATGGTTTGACATCATGGCTTGCACTTTTAACCACCCCATATGTGTTTTGAGATCCAAGTTAACTTGGCAAAATTGAGATATTCAGAAGCTACAACCAGCATTAACCCTCCTCCACTTGCTTTGTTAGTGTAGACTAGAGATAATTTAGTGTAAAATGTCCCAATAAAAATTTTCCCCAAAGCATATGTAACCACGACATAATAGATTTATCAAAGTAGCAGAATGCTATTATGTTCAAAAGATTAACCAGACCGAAGCTATTTGTCATAGCAACGGGTGCTAGAGTTGACAAATTACAATTGAACCCAGTTTGTAGCAAAGTGTTAGGCAGAGTGTTGGCACTGATGAATTGACATGAGAGTCCAGCCCAGAATATATTAGAGCAATTTAAATATCATTCAAAACAAAGCATAACCATGTTCCAAAACATCCCCAGACCATACCTCGCAACCATCACACATCCTTGATTCTAACATGCATCAGTAGCAAGACAAACCATCGATTTATAATTTTTAGTTGAAAAAGAAAAAAATTCTACGTCAAATAATTGCATTGATTCTCAGGGACCCTGGTTACAGGCACTTTAAAACTTGTGATAGGGTGCAAGAGGTGACATCATCTTAGAAATAAGAAAACACATGTGGTTCCAGATAATGAGTTTTATACTAATGAGATAAGAAAGCTTTTCCTAATAAAATTTGTGGACTGGAAGGATGGTAAGTGAGGGAAGAGAAAGAGTTCAGAAGGAGGAAGAACCTACACTTTTAGACTAGACAGCAGATCTTTAACTTACACCCCTCTGTACTGTGAGTGGATCAAGTTGTCACAACATAGATCTTCTCTTTCTTGGTGGCTAGGTTTTCTTTTATGAAATAAGGAGCATGATAGATCATGCAGGAAGGAATGTTCAAATGTAAAAGAATCAATGGAATTTCATATTACCTATCTGTGTCTTGCTAATTATTCTCTACAAAACCAACTTCATTTCAAGTTATGTCAGTCCATGTGTGCATGCTTGTGCGCACATGTCACATATGTGTATGTTTTCTTTCTGCTCCCTGACCGTTGCCGTCATTTTCATTGTTGGGGTCTGAGTCCCAGCAGTTCTATGGCAGGGGTTTTATTTAGATGCATCACCTATTATCACTTTATCTTTGCCTTTTCATAAATTTTGTCTTTGATAATAACCTTTAATAGACTTAACAGATGCATTCTCTTTCCCTGACAAAATTTACACCAAGGAAACTATGAAGAAGGAATGTGTGCAAAGCTTTATTATGAGTGTGTTCATGATAATGTTGTTTACAATAGCAAAAAAAAATTACCAAAAAGCCTGTAACATGGGATTGATGAAATCAGCTATGGAATAATCCTACACTAAAATTCCCAGTCATTTATTTATTCATCATCTAAAAATATATTAGTTAAGAAGATACTTTGTATCAGGTCCTGTAGGGTTTTTAACTGTGTAGCCTCAAGTCCATTAAGAATAATATGGTAAAGAATGGTCAATGGCACAGAAAAAGGCACATAACATATTAGTAAGCTGGTGGGGAGGGGTGGCAGTGTCCAAACTCAGTATGATCTTATTTTCACTAAAAGAAAAAAAATAAGACCCTGTTTTATTAAGAAAAATATTTATATACATGTACTAAAATGGTAAGTGTTGGTGTCTTTGACTTGTTGGGCCTTTATTCTTCAAATAGCCTATAATGAATACTTCGTACTTTTGATCAGAAAACAAATTGTAAATATTTTTATAAGGCAATTGTTTTTGGAGACTGTAGGACAACATCCTGTTAAAATACTTATCCCCACTTTTATGTTGTATGCAAAGATGGAAGGGGAATCAAGATTTTTGTGAAAATTCTACTTTTTAGGCTCATTTTTTTGCAGTTTAAAACTGCATTTACAGTTTTTAGGCTCACAGCAAAATTAAGAGAATATATAATGATTTTCTATATCACCTGCGCACACACACATACCCTCTGCCATTATCAACACCCCCCACCAGAGTGGTACATTTGTTTCAATTGAGGAAGCTATATTGACGTCATGATCAATAATGACCATAGCTTACATTAAGGTTTACTCTTGGTGTTGTGTGCTCTGAGGGCTAGCATAAACATATAATAACATACCCACCACGGTAGTATCACACAGACTATTTTCACTGTCTTAAAGATTCTGTGTTCTGCCTATTCCTCTTTCCTTCCCATACCATCCCCCTCATAACCACTGATCTTTTTATTGTCTCCATAGTTTTATCTTCAAGATCATGTTAATCTTTTTTCTAGTTTTCCATTAGTTTTTTCTTTTTTATTGTATTTTTCCATTAGCATTTATACCCCCACACCCTCTTTCATTTCCATCCATCCTGCCGCCACCACAATCACCCAACCGTTGTCCAAATTCATGAGTCCTTTTCCTTTTTTGCTCAATCTCTCTACCCCCTAACCCCTTCCCCCTGAGCTGTCAGTCTGCTCTTTATCTATGAGTCTGTTTCTGTTTTGCTTGTTAGTTCAGTTTGTTCATTAGATTCCATATATGAGTGAAACATATGGTATTTGTCTTTCTCTACTGGCTTATTTCACTTCTTTTGCACTGTTGGCGGGAATGCAGATTGGTGCAGCTACTGTGAAAAGCAGTATGGAGTTATCTGAAAAATTTAAAATGGAACTGCCTTATGATCCAGCAATTCCCCTTCTGGGGATTTATTCAAAGGAACCCAAAACATTTATTTGAAAGAATAGAAGCACTCCTGTGTTCATTGCAACATTATTTACAATAACCAAGATTTGGAAGCAGCCCAAGTATCTATCAGCAGATGAGCGGATAAAACAATTATGGTACGTTTATACAATGGACTACTACTTGGCCATAAAAAAGAAGAAAATTTTATTCTTTGTGACAGCATGAATTGATGTGAATAACATTATTCTAAATCTTTCTATTTTTTTTAAAGGAAAATGGAAGACTTTGACAAATCATCAATCTTTTGAATCTTTGGTATTATAACCAGTGATATTTTGATACCAAAGAAATGCATGCATTTTTATTATTTTTAGAGATTAGTTTTGTTTCAATTATAGTTGATATTCAATATTATTTTACATTAGTTTCAGGTGTGCAGCATAGTGGTTAGACAATTTTATAATTTACAAAGTGATCCCATAATGATTCTAGTATCCACCTGGCACCATAGTATGTATGGTATTAGTGATTATGTCTCCTGTGCTGTACTTTATAATCCACAACTATTTTGTAACTACTAATTTGTACTTCTTGATCTCTTCACCTTTTTCACCCATCCCCCAACCCTCCTTCTCTCTGGCACCCTCAGTTTGTTCTCTGTACCTTAGTCAGTTTCTCTTTTGTGTATTCATTTATTTTTTCTTTAGATTCCACATAATCAGTGAAATCACATGGTACTTGTCTTTCTCTGACACACTTAACATAATACCCTGTAGGTCTATCGATGTCACAAATGTTAAGATTTTTTATTCTTTTTTATGGCCCAGTAATATTCTATTGTATATATTTACTGAATCTTTATCCAAATGTCTGTTGATGAGTACTTGGGTTGCTTCCATATCTTCACCATGTAAATAATGCTGCAATGAACATAGGATTGCATATATCTCTATGAGTTAGTGTTTTGAATTTCTTCAGAAATATTCCCAGACATGGAATTGCTGGTTCACAGGTAGTTACATTTTTAATTTTTTAAGGAAACTCCACACTGTTTTCCACAGTGGCTGCACCTATTTGAATTTCACCAGGAATGCATGAGGGTTCCCTTTTCTTCACATTTTTGCCAGCACTTGTTGTTTGTGGATTTATTGATGATAGCCATATGACAGGCATGAAGTGATATCTCATTTTGGTTTTAATGTGCATTTCTCTGTCACTGAGTGACATTGAGTTTCTTTTCATATGTCTGTTGGCCATCTGTATGTCCTTTTTGGAGAAATGTATGTTCAGGTCCTCTGTCCATTTCTTAATTGGATTGTGTGTGTGTGTGTTGAGTTGTACAATATAAGTTCTTTATACATTTTGGACATTAAACTCTTATCAGATATCTCAATGGTGAATAGCTTCTCCAATTGAGTAGGTCGTCTTTTCATTTCATTGATGGTTTTCTTTGCTGTGAGAAAACTTTTTAATTTGATGTAGTCCCACTTATTTATTTATTTATTTATTTATTTTGTTTCCCTTGCCCCCAAAAATGTATTAGAAAAAATTTACTAAGCACCATCAGAGAGTTTACTGCCTATGTTTCCTTCTAGAAGTCTTACATTTAAGTCTTACATTTAAGACTTACATTTAAGTCTTTAATTCATTCTGAGTATATTCTTGTGTATGGTATAAGAAGGTTGTCTAGTTTTTTTTTTTTTTTTGCATGTTCTAATCTTTTCAGTACCATTTATTGAATAGACTGTGTTTATTCCATTGTACATTCTTATCTCCTTTGTCATATATTAATTGTCCATATAGGCGTGGGTTTATTTCTGGTTTCTCTATTCTATTCCATTAATCTATACATCTGTTTTTACTCTAGTACCATGCTGTTTTGATTACTATAGCCTTGTAGTATAGTTTGACATCAGTTAGAATGATTCCCCCTACTCTGTTCTTCTTTCTCAAGATTGATGTTGTAATTTGGGGTCTTTTGTGGTTCACATAAATTTTAGAATTATTTATTCTAGTTCTGTGAAAAATGCCATTAGTGTTTGCATAAGAATTGCATTAAATCTATACATTACTTTGTATAGCATGGGTATTTTAATTATATTAATTCTTCCTATCCATGAGCATGTTATATGCTTTCATTTATTTGTATTTTCTTTAATTTCTTTCTTTAATGTTTTACAATTTTTCAAGTACAAACCTTTTACCTTCTTGGTTAATTTTGTTCCTAGGTAGTTTTTTTTTTTTGCTGCAATTGTAAATGGGATTATTTTCTTAATTTCTTTTTCTGATCATTAATTATTGGAATATAAAAACGTGATTGATTTCTGGATGTTAATTTTGTATTCTTTTACTGAATTTATTTTTCAGTTCTAATACTCTTTGGTGGTATCTTTAGGGTTCTCTACATACAATATCATTGGACAATCTTACTTCTCTCTGTCTAATTTTGTTTCCTTTTATTTCTTTTTCTTATTTGATTGTTGCGACTAGGACTTCCAATATTATGCTGAATAAAAGTAGTGAAAGTGGACATCCTTGTATTATTTCCGATCTTAAGAAAAACACTTTAAGACTTGTTAGGTGTGGGCTTTTCATATATGGTCTTTATTATGTTGAGGTATGTTCCCTCTGCTCCCACTTTACTGAGAGTTTTTATCATAAATGGATGCTGGATTTTGTCAAATGCCTTTTCTTCATTTATTGATATGATTATATGACTTTTATCCTTCATTTTGTTGATGTGGTGTATCACCTTAATTGATTTGTGGATATTGAACCAAACTGCACCACAGAAATAAATCCCACTTGATCATGGTGTGTGATCTTTTAAATGTGTTGCTGAATTAGTTTGCTCATATTGTGTTAAGGATTTTTGCATCTATGTTCATCAGAAGTATTGACCTATAATTTTATTTTATTATGCCTTTGTTTGTTTTTGAAACCAGAGTAATGCAGGCCTCTTAAAACAAGCTTGGGAGCCTTCTCTCCTCTTGAATTTTTTGAAATTGTTTGAAAATGATATGTGTTAATTCTTATTTGACTGTTTGGTAAAACTCACCTGTGAAGCCTTCTGGCCAGGACATTTGTTTGTTGAGTTTGTTTTTTAATTTATGACTCAATTTTGTTACAAATAATTGGTTTGTTCAGATTTTCTGGCTTTTAAATTCAGTGTTGGAATATTGTAAATTTCTAACAATCTATCCATCTCTTCCAGATTGTCCAGTTTGCTGGCATATAGTTGATCATAGTATTTTATTGTAATCCTTTGTATTTCTATGGTATTGTTGTTACTTCTCCTCATTCATTTTTAATTTTATTTATTTGGGTGTTTCTCTCTCTCTCCCCCCTCTCTTTCTCTCCCCCATGAGTCTGGTTAAAGTTTTATCAAATTTGTTTATTTTTTCAAAGAACCAGTCCTTGGTTTCATTGATTTTTGTGTGTGTGTGTGTTTTTAAGACTATGTTTTGTTTATTTCCACCCTGGTCTTTATTTTTATTTTCCTTCTATTCACTTTGGCTTTTGCTTTCTGGTCTTTTTCTAGTTACTTTAGGTTTAAGGCTAAATTGTTGAAGATTTTTCTTGTTTCTTGAGTTTAGCCTATATTATGATGAATTTACTTTGGCTGTGTCCAATAGATTTGGGGCTGTTATGGTTTCATTTTCATTTGTCTCGAGGTATCTTTTGAATTCTTCCTTGATCTCATTGTTAATCCATTCACTGTTTAGCAACATGTTATTTAGTCTCCATGTCTTTGTGTGTTTTTCAGTTTTTTCTTGTAATTGATTTATAGTTTCATACCATTGTGGCAGGAGAAGATGCATGACATGATTTCAATCTTTTAAAATTTGTTGAGACTTGTTTTATGTCTGAACATGTGATCTATCCTAGAAAATGTTCTGTGTGCACTAAAAATGTATATTCTGCTGCTTTGGAGTAAAATACCAATTAAATCCATCTGTTCTACTGTGTCATTTAAGGCCACAGCTTTCTTTATGATTTTCTGTCTGAAAGATCTATCCATTGATATCAATGGGGTGTTAAAATCCCTGGTTATGACTATGTTACTGTTGATCTCTTCCTTTATGTCCTTCAAGATTTGCTTTACATATTTATGTGCTTCTATCTTGGGTACATACATTTTTATAAGGGTTATACCCATTAGTTGGACTGATCACTTTATCGTTATGTAAAGTCCTTCTTTGTCTCTGATTATAGACTTGGTTTAAAGTCTATTTTGTCTAAATATTGCTACCCTATTTTTTCCTTTACATTTGCATAAAATATCCTTTTTCATCCCTTTTCCTTTAGTTTGCATGTTCTTTCATTTTGATGTGGATATTTTATAGATAGCAAATATATGAGTCTTGTTTTCTTATCCATTAAGCTACCCTATGTCTTTTGACAAGAGCATTTAATCCTTTTACACTTGAAGGCATATAGTTACCATTTTATTATTTATATTTATATTCCTTTTTTCCCTCTGCTTTTTAAAGAACTTCCTTTAATGTTTCCTGTAATACTAGTTTTGTGGTGATGACCTCCTTTAGCTTTTGCTTGCCTGGCAATTTCTTTATCTCTCCTATTTTAAATGATAGTTTTTTTGGGTAGAGTAGTCTTGGTTGGAAGTCCTTGCTTTTAATCATTTGAATATTTTGTGCTAATCCTTTCTGGATTGAAAAGTTTTGGTTGAGGAATCAGGTGACAACCTTATGGAAGCTCTCTTATAGGTAACTGTCTTACTCTGGATGCTTTTAAGATTATCTCTTTGTTTTTAACCTTTACCACTTTAATTATGATCTCTCTTGGTGTGGGCCTCTTTGGGTTTATTTTGTTTGGGGCTCTCTGTGCTTCCTGGATTTGTGTGTCTATTTTCATCACCTATTAAACTATCATCATTGTTTAAATTCTTTCTTTTTTTCTTTTCTTTTTTCTCTCTTTCTTTCTTTTTTCTTTTTTTTTTTTTTTTTTTTTGCTGTTCCAATTGGGTATTTTCTGCTAATTTATTTTCTACATTGTTGCTTTGATCTTCTGCATCATGTAATCTGCTTTTGATCTTTTCTAGTGCATTCTTTATGTCAGTTATTATATCCTTTATTTAAGATTGATTATTTTTATCATCTCTGTGTCCTTTTTTTGTGCCTAATATCCCTTTTTTGAAGTTTTCACTAAGTTCCTTAAGCATTCTTGTTATCATTGTTTTGAACTCTGCCTCTGGTAGACTTCTTGCCTCCATTCCATTTAGTTATTTTTCTGGAGATTTCTCCTGTTCTTTTATTTGACACATGTTTCTTTGTCTTCCTATTTTGGTTGCCTCTCTGTATTCTTTCTATATATTAGTTAGATCTACTATGTTTCCAGTCTTGTCAATGTGGCTTTATGTAACAGATGCCCCGTGGGACTCTGGTGTAGTCTATTCCTGGTCACCTAAGTCAGATGCTTTTGGAGTATCCCTTGTTTGGCTTATGTGAGCCCTCTTGTTATAGTGGAGCTTTGATTACTATTGGTATGTTAGTGGTTGGGATTGACCCTCATGCTGACTGTGAGAGTTGGCCCTGATCGCTGTCTATGAGCTGCTGTAAGGGAGCTGGCCTCATGAAGCACAATTCACCCCAGCAGGGTCTGTTGCCTCTTTCGGTATGTTGCTTTTGGAGCTAATCTGGCAGTGCTCTGTTGTGGTCCGAAGCTGTCCACTGGGTGTGTTGGTTATGGGTTTTCTTGGGAGGTATTCTGGTAGAGTCAGTGTCAGATGCTGCTTGTGACTGGCCTGGGACTACCTGTTAAAATCTGCAGAAAAGATCCTCCATTAGTAGTTACCTGTGTTGGGCCTAGATATTTTAAAAAATACTTAGGAACAGTGATAAGAATAGTCATTCTGGACTGGGTAGTGTGTGAAATGCAGTTAGTATATTGCTTTGGAGGAATTGTTCATATCCTGAACAACTTAACATTGAACAGAGTTCTACACTGGCCCACTACAACCATGGCTTCATTGATTGATTTGGATTAAACTAAATAAGATCATACATTGGAATAGAGAGATCAAAACACTCCCTATGCACTGTTTTTATCTAGGTTATAAAAATAATTATGGGGGGCATTTAGGTCAAGTCACAGCCTTGGTACAAGATAAAGAGGTGATCATAGTCACTTAATCATAGAGTAGAGGGTCAGAGGTTCTTGCTGAAGATAATGCCAACAGTGTCTGGCCCCTTGGAGCAGAGCTGCCTCCAGCCACACACGCTTCAGGATTTGATTTTAATGGATATGTCTTCTTAGCTTTTTGCCTACATTAAGTTGCCATCTTTCTAATTAATAAAAAAAAAATACCAAACAGAGAACTAACGTTTGCAGCTTCACATTTTCAAATTAAATTATCTATTGATTAGTTGGAGGCTATTATTTAAAATAAGTATGGCCATGTCTAACAATGTCTTAAAAATATTCATCAGAATGTCTTTGATCAAATTGTAAAGGGTAGATCTTCAAATTGTAAAGTGAAGGAGGCAAATAAGCAATAAGTTTGAAGCTCAGGTAATTGGGGAACAATGTAATATATTTAATCAGTCCCAAGAGTTAAGTGATTCAGAAAACTGCTACTGGAATATTTAGTTAAAATATTTTTACTTGAAATGATTATTTATGTATGTTTAAGAAAATATTCTATAGCAGGTTTATATTTAGCATTTGCATGTCTTAGACTAAACTGTATTTCATTTTCAAACATATACTTAAGGTAATCCTTTTCTTCTCTCTCTCTCCCTCTCTCTTTGGTGGGGGTTACTGTTATACTATCTGCATGTTAATCTGAAAGCACTTATATCTTTTCTTTTAAGTAGATAACTTTTTCCCTGCTCTTGTCCCACCTCACCCTCACTTCTAGACTGAAGTTCATTTGTTTCTAACTTTTATTTTCAATCTCATCCCACTTTCTCTACTCATCTCCTCTTCTTCTGAAACTGCAGCTCTACAAAGACTAAGATGTAATGTAGTGTAGAAGTTAAACAGAAGGCGTTGGAGTCTAAAGTCCAAATCTGGCTCTTTCTCCAACTAGCTGAGTTACCTTGGAAAACTGACTTAGCTTTCTGGCATCTCAGTGTTCTCCCCTATAAAATGTGAGTGTCAATAGATACAAATTGCATAGTGTTGCAGTTAGAATTAGAAAAAGTAATGTCAAAAGAAAAAATTTACAAAGAATCTTATACATGGCAAGTAATGGTTTAAACGTTTACTTTTGTGGATAATACTTTTACTTTTGTGTGATATCCTGACTTCTGATAGAGGTACTGAACTTTAATACACAGTAAACAAGGAACATATTAATGTTGGTTGTGTATGACACATGTGTAGCAAGCTTTACTGATTCAGTTAGAAGCTAAATGTAAGTAAGCAATACTTAAGTAAACACTGCCATGGTAATGGAATTTTAGTCACTTGCTCATAAGATCATAAGAAGAGGCTTGGTTTTTTAGATTAGTTTATGGCTCTCCAGTATGACCTCTTTGCAAATTGTATTCTAAGAATCACTTTGTTTAAGGCTTGAAATACTAGGGTACCACATTTAATTCCTCTCAAAAAAAAAAAAAAAAAGAATCTTAAAGGTTGGAGGAACTGTAAAAGTCATCCCATCAAGATTTAGTTCCATTGCCAGAACTCCATTAACCTTGATAGTCAATAATATATTTTGGATTTCTGTGATTTGCGATGTAATAGATTGAATTCTAGAGAAACAAAATGAGTAAGATAGAGACCCTGATCCCAAGGGGCACTGGGACTAGTTGGGGAGACAGGCAAGTAAACAAGCTATTGCAAAATGAAAACCAGTTACCAGGGTCAGAGCTGCTGCAGAAGCCCAGTGAATGCTGTACATCTTTGCCTCAGATAGGTATGAGGTGAGTCCAAAAAATAAAATGCTGCTGAGTAGTATTCCACTGTGTAAATGTGCCACAGCTCTTTTATCCACACGTCCACTGATGAACACTTGGGCTGCCTCCAAATCTTGGCGATTATAAATAACACTGCACTGAACATAGAGGTGCATATATTGTTTGAATTACTGTTTCAGGGTTCTTCAGATATATTGTTAGAATTGAAATTGCTGGGTCATAAGGCAGTCCCATTCTAAATTTTTGAGGTAACTCCATGCTGCTTTCCACAGTGGCTGCACCAATCTGCATTCCCACAAATAGTGCATGCAGGTTCCCTTTTCTCCACATTTTTTGATGACGCCATTCCAACAGGCATGAGGTGATATCTCATTGTGGTTTTAATTTGCATTTCTCTGATGATTAGTGATATTGAGCATCTTTTCATATGTCTATTGGCTATCTGTATTCCCTCTGGAGAAGTATCTGTTCAGATCCTTTGGCCATTTTTAAATTGGTTTGTTTGTTTTCTCAGTGTTGAGTTGTATAAGTTCTTTATAAATTTCAGATAATAACCCCTGTATCATTGGCAAATATCTTCTTCCATATTTCTCTGAAGTAAAAAAGAAGGAAATCTGCCCTGAGTGGTATGGTTCATTGCACTGAGCATTGATCTGCAAACCAAAGAGTTGTGGGTTCAATTCCCAGTCAGGGCACATGCCTGGGTTTCAGGCCAAGTCCCCATTTGGGGATGCACAAGAGGCAACCACACGCTGATGTTTAAAAAAAAAGAAGAAGAAGGAAATCTTACCTTTTGTGACAACATGGATGGGGAGTATTTCATTAAATGAAATAAGCCAAAGGAAGACAAATACCATTTCACTTATATGTGGAATCTATTGAACAAAAAAAAAAAAAAAAAAAAAGCAAACAAAATAGAAACATACTCATAGATACAGGAAACAGACTGAGAGTTGTCGGGGGAAGATTAGGCTGGGTGAAAAGGTGAAGGAATTAAGCAAAAATAAACAAACAAAAACAGACACAGACAAGTATGGCGATTGTCAGAGGGAAAGGGGAGTGGGGGCAGTGGATGAAGGCATAGGGGCATAAATGGTGGTGGAAAGACTTGACTTTGGGTGGTGAATGTACAGTACAGTTATGCAGATGATGTATTTCAGAGTTGTGCACTTGAAACCTATATGATTTTATTAACCGATGTCATCCCAATAAATTCAATTAAAATAAATAAGTAAAATTCTGAAAAAGGTTACATCTAAGCTGAAACCCTAAGGACAAGCAGGAGTTCTCTGAACAAAGGTAGAGGATAAAAAGACAGTTCATCTGAGTATGCAGATGTGCAAATAGAAAGGGTCTGACGCAATATCCACATTCCACAGGTATTTATCAAAGCCCTAAAATCCACCAGGATAGTATCATGAGGCTTTATTAAAATGTCAGGTCTCTTTTTCCACCACCCCTCACTGAATTTCTTTAGGGCAGAAACTGTCCTATTTATCATTGTTAAGAGAAGGCCCTCAGCTCAGTGAGTATCACATGGAAAATGATCAATAACTGTTAGTTGAAGAAATGAAGTAATCAATAGATGGTTTTTCATGATTGGCTTTTGTTAGTGAGAAATGCAGTTCCTGGTAAAACCATTGACCTGTAGAGGGTCAGAGGTACAGACCTGTAACACATTACTAGTGATCACCCACCTGGTAGAGATCAATCCATTTCATCAATGCTCTTTGGCACAGCCATTCAACCTACAATCAGTATCTTCATCTATCTTTTTTATCTTCTGTCTTATTTATAGAGGCTTCATAGGCACAATGGCAGACACATGACTTCCAGCTTCTCTTTTCTGATTGACTTTGGATTCTCACCACAGAGGAAATGAGCTTTGCTTGGGGTAGCTTTCTTAGTAAAATAACTATTGTTGATTCCTAGTTATCGGCAACAATTTTCTTCTCTAGTGTCTCACCATTCATGTGCTTTATCTTTTGTTCTGATTCCCATCAGAGTATCAAGTATGTTTTATAATTTACTTTGAATATTGGGATATTTGCCTATTTTAGCCTGCAAGTATATTTATCATTCCCAAAACACCTGACAGATTACAAACCAATACTAAATCTTTAAATATGTGTACACTGAAATGTGTGAGAATATCAACTTATTTTTTGTTACAGTTTTTTAAAATCTCCTGGAATTCATATATTTCATTTGTATATTTGCGTGTCTGGGGTGTTTAAAACCTGTGCTATGTGTTCAGATATATCCTATGGTTCCAAATACTAATGAGGTTTGAACAAAGATGAATCTGTGTGAGGCCCATTGGGAGAAGGAGGTAGGAAGATGTTAATGCTGCCTGGATGCTGTGAAGGATGATAAACTGTACTTGGTTGACCTTATTAATCACTCATAATGTTATCCGTAAAACATGCGCATTTTCCCTGACTCCTAGGCTTTGCATTTGGAGAGGGAAGTTGATAGTCCTCTAGTCAACCTAAACTCTGGATTCCCTAAAAGTCTCTCATTCGAGCATCTTACTTTTATGATAGGAACCAGAGTACAGATTAATCAGGACACTAGAACATCTGAGATCACTTCATTTTGTCCTGGCTGTGCACAATGGTCAAGCAAAACAGTTTTGGAAATGACCCAAACTATAGGCAAAATCTAAAGCGCCCAAGTTCCTATTCTTCTTAGTTCTGTTACTGACAAATAAGATAGCACAATCTAGTGAGTACGATCTAAGAGTCTTCACACCAAGTCTTCTCTGTTCATTTGTTCGTTCGTTTGTTCATTCATTCATTCATTCCACAACTATTTATTGAATGCCCCTCAGCACTGGGGAGACAGCTAGAAGGAAGAGAGACATGGTCTGTGCCCTGCCCAGGGAACTTATATTCTACTGGAATATGGTAGGAAAAAAGTAAAAAATAAGAATTTAGATATTGCAAGTATTATGAATAAATAAATAGGATATTGTGATGATGAATAATAATGTGTAGGTCAACAAAGGAGCTCAGAAAAAATTTCCGGTGATATGAAGTTTAAGCAAACACCTATAGCATGAGAAGGAGTCCAGGAACAGCAAGTAAAAAGACATTAAAAGTCTGAATTAAGCCCATGGCACAAAGACATGCAGAGTGGGGAGGGGAGGCTGCATGTTGGAGGGACATGCTAAGACCAGAGAGCTCAGGGGCCAGTATGTCAAAAGTTTGGCTTTTGCTCCCACCCTCACATATACCTCCATTCAACTTTTGCACAACAAAATTCATTCTGTCAACCATTGGAAATAAAATATAAAGCAAGAACTGCTTGTGAGAAGTCTGTGTAACTGTCTCTCATTATTGCAAAGTTTTGGAATAGAGGAGATGTTCCATGCAAGTAGCATTTGATTTAGTTATCCTGTCATCGCTTTGCTTTTATTTATGTTCTCTGTCTCTTTCTGACAAATGAAGAATTCTTTCTTTCTAAATTATTTACTTTTTTATGTTCAGAGAAAAGCATAACTTTCCCCACTTGAGTATATGTTTGTCTGTGTTTTCACCACAACTGTAACAGTTTCTGTAATAGTCTGTGGAAACTTTCAAAGGCCACTTGGCTCTTCCTAGCCCAGTCAAATGTCCTTTTACATTTTTTAATTTGGAATGGGGCAGAGATAAAAGGCTCTAGAATAACATCATCCAGTAGAACTTTCTGAAATGTTGGAGATGGTCTGCATCTTTGGTGTCCAGTAAGGTAGACCCACTAACTACACGAAACTGCTGAGCTTTAACTCAAACTAGTGCTACTAAGAAACTGAATTTTTAATTTTCCCTAATTCCTTAAAATTAATATCCATACGTGGCTAGTAGCTATTGTCTTGGACAGCACAATTGTAGAGCCTCTTTTGAATGCTCTGCTGGAGTTTCAGCAGAATTCACACCAATGATGGTTTCATGAAGAACTATGGTTATTGACTTTGGTGAGTTTGATCAATTCTGCTTATGATAAGTGCTTTTTATGAAGTAACTGTTGCTTTCACCTTTCCAGTACCCATTTCTTCTTACTGTAGCTATACAAATCCATTTTCTTTAGGGAACCATCTTTCCCCATTCTCCTTGACCCAGACTCCTGCAGAGGACTTACTCCTTCCCTAGCTGCAGAGTTGGGTATGGAACCTAATCCTATTCAATTGCTGAAGCTCCATCTCCCAGCCTTAGGGATTGATTAAGAGACAAGCTTATGACCCAAGTCCAGCTGATGAGACTTAGTTTCAGAACAATTACTGTTGTGTTAGTGACTGAGCCTACTGAGACTGGAATTGTCAGCCATTCCTATGCTTCCCTGAGAATGTGGCCATTTCTGTAGAAAGCCTGTAGCAGTTGGACTGAGTGCTGAGTCCCTTCAACCAGCTCTGCCAAAATCCAGAGTTAACTTTACGTTCTTCATTATATGAACCAACACATTCTTATTTTGCTTCAGTAAATTTGAATTGTGTTTTATTTGAAGCAAAAAAAAAAAAGCTCTGAGAAGTGCAATAATAAAAAGCAAGCAGTATAATACATCATCTGTATATTGTATTGTGTGTTCACGACCCCAGTCAAGGCTCCTTCTGTCACCATTTATCCCCCTTTTACCTTCTCTACCTCCCCCCAACTCCCTTCCCTCTGATAATCACTGTGCTGTTGTCTGTGTCTATGAGTTGTTGTTTTTTTGTTTAATCCCTTCACTTTTTTCATTGAATCCCCCTAACTTGCCTCTGACAGCTGTCAGTCTGTTCTCTGTATTTATGAATCTGTTTCTATTTTGTTTGTTACTTTATTTTGTTTATTATATGCCACATAGATACTTCTTGTCTTTCCCTGACTGGCTTATTTCACTTAGCATAATAATCTCCAGGTCCATCCATGCTGACCCAAAGTGAAAGATTTCCTTCTTTTTTATGGCCACATGGTATTTCATTGTGTGAAGGTACCATAGCTTTTTAATTTACTCATCTACTGATGGGCACTTGGGTTGCTTCCAAATCTTGGTTATTGTAAATAATACTGCAATGAACATAGGTATACATACATGAGGAGATACAACCCCCCAAAATCCGGAATTGTCTTAGGGAGGATGTGCCCCTTATTGTACAGGCTTCCTCTGCTAAGTGAGTATTCTAGGAACCCATCTGTATCAGTGTACCAGCTGGTGTTGCTGTGACAGGCTGTTTGGCTTCAGTGATTATTTTTTGAATGACTTTTTCAGTGCATTTGCCCATTTCACAATGTGCCATTTATGAGCATACCTGTCCATACCACACTGAGTGTTCAGCAGTTTTTGAGCAAAAACAGCATGACCCCCGTTGTCCACCTTCAATTTTACCTGATCTCACCCAGGTGACTTTTTTTCATTTCCCCAAATGAAAAAGTCCTCAAAGGGAAATGTTTTGCTGATGTGGAAGAAGTGAAACAACAACAACAAAAAAAAAACAGCAGAAGCACTAAACAGCATCAAAATCAACAAGTTCAACACTGTTTTGAGCAGTGGTAAAAATGTCTCTATAGGCGTATTACATGAAATGGAGAGTACTTCAAGGGTGACTGAAGTTTAACGGTGTAAGAATAGATACACAATTTTTTATAAACAAACTCCAAAGTTTTTGGATCCCCTGTTGTATTCTTTGAATTACTGTTTCTGGTTTCTTCAGATATATTCCTTGAAGTGGAATTGTGGGGAAGTGCTGGACAGTTTCATTCTAAATTTTCTGAGGTATCTCTATACTGCTTTCCACAGTGGCTGCACCAATCTGCAGTTCCATCAACAGTGCAAAAGGGTTCCCCTTTCTCCACATCCTCACCAGCACTTGCTATTTATTGATTTGTTGATGATAGACATTCTGACAGGCATGGGGTGATTTCTCATTGTGATTTTAAGTTGCATTTCTTTGATGATCAGTGACACTGAACATCTTTTTGTATGTCTATTGGCCATCTATATGGCCTTTTTGGAGAAGTGTCACTTCAAGTCCTTTGTCCATTTTTTAATTGGGTTGTTTGCTTTCTTGGTTGTGTAAGTTCTTTATAAATTTTGTATATTAACATCTTAAAATCTTGATACATATTACCACATGTATCATTGGTGAACACATTCTCCCATTTAGAGAATCGTACACCTGAAACCTATGTAATTTTAATGTCACCCCAATAAAATAAATTAAAAAAAATAAAAAAATAAAATCAGATCCAACTCAAAGGGGAGGAAACCTTCATTTATGAGTGTACTGCTATAGTCTTCTTGTTCTTTGTGCTGGTTAAGAAAATAAATACATATGTAATATAATAAATTTTATTTTATTCACACCAGAAACTTTAATTGTGCTACAAAGATAGTCTTTTCTTTTCCTCCTCCTCCTTCTTTTTTGTTCTTTTTTCTTACTGTGTGTTTTTTATTGTGTCTGTGTTCTTTTACCTCTACAAATATTTTAAATTTTTCAAAATGGTATTAATTAGAAAAGTTGTAATTCTGCAGTAAGCCTACTGAAACAACTCTGCATAAACCAATCCAGTACTACCTGTTAGTGTGCTGATGATTTCTTTTATAGTGTGAAAAAAATCCCTAATAAATACCTAAGGCTGATAAAGGACTGAAAACATCATTTATAACCTCAAATTAAAGAATTTTATATTTATTGAGAAAAGACAAGCAGTGTAACACTTGTGAAAATATAAATTTATTAAATCCCACAGTACTAATACCTAAGAAATTATGAGAGAGAACTGCACATAGTCAAAAGTACAGAAAGTAGAAAATAATACAAGTTTTCTTCCTTAGTTATGTAGCTGAACATATGACTCTGCAGAAGGGACAAAAAAGGTATATTCCCTTGGCTTCCTAAATACTGAAAATACTACAATCCTATCTTTGACCAAAATTTATTTGGAGCTAAGATTTAGATGCAGATACTCTGGCATAAAAACTATCAGAATGATGTTATTAAAACAGAGTAGATGCTATTCTAGATGGCTCTTGGCAGGCCTGAGAAGTAAACTCTTTCAGAAAAGGAAGTCAGTTATCCTCAGGTTATTCTCCAACTTGACTTCATTTCAGTCCTATGAAAGAAGCAACAGTCAAGGAAATGTGTGACTGGGAGTGTGTGTGTGTGTGTGTGTGTGTGTGTGTGTGTGTGTGTACACAAGTGTTTTTGTGGTTTCCTGTCTTATCTCCTTGCCCTTGAACTTTGTGCTGGGTCATGGTTTCTTAGCCATTTCTATCTACTAGCACATTGGCTCAGCAATTGTTAAATTGTTAAATTAGCCCCTGAGTCACACCCAGGAATTTTGTCATTTATGTGAAATAAATGTGTATTTCTCAATCAGTCCTCTGTCTGCCATCTGCACAGTTTCAGGCCAGGAGCCTACTTCCTATAATGCTTCATGTTCTGTCAGTTCTGTAGTTCCAAATTCGCTGTGTGTGGACCTAAGAACACATTTCCTATCACTTATTTTTGCCTGGAACATGCCTCAGCATGGGCAGTCCTAAGTCAAAGGTTTGGAGTGGAGAGGTCTCCTGGGCGTTTCACTGTGGGGCATAACAGTTTTTCCCTGTCAGTGGCACTAAGTGGCTTAGTTCACTCCAGTTCCTGGAACCCCTCCACCTGGTGTTCTGCAGTCTTCAGTGATAACTAAAGACACAAGGTCTTCCTGACCAGGCTTGGGAGCATGTGGAATATGTCTTTCTTACATCTCCTCCTGCCTAGCTATGGGGCCAAGACTTCTTAGGACTGAGTCTATTTGTAGTGCTAAGAAATGAGTTTTTCCCAAGGAACATCTTTCCCAGTTTAATTAAAACTGGGTCCTCCGTGATGAGTACTGAACTGTTAGTAGCAGGCGACCCTGAATGGGATTGCAAAGAATTAGGGAAAATGATTGCTTCAAGCTTTACTCTTTTTTTAATTTTTGAAGACAAGATTTTATAATTTTTAAAACAATACAGAATGCTATTCAAAAGTACTTTCAAAGTTTTTTTTCCTCCATCTACTAGATGGTTTAATTTTCTTTCTTTAAAAATACAGATATTCCAAGGAAATCAAACATAAAAGAATACATAGAGTAAAAGATTAAAATCCCCTCTAAACCCACACAAGCCTTTTAAATTTACTTCCTTCAAAGGAAATGACTGTAAATAGTATCCAGTTTCTATATATTCACAAAAATGTTTAGAGAGAGTAGGTATATCTGAGAGAAAAAAAATAAAAATAGTAATATCTATTTATTGAATGAGTACAGGCATAAAACATACAAAATTTTGTCTAAATATGACCTTTTTTATATGTGTATGCATATGTGCATATGTAGATGTATATATTATATTTCACTTACTTTTTGCATTTGATAGCATATCATGAATATTTTCTATGCTGTGTACATCCATCTGCAACATTACTTTTAGCAACAACCCAGCATTTCATAGTATGCATGTGTATCTTAAGTGTTTTATTCATCCCCCTATCAATGAACTTTGAGCTATTTCCCATTCTTGCCTGTTGGTGATGATGCTACACCAGCACTCTTGCACATAAGGAAGACTTCTCTAAGTCATCCCCACTGTTGGTTGGTTCTAATGTTTAGAATCAGTGAATATTCCATATTCCTTTCTGTTAATGCCCCCCACTGAAACAGGACTAGTGTACATGGCTTCATTTTTGCTGACAATTTATGCATGAATAAGGAAAGAGATGAGGTGTGTTTCAAATGCACACGTAGAAATGTGAGGGGTTTTTCCCAGGGATGCTGCAAAACACATTTTAGGACACTCTCCTCAAGTTTGAAGATTATTTGTTTGGAGTGATTTGAAATCAAAGTTCAGGTTTATTTCTCCTAAGTCTGTTATTTGGAGGGGGGGGCGGGGTTTCATGAACCATTGTATTTATCTTATGCCTTCTGGTAAGAGGCCTTTTATGAGATGAGCATTTTTAAAGGAACAACTTTATTCTTGGGAAGGTTGACAGGACTGTTAATGAGGAAAAAAATGAGAAATCAGAGCTGGAGGCAACATGGTCATTAAAAAGAAAAGGAAAACAAGGGACAGAAATCCAGTTTAAAATGCCCTTTGGAATGGTTGTTATTGAGAATATTCTTGTGTACTATCCATTCATAGACACAGTGGAAGGAAATAAGGAGACACTTGGGCTTTTTTTTTTTAATAGGAAAGAGAGTGATTGTCACTCTCCACATGTCTCTTATTTAAATTTGACCAAGCCCAAGTTTAAGTAGATTGTATGAACCAAATAACCCATTCAGTGTTCTAGGGCCGCGATTGTCCTACTATGGCCCATGAGCTAAATCCAGACCAGCTGCCTGTTCTTGTGATTGTCCGACTGGACAATCACAGCCACACCCGTTCATTTGTGCCCCGCCTGTGTCTCGGTGGCAGATCTGAGCAGGAGGGCAGCCCTCTCAGCCTTGGTTTTACTCTCTGGCCCTTTCTAGGTAACTCCAGAGAATCTCACTATATAAAAGTATTCCTGGTTGAATTATTTTTAAATGTAGCAAAAACAAATCAGTCCCTAATCAGAGGCACCAGAACGTCACTGGGAGAAGAGAAGAGACAAGTTCTCTTTCTTCCTGATAGGGAGATGCGCATGAGAGGGGCGAAAGACTGAAAGGTCCATGCTCAATTCTTTCTCCTGTCTCCCTGGTCAAGGAAGTTCCTCTCTTTTTAACAGAAAGAGGATGGACATTGGAGACAGCCTGATTCTAAATAATAGAGCTAAGTCTACAATACAATGCAGCAACTTTATTAGTGATACAGAAAAATCATGGAGTTGTGTCTGGGAATCATTATGGCTTGTGTGAGCTGAATTGTGTCCATCCCCATATTCATATGTTGGAATCCTGACCCCTAGTACCTCAAAACATGACTGCATTTGGAAATAAGGTCTCCTGGGAGTTCATTATGGTTAAAATTAGGTCATTTTGGTGATTCCTATTCCAATGTGACGGGTGTCCTTAAAGAAGAGATTAGGACACAGACACATCAGAGGGAAAACCATATGAAGACACAGAGGACAGGCCTCAGGGCAAACCACCTCTGTTGGTACCTTGACCTCAGACTTCCACCTGCAGACTGAGAACGGACATGCATGTCTGTTGTTTAAGTCCCCATTCTGTAGTCCTTTGCCATGGAAGCCGGAGCAAACTAACACAGCTCTGCTTACGTCTGCTTTGCTGGTTTCTTAGATATGGCATGAACGCTTGTCCTCATGTACGGGTCTTTGTGTGTGTAAGTCAGCAGTTGTCATCTGGGAACAATTTCTCTTCCTAAGTGATGTTTGGCAATGTCAGGAGACATTTTTGATGGTCACAACTGAGGGAAAGGTATGTTATTCACATCTAGTGGGTGGAGGTCAGGGTGTAAGATGTTGATGCTGCTCAACATCCTACAGTGCACAGGACAGCCCCCCACAACCAAGAATTTCCCTGCATAACATGCCAGTGTTGACAAATGCTGATGTGATGGAAAACATAATCCCCATCACTTCTCTCCTCTGTCTTCAAACTTTGATGTTACTTGGAAGTGTTGGAGGAGGTTCACCCCACTCTGAGCAATGCATATAATGTCCACATAGGATTATCAAAATATTGAAACTATAAGAGCCCCTTCAGCTATTAGATTTGTTCAGTCAATTTTTGCTAAGTACACTCTAGACAACCTGTGAGGTGCTACATGATTTTGGGGGCATGGACTTCAGTTTCCTGAGAGCCAGACTTCTTTCATTGCCATAAATTTCCTCAAGTTTGCAACCTGTGGGTGGCACTGGTGTGGGAAAAGAGGAATGAATGATGGATAGATGGGGAGCCTCACAAGAAGAAGGGAGCTGGTGGGAAGCTTACCTTAATATCATATTTTATGTGCAACTGTGGGTCAGGCCAGGCTCTGGATGTGCAGTGCCTGACCCTAGTTCGGGGGAACGATCGATTGTTCTCAAACAGTGAGCCATCCAAATGATTTATTTATGCAGCAATGCAGCTCTCTGCTTCTTTGGAGGTGGGCACAGACCATTAGCTTTGTGCATGTAGGAGCATGTGTGTTTGCGTGTGTGTGCACGTCCTCCCATGATCCTCTAAGTTTCAACTGAGCCTATAATTAGCTCCTCAGAGACCAAATAATCAGACTTTGCTTTTCTACCTGTAAATGCTCATTTGGCTTTCTGATTTCTTGTTAATTTCCTAGCTTTAAACCATCCAGTAGTGGGCTTTTGGCAAAATATCAAGATATCAGAACAAAGAATGTCACTCTGGGAAAAGAGATAAAAGATTCTGGAATCTCTATGAGTGATATTGGCATTTTTTTTTGCCTAAATTTGAGAAGAAGCTTTTGAGGGAATAAGTTTGATCACATCTACTGTACCTCTTCCTAAGTGAGCTGGTGTCCTTCCAGGAAAGGACCAGAATGTAATCGCTAGGGCTGGACATTTCACACTTGGTGGCATCCTCAGAGGCATAACACGTGGAACACTCAACTTTTGTGGCAGAGATCATGATCCATACAACTAGGACCTCAAATCATAGGCTCCTGTACCCAACTAAGCATAGCTGACCTGATTTGGTTCTTGGCACTGAACGTGAATTTTGATAGGTCTCACTTCTCGACATCAGTTTAGGATTGTTCGAAGAATTATTTTTAAGAAGGAGGCACAAAATTCTGATTTATTGATAATTAGTAATACTCTATAGTGGCTACTGTTTAATAGGATTTTATGCAGTGATGGAAATATTCCATTTCTGTGCTCTCCCATACAGTAGCCACGGGCTACACATGGTTATTGAGCATTTTAAATGGGGTCAGTGAAAAAAGCTGAATTTTTATTTCATTTTAATTAATATAAACTTAAATTGTCCACATTGAATAACAATCACTGTATTGGAAAGGTTTATAAGGTCTGATCTCTTACCTATAAAAAGTGTGTGAGTGTATATCTTATTATCCATGTATATAATTCATATAATACACTTAAAATATAAATAAAAACGTATAAAGATACACATCAAACTGTTATTAACTCCCAGGTTGGGATCAGAGAGGCATAAAGACAGGATTTGAACATTTTATTTTGCCAAAGAAAAAGAAAAGAGGGATGTGATTGAAAACTAATCAAATACATAAAATGAGATGATATCATAGAGCCAATTATGTCAAGCCATCTTCTTGGAGTTACCTTATGAGCAAAGGACAGAGGAATGTGACTGTTTTCTCTGAGATGCAGGGAGTCCCCCCTCACCCTTTGCCCCAGTCATTTAAGTGAATTCAGGGTCCTCGGTCCTTGTATATTGTGCAGTCAGCACCTAACATAATCATTCCAGTGGCTTTTAACGCTCTGGGCCTGCAAGCAAGCAACAGAGCAGGGCGGAGGCAGCCATGTAAACAAATGCATGAACCACAGTCAGTCTTTGAAACAAAATTCACGTGTTCTATGAAAATCCCTTATTGTGGAAAGCCATTTGCAAAGCCTGCACAGTTTTGCTTCGCTGGTACAAGGCAGTAAATACCTCTTTCTAAGTCTCCTGTGAGTGACAGAGAAATGGCTAACCAGGGATGTGTTCACTGGTTCATGGATTCTAAGTTTGAAAACAGCCACCCACTTCGTTCGTAGGTTGTTAAGAAGAAACCAACACTTCACTTTCCTTGGAGGTGGGCTTTTAAATATTACGTAGGAAGAGATTAAAGGAAGTGAGAGAGGAAGAAGAGAAGTACAGGAAAGAATATACCAGGAAGAAGCCATAGAATCAAATTTTAAATGCATAGAATTAAAACACATAGAAGATTCACTAGAATGACAGAGCTTGACCAGATCCCATCCAGAGTTTACGCTATTTCCTGGGTGCTTTGGAGATTCAGCAGCATCTCTGGGTAGGCAGAATTTTCTTTATAATGTCAAATCAGTGTGCCATCTCTACATACCTGAATTATTAGAAAAGTAACAACGTTGTATAGCTCTGTATGTCTTCTGAGACTTGGCATCTTCCTGTGACTAAACTGCGCTAGGGTACTAAAGCTTTCTGCACAGATGCAGTCAAATAGGAGGTTAAATTTGGTACCGTAACAAGTTACCCCCCGGGACCAGAAGTGGTTTGCCTTTTTTTTTTTTCATAGCATTGTGAAATGAACAGAGCATATGGCCCATTTTCGTTTGGGGTTTGTGTTGTTCCTGAATTAACTCGAAGGTTAAAACTAATTTATGTGATTTGATGCAATTGTAATGAAAGAAACAAATATTCTCCTCTAATGGATGGATGACACATTGATCCAAAAGCTACCTGAGGGCAGGGATTATGTGTTAACCATGTTGCATCCTCAATTTGGTGAAATACCAGACTTAGAGTATACAGTCCCTTATGCTACGTGCCAGGTATCTTTCTATATTCTGACCCTCAGAAAAATTTTAATATGACCTAAGACTGGAGGTAAATATGTGCTAAGGAAAGAGGGAATTCTAATGCCCACTCTGGCATTGCTTTTTTCTTTAATAAATAACAATCAATCAAGATGTGAGTGCATTGAGTTATATTCCTCCTATATCTAGTGAATAGTGTTTAAATAATCATATTTACTTGTCCTCGAGAAGAAGAATTGGGGGCAGGGAGAGGCCAAAGGACAAAAACAAACAAAAATGCTAGGTGTCCATTATCAGTTACATGTAAACTTAACTTATTTTTTAATGATTTTATTAGGAGGCCTTCTACATTCTATTTTGTAATTCGTTTCCCTGAGGCAACTTTAGACCTTGTAGATCTGTTGGCAGTTCCTATCAAAATGGGGGTAGGGGACAGAATAATAGAAATTTTACAAGTTGTTCAGTTTTTAAAAACTCCAATTTCTTGCACTGACAATTTCTTAAATCTGTAGACCTTGATGTTTTAATCTCATGCATTCTGATAGAGTTTGATATTCATAATTGGTGGATTTGATACATTTTTAACCAGGAAGGTGAATATGATGAGAAAACACAAGGGGAGGTTTGTGTTTTACACCTCATCCTGGAACTTGCCAGTTTCATTTTCACTTTTTTTGCACTGAGAGTGTTCCTGGGTGGTATCAGCACGGCCCAAAGTCGATGTGCATCCATAGTGAAATAGCTTCACCTCGGCTTCACAAAATTTCAATACCAGCATATGTGATAATGCCTGTGTGTGAACAGCAGAACAGGTATCAGTTTAAAACTCAGATAAATATACTGTTACTCTTCCTGTGTAAACGCATAACTTGGGGGATAAATGGAATAACAGGCAGAGTGAAAGCCGGATGCTCCGTGGAGAAAACATGTTCGGGGTCTGCAGCGCAGAATTAGACACTAACAGTTCCATGAGAATCGAATTCCAAGAACTGGACAACTGATGATAACAGTTCAGTCTCTCTGATCATTTTTGTAAGTAAATTAAAATGTTAACATTATCTCAGGAACTTTTTCAATGTTTCATTATAGAAAATAGCAAATATACAACAAAGTAGAGAATAGCAAACGGAACCCTCTGTTACTTCGGTAATTACCAACTAATGACCAGTCGTGCCCCCTAGAGACTGCCACTCTTCTCCTCCACGTTCCTGAACTGTTTCAAAGCAAAGGCCGGGCATCACGCCTTTCATTCATAAATGTTTCACTAAATGCGCTTACATCTAACCCTGCAACATTAACATTGATGTGGCCAGTGTTCACATTTTCCCAATTATCTCATATTTTTAAAGTTTGTTTACTTGAATTGAAATCTAAATAAAGCCTATGGATGCAATTAGTAGACATATCTAAATTTCTTTAATTTGTATTCTCCCCATTCACAATTTTCTCTCTTTCTTTTCTTATAATTTCTTTTCCTGAAAAAATGGAATTCTCTTCTAGGAAAACTTTTTGACTAATATGACAACTGTGAATTACTTTCTCTTTTTACCTAAGATAAGAAATTAGCCTGATAAATCATTATTTGTACCAATGATATCCATTATTCTATTCCATGGGTGAATATTGTTGACACTAATTTGATATTAGTTGAATAACAAATATACTCAATTACACATATATAATTGAGAAGAATATACACACACACACACACACATATACATATATATGGTACACACACACACACACACACACACAAGGTCTGCCCAGAAGGTATCCAGCCATGTAGTATGAAGAACAGAAACATTTATTGAAGAAGATACAAGATACAAGAAACATTGTACATAGGACAATGACACCTCAGTCTCCTTCAACGTAGGCACCTTGGGACCTCACACAGTTCTCCCAATTTCCATCAGCTGCCCCATCGTACTTTCCTGAATCTCACTGATGGTCTGAAATCTCTTCCCTTTCAAAGGTGATTTTAGCTTTGGGAAAAGCCAGAAGTCACATGGAGGTGCCAAACCTGGGTTGTAGGGGGTCTGAATCACTTGGGTGTTTTGATATTTTACAAAAAACTCTGCACAAGACATGATGCATGAGTGGGCACATGATCATGATCATGATGTAGCTGCCCATCACCAGCTGCCATGGCTGTGGCTTTCTGAATCTTCCAAATAGTTTCAGTGATGGAATGTTGAAGCTTAATGCAAAATTTAATGCAGATTCATTGCTCTACTTGCTCAGTCATTTTTTTCCAATTTCCCTACTTTATTTTTTAACTATATTTCATTGATTATGCTGTTACAGTTGTCCCAATTTCCTCCCCCCCTTTGTTCCCTTCCACAAGGAACTCCCCACTCCCTTAGAAAATCCCCACACCATTGTTCATGTCCACGGGTCATGCATTTAAGTTCTTTGTCTACTTTACCTTCTATACTGTACTTTACATCCCCGTGGCTACTCTGTAACTACTTATTTGTACTTCTTAATCTCCTCACCTCTTCACCTAATTCCTCTATACCCACCTCCCATCTGGAACCCATCAAAACACTCTCCATATCTATGATTCTGTCTCTGTTCTTTATGTTTGATTATTATTATTTTTTTTTAGATTCAATTGTTGACAGGTATGTATTTATTGTCATTTTATTGTTTGTAGTTTTGATCTTCTTTACTTAAATAAGTCCATTTAGCTTTTCATATAATAATGGTTTGGTGATGATGAACTCCTTTAGTTTTTCTTGTCTGGGAAGCTCTTTTTCTGTCCTTCAGTTCTAAATGACAACTTTGCTGGGTAGAGCAATCTTGGCTGTAGGTCTCTGCTTTTCATGACTTTGAATATTTCTTGCCAATCCCTTCTAGCCTGCAAAGTTTCTTTTGAGAAATCAGCGACAGTCAGTCTTAAGGGAACTCTCCTGTAGGTAACTAACTACTTTTCTCTTTCTGCTTTTAAGATTCTCTCTTTATATTTAAACTTTGGCATTTTAATTATGATGTGTCTTGGAGTGGGCCTCTTTGCACCCATCTTGTTTGGGACTGACTCTCTGTGCTTCCTGGACAAGCATGTCTATTTCCTTCACCAAATTAGTGAAGTTTTCCTTCAATATTTTTTCTGATAGATTTCCAATCTCTTGCTCTTTCTCTTCCCCTTCTGGCAGCCCTATGATATGAATGTTGGACCTCTTGAAGTTGTCCCAGAGGCTTCTTATACTATCCTAATTTTTTTGAATTATATTTTCTTCTTGTTGTTCTAATTGGTTGTTTTTAGCTTCCTTAAGTTCCAAAACATTGATTTTATTCTTGACTTTATTTACTCTCCTGTTGTTTGCCCATAAATTGTTCTTTATTTCAATTAGTGTATCCTTCATTTCTGCCTGGATCTTTTTTATGCTGCTGAGGTACTCACGAAGTTCCTTGAGCATCCTTATAACCAGTGTTTTGAACTCTGCATCTGATAGATTGCTTATCTCCACTTTGTTTAGTTCTTTTTCTGGAGTTGTGATCTGTTCTTTCATTTGGGCCATGTTTCTTTGTCTCTTCATTTTGGCAGCCTCCCTGTGTTTGTTTCTATGTATTAGGTAGAGCTTCTACGACTCCCTGTCTTGGTATCATGACCTAATGTAATAGGTGTTCTATAGGGTCCAGTGGTACAGCCTCCCCTTTCACCCAAGCTGGATACTCAAGATTTGCCCTTTGTTTGGCCTAAGTACACCCTCCTCTTGTAGCTGAGCCTTGGCTATTATTGGCAGGTTAATAGAAGGGATCTACCCGAGCCAGTCAGCTGCAAGGATTGGCTGTGACCACTGACCACCAACCTCTGCCCTCAATGGAAGATCAGCTGTGCAGGGGCAGGGTGGTGGTGGTCTGGCATGGTCTGTAACTGTCCACTGGGTGCACAGGCTCTGGGGTTTCCCAAGTGGTGCTGGCCAAGGTCAGCCCCCACCTGTGTTTTGCCAGGATCGACTCTGCCTGCGTTATAGAACAATCTGAGATGGCTGCTATTTGTGCTGGGCTTGGAGATGCCCAGGCTAAGCCAAGCTGTGAATCTAAACTGGCTGCTGCTAGTCCCAGGCCTGGGGCTTACTGAGGCCAGTTGTTGCTTGTTTGAAAGGATTTAGGAAGTTGTGAAGCATGAGCCAAGACCAGCCATTCATATGGAAAAACTACTGTTAATAGCTGTAAGTTGGGCAGGAGGGAGCCTCAGGGCACGTCTAGGGTGGGGCAAACAGTGTTAGCCAGGTTGATGGAGTCTCAGTTATGGTACCTGCCTGCTGGTTCTGTGGTTCCGTGCATCTTTCTGTCTGGGAGAAAGCTGTATCCCAGCTCTCGCCTTGATGCCAGACACTTTAATTCTCCCCTGTGCTCACTGGTGCCTTTCAAGCTGCTACTGCAGTGCAGGAGCTGAGAGGGAGTGAGTCTGAGTAAGTTCATGTGTGGGTTCTTTAAGAGATACTGCTTGGGACTCCAGAAGTTTCTTCACTGACTCAATCCCCACTAGTTTTTGCAGCCAGAAGTTGTGGGGACTTATCTTCCTGACACTGTTACCCTGATCTTGGGGCCTTGGTGTGGGGCTGGGACTCCTAGCTTCCAAGATATCCCTCCCAAATTTTTATACACCACATATTGATGTGAGACCAGGCTATTTCACATCTCAACCCCTCCTGTCGGTCTGGATGGATGTGGTTTCTTTAATTCTGTGGTTGTCAGACTTCCGTTCAACTCAATTTCTGATGGTTCTGAGTGATGGTTGTTCTATAACTTAGTTGTAATTTTCATGTGGCTGTGAGAGGAGGTGATCCATGTTTACCTATGCCACTATCTTTCACTCAGTCATTTTGAATGGGATGGCCCCGCAGTACACATGCCCACTCAATGGCATCTACTGCCCCTACTGCCCCAGTGAATTCATCCCTGTTCACACATGCACATTCCAGTCCACTGTCCTTGGCTGCCAGTTTACACCAATATTGTTCAAACTGCCTTGTTGTTATTAACAATGACTAGGCTTTTTCTGGACAGACCTCATATATTCCATCTTTTGTAGAAAAATAACTAGAAGTTGCAACTTTCCCAAGAGGTAAGTTAAGGGAGGTAGAGTTATTGTCACCCAGTACTCTTCTATAGTTGCTTGAGAAATAGCAGAAGCAATATTTTTAATGAGTCAGATGGGGGGATTTTCTTTTATGAATAAACAATGGCTGCCCTTGATGACTTCTTTTGGCACTTCTGAGTGAAGTAAATTTGGGCATTTTACTCTTTTGAAACACAGGATGTGAATTTTAGAAAGTGGTTGTCCCCTCATTATTATTAAGTGTAGTATATTTCATTACTGAGCCAAGGGTTCTGCCAATCTGACCTGTTCTTGAGAAAAACAACAACAACAAGGAGACATTATATAAAAGTCACCCCCCACCTTCTCAACTCACATAAGAGTTGATACAAAATAATGATCCTAAACACCATGGATGGTGGGCCATGGCCACATCATTTCTCAAGCCATCTCGGTAGTCCAGCAAACTGTCCCAGTGTCCTGGGAGTGAGATGATAGGAGTGTTTCCTGGCTGTGCAAAAGTGCACTGATCCTTAGCAACAATTTAAGCCAGACAATTGCACTAAGAGCCACTTGGGTCTGTATAACACTTCCTCATTCCAACATCACCTCTCACCACTTAAATAATCACCTTCAAAATGTAGGCACGAGTTTTCTACTGGACGTGCAAGTTTTCATTTGTTTTCTGTTACGAACTAACTGTTAAAAACACTTACAGACATCCACTATGTTCCATGCTCCATGTGAGCACTTTTTGGCCGCTGTCTAGTTCAATATTATATGCATACAAAGTACTGTTTCTGTTGCCATTATAACCATCTTCCAGAAGACAATACGAAGCCTATGCAGGAAACAACAGCAACAGTACAATGACAACTTGTTTTAGGATCAGAGCTAGTAACAGTCAGAGTTGGAATTTGACCCCAAGTCCATTAGACTCTAAAACTGGTGCTACTGACCAGATCCCACTTTGTATCTGCACCCTGTGCTGTGAGAGAGGACTTCATGTGCATGTGTGTGTGACCTCCTGGGCAGTATATATAAGTTCTGTCCCCCTCCCCTATGGCTGTTTTTTGACCCATGTTCTTGGAACTGGTGGTATGCACATGAGTGGCACAGTCTGTCTCGGGGAGGACAGACTTACTGGGGAAAGACAGCTATATGTAGGGCCTAGGGCAGGCCTGTCCACTTCAGTAAAAAAATTTTGTGATCCTGAGTGCCCCAAAATGAGTGGGTTCAGAGTCCAGGTGTGTATTCCCGTGACCCTGTGGATTCCTCACTCATGGGGGGGACGGGGCTGTCAGAATGGGATGCTCTCAAGTACAGGCCTGGAGAGGAGCGAGGGCTTCTTTGGTCTAAGATCTCTTAACCACGACTATAATTCTTCCCACATTACAAAGCTCCATGTTATTTGTTCCAACAAGAATGAGATGTCCAGTCAGCATCATTCTCTTCCTAACTTTGGTCTTACTCAGTGCCCAAATTTTTGTGCCATGGAGTACGTGAAAGAATCATTTTTATGGGTACAAAGCAAAAGAAAAGAAAAGCAACATAGCCCCTTTAAAGATGGTAGCAATGAACATTTCAGACAGGCTCAGGAAAAAATCCTCGAAAGAATACCACATGAACCAGGAAGTCTCTTTAAGAAAATAAACAAGATGCTCATTTCCCTGAACCAGGTGGAGGTGATGAGGAGAGTGGTATAGTGTGCTCACTTAGAGGGCAAGAAAGTACGGAAAGGGCTGTTTTCCAGCTGGAATGGGGTCCTTCATGTGGTGCTCACAACTAGCTTTTTCCTTTAACTGTTGGAAATAAGACACTTAGAGAAAACCCACCAAATGAAAGTGTACAATGAGGTCACAGTGAGGGTTGTGGTCACTATTGACCAACAGTAGGGAATTGATTTGAGGATAGCACTTTTCAGGACAGAGGAAGAGAATTGCTTAGTTGGCAGTTTCTTTTCTGTAAAGGGCTTATTGACTCTTAGGGATCTTATCTAAAATCAGATCTAGCTGCAACCCCCAACTTAGGGACTTAGGTTGGAAATGTAGCAGTGTAGCAGTTAGTTTGGATGTTGAATATTTGAAAAGAAAGCATCCCTGGTAGAAGATATCTCCTCCACTAAGATGCAGTGATTTCCTGCCCCAGCTGAGTGTTTTCCAAAAAGCATGATAAAACATTTATCAGGTGTGTAGAATTAAGTTCATGGGTAGCACCCCTGAATAAGGTGGTCGGAGGAGACAGCGTTCTCTGAGGCAGTTGCCTACCTGATCTGCCTAGTCTAGGGCAGAATCTTAAGAGCAAAATCCAAGTTGATTATACCATATTTGGGGGTTCATTAATAACAGTACATAAAGTTCTTTCCACCTGGAATTTCATACAGAAACAGCAAAAAGATCAACAAGTCTAGAAAAGTAACAGTATCTTGAGAGTTTTCCATACCATTTATTTTTCTCCTGAGCATGCATGCAAGTAGAGTATATATCCAAGATACCCCTCCCCCAATATGGTTAAGGTGAGGCCATATGACTGTGTTCTGGACAATCCAAACGGTGTATGCCACTTCCAGATCTAGCCATAAATCCCCTGTGTGACCTTCACAATCTCTGTTCTCCACGACCCTGGAGGCCGATTTTGAGGATGCTGTATGATTTAGTCCATCAGTGCTGCTACAAGAGAATACCACAGACTGGGTGGCTTATAAACAGCACAAATTTATTTCTCACAGTTCTGGAGGCTAGAAGCCCAAGATCAAGGTGCCAGCAGATTCAGTGTCTGGTGAGGGTCTGCTATCTGGTTCACAGAGATCCATCTTCTTGCCGGGCATGTCCTCACATGGTGGAAGGAGGAAGAGAACTCTCTGGGGTCTCCCTAGATCCTATGAAGGATCTAATCTCATTCATGAAGGCTCCACCCTCATGACCTCATTACTTCTCAAGGGTCCCACCTCCTAACACTATCACAGTGGGGGTTAGGTTTCAACATATGAATTTGGTGGAGATGCATTCAGTCTATAACACTGTATTATCAGATACAAGAGAATGGGTCCCTGAGGGACTGGATGATCATAGCACCTTGCCTATTACCCTTGACAGAGTTGCAAATGAGGACTGACATTCTATTGGGTTAATCCTTGTGACCTGGTTTTGTGTGTCACAGAATTTAGTCTCCCCCAACAATAAAACTTAACTCAAGGCTGTTAAGATAGAATTCTACTTCTATTATACTATAAAGTTAACATAAATGTAATTCCACACTACAAGAGAGGTTCCAAATACCTTGTGAAAAATAAGTCATTGAGGTGTGCTGCACCATATCTGTTCTGATTGGATAGGATTTTCCATTTCCTAGATTCTCCACCATCTATAGAGTATTTCCTTGGGTTTCACACCAGCCAGGAAGGCATCTAATTCTCTTGTAACTAATTTCACAACAATTTTTACTTTCTCTCTGAAAATACTGTTTACTTTGGACACAGGGTGCTCAGCTAATTTCTAAGGATGCCTCCATGGTGCCCTGTGGACATGGCCATCTCCATCTGAGGTCTCAACACGGCATTTCTATGCTTGAGAGATGTTTTGACTCCATAGGTGTCTTCATGCTCTCAGAGCTTGGAGTCACTTTTCAAAATGCCTGAGTCCTTCCTTGTATTCTTTTTTCTTTTTGTTACATGATGGGGGTTTTATTCCCATTGCCCTATCATGTAGCAGAGTTGCTCCTCCCAGATGAGCCCCATCTGAAAATGATTCACCTGTTGTATAGAAATATGATGTCATGAAGTGTCCTATGGGACACAGAAACAACCTCCCTGAATTGGGTAGATCAAGACTTGAGTGATAACTCAGCTCATGAGAACTGTCTATTAAGTAGAGTTCTCTTGAGGAAGGACTAAAGGCTGGAAAGCTACAAGCTATGAAAAAAATTCTGACAGAGTGAATATCACTGAATCAGTTTCCAATGATTCAGTCATTTCCATGATAACTTTGCCATGACTGACCAGGACTTAAACAGAGCAGATGGTCTTTATGACCTGGTGTCAGAGCTGTCATCAGAATGGTGCAGTTCATAATCAACAAAACAAACAAGCAGAATATAACCGGAGACATTGAAATAAAGAACAAACTGACAGTAATCAGAGGGGAGGGGGAAGGGATAATGGGGTTAAAAGGAGGAAGGCTTGTCAAAGAACATATATAAGGGACACATGGACATAGCCAAAGTGGGGTAGAATCAAGGGTGGGATGGCTTGGGGATGGCTGGGATGTCGGGGAGAGGTGGAGGGAAAGCGGAGACAACTGCACTTGAACAACAATGAAAAAGAGAGAGAGAAAGAAGGATGAGATTCATTCAGTCTTTGAGATGCATCCCAGAACACTATTTAAGAGGTCCTAGAAAATGTGTCCAACCTGTTGGGGTCTCTGCGCCACACTGGAAGAAGAGTTGTTTTGAGCCACACATTAAATACATTGTGACATGTAATCACAAAAAATATCTCATAATGTTTTAAGTGAATTTATGATTTTGTGTTGGGCCACATTCATAGCCATCCTGAACTGCATGTGGCCCAAGGGCCTCAGGTGGGACACCCTTGTAAGTTGTTTCATTCAATTCTGTAATTGTTAAGAAAAGGAAACTGAGACTACTTACTACTTATTTGTATTGATGGTATGAATTTAAGCAAACGATTATGCTCATTGGGCTCCACTTTCCTCATCCATGTAAAATGGGGACTACTTGAGTCTATACCATTCACATCTTCTCATAGTTTAAGAGGAATTTTATATCTTTTTTAAAGATTGTCTGTTTTGTAAGAGTTTAACACATCTAATATTAATTCATTGGATTTTTTCTAACTTTTTAAATTGGGAAATTAATGCATTTATTTAAATTTTTATTTAAATAAGTTTTCATTCTGTGAATTTTCTTCTGGTCACTGTTTTATTTGTGACATTTAGGTTCTGAATTTTAATAGGTGTTGTTTTTTATGATAATTTTTTAAAAGCTCTGTACTTTTTTTATTTTCCCTTCACTCAAGTGTTGTTAAATAAAAGTTTTGTATTTCTTTTATTTCAAGGTGGATTATAGTTTCAAATATTAGTTCCAGTCTGCTCTTTTGTTTTTATTCCCCATGGACTTCAATTTTACATAATATGGAAAATTTTGCATGTATTCTATTTCCACCACTATCTCTTTGATCTGTACTCTTTCTTTATCTCATGCTATTTTCTATTGCTTTTCTTTAATGCCCATATTAAATTTTCATTCAAGTCTATTTTTTTCTTGGGCACTTCATAATTTTGACTTTATTTTTTATATGATTTTGTTTTTTCCCTTCTATTTCATTCATTAATTCAGTCAAGCATCATTTGATTTTTTTTGTTTTGAGTTTTTCATTTTATATTTTTAAATTTATGATTCAGTGTGTGTTTAATATATTTCCACATCCTTTTCTGAGGATGTTTAATTCAGTTTGGAGTCGGTATTGCAGTTTTCTTTTGCAACATGACTGGAATTTGGGGGAGACTTTTCAACAGCTGGTATGTTTGGATTTTCACTTTTGGAGTTCAAATGCACAAGCCCCATCTTCTATCACTAAAGTGTGTATTATTTAATGGTTGCTTTTTATTGGGGGCAGGGAGGCCCAAAAAGAGTTTTGTGTGTTACTTTCCTTTGTAGTTATTTTATATTGCTGAATCTTTAATTCCTCCACTTTGCTTTGTGTTTACCTCAGTTTCCAAAGGTTAGTTCTCCTTTCCTCATTGCACTCTAGTCCTCAGAATCACCACCTTTCCAACACCACTTCCCAAATCCTGCATGTACTTTTCAGTCTCACCCCTGTTGTTAGTGTTCTGAACCACTAGTTCTGTTTTTCAGTAATTTCACATGTATAACAGATGTTCTCTTTCTGGAAGTGATTTTAGTTCAGTCTAAACCATCCATTTCTCTTTCTTCTCTTCCCTCTATTTTTCTAGACCCTCCTTATTCTTGTCTGGATGGGAGATAGAAAATGGTTCTGCTAGAATGTGATCCTATTTGCAAATCACAGGTTGTTTAAAGTTATAATGTTCTTTGTCTTCAAATTATGCTACAGGTATGACACCCATAAGTTTTGTTTATCTTGTTTATCTGTATAGAGTTTGGAGAAGGTGCCAGGGCATTCCAATTTAGGCAGCAGCCATTACTTCAGCTACACAGAAGTTGCTTTAAAAAGTACATCCATTACGGATAGTTGGTTATTGATTATTTATTTCAAGATTTTGTGTGTATGTTGCTTTTCACCCTCCAGGTAGGTCCTGTGCCAAATGAAAATTCAGGGAGTGTTGATAAAAAAAATGTTAAAATTTTTAAGATGGCAAAAGCAGAGCATTAAATCAGGGGAGGGACTCTTCTGAGTGTGTGGCCTTGTGTGGTTGTGTAGGCTAGGATCCAGGAAGCCTGCCTGGATCAGTGCTTTGTATGTATAAGTAACTTGGTTCACTAACTTCACAAGGGTTATCTATCTCTGAGAGAGAGAGTGTTAGTTTGAGACTGGGCCTTAGGAGACCTGAGTTCTGTTTCTAGATCTGTCATGGATTTACTGTGTGATTTCATATGAGTTATTTTATCTCTCTGGGGTTCTCTTTTCCCACTTGAAAATGAAAGATTTTACCTTTTGTTGAGCAAACTGTCACACATATAACTGATGATACCTGAATAAATTTTAATAGTGGTATTAGTTCTATTACACTATAGAAAATAATACAACATGGAATCTATGTTTTACGTATATTATTTCTTAATGCATGGTTAAAATGAGTAGTTAACAAACACAAGGTCAATTTTAAGACATGATTCAAGAGTTATGTGTATAGATGATAATTGGATATGTTAAAAAATATGAAGATGGATTGGATAAAATCATCTTGAATTTGGGAGATTTCACTCAGGATGATCCCTTGGGGACATTTTCAGTTCTTTTCAGCACTTTAGGATCCTATAATTGCATATACTTAACAAATGGTGAATATATTATTCTAATTTGGAAAAGAGGAGAAGTTTTAAATACTTAATTAAGAGTCAACCAGTTCACACCTTTCAATGAGACTGGTGGCAAGAAGAACCCCATATTCCATATTCTTAGCCCATTCCATTTAAAGATTCTAAACTGTGCAGTGTCCCACACCCACTCAGGGCCATCTAGTATTCAGTCACCTGCCATGAAATTAGGGTTGGAAATGATGCTATCTATGGCAACGGGATGTCAAGTCTTCTTGACTATGGGTTCTCATGTCTGCCATGTCTGACACTCCTCAGAGATCAAAATAGGCTGTTCTTGAAGAGGATAAAAATAGGGCAATGAAGCTGTTCATCTGTTAACCAGTCACTTGAATGCTCTCTGCTAGCTCTCACAAAAGTTCATGGTAGCTTTGCACAATATTGCCCTATCTAGACAACTTTATTATTTTTAAGTACCCTCAAATTTAAAACAGATAGTGTGATCCTGTTAGCTAAGTAGTGTAATATTTACAAAGATATGTTTGTGATTTAAGGAGCTCCTAATGGATCAATGGAAATAAAAATGTAGTCTCCCTTTTAGGTGCAGATTTTACATGTGATTTTTAAAAATGAAATTTGGTAGTAGAGAAGTTGACTGTTTTTCCCCAAATTTGATTTTTTCACATTGATATTGATTGGACTCTGTACATTCCCATGAGATGCTAGGAACTCCCCACTTGTTTTTAACCCAGGACATTCCACGAGAAATGGTTCTTTACTTCAGTATCCCAGTAGATGTTGTTGGCATCCTAGAGTTTTCAGCATTTTAGTCATTTGCACACATTTCTAGGTTACTATCAGTGCCTTGCTAATGTTTCAACTCCTGGCCCACTTTTCCAGTGCAAAAGAATTCACAAGAATAAACTGGAAGCTTTACTCTCGAACTAAAAAGAAATATGGGGTCAAAGTGACTTACCTGGTAGGAAATAAAAACAATGAGCCACTGCCATTTTATCTTGTTGTTAGACTATATTAAATTAAACATCACAGAACAATAGAGATTAGTTTCCATTGTTTACTTTGGATTTACATGGATGTGTGGTTTTGTTGTTTGCTTTGCTTAGGAGGAAGTGGTATATTAAAGTGGAGGTCTTATATAGCTGATGGGAATGATTTAGACAAAAACAACAAAAAGGTTATGAAACATCTATCTCCCTCTTGAGCAATAGTCCAGGGGAGCAATCACATATCGAAATAAAAACAAGAGGGTGGTAATACAGCAAGCAGTGTATGATTCAATAACTCTGCTAGATTGCTTTATTGGTTAGGTAATGAAGCATGCTAGCGAATTTCAACCAAACACGAGTCAACACACTGCCAACTAACATTTGAAATGACTGAACTACACGTATACGAAGTATGGGATGAGGTGAACTGTTAAATTACTCCTGCATTGGAAAGTGTTCCCCAGGTTCTTCTGCCCACCACTACATGGAGTAGTTGATCCAGGGTTATTCAGAAAAGACATGGGATTTTCAAGCCTTCTCCCACCTCTTCCTGCTGCCCTCTAGATTTTTTTTAACATAAGGACATTCAAACCAGGCTAATAGAAACAGGAGGCATTTTCCACCTTAGCAAATGGCTTTTCTTAACTGTACACTTTTTTAAAAAAAGAGTTGATGTTTAATTACCTGCTGCTTCTGTATTGCTCAAATTTCCATCAGGATTTGGGTGGGGTGGGGGGAGGATTGGGAGAGAGATTTCCTTTGCAGGTTTTATATAATTATTCATAATGACTACATATGGTCATTTTATAAGTTCCTAATTATTTTAAGTGATTGGTGCATGGTCATTTGCATAGGCAGTTTAACAGAACACTCATTTTCTTCAGTGATGTACAAATAAACCACTGGATATTCTTTAGACATCTAAAGCAGGTAGGTGAAGCCCTCCCCTCAAATAACATTCATGGTTCCAAAGTATGCCTTCCAGCACATTTAATGTAAATCATAACAGCAGCTTGGATTCATTGCTCTTCAGATGGATGTGTGGTTGATGTAGGGAAACATGTTTTCATTTTTTTCTTGCAGTAGCAGATGGTGCATGGATTTTATTTGGTTCAGGCACTGCTGTCCAAGGTAATTGTCAAGGGCTTTTTTCTCCATCTATTTATGAAAATAGAGAGGGATGTAAAGCTTCTGGACCAACCCATTCATTTTAGAGATGAGCAAACTGAGACCTCAACTATTGAGTAATTTTCCCTAAATCAGTAGCTTTTAGACAGAATGAGGGCTAAAATTCACATCTCCTGACAGTCAGCATAATTCTCTTTTTTTCTTTCTGCACATTTTCTCTTGATATTGGATATGATATATGTCACCTTTTTTAAAAATGAGATTTTGTTTCCAATTATATTTTATCTGTTTTCCTCTTTGGAAAGCCAAGTTCCATTGACTCATAGGAAGAACCATATATTTTATGGTGTTAACTCTTTGCTGGATATAATTTGTGGCTTCTAAGTTACTCACTTGTGTCTACATACCACCTGAATTTTTTGAACCTACACAGTCATCTGCATAGAGAGGGGCTTGACTACTCAAATAATTCAGTGATTATTCCAATATTTGTTAAGGACTGGTGATGCACTGTCCTATTCCTCCCTAGTCCACAGAAGAAAATACAAAGATAAAAGTCAATGTGGGGAGTTTTGTCTTCATTGAGAAAATAAGGAATATCACGTCTTTCCCAACAATTACCCTGACCCTTGCCTTTCTCCCTTTCATGTTCTTATATATTTTTAAATGTATATATGCAATGCACTTGCCTGTTGGTGAAATTCACACAAAAATCAAGAACCACTGGAATAAAGAGTTATAGTGTAGGAAACCATACTTTTACAATGCTATGGTTACCACAATCATTCTCTGGCTAAACCAAGACATTTTGAGCTCAGTTGCTTAAAAATACAAATACATATGTGTGTATGTGTACATACATATAACATGTGTGTGTGTGTGTGTGTGTGTCCCCTCCCCACTGCTAAATCAGCATTCACTGTTTTGGATCATTTCCCACTATCAGGAAATAATGCTTTCACTGCAGAAGACAATAGGTGCCATCGATGAATTCAGTATCTAAGTGTTCATCTTACCACTTCACTCTGTCTTTATCTACATTTATTATATAGGCACTGCACAAAGAAGTACCCTATCCTTTCCTCTCTCTCTGTTTAAAATTATTTATTGTAAGTCTTAAATATTACTTAAGATGTTACTTATGGGCTACAGGTTCTTATATAATGAACTCCACCACCTGAGTACACATTTATAATCATAAACTCATATTTTCTATATCCCTTAGCAATAAGTATTAACATTCATTCATTGACAACTTGGGGATTAATAAGGAAAAATCAGTAAATTGTACGGTTGTCATTTCTGTTGTCATTTGGTAAATGGACCAAGATCTCCATCTACCCCTTTATTTAACCTCTCAAGTTGGAAAGCTTTGAGGGGTAAGAGGAGAGAAACGGGGCCTCACATAAGAGGCAGCCAGGAGATGCTGTGCACAACCTGCCATCAGGATTTGGACTGCAGTCTAAAAGGTTTTCATTCTCTGGGATGCTCCAGTGAAGCAAATAAATAAAGTCACACATCGATTCTCCCAAACATAGAAGGCTCTGCTGCCCAACATGTCACCATGCTGCAGATTAGCAGCAACATTGGCAGCACTAGCAAGGAGGAACCTGAACCACCTGTATCTGCTACAGAATCTCTGTCCAGCTTTGGAGTCCCTTTAATGAATACTGTTATTAGTCCATACCCCATGGTTGAGATCCTGGTAAGTCTCAAACAAAGGACTCTCTGAGAAGTTAAAGTTTGAGAGCAGTGAATGTGGGCAAAGGTGAAAAACATTCTGAGACTGGGAGTGAAGGTCCTGTTTAAGAGAGTGAAAGAGAGAGATTTAATACAGTTTAATGCACGATGGTGGGGAGGAGGAGCAACCACATTTATGTAACACATACTACGTCCCAGCACATGACTGATGCGTTCCTGATTTCAGGGTTCTCTGGCCTGATGTAGTTATTGCACATGATCTATTACAGTGGGCTAAAATAAGTGTTTTCATGAAATAAAAGCTAAAACAGGAGCAGCAGCAAAGTCAACAAGCAAACTAGTCACTGTAACCACTCCTTGGTTGTGAGAGACCTAGAGGTGGATGAGTAAATCGGATGATTCCATCTATACGCAGTGAAAGTCTGGTGTTTCTGAACTGTGTTGAAGCTTGTGTCCATCATACCTGGCTTTAGGCAGTGCGAATACTCAGCATTGTTTGGTGAGAAGTAGCATAGCTTAATGTCTGTAACCATGAGCTCCAGCCCACTCTGTCCCATTTCTACCAATGGGTGGTTGGCTGTCCTTGGAAAAGGTAATTAGGCTTTCGGCACCACTGCTTCCTCTTCTATAAAATTGAAACGATCATGATGACCCCAGCTCATAGGGATGTTAGGAAGATTATAAAGAAATGCCATGCCCTCAAACAGTGCTTGACCTATAGTCATCACTTAATAAATGTCTCCCATTGTGATCAGTGGTACCTACCAAAACAGGACTTTACTAAGTGTTCATGGGGCCAAAGAATCACCAGGGGGTGCTTATTCCTGAGAAAAGTTCCTGGTCCTACTCCACACTCCCTGAGTCTCTGTGGACTGTACTAGGAATTCGCACTTTTGATGAACTCTCTCAAAAGTTAAAGCTTGAGAATCAAGGAACTTGGGGAAAGGTGAAAAACATTAACAGACAAAGGAGTGGAGGCGATCACCAGGTGGTCCTGTTTAATAGAGAGGGAGAGACTGGAGAGCCGCTAGAGTCTTTAATTCAGAATGGCAGGGAGCTGAAGCATTACCCAATTCCAAAGCAGCAGCAACTCCAGACCCCTGATGTTTAAATAGGAAGCCCAGATAACAGCCCCAGTTCTAACTGCAGCTGTGTTAACCAAGAGAACATCTGTCCCCATTCAAAGACACATATATCTGTGCTTGGTTGACTAGTGCCTTTTGTTTCTGTGGCCAGAACAAATGTGCTATTGTGCCTTTATTTTTGTACTTTTAACTAATTAAATTCTATATGGGAGCTAAACTATTTATATGCCAAGATACTAAAAATAATCCATGATAGATAGAACAAATGGAGTAAAGTAGATTTACAGGCATCATTGTTTATAAGGCATCTGTGATTAGATTGTGGTCCCCAGTATGCTTTGGGGACTGTAATTCAATCTGCAGTTTGAGCTGATGACTCTTGTTTTCTGTAGATGTTTTCAGGAGGGTTGGTGGTGTGGAATTCTTGTTCTTAATATCTCATTTTTCTTTAATGGACATTTGTTAAACTTGGGAGTGAGAGGAGATTTTTTTTTTTTTTTTACTTACGATAAGAAATAATGAGCTCGTTTTGATTCCAGCCTGGGAGGGGACAGAGAAACAGGCTGGGGGCACTTGGGAGCACATGATCTAGCGTGTGGCTAACCATCCCTGTTTGCCTGGGATTGTTCCTGTTTTAGCACCCAGTGCTTAAAACTCATTGTCCTGAAAACACCTTTGTCCTGGGATAATCCAGGAGGCATTTTTGTTTGTTGTTGTTGTTGTTGTTTGAGTACAGTTTTCTGCTCCCCCCCAGCCCAACACCCCAGCCCTCCCACCTTGTTATTTCCACACCCCCCCCCACCTTGTTATTGTCCATGTGTCCTTTATAATTATTCCTGCAAACCATTCACCCTTCTCCCCTGCAATTCCCTCCCCTCTCCCCTCTGGTCACTGTCAGCCTGTTCTTCATGCAATAGCTAAAGGAAGTGGTTCTTATACTCTGGTATAGTGATTCTCAAATTTTAATGTGCATAATTATCACCTAGGGATTTTGTTCAGTGAGAATTCTGACTCAGTAGGTCTGGGTGGAACCCTAAGATTTTGCATTTGTGACAAGTTTCTAGGTGCCGCAAAAGCTGCCCACCCATGCACTGCCCTTTAGATAACAAGCTTCTAGAGGGCATGGTAATAACTTGGTAGTCTTGTTAAAGAGCAAGAGCAAAGTCAGGACATCTGCTCATTCTACTTCTTCCCAGTTTTTTCCTTTCTCTCTCTAGAATTTTGCCTTTTAAATAAGCACCAGAGTTAGCCCATGAACCATCTAGTTTTAACTAAAAACGTGCTCTTTACCTTTTGGATAAAATACTAAGTTAGGATCTCTAGAAACTGGTGGATGACAAAATAGCTTTTTAAAATAAAATTTCAAGTGAGTGATTCTATATAAATGAAATACCAAATACAGAGATTTTTCATTTTCTTCTGCTTCTTTTGCCATGAAGCTGGATGTTATTTCACTTCTTCAAGTGGAAATCTTGAAAACAGCTTGCTATCAGTCTGCCCCTGTTTGAGTGTCTCTGAACGATACCTGACAGCAGTGTGGATGACTGAAACGCATTTGTTAAATAAATGAAAAAGTGGGAGGTTCATCTGAGCAGCACTTCTCAAACTTTAACTTGTGGAGGAATCACATGAAGATTTTATCAAAAGTGTAGATTCCAATTTTAGTTGATTCAGGGACTGACCTGATGCTAGGCACTTTTAACATTCTTCTGGGCAATTCCAATATCATGGACAGCACTTTGAGAAGCAAGAATCTGGATTAAACTGGCAAGACACATTTAAATCTGTATATCCATATGTACAATATTTCACCATACCATTAAATCACTAGGCAGTGTGATGGTAACTGTGACATTTAGAACATACACATGGGACTGAAAGTCTAAATAAAATCATTCAAATCTCTTGGTCATGGTCAAGCATGTGTTTTGAAAATACAACTGAATTTAGTTTATAGTATCTTTTTTTCACTGGGGTCTTCCAATTCAAGTAAATATGCAAAACAGATGCATACATACAGCTTAATAGTCCTCAAATTTAAAGATTATTGAACCAGGTCATGTTGATCCAATAAAATTACCTGTCATATATAGGTGAAAATTGGGGCCCCTTTAAACTGAGGGTGAAACAGAGGTAAACTCAAAACTGGGGTGGAGGCTCGGGAGAGGGCCCTGGGATGCACACACACATGCCCCAGCTGGGCCAGCCGACTCAGCTGGGAAGAGTCCACTTGTGCGCCTCTGTGGAATTTGATCACGTGGTTCTTATTCGATGTCTATTTTTAACACTTATTTGATAGTTTTACTTTTAAATTAGATTATATAAGTCATTTCCTTCCTCTTGTTGCAAGGGTCTGCTCATTAAATGGTATCAAGCTTTTGAAGAAGGTTGACTTGTGACATTTTCAGAGACTCAGCTATAAAGAATTTTATAAACTATCTTAGTGACCTTTCTTTTAAGGAACTAAAAAGGTGGGACTGCACAACAAGTATTTGAAGTTCTAAAAGGGATTCCAAGCACCCAATTCCAGTGTGTATGTGGAGGGAGGGGTTGCTCCCCACGTATTCAACAAGCAATTCTTGACACCAGTTGGGTGTCCTACAATTCAACTCAATTCTGACATCATCTCCCTGGAGACAGCATCAGATCCCACAGGTTACCATCTCCATCCCACAAGACTGTTTCCACTTCAGATGCCAATGGCAAGTCCCATTTGTCATCTCCGCAGCAATAGTTTGGAGGTTCCAGTGACCCCCTACCTCAAGTAATTTGCCGGAGCAACTCAGGGAACTCAGGGAAACATTTTGCATACTAGTTTACAAGTTTATTATGAAAGGATATAATTTAGGAACAGGCCCGTGGAAAAGATGCTTAGAGGAAGGTGCGGGGAAAGATGCAGAGCTTCCACACTCCCCCAAATCCCTACATGTTCATCAATCCAGAAGCTCTATGAATGCAGAGACCATGTATTTTGACAAAAGATGCTCCCATTGCTCTTACCACTCAGGAAATCCCAAGGTATTTGGGAGCTGTAAATGTCAAAATGCCTGCCTTGTCCAATATCCCTACTATTTTAGGTACTGGGCATATCACAGGGGACAAAAGAGACAAGCATTGTCTCTTCTTGGAGATAACCTCTTCATGGAGGTTAAATTCTAACTGGATCCCTAGCACCTCATCTAGACCAGATACATTGTAGGTAAACAATCACTATTTGTTGATTGAAGATTGACTGGATAATCCATGCTTTCCAACAGGACCAGCAAGGTCAACAGCTCTGGGCATGTAAACAATTTTCCTGCTGCAGATAAAGAACTTGAGACTGGACTCTACATATTGTATGTGGCTACTTTAGAAGTTGAGAGGTAGTGACTGGGTGAAAAATATCAGGTTTCACCATGTATTCTTTCATTAGCATGTCAGTAACGAGAATGAACTATTTATTAGAAGAGCTAGCTTCCTATGGAGTAATAGTTTTGACAGTGCAGAGGGCTGGCGGTAGACATGGCAGTGCTAATTCTGGAGAGCCCTAGAGTGAAGACAGGAACTTGAAGTCTGCTCCCTTCCCTGTTGCTGACTATGGGTGCTTGCCATTCTGACTTCTCCTGGGTAAAGTGTGGGAACTGGAATCATGTCCCTCATAGTCCATTTCATCCCTTCAAAAGTGCATATATTCCAAACAGTGAGACTTTGTTTCAACCAGAAAACAAGCCAAGCCCAACAACTTCTTGCCTCAGATATGGTCACATTCATAGAATTACAGACTATCAGATATTGAGAAAAACTCAAACTGTCCTTGGTATCTCTTGAAGGCTGTTTACAAAGGGGGACATAGATTATTAATGCATGCTAAAAACATCTTTAAAATCTCTTTACTCGTCTTGTCCACATTTTGCATCCCTCATACCATGTCCCCTGCTCCTCTCAGAAAGATGTTTTCCTCCACTGCTAGTTCCCAAGTCTTCAATCCATGAGAAGCTCATTTCCATCCTTTTCTGCCCCATTGTCCTCATCTTCTCTTCTACCCTTACTGCTCTCTCTTGATGGTAAAACTTGGCTGCTACAACATGAATCCTTAATCTTTTTCTCTTCAGTTCTATCTTTTCGACTCACTGCACTAGTTCTGAGCAATCAAATTCCAGAAATCAAGCTGGTCAAGAAGGAGTTATCTGTGGTGGATGAGGAGGAGAAAAGCTGTGAATATTCACATAACAATATTTTCTGCAGCTATATAAGATATCCTTTAGCACCTTGGAGAAGTGAATGGTCCACAAACATTACCCATCCAAGAACTAGTTAGAATACTTAGGTGATTTAGAATAAAATTAATTAGAATAGGAACTGCCAGAGTATTGCCATGGGTCATAGTATAAGAGAATAATTGGTAAATTAATTAATTGGATGCTGTTCTATAGCAGTATTTGTTTTAAAGATTTTTATGAGTACTTTTTTTCCTGAGGTCATTATAAGGCTTTGTATTAGCCTGATGATATTGAATTTTTGGATTAGTATCATCCAGGAAAACAATGTTTTGAAAGATACAATGGAAAGTATCAAATGCAGTTGTATTATTTTCAAATTCATATACTAACTTAAGCTAATAAATGTTAACTAATTTCAGAAAGAATCTCTTTGCTGGGCCTATTCTGATGAGTAAACAAAACCATTTGTATAGTTTTTGAAAATAAATGTTTTTAAGGAACTCAGGCTTGCTCCCTGCAAACATTATCATGATTATTTTTGACATATCCTTTACTCATATATAGTACTGAATTTAGATTGTATATGCTTAAGTGGTAAAGTTTATATTGAGATAATATTGTTTGTTTGTATTACCAAAAGAGTATCTTTTTAAGTTAATAAGATACATATATTTATTTATTTAGTGAAGTACTTGTCACAATGTGAGAAGTTGTTTAAAGAGTAGACAAAGAGACCAGTTAGAGTCTGTTACAATGGCTCAGACAAGAAGTCATGCTGTCTTGGAGTCAGGTGCTGGGGGAGGTGGAGAGACCTGGATGGATGCACAGATTCAACTGATCTAATGCATAAAATCAAGAAAATTTGTTGATTGATTTGTAATAAGGATTTTGGGAGAAATATGAATAAAAAGTTACTTCTGGTATTCTGGTTTGTTTGAGTGAATAGTGGTGCCATTCACTGAGTTAGGAAATACTTGAAGAATGTCGGGGTTAAGTAAAGGTTGGGATTATGAGTTCATGTATTTATTAATTGCTGTGAACTGGCTTGGCATATGATATCAAGATGTATATTATAATACTATATATATCTAATTATACTGTGTGTCTAGTAGCTTCTAGCAGGTAGTCTCTCTATTTTCTTTATGTCTCAGACTTTTGGAATCACCTTATAATTTTTTCTCTTCCTCCCTGCTACTACAACCCTAGCCCTGATTTCCTTCATATTATGAAAGCAGCCTTTTAGTTCTCCTCTTGCAGAAATGTTTTCTAAAAGCTATAGAAGTAGATCCCTGACCGGTGTGGCTCAGCACATTGAGCACCAGCCTGTGGGCCTGTGAACAAAATGTCACTGGTTCGAATCTCAGTCAAGACACACGCTTAGGTTGCAGGCCAGGTTCCTGGGTGAGGGCGTGCAAGAGGCAATGCACACTGGCAATTCCCTCCCTCCCTTTCTCCCTCCCTTCCCTTCTCTCCAAAAATAAATAAATAAAATCTTTTTAAAATGTTTAAATGAAATAAAAGCTATAGAAATAGTTTCTTCTCTTCCAGTGAATAAACTGTACCCTGATGAGCTTACCCCCTGCTTCTCCACTGAGTAGCTATCAGAGGACAATGACAACAGTATTGTTTTTCTCTGAGAGTCTTAGGAGTGATTTTTGTGAATACTCAATAAATATTGCCTGATGGAGAATGACTGCCAAATTCATCATCCTATTTTGGGGCCTGTGGTGATTGCTGATATTTTAATTTAATTTACAGTTTTCATAGCTGATACATTCTTATAAATATAATTGCACAAGGTATAAATGGAGATCAATTCTTCCTTCACCCCTGCCCCAAGTATTCCTATGTCTCTTTTTAGAGATTAACACTCTTTTTTTATAAAGATTTTATTTATTTATTTTTAGACAGAGGGGAAGGGAGGGAGACAGAGAGGAAAATAAACATCAATATGTGGTTGCCTCTTGTGTGTCCTGCACTGGGGAACCTGGCCTGCAACCCAGGCATGTGCCCTGACTGGGAATTGAACCAGTGACCCTTTGGTTCACATGCCAGTATTCATTGCACTGGGCCACACCAGCCAGGGCAAGATTAACACTCTTAATTCTGTCTCTATATCTGCTTGAAGACATAATATGGAGAATTTACAAAATAAAGGCTATCACCATCCCTTACGATATGTAAGGTGAATACTTACTGTAATACCTTCAGTAGGGAACAATGTCAGATAATCCCAAACCAATGGAAGAAAGAAACTCATGTCTATTTCTTCCAAACATCAAAAAATATGCCAGCCACTTTCTATATGATCTTTTATTTAATTCGGCACAATAGATATTTTTTTAAAAGAGGAAACTGAGGCTCACAGGTTGAGGTCACAGTGAGGAAGTAGAGAAAGTAACATGGTAACCCAGGTCTGCCTCACTCCAACACCCATTGCCTTCCCCGTCTACACTGGAGACCTGCATTTCATCCCAGGAGGCAGAGTTCAGTATACTTCTCTGCATTCAAGACTTCATTCTGTTGTATATAAAGCCTTAAAACAAAAGTGACATGCCCCTGGGTGCAGAATTGCCACCCCCTCAGAAGTCCTTTGGAACACAGTGCCGAACAAACTGAAATCTGAGAAGTTTAGATGGAATTTGTGGAGCTGTAGGAAAGGAGTTTTGCATTCTCTCTGAATTGGTCATTCTCAGCGACAGAGTCATTTACGAGATGGGGGCAATCATAGAAAGCAGTGGCTTTTAAAAAACACTTTAGCTGCCAAAAATCTCATTCCAATTCTCTGGAAGAGTGCTGTTGTACCAAGTGTAATTCACCAGCCCACTGCCTTTCTGGAAGTTGTGAAATTGGAGAGAGTTGCTTTTGTCCAAATGAATAAACACCACCTAGATGAGTCGACAGGCTTGTCCTGAGTTGAGCCTGATGTGATCAGACATCTAGAGCTTCTTCCCCTGTTGGTCTCTGAGATCTCTGTCTCTCTCTATTTCCCAGCTTTCTGTTTTTTCTTTTAATAATCGAATAATGTCAGTGATGAGGAAGTCCCAGGAAATAGGTTTTCTATCTTCCTTAACAGTGATGGCAGTTAACGGCAAGTGTATCTTTTATGAACATAATTAGGGATTATGAATCAATCACGCCCATTAGCTTATATGTGTTTGTCCATGCAACTCAGAGTAGATTTTGTTTTTGTTTTTTTTTTTCTTTTTAATCATCCAAAAAGAATTTTTTTTGAGAAATTACATTTCTATAACACTGTGATCCGAATGGACCTGTTAGTGAAGACAACCTAAATAGTAACAGGTCCCCTAAGGGCTATACAGACATCTCAGTGTGTTCCTTCTCCTCCTTCACCAAGTGTGGTGATGAGGTGGGCACATATGTTAAGCCTGGCCAATTGTCTTCTCTCTCTCAGGACCATGATTCCTTAGAATGACTAATGTAATGATGAAGCAATGGTATTTATTTCTGCATTAATGGTGCACTGCTATGGGTCTCAATTTTGTGATTCTCCCATAACTTCCCTGCAAGTCCCATCTTCTTTTTTTTAATCCATACTTGAGGACAGTTTTTCATTGCTTTTTAGAGAGAGAGGAAGGGGGAGAGAGAGGCAGAGAGAAACCTTGATGTGAGAAAGAAACATCAATTGGCTGCCTCTTGTACAAGCCCCGACCAGAGATCAAATCCACAACCTTTCTGTCTATGGGACGGCATTCGGCCAGGGTGAAATACCTTCTTCTTTTAAGTTAGCCAGTTATAGGTTCTGTTGCTTGCAACCATAGAAGTACCAGATAAGTCACTAAGTCATATTCCAAAATGGATTTACACAAGTTCAGGACATGATTATAAAATATACACAGAAAAAACTAAGGTGACAGAATGACACAAAAACACCCTTAGTAGTTCAGTCTGGGATGACGTGGCTGAGGTGCTGATATGAAAAACGTAATTTTACTGAATGACTTCTAAGGCCTCACAATTCTGAGAGAAACGATAGCAGAGTTTGGAAAAGAATTGTACAGACCTGCCTTTACAGGAATTGATTTAAGGCAGGGAAAGCCTGAGATGTCTCTAAAGTGAATAAAAGAAAAAAAAGAATGAGTAGTAGAATTATCATTCAGCTCTCTAATAATAGAATTGCACCTGATGATATTGGGCAAGATGATAAACCTTATTGGATAATATCACCTCTTTTAATATGATTAGGTTTTAGCTAGGTAACATTGAATGTTTTTAACTTTGGGTAAATATTATAAAATGTTTTTTATCTTCATGACTATTATAGAATCCCTGCTCATTCAGTTTAAGAGTGAAGGGTATTTAAGTGATTACATAGCTAGTCCTCATATGAGTCCAAAAGTAGCAAGGCCATCTCTGGTTTGGGGAATATTTACAACCTGGATAATGACATTTTCAAGACATGGGGGAAATACTGAAATCAGTTGTGGACCAGAACTTCTCTTATGTATTAGTTCTTTTCAACATGAATGGAGAGAGCCAGGCCATTTCTCCACATACACAACAGAATACAAGTTTGTTGGTTTGTTTTTTGTATGAATATATAAGCTTTGTTTCATCAGTCTCTGTGTGATATAGCCTTTATGAGGAACTTACTGTCAATACAAAGTCATTTAAAATTAGTTAATTGATGACTTTGAAAAGTAAGGTCCCGAGAGATAAATTATGTTCCCTCCCATTCAAATGAATGTCTGTGAATATCAACAACTTCCTCACACTTCCTATTTTGTTTGGAAATCCATTCAAAATAGATGTTTCTCCCAGCAGACCAAGCAAGAGTATTCTATCAATAAGATCTAAGAAATGACAACATGGAAAGTGAAGTGCTAATTTGAACTATAATGTTTTGGTTCAGCATTTAATGTCCAACTTTTGTTTGCATATCATAGGAGTAAGTATGTCCATGGGCAACCTGGAGGTTGAGGGGCTGGTCTCTCATTTGTGCATGTGACTGGCATTTTCCCTGTGGATATACTTACCTAACCACATAAGTTTTCCCATTCAACATCATGGAAGTGAGAGCATGACACTATGTTTGAATGTTCCTGAGTCCTTGGCCAGTCATGTCAGAATTAAGATGTTTCTAGAAGTCATTGCTGTCTTTCTTTTGAGCCTGGAAAAGTAGGGAAGGAAGGAAGGAATTTAAAGATTTTATTTATTTTTTTAGAGAAGGAAAGGGAGGGAGAAAGAGAGGGAGAAACATCAATTTGTGGTTGCCTCCTGTGCGCCCCCTACTGGGGACCTGCTCTGCAACCCGGACATGTGCCCTGACTGGGAATCAAACCATTGATCCTCTGGTTCTCAGGCCAACACTCAATCCACTGAGCCACACCAGCTAGGGTGGAAGGAAGGAATTTAAAAGACCCCTTCTTTCTGTTCTTTGTTGTTGTTGTTGTTAGATTTTTAAATAAAATTATATTTGTATTTCATAAAAATGGTGCACTATCAGGGCAGCCGAATAATGCTGAGATATATGAAAAAAATGAAGTTTTTTTCACTCTTTTTTTTTTTAAATGCAACCTGTCTCTCCAGGCCTCACCATTTTGTGGCTAAAAATCAGGTTACTTTTATTTTTATAGCAAAATTATGATTATAGGAAAAATCACTGGCTTGTTACTAAAAATCAGACTTGCACCGTACCCTATGAAGTATTCAATTTCTTCCTGGAAGTTTTCCAAGGGTACTTACTTATGCCCATATTCCAAGTATCACAAATCTTCCAGCTTCCAGTTGACCACACTGATGCAACTGCTTCCAGAGTCTCACCATGGCTACTTATTATCTAGAGAACTGTTGTTCACTCCCAGATGTTATCTCTGGGTCCTCCCATGGCTCTAGTTTTGGGAACCCAGGCCATCCTTAGGTTTTCTTTAGAGATAGGCAGATGACCCTGTTCCCAGCTCTATGCCATCATTTGTCACCTGGTTTTCAAAGAAGCTTACCTTGTGTAGACACTAAATCTCTCTTTCATCTTCTGCCTCTAAACCCCTCCATCCCCAGGTGGCTCAAAAGCAACCTGAGGAATCAAGTAGGGAGGGGGCAAATATAATTCCATTCTATTTTGAATTTTCTCATCATCTTTTCAAGCCCCAAACTCCCTCCTCCTATGAAACTCTTGTTTCTCCTTTTCTAGTTGTAAATTAAAACCTCCTGGGTTCATACAGCTTGTGTGAAAGATCAGTTGGGAGTGAGTGGAGGAAAGGGCAGAGTAAGGACCTGTCTGCATACTCACTGCCTCTTTTCAGCTCAGCCAAACCCTTTGGTATGTAAAGGAAGAGAAACAACAGCCCAGACTGGTTGCATTTCCTCCCTGAAGTTACCCAGCAAATTATTAACCAGGCCCCACTACTAACACTCTCATCTTGGCACTGGCAATATGTGAGATTCGGCTCAGTGATCTATACAAAGGGAAATTAGATTCAGACAAACATAACAACTTGTCCTGCAGTGGAAAGCAGATGCATAATGTCTCTCATTTGTCCCTACTTTATTTAATAGCCCACATAGGGAGCTTATTTAAAACTACAAAATAGCAACATACCAAATCAGCCAATATTTTGAGATGATCCCATTGAATCTTCATTATAATAATAATAATTAATTTTTTCTGTGATGTAAAAAAAGGAAAAATAAAAGGGGATCTGAAAGAGAGTTGAAAATATCCTTATGCACTCTTAAGACTGAAAGCAAGAAAGACAGAGCTTGTGGGCATGTCCTGAATGTTTTTACTTCTTTTCTGTGATGTTGTCTTTTTCTTTCTTTCTTTTCTTTCTTTCTTTCTTTCTTTCTTTCTTTCTTTCTTTCTTTCTTTCTTTCTTTCTTTCTTTCTTTCCTTCCTTCCTTCCTTCCTTCCTTCCTTCCTTCCTTCCTTCCTTCTTTCTTTCTTTCTTTCTTTCTTTCTTTCTTTCTTTCTTTCTTTCTTTCTTTCTTCTTCCTTTCTTTCATTCAATAGCTAACTATTGAATACCCACCACGTGTCTGGCCTGATGCTGGTGGGAGGAACAGTCTAGGGCGCAAGTCACAGGGAGTGTCTAGCTTCACAGAGTTTAGAGTCTAACGCAGATGGGAAGACAGGCATTAGTCAAATAAATCAATCATTATAATCTTCCCTAAGTGGCATGGAGGGAAGTTACATTAGGGCCAGGAGAGGAGAAAACCAAGATGAAGGATACAAATCCAGAGACATTTCCTCAAGGAGGTGACATCTGAGAAGATGTCTGAGGAATGAGTTAGAGGTTCACTAGGCTAATGTGGCAGGAGCCTTCCAAGCTGAGAAAGAGGCACCTGGCAGGTCTTGGAAACCTGAAGAAGTGAAATAAAATGTCCTAAAGGATGCAACGTGGGAGGAGAGATGGGGCTGAAGGTGAAGTTGCAGAGTGAAACAGCTGGGCATTGCAGGGGGCCCATCAAGGGTCTTGGATTGTGTCCCATTAGCAGGGAATCCATTGTAAGATGTTGAGTATGAGTCCTGTGGTTTCTTTGCATTTTTAGACCACTGGTCCAGCATTCTCTGTGCAAAACATTGTTCAGTCTCTATCCATTTCATTGAATCCTCCTACAAATGAGTAAGCTAAATATTGGTGACACTGAATGACTTGCCCAAGGCTGCCCACAGTGACTTGCTAGAGCCACTATTCAAACCCAGGTCCGCTGGACTCCAGAGCACTCACTCTCAACCATTATTCTCTGTCACCTAGTGCTAAGCAAAACCTCTTTTATTGTTTGCAGCAAAACCTCATTCTAATTCTAATTACCTAATATTCTACTCCTAATAATTACTTTAGAAGAAAAAAAAATTTAATTCTCACCAAATTTGTCAACACTGTGTCTATGCCAGTGGGCATAATTAGAAAAATAATTTCACTCCATTGCTGCCAAGGGCAATGCTGAGACTTTAGAAGTAAAATGCTTGAAAACCTTGAGATCTACAATCTTAGCAATATTAAGATGGGAAAATATTTAGGGGAAAAATCTCCTTATTGGATATTGTACTGTTTTAAAAGAATCGTGGCATCTCTGCCTGTTGAGAAAGCCTTCTAGATGAAAGCCAGTTGTGGGTTTCACTGTAGCAAGACTGGCACCAGTCTGCCTTCACATAATTTTTGTGCATCGATCAACTGGACTTCAAGTTGAGGTGGCTCTGGCTGTAGAAGGGAAGCCCTGGCCCCCAAGAACAAAATCTGATGTGTCAGTGTGGCATTGCTGAGTAGGGGTTCTGAGCAAGGGATAACCGTTACCTGGACCCATAATATATCATACTGTCCACATGAGTGGAGCCAAGGAACTCTGTGCCTGGAGATTTGGAAATGAAAGCGGACATCTGAGTGTAGTGCATTTCTGGCCACCTCTCTCATGTAGAAGGATACTGGTTAACTGTCACCTGCAGGGTCACCTTTTTTTGGTGTCTCCTAATGGAAATAATTCAGTTTTAAAACTTACTTTGGAGTAAGCCCCACTGAAGTTGTGTGCTTTAAACACATTCCTATTGTATGAGGTCTTGTCTTTCTAAGTCCTTTCCTGGCTACAGAGATCCTGTTACTGACAATAACTTGAGCATTCATAAAACACTCATTGAATGTGACTCACCTCAGACAACAGGGGCCATGCCCTCCAGGCAGGTTTGTCTCATACCCCATTCCTGCATGACCCCACAGTGAATCACACTGTACCCCTTTATTATGTTTTAGAATTAGATGACCTGGTTTTAAACCCAGCTCTGCCATTTTCAAGCTTGTGACAGTTGTTAAGTCTCTTGTGTCTGTTTCCCTGTCTCTGAAATGGGAATAAAAATATCTTAGCTGTCATGGTATATTTGTATTACCAGTTCAAAATTGTCATCCCTCCCTCTGTGTCCTTTGCCATGTTCCTCTCAATAGAGCACTGCACATGCATTGCCTGTCCCATTTTGCTTGTGACATGGTCATGTGACTTAATTTGACCAATAGAATGTTAGCAGACATGATGTAAGCAGAGGCTTTAGGAGTGCTTATACAGTTGGGTTCACCCTCATATGTTTTATTCATTAAGATAATGATCTCTAGATAGTTCACTAGACTCAGAAAGAGACACATAGATTTACTTTTTGTCATTTTTGTCAGGTTTGATCATACATCCCATACCTAATGATTAAATGATAATGAAAGGTACTATTTATTGAATACTTATGTGTTTTACACAGTGACATACGCAGAGTTGTTCAATAATTTTCATTTGATTCTTAAAGTAACCCAACAAAAAATTTTTTTGATCTATTTCCAGTAAGGATAATAAGGCTCAGAAATGCTGAGTACCTAGCACTACACAGCTAGAAAACAGTAGCACTGAGATTCAATGCCAGGTCCACCTGCCTGTGTTGATGACCCCTTTACTATAAGGCCACACACATGGACTCTACTCTTACACCTATTTTAGACTCAGAGTCTCTTGATATCTAAGCATGGCCATGAATTTGGTCTCTGGTTTTATTCTTCTTTTCTTTGTTACTGAGTTTTGGTATCTGACCTATTTTATCCCAAAATTGGGAAACTATTTAGTCTTTGATGACTTTTTTTGTTACTTAAAACTTTTATTGAGATGAATTTCACATAGTATAAAACTAACTATGTTTAACTGAACAATTTAGTGGCACATAGTACATTCATACCATTATGCAACTACCACCATCATCTAATTCCAAAACACTTTTATCACCCAAATAAAACCCCATACCCATTAGGCAGACACCCTCCATTTCCCCTTCTCATAGTCCCTGGTAACAACACAGTTCCAATTATGCTATGAGGTGGGCACTATCACCTACTTTCTGTCTGTATGGGTTTGCCTCTTTTGGATATTTTACATAAATGTAGTGATATAATATGACTTTCTCTGCCTGGCATCTTTCATTGAGCATAATGTTTTTGAGGTTTATCCATGTTGTAGCACATGTCAGTGCATCTTCCCTTTTTATGGCTAAATAATATTCCATTCTATGAATAGATCAAAATTTAATTTTTCCTTCATGCATTGATGGACTTTGGGTTGTCTATGTTTGGCTATTGTAAAAAGGGCAGCTGCTATGAACTTTTCTGTGCATGTACTTGTTTGACACCTGTTTCAGTTATTTGGGGTATATCCCTAGGAATGGAATTGCTGAGTCCCATGGTAACACTATGTTTAATTCTTTGAAGAAATGGTGGACCATTTTCCAGAGCTCTAGTCTTTGATTTGGTTGTCTCTACTATTTGGGTTTTCATGACTCTTGGCTAACGTGCCTTTTATAGGATCAAATAGAGCAGCATGGATGTGTAGAAATGAGAAATGGTTACCAAACTGAGAGCACTGATACGTGAATGGTTTGGTGTATTTTTCTGTAGCCAATTGAGGAAAAAGTCTGGGAAGGGATGCATGGCAGTATAAAGCAGGGCTCTTGTCATGCTCGGAGTTTAGGTGATGTTAGAGGGGAGAAGGACCTATGGTTGTATGACAGTCAGTTTGAAATGCTGGTGCAGTGGGCTTAGTCTGAGGATCCACACTCAGTAGTTATACCCTCTGCCTTTTCCATTCCATCCCCATTATTCTTGGACACACACATTCTTCAATGCCTGTGGTCTGTTACTGTCACTTGCAAGAATTTGACTGTCGGGGAAGATGCCAGCAGGTCTTTTAAAAGCCAACGCAAACTTTCATTGCTAACTTGTAACTTGGACAAACTTTGAGAGCAAGAGTTATAAATAAAACCCATTCATCAATCTGGGTTTCGCAACAGGAATGCAATTCTACATCATGGCTAGAGATAAAACATGTCTTGCCGTGCACAGTGAGCTCTTCGCCATGCTTGCATTTTATTTCCCATCACAATCTAAGTTATGGCAGATGAAGCTGCTCATAAGGTATGAGGTTAAACAACCCCATGCTAATTCACACTTACACATTGTGGTGTGTTTTTAAAGCCCCAAGTGCTACCTTCCTTGACAACTTAAGCTTAAAGGAAGGAAGAGGGGTTAAAAAGACCCCATGGAACAGGGGTGAGTAGGGTTTGACTCTGCAACTAGGTTAAGCCTTTTGAAAACCTTGGCTGAATCATAGATCTCTTTGTGTCTTAAAATGCCTGCTAGAATCAGCCACATAAAGGAACTGCATAGTATACGTGAGTATGCTGCTGCTGCAGTGGATTATGCTAATAACCATGAAAATTTATAGCCAAAAACTAATGATCTCCAATAGCCACTCAACTTGTAGACCCTCTGCTCAGTGCTTTTCATGTATTAGTCTCATTTCATGTTCATAGTTATCATACAAATTCACTACTACTATTATTTCCATTTTGCGGATGGAAACTGAGTATCAGAGGGTAAGAGCCATTTTAGCTGGTGAAAGATAAGATCAGCATTCAGCCCAGAGACGGTCAGGAGCTATGTACTTTCTTCACCCCTCCTCCAGATTCCCTGTCCACTCACCTCACATTAGACATACAGGAGTACATTACCTCCCTCCTTCCTAGGATGCATAATGGCTCCCCCATGCCCCTTGCTTTTGAGTTTTTCTATTCTCCATTTCTTAGAATCAATAGAAGCTACTCTTGTTCCTTTTTTATTCATGTGTCTGTTCATTCTTTCACTCATTCATTTATTCAACTGTTTACCATTGAATGAATGTTTTGAATAACTATTAAGTATCAAGCACTGTGCTAGTTGCTGCAGATATAGATAAATAATAGGAGATTCCTGCCTTAAAGGATCTAGAAAGAATGGGAGAAGGCTCTCTCTGTGCTATGGGCTGGAGTTGACAAGATGGCAGGATGCCACAGGAAGGAGCACCCTGAAGATGCACCCAGCAGAGCAGGGCAAGGAGCAACATCCTGGAAGAGGTGGCATCTGGTCCGGATCTTCGAGGATAAGGAACCAACCATGTACATAAAAGTATGGATGACATGTAGAGTTCTTTTTCATCTGGACTTCCAAATCTCAGTCTACATTTCATATTTTAAAGTAATGGAATAGTTAAGAGAATGCTGAATAATGTAAATAGTTGTCTGACTGACAAGGCAACAACTCGAGATATCACTTTGCTTTAAACCCAGAATGCTGATTTGTAGTAAATTCTGGATATCATTTTTTAAGTTAACATGCTAAGCAGATCTCCTCTATTTTTCTTAATAATCATAATACATAATAAAACTCTATAGGTGAGAGTCATCCTGTTTTGTCAGCATAATACTGAGAAGAGAAAATCAATTGGTTCCCTCTCAAAGGAACTTCCTTTTTGTATTCATCACCCACTACCTTGAAAATAACCTTTCTTGCATTTACCATATTTTGTCATGTATAATGCAAAATTTTTGCCCAAAATTTTCAGGGGGAAATAAAGATACACATTATACGTGTGTATAATGATCACATACCATGGGCATAATAATGGGTATAATGTGCAGAAAAATATAAATGTACACTATACACAGCACAATATGGTACTCTTTGTTTTGCCTTCCTTTAAAAAGTTCACTTGAACATTATTTTTGCCTTTTTTCTGAAGAGAACATTTAAAATTCATTAAGATATATATATATATATATATATATATATATATATATAATCCATATATTTTTCTTTTAGTTTTGTAGTAACCTTCCAAAAAATAATGCATGTGGATTGTAAAGAAAAGCTATTAGCTGTTCAGAAGTGAAAGAATTAAAAAGTGATATTGGCCTCTTGTGTCATAGCCTCCTCTGGAGGCAGACATTGTCAACAGCTGCAAGTGAATCCTACAGCAGGGGTTCTCAACCTCACTTCTGCACTGTTTACATTCTGGGTCAGATGATCCTTTGTTGTGGGGCCATTATGTGTACTATAGGATATTTAAAAGCAAGAATCAATGGAAATGTCAGAAATTGCCTGGGATTTGGAGGGTGATTTGGAAAGGGAAAGAAGATGTAATTATCATAGATGCCTACGACAAGCAAGTTGAGAACACGAAAGGGACAATACTTTTCATTCTGTTTTGATAGTGGAGGTCCAAATACCAACATAAATGAAGGATTTTTGAGTTCCATGTTTGTCTTCCTTTTTAGAACTGCAATTTAATTTTCCAGTTAGTTGTTATTCTCTGTGTTACTGCAGAAAGCATAAGTCCACAATCAATAACACGAAGAAAGAAACCAGCTGGAGATGCAGAGGAAGGGAAATGGGGATCTTGAAGACACTAGCCATTAATGAACAGCGGGGGCGGGGCGGGCGGGAATCCCAGATGCGGGAGGCTGTTACTCTGATCCTACTCAGGAACTTTGGCCTTCAGTACAGAGGGGGCATTTAGATTCTTGGGGAACGCTCTGATGCAGGTACAAGCAAGATCTTAGGAGTCTGGCAAATCTGAATTCAAATCCCAGCGGTACCATGTGATGTTTAATTTGCGGGGGGTGGGATCTGAGTTGCTGCATCTGCAAAGATACCATACTTTCCTTACATTTTGGCACACACACCACATCTTGGGTTCATTGCTCACATTTCCCACTTGCAATCTATTTCAACCGAATCTTGTCATTTAATGTCTCCCTATCTCATTTCTCTTACCTGTGGAGGACAAGAGTCATCTCACCACATCAGGCTGTAAAGATTGAGCCAGTCAATGCAGGTAAAGAACTTACAACATTGCCTGGCTTACGAATTATTAGCTAGTATTATTATCGCTCTAGTAATTCCCTTTGGTTTCTCTGAGGCTTAGGAATGTTAAAGACTCTAGAAGGCTACCTGGCATACTGTAAGCTTTGGTAACTGGTAGTCTCTCTCTCTCCTCCTCCTCCTTCTTCTTCTCTTTTCATCCCTCTCCCTCTTTCTTTTTTTTCTATCTTCTCTCTCTCTCTTTGTTAGAAGCTTCAAAGCTCACTCAAGAGGGTACTAACCCTAAGACCATGTGATTTATTTTTCTCATGCTCATTTCTGTTTTAATAATTATCATATTGACTCTGAATTTATTACACTATAAGAATGATTTTTATGCAGGATCTCATGAATTTAAACATTAATGTAAGATAAATTAGTTTTAAATTGAATTCCTTGAATACAATTGAATGTGTTTCCTTATGATGAATAAGGAATTTTCCAAATAAAATCTAAATCTCTGATGTTCCATTTTTGATCAGGTGGAAGAAATATGTGGGGATATTTGATAAGGTTAAAATATGATTGCACTGCAATAGATTAGCCATGCTAAAAACTAACTTTTTAGTTTGAGGAGAATGTAGTCTGGGGCAGAGCTAAGTAGATAAAATGTGAATATTTCTGCATACATGTTTATTCAGTCTCTTAGTTACCTCCAATTTAACACATTATTATAACATAAAATATATTTGTAAAGAGAACACTCATTTTTACATTTTTCATTAATAAATTCCCTTGTTAGCAGTTAATTAAAGAAAAAAAAAACTAGCATCTGCTTTAATCCCATTTTCTCTGAAAGCTCTGCCCTTCAATATGCTCTCCAAAGGGCTTCCAATACTGTTCTCTAGAGCAGGCCAAATCAAAGTGCTCACAGATGAAGAAAGTCAACCCATTAGAGAAGAGATGGAAAAATGTGTTAATTCCCTTATGAGACCTAGAGTTATCACTGGATGAGAAAAACTTACAGAGAAGACAGAGAAGTTTTTCTCAGTTCATGGATGCCTCTGTATGATGACAGCTGGTGACTTCTTGAGTGTTATTCATTACGCTTCAACAGGTTGATCATATCAAAGTCTGAATGTGACCATGTCACATGCCTACTCACCACCACTTTTGAAATAAGGCCAAAACCATTTCTCAGCCTACAAGGTTCAGAGCGGCCGACTCCCAGCCTCCTCCACCACTATACACCACCTCTCTCCTTATCCTCCACCAGTATTGAGACCCCTTCTTATCTCCAAGAGCCATCTCCCCTCCCACCAGAGAGTCTTTTCATGTGTCGAACCCCCACCTAGATCTCTGATACCTCCATCACCCTCACCTGGTTAATGCTTCCCTAGTCTTTGGATCTCACGTAACCTTCTGTTTCTTCAGGAACATGTCAAAACCTCAGACTGTTATCCCCTGAAAAACATTGGGCTCCCTTCTCAATGCCCATAATTCCAGTTGTAATTTTACATGTATTTCTAAGCAGTTTTGATTAATGCCTTTTTTACCACTATACTATATGCTCTGCAGGAGCCAAATCCTGCCTTCTTTTTGCTCATTGATTCCTCCCCAGCACTTAGCTCAATAGTGGCACATCACAGGCCCTTGAGAAAATGAATAAGGGGCTCTAAGCTCAGCAGATCTAAAGACCCAGAAGAAAATATGAAAAGGTGCATGCAGCATGGGACAGCAGCCAGGGAGTAATTTGGCTTACTTAAGGAGGAAGGGCAATGACTCAGGGTGGGATGCTAGCACAGTCCCTTGCTCCTAGTCGAGTCCCTTTTCATGATTATCTAATGAATGAAAGATAATAAATCCCAGGAAACTAAAGAGATGATAGATATGCCATCTGACCTAAAAGGGGAAAGCATTTAAAAGGGAGTTGTTGAAATGTACTCAGAAAAAAATTACATTAAAGAAAGAAAAAGCTGAGAAGTTTCGTGTGAAGAAATTTAATCTACATAACTATGTACATAAGAGAACAAGCAAGAATGTATGAAGAAGTAAATTCAATGTAGTTTTTGTATGTGTATGTGTAAAAAAAAGTATATACATGAAGAATGAAGAAAAAAATCTATCAATAGATTGCCTGGTACATTTTGGTCCCTCCATACCATGAAACACCACTCAACCATTAAAAAGAGTGAGATTAATTTGTAGGTACTAGTATGGAAAAGTATTAGTACTATTTATTAAATGAAAGCAGATATTTGCATGACCATGTGCATAGTATTATGTGGGTTTATTAAGTGTATGTAGATGTGAATGTCTAGGAAAAGACACATGTGCACTATAAGGTCCATGACAGGAAAAGCCTAAAACCATACTAACTGGTTAGTTGGTACTCCTAGTTAGTTTCTAGTTAGTTTCTGAAATTAAGGTTGATAGGAGAATCTGTCTCTTTTTTCCCCATCTATGAGTTATAATAACTAACAAAGAAGTAATAATAGATCAATGAAGAAAATATCACAGAAACGCTAGGAGGAAGACCTTAGAAACATGAGGAACACAAAACCATCCTTTATGCCAATAGTTTTCTGTGATGATTTTGTACCCTTGGGGAACAGAAGGTTCCCTTTGGGACCTTGGGGAATGTCTGGAGACTTTTTGGTTTGCCACATTGTGGGGTGGGTGCCGGTGCTACTGGCATCTAATGGGTAGGGACCAGGGATGCTGCTCAACATTCTACAGTACGTAGCACAGTTCTCATAACAAAGCATGATGCAGGCCACAGTGTCAATGGCACAGAGGTCGAGAAACCTTGTTCTCTGCTGCCTCTCTGCCCTTCCCAGTCTGGAAATTCTTGGAGAATGAGTTCCTCTGTCCTGAAGGCAAGGACCAATGAGAGTTACAGAAGTAAACAAAGAATGCCAGCGCTGCAGAGCACCCAGGCCGTTTCCCAAAGCCATCAGGAGGGTGGCAGCCAGGTAGAACCTGTAAGGGAGCATGTCATGGATCCAGAGCTATTTTATTTAATTTTAGTATCTAAGAAATTCTCCAAAGGTGGATGCCATGTAAACCTTTAATTTATATAAAAATTTTCCCAGTTCATCTCACTCTTTTTCCTCTGGTGAAATTTATCACCTTGAAGGTGGATTTGAGAACACATCCATACCACTCCATTCTTATTAAGGTTCATTTAATTTGCTTGTCATCTTGCACATAATTTCATTAGCATCTTTGGGAGTCTGGGATGAAAGAGGAGCTGGCATGGTTTGTCTTACCTTATACCTTGGCCCGGTGTCATCAAAATCTATTTGTACTCTAAGCTCACCCAAGTAGTGTAGTCCAAGATGTGAACATTCGGAAACTTCCTTCCCTTGGACTCAGTAGATTCTCCCAGGTCCTTGCTGAGTGATACATACTGTCCAGGTGTTACTGACTCAATGTATCTCAGCTCTATCACCTAAGCATAAAATAGAAGTGCCCTGAAACCTATTTGACTGCATAATTATACCTATACAAACCCTCTAACCAAATGACTATTATATACTCTTTACTCAGCCTAATAAAATTTCCCTATCAATTATGAGTATCCAGAATGTGGTGTGTTTAATATAATTATCTGAGTAACTCAGGGAAATTATTTTTCAGCCAGAGTCAGGGTTGTGGAGAGTCTTCAAATGGGAGAATATTAATTATATTTTTTCAATTTTTTATTTTTATTCTATTACAGTTGTCCCAATTTTTCCCCTTTGCCCTCTTCCACCCAGCCCAACCCCTGCTTCAACAGTCAACCGAACCCTGTTGTCGATGTCCGTGGGTCATTCATACATGTTATTTGACTAGTATTTTTAATACAAAGATGATCACTGAACACTTCAGTTCTGTTTTTTCTAAGTTCTGTCTCCTTCAGTTATATCTTGGTGTTAGAAAAGAGCTAGTTCTTTGGACAATATTTTTTTCCATTTCCATGTCTCTGAGAAGAAGGGACAGTGGGAAGAAAAAGACCAGAACATGGGGGATTTTTATAATCATCCTGGCTGTGAATGCCATGGGAACATCATTTACTCAGTGAAGAGACCAGGAAGGGCAAAGTCTTACTTCTAAAAGGGAACCTAACTCTCTCTAAAAGGGGGTAGAATAAAATTGCTGTTGTAAAAATGGGAAAATATAGCTAATGGGAATACACAGAACGGTGTCACTAATTAAATTAGGCACTTTGGAATTAATTGACAGCCTGCACTTAAGACTATAATTGCATAGTAATCAACTATTTGCATACAAAACAATGCAATTTATTATGTGAGGATAAAACTTTTTCCTGATATTTCAAAGCCAGGGACTCAACTTGGTTTCTAAATTTATCTCAGGAATGAATATACTGTATGTGTGTGTGAAGGACCCACATGAATAAATAAGCTGAAGTTTCTGAGGGGAACAACACAGTGGGATTTATCTTGAAAAGAGCAATTGCAGACACATGTCATATGTCATTACCGGAGAGTTGGCGACAGTATTATTCATTATGTGGTTTCAGAGTGTTCTAAATGAGAGAAATGGATTATTGGGAGTGGATGATTTCCCCAGATTGCCACTTAATAGTGACTAAGGGGTCTGCATTACTCATATTTGCAATGAAAATGGTGCCAAAACCCAGCAGTGGTTGACTGGAATGAAATGTAAGGCCTATTGGGTATTATCTTGAGATGCTGCCTAATTTTCTGCCTCTTGCTTAGTATAAATGTCCCGGGGTCTCAGAGGTTGGGGTGCTTGCAGGAGCTGCAGATAGAAGTGAGGCTTCCACGTTATTTACCTCTTTGTTTCTTCCTGCTTCCTTGCTGCTCTGTTTGCACACTGCAATAATTACTTCAAGTAAAAATATGTTTCTCCATTTGCCCTTTTCCATTACCAGAAACTCTCTACCTCTTCAGCTTTCCATAACCCTTCTTACCTGTTTTGAGCTTCCCATATGAAGCAGGCAGCCAACTGCTGTGTTCATTCATTTATTAACTAAATAGTTAGAGTCCCAACTAAGTGCCATGGCCTGTACTAGACCCTGATGGTGGGGTGATCGGTGAACTTGTGTCTTTGCACCCTCAGGGCTTTCAATCTTCTGGGGAGACAGATATTAAATATAGAGTCACACACATCTCTATGTAATTCCTACATACATCTTTTTTTTTTTTCTACATACATCTTTTAAGGCATCACTTACACTGCTCACTATGCTCCAGGCATACCAACCTCCTTTTTCTTGTTTAAATAATCTAAGCCATTTTGCATCTTAGGGCCTTGGTCCTCACTTCTGTCTTCTACTCCTTCTTCAAGACTTTCTGTAACTGTCACCTTCCTTGCCTACCCAGTCTGGAATGCTGCCCATCCCAATTGCTCCCCATCAATCTGATCATGTCCATCACTATAAGTCTGTCAGTGCCATGCTTATTTACACATGTGTTGCCACTCTCTCTTTAACAGGGGCATCTAACCTGTGGCCTGTGGGTGACATGCATCCCAGGATGGCTATGAATGTGGCTGAACACAAAATAATAAATTTACTTGAAACAATGAGATTTTTTTTGTGTGATTATGTGTAACAATGTATTTAATGTGTGGCCCAAGGTACCTCTTCTTCTTCCAGTATGGCCTAGAGATGCCAAAAGGTCAGACACCCCTGCTCTAGATGTGTATCATAGGGACAAGTATTTCTTGTGTTTTACCATCAGCACCTAGAATTGAGTGGCTGCTCAATAAACCTTCATTGTTGATGGACGCAGCTGCCAGCCATGATAAGTGCAATGGAAGGAAAACAACAGATGCTATGGAAATTACAATAGGAAGACTTAATTTAGTTGAAGGGTACAGGGCAGACCTCTGTGAAGAATTGATATTGCAGTTGATGGGTATGCAGGAATAACCAGGAGGATAGAGGTTGAAAGAGTGGTGCAGACGGAAGCAACTACACAGGCACAGCCTGAGAAGGAAAGGATGTTGACAAGTTCAATAAGTTGACAGATGAGACAATCTGTAGCCCAGAGAGTGGGGGAGGAAACAAGGTGAAAAGGGGCTGGAGAAGTCAGCCTTGGAGGCTGCAGGAGAGTTTGGACTTTGGGAAACCATTGGAGGAATTGAAAGGATTAGAATGACATAACTCTATAAATATGTACTAACATCTCTTTAGCTATTGTGAGCAGACTTGTTTGGGAGAGTAAGAGTAAAAGGATGCCTGGAGCATTGCCAGGCACAGAGCAAGTGCCCAGTAACTAGTTGTTATGTAATGACAGTAACGATCTGTATGAATAAATTAATGAGCAGGGGAGAGCAGTAGGAGGCAATTTGTTCTTAAAAGAATCCTTGCAAAAACTTGAAGTTCTTTGTTTGAGGTGATAATTCAAGGGAGAACGTTGTCTCTCATAACTCTGAACAACATCTATGAGTAAACTTGGGCATCCTCTTTCCTTGACCTGCACCTATTAGCAAGGCAGAGTTGCATATCATGTAGGTATCCCTGACTCCCAGGGTCATTATGGTATTTGTTATGGTCTCTCTGGTTTTGTACATCAAGAAGCCAAATTTTATTTTGGTCATTTGGCTTCGAAAGCCCTACCTCTCATGTAAAGATGGCTCCATCAACCAACCTCCACAAGTATAGTCTGCCATAGTAGATCCTTTTCTTTCTCTTTCTGAGTTTCAATGTCCAAAGAAAACCTGATGTACACATGGACTCTTCTGTATTTTATTCTGCATAATCAGGACCAGGAAATAAGTAGAGCTAGTATTAGTTAAATTGATACAAGCTTCAGTAACAAACTCCCAAATCTCAGTGGTGAACACAGTTCAAGTTTATGCCGTCTTGCCCGATAGCTAAAAATGGGTGTTCTGAAAGATGGGCATCTCTCCTCCATGTAGTGATATACAGAGCCAGGTTCCTTCCACCTGTGGCTCTGCCATCATGGTCACCAAGGATAGGGAGGATCATGTGAGCCAAGCCTAACATGATAGAGATTAGCACCTCCACTCACGTGCCATTAACCAAAAGCAGTCACATGGTCATGTCCAGCTTCAAGGGAACCTGGGAAATGCAGTCTCTGTCCCTAGTGAAAATTAAGAAACATGCTGATGGACAGGTAGGCAAGCTCTGCCCCAGAATACCCTCTATAGATATTTGAGGTAACCATGGATTCCTTTTTTACAATTTACAATATTTAATGGCTGAACTACACTACTTGGTAAAACATTACTGAGAACATTAGGCAGTTTTTTTTTTTTCTTACAAATTCTGGAAACCAAGTAGTTGTACCACAGTTCTACCTTCCCATTCACTCCTTAGAATCTGTTTTATAAACAATGGAATAGTTAAGGATTTCAGCTCTTCGGTTGAATTAAGATACAGAAAGAAAGCAGCCTTTGAAGTCAGGAACTAAAACACAGTAACAAAGCAACCAGAACCTCGTGGGGTTTTAACCCCATTTTGTCACATCTCCCAATGAACTCCTGATTTGTTTGAGGATTCTGCTTAGTTTACTTCAGAGGTATCCTAACTTCTATATCGTTTCAAACCTTCCTTCTATTGTGCTACTCTTGAGGTGTGACCAGATGATACCTCAAAACAGGAAGTTTTTGTGCCTGGGGTATCCCTTCCATGAAGCTCTTTCAGGCTTTCTCACTCTCTTCTGGGTACAACAGTTTCTTTCTTTTATTTCTAACTTACCCTGTGCAGCCTTCTAAGATAACTCATCTTCTACTGTTAGGCAGTTCTGTTCTTCGCCTTTGTTTTCTTATTAAAAATATAACACTACTTTGTTTCACAGCATTTAGCAGTTAAAATTTTTTTTAAAGCCAACCTGTGAAAATCATGCAATTCCACTCTGCACAGCACACATTCCTGAATCATAATCTCTCCATCATTAGATTGAAAGCATGTTGAAGACAGGGACTGTGTCTCTCTCTCACCCTTGTTGTTGAATCCTGATTGCTGAGCCTGCCAAATATAGGACCCTCCATAATAACAATAGAAGGATGGAAATATGACTAGCTATTCAAAGATGAACACTCCTACTTATGCTCTTTTTAGAGTGGTCCCAGGCTAAGGTAAGGGTGTGTCTTATATGATAAGCACCAGTTAGCCACCACCAAAATATTGCTGAGGTTAGAATTCTGTAGTTAGTAAATTCAGTTTGAAGTTTTTCAGTAAAGTTGCTTTTATGAATGTAAATAATGGTAAAATCACATTACCTACACACTGCATTAGGTAATATACAAATTATTCATCTCAATGTCCTAACACTTTCAAGTGTATCATATAAATGTGCTGCCACCCTCTCCCATGAGGCATCTCAGGATCTAGGCTTTGTCCATGTTGTAGCTCCACAACCCAGCTGAGCCTGCAGGGAAGAGAGAGCTGCTTCTGGGCCTCCTGTGATCGAAGTGGCTTCCGTTCAGAGTGGCATTCAGCACAAGCAGTTGCAAGAGCCTTTTGAGTGACCAAGAATTATAGGAATACTAGTTATGGATGAATGCTAGTAATATCTGCCAAAATAACCATCCCTTATGCAGGAGATATTCATCAGGTGCAGAAACTGAGCAGTGGACTCAGACTGCTGGCCTCTGCGCCTTTCCTGGAAACCACTTGTGTAACCTTGAGCAAATCACTCCAACCCTCTAAGCCTCACTTGCCTCATTGAAAATTGAGAATAATAATAGTTCTAGTTAAATAATGTGTGGCTCAATGAACCTGTGCATTATGCATGCTCACTAAATATTAGTTATCTTTAAATGTTTGCTAATACTTAATTATCATGATTACAATCCTATTATCATCATTATTAATAGTAGTTATCATAAATCTGCTCCACATCCTCAGGTGCTCTCAATTAGACATACACATGTACATACCTGAAAGGGTAAACTGAAAGATTCCACCATCAATTTCTGGTGCAGCAATCAAGCTCTGAAAATCGCACCGAGAATCCTCCTGTCCATAAAGTATTCATTATTAAACAACCATGCAAGATAGTGCATCCTATTTTTTTTTTCCCCAGAAAAAAAGGGGGTGGAGCGTATCCATCATTTTCAATGCAGCTGCCTCAATCTGAAAGTGATTACAGCATGCACCATCCTTAACCCCATTGACTCCATCCCCACAGAAAGGCTGATGAGGTGTTCTGAGCTACCATGCTGCAGACCGTCAACAGACTCTGTAAACACCCTGAGATTTAACATGCCTCTGCTGTCTGCAGAACAGCTCTGGGCACAAATAGGTTTCTTTTATTATGGACAGAAAGGCCAAGTGAAATTTTAATCAGACAGACAAGGAGGGTATCTGAGAACACTGAAATGCCAGCCCTGCTGGTATTTCCATGATATTGAACTTGTCTTTTTGGGGCCTTTGTAGCTATTTCAATTAGCTGTGAGACACACAGCCTGTGTTTTTGCAGACTCTCTTCTTTTTAATTAAGCTACTCTTCCCCAGGATATTAGAAGGCACACAATTCCTCTTGTAATATGAAAACTACCAAAAAGAAAATTAAGCAGTTGAAACATTTGGTTTTAGAAAGTACATGGCTATTTCAATCAATGTAGTCACAGTACTATTTTTACTGGATATTCTCAGCATCTCTCGCCATGTCCCAGTCTCTAGGTTTTTGGACCTTTAAATTCTATTATAATATTCATTTGCTTTAACACATGGTAACCCTGCTTTCTTGTTTTTCTTTTTAAAATTATGTAATATTTGGCATAAACTAAAGAATATCTGTAACATGTGTGACCATTAGTAAAAGGCGAAAGATTTATACGATCTGAAGAGAAACCAGAGTATATGTGTGACCATTAGGACATGTGCTAAAACAAAAACCCATGAACCTACCACCCAACTTAAAATGAAAACATTTGTTAATACCTTTGAAATAACCTGTTTGCTCCTCAGTGAGTTTATTTTTCATGAAAATAATCAAGTATGATTTTGTCACTTAAAGTGCATAAAAGCACTGTAAATCATTGGAAATACTATTATAAAAAGAAGCCTTTCGTTAAAATAAAGCATTGCCAATATACTAGTCATGTGGAATGCATTAGAAGTTATTCCTAAAAATAAAAAGGTAACCTTAGGGTGTGAGGAGCTATGCTGTCATCTGTGACACTGATTGATTGATTCATCCATTCATTCATTCCTGCATTCAGGGATTCCTGAGTTTGTTCCTCCATTCCTGCACTAAATGTTGAGCATAATCACAGCCTTCCCTGTCATATAATTAATATTATCATTATTCTAATGTTTAATTATGACATTACAATTATCCCATCCTCACCATAATACTGAGGTTCCTTAGAGAATTCCTTGTGAGATTAAAGGAGGACATGGAGATTTAGTTTACATTCTAATGATTTTAGAGAGCAAAAATACATTTCTTTTGAGAGTTTTAGGGATCCACTTGAAATTTGCTGGTTCACACTGAAAAGGCCAAAAGGCAACTGCAAGGCTTTTGAATTGACATCCTATTTTCTAGTTTTTTTTTCCCTTTTGTTTGCTTACAGATAAAACTGTCTTGGAGTATGCTTGGAATTGTGGAGTCAGTCATTCCATAGCTCTTGATGATTCTCTGAGCTGTCTAACCTCAGGCTAATGAGGCAAGTCTTACCATGGGCCTCCTTTCCTGCCAGCTGTCCACCTACAGTTCTAGAGCTAATTTTACTCTGAGAACTCTCACAAATGTTTCAGGTTACCGCTGACTCCAGAGTAGTAAGGTGCGCCATAGCACTCTAGGGGGAACGATGGAGGGTACCTGAACCTTCCAGGAAGTGGATGGCATCCCACCTGCCCCTGCCTGAAAAGATGCAGCTTCAGTGTTTCTGTTTCAAGCCAATGAACTTTACTGTCTTCATTTGAATATTCTTCAAGTACAATTTTTTTAGCATAAAAATTACATCTGAATGTTAGCTCTTTGAATAGTTTCAGTAAGGAAATATGGAAAACATGGAGATAAATTCTAGTAGTAAATTTTTTTACACAAATAAAAAATTTATTATTGTTCATTTTTCTAAACAGAAAAGCAACACATGCATATTTGCAAAGACAAATACTTCTTGCATGTGTAGAGAAGCTATGTTCTCCTCACTTATTCCAACCACTTGGAGATTGTTCACTGTTTAGGGCAGTTTTGCTGATCTTATTGTGTGTGTGTGTGTTTGGGAAAAGTTAGATCATACATTTCTAATCTGCCCTTTTAACTTGACAAATATTATAGGCAGCCTTCCTTAGTTGCACATATGAATACATCTTCCTTTCAATGGCTCTACAATATTTCATTGTATGGCCATACCAAAATGTATTTAACTAGTCCTCTTCTTATGGGCATTCAGGTTGCTTCTAGTTGTTTTCTTTTTTTAAACACATTCTAAGGAAATTATTTTCTGAGTAAAAGTTTCTCAGATTGGATGCCTTCTGAATTTAAACAATTTAAACACGGAAAAATGCTTCTCCTTACCTTTGTGAACCTTTTGCTAACTTTGACAGAAGCATCCAGTTTGCCAGGGAAGGGTCTCATACAGAGTGGTTGTGAGTAGTCTCATGGAGCAAGCAGTGGTTAGGAAAACACATGTCCCAGGAAGGAAAAGAAGTAATCCACAATTTTGGGGTGACCTACTATTGCTTTCAAATAATAAAACTTTCCTGGTGCCCTCTCTTTGGATAGAGATAAATTAAAATAGTGGATTTGGGAATGTCTCCTTAACTATTCTGGTCTGTGCCACATAAGTAACAGAAGCAGGATTTGAATCTGAGGTTAAAGCTCTTTTGGACTGGTTATTCCCTCAATATTGTCCAAACCCTAGATTTGTCTGCAATGTCTGAGATTAAGGTGAAAAATCACCCAAGTTCTCATCTGTCTCATTCAAATTGCAAGACTTGCTTGGGTGATGATAGCTAGGATTCAGCATTAACAAAATATGTACCACTTTTTGTCTGAGCTATTTTCTAATAATCTGTCTACTGCTTACTGGTCTCTTTCTCTCTCTCTCCTCCTCATCCTCTCTCTCCTTCAACCCCACCTCCCTTTCTCCCTTGTCCAAGCTACCATCACCTTGCTCCTAGATGACTGCAGTGGGCTCTTAACTGCCCTTCCTAACACCACCTTTGTTCCTGTGACCCATTCTCCTCATGGCTTCTGGAGGAAGGTTATTAAATCACATATTTCATCAGGTCACTATTTGGCTGACAAACCTCCAGTGGATTCTCATTCTACCTGGGGAATATGGGGGAGTATTTCAGAGATCTCACTTAAACTTTCCAGCCCCTACTTCTCCAAAAGGACCCCCTGCACTTTCCCTCCTGCCCCTGTTGCCTCTTCACACTGGCCTTCTATCAAGTCTTCAAATAAGGAAATTCTTTAGTGTTTCAGTCTGAAACGCTAAACATGTCTTTGAACGTGTTTCCTACCCCTGTTGGTACAACCTGAGCCCATGTTTCTCATGAACACTTCTTCTCGGTCTTTGTATATCACCTTAAATGTCATCTTCTCAAATTAGACTAACCTAATTCCTCCCATCAACCGTCAATGCTCATTCTTCAGGTATCATTGATGCCAGGCTGTGTTTGTGACTTACATTAGTCACATCACAAATTGCAATCTGTGCCTTTCCATGTTTGCTGTCGGTATCTCCCACTAAAACGCAACATCCATGAAGGTAAAGCCCACATTTTTCATGCTTACAGTACGTTCATTTCCTAGTCCAGTACCTCTTATAGAGTGAGCCCTCAATAAACATATGCTGAATTAAAGAATGAAGAGAAGGAATGGGAAATGTATATATTTTTGAGATTCTATGAAAGTTTTACATTCTATTAAATGAATAGTTTTGATGATCCCCAATTCTGTATTACAAGCAAAGATGGATACTTCACATGTCTGGGCTTACTTAGCCAACAAAGACTGGCCCCTGAAACAACAAGCTATGTTGCCTTAAACCCAAGCTTTTTTTTGCTCATTTCCATGGACAGTGGGAAACAGGGGGCTGCATTATGTTCAATGAGAAGAGAGCTGGGTCATAATCAGACAGAAAAAAGTAAGCCCCCAGCAAGTGGCATATAAAATGTGTGACACAGCAGGTGCAGGAAGAACCAAGGGAGAAGTTCTGAGAGCTGCTGCAATATAAAATTAGAGCTATGATGTGGAAATACTCAAAGACCTTTGCCCCTATGAATCATGTATCGGGGGAAAGAGTTGCACATCTATAGATGTCAAATAACCAATAAAATTCATGAATGGTAATGCTTGTCAGGATCCAGGAGAATATGGCTGACCTTACAACATGGTCCACTAACAAAATTAGGTCATTTGTCTTTTATGGGAGATAGCCACTTTCTTCTCCTTTATTTATTCATTTGTAAGGGACTGCTTTAATAAGCCTGCAGGATCTTGGATAGTGTGCCCATAAGTTCTTATAAAGACTGGAAGGAAATTATAGAAGGAAAGGCTGCCTCTAAATTATCCTCAGAAGACAGGGGTGATGGCTGACACTTTCAAGAGTTGCACTTTTACCATGTCTGTGGAAGAAGGCAATTGTTTTGTGGATTTGTAGCAGGAAAGGAGAAGTTCTCAAATCACGCAGCAGTAAAATATGTCCATTTTTTGCCTCTCTTGGTAAGTGAAGTGCTCTTTTTCCCTGAGTCTAGAACTTTATTTTTCCTCAATCAGCCCCCTTACAGAGGGCTCACCCACATCTGTCTTGCAGCTGGTGACCATGATGCCTCAAGCCTTCACTCTAGGAAGGCTTCATAATATCAGTCGCCTATGGCTGCATAACAATGACAACATGTCATGACATACAATTAACATGTATTTTTCATTCCTCTCTGGGCTGGCTGGGAGTTGGCTTACTTAGAGTGGGTTCCTCTGAGTGGTTCTACTTCATGCTGTGTGTCCTTTCCAACCTGTCACCTCACTTTGAGGGGTTGGCTCAAGTCTGCTAGACATATGCTCATTCTGGGGCCCAGACTGGGGAAGCAGACATCTGCAGGTGCTGATTTCTGCTCCATCATCATCTCCATGGTGATGGGAAGCACAATAGGGTGAGCTCAGCCCATATTTTGTCCACTAAAACAAGACACACGGTTCATGCCAAAGTCAAGATACAGCAAGTCCTCCAATGATGTTGTTTCATTCATTGCTGTTTGTTAAAATGCTAAAGGAAAAAAAATCAATTCCTGGTGGGGGCCACAGTGTGTGTGGTGTTCACAAGTTCTCCCCATGGGTTTTCTGTGGGGACTCTGGTTTCCTCCTACACCCCAAAGATGTGCACGTGGTGTGAATTTTTGTGTCTCAATTGTCCCAGTGTGAGTGACTGTGCATTTGTGCGTGAGTGGCCCTGTGATGGAAGCCCATCCTGCAGTGGGTGCCCGCCTTGTGCTCCGAGCTACCAGGACAGGCTCCAGCCACCTGCGATGCTGAACTGGAATAAGCAGGTTAGGAAATAATTGTCTTGTTTGCTTTTATGTATCGCTTGTGTTTATTTCAATGTTTAATACCAGAATTGTTTGGGTCTTTATTTAGAAATTTGGTGTTTTTTTAAATTTTGATTTATGATTTGAGAGACTGAGAGCGAGAAACATTGATATTATTGCTCTGCTTATTTATACATTCATTGGTTGATTCTTGTATGTGCCCTGACTGGGGAATTAACTTGCAACCTTGGTGTACTGGGATGATGCTCTAACTAACTGACCTACCTGGCCAAGGTTTCAAAGTTTGGTGATGTTTTTGTGACTAGTAATATTCCATAGGAACTCAACTCTTATTTATATCAATTAGCTTATGGTAAACTCTGTTTCCAAGAACCTGTGGATGATGCTCAGCAAGGACTTCCTGCACAGGGGAGAGCAGGCCTTTCCCAGTTTGGGAGCTGCCAAGTTGTCTGGCGAGGGGCAGGAACACAAGTAGGGTGAAGAGCTGGCTACACAGCCACACCACAGGGGGCTGACTTGGTTAGTAGCAGGATTGCCACTATTAGAGCACTCAACAAACTGTGAATGCTTACCCATCTGTATTCTTTGTTTTAAAACAATCATGTGTTGTTGGAGTAATCAAACAAAGCCTAATGATACAACTGTATCAGAAAGAGTGAACAGAACAAGTTATTCCCCCAAGTCTTGCTAATGCCAAACAAACAGCAGTCCGTAGCCTCCAAGTGGAGTGACACACAGAGAGGCTGGTCCAAGGTGGACCGAGCTGGGACGCCCATGACCGTGCAGGTGGAGGAACCCCGCAACTGCAGCTGTCTGTGACCATGTGGAAAGTGGGTCTCCTGTGGCCAGACCTTTTAATTTTCCCAGAGAAGTCTGGCATCTGTATTTTTCATATGTAAAATTTCCAGTTTTTCAATGTTGGCCACCAAGACAATATTTCATAAAAACATTTACTGTGCCAACATCCCCCCCAAAAAAAAAACCAAAAGGAACTCCCCAAACCCTTATGTTGACCACTCACAGCCAGCAGGCACCAGATTGCCAGCTGAAGGCAATGTTTGCTGTTGTCAACACTCACCAGTCAAATCTAGTTAGATTGCTGATGGTAGATCATGATAGATAGATACACAAACAGATAGATAGACAGACAGGACAAAGGGAGGGAAGGAAAAAAACAAAACCCTGATGTGAAGTAGCACATGACAAGCAAAGTAACATAGCAAAGTAGAAGAACCTCATAGCCAACATTTGAAAAGAAAGTTCTAGACTCAGAAAAAGAGAGGGTCAGATGTCTGTGTGATCATGACCCGAATTCACCGATTTCACTTCCTTGTCTGTGGAAGGGAACAGTAAATGACAGGACAGCAAAGAAAAGCCAAAGAATGTCTTACCTTGGCTAATTCCACCTGGTCGTGCACACATTTTAAGCAACTTGGCTGCCATGAGACCTTCCCCAGATTCCTCTTCTGTTTTAGACATAATCATCCCAGAGGATAAAACAAGGAACTAAAAAAAAAGTACAAGTATCAGAGATGTATGCTGATAGTTGATAGTGCTGAGCTTCAATACTGAATTATTTTCTATGGTACCTAAAAGTTAGCTTCTGCGATACTCTGCTCATTGATAGGAATTAGGTTCATTTTTAAGAGAAATAGATTCCGACAAAAGAGGAAAAAGCCATGTCCTCATGCTTTATATAGAACTAGGATGCCTCTCCACCATGATTAAATCTGTAAACCTCATGAGTTCTTAAAACCTAGTTTGAATACCATCTTCTCTATGAACCCCAGTTTTTCCCACTGAACCCTTCTCTCCCTCATCTCTTGCTCATGGTTCCTTGTTTGTATCCCTATCCTGTCTCTTCTCTCTGCCTTCTACTATAATGTGTGTGTGTGTGTGTGTGTGTGTGTGTGTGTGTGTGTGTGTCTTTCTCCCCCATAGAATGGGAAGTTGATTTAGGTTAGTAACCTGGAGACTTTATCATTAAACCTTGAACACACTATTGATTTTAGTAGATGAACAGGAGTGACAAGTGACAGATGTTTCTCAAATGGCTAGAAAAATTCACCCTTTACCTTCCCATACATATATACCTTCTTGGTATACCCTTGAACATTTAGCTTCTTGGGTTTAAAGTGAAATTCTAAGTTCCCTCATCCTGGGGTGCCCTTTCCCTCATCATTCAATCATTCATTTAATGGTTGTTGAGGTTGTATTAGGACTGAGTTGGAGCCTGACAGTATCCTATGAAGGAAGTAGAACTAATTCCTATCTTGGTCATAAGGACTACTGTGAAGCTCTAAAAAAGTATACAAAGAAATTATTATATACTTACAAATGGCGAAAGAATGAAATAGGACACCCCACAAAAAGAAAATAAAGATGGAGTGTGTGAAAGAGAAATCTGCTTAGATGGGGTGGTCCTGCAGGATTTCTCTGAGGAGGTGATGGGTAAGCTAAGAGAAAAAGAATGACAGGAAACCATTTTGTGAAAAAAGGGGTAGGAGACCCACCTACAAAGGGAACTGTATATGGCAGTTCCCTAAGGAGAAGACCTGGCTGAGTAGAGAACCTTAAAGGAAGCCAGATATAATGCATGAGAGAGAAGAGGTGAGAGAGGAAGTTGAAAGAGCAAGCAGGACCAGATCACCACCCATGTGGCCACACTACCCTTTGTTGAAGCATCCTTACTGGCTTCTGCAAGCCTTCATACCCTGCTTTCCATGAATTTATCTCTGATGTCATTATTTTGCATCATTTCTGCCTTCCCTCATTCTGACTGGCATCATCTCTAGCTATGCACAGATAAAAATTCCTCTGTTGGCTAAAATTAAAAAAAAAAAAGTGACAACACCAAATGCTGGCAAGGATTACTCATGTATTGCTGGTGGGAATTCAAAATGGTACAGACATTCTGGAAAATAGTTTTTCATTTTCTTGTAAAACTAATCATGTAACTACCATACATTGTAGCAATTGCACTCTTGGGCATTTATCCTACAAAACTGAAAACATGTCTACATTAAAACCTATCCATAAATGTTCATAGCAGCTTTATTGGTGAACAACAAAAAACTAGAAGCAGCCCAGCCATCCTTCGGTGGATGACCGGTTGGTTAAACAGGCTGCAGTCCATCAACACCATGGACCACTACTCAGCAACAAAATGGAACAAACCTCTGATACATGCAATAACTTGGTGGAAACTGAAGGAATTATGCTGAAAGAAAACAAGCCAATCCCAAAAGGTAACATATATGATTCTGTTTATATAACAGTCTTGAAATGATAAAATTATGGAAAGGGAGAACAGATGAGTGATTACCAGGAGTCAGGAATGAGGGGTGTAAAGTAGGGGTAGGGTGTGGTTATAAAAAGACAACACAAGGGATTCTTGAGTTGATGGACTACTCTGTGCTTGACAGTGTCAAGGTCACTCTCCTGGCTGTCATATTGTCCAGCAGTTTTTCAATATGTAACTATCGGGGCAATAAGTTTAGGGGTACATGGTATTTCTGTATTCTTTCATTCAACTACATGTAAATCTTCAATTATCTTAAAATAGGAAGTTGAATTTTAAAGCTCCATTTGTGTAACAATTGAGCTTTTAGGGATTAGAATACGTTAGTATATTAAATTTATAAATTTAATTGTCAGTCCCCTCTGCCAGATGGTGAGAACTTTGACTCTAGAGATTTTGTCTTAATTCTCTTTGCATATTTCCTCTCAACAGTCCTCCTGTTGTCCTGATAAGAAGAAAGCTCTAAGGTCAGTTAAACATAGGCAGGTCCCGGATCCAATGTCAGGCCATGGGTGGTACAAGCCCAGAGCAAGATTTTGTCAAGACTGGAAACTCACAGGCCAAAGGTCCAGCATGTGGAGATGCCCAACCCCTGACCTCCACTGCCCACTACCATCTCAGCCCTAAACCCTGTCATCTTGGCTTCCTGTAAAGAAGGATTCTGGACCAGACACACAGGGATGTACTATTTCCAGGGATGTACTTGTGCTCCAGAAGAGGGACCACATTTCTCTTTTGCTCTCCATATTTTTAGAGAGGGATGGCAGGATAAGTGTATTAGTTTCGTATTGTTGCTATAACTAATTACCACAAACTCAGTGGCTTAAAACAACAGACATTTATTGTCACAATTTGATAGCCAAAAGTATAAAATCAATGTCATGGGACTCAAATCAAGGTGTTGGCAGGGATGTGCTTCCTCTGGAGAATCTGTGGGGAAGGTGTCCCTTGCCTTTTCTAGCTTCTGGTGACTGCTGGCAATCCTTGAATGGTTACCATGTGTGCCCACCTTCTCTGTCCAGGGTCACACCATCCTCTCCTCTTCTGTGTGTGTCTCTGCTTCTCTTATCATGACACTTAAGGATGGATGTAGGGTCTTCCACATAATCCAGGACAATCTTCTATCTCAAGATCCTTAACTTAGTCACATCTGCAAAGAACCTTTTTTTTTCCTCATAAAATATCATTTGCAGGGTCCAGGAATTAGGACCCAATATCTTTGTGTGGCCATTATTCAGCCTGCTGCAGTAAGTGTGAGGACAGCCTTACAGGTAGGGAATGAATCCTTGTGTCTTGGGAAGTAGCTCTCCAGGTGAGGTATATGCTGGGAACCAATTATCTAGGCAAGATGCATGCTGGGAACTGTGTCAATGGATGACATCAGAAGACTACCTGAAAAGTTGATATCATGTTTGCTCTCTCTCACTAAAGGAAGTGAAACCACTGGTCCCAGCTGGCTTGTGGCCAGGCAACACAGAAAGCCACTAGGATCATCCCTCCAACAGCTCTGCCCCTCTCCCCACCTCCATCATTTAATGATCATATGAGCTTGGGCAAATTACTTATCCTCTCTGGGCTTCAGGTTCTTCTCTTTTGCAAAAGAGAATAGTACCAGTATCCAACTTTCAGAGCTTTTATGATCATTAGTGATCACATATATGATTCTTACCATCACAGCTAGCAAATAGTACATACCAAATAAATATTGACTGCACTTGTTATATTATTGTTGATTTTTTTTAACAATGATGATGATGGTGGTGGCGGTGATGATGTAATTACACATATTGTAGACTTACCTTAAGAATTTACTGCATTGACCTGACCGACGTACCTCAGTTGGTTTGGTGTCTTTCTGCAAAGTGAAAGGTCACCAGTTTGATTACTTATCAGAGCACTTGACTGGGTTGCAGGTTTGGTCTCCAGTTGGGGCACAGACAAGAGACAACTGATCAACACTTCTCTCCCTCCCATTCTCCCTCCCCTCTCCTCTCTCTAAAAATAAATAAATAAAATCTATTTCTTAAAAAAAGAATTAACTGCATCAAATTGAATTTTAGTCCAGACAGGGTATAGTTAATTGATATAAGTTCTATTTCCCTTTCCCTAAACATTGGGCTTCCTGCTTCAAAAGGTAACTAGTTCTAACTATAAAGGACACATGGACAAAACCATGCAGGGGTAGAAGCAGGGGAGGGAGTTGAGGATGGCTGGGATATGGGGTGAGTGGTGGTGGATAAATGCAGACAACTATAATTTTATTGAACAACAATAAAATAATTTAAAAAATAGAAATAAAAGGCAACTAGTTCTGATGGAGGATGTTACCTACAATATGGTACTTGAGGTCAGTCCCAACTTGCTTGAGAATCTAAAGGTCGTGGATACTCTCAAGATTTGGGTTAAGAATGGTAGAGAGGTGTTAGCAAATGGTTTCCTGTCTCCTAGCACTGTATGAAGCAGTTTGATGAAATTAATTTGCATGGGCAGTGGCAAATGTTCTCAGTCTTACAGAGGCTAATTTGTAAACCTGTGGCAATTTTATCGCCTTGGTTGGATTTGTTTACCAGGAGACACATCATTGGAATGATGCGTCTTGCTGTGCACAGAGAGGAACTGCACCCTGACCTTCCTTACTTGAAGAAACCACCATGGGGTAATTTCCTCCCCAAAGGATGACTGGCATTACAATGTGGTAACAAATGATCAGTATGGTAAATGGTTAATATAGCTAGGGCCGGTATCCATATGATTTATGCAAACAATTAGCTGTTCTTGGGTTATAGCCTGCATGTCTAGGTAACTTTTATTTTTTCAGACAGTGATCTCTGTAATGAGCTATTAGTCTGCAGGCCAAAAAGAAGGGAAGGGAGAAAGAAGGAAAGACATCAGGCAGTTAAGTCTTTGTTCCTTCTAGAAATCCTCATTTATTTGAAGTCAAATGTGATAATGTTTCTTTTTATAAAACTCTATTGCTCTGTACTGTAAAAGCAACTGAAAATATGAGGGTCTGACTTTTATTTGTTTCAATAATGGTTTCTGGGGCTTAGACAGAACATACATTTCATTCTATTCATGTTATTCATCTTATTCATCATCACTGTGTTCCACTAACAGAAAGAGGGACATATAGCATGAACACCATTTCCTAGTTAGAGAATGTAAGAAAAGATGGAGAATCAGTATGTTTCTATTAGGCAGAAATCTGTGGGTACAAATGATAGTACCTGTGTAGAGGAAATGGGGTTAATAATCCCTTCTTATCCTCACCTGAGGACATTTTCTCATCGCTTTTAGAAAGAGGGGAAGGAGAGAGAGAGCAAGAGAGAGAGCGAGAGAGAGACATTGATTAGTTGCCTCCAGTACACTCCACTTAAGAATTAAACTTGAAACCTAGGTATGTGCCCTGACCAGGGATTGAATCCACAACCTTTTGGTGTACAGAAAAATGCTCCAACAACTGAGCCACCCAGCCGGGACAAGGGGTTTGATTACTAAAAGACTTACATATCTAGACCTCTGAGTTTACAAGAAATTTAAAATTTAGTGAATTTAAGACTTCTGTTTACTTTTTTCTGACTCAGCTTACCTATTTTACCTGACCACCAGCATCTCCTGAACCACACATCTTACCTCCATGCCACCAGGGAGAACTAACTGTAATTACACAGACTGGAATTCAGTACCAGCACCTGTACTAACCTGTGGAGATCAAGAACAGGGATCCACTGTGGTGGGAAGGGGAGGAGCAGCTCTTGGGAGGAGAGAGGAATGACCCTAAGAGAAGGGAAGGATACTATTTAGGACAAACAGCAGATTCCACTGCAATATTATAAGATTCATGTGGGTGGTAACTACACCTGTCTTGTTTGACATGTGATTTCCAGTACCCAGCACAGACCTGGCACAGTAATAAGCACAGTGTGCACAGGTGTAGGAGGGAGGCAGGGACAAGGAAGGAGGTTAAAATTCTAGTATATGGGTCTAAGATAGCCAACTCAAAGTAAGCAAGATTTTTAGTAGGTGATCACAGAAAACAGAAATAAGAATAAAACAACTTTAAATCAGGAGAGATATCTCAGTGATGGAGACACAGCTTATACATCCTAGATTGCTTGGAGTCCTCTGGTTGACTAGCTTCAGGGAATTTTCTCCTCTGCCTTTAGGGAATATTAAGTTATCAATAAATTCTCAAGCTCCCTTGCTCCTTCCTTCCACAAATACACGTTGAGAACCAGCTACTGTGTGGGCCACCAGGAACATCTGAATGATCAAGGCAGACCCCTCCTGCCCAGATCTTTTTTAGTAGCTCTTTTATTGTTGTTTGATAACATAGGAGCTGTATTCCCAATTAATGTTATTTTGAAATCATCTCTGAATTCTCCATAACACTGGTGACTATGGATCATGCCCCTTGGACCCACTGTTTGAGGTTACGGTCTGGGTGTGAACTCCTGATCCTGTTGAGGAGATCACAGCATCACAAGTCATTACCTTTTGTACCCAGTATATAAAGGTCCTGATTGCCCCATAGAAATATCAAATGGGTAAGACAGGAAAACCCTTCCTATGGACATCCTTCAAAGAACGTTTTAAGTCTGGAGGATAGGAATATTTATACTCCCCTGACTCTTCAAAAGGCTGGGCATGGTCATAAATTCCCTTTAAGAAGCAAAGTGATTATCTCAATAACGTACTACCATGAAGCATTTATAATTATTCATTTGTCACAAACACCACTCACAGCATAAAAGAAATATCTATAACTGTTTGTCTTGTGAGCATCTTGATTCTCAGTCCATTAATTGACCAACATCTAAATCTGTCAATTTGGATAATATTAATTCAGCTGCAAAATGGCCCTCAAAAAAGAAAGAAAGAAGCAGAAATGGAGGGAGGGATGGAGAGAGGAAATAGGATAGAATGTAAATATCTGCTGGAGTTAGTTTTTGAATAGTTCATTCAAATTATGGTTAGTTGCGTTTCTTTGTTTGTTGGTTTCCTTATTTATTTTGCTTGTGCGGTGGTTGCTGCAAAAACCCTGACACAAATCTCTGTAGAGTGATTTGTGTATGTGTGTGGCGGGGCGGGCGGGCAGGTGGGGGGTGTCTGTGTGTGGTCAAGAATTCTGTGATTTTAAAAAGACCTTCCAGTTCTTGTTGACTTGGGACTCCGGCTGCTGTACGCTCATATCTAGAACAATGTTCCGCCACATTGATGATCCTCACTGGATGTATTCTCATCTTATTGGGGAGAATCCCAAGGAATACTGAAGAACAATTTAAAAAGATGTATTGGCAGCATCTAAATAATCACATTATCTTTATTTAATCAGAGAACCTACTCCCAGGAAGCATGGGAGAAAGCAAATGTGTGCCAACAGAAAGAGTTAAGCCATTTTTCTATTTACATGGTTTATTTCACAAGTGTCTAGCTCATTGGGCATAACCAGCACAGTTAAATTACAAAATTACTATTTGGTTCCTTTTTTATTGACTACAATTCAAGGCTGCTTCAAGCCTCCCAAATTTAATCCCCCTAGCTCTTTGCCAAGAACATTACCTTTTATTTTCAGTGTTAAACTGTGTAAGAGACCCCTAAGGCTACATGGAAAGTTACTCTCTGTGATAGCAGCTAACGGAGTGTATCAATTGTTCATGATTTCCCATTCTCCTGTAAATTGGGAGAGGCAGGGAGAGCAGTGGAATGCGAATTTTGTTCTGTCAGCACTTTCTTGCCCCAGTGTTAGCCCAGGCAGTGGCTGTTTTGGTAATTAATTATAGTGTGTTTGTAGCTCTTCTTTCTGAGTTACCATTTAGCAACCTGTCAAGTCCCCCAGTTAATGAGCCTATCCCATAGAATTTGAAGCATTTATTTTATTTTATTTTTAAGCATCAAGATGATACTGGTTTTCCTTAGGTCGGATAACATTAAGAGGAAGATTCTAAACCAGTTTATGGGAAAGAAAAGGCTTTTCTCCTGAATTCAAACATGTCCGTGCCAAGAATGGACCTGCTCAGAGCTTTTCACTAGCTTTTGTCTAACACGTGAGAGAAATATCCCAATTACTATTGTAATTATGATTTAATGCTTGAAGGAAGAAACAGCTCACTCATAAGTGTCCTTGTCAAGATGGTAGGAAATATATCTGGATTGGGATTTTTATCTCAACTGCGAGAAACTAGAGTAGATGCAGGATGCATTCTTTTTGTTGTTACATTTTTGTTATTTATTTCTTTATTGGTGGATTTGTAGTAGCTCTGTAATTTCTATATAGGAAGGATTTAAACATAGCAATTTGGTTTCAGGGCAGAGGTCATAGACCTGTTCCGTGAAGCTGCTTTTGTATAACTTTTTGTGTTCTTATTTTCCTTAGGTTGTATGGGTTCAATTCAATGTTTCCCAAGGATAATTTAATTGACTTCATATGAGCTTGAGAACACATTTTCCTATCAAAAAGAGGAACAATAATTGTGTGGAATGATATATGTTTAAAAAAACACAGCATTTATTCTATTTTGTTGAAAGGTTTTTATTTTTTATTTTTTTATTGTTGTTCATGTACAATTGTCTCTGTTTTCATTACACCACACTCCCCTCCCCACCCATCCCCACCTCCCACCCTCGAAGCCACCCCCTTTGGCTTTGTTCATGTGTCCGTCATACATGTTCCTTGATGCCCGCCCCCCGCATTATCCCCTATTATCTCTGTGCCTCCGCCCCTCTGATTATTCTATTCAGAGTTGAAAAGTCTGGGAGCCTAGAAGTTAGAGCAGTGGCATTCTTCTCTGGGGTTAGAAATAAAATCCTTAATTCAACATGTAAAATTCAGACTCATAGCTATTTCTAAAGCATAGCTATGACTGCAGTATCATGTGATTGATAATTCCTGCAGTTCCAAAAGCAAGATTTTTTCTATTAATAAAAAGTAGATAAAGACACATTCACATAGTGTGGTTCAATTAACCAAGCAATAGTGATGTGTACCCATTGATGTATAGGGCTCAGGAATGAGGTTGGGAGGATAAAATAGACTGTTTGTTGAATACCACCAGTGCTGTTCATTTGTTCTTTAAAAATATGGTAGAGATATAAATTCATTCCTCTGTCTGGTGAGAACATGGCATTTCTTCTTCATAAAAATGCCATCTTCTGAGTATAATTTGTTCTTATTCATTGATCTGTTACCTGTTATCTTTTTATAATAAAGGGTCAAAAACTCTATACACAATTCTCTACTTCACTCCTCAAATAAAGGAACATATTTTATGATTCTTTAGCCCATACTCAGGGTAACACTGACCCTAAGATCATAATTTCTTTTCTATGTTGGCCATCTGTTCACCTGAGAACTTAATAGTTCTAAGAAAGGCTGCTCACTCTTGTTCAAGTGTATGGAACTAATAATGCCGATGGACCTGCAAATTTCCCAGATGTAACTCTTTTATGCTGCTTGTAAAATTTGAATTGAGATGAGCCACAATTTGTCAGATATGTTTCAGATGTCTTCCAATGTGGGGAAAGGTTTTTGTGTTGATACCTAACCTCCAGAGAGCTGTCATTTGCTAGAAACTAAATGTTGTAATAATCTAATTCAATTTTCTAAAGCAACTACAATATCATCAAAATGAGAAAATGTCTTCCAGCCTTGACCTCTGATAATAGCACATGTGTTAATATGAAGTTATTTTCATTCCTCAAAAGGCATTGTACAAGTATTTTTTCCCTGCTATTCTTGTTTTTTTTTTTTTTAAATAAATTCACACTTTTGGGTATTCAGAGCTTGCTTTTCCTTTTAGTTAGAAAAATGCAATGGAGAGAAGTGTTATTGATGAGGGCTGATTAAGCAAATTAATGAATTGAGACAGCTGAATAGTGAGTGAGCAGAATTTAAGGAGTGGAATTGGTCTTTGCTCATTGACTGTCAAAACCACAAGTTAAAACCACAAGGGTACCTGACAGAACAAGCTATGTTACTGGGGTAAGTGAAGAAAGAATGTTTGAAGTTTCATATTTCTTTTCTTTTCCAAAGAATAGTCATACGCTGGCTATCCACTGAGTTCCTTGCATATATTTTCTTTGCTTTATTTCCTGAGTCATCTGCAATTAGCCCATATTAATTCATTTAGCTAATATGTATCGAATGTCTGCTATATTTCAGACCCAACCTTAGGCACTTAATGCTACTGGTAGAAAGATATTACTTGATATGTCTGATTACTGAATATTCTTAATTCTGATAGAGCCGTGTGTGTGTGTGTGTGTGTTGCTGGGGTGCTAAATATTCATCTCTGGAAAACTATTTATTTCAAACTCTTCAACCTGGAAAACATGAAGAGTTAGACAATAACCTGTGTTGACAGAGATGTGGCATCAGTGAGCACTCTAACGTGCCATATATATTAATGCAACTGCTTTAGAGATCAACTCAACAACATTATGACAAGTTCAGGATGCACATACCTTTGACTCAGCCATTTCATCCCTAAGAGACACATATAAAAATATTGATTTTATAGCTGAGGAGCAAAAAGTTGGGAAAAGAACAATCGACCCAATGAGCATTAATTTCCCATCAATAGGGAAATAAAAAATAAATTGTAGCAAAATGAATTTTGGCATAGCATGCTGTAGTGACAATTAATACATTGGGTTTCTATGTGTCAACATGGATAAATCTCAAAACTATAGTGTTAAACAACCACAAAAAGTAATCTGACAGAGACATGCAGTCTGATGTCATTTATGTACAGTTTTTGAGCATAAAATGTACTATATATTTTCTTAGGATATGTGCATATGGTAAAACAAGAGAGGTATTTGTGGGAATGATAAATACTTCAGTGTGGCCACCTCTTTTGGGGAGCAGGGGAAAGAATTGCACCCAGGGGGAGCAACTGAGAAAGAATCAATTATATTTGTCATATTTATGTTGCAAGCTGCAGAGTGTACATATGGCATTTGCTACAGCATTTTCTGTATTTTTATATGACTGATAAAGTCCATAAAAAACAAAGGGAAAATCTGAGAAGCTATATATGTGCTGTATCTGGAGGTTCAGACTGCCTTTTATTTAGATCTCCATACTCTAATCATTTTCAGGTTTGCACAAGATTTTCTATAAAAGTAATGCCCATTTCAAGTGCAATATTTCAGCAAGATTGTTTGGGGCATGTGACCAAAGGGACGAAGTACCATATATTTAGGACTGTAAGGTGCACTGGACCATAAGACACACCTAGGTTTTACAGGAGGAAAATAGGAAAACAAATTTTGAAGCAAAAAATGTGGTAAAGTATTTAACAACCTGTGACCCCACTCCACCACTGCCCCCGACCCACAGCAAACCAGGTAAGCTACGCTACATTCTGACTGTAAGACGCACCCCCATTTCCCTCCCAAATTTGGGGGTGCATCTTACAGTCTGAAAAATACGGTATTCTTGGTCTACAAGACAAAAGCTTGGCAAGTGAAGCAGTTCCCTAATGTCTTTGATCAATGTAAACTGCTAATTGAAAGGCACGACTCTCTTTTCCAAAAGGAATGATTTTCTCCTCCACTCAATTACTGGAATAATTGCTTCAACTCCCCATATCCCTTTAACTGGGGAGATCCAATGTTAGCATCTAAGGCTCTCATTTCAGATTAAACTACCAAGTTGTTCCACTTAACAGTCCTTCTGTTGGGTCTTTCTGTTACAGTATTGCCAACTTGGTCTGCACCCTCCTCTATTTTTTGGTGTGTGAGATAAAGTCAAATGTATTTTGGGATGTCCAGTGTATTCCAGATCTACTGCTATTTGAAAACAACATCAATTATAAATATTTGGTGAAAGTGTTTTCATATGTACACACTCTCCCTCTCTTCTGCCAAGGCTCCCCTCTGCCCCGACCCCCACAGCCCTTTTTTTGTCTAGTCTGCACTTTCTTCCTGCCCAGAAATGTCATTAACATTAACAAGTGTTCTCCTTGGCACCAGCAGGGGCTCTGCAGAGGGAGCAGGCTTAGAATGTGCAATAAGAAGACAAGTCAGATGAGAACTGTGGTGAAGATCATGGAATGTGTCAGGCAAACTCAAGTTCCAGTCAATAATGACAGGAAAAAGCAGGCAAAACTAATTTTGACGAGAACATGTCCCTGAATGGGGTTGGGAGGGGGGGAAGCTGTGCTTGCAGGGCACCCCCAGCCACCAGGGATGAGAATAAGTCTACCAAGACTTGATCTTCTTGAGGAGGAAAAGTGGCCAATCTCTCAAAGGAGAAGCACCAAGAGCCTCTTCCTCAATGGGCTTTTATTGGGTTCATTTTGCAGAGGAATAGAGGCTCACTAATCATTGTTAGGCAGTAAGGATCAAACAATAGATAACGTACAAAGAACTCTGAGGGCCTATTTTTAGTCAAGGTCAGATAGCTAAAGAGCAATAAAACTTTGAGGAACAAACTCACTTCTTGCTTGGACCCTTATTTAATTGAGAGCATTCTATACAAAGAAGGTTTCACAGGATTTTACTTTTTCTATCTTAGGCCTGATCACGCTAGGGAACCCACCCTTTCCAGCACAGGGCTACACCCACCACCAGTATTGTTTCAGGCTTCAGGCATTATCTCAGGCTTAAATCAGGCAGGGTAAGCAAGACAGCCAAGAGATTACGAGACTTCTGGCAGACAGAATGAGGACTCAGGCTATGTCAAAGCTGAGGGGCCAGGGTCCATCACCCCGTTTTGCTGTAGCCCCCCAAGTCCTTCTCTGGGGCCTCCCCGTGATCATGCCTGTCTTAGGTCATTCCCCCCTTGGGGAATCTTACCCGTCATGGGCTAACCAATCAAGCATTGGGGGCCAGTTATGGATGGATGAAGTGAAAGGAGCAGAAGCAGCACTTCTGCCAGAGGAATAAGCCTTGTCTCCTAGTGGCTTACGGTCCAAAGGTTGATCACTCGGCCTTAGCCATGTGGGGGTTACAGCTTCTGAAACTAGGTAGGGCGATTCCCAACAGTGAACTGCAGGGGAGGCTCAGATAGGATGCACTCAACCAAAAAGAAAAAAAGGTGGTTTTTAATTTTACTTTCATATTTACCAAGGGCTTGCTGAGTGTGCTGTGCTCAGGAACATAAAACTGGAAATCTTAGGAAGACACAGATTCCTGGGCCACCCCCCAGGGATCATAATTCAGTAGGTCTAGAGTGGGTCTTGCGAGTTTTTCTTTTTAGCAAGTTCACAGGTGATGCTAATTCTTCTAGTTCATGGAAACATATCTTGACCAGCAAGGCCCTGGAGTGGGTTTTGATGAAACGGGGAAAGAGAGACAAAAAACAAAAACAAAACAAAGTGCTCTTTCCTTCAATGCTATGGGGAGATAAAACAGCGGAGTTATTAGTACTCTGGCTGAAACACAGGAGAGGGAACAAACAGTTCTGTCTTGCACAGGCAACCTCCAGGTAGGAGGTGATACTTGACCTGCACTTTGAAGAATGAAGAGCTTCCCAGTCGGAAAAGAGAGTTAGTGTTCCAGAAGATGAAAAAGCATGAAAAATGCACAGGATACATTTGAGAATTAGGGAGCACTTTAGCATGAACAAAGCTGGAGGTATAAAGGGAGTGATCACAACGTTGAAAAATAGGCTGCAGATGGTGTTTGAAAAGGTTTGTTGAGTCCTTCTAAGGTGCCTGGCACATTCTTCTTTAGTGGTGGGAGGGCAATGGAATTTTGAAAAGATTATTTGTGGGAGAGTAGATGAAGGAAGGCCAATTAAGCAGAGGACCCAAACTCCAAGGAATAAATGAGGAGGGTCTGCCTGAGTTTGTTCGGGGAGTATGGAAGGATATGGTACAGAACCTTCCAACCTGAAGAGAAGACCCTCTAGGTTGGGGACAAAACATCTTCTAGATGTAGGTAAGAGAAAATAGTCAAGATCAAATGGTCAAGATGGATTTATGGAAACATACCTGATCAACCAAGAAAGTAAAGACTCTCTGGTTGTGAAAAATACAAGATTAAAACTTCAAAGTTCATTACTGAAATTGGAAAAGACCCCCAAAGGAAAAACCTATGTAAGGTTTGCCTTCTACTACCTCTTCATTCATCATGTAGTTTGCACAAGTAGAACTCAGCAGGGATTGTTTTGAAGTAGCTATAGCTATTACTGCTTGGTTGAGTAGACAAGTGTAAATGTTATTAAAGATGTAGCTTGTTTCTGGATACCCCTTTTATTTTCTTTGTCAGATGAAGACAAAGAAGGAGGCAGAGAGAAGGGCATCAAAATCCCAACATTTTGGTTTTTAAAAATGACCCTAGGGACAAATGAGAAGTTTAGCACCCTCTTTACCTGAACTCATTATAACCCTAAGGAAGTAATGAGCCCAATGCCCTAGTCTTGGGAGAGTGTGTGATGGAAGGAACCGAAATGAAACACCAAGGTCTTTACTGGTATTTTCAATATTCATTAAAAAGTTATCCATTCCTACTTGTTTCTTTCACACCCTATACTTCTTCATTTTTATCTCTCTTACAGGATCCTCATGGATTCTTCTTTCTCTGTGCCCCCTCCTTTTGTCCAGGTTCGTAACTTGCAAAACCATTAAGCAATCACCCTGGCAAAGGCTGAAGCTGTATTAGAGCGCAGGGAGGGCGAAAAAAAAAAAAAAAAAAAGACAGAAAAGCCAGAAATCTCTTCAGCAAGCTGAAGGAGGGGGCATTTCAGGGAAATTCTTTTAGTAATTCTAGTGCCATCACATAATTTTTGTTCTCTAATGACTAGATTCCTAAAATTTTCTCCAGAAACATGTCTTCCTGTTTGAGACCTGCTCAAAAATAAGAAAGTAGATATGACACTTCATTCTTTAGTCATCCAGTCCAATGATTCCAAGACAAGAAGACATTTTAGTAAATAACAATAATTTAGTAATCATAAATACAAACATGGTCCAATATAGGGTGACTAGTGGCTTTATTTTAGGAGGTTCAGATATTTTACAAGATCACCAACATTTCAGAAGAGAAATTACATTGTCATGCCCAAAAGAGTAGGAAGGATATAATTTCAGAATAAAAGAAAATAATTAAAAATTAAGATTTAGTTTTAAAATACCCTATTCTCCTCTTTTTATCATGGAATTAAAATATATTATTACATCACCACAAGTTTTTATGGGTCAAAGTAGGGTATTTGGGAATCAATGATCTAAATAATTTCATTTTGTTTAAGACAGAAAATTCCAAGGTGGCTTTTTAAAAATTTTTTTAATTTTAATTGTTGTTCTTGTACAGTTTTCTGTCTTTTACTCCCAGCCCAGCCCAGTGCCCCAGCCCTCCCCACCTCCCTCCCATTTCCACCCCAGCTAGTTTTTGTCCACATGTTTTTTATACTTGTTCCTGTAAACCCTTCCCCTGTTCCCCTGAAATCCCCTCACCTCTCCCCTCTGGTGACTGTCAGCCTGTTCTCAATTTCAATGTCTTTGGTTATATTTTGCTTGTTTGTTTGTTTTGTTGATTAGGTTCCTGTTAAAGGTGAGATCATATGGTATTTGTCTTTCACTGCCTGGCTTATTTCACTTAGCATAATGCTCTCTAGTTCCATCCATGCTGTTGCGAAAGGTAGGAGCTCCTTCTTTCTTTCTGCTGCATGGAATTCCATTGTGTAAATGTACCATAGTTTTTTGATCCATTCGTTTACTGATGGGCACCTAATTAAAAAATGGGCAAAGGACTTGAACAGACACTTCTCCAAGGAGGACGTACAGAGGATCCAGAGACACATGAAACATGTTCAGTATCTCTAGCTATCAGAGAGATGCAAATTAAAACCACAATGAGATATGACTTGACACCAGTCAGAATGGCCATCATAAACAAAGCAACAAACAACAAGTGTTGGAGAGGTTGTGGAGAAAAGGGGACCCTAGTGCACTGTTGGTGGGATTGCAGACTGGTTCCACCACTATGGAAAGCAATATGGAATTTTCTAAGAAAACTAAAAATGGATCTACCTTTCAACCCAGCAATTCCACTACTAGGATTATATCCTAAGAACCCTGAAACACCAATCCAAAAGAACCTATGCTCCCCAATGTTCATAGCAGCACAATTTATAATAGCCAAGTGTTGGAAGCAACCAAGGTGGCTTTTAAAACCATTAGATAATACACGAAACTGTTAAGAAAAGATTGCTTCCTAGAAACTTTGCCTATATTCAACCCAGAATTTTAAAATGTATTTTTCCTGAAAGGTGGATTTGAAACCAGTAAAGGGAAGCATTCACAACTCCAAGTTTTTGCTTGGAGCCATTTTTTTTATGATGTTATATACATGAAACACTCCATTTTGGGTTTTTATTTTTTATAATAAATTCAAAATATTAAAGTCAAAGTCTAAACTTCTTCAATTCTAGTACTGATGTTGGGGATGAGTTTTACAAATATTTACAATAATTACTTAAATGATATGTGTTCATTGTAGAGAATATAAAAATGCAGAAAAACACAAGAAAAGTCAATTCCAATTTTATCACTATGTATATTTAGTGTACATCATTTTGATCTTTTCTTTGTAGCCACATACACCCTAACACACACATATTTTTTAACATTTTTATTTCATACTTGCTTAGTGATCTGCTACTATATTTTAGGAATTCTGTTAGGTGCTAGAGATATAATTTATATTGTTCTGTAGAGAATATTTTGTGCTCCACAATTTCTTTAACAAGATATTATGGACTACAAGATTTATTATTTTTCCTCATGATGTGTGATAAAAACAGAGTATTGCCTAATCTCTTTAATAAGATCATTCTAATGTCTTGAATCTTGTGTCATATTTACCACTTTATCACTTTTCTTTTTTTTAAAGATTTTTATTTATTTATCTTTAGAGGGGAAGGGTAGGAGAGAGGGAGAGGGAGAGAAATATCAATGTATGGTTGCCTCTCGTGTGTCCCCTGCTGGGAACTGGCCTGCAACCCAGGCATGTGCCCTGACTGGGAATCGAACCGCGATCCTTTGGTTCGCAGGCCTGCGCTCAATCCACTGAGCTACACCAGCCAGGGCACACTTTATCACTTTTCACAAATGGGTTTGTTTTATTTTACTGGTTAGCAGTATAGATCACAATTGTATGCTAAAAATTTCCAGGTACAATTAAGTTCTCTCTAGTGTGCAATCCTATTTATTTCTGACAATTCTCTTGCCTTCTAAGTGAGTTAGTGTTAACACATTACATGAAAAAGCTAACCCATTTTGCTCTCATACAGTAATATCTAAATCAAGCAAATAATGCATTTAAAAAAAACAGAAAAAAGGGAAAGTGGTGTTGGGCAGCAGAACATTTTTGGGTAAATATGGAAATAGAAAGTTAGAAATAGAAGATAGAAGGTAGTATTTTTGTGTAAAATAACCCATCTCTCCTTTTCCTTCCCACAACTTTTTCTACATACTATGCATTTTTATTTATATTACAAAATGGCTTTGCTCTACTAATTTCTAGTGGTTCTCTATGACTTCAATCTCTTCTCATTACGTTTTAATGTTTCATGAAATGTAAACCAGCTTCTACCAATTTTCATCGTGTGGATAATGTGGCTGATAGACTTGAAGTTTTAAGATATGATGAAGCAACAGTAAAATACTTGTATATCAATTGTTGTTTAACAATAATGGGAAGTTATTGCTGCATCTAAGAAGGAGGAAAGAGTATTCAAACCCTGTCCATCATCTCCATGTCTACTTGTATCTTTCATTTGCATCTTTGGGTTAAACAGAAAATATCTGCTGCAAAAGCTACCTTTTATGAAGGACTTTGTTAAAAGGCCAGGGATTTCTAAGTTTGTGACTTTTGTGTGCATAATGCTTGGCATACAAAGCACTAAGATAAGAAAGCAGGCCCATAAGGCTCATTAGCTTCATGAAAACATCTAAAAGGTCACACTATTTTAAACTTACAAAAAAAAAAAAAAACCCTTTAGTCAAAGTCTGTATTATCTGGTCTTTAAAAAAAAATAATCACTTGCTTTTACCATAAGCTTGTATTTAATGATTGCATACTAACCAGCAGAAACAATTCCAAAGGGAATTTCCCACAAAGCAATCAGGTTTTAGTTTGGAGATGTACCAAATGCAGATGTTTTGTGAATTCCCATTTCGGTCTTGCAAATAAAGGCAGGGAGCTACCTCAGGCTAAGTGAGCCTCTGACAGGCAAGGGTGTGGAAAGGGTTCTGACTGGATGTCATGGGCTCCTGATTGTGGTTTTATACAAGGAATCATTCTCTTGAGGCAATTATTTGCTGTAGTGATCCTCATAATCCAGGACTTTTTGCTAGCTAGGAAGTTTCCCATTTATGGGAAATTAATGAGGGTTAAAAGAAGGAAGGAGATAAAGGGAAAGACTTCCAATATGCATTTATCAATCATTAGGTGTCAATTACCCAAGGTATCATTATCTGTAGATATGCCCTACCAATACCTCTATCCTGGTGTAATCATTAACTTGCCCCCTTTCACTCATAAGTTTTTCAGTGTGGAAAGTAAATTATATGGTTGCTCTAAATAGCTCTTTTAAAGAAGAGGGTAATACAATATAAAGATTAAAAATACAGACCCTTGGGTCAGTCAAATTTGCAATTGAATTTTGATACCTGCTTCTTCTGAGAAGTTTTGTAAGTCATTTAACACTACTATATATCTCAATTAACTTACCTGAAAAATTGGAATAATAATGTTTTCCCCACATGAGCATTGAGAAAAATAAGATAATATGTGTGAAATTCTTATCAAAGCATCTGTTAAAAAGCAAGTACTCATCTCACATTACCAAATATTAATATACGTTTTCCCATTAAAATCTTGCATTGCTATGTTTCAGCCTCTAGCACCATTTTTTCAATTGCAGCTGACATTCAATATTATATTAGTTCCAGGTGTACATCATAAACTAGTGGTTAGACATTCATATAACTTACAAAGTAATCCCACCTGACAATTCTGGTGGTCCCCTGGTACCACCTTTAATCACAGAAACAGGAGGAGCTTCTGGCCATTCGGCAGAAGTGGGCCCTGGAACTAGTTTATCCACGTAAGAGAATGATACGACAGGAGGTGTTAGTATGATACAGGTATAGGGTCTGTGAAGGTCCAGGAACACTTCTGTAAGCCTTGTTGCTGGTTAGTGTTCAAATAGGCAAGGGCGCCAAGGCAAAACTGGAGAGTTAGACTCTTGCTTCACTGATTTCTGATTGTTATTTCTTTTAAATCAAATAATGTTTGATCTTGGGAAACTGAAGTTACAACGGCAAGTGGAGCAGAAGTGCATGTTTGCCTTGGCTTGTGTGGCTGTCATTAGGGCCATTGAATGAATACCTCAAGTGCCCTTCAGTTATAGACCAAATATTTGTGCCCCCCCACAATCCTTACGTTGAAACTCCTAATATGATTGTTTTGGAAGTGGGCCTCTGGGACTTAGTACTTAGATTTAGATGAGATCATGAAGGTGGGGACCCATAAGGGGATTAGGGCTATTGTTGGAAGATGAGGAGAGACCAGAACTCTTTCTCTCTGCCATGTGAGGAGGACACAGCAAGAGGAAGCTGTTCACAAGCCAAAAAGATGGCTTTCTAGGAACCAAACTTGATTGGTCCATATAAGAAAATGTGATCAATGTGGAGTCTTGTGCACAGGGAACTGGGGAATAGAGAAAAGGAGAAAAGGAAACCTATTATTGGAATTTTTTATCTTAATTCTGTTTCTTATGATTAGGATTTTTTAAAATTTGTTGACACTATTACAGATATCCCCCATTTTCCACCCCTTTGCCTACCTCTATCCAACCCCTTCCCTACCCACCTTGGGCTTCACAATTCTTGAAACAAACTCTAGAACACACCTTAATCAGATTTTCAAGAACATATGAACCTTTAGGGTCCCATTTTGAATAATTAGAAATGGATAAAGTTCTAAGCAGTACCAGGTATGTGGTACTTAATTCTGGTAGGTTTTGAGGTCACATAAGCCAACTTGTCCATAGAAATCAGAGGAATAGGAGTGAATCAATTCTGAATGTGGAAGCTTCCCTACCCACTAAAAACAATCCAAAGCAAACATTCACCCAGGGGTTACTTCTATCATCTCACTAACTGGGCTCCTGCCCCTAATGTTAAGATTCACATGATAAGGGACAAAGTAAAACAACATTTTGAGGCTGTGGGATTTGGACATATCATTCTAAGTTAGTTAACCTTACAACTTTGATAATTATTTAATTGATAATTTACTAATGTCCTTTCTTTTTGGATGATGATGATGATGATGATAGGGCTGTTGAACCATCCAGTTCTCTGCTCTCAGAGGGTTCTAAGAAATGAGTTCATTCTGGCTGGAATATATTATTCTGTACAGAATTTTACAGACAAAGCAGTTAGCAGCCTGGGAGACAGTGGAGGAGAGAGTCTGGCATTCCCTTTGGTTGCTTGAACAGATCAGTGCCTTCTGCCCTGTTGGCACTACTGAGATGTAGCACTGTTAGGAAACAGAAATCTGATATTCCAATATTCCAAGATATTCCCCTTGGATTTTCAGATAGCTCCTTTGCATTTTGATTGTTCCAGTTAGTCATACCTCACTTTTGATACCTTTAAATATCTAGGGTTTTAGCTGATGCACGTCCAGCTAGCTTTACAATGAGGATTTAAGAGCTTTGTGAGAGTATTTGCCATGAATAATTGCAGTTGGAGCATATTGGATCACCTTGTATAACTTTTGCAAACTGGTTTTAATTTCAGGTTTGACTGTTATATTATAGCTTTGCAAAGCAATAAAAAATCATAATTTAGATTAGGAGAAACAAAACAAATGATGATAGGAATATTACCATAACCATAATTTTACAGCACAGTGTAATTATTTGGTTCAGCAATGTTCAATAATTATTTCAACACCAAAAATCCCTCCCCACCACAGCCCCTCAACAAACTAAACAACCGTTTCACTACCAGCAACTAATTTATAAGGCAATTTCAGAATCTCATGATCTCTTGTCTCTCTAGATTTATAGTCACTAATAAAAGGCCCTAACTTTGAGAAGCATGAATTAAAACTCATTTTAAAGACAGTAAAAATTCAGGATAATTTTTTTTACTTATACTTCTATCCAGGGTAGGATGGAGAGGTCCATATTCATGTAGACTTAGAGGTAAGTGTGTATAAGCCCAGTATCATCTGCCTAAAAGCACTCATTAAATGTAGAAAAAAATAAATGAATGAATGCACACATGCATATAAGCAGAGTCTTATGAGTAGACCAGTTGACTTTATTTTTCTCTCCACATTGTTTCTACTGAGCCTTTGAGGAAGCATTTTTTTAATGAACCAATCAAGGGTTTATTCTAAGTGTTTGAAAGTTACTCCTGACTCTTTCCTCCCTCTCATTTCCCATATGTAAAGATTGACCCCTCCTGAAGTTCTTGAATCTTTTCACTCCATTCTTCTTTTCTTCTTCTGACCCCATACCTGGAATACTATGATCACCTCCTAACTGGCCCTCCTTCTTCCAGCCTTGCCCACATCAGCCTCTTCCCCTCATACCAACCAGAGTGACAAGTTCTAAAACCAATCTAAAGTGGAAGGTGATTACAGCTACTACCCCTGCTGAAATTCCTACCACAGCTTTCACTGGTGTTAGTATCAAGTCTAAAAATTCTATCATTATACCTCAAGGTACAGCCCCTGCTTAGTTTCTCCTGCCCTATATCCCCACCACATATCACTTTTTAATGTGTGAATGTGTGTGTGTGTTTCTGAAGCATGGGTGTCTCTACAACAACTTTGTACAGTTAATCTCATTGTTCCTTAAGATTGTGGGTGTCACTTTTTCTGGGAGACCTTGTCAAATACCTGTCCTTGTACCTTCACAGCCCCTTTGGATTGCCTTTTCATAGCACTTATTTTGTCTTAATATTATTTCCTAATTCTCCCACCAGATGGTAAGCTCTATAAATGCAGGACCATGACTATTTGGTCACCATTTCATGTTTAGCACCTAACATGGTGACTAGCACGCAGTAGGCACTGTCTAATTGTTAGATAAATGAATAAATCACTCCTGTCTGGATGAATAGCTTGGGGTGGGGTGGTTTTGCTTCTCTCCAGTTTTTTCTTTCTTTCTTTCTCCCCCTCCTCCTCCTCCTTCTTTCTCCTTCTTCTCCTTCTCCTTCTTCTTCTCCTTCTCCTCCTCCTCTTCCTCCTCTCTCTGTTCTTTCTTTTTGTTTTATTCTCTGTCTCTGTGATAATACATTTACTGTGACAATAGCTCTTAACCTATTAACTTTTAACACTTTATGAAACTCAATTTAGAAAATGAAATATCTCATTTTCTTCAGGATTCTAGATTCTATGAATTCTTGATAATTTTCTTGTTTAGAGAGCTAGTTCTTATTTATATTCAAAGTATTCTTCAAGAAGAGAAAGGCACATTTTTAAGAACCAGAAAAGACCCAATTAATAATTAAGATCTTGGAATATTCCTACAAACAGCAATGGTTACTTATGGTAGATAGCAGCAATCACTACTAGCAAGTTTATCCACTGGGTAGTAGATCTAGAGTTGTGTCTAAAAACCATTCGTCTTTAAAGAGTTACAAGTGCTCCCCAAAACTGAGATAGAGTTGAAATGATTTGTTCAACCAAAATAGCTAAATTCTCTTTGGGTCTTTAAAGAGTTGACAGAATATGATGACTCAAAAACTCCATATTCCATAAAAACAGTGCTATTAAGAAGAAAGCCATACTTCTCAGTAACCTCAGTGACACTCCTCTCTGTTTGACTTCCCCAGCCACAGCTGCTTTTGAGTATAATGCCATTGATTTTGAGAGATTTCATAAAGATAATTAGATATACTGGAGTGTGTTCTATATTCTCAGCCTTTCAGAGGCTATTCAAAGCCACCCAAACTTCTGAACTATGTACCTGGTATTGCATCCTTGAGAAACTTTAAGTTTCTTTTTTTGTAAAGATTTTGTTTATTTGTTTTTAGAGAGGGAAAGAGAAGGAGATAGGGAGGGAGAGATACATCAATGTGTGGCTGCCTCTCAAACACATCCCACTGGGGACCTGGCCCACAATCCAGGCATGTGCCCTGACTAGGAATCGAACCAGCAACCCTTTGGTTTGCAGGCTGGCACTCAATCCACTGAGCCACACCAGCCAGGACAGAAACTTTTAGTTTCTATGCATTGGGAAAAAAATCCATATCAAGACTTCCTCTTGAAGCATGAAGAAAGAATAAACTATGAGTAGTGGGAATTTTTGCCTCCTTTTTCGTTTATGTAAATAAATGTCTGAAATGTATGTTTAATTTATACATTAGTTATCTCAGTCCCAAAGCATAACTATTTTAACACCTTGAGCTTCCTTATGTTGGAGGGGGGAAAAGAGTGCAAAATCATTAGAAACATGATTATGCTTTAATTTAGGTCTTTTAGTTATGTAAGCAGAATGCAATTAAACAAGAAGTGCTCACTATGACTACATATTTCAAGTAGGCTTTCAATTTATCACAGTTTTATGTGTATCTTCTTCAATTGCATGAGGCTTCCTCAAGGCTATGACAGTGAATTATAGCTATGTTCTTATAATTATTTTCAGTTAAAAAAAATTAAAAAAAACTTTGCTGCATAAACTATTGAGTTAAACACATTCAACATCTAGCTTTTACTGGAATTCCATGAGACTTCACACCAACTTAAGATGCTCTTAAGACAGGTTTGGGTAGAAAACATCTTGGGTATTATGGAATCATCACTGTCATTATCACTATACTCATTGACATTTCACCATTAAAATAGGATGAAAGCATTATTTTGTTTTATCTTTACAATAACTCCATGATCTTTACTATTCCCATCTTCCAGATGAGGAAACTGAGGCTTTGAAAAATTAAGTAATTTTCATTAAGTCCTGTAGATAGAAGTGTATTATCTAAGATGGGAAATCAAGAAGACTGACTTCGCACTGCATACTATTAATCATAATCACGATTCCAAGGTGACCATGTAATGAAGAAGTACAATATGTGGTCAGTGATTTGAAAGAACAGAACAGTATGGACTCAAAATCTAGGTCATAATCTCATAACCAATTAATATTATGACCCTGGCAAGTTACTTATAAACACTCATATAATACCTACAATGCTTGCGCATAATAAACTTCTTTGTCATTATTATTGTGTTGTTATTGATGGTGATAATGATGGTATTATCATTATTGTTAATCAGGAACTCTCATAATCTCTGACCACTTTTCAGTTGTCTAAGTGGCATAGCTCAGTGTGGGGGAAAAGTTCCTTAGAGAAATTTTTATACTTTGATAGGACTTTGCCCTCTTTTGTTCAATTAAATGCATGCCTCTTGTGGTCTTTGAAGTGCCAGCTGTCTGTGCAGCCACTCCACAGGATTCACACAAATGACAAGTCTCAGAATACTTTGAGTTACCATTAACAGCAGCATCCACAAACTTGGCGCTCCATCAAGAGACAGAATTATGTCTATGGCCAAAGCAAACTGTGATCAAGGAAAACAGCCTTGTTAACACCTTGCTGCTCTTTGGAAAAAGATTTGAATCAGTCCACATCTGGATTAAAAATAATTTAAATGGATAAATTCTACTTGTTGATGATCATAAGCTCCCCTCCCCCTAAAAGAATCACCAACATAATCTATCTTAGACCCTGGTTTTCCTTGGGAATGCTTGTGGAATCATCTAGCTACTTCCTGGTTACCATAAACAATGGTCAATGGATGACTTATTGGTTCTCCCTCCATCAAAGGGAAATTTGTAGTATTAACACCATTTAACCCCTCAAGTGAGTCTGTATTCTGTGTAAAGTTAACCAACTGAAATAAAATCACTCTATAAATTTACTGATATCAAAAATAACTATAATCTTCTTGGTATCGATTTTCTCTTCAGCATATAGTGTGGCACTTAGTAGGCACTTAATAAATATTTGCTGGCTAAAAATAAATCACCCCTAATCAAACTGCATAGACTAAGAAATTGGATTTTTCAAAAGATTGTATTTATTTATTTTTAGAGAGAGGAGAAGGGAGGGAGGAAGAGAGGGAGGGAAATGTCAATGTATGGTTGCCTTTTCAGTGACCCCCACTGCAGACCTGGCCTGCAACCCAGGCATGTGCCCTGACTGAGAATTGAACCAGTGACCCTTTGGTTTGTAGCCCACACTGAATCCACTGAGCTATACCAGCCAGGGGGAGATTGAATTTTATGATGCATTCATCCAGGATAAAAAGCCTCTCTCTCTCTCTCTCTCTCTCTCTCTCTCCACCCCCCCCTCCCCGACTCACTCTCACTCTCACTCTAACTCTCTCTCTCTTTCTTTGACTACCTTTCATAGTAAGAGTTTTGTTTCTTAATCTTGGCTGGTACCAAGGCCATTGGTCTGCCATCTGATCAAGAAAGAACCCGTAGTCCCTGCATGCTAATAGGTGATTTTCTTATTTATATGTCCTTTATGACAAAATATGAAATAACTCTGCCTCCTAAAACTGACCAAAAGATGGATTTCAGACCTCAGCAATGAGAGCAGGTCTGGAATTCATCATAGTACAAATGGAAAAGTGCTTTCAACCCACCAAGCACTGGGTACACTATTCTAACCTTTTTTTCAAGTTTCTGAAATATTTATGGGAGAATAATTTGTAGAATAATGAATATAGCTTTCCAATGGAGCAACAAATGCACACTATATTTCTGTTATCATTTCTTATTAAATATTTATATGCATATTTTGTGTTTGCTTCATAACTGGCCATTTGCTGATAATGCTTTAACAAGCACAGTCCAGTTGAGGAAGAATAATGCCAACCAACAATAAGCAAAAACAAACAAATGAAGAAAGGGGATTGTGTTTCTGCACTGGTTACATTTAGAAAGTGCATTTAACATTTTAATACAGGCCATCTTTCATAGATTCCACATGTTGACATGTCCTAGAGAAAGATGGATGGGTTGACTTGGAGGTATGCCTCTATCTGGTTTTATGTGTGCAGCTGGCAGAGCTAATCTTTACTTCCCTTTAGCAGAACACAAAAATGTAATTCTCTAATAACTGACATAACCGCATCATCCTCCAATATGGACTGCATTATTAAATCACAGAGACAGACAAAACCAGAGTAGTGGGGAAGTTTGACTTCCACTTGATATCAGACCATAAAATGCCTACTTACTGTAACCAGATGGAATTGAGGGCAACAGTGCTCAGTGCCTGGAATTTGGGACAACTTCCGAATTCACTGCAATGGAGTCTTGATTGCCTGCGATTATATTCATGTCTTGCACTTGCATCCTGCTTTGGAGTTTACAGAACATTTTCTTGTACAGAGTGACAGTGAGATCATCAGAGCAGGGATTGCTATTTTCTTTCTGCAATGAGAAAAAGGAGGTTCAAAAAAAGTTACCCAAATGCAATATAAATTGCTTTCACATATACAACTGCATTTGGTCATCTAACTGGGATAATGATCCACCTAACAGTCTTCTTCCAGTTGCCCAAAATCCCCACTCAGAGAACACAGGGAGAAAGTTGGATCCAAACTTAAACAGGTTGACTAAAAACTTAAATAGACCTTTGCCAATGGTAGTTTCAAAACTCACAAAGAGCCTTGACTTAGCAAAGAACAATCCTGAGCTGAGTTAGAAGATAAGGGTTGCAGAGAGCTGAGCTGCTTTTCATAAGTATAGAAGAGGAATTTGAGAATACTTTTGCTTGGAAGGGGGATAGAGAGGGATACAACAAGTCACATGAGGGTAAGAAGAAAGGAAACAGCTGAGCAACATGGCAGTGTGTGCATGAATGCACTTCTAAGAGTGGCAATGCCTAAGATTTGGGATGATTTTGTCCCTGCAATGGAAACTCTTCTACCCGTTCATACAATGTAGTGTTTGGTCATGATTAGAGCTCATCACCAAATACTCTGCTTCCCCTCCCTGCTGAGCACTTCTTGTGGTTTGAGTGGAGCCATGTGATTAGTTTTGGCCACTGAGCTAAAAATGAAAGTGACAAGTGCTGGAAATTGTCATTGTTGATACAAGACTTTGTAGATGTCTTTATTCCCCTCTGGCATCGTGGTGACTAGAAATACAAGATGATGGTTCTTCCTAGGTCCCTGATAGACTTTGAGAAGCTAGCCTCCATCCCTCTGTCCCACCAAATCCATGATGGATGTGTCATATGAGTGAGAAATAAGCTTCTGTTATTTCTAAACCTTTGAAGTATTGGAGTCATTTGTTACTGCAGCATTACTTGGTTTACCCTGACTGATGCTGTCTATCGTACACACAATCTCCTACAGGAACCCATTGTTTGGGTATTTGCTGTCAAGGAAAAGGGTTGTATTTCATGTTAGGGTGATTTTAATTCTAATGTGATTCAGTAACAGCATGAGACACAGAAAACAACAAAAGGACAGTGAGAGCAGAAAACAGAAACCCAAAGTGCCCATGACAGTGTTGCAAGGCCCTGGTAATCTGCAGAAATCTTAAGATTTGGACTTTTCACAGGCTATAGAATGAGTGTCTTGACAAATGTATTCTGGGTTTAAGGGACAGAAAGACATCAGAAGCTATTTCTGAAAATTCTTTCCCCTGTATTACAGAGGAAGAAATTAGAAATGCAGGCAAATAAAATGACTTGTATAATTTCATGAAATTACTAATAAACAGAGCCCAGATCACTAAGTTCTTTGATCATTAGTTTAGTGGTCTTTCAATCCATTCTGTTAAGAAATCTTCCGAAAGCCAATGAACTAATAGCCTATTACACAAGCTCTCTCTCCCCCCCACTCTCTCTCCCTTACCCCCACCTTCTGCATAATTTCATGTATAAATCATTGAGTATGTTGAAATGCTAAGTGTCTGAAACACGAATGTATCACAAGTTGGCCTTCATCTGAGTTGGACTGACTTTAATGAGTTTTCCCATAATATGAAATTTTTATTACAGTAGTCCCCCTTATCTGAGGTTTTACTCTCCATGGATTCAGCTACCTGTGGTCAACTGCAGTCTGATAATATTAAATGGAAAATTCCAGAAGTAATCAATTCATAAGTTTTAAATCACATGTTGTTCAGAGTAACATGATGAAATCTCTCACAGTCCTGCTCTGTCCTACCTGGGACATGAATCATTGCTTTGTCCATTGTCTCCTTGCTATACATGCTGCCCACCTGTTAGTTACTTATTAGCCATCTAGGTTATCAGATCAACTGTCACAGTATCGTGGTGCTGGTGTTCAGGTAACATTTGTTTACTCAACAATGGCCCCAAAGAGCAAAGTAGCTTAAACTTTATCACAGGTATTTATCTATTTTACACACACACACACACACACACACACACACACACACACATAGCATATAAGATTTGGTACTCTCCATGATTTCAAACATATAGGGGTCTTAGAATATATGCCCCACAGACAAGGGAAGATAATTATATGCTTTAATGAACTGGTTTTTGTTGACTTGTCTTCTAGTGCATTTAATGTATCAGCATATCAGCCTGTTTGCTGAAGGGCAGCCCAACACAATAGGCCCTTAATTTTATCTGCCACGATAACTAACTTCACAGTCACTATCTCCTAACCACCCTACCCTCATCTCTCTTCTTGCTCTACTGAAGCAAAAACATCCTCAAATTCCCCTCTACACAGGCGATATTCTTTGGATGATATCATACTTAATCACTTGAGGTTCCCCTTTAGTTTTGAAAACTATTCTTCTAATTTTGTACTTTTCATTTTTAGATGGCCCCCATTTTTACTTCAATTGCATTTTCTATACTCACATACTTAGGGATAGGTTAATTAGATTATTCACTTTACAGGTAGATTTATTATAGTTTTTCAAAGCCAGTAATATCTACAAAACAACAATTTATTAAGAGATGTTTTAGGATAAAGTAAGCACCCTCCCCCCCCCCCCGTATTATTCCATTTATCCATGTCCCACATCTCTGCTCGATCTGTGCAAGCAAACAGAGTTTCTGGTCCTTCTTCTTCACACAGTGTTGCTGGCAGCCACTACCAATGTCCCAGGGTGGACTTGGAGGGGAAGCTTATTTGCCCTCTTTGTTCTATTCAGTGTTAAATTTACAAAGGGGCTTGAGGCATTGTGAATTGTGCGTAAATGTGCAATCTTGCCTCATACTCGGATCTGACTAGTTCCTGAAAGATTATTCAAAGTTCCATTGAAGCAGTCCTTTTATCTGGCCAATCCTGGTTTTAGATCTTTCCACTTGTTTATCTGTTAATCGTCTAAAATATTCCGGATCTTTCCAACTTGAAGGGTCCTTTTTTTCCCCTTCATTCACTCAACTAAATTTTCTACCAGGTCCAACTCCTTCCTCCAAAAGGATTTTCATGGTAGTTCCCTAAACTATCAAATTATTATTTTTTTTTTACCGCCAGCAGTCAGTGGTAAATTCACAGCTATCTGGTCATAGAAAGTTTCAGCTAAATTTGCCTGACCCTTTAGGGATAAAAGAGATCAAACTTCCCTCCCTGGGAAAGCAACATGGCAGCAGAGATGAGGGGAAGACAAGTGATAAAGGGAATCGGGAGCAAGTAGGAGATAAAGTTGGCTGGGAAGTTGAGGAAGGCAGAGAGAACCTCTAGTGTTCTCATCACTGCCTTGATTTGCAGCAGAATTTCTCTTCTCTCTGATCACCATTACCTACTGCTCTGGCTGCAGGGATGAACATGTGACTTAAGCCCAGCCAATCAGGGTTTGCTCTTCTTATGCACTGGTGATCGGTCCAAGATGGGCATGTGACCCAAGCTGGCCAGGTAGGTTGCTTTCCTGGGGATTTTCAGATGGAAAGTGGAATGGATATGAAACCTTTCTAGTTAGGTTAGACAACTCAGAAATGTGAACTGGCAGATGCCAGATTCTGTTTTCCTTTCTAGAGTTTATATTTATTTCCTTTCTAGAGGTTATAGAAATATATTTCTGAAACATAGACTGGAAAAGGCAGGAAAAGGGAAGAAATGAAGCCTAATAAGAATAGCAATGGTAAAAACTATAATAGATGAAAGAGAGAATGCTGGGCTATGTGATATCTTTATTATTATTTCAGAGTCTGTTAGTTTTTTCTTGTAATGAATGAATGAATGAGTCAATGCCTGAATATTTTTAGAGTTGTTGGAGACCAAAGTGTATATATTTTATGTGGTTGGCAGAAATAAGCTGCTTCAAGCTCTTCAGCACAGTGTTGAAAAAATGTAAGTGCTACATTAGGAGGCTCAATCTGGTTTTTCAAAATGGCTTTTCAACATGAGTACACCAGTGAGAGCTTAGAACAGGTTTGAAAAATACATAGCACATACCCTCTCCCCTCGATGTCCGTGCCTGTGGCAGACATTGCGAATCATCAGGGCACTTGTACCCACCCGTTCTGGACTGGCCTGACCATCCTTCTCAATGCATTGCTTCAGGCAGACTGTAGATGAGCTGAACTGGCTCGTAAAATGAAACCCATTTGCTCTCCTGAGCTTGGAACAGGAGGAGCTGTGCTTTAATCTGATATAATGTTCTCAAGACTGGATCTAGAGAGAGAAAACAATAGAAAAAATAAGCAACCTATGTGGTGGGTGTTTTATCATCCCCATTTTACAGAACAAGAAATGGAGGCTCAAAGAAATATATGCAAAGCACATAGCTAGGGTTGCTGGTAGAACTAGAAGCCAGACCCAGGCTCCTGACTGGTTCCTTGGCGTACCATAAAAATAAGGGGTGTATTGGAGATCAAGGAGATGAGAAAACCAGAATCACCAACATCTCTGGACTGGGTTGCTGGAAAAATGGTGATGTCAGTCCTCCTGCTTAATATTTCAGTGGCTCCTTATTCCCTGAAGGATAAGACCTGAATTATTTAGCAGGAAAATCAAGGCTGCTCATGATCCGAGATGCCTCATTTATTCTGTCCCTAGCCACTACTCTCTCCTGGCCTATTTGGTCCAGCAAAACTAAACAATTTGCAGTCTCCAGTGTAGGAAGGGGAAAAGAGAACAGGTTTGGCAGGTGTGGCAAAACTCAGGGAAGAACCACAAAAATGCCAAATCTCATTCTTGTCATTTTACTCTTGGGTAATCTTACCAGTGGTGCAACTGTGGTTAAATTACTTAATCTCTCTGATTCTCTATCTGCCCAACTGGCAGAATAAAGTAGAAGTGATATGCTTCCCTACAACCACAGGAATACCTGTGCAGATAAAATGAGGTAACACATGTAGGGGGCTCAGTCCAGTGTCTAGCAGGTGGTAGTTTCCCGTTGGCTATACCCATAGTAACCATTCAGTTTGGGATATTTAGTGTTCAAAGTAACAATGAGCAGCCACATAGGCAAGTCTCCCAGTCAGGTGGAATCACAAGGTCAGGATGCCAGTGGCATTCTTGGGGGTACTCATTCCCTCTTTCTTTGCTCTGTTTCAGATGTCATGCCCATCCTCAGCTGTAACAAAACACCCACTTTCTTTTACTCTCTATGAGACCCCACCAGGAGTTATGAATTGAACTTGGGGGTCTTGAGCAGATTTCCCTATTGTTTTATTCATCCATCAATAAATGGCCCATTTCTAAAGGTGAAGGTCTGTTTCCTTCAGGCTGATCTGCAGATATTCTAGACTACCCATACGTCTCCCTACATCCCTGTATTCATAGATGGCTTCTCTAAGAAATCATTATTAATGATGTAATTAATATAAATGGCTATGGTATACATCAAGCAGGTCATTAAGGCAGAGGTGGGGATGTAGCCATTTATATCAAAGATACATTTTGTGCTCAGAGCCGAAGCAAGAGAAAGTGCTTAGGTTAGAAATCTCACTTTGCTACATTTTGGATTTTTTTTTTTAAGTTGCTATAGACCTTCTTGCTTGCTTAATGTTCCACTTTTGCAGCCTCTGGGAATCTGAATGAGTTAATAAGGTAAATTTTTAATAGAAGCATATAATCAACTAAACCACAGCCTTTAAAGTCACAAATTTCAAAGACCCACCAATTTAATTAATGTGTTCATAGGCATTGGAAAAATTTTATTTGATTTCACTAGTCTCTCTCCCATAGACACTCATCTGCAAGAATATTTATTTATAATTTGTTGTGTAAAAAGGATCTTCCTAAGGCAGATGCCATATGTAACTGTTCAGCATACCTTGAAGGGAAAATATTGAAATAACACCCTCAAGCTGTTCTTCTCTGTGTTGAGAACTCAGAGCTAGATTTCTATCTTTGTAGTAAGCATTAAAACCCTGCCTCCTACATCAAGGCTGTTAAATATAAGATAAAATAGTCTTAGAACGATAGAGTCCAAAAATTCTCTGTAGTCCTTCATAGACACTGTGAGCTGAAAACATGTTTAAACAAACAGGTTTCTTTTCTTTTTCTTTCCTTTCTTTTCTTGCTCTCTTTCTTTTTGGAAAGAAGGGTTGTTCTTTGCAGTAACCAAAATGTTAAATGTTTTTAATAAAAGCTTAGGCTTACGTTGGAAAGGAACATCTTTACCTCAGGTATAACTGGTATTGATGCTTTCCGAGTTCCAAAGCACCGAGCGGATGGGGAAATGGTGAAAACTGGGGAGTCACGCACAAGGACAGGGTATTTTTTATGCCAGTGGTAAACAGACCCTCTCAGCACACACTGCTGAGTGTATGGCGGTGGTGTTATGCAAGCACCTGTAATGAACTGCAGAGGAAGAGAGGATGTGGTACTGCAGTGAATAGAGGTGCCTCAGACGGCAGAAGCTAGGTTGGAGGCTCCCTCTGCCCACAGGGCACGGGCCTTGGGTAGCAGATAGCCAGCTGAGCTCCCTGATGCGGGAGGCCCAGAGGCAGCGAGGCAGTAAGTGTGCGTCCAGCTTTCCAAACTCCTGACACTGTGACCCAACTGCTGCTCTGAGCCTTGATTAACCAGGGCTGGGGACCCAGCAGGCTGTTCCCAAGTCAGCTGACAACAGATGCTCTGTTCTAGGTCACTGCAGGTAAGCACGCAGGTTCAAAAGGGGTGAAGACAGCAGTATTTTCAGTGCCTACAAACTGTTAAGCAGCTACACTGTGCAAGACACTCTATCTACTGGATGCTGTGTGGACCTTAGTTCCAAACCTCAAATATGTTTTATTACCCTCATTTTGGAGAGATTAAAAAAGAAATGGAAGGGCAGATATTTTTATGCACTAAATGGTGAAATGAAACTGATTACAGCCCAGACCTATCTTATCCTGAACTTTGGTTCTTTCAATCTCAATAATGATTTTCATTTTAAAACTTAAACAGCAAAACTTTTATTGAACATGAAATTTCATGGAGACTCTGATATAGAGGCAGATAAACTAGAACTGTTGGAGCAGAAGGAGGCATGTCTAAAGCTCTGCCTTGGCCTTTCTCTCCTTTCTGGATGCGCAGGTGACCGGACCGTCACCCCAGCAAACCAGAGCCATGGTTCCCCAGGTGCACTCCCCAGACAGCAGCCTTGGCATCACCTGGGAACGTGATGTGCATGCGCATCCTCCAACCCCACTCCTGACAAGTCAAATCAGAAACTCTAGGACTGGGGCCCAGGAAGCTGTGTAGCGAGTCCTTGAGGGATGCTTGTGGCATGGTCCAGCGGGAGCACCACTGACCTAGAGTTTCCAAAACAAATTGTGACAATACCTCAGCTCCATTCTGCTGCTCGGTATGTGAGGTTCGTCTTGCTGATGCTGAGGCTCTCGTTGCAGGGTCAGAAGGGTGGATTAGGTCCAACCTTGCAATCCTTACTTGTAAGAAATTCAAGGAATGGGTCCTATTTACTCAATACAACATCAAAGAACAAATATTGACATTATTAATCCAGTAATGACATAAAAATTATTTTTCTTGATCACTTGCAGTTAAGAGTTAGAAACCACATTTATTTGAGGAAACTAGAAGTTATTAACTGGATTTTATGCATCAAAGATTTTGTTGACTGTCAGTTTGAGTTTCTTATGTGAGTGTGAGTATGTGTGTGTGTGTTACCATGGAGAAAAGAAATAAAAAAAGGCTACTAAATAAATTATGTCCCACCAATAATTGTAAAAGTCTTCTCAGTTTCCAAGATATTAAAACATGAAAATGGTGAATACCTTAGAATCAGTAAAATATGGTATGTAAGAAATAAACATTAAAGCAGCTTTGGGAAATCTCTTGTTCTATACTAGTTAATTTAGAACAAAACCAAGATTTCTTAGGAAATTCCATACTGTTTTCCACAGTGGCTGCACCAGTCTGCATTCCCACCAACAGTGCACTAGCCTTTTGACCCAGCAATTCCACTGCCGGGATTATACCCTAAGAGCCCTGAAACACCAATCCAAAAGAACCTATGCACCCCAATGTTCGTAGCAGTGCAATTTACAATAGCCAAGTGTTGGAAGCAACCTAGGTGCCCATCAGTAAATGAATGGATCAAAAAACTATGGTACATTTACACAATGGAACACTATGCAGCAGAAAGAAAGAAGGAGCTCCTACACTTTTCGACAGGATGGATGGAACTGGAGAGCATTATGCTAAGTGAAATAAGCCAGGTGGTGAGGGACAAATACCACATGATCTCACCTTTAACTGGAACATAATGAACAAAAGAAAAAAGCAAACAAAATATAACCAGAGACATTGAAATTAAGAACAATCTAACAACAACCAGAGGGGAGGTGGGAGGGGACTGTGGGAGAAGGGTTTTCAGGAGCTACTGTAAAGGACACATGGACAAAACCAAGGGGAGGGTGGAAGCAAGGGAGGGAGGTGGGTTTGGCTGGGGTGGGGGGTAATGGAGGGGAGAAAATACAGACAACTGTAATTGAACAACAATAAAGTAATTTATGAAACAAAAAATTAAAAAAATGAAATGAAACCAAGAAATGGTCTTTTCCTATTCATGACAGCTTTCTCCACTCTCAAGCTTTGATTACCACGGACATGCTAATGAATCTGCTCCCTTTCTTATATTCACTAAGGTGGGTTTTCCCTGCAGTTTCAAAATCATCATGCCCCATGACAAACTCATGGTCTTTGATTCCATTTTTATTGTTGATATTGCTATTCTTATTCTTTTGTTTTTGTATTGTTTCACATTCTTCTCTGCCATTTGCAAATGCTGTTCTTTGAGAGGAGGCTACAAAGTAGCTGATTCCTGTAGTTTGAAGTCAGTTTTATCACTGAAGGTGTTTCCAAGGGAGGTGGGATGACAAAAGGGGTTCTGATGGGGAAAATAAGATGGTACCCTGTCAATTAGATTGAGAAGTTGACCCTGTTTTTACAGGTTCAGCATGATTTTAAGAAGCAGAATGGATAAGGTTGTTGCAGACCATTCAGCCTGGTTTCAGGAGTTGTAACCCTCACCCCATGGTGGGCTGCGTAAGAGCCTAGGGACCCACTTCATTGGGTCTGCTCTGTCAAGAGGACCTGAGCCACTAAGGAAATAAAGCTTATCTCCCTGGCAGGAGCGCTGCTTCTGCTTCATCCATATCTGGCCCCCAAAGCTTAGTCGGTTAGTCAATGACAGGTACGACTCCTCATGGGAGGGGCAACCTAAGCCAGACACGACCACTTGGGAGACCCTCATGGAAGGACTGGGGGAGCTGCAGCAAAGAGGGGGTGATGGACACTCACCCCCTGGCTAACCGGACATAGCCTGAGTCCTAATTCCATCTGCAAGAACAAGAAAGCTCCACTTAAGCCTGAAACAATGCCAGAGGTGGGTGCAGCCCTGTGCTGGAAAGGGCAGGTTCCCCGGGGCAATCAGGCCTAAGAAAGAAAGAAAGCATAAAATCCTGTGAAACCTACTTTGCTGATACCCTCAATTTAAATGATAAGGGTCCAAGCCTGAAATAAGTTTGTTTTCCCCAGAATTTTATGGCCCTTTAGCTATTTGACCCTGACTCAAAATAGGCCCTCAGAGTTCTTTGAACGTTATCTATTTGACCATTACTGCCTGACAATGATTAATTGGACTTAATCTGAGAATGTGGGTCTTTGGAACCACTGGTTGCTTACTGATTATAATAATGTTCTATGTACTTTGATATATTTGCAAATTATTTTCCCAGGGTCATGTGGGAGACCAACAAACAGCAAGCTTTGTGGAGTCATAGCAGTTCTATTAAAACAAAAGGGGAGATGTGGCAGACCCTTCTGCGTGGCGTGGGCCCCGCTCCCACTCAGAGATGCACAGGACCCACACCCACAGATAGGTTCTCTCCTGGGGAATCAGATTTACAATATACCTAAGCTGCTTTTTGCTAAAAACTCCCTCACCCTGCAAATGCTTGTTGTAACTTCCTAAAATCCATGCTGAACCTTGCAGGGACCAGTGTAACTGGCTCAACCACTTTTGCCTTTTCATTTGCTAATGTCCTTCTTCTGTGATGTGATGAGGGGCATTGGCTCCTTTTGTTGTAAAGGAGCCAATGGGGATAGTGAGTGAGGATCATCTTGTAATGTGAGGAGATACAGAATAAAGGCCTGTCCTAGCGGAGGCTGAGGCTTTTCCTCCCCTTGAGAGAAAAGCCATGCTGTCAATCCTTTTTCCTCCATGGGACACGGTAGTCCGTGTGTATGTTTTATTTCATCCATAATGACACGGATACTGCTAGCCAGTGTCCACATCAGCTGGCACCTGAACAGGGACCCCTCCACATAAGGTAATGTCAACAGAAGCCTCTCTAAAAACAGCAGTCATTTTCTAAACTTTACATATTTTTTTCCTGTTTTTTTTCTTGTTCCTGAAACCACCATCATGTGTACTAGATGATCACCTATCTGTCTATCTATCTATACACACAGACACCCACAGATGCACACATTTTTTTCCCTTTTAGGTCTGACAAATCACCATAACGGCCTTCGTGGATTTTAATAAAACTAGTTTTTTGAGGATTTGTTTTTCCTTTGCTCTCTCTCTGCAGAATCATCATTTTCATCACCAGAACCTACTCAGTTTGGGTATTTGATTGTATTATTTTTTTAATTTGAGATAAATGCTCCTCAGTAATTATGAAATTTTCAATGAGACTCCTGAACTTTAGAGGTATTTCCCTGGAGAACAGGTTTTATTTAGAATCCAAGAACATTAGGCAGTAGTTCTGACATTGTGAACAGTTTATTTCTTTACGAAGAAATAATTAACTTTTCATAAAACCAATAAAAAGAAATCAAAAGAAAATAAGGGACGACAATACGTTGTAGAGTCATGTCTCTGACAGCTCGAGTCCCGCGCTCTCAGTGGTGTCCGCCGGATGGGCAACAGAAGCCGAAGGGCTGAAGCTGATTGAGAACTTTTTCATCTTTCTGTAAAAATCCAAACTTGGGGTGGGAAGAGCTTACTGGCGTCGACATTTAGAAAGCAATGTTCTCTTTATACAGTCACTTATTGTCTTGGGTTTCATTTTTGGTTCAGGGGGAAATTAAATTCCCTTGCAATTACACTATCTGTCTGCCCAAGAAATTTTATCTGCACATGGTTTTTATTTGCTATTTGTCCTCTGGGTAAAATACCACAGATCCACAGGGCTGCAAGTGCATTTTAGAGGTCTTTTGGTTCATCCTGCTCTTTCTTGCAGGTCAGTAGTTAAATTATTTCTGACCCAGAAATTCTTTATATTCTGATATCCAAAGATTCTTTTTAAAAGTTAAGAGGGAAGGAAGGATCCTCAGAATCATGGCAGCATTATTCTATAAGCTTATTCTTTGGTTTAAAAAATCATTTTAGTATCTGAATTTTTTTCTATATCTGCCACATAGAACCCCATAAGTAACTTGTAGGTATAAGAGCATTTCCACTTAGACTGCAAGTGATTCTTCAGAGAAGTGTGCATATACTCAAATTCTATTGTATTTTTCTTCTTATAGAGGCAGGATGGTTTTGGGGATATTACAATGGGCAAGAATTCCAAAAACCTGGGTTCAAATCTCCATTCCATTACTGTAATAGTCGATAGGTTATTGTGTTACTTGAACTTCACTGCTCCTTCTGAGCTGCCCTGCCTGCATGCCTTTCCTCTCAGGAAGTTTACTTTCCCACTGCATTCCTGCCAGCCTTGGCCATGTGTCTCGCTTTGGTCAATGAACTGTGAGCAGAAATGATGTACCAATATTTTCAAGTGGAAAATTTAAGAGTCTGCACGGGCCTCACTTTGGCCTCTGCTCCCTTTGCAGTAAGGAGACCAGTGATGTCTTAGATAGGGGGCGCTCTGCCAGTGGGAGCCCAGAGAGAAAAGGGCATGGGGCAGAACTGATGATAACTTGAGATGAGCAGGCAGCAAGAGGGAACATGAGCAGTTACTGTACGCCATGTTTTGGGGCCACTTGTTAGTGCAGTGCAGTTTAATCTGTCCTGTTTGATGATGCTTAGTATTTACTACCTTCACGTGTCCAAGCCCCAAGTAAGGTCTGAGACTTGGGAGACGGGAGGAGTGCTAATTCATTTCTGCAAGCTCACCCTCACCTCACCATCACCTGCTGTGTTGCCTTGCACCTTCTGCCCGCTCAATACATGCCTGACAAGCTGAATTGAAATTGTTTTGGGTAGTCTTGGACCAGCCACTTCAGTTCTCAAACCAAGCATTTTCCAAAGGGTGGGTGAGGATTTAGGAGTTCTGTAAGTTTATTTTAGATGCTCCACAGACACAGCACTATGTAACACTGGATAGCATCATGAGAATATTATTCCCTTTTCAGTTCTCTTTTTAACCCATTTCATGACTTTCCAAACAAACAAAAACACATAACTACAGTCTTCAGCAAGTAACGGTAATAACTTAAATAAAATAAGACTGCTTTATATATATTTTTGCAGTAGCTTTTTATTTATGTTAGTAGTAGCTTTTATAGATTTTAAGAAATAAATTGTGTTTAGAATAAAGAGTGAGATATAGACAAATATCAAGTAAATAGTAATGTAAGTGGTAAAGTGATGTGGCAAAAACTAAAAGTATGACAAGTAGTGAAGTTTAAGAAGATGCTGCTAGAAGCCTTCTTGTAGACTACAAAGCACGTTATGAAAGCCAAAATAAAGTGCGATTGGACTTTTGGGATGGTAACATAATAGAAAGATGTGACATTGTTACGGAGAAATGAAACGATCCAGACGCAGGGAGTTCACGAAGCACGACTCTTTATTACACGCGTGGTCCCAGAGGAGGCAGTCTCCAAATTCTGGGCCCCGATCTCAGGGAAAACTCTTCCTTTTAAGCATCTTACATCTCGGCTCCCGCGGCAGAGGTGGTCGTAAATCTTTAACTCCCCCTCCCCTTTGTCCTGGTTTATCTCTTCTTTTTAGTCAAGGGGTTCAGGAATGGAATTTGTATCTTGCCATAATTCTTTTCTTACACTAATGGAACTGCTATCTCAATTCTGCTATATTTCTTTTCTTACACTAATGGGACTGCTATCTCTTTTCCATATCATTCCCCCCTTTTTTTTGGATGCTAGACAGAATCTTCTTCTGTCTCAGCATCTATTACTGGGAGTCTTTAATTTTATTAAGTTGGTTAAGGTTCTTTTTTACTATGTTGCTTTTACTGGCAAAGTTTTAGGAGGGCCATTCCCTGTCTGATAAAACGGCTGCCAGTTTCTTGAACTGGTCTGGGTGGCCACCTCCTTTCTTTCTATGTATTTTTGAACCTGCTTAACTGTGGTGAGCCCTGTTCTTGTTATTTCTTTTTTTTCTATAGATGATAATATCTCCTCCTGGACTTGGGTGTAACTCGTTTACCTATATCTTCCCTTTAACTCCTTGAGCCTACTCATGGCTTTCTGCTTTATCTATGTTTATTACTATTTCTTTTCCATCGGTCACATGGGCTCTGCAGCCCCTGTAAGGGCATCCCCCATATTTCTCTGGCCATCTTCGGCAATATTCCCTATCTTGATCTATTGGTAAACATATTCTTGGGTTCCTGTACCAGAACCAATCATCTATGGACTTTATTAGCACGCTGGGGAACTTTAACTGTATTTTCCCTCTACATATACCCTTGCATGAGGTGTGGGATATTTCCTGCACCTTTGTCCAGGTTCCCTGGGTAAAAACCTCTTGGACTATAAAAGTCTCATTTATTTGCATCTGTAAAGCTGGGGCTGATGCTGGGAGTAGGCTTAAAATTCTTATGATGATAATGAGTGGGGCCATTTCTTATATAAAAAGTAGACCAAAAGTACAGATTATTGCTAGATAACACAGCTGTATCCCCACCCGATCCCCTATTGTCTGCCCAGTGGGGCTCGTGAACCACAGTCCAAGTCCTTTGAAGATGATGATGGTTCCTAGGATGTGAAAGCCGAGGAGGGTCTCCCAGGAACAATTGTCCATTCCTGACGTCGCTCGCCTGGGTTCCTTCGTAGCCTCAGGATGGGCAGCTTCGGGGGAGGCACCTCTGTAGATTCCGTCGCCGCCTTGGCTCTCGTACCCTGTAACTTTTAAGGCATGGTTAGTAACACCAAAGTATCCACTTTGGGTGAAGTGGCTTTTTTTTTAATTCTTTACCCATATGTACTGACGTGGCTTAAGGGATGGGCTGGCCCCCTTTTGGTACTGGGTCTAGCACAATTTGGGCTTTCCTGACTTGATTTAATTTTTTTCTTTAATATAGAGAGGTATTTTTGTCTTCCCTAGACCCCTGTCAAGGTTAGGTTAGTGGGCCCGGCTACCCTGGTTATGGGGGTCGGTCTCCTATAAACTAACTCGTATGGGGTGTATCTTTTAGCATTCGGGGTACTCCTGACTCAGAGGAGAGCTAGTGGTACGAGATCAGTCCAGGGCAGCCCGGTTTCTTGACATAACTTGGCTAGAGTCTCTTTAAGAGTCCTGTTTATTCTTTGCTTGTTCAGAGCTTTAGGAGGCGTGGCTCCCCTCCCAGCCTGGGCTCCCTGAGCCGGCTGCGGCTGTGTGGAGTTTCTCAGCAGGGCGCTTGAGGAGGGGGAGGAGGTGCCCGAAAGGGCTCAGAGTCTCAGCCAGGAGTCCGGGGCCGCGCACAGGGTACGAGAGGCTGTCAGCGCGGGCAGGCAGCCCGCAGGGGCTCTGGTTCCAGGAATGAGGCTGTCCCCCTGCGCCCGATATCAGGCACTGGCCTGCAGGATCTCTCTCCACCCTGGCGCAGCTGCGGCTGGAGAGGGCCCCTCTGCGCCCGAGCACTGCCCTTGTCTAAGTGCTTTGGCCAGGCCTGACTGGGCAGTTCTATTTCCAAGACCCGGGAGAGGGCAGGGAGGCTTCGGGGCGCTGCTCCCTCCCCGAGCGCCGGGACTGTCTTCCCTCCTCTGCCCAGCCAAGTCTTCCTAATTTTATTGTCCGAGCCTGGCAGAACTTTCTCAGGGCTGCCGACAGTCCCGTGGCTCTTCGGATCAAGACTTTCTTCCCGGAGGGCAGGGCTACGGGTTAGTAATTACTGAATGCTCCGCTCCAGTATCTACTATAAAGTCTATTTCTCGGCCCTCCCTACTGCAAGACGGACCATGGGCTCTTTGGGGCCAGGTGGGATGAAGCCCAGTCTTCCTCATTAGGTCTCTAAATTCTTAAGGCTGAAGATGCTCGGAGCCCGGGGAGCTGGCGGGGTCTTGATTTCTTGTAGTAGCCAGAAGAGCTACCTGATTTTTTTCTGCACTTCTAACGCGGCTTTGCCTCTATTATCATAGACTTTGTTAGCGACTGCTAGAAGCTGACTTATGGTTATGCTAGCGAACTCTTTAAGCTTCTGGAGTTTCTTTCTGATATCTGGAGCTGACTGGGACACAAAAGTCATTACTACTATGCACTGGTTTTCAGGACTCTCTGTGCCATACTGGCGACTTTGGCCATGTTTGTCCAGGTTTTTGGCCACTTTATTTTGCTCAGTGTTTGGGTCCCAGTTTAGTTGTATCTCACATGTGGCGGCACAGGCGAAATCAGTGAGGTTTAGGGTCCTCAGCAAGGGTCCTAAAGCTTCTCAATTGCGGTGAGGATATGACAGTTCTGGACTATGACTCTGGCCTGGCTCTGCGGGACAGACACTTATCTGTCAGGCAATTTTACTGCCCCTCTGGGGTCTTAGTGGCTCGGGCCTGCTTTGCCCAACAGTTTTCTGTCTCACGATAATTTTGAGCTTGAACTGGAGAACAGATGAGGGGGCTTTTGATGGTAGGCTCTGGTGTCGCCCCCAAGCTATTTCTCTAGCAGTTTGGTCTGCCAGCTGGTTGCTGGGTTCTGAGAGGGCGCGCCTGCCCGGTCCCTGTCCCTCAGGAAGGCGCCGCCAGCTGCCTGTTGTACTCAGGCCCAAATCAGCTGCCCGCATGCTGCGTGCCCGGCGCAGGGTGCTCTGATGGCAGGTACCGGGCTCACAGTCCCCGGAACTGCTGCTGCCGTCGCCACAAGGAATTCGGCTGAGGAGCCTTTTACGTCTCACTCTCACGGCTCTTTCTCTTGCTCCTTTCTGACTGCCCCTAGGAATTCTCAGGGTCTTTTTCCAGTGGCAGGGACAGACATCTGATTGATGACTGCTCTCTTCTCTATCTCTAAGGCTTGCTAGCCCTGGCTGATTAGAAACTCAAGGTACTTTGCTTCCTACTGACAGAGCTGTACTTTCTTCTTTGAGACCCAATATCCCCTGGCTTCCAGTAGCCGGAGAAGTGCTCGCATCCCTTCCTGGCATTCTTTTAATTTTCTGGCTTGGCTACTAAGACAGCTGTCGTATTCTTACTTGGGCGCAAGCAATAGCCCTCTATTCTTTTGAGCCGGTGGTGCCGGCTCTTTGCGCTCTCCTCCCAGTAACTACCAGGTGGGCTGCCCTAATAGTGGACAAATTGAGGGTTCCCTTAGGGGGCCAGCCTACCCCGAAAGTGGGTCATTCTAGGGTACACAATGTTTTAAGTTTGAAGCAGGAGACAGCATAGGAAGAACTCCGAGACTGCAATACTGTTACTGTCCAGCATTCAGCGCCCTGGTTGCTAGGAAACGTCTTCTACCAATTAAGTAGAATAAATGGTAAACCAAGGCAGGGAGGAGGAGGGAGACATGTCTCACACGCCAACTCAGCAGTCCTGAGCCTGGTCTGACAATATTGCCAGGTGCTCCAACACCACAAGAAACACTATATTAACAAGGAAGAAGGGAAGTCCCTGAAATTCTATGTAACATTTCTATTATCTGAGAAAGAAAACTTTGAAACTGTGCTTTCATCTCAAGGCCTGGAATGTGGGAGAGGGTCCCTGGTGCCCAGAGAAGAAACCCATAAAACAACTTTGGTTAATTGCCTACCTCTGGTCACTATCTGTTTTACGAGGTAGTCTCTGATGCTTACAGAAAAGGCCCATAAATAACTTTGAAAAGTGTCCCAATTTTAATTAACTGCCTCCTGTCACATATTTGTTTTACAACAAGATGAACAAATGGGGTCTGGAGCAAGATAAAGATTCAGGCTAACAGACCCCCCCACACACCCAAGCCTGGGGCAATCACATTTCCCCAGGAAAGCTGGCACCACATGTACCCATCAATAAACATGCAACACTTTCCTTCTATCCCACCAACTATACAAGTCCTGAGAACAAAGGACTCACTCTCTCTCCCTCTGGGGCCCAGGGCGCTCCTGGCTCTCAGCCACAGGGCCTCTGGCCACCCGGCCCCAGGCCGCCCAGGGGCCCGCCACTCCGGTCCTCAGCCACTCTTAACTTTTCTTACCGTGTCCTACCCTGAAACTTTGCCTTTCATCCCCCGCTCCATCCAGCCCCGTTCTCATTCATGGGAACGGACCACCAACAAACCGACTCCACACTACAAGATTTGCTGACAAGTAATTCTTTACATGCATCTGCAAGAAGAACCAGGTCTCTTCCTTCAACAAGCTGGTCTGGATTCAGGGATGAGTCATGTCCCTTGAACCGGCCGGAATTCTGAAGCATACAATTCAACACTGTGGACGCCACCGCCCCCCTCACCATTTTTCTCCCAACGGCGCAGACAAACAAAGGGTGAGGGTCATTTGCTTGCCTGCCTGGCCTGCCCTCTCCCGGGCGAGGTCGATCTTGGCTAAGGTTGCCCCAGCAGAATTCGGGATTACTGCCAACCGTTATGCCATATGATCTGACACAGGAACCGCAGGTGAGGGCCCACTCATGCTCCGTGGGTTTTTCACCCGTGAAGCCACAAACACATTCACACATTCACACTCTGCACACTCTCACAGAATCTATTACATTTCTCTCCTGACCGGCAGGACCTTTTTCTTTTTTTTTCTTTTCTTTTCTTTCCGGAGGGGATTCCTTTCCCCTTACAGGTCTCACATGGAGCACTTCCAGGTCCCCAACAATGTGGGGCACTTCCAGGTCCCCAACAATGTGGGGCACTTCCAGGTCCCCGACTTGGGGCACTTCCAGGTCCCCAACGACGTGGGGCACTTCCAGGTCCCCGACGTGGGGCACTTCCAGGTCCCCAACGACGTGGGGCACTTCCAGGTCCCCAACGACGTGGGGCACTTCCAGGTCCCCGACTTGGGGCACTTCCAGGTCCCCGACTTGGGGCACTTCCAGGTCCCCAACGACGTGGGGCACTTCCAGGTCCCCGACTTGGGGCACTTCCAGGTCCCCAACGACGTGGGGCACTTCCAGGTCCCCAACGACGTGGGGCACTTCCAGGTCCCCGACTTGGGGCACTTCCAGGTCCCCGACTTGGGGCACTTCCAGGTCCCCAACGACGTGGGGCACTTCCAGGTCCCCAACGACGTGGGGCACTTCCAGGTCCCCGACGTGGGGCACTTCGGGTGGGGAATCTCTTCCCCTCTGATTCCCCCTTGCGGGGGTGTCTGGTCTCCCTGAAAGGAGAGTCTGATTGGGGCTTTTTCTCTTCCCCCCCTGGTCCCTGGGCACTTACCGGTTTGGCGCCTTCTTAATTGTTCATGGTTCGTCTCCCCCTTCAGAGCCCGAGTCTCAGAGTGGCCACGGCCCGGCGTCCAGCGCCCAAGGCGGGGAGACCTGAAAAATCCCAGGGCACGTGCTTCCCCCCTTTCCTGGGGCGCTGCACACCGAGCCCCCACTCGCCGACACCGGAGGCAATCTGCCTGCTTCGCCTGTGGTCGTTTCCCGGTCAGGGAACCAAAATGTTACGGAGAAATGAAACGATCCAGACGCAGGGAGTTCACGAAGCACGACTCTTTATTACACGCGTGGTCCCAGAGGAGGCAGTCTCCAAATTCTGGGCCCTGATCTCAGGGAAAGCTCTTCCTTTTAAGCATCTTACATCTCGGCTCCCGCGGCAGAGGTGGTCGTAAATCTTTAACTCCCCCTGCCCTTTGTCCTGGTTTACCTCTTCTTTTTAGTCAAGGGGGTCAGGAATGGAATTTGTATCTTGCCATAATTCTTTTCTTACACTAATGGAACTGCTATCTCAATTCTGCTATATTTCTTTTCTTACACTAATAGGACTGCTATCTCTTTTCCATATCAACATCATCATTATGGTCATCATTGATGGTATCGGTGGTCGTAGCAAAGATTTTCTTTCCCATCCAGGAACTTTTTCCTCCATTTAGCCTCTCAGCCAATTCGCTGAGGTAGTTTTTCACATTATTAGCTTGTTCCAAGCTGAGAACAAGGGCAGTGCACATATTCACATTCACCCTCTGATTTAAATTTTTTTCACCTTCTACACCCACTTTCTGTTCTATTCGAGAAGTTACTGAAATCGTTGGCGTGAGTGAAAAGAACCATTAGCAGACTCCGTTGAGTTTTAAATAGAAAGTCTGAAGTCAGGGAATTATGAAGTTGATAACCCTTCAACAGACTCTTGCTTGCCTGTGTCTATGTTTAAATATGCCTTCAATTTGTCTGACTCTCCTGGTTATTTGTATCTCTGACCCCTAAGTCTAAACTTTCTGAGGACAGCAACTATGTCTAGTTTGCCATTATGTTCCCCAGTCGCTTAATAAATGTTTTGTTTGTTGAAGCCAGGACTCATTCCATTAGCCACTCATTCATTAGTGACTTTCAATTAAAGCATGCTGATGCATTCCATTATAGGTGCCAATACATCCATTTTTATTAATAATAATGGCTACAACAATATTTGTAGCAGTTGTAAATTACAGAATGTGAACCAGGAGCTCTGCTAGGTATTTTCTGTCTGTAAGAACTCCAACTTATAGCAGCCTAGCAAGATGGATGATATTATCTCTTGATGAAAAAATTGAAACTTAGAGTAGTATATCAACTTGCCAATTGATGCAAGACATACAAACCAAACACAGGCCTGCCTGATTTCTGAAACCCCAAATCCCACTTGCCCCTTCTACCTAATACGTTAGCCTGCCCCCTTTTCAATGGCTTTGCTTTTCATGGTTTCATTCACCCACAGTTAACTATGGTCTAAAACATAATAAATGAAAAATTCCAGAAATAAACAAGTCATGTAAGTTTTGAATTGAATGCTGTTCTGAGTAGTGTGAAGAAATCTCACACTGTCCCACTGTGTCCCTCCCGCGATGGGAACCACCTTTTTGTCCAGTGTCTCCACGCTGTATAAACTGACCATCAGTGTGTGACAGAGTCACCTTCTTGGATATCATCAGTTATCAGAGGAGGGGGAAGACAACATGTTTACATAACTTTTATTACAGTATATTTTGTAATTGTTCTATTTTATTATTAGGTATTGGTGTTAATTTCTTATCATGCCAGGTCTATAAATTAAAGTTTATCATAGGTATGGATGCATAGGAAAAAAACAGTATATTTAGGGTTCAGTGCTGTTCATAGCTGCATGCACTCACTGGAGGTCTTGGAACGTATCCCCTGTGGAGAAGGGGGGACTACAATGCTGTGATGTTATGTCGATAATGAAAGGGAGAGAGAAGAGAGACAGAGAGACATCAGCTAGCTATAGCCTTTCAACTCCAGCCTTACTTCTTAGTCCCTTACTTCTTTACCTTTGGTGGTTCATTTTTTTCACTGCTTCCAGCATAGCATTCCTCATCGTTCCAAATTGCGGAAGCTGGCAATGTTAGTTTCCTTGCTTCATCTCTGCAAGTTTTAACAAATTGTTAATGCAACGTTTTCCTTGAACATACTTAACGTTTACTTTTATTTATCTGAACAGGAAAGGGAGCACTGTGTGAAAGTGCAATCTGTCTTCAACCTAGCTTCTCAGCAAGACCCTGCTGCCCCAGAGTGGAGGTTGAACCAGCCCACGCACAGTGTATGATGCCCTCATGCCGCTCAGTGAATGGCAATGCTGTGGCTGGTCGCATTACCATTTGCATTTTGATCCTGCTTACTGATACACTGGGGAACAAAATAGTTTTCTGTTTTGTGTACTTGGAATTTTCTATTGTACCTATGTGAATTTGTTAGGTTGATGGGGGAAATCCCATTTCTTTATTTCCTTTAAATAAAATGGAATCTTATCCATGTCCCCAAGGTACTCAGTTGGTGATTATGGGCTCTCCTGGAGACCCCTCCCATTGCAATTTAATGCAAAATTAATGGCCTTTGGACAAGCAAAAATGTCAGAGAGCTCCTGCAAGTCTTCCAGTGTTTAACGATAAAATTTTATAATTGGATATATTTCAGACGAGGCTCTTTGATGGTAAGGGACAAGCTCTCTCTAAATATAACTCAATTAAAAGAAGGTTCTTATTAGGAGACAAGAACAATATCTTGAATGTCCAAAGACTGAAATCCAATGGGGACTTGACTTGAAAGTGGGAATGTCAGAAATGTGCATTCTCAAAGTCTCTCTCTCTCACTCTCTCTGTCTCTCTGTCTCTCTCTCCCTTTGTGTGTGCGTGTGTGTACCTCTGTCTGTCTCTCATGGTTTTTTATTATTTTGTGTCTGCATATCCCTGCTCACCTGTGTGATTCCCCTCTCTGCTCATTTCTGTCTGTTTTCTCAGAATCTTTGTTCCTTGATCATCCTAGCATGTGTGGGGCTGGCTCCTGCTTTGGCCCTGAACTCTATAATCTTTCACTTCAAAGCTCTCCAAAGGCTGATCTCCCAGTTCCAATTCTCAGAAGCTCACCTCTGCAGAATGAAATGCCCTTGGATGACCTATAGGACCCTTTTCCACCATATGTGGCTGGTGGGGTTGAGTTAGAATAATTAGACATGCTCACAGAAAAGCAAGGACTGTTGAATAAACATAACTTCTCCCACAAGAACACAGTGAGAGCTTGATTTTTTGTTTTAAATTGCTTAGTGTGGGATAAGAAGTATCATAGCAGTCAAATTTATACAAGTCAACTAAAAGTGTTACAAGTCATTAAAGCACAAGATAAAAAAAAGAAAGACTGCATATCCCTTTATCTCACCCTTTCAGAAATTACCTGATTCATTGAAATATCTTTCCTGTAAACCTCAACTCTTATAGCTGTGTGATATCAAGGTCCCTTGTAAATACACATAGTCAGGCAACTGTGCTGAGATGATAGAACAGAGCCCCAAACTGAATCAAGTCCATGAAGTCCAAAGTCAGTTTTGGCCACAAAATCTTAGACTCTTCTCAGATTTTTGTATAAGATTTTAAAAGATTATAATAGGCCTGGTCTTCCAATATAGCACTGGCCTGAGAAGATCAGCCCTGCACTTTATTGATAGGGAAAGAAAAATTTATTTTCAGTGATATTCCCAATGAATTGAAAGATTTGAATTTACCAAAACAAACAAAATGAGTGCAACCTCTGGTGAGAAATTTTCCTTCTGGATACCTAAAAATTGCAGTCACTGACAAAAATATGGTTCATACTGCAGGGCCAATGAAATAGACGGCACTGGGGGACATTTCAGATAGTCTTATAGGGTCAGCTATTACCCACAGAGAGAGAAAACTGACCCCCCCAGAGAGAGAGAGAGAGAGAGAGAGAGAGAGAGAGAGAGAGAGAGAGAGAGAGAACTGACCCAGGGAATGGCTTTAGAGAGAACATGGTAATCGACTAAGAGTTGAGATAATTTCTACTAAGTTATGGTTTCTCTTCTTGTGGATGATACTAGGTGGATAGATGGATGCATGGATGGATACATACATACTTACATACATGATAGATAAAGACAGAGATATATAATCTCTGTCTCCTTCTCCTCTTTCTCCCTCCTCCAAAGTAATCCTTCCACTCCCCATTACTACATTTCTGTCACAGCTAGCGTTGGTCCTCTCAACACAACTTTATGATGTGTCTCTAAGAGGCAATTTGATGTATATTTCCAGGTAACCTGTCCATCAGGCAGGCTGCTCAAGTAAAGAGAGAGACCTAATCCCCGTGAGACATTCCAGGTGGTGCTGTGCTCTGGGTGACTTTGAGAGTCAGCCTCCTAACTTGGTGGAGCGGAGACTCTCTTCTGCTCCAGCACAGGTCATGGCTCCTTCTCCAACTCTGCAAGCTCCTTCCTGAATCTATGCCTGTGTCTTCTCTTATCTTGAGCCTAGAAGTCCAGCTCGAATTTCTGCTCTCACTGCTCTGGTCCTTGCAAATAGAGGTACTCCCAAAGTATACTTTAAGACAAGCAGCATTTCTGGAATTTGATTCTAAATACTTGACCCTATTTGGGGCCCTGAATGCAATTTCATGAGACTTTAAATTGACACCCTAGATAACACTAAAATATTTATGTATTAACTAAATATTTTTTTTGTCAAAGGGAAAGCAGTTACAACCAGATTATATCAGTTTAGATGAAACTCCCCTTCAGGTTTTTTAGTATCCTTAAAAGCTACTTTCCCTGTGTGCTTGTAATTTTATTTTGTTTATCAGTGAAGGTAGTAGACCAGAATAAGAAGTGTCAGGTTTAATTCTTTGCTGCAGTTCTCAAAATAGATGTTTCATAAGTAACATGTGGCTCACTCAGCTAAAATTAAATGTCTCAGTGTTTCCAAATGTTTTCCATCTAGAATTTGCAACATGCACCCTTTCAGAACTAACAAAGACTCTGAAAAGTGTCGCTTAAAGAATATCACTCTACTTCAGGCTTTCCACCAGCTTTAAATGCTGGCTATAGATAAAATTAAAACAACAATAACAACAAACCCTAGAACAGTCTAATGTCATTAAAAACCCAAACTAAACCGAACCAAAACACAAACCTCTTTCTCTCATCCATAGATATTTAGTTCAGAGAAGCACCATATCAAGGAATATGATATGTGTTAGTAAAATCAACCCACTTTTATGACATTCTAGGAATCTAGGAACAAATCAAAACCTTCAAGATTATATATATGTCTTACTGGTTCTTAATTTCCAGAATCCCCTGGTAGATGTAAAGAAAATACAGAACCAAGTCTCATTCTCTCAATACCTTAGTTTAGTAAATACGGAATGGGATTCAGGGAGTAGAGGAATCAGCTGGTCTACCCTGTTCCTCTGCCTCCACCATTAGTTGTTCTAAATGTCTGTTTCCTTGATGGATAAACATGATTTATAATACAAGGTGCTCATTCCTCCAGTGGCTTCTGCAAGGCAACTGTATGAAATTGATAAGGGGAAGAATCTATGCTCCGAATATTTAAAGGAGAAGAAGAGGAAGAGGAAGAAGGAGGAGGAGAGGAAGACAGTGATGGTAAAGATGCATAATTATAGATCCCTGACAGTGCCAATGTTTTGCAGAAAGGTGAACAAAGGAGAAACTGATAAAGGCAATAAAAGATGGTTAAAGGAGACCCATGAGAACTCACACCAGTGGACGGCATTTCCAGGAAAGAGGGAGTTCTGCGGAGAAGCAGCCTCATAGAGTTCTGACAGCGAGCTCTATGGATCCATCAGATAGACTGAAATTGCAGCTCTGCCTCTTCCCGGATGTGTGACTTGGGACAACTCCCTGGGATCAGGGTTCCCATCTGTAAAATGAAGATTGTAATAGGACTTTTATTCTCCTAAGTGATTTTGAGGTGGTGTATCTAAAAGCATGTAGAACAGTGCTTGGACATCATTGACACTGTATTCAGTGTGGTTACATCATTGTGTTAGAAAAGGATCTGGTGACTGGTGGAAGTCGGTGAAAGAGCGACGACAAACAGGCAGGGAATTTAGTTTGCAGCTTCAAAAATACATTCAGTGAAGGGAAGTGAAGAAAGGGCGCTACAGCTTTGAGGCCAACTGACAGACAGCTCATCTCTAGGGAAATTACCATGGTAACATGGCCATAGCAATAGCAGCAGCCGCATACCTGTGGGGACTACCAAGTTCTAAGTACTGAGTTTTGCACGTGTGTGCTTACTGAGGGCTACCACACCTGATGAAGAGAGGGGTGTGAGCTATCCCTGTTCAACATGCAAGGAAACTACAGCTGAAAAATAACTTGCACACACTTGACCCAACTTTTGGAAAGTAAAGTGGAAATTCAAACCCAGGTTGGCTTTTCCCAAAAGCCCACTTCTTAGTCACTGATCTATAGTAGAAAATATGTGTATGGATTGGGTCAAGTCCTTACGCAGACTACAACGTGACGTGGCTTCCCGTTGCATTTAAGAAAATGACCAAGTCCTGAGTACGACTTACTCAGCCCCACAGGTTCCGAGCTCATGTGCCATCTGCAGCCCTCACAGTCTGTACCCCACGTTCCTTGGGGCCCCTACTGACGACCTCTCACCCCGTGTGTCTGCCCAAGTCAGATGCCCTTGTTGTAGGTACTTGCAGCACCATAATTCTCCCTTCATAGCATTTAACATGATTACAATTTTATGTTGGTGGCGTAATTAAAAAAATTAATTTCTGTAACCGGCTAAACTGCAGGCTTCACATGGACAAGGGAACATGTCTGCTTCTGCTCTGTGTTGTCTCCCCGTGCTTATGTCTTGCCTGATACTTAGTAACTGTTCAAGGAAAATGAGTTGAATGGATATGTCCTAACCACTGCTCAAGGCCTGGCACCCTGTTGCCAAATAACACATAGTAATTGAAGTTGCAACCAAGGCCATTAAGAAAGTTCACAGTCCATCATGGACTTTGAATGCAGAACCCACTGGTATCCAGTTCTGGGTCCGGATGCGGTCAATGACCCTAATCAAGCTGCCATGTACTACTCCCTTCTTCCCTTGCCCTCTCAAGTGTTGCTTCTGCGTGGATGGGGGGTCCGGAGAGAGGTGAGAGGAAGGCTGGAGAGTGCCAGGGCATCGAGTGCACCCCAGCCCCCAGACTTTCAGCTTTTTACATGACTGTGGCAGGAAGCATTTGGAGTCAGCTCTATCAATTATTTAAAACTCATAATTCAGTATATATTAAAGATTTATTGCAACAAACTGAAAAATAAAGTACAGGGACAATGGAAACAGGACAGGTGCCGCCATCAAAGCTACACAGTGTGTAAACTGCTCATGTCAGTCGGGGTAACATGACAAAAAATAGACTATTTAAAAACAACAGCAAGGATTTCTGAGATAATTCAGCTCCGTGTGTGTGTGTGTGTGTGTGTGTGTACACTCCTGTGTGTGTTTTCAGTTTTCTTGTATTCCTTTTTCCGTTGGCTGCTGGCACATTCTCTTGCCCCAGGCATTGATTTCCTCTTGGTTCAGAATTCTCACCAAGGCTGAATGCATTACAATTTTTCCATCTTTAATCAGCAGTCTGTGGCCGTTTGTCTGTCTGTCGGGAGCACCAAGTCTGATGCTTGCTATACCATCTTGGAGCAAAGAGTTTGTAGGCAGGCATGGCTGTAAACCTTGGCTCCCTCTCCCTCCTGAGCTATGAGATCTTGGGCACAAGTATTGGAGACTGGAAACCCCATTTTCCCAATCAGTAAAGTAGCAAAAATAAAAATGCAGAACCTCACTGAGTATTTCATGGGGGGCGTGTACAAATTGCCTAGCACATGGGCATTCAAATCATGATGGTTTTGTTTTGTGCTACCCTGGTAGTAGATGCTTATCATTGTCCTCAACTTTTATATGGATATATGACAATGTACTTATCTGCATGAAGTATATAAAGCCATTCATTGTGGTAGGGGACAGAAGGTAGGCACTAACATCTTGTAACTAAATGGGACTAGCATCCAGATGAGAAGTTACCAATAGGAGAGGTTTATTTTCTCTGGCCCCAGGCATTTGAATCATGTTTAATCTTAGTGGCTGGGTGAACTTGGGTGAGGTTATTTAACTTCTCTGTGTTTCCATTTCCTTATTTACAAAATGAGATATGCATGGTACCAACTTCTCAGGGTTGTTGGGAAGATTAAATCAGTTACTACTCATAAAGTTATTAGAATAGTCCCTGGTACAGAGAAGGTTGATGGGAGTTAGTTATTATTTTGTTATTATTGTTGGTGTTGTAGCTGATCATTGTAACAAGGCTGTGTGGTGAACTGGATCATAGTGAATAATGCACTTGCTGATGAAGCAGACTCAGATCTCTCATTATCAAATATATACTCAACTTGTCTATTTCCCACCAGCTCCTCCACCAATAAATATCCTAGTCCAAAGTGACATCATCTCCTACCTGAACTGCCACAGCAGCATGCATGGATCTTTCTGTAGCCACTCTGGACCCCTCTGCATTCTGCTTCTGTTACAGAGAGATCTTTCAAAACACAAATTCAATCATGTTTCCACTACCCACCCTCTCACTTAAAAACATCCATTGGTTTCCCGTTGCTTTTAAGACGAAAGCAAACTTTTCTGCATGGCCTCACATGGTCTAGCCTCCATCCACCTCTGCACACTCATCTGTTGCTCTCTGTTACTCGTATTTTTGAGCCACTTTGGTCTTCTTTCCATTCTGCTAAGCAGCACAACACATGCTGTTGCCTCTGCTTGGAATGCTCACCTCTCATGACTTCACCTGGCCCACAACACTGTTCATTCTTCAGGTCTCAGAATCAATATCACTTCCTCCAGGATGGCTTTTCTATCTGTTGTGTGAACTGGAACCCTCTCATAAGGCCCTCTCCTCTTCCTTCACAGCATACCATGCAGTTCATAATAAGCCACTTGTGTTACTATTGTTGAATGTCTGCTTTGCTCTGTAGCATGAGAGCTGCATGAGGCAGTGTCAGTTCACTGCTGCATCCCCAGCATCTTGCATAGGGTACGTGCCAGGAAAATATTTGCTTATTGCCTAAATACAATTTAGAAGGTTCCTGTAAGATTTGTTAGAACCAGGAAGAGTTCTTGGCAGCCCTTCCATCCACCAACATCATGTAGGGCTGGGTGTTGTGTCCCTAGCATGGCTGCTATTCACTTCTAAGTTGAGCTCAGCACCCTGAATTATAAGTAATCTATTGAAAGACTTAGTGTTTCTCACTAGACTGTCTCATTCATTTCTTCCATCAGTGTCTAACATAGGTATTCAATAACTGTGTGCTGAGGAAGCAAATAAGAGAAAAAGGAAGGGAAGGGGGAGAGATCAAATCAGCTCACTAAATGTAGCATCACTTCTTGGCCTCATGTAGCTAAATCCATCTCTCACCTTGGGTGCACTTTTAGCAACATGGTGAGTCAAGAGAAGTATCATCCTGGACATGTCCTACCTAGTGAGGGCAGGGTCCAAAGTCACTGGATGAAATAGGACATCTCTACTGCAGCTGAAGACCACAGCCAGAGCCCAGGAGGTAAATGGTACCTGACATGGAATGCCTCTGAGACCACAATCCCTGACCCTGACCCGGGATGATAGCAAGTTCATATCCACTTAAGCAAATCCAGATAAGGCTCTTGCTTATGTTATGGAACGTCCAAGTCCTTAATTAAGCTGCAAGAGGCAGAGGGCAGAAATACACATTTTTGTAAAATTTGTTTCCGACAATCTCCAATAAACTAAAACAGTTGAGCGTACAGAATTTTCTGTTGTTTCTGCAGAGATAATTTGTTACATGGAAGCTCATTTGCTTATTTGGAGTAAACACTGCTTCAAACCCAGTAGAGATTAACACTCATGGTTGAGATGGATTGAGAAGGAAGAGACATAATACTTCACTGTTCTATTTACTGTGTTAAATATAGAGAGGGAATTGATGAAAAATGTGCTGGAGTTCCCTGTGTGAGCCTAAGTGATGAACTGGGGTTTATTTGCCATCTGGCTTTTAAGCAGGGATTTTTTTTTTCCATGTCAGGAAAATGCCACCTTCAGAACTATTGCTTTACAGACATCTGTTTATCAGACCTTTACCTGAATGAATTATTCAGAATATGCTGAAGGTTGTACCTTACCTGACATATGGAAATGTAAAGTTGCATATTGAATGTCGTCATATATCTGTCTACATAAAATCAGGTGTCATACTCGAAGCCCAGGGTGTTGCAACTTGGTAGGTAGTGCTTTAAGTATTTGGGATATTAATTGCTCTGCCCCTATGTGCTTCTTGGTTGTTGAAAATCAATCTGTGGAGGTCCAGGTGACTCCAGTTTTCTGTATTGGCGTTACTGCTTATTCCTATTTTGTCCCTTACAGCCACAATGTAAAACTCTTTGTAGGTAATGTGGGTTTCATGGTAAAACTCCAGCATTAGTTCTGTTCATCAAACAAGTGGAACTCTGGCAATTTCCAGAGGAAATGTTTCCTGGGCACAATGAGAAGACCTAGGAAAGAGAAGGGGTCTTCATGCAAGCCAGGCTTCCAAATAACACCTGAATCCACCAGACCATCAGGACACTGCAGCAAGAATGTGCAACATATACAGGCTTTAGCATTGCCCACCGAATAGTACACTGTTCTCCATTCATTCATTCCTTCCTGCTTCAGACATTGATTGACAGCACCATATTTTAATGGTATAGATTCTGTCTACCTCATATCATCATGGAGCTTACATGGGAGTTGTGAAGAGAGACTTAAAATAATCAGCACAATTAACACACAGCTTCAAACTGAGATGAGAGCTCCTACAAAAAGAAACAGGGGTCTGTGAGAGTCTGTCTTGAAGGAGACTGGACCAAGACTTCAAGGGGAGATTCTCAGAGGAGGTGACTCTGAGACTGTCATAAAAAGAGTAAGTAAAGATCTCCATTGCCCAGGAAGGGGAGAAGGACTCTTTCAGATAGGAGGGAAGCAAATGGAGAAGACCAAGCAAATGGAAGGAAGCCTTACGTCAAAATCTGGGTGCTAGAGGGCTCATGTAGCATCTCACGAACTATGCAGGGGGCAGGTTGGTGGCAGCCAGGAGGGCTCAGTGGAGAGAAGAGCTGACTGCATCTGGAAACGTCTGCAGGCCCAGACTCCTGGGTCTTGTAGGTTGGGGCGAGGAGATCAGTGTTTATGCAGTAAGAGCATTGGGAAACCATTAATCAGATTCTAACCAAGATGCAGATTGTTATCCCACTTTAACTTTCAAAATATCCCTAAATCTACCCTCATTTCCTTTTTGTCTTTGAAATTCTCTAATGTCTAATGGTCACTGAATGCTTGTGGAATAATCCCTGGCATGAGGAATCATTTTGATGAGATATGAAGTCCACGTGAGTTCCAGAAAGGGACACAGGATGACCTACCAAGTCTCAGTAAACTTCTATATATGTCCCCGGGACATTTCTTTAGATCACATGGTGTTGGCTTTACTTAAGGCACAAATCAAGGGTGGCCTTTCAGAATATTTTGAAGGCAGCAGAGCAAACACAGGTGAGGGAAGAAGAGCATGGCAGGAGCAAACAAAACCAGTGGGGATGAAACCCCCCTGGCAGCCAGTCTGTCAGAGGCCCTGTGCTTGTTAGCATGGTGAAAGAGTTAGAGGATTCCTTCAAGTTGTACAAAATTGAATTACTTAATAAACTTGGTGTAACTTTCATCCCTGGGAGTCAGTGCTGGAAAAAAAATCCAGTAGGGCTATTTTGCAGCATTAGCATTTTTACATTTGGGCAGGAAGTTCAAACCCTATTGTTCTCTCTTTTCTTTTTTTTTTCTAAATAGCAGCTGTTTCTTAGCCATTGCTTTCTTGCTAACTGGTGTGACTGTAACTTTAAAAAAAAGTTGCTTGGTTACCCTTTCAAATCATATAGCTACTATGTGGAGGGAGGAGAAAAGGAATGGAAGAGGGAGGCTGAGTACCTTTGGTGTTTGCTGCTGCTCAGCCAGAGAAGGCAGGTCCATCTCCAACGGTTGGGCGGTTAACTAGTGGAGCTCACTGTTTGGAGAGGATCATAGACAATGGAAGTGAAGAGCTTCTAGATCAGGGAGGATGTCTGTTGTTTAAGAAGGTTGGGACCATTTGGAGGGACATTCCTGCAAATCCATTGTCCACATTCCAAGGAGCTGCCATTGTTTTCACAAAACATGGCCTGTACACTAAGGGATACTTTATACTCAGGGATACTTTCCAAGACCCCCAGTTTCAGTCAATGCCTGAAACTGCAGATAGTACTGAACCCTATATATACTATGTTTTTTCTTATGTATATAGACCTTTTAACCGAAAGGAAGCACTTTCTGGCTTCTTTTTGCATATCCAAATTGCCAGCATCACTATTCTTGCACTTGGGAGCCATTATTAAGTAAAATAGGGATGATTTGAACGTGATCCTGGGGCCGTCATTCAAATTACCGATACAGCGACTGAGAAACTGGTGTGTGGCACATATTCATGCAGCATGGACGCTTTGGTCAAGGCATGACTTGTGTCCTTGGAGGACGGAGCAGGATGGCGAGACATTTGTTATAGTGCTCAGAGTAGTGCACAGTTTAAAACTGAGGACTTATTTGTTTCTGGAATTTTTCCTTTACTATTTTCAGATTGCTGTTGGCCATCTGTGAATAGCACCACAGAATGTGAGACAGTAGATAAGGGGGGGCTACTGTACACCCCAACCTGAGGCAGCACAGGGACAATGCACCCCCGAATGACTTAGCCAGAGCAGAAAGTGGGATGTTCTTATTTACTTCTTTCTCACCTCAAAGTGCAGTTCTCAGGTAATTTTAACCACTTTATTGAGGTATATTCAGTATGCCCCAAAATGCACATATTAACATACACAAATTGATGAGTTCTAACGTATGCATTCACCCATGATATTATCACTGAAATCAATATAACAGATATATTCATTACCTCTAAAAAGTTGCTTGTGTCTGTTTTCTGCTTTTTGGGGAGGGAGGTAAGAATACTTAATTTGAGATCTATCCTCTTAACAAAATTTTAAGGGCACAGTGCCATACTGTTACCTATAGGCCCAATGCTGTACTGCAGATCTCTCGAACTTAATTCATCTTGCATAACTGAAACCTGATACCCACTGAACAAGTCCTCATTTCTCCCTCCCTCAACTGCTGGCAACATCTATCCTGGTCTCTGCGCCTGTGAGTTTGACTATTTCAGATTCCACATGAAAGTGGAATCATGTTAGTACGTGTCTTTCTGTGACTGGCTCATTCCACTTAACATAATGCACCCTGGGTTCATATAATCACAGAGGGCACTTTCTTCTTTAAGGCTGAAGAGTGTTCCCTTATATAAAATATACCACTTTCTTTATTTGTTCATTTCTCAGATAATTTAAAAAATCCAAATGAAAGGGCTGTGTGTGTGTGTGTGTGTGTGTGTGTGTTTCAGCAGCAACCTGCTACACTGCATGCATTTGGCATACAGGGGTGTGTTCTGCACTATTATTTCCAGGACTTTTGCTGTTGAATCCTGTTCTTTGTAAGGCTCGAGTAGAAAGCTTAGAAAACACTTCCACCTCAGAGCTAGCTACTGTTCAGGGAAGCATCTTCCTTCACCTCTCCCATTTCCTCAGCATTTCTGTTCACAGGGACCCTCTGCTTTGCACCTGCTGGGGAGACCAGCTCACCCGCTGGAGGCCACTAACTCTGCAGGAAGCCTAAAGGGGATGAAATCAAAGTGGTTAATTTTGTTAGAGAAGAATTGTTTTGTTTTGTGCTCGGTGAGGTTTCTCTCTGTTATACTTTTCTACAAATTCCCCTGTTACCAATTCCCTCAGACAACAAAACTACAATTTGCTGGATAAACAAAACCAGTGGGGATGAAACCTCCCTGGCAGCCAGTCTGTCAGAGGCCCTGTGCTTGTTAGCATGGTGAAAGAGTTAGAGGATTCCTTCAAGTTGTACAAAATTGAATTACTTAATAAACTTGGTGTAACTTTCATCCCTGGGAGTCAGTGCTGGAAAAAAAATCCAGTAGGGCTATTTTGCAGCATTAGCATTTTTACATTTGGGCAGGAAGTTCAAACCCTATTGTTCTCTCTTTTCTTTTTTTTCTAAATAGCAGCTGTTTCTTAGCCATTGCTTTCTTGCTAACTGGTGTGACTGTAACTTTAAAAAAAAAGTTGCTTGGTTACCCTTTCAAATCATATAGCTACTATGTGGAACTTTCTATTTATTCAAATTCTCTCCCCCTTAATAATATCTCCTGCCCCCATCAACAGCAAAAGGGGAAAAAAGGCAGATGGCAGGTTAACCATGCATAGTAGTAAGAATTTTACAAATGCCTGAGGCGAGTTCACTGCCATGGATGGAAATGATATCTTCCGCAGATAGACCCAGCCAGCCACTACCTAAGAAACATGCTGTTTCTACATCGTGTTATTAATAGCTGAGGGCTATCTGTTTATTCCCTGGGCCTCTGCTGTTCCCTAGAAGCAAAGTCAGTGTCCATATGCTTTCTCTGAAGTGACACCGATGTTTCCAAGACAAGCTTTGTCAGGAGCCAGGCTGCATTATGGAGGAATCCGGTGCCTTCTACTTGTCAGGCAAACTGCCCAACAGAATCAAGAACAGTGAGCAAAATTCCACCTGCTACTTCATTTTAGATGGAACACTTTATCGTTTTTTTTAATATTCCACTTAGAAGTGTGAGCGTCATTGACATGCTTAAATAGCACGTTGGAGGAAAATCAAGTCAAATCTGTAGAAGGTATCCATCCTATGGGCAACCCCAAAAAACAATTTATTAGTCCCCAAAAATATGGAGCAGAAGGATTAAAAATGTATGCTTGTTCACTAGGGTAATAAAATTGTATTCAATTATGTCATTGGCGCAATCTAATGATTGTTGAAAACTCAGTAATAACCCCCAAACTCATAAAATATACAGGATAAACAATGCTGTATTGTGTAGAAGGAAATTATGGGAAAATAGCCCCTAGCCTGTGGAAATGTGGCTTTATTTTGAAATAATGTGAAATAACAGCATATACATAAAAACATCAAGTTAGCTTACATAACCACACTCAAATCTTCAGAAACTTTTCTTTATGTTTCTGTCAGTAGTGTTTGCAGTAAATCATAAGCTGCCCTGATAGACTCGGAGCTTCCTAAGGACAGAGGAAGCCCTTTCTTCATTTTTGAACTCTTGGCACTTGCCTAAAGCGCAGCTCAGAATTGCTGCTCCATAAATATTTGTAGAACTACATTTTAAAAAGTAAATATTAGTTTAATAACTCCATCTCTTCTCTCTATGCCAGTGATTCTCAACCAAGGGTGATTTTGCTCCCTGGTGGATATTTAGTAATGACTGGAGATATTTTGGTTGTTACCAGTTGGGAGGAGGAGGGTGTGCAACTGGTGTCTGTTGGGTGGAAGCCAGGGAGGAACAGCAGTGCTGAGGTTGAGTTTTTACCTGTCCCTGGTAGCCAGCCAACTGCGTGTTGAGAAATAGTGTACCCATTTGTCCTTGAGAGAACTGTTGCATCCCTGTATCCATTTGCTAGGCTGCCATAACAAAGTACCAAAGACTGAATCTATTCTGTGCCTCCCTCTAAGCTTCTGGTGGTTGCTGGCAATCTTTGACATTCCTGTAGAAGCATCATCCTGATCTCTGCCTTCATCTTCATGTGGGGTTCTTCCAGTGTGTGTGTCTGTTTCTGTGTTCAAATTCTCCCTTTTCATAAGAACACTAGTCATATAAATGACCTTATTGTAACTTAATTATCTGCCAAGACCCTGTATTCCAATTAGGTCACATTTACAGGTACTAGGGGTTAGGACTTTGATATCTTTCAGGTGCGGGGGACACATTTAAGCTCACTAACATCGCTTTTTCTCGAGCCCTGCAGCTCATATCTCTTATTTCTCCCAAGCACTGACTACACTGTCCAGAATCTGACATTTTACCCTCCCACCTCCAGCCTCTTGGGGTCCTCTCTGTAACTCTAGGACAAGACCAACATCCAGGCTTGACCGTGCCTGGTCCCTCCACGACACTCTCTTTGTATTTGTCCTTCCCTCTGTTTAAGCAGCTTTCCTTCCTTTCCTTCCTTCCTTCCTTTCTCCCTTCCTTCCTTCCTTCCATTTCCACCAGGAACCTTGTACTTATCCACCTAGACCCTGAAGTGTGACCTCTTCCATTCTTTACCTCTACTGAGTCCAGTCCTCTGTGATAGTATGTCCTGTTTGCAGTCTATGACCCAGCACTTACTGATTCCCCTCCCAAACCACATTTAAGAGAACAGGGAGTATCTTATCTATGTACTTGGCTATGTACATATCTATGTACTTATCTACATACTATCATAGTATGTAGTACATAGTACTATATGTTATGTATTCCTCAATGAATAGCTGTTGAAATAAGTTAGTGAATCCTATTTAATCTCTTCCAGAAAGTTATCCCTCCAAATATCTGAATAGAGTCCTTTGGGGGTGAGGAGGGCAAGTTCTGGGGTAGAATGCCTTGTCTTAAGTTCTCATCCACCTCATGTACTCACCATGCAATTTTGGGTCACTTTGTATCTCTGTACCCCCATTAACTATGAAAGGAGATGGTTGTAATACCAACTTCACAGGTATGTTGTGCAGATAAAATGAGTTCATACCTGTAAAGAATTTTAAACAGTCCCTGAACATGTTAAGCATTTGCAAATGTGGCCACTATGATAATTTAGCATAACCCGTGCTCCCCGCACCTCCTCTCCCAGTGACTCCATTCTGCTTCTAAACATGCCCAGATCTCCCTTTCTGTATTAATTTTCTGTTGCAGCTGTAACACATAACCACAAACTTAGTGGTAATCTGAAACAACACAAATATGTTTTGGTTGCCATCTGGAAGTCTCACGTCCAAAATGAGTCTCACTGGGGTGAAATCAAGATGCCCGTGGGCCATCTTTCCTGTGAAGACTCAGAGAGGCTCCCATTTCCTGCCTTTTCCAGCTTCTGGAGGCACCTGGCTCAAGGCTCCTTCCTCCATCTTCAAAGCCAGCACTGTATATATATTTTTTAATTTTTAAAATATGTTTATTGATTTTAAAGAGAGAGGAAGGGTGGAGGGAGAAAGAGAGAGAGAGACATTGATGTGAGAGAGAAACATCAATAAATTGCCTCCCATATTGGTCCTGACCAGGAATTAAACCGGCAACCTGGGCATGTGCCCTCACTGAGAATCAAACCCATGACCTTGTGTTGTACAAGATGACATTCCAGCCAACTAAGGCACACTGAACAGGGCAGCAGTGTAGGTTCCTGAAATCTCTGATTCTGACACCTGCCTTAGTCATCCTCTTCTCCAATCCTCTTGAGTTCTTCTTTTAAGGATATATATGGTTATATTGGGCCCATCATCATAATCCAAAACAATCTTCTAACTCCGGACCCTTAACCACATCTGCAAAGTCTCTTTTGCCATGTAAGGTAACACACTCTCTGGTTACAGGGATTAGGATGTCGACATCTTTTGAGGGGGCCATGATTCTGCCTGCCACATCTCTACAGGTATTCAGCCTGTATGATGGGCTTGGAGCTGTGTGGCCTTGCATGGGACATGTGACCTCCCTGTGCCTGATCCCTCCTCAGCAAAAGAGGAGTGAGAAAGCAGGCAGTGAGGAAAGGGCAGTAGGAGAGCTCTGTGCCTGGCCAAGCACATCCTCCTTGGTGACTAGTGGTTGTTTGACTTTTCTCTCTGTTCTCTTCCCCCAAATTGAGCCCTTCCTTTACTGCCTGCAGCCAACAGCCTTCTGCTTGTCTAAAGGAAGGCAGGACCACAGTTGACACCCCCTGCCCTGGCCACCCAGTGTGACCCCTCTGCCTTTGCCTTTACTTTGTCACCTTGGCTAATTATATTTGGGCAGGATTTGCTTTTTGCTTGCTTAGCAGACTTCATGAAGTATTTTTGATTTCTCATGGTGCTCCACAGGCAGATCTTTCTTCAAAGCAAAAACGTTGTTTGTTTGGTTGGTTTACCTCCTGTTTATTAGTCTTGCCTCCGAAGGTCGTAAGTCTCCGGATAGAGAATGACATTCATGGAGATCAAAACCTGGGCAGCTTGAAACCTGGGAACCCGCGGAGAGATTGGGCACACTAGCAGGGTTCTGATGGAACTCCAGGAAGGAGAAAAAGCAGACTCAAGCAGAAAATGGGAAGAAAGAAATGCTAAGGGTAGTCTGATGAGATGATTAACCCACATTTGCAGTTCATGCATTTTTGTCAAACTTCCAGAATAATTTTGGGAGTTGGGCACAGAGCATCTCTTTCAGGGCAAAGAGAGTAAATGCTGGATTTCCTGATTCATCAGCTCTGGGATAGATCTCTATCATTTACATTTCTAGCAAGTCCCCAGGTGATGCTGACTTTGTTGGGGCACTGAAGTTTGAAGACCCCTGGGCTAGTGAGATGAGACATCTGTCCTATGAGTAAAGGTATCTGAGGATTCATTCTGGCCCTAGGGCTCAGACAAATCAGATTTCATGCTGCTAGGACAGCCTGCATAACTGTACTAAATACTTTCCCAGGTTTAGGTACAATTCTTGCCTGCCAAGAGTTTGTAGTCACATCAAAGAGAGGAAAACTGTATGTCAGAAAAGCATCTAGAATTTTATATCCTAGAGACCACAAATTGAACTCAGGCTCCACTTTCTCTTTGAATTTTCCCTGGCCACTACAGTCAGAAAAAAACTCTCTCCTTTTAATCCTCATTGTGTCTCAGACATTCTCTCTCTTCATCTGGCCCTTGTCAGGCTCTATGTAAGAAACTGTTTCCCATTTCTCTCTTTCACTAGGCTGAAAAATACCTGAAGTCTAGGATCTCATACTGTTTATCTTAGTTGCATATAGTAAGTGCTCAATAAATACCTGAGAAGTGAATAGATGCATGAAGGGCCAAATAAGTAAAGGAGACAATATGATTAACTAGAAGTTTCATGAGAATAAAGAATTTGTGTTCCTCTTAATAGAGAAATCTCCCTTTATCAGGTAGCCTTTCTAGACATCCCAAAGAAACTAACATCTTATCCATGATTGAGTCACATAGCCAAACCTAGCTGCAGACAATGCTGAGAAATGTAGTCTTTTCTCCCCCCTGTGGAGTAGTATAACCTGTTGAAAAGAAGGAAGACATGAATGGATATTGGGCCCTGACTGGTGTGGCTTGGGGGGTTTGAGGTTGTCCCACAAACTGAAAGGTCACCAGTTCAATTCCTGTCAGGGCACATGCCTGGATTGTGGGCCAGGTCGCTAGCTGAGGTGTAAAAGAAGTAATGGATCGATATTTCTCTCCCTCTCTTTCTCTTTCCTTTTCCTTCTCTCTAAAAAATAAATAAATAAAATCTTAAAAAAAAAAAGAGTGGATATTGTGCTGACAGCCAGCAGTATCTGCCACATGAGGAATGGGATTCCGAAAGGTAGGGGGAACCTGGAAAGGTGGCCACCAGGCAGGAGAAACAAGGTGTAAAACTGTCTGTCTGCAAGGCCTCTTTGAGGCTGAGGAAGGCCTAGGCCTCTCTGTGTGTCATTTAAAAATAAAGAAACACAGGAACAGAGTTTCAGAAATTGTTTTCTGTTCACCCATTTAAATGAAACAAGGTAGCCCTTTTAATCTGTTTGCACAGTAATAGGCTATGTGACACTTGGCAAAAGTTCCACTAGAATATCAGGCCATTGTTGCGTTTAACACCCCTGTGAAGGTGAGGCCCAGGCCAGTGGCTGCTGTGTCCACCAACCCTCCCAGTGTCTGTCATGGCAAGCCCACCTTTCTGTGATATTGTCCTTTTAATTGGTATCCCCTACCAGACCCTGAGAATGTTGATATTCTCCCTACCCCACCCCCACCCTCATACTCCTTACTGCCCAGCCCCTTTGCACAGTGCCTGGCACCCAGCCCTTCCTTTGAGGGAGAGATTCTGAGTCAGCAGCATCGCCAGGCCTTCCTCAAAGATGCCCAAATGCCAGGGCCCGGGATTCTCCCACATGACTGTAATTCAGAGGCCCCTGGGTATGCCCTATGACCAGTGAGTCTTTCTCTGAGAAGCCCTTTGTGTCCCCCATTCTATGCCAGACTGAGAGGGCCCCACCCTCCCTACATCCTCCCCTACACAGAGCTTCTAGGCAGCCAGTGGTTAAGTCCATGGTGGGGAGCCATTGTGTGTGAAACACACAGGGACAGCAGGCACGCAAAACTACTTCCCTGCCCTGCATGTGGCATAATTGTATTTTCAGGGAGGGCCGATCTATTAGCCAGGTACAGGTCTCAACTGTGTAACTTTTATAAAGGAAACACTAAAGGCCTCTCAGGGTGAAGGATATTATAATTATGGATGATTTATAGTCTCCAGCTAATGTATACATTGCACTTTGGGAGAATGTTCTACTTGATGTGGCCAGAAACATTAAGCAAAAACAGTGTTGTGGCCTGTGTTAGAAACTCATCTTTTATTTTATGTCCAATCTATCCAGTGCTAAAATATTTGGAATGATATGTCTGCATGCTGCTGTGAAGGAAATGTGAATATAATACATGCATTTCTGACTCAGACCAATTGTAATTTCCTTCTAAAATACCTCACTAGTTTAGCATGTTCATTCCTCAGTGAAAGGTTTGTGGCATATTGCAGTACAAAAGAAAATAATAATAGTAATTTCAGGGCTAATAGAGACCTTAGTGGTTATCTAGCCCAGGGTGTCCCAACTCAAATTACAATGTTGACTGGTAAGTGAGCTAACTTTTATGATCTGGAATCCAGCATTCAGAGGAAAGAGGAAAAGGAGGAAGAAGGAGTGAAAATCCATGAAGAGGGAATGCAGCCCCTTTGCCATATTACCCTGGTTAAGAAAAGGCAGACACTTTAAGAAAAGTCCTACCTTCTACTACCTGGGCCACCTTTGATAAGTCACGAAATCTCTCTGGACCTCAAGGTTTGTGTTACCTGACCTAAGTTTCTATGACTAATGATTTGAAAGGCCAAAACAAACAAACAAAATCACAGTTGAGAGTAAGGAAAGATTTCTTGATTGAAAACACACCAAGCAAGAAGATGAGAAATATAATAGTGCCTCAAATTCATCTTGCTTGCTAGACTAGGTTTAAGGTGTTTAAGGGGTTGGGGGCACCTAGTATGTGGAAGTCCTGGTGGGGCAAGTTTTAATTGGAGGACCTTGGAACTTGGCTATTTATAGTAAAGGGACATCAACACCAGATCTCCCTGGACAATAAACCCTTTGCTTCTGAAAGGGGTTTTTTTGGTGTTCAGGTTCCAGCTCTGTCCTGGTCCTTTGGTTTTGTGTGTGGGTGGGGACTTTGGCTGCAGGCGCAGCTGAAGGTCAAAGTTCTCTTCTTTGTGCTTTGGCTACAGGATTTGAATCTTGTTCTATTGTCTCTGAAAAGCAACTCACTATCTCCTTAAACAGGATGGGACCATTTTTAGCTGGTTCTACATTCACATTCAGTCCATCAAAAGGGGGGTATGGTTCTACCTAATTCAAAGGTGGGGCAGGAGGAAGTTTTCCACACCAAGCAATTCTCCAGCACCAGCAGGGTGTCCTACGATTCAATTTATTTTATACACTGTCTACCTGGAGACTGCATCACATCACACAGGTTAAGGGCTCAGTCCCACAAGACTGCCCCTTGCCACACACACACACACACACACACACACACACACGCTCTCCAGACTCAAGTCACGGTTGTCACCTGTTTCTAACTGATAGGCTATAGATTGGAGGTTCTGACAATGTCCTCCTCAAGCTCAATTAATTTGCTAAAATGGCTCTGAGAACTCCGAGAAATATTTTAGTTGCTAAACACTCATTTATGGTTAAGAGCATGTAACTCAGAAACAGCCCGGTGGAAGAGATGCAGAGGGCAAAGCATGGGGAAAATAAGGACTTCGATGCTACTCTTCCCAAATCCCAAGTGTTCACCAACTCGAAAGCTCTATGAACCCTTTACTTTAGGATTTTTTTTTAATGGAGGCTTCATTATATAGGCATGAGTAATTAAATCACTGGTAACTGGCAGTGGATTCAGCCTCTGGCACCTATCCCCACCCCCAAAGTGGGGGAAGGGGTGGGAATGAAAGTTCCAACCCTCTAATCACTTGGTTTGTTCTCCAGGCAACCAGACCTCCCTCCTAAATGAAGGCCACAGGTCACTTAATTAACATCTCAAGAGACACCTTTTGCTGCTCTTATCACAGAGCATATTCCAAGGGTTTTAGGAGCTCTGTGCCAGAAATAGGTGTGAAGAACAAATATGCATTTCTTATTATAAATCATAATACTACTGGAATCAAAACAGCTTCACTTTATGTGTGTGTCAGAGCAATAAGTGAGGTGATATATGCAAATTATTGTTGTGGCCATTGTTAGGTCAGGGTTGCTCAAGAAACCAGACAGATGCAGTGAGCTGAGGAGCAGGGTTTATTAGAGGGGAATAAGAGGAAAAGTGGAGCCAATGTAGGGAGGTTGGGACTTGTGGGGGAAAGTGAAGTGGAGCCAACCAAGGGAGGTTAAGACTTGTTCAGTTCTTAGGTCAGGGTTTTTAAGTGCAAAAACCGGAGAAGGGTAACTGGTTGGGGTGTCAGAGTCTGACTGGCTAGAGCTGGTTGCTGGGTGCAGTTTCTGCTGACCATTGTTCTTGATACATCTTGTCAGGCTCAAGTTAAAGCTGCATCCTGTTGTGCCAGATAGGCCAACCCGGACCCTAATCTTAGCCGGACCCTAATCTTAGCCGGGCCTCTGGTTGTCCTGGTTAGGGTCGGCAGGCTGGCAGTTTCCCAGGCAGGCATTTTCCCAGACTACAGTTTCCCACAGTACAGTTTTCCTGCCTGGTGATTTTCCATTCCTGCTAGCTAGGCCTACCTAGCTCTGTCAGCCGTGGCATTGCCTAGGAGGAAACGGGTCTCAACCGGTGAAAGTCAGCCTTGCTCACCACAGACAAGGACTGCAGAGTATTCATCATTTTACTATGTAAGATCTGTGTTTTGAGGGAACTTGCCCAAGGTCATCTAGCTAATTAGAGAGGGACCTGTGCTCTCTCCACTCAGGGTGGAGGCACTGATGTTTGTTTAGCTGTGACTTTAACAGACATCCTGAGATGATCTCCCTTGTTCTCCTACCAGCTGGATGAGGTCTCTGCTCATAGGCACTTTCTGGAATTCCAGCAAATAAAGGGCCTTTAATTGTTCCACTCACTGTCTTGAACTAGGCAGAGATCTGCCTATTTCTTCCCAGGGGAAGCAGCTCACTCTACGTAGGAAAAAGGAAATCAATTTTAGTTTTCTAGAAGTGTATCAGTGGAGTATCACCTTCAGACTTTTGCCAGATCCACATATCTCATTAATTATTGTTTTCTTGCTGTTTTTCCTTGAATTGTTAAAAATTACCAACTGTGAAGTCAATCTAACCAATGACCTGTTTTTTTTAAAGATTTTATTTATTTATTTTCAGAGAGAGGGGAAAGGAGGGAGAAAGGGAGGGAGAGAAACATCAATGTGTGGTTGCCTTTTGTACTCCCCCTACTGGGGACCTGGCCCACAACTCAGGCATGTGACCTGACTGAGACTCCAACCAGTGACCCTTTGGTTCCCGGGCCTGCACTCAATCCACTGAGCCACATCAGCCAGGGCCGAAGACCTCTTTTTTAAAAATACACTTTTCTTTATTGAGATGAAATTCAAAAAACATGCAATTAACCTTTTTAAAATGCATGATTCAGTGGCATTTAGTACATTCATGACATTGTACATCCACCAACACTTTCCAGTTTCAAAACATCTTTCTTTAGTACTCCAAAAGAACACCTTGTAGCCATGGCTGGTGTGGCTCATGGATTGAGTGCTGGCCTGCAAACTAAAGGGTCTCTGGTTCGATCCCCAGTCAGGGTACATGCCTGGGTTGCAGGCAAAGTCCCCAGTGTGGGGCACATCAGAAGAAACCACACATTGATGTTTCTCTCCCTCTCTTCCTCCCTCCCTTCTCCTCTCTGAAAGTAAATAGATAAAATATTAAATAAAAAAAAGAACATCTTGTACATGTTAAAGTAATCACTATTCATCCCCCGCTTCCCACATTTCCTGGATAGCCTGTAATCTGGTTTCTGTCTCTAGAAATTCACCAATTTCAGATATTTTATATCAAAGGAATCATACAATTTCTGACCTTTTATATGACTTGTTTCACTAAGCATGTTTTAAATGTTCATCCAGGTTGTAACATGTATCAATACTTGATTCCTCTTCATGGCTGAATTCCTTTCCATTGTATGGCTGTACCACCATTGGCTTCCCCTTGATTTTTAAAATTTTTTATTGTTATTATATTACTGTTGTCCCTAATCTTTCCCCTTTGCCCTCCTCTGCTCAGTTTACCCTCTGCTTCCACAGTCAATCTCTCCACCATTGTCCATGACTATGGGTCATTCATATATGTCCTTTAACTAGTCCCTTCCCCTTCTTTCCACCGTTATTCCCCTCCCCCTTCCCTCTGGTCGCTGCCAATCTGTTCCATGTTTCCATGCCTCTGGTTCTATTTTGCTCATTAGATTCCTCTTACAGGTGAGATCATATGGTATTTACCTTTCTCCAATTGGATTATTTCACTTAGCATACTATCTTCCACTTCTATGAATGCTGTCGCAAAAGGCAGGACTTTCTTCTTTCATTCTGCTGTGTAATATTCCATTATGTAAATGTACCATAGTTTTTTGATCCACTCATTTACTGATGGGCATTTACAATGTTTGCAGCACTTGGATATTGTAAATGGCACTGCTATGAACATAGGGGTGCTTAAGTTCTTTTGAATTGGTGATTTAGGATTCTTAAGGTGTATTCCCAGCCATGGAATTGCTGGGTCAATAGATAGTTCCATTTTTAGGTTTTTTTTTTTTTTTGAGGAAATTCCATACTGTTTTCCACAGTGGCTGCACCAGTCTGCATTCCCATCAACAGTGCCAAAGAGTTCCCTTTTCTCCACATCCTCACCAGCCCTTGTGGTTTGTTGATTTCTTAATGATGGCCATTTTGACAGGTGTGAGGTGATACCTCATTGTAGTTTAAATTTGCATCTTTCTGATGGCTAGTGACATTAAGCATCTATTCATATGCTTCTGAGCTATCGCTAAGTCCTCCTTGGAAAAGTGTCTATTCAGGTCCATTGCCTATTTTGAATTGGAGTGTTTATTTTCCCAGTGTTGAGTTGTATGAATTTTTTTATATATTTTGGAGATTAAATCCTTGTCTGATGTATCATTATCAAATATATTCTTTCACATGCTCAGTTCTCTTTTCATTTTGATGATGGTTTCTTTGGTCATGAAGAAGCTTTTTAATTTGATGTATCCCCATTTGTTTATTTTTTCCTTTATTTCCTTTGCCTAGGAGATATATTGGCAAAAATATTGCTACATGGGATATCTGAAATTTTACTGCGCATGTTTTCCTCTAGGACTTCTATGATGCCACAACTCATATTTAAGTCTTTTATCCATTTTGAGTTTATTCTGGTGTATGGTGTAAGTTTGTGGTCTAGTTTGATTTCTTTGCATGTACCAGTCCAATTCTCCCAACATTATTTATTGAAGAGGCTATCTTTACTCCATTGTATGCTCATGCTCCCTCTGTCAAATATTAATTGACCATAGAGACATGGGTTTATTTCTGGGTTCTCTATTCTGTTCCATCGATTTATGTGTCTGTTCTTATGCCCATACCAGACTGTTTGGATTACAGTGGCCTTGTAGTGTAGTTTGGTATTGGGTATTATGATCCCTCCTACTTTGTTCTTCTTTCACAAGATTGCTGAGGCTATTCAGGGTCATTTTTGGTTCCATATAAATGTTTGAAATATTTATTCTATGTCTGTGAAATATGCAATTGCTATTTTAATAAGAATTGCATTGAATCTATAGAATGCTTTGGATAGTATGAAAATTTTAATGATGTTAATTCTTTCAATCCATGAACAGAGTACATACTTCCATTTATTTGTATCCTCCTCAGTTTCTCTCTTCAGAGTTCTAGTTTTCTGAGTACAAGTCTTTTACCTCCTTGATTAAATTTTGTCCTAGGTACTTTATTTTCTTGTTGCTATTGTAAATGAGATTTTTCCCCTAGTTTCTGTTTCTGATATTTCATTGTTGGTGTACAAAGATGCCTTCAATTTCTGATATTGACTTTATATCCCTATATTTTGCCAAATTCACTTACTAGGTCAAGTAGTTTTTTGGTGGAGACTTTGTTGTTTTCCATGTACCCTATCATGTTGTCTGCAAATAATAACAGTTTTACTTTTTCCTTTCCAATTTGAATGTCTTATATTTCCTTTTCTTGTCTGATCACTGTAGCTAGAATTTCCAGTACTATGTTGAATAAGAGTGGTGAAAGTAGACACCCTTGTCTTGTCCCTGATCTTAAGGGGAAAGCTTTTAGGTTTTGCCCCTTGAGTATACTGTTGGCTATAGGTTTCTCATATACGACTTTTGTTATGTTGAGGTATGCTCCCTCTATTCCCATTTTGCTGAGTGTTTGTATCATAAATGGGTGCTGGATTTTATCAAATGCTTTCTTCAGTATCTATTGGTATAAACATATGATTTTTGTCACTCATTTTGTTTTTGAGGTGTATTATGTTAATTGGTTTGCAAATACTGTACCATCCTTGCATCCTTGGGATGAATCTCACTTGATCATGGTGTATGATACTTTTAATGTATTGCTGGATCCAGATTGCCAATATTTCATTGAGGATTTTAGCATCTATGTTCATCGGAGATATTAGCCTTAATTTTCTTTGTTGTGTCTTTACCTGGTTTTGGATTTAGGATAATACTGGCCTCCTAAAAAGAGTTTGGGAGTCTTCCCTCTTCTTGAATTATTTTGGAATAGTTTGAGAAGGATAGGAGTTAGTTCTTCTTTAAATGTTTGGTAAAATTTGCCTGTGAAACCATCTGGTACAGGGCTTTTATATGTCTGGAGTTTTTTGATCACTGCTTCAATTTCACTAGTTTTTCTCAGTCTGTTCAGGCTTTCTGCTTCTTCTTGATTCAGTTTTGGAATATTATATGTTTCTAGAAATTTATTAATTTCTCCTAGGTTGTCCAATTTCTTGGCATGTAGTTAGTTGTTCATAGTAATTTCTTGCAATCCTTTGTATTTCTGTAGTATTGGTTGCAACTTCTCCTCTTTCATTTCTAATTTTATTTATTTGGGTCATCTCTGGTTTTTTTGATGAGTCTGGTTAAAATTTTGTCAATTTTGTTTATCTTTTTAAAGAGCCAGCTCCTGGATGCATTGATCCTTTGAATTGCTTTTTTAGTCTCTATGACATTTAATTCTGGTCTGATCTTGATTATTTTCTTCCTTCTACTTATTCTGGGATTGTTTGGTTGTCCCTCTAGTTCTTTTAGATATAGTGTTAGATTATTTATTTGAGATTTTTCTATCTCTTTAGGTAAGATTGTATTGCTATGAACTTCCCTCTCAGGACAGCCTTCACTGTATTCCATAGGTTTTGGGCTGTTGTGTATTCACTACCATTTGTTTCTGAATATTTTTTATTTCTTCCTTGATTTCCTTGTTAACCTATTCATTATTTAATAACATGTTATTCAGTCTCCATGTCTTTGAATGTTTCTGAGGGTTTTTTTTTTTTTGAGGTTGGTTTCTAATTTCAAGCCATTGTAATCTGAAAATATGCTTGATATGATTTTAATTTTCTTGAATTTTTTGATGCTTGTTTTGAATCCTACCATGTGGTCTATCTTTGAAAATATTCTATATACATTTGAAAAGAACGTATGTTTTGCTTCTTTAGGGAGAAACATTCTGTGCATATCAATTAAGACTATTTGATCCACAGTGTTGTTCAATGCCACAATATCCTTGTTGACTCTTTGTTTGGAAGATCTGTCTGTTGTTGATAGTGGGGTTTAAAATCCCGTATGATGACTGTGCTGCTGTTGATATCTTTCTTGAAGTCTTCCAAGATTTCCCTTATATATGTAGGTGCTCCTTTGTTGGGTGCATATATTTTTACAAGAGTTATATCCTCTTGTTGAACTACTCCCTTAAGTATTATATAGTGACATTTTTTGTCTCTTGTTATGGCCTTTATTTTGAAGTGTATTTTGTCTGATATAAGTATTGTTACCTCAGCTTTTTTTATGTATGCTTGCTTAGAATGTTATTTTAGGCCCCTTCACTCTCAGTATGTGCAGGTCTTTCATTCTGAGGTCTCTCACAGACAGCCTATATGTGGGTTGTGTTTTCTTATTCATTCAGCTACCCTGTCTTTGATTGGAGCATTTAATTCATTTACATTTAAGGTTATTATTGATAAGTACTTAGTCATTGCCCTTTTCTTAAGATTTTATTTATTTATTTTTGGAGAGAAGGGAAGAAAGAGGGAAAGAGAGGGAGAGAAACATCAATGTGCAGTTGACTCTCACTTGGCCCCTACTGGGGACCCGGCCTGCAACCCAGGCATGTGACCTGACTAGGAATTGAACTGACGACCCTTTGGTTCACAGCCCACACTCAATCCACTGAGCTGCACCAGCCAGGGCTCATTGCCATTTTTTTTTTTTTTTTTGCTGCCTTGTTACCTGTGTTCCTCTCTCTCTCTTTTTCTTCATCTTCTTAGAGAAGTCCCTTTAGCATCTCTTGCAATGCTGGTTTGGTGGAAAGGTACTCTTTGAACCTTTTTTTTTTTTTTTTTTTTTTGTCTGGTATGTTCTTTATTTCACCTTCCATTTTAAATGAAAGCCTTGCTGGATAGCGCAATCTTGTTTGCAAGGCTTTACTTTTCATTACTTGGATTATTTTGTGCCATTCCCTTCTGGCTTGTCGTGTTTCTACTGAGAAAACAGCTGATAGCCTAATCAGAGTTCCCCCGAATGTTACTTGCTTTTTCTTCCTTGCTGACTTTAAGGTTTTCTCCATCTCCAAATTTTTCCATTTAATTATGTCTTGGAATGGGCCAATTTGGGTTTTTCTTGATTGGGACCCTCTGTGCTTCCTGGACTTGTATGACTTTTTCCTTCACCAAGTCAGGAAAGTTTTTTGTCCTTACTTTTTGAAACAGATATTCTATCCCTTGCTCCTGTTCTGCTCCTTCAAGTACCCCTATGATTACATTTCATGTTGTCATGCAGCTCCCTTAAACTATGTTTCTTCTTCTTGAGTCTTTTTTGGTGTTTCTGTGTCTGGGTGTTTTTTTCTACCTTGTCCTCCAACCTGCTGATTTTATCCTCCACTTCATCTAAACTGCTTTTAATTCATTCTAGTGTATTCTTCATTTCCTCCTGGCTCTTATTCATAGTTTCAGTGTCCTTTTTCATGGTGATGAAGTTCCCACTAAGTTCTTTATAGTTCCCATATAGTTCCTTGTATTTCTCACTGAGCGCCTTGAACATTCTTATAACCACTATTTTGAACTCTATGTCTGATATATTACTTGCCTGAATTTCATTTAGCACTCTTTTTAGGTATTCCTCCTTTCCTTTTGATTGTGGGTTGTTTCCTTGTTTCCCTATTTTCGGTGACTCATTTTGTTTGTTTCTGCATATTAGATTGATCTGCTTTGACTCCTTCATAGTGTGACCTTGAGTGGTAGGAGACCTATGGGACTCAGTGATGCAGTCTCCTTGATCTCCTGAGCTGGATGCTCTTGGGATGCCCTTTATTGCTATTTATGTGGGCTCTCTTGTTGTAATTGGGTTTTGGTTGTTGTTGGGTCATTCTTGGGTGGGTCCTTCCCACCTACTGGCTGACTGAGAGCCATACCACCCACCATGTCTTGTCTGCTTTTATACAAGTACTGCCAGATCAAAACTAAACAACCCAGAAAGCAAAGCCCACACCTGAAAAATAACCCCCAACCACAATCACACTATCAACAATGAATGAGCAAACATTAATAAAAGTGGAAAGAGATTAAGACTATTATAAGAAAGGAAAAAATGAATATGAGATGACTAACAGAAAGAAAAATGGTTTTGAGAGGGTAGAGGGAGGAGAAATAATAAAACAGAAACAAGGGAATAGAGACAAGGCAAAGAAAGAAAGTAAAAAAAAAATTACATCATAAAAAAGAGAGGGAAGAAGGCAAAATGGAGTAAGAAAAAAGAAAAGTATAATATGAGGTTTAAAAAAATAGTGAAAAATTGGAACAAAATTGAAGGAAAACCTCCACTACAGCAATATTAATGACAAATGAGCAAAGATTAATAAAGGTGGAGAGGGAATAAGAAGGAAAAAAGAAAGAAAAGATTATGAGATGCCTAAAGGAAACAAAAGTGATTTTGAGAGGATAGAGGGAGAAGAAATAATAAGAGGAATGGAAACCAGGTTAAGACAGGGAAAGAATAAAATTTAAAATGAAAAAAAGACAGGACAAGAAGTAGGCAAAATTGGAGTAGGAGACAGGTACAGTAAAATGTGAGACTTGAAATACAAAAATGGTGAACTTCTGGGAATAAAATTAAAGAAATGCAACAACAACCACCATATCAATGGCCAATGAGCAAAGATTGATAAGGGTGGAGAAGGAACAAGGATACTATAAGAAAGGGAAAAAATGTGAGATGACAAATGGTAAGACAAATGGTTTTGAGAGGCTGGAGGGAGGAGAAATAGTAAGAGTGTGGAATAGAAACAAGGCATAAAAAAGGAAAAATAACATTGAAAACAAAAATAAGAAGAGGAAGGAAAAGGCAAAATGGAGTAAGAGAAGAAGAGGAGTAAAATATGAGATTTGAAATAAACTAAAATAAAAAATAGTGAAGTAAAATTGGAACAAACTCGAGGAAAAAGAAAAACTGTTAAAAAACTATGCAGGAGGAAAATAATGTAAATATGAAGAAGGCAATGGTGGAATTCACCTCAGCAGAGTCTAGCATTTGCTACTGTCATCTCTTTCTGCATCCACCCCTGCTATGTCAGATGATGTCCTAGTCTAGCCATAGGCAGACTGTTGGAGACTACAAGTGACCCACAGACTATGGCTGTCTCCTTCAGACCTAGCTAGTCCCTACTGTTCTGCCCTGCTGGCTTTCCATCAGCACAAGGCCCAGGAGTGGTTCATCTGATATACAAGAGCACTGTCAGTACCACCTCCACCTGTCTCCAGAGGGGGCCTCTGGTGGGATTGGGAGGGTGGAATCCCTGGGTCACCCCCTGGGAGGCAGTGTTTAGTCTTCAGGGAAGATGGTGGGAGTGTTTCCCCAAACCCTGGCCATATGTCTTTGTCTGTCCCAGGTTATTTCCAATAAACTATAGTTTCTGATTAATTAGCTGTCTGTTTCCTGTGAGAAACCAATCTGTGTAAAAGGTCAGCTCTTTCCTGCTTGGCACAGACAGCAGCTCTGTCTAGGTGCAGAGGCTGGGCAGAACCTTGAACCCTCTTGTTGTGCCTGTCTCTAATCTCTCTGCTCTGCTGGTTTTAGTGGATCAGGGCCCTAGGTGGAAGTTTAGAATGGGCCCTTTTTGAACTTCTCCTTCTTTCCTTCTTTTCCCCTGTGGGTTTGCACCAAGTAGGGGGCTCCTGGGCCTGGCCTCACTGATAGGTAGAGTCTGCAATCCCATAGGTGAGGGGTTGGGCACACCTATCTGTGAGGGGAACTGCCTTCCTGTCTGGCTATAAGGAATCTCAGGCATTCAGCTCCTTGCCATCCAGTCTCCAGCCTGTCGCTCTTGAAGGAGACTCCGGCCCAAAGAACTCTCACTCTGCACAGCCCCCTGCTCACCAGCCATGCTGTACTGGATCCCATAATGCCTTAACCATGCCACTTTCTGTTCTTCCTGTGAAGCTGGACTCAGTGGGACAAAACTACGCTTTCACTTTGTTTTTTTTTTGTTGGCAGAGCCGCTGTGCATGGGGTCCTTGCCCAGTCTTACCTCAGCTCCCCTTTTAAAAGAGTCTCCGTGTGGCCCCCACACTGCAGCACCCAGACCTGGGCTGGTTCTCCATGTACTCCTCCTCCCCTGAAAGCAATAAGTCTCTCTTGCTCAGGTCTGTCCACAGCCTGCCAGAGCCTCCGACACTTTCAGGAGATAGAGTGTCTCTCTGAAACTCTCCCTAGGCACTGCAGCTATGGGTGTGCTGCTCTGTGTGTGTGTGCAGCCTGAGTTTCTCAGACTTTATATATCTTTCTAAGTCTCCCCCAGTTAGGGTTGGGGGTTTCCCTGTGTGAGACCAGCGCCCCACTCTGGGAGGGGTGGGAGCCACTAAGGTGCATTTTCTGTCTGTTCTCTCTTCTGCTGCAGGCACCGTGCACAGGGCATTTTCTCCTCAACTTATAAAATCTTTTACCAGATGGTACAAAACCTCTGTACTCCTTGGCTTCAAAAATTCATATTAGTGGAGATTCAGTTGATTGTTCTGGTCACTTGTTGGAAGATCAGTGAAAAATCCATGCTGAGGGCACAAGGAAGTGGTCTCAGCTTCCACCTACTTGGCCATCATCTTCTGATCCCCTAGTTTCCCCTTTAATCATTGATGGACATATGAGTTGTTTCTACTTTTTGACTTTTATGAATAATGCTGCTGTGAATATGCATGTACGAGTTTCTATGTGGATATATGTTTTAATTTCTCTTTGTCAACATAAGAAACATCCAATCATATGAAAATTTTTATGAATTTATTTGAGCCAAACTAATGACAATTGCCAGGAAGCAAAACCTCAACCGATTGAGGACGTGCTCCAGAGAATAGCAGTTCTGCACCTTATTTTATACATTACAACCAAAAGAGAGGGCATAAATGGATTATACGAAATCCATCAGTGATTGATTAGGAGGTGGGAGAAAGCAAAGCAAGGAGAAACCTCTGAGATTGGATGAAAAAGTAAAATGATAGACACATACTTCTTTTACGTAGCTGGGTACAGGATAGTTAACAGTCAACAATTAACTCAGCAACAGTAAGAATGAGGGGATGTGTGGTCTCCCTCTGGTGCTGTGCCTGTCCTTTGAGAGGTCCAGAAAAAGGAAATTTGATATTCCTAAGGTATGTGATTGTAGATGCAAAAAAAATAGACAGGCTCAATTAGGGTAAAGATTGACTTTTTGTCAGGGAAGTTTTTAGCCTAGGTCATGAATGCTCACTATGACCTGCTTTTAGTTAGAAAGTTTTTTTAATTTCAGATCATCCTTTGTGGTTACTTTAGGTCTGAGTTAATAAGGCTGCCACATAGGCCTCCCCTGAGCTTCTTAGGCTTCATATGTGACTTCTTTTTGTCCACATCTTATCCATATATTCAAGAGTGAAATTGCTGGGTTATATGGTCTACTACACTTTTGAATAAATAAATAACATTTTTAAAAAATTGTCAGGATTATTGGTGTCACATATACAATTTAAGAAATGTCACAAACTATTATTACTACCTACGTGCTTTAAATTTCTTCCACTTGCTAACCCTATAAACCAGTCTATTATCTTCCAGACCAACATTGCAACTTTTCCTGTCCATATTCTCACCCGTTACCATCGTATCAACTTCTACTTGCAAACACTTGCTTATACTGCATTCCCTTCTGGCTTCTCTTCCACTGAAATCTTACCCGTCCTTGAAGGCTGAGTATAGGTTCCTACCTGGACTGTGAGTTTGTCCTCCTGCTGGCTCCCAGACATTTTACTTTCACAAATGAGTTGAAAATATGAAAGGAATGAGGTATATGCCCACTGATAATTTTGAGGACTTACTTCAGAGTTAGATAATGTGCTATGTGTTTACATGGGTATAGTGTAATGTTATAAATGAAAACATAGATACTAATATGATCTACTGAAGTTAATCGAAAGGTGAACATCTGTAGTTCCATAGAAACTCACTACCTTACCCTTGTGTCAATCATTTTGACTTGGATGACTAAACGTATCATCAAGCCCATTCTGGTTTCTCCCTTTGTGGAAAGCTTTATAGTTCTTTTCATTTTCACCTCACACACTAGTGTTAATAACAATAATAATAATAATAATAATAGCAACTATTTATCAAGTACCTATTATACTGACATGTTTTACATGCCTGATTTCTTTTCATGTTCATAGTAACACAATACATCTATGCTGTCCTACACAGTAGCCAGCAGCCACATGGGGCTTGAACTATATAGCCACATGAACTATATATAAGATTTCAAAAACCTAATATACAAAAATAATAAAAATATTAATAGTTTTTATTTTAATTAAATGTCAAAATGATTTTTTATTATATTGCATCCAATAAAATATATTATTAAAATTAATTTCATCTGTTCCTTTCTTTTTCTTGGTTAGCTACTAAAAAATTTAAAATGATATATGTGGCTCATGTTTGTGGCTCACATTACATTTCTAGTAGACAGCGATGCTGTAGAATACCTATTAACTCCATTTTACAGATCAAATTGAGGTTTAGTTTCCCCAAATCAGTATAAAGAGTGGACTCAAGATTCAAAGTCAGATTTGACTGACTTATCCAGGATGCTTTATTCAAAACATCCTCCATGATTGCTTGTTATTAGTAAGTACAACACAAAAAGTGAATGTAAATTTTACCCCTTCCATTTTCATTTGTGAATGAAAAGGGGCCGCAGAGGAAGTCTGACAAGCTCAGGGGAAGCCTGCATGGCAGCCTTACACACTCAGAGACCAAAAGTAATCACAAAGGATGATCTGAAATTAAAACATTAATTAAAAACAGTTGATGGTAGGTAGTCATGTCCTAGGCTACAATTTACCCTGGCTTAGGGAAGTCAGTCTTTACCCAATTGAGCCTGTCTTATTGTCTTTTTGCAGCTACAATTACATACCTTAGGAATGTCAACTTTCCTTTTTTTGGACCTCTCAAAGGACAGGCACAGCACCAGAGGGAGACCACACATCCCCTCATTCTTACTGTTACTGAGTTAATTGTTGACTGTTAACTATCCTGTACCCAGCTGTGTAAAAGAAGTATGTGTCTATCACTTTATTTTTTATCCAATCACAGAGGTTTCTCTTTGCTTTGCTTTCTCCCACCTCCTAATCAATCACTGATGGATTTCATATAACCCACTTATGTCCTCTCGTTTGGTTGTAATGTACAAAATAAGGTGCAGAACTGCCATTCTCTGGAGCATATCTTCAATTGGTTGAGGTTTTGCTTCCTGGCAATTGTCATCAGTTTGGCTCAAATAAACTCATAAAAATTCTCACATGATTGGATGTTTCTTACACTGACACCTCACATGATTAACAAGTTAATGTCCACTATTCCTTTGCAAGAACTTCATGAATCTTTCAAACAACAACCCCAAGATCCTTAACTGTCCTACTGATTCTAGATATCACCTCTCTGTGATACAAGACACGTTCTATTCAATCAAAGCTACTTCATTTCACCTTATACCAATGATCAGCTTCCAGAAACTAGCATTCTTACTATCTTTCCAACTATTAATTTTTGCAAATGAATTTTGGTTGTTGTTTTTATTTTCAAAATCCCACATTAAGGATGGATTAGGTCTCTGTTCTCAATTTGTATTTAAATAGAAGCCCCAATTACGGGCTTTGTCAGGGACCTTGGAAAAATACTGAGGAGGAAAGAAAACTGGCACAAGTCTTCGGAAGGACCTAGGAGTCGTGGGTATCTCTCTAGGGCTTTGTTTTTTAACCTGAGTCTCAGGGTAACTGCAGGCATTGTGGTCCCTAGCCTTTCTGCAAAGAGCTTGTCCTGGCTATAATTGTATTGTGTTAGGTACACATTCATAACAAACACACCAAAACAGAGAATATTGTACCTAGTGACTAAGCCTCTCTGGTGAAATGAATATAAGGGATCATATGTGAAATAGAGTTTCTGAACATGTGTGTAGCTCTATATTGTATAAAGAATTCAAAAATGCTTTCCATCCTTGATGTGTTCCACTTGGGGAATTCATCCATTTCTGTATCTTCCTTCTTTAAATCTGAAAGGAAGGAAGCAAGTCAGTAGAAATTTTCTGCTCCAAAAGAAGATCAATGCTAGTAATGTTCATTTTCCTAAGTGCAGCCATCTTCTGACATGAAAGTCAGGCAGATCTAAAACAGGCTCCCTCTCTGTCTTCTGCACCCAAGTGAGGGTTAAGATAGTTCAGACAGAATTTGCTCTTCTCAAAGTAGGGACTGTATGTTATTTGATAGATAGACTCTCTCTATTGCTTCAGCAAGAACCTCGACATCCCTTCTGGAAATATTTCATAGCTTCAGAGCCCTTCTTCTTGCAGCAGCAGACACCCAGCTGCCTCTCACAGCTGTGTCGTTGGGGGGACTCCAACCTTTTCAGGAACCCTGGACAAATATCTGGGGTCCAGAGAGGAAAGAAAGCTGGGACAAGTCTTCAGAAGGACCTGGGAGTCCTGGATATCTCTCTGGGACTTTGTTTTTTTAATCTGGGTCTCAGGGTAACCTTCAAGACACCTACTTAGGAATTTGTTAAAAATGCAGATTCGGGGACTGCAGCCCGATCTACTGAATTCAGATCATTAGGGCTTGGAGCCAGTGCATCTTAAATTTTTTCAAGCTGCCTAGGTAATTCCAGTGCCTGCTAATGTTTATGAACAATGACTGTAAGAGGACTTCATAGATGCCTGGCACAGACATCTTAAATCCAATCAAATAAATTATTAATTGAATAAATGTCTGTTTGGACCCCAATTCATAACTTTCGTGCTGCAATTCCCTCTTGAAGTCCTGAGGCACCATTTAATGAATGGTACCCAGGGACATAAACATGAATTATTTACTTATTTTCCCAAACCCTCTTACCATTCTCAGTGAAAATGCAGCTGCATATCACCAAGAATCCTACCTGATGGGAGAGATCTGTGGTCCTTCCCAAGAAAGAACTTGCTTGCTGCCCTAAGAATGCAAGCAAGATAGAGCACCAATTTCACATTTCTATTATGCTTAATAATTAATCATGGGCCCAGAAATATGCATGAGCATTGACTACAGGCATTTGCAGTCAATAAACAAGTATTTTTAGTGTCACAAATGCAAGCTTAGCCTTAACCTTAAGTAAAAGATGACAAAGAAGGAGGAGGAGAGGGTGGACAGGAAGAGGGAGGAAAACACTCTAATTGGCTATAAAGGGTCCTGTTTTAAATAGCACTCTTCTATTTAATAACAACAGCTAATGTTTATTGAGTGATTCCTATTTATCATATAGCCTGCACGTATTAATTTCTCCAAATTAATTTCATCAAACAACTCTGTAGGGTAGTTACTATTTTTAGCTTCATTTAATAGATGAAAAAAATCTAAAGTACAGGGACTTATGGTAAATTCCTCAGCATCAAACAGCTCATGAGCAGTCAGCCTGGGATTTGAACCATGGAACTGTAGTCCAGAGCCTACCATCTTAAAAGCATCTCTGTAATTCCTCTGTCTTGAAGCTTGTTTTTGTTTGTTTGTTTGTTTGTTTAAATACTTGTGTCTTCTAATAAATGACCAAAAATCCTATGGATTTTACTGACAGTGGGAGGTAGAAATCTGTACTGATTATTTTATTAGCCTGGGTTCTTCAGAAAAACAGAACCAATAGGATACATGTAGACATGCAGAAAGAGATTTATTATGAAGAGTTAGCTCAGGTGATTATGGAAACTGTGAAGTCCCACAGTTTGACTTCTGCCCATAGTTCCAGTCCAAACCCAAAGGCCCAGGCACCAGGGTAACTGATGTACCAATGCAGGAGAAGATGGATGTCCCAGCTTAAGCAAGAGAGCAAATTCCTCTGCCAATTTATTCTATTTAGTCCCTCAAATGATTGGATGATAGCCACCCACATTGGTGAAGGTTATCTTCTTTACTCAGTTTGTAGATACAAATGCTAATCTTCCTCAGACACTCCCTCATAAATACACCAAGAAATAATGTTTTATGAGCTACCTGGGAATCCGTTAGCCCAGTCAAATTGACACATAAAATGAACCATCACAATGATAATAAACCCATATTGCATTGTAATTGGGAGTGATGCATATTGTAGCGTATAAGGAAAAGGATTTCCAAGAGGTTAAGTGACTTGGCTGAGATCATTCCCTATATGGCTCTGATGAGATTTCTATTTTTTTTTTTTTTTTTGCCTGAAACCAGAGCCCTTTCTACTGTTTATTTTGCTTCCTCAGGCCATAACTAGCTTGCTTGAGTTGATCTTTAGAAAGCTAGACAAATTCCAGCAGTTAATAAAGCACCAAGGACTACAGAGGCTCTTGTAATAATTTCCCAGGGCTGCAAAACAAATTACCACAAGCTGGGTGGCTTGAAAGAATAGAAACATATTCAATTATAGGTTTGTTGGATAAATGTTCAAGATCAATGTGTCACCATGGTTGGTTCCTTCTGAAGGCTTTAGGAAGAATTTTTATGTTTCATGCCTCTCCTAGTTTTCTGGTGGCTCTGAACAGTCCCTTGGCATTCCTTGGCTTGTGGCTGCATCACTCCATCTCTGCCTCCATCTTCACATGGCTTTTTCTTCTGTGTCTGTTTGTGTCCTCTTCATTTTTTACAAGGACACTAGTCATTGGATTTAGGGCTCATCCTAAGTCCAGGATGACCTTATCTCAAGATCTTTAACATTCATCTGAAAAACCTTTATTTCCAAATAAAATCACATTCCCAGGCAGCAGGGGTTAGGACTTAGACATTGTCTTTTTTGACAACACTATTCAACCCTCTACGATGTCTAAAGATTCTGTGTTTGCTGAGTGAATTTGTGCTTCAGTGACTTCAGTGCAGCATCTCAGGTGATGTGCCAGTTGTGGTGAAGCCCATGGACTTCAGGACTGGGCGGCCTTGATTCAAGTCCCAGCATCATTCTCTAGCTATGTGACCTTGGTTAAGTTTCCCAAATTCCCCACAGAATCATGCCTTGGTTTGGGAAATGATGGCATTACTCTTGACTTCACTAAATGCATGTGTTTTCTATTCTGTGTTACAAAGCTTCACACATTTAACAGCTTCATACATATTTATTATCTCAGAGTTTATATGGGTCAGGAGTTTGGCAAAGTTTAGCTTGATTCTCTGTTCAGGGTTTCACAAAACTGCCATGAAGGTCTCCTGGAGGCTTGACTCGGGGGAGGTCTGCTTCCAAGCTCATTCAACGTATTGACACAACTCATTTCCTTATAACTGTAAGTCTGAGGGCCCTGACTTTTTTCTGGCTTTTGGCCAGAGGCAACCATCAGCTCTTAGAAACAGCCTGTAGGTTGTAGAGGCTGCCCAACGTGAATTTCCATCACCTTTGCCACCTTCTATTGATTGGAAGCAACTCACAAGCCCCACCCAATTTCAGAAGGAGGAAATTATACAAGGACACAAACGCCAGAAGTCGAATATTGAGGGTCACCTTTAAGTCTATATACCACACTGAACTATCTCATGAATTAGAATACGCACAAAGCTCCTAGCACAATGCCTAACTCCAAGTTGATATTCATTGCATATAACTACTGTTATTAACTAGTAGTTGTAATTATTTCTGCTCTGAATGTAGGATCTCCACACATCTCCACATAGGCTATGCACTGTACAACTCCAGGGGGCACCATTTACATAGAGCAAGATGTGAATGGAGCCCATAGTATATGTGAAACTCAAGGGTTCTTGCCATGATAGAGAGGTCTAACACACTGCAATAGACCTCAGTATGGACTAATATAAACTGTAACTGATTTAGAAATTGGAAAGCCCTGGCCTTTGGTTCTAACTGTTGAGTGATAATGACGTATCTCATTGAGTGTTGGCCTGTACATGCTGACTTTTAGAATCCTAGCCAGCTAGCACAAGGCAGTGAATTACAGTCTGCACTTGCAGACTGTAATGCCTCTTCCTGCACTTGCCGGTGGTTGCCAATCTTTTTGCTTGTTTTCATTGCAGTGTTTTTCCACAGTTAGCATCCTTTGTTTTTCTATGTTTGTGTTTAGATTCTAAGCAAAGAGTTGGCTTCTTTTTCAAGGGATAAACAAACTTGAGATTCTTTTACTTGCTGCTGTTGAATGGGAATTGTATAAGCACTCTAGGCTAGGGAAGTGCTGGGTGAATTTAGGCCACCTTCTAACAGCATCTACCACTCCAAAAATCTGAAAGCCTCTTGAGAAGGTAGAAACATCTCCTGTAATTGCCTTATTGCACAGTGACCAGGTAACAAATTAGGAAGCCAGCATTCATCTCAACAGGGATTATGTTATTATACTGGTGCCTGTTATAAGGGTGCCACAAAGCACCAATATTGTTAACTTTCCCATTTCCAGGTGTTCCTTCTGTGACAGTAAACAAAGGGGCCTGTGTTTCTGTATTTCCTTGTGGTTATTGTTGGTGATGGCTAATCATAATATATGCAAATCATTTGATTTAAAGAGAGTTTAATAAACATATTACTTGTAAATCTATGGGCTGCGGTATAAGGAAACCAGAAAGAGTACATATCTTTAGCTATTAAAATAGGAATTTTTATCACTCCTGAGCCTGGAGAGCATGAGAGAGAATGAGCAAAAGATGTAGGAATGAAGCTGGTCCACGATGGGTTTTGGAATACCATGATGGGTTCCCTGGCCTCCTCCTCCTCCTTCTCTCTATTCACTCACTTGAACTCTCCATTGGCCCAACCCAACAGGCTGCCAGGAGGTGTATACTGTTGATGATGTCTGCCAGTGATCCTCCAGAGTGCAATGTGAAGAAGGATGGAGGGTGAGTCTGCCAGGGTTCCTGGATGATGACAACACACCCTCTGGTCATCACTCTTCACTGCTTCCTTCCAGCCTTGAAGGCAGCAGGGGCCAGGGAAGTGGTCAGTATCACAGATATCAAAACCTAATAGTTAAACATCATGCTTTGGATTCCAATAGAAGTCCTGCCACCAACTAGCTGTGTCGCTCTAGGCAAGTGACTTAACCTCTTTGAGCTTTAATTTCTTTACCTACGAAATGTTGTAATTAATACAAACATTTACCTCTTGGCCTTAATACAGTAAGTATTCCAATCTCTATCCCATTCCCTGAGTTCTTTTTCTCCATAACACGTACCATCGAAGTACTCTATATTTACTTATTATCTCAAAGATTCAATAATAAATCTTATTAACGATTTATTAAAGGTGATAATAAGTAAATACAGAGTGTAAGTTTCATAAAGGCATGGATTTGGGTATGTTTTATTCACTGGTAGAAAGAGCCATTACTGGCAAAGAGTTGGCAATCAGTAAACATTTGGGGCATCCATAAATGAAATACTAGTCACAAAGGGCTTAGCACAATGACTAGAATGTATTAAGGGCTTATGGTTGATCAAGTATTTGATAGTAAGTATATCAAGGTTTATTTTAAACCCACAAATGCAGGCAGACAAGTATAGAATGGGGAATCTTCTCTGGATAGGTATGATTATTTGGAAATGTTAATAAAATAAGCCAGGTGAAATGATCTGCAGTGAGTTTCTCCTAAAGTTATATGATGAAAAAAATCTCTATTTCTATAAGCAGTGTTGTCATTATTTCCGTTTCATTCATTCATTCATTCATTCATTTTTTGTATAAGTAACCTAAAGAAGTTCTTAAACTCATGGTCTTAGAGGTCAGATTTCTTCATTCTGTCCATAAACCAAACTTGGACTGCTTACCAAATGCACCACTCCCCATAACTCAGCACACTGAGATTCGCATGTGCAGAGGGTTTCTGTTGGGTCCTGATGGGGCTCCAGGCTGACTTTCCAAAGACAAGCTACTCTGGCAGGTGGATTATTTTGAGCTGAAAGCACTCAAGACCCTGACAGCTCAAAAGAAACTTTTACCTCTCCCTTAAATAATTCAAATGGGGGCCCATAATAAGAGTCAAGGCCAGAAAAAAAAAATCTTTTTTATGATATGTCCATGTGGCAGGGCACATTTCTGATTACTGAATATCTCTTTTCTTTATTGTCCGGAGATGTCCTTCCTCCCCTCTGAATCTCTAGGTGACTCACCTCCACCTTAGTTCCGAGTGTCATGTGCACCATATTTTATCTTCTAGTCACTACAACTCTCACATACGCAGGGTCTCTGACTATCTCCTGTATATGGGGTTCCATATTTATGTATGTAGTTAAATTTGGTTCTTTTCTCTTGTTAGTCTCTCTCAGGTCAATTTAATTATTAGAACAGACAGAAGAACCTAGGAAGGTAGAATAAAATTTCCTCCTCCCTTGCAGTCCCTACCACGAGGCACGTGCCAGAATTTTTCTGTGGTCAAACGTAGGTTTTAGATGCAGCAGGTAGATGAAGTTAATGACATCTGCAGTGGCCTTAGAGGCTGTGGGCCTGGAGAACCTTTTGGAAACTAGCAGGAAGGACTCTTTCAGGCTTTAATGCAGGTTGTGTGCTTATTTATACATTCTTCCATCTCAGGTAGCCAAGAACTCTCTTTGTCTTAAAGTTGTAGAAGACACAGCTTTGTAGTCCGAAGGAACATCTGTGCATATTTAAGGTAAAGATGCCGCTTGGCTCTCCTTCCCTTTAAGAACTGGTAAAAGAGAATATACATCTTAGGGCCTCAACGTTTAAATGCTTCTTCTGGGTCCCCTGAGTTCTTAAAAGTAGCATTTCAATCTGGAGCTCTCCATCTGATGCTAATACAAAAAAAATACACAGATAAATAAATAAATACCCTCGTGGCTCTTTTTTATTTCTATTTTTCATTTAGACTTGGAGCATCTTCCTTGCAGGTATTCCCCCAGGACATGCTAATCTGTGTTTTTTGTTGTCTCTGGAATGTGCTTGTTCCTCCTTCCCTCCCCCAAGCCTCTGGCAGGTTATTAGGCAGCTTTTGCAGCAGCTGCTCACCTGCCACCCACTGTTATTAACCCTTGAATACCTAATTCCGGAACCCTTTCTCTCCTCCCACACCAGAGTTTCTCACACTTGAGTTTGTATCAGAATCACCTGGAAGACCTGATGGGTCCCACCCTCTGAATTTCTGAGTCCATAGGCCTGAGTGGTGCTCAAAAATTTGCATTTCTAACAAATTCTCAAGTTGTACTGATTTTGCTAGTCTACCATGCCCCAGTGAAAGCAAATTCATTAATGTAGCCTTAATCCTTCAAAAGTGTTTCTACTCTTCCTTTCTTTTAATAACAATCCAAGCAAATGCACAGACTTTTTAAAAAGAATTTGATTCCTTCCTTTTTGTTCACTGCTCTGTTCTCACTGCCTAGAACAGTGCCTGACATACAGCAGGGGCTCACAGTAACCATCACCTGGCTTCCCTGAATCTGGAAGGAAAGTTTGAGGGCAAGTTGAGGCCTGATTTATGTTTGTAACTCAGAGCCTTCAGAAAGGCTGGGGCAGTGAATTCTCCTGGTAAATGTTCCAGGAGAACATTTTGTCTCTCAAAACTGAGAGACAAAACTGAGCTAAACTGAGCTCAGTTTTGTCTGCTAACCTGAGCCTATTTAGAGAGCCAGAAACATAATTCTAAAGGAAAAAAAGCTATGTGGATCCCACAATAGATTATTTTGGTGTGTAAAATAATAATCTAACGCTATTACTAATAATAGTGACAATAGTTGCAATTTAGTAAAATAACCCCTTGAGCAGCTGCTTTGCTGGTGTGGCTCTTTACCCCCACCCCGAGCTCTAGATCAGTGATTTTCAAATGGCAAGAATTACCTGACTATGTATTCAGGGGCACTGACCTCTTTTCTGTTCAATTGTCAAATTAAAAAAATGACAACAACCAACACAACAATGGCTGTCCTGTGTGAATGAATCTAAATTATATGTTGTTTTTATTTTTTGGTCAGATCGGTAAAAAATTAGATAACAATTTTTGTTACGCTGCAGAATTTTAGTGATTATGTGTGCCATGAGATGAAAAAGGCTGGAAATTGCTGCTCTAGATTTATGCTTTTCCCCACTTTAGTTGAACCCCCAGCTGATTGGGAGCTGCTGGGTACTCTGTTGTTTTTAATCCCTTCAGCAGATGGCATAATTCTTAGTGTGTGTGATTAGGGTTCTCCATGTTGGCTGCACACTGGCACTGTGTGGGGAGTGTGAGGAAAGATTGACGCCTGAGTACTGCCCCCAGAGTTTCTAGCTTAATTGGTCCGGAGTTCTCTGGGCATTGGGATTTTTAAAAACAACAGCAAAGGTTAGGAACCATTGGATGATGAGTGGAGGGGACCTGGAGGAACAGGGAGGGGAGAGAAGAGGAGAGGGCCTTAATTTCTGAAGCTAGCAAGTGGCACTTTCAGAGCAGAGATAGTTGCAGGTTTTGCCACCACAAAGTTTGTCTTTTCGGCATGAGGATAATTTTGAGCTAAAGGCAATCAAAATTCAGCAGATTCAGGAAAAGGTCTTTGCCTCCCCCTCAACTGCCTAAATTTATATTGGAAAGGGGGCCTATATGAGGAAGAGACTTGTTATCAGAGATACCTTTATACCTAAGAGACCTAACTGCATAACAAGGCAACCTTTGTTTTCCAAACAGCTCCTCTGCCTTCCTGTGAATGGCCTTCCTCCCCAAGTATCACCACACTCCTACCTTCACTTAAGATGTTATATTTGTTGTCCTTAATTTTGGTTGTGAGAGGGGGCGCAGTGTGTCCACTTACGCCTCCATCTTGGCCAAGGCACATCGTAGTTACATTAGCCAAGATTAGAATGAAGCAGAGAATTCTAGAAGCAGCAAGGGATAAGGGGACAGTCACCTACAAAGGAGTTCCCATCAGACTGTCAGCTGATTTCTCAAAAGAGACCTTCCAGGCAAGAAGACAATGGAAAGAAGTATTCCAAGTCATGAAAGGCAAGGACCTACATCCAAGATTGCTCTATCCAGCAAAGCTGTCATTTAGAATGGAAGGACAGATAAAGCGCTTCTCAGATAAGGTCAAGTTCAAGGAGTTCATCATCACCAAGCCCTTATATATGAAATGTTAAAGGGACTCACCTGAGGAAAAGAAGATCAACAATATGAGAGTAAAAACACAGCAAACTCACAGATATTAAGAACCACACCTAAAACAAAAGCAAACTAAGCAAACAGCTAGAACAGGAACAGAACCACAGAAATGGAGATCATATGGAGGGTTAGCAACAGGGACGTGGGAGGAGGAGAGAGGGAGAAAAGGTACAGAAAGTGAGTAGCATAGATAGTGGGTAGAAAATAGATAGAGAGAGGGCAAGAATAGTATGGGAAATGTCGAAGCTAAAGAACTTATAACACATGGACATGAACTAAAGGGGGTAATGTGGGTGGGAGGGGGTGTGCAGGATGGAGGGGAATGATGGGGGAGAAATGGGACAACTGTAATAGCATAATCAATAAAATATATTTTTTTAAAAAAATAAAAAAATCTTTAAAAAAAAGATGTTATATAAGCATGGATTGCCTAACTGCCTTTGACTTTTTATATCTTTATGGGGCTCTTGTATGTAGGAGATTTGAAAGTGTTTTTCTTGTTAATTTGTCTTATGTCAGTTTGCTTATTACACCAGCCAAAGAACCAAGAAAGGTAGAAGGAAAAGCTTTGCACCCCATCACAGAATAATGAAAGGTCAACTGTCAGCACAGAACTTAGGACACACTTGAGGAAAGAACCTTGAACTCAGCAACAAGCCTATTTTAATGTGTTAATTATGCACTCTCTTGTCTTCCCTAATCATTTTATCTAGGGCAACCTTGTTGGCCAAGGAGATTATAAATTCCTTGGGATCAGCCATGTGTTAGTTGCTCTGCAACCCCCAAGATCTCTAGCGACATTGCATTCATGTGTGATTCTTCCAAAAATAGCCCTCAAATAATTGAAGAAGCGCAAGGTCAGAGTAGGAAGTGAAAAAGTGCAAAGTTTGCCAGTCAATAACTGTTGTGTGTGTCTGTTTCATCATTTCAAATTATTTGCTTTTCCTCTATTTTTTTTAAATGGAGAGAGAGAGGAAACAATAACAAGCAAAAAATCAGACACTGGCTATTACCACAACCACCATAATCACAACTGAAACTTAGAAATGCAGCCCAGTGGAGCATCCATTGTCAAATAGCTAGGCCTCGATTCCCCAAAGCAGATGTCATCTCATGTCACCGGGAAGTAAAGATGTTCACAGTGCAGCAGCCCTGCACGCGGGTGCGCGCGCACGTAAGTGCCAAGTGAGCAGACACCAGTGAGTTAGGGAGAAGCCAGGAAGGGAGCATGTTTCCCCCAGTCCCTCCTCTAGTGTTTTCCTCACAGGCTCACATTGCAACCCCTCGATATTTCATTAAACATATCTTTCCTCCCGGACACTGCTACCTTCAGAGCAAACACAGTCTACTCTCAGAAGCCAAGTGTGATCTTACAACTGCTTGGCTCCTAATCTTCATCATGGAGAAGAAAAATGAGTGCTAGAGGTTAAGTTAGGGACAGGAAGCTGTGAAAAATACCTCTTGGTAACTTGGAAAGGGATTTAGCTCACGTTTTTAATTTGTGACATGAATATCGAGGGGGTTAGGATACCAAGGCAAGTAAGTCACAGTTGTCAAGATGACAATCTACATGCCAAATCGATGGCTCCGCCAGGTACACAGCAGCCCTCTGGCACAGATCCGAAGCAGGCTTTTCTGTATTCTAAGCAGTTTTTGACACAGTGTTTTGCTTTATTGCAAACCACAATGTTTTCGGAAGGCTTAAAAATCCAGTTATGACTGTAGCTGTGAGGGAAAAGGTCTGCATGGTGCCAGGGAAATTTAATTTTTAGCTTAAAAAAAGTACGACCAAATTCAATTTTTCTCACATTTAGGGATTCTTAGAGTTATATCTAGCTTGCATAACTAGTATTTTAGAGAATGTGTACTACGGGGTTATTTTTTAAACACATTTATTATTTATGAAATGCAGAGGAAAATAGTTAGAAATGATTGTTTCATGGAATATCCTGTAGCTTTTCTTATTGTACTCAAAGAAGTTGCTCATGCTGTTTTAATTCTAACATTAAAAGTTAAATCTCTTTTCATCCTGACCTACATTTTTAAAATGCTACTTTAGCCCTTATTATCGGGACCAGAAAATGAGGTGGTGGAACATGCCCACTGTGAGTTTCTTACCGCTGGTTTGTAGGTAATCGAGCTGATTCTTCCCAACCTGTCCGGGAAGGTGCAGGGGCAAACACAGAGGGATAGCTCTCTCCCGTTCTACAGCGTCCTGCACAATCCTTGTCTTCCAACGCAAATCTCCTTCAGCCAGTTCTGCTCTTAAATGACAAGAGGTTTCTTTTCTGCCTCTCACTCTGCACTAGGGAAACGAAGAGGAGAAAAAGAGATATTACTACATATCTGACAAGGGATTAATGTCCCTTATATTCAGTACTATATAGCGAACTCCCAAAACTCAACAACAACAAAACAAACCACTTGATTCAAAAAATGGGCAAAGAACTAGAATAGACATTTGTTTCTTCAAAAAAGATATGCAGATTGTCATTAAGCACAGGAAAAGATGTTCATTATTGTTAATCACTAGGGAAATACAAACTGAAACCATGAGATGCCACTTCATACCCATTAGGATGGCTATTATAAAACAAAAGCAAGCTGAAATTAAGTGTTGCCAAAGATGTGGAGAAACTGGAATACTTGTGCCCTGCTGGTGGGAATGTAAATAGTATGGTGTTTCCTTTTAAAAAAATTACCATATGAATCACCAATTCCACTTCTGATTATACACTTCAAGGAACTGAAAGCAGGATCTCAAAGAGATCCTATGTGTGCAGCAGAATTTTACAGGATAGTTTCAAAGGTTCAACCAACCCAGATGTCCATCAGTGAATAAATGAATACATTACATTCATACAATACAATATTGTTCAGTTTTAGAAAGGAAGAAGCCCTGGCTGGTATAGCTCAGTAGATTGTACACTGTCCTGCAAACTAAAGGGTTGCCGGTTCAATTCCCAGTCAGGGCACATGCCTGGGTTGAGGGCAAGGTCCCCAGTAGGGGGTGCTCAAGAGGCAACCACACATTGATGTTTCTCTCCTTCTCTTTCTCCCTCCCTCCCCCATCTAATAAATAAATAAATAAATAAATAAATAAATAAATAAATAATCTTAAAAAAACAATAAAGGGAAGGAAATTCTGATGCATTTTCCAACAGAGGTGAACCATGGAGACATTATGGTAAGGGAAATTATCCAGTCCCAAAAAGACAAATGTGGTAATGAATGGTTCCATTTATGTGGTGTACCTGCAACAGTCAAATTCATGGAGACAGAAGGTATCATGGTGGTTATTGGGGACTGGGAGAGGCAGGGATGAGGAGTTGTTAAATGAGTATGGAGTCTGAGTTTTACAAAATGAAAAAAGCTCTGGAATGGGTGATGGTTGCACACCAGTGTGAACATGCTTAGTGCTGTAATGCTGTGCATTTAAAAGTGGATAAAATGGTAAATGCTGCATTATGTCTGGTACACAATCCAAAAACACTATTCAAAAAAGAAAGGTATTACTAGAAATTGAGAAGTGTGCTATCACCTTGGTATCTATGAAAACTGTCAGAGGAAGACAGACGCCTGCTGCTCAGGCAGCCTGTGAAAGGCCATGCGAGGAGCAACTGAGGCCTCCAGCCAACAACCAGTACTAACGTACCCGTCACGGAAGACACTCTGGCAGCAGGTCCTCCAGGCTCAGCCCAATGCCCAGAGGATTCCAGCCCTCATTTCACCCTACCCTCAGTGTTCAAATCTTCTGCTCATGACCCCTGACATGGTGGGGCAAAGACCATCTGCCTGCGCCATGTTCTATCTGAATTCCTGACCCACAGAAACTGTGAGATGATAAATGATTATTGTTGTTTTGAGTCACTAAAAGTTTTGGCTTATTTTTTCTCACAGCAATAGATAACATCATACACTCAGTCAATATATACAGACAATATAATCATCTGCCATCTTCGAATAATTTAAAATGTGTAATTTATCACCAGCATACATGTATATACAGCTATAAACCACACACCACAGATTTGCTGAGATCTTACTCCTGAACTTGACCTGCTTTATTCAAAGTTGATTACCAGGTCTGAGAATCAAAGTGGCAGCTAAGTGAGATGTCCACCTTGTCTTAACTGGAAGGTTAGAAAATACCTTGTAGAAGAAGAGGCTGGGTGGATTGGCAAGATCATGGAGAGTGGCAAGTGGAGAGTGGGCTTGCCTCCAGGGCCTGCCGCAAGCAGGTGCAGGATTCTCTGAGCTCGGGTATCTCTGGTAGAGATCCTAGACAGGAGGGATGCCATCCCATACATCAGCTGCTAATGGGACCCTTGGGTCTGTGTGACGGGGGACCAATCTGCGCCAACGTGTAAATATGTCTGCTTTACTTACACTCAGACACCGATTGCATATCTGGGGGTTAATGAGCTAAGTTTGAATAAAGGCAAGGGGTGTCTTCTTAATACACAGGGGTGTTCTGCCTGCATCAGGCTGGCTCCTGGCGTTTCCTGAGATCTGAGGTTTGCTTTCTGCTCTGGGGATTCAGTTTTCATGCACCTGATGGATGCTGGCCTCAATTTGGTGTGTAGCAGTCATTGTGAGCTGTGGAAGGATATTACCTTAAGGATATTCTTTTGAATATTAAATTAGAATAAATTAAGGCATGCTGCATATTAAGCCTAAATCAGAATTGAGTAATTGCCTTCCATTTTATGCCACTAAGTTTGTTGAAAATGCAAGATATTTGTTTTAATTACCAAGTTTTTGAACTGACTCCCAATGATTGGATGCCCAAACCAAAACAAACAACTTTTTTGTGACTTCATAAAATTCAAGTAACACCTTATTGGTTACAATTTTGTAGTATTCCTCCTGTTATTATTACTTTCTTCCTTCAGCCAGTATTGATTGGTTCCTGGCTATGGGTTATAATGGGACATGATCTGTAAATGATATTAACAGCTACATTTTTAATGCTTAATCACCTCCTGGATACTCTGGTCTAAGCACTTGACATGCATGTAAAATGTATATAGTAGCACTACAGGGCAAGGGGGGCCCGTTACTCCCATTTTATAGATACAGAAACTTAGTCTCAGAGAGGATAACATCAAATTGATTAGTTAAAAAAAAGCTCACACAGCTAGAAACAGGATATGAATCTGGCAAATCCTAAATTCTTAATTCCATCTTCTACTGATAATGCAAAGCTGATAAAGAGTTGGCCACTTTACAGCATATAATGCCTAGAAAAGATGCTTTTGGAGTTGATTTTAATCCAGTCTCTGAAATTTTCAAGATCCACCAGCCAATAATGTTTTCTTTTAAGTGTCACCTACAAACATGATATTTTCCTAAACTTTTATTCTGGAAAATTCCAAATACATCTATAAAAAATTAGAGAGAATAGTGTAATGAATTGTCATATACCTGTCATCCAGATTCAACACTTACCCACAAATGACCGAGGTTGTTTCTTTTTTATCCCCATTCTCTACCCACCCTTACAACCACTGTACACGCAGATCATTTTTTTTTTTTTTGAAGCAGATCATCTTTTGGTCAATATTTTACTGTGTATTTCTAAAATATAAGAATTTTAACATGGTGATTTCTTAATGAAATATCTGGCCATCCAATTTGGCTAGTGGAAGCTGTATAAAGTACATTGGATTTACTTTAGGAAAGCTTCATTAATATGGACTTTACTATTTTTGAGTGTTGGAAGTGTTGACCATTCAGCTGTCGGTGGAAATGGGAGCTGGCTAAACAGTGATACTCAAATCTCAGGGCTTCTGCTTCCTTGCCCGTCTGAAAAGACTGTGCTCAAACACCTTGAAAAAGGAATCTACTTATGGGCATCTTGAACTACTTAAGTTCATGGTTTAAAAAAATGTGAGACTTTTCTTCCCTGTTATAGAATATAATTTTTGTTGCTGAGATGGCCATTGTTTTATAAATCCCAGGTTGGGTACAAATATGTGTACAGGGTGGGGCAAAAACAGGTTTACAGTTGTGAGCCCATGAACCCCAGAGTTTATTCTTGCATCATCATTTATTAATCACTGTATGCTTTTCCATACGAACAACTGTAAACCTACTTTTGCCACACCCTGTATTAATCACTTCTGCCAGGAAATATACCTGGTGACAATTCCATCATGAAAATTCTAAGTGTGCCTACACTCAGAATCGTGACAGGAAGTAATGTTTGTCTAGGATCGTTCGGGGATGGTTCTTTGCAGATATTTACCTGGCCTTAAAATAACTGAGTTTGTCTGCAACTCCAAAGTGTCAAACAATTAGATATGATACCAAACACATGTTGTCTTTCCGGGGTGCTATATTACATTGTTTGGAGCTGTGTAAGGGGTTGCTGTGATCTTTGCTCCTTTATATATTATTGGCACTTGGACTTTTATTTGCCTCCTTGTAAATCCATTTCTCAGGCTGTGTTGGACCTCTTAGGGCTGCACAATCAACTCCTCTTAACATCCTTGAACTCTACGAAGACTGAAATTTTCACAGGAAATATAAACTCTCTGCATTGTTCTCTTAAAATTAAAGCAGGTTGAATGGAACTTTATTCCATAATTTTAGAATCACTATACAAGGGAAAGTGTGTTGGGTTAATAACTTTAGGATCTGTATTGTCTCAAATTCTTTTTCACTGATTCTATGGATGAAGCATTTATTTCTCCGAGCTTCAGTTTTTCTAGAAAAATGGGAAAAATAGTACATATCCTGTCTCCCTCACTGAGTCACTGTGAGCATCACAGGTAGGATGGAGCCCTGAGTGCTTTTCTGCACCCGTGGTAGACATCACCAATACATCATTTCCCTCGTTATTGAGCCTGAATGTGGCTTTAATGATTAGATAGCCTTTCTCTCCACACTGTTTCTAACAACCACCAATCACCTAGAAATAGACTTCAGGATGGAACAAATTTGTCATCACTCCACTGAATCAAATGATATGCACATAACTACTTTCTATGAAAACATTTTCAAAGCACTACACCAGTCTAAATCATCACTGTCATTGTTACAGTTTTTTATCATCAGGAATTCACTGCATGCAGTTGACAAGTTTGGGGAGACACACTTTACCCAGGGGGCATCCAGTGACCTTCTCCTGACCTCAAGTTTACCTTCTCAGATTGTTTTGGAGTACTCTGTTCTGCCCTGGGCTATATACAGTCAACATTCAATTTGCTCCCCTGTTTTTTTTAAATTTCTTGTGTACATATCCAGCAATTGGCTGGGGAGAGGCAGGGTAATACACAAACTATAGAAAGAAAATGCAGTTTTCTCCTTTTCTGCAGCAGCAAACACTTAAGTCAAAGCCACCACTGATTCCTGGAGACTTTTTTTAGCCTTTCTATTCTTTGGTATCCTCATAAGTAAAATGGAAATAATATTGAGTCCATGTCATGGTGTTGTCATGAACATTAAATGACAAATAAAGTGTTATCCCGGCCAGTGTGGCTCAGTTGGTTGGAGTGTCGTCCCATACACCAAAATGTTTCGGGTTTAATCCCAGATCAGGGCGCATACCTAGCTTGAGGCTTCGATCCCTGATCAGGGCGCATTTGGGAGGCAACTGATCTATGTCTCTCTCTGTCTCTCTTCTCCTTTCTCTCTCTATAAAATCAGTAAACACATCCTCGGGTGAGGATGAAAAATAAATACATACATAAAGTGCTTTGAACATTACCTGGAAAATAGTCAGGCATCAGAAAATGTGCTTACTACTACTGCTGTTGTGATGCTTGCTTTTCTTGTCGTCATTGTTACTGTTAGAGGCACCTAAAATCTCTGAGCCCTATCCATGACACGGGAATATACTGAAAGGATTGAATGAGGTACAAATCCAACATTCTAGCATTCCAGATACTCAATTAGCATCGCTTTGTCTCCTTTCCAGCTTTTCCTGAGTGTGTTCTACTGTTTGGTGGATTGTTTAAGGGGGAATAACCAGCTAGGTATTTTAGAGCTATCCTGTGGATTGAAGGACAGGCAGAGGGAAATGGAGATTTTTGTCCTGGAATGCTCTGTTATGTTACTGTAGTGACTTGTCTTGGAGATCTACATTGTCGTATGGGGAGCTCTGGACCATTAGCTCTAGAATGGGTTTTGTCCTTTTCCAATAGTCTTACTGATGAAGGACCTCTGGCCCAGAAAAATTTAGTGACCTGCCAAGGTCACACCATCAGTTAATGGCATAGATGAAGTGAGACCCCAGGCCTCCTCACCACTGGCATACTCTTTTCATGGGAGATAAATATATTTGAACTATTAAGTTTTAAAATTTTATGTATGAAAACCATAGCTTTTCTTCACTTCTCAAACAAATATCCCAGCCTTAAACATAACATGAGTCATTATTTTGGGCAAATTGTTTGAAATGAAAATAAAATAAATTATCCAGAGTCATAATATTATAGAATTTGGTCTAGGGTTTTACTTAATTTTTTATATATATATATATATATATATATATATATATATATATATATATGATAATATATATAATATATACATGTTAGATGCTTACTACATGTCATGAACACCTATTTTTATCTAGGTTAATGAATGTACTCTGTTCTGCATGGAATTTAAACCAAGTTTTAGAGTTTTTCATTAAGAGGATTTCATGTAGATGGTGGAAGACAAACGTCAAGTCTCCTGGTAATTTACTGTCTATTACTGAATTCCACTCCATAAATATATTATTTAATCAAAACTCCTGTTTAAATGAGACAGTAAAATGGCATGGATAATATTTCAAGTTTGCATAATTTATACCATACATAGCATTTACTTTAAAAAGGTAAAAGCAAGAGAGGGAACTTGAGCCTGGGTCCCACTTGCTGGCCCTTTGGGAAGGGGCCCCTGTGAGTTGCTGTGACCAAACTGAAATCTGTGAGCTCTTTCAAAGCAAAGGCTCAACTACAACCCATTTTCCCTCAGACAATTCCTGGAACTTAATGATTCAGGATCAGCTAAATCTCCTCTAATCTCCTATCTGTCCACACAGCAAAAACTGATGAGCAGGTGATGACAATGATAATTCAGGTAAATATTGATGAGGAGAAAAAGAATTCTTTGAACCTTTAATGAAATTTCCCTATATCTAACCCATTCTCTTGGAGAGAACCAAAAAAATTGAATATTCAGCCATCTTCCCAGAACAGTGACAGTGACAGTATGTATACATGTGTTTGTGTGTGTATCTATTTAAATCAATAATCAAATCCTCTTTACAATATCATCTTATAAGCATTTCTCCTATTACTGTCTTTCAAAGGATAACTACTGCAGCTGCCTGATCCGTAGACCCACCGTTGTATGAGGAAGCACGATGTAATATGAAGCTCCCCGTTTATGCAGCTGGAGAAAGCTGAGTTCAAATGAGATCTATCTATCTATCTATCTATCTATCTATCTATCTATTATCTATCTATCTATCATCTATCTATCTAAATTAGTGTGGCTTCCAGCAAGAAACTCAGTGATGTGCAATCTCAGTTTTCTCACCTGTAAAATTAGGAAGCTCCTGATTTTAACTATGCAAGAAAATTCTCTAATGCACAGTAGAAGCATCATAAACCTTAGATTCTCTCCTTTTCTAGTTGGGAATTGTGCTGGTGAATTTCTTGAAGATTCTTACCTATGTCCCCCAATAGACATGCAATTCCTGCAAGAACTCTCCTACCTGTCCAATAAGCCCCTTCTGTCACCCTACATACCTATCAGATGTTACAAGAATGAGTTTGTCTATAAAGTAGATCTATTGTGGAAATAGAGCTGATAGTAAGGAAGGATGTTGGATGAGTATAGAGAAATGAGTTTGGTCTACTTGTTCTGAAAAAAGTGGTAATCATGCTAACAGACGAAAGGCTGATGAAACTGTATACCCTGTAGAAGGATGGTTTAACAGATCAGGATCAGCTTTAATTGTGCTGACAACATCTCCACTCCAGGCCACTTGGTGATCAAGATATAGCGGACATTAAAGGGTAGGGGTAGATGCTAGGGCATAATTGAAGGCTGGACAGGATGAAGAGGAGAATAATGGGATGTTGTCTGAATTTTATGTAAGCTTGAGACTGGGGAATCCCAGAGCACTAGTGACCAATTAGGGCTACTCTCTTCAGAGACAAAGACTCTCCAGCAGGGAAAAATATTGATATTATTAAAACATTTGTTATATTGTCTCCAAGTCATTATCAGGGAAGATGGCTGATTTTGAATGGGTTTTGAGGAGGACAGTTCTTCTGGGTGGGCATTTTGGAGGACAGCCCTGGCTTACTGTCCAGGTTCAAGGAGGAAACTCAAAATTACCGTGGGCCTTTGGGAGATGTTTCATAGCAGAACAAAGGAAACTGGATTCCCCAAAGCTCCTTTTATTCAGGACCCAAATGAGGAAGCTGGAAATAAGATGCCTGAATGCCTTTATACTAGATGCTCTTGGTGCTCAGACCAGATCCCTTTACTGAGTTGGTGCACCCATCCCCCATCTGCAATTGTTAGTACTTGCCAGTAGTTTCCAGCTGCCCCCTCTCCATAGAACTGCCCTTGGTCAAATGGTTTTGTCTTTCTTTTCTTAAGAGGTAAAACCTTCCCCTTCCCAGAGGGGCAGCCAGCATTCAATGACTAATCCAGGTGCAAAAGGCTCCGCCTTTTGCCTTAAGGTGGGACAACTGTGCAGAGCACTTGACTACAAAGCCCCAAACCTATACATCAGCCAAGGTTGTAGTCTACTTGAGGCTACATCCTTGCTGGCTCCTTCCCTCCTCTATTCTGCTTCTCTCACCTCCTCATAGGGGATGGCAGCTTGAATCAGAGTGTTAGTAGTGAGAGCAAAAACAAATTCTCAGATTCTGGTCAGTGTGTTTTGGAGATCTTCTTTTAGGAAATGTGTGCCTGCAGAGATGGGTTCTCCTAGATCTCAGGTTCAAAATGGAGACAACTGTACGTGGACAACAACAAAGGAGAAAAAAAGGGAAAGAAAGGCATGTGGGTATAAGACTTGTTATATATGTTATTTTTAAATATATTCTCCCAGTTTCTTACTTTTCATTAAAAAATATATTAAGTAAAGTAACAACATTTCATCACACAAATACACCCCCCCCCAAAAAAAAATGACACTATCCAGCTTTTCTAAGGGGTCTCAGTTTCAAGAGTGCAAGAACCCACACACAGTTTCCATGGCTCATATGCTGTTTCCTGTGCATCCTTTCTGTCCTTTTGAACTCATATACTTAGATAAACCCCAACATCATAGCTACCTTGTATGGGAGTATCTCATCCATGCAAACTGCAAACTGCAAAAAAAAAAAAAAAAAAAAAAAAACCCAAGGAATAGAAGGCTTTAGCTATGATTTGTCAGACTGCAATTAACAACTCCAATTGATTGGTGATGGCTGATTCCTGGGTGGGTATGAATTTGCAGTTCTCAGCTATTCTGTCCACAAGAATGAGGGCAGGCAGAGAAGTGGCTGACTACTGTATTGAGTAGTCTTTTCTCCTCCTGGGTGAAGAGGGTCATGACATTTGGCAGCATTTATTCTTATCTTAACATTCTGTATCCTGTGTTCTAATGCATTATTCAGGCTTTGAGAGGACAGAGCAGAGGCCAGCTCTGCACCCAGAGATCTTTTACTCGGGTCAGGCAGAGGTGCAGGTGTAGTAAGTAGGCATGAGAGTGTGGACAAAAGAGAGCTGTGACGGCAGACTGCTTAGGAAAGCAAATTGACAGCAAAGTTCTAGCTTAGCCACTTACTTGCCACCTGTCCTTGGGTCAGTCATGTAACCTCTCTTAGCCTATTATGATGGTGATAATGTGTATACCAGGGGTCTCAAACTCAGGTGCTCACCCAGGATCAGGCAGTTAATATAATCAGCCAAAGCTGATCAGTTAATGACCTGCACAATGCATGCCATTTCTAAATATTCATACAGCAATGTAGGCCCATTGGATCCAGGTTTGTTTTATTTTTAAAGAAAAGCTAGATATTTGGATTTTTAAAATGGAAAATCTACTAATTTGCGGTTTTGGAAAACACTATATGATTAAACAAGCTAATCTACAGCTTATGGGCAACCAGTTTCCAACTTTCCAGATTACCTTTGCAACACAGGCTGTTAGTCCCCACTCACCCCACGTCAGGAAGGCATTTACTGTTTCAAGGCCGTCTGTCTTGACTTCTACATGAGTCTTTTGGTTTGAGGTTTTTTTAGGACCAGCTCTGTCCACACAAATGTGAGTCTGGAAGTGCCAGAGATTTAGAGCACCCTTCTCAGTAACCTTCAATGTAAGACTCAGGATTTAGTATATAAATACCCCTGCTTCCTTACCTCTCAGGAGTTAGCGAGTATTTTTCAGTAAAGGACCAGATATAGTAAATAGTTTAGGACTTGGGGACCATACGATCTCTGTTGCAACTACGCAAATCCACCATTGTAGCCCGAAAGCAGACATGAACAATAACATATGGGTGTGCTGTGTTCCAATAAAACTATTTACAAAAACAAGCAGTGGACTGGATTTGTCCAGCTGGCCCAATTGTAGCCGTATATCAGTTATTGGAGCTGTAAAGTATGCATTCCACACTAACTCCCTGTGTTCTCTGGTGCAAACAAGCTTCACTCACAATGTCAACCTGCTTGAAAGTAGGCTTATACAGCTTGCCTTCCCCTCCCTGTTTTACTACTCCCACGCCAAGTTTACTGGTTAGTGCTCATGAAACCCATCCTCCCTATAGGCTCCTTGCATTTGAAGCTTGGTCTCCAAAAACCTAAAAACATTATTATTTGGGTTTGGGTTTTGGAGCCACCAAAATGGCATTTGAATTCCAGCTTGACCAGTCCTACTTGTGTTGCCTTGAGCAAACGATTTAAGCTACTTTTGCCTCAGGTTTTTCATCTGAGACAATAGTGGCGATGCCCATTTAGAGAGCAGTTTTGAGGATTTTATGAGATGCTAAACTCTTAGCACATTGCCTGGCACATGGTAACGATTCAATAAATGCCAGCTGTGCTTGCAATTCTTAGTGTAGTGGACAGAGGTTAAAACTGCAGGAGCCCTCCGGCTGTCTTTTAGGAATCTGACAAAATGCTGAGTCTAAGGCTAATTTTTTTATTTATTTTTGCCTTTATTCTGAAATAAGGTCACCCTTCTTTCTAGTGGAACATGATTTAACTGTCTGTAAAAGATAAGACACCTGGGTGCAAATTTGTAACCTGAGCCTTTTGAATCTTAATCACTCTCAGTGGTTCCCTAAGAGAAGGAACAGATGGGAGAATGAAGCTTCTGTCTTCAGCTGGCCTTATTTCAACCGTCTGGGAACATATGTTCTTAGGAAGAATGTAGGGATGTGTTTAAATAAAGCCAGATGAGATGTGAGAGGAGAGGAATCCTCCAATACGTGGCAGGACCACCTTCCTGCTGTGTCCTCACATGTCCTTTTCTCTACACCCCCCACCCCCTGGGTGTCTCTTCCTCTTCTTATAAGGACACTACTTCCATGGGATTAGGGCCTCACCCTTGTGCCTTCACTTTAATTACCCCCTTAAAGGTCCTATCTCCAAATACAGTCACATTGGGCGTTAGGGCTTCAACTCATGAATTTTTGGAGAGACACAACTCAGTGCATAACATGAACATCTTCCATTTCCTTCTTCATTTTTCTGTGTGTGCTCAAGTCATACCTGGAAGAAATGCCATCCTTACCTCCTGAATTATTCCGCCCATAAAGCTGTCTCCATTTTCTACTTTGGTTGAGTTTTTCCTACACATCCATCCTTACCTAAGCAGACCCAGACACTCCTGAGCATCTAACAATTTCATGTACACATCCATTACGTTACCCCATTGAATCACAGTTACTTGTTTAGATGCCTGTCCTCTTACCCATCACCTACTACTTCTTACTCATTAAACAGCATGCATACTGAGAGCAAGAATAATGACTCAGGTGTTCAGTGTCCCCAGTGCCTGGAACAGAGTAGATAGTCAATGAATGTTTGATGACTTGATTGGATTGAAGCTGAACAAACAAAGAATGCATTTGGCATTTTCCCCTCTGGCTCAAAAATTATATGTGAGTTAGGAGACTTATTTCTATAACACTGGGATAATACAATAGACATCCAGGTGCTATGTACCTTGTGTAGAAGCTCTACATCTCTCACAATAATGCAGGAAGATGCAAAGTACAGGCTGAGCTGCATAATGAAAAAAGAGAGTGGCTTCGCACAGCTACCCCAGGAAACTGCTATTGTAGAGGAAAGGGAAGTTACATGGAACCATAAAACTCAGGTAAATGGCTTTCTTTTAATACCAGGACAGGAGGTCTCTATCACCACAGATGTCAGTGAGTCTATTCCGTTTCAACTTTTTTGTTTGAACCAGTAGAAAAAAGCTGTGAGAATAAATGAAGCATAATAGAGTCGCTCATCTTTCTAAGGGGTCTGATTCGGCTGCCCATAGACTGGAAACTGGGGTGATCTTTCATTATTAATTTAAGGTGTGCCAGCTAAATATTGCTGCTTAACAAACTGCCCTGAAATAGTGGCTTAGAATAACAACATTCACTTAATTTTGCTCAAGAATCTGACTATTGGGGTCAGCTCAAGTAGACGGTTCTTACTCAAAACTATCCTAATGGTTCCAGAGAGAGCAGCTGGGTCTGGGGTTGTTTTGCAGACTCTTTACTCATGTTCCTGAGCTGAGAAGACTCTGAAAATAGGGGCTTGTCTTAATCCATTCGGGCTGCTATAACAGAATACTACAGACTGGGTGGCTTATACACAACAGAAATCAATTTCTTACAATTCAGGAGGCTGGAAGTTCAAGATCATGGCTGTGGCAAGTTCATGTTTGCTGAGACCCGATTCCTGGTTCATAGGCAGCCATCTTCTCATTGTGTGCTCCCACGGTGGAAGGGGCAAGGGAGGTCTCTTGGTCTCTTTTATAAGGGCACTAATGCCTTTTATGGGAGCTCTACCAACATGACCTAATCACCCCCAAAGGGCCCCACCTCTTCACATTGGAAGTTAGGTTTTAATATATAAATTTGGGGGAGATACAAGCATTCATTCTACATCAGTGTTGAAATAGCTGGGACCACTCAGAGCTCTCCGTCTCTCTGTGTCATCTCCATACATGATCTCCACTGTGGTGGAGAGATGACATCTTATGTGTGAATCACTTTCACCACATAGATTCAATGAGGAGCAAACAGGTTCACCTGCACTGAAGGTTCTGTAGACTCTACTTCTTGGTGGGGGAGAGGAAACATTATGGAAGAAGACATGGCAGAAAATACTGTAGTTGCTGTTGAAGAAGATGATTTTCCATATGTGGCTGATCACATTCATGTACATTTATCTTTCTGGAAACTGTTGTCATGTGCCTCATTTGACATTTCCCCAGATGTCTACCGGGCATCATCAACATGGTAGAGAAATCCTTCCCTGTTGTCTTTTACAAGAAAGAACCCTTGTTTTCACTTCTGTAAATTCCTGGTCCTAGAAAGACAACCTAAAGGTAAAAGCTCTCCTGATCCTAGAAGGAATCTAAAGAAATTCTCTTTATTTACATTTGCAAAAAAGGAAAGTCTACTTTTGAAAAAAGTTGTTAATTTAGGCCAACTGGAAACTAAACTTAGAAAGAGTAGGATTGGTAGAACATCCTCAGCTAGCCTGGCAATATATATTAAGCTTTGTTATTTCCATTCTGTAGGCGGGTGGAAAAACCAAGTCATAAAGTTAAAATGTTTTGTGAAGGCCTCCTAATTGGTATAAACTAAGGTGTATGCTTCTTTTAATTGGAAAAAAAATATAACGGTGAAAATTCCTTTATAGTTTGCTAAGCTGGATATGTATATATCCATGAGACACTTTCTTCAAATGAATCCTTAAGTTTAAATAAATAGAAGAAAAATAAAACAGAACTACTTTAAGATCTAAGGAGGATCTACCACAAATAATGTAATAACTTTTTAAAAATTTACTTTATTTTATTATTTTTCAAGATTTTATTTATTTATTTTTAGAGAGGGGGAAGGAGAGAGAAAGAGAGGGAGAGAAACACCAATGTGCAGTTGCCTCTTATGCGCCCCCGTACTGGGGACCTGGCCCTCAACCCAGGCATGTGCCCTGACTGGGGATCGAACCAGGAGCCCTCTGATTTGCAGGATGGCAGTCAATCCCCTGAGCCACACCAGCCAGGACGTGTTGCACCCTGTCAAGGCCAGGCAGGTCCACTCTAGTTTCAGGGAGATGGAAGAAAATGTGCAGAGCTGTGGGGAGGCTTGCCATGCCTTTATTCACGGATGGGGGAGCCACACATGCTGTGAACTGCGTGTCTGTAGTGAGAAGCCGCTACTTGCTTAAGTACTAGAGGTGAACAAAGCTGGCAAAGTGCCAGAAAATTATATAACAGCATGATTCTGCCTGTGTGAGCCCACTTCATGTTATGGAAAGAGTTTATCGGACCCAGTCTCAAGGTCATGAGAACACTACTTATCAGGCCCTTCCAAGGCTATGGGAACACTGCTTCCCTTAGTTACCCAGACACCTGCGTGAGGAAGCCAGACTGCCTTTACTTACCCTACACAGGGCTAATTTAATAACTTTTAACATAGAGACCACACCATTCTTCATAAACATGCTAAGCACACATGCAGGCATGTATAGACTCATGAACCGCAACACATATATTTTTACATAAATAAAGGATGGTGATTGATTTTATAGGTTTATAGATTCAAGATTTCAATCCAGTTTGCAATTAATATTCACAACAGAGAAGAACAATTGTTTAATGGATTAATCGAATCTGTTTTTGTACATTGGTGGCCAAGACCAATCATTTAGTACAGTTTTTTCCCTCATAATTATATCCCTCTTAAGAGACAAGAGTAACCTATAACTGATAAAAGTGTTTACATTTTTACAAATATGATAGGTTTTACTCAAAATTCAAGACAAGATATTGAGCCAAGTCCACATATCACGCAAAGGACAACAGGGAGAAATGAAATTTCTCTGTCAACAAGGCTCTAACACAAAGAAACAGATGACACCTGAAGTATCAGTTACCTTTGCGGGCATTTTCAAAGTTGGATTTTAGATCTGAGTAGCTGTGATTTAGTTTGAAGTCAAAAAGTTAGTTACACATTTAAGTGAAAAGAAAGTGGCAGATAAACAGGACGTTAATTTTGAAGGTGCTACGTGATAAATCAGCAGAGTGATTCTGGTCACCTCCCTGAGTCTGACACAGACACTTGCTTATTTACAGCATTTTAAGGTCAAAGGAGTGATTTATATTTACAATAACTTGTCCCCATTCATTAGCAATTCCAGAATGCGTAGATAGGTTGCTTTTTGCATTTAATAATTGGCACTTTATTTATTTATTTATTTATTTATTTATTTATTTATTTATTATTCTTGTTTATTCTATTACAGTTGTCCTAATTTTTCCCCCTTTGGCCTCGTCTGTCCAGCCCACCCCCGACTCCCACAGTTGATTCCCATACTGTTGTCCATTTCCATGGGTCATTCATACATGTCCTTTGACTAATTCCTTCCCCTTCTGTAGGCTTTTTTTTTTTTTTTTAATTATAGGACTACAAATTGTCAGGCAGGATCAAACTTCCATGTAAAACATAATTTTGTTGAACCATTTATTTGTTTTAATTAAAAAATGTGATAGTTAGCATATAACCCATTGCTAGTAGAATCTTCACTTTTTGTCCTCCCTCTACAATGTTAATTATAATCCTAGATGTTAAGGAACAGCTTTCCACAACCACCTCATTCTGTAGGTGGGGAAACTGAAGCCCAGAGGGGGAAGACTTTTCTGGGGTGGTTCTCCAACATTTGTCTGGTTAATCAGGGGAATTTGCTCTGAGTGCCAACTCCCTAGCCTACTCTTAGATGTGGGGCTGCACCCAGATAACAGGCTCTCCAGAACATATGAAAGCGTGGTCTGATTTGGGAACCAAATTCAGAGGCAGGTGGAAGGAGTTCAAACCCCACTTATATCGTTGTCAGCTTTATAACCTGGGGTGAGTCACCTCTTCTTTCTGAATCCTGATGTCCTCCTCTATCAAGCCAGAAAGGCTGATTATTCCAACCTTACAGGGTTGCTTTAATGATGAAGTTTAATATGGGGTATCCCAATAGTAAGTTGTCAATAAATTATTCTTTCCCTCCTTCACCTTTAAACCCTCCCAGTGCATGCATGCACACACACATATACACAGACAGCCCTCTGCATTCCGCACTAATTGATTAATATTATGAGATTTTGGTTCTACATCCCACTGGTTAAAGGTCTTTAAAATGATCATGCTCAAACAAAGTGTGAACCTCATGAAATTGGTTCAGCTCAGTGCTTGCTTTTTCAAAGGGCAATTTTAGCAGCTGTGTATGTCAGTGTAATATTCTATTCCTCATGTGACAACAGTTGGAGAGAAAAATAACAGTATTTGCCATCCTTTTCTACCACAAACCCTTTTGTAATGAGGGTAAGGGCAGCAACACCCTTTTGATTAAACTGGTGACCTTGGCTTTGTTTGGTAAACCTGAGTGAGGGCTGCAGAGGCAAGGTTGTGAGGGGGAGCTGGCTAAATTGCTAAATCAGAGAATAGGTGGAGAAAGTGAGTACAGGGCTGAGAAGTGTGCACAGGAGAACCTGCAAAGATGCAGGACCAGCAGAGTTTTGGGAGAGGTGGAGGAGAGGGGTCTTCGCTGGGAACAGTGGCATTTAAGGAAGTGGGTAATGAGTTTTCATAAAGTCTTGCTGTAGTTTCCCCATTTGTCATCTCCTACCTCGATTATCTCCCCACCCCGAGTCCTTTGGCATTCAATTCTTCTGTGCCCAGATTGGCCTCAAGAGAGGAATGAGCAGACTCAATTTTCTTCTAGTTGCTCTTGTATTTGTCATGAGGAAGCCACATGCAGGACTTTCTTACATCTCAAAGAGAGAATATGCAAGACTCTAACTGAGGTGTGAACACAGAGTGGGGAAGCAGAATAGAAGACCAAGGAATAATGGGGGCTATTTTGGATCTTGCCTCTGCTCAGGTGTGGGAGATAGAAGTGAGTAATTGAAAGCCTCCCTTCCCTACCTGCTATTTATAGAAGGATGTTTAGTTTTATTTAGTACATCCTATCGAAATATTGTTATGTAGCAGCTTTAAAGTAATTCAGTGTCATCTGTCATGGACTCAGGTGGGCAGTTGCAGCTTGGGGTCTCATGAGATTGCGATCAGAGAGCAGGTGAGACTGGAGTCATCAGAGGGTTTGAATGGGCTCCAAGGTGGCTCCTTTTCTCACTCGTCTGGCCTCTGGGCTGTGTTGGCTGGAACAACTCACAGGTGGCCAGGCATCTCTTTTTTCACATCACCTCTCTGTGTTGATAACTTGGGCTTTCTCATAGCGTGGTGGCTTCAGATCCTGTAAATGGTGCCTGATTTTCTCCAGAGTTCATGTTCCAAGGAACTCATGTGAAAGCTGCAAGACTTCTTCTGACCTAGCTTCAGAAGTCACATAGCATTACTTGCAGCAGTTCAGTTGGTTACAAAAAAGCATCCCGAGCACAGTGTAGGAGGGACAGGCAGGGGTGAAGATGTAGGGAGTCATGGATCACCAAGGGGCCGCCTTTGGAGGATAGCTTTCACTGATCTTAAAGGCTGAGCTGCAAAACGGGTGATGGGATTTTATACCTTTTTTTGAAACACAAAGGGAGGGAAAGTTAACTTAATATGGGAGGGCTACGAAAGTTGAGGCACAGCATTTTTTCCAGTAAGCTTGGCTGTCTTTGCTGAGCCCGGCACTATGTAGCCATTAGCAGGCGGGCAATGCTTTGCTTTATGAGGCAATTATTCCAACACACTCTATTCAAAATACACATTAGAACTTAACCTTCTGAATCCTGAAGTAGCATTTTTATCACCCAACATTAGAAAAGAGACAGAGTCAGCATATTCCCCCCCTCCCCCCGCTTTTATGATCTGGTATCATTAATAAAGCTTTGGGCAAGGACCTTCTCGCAATTCTTCCGGATAATTTGTGACACAAAAGGCGTTCTGTGATACAATTGTCTGTTGACTTATTCCGTAACAGAGGAAACACATGGATCGTTTAAAAAAATAAAGCCAGAGAATTAAACAATCTAAAGAAATCTTCTTCTCAACAAGGTGAAGCAGGTCCAGAATAGAGATGTGATGTTATTGGATATGCACAAGTAGAAATGGGAAGTTAATATGGAATTTCTAATTAGGGTCACATGCTAATGAACTCCCTCTTCATGTTAGTTTTATGCTGCTTCAGAAATTTTTTATCATATGCTTAAAAATTTATGGCCAGAAACATTAATGAAAATGAGGCGTGAATTGGAAATTGTGTCATTATGGAGATGAGGGTGGCCCGGCATTGCTGATTTTCAAGGAGGTATCTTTTATTGCCTTTTTTGAGAACTGAGAAATGATACAGGTAAAATTAATGACAAGGCGTATTCTCTATCCTGACACAGGCAGTGTGGTTATATGTAAAGTTATAAAACTTTGATTTTAATAAGATTTTGAATTAATTATAAGGAGAATATTAATCATAATTGACAGTCATTTATCAGAATAAAACTTCACCATCTAAGTAATATTATAGTTCTTAAGTGTATGAAGATACGCATTTTCTTTTTCTTTGGGCTTTGTCTTTTAGGAAATTAAAGCCCACCTTTGCAGAATAACATGGATTGGGAAGCACACGCTTTTTCATCTGTGAATATTCACTAGAATTCAGATAGTATTTTAAAAGGACCTTGGCTTGCTAAACTCAGGGGGCAGAGAGATTTTGTGAAACTGTGTTTAGGAGGAGGGGAAAGAACGCAGGCATATTAAACATTCTCTCTTTTTAATCTCTGAAAATCTGTTGTTTTCAATACATCTGATAACTGTCAGATTTGAATGGATTTTAAGAAAGGTGAATTTCAAATTTGTAAGAATTGTATCTTAAACTTGTCACAGCAGGAATGAATGCAAAAGTCTGAAGAAAACCCCATTTCTAAGCCTGTTCTCTAGGGAGTCTCTCTCTCTCTCTCTCTCTCTCTCTCTCTCTCTCTCCTTCCCTCCCTCCCTCTTTCTATTTGCATTTTAGCTCAGAGCACGGGCCAGTCTTCCTGTGCCACCTCTTTCCTACATTCCTTCCTCTGGCCCTTCTCAGCTCCATCCACACATACCCTTCTTGTATGCAGGAGAGACCCTCCTTTCCCCTTTCTTGCCTTCTCTCCACTTGCCCTATTTCCTTCTCTCTCCTTCCTTCCTAAAATGGTTCTAGTAACCAGTTTGAATATATGTTTTGTTTTGTTTTTCTCCACACCAAGCAATTCTACAACACCTGCAGAGTGTCCTACAATTCAGCCCAATTCTGACAATGTTTACCCAGAGATAGCATTAAGATAGCATTACCCACAGATTAAGGGCTCAGTCCTACCAGACTGCCTCCTCCCCCAACTTCAGATGCCAATTTCAAGTTCAGGTTGCCACCTGTGCATCTGACTGACTGGCTATAGCTGGGAGGTTCCCACAACCCCTTCCCTGGATTCAATTAATTTTCTGGAGCAGCTCATACAACTCAAGAAAAATATTTACTTACTAGATTACTGGTTTATTGTAACAAGATAATACTAGAAACAGCCAGATGGAAGAGATGCACAGGGCAAGGTATGTAGGAAAGGGATGCAGAGCTTCCATGACCCTACAAGCTTGCCACCCTCTCAACATCTCCATGTGTTCACCAACCCAGAAGCTCTTCTAAGCCATTCTTTTGGGTTTTTACGTAGGATTCATTACAAAAGCATGGTTGATTAAATCACTGGCCATTGGAAATTGATTCAACCTCCAGGCCCTTTTCCCTCCCTGAAGATCAGGGGAGTGAGGCTGAAGTTCTGATTTTATAACTACATATTTGGTTCTCCAGGTAACTAGTCTGCATTCTAGATAAGGGCCATAAGTCACCTCATTAACATAACAAGAGACACCTTTGCTGCTTTTACCACTTTCAGTAGGTTTTAGGAGTTCTGTGCCCTAACCCAGGACAAAGACCAAATATATATTTCTTATTGTAAATCACAATATCATACTCACCCTGCCCTAGAGAGGGGACCAGCATCTTCTCCCCCTGACTGTCCCTATTGTACTTGAGATTACCAGAGGAGGATGCAGAACCCAGTCTTTGACCACTGCAATCAGCACATCCCCTCTGGACTGCAGAGACTGGCTTGGGGATGGGTGTGTGATGCAAACCAGAGCTGTAAGACTAAACACCTGGGGGATTAATGTGGAAGGATGGATCCCCTGGTTTGGGGACCTTCTGGGGAGAATCTGCAGGGAGGGAAGATGCATGGAGAGTGGCGGCATGGGCCCTGCACACAGTGCTGTCCAGGGACCAGTGGAGCCCTGGGGCTCCATCATTTGTGAACTCTACCTCTGTATCAGTGTCCCAGGGCTGTGGCAACCAACTACGTCCTACTTGGTGTCATAAAACCACACAAATGTGTTATTTCGTGGTTCTGAAGTCCACAAACAAATCAAGGTGTCTGCAAGGACACACTCCCTCTGTGGGCTCTAGGAGAAAATCTTTCCTTGCCTCTTGCAGTGTATGGTGGCTCCAAATATTCCTTGGTTTAGGGCAGAATAATTCCAATCTCTGCTTCTGTTTTCATCAGACCTTCTTCTCTCTCTCTGTGTGTGTGTGTGTGTGTGTGTGTGTGTGTGTGTATGTATGTGTGAAACCTCCCACTTCTCTCTTTTATAAGGACACCCTCATTGGATTTAAGACCCACCCTAAATACAGGATGGATTCACCATGAGATCTTTGACTTAATCACACATGCAGACTCTTTCCAAAACAGTCACATTGATGATACCAGGACTTGGACATATCTTTTGGGGGCACACAATTCAACTTGCTATAAGCAGTGTAACATTTTCTGCTGTACAGCTTCATATTAACACATTTGTCCCCGCAAGAGTGCCCTGGTTAATATATCCCCTGTAGCTGTGATCTCCTCTCCGGATTTCCCTCCCTGGAGATCGGGGCGTGGGACCAAGAGTTCTGATCTTCTAATCACATGGTTTGGAGCTCAGAAGTGCCATAAAGATAACTCAGGTTAATATCTTAATATAAGGCCTGGGATGCTGGGGAAGATCTCACCCAGACCCCTCAGCAGCATGCATAGCTAGGGAAGAAAGGAATGCCAGCTCTCAGGCTGAACTTTAACTCCATAAAACTTTGATCTGAAACACAGTCATTGTGTACAATGCCCAGAGCAATAGAACAGGGACAATTCTCTCCCCTCCTTCATTGAGGAAGGTGAGATTCACCCATAGCTGCCTGACAAGCTTGGGTTCTGGCCTCTGATTGGTCCCCTGTCTAGCACACCCCACCTATATTTTTTAAAAGTCATTTGCTGGCTAATTTTGTGTCAAGAGGTAGCATCAAAAGCAACTATTATGTTGCCATAAAGCTAGCACATCCCAGGGTTTTTCCATCATGATTGTTTATTTTTTACGATTGATTTTCAACTTTGCAATAGTGGGAATGAGATCCCAGCACCATGTTCAGAATTTTAAAAACATGTGAAATCACAATGCTTTGCTTTCAGCTGGACTTTTAAGCGAGTGGTGGTAACATCAGTTACCTCGTGTTCCTCTGAACCATTGGATGTAGATGGTCTGCTGGCAAAGGAACCAATGACTCCATGGAAACTTAAAACTTACATTTTGGTTGACAAAATTCCTGTTGAGAAGTATTTAAGAACTTCTCAGCAGGGCTGTTTGGAAAGTTTGAAGCTAGGAAGTCCTTTGTCTGAAAGAGCAAGGTTGGAGTCCTTGCTTCCCAGGTCCTTGCTGTGTGATCCTATGCAACTCACTACTTCACCTGTCTAAGCTGTTTTTCTCCTCTGTAAAGTTAAGCCAGGCTAACAGGGGCCTTTCAGGATTGTGGGAGGTAACAAATGCAAAGCACTTAGTGCAGTGTGTGACATATATTAGGTGCTTAATAAATAATATTTGAAATGATTAAAAGGGTTACTTTATTATCTTTAGAGTTTCCTCCTTTCCCGGAGTGTGGGGGTGCAAGTAATACATGGCTCCTCGCTGGGTCATGAGGCGCATTTGTCCAGCCTCTGTATTCATGGGTCTTGGCCAAGGGCAGCAGTATTCTAGTGTGGCCTGTGCAGGGTGTTACGGGGGAGGGTGAATTGATGATTCAAAGGAAATCACTGCTTTCTGGCAGTGTGCTGAGGTATAAATACTGCTGGGGTGTGAAAATTGGAGTCTGGGGCTAGAATGACCACACACATAGATTAATCTAATTTCCACTGTGATTTTTGCAAACATGAGTAGATTGACCACATTACCTGAATTTAGAAAGGAGGATGTGATTGGCAACAAATGGGGATGATAATAATAATGTTTTTGTCTCCAGTGGTGCTTTCAGCATAACAAGCCCTCAGTTATATCCTATATTTATTAGCAACTCATATAATCTGCAAATAGGTGCTATTGCTGACTCTATTGTACTGTGGAGGAAAATGAGGCACAGGGGGAGTACACTGTTTGCTCAAGGAATGAAGGTACATAGCATCAAGCAGTGGGTCTCCAGTGCCAGGTTCTTGATTGGTATTGTTTGAGAGGAAGAAACTTTTCTCTACCCTTTTAGGTTCTCCCAGTTGGCCTAATAATTAAATCAATATGAGGCAGATTAGCAAGAGAAAATGACCAGATTTAATTGCATATGTATGTATGGTAACTTCACCTCACACACATGAGATATTCAGACAGAAAGTTAAAATGAGGTCTATATAACATCTTAAGATAAGGGTGAGGTAAGGCACCTTGGACCTTCAGACGGGAGGAGGTCATTGTAGGATGATAAGAAGAGCAGATGTTCAGTAATTAGAAGTTTGCCCCACCCTATAGATAGGTCATAAAACTTATTTCTTATAATAACTCACAATGGGCAAGCCCCCTAATTTCAATTTTTAAGGGAGAGGTCAAAGTTTTTTTGTTGTTGTTGTTGTTTTTTATCAGCCCACAGGGTCTCAATTACCTTCAGCTCAAAATAATCCATATGCCAAAGTAACATTTCTTGGGAAAGGCTGTTCTGAAGCCCTTCAGTGTTCATAGGGCCTTCTAGTGAGAATAAATGCTTTCAAAATAGGGAGTTCTTTAGGAAATCCCAAATATGTGTTTCCTCTAGGGCTTTGTGAGTAGTGAGGTATAGAATCCTCAACAGTAGACAGGGAGTTTATGCAAGGAAGGCACACACTGCTAATAGCTAATAGTGTCTGCTGATAGCACACACTTACACTATCATCAGAGAATATGCTACCCTTGAGAGCTAGTCACCTTCCCTTCTCTATCCCTCACTCTTCTCACAGTGCCAGGCCAGGGCCAATCTGGATGTAACAAACATCTCAAGTTAGCAGGTACTGTTCTCAACTCTGATGATGTGATGTGAGCTGTGTCAGAATGATTTCTGGCTCTCAGAGATTACATAATCTAGTCAGAAAGACAAACTTAAATTAATAATTTTGGCAGTGTTGGGAGGAAAGGTACATGGTCCTATGAGCAGACATTCAGAAAGGTCCCTGACTGAGGTTGAGGGTGGACCATGTCCCTTGCCATCAAAAGAGCTGGTACTCAAAAGTGTTCATTATTAGCTGGTGAGAGGGGTGGGGAAGAGGGGAAATTCAGGGAGATGGGTCAAATTGTGTAATGGCTTTGGATGTAGAAGGAAATGAAAGATAAATAAGTTAGTTAAAATCAAGGACGGGAAAACATGGAGTCATGGAGCAAGAGGTGAGGTGGAGATGTTGGTGATGCTGTTAGGGACCAGTTCATGTAGGATAGATCCAAGCAGAACATTTTGATCTAAATCATAAGTACAGTGAGAAGTCACTCCAATCCTTCCTTCCTTCCTTCCCTTCCTCCCTCCCTCCCTCCCTCCCATTCCCTTCCCTTCCCTCTCCTCTTCCCGCCTCCCTTCCCCTCTCTTCCCATCCTCTTCCCTTCCCTCCTTTTCCTTCCTTCCTTCCTAACTTCCTTCCTTCCTTCCTAACTTCCTTCTTCCCTTCCTTCCATCTATCATCCATCCATCATTTATCTATCTATCATCTATTTATTTATACACCCACTTACCTATCTATCCACCCATAAAATCTATCTATCTACTATCTATCTATCTATCTATCTATCTATCTATCTATCTATCTACCTACCTACCTACCTATCCATCTATCCATCATCCAGCAGCAGGCTGAGTGTATCATTTTCCATGAACTGGGAGGCAGATTAGATGGAGTGAAGAGCCTGTGGGAAGGCCACTTAGAAATTACCATAAGGAGCCATGGAATCTGAGCCAGGATGGTGGCAGTGGATAGATTTGAGATGCATTAGGAAGAATAATGGCAGTACTATACAGTGAGTAACCTGACCCACATATGTGTCCCCCAACATGGCTTTAAATAACATCTGCTTTCCTGCTGGCCCTTGCTTCACTATGCTAAGCACAGATTCATGAACCAGGAAGAATTTGCTCAAGAATTGTGTTGCTCTCTTGAAAGGCTGGGTCCAAGACATTGGACACAGTAGATCTTCATCAAAACAGGCCTTCTTAGATCATCTATGTCCATCTGCTTGTGAGGCTGTGGATCCCTGGGCATCCATGGGCAGCAGCAGGTGACCAAACCATAAAACTATGAATTTAAGGAGAGAGGGACTAGAAACAAGTAGACATACATAATTGAGAAATTGGATTGTCAGTGTGAAAAAAAATACCCTTCTTATCACTGCTCTGATTCCTCCCACCAACTGTTCCTCTGCCCCGGGTGCCAGAAGGATGAAAACACTCTGGGAGAGAGGTTGGCAGTTCTGCTGACGACAGCGCAAAGGCAGAGTCTGCTCTTGTAAGGAAGCCCCACAGGCTCCCAGGGCTGGGAGGTGTTGGGTGTGACCCTGGAACGTGGGAAAGTCCCCTGCAACAGATTCCTGCTCTGTGCTTGCACCCTGCATTTCCCCACACAGCAGGCCTTGCCACTCAGCCCAGGGGTTGGAACTTCTTCTTCCTGGGTCAGCTGTGGTTCCCCTTTCAGTTTAGAGTGACTGACAGCCTTTTCTCCACCATGCCTTTAACTCAGCAAGACCCCCGGGCAAGCTGTTATTCTGAGAGAGGATCTTTGAAAAGCAGCCTAGAGAAATTAGCAGTGATGGAAATGATAAAAACATTTCATTTCTTTTCTTTCCCTTTGCTTATTTCCCCCCTATACAGACATTTTACATTATTTTTCATGCTTCCATCTCATTCAGGCCAATTAGGACATCAAGATTTCTCCCTGCTTTTGGCAAAAGTTCTCCAGAAGCATTTTTATACAGAAGTCATAGAGATTTAGAAGAGGAAGCCTGGCAGGAAAAATCTCAGAAGGATGTGAGGGTGTGAGTGACAGATCCCTCCCATCCTGTCACTATCAGTTTGCATTTACATAATGTGCCACATCCCAGAGGACTCCAGGAAACCCACAGGAACCTGTCTGTGTCCTAGTACACTTCCCTTTCTCATAGCAGCTGGTCTCTCCCTCCTCATTGCCTATTACCTGGTAAACCGATTGATACCTTCATTACCTCAAAATGTGTTAATCCAGGTACCTTTTTAGTAAAACCTACAGGCCTTCTGGCTGCTGGAGGCCATTCGTGACTCTTGGCTGTATGTCAGCATTCACATAATAAGCTCATTAGAGGGAAGTACCAGTCCCCAATCCCCAGGTGAGTGGGTGCTCAGGAAGTGTACCTTGAGAGATAGAAGACATCGGAACAAAGCCTGGATGTTGGACTCTCCCATCCCTCTCTCCTGCATTTAATACAGTCCCCTGAGCAGAAGTGTTCAAAACTATTTATTAGAAAGACTTTCTAATGAGTTGGTTAAGAGCACTAGTTTGGGAGTCATTCAGACCACTCTTAGCTCTGTGACCCCTGGATAGCTAACTTAAACTCTCTGAGCCCCAAGAACTCTCACCATCAAGTGAGAATGACAGTGAAGTTCTGTGAAGAACTTGGAGATCATGGATGACAATGTTTAGGTAGTTATTCAACAGATATTTAAAGCAGGACTTAGGGTGAGGTGAGTGAGGCAGTTCCCAGTGAATACACAATTGGAGCCTATCTTTATTGAACATTTTGATATTTTGTCCATTTTACATTTTGTACATTTATTTTATTTTGTAACAGACTGTGTTAAAATATGATTTACCTTGATTATAGAGTTTTCTGGCACCCCTTCAGTTTTGTGCCTGACCCTAGTCATGGACTTAATTTTTAGCATCAACCACGTGGCAGGTGCTTCACTGACTGCTGGGTGTGCAATGGTGTGATGCCCAAGATGCTTTGAAGGAGTGTGTAGCTGCTTTCCCAGGTAAATGGGTGACACACAAAGGGATATTTGCTATCTGATATCATAAGAAGTCCTTCTAAGTAAGAAGACAGGGTAGGTTCAGAGACTCAAAATCATCATCAAAGAGTCACCTGGACAATTTCTGTCTAGAAACTTACATTTTCTTTTATTTTCTCAACATAGGGGCTTGGCCCTTAGATTTGGCCTTTCCCATTTCCAAGACAGGTACTGTAGTTCTAATTCTGACATGTACAGGTGACAAGATTGGCTCTAGAAACTACTGCCCCCACCCCTGAGCCTTCTCTTAAAGTCTCATTAACCAGAATTGGGTTAAATGCTTGAATGGAATCTGGGGGAAGTGACTACCTGGAAATTTCAGCCTCCAGAGAAGGAAGTAGGTTCTGCCAGAAGGGGAGGACTATGTTCAGGCCACAGGTCCTTAGTCTGTGTTGTGCTGTGCCTTCCATCGGAAACACACACACTTTTCCTCCTACCCATATTGGGCCGTAGAATAGTAGAGGAGGAAAAAAAATAGCTATTTTCTCTACCCTTCTAAGTTTTCAACTGGGACTCTTGTAACAAAAGACAGATTCACGAGAGAAAAGCATACAGATATTCAATGAAAGTTTTACATGACATGGGTGCCTTCATAAGGAAATGAAAACCCTGAGAAATCATTTAACATGTTTTTCGCTAGACTCGATGAAGAGTAGAAAATCATAAACAAAAATGATGAGACAAAGGGTAGTAAATGGGGAAACTTAGCAGGGACTGTCTGTCCCCATTCCTTTTGGGGTCCCTTTGTCTTTGGGGTAAGGCTGCTCCTTTCCTCTGGGCACAGAGAAGGCACCTCTCACATGAGGGTTGTGGGACCTGCTTCAGGCAGGGGTCAGAAAGTCCTTCCTGCACATGGCATTTCTCCCAATTCCTTCAGCTTGAAATATTCAGTTGGCCACAGTACTATATTTGGAAGCATTTCCTCCACTCCATCAGAATATTTACCAAATGCATTCCAGCAATATTTTTTAAAGTTGATGCTATCTACTCCAGATATAGTGATGAACAAGACAGACCCATTTTCTGATCACATGGGATTTGTGATATAGTGAGGGGATAATAGTCATTCAATAAATGAATAAGTCCACTAATAAATAATAAATAGGAAGAAAATGATCAGAAAATAGTATTTGCTATACAGAGATTTAAAATAGGGAGATGAGTTCTGAAGGGCAGCCGAGCTGTCACCATAGATTGGCTTCTCCTGGAAGACCTTCCTAAGAAATTCATTTCGACTGCGTTAGGAATGAAAGGAGAGCACCAGCTGCAGAAACAGGGGAGGAACAGTCCAGGGAGAAGGCTCAGGCACGAAGGCCAGAAGTGGGAAATGGGCTAGCATTTTGAGGAGTAGAGATTTTTAAAAGGGTCCAAGAAGGGTTAGGAGGGGTTGGCAGGGGCTAGGTTTCACAGCCTTCTAGGTGGTGGTAGGGAGTGAGTGTGTGTGCTTGTGTACATCTGTATGTGTAAACCACTGGAGGGTTCTGAGCAACAGAATGACTTCTCAGTTTACATATTGAAGGATCACCAGCTGTTACAGGGAATATGGAGAATGAAGACAGAGATTCTAATTCAGAAGCTATTATAATAGTCCCAGCCAGAGGTGACAGCAATTGTGACTAGCACGTTATGAGTGGAGATGTAGGAAGGTGGATAGATTGGGTATATGTCATTCCAGTAAAGGTGACAGGCCTGTTCATATTGGATGCAGAAGAAAGGGGAAGAGAGGAAATGGGATAAGAACAGAGATAACATTTACAAGAGCAGCAAAAGTGTGGGGCAGGTGGAAACTTGGCTGGTTTGGGTCAAAAACAGGGTGTGAGCTGAGCAAGAAGCCCCTGCTATAGACAGTCTATAGCACTGCTATAGACAGTGCTATAGACAGTGCTTGCACAAGAGTTTTGCTGTGAAGTATTGCAGAAAGAAGGGAGCCAAAAGTCAGGGCCTTTTTCTTCTAAGAGGGAAATATTACAGCATATATTTTATTCCATTGTGGTAAAAAAACACATTACATAAAATTTACCATTTTAACCATTTTAACTATTTGTAAGTGCATGGTTGAGTAAAGTATATTTACATTTGTGGAACAAACCTCCAGAATATTTTCATCTTTTAAAACTGAAACTCTAACTGCTGAACAATAACAGCCCATCTTCCTCTATCTCCAGCCACTGGAAACCATCATTCTACTTTCTGTTTCTATGAATCTGACTACTTTCAATACCTCATTTGTGTGGAATCATATAGTGTTGGCCTTTTTGTGACTGGCTTATGTTATGTAGCACAATGTCTTTAAGATTCATCCATGCTGGAGCATGTGCCAAGATTTCTTCCCTCTCTTAAGACCGAATAGTGTTCCACCATGTGTATATACTGCATTTTCTTTACTCATCTGTTGATGAGCATTTGGGTGCTCCCACTTTGTGGCTATTGTGAATAATGCTGCTATGAAACATGGGGGTGCAGATGGAGTATGGCACACATTTTTCCTGATTGGAATGATACAGAGGGGAGGTGTTAATAATTCAGAAGAACCAGAAAATTGCCAGAGCAGATCCCTCAAAAACAGCAGAGTCTTTGTGAATGGCTGTCCCTGATGGGTGTGAGGGCAGGGGCACCCCATCCCTAAAAACAGGTGGGGAATCCAGGACACTGGTAGATTTGAAGGCAGGTGAGTAAGGAAGTTCCCATTTAAAAGCTTGTGTTTTCTCAAACCAGTTAGAAATAAGGCCATCAGCTTTGAGTGTGTGGGGGTAGGCAGTGGGGAGGGGTACCAGGGCCTTCAGAGGTGCTTCCCTATTAATAGACTGAATGATCAACATAAGTACTTGAAATCAAGTTGATGCATTTTCTTATGTGCCATACAGACAAAATAAAGATCAGCTTTGTTGTCAGACAAAAGCAGCGCTTATTATAATGGTTGGCATTTCAGAGATAATTCAACTATAAGAAATAATACATCAATCAGTCAGAAAGCATTTTGCCCAGTAATACCAACAGTATAATAGGCAAGTAATAGACTGTTCTGGAACCAGCCAGGAATTTTCTTTGCCTGAAACACTCCTATTTCTAGCAGAAGCTTAACGTGGATTTTTTTTTTTTTTTGGCTTCTATTTGGAGAGTCTGTTTATTTCTTTCTTCCCGAGGGGATGGTGAGATAGATATTGTAAATGGTGAGAACTTTTTATTGTTTTTGACAGTTATCAAAGATACTTTTTTTAAGGACTGGGACACTGGCTGAAAAATAAACCTGTTTGAGATTTTTGAGTCTATTGTGTTGAATGGTGTGATGGTCTCTTTTGTGTTTCAGGGAGTCTGACTGCATTTATTAATGGGGGATGATTACAGCCCACATGAGCCCAGGGACCCATGCTGGTCCATGGCTGGACTGATACCTCTGCAGGAAATAACAGTCCAGTTTCTGGTGATAGAAATCACATCCTTTAATCCCAAGTCTGCAAAACTTTAAGAGGAGGAAACACTGACTGAAGTCCCCTTTGCATTCCTTCCCTAACCCTAACTCTGCAACCTCTGGAGGCTGCCACACCACAGAGCTCAGAAAGCTTCCCCCGTGCCATCCTTTTCCGCTCCTCATAATCAAGACTGGCTTCTGTTGTTTCCCATCCTTTTATCCAGGCCACACTCATGGTCAGTGTTCCCCAAAGGCACCTCTTCCCTGCACAGATACCTGAGATATGGCAGCTGGGGCTCCACTCTCACTCTAAATTTGTTTTTAAAGAATCATTCCAAAAGAATTGCATTCTCCTTCTGCCCTTAATTCTGAAAGGAAGGGAGGAGGCAGACATACATCATTACTTTTCCTTTTTCCGCCATTATGTAAGAATACGTGGGGGAGTAAGAAGAGAATACTGGTTCAGCAGCTCCTCCGGACTCAGAGTGAGCTGAAAGGTGCTTCTGTGTTTAGCAGGCAGCACCAGCTGTGTTGGTCCATGCAATGGGACTAAGGAAAGGAGAACCCTGGGCATACAAATTAAGAGAGTACCAGTAAGGTCAGTAATTAAGATAAATTATATTTTAGTACAAATAAACAAGATTAATGTAAAAGTCCACAACAAATAAATTACCAAAATTGTAACAATGGCATCCAAATGCAGAGTTCGATCATATTTTTATTTGAAATTTTGATATTGATCACCATGGTTTTTTGCATTAATTTATTTTTTTAAAATAAAAACAGCACTTAAATATTATGCCTCTTGATTACTGACTTTTTGGAGGACGCTTAAGTTGTATGCCACAAGCGAGTGCCTTGCTTACCTTACCCCGATTGATTCTGGCCTTACTTGTGGCTGAGCTTCTCCATCTCTGTGCCTCTCTCTAATGACAACTTCTTCCAGCCTCACTTCCTAATAACTTGCCTGAGATCTGCCAGTTGTCATACTACAGAAGACATCTTGATTGAGCTGAAACATTGGCCAGCCCATGGGTGGTTGTCTTTGCTCCTGGCAACTCACACAGTCCAATCAGATATGGTGAGCATGGAATCCTGTGGACCCAGCCATGGCTAGTTGTACAAAAGTCACTATTCAAAAGAGTGATTGAGGATGGCAGTCGCTATTCAACTCCATAGATATGGCTTCGGCACAGATTTCTTGGGGGCATTGCTGTACCACTGCACATATGTGAATGACACCTGGGAGAAAATTGATCAGGTGTGCATTTCCCATTCTGTAGATGAGGAAATTGAGCTACATGATCAGAATTTTAGTCCTACTTCACAGCTTTCTCTCCTTGGTGCATCAACTTGGGAAAAGCATTGCTGAAGATTTCTTATACCCTTAGGATCTTTAAAGTATGATCTTCAAAAGCGTTTTTTTAAATAGATATTTAGCAACTTCCTGAGTAAGGAGATAATTTTAATTATAATTATATATTTTATATTATATAGGAGATAATTTTATATTATAATGAAGTGATAATAATAATAATAAAATTAGCATTGATTACTTCTTTTTTTCCTAGGAGTTCTACATGAGTTCCCTTTATAGTTCTATGAGATAAGCATTATTATCACTTCAGAGAGGGAACCAACCGGAAGCACAGAGAGCAAAAGAGACTTGCTTAGCTGTGCAGAGGGCAGGAATTTGAAGATGTGCCTGGCTCTCGGGCACACCCTCTGAACTTCTCGATTCTACTTCCAATAGGCCCAGTCCTTTCCATGGATAAATTGTATTTTCAGAATCCAGTTTCCAGAGGCAGGCATCTTTTATACATTCATGCTGTTTTTCTGACACCCCTCTGAGGTTCCTAACTCAGGACCCTTAATTCCTCTGGACCATGGAGCCTCTTGTCGCTGGGCCTGCGTGATGATGATCACTTTAGTTCTTGTGCTAGTCCAGTGCTGGGCACATTAGCAGCCTCTGAATGAATATTGTTCGCAATGGAATGGAATAATGCTGAATAAAAGCCACATTTTGAACAGGAAAAAAAGTCCTCTTTTTCCGTAGGCAGGATGGATCAAAGGCACCTGAGGCTTGTTTGCTGTAGCTGGGAAATCTGCTTCCCAGTCTGGTCTGAGAACAAACATGTGAGCAGAGGGGCTCTCCAGAGAGAATGAGAAGAGGGGCAGCTCCCAGACTCCCCAGAAAAAAAACCAAAACAAAAAAATAAAACCAAACTTTTCGTCCAGTGTTGTTTTGCAAGGCACTCAGCATTGTCCCGCACCTTTGTTTTCTGGCTCCTCCAAACCCCTCCCTCCCCTTCACCTTCCCTGCTCCCCACTGTGCCTGGGTGTCAATTACAGCTGACTTAGCAGGCTCCGGGCCCCCAACACAACAGCCGGGCATGATGCCTTGAGCCCCATGGCATAAGGCAGTGCAGCTAATTAGCCAGGCTTGGCTGTGCCCTCTGCTTCAGTTTGAAAAGCTTCTTGAAAAACAAGTTTCTGGCGTTGGAGTGCATTGCTTTGTATTTTCTGCATGCTCTAAATATCTCCACTATGGTACCAGCAGTCACATTTCATGCAAAAAAAATGAGCTTTTTATTCCTGATTCTCTATTTTCAGCTGGTCTTTGAAATTCAGTGTAGCTGCCCATATAGATGTCATGTTGATGATGATGACAGCTAGCATTTACTAAGCAAATGATACCTTCCCAGAAGAGTTAGAAACCCTTGACACATATTCACTCATTAGATTCTCATAGCAGGTAGGTTTTATTAGGATCCCATTTTACAGCAGGAGAAGCTGAGGCTTATAGAGGTTAAGTAACTTGCTTATAAGGATATAGCCCCTGTCTCTTTTCTTGTTTTTGTTCTAGTCAGTACCAGGGTCTTCCACACATTTCCTCTTTTAATCCTATCAAGAAGCTTGCATTCTTGTAGTCTCCTTTTTGTTCTCTCCTCCTTCTCCAAAGTCACCAAGGCAGGGGTATCTTTCTCATGGGAGGTGGACTTGGAAGCTGGAATTTTGTGAATTTAAGTAGGATGCTATAAACCACAGACTAAGTTTGGAAGCAGGATTTGAAACCCCAGCAGCTTGATTCTAGAGCTAAAGCTCTGTGGCCAGGCTATCCTCTCTATGTTAGGTAAGAAGTGGCTCCCAAGCCCTCAGGTAGTGCTCTTTGTGTCATTGTGCCTGGTGATCCTGGGTGGTGCATGGAAACCTGGGCACCAGACACACCTCTGTGGGAATCACCTCTGCCACCTGTCCCCTGTGTGATCTCGGCAAAATTGCTTACTTTCTCTGAAGCTCAAGTGTAACTTCTCAGAAAAGGAGGTAATATAAGTCATTATGAAAGTTAGGGATGATCTATGTAAAATAGTATTTAGGCACTCAATATGATTATTATGGTCTCGAATAAAATTGTAACAGGAATCAGACCTGAATATAAATCTTGTCTCTAGTATGAGTGGTGTTTGGAAGGTTGGGAGTTTATTTAAATTCTGAAGTTTCAGTTTTCCCCTCTTTAAAATGTGAATAATAATAAAATACAGTAAAATATTACTGAAACATCACAGGACTCTATGTGGAACTGTAGGACTGAACACTGGGATATCAGTGTTTAGTCAAGAGTAGCCTTTAGTGTAATTGTGAATGCATTAGTGAGATCTGAGCAACATCCATGCACAACAGAACCACTGAATTTAACTTAAAGGAAGGAAAGTACTCTGAAGAGAAGAAATCACTGTGATTTACAGCTTCTGTTCTTCCCCCTGTACCTTTCTATTGATTGAGGTGGCTGTACCTTGTGATTAATTAAAATCAATACCTTCAAGTGGATACAGTGATGCTTTTTACGAAAGAAGAGACAGCAGGACTGTAGAAAGGGGTGTGTCTCTTTCGATTGCAGCTGGGGGAGCCCACCACTTCCCCTCAGGCTGCAGAAATAACTTATATCTCAACAGAACATAAGTAAATAAGCATTTAAGGCATTATTATCTTTGTTAAGTGTGAAAGACTCTGATCACTAGTAACGTAACAGTGGATGATCTTCCAGAAATGAAAAGTTGTCGTGGTGAGTATTTTACCATTTTCTCATGCTTACAAAAGCCCCAGATTTGCTCAGCCTGGAAATATGCTCAGCTGGGTGTTTGCTCTGCGAGCCTCCTGTGAAGCACAGAGTCGCCATGTGACAAGTTCTGTTGGAAGAGCTGTAACTGGAAGTTTGCCATTGGTGCCTGGGGAAGCTTTTGATTTCTTCATGGAAGGTGACACCTCCAGGTGGCGCTCTCTATCCTCCCACTCTTTCTCCTCATCTTTTCCGGGGTAATAATAATAGGGTTGCAGCCACTGATTCACAACCATGTGGGATGCTGGCTCTAAATACAGCAGCTAAGCCAGTGATGGGACAGGCTACCTTTGAAGTCACATCATGTGAAAAAAATTAATCTTTTATTTATTCATGTCTCTGCAGTTAGGATTTCTATTTGTAACAAAAATAACTTAAAAAGTTACTGCAAAATTTTATTTCATATATAAATGTGGGGTGGTATGTGTATGATATGGGACATTAATTTTCCATATATCCTATTAGATTTTTTGTTAGATATGAAGACTTATTACTGTGCAACAATTTGTCTTGTCTTTTTTTAAATCGTTTTTTCTCCTCCAAAAGCTCATTTGCCATTTTCAAACAGAGGAAAGAATATGAAGAAAAGCAGAAAAGTTCAGCTCTTGCAAAATCCTCAATCTTTATTTGCATTTCTTGGCCCATTGGCTACTCATGACCAGAAAAATGTTTTTTTCCAATCTGATATTTGACACAGGAATCAAAACAGAGTTTTGAAACAGCTTTGATAAATTTGAGGTGGCAAGCTTTGCTGAAAATTCCAATTATAAGAAGATATTGATATTTCTCAAGGAAGAAAAACAACATAACCAAGACTCCAACATCTCTGTATCAAATTTGGAGAAAACAATGAAATCAAAAAGTAGGAGAACCTGTTCATCAGTGATGATAACCAGTACATTTTTCATTTAGGTTAACTCTTTCTTTTTTAAAGATTTTATTTTACTTATTTTTAGAGAGAGGGAAAGGAAGGGAGAAAGAGAAGGAGCGAAACATCAGCATGTGGTTGCCTCTCATGCACCCCCCACCAGGGACTTGGCCAGCAACCCAGGCATGTGCCCTGACTGGGAAGTGAACTGGCCACCCTTTGGTTTGTGGCCTGGCACTCAATCCACTGACCCACACCAACCGGGGCTGGGTTAACGCTAATGGCAGAAGAGAATATACTTATGCCCCTGAATGGTGTGTGATACAATTTCTTTGACACCTCATGCTTTATCTTACATACCCATGTTAAATTTTTGTCATTTGTTATCACATACTCAATTTGATTTATATGACATTACAGGGCCAATCACTGAGCTGAATTAATGATCCAGAGAGAGGTCCTTGTTTATCTTATTGTGTCGTGTATACACTGGCAACCAATTTGAGAGGCTTGAGAATCGTTCTGTAGCCGAAAGCAAGTGCCCAAAGACAAGTTTAGCTGCTTTCAATTGGAAAAGACTTTTTCCAGGTAGCAGAGATCATTCGCATATACTATCCCATTTTAATTTTTCTAGAAACCGTTTGCTCACATGCCAACATGTTGTTTTGATTTTTGAGGATGCCATTAGTGAGGAAACGATGTTTAATTCCAGGTCATGGCTTGTATCCTGGATCATTGTCATCCATCCTAAGTCCTTTTACTGCAGTGGGCAGCTCCTCATCTGTTAATGAGTGCCAGTGAGGGAACTGTCTCAGCAGTGGCCTTGCAAATCAGTCTGTTGACCCATAGAATGACTCTCTATGTTCACAGTTACAAATTATAGTTACCATGAGTTGAATACTGCTTTGTGCCAGGAGCTGAACTAAGAGTCCCCTTTCAGGTACATTGTCACATTTGATATTCACAATAAGCATGAGAGGTAGATTTATTTGCTAGTGTCCCATTTTGAAGGATGTGGAAACTGAGGCCTGGAGAATTTCGGGAACTTGCCTCACATCACACTGCTGGGAAGTGGCAGTGCTGAGACTTGAACTGTGGTTTTGCTCCTCCCAAACTGTTAGCCATTCTGCCTGCAGTTTCCTAGCAGCAAGGGCACACCAGGCCTCCACCTCTTGCTCCCATGTTCTCCATTGTCTGGTCTTGCCACCTGCATTATTCTGTTGGTGATTGCCGAGGTACTTGGAATCACTAGTAACTTAATTAGAGTGATTTCACTCTTGTCTGTCCAGTGAGTTTAGTTCATCCCTTCTTTACCTGTAAATAAATTATGAGGAAAGTGGAGAATTATGAGGGGGGAATCCTCAAAAAAAGCCGGGGGAAACATATCCAGAGTGATATAATTATCTATTTGCTGCTTCTGGTCCACAGACTTGCCAGCTTTTTTTAAAATAGGATTATGGAAGATGAAAAGGAAACGCTTACTTCAGCTTTTAAGACCGATGTAAGCAATTTTGCATTGCACTTACTCCCCAGGGGTGGTGTGAAAATGTTTCTAGTAAATTAAAGTATAATAAAAGCACTGGCAACACGGCGACTTTTATATTAATTTCTTAATTTTTCGTAGGCTTAATTATAAATCTCTTGGGGAGAAGAGGCAAGGTCTGTGGGTTCTCGAGAAGACAGTGTACATTCATGGGCGTGGAGACCTGTCCTCTGTGGAGAGGTGTGTGCCCTGTGATGTTGGCTGTGTGGAGGCTGTGAGTGCACATGCTGTTCCTGGCTAAAGGCGAGTGATTCCCAGTGGAGGAAGACATCTGAGTGGGAGGTCCAGTTGTTCTGCTAAGTAGAAAGGGTGGTATCAGACAAGTTGCGTGACTCTTTGAATGGCAGCACTGTGTCATGGGTATCACACCAGTCTCTGCAGTTTGGCTGTCTGGGCTTAGAACCCTGGCTCCTCTGCTACCCAGAGAAATTTGATGACCTTCTTCCTCTGTAAAAGAGAGTATGAGGGTATTTATTGAAGTTCATTCGTGTTTTCTCCCCCCTGTAAGATGGTTGTAGTAGCACTTAGTAGTCTTTAACTTCATTCGAAAAAATTTTGTTAGATTGTATTGTGACAGTTGTCATGTCAGCATGCATTTTTAAAAAACTTATCAAAATTGGTGAATTTTTGTGTAGCCATTTTAATATTGAAGATGGAAGAAAGTAGGCAACATGTTCAGTATATTATGCTTTATTATTTCAAGAAAGATAAAAATGCATCTGAAATGCAAAAAAAGGTTTATGCAGTGTGTGGAGAGGGTGCTGTTGTTGATCAACTGTGTCAAAAGTGGTTTCCCGAGTTTTATTCTGAAGATTTCTTGCTGGATGATGCTCAATGATCAGGTAGACCAGGTGAAGTTAATAGCGATCAAGTTGAGACATTAATTGAGAACAATCAGCATTATGTCATGTGGGAGATAGCCAGCATACTGAAAATATCCAAATCGATAAAGTTGTTGGTGAAAATGAAAAAAATGTGTCTTGTATTTTATGGAAAAAAAACACAGGGACTTTTTGGCCAACCCAATATTTATGTCACATGGAAAGTGTGTGCAAAAGCCTGAGTCCTGCTGGCACCGCTGAGCCACCAAACCAACCTGGGATTGTCCCCTGCCAGATTTGGAATCAGGAAAGCCATAAATATTCTCACCACTGAAGCCACAGTCAGCTAGGTGTTGTTCCTTGCATCCTAAAGCATCTTTACTCTTATTTACTAAACTGAAGTGAGGTAGCAATTTCATGAATTACAGATTTACTGAATCATGGAATATTCCTGCTAGATAGAATCTAAGGTCTTTCCAGTGCATTTTCTACATCACTTCTTCTGTACAAATAAATATCTTTTGAGGAAAGTGGAGATTAGAGGATAAAATTCTCAAAAAAAAAAAAATCCAGGGGAAAATATCCAGAGTGATGAGATTATCTATTTTCTGGGCAAAACTGGATAGATTCCAATAAATTATCATCTCTGGCTTTTTCTTCTTTAGACTCAGGAAGTTCCCAGGCATCAGTTCAGGCTTTAACAGTTATTGCTAACATCTTCTATTATAGTTCTAATTCCATTTCTCTCCTCTGCACTTTTGTACAATGATGTAGCTTCAATCGCACAATCCTTTTCTATTTTAATAGTGTTTTTCTCTTACCTCTCTGTCTTTTGGGCTGTATGCTACTTATAAATAGGGAATATATCTTATTATGTTTTTCTATGTCTGTCACATAGTAAACACCCAACCAGATGAACAAAATCAAAGACTGAATCAGTATGTGCTGCTGAAACATTCATCCCACGGCAGGCACATGCATGCCGCACATATGCATGCACACCTGCAGTTTCATGGTTCTGAAGCAGGTATAAAACACATTGGTTGGAAAAGATGGAAAAGACTTCATTTTGCTGGACTTCTCAGTACCTTTAATATGCTAATGAAGGAGAATCATAAATCTCCAAGAGGATTGCATAGAACAAAAGTTTTCAAACTTACTGGACCAAAGACATTTTTTGAAAAAATATCTTGCAGGAACTCACTTTAAAGAGTATGATTATTTCTAATTTAAAATTTTCTTCATTTTTTTGGCAAATTAGTGAAGTTTTTTCTAACTTTTTTATTCTGAACATTATAAACTTCTGCAAAAGTGCAAAACTAGCATAGTAACATGCGGGGGACCCTGTCCTGGGCGCCAGATGTTGGGGGGCTCCGCCCGCAGAGCCCCATCCCTCCATCATGGATGAAAGTAAAAACTACCAAGACATCTTCTGCTTGGGGAGGAAAGGGGTCAAACTCTCAGAGGAGAATGACCCAGAGCCCCATCCTCACTAGGCTTTTATTGGGCTCAAATACACGGGAATACAGGTATGTCAGGCGACAAGGATCAAACAATGGTTAACATTTCAAAGCAATCTGAGGGCTTAATCTGAGCCAGTGTTTGTCAGCAAAGGGGGTTGCCAGACTTTGGGAGACATACTCATTTCCTCCTGGGACACTTATTACCTCAGGAAGAGCACTCTTAGCAAAGCAGGTTTCACAGGATTTTAGGAATTCTTTCTTACGTCCGGATCACCCAGGGAGCCGTCCTGTCCAGGACAGGGCCGCACCACTCATCCCCACAGTTTCAGGCTTTAAGGCAATTAGGAAGCAGGAGACATCTCCCAGATGGAAATGAGGACTCGGGCTATGTCAGAATAGCCGGGGGAGTGGGGGAAGGTCCATCACATCCTCTTTGCTGCAACCCCCCAGTCCTTCCATGAGGCCTCCCAAGTGGTTGCGTCTGGCTTAGGTTGCCCCTCTTATGAGGAGTCTTACACGTCATTGACTGCCAACCAAGCAATTTGGCCAGAGAGGCAGAAGCAGCACTCCTGCCAGGGAGATAAGCTTTGTCTCCTTAGTAGGTCACATCCTTGTGACAGAACAGACCCAGATGAAGTGGGTCCCTTGGGCTCTTACACAGCCCACCATGGGGTGAGGGTTACAATTCCTGAAACCAGGCTGAACGGTCCGCAACAGTAACACCTGTATAACACCTACTTGAATCACCAATTTTTAACATTTTAGGACATTTGCTCATCTTTCCTCCCCCTCCCTCCCTTCACACTTTCTTCAATTTTTTTATAGACATCTTTTTCTGACAAGAAGAGGGTCATCTTTTGGATGCATCTGGGATGCACTTCTCTGCTTGCCTTTGAGAAAATAACTCAACATGCTGTAGGGTAGATGCCTGTATGTTTCACGGGTCTTGATGACTTATTAAATCCCATCCTAGCAGAATCCTAGGACCTCAAGGTGCAGAGGGACCTGAAAAGGCATCCAATCTAACCCCTGCTCACCTACCCACCCCTCCTATTATATTCTGTATCCATTTTTCATGCCTTCAGATGTCATTTATTATTTCTTCCAGGGTTGGTGAGTCAGTTCTGAGTGGAATGAAATTTGCAAATGAAGCCTGTGGAGAGTCTGCCCTCCTCCTGGGCACCATCCAAGTGGACTATTAGCTTCTTCCATTGATCAAAGTCTTGCATGGGTGTAGTAAGCCTAATAATAGGAGCACAATAAGAGAGCAGCATTTTGATAGAGGACTGATGTTTTGTCAACTCTTGACTACCTGTGATAACAAGAACAAGAACTTTGGCCTTGATCATCCATAGATTCATTGAATCATGGAATACGAATGCTGAAAATAATCTTGAGGATCATCTGGTTCAGCCCCTGCATGTTTCAGACCAGAAAGCAGAGAGCAAAAGACTGTGAAACATTTGCCTAAAATCTCATAGGTGCCATTGTTTCTGGTTTGGGATCAGGTTATTTCCCAAGCCACTGAGCTGATCTCAGAACAGTAACAGAAAACTTTCAAGACAAATGCCCACATGCACACATCCTTACATACATGTGCACATATGCATACATAGACACAGGTACACAGAGCTATGCACAACCTTAGTCATAGGTGAAGGTTCTGTTTCATCCAGATATTACTCATGATTGGAGGTTCTATTGATCTCCTGTTTGCAATCTAGAAATGCAAACTTGGTAATGGAAATTTACTGAGGAACATATCTTACTCAACTGCCTAGTTCCTTTTGCAGCCACAGGAGAGAGAAGGATAACAGTAAACATCACAGAGCTGCTGGGATGACTATCTGCTCTGTGAAGTGACAGAAGAAACATGGAAATGCAGCTTTACTGAGAGGAGAGCTCTTAGCAGTCACATTTTATCCTTATTCAGGTCAAACTGAAATGTTTACAATGGCTAGAAGGAGACCCCAAAGGAAACTTGAGTTTAGCCAGTGCCAGCAAGGCACTATGTACATACATCATCTAATTTAATCCTCATAATGGCCATAGTACTGGTAAAAATAAGGATAATGAGGCTACTATTTTCCCAAAATCACACAGCCGGTAAATCATGACACCGAGAATCAAACTGGGTCTAAAGATTCTTCTCAAGTATCCCAGTTCTTGTTAGAGCAGTGAGAACATAACATCTGAGAAAGGAAACAAATTTTAAACAAACACCCAAAAGAGTCTATGTTGTCCTAACAGTAAATCTCCTCCTAAAGTTTGGGAAACAAACTTACATTTTCCTGATTTTTTCTTTGGTGAGAATAGTGTGTTTTCTCACCAAGTGCCACCCAGTGGAATTTTCTGTAATGATGGAAGTGTTCTATAATCTTACTGTCTGATATGAGAGTTATTAGCCTCACATCATTATTGAGCAATGTAATATACACACTGGATTTTAAAGACTTCATACGATAAAAGAAGATGAAACAGTTCATTGACACTTCTAAAAAATAACTGATTGCATGTTGAAAAGATATTTGGCTAAATTTAATGTATTGTTGAAAATAGTTTTACCTATTTTCTTTTTTATTTTTCAGTGTGCATACTAGGAAGTCTAGAATTGCCTATGTTGCTTGCATCCATGTGGTCTATTGCATGTATCTGTTGGTCATCATAGACCTGGATAGTTTGTCTGTGAATATGCCTGTATGTTTACAATTATATATGTCTCGATATCTAGGACCTGTCTATTAAAGACCATTTTATTTTTATAGAAAAGAGCATTATATAGTATATAATGATTTACAATTGCTGTTATCATTTATCAGTGTATTTAGGACTTTTTTCTCAAACTGATACATGTAAATCAACACTATTATCCTTATTAACTATTTGCTTAAGCTGACTTATGAATTTTCCCATCTATTTATACATACTGCCATGGTTTAATATAACATAAAAGACAAGAAGCAGGTACACTTCTAGAGAAGACAACCATTTAAGAGTTGGCCAAAAGTTACCCCTGCAGACTGGTTTGAGAGTAAAGAGACAGAGTGACAGGACCTCTCCAGGCAGAGGTCTTGATGGCAACCAAAAGATGGAAGTTCCAAGAAGAGCCAAACACAAGAGATATGGAGTAGTCAAGTAAGAGACCTTTTGGAAACTGGCTGTAGATTTGGTAACTGAAGAAGTGGCCTTTCATCTGGGAAGTAAAGAGAAAAATTTCTGAACTAACATGGGTTGTGGATTAAATGGGAGGTGAGGCTACAGAGGCTATGAATGCAGACTTACTTTCAGAATCCTATAGAATCTTTACGAAAACTTAACTTGTCAAGTAGTGTTCAGAAAATAAAACTTAAGACAAGAAGTGTGATAAAAAGGTGAAAGTGTTTACATTTTTGAGGCAGTGTATTTAAAGATGCACTATAAATAAACCCAAAAGATAAAGGCACCCTGGGAACATGTTTGCCACCTATATGGAATATAATTGCTTAGTTTCTCTGTGTTAGACTATAAACTTCAGGAGGGCAGAAACCGTAGGCTTTTGGTTCAACATGTATCCCTAACAACTAACAAAGTGCCTGGCACACAGTAGACACTCAGCCAACATTTGTGGAATAAATAAATGGGTTTGGAACACTTAATTTTGGATTTTCTGGCATTTCTTTTATACATATTGTGACAGTTGCTACGTAGAAAGGTGACACTCTGCCCCAGTAAAAGTTGTCCAGATGCATTAACTCAACAAACCATCACATGCTGTGGGTGTGACCTTGGACAAGTTATCTGAGCCCACTGATTGCATGTCCACCTCAGGATAATTCCAGCCCAACCTATTTATCAATATCCAGGAAAAGAACATGCACCCAAGAGATCTGAACATGGAAAACCATAGTATATCTATTTGGAATGATTTATGACAAAATAAGGCTTCTATCTTCCACAATGCATGGCATATATGAGAAAAGTGGTTCTCACAACTTATTGTGAAAGAATCACTGATGTGTTCATGGAACTGCACATTCCAAGGTGCTGTGTCCCGATATTCTAATTCATTAGACCAGGGGTGGGTTCTGGCCAACTGTATTTCTCCAGTTCAATTCAGCAAATGTTTACTAACATGTACACTGTGTGTACAGGCACTGCACAGGATGCCAGTGATGTATCAACGAGTAAGAAGGTATCATTTGCCCCTTAGGAAGCTTACAGTCTTAGACGGGGATCAGTACAATAATCATCACAAATAAATAGATATTTCTAATTGTAAAATAGTGCTCAGGTGATCATCATAATCTGCCTGTATCTCAAACATGGGCTCTTAATACGAATCACTTGTGGATTTTACTCCAAATTTAGTTTCTTGGGGTTCACCCACAGAGTTTATGATTCAATCAGTAGGATGTGGGTCCCGCAGTCTGCATTGAAACAGAACTCCCACCATTTCAAATGCTGACACTCCAAGGAGTGCCCTTGGATAACTCTTGGCAGGGGGTGTGACTTACCTCTGAAAAGCACCAGCACATGTCTTTGCTGTTCAGAATTTCGCCTGTTCTTCAGGGGAACAGGCTGATGAGGAGGCATTCTCTTATTAAGTTGTTAATCCCTTCAAAAGCCAGTTTGGGTTTCAGCAGTAGCCATGGCATTGCTTTGTGGTGTTAAATGAAGAGAAAGAGACAGTCGTGAAGACTAGGTATGAGGGCAAGTAAGGATTAAAATTACATAGCGGGAACCCAATGCTAAGAGAGTCACAGACAGCTACTGTCCTTACAGACCAGGGCACTGGGTCCAGTGAGGTCTCCTGAACCACCTGAGCTCCCACAGGGAACCAGCCACAAGGCCAGTTTTTCTGACTCTTGCATCCAGAATTCATTGTATTTCCTGTTGCAACTGGTGGCCATTGACCGGAGAGCCTGACTCCTTCCCTTTCTAATAGAAAATAATAATTTCTGGTATTTCATCAAAAGATCATTGCCCATTGGCAAAGCCGGGTGTAGTTAATGAGAAAATTATAATGATTTTCTTTGTATATCACAAGATCTTGCTTCCCCAATTATTTCTTCACTGCAGACATGAGGTGGGGAGCCTGACAGTGGAAATGTTTCTTGTCTGAATTTCTGATAGATTTTAATTTTGTTGTCTGGCCTTCACAGTGATTCCCAGATTTCCTTTGTTCTACTGCATTCCTCTTCAGTTCTACTGCAGGCTCCACTGATAGACTGAACTGTTCCATCCACTTTCCTTTCTTTGTCTTGCTTGTCGAATAAAATCATTTGAGGCTGGGAGGTATGGATGGCTGAAAGATGGCTGGTGGCCCGGGGGTGTGGGTGGTGCTGCAATTACAGACCACAGTGGTACACACCTTCCTGAGAGTCAGGTTTATTGTTCAAACCATCCTTCTGAGAATCTGGATCTCCAACTTAACGGAAAAAAAAAATATGTACTATTGAAAACAGTGAAAATTGCAAACTTTCATTCAGCACCTTCATAATGAAGGCATTTCCTCCTGTTGGAAATTTGCTCAGGCTTTTCTAGTTGTTTTGAAGACCAAGGGGTGGATCGGAGTCGGGGCTGGGAGTGGGAGAAGCAATCGGGTTGCATTGAAGAAACAGGCTCTGTGACTGGGAAACACGGCAAGGCACAAGGGGCACTGAACATATGGAAAGACTTGAGTAGAATTGTTAAAATTCTGCTCAGCCAGGCCACTTCACAGCGTTTTGCACTATTTCGCATTTGTGTGCATTAGGTAATATATTTAATGTTTCTCTCTCCAATCCAATTTGCCTGTGTTTGGCAGCAGCCCAGTTTCATGGGCACAGGCCAGGGGTGGGGGGTTTGGGGTGGGTGAGAGACAGGGACACCATAAATCTGCCCTGGTAGAGAACAGAGGCAGTGTTGCTGTTTGATGGTAGGTCTGCCTGCACGCTCCAAAATGCTTGTGAAGCAATACCACCTCTTCCCCGAAAGCCTCTCAGGGATAAAATTAATGTATCTCATATTGTATTGATTGTAGCCAATAAGTGTCTAAATGATTTGATGTAAGGCAGAGAGATTATGCAGGGAAGAGAGGGGCAGAGGCAGCTTTAGAAGAAGTATGTGGTTTAATTACTGGCTGAATTTCGCCAATCCACCTCCTCCCTTAGGAATTTAACAAATAGGCCTAAGTGCACTTTAGCTGTTCTTGACATCTGTTGAAATGATATCTGCCTATGTTGAGGGGAGCTGGGAATTGGGCTTGGGGTATTGGGGGGATCAGGGAGCCACGGGAAGCTCCTTTGCAGTCTGCAAAATTAGGAGGAGGAAAATACTGCATTAGCACTTTAAGGTTAAGCTGTGGAGAGCAGAGCTTTATCTAATAAGTCTGCCCTCCAGTTTAATGAAGCCATCTCCATCTTAAATGCAAGGTTGGATATATGCGTCTATATTCTAATGATCATAAAAGCCCAGGTGCTGACCCAAATTGAACTTAAAAACTGGATGGTGGATGGGCAAATGCTTTATGCCCCTGATTGGGAAAACCACTCACAGTTACCTCCTTTTAATACATGGTATGAATTGCTGGGAAATTCCATGTCTTTTAGGTAAACAACAGATGATTGCTTTTTCTTTCTTTTTTTAATGGGAAAAAAAAGAAGCTAAAACCAAACTTGAAGTCGATGTTGACCTCAGCACAGGGAAGACTGATGTTGTGAATCTGCTAGCGTTTTGATTACATCAATAATTCAAAGAAAGTACCGTCCACTTAATCTCTTTTACGCCTCTCCAGCAGAAAGACTCCTGGTTTTATTCTGAAAGTCCTAAAGCTATCATTTTCCTCAGCACTTTCTGAAATATGTGTTTTGTTATGCTTGAAACATTTATATGTGTTACTGACCAAATTATGTGTAAGCCATTTGGTTTCACAGAGAGATAAAAATCCACTTTAGATGGTAGACACAAGGGGAGATGTTATCATAACAACGTTCCAAATTCAACTTGGATATCTGTTTATCAGGACATGTCCCTGATAGGGTGTTCTCTCTTTGATTTATCTGTTTGTGTATATTGGCCAGTCTAAAAAATATGTATATGTTTAAATATATACACATATATGCATGTGTGTATATGTATGTGTCATGTACATGGTGTCAGATAATTGTAACTAAAACTCTCGTTGGTTAAGTGAAAAATTAAAAATGCAGAACAACCATAGTTTATTATCTGACACCTGTGATGTAGGCCAGTATTTCTATTCACTGTTATGGGCATTTTTCTGAAGTGAAGCTTTCATGTCAGGAATTGGATGCAGTGTGATCGCTGCACTGATTACAAAGATATTGTGATGTGAAAGTAGCCACTGTGTGTGTCTGTGGGTGTTAGGGGTGTGTATGTCTGTGTAGAAATGGTGGTTCTATTCTTGTATATGGCAGACTTTAGGAGGGGTTTGGTACTCTGTTATTAATATTGTTATTACTATTATCATTATCATTACTATTATTATGTGATAGTCCTGACGAAGATGTTCTAGAATTCCCAAGCTAATAATCTTGCTGGTGGACATAGAAGAGGGTGATTCAAACAGAAGCTAGACGTGCTCGCACGTTAGATTGGTTCAGGTTTTGTGGCTCAACACGTAGCTATATGCTGCTGTCACCCTGTGTATGAACCACCAAATTATTAGAGCCCATGCATAGGAAAAACAACCTAGCTCCTATGGGTCTGACACTTTCTAGCCCTTATTCTGATTTTCCCATTGAAACTATATTTATAGCATAAAAATAAAAACTTCTAGACTTACCTTGATAATTGGTCCCCATGTTGATGGTCCTGGGGCATGTTGAAGGACCATCAATGATCCAAGTGTATTCCATTAGCTATAGTGTTCAGCTATATAATAGCTATTAGCTATCAGCTAAGTTATTCACAAATAACTTATGTAGGACTCACTTTAGGCAGCATTGTAAGTGCTTTACAGACATTTAACTTATTTAATTACCTGGCATCCCTATGATGTAGACACTGTGCCCATCTCCATTTTTCTGAGGGGGCCAGCAAGGCAGGAAGAGGCCAGTTGACTTGCCCAAGGTCACAGAGCTAGTCAGTGGTAGAACTGGGATTCAACCAGAGACTTAACAAAAAGAATGGTTTGCAATTATTGAGTATTTTCCACATGTCAAATATAGGGATTTAATTTTTTCTCCTTCAATATTCACAACAAACTTATGAATCAAGTATCATCCATTTCTATTTTGTGGAATGGGACTCAGAAGCTGACAGACTAAGACACCTTTGAGCATGCAGCTGGAAGGTGATGGAACTGAGCTTCCTATCCAGGCAATTAGATTACAAAGTACTCAACATATAAAACTTCATACCTATACATGCATGCATACCTATATGTATTCACATATGTGCATTTATAATAAGTAAAATATAGATGCAAATGAAAAGGGAAAAGGCAAGACACACCTTTTGCTGTGTTGACTGTGTTTTGCTCTTAAACTCACACCTTTGTTAAGTGGTGTCTTTTCTTACTATTAGTTTAAACACAGAATTATCTGACCCCCCAAATAACTGGAAGGTGTTTGAGGAGATGGAAAGTCCTTTTGAATACCAGAGAAATTTGACCCAACATTTTTTCTAAAGAAAAAGGTGATCTGCAGCCAACATATGTTTATTTTTATTAAAAGAGCATACTTTTAATAAACTTACAAATGTCAAGGGGCATCAGCAAAATCAATGACTGAAAGGTTCATTTGGAGACAGAAGTTGAAAATATGTTGAAGTTCTAAGAGGGAAATGGCTGCTTGATCAGAGTTCATTTATATCCAAGAGCATTGCACCAGCAATAAACTTTAAGTTAATGCTAACAATTTTAATTTGTATCTTTTAATTGTTGAATTCTGAATTGCTTTCCAATTTCCCACAGAGTTTAATGTGTATGCAAATTACACAGCCGAGAAATTCAAGATACAAAAGATAGACTGCATTTTGCAAACATACCATAATTATTGCTTAATTTTTAAAGGGTCTTTCTCTTCATCAGGGTATTGTTCAATTTCCTGAAACTGAACAGAAGACAACTTTTGGTTAATGATTAGTATAAATCTTGTGATGGAACTTAATTGAATGCTAACTTTGTTGTTTTCACAACTGCAAACTACTATTTCTCCGAGGTAGGGTTTCTTGCTCTCTTAGCACAAATAACTCATCTTCTAATAATAGCAGAGAATAGTTATCAGAATATCCTTTTAATTGTCTGAAGGTTGTGCACTCTCATGCAAGCTGTTATAAAAAGGTAAAACAACTGTCACATCTGTTTTATTTTTATCGATGTGGAGAGAGAGAAGAAGAAAGAGAAACATGGATTTATTGTTCCACTTATTTATTCATTTATTGGTTGATTTTTGTATGTGCCCTGACTGCAACCTTGGTATATTGGGGCAAGGCTCTAACCATGTAGCTACCAGCCTGGGGTCTCACATCTATTTTAATGTTATGTTTCTTATTTATTCCAATTAGACTTATCATTGTTATCAATGTTTGGTCTTAGCAAAACAAAGAAATAAGACATCACTGAAGAAGGTAGATGTAGTTCTGTTGTTAACATTCAAGGTAGGAAATGCCTATATTTAGAGAGAAATGCGTGTGTGTGTATCATATTCAGTGTAAAATGGCAGCAGCTGAAGCAATAGACTTGGTAGATTAGTAGTGATTTAACTACTAAGTATTTAATTTACAAATGTTTGTTGATTACCCTAGCTATGAAGGAATTGTCCTAGCTATGAAGATTCAAAATATTCCATACCCAGGGCAGGTGAACAATACCCGCTAGTTGCTACCACTGTGATCAAATGTTTAAGAAGAAAGATGCTAGAAATGGTGATACTGATTGAGAGTGGGGAAAAGGTGAAGTCAGTGAGATACAGAATGATTTGGGGTTGGTTGCAGTTGTGATCAAGGAAGCATCATAGGAGACGTGATGTCTGAGCTCGTGGTAAGAGACTGACCCAGGAAGAGCAAGAAACAGAAAGTTCCAGAAAGTGAGAACAATTATAAAGGCCCAGGTAGGAATAAGCCAGGTGTGTTAAAGAACCAAACAAGGTTTTATTTTAGGTTATGTCTTTATGATGGAATGATGATATTTCTTTTTAGTGTTTCAAAATGCCAGCTCTCTATTACATCTTAAGTCATTTCCCATCGGACTATTGTAAAAATAAAGGCCATTTAATGGATGAGTACAGGTTATCTGTACAGAAGACTGAACACATTGAGCTCTCTTGGGAAAGTAGGAAGGGCATCTTAGTTATGGCCTCAGCTCTGAAATTGGTCCTGAGTTTTGTTGAAGATCTTCACAAATGCTGAAATGATGTTTCCCACTCCAGATTGGATCAATGTAGTTTGGTGATACCTAAACTCATTTTTAAAATAGTGCTTTTACATTTATTTACTATAAAAATTCCAAATGTGACAAAAGTAGAGAGAATACTATACTGAACCTTCACATACTCATCACCTAGCTTTAACTACTAGCAACTCATGGACAAGCTTATTTCTTTTATACTTTAATCTTCCTCCCTGTTCCCCACAAATATTTGCTAGCAAATACAAAATATTATGTTATTATTAAATATTTATTATACCTATTCAAAAGATGAGAAATTTTTAGGAAAAAGCACCATATCATTAACCTTACTATGCATTAAATACTAGCAATAATCTCTTAATATTATCAAATATTCAAACATATCTAAAATATTTATTTATATTAAAAAGATGAAAACTTTTTAGAGAAAACATATTATTAATGTTATTAAGCCTTAAAAATGAACATTAATTCCTTAATATAATCAAATATTTTCTCAGTGTTTCAGTTTCTCTGAACACTGAAAGTTGTATGTGTGTGTGTGTGTATGTGTGTGTGCGCATAGAGAGAGAGAAGCAGAGAGAGGCAGAGAGACAGAGAGACAGAGATGAAGTCCGTCTGGAAAAAGTCCAGCCATTGTTAATATCACAGGAACAATTTGTGTGACACTGATATAACCTGGCAGCCAAGGAGAGTAGCCTGGAATGTGCATGTATGAATGATGATGACTTCACTGTACTAGTCAGTGGGGGCAGTAGGTGCCATTGAGTGAGCATGTGTACTGTGTAGCCATCACATTCAACATGACTGAGACAGTAGAGCAACAAATCTGCATCAAATTTTGTTTTAAGCTTGAACATTCCTCTGTGGAAACTATTTGGATGACTCAAAAGGCCACAGCTATGGACAACTGGTGATTGGCAGCTTCATCACGACAACACACCTGCTCATGCATCACGTCTCGCACACAGTTTTTTGGTGAGACATCAAATCGCCCAGGTGACTCAACCCCCAATAGCCCATATTTGGTGCCCTGTGACTTCTGGCTTTATCCAGAACTAAAATTACCTTTGAAAAGGAAGAGATTTCAGACCATTGATGAGATTCAGGAAAATGCAATAGGGCAGCTTATGGTGATTGGGGAACTCTATGAGGTCCCAAGGTGCCTACTTTGAAGGGAACTGAGGTGTCATTGCCCTATGTACAATGTTTCTTTATCTTTTTCTTCTTCAATAAATATTTCTAGTTTTCATATCACATGGCTGGATAACTTTCTGTGTGTATGTATGTGTGTGTGTGTGTGTGTGTGTGTATATATATTTGCTTGTACATCAGGAATTAAAGTAAGATTAATATATATCAAATAAAAATTAGTTGGTATCTCTTAATCTCTTTTACTTTACTGGTGCCCCTCTCTAACCCATTGTTCTTTTTTCCCCGTTGTAATCTATGTTGAGGGTATTAGATCATTGTTATTGAAGCATCTTTCATAGTCTGGCTTTGCGTATTGCATTTTCTTCTTCTATTTTACTGTAATATGGTGGTTAGAATCAGAAGTTTGATGAGACTTTTGTTCAATCATTTTTGGCAAAAACACATCATAAATTAAATCACGTATCTCCATCAGAAGGCGTAGTATGCGTGGCTGGCAGTCTTTCTGGAGGGTTTTTTAACAGCCACTAACAACCATTGCTATCATTTCTTCTTCATTTTTTTATATAGAATACTTCTACAGAAAGAAATCTATTATTATTATTTTTTTAATTTTATTTATTTTTTTCTTACCCCAAGGTACAATTCATACAAGAAATACAGGGCATGCACATCTTTCTCTATATTTTTCCACTTTTCAAATGACTTGAGTTCATTTGCTGAGTCTTCCGGAAATGACCAATGATTTTACTTATGTTCCATTCTGAAGCCCTGTGATTGCCCACTGGGACCTTCTTTCAGTTGGCTCCTTTGTGTCCAAGCAGAAGCCTCCTTGTATGAGATTACAGGATATTTCCAGATCAACCAGTGCATTTCCTGTTCCTGACCAGGACTCATGTATATATTTTTTTATCCTCACCTGAGGATGTACAGATGTACATATTGATTTTTTAGAGAGAAACAGATGGGAAGAGAGAGCGAAAGATAAACATCAATGGGGTGCCTTCTGCATGCACCCCAACCAGGGATCGAACCCACATCCTCTTGGTGTGCGAGAGGATACTCCAACCAACTGAGCCATGCAGCCAGGGCAACTCAGTTATCTTTTAGTGGAAGCTTTTTAGAACTAGTACATAGATCATTTGGGGAAAGTTAATGAACATCTTTTTTATTCTATTTAAATTTCTATCAGGTACCCATTTCACATTTTTCTAGTAAGAGGGTTCCACTTTTTTGAGAAGATCAGTTCAATTTGGTTCTTGTCCTCAGGACTAAGCATGTGGATGAGGCCTGGACATTCAGAGTGACTGTTAGCCCTGGGTATAATGATTCATTCAGAGATGTTCTCAGATCCAGATAGGCCACTTAAAGCCTGTGTGGAGCTAAGCTATCTACCTCTATGGAGAAATCATCCCTTCCTAATGGAGTTGAGAGATGAGTCTATGGTTATGGTAGCCACTTTGCCCTCAATAGAGAGAGATGCAATCTAAGAAGCCAAGAAAGGAAAAATTTTGACAGTATCACTTGAGACTCTAGATACAACTGTGCCTGAAGTCAAGTCTACCTAATTTGGAACTATGCAGCCACATAAGACAATACATTTCTTTTTTTCCCTAAGCTATTTTTGGTGTGTGTGTGGGTGTATGCACATGAAAGGGTCCTGTCTAATACGAGGGTTTTCTATTTACATAAAAAGACATTTGAAACATTTTAAGCTATTTTAAAACAGCACAGGGTAACTTAAAATATATTTCTTAAATATCTACTCTGCATGAGGAAGGTGGTGTGCTTAATGCTATCTGATAAAGGAAAATTAGCCAGATGAGCCTTTCTCTCCATGTACTAATACAGTCAATATGTTAAGACATGGCTGGAGATCATGATAACATGAAACAGAAACTTACAGTTAAAAAGCATGAGGAGCCCAGGAAGTAAGATGAGGCCAAAATTTGAAGTGCTTTGAATGCAAAGGGATTCTGATTTTATTCTGTAAAATACAAGTAGATCTCAAAGGGCTCTTACTTTTTCTTTTTTCTTTTCTTTTCTTTTCTTTTCTTTTCTTTTCTTTTCTTTTCTTTTCTTTTCTTTTCCCTTTCCCTTTCCCTTTCCTTTCCTTTCTTTTCTTTTTCCTCCTCCTCCTCTCCTCCTCCTCCTTCTCCTCCTCCTTCTTCTTCTTCCTATTATGTTTTGTTCTCAGAGGAATCAGAGGAAGGCAATGCAGTCAGCCTGTGCTTTGCAAAGATTAATTTTGCAAGAGTATTCATAAAATGTGTTTAAAAACAAATGGCAGTTGCTAGAACAACCATTTAGGAAAAAGGTTCCAAACCGCTTTTGAATTTTGCTCCTCACAGATGTATATTTACACATACACCCATTTTGGGGGCATAAAATATCAGGGGTTAAAAGACCTCTAAAGAAAAACTAGGTACTTCCATGAACCTTTTCCTTAGATATCAATCCAAAGGTTGATACATATAGCATCAATGCAACATGAGGAAAACCAAGTTGATACTCCAATGACTGAATATAAAAATACAATTAAGTGTATTAGAAAAAAAATGATACATACATCAAACCTCTTGCTGTTATGTCTAGAGATGCTTGGGATGAGACTCAGTCAAGGGCAATCCCTTGTCTAGGATCCACTTAGAAACTGCAAAGAATCACTAATGGTTTTCAGAGGGTTTGTTATTTGGGTAATTGCTTTCAATGGGTCAATGAAATGGTAATTATTAGAACTGATTATCAATAGATTTGTCTGTCTCCCTTTAAAAACAGCTAGAACAGGAGCAGAACCACAGAAATGGAGATCATATGGAGGGTTAGCAACAGGGGCGTGGGAGGAGGAGAGAGGGGGAAAAGGTACAGAGAATAAATAGCATAGACGGTGAGTAGAAAATAGACAGGGGGAGGGCAAGAATAGTATGAGAAATGTAGAAGCTAAAGAACTTATGACACATGAACATGAACTAAAGGGGGGAATGTGGGTGGGAGAGGGTGTGTAGGGTGGAGGGGCATGATGGGGGAGAAATGGGACAACTGTAATAGCATAATCAATAAAATATATTTAAAAAAAATACTATACACCATTTATCCTGTATAGAAATCCCTTTTGTCTTATTCAATGTTTCAATATTTTTGAATCATATGTATATATATTCTACATATTCTAAATTAAATATATGATATATTATATCTAATTATATTATTAATCATGTGTATGAATTTTAAATATACTTTAAATATAAATTATTTGTATATGTAATAAGGTATTATCTATAACTATATGTATAAATTAAATTGACTCAGTCCAGATACCCAAGGCTATGTTTATGTGCTACTGCACATGTTAAAATCAGGGGTTTTTAAAATTAAAACACCCCAAGAGCAGATCAGATCCCAACTGGTAGAATTTGTTGCTGTGGCATGTGAGAAAGGAAAAGTTGTTGAGAGACACCAAATTAAGACAACACAGTCCATTTGCTTTTGTAAGTACATAGGCCAGCTGTTAGAATTTGTTGGAACTGGGTAGGTTGAATCCTTTTTTTTCTAATTGTTGTTTAAATACAGTTGTCTCCATTTCCCCACCACCACTCCCCCCGCCCAATCCATCCACTCCCACCTCCCACCCTCCATCCTTCCCCTCTTTGGTTTTGTCCATGGGTCCTTTATACATGTTCCTTGATGGCCTTTTCCCTTCTTTCCCATTACCTTCCTCCCCCTCCCCTCTGGTTACTGTCAGTTTGTTCTTAACAAACAAGTAAGCAAAATATAACCAGAGATATTGAATCCTTAAATAAAGGCATATTTCCTGCTTTGTCATGTGTAGGATGTAAGTTCCTAGTAAGTGAGTGCTAATAGTCTTCCCCTTTTATAAGGGGGGGAGGCATTCAGGGGCTGGATTGTGTTCCAGCCCCCTTCTTCCCTTTTAATTAATGAGTGCTCTTGCTTGCTTTTGGAGATAAAGACTATGTGGACTAATAACAGAGGAATGGAGAGAGAAGGAAGAAAGAGATATAATGTAGGAAGCTTCTGTGGAGAAAGATAGTTAACAGAAATGGGGAGAAGAAATCCAGAAACAGCAAGTCTTTGAGAGAATTGGCGAGGAAAGGACAAGTTACAGACAGTTTTGATGAATTTTATGTGGGATGCCATTTAGTAATTGGCAGTAATAGCTTCTGGTTTCCTATGGCTTATTATGTTAATATGACAGCATTTTAAAAATATATATAGCTTTATCGAGTATTTATTCTAGGCACTATGAAAAGTGCTTTATATTTATTATTTTGAGAAACAGAAGAGCAGCTCCTGGCAGGTCCTATCAGTGAAGCCTTGATGATGGTAGGAGCCAACCTGACATTCACTGACAAGCCTTAGTATTCTGTTGAATCAAGACAACCTCACAAAACACTGACATCAGACAGGTCCCCCCTCCCCATGACTATGATGGGTCAAGACAACATAAGACTGCTGTGTGATCATGTTTGAACTCAGTTGAAAACACAGACCTTGACTAAACTACAAAGATGATCAATTATCTCCCTATTCTGGTTAAAGTGGGTGACCACTCCTTTTGCATGAACCACAGTTTAGCTGCACTATATTCTTCCTTCCAGGTAACATTTATTAAAATGCCAAATAATAAAATTGCTCTACCTTCTGAAGGCATCCAGTTTAGAAAAGAGCCCTGATCTCTTGGACCCTTCTCTGAGTGCCTACCATAAGCCCAAATCCTGTATGAAGTCATCCCGACACCATCGTACTGAAATACCCTTCTTCATGGAGAAGGTACACCATGAGAATGTCATGGAGAAGAAGGCATTCTCATGGTATACCTTCTCTCTCTTTGTGACAGCTAATAAACCCAACTTTACTGAAGTACGGGTGTGGTTTCTGGTCATCTTTGACTAGAGAACATGGGCAATCTCATTTTTAAAATAATTTAAGTTTACAAAGAAAGGAACACTTATTTAGTTAAGTCACATGCCCAAGGACATGTAGTAAGTGGTGAAACCACACTGAACCCAGGCATTGTGTCTGTAGAGACTCTATCCCTCATATCAAACTGCCTCTCCATGTAGATCTTTTCTGTGTTTCCATTGTGTATTAGTTTTCTATAGCTGACACAGCAAACTATCCCAGAGTTAGTGGCTTAAATAACATAAACTTACTATCTCACAGTTCTATAGGTCAGATGTTCAGTTGGCTCAGTGGGTTTCTATGCTGCAGGTTTCACAAAGCCAAAGTTAAGGTGTTGACTGGATGGACTCATAACAGATGGAGGCTCTGGGGGGCATCCACTTCCAGCCTCATTCAGAAGATTGGCAAATTTAGCTTCTTGCAGCTGTATGGCTAAGGTGGCTGTTTCCTTGTTGGCTGTTGCTGGGGACTGACTGCCTTAGCTCCCTAGAGACCTCTTCAGTCCTTGCATGTGGGCCCCTCCATATCAAAGCCACTAACATTAAGAGCCCTTTTCACGTTCAGAATCTCACTGAGTCCTCTTCTGCCACATCTCTTACTCCAGCTGGAGAAAGTCCTTGGCTTTTAAAGGCTCATATGATTAAATTGTGCCTTCTTCAAAAAGTCCAAAATAATCTCCCCATTTTTAGGTCCACAACTTTAATTATGTCTACAGAGTGCTATTTTTCATGGAATGTACCTTACTCATAGGTTCTGGGGATCAGAGTCTGGGCAATTTGGGGCATCATCTTTCTGCCTACTACACATAACTAACCGTGCTTCATCCTCTCACCATTTTTAATAGATTTAGCCTTTTCTTTCAATGCATTAGTACATTTATATTCTTTTGGTTTGGAAGCTTTTCTCTTGAATATGACTTTGCATAATTTCTGCTCTCACCCTTTGGCAATTGAGATTATACTCCCAAGAAAAGCATCTCATTTCCCTACATATAAGTACCTAGGAATTGTCTAGGACAGTGAGGCTACAGCCACTGTAGCCTGCATGTTATCACAATAGCTCCGTGCGTTTCTGAAGCCAACCAAGAGAAACCTTTGAATTAGGAAGGACAAGCATGGGAGGTGGGGAAAACTCTGTGTGATCTCAGGATTGCTAGTCAGGGCCTCCTTTTACAATAGGTGCCTAGAGAGCATATGATATGGCAGCAAATCTCAGGAATGGTAGCAAAGGAACCAGTTACAACCCTGGGCTTCTGTGTCCCTCACTCAAATTAGCATTAGCTGCGTTTGGTGAGTAGCAAACTCATCATCCCATTTGCTGCCACATCTATAGCTTTCTGGTCTCATGTGAAAGTTATTCTTAAAAACCATCCATTCACTACATCATGGGAAGAGCCATTACCAGAGGAAATTTGTTTGCAAACTGTTTTTTTATCCTCTTTGCTTTGAGGATGATATTGCTGGTAAGTTGGTTTTTGTGGATCTAGAATAGACATTATAAAGTTTTAGAAAGTAAAATTAAGTTAACAAAGTAATAATCCAAGAGATGGCCAGCTGTGCAAATGAAATGTTATTTTGTCTTTCTTTCCTTTTTTAAAAATCCATATAAGTGTAATTTGAAAACACCGCAGCAGGCAGCTTGATGGGATGAGAAGCTTCTTGAAATAAGAAAATTTCTTGCCACGGTGACAAATCCATAGGCCTCAGAAGAAACCCAGCAGATCACTAACACACAGCCATAAGAATAGATTGACTGTGGCCCAAGCCCACAAGAAGATTGATCAATCCAGCGGACTTGCATTAATTGTGAAACAGAAGGGATGATGCGATCAATGATGGGAATGAAAGTGCCGTGGTAACGATGCCACATCTAGCTAGTCCAATAATGGAGAAGCTGATGTATAGCATATTGGAATTCTACCGTCTGGGCACTTGTCACCATAAAGAATATCCCGCAATTATGGGGAAAAATTGAGCAGGCAGCAGTTGAGCCAACCTAATCAGCCCGATGCCAAAGTAGTTCTCCTGATTAAACGCTAAATTAAGTGGCACTCAGCTCTGTAACCTACCTGCATTATGAAAAATAATCCTGGAGCTAATGTGAAAAGTTTGTGTTTTAATCAAAGCCAACTTTGAGTATTAAAATATTCCTGGGCTATTTTGGTGTCCTTCAGCTATGAACATGTTTAACAATTTATAAATGGATCTTTAGCCATTGGCTACAAAGAAAAAGAGCCCAGTGCTATATTGGGAGGTAAGGTTTCCTGTGCTAAAAATCAATTAGACTTGATACAAACTCAGAGAAGTCTTAAGGAAAAAAAAAAAAAAAGAATGCATTCAAGAGGCCCTGGGGGAATTCAAATTTAGTTAACTTCTATAATGGTTTGCCTAAGGGCATCAACTCTGTTCTTTGCTGAAAAGCACATGATCACCCCATGAGGCTTGAGGCTTAATAAACCCTGGGTACTACAAGGACCCCTTACACACATGTGTTGTTATTAAGTCCTGCACACAAATCTACTGACAATCTAGGACGAAGTGGCAAATTCTCCAGTAGTGAGAGAAAACTGTTTTTCATGGGCTTTTAGAGAATACAAAAGAACTAACTTGCATTATGAGCATGAAGTCCACATTCCGGCTAGAGTTCCTGTATAGATCCTTACCCTAAGATACATACTGAGATTCTTGGATTTGTTGTGTAGCTCAGGGCTGGAAGCCTAGTGGTCTGTGAGGGAAATGTAGGTTGTACCAGGATGGAGACTCTTCTTGATCAGAGACACTGTGTGAATAAGACTGACAGCTGTCTGAAGGGAGCGGGAAAGGAGGGACTGAATGAAAGAAGGGAAAGGGATTAGCCAAAGAACATACATGCATAACCCATGGACACAGACTACAGTGCAGGGATGGCCAGAGGGAAGGGGTCCAGGGGCTAAAGTGGATGTGGGCAAAGTGGATGCAGGGAGCATGGGGACATCTGTCAATAATAAAAATAAAGAAAATAATGAGTCCAGGCAATGGGCAATGGGTAAGACCAGAAAACAACTTTCTTCAGCTATTCTTTTCTCTTATGTATTTTTTTGTGATTTTTAAAAATAAATTTGTGGGCCTTTGAATTTAAAACACAAGTTTTGCTTTTGTTTTTTTCCTGGGTATGAAAGAGTTGAGAGAAGGGGGAATTTCTGGCTGTGTCTGTATAGTTGAAAAATCAAGACCTGTGCAATAATTGGAATTTATTTTATTTTATTTTATTAATTACCAGTCATTTGTGTAGCATCAATGCATGCCAGGCCTGGTTCAAAGGGCTTTCATAATATTAAAATATTTAATTCTTCTAATGATTCTATGAGGTTGAGAGGCACAGAAGAATATACTGAAAACCAAAGAGCTTCAACCACTTACCAAGGTCGTATAGACTGTAGGTGTCAGGCGGGGATTTGAACCCACGCAGGTCCTTTCTGCTGTGTCCTGTTACAATAGGTTGGTCCTTCTAAAAAGTTGTTTGGTCAATGACATCAGTCATGTGAAATGGGAAGGACTGCGGTGCTGTTAGACGGTGTTAATTGAAGCTATGCTGTATGTTCTTCCTACTCTTCCTCTGTTACTGTCTCATTCTTCAGATATAACCCCCCAGCACACCCAGAACTGTCAGCCAGCTCTCTACTTATGAATCTGTCTCGAATTTGTTTGCTAGTTCAGTTTGTTCATTAGATTCCTCATGCGAGTGAAATCGTGTAGTATTTGTCTTTTTTCTTAATTAATTCTTTCATAACCCTACAAGACAAAAAGAAGTCTCAATTTTAAGGATAAAGGATCTGAGGCTGAGAGACTGAGTGTCTGGTAGATGAAGTCACATAACTATTAGTGGCAAACCTGGGACTGAAACCTAAGTCCTTTCAATGCTATTCTTCCACCCACAAAACATGACTCATCTCTATCCACTAGGTGATGCCTGAGGCCATGTGGGCATATCAGGATGTCAGTGGCCTTCAGTCCCTCAGGAAATGGAAAGTCACTTCTACCTCATTTTCCAAGCTCTGCTAACAACTGCCTGAAAAGACAATAAGAGGATTAGGACTTTGGGACAACTTATCTCTGGCATAGGGAGTTATGCTCCAATGAGATCCATCAGACCATTTTCATCATAGGGCAATTAATAATAAGTTGTCTCATCAAACAAGAAAGGGCAGACAGGTTTGCTTTATAATTGTTGGGCAGCTATGCACAAGTGTCATGGCAGAAATTCTGGGTTCCTTTCACATTTTGACTAATCCTTGCAGACTGACATGGTGCCATAATGAATCCTGTAAAGACTACAGGAAAGAGCCCCAATTTTTCCTAACCACTTTCTCATATTTAGATTTTACTGGTTATTAAGGCAAAAACTCAAAACACCTAATAACAAGAACCATCTTGAAACAGTAGCATTTCCTTTCAAGGAATAGAAGCAGTAATATGTATCTATCTACTGGGAGCTGAGACTGATGCTTCTCCAGGTGCCCCAACCTGCCCAGACTGGAGTAGCCCTTCCTTTGGACCCTTTCCACACAGTAATGTGATTCTTAGAAAGCACACCTGTGCTTACCACCTTCTCCCCACCTCCAGCTTAAGGACTATTTTATTTGTGAGCCACAGATGAAACTCAAACTAGCTCAAACACTAAAAGAAATTTAGCATGAACTGAGGATAGGCATCTGGCTGTTCATCAAGAAAGTTCAAATGCCACCAGGACACACTTGTTCGCAGCCCCTCTGTGTTCTCTATGCATCTGCCTTCTTCTCTCTTTTTGCCCAACAGCATTCCCAATCAACATGGTAGCAAATGGCTGCCAGCGTCTTCCAGATCACAAAAACTGCACTCCACCATGCAAGAGAATGATTGACCATTCTATCCCTCCTCAATCAAGCGTCCAATCATCAGTGGAAGCTTTCAATTAGTCCATCCTAAGTCAATTGGTCAGGTATACTTTGTAGAAATAGGACTGTTTTCATTGCAAACATGTGGCTAAAGGTAAAGGGACAATTTTTTTGAAAAGGTGTTCTGAACATCTACTAGAAGACACATCTCATAGGTCCAGATTTATTTCCTCAAAGGGAATCAGTTGTTAAAAGGCTGGCCAGTGGCCATGTCATCATAGTAGAAAGGAAGGAAAGAAGTTGATGTTCTTTCCATTTAGGTGTCAGACAAAGCTTATTCACTGACTGCTTGATTGAGTTTGCATTTCTTGGAGACCATGACATGATGGGGTCTGAAGGGGTTGTGGAGAATGTATAACTCTCTAGGAAATTAGTGCTCTTGCTACAATACCAAACATATTTCACAATTCATTTTTGCAGCAGTTGTTATGTTTTAAACTAAATGAATTGAAAGTAGGAGAACTGACTTTGTGAACTGTACAGAACAGAGGAAAGGGCATAAACTTTGGAATTCCAGCTGTGACACTCATTGGCTCAATTATTTTGTCTAAAATTGGTATAAAAATAGTTCCTAATCACGTAGGGCAGCTAAAGGAACTTAATGAGGTAAGGTATGTTAAGAACTCAAACCAGTGTTTTGCTCATAGAATGTATGCAATAAACAAAGGCAGTGGCTCTCAACTGGAAGTGATTTTGTCCCACTCAGAGGACATGTGGCAAAGTCTAGAGAGGTTTTTTATTGCTACAACTGGGAGGGGGTTACTACTGGCATCTAGTGGGTAGAGTCGCAGATGTTGCTGAACATCTTGCAATGCACAGGACAGCCCCCACCACAAAGAACTGCCTAGCTCAAAATATCGATGGTGCCAAGGTTGAGCAGCTCTGAAGTAATCTATTATCACAAAACCATTATTGATATTATAGTCCTTGGAATCTGAGAGGAGGGAGGAGGATCTCAACGAAATCCTTTATTCTCTATCTCTCACACTGAAGTTTTCTCTAAAAGAAGGAAGGAGAATTTCAGGGGACTGCAGAGGCAATTAGGTAACAGTGTTCACTCGGTAGACTAAAAACAAATACATAATGAAATTGAAGTGGCAGGTTTGTTAGGACAGGGACTTTGGTACACAAAAGAAATTTAAAAGAACTGTCTGTCCAAAGTCCTGAAACTCTGGCTAATGTTCAAAATGATATGTAAACTGGTCTAAGTTGAACAATAGTCTCTGCAAAAATGCATCAAAAACCCTTTGGGAAATATATTTTGGCTTCTATTCCCAGCCTTTCAAGGTGATCCAATTATATCCTGAGTAGAGGAGAGTGGATAACAGGTTAAAGACTCAGCTTTTCACCAGACTGTAAACTTCATGAAAACAGGAATTGTGACTGTCATTGTTTTTGCAAGCCTCATGGGTTTGTCTGTATGTGTGTGTGTGTACCTTTGTAAAAAATATTTTACTGTGGTAAAACATGAAATCTTCTCTTTTATCAAATTGTATTAAGTATACGAGGTATTATTGTTGATTATATATAGATACAATGTTGTACAGCAGATTTCTAGAACTTAATCATCTTGCTTACCACTCTATTATTCCCATTAATTAATAACTCCCCAGATTCTCCTGCCCTTAAGCCCCTAGAAACCACCATTCACTTTCTGATCCTACTAATGTGACCATTTTAGGTGCCTTATATATGTGGAATTATACAGTATTTGTCTTTAGTGTCTGGCTTATTTCATTTAGTTTAATGTTCTCATGTGTCTCATATTACAAAAGTTTCCTTAATGCTGAAGAGTATACACACACACATACATATGTGTATATATTTATATATAAAATCACATTTTGTTGACCCCCCCTTTTTGTAACTGTACCTGGGGCCTGGGACAGAGTAAACAGCTACTGTTCTCTTTCTCTCCTCCCCTTACCCATTATCAATGCTCTAGATTTGTCATAATGATAATAGTAATTGCTTCATGCTACAAATATTGAGAGCTTTTCATATATTTTTCTAATATAATCTTCACAATCAGATAGCACCGTAAGGACATGATATCATTGTAGAAGAGGACAGTGAGGTTATGAGTGAGTACATGGTCTGCAATTGGAAATCAGGAACTCCTCCTTACATTCCTGGGATTGTTCTCCTAGACCGTGGAGTCCATCTAGAGCATGGATTCCCATCTCTGGCTGGGCATCAGACTCACCTTTCACAGTTGGCGGAAACACAGAGATCTGAGCCCTGTTCTAGAGCTATCCTGGCATGTAGGGATCAGAATCCTGACACATAGGGCACTGAGCCAAAGATTTTGGTAGACAACTTTTAGATACAGAGACTGGAAAGAGCAATAGGTATTCTTTCCTTCCCATGTCAAAAAATCTTAATTTTAAGGGCAGTTTTGGAGAGAGACTGTTTACATTATTCTGAGTTTCTGGCTAATTTAAGAGTCAATTAGCTACCCATTTGTGATTTATCTCTGTATGTTAAAATGGCTCTTTTAAGCAAACAAGAATAATGATCATATCTGAAATATTCTTTGATGATTAGGAGTCCAGTATTTCATACCTCTATTGTATTTTATTCTGTTCTGTTCCATTCTGTTCTATTCCATTCCATTCTGCCCCATCCCAACCCATCCCATCCCACTCCACTTCATTCCACTCCACTCCCTTTGCTCTGTTCTATCCCTTTCTATTCCACTCCACCGCACTCATTCGACTTCATTCCATTCCATTTCTTTCCTTTCCATCACACTTTACTTCATTCCATTCGATTCCTTGTAACTCTCTTTAATGACATTTTCTTGTTTGAGCAGAGAAAAAATATATTTAATAGTGAGGAATTATGGGATATCAAATTTTCTTGGCTTTAATTGTAGCTATAGAAGTAATCATGTTTCATAGAAACATAAAAATGTATAAAAAGGGGAAAGATTCAGTTAATCCACCATTCCCTTTAGTTGGTGTGATAGACAAAATGTGGTCATTGTTTTTGTTTTTCTGGTTACAAGGAAGACCACCATAACCAGTCCTTCATTGCAGGTAAGTGCAACCATGAGACTAGACCCAGCCCCTTGGTTGTGGGCAGTAGGTATGTGTGCCACTTCTGAGGCAAAGCTTGGGAGAATAGGTCTAAGATCTGTAAGCATTCTCCCTTTTTGCCACAGTGCATCTGAAGTCCTATGCTGCGATTCAGGAATCTCCATTAGCCTGGGTCCTTAAGTAACCATGGAGAACAGGACCTGCCTTACCCTCAGGGTCTATCCTAGACCTGCAGCATATGTGAGAAATAGCCTCCTGCTATATTAAGTCACTGAGGATTGGGAGTTAGTGTGCTATCACAGTATATAGCCTATCTACTTGAACTTTAGAAAATAGCTATAAGATATAAATATTTTAAAGCTGGATTTAAGTCAGGACTCCCATTTTATACCAGCTTTTGCATGAAACCTAAGTCACTGAACTGCTTTGGTAACAGATATAGCTGAAATTTATTAATCTGTGTGCTAAGCACTGCACGTAGTTTTGCAGAAATCAACTCATTTAATCCTTCAGATACTTTCTCATGTGGGTAGATGCATCACTTGGTGGATGCAGAAATAGGCATGATACAAGATGCAAAACCAGACAGTGGAAATGCTGGGCTTCAGCCAGGTCTGACTGATGCCTGTGACTGGATTTTGCTCACCTCTAAAGTGGACTTGATTAAAATATCTACCTCACTGTGCAGTTTTAGGATTCTATGAGCAGCCTATGTGACAGGAGCCCTGGATGCCTCATAGGTAAGGTGATTCGTTATTTGGGTTTTGCCAGCACTTGTTCGAGAAACCTTGAGAGTGTTTCCTCTTGGGTTGTCACTGGAACCTCATTTACCAACTTTGAAATCCCTGACTTGTTTTCTTTTTTTCCCCAAGTGGTAAATGTTCATCATCATTTTTGTCTCCTATTCGAGTTGACCCTCTCTCTATCATGACATTTGGCTTCATCCTTCAGCTGCTCTCCTCTCTTTTTTATGGTTTTATGGAATTCTGCTGTGAGCAGAATTCATTTTTCAAAAGACAGATGGCGGCAACCCTGTTCTCTCTAAATAAAAAAGCAAAACAGCTGTTAAGGTGCAAACAGAGTAGCGGCCAGCAAATCGTATCTGCTTCAAGCATTGGTGAAGTTTCCCTTTAGGGAAGAGGAGCAATCTAAACAAAACGTGAAGTCTCGCTGGGCTCTGCCAAGGCTCAAGTATGGAGTGATGGCAAATAATGGAAATTTATAGCATACTATAGATACAGCACCTTTCTATCTTGCTGGGTGCATATTTAAATGCAGTGCTAACGGAGCTGAAATTTATTGCTCTCTAATAACGATAAAATGCCACCGGAGAATGAGATAAATCTTGGCCCCAAATCTTAGCATGCAATGCACACACTCGCATGCACACACATGCTTGTAAAATATAGTCAGATACTGCTAACTCAGGAGTTTGAATTCAGAGGAAGCCAACAGAACAGAGAAAGTAAAGGAAGTGTTTTATAGAGGACGACAAATTGTTGTTTTCATGAGGCTGGGGTCAAGGTACATTGTGGCCTCGGGTTGAAATGAGTGTCGCTTTGTCTCACGGCTGATATATACTTGACCTTGGCTGAGAAAGCTTTTTCTTCTCTGGATTCTCGATAGCTTCTCTTCACCTTTTCACAGCCTTGTGACAGGCCAGCTTCCAAACAAATACTGATGAATTTTAACCGTCTGGGAGAAGAACATTGTCTTCCTTTTTAATTTTTTAATGTGGTCTATCTATCTATCTCTCTATTATCTATCATCTATCTAATATCTATCTGTCATTTATCTACTAACCTGTCTGTCTATTATCTATCTATCTACTAATCTATCTACCTATCCATCAAGAATTTGAAGTCTCAGAGGATTTGTAAGAAGATCGTGAGACAGAAAATAAATTTTCCAAGAGGCTGTGTTCGCAGACTGCATGTGATACGTAGGTTAGGTGTGCACACACCCTTTTCAGGCACATTGAGTATTCAGAGAATGAAATTTTTCCAAGTACTGACCAGGAGGTCCTCATTGACATTTGGAAGCAGGCCCAGCTAGCCCCTCTAGCGGCCTGCATGGATACCCACCCATCCCTCTGACCACCTAGGATTTATGAAATGAGGCCCACTTGGAAATCTGCCTGAGCCCCTTGCTGAACTTCCATAAGCCATACCTTGGTGGATCATTCTAAATCAGCAGCGACCTCAGGAAGGGAGGCTCTTGCTCCTGACCTTCATTCTAGATGTTTCCTCAGCTACTCCTTACACAAGGGGATTCTGAACATTTCAGGTGAGGTATCTACCTTCAGTGAGAAGCCCAAACTCCAGGGATTGCTTCGTTATCCCTATTGAGTTATTATTATTATTATTTTCTTTTTAGATGCTTCTTTGAACATGACGGCGAGTGTGCATGTTCATGTATGTGTGTGTGTATGTAGGCATTCACAATGTCATCTTAACTGATCCTGTTTTGGAAATGTGGCCAGTATCTATAAATTAAAACCCACTCTAGTTCAGAACTGGAAAGAATGTTCCTGGTTTCGTAGATTTTTACAAATGTCTCCAGTGGGGGCTGGGGGGATATGGGTATAGATGGGTGTGAAGGCTAAGTGGGGGTGATACTTGTTGAACTTGAAAACCAACCCATTCTCTCATTGTGGAGTGTTCCTGGAATTTCTTAGTACATCTGGTATTATTTTTTATGCAACCATTGTAACAAATTCTTTCCTCTTCCCTTACATCCCTTTCCTTTCTCTATACTGCAGAAAGCTATGAAATTGAATAATTTGGTACATTTACCTCATTCAGGTTTAATTATTAAAAAAACAGGTAGATTGGGAGATGTCAATACTTGGGTTGCAAAGAGATCTAAGTTTCACACAAAATGAATTCTTTGGAGTCGCAGCTTTTAACTGTGTTTTGTGGACTTCATGAAAGTGTGTGTATGTGTGTGAGAGAGAGAGGGAGCGAGAGACTGAGAAAACTCATGATATTGGGTTTTGTTTATTTGTTTGTCTTTTTTTTTCTGAGAGATTTCACAGCTTTAGTTAGGCTCTTAAAAGCACCCTTGTCTGCCCACTACCTACATTCCTCTTGCCCCTGTGATATTCAATCACTTTACAGTTGGAATGACAAGATCCCAGCTGTGATCCTTAGCTAACTCACTTCTGGGAAGGGTGTGACTTTAGCCAGAGAAGAGTAGAGCAAATGGATCTTATTCAAAGGAGGGATGTACCTTTCAGGTGTACTAAGTGTATTAGTATTTGTACATAAAATGTAAAATTGCCATTTTAAATTGTGCACTTCCCTTACATTATCTTATTTTTATCTTTTTAAAAGATTTTATTTATTTATTTTTAGAGGGGGTAAGGGAGGGAGAAAGAGAGGGAGAGAAACTGCAATGTGTGGTTGCCTCTTGAGTGCCCCCTACTGGGTACCTGGCCTGCAACCCAGGCACATGCCCTGACTGGGAATTGAACTGGTGACCCTTTGATTTGCAGGCTGGCACTCAATTCACTGAGCCATACCAGCAAGGGCTTTATATATATATATATAAATGAGGTATAAGGAAAGTTAAGTGTGACAATTTAAGTAACATCTTGTGGGTAGGTAGTGACAAAAATGGGATTCAAACTCAGATCTTTCAAATTCCAAAGTCTGTGCCAAAGAGGGTGTGGGACTGTTCTCAGAAGACATGGTGTCCACACGCTTCATCACCAGAACAGTCCTGTGATTTAGAAGAGAACTCCCTGGGGCCTGGGCTGTGCACATGTTTCTGTGGTTGTGGGAATAAGAAGGAAGATTCGTGGGTGGTGGGTGGAAGGACAAACTGAGGCAGCAGGTGTGTGAGGTTCTCTCCCCTGCTGCACTGCCAGGTGAGGGAAGCCTGGGAAGGACCTGACACCTTGCGCAGCTGCCAGGGCGCACCCAGGAGCCCAAGATGATTCCTCCCCTACCCAGGGGAACCTCCAAGAGGTGACTGAACTCCAAGCTGGCAGAGTCCCTTTCTAATGGGAACCCTCCCTGCAGAGTTGTGCAGGCTGGTGACAGGGCAAAGTGTTCTTTAGAAGACCTGGATGTTTAGGAGGGGCCTGGAGACCTTCTAGGACCCATCTTGTGGCCACACCTGAGTTCAATTCTTTCACATTAAGGTGCATTTTCCTCTGTTTATTTGTACCAGCTGGGCTAAGTATGCACCACAGCATTTACCAAGCCTCCTGTAAATAATAAAAATAACACTAAAATAAAATAATAACAGCACCTTTGATTTATTGAACACTATGTACCAGATATATTATAAGAATACACACACACACATACATATACACGTATATATATTTTCTAATTCTTGAAGGTAGCTATTGTCATTATCTACCATTTTTAGAGATGAGCAAGCAGAGGCCAGAGAGATGAAATCATACACTTAGAAGCAATACAAACAGCCCTCAAACTCAGGTTTGCCCACCCTGAGAGGATGTTCTTGCCCACCATGCCATCCCTCTCTTGTTGACCTTATGAGGTTGAACTCGAACATTACACTTATTTTTCTTTCTTCTTAGCCCAGATGCCCCAAGAGGGGCAGAAACTATGTGTTACCCATTATAACCTTAGCGAAGCCCCTAGAAAGGAAATTCCACTAATACCTACTGAGCATTTGTTATGAGCTTGGCTATAGTACATCCCAGATGTACAGGCCCTGTGCTCCCATAGAACATCTAGCAGAAGAAAACAGAAAAGAAAAAAAATGGTTCAATAAGCAAAATGAGGAAAGTGAATACTCAATGAATCTTTACTATATGCTAAACACTTTCTTAATGCTCTTTTCATGTGAGCTCATTTAACCCACAAGATGGAGACTGTTCTTTTCATCCCTATTTTACACCCAAGGACACTGAAGGGTAGAGAAGTTGAGCAACTGGCATCAAAATTCACACAGCTAGAAAATTGTAGAACTAGGGCTTGAACCCCATCCTCTGAATCTTGAGTCTTCACTATGTCATCAAACAAATACAGCCAGGACAGAGGCATGATGGACAGTAAGAGGCTCTAGCAAGAGGTGGTACTTTATGTGAGACATGAAAAAAATAAGAAGAGATCTCATTCAAAGAATAAAGGTAAGAGAATTCTAATCAGAGACCAGCCCGTGCAAAGGCATTGAAGTAGGAAAGATGTTGGCTAGTTCAAAGAAAAGAGTATGTACAATAAGAAGCTGCAGAAAGAAGGGGCTAATGACCCTCAATAAATGAATAAGAGATTATTGGTTCTCAAAATGAAGACCTCTTAGTGCTAAAAGAATGGGGATCTATTCTCTATATTTTCATACATATTCTTTGGAAGATACATTTTTTTTATGTTTTCTTTCATGCAAATGTAGATTTGAGGCAACCCAAATAGAACCCCTCCAAATATGTATTTATCTCTTGTCTCCTATATTACAGATGGGTGTTGCCTGCTCTACAATCATACTTGTATCTATAGTACACAAAACAGGCATCGTTTATTGATCACTATACACTATTCTTTTCTACGTAGTTCAGATAGAACCTCTGAGTCCTTCACAACACAATGTCAGAGGTTGCCGTTTTTAATAATCCAGAGATGAAATTTGTTATCCCTCTCCATGTTTGCTGTAAGAGCTAAGCTACAGAATTTAGAAAGGAAGTTGACAACATGGTAGGCTTTCTGCTTCTGATGCCCGTGGCAGGATATCTACCACCATCCCCAAGGATGTTTTGATCAGGAGCCACTTAAGTGTCTATATCTTCATGATCTATCTTGGAAAAGACTTTAGGAAAAAGATCATAAAACCAGGCCATGGTGTGGCTTGCTAAGAATGTGCCCCTAATGTATGTTAATGACATGCTTTATAATATCTTATTAAAGATTGTATGAGCATCTAATACTCATTTAATAAATATTAATGAAGCATTTACAAATTGCACCTTAATTTACAGCATTGGCATTCGTTTTCTGCCCTGGACTGTAACACATGGGGGGATGGTGACTCTGACAGAGATTGTCAGGAGTCTAGTTCTGTGACATTGTGTCATCCTGGTACCATAAGTGATTTTTAAAAATAATAATTCTTAGAGTACAGTTTAGTGCAATGAAGCTTGATACCCAAAGCAGTTTTAGCAATTATTATTCTGTTTGGAGAACATTAAAACATAATCTACCATGAATTTATAATCCATAGCTTCTCTCCCATGCACTTAAAAAATAATAATAGGCAATAATTATAGGCTCTCGTGAAAAAATTTCTGTAGATGTTGGAAGATGCTTCCTCACCCTATAAACACCAGTGCAGGCAGCGGATTGATTTCAGGGGCTGGTAACTGTGGGGTGTCCACTTGTTGCCAACATGGTTCCTTGATATTCAGGGCCACATCCTGCTTCTTCCGTGCCCTTAGATAGAAGTGGAGGAGCCCTGGGCACAAATTCCACAGCATCCTGTCTCAGCCTCATCATTATGCTCTTTAGACCACAGTTTCAAAGTTGTGTTCTAAGCCTAAGCCGACCACTGCAATTCTCTTTGGACTCTGTCTTCCGCCAAGATGGTTTTCACACTGGGCTTGAAGTCACACCCCATAGAAAACCAAAGGGCCCCTGGAAGTCATCCTGCCCGCCTTTTCACTTTGTGAAGGAGGACACTGAGGCTTAGGGAGGTGACAGGACATTCTGAGGCCATACAGTGAGTAGCAGAGGTGGAACCAGATTCCAGCCAATTAGAGTTGCAGAGGAATGCTCCTCGTGCTCACAGCTGAGAATAAGCGGCATACATTGGGAGATCTTGGATAGATGGTGGTGCTTCCGCATTGGAGGTCCTGGAGAATGCTTGGCGTCAGGGCCAGGGCCTCCACCTGTCCCACAGACATCCCAGCGGGACAGGAGCCCCATGTGTCCAGGGAATCCTCCGTACCAAGAAGAGGTGGCCAGCAGATGGCGCTGAAGGGATTGAAACTGGAGCCGCCGCATTCAAAGCAGCGCTAGGCTGGGCCTGGCTGGAATCTACAAATACCCGCTACTGGGAACTCTTTGAAAAGAAAGCTCGGGTTTCAGCCTGCGCGGCAGGGACCTCTGAACTCCAGCACCCTTGTGAGAAGTTCAGCCTTGCTTGGGGGAGACATCTAGGTCTAGGGCTAGCTGGTGCAGGCACTAGCGGGTCTGGGATCCCATCCTGGACCACAACGTAGAACAACGAGAGAAGGAATCAGCTGTGTGTAGACTGGGAAGCTTGCAATTTCAGCAGGACGCAGCCAAAGCTCAGGGTGCAAGTGTCCCTCTGCATCGCGTTTCCCTAAAAGACAACTTCTGGGGATCATTCTGAGGACTATTAAGGCCCTCCTTTCTGGGGAGGCAAAAGTCCAGCATTTGTGAGAATGGTGTTTCTTCTCCCTCCTCCCCGTTCGCGGGACTCCCAGCCCTGCTAATTCATGCCAGGTCATGTTTAATGTGTTTTAATTAAAAATGTAATTTCTGTGCCCATGACGAAACGCTTTTGAAAAAGAGTTTGATTTGCACTACTTTTCAGAATTGCAGATTAAATGAATAAAGCACAGCTTAGGGCAGCCCTTATATTTCCGAGTATTTTGACTCTTTTACAGCCCTTTCATCTTCCCCACATCCCTAAAATTCCTTCCTTCCCCTAGTGTCTCCTCTCTTCCTCTCTCTCTCTCTCTCTCTCTTCAGTGCACACACCTCGTAGCTGTATTTACCTGGCTTTCCCCCCCTCCCTCTTCCCCTCCAGCTGCAGCATTTGTGCAGAGAGCTGCAAGGAGAGAGGAAGGAAAGGCCTGATCACCTGACAAGGGCAGGCTGGGCCATCAAACAGAAGTACTCTCTCTGTACCTCTCAGGTAGGAGTGGCCTCCCAACTCTCTACCTGCCCTTCTGTTCTCAGGCCCCAGCTTCCTGTTGTCAGGGGCCACTGTGCCACCTTTAAATTAAATTTAGAGGAAGTTTATGTGTGGCACCTGCTGTTCTGGACATTAATATCTACTCCCTGTGTTATCTAGAAAGATTTGCCCAGAGCAGCTTTTGCTTTGCCTGGTGGCACAGGGACTGCCAGGTCAGCTGCTGGCCCTTCTCTGAAGGAGGTGCCATCTCCCTGAAGTCTGAGCCGAGCCCCCCTCAGAGACAGAGTTCTAGCTGCCCTGCAGCCTGGGCCCTCATGTCCCCTGATGTTTTCTGGCAGAGGACACTTGCTGAGAAAGGCAAGTGGTTGGTGCACTGCTCCCACGTCCTCACTCCTAAACGCCCTTTGTACCACAGAGTGCTCAAAACAATCTGCCTTCATTAAAAGACTGAGCATTTCCTGAGGGCAGGAGCCATGTCTTATTTAACTTCCTGGCACACAGTAGACACTCATAAGTATTTATTCAATTAATAAACAAGGAAATGAATGGTGAGGATGAATCATCACTCTTGATAAATTCATTACATCTATTTTATTTAATAAGTATTATATAATACTGTTCCTTTGACACAAAATGCAAAAAGTGCTGTTTAGATATAAACTTACATGAACCTAATACAAACCCTGTAAATCAGACAGCATTAGTATTTCCCACCCCCACCTCCAACTTTTTTTTCCAGATGGGATTAGTAGAGACAGAGACTGGCTGAGTAACTTGTCCAAAGTCAGGCAACTAGCAGGAGCAGAGTCAGGATTCAGACCTAGGCAGTCTGGGTCCAGAGTTTTTCCTCTCAATTTCTCCACTAGACTCCCCCTTATCCTTAGTCTTATTCACCTCTGAGCAAGACTAATGTACTTAGATAAACCCACCTGGAGAACAAGCAGGTAGAGAATTTAATCCCCTTTCAGAATTTGACTTTCAAAACATGTGGCAAAGAAGGTGTCCAGATAGAAGAACAGTCCAATTATTTATTTTCACTAGGAAAACTGATGTATTTCTTCCCCTTCAACTCTGTAACATATAAAGTGATTTTTTGTTGTTAAAGAAGCAGAAAAACAAAAAAAGAAAGAAAGGGAAAGAGTAAAGGAAAGAAAGAATGAAAAAGAGAAAGGCAAAAGGAAGGAAGGAAGGAAGGAAGGAAGGAAGGTTGGTTTATTTAATTCCCAGCACAGAAACACTGTTTTGCAACCCTGAGAAACATGGTTTCTCATTGCCTGTTGCTTGGCATGGTTTCACTGCCTAGAAGCCTGCAGAAACATTGGAAGTCAAGATCCAATATAATAATTGGCTTACAGATTTGAAGAAGGATAGACAGACTTTTCCATTTCCAAGATTCATTAGTCCAGTTCTCCCTCTAATAGACAGGGCTGGCTCTGTGTGTAAGCCATTTTCTAATCAAATTGGCACACCGTCTGAGTTCTGACTGGGTGTAAATGGATTGCTGGAAAATTGCTCTACCTCAGCGTAGGGCCAGAGTTGGACGGGGTGGAATTTTTTTTCACTGATGCTTGATCATCTGAGCTCTTTATTCTATTGCAATAAGGAGTCCCCACCATTTAAAATATTCAACCAAACATCATTGTGGCTTCTGGTAGTACAATACTTTAAAAAGTTGTTTGTACACTCTTGCATTTCTTTTAAAATGTGAACCAGCTCTGAATTATCATAGGACGTGAGATACCTAGAAAATCTAACAGGAGTGTGGAACATGGAGGCATGAATGATGGAATCCTTGGAATAGTCAAAAGCTTGTCATCAACAAAGGAAGTGACATGGCAGAGGCTAAGAGAGGGTGCTAGCATAAGTCAGATGCAATGGAATCCAGTTCTACACTTTAGCTCTGTGTTTTTTCTAGGCTTGGTTTCCTCATCTACAAGTTTAAATGACCACCTGAAGAAGCTTACAGTTTGGAAGCCTAATCTTTAAATGAACTTGACTAAGTGTCACTAATCATGCCGAGGTAAAACAGACAAATCCAGAAACAAAACCGGATCAGAGAGAACCAGAAAGGTATAGGCAGGCTGTTTGGGGATGACAATGTAAAGTTGATGCATCATGTAGAAGAAGCAGAACTCTCCATTGGTTCCTTTACTATTGTCTTCTCTGTCAAGAAAAATTCTCTTCTTTCAGGATGGAATAAAAGATGGTAGGGGTGATGAAGTCAGTATTGGCAAAACAATCTTAGGAGAGTGTTAGCTGTAAATAACCCTAAGTATTTTACCTACACGAATATCCTAAAACAATATAATAACTTGGACATGAGATCATTAAATATTATTGAGAATGTGTGGCAAATGTAAGCGGGTATTAGATTGGAAATGGAAAACTATCAGATATTCCTGAAATTTCAAAGCAGATGGAGGAAAGCTGGTGGGCCCTAGAAACCGCAGGCTAAAGCATCACACATAATTCTTCCCTCCAGTCTGGGGGATGTTGTAAGAATCATGGTCTGCAGGTTTATTGAAGAAGAAAGCATGATAACTAGATCCATATGTCAATTTGTTTAGGATAATCTGGACTCAGCACCTGTCATTTCTTCTCATTGGAATGGTAGGTTTGGAAAATGTGACAAACACACTATTTGTGAATTTCAGGGACACTTTTGCGGGACACATGAGTGATCCCTTTGAGGCAATGTGGAGAACAACAGGTATTCATTAGATATTTAAAAAATTAGGTGGAAAAATAATGTTATCAATAGATTGGAACCAAGGAGTTATGATGAGCAAAGTGGTCCATAATGTCTTGTGGTTTGGATTTGAGTGACTCCAGTGAGCTTTGGTCTCAAGGCCTCCCTGGTGGCACCTTGTGTAAATGTCCAGATGGAGGTAGAGAGGTCTGCTCTTTGGTTATGGGTATAGTATAATGTGTAGGGCCTATGTTCATTGAGGTCATGAATTTCACACCTATTTTATAGAAGAGAAAATGAGGCATAGGAAGTGTATTCATTCCCTAGGGCTGTCATAACAAATCATCACAAACTCATTGGCTTAAAATAATAGAAATGTATTCTCTTACAGTTCTGGGGGCCAGAAACCCAAAATCAAGGTGTCAGGCCATGTTCTCTTCAGAGGCTCTAGGAGGGGATCCCTCCTTGCCTCTTGAGCCTCTGGTAGTTGCTCATATTCCTTGGCTTGTGACCACATCACTTCCTCTCTGTCTCTGCTGTCACATGGCCTTCGTCCCTGTGTGTCTGGGTGTGTCTTTTTTCTGTCTCTTATATGGACACTCACATTGAATCTAGGGCCCACCCTCATCCACTATCATTTCCTCTCTATCTTTACCTTAATTACATCTGCAAAGACCCTATTCCAAATAAGGTCACATTCTAAAGTTCCAGATGGACATGAATTTGTGAGGAATGCTATTCAACACACTGCAGGAAGTTTGGGGGTATATTTAAAGTCCAGTGATTGATTAAGCGGCATATATAGGAATTGAACTCACCTCTGTCTGATTTCACACTCCACATTTCCCGTTTTTATCTTAGAGGAAATGATCAAGTATGGGAAGGGCCCAGATCCTTGTCCTTTCAGGAAATGTGGGAATTCTGGAAAAGAAAATACCTGAGGAAGGGGATGATAGGGATGGAGTATGTCCCAGAAAGAGAAGCTGTTTGGTGGGCTCATCTGGGCCGGGAGGGGCTCACGTGGTTTGTGGTCTCTCCCAGAGCGGTAGCCAGGGTGGTGCTATGGATGGGAAAGCGGGTGGAGAGGAAGTGACTGGCAGGTGTGCTGCAAGAACGTGGCTACAACTTTGCAGGCAGAGGCAGAAAGACCCAGTGATTAGGAAATGGACCGTAAGTCTCACTGCCTGGCCTCAAATCCCTGTTGTCATTTACTTGCCATGTCAGTTGTGGCAGGTTGCTTAACCTCTCAGAGCTACAAACTAGGGATAAAAATAATATCAGACTCATCAGGCATAGGAGATGATTCATTGTGATGAGATAATGCATGGAAAGCTTTTAGTTCAGTGCTTCTCACAAAGGCAGCACTTAATGAATGCTGGATATTCCGATTACTTAAAGACTACTTTTCAGTGCTCTGAAACACCATCCCTTGTTTTTCCTGCTGCCCAGAGAACACAGTTTGTGTCCTGTCTGGCTGTGGTGGTCCCTGTGTGCCTGCCTGACACCCATGGAACCCCACCATCCCATTGGAGGTGACCTGCAATTCATCTCATCCTCATTAGTGTAATTACAGAGGCTTTCCTCTTCCAGCTGCCCTGCCTGTGGCTGCTAAGAAGGTTTCAGCCAAGTTGACTGGACAGGCGTCCTCATTATTTAAGGCGCTCATTATTGAGGTTACCATGGTGTCCCAGCTTTGCTCAAGTCCAGGGAAGAAAACTGAATCTCCTTTGCATGCACTTTGGTGCTCTGGAGGCTGCCAGCAAACTCTGACGGCCACAGTGTCTCCTCCTCTAGTGCCACTTACAACTGGATGGTTTTACTATTTTTTAATCAATGTTATTTTAAACAGTGAAAGATTAAAACACAGAGTCAAGGGCAAATTATAAATTGGCTGGCTCCTGATTGGGACTATCTACCCATCTAGAGCTTATTTAAAACTACTAGTCCTGCTGGAGGGGCATTATTTCTTACTTTCTCCTGCCCAAGCTCTCTAAATCCTCAATGGAATTAGAGATGCTGTTCTCTAATAATCCCCAAGTACAAATTGTTCATTGTTAAATTGGACTATCCGTGAATTTCATAGCCACTTTTTGGGTGATGACAGATTTTTCTTTCACCCTTTCTGAGGGATCCCCCCCACCCCCACCAACCCTTGGGTCTGCTTGAACTGAAAATGCTTCTGATGTCTCCAAGTGTACAGCACAGACCCTGCACCAAACCTTTTTTGATGTGCAAATTCTCCCTTGCTGTGGCTGACAGTGTGTCCCGATGTTTGGGGAAGGAAGCTCTTCTTGGCTATTGGGAGACCTGCTTCAATTGAAAGATAATGTGAATCAACAGGAATCATTTGAAAATACCAGAATTCAGTCCCTCAGAGAGTATGCACCCCTATGGTGTGCAGATTGTACACTAACTGCCCTTGTGTTCAGAAGGTGAGAAAATAAAACCTGCCCTTTCCTCCTGTCTTGGTGAGAAGCCTCTGTAAGGGGAGCTAGCAGGTTCTGATAGCAATGGTGACTCTGTTGAACTTGGGACTTACAGCAAGATGACCCTCACCCTTGCTTTACCCCGCAAACCTGAAAACAATGGGAAATGAAATGTTAACTTTCCTCAAGTCAACTTTAACATGAAATCACAGCATGACACAGAATGGCTCCATATGGAAGGAATTAACATAATTATAGGGAAAAGAGCAGATGAATAAGGGAGGTTAGGATGAGGCTTGGGGACTTATTGACCAATAGAAAGGTACTGTGTTGTTAATGAAGCCTCTCCATTGCACAGATAAGATGGGATGGCCAGGGAAGTAGGGGGAGACACAGTGGATGAGGAAGCTCTGAATTTGGGTAGGTCTGGATTTGAGTCCTGGCTCTGCTTTAGAACTCAGAGTGTACAATTTAGCCTTTCTAAACCTCAGTTCTCTCATCTATGAAATGGGGTAATAATAACAAGAATAACTACCACATAAGATGGTAAATATGGGATAAAGAAGGCAGAAAGCTTGATTACGCATGGAAGGAACCAGTAGACGCTGGGAGAGAGGGGCTGAGGCTGGAAATAATCACTAGGGGTCTGGGGGTGTGTATGAGAGATGCTGTACTCCTCCTCCCCTCCTCCTCATTCCTGATGGGTCCCAGGACCATAAGACTATGACCACCTCTAGGGCACATTAAAAAAAGTGGAAGGAAGCAGGGAGGAAAGGATGAGGCTGCCCGAAGAGCCCTGTGGCCTTCGTTTCCATGAAACATTTGGAGAGATCCCCTGGCAGCCTTGGCCACATGTGAAGACACAGGAGCAGCTGTTAGAGGGACTTCCTTATTGGGGTATGACAGAGCAGAGATGCTCCTAAATCCCAGTGAGGATGCCTGATCTAGGTACTTCTCTAGATTTAAAGTTCATGGGAATCACTGGGGTCCTGGAGAATCCAGATTCCAGTTTGGTGGGTCTGGGGTAAGGTTCGCACTGCTGAATTTCTAATATGCTGCCAGTTGATGCTGATGCTGTTCCTCTGTGGACTTCACTTTGAGAATCAAGGTCCGACAGGACACTCCTGGGGAAAGCTGTACTTGGCATTCTGCACTTTCCTTTTTTTTTCTTTCCCACGATTGCCCATTCAACTGCGGAGCTGGCCCACTTATCCTCGTTAAAGGGTTCTGCCACTCCTGGTGATTATCCCTCACGATGCTGATTACGTTATACACTTAAATGAAGTAAAATGCACCCTATTGAACACACTGCACACGGAAAGAATATTTATTTGAATATTAAGTACAGATAAGACCTCCCCTGGGATTATTTCAGAGCACATTTGCAGAATTTAATTGCAAGGTTTCCCCACTCAGGTTCTTTGAGAACGCTGCTTGTGAAAATATTTTCTTTCCGAAGGTAAAGCTCTCCTCTGTTGGTTTATTATTATTATTATTTTAAATCTGAAGAGCTCTCTGAGCTCAGTCATTACTTCCAGTGTCTAATTAATACTGATGATGACAAAGCAAACAGCCAGATGACCTAGATTTTCCTTTTAAATTGCCTGCAATTTACATGCATGCCTCCTCATTGGTTGAGAACTTTGGTGAACCTAGCTCTTCCAGTAAAGATTCTTTAAGTTTAGGGTTTTAAGAGCTCATTTTTCATGAAGCATGTGTCTTCCAGCACTCCTTCCATTAAGCTTTCCAGGAAGAGCTTGCACATGGGCGCGCACGCACATGCACACGCGGCAACAATAACAACCGCCACCCGGGCAACCCTTTCAGACAACTGAACTGGAAAATTAGAAAATGAATACTCCTCAAGCTTCTCCAGCTACAGGATTGTTCCATTCCTTAAATGATGACATTTTGTAAAGTCACAGAAATCGGGAATGGAAAAGCCCTCGTACAGCTATGTAAAGACTTTTTACATGCAGAAGGCAGCAAAGCTTAGAGAGCCAGCTTGGGGAAGCTCACTTGGGCTGCCTTCCCCTGGGAAGTCACTTATGTCTGTATTTCCTTGTTAGGAAAATTGGTCCAGTAGGACTTAGTTCACCTCACTATTTTTTTTTTTTTTTATGACAGTGCAGTGGTTGCTACATGATTTACCTCTGTTAGCATACTTGACGACCTGTAGATGTGAACTTTTAATGCCACAGCACAAAACTTTCAGAAGCATCAACCATCCTTCAAAACCTTGGGTTTCTCCCACAGTGGTGTTTTCCACCCCACATCTGAGCGTGCAACTGGGCAGACCCAACCCATTGTCAACTTATAAAAGGAACAAGTAACAGCAAAGAGACTTTGGATTAAATTTACTTCCTTGCATTGAAAAGGCAAGGAAATATAGTGCTTTCTGTATGCCAGGTACTCTTCTAATTGCTTGGCAAATATTAAGCCATTCAAACCTTGTGATGAGACTTCAGGGCATATAGGCATGCCCAGGTGAGGAATTTCTCCAAGGTCCCTAAGCTAATAAGCAGCAGAGTTTAGATTTGAACCCTGGAAGTCTGGCTTTTAGAGTTTGTGTTTAATATTCCTTCCCAATGTCTTGCAATTAACATGATAAGGATGATTGCCTAGATAAAGCCTTGGCCTGTGTGTCTCTGCTGAAGCTATTTAATATGGATGCAGATTATAAAATGATCAACTTCTGATAAAATTATCATTAGAAGTTTATAACATCTAAGCAGAAAAAAGAGAAAAGGTCCAGTTAAAACATCTTAACTTGGAATATCTTGAGAACATCTAAGCAGATATAGGCAAGTGGTATGTAAATCACCCACCTGGCCCTCCCCACTCTTTCCCACCTCTGACTGTGGAGAAGAGAATGATGGGAAAATCTGAGTTGAGATCCCCATGATATAGAATCAGAGTTCTCTAACTATAGGGTAATGATGGTCCCAAGAAACTGATTCAGGGAGGCATGCCATATCATTTAGTTCCTCAGGACAGTTTGGTGAGTGTTGTTTCCATTTTCTTGGACTGAGCAAGGGGTTTGGGTGGGCTTGGGGGAGCAATGCTAACCCTTGATTATGAAGGAAAGGAATGGTGATTGCTTTCGCATCTGAAACAAATAGAAATCATCTTTGTAATAACCACAATTGTTTCCTCCCTCCCTCCTCTACCTCGGTTCACAAAATACCTTATTAAATCTAGAGAATAAAAATGTGCCTGGGGAAATGGTTTATTATTAGAATAAATGCTAGACAATATGGCTCCCCCACCTTGCAAGTTGTCAGGTGCAAAGATATGTTGTGCTTTTACTTGTAAAGGTCCATACATGCATCAGACCAGCCTGGCTCTTCATGGCTGGGGGCTGCCCTTTCTCCTCAAGACCAGCATCAAGCCTGAAAGGAACAACTCCCAGAGTCTGCATCCTTGCAGGAAGCAGATAGATGCAGGGGGCTGCCGAGAATCCTGGCCAGGTGCTGCCAGTGGCTGCCACCTCTTACTTAGTGTTTGTCTATCTAACATGTCTGCCAGGACAACTTTGTCCCAGACCTGAAGGACTTGTTCTGTCACTAATAGGGTATATAAAAGGTGGGTGCATGTAAGAACAAGTGCAAAAAGCATTCCCTCTAAAGAAAACAGCTCTTTAAAACTTGTTATTTGAGGCTCGCTCCAGTTCTGCAGGCATCCTGACCCCTGACATCCCTTTAATCAGATAACCAACACTTGAGTCTCCCCAGTGACTTACATTCGGAACAGCGACTCTCCTGTTATAAGTACCAATATCATCAAACGGTGCAGTTTTACAAGGAACAGCAGGAGAAGAAGTGCTCACTAAGTGCTGTGTAGTGCCTAGCATATAACATACCACAGATCATTCAAGAGCTACAAATACTAAATATTTTGAGATTTTAGGACATGTGTGCTTCATAAATTATCCCAAAGCACTAATAGCCATCAATTAACTGTTAGAGCTTTCAGTCTTTGGGTTTATCTGCTCATGTTTATATATGACAACCACCCCCTTTTTTCCAATTAGTATTTAGCCTTGCCGAATTCTTTCACCCTATCCCCTACCCCCACCCGGCTCCCAAATATCCCCTCCAAAGCTGGCACCTTCACAAAATCACACAAGAGTTTAGAAGCAGATTCTGGTTCTCCCCAAGGTTAAAATAAAAACATCAGGGAGAGGTGAATGGATTCCCCTAAGTTGTTCTCTCAAATGCATTTTCTTCATTTATACAACATGAGCCAGAATCAAGTTAATTAATCCTGGTTCACTTGATTCATTGTTGTGACTTTTTTGTTTTCATTTTTTTCAGTTGATTATTCCTTACTTCCTGTCTTGAATTCTAAGCACTTGCTGTTTCCACATACATTTTTTTCTCCTTTATATCAAATAGAAACAAGGGCCACAAGTGATGAGATCTGAATTTGCTTATCTGACACAAATGATCCTGTTTTCTTGGACACACCTCATTGTACGATACATTTGCAAAATCAATGGGCTTTATTACACCCATGTGATGCATTGCATGATGTTCAAGGATTTCGGGTCTTCATGAACTCAAATCTCTAATAAACATTTCATATAACCAGAAATAGGGTGGGCAGATCAGCCTTTCTCTTTATTTTAGTTTTCTCTACTGGAGGGAAACCACAGTAAAATACATAACATCAATGAAAACTGGAGTTGATTTTTTCCCAAGACAACCACTCTGGGTTAACCCTTTTGGTGCTTGGGGCAGTTATTTATAACTGCCATTAATTGAGCACCTATTATGTGCCAGGCTGGGCCTGAGTTTGATGTCCTACATACAACTTCTCATTTAATCATTAGAATAAGTTTATAACTAAACTTTGAAGGTAATATTATTATGGCTGCTGTTCATTTGAATTTAGAAAAGCAGGCCATGTTAATTGCAGGAAGTTGAAATACTATAGCAGAACCCAAGAATAAACCTGAGGAATCAGACTCACTACTGCATCCCCATCATCATTCTCATTTCCAGGACATCATTTTTGTGCTTTTGTTTGAAGTTTGGTGTTTATCATGCCAGATGTTTTCTATGTGTAAATGGACTTTTTTGTGTATATGTATAATTTTTAAAACAAAAAATTGGTTGTGTTTTAAAAATTGGTACAGTTTTCTCTATTTTATTCATTCTACCTTGGACACCCTTCCACAGTATACATCTAATGAATCTATTGTTGTCCATAGTATAGATCAAGGATTGGCAAATTCTGGCCAGAGGTCAAACCCAGCCCACTGACTACTATAAATGAAGTTTTATTGAAACACAGTCATTGTATGCTCATTGTTTCTGATTGCTTTCTTGCTACAGTGGGTTGAGTAGTTGTAGCAGAGCAACCTTATGGCCCCCAAAGCCAAAGATATTTACTTTTTGGCTCTTTAAAGAAAAAATTTGCCCACTTCTGTATAGATGAATCACTTTTTTTTTTTACCATTTTATTTCTGATGGACATCGATATTCTCCCACGTTCCAGGTTTATGCTTTGGGAATCACTGCCTTCCTCCCCTATACCCTCCCCCACCCCCCAGCATCCTTTTAAACAGCCTCCTAGCAGAGGGGCCATTGAACAAAATAAACACACCTTCCATATGGTGACAGCTACGAACTGCCCTGCAATGGGTGGTGGCCCTCGGGCAGCTGGGCCCAGAGCGCCATCTGAAGGCCCCACCCTGATTCTCGCATTAATCATAATAGCACCTTCTAGGTTTCATTGAGTTATTTAAATAAGCCATATACTTTGCTGAGTACATAATAGATTGCCTTATTTTGTCTTCACAATAAAATTGGATGAGTGATAGGAACCATGCCATCCCCCTCATACAAATGGGGAAATTGTGAGCAGATAGACTTTATAATGTGGCTGATGTTTAAAAATGATGTGCCAAGATTAGGCTGACTTAGGCAGTCAGCCTAATTCCTGAGCTTCCAGTCTCCACTGGGGAGAAAACTTCACCTGCAAAAGGACCCAATGCGTTGTTATCAGAGAAATCTAATTGGTGGAAAGTATCCCAATTTAAGCCCAGTGTAACCCAACTCAAAACTACTCAAAGAAAATCGTGCAGATCTATGTATTTACTTGTATGAAGCCAGACAACACAGTCATTTCATGTTTTGTTGGAGAGAACCACAAACATGCAAACAGCATCACGTCAGGCAGAGCAGCAACACACCTGTCAGAATGGCCATCATTAATAAATCAACAAATAACAGGTGTTGGAGAGGATGTGGAGAAAAGGAAACCTAGTGCACTTTGGTAGGAATGCAGACTGGTGCGGCCACTGTGAATAACAGTATGGAAGTTCTTCACAAAATTAAAAATGGAACTGCCTTTTGATCCAGCAGTTGCACTGCTGGAAATATATCCTAAGAATACAGAAACACCAATTCAAAATAACTTAAGCTCCCCCATGTTCTTAGCAGCCCTATTTATAATAGCCAAGAGTTGGAAATAGCCTAAGTGCTCATCGGTACATGAATGGATTAAAAAGCTGTGGTACATTTACACAATGGAATACTCTGCAGCAGAAAGGAAGAAAGAATTCTTACATTTTGCAATGGCATGGATGGAACTGGCAACTATCATACTAAGTGAAATAAGCCAGTTGGTGAAAGACAAATACTGTATGACCTCACTTATAAGAGGAATCTAATAAACAAAATAAACTAATCAGCAAAATAGAGCCAGAGTCATAGAATCACAGAACAGACTGACAATAGTAAGAGTAGAGGGAGGAGGAAGGGACGGATTGAAAGGGGGTAAAGGGATTGGTCAAGAAACGTGTATGAAGGACCTGTGGACATGGACAATGGAGTGGGTATTGACTATGGAAGTGGATGACTGTGGAAGAGTGGGCCAAAGGGGGAAATAATCAGAACAAGTGTAAAACACAAAAGTAAACAATACAAAAAGCACCTACTAAGGACAAATGAGGCACAGCCTGAGGATGGGGTAAAGCTATGGGTGTCTGTGTCTACGGTGGTTCAGAGAGGGGTTTGAGTCAAGCTATCCTGATGATAATTTCTTCATCAACACTTCCTAGCTTTGTGACTTTAGGAAGTCATGCCAAAAAAAATCTCTCTGTGCTTCAGTTTCACCATCTGTAAAATGGAACTAAAGGTATTCATGAAGTGGTGAGCATTAACTGCAGGAAATCCTAAAGATTCCACAAAACAATTGTCAGGACTAATGAATTAATTCAGCAAAGTTACAGGATACCAAATTAACACATAAAAATCAGTTGTTTTTATACATTAACAATGAACAGTCCAAAAAGGAAATATACATATTTATACATGAATGTTTAAATACATATATAAACATTATATATATCCTAAATGTTTAGGATATATATATGTATACACATACACACATACATCCTAAAAAGTGTGCATCATACTTTCTTGCATATTATAAACATTGAATACATTTTAACCACCATTAATGTGAAATTTATTTTGCTTAAAAATAATTAAGATTCTCTCAGCATAGTTAAAACTGAGCAAAACATACAAAACATAAAAGTATTGCAATATGAATGCACTTTCCCTAACTGCCCATCCTCCATCCACAATGCAGTGTCCTCCCTCATTTTTTCTTACCTCTGTGCTGTTTGCCATTTCACTTTCCCAAATCCTTGAGTACATTATTCCCCTAGAAAGGCTCATATCAAGTGATCCATCTCCTGAAGCACCTGGCTGACGCCTCCCTCCACTACTTGCCCCACACAGCAGGATGGGTTAGCACCTTTCCTTCAGGTCTCTGTGGTATCCTGTGTTTTCTCTTTTTATCACACTTAGAACCCAGCATTATAATCTGTATTTTATTCATCCCTCTTCCTTTCTCTTTGAGATTTTCAGGAAATTCACTATGTATCATTTATATTCACACCCCCTTCCACCAGCACAGTGCCAGTCACAAAGCATCATCTCAGACTGTACATGTCAACTGTATATAATCCTGAAATGCATGAAGAGAAGGTGAATTGCAGCACTCACCCTAGGTACTTTGGATTTATAGGAGAATGCCATATTATTTCAGAAAAATTAATAATGATTCTGAAAGTACAGAACTTGAGAAATGTATACAGGTGCCAGCTGATTTGATTTATTGAGTTTTATGCTGCTGGGTGTCTTTGGTGGTTTCTTCTGAATGATTCACAACTGTCCTAAAAACTGGAATTTCTAATATTATGTGATTACAAACCAGAAAACATGCATATTTATCCATCCATTTATTATGTGCCTTCATATTTCCTTTGACTTCTACTTTTACGGATTCAAGTTAATCTCTTACCAATATCTTCTTGCACTTGACTTTCCCGCCACATTGAATTACTTGGCACTTCCATCATCTTCACTGGAATTTTCACACATTCCCCTCTCTTCTTGAAAGATTTTTTTTCATTCTTTCTCTGGATAGATTTTCTAAAAGTCAAAACAAACGTAAAGCATTAACACCTTTTTCAACTCTCTAAGATAAGGTTGCTGTCCCTCTTATGTGCTGTTAGCACAGCTTATATTTTCATTGTAGCAAATGTTCACTGTATTGTAACTGTCAATTTACTCGTTGTTTGCTCCACATAGACAATGAGCTCCAGAAGTCTTCTTTACTAATGTATTCTCAGCGTGTAGAACAGTGTCTGACATCCAGAAGGTGCCTGATACACACACACACACACACACACACACACACACACACACACACACACACACGTATGTTGTTGAACACAGGAAAGAATGACTAATGGACAAAGAAATGGACTCCAAATTTTGTCCTGGTCTGTAGAAAAAGAAAGCTGACTAATATTCCATCCTTTCCCTTCCAGATCTAGTGTGATGTGTGGGAGGGAAAATCAGACCGATAAAAAAATCAGATCGGCTGATAAAAGAGAGCTCAAAGTCAGGAGAAGATGAAAAAGGCTGAGTCTGAGAAAGATTCTTTGGCCCTGCTGGCTAGATGAAGTTAGGACATGGGGGAAGATGAATCCCCGCTATTAAACATCCCATTCAACCAGGAGAGCAAAGGGTCACATGCTGAAGTTTATTGCTTCAGTTCCTAACCTTTCATAAGTGCTTACTTGGCAGCCCTATCGAGAGTGGTATTTGATTATCTGGAAGCATCTTAAAGGAACAGCACCAGACCTCTAACTTTCCCTTTTTTCATTCAGGGTATAAAAATACTGGTTTGAACATCACTGCCATGGGAGAAAAAATATATCTCATGTTAGTGCCAAATGAAGTGCCATGTAGAAAAGTGTACATATAAGATATGTTTCAAGGTTAGCTTTCAAAGAGTGTGCAGGGTCTTTCTTCATAGCAAATGATAAGCAGGTACAGGTGCCTTTTTCTCTCTGAACCTTTCTCATATTGGTTATGGGGAAATATTTTAAAGAGTCTCATTAGGTCTAGCAATAACTTAGTGAGTCTTCAGAGCATTATTGCACCTTGCATAGAGCGTTGTGTGATGAGCAAATTTGGAACATAAAGGTGAACTCATGATGGGACTCGGCCATGTTGCATAACTGGCTATCTGCACTGGCTCACTGGTTGAAAAAGAACAGGTCACCGGTCACCATACTCAGATGGGTGTATTTCTGAGGTAATGGCAGGTGTATGTGTTATTAGGTAGCAAAAGAGTGTGGTGGTGATGAAGAATTCCCACATAGAGTATGGTGGTGATGAAGAATTCCCACAAAGAATTTATGGAATTGGACAGGAACATGGCCCAAAAGGAGAAGAGAGATAGTATTGCCAGAATACAGAAAAATAATATGAAATACTGTGTAGGGTGGTGAATGAACAATATAATATACAGATGATGTATTGTAGAAGTGTACATCTGAAACCTTTACAACTTTATTAACCAAAGTCACCACAACAAATTCAATAAAGGACACATGGACAAAAACTATGAGGGGTGGAAATGGGAGGAAGGTGGGGAGGGCTGGGGCGGTGGGCTGGGGGCAGGGTAAAAGACAGAAAACTGTACAAGATCAACAATAAAAAAATACTGATTAAAAAATAATAAAAATTTTAAAAAATAAAAAAATAAATAAAAAAGGCTAGTCAAAAGGCTTTTTAAAATGGGAAAAAAAACACACATACATGAATAAAAGAAAAAAAAAACAACACAAAACTCCAGACAAACCAACCAAACCCAAAAATGTCCGATATAGAGATTACTCAAATGCCTTTTATTATCTCCAAATCTCATTTTCCTTAATCAGCTTTATTTGAAGGACAACACAACTAATTCCATGGCTCCTGTTGAATTTCACACTTGAATACTTTGCAATAGGAACATTGTAATACTGCTTTACTTCCCATGGTTTAGGTCAGTAGCTTACTTGTTTCTTTAAATGTTACCATTATGCTTCTGCGAGCCTGACAAACCCTTTTGATTTTTGAAGACAGATGTTAAAAATATTAATCTTGTTATTAGATAAGCTATTTTATTTATATAATGAAAATGAGAGCTATTACTATTACAATTTTTTAATATATTTTATTGATTGTTATTACAGTTGTCCCGTTTCTCCCCCATCATTCCCCCCACCCTGCACACCCTCTCCCACCCACATTCCCCCTTTTAGTTCATGTCCTTGTGTCATAAGTTCTTTAGCTTCTACATTTCCCATACTATTCTTACCCTGCCCCTGTCTATTTTCTACCCACTATCTATGCTACTCATTCTCTGTACCTTCCCCCCCTCTCCTCCTCCCATGCCCCTGTTGCTAACCCTCCATATGATCTCCATTTCCGTGGTTCTGTTCCTGTTCTAGCTGTTTGCTTAGTTTGCTTTTGTTTTAGGTGTGGTTCTTAATAGCTGTGAGTTTGCTGTCTTTTCATTGTCATATTTTTAATCTTCTTTTTCTTAGATAAGTCCCTTTAACATTTCATATAATAAGAGCTTGGTGATGATGAACTCCTTGAACTTGACCTTATCTGAGAAGCGCTTTATCTGTCCTTCCATTCTAAATGACAGCTTTGCTGGATAGAGCAATCTTGGATGTAGGTCCCTGCTTTTCAAGATTTCAAATATTTCTTTCCAGCCCCTTCTTGCCTGTAAGGTCTCTTTTGAGAAATCAGCTGACAGTCTGATGGGAACTCCTTTGTAGGTGACTGTCCCCTTATCCCTTGCTGCTTCTAGAATTCTCTGCTTCATTTTAATCTTGGCTAATGTAATTACGATGTGCTTTGATGTGTTCCTCGGGCCCAACTTCTTTGGGACTCTCTGAGCTTCCTGAACGTCCTGGTAGTCTATTTCCTTTGCCAGATTGGGGAAGTTCTCCTTTATTATTTGTTCAAATAAGTTTTCTACTTGTTGCTCTTTTTCCCCTTCTGGGACCCCTATAATTCGGATGTTGGGACGTTTAACGATGTCCTGGAAGTTCCTAAGCCTCTCCTCATTTTTTTGAATTCTTGTTTCTTCCTCATTTTCTGTTTGGTTGTTAGTTTCTTCCTTCTGGTCCACTCCATTGATTTGAGTCCCAGTTTTCCTTCCATCTCTATCGGTTCCCCATGCATCTTCCTTCATTTCACGTATTGTAGCCTGCATTTTCTCATCTAATTTATGAGCAAAATCAACCAATTCTGTGAACATTTTGATGACCAGTGCTTTGAACTGTGCATCTGATAGGTTGGCTATCTCTTCGTTGCTTAGAGGAATTGACTCTGAGGTTTTCATTTTTTCTCCGGTTTGAGCCATTTTTGGTGGGTTTTTTTGTTTTGTTTTGGTTTTAGTCTGGTCGCAGCTATCACGTATGAGGGGTGGAGCCTTAGGTGTTCCTCAGGGCGGGGCAGCCCAGTCACTGGGTTGTGACGCTATAGGTGGGGGCGGGGTCCGAGAGGGAAGAATGGTGCCTGTTCCACTCTTTTCTGGACTCCGGTCCCTTCTGCTGCTTCCCCTTCGCCTGGATTATCTGCGCACGCGCGCGTGCTGTTACGTAGTGAGGGGTGGAGCCTCTGGCGCTCCCCAGTATGGGGCAGCCCAGTCGCTGGGTTGTGACGCTGTATGTGGGGGCGGGGTCTGAGAGGGAACAATGGCGCCTGCTCCGCAGCTCTCTCCTGGATTCAGTCCCTTCCGCCACTTCCCCTCTGCCTGGACTGTCTTCGTGCGCGAATGCGGGATCCCCTGGACAGCCAGCCGCCCTGTGCGTCCTCACTGGGTCTGCACAGTTGCCCCCCTGTGCCCGGAGTCCGCCAGCTGCCGCCTGGGCGCCCGAGGACTGCCAGCCACCGCCCGTGCACCTGGGAACTGCGAGCCACTGCTACTTGCGTTCCTGGGTCCGCACCTCCACTTTTTCCTACCGCGACTCCGCCCCTCTTACCGGTCTGGATGAATGGTTGTTGGACTTCCGTGCAGTTCAATTTTCTATAAGTTCTGGTTGTTTTCTTGTTTCTAAATATTTTTTGTCCTTAATTTTGGTTGTGAGAGGAGGCACAGTGTGTCCGCCTACGCCTCCATCTTGGCCGGAAGTTCCCTATTACTATTACAATTTTAAAACACATTTCTACAAGGCACAATTATTAAAATATTTTCTAATTATAAATACCTTTTATGATATAAAAGATAAGTTGAAAAGTACAGAAAAGCATTAAGAAAAAAGTATTTCCCCTACTCTTTAATTGCATCTCTCATTTAGTTTTATGTTATACATTTAGATACACTGACCATTTTAAATTAATGATTGTATAAAGTGTGAGGTTGAGGTCAAGGCATTTTGTTTTATTTATTTTCTTCAAACAAATGTCCAATTATTCAACATCATTTGTCTTTGAGTATATCACTTTATGTATTTTTTTAAAGTGGTTACTCTAGAAATTACAATATACACAGTATTTAACTTCTCTCAGTCTACATAGAATTGATATTTTACCGTTTCAATTGGAATGTAGAAACCTTGTTTCCATATGAGTTCCTTGCCCTCCTCTTTTTATGTTTGATTTATCTTATGTATATATCGAAAACCTTTATAGACAATTTTGTGATTATTTTTTCTTTCAACCATCATGCATATTTGAAAGAACTCCAGAGGAGTCAACTAGTGCATTATATTTATATTTGTCCATATGTGTATCTTTTCCTTTCCTCTTCTTTAGTCTTGATGTTCCAAGTTTCCTTCTGGTATTGTATTTCCTTTGTCTGGAGAACTTCCTGTAGCAATTCTTTCAGAATAGGTCTGTTGGCAATGAATTTTCTTAGTTTCTTAATATTTGTAAAGGATGTTTTCATCAGACATAGATTTCTGAGTTAACACTACTTTTATCTCAGATCTTAAAAAAGAATCATTTGCTACCTTCTTTTGGCCTCCTTGGTTATCATTTGTTTGTTTAAATAAGAAATTCACAGTTACTTGAACTCTTGCTTTCTCATGAGTATTATATCATCTGTCTTTGGCTTTTTTTCAGAAAGTATTTTGTGTATATTTGTTGTTTTTTATTATTTGTTTTAAGTTTTCAATAGTTTGATTATAGCTGGGTATGAGTTTCTTTGTGTTTACTTCCTTAGTTTACTGAGCTTCTTGATTTTGTGGGTTTGTGTCTTTTGTTAAATATGGGGAATTTTCAACCATTGTTTTCTCAAATATTTTTTCTTTAGTGAACACTATCTTTATTCTAATGAGTAACATGCATGTTATACTTTTGGCATTATTCTATAGGTTTCTGACTTTTTTTCTTATTTCTTTCCTCCCTTTTCTCTATTGTTTACATTAGGTGCTTTTTGTTTGATATGTACTCAATCAAGTTCACTGAGTTTTCTTTGCTACCTCTATTCTACATTTGAACTCATTCAGTGGGTTCATTTTGTAAAAAATTTAGGTTATTGTTTTTATTGTTCTAAAATCTCCATTTGGTTCTTCTTTATATTTTCTATTTCTTTGACAACACTGTCTAAATTTTCATTTGTTTTAATTGTGCTTTTTCCCTTGCTTCTTGGAGCATTTTTATAAAAGATGCTTAAAATCTTTACTTGATGACTCCCACATCTTTGTCATTTCAGTGTTAATGTCTGTCTGTGACTGTCTTTTCCTGTATGAGTGTAGACTTTCCTGTTTCTTTATGTGCTGAGTAATTGTGATAGTGTCCTCGGTATGTTGACTATTATGCTTTGAGACTCCAGGTCTTATTGAAATTCTATGGAAATTGATTGTATTATCAGGAAATCAACCCAGTTAAAATCAGGCTGCACATTCCTACCATCCTTCTGTGGAGTTTGTTTCCAATATCAGTTCTACTGTCAAACCTTCACAGTGACAGTTGGGTCTGTCCCATGTGAGCATCCCGGTGGCCAGTCGGGGCCCCTGTCAGTAGTTTACCCCTTTTTTTTTTCACAATGTGCGGTCCCTGTTTAGGTACACATGTGGCTCAGGGGTGAGTGAGGGGTTTCTAAAAGCACTACATGGGAAAACTACAAGAGTTTTCCAAACTCTTCCCTCTTTAGGATCCCCAAAACATGTTTGGTTTCCCAAGATGCGACTTTTCTGTCTGAAATCCAGAAAGCTGGGGCTTTTTCATCCTTCTCATGTGCTTCTGTGACTGGGCCTGCTGATTAGGAGCCAAGTGGCAAGAGGAGAGAAAGAAATCAGTGGGGCTTTGCCCACCTTCTCAGACCATAGAAGAAGATTCCTACAGAGTGTTGGGTGTCTCTCTGCCTGTGGACACCCCATGCTGAGCTCTAGGCTGCCTCAAATCCATGCCAGGTGATCCTGAGGAGAGGATGAGGAAAGAACTCACCTTTCTGGTGGGTCTTTGCATTCTGGTCTCCTTCCTCAGTCCACCTGCTACTGTTGGCTCTCCACAAACCTCAGAGAGCTGCTCCCTGCAGGCTAGACAGAATGTATAGCTGCATTGAGTGGGACAGACAGGGTGAGATGTGCTTATTCCATCTTACCCAGAATCGGACCCTCATCACCCAGTTTATTTATTTCATTATGGGAAAAGACACCTCAAATAAAAGGTAGCATTTTAGCTAGTTTAAACTACACAGTTCAGGGGTTTTAAATACCTTCATAATATTGTGCAACCATTCCTATCCAGTTTGAAAATTTTTCCACCACCCTGTCTGCCTTCCCCTGAATCCCATGGAAACTGCTTATCTATGTGGATTTGCCCTGCTTCACTTTTTAACAGTTTATGGAGATATAATTAGCATATCATAAAGTCATCTGTTTTAAATGTATAATCCTCGGTGCATGTTGTATACTTACAGAATTGTACTCTTTAAAAAATATATTTTGGAATATTTACTTCCAGTCATGTTGTTTTTCTCTTACCTCTCTTCGTTCTCTTTATGATCTGTTTCACTGTATTTTTAAAACAAAATAAGAATCATAACATCTCTGTACCTTTGTAGCTTCTTAAAAGCTAGACAGTGCCTTTTGAGTATTTTTCAAAACCATGGTTCTCGATACTGCATGTTATACCATCAAATCAGTGTACTCTCATTTACTGTAAATGTCCCCATTGTCGTACACTGTCATACTTATAATGCTTTTCTTTTGTAAGCAAGGCTGCAGTTAATTGACATGTAAATAAACATTCGTGTGAATCTCTACTTATGTTCTTAGGAGCTGTTCTTAGGGGTGATATTTTTGGGTTCCAGGCCACAGAGCAAAGCACCATTTTATAGATTTGGGATTCTGGCATATCCTAAATGAAGGTTCTTGTTTTTGTTTTTGTTTGAGGGAAAGTAAAAAAGAAACTTTCAATCCAAAATACATAAAATATACATCAAAAGTCAGTTCCAAAACCTTCTTATCCTTTAGTGAAAGTTTCAAAAGCTTGCAATATACTGTCAGATGCTGGGAGTCAGAGGTTGCTTCATTGGTTAAGAAAATGCCAGAAATGCACAGAATGAATTGTGAATGCAGACCTGACTTTTATTTCAGCCTAGCTGTTAGAGTTGAAAGGAGAATGACTGTATGCCCCAGTTTGCTTTGTCATTCCCACTTTACATATGCTGTCCCTGGCATCACCATTAACACCCCACCCACTTCTTTAGCTCACATAAGTTTTGCTGTTTGAACAATAAATTATATGGTCACCCTAAAGACGCACTTTTGATTTTTAGAAACATGTTTTTGGTAGGACAAGGATATGTGAAGCATGGCCTGTATATCACTAGTCTCTCCTTTTTGAGCTTATGGCAGATATCACTGATTGATCAGGTATCTGTGACATATGCGTTGACCTCAGAATTCTCCCTGTCACAGTCCTATGGGGACTTATTATCATCTGATTAGAAATGGGCTGTAAACTGTAATTCATTTGCCAAGGCATATAGGTGGCCCTTAACATCTGAGAAGACACTGTGTGATGTCCAGTGACTATGTCCAAGGGGCCCTCAGGAAAGAATGCCTGTGCCTGTTGGATAGGGCACGAGGAATTCCAGGCCAAGGGGGAGGCTTCGCCCTGAGCAGATTTCACCTCCTACACTCTCTCTGGGACCTCTTTTCTCTTTCTCCTTTAAGACTGGCTCATCCTAATTGTGTTTCTGGATCACACAATAGAAATGCCAAGGAAAGATTAGGAGTCCTAAAGAAAAAAAATTATTTAGTTCTAATGAAAAAATTAAATACGTAATTAATTAATTCTAGGTCTGCTTTAAGCTGAGTGATTAGAAGCAACTTTCTTCTCTCTTTCATGTTGTTTTGATGCAGAGCATTCTGATTTCCCCACCTCTTTTCCTTTCCTTTGTAGGTTTCCAGACAACAGATGAATTGTGAAAGAGAGCAGCTAAGGGTAGGTGCATCTGCTTTTAAAATACTTCCTGGTTTTTGTTTCTGTGTGATAAGCAAAAATTTCCTTGTCTCTCCCAAGACACAAGGTTCTAAATAGTGGGCTTCATCTTAAGACTGGTAGAATTGAAAATATTTATCCCAGCTAATTTACTATTGATTGAGCTGGTAAATACAGTATATCTTCTTTTGAAGTGCCATTATAGTAGATATGGATTTTTTGATTTAGATTCAGCAATAAATACTTCTCTTCTGGAATTTGTTTGACATCATTGTACTCTTTTTATGTACAACACGAGGTCTAAGTAATAACAAAGGTCAAAAGGATGTCTTGCTGCCTTCTTAATGTGAATATCAGGCTGTTTGCTGAGTGGCTAAAATGCTCTCTTGCTGTTAACTGGGGAGGGTGAGCCACTAATATGTCAAGGAGAATGCAAGTCCTCTGTAGACCTTTTTGTTTTGTGGTGTTTGTGTATATAAGAGAAGGAGACAGATTTTTAAACCTTGTATGTGATTTACCTTCTTAAAAATGAATCTCTTTCAATGTTCAATTATGCTAGATGCAAAATGCATTCCCTAGAGGAGGAGGGGATGGTTTGCTTATAAATGGAGGTTGGTGACATTGTTCTGTTTTCATGGTGTCATGGTTGATATCTTTCTTGCTATGGGAATGGTATTTTAAGAAATATCAGGACAATCTCCTCCTCTCCATTTGTGTATGTGTGTGTGTGTGTATTTTAAAATGTGCTCATGTTTTGGATGGATGAGTTTGAAGGTGTAACTGGGCTATCTTTAATGTCACTGATGAAAGTTGGCAATTTTTACTGGACAATGTGACTTATGATCATGTTTCCACATTATTATAAAAACTAGAGGAATCTGCTGCTTTTAAAATGCTAGTGTGTTTTGGGGTTGGGGCACCATTGTGCTCAAAGGAATCTAATAAATAAGAAAAATTATTAAATAATTCACAATTCTAATGTCAATTATGTACTGCTTGGTAACTTTTTAAAGTATTCACTTAATGTCAATCTTGAGATGACAATGATTTGTAGACTTATTGCAATTTCGCAGTTGCTATTGGCATCAGGTTTGTTAAATCCTTATATATAACAAACAACAGAATCCAGTTCCATGGAATGGAGAAAGTGACTTAATGATTTTTCTTCTTGTATGTGTATTTATTTTATGCAGTCACTCACCACGGCCTTCTCCATTAACCTCTCATCTCTGCCCACTTCACTGCTAAGTCCCTGTGCCTACATTAGTTGTGACTCCTTCATGAAACAGCCTTCACAATGTTTTAAGCTTTCCTGCACTTTCTTATTGCTTTTTCCCTGCTGTCTGAATTACTGGTTCATCCTAGTAAATAATGTATTGTAACTTCAGATTTTTCCTCCTGTTTGGATGGGAACGATGGCCAGAACTAGGTCAGAGCTAGATAAAGAGGAATGTGTGCTTTTGTCTTCAGGAGTCCTCGATAAATTCATCAGAATTAAGATGATATCGAAATCTCTATTGCAAATGAGACTTGCCTGGGAAATTAAGGACACAGGAAGTAATGAAGTGCTTGTGTGTAGTTTGAGGGGCTTCCTATTTTGCACTGATGAGGACATTGTCAACAGGAGTGTGGTTTAGGAACAAGAATGGAGCCCTTCCCACTACACGAAATAAATTCAAGTGGTGGTTTCATATAATGGGTCATATAGATTAGCCCATAGGACAACTCCATTAGCCCCATATGAGACCATCTCTAAAAGCATGAACTGGTGTTTAATTTGTTGTTGCTATTGCAGTCTTTTTAAAAAAATATTTAAACTAATTTATGTTTTGAATTGATAGATAACACATTTAAATCAATGGAATACAGATTTACGTGGTTCAAAATTTAAATGATACCAAGGGAATGCAGTGAGGGTGTCCCTTTCCATTCATTCAGACTTTAGGCTTCCAGTTCCCTCCTGGGAGACACCAATGTCATAATGTGCTGTGTCTCCTTTGACACTTACGTCGCATCCATGGATATTTTCTTTGTACCCGCCTTCCCTGCCCTTTGTCTCTCTTTCTCTTTGATCTCTTTCCCTTGTACCTTTCTCCTTTTCTTCCTATCTTGCATGTATACTCAGCCGCTCCTCTCACAGGAAAGAAAACTCTCTCAATTAAGGTGATTTTGTAAAAGATCCATTTGGGGGGCAAATTGAAAGAAATTTCATTCTGATCTGAAATGCTAATGCCTAGCCACCTCGGTGAAATGCATTTTTATTAATCTCATTATATTTTTCTTAGAAAGAGAGGCACTGGAAGAAAAATAGATATCTGTTTAGTTACCAACATCAATGAAGGGTATCTTCTTGCCAGTCACACTTCTTGAAATATGTTTTAAATACTGCAATAAAACTGTATTTCTTGATGCTCTGCAAGATGATTGGACCATGTCCATGTTGCCAAGCTTATATTCCTTTATTGGTACATCTGATTAGGTCGTCAGAATTCAGGGATATAAGTGGGCAGTTGTAAAATGCATCCCTCTTCCTCGGCCCCCGGCAAACAGAATACAATGAAGAAAGATAAAAGTGCCCCTGCATGTTTTGTGCATGCAACACTGCATGGGGGGTTGGCGCATTCCAGACTTGCTCCTCCTGCTCTCCTGTCTTTATTTTTTCCAAAATGGACTCTATGAGATATTTGTTAATTATAAAGTCTAAAAAAAAAGATTCTCTGATGAATTAATTTTTAGGAAATGCAAAGTTAAAGAAAGTCAAACTGTTTTTTTTAACTGCAGGACTTCTCAGAGCATTTAATGTGCAAAAATGAAATACAAAGAAATGGATATAGTGCACAATTTTCTGCAAACTCACCTGGTCACAAAATATTTTTGGATGCAGAACACATTCTGAGAAACACTCTTAAAACTTTTATCAGTTTTTTTCTTTTTCAGTTGGAATGGTTTTGTCTGCAAGTTATAAAAAAGCTAAGCATTATTTAAAAGGTAGAAACATTTTATCACCTCCTAGTTCCAAGATGATTTAGTGAAGTTTTGGTAGCAGGACAATGGTTTGAAATCTGTGTGCTTCTCTCGGCCTTCTTTTCCTTCTTCCAAGATGAATCAGCATCACTTGCTCACATGACAACACTCATTATGAAGGAGAGGAGGAGGAGGTTTTCCTCTTGGTATTGTTGGAGGAAAATCATTTCCAGAAGCCTTTCCTGCAAATGTTCTCTTAGAGCTCATTGGCCAAACCCTATGCTAGTCACTCCAACTGAACTGGATCTCAGTGGTTGGCTATAACAGTCATAATTCATCCCCAGGGATAGGCACATTGTCACATGAACAAAAACAGGATTTGCTTAAACAAGAGGAAGGGGGCAGAGTTACCCGATAGAACAGGGGTGTCAAACTCATTTTCACTGGAGGCCACATCAGCTTTACCGTTGCCTTCAAAGGGCTGAATGTAATTTTAGGACTGTATAAATATAGCTACTCCTTAATTAGGGGCAAGGAGCTCTGTATTTGGCCATTTGAAGGCAACCGCAAGGCTGATGTAGCCCCCAGTGAAAATGAGTTTGACACCCCTGCAATAGAACAACAGAATGAACCTACGTGAACCCTCTTTGTCATTCACGATGTTGATTTCCTACCAACCCCTTTACTTCATCCCTTCATCCCATATGCATGACTGTGGGGACCATATATAAAGCTTAATCCAGTGCCTGAACTCTCGCTGTGAATTTGCAATAGATATTCTCTCTGCCAATTTCATATCTCACAGATCACATCTACCAATCCTGACTCTTTATGCAGCTTGGCATTCTCTCTGCATCTTTCCTTATGTTCTTGGGAGTCATCTTGGATGCAGTCCTTTGCTAATTTCCCCTCAGCATCAAGTGTGGATAGCAGATATGACACACCTCACTGAAGAACCCAGCTCAGCCTCAGAGAGCTGTCCAGGTGCCACCTTGTGCCTACCCTTTCCAAGATAAGGGTATCAGCCAGTTACTTCTGATAATCATTCACTCTTCTCAGAAGGCAATTGGGATTGCTCATGTTCTCAATGAGAAAACTATGAAACAAAAAATCTTGTCCATTTCTTCATCCCAAATTTTCTCTATCTGGAATAGATTGCACTTTCTTCTGGTCTTACATTTGAAATTATAACTGGATTCCATTGGTGAGATGGTCTATATTGCTCACCATGAAGTCTGTGCATTAGGTACAGACTTCTGACTCTGTAGGCTGTATTTACCCGTTTGTCCCAAGGGCACTGTTGACAGGCAGGGGCAGCGCTAGTTGTGCAGTTGTCATAACCCAACCATCAACATTGACCTCTCTGGCATCTGGAACTGACAAATGGACAAATAAACAAGTAAGAGAGAAATTACATGACCTCAGTAGCCCTTTTCTCCCTCGGCAATCTACCAATTGGAAAGATTGCGTGCTTATAGGGTAGGGGATCAAATTACTACTATTATTAACGTTCCTATAAAATATTTGATTACAAAGGGGTCTTTTGTGCTGTGAATATCAGACGTTGGTTTTGGGGGCTCTTTAGCAACTTTGGTCAGAACACTATTACTAGTAAGCAGGCAAAGGCTTGGTTCTCACATATGTTATAATTGGTTCATGGACCAAAATCTTCATCAACAGTAGGCAAATGGATCCCATAGAAGCCAGCATAGTAGGAGGGGCAGTTAGAGGTGGTCAGGAGCTGTGGTTACAGACTCAGGTTCATGACTTAGTTCTAAATGCTACCTAGTTTCTCAAAGCTTCAGTTTCCCAATATTCAAAATGAGGATATATTTCTCATAGATTTGTTGATTGGATGAAATGACTTACATAAATCACTTTTAAAAAATGTATGCTCATAATCATCAGTGTTAGCTGTTGTTAACATGGCATTATTGTCAATGGTTCTCATTCCTCTTCCTGCTAGGAATGCCAAGCCAGAGAATACAGATGTGTAGGACATAGGTTCTCACCCAGCTCCCTACACTCAAAAACAATTTCAAAAGCAGGTTTTATCATTGATGGTAGTGGTGTCTTCAGGTAAAAAAAAAAAAAAAAACAAAACCCTGCCTTTCTCTTAGGTAAGCAAATAATAAGGACTAATTCAGGCTAGGCTAAGCAGAAAAGACATGCAACCAGACCTCCCAAGGAGCTCAGAATCAGAGAGCTGTCAGAACACAGGCGGTTCTTTCTCATCTCTTATCTTTGTTTCTCCTTGTGAATCCACTATGGACTCACTGTTTTGAAAAAGGGTCTCTTTACCATTTCTGTGCACCTTCCAGCCCCTAAGATTCATGCTGCCTCAGTTCCACAGGTGTAGAGACTAACCATTAATGCATCCTGATTACAGATTCCTGGACAAGAATCTGATTGGCCCAACCTGAGTCAGTTGTTTGCTCTGGTCCAGTCAGCTGTGTCCAGGGAAGCAGTTTAAATAAACCTAATTGCCCAGGGCCAACTCTTGAGAGAAGACTGATTATCAGAGAAAGAGCCATTACCAGCTGAGTAAATACCCCTGAGGATGTCCCTATACACTCCAAAATTGAGCTCAGAGATCACCAAAAGATCCTGGCAAATGTGTGCTACACCCAACTTGTAGCTCTGCATTTCCTGAAGTCTAAGACACAAACCCTCTGTGGTACTTGCTTTTAGGAGGTACATATTGAGTCACTAAGAAAGGATGAATCACTTGGAAGATTATTTCCTTTTCAATTCTTTCTCAATTTTTTATGTCAATGGGAATCTCTCAGTTTAAAGTATCTTCAGCAACTCTCTAACAGTTTCTAAGCTCTCCTTTTAACCAAAAGGGAGTGTACCTCAAGCTTAGAGCCTGCAGCAGCCAAAGCATCTATCCAGACATTAAACATATTGTTTGCAAAATGCAGTATTTAAGAAGAAGGGACCTGGAGCTAGGCCTACTAAGATAGAATCTAGGCTCTGCAATTGTACTTGCGCATATTACTTAAATCCCCCATGCCTTAATTCCCACTATGTATAACAGAGATAATTGCAAGTGTTTCAAAAGTTGTGTGTGTGTGCATATGAGAACAAAGATTAAAATAATTAATGTGTATAAGGCTCTTAGAACAGCATGCAGTGTAAAAAAAGTTTTTAATAATTGTTAGATATTGATTTTTTCCATTTACTTTTATTAATGACTAGTGAAAGTTGTTTTCCATTTATAGTGGCAACAAAGGGTTTTCTTAGCAAATACATCTATTTAGGTTAAAAATGAGATGCTTTAAAAGTAAGTATTAACTACAAGATGTTAAAGATTGCCTATAGCTGTGACAAAAATCATGATGCTGGAATGCAAATGCTGAAGTTTCAGAAACACGGAGATTCTGGTGCCAGCATGTGAAAGATGTTGTAGAGCAGATCTGCATTATCAATATTTAATTTGCCAGTTAGAAGCGACTTTCTCATTTCTGCTAGACACAAGAGCGATGTGGATCGCAGAATGCAAACTGCTAATGATCATCTTGGCTGAAACCCATTGCCTTCATCCAGACATCAGATAATGAAACTTCCCAACTGCCTTGAAAGTGAGCTATCAGAATTGGAGACACCTTTCCCCTGCCTCTCATCCCTCCACCCTTCTAATGCCCAACCCTTTCTTGGTGCTCTTAGGACAGCAGGGAAAGAAATGTTAGCCCTCAGTCCCCACAAGATTCATGTTTTGTGGACTACAGTTTTAGGCTGTAGGAGTTTCTGCTTCCATTTTGTTATTTATTCAAGAAGTAGTTTTTGATCACAAACCATATGCCAGTCACTGTGCTAGTTAGTGGAGATATACAGGTATACCAATGAGTATGTGGCTCCTGTTTTCCTATACCTTTCAGGCTAGTGGAGAAAACACATATTCAAGAAATAACCATGGCAAAATTGTCCGTGTGAAACTGATAACTATCTGAAATGAGAGATGCTACATGGAAGGGCATGGACGGAATAAGCTTACCTAATCAGCCTCCACTGATCACACTTACTAGATTAACACATACTGTTCAGTCCTTTTATAGAACATATTGACAGATGCCCAGAGCATACTGCGAAGTGACTGTTTTGTATAGCCTTACCTTTGCCTTCACCCCTTGAGGTGTCTGCTTGCCAGGAGTCCATTGTATTTATTCCCAGACCTGTTCTTGCCAGCTGCACTTGGTATTGTAATTACAGTATTTAGTGGAATATTATGGAAACTGATGAAAAATGAGGGCAATAAGAAAAAGAGTTGTTTCTATGAAAACTAAATTAATGCTTTGGAAACATCCTATGAAAGCAAGCCTCAAAAATTATTTTGGCCCTGACCAGCATGGCTCAGTTTGTTGGGCATTGTCCCACAAACTAAAGGTCACTGCTTAGACTCCTGGTCAGGGCACATGCCTAGGTTGCAGGTTTGGTACCTGGTCAGGGCACACAGGGGAGGCAACCGATCAATGTTTCTCCTACACATCTGTGCTTCTCTCCCTCCATTCCCCTCTCTCTATAAATACATAAATAAATAAATAAATAAATAAATAAATAAATAAAATCCTAAAAAATTATTTTGATTAGTTGTAAGAGGACTATAAAATATTAGCAGAAAAAAAGAACACCCAGAAATATAAAATGAGATAAAATCTACAGGTATACTCTTTCAGATATATTTTGAAATTCTCACTCCACTTTAAATAAAACCAAGACTAATAGTATAGATCAGAGGTTGACAAACTTTTTCCATAAGGGCCAGATAATGAGGCCTCACAGGCCATATGGTCTCTCCTACAATGATTCAACACTGCCATTGTAACACAAATGCAGCCAGAGACAAAATGAATGAGCAAGACTGTGTTCTAAAAAACTGTATGTACAAGGACTGACAGTGGGGCCTATTTGGCCCCTGGGCCATAGCTGGCTGATCTCTACTGGACAATCTGAAATGTGAATGAGCTTTGCATGGGAACAAGAATGAGGGATTTCAATCAGTAGAGAAATCACTCAAAGAAAAGGCCTTGGACTCACATCAAAGATCAACAAACTAATGCACATTGATATAGTTTACATTAAAACAAGAGAATTAAGATATCCCTGTATCACTTTAAAAATGATTCCTTGCTTGAAGCTTCCAAATAACTATCTTCTCCCATTCCTAAATGAGATGGCTTCTCAAGTATGGATAGTTAATATAAGGGTTTGAACTACAAAATGAAATTATGTCTATTTATATAAGAAATCAAACAAAAATTGGAAAACAGACTAAATAGTCTAAACTTTTCTATAATATTGGCCAATAAAGTCAATATTTATTGAATCAGGTTATATTGGGTTTTTGACCCTATGACCAAGAGAGTTAAAACTGAATCGTATGACTAAAAGATAAAGTCTACCAAATTCCTTTTTCATTCTTAATACATTTGTGCCATATTTTTTTATTCTGTTTTTTGGTGCCCTGCTTTCAAGCTTGCCAGGAATGTTTTTTGTTTCTGTTTTCTTAGCTTTTAAAAAATGACCAGTCTTTGTTTCTTGTGATTATCTAATATTTCATTTCCTATTTTAATAAATTCATATCTACATTATGTCTCTTGTACTTTCTTTGGTTATGCACATTTGCGCTTTTTTTACACGTAGATTGAAAGCATTAATTTTCAGTTATTTGTCTTTACTAGTATATTCATTTAACAGTGTAGGTAGCTTTATAAGTACTACTTTAACTGTATTTCATAGATTTTACTATATTATCTTTTTATGTTTAATTTTATAATATTTTCCAATTTCCACCATCAATGCCCCTGCTTAGCTTTTTGCAGGTTCCATGTGTGTTCCTGTCCACACACATGTGAGAAAAACAAACTGATCAATGTTTGCTTCAATCTTATATCACTAATGGTTTCATCTTAGTGATTTTCCCCAACGAAGGGGAATTTATCCCTTAGCTCATATACAGAGCTAAAGTAATCAGCTCTGTATATGTGGAAACTGCAGAGACTCAGACCACCAACATCTCCAAGGACAGGTCCCCTGCTAAGAAGTTTATAAATATAAAACGTTTTAAAAGAATGCTGTCTTCACCAAACCTTACATTTTACACTCTTCTTTACAGATTCCAACATTTGCAAGGCTTTTAGTTGATGAAGGCTTTTAGTTTGCAAGGCATGAAGGAGAACAGATCAAGAAACTAGCCAACTTATTACAGATTTTTATTTCCCCAAATTAATTGTGAGGCCTGGTTACATAAAGAAATGTCCAGGTAGCCACCTCCTTGACCTTGGATGCTGAATCCTTTAACTCACATGCATGATAATTATCTGCCCTTATTTGAGTCTCCCCAGGCATTTCCACACTTTCTCTGGGGAAGATGCCAGTTATTCCATTTAGGACACTTGGCCTCATATTCATTCCCCTCGCTTTAATTTTAGCCCATTATCCCGAGTCATCATCCCCCTTTCCAGGGCAAATCCATCCATTTCTGGTTTTATCATTAAATCAGTATCATTCAGCTTCAAGCAAAACTACTAATAATGCTGACATTTCAATTTGTCATAGCTGCTCCTCATTTCTGTGACTGATGCCTCAGTGAGGACTTATCTTCCTACTCTGTTCCTCTGAGATCTAAATACCAATCTGGGGGAGGGTCGGGGGGAGTCAATTTGATAGGGAAGGAAAATGGGGCAAGAAGCAGATAAACAAGGCATTTTGCAATTTCCTTTACTTGGCGACAGAGGGAAGAAGTCTCATTGTGACAACAAGGCCTCCCTCGGGAGAGAATCCTTATTCAGACTGTTCATGTATGGAGGTAAATAGCATGGGTAGTGGACACATGCTTGCTTTTTGTTGGCAGTCGGCAAACTTTCTTACCCTGGGTTGCCAGCACTCCATTGTCCTTTTGGGGTTCTCTTCTCTCATGTGTTTAATCTTGGAGAGACAATAAATCAAGGCCAATAGGATTATCTCTTGAGACTTTGGAGACTGTCTTGGTCCTTTGGGCTCCTATAATAAATTACCAATACTGGGTGGCTTATAAATAATGGATATTTATTTCTCACAGTCTGGAGGTTGCAAAGTCTGAGATCAGGGTGCCAGCATGGCTGGTGAGGGTCCTCCTCCTGACTGTAGACTTCTCATCATATCCTCACATGATGGAAGCATGAGGGAGCTCTGGGGGTTTCTCTTATAAGGTAAATAATCCCATTCCTGAGGGCTCCACTCTCATAGGCCTCACATCCTAATACCATCACATTGGGGGTTAGGATTTTATGAATTTTGGGGCACACTACCATTTAAACTATAGCAGATGTTGAGTATGGGATATGCAATAGAAAAAAAAGGCAAAAAGTTGGTGTTGATTTTTTCACTGGTATCCTGGTAAGACTGAGTGAGGAAGTAGTTCCTAGGGCTGATCCACCCTGATACCTCTCTTTATAGTTAAGCCTGGTTATCCCTGCATCCCTTGAGCTATCTCATATCCTTCCAGTGATCCCTTTTTTCTGCTGATGTTAGTCACAGCCCATTCTTTTTGCCAATGATCAAAGAATCCTTACTGCTGCACTAGGGTAATATGCTAAACTTGGGAGGATTTCAGATCCAAGTTTGGTTAAAGGTTTGCTAAAAGCCACCTCTTGTATCATTTCTCCAAAATGCTTCTATGATGCCATTGTGTATTTGCAGACTAAGGGAGGAAAACTATTAGTTTATGGCACACAAACAGCTTGATGTTTTACCAACATTTACTCAATGCCTTGAGTCATCATGAGCCTGGAGGCATCAGGATAGAGGTCTGCATTTCGGGGCAATCTGAGCCCTTTCCTTCCCTGCACAAGTAATAGTCTCTCAGTCTCAAGGAGGCACCCAGATCCCTGCAGGTCAAGGATGGGTGATATAAGATTAACTGGGGTTAATGCTATTCAGAGTACCCTCCAAGGCCACCTAGAGTGTTTATGAAAAGTGACATTTTCTCAGACCTAGCTAGTAAAGCATTTGGATGTCCCAGCCTCACCCTAGAGACACTGAATGATTATGTTGTTATGAGCTGAACTGCATCTCTCAGAATTCATGTTTAATTCCTAACTCCTATAATTCAGAACGTGACAGTATTTGGAGACAGGGCCTTTAAAGAGGTAATTTAGGTCAAATAAGGTCATATGGTTGTTCCTAAACCAATAGGACTGCTGTCTTTATAAAGAGAGGTGATTAGGATACAGACATACCTGGAAGGAAGATCGAGTGCACACAGGGAGAAGATGTTCATTTTTAAGTAAAGAGAATATACCTCAGAAGGAACCAACCCTGCCAACATCTTTGTTTCAGACTTCTAGCCTCCAAAATTATAAGGAAATAAATTTCTGTTGTTTAAGGAACACATGGAGTATCTACACCAGGCTCATGTGTCCATTTCTCTGAGACTGTCCCTGCCAACTGAAATCCAGAAGGTGATCTTGGAAGCTTAATTTAAACAGAGCCTTTCTAGGCAGCCAAAGTGAATAGACCAGAGCTGGTACTCACATTGAAATCTATTTGCATTATTTTTCTATTGCTGTCTTAAATGAATTACTATAAATTAGTGGTTTACACAACATAAATTTATTAACTTGCATTTCTTTGGGTAAGAAGTCTGACATGAGTCTCATGAGGCTAAAACCAGGGTGCTGGTAGGGCTATGCTTTTTGGGAGACTCTAGGGGAGAATCTAATTCTTTGCTTATTACCATTGTTAGCAGAATTCTGTTCTCTGCAGTTGCAGAACTATGTCCATTTCCTTGCTGGCTATGAGCTGAGGTCGTCATATTCCTTAGCTCATGCCTTCTATCTTCAAAGCCAGCCATGGTGGATTTAGTTTGTATCATGGGTTGAATCTATCCTGCCTCTTCTTTTTCCACAGCATCTCTCTAACTCATCCCTTGACTGCTTTGAAGGGTTCATGTGATTACATTGAGTCCCCCCAGATAATCCAAGATAATCTCCTCATTTTAAGATCCATAATCTTAATTCTATCTGCAAAATCCCATTTTCTATGTAACATAACATATATAGGTTTAACACCATAGGAAAAAGATCACACGGTCCCAAATCCTGTCACACTATTCATGCACTATCCCTACTCTAAGTGGACCGATTCTACTCATGCATTCACACACTGCATACATTTGCTCTGTGATCTGGGACTAGCTACTTTTATTTTCATGCAGAGTTTCCAGTCAGGCCAGAGTACCCAGAGCCACCTTCCAAGGTAGTCCAGGATAGTCAGTGACACAGGATCCACCAATGTCTGTCTTTTGAAACTCTCCTTTCACAGTTCCCGTGGAATTTGGCTCTAACCCAAGTTAAGTCCAGCAATGGCAAATAAACTATTGTGGGGATGTGTGTCTTTAAAAACACTGACCCTTTAATATTGTTTCATTATCTACCTGTTCTGTTGACTCCTACTCACAAAGTTAACAAAATAGAGAATAAAAATACGAAACTTATTTAAACAATAATTATATATGTGACTTAAGTTTTTAATAAAACACATAAATGAGTGAATGAATGATTCTAAAGGTTCCTAAGAATGTCTATAGCAGATGCTTTTGGAGCCCTGACTTTTCCTCTCATCATTCACCTCCGTGTGCCAAAGATAGCTTACTAAAAACACTGATGAACCTCTTCACAGGGGCTATTTTTCTGGCTATGAGATGCATTCCACTCATGCACAGAGCAAGCCAGAAGCTTTATATCCCTGGAAGAAGCACTCAACTTAGGATGGACAGGGAGGTGGGGGATCAGTACCTGGTTTCCTCTCTTTTTGCGTGAGGTAACTCTGAACCACCATCTGCCAGAGTTCCTCAATAGGATTAAATGCCAATTTCCAATAGTGGTCACTCGCATGTTAACAGGCTTCCTCCCATTCAGTGTCTCCCTTTTCCATGCCTCTAATGATGTTTCCGCAGGTCACTTCCCAAACAAACCATTAACACTTGAATTTACCCCAGCTCCGCTCCTGGGAAATCCAGGCTAAAATTGGACCATTGCCATAGTGAGGGATACCCTAGCTTAACAATTCCACCTGGCAAGGTTTTCTGAATAGAAGATCTTCCATCATGCTGGCCTTTATGTGATCATTTGCTTGTCCAACCCTCTATTTTTCTTCCCTTTTATAACATATCTCTGCAACTCTTTAAGGAAGTCTTGGGTGACTAAAGAGATTTGAAAGCAACAGGAGTTGATCTTCATTCATTTGATATTTTCTAGCAGTTTGGAAACTTATGTGGAGCTGACAAGGTAATCGGGGCAGGACAATGTCCTGTTCACGTACGAGGGGACCGATGCATCTGCTGCGGCAGTGCGTACATTTATATTTGCTCTGCTGTGATTTCTAATTACAGGTTGCTTTTAAGACTGTGGAAACCTTCCTGGATAGAAAGCACAAAGTCATGCTTTCCAAATGCTTGTCTGCCTAAGATTCAGCAGATATGAACACAGAGTATCTGCTGGTAACAACTTAGAGATTTCAATATTTTTGGCAATTTTTATAGTGTTATTCTCAATGGTTGTACACACTTAATCTTGATTGCGTATGTGGTTTGACATATAAGCCAAAGGCATGTTTTTATAGATGTCTGAATTAAACATAGAATGCTTTTCAAGATAACAGAATTAACATTTAAGTGGTTTTGATTAACCTGGTTTTGCTTATTTGCTCCTAAGTATTCTAGAGCAGAGCCATCTCCCTTTGCATAAAATGATTTGAGAGCACAGCCCTAGGAAACATAATTTTCTAAATAGCCAAGAGCATCATGCCCAGAATATTTCCTAAAATTTGCCTCAAACTAAAGATTTGAGATTTAGCCATTTTCCATGCTCAGCTACTCAGGTGGGGCAGATTGGAAAATTGAAATCTAACTATATAAACACCAAATTGATTAAGTTGATGAGCTTGGGGTTGGGGAGGGGTTAGGAGGCGAGTGTGGTTCAGGATCTAAGAACAGGACTCAGCTCAGAATTGGAGAATTTTTAGTGCATGCAGTTTTGCCCAGAGTGGCATGTTGTTAAGTTTTCCTCTGGCTACATTTCCCATCAAGAGAAACGAACTCCCAATAAACAGGCTAGCCTTTCATCAGCATGAAAAATGTGAGTCCCATGCAGTTTAACACATCATAGGTTCTTCACAAGCTAAGCTAAATTTCCATCCTGAGAAATGTAATTATTTGGTTCTAAATCTTGTACTGAGCATTTACTATATATACCACCAAGAAAGTAGATATTTAACTTTTAAGGCAAAGTTATCAACATTTTGTCTGTAAGGGCTATGAAGTATGCTAGATAGAATTGAACAATAGAATTAAAGAACAGAGAAAAGAAAAAAATATTGAAAAAGAATTGAAATCATATGGTATTTGTCTTTTTTCATCTTATTTCATCTAGCATAATAATCTCCAGGTCCATCCATGCTGTCACAAAAGGTGGGATTTCCTTCTTTGTTACAGCTGCATGGTACTCTATTGTATAAAGGTACCACTATTTTCTCACTTATACATAGAATTTAATGAACAAAAATAAACTGACAAACAAAACAGAATCAGAAGCATGGATACATGGAACAGACTGATGGCTGTCAGAGGGGAGGGGGAGAGGGAGAATGGATGAAAGAAGGGTAAGGGATTAGCCAAAGAACACACATGTATTACTCATGGACACAGACTACAGTGTGGTGTTGGCCAGAGGGAAGTGGGGGTGGGTATGAGTGGCAGTGGGCTAAAGGTGGGGAGAGGGAGACATCAGCAATAGTGTCAACAATAAAAATAAAGTTAAAAAAATAAAGTCTTTGTCTTGTAAAAATAATTTTAAATGATTTAAGAAAGTCTCAGTGATATGTGGGGAATATCAAGCATTTAAATACATGCAACTGGAGCTACAAATGGAGAAGAGAGACAGAAAATGGAACAGGAAAACATACAAGGTAATAATGGCCAAAACATTTCCAAACTTTGTTAAAACATCAACCCGTACATCCCAAGAATATAGGAAAGTACAAGCAGTCTAAATACAAAGAAATACCATATTTAGGGACTTATAAAGAACCTGCTCAAAACCCAAGATGTACAGAGTGTATTAACTTTTGCAGAGAACATCTACGTTTGTCTACTGTACAATATCTCCTCTCTGCCACCTGGGGTATAGGTGACTGAGACCTACAAAGACATCCCCCATTGAAAGACTGTGCAAAGGACTTGAACAGACACTTCTCCAAGGAGGATATATCAAGGATCCAGAGACACATGAAAAGATGCTCAATATTGCTAGCTATCAGAGAGATGCAAATTAAAACCACAATGAGATACCACTTCACACCAGTCAGAATGGCCATTATAAACAAAGCAACAAACAACAAGCGTTGGAGAGATTGTGGAGAAAAGGGGACCCTAGTGCACTGTTGGTGGGATTGCAGACTGGTACAACCACTTTGGAACACAGTATGGAATTTTCTAAGAAAACTAAAAATGGATCTACCTTTTGACCCAGCAATTCCACTGCTAGAATTATATCCTAAGCACCCTGAAACACCAATACAAAAGAACCAATGCACCCCAATGTTCAGAGCAGCACAATATACAAATAGCCAAGTGTTGGAAACAACCTAGGTGCTCATCAGTAAATGAATGGATCAAAAAGCTGTGGTACATTTACACAATGGAATTCTTTGCAGCAGAAAGAAAGGAGGAGCTTCTACCCTTCGAAACAGCATGGATGGAACTGGAGAGGATTACGCTAAGCGAAATAAGCCAGGCAATGAAAGACAGATACCATATGATCTCACCTTTAACAGGAACATGATCAACAAAACAAACAAACAAGCAAAATATAACCAAAGACACTGAAATTGAGAACAGGCTGACAGTCACCAGAGGGGAGAGGGGAGGGAATTTCAGGGGAACAGGGGAAGGGTTTAGAGCAACAAGTATAAAAGACACATAGACAAAAACTAGGGCGGGTGGAAATGGGAGGGATGTGGGAAGGGCTGGGGTGGTGGGCTGGGATGGGAGTAAAAGACCGAAAACTGTACAAGAACAACAATTAAAATAAAAATAAAAAAAGAAAGAAAGACTGCAAACTTCTGGGACTCGAAGTGGTAAGAGTGGGAAAAAGAAGGAGCACTCACTGATAGCAATGTCAGAGGGAAGTCAAAGAGAGAGAGAATTATAGAAAAAGAGAAAAAAGAGGCAAAGTGACTCCAAAGTGAAGAGGAGACCTAGGGCACACTCTACAGTAGTGAAGATGTAGTTCCGACATTATCGAAAGCATGTTGCTGATGAGGCTGAAGCTGAGAAGCTGACCTCACTACTGATGGTTCTGTCATGTAAGTGTGGAAGGCAGTGACCTTGCCTGCACACAAGTAGTTAGGATTACCTGAACAGTGGGAACAGTCGTAACCTACTCTGCTGGACACACCAATAGTAAAATAGTTTCATTGCTTGGTGATGATGACCCAAGATTTAAAATGCCAATAGTTACTAGTTGTAGTTAACAGTTTTCGATAAAGCACTGAAAGTTTCCATACAGACCTCTAGAAGAGGGTTGTGAAGTGGAAGACTTTTGGCTGTTGTATTCCTTTGGGACTTTTTTTTTTAACCATGTATATAGTAATTAAAAAATAGTATCTAATAGTTAAAAAGTTGAAGGTTTTACATGAATATCCAGATTTTTGGCTTCTTTTTAAAAGACCAGAATTTTATTTTTTTAATTTTATTTATTTATTTTTTGAAAGACCAAACTTAAAAAGAAAACAAACAAAATAAAAATCTAGAAATCTTGGGCTTGAATTTCTGCATGTAAATAATTTGTTGAAACTAAATAACTATTGCTTCATTTAGATGAGGTGTGTACTATATACTTTGCCAGTTGCGGCTTATCTTCACACCTGTGGTTTTTGTTGTTGTTATTGTTGAGAATCAACTACAGTCTTTATTAAAGAAGGAAAAATAAGATAGACCAAGAAGGGTCACCTGGTCCATAAAATACAGGATATACCAAATCTCTTTGTGGAAATGTAGAATATTTTCAAGTGTTTAATATGCAAAAACTGCTACATACCCTGCCAATTTCACTCAAATGTATCAACTGTGGAACTCCCTGCAAATATTTAAATGTCTTCAAATGCTAGCAATAGGAGTTAACTGAGAAATTGTGAACACTTCTAAATGCCACCTTCCCATTGCCAACCAAGACACACACTTGTAAGAGTGTATGGCGTATTATGAATTCACTACTTGAAGTCCTATTCCAATGTCATGGTTGATACGTCCACTCATATACCTCTTGTGAGCCCTGGGGATAATGACATAGTTTTTTGGACAGCTTAAGTAGTGTCACCTATCTTGAGACCAGAAAACAGGCTGCTGATTGTTGTATTAGTTAAACACTTATTCTCCAAACAACTTTCCAATATTGTATTTCTAGAATGGGTTGGAAGTATGTGCTGTTAGTAGGTATGGGTAGGAGGGGTGGGCAAGATATCAGTCTGATTTCTTGGAGCAGGGCCACTTAGTAGATAAGACCCCAGAGGTTTTCCCTGCACAGACTTCTCTTGATGCAGCCATACTTCCCTGCCCAGAAATATTTTCAAGGCCTGTGGAGTTTTAGCTCCGGGGGAATTATTCCAATCAGGCTAGGCTTTGTTTAGACAATCCATGGGGGCAAATGCTGGCATCGGTGGGCAAGGTAGCATTTGTCCAATGACTTCAGAATATATCAGTGATCTTTCTATTTAACTGACCAAAGTAAATGCCGTTTTGCAAAGTGCAATGAGTTTTATGTGATGAATTTTCTTAAGAAAGCCAAAATGAGAAATTTAGGTGCATGTAGAAGGCAAAGCCAGTGCATTTATTAGCATCAAGGGTGAAAGTCTCAAAGATTAATCTGTGAATAACTGTGCCATTTGTAACATCATAAACATGGACTAATGGGGAGACGGTACAGTGGAATGTGAGTATTTGCAACCTGTCATCATATTAGTGCCTGGATCAAATTTGCTGCTAAGTTCCTCAGCAAATATTCATTATCGTGTTTGTGTCTTCTTGTTATAATTTGTACTGTATTAGTAGCATCTTACCATATTAGCGATGTTGAAATGTTTTTAAAATTATATCTCTTGGGTGGATGGAAATGGAATGTTCTGAGGTGGTGAAAGTATTAGTCATATTAAACTTGCCCTGTTAGCAGCTTTGCTTTGAACTGATACTTAAATGAGGTTTTAATATAAACAAAATGTACTTTTGAAATGCGCTTCCAGCTACAACCAATTTCTCCCAGTCCATTAGCCACTTTGCATCCCTTTTAAGAAACTTGAGATTGTGGGTTTGTTGAGGAGCCAAAGTGTTTGCTCAACTCATTAAGTCAAGTATCGAGACAATGATTGCAAGGGCGGTGGTGTTTCCTAAGTGACTCTGGGTCCCACATGTGCAACACAGGCTCAGCGCCCCCTCCTGACCAGACAAGCATCTTTTTAGGATTGCTTGCCTGTATCTATCTGTATCACTTCACACTCCTTCCCTTTGACTCGGGCAGGAGATTGGTAACTCTGTTGTTCTAGCTTTTACACCTATGTGCTTTTCGGATTTCAACAGTCATAGCTTTCTTGCAGAAAGAGGAGCAAAAAGCACTGAACTGCCAGACACCTAATGTCCCACTACACAGGGTTTTATGGTATCAGCGAAACCCCTTTAGAAATCACCTTAGGAAATGACTTAACTGAAGTGTGGTTTCACTCTGTGAAATGGCTTTTTCATCATCTACATGGACATTCTTGTTAATGTCCGTTTAAGGAGTTAGTGTATTAGTGTTCTCTGGCAGCCCTAACAATGTACGAAAACTGGATGGCCTAAAACAACAGATACTTGTTTCCTCAAAGTTCTGGATCTAGAAGTCTGAAGTCCAGGTGTCAGTGGGGGCATGCACTCTTCAATGGCTCTAGGGCAGAATCCTTCCTTGCCTGGCCTAGCTTCTGGTGTATGCCCCCCATCTTTGGTGTTCCTTGGTTTGTAGGTGCAATCACCCCAATCAGATGGCCATCCTCTTGCTGTGTGTCTTCATCTTGTTTTCTCTCGGTGCATGTTTGTGCCTGTGTCCAAATTTCCCCCTTTGTAAGGATACCAGTCTTTGGATTAGGTCCCACTATACTAATTTTATTTAAACATGATTATCTCCATAAGGACTTTATTTCCAAATAAGGACATATTCTAAGATACTAGGTATTAGGATTCCAACGTATCTTTTGGGGATACACAGTTCAACCCATGACAGCAGGAGATCTTTATTCTTGTACATTTGTGCCACATAGTGCCTCAGTCACAGCACCAGGGGCCCTGCAGTGTAATTTACTGCCACATGGGATGTTTAGCAATCATTGATCCTTAAGGAACAAGATTTTTTTTCCTCAAAACCTAGCTTTCTGAATTCCAGAGAGCTTCAGATTACCTCTTAGACCACAGCATGGAGGAAGCAAGGGGTGATCTGTATTCTAAACATATTTTCTACTATGTTTTTAGCAAATACTACACACACACACACACACACACACACACACACACTCATATGGGCAAACATTTTTATCTTCTTCAGGGAATTCCCAGGTCAGAGAGGTATCATTTTAGTCTACTTTAATGTAAAAGAAAATAATTATTACTTCTGTTGGCGTTAATACTAATTGATGCATTTGATTCACTGAGTGCTTACACTATGCTAAGTAGCATTTTCATGATTTTACTTTTGTCTTCTCATTAAGTCTCACCACAGGTCAGTGATGTGGAGATTATCTCATATCACTGATGTCCTGTGAGGATCTCTGACACACCCAAGATTGCGCAGTTGTTGGCGCTCGGGTATTGACTCAGAACCAGATTTGCTGACTCCTCCTTTCTCTCTACATCAAACCTTACGGCCAGGGGCTGCCTGTATTCACTGGCCAGGCCCAGGATCACTTACCCACTCCTGCATCTGGCTCAGCCCCTACTGGGCCACACTTACTGAGAATGTTCAGAAGAGGTAAAGGGAGGACAAGTATGTGTCCCCAGAAGAAGCATGAGTGTGGATACTGGGTAAGAAAATTTAAAGAAACACACACTTGCTTCTTTGAGAAGTTTTGCATGGGCAGAACCGAGTTTGTGTTTTTGCCCCACATTTTGTCATATAGCACAAGCCCCAGGCACAGAAGGAGACATTCAGCCATGCATAGTCCTCCCTTGTCAAAGTGAGGCTGTAAATTCTTAGAGAATATAGAGGCAGTGTCACATCTCTTCCTCTCCCTCTGTATAAAGACAAATAAAATGCCATAGTGAATAAGTACCTCATAAAGGCTTTTGCATAGTGATGGGGAGAGAACCAGAAAGATGAGGGGAAAAAAAACAGCCCAGTTTGGCAGGAGGCAGACTTCTGGGTTTGATATGTTCAAACTGCCAAGAGTTTGATACATTCAAACTCTTGATCTAGGGGTAATTACGTAGACTTGTGTGTGTACGTGTGTGTATGAGAGAGAGAGAAAGAGAGAACCTGTCCACTTAAGAATAGTGCCCTTTATGGAATGGTGGTTGCCAGGGGCTGGAGGGAGAGGGGAATGGGAAGTTACTGTTTAATGGGTACAGAGTTTCCATTTTGCAAGATGAAAATAGTTTTGGGGAGGGAAGGGATGATGGTTGCACAGCTATTGAATGAATTTAATGCAGTTCAGCGTACACATAAAACAGTTATGTCATGCATTTTACATACGTTTTATGTCATATATGTTTTACTACAATTAAAAATTAGTGCACTTCTCTGTATCAATGTTATACCTCAAACAAATAGTGAAAGTGAAGTAAATAAAATAAAATGTTCCATTTCCATTTGATACTGAGAGCCACAAGGAAGGTTGCATTGATCTCTGATAATTCCACAGAATGGACAGGCAGCAGCAGAGGTCCTGATGCCTCAGCATACTGTTGAACACTGGTATTAATAGGTTATTTCCCCTCAAAGTCTTGCTCATCTTCCTGCAGCTTCTTCTGCCACCCAAGTCCTGGTAATGAGCAACCTATCTCTATAGTAGCGGAACCACCTTCACTATGATTTTGGTGCCAAAGAAATGACTATTTGTACTGAATAAATTTAACAGAGCCTTAGTCCCCAGGAAATGTGTATTTTTCTTCTTCACATTTATTATAAAATTTGCAGATCACTACCCTTGTGGTTACTTATGCTCTCTGGTCATATCAGAGAATCCTCATGATTTGCTGACTTGATGTCCTCTGATTCTGGCCCTTGTTTTCTTGGGGTGCACTCCCAGCTTGATTCTGTCCAGCTGCATTTCAGCATTTTGGAGTTGGCTGCCACGTGAACCGGTGTGAGGGTATGCTTCCCATGATTGAGGACACTGCATAGTTAAATCCTCTCCAATGCCACCTGGTCCAGGCCACCATTGTTCATTGCCTGGCGGACTGCAGCAAACTCCAGACTGGCCTTCTCATTCTCACTTTGGCTCACAGCCATAGTCCATTATGAGTGGCTGGGGGACCTTGGAAATTAGTCATTCCCTATTCCCTTGGTGGCTTCTCATTGCTCTTGGAACAAGACACAAACCCCACCCTGTGATGACTAAGGCTCTGCATTAAACTGGTGTTCACCTCACACTCCAACCTTAGCTCCTGCCAGTTGCTGGCTTCAGCCACACTGGCCTTATTAAGACCCAGAACGTGGGTATAATTTTCATTCTGTAACCACAGTTTATGTTCTAAACCTTGGCCAGTACAATGTTGGCTGCTCCTCATAGGCAAACTGAAGGGAGTATGTGCCTGACTTCAGAGAAATTCATCCCCAATGCTGGAAAAATAAGAGTAGTCATTTGTCACTAATTATGGAAATAGAAGTAGCAGTAGTTTTTATTTGGGGGGCAATAGTTATATGCTTACTTAATTAATTTGTTTATTGAGTCAATATATATTGAACATTTCACGGCACCCAGATTCTATACCTTCAGCTAAGAGTTTTGTAATTAAGTGATGGTTTTATTATTGTTCATAATTTATGATGAGTATGCACTTTAAATATTTCATAATAAATAGTTAAAAATATACTGATGACTTTGTCCTCGTCGACATGGGTGATTAGAGCAATACCTGACAGGAGAATCTAGTAATAGGACTGCCTTCATCCCTGTCAAGGTCAGTCTTTTGGGTGGCCTATATATTCCTTGTAGGCCCTACTAGACTTTTGGAAAATGTAGTAGGAATTGCTGGAACTTCCACTGAAGAGGAAGAATCTGCTTTTACCCACGTGGCCACAGAGATCAGAATTGGACACAAGCAGCCATATGGTTTCAGGGGAAGAAGAAAGGGTTGGCTACTTCTCACTCTACACATTTAATAGTAGGGATAGCTGCATGTCTCTGTGGGATGCTGAAGGCCCTCTCTGGAAGTCATTCACGGGTGTCCAGATGCTCTGTGCACTGTATGAGTGGAACACTAGCCACATGGTAGAATGTTGTAAGTACTATATTGGTACTATTGTACCGAAACTTCTGGCTGAAAACGGATCCTCCTACACAGGACCTCCTCTGTTCTTGCAGAAAATAGTGTCAATTGAGGGCACTGTGATAGCATATTAAATGAAGTTTCCAGCACTGTTTAAGTTAGGTTTTTCAAGTCATTTTTCACATTCACTTTAGTTTTTAGTAGCTTGGCTTTTTAATAAAGACTTTCTTTCATAAAGTTGGAAGTCTGATGCTGCTTGTCCTATATTATCTAGTATTTCACAGTGGTATTTGATTCCTGTACAGATTAGAAGCCACTTAAACAGCTAGTTCACCAGTAGCTTAATCAGTATTATGTTTAGGCCATTGCTTTGAAATTGATTAATTATGATACCGTGGTGATAATTGATAACTGGATTGATTACTGAAAAATAATTCTTATTTGAGCATGAAAACAAGGAGCTTTAAATGTACCCACTATAAAAGTGGGTCCTAGCCTACCAGCCAGGTTGCCAATGGGAGAAAATTGATTTTGAATTGAATATTTGAGTATGTTTACTTTGTTATTAAAATGATTTAAAATGGAAGTTTGGGGTGATGGCAGTAAATAGAAAATGTCAGTATGTTTGTCTGAAGGAACAAGGTTTGAGGAATTGGTTGAATAATCAAATTAGTTATGAACAGAATTTCAAACATAGAATTGATTTACTGATACCTCCCAAAGGGGCAGCCTACTGAATGTTCCATTTGGCCTATTTAACCTCTGGACTTCAGGGTAGAGGAATTATAACACCTCCCAAATTTGATTTATGGGCAACAGCTGTCTCCTGCTTGTGTCACAGTGATGAAATGTTTCACCATCTTGGGTGAATCTCATTCCTTGCAGAGGGGCCCCATGTTCAAGCAGGTGGGAGGATGAATGGGTACAAGCTGAGAAGGGGGAGAGAAAGCATAACCAGGGGGATCCTTTATGCTAACAGAAGCTGAAGATTAAATGTAAAAAACAAGTGAACAGATATACCTGAAGAAATAATCGGTACTGATCCCTCAATCCGTTATAAGCAACCTAAACTAGACTGTATCTACTTCTCCATGGATCAGATGTGTTTCCTTTTTAGCTTTGTTAGAATTTGTTTGATATGTCAGTTAATTACCTCAGATGTATAATAAATATTTCACCTCATTATTTATTTGGAATCAACTTAATTTTAAATCCATCTTTTATCCCCACCTGTCAGGCAAAACATCCACTTTGAGGCATCTCCTAGCCCTCCATTTCCCAATGTATGTGCAAAAGTCTGAGTGGTGCAACTTGCAATACAAGAAGCATTGGGGATGGGTCATGGACCATTAGTTGATGTTGGTCACCATGGCAACATCTGTTATTGATGCCCATCGTTTCTCTTCATGTGGTGGCTCAGTTGCTTCACTATCATACATAGAGTTGATGGCTCTCTAGTGAAGTTGGGAACCCTGGGACTTAAACATGCAGCCTGCCTCTCCGAATCCCAAAGAAGTAGTAACCATCTTCTTCTTGAGATTCCTAGACCTCTGCCTCGCACAGGCTTTGGAGCACCTGTCCTTAACTCATGACTCTCAAAAGCACTGTCACTCTACCAGTCACCTTTCAGGTGTTCTAGTATTTCACTCACCTGTTCTAATCTCTCCCATGTGCTTCTGATTCAAAAGTTATGAACTTAAACACAAAACTTAGGCATGACCTAGTTTAATACAATCAAGACAGCTAGGTTTTTGGTGAACAGGAGAGCATAATTCAAATTCAAAGGTATTCAGATACAAATAAATAAAATACAACATTCTACTGATCAAATGGATCACCAATATATATTACTTGAGTTAAGCTTCAGCTAAAGAAAATTAAACACACACATACACAGAGTTTGCCTCTGTAAACCAGGGTTGTTGGCCACACTGCTCTGTGTCCTATTGGCTAGGACTAAGGGGTCTCTAAAATTCTGTAGGCACATAGTTTAATGGGTGTGCATGACTGAGATTTTACCAGTCATTGGCTCTGTGGCTATCTCTTTGCCTCATGGAGGTAGCTAGCTCTGAGGATCTCTGTATTTCTCTTTAATACCCTGGCTTGGTGTTGGTTCTCCCCAAACTGCTTGGTCATTATGCATCTTGATGGGACTACTTATGGGCTGTTTTAACAGGTGCTTTGCCACCTGCCCAGTGCTGTAGGTGAATCTACAATGTAGCTAATGCATTTTAATGATTGAGGTGACATTTTGCCTTGTGCAATTTTGGATGGAAATGTAAACCAACTAGGGCCTCAGTTAGGTGGTTTCTCTGTGTGGTGTGTAATATGTCACTAATGGTCTAAACTTGGATGTGAGCAAGAGATCATTTTATCCCCTCTCCCCTAACGTACAAGATGTATTTTAATATTAATTTCTTTTTTATCCATATATCAATAATTGAGCACAGCATCGATTAATAGGCTGGGCAAATTGCATTCCCCATCTTCTTGTTCACGATGTGTTTTAGTAATGGAGATAATTTTCAAGATAAAGTATATAATTTAAAATGGATTAAGAAGAACAACTAATAAAAGAGAATTGATTCAGGGAAGAAAAATTTGAATAGTTTTAAGAAACCTCAGCTGTGTATCCAAGCCTTTGGATTTTTGTACGGGGAGCCTGTCGAAATGATCAAGTTTTACGCACACTGCAAAATTTCCCAGGTCTGCAGTTGCAAAGGATAAGGGAGAAGGAGGAAGAAACATACGCACACTCACCCACACAGACACACAGACACAAACGCACACACTCCAAAATCTGGTCTTCTAATGAGGAGGGTATATATATAATCTCCATCCGTAGGTTAGGATGGCTAAACATTTGCGCTAGCAAGTCTTTTTTGCGGCTTTCCATTTGCTGGATTTAGTTGGTGGAGCTTGGTTCTGCTTTTGATTTGCTGAATTGGCACCGAAGCCTCAAAGGCCCATCCCCCGTCTCCCTTCCTTCCCGGTTCCCGGTACACGAGCTGGCTTCCAGCCTTGCGCAGGGAGACGCTGCCCCAGCTCAGCGACTGACCGGCAGGCGGCTGTGGCGCAGGCAGCAGGCAGCAGGCAGCCCCCGAGCCCGCAATGACAGCGCAGAGTCGGTAGATGGCTGTAGACAAGTGTGCTGAGCCGTGTGGTGTACAGAGCAGTGAGTCTGGGGAGGCCTTGACCGGACTGGATGCTGCTTTTATCTGAAGTACATTTAAAGAGATAAAGGGGAAGCCGGGTTGCTGCACGTGTTCTTTTCTCTGCGGCTGAAGCTTTACTTTGAGTTTAAAAAAAAAAATCTCAGCGGCTGGCCTCCCCGAGCCAGCGGCTCTGTGCAGATGGGCTCGCCTCAAGAGGATCAGCCGCCTTCCTGTAAATTCCACCAGTGGGGACTTCCGTGAACCTCCCACGAGCCATCAGGAAATGGTGTAGCGCCTGCCTGTTTATGACTACACCATCGCTACTATTATTAATACTACCAGTAACATCGGTGTTTGTTTCCGCCACTGTAGCTGGCTGCCTAAAGTGTCCGGATCTGCTCATTAAGCAGCCACACCAAGAATTTGTTACCTAAGCAGCCTTGACAGGAAAGAGAGGAAAGGCAAGAGTTAGGAAAGAAAGAGAGAGAGAGAGAGAGAGAGAGAAAGAGAGGGAGGCAGCCTGAAGCAAGTCACATCACACACAGTGCCACTGAAGGAATGCTATCCTCATAAACTCGTAAACAAGCACAACAAACCTTGTTTAAGGAAAGAAGAGGGGCTCTAAGGACTTGACAGGAAAAGGCAAGATTTTCTACCCACTGGTTTCAGATTTTCTTCCAGATACTCTTGGTGAAGTAAGGAGACTTCTGTTTGCTGACAGAGAGCCCCTGATTTCTCTTTCAAGATGATGATGTATTTGTGGGTAGGTAGTCTCTCTCTCTCTCTATCTCTCAATCTCTCAATCTCTCTCTCCCCCCACCCCTCTCTCTTTCTCTCTGATTAATAAATTGACTTCGGGGATAAAGATTGCAGCCCAGAGTAATCGCATTTTGTGTAAGGTGATTATGCTTGTGGCAGAATAATCTTGCACTGTTACAGTACATGTGCTTCCATTTCCAGTGGGACTTTAGACAAGACCTGGTTCATTAGCATTAAGCTGCAATTTTATCTTCAGTCGCAAAAAGGAAACCAAAAGAAGAAATGTGTGGGGGAATGCATGAATTTCTCTTTTCTTGAAGCACCGTGATGGTGAATTCAGGAGAAAGAAAGGGAGGAAGGGAGGGAGTGAGGGAGGGAAGGAGGGAGGGAGGGAGGAAGGAAGGAAGGAAGAAAGAAAGAGAGGTTCTGGACAAGTTCAGGCGTGAAGTAAATTCTGCATCACTTGTAGCTGTGTGGGAATTCATTTAATTACCAAGAATGAACTGTTCTGAGTAGTGGTGGCTTTTTGTTTGATTTATAATTTTTTCCTTTAAAAGTGACTGTTTGTCATTTGGGGGCTGAGTGTTGTAGATGAGAGTAGTGTATTTTGTTTGCCTTAATCCGGCATGTGTTTGTATGTGTGTATTTTACAAGGTTGGTATTGCAAAAGGTAGATTTCCATGTACTTGTTTTGGCTTACTGATAAATATTGTGTAGTTATTGTTTGCTTGTTTGGTTTTCCCCAGGAGATGGCAAATAAAAGCATTGAAGTGGTAACCTGTACTTATGAATTGCAATATTTAACTGCTGAAAACAATTTAACGAATAGTAATCTAGTATGAAAGGCTTAGAAAAATTCCTTAATCATGTTTTGGGGACAAATATATGTCCTAGTTTAGTTTGGCCATTGGAGAACTTGTATGCATTTATCAGCTCAGTAACACAAGACCTAGCTCTGTGATCTCATGTTAAAGACAGGGTGTTTCCTGCTTTTCTAAGGGAGGAAGGCATTTGCAAGGTGAAACTCTACCTCTGTTTTTCATCAACATTATCATCATTGTTGTTTTCTGATGTTCAGCATACTTAAAAAAAACCTCTTTCTCTTCTTCTCTTCCAATCACTGTTCTAGTTCAACTAAGCTCCATGAACTTGTCTTTGCTGTGAGGAAGAAAGCCTCTGGTTGAATTCTTTGTTAATCACATTGATTCTTTGACTTCTGATGATGTCTCAGCCTGCCTTACCCCTCAGTAAGCATTGTGACTTAGACTTTTTTCTCCCCACCTCTTTTCTTTCGAATATTTCTCTTTGTAGTTACTTCAGCTCTTTTTGCACCTGGCTTATTTTTGCACAGTTCAATACAATGAATTCTGCCAGACTGTCTCTATTATAATTTTTTTTTATTTTAGAGTGAGTTTCCTCTTCATTAAAGACTTGTTTGGAGATATACAATCACTAAATTGCGTGCACCTACCATAAACTTAACAGAGATAGTTTGATTTAAAAACACTGAATCTTCATACTGTTTGTCAAAAGATGGCAGAGGTGAAAATGATTCAAATTTTCTACATTTACAAATGTTGACTTTTAAGCACTAGGAAAATTGGTCACATGGGATCACAGCATCAGTTATTAATGATATAATTATATGCTAGTATTTCAGGGAAAGGCCTCTATTTTGGTTTTTATTCTGTGAGAGTATTTGGGTTAATTGTAAACAAATATTAATTCCTTTAGGCTGTGATGAGTAAAAATTTACTGGTCACACTTTTTCTCTGAGACCCTAAGTGGTGTCGTTGATTTTATTTATGAAATTTGCTGGCTCTTACACATGTACATATTTGCAACTGGAAGCAGGGAGAAAGTATGTCTTGTCCCAGGCCCTGTCCCAGGTCCTGAAAGCTTGCTAACCTGATTCTTAGTCATTAGTCCTTGACTTTCAAAAGCAACTTCCTTCCATTCCTACTTTCCTCTTCCTGGCCAATGCTTTTCAGTGCTACATGTTTGTATGAACTGCATTTATCAAATTGAAAAATGGTTACTACCTTCCTGCCCTTTGTGCAAGGATCCTGTTTACATCTTTAATTCGGATTTTTTGCCCTGCATTCAAAAAGTGGTAGAGACTTTAAATGAGAACAGCTGGATCCATGCTGTTTAAGGAGATATGAATTAGGAAGCTAGTATTAATGCTGTGAGGTTGGAGGGTTTTTCTGTTCTTTTCTCCCTTTTTATGCAGAGGTTCTGCTATTGCCTTCTAGTGTGTAAATAAAGATACTCAAAATGTGGCTGATAACTCTGTTTAAGAGCTCATCTTGCTTTAGGAAATTTCATGTCAGCCACATCGATGTATGAAAATAGTGTTGGCTGCTTTTTCATGGATATAAAAATGAAAATGAAGAGACATGGAAATACAGTAAAAGATATTTCAGATTCCGTTTATTCCTGTTTTTTAAAATTTGTTAAGTAGGCTCTTTCTATGCACCTATCTGTGTTAATAGCATATGATTTCAGTGAGTATATTTTTATTAAGATTTACAACTTTTTGTTGGGGGGAAGTGTGGGGTCAGTGGGGAAGAATCTTCCTTCTTTTCCTCTCTCCCCACTCAACTGTGTTCCTGCTTCAGGATTGTTCTCTTCAAAGGAAGAAGGCAGAGGGAATGCTTTGGACCAGTACTGATTAAAAACACCATGCAGCTTCTGCTAGCTCATCTGATAATATTATCACAGATACACAATATTGAAATCAATATACCATCTAATATTGGTATATTCTTTCTTTAAATATGTTTAAGAAATTTAAAAAATAAGATGAGTAGTCTTTGGTGTGCTTTATTTCCCCTGAGTGAGGACAGTTTCATGTACAGAGAAAAGAAAGTTGAGTTCTCTGGCACCATTTGCTAATTTCTGGATGGTTTTGATTCACCACTCTCAGGTGCAGTAGAAGAGAGAAAGAGCATGGAAATTACTTTCACTGGCTATGCATGTCCTAGAGTAAGACAGAGCCCTTTTGACCAGAACAGCCTCCCATGCTGCTGTGGTTATTTAACTCCACAAACAGTAGTCTTTCTTGGGATTCAGTTGAGTTGTATCTCCCAGGCTGAACAGAACAAGCTGGCAGTTGACCCTGGCTTATTTAATTCAGAGATAAGACACCATTAACCCAGTCCCTCATGTCCTGGACCAGAGAGTCCCCAACTTAAACTCCACTGCAATGGGTGTTTTGGGGAGAAATGAAAATGGGAAAAATGAAAACTTCTCATTTCTCTTTACTTCTTTACTTTCAAAACAAACTATTTCCATTTTATTACTTATACTGACATTTTCTTATTGATGTACCAAGAGCCCTTCCTCTATTTTTAGTTGTAGTTGACTCCAAATGGAGTTGCAATTTTTAACTTCTCTTAACTTTCTTCTCATTTTATAATTTACCCCATCCTTTTATAAACAGTTTTACACATACATACATAGCCAGGCTCGAACTAGGCAGAGAGGAACAAGTACAGCATTTCTCAGTGATGTTGGAAAGATGGGAATAGTTACATTGTAGGCAGCATCACTGCTTGGCTAGTGCATTTCAAGTATTTAAAAAAGGGATGATCAAAAATGCATTATTCTTTCTACAGGATCCTGTATATTCCATTGTATATTACCCTGAAAAAAAACTCAATCAACCAGAATATTGTATTATCAGCCTGCAAACTTATGAACTTACTTGCCGTCTCTCATCCTGTGTATTTGGGAAACCTCCCCTGAATTTCTCATTTTCTTTCCAGAATGCCTAAAGCTTTTTCTGTTCCATGCTCCATGTTTTAGCACTTGGTTATAAACTGATTATAGAGTTCCTGATTTATAGATTCTGTATGGATGATAGATTATGCATAAAATGTAGATTAGACTATATATAATTGTTTTATGTTCTAGGGCCTTCATGTCAATTTAACCTTTTTTTTAGGGCAGAAACAACATCTCTTCTTTTTTATTTTAACTTTTGCCTTCCTTCTGTATTTCAAACAAACAATACATATGCCCTTCATGGTAAAATTAATTAATGAGAAGAAAATAAACAATACTTACTATTCTAGCACCTAAAATAGATACCTAAATATTAACACACAGTTAATTTCTAATAGATATTTTAAAGCACACACATATGCACACACACACTTATATTTTTCAGTTTGGAGACAACACTGATGATAAGAATGAAAAGGCATACCACTGATTTATTAATAGTGTTTGTTGTTTGTTTTTCTGCTTTGTTTGTGTGTATGTATAGGTAAAATGCTATCACATTAAAAGGCCATATCATACTTGAACCATTAAAATGAGGAAAAAAGAGAAAATACTGTTTGAAAAAATGAGATCATACTGTTTTAGAACTTATTGTTTTGTATACTGCTTTTATTGCTTAATATTTTGTACCAGTAAGGCTTTTCCACAATAGCATCCTTAATGCTTGCATAGAGGATGTTCCAGTGTGTAGATAGTCCATAATTTAACCAGTTCTTTAATTGTATGTTGTTTCTGCCTATAAAATCTTTCCTAGTACCTATTCTGGGTTAGTATAGATATTAAGCATGTAAGTATTCAGCTTGTTGAGGTATTCAGTCTTTATTGAGCACAAACTGTATGCCAGTCATTATTCTGGACCTTGGGGAAATATATGGAGAAGTGAAAGAAAACATGCTGAGAATTCAGAAAAACTGGAATTGGAAGACTGGTTGTTAACATTATCAGCTGTTGACTACAGTTTACAGATTTGCCAATTATTTGTTCCTGAGATAGATATTTGTTCTTCTTTGCCAAACTGAATCCCAGGATGTCCTTTACATTGTGATTTTGCTTCTGCTTTGGTGGACTGGAGGCCCAAGTATGGTCTATTTTTCCAAATTAGTTGACCCATTAATTCATTGGTTCCTTTTTTTGCAAGAATATACTCTAGAGATTGCTGGTGGCAGCCAAAGAAAATACTGTTTGTTGCTGTCGGGGGAAAGACTTTAGTGCTTTATCCTGAAGCTAAGAATTTCTATGTTGTCTATGACTGGACTGCTTTGCAGCAAAATGCCTCAGGAATACAAAAACAACTCCGTTTCCCCCAAACAATTCTGATTCAGAAATTCATTTCTATGAATCTGTCAGATCATTTAGCATCCATACTGATCAGTTTATCTTAGTTAGGGGCTGAGAAATGGACCCAGCGGACTCTGATTACTCTGATGAAGATACTCATCCATGCTCATGTCCTCATTTTTCTTGACTCTAATTTATACTGAAGTCTCCTCTATTGTTCCTATATCACCAGGGGCATCTCAGAGCCTCAAACATACTCCATTTTCTCAAACACTCTGACCACCATTCTCTTTCCCCAAACCCAGGCCACCTCCTCTTCTGCTATCCAACAATGGAACATCTGTAATGTTGCTTAAAGATATTGTTAAACATTTGGAAAGGGCTATTTTTCTGGTATCTTTAAGTCAGCAGTACCCGTTTGTTGAGATACTCTTCAAGTAGAAGGAGGGTGATTGGCCTTCATTAACATTCCAGCCTTCTGGTTGATGTGAGGAAAACTGGATGGATTAAAAGTTAATGAATGGGAGCTCGTTTATGGCTTACATTTTCTCCCCCTCTGCCTTAACCATTCATGGCTTCTACTCACTGCAGACTCTCTCTGGCACAGGGAGTAATACGTTATTTTCCGCTTGAGCACCCAAAAGCCATTGATGTAAATTGATTGGTACTTTTTTGTATTTTTCTGAAATTCTGTTTACATGCACATTCCTCTTTGTCTGTAAAGTGATTTGTATCATAAAGCTCCATCCATTTTTCTTTCCAATCTAATAATGACACTAAACTCATTGAATTCTTATGTCTAAAGATTCTTGCAAAAATAATGCTTCAACTATAAAGGGCAGTGAATACATAGTATTGCTATGAAGGAAACAAAATAAAAAATGGGCTAATCATTGCTTTCTCTCTACAGGAAATTCTAGGCAGTAGGTTTATATTCCTTCCTTGATTTTTTTTTTAAAAAGCAAAGACTGATGAGGATTAATGTAAAAGGGTGATGAAGGCTCTATGTTTAAGTTTTAAATGCAGTTGTTGGCTAACTCTGCAGATTCTTTAGCTCCTGAGGATCATAAAGAAAATGACTTAACGTGAAGCAGTCATTCTATTCTTCATTTTACATTTTGAGTGGTGTTTCATATACCTTTAGAAAATTTCACAGACCTTCAGACAACTTGATCAAAAGATGCAGGTTTGAACGACATAAGCAAATTAGTTTCTGTACAAAACTTGTGTCCCCATTCAGAGAAGAACAAATTGAAAAATTGATATTCAATACCAACAAGATAATTTCAGGAAGCAATAGAGCATTGTTTTGACAACTAAGGAACAAGAAGCTTTTAGGACAAGTGGAGAGAGAATTGCACAGTGCTTTTCATTTATTATCCTAAGACATCTTAGGTAGAAATTCAAGAAAACAATTGGGAAGGAGAGGTAGGCGTAAGAGGAGGAGGGTTTGGAGATGATTGGGAGAGATTTAATACTATTTCAAGGGGTGATGTGGATTGGATAGAGTACACCAAAGCTGTCTTTCCATTCTGTGTCTCATGTTCCCTGTGGTTTTCTCCCTTAGAGTCAGACTTTCAAATTTTATATATTGGATTGACACCCTTAGGTACCTACCTTGATGTGAGGATTTCTGTATTCCTTTGCAGTTTTTTTTTATCATTGATATATTGTCCAGCTTGCTCTAACCATCTTGCCAGTGGATTAAGTGGCATAGCTGAGATGGCCTTAGACAAGTGTGGAATATTAAAGAGAGAGAACGTGTGTTTTAAGAGACAGAAATTAAGACAGAGGAAAAAAGAAAAGGGAGCTCTCTACTTACCTTTAAATAATTTGCTATGGATATCATTTGGATTATCTGTTTTGTTTGATTACCCAAAAGTTTTCCTCCATTTCTTGACACCTAAAGAAGAGATTTTGCTTTTCCAATACCTCAAAGGTAAATGTTATTGCAGAATAATCTTTTTACTATTAAAGAGTAATATAAAAATTCTGTTATTTGCAAATATGCTTGTATTTTATCAACAAGTTTATAATTTGCCCTTGCTAGAATGTTCTATCTTAATACAATGCATAACAGAAAGAAACTACGGTTACATTTTTATCAATGATGTGGAGTTGCATGCTCTCTTATATTCGACTGTTCGTTTTCTATTTCTCTGAACTACATTGTGAGTGCTTTTCCATGAGGAAGTGCCCTGAGCCTTCTCTGTACTTAGATGTCATGACACACAGCAGATGGGAGCTCATAATATGTTTATCAATGGTGATCATGTTTACAAGATCTCAATGCGCCACTAGACAAGTAGAAATTTGTGGTTTTAATTCATTTATTTGTTTAAAAATAAATACTGAGAGTTTGCAATGTATCAGATATTGTGTGTGTTTAGGATTGGGGGTACAGGGTGCATGATGTGGTCCTAATTCTCATGCAATTTATAATAGTTGAGGAGACAGATAAAACAAAATACAGCAAGACAAAGCAAAATGGTAATGAAGAAGCAAAGTCATTAGATAAAGTGTTTTTGCTAAAATTCATGGTTGCAAAACTGAGTTGAGTTCAAAAGGGTAATACATGTACTCACATATCTGAGAAATCCAGAGAGAGGCTGTCAAGGCAGGTATCTGCAGGGAGTCAAGCCACGTCATTGGAACTCTGACTCAGTTTCTCAGATGCAGGCTCCTTGTGTTCCCTCCATAAAGTGACTGAGGTAGCCCTAAGCTGACATCCACGGTGACAGCAACCCCAGTGGACCAACCACATTCATCCAAGTAGTAGTAGATCCCGAGAAAGTTCTGAGGCCAATTCCTTTGCACCTGGATTGGGCCACCTACCCACCCATTCCTGAAACAATTCCTGACACTTGATGTCCAAGTCCGAGTAAAACACTCACTGTTTGAAATCTGAGAGTAGGCTCTGTGCCCCCAAAACCTGAACTGAGAGTAGAGGTAATAGGAATGAGCTGTTATTGGAAGGAGAAATGAATGTTGGTTAGGTAAAAACAACAGATGCCCATTATACACATAAATACCCATTATAATTACAGCTTGCTATGAGGTGTAAGGCAGAAAGAAAAGAAGTGCTTGGCAGGCATATTAGAATGGACACATCATGCAGAACTTTTCCAAGAAGGGGTTTTCTCAGCTGGGACCTGGGACTTAGTGGCTGCTACCAGGCTGGAAGCTGCTTGGTATAGGTGGTGGTAAGGAGGACACTGTATGCAAGAATGTTCCAGAAGGCCAGGTTGGCCAACGCTAGGGATTATGAGGGAGCAGGGCCAGAGACAGGTTCTGAAGTAGGTAGGAACCACATCACGCTGGGTTAGAGGCTCACTGCATTTTGCCGAGTATCAGAAACCCCCATCTATCATGTAATACCCTGGAATTAAAGCAAGGGGAGGGGTAGCCTACAGAGAGTCAGGGAGAAGACTGAGGGAGTAGTCTTTTCTTTTTTCTGTTTTCACTGAGCAGTGTTAGAGAATTGAATAGACATTTTTCTCCTCCGATTTAAGCAGCTTTCTAATGGCTGCAAATGGCCAAATTCCTCCCAATTTGACTTTGCTACAACTCTTAAAAGGCAGGTTCACATACAAGCTAAACCCATTGCTTCTCTGCACCCAGCTATGATTTATATTTTCAACGAAACCTGATCCTCGGACCTCTGCAGTGACTGCTTCACGTGTGCTGAATCAGCAGGCTTCTGTTTGTGCTCATTTACCAAAACCTCTGTGGGGGAGGGGTTAGGAGAAACTAAAAAAAAAAAGAGAGAAATGTGAGATATATTGAAACTCTGAGGTCCCCTGCAGAGCTGGGGGAAAGGGTGGAAAAGCTGTGAATAAATCACAGTGCTTTACACAATGGCCTGCTCTGTCTGGGAGCTGAGCACTCTTGGTTGGCGATCAGAAATACAAAACAGTTTAATAATAGTGAGTGTTGTTAGGCATTTCAAGTATCTTCAAGGGCATTTGACTTAAATGAGCTCAGTGATGGAGTATTTAAGTAAAGAGAGTGTTGTTAATGGGCTAAATTAAAAGGCTAATCAAAGAGGCCAGTGCTACAAATGAGAGCAGGAACACAATTAGTTAATGGAGGATTGAGAGGAAGACAAGAGGGAGAGAAATTTCTTTTTTCATACGCAGGATAGCTTCACATGTTCCCTGAAGCCCTCAATATTTTAAGCCAATGAAATAAGCAAAAATTCTTATGCTATTTTTTATTTGTAAAGTTAAGCCGAATGTAGCATACTTTACATTATAAAGGAAACAGGATTTCTCACACACACACACACACACACACACACACACACACACACACACACTTACATAGCCATTCTTAAACATCCACGATCATTTATCATATACAGATTAATAGCACATTTCTTTAAGGATTTAAGACATTATGATGGTTAAGATGATAGATTTTGCAGTGAGGTAGAACTGTATTCAAAATCAGGCTCCTCCACATTGATATGCGTGTAACCCTTAGTTTTTTCATCTGTAAAATGGGACTAACACTAGTGCGTGAGGTTGCCACCTGGCTGATATTGAGACAGATTGTCAAGTGGCCATTCAGGTTGCTTCTAGCCTCCAGCCTTTTTGATGAGTTGCGGCTTTCTTCCAGTTGGTCAGTGTCCAAATTGTATTGCTTTTTAAATATCTTGCACATCACCCTTGCATAGTTCTTTTTACTAAAGGTTGTAGTGAAACTCAAATGATATGTTGCAAGAAAGGTACTTAAAATCATGCATGTGGCAGGGAGTAGGTGTTAGGGAAAAGTTATCATTTCCCTAAAAAAGCTATGACCACTGTTATCATTATTATTATGAGAAAATAACACAAACATTATCTTGTGCGCATGTGTTAGTACAGAATGAGGGAGGCTTTGCACAGTGCAGGGTGAATCCTCCATCTAGCGCAGTGGCAAAAGTTTCAAAAAGCGTGAAGTTTGATACCGGCCAGGAACAGGTGCAAACTCATTTTGTACCAGGCTCTCTCTGTGTGATCCCGGCCATTTAATTAACCCCTGTTTAAAATGGGGGTAACACATGAAAAGGCATACAGATGATATGATAGGACTGTTTTTAGTGCCTATTTCAGAGCTTTGCACTGAAATATCAGACTTTATACCCTTCCCATCCACACCCCCCTAATTACTAAATAAAACTCTGAGTTGAAGGGGAAAAAAACTTCATAGCAGGATGAAGAGTAAAGAAAATAGAAGATAAAAGCATATTTTAAATTTGGGCTCTAAAGGAATGAATTAATGTTGAATCCTGGTATCAGTGTTCTGAAAAATGAGTAGAAGAAAAATCCCATAAAGAGTATTCTTTAAAAAAGGAACAATGATTACTTTTTTTTTTACTAAAATAAAAGTAATATTTGGATATTATAAAAGCTTGGAAATACAAATAAGAATATTAATTATTTTTAACCTATCACTCACTACTGTTAATATTTCAGTATATTTACCACTTTAAATGTCAATATATCTGAATTTACTTGGATATCCTTATCTCTCAAATTTAGAATTATACTGAAAATATTTTTATACACATTGTTTTAGAAACATTTTCTCATGGTTTAATTTTTTGAAAATATGTATTTTTAAAGTTGTATTTTTTTTTTAGCACTTGGATATGCCGTAATTTTCTTTATTCATTTTCTTATTGTTGGACACTAGGTTGCATTTTAAAAACATAGCTCATGATAAATATTAATTAAATGAACAGTAACAACATAAAAATGTACAAAGTGGGCAAAGGAAAGTGAGCACACAATTCAGACAGAAAACATCAAATAGACATAAATGTAGGACATTATGTTCATTCTCCCCAATGTCAAATAAATTCAAACCAAAACAAATGTTTTGTCACTTTGAAACTGTTAAAAGAATAATATACTGAGTGTCTGCCAGAGTTTGAGAATACTAATTCTCATGCATTTTTGGTAGGACTTCTGAACTGCTAAATATTTCTAAAGGTCTGCTTGCAGATTTAAAGTATTTTAAAAATTATTTTATTGTTGTTCAATTACAGTTGTCTGCCTTTATCCCCCCAGCACGCCCCCCGCAGCCAAAACTACCTCGCTCCCTTGCTTCCATCCCCCACTTGGGTTTTGTCCACGTGTCCTTTACAGTTGATCCTGAAAACCCTTCCCCCCATTATCCCCTTCCACCTCCCCTCTTGTTACTGTCAGATTGTTCTTAATTTCAATGTCTCTGGTTATATTTGAAGTCTCTTTTTAAAGAGAGGCTTATACTCTGTGACACATTGAAGAATTATTTCCTGAGGAAATAACCAGAAACACCAGGGAAATATTATGTACAAGTATATATAATACTGAGTTATCTAAACACACTGAGCATTTTTCAGGTTTTCATTTTGAAGAGAATGAAAGCCAATAATCTCACGATACAGTAGTTTTTAGAGATCAAATGATGTGTTCAGCCGAGTGTCCAGTATTAGATAATCAGAGCTGCACATGCAGATGTATCGTGGCCTGTGTAGGACCCATCCCCATGGCTAGGAATTTATTCTTTCTGCAGCAGTGTGGCACAGATAAAAACTAAGTTGGTACTGTGCCAACCCTCCTTTAGCTTGGAGAAATGTATGATGTACCATTATGCTTGGAGAATGTGCTATTCATTGAAGGTAAGAGAATTTGGGGAAAAACTTAATACTCATATGTGATGGCAGGAAAACTCTGAGTTACATTTCAGGGCATTGCTAATAGTAATCATAGAATGTAGCAGTGTATTTATATTTATGAGTGACATAAGGCAATTTTAGATGGAAGAATCTCTGAAGGAGAAATGACGTACCCAAATTTATATAATCTAAAGCATTTGTAGAGGAAGCATATGGAAAAATGACACACTTTGCAGTTGTTAAGATTAAGACGAAAGTTTACGATAAGGTTATTAGAAGATCCCTTTCGTGGGCACAAGAATTTAAGATATGTGGAGTAGGCATTCGATATATGACTTATTCTTTAAAAAGTATTTGCTCTCCACCAAAGACAAATACAGGTTCTGCTCCCAAACCCAACCTTGTCCTAGCCCCTCTTGATCTTACAATTTAGCTAATTCTCAGAAATCAAACGGCTGGAATTTCTGACTCCTAAACCAGTACCATTTGGCTGTGGTCTGTGTGCACCCAGGTCCGGGAACTGTACGGTTGGAAAACTGCTTCAAAGAATCCACTCAAGGACGAAACCCAATCCTTGCTCCCCTTCCCAAGCCCTGTGCCATTGCTGGGGATTGCATCCACTCAGAGGCAACAGTGCCATTATCTTTGCACAAAGATTACATAAGGTGCCAATTCTGGCACGGACGCTGGGCTGGGCCTGCTCAGAGGACGGGTTCTTTTTCTAACTCACAACAAAACAGCATAGGCAGGCAAAGCCCTGCCCAAGTCTATTCTTTTGCTCTTCAAAAAGAAGCACTCCTCTCACTCTTGTTCACTGGATCTCAGTTCAACTGTTATTTTCAAGGGGCTTTCCCCATTAAAACTCAAATTTGAGTAAATGGATTAAAATGCCTACTTTAATTCTAACTTTGCAGAGGAACTCTATTCTGTGTATATCCACTGACTATTGGATTCCACTGGTCTCTATATAAAGAAGGATCTGATATTGAGCCTAAGTCTTTGTGAGAACCTTAGCATTGTCTCTGTTGAAGTCTTAAATGGTAGCATTCAAGCATTTACTTTTTTAGATATCTTCACAGGATTTAAAGGAAGAATAAAATATGCCAGGATATTTATGAATCATGAGATTTAATAGAGACTATAGTAGATCTTACTATTGATGTGCTTACTGCTTCATTAAATTTCCCTTAAGGTTTGTGGCATGGATATGGATCATTTGCAATAATAATTATGCAGTGATCGATTGATTGGGTCTGACATTGCACTTGTCACCTTGAAATGCAAAATCCATCTATTTTCAACAGTATGAACATTTCTTGCTAATCTTGCACACCAGCATGCAAGAGTTTATTTTATGGAGAAAGTACAATGTATAAAGTTTGGAGAGTTAACATTAACCTTTTGCTAAAAAATGAAGTATCACTTGTCATTTTACAAAGAAATAAAAATCACCCAACCAGCAATTTTTTTGAGATTAGAAAACATAGTCTAATTTCAAGGGAATTTTTCAAACCAGAAATGCATGCACTTCAATTGAGTGCTACAAGTATATTGTGATATTGGACTTGACTAAGCCTTCACATTGAGCCTGACACAGTTTCAAGTTTGAGCTTAACTCTGCTTGTGGGAATACACACACATGTATGTGCATACACTTATTTATTTATCTATCTGCCATTTATTTATTTTCATGCCTAACTAATTGTCTCTTTATCTAAAAATAATAAGGCAAAACTCTGTGTCTGAAAAATGTGGATGCTTTCTAAGCCTTCTGCATAAGATATTACAGAATGTTATACCATTTGAAGACTCACACATTTCTTTCGTTCTGAGTTGTGATTTCTAAAAGAGGAGATAGGAAACCAATGACCTCATTTTCTTGCATTTGTATCAACTTTGACTTCCAGAACTTATTTAACTATCTTGAGTTGTGCCTAGTCTCAAGTCAGTATAGCAGTGAATAATCATTTATAGAGTTACTTGTCAAGGGTCAGGCATTGAGCCTGATCCTGGGGATAAAACAGCAAGGGAAGCTGACATGGCCTTTTCCACGTAGAACTTAAAAGATAATAAGGATGCACTGCCCATCTTCAGCCTCACTGAATTTAGAAATGCAGTATAATAATTGCTGTGCTGAACAATCACAATATATTGCTAATAAACTGCAGATGGAAAATAAAGGTATATATAATAAGGTCCCATTTGAAATATGTTAAAGATAATAATATGAAGGAAGGTATAACTACTGTCCCCACTATACATGTTATAACAATGAGGACTAGAAAGGTTAAAAGTTCTTAAAATTCATGAGCTAATCAGTGCCAGAGAGCCAGCATTTGAACCCAGGAAGTCAGTCTATGGAGACTATGCTTTGCAACAATTCATTTCTGTAAGTGTGAGGTGGGGATGGTTGTAGTGGTGGGCAGAAGTGGAGACAACTGTACTTAAACAACAATAAAATTAAAAAATAAAAAATAAAAGTATGAGTATACACCAAGATAGTAAGAGTTGTTGGTATGCTGATTGCTGTTTTCTTCGATTGCTTCTCTGTAGTTTCTAATATTTGCATTACGTATATACGATATTTACATGCTAAAATAATTTTAAAATTGTAAGTAAATAAATGAATATGCCTTGAACAAAACACACAAATCAGCGAGAGCAGTGGTATCAGAATTTGTGCAAAAAATCCTCAAGGTTCTGGACAGTAATTGAGAAGTGTTCGGTCCTGTTTCTAAAATGCATTTAACTCTAGGCATGAGGAACTACCCAATGACACTATTTGCAAAAGCTCTTCACAAGTGTGAGAACTCACACACAGCTGTTCCTGTTTGCTGACCTAAGTCTTCCCTTAAAACATGCATGGATGCTTAGAATCTGCCAACCATCTGCTAGTTAAGACAACTTTGACCCTATTATATAATAACAACAAGACTAAAAACAGAATTTAACCTTCCTTTTGTGTTTCTTCACATATAAAAGCTAAAATTATCTGTTAAAGCAACTCTACATATTGACAGAGTAGCAATTTTAGGATATATAAGTATGTGTGTATATGTGTGTGTGTGTATCTATACACACACACACATATATATATCTTAAATGTACATATAATTTAAGGCCAAGTTAAATAATAAGAAAACAACACTAATATCTTGAATGTCAGGTGCTATATTGAAGACTTTGCATTATTAGCCTCTCAACTCTGTCCCCATCTCTCCTCCCACACCCTCCAATGGAATCAAGGATATAATGCAGTACCAATAGTTCCCATGGCTTCTCATGGGAGAGGATCAGGATAATTTGACAAAGCTTCTAACTGAATCGAGCACTTTGCATCTTCCCCACCAGGAGATTATCACCCTCTGATGAGGATAGGCTGCTCCAACCCTGAGATGGAGGGGAACTGCACCTAATTCATATATAAGGAACATGGGATTTAGAAAAGTAGATTAACTTGCCTGGCTGGGTAGCTTAGTTGGTTAGAACACCCTGATACACCAAAGTTTGCACCCCTGGATTGGGGTACTTATAAGAATCAACCAATGAATGCATAAGTAAGTGAAACAACAAACTGATGTTTTTTCTCTCTCTCTAAAAATAAAAAAATAAAAAAGAGAGAAGAAAAAAGTAAAGTAACTTGCTCTAGGTCCAGTTTGCCTGGATTCAAAATTAATGATAAAAGTAGAATAAGAATGTTGAACTTCTGTGGCGAAGGTAGGACCTCTGCCTGCTAGATCACTGACTCCTTAGTGTGCATGAAGACAAACGTTTTTCATGTTTGTTACACATTCACGATCAATGGAGATAAATGCAATAAACCAAGAGACTCTAATATTCACTTTCTTTAGCCACTTGCTCTTCTATTGAGTATGTTTTTGTCTACTTTCAGGTGAGTGGCAAAAATAACCACTCAAACAGGCTTAGAAAACATCCCACATAGATCATTTATTTGCATACAAAACAGAAAAGCCCAAGAGATAGACTTCAGATATAGCTGCACCCAGAAATACCGATAATATTCCCCAAGTTCAATCACTCTCTCTCTCCCTTAAGGAAGGAAAGATAAATTATTTTCTTCTTTTACCTCTGTTTTTGTTTGTTTGTTTGTTTTTGTTTATTTGTTTTTAAATGTGGGTTTTAATCATAGACAAGCCCTTCCTCCTGGTGGCCACCAGCAGCTCCAAACTTATCTTTTTCTAGTGAAGCACCTCCAGCAGAAAGAGAGTATCTTTTTTTTTTTAAGCAAAAGTCCCAGAATTGCCTCTCTTTGGTTCACTTAGGGTGTATGCCCATCTGCTAGCCAATCACATTGATCGGGTAGTAGTATATGGTGACTGACCAGGTCTGAGTCACATGACCACTCATGGGAGCCAGAGCTTTCATCTTCTCCTCTACAACCATTTGGTCTGAGAATGGAGTAGGTGTGGATCTGTTCAAAACAGGTGGAAGTGGGCAACTGATATTAGGCAAAAGCAGTTGTGCCTACTCTTGGTCTTTGCTAGTGACAGGCAAATCCCTAAAACCACTCTGCCTACTAGCATTTCTCGCTACACAAATCTCTGCTATTCATGGAACTAAGAAGATGTTCTAGAAAATTTAGAATTATTTAGTATTCTCTTGTTGAATTATTTCTTAATATTTTTAAAATTAAATTTATTTTTTAATTTAAATGTAATTGGTATACAATCTTATATAGGTTGTATTAGTTGAAACTTCTTGGCTGAGGATTGCTAACTGCACCATGAACTAATAGTTCAGTTCTCTGAGCCCAGTCAATCTGTGCATTCCATTGTGATTTTAACTACCAGGTACATGACATGTGTGAGTGTGTATGAGTGCACATGTGTGTGTTTCGATTTCTAGAGAGATAACTCTGTTATCTATTTTGGTCTTCCTAAAATAAATAACTTTGGCTAATTACATGGTAAAGTTAGTTGAGAACAGGCAAATGTTGGAATCACATTGGAAAATATTTTATAATTCTTTGTTCATTTTACATTTCTGATGATAAGGAAAAGAACAAACACCCCTGGTGATTTTCAGTGCTGAACTGAAGTCTTTGGAAGCCCTTACAGTTTAGTAGGTTATTGATTGAAGACTACCTGCTGCCTTTTTGCTTACATGTTGGGTTTTTACATACTTCAGGACTTTATCTTTGGAAATCAGTTTGTCTCAAGGCCCTGGCATAATAATAATTGGTTTCTGGTGTATTGCTATAACTTAATTCAGCAAACTTTTATTGAAAACCTACTATGTATGGACCCCATGCTAGGCCCTTGAGATATGAGTTCATAACAAAATCCCTGTCTCCAAGAAGCATTAAATTTATGAAAGTGAATTTGGTAGGGAGTGATCTGAACAGATGCTCCAAAAGGTGTCTGATGAATAATTTAAACAGAAACACAAGCAAATGGAATAGAATGTTAATGAATTAATTAAACGAGTCTGTCTGATGCACCAGGCAGTCTTCTTGGCAGTGGGCATGCAACAGTGAGAAGATGATCAAGACCTGTGATGACATGAAGCTTGCATTCCATTGTAAGACACAGGCAGTAAACAGGCAAAGCAAATACATGAATGCATGGTGACCACCTTGGTAAGTGCTATGAGGGACACAAATAGGATTTGGAAATACAGCAATCAGGAAAGGCCTCTTGGAGAAGGTGATATTTAAGGTGACTGGCCATGCATAGAGCCAACTGAAGAACATTCTAGGTAACAGGAGCAGGAAGTGCTGAGTCTCTGTGGCCTAAAGAGATGTCCAGGTTCAAAGTTAGAGTGGCTGGAAGGTAGTAAGCAAAAGAAAGAGTGGCACAAGATGACACCAGAGAGCAAAGTGGGGGATTCTTTCAGGGATTGAGAAGGCAGACAGAGAGTATGTATCAGAAAAGGTTGGGAATCGGGGGTACTCCAGGGTAAGAGCTAGACCTCACGTTAGAACTTTTTCATTCTCATACAATATCCTCTTTGTTCAGAAGACTGTATTTATTTTTATTGAAGACTAATGAATACATAATAAGTGGCACGTATTTAAGGTGCATACTTTGATAAATTTTGATGTATGTACACACCCATGAAGCGATCATTGCAATCAAGAGAATGAGCATTTTCAACCCCCCAAAGTTTTTTCCTGTCTCTTTGTTATCTTCCCCTCCAGCTCCTTCCCTCCCACCTTCCCCAAGGCAGCTGCTAATGTTCTTTCTGTCCCTATACATTAGTTTGCCTTTTCTAGATTTTTATATAAATGGAAACATGGAGTAGGTGGGGTTTCTTTTTATAGCCATCAAGCCTACACAGAATTCAAATCTTCTAATCTTTTTTCCATATGTATTTTGTGTCTTAAAATGATCTTAAAAGTCACTTAACAGTAACCTCTTTTTCTACAATTGAGGTCCAGAACATGTGTTTAGTTGACTCTAAAGGACTGAGGAATTTTCTGACAAAAATATAGTGTCCCTTCACTTTTCTTCCTTCCATTATTATTTTAGAATATACAGTTGACCCAGAAAAGATAAAGAGAGACAAAAATGACAAAAGATTAGGCAGATGGGGAAGAATGATGAAGAGGAAAAGCAAGGGACCATGGTGCTTAGTCATTCTGATCCCAAAAATAAGATGTGGGGATGACCAATTTTCAGCTAATTAAGTGAAATAAAATATATTTCACTAAAATGAGGCTCAACATTATTTAATTCTGTTAATACAAAAGAGCCTTGGAATTTTTAGGAACATCAACTCTGGACACAGAAGCATGGGGAAGAGGTAGTAGAGAACTCATGTTCAAGGGAAAGTGTGTGTGTGCTTACACAGATATGCTCATAGTCCGCACCAGTAACAATAAGGAGCTTCTTCATTTATATCTTACTTATATACAATTTGTTCTTTGCTTGCTTCCTAAAGATTTTGAAAGCACTCACAAGATACAGGGCAATGTAACATATGACTTTTAGTTGTTAAACTATACAGAGGCTATGTATAATATTTATTCATCAATCCCTTTAGTAAAAACTTATTAAGCACTTACTATTTCCAAGATATCATTCTAGGTACAGGCATACCTCAGAGACAGTGTGGGTTCAGTTCCAGGTGAAAGCAATAAATTGAGAATCACAATAAAGCAAGTTCATAATTTTTTGGTTTCCTCGTATATAAAAAAGTTATATTTATTAACACACTATATTGTAGTCTATTAAGTATACAATAGCGTTATGTCTAAAAAATGTACATACCTTAATTAAAAATACATTATTGCTACAAAATGATAACCATAATCTGAGACTTCAGTTAGTCATAATCTTTTTATTTGTGGAGTATCTTCCCTTATTTGTGGAGTATGTTGATGAAAGTGCAATATTTGTGAAGTACAATAAAATCAGATATTCCTGTACTGGGTATATAGTGGAGGACAAGATAATTTCTTCATTCTCTATATTTGCCTGTATGTGTTTGTGTGTTTGAGCATGGTTCACTGGGATTGTTTAATATATTATTAATAGACTATAAAATATGAAACCCAGTGTATAGGAATTTAAATTAATAACACAGTTCGGCAATAGCTATTGCAATGAAGAATGCCCATACTGTTTGATTCTTTAATTGTACTAGTAGAAATTTATCTCAGGTATACTCACCTATGTGCATAAAGATGCCTGTATAATGAAACCCATGTAGTCTTGTTTGTTGTTCCTAAATGCCCATCAAGGTAGGACTGATTGAACAAGTCATGATCCAATACATACTTCTGATTGATATCTAATACTGTGCATTTCTGAAAAGAATGAGGTTGAATCATCTGCACTGACATTGACAAACTCTTAGACGTATGGTTAAGGGGGGATAAAGCAAGAAGCACGATAGCATATGTGGTGAGCTTCCATTTGTCAATAGGATGGAAAAGGAGCCATAAATGTGCTGTATAAAGACACAACAGACACCGTTGAAGTTATCCCTGGTCAGGGGAACTGGGATGGGCAAAGGGTGACTTTTTAAAATTATTTTAAAATTTATAATGCGCATGCATTGGATTTTTAGTTTTGTAAAACTAACTTTGTAAAAATAGACAAATATATAAAGTAAGCAAAGGATAAGGAAGCACATGGATTTTCTAATATTTATCTTTGGGAGTTTTATAATTATTTTATGCAAAAGTCTCCTTAGGTTGCTATTCTGTCTCTCCTCTCTTTTTACCATACCCTGAAAGAAACAAACAGTATATGGTCTTCCTGAAAACAAGTCCTCTCATCAGATTCCCCTACTGCCAATGAAATCAATGATGTATTAACTGCTTGTAGGAAACCTAATTCAAGGTGGAGCCCTGGAGGAAGGTGATTCCCCCACATGGATACACCCTACCTCGAAGCTGATGCTCCTTTGGGGCGCTGAGGGTGGCCGTCTGTGAACCACATTGGGACAGGATGACTCAGCTCAAAAGGGGAGGGTCTCTGTGGTTGGAGGCTGGAAAAGGTGGTAGTAGAACTTTTCAGAACCCAAAGATCTTAAGTCCATACTTAGGAGCAGGGACCCTAAGAATAGAGACAATTATATAGGGATGGAATTGCCTTTTGTATTAAAAAAAACACCAGTATATTCAAGGAGTGAGTAAAAAAAGAGGAGGCTGATTCCAAACAGAAAAAAAATTGAGGTGAGCTCCTTGGGCAGTTCCATCCATCCATCCATCTATACGTTCATCTATTTATTTATTTAACAAGTGTGAACTGACACTTCCTTTGGGAACAGACACTTTATTTGCTACATTATTGGCATGTGATAGGGAAACATTGAGACCAAGTCACTGCCCTCATTGAACCTTTAATTTCATGCCACGTGTCAAACAATTTCACAGACAAATATATACTTATAAACTGTGATAAGGATTATTGAGGAAACTTGAAGAGTAAAACGGGTATCTCTGATCAGGTCATAAGAGCAGAGGAATTTTCATTCACCTGGATATTTAGAAACCTATTATTAATAATTAATAACATTATCCCTACTTCACAGCTGGGGACACAGGGGCAAACAGATCAAGCTGCTTGCCCATCACAGCAAGTAAGGGTGGAGCTAAGATTTGAACACATTAATGTAGGGCTGAGGATTACAGAGAAACTGAGCATGTACAGTTATTTAGTTATTTTAGCTCTAAAATTCAAGACTATCAGGAGCTCAGCTGTTAATAGATAGCAGAGATCTCTAGACACAAAGATTAGTGTAGTTGTTTGGTGACATTTGAAGTACTAATTTGGGACACAGAAGATTCTAAATGCTATCCACTACTTATAGTTAAATGATGCAAAGGCCTGACAAAATAGAGACTGACATTAATAGTCTAGACACCAGACTTCGGGGTGTTTTTATGATTGTAAAAATAATGTGACAAAGTGATAGTGTCAGGAGAAATATTAGTGACTGAAGACTGAAATGTCTACCTGCATTTATCCTAGTCCTCAAACAGCAATGAGTGATAAAGAATGTGGTGATTGTTCCCAGGGCACTGGTGATATAAAATTAGGATTCTTAACCTTTGATTGTGAATGGACACCAAAGTATTGACCTGCTCCCTGAAATGAGGGATTGTACAGTATTTCTGGGGCAACGTCTTCATTCCTTTCTTATTCTCCCAGAAGGGGAAGGTGTGGGGAAAAAAAGGTTATGAAAAACTGCTCTTTTCAAAAAGCCATGAAACTGTTGTTCCCTATCTTGAGACATTTGGCAAGTCTCATTTTCCTACAGATGTTGTTGGACATAAATTGATGATTTCAAGAAGCAAGTAGAATATTCCGCAAGGCTCAGTATTAAGGAATTCAATGTGATCAGATGGAGCTTTGTCAAATTGAAGCATTTGAATTAACTTACATTGTAAAAGTGAAAATGTAAAGCTTTGCTTTTCTTCTCAGCTAATCAATGAAGATTAATATTCTATGGGAATCTGATTTTGCAGATGGAGCTAAGCTGCACTATTTTCCCTACCATTTTTTCTTCATAGTAAATACATCATTTTTATTATACTGTATGAATTTACTTAGCTCTTTTAATAGCCTTTGTAAGAATAATGCTTCCTTTGATTATATTACATTTTTAAATGTGTGCTGTGTGTAATACAATTCTGCTGTTGAAGGGAGGGGTAGTGAGGGATAGAAGAGTTGCTGAATATATCAGCTTTACCAGCTTGTCCCTGGTGTTTTGAACCAGATGAAGAAATGCCTAGGTTTCCTGGGAGTTTTAGGAATAAATTACTGAGTATTTGCTTGGATAAAAATGGTTCCTACCTGTGCCTCATATAAAACTTTTTCTACTGGGGAAGATTAGATTAATCTGAAAGGAGTTGGTCTGTATAAAACTATTCTGGTTGTTACTTTGTACCTTTTTATCTTCAAGGTGCTGGCAAATTTATTTGATTTTTTCCCCCAAAGGAGGGAAATCAACTTTATAATTCCAGGGCTAACATCCAACATGTATAAATTGATCAGCCAAACTGAAAAGCCGCTGATGGTTGACTTAGCCTGTACTGTAAGTGTTCTCATTCACAATTGATAAACTGACTTCTCTCCTGCATTCTTGGAGGTTTAACCCTTGAAGGACAGATACAGCTCTACCTATAAAAAATGTACTTCATATGAGACAAGAGAAGAGAAGATGACAGGGGCAAAAAGAAATGAGAGATTTCACTAGAGACAAAAATACAGTATGTTTTTATGCATTACACAAAATCTTAAATTATTAGAGTTCTGATTGGAAGAAATCAGAATTACCAAAACTTTCTCTTGGTCTTTATGCTCCATTTATCTTGCATGCATTCAACAGATGAACCCCCTTAAAGTATTTTGTCCATCAAGTTACTCTCAAGGTCAGAAATTATAATAGCTGCATGCACACTATTATTAGATTTTTCAAAAAAATATCTTGAGTCTGATAGTTCAAGTTTATTTTAAAATAAGGCTCAATATATAAACTCTTTGTGTGTGTGTGCATGTGTCAAAGTGGTAAGCTCATGGCCCCTTGATTCAGAAGCCCCACATCTCAGCTTCTTTCTGCCATTTATTTGCATGACAAAGATCAGTCATCTTTTCTAGGTATCTATTTTATTATTTTTATAACACAAGCAGTATTAAAAAGAGAAGTAATGGTGATGATAGCAATAAAATGCTACTTAACTGATGTTTTGGGAAAAGAATGAAATCAGAAACCATACCTTCCAGTGAGTTCTTTCACTCTCCAGGGCTCACCACTGCTGATGTTACATGAATACAGGGGTGAATCAAACTCATTTATGTTAATACAGAGAAGACTTTAAGGACCTGACGAAATGAATAATTAAATATATCCATGTGTCCTTTATACATGTCCCTTGATGACCCTTCCCCTTTCCCCCCCAGTTATCCACTCTCCCTGCCCTCTGGTTACTGTCAGTTTGTTCTTTATTTCAATGTCTGTGGTTATATTTTGCTTGCTTGTTTGTTTTGTTGATTATGTTCCATTTATAGGTGAGATCATGTGGTATTTGTCTTTCTCCGCCTGGCTTATTTCACTTACCATAATGCTCTCTAGTTCCATCCATGCTGTCATGAAGGGTAGGAGCTTCTTCTTTCTTTCTTCTGCCTCGTATTCCATTATATAAATTTTGATCCACTCATTTACTGTTGAGCGCTTAGGTTGCTTCCAACACTATTATAAATCGTACTGCTATAAACATTGGGGTGCATAGGTTGTTTTGAATTGTGTTTCAGGATTCTTAGGGTATAATCCCAGCATTGGAATTGCCAGGTCAAAAGGCAGTTCCATTTTTAGTTTTCTGAGAAAATTTCATACTGTTTTACAGAGTGGCTGCACCAGTCTGCATTCCCACCAACAGTATACTAAAGTTCCCTTTTTTCCACATCCTCACCAGCATGTTTGAGGGTGCGAGGTATGGATGGGTTGGGCAGGGGGGAGTGGTGGGGAAAAATGCAGACAACTGTACTTGAACAATAAAAATTATTTTAAAAAATGTAAAATGCACACACACACACATTTTCTGGGAAATGCTAAACTACAGTCAATTCAAAATTGAGCTCTGAGGGGCCCTTGAGTCCTGATACTATTCTACTGGGTTGATTTGAGTGGAGAGCCAAAAGCATAAGTTACCATCTTTTTGGATAAGAATAATGTTCCATAGCCCCTTACCATTTTTGGACTTAGATGTATTATTTGATCACATATTTGAGAGTAAAAGACTGTGGCAAAATGTCTAGGCAGTAAAGGTGCTTACAAAACAAACAGTAAAAACCCTTCTTTACCCCACTACTCCATTCCTTTCCTGTTGACCACATACCACTAACACACTATCTACAACTATATTAGATACCTATAACTTTCTATCTACACATATAGTAGGTGGGAACATGTGGCACTGCTATTATTTTAGCCTAGAGGAATATCCAATACAGTTTCTTTTGATTCAGTATCCCTTTCACTCAAGGACTACATTTTAAAGATCATTGCATGTCAAAAGTGTAGATTATTTTGCTCTATTAAGACTACCTGATTCCCTATGTTATAGATGTGTCCTCATGTATTTGCATAGTTACTCACTCATTAATAGAAATACTATATGAACATCTAAGGACATGCATCTCTGTGTGCATGGTTAAATTTTTATATAGGATATAATTCTAGAAGTAGAAGCCTTGAACCATTAAAAAATTACATATTGTGCCATTCACATGGTGACTGCTTAGTAAACTTGTAACATTTGACAAATGATGTAATTTTTTTGAAATGATTTTTGTTGTGTTTTTTCCTTTACCATTTAGTCCCTTTATACCTTTCTTGCAATCATCACACTTTTGTCCATGTCCATGAGTCCCTTTTTCTTTTTGTTCAGTCCCTCTACCCCCAACCTACTTCCCTGACCCTACTAGCTGTCATCCTGCTTTCTCTCTATGAACTATATGCCAACACACTGGGTGACCTAGTCAAAATGGATAAGTTCCTAGAAACATATAATCTTCTAAGACTAAATCTGAATAGACAGATTACGCCTAGTAAAACTGAAGCACTAATCAAAAAACTCCCAGCAAACCAAAACCCTGGACTGGATGACTTCACAGGTGAATTTTAGCAACATTTTGAGAATTAGTACCTCTCCTTTTCAAACTATTTCAAAAATTCAAGAGGAGGGAAGACTCCCAAACTCATTTTACAAGGACAACATTATCCTAATTCCAAAACCAGATAAAGACACTACAAAGAAAGAAAATTATAGGCCAATATCCCTTATGAACATAGATGCTAAAATCCTCAACAAAATATTAGAGAACTGAATATAGCAATGCAGCAAAAAGATCATACACCATGATCAAGTGGGATTTATTCTGGGAATGCAAGGTTGGTGCAACATTGGAAAATCAATAAATGTGATTCACCACATAAAGAAAATAAAGTATAAAAACCACACAATGATATTAATAGATGCAGAAAACCATTTGATAAAATCCAGCACCTATTTCTGATAAAAACTTTTAGCAAAGTGAGATTAGAAGGAACATGCCTAAACATAATAAAGGCCATATGACAAATTCACTGCCAGCATCATACGCAATGGACAAAAATGACAAGCATTCCCCTTAATATTGAGAACAAGACAGGAATGTCTGCTTTTCCCTTTTTCAACATAGTACTGGAAGTCCCAGCCACAACAATTAGACAAGAAGAAGAAATAAAAGGCATCCAAATCGGAAAGGAAGAAGTAAAACTCTCTTTGTTTGCAGATGACATGATACTGCACATAGAAAATCCCAAAGATTCCACCAAGAAACTGCTAGAACTGACAAATGAATTCAGAAAAGTAGCAGGATGCAAAATTAATATCCAGAAATCTATTGCATTTTATACGCCAATAATAAACTGACAGTGAGGGAAATTAAGAAAACAATCCCACTCACAATTGCTTCAAAAAGAATAAAATACCTAGGAATAAACCCAACAAGAATTTAAAAGACTACAATTAGAAAGTTATAAGACACTGATGAGCTTTATAAGCCAAACAATTCTCACTTAGAATTTGGCAAAATGGTCCCTCACCTCAGACTGGGGCCACTTTAAGGGGGAAAAAAGGAAAACCTTCAAATTTTCAATTCTTAATTGTATATAAAAGACATTCATTTTCAGAGGCAAAGCATTCCTTATGTGGTATTCAAAAAGTTGCAAAATACTGCCCTGACCAGAGTGGCTCAGTTGCCTGGATGTTCCTCTACATAGCAAAAAATTGCTGGTTCCATTTCCAGTCAGGACACATGCCTGGGCTGTGGGTTTGGTCCCCCTAGTCAGGGCGTGTACAAGAAGCAACTGGTGGATGTTTCTCTCTCTCATCAGTGTTTCTCTCCCTGTCTTCCCCTCTTTCTGAAATAAATAAATGAAAATCTTTTTTAAAAGTTGCAAAATACAAAACAATTAGGAAACAGATGTTCATGTGTGTTTATGTGCATGTGTGCCCATGCACCTGTACACACATTTTGGACATTTTACGTCCAAGCTAGTATAAAAAATATGTAACCTTGGGGGAGCTGCCATTTTTCTAAGGAGATCGAAGGTCATATATCTAACAGCTCTAAATTTCTAAACTGGAAGGAAGTACAGGATCATTGTACCCTTTAATAATGGCGTAGAAGTGGACCATGCAGTCTGCATCAAAGAATCAGTGAGTGCTATTCATTTTAAGAAGCAGTCAGGCACTGTGAAAATTAGCACTGGAACACAGTTCCAAATGAAAGCAACACCACGGGCCTACTGAGAAACTGAGTACTGTATATTCATCTCCTCTAGCCCAAGATACTTCTCTTCTGTCATTTGAATGGTTCAGAAACACCTACTCATCGTTGGCACAGTCTCTTAAAGGCTGAGATGTGTCCCTCCCTTCCTTTCCCTGTCTGGGTAGAATAAGAGACCTTGTAGTTTTTGCCTTTCCATTCTCCACCCTAATTTGGGGTTTAACCACATGGAATGCCTTGATATCTGTCTAGAAAAGCTTCCTTTCTGTTTATGTGCCCATTTCTTTCTTAACTGCTATCTTAGGTTTTGGTATGTTAACTATTATGCTTTTTACACAGCCAAAGCTGACTGATGAATATTCCCTATTTGTTGGTTGGTTTGCTTTTGAGTAAATGAGAATTTGAAAAACTGAGTATGGAAGGGTCACTTGGCGTTGAAGATGATGCTGTTAGGAATTGGAGTTGGGTTTGAGGTTGCAAATACCACAAGTGTTGGAAGACTATAGCAAAGCTTTTGCTTCAAAATCGCTTATTCCACAATGATCCACAAATAAGGGTCTAAAGTGATAAAAATTTTAAGCATTTGTTGCTATACCTTTTATGAAGAAAAATGGTATGCTTCCTTTACATTAGTAATGAAAAGTTCCCAGTGGGGACTAAGTCTTTCCATGTCGGTGAATCTTTAGGATGGCCCTGATCCTTCATAGAAAAATATCTTTGAGCACTTGCTTATGTGCCAGAAATGTTGATATAAGCTATATGAGGCAGTGAATAAGATATGCAAAAGTTCTACTCACAGGGCTTCCATTCTAATGGAAAATATGCATTGATATGATGTCTTAGTTATCTGTTGCTTTGTAACAAGTTACACTGAAACTTACTGGCTAGAAATAGCACATACTTATTATCTCACAGTTTCTGTGGGTCAGGAATCAGGGAAATCTTTGTTGGATAGTTTTGGTAGGTGTTAGCTGGAACAACAGTCATTTTCAGGCTCTACTAGGGAAGATTCACCTCTGAGCTTTCTTAGGTGGCTGTAGGTGAGCCTCAGAAATTCTACTGTTCAACTCATTGACATGGACTTCTGTAGAAGGCTGTGTCATGACCAGAATGAGAAATTCAAGAGAGGGTGAGAGAGAATGCCAAAACATATAACACAGTCATTTTATTATCTCATCTTAGAAGTAACATCCCATCACTAGTGCTTACTCTCTTCATTGGAAATGAATCAGTTAATCTAGCCCATCTTTAACAGAGGGAGTCTCACAAGGAAAGGGATCACTAGGGGCTGTCTTAGATATTTCCTACCACACTTATTAAATATCTACCCTGGGAAACACTAAGCAAAACATAAAATAACCATGACGGCAACAATGGCCAATGTCATTTACTGAGGACTTAACATTGTAACAGCTTTGCATTAAGAGTAATGATAATAAAAGTTCACATTTATTGAGCAACCACTGAGTGCCAGGCACTGTGCTAAATGCTTCATACACTTCCTTTCATGTAATCCTTACAACAGCACTCAGTCCTTGGGAACTATTGTGTGTTCATTTTATAGATGAGGATACTGAGGCACAGGAAGTAATATCCTTAAAGTTCTCTTTTCCATGTGACACACCATAGGTTCACATATGTGTCTCATTCCCCAGCCACATATTAGGTCTACATTTATTTTCACCACCTTCATAAATGTCCAGACAGTAATAAACCTCAGATAGCAAAGCGATCAATCCTCACTATCCCCACTACTCTATCTGCCTCTGAAAACCTAGGGGTGAGGAATAATAACCCTTAGCAAGTCATGAAGAATCATCCAAAGTACTTTTGAGGCAAAGATATTATATTTTGAGTCTATGGTTCCCAGTGGGGCCAGCGACATTGTAGTCATGTACACCAAACTCTCTGCTCTTCCCAACCTCTCCTCCTAAACCTATTTATGGGAATGAAGCCTCACTTCACAAGCAAATAAGTAGTCAATAAAGAGCTAAGCTCTGGATGTGTTGCTGTTCTCGCCTACTGTACATTTCTATTCAGTGAGTCTATTAAAGCTTAAAACTGAATCTTTTAGGAAAGAGAATAATCAACCCATGACACCAGTCAAAGGCTATGGGAATGTACAGAAAATGCAATTTGTGTGACTTGGTGGAATGCCAGTGAAGCTGCTATTAGGTGATTCTTTACATGGCACTCTACTCACTTGTAAAGTAATGGAGACAGAGGTTTCTGGAGATTCCCAACATGCATTTTGCTGACGGCTATGACTGCCTTCTCTATATCAGCCCCTGTGCCAAGTGTTGACATTTAATGGCACAAAGGACCTAGATCATCTCCTCAAGGCATTTACAGCCTTCTTGGAATAGCCAGCAGATGACTTAAATAATGTATAGTTTGTGCTAGTCAGAGAAGTTTAGGATTCAATGGGAACACATAGTCAAGAGGAGTGAAGCAAGGAAGGCTTCCTGGAGGAGGGATTGTCTAAGCTGACAGATGTAGGCCAAGAAAGAGTTAGACAAGTGAAGACAAAAAAGAGGACAGTTTGACAAACATTAAGTAAAAATACCTAAAGTTAACTGAAATTATGATGCATTTGCACGACTGCAAGGAATTCAGTGTTTTGAAGAAAAGAGCAAAGTGAAGGCTGGAAAGATAAGGCAGAGAGGTGACATTGGAAAAGTAGCTAGGGTTCAGATCCTGATGGGACTTTTATGCCACATCAAGTATTTTGTATTTGTGACAAGTGCATTAATGTATTTTTAAAGCAGTGGGGAAAAGGTTATTCTCCAATGAACAACGGCCTAGCTCTTCCTTTATTACTTTGGTGAACAATTTTGAATAGATGATAATGTGTTAACAGTCTTAATATTCTATGTTTCTATAATCCATAGGGCCATGGAAGTGAGCCAGTATTGTTATTAATGGTTATTAATAGCACAGTTTTGGGAATCAGAGGCTTATAAGTTGAAATTCCTGCTCACTACTTTGCAAAATGTATGACTCTGGATAATTGATTATCCTAAGAATCTTCATTATCTCATCTGAAAAATGGGGATAATAATAATACTTGCCTCATAGAGCTTTCATAAAGGTTGTACTCGTGTTCTGTGCTGCATAACAAATTATCAGAAACTTAGAGGTTTAAAACAACACACTTTTATTATCTCACAGTTTCCATGGGCCAGGAGTTGGGTATAGCTTAGCTGGGTGCTCTACTTAGTCTCTCAGAGACTGCAATCAGGGTATCTGCCAGGACTGGGTTCTCATCAAAGTCTCTTGCCTGGAATGGTCTCCTTACAAACTCTTAGATTGTTGGCAGAATTAATTTTCTTGCAGCTATAGGATTTACAGGAGCTTACTGTATTTTGCTGTGTGTAATGCACATGTTTTTGCCCAATTTTTTAGGGAAAAATAAGGATGTATATTACACATGGGTATAATGATTATATACTGTGGGTATAATAATCCCATGTATAATGGTACAAAACAAATGGGTGTGCATTATACATGGTGAAATACAGTACTTCTTCATGCTAGAAATGGAAAGAATGGGGAAGGAGGGAGACCAAGCAAAAAGGTGTTATAATCTTATGCAATAACACATCATATCTGTTTTCACAAACACCCCATCCCCTTTGCTATATTCCTTTGGATAAAAGCAAGTCTCAGATCCTGCACCTACTTGAAGGGAGAAGCATGCACAAAGGCATGGATACCAGGAGGTGGAGGTCATGGTGGGAACCACCCAAAATCTGTACATCTCAAGGATCTAGTAGAATCATGTCATAAAAAGGATGAGTTTAACCTCATGACTGGCATACAGAGAACTTACTTAGACTATTAACTGTTGTTATCATTAGCATATGATTTGAGGACAAAGTTGTAGAACTTTCCTATGGTTTGGGTAACAAGTACATAGTGGATGTACTAGACTGGTCACTTTTCTTGGCCAAACACTAATGAAGGAGAGGCAAAGATGACCTTTCTCTGGTGATATATTTTGTAAATGAATAAAACCCACCATATGTAAGAGTAAGCTATACCTAAAAGTTAGATTATATATTATTATTATTATTATTATTTATCTCTAAGGGCCCAGTAGTAAAAATATATTAGAAAATAAAGAGTGAAGCAAATGAAAAAATAGCAAACAGAAAGAAGAAAGTATTAAATATAAGAACAGAAATCAATGAAATTGAAAATTGACTATGAAAGTGGGGGGAAGGATGGGCAGAGGGGGAGAAGGGGGTAACTGGGTGAACTGTAACAGCATAAACAATAAGCATTATAGAAAAAGAAAATAGAAGAGCAATGAAGACAATCAAAATAAAAACAATCTTTTTAAAGTATAAAAAATTGATAAATTGATGGACAAAAAATGAGATGACAAAAATTATAAAAACACATACATTAATAAGGTAATAAGGAAATATCACAATCTGTGCACATTTATTCAATAACTTAGATGGAACAGACTAATTCCTTAAAAATCATTACCAAACCTCTCCCAAGAAGGTTAAACTAATCTTCTAAAACAAACAAAAAAAAATAGATTTAGATAGTATCAGTGGTTATTCTACCAAACATTTAATGTTAAAAACATCAATATTATATAATTTCTTTCAAAAATAGAAAAGGAGGTAATATGACTCAGTATTCTTATAAAGCCAGAACTAACCTGACACTAAAAGCAGGCAAAGGATGTATAAGAAAAAGAAACTATTCCTCATGAAAATAGACACAAATTCTCAACAAAATATTAACACATCAAGTCAAGCAATATATAATAAGAATAATATAGCACAACCAAGTGTGGTTTACCCCAGAAATACAAGGCTGGTTTAATATTTGAAAAATCAATATAATTCACCATATTAACATAATGAAGATGAAAATAGCACATATCATATAAACTAATTCTAAAAATATTTTTTAAAGTGATTATAAACTGATGACAAAAGCTTTACCTAACTGGAAATAGCAAGGAACTTTCTCAAACTGATAAATGCCATAGAAACCCTATAGTTAGCATTATACTTAACAGTAAAAGTCTGAAAGTCTTTTCCCTTCGAGCAGGAACGTAAAAATAAGGTCCACTCTCATCATCCCCAGGCAATAGTATCCTAGGAATCTTGGTCAGTGAAATAGGTGAGAAAAAGAAACACAGCATACTGATCAGGGAAAAAATCAAAGTATACCTGTATATGACAATATAATAATTTAGAAAATTACGAGAAAGCTCTCCCAGCCTCTTAGAACTAATAAGCGAGTTTACTAGGGTCCCAGGAATCAAAGTCAAGATACAAATATTAATCATACATCTATCTACTAACAAAGAGCATTTGAAATCCCAAACATACAAACCAACTATTTGCAATAACTTCATTTAAAAATTTTTATTGTTATTCTATTACAGTTGTCCCACTTTTTCCCCCTTTGCTCTCCTCTGCCCAGTCCACCCACCACTCCCATAGTCAATCCTCACACTGTTGTCCATGTCCATGGGTCATTTATACTTGTTCTTTGACTAGTCCTTTCCCCTTCTTTCTATCATTATTCCCCTCCCACATTCCCTCTGGTCACTGTCAGTCTGTTCCATGTTTCCATGCCTGTGGTTCTATTTTGCTCATTAGTTATTTTTGTTCCTTAGGTTTCTCTTATCGGTTAGATCATATGGTATTTTTATTTCACTGACTGGCTTATTTCACTTAGCATAATGATCTTCAGTTCCACCCATGATGTCCCCAAAGGTAAGAGTTCCTTCTTTCTTTCTGCTGTATAGTATTCCATTGTGTAAATGCACCACAGTTTTTTGATCCACTCATTTACTGATGGACACTTAGGCTGTTTCCAGGACTTGGCTATTGTAAATAGCACTGCTGTGAACACTGGGGTGCATAAATTCTTTTGAATTGGTATTTCAGGATTCTTAGGGTATATTTCCAGCAGTGAATTGCTAGGTCAAAAGGCAGGTCCACTTTCAGGTTTTTTTTTTTTTTTTTTTTGAGGAAATTCCATACTTTTTTACACAGTGGCTGCACCAGTCTCTATTCCCTCCAACAGTGCACAAGGGTTCCCTTTTCTCCACATCCTCACAGTTGTTTGTTGATTTATTGATGATGGTGATTCTGACCAGTGTGAGGTGATATCTCATTATAATTCTAATTTTCATCTCTCTGATGGCTAGTGATGTTGAGCATCTTTTCATATGTCTATGGGCCATCTGTATGTCCTCCTTGGAGAAGTGTCTGTCTATTCAGGTCCTTTGTGCATTTTTAAAATTAGATTATTTTCCTTCTTGGTGTTGAGTTGTATGAGTTATTTATATATTTTGGAGATCAAACCCTTGTCCAATGCATCTTTGGCAAATATGTTCTCCCATACGGTTGTTTCCCTTTTCATTCTGGTGATGGTTTCTTTAGCCATGCAGAAGCTTTTTAATTTGATGCAGCTTCAAACAAATGAAATAGTTAGGTATAAATAAAAAAAAAACTAGTAAAGAATTTTATGCTGAAAAGTGTGAACTGTTCATGAAACTAATAAAAGATCTAAATGGATAGAGAGGCATACTCTGTGTATGGATTAGAAGACTCAACATAGTAAAAATGTTAATTCTCCACAAACTGGCCTAAAGATTTAACAAAATACAAATCAAAATCCCTGCATATTTTTTGTGGATATAAATATAAGGATTCTTAAACTCACATGGAAAGACAGAGGAACTAGACTATTCAAAATAAAGAATAAATTTAAGTAAACATATTTATTTCCTGTCATCTTAAGAGTAATCAAGATAGGGTGGAATTAGCAAACAGTAGACATGTTGAACAATGGAACAAAATTGAGAATTTAGAAATAGACCCACAACGACATACTACTTAATCAAATCTTGGAGAAGGTGCAAAATAAGGGAGAAATATTTTTTTCAATAAATGGTGTTGAAACAATTGGGAATCCATATGCATAATGTATGAACCTCACCCTAGGTCTCATACTTTAATTCAAAATTAATTCAATATGAATTATAGATCTAAATATAATATGAAAGCTATAAAATTTTGAAGAAAAAGCTGGAGAAAACACAGGATGCCGTAAAAGTAGGTTTACATTTATGAGTATGCAAAATAGAATTTATTTTTGTATTATTAGTTATCAACTATTGTATTATTTTCCTTAGGGGCAATGATAAACCTACTGTTGCCCCACCCTGTATTCATGTCCTCATGAGTTAAAAAGTTTATGACACCAAAAGCACAATTGAAACAAAAAATATAAATTTGACTTAATCTTTGAAAAAAGAATTAACTGCAAAGGACTCTGTTAGAACAAGGAAAATTCAAGGGATAGACTGGGAGAAAATATTTACATACCACCTTTCGGACAAAGGACTGGCATCAAGAATACATAGTGAACTCTCAAAACTCAAAAGCAAGAAAAGAAACAACCCAATTTTTTTTAAAAATAGGAAAAAATTGAATAAAAAATTACTAAGGAGGATATTCATAAAGCAAATAAGTATATGGAAAGATGTTTAGTGTCAGTAACAATTAGAAAAATGCTAATTAAAGCTGAGATAGGATATCACTAAAACATGTCTTAGAGTGCATAAGATTAAAAATATTGACAATATTTATTGCTGGCAAGGATTTGTAAAGTAAGGATTTCTAATGTTTTCTGGTGAGGATGTAAAGTGGTACAGTCACTTTAGAAAACATTTTGAGAGTTTATTACAAAGTTAAATGTGCTTATCCTGTAGCTTAGCAATTGTAGTCTCTGGTTTTACCCAGGAAAATGAAAACGTTTATTCACACAAAAACTGGTAAGTACTGTTTATAGCAGCTCTATTTATAACAATCCATAACTGGAAATGACCCATACATGTTCAAATAAGTGAATGAGTAAATGAACTGTGGTACATTCATGTAACAGAATATTACTCAGCAGTAAAAAGGAACAAACCATTAATACATGCAAAAACCTGGATTTATTTCAAAGATAACATGTTGAGTGAAAAAAGCTGGCTTCTAAACATTACATGGACATGTAATATCTATTACATAGATATGAATCCATCAAATGACATTCTTGAAAAATCTGTGGGGATGGAGAACAAATCCCTGGTTGCTAGAGGTTAGGGATAGGAAGAATAAATGCCAAAGATTAGCACAAAGGAGATTTTTGAGTAATAGAACTATCCTGTTTCCTAAGTGCGGTAACAATTACAAAAATCTCCACACTGTGTTAAAATTTATAGAACTGTACCTCAAAATGCCATTTATGGTATATTAATTTGAACAGTAAAACAAAATAAGTATGAGTTTCTATGTAATAAATTATATGAGAATATAGTCTTTACATATTTTTAATGTTTATATCTCCAGCCCCTAATATAGTCCCTGGAAAAATTGCACACTTTAAAAATATGTGAATTGAATAAAAAAAGATTATTTTATAAAAGCTTTATGTTAAGAGCTAGTCTAGAGAAAACAGAGGGCCTACATGTATATTTATATTTATACAAAAATACTTTGCAACAGTAGATTATTTACCATTAATAGGTGTACTGTTCTATATTTAGAATTTGCAATATGAGGAGGCCACTGATGTGTTTCACACAGGAGCCAGGGCAGGGATGGGGGACAGGGGTTGGCCACTTGATCAGCATTTTTTGTTTAATATCACACAGCCTGCGGTGGAGAATGGAAAAGGCAGAAGGAAGAAAGAAAGCTGTATGTTTTAATCAATGCTACAACAATGAATATTATTTTACATTTATGTTTGTTCATACATTATCTATCTAATTCTAAAAATGGAATTACTGGGTCAAATGATATGCATATATAGAAATGTTGCACATACAAGTACACAATCCTTCAAAATGGCTGTAGTGTTTTTATACTTTTACCAAATACCAGGAAAGCTTTAAATAGACTTTTCGGAGTGATATATGTTGATATAATATCTGTAATTGGAAGTATGTATTGCATACTTCCCTAATAGTTCCTCCCTCCCTTCCTTCCTTCCTTCCTTCCTTCCTTCCTTCCTTCCTTCCTTCCTTCCTTCCTTCCTCTTTCACTCAATAATAATAACTTGTTGGTTTTACAAATACTTCTAACAATGTCTTATTCAACAAGGTAACATATTACACCCCTGACTTCTCAGCTCCTTTTATATCCCATCCCAAAATCTTAACATCAAATTGACTCAAAAATCCCCCAAGCAAACAAATTCTCCACAACGTGGAGGAAAAAGCAGTGGGCTGTAGCACAGAGGCTGCCCTTGCAAAAGCTATGCACCCCAGGACTCTGATTCACAAATTACTAAAGTATATTCCTGAAAAATTAATCTTTTACCAGCCAGTGACAGACTTATGAGCTAATTGAGAACTGAGCCCTGGAAGAAGAGGGACCATTAGCTCAGTTCACAGGTAGACATATTTACATGTCACTAGGCTTTTTAAGGACAGCATTTGGTTTTAGATAAAGGCAGCTCTCTGTCAAAGCTAACATATTGGAAGAAAACGAAAAGTAGTAGCATGAAGGTTTTCTGCTTATGGGCAGAGAGCAGCAGAACTACATAGGGGTGAAGGGTATGCTTGGGGATCAGACTTGAGTTCAAATCTTAGCTCTGCCTCTTACCAGATGTAGGGTTTTGGGGTAATGGCTCAGTCTTCCTAAACCTCAGCATCCTCATTCATGCAGTGAGCATAGAAAGACTATCTTCCTCATAGGAGTACGAGTATTAACTGAGGTATTTAGAATATTAACTAATGTATTTAGATCATTAGCAGTGTGACAAATAGTGGCTCAATAAATATTAGATAGCTCTCACTAGCACCAATTCTTTTATTCATGGGAACTCATGTTTAAATGTCCAGGTTTTTTTGTCGTTGTTGTTAAAATTTCATATCGTCTTGGATTAGGAGCAGTTTTCCAGTACAAAGTATTTTGTTCCTTTGGAAAATAAAGATAGCACACATTTTCTGAGCACTTATTATGTGCCTTGTCAGGGATGGTTCGAAGCACTGTGTTCATTCTCTCCTCTCCCTCTTGCAGTATGTAACTGGGGAGATGGATTCTGCTGCCTCCACTTCACAAGGGAACTGATGCACAGTGGCAATGAATTATTTGCTCCAAAATTCAATCTAAATTGTTCTTTTTACAAGTTTTATTGATTACAGTTCCAGCCTCAAACAGTTTTAAAGGGCTACCTCTGATTTTAATTCATAATTCTCAGGAGAGAGAATCTAAATGTTCCTTCCTGGACTTCTTTGTCTAAACAGCTGTGGACAAGGGAGTGTACCATGGCCAGTGTCCCAGCCATCTGAGTGGATGACAGTCACAGAGAGAAGAAGTGTCTGTGGACTGCATACAGCTTTCTTCCAAAACCATAAAATTATTTAATATTTTACATGTTTTCTTTGTTCATGGTGTTGCCAGCAATGCTGATATTACCCACTGTACATATCACACTTGTTTGCTTGTCTGGTTGAAAGAGAGGAGAAAGGGTTAAAAATAATAGTAACAATAATACTATTAAGTGTAGGTAGTAGTGTTTCCTATATGTCAGATCAGGCTAGAAGTATTTTATAAATAGCAACTTATTTGATATTGTCAGTGTATGGGGTTGAATACTATTATCATCACCATTTTGTAAATACTGTAATACCACAGTATGAAGATATACATATTATATTGTTAAGAATAAACAGACCCATTTTCATTGACAGGAATTCACTCACTAGTCTTCTTAAATATAGTATTTACTGTGTGTGTGGCTGTGTGTGCATACAACACATACATGAGTGAGTGCATGCACATGCACATCTACAGTGTGTGATGTGTGCACTGTGCATGTGTGTTGTGGGTGTGGTGTGTGTGCACATGGCATGTGTGTGCATGGCATGAGTGTGGCATATGCATGTGGTGGTGGTGGTGTGTGCATGTGCATGTGGCATGTGTGTGTGTTTTGGGAATTAGCAAGTCGATGCTGAGTTTGGATAAGGTTTGATTCAGGAACGGGTATAATGACAATTCACAGTGTGGAGATGATTTCAGATGAGTGCATCACTAAGCAATGAATAAAGATTTTTTCCAGTGGACTGAGTTGTATACTCTTTAGGAATGAGTTCTCTACTTCTGCATATTTTTTGTATGTAGAACTATAGCCCCCATGGAGGCTAGCTGAAGCCTCATCACATCTCATTAGGGTGACCTGACATAAAGGAAATACCGTTTATAAAAATATAAGGACTTTTAGCCCTGGCTGGTGTAGCTCAGTGGATTGAGCACGGGCCTGCGAAGCAAAGGATCGCGGTTCGATTCCCAGTCAGGGCACATGCCTGGGTTGCAGGCCAGTTCCCAGCATGGGACACACAAGAGGCAACCGTACATTGATATTTCTCTCCCTCTCCCCCTCTCCTACCCTTCCCCTCTAAAGATAAATAAATAAAAATCTTTAAAAAAAATCTTTAAAAAAAATATAAGGACTTTTAAACAGCATTTATTTTATTTTTAATCCTCTCTCAATGATATGTTTATTGATTTTAGAAAGAGAGGACAAGAAAGAAAGAGAGAAAGTTGTGGGGAGAGAAAGACAGAGACAGAGAAAGAGAAAAGAAAGCGAGTGAGATGTGAAAAAGAAACATCAATTTGTTGTCTCCCATATGCTCTGGATCAAACCCACAACCTATGCATGTGCCCTGACTGGGAATCAAACTCACAACCTTTTGATGTATAGGATGACACTCCAACCAACTGAGCCTCCTAGCCAGGGAAAGCAGCATTTATTAATCAGGACATTTGAGGTTGTAAGTGACAGACTCACAACTCAGACTTAGGTAGAAGAATTTATTGGCTTACATAACTTCAAAGACCAGAAAGAGACTGGGTTCAGAGTAGCAAATATATCACCTGAAATCTATTTTCTTTTTTGCTCAGCTTATCTCTGTTGACATCATTGCTAGGGGCTCAAGAGCTATAGCAGTTCCAGACTTATTCTCCACCAAATGGGCAGCCCTGGTGGAAAACAAATACTCTCTTTCTAAATACTATCACAAAAAGAGGATTTTTCTTTGAAAGAATATCAGTATGTACTAAATGCCAGTCACTTTTTATGTAGTATATATTAACTCTATCATCACCTTTAATTCTTACAACAAGCCTATAAAACAGACACTATCATTTTAAGGTGTTGAAATTATGGCCCAGAATGATTATGGTGTTTCAGTTATGGCTGTGTAACAAACAAGTCCCAATCTTAGTGGCTTTAAAAAGTAACCATTTGTTCTTTCCCACGAAACTTCATATGGTAGTTTTGGCCTTAGCTATGCTTGCTCATGAGCCTACCATTGTCAGATCAGGTGGGGCCTTAATCTTCTAGTGTGCCCTTGGCTGAGACGGCTCAGTCTTGCTCCACATGTCTCTCACATACTCTCTGCAGGTTAGCCTGGTTCTCATAGTGAGGTGTAGAAGCCGCAGTAAGCTAGCACAATTGTGCAAGAATAGAAAGGCAGAAGTGCTGAAGGCTTTCTACCCCTTCTAGTTTAAATGAAATATAATTACCATAGACCATTGTATCAGTTTAAGGTGTATAACATGATGATTCTACGCATGTATATATTATGAACTGATTACCACAATAAAGTCAGTTAACATAGCCATCACCTCACATAACTACTCTTTTTTTCTGTGAAGACATTTAAAGATCTACTTACTCTCTTAGCAACTTTTAAGTATATAATATAGTACTCTTAACCACATTTACTAGGCTTTACGTTAATCTCCAGAACTAATTCATCTTAAAACTGGTAGCTTGTAACATTTGACCAACTCTCTGCATTTCCCACATTCTCAGCCTCTAGCAAGCACCGTTCTACTTTCTGTTTCTATGAGTTCAGCAATTTTTAGACACTGCATGTGAATGAGGTTATACAGTATTTGTCTTTCTCTGTCTGAGTTATTCATTTAGCATAATATCCTCAAGGTCCATCAATGTTGTTGCAATGGCAGGATTTTGTTCTTTTTGATGCCTGGATAATCTTGTGCATGTGTTTTTACATGTCCTTTATCTATTCATACATCATTGGACACAGGTTGTTTTCATGTGAGAAATGCTGCATTGAACATTGGGGTGCATATATCTCTTTGACATAGGGATTTAATTTCTTTCAGATATATACCCAGAAGTGGAATTTCTGGATCATAGGATAGTTCTATTTTTAATTTTTTGAGGAATCTCTATATTGTTCTCCATAGTGGCTGTACCAATGGTACACAAGGGTTTTCTTTTCTTTACATCTTCCCCGACACTTACCTCTTGTCTTTTTACAATAGCCATTCTAACAGAAATGAGGTGATTTCTCATTGTGAATTTAATTTGCATTTCCCTGATGATTAGTGATATTGAGCATCTTTTCATGTACCTATTGGCCATTTGTATGTTTCTTTGGAAAAATGTCTATTTACATTCTCTGATGATTTTAATTGGATTAGTAGTCTTTTTGCTATTGAGTTTTATGAGTTCCTTATGTATTTTGGATATTACCCCCTTATCTGATATGTGTTTTGCAAATATTTTATCCTGATCAGTAGGTTGCCTCTTCATTCTGTTGATTGTTTCTTTTGCTGTACAGAAGCTTTTTTGTTTTATATAGTTTCACTTGTTTATTTTTATTTTTGTGGCTTTTGGTTTTGGTGTCATTGCCAAGACCAAATCAAAGGGCTCTTTGCTTATGTTTCTTTTAGGAGTTTTATAGCTTCAGGTCTTACATTTAAGCCTTTAATCATTTCAAGTTAATTTTTGTAAGTGGTGTATGATAGGAGTCCAATTTAATTCATTGGCCTGTGGGTATCCAGTTTCCCCAACACCATTTATTAAAAGGGCTACCATTTCCCCACTGAGTATTCTTGGTTCCCATGTCTAATATTGGTTGACCATATATGCATGGGTTTATTTTTAGGTTTTAGCTCTGTGATATTGATCTATTTATCTGTTTCTATGCCAGTATCATACTGTTTTGATTACTATAGTATTATAATGTAGTTTGAAATTAGAAAGTATGATGCCTCCAGATTTGCCTTTCTTTCTCAATTTTGGTTTGGCTGTTTAGATTCTTTCATGGTTCCATACCAATTTTTGGATGGTTTTTCTATTTCTATGAAAAATGCCATTAGAATTTTGACATTCTGTAGTTGATTTCGAGTAATATGGACATTTTAACAATGTTAACTCTTTTGATCAATGAATGCAAGTTATTTTTTGATTCGTTTGTTTCTTCCTTTTTTGAATATTTTATTTATTTATTGTTAAAGAGAGGGGATGGAAGGAAAAAAGAGAGGGAAAGAAATAAGTGTCAGTTGTTTCTTACAACATACCCCAACTAGCAACCTGTCCCCCTGCCAAGGCATGTGCCCCAACTGGGAATCAAACTCACAACCTTTTGGTTTACAGGACAATGCCCAACTCACTGAGCTATACCAGTGTAGTCTCTTCAATTTCTTTTATCAATGTCTTACAGTTTTCAGTTTATAGATTTTTTCATCCTCTGTTAAATTTTTTCCTAAGTATTTTATTGTATGTAATGTTACTCTAAATAGCATTGTTTTTCTTTTAGCTAGATCAATGATTTTCAACCAGTGTACTGTAAGAATTTTTAAAACATGCAATACCTGATTGTTTAGTCAGGGGCACTGATCTCTTTGCCCTTGTTTATTTGGCAAATAAAAGAAAACCAACACAACACTAGCTATCCAGTGTGAATGAGTCAAAATTTTACCTATTGTCAGATCATCAAAAAATATACTTTTTGGTGTGTGCAGAATTTTAGTAATTAGCTTATATGAGCCATGAGATGAAAAAGATACAAAATTGCTGAGCTACATTGTTGTTAGTATTAGAAATGCAGCTGAGTTTTGTATATTGATTCTGTATCTTGCAACTTTACAGAATTTGCTTATTAGATCTAACAGTATTTTGGTGGTATCTTTAGGATTTTCCAACTAGAAGATTGTGTCATCTGCAAACAGTGATAATTTTAATCCCTTTTTAATATGGATACCTTTTTATTTCTGTTTCTTGTCTAATTTCTCAACACCTTTTGAGGCTTATTCTTGGAACTGAAATGCTGTCACTCTTGCTACTTTTTCAGTCCAGTCCAGATTCAAAGGGTAGGGAAGTAGATTATCACTTCATGGAAGGATATCGATAGTCATATAGAAAAACAACTTCGATAGATAAGAGGGTAGTGAATTAGGAGTATTTTTGTAATCAAGTCTATTACAGTGATTATAAAACATGCTCAAATTTACACTTCTAGAAGGAATCAAATTGTCAGTCTGACTCTAGTGTTGAAATTTCTAGCCATTACAATGTTCTTAATTTTTAAATTGTTTTGATTGACTCAGCTTGAATTGTGGCCCCACAACTGAACCAATCATTTTGGCCAGAACAATGAAGTATTATCATCGGTTAGGCTTGGGTTGTGCCTACATTCTTGAGGTGAGGTAGAGGAGTCAGCCCCATCCGAATCACAGGTACTGGAAGTAGTATAAGGGTAGTGACAAAAAGGAAAATCATTTTCAGAAGAAGAATAAATAGATAGGCATCAGAACACACAAAAAAAATGTCCTCTATTGAGAGGGGTATGATAAATGCAGTGGACATGAAGTTCAAGGGGAAAGCTTTATCTTAATACTTTTGGATTAAAAATGGAGAGATTTGGCTTATTTATTGAGGAAGATAGAATTTCAGTTAACTTTAAGTTTATGCATCTGGTGGATAGCTGCACAATGATAAGTCTCATGTGGGAATTATAAAGAAATGTCTGATAGGAATAGGGCAGAAATATCAAACATTGAGAGTCCAAATAAAATTGTCTGGATTATTTTTCAATTATCAGGAGCTTGCAGAACTTCTGGCTTAAAAAACATGTTTATCACACTATGAAAAAAAGGGTGGAAAAGTGTATGGATGGATGGATAGTAGTTGTATGAGTCTATGGATAGATGGTAGAGATGAATGGATGGATAAATAGATGGTTGAATGGATGAAAAGATGACAGATGAATAAATAAGCAATGAATTAATTTCTATATGGTAGCTTGAACCCAGCATTGCTTTCACTTCCTGTATCAAATTTTATTGAAATGTCCACTAACACCAAATTGGACATTTCTTCACTTCCATCTATATCTGGCTTCTATGTTGTCACCCATTTAGTTTCTTCTGTTTTGGAATCTGTTCTTTTTTTCTGGTTTAACCTTCCTCAGTTTTCCAAGATTCATCATTTTGAAGGAAGTTGAACATGTTAGGTGACTTTTCACTGGGTTCCTATAATTCTCTGAGCATGTTTATATTATTACACTTAATGCTTTTATGATAATCATTCTTTTACACACTTATGAGCTCCTCCAAGTCCACATCATTGTCATTCATTGCCACACCCCAATGCTGACCCAAATAGATTGCGTAGTAACTATATTTTGAATGATCGAATGAATGGATTATTAGTCGATGTACAAGGAATGTGATTTTATAAAAATATGCAGGGTCTATGAGAGAGATGTAGATTTTATAGCTAATGACATTTCAAGTGCTCTTTCTTTGATAAATATAAAATGAATAAAATTAATAATAAGCAATATCCTAGAATCCCATTTTTGGCAAAATTCTCCACTTTGAATATTGTGTTTGGAATTTTTCAATGTGTTTTAAAAGAGTAGGCAAAATCTAGGGTAGAGGTCAAGAACAATGCCAATCTTCTCTGATCACTAGTAACCTTTCAGGAAATTCTGGGATGTCATCAAGACATCCCAGAGATCATTAGGGGACAGTGGTACAGGAATGACTCTTTTCAGTTTTTTGATCAATCCCATATAAAGAAGACATGTTGCTTAAGGGGAGTTACCAATTCTTTTACTGTAATCAGATAGGTATTTTACAGGTGAGGAATTCCTAACTTTAAATCACTTTTTTGAATTGGTGTTTTAGGATTCTTAGGGTATAATCTCAGCAATGGAATTGCTGGGTCAAAAGACAGTTCCATTTTTAGTTTTCTGAGGAGATTCCATACTGTTTTCCACAGTGGCTGTACCAGTCTGCATTCCCAATTCAGAAGAACCTTTGCACCCCAAAGTTCATAGCAGCACAATTTATAATAGCCAAGTGCTGGAAGCCAAAGTGCCCATCAGTAAATGAGTGGACCAAAAAACTATGATACATTTACAATGGAGTACTATGCAACAGAAAGAAAGAAGGAACTTCTACCCTTTGTGACAGCATGAGTGGAACTGGAGAGCATTATGCTAAGTGAAATAAGCCAGGTGGTGAAAGACAAATACCATACGATTGCACCTGTAAGTGGAATTTAATCAACAAAACAAACAAGCAAGTAAAATATAACCAGAGACATTGAAATAAAGAACAAACTGACAGTAACCAAAGAGGAGTGGGGAGAAGGATAATGGGGGAAAGTATGGGAAGGGCCATCAAGGAACTTGTATAAAGGACACATGGATAAAGCCAAAGAGGGTAGGTTTGAGGGTGGGAGGTGGGGATGGCGGGGCAGAGGAGGTGGTGGGGGGAGAAAATGGAGGCAACTGTACTTGAACAACAATAAAAACTGCCATTAAAATTATTAAAAAATAAATAAATCGCCCTTTTATCATAAGAATAGCTGTTTCTTCTTAGACAGTGCTTACTTTGTCAAGTACGGGCTGGCCACTTCATGTTTATTGCTTACACTCAGATGGGTTATGCAATCTCCATTCTGGAGTTCAGGAAACTGATGGAGAGAGGATTGAAGAAACTCACTGGAAGCCACATGGCTGGCAAGTGACTGGAGATGAGATTTGAACCCAGGTTCATTTGACTCTGAACACTGCAGTATTTTCTGTGTACTATCTTGCCAACAGAGAGTGGGCTGCAGTTGAGATAAGCAGGGCCTCCTTTGGATATGATGTCTTCTGTTTCTGACGGATAGTGGGCCAAGCATTCCCACCTGCATCTGAGCAGAGTTGTGGTGAAAATCAGCTACTCAGCCCCTTGGAAGTCTGTTAATGGTCCTGTGAATAAAAGTTAAATTTTTCAAAATGGTATAACTTTCAGGGGGTCACATCTTAAGTCTAGTGGTGAAGGGCTTTCACTATCTTAGAGAAGTAGTCCTTAAATTCTGTGTGCATACAAGGATCACTATGGTTTAAAAAATACCGATGCCCAGCCTTACCCCCACCAACGCATTCAGTGCACCATTATTCACAATTACCAAGAGGTAGAAGCAACCTAAATGACTGTGGATAGATAGATGGATAAAGTAAATGTGGTCTATCCATACAATGGAGTAGTATTCAGCCTTCAAAAAGGAAGGAGAATCCTGTAATATGTGATAACATGGACGAAACTTGAGGACATTATACTAACTCACAATAAGACAAATACTGTATGATTCCACTCATACAAGGTGCTTTGAGTAGTCATACTCATAGAAACAGAAAGTAGAATGGTGGTTGCCAGAGGCTGGGGATAGAGCAAATGGGGAGTTATTTTTAATAGGTATAGAGTCTCAGATTTTCAAGAAGTAAAATTACAAGAGATTTTTTGTACAACAGTGTACATATAGTTAACATTACTGTACACTAAAACGACTAAAATGGTAAATTTTATGTTACGTGTTTATACAACAATAAAAAATACTAATACCTAGCACCTCACCATAATAAGTAAATGAAAATCCCTCCATGTGACATTTGGACTGACCTGATTAATAAAATCTCTGTTACTGAAGTAAGTCTCCAGACCTGGGATCCGCCACTTCAGAGCAGTTGAACCAGCAGTCTACAAGACCACCTGGTTGTCAAAATCTCTTTGATTCATGCAAGCCTTCAGATTCCTGAGCCCCACCCAAGCCATTATAAATCAGAATGGCTGAGTTCCAGAATCTTCATTTTGAACAGAAGATTTTTTGTTTTCTTGTGATTCTGATGAATCTGCAGATTAGAGTCAGAAATGACACCATTTTGATATCATGTGCCCTGGTATTTTCTTGGCTCTCAGGAGTGACCTCATTATTGCAGAACTAGTTTTTGATATTATGGTTTGGATATAGGAGAAAGGCAGGGTTTTTTTTTTTTTTTTTTTTTTTAAAGATTTTTTTTTTTAAGTACTTTTTTTTTTTTTCCTTTTAGATTTTATTTATTTATCTTTAGAGAGGAAGGGAAGGAGAGAGGGAGAGAAACATCAATGTGTGGTTGCCTCTTGTATGTCCCCTGCCGGGAACTGGCCTGGCAACCCAGGCATGTGCCCTGACTGGGAATCGAACCACGATCCTTCGGTTCGCAGGCCCGCGCTGGTTTTTGTTTTTTTTTTTTTTTTTTTTTAAGATTTTATTTATTTATTTTTAGAGAGGGGAAGGGAGAGAGAAAGAGAGGGAGAGAAGTATCAGTGTATGGTTGCCTCTCACGTAGCCCCCACTGGGGACCTGGCCTGCAACCCAGGCATGTGCCCTGACTGGGAATCGAACTGGCAACCCTTTGGTTCACAGTCCGTGCTCAATCCACTGAGCTATGCCAGCCAGGGCAGAGAAAAGCAGATTTTAATAGCAGAATTTGTTACCTAGAAAAGGGTTTAGTATTGTATTCTTAATGTTTTGAGGGGTAGAGGGAAAGAAAGTACATAGTCGAAAAATCATATTCAACATCCTAAAAGAAATGTATATTTGGTGCAAAAATAGTATATTATATATAAGACATGGACATTAAACTTGACAGGTTTTGGTTACTGGGGTATTTGCCTTCTAGACTCTTGTTTCTGTGCATCTGTACATTTCAATGTGAGATGAGAATATTGGGTGGAGATCGTTGCAATACTCTTGTTTTTCAAATGAGAAATAGTTAACATGGTTGAGTAGCATTAGAATAAAATTCAAGATTCTTAAAGGAAATTCAGTTTCGATAGCTTTCGTCACAATAAGGAAAGACTTACTGACAAGAGGAAGAGAAGGAAAAAAAAAAAAAAAACAACCATTGCTGTAAAGTGGGAAGGCATGTATATGATTAAAGCCAAAGAAACCTTTCCTTTTACTCTGGAAGAAATATATATTTTTAAAGTTTATTTACATTGGTGGAAGGCAAAGGCAAAAATAAACTGTTTCTTTTAAAAATGGTATTTTGCTGGGTTGTGCTTACATGTTCATTATTTCCCTAATAGCATGTCATTAAGAAAAGTAATAATTGATCTGCCGTGAAAGGAAAATAATGACCAGCACGGCTCCTTTGCTGTCAGCTCACTTGTACTCCAAAACATAATGTTCACTTTGAAATATCGTGGCTAATCCAAAATATATACAGTGAAACAGAAAAACAGCATCAGTTCCAAATATGAATACATGATCTGCTACTTAATATGTCAGTGTATTTGTCAGGTTGATAACATTAGGCTCTGCGGCATTCAATTCTAAGCCTTGCAATATTTGAAGTCTGGTATTGTGCTTCACTAAATTTAATACATGGGCCTCAGTAATGGAGGGAATCGTGTTAGCACTTGGCAGTTTGTTATGCTGTATAAAATTGACTGCCCTGCAAATACAATAGCGATCGTAAAAATGGTGGTCAGCAGAGGGGGTGTAATGCATTTTTGAGGTTTCAGTAAAGGTCCAGATGAAATTTATTGAGATTTTTGCCATTTGGGTGATGATCAATAGAGCTGTGCTAATAATTTGTTGTGAGGACGTTCTCCGGGGATATGACATTTTGCTGCGAAACTTTGGAAATTCAGAAAGTAGACTAAAGGATGATACTGCCCTAGTATATATAACCATCAAAGACATGAACACCACTCTGAGAGAGGATTTACAGTGATGGTGATTACTCCTTCCGGCATGGAGGATGCAGTGCACTCAATTATTGATATGTTCTCATGCATTTCCCAGTTTGGACTCACAATCATTTGATTGCATTGCTGTTTCAGCCCAGGGTTTTGTGGTGGGTTTGTATTTAATTTCATTCACAGTTTCCAAATTGCTACCTATTTTCTTAATTATGTCATTGATTTTTTTCTTTCACTATGGCCAGAAAATTATCTTCTTTGAAGTAAGGCATTCCTGTTAGCTTTCATTCATGTCAACAGAGCCTGCTTGGAAATCTGGACAATTAAATCTACTTTCCTTGTTGCGTTGGGGTTACTGGTATACATGGTGCATATGCTGTGCTAAATTTGCAAATGGGGCTTCTGAGTTAAAGGAATACATGCCACACAGATAGTGTTTGTGATCGTTACAATTTTAATGCACAGATGTCAGGGGACCTGTTAAATCACTGTGAGGCAGCATTCTCCTGCTTTATGGTGGTTGCTGTTGGATTTATCTTTTTTTCAATTTTGATTAGCTTCATTGCGAGGCAGATGAATGATTGAGCTTCACCAAGTTGGACTCCTCTGCTGACAATGCAGAGATATCATTTTGGGGGTTAAAAAAACAAAATGAAAATTTAAAAGGTTTGCATTTATAATATAGACTTCCTCTGTGCTCTTGTTAACATCTGTGCAGTGAGTAGGTTAGGAAAAGAAGTTTCAATTTAAGTTTTGGTTCCTTTCCCTCATTACTACATTGTTCTCTTTCCTTGTGGTATTACACTAACCTGATCAGTTAAGTTTCAACTTCTAAGGAATTTCTTTGTTGTTGCTGTTGGATTAAAGTGATAAAGTAACTGGCCCTGTGCATAGTTTTACAGGCACTCCAATTACTTAGAGGGCAGTGGAACTTTGTCAGTACTGTAGAAGGGACGCTGAGGCTAGGCACAGAAGAATTTATTTCCAATGAGCATGCACAAAGTAAGATTTATGACTTTGCACCTCAAATGACATTTCCTTGCATTGTTACTGAGCTACAGCAAATTAAAGGGATCTCTGAATATGAAGGGGTGTGTTTTTGTAATGAGGGAAAAGAGACAGAGCAATAAGAAGATAATTAAGGTAACAACTTGTGAAAAATTAAAGCATTTCCCTCTTTCATTTTTGAATCTCTGAGCATAAACTTTGTAGTTGTTAATTTAATTGCTGCCGCTCACTGCATCCCTGAAGAATATTGAGGATTAATCATCTGGTTCATTCCAACAAGAGATAAGGCCTAAGTGAATTGAAATTTCACCAATTTAACCCTGTCTGCCTCCTAATATGACATGATTAACATTTTTCAATTAACAACATGTAATTATTCTGAAGGCATCGTTCAACTTACTTTTGTCTTTTTGACTATAGATTTGCCTTCTCAGGTAGTTGGAATAAAGAATAACTCAAAGAAAGCTCTGTTTGTTCTAGTTTGTATCTGGCACACATGTTCATCTACAGTAGGTCTTTGAAACTGCCTTTTGATCTGGAAATCAGCCTCCATAACAGTTGCATGCATTTTTACTTATGTGCACTTTCTGTAAATTGTAGTACCACTCATTTGAAGCCCAAAGAAGTAACAGAGTTGTTGGAGCAATATTTGTGACTGAACTGAGTGAAAGACTAAATGACTGGAAGATAAAAATTTCAAAGGAAGGGTCTGGCTGAACATGTTTTTTGGTGGCAAGTGGGAAGACCTCAGGACTCAGGAGAGCTTGGCATTTCCAAGGAACAAGATAGAGTCTAGTTCTGCTGAGCAGGCCAGCGTGGTAGCCAGCAGCCACCAGAGGCTATTTACATCTAAATCAATTAAAATTCAATAAAATTTAAAATTAAATTTCTCAGTCACACTGGCCACATTTCAATGGCCCCAGATGACTAGTGGCTGCCATACTGGACAGTGTAGACAGAGAGCATTTTCATCATCATAGAAAGTTCTGTTGGGCAGCACAAGGCAAGGGGGTAGTTAAGTGCATAAATGGCTGGTATTCATCAGGATATGCTCAATTCTGAAATGCTAGTGGCAATCTATGGACTAGAGAGGTTAATGCTGCAAAATCTTAGTTCTCTGTCCTGCAGAGCTCACTGCTGGCTTGGATGGCAGGAGAAGAGGCAGCAGGAGGCCCCTTTGTTTCCCATCATGGTCCATTGATGCGGACACCGGCTAGCAGTGTCTGCATCATTATGGATGAAATAAAAACATACACATAGACTACTGAGTCCTGTAGAGGAAAAAGGATGACAGCGTGGCTTTTCTCTCAAGGGGAGCAAAAGCCACGACCTCCGCCATGACAGGCCTTTATTCTATCTCTCTTCACACTACACTCACTCTGCCCCAGTTACAACAAAAGGAGCCAACGCCCCTAATCACATCACAGAAGAAAGATATTAGCAAATGAAAAGGCAAAAGTGGTTGAGCTGGTTACACTTGTCCTTGCAAGGTTTAGCACTTGGAGGGTGAAGGAGTTTTCAGCAAGAAGCAAAACAGCTTAGGTATATTGCAAATCTGATTACCCAGGAGAGAACCTATCTGTGGGTGTGGGTCCTGTGCATCTCTGAGTTGGAGCTGGGCCCATGCCACGCAGAAGGGTCTGCCACAGTCCATTGACCAGAACTGGTCCCAATATCTTTCCCTCTCTGCAAAGGGCCTTATAATTCAGTCTTCTGTATGCCAACTGAACACTAACTTAGAACTTTTACAACCACATGATATTATTAACCCTGCTTTACAACTGAGAAACTGAGGCTCAGAAGTTAAATAATTTGTCCAAGATTAAAGAGCTAAAGAATGACAGGGCAGAGTCCCAGGTATATCTGAGTCCAGCTGCATAGTCTCCTCTTTACTCAGCTATGCTGACTTCTCGGGGGCATAGTGGGAAGTCCCCGGAGGGTTTCTGGCTTTGGAAAACCTATTGTGACTACCATAAAGAACACGGAGGAGCCTCAGGGATAGGCTGTTTAGTCAAAACCCTGATATACAGCAATGATTTAACCCAAAGAATTAACAGTGGGAAAAAACAAGGCAGGTAACTTGGTAGACAATTACCTGCAAGGGCCTTGATTGCAAACTCTTAAGTGTAAGGATCTATTTCATCTTTAAAGTAATGTGTATGGGCTCAAAACCTATTTTGGGTAGATAACACTGGCTAATTTTTGTTCAGCATCTATTACTTGCCCTATAGCCATATTTTTCCTGAATTTTTATGCATTAGCTAATTTAATATTAGCTAAATTAAATTAAATTTTTATGTATTAGCTAATTTAATATTCAAAACATCTCAGTGAGATAGCTTCTCTTTTCATTTTTTTAAAGATGAGGAAAAGGAGGCAGAGAATAGTTAAGCAATTTGCCCATGGTCATACAGTAAGAGTGCTGGTATTTTAAGCAAATGGTTTGTCTCCAAAGCTAATGATCTTACTCAAGAAGAAAGCAATGTTTGGAGAGAATGAGGACTCAGAGGTGTGAAGCAAGGCCTGGCAATAGAGGACTAGGGTAATCAGATAATGCTGATGGAAAGATTTGGATGTAAGGATAAGCATTGACAAGGAGGATGGAGAAATGGATACCTGAAGTCATGAGAAAGAAGAGATTGCTGAGAGAGAAGATATAAAAAGAAAAATATCAGGCTGCACATGGGGTCTTTGGCAGTAAGACTTTGTAAATAAGGTCAAGGGTTTTAGTGTTAGACAATCTTCTATACATCTTGGCTTTACCACTTTGTGGCAAGGGCAAGTGGGATAACCTTTCTGGGGCCACATTCTCTTATTGGTAAAGTGGAGGCAAGGATGCCGTAAGTATAGGAGAAAATGCATGTATCAATCTATGCCCACAAACTCAATTGTACAGGAAGGAGCACATTTCTGTGTTGTTTAAAAACAAGGTTAATTACATCCTCAACCCCAATTTCACTTCATGGGAAAGAATGGAACCTCCATTATGCAAAGGATGCAGACTCTCAACTGGTGCCCGGACATGGGAGGGACTGAGAAAGGACACTGCCTGATTCTCACCTTGATTATCCCCCAGGTACACAGTCTGCATTTCTTTAGGCCATAGCCTGAGACCTGAATATTTATTAGAAAGTGGGACAACATACCCATTTCTCTTTCTTTCTCTCTATCTCCCCTCTTTTCTGTCTCTTCTTATCTCTTTATTTCCATCAGAGATATATTCTTCATACTTAACATTCATCATAAACACCCTAAAAGGCCTTTGGAAAGCAGAAGACTTTTACAGGCAGCATTGCCTTTCTGTCTTGGTTGGCTCCATTCTTCCACCGACTCCCTCTCCTTTTCCCCATTTTATCATCTTGAAACCAGAGACAAAGAGGGTCTTTTCTACCTGTCTGAGTGATAAAAGTAAGGGAAGGAAACCCAGGGAGAGAAATACTAAGTAAATAGCCCCAAATAGATTGCAGCCAGGTTTGTAAAATACTGGGCACAGTGCCTAGCGTATTGTATGTACTGAATAAAGGGTGTTAAATAACAAAAATTCAACTGAGTAAATTTAAAGATCAAATTGGCCTTATTCAATGATTCATGAATTAGGCAGCATCCCATCTACCAAATAGAAAGGAACTCTAAAGGAAACTACAGAAAAGGAAGGTTTTTAAAGGCAGAGATGGTGGATTTCAGTCTTAGGTAACCTACTACATAGGATGGACAGAGTCTTTTGGGGGTTTACCTTATTGGGGATTTACTATTGCGGACCAGGTAATTCCAAGTGAACTGGTTAAATGTTATATGCTGAGAGAGGCTAAAAATGCAGTTAGGTTAGACATTAAGTCTTGATTTACTGACATAGGGGTTGGCCTAAGTGACTCTATTATGGGCCTATTGTTTCTTTTTTAACTAGGATAAGCATAACTTCTACTATTTTTGGGGGGGACAGCAATGGTTAGGAGAGAAGCAGCAACATGAGTTAATCAGAGGCAGTTTCAGGAGAGATTTTGACAAGAGGCAAAGGAAGGGAGAAAGTTTCAAGACTGTTGGGAAGGTAAAAATCAAAGTCTGTGAAGAGGTTGAAGACTGGAAAAGAAGAGTTGGTTGAAGACTGTTGAAGAGGTTATTGGACTTGAAAAGAAGGAATTTGTTGTTGACTTTTGAGAGGGTTGTTTCAGTTGAGTATGGAGAAAGAAAAGTATCCAAGCATCAAGGAGTGAGCAGGTGATGAGGAAGCAAGGGCATTAAGGGTGGAGTAACGTTGTAAAAGATTTGGCTATGGAGGAAGAGAAAGGTGAATATAGCAACCTGAAAAGAAGGCCTGAGATAAATTTTGATTGATAACTAGGTATCAAAGCAGTGATGGCCATGAGTCACAGAGCACCTGGAATAAGATGGCAGCCCCGACATTATAGGGTTGGAGACTTTAGCTGATGCAAGTGCTCATCGTCCACTCCTAATTTCAATAATCATTGTGCGGGGTGTCATGCTGAGAAATTCTGCTCTAAGTGTTTTAGAGGGGACCTGCAGGTTCAGATATCTACAAAGGACTGTTAGAAAGACAACACATAATTCACTCATTCCTTAAAAACAGAAAGATGCCCTCAAATTCACTGATTTATTCCATCACCCATTAGAAAATATTTATTAGCCAGAGAAAGCTCTTCCCTACCTCAATCTTTACTCCAGCTTTTTCCTCTGCCCAAGAACCAGCTCACCCTCCCTCCCTGCCTCCCTTTCTCCCTCTCTTTCCCCTTCTGTCTTTCTCATTCACTGAATGATAGGTTCCTTCTCCTTTTTACAACTTAGCTTAAATGCCATCTCCTGTTCACCTTCTCTTAATCATCTTTCCATCTAATCTACGTGTTATCTCCCTCCAACCCCAGTTGATTAGAGGACCCTCATCATTTTCTCTATGCCACTTAGAACAATCCACAATTATGTATTCATTGCTTTATTGTCTGTCTTCCCAACTAGGTATTTTGGGTTTCTTTTTTGTTTTCTAATTTTTATTGTATTTTTCCATTATCATCTGGCCCCCTGACACCCACTCCCCCTGCAATCACCACACTGTTCACCATGTCTATGAGTCATTTTTTCCTTTTCACTCTATCCCTCTACCCGCTAACATCCTCCTTCTTAATAATTTTGTGAGAGAGAGGTACAGGCTAAGTCACTGACAGATATTCAGGACCTGGCCCATGGTATAAGTTTAATAAATATTTTCTAATGGGTGATTGAATAAATCAGTGAATTTGAGGGCATCTTTTTATTTTTAATGAATGAGTGAATTATGTGTTGTCTTTCTAACAGTCCTTTGTAGATATCTGAACCTGCAGGTCCCCTCTAAAACCCTTAGAGCAGAATTTCTCAGCATGACACCCCGCACAATGATTATTAAAATTAGGAGTGGATGATGAGCACTTGCATCAGCAAATACTTATGGGAAAGGTAACATTAGACTCTCTGACATTTCCCTTGTTGGGTCATAATGGGTTTCAAAGAGCCACAAGTCTTGAAGGATTGCCAGAGCAGGATCCAGGGAGTTATTTTGCTTTCCAAAAGGAGTTCATGTGTGGTGTCTAAGTGTCTCAAAGCCTAAGGAAGAATTAGGAGAGAAAAGGAGGGAGGAAGGACGACCTCCAGTTGGAAGGAAGATGACATTTCCTTGTACTTTATAGAACTCTGCAGAAAACCACCTCCAGCAAATTCTGGAAAGTCCGATGATGTCTGTGTTGATTTCTGAACCATGAGTCATTGCATTCAACGTGGCTCTGGTTTTATGGGAATTATGTGTCTAGACTTGCTTGTGGACCATGAGGAAGTAGGAGGATCCCTGTAAGGAGACTAGGAAATGGTGGGTGTCATTACTGGGTTCAGATTACTTCCTGTTCTTTGTCTTCTGGAAATTCAGAAAGTTAACTTAAAGGCTTCTATTCACATTCTATATTCATTTCACTGCACCCATAGGATGCTAGACAGTGCTTCGATATGGGCTCTGCTCTGATCGACCTCAGAACACAGCTTGGGAGACAGCTAGTATACCTCTTCAGATGATTATTTAATGAAAGTTGAGAGAGATGATGGAAGGGGAAATATGCATGTGTCAATGAAAGCATGGAGCATGGAAATATAATTCCGTTACAGAGTCAAGGGGCATTTTTTAGGTGAAAGGATATTTGTGACTCTCCCTGACCTGATGTTAATAATTAAGGCCATTTGTACTTTGGATGAGTTAAACTGATCTAATTTTAGCATTGTCAAGTGTTCAAAAGAAATGGACTACTATAATCTTACTGAATCTCTTCTCCTTTATTTCAACATCCAATTCACAGCAAGTCCTAATTCAGAAAGTCTTAGTTCAGCAAGTCCTCCATCCCCACGGCCACCAGCTTAGTCAAAGCCACCATCAACTCGCACCTGGATGACTGAGCCAGCTTTCTAACTGGATGCTTTTCTTCCATGCTTGTGCCTCTTTCCTGTTCTCCACACAAACAGCCAGAGTGGCCATTTAAAGTCAGAAATTTCATCATGTAATTTCCTCCCCGTTAAAATGCTTCAATGGAAAAAAATTCAGACTTGTTGCCATTCCTACAAGGCAAGACCCAGCCCCTGAGATCCTTTGACCTAAAGTTCTTTGACCTTATTTCTTGTCACTCTACCACCAGCTCCTGATAGTTCCTAGAAGATTGCAGGGTTTTTTGTTTTTTTGTTTTTTTTTTCTTACCTCTTGAGTATTTGTACTTGTTTTTTCAAATAGTTCTCCCTATGGGTGGCTCCTTCACAATATAGTCTCTCAATATGAGAGATGATGTCCCCTTTGGGGCTTTCCCTTATCTTCTCATCTTCTCTGCTATCAATCAAAAAAAAAAAAAAACACTTGGATCTATATCACCATAGTCAAATATTACCTTGTTTACATATGCGTGTCCTTATTGTCTTTTTTCCACAATAAGACTATAGTATTTGGACAGAAACCACCTCTATTGTTTTTTATATTGTATTCTCAATGGTCTTTATCATTTTTGGGACATAGGTTGCTTTAAAAAATTGTTGAATGAATAAATGAGTGAGTGAATGAATGAAAATAGTGAGCCATGAGTAATTTTATTTTACTTTCTTCTTTCTTCCTTAATATCATTTGCTGACACATTTGGAGAGTATTTATCTGTGAGAATCCATTTCTGCCTGTGATAGAGATGGTTTCTGACCCTTGAGATAAAACTCCAGAATTGGAACTGGGTGGCAGACAGTGCCTTAAGAGAGGTAAAATTTGTCATTAGTATTATTGTTTATGTGTCCTGTGTCCTTCATATTTTTCCTTTTATATAACATTTGACATTTACAAAATGTTTTCCATTTATTTTTATGTAGGGGAAAGTAAGAACCTGTACATAGTTTTTTTTGTTTTGTTTTGTTTTAAGTGAGCATAAAGGCAGGGCATCTGATTCAGAGTGCTATTTGTGATTTGATCAGGACAAATTAAGAGACAGCAAGACAGATGGAGAGAGAGAGAGAGAGAAAGGGAGAGAGAGAAATGATAAGGCATCAAGCTGCCTTCCAACCCTCACCCATCTCCTGATCCAGCTCTTGAGAAAGAACTTAGCCACTGCAGAAGGGAGGGAACATTAAATGACCCAAGAAAATGTGAAATGGTGTAGGGTGTGAGATTTCTTTATTAGTCGTTTAAAATAAAACATGGCTCAGTAATTTAGAATGTGTTTTGAGTCGAGAAGAAAATTAGCCATATTCACATATGCCCCCACTCCCCTGAAGGCAGTAGAAGCACCAATAAAAATAAAAATAACAATACCTGGTATTTATGAGGTAGCTTTCTCCCATGGCTCCTTCTCACTCATGCTTTTTATATTTTCTGTGCCCTTAGAGGTGAGCAAGGACCTGGAGCCTGAGAATTCAGCTCTGCAAATACCATTCTCAGCATTAAAACTTCTTAGAAGACCTTGAGTCAATTACATACTCATTAATTCATTCATTTATTGATTTATATTATTCAATGGGTTTATTGAGCATCTATTGTGTATCAGGCACTGTGATAAATCTGTAGGGTGGTATGCAACCTGTGGACTGTTTAGTAACAGCCCCTCCCAGGCTCTTATAGAATAATATTTGTTCATAGACTTTGGAACAATTTTGTCAGGTTTTCCTGAAAATCATTCATGACTTTCTGTAAAGCATTGTGTTCATAGCATTTCCATTTTGGTTCCCATGTGCCCTTAAATGGCTTTGAAGTCTGAGTTCAGGGTTGATATGTCTGCATGTTTTCTCTTTGGGGGAAAATGTCTGCACAGGATTTGCCCCTCTGGAGTTTAGCAAATATCTACCTGGTTTGCTGAGGTGATTGTTTTAGTATAGGGAAGGAGAGACTCCTGTTCTGAACTTGAAGATATCCTCATTTAGGGAGTCTCAGAATCCTTAAAGACTAATGAAAGTGAACAAATTTCTCCCAGAGGAATGGAGGTATCATAAAGACACAGTATTTTGCACTATTACCTAAGGCCTGCAACTTCTGATACCCATCCTTGATCCCCGGTCACCAGGTTAAAAGCTCTGGACATAGAGGGATCTAGAATTATTTAGAAAGGCCACATGCAGGCCCTTAGGGATGCAATGATGAAATTTTCACCTGAGCACCCCTTTAAGGGATGGTGTCACTGTGCACAGCAGCCTGGTACCACCTTCCCTAGATAGACTCCCTCCCACTTCCATCTGAGAAAATAAAATGTTTTCCTGCATCAATATGAAAAAGAGCCCTAAATCAATAGCAAATCAAGCCACAGAATAAAGGACTCTTTATGGCCCGAGAAGGTGATTTCTGAAGGTTGCCATTTAGCAGCTTTGGGTTTGTGCCTCCCTGGGGGTCTCCGGCATGCAGTGTCTCTCATCCGAGGTGCCTTTGCCTACACCAAAGTCACCCTCTTTCTACTTGCTCCAGTGGAGGACAGGAAGATAAAAATTCTGGGTGGGTCTTTTCCTTTAAGTTTTTCTTCTCGGCAAAGCCTGGGTCAGATGGGGCTGGTTGGCTCATTTGGCACCAACCCTCACTTGACAGTGCTCTTTTTCCAAATAAATGTGAGTGTCTGCAGGTCTCAGAATGGTTGTCTTGGTTTACAGCCTGGGGTCCATTTCCTCCTTATTTTCTGCCCTGTACCTTTTTTTACACTTAAAGGGAGTTCAGGTCCTCATATTATGATCTGTCAGCAGCTGCCATGTTTCAGTTCTTCTGGGTTATGTTAGTGAGAACATTTAGGAATCATGCATATTTTGTGGGTAATTACGACTCAAGTTTGGCCCCATGTAGGTGTGATGTAAATTTTGAAACATACAAACAAAAATGTGTCTGTAAGCTTGATGTATCCCACTGGCATGGCCCCATATTGGAAAGACATAGGAATCAATCCCTCTCTCTCTCTCTCTGTCTCTCTGTCTCTCTTTCTCTCTCTCTCTCCCCGCCCTCTCCCACTTCCTCCACACCCAGTGCCTCTCTATGGCAGGTCCTCTTCATTCACATACAGTCTGGTTCTCAGAGGTACTCACCCCTCAGTTCTACAACCCTGTCTGTTCACCTCCATCACTGTGTGACAGCCACCCTTTCTTCCTTCCTCCTGTGCCACCATTCACCCCATCTGCTCTGCTACTGTCTGATTACCTGGCTGGGGGCTAAGACAACTGAGATAAAAACTGTACTGTCTCTATTTTTCTGGTCATTACAAAGGGGGTAAAAATGACTTTGAAAATGAGAGTTGCACATTTAAGTTCATCTCAATTGGGGAAGGCAATGGCATACAATGCAACCCAGAGTACAAACTGCACAGTTTAAGCCCCCTTTCCATTTCCTCTGACACTGGGCTCTAGACCCCATCTAGTAACTACAAATATCCTGTGCAGAAATTCCAGGCTTCTCTGGCACTAAAAATGATAGCTCTGCTTGCTTGTAATATATCTTGCCTTTGAAAATGTTCTTGCAGTAATGGACTTACCCAGGCAGAGGCAGAGAGGGAATTGCAGGGTCTACATACCTAGTGGAACCAGTTAAACCTTTCACCCCCCGCCTTCCCAGCTCTCACTCCCACACAAGCTACTGGCATGCTACTGAATGGGAACAAAAGTGGTTCTCAGCTTTTGGATATGAGACAGGGCTATACTACGTAGTCCATCTGGGTTAACTTTTGCATTTCTTTTAGCTCTTCTTGGGCTTCTCATTGAAACAAAGCAAGAGCAATATGCCTGTTATGTAAAGCTCTGGAAACTTGGAAACTGGTAGCATAAAAAGAACAATGATTTCATCCCATAGTTGGTTCTGGTATATATTTGCATTCTACACTATCATGTATCTTCATGTTATTTGAAAACCTGCCCCCAGATTTCCAGTGTGGCGAGTGTGATGTATATCCCATACAACGCATTATCAATGCACCGGCCAAGAGCCATCGAGTTGTTACTCTTGAAGCCAAAGTGCTCCCCCTCCTGCTTATGTTTTACTGTTGCTTCATCATGCTGCCTCAACCTTGCCATTGATGCCGGTGCTATGGGTGATTACATAGTCTGTTCCTCAGGAGAAATCTGATCAAACAGCATGTCGAGTTTGACAGAAACAAGAAGGAAAATAGGTTCAGTGACTTGTTACAGGACTTTCATGGTAGCCGTTATTGGAATAAGGCTGAAGGTGTGACCCAGAGCAAAAAAAATTAGGGTATGTTTCTGAGTGATTTCCAATGGAGGACCTTGCGGGAGGCATGCAAAGGTTAAAGCTGCCACTATGAGATCAAAGGCCATGTGAAAAGGCTGCTCTTTAGCAGATGGCCAAAGATGAATCAATAAACCTGGTCACAACTGGTTTCTGGGAAATGAGGCAGAGTCACTTTAGAGAAGCCAAACTCCTGCTGCTTCTCAGCCCTGACTCACAGGGTCTAGTTCTTTAGACCTTGCAGTGGGGACTCTGTCAGACCAAGAGTTATGAAGAAAACAAAATGTTACCAGATGCATGAGATTTAAAAGCAACAAGGATATCTTGATGGGGGAGTTTTCCTTTTAATGGTCATTGCAAGGGAACCCCAGAAGACGAGTTTCAGCAACTATACATATATAGGCTGTTACAGAATGAGTTTTTGACTTTCACTTACACTGTCCCGCTCTTATTTTCACCTTGTCTCAAGTTCCTTTTTTACATACTTTAATGCCTCTTTTGCTGTATGTTTCTCTACCTCTGATCCTTTTTATACACCGAGAGGAGCCTCTCTATATTTAATGTTTTAAGGCTGCAGTGCCCGATTCCCTGAGCGGAAAATATAGCTGTTTGATCGAGAGTAGAGATTTTTCAAGTTTGATTTTCTAACGACTCACCCTTTCCCTGTACTTGTGATAAATTCCAGTTGTATAGTTTAAATGGTCATTGGAAGGATATGCTGCCTTGCTGTCTACAATTTTCACATGCTTGAATGATCTCGAAATGAGGCAGTTGTTTGAGCAGAAACCCAAAGAGGCCTGGGAGGCAGAGCCTGCCAGAGACTGATCCTGAATTCTATAGCCCCAGGCACTTGCCCGCAGACAGGCTAGGAGTGTGTTTGTAGCAGATTGACCCATAGGTCACTGTTTTCCTTCCTCCTGTTCACAGCACTCAGCCAGATGACTCTGCATGTGCCTAAAATCAGTTTAGTCTGATGTCTTTTTATTGAAGGAGGCATCAAGATAGAAATACCTGGAATCATAGTATTTTCCTACTTCCCCAGTTTATAGATTTATTCAGTTAAGAGACCTTCTGCTTTATCTATCCTTCACTGTTCTTTTTTTTTTTTAAAGATTTTATTTATTTAGAGAGAGAAAAAAGGAGGGAGAAAGAAAGAAAGGGAAAGAAACATTGATGAAAGAGAGAAACGTGGATCAGTTGCCTCTCACACATGCCTAACCAGGGACCAGGCCCACAACCCACGCATGTGCGCTGACCGGAAATCCCACCAGTGACCTTTCGCTTTGCAGTATGGCACCCAACCAACTGAGCCATGCGGGCCAGAGCACATCCTTCACTGTTCTCAGTCGCAGTGGGACACAGTCTTTGAAGCCCCAGAGACAGAAGAGAGAAATCCATTTTCCTGCAGGCCACTGCAAACCTTCACCTTCCTAGTTTTACTTCCAATCCAAGGTTACTAAACTCCCTGGTGCTAGTCAGTCTGGTGGTGATAGCTGTTGCCTTATGGTTGTTTGCCTGTTAAGTCACATTGCCCCAGATTCAGGGGGAAGAGTCAAGTATCTGTGACTTACTACAGATTATCACAAAAATGTGCCCATTGAGTCTTTGGTTCTGACCATAGTCATCCCTTTCATGGACCATCACAAACTCTCTGTGTTTTTTTTTTTCTTCCCTCCCCACATACCCTCTCTACTCAGTTCTGCCAACTGCAGCCCTAGTGATCTGCTCACCAGTAAAGTCACTTTGTATCACTTAAAGACTCACCATTACTCTCAGCAGGGAGCATCTGCGCCTTAACTCAGCCTTTCTCATCTGGCTCCTGCTCACCAACCCATCTATTCTCCAACTATATTATCTGACTTGTTTTTACAAGAATATGCCACGTTTTCCTTACACCGGGACCTTTCTATACAATGCAGTATGTCCTCTGCTGGGACCTTTCTCCATATCTGTTCTGCCTCATCACTTTTTTTTCCCTTTTGCCGTTGAAGAACCCAACAGAAATTTTCAGTCTTATGGGAAGCTGTCTGTGAATTTCCTACCCTAGGCTGGGATACCTGCTCTTTTCTCCCTCATCCCCTGTGTTTTTTCTGATCATAAGGCTTTCATGGTCTATCGATGTTTTCTATTCAGTAGCCTCCTTCTGTAAGAACATTCACACCTTGAAGATAAAGAATATGCTTTCTTTACCTAGTGGCTGGCAACAATTTAAATGCAAGGGATGGAAGAGGCTTCTCACCCTATTTGTGCAAACTTGATTTTATACCTTAACTCTTTCTGGATTTCTCTTTTTCATCTTCTTTATCATGTCCATGTTAGCCTAGGTCCACCCTGTGTTAATGTCCTGTGATTTGAAGAGATTATTTGTGAACATCATAAACCTCAATTGATCCCTGGGCTATATTTAAGAACTGCTGATTCACACTACTGTACTGTGTATAGTTACAGCCACAACAACATCCACTGTTACTAGCAGTCAGTGATCATAACAATTTCATAAATGATTACACTCTGAACAAAGTAAGGAATAGGGCTGTTTGATCACTTCATAAAAGATGGTCTCTCTGTTCAATCACATTGCTTACTTCCATGGTATTTCCTTCTCTATTCACTATTTAATTCTCTACAACTGTTATCTCCTCCAGAAAGACTTATTAAAAAGTACAGTAATGTTGTAAAAGAGATAAGTCAAAGACTGTTTGGATATCAGCTATTAACTTTTTGCTTCTTACTTGAAAAAAATAGAGCCAGCAGTGTGCATGGGAGCATGTGGGAGTTATTAATAATTTACTCAATCTATTGATGCTCATTAATTGCAGTAGCTGAGAAAAGTTAGTTAATGATGTGCCTGCTGGCACCACATAATAATTATGATGGTAGTTCCCCTATTATTAGGGCTGAGTAGGTGTTCCCATTAGAAACCTTAATTTTCGAGCTGATTGTCTTAGCCATTTTAAATTACATCGGCCACATTTTAGCAGACACTTTCCAAAAGCAGATATACTTCTTTCCAAAACCATTTTGTATGGTAGCCCAGGAGTTCTCTCAAATGACAGAGGCTGTAAAATGTGTTTCATGTTCAGAAACTATTTTGTTGAGCCCCAACCAGCATTCCAGCATTGTCATGTATGAAGTTGTCTAAAGGAAAGAAAGTTTTTTATTGGCCTGGCAGCCAGCTTGGTCAAAATCAGTAGCCTTGAGAAAGTGAATGTTTAATATCACCTGCAGAGTAAGAGGTGGCAGCCATACTTTTCTTCTTTTCACTGGGTTCATCAGAACATGTTTTATTGCAAGTGACAGAAACCAAATTCCAACAAATTTAACCTTGTTTGTTTTTTTAACAATGAGATTTATTGACTCATGAAATTAGAAATCCAAAAGATATATGTCTTTCTTCAGGCAGAGCTGGGTCCAGTGGTTTAGATAACATCAATAATGTTCTAAGTTTTTCTCCATCTTTGGACTTACTTCTGAGTGTTAGTTTCATTCTTCAGAAGATCTTCATGTGGCCAGTTGTAGCCTCCATGCTATAGTCTTAACAGCCAATGTTTTGAGGCCAAAAAAGATCTCTATCATCTAGCTTCCATATATAAAATAAGAGAGACATCAGGTCTATTAGAATCATCCTGATTCTAACCTCATCCTGAACAGATCCCTGGGGCTAGAAGGAGAGAGAATTCTGATTCCCAGTCAAGACCATGTATGGATAGCACTAGTACAGATCAGGTGTTTAAAAAAAAAAAATAGAATGTTGCTACCAGTAGAAATGGGAAAGAGATGATGGACCAGAAACGATATGTGGATTTACTACTCAGTAGGTGTATCCACTACTTCATCTCACCCCTTGGCTGACCTGATAGCCAAAGAATGTTGCCATTAACTCTTTATACCCATCATGGTTCAGAACCCTGTTCAAGCTTTGATTTCAACTTGAACTCTAGCTGCTTCAAGAATAGTGCCCATAAGATCTGGTGCTACCAAACAGCTACTGAAGGAGTCTTGGTAAAGGTAGGCAATAAGGTCTTTGTATTCATTTGCATCATTGTTAGTGGCCTCTATATTATGTGAATGTCATCAAACAGACATGAATCTGATGTGTGTATATGTCAGTGAGAAGGAATTAATTTTGTTTTGGAAATGCAGCATGAGAAGAACAAGTTGTACCCTCATTAACTCACCTCTTGCAGAAAATAGTTTAGATGAGTTCTTTATGGGGTGCAGGCATGACATTTTGTGTTCAAACATGCTGGACCATTTTCTCTCCCTGGAAGAGATAATAGATGGTGAGTGGAATACAGCCGGCTGAAGGATCTTAGTTCTTTGGAAGACTTCAGGGGAAATAATAAGATGAGAGACACAAATGATTTCTGGGAACAAATGTAATCTGGACAAGGAATAAACCAAGGTGTGGCCATTGTCACTGCATGAGGCATATTTATTCTTAGGATCCATAGTGTGTTTGTTTATGATTCAGATATTTTTTTGTTTTGGTTATCATTGGTTAATTATGTTGAACCATGACATAGTTTAATATTTTGTGCAAAATCTGTCTTTTATTGCTATAATCTAACTGGGAAAAAATAAAAGGAGAGATGAATGTCCTTCTTCCTTCCTGTTATGAATATATCTGTGTCACTTGCTGGGCACAAAGTTTCTGTGATAACTCAATTTTGGGGTTGGGTTAAAACCATTCCAAAAGGCATACCTGGAGGCATAGTTCAAAATCACCCAATCTTATCCATGTCTATTGATTGAAATTAATCAAGAAACATGATCTAATTCAGTCTCCGCGGCCAAACTATAAATTCAGTCTTTTATTTTTGTCTTTCTTTCCCATCCCACCTTCCAGGAAAATTTGACTTAAGAAAGGAGGATATTTATTGTATGGAAGAGGTATCTTCTTTATTGTTGTGCTTGTTGTCAACTAGTCAGTCTGAGAGGGAAATACCATGTGGAAGGCTCCAAAAGAAGGCAGCCATCAGATGTTTTTGCTCTTGATACCAGAAAAAAGAAGACAGATGAAATTATTCCAGTTAGGCATTAAAGCTAATAAAAACATCCCTTCCCAAATAATGGGGAAGGAAGAAAGACAAAAACATTCTATTGACATCTCTGTGGAATTGCTTTTTAATTTATACATTATTGCCATCATTGTTGATGCCTCTGTTATTAATATGTACAGTGGATTGGTTTAAATAATCTGCCAGAATATTTAATAGTCTGTATTTTATACAGAAAACTTTGTAAATAGAAAATCACTCAAGATTACTTTTCAGGAATTATTTTATCATATGAAAGTCATTCATTGAGCACCTACTATGTGCAGGTTATTGTGAGATTAAGAAATAAATAGGACCAAGTCACTGTCCTCGAGGATTTCTGATCAGGAGAAGACATGCTGTGAATATATAAACAGTGACATGCTTTAGCACTGTAACAGAGGCAGGTGAAAGATACTATAGGGGGAGAATTGAGAATTAGTCATCTATCTCCACTTGGGAGGTTAGGAAAAACCACAACTGAAGTGGGTGGCAGGCATTCCATGTGAATGTGGGCAAAGCTTGAAAACTGTGTCATGGAGAGACCCTCAGACCTTCCCGGTGACTCCTCCCACAGGAGCTCCTTCACTGAGTAACCCTCAGTGACGGGACTGTCTCACAAGACAGCAACTTCTGTGTGGTTTAATTGTTAGACATTCTTTCTTTCGCTAGACTGAGCTAGACGCCTGCTCTTCCTAGATGTGAGGAAGGCCTTTAGGAAAGATTGAAGGTAAATGGGCAGTTGTAAGGAAATGGCAATGAATGGTCATAAAACTGAGTTTGGGAAATGATCAGACACTCTGTCTTCAAACACATGTTTGTGTGTGTGTACATATACCACACACACATATTAATTTAACTGAACACCACTTTTGGATAAACATTTTAACAAATGCTCTACGGATATTATTTTATTTAATATTTTCAAAAATTATAAGGTATGTATTATTACAAGCCCACTTTATAGAAAGGGAAGCTGGAATTAGACTTTGATAACTTAGTCAGATTTACATAGTGAAATAAGAAATTTAGAGAAGGGACTTTAACTCTGCTTTTAAATCATTTTAGTCTCAAAATAACATATTGGCTTGAATAAGGTGGATCTAATATAATATGAATTTCTATGGAGCTAGAATATTGTGTGAGTGTGAGTGTGTGTAAGAACACTTAACATGACGATGTGTTAAGTGTCAAGAACACTTAACACTTAAGATGAGATCTACCATCTTAAATTTTGAAGTCCACAATACCGTATTGTTAACTCTAGGCACAGTGTTGCACAGCAAATCTCCAGAATTTATTTATCTGACTTGGTACCCTTAGAATAACAACTTCCTGTTCCCCCACTCCAGTCACCTTCAGAACTCCTTAGGGTAGCAGAACTTGAGGCAGGACTCAAGGGTTGCAGAATAAGAATAAAAGAAGTAGCAATATTCTCAGGAATCAATCCATAAAAGATTTACCAGGCACCCACAAAACAATAAATAAACAAAAAGAAATGCGAAAAAATTCCAGGCAGCGAGTGCTCTGATATTTGTAAATAAATGTGTCATATATGATAATTTCACACTGGATATATAGACATAACTTATTCTTTTTAATAGTTTCATAGTATTCATTTTAATGCAAAAAACAATATTTCTTTACCAGATGCTTTGTTAATGCACATTTAAATGGTCTGGTTTAGGGTCTTGTTTGTTTTGTTTTTCTATTTCACACACTGCATTTACTATACATCTCTATCTTTCAGTGTTTGTGCATGTCTATTTATAGGATAACTTCTTAGCTCTTCAAGGCTTGAGTCAATTTACTTTTCAATGATATTGCTAAGATTTGCCCTACAAAAAGATTTCATTAATTTACATTCCTACAATGTATGTCCTAACCTGTTTTCTTCACCAAAAAAAGTACTTTTAAACGACACTTTCTTTATAATACACGCACACCCTCTGCTGTGAGACAGTGAAAGTCGGAAGGAAATTTGCAAGGAGCTCTCCCATTCTTCCCTAGTACACCTGATTATGGTACTAAATATTCAGCAACTTCCATGCTATTGAGTATGGAAGAATTCAATAATATTCTCATTGGCAGAGGTTAATAGAAGCAAACTCACCTGAACATCTTTTCAGCCTTACAACTGCAGGCAGAAAAGCCCCTCCTTGGGTGTATGTAATGCCTGGCAGTTGGCAGTTGTGAACACTACCCAGGTTCTTGAAATGGGAAGACAGACCAGATGCTTCATTATGAAATGAATTCACAGGACAAACTATCCCAGGAAACGTGTAGTACAAGATATCATTTCAATTTGGAAACGAATGTAGGGTAAATGGAAGGTTGCAGCCCATGCAAAATGCAGTTAGGATATAGGGTTGCCATGGAATCAAAGGAAATGTTATGCCAGCAGTTAGATGCCATTCTGCTTTGGAATGTTGGTATTCTGGGATCAGCTGGGGGCAGACAGAACCAGTCAAAATCCAAGTCACCATAAACTCAATGGTTTGAGTATCTTAGTTACAAACTCCGGACACATGTTAATATCAGAACCAGTTCTTAGAACTCTGAATTTCTAGCTTTTTTGGTCAGTTGATAGGAATCTAATTGTGGTGGTGGAAATGACAGTGTCTCTATACTCCAAAGCAGTCTTACATATCACCTCGTTTTGTAGTCCCTGCAGCCTATGTTGGAGAGTGGAACTATTTTTACAAAAGTCAAAACTAGGGAAGAAAGTAGATGTAGTATACAGGGATGGGCAAAAGTGGGTTTACAGTTGTGAGTACACAAAACACAGGGTTGATTCTTTTTTTTTTTTTTTTAAGATTTTTATTTATTTATTTTTAGACTAAGGGGAAGGGAGGGAGAAATAGAGGGAGAGAAACATCAATATGTGGTTGCCTCTCATGCACCCCCTACTGGGGACCTGGCCCACAACCCAGGCATGTGCCCTGACTGGGAATCGAACCAGTGAGCCTTTGGTTCCCAGGCCAGCACTCAATCCACTGAGCCACACCAGCCAGGGCTTTTTTTTTAATGATTTTATTTATTGATTAATTCTTATATTATATATTTATTATACAAACAACTGTCAACTTACTTTTGTCCCATGCTGTATTTTTTCCTTTGCTTTTGAAAGTGAATAGGGATAAAAACCTGATGATTTACTTCAGGAAAGACAAATAGATTTCAACTTATGTGCTCAATTTGTTTCATTGGTAGGCCTCCAAGGACCTATTTTTTAATTAAACTATTTATTTTGAGATAATTACAGATTAGTAGATTCACATGAAATATAGAGAACAATGCAGAGAGATTCTGTATACTATTTACTCAGATCTCCAAGGTAAAGTCTTTAAAAATTGTAGTAGTGTATCAAAACCAGAGACTGATATTGATATGTAAGAGCTACTTGCTGCTCATATTCAGACACTGATTCCATTTACTGATGCAGTATAAAGATCTCATTCAGATTTCCCTTTTTATTTGTACTCCTATGCATGTGTATGTTGAGTTCTATACACTTTTAGCACCTGCATTGGTTCATGTGCCCACACCACAGTTAAGATACAGCACAGTTCTCTCATCATAAGGATCCCACATACTGCATATTGCCCCACTTCCTCCTACTCCCACCCCCATCCCTAACCTCTGACAACCACTAATCTGTTTGTTTCTTAAATTTACCAGTTTGAGAATATTATATAAATGGAATATATAGCACGTGACATTTTGGGATTGGCTTCTTTCACTCAGCATAATGCTCTGGAGATACATCCAAGTTGTTACATGTATCAATAGTATTCTATGGTAGGGAGCTTCGTTGGTAGAGATTCTGAGGCTCAGCAGAAAAGAGTGCCATTATCACCCAGTCATGCCTGCCCCAGAGACAGGGGTGGAGAGTAGCAGCAAGCATGGGTGACTGGCTTGCCTGGTTTAGATATTTGCACTGATATTTCAAAGGGAATCAGGAAGGATAAAGAATTCATACCTATCTCATACTGAAAAACCGAATTCAGAAGACTCGTAAAGACTATTGCTAATGAAGCTGGTAATATGTTGGAACTTTTATTCCATGAGCTTGATTTGGAGCTCTAGTGGTATGGGTAGGATTTGAAGAAGTGTCTCCAGCCACTTGTTCAGGGCTCTCTGTGCTCCACTCTCTCCTCTATTCTCTCCCACTCCTTTTTGCTGGTGTTGCAGAGCACACGATCTGCAGGAGGTGGCTTGGCTCACACCTGCCAAGTATAGATGTGGCTGCCTAGTTTGTTAGGTAGCCTGATAAACCTCTGAAATTACTGCCTTCCTTCTCATCCATAAAATAGCTGGACTCCTCCAGTGCATGGAACCCATCTGTACTAACAGAATGTTGGTAGTTTGCACACTTGGAATGGAAAAATCATCTTTGGCTTGGCTTTGATCATATATACTAATTATTGCTAATATAGACACCAGATGATTGCATTTTATTGTATCTTTGTTTTTCACTAAATGTTTGAATTGCTTCCTTGGGGGAAATTGTCATACTAATTAATTGTTTTGTGTTTTTCTTGATGCATCTCAGCACTGTCTGTGCCATGTGTCTGCTGTTCTAAATATTGAAGACATTTATAACAACAGTAAAACTAATTTCTCTCCACAACTCAAATAGCTTCCTTTTTTTTCAATTTTTCATTTCTGACAAATTGGTACTGATGCTTCCAGGTTTCCAAAGCTCATGTAACCTTTGACTTTTTGTCAATTTTGTTCACACCATAAAATCATATCTGAAGTGTCATTATTGTGTCCTTCATCAGATTCTCTCATTTAAAAAAAATTAAAGATTAACATACCTCTTGTCTCACATTTGGGTCACTCTAATCTTTCTTCACTTGTTTTCCATTTGTAGAACTCTTTTTTTAAAATGAACCTTTCAGTTCACATTAAACCTAAAACAGACTTCATTTTTCTACCTCATGACCACAGTGACATCCAAGAATGGGCTCCAAATCTAACCAAGAATACCCCCAAAATTGGCTTAAAGATGGGCCACACCCAAGACTGGGATCCTAGAGTATTTTTATTGTTTTTATGTTTTTCTTCAGGAAAAAAAATTGTTCACCACTTCTCACATCCAATCAATTGTCAAATCTGTTGATTTTTCTCCCCTTAATGATATACCACATCTTTCTAAAATTCCTCAATCTCCACCATTACCACCAGTTTTTTTTCCAAGAGGCTGCCTTCTGTCACTTGTTTTATTGCAGCAGCACCCTAACTTGTCTTCCTGCTTCCAGAGTACCTCCCTGACATTGGATTCTGCTGACAGCAACCAGCAGATTGTTTCAAATGCAGACGGCATCATGACTTTCTCCTGCTCAAACCCCTCAGTGGCTTCCTGTTGCTCCCCAGAGTAAGACTGAAATCTGTAGCCTGGTCTACAGGGATTTGTATGCCCTGCCTCCTGATGTGTCATTACTTTTCTCCTTTGTAGTGATCACCGCTTACCATAGTCTGTACTTTTAACATTTATCTTGTCTTCCTCCACTAGAATGGGAGCTTCACAAGTGCTGGAATTCATACACACACACACACACACACACACACACACACACATATATAATATTTTTTACTGGTCCTCCTTGAGTAGCTATGACCATAATATTGTTGGCCATAAATAAATGTTTATTGAGTGAATGAATGAATGCATCTATCAATGAATAGAAGGCTCTAGTAGAGTGCATTTACACATAGTATAATCTCAGTAATTATAGATTAGGATTGTTTAATTATTTCCAGCTGGTAAACTCAATTTTTTTGTTAATATATTTGTAAATCTACATGTTAGTGGGAGGATTGCCTGCAGGGACAGAGCCAAGCCAAAGAGAATTGAGCGACTGTCATTTTTTGTTGTGTATCATGTAATAGTGATACCCACATATGCTCGAAAGAGAAGGACATGTTGGTAATGACTGCTATTGCTTCCTCCTCTCCGATTGTTGCAATGGCAGTGTACCTGCTTTGGGGCTCCTCTGTTTTTAGATGAAGTATAACAAACAGGTAACAAACTACGTACTTTGATGGCAGATGGGGCTGTTTTCTTCCTGACGTTGACACATGCCAGGCATGTTACTTCACTCTCATGAACTTCAATTGTCTGGTATGTAATATGGTAATAAAAACAAACAAGCAAGCAAGTAAACCTGTGTTTCTTCTTCCCCTCTCTCTTTTCCATATTTTTCTCCTCATCCTCACCCATTCCTTCCTTATTCTTTAGTAACATTGCATAAAATAATATATGTTAAACACCTAACATACAGCATGGACTGTTTATGGTAAAATATATTTTATTACTTAATATATATTTATTTATAATTCCTATTAATTTATTATTGTTGTTATTGATTCCACAAATAATTTTCTTGTTCTGTTAGCTGGAAAATAAATATCCTACCACTTTGTATTTTTATGATTTACACAGTCCAGTAAAGCCTTTTTGAGGGATAATCCTCATCTTAATTTTATTGAAGGGCTTTTTGTAATTCCTGTGCTATATTTTTCAGCAGTGTTTTGGTGTAGATAGCTGAGCCCATATATATATTTTTATTTTTTAAATTCATGAGTACTGCAGGTTTCAACCTTGGAAGCTCTCTTTAATTCCCCCAACTCAACTCTGAATTATTCAGCCTGTCTTTTACATCTCTCTAACCAATATCACATTTATGAGCCCCAAACCTAGGTGCTTAGGGGAAAAGATATCAACTTTTTACTTTGTCTTGTGGATATTATGCTCCTTTTCTGCTACAGTTTGGCTTAAATTGTTGTCAGCTACTCAAATGCCTACCTTCATTATGCTTGAAGACCTTTATTTATGACTTCTATGAAGAACAATTTCTGAGATAGTAAAATGGTTTTATGTTACTTTCTATTCCTGGATGATTGGCAGTGACTGTCTGCAGCAGAACTATGTAGCTGACTATGGAGTCGAAGGACAGGTTTATGGGGAATGAGTTCATGATCCATTAATGATGTCTGCCATGGGCACAGGACAGGAAGAAGACACAGTACATGTAGGGTCTATTTAAGTCGAAGGACAGGTTTATGGGGAATGAGTTCGTGATCCATTAATGATGCCTGCCATGGGCACAGGACAGGTAGAAAACACAGTACATGTAGGGTCTATTTACTAAGCTTCAGCAGCACAGTGCTCATTCCTGCCTGACTCATCGGCTGATCCCTTACTTATTTGTATTCCTTCAGCACTTTATGCACTCACCTAATTCCCTTACATTTAAGATGATATTCTTGCAGTAAGTAGGAATTGATGCTGACCCTGGCTCGTGGGGTCCACCACATTGTGGATGAGACACGAGAAATTCACACGGACTACCGAGTCCTGTGGAGGAAAAGAGACAGCTTGGCTTTTCTCTCAAGGGGAGAAAAAGCCAAGGCCTTCACCATGACGGGCCTTTATTTCTTTTTGGGGCACATTACATGATGGTCCTCATTTACTATGCACAGGTTCGCTTTAGGTGGTTACCTTTTACAGAAAACAAAGGAGCCAATGCCGCTAATCATGTCACAGAAGAAGGATATTTGCAAATGAAAAGGAAAAAGTGGTCGAACTGGTTACACTCATCCTTGGGAGGTTTAGCATGGATTTTAGGAAGTTACTTTGCAGTAAATGTTTGCTGCCTCAATTCAGGGTGAGGGAGTTTTAGCAAAAGCACATCTCACAGCAGTCTAGGTACAATGCAGGCCTGATTCCCCATGGGAGAATCTATCCATGGGCGTGGGTTCTGTGCATCAGACCTTGCTTTCCACTGGGAGCTGGACCCATGCCACGCAGAATGGTCTCCTACAAGGAATGCCCGGTGGAATTTGGTGTGAACAGAGAAAGTCAGCACATCTCTGTGGTCTCCTGATCCTGCTATTCATGTAGCTTAGGTCATAATTGTTCATCCTTCTGTGGAAAGCAAGCTCTGAGGATTTGAGGATGTAGTTTAAGAGTAATGACTAGGGACTTTTATATCTACTCTAAGCCTTCTGTGTCCCATTCATTCATAACTCATCAGGAACTAGTTATCATTAAAATACCATATTCTCCTACTATATTGGACCTGAACATAACTATCTTAAATGGACATGACATTTTAAATGCTCTGTGTGTTGCTTTAGAATAGAATGGATAACTAATTTAATTACATATTTGCTAAAGATACCATGACCCCTACTACTATCAGTAGATATATTTATTGCTAAGTCTGAGGCACTGGATAAACTCTTCCAATCAATATTTCTTTTAATCTTTAGGTCACTCTGAGAGCTAGGGAACATTATTATCTCCATTACTCAGATAAAGAAATTGGGTATGAGATGGTAACATCTCGTTTTAATATACCTAGTAAATATTAAAATCATTAAATATTAAAATCATTTAATTAATATTAAAATATTTGAAAATGGGCAGTCTAAGTCTAGAGATCTCTGTACTAAGGTACTGAAGGTAAAGTTTACAAATGCATACATTAATGAATTTCTTTATGGAGAGATTCCCCCCCATCATTTGAGTAGCTACTCATGAGAATCACCTCTCTAGATATTTGCAAGAATACAAGCCAGCATTTATAGACGTGATGCCAGCATGAGTGCTGGACATTGAGAAGTTGCCAGTTAGTCCTAAAGTGGAAAGATGGAACATAATTCAATGGACTTCCATTTGTAGCCCCCAGGATACAAGGGGTGATGCTCACTCCCCCTTGTAAACAGGCTCAAAGGTTTGGGAGCTACCCAGGTTGAATTTTCCAGGCAATGAACCACTAAAAACATATTTGTTCCCACAACACAGCCAGCTAGGAAGGTTTTCCCACTGGTACTGACATTTACTCTAACGAGAGTCTATTTCCTTCTCTCAGAGCTGCAGCCAGCTCCTCACAAGGGAGCCAGTATCTTGCCAGAGAAACCCCTCCAAGCTCTAGCAGACATGCCAGGGACGCTAGCAGTTTCCCCTGTAGCTGAAATGTTCTGGTAATAGTGGAATAAGGTTTGGTTTTTAAAAGAACAAGTTAAAATATTATTTATATATCATCTATCTATCTGTCTCTCCACCTCTCCATTCATTCTGTCTATCTATCTACCTATCTATCTAATCTATCATCTATGTATCTATCATCTCTCCATTCTATTCTATCTCTTTCTATGATGACAGAATGAATGTGTATTTATTTTATTTTATTTTATTTTTATTTATTTTTTTTTTAAGATTTTTTTTTTCCTTTTAGATTTTATTTATTTATCTTTAGAGGGGAAGGGAAGGAGAGAGGGAGAGAAACATCAATGTGCGGTTGCCTCTTGTATGTCCCCTGACGGGAACTGGCCTGGCAACCCAGGCATGTGCCCTGACTGGGAATCGAACCGCGATCTTTCGGTTCGCAGGCCCGCGCTCAATCCACTGAGCTACACCAGCCAGGGCGAATGTGTATTTATTTTAATATCAAGTAATTCTATAGATATAAATGAGAAAGTTTCATTATGTCCCAATATGCTGATGATAAAACTGGTGTAAGAATCCAGATGTCTTGATTCTTAGATAAATGCAAGGCAAAGGTAACTTTAAAAGAGCTCTTTTTTCTCTACTCTCCTGTTAATCTTTCTTCTACTTCTTCCTCCTCTTCCTTTGCTGTTAAAGGATCATAGACTTAAATCTGGAGGGATAATGTAAGGTATTCTTTGGTCCATCCCCTCAAAAGTGTGTTGAATGAAGTTAAGGTAACTGGGATTGAGCTCCCATTTTAGTCACCACCTGGCGCTGTGACTTTAAACAAGCCACCTAGCCTCTTTACTGCTCTGTTACATTGTATGCACACACAAGCTTTTCTGTATTACCTCTAAAATCATAGGCCAGTGATAATACCCAGTTTATTTATTTGCCAAGTACTGTGCCTCATTTACAAATAATTCCTAAACAAGTGAGAGCACCTCAGCTTGAGACTCTTAATCCTTATTTTTCTTATGTTTACGTCAAGCAATTAAGATTTGAAAAGGTTTTGACTTGCCCGAGTGGGACATGAGGAGTCTACTAGCCAATTCCTTTGAGTATTACCTTGTTTGATTTGGACGAAGGGGCAGAGAATTATATAAATGTCACTGTGGAGAGCCTTTGTCCCCTGGTAATTAGTAACCTTATCAATTCAGAGCAAAAAGATATGTCCTGAGATTTCACTTTGGAATAAGGCACATAGGTGAGGGAATTTTATGACTATGTATGAAATGCCTGGGCTGGTGATGTTTTGTGTTTGGAAGTAGGTGAGTGACTTCATTTACCATCTGATCTGTCCATTTTGTCTCCTGGTTCTTCTGTTCCCTTTCTTACTCTGTAGAATCTCAGTCTTTCTCACAGTCTCAATAAGTTCCCTCATGATCTCAATTTGTAAATAGAAAAATGGTTTTAGAATATATTTTTTCAAGTTTGATTTTTATTTTTTCCATGACAGAAATGATGCATGTCTGTTACAAAAATCCAAACCTGAGAAAAATAATAACACACAAAATATATAAAAGTCCCCTTCCGAATCCTACACTGTGAAGATAACTGTTTTTAATAGTTTGCATTTTCCCCTCTGTGTGTCTGCACACACACAACCATGTTTCAAAATCATCCTAGTGTGCACATCATGTCTTTACTCAATTTTATCCCATCTGAGAGCTGTATAGCATCTTAGCATAATCTTGTATTTAATCTAAATCCCGTTCAGATGGACTACTATATTATTCTCAGTTTTGTTTTCTGAAAGCATTGCTGCCACACCTCTTTGAAGGAATTTAAAAAAAAAACTGTAGGACAGGCAAGAAATTTTAAAGGGGCTACAAAACAAATCAAATTGTCTGCTTTTTAAAATTAATCCTAAATCATAAACTGCAATTGGAGATCCTAGCTGGTAAGGTCCAAGGTATGTCAGTGTGACCCCTGCCTGGAGTTGAGGCTTTGGAGAACAAACTGTGATAGTTTCGATCAAAGGGCTCCAGACCACAGAAGCAGAGCTACCATTTCAAATCCCCACCTGTATTTTTGTCTGTCAACAATTTCACAGGCACTTGTTGAGTACCTAGTAGTGTTGGATGCAACCTATGTCTGACAGGGAACATTCAGGGATTTATAAGATGGCTCGGTCCCTGCCAGGGCTGTTGTGTGCACTTGTGCAGTTTGCACTCGGCTCCTGGGCTCCCTCCTGGTGAGAGAGGGAGGATATACTCTGCTTATGAACTGTAGACCCTGGTGTGGGCTGAGTTCAGCCAGTGGGCAAAGTTGCCCTAAAGGCTACTGGTCCCCACTCTCTAAAGCTCTAAGTGGTTCTTTTTTCAAGATTTTATTTCTTTATTTTTAGAGAGAGAAGGGTGGGAGAAAGAGGAAGAGAAACATCAACATGAGAGAGAAGCGTCTATCAATTGCCTCTCCTATGAGCTTGGACTGGGGGTTAAATCCACAACTCAGGCATGTGTCCCAGCTAGGAATCAAACTGGTGACCTTTCACTTTGTAGAATGACGCCCAACCAACCGAGCCACACTGGTCAGGGCTGAAGCTCCTAGTTTTGATTTTGTTTCCTCCAAGACTCAGATCTGTGATTCTGAATAGGGTGGGGGTGTTCATTTTGATTTGCTTTTTACTTGGCCAGGAATGAAGACATTAATGTTGCTTCTTTTTTTAAGGATGGATTTTTAATTTTGTTATTGTTTATGCTGTTACAGATGTCCCATTTTTCTCCTTTAGCTACCCTCCACCTAGCATTGTGCTCCCCACAGTCAATCCTTACACCATTGTCCATGGTCCATGTTCCTTCATGTATGTTCTTTGACTAATACTGCTTTCTTGATGTTTTTGTTACTGAATGTATATGTAACAGGAGACTCTTCTGTTTCTTTCTTCTCTCTCTCTCTCTCACACACACACACACACACACACACACACCCCAGATTTCCCCTGAGAGAGTAAATAATCTGTATTTAAAAGAAAAACCTAAATCAGCAAACACTTGTGAGGTAAAAGGTGAGGTATTGAGGGTATGGGTCATAAGAAACAGAAAAGAACTAGAGAGAGGCCCATGAATGGGCCGTAATTCAGGGGGTAGGAACAATGGGAAAGAAAAAGAGCAGGGATGGGCAGGAAGGTCAAAGATTGGAGACTAAGTTGCAGGGTGGCCTGGGAGAAGCCCGAGGGTTGGGATGGCAGGGAACAGTTAACTGCCTGATAATCAGTTATAAACTGTTCTTTTTCTGATACACCTGATAGGTCAGGTGAGGAGGAGATGGGGTCCCTGTCTCTGTACCCTAATCTCTTCTTGGCTAACGTGCTAGGGGGACTCCCACCAGGAGTTCCAGGCAGATAGACACCAGCAATAATGTCAGTGGCACATGGACAAACTATAGGGGAGCCCAGAGGAGTAGCTGTAGTGTGAACTTAGGACAGACAGCAAACAGAGAACATCACTCACAAACACAGGCAACATGCCCTAAGCTGTGAGACACCTCAGTGGTGATACAGGACCAAAATGTAAATGGTGCACAGGCACAGCATCCTGCAGCATTGCTCTTTTGAACTTTCTTTCTGTCCTTATGATATCAGGGAGAAAGTCTGACTAGTGCATCTGTGTCTACAACTCTTCACCAGCACTTGCCAGTCTCCCTTTTTAATGGAGAGAAGGCAATTTTGGTCTTAACACACAACTATTCCAACAGTGTCCCATTTTCATTGTAATTGGTTTTCTTTTGCCTTCTATTATTCAAGTTCTGATACAGAAATGGGAGCACTTCTTTTAGACCAGGTATAAGGGCTTAAAGAGTAACTCTCCGAATTCATGTCCCTCTGGAATCTCAGAATGGGACCTTATTTGGAAATACAGTTTTTGTGGATGTAATTACCCAAGAATCTTGAGGTGAAGTTGTTCTGGAAGCAGAGTGGGCTCTAAATCCAACAACTGGTGTCTTTATAAGAGAAATAAAGAGAGATTTGGACTCACAGAGGCACAGAGGAGAAAGCCACATGAACTGAAACAAAGATTGGAGGGACACCAGGAGCCACCAGACGCTGGTAGGACAAGGGAAATGTCTCCCCTAAGAGCCTTCAGAGGGCATTCCGCTCTGCGACAATGATGAACCTTTACCCTCTGGAACTGTGGTGTTGGGGGAGCCACAAAGTTTGCAGTCCTTTGTGTTAGCAGCCCTAGGAAACTGTTCTCCAGCAGTATGCGAACTAAGGCCTGGGGGCCAAATCAGGTCTGCTGCCTGCTTTTGTAAATAAGGAAATATTTGCAAAAATACAGCATTGCTCATTCATTTGCATATAGTCAGTCCATGGTGGCTTTCAAGCTACAATGTCAGAGTTAAGTGGTTGCAACTGAGAGCAAATGTCCCCAAAAGCCTAAATTATTCACTGGCTCCTCACAGAAAGAATGTGCAGAGCCCCTCTTCCTGGGAAATGTTTAATTTGTGTGATTGTCTAGAGATGTTGGGGGACCACAGAGATTGTTCTTAACAGTGTAGAACCACACAAGGTGGGAATTTTTTTTAACTTAGATAATTTTTCTGAAGCAAGTCGTTTCCTCCCCCGAGAAAGACAAAATGTCCTGAAGTAGTTCTCAGCATTAAACACATTGAAGGGATTCAAGCAAAAAGTCTCATCTCTGTTGACTCAATTAACATTACAGTTCCCTTATCAATGAGAGCTTTTATACAGGGCAGCGGCTTTGTATTGATATTATGAATGGGGTGGCGTTTCCTCAGAAAACTGGTTTAATCTAGGTTTGCAAAGCTTGAATGAGTTCCTTCACTCTGACCTGGGCATGGATTGAGGTCAGACCTGTAGCTGGCCAGTGAGTGAAGGAAGACAAGCTTTGTCTGATAGATGCTTGGGAGTAAAGCTGAGAAGGCAAGGCTGAGCAGACAAGAGAAAGAGTAAACTCCAAATCTTAGTGGTCAAATGAACTAAATGAAGAGGTAGCCTTTGAAATGGGAGAAAACATTTGCATATCACATATCTCCTAAGGAGTTAATGTCCAAAATATGTAAAAAACTCATACAACTCAATAACAACAATAACAACAACAACAACAACAACAAAACCTAACAGCAAACAGTCTGATTGAAAAGTGGACAGAGAAGCTGAATAGATATTTTCCAAAGGAGGCATAGATGGCCAACAGGTACATGAAAGGTGCTTAATATCACTAATCATCAGAAAAATGCACATCAAAATCACAATAAAGTGTCACCTCACACCTGTTAGACTGGCTATTAGCAAGGATGTAGGGAAAAGGGAACTGCAGTCCTTCTCTTGGTGGGAATGTAAATTGGTTCAGCCATTATGGAAACAGTATAGAGATTCCTCAAAAAATTAAAAATAAAACTACTATAGGATCCACAGTCTCTCTTCCAGGTATGAAAACAGGATATTGAAAAGATCTCTGCAGTCCCATGTTGCAGCGTTATTCCCAGAAGCCAAGATATGGAGAGGTCCTAAGAGTCCATCAGTGGATGTGAATAAAGGAGATGTGATACACGTACATACACACAATGGAATGTTATTCAGCTACGAGAAAGAAGGAAATCCTGCCATTTGCAACAACATGGATAGACCTTGAAGGAATTATGCTAAGTCAGATAACTCAGACAGAGAAAGACAAATATTGTATGATATCACTTATATATGGAATCCAAAAAAGCTGAACTAGAACGAATGGTAGTTGCCAGGGACAGAAGGGTTGGGGAAAAGGGGAGATGATGGTCAAAGGGTACAAACTGGCAAAATTATTTAGAAGATAAATGATTTCCAGAGATCTAATGCAGTATTGTGATTATAGTCAACAGTACTGTATTATCTACTTTAAAATTAAGAGACTAGATCTTAAATATCCTCATCACAAAAAAAGAAATAATTATTATGTAATGTGATAGAAGTGTTAGCTAACACTATGATGGTAATCATATTGCAATATATAAATGTACCAGATCAACACATTGTATACCTCAGACTTACACAATTTTATATCTCAACAACAACAAAAGTAATAATAGGAACCTTAATGGTTAGATTGTCCTCCAGCTCACAGTCAGTGTGAACCTGTGCACCTCATCAGCCACCTCAGGAAGGTAGCAATAGGACCTAATTAATTCTGTTCATATTGTTATACAAAACTTTCCATTAAGTTAGTTGAATAGAAGCAGCCATACATACAAAGGGGGGCCCAAAACACCCCAGAATTTATTTACAAAAAATTGTGTATTTATTCTTACATGTTTAAACTTCAATCACCTTCAAAGTACTCTCCATTTGATGCAATACACTTGCTGAGGTGTTTTTTCCACTGCTCAAAACAGTTTTTGAACTCACCAATTTTGATGCCTTTTAGTGCTTCTGCCCCTTTTTTGTTTTACCTCTTCCACATCAGCAAAATGTTTCCTTCTGAGGAATTTTTTTCATCCAAGGAAACAAAAAAGTATCTCAGGGCAAGATCAGGTGAATATGGAGGGTGGGGCACAAAGGTCATGCCATTTTTAGCCAAAAACTGCTGAACACTCAGTGTGGTGTGGGCAGGTAAGCTCATAAATCACCCATCATGAAATGGCAGATGCATTGAAAGAGTCTTCCAAAAAATTAATTGAAGCCGAACACAGCCTCCCACAACAAGGCCAACTGGCACACTGATACAGATGGACTCCTAGAACACTCACTTAGCGGGGGGAAGCCTGTACTGCAAGGGTCCCACCCTGCAGAAGATAAGTCTGTTTTTTTTTGGGGGGGGTCCCCCTCATATGTGCAAGAGCAAAGCAGTTAGAAGAGTTTTATTTGTTTTTCTATTTTACATCTTGGTTGAGGCCATTTTTATGTCCTTCACATATTTCACTGAGAAGCCTCAACCACTTCTAGCCATAACTTCCTTTCCTTCCTGTTATGAATTTGCTTCCTATATTTACTCTTCAGTCCCTAAAAATATCCGTCCCATATTATTTATTCACTCCATAATGCATACCATCCAAAGACAACAATTTTACCAATAAATTGTTATTCCAATGAATAATTCATGCAGCCTTCATTCTCTTGACATGAACAAATATACTTTCAAATTGGAGAATTGTGGCTCTATTTTAGTCTTAACTGTCTTTTAACTTAATATTTTTAAAGGTTTTGTAATGTCCTTCCTTGGGTGAACTCCTTGGGGAATAATTCTAATACTCTAATTAAAAGAAATAAACTGTGGCATAGAATCATAACTAAATTTATACACAGCATTTGTTACTTCAACAAAAAGGTATTTGGATGTGGAAGGAAAAGGAGGCAAATCAGCCCATGTTTCAGAGCAGGGAAAATGTGAAGTTCTCTCCTAATACAAAGGCAGCGTCAATTGTTGTTTCAAATTCTGACAACATCATGGCCCTAGTTTCCTCATATTCACATGGACAGGGCACAGTATAATGGTAATGATGAAAATGATAATTGTAATAACAATAATAATATTGTTATTTTTTAACTTCTATGAAATGCTAGGCGTTGTGCTAAGGGCTTTCTATATATCAAGGTTTCTCAACCTTGGCACTTTTGATATTTGAGGCCAGATAATTCTTTAAATGGGAAGGGGAGATACCCTGTGTGATTGCAGGATGATTAGCAGCATCCCTGACCTCTGCACACGAAATCCAGTAGCAATACACCCCTCCAAGCTGTGACAACAAACAATATCAGATATGGCCAGATGTCCCATGGAGGATGAAATCTCCTGGTTGAAAACCACTAATATGCATGATTAATTGCATCTTCATAATATTCTTACATACCAGGGGCATTATTAGTCCTATTTACATGAAGACGAAAACCCAGAATAAGTGACAGAGTCAAACTTTGGTGCAGTTTTACTGCCACATTGATGTCAAGACTTTTTTTTTTTTTTTTGCTTGTGACAATTCAGAGCACCAATTTTTCTGCTTTCTCTTCTTACACAGATGATATTTTTCATATTTAAAAATATGTCATTAATATATTTAGTATTTTTGGCATAGATGCACTAAAAAACTGATTTTATAAAATATTTTGCACAGAGATAACTTCAAATCCCTGAAGCCTGGTGTGTAGGAAGTATAGATGACATGATGGCAAAATTAATGATTGTTAAAACAATAGTAACAGTAATGATAGCAATTATTCTTTGTCTCCCCACCACTATATATAGAGCAATTTTTGTGTGGCAGGCTAAGGGATTAACCTGGATTACCTGTTTGATCTTCATATCTGAGAGGTATCTACTTTGGCTAGCTGTAAGCCCAAGGCAGTGTGATTAGCTTTGTTTTGTTCTCTATTGTGTCCGGATCATTGAAAACCACGCCTTGTTCCTAGTAAGGGCTTTATTGACATTGCATGAATGAATGACTTATGAGGAAATGGAATCTGGGAGAAAGTATAAAGATTGCTAACTTGGTGATGGATCTTCAATTCAAAGACAAAGCTGATGTGACCTGGTGTGTCTGTCTTTCATGCTCTAAAGAGGTCAGGTTTCTTCCAGTTTTCTCTTGCTGGTGATGGCAACAAGCATTCTCTTCTATATTGCTCCATTTTCATTGGCTAGTCTCTGTCTTCCACCTAGAATGTCTCCTTCATTTCTATTTGTATAAATCTTACTTAATTTTTGAGGCTCAGGTTAATCCCAACTTTCTTTTGGAACATTATCCCTTCATCCTTGAAGTCTCAGGGCCTCTCAGGAAGCTTGCTGTCATCAACAGTTGATGAAGAGCTCTGGCCATTGTGGTTTAGTTGGTTGGAGTGTTGTCCAGTGAACTGAAAGGTTGCAGGTTCAATACCTGGTCAGGGCACATGCTTATATTGTGAGTTTGGTCCCCAGTCAGGGTGTGTAGGGGAGGTACCTGATCAGTGTTTCTCTTTCACATCGATTTCTCTCCCTACTTTCCCCTCCCTCTAAAATCAATAAGCATGTTTTCAGGTGAAGTTAAAAAAAATAATAATAATTGATGAAGAGCCATGAAAAACAGATACTTCCAGTATTAAACCCCATGTCAATCTCTCCAAGAGTGTGATCTTGATTAACCAACTTAAACTTTTTGAAATCTTAATTTCCTTCACTGTGAGAACAATAATATTTCTTTTTACCCTAGTTTACTGACAAATCAATGAGACCATGTTTAGCACAGTCCTTGACACATTGTGCCTTCTAAATAAATTACTGTCATCTGTAATGCCATTTTCTGATTGATTTATAGAGGGTGGGATAAAAGTAGGCTTATAGCGTGAGTATGTGAAACATAGAGCTCATTCTTATATATTATTTGTTAATGATTGTATTATTTTCCATATGAACAGCTATAAACCTACTTTTGCCCACCCTATATATGTTTGTCTAATCTTCTCAACTAGATGGTAGGGTTATAGAAAAAAATTCAGAGTGGATCTTTAATATGCTTCAGAGTTCAGCACAACAGGTAAAACTGTGGCCAGGAGGCCACTACAATGTTCAAAACATAATTTTCTCCCTTGGCATTTTGAACTCTGATGTCTTCATCAATATCATGAAGAAGCCATTTCTGTTTACTCCACCATACCAGAAGGGCCATTGCAAATGATTTATTTATAAGGTGAATAATCAGTTGGTGTTCCCCGAGAACATAAGCTTCAGAACTGTAATAATTTATCAGTCTGTCTCAATACTTCATTGAGGTCCCTGAGTCCTTTGAATGTTGGCTTTCCTGATGTCTTCTTTTATCTGTAAAATTTTGCTTAGCATATTGCTTAACGTGGGGTGATTCCTGAGACACATCTCCAGTTACGAAGGAGGCTATTTTCCCCCAGGAGAGCAGGTTCCGGAAAGGAGATGTGCACTGAGGCCCCATGTCCTACTCTGAGGCTGTGGGGTGCAGTGGAGAGTACAGGCTTCACAAAGAGGCTGCTTTCTGACTCCAGTTTTCTTAGGATTCACATGATATGCAGCAATTAAAAAAAAAATCTTTCCATTAAAAAAAAAAAAAACCCTTTACAAATAGGGCCCTCATGTTCATATTTGTAAAATAAGACATCCATATCAAATAATTTATGGATTTGCCTTTCATTTCTATAATTCTGCATTTCAGAATTGAAATTCAATGGTATGAGCCAATAATTCCATATTTTTAAAATTTTACCTAAAATTCAAAAACCTAATAATAAATAACTCAAAGGGCTTTCAAATCCTATTTTTTAAGAAAATCTACTACCTTCACACAAACTCTTTCAGTTTTTATTGTTGAAAATATTACGGCTGCCCCCACTTCTCCCCCTTTGCCTGCCTTCCCCTGCCCTTGCCCCCCTTCCTTAAGGCAGTCCTCCCACTGTCATCTCTGTCCATGGGTTATGCCTATATGTTCTTTGGCTAATCCCTTCACCGTTTTTCATCCAGTGCCCTCCTCCCCCCTGTTCCTCAATGCACCACACATTTTTCTACTAAAGTATAGAATAAAGCTAAATCTCCCCACTGTTGTGTTTATAATGTGGAAGACATTGTTTTTCCCACTATGGCAGTGGTGGACAAAAAAATTACATACTTCTCTCACTCTCAAATCGACCCTTTGATCCTCAGCCTTTTATCAGCAAATCAGAAGTGCTACCTTCTGCAAATTAGCACCACTTCCTGAGAAATTGTGCCAAGTTCCATTAAATGTAATTAGCATTCTCATTGTTTCCTTCACATTGCCAATAACAACAACACAAATAACTCTTTCTGGGTTACCTTGAACACACATTACCCAAGCTATAAGAAACAGTGTCAGCGTGAGGCTGGAAGCAGTAGACAGGAGAGCATCTTAACATTCAACTGTTCAGTTCACCTTCTTGGGGGCACAAAGTGGCAGAATCAAAATCTTTAGTTTTGGCTTTTCAAAGTGCACCTTGGCTTCCCAGAGTGAAGTTAAACAGCTGGCACAGTGCCTTTTAAGTCAATTATCTCCCTCAGTTTAACACTGACCTGCTGTGGGGTTCAGTAGCAGAAGATTCAAATATCTTAGAGCAATACATTTCAAAAGTGAATTTTGAGAACCCCCTTCCCATATGGTTTTGTATAAAAGAATTGCAAACAAAACAATCTCTCTTTCCTAGAATTTCATGATAGAATAACATTTTAATACCCACCAACAAGAAGAAAGGATATGAGCTCAGAATGAAGAACAGTGCTAGATATTGGACACATTTTATCAATAATAATTACTGAAATATAAATACAATTTTACTGAGGTCATTAGAGTAAGAATTACAGAATTAGTTCATTAATATAAAAATAAAAGAAAAACCACCATTTTGCTTTCCATTTAAAAAAATATTTTGTTGTTGTTCTATTAGAGTTGTCCCAAATTTTTCCTCTTTGCCCTCCTTCTCCATCCAGCCCATCCCCTGCTCCCACAGTCAATCCCCACCTTGTCATCCATGTCCATGGGTAATTCATACATGTTCCTTGACTAGTCCCCTGCCCTCTTTCCACCCTTATCACTCTTCCCTCTCAGTTTCACTTTTGGACATGGAAACTTATTCAAAGTAAATCTGCATTTAGAAAGCATTATTGTAGGGGACTTTTACCTAAAGCACAATGCCACTACCAAACACATGTCCCTCCAAACCCTATTCACTTTGATGCTATGAAACAGACTTCTGAGAGACAACCAGATATATGTGCATATCTGTGCTGAAAGGTTCAGGGAAGAGGGGGCTAGTTTCCCATGTTTGGTGTGAAATTGAGTTCAATTTGACTGGCAATTTTTTTCTCTCAGAAGCCATTTTCTCTCTTTCCTTTTTGCTCCCTTACTTGTATTTCAGCATTTGTCATTTCAATTACAGTACTGCGTCCTATTTTTACACTTTGGATGCAATTTTCAGAAACACTAAGGAAAGAACAGTGAGGATATTAGGAGGTGGTAGTTAAGACTGAGCATGGCTCTAAGAGGGTGGAACAAATTTAGCACATTTTTTATTTTAACCATCTATTAAAACATCATTCCACAGATGTCTATAGTTAAGTCCCACTTACAGCTCAAAGCATCACAAAATTGAATAAAGTAATATTCTCTAGCACAGTGTCATAACTATTATATTATACAAGTTACATAACTTACTATCCCCACTTGCTTCTTTAAGAATTGAGGATGAAAATCCAACATTTCCCATGCTGGGTCACAGTGAGAAACAAAATTAAAGACAAATCATTTAGTTTTCTCTCAAGAAAGGGTTCAGCCTAAGGTAGTGAGCTGGTTGGTGGGTTTATTCATTCGACGCATGTGCTTTGTATCATATGTTGGATGGTGACAGGAACACATAGGATGCATTCTCTGGAACTTACTGTCCCTTCCCCATGCAAAGTCAGTTTAGCTCTCTTTGTAATTTAATTAATCTTGACTCTATTACTGATGGAAATTCCACTTGGACTGAGTTAAAAATGGGGGAAGGTGAACTTTATTTAGCTCATATGATCAAAAAGGACAGGAGATCATTGGAACCAAGTAATGATGTGATAACTCATCTACTTCTCTCCCCCTCTCATGTATTGCCATATTGGCTTCATTCCATTTGAGCGAAAATGGTTTTTGTTCGTTTGTTTGGTTGGTTTTTGACCAGACAGGTGACAAAACATAAGAAACTCTGGGATTTTATTCTCATAAACTTGTGAATCCAGTTGATTCTTCTTCTAGATACTATAACCTTCTTCCGTTTCCTAGCAGAGTACAGCTTTTGCTCATGTATTCACTCACATATCCATCTCTTTCCATCAGGTTCATGTCACACTGGAGAATCTGACCTCATCTCTATTTGGCGGTGAAATGGTACAGGGACTTAACTTGTCTAAGCCAATCCTAACAATCCTACTCTCCTAGCCAACATTTTATTCTGGAAGCCAGACTTCAGGCTATTATTGAACAATTACCCTCATGGTTAATAGTTAGGCATTTGACCTAAGAGGGCCCAAGTAGTATTTAATTTATCTCTCAGATAAGTATGATGTACAGTAGTTAATTCCTTTATTGTTTAAGCTAGTTTAAGTCTGGATTTTTATTATTTGCAGCCAAAAGCATTCTCATTGATAACCACCTTAGCACAACAGAGGAAACAACATTCTTCATAGCTGACTCCACTTAGGAAAATCCAGAAGGAGAACATTGGTTGTGTTTGCATCTTGTGTAAGTAAATAGAGCATGATATTTTCCAGGTTTGTGTCATAGAAGCTCACCTCTGTCTCTGTGATCTGTAGCTTCCACCCAAACTTATACATGGGATGCAACTTGGCACAAGACTTAACAACTCAATTGCAGGAATGGAGAAGTTGAAAGAGTGACCACGCCCACAAAATCTTTATATGTTTACAGCTTTATTGAGGTACAATTTTATATCACAAAAGTCATCTATGGTAAATATACAATCCAATTTTAAATATACATAGAGATATGCAAGCATCATCACAATCCTGATTTAAGACAGTTTCATCACCCCAATGATTTACCCTGTGCCTGTTTGCAATCACTTTTGCTAATGCACTCAGTGGAAGACAGCCACTCATGTTATCTGTATCTATAGATTTGCCTTCTCTGGACCTTTCATATGAATAAAATCATACAATATATGGTCTTCAGCACCTGGTTTCTTTAACTTAGCAAAATGTTTTTGAAGTTCACCTATATTGATGCATGTATCAGTAATTTCTTTCTTTATATTGCTGAGTAATAGTTCATTGTATGGATATACCACATTTTGTTTTTCTATTCACCAATTGTGGATACTTGAATTATTTTCAATTTTTTGGCTATTGTGTATAATGCTGATAAGAACATTTGTTTTCATGTTTTTCTGTGGATATAGGTTTTCACTTCTCTTGAGTGGATACTTAGGAGGGAAACTGTTGGGGCCTATGTTAAGTTTTAGTTGAACTTACACACCTAACATATTTTCCAGTGTGGCTCCACTATTTTATATTTCTAACAGCAACATACGAGGGCCCCAGTTGTGCCACATCCTTGCCAACTCTTGGCATAATCTGTTTTTTGAACATAGCCATTCTAGTGGATATGCAGAGGTATTTCATGGTGGTTTCAACTTGCATTTCCTTAGAGTACTTCTACATGTGTCTGACCTTTTCATAAAATAACCCTGTTCACCTGTGAAATGGAACTCATCAAATGAGTCTTACATCTCTAGCAATAATTCCCCTTGTGAATGTCAGCAAAGGAAAGAGGAAAACAATCCCTCCTTTTTAGGCAGAAATGCAGGACAGGGAGCTGAACCTTCCCTGCCCTTTTATATTCATAGCAGGGAAGCTACAGACTAGTTGTGGCAACATGGTGCAGGTGGGAGCACTGACCTCACATGCAAATGATCCCATTTGTGGATAAGGCACACTGCATCCCAGAACTCTGCCTTGGAGAAGATAAAATCTGGGTTCATTGTCTCACCCTCACAGCTGTGGGCCTCTGCTCTGATGCTTGAAAGCCACACATGACCCTGTCAGTACAAGATTTCTGAGATTACCTCTTCCAGACACACAGTAGTTGGTGTTATTTCCTTTATCTTTGATAAAAATGACTTGCTCTCTCTCAGGGTAAAGCAAGTCTGCACACATGTTTCTCAGTTGGGTTGCAGTAATCTGTGCTTTTTAGGAAAAGGTTACTTCTTAGAGGAGTTGAAAGGACTCAAGGTTCATACATTGACCCCCTGGGCATATATGAGCCCAAAGAAACAGATACCAGTTCCTGTGTTGCAAAGGTTTTGAATCCTTGATAGCTCCGAAGGCAGAAGAGTAAATACCTGCGAGGTGAGTGCAGAGCAGCCAGCTGACGCATAACTGACATGGAGCTCAGCCAGCAGAAGTCCCTATTAACAGACCAATGGTGTGGTTAAGAGCACACACTTTAAATCAGATTTCTTCAATTGGAACTACATGCTGTGTGTGTGATTTTAGACAAGCTACTTAACCATGTTAAGCTTCGGTTAAATCAACTGTAAAATAGGATTAATAATAATACTTTGTTCTTAAAATCATTGGTAGGATTAAATGAGATAATGCATGTAAAGTGCTTAGCATCGTACTGAATTTCTTTAGCTATTATACTTTTTATGTTATATTTAATTTTACATCTTTGGCACTTGGAAGAAAGCCTGGAATATAGTATGCACTCAGTGACAATTTTTAACCACAGACAATTCAGATATTCATTCATTCATTTATTCATTTATGTATTCATTTATTCAGTGATGCAATGATGAATTTATTTTATGCATTCATCCTATGTATTCACTCATATCATAGATATTTATGAGATACTTACTATGTGTTAGGCAGGGTTCTGGATCAGCAAATTATAGTTCTTGGGACAAATCCAACTGTTGCTTGATAAATAAAGTTTTTTGGAACACAGCCACACCCATTCATTTGCATAATGTCTATGGCTTTTTTGTGCTACAAAAGCATAGCTGAGTAGCTGCAACAGAGACTATGTGGCCCACAGAGCCTAAACTACTTATTATTTGGCCTTTTACAGAAAAAGTTTTGCAACCCTCTTGTTAGAAACTGAAAATAAAATAGTTAACACAGTAAGGTGATATCCCTGCTGTCATCATAATTGGGATGAGACAGACAACAAGCATATAAATAAACATATACTAACATGCATACACACATTCAAAATATCTGTGGTGTTATGAACAATGAAAACATAAGGAAGTATAAGAGAATAGAGAAGAGTCAGGGGTGGGAAAGAAATACAGAAGACACATAGGGGTGGGAGAAATAATTTTAGAAAAAAAATGTTTCCCATTTAAATGTCTCTTTTCTCAGGTTAGAAGTTCAAAGTTTTTCTTTAGTTATTTATTTACAAGGTTGTTTTTCAATAGAAAAACAAACACTCACTGGCCCATGAAGCCTCACTGAACACATTCAGAAACCACCCCAGGTTAGAAATAAATCCAGATGCGGCCTACTCTAAAAAGCTGGTTCAGAGAGGCTTACGAGTAAACAGTATTCTGAATCTAAGCAAGACGCACTTGACTCAGTGTGCTGAGTGGCATATGTTTTTGCCCAGGAGTAGGTCTCCCCACGTGGAGAGCAGTAAGGACATCACTGCTTGCAATGAAAGACGAATTGCATTTGTGGCCTTTTCCGGGCTGATTATCTGTGGACAAGACTAAATTGAACAGTATCTATTCTACAAACAAAAAGGAGCCCTCAGGGCCTCGAGAGCTAATAATAAGAGCAGTAAGAAGTAGGTCAGAGATGCTCGGGAAGGTTTTCTACCCTGCATCTTATTTTCAGTAGGGTTTTCACAGTGGCACCTTCTGTAGCACAGGTTGCTTGCTACTGCTGCTGCTAGGTAAGCAAGTTGCATTGTTAACAAGATTGTAGCAGGGAGCAGGGCACTTCCACAAAATACTAGTGCAAAGGTCAGCAAACCTTTTCTGTAACAAACCAAATCATAAATATTTTAGATTTTATAGGTCTCAGGCCTCTGCTGCAACTACTCAACTCTTTTCTTATAGCACTGAAGCAGCCGTAGACAATACATACATGAATGAGCATGGCTGCGTTCCAATAAAACTTTATTTACAAAAGCAAAGCGGATCTGGTCTGTGAGTCACAGTTTTCCAGCCCTTATTCTAGTGTACTTTTTCCTTCTCAGGTGTGCTCACTAGATGGGGGCCATATGCAGCTCCCATATGCTTCATCTCCTCCCCTCTGACCTCCTGACTCAGGCCAGCCCTGTGCACATCCACGAAAGCTCCCACAGAGAGTCAGTATGTGCTGGGTTAGGTGACAGTTAGAACCAACCCCAGAATCCCAGCAACAGTAAAACAAAGGTCTGGTTCTTGTTTATGCAATATCTACCGCAGGTCTGGGTGACTCTCCAGGGCAGCTTTCCTCCATGCATTGACCTAGTGATTCAATCTCATGGAGGCGTCATCAAGCTGTAGCTTCACTTTCGGGAGCACACAGCCTTTTCTGGTTGACGTGGCTGAGAAGGCAAGAGTGGAAGTCTTGCAACAGCAAGTAAGTGACTGGGTCACTAATAGTTTGGCCATAGCTTGTTAGCTGCAAGTAGATGGCAAATGTCATCTTCCTTATGTGTCTAGAAGGAGGGTAGACTATTATGTGTAAGCTCGAGAAGTGTTTGCTGTTTGATCAATTGACTTAATTGAATACTTGATTGGTAATCATTAATGAGCAATCTGATGTGTTCACCAGTGAATAACCTTTCTGTGTGATATATATGGGAATATATTGTTTACATCATTAGAATTTGGACAGTTATCCATTGTGAGGGATATAAAAGGGAAACACTGTCTAGACTTACGGTCTTAGACATAGACTTCTTCCTAGATTGTATTCTTGTATTTTAGGATAAAGGCCATTATTAGTGTTTGAAATGTATCTCTCTCCTCTAAAAGTCAAACACATTTACACTGGCAAAGTGTCTTCTGACACTGGGATTTACCTGTTGTTTTATAAGTTATGCCTAATGAACACTCACCCTCGATTTCTACACTGATCCAGTTTGGTTGACGTTACTAATTTGGTTAACGAGGCCATAAATAATAATCTAGTCCCCTTTGTTTATAGTTAACAATAGTGGCCCATTATAATTTTCTATGGCAGCACATATGGTGGGTAATAAATTAAATAGTAAACCTGCCACTTGGAGAATAGGTCTGCTTTTATTTTTATGGCTGTTTATTTAATCTGATACATAATTAATATGCAAGGTTCCACATTTTGGGGGGTCAGATCCCGGTTTATTTGTTGCATTATGAAGTGTTAATTTTCTTGGTGCATTGGTGAGTAGGAGAGTGGGGGAGAGCTATGCAGCTTTTTATCTGTATGGAAAGGTGCTTAAGCGGGATTTTTTTTTTTTTTTTTTTTTTGCAAAGAAAGACACTTAAATTACCTTTGCTTTCAGAGTTCATTTCCATTGAAAATGTAAACGTAATTCTACGTTCAGACTTTCTCAAAGCAACCTTCCCTTACTTAAGAGAACACAGTTCTAAAAACCTTCTCCTGGGGGAATAATTTTCTCTGCCTTCCATCTAGCTCAATGATTTGCTCAGTCTCCACAATTTGTCCAGCTCCCTCTCAAACTGATTTACGATTCCCCAAAATCTGTGGGATAATTTGCCAAGCTGCAGACCGATTCATTATGTTTGCTGTTGGACCTATCTGTTAGGTGCTGGCATTTCTATTCTGTCAGATGTTTTCTATTTAATGCGCGCACATGTTTTGCTTTTGTTTTTCTTAAGTATCAAGCTGACCATGCACAGGTGATTCCAACAGTAACAGCAAAATTCACTGGAGGTGCATTGTCCTTCATTTGTATGCAGAATCTTTGAAAAAAATTTAGTTTCCCTAGGAATTTTGCACAGGGCCCTTTCTCTGAGAAAAAGTTCTGTGTTTTGTCCATAAAGTCCCAACCTTCATGGTGAAAATTGTGCCATCCAGGCTCTGTCTTGCTACACTAGTATTGTAATGTAATAATAACACCCAAACAGCAATAGCAGTTGTTTACATAACACTTATTGTATGCCAGGCAATTTTTGAATGTATGTTGCATGTATTAACTCTTTAAATCATTATGGAATTGTATGATGAGGGAGGATACTATTATCATTCCAATTTCCCTAAGTAACAGGTTCAGAGAGGTTAAGGAAGTGAGCAATAACATGCAGCCAGAAAGCTAGAGTGACTAGAAGCCTTTCTCCTCATGAGGGGACATTCTTCTCACCCTATGCAGGGCAGGGCAACACAAGCCCCTGCATTCTGAAGGCATGTTTTCAGACAGCCCAGACATAAACTTGTTTATGCATTGATGTTGATTTATCTGGTAGGGCCCTTTGACTTTATTGCATAGTACTTTACAGGCTGATAGATGCGATGCCACTAAGTATAGTGACGCGTTTTCCCCCTCCCCTGAAGAAGGTGAGGTGGTTTTCTGTGGAGTTGGAATGGATTGCAAGAGATTTGCTTAGGGAAAATTATCTTTTCTCTACCTCCCCCCACTTCATTTCTACTGTGAGTTATTATGATAAAAAAAATACCAGAATACTTGCTTCAAGGTGAAAATATTTAGGCAAAATACAACCACAGGGAAGGTTTATTTTAAGCATCCTGGTTAAAAAAGAAGCATGTGTCAGGTTCACAATTTTTATGCTTAAAGCTCATCACAGTGCCATAAAACATTGGTTGGCAAACTTTTTCTGTAAAGGGCAAGACAGTAAATATTTTAGGCTTGTGGACCATATGGTCTTTGTCACAACTACTCAACCTTGTAGTTGTAGAGCCAAAGGAGTCATAAGCTATGTGTAAACAAATGTGTGTAGTTGCATTACAATAAATCTTCATTTCAACATCAGACAGCAAGACAGATTTCATCTTCAGGCCATAGTTCACTGATACCTTGATGTAAAGGAATGGCCAGGGGATTTAGAGATAAAGTTTCTGTCCTGACTGCCATTGACCAGCTGGACAGCTGTGAAAAAATCACCGAACCTCTCTGAGCCACAACCTCCCCAGCTGCCAAATGGGGAAATGGCTACTTGCATATTTACTGGCATGGCCAAGAGAGTGGAATGAGGACAGAATGGACTGAGTGAAAGAATAGCTTCAATAGAAGAAATTCTATGTTGCCATTCTCTGTCTTCTCCAAACTCCTTTTTGTCCCACACCTCCTTACCTCCTGCCCATCAGTTAATAAGTGATAATAGTCATGGTTGCCAGATAATTTTAGGATAAAAAATAAATGTGTATGTTTGTTTTTATTTTGGGATTATGACAGTGTTAGAGAAGCACCCCAAGAGGACATCTTTCTGAATAATTGCAAGTGAATTGGGGTTGAAATAGTTGCTAGGAAAAAAACAAAAGATCTCAGCCATCAAGATGTGGGGGAAAGAAGGGTTCATTCTTTTGGAAGAGAGATAGGGATGAAGCTTACCACCAATTCCCTCTTCAGTCCAACATCCATGGTGCACACCAGTAGAGGATCCTAGCTTTCTTCACCAATGAACTAGACAAACCTTCAAAAGTGTGATGAACTGTATCAGGTATCTGCAACCTGGATTATTTGCTTTGAGGGTCAGGGAGTTTGAGACTTACATCAAATCACACACTATGTGAAGCTGTGGAGGGCTGCCATTTTGTCCCTGCTTTGTAAACACTGATGCTCTTTTATAGTGATTCTTAGCTCACGTCTGAAGCCACAAAAAGAAAACAAAGAGGGACATATTTTCCTTCCTTTCTCAAGCCTTATTTCTTCATGAAATGATCACACTTTGAAACATGGTGAGCTCCCTCATTTTTCTGGTTCTAAAAGGCTTAGCTGCAGCTGAATATCTGTTCTCTCTCTTAGTTCTGCATGCTGTGGCCCTTTTCCAGATAGTGCATGGTGAGCTGTTACTCTACACATCTGGGGAAAGGAGACAGTCCTAATTCTTCCTGGTTAAAAAGAAATAAAATAACTCATGTCATATTCATTTAAGTGAAAAGGGAGAATTTACCCTGAAAGTATTTTGTAAGTGCCAAGAGTAGGGAGAGCAGGACACAGTGAAATGCAACCAGGACCAGGGATGGCATCAGCATCATGGACAGCAATCCACCCCTTTTTTTTCCTGTGGTTATGACCAACCCTTCAGATTTGTACTTTCCACTTTGCATGTTGCACATAATCCTTCTGGAATGCTCTCCCTAGATCCTCACATGGCTGGTTCCCTCATGGTTATAAATTATCTTATTTCCTTTGTTTACTAATTTACCATATGCCTCTGCCATTAGAACCTAAGCTTCTGAGAGCACAGCCTTATTTAGAGCAATGCTTTATAAATAATAGGCACATAGAAATGCTTTTTTGAATATATAAAAGTATAAATAAGAGAATGGCACCTCTAGTTCCAGATTCCCTTGGAGAGACAATTAAACTGGTCTAGCTATGGTTGGTTTTCAACCCTCATCCTATTAGTTAAGGCACAATGAGTAGAATCACATAGGCCAACCACTTTTTATGGGTACCTGTGTCCAAGGGGAGATCGGCTGATTTGGAAAGCCATCATAGACTAGGAAATATGTCTCTAAACAACTACAAGTACATTGTATTCATGAGTTTACAGTGGATAGTGAAGATAGGGGTTGATGTCCTTAACTTTGGCAGAGGAAATGGGTAGTTTTTCTGCTTGAAATTTTATATCAGCAGTTGAGGCCCACAGGGCACCATGTAGCACCCTGAACCCAAAGGCTTTATTTATTTATTTCTGTTAAATAATTCAAACTCCATAGGTCAGTCCAAAGTTTATCTACAATGGATGATTTGTGATTTCCCCTCCATTTACTTATTCCATCAACATTTCTGAATCAGGTGTGTATATGTGTGTGTGTGTATTTTATTTCAGGCACCCAAAAGCCTCTCTTAATAATCTCACACAGTCCTGGAGAAGTACCAAATAGTAATCTCCAGGCAGATATTATGGAATAGCTGACTCACCCTGGAAACAAACTAGGGCTTATAGTTGTTGTTACAACAAAATTGGTGAACCCTGTGGAGAACTTTTCCTTGTCTTTCTGTTTTGTTCAGCAAGGAGATACTTATCATCAATTATCAGGCATAGTTTTAGATGTGAAGAATATGGGTCTCTGCCCCCATGGAACTGCCATTCTAATTTGGAGAGTAATTGAAAATGCAGATTAAATAAACCAATAATAAGAGGACAGCATTTCAGACATGATGGTATCATTAAAAAAATGAAATAGGACAGCATGAGCTGGAATGGCTAGGGTGATGCAGATGACTAGAGGTGGCAGGAAGCTTGGCAGGGCAGAGGAAGGCAGGGCCTGTGAAAAGGGCGTGTGAATGGTCACTGGGATGACAGGGCATGATGTGTTTGAAGAGCAGGAAAAATGGCAGCACATGGCTGAAAGGAGCTCCAAGGGCAAGGGAGAGAGAAGAGGTTGGAGGAGAAACGGATCAAGGAACACTTCTTTGCTCATGGTAAGGAGCTAGAATTTTAGTCCCAGAGTAATGGGGAGCCACTGGAGTGGCCTGGCAGAGAGGGACATCATCCAAATTACAATTCATAGGAATTTTGTGGAGCATGGACTGGAGGGGGAAAGTGGAAGGAGAGGAGGAAGCTAAGCAGTTTCCGCAGAGTCTGGGGGCGAGATGATAATGATGACCATATATCCACCAACTCACTGCATGACAGAGGGCATCTGTTCCTCTGCCTTGTGTGTAGGTTTTTACCTCCCCCAGTTACCCTCAATCTCATGCTCAAAAGTAATCAAGTGATTAAAGTGTGGCACTTCTAGTGTGCCTTTAGGACAAAGCTTGGTGAGTTAGCAAACACTACAGTAACACAGAATCCTAGAGGGGTTAAAATATATAGGTCTTGATTATGTGGGTGCATTTGAAGAGATATGAAGTCCCATTAAGTTTGTGAATTCTTGTGAAACTATTTTTTAAGAATTTAAAAATGGATAGTTATATATAAAGTTAGAATCTTTACAGTCAACATAAATTTGGTTCTGAATTTCTGTGAATCAGTTTATCAACGCAGAAACTCAGTATTTAAGATCCCTGACTTCTAAGTGTGTTAAGTGTGTGTGTATAAGGGGATACTCATTAACTACAGTAATAATGTTTACTCATAAGTCTCATTTGGTAATAAGTATGTTTACTTTGTGCCAAATGTATGCTTGAAACTTTATGTACATCATCTCTTTGAAGAATTACAATAACCAGGTGACAATATGCATATTAATGCCCATACTGTGAACAAGGAAATTAAACCTTAAATTAAATAACATGTTAGAAATTGTGCAGTAAGTCGAGGAGTGTTCACAGAGTTTATCTTATTCAATTCACCTAACAATGTGACATTGTGGGATAGTGTGTGGAAACCCTTGGCATAGCTTCAGTCAGAGTGGGTGTTTGATAACTTTCATGCTGTATTATCTCCCTGTAGATTTCAAATATTTATGACCACAGAATTATTTCTAAGGAAAGTAAAGGATTGAAGGAGGTGTTTGCATGTAATTTTTTCCTAATGATTCCACTGCACCCTTGAGCATTCCACATATGTATTTAATCACAGAATCTCAGCCATGATGTTTCTGACAGGCAATTTCCTTAATGCATTTGACAGAGATGGATTGCATGGAAGTCCATTGGATTCCGTGCTTTTGTGTGCAAGTGATAAGACAAGCTCAGATCTATCTGAGTCTAGTGCCGCCAATGATATTGCATCCTAATAATTCCCGTGATAATATGGATCATCTTTGTGGACATACACAATTCTTGGCCAGATGGAATACACCAGTTTTCAAGACACCCTGCCACTTTTATTACACCTTGAGAAACATCTAGGCTGATATTTGTGTGTCAGAATCATAAACCAATTTAGTCCTCAGAGATAGGCCTAGTTGTGCAATTTATCTTCAAATACCCTTGTTTTTTTTTCTTTTCCCTGCTACAACTGAAAGTGTTGAATGATGAACACAAATGCCAAGATATTGGATTCTTTTTAGATTGCAATGTATTTACACCGGCATGTGACAATCTGAGCATCACTGAGACTCACTGATATTTGGTGAGCAACAGTGATTTGGGCTTCTTGGCATTTCACCCCTAGGACCAATAATCCCAATCCACTCAAGCAAAGGTACAAATGCCTCTCAGTGGGGACTCCTTTCCTGACCTTTTCTTCCTCCCCTCCACTGCGCATCAGCCTTTAGTCCTTATGGTTTGTTAGTGTGCTAGCATAGATCAAGGGGTGCAGAGAGTCAGGGTCAGGGGTCTTTGATGCCCCCGGGGAAACACAAATGCTTCTATTTCACAGATGTCCTTCAGGCTAATCATGTCATTTGCACTCAGCAGGCACATTCCTGTATAGCATCATAGTACACTGAAAAGAGATTTTGTTGTTGCCAATCTAGTACTAGTCTCTTACACCAGACCACCTGGACCCTCCTGCATGCTTATAGATTAGCTGAGAAAAACGTCTGGTTCCCTTTAAAAATGAATTTTATTATGAAAAACTGCCATGCATATAGAAAAAGAGAAAGAGTAATACAATGAATACATACACTCACTATTGGGATGTAATAATTGTCCAGATAAGCAAAACCACTTTAAAGAAAGTTTTCAGACATCATAAAACTTACTTTTAAATACATAACAATGTATCTGTAAAAAGAAATATAATATTTCATAAAACTATGATATCATTATTACAACTAATAGCATTAACTTAAATTCATCCTATCATCTAATAGTCTATATTCACATGTACTCAGTAGTCCTAATAATATCTCTTACAACTTATTTTCAAAATATAGCTCTTTAGTCACTTTGAACTACTGAAATTATATGTGAGGAGAGGAGGATGAGTGGCATGATATAGTGTATAAATATTTAAAATATTTTTATAGTGAATCTGTTCTTCCTTGCTTGGTCCTCCTAAGAGATTATCAATCACTTAAAAATCACATGAAGTCTTAAAAAGGAGTATACATACAATATGTTGCTATGGGAAGGCTCTTTTAAAATTATAGAAACAAATATAGTTCCCTATAAAATAACATTTATCAACATTTTTCCTAATGGTGAAAAATTGGATACAACCTAAATCTCTGACACAAAGAATTAGCTAATTTATGGTGGTCATATTGGAAAATGCTCATAATATATTGTCAAGTAAACAAAGCAGAATTCAAAACTACACGGGCAGAATCACAGCTCTCTAAGAATTAGCTCACACCCAGACAAAAATGTTAACAATATATTTTTGATGAGTTAACCATAGTTACTTCTAGATAGTGGAATTATAGTTCATTTTATTTTATTTTACTTTTCAAAAATGTTTATATTTTTTGCATGAACTGTGAAATATTTTGGTGATTAAATTAAATGAATCTGATGAATCAGCCAACTTGGCAAAGAGATATATTGTCTAGTTGGAAAGGAAACCAGAAGCATAAATGAGAAGGAATGGAACACCCTCATGCTCATGTATTCAGCATAGATTCCTTGAAGCAGACCATGGCTGCAATGCTGCAGAAGGTAACAGAAGTGCTTCTTGGTGAAACGAAGAATCCATAGGATGTCTCCCAGTGTTTTATCTGGCTTTGTAAGTCTTTCTTTGAAATGCTCTGGTATTTGTCATATTAGGGTTTCCTTAAAAACCCTACAGTTGGAATTTACATTGCAATTAGTTTCATAATGTCATTTTGAGAGCGCTTTTAACTACATGTCACAAAGGTCTGATATGGACCCTAACTGAAGTTATGCAGAAAGGAGATGTTTTGCTCAATTGCTATTTTATACTGTAAGCAAATAAGATCAGGTATGCTGCAGACTTATCCAATGAGCATTGGCTCATCATACCACTTTTGGTATTGTTATCCTGAGTTGATTATGTCCTCATTTATTTGGGGTTCTAATGCAGATTAGACATGTCTCATGATTATAGAAAGTATGACCATTGAGCTGACTGTTAAAAATTCAAATTTCAGAGATTGATGAGCCTTCAGAGAAATGGTGGAAACAGAATGTAGAAATCATCAGGCAGTTAGGGGTTGGAGGAGGTTCTTTGACACCGTGAAAGCCATAACTGCAGCCTGGGAAATGGAATAAACCATCTAATGAAGGGTTGGTCAGAGGCAGGTCAAAACTTTAGGGCATTAGATGGGAAGGTTGAGTGATATCTAGTTGATGAAGCCTGGGGAGATATCTCCATAAGGACCCTGCTATAAAGATTCACACTGATTCAGTTAATTACCCCACATCTGAGAATGTATTGTTCTAACTCCAAAACATCTACACACACACACACACACACACACACACACACACACACACACACACACACCCTGTAGGGCATAAGCCAGTCTGTGAGGCATATTTATATCAATTAGCCTTTCATTAGAAAAATGGCACTCTATATAGGCTGTGGATTACTGAGGATGTCTAGGTCAGCAGTTCCCGCAATTTCCAGATACCTGCAAGCAATCTCCTGCATAACTTCCTCAATCTGGTGAATAAAATTTAATTTCTTTTCTCCAGCTTTCTGGAAGTATCTGTTCTAGCCGGTCTATACTCTGATCACCTGTATATCTGGAATGGCCCCAACACAAAAAGAGGGGAAAAAAGTATCAATGCCCTCAATGAAATAGAAGACCATTGGCCAGGATATCAATTAACATCTCAAATGCAGAGTTCTCTGTTGAGTAATGACAAAAATCCTAGGACTTCTTGGAAGGCCACTAAGGAACAGAAAATGGTTGATGAAGTAATGTGCTTAACACAATTAACTTTAAATAAATTTATTTATTTTAATTTAAAAGTTTTTGCAGCCAAAGTCAAATTCTCTCATTTTGTGTTCTGTAGGCCTTGATGCTTCTCACTCTTCAATACATTCCCAAAAGATTTTGACCTGTCAAGCAGGCACTTTTTTTTCTGAATGATATTCAGATCTCTAGATGATAAACTAAACAGGAGATAGGAAGTGATGTAAGTTAGAATGGAAAACTGAGAATGTTGAGCATATGGAGCGATACAGCTGCCCAGAAATCACACTAGGTGAAGTATCCCAACACCACATGGAATGGGCACGGTGTTCTCTAGCCACTGTGGTTCTAACTGGGTGGAGCAAGGTGTTCATTGAGCATACAGAGTTTCTTTCTTTTTTTTTTAATCAGTATTTTTTAATTGTTGATATTGTACAGTTTTCTGTCTTTTACCCCACCCCCAGCCCACCACCCCAACCCTCCCCACCTCCCTCCCATTTCCACCCCCCATAGTTTTTGTCCATGTGTCCTTTATACTTGTTGCTCTAAACTGTTCCCTTTTTCCCCTGAAATTCCCTCCCCTCCCACTCTGGTCACTGTCAGACTGTTCTTAAATTCAGTGTCTTTGTTTATATTATGCATACAGAGTTTCTCATGCTCACTCCATCACTAATTTGCTTTAAGAGTTAAAACAGACTTGTCTACACATATGCACATGCTAAAGGAGGTTTGGTTATACCTCAGAGGATGCTAACCATTCAGAGAATCACGAAAAAAAGCTTTTTTGAATAAATAAAAATTAAAAAGAAATTCCCAGGTTTTCTCCAGTCTCCTCAAGTAGAACCTGGAGAAACAGGCCCAGGAATGTACAGTGCATGCCCCCCTCCTCCCACTCATGTAGGATCCCGATGATCAATCCAGTCTAAGAATTTGTAAGGTATGAATGTGATATGATTAGAACACTGCGTAAGTGCAACTCGTGACCCAGAGGAAAATCAGTCTTAATTCTTTACCATCATACTTACTGTTTAGAGTCTGTGCTCTCTTCCTAAGGAAACCACACTCTACCCCTCCCATTTTTAATATGGAACTTTGTCATAAGAATGGATATCCTCAGTCTTTAATATTTGATTGGAGAAGTAATTCCAGTCATGGTACATCAGAAAGCTGCTCTTTTCCTTCTTTCTAATAAAAACTATAATCTGTTGCTGACAAAAAAATCTGTATAGCATTTCCTGGGTGCTTTAGAATAGGCTGTGACAAATAGCATCTCACATTGTACAATCGTCCTCATGGCTTGTAATACATCGTTTAATGAATTGATCACAGTGGAATGTAAAGATGAAGTAGCATTTATTTTGTATGTTATATTGCATATAATTTTTAGAGTTGACATTTATAACCATGGAGGATGTTATTTTACATATCATCTTCAAACCATATCAGCCTTAAACACATTTAAATTTAATAAGCAAGTAGATTAGATTTGCTTTTAAGCTAGGCATATCATTACAGTGCATATTTCTGGCAGGAGGGCACTCTCACGATTAAATACTGTCTTTAGTTGTCTTAAAGAAACAAAAATTATAAAGAAGGGGGTTAGAGAAGAGCTGAAATAATTAAGTAAGAAGCCCAAAGAATACCCTTTGATGGACCAATCTAAACACAGCCCTCTAACCATTGAGACAGGAGAGTCCATTGGTTTTATTAACCATCATCAAGCTACTCTGATGTTGAATGCAAGCCTTGGTAATGAAATGAAAATTCTATAAAAGGAACATCATTGTGATAATAATTTATTAAATTTCCTGAGCCATCTCCCTCTGAGGAAGGTAGCACAACGGCCCTGGTGATTAATTTTCAACATCGTTTAACATTTTATTAGAAGGAAACAGTTTTTAATCTATTGATGCCCTTTCTGTACAATTCCATGAGCTGTTTTCCAAGCTGGAAGGGAGGAGGAAAAATAGAGGAAAGAAAGGAGGAGGTGTGCTGACCAGCAGTTCTACTTCTGGTATCAAATATCTTAGACTCTCCTGTGCTTTTATGGCATTTTAACATTTTGGTCTCATGGTAGATCATTGGTGCTTTGTGACAGGGAGAATTTGCTCATGAATCTGAAGTTAGGAGAGTTATAATATTCAGGGAGAGGGTTACTCTGAGAGGGCTGGGGTGAAAAAGTTGTTGGACAGGGGGCTTCTCAGAATCCTTATAGGGCATAATTAGACAGGGGCATCAGACTCCAATGCCAATAGGGGCCAGGAAGATCACCTAAATGGAGATTATAATACAGGCAGGAGGGGGAGTACTAGGAGGAACAATTGCACTCAACCAAATGTTGACATAGTAGAATATCATCTGTAAGGAGACTAAAGAGAATTAACAGCAAAATGGAAAGTGAGACATTGGATTGAATCCTGGCGTAGAAAAGGGAGATAAATGAAAAAAAAACTAATGAAATCCCAGTTTGACCCTCAGTTTAGTTAACAGTATCGTACCAATATCAATTTCCTAGTGTGAATATTGTGCTATGATTTAGTAAGATGATAACATTAGGGTGAGGGATACACGGGATTTCTCTGTATTATTTTTGCAATCTTTCTGTTAATCTGGAACTTTTTCAAAATAAAAATATTTTTATAAGCAATAAAGGCAAAGTGTGGGACATGTTAATAGGAGATACCAAGTTCAAGGGTAATCTGTTTGAGACATTCCATTGGGACAATCTCAGGCACCCTCTGAGAACAATGTAAAAGCAAAGACAAAGACCGTCTCTTCTGCTCTACTTTGTATGGATGGATGTCTTATACTTTGACAGTATGGTGAGCAAAATAATGTCTCCCCAAACATGTCCACTCATTTAATCCCTGTGAATATGTTAGATTATGTGACAAAGGAGAATTATAGTTGCAAATAGAATTAATCTTACTTATTATCTGGCCATGAGATATGGAGATTTCTCTGGATTTTATGGTTGAACCCAATATGATTACAATGTTCTTTATGAGTGGAAGAGGGAGGCAAGAGGAGAGAATGTGTCACAGTCATATTTCTTGAGAAAAAACTCTGTAGGCCATTGCTCTCTTTAGAATGGAAGTGATATGTGCTGAGAAATGCAGGCACCTTCTAGAATCTGGAAAAGGAAAGATCACAAATTCACCCTGAAGGCACCAGAAAGGAACATAGCTTCACCAACAACTTAATTTTAGCTCGGTAAGACCTGCATTGGATTTCTGAACTACAGAACTGTAAGACAATAGATTTGTGTTCTTTTATGCCATTACATTTCTGATAATTTGTTACAGCAACAACAAGAAACAAATATAGACAAGAAATCAATATAGCACCAAAAGCTTACGTGGTCCTTATATGTTACAAGCATTTTATATGCATCACCTCCCTCAATCCAATGAGGTAGGTACTACCTTCTATCCAAATTTATATATGAGGAAACTGAGCAGAGAGAAGTGAACTTGTCTAGTGTCACAGCTGGTGTGTAAAGGGCAGAGTATTAGAGATACAGGGTCCATGCTGTGAACCAGCTTCCACGGGCAAGCAGCCTAGTATATTAGCACTACACTTCAGCATAGCCAGTCTTAGCAGCAATTATGATATCATGTTGAGGTAACTTAAAGTGAAAAGAAACATCATAAGAAGGAAGAAATAAGAGACTGAAATTTTCTTGGAGGGGTGACTAGAAAGATAAGATATTCTAATAGCAGTTGAAAAGAGAGTAGTATCTTGTTTTTGAAGAATTGGCTAAAAAATGTATTTCCCAAGTTATAAATCCCATTTAATTATTAGGGTCTTAGGTGGTACATAAAGATGCTATTAAATAACATTAAATCAACCAATTGGGGAAGGAGTTATTTCTTTTTCAATTCTCTTCTAATTTCCCTGTTTCTGCCATTGAGGAAGTGTTTGATGCTAGAGTTTCTTAAACATCTCTCTAATTCTTAATGATTCTGATCTTTAATGATAAATAGAGACCTTGGGCTCAGTGTCTACAGGTAATGGCAGAAAGATTTTAACAACTTGTGTTTGCATTGTTTTTATTTTTATGGCGACTCTCTCTTTGGAATAAGTGATATCACATTTTCCATTTACAGTGTTGATATAAAGTTGCCTTTTAAAAACAATGGGAGGAAGGTGGGGAGGGCTGGGGTGGTGGGCTGGGGGCGGGGTAAAAGACAGAAAACTGTACAATATCAACAATTTAAAAATACTGATTAAAAAATAAAAATAAAATAAAAACAATGTGTTTCAGCTCTGGCTGGTGGACTGAGTGCTGGCCTGCCAACTAAAGGGTCACCTGTTCAATTCCCAGTTAGGGCACAGGCCTGGGTTGTAGGCCAGGTCCCCAGTAAGAGGCAACCACACATTGATGTTCCTCTCCCTCTTTTTCTTCCTCCCTTCCCCTCTCAAAAAACAAATAAATACAATCTTTAAATAAATAAAAACAATGTGTTTTAGTGGAAGCAAAGTTCAACAGGATAAAGATGTATTAAGCAGCTGATAGTGCTATCATTATAGCACATGGTAGTCATTTAGTGATATTAGCAGAAGAAAGGTGCGGAATTGGGAATATCTGATTCTTTGGGCTGAAGAGTTCCAGCTCTTAAGTATCAGCTCTAAACACTAAAGAGTAGTTCACTACTACAATGCAAAACCCAGAGACAACTTTAAACTCATTTTGTTTTCTATCTTTTCACCAGAAATACTTCCATTGAATTTAAAAAGTGGAGACCTCAAAGAAAAAATTATAACATGTTTTTCAACATTAAAATTTGATTGGGATTAACTAAGTCATTGGTCCTTAACTTGCTGTTTACTTTTCTACTAATTCTAGCAATGACATTTCTAAAATCCCTATTGGTCTGACTTTATATTTGGTCATATGAAGGTGTGTGTCTTAGAGCATCATCCTTTTACATTACTTGTCATCTCACAGCCTTGCAGGATATGGCTTCTTGTGAGAATTTTGGTTGTGCAGTCAACCCAAACCAATTCTATCAGTGAACTGGTATTCAAGCTTCTTGTCCACCATGTAAATTCTTGGTCAGAGGAGATGAGCATTATTGCATGTGCAGGGGCAGCTGCCTGACATCTGGTATAACATCTGGTCTATGGTACAGCAGAACAAGACAATGACTCAACAAACAGCACAGATTTGGAAGAACTGAGTCCCCAGGATGCTCACAGTTTAAAAAATGATACCTGGTTTATATCTCTTATCAATGGATGACTGAGTGTAGCTTAGTACATGTGACATGCTTTTCTTTCATTCTCTGTTGCATTGTTGTTTGTGTCATGATCTATGGACTTTCTCCTAAGATCTTAGCATCTAACAAACCTGACTGCCACCTTTCTCAGCCTCCCAGAGGAAGTTCTGAAGCTTCATTGATTACTGTTTTTGCTTCTGTCTCCCTCCCTCTCTTTATCCTTTTTTCTTTCTGCTCCTTCCCCTTCTTCTTTTATTTATCCAAAGAAAGCAAAGGTAAAGCCTTGGGCCAGCAATTTTGAAGTCTAAATCAGTATGTTCCATAGTCAGAATAGCATAATAATGATAGTAATGATGCCTTAATTTATTTAGCACGTGTGTGTGTGTGTTGTAAATTTACTGCTCGTGGTGCTAGCCATGTCATATCCATTCTTACCTTTCATCTTGAAGATCTCAGTAAATCTTTTCCCCCATTTCCTGGACCCATATTTTCCTCTTTCCCTAGCTGTATATACCAGACCGGCTTTAGCAGTACACAATCAAGAAGCATCTTTTGTTCAGACCATTGCCAACCGTGATAGTGCAGGTATCCAGAGGTCCAAATGCCTTGCAAACATTTATTAAATATTTATGCTATACAAGGTAGTACTTTTTAAATGTTGGAGCCTACTTCACCCTGACAACAACCCTGAGAAGTGAATATGTTTATTCTTATTTTTAAGAGGAACCCGGCATTCCTGTCTTCAAAGGACACATGGTTAGGAAGGGGAGACAGGCCCACATAACTGTAATATTGAATTACATGTGTGTACGCAGAGGGCAGAGGTCATGCTGACAAGAGGGTCTGGGAAGGTTAGAAGAGAGAGGTGATTCCTAGTCAAGGTTTTGAGGATGGGTGGTCATTTTTCAGGCAGACAATTTATAGAAGGATGTTTCAGGCAAAGAGGACAGCATTTGCAAAGGGAAAAGGAAGTGAAATTCTAAGCCAAAGATAAATATGCGTGGCTAAATATAGTTAGAGTGGTGTGTAGAGGGGAAGTTGGATTATCTGAACTACATAAAGTCAGTGGTCTCATCTTTATATGCAAGTCTGGGCAATTTAAGGAGAGTTTTAAAGCCTCCATTTCAAAGGCATACACCATGGCCAGCCTATTCTTCCCTGTATATTAATATCTGAACATATGCCTTGTTCCTTTTTCATATCCCCCAATTATTCCTTCTACCTCCATCCCACCTCCGACATACCCTTCACCCAGCATTCTCTGGTTTCTCCATGCTGTTGAAACTAAATACAAATGCGGTTCCTCTTTGCCTCCTACCCAGCTATGGGAGGTTCTGCTATGGGAGGAATGAAATGGATAAGGAAAATATCTCTGAGCACCTCATGCTTTCTGTTGTATTTGAAGTGTGGAGAGGTGAGTTTGTTGTTGATTTTAACTCCTGCTTTGGGGAATCCAGAACTTCTTTCTGTCTCTTGAGTGATCTTTTCTTGAGTACTAAGTTACAAAAGGGATCAATAAGAGAGAACTTAAAAACCAGTGAATGAAAAGTACAATCAGACTGTGGAAAACAGTTTGATAGTTCCTCAAAAAGTTAAACATATAACCCAGCAATTCCACTGCTAGGCATATACCCAGGATAATTGAAAACAGGTACTCAAACAAAACTTTGTTCATGAAGGTTCATACATCATTCACAATAGACAAAATTTGGAAATATCCCTCATGGCCATTGGTGGAAGAATGGATCAACAAAATGTAGTGAGTCCATACAGGAGACACCATCAGAAGTCAGGAAGTACTGATACACGTTACTTGAAAATGCAGTGGATGGAGCTTGAAAATACCATGCTCAGTGAAAATAAGCCAGATACAGAAGGCTACATATTGAGTCACTGTATTTATATGAAATTATCAGAATTGGGAAACCATAGAGGCAAAAAGAGGAATTGTGGTTTCTGGGGGAGGGGGAACGGGGAGGGGGAACAGGGGGTGATGACCTAATAGATATAGGGTTTTCACTGGGGATAATAAAAATGCTTTAAAACTAAATAGAGGTGGTGGTTGTGCAACATGTAAATGTACTAAATATCACTGAATGGTACAACTTTAAATGGTTAATTTTATGTGATGTGACTTTTGCCTCCAGGAAAATAGAAAGCCCCATCAAAGGTAAAACTCAGGGTGGGTTCCAAGAAAATGAATTTGCTGTGTTGCACACAGTTTGCACATACAAACCATGCTTACAAGAAGCCCCCAGAAATTGATCCTTGGAGAAATGAGGTCTCTCTGGAGAGTGAAAAAGGGGCAGCTCTGAGCACCAGGGCTTGGTTTCAGTTCTGAGGTGCTAGTGGAATATGACCACCAGCATTACACAACCATTGTCTTATCCAGAGGAAGTTGCAGACTGGAAAGGTGGCAGCCCAGAATGACAGAAACTGATGATGGGAAAATTGGAAAGAAATGGAGTTTTATGACAATGCATTTTTAACTCCATTTCAATGTAGAGGGGACATTCAAGGAGGTAAGAGTTTAAACCAGACAAGATTCCCTTCAGGCTGATAATAAATATACCAAAGTGTCCTTTTATGTTTAATAATTCAAGATCTAGTGAGTGCTGAAAGGTTTTCTTGTTTTATCATTTGAAAAATCGAATGGTAATCGGTTAAAAAGTAATAGACTCGAAATATTTTCAATATGGGCCCCAGGTCATGCACTTAAAAACGTTGTTGGAAATGGACGTCTGTGTGTTCTTGGCAGCAGGGACCCAGTGGACTAGAGACTTTAACTCAGCCAAACACTTGCTTGTCCTGTGCCTGGTTGGAGAGATACATCCACTTCCATAAGGCATTGGCCAATATCTGATTGGGGTTGGGACAAAATCAAAATGAACATTGTGGGACCACTTTTGTAATAACCCATTCTTGAATGAATGTGCTCAGAACGAAGCCAGCAAAAATCAGAACGAGATTCCTGGAAAATTCCTGAGAGAAATCCAAAAGTCATACTGTAGGGACATGAACACATGGTACCAATGAAAAGGAAAGGGTTTGAATTATTCTGGCCTGCTTATTGGGCTCCACAGGGTATGTAATGGTTAGCTCAAGGCAGCAGCAATTTTTAGAAAGGAACATTGACTTTCCTTGTCGATGATAAGGATGATTCTATGACGCTTACATTGAAGGCAAGCGCTTTTCTCCTAGGGAGGAGAATAGGGAAGTGGATAGGATCATGGCAACACAAAACTGTCCTGTCATCTGGTAGAATCTGAATGCAGCAGAAAGAATCCATGTGTGTTCTTAAACATCATGGAACATAAAAACCACCACTGTGCTTCATTCTTAGTCAGCAAATGCTTATTGCACCTCTCTTTATGATGTGCCCACCAGACACTGTAGCAAGCACTGAGGTTACTGCATTGACACCATATGGACTAGATCACTGTTTGCATGGAGCTCATGTTTTCTGGTAGAGGGAAAATATTTGAGAAGAAATTGTGATAGAAGCAGCCAGCAGCCTTCCAAATAGTCATTTATTCCTTCTTCCTTAGTGATAAGTCTCTTAGTCATAGCCAGGGTGCCCAAATTAACAGAAAATAATACCATGTTCTCCAGCTTTCCTAGCGGAGAGGGATCACCAACAGGAAGGCAATGGAAATTATTAGGTGTGGTGTCTGGGGAAACCCTTTAATAGGGGCTGACTCACTTGCAATGGAAGCATCCCTGTGCCCGTTCTCCCTTTATCTCTCCCTTTGTATGAAACTAGGTGACCTTGAGGCAACTTTGAGGATGGAATCTGTGTTCTGAGCATGGTGGAACAGAAAAGCAAGAGGAGCAACAAGACTTAGGATGGACTGCTTACCCTTGAACTTCTTTCATGGGAGATAAAGATAAACCTGTGTTTTGTTTAAGCCATGGTTATTTTGGGACTCTGTAACCAAACCCAATTTTATGAGATCAAGGAGGGAAACACAAATATGAAATAGTTTCAGAACGCGGAACCTGCTGTGCAGGCAATGAAACAGAGTGATGTGAGAGGGAGGGGCTGGGATAAGTGAGGCTACTCTGGGGTGGGAGGGGGAAGATCCGTCTGAGGTGTGAATGACAAAATGGGTCAGATATGTGAATTTCTGAGGGAGGAACATTCCAGACTCAAGGGATTCCATATGCTAAAAGGACCAAAATGGCGTAACTGACAAAAGGAAGTCAGAAGGATCAAAGAGCGATAGAAGATGTAGAAATGGTGCCAGGTGATGACAGAGACAGGGCAGGCCAGGTCCCTCTTTGGTTGTAAGCCATGCGAAGAAATGGGGATTGTATTCTGAGTGAGGCAGGACTCCTGCTTTTGCTGTGGGCAGAAGAATGATGATTTCATATTTATTTACAAAGCCCATCCTAGGTGCTATGTAGAGCATGGGCGTGGCAAGTGTAGAGTCACCATTTAAGTGGAGACTGTCAACATTCAGGTGAGAGTTGATTGTGCCAGAGATAGTACTAATGGTGCTCAGAGAAATTTGGGAAGCCAATTAAAACCTACACAGCCCGTGTTAGGAGGATGAGCATAGATGAAGCATTGCCTTTGGAAAAATCCCTCACAGAGTCTTATTGCTAGAACCACTTAACTGTGTGCAATCAATATGGGTTACTCAACAGCAACAACAAAAAACACACAAATAACTCAATTCAAAAATGGGCAAAGGGCATTTCTCCAAAGAAGATATACAAATGGCCAATAAGCACATGAGAAAGTACTGAACATCACTAATCATTAGGAAAATGCAAATCAAAACTACAATGAGATACCGCTTCACATCCATTAGGACAGCTACTATCAAAAAAGAGAAACCCTAGCTGGGTGGCTCAGTTGGTTGGAAAATCACCCAATACACCCAAGATGTTGTGGGTTCAATCCCATGCTGAAGCACATACCTAACTTGCAAATTTGATCCCTGGTTGGTTGGGGCTTGTAAGGGAGGCAACTGATGTGGAGAAATTGTAATCCTGTGTACTGTTGCTGGGAATGTAAATTGTGCAGTCACTGTGAAAACAGTATGGCAGTACCTCAAAAAAATTAAAAGATAGAATTACCTTATATGGTTTAGCATTTTAGCTTGTGGGTAATTACTCAAAAGAATTGAAAGCAGGGTCTCAATGAGGAATTAGTAAACCTATGTTCATAGCAGCATTATTTATAATAGCTAAAATGTGAATCAAGCCAGGTGTCCATGGACAGATGAGTGGCTAGGAAAAATGGAGTATATCATTACAGTGGAGTATTATTCAGCCTTAAAAAGAAGGAAATTCTAACATATTCTACAACATGAATGAAATTTGAAGACATTATGCTAAGTGAAATACGCCAGTCACAAAATGGCAAATACGGTGTTTCACTCTATGAGACATCTAGCATAGTCAGATTCAGAGAGACAGAAAGTAGAATAGTTGTTGCCAGGGGTTGGGGACAGTGAGGGATGAGGAGTTAGTGTTTAATGGGTGCAGTCCCCATTTTCCAAGTGAACAGAGTTCTGGAGACAGATGGTGATGACAACTGTACAATAATATGAATGTATTTAATACCACTGAATTATACACTTGAAGCTAGTTAAAATGAAAAATTTTATGTTATGTGCATTATGCCAAAATAAAAAAAAATGGAGAAGAATTAATATGGTTGCCCCTGGGATTGAAGTGCATTCTCGGCCAGAACAACCTTGTCTGTCCTTCTCCCAGCTCAGAAGCAAGTCTCTTTATCTGTGAGTCCCAGTCCACAGTTGTGTTGACAAACAGTGTCTCCAACTTTCACATTTCCCCCTGCAAATATGAACTTATTTGTGACTTCTTCTCAAAAGCCTCTCAGAACCTGAAATGTGAGAGAGGGGACCCCCATCCAATAACTTAACTAGACTACTAAGGATGTCCAGAGCACTAATCCTCAGAAGGGACCTGTAGTTAGAACTAGTCAAGGAGGACAGTGCACATTCACACATCACTTGCATCTGCTTTAATATGGGGCTACACAAGCTGTGCTGTCTTCTCAGATATCACTCATGTTAGACTTTAATACTGCCACAATCTTTGGCTAACATGTAGATCTGCAGCCTGGGTGGCTCGAACTTCTCCAACTACAACTTTCATCCGTGGGTGGTGGTAAGCCTGGTGGCTTTCCAGGGTAACTGCATACACCTGGAGGGATTCGGTACTTTCTCAGTGTTACCACTCATTTCAGTCTTCTGTTCCTGGTGATCTCCTCCTACCTCTAGTCTCTTGCCCATTCTCAAGCCCTCTCCAAACACACAGCATCCGAGACCATTGTGTGTAGCAACTTTAAAAAAATTTTTTTTAAATTTACTGTTGTTCAGTTACAGTTGACCTGCCCTTTCCCCCTTGCTCACCAAAACCCCATCCCCCACACCCCCACAGTCAATCCCCCTCATTGTCTGAGCCCATGTGTCCTCTATTTGTGTTCCTTTGCTTGTCCCTTCTCTTTCTTTCCCCCATTATCCCCCTCCTCCCTCCCCTCTGGTCACTGTCAGTTTGTTCTTTATTTCTATGTCTCTGGTTCTATTTTGCCCATTTGTTTGTTTTGCTCATTAGGTTCCACTTATAGGTGAGATCATGTGGTATTGTCTTTCACCACCGGGCTTATTTCACTTAGCATAATGCTTTCCAGTTTCATCCATGTTGTCACGAAGGATAAGAGCTCCTTCTTTCTTTCTGCTGCATAGAATTCCATTGTATAAATGTACCACAGGTTTTTGATTCACTCATTTGCTGATGGGCACTTAGACTATTTCCAGCACTTGGCTATTGTAAATAGTGCTTTTATGAACATTGGGACACACAGATTCTTTTGAATTGGTGTGTCAGGATTCTTAGGGTATAGTCCCAGCAGTGGGATTGCTGGATTGAAAGGCAACTCCATCTTTGGTTTTTTGAGGAAATTCCATACTGTTTTCCACAGTGGCTGCAAAGTTGATGGAGGGATTACATTATTGCAAGCAATTTAGAATTCAATATGAGCATCCTTGTTTTTGAAAGTTCCTCAGTCTTCTCAGACATCAGGAGTTGTTCACTGGCAATTTGTTTCCTTACATCTTGATCTCTAGCCTTTCATCTCCGCTCCCCCACCTGCCCTCCTCCTCCATACCCTCCTTTCCCTTCCTCTCTCCTCCTTCCTCCTTTTCCCCTGCCCCTTCTCTCCTCCTCTTCATCTCTCTCTTATCTTAACTTTTCTCATCTCTTCTCTCTCAGTAGATGAAGGGTGAGCCACTCGTGTCACTTAACAAACATGCATTTGGTGCTGATAAACTAGTAAACAAGATGTACAAGTCCTTACCCTCCTGAAGTTTACAGCATTGGGTTGGCAAAGATATCCCTTAAAAATAAAAATGTAAAATCAGTCTTTACATCTATCTGTCCTATAACGTGAGATAATAATATATAGGCAAGGAATTATAAAGGGTTACCAGTTGAAATTGAAGGATGGGACAGCATCTTCATGTGAAGGTCAGGGTAAGGAAGGTTCTAAGTGGAAGGGCACAAATACGAAGCCCTGAAAACAAAAGACTATGCTCAAGAAACACAAAGGCCAGTGTGGGTGGTGGGGGAGGAGAGACATGCAAGGCAGGGGAATTACCATGCAGAGCTTCTGATGCCCTGTTGAGTATGGATTTTACTGCTGGTCCCTTTCAGTTAGGGAGCAACATGACATCATATAAAGTTTATCACTCTGAAAATTCAGTGGAAATCTGAACCATCATATTTGATGGTTCATATTTGTCTTACTTCTCTTTATTTATTCTTTATTTTTTTAATCCTCACCCAAGGACATTTTTTTTTTCATTGCTTTTAGAGAGAGACGAAGGGGGAAGATAGAAAGGGAGAGAGAGAAACATTGATACAAAAGAGAAACATCTATTTGTTGCCTCTCATAGGTACCTGGACTGGGGATTGTACTCCCCTGGACAGGTGACGAACCTGCAGTGTAGGTATGTGTCCTGACCGGGAATCAAACCCTCAACCTTTTGGTTATGGGACTATGCTCCAACCATCTGAGTCACACTGGCTAGGGCTTCTCTTTATTTTTTTGTGCTCACACTATCTCAGGGGCTGCTTCCAGAACTCCCAAATCCTGTTCTCTCTTTCTTATGAAGACTAATGAAAGTTTCTGTTTATCTTGCACTCTCCTTGTGTATGTCTATATGTATGTTAGAGAAAGAGAAAGAGAGATAGAGAAGAATTATGCCACTCCCTTGTGAGGTAGACACTATATGTGGAATATTTAATTTCTTTTACATTTATCCCCCCTCTCCAACACTGATGATAAGACAGAAGCTGAGAGGTGGAAAAAATAGTAAAAGAGATGAGAGCTGGCCAGGTAAATATTTTGGAAAATTCCAACTGAGTGAAAATTTAAGGAGAGAAAGGCAAAACATTCTCTAGCATGTTTCTCCCCATCATGTTTATATCTTTACCATCTGTGTTTATGATGTATGGCACAATTTGAAAACTGTATTTTCATGCCTTTCTCATCATTAGTAGCGTTAACATAAACCTGGTCATTCCACCTACACTCTTCTGCAGTGGGCAGAAAGAAAAGAAAAGGAGCCCCTTGAGTATTTTAAAAGGGCAAAGGCGCATGCAGGGACCATAATAATATTCTCTGGGAGGACAGTGAATTGTCACCTCACCATGGAGGGAACTGTATGTAACAAATGCTTAGGGAAAAGAATGTTCTGCTGACACATCCAGAAGCCCTGCAGTCACTAGTGCCCACTCCTCAGCATCTGTGACAGATGCAGGATGATTACCTGGCATCCTCATATGAGAGGGCCAACAGTGTGGAGAGTATGGCAGACACAGCTCTTTGAACCCAGGTGTGATTTGGCCACCCATATGAGAGCAGCATGTTTTATTTTAGTTGAACCAACATTAGAAACTCAATATAATGTTGAGCAGATTTAGACAAATGCTTACTTATAGTCTAATTTAGAATAACAACTCCCTCTGCTAGTCATATTTATTGTCAGAATAAGCCACTCAGTATAGATCTTGCTAGGGAGAATTAGTAGGTAAAGTAGATTGATTAAGGAATAATATCTTAGTATTTGGTGTTTGCGAAGATCTGACCAAATTTGGGATGGGGAGTGGGTTGGAGTTTTGAGATTGTATGCTCTGCAATGTGTCTGACTTTGTCTTGCCTAGTAAAACTAACAGACCCCATACAAATACATTGCATGTGTTTTTAGCAACTAGGATATTTGTTTACAGGTATTTTTTTATAAGAAAGAAATCTGCAAGCTCTCAAAAGTTAGTTGCCTGCTATACCATACCCTCTGCCAATCATGTGGGTTCAAGCAAATTTTGTTGCCAGTCATATTGTACTGGAGTTGAAATGCTAAGAAAGCTGTCGTATCCCTCAGCTAGATTAGCTTTAAAAGGTGATCTTGGAGTCCTGTCAAGCACAGAGTGAGGATTTACTTAGTGACAAACCCTTGCCCACAACACTATGAGATTTCCCATAACTGAATCCCCAGCTCCTGGCCAAGATATATGCAATGGAAGTGTTGGAAAGGGGGCATTTTAGCAGAGACACATTTTAGAGCACAGGAGGTTCTTTTGATTTTTAGGTTGAGATTTATAAACAATTAAACAATACCCTTTATCTGAAAAAAAAAAAGTGGAGAGGCAGGAGAAATCATCTTGACTTGAAATGCTAGTTTATTTCTTCCTATGGCCACAGTTTGTTCCCTCTCTCTATGCTAGTCCCACTGACATGCTCAGGGCTTTATGGCCTTTACAGCCAATTTAGCCCTTTGTAGCTCATCATCACCTCATTCCTCATCCAAGGGACTTCAAGGGCTTTATGGAAATGGCACATGGATATGTAGGTGCTTTTGTAGAGTCTTCAAATAACCCCATCTATCTTAATGGCATTTCTTACCTGATCAGCAAGAGGTTTACACTGTTTTTTTCTCGTATAGCATCTTCATTACTTTTGTCTCTCACATAGCTTCCATTTCCATGCATATTGCATCATCAAGCAGGCTTTATGGTGGCTCTTCTGGTGATGATCTGGCCCTGCATTCCACTAGCTTCAGGTTGATCAATCATGTGTGTTGCTGACCAAACGGAACATGCTTCTCATTATTTCTCCACTGTCCCTTCCAAGAATCTTTATTCCTCCTTCCATTAGATTCACATGAATGGTAGACAGTGGGACTCCACAGCATAAAAAAGCCAAAACAGAAGTTAGGGACCCACCCCAGATGGGTCCCTAATGGTGCCTGGTACACAATAGATGATCCATTGAATATTGCTTGAATGGTAAAATGGTCAAATTAATTGCTGAAATTGCTACAAAAAATAATGAAATAGAAATACAGCCATTCAGGTCTGGGGCCAGATGGGTTATCAGGGATATTATTAGGAGGTACAACAAAAGTGCTCAGTGCTAAGAACTGTTTCTGCAACCTAAATATGGATGAGAGTGAAAAGTTCTTTTTTTTTTTTTAACAGAACCCAACAATTGAGTAACAATCTGGAGTTCTCTGAATGACAGTTGCTTTCTAGTCCATCCATGGCTAATATGACTGTTGGACCCAATTCAGGTGGCTTTGTGGTAGAATCTACACTGATGGAGGGCAGCAGGCCACCATCTGTCACCAGGAACCACCTGTCACTGGAGAACATCTTACTTTTCATTCATGGGAGAAAGCCATAGAGAGGATGAACTGTTACAATGGAAGTTCCAATTCAAGGAGTTTACCCTCACCTCTCTCTGTCTTTGTCTTAGGGAAGCTCATTGTTTACCTCTATTCTGGGCCTCTTATAAATGGAATTTATTTTGCCCACCCCTCACTGAATTTAGTACATTTTGTCCTCCCCAGCATGCTAGAACTTGAGGCATCACCAATGAGATAACCAAGAAAGACATGAGTGGCTACAGGTGAAACAGGATTGCAACCTATCTCTGAAACTGAGCTTTGGGAGACAGGGATCTTACTGGAGCTAAGGTATGAGATTGGAGCCCATTCTCTCACCATCTGTTATGAGCTGAAATGTTTCCTCCCCTTCCAAATTCACATGTTGAAGTCCCAACTTCCAGTACCTAAGCATTCAACTGTATTTGGAGATAGGTCCTTAAAGAAGTAATTAAGGTAAAATGTGGTTATTGGGGTGGGCATTAATTCGGTATGACCATGTGAGGACACAGTGCAAAAGTGGCTGCCTGAAAGCACGGAAAAGAGTCCTCACCGGAAACCAACCCCCCTAACACTGTGGTCTCAGAGTTCCAGCCTCCAGAATTGTGAGAAAATAAATTTCTGTTGTTTAGACCAATCAGTCGATGGTACTTGGTTATGGAAGCTCTAGAAAAGTAATATACTACCCCACAATAAGTGTGTGTCCTTGGAAAATGTGGAAGGGCTAACCTCACCAAATGAAAACACAGCTGCTCTGCATATTTTGACGAAAGAAAGAAAGAAAGAAAGAAAGAAAGAAAGAAAGAAAGAAAGAAAGAAAGAAAGAAAGAAAGAAAGAAAGGAAGGAAGGAGGGAGGGAGGGAGGAATTGAGAGAGACATTTAGTGCAAAGAAATTGCTTACATGATTGTGGGGGCTAGCTAGGCAAGTCTGAAATCCACAGGGCAGGCCATCCAGGGAGAGCAGGCTGTGAACTCTCAGGCAGGAACTGATGCCTAGTCCGCAAGTGAAATTTCTTCTTCCTCAAGGAAGCTTCAGTTCTGGTTTTAAGGTTTTCACAGATTGCATCAGGCTCACTAAACTTTCTTATGGTAATCTGTTTACTTAAAGACAACTGATTGTAGGTGTTAATCCCATTAACAAAATATCTTTGAAATAATACAAAATTAGTTAGGAGAAAGGGCTCATGGACCTGGACCTGGACCACTGTGTGGTGATTGCTGGGAGGAAGAGATGTAAGGGGACTAAATGGTATTGGAAAAAATACAATAAAAATTAAATAAGAATAATAAAATAATAAAACAAACAAAATTAGTGTTTGATCAAAAACCAGGCTGACACATAAAATTGACCATCAAGATGATAATGATGACAACAACTTCTATTCTTTCTTGCATTCTTGGTAGGCATCAGACATGCTGCCGAAATTCTTACAGGTACTACAGCATCCCCTCCTTATCAGCAGGGGATGTGATACGAGATCTCTAGTGGATGCCTGAAACCACAAATAGTACCAAACCCTATACGTACTGTTTTTTCCCCCATACATACCATATACCTATGGTAAACTTTAATTAATAAATTAGGCAAAATAAGAGACTAACAATAACTAATAAAACAATTAAGCAATATGCTGTAATAAAAGTCACATGAATGGCTTTGAGGACCATATTAGGTGAACGAAGAGTTACTTGAACACAAGCACAGTGACACCATGGCAGTCAATCTGGTGACCAACCAGCAGGTAGCACATACGGTGTGGATGCACTAGGCAAGGGCCTAACTCGCCTCCTGGGCACGGCAGAGTTGCGGGATGGTGCGAAGTTTCATCATGCTATTCAGGATGGCACACAATTTAAAACATGAATTATTAATTTCTGGAAATTTGTATCTAATACTTTTGGACTGAGGTTGATTGAGGATAACTGAAACCACAGAAAGTGAAACAGCAGACAAAATAGGGTAATTGTATTTATATTTCTGTCCCAATTATTATCCTCATATATAAGGATGTTCATGGAGGTTAAATGACACATCCAAGGTCACATTGGATTAAGGAGTAGGTCTGTGTGACCTCCAAATCCAAGCTTCAAACCATCGTGCTCTGTGGTAGCTGTCAGAGGGATAGAAATTCCGCTCTAGGTGCCATCATTCAAAAATACAGGCAATAGTAAAAGCCCCAGGGAGCATCTTCCATGTAAAAAGCATCCCATGAATCTGAAATGAGAGAGAAAGAATGTTGTTGGAACCTAGAGCCATACCTGGCAAGTGAAGGAAACTCCTTTTGTTTCTGGGGGAAATGAACAAGAACCTAAGTCGCAGTAATTCCTGCAATGAGGGTTATGGGGATGTTTCCTGTTTAGCTCCCATACCGGGTGGGCAGTAGCCTGAACAAGGAAGTCTCAGGGGGAGTTGAGATTCCAATGTCCCTGGTCTCTAAGCTGCTGTGAGCCTTCACATCTTCCTCCAGTCCATCCCCCGCCCTGAGCATGAGATGGTTACAGCATTTCCTAATATAAGTGCAAGCAAAATAAAATTAGAAATGTACCAGTAGGGGGAAGCCAGCTACCCACAGGCACCGTAAATTGCCTCTTCCTCTCACCCCTCCTCCCTTCTGCCTACCCCCTCTCACTCCCATCAAGCCACCCTGAATAACCTGCCTTGCTGGGTTGAATCATTGTTTCTGGAAAAGTGGGGCCAGGGAGATTTCAGGCAAGTCAAGGAAATGACAAGATGATGATCAGCAGTGAAAAGAGAATATAGCAAATGCAATGTGATTAACCTGTGTGGGTGGCAGGTAAGGAAGGGCTGTTTGAATCAGACCATTTGAGTGACATCTGTCATTTAGGGTCAAGGGAAAGAAACCAGGGACTGGAGAAGTCATAGTGGCTGGATTTTGTGGTCATGTCAGCCACCTTTATGTATGATCCCTTTGCTTCTGCTTCCCTGACGTTGATACAGTTCTTCACCCTCAGGGAGAGTAATCTTTTGGCTGTAGGATCAATTGCCCTTGTGTTTGATAACTGAGGAACAGCTATTTTATTAGCAGTCACCCTGCACACGATATATTAAATATATGGGCACACTTGAATCTATACAGAAGCAAATTTAAGGTGTAGGAAATTCAAAATCTGTCTACCTCCTAGAGTAGGGTATCTCAGCATTCTCAGGGACCAAGTATGGATTATCTGGGCACATCTGCATCCCACTGAGCCAGAGTTGCTGGGACAAAGGCCTAGGTACTGCCCTTTTTCCAGGCAGAGGAGTCTCATGGCCCCAAGGGGCCAATAACTCTGGCATGAGGCAGTCTCGCTCAGATGATTTTTAAAGAGAGAGAGTAAGAATAACATCAATATTTGAGGAGTTTTGTTATTGAGGCTAAAGGGATTCTATGCTGAGATGATGAAGATGATGCTAGTAGTGGTAGCCTTAATATTAATGAAAGCAATTATGGTTACATAAGACCTATTATTGAGCTATTGCTATGCCATGCATATTTAAGAACTATTCCAAGGAGCATATCATTTTATACTCCCCCAAATCCTGGAAGACAAGTATGATTGCCCCATTCTTGTTTTTAGAGATGGGAAGAAATAAAAAAGAACCAAAAAATTGAAAAGCTTGACAAGATTATGCTGCTAATGGAGGTCGAGAACGGATGATCTGCAGGTCATCAGGAGCCCAGAGGCTGATGTCCTAACCATCCTGAAGCAATGCCAGGATCAGGGGAAATGCAGGGCATTTGGAAAAATGTCTCAAGCAGAGGAAGGAGGCACCTATATTTCTCCTTTCATCAGTGGGTCTCCATTTTGGTTGCACATTAGAGTCTCCTGGGATGCTTAAGAAATATTACCTGTGTCCAAACTCAGATGAATTAAAGATAATTTTAAGAAAGAAGGGTTTGATTATCAGTATTCTTTTTAAATTTCCGTAGGTATTTTAATGCGCAGCCAGGTTTGAGAACCATGCTTGAGATCAAAGATTCTTTTTTTTTTTTTTTTTTAATTTTTATTTATTTATCTTTAGAGGGGAAGGGTAAGAGAGAGGGAGAGGGAGAGAAATATCAATGTGTGGTTGCCTCTTGTGTGTCCCATGCTGGGAACCGGCCTGCAACCCAGGCATGTGCCCTGACTGGGAATCGAACCGCAATCCTTTGGTTCGCAGGCCCGCGCTCAATCCACTGAGCTACACCAGCCAGGGCAAGAGATCAAAGATTCTTAAAAAATGGTTTGTGGATCAGATTTCAATAGGTCTGTTCAAAGTTTTCATGAGTTCGAAGTTTATGTTCAGCTTTCATGTGCGAAGTTCAAAGTTACTCATGCAATAAATGCATGAGTATTTATTGAAGGTGTGGGGCATGGTTTTCTTAATTCTCAAAAGGATCCTCTAATGTCAACCAAAAAATAGAGCATCCTTGCTTTAGAGGATGATGGTAACCACCACCACCTTTAACTGAGAGCCTACTGTGTGCCAGGCCCTAGAGTGGTCTCTTGAGATAGATCATCTCATTTAATCATGCTCACAGCCCTGGTATTGTCCTATTTTATACATCAGGGAGCTGAGATTCCAAAAGGCTGGGGATCATGCCCAAGGTGTCACCACGAATAAAGGATAGAGCCATAAAGCAGCTCAAGTCTATTTTATGCCAAAGCCAGTTCTCCCTAATAGACTTCCCTGATGGTTAAGGGTTAAATATGTCCTGCCCAGAAATAGGGAACTGGACTAAAAGATAGCTGGAGGGCTTTGCAAACCAGAGGGCATGCAGGAATCTGAAGTGGTGCATCATTAAAAAAGTAAAACCATATGATCTCACCTTTAACAGGAAGCTAATCAACAAAACAAAGAAACAAGCATAATATAAACAAAGACACTGAATTTGAGAACAGTCTGACAGTGAACAGAGGGGAAGGGGAGGGAATTTCAGGGGAAAAGGGGAATGGTTTAGAGCAACAAGTATAAAGGACTCATGGACAAAAACTATGGGGGGTGGAGATGGGAGGAAGGTGGGGAGGGCTGAGGTGGTGGGCTGGGGTGGGGTAAAAGACAGAAAACTGTACAATATCAACAATTAAAAAATACTGATTAAAAATAAAAGAAAAAATGGAAAAAAAAGATAATTAGAGAACAGTAGGATGAACTCAGGCCTTAGAAACATTAAAAGATCCACCAAAAAAATTTAAATCTAAGTTTATACTTTTCAAACCATTAGAAGTAAAAATACATAATTTATTTAGAGACAGAGAAAGGTAAAAGGAAATGTTGGGAATGATAAGAAATGCTTGAAATATTAGAGATCAAATGGTGACAAGTGGGAACAAAACATGTATTTTTTTATTTGTAAAAAACTTTATTAAGTTGAGAAGCATTTTTTCATTAAAATACTGCAAAAATCTAAAAAAAAAAAAAAAAAAAGGAAAACTCTCCAAGTTTACACTCTATAATGTAGGCTTAATCTCTACTGTCTTGAAGAGCAAAAGAGAAGGTATTTGACATTTCCCCTCTCGCCTAGAAGCTGATCCTTTCTGGAAGCTTCTGAACTTGCTTAGGGGGAATGCCTTTTCTCATTTCTTTCCTCCGCCACCTTATTTCCTTGGTGCCTGACCATGTATCAAGCAAGAAAGTGTTTTAAATATTTCTAATGAGGCAGATGCAGACTCTTTATTTAATCAAGTATATATTTTATTCTATTTTCTTCTCATCTTTCTTCCCCGAAGACCTTCTGAGATTTAGTTTCTTATGCATTATGGGAGGAGGATGATCTTCACAATGACTCAATGATCTTACCCAGCAAATATGTTTTCCTACATGGATCCTATGTTAGCAAATGACATGACCCCTGTTGTTTAAGCTAAACTCAGTGCCTATTTTCATCCCTCCTTCTTGCACAGCCTGCTCTCCTCTCTCTCTACATCCATGTCTAGACTTCCTTTGCAGAACCATCCATTCTCTCCATCTCTACCACTTCTCTGTCTCTCAGACAAGAAACTACTGTGGCTTCTGCATGATCAGCCTCTCAATTAGTTGTCTCTGCTTTATCCTGTGCAGCTGGAGTAATAATGTCAATACCAATGTGATCGTGTCTCTGCACTACCCTTCTCCAATGCTGAAAATACACGTGCCCACAAACACTCATGTATACACAAATACCCACACACATACACATACTTGTATACACACAAACATTTACACATATGCACAAACACATGCTTCTCCAAGTCCTGGAAATAAAGTACAGACTCCTTCACATGAGTTACCATGTGTTATACAATCTTCCCCTCTGCTCCTCAGCTTCATTTCTCTCCCCTGTTTCTGTCTCTTGCTCTGCAAAAGTAAGTAGGTAGATGTTCCTCACATTCTGTACCTGTGTCCATGAGATTATATATATGTGGGGTGGTCTGGGTAGCTTGTCTCATAGTGAGAGAGGATTTTTGTTTGTTTCATAAACAGCATTATGAAGATGTAACTTGCATACCATGGACGTCACCCATTTTAAGTATACGAGTCAATGTTTTTTAGTATAGTTGCAGAGTTGTGCAGCCCTCACCACAATCTAATTTTAGAATGTTTCATTTCACAACGAAATGAAATGTACATGTATATTTAATCCTCACATTGTAAATCTTAAACATATATAATTTTTATTTGTCAATTATACCTCATTAAAGTAGGGCAAGAGGAATAACATTTTTAATACCCCCAAAATATCCTTCAACAGACTAGTATTCTTCTATCCCTCCTTCAACTGTAGACAACCTATGGATTTTCTGTTTTGGACATTTCATAGACATAGAACCATGCAATAGGTGGCCTTTTGTGTCTGGTTGCTTTGACTTAGTATAATGATTTTTAGGCTCATCCACATTGTAGCTGGTATTTCCAGAGAATGTTCTGTTGTGTGGATAGATCATATTTTATTTTTCTATTCACTAGCTGGTGGACATTTGGATTGTTTCCACTTTTTTGGGATCATGAATCATGCCCCTCTCCACATATCAGTAAAAGCATCAGTAGGTCCAGGTTTCTCCATTTACTATCAGCAGGAATTCAGCCAGCCATTTGACTTATCTAAGCCTCAGTTTTCTCTTCTGTAAAATGGGCACAATAATAGCATCTCCCTCATGGGTCATTATGACAATGAACTGTAATGATGTGAATGAAGAGTTTACCCCAGTACCTGTGATGTAACGAGCACTCCATAAATTGGTACTATTCTTATAGATTCCCATTTAGTTGGGACAAAATTCTTGTGGTAGCAGATGTTGAGGGCTGTGATATTTTCCACAAATGTTTATTTGATTTTCATTCTGTCCTGGTCATTTATTGATTCTTTTCAATAAACCTGTGATACAGTCATTATATTCTCATTTTATATGTGAAGAAACAAAGTCGCAGAGGACTGAGGAATGTGCCCAAGTGCACAGAGGTTCTGCCTGAACCTGGACACTGACTATCTGAAACCTGCATTTCCTGGCATTTGGGAACCTGTTATCCACTAGCCTCTTGCCTTGCATCTCCACATCCACCGCCCTCACAAAAGGCATAAAAAAAAGTCATGACATAGCTTGTACTAGGATTTAGCTTAAAGGAGAAAGTATACACCTGTTTCTTTTCTTTCTTTCTTTCTTTCTTTTTTTTTGATGTATTTATTGATTCTAGAGAAAGAAGAAGAGAGAGAGAAACACTGATGCAAGAGAAACATTGATCTGTTGCCTCCTGTAAACACACTGACTGGGGAGTGGGGAACAAACCCACAACCTAGGCATGTGCCCTGACTGGGAATTGACCCAGCAACACTTTGGTTTATGAGACAATGCTCCAGTCAACTGAGTCACACTAGCCAGAGCTACACCTGCTTCTTCCATGGGAAAGTTTCTTTGGTGGATAGGAGCCCTTCACTTTCTTCTGAGAAAAAGCTTTCTTCGTAGCAGGAAAGACTACCGTGAAACATTGGAAAGAACTTCCTAATAGTCAAGATTTTGAGATCTTAGGTCCTTCTGTGAAGAGGCTATAGCACAATGAACACTGACCGTATTTGTATACGTGTGTGTTTTTATATGTATCTGTCTACAGGTGTTTTGTGTATATACATATATGCATGAGTGTTAGTGTATATGTTTGTATGTGTATACATGTACCCATGCACCTACCTGCCTGGAGTGCCCCTCTTCAGAGGCCAGATTTCATTACTGCATCTTACTGACTTTTTCTAAACCTTTGCCTACAGATTGGGGAAGTGATCTTAAACCTTACACATTCTTTCTCTTTGTGATTCTGGCTAAATCCTTTGCAAATCACTTCTCTACTTCCCAAAGATGTGTTTGGAAGTGGCAATTAACAAGTCCACTCTAACTAGGCCTTCATAAAGATACATCTTTTTTTCTCTCACTCTCCTCCAGAGTATGTGTTATCTGAGACACATAGAAAGAGATGAAGATAGATATAGTGACAGAAAGTGAAAGAGAGACTGCAATCTGTATCCGATGTTAATCAGAGAGCTCACAGAGAAGGATGCATATTTGAGGAAGAAAACAGTAAAACAGTAACTAGGTGTCACTCTTTTACCAACCTTCACAGTAATTGAGCAGAGAAGTAGACCAAAAAGAAAAAAGGAAGAAAGAAAAAATGAATTATTTTATTAACCAGAAGGTGTGATTTGGCTTAAGGTTTTTAGGGTTACTTTGTGTGTGTGTGTGTGTGTGTGTGTGTGTGTGTGTGTGTGTGTCTTTCTTTTGCTCCTACCTAGCTGTGAGACTTTTACAAGTCATCTCTCAGAGTGATAAAAAAAGAAGTTTTCAGCAGGGATTGCCTTTTATTTTCTTGCTTCCCCTGCAGTGAGGTAATCAGGAACCTGTCTGAAAGCATCAGAAGCCACTGCTGCATTTGGTGGACTTGAACTGGCCCCCTTCCCCTCCCTTCATCAACCCCATGCAGTTAGTATGTTCAGCACAATCTTATCTCTGGGGTATGGGCAGGCATACGGGATGTCCTTAGCAGAGCTGATATCCCAGGCTTCACAAAAGTGCCTGTTTCCTGCTGGTGGTCGCAAGAGAAGGGGAGGTGAGCAGGGCTCTGGGGCCAGACAAAGCAGGCTTTTGTAAGGGAACACGGCATTGCCCACCAGCAGTCTTCATTATCCCCATCGTCACAGGTAGTCGGGTTGGCTTTTTGTCAGCCCTTTTCAGAACAGCCTTGTTAATCCACCCCCATGAAAATGGAAGTTTCATAGGCATTGACTTAATTAATGAAGAGGCAGGCAGCATGCTCCACCAATTAACACCACAGGGAAAAGTAAAATGGGCTTTCTTTTGGCATGTTGTGCCAAAGTTAAGGACTGTAACACACAGCAAATAAATAGAGATGCTTTTAATGAGCCGCAAGATCGAGCTGAATAACTCAGAAAGGATGGTGGGTAAACACTGCCAACTCTTTGCACCGTTAAGGGTAATTGATGAGCATAGTTAAAAGTTTGAGGGGGGAAAGGGACTGTCGGTGCTGCAACCATGCTCATTTATAAACATATTCTTCCCTGAAAATAACTGTTAGGTATGTTAACGGATGTAATATGCAGTTGGAAACAGATATGATGGACTAGGCATTTTGTAGTGCCCAGAAAATAAGAAAACTTAGCTGTTCCAGAAAGAATATTTTGGTGAATTTTTCACACTTGATGTGATTGTCTTTGTCAAACTCAAAGCAAAAGAACTCTTCTGCTGTAGATCCTGGTTCCACATACACCCTAGAAATGGAAGGAAAGGGATTTTTAAAGTGGTTTTGGAACCATTCCATTCCTTTCAGAAAGCCAGATGGATAATTTAATGATCTTCCTCTATGTTCATAAGATTAATACATGACCTTCTTTCCAGCAAAGGGTTTTTCATTGTTTCTGAAACAGCAAGCACATTTGTCCAAAGAGGTTTTCTGACCAAAGAGAAATCCATTTGATCAAAAAATAGAAACATAATAGGTTTCTGTAGCTATTTTAGGGATTTTTAAAAATCCAAGTTATATCAGTTTTGTCAATGTGATATGTCTGGTCCAACTAAGCTTCATTTTAAAATTAAAGTGCCTATAGTAGAGTCACATTATTCACATGTTTAACCTGAAAGAATTCAATTATGGATGCCAGGCCAATGAAATCCAACATTCCTACATATCCTGTAAGTTCTTTCCCCTCCCAAAAGTCATAGCAACAGAAATGCAGGAGGGAAATACTTGGCGTTAGCTGGGAGCATGCTCTGAAGTAGGGGAGAGAGAGATGACTCAGTATGGTGCCCCTCATTGGGCCTCTGTCCTGACTGTCTCCCCTGGTTCTATTACCTCAGCACACCAAGTGTGATGCCATTTGTGTATTGTTCGTGCAATGTGTCCCTAAGCACAAGCCAACAGCTTAATCTGGTGATGATGAAAACAAAAGCAATGTGTTATATCAGAAATTTTTGAAGGATGGAGTGTTGGCACAAACATGGTACCTTCTTCCTAAGCAATTTCCTAAGATTTGACTAGGTGTGAGTTGGGATTTCTGCACCCACTTTGGACATGACCCTAATGTTGGATGTGTCTCTTGGAAGCTGCACCACTTTCTGTTAGACACTTTCAGGTGACATTGATTCATCTTTACTTGTTGAGAACTATTAGCTATATTTTTAAATTATCCACTTTATGAATGATTTGTGGCAATATTTTTTTCAGACTATGGTCCCTGCACCTGCCTCAGAATCATCTGGGATGCTGGTTTTAAGTAGAGTTCCCAGGCCCACTTCTGACCTATTATATCAGGAGTAGTCCTAGAATCATCATTTTTAATGGGCATTCTGGTGTCCCCAAGGCCCCTTGATCTCTAAGGACATTTATATCCCTTTCTATTTTCTGTCTCTTATGACCTACTACATTTTTGGAACTGTTCTGTTGAATGTTTGCTTAGAAAATCTAAATGAATTTGCGTTACAAAGACTGATGAGAAAGGCACACCTGTCCAACTGAAAAAACAATCCATTATTCTTCAAATCTAACAATGAAGAGCTTAGTTTATTGGGTTTCTGTCTATCAGGTGTGTGTTCATGAGGCCAGAATAGTTTTGACTAATTGAGTTTTGATTTGATTACTATGTTTTATACTGTGGCCCATATTTAGATGTCTCTACAAGAGCCACCTGCATCTTTTACAGGGTGTGATTCCAAACAGCTGCTTTGCACATTTAAGGGGTTCAAGAAATAGTTTGTAAATTGTCAGAATAAGAGCTGCCCAGACTCCAGGCAGGTTTCCAAAGGCAAGGTAGCCAAATTATAAAAGGGAAATTCTAACTTCTACCTCTTTTCTTTCTGAATTATCCCCTTACACCATGTACACACTTTAAAATTTTGGTATAGTTACTGTCCATTGAAATTTGTTATTCCACTAGAATGGTCACATCATTTAGAAGTGAGATGAAGAACATGAAGCTGCTGAAAAATACAAAATTTATTTCTCAGAGAAGTTCCTGATTTATCTTAGCTATCCACAGAAACTGACGTCTCAGCATGTCCAACTACAAAATGGGTAGAAAATCCTAAAATGTCGAAGAGATGTCAAAGTCTCATTTTTCTTCTGTGATGAAAAGGTAGAGAGGCAGCATTTTATTTTATTTTTTTTACCATTATTAGCCAACCTGTCAATCATTTAAAATTTCTTCATAAAGACACAAAGCCAAGTGTTGAAAACTGCATGTCAGTCCTTCCAGCTGATATTATGAAAGGTGGCAGTGAATATTCCAGCTAAAAAAAAGATTCCTGGTTTAAAAGCCCAGCCAGAGGCAAGAAAGTGACACAGAAATGACCACAGTAGACAGAAGTTGGCCACAAAAGACTATAAATTCCTCTTTGCTCTTGTTTATTTTACATGACTGCAGTAAGCCCCAGCAATTAAAGTTATAATGCTGTATTTGACAGGCAAAGAGCCTTCATGTACAAAGTCTCATGTTGGCTGTGTAGGTAGTTCTCATGTCAGTGACAATTGTTAACACATTTCTCAGTGATGATTGTTTTCTAATTCATTCTTAGGGAATGTTTAGGGCATGCAGTGTCCCAGTGCTCTGTCAAAATGAGTTGTCCCCCTTGAAAAATCAGCAGTGCAGGAAAGTGACAACCTAAAGCTCTCTGGATAATGGAATCCAGGGGACACAGGGAGGCAGCACCCACAGTGATTATGCATCTTGGGTGCTGGCATTCTATATTCTACTGCCTGAGCTCAAGTGTCCCTTCTGCCATGTGTGAACTGTGTGCTATTTACAAGTTTCTTAGCACTTGAAAGCCTTTCATCCTCATAGGGTTGTCATGCAGATTAAATGATATGTGTCAGATTTAGCCTCATGCTTGACACACATCAGGTGCTCTGTAGCAACTATTATTACAGTGGAAAGTAGGAATTAGCGCAGCTATGAAGAGCTCTCCAAGGACTCACCATGAAAGATGCCAATGTTCCATGTATGTAGAGATGGTCCCTGACTTATGATGCTTCAACTCAATGAGTTTTCAACGTTATAATGTGAAAGTGATATACCTTCAGTGGAAACTGCACTTCAAATTTTTAATTGAATTTATTGGAGTGACGTTGGTTAATAAAATTACATATTTTTCGGACGTACAATTCTATAATGCATCATCTGGATATTGTATTATGTGTTCACCACCCAAAGGCAAGTCTCCTTTTATCACCATTTACCTCTCCTTTACCTTCTTTTACCTCCCCCTACCTTTTTTCCCCTCTGGTAATCACCATACTATTGTCTGTGTTAATGTTTTGTTTTTGTTTATTTCTTTGTTTATTGCTTACTCCCTTCACATTTTTCACCCAGCCCTGCAACACCCTCCCCTCTGACAGCTGTCAGTCTCTTCTTTATCTAAGAATCTGTTTCTATTTTGTTTGATATTTTATTCACTAGATTCCACATATAAGTGAAATCATATGATACTTATCTTTCTTTGACTGGCTTATTTCAAGTAACATAATGCTCTCCAGATCCAGCCATGCTGTTGCAAAGGAAAATATTTCTTTCTTTTTTGTGGCTGAGTAATATTCCATTGTGTGAATGTACCACAGATTTTTTTATCCACTCATCTACTGGTGGGTACTTGGGCTGCTTCCAAATGTTGGCTACTGTTAATACTGCTGCAATGAACATAGGAGTGCATATATTTTTTCAAATCAGTGTTTTGGCTTTCGTTAGATATATTCCTAGAAGTGGAATGGCTGGGTCATAATACAGTTCCATTTTTAAATTTTTGAGGTAAGTCCACTCTGCTTTCCACAGTGGTTGCACCAGTCTCCATTCCCACCAACAGTGCACAAGGGTTTCCATTTTTCCACATCCTCACCAGCGCTTGTTGTTTATTGATTTACTGATGAAAGCCATTCTGATAGATGTGAGATGATAACTCATTGTGGTTTTAATTTGCATCTCTCTGATAATTAGTGGCACGGAACATCTTTTGATGTGTCTCTTGACCACTTGTTTACCCTCTTTGGAAATGTGTCTATTTAGATCCTTTATCCATTTTTTAATTGAATTATTTGGGTTTCTTTTGGTGTTGAGTTTTATTATTTCTTTATAAATTTTGGAAATTTATTCCTTATCAGATGTATCATTGGTGAATATGTTCTCCCATTCAGTGGGTTGTCTTTTCCTTTTGTTGATGGTTTTCTTAGCTGTGCAAAAAACTTTAGTATGATGTAGTCCTATTTTTTTAAAAAATTTTTTTCTTTTGTTTCCCTTGTCCAAGGAGATATTTCATAAAAAAAAAATATTGCTATGAGCAATGTCCAAGATTTTACTGACTGTTTCCTTCTAGGATTTTTACGGTTTCAAGTCTAATATTTAAGTGTTGAATTTTTATCTTTTCTGGGTTAGTGATGTGATACTTTTCATGGGAAAGTATCAGGATGATACTTTCTCATGATGCTGGGCAACAATAGCAAGATGATTTTGCTCAACTGAAGGCTAACGTAAGTGTTCTGAGCATATGTAAGGTAGTCTAGGCTAAGTGCTGATTTTGGCAGGTTAGCTATATTAAATGTATTTTTGTCTTACAATATTTTCACCTTGCAAGTTGATCAGAACCTAACCCAGTCCTAAGTACAAGTAATATCTGAATAGGCATTATTCAATGGTTTACTAAAAAGGGTGTTTGTCCAAGATTCTCATTCACTATGTTTTGCCCAATCAGTCTTCTCATTTGTGGTGAATTGCTTTCCATGTGGCTCCCCTGATAGCCAGTGTAGACTTCTTTGCTGTATGGCTTTTCCAGTATAGCTCATTCTCCATTCTTCCACTTTCTGGGAACATCTTGTGTGCTAAAGCCTGCTTGAAGGACAGGCTTCTGTTTCTAACCTCCCAGAAGCAGCCTGCGAAGTTAGCTACCAAGCTGGACAAAGGCAGTTTACTTGCATCTCCCAGGGTTACAGGCAGGAGTACAGGGTGGACTAGCCAGGATCAGGAAGATTATCATTTGTGGTTGGGTCAGGTTGAGAACTCCAGTTTGAGATTAGAATGACAAGGAAGCAAGACCTCCAGGGGAGCCTTCACAGGTCAAAGTGAAATCGTAGACACCTCCTAGTCTCAAGAGCACGTGAAAGGATTTTTCCCAGAGACTGGAATTTGACAGTCAACAGAAGAAAACGCTTCAGGGTTTGATGTGTGTCTATGGTGAGCTGCATTGATAGATGTGAAAAGAGAAACCAAGACCAAAAGTGTCTTTTTCATTCAATCATAATAATTTATTATTATTGGTAATGTCAATAATATAATATGACAGGTTCTGCTTAATTTCTTTACTGTAGGACTCCTATTTTACAGGTGAGTTCACTCAGCCAAGGATTACACAGGAAGTCAACCTTCTATCCAGGTCAGCTTAACTCCCAAACTATGTTTTTCCCCACTATGCCATTCATTTTAGTGTCTCATGTCTGGGAGCTACAGAAATGTGTACTCAATTTCCACTATTGCAAACAGTGCTGGACATCACAGGACATACAAAAGTGCAGAATATGTAACTTTCACCCTCAATCTAGCCTTCAGTGTGAAGCATATAAGCAACATGGAGAAAGGCAGAGAATGCACCCCTGGTAATTTTAGGTTTTGTTTGATAGAAACGAGGACACTTCTTAAACCAAAAGAGCATTTTTGCCCAAGAAATAGCAATTTCTTTATTAAAATCTGTCTGTATCTCATGGCTGGTTATTGGGCACACCTTTATAATAGTTTAAATGTACTTGAAAGTTGAAAGTAGACATACATTAGGATCAAAAGACCTAATTAATCTTCATCTGCCTTACGCATTTCTGAAATAATATGACTTATCAGTACATAAGTAAAACATGTGATATATTATTAATATATATTTTTAATTAATTTTGCAAAGGAAGGAATGACAATTTCCCGGTCATTTTATTTTATTTTATTTTCATTGATTTTAGAGAGAAGAAAAAAGTGTGTGTGTGTGTGTGTGTGTGTGTGTGTGTGTGTGTGAAAGAGAGAGGTGGAAAGAGAGGTAGAGAGAGAGGGAGTGAGAGAAACATCAATTTGTTTTTCCACTTATCTATGAATTCATTGGTTAATTCTTCTGTATGTTGTGACTGGGAATCAAACTTACAACCTTGAAATATTGGGTTGACACTCTAATCAACTGAGCTACCCACCCAGGGCAATATTTTTAAATTTATGATCATTGGCATAAACAGGTGATTACTCAAATTGATTGTTCTAGGTTTTGTAGGAACTAGAATTTCAAATAGCATTTTCTACCTTGATTTGTCCCTTTTTCAAAAGTATTTCAGTTGAGGAACTGGACTAAGGCAATAAATTATTGAAAAGAAGCCCATGATACTAACATTCCAATTACAAAATGGCTTATTTTAATCTTTGTACAAGCAAAAATTATGGAATATGTTTCTCTAAATGTTGGTGATAAAATTTGCCAGCTTCCATGTCAATATACTTACTCTAACAAAAATTGTTGGCAGCCCTGAGTGGTGTGGCTCAGTGGACTGAGTGCTAGCCTGTGAACCAAAGGGTCACTGGTTTGATTCCCAGTCAGGGTACATGCCTAGGTTGAAGACCAGGTCTCCAGTTGTGGGGCCTGTGAGAAGTAACCACGCATTGATGTTTCTCTTCCTCTCTTTCTCTGTCCCTTCCCTTCTCTCTAAAAATAAATAAACAAAATCTTTAAAAAAATCATTGGCAGCCCCAGTGACATTTGGATTCTACTCAGGTGAATTAGACATGTTCGTGATATGTTTTTCTTTAATTGTTACAGGAATTAAATGATGTGATGTATGAAAAGCAGTAAACCCAATGTCTAATATTCAGACAGAGTTCCAAAAATAGGTTATTATTTTGTTTAGTTCTTACAATGACCCCATACAGAAGGCAATACGATTCCTTTTATATAGATATGGAAATTGTGAGTTACTTGTTCAGAGTCCTCAGATAGTAGATGGAAGAGTTAAATTACTGTCTGAGGTCTTTCCCCAAAGCCATACACTTAGCCTATTTGCCATAATGTAAGAAGATAGGAACTATGACTCTAGATGTAAGTTTTCAGATTGTTTTCCTTCCAGGAGTCACATGAGACTACGGGATTGGATCTTAATATAACAAGGCTAGAATGGGGCAGGGGAGCTTTGTTCTTCTCAATGTTTTATTTAAGAATAGCATTGAAATTTTCATGAGTGATCTAAACTTAATTGTTAAGAACAAGTGAGTTAAATAGATGTGAGATAAAAGTTTATAAATAAACCTTCAACAATTAAAAAAAAAGTTAAAATATTTGCTAAAGATCCTCCAGTTGGAATTTACACTTCAAATTGTTCTTTGTAGCATATAGAAACACATTTAATTTTTCTATGTGGACCTCATATCTGTGACACTACATAACTTATTCATAATTTATAATTTCTAGTAGTTTTTGTAGATTCATTTGAATTGATATGATAATATTATATGGAAATAAAAATAGTTTTACATCTTTCTAAAAAAAAAAAAAAAAAGAATGACAGAAATCCAAATAGGAATGCCTTTAGACAAAAGCAAAATATACTGTGCTTTAAAGCCAGGCATTTTATGTTTCAAAATGGGCTTCAGTCATGGCTGGATCAGGGTAACCAAATAATGACTTCCTTGGGAATGTGCCTTGCTGTAACTCTAGGCTCTGCTTCCCTTGATGTTTACTCTATTTCATGACACATTCTCCCTAAGTAGTAGAAGGATATTCACCAGCAGCTCTGGACTGAGTCATTACCTGCTTAGCAAGACCATAATAAAAAGAGTAACTCTTCCCCAATCATCAAGGCAACATCCCAGTGATAACTCTCATGTGTCACATACTCATCCTTGAACAAATTATTCTGGTATGGAACATGGGATAACCTTATTAGTCAGGTTTGGGCTTGAAGATTAACAAGACTGTATATGAACTATAAGTTCTATAAGACTAGGGCTGGAGAAGGTGTTTTTTCTTAAAAGAATTCTTAAAAGAAAGTCAAGATGTTACTCTTATCAGGAGGAAGAAATTAGAAGATGTCGGAGACTAATGTCTACCACATGGTGTCAGTTGAGGGAGTCAGGTAGAAAGAAATGGCATGGGGTGGGGGGACAATCTGTACTGACTTTTCACCTGCCTTCATATACATTCTGAGGACAAAGTTCTGGTGTTTCCTCCTTTGTACCATAACAGCTAACTCCTTTCAACTCTGCCTCCCAAGGAAGAAAGGAGCCAATATTTGGTGGCTGTGTTTGGTATTGGAATGATAAGTTGTTTACACCATCAGGCCATTATCTGTTCACAAGGACTCTTTAAGTAGATCTTCCAGGCTGAAACTTCCAAACCAGAAAAGGCAGCAAAAAAAAGGAAGGAAGGAAGGAAGGAAGGATGGAAGGAAGGAAGGAAGGAAGGAAGGAAGCAGGGAGGGAGGGAAAAAGAAAGAGAAAAAGAAAAAGAAAAAGAAAAAGAAAAAAACAGTGATGGGTCTAAGGTCATAGTTAATTGGAAGGACTATCTGGATTCTCACTTCAAAACCCCATGCTCCTGTATAGTCCTCTCTGCCATAAATCGTTAAAAAATATGTTATTAAAATAAAACTCTAGCTGGAGATTACAAATTTGAGAATTTGAGGCTTACACAGCTAGTGGATTTTATGACTTGCAAATAATGTTATTTTCCCCTGATGTTGTATGTATGGGTTAACAAATAATACTTTATGTAAAAATATGAATTCTGGCTTCTCCCCACACCCCAAAGATAATAAATGACTGAAGTTGATATATGGTTGTCCTCTATGGCAATGCATGCTTTCTGCATTCCCCCCAAAGTTTCACCTGGCCAGTTTCAGTCATTTACGGGACCTATTCAGCACTGGAGACATTTGAGTTTGCAAATCCTGGTGTAATAGTAGCATGTCGCCTACTCGCATACATGGTGGCCTGTGCAATATGCCAGTCCATCTCCCCAAACAGCTCCAAAATACAGCATGTGCTCCATATCCATATATCTATACTTCTTTATTTATTTTCACTGACACAGACACACATAAACAAGGAGTTTGCCTTTGCCTTGCTTTTTTCCTTCCCTGCACCCTCTCATTTAGTTCTCTGCATAATCCTCCTCTTATTACCTTCATCTTCACAATGTAGGAATTTAGCATGCTCTCTACCCAACCGTATTAATAAAGCACTTAAAAATATGCAATTTATTCAGGATTATTTATCTAACTATCTCTACTGAAGTGCTTCTTCTGCAGCTCTTCATATGCAGTGGTTTCCCTGGGGGCAGCTTTCAGAGTCCAAAAGCATTGACTGAAATGCAAAGCCAGGCGTGCTAGCTGCACACCCAAGCATCACCAGTGCAGTTGTTGCAGCAAGGAGCAGAGCGAGGGCACTAACAGTGGGCATTTGGTCTGTCCTCCTGCTTCCAGGCTGAGCTGCACCACCTACTTTAAGCACCTGGGAATTCTTTCCTTCCATAGTCAATTGCAGGAAACTCTAATCTCCTAATTGCAGTTTAGTGTCTGGAAGAGTCCAGAGCAATGAGGAAGTCTGTTTTAGCTGTTTTCACTCCTTGCCTTTATAATGGATTATCTCACATCCTTATCCCTTCCCATATAGAAGGTTTCTCTGCAGTCAGACAGTTCTTTGTTGTAGCATTCTCCTGAGCATTGGAGGACTTTTAGCAGGATCTCTAGTTGCAACCCACTAGATAATAATAGCACACAATTGTGTGACAACATTTTTTCTGACATTGGCCAAAGTCCCTGGGGGGAAAATTTGCCTGGTTGAGACCCACTGCCTTACAGGAACATGACATGGATAAACTCCAGGTAGCAGGCATTGTGTTTGATTTTGCTCACTGTTGCTTGTCAACACACAGTAGATTCCCAATAAATATTTGTTGAGTGGATGAATGAACTTTCTCCTGGTCAGAGCTGAAGATTATATTTATCCTCAAAGTAAAATGGAAAATCTTTCATGATTATAATTCATATATAAGGAGGGAAATCAAGGGCCCCTTTTCATTTCTTCATCCCACTGTCATTATCAAATGAGTTCAAAAAATATTTGCTGATTAAAAGCCTTAATTGTTAGTATGACTCTCTTGAGTATCTACCCTATGACAGTTCTAAAAAGGTGTCATAATTTAACTTAATTTTCCTCAGTGACTCATTGATATATGTAATATCAACCAAATTTTATAGATTGGGAAAGTGGAAACCAGAGATGTTAAGTAAATATTCTAAGGCCACACTGCTGTAAAGTAGTGGAGACTTGATTCAGACGTGGTCTGGAAGGATTCTCAGAATCTTCTTTTCTCTCTGCACCCCGTGGTCTCACTCTCTTGTGCCAAAGCTTCATGCAGGATGACGTGAAGAACATTAACCTCAAGGTGAAATGTGCTAGAGGTTAAGTGGATTTGACCAAGTTCCCCATTATATTCATTTTGGGGGGAAAATAGATTAAAGACAGAACCCCTTGGTCATAACTTCACATTCACTTGAAAATGAGAAGAGAGTTTTATAGATCCATAGCTTCACATTATATATTACATTATGAGAGAAAAAAGAAGAGGGATGGACTGGAGCAAAGAAAATAATAATATGGCAAGGCTTTATACGGAGGGGTCAATTGAGGAGAAGAGGAGCCAGAAGGTAGAGAACAAAGGTTAAGTAAGAACGCAGATACATAAGAGATGTGTCTAAACTATTTTAAAACATGGTTAAGGAACTCAAGGAGAAATATAAAGAAGGAAGCACTGTAAAAGGTCAGGAAAAGTAGTCAAGTAGAAGCAAGGTAATTTGAACATAAAAAAGGAAAGCTGCAGATGTTCCTTTCATGCTTCAGAAGTCATCAGTCTTAAACCTTGCAGTGTACCAGTAATTCATTGAAATCTTCTGCAAGATATAAAGTTTTTCACAAAGATATGCTTTCCCCCCTAAGCTGATGAGTACCAGAGACAGTTCAAATTTCTTTTAAAAATGAGACCACTAAATTTTCTTTATATCAACCTTAACAATAATGATGTGTTGGACCTTGCCTTATAATGGACACATGGAGATGAACTGTTTAGTTTCCCTGTCTATGTAAGTAACTCCATCATTCAGATATTAATGTATGAAAGTATTAGTGTCATGGCATGAGAAGAAAGGAAGAAAGGGAGAGACGGAGGGAAAAAAGTGAAAAGAAAAATTCCTCCATGTCATCATCATTTTCTCCTCCATTTATTTTTCAGTCTACAATATTTTTTAATTGTTCATGTACTCTGTGTCCAGTTACTGTGTGAACCACATGAGAAATGGTGGTAAACAAAATTAATCAGGGTACCTGCTCTCATGGCGTACATGGTCTAGTGGGGAAGGCAAAAAAGAATCCAGAATCACTATCATGTGTGTTGGAGCAGCATCTGTATTCTTGCACTCATGCCTCATTTGTGGCCCAGTATGTCAGTTTCAACAGTTCATTAATCTACCAGGCTGGCACTCAAACCCCACATTTGGGGCAGTGGATCATCACATTAAGGAAAGAGCTGACCCAACATGCCATAACAAAGCACTGCTTGACGGACTCAGCCCCCCAATCCATGAAGGAAAGGAAGGCTGGGCTGGCTTTACTTCCCAAACTGAGCAGTGGTGTTGGGTTCTTCCACTGCTTTGTGATATGTCCATTCTGGGACTTGATCGTGAAAATGAGTCGAGGCATTAAATATAGATGGGAGAGCCACTTGGAGTTGAAAATGATTTCAAGGTCACCTAAGCCAGCCAGTATGAATTTACAATGCTGGGTTTCTGTTCTTTAAACTTAAACTTACTCCACACTTTTCATCAGTTTGTTTTTACCCTATGGAATTGCTGTTGCACAGGGCAGGTCATTTTATTTTTAGACAACTGACAGTTCCTCATTTTATGTAAACATGTCTGTTCTCCCCAAAATTACTAGCTGTAATTCCACTTTCTGATATCAGGCAACCATCACTGCACTTTGGAGCTGTGGGGTCCAAAGTCCTAGGCCTGAGTTCCAGCATCAGCACTAGTCAGACATAGAACCTAAGCAAGCACTCAGGCTACCTGGGCATCTTTGGCCTTTCTATTAAGTGGATAATATTCCTCAAGACCTATGTCTCCAAAATTCAGGGTGGAGTAAGCGTGTTACCTGGATCACATGGGTTTTCTTCACATGGCAGGAAACAGGCTGCTGTAGCTCAAAACTCCCATCCTGCCAACAGAACAACCCAGGAAGTTAGAACACATTTGTGTTTTCTGATATCTGGGTAAAGGGAGAAGAGAGGACTTAGATCATTTTTACTTGGATCTGTATCCATCCTTAAGCCAATCAGAATGTCAGGAATGGACTACTGTTGATGTGACTGAACTGGAGTGTCAGAGAGTTTAGTCACGGTAACAATGGGGGAAGCTATCAATGTCCACTACTACATGGTATCTAAGAGCAAGCAATTTACCCAGCTCACTCATCAACCTGGCCAAACCTTTAAAAGGCAAGACGAATTTTCTCAAAAAGTTAAATATAGAATTGCTGCATGACTCAGCAATTCCACTCCTAGGTAAATACCCCAAAGAACTGAAAACAGGAATTCAAACAAATGCTGGTACATGAATGTTCATAGCAGCATTATTCACAACAGCCAAAAGGTGAAAAGAACATCAATGTCTACCAATGGATAAATAAAAAAATTATGATCTATCCATGCAGTATAATATTATTCAGCCATAAATAGTGAAGTACTGATATACGCTATAATGTGGATGAACTTGAAAAATATCATGCTAATTGAAAGAAGCCAGACACAAAATGTCATATATTGTATAATTCGATTTGTATGAAAAATGCAGAATAGATAAATCCACAGAAACTAAAAGCGTATTGGTGGTCTCCAGGGTTGTGAGGAAGAATGTGAGGAGTTGCTGATTAAAAGGGCTTGGGATCTTCTTTTGGAATGATGAAATATCTTGGAACTGGACAAAGTTGGTGGCTGTACAACATTGTAAATGTACCAAGTGTCATGGAATTGTTCACTTTAAAATAGTTCATTAATTAAAAGAAAGCAAGGGTACCCTGGCCTAGGTGGCTCAGTTGGTTGGAATGCTGTCCTATGCATAAAAAGGTTGCAGGTTCTATTTCTGGTCAGGGCACACACCTAGGTTGTGGTTCAATCCCCAGTCGGGGCCTGTACAGGAGGCAACAGATGGATGTTTCTCTCTCTCTCTTTCCTCCCTCCCCTTCCTTTATCTCTAAAATCAATAAAACATATCCTCAGGTGGAGATTTTTAAAACAAGTAAAAAAAAAAGGCAAGGAGACCTAGGGTGGTGCAACCGTAGGTAAGATATGTAACTTGCTTGAGCCACACATTTCTTTCATAAAATGGGAAAGAGATGCCTACAACTTTGGGTAACAGTGAGGTTCAAAGGAGCTAATGTTTATAAGGCAACTGCTAGCTGCTCAATAAATCACACATAAGCAACCCTTCCCCAAACACAGGCACTTGTATGCATGTTAGCACCAAAATGATTCCTACTCAGTAAGTTGACTTTGACATTAGAGAAAGCATAGGTAAAGGGTTACCTACCACACATTATTATCAGATCCTGTCAAATACACACCTCCCTATTTCTGAAAAATTGCTATTCTGTCTGCCTCCACATCAGTTCGGGCTGTCCTCACCCTTTCATGGTCAGCTGCAGTGGGCTGACCTCCCTGCTCTATTTCCTTTGCTCTCACTGGATTCTTCCCACAGTAGCCAAAGAACCCATCTCAGAATGCACATAGGGTGATTTTCCTCCCCAGCTAAGAACATTGCTGCACTTAGAGTTCCAACCACCTTCAGATAAACACCTCAAAGTCTGACTACTGCCAACCTCTCTAAATTCATCCCCACCTTTTTTTTTCATTCTGATCCTATTGACTCCGACTTGTCTGAAGCTGGCTCTATTCCAGCTGAAAAGTCACCTTATCAGAGACCTTCGCTAACCACCCTTTTTACACTAGTATCCCACTTCTTTATTTTTTGTCATGGCACCCTGGTTACTTCCTTCAAAACCATTATTACCATTAATAATTTTAAACAATTGACTTGTTTCTTGCACTTTGTCCACCTTATTCTTGAAGGCAGCTCCACTCACCAACACAATGCTTGGTTCATGTCAGGCCCTGGATCAGTGCTTGACCAGTGTGTGGAAATTATGATTATGGTCCTGAAAATGCTGCAGATGGTTAAGGGGACACACATACAGTTTGCCTTTCAGATGTCTCACTGTTTTTCTGTCCTCTGCCATTACAACAAGGAGTGTGACTTTGGTACAAGGTGGCAGCCCATTGAACTTTGATCCCTTCTTTTATTTATGATGTATGTCTCAGGAAAAAATGACAACATTTGGGAATTCATTAAATGACAGTTTTCCCTTCAACTTCTTTCTCTAGTTTATTTTGCCCAACACAATCCTATTAAGGGAAAAGCTAATTGACCACAAGCTCCATTTCTGCTGAGCTTAGCCAAAAAGTCAATCACCGCTCGGCAGGAGCTCTTCTGACTGTTTAGTTAGTGGACAAATTTCCATCTTGACTGGCTCAGCTGGTCCTAAGGGAATAGATGCGATAGTGCTTAATTCTGTTTCCATACGTTTCATTTTCAGCAAAACTGAGACAACCCCAAGGAATCTATTATTGTGAAAAGAGAGGAGGGTGTGGAAATGATTTCTTGACTATGTGTATTTTCTTTCCATTGCACTCCGCTCTGTTCACAAATGTATTTCCTGCTGAGAGAGAGAGAGAGAGAGAGAGAGAGAGAGAGAGAGAGAGAGAGAGAGAGAGAGAGGTGTCACAGAAACATCCATTGATTCTCTCCCAAATGCTCCCCAACTAGGGACCAAACCACAACCTGGGTATGTGCCCTGACCAGTAATTGAACCCACAGCTTTTTGGTACATGGGATGATGCTTCAACTAACTTAGCACCCCAGCCAGGGCTGTAGCAAATCATTTCGGTTGATGAATCTTTATTTCTAAAATGTAGACATCATAAACTAACAAGTAGAAGCTCGTAATTTGTGACACTGCGTGAGCCCATGGAGATTTATCACTTCCATCCAGTGAATGGAAGCTTGTGGAATAGAAAGGCACTGTTTCTCAATCTTTGAGTTAATGGTGAGCCACTTGGTGATGAACAAGCCTTTCTGAGGTGACTATGACACTGCCCTCTCATGTGGCATTAAGAACATCCTGTTGAGGGTTGGAGAAAAGCCATCTCTTTTCCTTCGTGGCTCAATTTTTTTTTTTAAATGTTCAACTCTAAGTAATATCCTGTGTCAGCTTGCACTAAAAATAATGCTTTATTATTGCCATTTCAGTTTTTACAGTTGAAAGCTATTAATCAATGAGGCAGCGTGGATCCATATGAATATTGATCACTGTCTCATTGCCCACCTTTGAATGATCTCTCTTAATGACAGCCAATTTCAATATTCAATACAAAAGGTGTATTTTCTGGATTGTACCAGAACTGATTATTGACTGGAAGGACTTAGCTAGAATGTGGGTTTCTTGTTTAGTAGCCCCTCAGATAATGAAGACCCTGGTTTCAGTCAATCTGGACTTAACTTTTCAGCATCTCAGAAATTCAAGCATTTCCTTGGTTGTGTTTTATATAGGACACCTAAACAATGCTAATGGCAAGCATTAATTTCATCATATTTAATAGCTCAAATATAAAAGCAAATATTCAAGTGGTGTGTTTTTTTTTAATTTTTTACTGTATTTTTCATTGCCATTTAGTCCCCTTATGTCCCCTCCTTGCCACAATTACCACACTGATATCTATGTCCCTGAGTCCTTTTTTCTTTTTGCTCAATCCCTCCACCCCTTACCTACCCTTCCCTTAGCTGTCATCCTGCTTTTTACCTATGAGTCTATCTCTATTTTGCTTGTTAGTTCACTTTGTTCATTAGATTCCACATATGAGTGAGATCATATGGTATTTGACTTTCTCTGACTGGCTTACTTCTCTTAGCATAATGTTCTCCAGGTCCATGCATACTATCACAAAGGGTAAAACTTACTTCTTTTTTTATGGCCAACTAGTATTCCATTGTGTAAATGCCCCATAGCTATTTTATCCACTCATCTACTGATGGATACTTGGGCTGCTTCCATATTGTGGCAATTACAAATAATGCTGCAATGAACATAGGGGTGCTTATGTTCTTTGAAATGAGTGTTTTGGGTTCCTTCAAATATATTTCCAGAAGTGAGATCACTGGGTCAAAAGTCAGATTCACCTTCTTACACCACATACAAGAATGAATTCAAAATGGATTAAAGACTTAAATGTTAGACCTGAAACCATAAAAATCCTAGAAGAAAAACATAAGTAACAAAATCTTAGACATTGCTCATAGCAACATTTTCCACGTATCTCCCCAGGCAAGGGAAAGAAAAGAAAAAATAAACAAATCAGACTATATCAAAATAAAAAGTTTTGCACAGCAAAGGAAAACAACAAAGTAAAAAGACAAGGCACACAGTGGAAGAACATATTAGCCAATACATTGGGAAAGGGGTTTATATCCAAAATTTATATATAACTTACAAAACTCAACACCAAAAAATAATAATAACCCAATTAAAAAAATGGGCAAAGGACTCCAACAGACACTTCTCTAAAGAGGACACAAAGATGTCTATTGACCAACAGAAATGTGAAAAGATGCTCAGGATCACTAATCATCATGTGATGTATTTTAGATCTTTAAAAGGAAGCCCAAACACTATAATTCAGGATAAACCAGGGTAAGATTTATTTAACACCACATTGCTTTAACTCAGTTTAGGAAGGGAAGAATGTTGTATATGTAAAAAGGATAGAAATTCTCCCCTTCCCATTGTATTGGAAGTGCCATGTCTTCCTCTGGTGTGATGCTGAGATTGCGCAGGTCACAGTTGCCTTTTCTCTTCTCAGTTGTTGTAAGTCTGGCAGAATCTTTCTCTGCTCCATGGCTCCCAGATGCATCCATCCCATTGCCATTAGGATCTTACTTTTGATTAATTACTAACACATGAACTGATATGTCTTACCTGGAAATAGCTTACCCTTTGTGCAGTAGCATATTATAGTCAACTTCCCAGATAGTTATATATTTATGTGGCTTTTGGTAGTTGTTTTTAGAAGTAATTTAGCAACTTTACATTTTTTAATTCTTCAGTCTCTACAATCATGTAGTTTCCTGTCAACCATTGAGGTGCAGTTAGTGCTAAGGGATCATCCTGCTTGGGTTGGTCAGCATCTCTGGTTCTTAGCAAACTGTAGGTTGATTGGCAGTACACATCAGGTGTGAATAGCAGTAAGTCTTGCTTTCTTTCTCTAGAATTTCGGGTGTTGGTGTGTTCTAGCAACATCACAATGCATGAGCAGTCTGCCTCTGTGTTGTGGTTTGGACACTAGATGCATGTAGGATAGGCTAGCTTGAGAAGAGGAGAGCCGTAGCTTCATTAGAAGAGGTTATTACATCACCCATCAGCCTGATTCAGGAGAGGTGGAGAGCAGTGTGGGCTTTGGGGAGAGCTAGCTGCTTTCCAAACTTCCCAGGGACAGCAACACAGCAGCCAGCACAAATGTCAGTTGGATAGGCCAGCGTGCCAGATGCCATCACAGAAAATAACCTCCCCTCTCTGGCATCTGGGGACTTGCCTTGTGATCCAGAAGACTGCACAATGGTCTTCTGTCCCAGCCAGGACCATGAGCCCCTCTGCTCTTTCCTTCCTCCATGTCAACTAAACATTTGGATAGATCACCAGAGAATGCAGAATGGACTTTGGTCATGGCCTAAATTGAGTGTGCTGTACACAACAACGATAACTAATGAAATCAATACAAAAGATTCTTACATAACTGTCTACAGAGGAAGCAGGGCTCTAAATGCTGCACAGATTGTAACTCATTTACATATTTGTTATCCATCTACATGTCTCATTAGCCTAAAGCAGAATGGAATAAGCAAAGTTAAAAGCAAATAATTCAGACTCTAGAGTTGGACTAACTAGCTTAGTATCCTGACTCTACCTCTTTCCATATGTGTGGCTTTGGAAAATAAATTCTGCTCCCTTTACCAGACCCAACCCTCCTGCCCTGACTTCTTGAAACAGATCCTGCTCCTGGCTCCCACATGGCATTTGCATAGGTTGTTCCCTTTCCCCAGAAAATTTGCTGGCTCTTTTTTCTAAATAAACCCTCCTCATCATTCAAACATTGGCCCAATCATCACACAGGTATGAATCCCCACTTCTGTCTTCTTTCTACCTTCTATATCTCCCAAATTCTGAATCTCTAATAAGATACACCTGCATTTATTTTCATCATCTCTTTCTTTCTTCCTAAAGCAAACAGATTGATAAACGGTGGGGCTACTTCTAACATTTATGTGGGGGCTGTGGGTGTTGAGATGTTCTCAAAAAAATGTAGAATTGGCTGAGGTGAAAACTTCAAGGTACTTTAGGTGTCCTGGGTAGCCCATTTGTGTGTGTGTGTGTATGTGTGAAGGATAAGATAAAATTAGAAAACACTGGATTTGGGGGGTGCTGTTGTCCCTTTTAAGTTTGATACCATGTTTATCTAATATTTGAGCATTATTTTGCTATTCTGGACTCTTGATATAGTTACCTTATTAGAGTCTGCTGAGGTTTTTCCTGTATTTTGTTGAATCAGCAATAACTTATTTAAGAGTGAAAATGGGGCATGTGGCTTGTGGGGAGAAAATAAATATCATTTACATTCATTTCACTACTTGAAACCAGTACCTGAACTGAGTCCACCAGCTCAAAGAGGAAATTTCCCAGTGTTGAAGAATATTTCAATTGTCATGGAATTCTAAATCTATCTGCTTCATAGAACTCATAAAATAGTTAACAATAATATTAGCTATGGAAATTATATCAGTCACTGTTCTAAATTATGTGCATGTACTAATTCACTGATCTGCATAAAATACTTGTTACTTCTACATATCATCCATATTTTGTAGATTAGGAACTGACACACTAACAGTTTGTTTTTTTTTTAAGATTCCCTGTTGATACATTTAATGTATGTTAAAGGCAAAACACAAATATGTTATTTTTATTATATTTCTATATATAGATATTATTTTCTTAATTTTTTTCTTACACCAATATTACTTTAGACTTTAAAACAACAGCAGGAAAAGTTTCTTTCTTTGATGTGACATTTTTATTTCCCCCACACTTTCTCAAGCCACTGCCTTAATGTGCAGCAATAGTAGCTCTGGCTATGGAAGTGAAGCTACCGGGTTTGGGTTGGGGAAGCAATTTTTTTAAATTATGAAGTGGAGATTTTGGTGTACATATCAGATTACCATTTCTGGCTAGGGGAGCCAACCAAGAACCACCTCTTGCATTTGCAAAATGAGAAACCCCCTGGAGGACTGAATTATTCTGAATCCTGAAACATTTGCTCCCACCTCTCACATAAATCACAACAGTTTTCATACTCATTAGCTAAATTCTGGCACTCCCATTTAAATGCTAGAATTTATTTTAATTCATCTCAGCTTGGGTCATGGACATGGTCCAAGCAGAGAGCAAGTCACCTCCTGGCCCCTTGAACTGTTTTAGAGAAAGTATGTGGTTCCTTGTAGTATTATGGGATTTGCAATTCACTGGGCAAACTTTGCACTCCAACATTTAAATGTGAAGTTTCTTTTTTTTTTTAATATTTTATTTATTTATTTTTATTATCTATTTATTTATTTACTTATCTTTAGAGGGGAAGGGAAGGAGAGAGGGAGAGAAACATCAATGTGCGGTTGCCTCTTGTATGTCCCCTGCCGGGAACTGGCCTGGCAACCCAGGCATGTGCCCTGACTGGGAATCGAACCGCGATCCTTCGGTTCGCAGGCCCGCGCTCAATCCACTGAGCTACACCAGCCAGGGCTTGCACTCCAACATTTAAGTGTAGCTGTTTAATTAAATCCGTTGGCTCCTTTGAGATGACTTACATGTTTCTGAGGAGGACATTTTGAAAGTTTTTAAAATAACACAAGAAAAGCTTGTATGACATTGGCCTTAATGGATTAGGTTTGGGTTTGGACATTGTGAAAGGCTTATTTAAAATGTTTTGCTATAAAAAGGAGAAGAAAGAGAGACAGAAAGACAGAAGTAGAAAAAATGGTATGGAAAAATGGCAATGAATAAGTACCTGTCAATAATAACCTTAAATGTTAATGGATTAAATTCTCTAGTCAAAAAACAAAAGGTAGCTGAATGGATAAGAAAACATGACCCACACATATGCTGCCTACAAGAGACCCACCTCAGAACAAAAGACCTATACAGACTGAAAGTGAAGGGTTGGAAAAAATATTCCAAGCAAATGGACATGAAAAAAAAGAAGTTGGAGTAGCAATAATTATATCAGACAGAATAGATTTCAAAACAAAGACCATAAGAGAAGACAGAGAAGGATACTTCATAATACTTAAGGGAAGAATCCATCAAGAAGATATAACCATTATAAACATTTATGCACCCAACATAGGAGCACCCAAATACAAGAGGAAAATCTTGGAGGACTTCAAGAAGGATAATGACAGCAACACACTTATAGTAGGGGATTTTAACCCCCCACTGTCAACAATGGATAGATCTTCCAAACAAAGAATGAACAAAGATATTGTGGCACTGAACGACACTCTAGATCAAGTGTACTTAATTGATATGTACAGGATGTCTCACCCCAAAGAAGCAAAATATATATTCTTTTCAAATGTGCAGAGAACATTTTTAAAAATAGACCACAGGGTAGGATGCAAAGGAAGCCTCAAAAAATTCAAGAAAATTGAAATCATACAAACACTTTCTTGGATTACAATGGCTTGAAGCTAGAAACCAACCTCAAGGAAAAAACTCAAAAATATTGAAATTCACGGAGAATGAATAACATTCTGTTTAACAATGAATGCATAAACAATGAGATCAAGGAAGAAACCAAAAAATTTCTGGAACAAATGGAACTGAACACATAAAAGCCCAAAATTTATTGGACATGGCGAAGGCAGTCCTGAGAGGACAGAGAAATACAGGCCTACCTAAAAAAGATAGAATATATAAAATAAACAAACTAACCCTACATCTACAAGAACTAAAGGAACTACAACAAAGCCCAAATCAAATAGAATGAAGGAAATAATCAACATCAGAGAAGAATTAAATGGCATAGAGAGTAAAAGGACAATTCGAAGGATCAATAAATCCAGGAGCTCATTCTTTGAAAAGATAAACAAAGTTGATAAGCCTTAACTAGACTCATCAATAAAAAAAGAGAGAGGACCCAAATATATAAAATCAGAAACAGAAGAGGAGAAATTACAACCAATGCACAGAATTACAAGGAATTGTCAGAAATTACTATGAACAAATATATGTCAAGAAATTTGACAACCTGGGTGAAATGGACACATTTTTAGAAACATATAGTCTTCTGAAACTGAATCAAAAAGAAGTAGAAAGCTTGAATACACTGATAACAGCTAGTGAAATTGAAGAAGTAATCGAAAAACTCCTGGCACACAAAAGCTCTGGACTAGAAGCCTTCACAGGTGAATTTTACCAAACATTTAGGGTAGAGCTAACCTATCCTTCTCAAACTATTCCGAAAAATTCAGGAAAAGGAAAGACTCTCAAACTCTTTTTATGAAGCCTGTATTATCCTAATTCCAAAACCAGGTAAAGACACAACAAAGAAAGAAAACTATAGGTCAATATTGCTGATGAACATTGATGCCAAAATCCTCAACAAATATTAGCAAACCAAATCCAGTAATACATTAAAAATATCATACACCATGATCAACTGAGATTCATCCCAAGGGTGCAAGGATAGTGCAATATTCACAAACCCATAAACGTAATATATTACATAAACAAAATGAAAGACAAAAAATCACATGGTCATATCAATAGATGCTAAAAAGCATTTGATAAAGTACAACACCCATTTATAATAAAAACACTCAGCAAAGTGAGAGCAGAGGGAGCATACCTCAATATAATAAAGGCCTTATATGAGAAATCTATAGCCAACATCATACTCAATGGGCAAAAACTAAAACTTTCCCATTAAGATAGGGAATAAGGCAACCAGACCAAAACCAAAACAAAACAAAACAAAAAAAAAAAATGGCTCAAACAGGAGAACAGATCGAAGCACCAGAGCCAATTCATCTAAGTGACCAAGAGATAGCCAACCTATCAGATGCACAGTTCAAAGCACTGGTCATCAGAATGCTCACAGAATTGGTTGATTTTGCTCACAAATTAGATGAAAAATGAAGGCTACAATAAGTGAAATGGAGGAAAATGCACGGGAACCAATAGTGATGGGAGGAAAACTGGGACTCAAATCAATAGAGCGGACCAGAAGGAAGAAACAAACAAACAAAAAAGTATGAAGAAACAAGGATTCAAAAAAATGAGGAGGGGCTTAGGAACCTCCAGGATATCTTTAAACATTCCAACATCTGAATTATAGGGGTACCAGAGGGGAAGAGGAAGAGCAACACGTGGAAAACTTATTTGAATAAATAATAAAGGATAACATCCCCAATCTGGCAAAGGAAATAGACTTCCAGGAAGTCCAGGAAGCTCAGAGAGTCCCAAACAAGTTAGATCCAAGGAGGAACACACCAAGGCACATCATAATTACATTAGCCAAGATTAAAATGAAGGAGAGAATTCTAGAAGCAGTAAAAGATAAGGGGGCAGTCAGCTACAAAGGAGTTCCCATCAGACTATCAGCTGATTTCTTAAAAGAGACCTTATAGGCAAGAAGGGGCTGGAAAGAAGTATTTGCGGTCATGAAAGTCAAGGACCTACATCCAAGATTGCTCTATCCAGCAAAGCTTTCATTTAGAATGGAAGGGAAGATAAAGTGCTTCTCAGATAAGGTCAAGTTCAAGGAGTTCATCATCACCAAGCCCTTGTATGAAATGTTAAAGGGACTTAACTAAGAAAAAGAAGATAAAAAATACGAAGAACAAAAAGATAGCAAACTCACAATCATTAACAACCACATCTAAAACGAAAAGAAAAACAAACTAAGCCAACAACTAGAACAGGAACAGAAACAAACAAACAAACAAACAAAAAGATCAGGAATAAGACAAGAGTACCCGCATTGACCACTCTTATTCAAATAATATTGGAAATTCTTGCCACAGTGATCAGACAAGAAAAAGAAATTAAAAACATGCAAATTAGGTAGTAGGAAGTAAAAATGTCATTGTTAGAAAATGACATTATAGTGTACATAGAAAACTCTATAGGTGCCACCAAAAAAATTACTAAACCTAATAAGTGAATTTGGCAAAACAGTGAGACACATAGTCAATATTTAGAAATGAAAGGTATTTTTGTACACCAACAATTTAATATCAGAAACTAGGAACAAAATCCAATTTGCCATAGCAACAAGAAAAATAAAGTATCTAGGAATAAACTTAACCAAGGAGGTAAAACACCTGTACTCGGAAAACTACAGAACACTGAAGAAAGAAATTAAGGAAGACACAAATAAATGGAAGCATATACCATGTTCATGGATTGGAAGAATTATTTTTATGTCCATACTGCTGAAAGCAATGTATATATTCAATGCGATCCCTATTAAAATACCAATGACATATTTCACAGATATAGAATAAATATTTCAAAAGTGTATATGGAACCACAAATGACCCCAAATAACCTCAGCAATTTTGAGAAAGAACAAAGTAGGAGGGATCCTAATACCTGACATCAAACTATATTACAAGACTACAGTAATCAAAACAATCTGGTACTGGCATAAAAACAGACATATAGATGAATGGAACAGAATAGAGAGCCCAGAAATAAGTCCAAATCTCTATGGTCAATTAATATTTGACTATGGGGGCAGAAGCATAAAATGGAGTAAGATAGCCTCTTCAACAAATGTTATTTGGAGATCTGGACAGCTACATGCAAAAAAAAAAAAAAAAAAGAAACTCAACCACCAACGTACATCACATAAAAAAAAACTCAAAATAGATAAAAGACTTAAATATAAATTGTGACACCATGAAAGACCTAGAGGATAACATAGGGAGGAAAATCTCGGATATTCCATGTAGCAATATTTTCACTGATATGTCCTCTAGCACAAGGGACATAAAGGAAAGAATAAACAAATGGACTTCATCAAAATAAAAAAAAAAAAATACTGCACAGCTAAAGAAAGCATCAGCAAAATGAAAAGGGAACCAACTGTATGGGAAAACATATTTGCCAATGATATACCAGGCAAGGGTTTGATCTCCAAAATATATAAAGAACTCATATGACTCAACACCAGCGAGACAAACAATCCAATTAAAAAATGGGAAAGGACCAGAACAGACACTTCTCCAAGGAGGACATGTAAGAGGGCCTGTAAACTTATGAAGAAATGCTCAACATCACTAGCCACCAGAGAGATGCAAATTAAAACCACAATGAGATATTACTTCACACTGGTCAGAATGACCATAATTAACAAATTGAAAAACAACAAGTGTTGGCCAGGAGGTGGAGAAAAGGGAACTCTAGGGCACTGTCGGTGGAAATGCAGACTGGAACAACCATTGTGTAAAATAGTATGGAATTTCCTAAAAAAAACTAAAAATGGAGCTGTCTCATGATCCAGAGATTCTGCCGCTGGGATTATACCCTAAGAATTCTGAAACACCAATTAAAAAGAACCTATGATCCCAATGTTCATAGTAGCGCAGTTTATAATAGCCAAGTGCTGGAAACAGCCTAAGTGCCCATCAGTAAATGAGTGCATCAAAAACTGTGGTACATATACACAATGGAATACTACATAGCAGAAAGAAGGAAGGAACTCCTACCCTTTGCAACAGCATGGATGGAAATGGAGAATATTATGCTAAGTGAAATAAGCCAGGTGCTAAAATATCAATACCATATGTTCTCACCTATAAGTGGAATCTAATGAACAAAATAAACAAATGAGCAAAATAGAACCAGAGGCATGGAAATAAGGAACAAACTGACAGTAACCAGAGGGGAGGGATGAGGGAGTTAATGGGGGAAAAAAGGGAAGAGTTTAGTCAAGGAGCACATATAAAGGACCCATGGACATGGACAATAGGGTGGGGATTGACTATAGGAGTGGGGGGTGGGGGGTGTGGGGGAGAGCAACAGGAGGAAATTGAAACAACTGTAATTGAATAACAATAAAAATGTTTTATTGTATCTGGAAATTGTAGTAAAGAAAAAAAACACGTTCCTTCTTTATCTCCAGCATGTTTTCAATAAGAGTGGATTATGAGAAAATGCACACCTGGAAAACAAATATGAGATCAATGGGTAGATACAATTATACATACACATATACAAACATATATGCATATATATGTCCATCTCCACATTTTCCCTCTGTTTTTCCTGATATAAATAGATAGAGGTAAATTGACTGATATATGCATATCTTTGTATGCACACATATATAAGTATACCTGACATATACAGGTATACATATAATATGTGCATATATTTATGTGATATGTATATATATGAAAGCAAATGTACATGTACAGAAATGTGTGTGTGTGTGTGTGTGTGTGTGTGTATGGATGTGTGTATATACTTAGAATCCCTTAACCTCAGCACTATAGGTAATTTGGATTGAGAATTCTTTGTTGTGAGGTAGATGGTCTGTCTTGTTCATTATAGGGTGTTTAGCAGCATCCCTGGCCTCTACCCACCAGATGCCATTAGCACATAACACCTCAGTCATAACATTAAAAACTTTCCCAGTCACTCCCAAGTGTTGTGGGGGAGGGATTGCCCACCTCCTGAGAACCACTATTCACTGTTCTACACACAAATACGTACACATATGCTCACATATGTGTATATATAACACACTTATGTGGATATTATATATACACACTCATATTTGTGAATATCATATACAAAGACACACTCACATACAGTATATCATATATGTATATATACTTGCACACTCATATATGTGGATATCATATATACATTCTAACACTTGGAAATCATTATTTCATGAATACTGTAATGAGCAGGCCAACAGAAGCATTCACCCAAAATTCAAGGACATAATTGTACATAAATATCTAAACAAAACAAATGAAAAAATAAATGCCTAATAACAGGCATGGCAAATCATGATGGGAAAAGCAGGCACATTTGATGCAAACACATTGGGCTGAGCAACATGACAGCTGTGTGACCTTGGGCAAGTAAGTAGATCTCTCTGAGCCTTAGTTCCTTCATTTATGAAATGGTTATATTGCAAAATTTATTTTTAAAAATGATGCAGAAGAAAGCAGAATGTAGCAAAAAGGTGGTTCAAAATGAAGACAAGGAAAAGCCACCCCTAGTGTCTAAGCATGAGAAGAATGACTACATTGTCGGAAGGATCCCTAGTGCCCTGTTCCTGAATGCACCTTAGTCCCCCAAGAAGGGATAAATCCTGTCACATTTCTTCAAAGTCTACCTAGTGTATCTGGCTCTGGAACCCACTGTCCATGAAAGGAGAGGTTCTGCATGTAGATCGAAGGCCTTTTTGGCACAGGGAATGTTAACTCTTCAATCTTGCCACTTGTTGAATTCATGGATAGAGTGTGCCTCTTCCCCCAGTCTCCTCAGTCACACATATACTAAAGAAATAGGATGTTCCGCATTCTGTCACGTCTTGGGCATCCAGAGGTCTCCTGGCCATGGGTAATAAGCTAAACAAATCTTCAGAAGTGACAGCTGCATGAGGCTCAGCACTCAATCAAGTTGAACATTACCATTTCTTGATTTGCATATGTCAGACAGTTGGATTGTGTTTATGACTGGGAATTTAGCCACATGTAAGACTGATATGATTGGACTGACTAGTTGTCTGATAGAACTGACTAAACAGCTTTGCCAAATAATTGATCTGTTTATTTGGACCTGATTTTCCTGGCCACGTGTGGACTGTGCCACCAGGATAAGTTGTGAGATCTGTGTTTAGGTGCGAGGGCTGATCCTTCATATTCTTGTCATGCATATGAAGCCATGTCTTCCCTACATCTCCGGCATCTTCATCTTATTCCTTCTTTTGTTCTCTTCCACCCCCTTTTACTTTTGTGGCTTGATTTTTAGAATGTCAAGCTCTCGCATTTTTTATATATAAGTAGATAGTATAATAATATATTCTTCTTTATTCTCTCTGTCATTAACTTAAAATATTAGGAATGCCAATAAAATACACTTGAAGATTTTCATTAAAATTGTAACAGCCAGTATTAAATCAGAATGTGAATGATCAGCAAACATTTATTGATCTGTTACCATGTGCCAGAAACTATTTCAGCCCTTGGTATGAATTCAGTTCACTTATCCTCCAAACAAACCCGTGAGTTATTGGTTGACATTCTCCCGTTTTGTAGATGAGGAAAATTGAGACTCAGAGTTTCACCCAGGGCATGGCTCAACCAGAAGCAACCTCAGGAAGTTGCCCCCATACTCCTTATTCTAAAAGATGATGCTGCATTCTTGGATTTCATGTGATCAAATATTTTAATACTAGTGTTGGATCCAGAAGATCCATTAAATCTCTGGAGTTATATAGCAAACTCTGCATGTGTGTCTGACATACTTTTTTGTTCTGTAAAGAATGTTCATAGCTTTTGAATCAATGTCTGAAAGTGTTTTTATGTTCTTGACAAGATTAAATAATCACTACATGTTAAAGCTTTTTGTTTTCTGTTTCTTAGCTCATTCTCTAGCTCAATTTTAAATAGCAACATTGTTGTCAAGTGGTATCTTCATGAAAAAATGTAAAAGTAAATGAACAGTCATGGGAATGTATCTTTCATCTCTTTTTCAGAATGTGTTCCAGGAAAATGCTAAAATATTCAACAAATAAAAACCCTAGTGTTATATTAACTACACTTTAATCTTTATGATTATCTTGACCTTGAAGTTGTTGATGCTTGAGCAACTTCTCCAGACCCTGAAGATGCACCCTGATATGCCACACTGGACCTTTTCTCTGTGCAAGCGATTTTAGCACACTCCTTTGTCATATTGAGATCAAGTTTGGTCATCCCCTTTGCAAAATCATGTTCAATTTTCTTAAGTGGGAGTGTATTTCTGGCATTCTTCCACTAGTATCAGAGCCAGCAGTCGCTTTTGGTTGCGATGCTACTGGACGACAGACACTTTAAACAAGACACAATGGGACTGGCCTAGGGCTTCAGTTATAGTGAATATTCAGCCCATGTCACTGCTGAAACCTGTAAATTTATGGCTTGTTATCTATGGGTTCCTTCCACTTCTCACTGATTTTCCTCTAATACTGTGCATTGTGGAAAGATCAGACATATTAACCCAGGAGCTGGGAAGCAATCATACATGAAGGTGGTGGGCTGGGTCATAAGGAATATGCTCACTTCTATCTACTTTTTATGCTCCCACTTATGACCATGAGAGATGTAAAGAGACATCTTCTTGCAGTATAAGAAAATACAGCACATGGGAAGCTAATTGTCAAATGACCCTTCATGTTAGGGGTACAGTGGGGAGCAATTGGGATAGTGGCCGAGGAATGCTCAGTTTAAGGGTGACAGCTGCCACCTAGCACCAGGATGTTTTTCAACACAAAAATACACAAATTTTCTGGTTTGTGTTCCAGAGAGTCCTAAAACCTGTTTTTTAAATGAAATCTCTCCATTTAAAAATTGGACCTCTAATATAATCCTTTCTAACTTACCTGGACAAGACAAAACATATGAGTGAGGTCAATCTGTTCTTTGGGTTACTGGTTTGAGACAAGTAGAGAACATTATGATTTGCAAAACGTGTTTTCATACTCAAGAAAAGAAAGAAAACAATAGAAAAGAAATCTGATCTTTATAACTTTTCTGGGAGGTAGCACATTAATCTTGTAGGAAGTGAGAACAAGGCTAGAGCAGATGAACAAGCGTACATAGTCTAATGTTTTTGTTTGTTTTTTTGAAAGATGTTTGTTTACTGGCTCAAGGATACTTAGGATCAAAGTTAAGTTGGGTTTTTTTTAAACTTCAAGTTGACTGTCTGCCCATTAATCTTTCATAGTGCCTTAGACAATATTTTAGACACTCACACAACACTTCCCAATTTCCCAATTACTTTCTTTCTGGGTTTATCTAACTTAATCCCTATAGCCTTGCAAATAGATTCTCAATTATCCCAGCCCATAGCAACTTGAAACCATTCAACAAACACAATCAGCCCATCGCTGCAAAGAAAATGTATAGATTTCAGTGTAAATGTAAATTTCCTTTTCAACTACAAGTGTGGCATAAATTATCACCCACCTTAGATGAATGACTAATTCACAACTGCTAAGAGTGTTTTTACTTTGTACTCTAAGCAAATATTTTGAGAGATATTTTTACAATTTAGTTTGGCCCTTAAACTGATAAATGTTTTGCTCAAGAATGCTGAAGCCAAGTCTATTTTAGAATTATGGAAGTTAGAACTGCTTATGAATTTCAGAAGCAATTTGGAAACAGTCCTCAGCCTCTCTACAGCCAGTACCCTAATCCAATCCAACCATCTCCTACCTGGCCAGCTCCAACAGCCCCGTCCCTAGACTTGCCCCTTTCAAGTCTCAATCCCTAGAGTCTGCCCACAGCAAGGCATCCGAGCAGATTGTTCTGAAATGATAACCAGAACATTTTTCTCTTGTACCAAACATTTTCTGGTGGCTTCCCATTGTAAGCAGAACTGAAAAAGGACTTCTTGTTATTGTCAAAAGGCTCTATGTTACCTGCTCTTTGATCTCATCTTTCTCCACTTTCCCCTGTAACTGCACTCAATACTGTGTTCTATTTTCTTTTCCACAAACATGCCAAGCCCATTCCTATCCAGAGGCCTTTAATCTGGTTCATCTATTGACTGCTAGCTAGCCTGTGTGGTCACCTGCTTCTTCACTGAGGTTTAATGCAATGACCTCTTTCCTTTCCTTCCTTAAAAGTGCTTTTAAATAAATAAACAAACACACAAATTAGCAAACCTTGAAATTCATAGAATTCTATGGTGCTGGATGCTATATTCTCAGCACCATGGACAGCATCTGGCATGCAGCATGTGCTTATTAAACATAGGGTTCAACGGCTGGCTGACTTACCAAGGTGGGCTTCAGCCAGAAAGCATTTTAGAGTCAGACTAGAACTTCAGGTCTGCTATCCACTAAATGTGAAAGTTACATAACCTTTCTAAACTTCATTTTCCTCATTTTAAAGCAAGAAGGAGAAAATGCTTCCCTCATTAGGATATTGCACATATCATTTTGCTCTCACTACCTAAAAGCACAAAATCTAATTGTCAGCAACAGTAAGCATTTATTTAGCTCACGTATCCAGAGTACACTGTGGTCATCGCTATAGGCTTGACTCACTCATATGATCTAGGAGCTGCTGCTCACCTAGCTTGCACCAGGCTGAGAAGGTTCAGCTTGGGAGGGGCTCTGGTCCATGTGTCTCGCAGTCTCCTCCCAGGAGCAGTAGGCTAGTCCAGGAATGTTCACATGGTGACAAGAAAAGCACAAGAGAGCAAGCCAAATCATGCAAGCACCTTCAAGCCTTTGGCCACATCACACTGGCTACCAGTTAGGATACGTAGGCCAAAGTAAGTCACACAGACACACCCCACAGCCAATGAGTAGGGAAAAACATTCTGTCCATGGAAGAAATTAATATTTCTACCATACACTGTATGGTTCAAGGATCTAACACACACTAAGAAATTAATAATACAATGAGGTTTAAGTGCCAGGTACATAATTAATGCTCAATAACTGTTTATTGGAATTACAATTAAAATAATAACTTATTATCTATACGATCAAATGAATGATATATTCAATAATATATTTGCTTAATAAACAGTTTTATGTTAAAAACAACCAAAACTCACAAATTATACCTAAATTAGTTTATAACTGACATAGCAATTTTGTGATTTTAAGAACATGTTTGTGACTATCATTACAAATTTTTCAATTCAGTTGTCATAGAATATGATAAACACAGCCTCTTTAAATTTAGGTTATTGTAGATTTTCATCATAGGAAGCGAGCTTGGGGCTGTTTAAGTTTTTAAATTTTTAAAAATTTTTTCTATTACAGTTTACATTCAGTATTATTTTGTACTAAGTTTAGGTATGCAACATGGTAGTTAGACAATCATATACTTTACACAGTGTTCCCCTGATATTTCCAGTACCTAAGTGGTACCATACACAGTTATAATATTATTGACTATATTTCCTACACCATGTTTTACATTCCCATGATTACTTGGTGACTACCAATCTGTATTTCTCAATTCCAGTCCTCTAATTCCCCTTACCTCTGGCAACCATCAGTGCTTTCTGTATCTATGAGTCTGTTTCTGTCTAGGTATTTCATTTTTCATTTTTATTATATATTTTCTTTTTTTAGAATTTTATTTTTAATTTAATCTTTATTGTACTTTTCCCATTACCATTTAGTTTCCTTTTCCTCCTTCCCCCCACAATCACCACACTGCTGTCTATGTCCATGAGTCCTTTCTCCTTTTTGCTCAATCCTTTCACCTCCTGCCCTCTCCACGCCTGTGCTCTCATCCTGCTCTCTATCCATCAGTCTGTCTCTATTTTCGCTTGTTAGTTCAGTTTGTTCATTAGATTCCACATATGCATAAAATCATATGGCATTTGTATTTCTCAGACTGGCTTATTTCATTTAGCATAATGTTCTCCAGGTCTACCCATACTGTCTCAAATGGTAAAACTTTCTTCTTTTTTGTGGCTGAGTAGAGATGGCCAATAGCCATATGAAAAGATGCTCAACATCACAAATCACCAGAGAAATGCAAATTAAAACCACAATGAGATACCATCTCACACCTGTCAGAATGGCTTTCATCAATAAATCAACAAACAACAAGTGCTGGTGAGGATGCGGAGAAAGGGGAACCCCCAGTGAACTGCTGGTGGGGGTGCAAATTGGTGCAGCCACTGTAGAAAGCAGTATGGAGATACCTCAAAAAATAAAAATGGATCTGTCTTTTGACTCAGTGATCCCACATCTGGGAATAGATCCAAAGGAACCCAAAACACCAATTCAAGAGAACATAAGCACCCCTATGCCCATTGCACCAATATTTACAATTGTCAAGATATAGAAGAAGCCCATCAGTGGATGTGTGGATAAAACAACCATGGGACATTTACACAGTGCAATTCTAAGTAGTTTAAATTGTAGTTCTGAAAGGAAGAATAGCTTCTGATTTGGGGGTCTGGTTAAAGGCAAACACATCAGAGAGAGCTGAGCTCTTGGCTTTGAGCCTTTGTTTGTTTATCCATCATTTGGAGCTAATATTAGTGATGTCCTAGGGTCCTTGGGGGATTCAAGATAAGGCTAACAAAGCATTAACAACACAGTTCTAGCACATGGATGGCTACCTAAATCCATGTTTTCTTTCCTACCCACTGCTACTTCCCTTCCTTTCTCATAAAGGACAGCACTGTCTGACAATTCTTAGTTGTTGACAGTTCTCAGTAGGATGCTATATGTGAACATCGGAATGCATTTGATCAGCATCTTCTGGCTGAGCCTCTTCTTGTTCTCTCAGCCTCTGGGGGAAATGGTGGTCTGGATCAACAGGGACTTTCAGATTTATACTTACTGCTTAGTTGCCTGAATTAGGAACAGCTTCAGTTAATTTCAGCCATCATTGATGATCTCATCAGTCATCTCACCCATGAGCCCAACTTCCCTCCAGGACCAAGAATTTCTTTTTTATGGAGAGTTGACTTATTTTCAATACTCTCTTATTACAAAAGCAATACAAGTGTATTTTAGAAAGTTTGGATACTGCAGATAAGCACAAAGAAGGAAATTAAGATAACTTGGCATTCATCATCCAGAGATAATGTGAGTTAACATTATAGTTCATCTATTTTTCTATATATCTAGATATAGAAGTACCAGGAAAATGCTATTCATGACAATGGTCTTTGTAACAGCTCAGTTATCATCTATTTATAATACGTATGTCTCATCTACTTATAAAGAGCAAGGCAGGTGTTGCTATGTATAGCTACTGCCAAAGAGGAGAGATGCCTCTATCTTGTTCAATGTGAGGACCTTTGCAGAATCCTGGAAAAGTCTGATTTTGTCAGTTTAGGAGTGAGAGCCATGGATCACAGTGCTCAGCATGATAGATGGAGGGAAATGTACCAGGACTGACAGGGGAGGGAGAAAAAGGAATCAAAGAGGAAGAGGACATAGAACTCTGAGGGTAACCTGGAGCCTCCCCTCTCCTGTGACTCCAAACCTTCAGGAAAGTTGACTGCGCTCTCAGACGGTTTGCAGGGCAGATGTTTCCATTTCTTTCTTTGCTTTCCTTCCCTCACTTCCTTTTCCTTTGCTTTCTTTGTTTTTTTTTTTTGTTTTTTTTTTGACAGACACTGAAAATGGTGCACTAGAGAGATACTAAATATGATAGGAGGAGCCTGGAGGGCAAAGAAGGCAATGAGAACAAAAGCCACTTGGGAATTTGTGGAAACCTGGGATATCTGTGGATTCCCAAAGGCCGCGGAAATGGGAGCTTTGTGTCAATTTTACCTTTATTCCCAAGGAGAAAGCATTTTTCCAACTGACATCTGAGTCTCTCTTTCTCTCTCTCCTCCCTCCCTTCCTTTCATTCTCCCTCCCTCTCTTTATTACACTGGTTTAACACATTGTATATCAACTGCACATATGCATTGCAATTTTTAAGTGTAACTATATATTTATAAAGAAGGAAATTTGTGCAAAATTTCCTTCTTCACAAAACTTCTTTCTATAAAAATAAAGTAAACCATCGAGTGGACACCACATTATTTTATTTTATTTTATTTCGCACAGTTCCCAGTTGTGAAGTTCTTGTGTTTTATCTCTAGTTTCCCACCATAACAAGGGACAGTGATGGGAACTTCAAGTCTCTATCTTAAGCTCACCAGGACTTTCTCTGGAATCAGCCCCTACAAGTATTGGAAATACTTGAATAAAGGTTATGCAAATGTTTAAGCCTTTTGATACACATTGGTAAATTGTCTTTTCAGAAAGGTTAAACCAATTTATACTTTCAACAGTAGGGTTTCAGAGAGACACTTTCCCCAAATATCTTATAATAATGAAGACTAGCATTATAAAAATCCTTTCCTATTGCCAGTTTGGCAAAAAATAGAACCTATCAGTTTTACATTTAAATAGTTATTTACATTTATTTAAATAACTATCAAAGTTTACCTTGTGTTTTCATATGTTCTCAGACCAATTGTGTTTCTTCCTTGGGGGGAAATCTTCATGTCTTTTATCAATTTTTTGAGAGTTGTATCTTTATTTTTTATTTTTAAAATTCAAATACAGTGTTTCTAGATGGTAAGCGAAAACATGATTTCACTTAGCAGACATGTGTAGATTAACTATTAGGGCAAAAGCTTCCTATGGTGTTACAGACCTTGGCCCGCAGGTTTCATGTGCTGTGGCTGCTATGGACAAATTCACATGGATTGCAGAAGTCCTGTGGAGAAAAAGGGATGGCATGGCCACTCTCTGAGTGAGCGGGAGGGACACAACCCCTGCCTGGACAGGCTTTTATCGTTTTTCTGGGTATATTATGTTGAGGATGGTCCTCATTTACTATGCACAGGTTCACTTTAGATGGTTACATTTTACAGAAAACAGAGGAGAGGATGTTGCTAATTACATCAAAGAAGAAGGATATTTGCAAATGCAAAGGGAAAAGTGGTTGAATTGGTTAAACTCATCCTTGGAAGGTTTAGCATAGATTTTAGGAAGTGACTTTAGAGATACGCAGTAAGCATTTGCTGCTTTAATTCTGAGTGAGGGAGTTTTAGCAAAAGCAGGCCTCATAGCAGCCTAGGTACGATGCAGGACTGATTCCCCACGGGACAACCTATCTGTGGGTGTGGGTCCTGTGTGCCAGACCTCACTCCCCACTGGCCTTTCTGAGTGGGGGCTGGGCTACATTTCCCATACCATGTGGATAGATTCCCTATACTATGGATGTAAAAAGAATGGATTATCTTCCATAAGTGGGGGAAGAGGATGCTTATATTAACTAGTTGCCATGAATGCCACCTGCACCATGATTAAACGTAAGAGCCAACTTGGTAGCCTAACACAATTTATTTGCATGTGTCATTTCAGTGAAATCCTTCCTAACTGAGCCACTCAAGTTAGCTGCTTTATCCTCTATGCTCTGATCATAACTTACACTTTCTTCTGTTTAGTTTGTTTTCAGCCCTTCTCCAAGAAAGTAAACTGCCTGAAAGCAGAGACTAAGATTCCACACCTCAGGCCCCTGGGTCATAATTCAACATGATCAGAGTGTATTTAGATTAGTACATTTTACCATTAGACTGTTGAAGAACACCACACTGTATTTCTCAGAATTTGTATGCACCCAGGGCATTTATATATAAAAGCATTTACCAGAAAGGGTCACACTGGGTGTAACCTCTTATGTCGCTCTGCCAAGGAATCAGGCTTCCTATAGTTCTCCTGGCTATTCTCCTTCCTTTCAGCAACTAGGACATTGAAAGATTCTTAAACAGGCTCTTAAAGGAAAAATCTAAAACCCCTATAGTCATTGGGGCTGAGAAGGACAGTGGAGAAGGATAGTGAGGTCTAGGATACTGCTGACCTGGCCACTGAAATTAGAATACAGAACAGGAAGAGAAGGAACATATTTTCCAGCTCAGAATCACTGCAGAGGGCAGATATGGTATGTTCCCTTTCTTTTTTAAAAATTAAAAAAAAAATTCCATTACCATTTACATAAAATTTTATATTAATTTCAGGTATACAAAGTAGTAATTAGACATTTATTTAATTTCAAAAGTGATCATCCTGATAAGTTTGTTAGTATCCATACAAACTTATTAGAATATTGTTGTCTATATTCTTTATGCTGCACTTTACATTCTTATGACTATTTTTATGCCTTGCAACTTGTACATTTTAATCACTTTCTCTGCATCATCCTTCTTCCCAGCACCCACTCCAATCTGGCAATCATGAATGTTTTCTCTGTATCTATGGGTCTGTCTGTTTCTCTTTTGTTTATTTGTCTGTCTTTTAGACCCCCACATATGAATGAAATCATATAGTATTTATATTTCTCTGTCTGACTTATTTCACTTAATATAATACCTGCTCAGTCCAGTGTTGTTGCCAATGGCAAGATTTCATTCTTTTTGTGACTAAGTAATCCATTCCATATAGCCCCTTGTACCATATTTTCTTTATCCACTTGTCTATCAGTGAACACTTAGGTTGCTCCTGTATCTTTGCCATTGTGAATAATGCTGCAATAATAAACATAGGGGCACATATGTTTTTTTGAATTAGTGTTTTAGGTTTCTTTGGATAAATACCTAGAAGTGGAATTGCTGGGTCATATTATAGTTCTATTTTTAATTTTTTGAGGAACCTCCATGTTGTTTCCTGTAGTGGCAGCACCAAAGAATCCATCAAACAAATGAAAAGACCACCTACTGAATGGCAGTAGATATTTTCCAGTGGTACATTTGATAAGGAGTTTATATCCAAAATATATAAGGAACTCATACAAACTAACACCAAAAATACAAACAATCTCATTAAAAATGGGAAGAGGACCTGAATAGGCATTCCTCCAAAGAGGACATACAGATGGCCAACATACATATGAAAAGATGTTCAACATTACTAATTACAGAGAAATGAAAAATAACACCACCATGAGATATCACCTCACACCTGTCAGAATGGGTATCATCAATCAACAAACAAAAAGTGTTGATGAGGGTGTGAGGAAAAGGGAAACTTTGTGCACTGTTGGTGAAACGGTCCTTTTCTTAACCAAAAAGAAGAAAGAAGCTGGTCTTTCTTTGAACTATTTTTCATTGTTAATTCATTTATTACAAATTTTAAATTTCAACCCTTCCCCCTATGAGCTTGAAAGTAAGTGGAAATATAACTCATGGGCCAACTGGAAAACATGTCTTATTGACTGCTCCGTGTTTGCTAATTGCAGGAAAAGATTGTGCACTTGGCTGGAGCAGAGGTCTCAAACTGACCGACCATGGGCCTTTTGCATTTAGTTGGCTTCCAGCTGCTTCAAAGCTGAATTTATTGTCCACGTTGAAAAATAAGGAGTTTTTACTTAGATATTTAGATGTTTTGTTTCTCATTAAAAATCAGAAGATCTGGCAAAATGGGGCTACCATCCAACATAATCACAGTAAGTTGGGGTTTAGTAGTTATACACTTTGGGTGTGGCATGAGCCCCTTAGTTGCCTACTCCACTCATCAATGTTACCAACTTTGTCTCGGAGCTGATATTTTCTATTCAAATCCTTTCTCAAATTTAGTTCCCACAGCAAACACAAGTTGTATTCAGGTTAGCTATTATTATGTCCGTTTTAGATGAAATATAGTAATTGTGTGCTAAAGCTGTGTAGTAGTCATTGTCAAACCTGCTATTTGAACCCAGGTCTCTGATTTTTCAGGTCAAGTGTTCTTTCCATTACTCTACCTACCTTCCCATGCTTGGCAAGACCATAATCTCAGAGCCTCCGTGTGTGTGTCTAAGCACAGATATTTTGTAAGTTTTGTAAATACCCATACTCTCTTTTTAAATGAAATTTGGCATCTTACCCCCTGATAATTGATAATAACCACTCCTGGGTAAAAAAAGTGCTCTGCATCTTTCCTCTCTTATTTACATTCTTTTCTTGTTGTTGTTTATACTATTACAGCTGTCCCAGTTTTCCCCTTTGCCTCCTCCCCCTGTCCCCCCTTTCCAAAGTCCATCCCCACACCATTATGTCCATATGTTCCTTGACTAATCCCTTCACCCTTTTCCAACCAGTCCTAACCTTCCCCCTCCCCTCCTATAGCTATCAGTCTGTTCTTTGTTTCTGTGCCCCCAATTTTACTTTGCTCATTAGCTTATTTTGTTCGTTAGGTTCTAGTTATAAGTGAGACCATATGGTATTTGTCTTTTACCACCTGGCTTATTTCACTTAGCATAATATTCTCCAGTTCCATCCATGCTGTCTCAAAAGGTAGGAGTTCCTTCTTTCTTTCTGCTGTGTAGTATTCTATTGTGTAAATGCATCATAGTTTTTTATCCACTCATCTACTCATGGGCACTTAGGCTGTTTCCAGCACTTGGCTATTGTAAGTAATTCTGCTATGAACATAGGAATGCATATATTCCTTTGAATTAGTGTTTGGGGATTCTTTAGATATATTCCCAGCAGTGGAATTGCTGGGTCAAAAGTTAGTTCCATTTTTAATTTTGTGAGGAAACTCCATGCTGTTTTCAGGAGAGGTTGCACCAGTCTGCATTCCCACCAACAGTGTACTAGGGTTTCCTTTTCTACACAGCCTTGCTGTCACTTGTTGTTTGTTGATTTGTTGTTTTTTAATTTATTAATGATAGCTATTCTGACAGGTGTGAAGTGGTATTTCATTGTGGTTTTAATTTGCATCTCTCTGATGATTAGTGATGCTGAGCATCCTTTCATATGTCTATGAGCCCTCTGCATGTCCTTCTTGAAACAGTGTCTATTCAGTTGCTTTGCCTGTTTTTTAACTGGATTATTTGTCTCCCTGGTGTTGAGTCATATGAGTTCTTTATATATTTTGGAGATTAAGCCCTTATTCAATGTATCATTGGCAAATATGTTCTCCTATACAGTCGGTTCCCTTTTTATTTTGCCAATGGTTTCTTTAGCTGTGCAGAACCATTTTAATTTGATGTAGTTCCATTTATTTATTTTTTTCCTTTACTTCCCTTGCCCTAGGAGATATATCAGTAAAAATATTGCTAGGAGAGGTATCTGAAATTTTACTGTTTATGTTTTCCTCTAGGACTTTTTATGGTATTATGACTTATATTTAAGTCTTTTATCCATTTTGACTTTATTTGGGTATATGGTGTAAAATGGCGGTCTAGTTTTATTTATTTCTTTCTTTACTTACTTACTTACTTACTTACTTACTTATTTATTTATTTACATGTATCACTCCAGTTTTCTCAGTACCATTTATTGAAGAGGTTGTCTCTACTCCATTATATGCTCTTGCTTCCTTTGTCAAATGTTAATCGGCCATAAAGACATGGGTTTATTTCTGGGCTCTCTATTCTGTTCCATTGATTCATGTGTCTGTTCCTGTACCAGTACCAGACGGTTTTGATTACAATGACTTTGCAGTATAATTTAATATAAGGTATTGTGATCCCTCCTACTTTGTTCTTTTTCAAGAGAGCTGAGACTATTTGGGGTATTTTTTTTTGGTCCCATATAAATTTTTGAAATATTCATTCAAGATATGTGAAGTATGCCACTGGTATTATAATAGGAATTATATTGAATTTATAGATTGCTTTGGATAGTGTAGACATTTTAGTGATGTTAATTATTTACCTCTTAAACACAATGTAGCTGGACTCAGGTCAATCTGTTTGCATTGTGACATCTCTGTTGCATGAAGTCTCTTCTCCACCTCTCTTGTTTCTCTGGAAAAAGCAAGGACCAAGACCTATAAGGTTGTGGGTCATGCTTGCTTCTCCATTCACAAGTGTGTTCCTGGAGATGAAATCAACAAATCATTCAGTCAATTCTGTTACATGGAGCTGCTCAAGAAATTCATGTTGATGGTAGTGGCATCAGGCTGAAAACAGAAAATACCAGGCTCTGGTTCATTCTTTTCTTCTAACTGCTGTGAGTGGTATTCTGTGGCTTAACAAGTTAATAATGAAAAGCAAGGATATTTGTTGCCTTCAGAATAGAGTCTGAGCTCTACGAATCAGACCTCTATCTACCTCTACAACCTTGACTCTCACCATCACTTCTAGCACCTGCAAAACCTTTTTGTTTTCTTTCTGAATTCTCTTACCTCCTACCTCCTTTACTGCCTAGTCAATTTCTATTTGTCCATCTTGCATAAGCTTAACATTGCCCTCCATGATCTGCTTCTCAGGCAGCTTGGATACCTTTATCCATCACTCCATAATGATGGATGTCAAATCTCTCATGACCCACAAATTGCTGAGTTATGGCCGTGAGTTCCTGGTAGGGGTGGGAGGAGCAGAGATCTTGTTTTGTTGTCTTTTTATCACTGAGCCCAAGCTCTGTGCATGAAAACACTTGCGAAATGAGTGTCAGAGGAGTTAATATTTTGTATGTTCAGTACCTAATTCGGGAAGTTCTCTATAGAAGAGCTGTGCTGTATCAGGAGTGGGCCATATCAGAATCTGATACAGCAAATGAAGAGTTGTCTTTAAAAGATTTCACAAGATTTAGAAGTAGTAGAAGCTACAGAGGCTCCTCTCATTTTTGAGAGCTTGCTACTCTACCTTAGGTGTTGTGCTTGATTTCCCTTGATTTCAATTAGTTATTTTAATCCTCATATCAACCCTATGCCCCTGTTGTTTGTCAATGAGGAGACTGATGAGCAAAGAGGTTAAATAGTTTGCCTAAAGTCGTACAGTTAATTGCTGGAGCACAAAGGTCCCACAGAAGCTGCCTGGCTACCAGAACTCAAGGTTAATCACTATGTAAAGAAGTTCTTGACTTATTTGCCTTTAGCCACTTTATTGTTTCTTGGTGGCCCATGCATTGGCAGGACCAACTCTGGGTATCCTTAGGTTAATTGAGTTTATTGAATTATCTATCACACTGCTTTGGTCACCCAAACCAGTCCATTGTCAAAGTATCAATAGCCTGATCAAGCCCTAGAAGGCGCCAATGTTCCCTTCTTTGGTATCAGTTTACACTCATTCCAGGTGCCATTTTGACATTTATCTGATTGTGTCAGGATGTCATTTGTTTGCCTCCCAAGTTATAATTATCTGTGCTGCATCTTGAAAAAGGAATGATGCTGCTATTCAACCCAGTCTTCCAACTAGAGGTGAGAGTCATTCAAATCTAAGTTAGAAAGATATCCACAGGCAAGCTGTGCAACCATCACTATCCTAAAACTAAATCATAAGCATTGTATCTCTGAAACATTATTCCTCCTACCTAGAATGGTACCTTAGGTTGTATGCCACCCAAGGTTGAACAAGCAGAAAAGGGCTGAAAGTCTGCAATGAGTGATTTTTGTCTGAAGTAGGTAAAATCTTCCCAACAAAAACATAGTCGGTGTATACTGTAAATCTCTCTAGACTTTTCAGATATTAACTCAGGAATGCATTGATGACTCAGCCTTTAATAAGCCATTTTCTATCATTGTATTTGTTGTGGTAGCATGAGTGTCCATCATTCTGCAACTTCCTAACAATGGTGTTTTCAATGTTTTATTTACAATGTTAAAAATATGTTAGCTGTTATATAGTGAGTGTCTCATGTGCCCCAAATACTGCCATTCCTGATCCTTCCAACAGGACAGGAAAATAAAGAAGCTGTTCCTATTTTGGACCATGAGCCTACAGATGGAGATACAATTTGCCTAACTTTAAGCAGCTAAAGTCTGAGACTTGATTTGAATCAAGAACTGTCTGGCTTTAAACACTGCTATTTCCACTCTACTATGCTGCTGTGGAAGCTTTGACTTGTGCCTGGATATAGTTACAAGGCTGTTTACTGCAGAGTTGCAAAACTAGTGAATAATCAGTGACAATCTAAGTATCTACTGATAATGAATGGACTGGTTTAATATAGTTAGTGATATCCATATAACACAATGTTATTTAGCATTTAAACATTTACTTTAAACATAAGTACAAACATATTGCTCTGACAGATGTCCAGCTCATACTTAGTGGAAAAAAGACTTCAGAAGAATATACAAATACTCTTATCTATTGTCTTAAGCATATGTATGTATGTGTATGTATGTATGTATGTATGTATATGTGTATGTGTGTATATATATTTGCATTCATAGGCAAAGTCTAGACCAGCATTGTGTAATGGAGATAAAATGCAAGACACACATATGAATGTTAAATTTTCTGGTAGCCACATTTAAAAAAGTAAAAAGAAACAAGTGAGATTATTTTAATAATATGTTTTACTTAAAATAGCATATCTAATATATTTAGATATATCTAGATATGCATCCACACCCGCCGTGAGACCCGTCCTCTCACCTATACAAAACCATTGTTCTAGCATACATCAACGTGTGGTCAATATAAGAAATATTAATGACATATTGTATGGCTTTTTCTACTAAGTTTTCAAAACCCAGCGTGCATTTTACACTGACAGCACATCTCAGTTTGGACCAAATACATTTCAAGTGTTCAGTAGCCACATTTCACAGCGATCCTGTTGGGTCTCGCTGGTCTGCTGGAAATGTAATAAGTCTATAATGTGTCCACTTCAGGACCAGGGCATCATGTGTGTTGGTGTTAGTTTATCATCTACTTTGGTCTTACCTGTATTTTCCAAATTTCCATAATAAACACACACTGCCTTTGTAATTTGGAATGAAAATAAACTATTAAAGACATTGTTCATTTTTAATAAGGAATGGTGAGCTTCTAAAATACACTTAAAAATAAATACATGAACTGTAAGTATGTGACCTATTTTCAGTGGAGGGAAGAACAGGAATGGTCTCTGCACCTGCTCCACTCCCTAGCCTTGTGCAGTCACCCTTTCTCCCAAATGTCTTGTCTTTAGGGCCATGGAGAGGGCTGAGGTTAGGCCCTGTCTCCACGCGCAGGAAACAGGTTCCTTGTCTTCCAGAAGGCTGAGGTTTTTGCCCTGAGTCACTTTTAGTCACTTTGAGAGACAAAGCAGTTGTCATGAAAAGGCACTGCCAGTATTTCTCAATCTTGTGTGTTGTTACTGCTGCCCCTTCACCAAGGAGCCCTTTTAGACAATTTTTGTCCCAGTCATCTTCTCCGTCCCCCATTATATTTCAATACCACAAATAGACTGTATATCTGTTTGTGTATACTGACGCTCTGAAGAGTCACAACCATTGTGCTAGCTAAGAATTTTTGCTTTCCCTCCCACCAAGAACCAATTTTCACCCCCAGGAGGGGCAACGGCATGCTCCCCCATGGAGTAGGCATGGCTATGCTCATTCCTGGTTAATATACATGCCAAGTGCCACTCTGCAACTTACGTTTAACTTGATGTGTTGGGCCAGGGTCACCCACCTCCTTAAACTCCTGACTCACAGGTGTTTTCCCTTGTAGGTCCTGTCACTTCTGTATTCCCACAGCATCTGGGAAACCTGGGCAAATGTCTCCCCTTCTCCCTGACCACCTGGGGCACCTACCATGGCCAGCCTGGCCCTGCTACTGGGTCTTGTTCTGTTTTCTCCCCCTGTGATCTGACCCTCCTTGAGGTCAGGCCACTGTTCAGAACTGTGTTCCCTGTGGTGTCCAGGGCTTGGTGTGCTTCTGGTTCTGCAGACCACGGTCCCTCAGTGAAGAGCTGTGTGACTGACAGAAATTATATTCAGAAAGCCCTTTCCAGTCCAACTGTTTCTCTCTCAGAAAACCTCATTAAGGCTTAACGGGTAACATCTTCCTACTCCAGAGGTCAGGCTGCAGTCCCCGACTGAGAGGAAGTGACAGCATCCTCTTGCATGGCCAGGCCCACACATTTCCTGCCTGTTTCACAGCACCCGCAGGTGACCACCTGGGGGTAAAATTACATGGCAACCACATGAGACGTGCTTCCCCTCTCCATCTCTCTTTTATTCCTTAAATTTCTGGATTCAACATTTACTGATTTGGAATTGTGAAATAGCAGCCACTAAGAGCTGGTTGTGGATGCTCTGTCAGAAAGCTGTACCCTGGATTTATCTGCCAAATCAGATAGGTCTCTCTGTTTGTTCCACTGCAAGCCTACCCCTCTTTTTCCCCGCCTCCCAGCAGAACCTTGGTCCACCCTTGTCCATCCACACCACCACGAGACCCCTCCTCTCAGTCAAGAAATCAGATCCCCTTTTGGCTCTGTTCTGCATCCATGTTGCCACTCCCCCCAAGTTTCAGTAGAACTCTGCGGATGTGAATGGAAGACTGAGGGCCGGGAGGCTATCACTGCTGATAGCAAGCATTTAGCTAAGGAAATTAAATCTGAAGGGCCTGCATTCTGGCTGGATTCTGTTACTCCTCTGTCACTATTTGGTTATGAGGAGATTCCATCTCGGTTTCTCCCACCTTCAAGGGAGCAGGGAGGAGAGAAAGCGGAGCACTGCCTAATGAAAGAATTCCATATTGGCAAAACCCTGACATTTGAAATGTTCAGTGTAATCAGCAGCACTGCTCGCTTTAGGCAAAGACTGCTGCACTGAACAATAAAATTCAGTTGGCCATATTCTGTTCATGAAAATGCCTTTTTATAATTCACAGCTTTCAGAGGTACCAGCCGTAATTCCTTAACTATTTTCTTCTGGAGGGCTTTAGGTATGTGTGGTTAAAAATGTACAACAAACAGAAGAGAACGTATACAGAGCATAAAAACCATAATTGCATTTTCAATTCATTATATGTCATTAATTAATCTAGTCATTTTAATTTATAGTGTCTTCCTATTTCAGACATGAAAGTGAGCAAGAAATGATAAGAAGAAATGTTAATGCCTATACTTATTGACTGGACATTTGAGATTCATGTCCAAATACCCTCAGCTTGGTGAGGTTTGAAATGCTATTTCACTTGTACACATTATTTGCCTTTCTTATCCTCCACTTTCTCTCCTTCTGTCAAGTGTGGGGGGATTACTGCTAGTAGATTATGAAATATTGTAGTACATGTACATAAAAATATATCAGAGCTGGCACATTTGTAATTTACTCCTAAGTATGAGATTCATATTAGAGATCTATAAATCATATTAGCAAACTACTATCCATCCTGTACTGTGTTATTTTACTAACATGATGGCTAAATTTCAAATGCAATGCAAAGGTCATGGCTGCTGTTCTATTAGGGCCATGTAATCCCATTCATCTCCCCATTACTGACCTCAACTTCATTAGTTGCTGCAACTACCGCTGATTTTAAATTTTACTGAGAAAGGGTTCTTCCAAAAGATGCCATTGAGCCTTCAAATTTATAAGTGAGGGACTCTGATTTAAAATCCCTCAGCCCCTGTGAAAGGAGAATGTTACCAGTTTGTGACTGTGCTCTAGCTCCCCCTAAGGCGAAGTTTTTAGATGGAAGAAAAATGCGTCCTCCTTTCCCTGTGACATACCGCACACCTTTCCATGAAAGTGTATCCCCTTACCTCTTGCCCCTTTTCAGACTAGTGATCACTTCTACCTTTGAACAAACTAGTAGCTAAGCTGAAGCTACCCCCACTTTATGAAAAGTCTCTGAGAAACAATTTAACCTGGTTGACCATATCTATCAATCTGTCACCTGGAGAGTGGTTGTTGACACCAGGTGACCTCTCTCCCACCATCACACTGCCAAGTTGTCAGTGGAGCAAGAGCTTTCCCTTTGATGCTGTACAATGAAAGGGAAGGTTGGATGCCTTTTTCTAGAAGGAAACAAACTGTAAAGAGAGGCTGAAGCCCAACTAAAACACCTCCACCTTCCTGGCACACACACGTAAATGATCTTTCAATTGTTCACATCATGCATCAAAGGTAATGGGGTCATAGGGCAAGACTTTGTTGATTTTTATTTTGTTTTGTTTTGTTTTTTAATGAGTCAGACCCCTGTAGCAGCCTTGCCATTGCACAAGATGCTGAAGTCATTTGCCTTTAATGGTGTGATGCAAACACTGTTTTGAACATTGGGAACATACTTTGCTGAGAGAAACTGGGAGTAGTCATGTAAATCTACAATATGGGAATAAAACAAAGATGAGAAGCAATGTAAATTCCAACGATTTCTGCCTTCGTGTTTTCTTTTCCTAATACACAAGCCCATGGTGGCTGAAATTTTATCACTTACTTGATAGATGACTATTTTCTGCTGTTTATAAATCACTCCTGTAGCCACAGGGCCAGATTGTGGTAACAATGCCACAGGCTTTACCAAGAGCTGCTGAGTTGATGGAGAAGGAGGGACAATTCTAAAAAACAATCTTTTCTGAAGAAGGACCGTTGTATGTGTTTGTGATAAAAATGAAGTATACCTAGTGAGTTAAATGTATTAGGCACTTGGTAATCAACTCAGAATAAATGGATGCCTGCCAATTTACTCTGGCCTTGTCCATTTCTTCTCTCGTTTATCCATGTCAGACTCTCAACTGGTCTCCAATGCAATGTTGACAATCTCCACAAGCACGGAGACTCCATTCATTCTTTTATTTCTGTAAGAACCTAACCATACACCATGTATATAGGTCATTCAGCATCATGGCTTGAGAGATCATGAATAATATTCTTTTCCAAAAGTCCAACCAATACTCTTATGGAGTTAGAATGAAATGACATGCTATTAGCCTAATTAAAGTTGTTCTATTTAGGAGAAATAAAACTGCATTTCACTTTAGCTGCTAATTCAAACTTCTCAGTGACCTAGACAGTGTCAGCCTTGATCTTAATAGACAGGTGAAATAATGCAGTGTGAATTTTATTTAAATTCCATTTACCAGCCCTCTAAACAACAACAAAATAAAGGAAAGAGACAAAATCAACAACCCCCAACTCACTCAGGAAGCTCCAAAATAGTTTCGCTTCCTGGATCAGATGATCTTTGATTCTTTGTCATGTATATTGATATGCTCCCTGCCCCCATAACTGCTTCTCATCTCTCTGGATGGCTCGGGCTGCTTCTTCAGGGAATAACTCATTCTCTCCATTATGCGTCATCCAGAGGCTTTGTGAGAGTAAAACAATTGAGTCTGGCTGAAGGCTCCCGTTTGGTGTTATATCCCATTACTTCATTGATTTTTTTTTTAAGTTTCTCTAATGTTATAACGGGAATATTTTCCACTCAATCCTGAAGGATTCTAAAGCTTTTTATTGACCTCAGGGTATACCACACACATGGGCTACTTCCCTGGGCTGGCAAAAAAACATGGTCCTCAGAGAGACCAAATGGAAAAATTGCTTTTCTATCGACCCCATGAGCAAGACTTATGGAACTTCCATCTAATTAAGGCCCAGGGGGAATTCTGATGCAGTCGCTAGGGTTGGCCCCATGATTAGGGTAAGTGCTAGGCTCTGGTTAAGTGTCTCAATGTCCCTTCAAGGGTCAACAAAGTTCACAGCCAAGAATTTTGAGTCTCATTGGGGGATGGGGCAAACTTCCCCAAGACTAGCTGGGCCTATACTACTCAACCTGAGAAATGTTCCAAAACAGAAATAAAGACATTTAAAGGCATGATGGCACCATGTCATCACTTCTGTTTTAGGAGGAATTTCCTAAAGAGCCAGCCTGCCAGCATTCAGTTCCAGCTCTAGCATGTCTGGGCTATGTGAATTTGAGTGAGTTGCTCAGCTTCTCTCAGTGTTAACTGTCTACTTTTCAGAATAGTTCTGAGTATTAAAGGAGATGGTATATGATGTATAAAGTGGAATGATACATAGTGGGCTCTCAGTAAATGTTGGCTTGTGGTTGTACCATCATCATCTCCATCAACATGATGATGCTCAGACTTCAGGGCAGCAAACTCTGTTCTCCATAGCCTGCTGTACAGTCTAGACTACATTTGGTGCCTAATAATTAGAAGCCAGATTCTTGTGGAAAAGTGACTGAATGCCTCCATTGTTATCTCCAAGGGAAAGCTTGATGGGTGTAGGAGATAACTCATTTGGTAGGTTGGCTAGGAGCTCTTGCTCCTTTATAAGGTCACATTAAGGTTAAAGACACCTCAGAGGAGATGCAGTATAGCATGATGCCTAGGAGCCCAAGCTCCAGAGTTACTGTCCACTCTGCTGTTTGCTAGTTATCTAACAGGATGCCAGTCTAGACCCCATTTTCCTTACTAGTAAAAAGTAGACATAATAAAAGTAATAGGACGTACCACACAGGATGGTTGAGAGAACAAAGTAAGATCATGTGAGCCTGACACTAGAATCCCCTTGGACAGCTTTCAAAGCACAGCTGATAACTCCAGTCCCCAAAGTTTTACATTAATTTGGGCATGAACAGTGCAAGAAGCCTTCCAGTTGATTCAAATGTGTAGACAGGATTGAAAACCATGGCAAGCCGTAGATCAAGGGGTGGAGCAGTGGCTGTTGTTGAGTCATCCTTGGGTCCTGTTTTTATCTCATCTTTCTCCCTATGGGTTTCTTTTTCATATTAATGAGGAAAACAATTGAGTTCTCTTTTAAAGGTTTTAGTTCATTTTCCTTACTTTTGGGGACCATTTTGGGGAAATATGTCAAGGGAAAAGTGTGTGATAAGTGTTAGGCTATGTGGATACATATATGTGTTAACATTTAGAACATCAGAGCTATCTCTATTACAGTCCAACACATTTACATTAATCACAGGCACCCCAGCATAAGGCACCTCGTCCTGGGTCCAGCTTTCATCCCTGGAGGCTGCTGCTGCCTCTGGCTATTATCTCTGCCTTGATAGCTGTCTTCAGGCACCACATGCCATCTCTCAGGGAGGGGTGTGGCAGTGGCTGGGGCCATCAGCATAGGTTCCTTGGATATCACTGAAGGCAGGACACCATGCCTGACATGCACTGAGGGCAGAAGTATTACAAAGGCAATTGTGGACTTGTGAATGCAATTTCTTGTCTAAATTGGTGCTAAAAACTAGAATGAAAGGGTATTCAGTATCAGAGATGGGGCAGGAGAGAGAAGCTGGGTTTTTATTTGAAAATCAGAGCCTACTTAGAAGTAACTGCATTTTGGTAACGTTGGACAAAAGACCCAAGTCCCTGGACCCTCAGTTTACCCTGGTGCTAAAAGCAAGGTGAGCAATGAGAAAGAAGTCTGTGAAGCCTTAGACAGCCTTTGAAGGTTGGATGATGGTTCTCCCCACTAAGCTCTCCTGACATCTGTCCACAGCATCTGAATCGCCCTCCTTGCTTTGCAAGGCATTTAGTAAATGAGAAAATGAAAGCACTTGTGCATGCTTCCTTACATGTGTCTTTCTCTGTTGGATTTAGAACCAGTTGACAGCAGGAGCTTGGTATATCCAGCATAAGAAAGGTACCTGGCCTCTGTCCTTAGCACCCAGTAAACACATGGGAGCTGAAAACACTTTGTTTGGCCCTCTTGTTAGGCCAAATAAATCTCCCAGAACTGTGATGCTTCCAGGAACAGTGTATGCAGAGAGGAAAAGACATTGATTCTCAGCCCTGGCTGGGTAGAAGGACCATTTGGAGAGTTCTCTTGGAACATACCAGTTTAAATCAGAGTCTCTGGGGATAGAATCAAGTGCTATAGTTTCTTGGGTGATTCAGGTCTAGTCAGGGCTGGGCACCACTCCTCTGAATCCACAGAGGATGGCAGAGCTTGAAGCAGGAATGAGCAGATAGGAGAAGGAATGATAAAAGAAACACAGACAGAATTTAAGGATCTGGTTGGGTCTTTGTCACCATCAAAGTGAAAATCTACCGAGCCAGACACTGCTCAGCTCTTCTCGATCTTTCCTTCTTTACTTACAGTAGCCCTAAACAAAATGGTCATCCTCTTTCCAGCAAAGCAAAGAAAGCTTAGAAACTGAAGTGTTAGGCTACTGGAGTCCAGTCCCCAAGCTCTTTTTCACTGGGCTGTGTTCCTTCAAAAAGATAAGGTAGATGGGCAGGAAGATGAGAGTAGACTGGGCTGGAGGAAAAACAAGATCAATAAACCCAAGGAGAGCGAGTGGGCATTAAAGCAAAAACAAATGACACAGCAAATAAGAAGCAGAATTCATATTCCTTGAGGACATCTGAAGCCCCAGGATAAACTTACAATAGCTACCTAAGACAAACCCAACCACCCCCAGCTAATAGTGGGAGATCTAAGACTCAGAGTAGTCTAGCACCTTGCGTAAACTCGCACAGCTATTGTGCCTGAGCTGAGTTTGTTTTGTTTTGTTTTGTAAAAGGCTCAGGAGTGAGTATTGTAGGTGTTTCCAACTGCCATGATTATTCATATCTGCTATTACAGCACAAAAGCAACCGTAGAGAATGTATTTACAAATAAATGTGAATGTATTCCAATAAAACTTGATGCATGGACGCTGAAATTTGAATTATGTGCAATTTTTATGTGACATAAACTATTTTTTTCTTTTGATTTTTCTCAACTACTTAAAAATATAAAAAGAAATATCCTTAGCTCCTTGACTATACAGAAACAGAGAGTGAGACAGATATGGCCTGCGGGCTATAATTTGCCAACCATGGCTCAAATTCTAAAGTATGCAGGTAAAAAGTTGATGAAAGAGTTTAGAGGAAAATTAATATATGTTCATTTGAGACTTAGATATCCTCAGTTTAACTTCGCTGGGGGTGAGCCATCAAGCCAGGAAGCTTTCAATTCTTCTCTCTTGCCTAAATCAACTCCAGCCAACAATTACTTGTAGCATGTACTTGCTTTTCCAAACCAGAGCCCCCAGACCTTGAAGTGGACCACTCCCATTCTGTTTGCTTGGACAAAAGCATTATAAACCTGAATCTTTTCTTCTATAAATACTTATTGAATGTCTACTAGATTATAGGCTCCATCCTAGGCACTAAGGGTATCCTGGTTGTCTAACTCAGTCTGGGCTCCCATAATAAAATACAGTAGACTGGGTGACTTACACAACAGACCTCCATTTCTGGAAGCAAGAAGTCACAGAACATGGTGCCACCATGGTTGGGTTTTGGTGAGAGCCTTCTTGGAGTTATAGACTGCTGAATTCTTGTATCCTCAAATAGCAGAGACAGGGAGAAAGGGAAGGAGGGAAGGAGGGTGAGAGATAGAGGTATAGGAAGAGAGAGACAGAGACAGAGAGAAGGCTCTACAAGTTCAAAAGGGCTTTCAAGACAAGAAAAACAGTGAGCCAGGGAGCAGAGAAAAGGCCATTATGCCTGGAAACCGGTGAGCAGAATGGAGAATGGTGGCCCACAATAAGGGGTTTAGAGTATATTTTAAATGGAATTTTCCCTAAATGCAATTTGGTAAGTCAAAAGCACGAGAGTAATTTGCATTTTCACCACATTTGGGGTGCTATGTGGGCAGTGGACGGTAGGGGCCGCTGTCTCTCTCTTGAGCTCTCCCTTTCCGATGGCCGTTGTCTAGGCAACAAGGGGCTAGGAGTTACCTGCAGTCTGCGGAAACCTGCAGGTATTCTGCACACACCCCCAAATTGCCCCTTCTCAGGAGTGTCCTTTAGCCCCTTCCAAAGATCCTCTGGGGTAATATGTTCTAATGAAGGGTTGGAATTGCCAATTGCCTCATGCTTTACAGCTAATAAGGAACAGATTATGCTCTGAATGGTTTGAGTTATCTTGTGACCACAATAAGTTCTTTTGCTTGAGCCTGTGTACTATAATTTAATCCTGTCTACATTTTGTTTGGGAAAAGACACCCCAGTCTCAAGCCTAGCCTTTTTCTTACTCACACTTAAGTCTTTTCAAAATATACAGAGTTTTGGTTCTTTATTCCACATTTTCTTCTTTTAGTTTTCAGTGTTTCATACTTTACATATACCCACACCTTTTAAACCCATTTTTAATAATGCTCAGTTTAGAAAAGCAACATATGAGATCAATTTGAAGAACATTTATAAACACATGAAAAAGCAAAAATCATTTTTAAGCTGCTCATCACCTCAAAAATTAAAATTTAAAAAATTTTAATTTTTTCAAAAATTAAGACTTTTTTCTTGGGCAATTTGAGGTTAATAGGAAAATTGAGGAAAAGGTACAGAGACTTTTCCATATACCTGTCCTGCCCTTGTCCCTTGTGCACAGCTTCCTTGAGTACCAACATCCTCAACCAGAGTGATTCATTTGGTAAAACTGATGAACCCACAGTGACACAGTGTAGTCACCCACAGTCCGTAGTCTGCATCAGGATACAATTGTGGTGTTGTAAATTCTGTGGGTCAGTTGTACATTCTGTTAGGAAAAAAATGTGTGATGGCTATATTCACCATTACAGTATCATTCAGAGTATTTTCACTGCCTTACAAATCCCCTGTGCTCCACCTATTATTCTTTCCTCTCCCCCTAACCCCTGGCAACCACTGATCTTTTTACTGTCTCCATAGTTTTGCCTTTTCCACAATGTCATGTAGTTGGAATCACACTTGCAATTTTTAATATTTCTCTTGTTAATCTGTTTGTGTATGTGTGCATATGTGTATACATTTACAATATTAGACTCATAGTGTATTTTCAGAACTTATTCTACATTTTTACCTTGGTATTAAAACATAAACAGCTTACTATTTGTTAACCATTTTTCAAAATTATATTTAATGATTCCATAATTTTCTACTGTACTGGAATTTGTCAGCACTGTTAATATTTAAGAATGTTTTTTGTCTTTCTCCCTTACTATTATTATGAGCAATGCCGCAGAGAACATCCTTATATCCAAGCCTTTGTTTACATTCTTGAATGCTTCCTTGGACTAAATGATAAGTACTTTGGGATCAAAAGATATTGGTATCTTTATTCCTGTTGAATAGATTTCATCCAATTGCTCATTAAAGGGATTGTGATTATGTATAGCTCACAATGGCCATCTCACCTCGTTACAAACAATATTTTGATATTATTATATACTCTTATCAACTTGATAGGCAAAATTCATCTCACTGTTTAACTCCTCCCCCCATTTTGAACTTGCATGTTTAGTAATACAAGTGACAATCAGGTACAGAGCCCTTAGTATGCATGCCAGACATAGTAGAAGGGAGGCACTATTATCCTTACCCTGCAAATGAAGAAACTGATGCTAACTGGTGAGAGGTGGACCTGTTATGGGGATTCAGTCCAAGTACTGGGACCCCTGAGTCCATGCATTGGCTCCAGCTCTATTCTGCCTCAAAATGAAAGGACCCACTCACCTGTGTGTGAGTCAGGAAAGCAATGATTAAAATAATTCTCACTAATATATGAGGGGCCGACTGAACCATCTATCTGGTTAATAATAATAAATAACATTAATAATAAAACCTAGTCATTCTAAATAAACCTCTCCCTTGTGGACAGAACTTGCAGAAATTTAATAGAAGTAAAACATGTGGGCATAATAAGGACAGACAGATGTGGGCAAAGTCAGATTTCCCTTCAACTCAGTGTGTGATTGCTCACTGCTGGCCCACAGTTTTGTTTTATATGTATAGTGCTTGAAATACTGAATTTCTCGCCATCACACAAAAACTAAGTTCCACTTTCTCTTTAAAAATGGAAGCTCTGGAAACATCCACTACTGCTCATTTCAATAAATTACATTGTCTGTCTGGTCCCAGTGGGTGTTTGAGATTGCATCTCTTTTTGCTTTGCTCTTCTCTTCTGTGTCAACCATCTCACCTTCTCCCTTCTGAACCAACTCTCTAAAATCTTCCTTTCAGTATAACTGTTATTTTTTTTTAACTAAAATGCTTCCCATGAGTGGGAACCCCCTTTCTAGCCTGTTAGGTAGAAGTTGGAGGGTCACAGTGAGACTGTGCCCAGAGCCATTTGGAAGACACAGAGGTTTGTATGTTGGGGCCTGTGTTTTTATTAGCCCTGCTTAAATTGCGGGGTAATTTAAGCTTCTCTTACTTCGCTGCATTGCATCATAGTTCTAAAGGAGACCTGAAATAGAACACATCACATTGTGCACATTTTTGAAGGATCATGAGAGGAGGCTAAATATAAGATTCAAGTCCATATTCTTAGTGTGTTTTTCCTCTAAATGGAGATGGGATATAGTTGAACATTCTTTCTTATGCCCGCCCTTCTTAACTGCATGTGCTTCTTAATGTTTGATTTCCATCCGTTTGGTATGTGAGAACATTCCCAAGTGTCTTCTCAACTTCAAAGAGACAGACTTGAGTTGCCACCACTGGAATTTCCCTATTTGATTAGAGGAACAATATTAACCCTCTCCTTCCGCACCCCGTTCTGATCCATAAGGTGCTTTTCTGTCCCATTTAAAAATTTTTTAAAGCGGGCTACTAACACTTAGTCACCCACATTCCACTGTTATAATTTTTGCCATTTATTAATATCTTTGTTTTATTATTTACTAAAGGGTTAATTAACTTGCTTTATTGGAATATATTTATGTCACTGCAGTCAATAGAAACTTGATGCTATCAGTTGAAGCATAACTACATCAGTAAATAAATATTTAAAATGAGTATGGGACTACCAACTGACTCATCTGATGTCCTACTCATGGCTCCAATACCAGATGTTGAGAAACACTGAAAAGAAAGTATTTTATAGGGTAGGGGTAAAAGAGCCATGTTTCTAAAGAGGCATAGTTTCCCATAGCCAACTAGCTCCTAGGATCATATAAGTATCTATCTAGGTAGTTGTATGCAGGAAAATTACTCTTGGGAGCTCTTCCTCTCACCCCCATCCTCTGCGCACATAAATCAACGGGCTCTCCCTGAGGTGCTCCAGTCCTCCAGGAAAACTCCTCCTCTTCTGTTATGACACTTTTGCTGCTTTTGCTTCCTTGGAGTGCAGAGAGAAAACCGCTGTGTGGAGATGGTGATGGGGACTTGTGGTCACAGCCTATGCATTCCTCCACGTTTGGGGTTTGCATCTCCCCACATGCTCTGTGAAACTTCTCAGGAGTGTTTCCTTATACTTCTTTCATAGAAAGTTTGACTCTTGTTTTCCTTCCTTGCTTCCTTCTTCCCTGTCTTTTTCCCTCCTTTCCTTTCCTTGTCTCACCCTGCATCCTCATCATTGGTCCCAGACTGTGGTACTGATCTGATGGAAACACCACTCTCTGCAGTGTCTTTGGGTTACTGGTTCCATCCACCCTGACAAGATCTCAGGTTGGACTGCTGGTCTGGATGATGGCTTAGTGGTTTCTAATCTCTGAGAGTGTTATTCTTACATTCTAAGCAGAAATGGGCCTACTGGAATTTAGCTTTGACTGTGTACAAATCCCAGCCCCATACCTGTATGGCCCATGCCTTAAAGCAAGTTACTTTACTTCCTTTTATCTTGGTTTCCTCACCTGAAAAATGGAAAAGGAGACACCTGCCTTCCAGGATTTTTAGGAAGGTGAATAAGAAAATGTAAGAGAAATTGCTTTCCAAATTGTGAGGCTTTGTTCTAATCAAAGTGGGGCAGTAGTTTTAAATATGGACTATTCAGTAGTCTTATCTAAATCCCCCATCGCTGGGAACACAATTCAGAAGGCTTTGCCACATCTGCTTCATTGTGCTGTTCACAAAACTGTTTATTTTCCCAATGTCACATTTGTTTTCTCTCTCCTTCTCTTTGCTACTGCATAACTTCATTATCGGCCTACATAAATGTATTATGTAATTGTCTCAATATGTCATCGATTGTTTCAGGTTTTCTGTAGTATTACTTAAGTCCATAATTCTTTTTATTAAATCTCCAAGAAATGTTACTGAACAATGGTTGAAGGCTCCTTCTTTGCACTAACTAAAACTCAGCACTTAGATATTTGAAAAGATACAAAGGACTAGAAAGAAATGAAAGTGTGGAATTTTCCCACTGGCTTCATGAAATCCAGGAAACCAATTGAGGTACTTTTTATAATATCTTTGTCTCTCTAAGAGATCCATACAGTCTTTCAGATAGTAATTACAGCATTAATAAACACTATAAAATTAGCTAATGCTTATTGAGTGCTTACTATGTTCTAGGTGCTATTATAAACTCTACTTATATTAAGCCACTTCATCTTTACAACAACTTTATAAAGGAGGTATGATTTTTATCCCCACTTTAGGGTTGACAAAACAAATTCAGAAAGGTTAACTGCTTTGCTCAGGGACACACAATAAGGAAGCAGTCCCACTGTAGAATACATAAACACACACACATGCATGTTTATGCTTAGGAAACTCAGTCACTTCCTAAGCTTAGATGATACATATATATGTTGAATGCTTGAGAGTTTGGGGTCTCTTTGTTTTGAATTTGTTTCTGACACTAACATTAAGCTAATCATGGCTTTTCTCTGGAATTTTCTTATGGACCACATTTGGAGGGTTGGATGAGATCATTAGTTTTTAACCTACTCCCTAAAGCTCAAGAATCTCTGTGCATGATCCAGGGGGCATGGTGGGGCACAGAAGACAATTATGATCAGGGACCTCCATTAATCTGTGCACTTAAGCTTGTATCTGATATTTATGGAAAGAGGAATGAATTAGTGGGTGGGTGGAAAGAAGGAAGGGAGGAAGGAAGGAAGGAAAGAAGGAAGAAAGGAAACAGGCATACAATTGAAATCAGGCAATCTATTATTAACCCATTCAAAAACAGCATTGTGTCATGGTTATTTTCCATGTGTGTCATTAAATATTCTTTGAAAACTTGATTTCAAATGGTTTTATAATATTTAAACATATGAACAGATTAGCCTTTTCTTAGCCATTCCCCTACTTTTGATATGTATATTGTTTCTGATTCTTTATCACTCATTCATCATTTATTCATTTACTCATCAAATTTTTATTTAGAACTATTACTTGTCAGGCATTGATGTAAACCAGTATAGCACAGAAGTTCTTATACATATATTTTAGACATATTCATGTATATTTGCTTCTGTAATTATATGAAAATTATTATTATTTTTTAATTTTAATTGTTGGCTTTCTTCAGTGAAGAAGAACCTGTTCTGGAAAGCCTTCTGAATTTGGATAAAACATTGAGATGAAACCTGTGCAAATGTTGAGCTTAGATCACAAAGGGAAGATAATTGGAGTTCTGGATACACTGTCTCCCAAGATTGTAGTTATAAAATTAATAGACATTGCCTTAATTGTGTATGCCACCAGCATCCAATTCTGCATTGCAATCTGCAGCCTCAAAGGGACCATCTTGAAGCAGTAGCTTTCCATGTTGCCTAGTTTAGAGAATGCTTAGTTCAAATTGTCAAGGTGCCGAGAATCTGAGCTGCAGCCAAGGGATTACTATAAGGCTTGGTTTTGGTGATTCCCTGGTAAATAATCTGGGGGGGGGGGGACACAGTTATGTCATGTTATAAACTGAATATAGCTGAGGTTATAAACTGCTTAAATTTCATGCATGAAAGCATGATACAGACCCTCTCTGGTTGAAAAAGGCAATAAAGAGGAACCAAAACATAATTCCTTGCACATAAATAGAAACCAGACAACTTAGCTTTGTAGATTCAAAGGGACCATACAAGGTGGCAAATTTGAAATACCCATTGGAGGCACAATGCCAAGTCTAAACTGAAGCATCAGAGTGATGCAGTATCAAGAGACTGAGTTATTTCTAGCTGTGGTCTTTGTGACATGAAATGGTGACACTTTCCCCCACAACCTCTAATGTTCTTCTTCTCCCTGATGACTCTATATATTTGAGTGATGGTCAGCCAGTATGGAGACAGCTGGTTTGGTTTTCCCTACCAAGGATTTTTTTGTGTGTCTTAGGGCAGAAGACATCTGGAAAAGACAAGACTAGACTCCAAAGAACTAGACATCTGTAAGAACTAAGACTCTGTGGATAGAAAATACTATTATCTTTCCTCTTTATCTCTGTATTCCATCTTTTTATCTCCTTCCCTGACAGCAAGTAAAGGATAGGAAAGTCTAGGTGGGAGACTTCTCTTCTTGGCTGATTTCTGTTATATTTTTCTGCTTCCTACAAGATTACTTAATTCATTTTATGCCTCTGGAAAAGACCAGAATTTCCTAATTCCTTCAAATACCTGGGCAGGTTACTTCTTCCAACCTTAACTCATCATTATTCTGCAATGAGTTATGTAATTATTTGATCATGTTGAGGAGTAATTCACCTTTGTTCCCACCTACGTTAAAACTGATTACAAATCCTCGTAAAATGCTCATTATGCTACCAAAAAATGTTCTTAAGAATAGTCTGTTAGAGAGGAGGTAATTCTGCTGCTAGGAAGTCTGGGCTTCTGTCTAATTATGTGTAAATTATCTGAGTGGAATCTCAGATGTTTAGTGATAAACAGTTTTATGCTTCCCAGCAAAGTATCTAGTTTGTGAGGCAATATAATCAAAAGCAGCTTGTGTGCAGTGAATTGTCGATTGTATAACTTTGCATCCCTTTCAAGTTATTCTTATGGAAAGAAATGGGAATGTCTGCAGCCCTTTAAGGAAAGCAAATGTTGTATTCTGCAATTTTTTTTTGAAAAAAAAAAGAAAGATAATTGATCCTTTGACTATACTGCTGCTCTGCTCTCAGAAGGAACATTAAAAAGTTGGATTTCTTAAGAAATGCAATTAACTGACTTTTATTTAATGATTTTTTTCTCAAGTTATTCATCCTGGAGGAATGGTATCTGTTGGTTATTAACAAAGATGAGGATGGATTATTAAGAAGCAAAATATAATGATATTCAACTGCAATGCATTTATATAGTTACTCAGAGAAAAATCATAGGTGGTTTGGTCTCAGATACCCTCTCCTTTTGGAAGTTTCACCTCAGAGACTTCTCCATCTCTCACTTCATCTTTAGGTAGGATGGTTAATCTTCCTTTGAACCACCAAATTGATGCTATGCCCAGAATGAAGGCAAACTGGACACCAGTGAGTTAGGATTATTACACTATTCAATGGAACTAGTGGTCAGTGTTACTGATACAATGTGAAGGGTCATATAATACAGATGTTTAAATCTGGAAGGTCATTAGTTTTTGGCCTCAACAGCAGGGTTCCTAAAACATCCAAGAAGCTTGGGAAGGGTCTTCCAGGGCATGTATCCACCCAAAAACCATAATCTTGAGACTTCACTAGGCAAAGAAAGGCCAAGATATTTAATTAACAAAGCACAAGGAAGCTGAGTCTGCTATAGAAGACATGGGAATACTAGTTGAGATGAAATGGATATGCCAGTTGAAATAAAAATTGCCACCTCTTAGAGTTGGAGAATCCTTTACTATTGTTCTCCTTCTAGAAACATTCCTATTTCAAAAGAAGAGGGCCAACTTGGGGGAAAAGGATATGAAGTGTTAAGAAGAGAAAATGGTAGCAAAGGACCAAGATTAAGGCAGATGAAGATTCCAATGACAAGAGGCAAGAACTCTTGCCTTTCACTAGTGGTCAACACAGATTAATGTTGGCAACACCCATCATGCAATTCACTGCACAGGTAGATAAAGGGATGGCTTAATGTATCATAGTAGTGTTTGGTTCTACTTAGTTTCTAAAACTCTAAGGTAAATTCCATAGATGTGGTTTTAAGTTATAAATGGTTGATTTGGTGATATTTGTTATATGGATTCAACTAATTGCCCAGTTGCTAATGTGCACCTATTTCACACACCTTTTGATTGGATTTGCAAATACACCAGCTAAATAGATGAGTGTTCCATAATGAATGCTAAAAGAGAGATTGAACCTGTGTTGATGTCCCTAGATGGCTAAGCCTAAAATTTGCCCAAGAACAAAATATCTGCATAAAGATTCATTTATATTTGGCATTACAAAGCATGAGATCTTGGACATTTTGAAGACAAACCATTTAGATGATTAACTAAATATAGTCCTTTGAATCAAGTAGATTTGTCCTATATCATTAGCATATCCTTTTAAGGACGGTCATTCATATGTGTGCCGTTCATAGTTTATCATACTGTCTATTGAATATACTTGTTTCATGTCGACTTCTGGTTTGTCTGACTTCCTATCCTACATGCTCGACAGTCAGTTCATTTTTAAGTCTTTGATTCACACCTGCAGGTGTAAAGGAATTTTATTTTGATTTCTGTCTTTTAGTGAAAACATATTTCAAATTGCCAACTCATGATATATTCACTTTGAACTTAAAATATAATTTGTTTAAAAAATTTCAATAAAACCTGAAATGTTCACTAATAGTTATTCTGAAGATTAAAGCTGCCAATGAATTATACAGCAGGGCCAAGGCTGTCTTTTTCTCAGACTAAATTTATCTCACGGAAATGGAATTATTCTGACTGGGGTTAGAGAGCAGAGATAGTTAGAGTTTGATTGTTCAGTTGCTACCTGCTTGTTTTTGTTTGTTTGTTTCTTTCTTTCTTTTTTACACTTGATTGTGGTTTTCTTATGAGCTAAATTTTAAAATGTAATTATTGATGAGGGGTTAATAGAAATCCTATTTTCTCCGATTATAAATGTGACATAGGTTTCCAGAGACTCTCTCTTTTTTAAATGTATTTTTCATTTGTTTCCTCTGTTTATATTTTTTAAACATGGATCTTTGGCCATGGGGGACCCAGTGCTGAGTGTCTAACCTCTCTGACTTACACAGAGTAAGCCTCAGTGTAATAGAAATAAATGCAGCATTTTCTCTGTGTATAACATGTCACTTGGGTGAAGGGCTTACAACATCTCTTTGGCAAAACTGAAATGCGAATTTCTCAAAAATGTCTTGTTTTCAGTTAATGATATTTTCTGCTTTTCACCAAGTGGTCTCTTTGGGGGTTTGTTCTTGAATTCATTTCTCAGTGCATGCACCGGGCTGTCTATTATTCATCTACTCAGCAGGCATTTACTGAGTTCTTGTCACACCCAGGCCTGAGCCAAGTGTTTGGGTGGCAGTAGCCAAGGAGCCCAGTGCTACCCCACATTGTTTGCCATCTTTGGAATGAACGGGATCTTAAGAAACAGATGTAGGAAGACGTGATGGAAATATGTTATGATAAAGGTAACACTAGAGATAAAACTAAAGTGTTTTGGGAAGAGAGGAGAGGGGTGGTCCGACCTGGGCGTGGGGGGAGACTCAGGCCGACTTTGATTAGATCCATTTGCTGAGCCAGCAGGTCAGGCATGATGTAAGATGCCAGCTCACATTGCCTGACCTGCTCCAGCTGCTCCCCAGAGAGGGCTCAGAGTTCATCTTTCTCAAATGTGAAACCCCACCATGAAAGACAGCTTCTGGAAACGGCCAAGCGTTCCATCATTGCTTCAAAACTAGCCCCCCAGTGACTCACAAAGCTGAAAGGAAAATTGATCACAGGCTCATTATGATGCCCGTGGGGAAGACCTTGAGAGACCCTTGCACCTCCTGAGACAAGATCCATGGCTTCAAATGGGGCCATATGTGCAGAGGTGGGTGCATTTGTCGGCCCTAGGGAGGACCCTGTGTGAGCTGTTGTGCATGTGTTTGCTTCCCTCCACACTTGGACCTCCCTCCATCTGGAGCAGGACACATCTACCATGGAAAGACAACTGACTTTGAAACCTCAGCCCTGGGTGACTTTTATGATCCCAGAGCACATAGTTTTGGCCCTCTAGAAAGACAAGGAAAACAATGCGTACCTTAACTTTATTTAGGTATTCTCCTATTCCATCCACCCTCACCTCCCATGCCAAATGAACATACCCCTATTTTGGAGAACTTTTTTTTATGATTGTGTTATTTTATTTTATTTTTTAATATATTTTATTGATTATGCTATTACAGTTGTCCCGTTTCTCACCCATCATTCCCCCCACCCTGCACACCCTCTCCCACCCACATTCCCCCCTTTAGTTCATGTCCATGTGTCATAAGTTCTTTAGCTTCTACATTTCCCATAATATTCTTACCCTGCCCCTGTCTATTTTCTACCCACTATCTATGCTACTCATTCTCTGTACCTTCCCCCCCTCTCCTCCTCCCACGCCCCTGTTGCTAACCCTCCATACGATCTCCATTTCTGTGGCTCTGTTCCTGTTCTAGCTGTTTGCTTAGTTTGCTTTTGTTTTAGGTGTGGTTCTTAAGTCACCTCCCCAGCTGGGCCACACCAGTGGCTACTTAGATTCAGTTGTACTGTCTTCCAGAACAGGGTCTTTTTACTCCATCTATGGATCCCAAGAATAGTAAGAGTGGGTCACCCCTCTCCCACCCTCCACAGAAGCTGTATCCTCATTCAATTCTTTTCCCTTGCATTTTCTGTGAATTAGACTGTTACTAATTTTGCTGTCTTCTGGAGCTATACAGAACTTTTCAATAGTGAGATCTATGGGTCTTCTCTGACCATAACATATATCTGCTCATTCCATAAGATCATTTTATCACAGCCAGGTTTATCAAGGTATGATTATATACAGTAAAGCTTGCCCTTTTTAGTCTACAGTTCTGAAACTTTTCACAAGTGCCTACAGTGATGTAATGATCAGGACATGGTACATATCCACCATTCCAAAGAGCCCTGGGGTCTGTTTGTCGTCATCCCAGCCTCAGTCCCCAGCAATCACCAATCCCTTTTCTGTTCTTCTAGTTTTGCCTTTTCCAGAATCCCATATTAATGGAATGATAAGTAGGTAGCTTTTGAGTCCAACTTCTTTTTCTCAGTGTAATGAATTTAAGATTCATTTATGCAGTCATGCCTATCAATAGTTTATTCTTCCCTTTTGTTGCTAAGTAGCATTCCGTTGTACGAATGCACCATGGTTCGTCTCTTCAACAATTGGAGGATCTTTAGCTTTTTTCTAGGTTTAACTGATTATGAAAACGTTGCTATAAAATATTAGTGTACAGGCATTTCCGGGGATATACAATTTTAATTTTCTTGAGTTACCTATGGTTAAAGATGGTGTTTTAGGGGAGACAGTGAACATAATTATAGCTCTGATGTGGAATTGCAGGCCTGAAACTTCCTAGCTGCGTGGCCTCACGTAGGTTGTCTGAGCCTCACTTTCCTGCAACAGAAGAGTGGTAGGATGATAGCTGCTGCCCAGGATTTAGAGTTGTCACTCACTCATAGCCCCTCCTCTTTTAGGTGCTGCCTCGTTGCACTAGACACCCCCTTTCCATGGTGCTTCTGTTCTATTCCCCGAGCACGCACACCCTCTTCTACGTTCCTGCCACACTGTTTCCTTTCCTGGAACATTTTGCCGCCCACTTTTCTCTTCACCAACTCCTCATCTTCAGTTGCCCAATTAAAGGCCACCTTTTCAAAAAAGTGTTCCCTCACCCTATCTAAATCCAGCCCCCTGCTATACATAGTACCCTTTAAAAAAGTGTTTAAACACTGTTCTTTTTCTTTACAGCATTTATCACAACTGGCCTTATAAAATTAACTGTATAATTTGTTTTTTTAATGGAAATTTCATTGAGATCATTGTAGAGTCACATAAAGTTATAAAAATGATATCAATAGAGTCCCTGTACCTTTCCCCAGTGGTAACATCTGGCAAAATTATAACATATCACAACCAGGATATTGATACTGATATAATCCACCGATGTTATTCAGACCTCCCCAGTTTTACTTGCACTAATTTGTGTGTGGGGTGGAGGTATACTATCGCAAATGCAGATCTGTGGGTTCACCACCACAGTCAAGCTCCAGAGCAACTCCATCGCTACAGGATTCTTTCAGTTGTCCTTTTATAACCACTCACACCTCCTTCCCCAATTCCTCCACTTCCTACACCCCAGCAAACACTAATCCGTTCTCATTTTAAAAATTTAGATACTTCAAGAATGGAATCATATAGTATATAATCTTTCAGTATTGACTATGTTTATTTTTTTTTCTCAGCATAATTCTCTGGATATTCCTTGTTGAGTATTTCAGTAGTTCCTTTTCATTCCAGAGTAGTATTCCATGGTATGGAATACCACCACTTATTTAACCATTCATCTATTGAAGGACATCTTGACTGATTCCTGTTTTAACTATTGTAAGTAAACCTTGATGTACAGATTTTTGTGTGAACATAATTTCCATTTTTCTGGGATAAATGCTCAAGAGTGAAATTGTGGGGACATTAGTTTTATGAGAAATGGTTTGAATTGATTTTTAAAATCTGTCTCTGCCAGTAAATATTAAGTTCAACCAGAGAAAATAGGCTGAAGTTTGTTTGTTTGTCTGTTGTCCTGTTTGTATGTCTACTCACTGTACACTGGGGACATTTCATAATACTTAGAATATAATTTAGTACTCTATAAATATTTATATATGAATTAAACAAGGACTGAATGAGTGAATGCATGAATAAAAATTTGGCATGGGAGTCAGTAAAATAACGCACTGGAAATATTTTTGAGCTGCTTAGCACAGAGAAATCTCTAATTGCAGGAACACGTTTCCTCACCATCAACCTCATCAGATGGGACTGAGGGTGACATGACATGATTTTCACACCTTCCACCTTCACTATCACATGAGCATTATGTAGCTTTATAGGATTCCAAGAGTCTGAGTTCTTGCTTCACTTCATTTCCTTAAAAAAAAAACCCCATCTCATGAATATGTTCAAAAGTGACAGGATGGGAATCTGGGCTTGATACTTTACATAAGGCCCTGCTTCCATGGCGAGGCTGCACGGCTACCTTCTCTGTTGAAAACGAGCCTTTGGAGTGTGAGGATGAGTGGCTCTTCACAGGTTAACCTTGTCCCAGGATCTTCATGGTCTCAGTGTGTGAAATAAATATTGGGGAAGCCAGAGGAGGATTAGTAAGTCTCATTTGCCAGAGGAAAGCACAGGTCTTCATAATATCTTGATCTATGTACTAAGAGCTAGCAAAGACAAGCAGACTTCATAATAAAAATAGAAATGAGGTTTTCTCAACAAAAATGCCACTGGAATGATGAGCTGTCACACAGGACCCGGAGAAACAAGAAAGAAACTTCTTTAGTGACTATAATTAGGCTTACATGGAGAGTGGCAACGCTCAAGAACTATGCAAGAGGCAAGTTCTTTGCCTGTTTCTAGAATCACCATTAAACTATTTCCAAAGAGCTAGGATACCGAGGAGGTCAAAGGTCATTTTCAGTAGACCATGCACCCATTCTCCTTCCGTCTCAGTGAGATTCTGACCTACCTTTGGCACAGGAATGGTGTTACCCCGTGATTTGGGCAACTTAAAAAGAAAGAAAGGAAGAATAAGAGAAAACCTTTCTTTTTCTTTATTTTGAAAAAATACCATATTTATTGTAGAAAATTGGCTAATATAGATTAGCAGTAAAAAGGTAATAAAAGTCACCAGTAATCTCAACAGAACTATTAATGTTGGGTGTTGGATCTTTAACTGTATCTAGGTAGACATAAAAATTTAGATCTAGAAGGAGATAAACTTAGAAGTGCAGAGTGTAAATTATAGATACAGACTGATTTTATATACATTGGATTATACCAAGGGAATAGGGACTTATATCTTACTCTATCTTCTATGTCATATGCATCTATCTGCTTTATAAACTATTCTTCACTATTGTACTTCCAAAACTGGGGAATGCAGTAGTCTCGATGGAACTGGGCAGTAAAGTAGTTGTTCATATGCCTGTGTGTGTGTGTGTGTGTGTGTGTGTTATCAAAAATCAAAATCATATCTCATGAGTGTTTGCTGGCTGAAATCATTTTACTGATGCACTGAGGAAGAAAAGGGGAAGCACAGTCACCCAGACTCCCTTCAGGCATTAGGTCAAGACCTGAGCTTTCTCTACCTTGGCCTATGTTTCTATGGCAACAGAGAGAACCTGTGGTGATTTCAGATACTGATGAAATTCTGGGGGAAACAGAATTTACCTGAACCATAGTTTGGTATTTTGTAATTCAACTTAATTTTTCAGGAAAGGACCAAGTTTCACAGAACTCTTAAATCGATCATTCAACTTTCAAATATTCTGCTTTACTATCTATTTTCAGGAATATGTTATGCAATAAAGTAGATCAGAGGCAGGGAAATTATACTGACCTGAGTTAGGGCTTGAGTATACATATTTGAATGTTATCTTCTCCTACCCTCAGTTTTCTCATCTATAAAATGGGATGTGGTCAGATTGCCTTACTTATTGGGTTTCTGGGGAAAAGGAGTGGGATAATGAATGTAGAATATTTGGTATGTCACCTAGTCTAGAGTAAGTGCTCAATAACTCTTAACTTTGCTATTGTTTTTATGACATCATTGAAATTATGTGGATCTTGATAGGATAAAGGCAAAAAAATATCAGAATAACTTGGCCTGTGAGAAGCAGGAATTGGAAAAAGGGAGGGTAGAAGCCTGCTGAGAAGCTGAGTGATATTAGAGAAAGTATCAGCACCCTGGTGTTTGGTGTTCCACTAAAAAGGTCATGAAATACTAGCATCCCCTAGAGTAACCTCAAAGAACAGTGGTATCACCACCTGCTTGCTATACAAAAGAGGCTCCTTGGAGACATCTGTGGCCCAGTTATGAGGAGGGAAAGAAGGGGGAATTAAGGTGCTGACAGTAATTCCAATTGCTTCCTTAGCTGGAAATACTGGAGTTACAAGAGAAGGGCAGAATAGTCAGCTAGCAATGGGCTTCCATGGAAAAGGTAAAAAGAATGACTACCTATCTTTCCAGTTAGGCAGGAAGGAGCTGTTTTGCCCATAAAGGCCAATTTATATTGACTTACCCTTGAGTTCACAATCAATGGCCACCATATCACTGTCATTGCCACCAGCAACATCATCATCATCATCATCATCATCATCATCACCATCATCACCAATACCACTGCTGACAGTGCCATCATCATCATCATCATTGTCATCACCATGAAGCAATGCAGCTTACAGGCATAGTGTACTTACTAGGTTCCAGGGATTACACTAAGCAATTAGCACATATTATTCCATGTTATCTAAATTGTGAAAAAAAGATACTCATGCTCTTTCCATTTATAAAGGAGGACCTCATGACCCAGGAAAGTTAAATAAGTTGCAAAAGTCACCCAGCTTGTACAAAGCAGATCCAAGATTTAGAACCAGGCAATCTGCCTCCCAGTCCTCATTACCATCCACTTCGTCATCAGGAAGGGACAGTAGAAGGTTAGAGTAAACTCTGTTGCCCCATAACATTCCCTCTTATTTTTTTCCATAATAGGGTAAACCTAATCTGAGCCTCACAGTGTCACACAGCAAACCAATGGCTCTCAGATACATGTCATATGTACATTTCTACACCAGTAGAAACCCTTTTTCAAATAACTTCTACACAAAACTCTACTTACAAAAGAGCTGAATTATACAAATTCAAATGTGAAACACTTATTATAAAGCCAATCTGTGAGAAAAATAAGACAATTTTGATGAATATCATTTTGAAATTGAGAGTATAAATAAGTAATATTGTTTTTAATTTGCCTCATAATCTAATTCACTTCAGCACTTTAATTGTTACAAAATATCAAGAAAATGTTGATTCACATGCTGATACAGAGTTGCAAAAATAATTTTTTAAAACCAGATGACCTAAAAATATCTGGTTAACATAGAATGTAAGCTTTGTCTCCAGGGTCAGCACTGTGCTTGATAGACAATACATTAAAGACATAGCTGCTGAATGAATGAATGAATGAATGAATGAATGAATGAATGAATGAGTCAGTTTGTGAGAATGAAATGGATATCAGAAGCACGGAGGTAGAAGAGACCTGTGCTGTCATTTCCAAGTTCTTTTTTTCATTTATTTGACCAATATTTAACAAGCATCTGCTATTATAAGCCAGATGCTGTCCTAGGGTGATGGGGATGTAACGTTGAGAGGAAAAGTTCTCGTGGTGTGTGAAAGATGGGGTGGCAGGACATAGACAGTTAACAGGGAGCTCGCTGTCAACCCTGGCAGTCCCATTTGTATGCAGGATGCTTACATAACCCCTCTGGGTTTTGGCATCCTTGTGGGTGACACAGGGCTATCAGTATGTACTCAGCATCGCCTTTGGGAAGAATACAGGAAACACATAGGTGCAGTCATCTTCATCTCAATCTCAACTTTGCAAACACAGAAAAGTGCTTGTTTCATTCTGGGATTATTTATTTAATTCTGCACTGGGTATTCTGGGATTTGTATCTGCATATCATTAAAGCGGCTTCAGTCCGAGAACATATACTTGGAGATGTATTAATATACACTGGGCATAAGCAATTACAAGCCTGGGTACGAGGTGACTGGAATCTGGAGAGAGACAGGTACGTTACAGAAAGTGCTGGTTATGTTGCAAGATAAGAGGTACAGTACCAGGTTAAAGCTTCGAATATCGGGCCCTCATCAGTGGGAGGTTCAGCGGTGTCTCTTGAGTGGAAGATTGACATGTCTGGTTTTGTCTATTTAAAATCCCCCTATGGAATCAACATAGAGTGCGAGTTAGGAGGAACTGAGACTGAGAGCAAAGGAACCAATTAGGGAAGCATAGCTTTTAAAAAATTTTATTTCATTCTAGGCTACAGAGATAAATGTGATGCACTGGAACAGTAGCATTGGAAAATGGGGAGGCTTTATTGTTGGGAGATTGAGGGGTTAAAAGTGATATAATTTGGGAATCAATTGATTATTCATAGCAGCAAAGGGAGGTGTGAAGGGCAAATGTTGAGGTTTCAAGGTTAAGTAAATGGAAGGGAGGTGCTTTCATTAACAAACACCAAGTCCATCCAGGAAGAGAAGCATGTGCAAACATTTTGTTTGGGGGCATGATAAAACAGCAGTGGGAATAAGGCCTTCATACTGAGACATGCAGGAGCCTGTTTGGGGTACCGTCATGCCTGACGGGAAGCCCATGAGGAGTAGTCAGGGCTGCAGGTGTATTGAGGTATCCTTAGAGAGTAGATTAAGTGGTTTCCAGCCATTGCTGCAAATCCTTCACAGGTGTGCAAACAATATCATAGCATGTGGTCTTACAGAGAGATGACAACTGGTGTACATGGGTTAAGAGACCTAACAAAGCACAGGTGCCACCAAGCAAGATCCTATGTTTATGTTGCTTGCACTCAAGAATTCTGCCACACATGTGCATAAGAAGGTCCAGGCAGGGCAAAAGACAGTGTTTCTTTTACATGCCATTATGCTGGAAGAATGTCAAATTATTCTAAAACCAAGTGAAAAAAAATGCTTTTTTTTTTAACAGTGGCACAATAAATCATCTTCTGCAGAGTACTGTTTTGGTTTGGCAAAATGGCTTTATGCAAACTTGGGTGAGAAGGTAACCCCTCAGGGGTGCAGGGATAGCTGGTGTCAAACTTTCAAGGAGAAGGAAACATGAAACAAAGTGATGGGGATGAGAGTTTGCTCACTGGCTCCCAGTAGGGGTGAGGGTAGAAGAAGTAGAAATATGGCAGAGAATGTCTGGAACCAGAGTCTAAACAAAGTTGGTAGTACAGACTAGCCAAATGACATTTGCAAAGATGTGATATGCACAGTTCCTTCTAGAATTGTTTTTAAGATGGGGATCACTTTTCATATTCTCTCTCTTCCTTGTACTTCCCCTATTCTTTCTCTTTTTCACCCTTCTCAAGTCTTCATGTCTACTAAACTCAAGCATGCCTTATATGAGTGGATATGTTGCAGGACATAGTGCAGGGCTGAGCTGCATGTGTGCATCTTGTGATGTTGCCCAGACACAGGGAAAGTAAAAAGCCTGAGTTAACAGGTCAGACAAAGTTGTAGAGTATGAAGTGCCCATAACTGGGAATTGCAATATGGGGAATAAGACCTGGAATTCCAAATTTGTATGTTTGAAGCATTTAAGGTAAGATTTTGAGAACCAGGAAGGTTTTCCACCCAGTATCCAATCCATTTGCTATGTATCATTCTAAGTTTTGCAGACTAAGCTAGTTTTGTTTTGAGTCCTTACACCCTTCTGGCTCACCACCAACAATCACCAGCCTCTGAAGATGTGCAAATATCGCCAGGGACTGAGAACCGCTGTGGTGACTGACTCTTGCCTACGTGCCCAAACAGGGCCTTGAGCAGGTTAAGGTCTAAAGGGATTGAGATGTTAGAACTTGAGATGTTAGAGGAGAAATCATTTTCTAGTAAGAGATGCTGGAGGGGGACTCGTATTGCATAAAGACATATATTTCTAAGCATTTATGGGGTCAAAGAACTCTGCAGCAAAGCTTGTTACAGAGGAAAAATAGAATCTTCTGCAGACTTTGTTTGCCTTCAGATTTGCTTAAGTTCTAGAAAGCCACAACGCAGAGTGGGTGGGGTGTGGAGGCTTCCCAAAGTAGACCTCCCCACCCACTTACTTCTTCATTAGGAGAAATCACCACTTAGCTGTTTTTGTCTCTGCCACCTACCATCCCTTGTCCCACGCTCTAACATTCTGTCCTGTGCACTGGAAACAGACTCCCACTCTCCCAAGTGCCAAACATTGCACTCTCCCTTACTGTCACCTCCTGCAACCTATTGTTTCAGGGAAAGCTCCTCTGGGAACTTAAGTTATTCGCTTGCTCTAGGTGTTTTAAAATTTGGGGTTCTGCCTGGTGTATCGTGGATCTCTCCTGAAAGGTATCAGTTGGCTGCTCTAATAGAAATTGTGTCTGTAACTTGTCAGTTTTTAAGGGGTGGTTATAATGGGGTGTTAGCAAATGAGAATGGAGCCAGTGTCTTTACTTTTGAAGAGCTTAAGATAGACTGGGTGAGGTGGGACTTACTTCTCCTGTGAAGAAGTGGGGACTGGAAAGTGAGGAAAATTTCGTACTATAAAATTAGGTGGCCAGCAAAGAAAAGGAAATATTGCAGTTGAGTTGACAGGGAGTAATGCTTCAGAGAAGTGCTTGATATTGTAAATGATGAAAAAATGATGATGATTTTGTAGTCAGCATCCTCTGCTGTAGTTGGAATAGCATGGTGATGGAAAGAATACTTCCTGGATTTTTTGATCAACAGACCTGGTTGAAAACACTGTCATCATCTCTTATCAGCAAAACAGTGTATAATTCTTGCAGCCTCAGTTTCTTCTTCTGTAGATTGGGGCTATAAAAAACATACCTTAGAGAGTTTTGTGAAGATATACAAAGTCTGTCCAGAGGTATCTTGCCATGTAATATGAAAAACAGAGACATTTATTGAAGAAGAAGAAGAAACAAGAAACATTGTACATAAAACAGTAACACCTCAGCCCCCTTCAAAGTAGGTACCTTGGGACCTCATACAGCTTTCCCCCATCATCATCATCTGCCCTGTTGTACTTTCCTGAAGCTCACTGACAGTCTGAAATCTCTTCCCTTTCAAAGGTGATTTTATTTTTGGATAGAGCCAGAAGTCTCAGGGCACATAATCTGGACTATAGGGGGAGCTGAGTCACTTGGGTGATTTGATGTTTCACCAAAAAATCTGCCCCAGACGTGATACATGAGTGAGTGCATTGTCGTGAGGAAGCTGTCAATCACTAATTGACAGCTATAGCTGTGGCCTTCTGAATCATTTGGATAGTTTTCATGGAGGAATGTTCAATCTTAAAGTAACATTTGATGTAGTTTCATTGCTCTACTCACTCTGTCACCTTGAATGTGATGGCCACACAGTACACATGCTCACTCAATGGCATCTACTGCCTCCACTGACTAGTACAGTGAAGTCATCACTGTTCATGTATGCACAGTCCACTCCCCTTGGCTGCCAGGTTATATTAACAATGGTTGGACTTTTTCTGGACAGGCCTTGCATATATAATATGCTGGCCAGAAGGAATCTCTTTACATGTACTGCCCTTGTCAGTCTCCAAAAAGTAGTTAAAGACTTGACCTGACATTTTGTGAGATCCAGCTGGGAAGAATTTAGTTGACAAGGATTAATGTGAGAGTTTGTGTTCATTTGATTCATTAGCAAGATTAAATAAATTGTGTGTACTCAGAAGACTGGGGCAGAAAGGTGATGTCTACACATTTTTGTATAAATGCCATGTCGCTTGAAAAAATTCCCCCCAAAAATTACATTTAGAGTTAGTTGGTCTTGTTTGTGTCATTTTTAGAAAGTTAAATTAAATTTTTAAAAACGAAGAATGTTTATGCAATCAACTGGTCAGGGATTGAGAATAAAAATAATTCATAATAATACTTGCTAATATGCATTGAATGGTTACTAGATGGCAGACACCAGTCTCAGAATTTGCATTATTTTATCTCTTAATAACTTAATTTAGGAAGCAAAATTATACTTATTTCCTCTTAGAGAGAGGGGAACTGGGGCTTTATGAGCTTTTAACTCCATAGACATTTAATACCAGCTCTAGAAAGTATGCAGTAGAGCCTTCCACCAAAGTACTGAGACTCCAAAAGATGTGTTCCCAACTCTGCAGTAAGCTGCGTGCCCTTCTAGGAGGAGCTAGAAAGAGTTCCCAGACCTTCCACCATGGTCATCATTTGTCAGGTGGCCTTGAATGAGCAGGGCTGCAACTGAGTGCCATTGAGGAAAGTGAATAAACTCTGGTAATCCCACAAATTTAATTCATCTGAATTTTACTTAGCCTCTCCCATGTGAAATGCATGCCTCTCAGTGGTGTAGGACACTCAGAAATGAGAAAGCTGTTTGATTAGTTTTGCAGCAGTGAGCCTGTGGGGATGAAGAGGGTAGTTATTCCGACCTAGTGAGGGTAAGTGTCCATGGCGTTCATGCATCCCCATGACCGTGAACATGCATTGCTGGTCCTTGTCCTGCCCATGCCCATGCTGAGAAGCGCATTGCATTCATCGTCTCACTGGTTCCCAAACGCTGATCCAGAGAGTCATCTGATTCTGTAATGACATTTTCAACAGACTACAGCTAAATGAGAAAACTAAGGGCAATTTAGTGAAAAAAATTTTTATTGTTGTTCAAGTACAGTTGTCCCCATTTTTCTTCCATCATTTCCCCGTCCCCACCTCCCACCCTTGATCCTACCCACTTTGGTTTCGTCCATGTGTCCTTTATACATGTTCCCTGGCCACCCTTCCACCTTCTTCCTTCTTTATCCCCTCCCACCTCCCCTCTGATCACTGTCAGTTTGTTCTTAATTTCAATGTCTCTGGTTATATTTTGCTTGCTTGAAAATTTTAATAGACCTAAATTTAATCAATTCAAAGAGCTGCCTTTTATTTTGAGATTATGTCCTTCTTACTTTTTGGTACAAAATGCCCTTTCTGTTACGAAATGATGATGATACCATATGGTGTGTGTGTGTGAATATACTAACTTGGCCAAAAAGTCATTAATTTCATGCAATGCTTCTATTGTTTTTAAACATTTATTGCAATAGCTCACGAATTAGAGAAAAAATTCGAGAATCATTGCAATTCTGTGAGGAAGCTATTATTAGCCCCATTTTACAGATTAAAAAACTGAGGCCCTGAGTTTTTAATTCATATGTCCGCCTTCACATGTCTTATAATGAGCACATCTTGGCTATAAGCCCAGGCTTCGTGTTTCTGTCAACCTGGAATACCTCCGACACGGCGTGCTGGCACTTTTGTCCTTGTGCATGTCTATATACACACATACAGGTAAGGAGAGTGCAGTTTTTGTTGTTTTGGGTTGGTTTTGTTTGGTTTTCACATGCAAAATGTTATTATGTATGCTCTGAAACATTGGAAAGGTCTTTCCTAGAGAAGTTTTTGCAAGGGAAGATATTCAGACACACCTCACCCTTTCTAACAGCTACACTGCATGCGTGTGACAGGATGTACTGTACTATTGCCCTATTGCTTTTATAGGCAAAGCTGGAAGGACTGTCCTGGTACATGCTCATCTGTGTCCATCTCAGGTTTTCTGCAGGCAGATACCAAGAACTGTAATAATTAGGATGAAAAAAATATGCATATTTTAAATTTTGAACCTGGGTGCCAAACTTTCATCTCCAGGACCTTACCAGTTTCGAGTCTCACAGTCTGCATTTGAGATTACCCATTTCTCCACCACATCAATTCTAGATAATACTGGTAAGCACTTATATTTTTTAATTAGTTGATTTTATTTATTGATTGATACCACTCTTGTGGACAAAAGATTGCATGCAGCGAACTGTTCTAAACAACCACTGTAATTTTGAAAAGAGCTTTTGTAGTGAGAGTTAGTTGTGAGCTGGGCATCGTTTGTTTACTTGGATATCTGTTCGTTTAGTCTTGGTCTCACAGACACCCCACACCCAGAGAGCTAGTGGTGTTTGAGGATCCTCGACACAGACGCAGCCTCTAATCTCCAGCTGCAATCCTGTCATTATATGCAAAGCGATTATCTGGAACCTATGGAATTGGTTTTGCCTGAGCCACAGCTCTTTCTTCTGAAAGAGGAGAACCATGCTCATCAGAGCAGCCGAACTGTTGGCCCTCCAACTCTGTGCCCTGAAGTGAGCATGTCTTTGCCAGGAAAACCATATCTGAGAAATGGAGCTTCTGTAGGGCAGCTCAGAGGACCATCAGGAGCTGAGACCTCATTCCGGAGGCCCAGGGACCAGCTTAACATACAGAGAGTGAAAATAAAATAAAAATGTTTAAAATATCTCAGAATTCTTGAATTTCTTGAGCAGAAAAAAAGACAATTGGTCAATATCATTTCAGTACAAATTCCTATTGTATTCATCCATCTATCCATCAATTCAAAGCCTATTATATGTCAGACAGTATATTACATCCTGCATTTTAAGTAGTTAAACCTGCAGGTGAAAACGTTTTCAATTTTTGTCATTAGAAGTGCCAGACTTCCCACCACTACTCAGTAGACTGACCCAAACGAGTTCCAGGATTAGTATATTAGAAAACTCCGGGGCCTGGCAACCAGATTGGAAGGGGTGAGGGTGCAGGAGGCTCTTCTGGAAGCTGAAGCTGCATTTGCAAAGCAAGCACACTTTTCACCCAGTGCTACTTCCACCTGCCCTACCTTTCTGTCCTCAGATATCCCTCATTCCCTGATCCTGTTCTTTCTTTGATTTTTTTCTATAGCACTCACCACTTTCTATATTCTGTACAATTTAATTTTTCTTTTCTTTATTTTTTATTATCTGCACCCCTGCCTTAGATCATAAGCTCTGTGATCTTAGGGATCTTTGTCCTTCTACATGGCTGTAGCCCTATGGACCAGAACGGTGCCTTGAAGTATAATCAACACTAACCAAATATAGTGTAAGTGTTTCAACAAGTAGGTGAGGCAAGGCGCTCCTGATAGAGACAATAAATAACAACATTTCTATAGATACTTTCATTCTCATTTGACTGAAGATTGAGACCATGTAGCTGCCTGTGTTTGGAAGTAAGAGTAACATCTAAGCCAGTCTGACACTGTTTGGATAACCCCAGCAAGCTAACCCCAGTTTAGATAGTTACATTTAAGACTAAGAAGTCCTTCTTTCAGTCTAACTGGAGTTTTTGTTGTTCTGATGCACAGCAACTCCCATAGAAGATATTCCTTAGGCTAAATGTCTGCGTTTTTGACAGCCTTAGGAAATTATTATAATAAGGAATTATGAGAGAGAGAAAAGACAACAATTTCCTGTTTTCATTTAAATGGCTGACAAATTTGCATGAAGGTAAACTTACAAATACTGTTCTGTGGATTGAATTAAAAATGTGTGCTGTTACCTTCTGCCTAAGGAAGTATCATTGGGGGGTGGCCTTGCCATTGCAGGTTTTCCAGCACTCTCTCTGCCCCCCTCCCAGGGTATGTTCAGCCACTCAGTCAAGGATCCTTGTGGTTGAAAAGCACGAGGGTGGCCCTTGCATGTGAGTGCAACATATATTCCCTAGCAATACTGAGTGTCCAAGGATTCTTTGCAGGCAAAGAAGGCTATTTTCCCCCACTTCTCCCATTTATTGATGTAGTTGAATTGTTTCAGAGCTAATAGCATTGGTGTGGCTTTTTCTCAGTTTTTGCTGAGATGAAATTCAAATTCCATCTTACATGCTGCTTAAAAGTCTGGCCAAGTTTTGTCATTGAGTGAGCAACAGTGGCAACTAGAGTGTCACCATTTCATCTGGGGTCATCAAGTGTTCTGTCCCTGATTGACATGCACTGATAGTCACCCCTGTAAAAGCTTTCCTGCCGATCCTGCAAGCAGGTGCCTTGCAGACAGGTGCATACTTGTCTCTGTGCGTAACCATGCTTATGGGAAGATGTTGGGATGTGTCTGTCCGGAGGACAGAGTCTAGCCCCAAATCATTGTGACATGCATTTAGAAGGTCTGGATCCCATTGTCTCACTTTGCAGAATCCCAATGTGCCTGACTGTGAAGACCCAAGTTTAAGGGGAAGTCTGAGACATTATGCAAAATGGGTCTGTAGGAATCCAATCACCACTGAGCACTTTCGACTTTGAGGAGAAAACGGACTGGAAAACCAGAGCTGGCTCAGGGCAGCTGAGAGCAGTTATTGGTTCCTTATGTAATGTATTTGTTTTTCATTAAACCATTCAGATAAGGTCTTATTAAAGTGCCATGTATTATTTATCGTGTTTCTTATGAAAATGAGCTGAAGGGAAAAGTCTGTCCTCTTTTGGGGGCATTCTCAGGCTTTGGCAATGCCAGAGAGAAGAAAAATGAGGGAAAGTAGGGTGAGCCCCTGTCAGCACAGCAGTGTCAAGAGGCAAAAGAAAGGGGTGGGAGAGGGAGAGTCAGGATCGGACAGGCAGGATCTTTGACCCTGTATTCCATCTATTTTGCAGAGTGGCCTTTCTTTTGATTTTATGAATTGCAAAATTTAGAAAAAATAAAGACAGGCAGAAAGTGAGAAAAATAAGAAGACAGAAAAGAGGGGAACATTTTGTCTGTGAATCAGATCTTGTCTGATGAATATAATCTCTCAGATAATATATACAGCAACAATTTTTCAAACTAACCACTGCCACCCTCCTCCAAAAAATACATAAAATACCAGCCTGTACTCCCCTGATCGCCCATGTCAATTCACTTAGGCTTAACCATGCCCCTGTATTCCCTCTAAACTGATGGGATGTGTGAGTCGCAGGGTGTCTGTCAGAGGGTGAGGAGTAGAAAGAAACAGCCTGGTTGGGGCCTAGTGTTTGGCATAGGGAAGACTTTATAGTTATTGATGGCGTTTCAAAACAACAACAAAACATGGAGCTGTGCTATCATTAATTTGCTTTTCTTCAGAAAGCATTTTGATTAGCCAGCAAAGGGGACTGTGTCTTGTGAGCTAATGGCTCAGTTCAGAAGCTATCATTTGGCCAAGAGTGTCCCTGTGAGCCCCACAGAGAGGTGGGGGTATCCCGGTGGCCAGTCCTGGGTCCTGCCTGAAGTGCTCCGTCCCGAGGGTCCTTCAGCACTTTCAGATTGTGTCTCTCTTACAGGACACTGGAGAGCCTGAAGCAAGGTGTCTTGCAGGGAACCCAAACAATCAAAAAAGATGCTGTTCAGGCAGCCTCTTGCTCTGAAAACGAAAAAGGAAATCCAGTCACTGGGTCACAATCTGTATCACACAATATACCAGGATCACAAAGTAACCACACTAAAAGCATGCTTTTTCTTTTCTATGAGGACCAAGAGTGTGTTAGAGTCTTAAAATTTTCTTTTGATTTGCAGGTCACATCCCATTTTATTGTATAAAGACTAACAAAATCTACTAATGAATAATTATTACTTCGTAAAATAAAAGGGAGGGGGAGACCCTTCTGCAAGAGCAGAATGCTAATTTGGTCAAGGAGGGCTGGTGAGGCAGGAAAAAAATAAAATAAATAAACCATTGTCATTTGCCTGCTGTAGCCCACAGAGTAATCTCTTATCAGACATGGACTTCCCCACCCTGTGCATTTATAATTTGAGAAGAGTGGGGATGCTAAGCTGGAAGAAGCCCCCCCTTGCATTCACCAGGGGTTGGCGTTACTTAGTCCAACAGGCTTCATTTCCACACCAGCCAGGGCGGTTTCTCCCACTCAGAGGCTCAGGGCTTGTTGGTGTGCAGACTGCTTCCTGCCCAGCCTAGGCAAGGCGCCCAGGGAAAGCTGCGCCCCAAACGCCGGGGTGTGCATCGCCGCCTCTGCAACCCTTCCAGGGGCTGGGGGTCCAAGACATTGCGCTGCCTCTGGTGCCTGCAGCCCCTGCTCCGCCTGCCCCCAGCCTCTAGAGCGGTCCCAGCGCTTTAGGAGGGGGAATCCCGTTTTCCTGTTTATTTGTCAACGAGTCGGGCAAACGAACCGAACCGCCACCCAAATCTAAGACTCTGGGTCCCAGCTGGACAATCCCGTGAATTGCCCAGCTTGCCAGGGTGCTGGCGATGTAGGGCGCTCGCTCGCTCGCTGCCTTGCCCGCCCCGCGGAGATTTTTAGCAGACACAATTTGAATTTTGGTGAGTCGTTTAAAAAAAAAAAGGCAAAGGGGAGGGAAAAAGAAACACACACACACACACACACACACACACACACACACGCACACACACTCACTCCCAACCCTTCCTTGGACCCATTTGACAAATGAGGAGGCACGCAGCATCAGATCAGGACCAACTGGAGTGAGCCTCAGTGTGAGTCAAATCTCTCTCTCTCTCTCTCTCTCTCTCTCTCTCTCTCTCTCTCTCTCTCTCTCTCTCTCTCTCTCTCTCTCTCTCTCTCTCTCTCTCTCTCCCCCTCTCCTCCTTTCCCCCTCCCTCTCTCTCACCCTTAGCTCTATCCCCTCCCCCCGACTCAGCACCTACAGGAGGGCAGCCGCCCCCTCTACCTTTCATAGAAGTTGCCTTTGCTTGTTCTTTCATCTTCGCGGAGGGGGGGGGTGGCGGGGGCACCTGCCACTTTGAGAAGCATCAGAAAGCAGGGCCCAATAACCACACACACACAAAGATATAGCCACGAAGGAAGCAAAATAGTTTCCTGACCTTCTCAAGTGTCTTAGTTGGAGGCAGATGAACGCTGGGTTCTAGCAAACCCAAAGGAAAGAAGGGAAGAGAGGGAGGAGGGACGCGCGCGGTGCGGCGTGGGGGGGGAGGGGGAGAGAGACAGAGAGAGAGAGAGAGAGAGAGAGAGAGAGAGAGAGAGAGAGAGAGAGAGAGAGAGAGAGAGAGAGAGAGAGAGAGAGAGAGAAGAAGAGAGCTGCAGCCGCCAGGGTTTGACTTAGATAATCAGCAAAATTAAAAAGAAAAAAAAATTGTAGCGTCCAGGCAAAGAACGGCGTGATTGCATGAGAGCGTCCCCACTCGTGCTCGGCGGGCGCCAGAGGGACAAAATGCAGCATCCTCTGACGGGGGCCACCTGCGTGGCGCTCCCCAACGTGGGCATGTGTCCCCAGCTCTCGTGTGCCTTGACTTTTATGTACTTACAGCAGGTAAGGCGCGCGGCTTCCCTCGGCGGCTGCTTCCCAGGCTCACGGACTCGGTCCCGCGTCACTGGGCTGTGCTTGGGTGCCTTGGAGGGGATTGGGAGGGGGCTCGTGCTTTCGGACAGGCGGGCTGCATCGGAGCCCCTCATTTTCCGTGGACACCGGCTACCCCACACCCAGCTGTCTGTGCCCCTCTGTGCATACTTTGACAGCCTGTTTCCAAGCTTGGGTAACAGGAGTTGAAATTGCAAACTGCCTTCTCCTTACTCGCATCTTTCTCGTGCCAGTGCGTCGGTGGTGATCTGAGTCTCCGCACTCTGATGCCAAGAGTTTGGATCTTTCTGGAGGCATTTGGTGCTTGCAGTTTCAATTCAGCGGCTTTAATAGGGAGTGAAAAACCATATATGTATGTGTGTGTGTGTGTGTGTGTGTGTGTGTGTGCGCTCAGTATTTTTGTTTTCTTAAGTTTGTCTGGGTGGTGCTATCTTCAGTTGCTTTCCGAATCAGAGCCCTTGGGTTTCTGGAGCGAGTCAGCCCCAGAATCTGCCTCCAAACTCGCTGGCCGTGCTGTGATGAAGGCGAGCTGTTTAGGATGCTGTCTTTGTTACTGCGTGTAAAGGCTTTATTTTTTTTTCTTCCTCCACTCTCCCTTAATGGTCTTGCTGTGAGATTTTGTGTTTATTTTCCATTCTGTGTACATTTCAGAATCTTTCATTGTGTTTCTTTCTCTGGGTGTTTCCCATGGACCTTCTCTGTCTCTCTTTCCTTCTTTACTAGTAGAGCAGCTGCCTAAGTTGATTTCTGGGTTTGGGGAACAGCTCAATGTGGCCTTGCAAGGGAGGGGGTGACAAGCTCAGCTTTCTCTCACTGGGCAGGGGCTGTGGATGCGACTGGCAGAGACAGAAGTATTTTTTTGTACGGATGGGAATCCTTTTCCCTGTCCCGTCCTGCTGTAGGAAGAGTTAACAGTGATTGCAGTCATTTCATCCATTTCTTTGATGGACTCCCTTCCAGAGTACCATTTGTCACCTATGTGTGGTTGTGCTCTACTAAAGTTCCTTCACAAGTGTCCAGAGGGGATTTCCTCTCCAAAGACTCTCAATGTCAGTCTGCTATAGGAATATATGTATTATAAAACGTCAAGATTCTGTTTTGAACATTTGGGTGATTTGTAATCAAGTTGGTTGCCTCCAGAAAATATTTTAGGCATATTTTCTATTGCAAGTCTTTTTGAGAACAGACTTTTTATATCATTTTAATATCTTGAGAAGAAATTGGTTTATCCTTTTAAATATTATTTTATTCCATTTCTCATTAAGTAAATTGTGCCAGGAAACATTTCATCTGCTTCTTTCATTGCTGTGTCTTTGCTGTGTGTGTGTGTTTAACACCAGTTACCAGTATCCTAATGAGCATTTCTACAGATGCTCAGCCGTCGTTGAATTTAATCTAATTATTAATATGAGTTGATCTTTTGACTCCTACATTCACTTCTTTCATAGTATTTACTAATCAATTTGAACAGCATTGCCTAACAAATAGAATGCTCTAGCCATTCAGTGTTCTCACAGTCTCTTTGTGCATTATTCTTTTTTAACAAATTGGTTTTTTCTTCCTTTTACATTGTTAAATTGGTTTGCCCATGCAGGCACAACTTAGGAGGGAGGAGAGTGACTTTGAGTGGGAGGTTATTCTTGCCATGAAAAGGACAAGTATACAGGATAAACGGTGGGGCTCTCAGCCTCTGTCTGGCAGTCTCTTCCAGGAGGGAAAAGACTCCTGCTCAGGAAAGGCGAGGCTCAAAGGGAATGTTGACAGCCATGGCAAATATTTAGAAGTGACTAAATCAGCATCGTGGTCCCATATGAAGACAGACAGAGGTGGGTTTTGAGATGTGCTATGGCGCACAGCTTCTTCTCAAAAGAGCATGGAGTGCTTTGAGTGAAACTGGCGATGAGCTGATGCTGTGACACAATGTCAGAATGTGGGGTGTGCGCGTGAATGTATGTATGCTTTCTGAGTTTCCCTAAATGCCTGAAGTACAGTGCAAGCAGATATTTATTTTTGCCTGCCTCCTTGAGAGTCAGGTTTTCTATCGGCACCTCCCACCATTCCTAAAGGTGCACTTTCAGGACGGGAGAGCCATACCTTCAGGTCATCCCTTCTAGTCTTTGCTGTCATCACAGTTCATATAGAAGTCTCACGTCGTAGCTTTTATTTAGCAGCCCAGACAATTGGCTGATTAAGGGTGAGAAACAGTTCACTTCAATTACCACAACCACTTACTGATACAATCTATACATTTTCTATCTATACATGGCCACTGTATTTTCTACCTACTATGAATCTTTAGCTATTATTGTATCTCTATTTAATTGTGATGATCTATACTCACAGAGTAAGTTGATAAAAATGGGTGAATCAAGCTGCATCTGTGATAAATGACATCTGTATTGAAAACCTTTTATTGCATTATTATTTATGAATAAACATATTTCAGGGATGTTTGTTATTCAGATCACCAATTACATAAGAGAATAGTTCAGACCAACTATCTTATTTTGGAGCCTTCATTGTTTTGTTTTATAAAATTGGAAACTCTCATCAGGGGCCACAGAATCTTCAGTGAAATATGATTTCCTGGAATGAAGTTTCATTTGGTGCTTATTTCTCATCCAATATCAGAGAAAAATTACTTCATCATTTGCTTTCTTTGCCTCACTCCTGACATCCAACCTTTCTCCCTAAAGCCTCCCAGATTTGTTCCTAAGACAACTCATAAAAAATAAAAATCAATTGGGATACCTCAGCATCCAAGTCTCCTCTGAATGACCACATGAAAACAATATAACCCTTTTGCCACAAAGAACTTATTTATTCAGCCCAACTTGGGTGTTTAAATTGTTTAGGATAATCCATTCATTTATCTATATCCCAGTAACTCTACCTTAGGTAGATGTTTTACTATAGTTATATATATATTTTTTATTTTCTCTTTCTTTTAACATTGGAGATGTTATGGCAGTTTGGTATACGTTGCACAGTCCTCTTGGCCCCGTGGTACCAAGTGTAATGATGTGCATGTACGTGTACACACACACCTATGTCCCTCTAGTATATGGTGTGTGTCTTGTAGAGCATTCTCAGATGGGACAGGCGAGCACTGGAACAGCCGGCTTTAATCTTGCTGTCCTGGGAAAGTCTCTGCTTCAGCTTCCATTCTTAATACACTGCAGAGGTTTTATTGTGTCTTCTTTGCCAGTGAATCTTTTTCTCAGGTGAACTTCAAACTCACATATATACCCAATGCAGAATCTCCCCAGAGTTCCAAAGTGAATGCCTATGTAAACATTTTTTGTTTTGAGGGAAAATTCTGAATACAAATCCCAAATTTGAGGCTTTGCAAAGAGTGGATTCAAAAGATAACATGTTTTGTTTTCCTCATAGAGAAAAATAGAAAACGACCACACACAATGCAAAAATTAAAGATGCAGGATACACATTCTAAGTCACAGGGAGCACAGCAAAGAGCATCCATCATGTGGAAAGCATGGCGAGGCTACGGACAGAGAAGATGAGGTTTGCTCTGCGATGCTCACATCTGGCTGGGCTGCCCCCAGAGCTATGGTTCACACTGATTTCCCACCCCATGAAAAAGCATAAGTAGCATATGAATTTAGTTTTCCCTGTTCCTGAACCCCTATCCGGGTCTCCCAGTACGTTTCTCAGAAAGTGTCTCATCTGTCTGATCCTATTCACCCAGAACAATTTTATCAGCCTGAATTTAAAAACAAGTGAAATGCTTAAAATCCACATTAAACAGCGGGGGAAAGGGGGTCTCCAAACTGGGCCATGCCACTGTCGATATCTGAAGATTGGTAATTTTTCCCACTTAATGATGATCCATGTGGTTTGTTTTAAATAGTGAAGTGGTTTGTACAAAGGGTAATTCCTGGTAAATGAAGCCATTGCTCACTGTGGACATCTTCAGATCGAAAGCAATTGAACTGAAACCTGCATATCAACCCTTTCTGTCTTTAATTAGAAAGCGGTGCTCAGTACAGAGTCACTGGGAAGATGGGCTCTCACAAGAAGGTTGTAGGAGGGGTATCACCCCCTGCACCTGCTGCGGTTATAAATTTGGGAACGTTCGGTAGACCATAACAATCATGGCTGCGTAGACAAGTTCAATTCTCATTCCAGTTACTTACCTTGTGCTGCTCAGCCTGATGATTTATAGGGTACCAAATGGCATTTTATCACCTTCTTTCTTCTTGGCTTAATCTCATGTTGATTTATTAGATCATGCTGTGGATTGGGGGTAGTCAATAGTGTCAATAATGCAGAAAAGAATTAGAATAGATTATACTCATGTCTGAATTGTTTAAGGAATGTAAGTGGACGGAATAAGCACATTCCTAGGCCTGAGCGACTGTGCAGTACAACATGGTTCCCTCGTTCCTCCTGGAGAAACCCTGTTATGAACTGGTTCATTAACCAGTCATTCTAGTTGCTCTAATTTTTCCAGTTCAGGGGAGAAGGCATGACATGCTGGGTTCTCCTTGGCAAGATAAGGCCCCTGTCTCGGATGGGCTGGGGTTCCCCACTTCTCCCATTTCAGGAACCTGTGGAAGGGAGTGGGTGTTGCCTGCAGGGTCACTTGGCATGTCTGTGTCTTAGGATTATTTCATTGTAAACATCAGTTAGTCCACAGACCGAGTCCTGCCCCAGTCAGCAGCTCTACCTGCCATTTCAGGTGGTTTCTGTGTCCAAACGTACAACAGCCGCTCCTGCCTCTGCCCAGGAGAGACAACCCATGTTCTTAGTGCTCATGAGCCATCTGTTTTCCTTACAGCTGGCCCTTGAGTAATTGTCCAGTAGCTGATGGACTGAGGGTAGACAATCTTTTTTAGGGTTTTCTGATTCATTTAACCAGGCTCTCTGCCCCAAGAGAAAAGGCATAATGCTTGTTTATTCATATTGGCCGGGTAAGAACAGTGTAGTTTGTCAGGCAAATAATAGTCTTCTGGAAGAGAAAGAGATTGCAGCATTGTAAACAAAATCAGGTTGGTGCATCTGTGCCTCAGGGGGCTGGGAGATGCGGGAGATGTCATCCTGTGAATGAGGCAGAGCTGACAAAGTGTGGGCATAATTGCCCCATCTGCAAAGACCTTCCTAATGGATGGGAGAGGTGTCCCAGTGTGCTGTTTAATTCAATTAAGAAAAGTCAACAAAGTTCCATTCATCAATAAAGTTTCCTATTTCCAGGAGCTGCTTGAGAGAACTTTTCGGGGCTGAGTCTTGGCCTGTGGCTGTCTGCATGATGTGGCTTGTCCTACTGAGAGGGGCTGTGTCAAAAAAGGTCAGCTGTCAGGCACAATAGCTCAGGAGGGCCCTGGCCTTGGCCTTTCAACCTCGCTGAGTGCAAGTGAGCTGGGAAAATGAGCAGTGAACCTGCAGGCTGCTCCCACGGGGAGAAACTGCTGCAGAGGAGGCTTTCTGAAGGATCCCCCCAAGCAACCCCAGGGTGGGGTTAGGAAAAAGCTTATATGGTTGGAACTTTCTGGCAATTGAAAACATTTGGGAAAAGGGGATCTTGATGCTATTTCCGGTCCTGGCATCCTGTGGCTCCGGTTGATTGGTCCTGGCTGAAAAAGAGCAGAACAACTGCTTTCCATTGCCCAGGTTCTCACTCCTGATCCCTCTCTGAATTTGCATTTCCTGTTTGTTAAGCACCAGACAGTGCACAGAGCACTTTTGCTATGATTTTTCTGACCTGCTAGACTATAAGGTGGCAGAGGCTTTTTCTTTCTGTCTCTTATTCTGCCCACAATTCCTAGAACAAAGTCTAATATGTAGTAGTTGTTCAAAAAAATTAAGGTATGAATGAGTGAATGAGTGCATTTGGACTTTCTAGAACCTTAAGAACAAGGGGAGGCAGTGACTGCTACCCATTTTATAGACTTATGTGATAATGTATTCACTCATTTATTTTTTCTTTCACTTGGCCATGCAAAAAAATTGTTTCCAGGCATTAAGAATATTGTACCAAATCAATTAGGAAAGGTCCTTGCCACCATGGAGCTGGCCTTCCAATAAAAGAAGCATAGATGATGCAAATGTGAACTGAGAAGGTATTTTCAGATTTGAGAGAGGGCTGTTCAGGCAATAAACAGGGTGATGGGATGAAGGATTAGTGGACTCTTGTTGCTTGTCAGGGTTTATCTGACAGGTGGCTCAGTGTGGGTCTCGCTAAGGAGGTGACGATTTTTCTGACCTGATGAGAAGGGAACATTAAGCATGGAAAGAATTGAGAAAGGCGTTCTAAGAGTGGGGAAGGGAAGTTCACCTGCCTTGACTGCAAAAGAGAGTGCATGTAGCCAAGAGCATAAGGACACAGTAAGTGGTAGGATCGGGTCGTGTGTCAAGTGGTAGTCTGTGCAGTGGTTTCTGTTATCCTCTGGGGCCATGTTGGAAACATGAAAAAGTGGAAATGAATGCTCCTTGATCAAATGACAGAAGACAACTCCTGAGTTCTGGAGAAACTCAGGGGCATTTGGAAATAGGTTTCAGGATCAGAGGTAAAGAGAGGGTTTTAATGGGAGCCTTAAGGAAGACATTAATGTGGAACATCAATAGTCTGGGTGCTATCTTCTTTTAAAACCTCATCAAGGTACTCAGACAATGGGCTTGTTTCTTTGAAAGCAATGAATGGGGTCCACTGATTCTGAAATTTCAGGCATTAAAGCATCCGCTTTCTAATTACTAATTTTTACTAATTCACTCATCATCACAGTTGATATCTACTTAATAGTTTTAGAATCAACTTATATTGAACTTAAAAGTAGATTTGCTCAAAACAAAGTAGTCACAGAATCACAGCTGTGATATTTTTTCTAATATACATTCAAATAAATATTCATTCACATATTCATTCATTCACTCCATGTTTATTGAACTGTTAGGTGTCAGCTGCTCTTTGAGACTTTCTCAGTAAGCAATGACCTCCATCTTCATGGAGTGTCTATTAAATTGTTCATCCTTGTGCCGTCTTGTGAGACATCAGTGTAGTACCACACCTTGGAATACATCACCTGGGTCCACTGAATTTCCTAGGAACCCCTGTTCATGTCTGGCATGGAATCGTTCATTTCTCCCCTGACCCATTTTGCAAAGAGGAAGTCTCTAGTTATCTGCTTTGCATCACCTTCCTCCCCTCTGGCAGAGCAGCAGTCAGAGTACACACAGAGTACACAAAGGAACGCAGGCACATATTCAACATCTACAGGGTGCAGGGGCATCGAGAAAATGGGTCTGGGGTGGTAGGGTGCGGTGCTGTGGTTTCTGACACAGGACCAGGCTCTAGGTGAGGAGCGGTCTCTCGCTGTTTTGCTTCTGTTCTCTATGTTGTGTTTAAACACACAGAGAATCAAAATTAGGAATTGGAGCCAGACTGGAAAGCATTCAGAAGGTTAGTGTGTGTTCCCAGAGAGATGTAATGACTTTTTTTTTTTCCTCCACTGCAGCTATGGAACAAAGTACAGGCAGCCGTAGGATTTAAGTGCCTCAGATTTCCCAGTCCTGATGAGTAAATGCACAAAAGGTTTCGTCTTAATGAGACTTTTCTTTTTTGGCGTTTGATGTTTGCCCAGGCTTCACCTGGAGGACTAGATCCCCCTTATCAAAGCAACAGCAAATACCTCACTCTTCTCTTCGGTCCTTCTGATTGCTATTGCTCTGCCTGAATCCAGGCATGAGGCGAGCTTTTCCCTTATGCAAGGCCGGGAGCTGGGAGATTTCCCTCTTCCCCATGAGTCTTTCCTTAACAGTGAACAATATTGATATTTAAGAAGGGAATGAGCAGTGAGGTCCACACTTTGCAGTAGTGAACGGTCCGTCTCCAGGAGCTTACAAGATTCAGGTGAAAAACCTACATCTTTTTAGAACCAGGTGGTGTCATCTTCCCCCACCCACAAAGCATAGTTTAACAAAATATTGCTATCTCTGGAGTCCTATGTAGGACAGAAGTCATGAACTAAAGGCTTAATCCAAACTCTGTTATTCGATTAGTTGACCCGACTAGATCGAGCAAGTGGCTTTACTTGATTCAGAGCTTTAATTGCTTCTTCGGGAAAATGGGGTTAAGAACAACCATTTTATAACTGTTCTTTGTAAGATTTGTACAATACAGATGGAAACACTTAACAGTGCCTGGGACGCAGTGAGCAGCCAATAGACTTTTATTAAAGAAGCGAAAGAATGAATGAAAGAGTGAATGAACAAATGCCTGTGTTAAAGGAAAGCTGCACCTGTTTACTGAAGCTGAACATGATGTTTTATTTTTCCCAAATCAATGTGGTATATGCCCCAGGGTCTGCCAAGGACACAGACCCAAGGCACATGGGCGTCTCTCCCAGGTTCCTTGGCTTCTTCTACCTCTTCTGTGTTTCTCTCCTGTCAACTGTCAGTCCTGCTGGCGGTGTTGGTTGTAATGTGGCTGCACATCTCAATTAATGCTCTGTGACAGGAGGAGGGAAAATAAAAATTGTCTTGCTCTTGTCAGTAGCAAAGTTATTTACTTTCAAAAGCTGACAGAATCACACTGCAGGGGCTTCATTTATTTCTATTCAGAATGTCATTATTCTGTGATACAGGGGACTGGGCCACATGTTGAAGTATAGTCCCACAAACGTGAACGTGGCAGGTGCCTGCTAACGTGTGGATTGTCACCTGGGAGGATCCAGGAGAATTTTTCTGGGGTCTGGTGGTGCTTAGGTGCTTGGCACTGATGCCTGGGCAAATGCCCCAGTTTGAGGATGGACTGTCCAACTGACACGGGTGTTTTCAGATCCTGGTTCTGTTCAATGAGAGGGAGCGTGTGTCCCGCTGCTGCCTGATCATTTGTCCTCTTTATCATGAAGCAAAAGAATAAGGAGTGGCTCTCCTAGTTTCACATCTCTCTTCATCTGGGCCACTCCTGAATTTCTGGAAACACAGAAACCTTCCTGCAAATGAGTTTGCTTTGAATCCATGTATTGTCTGTACTTCAGTTGGCTGACAGATGCTCTCATCCAAATAATCTGCACAAAACTATGGAATTCTTTTTTTGCTTGCTTGCTTGCTTTCTCCCCCCACCCCTTCTTTTCTTCTGTTTGCAATGAATAGTTAAAATAGGGGAGTGGAGAAATTCCTTCTTCATGGTGCAATGGCGTAACTTTCCACTGGGGGTCTCCATTCAGAGCATGTGACTCAGGATTCTTGAGAACTCTTTTTCTTTTTCTTCTCCTTCTCCTTCTCCTCCTGCTCCTCCTCCTCCTCCTCCTTCTCTTTCTCCTTCTTCTTCTTCTTAGCCTCCTTTTGGTTCCATTCAAAAAGTGAGTCTGTTCTGTAAGCGGTAGGAGATGCCACTTGTAAGATCCCTTAGGTAGCCTGAGGATCCAGCCAGCCTCAGCAACAATGATGATAATAATAAAATAATTAAAATAATGAAATAATCAATAACTTTTATAGAGTGCTATGTGACAAGCACACTATGAAGCACTTTCACATGGATTACCTCATTTAATCCCCCACAAAAGGTCTCCAGGGAGTTGAGAGGACTCGTTTCGTTTTTCTTGATGCTGAAGTGAGTCAGGTAGGTGGAAGAGGCGATATGGGAAACCAGACCGCCCTGCTCCGGAACCCACACTCTGCTATCCCATTCAGACTGCTGGTTCTGCAAGATTCACCCAGGCCCCTGCTAGCCCATCATTATGGAAAAACAGCTCCTCTCAACCAAGAGTCCTCATTTCTCTTTTCTTTCAAAGGCAAAACTTGTCAGAAAGGGAGTCAGTGGGGAGAGCTTTCAACTTTGAAGCTTTCTCGTGATTTTATTTTTAAGTCATTATGATTACTGTTGAATAAATTACAACACAGTGTGAGGCTGTCAGACTTGGGGAGGGTGGGGAAGAGAAAGAGAGCAAGGCTGATGGGAAGCGTATCTGCTCGGAGGATGATGGAGTGCATTTCTCCGAAGCCAATTCCAAGCCCCAAATCCCCATTGTGCTGAGGAGCTCTCCAACTAACACAGGAAATGCAGTCACTGCCAGGCACCGTATTAATGATTTATACACCCTGCACCACTGCTTTTGTTCACTTGCGGGGGCTGGTCATGTTCATAAAGGAATTTCTGGGAGCGGGGCCCCAGATTGCCATGCTGTTTTGCTCAATGCAGTGCAGGCTGCTCCATAAATCAAGAGAATTTAATGTTTTACAGCCTTCCTGAGCCTCTGAGATCCTGTACGCATTTACACGTGTGCGTGCATGTGTGTGTGTGTGTGTGTGTGTGTGTGTGTGTGTGTGTTTAATCAGATTCACCTAGGGACATTAAAGAATGAATGAAGGAGGGGATGTGGTCTGTGACAGGTGTGTCAGGGTTGATTGTTTCACAGTGGCATCACGGCCCTATTTGTTCCCCATTTGGTGTTCATGCTTTACGGTATTATCTGGGAAAATGGGCTGGCACCATTTCATCAACATAAAGAGATGCAGATCGCATTAGGGCCCCCCTTCCCTCCAGATCATCCAACGCAGCAGACAGGGGAGATGGGTGAGTGCCCTGCAGACAGCGTCGCTGCTCCCCACACGGCGCCGGGCACATCCCACATCCCGGGCCTTTCCAACCATGGGGTTTGGAGGCTTTAAAAAGATTCGATTGTTTCCCGAAAAATAATTCTACAAATTCTACATAATTCTACGAATTCTTTTCATTTTGAAAATGAGTGAGGACATTTATTTTCTGAATTGAGAATTCTGGACCTAGGAAAATTTCTCCTGCACAGGAAGCGATAGAAAGCTGATTTTTAACTTCAGTGTTTTTTTTCCTAATCAGAAGGGGAAATATGATATAATCAAATGATATATTTGGACCCCTCAGTTACCTTTTCAAGATATCAACAGAGAAAAAGCCCCATTTTTTCTTTTCTTTTTTTGATTACACTAGCATTCTCTTAATTATGTCCTGCGTTCAATTTTCTGTGGTTATATTTCTTCCACTATAGAACTGAAAACTAACATATCTCTGAGTAGGAGTTTGAGGGGAAAAACAAAATAATCAGAAAATTAGAATGATACTTTAAATATTCTGTCTAGCAGGATTGTTTCTGAATAAGGTGAACTCTTCATTTTAGGAAATATGCCTGACAAAGATTTGTTAGGTTTTTAGGAAATAAACATCTCAATTTAGGAGAATTCCTTAAAAATACATGAATGGATGAAGGCAAAGAAAAGTGAATAAAGGCCCAACCTACTCCCACCCAAACCAGGGCTTGAATTTCTTTTATAAATGTGAAAGTTCAGGCTAACTGGGTTTTATGAACGCTTATGCTCATGAGAAAATTAAAAACGTTTTTTGAAGCTATCCAGGGTCATAGTCAGTGGTTATGAAATTGAAACAAATACTCAATTGAAAAGACTAGGCTTTTTTTCAGCTTTGTCTTCCTGAGAAGTGGAGGGCAAAATGTACACAATTACATAAGTAAATAATGGTTATTAGAAACATTTTTCATCGTGGGAAATATGATACAACATCTTGGGCTGAGAAAGCAGGTGTCCAGCAAACACAGTTCGCATTCATGTTGTACTGAGTTTTGTGTTTGCATTCGTCCTCTGCTGTATGAATGCATGAGTGTCTCATTGTCTTTAATTACGTCTACGAGGCACAAGGCAGCAGTCAACATCTGCTCCGTTGTTTCCTTGGTTTACATGTAGCTTTGATGGGTTATTAAACAATCTATTTTTCAAACCGAAAACAGAGAAACCAGCCGAACCCATAATATGGCATTTTGTAAAGACCCATTATGCAATTAGCGCTTGGGATTTGTGCAAAGCCGGCGATTCACCCAAATAAACATCCCTTTATTCTGATAGTGTGTCTTGACTTTGTGAAAATATCAATTTCCCACAAAATAAAATCACATTTCCTCCTTAATCATGTAGCATGCCAAGAAGATGATGTGTTAATATGAGGGATGGATCCTTCACTTTTTATATCAGAAAAAGAGCAACTCTCTCTTCCGAAATAATGATGTCTTTAATTCAAGCCAACAATTATTATATTACATAAGACAACTCTCAGCTTACACGTAAGATAGATTTTGGGAGTTTATCTGATACTACCAGAGAACAAAAATGCCATATTTTTAACCATTTGTAGAATGTCCCTAATACTTTATGATCTATTTATGAAAGACTTATCAAGTTGTCTGTAGCAAAGCATGTGACATCCATAATGATTAAATCAGACCTCATCCTCTCATGTAAGTAATTGATTAATAATGAATTCACTTGCTTATCCATTCAACAAATATTCATTTAGTCTCTGCTCTGCCTCCAAAATTGGCTTAGTCACTGAGGATATATAGACAAGGAAACCAACTTCGTTTTCCTTCATGGACCTTATGAGTTTGTGGGGATGACAGGTAATAAGCAACTGATCACAACAGAAATCTGTATTGTAAGTTGTGATAAACGCTCTGAAAGAAAAGAAGCAGGTCCACAGAAAACAGTAGGGTTGGCTTCAGGAAAGAAGTGTGCTCCCTCTGAGGAAGTGACGTTGAAGCTGGGATGAAGCAGGAGGTGGGTAAAGAGGCGGGGCTTGGGGTGGAGAAGACCATCTGTACTGAGGCAGAGAGTATATGTAATGCCTGTCCCATACCTGGATGATCTCAGGGAACTGAGAAAGGACCAGGGAGCCTGGAGTAGAGTGAAAGGGGAAAAGAGGCAGAGAAGGGCAAGAATCCATAGTTTTTGGAAGCACATACATGGGGGGAGGGGTAAATTTAACTCCAAGAGGAATAAAAAAGAGGAGAAAAAAGACTAAGGGGCTTTAAGCAGGGGAGAAATGTGATTGAACTTAGCCTTTAAAAGGACCAGTTTGGATGTTCTGTAGAAAATAGAGTAGAGGGAAGCAAGACTGAAAGCAGAGGCTCAGGTTGGGGACCACAGCAGTAATTCAAGTGTGAGATGGTGCTTGCCTCGACTAGGAGTTGACAGAGAGATGGACAGGAGTGAGAGTTTTATAAAACAAGCCTGCTATTCTTTGTGACACCTTTCCATCCCCCAAAGACGATGTTCAGCCAAAAAGAACAAATGTAACATGCTGGAGAGAGACATGTGAGGGCGTTGCCGAGGAGGGTAGTGCCTCCGGAGGCACTGGCCAGCAGTGTGTGGGGCTTCACCAGAGAGAATGACAAGCCAGTTTTAGCATATTTTAGGCCAGAGCTCCCTGGATGTTATTTCAACAGAGCAGTGAATCTCAGCAGTTGGTCTTGTATATTGTTTGGTGGCAGAGTTGCCACACAAAGTTATACCCCAACTTGGTGGGGTGATCTCTCACATCTTAGCAGTTGACTTCTAATATGGCGGGTTGAGGAGTGGGGAGCCAGCTTGACGAAATGTCCACTGGGCAATGCCTCCATCTCCCACCTCTGTAGGGGTTAAATGTATTCTCATCAGTGTTAGGCAAAACTGGCTTTGAATCTTAAACATATCACCAATTTTACAGACTTCTGGTGAGCTACACGGGCATGTCTTGTAAACTCTCTGAAGTTCAGTTTTTACATTTGTGAAATAGAGGTAACAGCAGGACCAGGAGCTGGGGTTTTTGTGAGTACGGCATGAGGTCATTTGTATGATACCCAGCACAGCCCCCAGCACATGGAAAAAGCCCAATAAAGGCTTTTAGCCTTAATAGTGGTGGTAGTGGTAATGGAGATTGTGATGGTGGTGGTGGTGGTGTTAGTACTGATGGTGGTAGTGGAGATGATGGTGATTGTGATGGAGGTAGTGATGGTGATGGTTCTGGTTCTGGTGATGATGGTTGTGCTGATGGTGCTGTTGGTGATGTTGATGGTTTTGATCCAATACCACTAGTGGTGTTGATGGTGTTGGTGGTGGTGATGCGGTGGTGATCATGGAGGTGGTGGTGATCATGATGGTGGTGGTGATGTTTGGTTATTATGGTGGTATTGATGGTGGTGGTGATGGTGGTGGAGTTAGTGGAGGTGCTCATGAGAGTGTGGCAGTGGTGATAGTAGAAATAGTGGAGGTGTGGTGGTGGTGGTAATGTTTGGTAATGATGGTGATGCCAATTAGAGTGCATTGCTAAAACAGTTTCACACATAGTACCTGGATTTAAATTTGGTTTAAATCTGCCTCTTGCCATCTTGTGCGCCCATTGGCAAGCTACTTAAACTTTCTTTGTTTCAGTTTTCTAATCAGTAAAATGAAAATGATGACATTCATTGTCAGTCATTATGATGACTAAATGATTTACTATGTGTAAAAAATTAATACAGTCTTTGTTCTAATAAACAAACTGCAGTGAACATAGACAGTGTTTGTCAAATAAGGTGGCACAGAATGCAGTCTTTAAAAAATGTTTCTTGTGGTTTATGCACTGCTTCTTCTTGATTTTGCTTTTCATAGCAGGCAGGAAGGCAGGCCCCTTCCCTTCACTGCAGACCCACCCCCATCTTTCCATGTGTTGAGTATAACAGGGTGAACCGGAGTTCTGGCACAGTGCAACATGAGAAAGACTCCCAGTAATTACAAAAATAACAACGAGGGCTGCTTGGCGAGGTAGGCAGATGAGCACACCACTAGCCAGAATGATAAATAGCGCCTGCAAATGTTAGGTCCCAGTGGGAGTGTGGGAACATATGGGGATAAACTACACTGAAAGTTGGGCATCACTGGTAAGTTTTAAGCAGTTAAGGAAGGCCATTCAATTGCCAAGTTGTTTTTTTTTTTCCTTTTTTATACTAATTTTAAATCCTTCACTTCCCTTTTGTCCTTTTGTTCTATTTTGGTCCTAAAAGGAGCATTCATCTTTGAGGCAGGTCACCAGTTTCCAAGGAAGTGAGGTCTGGGTGGTAATCCTAAAACAAACAGCCACCCTGAAATCTGTGAATTTCAACAGTAGGCTCTATTTGATATTGTTGGGAGAGATGCAAGAGAACACAGTGAATATTTTGGGGACTGCTGACTAGTTGAGTTCAGATCTGTAATAGGTGAACTGCATGTGCAGAAAAATGAGTCCCTAAAAAGCAACCAGCCTGATAAGTTTATAAATATTTGTAGGGGGGCAAATGGCTCTCTCTGCCAGACATTATTTAAAAAGAAGGTGTGGACTGTTGTAGGCTGGTTTCAGGACGGTGTTGCTGTGTCTGGGTCTGAATGTAATAAGACACTGGCTCTGAATCAGTGGGGTTTCTTTGAAAGGATATTTTAGAATTCTTGTCCGTCACCCAGGCAGTTTTTTTTAGGAGTCACCTAGAAGAGGTTTCAGCATGGAGGCAAAGTTTATAATGTAGGCACCTGAGTGTTGGTCCAAGCTCTTGAAGAGGTTTCCAGAATCCCTTACATAGCTAAAACATCAACATCCTTGGTAATGCAAAGTGTGCAGAGGAAAGGAAACAGGATTTGAAATCATACAGCCATGGCTTTGATTAAGGTCCACCCTCTCAACTGCAGAATGGGCTTTTAAGAGTACAAATACCAGGAAATTGTTAAAAGATTAAATAAGTTAGTCCTCAAAGAGTTGAGACTGGTTTTTGAGACTTAGAAATTTCCATAGAAGTGTTTGTTTATAAAAATAAGCAAAAGTCCTGGCTGGGTGGCTCGATTGGTTTGAGCATCACCCCACACACTAAAAGGTTGTTGGTTCAATCCCTGTCAAGTCACAAAGCTAGGTTACCAGTTCAATCCCTGGTCAGGGTGTATACAGGAGGAGGCCAATCAATTAATGTTTCTCTCTCACTATGATGCCTCTCTCTCTCTGTCTCTCTCTCTCTCTCTCTCTCCCTCCCAAATCAATGAGCATATACTTGGGTGAGGCCATAAAAAGAAAAATAAGCAAAAGTTATGTTTAATGACTTCCTTCTATGCATGTGTATATGTGTATTTACTATTCTTACCATCACTATTAAATTAGTCCAGAAGCTATTAGTTGCACGGGACAAACACCCAACTCAAACTAGCTTAAACAAACATGAGGATTTATTGATTCATGAAACTAGGATGTCTGGGATCAACCAGTGATAAATGATTAGTCTCTTAAAGACCTGACATTTATATATTTGGAGATGGTAATGCTAAGACATAACCATCTTGAATAAAGCTCACACACATACAAGTGGACTCAAGCCTAAGGAATATTTTAAGTGCATTGCTGCATTACTTAGAGTACTCCCCATAACAATCCTGTGAGGAAAGTGTTATTACCTCCAAATATATAAATAAATTAAGATTCAGAGAGGTTAAGTAACTTGCTCAGGACAACAGAGCCAGAAATTATCAGAGCCAGAATTTGCACCTCAGTTTAGGATGGTTTCAATATCTGAGTTATTAGTCAATATGATACATTGTTATTATAATAAAAATTAAAATAAGTTTTTTAATTAAGTCCATTAGAAGCCAGCAGAACTATATTTTCAAAAAACGTGTCTTTTCTGGAGAATGCCTGACTCTGGAGCCATATTCTCCACTCGCAAGCTATGTGATTTTGAGCAAGGTACCTATCCTCCCTGCACTTCAGTTTCCCTGTCTGTACTATAGGGATAATTACCAGACTTGCCTTGGAGTATGGTGATGAAGATTAAATGAGTTAACACATAAAGGAGTTACAAGGTGTCTGGCCAATAGTAAATGGTATACATGGTTTATTTTAAAAAAAGATTTAAAAATAGATTGTAATGTAACAATCAGAAAGGAAATGAGGTCACTCAGAGTGGTTCCTCTTTTGATGTCCCCAGAGTGTCCCAGAAGGGTACTGCTAATCTGGGAAGTTGAAAAACCCACCTGTCAGATGCGCAGTGTTGCCACCAGCTGCCTGGTCATGACATCGTGGTGAAACCATTTGCAGTGGTCAGCTCCTTGGCTTGTCCTCTCACACGCTCAGCTGCACAGCTCGTCCCAGCCAGCCCTTTGGTCCCTCCTAGCTCTGTATTATCTGCAAGACCAAGCTGCAAAGGCTCTGAAAACCCATGTACATATTTCCTACCTCCCTTCTCCCCAGTGCTATGTTTGGTGGGTGCCCTAACTTACCTATACCCACTCATTGGTTTGATGGTATCTTTTCTCTGGCCTGAAGTTGGAGGTGAAGCTTCAGTAGAGAGAAGCCACACCCTGTCTTAGGATGATTACTCACTTTTGGACAAGAAGGCTAAGGATGTATGTTTGGATTTCTTAGAGTCTGACTTGGTTTGACAATATGGAATGTCTTAGCACCATCTTGCCTTCTTGGAAACCTCACCCCTGTCAAGTTACGGTGAGAGTCCTTTTCATGGCAGCTACATGTTCTCAAAGTCTTGGTGCAGGTAAGCATGCCAACATGACTCCACACCAGAACCATCATCTGAACAGTCAACATGAGGCTGACTTAAGGAATTCTGACTCTATCCACCTTAGCTACATACTTCAAAGTCTGATAGAGATTCAGAGGCCCCTCAAAGGTCCACAGATGAATTTCACAGGGGCCATGAACTCCCTGCAATGATATGGAATATTTTATAAGTTATGTGCAGTTTTCTGGGATGAGGGCAAGATTCTCAGAGTGGTCCGTGCATCAACTATAAGAGTTAAGAATCACCACTTCATCTCCAGAGAGGCCTTGATGTGAGAAATGACCAAGGAGTCATTTCAACACAGTCCAGGAAGTTAAGGTGGTGCTTCAGAATCACAAAGAAAGGTCACAGGATAATCTCACTAGCATCTTTTTTCCAGATCACCCCTCTCCCATTTTCTCTTCCCATGGTTACTCTGTGCTGGTGTTCGCATATGACCAGCCTATTTCCATGTGCCTCCCCTTGCTTGAGAGGTGCTCCCCACTTTCTGAAGACACAGTGGGGAGTGGTGAAAGCCAGCCCTTCCCTAGGCCTTAAATTCTTGTCTAGCCGTTTTTACTAGCTTCACTTCTTTGTCTTCCTTTGGCTCCAATGGCTATTAGAATGATTGAGGCTGGAAGGGTTGAGGGTGAAGGAGATAAGGAGGTCCTGAAGTAGAAAACTCAGCTTGAGTTTTGTTCAGGCTAGCATTTCTCAGAGTATGTTCATGATTGTCACAGGCCACACAAAGACTTCTCATAGTAATTAAAAGCCAGGGCTCTGCAGCCCTCATTCAGGACATAGATTTGTCATTTATTAGCTATATTTTCTTGACCAATTTGTTTCACCTTTCAGTGTTCCTGTCTGTAATGCAATGAAGTAAACAGAATGTACTTCATAGGGATGTAGAGGGGATAAACTGATAGTGTGATAAAATTAGAACAGTACCTGACACAAAGTAAGCATTGATGGTGTAAATGGTAAATGACAGCAACCATGATGGTGATAATGATGATAGTGATGATGATTGCTGATGATGATGCCCATGAAGATTCTAATGAGGATAAAGAAGCCACAAAATGAGAACAAGGAGAAGGGGTAAAGAACTTTGCACAGGAGCTAAAACATAATTCTCAGTAGCCAGATATTCAAATAGATAGCAAGATAGATGGATGAATGGATGGATGGGTGGATGGATGGATGGATGGATAGATGACCAACAGGCCATCCAATAAGTCTGGGAATGTCTGGATCAAACAAAGTCAAACAGGTTTCTTTTTTATTTTTTTTTTCTTGCAGGACTTCTCAGGAGCTTTACTATGTTACTAGATGTCATGTATCCCTGAGAGAGAGAGAAAGCTGAAACTCTCTCACATCTTTGGCTATGGGATTTTACAATGAAGCACCTCATTGTGCAGAGCATGCTTTGGGAAATGCCAGTCTAGGTACTTAGTCCCTCAGGGGAAAAGGATGTGCGTAGAGCTCAGGTAGTTTGGCCAGCTAACAAGGAGTAGGGTGTGCACGGTGTTTGGGTAGAAAGGCCCAGTTACAAGTCCTGGAGATGGCTCTCTGGCATGGTCTCTCTGTACCCAGCTCCTGCAGGGACCTGCAGTACACAAGGAAGAAGACAGTAGGGAGGTCACACAGCAACATTGAGGGGGGCAGCTGATTATTCATCCCCCATTCTCAGAGTCCCCAGGGAGGATTTGTTTGCCTCCAGCAAGGTCAACAAATCTTCAAACCCAGTTGCCATTCATCCTCAGACAGGTCAGGGGTCGGTTCCTGAAGCATTGTTGATCTCAGCAGAGATGATGTGCTGGGTTGATATTCTTAGATTTGCTCATTCAGCCAGCCAGTCTGGCTTTCAGAGGAGAATCAGGTCAAGAAGCGCTTAATGAACCGAGAGGAGCACAGTGCTGTCTTGACCACTGGGGGTTCAAGTTCCTAATGGCAATCAGCAGCCTCCTCACAAGACTTACTGGAATTTTCTTTGTGCATCCTCATAACTGTTTTTGGAGGTGGGTCGATACTATTGGATAGGGTGGCCCAGTGTCCCAGATTTTGGGGGTATCCCTGATTTAAGACACTGTCTCCATCATCCTCATAAACCCTCATTTGAATGTGAAGTTCTTATGTTTTAGTTTCAAAACTGTATCATTCATGCACGGAAGCCACAAACACATCCTGGTTAAACTTAGTGTCTCAGTTTTTGGTTAGGAACATGGAAGAAGGAGGTGTGCTCTTACTCGAGAAGGCACAGCACAGGTCGTATTAGCAAGTGCTATATTATTTGACCAATTAGCTGTTGAAGGGAGGAAGAGCCTTGATACTCCTGGTTTGGGAAAGAACTGATCTGAGCTGGTTCAGTCCTCCAAACCAGCTGCTGCTAATGCTGTTGTCGCAACAACCACCAGCACGCATTTACTCGGAGTCTGCTGTGAGCCCATCCCTCAGCTAAACATGTCTTCACATGATTCTTATTTAAATCTCGTGGTGACTAATAATATTGTTATTTTACAAATAGTAATATGAGACAGAGAGAGGTTAAGTAATTTGCAGAAGAACACACAGTTAGCAATCAGGTGGAGACTGGGATTTTGATAGGAGCAGTGTGGCTCATGGTGAGCTCTTAACTGCTATGCTATGGTGCTTTTGCAAGGAGGGAACAAGGGGTGGCAAGTAATGTCACAGTGAGAACTAAAGTTTACTAGGTTCTTGATATTCTTGTAAGAGCTTTGCCTACATCAACTCATTGACACACATTAACTGACCCAGTCCATAAGAGAGGTTGGGGACATGGCATCTCTTCCCAGGATGTGAATTTTCTTTTTTCTTTTTTTTTTTAAATCAGTATTTTTTAATTGTTAATATTGTACAGTTTTCTGTCTTTTACCCCACCCCAGCCCACCACCCCAGCCCTCCCCACCTTCCTCCCATTTCCACCCCCCATAGTTTTTGTCCATGAGTCCTTTATACTTGTTGCTCTAAACCGTTCCCCTTTTCCCCTGAAACAGAGGGGAGGATGTGAATTTTCTAGCTGGATTGGTCCTCTGCTGAGGTTACATGAGGTGGCGAAAACTTGCAAAGCAGCTAATCAGGGGCCCAGTACATCATACCCACAATCTATGGAAGCTTTTCCTGTGAAAGATCTTACCTCCCTGGTAATGGACAAGTCCCCCCTCTTCCAGGAACTCATCTATCAGTCCTGGGCATTAGGACCATCAGCATTAGGTAGCATCTCAGGGAATCTCTGAGGTCTGAGCTAGGTAAAGCCCTTCCATGCTGTGTTCTCACCTGTATTGGGTTAAGTTGGGATGAATGCCTGATGGTGAATGGAGTTCATCAATTTTGGTTCAAGTTGTTGCCTTACAGCGGTCACTGATCTAGCACAGGGGTCCCCAATGCCCCCCACCCCACCCACTAGCCGATGACCTGTACAAGTTTGCAGCCTGTTAGGAACAGGCCGCCAGGGAAACTTGCCTGAGTTCAGCCTCCTATTTTCACCCTGCCCCCCTGGTCCACAGCAGGAGGTAAGGTGGATGAGAGCCTGAGCCCCACACCCTGACCCCTGATCTGTCTTGAATCCTGAAAAAATTGTCTTCCATGAAAATGGTTCCTGGTGCCAATAAGGTTGGGGAACGCTGATCTAGCAGATATCAGGGGCATGGGGAAAGCTTTTGGCAACTGACAAAGCACACATTCTTCTGTTTAGCCTCAAACGTGTCACTTGATCTCTCTGAACCCCCATCTCATCCCACAGACACCACAAGTGATTCACAAGTGATTCTCAAGTGCTCACTGAGCATCTATTCTATGCCTAGTTTTCTGAGAAAGACAGGAAAACAAAATGGTTGAGGAGGAGGTGTTGGAGATAAAATGGGAGCACACCTGACTGTCATCACCAAGCAGGTCTTTCCCCAGCTTGGCCCGAATCACCGCTGGTCTTTCAGGGGCCTCGATGAGTAAGGTGTAAGTGCTGGGGAAGGCGAGGAGGCTGCTTGGAGGCCCCAGGTGTGGCTGCCTATTGAAGGGTGGAACGTTCCCCTAAGTGACCATGGAAAGGGAACAGAAAGACAGAAGACTCTGACTGAGACATCAGTGTCAGGTACTGGTGGGGCATTCAGGAGACAGACACAGCTTGGGAACAAGGATGATTAGAAAATAATTTTAAAATGGGTACATTGAAGACATTCTGAAGAAAAAATAAAAATAAACTAGCACTTTGTGTTCCAAGTTCCAGGACCAGCCTTATACATCCTGTCATTTCGTGGTGGCAGCATGCCTGGGAGAAGGTACAGGTGTTGTCCTATTTTACCACTGAGAAGACCAGGCCCTGGCCTGAGCAGCTCATCCTGGAATAACTGCAGGGAAGGGTGACAGAGCCAAGATCCCAATCCAGCCTCCCCAGATACAAAACCCCTGCTTTTTCCACTGTGCCAAGATGCGCCCAGGTCACTGGAAATGAAACTCTTAATTATCTGGAGACCCTTGCAGCCTCTTAGCTTTACTTGCCCTCTTCCAAAGCAGTCATGCATTCTGGCATTTTCTCAGGAAATGTTTTAGGAAACTTCATTTGTCTAGTCACCATTTTACTCGTTGGGTGGACAGAGTGAATGGCACTTCTTTATTTGAGACGATCTACCTTCTACTAAGAGTCATCACACTCAGTGCTAAATGATTCCAGAACACAGGTAATGGTGTAGTTGCTTCTGCCTGGAGTAATGAGGAAGGCTTTGTAGAAAATGTGACATTCGACTTAATCTAGCAAGCTTGAATTAGAAGAACAGAAGAAAAGCAGGAGGAAAGGAAGGAAGCAGGGAGAGAGAAAGGGTAGTTCTGCACAGCAGGCAAGTTGGTACAGTCACTTGGATTCATAAAATTATTGGCAAAGGCAATTTGCCAGGTGTGTTTTGCAGAAAGAATGATTTGTAGAAAGAAGGATGTGTGCATTGGAGGATGAATCTGGAGAAATAAAGCTAAGGAATATTGTAAAGTGCCTTGAATATTGTAAGAAATTCTGTCAATCACCCAGGCCCAGATATAGGTAGTATGAGCCATTAAATAATCTGTATGCATCCACTGTCAACATCTGAAAGATAAGCAGTACAATTAACACTGTCAAAGAAACATCCTGTTCTATGTTTTCTGTTTGTTTGTTTGTTTGTTTTAATGATCAACAAGTGGCAACTGACCTATGGCATCTGTTCAGGAAGCAGGGAAAAATGGTGGAACCTGTCTCACAGAGCCCGATTTTCCTCATCTGTGGACAAGGCAGATCCTTCTCAGACTTCTGCAATTGGTGGTACAAGCAAACGGGGAAAGTTTCTAGGTTTTCTAGTCTTTTGAGAGATAAAATAGATCTAAATTTTATACAAGATGCTGCCATTTTAAAATGTGAGCTCTTTTTATACAATGCACACTCATCACGATCATCATCATTAATCATTCTTCTCATCTGTAGACTAGATTTGGTCGATGAGGCTGCAGTTGGTCTATTAGCCAACAGAATCCACAGGCAGGACTTGGTCTTCTCTGAATGCCCCCTGCGCCCCACCTCCAGCCAATTCCTGTGTTTCTGTCCTTTGCCCTTCTCTTGCACGGGGTGTTTGAACCTTGGCTGGCTGCCATTCATAAGGGTTGGTGGTGGACAGAGTTAACCTCATGGTAGCTCTTAGGATCTGGGGAATAAGTTAGAATATCTGGCAGTGAGAGAGGACCCACTTTAATCTAGGAAAGGAAAGAGAAGTTAATAACTAAGAAGGCAGTGTCAGCATGGAAGGTGGAGAAAGATGGGGGAATTTTCTTTTTTCCCTTGGGAGAAGGGATGAGATTGAACTATCAAAGGCTGGGTAAGAAAAAATAAATCTCTTGATGAAAATCCCTAACACAGGGAAGATCAACAAAACCAACACCAAGAAAGTGATAGGAAAGATCTTGATGAGAAGCAAGTGGAAAAGTAGAAAAGAACAAAAAACATATACAGGGTCTGGCAGAAGTAAGGCCTGCTCAAGTGTGGCTGGTAGGGTAATAATATGGGTCTAATAATTTATAGGTTTAATTTGAACATTTCACCTAAAATGTCATATGATGTGCTTGCGTGTGATACTGTTATGTTAGAGAATTCCATGCTTATGATTGTAAATAAAAGATTTTGTAATAAAAAGGGGTGTTATTTATTCTGGACCCTGTATACATATATATTTGCCATTGTATTAAAGTCTGATTTCCAGAGGTTTGGATGAAATCTAATGCTCTCAATTAGGGGTCAGCAAGCGGTGGTCTGTGAACCAAACCTGGCCTGTTGCCTGTTGTTTAAACCTCAAGATAACAATGAATTCTGAACTTTTCAATCATTGACAAAAATCAAAAGAGTATTTTATGACAGGTCAAAATGATAGAAAATTCAGATTTAAGTGTTCATTTACATATCATCTGTGGCCACTTTCACACAACAGTTACAGAGTTTGGGGTAGGTGCAGCAGGGAGAATCAAAGTATTTACAATCCACCCATTTCTCATTTACAGAAAAAGGTTTGCCATTCTGTTTGTGATGGCCAGGATGATAAGAATGCTGGGTCCCTAGATTGAAATCAGTCCCTTTCGGAAGCTTGCCTCTGTCTCCTAGCCATTACCAGAACTGCCCTGCCTGTTCTTCACCTTATTCTTTCATTCTCCTTCTTTTATTAAGTTCCTGCAATACATCAGGCACTTAATACTGCACTTTAGACATTGGGTGGCCAACCATTTTTCATGAGGCATGCGTACCAGCCACTGGGGAGCAGAGATGCAGATAAACTGCTACCTGGCTTTTAGTGGAGAAAATGGATCCCAGGGAAAAAAATTGCAGTTAAAGTCAGAATCATAGAAAATGTAAATAACAGAAATTAGGACTGGAGATGGTGAGGACAAGAAGACAAGGACATAAATATACAGTCAGTAAAGGCCAACAAAATGGAGAGTTGAATTTCTTTCTTTCTTTCTTTCTTTCTTTCTTTCTTTCTTTCTTTCTTTCTTTCTTTCTTTCTTTCTTTCTTTCTTTCTTTCTTTCTTTCTAGAGTGGAAAGAAGAGAGAAGGAGAAAAACATCAATGTGTGGTTGCCTCTTGCACACCCCCAGCTGGAGATTAGGCACATAACCCAGGCATGTGCCCTGACTGGAAATCAAACTGGCAGCCCTTTGGTTCACAGGCTGGCACTCAATCCTCTGAGCCAAACCAGCCAGGGCTAGAGTTGAATTTCTTATTTGACTCTGAGCTTCCTGGTCATCGAAGTAAAAAAGGTCACAAAAACAATTAGCCTTTATTTCCAGAGGGAGGAAAAAGAATACTCATTACTCAGGAGCAGCAAAATCTTTTCATATTATGGAGTTCTTAAAAAAAACAAGAAAATATTCGCTGCAAAAAATATGTGTATCTACTAGATATCTATATTTCCTGTATATATTTCTCATTTCTCTCTGATTAAAATCATCAGGTTCTTTAATAAAAAGCAATATATAGTAATAAAGATAATAATCTTTTGTACTTGTGTAACTCTACAGTTTCCAAAACATGCCCACAATTTTGCTCATTGGCCGATTCTTAGTGAAGAGTAAGTGGATATTCTTACCACTGCTCTTTGTTCAGGAAACCAAGAGTCTAAATGTGTAAATTTTTGGCCTTTGTAACAGAAGTACGTTTCCTACTCCTGGTCCAATGGTCTTTCCACTTTATAACATTAAAGAGACATCATTCAATCTGACCCAGTCCTCACCAAAGTAACAAATAGCTTCCTCCCCTCCTGGGAAGTGTTCTCATGGCGATGCTGCTGTTCTTCCTAGTAACTTCTCAGAAGAGCAGTGTTGAAAGTCAGAGTCAAAAGCTAAAGTTAGAAACAGTATCAGGCTGTTAAGTAAGAGGGGTCAGCCCGCAGCTGTCATTGGAGCTTTCCGGGTTGTAACAACGTGACCACTTGGACACATGAGAATCCGTTACAGAGGAACCATGTTAAGACGGCCAAAATTCAGCCTGAAATAATTGAATTCCCTGCCAAACACTGTCCACTGTTGTTATCTAAAAATGTAATTATGCAGCTAAATCAAACAACTAAAATTAGTGTTGTGTAAAAACACCTTGGCTATTTAAAGTGGAGCAATTGACATTTGGATTTAGAAAAAGCCAATAGTTGAATATGTTTTTGCAGTGTCTGAAGTTCTTCCAGTTTGGACAAAATCTATGTCCTGCATTTTGTTTAGGGTGGGAGGTGGAATATGGCAGGCAGAGGCAGGTGTTTGGTTTGAAGGTGATTTTCAGTGATCCCTGGGCCTTGAGCTTAAGTCCAGGGAACTTTGTCAGTTTCACATCATTGTTCTCAAAACTGTGGAACTCTAAAAACACCCACTTGCTTTCCTGGTATGAAGAATAGAAGAGTGAGAATGTGAATGTTACCTGTGCCTTCATTCCGAAGCCACAGATGTGACTAGACCAACCATCAGGAGAACAGGAAATGTATGATCAGAATGGCTAATAGACTCTTATACTGCACATGTCCAGATGTCAAGGACTTCTTGTGCCACACAAGCTTGGGTGTACTGTCTCAATTTTCCAAATGAAGAAATTGAGGTTCAGAGACACCAAGTAACTTGTTGAAGATCACACAGCTAGTATGCGGACACTCAAGACAGTACAATTCCAATTCATGCAATCCCATAGGAATGTATCTGTACCATGTAAGATACCCTAAACAATCATTAGGTATCATCACACACTGGAAAGATTTCAAATATTGGCTCAAATGTATTTCTCATGCATAGTTTGGTACACATTCACTATGTCTTTAAATTCTCGGGACAGGGAGATATCGCTTATTAATATATTGCACATAAATATATAACAATTGAAACGTCAAAGACAAAGAGTGTGTTTTTTTTAAATACACATACACGCACACAAAGCACATGGTGTTCTATTACAGAATGAAACACTATAATGAATGTAGTGGCCTGGTTAGAAATTGTTTGTAACCTGGCACTGCTTCTTCCAAGTGCATGACCATGAACAAACAGTTCAACTAGCGTGAGACTATTTCCCACTTGTTACCTGGAAATGATAATAGTGCCCACTGAGGGGAGTTGTGAGAATTAAATTACATAACACATGTAAATAATTAAGCTCATTCTCTGTGCATAGCACATACTGCAAATATTAGCTAGTAGTATTATATTATTTGCTCGAATTGCCTCTTTAAAATTAAAACCAGAGAGAGAGAGAAAACAGTAACCTAGACTATCTTCTTAGGGTTTTTCTGATTAGTACCAAAGCAGGGATATGTTAACTTACTCAAGTTTTCAGTGGCAACTGATAATTATATCACTTTACATTTCTCAGTTTTTTTTCCTCACTAAAAGTCCCGTGCAGACTGTGCCCCTTGTCTTTTGCTGAGATTCATTAGGAATTGCCCAAATCTCATAGCCTGACTACATTTCTCTCGAACTCTTTGTCTCTCTGTCTGCCTCTCCGAGAACTAAATTAATGGAGTATTTGGTTAGTCATGTTAGGCAAGCCATTCCCAAAATAGCACCTTCCATTTTTGTAGCTTCAACTCTGCAGCTGCTGTGTCTCTTCGTCGTCTGGGAAGAAAACTTTCACATCAAGAGTTGCTGATTCGGATTTTCTTTCTTTCCCCTCTCCACGGTGATGAGCACTTGGCTCCTGACAGAAGCGATCTGGCTCTCAGCTTTGTAGTTCAGAAGAAGTTGGGTTTATAGATTTTCCCCTAACTCTCCATTGATGTGTTGAGCTTCAGAGGGAATAGTACCTCCACGTAAAGCATGTTGCCTTCTCAAGGAGTCCTCCTGCATCCCTATGGAGTGCCTATGATTGTTCCAGCAGCCCCCTACTTCCCCGGACTGATCCAGGTAATTCAAGGCCACTGCCAGCAAGCAACTTAACTCCAGAGCGCTCAGAGTAATAATTGGAATTTTTATGGTTGAGAAAGCAAACACTTTTAATACAGGAAAAAGCCCTCGCGTAGTCAGTGAGAAGACAGTAGGAAATCAAAAAGATGGATCACCCTAATCTGGCTATTGACATCTCTCATGGCTGAATAAATGGTGTAGTTGAGCTATATTTGCTTGTATTGATCTGGCTGCTGTTTAACATTCATGCCTTTGCTTCAGGAGGTTGACCATGGGGCAAAGGATTTGCTTTCCTTCTCAGCTTTCTGAGGGACTCAGTCTCCCAGAGTAGATCATGAGGCAAAGTAACTTATCAGGAGGTGACTTGGTTAAGAGCTTCAGTCTGGAAATAGAAAGAACATGAAATATGCGTTAATTCGTGTGTTCCTCACGCGGGTTGTCCATATTTACAGAAGGTGCCTCCCACCTGGGCCGAGTGGTAGCACCGAGGCGAAACTGAACATGTGCTTGATGGTTAATTTATGAAGTTCAGAGATTATTCTAGGAAACCCTTACCGGCTCTTTATGTGTTAATGATGGCAAGAGAGTGGAGGTTTGAAATGTGTGTGTTGGTTTCACTTTTAATGCTAGTATTTCTGTGCAGGGAGAATCATCTAGGAATGAAATATTTCTGACCTTTTTTTCCCCCTCTTATCAAAAGTTTGTCTCTTTAAACAAGCAGTGGATTCCCAGTGCATGCCTGAAGTTCTCTATGGAAAGCTAACATCTACTAGTGACAGGGTCTAAACATCATAGAAAACCCAGCTGGCTTCTGCTGTTTTGTTTTTGTTTGCTTGTCTTAGAACAAGCATCTCTTTGTAATACCTTCTGAGCCTTGTTTCCACAGGAAAGGAAAACTAAATGCATTCAGTACATCCTTCTACCTTCAAACTTGTAGTATTTAATTTTTTTTATAATACCCTAGCTCATTAATTAAAATTTCCGGGGAAGGTTCTGGTCAAACACCTTTTTCCTTCTTTTCTGCATGTTGCTTGTTAACTGTAAGAACCTTGGTGATTTGAGACATTCAGGGGTGATTCTAAATAATAATTAAACCTTTTGTCATCTCAGATGTGTGGTTGTTGCTGAATTGCAGGCTCCATATTGTATGCGAGAAATAAATGGACCACCTAGAGAAGGAACGGCCCGCAACGACATGGGCACTGTTCCCTGTTTCCTGGTGTGAGCAGGCCTGTGTGGTCTGCATGGAGTCTGAAGCAGACTCAATGGCAAATTGCATGGCCATTGCTTCCACTGAAACTTGGGGTGAAGGTCGGCCACTGGAGTTTTGTCAGACCCTCTGCTACCCCATCTGATAAATAATTACAAGCAAATAGTGCCCTTCACTCTATGCTGATTGATGCTGAAATTGCTTTTGAAAGTTCTCATAAGTTCCTGTTATAGATTAAGTGCCGGTGTAGGAAAAATAACGGCACCCCCTGAAATGGGTGAATGTAATCAGGCTTAATGGACTCGAGAGCTTGTTGGGAATTAAATAACTATCGATTTGCTGGAATGTTGCTGTCATTACGAAATGCCACTCTGGACGTATTACCCCAGTGATAGATGAAAAGATGCACAGGCCAGCTGAGAAATTGGGGGGACCCTATTTCTTCCTCCTTTGCAGAGTATTTCAGAAATGTATCCAGTTATTTTTGGAAGAAACAAATTATCTTACTTGCAAGTCTTAGCCTGATCATTGTTTACCCACTGACACCTTTGGTTACTAGCTGCCTGTGGGTCAGGAAAGCAGAGCAGCGGGAGCCCCTGGACCAGCGACTGGGACGTGCTTCCTCCCCTTCTTACCCCACCCCCACAGGGCACACTGAAATGCTGTGGACAGGGAGAGACTGGCTTTATTTCTGGCATTTGCTCATTGGCATCACAAAACTCATATCACCCCATTGCAGTAATCTGTGCAAGGGGAAGAACTGCAACTCAAAGAGAGGACAATTGTAACACTCACACACACAGTCACCTCTCTGGTAGCAGCTGCCCAGCCTTCCAGCAGAGTGTATCAGCTTGCCTACCAATTTCTTAACCTTGTGATTTCTTCTCAACTTTTCAAGGCCTTTCCTATAATTAAGAGCCACCCACACTTCATAATGTCATCATCAAGACATTAAAATGATCCAAAATAGACAGTGCGCTCCATCATCGGTAGCAAGTTCCCTCTGACTAGAGGTGTGCAAACAGAGCCATAGCGGCCACTTGGCAGGGTTGTTACAGCAGAGCCTTTCCAGCCTCAACAGCCAGTGATTCTATGGCAGAAGAACTTCCTTTTCATAAATCTCCCAAGTGCCACTTTTTAAAGTTCAAATCAGCATTGTCTTGTTTTTGTCTTCTCAGTCAGAGAAGAAGTAATTAGTAGACAGGTGTTGTAAGAAGCCTTGGGAGAGCATCCCTTTGTCCTGCACAGACAGTGAATGGAGGTGTTTCCTAACAGATCCGAGGAAGTCACTCACATGCTCCTGTATTCCAGGGGTAGATTCAATAGTCACCACTGACCCCAGCCACCATCTCCTAGGAAAAACAGAATCTTTACCACAATGGATTCCTTGAACCCATCGTCTAGTGTATAGATTTGTTGAATGTATATCAAAGTAGATAGTTTTTCCTTGTAGTCATGTTAAAAATTCAAAAATGCCTATGGCATGTTGAGCTAAACCTATTTGGACTCTTTCACGGATGGTAATAAGCAGAAGGGAAGAGGAGAAGAGCAATGTTAGCAACTGTGTTGTCTAAACATTGCTCTTTTTTCCCTTGGGAAAGACCTCAATCTTGGTGTCTTTGGATAAGAAGAATCTATGTATGTTCTTGCCGAGTCTCTTTATTTACTTCTAAATTTCCAATGGCACCTTGAATGATCAATGAGTTGTCTGACCTGAGAACAAAGAAGGGTCTGACAAGTCAGTTGTCAAAGGCAGACTTCAGTCCAGAAGATACCAAGAGGACTTACCCAAGCCATGGGCCATGGCTGCATAATGCCAAATGATACCATTAAAACACTGGCACTGTCACTGATTAATCCATTTGATTAGCGTTTGAGTCAAATAAACAGTTGGCTCTAGGGTGCAAGTTCAGGATTGCACCCCTCACTCCAGACATCTGTCTGACAGATAAGTCCTCTGACCATCCGTGGCTAGAATATTCTTCATACTGGGTCAAATAATTCCCATCTCATTCAGGTATTGTAGACAATGAGTCAGAAGACATCTTCCTAGATGGAGGACAGTGTAAACAGAGCCCCATCCACCTCACCACCATTTGTTCATTTAGCTCTTCGTTTGCTGCGCATGTAATCTGACCAGGCACTGTTCTGGGCACAGGAAAGCAGAAGTGACGGCAGCAGCCGCTGACCTGCGGGTTCACAGCCCGGTGGAAGAGAATACTACATAAACACCACACTGTGATCGTGTAACAAAAGCACAGGGAGGAACGATAGGTAACAGTTACTGAATACTTGCTGTGTGCTAGGCCCTGTGCTAAATACTTAACATAGTCTCTTGATTTATTCTCATAATAACTGTAAAGTTGGGTACTATTGGTTCACCTTATCTGTAATTTTCAAAGAGCTCTGAAAATCAGGGGCTTTAGGGGGAGGTTTGGCCCCCAACTAACTCATTTGGGAACTAAAATGATGTGTGGCTATTTATAGACTTTCTTTATCCCACTTAGTGTGAATTTTCATATATTTTGCTGCAGGAGTATTAATGTGTTTGATTTCAAGGTGTTGTCCCAGACCCTGCTAAGGGTGTTACATAATCAGTGTTTCCACTGAAATACCTATATGAAAAATAAAATTTAAAAGAATTTTGAATTTCAAAACACAACCCCAAGGGTCTCAGATTAGGAATCACAGTCCTACATTACAACATCCCTTTTGTATGTGGAGAAACTAAACCTGACACTTAGACAAAGGGAACTCACCCAAGGTCACAAAGAATGTCAGTGGCAGAGCTGAGGTTCAGACCGATTCTGTTGGAGCAGAGCCCTCCCTCTGAGTCACAGATCCATTGATGAAGTGTATCCACAGGAGTGCAGTATGAAAACAGGTCAGGGATTTGGTGGGTGTCTCTTAGGGTAGGGGGAGAGGGGTTCAAAGGGAAAGGTGGCATTTGAGTTGGGCTGTAGAACAACATCAGACATTCACTAGGCAAGCAAAGGAGAAAGCCCTCCCTAGCAGAGCAGAGAACTTCGGGGAATTCACAGTGTTGGGCTGACACAGGAACATGGACCTTCGGTATCTTCCCCAACCCACTGGCACTGTGGGAGCTGACATTGTTGAAACACAGGTCTCAAAAGTCAAAAGATATAGGGCAAAAAGAAGGAAACCTGGAAAGGGAGCTCCTAAGCCCTGAATCTCTGTGTGCCCCACATAGGAACGGGCTGCATAGTGAATATGAAATTCCCTAGATCCGAGTCCTGACACCCTTTGCCATCCTTTCCCTCTGAGACAGTAAGCTCTCTGGCAGGGAAATGTTGATTAATTCCTCTCTGATGTGGATAGCAGTGGTATAAACAAACCCTGCCACCTGGATTGTGAAGCAGAACTCAGCATCACTGAATTTGGCCATGTATGTCATGAAAGATCTGCCCACACATATGTGGCTGTGCTGGGAATTAGACAAGTGCTGGTTTCAATGATGGACTGAGAGAAATCACCCCTACAGAAAGATAGGGAAACATATAGGGAACTTGCTGGTCATTTGGATATGCTTCCGGGAAAACATAAAAGAAATAAACTTGTTTGGCTCTGTGGCTGGGGGAGCCTTTTTCAGACGTCAGTGTTGCTGCCCTGCGGTGTTATCTCTGTGTTCTGAAGGTCTGCTGGTTGGGAAAGAAATCAGAATGTACACCCGCTGCAAATGCTGGTGGTGTCATTTACTCTGAGGCAGCTCCGTCTTAGTCACTAAGTGACTTTTCTGTACTGCCAAAGACACCGTGTCAACAGCAGACTAAATTAAAGAGTCAGGGAGGTGGCAAATTCTCCAAAGAGAATTTGGAGTCAAATAGGTCCAGGTTGATATATTGGCTCTGGCATGTACTAAGCGTGTGGCCTTGGGCTTGTCAATTAACCTCTCCAAGGCTGTTTTCACAGCAATAAAATGAAAGCAGGAATACCTGTCTTGCAAAGTGGTTGTGAGCTTTAAATATGATTCATCTCTTCATTCGGCAATTATTTATTAAGCACCTTCTTTGTGCTAGGCTGTGAACTAGGAGAGGCTCATGAAGCAGTACCAACATGCATCTTATATCCTGCTATATAGAAAAGGCCTGGCATATATATATATATATATATATATATATATATATATATATATATGAATGATATTTATTCATACCATATGAATGATATGAATTAAGTCATTGGAGAGAGAGCGAGAGAGAATAGGTGTTTATTTAGGGTTCTTTTGTCTGTAGGTGACAAAATTGGTTAGAGGGGAAAAAGAAAATGTCCAGTTATAGGCACAGTTGAATTCCGAAGTTCCAACAACCAAACCCTGAAGTGGCTGTCCTTACTTGATCTTTGTTTACAAGTATACCATGTCTGAGTGGTGTCACAGATGTCCCCTGACACATCCACGCCCATCTTAGCAAGTCTCTTTCCCAACTGTTTCTACAAAATTCTAAAAAACGGTCCCCTGGGCCCATCTTGCCAGCCATGCCCATCCTCAAACTAATCACCTTGACTTTGACTGCTCACAATAGAGCTGGAAGCTGGGGTCAGCCTAACTGAGCTTTATGGGCTGTGAGTGGAGGGAAAAAAATGAGTCCTATTTAAAAAAAGGGTGCTGGACAGGTAAAAACTAGGTTCTCATTATCAACAATAATAGCTAAAACTATTACAAACATCCATACATGTTTTTTCTCTCCCCAATTCTACAAACGCCCTCCCCAAGGAAGAAAGCAGTGGATTTCTGATCTTATCTATCTTGATTGCTTTTTTCCAGTGGTCATCATCACCAGGCAATCGACCATCATTTAGTGTATCTTACATCACTACTCATGACCAGGGGTATCAGAGGCAGATGTGGCAATTGCACTCAGCACCTTTTCACCTAGATCTATCACACTGGTGTCTCCCACCAGGGTATGTGTGGGACGTTTCTACTGTTTCCCAAGTGAGAACACCATGATCTAGGGAAGGGAGTAAAGACATTCTGAAACATCCAGTAACTGAGGCTAGAATGTTTTTTTTTTTTTCCCCAGATCATGCAACCATATCACTTCTCCTTCTATTGGCAATACCTGCATGAATAAATATATAAATAAAGTCTGTTCTGTTTTATAGAAATGCATTTCTTTTAATTAAAAAATTAAAGGGATACTGTCAATCTCTTCTGATGAATATCAGTCCTATAAAAAAGGATGTGTTTCTGGAGCAGCCATCTGTCATTTTGACCATTTTAATGGCAGGCTGTATCAGCAAGTATGCTTTTTATAATATGTTGGCATGGGCCAAGCTGGGCTGGAGAGACTTGTGGATTTCACACTCCTCTTTTGCTGCTTTAGTGTTCAGCAATCTGAGCCTCTAGTGCTGAAGCAGAACCCCCCCCCCCTGTCTTTTAAAGGTTGTTTTGGGTAAATGCTTTCCTCAGTTGATTTATTATGGAGATACTCAGCCCTATTTATGTTTCTTTCCTGTCTAAAGATAGACCTATCACACATGCATCCCACCAGTATATAAGCATCCAGCCACTTGATTAACTGCTGAATCCAAAGAGGTGGCCAGAAACATTGAACTCAATACTCCAAAGGGGTTTTCCTCTGGGCAGCTAGGACCATTGGTTTTTTGTTGTTGTTGTTTTGTGGGGGTTTTTTTGTTTGGTTGGTTGGTTGATTTTGTTTGTTTTTTTGGATTTTTTTTTTTTTTTGCATTGCACAGATTCTAACTCTTCAGGCTTGTAAAAGTAGGAGGCAAGGAAATTGTGAAATTAATTTATTCAGCAAAATAATTATTTATTGATCATAGGTTCCATGCTGGGTTCTCTTCTAAGCTCTGAAGACACTGAGATGACTAGACCCAATCTCTCTGTTCCAAGGTAGGTTAGATAGCCAGACCTTGGCAGCAGAGTCAGAAGTTAAGCACAACTACTGAAGGTAGAAATCTATAGAACCTCAGCCCCACTCATCTTACCCAATAAGAGGTCTTAACCAAGACAATTCTGCTACAATCCCAGGAAGATGGCCTCCTGTAGACAGGCTGCCCAGCTTTCGAAAATGACAGAGTTTCTGGGCATTTTCCAAAGGACAAAGGGTGTTACTGCTTTGTTTTATTTTGGGACAGGAGAAGAATCATAGCAAGAGTTCTGTCCCTGCAGTGGTGGCAGGCTCTTCCCTGCCCTTCCCTGCATCTGGCTCAGAGTAAGGCAGTTGAGTCCAGAACATTGCTGCTATGGGCAAAGGTGTCCTCCCCCGGCTGTCACCTTTTGTTCCACTCTCTAATCCTCATTGACTCCTGGAGGTGCAGAGGGTTTGGGGACTGGAGAGGCAGTCAGCGTGTGCATTCCACAGCGTTCTCAGAAACTACTCTCCAAAGAGGCATTTCTTCTTATTTCATGAGACAGCACAGTTAAGGATTTAGACCAGAGAATTTAGTGCACAGGATTTAGACCAGGGAAACCTGAGTCTGGCCACGACTCTCCCTTGGTGACTTTCAGAAAATTGCTTGACCTCTCGGAGCCCCTGCTTCCTAATCTATAAAATGGGAGTGATATCCCATATGTTCTGCCTCCCAAAGTCTATTTCAGGAATAACAGAACTCAAACATAAGCACATGCAAAACCTTTGTAGTGTAGTCATGAGGTTATTCAGGGAGCATGACTTAATGGCAAGGTCAGTATGAGTCATCATCTTGACCCCTGTGTGAAATGGGGCATCACCTCTCTGAGATTCCGTTGGGTGTGACCATCCCTCCTATATCAACTTGACAGCAGGGACAGTCACACTCACTCCCAAAAGGGATTTGATGAGACGATGTTTGTGAAGCACTGAGAGCAGCACCTGCTTACGGTGGGAACTCCGTAAAGGATGGCTAACGTTGCTGTAGGCATGGTTTTTCTGTGATATTCTGGGTTGCTTCACTTTCATTTCCATATGAAGATGCTCAAGGTTTGGGGGTGGATGAGCACGTTTGTAGCTCTCTATTCCCACTCTCGATGGAGATTCCTACTAACCACTAGATACATATGTTTAGTGCAGTTGGACAGAATAGGGTGCAACCAGGGAATGCGGTGGAAGAGAGAAGGATGGGGTTTGACATCCTTAGCACCTGCCCTTGGGTGGTATGAAACCCACATTTCGCCCACTTCTTAAGTCTGTAGCCTGGGGAGCTGGAAATGCTAGACAAGCATGAAGGAGGATGTACAGGTCTCAGTCATGTTGAATCCTTACCCAAATCTTTGTCCACATGCTTCATCAGGATATCTGAGGCTGGAACTAGAGCCGGATAGAATGGGGGAGGATGGGCTTTGATGAGGGGAAGAGGCGCCCATCTCCTCCCCTCCATGTGGCCACAGCCTTCTGGGACAGACTCTTTGGGACCACCCACACCTCTGTTCCATGCAGTTCCTGGGACACTGTGAGAGCTTAATAAATGTTAAATAATAAGAAGAATAGCTTCCATCTGTCAAGGCTGTGTGAGCACAAGACTGCCGACTGGCACTGGGCAGCTTGTGGAGAACCTTCGGGAAAACACACAGCTCTCTGAGTTGCCTCGAGGGCCTCCTGCATCAAGGAGTTTACCAGTCCTGCTACTGATCGGAATGCAGGCAAATTCACTAACAATGCAGGTGTCCATCCTGAACCCCAGATCACCTACATCAAACTTGCAGGGAGCAGGGCCCAGTGAACTGCGTGCTTCACTGGCAATCCCAGGTTTCTGACAAGCAAGTGGGTGGGGGAACTGGTGTTGACCAACAGTGCAGGGACTTTTGTTGAAGTTTAAAAGGGATGAAGGATCTGCCCTCTGAACAGACAGTCTCTTAAATTCATACTTTCCTCATTTTCTTGGGAGAAAATACCTACTGGGCCTTTTGCATTTAGTTATAATAAAAACAAGAACAGCTGCTTGTTTTCAGACATTTACTATGTACCAGGCTGTGTGTAAGGCATGTCACCTCCAGTATCTAATTGAAGTGTTATATTTTAGAGAGGAAAAAAGCAGGAGAACAGAATGGTGTAGGGGTGTGGGTTCTGGAGCATACTACTGGGCTCATCTCCTGCCTCCACCTGTGTGACCTTGGGCACGATTCTTTGCCCTCTCTGGGCAGCATTCACCTTGTTGGCTGGTAGTTAGAGGAATAGCATATAAAGTCCATAGCACAGTGCCTGGCACATGGGAACTACAAAATAAACATATTAACAAGTTTATTTCCAAGCACACTGCAACACCAACACAACTGACATTAAAACCAAACAAATAATAGAGGCAGTATGGAGTGTTTGATACATATGGAGCCAATATTGAATATTTTCTAAGAATGTGAGCTCTTGGGTGAGACCAGAAGGTAAAAATCTCAGCTTTGTCTCCTTGGGGAAATTCCTAAACCATCCTGTGCTGCACGTTCCTTACCTGCAAAATGGATATATTAAAAGTACCTAAGTCCATGGTTTAGTGTTCTCCTCCTTTGGATGGGACAATACAGAGTTGCTTTTGAGGATCAGATGAGTTAACACTTGTAAGGCACTTATGTTGGCACTTGGTATGCAGTAAGGACTAAATAAAGGATAGAAATAATAATATAATAAGGATCACATCATTATTATCACGTATTATGTATTATGTATGCATCATAATATGCATTATATAAGCATACATATTATATATAATCATATATTATTATATAATACATAATTATATTACATACCATATTATTGATGATATAATGATACATAAAGTAAAACAATTATATTTTGTATCATTTCATGATACATAATGTTATGTATCATTATGCAACAGTTTTGCCAAACATTATATATAATATAATAATTACTACATTATATGTTATAATATGTGTCACATAATATATTTTACTATTATTATCATAACAATATTGTTATTTACATAATATATGATAATATAATACTATGTAAGAATAGTTATATAATAATCATACACTTGTACAATTATTTAACTATATGATAATAATGTATTACTATTACTTCCATTGCTACTGTTGCTAGTCACTCCATTGGGTACTTTCTGTAGAATATTTCTACTGCCCAAACCATTCTAGGCAGACATTTTAAAAGGAAGCAAAGTAACATACCTGCCCTAACTCTCAAGGCTAAGAAATAGCAGACCTGGGATCCTAACCAGGTATTCAGGCTCCAGAGCCCATGCTTGTGGGGACTGTGGGGTTCTGTGTGGCTTGGTGCCATCTCCCCATTCTCTACGGGGGGCATCCTTGACTCTTACCCATACAACCTCTTCTGAGCAGAAGGCTAAGAACACAGTTTCATTCCTCTTCTCATTTCTGATCAGCTTTGTACCTTGCAGCTCTCTTCTGGGAGGTCTTGCTCCCCCTGGAGGCTGGTTCCTGGGGGGGAGATCGCAACTGGAGGTGGGGTGAGACAAAGAGCGAGGAGGTGACTGCTGGGACATGGTCTTTGTGGCTTTGTTTACAAGAGCTTCTTTTTGGTTATTGACGTCTAAACCTCCTGGAAATGCACTTTTGTTTTCTCTTTAAACACAAATCAAGCAACATTACCAACACACATTCTCTGTCAAATATGTCAGTTACTCCAGAGGCCGCAGACAGCTTGCAAGTGATGTCTTCTACTGTTACTGTGGTGGTGTGTTATTTCTCCCTTCAACAGCTCTGCGTTTGTTCTGTTGAGAGGTATAAACACGCAGGTGCCTGCTATCTGTGAGGTTTTGACAGGATATGTGAAACTGACATGGACTATCCAATGGCCATCTTAATAAGGCAGGCCCCTCAGGCCTGATAGAGACTGGCTGTGTGGGCAGACCTGTATTTGCCTGAAGCCTTTTCCAGGAACTTGGGTGGGGGCTTATAGACTCTAATGAGTTAGAGTGCTTGTTTCACACCTGGTGTTTCAGCAGGTGGCTCCCATTGTGACTTAGCTGAGGGACTTGGTACTGCCTGCCAGAGGGCCTAAGATTTGCGCAGGGCCCGAGCAGATGTTGGACTTGTCCACCCATCATACAGAATGCCAGTCATCAGCTGCCGAGTTCTGTCCCTGTCTGTTCCGTAAGAGACCAGCGCTCCCATTTGCTGCATGGTGATGGGGTCGCCTGAGGATGCATAAAAAGCCTTCCATTGCCATGGGTAATGCAGAGCATATGGGATTCTTATCTGTCCAAATGGTTGTGGTGTTTGTGTGTGGAATGCTGTCCGGATTTGAATTTCTTTAGTGTTGGGTTCCACAGAGTCAGGGTCTCGATAAGGAACACGTGGCGGTTTCCTCCAAGGGTGGTCAGGGCATGTGTGTATGATGCCTCTGCTTCCTGGCCTCCCTGCTTCCTCACATGCTGGCATGGATTCTTTTTGTTCTGATATATCTATGTAAAATTTTATGTTTTACAGTTGTTCCAATTATTTGCCCTCCTCCACCCAGCCCACCCCCACTTCCATAGTCAGTCCCCATTCCGTTGTCCACGTCTATGGGCAAGGGTTCTGATTGCCCACTCACTAATGTAACCAAGCCCCCTGCCCACCCTGTTAGGTGAATGTAACCCTGCCATCCTGGTTTATTTTGTAGGGGCCTTGTTGCTGACACATCCTGGTATTATTCTAGTGTCCCATATGGCCCAGGTGTGCCTGCTTTATTCATTGGTGCCTTTGTGTTCAGAGGTGTTCAGATGTGCTCAGACATCAGAAATAAGTGGAACTGGAGATGGCTTGGCTTATTGGGGGTTAAAAAGGGGCAGATGATTTCCACCATTTTGAATGTCAAGAAAACAAAGATAAGCAGAAGTACTGATGCTCAGGGGCCTGGTGGTGATGGTGACAGTCAAAAAACAAAGAAGGAAAAGTAAAGAAAAAGAGAAAGAAACCAAAGATGATTCTTCAGTGTGGATGTTTTGTTAAGATCTCTGGTTGAAGAAACAGAACCAAACCCTGGCTAGCTTAACAAAAATAAGGGGAGTTGTTTGTATTTTCACTTTTTCTTTGAGTTTTAATGCATAAACAATTGCATGCACAGAAACTCTTAGATTCAAAAGAGGGAAAAATTAATCCCTTCAAAGGAAGTTCAGGAAGTAGGGCAGGCCTAGGGACCTTGGCAGACAGAATTTGTAGACATTCTTTCCAGGTGAGTGGTTCTCAGCCAGAGTGATTTTGCCCTCTAGGGGCATTTTGGCCATGTCTACAGACATTTTTAGTTGGTATAATTGGAAGGGGATTGCTACTGGCAACCTACAAATAGGACAACCAGAATTATCTGGTTCAAAGTGTCAATAGTACCAAGATTGGATCTGCAGTGGCTCAGCTACAAAGACCACCAGCTTCTCTGTGAGTCATTCAAGCTCCAGATTCCCAGGAAAGGATCTGATGGATCTTGCCTGGGGTATCTCTCAGCCTTTGAATCAGAACTGTGTTCCAGACTCCCATGGACTTGGGGCCCATTTGGAATATTGCTAACCAGTCCTGGAGAAAGAGACTGGTTAGGTGAGGATTGACTGGTTGGGTGAGGATTGACAGGAGCCAGAAGCCTTCCCAAGAGATGTGTCTTGCAGGCTTTATTGATAATGTTGGGGGACCTCGCCTGTGGCTGAGGTCCAGACCAGCCAGCACACTTCACACACAGCTCTCTGCCTGCAGGAAGGACTGGCACCTTAGTGCCAGTCTCAGCAAGCAGCCAATTTGTGTGGTCTTTGATTTAAACTTATGGCTTCCTTCTCAGGCTCCTTTCCAACAGAAAGTCATTAAAAATAAGTCTCTCCTATTTTTATAATTATAAAATTAATTCAGGATGAATGCTAAATTAGTTGGGGCAATCAGAAAAAGCACACACAAACATATTCAGGCATATGCACATATATCCCACCTACACACAGAAATCATAATCTACCACCTGAAATAACCACTTTCAAACCACCATATGTATCACTGATTTTTTTTGCTGTATTTGCTTCCTCAAAAAAGTTCTCGTACTATCATCCTATACATAAAATTTATATCGCTTGCAGCCAACATTTTTTCCAATAAAAGCTTTAAAAAATAGAGTTAATGATTGTTTGAGCCTTATGAATATCCTTTTGGTTAGGGACATAAATACTAAAGTGGTGTCTTAAAACACACTCATGTCCTATGTTCGTTCCTCTTCAATAAGCCTGGATAAGGTAGTAGCTAAACTCCTAAGTAATCATTGGATCATTGGAAATTATAGTGTTTAAGTCAGATAGGGAAAGGAGGATTGGGGCAAAGGTGAGGAATCCACCAAATAATTCCAGGGATTAGAGAATCACATAAGAAAGAGGCAGAGTTTGGCTGATTCCAACCCACCAGGTGGGTGGCTCTGCTCCCCACTTTCCCCCTAAGGTCTGTGAACCAGGGCACTGCAAGATCCGCTTCCCCTTGAGAAAAGAAAAACTCAGGGAGTGTCCATGTAATTTTTGGAACACAGACTTATATCTTAGAGACCTATCCAAAGTCCATGTTCATTTCAGGACTACACCTTGGGATATAAAGCCAAGATGCTCAAGAGAACAAGATCTCTTGTGGGCCTTTCATAAGCAGCAAAGTCTGGGGGGGGGGGGGCAGGGCGCAGAACAGGCTTGACTTGTCAGCTTTCATCACCCCTGCCTGAGTATTTCTCTTGCAAACAAAATGCATGTCTAAGGCTCAAGATCAGTTTTCAATTTAAATGACTTCACTTTCTCTCTTAAAAACTAAATCCTTCTCCTAATTCCCTTAAATCCTAAAAGTATAACATTTTCCCTTTATAGGTTGGAGAAAGAAGTCATGAAATGGGTTTTCCAACGGCATTAGGATGAGGTGAGCCAGGCAGCTCTTGTTGGAATGTGCACAGAAAATTCAAAAGACCTTTGCTCAATCAGTAGCTTACCAGTTAATGTTCTTCCCTTTCAGTCTGAACCTCAAAATCAAAATAAGGGTGATGAGATGTCATGTGCATTCCAGAGGCCAGGGACGGGTTGTTTCAGAAATTCAGATGGCTGTAGTTTGATTTCCATAGGTGTTCATTAATTTATTAATTATTCATTGACTTTCCAGTGTATGCTAGACAGTGGGGTTTCAGGGGTGAGAAAGACCACTTATATTTAATAGGAAATGCAGTCAATAAGCAGGAAAACATTCAGTGGCTTTAATTGCTATAAAAATATAAAACAAGTTATATGATTATGACCAACTGAGAGGGTTATTTTGGATAGTGGAAGGAGGGAAGGTGTGGACTTTGAGCTCAGACCTGATTTACAGTAGGAACCAGCTGTGTAATGAAGCGAATGCTAGCAAAGAGCTCATGAAAAAGTTCTAAGGTAGAATGAGTTGGGCCCCTTTGGGGACTAACAAGGTTGGTCAGTCTGACTGGGGTATAGTGGATGAAGGACGAGGAGTTAGGAGTTAAAGTCAGATGGGTGGTTAGCAACCAGATCACATTCAGCCTTTTAGGACATTGCAGGAAGTTTAGTTTTTGGTCTAGGAGAGATAGAAAACTGCTGAAGTGTTCCCCGTAGGGAAACACCATGGTCTGATCTAACATTATGGAAAGATTCCTCTGGAAGCTAGATGAGGGGTGGACAAATGGCTTTTTTTTTTTTTTTACATTTTTTTTAAAGATTTCCTTTATTTTTTTTATAATTTTTTTTCCTTTTAGATTTTATTTATTTATCTTTAGAGGGGAAGGGAAGGAGAGAGGGAGAAAAACATCAATGTGCGGTTGCCTCTTGTATGTCCCCTGACGGGAACTGGCCTGGCAACCCAGGCATGTGCCCTGACTGGGAAGCGAACCGCGATCTTTCGGTTCGCAGGCCCGCGCTCAATCCACTGAGCTACACCAGCCAGGGCAACAAATGGCTTTAATGGGACAAAATAGGTAACAAGGAGGGTGATCAGGGTGTATTCAGGTAGAGGTTATCAACACCAAGGTGCTACTGTTGGCTAATGAATATATATTCTTCATGTTGCCACTCCTTTGATCTTCATTGACTAGACCATTCTTCCCTGAAAGGAGGGCCAGTTTCTGGGAGCCAGGGTAGAACAAAAAATCAAATGTTTATGGACAGAGAGGTAGAGGGAATGGGAATTATAGAACTATGTCTGTGCCTGAGGATCTGGTAACTTGTGTTGCTTCAGGGGGGAGCAGCATGTGTGTTTAATTGTTAATGATCCAAAAATGCAACCAATGGCTACCAGCAAACCTTTGGAAGCTTTGGGGACCACTCTTGGGTGCTTTATTAAGTCTTGCCATACCAAGGCTGTGAGCAACATCTGGTGAGCCATGTGCTCGTGGACTGGATTGTCCATCACAGGACAGTTCTGTCTTAGGGCTGGCTGATTATCCCTTTATTTTATTTTAGCAGAAGTAGGGTGGGCCCCTGGGGACTAGATGTCTCACTTTTATAATTTGTGACAACAGGAACAACTTAGCAGACAGACCTGAGTTCCAGAACCAGCCTTGCAACCTGTTAGACTTGGTTTCGAATAGATTACCCCTCTGAGCCTCAGTTTACTCATGCACAAAATAGAAGGAAATGTTTGCCTGTCAAAGAGTAGCAGAAAAGATCATTATGCCTGACTCGTTAATTTGTTCCTTCCATAATTTTATAAGATTTTTATTGAGCACCTGCTGCATGCAAGAAATTAGCAGAACAATGCTCAAGAAGTCAGATATGATCCCTTTCTTAGTGGAGTTTATAATCTCATGGGACAAACAGTCAAAACGAAGAATGAAAGCACTACAAGCAACCCATGCATTAATTGGTTACAGTTGTAATACGTGCTAGAAAGAAAATAGTGTAGGAAGGGTTAGTGATAGTGAGAGTGATCACACTACTACTCTGTCACTGAGCTACCGTCTCACAGTGTTTTGAGAGGCTCCTTCCATCGATCACTCCTCCAGTTTTCTGAGCTTCCTGGGTTTGTCTTGGAGACACCTGATACCTCATTCTTCTATGCCTGAAGAACACATGTCCATGGAGAACAGCTGATTTACTTTGGAGCAGGGGAATGTGCTTTTCCTGAGTTTGGGAACCACCTGTTTTGCGGAGTGCCATGGAAACGCACATTCTGTCACTTGATCTTGAGGTCCAGGCAGGAAATTTTCAGCTGTCAGCAGCTGTCTTTTCTGATTCTCTGCCCAGGAGTTTCCAAGCACAGGAAAAGCCCACTGTAACCCTCACCAGTGACTTTGAGTCCACTCTCCAGAGCTGAGAAGGAAAGAGGGGCTCCTGCAGAGTGATTTGTGGGTGTGGGTTCTTCATTGAGGCAGCTGAGAATTTTCCCTCAATGTATATGTCAAACCGTGAGCATATGGTCTTGCAGTGGAAGGGTTTTTCACTTCCAGTTGACTATCAAACAGCCTCATGGCAGAAACATACTTAAGAATCTCTGCTCTAGAAACAGCCATGGCTTTGTGGCTTCCAGGTGGAGAAACTCTTGTAGACTTTCAGAAGAAGTCAACTGGACATGGCAGGATAGTGTAACCCAACTCTTGGCACCAGTTCCCAAACAAGGCAGAAAGAACTGGCCTTCTCCTCCACTCTGGGCCAGATAACCAAATAAAAGGGAACTTACGTTTGCTTATCCTGTTCTCAGAAGTTGCATCACCCCACCGTGAATGTAGAGGTGTACCATCCTGGGACATCCAGTTCTTCCTTTTCACAAGTGAACATCAGCTAGGGAATAGAGGAACTCATAGCAATCTATCTGCCACCAAATTTTTGCTTCAGGATCCCCTCTCTATTGTTTGGTCAGCCCTGATCTTTCAGTGCCCTTTGTATCCAGATCCCAAAGAGGAGTAAGATGGGAATAGATTGATAAAGAAAGCCAGAAGTTGTGGCCATTCTCCAGGAAGAGATTGATGGTGGCCTCCTCTGCACAAACTGGCTGAACAATACTTCTAAATCTTCCATGCAATTCTGGACAGACACTGGTGTAGGAGTTTGGAAGACTGCACTCTTACTCTGGATCTGCCCCTGGATGTCTGTGTATCAGTGAGCAAGTCTCCCAGTTTCTGTCCCTCGTTTGTGTGCACAGAGCAGAAGTTTTCAAACATGGACATGAAGATGATACACACACACCACTTTTGCGTATGACTTCAGGTTTCAGTTCTCTATGCCTGGACCCTAGAAGGGAAGCCCGAAGCATGGCTTTGACCATATTTTCCTAAATTTTAGACACTCAAATGCTTTGTAGCACCAGTAGTACTATATATTTTTATTTAAAATTATTTTAATTGATTTAGTTTCTATAACTAGTGCAAATTGATTCACAAAGGGAAACTTTTCATCTCTACTTCAACTGGGCATTTACCATTACAAGATATAAGGAAATGGTATCAACTAAAAATACACCGATTGCACCAACTTAAATGGCTCTGCTAAAAAGATAGATAATAACAAATGGGGAAATACAATGCTGATAGGAATGTAACTTTTGCATCTACTATGGAAAATAATTTAGTAGTTTCTCAAAAAATTACATGTTGAGTTACCATATGACCTAGCAATTTCTCTGTATGTGTATACCCCAGAGAATTGAAAATAACATGTGCCCACACCAAAAGTTATGAACAGATGTTCATAGCAACATTATTCATAACAGTCAAATAATAAAAACAACCTAAATGTCCATCTACTAATAAGTGGATAAAAAAATACACTATATCATATACTGGGGAATTATTCAGCCATAAAATAGAACAGAGTACTAATTCTTGCTATAACATGGATGAACTTTGAAAGTATTATGCTAAATAAGAGAAGCCAGATATGAAAGACCACATATTACATGATTCAATTTATATGACATGTCTAGAGTAAGCCAATCTATAGAGATAGAGTGTAGATGGATGATTGCCAGGGGCTGGGGAGGACGAGTGGGGGTAACTGCTAGAGGGCATGGGGTTTCTTTTTTGGGTGATGAACATACTCTGGAATTAGACAGTGGTGATAATTACAAAACTTCATGACTGTATTTTAAAACATTGAATTGTACATTTTAAAAGAGTAAATTTGTAGTATATCTTACTAAAAAAAATGCACTGAAAACAAAGCAATGGTTTCAAATTCTCCATTCCTTGTGTTTGCTATGTCCCAGGCCTGTACTCTCTCGGGAGAAGGGAGAAATTTGAAAGTTCTAAGGATGGTGTTCGAGGCAGTCGATAGTACGCACTGAGACTCTCCTTCAAGTAATCAGAAAGACAAAATGAGTCTTGAAAAGGGAGCTGCTTCCTAAAACTTTCTAGAATCATGAAATGCTTAGGATTTCATACCATTTTGAGTAATATGACTTACTCATGCTAATCTTTGATACTGATGACCATCAGCACAGAAATTAGGATATTTTCCCTGGGGAAAATAAAATTCTCTAGAAGCATGCTATACCATATGGGAGCCACTAGCCACATGTACCTGTTTAAATTTAAAGTTACACTGTTGACATTTACATTGCTCAATAGCCATGTGCTTTGTCTTTATGATAGTGGACAGTACAGACCATTTTTTCTGCTTAAAGTTCTATGGGACAGCACTATTCTAGATGAGTGGATTAATTATATTGCCATGCTGTGGTCTCTTTTTTTCTCCTTTCTTTTTCCCTCATTTAAGCAAATATGAATGCTGAAACCTGACAAATAATGTAGTAAAATTAATAGTTAATATTTACGTTTGCTTTGTGCCAGGTGGTGTGCCAAACATTTAACATGCATGATCTCAAGTAATCCTTACAAAAATTCTAACAGGCAGGTATGGTAATCATCCCTGCTGTAGAGATGAAAAAAAGTGAGCATCAAAGATATTAGGTCAGTTGATCAAGTTCACAAAACCTGTGAGTAGGGAAGCCTGGGAATTTGAATCTGAGTCAACTGACTTTATCTATTCCATCTTTTTACTCTCAATATTCTACAGCTTGGAGCTTCTGAAATAGGCCCAAAGTCCCTCTCTGGTCCCAGATAGGATTCTTTCAAGACCTCTCAGCCCTCTTCCTTTTAGTTTTAAAATTGTAATGTAATGGCTATGTTTTCACTAAAATACTTTCAAGAAATAAATAAGAAAGCCGAGTAAAATGTCTGAGCCTGCTTATCACATCCTCCTTCCACTCCTACCTCCCACACAGGCATATGGCATGCCAACAAGAGGGAGTGTACGTGGGTCTGAAATCCTCCCATACCTGTTACACGTGGTTACATATGTAGGCATGTGTATGTGGACACAGTGCACATGTTTAGGTAAATGGGATTGAATCACCCTCATTGTTCTGCAACTTGTTTTATTCATTTAACATGTTTTGTTCATCTTCCATGTCAGTACATATAGGTGTACCTCATTATTCTTGACAGACTGCAAGAAATTCCTTATATGGTCATAGCAGAATTTATTTGTTCATTATCTCTTTCATACACATTGAGGTAGCTTTCGGTTTTCTTTTCCTCTTATAGCAATGCTGCTGCATGAATGCCTTTGCGACTTGTGTTTGTGAACATGCCTAATATATGTTGAGGGTAAAATCGTAGCATTCAGTTTGCTGGTTCCCAGGATATGTATGTTTTACATTCTGATAGATATTACCAAATGCCCTCCAGAAAATGGCTTTGCCAATTCTTACTCCCTCAGAGAAGGTGTGAGAGACCAATTTCTTTACATCCATGCCCAAACCGAACCTCACCAATCTTTCAAATTTTGCCAATCTGTTGGGTGATTTCTTTTTACCTTTCAGCCTTCAGGGTCATATACTCTTTCCTCCACCTGCTTCACTCAGGCTTCTAGCTGCTGACAGCCAAAGGCAATCTGCTGGAGGCAAAATGAGGTCAAGGCCAAAAAGCATATTTCCTTTCAGTGGGAAGAGTGTTTACTTGGGTAAATATGGCACATGTAATGTGTCTCTTTGGTTTAAAAGGTAAAGAAACAAGGTCCATTGTTGTGTTTCAAGCCTGGTGCTCCAATGCACTGATTGATGCATTATAGTCTATAATGTTGTGTAATGTGTTTGTCTAGTGACTTATTCATCCAGTAGCTACTGGGCATTGATCCAATGTCAGGCACAGTGTTAGGGATGGAAAATATAGCACCTAACAGAGCCAAGGCCCCTGTTCTTATAGGACTTAGGTTCTGATGAGCAGGAGGCAAAGAAATGTGAACTCCTTATAGAAAGAAGAAAGAAGACACTGAAATGAGAGGGCTGCTCCATGACTCAGGGGCCATGGGTGTGAAGGTCTATCACAGACAGTCAAGAAAAGTTCTCTGAGAAATGACAATGAATTTAAGAAGGAACATCTCACCAGAGGGTCCAACAATTACAGAGCATTCAAAGGAAGCCATTATGGTTGGAGCCCTGTGATAAAGGGAAAGAGTGGTAATAACTGATGTTGGAGAGGTAGGCAGGGGCCAAATAAGGCAGAGTCCTGCACAGCATGATGATGAGTTTAGAGTTTTAGAAAGTTGTAGTAAGAAGACACTGGAAAGTTCTAAACAAGGCAACAGCAGAATCTGGTTTATTCTGAGAGTTCTAAGTTAATAGCACTTAAAATTCTCAAGTTTATAAATGCTTTAGTTTTCAAACAATACACATATAAAATACATCAGAGAAGACTTAAGTGTTGTCCTACAACAGGGCAGATCTCAAAAGTGTTTGGCAGTGCCTTCTTGAGTGATGATGGAGGAAAGGGATTGGAGCTAGCTTTAGTAGACTTAGAATTATGCATAATCTTCCATCTGCAGTATCTGAATCAAAGCTCATACTCAAAGCAGCAAGAACCACTGGCAACGTTGATGCAGAAGAACTAGAAGACTAACTCTTCAAGCCTCTAGTTTCTCTTCTCTACACAGTGCTGAGGGCACTTACATGCACAACCATTCCATACCAGCAGAAAGCTTTTTTGGTTCAGACATCCAGGGACTTGCCTTGAAACATCTTGTATCCAAGTAAATGACCTCACTTCTAACAGTGGTATAACCAGGGATGGGGAAGGAAACCCAGTACTCAGTGTTCTGGCATCAGCATTTGGGAGAACAAGTATTAGAGTCTACAGGCATAGACATTGCTTTGAAATCACCCTGAGTGGAGCAGGCAGGAGGAATGAAGATCTCCCTTTGGCTAATATCAGCCCTGTGGGTAAAAACACTCATGCTTATTGTCATTATACTCCCAGTTTTTATTCCAAATTATATTTCAAATATAGAAACTGCTGATTAAAAAAAAACAATTTCCAATGAGTTAGCATCATGGATTGAGCCTAATACATAGAGAACAGAGTTATAGTGGGTCAGAGGTGTTTGCAAATGGAACTGGTTTTTCTCACTCTCTTTTCACCTACAAATCTCCTGATTATCACTGACTGAAGGAGTGAACCACTCACTACCTTCTCTTTTCACACCGCCCACCTTGTTCTAACTCCAAAACATGCATTGGCTCCTTTGACCCATGTTTCTGGATTCTGAACCAAGCCTGGCAGCCTGTTTCCAAGCCATGTTCTGTCTCTTGCACAGGGCTTTTATGCAGTCCTGGGGATGCGAATGTCCCTCTTATGGCCCTGGCTAGGATGCCTTAGAGGAGATAGGCCGGTAGAGATGCTTCTCATGGAAAAGTGGTGCTTTAACCATCTCAAAGTGGTGAGACGAGTTCAGGAGAGCCTGACAAAGTCACTTCTTCCCTGGTAAGGTACTTGCTCTCCTCTAAGTCTTCTGTTCAATTCATGGATAGATTTTCTTAGCCAACTTTTGATCATATTTATTTATTTATTTTTCCTGGCAATCACGGGAACAGGATTTGCTATGGCAGCAAAATACATTTCATTTTTATTTTTACTGTCTCTGTCTTAATAGCAAGGCCTGCCTCCATCCACTTGAGAATCCCATTATCTTACATGTGGACTGATAAATAGTGTAGTCTGAGATCTCAATGCAAACCAGCCCCGAAGAAGTACAACATTTCATAGGCTGCTCTTCGATAGATAATTTACAAGACTTCCACTTCTCATCGATTAACTTTCATAACTCACTCTAGTAAATAAATTATGTATCTGTTGTCATCACATTGCCTATGCACAAATTGTCCTGAGTGGCTTGATAAACCTTTGGAAGAATTCATAGTCAAGTCAGCTTCTTCTACAAATAAACCCTGAAAGAGCAAAAGGGAGGCCCTGCTACTGTAGGAGGCAGCATAGTGACAAATAATTCTATAATTAGCACTTGCATTTTTCCAAGGAAAAGCTAAGCTGTTCCTCAGTACTTTTGGGTACTGAGGAAGAGAATCACCAATGGAAGCAAGTAGTACAGTGATGTTAAGTCGACAAAATCCAGAGAGAAGGAAGGTTATGTGTGTGTCACGTTGTATATCTGTGTGACCAGAGAGAACAGAATTTCAGATCCAAAGAGCAAAAACAAAAGTAATAGAAAACTAGATTGAATGTGTTTTGGGGTTAGGCTCTTTGTTGCCTCCACTTTTCTTCAACCTTGATCCATGAGGAAATTGCCAGCTACAGCATAGCCATCCAAGGAAGGATGGAAAAATGTATTAGTTAAACTTACGGCCTTTGGGTCTAAGCCCAAGCCATCTGTATACGTGTGGTGTGACCCTTGGCAAATCACAGAATCTCTCTGAGCCTCACTTTCTAGTCTTGACCTGAGAGGGTTGTTGTGAGATTTAAATGAGGCAGCATATGTAAAGTACTTACAACATAGTAATCGGCTGATAGATGCCAGCTCATTGTGTGTGTATGTTACCAGGGAAATAATTAGCCTTCATGAAATAACTGGATTCTTGCTATACTCCCCATGGAACTTGACGCATATAGCTGCCCACAAAAAGACCAGTAACTTGATGGGGAATGGTCACCTGCAATTTGAAGTGTCGGTCCCGATGTCTTCCTTCAGGGCTCAGGTGTGAGCGGGTACTTTCTGGGTCCACAACGCTGTGCTGTACACATCACGTCTTTCCAGCACCAGTCGAAAGGACTGTGTGGTGAGCCGCAACTTCAGCCATTCTGGAAAATCTATTTTTTTTGTATGCTGCATAGTCTTTGTGTAGTTGGGCCATCTTAAATATTCCCACCAAATATGATGACAATATAATCCAAATGACAGACAGATGCATGGAACTTTCACTTAATTTATATAATTTTTAACATATTATATGTATTCTATATATTAGAAGTTACATACTACATACTGGGGTGTTACATGTAATAAACATCGAAATACTAGCTCATTTTTTATTGTTGTTCAGTTATAGTGTCCCCATTTTTCCCACATTACTCTCCCCTTCCCTACCCACCACCCTCACCTTTTACATTCAGTCCTCCCCCCCAGCATTGTCTATGTCCATGGTTCCTTTGTACACATTCTCTGACTTGACCCTTCCCCTTCCCCCCCCTGTTATCCACCCCCCGTCCCCAGTCACTGTCAGTTTGTTCTTTATTTCAATGTCTCTGGTTCTGTTTTGCTTGCTTATTTATTTTGTTGATTATGTTCCACTTAGGTGAGATCATATGGTATTTGTCTTTCACTGTCTGGCTTATTTCACTTAGCTCATTTTTATGGATGAAGATTTCTGTGGTTGATGGGGTTAAATAAAGTCAGGGACTTGTTAGAAGAGAGTCAAAATGCATCAGATATCACCAAGACTACAGTCAACAGTTTCTCTGAGACAATCTGAAATGGTGGCTCTGTTGCCTCTCACATGGTTAAAATGAGTGAAGTAGTCTAATTGTGTGTGTTAGTGTGTGTGTGTGTGTGTGCGTGCACACATGTGTGCGTCTGAAGGAAACCCTGCTAGAGGAGCAAGCATAGGGCTGTGCACAGGGAAGAGGGCTGTTTTGAAGGACTTTTCATGTGGGCCCCAGTGAGGCCAGAGGATTTAGTCTCCCCACAATGCAGCATGCTTCTCCAGTGTTTGGAACACTCCAGTCCCCAGAATTCCTTGTAAATCTTTTTTGAATGATGCTGTGGACACACTGCCAACATCCAAAACTCTGGGCTTCCTTTCTCCCTGCCCATGTTGGCTAAGACCCTCTTCACATTTCCTTTCTTCAGATGGTGCCATTAATTAGTCTTCTACATTCTAGCATCACCTCCCTGAGATTTCACTCAGGTCACCTTGAAGTCTTCGAGTATATATTTACAGTCTCTTAATTTATCTTTGTCCATGGAGAGTCACATCCACTGGGTGTGAATTTTTCTTCTTTCCTTCCAAGGGCAACCTCAGTCCCTAGTCTCTGTGAGCTATCAGTGAAACGAATAAACTGAAACCAATCAACCAAAGAAACTGACTTTGTGCCTAGATGAACATTTTCAAACTGTCCACCTGTTGGGGTTTTCTGGACCAGGTGGAAAAAGGCCATAAGCCCAAGGATGGAAAGAGCTTACATTCCTTCCCAAGAAACCTTCCCTCCAGGCCTCGGCTTCTAACCAGCATTTAAGGCTGTGTGGGGAGGCTAGTTTAGTTTTGTGTAGGTTTGGGGCTACAAAGACCTATTTGTGTCATTGCACATTTTACAGCAGTTCCATCTTGCTGGGCCTGCCCATAATAGCTGCCGAGCTTCTAGGCAGCACTTACAGGAGGCCTAAATTGACTTAGAAAGCTTTGCATTAAGCAGATGTTTACTCTTGGGAAAGATTAAAACCATTTTGCATCAAAAAGGCAGTAGCACTTCCCCAAAGCATGAAAAAATTGTTTATTTTGCTTGACTGAGACTCACTCCATTCTCTGTTTGACATCCTCATGGTCCTTGAAATAGAGTAAGTCCAAGTTAGACCAGGTGAGTCCAAGGGAAGCAGGTGACAAAGGGTAGTATTTCCTCTGCAGCTGCTCTGGCCTTGCTTCTACTCATAAAGATTACTTACTCACAAGGATGACGAAAGCAACCAAAACACTTTGGATCACCTTCACACACTCAAAGGAGGTGGGCGGCAGAAGGGAAGGCTATATGGATTTGATCGTGCCCCTTTTCTGCCTGACAATGTATGAAAATACAAGCAAGTTTGAAATGTGCGCATGAAAGCAGGACAAAACGCAGACACAATCTAGAGGCTGAACTGGAAGGCAGATTGTGTGTACGTATGTGTGCGTGCATGCACATGCTTGCTCTTGCATTTTAAGTGCTTATTGTCATATGAAGTCGCTTCAGTTGAGGCAGAAAATAGTTATGTGAGAGTGTGTGCATTTCATAATGCACAAGTTCAGAGCCTAGATGTGGGGAGCAGATGCAGTTGAGTTAATATCTAACTCAGCTATGCACTGGCTGTGTGACCTTTGGCAAGCCACTTAGTGTCTCTGAACCTTAATTTTCTAATCTGTTTGTTAAAAAGAGAGAGAGAGAGAGATACATGTTTCTTGAGGCTTAAACAAGATGCCTTGTAAATCAACCCAGCAAGGAGTCTGACAGTTAAGATGATTTGTTCATTCTGGTGGGTAAAGCTGCTATTGTTGCTCTTATTATTATTAGAGATTTTGGCAGATAGAACCACAGAGACAATTGCAGTAAGCCGGGATCCCGATTTTTGCCTGGTCTGGACCCTTTGTATGCTGTGTGGTGTTGGAAGGGAACCTTCAAATGAATACATTAAGCAGTTGAGAAATCTTGCCTGCAATCTAATTACCTTTGTGTTAGTTATAATTAGTAAGTGTCTTGGCTTCTTCAGTAGAAGTGTGTAAAACAAATCCAGTTCTGTACTGCTACCACGTGCAGCAATGAAATGTCAAGCACAGAGCACTTAGAACAGTGTCTGGCCCAGACTGAATCCTTAATAAAGAGATCAATGTGGTAGCAGTAAAAAATAAAATAAAAAAAAGACAGATCTTTTAGGGTTCTTACCCAGGAAAAGCACTTGGCGTAGAATGGGTCACATGGCTTTTAAGGCAGAATGCCGAGCAGCTGGCAAAAGGTCACCACAAGTTCCTAGAACCTTTAAACACACGGAGACTTAGGTCATTGGATCCTTTCTGCTGGCACCAGGGGAGTTGTTTTGTTGGAGGACAACATTTTTTGCTTCAGGCAAAGTACATTTTATGGAGCATTTCATGACTCTTCTATAGAAGCTGGAGTAGCTGTGTTTCCATTTCAAGGCCCGAATCAGTGCCCAGAAGTTCCCTGTCCTTTCTACTTATCTGGGTGGAGGGGAGGGACACGGCCAGTTAGCATATGTTGGCTTCTGCATTTCATTGTTGACACTTCAGCAGAAGTGGGAGGAGGCATATGGCCTTCCTGGAATCTCATGGGGAGGGAAAGAGGACATTTGAGGGGAAATATTTTGGAACTGGAAGACAGAACAAGATCATACTTGTAGGTGTGATGAAACAGGAGAACAGCCAGTCAGCTTTGGAACTCCTAAGTCCTATGTAAAGGCCACGTCTTTTCAAAGCATTTTAAAGATTAGGAACTGATGTTTCACTGCCCGTTAGTAATTTTGTGGTCCAGGGGTGTACAACAGCTCACGTTTGACAAGCTGTTGTCTGTTGCATTAGTAGCAAGCTGGGTTCTCATCTTCCAAGGCCTTGGCTACCAGGACCTAGCCCTTTTTAAGTGTAAGATCAGTTTATCTTGTACTTACTATGGGGATGAGACTTTGGAATTAAAGGTAGGTTATTAAACAGAATATTTTGAGTAAAAAATAAAATTGACTATATTCTGGTACTAATCCATAGCTTGAGGTGCCCACTTTTTTTTTTTATAGTTTCAGTTGGCTTTTCTTGGTAGTATCAGGTGAGTTCATTGGTTTCAAGACTAGAAATCTATTTTGACTATTGAAGGCAACTTTTTGGGTGGGCATCGTATAGCTCACAGAGTTGACAGGAAGGCTGGAGTAAGAGGCTTTGACCTAGGGCAGATCCAGGAGAACTATTCAACCACGGTCATGAGTGCCCTTTCTTTTCTCCACATGACCTTCCCTGTAGCCACTTCTACTATTGCATCCCTCTAGTTGAAATTCCAAGTCCTAGAAGAATGAATATTTGCTGGGTGTGTTCTTGCTCTGAGAGAATCTCCTGGAATAAGTCTGAAGAAACCTTCAGGACTCCCATAGCAAGAGTACCATGTTTGTTTTCTGCATATAAACAAGGAAGAGGCCACTTCCATAAAAGCGTATCAAGGTGCTATTAAGAAGGTGCAATGGATACTACTAAATGTGCCCGTTAGATGACAAGTATTCTGAGTGTTAATATATTAGAATAGACCTGCAATGATCAGATTGATTCCTGTCGGATATATGGTATCTCTACCTATAAATATATCATCTGTCCATCCTAGTATGGTACATACACAATTTTATGGTTGACTATGTTTCAAGACCAATGTTTTGAGTGCAAGGAACCTTTCTTCCTCTTTGTAACCATAAACACCTTTTGAGATATAAATGTCACTAGAAACCACAGAAACAGATGAAACACTCCACAGGTAATAAATATGTGAAGGGCCTTGCCAGATATTTTGGAGCAAGGAAGAATTTAGACTATATCCAAGACTGGGAAGCTAAATTGGGACTCACCATTTTTATCGTCTCAGTTCATCCACCAGACTTTAGTTGTCGTAAATAGGCAGGGCCAGAGAACCTTGTTGGTTATTAATGTTGAATTACTGCATTACATTATTTTAGTGCAGTAGTTCTCAATCGGGAGCAGTTTTCCCCAAAGGATACATTTGACAGTGTCTGGAGACATTTTTGGTTGTCATTACTTGAGACAGGGGTGCTACTGGCATCTGATGGGTAGAGATCAGTGATGTTGCTAAACATCCTGTAGTGAACAGGACAACCGCCCACCACAAAGAATAATAGTACTAAAAATATCAAGACTGCAAGGATGGAGAAACCCTGTTTCAGTGCGAAATGTCAGTGCTGCTCAGATCAACTTATGGAAAGTAATGAATCTATTAGGAGGATACAGTTATCTGATACGATTGTAGCCAGGGTTGCTGGAACTCAAAGAAAATGTCAGACCTTAAGACGCTCCTTCCATGTCTCATTCGTGTCCCTTTCACTTCCATAAACCACTTCCTGCATGTGGCAGGGAATCAGACTGCTAATAGCTACTGAGCTTCTCTGTTCTGACATCGGAAGATGGTCGATGCTTTTCCCTGGCTTTGTATCAATAACTCACCAGGAAATTTTTGATTGGCCTGGCACAGGTCAGGTGTTCACCATTGAACCAATCAACTCCTGCCTAGGCTCGGGGTTGGGTCATTTGACACTAACATGCTCACTGATGCTCTACTAAGGTGCGTTGAGGCCTTTTCCAAAGAAATTGGGATTCTTTGGAGCTGGGCTGCCACCCCCATTGATGTCTGCTTCAACTGCATGGTCCCTTATTGCCAGGACATTTGTAAATCTGATGTCGTTTCCAGCAGAGCTGTGCTGGAGAATGTCACTTAGACATTGCCAGATTGCTGAGCACCTTGGCTGAAAATCACAAAGGCACAGGCACCTGGAGAGGAAATGATGTCTGTGTGTATTTCCAGGGAGGCCGGGCCCTGACATTTATTGTGAGATTGCTGAACTACATTGGGCCATGAAAAATTATCTGGCCCAGCTTTGTGCCTCCAGACTTGTGAATCTGTCAACTTCTAAGACAGACAGTCTGTAGCAGCACGGTCTTAGATGGTTTCTGTCATCTTTTCCTGGTCTGACCATGGAGGCTGACTTCCTTGGCCTAGCTTTGTCCTACTTGATATGTTTGTTGCAGTGTATTTGAAACTCTGGTCAGTTTCTCAGATGATATTGATATATTTTTTTCCACTTAGATGAAATTTGTCAAGCCTGCATTGTGCTAAGCCCTATTAAAATGGTGCCAGAGACACAATTATGGCAGCTACAAAGGCATTCAAGAGTAAGCATAGAAAAACACATAAAGGGATTAAAGATCAAAAATCGGATTCTAGTGAAAGTACATTAGGAGACATCAGGCAGAAAAACATGAAAGAATTAGAATATGAAGAACAAAGCTACAGAGAGCATTTTGGGTGTCCTTACTTCTCACCCCCGCCCCAAACATTTAATTTTGAGCATGTTTACTCTTTTAAAAATGAAATGAGATGATCGATTGTACTTTTGTCAGGTGGACGTGTTTTTAAAGTCTGGTGTGAAATGAATTGCAGATGGGTTTTCTGGCTTGATCCTGTTTTTCTCCTCCTGGTCTTAGACAATCTGGTGTCGGTGAATCATGAAATCGCTGCTGGTGAGCAGATTTACTGAGTTTATGGAGCTGCTCCTAGGCTGGGTAGTGTTGGCAGCTACACCCTGGGGAGTGGATGAGGCCCGGGGCCCCCATTTTACTGTTTGCAAAGATGAGGGTGTGTGTGTGTGTGTGTGTGTGTGTGTGTGTGAGAGAGAGAGAGAGAGAGAGAGAGAGAGAGAGAGAGAGAGAGAGAGAGAGGAAGGGAGGGAACATTTGGGATTTGCCATTTTGAGATATAGAGCTGTCATTCAGTTTGTAGCCATCACCTCGTCGTCCCTAAAGAAGACTTGTCAGGGCAGAGCTGCTTCAAACCAGGTACAAAGCAGAGTCATCGCGGCACATTTTTCCTCTGGTCTCTCTCCCTTCAGGAAATTCTCTGACAAATCCTTATCCAAATGTTTGACTTGCCCTCAGTTGCTTGCAAAGAAAATACGTATGTGACCTCATATGAAAGAGAAGATTATTCTACCTGTATCAACATGAAGTATGTTTTGCAGGTTTGTGCAGTGGGGTTGATGAAAGAAATGGGAATCTGCCTAGCTTGCAATAGTCTCCCACTCCAGACTAAGACGCTCGCAAATTCCATAGAAGTACATTAGTCAGGATGACGGGGATGGTAGAGAACCAGAGAACAAATGTTCCATCATGTATGTTCCATCAAAAGGAGGCAGCTTCTATTTAACTACAGTCATTTTTTTCCCCATGCAGTAATGCAGGCTCTGTATTACCAGATTTTCTGATAGACTTCAAAAGAATTAAAAAACAACACAAAACAAAACAAAATTTTATGGGAATAGCCATCATGATTTCTAAATGATAGCAACTAACATGTACATTTAAACATGCAGTTACCATATATATATATGCACACATGTTATATACGTACATATATGTGTATGAACATACTTATGATATATGATGTCCGTCTAGAAGGTGTCTAGCCATGTAATATAAAAAATAGAGACATTTACTGAAGAAGATACAAGACACAAGAAACACTGCACATAGGACAGTGGCATCTTGGTCCCCTTCGAAGCACCTTGGAACCTCACACAGTTCTCCCAATCACCACCAGCTGCACCATTGTATTTTCCTGAATCTCATCAATGGTCTGAAATCTCTTCCCTTGCAACAGTGATTTTAGTTTTAAGAAAAGCCAGAAGTCACAGGGTGTCAAATCTGGGCTGTAGCGGGGTTCAATCACCTGGGTGATATGATGTTTTGCCAAAAAAAAACTCTGTATGAGACATGATGCACGAGTGGGCGCTTGGTTGTGAGGAAGCTGCCAGTCACCAGTTGCCCACAGCTGCAGCCTTCTGAATCATCCAAATAGTTTCCACAGAGGAATGTTCAAGCTTAATGCGGAATTTGATGTAGATCCGTTGCTGTACTGGTTCAGTCACTTTGAATGCGACAGCCACACAGTACACATACTCACTCAACAGCATCTACCACCTCCACTGACTAGTACAGTGAAGTTGTCATTGTTCACACATGACCACTCCAGTCCACTCTCCTTGACTTCCAGGTTACATCGATTTCATGCAAACCATTCTTTTTATATTGACAATGGTTGGACTTTTCTCAGACAGATCTTGTATGCATTTTATATATGTATATCTCATATAACTAAGCACACCATTAGCCCAGGCATCATGGGTTTGTAATTTCTGTTCCAAAGAGAGAAGAAAGGCCGTAAGTATTTTTCAAACTGGTGTTTCATATTCCATCAGTTTTTCCCCCATTTATCTTGAAAAGTCCCACTTTGAAAAGCTTAAGTGTTACCACGAGACCAGTGTCATTAATCAAAAATCTTTGTATACTTAAAAAGGTTTCATGAAGTTGTCAAAACGCCATCAATTTTAATTCTCTTTACTTTAAAATGGAACAGATGTCCTAGTAGAGTTTAGAGGATTGATGGTAAGAGGAGAAGTAATCTCTTGGGCCATTATGCTCAGATTAAGGCAACAAAGAAAGGCCATTGTACTGACCCAAGAAATGTCACCCATTATTTATAGAGTGAGAAGTGAATCTTTCTGCTTTCCAACATACAGAGATTGGCCTTGAGGAGGAAGTGGCAGGTGATCCTTCTGGCTCAGGCATTACTAACCTGTGCAACCTTCCACCTGCCTACTTAATAGAGCAGTCCTCCTAGTCTTCATCTTTGAAAAGCTTTTCCTAACACATGTGAGAACTTGCAAGCATTAAATGATGTGACAGTATTTGTGAAAATCTACTGCTGTTCTGTTCACAATGACAGCCACTAGCCATATGAGGTAATTGCATTCAAATTAACTGAAGTTAAATAAAAAGTTTTAAAAATCAGTTCCTTAATCTCATTCACTATACTTCCAGTATTCAGTAGCCACACATGGCTACCATATTGCATGTCACAGATATAGAACATTTGTGTCATGCTGTAAAGTTCTATTGGACAGTACGTACTATACTAGCATGTAGAATATGGTGAAGACTCAGGAATAGTCTTACCCTCACAGCAGTAAGAAAAACAGCGTGGGCCAGAAAAATTTGGATTTAAATCCAGAACACCAACGTGACATTGTACAGGCCATCAAACTTCGCTGACTCATGGTTTTCTCATTGACACCAAGAGATATTTCAATTTCTTCTTCATCATAATGCAAACAGGAGAAGTTGTAAGCTTTGGAGTCAGATCCAGGTTCAAATCCTTGCTCTGCCTCTAATTTGCCTTATGACCTTGTTGGTTTGCTTCAAGCTGAGTTTTCTCATCTTCATAAAATGAGGATAATAAGCCAGATCATGAAAATCTGGGGGAAAATAAAATGAGTCAGTGTGAAAGCCACGTAGAGCCCATGTCTTCAATGGCCACCCAATATGCCAATTAGGGACACTCCAGGAATGCTATATAATTCCTCCTTTTCAAAGTTCAAAAATAAACTTCTACTAGAAGCATCTAATTAGCCAATAAACTTAAATGGACATACCTACTATGAGAGCAGGGAATAATACTGCTTAGTACCCTTGAGTCCAGCAACCTTGGTTGGCAGCCCTCCTCTGCCCATTACTAGTTTTACAACTTTAGGGAACTCATTTTTACCTCTCTATGACTCAGGTTATTATAAAAATCAAATGAAAAAGAATTTAACATGGAGCTGCACAGATAAGCTCTAGGTAATAATAATAACATAATATAATAATCAATTATTAAAGATAGTAATATAACCCTGACCAGCTCAGTTGGTAGAGCATCATCCCACAAAAGCGAACGGTCACTGGCTCGATTGTGGGTCAGGGCACATGCCTGGGTTGTGGCCAGATCCCCAGTTGGGCCTCGTGAGGCAACAAATTGACATTTCTCTTGCAAGATGAATTTTCTCTCTCCCTCCCTTTCCCTTTCTCTAAAAATAAATAAATAAAATATTTAAAAAATAACAGTAATATAATAATAGAATACTAATAAATTCTCTTTTTTAAGAATCAATTTTTCTAATACTTTTTAAATTACATTATTATTTTAATATCCAAAACAAATCTCTAAAGTAGAGAATCCCATTTTATAAAAAAGAAAATTCAGGATTAAAGAATGTCAAGTCACTTTCCACAAGATAGATAGTGTAATCACAAAATTAATTTTAGACTATAATAAAATACTAATAAATTCTCTTGATGATGAAGAATATAATGTGTGGTGGTGGAAACTTTAATGAAGGTCGGGGGGCGGGAATGTTTTCACAACTCAAGAGTGAATTGGAGGATCCAGTCCATCTAGAGATACAGTCTGCTTAACATAACAGAGTGGCTTCATTTCCATGCACCCAACCTTAAGAAGCAAACGCCCAGATGAACAGAAACCACAACGTTCCTCCAGCTCTGAAGTGCTAACCAGGCCCTCCAGAGGAAGCCCAAAGCGCCCTTCTCCAGTGCCGCTTGCAGTTTTTCTGCAAAGTGCAGGCCTGAGCGGGAAGCACAGGCGGACAGATGGTGTCCCGCAGACTCTCCCTCTAGCCTTTCATCTCCCCTCTCACTATTAATTCATCTGTTTGGACGGATACGTTCACGCATGGAACCAAGATGAATAATAATGAGGTTTTTAATAACTCCTAGCATTTGCATTCCTAGTTACTCTTTACATGGTTCTAGCTGATGAAAATGAATCATTTACATAATTAACATATGGTTATAGTGTTCCCTTTAATATGCTGATTATCTCAATACTTTTGTCTGGAGTCAATTGGATTCAAACTGTAACAATTGTTTGAAGTGAAACTAGTTGATTCCTGGGAGGATGGGGTATGTTTGCCATGGTGCCCGATTAGCAACAGCATAACTCTTCAGGAAGTCTGTGTTTTTTTTTTCCTGGTTGGTGATGTGATTGAAAAAATACATAAATAAGAAGAATAATTGCAATGGTCACGGTAGCTCTGGTTTATTCTGTGTCAGATGCTTTCACGGCCATCGTCTCAAATTCTTGCAGCCACCCTACAAAGTGCAAAGTATGACCTCCACTTTACAGAGGCAGAGATGGAGGCTCTCGGAAATGGAGGGACTTGGCTGGAGCCACAGTGCTGTTTTGTGTGTGAGTCACCAACTAACCTAGATCTTCTTTAATCCCAGAATCCAGACTTTTTAATAACTCTAAATCTCAGTCTTGGCGCTGTTGATGTGTTGGCTGGAAAATTACTTGTTGAGGGAAAGGGGCTGCCCTGCGCATTGCAAGGTCTTTTAGCAGCATTCCTGGTCTCTTCTCACCAGACACCAGCAGAAATCCTACCCCAACTTGTGACAACCAAAATACCTCCAGACATTGTTCCCTAGGATGCAGAATTGCCCATGGCGGGGGCTGGGGGGGGACAGAATTGCCATTGGTTGAGAGCTACTGCTCTAGGTCACCTTCTTTCCTTACAATAGTACAAAATACTAATGAACAAATATGTTGTCTAGGATGGCCCACCGGTATTGAAAAACTAGCTGCTTCTAACTATGGTAATAGCCCTGCAACTATATTTGGCTATCTGGAGGTGAATTGTGTTATATATGACCCATGCACCTGATTCGGAGTCCTCCAATTATGTAAGGCATCTTTGTTTTTACCAACTTCAGTAAGTTCTGTCTCTCTCTCTCTATCCTCTTCTTTCTAACTTCCGTGAAGGGCACACTTGGTATTTTCAGATGTGTGGTTTTGCTGAGCTCATAGCATGCGTTTCAGGATACTATCTTCTCATTAGCAGACTCTAGGCATGGAGGCCATCAGCTATGATCTGATTATCTTGCTAGTTCACAATGAATTTGAAAGAGATTTGTGACAGGGTGGCCAATTTGCCTGTTTAGGTACCCAAGGATTTGGAATGTGTGCTATCTGAACATTCATGCATATTTGAAACACATTTTGGCTAATTGCATGACTGTTGTCCACAATTAGTCTGTGGTAGGCATGATTAATTGCAAGGAACACTGACATTTATGCATAAAACGCTTGAGGTCAAAAAAAAAATGGAGAGAGATGGTGACTGCAGCAGTGGTGAGTAGAATACTAATGTGCAGTGACCCCAGAAGCAAACCCCCAAAAGGGGAATTTCTGCATCAGCAGAATAGGTGTTTTATTTGGACAGATGTCTCTGTATTTTTCACTTGCCTATATTTTGTTTTGTTCTCCTTCCCAAACCTTCAGTTTTATGCAGGTTTTCAGAAGCCTTTCTGATGCTTTAACAGGTGCCAAGGCCTACCTTATTCTTCTCCCTCTGTCCTGCTCCCACTCAGATCATACTCCATGTGAAGCTCATAATTTACTTCTTTACAATGACATTTATGTATTACATGTTTTTCATGAGGAATCAAAAGCAAATAAATGGACCACAATCCTGCCATCCAGACCAACTGGTAACATTTTTTTTAAGTTAAAGGGCTATATGACCACAATTTATAATTCAAATGACACTGATGCTAGCCGAAGAAAAAGAAAGATAAAGCCCTTCTCTGAATTTCAATTCTAACTAAAGCTAATCATTATCAATGGCTTATTGGGTATACTCATTGGGAGTAGGGAAGAGGAAGGGCACAACATGTATAAATATGGACATACACAACATACGAGGTCTGTCCAGTAAAAGTCCAACCATTGTAAATATAATGAGGACAGTTTGTGCTACATCCATGTAACCGGGCAGCCAAGGAGAGTGGACTGGAGTGCTCATGTGTGAACAATGACGACTTCGCAGTTCTAGTCAGTGGAGGTGGCAGATGCTGTTGAGTGAGCATGTGTACTGTGTGGCCATCGCATTTAAAATGACTGAGTGAGTCTGCATCAAACTGTATTGACCTTGAACATTCCTCTGTGGAAAGTATTCAGATGATTCAGAAGGCCACAGCTATGGGCAACTGGTGACTGGCAGCTTCCTCACAACCAAGCGCTCACTCATGCATCATGTCTCATGCAGAGTTTTTTGGCAAAACATCAGATTGCCCAGGTGATTGGGCCCCCCTGTGGCCCAGATTTGGCACCCTGAAACTTCTGGCTTTTCCCACCACTAGAATCACCTTTGTAAGGGAACATATTTCAGACCATTGATGAGATTCAGGAAAAATATGATGGTGCAGCTGGTGGTGACTGGGAGAACTGTGTGAGGTCCCAAGGTGTCTACTTGGAAGGGGACCAAGGCGTCATTGTCTTATGCGCAATGTTTCTTATATTTTGTATCTTCAAAAAATATCTCTATTTTTTATATTACATGGCTGGATACCTTCTGAACAGACCTCTCATGTGTATGTGTGTGTGGGTGTGTATAGATGTATTTTATTTTCATAAAAACATCAGATTATAGACTCTGTTTTCCTTTTATCTTGCTTTAATTTACTTACCGATGTGCCATGTAGAGTTTATCACATTATACACGCTGGTTGCCCTCACTCTTTCAGTTGTCTTCCATTATATGCTGGTGACGTAACTTATTTAATTGGTCTCTTTAATGAACTCTTCAATTGTTTATTTTTCTATTATAAACATCAATACCAAGTATGTGCACACTGAATTGTCTGTGTACCCATAGATATATGAATAAAAAGTGGATATATACCTAAGGTAAATTTTGTAGGCATGTTAATTTTTTAGCAGTGTGATTACTGGGTCCAAAGTTGATATCCCTTAACTTACTTTTTAAAGATGTGATTCTAAACTTATAATAAAATCTTTTTTAAAAAAAGAAAAGAAGACCACAATAAGTATTACAATAAAACAAAATAAAGATGGTCTTAGAGCAAAGCCACTGCATAGAAGTAAGAGGCACACAGATCCTGGGACACGAGATGGAAGGCAGCTCTGCACTGTTCTCTGTTTTCCCAGTTTCGTAGGACCCCTAAGATGTGCCTCTGTGGTGCGCTCGGCAGAATGGATGGCACTCATCTCCAGTCCCTTGGTAATGAACGCTGGACTGTGAACAGGAGATGGCCGAAAGAGAGTGCCCAGGCAAACCTTAATCTTTAATAAGGCGCACGGCTAGTCTATAACTGTCAGAGAATGATGGAGGAAGCAGGCCTTCTGCTTTCTTGCTCGGAATAAGAGACAGGGTCAACCTGCGTGGGCTGCAAGAGCCCAGTTCTTTGCTCTGTTCCACAGGAAGCCAGGAGGCCCTGTGCTGTGGGGCCTTGACATATTCACAGAGTAGTGGACGTCAAGAGAATGGACGTATTTGAAAGAGGCTCAGCTTCCTGTGAGATGGAATTTGCGTGCATTCTGATTCCACTCAACTCTTGGCTTGTAACTTAGGTCCTCAGTAGCATCCTTTTGCAATGAAACTATATCACTTTTGAAGCTTAGCAGATGGAAATTGTCATAAATGATATTTTAGTCACAGATATGAGCCATAAAGCTTGAAAGATAAAGTATCTTTCTGAGACACACATGCAGAGACAGACACAGACCCAGACATAGCATGAGCGTTTCTGCAGCTCCGATGAGTGGAGACAAGGGCCGGTGCCTGGCACTTTCCTGTAGCAGTGGGGTCCACAGATGTTATGAAGCAGTGGACGTAGCATGGAACATGGGCTTTGGGGGAGAGAAAGAACTGAGTTTCAATGGGAGGTTAAACATTTACCATCCTGTGGCATCCTGTTCCTTATCTTGTTTGGAACATCAGTATTTTCCCCATAAAAGGGAACTTACATCAAGTCCTTCATTAGGTGCTTCCGGGAATTAACTTGGCACAGTATTTGGCACACTGCAGGTTACCATCACCTATCCCTGTCTGTCTTCCTTGCAACATCCCCCTCAAATGGATTTGTTGTTTATTCCTAGTTATGCTGGATTGTTCTGCTGTGTTGAATAATTCATTAGGGCTTGAGTTCCAAGATATGGCACAAGTGTATCCAGCAGACTCTAGCCTTAAGCCAATATGTATATTAATGCTTTTTACTCAAGGAATGTACCTGACTCTTACCGACCCTGATCCTACCTCCACATGACTGCTATAACATTAACCTGACAGAAAGATTTGCATGGGGTGAAGGGGGTGATGTCATGTACAAACTAAAATAAAAATAATAACAAAAACTATGGGAATCTTCTAGAAATATGTACAAATTTCACTTTTTTTGTTTCCAACACATACTTAGTCATGCTCTTTTGCTCCCAGCAATCTTTTAATGGCTTTGTTTGTACAACATCAGATATCCTGGAGATTTGTACACGTGCTGCCCGGGTCTCAAACAACTGGGTGTTTTAAAATAGCAAAATGATTGCATTCTTTTCATTCCATCTAGAATGCATCTAAATGTAATGTGGGGTGATTTAAATTAGCATGTACTACATATGTATTGGTGGAAAGAGATGTACACAAGGTATGCCCATTTCATTTCATTAGAATGGATAGGCATATGTGTGAGCTTGATGAGGGAAAAGAACATTTTTGGTTCCTATCAGGTTTCAGGCATCAAGCCAGATACCTTGCATGTATTATTCTAATTAATCATTTCAATAACCTCAGGAGAATAATATCATTTTTTATACCCTAAGATAAAGACACCGACTCTCAAAGAAATAAAATTGCTTCTATGACCACATTACTAACTACTGAGGGACTGAGTCGATGTTCAAAGCCAGCACTGCCTCATTCCAATACTTGAAATCTTTCAATTATCTTATCAGTCTCAGGAAAATTTGAGTCCAAGATAGTTTTGGTTCTGGCAATTAAAGCAATATCTTCTTAGGGTAAATTAAAACCCAGTATCCAGGAACCCCATTTTGGGGGTAAGAGTACCAAGATGACTTCAGTGGCTATTGAATCCCCACCCCATAAAAGTGAGGCCAGTACTGAGATCCCCTATAATGGGTGTTTTCTTTAGAGGCAGACACATAGGGAGTATTTACTGATTCTTGCATGCATTCAACAAAGGTGTTTCTGCCCTTCTTGATCTCGCAGTTCCTTCTGGAAAGATGTCTAGCATTAGCAGTTACTGAAAATTATTCTGGTTGAAATATTGTATCCTTTGTTGCTCTGATAAAATCTGTCCTGAGAACACCTTAACTATAAACATATGAAGTAACAAGATGAATGTTCTCTCTCTCTGTCTCTTTTACTCCATTACTTTTCTCTCCATGCTTTTGTAAATTATTTTAATCTACTTTTTAATAATGACACTAGCAACATTTTATTATTATCTAGGACCATTTTGGACAGATATTCTGATATAAGTGACTCGCAAAGAGAAAATCTTGTGCAAGTTTCCTGGATTTAAAATGAATGGAAGGATAAGCACTCTGTAGATGGGGCCAAGGCTAGAGCCATTAGCAGGCAGTCCACACATGCCACAACCTTGGGTTTTGTGCCCTAGATTAAGAAGTGAACTTTCGTTTTCTTTTTTATTGTTGTAAAACAAGGCATTGCAAAAAAATGCTGTATGTGTCTTAAGACTCTTTTCTAAAATAATGTAAGATAATATAACTATTTACTATGAAAACCATCACTGCATTTTTGGAATATATGAGGATATATGCATACATGTATATGTTTACATATATGCATATGTGTGTATTATATATATAGTCTTACAAGTCTAACTTGTTAAGAAATACACCCAACTGATGTGGTACAATAAAAGCTATTTTAGAAAAATTCTGATAAATAGAGCATCATCTGTCATTTACATACTGGTTCATCATACTATTACATAGTATTAGCAACTCAGCCTCATTAAAATTCTTCGAATGTGTTCTGTGTGAAATCATTTTATTTGAAATCATTAGCATATGGCTCAACACAGCATCCCCTTTGAGGGGATCGAGGACTTCCATCCCCATTTTACAGATGAGCATGGGTGATAAGCACAGGTTAAGTGATTTTTGCCTGAGGTCAAACATGCTGGGAGAAAGATTAGGATTTGGTGAGTGCTCACCTGGGAGCTGTGTCTGCAATAAGTCTCTAAATTCAAATTTTCCAACCTTAGAATTTTCTGGGTTAGACCTCTAGCTGACTACCATGGGACATAATGTTATGTAATTAATTACAACTATAATTATCTTGGTTTCTGGGTCATTTAAAGATCATCAGTGCATTTTGTTTTCACGGCCCTTGCAGCAAAGGAATTTTTTTTCTGAAGTACAGTATAATTAATCCAGTTTTTAGACTCTTAAATAACATGAAAGTTAAACCACCAGTTCAGAGACCGCGTTCATCTTTGCAGGTGTGCCTTGCAGTAGGGCGTATGTAGACGTCAGAATCACCGAAAGCACCCGTCATCTTTCTTGGGACATAAAACTTCCCTGCTAGAGTTCAGCTAGCTCCCCAGGCAGGGCCAGTGCCGGGAGGCTCCCGGCACGTGCATGTGCATTGTACGAAGGACTGGCATAGTCCATGCAATAGACACAGATGGCGTTCTTTTACATCCAGAGGCATCATGTGATTGGCTAGAAAAGCAGTGATTTCTATAGGTCCTTACAAAGTTTCCTACAGAAGTATCGAGAGACATAAAATGTTTCAAGTTAAAGAACTTCCAAATTTTACTTTTTATTTCCATGAAGTCACTCTAATATTCAGGGAATTGCCTGTTTCTACTAGCTTAAATGTTAAAAACAGTTCTTGACTATGTTCTACTCAGCTCATGAGGAATCCCTCAATGAGAAGTGTGCTTGTAGATATTGATTACCTCCAGCAGCTCCTGGGCTAATGACATCGGGGCACAAGGGGTCAAATATGACACAAGGGAGGTGACAGAATGCATTTCTGAATTGAATCAATCACCTGATGTCTCATTCACAGGAATCAGGCCTGTTTACATTCTTTGCATGTCACTGCAGGTGACACACAGGAAGAGTTTCTGAAGAATTATTTCATCATTAAGACATATTGAATATGACAGTTGTGCTTGCAAATCAATCATTTGGGGAAAATACTATAGTAACAGCCTAAGGAGGATATAAACTCCTTTGCTTATTTGCAAAGTAGAGAAAATGTTTTAGAATTGTCTGTGACATTATTCTTTATCAGTAGAACTTTACAGCATTTTAATATGTGAAGGGTGATCCATTATGTATGTATTTATTAAGCCATCCTCTGCACATTATTGAGAACCTTTCCATGCTCTAGGGACTATTTCAGGCACCAGAGACACCATGGCAAATAAAAAAATCCAGGTTCCTGCTCTTGTAGAATTTAAATCTGGGGGAAAGAGAGAGAAAAAGAAGCAGAAAATAATGAGGGCAATGCAGAGAAATACAACCAGTTGATAAAGGACCAATTAGGGAATTAGTGTTTCTTAGTTTGGAGATTTAGGGAATGTCTAAGAAGGTGACATTTTTGCTAGGATATGAATGTCAAGAAGGAACCAACCAGATGAACATGTAGAGGAAGAGCATTCTAGGGAACAGAATCTGCAAAGTCTCTGAAGTTGGAATAAACTTGGTGTGTCTGAAAAAGAGTAAAGAGGCTCTGGTGGCCAGAGTTTGTCAGTTCAGAGGGAGTTAGCAGGAAAGACAGACTGAGAAGTAGATGGGCCAGATCAAGAAGAGCATTGTTGGGCAAAATAAGGATATTGAAGTTGATGCTCAGTGAATAGGAAGTTGTCATGACATAATAATGTTTGCACAAAACATCTCCTCAGGGAGGTGGACAAGGGAAATGCACAGGTGATGAGGAGGCCCCCATCTTTCAAGTCCAAAGGTGGAAGGAATGGGACTCTACATTTGCCATCCATACCTTCAAGTTCGCTGGAGAGTCCAGTCCAGAATAAGGAAGAGGTGTAGCAGTGATGGCCAAGTCCAGATTCATTCTAGAACTGCTTTACTGTTCCTCCTGAGCTGGCTGGTACTAGTGCAACATTTCTCTTTGGTGATTTTCCAACTGGATACAGCATTTGCACCAAGCCAACAGCATTTCTGACCCAGGGATGCATTCAGTCTGGGACAGGGTGGTGGGAAAGCACTGAGCTCATTGTCTTCCCTTTCAGGAAGAATACTCAGTAGAAGTTCAGTCTGAAGACCTCTCCATAGCCTTTTATTTGCCAGGCATTTCCTCTCACCAGCATGCAGCCTTTGTCTGGTGAGCTATTTGCAGCTTTTCTCAATGGTTGATTGGTACAGCAGAGCCTGAACATTGGTGTAGGGTAAGCTTCTAACTCCGCCTCATTCCTGGCCATTCTTTTGGCCGAGACATGAGAGAGATCCTTTCAAAGCAGCGGGATGATGTATTGTTAAGTAGCAGGAGCTGTGGGTTAGCATTACCCTGACAGTGACAATAGAGTGACAGAGAAACCTTCAAAAAGTCCCACCAATAGTTAGAATCCGGTAGACTGTAAACTAGGTATTTACTCCCTGAACTGAAATGGAAACACTAACAGTATGTATCACATGGAACTGGAGTGCTGTGTTCCTAGTTCATCGCAAGCATTGTTGAGAGCAGTGGCTGTAGTGAGCTCTCCAGGGTTAAGATGAGCGTTTGGAAGAGAGAAGTCTGAGGCGGAATGAGATCCAGCATTCCTATTTCATCACAAAACTAAAGAGCTTCAATGATAACTGTGTCTTGCCTCTTCCTATCCAAAATTTTATATTTTAGACAGTTTTTAAATAATAAAAATAGTATTTTACTGACCCCAAAATCAGAAATAGCTTAATTGAAGAGAATAAGAAAATAAAACACTTGTGCACAGTGGGTTCCTATAGAGCCACAGAAATTAATGAATTGAAGATATATAAAACAATACATTCATTCTAGCCAATATTAGCTTGCATGAACAATGCAAGTTGGAAAAGATAATCTATTCAGAAATTTATCGCATGCTGTAGTTTTAGTACTCTGTGCCATTTAGGAATGCATGCGTATGTGGTACACATATATAGGCAAAAATGAAACCTCAAAACCCAAAATACTGACTGATTGCTTGTAAAGATTAGAGACAGATACACTGGAGGAGGGTTTCAGACTAGGAATTTAACGTCACTAGAAGATTTTATTGTTTAAACTGGAGAGTGTTCACGTAGATAGGTTCATGCATTTTTGTATACCGTATGTCTGAGCTATAGATATCATAGTACGTTTTTAAAGTAACATATGCTATGATATGACTATATATACACATATATACACATGCACACGCACACACACATATAGATATATAGAGATATAATCTGTCCAGAAATTATCCAACCATGCAGTATGAAAAATAGAGACATTTACTGAAGAAGATACAAGACACAAGAAACATTGTACATAGGACAATGATGCCCTAGTCCCCTTCAGAATAGGCACCTTGGGACCTCGCACAGTTCTCTCAGTCACCATCAGCTGCCCCACCATATTTTCCTGAATCTCATCATTGGTCTGAAATCTCTTCCCTTTCAAAGGTGATTTTAGTTTTAGGAAAAGCCAGAAGACATGTGGCTCCAAATCTGGCCTATAGGGGGGTTATAGGCCACCTGGGTGATATGATGTTTTGCCAAAAACGTTCTGCACAAGACATGATGCATGAGCAGGCACATTGTCGTGACGAAGCTGCCAATCACCAGTTGCCCATAGCTGCGGCCTTCTGAGTCATCCAGATAGTTTCTGCATAGGGATGTTCAAGCTTAACACAAAACTTGATGCAGATTTGTTGTTCTACTTGCTCAGTCATTTTGCAAAAATTTTTTAAAGATTTTATTTATTTATTTTAGACAGAGAGGAAGGGGAGGGAGAAAGAGAGGGAGAGAAGCAACAATGTGCAATTGCCTCTCTGGCGCCAGCTACTCGGGGCCTGACCTGGCCTGCAACCCAGCCATGTGCCCTGACTGGGAATAGAACTGGTGAGCACTGGCCAGCACTCCACTGAACCACACCAGCCAAGGCATCACTCAGTCACTTTGAATGGGACGGCCACACAGTACACATGCTCACTCAACAGCATCTACCACCCCCACTGACTAATACAGTGAAGCTGTCATTGTTTTCACATGTATATTCCAGTCCACTCTCCTTGGCTGCCAGGTTATGTCAATGTCATGCAAACCTTTCTTGTTATATTAACAATGGTTACACTTTTTCCAGACAGACCTTGTATATTCACCATATTCATAGCATAGAATTGTATAAAGTAAAACCACATGTTTCACTCCTTTTCTCCCACCATTCTTCTGTTTCTCCTTCCCTCTATCATTTAATAATTGATATTACATATTTTCATATGTTTTCTGTGCACACTGAAAATACACATGTTACAACATACATACTTCATATAATAATCCATGACTTTCTGTCACCACTTAAAAATAATGTGTAAACCTTTTAATGTCAGTACTATAAATTATCCAACTCAATCTGATAACGCCTGCCTAGTAATCATATTTTGATGTAATTTGTTTGTTTAATCTGTTCCCCTATTGATAGGTAAGTATATTTGGGAAAAAAGCACTCTTTGCAAATCCTGGTCTGCTGAAGTCAAACTTCAGCTTCCACAATTTGTCATCCAAATGTTTGGTTTTCACTAGGACAAACACCCAGATGTTTTTTGAGTTATTTTGGTTTTTATCTGAGTGTCCTGGGACTGTGTAGCTACAGCCAAAAATTCATTCTCTGTGGGATGTGGGGGAAGAAAAACAGCTAAAAATCTCCAATAGGAAACTGACATTAATGTAGGCCTAGGGTCTCCCCACTCTTGCCAGCCCCCTCTTCCAATATGTTAGTAACTTTCAAGAATCACAGGCTTTATAAATATCATCACTAAAGCATGAAGGGAAATATACAAAAAGCAGTATTTTGAATGTGTTGTTTTCAATTTCCACTTCCCAGAGGAAATAGACAGGTATGTGCAATGGTCTTTCCAGTTTGAAGTGGTTTCTAAGTATTTTCTTTATCTGACTATTTAACATATAGGCCATAGTTCATGGAAACATTCAGGAGGTCATGCTTCATAAACCAAGCCCTGTATTTTGACTTCAAATTCGAGTGAATGGAAAATGTTCTAGGAACTTGATCTTTTCCCACTTTAAACTCCTTGCACAGAATCCTCATTCAGGGCTCCTTTCAAAGGCACTGAGTTGGACCCCAGCTTCCTTATTTTCTCTCCTGCTTTTTTTCCTTTTTATCTTGTATTATTGCTTTATTACACAAGCAATGCATTTAACTCGTGAGAAAAGTGGTAAAATACAATAAACGGTTTGGGTAAAAAATTAATTTTTGAAGCAAAAAGTCTTGACACTCACATAAAAGTAATGCCTGCTATTGTTTGAGAAATTCTTCTTCTTCTTTTTTTTTTAGTGAATGTACATATTTGTAAAATATATAGCTACAAATATGATTCCATACAGTACACATTGTTATATAACTTCTGATTTAGCCATAAAATGTTATATTAAACCGTATTCCATTTTAGTAAACTTATTTCTTAATGGCTTCACAGTATTCCATGACATGAATGTCCCCTAAATAGGTGTTGTGGTTTTGAGTGTCCTTTTTCTCTCATTGTTATAAAGTTTATTATTCAGAGGGTGCTTTTGTTATTTTTAAAGTTTTTATAACACTTAGTAGATAATGTTTTTTCTCCCTCATACAAGAAATGCAAATGTAATGCACTGCAAATTTGGGATTGCACTGGACAGTGTGTACGCATTTCACCAATCAGTGGCATGGACAGTTTGATGCTGAATTTACCATTTACAGGCAGGTTTCTTACCCTTGGTAGTACTGACACTTTGGAATGGATAATTCTCTGCGTGGGTCCGCCTTCACCTACTAGATGCTCATTGCACTACCCCCACCATTGCGACACCCAAAAATGTCCTCAGACCTTGCTAATGTCCCCTGAGAGCGAAATCGCCCCCACCCCAAGAACTAGTGCTTTCAAGGGATCGATCTGGTTCTTGAGCTGTCTAAAGGATGATCTTGTCTTGTAGCATTTAACCAATTGAAAGTTGGTCTTAGATTAGCACCTAAAATAAAATTCAAGCTATTTTGAGAAAACAATATATTTGAGTAGGGACTAATTACCTCTTTTTTATCTCAAGTGACAAAAACCACTATGTCACACTTAGCCCCTATGAAGACTACATTTCAGTAAACTAATTAAACTAATCCTATCTCAACTCATTATTCACAGTTCCTCTAAATATTTTACTAGATTTATTTCATTACGTAAATTATATCATACTTAAAGCCATACAAGACCCTGTAGAGTTTATTTTGGACTTTTAATATGTGACTTTAAGCTTTATCTAGAATGTATATTTTTCATATCTTTCCTAGCTAATTATTCACCTTAATTATGACTAATTATTAAAAATGATATATTACTTTAATTAAATGAAAGTGCTTGCCTTCTTGTTAGCACTTATTAAAGGCTGAGAATGTTACAAAGATAATGCAGCTCTGGAAATAGCATAATTCACCAAATTGGTTCCATTTTCCTGCTGCAAGCTGATGTAGACACACATTTCAAGAGACTGATGAATGCACAAGATGGCCAGAAAAGCGTTTTTCATGGTTAAGAGGAATTAAAGTCGATGTCCATCCCGGATTCATTTTCGCACAGAGGATCGCCACATAATTAAAACGTTAATACACATCCCGCTATTTGTACTTATGTTCCAAAGCCAGCATACATTAAATAGAAATTTAGCCCAAGTGCTTCCTGGAGAAGCCAAGAGGAATAATGCCTAAGTACCACTTCAGAGTAAATTGCTCCCTGCTTATAGACGTGTAATGCAATTAAATTGAGGAGCTGGAAGCTGCCTAAATCGGATGAGTTTAGATATTTGTCTTTAGACATCTCCCTGCGAAGGGTCCCACACTGGGGAGGAAAGACTGGACACCCAGGCAACGAGCTGTTCATTGGAGTTGACGTATGGTAAGCAAGGCCAGAAAACGCCTGTGGAGTAGAAGCTTTCCTTTGGCACCTAAACATTAAAAAATGCAGCATTCAAGCTGATCTTAAGATAACTGTTATCAGGTAGCATGTCCCCTGATCCTCTGATTCTAGCAGGTGTTTTTGGTCCACATTGTTGTTCTCTGCTTAGTTCAACCAGTAAAAATTGTTATTTAAAAAAATACAACAGCACCAACATGCATTTTTAAGCTTCTCTGCCTACAACAGAAACAGATCTCTCAAGGGAGAAAAAATGCTGATGTGAATATGTAAGTGGCATCATTTAAAGTGTTTGGGGTCACGGACCCTTGCCACTGAAATCTTCTCTAGAACAATGTGAGTTTTATGCTGGGCAGGGCCAACCTGCCATCTGCAGTAATGCTTTATCTTCTGTGTTTCCAGTGAGTGTCGGTAAATACTATGCCCGACACATGGGCCTCATTATTTGCTATTTTTCCATCTCCATGCTGAAAACTATTTTGTGTTTGAGGGCTGAGAATATGACATCTTCATGATAAGGAAATTTGAGATTAATACTTAACAGTAATCTAGAATTTTGCTGTTTCTATTGTACATGAAACTCTAATTCAAGGGACATTCAAATCCAAACAAAAGCTTACAAAATATGTTACAGGACCCCCAGGTAAGGAAAGCTCAGTACAAAAAATGAAAAAAAATGCATACATTGGAAAAGCAGGAAGAGAGGCAGCCAGTCATTTGGGTGTTCCTGATAGAAACTTCGACACCAAAACCAAGGGGAAAGCTGGTTCAGACTCAGAATACACCTGCACGTTTGGACCATTGCAAACACATGGCTCTTCTGTTACTTTGGCTCCTGGATTTAGACTTGGAGATGAAAATGAAGTTCTGGATGTTGCAATAGGTTTGGCATCAGAAGTAATAGTTTGAATGTCACCTCTGCCACTCCTTGGCTAGGGAACCTTGGGAACATCACTTATCTATCTGCGTCGTATTTCTCTCGTGAGGAAAGAAATGAGATGGGACAAAGAGCGACCGGGGAGTGAATAGCTTGGAAGCTACGCCAAGTTTGGAATTAGTGGAGAGAAAATAAGGTGGATGAGACAATTCAGACTCACAATCTAGACTTAGGAAGGTTTAGAGGTGTAGAGACTATAGAAGTCATAATGATTTTATGGTTCATATAACAAATGTATGTTGAATGCCTACTTGCTGTGCCATAGAGGATTTGATGATAAAGAAACGAGAAAAAATAAATGCTGTTTTCATGGAGCTTACATTCTAGTTGACAGGAGACAGACAAAAATAACTGTTTAAATAAATAAGAAAATGCTCAATACTAGGTGCTATTCAGGTAATTAAAACAGAGAGTGATAGCTGCTCAAGAGGAGGTGACATTTAGGCAGAGCTTCTAAGGACGGGATCGTGCCAAGACATAAGGAAGAACATCGTAGGCAAATATCCTCAGAGAGGAAGAACTGGAATGTTTAAGGGACAAAAAGACCCTCAGAAAATGGGACAGTGCTCATAGAAATGAACAAGGGCCATAGAAATGAAGAAGGGCCAGATTTTGTACATGAATGCAGGGAAATTTGTGTTTTATTTAATGTAGAGTTGTGGGTCCACGGAGACAACTGTTGCATGGGACACTGATTGATAGTGGATCCCAGGGAAGGAAGCTGAGACAGTGGTGAGGAGGCTGTCTACGAGTCCTGGTGGAGTGTGATGGTGTCTTGGTCTATAGTGATCACAAAATGAAAGGCGATGGAGATGAAAGCACCACTATAGAAGGAAAATGGGCAGAGCTTAAAAAACCAGTTGGAGGTGGGAATAAGAGTAAAAAGTGACTCTTTGGTGGAGAGACTGGGGCCTGGAGGTGGGGCATTGTGAGCAATAATGGAGACATCACAAGTTCAAGGCAGCGGGAAGAGCTAGAATCTCCTCTCAGAAGGTTCAGGAGAAGTTTGACAGACGGTGGTTATCAAGTGAGAAGAAAGGCAGGTTATAGGGTGGTCATCTCAGTTAGGCTTTGAAACTTACTGATTTTCATTCCTAAGGAGAGACACAGCTAGTAGAAAGGACCTCAGAAAGGGGGTTTGCTGTGTTGGATACTAGGTGTCATACTTTGAGCTTTTAAGTTCTAGCCTCTCACCAAATAAGGCACATGAGAGTAGTTGGTATCCTCCACAAGTGAACACATTAACCAGGGATCTCTCCATGAAATCCACCAACATTCTTGCTAAATGAGACTTTGAGAGGCGGAAACCAAAGCTCCGAGAGAGCACCTGACTTGCCCAAGTTCACAAAGTAGGCTAGGACAAAGACAGTTTGGATCTGCTGAGCCCAGGAGCAGAGCTCCCGTTATCTCACACTGCCTTCTCTCCCTGATGGCCTTTGTTTACGGAGGACAGGCACCAGCTCTCACATTTCAGAGGGGCCAAATTCCGTCCTTCCCTGTCCTCTAAAGCACAAGCTTCCAGAGTGTAGATTCTCCACTACCCTTTTCAAGTTTAACCTAGGATGTTCCCTGTCCCACCCCAGATCAGCTGAGTCAGCATCATTTGCCCCTGGAGCTGGAACATCTTCGTTTTATCAGGCTCCCCTGCTGACACTGACAGGCCTATATGTACTAAAGTGACTTTCCCATCTTCTCTAGAGTCCCGTAAGGTACCTAGGAGGATACCTGATACAAACTTTGCTCAAAACATGTTTGTGTTGTTAATTTGCCATCAATTGATTGATTCATCGCTAAGTAACTAATCCATTCATTAAAAATAAACACCCATGACCTCCTACCAGGTCTCCAATCACCTGTTCTGCTAGGCATGTCAACACACTCCACCAGTTTCCTTTCTGCACCTTTCTGACCTCACAAGTCTCCCATTGACCAGGGAGCTTTGGGATAAGGACAGAGTGATATGTATTAAGTACACACTGTATCTAAGTACATACTAAGTACACATTGTATCTATCTACCCCTGCTTGGCGTTTGCCTGGGATTTGCCCTGAGTTCTGTAAAGTTGTTGATTGGGAGTGGGCTATGTCTCGTAGTGTTACGTTGCAGGACTGTGTAGCCTACGTATTGGTCTTCGTAAGATACTTCAATCAAGGAGAGGTAACTGACTCTAAAATTTTTAAATCGAATTTGTTGGGATAACATTGGTTAATAACATTAGGTAAATTTCAGTTGTACAGCTTTATAGTACCACACTTATATACTCCATTGTGTGCTCACCACCTAGCCTTGTCTCCGTCTGTCACCGTATACTCGACCCTCTTCACTGTCTTCATCCTCCTTCCACCCCCTCTTCACTTCTGGTAACCAGCACGCTGTAGTCTGTATCTATGAGTTTGTCTTTTAGGTTTGTTTATTTCTTTTGTTTGTTCATTTGATGCTTTTTGTTTTATATCCCACACATGAGTGAAATTGTATGCTTCTAGTCCTTTTCTGCCTGATTTATTTCACTTAGCATGACATTCTCAATATCCATCTATGTTGTCACTAATAGCAGCATTTCATCTTTTCATGGCTGAGTAGTATTCCATTGTAGAGATGGACCACATCTTTTTAAAAATGACTCTTAATTTGAAGGCAACACAATCAAGCTGGTTATGACTTCTCAGGTCACCATCCCAAATTTCAGTGGTTGAAGGGCAAAGAATGGCAAGTGTAACATGGAGAAAAAAATAGAGAATTGGTTATAGAGTAGAGAGAAAATGGAGAGTAGAAGAAGGAAGGAGGAATAGGCAGGGATTTTAATGCTTGCCACACACCAGACATGCATTATCTTGCTAAATTAATATAGTAATTCTATAATGTATGTCTCATTATTGTCCTTATTTTAAAGGTAAGGAAACTAAAGTCTGAAAGTTAAATAATGTCCCTAATTTTACACGGCTGACAAAGAGAGGTGCTGGAGTCTCTAATTCCAAGAGTTGAGGCCTTTAGTCACCATGCCAGACTGACATGATAGACATTCTGGTGTTCATGTCTTCTGGATGTATAGGTCTACAATGGCTGTTAAAAGTGTATCTTCCCTGATCTTGTCTCCTATCAAAATTGCACATTTGCTGGCAAAAACAGAGTGGCACATTGATCCCAAACTGTGAAATAAATGCATACCTCGAGAGAAGCTCCTGGAATGTATGGTCAAACACTGTGGAAACAGTTAATGTGTTTGGAAGAAAGCTGATACTGCAGAGTCTTCAGCACAGGGTGCCATTAGGAACTGTATCCAAGGCAGCTGTAGGCCTCCACATGACATGCCATGCATCAGCCTCCCACCATACTCCCTCCTCCCTACAACCGCACGGATGGCCAAGCTCCTCATCTTCTAAATGCTCAGGAGAGCAGAAGGCATGTCGGGCTTCACCATCAGTGTAGGAGGCCTCTGGCATCCCTTGGTTCATTTAATGCATTAATTTCACATGCTTTGTCTCTGTGCTCTCTTGAGTTCTTATTTTTTTCCATTGTTGCAGTGGTAAAAGCATCCCAGAGCTTAAGAGCATTCTTGTTCTTTAGCTATCATGAGGGGAAAAAACAAAGCAAACAAATAAAACAAAACACCATACCCTTTTTCATCCCAATACTTCGTTTTCATTGCTTTTTATCAAGATTGAATAAACATAATGAGGATTTACCTTATGAGAAGGGTGCTATTTTCAGTAATTACAAGGATAGGAATCTGATCTCAGATTGTATGGCACTGGAAGAGATTAACCCTGTGGTTCCTGACCTGAAAAGATCCTATAGAACCCACAGGTTAGGTGTGACATTGCACCGGGTATCCAAGGTAATTTTGGGATCATCCTCAGATGTAGGTTTTGCCTCTCTCTGGGGGAGTTCAGACCCTGTGCAGATTCTAAATGCAAATGTAAATGAGATGTCATATGGGAAAGTAATTTTAAACTGACATTGTATTGACTCCATTACTGCTGGGATGTATAATTCAAAAACTGCAGTGAGGTGTGTGAAACATGAGCTTTGGAATCCAACAAATTTGGGTTCAAATTTTAACACTACTCTTTACCATCTGCTTGGAATAACTTGCACCACCCCCCTGAGCTTAAGTCCCCTCACTGTAAAAGAAAGATAATGATGGTCCTTACCTCATGTGGTTGTAGGGAGGATAAAATGGGACAATCCATCTAGAGAGCTGAGTTCAGTGCCTGATACAGAGCAAATGCTTTAAAAACAGCTTCTATGCTAGGATGTGAGTTCTTCAGAAAGCCCAAATGAACTGGAGAAATAATGATATGTAATGTGTGCAGGGAGCACCATTGTTTGATAAACTGAACGTCAATCTAGCAGTTTAATGAAGTGGTGATTGGTATATTTCCACTTCCCCTTAAAGGTTGGGCCTTGCTGTTCATTCTGGGTTTCAGGGGCTAAGACACTATTGTTTAATCTTGTGAACAACTCTGGAAGATCCTTAGAAAATGACTTGTATGAGCTAAATCTAGGAGCTAGGCAAACCATTACCTAAAATAAATAACTGGAAAGATTGTCATCCAAATATGTTTGGACTCTAGAGAAAACTTCAGAGGGTGATCTGGCCAGAATTTTCAACATGAAGAACAGCAAGTTTGCTTAGCTATGATGTTATAGTCCAACAATAACAATGACACCTATAGTGATATTGGTGGTTACCACTCCTTAAGTATATAGGATGTACTTAATACTGGGCCAAATGCTTAATATGCATAAAATCTTTATGCCACCTTGTTAGATCCACGATATCACCATTGTTTTCCAAATGAGAGAATTGGAGCTCAGGTAAGTTAAGTAATTTATCCATAATCATAGAAATAAAAAAAAATTCCCAGGAGCAGAACTTGACCCAAAGCAATGTGACACCCAAACTCATGCTCTTAACTCTGAGATGTTGGGACTTAGATTCAAGTCTCAGCTTGCCGAGGCCTTTTCCACAATCCTTAACCTCTCAGAGCCTTGCTTGTCTCATCTGCAAACCGGGAAAGGAATACTTTCTTCACAGAATTGTAAAAATCTAATGAGAAAATGCACCTAAAATATCTTTGTACCTCATAAAGATTATGCAAGCCTTTGGTGCCACATTTTGCATTACCACCCAACAATAGATCATTTTTTGATTGTGCTTAGGGTTGGGAATTTACAAGTTTGGCAACTTTTGATGAAAAGAATCAATATGCTGTCTCTTTAAAGAGGAATTAGTGGTTATAAGAACTGACAATCCATTTAGAGATTTGTGTTTCTCAATAGCATGCAATGAGACCATTTTCTTTCCATTTATAAGAATATGTATGTGCTTAAGGGAGGATGAATTCAACAATCAGGTTGTTTGCTATGATTTGTATGCCTTGGGGATATAGAGAGTCAGGAATATAAGAAAACGGCAAATATTGAATAAAAGGTCCAGGGAGAAGGTGTTTACTCCCTGCGTCAGTTGTAGGGTTTGCAGCAGGGACCTTCCCAGGGGTTCCTGGGTCTTGCCCACCCCTGTTTTTGTTTTGCAGGCTTATTGGATCTTCTAGTTATGGCTGATTCTTCTCCTCCTGGCCTTTAATGATATGCCTCCTATCCTCATTTGACCTTTTGAACTAAATTTGTGAAAGTTAATCCACTGTGAGTTCGGGATGGGGCAGCATGCCCAGTCAGTGTTCCTCCTGCAAAGGATCACCCCCACCCTGCTCCACCACTGTGTTGATCTGGTGGCTTAAATTTTCTAGGTCAGTCCCTTTTTAGAATGAAGTTTGCTGATGTTCTTCTAAGTGTGCTTGTCGGATTGTGTGTCCTGGTTTGTAAAAGAAGGCCCTCATGGAAGTGGAGGGGGAAAGTTTCAGGTCCCAAGACCTCTGAGGGCCCTAGATGTGGGTCAGGTGGGTACCTGTTTCCCCCATGTTCTTTCAGGCACACTGAGGGAGCTCTGATAGGATTCCCTCTCCTCCCGGACTTCCTTTTCTCTCCCTTCTTTTCCTAGCTAACACTCACGTATGCTTTGAACCCAGTTTTTTTGTCTCTTCTTTAAGGATAACTTACGTGGCCTCTCTGACTAGGTCAACAACTCTCCTATTTCCTAACTTCTTTTGTAGCTCATAATATCATTCCAATTTTGCATCTTTTGATATAATGATATAATTCCTGACTATCTTTTCTGAAAGACTGTAAATACTAGGGGGAGGAGGACCATATGTGGCTTTTGCATGCCTTCTGTACAGTAGGCTTTTGACAATGACATACCGAATGAATGAATCAACGAATGAATGAATGAGTGAGTTACAAGGTCAGCCCATCAGGATGCCTGTTCTTTCAGGTAGTCTGAAAGCCATATAAGGGACAATGATGTGAATTTGCATTAACTTATTCACTGCAACTGCATCCCAGCTTAACCCTCTTCATCCACCCTGGTGCTCTTAGGATACAGGCTCTCAACATCCCTTCCATCCTGCCCTCTGCAATCTCACTTGGCACCTTCCTCAAGTTCTGCCCCCAAACCTCAGCCAGGCTGCAATTATTTTTAAGTTTTGAAACTTGCTCAACTTCTTTCTCCTTGGAAATTTTTACACGTTCTTTCCCTCCATCAAAAATGTTTTTTTCTTGCCCCTTCATGTTACTTTTTCATAATCATTTTTCAATCTCTGCCTGCATGCCATGCCACTTTTTTCAAGGAAGCTTTGTCTGAGACTTGCAGGCTACACTAGGTTGTCCTGTAATCCCATATCATAGTGTCTTGCCTTTCCTTTCAAAGCATTTCACAAAATTATAATGTTTGCATTTGGACAATGTCTTATGTCTTCCCCTGAGGAGTAAGCTACACAAAGAAATACATTAGTGTCCAACCCTTAACGTGCTCCACAAGTGGCTGTCACATAAAATTATAAAATACAGACACCACATCTGTTATGATCCTATCATATCCAGTGACTTTGATGGGAGGTAGTTATAGTCAAAAAAGAAAGAAGACCACGAGTGTTCCTATTCCTCTACCTCCTGTAAATGTGTGAAGACTTGTACCTCTGTCTGGGCTGTGGCCTCTTTCTCCTAATATGCCATAGACTAAGCTGAATAGGTTATAAAGCCCAACTCATACTAGCATATACCCAAGGAAGATTGATTATCTGAAGAAACTGAGAAGTCCAAGCATAGTTCTGGCTACCGTCAGCCATTGCTGAATATAAGGGTTTGAACCCTAACAATAGGGATCTCTCCTTTTGCACTTCCTAGTTCAGCTCTCTTGAGTGTCTTGCTTTTTTATTAAATGTAGCTTCTTGTAGGTGTTTCAATGGCTCTTACAACTTCAGATCTGACATAAAGTATCTGAGGATAGGTGGGTGTGGAGCTGCAGCCCATGCTAGATCACATGCCATCCCTAGATCTTAACTTTCTGGCCAGGAAGATGGAGTTTTTAAAGAGCAAGACATGCCTCACGTCTTGCCTACCTCTGATGCCAATCAGCATGTTTTTACCAGCATGTTGACTGCATTCAAAACCTAACTGCTATACTCAAGTATATGTTTATAGGGACAAACATATAGGATTTGTATAAATTTGTACATAATTTTCATACCTCATCTCTCTGAGGTCAGATCCCTTGGGATGAATGCCTGAGATGGGGATTTGTGTGCTAGTGAGTAAGTGAAGGAATGCTCTCAGGGGAAACCTACAGAGGATGGGTTAAAGGGTCAGGGCAGGGAAGGGGGAGACTTGAGAAGGCAAGTGTGCTTTCAAGGGCAAACTTGATTCTGTGGGGTGCTCGGGAGTATTTATTGCACCAAAGATGATTTCACCTAGAGTCTTATGCCCACCCCCTTGTATCAGTCTATCTTTGGCCATAGGCTCAGGCTAACCCCCGGGAAAAGATGGTAGCCCCTCTAACCTCCAAATCCCCACCCCATGTCCCTCCTAAACCTCAGGGTATCTCTGCCTGGGACAACTCCTCTTAGTCAAGTTCACCCCTTCACAGAAACAATCAGGTTAGGAGCAGTTAGCAGCCAATCCCCACAGCAACTTGAAAATATTTCATCAAGTTTAGAGGACTCATGAGGCTCCAGCTTTAAAGACACAGAATAAGAAAGACATCTGACATGAGAAGAATTGATTTGTGGACAATAACCTCTGTTTTTATTTTCTGATTAGTTTCAATTTTGAAGGATACCCTTTATTTCTTGGCCTCCTACTTAAGCCACCTGTTTACATGCCCAAGCCCTGGGGAACTTCCATATTCGAGGAAGATTTTTTTTATTAAAAGTGTTGACATAAAACCTGAACCACCATACCTTTAGACACACAAAGAGAGAGAGAAGTTAACCTACACCTCCCATCCACACACATTTCTGTTCCTCCATCTCTTATGGGTTCCGGGGACATGGCCTCCATACTTTCCTTCAAATGGGGGTGATGTCCAGTCTCTAGGATCTTGACCATGTCCCCTTTCTGTTTACTTTTTGGCAGTTTCAGGGACCACCACCAGGTGTCATGCAGTAAGGTCTAAACAGGAGCACAGGCAAATAGAATTTCCCCTTGTAATCTCGGGAAGGCAAGTCATCCTTCTCTCCTTCTGGTGAATGTGATCTGATCCCTGCTGCAGACTCACCCATGATTCCTCTGCCCCAGTGTTCTTCAATACATCTACCCCTGCAGTTCTCCCTCCCCACCCCGACTCGGTCTCTGGCAGCCTTCATGTCCGCGCACACATAAATAAGTCTGTGTGCACGCATGTGAGAATATACAGCCATCAGGTACTGTGTAGGCATGCGTACGTGCCAAGGAAATGTAATAGACTGTGGTTGTGTGTTTGTAGGTGTATAACAAGTTTGCCACAGACTGGGGGGGGAAATGGAGCCATTTGTTGATTCAAAGCATTTTTTTCCCTTGAGTTAATGCCCAATCTGTAGCTAAAAACTGCTGACTACAGCATTTTTCTGAGTATAGATTTTCCCCCCACCCCGACAGCTAAGACCTAACTCCTGCCTGATCTATGTAGCTGCATTGTTCAAATTACAAAGCTTAGGTGACAGACTGCTCTATTTTCTGGGAGCCCTCAACACACCTGTCATCAGATAGGAACGAGAATGCAGAAGTCATCACTTTACTTAGAAACTCGGCAGATGATTGAAATTATTTCTTACTACTAATTCCCCTTTTAGTGGAGATAAGCCGCTTTGTTCAGCTGTAAATGAAACATTAGGGTATTAACTGTGGAGCCAGAAGTATTGGGGAAGCTAAGATTTTATCTGCAGTAGGAACATTTTGGGCAATAAATTGTTTTGTTGGACAGAATACTAAATCTCTTGAGTTACAAAGAAGCAGAGCTCATTAAGGGGGATGCTTAAAGCAGGGGAAAAAAGCGAGACAAAAGCTTATTACCTTTGTTGTGGGCATTGGGGGGTTTTGCAGGTTCTCATGTATATGTAGCATGGAAGAATTATGCGGTACAGTTATTAAAGAGATGTGTCTATAGACTTGCAAACACTCTATGAATATGTCCAAGGGACAAATACATTTTTGAAATATCAATAGCAATCTACAATAACTTATGAATTTTGGAGTACATATTTATCCTCAAAGACTGGGTTTTTGTTTCCTGTGGGTGAAATTTCCCCGTCTCTTTGCCACATCTTTCAGATTAATCGGCTGGCATGGTTACATAAATGTTTGTAATAGAGAAGAGTAAGTGCCAGGGTTTTCCAAAATATTGTCGCAAAATACACACCTAAATTAAGATAATTATGCGTTGGGAACATCAATCAGCAGGGCTTAGAAGGAAAGGAGCTTCCCCAGGATGGAGAGGAGGATCTTCTTGGGGCACTAGAGTTGTACACGGGGGTTTATGGGTCCTGTCGGTTGTCTCCAGCCTGTAAGCGTCAGGGGACAGACACAACAGCTGTCCCTTTACCAGTGACCAGAGTGGAAGAAGGAGGAGAGGGAGGAGATTGTGCCATCTCTGTCCTGGAGGTAGCAGCCCTCTGCTTTGTCTCCAGGAGAAAGGCTGCGGGGGTCCAGCATGCTACTTACCTGTAGTCGATGCTCATCTTAGCCTTTGGGAGGAAGATAGCCCCAGAAGCATTGCACCTGAGAGACTCAGACAGCGAGCAGCATAAACCAGCATGCCTTGGTTACAAACAGATGAGGATTTTGGGAGAGCCATTGCAGAGCTACGCATTTTTTCCTTCCTTTTCCTCCCTAGGTGAATTCAGAGCATCTTTTCACACACTCCCACCCTGAAGACTGCCATTGCCATTTCTGCCTTTCTCGGCATGCCCTGATTCACAGCTGGATCTCAGGACCCAGTCACCAGGAGCAGCAGCTCCTGTGCTCTGGACCTGCCATTAGTTCCAATTCCATTCATCCCCTGCCTTGGTTCTTGCTAGCGAAACAAGGGCAATACTTTTCAAAGCAGAGCAGGAAGCTGGCCATGGAAAGGAAAGCACAGGAAACACATAACTAGGGATTCACATGAGCTTTGGGAAAACACTGAGGCCTAACTTGCTCGGTGAAAACCCAGCTACGAGAAATGAGAGCTTATTTGTGTTAAAGCAGCAAAGAAACATGAGCTTTATTGTAAGATCTGAAAAAAAGAAAGAAGAAAGAAAGAAAGAAAGAAAGAAAGAAAGAAAGAAAGAAAGAAAAGAAAGAAAGGGAAAGGAGAGGAAGGGAAGAAAGAAAGGGAAGAAAAGAGAAGAGAAGAGAAGAGAAGAGAAGAGAAGAGAAGAGAAGAGAAGAGAAGAGAAGAGAGAAGAGAAAAAAGAAAAGAAAAGAAAAGAAAAGAAAAGAAAAGAAAAGAAAAGAAAAGAAAAGAAAAGAAAAGAAAAAAGAAAATATTGGCATTCTCTTTGTCATTCATCTCTGGCATGGAACACAGTGTCAGGAAGAGATTCTTGTTCTTGAACTGAAGGCTGCATGCAGTAGGTAGAATTGCCTGCATTGTGTTTCAGTCTAGTTTGTATTTAAAAAGTGAGTCTAGTCACAATGTATTTAACCTGCCATTCATTTTATAAGTAACTTTCAGGACCACTTAACCACAGGTTTTAGGACACCAGCCTGTCAGCATTGGTATAAGGGAGCCCCAGGCATTGAGTTAATTTCTTATGACTATCATGGAGAGGATATTTTGAGTCTTCTTGAGAAGAGTACAAGCATAGATCTACATACAAATGATGGAGTCTTGCATCCCCTTATGAACCTTGAAATTGGTACCAAAGAGTGACAATGGCAAACAGAAGGAAATTAAAATCAGTATTTTTCAATGTAGCATCCCAATTATTGAGAATCTACAGATGAACTTTATGGTAAATGATTCAAAGATAAAATGACATTTGCATGGGAAAATTGTCCTGGCACCCTGGAATGAATGTGCCATATATATTTGTATATATTTACCCTACTTTTGGCTCTTGTAGTTTAAGTACTAGATGTATGGTGGTGTGAACACAGGTGTCAAGAGTTCTGGATTCAAGTCCTATCTGTGTTACAAGCTACAAAACCCTGAATAAGTCTGTTTGTCTACTTAAGCCTCAGTTTTCTCACCTGTAAAATGGCATGATGAAACTATTCAATATAGTAGGGGTCACTTGGTTGTAAAATTTTCCAGCTTGATAAATAATGAAAGATTTATTTTATAAGCATCCAAGCTTCTCTTATGGCCTTCAGTGGATGGATCCACATTCTCAGAGCAACTGTTTAATGATTTTACTCCCCCAGACAGCTCTATTTCTGGCACCATTCCTGAGGATTTGAGAAAGAATATGTTCCAGCCGGATTCCACATGGAGCAGGGAGATGCCTTTTGTAGCTCCATCTCACAGGATTCAGAGCATTACTGGGAGTGGGGGGCAGGAGGAGAGGGGGGGTCTCAGACATTCCTATTTAAAGCACGACTGTTGTTATCAGACAGCCTATCACAGTGGAAGGAACATAGGATTGAATCCTGTTTGTTTTCTTTTCCCTCTGGGTGACATTTACAAAATCCTTAAGCTTGCTGGGCCTTACTTTCTTTATCTGTAAGATGAGGACAGAGAATTATCTCAATGTTACTGAAGTTTAGAAAAATGATGATGATGGTGAAACATTTCATTCATGTTTAGTGCAGAATTTCTTAGTATACAGTGGTGCTTATGATAATTTAGAAATAGAGATGAATGGATAACTTTTCAGGAGAGTCCAGAGCTGAGGGCGGATCTCCAACCACACAGCTTACCCAGATGTTGGCTCTTCGACCTCAGTCTGACAGATGGCACCTTCAGATCTCTATGTATCTGAGGAGCTTTCTGGAGAAGAAATTCCTTATTCTTTCAGGAGGCTGCCAGAGAGCAGAATGCAAGCTTAAAACTGACTGATGAAATGGGCTGTGGCCAGGAGACTCTTGCAGTGAGTGACACATGTGGAGACAAAAGTGCAGTCCCAGCTCCAGCCCAGTGTGTCCAGGGGCCAGGGTTTCCCAACCTTCAGTCAGACTCCATGGAGCAGATACTTCCGAGATGACCCTTTCCAAATGTAATCCTTGAACTAAAGTGGAGCCAAAGGTCTCCCTTTTAGCTTCTAGGGCTACTGTAACAAATTGGCTCCAACTCAGGGGCTTTAAACAAAAGAAATTCTGGAGGCTAAAAGTTTGGAATCAGTATGTTAGCAGGCTCAGCTCCTTCTGGAGACTAAGGGAGAATGCACTCCATGCCGGCTTCTAGTGGTTTCTGGCGATCCCTGGCATTCACTGAGTTGCAGACGTGTAACTTCAGTTTCTGCTTGCCTCTTCGCATGGCCTTCTCCCCTGAGCCTCCTCCCGTTCTGTCTCTTGTAAAGATTTGTTCTTAGAGTTAGGGTTCACCCTAATGCAGGTTGATCTTATCTTGAAATCCTTAATTGCATTTGCATAGACCCATTTTCCAAATAGTATCACATTCGTGGATACTGGGGCTTAAGACCTAGACATACCTTTCGAGGGTCATGATTCAGTCCACTATTGTTTTGAAGCAAACTTTTATGAAGAAAGAGTTCAATTTAACTGAGGCCACTCAATAACAGTGACAATAAAAGGAGGTAACATTCTTGGACTCTTACTATGCGCTAGGCACTGTGATGATTGATTGTATGCATTATCTTTCTTACCCATCTCAACAATCCTATAAATTAGGTAATATGCTGTTCCTCAATTTATGGATGAGAAAATTGAGCCTTAGGCAGGGAAGATCATTTTTCTTAGTCACCCAACCACAAAAGTGACATAGTTGATTTCCTAATCCAGGTTTTTCTAATTTTGTGCTTTGATCCATCATGCCTGAAGTTCTCAAGCTTTGTCATGTATTGGAAGCTCCATTTCCAGAGATTCTGATTCTGTAGGTTTTGGGGCAAGGCAATGATCCACATTTAAAATAACTGCATTATGTAATTCTGCCCCCTCCTTCCTCCCACTGAACCCATTTCTCAGGTGAGTCTAACCTCAGCACAGGGTCAAGCTGTATCTGTATTCCGATGATTCTGAACACAGAAGTCCTCGAAAGTGAAAAATGACTCACAAGAGAGACCAAATCGCTTTTTAGGTGAAGCACCTTGGTTCTCAGCTTTTCTTTCAAGCATGTCCTTTTGCCAGTGGCTCACACACACTTACTGCGTCATTGACCATCTGCAGGAAGATATGTGGGAATCTGAGGTGTTGCTCCTAGGCCTTTCCTAAAAGTAAGTCTGCTTACTCCTCAAGCATTTTGAGTTTTTCTCTTGAAGGACACCCGCACAACTGGCAGAGGGGCAGTAGGAGAGCTTCAATAAAGTACAGCAGAGGAGCCGTAGTCTTGCAATAATCCAACCAATTAGAAATTTGCTTCAGTTCCCCGAGGCATGGTGGTGGGAGTTGGCCATGCTGCCAGTGGTGCACAGGCCTGCTAAGTGATATTTAAAAGCTCTTCCGTCATGACGGAAAGCAGTGCGGTTGATGATCTTTGCTGCTAAAGAAGCAAAAAGAAAGTGTCACATAGCGCGATTACATTTTATTTCTAATAAGTTGCCCTGCCAACCTTGGAGCCATGCGTGAAACCTGAGAATGTGAAGGGAAAAGAGGATGAAATCTGGCTCAAGGCAGCTGATTGGAGAAGGTTTATCTGAAAAATAGCCCCAAGGCATCCCAGGAGAACTTGCCTGAATGGAGGAAACAAGCAATGGTATTAGAAAATCAAGAAGAGTTAAGCTGCCCGATAAAGTTATTTTTTAAAATTGTATCTTCAGTGCATTTATTTTTAATCACACAGTAGTTGGCATGAATCCATTCTCTCTGTGAAACAATTCAAACTATACATAAATATGCAAAAGTAGATAGCAAAAAGGTGAAGGTTGCCACTTTTTCACTAGCCTCCAAATCTCTTTGCTTTCCTCAAGGAGGTAACTTTTGCGAGTAGTTAGCAGTTATTCCAGACCTTTCTCTGATAAACTCTCAAACTCAGCTTAAAATAATTATGTGTGTTTTGGTGAAACATTAGACAGGTAGACAGACTAATGAATAGATACATAGTCAAACCTATTGATAGATAGGCAGATAGATTAGAGAGGCTGAGAAACAGAAAAGTGGATAGATTAAAAAAAGTAGTTTAGAATCAAATGTCTATCCAGACAAAGTTTTGACTTTGCTGGTTCCTCCCTGTGTGATGCTAAGATTGCAAAAAATTCTTGCTTAACTTTTTTGGTCCCAGCTATTATTACCTGTAATGTGGGAGTGGGTAGAGAGAGCGGTGTTGCTTGCCTCCAGAATTAAAGATGAGAGTGAGGCTTCAATGAGATGTACATATTTGAAAATGTAATAGGCTCAACAGACATCTTGGCACCACTGAGAGATGTAACATGCCCAGTTCCTTTCCCATGTATAATTCGGCCCAGGCCAAAAGAGTTTGTAAGTGGCGTAAAGGAAAATAGATCGTTCTGTAAAAAATGGCCTGCAAGAAGTTCCTCGTCCAAGTTGATGTCATAGCTCAGTGAGGTTAAATCTCAAAGAGAAGAACATCATGTGTTAATAATACATTAGACATGCAGTAGGTGAGTGTTCTCTCCTTTTAAAAATTATTTTTATTTTATTTTTTTAGATTTAAAGATACAGAGTAACATATTGCAAATGGTCATATTATATTCTAAAGTAAAGGTTTAATTAAAACACAATAGATTTTTTGCCAAATTGAATATAAATATATATGTTTCAGGACTCTAACTGTGACAAGTAAGTCTTTGAGAATATCTTTAAAACTCGACCAGGTTTCTCTGGAGACTCACCCAGAGGAAGGGTGAGTGGACTTATTCAGTTCTGGACATAGATAAGTGCCCTGTGGTGATGATTAGTAATTTCCTTTTGAAGTGAAAAGCAGTAAGCATATTTGTGAGACCCATTATCAATCTTTAATAATTTCATAGTAAGGCATTGTCTTTAGCTACAAATGAATATACTTTTATGAATGTGGTCTTAAATAAAATTTAGTGAATAGCAATATCCCGTCTTTCCTCACTGAGCATTTCTAGCATGGGACAGGAGCAAGCAGAGTCCTTGCTGCTCTTAGTGGGTCACGGTGGGGAGCAGGACCCTCCAAGTCCCTGAACCATGGCTGTAGAGAGGTGTTGTTTTATGGCTTCTAAGCCCTGATGCATACTTTGGATGTGACTGGCTTCTGATGCTAAGTTATGTAAGGCTCTCCTCTTAATTGTAGTATTTCAGATAAGCTTAATTTGACATACACTGGCACAATATGCCAAATATTTCATGTAATATGACTTGAAGAAGGGAATTCCTCCCCCCTTGAGAGTCTCACTGGATAGGACATTATAACTTAGAATCTCAACAACAACAGCGAGATCGTCTTAACTGCAGGAAAAAAGTCTGTCTTTGATTTGATGCTCCCAAAGGTACAGACCAGGGTCTGTAGAACAGCAAAACTTGGGTGCAATTCCAGAAACATTGCAGCTCATTTACAAGTCTGATCTTAAAGGAAATGGTGAGCCTGGAGCTCCACATTCATGATGTCATTTTGCCATGAAATAGGGCTTGATTTCCCTTGAATTATTTTATACCTCCTCCCCATTCGATCAGGTAGACCTAACTTCCAGAAGCACTCTTCTCAGTCAATGACTGAGCGTTCATCTGAGACACTTTCAAGTAATTCTCCATGGTCTTCTAAGAGATGCCCAGTTGGTGACATCGCTGCGTGAACTTTAAATGGATGTAACAGATACGCAATAGTGCTGTATGTTTTTGCTATAGTAGATCTTTTTAAGAAGCATTAATATGTCTTATCTCACAGTATATTGACAATAATATTTTGAGTTAAATAATTTTACAAAACAGGTGGTATTCTCTCCATTTTGGCAGATGAAAAAGGCAAACACAAAGAGATAGGATAGGTATTTATTTAAGGTCATTTTGCAAGTCACCGACCTACGTGTGAGGTCCTCATATTTCTGGCGTCTAGTGATAGCATCTTACAGATGAACAACTGTGGCTCCCGTTAACATTTTCTGAGCACTTCCAGGTGTCAGACACTATGTGAAACAGTTGGTAGGCATGGCCTCCATGGCCGGGTATTGTTATCTTTCCTATTTTACAGTTGAGGGCAAAAAACCCTCACAGAATGTAAATAACTCATCCTAAATCACACGAGTCAGTGACTAGGATCTAAACCTCTGAGGCTAGAGGTTTAGGTTTCCTACCACCCTTCTAAATATGTGATGTATCTGTAGATTTTAAAAGAATATTCTTCCATAAACCTGAGTGCTCCCTTTTTTTTTTAACAAATCATATATACTTAAGCTGTACAACTTGATGTTTTGATATATGATGTATCATTGTAAAATAATCTAGTGAAAATGTGAGGGAAAAGGAATCCTTTATCACTGTTGCTGGGAATGTATCCTGGTGCAGCCACCACAGAAAACAGTACAGAAGACTGTCAAAAATTAAACAGAACTGCTTTGTGGCCCAGCAATCCCACTTCTGGGCCTGTATCCACAAGAGAGGAAGTCAGCATCACCAAGAGGTATTTGCACTCCTGTGTTCATTGCAACATTATTCCCCATTGCCAAGACAAGGAAACAACCCAAATGTCTGTTAGCAGGTGAACAGACAATGAAAACGTAATACACACATGCACACATACACAGTGGAATATTAGTCAGCTATTAAAAAAGGGAGGGTTTCCTGAACGTAATCTTTAATTCTCTGCTTCTCCCCTGACAGGACTTTCTCAGGTAGAATGCATAACAGGTGAGCCTTCCCACATGCCGTGAGCTCCCCTGGGATGCTAACGTGGGTCAGTGAGGGAGTAGCAGCCAGGCCAGAATTAGTGCTTGGGTCAATGCATCTTATACCCAGTGAGCAGATGGTGGCTGTGTGCCTCCTTTCTCATCCTTCCTCCTTCCAGTAGGGATGACTCCTCTCTGTAGCCGGAAAGATGCCTGCTCTCTTTGCCTGCTGGAAAGAGAGCCCTGAAGGGCACCATTTAGGATATAGTCCTAACCCTTACCAGTGTGTTTTTAAAGCTGGGCAGGCACACTTGCTAGGTTGAAGGGTGATCATTTCTGGAAACATCCTAGAGAAAGACCTCTAATGAGGCTGCAGTTGCAATTTCTTTCCCATTGTAGCAAGAAAGCTCTTGACAATACCGCAGTGTTTGCTTTCTGCTTCGTAAAGTGGAAAGGAACACAGCAGAAATCAGCACAGCACAGTGTCAATGCCAGCCCAGAGGTGGGGACTCTGATGCTAGCCCCTGCTGCAGACCTTTGCCGCTGGGAAGCCTTCAGCTGCGATGAGATTAGCAGACGCAGCAGCTCATGCCAAGGCGCCGTGCAGTTTTTTCCCTGTTCCACCAGGTGTTGCCAGAGAACATTGAGCAGCACCGAGTTCCGGGCAAAGGGGGTTCACAGCTGCTCTGGAACACATGGGCTGTGTGGAAGGAAGGCAGCAATTAAATGTTATGCTGACTCCAACAGCCCTCTTTCATTAAAATATGCCTCTGTGCTGGCCTCATGGCTCGCGTTTCAAATCAACACATTTTGTTGCACATTTGGGTCTGCCCACACGCTCTCCCACTGGAGGAAGGAGGCCAAGCTAGATTGTGATGATCCAGGTCACCAACCCGAACCCCAGAGGCACCTGTGGTCAGCCTGCATCTTTACCAGGAAGTGGACATAAGAGTCTCTCTCTCTGCCAGGCTTGTTGCCTGTTAACTCAGGGTAATTGCATTTCAGCACCTGTTCTCTGTTCCCTTCCCACTCTGCTACATCTGCAGCAATCAGGTCACAGCCCTGGGCCAGTGATACTCAGCCAGGTGTGACTGAGTTCCCAGGGTTCATGCGGCCATGTCCGGAAATACTTCTGGTTGCGGTGACTAAGAAAGGGGAGCTGCGGTGGATATCTAGTGAGCAGAGGTCAGGGATGCTACTAACATGCTACCATGCAGAGGAGAACCCCACAACAAAGGGTTATTTAAACTGCCAATAGTGCTGGGATGAGAAACCATGTTCTAGAGACAAGGGCTTTATAGACAAAGTGATTGTATTCTCCAGAACACACACTGAGGTCGATCTCACTTTTTTAATTTAATTTTTAATCGCAATTTACATTAAATTTGGGTTTTGTTTCAGGTATACAGCATAGTAGTTAGACAATCATCTACTTTACAAAGTTGTCCCGGTGATGTTATCAGTACCCACCTGGCACCGTACATAGTTACTACAATAGTGTTGACTATATTCCCTATAATACACTTGACATCCCTGTGGCTATTTCATGACTACCAATCTGTACTTCTCAATCCCTTCACTTTTTTCACCCAGCTCACCATCCTGACTCCTCTGTGGCAACCACCAATCTGTTCTCTGCATCTATGAATCCATTCCTGTTTTATTTGTTCATTTATTTTGTTTTTTAGCTTCCCCGTATAAGTATTTCATATGGTATTTGGCTTTCTCAGTCCAACTTATTTCGCTTAGTATAATACCCTTTAGGAGATTTCTCTTTCCAATTGTGATTCCCCAGAAAATCTTCTTTAAATACAATTAAACATTATAACTTGTCAAGGCAACCACACCACGAAGAAGTGAAAAACAAAGATGCCATATATCGCAAGCCTACTCTGTGTCAAATACATTGCTCCTGTCATGTCTAACTTTGCAGAAGTAGCACTGTTCTACATTACAGAAGAGGAAACAGAAGCTCAGAGAGCTTGTGTTCCTTGCTCAGGGTCACCCCGCTACTAAGCAGGAGGCCCAGTTTTAAACTCACATCCAATTCCTGAAGGACCTCTGTGTTTTTCCTAGTGACTTTCTGTTCCTCCCTGTGTCCTAGAAGGCAGGTGTAGATTTCAGTGCTTCCTGCACAAATTGGGGGCTAAACATGCCCCGAACTGGCTTCCGGCTTACTAGGTCTGGGATATCACTTCTCTTCATTCTCTGGGCCCCAGTTACACCATTTGCCAAACTGGGTAAAGAGGACTTGATGTTTCATAAAGGGCATTTCTGATTCATCCAAGACTGTGTGCTCAGCTAGTGGCCAAGGAATTTCTCCAGGGCCCTGGTTCCCAGGACGTGCACAACAACTGCACAGCAGCCGCTTGAGCGCTGGGCTGATGGTTCTGCCACCTTGTAAGGCTGGCATTTCTTTAGGTTTTTTCTCATTTGCTTTCCCCATTAGAGGTCTCCAGATCCTTTAAGGAAGAAAGGTCAAGGTGTGTGTGCTTGCTACACACTGATAAAGAAGCCCAAATTCAAAAGGAAAACCCACTTTTGAGTCTTGTTTTTGAGTGAACAGTACATTAGACAGCGATGCAAAATTACTTAGTTTAAAAAAAAACCCCACAAACTCTCTAGAATCCAGAGTTTCCCTTCCCCAAAACTTCCTGTTTTCCAAAGTGACCATTCAGCCATGTAGTAAACCGTTATTCAGCACCTACCTGCAGCATCAGAGTCCTAAGGCTGCTGCAACAAAATACCCCACATGTGCTGGTTTAAAACAATACAAATTCACTCCCTTACAGTCCTGGAGGTCAGAAGTGCAAATGGGTCTCACTGGGTTCAAGTCAAGGTGTTGGCAGGGTTGTGTTCCTTCTGGAGGCTCTAGGGGAGGATCTGCTTCCCGTCCTATCCAGCTGCTGGAGCCTGCATGCCTGGGCTCCTGGCCTTCAGAGCCAGCAGTGTAACCAATGTAACAATTTCAAAGCTTTCTCTGACTCTACCTCTATGGTCATATCTCCATCTCTGTTCTTTTAAGAACCCTTGCGGTAGACATGGGTTTCACCTGGGTAATCCGGGATAATCTCCCTATCTCAAGATCCTTTACTTAATCACATCTGCAAAGTCCCTTTTGCAGGATAAGGTGACAAAGTCACAGACCCTGGGGATTGGGACCTGGACTTTTGTGGAGAGGGAGGACGTTGCTCTGCCTACCACTCCTACTTTATGGCTGCCACTGGTGGAGCTACTGGCAATAAAGTGGTGGAAAAACATCCAGTTTTGCTTCCAGTGACTTGTATGGTAATTGTGCACGTGTGTGCATGCTGCAGAGAAGGGCGATCCAGAAAACAAAACATGGCCCTCATATAATCCCTCCAGGGCAGATATGATTATTATAGTTATTATTTATCTTTGTATTTTCAGAGGCTGCTATAGTGACTTGTGTATGCCATAGTAGGGGCTCAATTTGTGTTTCATGCATTAGCGTCTTAAAGAAATGGCTAGATAGAGTTCAATAAAAATACAGAAGGAAAATCACATACTAGAGCAACCCAGATATGACAACCCATTGGTTATATTAATTGCTGTTGAGATTAGTCTTAGCACAATGTTAATGGATACACACGATCATAACCTAGAAACTGCACAGCATTCCCCCCTCATTCACAGTTTTGCTTCCCACGGATTCAGATTCCATGGTCACCTTAAGTCCAAAAACATTAAATAGAAAATTTCAGAAAAAAGCAATTCATAAGTTTTAAATTGTGTGACATTCTGATGGAATCTCACACCATCCACTCTATCCCACCAGGGGCTGTGAACCATCCCTTTGTCCAGCGTATCCACACTGTATATGCTGCCTTCCCATCAGTCATTTAGTTGCCTCATCTTGGTTATCAGATCGACTTGGTATTGCAGTGCCTGTGTTCAAGCCACCCTTACAGTAGCCTGATGCTACATCACAAACCTGCATCATTCACCTCGCTTCATCTCATCACATAGGCATTGTACCATCTTCCATCATCACAAGAAGGATGAGTACAGTACGATAAGACATTTTGAGAGATAAGCCACATTCATATAACTTTTATTACAGTATATTGTTAAAATAGTTCTATTTTATTATGTTATTTTTGTTAGTCTCTTATTGTCTCTAGTTTATAAATTAAACTTTATCATAGATATGTATATATAGGAATAACATAGTATATATAGGGTTTAGAACTCTGTGATTTCAGACATCCACTCAGGGTCTTGGAACATATTCCCCACGGATAAAGGGGGATTCCTGGGCAAGTTTTCAGAGTGTCTTCTACATCCTTGCAGATTCAGTGTCTTCTAGCAAGCTCTAGTGCTATACAGGTTTTTCCGTTTCACTGGGGGTAAGCAAACTAAGGCCTGAGGGCTAAATCTGGCCTGCACACTGTTTTTGTAAACCGTTTCATTGGAACACAGCTATGCACATATTTGTTTACAACCGATGGCCACTTTTGCGATACAAAGGCAACATTGAGTAGTTGCAACAGAATGTGTAGCCCACAAAGCCTAAAATATTTACTCTGTGGCCACTTATAGAAAAAGTTTGGAAACCCTTCCTGTAGAGAATCGAACATTGGCAATCTTCCCTAGTTACAACACAAAGTTTGGTTAGCAAGAATACACCACTCTCTGGCTGCCTTGGATATCAGGCTGTTCTCATTCTCTCAGTTGTAGTATTTGCAGAAAAATGCTATGGATGATCTTACTGCAAATAAGAAAAGTCTCAAGTTAATCAAAGCAGGCACTCAGATTGTTTAGATTTTTTTCCCCTAGCTACGTTTAGTGAGATAAATCGTGCTTCACTGTGGTGACTTGTAGATGACAGTAAAGCAAATGAAATTTTAATACAGTGACTATATTCATCTTGAAATTTTTTTTAAAAGTAAGAATGTGTCTTCTGCGGGAAGTTGAACACAGTAAACTACTCAAAACTGTTATTGCATTGAGATGAATGGGAGTAAACAGTGCATCTCCAAATATATCCCATAAATATCCTTAAATTATAACCATCTGCTCTATCTGCTGAGAAGTGACTAATTCCTGACACTCTTCCCTTTCTAGACTGCCCATTGATTGTACTGAGGATTGAGATCTCGGTGGCTGATAACTAACTTGATAATCTAATCTAATAAGGCTTTCTCTTGGTCTAGATGGGCAATCGAGGTTGCTTGCTATCTTCTAGAGCAGATTCCTCTACCAATGACAGTTTGCACCCTGTAATTTTCATTTATAGGAGAGCTGTCCTGTGCATTGTAAGGTGTGTAGCAGCATTCCTGGCCTCTACTCACTAGATGCCAGTAAAAACCCCTCCCGTGGTGACAAGGAAAGATACCGGTAATGTCCCTGCAGAAGGGTGGTCAAACTGGCCCCCAGTGGAGAGCCGTTGTTCTAGAAGAATGGTTTTCGAAGAGACTTTGAAAGCACATGGCATTCTCTCATGTGAATCATTACATGTTGTTATTTCAAATAGACTTTTATTCTTATCCTTTTGCAGCCCTCCTCTGATTCATTCCCCCCCCCCCCCAACACACACACACTTTCTCCTGGGCCGGGCTCTTATTAATGTCTAAATGCACTGCAAAGATGAGATTGCCTTGAGTTCCTCCAGCTTTGCCTGATAACCCTGAGCGCGTTGCTGCTCTAAGCCAGATCAGCAGAACCAGGTCTGTGATCAGGTTCCGAGCGCTGGAGCACCTCTCTGTCGCGGCTGCTGTGATCAGAGGGGCTGGAGAATGAGTGTCTCTCTGATGTGGTCTTATCAGGCTGAGCCTAATATCAACCCTGTTAGAGGAGCTTTGTCCGATCTGCCCGTAGCTTTGTTCTGAACCTTTCAGTGACAGTTCACTGGAGCAGAAAGAGCTCTGTGAATTGATATTATAAACCTGCATGCCTGTTTTATTCATTGCAGAGGCAACTGAATATAACACAAGTATTTATTTTTAGTGATTGGAGAATGGCATTTCTTTCCGCTTCCCCTTTGTCATGGAATGCAGAAAAACAAACAAACAAACACAAGACTCTTTGAACACAATCCCATTGAAAAGATACCGCCCATTGTTTCTTGTTTCAATTATTTTGCCTACCCTAAGTAGTATATGTATGTGCATTGAATATGTATGTGTGTGTAATGCATATTACATTCGTTTGGATGGTCATAATAAGAGGCCATAGGCTAGCAAATGTAATCCAATCACCACAGGTCTGGACTATATCTCTCTCTGGCTGTTCCCTTGACCCCCACCGCTCCAATTTCATTGAGAGTGAGATTTTCTAGAAAAATTCATGAAACTTCATCATGTTTCATTCATCCATTGCTCCTGGGCATTCCTTGCTGAAGGTCAGGAGCTGTGAAATTTCTCTTTAGTCCCATTGCTTTGATATGGCACAGGCCAGGCAATGAAGAAAATGAAGTGTGGAAAAATGGAGTTACGGCAATGACTTAAGTGTGAGGAGGGATCCGGTCAACGCGACCAGGTTAGAAATGAGGAGGTGTGCTGCCTGTTGTCTGAGCTGAGATTTCTTTAAGGGTGGGATCTCAAGGAGGACTGGGTATAGCTGGATGGTTCCTATAACAGGGTCACCTCAATTAGTTAAAGTTCCGTCTTCAATGATGGTGATGAAGATGATGATAATAGTAATAGATTGAACCATAAGACATTGGTTTTATTTGACAATTGTTTACCTACTTAAATGTCACTTTAGTATGATTCAACTTAATGATAAAAATAATAGCTAATCAGTATTGGGTAATTGCTAGGGTGCAGGCACAATGCTATAAGCATCACACAGATCAGCTCACTGGACCCACACAGCAACTCTCCACTGGTGATACTGTTCACACCCCAACTTGACAAATGAGGACACTGAGGCTATGAGAATAACTTGCCCAAGGTCACTAAATAGCACAGCAGAGATTTAAACTCAGGAGATTAATATTACAGCCTATGCTCTTCACCCCCACAGTACACTCTTGGCTGGATAGCAATTTCAGACAGATGTTCATACTTTCCACAGAGGGTCTTGCATTTTCATCAGGCTTGGGGGAAATGTGGTTTGTTATTTGTGTGCAAGTCTCATTGATTATGAAGAATACCAATAGGCCCCAGCCAACTGCTCACCACCTAGTAATGGAGGCCTTGCCATCAACTTGGAATTCTAAGAATAGCCCATACCAAGTTCACCTTGAGGGTCATGTGTTAAGCAGTAAAAGTCAGATTTCACCTCCATCAGCTTCACCAAACATTCACATTAGTTTTTTTTCTGACAATTTCTGGGCTTTCAGTTGTAAAATCTTCATTTTCTAAATTTCATCCCACCTGTAGGAAAGGAACCAAAGCCATTAACAGTTTTAACAAAGATGCCAGACATGTGAGAATTATAAGTACTATAAGAATAAATAAATAAAAAGGGATAACTGTGGTCTTCCTTTAAAAAACCTATATTCTCAGTCTTATCATGAGAAAAACATCAGACACATTCCAATTGAGGGGCATTCCACAAAATATCTGACCAATACACTGTCAAGATGTTCAAAAATAAGGAAAGTCTGGGAAACTGTCATACCCAAGAGGAATCTAAGAAGACATGATGCCTAAATGTCACATGTTGTCCTGAATGGAATTCTGGGGCAAAAAGGGACATGATATACAAACTAAGGAAATCTAAGTAAAATATGGACTTTAGTCAATAATAATTGTGTTTATTAATTGTGAAAGACATATCAAATTACTGTTAGATGTTAATAATAGGGAAATTGGGTATTGAGATGTATGAACTCTCTGTACTCTTTTTCTTCTTTACAATAGTATATTTTATTTTATTTTAAAATATATTTTATTGATTATGCTATTTCAGTTGTCCCATTTCCCCCCTTCATTCCCCTCCACCCTGCAACCCTCCTCCCATCTACATGTGTTCATGTCCCCCCTTTAGTTCATGCCCATGTGTCATAAGTTCTTTAGCTTCTACATTTCCCACACTGTTCTTGCCCTCCCCCTGTCTATTTTCTACCCACTGTCTATGCTACTTATTCTCTGTACCTTTTTCCCCTCTCTCCTCCTCCCACTCCCGTGTTGCTAACCCTCCATATGATATTCATTTCTTTGTTTCTGTTCCTGTTCTAGTTGTTTGCTTAGTTTGCTTTTGTTTTAGGTGTGGTTGTTAGTATCTGTGAGTTTGCTGTCTTTTTACTGTCATATATTTTATCTTCTTTTTCTTAGATAAGTCCCTTTAACATTTCATAGAATGGCTTGGTGATGATGAACTCCTTGAACTTGACCTTATCTGAGAAGCACTTTATCTGCCCTTCCATTCTAAATGAAAGCTTTGCTGGATAGAGCAATCTCGGATGTAGGTCCTTGCCTTTCAAGACTTCCAATACTTCTTTCCAGCTCCTTCTTGCCTGGAAGGTCTCTTTTGAGAAATCAACTGACAGTCCGATGGGAACTCCTTTGTAGGTGACTGTCCCCTTATCCCTTGCTGCTTCTAGAATTCTCTCTTTCATTTTAATCTTGGCTAATGTAATTATGATGTGCCTTGGTGTGTTCCTCCTTGGGTCCAACTTCTTTGGGACTCTCTGAGCTTCCTGGAAGTCTATTTCCTTTGCCAGATTGGGGAAGTTCTCCTTTATTATTTGTTCAACTAAGTTTTCTACTTGTTGTTCTTCCTCTTCTCCTTATGGTACGCCTATAATTCGGATGTTGGACCATTTAAAAATGCCCTGGAGGTTCCTAAGCCTCTCCTCATTTTTTTGAATTCTTGTTTCTTCCTTGTTTTCTGTTTGGTTGTTTCTTTCTTTCTTCTGGTCCACTCCATTGATTTGAGTCCCAGTTTTCTTCCAGTCACTATTGGTTTCCTGTCCATTTTCCTTCATTTCACTTAGGGTAGCCTTCATTTTTTCATCTAATTTGCAACCAAAATCAACCAATTCTGTGAGTGCTTTGAACTGTGCATCTGATATGTTGGCTATCTCTTGGTCACTTAGATGAATTGGCTCTGGGGCTTTGATCTGTTCGTTCTCCCATTTGAGCCATTTGAGGGGGGTGGTCTGGTCACACCCATTACATAGTGAGGGGCAGAGCCTTAGGTGTTCACCGGGGGCAGGGCAGCCCAGTCACTAGGTTGTGACACTGTATGTGGGGGCGGGGTCTGAGGGAACAATGGCACTTGCTCCACTCTCTCTCATATTTCAGTCCCTTCTGCCACTTCCCACAAGCAAATTGGGCTCTTCTGGTGCTGATTTCCATGTGGGCAGGCTTGTATATATTGTAGAACCCTGTGGATCTCTCCAATGAACTCTCCTGTGAGGCTGGGAATCATTCCCAGCACCTCAACCCCCACAAGTGTTTTCAGTTGGTGTTTTTAGGTTTTATTTCCTGGTGCTGGGGTCCTGGGTTTCGAGGTCTGTCTCTCTTTCCGCTTTTGCCTGGATTATCTGTGCGTGAATGTGGGACCGACTGGTCAGCCAACCACCTTGCGTGGTCTCACTGGGTCTGCCTGGTGCCACCCTGTGCCTGGGGCCTGCCAGCCGCTGCCTGCTTACCTGGGTCCACCAACCTCTGCTTTTTCCTGCCTCGACTCCGCCCCTCTTACCAGTCTGGATGAATGGTTGGCAGACTTACGTACAGTTCAATTTTCTGTAAGTTCTGATTGTTTTCTTCTTTCTAAATCTTTGTTGCCCTTAATTGTGGTTGTGCAAGGAGGCACAGTGTGTCCACCTACACCTCCATCTTGGCTGGAAGTCACTCTCTGTACTCTACATTTGTGCAAATCTAAAACTAATCTAAAATAAAAAAATTTATTTTGAGAAAAGAGAATACCATAAATACAGAACAAATATTTAAAAACTAATAATTCTCCAGACTTTCCTGTTAATGAGGAGTTCTCACATAATAATGTAAAATATTCCATTTTAGATTTTTCCTGGTGCGTATCAGGCAATTAAAGGCTTTGAAAAGTCCCATCACAAACATCAACATAGTTGTGTGATTAGCTTTAACCCAGCTTGTCTCAAATGGATCTCATCATGGAATCTTTTTACTTGAAAAATAGCTATAAGGTGAGGAAAGTTGGGTCACAAGCATCCCTGATTGTGAAGCTCTTCTTACCACCTGTTTTTCTAGGAACTACCATTGGATCAATTTCACATTCCTACTCCTCCCAAAAGCCTATGGTAACTCCTTCTTGCCTCAACACCAGTCCTCACCCTCAAACCACTTCTCTTCTCTGTCAATCCTACCCCACCTGAAATGCCCTCTTCTCTCTCCCCACTTGTCTTCTAAGGAAGTGTGTCAGTCTCACACTTCCCAAGCAGGTTTGTGAAACTCAGATGGCTGGACTCTACCCCCAGAATTTCTGATTTAATGCATCTGGGATGGGACCTGGAGAACCTGTGTTTCTCAGGAGATACCAGGAGATGTCAGGGCTACTGGCCTGGAGACCACATACTAAAACCACTGAGCTTCCTGCACCCTGGTTGTGAGGTCGCCTTGTATCCCTCCATATCCTCTAGACATCTTTCTCTTACATGTTGGCTCTTACTGTTCCCCATGCACTGGTCACCTAATAACTGAAATAAATACTAGTGAAGCATTCCTCAGTGGGTGTGGAATCCAGAAATGGATCAGATTCAAATGAGAAATAGGAAATACTTGGGTTTAACAAAAAGGACATTTTTCTTTTCAGCAGGAGGTCTGGGTCTCACTCTCAGTGTCATTATTTACTAGATAAGTGATTTCAGGCATGTTTCACAATGTCCGAAAGCTTGGGTTCTCTACTATAAAATAGGGATGATTTTTACCTTGTCAACTTTTGTGACGATTAATCGGTGGCACACATATTAAGGTGCACATAGCAAGGCACATTGCGGCTACTCAAGAACTATTACTTCTCAAGCTCCAGAAAAGTTATTCCCAGACATTGGTGTCCACCAGAATCACCTGCAGAGCTTGTGGAAATGCAGAGTCCCAGGTTTGCCTCTCAAGATTCTGACTCATCAAGTCTGGGGATGAATTCGAACATTTAACAAGCAGTTGGCATAATTGCAATTCGAGTGGTCTGCACACAATCTGTTCATTCATTATTCACTTACTCACCTATTGAACAAGCACTTGTGCTGGGCCTCCATGTACCAGATGGAATTCTATGTGTTAAGGATACAGCAAGGGAGAAAATTAAAGACCAGACCTTCATAAAGTTGATGTGTATTAGCCACTATATGAATAAGTATATAATGAATGTCCAGTTCATGAGAAGTGACATAAAGTGGGAATCAAAGCAATGTAACAAGATAGAGATGGGATGGTCAGAGTAGGGCTTTCTGAAAAACAAGAAAGCATAAAAGAATCTACAATTCAAAGTTGGTTTTATCTATGTGAATCACAATCTAACACAGATGTGTTATAGTAATCTTTAGTTTTTGGGTTTTATTATTAGGAAACATTCCTTTCCCAAACAATATGGTAGATCTTGTTTTGTTGAGTGTCCACCATATCCTGACCACGATGCTCAGTATTTTGCAAGTATCATTTCTAGTTCCCAAAACAACTCTACAGGGGAGCATTTCATCCCCATACTATAGACAAAGGAGCCTTGAAGAAGCTGCATGGTCACATAGTTAATAAATGGCCAATGTTGGTTCTTTCTGCTACACCCTGTAGCCTTGAACATATAAAAATCCAAAGTTTGTTTTCAAAATCCATAGTGATGCCAACTGTATAGTCCTAATCCTTTTAAAGAACCAATTATTTTGTTGCCATTGTTCAAATTCGTTGTTTTGAGCTTTCCAGTAGTTTATAATCCTTGCCGTACATTCAAAGCCCCTAGGAGCAAGAGCTGGGTATCCAGGATCTGAAAGTCTTCTGAGATGAATCTGATGTGCAGCCAATATCAAGTACCACTAGCTAGTGTCATCATCCAAGAAGAATAAATATTTCCTGGCCACAGAACCAGTGGAGCTCTGGTTCACAATGTAAATCAAAAAGGTAGCTATGAGCCAATACACTTGAGGTTCATGATCACCAGGGGGATAAATCTCTCTGAAATAAGAATCACACCAGCCCTGACTGATGTGGCTTAGTTGATTGGGCATTGTCCTGCAACGCAAAAGGTCACTGGTTTGATTCCTGGTCAGGGCACATGCCTGGGTTGCTGGTTCAGTCTCTGGTCAGGGCGCATATCAGAGACAACCAATTAATGTTTCTGTCTCACATTGATGTTTGTCTCCCTCTCTTTCTCCTTTCCTTCCCTGCTCTCCAGAAATAAATGAATTTTTTAAAAAATGAGAAACCACTAGCTCCTGGAGCAGGCAGACAGAATGGCATTGTGGAAAAAACACAGGCCTTGTCGCCAAACCTGGGTTTCACACCCAGCTCTGCCCTCCTCTGGCTCTGTGATTTGGGGCAAGGGACTAAACTTGACCATACTGACTGTACTATACCTAACATTGTTAAGAACACAGGGGCTTCATATTTTCTGTTTTCTCTGTCTAATACACCACTCCTAACTAAGGAGTATCAGTTGAGTCCAATGAAGACAAGGAAAGGGTACCAATTTCCTCCCCACCTGCAATGACCTCCTGACTTTCCAGCACAGAAAAGTAGAAGGAAATAAGAGTACAGTAAAAAAAAAAATTTCTTTCCAGGCACTTTTTTTCTAAAGTTATTCAAATCCAGATTTAGCATTCTTTCCTGGGGGGGTGGGGGGGTGGGGAACTGTCTTTTTCATGCATTTGCAGTGATAACTTTGCACCCAATAATGCTTGCTATGAATCTTGGACTAGTAGTGGTATGTGCTAATAAGGGTTTAAGGAGGGTGGAGGGGACAAGTAACAATTAAGACTGCTGTCTCCCTTCTTCCCTGAACCTTGTCTCTGCAGAACTGGTCTTCCCTCTGGCACGCAGACCTCTAAGTCTCTTGTTCTTCTCTTGGCCCCTCCTTGCTTATTAAACTTGCAATCTGAAACAATTGCTCCCACTTTGTATTCCATGCAGCTGTAATATTTGCCCAACGATGAGCTCCATTCAGTGGTTTGTTAACCGAAATGGGAAGTGACAGACTCAATAAAAGGAAATCTCAGTGCCAAGGAAACAGATATTATTTCTCCCGCTTGCTTTCCCTTTTTCTCTTCTTCTCAGTTACTCTGTGCCGGGAATCGGCAGACTCTGAGCTTGCAGACACCGCGAAGCTTCCTATTGATCCATGTCCAACTAATTTGATCAGAATAGAGACTTTTATTCCCTGTTGTTCCTCTCAGTGGCTCTCAGCAGATGTGACTGAGTGCCTGGGTGTCACCCCCGACCTCTGCTGATTGGTCTGGGGGAAGAAAGGGTGCAGAAGAACCTGGGTCCACACTGCAGGCCTGGAGGGGCTTGTTGTGGATAAGATGGGAAATTACAAAAGGATGAAAGTTGTAGGGAGGAAGTATAGGATCCTGTCCTGGGATCAGCCTTCTTGTCTTTTTTGTCAGTGGTGAGTTACAGAAAGCACACACCATTCCCAGCTGAGGAAAATGAGAGGATCTATGGGTAATTTCTGGGTAATGACAACTCAGATGTTAGACATATCTTTATTTTTCACATATATTTGGGAATTAGTTATAAATAATAAAGGTAATGCTGACATTAAAAGTAATCTAACGCCTATCAAATCACGTGGACATCTCAATCTCCACAACAACCCGTTGGAGGCTGCATTATTATTATGCACTTTTTTAAGCAGAGAATTGGGTCTTGAAGAAGTAACTTGTCCAAGGACTGATAGCAGGCAGGTAGAAGCCCTGAGACTCAATGTATGTCTCCTAAACTTGCACTTTGTTTAAAACCTGTAGTTTTTTTTTTTTTTATTTTGAAGGTAATTGTTGATCACATACTGTTGTGAGAAACAACATAAAGTGATGATCCCATAGTCTCCTTGCCCAGTTGCCCCCAATGGTAACACCCAGCGTACCTGTACTACAATACGACAACCAGAAAATTGGCATTGATACACCCATCTACCTTATTCAGACTTCACCAGCATCATGTGTACTCAGTTGTGTGTGTGTATGTTTACTTCTCTGCAGTTCTTTCACCTGCGCAATTTCCTGTGACAGACCACAGTCGCCACACAGAGCCGCTCCATTAGAAGGGTCCCTGGCTCTGCCCTTTGTAGGGACTGCTACCTGCCTCCCCGCTCCAGCCCCAGTCAACCCTGATTTCTGCACCATCTCTATAATTTTGTCATTTCAAAAATGCTATATAAAAAGTTTATGAATTGCGTTCCTTTTGATTATCCATCTTTACTCATGCTTGTGGTTACAGAACCAGTCCACAGACAGGTTTTTGTCCACTTAGCTTCTTGGTCCCTTCTAGTTCCTCTGCCTTCTGCTACCTCCCATTTGCTCCAGGTCTACTGAGAATAGATGCACTATTGACACAGGTGTATAGCCCATACACACATCCCCCCTCCACCACTCCCATCCCAAGGATAGGTTCCTGGTGTCATTGTGTGGGAATTCTACAAGATTTTCAGCTCCCATTCAGCCACTAGAGGCGAAGATATTCCCCATTCCCTACCCTCACCCGGGCCCCTAGGCCAATGAGATGTTCATTAACTATGCTGAGCCTAGGAATAAGAGGACCAACTTTTCAGTGTCCGATTAGTGAAGTCCACCCCAGAAGACTCCAGGCCCCCTACTGGTTAAAAAGTTACAGCAGAAGAAGAGGTTTGCTCAGGTCTTCTAGAGTACACCAGATAGGACTGTGTATTGTCTATAGTTGGGTAGAGGCTTCACCCCCAATTTTTACAGAGTGCAGTATCTTTTGAATCTTGTGTAGCAAACAACCTTGACTCTCACCCATGGCCCAAAGTGTCCCGAAGCCTTCTCATGAAATGAAATGACCACTGCTCCTCTTACATGTGAGTCAGGTGCCAGAGGTGGAAATTAGCCATCACACACAAGGACTCTTTCATCTTCTCGATTCTGTATCTGATACCATTAAGGCCGCTGCTTGGAAATGGTCAGTATACACTGGGGATGAACAACAGGATGGACTGAACTGTCTTTTGCCACAGCGTAATATTCAGTTAGATTGGATCTTAGATCTTAGATTTAGGGGAGTTTTGCCCCCTTACTCTTGAAAGCCCAGAAAAGGTGAGGTCCATGGATGGTAATTGCTCTGCAGAGTTCTCTCTCTCTCTCTTTCTCTCTCTCGCTCTCCCTTCCTCCCTGCCCCTCCCTCTTCCTGTTTCTTTCTATTATTTATATTGTATCCTCAGCCTGTTGGACACTGTCTTGTCCCCAAGCAGCTGATGTCCCTCCCCAGACTTGTTTTCCCTTGGTGCGGGTCCCCTTGTCTGGGCATCGTACACAGACCTGGCAGATATTTCATTTCAGCACTCTTCCATCACCCCCAGGCTCCCATCTGAATTTAAGGAAGCCGCCCCATTTGTGGATGTCAAGAGCAGAACCTCACTCCTTTGGCTCCATGCACCCAGCATCTTTGAGCGGGTAGACTCTATTGTGCCTTGTCAGCCCTGCCTGGCTTTTGTTTCCCTGCACATTTGAATAATACATCTGATTACCATGGCGAACCTTGCGGCTTATGCAAGCTTGGACCTCCTGCCTAATTAACTGATGATAACAGGGCCCAATGCCCTTTCCCCTCTCCGAAGCCATCACGGACATGACAGTTCTTTTATCTTTCTTCCAAATTGACTTGCTCTCCCAACCCTCGCACAACCCCTGTTTTGTCTGTTTACCTCTCATGTCTTTGCCAGACTGTTAATTTTCCGTGGCACCTCCTATCTGGTTGTAATTAACACATCGAACAGGGAAGACATAGCTCTGCTTTCTGCAGATGCCTAATGGAGGTGTTTTCTTCCTTCACTAATTATAACCACTGTATTTTAGCAATCTGTGTTGACCTAAAAGGATCTGGGTTTTTTGTTTTTTGTTGGGTTTTTTTTTGTTTGTTTGTTTGTTTTGGTTGAAGAACTAGTACAGTTTTGCATCTCAGTTTGGGCCACGTAGAACAAAGTCATTACCAGTATATATTCTCAGTTTTTCTTTTCATAGCCTTGAAAGTAACAAATGAGGTACATTTGTTGTCAGCCATCCTGTGCTGCATTTGGCAACTCTTTGCAAGATGTGGGTAATATTTGCTTTGGATATATGCTCTCCCTCGAATCTAAATATTCTGCCTTGCTAATTATACAGATGGGGCACATGACCTCTCCCATCGAGTGTGGAAATCCTCGGCAGATTGTGCATCGCTTCCCATCCCATTAGATTTTAGGGAAGCTGAGCCCTTGCCTCCACCAAACGTGAGACATGGAATCTGTTTATCATCTCGTGCTTAAGCTTAAGATTTAAGCTGTCATGAACACAGGTTCAGAGAGATCAAGGTGTAAGGAGAAGGTTGGTAGTTACAGCAAGAAAAAGAGGAGCAAGAAGAGCAGCTTTAGTGAAGGACTCCGGCTGGAATAATGATGATAGAATTGTCTAAATCGATGCGTCTCTTGTCAGACCCATGTCTGATGTTCGAATCAACCAGGCCTTTTCTCCAAGAGCTTTCCTTGATAATATTGAATTATTTATTATTCGAGTCTTCCCCCCCTTCTCTTTCTGATGATTTTTTTTCACTCTGACTTAGTAAAATTTGTTTTTCATGCTGCCAGTTTCAATGTTGTCTATACTTTGATAAATAGCAGTAATTGGGCGTATAGCAGAAGTCATGTACAAATGTATGACTTCAATTACATCTAGAACATTTTTTTCTTTATATTGATCTTCCCCCCCCCTTCTGATAAGATCTGTTTCTATAGCCCACAGTGCTGAGTATTTTAAAGAATTATTCTTTGTCCAGGTGTTGGCATGCACTCTGGAACCTATGTTATCTTTTTTAAAAATGTGGTCCTGCCCTTCCATCAGTCTGGACAGACCTGAAAAGGGAAAAGACCTTGGGCCTTTCCCTAGTGAGCTCTCGTAGATTCTTCTCACCTGACTGTCCCACTGCGTCTGGCAGTGTGTGGTTTCCGTAGCTTGGTTTTCCTTGTTAAAGGTAGGGCTAAGGTAGGGAAGGTGACTTTACAGACCATGGTATAAATTTGCGTGTAATGAAAGTATGTAGAGGGCACTACTTAAGAGGAGAAGAAGGAGGAAGAGGAGGGCGAGAATAAGGAAGAAAGAAAACAAAATAAAGAAGAAACAGAAAGTTGAGGGGAGAGAGAATTTTACTGCCATTCAAGTTTAAGAAAATATTCTTCTTGGACACTAAATGTTTCTGATTCTAAGCATCCTTGTTTATGATTTGAAACCATAAGTACTCGCATTTGTAGTATATCTGTTAGCCTGCCGAATGCAACTTATAGTTTCATGTCAAGGTTCAATACCAGCCCAGTGTTTAGTGGTAATGGTTTGGCAATAGGGACATCTGCTAGGCACAGCCAAGGATTCTAAGGTGGGCATCTAATGTCTGACAATTTCTAAGTCACTGCTCTGCATGAACCAAACCTAAAAGCTGGAAAAATGAAAGATAGATTCAAAGCCTACCAAGGTGCTAAGTTGGACACAGCTTCCTGAGAATGCAGGCACACTGGCCTGAAGATGGCCTTTCCTGCGGAAGGGCAGTCACACAAACCACAGCTGAGTGTGTTGTGGGCGGCTCCCTCTGTGCCTCTGAATCCATACCTTTGAATCTTGCTTCTGTGAGCACTTTTCTGAGAAGCAAAAGCATGAAAGGACACTGGTGTCTGCTTTTTAAGGGCATGTGACTAGAAAGTGTTGATTTAAAAAAAAAGTTTTGTGAGAAGTGAGCATTTAAAACACATTTTCTGGTAGGGTGTGTGCCCATGTGATTTTATTTCATGCCCACTCCCTAAAGCCATGTTTGGCCCATTTTAGTTAGAGGGAGAAAATAGAATACCAATCTTCAGAACATCTGAGTGATAAAGGAATCGTACTCTCAGTTAGTGTCTGTAGGTGATGAAGCCGGGGCTTAACTAGACAAAGAGAAATTGAGTTGGCGCTGGCTGTCTGTGACTCTGGACCCCACCAGGTTGCTGTGTGTGTGTGTGTGTGTGTGTGTGTGTGCATGAGCATGAGAAGGACTTTGATCAAACTTCCTCTCCCACCAGTAACTGTTAGGCACGGTGCTCAGAAACAGCCCTATTGTTTTAGATTTTCTTTCATATCATGTAGGTGTCTATACCATGCCACCCACACAGGAGAACAAGTGAGCTGTGAAATATATTCATTGTTAGAGCACCAGGGAAATGGTGGCCAGCAATCGCAGGTAATAATGTCCGACAGGCAAGGGAGGCCGCCAACATTACCTGCATTATTTCGGTTGCCTTTTTCATTATAGGTTCGGGAAATAGGCAGCAATTCGATTATGGCATGATTTGGGGTGGAATTGCTTGCGCTCCCTGACCTCGTCACTGGGGGATCAAATGAGAAGTCAGCTCAAATAAAGTTTATAATGCATTAACCGGACAGAGCAGTGCCTTACCCACAGTTTTTCATCTTCCAGGGGTGTGTAACTAACTGCAGCCCAGATCTATCTGTACCTTAAGGCACCGGGAGGATTGGCTGAGATGTATGGGAATGAGCGGAGGCAGCCAGTGGTGTCCAAACCCTCCCCTCCTGTGTGTGGTGCTGGTACCTCTGCAGCCTGGGTGAAGCAGTGTGATTAATAGCACAGAGGGGACCTGCTTGTTGGATTATTAATTTCCTGTCTCCTTTGCCTTATTTTTTTTCCTTTGTGCATATTCCTGATGGTTTTCCTTCTGCCTTTTTGCTTTGTGCCTTTTTGCCCACCCCTTCCATCCCTCCTTTTCTTTCCTCTGGGCCACCTTCCCGCCCATGGAGCTAACCACCAGCATGTCACACTGATGCCTAGCCATCCGGCTGCACGCTGGCTGGCTTCACACCTGGAGTGAGTTTCTCTCTTCCCACTGGGGATTCTGTTTCTAAAAGGAGGAGATAGAGGGAGAGGGGGATGGAGAGAGAGGATTGAATTATGAGTTTGAGGGAGTATATTAAGAACAGGCATGGTCTTCAGTTAGAAGTGACCCAAAAAGCAAGACAAGTTCACTGAGTAACAGCACTGCACCCCATCCCAGCTGCTATGTGGAGAAACATGGTTTCCCTTAGTACATTAATTAAATCTCTTCTTACCAGCTCTAGACACAAAGAGTGCATATTGAGGAAAAATGGAAATAATGACAGGTAATTGAATGGCGGTCATACTAAAACATATTTGGGGTGCCCGAGTTTCATCTGACAGCAGAATTGTGGAAGGAAGTAATGAAGAGATTTGGGAGGTTTCTGGGGTGACTTGTGAGTTGGGGGTAGTTGTTATCAAAACTCGTGTCACCATCTGTACCCCTAAGGTGCCAGCCATCCCTTCTTCACACAGTAGGAAAGGAGTGTTTCATGCTGTGAGCACAGGACACTTTGTAGCTGGGCACGTGCTCTGAGGACTTCTGGTTTTGATTTGCTGACTTCCCCACGCATCCAGTTGGAAAGACACAGAAGAGGCTGGCAATGTCCCTTCCCACATTCCATGATGCACAGCTTGGGCCCACATCTCTTCTCGCTGGTCTGGGAAGATTTCTTTCCTCCTCTTCGAATCTGTCCCCTCCTAGAAATCAGCAAGATTTATAAATAGCAGAAGGGTTGGGGAAGTGATAAGTACGATTTCTATGAGGTGTCTTTATTGGTGTGCCCATCTGTCTGAAGAAAACCTTGTGGTTTAATCTGAGAAAGTTAACCCTTTGGGGAGATGGCCTTGAAGCCCCCAAAGCTCATAGGATGGAAAATGAAAGGGAGTTGACATTAGTCATTCTCTTTATTTATATAATTTTAGCAGTAGGCAGGAAAAATCTTCCAAGCTGATTAAACCTTTGGTTTAGTCAGAGTCATTTCTTACAGCATTTAGAGCTTCTCGAGCAGTGGATTTTGAGGGGAAAGAACTGTGCAATGACGTAATGACCCCTGTGCCAGAAGCAGGGTCGGCTGTGGCGTTTGACTTTCGGACTTTGCACGTGCTCACTGACGTTTTATCAAGTGTTGGGTCCCTGCCAAGGCCTTTGTGTTTCCCTCACCAACACCCGCAGGGATATGCTGCCCACGTGTTTGTTTGTTTTTACACTGCACCCAGCACAAGAAATAAACCGAACGTACCTAGGAAGGGGACGGCATTTCAGCTTAGGCAGTTTGGGGCCATGGTATTATCCTGAAACACAATCAAAATCAAAGAAGCAAACAAACAAAAACAGTGTCATTCACAGCAACCAGATTATCACCTTGAGTTTCCAATTAATTTTTCTTCAGTTTCCTGGCCTCCCTCAGGGAATAACAGATACTCTTTGGACTGAATGTCTGCTAGAGAAGTAAAAATGATGCTCCAAAGCTGATATGATGCTGAGAAGTTTGAGCACTAAGAAGAATGGTATCTGTCATAGACATGGACTTAATTTTTCAATACAAATCCTCCATTATGCTATTTTGAAAGATAAAAAGGAGGTTTAAAAAAAAAAAACTTGGTGTATTATCTATCCGTGGCACGTGCTGATTTTTTTCTCAGGAAAAGGCTTATACTGGTGGAAAATAATCTCATTGGGACAGAGAAAATTTTGAAAATTATGTTTTAAAGTGCATTTTTGCTGTAGCAATGTGGAAATCTCAACATTGCTTAATGTTTCACTTAGAACACAAAATAGATTCAATGAGAAAATTAAAAAAATTTTTTTCACTGTGACTTTTATTAACTTGCAAGAGGGCGGGTAGTATTTGATGAGCAATATGTGAACAGGCTTCTCTCCTGATCTTCATCATTTCCTTCACCTCCCCTCCTTCCTTTTCCTTGCAGCAGCCTTCCAGAGAATCATTTGATAGGAAACTTCTCTACTTGGGAAATTCCAAAGGATTGCAGCCCTTCTTTAAAGGCCTTAAAGTAACATTTATAGTTGAATGAATCTCATTTCAGCTTTAACTATTAGCTCATTTCTGGTGATCTTTGTTTCCAGGTTGCAGAATGTTTCTTCTGAGATAATATGGATTCCTCTTCTTCATTCTGTTACCAAACTTCTCCGGATAAATAATGAAGTTGTTAAGCCCTGAGAGTAAGCTTTGAAAAGAGTCCTTACCCCACCTGGGAAAAAGCTCCAAACATTTGAAAAAGAAAAGGCACCACAGTTGTGTAACAGTTCTTAAAATACTGCCTTGTTAATTTGTTTCTATTTTACAAGGACGTTATGCCAACAGTGATAAATGAAATGTATCTCTCCCCCAACCCTCCAAAAGGCTGCCTTCCAGATTCTCCTCTGTGTTTACAGAAATGTGCTCTATTCAAAGTTGGGATCAATTGTTCATGCACACTGGTGTTCATTTGTTTAAGGAGGCATCTGGGCCTCAGATGTTGGGAGCGACCCGTGAAGGACCCGTGAAGGCAGAGCGCTATTAATAGTGAGGCTTATCTCGTCCAGGGGCGTAATCATTTTAGCATGCTCCAGAAAAAGCCAGCATGCAGCTCTCTGCCCACCTTTGCTAGGGCAGGGTCTGCACCTTCCAAAGGAAAACACGGCCAAAAAGAACTCTGAAAGAAGTGATTAGAGTCCTGATTGCTCTACAAATTGAGCCTTTTTTCTGCTTGACAGTGATCCTGGCATAGTCTCCCCACTTAATCCTCGCCAGCAATTTGCCTATAGTTACAGCTAACAAGAGGTGATTAGAGGGGAGTTTCCTGTCACTACTTAACACCCAGCTCTAGGTCAACATGGGCACAGGCAACAGAATTGGGCCTGTTTTCCCCTTAGCTCACCACCTCTGGATGCGTTAGCCTAGCACTCAGCTAATGATAGTTTTCAAGCACCAGCCAGAGTTCCTGAACAGCATCTGTTAGCAGTTTTCCAGCTCCCGATGAATCGAGGAAATCCAGGAAGAATGGAGAGAAGGCCTGCTGTTTTTCAAACCAAAACCAGAGAGCTAAATGAGCACAGAGGGTCTCTCTCATGAAAGTTAGGTGGACACTGTGCTGAGTGGTCCTCTGGGGGTTCAGTTTTGACACCACGAAGGGGACAAGGCCCACTCATTGCATAGCTAACCTGTCCTGAGCAAGGACCATATCTCGGGGTAGAAGGTAGCACAAAGCAGAACATGCAGGTATGGTGGGCTGTAGAGGTATGAGAAGCAGCAGCAGGCTGGCTGTGGGGTTAGGTGGGTGTTTCCCATGGGTGAGCAGCGTTGGCAACCCCTGGAGGGCTTAGTAAAACCTCCAGGTTTCTGATTCAGCTGGCCTGAGGTAGAATTGGAGGCCTTTCATTCTAACAAATCCCCAGGAGAAACTGCTGCTGCAGGTCGGAATCTCACTTTGAGGACTTCTGGCGTGCTTTGACAGGCTTGGCCTTTGCCAGCTATGAAGTGTACCCCCAGCCTCCCTGCTGAACACCCATGTGTGGCTCCCCATTATCTTCAGGAAAAAAATCCCAACTCTTTAAGTGACTTCTGAGACCCTTTGTAAATTGCCCACACTTTCTTCTCTAGTCTTCCTTCCCCCGCCCAAACTAATAATTGTGAACATACCCGGGACCCCCACCAGGAAGATGTTTTTACATTCTGAAAAGTTCCTCCTTGGGAAGTTCTTACCCATCTATTAAGTGGGTGCTCAACTATTGCCTCAGCTGGAGGCCCCAGCTGAGCCTGCTGCTTCCTGCAAATCTGAATTCCGTAGCTCCTTACACTCACCTCCCTGATGGATGCATCACATCAGATGAGAGTGCTGATGATGTGTCTTCCTCCTCGAAGTCAGGGATCCCGTTTATTCATTTTATTTCCCCAACACCCAGCTCTGTGCCTAACACATGGTCATTACACAGTAAAATTTTTGTTGAATAAATTAGGTCTTGCATGAAACAAAATGTCTAACAGGAATTATCAAATAGTAAAGATCAAACTTTGAAGTCAGATCATCCATGTCTGAGTTTTCACACAACCATATTGAGGTTTTTTTCTCTTTTTCTTGTTTGCCTTGGGGAAGTTCACTTTCCCTCTCTGAGACTGAGTCTTACACATCTTTATAATGGGGATATTAATGATGATGGTGATAATAGTAATAGTGATAGCCATAGTAGCAGTAATGGTTGTACCACTACTTCCCTCACATGTAGGTAATAAAATGCACAGCACAATGCCTGACACATAGCAAAACTTCGGTATATAGGGAGGTGTATCTTATTTTCTTTGTCTTACTGTGGGACATCCACACTGGTGGGATACTGATCAGATCTGCAGGAATAAGTGGGTGAAAGTGGAGAGGAGGCCACATAGGACTATAGGGCAATTGAGCAGTGCACCTGGCATCCCCTGGTGTTAATGTTATGAACATAATGCTGTGAATTGAATTGACTGGAGGGGATATTTGCCCGGGGACTGAAGCAAAGCACATCTCTTTCTCTCACCACTCTGTGCCCTGCTGTGCCATCCCCAGACACCCTGGCTTCTTTCTCATGTCAGAGCATGCTGGGATCTTGAAGACTTTGCACAAGCCATCCTGTCTCTCCCTCCTTCACCCCCTTCTCATTTACCTGCTATTGATTTAAATACCATCTGTCCTCAGAGAAGTCTTCTTCTCTGGCCAGTTCATCAGAGGTAACCGCTTTCGAGATTGCTTGTAATTTTTCAGCCAACACCTGTACCCTTCTTTCATAGCAATGGTGGCAGCCCACAATTATTTTATATGCATTCAATGTTTCTTTCTCTTACTCTACAATAAGCTCCATGAAGGTGGGAAGCAACCTATTCTGTCCTTTCTTAAACCCTCTGAACCTAGTATAGTGACTGACATCCAGTAGGTGAAAAGGAAATAGTCATTAAATGATGAACAACTGATGGGAGGAAGTGATCAGAGCCGCTGTGTAACTATGGTGGGTCAGGGCAAAGGCAGTGTACGTTTTGCCGTGGGAAACCTGCAATCTCCATTGTTGGAGAAAGCACACAGAGAGTGCTGGTCAGACCCCTCTCATCCGTGCTTCCCTAGACCCTATTCTCACCATAGCCTCACACTTTCTTTCCATCTTTCCCTCCTTCATGCAGTTAATAATTACTAAAATCTACTAAATGCTAGACACACTTCTAGAAATAAACAAATGAACAAAACATCTTATCCTTGTGGAACTTAGATTACACGTTGTATTTACCTAGTTACTTTATTGTCATATTTTGTCCCAGCTCCTAACTTAATTCTTTACAAAGAGTAGATACTCAGTAGAAATTGGCTGAATGAATGGATTTATTTTTTACTTTCTTTCCACTAATTCCATCGTTCAGCCAAATGGATTTATCATTAATCCAGCATGCTTAAATATTTTGAATAAATAATGCTCCATAGGCTCACTGTATACATTCCAGCCTCATGTCTTTGCCCACAACTATTCTCTGTTTGGATCTGTGTTTACTGTTTTGTCATTGCTGTTGATCTATTCCCCCCAAATGAAGATGTTGAGAACAATTCCAAACAATTTCCTCCTTAGATGAAAAATAGCACCCAATCACCTCTGTCCCTATAATAACTGACAGCATGTTATGGTACAGGACACTGGTCTTCAAGTTCAGTGAGCTGAGTCCACATTTGAACTCTGCCCCCTTGTTAGCTAGATGCTCATGTAAAAGGAGGTGATAATGGGACTGAGCTGTCGTGAGCATTAAACAGAGTAACTCATGTGTGTGATATGACTGGAAAGGACCTGGCATAGGTACATGCCAAAGGATCTTAGCTTGCTTGTTTCTTGGACTCGGATAAAGAGAAGCACATGTGCTTGAATCTATATTGGGTGGAAGGTCTGCTTTCACCACCATCACAAAGAATCCAGCCCATTCCTAGGGCCCCAGTGGACTCAGGCTCTTCAGAACAACAACCCCGATCATGAATGTGCATAGAGATTATCTGTTGTGTGTCATGTACTGTGCTGGTCTTCTACATGATTATCTCAACAAATCCCTTTCCTTAACTCTAACAAGAGACCCTCTTTTTTATGTCTCTTTAAATTTATTCTGGTAAAATACACATAACATAAAATTTACCATTGGTGACATTGAGTAAATTCACAATGGCGGGTGACCATCAACACTATTGAGTTCCAGGACATTTCCATCACCCCAGCAGGAATCCATTCCCATTCATCAGCCAGTCTCTGTCACCCTTCTCTTTAGCCCCTAACAAAATCTACAGAACAACGATATAGAGAGGTTTATTGACCTTCTTTAGACCCACATTAGTAAGTGGTAGAGCTGACATTTAAGGCCAGGAAGCCTGCCATCCCTGTGCAGCGCACTATTTTGCTAAGTGAATTAGCTCCACATTAGAGAGAACTTTCCCCACTACCCAATTCACACTGGCTACCCAAGGGTTGTTTCTAGTTGACCCAAAGGTAACTTTCTCTGAGGTTTCATTAGAGGGGTTGTACCATTCCTACCAGTGGGAAGCCTGCATCTCCTGGAGCCCTTCCTCCTACCCTCTCTCCATCTGCTTTTCCTACCTCAGCCCAGCAGAAGGGAGGTTGTCACACTAGCCGTTGGGGGAAGATGTGTCCTCAGACCCTGGTTCCCATAGGTGTGGTCCTCAAGGAAACTGCTGGAAGGGATATTTGAGGCCAATCCAGTTCTTTACCTGGGACAAGAATGTGGTTCTAAGACAACATGTCCACTTTTCTTAATTTGGATCCTTATCTCAAAGATGGGGTATGACTCCCAAGGTGGGACCGAATTCTGGGAGAGAGGTAAACTTGGGGATTCTGCTAAAAAATCTCTGCATGAATGATTTCCAGGGAAAAGTCTAATCTGTTGGCCCCTTTGCCTTTAATTTTCAGAAATATTTGGAATCTCTGTTTCAGAGGAGAGATTTTAGGGGAATTCAACCAATGCTTCCAAATGTCTACTGAGACTATTAGGGAAAAAAATTATCCAGGGAACATTTCTCCTTAAAGATATAGGATTCTTCACCTCATACCAGGATTCATAAACCCTTTTTGTAAAGGGTCAGATAGCAATTATTTTAGGCTTTGTGGGCCATCTGGTCCCTGTCACAACTACTCAACTCTGCCATTTTAGTGTGAAAGCAGTCATAAACAATATATAAAACCAATGGGTGTGACTATGTTCTAAAAAAAACTTTATTTATGAAACAGGTGGTAGGCTGAATTTGACCCATTGACCATAGCTTAGACCACTGACCCAGACAACAGCTAACTCCCTGTTCTATGATGTGTGGAATCTCCCCAAGATTTCTGCAGATTCCCAGAAACTACTGCTCTCCTGCCTTCTCTATCCCCCTCTTATCCCTAAATTTGCATGCATGGCCACCTCTATTTTCTGGCCATATCAATGGAACCAACAGCTTGTGGAGTTTCACCTAGAGAATCTGCTCTTTCAAGAAGCATTTGTGAATAGTGTAGACTTCTTTGCAACTTCTGTGGAGGGCAGCAGGGTCCTGTATCCCTCAGCAAATAAGATGTAAAAATCCCAAGTAGTCATTTTTGTTTTCCCAAAATTCCTCCTTGGGTAGCCATAGAGGTTGGGAGGAGGGGGAGTAGGAAAGCAATGCCTCCAGCCTTCCCCCAACAAATTATGCAGCTTTGCTGGTTCCTTTCTCTTTCCTCCTGAGACTTCATTGGGAATTTTATATTTCTGTGTCTTTAAAATTCAGAAGAATTTCTAGCCTCTTGTAAGTTAGGTAGGGATCAACATAGAGGTCCTTGAAGGGGACAGGGGTAGTGATGGGGGAACATCCAATCCTACTTGAAGCACTCAGCTGTTACCCAGGCATTCTCCAATGTAAAGTCAATATTCTCCCTAAAGGAATTCGGACTAATATTTTCTTTCCCCTCTCTATCTCATTATACAAAGGTGGCATGGTCTTTTTTCTTAGGGTCTTAACGTCAAATAGGAAAGATACAACATTAAAGTTACTTATAAAGCAGTGGAACAAATGCATAGTGCTCTGTGAGATCCAGACTAAAAGGTGATACAATTTCACTAAAAGATTGTCCGCAGGAAGTAGCATCTGAGTTGGGTCTTCTGAGGTTCATGTGATGTATGTGAAACTTATCTAACTTCAAATGTTTAGAGAGTTGTCCGAGGGAAAGACCATCAATTCATCTTCTGTAAGAGCAGAAATAGAATGATTCATCCATCCCTCTTCCTTATTTCCTTCCTTACTTCCTTCCGTCCTCCCTTCCTTTCTTCCTTCCCTCCCTCCCTCCATTCATCCTAAAAATATTTAAGATCTGCTGTGTACCATTCACTGAGCAAAATGGCAATGAGAAAAATTAAAAGGTGAAGGGTGCCAATTCTGAAGGATTTTAGAAAAGTGTGGTAGACAGGTATGCTAGACAATTAATTATAAACTGAATAAGTAAGTGGAATTTTGGACAGGGTATTAATGAGAGAGTTGAAGATGAACAATTAATCCTGTTGAATGATCTTGAAGACATTAAAGGCTGAATGATCTTGAAGACATTAAAAGACATTAACCAGGTAGAAAGGAAGAAAGATCAGGGATGCTTGTGGTAGAGGAGAGTGCAGAAAAAGATCATGAACAGTGAAACAGTGCGGGATACTCGGTGTTGTGGGAGATGATACAAGAGATGAACCTGGGGAGTAAGGCACCGGCCAACATGCAAGGGTCAGCATGAAGGACTCCATCCTTCCAGGCTCTAGGGAGCACCTGCAGTTCAATATTTTTAAGATATGTTTTATTTTATAATAGTTTTAGATTTATAGAAAAGTTGCTAAGTTAGTACAGTGTGTGCCCATGTACCCTGCACCCAGTTTTCCTTATCATTAACATCTTAACAGTGCTATGGTACATTTATCACAACTAATGAACCAATATTGATACATTGTTGTTAACTAAAGTCTATATTTTATGCAGATTTCCTTAATTTTTATCTAATTTCCCTTTTCTGGTCCTGGATTCCATCCAGGACCCCACATTACATTTAGTCATCATGTCTCCTTAATCCCCTGTGGTATGTGGCAATTTTTTAGACATTCCTTGTTTTCGATACCTTGATGAATTAGAGTCATACTGGTCAGGTATTTTGTAGTATGTCCATCTACTTAGGTGTTTCTGATGTGTTTGTCACAGTGAGACTGAGGTTATGGGTTTGAGAAGAAAGGCCACAGAGGAAAAGCATCATGCTCATCACACCCTGTCAAGGGTACATGCTGTCAGACTCGTCACTGTTGATGTTCACCTTGATCACCTGGCTGGGGTAGTCTTTGTCAGGTTGCTCTATTGTAACATGTGGTACTCTTTTTTCTTCCCTGTTCATACTGTGGTCTTTGGGAAGAAGTTACTATATGCAGCCCATGCTTAAGGATTGGACAGCAACACTCTACCTCGGAGAGCGAGAAGCACTTGTGCTCATGGGAGATTTAAGCAGAAAAAGGACCTGTTTGAAGGGTCATGGGTGGGAAAATGCAAGGAGAACTATCATAAGCCAACTTGAAGCAGATTTGGCTCACTACCAGGAAAAGTACTGACCCCTTAAAACTCTTTGGTTATGGGTGTTAGCACTCAAGAGGGTTCAGTGCAAGGATAAATAAGAGTCTTTAAAGGTCTTTATCATCCAGGCAGAAATCATAGCCACAACGTCAGATCTTGTCTGAAAAAGAGCCAGAGTTTCATGCTTCTGTTCAGAAGGTTGCATCTCGACCTCAGGGTTGCCCTGCTGTGGCACATGAGTGTGCACATGTTTCCTCATGGATATGACCAAAGAAGGCAACACTTGTTCATTTGCCAAAGTCCTTCAACGTCACAGCAACAAACCATTTCATCTCTCACACAGCAACTGCTTTTCCTCTCTCTCTGCGACGATCTTCAGTTACGTTTTCTTCTTCCTTCTCTGGCGTACTTTTCTAAGGAGGGTGTGGCCTGAACCCTCCTATACCGTGGAACCTTCTTTCCTCATGTACAAACAACTCTGTTGTTGACAGTGTAATTTAACCCAGCCTTTTCAGAGGGCAAATCAGCAGTTCTTTTCCAGCTTAAAATGCTTCTATCTTCTAGCCAAGCACTACATATTTTTTTCTGGTGGAAATCATTTAATTCTTTTCCACTTAACAATAGGTTATGGACATTTTTTTCTACTTGCAGACGTTTATGTTATTTCCAGTTTGTTTTTTTCATGCTTTTCATTTGTATCTCAAATTATCTTGGTAAGCAAACTTGAGTGAATGTGTTTGAACTTATGTGTATGGCTTCATGTGAGATATTTTACAAGTAGAATTGCCTGTTCAAAAGTTAGGGACATTTGAAATTTTTACAGAGTGTATCAGATCCAAAATAGTTGGATGAAAGGATATTCACAACACAGTCCCAAGAGTATTGCATTATGCTTCAACCTTACTATACCCCTGGCAAGGCAGATACACTCATTCCCATTTCAAATATGAGGAAACTGAGGCTCATTGAGGTTGAAGAACTGGCCCTGAGTCTCCTCCAGTCTAAGTGAGATATCTAGAAAATCATTTGGTCTCCTTTCTGAGACCCTCCCAATATATTAAACCTCCTGAGACTAAAAGAAGTCCTGGCACAGACGCATCACCATAGGACACATTTAGTCTGTTTTATGACACTGTTCTAGAATTTTCCAAGTTCATAGTAATGAAATGAATGCATAACCCTATACTAGGCTGAAATTTAATTATCTTCTTTCCCCTCATTTTTCTATTATGTTAAATTAGTATCTTTCTCCAAAGAGGCAGCTCCTACTTTGGCAGGTATAAGAGGAATCCTGTCCATCAAACCTGAGATAAATGAGTGTTACTTCTGTAGCAGAGTGGATCCCAGGCTCTCCAGTGTCAGCCTTTGTGGGAAGGGTATTAAGAGAGACTAAAGGACACTGTTGGGGCGTTATTAATGTTAAAAATTGTTGACATTCCATGCAGTGTGTTTTTCTAATTAGAGCCAAGCTGCAGAGTACCATTTCCATAATCAACATGGGAACAGAAACTCAGCAAAATTTCATGTATTTGCAATGAAACTGCTCCCCGGCAACGTAAAAATGGCTTTTATAACATAAAGGCTGTAATTAGAATAAGTCAAATCAGTTGGAAACGATTAAGGCCAGAGCAGGCAAAGCTGCCTTCTAAATATTTGTCTGGAGATTAGCTGACTCCTGCAGCCCCAAGAAGCATCTTTGATTTACTTATACTGCTCAACATGGCAAACATAATCCTGCAGAAGGCAAATGAACATAGATTTAGATGTGCTAGTTGGCCCCTTCTGCAATTTGACAGGAGGCAAGCCAATTGGAAGCCAAGTCAGAACAAAATGAATATAGGGTCACATTAGACAAATTACTTTTTTAAAAAGCACCCCGTTATCATAAATTTAAATTCTTTTAAAACGTGCTGGGTCTTTGAAGCTTTTAGGATGCACTTTAGAAGTCCACGTGGAATAATTCCCTGCCTGTCAATGCGACAGTTGATGCGAGTCTCATTGTATTTAAAATTATAGCTCTGAGGTGGGACTTGCTCCACGCTGCTTGTCTGACATCAGCTATTAAAATACAAGTAAATCTTGGCAGGTGGAAATTTAAAGAAGAAAAGAGATGATAGAATAAAAATCAGAATTGTTAACATTAATTTGCTAACCAGGGGATATTGGCGATAGATAGTTCTCCACGTCCTCTAATAGGATCCTGAGATGAAGAATTCCTTATTCTAGCCAGGGATGGGATGGGGGTTATGACTGGGACGGGAGAGGGTAAAAAGTTCACGGTTTGCATCTTTTGAGGCCCAAGTGGCCAGGATTACATAGCAAGCTCCTTCTATTACATCTGGACCAGTAGTTTAGTCCTATGCTAGGGATGGCAGAAGAAGGCAGTGAGGAGAGAGGGCAGAAAATAATTGCTCTTGAGTCCAGGCTGGAACATGCACGGACTCTTGCTTTCCTTGAGAAGGGCATAATTCATCCTGACAGGCTCCCCACTCATTTGTAAGCCCTTCAGAATCCCAAACTTGTGTGCGTGCCTGCATTTATCCATTGAAAATATAATCAGCCTAATGCATTCTCTTACTGAATTTTAAACCAGCCCATTAAAACTCCTTTAACGTGCTAAAGTCGGCTTCAGAGAGGGTTTCCATTTCATCTTTATTGAGCTGAGGCTATGGTTTGCTCTCCCCTTGCACCACAGTGAGTGCCTGTCAATAATTCAATAGCGTAGCCTTGAAGGGCCCAAGCCCAACCTCGACTTTCAACCAAGCCAAGCAGCTTGTCAAAGCCTGATGCGCTGTCAATGGCCGACTGATCTATACTGCATGAATCTCCCCTCAGCTCTTGATGTGTCCCTGGGAATAAAAGAAAGCCATTTCAGAAGTCAGCCCAGTGAGAAGCACCTGTTTCTATAGAATCTTTAATGATGGCAGGTCGCAGGGTGGTGGGGTGTAGTTCCAGCTGCTGTTGGGCTTTGTTTTAGTTGAGCCAATGTGGAGTCTCCCCATGAGCACAGGGCACGCAGAGGACCACATTCACGGCACTGGGGGATGGCTGTCCTTCTGGCTGACTCTCCTTTAAGCACATCTTTGCATTGTATTTGTCTTCACTGTCTCAGGAGACCTTGAACTCAAAGATCCAGTTCAGGGAGCAAAAGATCATGGCCATGCCACAGCCCATGATCTAGTTCCATGATCATGCCACAGCCTGGCCTTCTCCATGTATCCAGTGGCAGCAATTTGGAGTTTCCTGGCCCATCCCCTCGTGGAACATCATGAGTCTTTGTTGGCTGAAGGAGTCCATGAAAGGCAGATGAGAACTACAGCCTTTTCTTCTTCAATGAAAAAAACACACCCATTTGTTCTTTAAAAAAAAAAATGTTTATATTCTTCCAATCTGGGCATGATTTTTAACCCAGAATTACCCACCTATCCTTTGATATCACCAAGCCCTGAAGGTTGGCATAAATGAGCTTTGCGAATATCTCCCCTAAAAAAAGGCCACAAGGAGAGAACCTAATCTGTGTTTTAAATGCAAAATGTCTTGAGTCCCAATGCTGCTCAGTTTTTCCTGAAGATAAATTTTTGCTGGATTAAATAACTGTTTTAAAGGCACTAGTCATGCAAGTGCTGTCTCATTTGTGACTGTATTTGCATTGCTAATGGATATGTCTCTTCCTCATGCATAGTCTTTCCCAAGCAGCCACCCCCAAATTTACAGATTTCTTGCTTGTCAAATTGGAGCCTGCGAAGAGGTGGCAATAATGTAGATGGAAAAGAGAAGCGGCGATGTGTTAAAAGCTAATAGAAAACTGTTACACTGGAATAGATCCGTGGTGTAGACTCCTGCTTCCTTTAACCACAAAACAACCGAATCATTTCTGATAAGGTAAATCAAGCCACCATGGCCTGTGGTCTTCCCAAATAAACAGCACAGTCTGTTTTACCCCAGCCACAGGGAGAGCAAAGGTGGAGAATTAACAGTAGGCAGAAGCAAGATTGTTTCTGCAGATGAAGGAAAGGGAAGAGAAAATTAATATGATGATTTTAGGGAAGGAAATCCCTCCCAAGTGCATGTCCCCTTGTATGCCTCCAACCCCATAGATGAGGGCGAGGCTGAGGCACAGGGAGCTGAAGTGATACAGCTGCTTAGGCAGCAAGTGGCTGAGGTGAGTCAGCAAATCTTCAGGCTTCCAGAACATCAGGCTTTTGAGATTTTGTTGTAACATTCGTATTTTTTTATTTGGAGAGGTTTGTTAAATGCATTCATTAATTGATTTTTTGTTTCATACATGTTTCTCAAAGTCTCAGGTGAACACACAAAATTATATACATCAAGTGGAACATATCTGTTTGTGGCTTGGTAGGAAAACAGACAGAAAAGAAATGAAACCCACACCTTTGCTTCCTCAACTCCACCTCTTTCTCACTAATCCCTGCCTTTAGCAGCAACCCCTAGGGGGTTGCAAAGAATCCTCGGGGACTAGTCTGGCCCATGTGACAATTGCTAATCAAATTCAACTACAGGCTCTTATGGGAGAGGTAGATGAAGTGACATCCCTGGCACCTGCTGAGATGGGGCTTAGACCAGGACTTTTGTGTTCCACCAGGGGTCCCAGAACAAATGCTCTTGTTTTATATAAGCCCAAGGCAGTTATGGAATCCATGCTGCATGCGCATGACTTGGTGATTCTGGAAGCTCTATTAGGCTGATAATCTATGTTTTAAGAACAATCATCACCAACGGCTTTGGCACTAGTGGAGCTATTAGCATATTAGTTCCATTTGAGATAGTTAAATGCTTTTGGAAACTGTAAGCCCTACCTAATAAAGTTTAATTTAAGACAATTAGTGTCATAGAACTTTAGTCTGAGAGATGTAAATCCATGAGCCCCTCCCTTTACAGAAGAGCAGAGAAGGAAGGGTCTATAGGATTTCAATTTGCATTGATGTATTGATGTCATCAGGTGCTGGTAAAACTGATTTCCCTATTAATTCAGTTTCTTTCTCAGATCAGGTGTTATAAACTGAAATCTAGACTTTTCTTTGGTCCATATGTTGGAAACAAAGAGAATGGCGGCTCTCAGACAGGTGGCCTGTCTGAGATGTTTACAGGTGGCCTCAGACAGGACGTTGATTCAGCAACCTTGGTACTTGAGTTCTGGCTAAGAAAGAATTCATATTCAAAACTCATAAAACTATAAGAGAAAGTTTATTTATAAAGTCACGGTGGGAGAATAAATGGTAGAGTAAATGGGCTCAGGAAACAAGTCACAGAGGCAAAAGAAGGGTCCTTAGAGCTTAGGAGAAGGGAAAAATAGTAACACAACTGGGCAGGGGAAGAAACGTAGGAAGGGAGCCATGACTGGTGTGGCTCAGTGGATGGGCATCATCCTGCAGACGGAAAGGCTGCTGTTTGATTCCCAGTCAGAGCACATGGCTTGGTTGCAGGCCAGGTCCCCAGTTGCGGGCATGCCAGAGGTAACCCATTAATGTTTCTCTTGCACATCGATGTTTCTCTCCCTCTTTCCCCCTCCCTTCCCCTCTCTCTAAAAATAAATAAATACAATGTGAAAGAAAGAAAGTAAGAAAGAAAGAAAGGGGGGGGGGAAGGAAGGAAGGAAGGAAGGAAGGAAGGAAGGAAGGAAGGAAGGAAAAAGAAAAGAAAAGGAAGGAAGGAAGGAAGGAAGGAAGGAAGGAAGAAAGAAAGAAAGAAAGAAAGAAAGAAAGAAAGAAAGAAAGAAAGATGGGAGGGTAAAAGCAGGATGTGCTCCTGGAAAGGAGAGCCAGTCCTCTGTCCTAAGGGCTTTTAAGGGCAGGGATTTTAGGAGAAGTCCAGGGGACAATCCCAATAAAATATTCATCAGCTTTCCAGGTGTGTCCTTTCAAGATCATTAGTCATTGCAGCTGGTCCTAAGGTCAGCTGTGCTGTCTCTTGTCTGATTTTGCTGCTTTTCTAGATCTGGAGTTGAAACACTACTGAGGCCTAGATGTATTTGATGCAGGTCAGAACATCATTGTCTTGAGGGCTTAATGCTTAAGGGCTATTCTCTGGCCCCTTTGTTAGTTCCACCTCTAAGTGTGTCTAACCTTCAAGACCAGCAGCATGCCAGGGACTGAATGGTCAGGGAGGATCCGAACCCCATGACTAACAATATGAAAGGTCAGGGGGTCTAATCCATATGACTAGTAATATGATAGGGGAGAAAAGGTTACCCTGGGAGTGAGGTCCTTGTTTTCCCAGTTTTGCCTCTTGCTCAGCACCCAGGGCTCTCCACTCTGGTGACCTTCTATACCTGGCCCATCGTCCTTGCTCTACTCATGTCTAACTGCCTGCCACACATATAGTTGTTGTTTTTCTTTATTTCTGTTACCAGCCACCGACATTTAAGTGCCTAATGATCTCATTTAAAAATCTAGATTCCTGGCTCCTTGTGAAAAATCAGACTTTTGGCACATTGGGCAAGTTCCCCATGGTTCAACTATCAGCTGGAGCTCTGCACTATCTGCCTGCTTGAGTGGGATATGAGGTTATCAGTTCAATGCAGTCCCCGTTACTCACTAGTGGCATTGACTCAGCTTGCTTAATTATTCAGTGGCCACTACAAGCATTTGCATATCCTCCCTCCTCCAAAAATAAACTTGCCCAGGGAAATTGGAAACAGGGAAGCTCTGCATCTGCATGGGGGCTGCCTGTTCTTTGCAGCCATGCCTGGAGAATTCAACAGCTCTTTCTCAGCACAAATCAGCTTCTTCCTGAGTTCATGTAGGGAATGGCATCCCTGGCACAGAGCAGAAAACATCTGGTAAGGAATCCATTTGCCAGACTGTTGCTCAGGCTCTGGGTGCCCAGGGGTCTGAGTGCTGGGCTGAACAGGATGCATGAATGGGACCCAGAAGATTTTACCTTTTGGCCCTGGTTCTGCCAGAGCCCTGGTTTGGCCCTCAGGGTTCCCGTGACTGCTCCAATGCCAGGTGTTAGTCCCAATCATCACCAGGTGAGAAGCTGGCCAGCTTTCAGGAACCTCTCCTCCCTTTCTCTACGGCACCTCCCTCTCCTGCACAGCTTTCCAGGCCTACACAAAGGAGAAGATGCAGATTATCTTTGGCAGATGTAAGGAGCAGCATTTGTCGAACCCTGAGCCCTACAACTCTGCGAACAGACCTGCACACTGTACAAAATCATTAGAAGCCCTGTGTCTGAGGGCTCACGGAGGTTGAGCAGGGAGGTGAAAGTGAATAAAAATGAGCAGGCCCGCAAACTGCTTTTGCCCAAGGGCTGGTTTTAATGAGCCTGTCCCTAATGAGTTGTCCCTGCAACTAGCTTCAGGCCTAAACAGATGAGGCAGGGATTCTGCTAAATTTTTGATAGGATTTTCACTGGTTTTATGAGAAAGCAAGCAGTGGAGAGTGCAAAGTTGGGTCATGAATCTTTTACGAGGGTGTGGATGGTTGTCCATCTTGTCAACCAGAAAGAGAAAGACCTGGTTGCTAATAGAAACCCTGCCCTCAGCCCTGCATAGTCACCCACCAGATCAGCTAATTTGGTCAGGGTGGCTGGTTGATTTGTGTTTTTCTGATTCAGGGCCTGGCCCATGGCCTCCAAGAAGAATGCATCTTCAGACTCTATCAAGGAGATGACTTGAGCCATTGCCTGTTCTCCACTAATGATCTCTTGTGAACTCAAGTCATCTTGCAGATTCACAGACTTCTGCCATGGTACACTGGGAAGAAAACTCCATCAAACACTTTAATTAGCATCCTGTTTCCTTCTGGGCAGTCTCATTTCTATCAAAATCACAAACCTTATCTGTCTATTGAATGAGAAAACTTTGACCAAGGATACATGTCATTCTTGATTTATATGGAAATGTTTCTAATGTTTCTAATATTTGTCAATTCTGGGATTGAGTGGTCCGGGAGATTTCATATTCTACCACCTTTTTTTTTTTGTAATATGAAAGGCTGCCAACAAATATATTTCTCCAGTTTGATTCATCCACCAAGAGGCTATTTTCTTGGCGGCTTAGAAGGTTACCAAAAACGCTTAATCAGCAGTCTTTTCTGTACTGAGTGACTGCTCCCTCCTTCCTTCAGCTCACACACTCTCTTTCACATTAATCATGTAATTGATTTAATAAGCTCTAGCTTCAAGAGCTTTTTTTTTCCTCCCTACTTTCTCTTCTCTCTGTAAGGTTTCAGTTCAGTATGTGCCTGGTAGGCAAAGGCCCTTGCATTTTGCCATGAATGAAATCCAACAACTGGGTTTGTGTAATAAATACCTTCATCTTATATTTGTGTGGTTCTCTTATACTTATTTTTAAGCCACTTCATTAATAAAATTTAAGTGTTATAAAATATACATTCTATTCCTGGACATGCCCCATGTGGTGTCTCATTTGAACCTCTCTAAAACTAAAAACTGAGAATTAGCCAGGAGAGATCTATTGCCCGTAATGTATAAATAAGAAACCTGATGTAAAGAGAGGTGAATGGACTTGTGAAAACCTGTAACTAGTGGTGTGCATGGGGTGAAAATGCTGGTTTCCAAATTCTTTGCAATAAGATCCTGCTGTTTTCATATTCTTTTCTTGCCTAAGGCACCCTTTCTCTGGGTTGAAACAAAAACTATACATATTTATCTTCAAGAAAATACTTCCAGTTTGTCTACCAGAGAATAGAGTCGTTTTCTGTGGTTGCATTAACTTAAATGTGTTAATAGATATTTAAGTCAAACAAGACCAGACATGTGCAAAACACTTGATGAATCACACAATACTAAACCAACATTGGTCAGGGTGATTATTTCAGATTATAGTTACGCAGGTCTTCAGTGTTAAGTCTCATAGAAATGTGCCTCCCTCCCCAGGGGCCCACATGTTCAGTTCTTGCTGAACCACATTGGGGAGATGGATCTATTTTACTTAGTCTGCTGATTCAAATGCTAATCTCATTCAGTAACATCCACCACAGGCAGACATACCCCAAATTAATGTTTAATCTGGAAACCCAATGGCCAGTCAAGCTGATGCATAAAATTAACTATCACACTATCCATAAATGTTTACCATGAATTCCGAGTCTCAACAAATTCATGATCATGGTGTGTCCTATGAAGAAGTTTTCAAACTCTATTGCTGAGGCTGACTTTGAATTTTTCTTTTGGGAATATGAACAAGTGAAGTTCTTTACTATCTAGAGAAATACTGTCTTGTCAGTTGGGGATGCTAGACTTGAGGAATGTGCAGCGAAGAGAATGGATAGCTCTTTGCAAAGTGTTAAGCATTATGCCTGGCAGTTGACCAGGATTAAACAAAGGAATGCATTAGTGTTAGTACCAATATTAGTATGAGTATTGTAAACAGTGGAAGGAAAATTGATAATGGGGCGGGGGAGAGAGACAGCATGTGCTTCAATGTGGATTGGGCCTCTGTCTCTCTCTTTTTCCCTAATTGCAACAAAATTTCCCACTTCTCCTCTCACAAATTTGGAGGCCCACAGGTCCCTGGTGTCCCCATGCAGCAGCTCTGTTAGGGGAAATAAAAGCAGGAATCACAATATTTGCCCCAGATCTGCATAATTAGGACAAGCTTTTGAAAGTTTGAAGAGGCTCATCAAATGAACTTCTCAAAATGCGTTTGATGTAACATCAAATAGGAGTGACAGGCCCATAAATCAAGTGAGACTGGCCATCTGATTCAGAATGTTAATTGTCTTCTCCCCAGCAAGCTTGCCCCAGAAAGCCCTTCACAGTATAGGGAAGGCATTTCTTTCTGGTCCCTTAGGAATTCAAACTACAACGAGACCTGTTAACATGGTTCTTTTCCCTGTCCTGTCACATGGGTGACTTTTGAAGACGTCCAAAGAGTGACAACCCCAAAGTACCTAGACTACAACCACAAACACCCATGAAGCAATTACCACAGTCCTCACTCATAAAAGTGGTTTAATAACCATTAGTTGAGTGAATACTCTGCATTGGGTAGTGGATATTTTCCATTTAATTTCACTCTCTTATGCAGCTGCTGAGCTTAATTTTCCTTCCTACAGCTTTTCTTTTCTTGCCTAACCAAGCCCATACCAGGAGTCTGGAATCAACTGGTTCTAATCTCAGTTCCACCAACAATTTGTAGTGTGGTCTTACTAAAGCCACTTTCCCCCTTTGCTACTCCATCTTGTCTGAGATCTGGGTTAACTGGGACTTAACTCCTTGTCGAAGATGCTGTGTGAAATGACTAATTAACAGCAAAGAGGGAGAGAGAATTGTCATTGACAAATGGGGCTTTTAGTAACCAGCAGTTCTCCTGGAAGTGTTTGCCCAGCACTTGAGTCTCCCTAGACGCATGTGAATTTGGAGGAAGGACCTTTGCCATCTGCTCTGGGATTAAGTTGCTTATTACTTGAGTTTGTAAACTTGAAAGTCGTTTTATCCAAGTTGTCCTGGGTTGGACAATTACGTGATTCTAGTTTCAGTAATTCAAAAGAAATAGAACAAATGAGCCCATGTTTTACTAGTATAACCAAAGGTTTTCAGTAAAACCTTTCAGTAGGTTTTCCCTGAATGATCTGAGCTAACTACCCACATTTGCCCATAGTTGAGTTATAATTGAGTAGGGAGGGAAGATTGGTATTTATTGCATTTGAAACATACCCTAAGCAGTATGCAGACATCATATGAGCAGGTCTCCCAAAGGAGTCTTTTCCCAGGCCATCAAACACTGCCCCATTTAAAGAAAGCAAGCCTCCTGAAGTGCATACATGTGTATATCTTCCCTTACACCTGAAACCTTGAAGCTCCCAACTGGGCAATCCCACAGAATAAACTCCAGAAATTTCAGAATGCCTTTTCTAGTAGCCAAGACCCTCCCCTGGTAACCTAAAAATCACCTTTTTGGTATTTCCCTAGCAGAAATGGATCTAGGTTTTAATGAAATGTGAGACTTAGATAATGCGGGAGCCCCCTTTAAGAAAAATATACAAAATTCCTAGTGTAAAGTGAAGTGTGGCCATGAAACATAGTGTTGTGAGTGATGGTCTCTGTGGCACATACCCCATCACCTTCCCACTATCCACCTCTGTTCCCAAGTGAAATTCTGTTGTGATGAAGTTAATTTTATGAAGTGGTCATAAACCGTGCTTCGAACTCCACCTTAGATCTCCTGCTTTTCCTCTCTATGACCCTCTGCCTCAGTTGGACTAATCACTGCCCTCTTCTCATATTAAAAAGAAATTAAGTATTGATTAGGAGTCAAGTGTAATGAGAGCTAAATACATTGGTTTAAGATTATAATGCTTCTTAGGGAGAAGCAAGGGTGGAACGTACTTGAATTAACCTAGTTTACAACAGGTTTCTCAATGTGTGCTCTATTACTTTTACCTGTATTAGCATAACCTGGGCCGATTGGCAGGTTATTAAGCCTATAGGTTCCTGGGTCCCTTATAATTACTGAATCAGCATCTTTGGGGCTGGGAGGTAGAAATTTCCACTTTTAAAAACCTCCCACTTCTCATGATTTTGAGGCACAAAGTTAGAAAACTATTGCTTTCATGACCACTAAAGGCTGCTCTTAGGATGGGACATTTACCTGAGAATTAAAGGAAGAATGGAGGTGGCCAAGTGTATTCATTTCTATAGGCCTGCCATATAGATCACTACAAATAGAGTGGCTTGGAATGGGACAAATTTATTCCCTGTCAGTTCTGAAAGCTAGGAGTCTGAAATCAAGGTATAAACAGGGTTGGCTCCTTCTGATGGGCCTTGAAGGAGAATCTATTCTATGCCTCTCCCCCAGCTTCCGGTGGTTGATGTCAGCCTTTGGGGTTCCTGGCTTGTAGCTGCCTCTTTCCAACCTCTGCCTCCATCATCACTTGGTTTGCTTCCTTCTCTTTATGACTGTATCTTCACATGACCTTCTAATAAGAACACAATCATTGGATTTACAGCCCACTCTAATCCTGTATGATCGCGTCTTAATTACGGCTAAAAAGACCCTACTTTCAAATAAGGTCACACGCCAAGGTTCTGGGTAAATATGAAGCTTTGGGAGTATAGTCTTCAACCCAGTACACCAAGGTGATAAATGAGAGAGAAGGGCTGTGAAAAGAGATTCATAAACTTAGAACCATCTAAAAGCTTAAACAGTTGACTAAAAGGACAGAGGTGTTGTCTCTTCAGATATTCTAAGACTCCAGAATGCTTTCCTGCATCAATTCCCTGGCTGAAGAAAGGGAACTTAAGGTGTGTAGAAAAGATGTTTCCATGGCTTGGAGGGCCAGGCTGTGGTTGTGCAATGTGGAAAAAATTCTAAGGAAGGGATGCATGAACCATTGATCAGAAGACAAAGGGAGGATATAACAGTGAAAGGGAGATTCGTTTGCCAATCCTCAGGACTGCCATATAGTTGGAGAGCATGCCCTGAGCCAGGAGAGTCCTGAGCCAAATATTTGGAAAGATATCCAAGATGAAACTGAAGGAGAAAATATTTGCAGATTTAAAAAAGAAAAGTCATCCTGAAATTTGGACACCATCCTAGAGGGACTCGCCCTTCTGTCTTCCTTTGCCTGCTTGGTGCTCAGAAAAGTCTGACTGTCTTATGGATGTCATGTAATTCTGCACATGGGAAAAATGCTTACTTTCATCAATTCAGTATTTCTGGATCAGATACAGATATAGACCCTCTCCACTTTCTCTGATCCACCTGCCTGTGGGTCTTGGCACTTATGCTGTTTTCTCTGCCTGGAGCGCTTACCACTCAGATCTTGCAAGGACTGAGTCTTTCTTAGTTGTCATCAACTGACAGCTTAGTTATCAGGTCAGGTTTCACTAAAATGCCCCTGTCAAGAGGACATAGCTCCCTGAGTCATGATCTCTTCCATTACACTATGTTGTAGTGTTCCTGTGTTCCTAAATTTCCCTGTTTATTTATTTACTTGTTGATCATCATCTCTTCACCTCACCCTCATGAGACTTTAAATCTCTGTTAGATTCAGGTCTGTGTCTCCCCTTCATGCCCAGGGGCTGGGACATAGTAGGTTCTTGGTAATAATTTGTTGAACGGATGCTTTTAGCTGGTGAGAAAGAAATGTGTTTTTACATCCAGCAAGAAATGTGTTTTTACATCCAGCAAGTGGAAACACTGCCTCTGTGCCATAAAGCGAAATGCTTCGGGAGGTTTGTTCTGATGACATCTAAGCTGTTAAGTTTGAAATGTAAGGGGTTTTAAGGCATTTGAGGAGGAAAGCTATTAAAATATGAGAGCAGGGAGAAATGGAGAATTGTAGCTCTGTCTCCGACATCAGAGTGGGAAGACACTGCAGGAGAGACACTTAGAACCTGGGTCTCCTGGAAACATCCCAGATGCGGATTTCAGACCCTGTAGCCCTAGTCACTGATGTGGGATTGGATGAAAGGTAGAAGAGGGGACACTGACAGCAGAGATTTATGGTGTTTGGAGGAAGCTGCAGGAACTGCCAAAAAATTATGTAGGGGGGGGAAGAAAGAAAGGAAGATAGAGATAGAAGAAGGAAGGAAGGAAGGCACCCAGTCTAAATCATAAATAAAAGCAGAGAATTATTGAGAGTGAGTTGAAACAGATAGAGCTGTAGGGAGTAAACCCTGTACCACTGAGAAAATTTACTTCATAAGGGCTTGAACATAATCTCCGTTAGGTTACAGATGAAGAAACTATGGCCCAGGGAGACTGTCTTAGTCTGTTTGGGCTTCTAAAACAGGATACCGTGAAGTATGTGGCTTACAAATTTATTTCTCACAGTTCTGGAGGCTGGGAAGTCCAAGATCATGGTGCCAACTGATTCAATGTCTGATGAGGACCCGCTTCCTCGTTCCTAGCTGGGATACGTCTCACTCATAATGTCCTCACATGGAGAAAGGGTCAAGAGAACTCTGTGAGGTCCCTTTTATAAGGACGCTAATCCTATCCCTGAGGGCTCCATCCTTACGACCCAATCACCTCCCAAAGACCCCACCTCCTAATACTGTCACATTGGGGTTTGGTTTCAATATATGCATTTGATATGGGGGAAGGAGACACAAATGTTCAGGGTATAGCAAAGCCCGGGAGAGTTTCTTATGATGAAAAGGGACTTCTGGAATGTCTGGGGCTGGAAGGCTCATTCCGGACCCCTCCCCTTTTTCACTTCTCCTCACGCATTTCAAGTGAGAAGAAGAGCACTGACATGTATTAATTGCTCACGGGTGGCAAGCATGGATGCTAACTAATGATTAGGTCTTCAGGCTGTTGGTGTGAGTTTCGATGGGAGACGCAGTGATCCAACTAGATAATGATGGGCTCAGTGACAGCAGGGATCTGGTCTGTGGGGTGGTGACATCTGATCGAGTCCAGTGTGAGAACCGGAGAGCAAATGGGTTTCAGGGCAAGAACCCAGAGTGTAGCACCTAGGGGTAGCTCAAAATCAACCTGCAAAGAGGCCTCTCCATGTGAAATGCAGGCAATTGCCTCCTTTAATTACTGCTCTGATGAGGTAAGGGCCTGGGCTTGGATCCTGAGTAGAGACACACAGGTAGCTGAGAGTCCCCAGCTGACAAAGAGGGCTCTGGCCGGCCAGGAAGGACAGGCTGAGGGGTAAGGCACTGGAGGGAGAGAATCCTGCAAAGAGAGCAGCCAGCTTCCTGTGGGGATGGGGATGCACACACCCGGTGTGAGGGGGGGGCACCAGATTTCTAGAGAGGCTTTATTTGGGGCCATAGATATGCAAATTACACTGAATTCCACTCAGTTCTAAGAGCTTTTGTTATGCTACTATTCTTTGCAAATCCTGCAGGGGATGTCTTGAAAGCAGGGTTCTTTCTTGCAATGAATGCAAAAAGTTATTTCTTTTCACTGAGATGGTTTAGGAGATTGGAGAGAAGGGAAAGCCCTATTCTCTCCACCTGGGTTGAGAAGTTAACTTGGGTGGGCCACCTCTTCTGCGTGCCTCAGGCGGGAGACCGTGGTGGGAGTGTTCAGCCCTGCAAGGCACAGTTTATCATTTCAATTTATGAGCAATGGCAGAGAAGATCCCTAAACTCATTCTCCCCTTTTGCTCTTGGAATTCAGCTTTTAAATTCCAAATGAGCTGCAAGTATTCTTAGTTTGGACCATACACTAACATTTTGCAGTTACACCTACCTGCCTTTAATTGAGTTGTTTGTAGGGTTTCCTTCCTGTGTTCTTTCTGGGGCAGTGGCTCCCAGCACCGTTCTGGGGAAGGAAACATGTATTTTCAGTCTTGAAGAAGCCTGGCCAAATAGCCACCAGCTTCAGCTGAGACCAGTGGCCAGCCCTCCTGCTTACCTCCCAATTCCCTAATCTAATCAAATTTGTGGGGTTTTCGGGGGGGTTCATTTAAGCAGCAGAACTGTGTTATAATTGTTACATGTGCCAGCTACAATTTGTACCATCTGGGTATGGGAGGGTTGAGAGAGAGAGAGAGAGAGAGAGAGAGAGAGAGAGAGAGAGAGAGAGAGATGAGGGAGCATCACTAGTATAGTACTACCACAGAGAAGGATTTTTATTCTATTACCCAGGCAATGTAATTCAAGAGTGGCTGCAGAGCAATCGGACGGAAACTAAGGAATGGGAAGCAATGCAGTTATAGTAAAATGTCAAAGTATAATGAAACAGGGGAACAGCTCTGCTTCATGGTACCACCAAGTTACAGGCAGGTGGCAGCTGCAAATATGTATATAAATAAAAATATGGATGAAATGTCAAGCCTTCCAGCTGGCTTGGTTAAAGAACTTTAGTAATATTCTATTTAGGATAACAATGGAGCTTGACAATACCCACCAAAAAAAAACCAAAAAAACAAAAAACACTTTATTTGAGAATGAATGGTCCACATTAATGTCTAGGTGATCGGAATTGCACTAAGATCCTAGAACAACACTGAGTGCCCTGTGTGTTCCCATTCTGCCTGGGATGGCCAATTGCTTCATATTCCATGAGGGTTAACTTGGTTCTCTGGCATAGGGATGCAAATATTCATTTTTCCTGTTACTCTCTTAACAGTAACACACACAAAATAAATTGTCAATGTCCAAGCCCTGGGGTCTTATCTGTGAAAAAGTGTGGATCAATTCCTTTCTTTATTCACACAATGAAATGTATTGAGCACTTTCTATGTTGCTAAGGGTCTAAAAGTGAACAAAAGGATGTAACATCTTGGACTACATGGATCTTAGAGTCTAGTAGGAGGAAAAAGACCTGAATAAAATAATCACAGAAATAAATGTAAAATTCCAATAGTGATACATGCTTCACATTTCAGTTGTGGTGGTTAGAGAGGGCTTTCTGAAGGAACTGATGTTTGAGTTCACAAGAAATGCTGAGAAGAGATTAAGTAGCTAAATAGAGATAATACTAGCATTTCTGGCAGTGAGATTGACAATTGCAAAGGGCCTCTGGCTGGAAGGACATTGGTGAGTATGAGAGCTGGAAAGAGTGGAGCTGGTAAGGTGGAGAAAAGCCTAAGTCAATTAGGACATGCAGGCAGGGGCAGCCCATAGGGTCCTTGCAGGCCACAATCAGGAATTACGGCTTTACCCTAAAAATCGGGGCCCACTGGAAGGTATTAAGAAGTACAGCTCTAAGACTGAGGCCAGCCCCCTAGGAGCTATTGTGTTTATATTGCAGTGAGCCAGGAGCTCCAGGAAGACAAAAGCCACTTTGCTGAACAAGTACTGCATGTGGTTTGATAAACATGTTGTAAGCATCCACTTTATGCCAAGCACTATTCAATGCACTCAAGATGCATAACATGCAAGACAGCATCTTTGCCCTTGAGCAATTCACAGGCTAATGAGGAGGTAGTCATATTAACCAATGGTGGAAGTATCAAGCACTTTGATGAAATAAAACAGAGGAGGAGCTTTAGCCATTCAGATCACTTCCTAGTAGGGATATCTTGTGAACAGCATCTTCAAAGGACAAAAAGTTGTGCTGGCAAAGAAGGATTGAAGGAAGGCTTGGGTCTTGGCAGGGAGAAGGAAATGAATAAGACTACCAGCCAATGGCAGGTGAGGAAGATCTTCAGGATCAATAAACAGAATGCTGGTGAAGGACACAGAGGGACCCACTGCTCCCATGATGTTTCTCCTTGTTCAGTGTCTTGCTGGAGTCTCCTAAAATTGCATCACATCACTAGAAAATTATCTTCCAACTGTTTACGTCATACTCATGTTTTATCCCTTACCCTGTCTCCCAGTCATATGTGTATTATAGACTATTATAGATATATAGTGAACTTGGGTGGGTACAATGCAGAATTTCCATGCATGTGGGAAGTGTGAATAAAGCCACCTTTTGGATTGTGCCCTCTACACTGGTGCATAAAAGCACGCTACACTGAGATGTATGAAATGAACTGATTGGATCAAGAAATTAAAAAAGCAAAATATCATCCAAAACTCTGTCTGTGTGATAGGAAACATTTGCATAGAACTTGAGAAAAGCTATGATAGAGAAATGGGTTTTTGCCTCAACCTAAATACAGCCATCTTTGTACCTATACATTTCTATCATGAACACATGTGATTGCCAACGTATATTTTAACTTTAAATATCCTCACCCTAGGACATTTTTTCATTGCTTTTTTAGAGAGAAAGTGTGTGTGTGCGCGCACGAGTGAGAGAGAGAGAGAGAGAGAGAGAGAGAGAGAGAGAGAGAGAGAGAGAGAGAGAGAGATTGACTGGTTGCTCTCTTTACATGCCCTGACTAGGGGTTGAACCTGTGACCTTGCAGTCTACAAGATGGTGCTCCAACCGAGCTAACTGAGCCACACTGGCCAGGGCAATACATTTTCTCCTTTTTTTGACCTCCCAGATCCTAAGGAAGTCCTTCAGACAAGGATGGTCATACCAGGGACCACAGTGTTGTAGAAGAATGATCAGGGTCCTCTCCCAACATTCTCTAAATGTGATCAGCCACTGACCACCTTCCTTTCCCATAATAAAGCCCCCTCTCTCTATGTTTTGCCCATAGGATTATTCATTCGCTCAACAGCTATTTATAGGGCACAGACTATGTGACATGTGTGATGTTAGGCACCAGCAGAGTGAACAAGACAGTTGTAGTCTCTGCCACCTTGCAACTAAAGATCTAGAAGGAGCAAACATGTTAGTCTTTAATTGAAATGAGTAGGCATTTTTAAACAATCAGCTGCAATGGAAGATTATTAGGAATTATTAGATTTTGATTAGAAATTCTCTATTCTGAGCCCCTCACCCTACCAAGCAGTGAGGTTTTAGCTAAAATACATTGTTTCTTGTTTCTTTTTTCTCCTTTGTAATACATTTCAATAGCTTCTTCTTTTCCTCAGCTGTTTGGAACATGTGTTTTCTGCGTAAGAATCTTAAAATATTAAATATTTACATGAACATGGACATTTTGTTGGAATGATATAAGGAATCTTGTTCACACTTTAACCAATGGTAATAGCTAACATCATTGAGAGTATAAGTCAGTGTGGAGTTTAAGATTCATTCTCTACTTTAATTCTTACAACAACCCTATTAAGTTAATCCTATTACCATCCCCATTTGTGAAATGTCAAGTTGAATCCCTTTTATTAAGGACAGGGCCAGCTTCCTGGCATGTTCCCTGTGTAGTCACACATAGGGCCCCACACTTTGAAGGTCCCCAGATGTGGTCTAATGCTCTGCTTGGAAGTCTTAATAATGCAAAGAATTTGTATATTCTTAATAAATTTTGAATTATGCAGGGGGCCCCATGTTGTCCCTTTGCACTGTCTCTGGAAATTATGTAGCTGGTTCTGACTATGGGGCAAGAGAGTGCTCCATGCAGGGTTCATCTAAACACAAAATATGATCCTTTAACAGCTCCCCTACACTAGCTCTACCCCTGCCTCTGCAGGATTTCATGGCAAAGAAAGGCCTCTCTTAGGGAAACATGGAAATTACCTGAGTCAGTCTCCAGGCTGTGGGTGGATTCTCATTGTAAGTGAATCAGCTTTTAATACAGAGTTGCTCAGGTACATCTGCTGTGTTGATATATCACTCATTTTATGGGCCTGGATTAATTCCAAAGTAAATAATAAATACTCATCTGAAAACCTGTAAACATGAAACATGACATGCATGTCCAACTCCAGTATCATTTGCCAAGGGCCTGAGTCCCTCTGTGCTTTATCCTGTTTGGTGTAACAAAATCTTTGTGTCATCTGCTCTGAGCAGTAATTTCCAAATTGATTTTAAGATGGGTAAGCAAGGGGGTACTGCAGCTGGAAGAACACATCGCAATATCTATTTCAGCTCCTTTGCTTGCCTTCACAATCCTAGATGGTCAGTCCAGGTATGCCCCCCTTCCTGAGTGTGATGGTGTCTGTGAGGCCACCGTCTGTGGTGGTGGTCCTCCCTTGGGGGCCAGTCAATGTAGCGATCCACATCCTGGTGCAGGAATATATCTGCCTGGAGGAAGGGGGAACTTTTGAGAATTCATCCCTGGGAGGGTATGTCTTTTTATAATTCAAACAAAAAGTAGCTTTGCATATCTAAGAGGTCAAGCAGCAGATTTGTGGATCATCAGATAGCAAATGCTATCATCAGATTTGTGTCCTGGGCCCTGGGGCCACCTGACAATGGTGAACTAGTTCTTGGTTCCAAAATGACAATTTCAAAATAGAGTTTGCTTTTCAATCTCATTTTCGTTACATGAGTCTAACATATACACACACATGCACACACACACACATCCATCTAGTCATATATAAATACACCTTACCTTGTAGTCTTCTCTGTTTAATTAAATGGAAAGATCATCAGATTTCCTGGTGGTATGACCTTGAGGAAGTCCTGGGAACTCTCTGGGCTTCTGTTTCTTCACGTTCAACCTGTTTTTGATCATGAGCATTCTTTGTGAAGTGTTGCTCTCATGCATTCAGCCTAACAGGCCCTTCCTTCCCAGCCCTCTCAGGGAAATCTGAAAGCAATCCCCTCTCTTTTTGCCTGCAGTCAAGATGGTTCTCCTTTTGAACACATGGCCTCCCATCCAATAGCCGAAATGATCTTCCTAAAAAAACAGAAACTGTTAGTGGTTAAAATCAATATCTTTGCCCTGATCTAGTGGCCTCCATAACTTCATCACCCCCTCTTCCAACATTCTTATGGCCAGCCAAGCAGATACTCCTTTGTCCCTCCAACGAACGTGACATTTTTGCCACAGGGTATTTGAACGTTCTATTTCCTCTGCCTGGGATGATACAACCCCCAGTCCCTGCCTGGGTTCTTGGCTAGCTTTTATATTCAACTTTCTTTGTCTTGGACATCAGTTCTCCAGGAATATAGCCCCTGATAACTCTTCAGATCAGAACATGACTCTGCTCTAGATGCTAACTCACTTACTGTACTTTTCTTTCTGGTGCATACATGTCTCTTCCACCTACACAGGGCCTTCCTCCAAAAGTCACATGGATGCAGGAATTTTCTAAGTCTATTGCTTGCCACTCCCTTACGAGGTCTGCTCTGCGACTGGTCCAGTTCACTCTGTACTCAGCTCCTGACTCCCCCACAATGTCCTGGTGTGTCTATTCCTCAAATTTTTCCCTGTCCATCTTTTGAGAAAGACAGAGAGGGTCCTCTTTTCAGGTTTATACTTGAATTCCCTCTCAGCTTCACTCATATATCCTCTTTTCAGACAGGACTATACTTACTCCTCTGTTAATATCAGACTGCTCCCTCACTCCCATACACTGTACTTCCCTTCTATATCTGACATTTTGCCATATCACGTATCACTATCTGACACACTATATGTTTTATTTTTTTATCTGTTTGCATCTGTCTCTCTTCATTAGTATGTATACATGAGGGCAGATATTTTAGTCTGTTTTGTTTGTTGTTGTAGGTATTTATGTCCCAGAGTAGGTATTTATTAATATTTGTTGAATGATTAAAACGATGGTACATGGATGGATGGAAGGATGGATGGATAGATGGATGGATGGATGAGTGTGTGGGTGAGTACATGAATGAATGGATGGTGATGGACGGATGAATGGAGAGGTAAATGGACAGGTTTGGCCTTTTAATATCAATAGTAGCCTCTGCTTTCTAGATGCTGGATTTTGGGATGAACATCAATAATTATTATACTTTGAGACAAACTTTCTGGGGCAAGTCTGAAGATTATTTTGCTTCATTTAGTATGGACAATTACCTTTACTTGCCATTTTGTGCAAAAAAATATTTGCTTCTGTTCTCCCTTTCTTCTCTGGCAAGTTAAATGTTTTGGTTGAAATAAGAATTTCCAAACACCTGATGGAGTGGATAAACATATAAAAACCAAGCCACAGATTATTATACATTTTATGTTGCCAGATTAAAGCATTGCATTTAGCTTGTGGAACCATTTAAAATTTCGGCTGTTAATTGGAAAAGTTATTGATATGGCAGCCATTCAGTTTGGATTCGAGGGGACAGCTCTAATTTCAAATATTCAACTGTGTTGTGTTTGTAAATCACGGGAATGGCCTAGAAACTGCACTGTTTTGGCATTCCAAGTTAATGCTTGCACCTGGAAACAGCACACACAAAAAAATCTTTCCCAAATGTGATTTGATCTGGAAAATACAGGAGTAGGCAAAAATAGGTTTACAGTTGTTCCTATGGAAAAACATGCAGAATATGATTATTACAACAGCTTTACCAATTCAAAATAATTTCACAGTGGCACAGGCATTTACTTTCACCTGACCCTGTATAATCAGCAAAGTTTGGGGACTTATTATTTTTTTTGGTCCATCTCCCTTTAAACTATTACAGGTGACATATGCACACACTTACTATTATTTTATCAAACCAGTAAATGACTCTTTCTACTGACAACTCATTAAAGGCAGGAATTGTTTTAATTCATGTTTGGTTATATCGTTTTGGCAGCATGTAATTGAAAACTGAACAGAAAATAGCTTAAAACAAGAATGACATGTGTGATCTCACTTAAAAATTCAGGGGATGAGGCAAAGCTAGGATTCGCTGATTCAGATAATTTAGCAATTGAACAACGTCAGTAAGCTGTAAGGTTTTTGCTGTATTTCCACTCTGCCCTTCTGCTATTCTTACTGTGTTGGTTTATTATCTTAGGCTGACATTCTTCCTCCTCCCAAGATAGCTGCCATTGCTCCCAACATTACACAAAGATGACAGTACCAGAAAAAAATAGGGAAATGCCCCTTTGAATTTTCCTTCCTAGAAAAAACTTCCTACCAGCCCATTTATCACTTTCAAAGCCTTTTACTGACATCTCTTTGACCAGATTGTGTAATTTTCTTTAATGAAAAAAAGAAGTGAGATATACAAGATTGACTTAGAGCAGTAATTCTTATACTTGAATATGCTTCAGAATCCCCTGTAGAGCTTGAGAAAACACAGAATGCTGGGCCCCCATTCCCAGAATTTCTGATTCAGTAGGCCTGGGGTTGGTCCTAGATTCTGCATATCTAAGTTCCCAGGTGATACAGATGCTGCTGATAACAGAATAATTTGAGACCTACAGACATGGACTAATCTAGAATTATCCCCTTGGTGTTGGGGAGAAACCCAGTTTACTTGAAGGACATGGTTTACTGGAGGTGAGTGAAATATTTGGGTTTCTGTCAGCTAGAAAATTACCTGTTGTTTAGTTAGCCAACAGTAGCTGACACAAATGGTATCTTCCAGCAATAACATGATAATGAGTTGACTGAGAGTAAACTTGAATTTGGAGACAGAATTGTGTGTAAATGTAGATCTGCTGCCATCCAAGGATTTACAACTTACAATCAGCTCACTACAATATTTCCATTTTATTTATTTGTTTGTTTGTTTTTATATTTCCAAGAACTGTAAGTTTCATTTGAACTCACAGCCACTGTATTCATTGAATTAAGCAGGTATTTTGGAAGATGGTATGATAACCCATCCTGCTGGTAAAAATCAGGGGTCTCACAGAAGTTAAGAGTTTACCTAAGTCCTCACAGGTGGTGAGTAAATCCATGCTGTCTTATGGCTCTTAGTAAGCTTCCGATATCTGGGAAACACAAACCTTTGGCAGCTTCAAATGCTGTCAGCATCACACAACCTTCAGATCTGCTCCAAAGAGTCTTCTTATTAGCTTTTCCAAGCTACCTGTGAGGTGAGTGGATGCCAAGGAGGATTAGGGTAGGAACAGGGTTGTTTTCTTCACTTGCATACCAGAGGGATGGGCCAGTGAGCCATGAGCAAAACAGAACCATGGACACTCATTCTCTCAGGGTCTCCATATACATGAGGGTGTGGGGGGCTCCAGCAAGCTTCTGATGAAGCAGCTGGTCACAAAATGAGTTTTCCATGTTAATCTGATGGCATTAGTTGCTGCTGTAACAAATCACAGCAGATTTTGTAGGGAAAACTACATGCACTGATGATCTCAGAGTTCTATTCCTTAGAAGTGCCGGTTCAGCGTGGCTCAAATGGGTCCTCTGTTTAGAATTCTACTAGGTAGGAATCAAGATGCTGGGACAACTGTGTTTTTTTCTGGAAGCTCTGAAAATGAGCCCTCTTCCAAGCTCATCCAAGTTGTAGGATGGAGGGTCCTATTTCCTTGTTGGCTGTCAGCTGGTCCTTACTGATCCTTGCTCCACAAGAAGCTGCCTGCATCGTACTTGAATTTGTTTTCCATGTGCCCCACCCTTCTGCAGCAACAGTAGGTCAAGTCCCTTTCATGCTCTGAATCTCTTCAAGTTCCTCTTTTGCCACGTCTGTCTGGCTACAGGCACAGAACGGTCTCAACTTTTGAGGGCTCATAGGATTAGACTGGGCTCACCCAGATAATCCAGGATAATCTCCAATTTCATGATTTGTAAACTTAATCACACCTGCAAAGTTTCTTTTTGCCATGACATGAAACATACTCACAGGTTCCAGAGATTAGGGCATGGACATTTCTTGGGGGGCAGGGGCAGCATTCTGCACACTAAAATAATCTCATCATCATGATAAATATTAACCTGCATTGCCCTAATAATGACAACAGCTAATATTTAAAAAATGGTGGTGTCTGCCAAACATTGTGATAGGCATTATTTTCTGGGTCACTCAAAAGGTTAAGTGTAAAACTGAAGCCCTGGCTGGTGTAGCTCAGTGGATTGAGCACGGGCCTGCGAACCAAAGGATCGTGGTTCGATTCCCAGTCAGGGCACATGCCTGGGTTGCCAGGCCAGTTCCCGGCAGGGGACATACAAGAGGCAACCGCACATTGATGTTTCTCTCCCTCTCTCCTTCCCTTCCCCTCTAAAGATAAGTAAATAAATAAATAGATAATAAAAATAAATAAATAAAATATTTAAAAAAAAAAAAAGGTTAAGCGTAAAACTGAGATTCTACCCAGGAAGTCTCACTACAGAGCCCAGGCTGCTAATCCTTACATTGCAGTGCCCAAGCCATCGGTCTTCCCTGCTCCCTATTAGGACTTGCTCACTCATCTATTACATCCCTTTTTGAACCCACTGGACTCTGACTCCATTATGCATCAAGTATCTCAGTCCAAGATGCATCATTGGTGTTCAGTGAATTGTTACTATGCATGTACCTGTGCAAAGACCTATAATGGTGGACAGTTTAGGTATTGGGTCAATCATCCTGAAGCAGGCTGTGCCCAGGCCTCCTGGACAGACTTCAGTGTATGTTATATGTGCATACAGCTGGGCATGTGCACTGGACACAGTAAAGGCTGGATGAGACAGCCTTGAGCAGCTCCCAGTTCTCTCATCAGCCTTGTTTCTGCCAGCTTCTAAAATGCCTCCTTCTCAAACACAGTCACATCTACCACCCGGAACTCCTGGGTAGGAGTCTATGAGGTGACTCACCCATGTCCAGAAATGCAGTGGAATGATCACCACTACTGAACACTGACTCTTCTTCTCCAAAGGAAGGTCCTTGGTGAACAGTAACATTCAAGATCAGATAAGGCATGGCCACTGGAAGATGAGGGCCACCTCTGAGAAATGAATCAGGAGGCTTTTGAATGCCAGAGTGGTGGAATGGCATTTGGCAGAGTCAGGGCCTTCTCCTCTTTCTCGGCAATCTCATCTGTTGTCAGGGCTATATCCATAGTGGGGCAAAAGTAGGTTCACAGCTGTGCGTATGCAAAACACAGAGTTTATGTTTGTATTATTATTTATTAATGACTGTGTTATTTTTGATGCAAACAACTGTAAACCTGCTTTTACCCCATCCTGTATACTCAGGGGAAGCTAAAACTACTGTTAAGAATTCCTGTTAAGTGATGCAATATTTGTAAAATCTACCCCCAGTCCCATTGATTTGGTCCCCAAAATACATCTTGAGTCCTCCCTTCTATCCTTTTTGGATTGCCTTAGACTAGAGCGTTATTTTTTGGGGAGTGATCAGACCCCTGCCCACCTCTTACCCTAGATCCATTAAGTTACAGCCACAAAGGTTTCTTTTCAATTTCTTGAGAAACCCAAACTTTTTCTACCTCGGGGCCTTCACAATTCTGCCTGGAATTCTTCTGTTGACAGTCTTCACAAACCTAGCTTGATCTTTCCCACCAACTCTCAGTTGACATGTTATATCCTCAGAGAATTCTTCTCTACCAACCCTAATTGAGGTACAAACTCATCACAATTTGCAATGAATTAATTATGTTTTGCTTGCTTTCTTGTATTGGTGGGGTCCTCTATGGGTCTGTAAGCTCTGTGAGGGCAGTGGCCCTGCCTATCTTGTTTTGCTCTTGCCTCTCAATGACTCCCTTGGGGACAGGCACCTAGTAAGCTTGACAGGTGTTTGCCAAATGACTTCTTAATAACACCATTATCTCTGCTTTCCTATAATAAGTCTTGTGCATAGATTAGTGCATATTCTGTTCCCAACTTCCTGGCAATCGCTGTCAGTACTTGTGTTAGCCCAGGAAAATAAGACAATAATAATAGTGATGATTACACTGAATGGCTTCTATTGTTTGTCAGGAACATTCTGTCTGCCTTTATGTCAGATCAATTAATAGATTCTCAAAGTATGCCCTGGGATCCACCTGCTTCTGAGTCATTTGAAACACTTATTAGATGCAGATGTTTGGGTCCTTCTTCAGGTTGATGAACTGAAATCTCTGATGCTGAGCTGCAGGACATACACTTGTGCCAGGTAACCCAGGCAATTCTTACCTTCATGGAGGTGTTAGTATCACTGATGGAGAGTGTTTAATGTTACCTGTTATCTTTCCATAAATATATCTGCTTGCCCAACAAAAGCATCTCTTGGTGCTCAGCTAAGCAGTTTTGTTATTAAAAAAATGACAGACTGGATAACAGGAAGCAGACATCTCTCTAACAAATCGCATGGTTCCACTTTTAAGCAGAAAATGCATCAGCTCTGTTTTCTGATCCTGAGCTTAGGTTGGAGTAAATCTGCTCAGGGACTTTCTCCAGGCTTAGCTTGCCCTGGGGCTGAACATAGGACAAAAGACTACAGTTTTAGTCCACAGCAAAGACTGGGTCAGAAATAGAACAAAACTGCCAAAAAGCTAGCTTGGCTGTAATTTGCATCTAATAAAAGTGGGATTTATAGAACAAAAATTCCAACAGCTCCACTCTACAGTCTTGCGCATGGAAGTAATGCCCATTACTTTTTGCAGTTTACCAGACCTGTGCTATCTAATAACGATAATCAAGGTTAAATTAAGTGAGTGCTTATTTTGTGCCAGGCTACCCCTTCTAACTGCATTATCTCATTTAATTCACATGCAGCCCTGTGAGTCAGGCAGTAATGTTTCCATTTTATGGATAATAAAAGAGGGGCCTAATTTAAGGAAAGTCACCCCAGGTCCTATGATAGGTAGGGAACTTGGATATGAGGTTTGCTTTAACCTTCCATCTGTCTTGCTTTTATCTGTGCCTCACAAAGAAGACAGGGCCTGGATTTTTCAGGAAGTGTAGCTGCTTTGGGTCCCAGGGCTGCACACACTAGCTGTACATCCATAATGAGGCATGTTACTCTCTGAATCTCAGTGTCCATATCTGTAAAAGGGCAACAGTGAGACTTACCTGTGTGAGTTGTTAAATGGTGTGAGTCAAGCAAGCATCATGAAATGCATGAGCAAAGGTGCTAAGTCAAAGGAGCTGCATCATGATCGTGAGTTTGTCTGGTTGTACACAGAATGTTCACTTGAGGTCACCACGCGTTCGAAGGGATGAGGACAGAATGAAACAGGGAAGGACTGAGATGGCAGAATGATGAGAATGTATTTTCACCCAGGCAGGGTTGGAGAAACAGACACTCTGTGGCTACAGAAGTGACTCAATTAATTAAACAATATTTACAAAGAGACCACTGTGCTCCAAGGACAGGGTATGTAAGGCCTTTGGAAAACAGAGGTGAATACGATAGATGTGGTTTCTGTGTAGCTTCAGCATATGTAGCAAGCAATGAAAGTAACTATTAATATGTACATAATTTAAAACTGTGATATGATCGATAAGTGACAGAAGTGTCTAACAGAAGCAACTGAGTGTCTTTTAGAGAGGAAATCAGACTTCTTCAAGCCCTTTAGTTCTAGAAGAATAATTCTAACTTAGGCACAATTAGAAAGGTCAGGAGACCTTTCTAATGATCCTCCTGTGACCTACTAGGCTACCTTGAAGTACAAACAAATGCTAAAGTCAGGCAACTGCTGGGTACCACCTTCATAGGGGACCTCATACATCCCAAGTCTCATAGGTTTGGTGATCTCCAAGGTCAATGCCTGACCCTGGAGATTTTGTGTCTGCTTCCAGGGCTTTCTTAAAGGCATGTACTTTGAATGAAGAGGACAAGGGAACATAACTACAGGGATTGAAACACTCTACTGCCTAGAGAGGACATTCATCCACTAGGGTATTAGAGAAGACAATATAATATAATGGATGAGAACACTGGTTTTGGAATGAAATATACACTGGTTCAAATCCCAGCTCTATCATTTACTAGCAATGGGATCTTAGGCAAGGTAATTCAACAGTAAAAATGTGGTGTGATAGTAAGAGTGACCTTGCTAGGGTGTGTGCAGATTAAATGAGATTGCGTACTCACAGAGAAGTGGAGATATGAACTAGGATCTGTCTATGGTAAACGGCACACCCTCTCCACAATGAACAGGCAACCTCCTCCCCACCCCCATGACATCCCTTCGGAAACCATTGCGGCCCTGCCTGACTCCAGTCTCAAAAGAATCCTCCTTTGTTTCCTGAGAGCTCAAACTATAGGCAAAGTAATGAGCCTGATCTGATTCAGTCCAAGAATTCTGGTCATTAAACTTGACTTGGATGTCCATAATTTGTACATTTTGGATAACAGGGTATTGCTAAGAGGGAAAACCTTTAGCTGAATCCAATACATTCACAGCAAGCGAAGCAGGAGGAAAATGCCTAATTCCTGCTTGTTAGTCGCTGAGCTTCTGAGAACAGAATCAGCTTAGCTGCTTGCAAATAAGCGAGCATCACAGAACTTGGTAGAGCTGGCAAGAAGGTAACAAGCTGTGTATGAAAACCCTGGGATTAAATCTCCACAGCAAAATTGCTCGGTGCATAGGATCAAAAGAGCTGCAAAGGGGAGAGAGACAATGAACACGCACACCCTTCTGCACACCCATCCGACCTTGCCCGTTAGGAACCCCCAAAGAATGCATGCCTTGGCACCTTACCAAAAAATAAGACTGCACTTTAGATTATAATTAAAACAATAAATTCTTCTCCCCTGCGTGTATCCTGATTAGATTGTTGACACTGTGTCAAGCTGTTAGGGAGATAAACTCACGCTGCTACCACACTGCTTACTTGTGAGCCCTTCAGATGGTGTTTTTCACATGACGACTTGCAAATAACACACTGGAGTTTCTTTGCTTCTATTCCTCTGTCGAATTATTAACATTGATACTCATGGAAACTTTTGGAGTGTGAGGGCTTTCATTTTGGTGTGTGATGTAGGTCCCAGCATGAACCAATTAGGAATCTAAAGGACTTATTTGTCAGTAAAAATGTCAGATGACACATGTGCCCAGGATGATTTAAAGTCTCCCAAATAAAAGTTGTTGTAAATTATGGCAAATAGTATCAGGCCAGTCCCTGAACAGAGATTTGAGAAGTTTGCCAGCTTTGAGCATCATGAGTAACCCTTTTCTTTTAGTGGATTTGCCTGGTGCTCAAGCCACAATAAAGGGCAGGAATGTTGGCTAGAACCATAGGGTTGCAACCAAATGATCTAACTCAGGAATTTGGAGCCTTAGGAGCATGCGCCCAGCCAGACCAAATGATTTTCAGTTCCTGAAACTAAGAGGCTATGTTTGTCTCACTCTTGTAGCCTTGCATATGAGGTTCCCTTGCCTGAAGTGATCTTATCAGGTACAGGTACCATGTCAGTAAGTTGTTCATGATGCCCTTGGGCAACCCCAGTTTATCCTTCACACCCCAGTTTAGATGTATCTTTCTCATGAAGCCTTTTTTTTTAAGTAAACATTTTATTTTGGAGTAGTTTTAGATTTACAAAAAAGTTGCAAATATAGTACAGAGTTCCCATATGTCCTCAACCCAGTTAATAGTTTTGTCAGTATTGATAATCGTTCATTTATGATTCTTAATGTCTTACATTTTTATGCTATAATTCTTACAATGAATGAACCAATACTGAAAAAGCTTTTACCATTTTAACTATTTTTAAGAGTACAGCTCAATGGCATTTAAATATATTCACATTCTTATGCAACCATTGCCACCAACAGTCTCCAAGATTTTTCCAACTTGCAAAACTGAAACTCCATATTCATTTAACATTAATTCTGCATTTCTCCTTCTGCCCAGCCCCAGGCACCACCATTCTTCTCTCTGTCTTTATGAATTTGACTACTCTAAGTACCTTGTATAACTGGTATTATACATAATTTGTCTCTTTGTGATTGGCTTATTTTGTTCGGCATAATGTCCTCAAGGTTCATCTATACTGTAGCATGTGTCATAATTTGCTTGCTTTTTAAGGCTCAGTAATATTCTGTTGCATGTATATAGCATATTTTGTTTAATCTATTCATCTGTTGATGGACAGTTGGGTTGCTTCCACCTTTTGACTATTATCAATGATGCTATTCTCAAAGTCTTTCTCGACCAAACCATATTACCCAGGTACATCCTACGATCACCTCTATTGTGGTATTTATTTCACAGGAGTGCAAGAGCTTATCTCTGTGCCATGTCAGTGAGATGTTTACCATTGTTTCTTCCTGAAGTAGAAGTGTGCTTGGCTCACATGAGCTACATAACAAATATTTGAAATGAGTGACAATTGAAATGGATGGATGGATGAATGGATGAGTGGATAGATGAGTAGATGCATGGGTGATTGGTTGGGTAGATGGGTGGGTAGGTGGTTGGGCAGGTGGTTGGATGGACAGCTAGATGAATGGATGGATGGAGAGGTGGATTGGTGGGTAGGTGGTTGATGAATGGATGGATGGATTTATAAAAAGATGAGAATATCCAAAGGATGGGCCAAAGCAGATGCCTTCCAGAAGCACAATTTTATTCCTCCTATTAAGTCCAATGAATTAATGTGTGATTATAAAGCAAGAGTTTAGGATGAAGGGAAAACACCAGATTAAACTGACATTGAGCAGAGAGCAAGAGTGCACTAGGGTGGGGTAGGAGAGTATATCTTGCTTTACAGTCTTTGCTTAAGTTTTTTTTTGCTCAGTATTTTAATAAAATAAATTAGTATAAAACTTTCCCATGATTTTATTGTCAAATAAAATCTATTGACTTTTTAAATAGAAAAATAACCCACAAACAGATATTTCATAAGGAAAGGAAGAAATAAAATAAAAATTATTAGTTTCCTTCTTGGTAATATTCTCTACAAAGATAACCACAGTAACCATGTTTTATGTATTTACAACCATTCTGGGGGGAACTTTCTGTACATAGTGAGTATAATCCTGCCATGCTTTAAAAATGAAACAAAACAAAACAAAACGGGTGCCTACTCATCCACCACATACGGATATTATCATTTATTCCTTTCAATAAATGAGTCATGCTACCCCCTAATTTGTGATAAATTATGAAAAGGTGAAGACATGGCTTTTTTTTACACATAAGCTGTGCACATCAGGTCGAAAAATGGGAGAAGCCAGAAATGTTGAACTCAAGCATTATTTGAAGTTCTGTCCATTTTCTTGTCCTCAGTGGATATATTTAAAATGGAAAAGACTGAAGAGGTTAAGACTTTCAGTCTCCTTCCTTTAAGAGTGATGTGTGATTCTCTTTTGTCCGGGAGCTCCAGGGTCTGACCCACAGCTTGGCTGTCATGACTGCTGGGAAGCAGTGTCACTGGTTTGTCATGCCCTAGTTCCATGCTATTTCCTGCTTCTATGGGTCAAATGTCAGCCCCATTCAGTGTGGGCTGCAGAAGCTAATGAAAAGGGGTGCGGGGCTGGGTCTTTCCCACAGCACAGATGAGGTCATAGTAGAGAAAGTGGCAAAAAATTGTTTAGCATATGTTTGACATAACTTAAGAGCTATGCCTGGCATCTCTCTTTCAACATACCTGCATGTTATTTGACATTATAAAAAATAAAAACAAAAAATCAAAGAGTACATAGTATATTTCTGAAATCATCTTTTTCTCCATAGTGCAATGGGGAGAAAGTAGCTTCTCTTTTAAATTTGAGATAGAAAGATATAGATAATAGATATAGATAATACAGACACATAGATATATCTATATCTGTAAGATACATATCTGTATCCACACATAGGTATAGATATAGATAGACAGATGCAGACAGATGCCATTTTTCTTCTTCAGAATGAAATGTGGCTAGTCTACAAAATCTCAGTGAAAACACATGCTATTAAGGGGGTATCTATATAAGAAACATAAACTTGCCATTAACATAGCTCCTTGCAACTATCACACTTGATTCTTTATGGGTTACCTCATTGGAAGTCAATATTCTTCACTGTGGCTACATTGCAAATCTTGAAACCAGTGTTATAAAACCTGAAGAGAAAACATTGTTATTCTGGTGTAAAATAATTTATTTTTAGAATATTACATTTATGTGGTACGCAATGCAAACATACTGTCAATATAAGGGTTTACTATGAAAGTTTCCTTCCACCTCCCTCCCCAGCATCTCAGTTCTATTCTCCAGAGGTTCCTCTGTTACCATTTTCATACTTCATTCCAGAGATAGTCAATTAACATACAAGCATATTCACATAAATAATAGCATATGGTTACATTACATTAAAACCAAGTTCAGGGTGATGGTAAAAGTATTTCATTAAAAATAACAGGCACAGGAAGAAATACTTGTCCTACAAAGTTTATTAAATATAAATATTATTAGATAAAAGTATTAAATGATAGGGTGAATCCATGAATATGGTGGTATTTCTCTTAAGTATATATTACTTCATTTATAGCATGTACAATATTAACATCACAGGTTTGGAGGTGTGAAAAGAAACATAGATTCAACTATGTTTTTCACTAGCTATGCCAAGTTCTTAACTCTTTTGAACCTCACATTCCTTATCTGCCAATGGGGAGGAGCATGCTTCTGTCCAAGGGTTTATACAAAAGGTGAATAAGGTAAGTTATAAAGGACCTGGTACATAGTAAATAATCAATGACAGTGATGTGCTTATTTTCTTCTTTGCCTACATATATTTTAATTTCCTGGGATGACTACTCAGGCAATAATATCTTTTTATGCTCTGTTTAGCTGAGAGAGAGAGAGAGAGTTTATTTTTTGCTAGTGAACAAATGGCCTCTGTTTACCTCTTTGGATTTCCTGGTATACTTTCACATCAAGATAATCTATTCATGAATAATGCTCTACAGTTAAAGGTGAATTTTCCCTTTAGGCTAATTTAATGCGATTTGAAAGTCCCAGGGTTAACTGGTGAACAGCCAGCCCTAAGAGTCCTGTCTCTTGAATTAGACTGCCTTCATTCCTTATTACTTGTATGACTTTGGGCAAGTTACAATGCTTTTCTTTTCCAATCCTTAATGTTCATGTCTCTAAAATGGGCATATAGTAGAAATGAACTCCTAGGATTTCTGGGGAAGATTAAAAGAGATGATTAGTACACAGCATTTAGCAAGAGTGTTCGAATCATTTAGCATAGTAAGCATTTTTTATGTGTCAGCTATTACTATTAATGCTGTTTAGTCAAAAACATTTATCCATGTCCTCTCATTCATCTATCCACTGATGGAGTGCTTGTGTTGTTCTGGCCACCACTGCTGAGCCACTGTCTTTCTCTGTGATTCTTGCATGTCCTGGGATTGTACTCCAAATAATTTCTGCACTATCCTGATGTTTTCAGTGGGGAGACTCTGTTTACTAAGCCAGGAGTCCTTTGAGAGTTTATGTGAGCTTAGAAAAGACAGATGGATGCCCCCTTAATGACCACAGTCTCCTCTGAAGAGGTTGGATTTCATGCAGAGATCCAAGAAGTGTATCTTTGTTTCTTTCTGCCATTTTCTGTTGACTCACAGGGACTCAAGAGGGGGATTACCCCACAGAAAAAGAGAAAAGCATGTGATTCTACTTTCTGTGTTAGGTGAGACTAATGATTAATAGCTTTGGAAGATGTCTCATGGATGAGTGTTCTAGTATAGAGATATAGCTATGGTTGTGTCCGTGTTTCTGGACTCTGAGCCCTTGGTTATAAATCTTGGCTTGACTTGGTCCTGAGTGGTCTCAGTTTCCCCATATGCAAATGAGAATTTGATTGTTCTAGGGCACTGGAGAAGGTAGTTTAGCTTCTGAAACATATTGACATCTATAAATTTTGGTGATTGCTTATAGAGTTATGATGTAGCATTTATTGAGAGCTTAGTGTATGTCAGGAACTTCATGCCAGAGAGGCAGCTGCTGCAGTGTAGTACTTCATAAAAGAGGCTCTGGAGTCAGAATATTTGAGTTTGAATCATCACCCCAACAATTATAAGCTGTGATCTTAATCAGCCTCTTTAACCCTTTCTTTTCTTTGGATCCTTCATCTGTAATATGTGAGAATTCAATGAGATTGCATTGGTAAAACACTTAGAAAATGCCTAACATGTATGGAACACTTAATAAATGTTGCTCTTTGTCATCATATATAATAACCACAACAGTTAGATGGCATTATCCACAGTGAGTCAATGCAGAGCTACTAAGTAATTTGCTCAGGTTCACACAACTTACATGATGCACGATGCAAACTTGAGTTCATATTGTCAGTTCCTTGCAGGAGTACAGGTTATATGAGCAGCATTCTGAAAATGAATTCTTCCTCATCTCCAAGGGATAGTGATGCCTAGTTGTCCCTGGAAATGTCACCTTTGGGGTACATTCTATAAACTGTACAAAATTAAATCCCTCCCTTGATTTTTCCCAGGAAGATTCCTCGGAAGCGTCGCTAGGTACCCCCGCAAATCTGTACTGCAGAGGCAAGAGGATGTCAGTAGAATTTAGTCTCCCTACACAATCCCTGCAAAGATGTATGAGGCTGCATATAAATTGCATTGAATTTGGTCGGCCATGGGCTAGTATTGCTTTTGTGCTGAATATCAGTGAAAAGTATGAAATGGAGATTACATTTTCAATTCGGGCTTTTTTTCCCCAAAGCTCTGCAGAGATGCCCTCATTCCCATCCATCAGAGCAGAATTGCATTGGTGTAGAGTTCCAGACTCTCCTTATTTTGCCAGAAAGTGTCTGCCACACTTGCTGTCAGACTGCTGCAGTAGGTAACACTCTCCTTAACAGCTAGTTCCATTATTCCCCTTTCCCCAAATTTCTGCCTCTTTCTCAGTACCTTTTGTTCTTAAGATCTACCACCCATGAGGATCACAAAACTGACCACATAATAATGGCATTCTTATAGATGCTAAAATTGGTGTATCTATCTCTTGGGTTGTTCAGGGCAAAAATAAGACATTGAGGAAAATGGGGTTCATCCACCAACAATGAGAAACATGCTTATTACTTCTTCCGGAAATACATATATTCATACCAGCTATTTCAGTTCTTTTCCCCAAACAGCCCTACATCATTGTCAGTGCCTCAGTTCCTTAGCTTGGTTCTATAAGAAGAGTGTTTACTGGTGGGGGGTGGTAGAGTAGTTATGCATACGGCTTTTACATCAGCATCAGCTTCAATATTTCAACAGCTCATTCTTCCCATGTTCTTTGCCTCTCTCTCCTGCCCCCTGAACGTGATTGCCTGGCTGACTCCCCAAAGAGAAAAATGTGCTAAGTGAACTTGACAGATTCCAGGCTGGCTCCATATGGCAAGGCCTGAGTAACATGTTCCTGGGATCCCCAAGCTGCTCTCACCTTATTAAGATGGCAGTAACTACATGCAAGTCAAGTTCACTGCATCGGTTTTAATTATTTGGACTCTGGAGACCATCCTCAGACTTCAAGGTGGAATTGGATGCAGCATCCCCCACTACAAATTTGACCTTTTTCTTTCCTTCCCAAATGCATGGCTGGGAGGAAGGTAGGTAGAAAATGGGCCCAGAACTCAGGAAAATGTGAGGGAAATGTGAAGGTGAGGTTAGAGGGTTTTCTTAGGACTGCCAGCTGAGTCTAACAAAGGCATCTCAGTATTAGGCTGTTGTTTATTGCCTGATCTGTACTACCTGAAACTTTTGGACTCCCACACATAATTGAGACTTTGACGTTGATCTATAAGTATATAATTTGCACTTCTCCCTCTCCCCGCATGGTTTTAAAGACATAGAGAAAATTAACTCTGAATCCAATAAGTTGCATTTCAAATGGATGAGTCCTTGCAGCTAAATGATTAAGGGCTGGAGTTGAGTTCCACATTTTATAAATAATTGGAATTTGTTGGAATGAGTCTATACAAGAGAATTCTTTGATAGATTTTCACTTTACTCAGGATATATAGAAGGTTTTTCTACCTTTATATAATAGTTTTCCATGTTCTGAGAGAGCATGATAATTGTGTAGAATGGAGAAGAGAACTCTGAGAAGACAGAGGATCACCTTATTCAAATAGCTAAAAGGGAGAGCAAATAGAAAGAGGAGTGAAATTCACTCCAGGTGGCTCAAGGGGAAAATATATTTCAAAAAAAGGGCCTTCCTGGGGAGAGGTTGGTTCTGAAATGATCTAGCAGCTGGAGCTATCCAACAGGAGAAGGTGCTGAAGTGTTCATAATAGGTGTGGATTGAGAGGGGAAGGCCATTATATGATGTCTAAAGTTCCTTCCAGTTCTGATGTTCCCAAATCCTGGGTATTGGCACACCCACTGTGAGGTGATTTCCAATGCAAGCTGAATCGATTGTAGTTTATAAATGATTCAGGTGCTTTCAGAAACCATTTTTGCCATCTTTTCACTAAATACAACAAAAACTTCAAACTCTGAATTTGGGGAATTGAATCAGTTTGTGTTTCTTCTAGCTGAAAGCAACCAAAAACTGACTATCAGTGAGTCACTTAAATAGAAAGAACATTGTTGTTTATTAAACAAAAAGTCTTAAAGTAAGTTGTCTTAGAGTTGGCTGACTGGCTTAGTGCCATCATTAGAAACTCAGGTTCTTGACATTCTATTATTTTTGCCACTCACATATGTTGGCATTTAGCCCTTACTTCTCATGATCACAGGATGCTTGCTAAAGTTTTAGACATCATGTCCTCTCAACCATGTCTCAAGCATAAGAGAACAAGAATAAATCTCTTCCTTTTTTGAAAGTGTTTGTCATAAGGAAAACTATCAAGGAGACATAAAGTCACATCGTTTTTGCCAGACCTTGGTAACAAACATGCAAAAGATAATTGAGTGGCTCTGACCAGTTTACATCAATAATTATTTATTCCCTAGAGCTGGGTAAGTAGACCCACCCTCTTTGATATCAAATAAGATTACCCTTGTTCCTAAGTAAACTGGAGTTTATTAGCATGATAACAGTGGGGTGGATACCAAGTAGCTGCCACAGAAATCCACACAATGTATGTGGTACAGATCTTTTCTTAGATTTTAGCAGAACTTTTTTCTTTTTTTTTCCCAAGATTAATATGTTCAGACCTTAACTAATGTGCCCAAGGGACAAGATCTAGCCTACTCCTTTATGTGGTTGTGGAAGAGACATCTTTTAACATTATCAGACTTTTGGGATTCTGTTTTTCAAAATGGCAATGGCTTTCTCCTGGGGCTTGAAGTCATTGATGGATCAAGGTAATTGGAATAATGAAGCTATCATTTTGATTTTCTGAGTGCTTGTTATGAGCCAAATATTGTATAAAATATTTCACATCTGGTAAAATATTCATTGACTCGTTGCAGCAATCTTATTTCTTGGGCGGTGGGATGAGAGTTAGGGATTACTGTTTATACTAATGTGTCGGTGAGGTAAAACCTGAGCTACAAGATGGTTGGACTTAAACCCAGTCCATTTACTGCTCTGGCTATTACCCTCCTAATTATCCTTTTACTTATATAGGCACTCAGAAATGGGAATTATGGGGAAGACTGGCTGGCCTGGTGATGACTTCCTGTTGGTAAGAAGTGGGAGGACCCTGAGTCTCAGCTTCAGAATTTGAAGTTGATCTCTTTTCTCATCTAGAAATTTCTTCTAGGCACACAAGTAAAGATAGCTGCCACCAGACTTTTCTCATGGAATCTTCAGTTTTAGGGGTTGGCAACCTTAGTTCAACCCCTGTGACAAGCTCCTGTTCAGATAACCTCTCGCTTTAATTTCTCCTGTGCTTCTGGGTGTCTCATCTGTTTAGCCCCCTTAACATGTCCACTTAATAGAGGTTGCATTTTATAAATTCAGTAACCTCTGATGTATGGTTGGGGTGTTATATGTGGAAGAGCCCATCAGCTAAGCTGGCAAAGGGAAATGTCTACTGAGAAAAAAAGCTTAATATTTTCAGGCCTGTTAGTTATCCATTTATGTATTTATTCATAAGTATAGCAGTGGATTCAGCATCTTTTATGTACCTCCTTTGTCATGACTTACAAATAGAATTTCCAACTACATAAGACACCATTCTACCTATCCAGAATCTACTTAGCCAAGGATAAAAGACAAGGGACAATGAAGTGCAACATAGAATTTCAGGGGCAAGAATAAAAGTAGGAATGGATATTGAGTACCATGGAGTTAAAGGGAGGTGAGAACATGGGGAGGATTTTCAGAGAAAATTTTAATTGAGTTTAGCCCTGAAATTTGAGGAGCTTATCAATTTGATTGGCAGTGAGAACAGAGAAGGATAACGTATTTCTGAGTTGGGATTATTATTGGAGGAAATGTGGGGAGTATGGAGCCATGTGGAAGCATTGCTTCTCTCCACATGGTTGGAATGAGAGACGGGGCTTTGTGGAAGGCTGGGCAAGTGGGAAAATGATGGGATCTCTTTGGGACATGTTCAGAGGTCATTTGGTATGAGCTCTAAATTTCAAAGTCAAGAATAAGGAAGAATTGGCTAAGGTTGTATTATTTGAGGGTTGCTAACTCATCATTGTGGTGGCTTTCAAAATTGACCAACTTCATGAATGTGGGCCAGTGTTGCCAACTCTCTGAACCTCAACTTTTTTAATCTATAAAGTGGTGATATGGAAAAGGGTTTTCTTTCAGTTATCGTTGTATTTATTTGTGTCCTACTTGCCAAATAAAGGGATCTCATCTACATGACAAGGATATCTTAGGGATTTTGAAAACCTTTGCATGGTTTTCCATTTCTGGACCAAATACCTTGAAATAGCTCCATGTTGCATCGCTCAGTGGTCAAAAGTATCATAATTTATGCCCTGGTCAGATGGCTTGGTTGTTTGGAGCATTGTCCTACACTCCAAAAGGTTGGGAGTTCAATTCTCAGCCAGGGTACATACTTAGATTGTGGGTTCAGTCCCTGGTCATGGTGTGTATGGGAGGCAATCAATCAATGTTCCTCTCTCTCTTCTTTCCTCTCTCTCTAAAGTCAATAAAAAAGTTTAAGAGTATCATCAATTATTTGGTTTCTGATTTGCCATGCATTGCATTAGCTTCTTCACATTGCCATCTCACTTAAATCCCGCAGCCACTGTGGAAAAGTAGAAGAGATCATTTGATCATCCCCAATTCTAAGATAGGCAAATAGTGTAATATGCTTGACCTCAGTTGGATAGTAGTGGGAAAAGTTGATTCATGCTCAGGTATTTTACTTTACAATGTTTGCTCTTTCATTGACCTGTCCCTGCCCCTGCCCTAGGATCCTTGAGCAGTTTTTGAGCTGCTGTCTTTAGGAAAGGACTCAGACACTTTACTTTTGGGTAAAGGCAGCCAGGTGGGCCTGAGGTGTGGAGTACAAAGTTATCCTTGTGCATCTGATCCCACTTGACTAATGAGAGGATGTGGCTTTGCTCTCTGCTTTCCACATCAGGTCTGGCTTCTGTAAGCAATTGTATCTGGAGCTGTTCCTTAGTGTCACAATGGCGCCAGCTCCTCCTTCTACCCGGCATGCATGATTTTTAGCAGAGCTCCATGTGAAAAGTATTTGTTAAAACAACCCTCACTTTCATAATACACATTTTCAGCTTAACTATTGGATTTTATCAGAGATTTCCCACCCCGCCCTCAATTCGTTCCAGCAAAAGTTTTTTATTTTTATTTTATTTTATTTTTAATATATTTTATTGATTATGCTATTACAGTTGTCCCATTTCTCCCCCATCATTCCCCTCCACCCTGCACACCCCTCCCACCCTCATTCCCCCGCTTTAGTTCATGTCCATGTATCATAAGTTCTTTAGATTCTACATTTCCCACACTATACTTGCCTTACCCCTGTCTATTTTCTAACCACCGTCTATGCTACTTACTCTCTGTACCTTTTCCCCCTCTCTCCTTCTCCCACTCCCCTGTTGCTAACCCTCCATATGATCTCCATTTCTGTGGTTGTGTTCCTGTTCTAGCTGTTGGCTTAGTTTGCTTTTGTTTTAGGTGTGGTTCTTAATAGCTGTGAGTTTGCTGTCTTTTCACTGTTATATTTTTGATCTTCAAAATTGCTCTATCCAGCAAAGCTGTCATTTAGAATGGAAGGGCGGATAAAGCGCTTCTCAGATAAGGTCAAGTTAAGGGAGTTCATCATCACCAAGCCCTTATTATATGAAATGTTAAAGGGACTTATCTAAGAAAAAGACGTTCCAGCAAAAGTTTTTTAAATCTATAAGGAAAATGCAGAGACCAGGGTGTGGTCAGAAGTAAGGCTCATGTTAAATACCTGTTACAGCCTAATATTATTTCCTTGATGACTGTGCTCAGAAAACACGTCTTTTGCTTGAACCGTCCACTTCAGTTATCCATTATCATCTTCTTGAGAAAAGGTGCAATATCTCGGGTCCTTAACTACTTATTAAGGCTATGTGTATTGGGAAGGCCATGTGAACTTGCTGAGTTTTAGTTTTCTGGGTTTCCAGTGACCATGTTTGTCTTGCCCTGTCTACCACACTGGGACTTGATGAAGCAAAATGGGGCTATGGCCAGAGTAAAATATTTGGTGCAAGAGAAATATGAAATTCAGTCCTTTCACTGTGTTTTGTGTGGACCTCAGTTTGCCTGTCTGTAAACTGGAGCTAGTCATATCAAACTTTTTGTACTGTTTAGAGGATTAAGAAAGATAAAGCCTAGCACAAAGTCGGTACTCAGCAATCCCACAAACAGGGAAGTGAAGGCAATCATTTTTTTTTTTTGAAAAATAAATGTGATACAAACATTAGTTCTTTGTTCTAATTATTGCCAGCTCAGTTTTTTTCCCTACACTATTTAGTTCTTGAAAGCTGCAAGCCCCGTTTTCATCACACTCCTTGTTTCAAGTTTCAAGCACAGACTCATTTTCAGCTGCGGATTCCCTCTTGCCTGAAGGCCTTGGTGCAGCATGAGCAGATTCAGCGCTGAGAGTTGAGAGTGGAGCCAGAGGCACAGGCAACTTTCTGCTGCTGAGAAATCCCCTTTCCTCTGAGGACACAAGTGCGCCTGCAAAGGGATGTGGGAAACCATTTGTGAGAAGTTGTAATTAATGATCTGCTGGGTCTTGGCACTTATCAAGGAGCAGAAAGCTGCCAGGAACTTGAGTAGCCTCTTGGATAAAAGTTGTCCTCCCTGGGGAAGTAGCAGATCTTGGGATGGGCAAAGGGAGAAGCAGGAGGCTCTCATTCTCACTGCAGCTTTCATAGCTGTAACCTGTTTGCTTCCCATGCACGATCACAGGGTGATGTGGACAAAGAACTCTGGCTTTGGAGACCAAAGGTCCTCAGCTTGAATTCTAACTCTGCCTCTTACTCTTTATGGCACCCGGTCATGTTACTTCACTCTCTGAACTTCAGTTTTGCCCAGCTGTAAAACGTAGTTAATGCCGCATACTCTGAAAGACTGTTTGGACTAGAAATTACATAATAATGTAAATGGAATGTAGCCTCAAAAGTACAAGGGATAAAATATTAAATAAACAAGGCAGCTCCCCATCTTCAAGGAGTTGACAGTTTTGTGAATAATGGAAGTGATGTTATCTATAGAACATACAGACTTATGGACACTTTTGTAGATATTTCTATAGAATTTATGTATCTATTTTAGTAATATTAGCTATAAAGTGCTACTGAATTGTACAGTCATATGTATGTTTTTGTAATGCAAGTTGACCTTCTTTGATAAAATATTAGTGTAAGTTACTATCTTTTGGTAAGTCAGCAAGAATTTGTCATACCTTCATTTCCTCCTGCTTGCTTCTGGGCTAACTTGGAAATTAACACCCTAAGATGACTACAGGCTGTTAAATCCCTGAATGAAATTCTGTATATAGTGACAACTGAAAAGATCTATTGAAGAATGGTTTTGTATTTCTTGTTCTCACATTATAAGACTGCTTTCACTATTACGTGAAATAGAGCTTGTAAGTCAAATGTCACAGTGTCTTCACATATCAGGGACTTGTAATGGTCACAGTAGCAACAAGCCCTCCTGTTTTACGGTAATAACAATAATACCTTGTAACATTACCCCTTAGTGTAGCAGATAGAATTTCATAATCTGGGTATAGTGCTGGCACATTTTAAGAGCCCTGAAAATGCCAGCTCCAATAGTCCTTAACTCCATCTTTCCAGCAATCTTTCTAGGTACATCACATAGAGCTAAAGTCCCACATTACAGGTGAGCAATTTGGGGCTCAACGAGCCTTGTTCAATCTATACAGCTAATGCTGATGTTGGCTTCAGGGCCAACAGTAGCTTTATTGTTGACCTTCCTCTTGTACCTCTTCAGCCCCTCCCTTAATTTCCCTCTGGTTCTTTTGTTATCAAGAGTCGACTGCTAACGTTGTTACCTTCTTATCTAGGGTTTGTTTTGAAAACCGGTCATTGTAGACAACCTTATTGTGGTGATGACAATGTAAGGTTTGTAAATGTCAAATCACTATGTTGTACACCTGAAACTAAAATATTGTATGTCAACTAGACTTTAATTTCAAAAATTTAAATAAAAAATTTCAAATCTTAAAAAAAGAACAATGCTGAGCCCCATGCACACAAATTTTGTATCTGCTTTAGTAGAAAATCAGGAAGGAAAAGACACTGGTACAGACACCCAATGTCAGGGAGAGGCACCCCGCCTGGGTTTAGAGCCCACAGTAATGAAGGAATTTTCCTACCTGCGCATGTTTGCTTATGTTCTTGGATGTGCTGCTAAGCCCCTGCTACCCACCTCTATGCAAATGAGTCCTCCCACATTCTCGGGAAATCCTGTCCCCAAATCCTGAACACCAAGCACAGGAGACTAGCATGGCTGTTGCAGAATAAAGATTTGAGAGAGGGACAGCTTTTCCCTGTAGTTATCTCTTTGTAGACTTTATCCTGGGTTGGAAACAGCCCTCACCTGGATGTGAGACACCATGCTTACCCCTATATGTTATCTTTCCCAGGTCATGAACCTGGGCCCTTCACCTGGAACACAGTGGGAGGAGAGGGAAGCCACCTCTGAACTGAAGAATGCTACCCTGTTAGTCACCCTCACTGAGTCAGTGGAATGAGTTCCTCCAAGTGTAACAGAATGGTGTTGTAATTCCAGAAGATCAATGCACAGCACTTATTAATCATCTACTATGAGTCTGTAGGCATAGACTTGGCAGACTATTTTGGGTTCCTACTGGGCTCTGTGAGAGACTGGAAATCAAACAGAGCAATGCTTAGGCATTGATCAAGAGCATTGACTTTAAAATTTGGCAGACCTAACTTTGTATCCCGGCTCAACCTTATTGAATATGTGAACTTGGACAAATTATTTATCTTTGGTGAGTTTCATCCCCCTTGTTCGTAAAAGGAGGGTGACAATGTGTATCTCATGAAGTTCTTATGAAAATAAAAGCATGTCATATGAGACAAGCACTAGCACAGTGCCTTGTACCTAATAAGGATTCAATAGATGATAGACATTGTATCCATATCATTCATATCCAGGCCCTACAAATGTCATCTACTTGTGTATTTCCTGGGTCAGGGATATAAAAGGACAATGGTCTTACTGGCATTACTTACATTAGGGAATTTTTAAAGTGTTTTACAGTTTAAGAAACATTGATATTTTAAAGATGTTTTTCCTGGAGTTGGGTATAAACCCCACTACCCAGGAAAATGGGTTACTGGGGCCAAATGGTTACATAGCCATGGTTGAGAAATAGGCCTGGTGATGAGTCAATGAATTACTTTTCAACCTGAGAGAGTCTATTTTAACTGGTTTGTAGGATTAGAGTTTGGTGAATTTTGGTAATTGCATACAATCTTATAACTTCTTACAACTACAATACAATAAATATGTAGAATAGTTCCTGTATCCTAAAAGGTTTCCTTATGTCCATTTTAATCTATTCCATCCCTGGCAAATACTGATCTGCTTTCTCTCTCTATTGTTTTGAATTTCATTTAAATGGAATCATACTGTGCATTGTCTTTTGTGTTTGACTTTCTTCACTTAGCATACTGTTTTTAAAATTCATCTATGATACTGTGTATATTAACATATTGTTCATTTTAATGTTGAGTAGTATTCCATGGTGGGAGTATGCCTTGATTTGTTTACCCATTCATAAGCTAATGGACTTTTTTTTTAGTTTGTGACTATCATAAATGCTATGAAATCTGAGCACATGTCTCTGTGTAGACACATTTTCATTTATCTTGGGTAAATCCTTAGAAGTGGAATTTGTGGGTGATGTAGCAAGTGTAGGTTTAACATTATATAGTACTGCTATATTGTTTTCCAAAGTGACTGTACTGTCTTGCATTCCCAGCATGTGGCATCAGGTATTGCTTTTAACAGCTCCCAGGTGTCCCTAATACAGATCAGCATTGAGACCCTCTGGCCTTCACTTTCTCTGGTTTAATGGCTACCTTTTGACTCACATGAATAAGGATGCTGTTAGTATCAGGACATCAAAGAAGACGGTTATCCCAACTGATAAGTTCTGACTTGTTTAAACTATTGGAGAGTGAGATACTGTCTGGATTTTCACAACTGCGGTGCATTTTTATATGGCTTGTGTATCAAAATTTGTATGCAGATTAAGTTCCCTAGCATTAAATCATTACTGTTTTAACACCAGAGGATCCACCCAAAATTTATAAAGAGAAGCTTGACTCACTCATGTAGGAAAGTGTTTCTACTCACTGGAGACAGACTCATTAATAAACAAAGGACATGTGTATGTTCACTGAGTTACACGCGATGCTCACTATGATCTGTTTTACAGCTATAATGACTAATTCTATACACGTTTGCACACACAGATACAAATGCATGCTCGGATGTTGTTTCTCTCTCACCATTTTTCAAGGCAGACCACACAGTGATTCTTTAATGGTTTGTCTTGCTACGCACTGTTGCTTGTACTTTTCTGGAAGACATTTTCTCATCTTCTGCACTTTGCCTTGTACTTTCATTTTCTTCTTGTTGAATTACAAATGGATTAACATACATAATAGGTTTTCCTTGAATCCGACTAGATGCTTCAGCCTCCCACATGTGTTTTTTGTACTTCTAAAACATGACAGAGAATGAGGTGAATGAACTGAACATGTGGCCTTTTTCTCAGGGTGAAGCAATTCTCAACCCCCAAAGGGGATATCCCCACACCCCCAGGCAAGAGATCATAAAGAAGAGGTTTTAAATACATAGAAGATGGTTCTCTGTTTACCTACTCCTGTCTGATACCTACTTTCTAATTATGTGAATATTAAATCCCTTGACTATCATCTGTGGTTCCCCAAATCAGTTTGGTTCTCAGTGTATGGACACTCAATAACAAATGCCAGCAAACTATATATAGCATATGGGCCAAATATGGTCTGCCATGTATTTTTGTAAATAAAGTTTCTGTGTTTTGGTTTTTTTTTTTTTTTTGTAAATAAAGTTGTATTGGCACACAACCACATCCATCATTTACATATTGCCCATGGTGCTTTCTGGTGCTTACAAGGGCAGATTTAACTAGTTGAAACAGAGATGATCTATATGACTTGCAAAGCTGAAAGTGTTTCCTATTTGGCTCTTTACAGAAAATGTTCACCAGCCTCTGCTCTGTGGTATCACTTGATATGTCTGCAAATTCATTGTATTGTCTGTGGGGCCATTCATTGTAATGTGTGTCTCCTTTTTTGTGTGGGCACTTTGTATTTGTCCAGTTATTCTTAACCTTGGGCCAGTTATTTCAGTTCTCTGAGTTCCATGTCTGCATCCATAAATTGAACATAATAACAGCATCTCCCCTGTAGAATTGTTTGAGAATTTAAGAAAATGGATGAACTGGACTCCCAGTATGCATGGTGTCCAGTTTGCATGAGACAAGCTCATTGCATGGCAACTAGACCTGATATAAATGTATAAGGCATCTGTTGTGTTCTGGATAGTATTCCCTGCTATTACAGAGCAGAGGCTAAGAAGTAAACCATTAATCTGAGGTGTAGGAGACTGGACTGTTACTAAAAGACAAGCCAGGCAAAAGTCAAGATTCCAATATCCAGATGCCTGGCTACCCCTTTCAGCTTGGTTCTGCCTCCTCTCTGCTGCTTCTGTCATTCCAAACCACTCTCCACTCTATTGCATTGAACTTGCAGTTCTCTGTGCCTTGTTTTCCCCATGACTTACTCCTTTCCTAACTCCTTTATCTGAGATTGCAGCCCCCATCACTCTCTAGATCCATACCCTTGTCCTTGCCACATTTATAGGTTGCTGTATTATCTAGCTTTGTGTTTATGTGTCAGTTTCCTATCTCCTATACCAAAGGCACTCCCCATGCAGTTGAGGAATTAATCTTTTCTACGTCCAGAACAGAGACCTGTGCCTGGCATAAAGTAGACAATTGATAAATAGTGTTTGAAACAATGAATGAATGGATGAATGTTCCCAAAAGTGAGAGTTTCCTTCAGGGATGTAGCATTTTCACCTGTCATCTCTACCTTCCTTCCCCTTCCCATGCAGAAAGACAAATGCACACAAGAATCCACTGCCGGTTCCATGCACATCATGTGAAAATACACACCCAGACCGAATTCCATGCACACAAACACTTACATGCCCTCACACCTCTCCAGGCAGACACAAGCATTCCCTGAACTGTCTGAACGCAGCCTTTACAAGTGCATCCTCATTCACCACTCAGAAAAGCTAACAGCCTCTTCAGTAAGATCCTGAATAGCTTTACTGGAGAGGTCCTGGGTAGAAAAACGCTGCCTCTTAATGAAGGCCATTTAACAGTCAATCTCAATTTCAAGGAAAAGAAAATCTTTATTACCAGCATCCAATAATTTCTGTTTGGGGATTCCCACCCTTTGGAATTTTTTTTCAAAGCCTCTTTTCTAATTAACTCTGGAGCCTAGATTACAGGAAGCTGGCTTTGGGAATGGAGGGGGCACCTGGGCTGGAAGTAAGCACTGGAGGTGATGTTTAATTAAAGGGAAGCTGTGAGAGGGAAGAGACCTGAGCAGGCTGCAGTGCTAATCCTCTTGCCTTGCACTGGTGTCCCCCGCATGATTGTGATTGATGAGCTGGTCCCCTTACATCTTTATCTGCAGTAGGCGCCATACCCACAGGCAGAGGGGCTCCGCTCTCTCACCACAGGCACTTGGCCTGGTGGCGGTCTGAGGAGTGGAAGGGCTGGCTGTGCAGTTCCGTTTCCTCTCTCTGCTTTTTTCTTTGTCTTTCTCGTCTTTATTTTATAGATAGCTAGATGGAGAGATAGATGATAGATAATGTGTGTGTGTGTGTGTGTGTGTGTGTGTGTGTCTTTGTCTATTTCTCTATTATCTATTTAACTATTTAAAATCTGGCTGCCAATCTCAGTTGCTCTATCTCTCCAGGTGTGTTTGTCTTTGTCTGTGTCTCTCTGTTGGTCTGCCTCTGTCTTACTTTTTGTTCTTTTGTCTCTCCTAAGACTGCCCTATGAGGTAATATTAGGGAGCCTCTCATTGAAATCTTTTTTATTCAACAGTATTAATGTTTGAGTAATTTAGAAGTAGCCTTTGGTTGAACTCCTATTAAATGCCAGGAACTGCCTGAGGTACCTTTGGACAATTATTTAATTTTTGTTCCTATAATAGCTAACATTGATTAATCTCTTAAAATATGTCAGGTCCTATTGCTAAGCACTTTTTTAGTGCTTAATCCATTTAATCTTCAAAATAATCCTTTGTAGTAGCTACTCTCACTAGTCCCATTGTGTAGATAACAAAACTGAGGCTTTGAGAAAGAATCATGCATGTCTTTAATCCACACTTTATTGCACCCAAGTAAGACCTTAGTTCCACCTTTTAATAATACATACAATACATGGTAGTTTAAAAGCTAAAATGAGCTGTCCAAGATGCAAGGGCTTGAAGATGAAATTCTCAGAATCTTACTCCAGGTGTGTCTCTCTCCAAAATGCTTCTCTGAATAGACCAGAAGGTAGGTTTGTGTCTTTCAATGTTTCTCTGGTTTTTTTTTTCTTCTGCTTTTAAATCTGTGTCCTCACTATGTCTACTGAACTTCCCTGCTGCATGGCCAAGGGGCCAGCTTCTGAATCCAGGAGGCTGCAGAACTTCCTTCCATCAGTTGTCTGAGCCAGAATAAATTGGCAGAAATGTCTGATTTGACTTTTTCTCCTTCTGCAAGGCAGATGCTTTTCTCATTACTGAGAAAGGAATGACACTTTGTCTCTCCAAGAGCTGAGACATTCCTAATAATCTCCGTGCAATTTCAGAACTTGGAGTCGCTGGCTCCAGTGGGCTGGGGAGGCTGCCGTGCTCTGCCAGGCTCTGTCCCTGGTGAGATGAGGTTTACACAGTGTCTATTAGAACTTGATGCCACTCCCCAGAGTGGATTGCCCTATGATTCTGGTTTTACAGTGTGCAGTTCAAGTTCTTTTAGCAGCCAGGCTGCCTTCTTAATTGGAGGGGTTGTGTTCGACAGGGGGACGAATGGATAATGTACCTTCATTCTCCATTTTTAACTGTCAGTGGCAGAGAATTAAAATAAATTAAGCTATGACATTTTCAACTTCTACATTAACTCGGGGTAGCAAAGTCTACTATGGGGAAAGAACTGTGAGCAAATAGCTGTGTGGAATCATGATCTGGACTAGTTCATAAGTCCAAATCTAAATCTGGTTGAAGATAGAGTTTTGACAGCCTTTAGTAAACCTGAATTGTTCATGATCTTCTAGCACACTAAAAGGAGCTTTCATATACCTCAAAGGAAAAAAAAAAACATAGTAATGTAATTAAATCCCACTTTCATGCAGAGGCAACCCCTCATTTTGTTCTTGGATTGTTCTTTTCTGACACCAAGGCATCTTTCCTATCCTAAGAACACATGAAAACTTTGACCATTGCCCTGGCCAGGTAGCTCAGTTGATTAGAGCATCATATCCATAAGCCAAGGTTTGATCCTCAGTCAGGGCACATACAAGAATCAACCAATGAATGTGTAAATAAGTGGAACAACAAGTCAATGAAACATTTTTCATTTTTTCTCTCCCTTCCTCTCTCTAAAATCAATAAAAAAAAAAAAAAAGACCATTTCAGTACCCTTTTTTTTCCTTCTTGCAGTGGCCTAAAAAAGAATACTGCAAATCTCTTGATCATCACACATTTGGAAAAGTCCAAAAATAAATTGCAGAACTGCTTTAATAGACAGTGAAAATAAAATACATTTGAAGGTTCCAGGATTCAACAAACTTAGTTGAATTGCTGTGCTGTCGTTGTTCTAGAGCTGCATCAACTAGGTAGGGGATCTGAGTAGACCAGAAAGTGGCCCACATTCTTCATCTCCCCTGCCTTCCATGTAGCTGTGAAATAAAGTAATCAGCCCTCAAACTGTAAAATTCAAATCACTAAATTTGTTTTGAAGTCAATCCTAAGCCATCGTTGCTAAGCTGGTAACACCACATCCCATTTTCCTTGAGTCTCATCTACTATATCATTCCTTATCTGTGACCATTTGGTTGACTCCAGATCCTTTACTTCTGCTTTGTTACAACTTGTCATCCTGCTCATGGCCTTGACTTGACTTAATAGCCTAGTAAGGGATTCTCCTTGGGTTTTACCTTGAGATTCAGTCTGCTCACAGGATGTGCCTCCATTATAAGTAGATGCAGCCAGTGAGGGCTGGACCAGACAAACTGAACAGGTGGTGTGGTCTGTCAGATTTTCAGAGTTCCTTTGAGAGATAACATTAGCCTTCCCTCTTGATCTTTGGGCTGGGGTTAAGGTAAGCCTTTAAATGGCCTTGCTCTCTCTCTTAAGTTTTTTGCTTAATGCAATAAAATGTTACATTTTAACATTTTATGTAATATTAACATGCCTATATTGGGTTCTTTATTCTTTGTTATATTACCTATTCTTAGCAGGTAATTATTTTATTATTATACTTGGGTCTGTGGTTCTCTAAGAGCTTGGGCTTTGCCCCCCACCCCCAACCAAGTGACACATCCTAACAGTCTTATAGTCATTATGTTTTTCCCATTGAAATTTTATAAGAAATGAGATCTAGTTGTTTGTTGTTTAAAAAATTTCAGAAAGCATTTGGATTTCAAAGTTAGAAGTTCTCTGGTCAATCTTCCATAGCTAGTTAATTTTTTTCTATCACTCTTGTGTGTCTCTTCTTTGTCATCCTGAACATGATGAATCTAATCTATGTTACTAACTCCTAGGTTAAGAAAACTCTATCCAGTATACTTGTTTCACTTTCCTAGCATTGGAACCCTGTGTTTCATGCTTATGTATTATGGAACCAGCTCAATTTTCAGCATTAAATCTACCATGCCAAAAGGCAGATAAAGGCTCTATAATAAACTGATTACCTAGCATGATTTTGCCTGCATTCTGCATTTGGCACTGATTTGCAGTACAATCTAAACAGGCATAAAATTCAGTTCTTTGGGATTCATTCACCAATCAGAAAACTGTAAAAGTTATCTGTAAAAATTCAAGTAAGAGGAATGTAGATTAACAGAGAAGAGTCTGACCAGTCTTTGTATTTCTGTCCGTGGTGCTGAAATTTAAAAAATATATATATTAGGCCAACTTTTCTGCTTTAGTAAATGTAATGATGTGACTATACTTAAAAGGCCATGTATAAGAGAGCAGGTGTTTTTCTATTATTTAATCTTATTTTCCTAAGACAATAGATGTTGTTGATGAAGTAATGGGAACTGAGTGATGCCAACCCCAGAACAGCCCTGACCCATACAACAGTTACTAGCTACATGTGGCTATTTAAATGGATTAAAACTAAATAAAATTAAAATTCAGTTTCTTAACCATATTACACATCTTTCAGGTGCTCACTAGCCACATGTAACTGGTGATTACTGTATTAGATAGCACAGATGTGGAATATCTCCATATCTCAGAAAGTTTTATTGGACAGTGTTCATCTAGAATATCACCACTGTGGTAGACTCAATAATGATGCCCCCAATATATCTGCATCCTAATCACCAGAACCTGTGAGCACTATGAGTGTTACTTTGAATGACAAGAGGGACTTTACAGATGTGATTAGGTGATGCATATTGACATGGAGGGATCATCTGGTGTTATCCCAGTGGACCTGATGTAATCACAGTGTCCTTATAATATGAGGGAAGCAAAAGTGTCAGAGTCAGAGTTAGAGGAGGTGGCAATGTAATGGCAGAATCTGAGACTGGAGTGATACTTTCTGAAGATGGAGAAAGGCAGTGGATTCTGGTGGCCACTGGAAGCTGAAAAGGTCAAAGAAACAGATTATCCTACAGTACCTTCAGAAAGAACCAATGCTGCTAACCACTTCACTTCATGCCAGTGAAATTGATTTCAGACTTTTAACCTTCAGAACTGTAACAGAATACAATTGTGTTGTTGAAGCCACCAAGTTTGTGGCAATCTGTTATAGCAACAATAGGAAACTGATAGAATCACCATCATCATTTTACTAAATTCTTGCATGTAGTTCGAATGCTTGTAATTTTGCACTCTCCCTTGGGCATTTGAAGAACCAAGCTCTAAGCAATGGCATCCTTATTCATTTGACATGTTCATTTTGACTCATGTATGATTTCTTCTCTGAGGGTGGTTAACGGGGGCTTAAACAGTATGTCATGCGTTAGTAATTTCAACAATGGGTATTGTGGCCGTAAGAGTTAAGAGGGAAAAGAAATTATATAGCCTTGCTTTATGCTTTTTTGGACTGGGATGGTTGTGAATTCCAATTCTGATTTTGAGCACTATGTCCTGGTAGGATTAGCACAGCTGAAAACACGAGCAGCTGTCCTACTAAATTATTTTAAGTGAATCAGAATCAAAGTGTGGTTCAAAACTCAGAAGGCTCGGTTCCAGGAGGAATCTTTTTTGCCCTCTCTACCACTGGGGGCTAGTGTGTTACTTTCTAAGCCCATTGTGTGATCGTGGGTGTGATGAGTCAAACTTATTCTCTGCTCTCTCAACCTACTCCTTTCCTCCTGGGCTAGGTTTTGATGGATTGTTTTTTTCTGAGAAATATTCTTCAGCCACTATACACTGTCATCCAGATTATGACTCTTTTAAATAACAATAATAGCACAAACACCATAATGATTATAACAAATATATATTGGACACTTATTTTAAGTATGGTAATAAGAAATTTATATGTGTTGTTAATTTATTCCATAAATAACCCCACAATGATATGCCATTAGTATCCTCATTATTAATACAGAGAAATTGAAGCACAAAGAGCTTACTCAAGACACACCTAGTAAGAGAGAGAACCAGAATTTGGACAGCAGACCTGCTGACTTTGGAGATGGCTTGCATTTTAGAATTTAGCAAAGGATTTCCCATCCTGGACTTTAAGATCCTTAATGTGAAGAACCATGTTAATTTTTAAAAATATTTTTCTCTATTCTCTCAAAAGAGCCTATATTATTTATAGAAAACCCACAGAGGCTCATTGAAATTGCTCATTTAAATTTATTTTTTAATTCTCTAGATGATTAATAAGGGCTTTCATACAGAGGGAAGACCAATAAGGAGGACATTCCAGAGAAATTCTATAAAATATACTGTAGTGGGAAGTCACCAGACTGGATTCATATTCTGGCACTAGCTCTTATTAGCACTGTGGTAGCAACCAAGTCATTTCTTGATTTGAACCTTAGTTTTCTCATCTATTAAATGAGGATGGTAATATCCTATTCATAATCCTTGTGAGGATTTCATATAATGGGTATAAATCACTTAGGGTATGTAAAGGGCTTATAAAATCCCCCATCAATCATCATCATCGTTATCATCATCATCACCATCTTTTATTCTTTACCACCTTATAATATGTACTCAAGAACTTGTCTCATTTAAAATTCAAAGTAGGCCTGGGCTTGCTTAAAAGTATTTATATCCGAACAATGTAATCCTTACAGAGGCTTCTTCTTTTTTTTTTTTTTTTTTTTAATCTGACCACTTCAGCATTCTCATAGAAAAGACTACAGAACACAAAAACAATTCTTTATTTTATGTAATTTCTTCAAATATATTTTTGGGGTGAGGGGGATGTTCATTAGAATCCTATTAAAATAAAACTTTTAAAATCAGTTCTTCTGCAGTGGGCACAGGAAAGAATGAACAAGACAAGATTAGAGCCATTGGTATCCTTATGGATGCAAAGAAATAGCCTAGAGAGTGGACCTCTGAGTCCATCTCTGCTGCTGCTTTGCCCTTTCTCTCATGGATGGCTGCTGTCATCTTTGCTTTCCCCTCCCCATCGTCATCATTTTCTCTCTCCAATGTATTGGCTATTTAGTGACCAGAGTGGTTTTTTTAGAACACAAATCAGACCACACCATTCCTATTCCTGGAACTCTTCCATGACCTCCCATAACTTAAAGGATCAAATCCAAATGATTTGATATGACATTCCCTTTTCTTCTTTCTATGCTCTCAACCTTCTTTCCAGCTCCTAGTCCTGCCAAGTCCCCACTGCACACATGCTCTAGCCATAGAACCTGCTGTCTGTGTTCATGCTTTTCTTCTGCTTTGAACTCCCACCTAAGTCACCCCAACATCTCCTTTAAGTCTCATCTTGATTCTCACAATCTTAAGAAAGCATTTGATACAACTTCTGTCTCTGAACTGGAAGGCGTCCTTTCCGGCTTCCATAATAATTTGAACTTAGACTTATAAAATCCATGACAATTGCTTTGATCATTGATTTTCCTGAATCTCTCCTTATCCATTTGAGCAAGGACTGTTTCTTCATGTCTGAAAAACTTTTTATACTAATGCAAAAACAAATGTTGATGCTGAGCCTACTAGGAGCCAGTCACAGATGAAAAGTATCCCTAGTGTGTCTCTCAGCATCTGAAAAAAAGTGAAGTGTAAGTCTTGAGTGAGTGAGTGAATGATTGAAGGAATGAATAGATAAAAGCAAGACATCCTACCACATATCTCTGAGACTTTAAAAAGGAACTACTTTGTTTCCCACCAATTCCAATGGACAGCTGTGCAAAACAAGATCTAGCTCAGAATGTCTGCTGATGCCTTAAGCATCCTGCATATCGGAGCATGTTCAAGGGCTCTTCCATGACCTCACACACAATGAATGTCTGAGCTCCGTAGGCTATTTGCAGAGAGTTTATTTCATCTTTGCAGAAAGCTGCCCAGTATAAATATTAGTCACTTGATTTCACTCACAGTTAAAACAAGCTTTCAAAAGCCTTTTACCTCTCTTGTCCCCAAATAGGCACTTTAGACAGATTCTTAGAGCCTTGGGAGCTTAGTTGGATCCGAGAAAGTGAAAGTTATGTTCTATTCAGAAGCGGCCTTTTGTGAAGGCTATCTTGAGGTTGTTGCTGAAATTGTACAGGAAGGGTCAGGTAAAGTGAATGATTTTAACATCATAAAGATTGGGTGAGGGGTGGTGTGAGAATAAAGCTTTCCTCTTCTGGATTCATGTCCATGAAGCTGTCTCTAAGGATATTTTGCCATTGGTGCCAAGGTGATAGCTTGGTAATGTAAAGGAGCAGGGACTTCAGATTTCCACTGTCTAAGCTCAATCCCAGCTCTGCCCACCAGTTAGTCAATGGTCAACATGGATCTAACCAGCTCTATGACCTGGAAACCAGTGGGTCTCACCAGCACCACCCAACAGAAATATAATGAGGGCCATGATATGAACCATATATTTAGCTTTAAGAAAATAATTTCTAGTAGCCACATTAAACAAAGTAAAAAGAAACAGGTGAATTTAATCTCAGGATTTTATTTAATCCAGTATATCTCCATATACAACCAAGAATATTTTATTTAACCCAATATGTCCAAACTATCATTTTAACATGTGATCGAAGTAAAACTATTAAAATACATTTTAAATTATTTTCCTTCTACTACATCTCTAAAATACAGTGTGCATTTTGTACATATAATACATCTTGTTTCGGATGAGCCCCATTTCTACTGCTCAAATACCATACATGGCTAAGGGCCACCACATTAGGACAGCCCAGGATGGAAACAGAATGTCTGCACACGTATTGCAAGTCCTTAAATTTCTGCAGCTGGGATATCAAAAGCTGCTTCACAGAGATAGAATGAGATTGCATTAAAATTGACATGATCCCCAACTTCCTTCTAAGTGTAAAGGATGGAATAAGAGGACAAGATATTACATCACTTTTAGCGTGTTTCTTGGGTGGTTGTATTTCTATCGCCGAACCCTAAGCTCCATGAGGAAGTGATTTCACTTAACACTGTGTCTCCAGTGACTAGCACATAGTAGGTATATTATTTTCCCAGGGCTGCCATGACAAAGTACTATAAACTGAATTGTTTAAATAACAGAAATCCATTGTCCTGGAGTTCTGGAGGCCAGTAGTCTAAGCTCAAGTTGTTGACAGGGTTGGTTTCCTCTGAGAACTCTGAGGAAGAATCTCTTCCATGCCTTTCTCCTCCCTTTTAGTGTTAGCTGGCAATCTTTGATGTTCCTTGGTCATAGGAGCATCATCCAATCTCTGCCTTCATCTTTACATGGAGTTCTTGGTTGCTTGTCTGTGTCCAAACTTCCCCTTTTCATAAGAACAGCCATGCTGGATTAGGGGCCCACCCTACTCCAGTATGATTTCATTTTTACTTAATTAATTATGTTTGCAGTTACTCCATTCCTAAGTAAGATCACATTCTGAGATACAGGGGGCTAAGATACCAACATTTAAATTTGGGGGTTGGGACATGATTCAACCTATAATAGTAAACGTCCGGTAAACTTAAGTCAGATACATGAGCCAATAGTGCTTGAGTGTAAAGACAACCTTTAGTCTCATTCAGGTGGGTTCCAAGAATATTCCATTCTGTTTGGAAAAGATAGGCATATTAAAAGTCAATAAGAAAACTGGTTAGTAAAGGGGATGGATGCTGCCAGTGGACACCTACACGCTGCAAAAACACAAGCTGCACAATCAAACTTGGAAGTCTTTTAAGGTTATTCCTTGCAGGCCTTCTGAATTAAACTTACTTATCCTCCATCAACCTCAGTTTCCTAAGCTGTAGCTGCTTTGAAGTTGTCTGAATAAATTAACTTGAATGTCTGAAGTTGCATACAGAGTGATCACACAATTTATGTGTCTACACTTCCACACTATTGATATCTGAAGAAAATTCTCATCACTAGGCCAGTTCTCTTATGTACAATTAAGGCAAATTCCTACCATATTTCTGAAAACTCACTGTTTTGCTTGGGTCCAGCTTAACATTTCTCAAAAACTCTTCTTTTTTTTCAATGAGACTGTCCCTATTCTCATCCAAACTGTGTGACCATCTCAGTTCAACATTTACTCAGGAAAATATCCTTAAAGAATTGCATGTCCCAAGCTACAGAAAATAATGTATGCACTGATGAAACATAAGAGAAGAAGTCAAGATTCTCCAGTCTCAAGTGGTACTTTAGCTGAGGACTACTTGCTCAGAAACCCTGGTGTTGGGACAGGGCCAGTTATTAAACATGGCTCGCTATTTAGGAAGATGGAGCTCTTTGGTTTCAATCCCTCTGGATTCCCCCCACACACACCCTTTTCTAAGTAATAACTGCAATACTGGCATGCTTATACTTAGTTGGGTTATAATGAATTGGTAAGGGCAATGAAATTCCATTTTCCCTTTGTTCTGATAAAAATTTCAATTGTCATAATGTTCACATATTTTTTTATTCTCCATGTAGAAGTTCGTGAAATAGGAAGGGAGGAAACTGAGAAATGCAACATGTAATCAAGCCTATGTATAAAGCTAGACTTGTTGGGTCATAACTTAGAAAGCTGTTGGGTGCAGTGGAAGTATACCTAGAGTTAAAATTCCAGCTAGACATTTATTAGCTCTCTGAACTTGGGCATGCCACTGAGTTACCTGAGCCTCATCTTTCTCTTCTTTTAAATGTGTATGAATGGTACCCATCCTACCTACCTTCCAACATGGTATGTGTGACAAATAGATAATGTGTAAATGTCCTGGGAATTTAACTTCCTATTCTTGGCTAGGCTATTGTGATGATGATGATGAAGAGGGTAATGAACCTCTGTTCTATTGATTTACCTAAACTGACCAGCTCTTTTTTCCATATATTTCTTCTGTTTCAAGCATTTGAGTTGCTTCAAGAGAAAAAGGTAGCATCAAGGATGCAGTTTAAATCATCAGATCTTTCTCCTTGCATTTCTTCTTTCTTCCCTTGACTAGTGTCATCCTGGCCTCTATCATCATTGGATTTACTCTTTGATTTAACTGCAATGTTTTTGAGCACCTACATGTGCACACCATTCTAACAGTGCTGGAAATATGGTGGTAAGTAAGACAGGCCTAAATCTCTGCCCTCAGGGACCTTACAATCCAATAGCCTCCAGGTCTCTATTTAAGCTCTTTATTTTGTGTAGGTCCTATGGCTCTGAAAATAATCTCATCACCTTTTTTTTTTACTTCTTTTTCATTGATTCTGCCACCCTGAGATATCGCTCCTACTGCAACATTACTACTAGCCTTTCCGTATATTGTTTCCAACCTGTTTCATACCACCTGGTTATTTCCTGCTCAGTTTAGAAATCAGTTCTTCTAGAAAGCTCTCCTTGATAAGCAGTATGGAATACATGAGCCCCCTTAGATCCTTCCATTTCTCTTCTCATGACACATATCCATTGAACTGTAAATTCCCAGTCTACCCTGTGACTCCTGCCAACTGCAGTTTCAGAGGTACCTGGGATACATCTATTCTCAGTACCACTGTAGCCCCTGAACCTAACACAATACCTGCCATCTAGAAGATGTCTAATACTTAGCCACTGAAGCAATTGCATGAATATCAAGTTCTTGCCTATTTGAATAGTTCATTGCCCTTGCTTTCTGGCAGTCTTTCTTAATTTCATTTCCTCCAAGTCCAAATATAATTTATTTTATGATAGCCGCCCCCCCACCAGTTGGCACACTATTAGAGGCTAAAACTTATGCAACATGAAATGAAAGACAAGGTCATATTTTATCATTTTTGCCTGTTGCAGTGACCAGATTAGACATCTTTCTACAAGTGAGGTGAATGCAAGCCAACAGATGTTTATCATGTCAAACGCCTGATTACAAACTACATGAGAGAAAGAAGGAAAGGTTAAAGATGAATAGCTCAGGTACCTGCCCTTGAGGAGTTTACCGTCTTATAAGAGGCCTATGATAATCATGTGAAGAAATTGGATAATTGAAAATACACTCAAATGTTTGCTACTGTAAATTCATTGAGTAGGTGGTAGGTCATTTTTGTATCTGAACTCTGTCATGTGTCCTCAAAGCTGTGGGGTTCCTTTAACTTGTTTAAACATCCAGCTTTGAGAAGAGACAAAAGAAGACAGAAAAGAAATGTTGATGTGTGGCCCTGGGACATAAACTCTCTGATGGGTAGAAAATTCAATGGATTTGAAATGACTCCAAGTCCATTCACGTACAAGACAATGGTATCTACTCCTTGCACTAATTTGTATCTTTAATGTTTACTTTTTCCTTTCCTAGAACATTTCATAATCTGCATCATTCCATGGAGAGAGTATAGGATTCTCTTTGTAGCAGTGTGACTTAATGCTCCCAATTTGTTACATCTAGTGACAGACCCTTGGTGAAGTTTAGTACGATGCTTTACTCAGCAACATCCACAGTGGAGCTGGCATCTCTCTAGGCTACTTGGTGTTGTCTGTATATATAGACCTCCTCTCTTACAAAAAAGTTGCCTAATATTAAATCTATCAATTTCCTATTTTAGAAGCAGGCAGAGAATTCTCTGGATAGCTATGATGGAATAGGTAACAGTGATATTACCCCAAATCATATCTGCAGGGTAACTGTAAACAAGCTTTTTAAGGGAATAAAATCCATCCTTTTCCTTTTGTGGATCTGGCTAAATGTAATAGTATTAGCAATGGTGCAAGTCATTGAAATTCATCTTGAATATAAATTTGACACTGATGTTACCCTGGTGGTGGTGGTGGTGGTGGTGAGAACATTTTTCATTTTTTAGAAAATAGCTGGCTATGAAAGGAGATAGATTATGAAAGTGAAAGTCTGCTAAAGATTGAAGGTTTCCTCCCTACCAGGAAGTGAGGAGTCCTTACTAAAATATAATTGGAAATGTATGTACCTGTTCCTTCCATTATGACAACAGTTTTTGCTAGTATTTGTTTGATTGGTCAATTGTCTACTAGTTCATCTACCTTCTTTCCAAACCACTATATGTGGGACAGTGGTGGGCAGCTCCAGCTGTCACTTGGGGATAGATGGCAATGGCCATGATGCAACTATATTGAGAGCAAATTACACACAACAGCTGAACTTTTACTGTCCTGACTCCTCATGTTCACAAGTGATGTGGAATAATGCTCATACAATGTCTATTTCTGGTTTCGACAGTAAACTATAGTTATTCAAAATGTTACCCTTTGGGTAACCTGGACGAAGGGTATCAGGAACTTCCTCTCAACTATTTTCAACTTCTTGCTTTTGAGTCAGAGTTGAATTGGTACAAATACGAGTTTCATCTTACACAATTAGGGTTTTTTCAGATTGTTTGCTTATCCTTTCAACCCCCACCTCTATAAAATGAAAGCAATGATTGTGTTCCCATTGTGCATTGTAGGGTTCATTGAAGGAGTTGGCATTTATAAAATATTTAGGGTGGTGGAAAGCACATGGTAACAACCCTTTTAATTATATTACTATTGTTATCAATGATGTTATAATTATCATCATCCACATCATTAACCCCCTTAGGTTCTGGATTTTGGAATAGCAGGAGCAAGACCTCATACTTTTTTTTGATAACCTCCAACTTTGGCTAGGACACTTCAGAGATTTCTCAGAAAATATTCTGTGATTGAATTGTTCTATCATAACCCTTACAAATATCAACCTCATCTTGGCCAACAACGAGATCAGTCATACCTTATTGGAAAGAAACTCGTCTTTGGAGAAAGACCTGGGTTCAAGGTCTATATCTGCCACTTACTAGCTTTAGAACATTTTACTTCCTTTCTGGGAAATAGGTGGGATAAAAATAAGTTTATTAAAATAATTTTTAAATTACTTTATAAAAATAATATGTATATAAATACAAACTCTAACTTCATCTCTACAGGAAATATATATATATATATATATATATTTATACAGCTGCTCTGGCTCTTTATTAGGAACAGGAAATAACTCAACATTGATGGCTGTTTCACATACAGATAGATGGAGCCCCATGCTGCATGACTTTCCAACAAGAACTGCTTCCATACAGCATTGGGATACTCCAATTGGGAACATTTCTCAATGGGTTTGACCTTGTTTCCCAGACCCCTGAGGTGCTGAGTGAGTCAGGGCATTTCTTGATACTAATAGGGATAAAAAGGCTAGCTTGCAGAGTTATTGTCACTCAAGAAAACATTCTGAGTGTGTGTGTGCATGTGTACACACGCCACTCTTTGAAATGTTTGTGGCAACAGTGATGAGAAAAACAGATGAGGTTTCTGTCCTCATGGAGTTTACAGTCTACTTGGAGACAGACATCAAAATATATGTAATGTAAAAATACATATAATGTCAAAATCAAAATGTGTATAATGTTAAACAATCATTTTAAAGGATAAGTCAGAGCCACCGGGACAATGGTGAGCAGCATGAGAAAACCCATCTTCTTAAGTGCCTGATCGTGTTGGTTGGGAACTTCACTCACTCCAGAGGCTGCTAATTTTTTAAGAGACAATCACATTTACTTCCCTTTGGAAATATCACCTCATAAGCAACCACATCAAGGCTCCTGACTTGCACAAAGTGCCATAAATATTTGATAGTTGCTAACTTTTAAAGAGTTGAGAAAAACAACCTCTACAGTGCCTTCTGTGACTCCAAATGGAAAATCAGGATGAAACATTTTGCAAACATGACACCTCGTCATTGCAAGCCTGCCATCCACTTGGCTGGTTTGTATTTCTGGGGCTGGTGTTTGTCAGCCACAGCAAGATGGCTTCTGGCCTCTCTCTCTGCTTCCCTGTCAAGGCTGGGTAAGTGAAATGAAACAAATTGCTTTCACTTGAATCTGTGACATAGATTCTTATTATCTTTGTAGTTTGTTTTTGTGAATTATGGACTCAGAGCAACTTCAGAGTTCTTTGTTCAAGGGATGCTTTTCTGTAAGCTGGTGCAGTTAGGAAACAAATGTTTGTATCTTTACCTAATTAAGGTCAGATATGATCCCATCTACAGCTGTTTAAGAATGCAGGGCTTAGGAGTTTGATGAATTGGGGTAATTCACACTTACCAGTTATGTGAATATGAGGAAATAACTCTGCCTCCCTTGAAAAGGGAATCGCAGTGTATACCACATTGGGCTCTTGTTAAATGAGGTAATGTAACCAAACCTGCTGTGTTGAACTTTGTATCCTCAGTGCCTACAGAAATGATGGGTACAAAGTTAGTACTCGAAAAGTTTTCTTATCATAGTTACCATCATCATCTCCACCTTCATAATTACCACCACAACCATCATAATCATCATCTCCGTATCCATCTATCACCACCATCATCTTCATCAGCATTATCATCTCCATCTTTATCATCATTATTGTCATCATAATCATCATATCCATCTTTATCTTAGTATGGATTTGGTGACAGGAATTCTTCAGTGAGACTAAATTAGGTTCAAGTTCTAATTCTGCCAGTTAACTAATTTACAAGCTCCCACAGTGGAAAATATGTTTTCATGTGTTTGGAACTTCAGTTTTTGTATTTGAAAAGAGACCATAGGCCTGGCCAGGTGGCTCAGTTGGGGAGAGCTTTGTCCCATAAACTGAAAGGTCATGGGTTCAATCTCCAGTCAGGGCATATACCTAGGTTATGGGTTTAGTCCCCTGTTGGGGCATACATGTGAGGCAATCAATTCATGTTTTTCTCTCATATCAATGTTTCTCTCTCCCACTTTCTGTCTCCTGTCTCCTCTCTGTAAAAAAGAAAATCCATAAGCATGTCCTCAGATGAGGACTAAAAAAAGTAAAGGGACCATAATATCTAGCTCACAGGGGTAGTTGTGAGGAATAAAGTGCCTAGCACAGCACCTGGCACACAGTAGATGAGGATTCAATACCCTACCCCATGCGTCCATATGTCCTCCAGAGGGAACATTTTGCTGAACTAGGAGGGTTACTAATTTCATATTCACAATAGGATATAAACCCTCACAGGACTTTCTAGATTATAAAACCCATTCCTGTAGATTTCCTCCCAAAATCATCACAAGAGACTCATTGGGAAGAAAAACATATATCATTATTTATATTAATAAATGAGCAAACTGGGACACACTGAGGGTGAATGACTTGCCAATTGCTCCACATTTGACTTTGATTCCACAGTCGCAGCACTAATAAAAGATAAGATAATAAGAAACACTGAAAATTACCCAGCATCATATTTTTAATTTTATTTCTTTTACTGCAATCCATAAAAGATTTTACATTGCAACCCAATTCACCCATGTAAGAGTGTCATGAAACAATTCTCTTACTATTTTATTCCATTCTTTTTCAGTGTGGTATCATTTATTTCATTTTAAAAGTGCTGGAGTGATTACCCCCTACATGGGTTTTACATCCCAAGAGATCATACCTCTCGTTTGAAAAACACAGAAAAAATTCCCCCAGGATTGTGTATCAGAATGGCCTGGGGCACCTTTCCAAAGAGCCTGGACCTCACCCCCAGTGATTTTAAGCCTGTGGAACTGAGGTGGAATCCAGGTATCTACCTGATTATTGTATGAGACTAGACCCAAGTGATGTGATGGGTCCATTGGCTAAGGACTAATGTCCTCATGTTTCTCTGGTGTTTCCACCTCAAACATTTTTTCTATTAAGTTTGGTTTTTATTGATTGTTTATTTGTTTCAGTATTTTCTCTATTACTCTTCAGAACATCCTTCACCAGGGAATTTTTCTGTCCTAGTCTGTCCTTCTTGCTTTCTTAGGAAAAAACAAGTCCCCTATATTTTGGATAAAGGACAGAAGTTTGGCTTTTCAGTTATCAGTAAGGACAGGAAAAAAGCTTATGACACATGAGAATGACTGCCCAGTCCCCTCATTGGCCTGGGGTCATGCAAGGAAGGGGCTGTGGTGTGAGGGTCTCTGAGAACATCCCTTTATAGAACTGGAAAGCAGGCTTATTTAATCCTGCATGAGCGTGGTTGGAAATGAAAATGTAAGGATAGCACAAATATCCTTTATCCAGATTTTCTTTCCAACCCCAGGTAACTGGAATTAAGGGGGAGGAAAAAAACCCCCCAGGAATTACTTGAACTAGTAGCACCAAAAAAACAGCAAGAAAACTGAATTCTTCCAGGCAGCTTCCTCTGCCCTCACCTCCTTCTCTGTTACACAATTTAATTACAAGTTTAATCACTTGAGAAACCCCATCCGTCCCCTCCAGGGTAGCAAGATCTCTTCTTTTATAGTTGGGCATCTTGGCAATAAGTAGCTGTCCACGGGAAGGGTGAATGGGAGTCTCGAAACCTCTCCCTTGATGAGCAAGAAAGACACGACCAAATAAGACCTGAAATTGTTTTGACATTTCACTCTGGTTGTTGTACTTTTAATAATAAAGGAAGAATGAAGTATTTGTAGCTTTAAATAAAGAGGCAGCATTTGGCATTGAAATCACTGGGGATTTTTTTGTACAAGTTCTTATTTTTGCTCATTGGGAGAAAAGGAAAAACAATGAGCTAGGAAGAGACAAGAGTTCAAGGAAAGAAGAAAGCAAGACCCTATGCATTTCCTTCATAGCATTTAGTTCCACTGGGGTTTTGTGATCACCTGTGGGTTCCTTTCTTGAGAGCCTGCTACCTCTCTTGACTGTATATTTCATAGGGATCAAGATGCTCTTGCATTTTGCCCACCATTTTGTTGAAGGTGATGAAATCTGTTTATACACTGATACTGTGAGCCAGGTCTCTGTGTGTGTTTGCTCTGCTGTGATTTAATTTTTATTCTTATTCTCACAATTACCCTACAAAGTCACTCATCATCATTCCCATTAAACAGAAGCAAAAACCGGAGCACCATGTAATTGCAACAACTTGCCTAGGTCACACAGCCAGTTTGCAGAGGAGTTGGGCTTCCAAATATTCTAATCAATCATCAGTTATAGTATGTTAAGACCACTTGACAATTAATCTTTTTTTAGCTTTTCTTTTAATATATTTTATTGAATATGCTATTACAGTTGTCCCGTTTCTCCCCCATCATTTCCCCCACCCTGCACACCCTCTCCCACCCACATTCCCCCCTTTAGTTCATGTCCTTGTGTCATAAATTTTCTAGCTTCTACATTTCCCATACTATTCTTACCCTGCCCCTGTCTATTTTCTACCCCCTATCTATGCTACTCATTCTCTGTACCTTCCCCCCCCTCCTCCTCCCACGCCCCTGTTGCTAACCCTCCATATGATCTCCATTTCTGTGGTTCTGTTCCTGTTCTAGCTGTTTGCTTAGTTTGCTTTTGTTTTAGGTGTGGTTCTTAATAGCTGTGAGTTTGCTGTCTTTTCACTGTCATATTTTTGATCTTCTTTTTCTTAGATAAGTCCCTTTAACATTTCATATAATAAGAGCTTGGTGATGATGAACTCCTTGAAGTTGACCTTATCTGAGAAGCACTTTATCTGTCCTTTCATTCTAAATGACATCTTTGCTGGAAAGAGCAATTTTGGATGTAGGTCCCTGCTTTTCAAGATTTCAAATATTTCTTTCCAGCCCCTTCTTGCCTGGAAGGTCTCTTTTGAGAAATCAGCTGATAGTCTGATGGGAACTCCTTTGTAGGCGACTATTCCCTTATCCCTTGCTGCTTCTAGAATTCTCTCCTTCATTTTAATCTTGGCTAATGTAATTACGATGTGCCTTGATGTGTTCCTCCTTGGGTCCAACTTCTTTGGGACTCTCTGAGCTTCCTGGACGTCCTGGTAGTCTATTTCCTTTGCCAGATTGGGGAAGTTCTCCTTTATTATTTGTTCAAATAAGTTTTCTACTTGTTGCTCTTCTTCCCCTTCTGGGACCCCTATAATTTGGATGTTGGGATGTTTAATGATGTCCCGGAGGTTCCTAAGCCTCTCCTCATTTTTTTGAATTCTTGTTTCTTCCTCGTTTTCTCTTTGGTTGTTAATTTCTTCCTTCTGGTCCACTCCATTGATTTGAGTCCCAGTTTTCCTTCCATCTCTATCGGTTCCCCATGCGTCTTCCTTCATTTCACGTATTGTAGCCTGCATTTTCTCATCTAATTTATGAGCAAAATCAACCAATTCTGTGAGCATCCTGATGACCAGTGCTTTGAACTGTGCATCTGATAGGTTGGCTATCTCTTCGTTGCTTAGAGGAATTGACTCCAGGGTTTTCATTTTTTCTCCGGTTTGAGCCATTTTTGGTGGGGTTTTTTGTTTTGTTTTGTTTTGGTTTTAGTCTGGTCGCAGCTATTACGTATGAGGGGTGGAGCTTTAGGTGTTCCTTGGGGGGGGGCAGCCCAGTCGCTGGGTTGTGACGCTATAGGTGGGGGCGGGGTCCGAGAGGGAAGAATGGCGCCTGTTCCACTCTCTTCTGGACTTCGGTCCCTTCCGCTGCTTCCCCTTCACCTGGATTATCTGCGCACGCGCGTGCGTGCTGTTACGCAGTGGTGGGTGGAGCCTCAGGCGCTCCCCAGTGTGGGGCAGCCCAGTCGCTGGGTTGTGACGCTGTATGTGGGGGCGGGGTCTGAGAGGGAACAATGGCACTTGCTCTGCTCTCTCCTTGATTCAGTTCCTTCCGCCACTTCCCCTCTGCCTGGACCATCTGCGTGCGCAAATGTGGGACCCCCCTGGTCAGCCAGTCGCCTTGTGCGTCCTCACTGGGTCTGCACAGTTGCCCCACTGTACCCGGGGTCCGCCAGCCACCTGCACCTGGGAACTGCGAGCCGCTGCTACTTGCGTTCCTGGGCCCGCACCTCCACTTTCTCCCGCCGCGACTCCGCCCCTCTTACCGGTCTGGATGAATGGTTGTTGGACTTCCGTACAGTTCAATTCCCTATAAGTTCTGGTTGTTTTCTTGTTTCTAAATATTTGTTGTCCTTAATTTTGGTTGTGAGAGGAGGCACAGTGTGTCTGCCTACGCCTCCATCTTGGCCGGAAGTCCGACAATTAATCTTGCAGCTTGGTTATAAATCCATCCCTAATGTTCTCAGGGTATTTTTGTAAATTTACCTCTAACCATCCCTCTGTCACTTGGAGCTCTTTCTTCATCCTTCCTGTCTTCCTGTGCTATCCTGATATCTTCTCTCTTAAAAACCTAAAACAAAATAGGATAGTAGCAAGCTCCCCCATGGATTTCATAACTTTGCATACCATATATTTAGTTTAGTAATGAAAAATTCCAGCTCCAGGCAATGCATAGGCTAGCATTTCTAATGTTTTTTAAACAGCTATTAATGGAGTCTAGTGCTGTCTGGTGTGTGTGTGTGTGTGTGTGTGCACGTGTGTGTGTGTCTTCCTTCACTATATAATCATCTGCTCAGTGTGCACTCTGAAACAGAGCAGGAGCCAGAGGAGGAGCACTGTGATTGATGGGCCAGGCTGTACTGGAGGAAAGAGTCCCATCTGGGGTTGGTTTGGGGAGCAGTCAGATGTTGAGGGGGAGGTCAGCCAGGAAGCCTCAGCTCCCCCTCCTGCAACACCCCAGCCATCCACACATTGCACGGTGCACACACCCTGGCTCGTAACGAGGCTTGCTTTAGCAGATGCTTTGTGGTGTGGGTCTAGAACAGCTGCTAAGTTTATGGAGGAGAAAGCAAGCAGGATGGTGCGGCAGGTACTTTTTTTTTCCCATTTTATTTTTCAGTTGCAATTGTGATTTGAATTAAGCTGCAGTCTCTTCTTGCGTTGAGTCTCTGTTGCTCTCTGCAACGTATACATATTCTGCTCCTTGATTCACGCCGGGGAAAGGAAAGGGTTTCAGCCAAGAGTATATGTGTTGGCTTTCTGCTTGATGTGTGGAACTGAGCTGGTCTTAGAACTAGCAGGTTAATGGTGTAACTTTGCATTTTTCTTCTTTGTTTCTGTGCCCCAGGGGCACAATGCAACTTACTTCTTTTATTCAGGCACTGGAGGTTTTCTCTGAATAGGCGCAATTTCTTGCCAGAGAAGTAAAACAGACCAGCCACTAAACTAAAGTAAAACAAACTGTCAGCAAGACTGGAGACTGCGGGCAACCAAGAATGGATAGTTTCCTCTAGCAAGTCAGAGTTAGTGGAGGGTGGGAGGGGGTCTCGTGGCTGGAGTGGCTGCTTTTTCTTTGGTTGTATGCAGAGTGGCACAGATGCAAACAGCTGCTTTGCGGGGGACCAGACAATCCCTGGGCATGTCTTCCTTAGAAGGGTTGTGTTTAGGCCAGGAGACAGTTTTCAGGGCAAGATGTAGACAGAGAACAAATAAATTCCAGAAGCAAAAGGGGAGAAGATGTTCAGGAAGTTTGACTATTAAAGCTGGGGAATGTACACACACATAAACACACACAGAGAAAAATCCTTGGTTATGTTAAAGTCCACCTTGGCAGCTCTGAAAACAACCACTTTCCCCACTCAGTGAAATTCAGGCAGTTATATTGAAAAAATAAACCCATTTCGTGCTCTGCCACGTAAAGACTATTTCTCAGTTGCAATGTGGTTTGCATTAGATGTTGAGCCAAAATATTTTGCCAAGTCGGATAGACTGCCATCCTTTGTTCTGTTATTAGTTTCCTAAAACAACTGTGTTAAACCACTCAGGGCAATGAATGGGATAAGAGAGATATCTGGGAGGAAAAAAACCCTCTCATTTTCTGACTCCATCTCCTGAGCCCAGCTTGGAGAGAAAATTAAGGGTGCAGGATGTTTCAGTGACCAAAGACTTTCTCCATGCATCTGAATGACTCTCTGAATGCCTGCATGCAACAGAATCGACACACTAAGCTAATAGACAGATTACGGTGTTTGTCTTAAAATAGCAATAATATCCTGGCTATTTCATGCTTCAGTAAAATATTTAAATTGAAATGGCATTTTTTTTGTTGCTTTAGTGAATCAGACTTGGTTGCATTTTAATATCCGTTTGTTCTCAGTGACTGGAGTGCAAGCTACCTATTGGGGTGTCTTGGGTAATGAGGGGGTCCCATTCATCTGGCCAGTGATGAGTTGCTCAGATTGAGGTTTGGTGTATGAGGACAAGGAAGTTTCTTCTACATTTACCCTAAATGATGTTCTTTATGTTAAGTTTCTATCTAGTTCTTCAGCAGCATTATTGGGTTTTAAAATATCAGGTCTTGCCCCCGCCTTTTGTGTATTCAGCAGCAACCCAAGAAAGTCCAGGCACTGAAAATTAGATGGTAGGGTTGCAAAACCTCTTGAAGCACTTGGTCAATGATGCGGTGGCGGGGAGGGAGGTATACATCCAAATTGGAATCACCCTTTGCATCAACTCATAACACCCACAAGCACCTTGACTCCGTAAATACATGAATCTCTGTGATCAATTCTCTTACTGAGGGAAAGGTAGGGGGTTGGCATTAGGGGAAAAGAAAGGAGTCAGCTTCTACAAATGAGGGAATGTCTAGCCAGAATGCTCCAAATAATTTTTGCCTGTCACTGTCACCTACATGAAGTTGGCTTCAGCTTTCAACCAGAAGCCTGTTTATGTGCCCAAGATATGCCTTGACCTAGAGAAGAAAGGGTGCCTTAATGTGAATGTATTTTTCCAGAAAATACATTTCAGCTAGGCTCAGAATCCAGGAACATCACTAGGGAGGAAACAAAGGCATCTCTGAAGCCATTTGAAGGTGAAAAATAATTCCATGGGAAGTACAATGATCTTAATTAAATATTAGTTGTAATTAGCCCAAAGTGCAAATGTTGGGAATATTAATTAGGGTCTCTCTAGAACTGCTGTTGGTGTTAATAAGGAACTGTGGGGGGTCCCACCAACATCTGTTTGAGAACTCCAGGAACGGGAGTACAATCCAGGGCCTTGTTGACCTGAATGTACCTGTAGGTTCCTTGGTGACCACAGATACAGTTCCTAGAGCTCGGTGCCCTGGGTTTACCAGAATGCCACAAGATTTGGTAGAGGTTGGTGCTTTGTCCTTGGCTCCAGTGGTGCCCCCAGCTGACCCTGGCTTTTCTTAGGATGGCCTCAGAACTTAAAGCACAGGTGGCAAACACAAGGTCCATGGGCCAAATCTGGCCCTCCACCCTGTTTTATCTAGCCCAGCATTTGTTTCTACCTGGCAGCAGCACCAAGCTCTCGCTTAACTATTAAGAGTAGTTACATTTACACAGTCCTAAAATTATATTCGGCCCTTTGAAGGCAACCACGAGGCTGATGTGGCCCCCAGTGAAAATGAGTTTGACACCCCTGTTCTAAATCAAGGCCTTGGACTTGAGATGGCAGAAGTTTATTCAGGCTAGAGCTCTAATACTTGCCAGAGTAAATACCCTAATCTGGCTAATGGAATGATGGCATCTTTGAATTAAATACCCCAGCACCTGACTTCCCCACAGGTGGAAACAGGTCTTGAGTCCATGGTGTATATGTGAAAGAGAGAGGTTTGTTTACTTAAAAATGGGAATGAACCTCCCTACCAGGTGATAATTCTGCCAAATGAGAGGCACCTGGACACAGGATACCATGCGCTTTGGTTCAGCTCCTGGCTTCCCAAAGAGCTCTCTGTGGCTTTGACCTTGCAAAATCATTTACCAGCTATAGGCTGCAGTATAATTAACAATAAAATGGTGTTGGATGGAATGCATACCAGGCAAGGACTCTAGACCTCTGCACAATTAGCACTTAGGGCTGAATAATCCTTGGTGGTGGGGCTGTCCTGTGCATTGTAGGGTGTTAACAACATCCCTGGTCTCCACACTCTAGACATTAGTAGCAACCCTTCTCCCAAGCTGTGGCAACCAAAAACCTCTCCAGTCATTGCTACTGTTCCCTGAGAAACAGTGATCTCTGTTTGAGAACTGATGCAAAGCACCCAGCACAGTGCCTGGTGTCCGCTAGGCCTGAAGGGAGGCACCACTCAGTTTGTTTTCTGACCACACTGGTGAAGTGAAGGGGATACCTTTCAGATGGAACACAGAAGCCTGAGGCCATCATGGATCTTCCCCATCCTGAGCCTACTGGTGCTGAGTTTCAAGCCTGCATGTATGAATGTATGTTTATAATTTAGAGAGACTGTGATGGAGAGAAAATTCTGAAAATGATCCCCATTCACCCCTCTGTACCATCCTCAACATGGATGATCTTCAAGTCTAGGTGAGCCACCCACCATGGTTCAGACAGAATGTACCCCTTTCTCTCCCTGCTTTACCATCAGCTTTATTTTCTGCCCTATTTCTATAAGCATGGCTCCGGAATTGGCGTCAGAACATTTAATGATACTCTGTCATAGAGAGTATAAAACATTTTTTGCAAGAGGCAAGAGTGTTAAATAGTTTAGGCTTTTAGGGCCATAGCATGTCTGTCCAAACTATTCCCCTCTACTATCATAGCACAGTGAATGTGGCTGTGTCCCAATAAAACTTTATTTACAAAAACAAGTAATGGGCCAGATTTCTCCCATGGGTCATTTGCTAACTCCTCACCTTCTATATCCCCAACTATCTCCTGTTGCCAAGTTAAGCTTTACAGAGCCCATAGCTCATTAGTTAAGCATGTATTCACTTAGCAAACTTTTGTAAATGCCTACCTTGCAGCTAGCATGCATCTATAGACTGGAGTTGGAGTGGAGCATGTGAGACAGTCTTCTGCCTTCTGGATGCTCACAGACAAATAAGCGGGCAATGGCAATACTTGGAATTATGTGTGATATGGCCACAGGCTGCAGTGAGGTATAGAAAGCAGGCAACTAGTTTGGTTTAAGTGTCAATGAAGGCCTGCTAGAAGAGAGAGCTCTTGATCTGGGATGTGAAAGACAAGTAGAGACTAGCCAAGCAAGGGAGTAGAGGAGGACTTTCAAAGCAGAGGGGGCAAGGAATGGGAAGACTTGATGGTGTCAGGAGGATGGAGTGACCATAGGCTTCCTGAGGGCAGGCCCTTCTTTCTCCCAAATGGAGAGAGCTCAGACCCTAGCAGAGAGCCCTTGCAGTTTTGCTGGAGCTTGTGGGACTGAACAACTCTTCCTAAGATTGCTCTGCAATGAGGAAAGGCCATGTGATCAGTGTTCCCTTGAAAGTGTTTGTTGCTGAAGGTAGAGGGGAGAAATCTTTGTCTTTAGGGACTATCTCTCTCTACCATAGGTCCTGCGACCATGTTATGCTCCCCTATGAGACCACACCTGGAGTTCTCACGTCTTTCTTTCAATTCAGAGATGAGCCTGGTGGAAGGGAAGGCAGGTTGAAACAGACTTTTGGGCAGAAGTAGAATCTGTCACAATGAATTTCTCTTTGGAGTGTTCTCAAGGTCCTCAAGTTTCTGGGGCTTCTCAGAAGTAGCATCCATATGGAATTTTTGTATACAATGGTATATATGCACAGCCCTGTAGAAGAAAAGGATGTTAGTTGTCTCAGAAACAGCAGAGGATTTTTTTGTATTATTAATCGATACCCTTTTGGTTGTGAATAACAGAAAAATTAGCTTAAACAAAGTAAGACATTGCTGATTCACGTGAGTGAAACAAACAACGGCGTTACTAACTGCAGGTAAAGCTGGACCCAAGACTTCAGATGATGTCACTGGGACTCAATTAATCTGTTTCTCAGTTTCTGGGCTCTGTTTGCCTCTGAGTTGGCTTTGGCTTTAAGCAGACCCTCTTCAAGGGGCAGTTCCTGGCAACTCCAGGCTGACATTATTTTTACAGCTGCCAATGACCTTTGAAAGAGAACTTCCTTCCCTAACTCGAGCAAAGCCTTGGTATTAAGCCTCATTGGAGTTACTAGGGCTTAACTCACTAACTGGTTTAGACAGATGTGCATGAACCCACAATCCCCCATGACTGTGAGAGTGGAACCCTCTGATTAGTCAGGTTACATGATGTGACTGTAGCTATGGGTCATAGGAGGTGGGGCTCAGCCACATCTGCACTAGACTGAGAGTAGAAATGTCCCCACAAAAGAAAACCAAACATTTTTCTTGAAGAAAAGTGAAAACTGAGTGGCAATGACAACGAATGTCCTTGGGTTTGCTAGGGATGGACAGGGTTAACTTTTCACGTTCAGTGAGCCAACCACAGTACAGACAGGCACTGCTCAGCACCAAATGCTGTGAAAACATGTTAGAAAGAAAGGGCTGTGCATTTCTACTTCCATGGCACAGACATTTGGAGAAATTACTATGGGGGAGGACAGGGCCTGATGGGAATGTTTTCACTTGTAAAATGTTTTAAACTTAGCCTAAGCTTAGTTCTCGTCAATGTGTCATATTTAACATTCTAATTAAGGTCCCCTCTAAACAAATGAACCAGCTCTGTGTGCTGCTCTGAGAATAAACTTCTTTTTACCCTCTGTGTCATAATGTTTCGGCTACACCCAAGTTGCTTTAACCAAAGAGGTTCTTAAATGTTGGTGACAAGGATGGAGGACGTGTGAGCAATTCTGACATTTCTGCCCTGCCACCATGACATGGGGGCTGAAGTCACATGGAATTGATCACAGACAATGGGAGAGGCAGGTCTTTGGTGTGCTTAATTGCTAATGTCTCTTTCTGACCGTGTGATCCCATCTCTTGAGACCATGGAAATTTCAGACCTCTGGATTGCAGTTTCTGCTGCTGCTGTTGCTGTGTGTGTGTGTATAGGGTAGTAAGTTATGGGGGTGGTAGTGGGGGTGGAGGTGGAGAGAGATAGATGCTTCCTGAAATGGGAGCCTTTGAATTCAAGGATTTTTAAAAAAATTCTTCTGACTTGGCTGTAATTATCACACTGAATGTTTTGCCTAGATCTGAAGGGTGAATTGTTATATAATACTCTGTGCTTATAAAAAATAAGGCAGGAGGTGGGGGGAAGCATTGACTAACGAGACTGAGTTAAGTCCAGCACTTTGCAAAGATACTTAAATGGAGGATATCACAGAGTGCCATCTTTGTCCAAATTAGGCCCTGAATTTTCATCGGCTGCTTCATATTGGCTCTGGGAACATCCTCTGTCCTCTCTCTCTCTCTCTCTCTCTCTCTCTTGCTCTCTCTCTCTCTTGCTCTCTCTCTCTCTTTCTCTCAATCACACACACACACGCACACACACACACACACACACACGCACACATTCTGGTCATTAAAAAGACCCCCTTCCCATTATGTGAGCCAAGACACATAAAACTTTCATTAAATTCAAATGCTTAGATAAATTGTCTCTCTACTCAAGAACAAGCATGTTCAATTTAATCTCTCTTGGCATGTTAAGTATCAAAGCAAGGCTCTGCTGTCACTGGAGACAACTACATACTCACATGTCCCCAAATGCAAATGAAATAAGGAAGATCTGCCAGAAAAATCCAATCCAGTAGAACACAGACTCTCACAGATTTTGGCTGTTGGGCTGGATGACTTGGGTAAAGAGACTGACCCTTTCCCAGCCTTGATTTCTGAATCTGTACAATGGGGTTGTATAAATGATGGCAACTACTTCCTCAGAGCGTCTAGTGAAGATTAACTGGGATGCATCCACCTCAGATCCTCGGCAAGTGCAGACACCCACAAAGTGGGCCCTGGGGAGAGGTTCTGCTGGGTGGCCACTCACGGTTTTCACCTTTTCTTCACCTTTGTGATTTTTCAGGGTAATCAGGAAGCAGCAGCTGCCCCTGACACAATGGCTCAGCCTTACGCTTCGGCTCAGTTCGCTCCCCCTCAGAACGGCATCCCCGCGGAATACACAGCCCCTCACCCCCACCCGGCGCCAGAGTACACCGGCCAGAGCACTGTCCCCGAGCACACGTTAAACCTGTACCCTCCCGCCCAGTCTCACTCGGAGCAGAGCGCAGCGGACACCAGCGCGCAGACCGTCTCCGGCACCGCCACAGTAAGTGGGCTCCAGTCTTGGGGTTAAGGGTGGGAGGGGTCAGGTAGGGCCTCCAGAATTCCAGAAGTGACAGTGGGGCACACCCCTATCAAGCTGTCCTGCCCGCAAAGGACTATCTAAATTTGTCCTTGCTATCCCAGCTCTGTAAAGTTCACTTCATCTATAGGCATCCTCTCCTATTACTTATTTAAATGAACATTTGTGTGTGTGTGTGTGTGTGTGTGTGTGTGTGTGTGTGTGTAATCATACTCTAAGTAACCATTTTGTAAATGGCTTTGTGGAAATATAATTTACATACCACAAATCTCACCAATTTTAGCTGTACAATTCAGATTTTTTTTGTATATTTATAGAGTTGTGCAACCACCACCACCGTCTAATTTTGGAATATTTCCATCACCCCAGACACAAGTGTTGTGTCCATTTGCAGCCACCCTGCATTTCTGCGCCAGCCCTCCTTAACATAGCCTAATGCATTAGAGATCATCCTTGTTTTTGTATGTGTCTCTATTTCTTCCATTTTGTTGCTGAGCCTTGGTGTGTAGAGGCCTGGACTGCAAAGGAGCAGCATGGGAGAGTTTTGCAGGGCAGTGAAAGTGTTCTGTGCTCTGATGGTGGTGGTGACATGGCTGTACATACCAAAAAAGTACATTTTATTGCAGATGAATGGATTAAATCAGTTAAAAACAAGCCAACAACAATAACAACAGGAAATATTTTAACACTATCATCAATGAAAACTAATGTTATTGGTTATTAATCAAAGATAATCCTAAACAAAAGTGCTATCATGTGAACCAAAGGGTTGCTGGTTCATTTCCCAGTCAGGGCACATGCCTGGGTTGCCAGTCAGGTCCCCTCTTGGTGGGGTGTGAGAGGCAACCGGTGAAAATATATCTCTCACACATTGATGTTTCTGTCCCTCTCTGTTTCCTTCCCTTCCCATTTTAGAGAGAGAGGAAGGGAGGGAGGGAAAAAGAGAGAGAGAGACATGAATTTTGTTGTTCCACATATTTATGCATTCATTGGTTGATTCTTATCCATGTCCTGACCAGGGACTGAACTGGCAACCCTGACATATCAGGTGGTCCTCTAACAAACTGAGCTACCCAGGCAGAGCTAAGAAGTTTGTTGTTTCAAAGCATATCTTTCTTGTAACTAAAAGCAGTAGGTGACTAACTTTGCTACCTGGTACCTAACCTGGAGGTTACATTTAGAGAATTTAAAAAATAATATATTAGAAGTTTTTCTATTTTTATTGTACAAAACATAAAAGTTACTATTTTAACCACTTTAATGTATATAATTCAGTGGCACTAAGTACATTCACAGTGTAGTGCAATGATCATCATGATCCAATTCAAGACTATTTCATCACCCAAAGGAAACTCCATGCCCCTTAAGCAGACACTCTGCATTGTACCTTCCTCCGGTCCCTGTCAACCACTAATCTGCTATAGGTCTATATGGATTTGTTATTCAGGATTTTTCATAAAAAGGAATATATATATACATAACCTTTTGTGTCCATAATCTTTCCAATAATAGAGTATTTTCACGGTTCATTCATATTGTAAAATATATCAGCACTTCATTCCTTTTTATGACTGAACACTATTCCATTGTGTGGGAAAACCTTGTGTTTATCCATTCATTCAGTGCACTTGTGTTGTTTCCACCTTTGGCTCTTGTAAATAGTGCTGCTATTGCCTTTTTGTGTCTAGCTGCTGCTGTAACCTAGGGGTGAGTTTATTAAATGTGCTTGCTGATTTTGCAGGTGTTTGTACTGTGTTGACTACCAGATGGTAGTGATGGAGTTGTTGCTTATTTGCTTGTCAGTTATTTTGTGATAATCAAGGTGGTAGGGTTCCAAGAGGCTATTTTAGGACTGAAAAAGGACATTCTTTATTAAGCCTCAATGTGTATCAACTATACACATGCTTTGGAAGATTCACTCATTTCTTCAGTCACACATTCACTCATTCATTCACAAATATTTATTAAACCTCTACCAGAGCCAGGACTCATACTAGGTAATGTTAATGTGGTTGAATCAAACAGAAATTGTCCTTTCCCTTCTGTAATTTGGTGCGAAAGGCAGAATGAAGGTGTGGTGATCAAACAACTATATAAACACAAATTATGGTCCATGCTCTTAAGAAAAAGACAGATGCTTTGGGAGAATAAAAAAGAGCAGAGGTGCTGCCTGCCATGAGTAGTCTAGGCACCTTTCTTCAAGGAGATGATATTTAAGGTGAGAAGACAAAGATTTTCAGGCAGGAAGAATAACAAGGTCAATAGTTATGACCTTGACTCATTCAAAGAACTAAAAAGAGGCCAGTATATCTAGGGCATATGGAGAGGGTTTGGGGGTACAGTGGCAAAGGATGAAATGGAAGTAATCAGCAGGGTTCACATCCCACAGGCCTGCAGCGTTCAATAAGGGATGGCATTCCACATCAGGAGTCATGGGAAGACATTGAAAAGAGTTTAAGCCAGAAGAGTTACAAAATGAGAGCTTAAAAGAAAGGGTTAATGAAGCCTACCTTAAAGGAAATTTTAATCCATTTGGGGATTTGACATACTCAACATCCTTCTCTCACGAAAAGAACTCTTTAGAGATCAATACAATTAAATTTAAATAGCACGTTGCTGTCCACAGTGCCCCCGGCACTGCAGTGAGATGGGCTGGTGAGCAGACAGCTCTCTTCTCTCGGAATGCTTGTGGGCCACTAGAGATAATAGGACATGAGTTCTGTTAATTATTGTAATGTGACAAGTTCTAGAGCATGGGAACAATAGAATGATTTCTGAAACTGAGCAAACAACACAGAAATCTGGCTCAGGCAATGCCTATGGTACTTGAATGGCCATGAGCACCTCTCTGAGTTTGCGGTGTGTGAATTTGTGGTGGGGCTGATTAGCAGGTTACTTTATCTTCTTTAGCAATGTTTGGTGGTTCATACTCTTCAGGAAGTTTTAGAGGAAAAAAAGCCATTATAAGCTGAAGCAGGTAGTTTTGTAGCTGAGCCCGAAGGATGGAAAAAGTGGCCATCTTTTCTTCTGCTGCAAAGAATTATGTGCATATGTTTTTCTCCCCTTTGACCAAAAAGGAAGATACTGCTGCTATATGTGACCTACTTCTGAGTTGTGCTTTCCAGACCTGACTGTGCAGAACATGGTTGACGAGAAGCTTGCTTTGAATCATCTCTGCATCCTCGCACAGTTTCCAAGGGCACCTTCTCTCCCTCCAGGCTCTGCATTTCCCGAGGAAGGAGTTTAACCTCAGAGTGGGTCAGACCTATGGTTCTCCCACCCTTGAAAGACATGCCCTGTATTAGCACACCTAAGTTGTTCCCTGTAGGTTACTGTTGTATCTGGAATAACTCTAACTGTTCTTCAACATAGAGGCACAGTGCTTAATACCAATATGAGGGCACTGTGTAGGCCATCACTTCTTTGAGAAACTGAGTAGTTTAGGGTAAGAGAAAAGATCTATCCATCTGCTAGGCTCCAAGAACTTCTAATATATGCACATGATTTAACATAAAGTACAGAATCTGTAAAAGGGAAGCAGGATGCACCCAGAACTCCCAACCAGAGCTGAGGAAAGTACAGACAGCAGATACTTAGCAGGTCATCCTTTCAGTTCTCCAAGGGCTGCGATGAGTCCCTGCAGGACATTTTGCCGCTGAATGTCTATTTAATATAGGCTTCCAAACACATCATGGATCACTGTGCTGACAGAGCCAATACTGTATTATATTAGATACTGCTCCTGACAAGGTATTTTACTTTTGACATATTATAATTAGAGATTTGCAAGTGGTGAATTTTCCACATATCTCCAATAGCAACTTACCTTCTATTTTTAACACCTCTACCATCTGTTTAAAAGTCTCCCACCTGCTCTGAGATCTGATAGGAGAAATAATGTAGGTCTCAGAGCTTGTTTCCCAAGCTCTGGGCTCTATTGACAGAGAGAAGAGCTGTTTAAGGAACCAACTTCTTAATTCTCAGCTGCTTTCACTGGAGCACTATGTCTCCAGATTTCATTAATACCTTTAAGAAGATAAGACATGGGTTAGTGATGACTCCCTGTTCTTAACCATTTACATATTGGCTCTCTTTTGCAAGTCAGTTATGTAGCTAAGATATGGGGAGAACTTCTCAATGCATTCCTTTTTGTTAATTAGCTATTATTATTATTTTTGCTACTGCTGCTGCTGCTGCTGCTACTACTACTACTAGTAGTAGTAGTACTACTACTATAGTAATTCCGTTTTGTGGTTAAAAAGCCACACATTAGAAAAGGCTCTACAATGAAAACTAAAATATCCTAACACCCACAACCCCAGTTCTTAGTCTCCCTGCTGGAAAATACAGTTACCATTCCCTTGTATTTTCTTTTAGAAGTGTTTTATGCAAATGTAAGCATGTGCCTGTGTGTTAGTCAGTTCAGGCTATAATACTTTTGTTTATAACAAAAGTATTATAAACTGGATGGCTTAAAAAAAAAAAAAACATTTATTTCTCATGGTTTGGGGGCTGGGAAGTCCAAGATCTTGGCACCAACATGTTCAGTGTCTGGTTAGGATCCACTTCCTGATTCATAGACAGCATCTTCTCACTGTGTCTCCACAAGGAAGGAGCTAGGAAACTCTCCGAGGACTTTTTTGTAAGGGCTCCACTCTCCTGATCTGATCACCCCCTGAAGGCCCCTCCTCTTAATACTGTCGCCTCGCAGGCTAGGATTTTAATGTATGCATTTTGGTGGGACACAGTAATTCAGTCTATAGCAGCCTGCTTGTCTATCCCTATCTCTATCTTGTATCCATAGCCCTACCAGATCCTCCATTTCTATCTTTATCCCTGTCCCTATCTCTAGCCTCTACCCTACCCTGCCTGTCTCTATCTGTCTCTCTATTTCTGTCTCTGTCTCTATCTGTATTCTAACTTGCTCTGTCTCTAAATCAATCTTGATATCCTCTAACTTCTCACTAGTTCTAGTCTCAAAATAACAGAATTGACACCTACTAAGCATCCACTTTGGCACTTTTTAATATCTGGGAGATCACTCTGTATTTCATCCTGGTATCCAACTCATTCTTTTTCATGTTTGCCATGAACTTCAGTTTGTTTCTGGGGTTTATCTGGCAATGTTGTTATTCACAATCAACTGAAGTGAACAGCTGGTTCAAATATTGCTGTCTACCTCTGGGTGACTCTGTGCGAATGGTTAAAAGATATATGGGTTTTTAAAATGTAGACACAGTTCACTTACTCTACAGAAAGCCCACCTGCACCCACAGACAGTTTCTGGAAAAGCCTGCTGCCCACACCCTTGTCCAATATAGCACACCATCCAGCTCTGGGCTCCTGGCCATTCAGTCTGCATGTGCTTGGGCATGGCTACCCCTAATGTACTTTCAGAGTGGTCTGGTTTCATGAGAAGGAAAAGGAAGGTTTACTTCTACTTACTGAGGCCTGTATGCTCTACAGACCATACTAGACACTCTTTTATCTCTCATCCCATTTTTTCCTCACACCAAACCTTTGAAATGATATTACTGCTCCCCATCTTATACTGGGGAAATAAAGGAACAAAGACGCTAAAGATGTGGTGAGTTTGGGAGTGGCAGAGTCTAGATCCTCATCCAGATCTGTCTGATGTCAAAGTCTATATTTTTTCTTCAACCTCCATGGTATTCCCTAGAAGTTCCCCAGGCCAGCAGCTCAGTTGAGCAGTGCTTAAGACCAAGGCAAGCAATCTAGACCTCTTCTCTGGGCTGGTTTCTTCAGCCCTGCTCTCCAGTTCAGAGAATCAGATCGTTTAAGAACATGGGCTCAGGATTTGTCAGAATTTGACCCTCTGCTCCATATTTTATTTTATTTTATTTTATTTTATTTTATTTTATTTTATTTTATTTTATTTTTTCAATTAGTTTACGTTCAGTATTATTTTATATTAGTTTCATGTGTACAGCATACTGGTTAGACGTATTTCCCCTGATTTTTCCAGTATTCACCTGGCACCATACATAGTTATCACATGCAATACTATTGATTATATTTCCCCTATTTTGTAACTACCAACTTATACTTTTTAATCCCTTCACCTTTTTCACCCAGTCTCCCAATGCCCTCCTCTCTGGCAACCATCACTTTGCTCTGTGTCTATGAGTCGGTTTCAATTTTGTTTGTTTAGTTCATTATTTTTTTTAATTTTTTATTGTTGTTCAAGTACAGTTGTCTCCATTTTCCCACCACCACTTTCCCCCACCCGACCCAACCTCACCTCCCACCCTCAATCCTTCTTCCCTTTAACTCTGTCTATGGATCCTTTGTACATGTTCTTTGATGACCTAGATTTCACATATACATGAAATCATATGGTATTTGTCTTTCTCTGCCTAACTTATTTCACTTAGCATAATACCCTAGAATATTACTCCACCATAAAAAAGAAGGAAAATTACTCCACCGTAAAAAAGAAGGAAGAAAAAGGGAAATAGCATTTACATTTCTCTTCTCCACCGCTGAAAAACAGAAGGGTCTCAGGCTGGTTGTTTGACCTGTCTGATATTACTCCTATTGTCCCCTTCCTCTATTGTGTGTCTGTTCTTCTCCAAACCACCTTCTACCTTCCTTCAACAACCATCAGAAATAAATGATAAGATACCAGAGAGTGCTTCTTCCTGGCTGAGGACTGTAGCCTCATGTGCTTACACTAAAAGCTTGGAAAAATCGTTCAGGGATGCCACATCTGAAAATAGGACAAGGAGCTGTATAAAAACAGGAATCAGAGAATAATAATCTCAAAAATAATATTTTTCCTCAGTAGCATCAAACTATGTTCTAAGCACTTTTCATACAAAATCTCAAGTAATCTTGACTCTTCATCACCAAAAAAAATACATATGCATGAGGAATTATCATCCCCATGTTATAATTGAAGAACCTGAGGCAAGTAACCTCCTGAAAGTCACTGTAGCTAACAGGTAGGGGCTGGAGCTCAAAACTGTGCGTGTCAGACTCAAGACCAAACTCTTAAGGGCTCAAAGCCTAGAAGGCATCCCCCAGGCATGCCTGGGCACACATGCCAACTCTTCTGTGGATAAATTGCTGTTGAGAGAAGAAATGCTTTACCTGGGAATTACTCATTTCACCCTGGGAGGACCCCAGCAGACCCAAGCATGTGCAATATCACAGGCTTAGAGTGTGCTCTTATTTGAGACCTGTGCCTTGAGCAAATTCTAATAACATGTTTCGGTGGCTTCAAAATTGTCTTTTCAGATGACAGTGTGGCTGAGCTGTTTTGTCAACACCAGTTCAATTTTCCTAAGGTTTACATTTCCTTTAAGGACACAGGTACTACCTCTTATTCCCTCATGAAGCTGAGTATTATGCTTCTGCCCCTATATATGCTTTGGAATAAATGGCTCATGGCTTTCAAAGTAAATTAAAGACCTTCATTACCCAGTACTAGGGCAATTCATTCTATTGTTCTAAAGCCCGTGTTCACCAGAGTGCCCAGTTCTGGTGGGCCAAAAGGCATGACTGAGCCAAACTTAGGATAATTCTGAAAGGAGCAGGTATAGCTATGAGTATCTGAGATCCATGTCTAAGGGTCTTCGAGTTGGGCTACAACCTTGAATTTGGGTAGAATTGAAGGTCTTCATGACAGATTGGAAAAAGTGGCACTGGATAAACACCCTTAGGTGTTATCAGAAGCAGTGAAGGATCAAGATAAAGAGCCTGGAGTTTCTACTTTAGTCCTGACCCAGAGTGGGACCAATGGTCCATGATGTAACCTCACTTTCTTCCTTGGTGTATGTGAAGTTTAGAATAGTGGTGAAGTCTCAAGGATAACACCAGTGATGAGCTGAGCACAGCAGTGGGCACATAGAAAACACTCTAACCCATGAATCGTTGCAATTATGAGATAATCACATCATTCATAAGGGGAAATCAGTGTCTTCCTCTGTCCTGAATTCTTCATTCTAATTATTTTTTGCAGGAGAATAAATCCATCATAAGAATTGTGGAATTTTATGCCTTGAGAGTTAAATGAAGACTCAAATTCCCACATTTATTTTAAAAGTAGTTCTTTTATTTAATGATTTTCATACAAGTAGTTTTCAATCACGCATGCCTGAGTACAGCTGATTGATGCAAGCTGTTCATTAACCCTAGTTGAGGTCATGGACGAACAAGATTAAGATTTATTAGAGAAATTTATGACTAAAGTTTTTCTTTCATAAGGACCAACAACATCTTGCTTTTGAGGAAAGATCTGACATATGCTGAGTTTGAGTTAATATTTTCTTGTAATTGTCATATTTCAATTGCAAGTCTTGAAGCCATCTGAAAAGTTTTATCATGATTTTCTCTTCCGTGTTTTGTGCTTTTTCATACCCGTACTCATTGTCATCAATTTTACCTTCTCGGTATGAATAAGCAGTCTCTACAGTTGATTAAGATGTTAGTCTGTGAGCAAGTATCAGCACACAGTATAATTTGGGTGTTGGAAGTAATGATTGAATAATTTGAAGATGAAGTGGGCTGTCTATGAGCTATTCAAATGACTTGTTTAGGTGGTTGACGAACCTAACTGCTTTTCATAGCTCATAGCTCCATTAGGTACTTTTGTTGCTTTTGTTTGTTTATTTTAAAATGCATTTAGAAGCAGGCATTAATCTGTTTTGTGGGCAGTATTTGAATCATTCAGTAACCAACCATCAGCTCCTACTCTTAATTTGTGACCATACATTGTGCAAGTTTATAATGAATTCATATAAATTCTGTAGTCTATTTGGGTTCTAGGCTGAAGAAAGAAATTAGCTATGCTCTATTAACTGAGGGTTCATGGATGGTTCAGCCTAACCTTTAGGTGTTAGAGCTAGAGGGAATCAAAGAGCTCACCTAGTCCAACCTTCTGATTACACAGATGTAAGAGGATCACATTAAGTTAGGGTCTGGAACTCAAATAGTGTCAGGCCCAGACAAGTAATGTACATGTCTGAGAGAGATTGGTTTATGATGGAGACATAGATAAAAGAAATGACTAATATCCCCCATTAATATGGGGTAATACATAGGTATGCTGCCCTGTGACCTTTGGTGGGGACCCTGTGGTAGTCAAGGTGACACATAGTCCATCCAAAGGGGGTGCCCCAGTGAGTCCATCCAACCACTGCCACATTAGAATGCGTGCCCAGCATTACGAAGTTGTTTTATTTTCTCAAGAGTTAACAACAATGTGGGTTTTTATGTGCTTTCCTTTTTGCTCCTGCTTTACTCATTTTGTTATCTGCCAAGATACGGAGTTTATAACCCCTGAGTAAATCTTGTAACCTTAGTTTATTTTTTTAATAAGAGGTGAAATTAGAAATTTTAACCCTTCAAGGAAGTTATATTTCAGATTTGTATATAAAAAGACACCTTCGATGCTTCAGTGTGGCAGTGCAGAAATTCATAGAAGTCTAGACCTCGAAAGGACCATCTTCATTTATGCGCAATACTGGGCTCAGAGAAGAAAAGTGACCTACTTGAGTCACACAGTGAATAACATAGCAGAAGCCAGAACAGGGACATCCTAAAAGAAAATTCCTACTGAGCCACGCCCCCCTCCCCATGTATTCTACTTGCTTTGGCCACCTTTGTTGTTGTTGTTTTTTTAATCTATCTCCTGGATTCTGCAGTAGTTTTCAAAATCCAGTTAGAGTTATTGCCACATTGAAACAAACATGGCTCATGACCCTGACTTTAGGAGCAAGTCAGGCTCTGTGAGTTGAGGCTCCATTTCTCACTGGCATTCTGTTTTGGTTTCCAGTCAGGGGTTTCAGCCACTAGTAGGCCTTACACTCAACAGAGGCTTCCAGACTTCCAAAAAGAGTATTTTATCCAGTTCACTCCTGCTGATTCTGGTGGTTGTGTTGATGGACTTATGTTCATTCAATAGTGCTGTGTGTTCCAACCAGCTTCAGCGCCAATTGCTCCTAGGTCAAAACACTCTCACTAGTGTCTGGGTTTTCACCATTGTGTCCCTGAAGAGCATGGAGGCTGTCAGATTGTTAAGCATAGCCTTGATTTGAGCTCAGTTTGAGTCAATACCCCAGCTCCCAGAGAGGCAGAAGCTTGAAGGCTGGGTTCTCCCGCACAGTACATTAATAAACCCTCGTGAGATCGGTGAGCCAGCAGCATGGAGATCACACTGAAACTCTCCTGGTCCCTCCAACTCCTGGACTTTGGCAAGAAGGTCACTATAACCCAGGCAATAAGCCACCCCTCTGGTATCAGGAACAGAACGTACCAAGGCTTGAGGACCTGACTTTTCTTTGTTCTCCAAATCCTTGGGACAAAGCTACAGGGCAAGTTCATTCCCCAATAAACTAAGGTTTGCAGACAGTATGGTTCAAAATAAATCAGGCTATCAGGACCAAGGTAATTTGAAGTCTTAAACGTTGCAGGCTTGTTTTGGAAGCAAACAGGCAGTTCTCAGGAAAAAAAAATCATAGATTTAGTTGCAAATAAGACAATTCAGAGTTTGGGCTGCCCTGTTTTTTTAAAAGGGGGAAATGTAAATGTGTGTCCTGGTTGGTAAATGCAGAAAAACAGACAAATTTCTTGGACAGAAAGGAAGAAAAAAAGAAGAGGAAACTATATTAACTAATAATATATAGATAGCAGTAACTAGCAGTTAGTGAGCACATACTAGATGCAAAGTGCAGTGATGCTATAAGCTTCATGTGCATGACCTGATTGAATCTTACAGCCTCCACAGTAGGTGGGTACCATAATTAATCCCTTGTTAGCTGGGTGAGAAAACCAGGGCATGGGGAAATCAAGGAGATTGCCCGAGGTTATGTTACAAAGCTAATAAAGGCAGTCGGTATTCAAAGGCTGCCAGTCTGACCCCAGTGTGCATTCCCTCACTCACTCCTCCAGCCACACACAATGCTGCGCATGTTGTTCTCATTCCATAACCCATCAAGGGACCAGTGTGACGACGTCAAAATTGCAGATGAGGAAACAGAGACACAGATGTTAAGTGACTTGCCTCAAGGCCATACAATTAATAGAGGAAGCTCACCTGTCAGGTCACTGCCTCACAACAGTCTGTTGCCTACCTGGAGGAAAATAGTTTCTACCCCTCTGGGAACTTGTGCAATGACTCTGGACCTAGCTCTATATCAAGACTATGACATAACAATATGACAATTAATGAATTAGTTAATCAGTAGAGGTCTGAAGGATTTCTAAACCCACATTGTATGACTCTCCACCAGAAATAGTTTATTTTACCTAAATAATATTCCTGCTATTTTAATCATGATAATATCATTGCAGACAAATGTCCTTAAAAACTTTGTCCCTATAATTCTGTGTTTAGCTTGAAACTGCCTCAGTTCACACACACACATGCACACACAGATCCTCCCCATCACATGGCCCATGGAGTGCAAGGGAACTTCACACTATTTGGCAAGCTGACCAGGGGAAGTCTGGATCTCCCAGAGAAACCTGCTACAAGGAAATTGCTAATTATAACCCAAATTGTATTTGACTTATGCATCTTTGCTTCACATTATAACACTGTAATTTAAAGAGATTGTTCCCTGGCCTTTTTTCAGGGGGGAGATTAACTACCATTTTTTACTAAGAAAAGTGGTGGTAATGGTAATGACAGGAGGTGGATCCCACCCCCCTCTTTTCCCTCTAATTGGCTTGCAAGTGGGAGTCAGGTTAGCAATTATGCAAGGAGTTGCCTGAGGTTCCAGGCAGTGTCTCTGGGTGACACTCATCTGGTGGTTGCACAAAAAAGAAAGAGATAATGTGGATGGGGCTGGCTTGGGGGGATGAGCCCCTGAGAGCCTCCTCTATTCCAGGAGATGGCAGTTGGGAGACAAGAGGGAGGTAAGGTATTTTGGGTTAAGGTATGAGGGAGTTGGATTTGGGGACCATCTCCTGTTTTGAGTCCATGATGCTGTTGGCAGTGAAGACTGGAAGGGACCTGGTCAGAGGCTGGAAAGAGGAGTTAGAACAGTCCTGAACCCCAGAACCTTGGCTGTCTCTCTGCCTGGTCCAGCTATCCATGGGACCCAGAACCCCTTACCAGCCTTCCCTTTCCTTTCTTCTCCCCAGCCTTCTGCAAGCCTTTAGTATCAGTGTTAACTAGCTAGACTGAGAATCTGAAAACTATGACCAGTGGATCAATTCTGGCCCACGGCCTGTTTCTGTCAATAAAGTTTTATTGGAATTCAACCAATCCATTCATGTATTGTCTGTGTTGTTTTGCTTTTTCAGAGTTGAGTAATTACAATAGAGATATGTGGCCACTATGCTGAAACTACTTACCATCTGGCCCACTATAGAAAAAAATTTGCTGACCAGTAATCTAGGGCAAAGTTTATATATTACTGGCCTGGGCTTTATTCAGACCTCAGGCCTGTTTTGTTGAGCTCACAAATGGACTTAATTACCTACATTTTAAAATAGAAGACTTCCAAATAAAATCTATCTTTGGTTAAAAGTGGAAAAGTCTAAAAAATATGGCAATAATACATTAATCTTGAAGATGAGCTGGTCTCAAGACTCTGCCATAATCCCCACAAACCCCTGTAGTGTTCACCAAGCTCATGCTCCACCCCATCTAGATGGACTGACCCACATAGGTATTTGAGTTAGACCAGGTCATCTGGGTCTTCTGGATTTTTTAAATAAAATAATTGCAATTTCTCCCTGACCAATGAATGACATTTGTTTTATTCTTCCTCTCCATCAAACTGGACCTCCCTTTGAGACTGGCAAAAAATATATATGTGTAGTGCCACAATATAGTGAATACCAAAGTTGTTCTGTCAGGAATATAGAATCCCTTCCACCTCAAAATACACATCCACACATACATATATACACACATAAACTGCCCATGTTCTCTCAAAAAAACAAAAACAAAAACAAAAACCTTTTTTGGAGTTGAAACTTGTATCACTATTGGCTTTGTTTTCAATTGAGCAGAATTACTAAATATTATTATGAATATCACAATTATTATTAATAGAATAACTAAAAATCATTTTGGGCAGTGTATTTAAGCTTTAAGTCCATTAATTCTAACCCTAATGGCAGTTGGTATTAACCCCATTTAACAGATAAGGAAAACAGAGACTCAGAGAGGTGATGTAAATTGCTCTAGGTTGCACCAGCAAATAATGAGACATGTGGTCTCATTGCATGGCAGCAGTTTAAACACACAGACACAGACAATGGAACCAACCCTTAACTCAAGGAGGCAACTGATGCTTAGCTCTGGAGTTGACATGTGGTATGTAGTTAAGTCCCAGAATCACTTTCCCTACAGCTAGAACAATTGATCCTAAGAAGAACCCCTGAAGGCTACAGCCACTTGGTCACAGCCACTAAAGGTCAGTTTTTGGAAAACAGTCATTTAAGCATCTTTTGTTGCCCTTAACAAATCTGCAGAGACTTTTTTCCCCACTAGCTTAGCCAACTCTGCAAAGGGAGAATTTATGGTGAGCGGGTGGGGGAAATTACAGGTTTCCTTTTCACAATAAAGGTTCATAGGGCGGGAGAGTACCCATGGCAGAGGGGAAACCTGGCAGCAAATTCCAGCACAGAGCCCTGCCTGGGCTGACAGGCATCTCAACTTTCCCTGGTATGTGTGTATGGCTTTAGGGAGCCCTGTGAGTTTCCTTCTGCAGTTTGAATATTGAGTTCTGCAGGCTTTCTGAGGATTCACAGTGGTCTGACATTGGGGCTGAGCCCTTGATAATGACACTGTAGACACAAGGTAATTACAGATCTGTTATTTCCCAAGTCGGGCTAAGTGGACCTCTGATTATTATTCTGAGTATAATAGGAACATAACCAGCACTGAAGGGAAATTGTACTCTCTATTTTATTAACCACTTTTATATTCCCTTGTGCATGGCTATGATGCTATGAAATCTCCTTAAATGTGATATTACTCAATATAATACAATAATAATGCATACACTGTAATGTATTGGATTACTTTACAAACAGCCCTTGTGAAATGGAAATCCCCATCACTTCCCTGGACCAGCGCAGGGGCTGGGCTTGCAGGCCCTCTCTGTGGCTAGGAGCCTGGAGTATACCTTCACAGTCACTTAGGTTTTCACAGCTATAAGCAATTGGCCCACATCATTTTTATTCACAGTGGGGATGTGGACTTAGCCACGTTCCAAACATCTCACTGTCTGTGGCAGCTCAGAAATGCAAACGGTTTTTGAGACCTCAGCATACTTTGAAAATGAACTGGGTTAGATGGCATCAAAAAGGAAACTAGGTAGATAGAGGGGAGACCTTCCATGCTGGAATTAAATTCTGAAGTATTTGTAATTGCCTTTGCTGGAGATTCTATCAAATCTTTACTCTTATTCCCAGCCTCTGTTCATTTATAAACCCTTTCACGACACCACTTCAACACTAGAGCAGGGACTCTCTTTGCGTGCTGTATGAGCCTTGAAAATTCACCTCCGCAGCATCTAAAACATTGTTTATTTCACTTCTGCAATATGTCACAATATACATTCATCTATTAAATGTACAACCAACAATTTTACAATAAGTTAAAACTTTATTTTCGCAATATAGTTATAAATTCCTTAAGGATGACATTGTACCTTATTTGTCCTTTTTATTCTTTGTGTCAAGTGTAGTGTCTGGCACAAGGTAGATACCCAACGATTATGTGTTATTTATTTATCTATGAATATTTCTTGAGTTCTTACTATTTGGGAGGCAAAATGCTAAGCCTTGGAGGCACAAGAGTGAATGGCAGACATGTGTTTTTCAAGGAAATTGTAGTCTAGTACAAAACATAAATATACACAAAGAAACAAAAATAGCTCACATAATTAAATGATTATATTTGTGGAAAATGTCATAAAGACAAGGAAGGAAAGAGTACTTATTTCTTTCCAATATAACAACAATGTGGTTTTAGCTTGACATGGCCATGGTGAGAATGTTTACACCATGGAAACTGGCAATGATAAAAATTAGGACTTTTTGGTTTTTGTTCTTTGCAGAGCTGATTGTTGATCAATTACTACCACACACACCAGTGGCAGGAAGAAAGTTGGCATATTCAAATGAAAGAAAGTCAGTGTGCCTAGGTTGGGGCTACAGGGAGAAGATGGTCCAAGATGAGGATGGGGAAGTGGGCAGGGGACACTCATGTGAGGCCTTGTCAGCCATTTGTAGGGTAGCATACTCATTCTTTGTACAATGGGAGGCCACTAGAGGATTTTAAAGAAGAGAATGCCATGATTAGATTTTGCCTTTTGATCTGACAGTAATGTGGAAAATAGATTAGAGGGATACAATAATGGGATGAGGGGAAGTGGCAGAAAGAACCACTAGTAAACTACTGCAATGGTCCAGACAAGAGAAGTCAACATGACTTGAAAACAAGTTGACTGTAAGATGTAAGAAGAGGGCAGGGTTCAGGGTGACTCCAAGTTTGGGCATAAGTGCATGCCAACTCTTACAAGGCTAGATCTGGGTGAAGACGAGGATTATTTTCCAAGGAGTAGAAGGAGCTGAGATCAAAATTTTAATGTGTGTGTTTATGGATATATGTGTTAATTTTGAGATGCTTGTGAGTCCCCTAGGTGCACCATTAAGCAAGTCCATTTCTTTATCTTTATTTCTTTACCTTTAAAATGGACAAAATAATATCTCACCTGGTAGCTGTGATTCTTAAATGTATTGATATATATGAAAGAATTTGGCATATAGGCATCAAGGGATAAATTTTAGTTGAACCTGAATTTCTGACACATTTAATCTCTGCCCTTTAAAGAGTTGGACAGCCAGACTGGATTAATTGATAATGGTTTAGGTTTGGTCTGAAACACACAGAATTTTCTATAATTGAGTCACAACATACAGTGTCATGTGGGCAGGGTGTAAAGATAAAAGTCTTCAATTCCAACAGCAGCTTGGGCATTCACTTAAGCAAGTCATTCAGTGCAGTGGGTAAGATCACTACCTATGGTGTTAGACTATCTTGGTTTTAACCTTACTCACACAATCTGTTCACAAGTTAAACAAATTACTTAATCTCTCTAAGCCTCAACGTTTATACTGTAATCGTCTGCGTACAGGGCTTTTGTGACTAAGTCTGGCATGTAATTCTCACTCAGTCAATGGGGGCTATGATTCGGTATCACTTGAGTCTTGGTTTTCCCATCTTTTAAATGGGCACAATAATAATCTATGCCCTGCCTAACACACTTAGAGTAACTATCAAATGACCAAATAGTCTGCTAGGGCTCTTTGTAATGTGCACCAGGTCCACATGTGAACTTTTGTTACAAGTTTGGGGAAGATTAGTCCCTTGTAATTCAATTCTCAGAATGGCCTGCAAGTATAAATGAAATTATGCTATTTTTACAGATGAGAAAAGTGAGGCTTGGGGAGTTGACATGATTTGGCCAACTTTCCCAAAGTCACAGCACTTGTATGTGGAATGTCCAAATCTACAACCTATTCTAATAGCCACAACTCTATACCATTTCCCCTGCAGGCCTCACTTAAGGGGCTGGAAGAATAGAGAAGCCATTAGGTTTGGGGTGAGGGAACTAAGGCAGGATGTACCTGGTTCTGTAAGATATATCCATCCTGCCCCTACGAAGGGAAGTAGGAATCAGGAAACACTGGCTTCTGACATGACTTCACCCAAACCCTTATCCTTGCACCCATCTCGGGAATAGCATTTGGAATTAACAGAGAAAGCCGGAGACTAGCCGCATCTCCCCCTTGTCCCCCGCCACCCCCAACCAGGTGCACATTTCCAGTTAGATGCAGACTAGAGCCTTTAGAAACTTATTGGAAAACAGTTCTGGATAAATTAATTCCTGTGATATATTATGCATGAGTGGAAATACATGATATTTTTAAACAATGGAAATGAGAGAATCTGCCTTTTGGGCATTGATCCCAATTTCATTTAATTCAGAAAACATTTATCAACACCTACTGTGTGCCAGATCCTTGCTGGGAAACAGAGATGAATCAGACATGGTCTGTGCCCAGGAACAGTAAGCAATCAATGGAGGTACCCGCTGATGATCAGCACTGGCTTGGACCTGGAGATCAGAAGACAAGGGGAGTCCTGGGTGCTCTGTCTGTTGTGGAGGGCACACCTCCTAATAGGGGACCCAAGAGGACCTGAAATGAGCATCTGCTGAGGAAAGATATCTCTCCTGTGGTTTTAATTGTACAGTTTGCTTCCACTTATCCTACTCCCTGTCAACCAGGTTGTTACTTAAGACCTTCTACCTTCCAGCCCCTCTGAAACTTTAATCAACCAATGAGGATACAGCTTTCACAAACCCACCTAGATACTTCCCAAGTCTGTGAGCACCTCAGATCTTGGTCAAGTCACTTAAGCTTCAAAAGATGGAGATACCATATAGAAGCCTATATCACAATATCTTTCATATAATGCTAATGCATTGCTGGGAGTTGCCATGATGGTAATACTGATAACAGTAACCTTGAAAATTATCATTTTGACATGCATGTTCTGCCTTTTCTTTAGCTCAACATGGTAGCAGTCACTGCTACTATGTTAATATTCTTTTGATTATCATTATGATTACTGCTGCAACCACCTCTGTTTTATTGTGACTACTATTACTACTTACACTGTTATTATTAGTTTAACGGTAAAACATTCACTCACAATTATTTATTGAGTGCTTACCCTTATATAATTAAGGGGCAATGGGAATTCATGAACAGGTAAAACCAGGCATGGTTTCTGCCCTCAGCATGACTACTTTTTGTAGGAGAGACAGATGTAATATGTGAACAATATCAGTAAATAATGAAAAATTGTAATGTTTGCTCTAGTAATGCATGGCTGCCTAACAAGCTAAGCCTGAGCATAGGGACTCAACTACTGTTTTATTTGCTCACGATTCTGTGCTTCAAGAATTTGGGAAAGACTCAGATGGACAGATCATTTGGGTTCCCCCACTTGACATATTCTACTGATGGTTGTTGGGCTGGGCAGTAAGTTCCAAGGCTTCTCTCCTATGTCTGGTCTCTGGTAATGGCCTTTCTCTCTACTTGACTTGCTTGGGCTTCCTCACAGCCTGGTGGTCTCTGGTTAATCAGACTGTTTATATAGGCATTCTCACAGCGTGTACACACTGGCATGATAGATGAATTCCAGAAGGAAGAGTCCCAAGGAGTGAAAATGGCAGCTGCATATCTCTTAAAGCTCAGCCTTGACATTTGCACTGTGCCATTTCTGCCCCATCCTCCTGGCTAAAGTCAATACAGATTCAAGAAGAGAAAGAGAAACTCCATCTATGTGCAGGATGAGTGGCAAAGAATGTGTAACCATCTTCAATCTACCATGATGTCTTTGGAAATGAACATGTATTAGGTTGAGAAAGAGGATAAATGATACAGGGACATTAGGTCATGGAAACCTTCTGAGGAGAAGACTGTTAAGCTGTATTCTGAAAGACAGGAGAAAATCAAGCATGAGAATATGAATGGGAACAGCATTCTAGGAAGAGGGAAAAGCATGTGCAAAGCCACACATTCCATCTTTCTCTATTCCCAGTGGTGTAGTCTGTTTTTGCTCAAGTAGGAGTTTCTTCTTAGAGGTGGCAGTAAGACAGAGTGTAAAGAGCTTTTGGATATCCGAGAAGCCCAGGTAAAATCCTGTCCCTGTTGCTTTTTAGCTGTGTGATCGGAAGCAACAGATAACGTATGTAAATCTGCTGACCTCAGTAGATGCTCCATGAGTTGAAACTATTTTATTTTTCTTATGTATTTCCAACTGGGATCCCCAAACACCAGACTAGATGACCTGTAGTCAGTTACGAGATGGTGCCACCAGCCACTGGTGGCCAGGGTAATGTGAGGTGAAGGAGACACAGAGGGCACAGGGACTATGTTCAGCCACAAAGGTCTAGCCATAGTAGCCTATTGGTTGGTGTCCAAGGTAGTACTCAGCTTGTTGCTTCTGCCCTCCTGAGCACAGTTTTTAGGCAGGGACTGCAGGATGAAAGATGAGACAAGACTTCTTCTTAGAATTTTTAAGAGTTTAACATATGAGAAGAGACAAAATGATAACTTCTTCCCCACACTGGCTTATTTCTCTTCTATGGGAAAGGCAGCCCTTTGGAGCTAGGCATCCGTGGCTCCAATCCCAGCACTGCTACATATTCACTGCATGACTTGAGGAAAACTATTTAATCTCCCTAAGCCCTAAAGCATGGAAGGTGCTCCATAAATTGTAGCTTCTACTACTTCTATTATCATCATGGATGCCATTATTGTTACTAGTTTGTAGATTTCTTATTACACTCAATGCTTAGGGTGTTAGGTGACGAATCATTGGTGAGATTCTTCTAACCTCCATCTGCTGCTTTCAGATACTCTTTTTGCCAATCTAGAGGTTTCATCTTGTGTCCCAGCCTTGGCCTGTTGCTTCATCACTTGTACCTTTTGGTGTTTTCCAGACCTACTGTCACCTTTGTGTGGAACAACTTGATCTCTGCCTCTAGTAATTTTTCCATAACTCAAGGTATTTAAAATAATGTAACATGACACCCTGTGGATAATGTGGCTAAAAGAGTGGACTCCTGTATAGATTGCCACTTCCCAACATACTACAAGACTTACCAAGTTACCTCCCTAGTTGTTTATGGAGTGGTACCGCCCACAGAGCCCCATCCATCCATCACGGATGAAAATAAAACTACCACGACATGATCTGCTTGGGGAGGAGAGGTGGTTGATCTCTCAAAGGAGAAGGACCAAGAGCTCCTTCCTCAATGGGCTTTTATTAGGTTCATAACACACAGGAACACAGGTAAAGCTCATCAATCAATGTCAGGTGGCAAGGATCAAACAATGGATAACATTTCAAAGAAATCTGAGGGCTTAATCTGAGTCAGTGTCTGTCAGGTAAGGGGGTTGCAAAAACTTTGGGAGACATACTCATTTTCTCCTCTTGGTCCCTTATTATTTAAATGAGTGCACTCTTAGCAAAGCAGGTTTCACAGGACTTTAGGAATTCTTTCTTATGTCCGATCACCTGGGGAGCCGCTCTGGCCAGTACGGGGCTGCACTGCCCTCTGTCATAGTTTCAGGCTTAAGTGGATTAGAGCTAGGAAGCAAGAGATAAGGGAGACACCTCCCAGATGGAAATGGGGACTCAGGCTATGTCAGAATAGCCAGGGGGTGAGGGTCCATCACCCCCTCTTTGCTGCAGCCCCCTGAGTCCTTCCATGAGGGCCTCCCAAGTGATTGTGACTGGCTTGGGTTGCCCCTTTCTTGAGGGGTCTTACCCATCATTGGCTAACCTACCAAGCACTGGGGGCCAGGGATGGATGAGGCAGAAGCCACACTCCTGCCAGGGAGATAAGCTTTGTCTCCTTAGTGGCTCAGGTCCTCTTGACAGAACAGACCCAGATGAAGTGGGTCCCTGGGCTCTTACGCAACCTAGCCATGGGGTGTAGTTACAACTCCTGAAACCAGGCTGAACGGTCCACAACAGTTGTTGTTACAATATTTATCATAAACTATAAAATTAGGATATTTAAAGTACTTAGAGCGTAGTTGTGAAGATGGAACAAGTCATTGATCACAAAGCTCTTAACCATTGCCAGGCCATAGGATACATCCGATAGCCGTTGGTTGCTTTTTCTTCTGCTGTCTTTTTGGTGGTTGCTACGGACATAAAAGACATATGTAAACCTGCTCCTAATAACCATGACATCTTCAGGCTGGTTATTAGTACTTGTACCTGTGTCTTCTTGAAACTGTAATAGGCACATTAGCGAACACTTATAAGATGTTTTACAGAGAGATCTCCTATAACTTTCCCAGAATCTGTGTTACAGATGTTTCCATTTGGGCAGATTATTAAAAAGCTGAGGCTCAGAGAAGCCTCATAACTTGCCCCAAGTCGCAGGCTCCTCATGCTGCCAAAGCTGGATTCGTACCTAATACTATTAACCCTGAAACGTCTCTGTGTACACCCTGTGCTATGTCTCTGAGGGATCTTGATTTTGCAGACTCCAGTTAATGCCAAGAGCTGATTGGCTGTGTCTCTTAGAGGGTCAGATAAGAGACACATTAGAATCCACCTTGCCCCAGGCCTAGGGTGTTTTCATTCAAGAGAAGCCCCCCTCCCCCAAATCCAAGGTTCCAACAGTTCCCAAAAGCCGCTTCCCACCTCCTACTGCTGCGCACACCCTGAGCGGAAAGATAATTCACCCTAATTACCCAGAATCTCTTTTTAAGGACGACTACAAAGAACTCTAACTGAAGTTCAAAAATAAACGATTCAGCAAAATCGCACGAGGTCAATTCCCTTAGAAAGAAGGGTTTATCGCTGACAGTTCTAAAAGGGAGCCTTTACCCATTGTTGGCTGCAAGTTCAAGTTACAGGCCCAGGGCCAACGGTGCCCACGTCTCTCACTCCAGTTTCGCTTCAGAAGGGGCCCTGCTGGTAGAAGGTTCCTCCCTCCCCCATCACATCATCCTGCATCAAATGATACCACGTCTGTTTTTCATTCAGTGTGTTTCTTAATTTTATTTTCTCACTTATATCTTACTTAAAATTGAATGGCCATTCTCATTTAGGACACAGGAAATGAATCGCAGTTTGCTATGAAAATGCTGTGTACTCCACCTCAAGTGTCTCAGATACTATTAATCAAAATCTTGGTTTTGCCCTTTGATTGATTTCTGACATAAAGGGCTGGTGATTCACTTTCTGGAATGCTCACAGGGTCGGCCCATTGGAAAGAAAAGAACATGAACCCTGCAGGCCCAGTAGTGTGCTCTCCTCGCTAATCAGGTTGCCCTTAAGCCCAGGGCTTTCTCTGCTTCTCAGTTTCTTTATCTGGCAAATGATCTTGCTCATTGTCATGGGAATTAGGTGGAATAATGTGAGTGATTTGGGTGCTTAACAAATCTTCCTGGTCATTTACAGAGCAGGTACTTACCAAGGTGCCTTGGGTGAAGGAATGCTCCATTTCCCAGCCAAGAGAGGTGCCTAAGGGCACAGCAGCTGCTTGAGGTCAGACAGCAGGACTTGGCTGATACCTGCAGTTTCTCTTCTCTCAGGACCTGAGCTTGAGAGGAGCGAGAGGAGCGTTGACCTTGGGGACCTTCTCAGGGATGCCCCTGAACTACCTAGAGCCGCAGTTCCCTGTTAGAAATGGCAGGTGAGATTTTGACGATATGAAATGTAGCAAAGGTTGGAACCCAGAATATTCTGAACCTACTTTTTCACCTTCTCCACCCCATGGCGTGCCTATTCCAGAGAGAAATAAACTGGGAAGATTGGCCAAAGGAGAGACATAATACTCCCTTTTAAATATCAAAGTAAGCAACAAATATTAACATACAGGGACCCACGACAAAGACATTGGGAGCATGTCACTTAGGCCTGAAGGCATAACCAGGTACAGGGCTCCTGCTTAGCTTTCCACTGCAGGTCAGCTTCCAAACAGTTGCAAACACAGAGATAGTATAATGGGGAAAAGGGACAAAATAAAACAGAAAAGAGAAACAAAGAGAGGGCATGTGAAGGGGGAAGGAAAGGGGGTGGCTAAGCTGACCCATCATTTTTGTTTTCTTTAAAAACAATGTAAGCAGCAAGGACTTTAAGTGACATTGTTACTGTAGGTACTGACATTTGAGGCGCAGTGCCTGTGCTCACTGTATGTTGAGTCCCAGTGAATGTCCCAGGTTCTGAACAATCATATAGGTGTCTGTTCTTCCTCGATAAAAGGGACAAGGGTAGGTAGGTCAAACGGAGCACTGTTTCAGCATTCTTCTGTTCCGTACCTTTGGGACGGCATTTAAGGAACACAGCCTCTGAGCTACTAGATCTGCACCCCGGAGCATAGTTTAGGAGGCCAGTGGAAACTGAGTTTTAACACACTTCTTCTCTTATTCTTATGCAGCCAACCAGACACACAGCTTCACACAGGGTTTAAGAGCCATTGTTCTGAACACTCTCACTGCCCACTTTAAAGTGGCAGACTCAGGAGACATTTGGGATCTGATGTAATATATGGGAATGTTTTCAGGCCAGCTTCTGATAATGATAACAGTGGTGCCAGAAGCTGCCATTGCCAAGGACCATCAGATGTAAGACACTGTCCTGCGTACCACCCAATCACAACAACCCCTGGGTAAAGCTTCTTCCCTCTTTCAGCAGGGACAACTGAATCTGTGTGCCCCTGGCAAGGGGAGACCCAGGCCCATTGACCACAGCCTTATGCACATTAAAATTGAGACCATTTCTGGAGGATTTTTAAACAATCATAGTTATAAAGTTTTGGATATTTGCTGGGCAGTTATCTATGTGTCCCAAATTCTTTATTCCATTTGTCATCTCAATGACTTTGTGAAGTGGGAGAGAATCCCCTCGTTTTACAGAGTAGAAGAATGAGGCCAGGAACGCCTGAAATGAGCCCAAAGCAAACTCCTAAGGCCTGGCTTTCAGTTGCTACATTCCATTTCTCACCTCTGCCCTTTGGGGGTAAAATTTTCCTGATAATGACTGCCTTAGGGGAATAACGACCAAAGGGAAGTGAGTGTTGGAGTAAGCCCAATGTGTGTCCAACACCTGCTAGCTGTGTTGCCTAACTTGCACAATATGATAGTGCAAGTTAGTGCCTTGCCCAAAAGTCATATCCACGCAGAACTTCAGAATGTGATCTAGCCATGAAATAGAGTCTTTGCCAATGTATTCAGTGAAGTTAAATGAGGTCATACCAGATTCGGGTGCACCCTAAGTCCAGTGACTCATGTCCTTATAAGAAGGAGATGTGAGACACACAGGGAGGCCACATGACCACAAAGGCAGAGAGTGGAGTGATTGCAGCTACAAGCCAAGGAAGGCCAGGATAACTAGGAGGTACCAGAATCCAGAAGGAGACCAGAAGGTATCTCCCTTAGAGCCTTTGGAGGGAGCATGGCTTATCCAACACCTTGATTTTGGAATTCTGAACCTCCACCACTGAGGCAATACATTGTTATGGTTTTAGCCACCCAGTTTGTGGTAATTTGTTATGGCAGCCTCAGTAAATTAATATGGTATATATGAATATTTGTTTCTTGATTTTTTTTTTTTTTTTTTTTTTTTTGCTTTATAGCACTTATTGCAACTTGCAATAATAATCCTTTATTAGTCCGCTTATTTTAGCTGGCCTGTTAGCCATGCTAGATTATAAGTTCCATGTTGCAATTTGTTCTTGTATCCCTGTATCCCTGTATCCCTGATGTTTTGCTCAAAGTAGGTGCTCAGGAAAAATGTGTTTATTCACTGAATGAATGAATGAATGAATTAAAAGGGCTGTTGTGAGGATAAGGCAGGGTAATATATTGAAATTGCAGCAAACAGTGTTTGGCCAAGAACAGACATGCAAAATAAAAGATGTTTTGATTATCATCCAAGGCTGGAATTACATTTTTCCTGGAGTCCCTCTGCCTTGCTGAGAGCCAACAGGTACTTGAGTAGTTACATGGACTAAGAGAACACAGTTCAAGTAAAAGTTGTTTCTACAGAGACTGAGACAGGATGAGATTGACAGGATGAGAGCTCTCACCCTCCCTCTCTGGAATTGCAGTTTCCCTTTAAGGAAAGAAGCCCACCAGTGAGGGAGGCAGCATCTGGGCAGTGAGGAGTGGGGAAGGCAGTGTTGGCAGCCCCCTGGCCTGGTGCTTTCAGCCAGGCCTCCTTGTTTCCACTCTGCAGGAGTCTTTGATCTCATCTCCCTGCTCAACAGACAGACATTAGTCGATAACTCCAGGAGACATCAAAACCCCAGCACCAACCCCCCAACCCCACCCCCGCCCCCTGACTCCCTGCAGCCTCAAGAAGCTGCAAACCCTGTTCACGGGCCCTGGAAGGACCTGCTCTATTTCCTGAGGCTTGGGGTGCTAAGACAGCCTGTTTCAATAAGCCCAGTTCTGTCTCACTTCTGTCCACCTCTGACTCAGTGAATTTAGAATTAAGCCAAGTACCCGAAATGGAAGAGCTGATCTTCACGGTGACTTGATCAACCTACAGTTGCTGTATTCTTCCCGGCTTTTCTTCCCAGATCAAGGTAAACCATGCAGGGGAAGGAACATGGGCTCAGGAACTAGGAAGCTTGGTAAAGGTCTTAGCTCTACCTTTCGAGACTGTGTGAGGACCAGTGAATTGTGTGCCTTCTCCGAGGCTGTCTTTGCATCTGGGAACAGAACCGGAAATATCAGCCCTACCTGCCTGACAAGACTGCTTAAAACTCACATGAGAACTCAAGATGTGAGCATGCTGTAGAAATCCGGAAGGATTATAAAAATAGAAGCAATTATTACCATTATTCTGTGAATCTGAGCTCATTAAGAAAAAAAATCAGTTACTGACCCCGTATGCTTTGCAGATTGAGAGGCAAACATAACTCTATCCTTCTGACTTTTTTAAACTGTGCAAATAGCTCCTGTTCAATATAGAAAAGATAGAAAACCCAAATAAGCAAATCATCATTATCATCACCATCATCATTACAGTTGTTCTATTACTTCATTGACCACCTGGTTGTTTATCCTCAGGGAGCTTTTTCAATATGTTACCAAAAACTTGAAAATAAATAAAAATATAAAGATGACACATGCCACTCTGTTTTGTGACTTGCTTTCTAATTTAAAATATCATAAATATCTTTCCAAGTCATTTCATGTATTTCAACACTTTTTTCCTCCGATGGCCTCTTCGTGGTTTATGGTCGGGCATCATTTCAACTGCACATAGCTTTTTCGCCAGTCCCTTGTAGTGGGACACATATGTTGTTGCCCTTTTTTCCACTGTGGCAAATATCACTGTGATGAATTTCCTCTTGCCCAAATCTTTGCACACTTTCATGATTGTTTCTGTAGAATAAATTCTCAGAAGTAGAACCACTGTGGGTCAAAGAGCAAAAATGCACATTTTTAAAGCTTTTGATAGTCAGATAAAAACTAAAAAAAATTCACCCTCCAGAAACATTATACCAATTTAAACTCCCACCAACACTGCATGGGAGTGCCCTGTTACCCGAACTTTTGCCAGTACCAAGCATTATCTCAGAGTGATTTAAAATGCCTGAAGAAAGGAGCGATAACGGTTTCTAAACAGCGCTAGCTAAAACACAAGTGCTGTTTATTGGCTTTCAGCTTGATAAACACTTTCTTATAAGGTCATAAATATCAGCAGTACCAAAGGTTAATGTAGTGTGCAATGCTGTAAAATTCAGCGGGCGACCTACTAGATCATAATGATGCATTAACGCCTTCCAGTATGAAGTGCGATGACTTACAAAGTCTGTCTGTAAGTGGCCCCTAACTCAACAAGTGCATAATTGTGTCAGCTGGCCCCACTGTTTCTGCAAACATAATTTATTAAGTGAGCACCTTGTTTTCCAATATATGCCAACAATGAAGAGGAGAGGAGAGGAAGGAAGGGGAGAGTAGAGAAGGGGACGGGAGGGGAGGGGACAGGAGGGAAGGAGAGGATGACAAGAAAGCAAAGTTGAGAAGAAGATGGTTAGTGCATCTGACTATGCATTTAATCCTTTTTGCAAGCTACCGGTACTTAAAAAGACCCATTTATTGAAGAAAAATAAACCAAATAATCCTTTTTGTATATTACCAGTGAATTTACCGCAAGGCTGGCAGCATTGGAAGCAGAATCGAGGCAGGCATGACAAATAGCTGTACCATTAGAAAGCATGTGCTGTTTGAAATCAGACTTTTAAATGACTTAGTTCATGTTTTAAAGTTTGCAATTCAGATACCTTGCTTGTTTCATTTTTTATGCAGGTAGAAATAGGTTTTATGGTTTTTCGCTATTGTTCTTAGATTGGTTGATATGAAGTTGCAACCTGTTACTGTGATTAATGAATGTGGTAGCTGTGTGTATTTTAAAGCAGAAGAGTAACCTATCCTGGTAGGAGACAAAACAGAATGGATGATACCACTGGCTACGTGCCCATTTTGGTTTCCACTTCTTTGGTGATGGAGCAAATGCCAGGGGTTACAGACATCCCCATAACATCTTAGCCCAGCTTAGTGCTTGCTCATGTCTGGTGCTTCTTCTGTTTTGGGTTTTTGTAAAATGGAAATAAACCAGATGTTTGCATTTTGAGCAATTTATTCCATTAATTTTCAGACACAATTCACTACCTACAGTATTCTGAAACAGACCAAGTTCTTCATATTCCCTCTCTCTTCCCCTCCCCTCTTCTTATCTCTCTGTCTCTCTCTGTCTCTCTGTCTCTCTCTCTCTCTCTCTCTCACACACACACACACACACACACACACTTTGTTATTAGTTTAAAAAACCTTAAATCTACTGCTGAGCACTGGGAACACAGAGGTGGATGAGGAACTTATTTCAGTCTAGTGGTGCAGACCATTGTGACCTGCAAATCCCTTTGCAGGGATGGTGGTTAGGGTGTTGTGAGAACTCAGACAAGGGAAGCACAAAAGTCCCTTCTCTCCACTCACAGTGCCTGCTTCTGTTCATCCATATCCCCAATCGCCTGATACCTCATGAAGAAGAGGGGACAGTTTTGTTCTGTGGTTTCTTCTACACTTAACACCATCATGTTCAACTCTGTCTCTTTTCTTTAAATTTATTTATTTTTATTGTTGTTCAAGTACAGTTCTCTCCATTTTCCTTCCATCAGTCTCCTCTGCCCCATCTACCCCCACTTCCCATCCTCAATCCTACCCACCTTTGGCTTTGTCCATGGGTCCTTTATACATGTTCCTTGATAACCCTTCTCCCTTTCTCCCCACTGCCCCAATTATCCCTTCTGACCTCCTCTCTGGTTACTGTCAGTTTGTTCTTTATTTCAATGTCTCTGGTTATATTTTGTGTGCTTATTTGTTTTGTTAATTAGGTTCCACTTATAGGTGAGATCATATGAAACTTGTCTTTCACCACCTGGTTTATTTCACTTAGCATAATGCTCTCCAGTTTCATCCATGCTGTCATAGGAGTTTCTTCTTTCTCTCTGCTACATAGAATTACATTGTGTAAATGTACCATAGTTTTTTGATCCACTCATTTACTGATGGGCACTTAGGTTGCTTCCAGCACTTGGCAATTGTAAATTTGCACTGCTATGAACATTGAGGTGCATAGGTTCTTTTGAATTGGTGTTTCAGGATTCTTAGGATGTAATCCCAGCAGTGGAATTGCTGGGTCAAAAGGCAGTTCAAGTAATTCTATACTGTTTTCCACAGTGGCTGCACCAGCCTGCATTCCCACCAATGGTGTATTATGGTTCCCATTTCTCCACAACCTCACCAGCATTTGGTGTTTGTTAATTTGTTTATGATGGCCATTCTGCTCAGCTCTCTTTGGAGTCATCAGACTGGCTACAGAATGGTGGAAAAGAGGAAATTCCAGGGATGATGGCACTTTTGTGCCACAGCTATCAATTAGGATCCCCTTAATTATGCTTAAATTATTGAAGTATTCAAGAACCTACCTCTTTGGGTTCTGGATATATGTTAAATAAGGAGGATGGAGATCCTGCCATCACAGGGCTTACCTTCCAGGGGATCAAATCTATCAAAGTACCTTCTAGCCTTGATAGTGAAATAAACAGTGGGGGTGTTGAGTACCACAGGGTAGACAGGTAGCATTCTCTGAAGAGGTGACACTGAAGCAGATGACTAAGAATAGAAGGATCCAGTTGGGAAAACAATGGAAAAAGAGAGTTCCAGGGAGAGGAGCGCACAAATGCAAGAGCCTTGAGCTGGACAAGACTCTGGGGGAGTGAGAGGAGGGAAGTGGGACTGCAAGGATGTGCATGACCGAAGAACTGTTTGAAAGTGAAGTCTTACTAGTCAAACCAGTAGTTTAAATGGAATTCAGAGAGTCTTGAAGCAGTAAGGGTGTCCTCTCTTGGGTCTTTTTTCTTCCTTTTAAAACTTTATTTATTGATTTTTAGTTGGGGGTGGGGAGAGATGTTGATTTGTTGTTCCACTTATTTATGCATTCATTGGTTGCTTATTGTATGTGCCCTGACCAGAGATTGAACCTGCAACCCTGGTGTATCAGGACAACACTCTAACCAACTGAGCTACCAGACCAGGGCTCTTTTTATCTTTTTCTTAAGGGGAGGGAGCTGGACTAGAGAATACCGTAAGTGCCAGTGTAAACAAGTGGTTTGTGGGAGGCCCCTGCCCATGAAGATTAATTTGGTGATACAAATATCCACTCCCAGGCTAAAGAGATGGCTCTTACGATGCCCAGAGGGTAGACTTTATGATCTGAGAGCACTTAGGATGTTTGTAGCAGCAAAGCCACATTGTCCCATTGAATGTCTCTTCCATTTTTAATGAGGAGCCTGGAGGCACTGTATAAATAAAATGGCCAGATTATTAAATTATCACTCTGTAGGACATCTTATATTAGTCCTAATTAAATGATGCTTTTCATATTAACAAGCAGTGCTCAAAAAAGGATTCCAATTTTTAATCCTGACCTAACAGAAGTAGAAAGTCTTAGAAATTTTTAGAACATGCACAATACTCCTGGACTCACCAGAGGGCACAGATGATAAGCTTTCAGATCTTGTCCTTCATTTTAAAATTCTCAGTAAACACAGTGACTGCCCCCTTTACTCAAACTCAGACATCCTCATTCATCCAAACAAGAAATACTTGGGGGACCTCCGCTTTTAGCTATAATGAAATAAGAGGAACTGGGTTTTCATTCCCACCTTATCTAACTGAAAAAAAGTCAATGTATTAGAAATAATGATTTTAGATATTGAACAAATGGAAATACTGAGATGAACCCTACAGTAGCCCCAACTCACTGTGTGGAGAGGTTTCCAAACTACAGGGCAGGAGCGGGAACCAAGTTTGGAATATTTAAGGTGCTCTTGTTGGGTATCTGCTACTAGACAATAGAAACAGCAGCAACTGAAATAGGCAAGATCACTGCTCTGCTGAGCTTACATAACATGGGAGGAGACAGTCAATACATACCTAAATAAATGGCGTCCTCTTAGCTAAGATAGTGGGTTGTCTGAACTGACCAGCAAGAGCCAATTGTGAGCATTTCTTCCTAGCTCTGTGTTTGGTGACATCATGTTGGTAACTTAAAATTGACCAGGGTGGTAGTATTTACACCCAGGCTAATTTTGTGCCCATTTGTTTTTTGCATAGTTTTATGACCAACATACTTTTTAGGTAGTGTGGTCAAAAAAGGCTATGTAAGAGAGCATCATTTCTGTTGAGACATGAGGTGGGGATATAAATCCAATCACTGTTATTTCATTATGGCAAATCCTAGGAAGAATGTTTGGGCAGAAGAAATAACATGTGCAAAGGTCCTGTGTCCACATCCTGCTCTCCTCCATTCTCTCTCATGTCCAGGGTAGAAATTTCACTTTTCCCTATAATCCCTTAATGAGATTTTTATTGCACTGTGTATCAGCTATTTTATCCCTGCATTTTTACCCCCAGGTCAGCACAGTAGGATCATTATACAGTTATTTCATCTTGATCCTTAATTTTGTTTCCAGATTATCCTCTTCATTCTGGGTCTTTTTTTCTCTGGAGTAGAATTTTACTACTTGTTCTCAGGAATCCTTTATTTCCTTGTCTGTGAAAATGTTGGTCTATAACTATGTGTTTTTATATAGTCTGTGATATTGTTGTACAGTGAGAGGAGATTTAAAAATTAAAAAAATGGGAATATTCCATTGGTATCTACAGATGTAGGACTTCATCATTAGAAATTGAAAAGACTTTGGAAGACACTTTCCAGAAGCATTTTCTTAAGCACCAGGGTGTCTTCAGAGAAGCTGCAGAGTTGAGCCTGAAGGAAGGACCTGAGTGGACCAATGACCTGAATGACCAGCAGGTCAATGTTAATTGATAATGATCCTTTTTATGGCAAAATACGAACTGAACCTTAACTCTATTCTTAATATGCACTGCAGAAGCAGAGAGGAGAAATCCATAGTTCATGACCCTGTAAGATTTATGTCTCAAGCACTTTCAAGGCTGCATCCTTTTGCTGTGTTTTTGCATGACCTATCCACTACTCTCAGATATTCTCTGACATATCTCCTCTTTCCTCTCACAAAGCAAATAAGATGTTCCAGGAGGAACAAGGCCTTCCCCCTTCCTTCCTTCCTTCCTTCCTTCCTTCCTTCCTTCCTTCCTTCCTTCCTTCCTTCCTTCTCCCTCTTTCTTTCTTTCCTTCCTTTCTTCCTCATTAGTTTTTCAATGCCTACAACTTTTGAAGAATAGTCTAGATAGCCAAAATCTTGCATAACAATTATACATGACTATTAGACTTACAAGATGGAGAAGCGCTGCTGAACATTGGTGTACACTCACTCAAAAGGAAAGGGAGAAGCATGTGGCAAAAGTCACAATTCCAATGTAGGTCTCCCAGTGGCGAATGCATCAGGGGTTAGATGCAGAATTCATTTCAGAAGGTACTGTTGGGTGTTGCCCAGATGGAACTGTGTCATAAGCCTCAGCTGCAAAGGAATTCATACTGCAGGATGGAGTTGGCTGACTTAGTCCACGTGCTTAGACAGTCACAACCAATCTTAATGAATTCCTGAGCCAAGGAAACTGGTTTTGGAGGCCAAGAAGGTTTTTGGTAGATGATGACATCGAACCTCAGCTCTCGTCTAGACTGTTGACCAGGGAGGTGTTTTAGAAAGTCCAGTTCTGCTCCAAAGTCATCAATGCATGCTAGGCTCTGTGCTAGACATTGAGGATAAAGAATAGAAGACTCAGATCCTATTCTTTCAGAGCTTGGGATAATTTTAATTTAGTATGATACATTTTCAGTAAGGCTAGAAAAAGCAAAATGCCAAGTGAAATAACCTTACAGGAATCTTTATCATTTTAAGAACAGGTAAACATCAAGTACTATCTTCCAGGCCCCATACTGAGTACTTTGTATGCATTATTTTATCCTCAAAGCAATCCTATATTGTGAATACTCTTATACAAAAGTCTATTTTGTTTATTTGTAACCTGAGCACAGAGAGGTTAGCCTGTATACTCATGGTTGCACAATATGTGGTAGAGAAAAGATCAGAACTAAGAAAATCAAATTCTTGAGCTCAGCTCTTAGTCATTACCTATACCAACATATAGCTAGAGTAATATAGATTTAGCCCTGCTAGATCTCTCTTTCCTCATCAGGAATATGGGGACATCACAGCATAGAAACTCGAAAGGTGAGCAACTGACTTTGAATGTCAGTGAATTCAGATGAGTGACTCAGGCACTTTTAGACCCCACCCTTTGTAAACCAAGCATCCAGCACCTATAACTAAACAACTCCCAATCTGGAAAAATTGGGGGGCTGCTGAGTATTATTTTGTTTCCCTTTCTTATTCTAAGCCAAATGCATGGTGTAAAACCTGTAATTTTGACCACATTATCACCATGTTCTAACCCGGCAAGCTTATTAGTTTAGACAATTAAGAAAATACAAGTGAAAATACTGATTGTTATGCAGAAAGGAGTAACATAAATCTAAGATGTTGGGACAATTAGCATTTGCAGTAATAAAAATCAAGTTGAACACTAAGGATATGAATATTATGTTTATTATTTAGCATTTACATAGCATTTCCTATTTGTTAAATGCCTGATCATTGTTTTTGGCCATTTCTTTTGGTATAACTCTGATAAAGGACATTTGCTATTCTAATGGGTAGCATGAGGGGGGGTTAAGTGAGAGCCCATTAAATTACAATTCATATAATCTTTCTATGCTCTTGCTCTCAACTGAGATTAGAGAAAGAAAACACCCAGAAAGCCTGTTAAAATGTAAGTCATTTCACCTCCCTCCTTTGTTCAAAGCCCTCTAGTGGCTTCCCTATTTCTCTCAGAGTAAAAGCCAAAACACCATAAATGCCATTTGATATTCTAGATTGGATCCTACGTGAAAAAATGGCATTAGTGGAAAATGGGGAAATTTTAATTAAATCTGTAGTTTACTTAATAAGAATATATCAATGTCAACTTGGCCAGTGTGGCTCAGTTGTTTGGGTGTTGTCCAGTAAACTGAAAGATCATGGATTCAATTCCTGGTCAGGGCACATGCATGGGTTACAGGTTCAATGTCAGTCAGTCACGTATGGAAGGCGCCCAGTGGATGTTTCTCTCTCACATTGATGTTTCCCTCCCTCTTTTTCCCCCTCCCTTCCCCTCTCTCCAAAATAAAAAATAAAATGAAAAAAAAAATAGTAATATAGCAATGTGTTAACTTCTTAATTTGGATAAATGCACATGGCTGGGTAAGATGTTAACTTTAAAAGAAGCTGGGTGAAGTATATGTATTGTCTTTGCAACTCTTCTATAAAACTGTTTCAAAAATTTTAAAAGTTTGAAATAAAGGTAAAGTTCCCACAGCAACTTACAAAGCCTTATATGACCTGTTTCTCCTCCCTCATTATATCTCTGATGTAATCTTCTGTTCTCTGCCCCCTGACCTCACTTCAACAGCTTCACTTTTCCTTAAGTTTCAACCCCAGGGCCTTTGCACTGGCTGTCCCTGTTTCTGGACTACTTTTGCCTGGGCTATGCCCATGGTTTATTCCTGTCTGTCAAATTTTGGCTCAAATGTCACCTTCTCAATAACTATTCACTGAAAATTTCAAACCCTTTCTAGAACTCCCAATCCTCACATTCACTGCTGTGTCTGTCTCATGGTGTGCACGCTTCTAACATACTTTGTAATGTTCTTATTTATGTTAGGACTTATTATTTTCCTCCCCTACTACAAGTTAAGCTTCTTGAGAAGAGGGGTTTTCATGTATTTCCTCCACTATACATTTCTATCACCTAGAATTGAACCTAGCACACAGATGAATACTTGTTGAAACTAAATACTAAATTCTGAATTAAAAGAAGAACAATACCTACTGCTTGCTTTGATAATTAGAACATTGTGTAAGCAGGTCAATATGTAGTTCTATAGAACCCTCATGACATCCTAAAATTTAAGTATTATTACAACCATTTATTGGGCTCTGAGAAGTCTTGAGTTTTGCTTTCGTACTGCTTTCTGCTGAAACTCAGAGCCAGGATTCAAACCTGGATCTCAAGATGCTCATCCAGTCCTCTTTTTTTTTTTTTTTTTTAACATCACATTGTTGGCCCAAATGACATGCTTTGCCTCCTTTCATTAAAACCGTGGCACTCAAGGATTAGAAATAGTGTAACTGGTACAGTCAGTTGTTCATGTAACCCAATCCTTTTTCTGGGGTGGCAATATCATCAAAGATGATTATAAGGAACATATTATTTCCCACCTAGGTCATAGATTACTCTGGGATATTGTTAATGTTTCTTAAATAATTTAATATGAAACTTGTACTTTCACTTTCCCGCTCAGGGATCCATTTTTGTTTTTAGCTTCAATAATCCCTTATGGATAAAGTGTTTCATTCCCAGGAAGGCTGCGTGATGTCAAGGGGAGGGCACTGGCTCAGAATCTCAAGGCCTTAGTTCCAGGACCCACTCTCCTATTCACTAGCTATGCATGTGGACCTGCTCTTGAGATTTAGTTTCCTCAGATATAAAATGGGTATAATTTTAGCATCAACTTCATGGACATGGCATGAAGATAAGTGATATACTCAACATGAAGTAGTATGCACTGCCATTACAATATTAGCATTAACTGTTACTGTTTGGATAAAATTGTTTAGATGAAGAAATTGAAATGGACAGTAAGTTTTTTTCTAGAACCTTCTTAGTTTCAGATTTCTAAGTTAGTTTAAAATCCATCAACTATGTTCGTGATTTTAAGAGATGTCTCCCAAATGCCTCTATAAACAACACAACATCACATTCATCTTCACCATCATCATCACCACCATCATCATCTTCATCAAACACCTATCATTTATTGAACAACTATTAGGATCCAGGCTCAATGCTACACTCTTAATAATATAATCTTGCTTTATTGCTTACTATGAGTCAGCAAAGTGAGTATTAAAAACCCACTTTAGAAATGAGAGAATGGAGTTTTGGTGGAGGGTATCTAATTTACAAATTGTCATACAAAAGTCACAGGGCCACATCTGGAACCCAGATGTTTCTGATTTCAGAGTGTAGTCCTTCAGCACATTTGGCACTGCCTTATTGCAGAGGACAGTTTTTAGAGCAACTGGAAAAATGACCAGCATATGACTCTTCCAGGGACTGGCTTTTCTAAATCTTTGTCAGCATTTTCTTAATACTGTGGGCCAGAAACCACTTCATTAGAATTGTCTGGTATACTTGTTACAAATGCTTATTGCTGGCTACTACCAATGATGTGCTGGTTAATGTTTAACAGCCAGCTTGGGGCAGTGGGAAGATGGATTCAAAACATTTACCAATTTCCATGGTATAAACACTCCCTCATGGCCAATTTCAAGCTACCAAAGCCTGGTCGGTGAACGCAGAATTGGCCCAAAACATAGCACATCATTGTACAATATCTACACCATTCACGTACAAAACCCAGGAAAAACCTCAAGGGCCTATAGATAATAGTAAAATGTAATAAAAGAATTAGGAAATGATAAATTTTGAATACTTATTCCAAATATGTATTTGTGGGTTTATGTCATTTACTTTTATTAAAGGTTGTGTTTAGCAACAAGCTCACAATGTCCCTGACATTAACAGCCAGCTCTCAGAGGTGGGTATGAGCAGGCTGTAACTCCCCCAGAGCTACCTCACACTGCCAAAATCGGCACTGAAAATGCCAGAACCCTGGAATCTGCATTTCTAGAGAAATTACTGAGCCAGTGCCAAAAGCCTTTTGTAGAGCACACTTGAAGTAAGTGCATGAAAGGAACATAAAATATGATTGGCATCTGAAAAATGTAGATGGCATTCGTATTCCTAGTAAAGGCTCATGGGCAGTTATGCTAAATAAACTGTACTGTTACTCATCTTAAAAGAGTTTTTTCATAAGTTGAATAAAAATAGTCCAACATTTTATTTTATTTTGCCCTTCAATGAAGTATGCTTTGCTCTATGTTAAAGAATAAGGCAGTAATCCTATTTCCCTCACAGCCAGCATGGAAGGATGGTTCAGAGGCCTTTCCTGAAAGGTTTAGGCAAAGATAACAAATGTCGGGGAAGCTGCAGGGCAGGGATGAATGGAAAAGTAGGCTTGTAATCTCAAATTCAATATGAAAGATCGAAAGCATCAAATAATCAGTCAGCAGTGAGCCTCCTCATCAGAATGTTCCATCTGCCTTGGAATTCAACCTTGTGATTGTATTATGATGTATACATTATACATCTCTCTCTCTCTCCATATATGGAAAAACCCAGGCACATCTGAGGTCTTGGTTGATTCAGTAGAGAAACCATTTGAAACATCATTTGCCTCCACCCTCTCTACCCCTGCCCTACCCCGTCCACCTTAAATATATAAACATCTCTTTTCTAGGTAGAGGTTTTAATTCAGGGAGAAAGCATGCTCTCTCAAAATCAAGGACCATCCAGTGGCTATGCGTAAACCCTACTACACAAGAGATCCATCTAAGGCTTGGGATTTGTCCTCTAAACAATGGTTTTGCTTTTGGAAGGTGCATATGGAAAGTAGTTAATGGATATCCATGACTAATGTTTACTCAGTGCTTACAAAATGCTCTAAGTCATTGATAAGCACTTTGCATACATTACTGTTTTAATCCTCCTCCTACGTGGTGGTTCTTATCAAGTCACATTTAAGGTAGTCAATCAATATTCTTTGAATGAATGAATTCACAAATTCCCGTTTGAAAGCTGTGGAAGGTAAGGTGTACAGAAATGAAGTAACATGTCCAAGGTCAGATAACTAGGTATAGTGGCTCAGTCCCAGTTGTTCTCTCAGTCCAGAATCATAAACTCACACTATTGTGTACCTGGGGTATAAAACAGTGGCTTTTAAGATGTTGAAGTACGTCAGAGTCACCCATAAGGATTATTTGAAATGATTCATCTTGGGTCCATAATTATTAATGATTAGTTTGGAGTTGGGTCCAGGAATATGCATTTCAACAGGCTTCCCCCGGTCTTAGAGGTGATCTGTAGGTTATGCTTGGAAATAGACTGATTTAGTGCATGTAGATCTCTCTACACCTCCAACCATAGGCAAACTTATCTACCTTTCAGACCATAAAACCTGCATTTTGCTAGTGGTGACCATGAACCACCCACTCACTATTAAGGTAGGGTTTCTCATCCCACCTTCCACACTCACCCTTCCTGAGTCTCAGAGCCTTGAGTTTTTAGACATGGTTCCTGCAAGACCACAAAATTTAGTGTTTTCTTTTATTCAGGTGTGTAATGAATTTCATTCCAGAAACATGAAATAATGAGGTATCACTAAAGTTAGACTGGAATCTAAGTCTCCTAAATCAAAGGACTTCCATTGACTAGACGTCTTCTAGTTGCCACAGTGGTTTCCTTATTTTCATCTTCTATGTGGGCAAATCTTGCTTTTTAAGGAGATTAATTGGAAAAAGGAAAAGATTGACTTTTGAAATAGCCAAAGTACTTTTGGGGGTATAATCCTATTTGTTTCTCTCTGACTCAAGAAGGGGCTGGTATTGTCATTATTATTTCACAAATGAAGAAGTGGAAACTCTGGGAAGTGACTTGCCCACTGTCACACAGCAGGAGTCTACCACTCAAGTCTTGCCATTCAAGTCTCATCCTCTTCTCATTAGAACGAAGGATGAAATAATTAGATGAGAAATTATCCCAGAACTAGTGGATATTTCTCTGTCCTGACTCTAAGAATTAGACTTTAGACCATCAAAATGGTTTGCCCATGAGCCCTGCTACTATACAACTACCAAGTTTCTAGATGAATAAGACTTTCTTCAAGAAGTTGCCCATATGTCCTCTCTTGTTGAATTATGTGCCCAAAGGTCCAACAGAGGACTCACCCATTGTCTTGTGATTGTATGTCATTATCTTTCTCATCTACATGAATGGGAGATCCCAAGGACTCTCTGTTTTATTTATCCTTATTCCTCACATCCAGCAAATTTTCTTTACATATGCAGAAGGTTTTTAAATGAAAACAAGTAAAACAGTATGGACTCAGAGTATTAGTTCCTTTAAGAACAAATAATGGCAAACTATGGCCCACAGGCCAAGTCTGGCCTACCACCTGTTTTTGTAAATAAAGCTTTATTGAAACACAGCCATGCTCATCATTTGTTTACAGATTGCCTATGGCTGCTTTTAGGTGAAATGGAGGCAGAATGGCCAGCAAAGTCAAACTACTTACTATATGGCTCTTTAAGAAAGTTTGCTATCTATCTAGGTGAGGAGCAAACTAGAAAAGAATGCAGGCATTTCTATTTCTGCAGTATATTTCTTAGCATTTTCACTTCCTAACATATATTTTCACCACTCCCCACCCACCAGTGCAAGAGAAATGAGCCTACTAACAGATAGGATTGGGGACTCAGAAGTGATCTGAGTCACGTTAGCCATTTAGAGAAATTGTGTACTTTATGAGACATGTCAAATGTCTGTGAACTGACATATTAATGTTCACAAAGAATGAAATCTGCACGTCTCTGCGCATACCAGAAAAACCCCAGTAGTCCTAGAACAAAACCCTCAGAGTGCTTGTCTCTTTGTTCCAAGCATTTATATGAAGAAAGAAATAATTAGTAAGGAAAATCCAGGGATTTTCGCTAAGATCAGTTTCATCTTAAATTCATCACCAATTTTCTGCAACCAAATTATGCTTTCAGCAGTTTTCTTAGGCCCAGAAAATTAACATAATGTGTAGATTTGCCTTTTGGTTAAATTAAGTCTTGCATAATGCATTCAGGGAAAAAAATCTTTGAGCTAGGTGGGTTTGAGGGTTCACTACAAAATATTAATTTTTTGAATTGATTTTGAAATTGGCCTTGATTTCTGAGTGGGACAGGGGATTAAAGAAAACCAGGGGACTGAAGTAGGTATAGGGAAGACTGTAAAAGTCACTCCGGGAGGGGGAAAGCGGGGTGCCAGCAGGAAGGGAAGGCTGCTGTCTTGTTCACACTGGGTGTTTCCCAAGCTACGGAACAAGGAGGCTCATCTTAATGATGCCATCAAAGCAGGAGGTAGTGGCAGAGCTCTTGGGAGAACTTGACACATTCCTTAAATGAGTTGGGTGTGGGGATGTCATTAATATAGAGACTTGAGCCTCCTTCTCCTCTGGGATTTATAAAGGTGGAGGCTTGCTGAAACAGTAGGATGAGAAAGAATTATCATGGGACATGTGTTAGGGCACCCATCATCCATTCCCTAGGGTTCCCTAGGCTCTTGAAAGAACCTGAACCTAGAGGACGGGACAGACATTCCAAGGCTGTCCAGGCAACCTGATGCTGAAGGGAGTACCCCTGTCTAAAAGGAGAGTCGGGGAGCATTGAGGACTGCCCTTGAAGACATAGGACTCTGGGCAACAATGGAAGATGATGGAATGACTGATAACTGTCCCAGGTAACCCAAGCATGTGGCCTTCCTAGGCTCCACCACATCCACAGAATGAGCATTCCAGCAGAATGAGAGGGAAAGCAGAGAGAGGCACTGGCTTCACACCACCAGGAGGCATCTTGTGTCACTGAATATTCTCTGCCTCCTCAGTCCCTTTGTTCCTTCTCCCAACCCCCAGCCCTAAAAGAAGCGGAAGAAGGAGGAGTGCCCCAAAGGTGGGCCTCTTCCCACAGACACTGAAAGGACTGGAATGGTAGGTGTGAAGAGGCAGGAAATACCCCCAGCCACTGCACATCCATCAGGAAGCAGGAATATAGCACTAGGAAGAGAGTCTGAATCTTACTGACTTTGAAAGCTTTCAGATGGACTGACCTGAGATCAGTTCCAGCTTAAATTCATCACCAATTTTCTGCAACTAAATTATGCTTTTGGCCATTTTCTTAGGCCCAGAAAATTAGCATAATGTGTAGATTTGCCATTTGGTTAAATGAAATCTTGCATAATATGTTAGGGGAAAAAAGTCTTTGAGCCAGGTGGATTTGAGGATTCACTACAGAATATTAACAATTTTTTCTTACTGAACTGATGTTTAAATTGACCTTGATTTCTGAGTGGGATGGAGGATTAAAGAAAACCAGAAGGGGAAGTTGGGATGTGAAGAAAGTTGTAAAAGAGTCACCCCTGAACAGGAAGAGTGGGGGTGCCAGCAAGAGTGGCCAGAAAACTATTGCTTCTTTAAATGACAGAAAGGAGTCATACTCAGGAAGTTGTTGCAATACCACACTCTGAACCATTCTGCCACACTGCCTTCCGTCTTCTGAATGAGTATCCTGAAAAAGCTCTTAGCCCCTCTGAACCTCAGTTCTTTTATCATAAAATGGGAACAAATGATAATCTTCCTCTGAGTCACTAGGTGATGAAATAAACTATAATACCTGCAAAGGGTTTCAATCAATGTTTCTTAAATGGGTACCATGTGCTCTAGATGTTGATCATCATAATAATTATGGGCCAGAAAGGGCACTCACCTGTAGTGACTCATTTGGGGGTAGTGCTAATAGTAGTATACCTTTTTTTCTACAGGAAGGAACTGAAGCCCAGAGAGGTTAAGTAATTTCCTCAAGGAAGCTAGGAAGTGGTAGAGCTGAAATTCTAAACCAGATAGTTTGGCTACAGAGTCTAAAAATGTTTACTGTTAATATTAGTAGTAGTTATTTCCAACTCCTTATTCCTGGAACCAAAAACCACAACTTTGAATGTGAAGCAGAGAAAGAAGACCTTATGGAGTTTTATTATTCTGTTTTCTGATAAACAGATACCAATCCCCAGACACACCTGCTATATCCCTAGGGACTGATATTATATAGTAGATGCTCAATAAATATATTTTGAGTGATTAAATAAGAGAACATGTGGTTTCCAGCCCAGTGAAACCACCTGGGAATAAGGAAAGGTGCTTTGCAAACTCTGCTTCAATGACACTGGTATGGACTGAATATTTGTGTTTTCCCTCCCCCAAACTTATATGTTGATGCCCTAACCCCAATGTGATGGTATTTGGAGGTGGAGAGTTTGGGAAGTGTTTAGGGTTAGATAAGGTCATAAAGGCAGGATCCTCATGATGGGATTAGCATCCTTATAAGAAGGATTGAGAGACACTCAACCAGGTGAGTACCTAGTAAGGAGGTAGCAAGGCAGGAAAGAAGCTCTCCCTAGTAACCAAATATGGAGACACCTTGATCTTGCACTTCCCAGACTTCAGAACAGTGAGAAATAAATGTCTGTGCTTTAAGCCCTCCAGTCTATGATATTTTGTTATAGCAGCCTGAGCCGAGTAATACAGACACCTTGGCAGTTCATCTCCTTTACTGACCTGTTAAACACTTCGCCCCTTGCACACTCATTCTATATTTTCAAAGAATAAAAAAATAGCCAAAGAATTTGTCAGCCCTTCTCTGTCCATCAGCCTCATTCCTGTCTGAGAAATCTCATCATTCCAGCAGAGCATTGAATTTATTCAAGTTGAGGGAAATGTGATGTTTTTCTTAAATCTACATCACCTGGCTGTGGAATCAGCCCTGCCGAGCTAGGAAGGAGGCATTAACTACATCCAAAGCTGTGTGATTAACTTATTTGTTTGCCTACAGAGCTAAAATGAAAAAGCAGGAAGCTGAGTGAATCTGCACAAGCCCCGTTTTGAAGTAGGATTGCAAGCAAACCCGAGACGTGGGTTTTAATTCACATTCCCTGGGCTTACCATTATTATTATTTTTAATGGAAAATAACTTTACACAATCTTGCTCCATTTTAAATGGAGAATGTGCAATATTGTCTAACTCAGGGTATGAAGTTGATTTAGTATGCATGATTTTCTCTGCCCCCCATCCCTTTCTTTGGTTCCTTGAACACATTCAATATAGTTACATTTTTGCTTAGAACATATATATTTTCCCCCTGAACTTTTCTCGATTGCTTTTTTATCAGGTTTACAAATCAAATCAAATAGGTATATTGCAGAGCTCTGTGATATTATTTTCTGAGCTTATAGTACAATGTATTGAATTATGCCAGTCCATGCTTTGCTCCTACTATTCTCTGCAGATTGAGAGAGAGGGACTGTGGGCCCCGTAAATTCACTTGGCGCTCAGCATTACTGGCTAAATCAAGACCGCTATTCAGGCTGCAAGAAGAGACAGAGCAAGTGTTCCTTACACAAATCAATTTGGTCCAAAGTTCATCGCAGTGGTACTCAACCATCGCTCACATAATATTGTCAACTTAATCAAATAATGCCTCAAAGACACTCACAAGGTTTTCTCTCCGAGAAAATTGGTGGAGGAGGGAGAAGCAGCTGGCTTTCCAAAAGCACACTCTTTATTTATCACTATTAAGAGCCCTGTGCATGGAGAGAATTAAGCTTGTAGGAGAGGGAAGATGCTGAATATTCAATAGGCTGACTGGGAGGAAACTATACTACGTGAGCATCACATCTTGGGTGTTGGATTTAGATATCTGGATGGCAGAATTAGGGATGCTCATGCACAAAGAAGCTGGACCCAGAGAGGTTTCCTGGAATGCTGCAATAAAAATCTGCTGAGTGTTTACTGTGTACTGTCGTGGAAGACTTGAAAATTGCATTCAATATAGTGTGCCTTTGACATGGTCATATTCTAGTAGGACAAAGAGGTAAGTAAACTGATAATATTTGAAAATCTGTGGTTAATAAGTGTTCAACAAAGGTGAACACAGGACTCTAAGAGCTCCAAGCAGGCATCTGAAGCAGCCTAGTTTGGTTAGTTTTTTGCTGGTTGACTGTAATAGGGCCCTATTCTCAGAGCTTGTTCTGTTTCTAGTCCAGACCCAGAGCACACGCAGTTAGGATGTCATTGAATCTTTACTCATCTGTAAGAATGCTTTGCAGTTGCCTTCCAGAGCATCTTCACCTTGACCCTGAGAGGCCATTGAGAACTGAAAAGAGTCCAGGATATGGAGTTACGTATCCTAGATTCAGTCCTGGCTCTGCCATCTTTTTGCTATGTGATTTTGGACAGGTCACTTAACCTCTCTGAGCCTCAGCTTTCCAAACTGTTATGGTGAGATAAGGTATGAAAAACACCTAGCTAGATGCCTGGCTTACAGTAGGACCTCAGCACAATGTTATTTTCAAGCCCCTATCCCAGATTCTTTGGGCAGTTCCACACTTGGTGTTCAAGCTGTCAGTGGATGGTATTAAGTGGCATCAGATGTTTCAACCCAGAATAGGGGAGGGCAAATGCCCTTCAGCAACAGTGGTGCTTATTCATGGGTCCATGGATGTCTATGCTTCCTGCAAGGAGTTTGGAAATTTCCTAAAATTTCATGCAAAATTCAGATGCATGTGCTTTTTCTTCCCAGGGAGTGAATCTACAGCTTTCATCAAATCTTCAGTGTATCCATGATCACAGAAATAGGTTAAGAAATATTTATCTACAGGCTAAAGAGAAATACCACCAATAACAACAAAAATAATGATAGCAACAAAAGTAGCAGCTGACACTGGTAGAACCAACTGTGTGACAGGCCCATCCTACAAATGTGGCATACATTATCTTTAATTCTCACAATACCATGTAAGAAAGTTATAGCCCAAATATATTTCATCATTTTTTTCTTACTTAAAACTTAGCCAGGTGGCTCAGATAGTTGGAGCATTGATCCGTACACCAAAAGGTTATAGGTTCAACCCTGGTCAGGGCGTGTATGGGAGGTAACTGATCAATGTTTCTCTCTCTCTCTCTCTTTCTCTCTCCCCCACCCCTTCCTCTTTCTCTAAAATCAATAAACATATTCTCAGGTGAAAATTTAAAAAAATACAAAAAACTTAAGGTACATAGAGTTGACTTCCAAATAATCGGATTCTCATTTTGAAATACCCTACCACCACTGGCCAAGGAAAGACCTTTTATTTCTTTCTTTGTCTTTCTTTCCTTTCTTCCCTTTAAACCCATTTTTCCCGCCTATCCCTGCAAAACAGCATCATCATAAAGTAGCAATGTCCAATAAGACTTTCTGCAGTGCTGGAAGAGTTGTTGTGTACCTGTGCTTTCAAATGTGATAGTGCATCACATTCTGTTGCTGTCATAACAAATTACCACAAACTTAGTGACTTACACAACACAAATGTGTTACCTTACAGTTCCTGGATGTCAGAAATCTGGCAGGAGTCTCACCAGGCCATTTTCAAGGTGTCTTCAGGATGCTATCTCTTTCTGTAGGCTCTGGATAGGACCCCTTCCTTTGCCTTCCATGGTCCCCAGAGGCTGACCTCAGTTTTTGCCTCATAGTCAATGGTGGGTGGAGTCCTTGTCATGTCACATCTCTCCCACACTGCTGCCATTCTGACCCCCAACCCCTGCCCCTTCCACTTATAAAGATGCTTGTGACTACACTAGACTCACCAGATAATACCAGATCATCTCCTTATTTTAAGGTCAGTTGATTTAGCCACCTTAATTCCATCTGGAACTTTAATCCCCCTTTGTCATATAGAGTAATGTATTCACAGATTCCAGGGATTAGGACAATAACATAGTTAAGGGCCATTATTCTGCCAGCCACAAGTATCTTTTATGCCCTTTATGTATGGCTAGTGTGAATATTTAGTTTGATTCCACTTTAATTTAAACTTAAACAGTTGACACTGAATACATTTAGTAGAAAGCTTTTAAGTATGTTTTGAAGATCTTGGATCTTTAACTATCAATTTTTAAAAACCTAAATACATCCCTGGCCTAGGTGGTGTGGCTCAGTTGGTTGAGTGTCATCCTGCAATGCAAGAGGTCACTGGTTCAGTTCCTGGTCAGGGCATATGCCTGGGTTGTGGGTTCTGTCCCTTGTCAGGGCAAGTACCAGAGGCAACCAATAGATGTTTCTCTTCCTCTCTCCCTCTCTGTCTTCCTCCCTTCCCATTGCTATTAAAATAAATAAATAAATAAATAAATAAATAAATAAAGTCTTTTAAAAAAACACCCCTAAATACAGGTCAGGTATTTCCAATGAAAAAAAATTTAATGTACATATTGAGATAGTTATGTACAAGTGCAAGTTATAGGCAAGATTTTAAAGACTTGGTACAAAATAATTTAAAAGGATGTAAAATATTGTTTATATGGAAATAATATTTTGATAAATTTGATGAAAACATAATCTTAAAATTAATTCCACATTTTCTTTTTACTAGTTTGAACCAAGGCTTCTGGAAACTTTGTAATTGCACATGTGGCTCCCATTTTATTTTATTGGACAGGGCTGCTCTCAAGTGTTGATCAACCGTCCTTGAACTGCATCTAGTGCTGTGTTGTGACTACACGTGTTTTCTTTTCTTTTCTTCATGTGTTTTTAATTTTCATCATGTAGGGGAAAAAAATAATTCCCTCTACCCTTTCAGGATCTTAGCTGGCACACCTCCCTTTCCCCTTGTAACAAGAGAAAAACAATAGTTTACTAACATGTATACCTCCTCTATGTGTGAGAGATACTCAGGAAAACTCTGTAAATTCTTGAAATGGTCCAAGCCTTCACCTTAAATACAATCTTCAACTAAAGACAAAAGATGTTGAAGGGCGGGCACTTATGGGAAGTCACTGGGAAAGCAAAGTTAACAAATGGTAAGGTTGTTATGCAGACTTTAATCCTGCCTTCTTCATTGATAAGAGTTTCTTGTGATTTAGGATCAAGTTCTCTTCTGCTCCAGAAAGATGCCCTTACAAATGGGGATTTCCCTTATAAATGTAAACGTCCCTCACAAAAGGCTAACTTTTATTTTGTTTTCAGAGCTTCTGTGTCTGTTGTTTCTCAGAAATAATCAGCTCAAAATAATCCTTAGGCCAAAGACATGTATTTGGGGTTGGCATAATTTGCTTTCCATCATCAAATGTAATTTGATACAATTCTTGTTTTACTTCTAATCATCTTCCCCCCTGGACATACACACTCATCACTGTGCTTCCAAATCTCTAATTTCTCTTGGAATTGTAATTTCTGCTGACAATTTCACCACATTTTTCTCATCCATCCTTGGTCACCTACATTGTTATCAGGAGCTTGGAACCACACCCTCTATCATAAAAGATGGAAATCTTTTATCCTTGCTTGCTGCTGAGGAAACTGGGTTTAAGGAGCTGGGCTTATAAGTGACAGACTGAAGTGTAACTCAGAGATGTCCAGCTACAAAATTTCTCACCTGTGCTTCCACTCCGGGATACCTGGTCATCCCTAGGAGATGACATGGCTCGAAGGTGTGTCTACACAGGCTGAGAGAGAGGACACTATGGAGAAGGGCCAGAATTCCAAAGGCACAGACTTCTACACTACTGTGTGTATTCTCTCCAACAGTCATCCCTGGATTGGTCGATATCAAAATCCAATTTCACCAGGATTAGCCCTTGGGTTGCTCAGAGCTATTCATTGAATTAGGAACGATTATAGCGCAGGGAGCCCCGTGGTTCTTTATTAAGGTCTTTGCAGAAGCACTAAGTGATCTACTGGTGATTAAAGTGCCAGTGGTGTTTTCTTAACATTTATAACGTACACTGATATCTGGGGAGTTTGTTTATTAGGAAAAATTCTGTGCCACACATCCTGCCTCCTAATAGGGCCTTTGAACTGGGCGAGAGTACAAGCTGGCTTTGCCATCCTAATGAGCTTATTTGGGAAACTCTCGAGAGTACTGGTAGATACCCACCTCTTGAGGTTAATGGACTTCCCATCCATGTAGGTTCCTGCAACCCTTCTTGCATGAGAGGGAGGCTGCCTCTCAGAGTCTTTTGCATCTGTGGGCCTGAGAAATAAAGAACACAAACTGATGGTTATTGATACCATTAATAATAATGATGATAATGATAATGCTCTTTTTTTATGCATTGGGCTTAACTTTCACAAAGCCTTCGATGCTATTACCCCACTTTAAAGGATCTAAGACAGATATAAACTTATTTAATGCAAATTCACACAAAGGCCCAGAGACATGAAGTTAGCAGCCATGCAGCTCAGTCATAGCAAAACCAAGCCTATTTGTTTATGCTAGAGAAACTTATTTGAGAACTTACCATGTACTCTAGGTTAGCAGATTTGATTGGTGCAATTTTGCCCCCCTTCCCCATGAGGGAACATTTGCACCTCAGAAGATATTTTTAGTCATTCCAACTCAGGAGTATATCACTGGCATCGAGTAGATGTAGGCCAGTGATGTTTCTGCAGTCCTACTGTGCATAGAACAGACCCACATCAAGGAATTAACCAACCCACAATACCAACAGTTCTGTCCTTGAGAAACTCTACTCTAGCGGGTAGGGATATAACAGTGAACAGTTCCACAGTCTCTGCTCTCCTGGAGTTGATATTCGGGTGGAGAAGACAGACACTATACACATTCACAGAAGCCTATAACATACAGGTAAGAAGTATGTGCTATGGAACAAATCAGTGGGCAAGGACAGCAGAGATGCTGTTGCAGCTGGTTTAGATAATGGGGCTGGTGACAACTTCTCTGATGGGTATGTCTGGGCAGAGACCTGATCCCCCAAACCTGGGTATGAGGTTCATTCCCAACTCAGCTGGGTCTCATTTAGAGCCAAAATTACTTTTAAAAATCAGAAAGGATCAATCAAGAGCTCTTCCTTCAGCAATTAATTATTACCAGCCTTGGAGAAGGCACCTAACAACCAGGTAGTCCATATCTTTCAGAAATACACATTCTAGATGTTTGGTCCCACAAGCAAGTTTCTTAGCTTTTTCACATCATTTTATTTTTGTCCTTAGAAATTTCATGCTGTGTCTTTGCCATAAGATTTAACAAGTTTCTTAAGAATACTGCGATGGCTTAGTCCATCCATGTTATATACAGTGCTGGGCTCAGAGAACCTACAGACAACTCCTCATCCCTAGAGAGTATTGATGGCTTTGGGAGGCTGGTGGAGAGCTTCTCATCCCAGCATCCTTGCATCCAGTGGCTGATGCAGAGCTTGGACTGGTCACGGAAAGACTCAAGTCTCCTGTCTATTTTTGGAACTCATTAAAGTGACCAGTTCGACAGAAGGGAGCCTGGGGCAGCTCTGGCTGGAATGAACATTCTTCTCTCCACTGGATCTGGTTTGAAGCCAACACTTTTGAGAGACTCATTCTGCCTGACATGGTAGGAAATGCATTCACTCCTTGATATCAGCTACCCATTCTACATCCACCTGTGGTTTGTTTATAGGGGACTCGTGGGTTTAATGGTGGCTTTAAAAAATAGTATGTCATGTCCTGGTTTAATGGTGGCTTAAAAAAATATGCCCATGTCCTGACCTTCATAAACCTGTGGATGTGACCTTATTTGGATAAAGGATCTTTACAGATGTGATTAAGGATCCCAAGACAAGATCATTATGGGTTTAGAGGGAGCTCTAAATCCAATGACTATTGTCCTTATAAGAAGGAAAAGGAAGAAGGAGATTTGAGTCTTAGACACACAGAGGGAAAGAGGCCATATGACCATGAAGACAGACATTGCAGAGATGCAGTCAGACCACTGAAGCAGGAAGAGGCAAGGAAGGATTTCCTCCTAGGAGGAAGCATGGGTCTGAAGACAACTTACTTTGTGTATTTTTGGCCCCCACAACTTGAGAGAATAAATTTCTATTGCATTAAGCCGCCAAGTTTGTGATCATTTTTTAGGAGACTAATAGAGAGATGTAAAGCACAGCCATGTTCTGAATATGTTTTCCCTGAAACTCCTCAGAAAAAAGGGGCAGAGAGAGCTCATACCCCAATAAATTCAATAGAAGAGTCAGTAAGGATCACTCCCTTAGGTCTAACTCTGAAATGTGCTCGAGGCTGTGTAGTAGCTGTTTTGTTCACTTCTTATTGCATTTGGTCCTCACTGCAATCTAGCACTGTATGTTAAATCACACTGTATAACTAACTAGTCATGCTCAGAATGAAAAAAGTGTTTTTCTGTGTTGTTCTTTCTCAACTTCTACATTCTGACATCCTTTCTTTTCCATTCACCCATGTCTGAAACACATTTTTTTAAAAAAAATTTACATGTTATCTTTAGAAACTACTTTAAACACACAGGTATTCCTACATAACAATTTATGGGCATTTGTATACATATGCACACTACAAAATGATTAATTGAGTGTTGTATGTTTTTATCAAAGGAAACAACACAAAGATTTCTCCAAAGTCCTATTTGACTAAAGATGATTAATTTTAATTTTCACATGAGCGGCATAATGCTATTAATCATTTAATATGTTTAATCATAATCTCTGTAATTCCTAATTAGGTTTATTAAGCTGAAACATCCAGCAGTTATGCACAAATCCAAATCTAAGTTTCTTTCTTGTTATAAGAAGGAGCTTGTTGTAATTTGTGTTTCAACAACAACTTCTAACAGGAAGGAATGAGAAGACTGGAAGTTTCTGTCTGAGCTGCTGCTTCTGGAAACTTAAGAGTGCTAAGACCCCTGATCCCTCTGAAAATGATGATTCTGTGATTCAAGGTCATTGGCATCTCATGGACATGTAACCAAATATCAATATTTGCAGAGAAAACACAGTTCCTGTTCTGTTTGGGTATCAATGTTATAATATTTTTCTTCAATAATCACTTGAAGGTAGCAAGGTTGATCGTTCACTCCTTCACTTTTTTCATATGCTCATCATCCATTCACCTATTTAGTCAGTGAGTCAGCCAGCCATTAAACAGGCATTTGTCATTTGTCTACCATGGCCCATGAGCTGTTCATGTCACCCTGCTACAATACTTAGGTGGCTCCTCATATCTTGTAGGATGAAATTTATGCTCTTGCTCTGCACACAGGGTTCTTCATATTCCAACCCCCTACCTCCTTCTGTAATGTGCTACCCTACTCCTTCTTCATACATTCCCCCATGCCCAGCGACAGTAAGGTCCACATGTACTCCCCTAACTCCAGACATGGTTTCACCTCTCTGAGTCTTTGCATATGCTTTGCTGCCCCCATCACGGTGTCAGTCCCCTTCACCTCTTCTCTTAGACATCTCTCACTTAAGGTTCAACCTACAGAATTGGCAATTCTTGTGGAACCTCCAGCTGTGTTGTGTGTCCCTGATTTAAGTTTACTCAGTCCTCTGTGATTCATTCTCCTCCCAGCACTTAACAGTGAATGTGACAGTTGACTTTAACTCTTTGTCTAGTAATAAAATGAGAACTATGTGTGATTTGGAGGACTTACTTCAATGACTAGCATAGAGTAATTGTTCAGTAAAGAGATATTTAATAAGCCAATGAGAACCTTTCCTTTATGGTTCATAAAGGAGACTTTTTACACCTCTTTTTCCACATTTAAAAAATTGTCACTCTAACACTGTATTACATTTCATTTATTGACTGTATACCATGTGCCAAGAACTCTGCTGAGTAGAAATATGTTATTTTGTTCAATCTTCACAGTGCCTTATAAGGCATGTGGTATTATTATTGTTAATTTTCCAGACTAGAAAACTATCACCATCCTCCTTGTTACTCATTCTGAAAGCATGAGCAAATTGTCATTGCCATCATAACATTGCACTTGGAAGTAGAAGAGGTCATCTAGTAGGGCTTTTGATATGAACCCAGCTTGAGAAGCAGTTTGCCAGTCAACTGGAGGTCCTGATTTCAAAATGTAATTCAGGGTACATAGGACTGAGAATAATGAAATAATAAACGAAATCTGCCAGTTAATACAATGATTGACAAGAAAGTTGCCAATTACACTCAAGTTATTTTGGCATGTATATATTTCACTTTGTAAAATTGTCTGTATTATTTTACACCTGGCTGCCTGCATTGATAGTTTTTTCTCAGTTATATGCTTCTAAATTGATTATAAGTAGATGAGGACAATTCTTTGCTCATGAATTTGATGGACTTCCACATAGGATTTTCATCTTGGTTTCAGAGAAGCAAGTACCTGATGTGGATGGCATCTACTGCCACCTGTATGCAGTATGTGCTAATTGGAGGGAAAGTATCTAAAAATGAAGCATCTCTGAAATATTCCAATTCTAGGACTGAGAGTATGGGAATGGTGACAATGATGCTAAATATTATTGTGACTTTTTTCCTAGTTCCTGCCTATATGTGGGTGTCAGTGTAGTAGCATGTTATCCAGGCTCTTATTTGGGAGAGATGGAATGGGAAGCAAATGAGTTATGTTAATAATGTAACATTCTCTATACCGACTTAGTGTAATAGAAAGTTCTGCAGTGATAGAGATGTTCTGTATCTGCTTGTCCAATATGGAAGCCACTAGCCACAGGTGGTTATTGATCACTTGAAATTTGGCTAGTATGAATGAGGAACTGAATTTTACATTTAATTTAATTTTAATTTGTTTACATTTAAATAGCCTCATGGGGTAAACTGTAATAGACAGCATAGGTCTACACAATTAAGAAACAAAAAGTTCAAACCATAAAAAGAATGAAGTCAATCAGATGATTATTTGGACTACAGAATACCAAACAGCCTTTTCAAATGTTTTAGTATATTTACTAATATTTTATCTGCACAGCCTCAACAATCATGTAGGCATATCTTAAGATTTGAACAGCCTTAATTAAGGGATATGCCCCCCAGCTTTATCAGTATCATCCCCTTGTTGATGGTGTTTTCCTCTGATTGCCCCCATCCCATCCCCCAGCACCAGCTAGCACCTTACTTTACTTTCTCCTCAATGCTTATCTTCCTCTGACAGCTCCATATTTATTTATTAACGAGTTCATTGGCTGTCTCCCCTGTGAGAATTATGCTTCACCAGGATAAGGATATTTGCTTTGCTCACTGCTAAATCCCAGATCTATGATGGGCAGAGTGCAACAAACATTGGTTGAATGAATGGAAACGACTCAGCAGTTACTTCCTGCCCTTACTCCTTTGTTCTGGCATTTTCCTACCATATAGGAGACGCCAAAGCCTTTTGAAAAAGAGAATTTGGGTCCACTCAGAGCCTCTATGTTTTGCTCCCAATTTTTTAGCAGACAGATGATGCAGCGCCCACGGATGGCCAGCCCCAGACACAACCTTCTGAAAACACAGAAAACAAGTCCCAGCCCAAGCGGCTGCATGTCTCCAACATCCCCTTCCGCTTCCGAGACCCGGACCTCCGACAAATGTTTGGCGTAAGTACTGCCTTTCTCCTCTGCAGCGCGTGCTCTGGGCTCCCCAGACTGCTTCCCTCTGTGTAAGTTCTTGACGTTTATGATTCGAGGGTGAGATTTTTACAAAGGAAAAAGGGGGAATTTTAGATCCTATTTTGTGAATATATGGTGGTTAGGATCTCTTTATGATTATAGTATGAATCTCTTTGCATATGTCCACCGTGTTTCCATTTTGTCAGTGGTGTTCGGCTTATTAGTAACTTAAATATCAAATGGAAAATTAACTCCCAGATAACACACTGTTGAAACAAGACCACTGATGATCCCAAGTTGAGGGGCATGGATTCCATGCCAGGCTAAAATAAACATTATGCCTCATCTTGGTTCTTCTCTCTGTTGCAGTTGCCAAATTATCATGACATATCCCTGCATATCTTCCTCTTTCCCAGGCACTGAGATGTCAGGTGCAGCTGTGGGGAATAATTAATTCTGCCTAAAGCTTTATTAAAAGACAAAACAAAACAAAAGCTAGAGATTTCTAAGTCTGACTTGCATCCTGCAGTATATATTCTCCTGGAATCAGTGATGAGGAGTCAGAGTTTCTTACTGTGATGTTATATGTGACAAATAACAACCTTGTCCAGGCACCATGGTGAAATGCAGAAGCAACCAAAAGTTACCACTAATCCGGAGAAAGTAAATGATAGGGTTGCTTCCTCATGGGACATCATGACTCGGACAATATCTGCACTGTCTACCTTCGGAAGGGATGAGCTTGCCATTTCTTTGGGCTCAGTTTTACCAAGGGCATCGCTATGATGGGCTTGGATATTATCCATGTGTATAAATGTGGTCAATCTATCTAGCCATTCCACCCCAGCATCGGTGAGGAATATCTGTGGATTCAATGAACAGAAATACATTCTTAACATTTGACTTAGGTTGGCTGTCTGGAGATTCTTCTAAGAGTTTTTGGATGGATGCAAATAAGACAAGAGGGATTAGAAAAAGCCCAACTTCAATGCCTAGTTCTGGGCAAAGTAGATTTCATTCTCCATATGAAAAAGGAAGCACTGGCTCATTGTTCTGCAACTGTGGGGTTAGCTTGAACCTTTTATTTCTTTAACATGCATGATGTTTATCAAGTACACATCTGACACAAAAGCAGAACAAGCGTCCTAATATTTAAGATACCCAGTCTTGAATCCTGACATTTCAGAGGAAAAGGTCAGCTTCTGCACTTTCATCTCTCTCATTTGGTAATAACCTTGAGTTGAGCCCTCTAACTCTTGCAGAGCAGTGATACCCTCGGGCACTTTCAGGTCAAAGATGACTTTGAAAAGTGCAGAGCACTCAAAGTTAAAGTGGAGGTTAAGTGTGCGTAAAGCAGTGAGACCATGTTTGAGTGATGGGAAGCCAGAGGAATTAGATTCCTTTTGCCACATCAGGTTAGGAAGATGTCTTGCTCTTCAGTCCATCTTTACTCATCAAGTGTCACTGGGATGTTGGCTTTGAATTTGGTCCTTTTGATGACCATCTGGTGCTTTTTATCATGTCACTCATTGCAGCACACCCTAATTCCCACTCCTGAGGGTGCTCTTCACTCCAGGTCTTCTGGGTTATCTTGAAAGTTATAGGAGAGGAACACTGCTAAGTTGGAGAGGCATTTGAAATATTCACAGCCAGAACTCCCAAAGATCAGCTCATGAGTGCATGAATATATAAGCCTCTCCGCTCTTACAGGGGTAGGGCAGGTGCCACAGAGCAAAATCTTGCCAAAAGATTGATCATACTAGCAGTTGTCAAACCTTGATCAAAATCTACTGGTTTCACAGCCACTTTTTGTAAAAGTCAAAATTGTCAAGCAACTGACTAGATATCAGTTTGACAAGATGATAAATACACTTAATATTTATGAATTAGGAAAATGCAACATATATTTAGTAATATTAAAATTAGTTTTATCTCAAACAGCATCTGCATCCATTTAGAGAAGTATACAAGACTATTTTATGGTTTCATCCATAAAAATTATTAGGCACATATGGATTCCTGGACTCTGTGATGACTTTGAGGCATCCTTGGCTTACAACCATCATTCTGGAGAAATGGAATTTTAACACTAAAGAAAAAAAAGCAATTCTCCCTGGCCAAACGTCAGTGGTGGCAAACTCATTCTGATTATATGATACATTTAGTGGCATGAATCACATTGAAGGGCATCTGGAAACATTCTGAGTGGCTTTCCACACCTCAGTTGAGAAAATTTAGCATGGTTTTTCTCCTCCGGGTCATATTTACTTGAATAAATTACATTTTAATTCCCATTTGGTATTTTCCAAGTCATTTTGACATGAGCTATCTTCTCTCCTTTTGGTGGTTGGTATATTTTGCCTTTGTTCCTTCACTTTGTAGAAGTGAAGATGGAGAAAAAGCCTCAGAAAAATCTCTGTGCTTTTTCCCTTTGTCTCTTTTCTTAAATATGGCCAGGGGGATTTCACACTCAACACACAACAAGACAAACAAGCAGCTTCCTTTCTCCAAGTGCCTAAAACCCAGCAGTGTTCATAACAACTTCTGTAACCATTAATAGTCCAGTCAGGAAGTTGGCAACCTCTGTGGGCCTAATGGTTACCACAAGTACCCCACATTTTATTTTCAATTTGTGGCTTCAGTGCCTCTTCATTGCCATTCTGCTTATCTTTTCTTCCACATGCACTTCATATTGGTTGCTTTCTTCTCTTTCAGAGATACTTCTTTTAGTGTTTGTCTTTAACTCTTCTAGCTCATTGTAGATTTGCTTTTTTATTTCTTTTAAGATGGAGCATTTCTTGGTGAAGCAGTCATGTGGCCGCAAAATCCAAAGTAGTAGTAGTCTTTGGAAAGCACCAGCTGGGGTGTGAGTGAATGGATCTAGTATGTGATCATGGTATTGGTCCTGGATGTTTCACTAGAAGTAATCATTGGTTCTAGCCTGGCTACTTTCTTCTTGAGCTCTATCTTCATTTTGGAGATCATTCATCATCCTGTACTTCCTTTACATTGAATTCTTGATGATCCTATCAGAGGAATGTATGGATTTTCACCAGATTAATTATAATATGTTGCTCCTGAATGCAAAGCTTAGTTTACCCTAATATTCAAAATTTAAGTATTTCTGGGTTTGGGAAGAGAGAATTGATTATACTATATCCAGACCACTGATATAAAACATTCCATGGCAGAATTGTTTCAGAAACAACTGCTCAGTGTGAACTCAGTGAGTTCAGGTTTCAAATTTGCACAATATCCTTCAGGTCACAGCCTTGCTTTTTTATGAAAATACATACTCATTAGGCATAAATATGATCTACTGAAATCTCTATTTATGGTCACCAAAAAAACAGATCACATGACTTTCAAAAGATGCAAAAGAAGCTTTTGTGATCACCTTTTCAGTAATAAAATAGAGTAACAGAGATGTCTGCACCTTCAATGTCAATGCCAAAGTTCCATGTACGGTGATGTTGTAAGTTGTGAAGCCAGTTTTTTAGATACCACATGGTGCCTCCTATGCCCACATTCTAAATGTGAAGTCAGCCCCAAGAATACTCAGGTGATGCATTTTCTTAGCCTCTTTGCACACTGTGCACTAACCTTTACTTTCAATGCTGTATCCATTGAACATCTTGCAGTTTTACAGGGAAATATTTGATGTGAGAATGTCTACACAGGCCTGGTACATATTTGCCCCTGTGCATGCCTGTAAGCTCCTGGATTTTGTTCTTGACACAGCCACTGAGACACCTTGAGTGGATTCTGAGACGTTGTTGAACACTACTGAACATTGGTGTTGAGCAAACAAATGCTAGTTATGTCTACGAATGAGTCGTGTCTATTTAAACTGAAAATGTGCCAGCTGTGTTTACATCATTAGAACCAAGCTTCCCAATTAAACTGTTGATACTATAAATATAGTACACAACTGACTCAGAAATGGGGCTGACATCAGCATTCTTCTTAAGGCTCGTTTCCTTGGCTTTGAGAATCATCAGCTCAAAGCAGCTGCCAAAAGAGGCAAACATTTGAGACCATCTTGGGGCATTATGGTGTCATCATTTCATTTAGTAAAAGACACATGCTAAGATTACTTTTTGATTGGTTCTTTCTCAACCAGATTTTATTTTAAAAGAAGTGTTTTTGTGTTGACTGCTTAGAGAATGTTCAGTAGAGGACATGTGCTTCATGGCTTTGGAAGAATTCCTTTTCAAGCATCTCTATCCATAAATGTGTGTGCTTTCAGGCTCTTAGGCCTGAAATACATATGATAGCATCTGTGTGAACTGACTCTTCTAAAGTTATATCAAAATTACTGCTTCTGAGGAGTCCACAAAGCTGGAGGATTTTTTACTATGAAATTTAGTTCAGCTTTCAATGGCAAACCCTTCATTCCCCAAATCTGAAAGTTTTCTTTTTCTATTTTTAATGATTTTCTCTGCTCAAATCTAGGGCACTGAGAATGCTCTGTAGAAGAATATTCTTTTGACCAAAAGACTATTTGAGTGTCCAGAAATTGCAGGGTGAGTTAGCTGCACATTTCTTGGTATTTCCATTATATGGGCTGACCTTGTTTTATTGCACCTTGCTCCATTGTACTTTGCAGACAGGACATTTTTACAAACTGAAGTTAAGACCCTCCACCAGCAAAAAGTTTATGATTCATAGAAGGCTCAGATGATGGTTAGAATTTTTTTAGCCAATACAGTATTTTTTTAAGTAGGGCACATACATTTCTTAGACATAATGCTATTGCACACTTACTAGACTACAGTATAGTATAAACATAACTTTTATATGCACTAGGACAACCCCCAAATCTGTGTAACTTGTGTTATTGCGATATTTGCTTTGTTGCACTGGTGTAGAAGTGAACCTGTAATATCTCTGAGGTGTGCCTGCACATGCTAGCATCCTTCATCTCCTCTCTTAGTTGAACCTTTTCTTCTTGATTTCTTCTTGTCCTTCTCCTTGTTTGGGAAATGAAGCACTTCTGTTCAACAAGAAAAATTCAAGTCTCTGATCTTCTTGGTGGGTACATATTCTGAGCAATGGGCACATTTCAGTGGCACAGGATGACGTAAGCTTTGGGTTTCTTTTTCTTGTAGTAAAAACTTCCATTTCAAAGTTTTGAGCTATTTATATTCAACTAGAGTATGCATATGTTTTTCTGTCTTTCTAAGTAAGGTAAATGAATTTGTATGTTTCAGAGGATAGCCTCTATGTGTTCCAAATAGTTTTTTTTAATCTTAGTGGGACTCTGTTGATACTCACTCTCAAGGCATACCAGCATTCTATGACTTATGCTTATGGGTCAGGATGTTGCCCTCAATAATCTGGGTTCACGTTGTTTCTTTTCTGTCTTATCCCTCCCACTGAACCACTCTGTCCTCTGCTTCATAGAGGAGGCTTCATGCTTTCCAACCAGGGGAGAGACAGAGTACAGAATCTCCTAGGGTATTATAGGATGCAATAACAATTGAGGCTGCAGAAGCAAATGAAACAATAGGAAAGCTCAAAACAAAGGGAAAAGGGGATGGGCACATCTTTTTTAATGTTGTCCTGTTTATTTTCTAATCAGTAATATGAATATTTGCTCTCATTTTGCATCAGGGTAAAATTCCCATCTTATTGGGAATTAAAATTAAAATTAAAATTCCTTGCCTACTTTTATGCCACTCTCTCCCAGCCCACTCAGCTTCATGTGTTTGAAGAAAACTGACAGGATTTCAAGGTTAAGAAAGACTTTGGATTATCAAATTATTCTGGTTCCAGGGTCCATGTTCCCTTTTTCTTTTTTTAAAGTGTGAATCAAAAATTGCTTGATACCCTTTCTTACATGTACTACCAGATTTAGCAAAAAGAAAAAAAGACACAATAGTTGAATTTGAATTTTAAATAGCAAGTGTTTTATTAAGTATTAGTATATCCCCAATATTGTTATTTTCAGGGTATGATTATTCTGAAGAACTTGAAATTTAAATTTAATTAGGCAACTGTATGATATATGACTATCCAACTTATTTGTCATCTGAAATTGTGTTCCTAGACTTGAATATGTGGAGTGAGTTTTGCTTTTTATGGAGCGCATTCGTGCTAATTGTCTGAAATCTGTTTGTTTGTTTAACAACACGGAGAATCATCTGGAGAGAAGTACATTTCAGCCTGAGGACTGATCACAACTGCACTGGTGTCTTCATTCAACCAGTGCCCATAGAGTGGGTCTTGCTTTCATCTGTTTGTACTTGTTTTACACAACCTGGCTGCTGCTAGCTTTTATGGGGGCTGGGAGTTAAAAATCCTCAACATCATATTCTATTTGGACATTTTACTACAAAAATCTCACTTCCTCAAGGGTTTTTTTTCCAGTGATTAGTGGAGTAGCCAAGGAGGGTCAGCATATACATTAGATATTTTGAATCTTTGCTGCTCAGTGCCTGGGAAAGCAATCCTGCACACATGAAGGAAGGCAGACAGAATTAACCTCTTGATTACCTGTTTTGTACCAGTCCCCTGCTGTGATATCTCACTTGGTGGGGCATGCCATAATATGGAAATAATATGTGTGATTGTGTTTTCTCTTGGTTCAAGTGCATTGTTTAATGATAGAACAAAATAAAATGTATATCCTTGTCTGACATGGAGTACCATTACCAGTGTGCATAATATGATTTACTTCATTTCTCTTCTTGCTTATAAAATATTTCTATTTCTTTGCAGCAATTTGGTAAAATCTTAGATGTTGAAATTATTTTTAATGAGAGAGGCTCAAAGGTAAGCAACTTAATTCACTTTAGAATTGTGTAGCTTATTTTAAAATGCTCGTTATAAGTAATGGGAAACAACTGCACTGTCTTAATCAGCACATTGTGAAAATATACTTAAGGGGGAAACCTTTAGAGACCAATTCCAGTTTCCAAAGTAGTGGGAAATATATTGGGCTCAGTTTAAAATATATAAGGGGGTAATTTAGAATTGCTGTTTTATATCTATCTATCTATCTATCTATCTAAGTTTCCAGAGGAAAATTACCTATGCTTAAAAAAATAATGTTGTTGCTGCATTTTTGTTTTTCAGTGATAATTATGTTCTTTATATTAAAAAGTGAGTTGATAGTCTCATGAGCAGGTAAATATGTGATTATTCTGTATTAATAAAGTGCAGTTATTTTCCTGGGTTGCAGGGGAGAAAATTTTATATACACCAACCCTTTGAATATAGTGTTATTCCTTCGTGTGTTCACCAGTTCACATTTTGCAATTTGTCACTGGTTTGATTTTGTTTTTTCCTAGAAAACCAATTTTTAAGTTGATTTTCCTAGAGCACACAGTATTAGTAAAAACTGATGGTCATATAGAGAGGCTACAGCACTTTCAAAATGGAAATGTGTTGGGAGAAAAAATAAAGGCCAAACCATCCCAAAATGTCCTCTGTATCAGTGATTGTCTAAGTGAGGGCTCCAGACCAGCAGCATCAGCATCACTTAGGGACTTACTAGAAATGCAAACCTGGTCCAAACCAGATCTACTGGCTCAAAAACTCCAAAATTGGGGCCCAGCCATCTGTGGTTTAGCAAAGCCTCCAGGCCAATTATTAAAGTTATAAACACCATGTCTTCTTGGTATAGGCAAAAGCCAACGCTTCCTCTGAATGTATAATGCCCCTTTGCCCTCTGGTGTTCTGTGCTTGCTGAAGTGTCCGCTTTCCACCTGCAACCACAGAAAACTCAAGGACCCCATGAGTGAGAATCTGCTTGAGGAAAACAGCCATAGCAGTGGATACTGGGTGATATAACAGGGGATGATGCTGTAAAAAACTCATATTGACCTCAGCAACCACATAGAGAACACTTTCAGTAACTGCCTTGTTTCCAAGTACCATTCCTCGGGGTCATCAGGAAGTTTAAGCTCCTTTCTCAAAGTGGGAAAGTGGATATTAAGAGAAAGTGCTCACCTGATACAGAGAGATACTGATTTTAGCCTCATAACTCTCCTTACACAGATGACTTGGGACAAGTCAGTATCCAGGAGGGTTACTTGGAAGAACTGGTTTTATCTAAGGTGGCAAGTGCTAGCTTCTTGGGTATAGTAACCACATCTTCCCCACATAGCAAACACTTGAATTTATTATTCCTTGGATAATCTTTACCCCTCCCTCCTAAGCAGATACAGCATTAACCAAATAGGATAATACTGATTGAACTGAGGGAAGAAAATTCTAGTATCCTCTTCTCCACAGCCAAAATGATCTTGTGATGTGCCAGATGAGTTAAAAAAAAAAAAAAAATCCATTGTAGTCTCTATAATGTTCTAGTTTAAGGACTACTGTTACTCTATAATTTCAGATATTTTATAGTCATTCTTGTAAAGTGTTAGTAGTTTGACCTCTGGGTTATGGAAGAAAGAAGTTAACTCTCTTTCTGCTTCTTGTATGAAAACTATTATGGAGACTATTTCTGTACCTGCAAAGCCAGGTATATGAAGGAAAAAATGTACCCAGTCTAATCCTTTCGCTCAGGCTCGATGTATTCTAGGCAAAGTTATAGATGAGGACCTGAAGTGTTGGCCAACCTTCTTCTAGTCTAAATCTGTAGCTTCCCTGCTTTTAAAGTTTTTTAAAATTTTTTCTATTTAATTTATATTTTGTTTTGTAAATTTTGCCAGTTGGAGAAAGCTATTTGACTCGTTTTGAGAGCTGTTTTGGAACATTGGGAGAATTTCGTTTGCTATTTTGAAAGTACAATAGCAGTGCTATTTTTAAGACTTCTTCCGTCATATCCATGATTAGCCTGTCTCTGGGGCTTTAGGAATAAGACCACTTGAGTTTGCCTCATCTAGAGACTGACTTTGTGAAGTTGCTTTTAAAAAAAAATTGGAAACATAAAAAATAGCCTCTTTCTCTGTGGGTATGCTGCCTCTCAAAGAACCTGTCTGGTCTTGCAGGTGTTGGGGCTGACTGTTTAGGTACGAGTGTCATAGAGATGGTCCATTTGGGATCTGCTAAATGGGGGCAGCAGCTCACCCAGGGATATTTTTCATACTTGACATTATCCTTTACGGGAAAGGCCTATTTAAAGGAACATTACCATTTTAATGGCTGAAAAACCTGAACTGCTGTTATGACCTCATTTTCATCATTTGGTGCTGGAGATGCAGCCAGCAAGTGGGTGGGCCCTTAAGAGCTAGGAACTCAGCTGCTGGCTGTTCTGTTTATGGACAGTCCCCAAGACAGGTCACTTAGTGCTGAGCGAGTATGGCTGTGTGTCCTGCGGGTGTTTGGGGGTATGTGTGTATATATACACCTATACCTCCACAAGCAGTATCTATATTAACCTAGGAATGTGTAACATAAATAATGCACTCATGTATGGATAATTATATGAGGAAACCACATTTTACAAAGATATGCCAGACTCTGAAAATGGAAATTAGTTAGCACTTAGGGGTGAGAGGTCCTGTAAATCATTTCTCCTTTTAGGAGATTTAAAAATATTTTGATTAGTTCTGAAATGTTTTGTTTGGGGATACAGCCAAGTATAGCTACTTTGAATATACCTAGGAAATATACAGTCTCGCCTTTGATTCAATAGATACCCATAAACATGGGTTAGGTTCCCAGTACCAGACAGTGAATCAACTGTGAGCGAAACAGGAGAGCCATCATCCTCACAGATTTTCCTGAGTAGCAGGAAGACAAACCACTTCAGTACAGTATGCTATGGTCTGTGACAAATGAGAGACTTCCAAGACTCCAAGCAGGTAGACCACTGTTGCTAGAAGATGGTAAGCCTTCTGGAAAGATGGGACATGTAAGCTGAAGGAGAAAGATGGGTAAGAATTTTCCAGGGAAGGGAAGGAGGAGAGGTGGCCTTCCAAGGAGAAGGAGCAGCCTGCACAAAGGTCATTGAGAGGAAGCAGGATGTGAAGCTCTTGATTCCGTAGGAAAGTGAACCTTCAGACTCTTATCAGTGGCTAACTTTGTTACAGATGGCAGTCCTCTGCACCAGAAACTAGAAGCATTGGATTTTCCTATAAGATGAAAAATCAGTGTACCCATCCATCCTGGGTGCTTCAGAGCCTTCATGTAAGATATAAAATGTGTTTCATAATGGAAAAAAAAAGAAAGAAAGAAAGTTATCAACTTAAACGTATGCTACAAGACCAAAGTAGAAAAATAACTAGGGTACAGAAAGGTCAGAATTCAGGATTCACAGAAAGTTTTAAAAATAATAAAGTTGCACTGGTCTGGCAGTCTATCTGAGAGTCCCCATTATCTAGCCTATTGAGTGGGCCTTCCCATGATGGGGTGGCACATGCCACCAATCCCCTTCTCCTGCAGCATTGTGCCTTCTTCATGTCGCCCCATGCACTCTTGATCTCTAAGGGGTTACTCATCAGCAGTGCACTCAGTTTCAGGCCAGGTCCAGAATGTGCTTCTTTTGTTCCCCTTTTTAAGACTGAGATAAAAATATTCAGAGTATTTTTAAGAACTGCAAGATGCTGTTTCCTTGAGATAGAATTCGGACCCTGAGGCAGGTCAAAAGAAACAAGCTCAGCACCAGCTTTCAGCATTGCTTGGTACCTGTGCTTGATGGAGAGGGTACCTGAAAATGGCTGGGCGATAGTCTCTCTGTTTATAGTGTAGTTCCCTAGGTGAGAATTCTGGAAGTCATCTGACCCAGGAGGCCTTATCGCTTCTTGTCTGGGTTGGACATATGATGTTCTAATGGAGCAAGTAGGAAAGTCCTTTGGATATTTGGGGGACTGTTTCTGGAGCAAGCTGTTCTTGAACCCAACTTCGCCCAATCTGAACTCATCTTAGCAGCCTGAAAATAGAAGTATTGAGCAGCTCAGAGAGAGAGAGAGAGAGAGAGAGGGAGAGGGAGAGGGAGAGGGAGAGAGGGAGAGAGAGAGGGAGAGGGAGAGAAGTTTAGCAGAAAATGAGAGTAACAATAATCATAAAAATAATCAGTGTACTGCCATTACTTCAAAACAAAGCGAGGACTTGAGAATGGTGTGGAATCTTTCTTTGTAGTTTATGGACTTTCTTTGGGATTCAAAATATATTTCCATCTCCACCTTTATCTCTTCCTGACATGCATGATGCAGATTTTAGGAGAGTGTGTCAGACCCTTCTGCGTGGTGTGGGCCCAGCTCCCACTCAGAGATGCACAGGACCCACACCCACAGATAGGTTCTCTCATGGGGAATCAGATTTGCAATATACCTAAGCTGCTTTTTGCTGAAAACTCCCTCACCAAATGCTTGTTGTAACTTCCTAAAATCCATGCTAAACCTTGCAGGGACCATTGTAACTGGCTCAACCACTTTTGCCTTTTCATTTGCTAATATCCTTCTTCTGTGTTGTAACCTGGCAGAGTGAGTGAAGACCATCTGGTAATGTGAGGAGATATAGAATAAAGGCCTGTCATGGCGAAGGAGGCCGTGGCTTTTGTTCCCCTTGAGAGAAAAGTCACTCTGTCATCCTTTTTCCTCCACCAGACTCGGTAGTCCATGTGTATGTTTTATTTCATCCATAATGACGCGGACACTGCTAGCCGGTGTCTGCATCGGGAGAGGATGGTTTGCCTTGGGTTCAGACTAGATTCATAACTTGGTTCTTTGGGATGATGCTCTAGGCAGGTGGGTTGTATGTTCAGTTTCGTCTGGCCATGTTCTTCCTGCCCTGTGTTGATAATGACTGCTAGTGTCCACAGACACCAATCATGCTACCAAGTCCTTCATCCATGAGACTTGGATTATGAATTTTTCCTTCCTTGCCGACTAAGAGAATTGCCCCTGATGCAGCCAGAGTCCTGGTTTCCTTTATTTATTATTAAATGTATGGCAGCATGGCTATAGATGCTAGGGAATTTGGGTTATAGGTGAGGAAGAGAACATTGCTATGTGATTTTGGCTGTACTCCTACACATAAGATCCAAATAACCCTGTCAGATAGATACTCATGTCCAAAATGCACCCCAATCTACAGGCTGCCCTATAGAAATCGGCAATACAATATTCTACTTCATACAAAGAACCAAAGTCTTCTTTTGATGGTGCTTAATGATGTGAGAGGCCATGGGAATCCAATGGCTGAACAATGCAGTAGCTTTTTCAACAGATTTCTGGGCTCCCCTTGGGGATTCTGAGCTGGTAGATACGTGGCAGAGCTTGGCATCTAAGTGTGAAATATGCTCCCAGTTTATTCTGACATGCAACTAAGTTTGGGACCCACTAGCCAAGAGGCAGGGGCATCAAAGAGAGCAAAACTCCCCAGATTGTATCATTTGCTCAGTGAATATATTTGAGTATTGAATATTGGTATACCACCTAAATAGAGCCCTTCTGTTATGGAGCATATAATTTTATATTAATCAAATATTTCAGATATATCCTAATCATAGATCCTCACCATGGAAAATATAATGAAAGGTAATGCAGTCCCACCTCTCAAGTTAAATAAATTTATTTTATTTCTTCACCATAGCATCCTGTCAGAGAGTCATCTACTCTAGCTCGAATCCATTCAAAGCTGGTGTCTGTCTTCTATAGATGAGTCCACGTTAGTACTGGAAAGTCCTCTGTTAGGCAGACCATTGGGCACACTTCTCAAACACCCTGAGCTTCGCAGAACACTTTAGAGACCCAGCGAGTGATGGGGAGTTAACACTAGTTGGTTGTGACTATCTGTTACTTATAATTACTGTCTATTATATTCGTGAAATGGAATATCTTCCTGCCCCCAACAAAGCTTAAAGCAAGCATTTACCTTTACCTAAAGTTCAGGTATTCCCACACAAGGCATTCTTTCACCCAGCTTCCACCATGGAAACCAGAACAAACTGGGCAAATTTACACTGGAAGTGTTTCAAAAGGTTGGTGTATATTTCTGAACAAGATGCACACCTATTTTTAGGGGTTTTAAAAATAATGTGTTGTATTTTCTGTACTCTTCTTAGGAACAGTGTCAGTGAAGAAAAAAGATGGATTTTGACAATGTGACGTTTAGTGGGGTTGTTTATGAGGCTGAAATATTAACACAAAATATGCCAGTGATGAAGTCAAGGGTCTATGTGTCATCTGTCAGTGGCAGAGGAAGTGCCCAGAGTGTTATTGTGAATAAAAGTCTATTAACAAAGCTTCTTTATTTTCTACCGGTTGAATTGACAAATGAATACCAGCTTAATGTGTTAGAATGTTATAATATGTTCACTCATTTCCCTTTTTGGTTAATACAGTAGTCTGGAAAGATGACAAACTTAGAAGCATGTGTGTTATTTTTGGTGGGGGAGGGAGGAAGTATTAATACAAAAAAGGTACTTGAATTGTTTGCATTATTGATCAACTGATGTTTATTTCTATTCATTTCATGTGATTATTTTGTTTATTAGATCCAAGAGGTTAAGATTTATTATAAAAAACGGTCTTTCCTTTTTTAGGCTTCTAATTTTTATTTTTGAGAAGTAAAGGCTGTAGAATTGATCAATTTGAATAACCCTAAAACTGCATGAAGAAGAGATGTTCTTAAAACCACACGGCATGACTCTGTAGGCAATGTTAGAAGATTTTGGCATTCATTGTTGAATTTCGTGCACATGTTTTATTTTATTTTACTCTTAATTTGCATGTCAAGAAAGTGGTTCCCTTTTTTTCCTCATTATTTCATTTTATTCTCTGTGAAGACACTGTAAATTTATTTTGATCTCATTTTCTTTCTGTTAGATTTATTTTCTTCTGTAGTGACGTTTAGAAAGGTATTTTGGGTATCATTCTTTGAATTCTTCAGGGGTTATAGCTAACTGGTGACAGAAAAAAAATTATCTTGTTCACATTTGTTGCTTACTGATTGCACATCTTAGTACTCTTATAATTTCTCTAATTTGCATGTTACAGAACGGAAGCCAGGACAAGACATAGAAATTAAAGCGAGAGAACATTACACAGTGGTCGTTGACTGAAATAATAATCTGCATGTTGTTTTCCCTTCTCCCTCCTGCATGCAGGGATTTGGTTTCGTAACTTTCGAAAATAGTGCCGATGCGGACAGGGCGAGGGAGAAATTACACGGCACCGTGGTAGAGGGCCGTAAAATCGAGGTGCATGTTCAAAATATTTTCCTTTACATCTTTTTGATAAATGTCTGCTTCACGCTCATTCGTTGTTTCAGATGCATCATTGTGTCTTGTATGTGACCCTGTTCCCTTCTCATTGTTTATATATATATATATTTATATATAAAAAGGAAAACTGGCCTTACTTTTTTTCGTTTTATTTTATTATGTTACTCTTATTACTGCTGAAAGGTGGATGACAAACGTGAGACAAAAAAAGGTTAATCTGAAAGTTTTTTGTTTTTATTTTATTTTTTTTATTTTCCATGTTTAAGAGTCAATGGGTGCAGTAGGTTCCAAACAGTAGAGAGAATGTTATAAAACAAAAGGAAATACAGAGCAGTTTTGTTTTTTTTTTTTTTTCATTTCTTTTCCTTTCCACTGCAGGGTTGGCGAGGGATCCACAGTGGTGTGCAAATTAAGCCAAATTGTGAAAGAAATAGCATTCAAAAGAACAATTGTTTTTTTTAAAAATGAGAGGTTTTGTCCTTAAACCTTTCATTTTTTTTTAAGAAGCCAGTTTGAACCTCTATACTCTTTTGATAATAAAGTGAATAAGCAAACAGGATTTCCTGTGCAATATCTGGCCCCTCTTCACTAATAAAATAAACTCTAAAATTCCAGTACTCAGAATCTCCTCCTTCTACCACTGGATCTCCCTCAACGTGGCCACAAGGTCATATTTGTTAAAACTTAAAAAAAATACCAGTTATGAATGCTTTAGTCTTTGGAGTAAGATGTTGCATATTTTGCCTTTCATTTTCCCCCTCGACGATAACGCTTAGGCCCCTCACCAAACTCTCAGTAACCATGGTAACTGTATACAAACCCATGCTGGCGATGGCGGTGAATGGTAAGTGGTGAAGTCCATCTGCCGTTACACGTATTAGTGCTGATATATCTATATACATATATATACCACGTGAATTTTTTGACTTGTTGTATTAAGTTTTCTTGATGCTCTATTTTTTTGGATATTGGTACGCCTGTAATTGAGTGTACGTTCTAAGCTAGCCTGGGAGGCACTGACTGGATTGAGACGTGACCGGTGCACATCTTACTCAGATCGTTAACTCCATATTGTGTTAAACAATGCACCCTCTCTTTTATCCTTTTGTTAGCTGTGACTTTAAAGCTTGAATGATTTTGTTAATTCTTGCGATGTAAAAGGCTCTTGTTCCAAGTGTTGAATGCTAGATGTTGCTTTCCCAATGGTTCTTTCCCCCTGAAGTGTTGCACACGGCTAAAACTTGTTTGTCCCTTTTTTTGACATTTATGTTCCCTTGTACCTTGTCTCTCCCTTCTTCTACTCCACTGCATGTTCCTTCATATGAACTTTATTTTATGTTTAAAAAATATTGTTTCTGTGTTACCATGGAGTACACGCATGCTTTTAAATCTTCAATTATGCAGTTTCTTTTAATTTGCTTTTACTGTCTCCTTATTAAACTTTTAAATGATATGACATTGCTTTATTGAAATGATTTGTAAGTTAAAATGGTTATGAAGTAAATGTAATTATAAAAATGTATGATTCTGTTGTGCACCTACTGCCTTTTATAAATTAAAATGCATTTTAGTTTTTTTTTTAATAAGTAATCACAGTCATAATGCATGCAACTAATTGAACTGTGGGCTGACCCCAGAATATGTGCTCATTTGAGTTTTCTGTGTACATAGGTAAATAATGCCACAGCACGTGTAATGACAAATAAAAAGACTGTCAACCCTTACACAAATGGTAAGTACATGTTGGCCTTTTACAAGAAATCGCCTCTGCCTCTGAATCTATTAAGTAATTTAACTAGGGAATCAGTTTCAACAAGCCATATTTGCCTTAGCATGGCAACTGTTGCCCTGCTATAGTGAACCACCTGAATCAATAAGATAATTTTCACAACAGAGGTGGGTTGAGTTCTCAGGTTAACCATGCACGCCCTTCTTCCAGTCGCTCTAGGATAATTCCCATTTGGGGGTGAGATACAGTCATTATTTGGGAATTAGGTAATTTAATTTGTTGTTTTGATAGCAAGTTGAAGGATAATGGAGGTTTGTTTTGTTTAACCACCACCTCCTCGCTGATCACTAATCATACCTGGATGTGTGGCTGCAGAATTCGGTTCCTCCCTTGAGTCATCTTGGGAAGTGACTTGGGGGGGGGCACCTCCTGATGAGCTCTATGGTGACAGCAGAATGTGTGAGTGCGTTATTTCTTACTCTCTGGGTTGCCCAGTGTCAATGACCCCTCAGGGCAATTCATTTCAGCCCTTCCTAACCAAGATGCCGCGACACTGCCCACATTATGAATTCATATATAATATGAATTCATACATACACCCATATATATATATAAATATTCATACATGTACATAAATATTTATTTACATATATTTATATAATGTATGTAAATATATTATATAAATACTTATATATATACTGTGTGTGTGTGTGTGTGTGTGTGTATAAAGAGGCATGAAAAATGTTCAAACATTTTGATTCTTTAGTCCTCCTCAGGGTAAATCTGTAAGATACATAAGGAGAAAAGCTGCTGATATGCTGACCACATACTTCACTGTACCAAAAATTATAAAGAAAGTAAGGCACTATTAAAGTGTATGTGCTTAGTGGAATATTATACCCATTAAAATGAGCCAAGTAAAGACTGAAAGAGCACCATAATGAATGAAAATTTTTCAAATTAAAAATTATATATATAACATGATTTGAACTAAATTATGATGGGAATTATACCCAAATGCTAATGGTTGAATCGAATTGTGAGACTGAAAGATACTTTTTCTGTGTTTTATAGGTTTTTAAGAATAATATAATTTTATTATTGTCATAAGGGGAAAGTACTGAATTTTTCATTTTTAACATTTTAATTATATATAAAACATGGAAATATAGAATCATTTGCAAAAAGAAAGAAACGTTAAAGAAAACACTAAATATATTTTGAATGACACCACTGCCAACTTAGTTTTCTGTCTCCCTCCTTAGAGGACGCCACTGTTACAGACCATTGTCTATACCTTTTTTTTGTATTTTACGCATATATATGGAGTATTTGTTTACAGCATTGACATTATTGTATACGTGCTTTTTATATAAGTAGTATCATGGTGTACAGATAGATCATTTTTAATTGGCTTTCATAAATCCATATGAAGTTCTTTCAATGTTCATACATATAGACCAAGTTCATCCTTTTTAGTAGTTACAAAATATTCCATACATGGATATATGGATTTTTTCTGACTTTTCATTCTGATTGATTTAAGTTTGTTTCTTTCTTTATAATCATTATCATTCTGTAGTTTTGTCCTTGTTTTTCTTCTTTGTCATACCAGTGGCTGCCAATCTGGCTAAGTCAGTTTGTTCTTATTTTTAAAAGGGACACCATTAAAGAAAGATATATCTCAATATAATAGGGCTCTAAGTTGAAAGTCCAGAAGAATTATTTATTCTGCTGACCCATTTTCCCAGCTCCAACAACCCAAGACATAGCCTTAAATGGAATAGAAAAATTTCACAACAGACTTTGGATGTCCAGTGTTGAAATGAAGCCACCTCTGCTTTATGTGTCATGAAGCCTTTCTACTTGGGTAAAATGACAGCTCTGCAACTTGTCAGAGTTAGTATGTGATGATATCACCCTAAGTATTGGGCATTTTTAAAAATTATAAACTAGTAACGGTGTGTGTGGGTGCACAGGTTTTCATGCATGTGTATGGGTGCTTGTGTGTACTGTGTATGAGAGGAAATGAAGTAGGGAAGCTAAACATTATTCCTTAAGCCATATGTATGCATATTTATTTTAAAGAAAGAGTTATTGATCGATGCCATACCCAGGGGCAGAAAACTGGACCTGTGGGATTTTTCACACAATTCAAAGCACATTCATTAATAGCCAACATTTCTGAAATAATAACTGCATGGTGTTATGTTAAGCATAATAAATACCCTGGGCTCACATGAAATTCTGTGAAGAGGAAATAGTGATTCCTATTTTAAAGGTGCAAAAACTGAGGCTAGAAAGGAAGGAGTTATTAGTGAAGTAATTTTCTTTTGTTATGAAGTAACAGGATCTCTTGGCCAGGCCTGTATGTGTGAGAGTGTATTACTTTCTCTCTCATCTTACAGAGCTGCTTTCAAATAGCAACTGGCTACAATAACAAAAAGGCTTTTAAATGTGTACCCCAACTTCCTGCCAGGTGTTGGCATAAACACCCCACATCCCATTCCAGGTAGCCATGCATTTCATTCTTAGTTTCCAGAAATGAGATGTGAGAGTCTGTCATCCATGTAACTGAAAGAGGCCACTCAGAAGCTTATCCTGATGCAGGGACTGAGTATGGTATCTAAGGGGTAAATAGGACAGTCATGAAAGAACTGACTTGAAAAATCAAATGTAAATCCTAATTAAATAAAGGCAGTTGGAGTTCTCAGAAACTTTTGGTATTTAAAAAAAACAATTCTCAAAGCTTTTCCAATTTTTAGTTCATGAGTATCGTCACTACAAAGACATTTTCTGATAAATTGCAATAAAACTTAACTGAAAAAAGACAGAGACCCTCTGAGATCTTTAACAAGACTGATTGTACCAAGAAGGGATATTTTCACCACACATACATACAAAAGAAAGTGGTAACTGTGTGAGATGATTGATATATTAATTAGCTTGAGTGTGGCAAATACTTTACAAAGTCCATGTATATTAAAGCATCAAGTTGCATACCTTAAATATGTACTAATTTTAGTTATCAATTATACCTCAGTGAAGCTGGAAGAAAAAAGTCAGGACCAATACGTCACATTAAAATTAATAATCAGTGAGATTCATTAGCTATCTAATTCATTCTCAAAAACCATAAAACTTATACCTCAGCAAAATTAAACATTACTAGAGTCACCACATTTTGAGGTCATCTTCAAATGGTGAAATATAACTATCAATGTCAACATCATAGTTTTGCATTCTTTCAGTCATGTATCCAGCAAAAGTTTGAGTAGCTGCAAAGTTTCCAGTGATTAATAAGATCAGTTGTGGGTTGGAGGGCCACAGTTATTACTATCATGGAGAATGTGGATTCTATTTTCCAGGAGATTTTAACTTGGATATAAGAGAAGGCTATAGAATAACATATAGGGATTTGGAAATCCCATCAGAAAGCTCCACAAAGAAAAAATTGGGCTACTTCTATATTGCTGATTTTTCCTGAGAATTCCAAAACTCAGAGAGGAGTTGGGGTTTACTGTGGTCATTGGGGATCAAATGTTTGCTCTGCAGAACAAGTTGGGAAACAGATTCTTGGGGATTTCCTGGATGTAGAAGTGTGGGTGTTAGATGGAGCTCTTTTATTTTTTTAAGGATCTCAGGAAGGCTAAAAACTGGACAAAGAGATCTCATACTATATAAAGAGGTAGATTTTTGTATCAGCTCTGGATTTGAACAATAGGTGAGTTGTTTAAACTCTCCACACACCACTTTTCTCAAGTGGGAATTGCAGACACAATAAGTCCTCCTACATAGAATATTTGTCACTATTATGGGAGATAAAGTACTCAACACAGTGCCAGAGTACAGAGTGCCCTAAAAACTTAATTACATAATAATCCCAATAATAAATAGCCATCTTGTTCTTCTTTTGCTATAGGTAGTAAGTCAAATTCTGACAGACATGCCAGTTTAAGGATCAAATATTCAGATGCCAGTGGAGGCTGGACAGCTAAAATAAATGAATAAACAGAAAAGGTCTGATAAACTCTGTCTTTTAGACTATCTTTCATTTACATACTGGGAAAAGCAAGGTATTTCTCTACCAGAAGAACAAACAGCATGGGGTAACAATAAAAGATTGCTGACATTTAGTCTGCAAGCCAGCCACACCACAGGGAGTAGTGGTGACTGTGACTAACTGAGAGTTTAATGGGGTGGGTTCTGGTCACCTCCCCCAGCAGTTTGAAGTTGCCATTTCTACTGATGTTTTAAGAGAACAAAAAATCCTGTATTTCAGACGAAATCTAAATGTTGATAAGAAATATATGTGGCAAAAAAAATTAAAAAAAATACTGAGTGAACCAAACACAGCCTGCCACTAACTTTTCATTTTGGGCTTTGCTTTGTGCACCATTTCAATGACTGGGCCCCTGGCACCCTCAGTACATGTCCTTAGAAAATATTAGCATGCAGTTTCGGAAACCCCTGTGGTGTATTCAAGGGTACATTCTTAAAAGTGTTTCTTCAATATCTAACCCAATAAAGCCCTAGTGAAGGTCTGCACACGTGTGCTCATGCACATTGAGACCTGCCTTTTAACACCTCATGGAGCCATAATTAATACCAGGGATCTTGGCCAGTGTTTTTACAGAAAGCTGGCCGATGACCTTTGAGAAGCTAAATTTGAGGATGGGAGCACTGATTTTGATGCAGCACATCCAGGTCCAGCCACAGAGGGGTCTTTCTAAAGAACGCCTGTGTCTGATATGGAGAAAGACCCCCACATGTCTGTTCTCTGCTCCACTGCCTTGTTTTATAGGGGGGCCCAGGAGGCCTGGAGCAGTGGGCTTTATCAGCTGTTCTCCTTTTGTTGTAAGCCTCATTGTTCAGTTTAATGTCCTTGATCAAAATCTGTGAATTTGTAGGGCCTGGGGATGTACACAAACTGCCTGAGAAATTAAAACTGGGATCATTTTGTCCGTCTTCCTGACAGTGCAGGCTCCTGTCTCCAGCAGGGTTATCCCAAGGGTCTCTTCCAGGTACTAGATGGAGTTACAGGGACTAGAATTCTATTTGCATGCAATTTACATACATTTACATAAGGCTGCACGAGCTCTGTAAGTCTTAACAGAAGTGATTTTAAAGGGCTATATTCTTATTGCTTTTCTCTTGGAGACAGTCACCCCTAACAGGGTCCTTTATTAGATTTCTATCAGGAAGCAGGTCATTGGAGGCTGGAAAAAGACAGAATCCTAGCCAAAAGGAAATGAGTCTATTAGAAAAAGCTTTATATTCCTTCAGTTCCTTTGGAGCAAAACTAAGTAAATATTTATGGAGCACCGACTTTTCACCAAATACAGTTTTAGTTGCTGGGGATTCACATCGGATGGCAGACCTACTCACTTTATCGTTAATTTTAATAAAGGAGATGGTAATAAAAACAATTAAGAACAAGCAGAGAAAGAAAAAAGATAAACCCAGGTAGTGTTAACAGCTCTACAGGAAACAGAACTGGGAATTGAATCAGGGGATAGCTCAAAGGAGGGATGGGGATGGTGTGGCAATAAGTAGATTCTCCTGGGCAGACATTGGAGACCTGAATCACATCAGGTCAAAGTAGTCAAGAGCTAATGGATCAATCCAGATAGATAGATGAAAAAGAGCAAGATTAGATGGATATAGGTAGATAGAAATAGGAAAAAGTTATTTGGCCCAAGGAAATGAGGAAAATAAAGGCATATGAGAGAAACATAATTTTTAGGCCATCTTAGATACCTCTTGAAAAATCTCTTTCTTTGAGAAAAATGAAAGACGGTTGGCATAACTTATCTTTGGTAGTTACAGCAAAATTAATCGATGGGTCCACACTCAATGAATGGTGTGTTCCAGCTTTGTGTGCAAATTTAAGACAGCTAATAAGGATGTATACAAGAAACAAAACTCTACTTGAGTAGTGTTAAAAAAAAAAAACAAAACCCTTTCTTCTCTACCAGTGAAAGGTAGGGTATAAGCAGGGTATAAGAGAGGGAAGAAGGTATAATAAATTAGTCAATTAATAATTCATTTAATATAGCTCCATATAGCTTTCTTTCATAAACACTTCTATTAAGGACTAGACAGAGAATGCTAAATATGTTTAGATAATGCTGTAGTTTTATTTTCAACTAGTTTGCTCCATTTTCTCTCAAATTTCAAATAACTCAAAATGTGGACATTAGTTCCCAGCTCCTCATGAACTGGGCATTTTCTTATTTGAGAAGCAGTAGAATTTCAGTTGATCAAATTGAAGTCATTTCCACCTTCGTAGAAGACATATTCTGAAATGTTTGGGGGTAATATTTATTTTTATACCACTATAGAAATTCCTATATAACACAAGATGTGGTTAATATGAGAGGAAGTCATAAGTATGAAGTTTAAGAAACCATTGGGAAAATAGCTCTCAGAATTTCATGTCCTTTTCTGCATATGTCTAAAACATGGCTAAGGATTTTTCATTAATAAGCCTCCCAAGTAATTCAAAGACAAACCTCTGAAAAACTCTATCCTAAGAACATTATGGGGATGGTAAACTTGCAAGCTTATTAAAGTTGTAACAAAAAGTTTCATAGAAACCAAAAATCTCAGAATATTCTAGAAAGTCCTATGTCGACCCAGGGCATATCTATTGAGATATTGAGCTTCTTAGTGGATCAGTAGATAGTGGCTACTCCCGGCTGTTCTTACAGGCATATCACTCAGGTCAGACATTGGGATGTCACACCTCTCCCTTCTGGAAAGAGGTCAGAGGGCTCTCATCAGAAGTACCTTCCCACACAACCCAACTTTCACCATTGCTTTTGCTCAGGGGCATTTATTAAAGAACCTCCAGTGTTGGACCCTCAGCCCAAGGACACAGGTTTTTCACCTAAAGGCAGCACACCTGTCCTTCATTCCCTTTCAGGAATTCTATAGATGGATGTTTTCATAAAGATGTGCCAGCGAGAGCAGGAAATGATCACCAAAGCCTAAAACATGATCATTCTTCTGAGAATGTTCCCTAAATAGTGCCCAATGAGTCTCTAACATGGGTAGTTTCTTGCTTTGCAAGTGCTCTCCTATGCTGTTCTCTTGAGTAAAAGTGTTTGAAGGTCCAGGATTTATTTCACAGAACTTTAGGAAAATTACAGGGTTCTGTTCATCTTATACACAGGCTATTTGAAAGTTACCTTAGATATCATGCATTGATTAAGAATCGTTATGGTTCTTGCAAACAGTGAAATATATTCCACACTAAATTTCTATTGGATAAATGTCATTTTCTTTGGGACTTAAAAAGCATTTTGAGTCGTAATTACAAATGACAATTATCAGAATGTGTGGCTGCGAAGATTCTGTTCATGTGAGCTTTCAAACTTTTGTGACCCTAACACACAAAGACATGTTATATGTTATTTTAGTAGTGATCCATGAAAAAATAAAAAAAATGAAATTATTATAGTGGCTTTAAAATATTAATATGGGAGAAAATTAATTACCACATCATTAACAAAAGGTTCACCTATAGCTGGTCAGTAGCTTCCATATTATTAACTTGTATAGGCAGAAAATTAAAGAAGGGAATAAATCTGTTCCCCTATGCAGAGTTCTCAAATAATTTTTATACATGCCCAAACTATATATTTTCTGAATTTTAAAATTAAAAAACAAACAACCCATTAACCCATTAGATCTGCAGTTAATTTTCAATGATATTAGTTACTGAATCGAAGGTGATATTAATGCTTTTGTATATCTGTTTCAAGGCTGGAAATTGAATCCAGTTGTGGGTGCAGTCTACAGTCCCGAATTCTATGCAGGTAAAGAATTTCCCTTTGCATGATGTCTTCTTGGTCTTTTCTGTATGTGCTTTGCCTGGCAATGAAGAATGACTATTGTTTAAAACAACAACAACAACAAAAGACTAAACCAAGTAAATCCTTATCCTAAGAAGTTCTAAGTGATTTTTTTTTTTTACAAAATCAAAAGTGTTTAAAACCCTTTAAAAAATAAGGGGGGGTCATGTAAATTCATGTAGAGTAAGCATAAAGCCATTGTTTCTAATGACATTTCACATTGATTCTGCCTTTAAAAGGTGTGGAAGCTTTGTTCAAGAGCAAATTGAACAAATGTAGAGCTGTTCATGCCCATTTTGTGTCAGTATACCTGGATGTGTTTTTTAGTCACACATTTCCATTTGGGGTTGCATTTTTTTCTTGGCAAAGCAGAGAACTGGACTACTTATTCCAATAATGTGGCCATGTTCAAATTGCCAAAAGAAAAATTGTGTAGAAAACTGGAGAAAACTAAAGTGTCTTTTTTTCTCCGTTAATCGATTCCTTTAGCAATTCCATTTCTCTCTGCTTTGCCTTCAACAATGTATCTCTGTTCATCACTTCCCTGCCTACACCAGAACAACTACTCGGTTGGAAATTCACTGTCATAGAAAACTTGATCATCAAATTTGTGGAGGGAGTAACCCAGAAGCAACAGTGGCTTAGATTTTTGATAGGCTTGGCCTGTCACTTCTGGGTGTCATGTCCTTGGTCATTAATAAGGCTTCACGTAACACCTGTGAACCTTAGTAGATTTGCCCCATGGATATTGAAAAGAGGTTTTTCCTGATGTGACCTTTATTTTTTAATAAGGAGAAAGAAATGACCAATTGGTCTATCCAAGGGTTAAGCCATATCCCTTGCTTTTTCTCTTTTGGGATGCCTTACTGCTATCATTGTCCTGAAAATAAGCATCCACCCCAATGGATGACAGAAGAGCACAGGAAACTTAGACGGCTATTTATCATAATAACCAACTTGATTTTTTTTTTAAAAAGTAAATCTGCGAAAGCCCAAAATGCATTCTGAATTTTAGGTAGACAATGTTTGCAGTTGTTCTTCACGTGTGAATTTTACCACAAGTCTGGGTTAAGTGCAAGGGCTCTATGACTGTGCAGTAGCAGTGCTGATGCTTCTGAGTGGGGAGAGACATAGCTATAAGGCTTCTTATGATCCTATGGTGGAACCCATATCCTAACAGGACACCTACGGAGTGAGCAATGTTGATACTGCACCCAGGGTTCGAATCCTGGATCCCTAATTGCCAGCTGTGTGACTCTAGGCAAGTTACTTAACCTCTCTGTGCCTCAGTGTCTTCACCTGTTAAATGGGAGATGATAATAGTAACGAACTCACAGGTATTTATAAGAACTACTTGGCCTACTATACAAAGAGTGTTTGGTACTTTGCTGGCACCATATAAGCATTGGGTAAATAGAAATAAATAAGTTAATATCCTACTTCTTTGCCATAACAGGAAAGTTAACTGAGACCTAACACTGGGGAATTGTGAGTGTACCACTAGACTAGGAGATTCTCTTCTTATCTCATGAAAGGAGTAGTCCTTCCATTCTCAGCATGTCCATTTGGGGGAAGTTAATTTCTGGGACCAGAGGTAAGGCAGTCTATTCAGGGGTCACAGACGTTGCTGGGGTACATCCTTGTCCAAAGCTGCAAAGAAATGAAATTGCCCAAAGGTACAAGGAGACTGTTGGGCAGCACCTTCTGTGCACCTGCAGATGCTCCACAGTGAAATGAAGTAACTGGAGTAAAGAGGTGGCGAATTATGTGTGTATATACATGTAGATGTGTGTGCCTGCAGGCCTGTGTACATATTTTCTTCCCAAGACTATGGGTCAGAAACAAGAAGAAAGATGTCATCTGATGGGGAGGTAGGATATGAATGCGTGTATTGTAACAGAGTCAGGAAAGTACATTTTTCCGGTCCCATACAAAGTAGTTGGGCATTTTTGTCTCTGGCAATCAGAAAAACATCAAATATCTTTTTCACATGTGATTTTAAACCTATATGCATATCTGTGGGTGTTTAAGAGAACATTAAGACTGAAGAAACAATTCAGACTAATTTATATGTACCAGAATAAATTAATCTGTGTAACTTTCAGAACAGCATTTAAATTTAGCCCCGGGCCCATCCTCAGCTGTTAAATTACTGGGCTACAGAGAAAGAATAAGTTTCAATAAGGGTTGATATGGGCCAAATACTTTCTATGGTCAGGCACTATTCTAAGCACTGTACCTAAATTAATGAGTTTAAACCCTTGTGGCAATTTTCCAAGTGAGGAGACTAAGGTTAAAGGAGTTTGCATCATGGACCTAAGATTGCATAACTGATAAGAAGCCAGCTAGAATTTGGAACCAAGAAGCTGAGTTCCTTACAACCAACTTATACAGCTGCCTTATCTTTTATGAATATTAAAAGTCATAATTCTTACTGACTGCGCCCTATGATAGTGGGCCATATGTCTAGACCAGTCAAATTAAAGAAGAGAAGGAAGTAAGATACTTATTTTGGATTATTTCCACCACCAACACCGTATTGAAACATGTTCTCTAGTTGTGTCAGGGGAAGCTTTAAGGAGTCTGAACAGCCAAATAATTATGTCTATGAGTTGTTCCAAAACACTTAAAACTTAAAAAAATGGGTCATGGATAAGTAAGTGATACTTGACAAATCTGAACATTCATGTTTTTAGTTGTCAGTATCTGGCCTCTCCCTAATAAGAAGCTTTCCCTTTCTTGCCAGAGTTTGTGATATTCAGAAATGTGAGGAAATATTACTGCAAATTCAATACTCCAGAACAATTCCTTTGAAATATTTGAAGATGTGTAAACACTGAGACTCCAGCTAGCTTAAGTCTAAAGTTTCAGTCACCTGTATCTATGGAATGCATACAGGTATGGGCAAAAGTAGGTTTACAATTGTAATACAAGTAGATAAATAAAAATGAACAAATAATAACACAAGAATAAACTGTCTTGTATACTCACAACTGTAAACCCACTCTTGCCCATCTCTGTATATGCAAAGATGTATCTGTAGAATGTATTTATTGCTATAACCAGGTGTAACTACTAATGTTACACATTTCAATACTCATGACTAAAAATTTTGGGGGCATTTTAAATTTCCCCAAATATAAAAATATTCTGGATGCATTCTACAGTTTTGAATATGCCTCAAAACTGAAATGAAGACCCTGTCATTGATTTGCTAGGGATATTTAGCAGGCCAGCCCTGTATCTGCCTGAGAGAGAAAGCCGGACTTATTAACCATTTCTCTATATAAGATTTTGTGTTAATGACACATATCATAATATTCCCATAGTATAATTATTGACTTTCTGAAGCTTATGCAGAATTAACAACCCAGCCTCCAATTGTCTCTCAGAATGGGGCATGAAAAGTTCACATATTTTGTAAATTAAAATCGATATTTTCAATCTCTCCTAAAGGTAATTTTCCTAATTTAGTGGTCTTTCCCCTAACATTTATTTTCTCTTTTAATTATAAAATGGCAGGTTATTGATTTTTCTATATAACCTCTTGACGCCCTGAGTGCATTTTTATTGCTAACGTAGGGTGGGGGTGGGGAGAGCAGTTGCACCTCTTAATGAGGATCTTTAATTACTAGCTGAACAGTATTAATTTGCTTTGATAAATTATGACATGCACTCTCCCTCGCCTGCACATTCCAGAGGAAGCATTTAGAAAGCTGTTAAGGAAGGTCTTTCATTTCGGGTGGTTCTTCTGAACTCTCATCAAGTCATACCTAGAAGAAGTCTTTGAAATGCTTATCCAACACAATCTCCAAAAGCAAATATATATAAATCAGCTTAATCCCACGAACATATATAAATCTTCTCCAAAGACGAGTGGGTGTTTCCCTGTTATGCTAAACAGCATTGATTATTTTTTCTTAAGTCTTATCATCTTCAGACTCCTTGAGGCTTATTCTCAAGACAAAAGATTGTTAAGTCAATTTAAAAAAGTCCAGGCAGGTCTCAAAAACTTTAGCTTCTATCTATGGCCATTCCATTTTAGAATTTAAAGAAAATTGAAGGTCCTAAATAGAGGTAGAGTATATACAAATATCTGTTCCCAGTAGCATGCTTCAACTTATTTAATGCAATAAGAAATAGTGTTTCTAAGAATCTCAATAAAGAAGGCTCAAACAGGATTCTTACAGTTTTCTTGTCTTTGTGAGAAATTCCCTTTGCTTGCTAATAAAAAGATTTTTACAAAGTGGTGTCTTTGAGAGATAATCATGATATCTAGCCCAGGAAACTGTTGATCGGAAGCAACTTTAATCTTCATAAATAAGTAAAACAAAATAAAAATAAATAACAGAAGGTTGTACAAAGATGTCGACATGGTACTGACAAATGGCAAATTCATCTGTTTCTCAATTGCTGCTAAGATCGCTGCAAAGCTTAACCACACTGTATATCCTATCTGCCAACTCATTTCTGTGATTAAATATTCCATCAGCGGAGCTCTAAGGCGGCAGAGCTTAACAAGATTCATAAAATGCACCACTTGAACACGCATAACTCACTTCCTTGGATGGAGAGCACCCCACTTGCAAAGGAAAATTGGAATCTAGTTAAATTACTCCACAAGTCGCGATCAATAAGGAAAGGAAAGGATCTTTCAATTCAATGCAAATCTAAGATATAGTTAGGTTCTGATGACAAGAAACACACAATTCAAGTCAATAGTAGGGAGACACAGAGTAAATCACTCAAAAACTTTGAAGATGATGATGAAAAATAATCTTGGTGAGACTATAATTATGAGCAGAGTTTTGGAGCAGGCAGAGAAGAAAGGGGATCCTGAACATATACTCCTCCTAAAAATAAAAGTTTCTGTTTCCAAGGGGGGAGGGGGAATAAATAACATGTACTTAAAGAAGGGCATACCTGGCCACAGTCACATTTGGAAAGAGGTCAGGTCTTGATAGTAGGTTATCCTGGGGTTATGGTAGGATCGGATAAGAGATAATGAGTATAAAATAACTTTATAGGAAGTAAAGTAAAATAAAAATATAAAATATTAGTATAATAACTGAAGTCACCTCAATTACGTCCACATCAGTACAAGCCTGGCCATGGACCATGTGACTGGATACCAGGTGAGGTGATGGGAAAGTGGACTGAAATCTCAATATCAATTTTAAAAATGAAGAGGATGGATGTAGCACTCTGTGATTGCTTATCTTGAAAGGGAAGCTGTGTTTGACCTTGGATTACTGGTTTTTATGGGTTTTGGGGTCAAAAGAAGCTAATGTAGGTCTCCCTCCCAGATGCTCCCCCCGACCTGTGTCACTTGACTGAATCCATTACAGTTAAGAGAATGACCTTCAGCCATACTTTTAGATGGACTTCTTTCCAATTCCCTTCCTGAAGTTTAGATACAATAGCATCTGAAAAAAGTAAGATTATCCTGAACCTATGGTAACTGTAGTCCCTGACCTAAGCTGCTTTTCTTCTACTGGTCACAGTCCTAGACTTTGGGTTGGGCTCGGGATGCTCTGCCAAAATACTAGTGACAAAGCATGCCCTGTTTGGGGTGACTACCTTAGCATCTTAAAAGAGTGGAGTGTGGGTTTGACAGGTACCTGCTACCACTCTGAGCCTCTCAAAGCAGCCAATATTCAGGTGCCCCTCTTAGCATTAACATTTCCCACATCTACCCAGAGGACCAGACTCATCTAGACACACAGCCATGGCAATAAGGAGCCATTCCTTATGAACAATGACCTTTGGCTCTGAGCTGTTTTGTATAATTTACACATCTGCCAGATTAAATGCAGTGCACTTCGGTAAACTGGAACAGAAGGGTCCAGATTTAAATCCCCAAGCAAAGGATTTTCAGCCTGGAAATGTTCCACTTCCGAAGATTTTTATCTCCTACATCTGTTTACCTTTGCCTCCCCTTTTGGTTGCAATTCACTTTCATTCACTCTCTCCTCCCCCATCTGTCTTACCAGATTTCCCTCCATCCCTGCCCATTTTTGGCCTTCATTTTTACCTGGGTTCTTCCCTGTCCGACAGAGGGAATGCATCTCAGCTTTTATGGAGCCTGTGGATTTTTGTTTTTGATCTTCAAAACTTGCTTATGTGCTGAAAACGGCATTTCCTAAATAAATGAGCTCCCTTTTATTGCATGGAAAGAGCTCCCCAAAAGCAGGAAGCTACAGGACAGTTGTAGGAGCCCCACATCTAGGCTGTGGAGGAAGATGAGGCTTGAATACCTGGCTCTGGTTAAATTTCATAGGGAAAGTTTCAGGCCACATCATCAATATACTGAACAACTCAAAATATCAGCAACGTAAGGCAATTTTGGGCACTTACAAGCCAGGCATTGTGCTAAACACTTCGCATCTCCTCAAACCCTCAAAAGAATGCCATAGTGTTATCTTTCTTATAGAAATGATGAAAACAAGGCTACATGGAGCATTATCTCATTCCCTAAATCACAAAACTAGTATGTAAAACAATTGTGTTTATTACATAAAGGTCTTTTCTCTAACCTCAAAGCCGATGTTTTTCATTACCTTGCTCTGCAGTTTCCTCCATAGGAGTAGGTGAGGGCACGCCCCTAATGTCTTCTATCCATCAAGTCATAGAATATTATAATAACTAATCAAAATATCTATGTATTTAATATTACACACGTGCTAAACTCCTTGCTGGGATCTTTACATATATTTACATAGATTACAACTTGGAAGGGTCAGTGTCATTATGTGTTACAGATAAATCAGAAATCCAACCAAAGACACTGAAATTGAGAACAGGCTGACAGTGACCAGAGAGGAGAGGGGAGGGAATTTCAGGGGAAAAGGGGAAGGGTTTACAGGAACAAGTATAAAGGACACATGGACAAAAACTATGGGAGGTGGAAATGGGAGGGAGGTGGGGAGGGCTGGGGTGGTGGGCTGGGATGGGAGTAAAAGAAAACTGTAGAAGATCAACAATTAAAATAAAAATTAAAAAAAAAAAAAGAAATCCAGTCAAGTTAAGTTGCCCAAGGTTGCTGACTTTGAAAGCCAAAGAGCTGGATCCAAACCTGTCTTTGTGAATCCAAAGCTCGTTCCTTTTTATTAAACAACTTACCCCAACAAATGCTTTAATTAATCCACTATTCTGGATCAGTGGTTCTGAACTGGGAGTGATCCCCACTCCCACCCCACCCCAGAGGAATTAGGAAATGTGCAGAGATATTTTTCATTGTCACTTTGGGAGGATGGGTGTTCACTACTGACATCTCGTGTGTGGAGGCCAGGGATGCTGCAAAACATCCTGCTGTGCACAGGATAGCCCCTCCCCGCCCCACCACAAAGAATGATCTGACCCAAAATGTTGATGGTAGTAAGGCTGAGAAATCCTGTCCTGATAGAAGCACACAAGCAAAGCACACCAAATATCCTAATAACTCTTGTGTTCTACTGTTTGCTACTGCTAAAAATTCACAACAGCTGTAATTATCAATAGCAATCAAAGCACTTAAAGAGAGATTATTTGCCCATGTATTTTTCCTCTTTGGGCCTTACTTGTGATTTTTGACTCCAGAAAGGACAAGCATAAAGTTTGGTTATACACTGCAGAGCTGTGTTGAGGATTCCCAAAACCACACTGTGGTTTCACAAGACTAGAAGGATTCACCAGACTCGGAAAGGCTCTTATACTTACAGTTCCATTTTATTTCAGCAGAAGGATACAGATTAAAAATCAGCAAAGAAAAAGAGTATATGGGGCAGATTCCAGAAGTCCAGGAAAAAGCTTCTGGGTGTGCTCCCCCTGTGCTGTGGAGTCACAGGGATTTGATTTTCCCCACAATGATGTCTGACAACGTGTGCAGTTGTCAGTCAAGGAAGCTCATCTGAGATTCGGTGTTCAGGGTTTTTATCTGGGAGTCAGACACATAGACAGGAAACATCCACGTGACTGTCCTCAACTACTTAAAACGTAGGCCCTGGAGCAAAAATCAAGCATTTCCCAAAACTCAAATGGATATAGTAAACTACTTTATCAAACCGGTATTGTGTGGCCTAAGGCCTTAGGCATCCAGAAACAGTCATCAGGTAGTCTGTTCCAAGGGCTCAGATCTTATCTCCTGGGAGTTGACTAAGGGCCAGTCCTAAAAACTAGCTTTTGGTGGGGTGGGGGGGGGCGTGAAATTGCAGAGTTCCAGCAGCCCAGCTGAGTTAACCCTTTCCTGCACTAAAGATAAAAATGAAAAGTTCAGAATATGTAACATTGGTGATAATGATGGCAGTGGTTGGCATGGTGATGTAAGACATACCACTATGTTGGTTGATTCTAGTAGAATCCAGCTGAATTTAGTTATTTTAAAAAAATGTGTGGCCTTTCGTTTAGAGAAGGGTCAGCAAATTTCTTCAGTAGAGGGCCAGTTAGTAAACATTGTAGGTTTTGCGTGCCGTCTGGTTTGTCACAACTACTCAACTTTGCCGATGTACTACAAAAGCAGCCACAGACAATACATAATGGATAGGCTCGCCTATGTTGCAAGGAAACTTTATGTAAGGACACCAACATTTAAATTGCACATCATTTTCACGTGTTATGATCTAGTGATTTTTTTTTTTAACTCCAACTACGTAAAACTGTGAAAGCCAAGGCTCTGTTCTGCTGACCCTGGCTCCGGAAGTCCATATTTAATAAACATAAAGCCACTAGTTTACTCTTTGAGGAGTTTCATTGCTGTTGCCATTTTTTAGCATTGCACAGGTTTAGCAATTACACAGTAGGAACTTGTAAGTTTTGCTGGCTGTCACTCAGTTGTGTGATATTCATCAAGGAAGGGCCAAAGAAAGAAGCCTTGTATAAATTAACACATGCGACTGCCTTGCATCAATTCACCCTTTAGCTCCAGTGACGGCACTGAGGGCCTGGGCAGTGCCAGGCCCTGTGAGGAGAGCTGTGGGAGCAGTCCTTCCCTCCAGAGTTGAGCAGGGCCCCAAAGGATGCCAACAAAGAAGGAGACTGGGTGTAAAATAAAGGATGGTACCTGCTGGAGCACTCAGAAGTAACAACCATCTGCATTGAGAGTCAGAGGGGTAATGTAAATTGGGTTTTGAAGGAGAAGGATAAGTAAGAGTTCACCTGGAAAGAAAGTAGGGTAAGATTATTGTAGAGGTAAGTAGGAGTTTGGTAGAATCCAAAGGATTTTCTCAACCTTTATCTTCAGAATGCATTGAGAAAGATTAAACAAACAAACAAAAACAATTATGGGTACTTGATTTTCAACTACAATGGAAATTTCTGAGGCGAAGTCAGGTTTCCCTCAAAAGCGAAGACATATTGATCTGTTGAGATCAGAGGGGACCTTCTATAGAAAAATTGCAAAAGACCTGATAATACCATACAAAGGAATCTGAATTCTGGAATTTATCCTTTCAGCCACAGGAAACCATTAAAAGCTCCGATAAAAACATAAAACAATAAGAGAACAAACAGAACAATAAGAACAATAAATGAAACAGGCAAAACACTTGATGATGAGGTAGCACCCATATCTACCTTTGAAATAAATATCAGTCTTATCGGAACATATTACTGGTATGTAGATTAGGCCCTGGCAACTGACAGAAGCAAGGCCACACCAGCACTGCTCACCACCCCAGAGGTCCTGGTCTTCACAGACCCCAGGTTGCTAAACCGGTGCCCAACCCTAAGGCTGTTATAAAACTTGTTTCCTGATTGTGTCTAAATCTTTTCTAGGAAAGTAAATTCCCAGAGATTTTTTTGTTTTTTTTTAAATGAGGTGACATTTTTATGTATATATTAACTGGCATTGCCATTTTACTATATAACATTTAGTTTTGAAGATATTTTGTTTCCCGCTTTTAGAGTTCTTTTCAAAATGTGTAGTTCACTGTTATTAGCTCAAGATTGAGTTCTTTTGTAAATAGAGATAAATTGGCCAAAGATTGTTTAAGGTTCTGTATAGTAATTATGTGTAGATACTCATTTTCCAAGTGGGACACAAAGCTATCCTGTTGTCTTTTAAAAATGTAGTGTTGAGGAACCAGCACACAGATGGCAAAACCTATGTAGATTAACTACATCGATGACAGTTAATACATTTCTAGAACTTCTATAGAACTGTTACAACCCATTACAGTTGAAATACTGGTTTATGAAAAATTAATAAAGCCAGTGGAAAATGAAATCCAGCATCAGCATTAGCTATTTACACCCAAAGAATCAGCCAGAATTAATTATGCTGTATGCTACATTCTAATGAGTTTTTCATTAAACTGTATACCATCCTGAAAGCTAAACAAGGATTATTCAAAGAATAATGCCAACGGCTGTTATTTGTTTGAGAGATTAAATTAGCTAATGGGTTATACATTTAAATCTGATGCAAAGGTTAATTGATGTACACTTATCACTGAGTTAAAGCCAGTAGCATTTTATAAACATGAACACCCCAATATCAACTGATGCTTCCCCTGGAAAAAATATGAGTCTATTTATATGTTTCTAGTGTTTGATACACATATGGTATTGTAAAAATTGAAACTCTCTGTTACTTCTCTGCCATTTTTAAAAATAATTTTCACTAGTTGAAAATTTCTATTTACTTTCAGCCCATAGGGGTGTGTGTGTGTGTGTGTGTGTGTGTGTGTGTGTTGGGTGTATTTAAATGAATGTATCGGATACTCTCTGAGAGCCTCAAATTTGAAGTGTATTTTCTACTTTCACTAGAAGAGTGGGGCCAGGAATGTAAACATAATCTGGAACAGGAAGAATTGTCAAGATGAATGTCTACCCCCAATCCACAAATATATTCAGTTCCTCCTAAAATAAAGTTCTGTAATAGTTAGTGAAATATATGGGGGGCCACAAGGGAAGGCTCCCCAGGAGGTTTTTTGAACTCTTTATCACCTTAGAGGCTCTTGTCCCTAAGAAGATGGGAGAGAGACATTCTTTGAAGAAGGCCATCTAGGTCCTTTGCAGAAATTTGTTAACTCTTCTGAGCTCTACTGATTGCAGCTAAGGCACAGTTGCTATTTTTTCCATCCTGAATGGAGATGGCAAACTAAAATGTCTTTAGGAGGAGGCTGTGAGATCAGTATGTGACCATGCAAGTCAGAGGGGCCATGTCTCAGTTATAGGAAGGTGTGGCTTCTCCCCATCACCCTGTATGGCCTTGCCAGGCAGGAATAATGGCCCAAATCCATGTGGCCCTGTCTCTGGGTTCCTACAAAAGAAGTCAGATTCTGTCTTATACCAGTAAAACTTTCCTAATTTAAATACTTACGATTATTTTCCAATCTCAAAGTGTTTTCCGTTAATTCTATTATGTTAGTGGACAAAGAAAAGAGTGCACTAGTATCAATTTGCCACTTCTTTCTCAAGGGAAGAGGGAACAAATAAGTTCCCAAAGTGCCATGTTTTCAGATTCCAAATAATAATTATTAGTGCCATTATTATTATTACTGAGGCCACTTATTGTTTATCTACTACTTGTCAAGCCCTTTTATATAATAGTTCTAATACTTATAACAATACTCAATGAAGTAGATATTTTTGTCCCTATTTTACAGACGTGAAAACTGAGGCTCAGGAATGTGAAATGCCTTGCCCAAAGTCAATGAAACTTATAGTGAATGCATACAGGAAACAAAACTGAGTGTGAAAGTTTCAAAAGCCATGTTTTTCTAGCGTTTTCAGACCTTACGAACTCATGATTTCTCCTCTCTGTGTTCCTTTCCTCCATGTATTATTTCTGTCTTGCAAGTGGGACTTTCTTATCTATTGAAGAGCCAGGCGTTTCCAGACAAAAGGCCACTGCAGAATCCTCAGACATGGTTTAGTTGAAATGGGATTGGTGGATAGTTATCATTCCAAGATTGAAAAAGTTGTTTGATCCACACAGGACCAAGTATCACCATCAATAAGCTTTATGAGAAAGTCTGAGCTTTGGAATCAGGCAAAACTGGCTCAAATTTCAGTTTTGTCTCCTATTTCTCTCTCAGCCTTAGTTTTCGTATGGATTTAATAAGAAAAAATATGTACAATTCACGTAGAACATACCTGGTCATGTACCAAAAACTCAGTGATGTCTTAATGGTTACTTTCATTAATATTGACTGTACTTGAGGTTGCTTATGTAGTTCCTATTATTTTACTATTTTTAGCAGCCTGGGCATTCCCTGTGAACTTAATAGAAATGCAGAATCTCAGGCCCCACCCCAGACCCACTAGATAAAAATCAGCATTTTGAAAGAGTCCAACAGGTGCATAATAATTAGAATTTGAGGAGCAAGGCTCTAAGCTAGACCTTGTCTATATATGGTTACCCATCACCATGAAGGGCAAATACCTTAGAAAATAAAACTTACCTTCATTTTTATTGTGGCTGAATGCTAGCCTTCCATAAATACCATAGAAGACCAACTTTTCTGCTGTTTCTTTGTCTTGCAATAAATTCAAAAGAAATTTTTGGCCAGTTTTGAAAAGAAACATGTCTTTAAAATTTTTTGGTTGTTTGTTTTTTAACAAAAATGAAATAAAGTTAAGGTTTTGGCAAGTATTGATAAAATGATACCCTCTAAAATATTTAGTTACGGCTTCCTGGGAAAGGGCTGTTGCTGTCCTGAGAGACCATTACATTTAGTGCTTTTCCAAACAGGAAAAAGACATTGGAACAGGGATCAGAAAACCATTTTTGTAAAGATACAAATAGTAAATATTTTAGCCTTTGTGGGCCGAAGGTCTCTGTTGCAAGTATTCAACTCTTTCTTGCAGTATAAAAGCAGCCATAAATAACATGTAAATGAATGAGTGTGGCTGTGTTCCAATAAAACTTTATTTATAAATACCAAAATTTGAATCTTATTGATTTTTTCACTTGTCACCAAATTTTATTCTCCTATTGTGTTTTTCTCAGTCATATACAAATGTAAACATCATTTTCAGCTCATAGGCTATATAAAAACAGTGGTAAGCCAGATTTGGCCAAAAGACTGTAGTTTGCCTGCACCTGATTTAAGAGATTGGCCTTAAAACCATGGGTGCAAGCATCTGGTTGGTTTGATTTGCATTCAGTACCACAGGATTTCTATCTGCATGACCTTGGACAAGATCCTAAAACTTTCCATGTCTCACTAGCCTCTCTATTAAATGGATATAAGAATAGCACCTGTCTTACAGGGTTATTGAGAGTAGGAGATAATCCACGTTAAATGCTGAACAGGTTTGCCTGACACTTACTTGATATTCAGTAAGCAATTATGGTAATTACTACTGATAACATGTTTAGTATCATATTGAGTCAATTGTATATTTTTTGTAAAAGCCACTGTTATCCTAAATCTTAGAAACAGGACAATAAGAGAACAGTTTTAATGAGTCATTATATTTTTAAACAAAATAAATAATCAGGAAGAAATTTGTACAGAGACTCTTCATGGTATCCTTTTGTATAGTTAAAAATATGTAAAAAGAAAAAGCGAAAAGAAAAATAGGTAATAATATATTTTTAAATATTATAAAACACCAAAACTTACAAAATAAATGAGCGTGAGAGATTATTTCCACTATACACAGATTCATTTCAGATTACCTTTAAATATGGAATCTCCCTGGTACGATTAAAGCATGATTTGATTTATAAGAAATATAAACATCTGCAACGTCCATGCCTAAATGGAAACAACTCTCTACTTAAAATTCTACCACAACCCTTCAGAGAAGTTCATTGTTCGGGCAAGTATAAAAGCATTAGGTATTAGCTGTGAAGATATTCTTACATGGATTACTTCAATGCTAGTCTGTGTTCAAAAATGTGTCAATGCAAAGGCATCTACAACTCATTTAAGGATTGGATAAATTTGTTAACTGGAAGCAGTTACTAACAGTGGCAGAAATCACATGGCAACCTCCCAGGCCTCTATATCTAACAGAAGTTTGACATTTCATAGGGGATCCACAGGTATCTTGCCTTACTGATCCTCAGAGTAAGGTTCATTATGACATAGGAGGGTTTATTACTTCAGACAGCCATAACAAAGTATCATACCCTGGGTCACTTCAGCAACAGAAATTGATTCTCTCACAATTCTGGAAGATAGAAGTCTAAGATCAAGGTGTTGGCAGGTTGGCTTCTCCAGAGGCCTCTCTCCTTAGCTTATAGATTGGCCATCTTCTCCCTGTGTTTTCACATGGTCTTCCCTCTGCCTATCTGTGTCTTAATCTCCTCTTCTTATTAGAACATCAGTTATATAGAATTAGGGTCACCCTAATGGCCTCATGTTAACTTAATTACCACTTTAAAGACCCTATCTCCAAAACAGTCACATTCTGAGGCACTGGGGATTAGGACTTCAATGTTTGGCTTTGGGGGAACACATATAGTCCTTCACAGTGGGGCAAGAATGGGTATATCTTCCCCTGGGTGGCAAAGCAAGAGGGATCTCTCCAGGCTGATGCACTTGGTGAGTTTACGCTCCTTCTTCCTGAGCTTGCCACCAGAGGATTTGACAGAATAGCTAGAACCAGAAGGGACTCTTTTGTTTCAAATACTACAAAGAAAAGGCAAAGTTTGTCCACTTACAAAATGGTAAAGATAGAGTCAACACATTCTACCTTAGTACCTATATATACACACACACACAGAGTCATTTTTACTTTCTTCCAAAATATGCAGAGATGAGCTTAGGCCCAGCTTACCCCAAGTGCACCTTTGCAGCATCAGGGTCACCTGGGTTGCTGATTAGAAGTGCAGGTCTCTGACCTGCTGACTCACACTCTTGTGGGAGTGGGGCCTGGCAAGGCACCTCATTGAACACTCTCCCCAGGTGATTCTCATACTCTCATGGGCTTTGAAAACCTCTGATACAAGGAAGGGAAGAATGCACAGTACTGAGGTTAGGGGGGCTGACATTTCTTCAGTGTTTCTCAAAGTGTAGTCCCCACACAGATACAAAAACTTGTTAAAAATGCAAATTCTCAGGCTCTACCCCAGACCTATGGAATCAGAAATGCTGGGAAGGAGCCCAGCAGTCTGTGCTGAACAAGTCTCCAGGTAATCCTGATGGCGCAGGTGATCATGGGAACCAGTGGGGCTGCAGAACCTGGACGACTGCCACCCCCACCCAAGGTCCTGCTGCTGTAGAAGTTTGTGGGTTTCCGTTTCAGTGAGTGTCCATCTCTCCCCAGCTCAGGGCTTGTTCTTCCAATCATAACCAACATTCTCCTATTTTTATTTTAATTGTTAAAAATGTTTTTAAAATTATTTCTCAACAATGGAAGCAGGAAGGAGTCATTGATAAAAAAGAAATAGTCAAGGATCCTAGACAGCTTGTTTATCACCTGGAATGTGCCTCTGATTGATAATAAGGCTTTTCGTAAATGGCATCCTTGCTTTGTACCATTTTTTCCCATCTGTAAAAAAGGGCTAATACTACCTGACCCTCTTATTAGGGAGAGAAAAATGCAGTATAAATATTCTTCAGTAAATATGAATAAAAGCTTTTTTATATAAAACCAAATCATTATTTCTAGTAGTGATGATGATTATTGATCATTTTTACTTATGACTGCAATATACAACAGCAATATAGAATGATCATTTTAACAAAGCCATAGTAATTATGTCTAATAAAAATCATTCAAAAATAATAACTGACCATGTAGTCTAAGGCTTGGGGTCGATACTCAGAATCATCCCTTGGTTCTTTGTGTATGTATTTGTTCCTGAATATATGAATACTGAAAGAAAGCATACTGTCCTTTCGAAAAGCACATGGGGTTCAGCAGGTATTTCCCAGAAGCCCCACAGAGCCTGCATGTAGATGCCAATGAACACCTGTTGAATGAATGGTAGTACCCGTACCCCATCTTTTCTTAGCTGAGAATAAAGACAGAGGGAGGAAGCTCTACAAGTCTCCTGCATTCACTCACCATTTGCCCTTGGGACTTTCCTAGTGACTTTACAGTCATTAGGCTGTGACATTAGGAAAGCAGGACCCCAGCAAAGGGCTGTTTTCAAGTGGACTCTGACTAGTACAATGTGGATGTTTGCAGATGTACAGATAGCACACAACATACACAGAACCTTACACAGTGGATGCTCCAGATTTCCCATTGGCTTTTAGCTACTTTATAAAGTTTTGTGGTGGTTTTTATTTTTGTGTGTTTGTGTGTGTATGCGTTTGCATTTTAATAGAGATAAGAGACTCCTTCTCTTAATGTCCTAGCCCATCTTAACCTTGAAGCTAATTAAAGGAATTGGACACTCCCTGTTGCCAGGCTGTTGATATGTACCTTTGACTCTTTTTTTTTAATTCAGCGATTATAGGAAGGGAATAGTCATTCATCACTGGGCTGGTTTAGAACTCTGCCGGTAAGATACTGATATGGAATGGACAGACACTGCAAAACAGCCTTTGTTTTCTTCCTTCCCCTGTTCCATTCTAATGTTATTTCTTGAAAATGTAAATAGCTGCCCATCAGGAACCCCTTTGTTTCTCTCTTCAGTTGCTTCCTGCCTCTTAGCTTAGGTCCCTGAGACCACACAACAGGAGAATGAGTAAGACACGAGTCGTGACCTCATGGAATTTGCAGTGCCCATGGAAAAACGCTCAGTAAATAGATCATTACAACACAATTTGGAAAAGCAGAGCGGAACCTGGCCAAGTAGAGGCAAATAGATTCAGTTTCTACAAGGAGAAGCCAGAGCTGACTCTGGAATGGAATTACCTAGGGAATAACAGGACTTTTTAAATTGCATTGAGGATACTAAAAATTGACCCTATGATTTTAAGTTCGTAATACTGAAATGTCCTCCTGGGTATATTTTTCTGCAATTATATTATTTTTATTTTGAAATATAGGCACCACGAGAAACTTCAGATCTCATTTTACAAGTGGGTTTTGACCAGGGGTCCTCGCTAGGGGTGGGGAAGGGCTTCCCAAGAAGAAACGCTCCCTCCAAGGGCAGGCAGGTGTGAAACCATACATTTGCTCCTATTGGTTTGAGTCCATTGTCTTCACCTAAGGGTTGGGACTAGAGTAAAAATTTCTACTCTTTCTTCTTCCTGTCTGTGATAGGAATCACCCCTTTTAGGCTTTTCCCTGCCCCTCCAAGGCCAGAAATGATTGCCAGGGGAGTCTCCAGGTAAGAAAGGGCTGGGTTGCCTCATCTGAAACATGGACCCTGGCACACTCTCTCCCAACAGGAGGATTCCAAGTCTTCCTTGAAAGTGGCCCTGTGGACATCTTGCCAGAATTTGAGATGTTGATGATTGTGGCACTCTGAGTGACCAAGTATGACAGGCTTTGGAAAAGGCTCTGATTATTCCGAGATTGTGGCCTGTCACGTGGAGCCCCTTCCCTGACAGCTGCAGATACAGTCATCAACTTTCTAGGAAACAGATGACCATACTGCCTAGGTGTCATGTTAAACTGGATGACTCAATCTTAAAAGAACCAGAAAAAAGGAAAGAAATGAATCCTGTGGATATAGCTTATAACTAACTATATGTGAACCTCAAGCATGCAAATTCCAAGCTATAAAAAAGGGACATAAAAAGGCCCACTCAACAAAAGTTAGTTGGACAAAGCATTATTTTTGGCCAAAAAAATAAGAAGAAAAAGAAAGAAACAAATGGAGAGGTCTTTAAAAACATATGTTAACTTAAACATTTTTTTAAAAAGCTTTTCAAAATGAGCAGCAAGCATTTATTTGAGATCAATAAGATAGCTATTCTAGAATCATCAATTCAGGCAGAAGCCCAAATAATGTTCCAATTAGGAGACAAAGGCAATGAGTGTTTATGAGGAGGGAAGGGGAGCAATTACATCAGTAGAAGGGAGGCATTTCTATTGGTGCAGATAACATAACAAAGTGATGCTAATTCTAAATAATGTTTTCAGTTTTAAGTCCGGTAGTCATCAGTCCAGTGGTCACAATAATTACTTTCTTGTTATCTTTGCAAACAGTTCTTTGGACATGTTGCTTTAGATCTCATTTTAGCCCAGTTCAAAGGCTGGTTTGCCCTGATTGTAACATTCCAAAGGTTTGAAGTGTAAGATGTGCACAGCAGAAGCTCTGCTCTATTTTGAAGTGCTTCCACTTATATTATTGTTTACACATATAATATTTTAGTCATATTTATTAATCCCTCTGAGGGCCAGGTTTTTTTTTTTTTTTTTTTTTTTTTGCTGGGGGATAAAAAGATGAGAATGATATGGCTCTGGCCCAGGAGAAATCTGTGTAGCTAAGAAGACCAATGTCTAAATAAAAAGTTGTAATACAGCATGAAAAAGGATCTACTAGGGAGATTTTATTTTTAATGTGATAGGAGCATAAAAGAGGGAATAATTAAATAACTCCTGAGGACTCAGAGGAGAGAAGTTGACTTTTAAACTACACAGAGGGGAGAGGAGAAGGCTTTTTTTTTAAATTGAACCACATGAATTTGCCAACATTCAATCCTATTTAACATAAAAACAAACAGTCAATTTCATATGGTTGAACTTAACAGTAAGAGCAGGACTACTATGGAGGTTTCATCCCTTTCACTGACTGATTGAAGGGTGGTAATTGCCCAGAAGTTGTGTTGAGAATGATTCTGAGAATTATAGGCCAAGAGGAAGGGATGATATGGGAATCAATTAATGGTCAGTCCTAAAGAATGAATATAAACTGAACATAATTATCATACTTAAATTATAAAGAGCTTTATAAGCAAAAACACAAGACTAAGGATGTCACCACGCTTGTAGAGAACTCATGGTAGTCAGAAGTAGATGGTCTATGTTGGGATGTGTTGGAGTGTGGATGGAAGACTCACTTTTGGAGACTCGTTAGCCAGCTGTATCACAAGGTGCTGTCAATGACCTTGTAAACACCCCTTGTACTGCTGCTTGTATACCATTATCTATTTTTGACTTCCTCTTCTTAAACAAATACACGTTACTCTCCCCCACAGAGGTTACAGTATTTTTCTCCTCTGCTTTGCTTTTGCTTAATTCAAAGCTTTCTTTTAAGAAAAGGTCACAATGTACTAAGAGAACATGCAATAAGTACTTTGCAAATTAAATTGGAGGATGTTTTTAGGTAAAATCAAAACCAAGTCTTGTGACTACATAGATTTTGTCTTACAAAGGTCAAAATCATTGTATAAAGAGTTTTTTAAGTACTAAGAGGGCATCCAAAGAAGCTATTTCAGTCCAGTTTCTCAGGACCCACAGCATAAGAAAATTAGGAAAGCTTCATTATGCCCTGCCAGGGTTTAGCTTTCTAAAGAGAATCTGTATTGTGTCCCAATGGGACTCCTGCATTGCATTGAGGTTATTGAAAATTGACCCTATGGTTTTAACTGCACATGCCAAAATGTCCTTCTGGATATATTTTTGCTACAATTACATATTTTTCTTTTGAAACCCAGGCACCCCCAGAAACTTCAGGTCTCATTTTAAAAGTGGTTTTTAACCAAGTGTACACATAAAAGAGAAAAATGTTCTCATGATCCACCTGCTTGAGTCCCACCCTAGAAGACTCTGATTTGATAGTTCTCTCTATTATCCTATACAAACATGAGTTTCTCTCTCAGAGTTCTAGCAATGAGAAAAAGCATGCAGATGACCTCTGCAAAGTTGGAATGAGTTTCACTGATAAAGTAGAGTAGGGGTTAAAGCCTGTCTTTTCTGCTGGGTGTCCTTCTTCCTGTTGGTTGATTTTAGATCCCACACCCCATGATCTGAAGTTCAGTTGTTTGCTGTTAATTCCCATAGTGGATCAGTTTCCTTACATAGCTGGAAATACCCACTGAAGAGAAATTAGACCATGTGAAGTATCTTATGTTGCAATAAACTGTCCTTAACTAAAGTAGAAAGAAGAAAGCATTGTCAGTTTAGCAAAGGTTGATTATGACTCAGACCCACCCAGAATCTTAATATATTTACTACCAAGAGAAGGTCAGTGAATTTCACTCTTGCATCTAGGCCTTTGTGGGAGGACGAGATGGGTGGAGGTTGTCCCATGGCTGTAAGCACAGGACACCAGGGTAAATGGGAGTGGGACTAAGGGACATTCCTTCAGATAGAAATTCCTTTCAGGGGCTATTTCTCCTTGTCACACACTGGATGCAGTGGGCCAACCAGGTACTGGGGGAGGGTGAGATGAGTTAGGAATTTTAATAAAATCTGTGTGCACCCTGGGAATAATGTACAACAGGTGTCAAACTCATTTTCACTGGGGGCCACATCAGCCTTCAAAGGGCCAAATGTAATTTTCGGACTGTATAAATGTAACTACTCCTGAACAGATAAGCAAGAGCTTGGCACTGCCGCCGGGTAGAAACCAGGTGCTGGGCTGGATAAAACAAGGTGGAGGGCTGGATTCGGCCCGCAGGCCTTGTGCGTGCCACCTGTGATGTACAAAATCCAAAGAAACAGGGAACAGAGGGGAGAAGTAGAACTTGGGGATGGCTTCTCAGTCTCCTCATGGGACCCCTCTGTTTTGGCTTAGTACTTGAAGGATGGTGGAACAGAGGCAGGAAGACCACCTTTGGAATTGTGTCTGGGTTTGTAATTCAGGAAAGATTACTGTTTCTTAATGGCTTCATCTGGCAGTCCCTCTCTCTTTCATGAGCCCCCACTCATGCTGAAAGTTTTAACTGCACTTTTGTCAGACTTGGGCAAGATACAGAAAAATTATAGAACTGCCCCCTCCCCTTACCACCCGAGGTCAAGTTTCCAAGAGTACAGGTGAGTGTCAGGTTCCCTGAGGGTACGGGCTTCCTTTCATGGCAGATTGCTTTCCAGTTGTGATGATGACAGGAGAATACTGAAACAAATGGAGGCAGCTGACCTTGCGCAGACAGGGAAGTGAACGGAAACCCCAGGAATGTATTTCCATCATCAGTAATGGGTTGAAAACTCCTCAAACGTTTCTCTCTTACTCTTTTCAAAGCCTTTCGTTTGAGCTTTGCAGCAGCAGGAGAGCAGAATTGATATCCCAAGATTCCTGACCCTGGTCATCCTTGGAGTGGGGTGATTGTGCAAAACATGGCATAGATTGAGGAGCTATCTCAGGATTCCACCATTCTTCTCCTCTGTAAAATTCCATTTTGCAAGGATAAGCCTGGTGCCCTTTGCTTTAAATCAGGCGGAGGAAAATCAGTGGTGCAATGCAGCTGGGGTTGGTTTGCAGGGTTAGTGACGGAGCCTCTCCCAATGGAAGGCTGGGGACTTTAGGAAAGAAACAGAAAGTGCAGAAATCATAGATCGTCTCAATGTGGGTCCAGAGTGGGTCCTGGCGGGTCACAGGAATGGCAAAAATTGCATTTATTTCTCCCCTGTCTTATTTCTGTTCTTCCTCTGAAGAACTTACTTGGAACAACTTAAGGTGGGGGTAGGAAAAATTTTCTGTAAACATACCAATGCATGTGCTTACAATTTATTGAGTAATGAGTATGTGCCACCCCCTCTGTTGGGGGCATGTCTCCAGTCATACGATTCACAACTCCTCTTGGAGGTAGGTATATTCACTCCATTTTCCAGATGGGAATCCCAAGGCACAGAGAGGTACAGTCACTTGCTATAATCACACAGCTAAGTAGTGTCTAATTCACACTTGTTATTTCATTTTCTCTGAAATTTCTAGGTTCCCTTTTGAACATGGCATTACTGATCTGAAAATGGGGTTCTGGGGCAGCCGGAGCCCACCAGTCCAATCCCATGTTGAAAAGAAGTGACATGAGCTTGGTGGGCCAGGGATGGGATTTCACCGACCCCCTTTGGCTAACGCAGGGGGCTGCTCTGGGGGTCCCTGTTATGCACTCTGGGGCATGGCTATGTTTTCATTTTTCTGCCTTTCTCATTTGCGTTGCTGTGATCTCTCAGGTGTAGTGTGCCTGTTCCCAAACCAGATACCATCTATCTCTCTCTCTTTCGTAGGCACGGTGCTGTTGTGCCAGGCAAACCAGGAGGGATCTTCCATGTACAGTGCCCCCAGTTCACTTGTATATACTTCTGCAAGTAAGCCCATGTTGTGGCTCCCTTTTTGTTTTGTGACATAACTCTGAGTCCAGTCACCTTCCCTGCCATGTAAGTTCTCTTTCCCTCCCTTTACACCATCCTCCCGTGTGGCTTCCTACGAGGTGAATTTGATTTTTGTAAGCATGTCTCTGTTTTCCCCATTGCCTTGGCATCTAATCCCTCTGTTCATTACGTCTGAATCCTCATTTCCTGGATGTCCCAGCCATTCTTTGTGAAGACCTGTCAGGATTGGGTCTGATGGATGGGACACGGGATATTGGGGTGGGGGTGGAGGAGGGGTGGGGGAAAGCCTCAGCTCATTGCCTGCCTTCTATCACAGCTTTGGAAATTAATATGCAAATAATTCAAGCAAAATATTCATGCCATTCAACCAGCACCCTAGCCCAGCAAAGGTGCTGGATTAGCCCTCTTGAGTACAGTTTTCTCACTGTGGGGAATATTACTACTCTGGGCTAATGATTTGTTTGCAAGGCTGTTCTATCATTGGCTATATGAGTACACTAAGGAGGGGGAGGAAGAGAGAAAAAAGTGTGGTTGTCTCCACATTTAACTGGGGGAAACGACAAAGGCTCTTTAATAGATATAAGTATACCCCTCAAGAGCTAGGGGAAGGAAACCAAAATAACTGTGGAAGCTAGATCACAATGTTGAGGTGGAAAAAACAAGGATTTTTTTTTTGCCTGGGATTGATGCTCTGAGGAATACCCACTCCCACCCCAATTCCCAGAGCAGGACCTAAAGTCCCCACCATGACCCCACCATGATCCTACCATGTTCCTCAGCTGGTTTGTCCCTGCCTCCCCCAAAGTCTCCGAGCTGCAGTCCTGACCTTGTCATCTATTTCATATAGTGTGTGCACCCTGAAATTCCTATAACTACTCAAATGGGTCCTCACTGAGATCAGTGCTCAAAAGTGAGTCTGGGGACCAGGGAGAAGGAGGGATGCTTCTGAGACTGGCTAGAGAAGGGGGTGGTAGAGACAGAGGCCACAGGCTCATGATTATTAAGAGAATGAGAGACAGAGGAGAAGCCTCACCATGTGCCAAAACTGAGCATCTCAATTCCCAAAGGCTGAGACAAACCCAACTCTTCACTTTGGAGCAAAGGTTAGAAGTAATGACAGGGACCCCAAAACATGATAATGAGCAATATGAGTGTCCCTGAAAGCTTCAAGTCATGGGGGCAGCCAAGCGCTTCTACCTCGGAGCATAATCCTCAATAGCAGTTTTAACATTCATAAAATGCTAGGTCCCCAGGAAGCCAAAGTCTAGTCACACTGACCAGAGTGTTTCTTTCTGAATTTATGAAAATTGTCCCATTTGGGCCAGTGTAAATATTCATGCATATATCTTGTAGATTAGAATGCTATTCTCCCTTTTCACAAGCTGAGCCTTGTTTGATCCTTGCAAAATCTGCACCAGGTAGGTTTTGTAATGTTTTCTTTACAGCCGAGGAACTAGAGGGCACTGAGAGGTGGAGTAACTCACCCGGTCACACAACCAGGGTGTGGCAGATTTCTTTTTCAAACCTGGGAAAACGATTTAACCTTCGGGTGCTTTCCTGGCCCAGTCTGACTGTATATCCCATCGTCATTGCATTGCACTGGTTCCTCCCTCTTCTCTATAAATACTGTTTTTGAAGGAGAGTTGGGTTGAGTTCCAAAGTACTATTTTGCTTTTTCTTTAAGGTGGTTGTCCTATGGAACCAGCTGGGGTGAAATGTCCTGTATCTGTACTGTCCAGTGTGTGTGCTCCCAGGACTGAGGCACTGGCTTTTCCATTTTATTTAATGTCAATTAGTGTTACACTAACAAGCCTTGTGAAGCTAATGGCCACCATATTGGACAATGTGGCTATCTACAATCATAGGCTGCATTTATATTTCACTTTTCAGAACAGAATAAAATAAATTAAGTCCAAAAAGGGGCTAGTTTTAATAGGTGCAGTCATTCTAAAGTGTCTTAAGGAAAGTATGTGTCATCCATGTCAAATATGGACTATGCACAAGTGCTCCATGTGAAAACAGGTGAAACATACAGTGGAAGCGACATCATGTGATGCAGTGGTCAGCCAACAACAGTGCAGGAGCCAAATCCTGCATGCAGCCTGTTATTGTAAGGCTTGTGAGAAAAGAGTGCATTTGGGTTAAAGGGGCTAGGTGGCCCACAGAGATTTAAATCTTGATAATCTAGCTCTTTACAAAAAAAAGTATGCTGATCTCTGATTTAAAGTGTCTATTTCATCACTGAAAATAGAAAATGGGACTGTCGCTTCACTGTTTACAATGGTACTTTTTAAAGTGATATTAAGAGTAAAAATTTATAATAATTATAGAAACTGTATGATGTGTGTACAACGCCCTTCATTTGAAAACTGCATAATCAGTTATGTCATCTACGCATGTTTCATCCTATTATTTTTACTTACCATCATGTTATGTGCACTTTGTGAAAATATGTTAATGACCTCATAACAATCTACTGTTTGATGATATCACAGTTTAATCTATCTGCCCTCCATTTTGGGTACTTAGGTTGATAGCAATTTGTTTTAAATAGTAAAGAAAGTAAATGTCCTTGTATATAGTAGTTTAAAAAAAATAACAATTAATAGCTAATCCTCCTATCCCAAAACAAAACAAAACAAAAAAACTAGTTTTTTTTTTTTACAGTTGTTCACCCCTTAAGCAATGGCATTTTGACTGACAAGCTCAGTTAGGGCAACCAACCTAAGACCTCCCCTTCTCTACTTGGGTAGCTAGAAGGGCCTGAGATTATTTTCAGCTTGAGGCCACACTTTGTTGCTGACTGTAAAGATTATCCATTCCTCCTAAGGCATGTGGCTGAAGCTTCCCTTCTCCTTCAGTTCTCCAAGTCAGCAATGCCTTTTTGGGCCAGACTGTTTGTGGTTAGCTGGCTTCTTTGCAACATTTACTTGAGTTTCTTCTTCCAGATTAAGGTGTACATTCTGGCACAATGTCACACTTCATTTTCTATTCATCCAGCATACAAAGGGTCATTTTTGCATCTACACACACAGACATACACACGGGATGCATACACAGTCACCTGAGATACCTTTCCTCCCTCCAGATCTGATCTAACCATGATCTTCTCTTTGAGCTCTGAACAGTATAGCCTCTTTTTCTCTAAATATGCAGCCTTTCCCCAAAAGCTGGACTTCCATCACTTCTCAGCAATCATCTAGGATTTACCTGCTTTTTAACTTGAAGGCACATGTTTCTCATTTGGGGGTAACAGTCGTGGTGCTGGAGAAAAGTGTGTGCATATTACACTTTTGTAAATTGTATCCTATGTGTTATGACCTTCATGATTACTCCTGAGTTTGTATTTTTTTTCATACTTCTTTAACTGGCCTTGGATGTTTTAGATGTAAATTGTCCTTCTTTCTAGCCAAATAGCTCATCATCTGTAAATAACACCCTTAAATGCAGTAAGGGAGACGTTTTCTAAAGGAGCCCTGCTGAATTAGTAATAAAAATAACTCCTACTGAAGTTATGTTTTTTAAAATGCATTTTTGCATAATGGGTGCTCCCCCTTTAGTGAGTCATCCTAGTAATGTGACCCAGGATATAAAGACATTAAGAGAAAAACAAAACAGGCTGTGGCAATACAACCTAACCTCAGAGAATCTTCCATCTCACCACAAATAACTCCAGGTTCTCCTCCTCACCGCCTGTAGCTGAGTGTGAAACCCTAGTTCAAGTTGTGTCACAGGTCATCACATGCCCTGAGAAACCACTAATCCAGAGTGTACAATGGGCCTACTTTCTATCCAACTGAAATCAAAGCAAAACTCCAAAAAATTGCAATATCATCCTGTCCCAAATGTAAAACAAGTAATATGAATATTGTTGTCTTAAAATTAATTTTAATCAATGAAATTAAATTAATAAAGGACTTTTATTTATTTTAAAATAAGTTTAATTCATTAATTGACCATGTATTTGCTTCAATAGCAAACAACACAAACCCTATGGCCAGCGGTCTGTAGGCTTCATCTGTCCAGGGTGGAAGGCACCAGGTGCAGTTAGTACTGTTTGCACACAGTGAGTGAGTGCAGAGTATCGAAAATGTCTCCAGCCAGAAATAAGAAGGTAAAGAACATGTCACCTGTCTCCCAAGCTAAAGCATTACTCCCATTTTTATTTGTTGAAATATGAAGTGTTAAGTCATTGGTTCCATAAATGGGAAAGCCCACGTCCAACATGGATTAGCAAAGCCAGCCATCACTCATCTTTATTTCCAAATGGAATAGACATTTCCAGAAGCAGGTAAATATTATCAGCTTTATTTCATTTTCTTTCCAATTTTGTGAGTAGATTTTAAATGGCAACAGTGACTTGTGCTCACTATAATCAGGGAAACATGAAAATAAACACAAACACATAAGTATGGAATAAGATGGTAATATCCCCACTTTATTAAACACAAACCCTTAAAGTAATCCACATTGACTCTCTGGTAAGTATCTGTCCACATTTTTTCATAATAATGCAAAAGATGTACATACATGCAATAGAGGTGTTAGTAGTATGATTTTATACAGAGGGAATACACACATTCATATTATGTTCACCGTGCACATATTACTCATGTTTCATTTCAGTTAATAACACATATTGACCATCTCCTATTAAGCCTTCGATATTGTCATGCTGTTCCATGGCATGGACGGTCCACAGTTTATTCAACCACTCTGTATCCATAGTAGTTCAAGTTCCTCCTTTTTATATCCTCTCCATAAAGACACCATAGATAGCAGAAAACATTTTTACATATACTCTGACACATCAGCACTTCAAGTTTTACATCTGGGCTCCCAAACATGGGATTGTTGGTTCTGTCCCAACATTCTTGCCAGCACATGCGTATGTTGCAAATCGGATGGTTGGAAGACTGCATCTCAATTTGCTCCAGTTAGCATTCACCTTTCTCTTAGTAAACAGCATCACCCTTCATAAATTTAATTGTTGGATGTTACCTCTTGTTTACTTTCAATACACCTCTGCCCCTTTCTCATAGGAGTTTTCTCATTTTATTCTTCATTCACATCAAGAGATAATTATCCATTAGGGAGAATAACCTGTGAATAGGATAGATGTTGCCAACCTCTATCCTATTTTGGCCATTTGATTTTGCTTACATTTCAGAACATAATTGTAATTATGTAGGCAAATATACCCGTATTTTCTTTTGTTACTGACACCAGGTGCCAGCATGCTCAGTTCTGGTGAGAACCCTCTTCCCAGATCATAGATGAGGGCCTTCTCACTGTGCCTTCACACGACACTGTAAAGGCACTAATCCTTTCATGAGGGCCCCATCCTTATGGCTTCATCTACCAGGAGTGTCAAACTTTTGGTGTCCCTGGGCCACACTGGAAGAAGAGTTGTCTTGGGCCACACATTAAATACATTGCAACATGTAATCACACACACAAAAAAATCTCATAATGTTTTAAGTAAATTTATAATTCTGTGTTGGTCCACATTCATAGCCATTCTGGGCCACACGTGGCCCACAGGCCACGGGTTGGATACCTTCTAAATCTAATTACCTCTCATCTCTATGTACTGTTATATTGGGGCTTAGAGATCAACATATGAGTTTTGGAATGAGAGGCAAGCACAATTTAGTCCATACAAGCACCTTGACAAAGAGGTGCCAGTTTGATTTTTCAAGGGCTAGGAAAGCATTCTCCAATAGCCATTTCTGTGTAGTTCTCCATGCTTATCAATGCAAGCAAGTGTATTTCATCATAGTTATATGGAAGCCACAGCTTTCAATCTGGGCGAGGACAAATCCTAAAATAAAAGGAAGACGACTGTTGATTTCCCCTAAATTTTTATCCCTGACAACCAGAGCAAAAAAATCAGATATCACAGGCAAATGTTCAGAAACCTAAATGTTTTCAAAATGCAAAATCATCTCCTTTATTCACTTTTATGAAAGTCAAGGGCAAGTGGTAGTGGCATATTTTTAATTGATATATTGATTGCAGATTTTATGGAAGTAATTGTGTGGGATTCATAAAACAATGATTTAAGTGGAAGAAACATGCATAAATCAGGCCTGCACTGTTTTACATTTATGTAATGGATAGAACTTCCATGGTAATTAAAGCAATGGCCTCAATTAATTTATTGCTTCCTCCTTCTTCTTTCCAATACAGAAACTGTCAGTAGATTGAGTTCAGTTAATAGACAGTGCACGTACAGGCATTGTGTTACTGATACATTGGTTTTAAAAAAAATGCCTTCTTTTCCTCTCTTTCTAGTAACTCAGAGCTTTGTGGCAGCCTCCCAGAAGGCTTTTTCTAATAGTTTCTAGAGGGATTGCTTAAAAGAATAATAATCAGTGCTGGGACGAGGGTGAGGAAGGTGAGGTACTCACCTCATACAAAATTTACAGAGGTGCCAGAAAACTCAGTCATCAAGATAAATAATATTGTAACACAATATTTTAAAATATTGAAGTTTAAAGGAAAAATCTGTTCAACAAATATAAATTTTTCCTATAAATTCAGGATGACTATTATTTTTTCTTTTGCCTTGGTATTCAGTATAGATCAGCAGAGAACTCCTTTATTTAAACTTTGATAGTCTGTTTATGATGGATTTTTTAAAAATAATTTTAAGTTTTAAAAGAATTTTATTGAAATAAGATTTATCTTGATTACTTGTTTTTTTGGTGGTCTTTCATTTAAATTTTTTACCCAAGGTGAGTGTCTAACTTGTCTTACCCTAGTTCTAGCCCTGATATTATAATAATAATAATAATAAGAAGAAGAAGAAGAAGAAGAAGAAGAAATAGTTATTAAGAACTTACTATATGTTTAGCATTCTGCTAGCCATTCATATGAGCTTTCCCCACTTAGTCCTCACAAGAAAACTATGAGATAAATATGATTATTATGTCTCCTTTTACATTAGAAAATTTAGGGTCAAAGGGATTAAGAAATTTGTCCAGTGTCACTAAGCCAGATCAACTTTGAACCCAGCCTAACAGAATGTCAAGCCATCTTTACTAGTCTCTAAATTTATACACTGGGGGGTGCAAACAAGCAGTGCCACATGCTCTGTTTCTGAGAGTCTGAGCAGAGAGTGGACAAGGGAAACCTCTAAGAAGCAGTCGAGCCTCTACACTCAGGCCAAGGTCATCCTTCCCATTCCAGGATTTCTAGAGAGGCCACTCTTCCTCGTCTGATCTGCCTAGCCAGGGGTTGGCAAATTGTTCTTTGAAAGGCCAGAAAGTAAATATTTCCAGCCTTATGGGCCATCATACTTTTGACATTTTGTGTAATTTTTACCACATTTTAAGACAAATAATGTAAGGTAGGCATGTAAAAGAATACTCGCCCCTGGTACATATTATTTTTTTTTAATTATTCTTTGTTTTTTTTTAAATATTTTATTTATTTATTTTTAGAGGAGAAGGGTAGGAAAGAGAGAGAGGGAGAGAAATATCAATGTATGGTTGCCTCTCATGTGTCCCCTGCTGGGAACTGGCCTGCAACCCAGGCATGTGCCCTGGCTGGGAATCGAACCTGGATCGTTTGGTTCGCAGGCCCGCGCTCAATCCACTGAGCTACACCAGCCAGGGCGGTACATATTAAATTAAGATGGAGACATAAATCCAGACAAGATACAATGGATTGATGTAGTTTTCTCTCACAATAAACAACAAACAAATCTGGGGTTGGAGACTTTCTTTTGGTGATCTTGGCCTTCCTTACTACTTGCCTCAGTTTTCCCAGGATAAATAGCGAGACTCTCTCATCTTACCCAGAATCTCTCATCCTCCACCCAGGCCTCTTCTCTTTCCTCTCACACACTTTGCAGCAGTGCTGGCTCTCAAACACCCTCTAGACTGATCCTTCTAATCAGGAATCAGACAGTGCTTCATTCTTCCTGTGTCCATGACTCAGCATTATGGTGACAGCAAGGCTATGTGCCCTCTCTCACCTTCCCTGAAAGAATTCCTTCCTCTTTACTCATCTTATTTGTCCTTTTATAGGGGAGGAGGTTGAAAATGCATTATTTCATTCAATCTTTATCAAGTTCTTTCTACGTAACAGGCACCATTCTATGCACTGTGAATAGTACATGAGCATGACACACACAAGGTGACATCCATAGTGCCTTGTAGACAAAATAGATGATAGACAGATATGTAAGGCTAACATCGCAAAATTGCAAACACATTACTCATGGGGATATTTGGAAAGCCATCCCCAACAGGACACTTCCCCACTGTTAATACCTCTTCATAGGTGAACTAAATGCCACTGCTTTCACCATCATTCCACACCATAGACAGAACACTAGCTTCTGAGATCCTAGTTCCCTCATTGGATCCTTGGAAAAAGAGATTTTGAGACACTCACTATGTGCCATGCTTGCCGGTCACCTCAGTCATAGCACATGCCTAATTGATTAAACAGTGCTTGTCCACAGCTGGACACAGCTGTTTATCAACCACTACTAATGGGTGAACTCCATGGACCATTCTTTCTCCACCACTGGAGCACCATCTCTTTGCTTTGCACCATCTGCCCTGCTTTCCCATGGCCCAGCACATCTCTACATCTCTCGTTTATTAAGAGGTTACATTTAAGAGGTTTCTTTCCTTTTCTCTTCTTTTCTTTTTCTTCCCTTCCCTTCCCTTCCCTTCCCTTCCCTTCCCTTCCCTTTTCCCTTCTTTTCTTTTTTCTTTCTTCCCTCCCTCCCTCCTTCCTTCCTTCCTTCCTTCCTTCCTTCCTTCATTTTTTACTGGTGATTCCACCTGAACACCAGTTTTCAGAACAGGTTCATTTATATTTTCAACCTCCACCATTTCCACACCAACTGGGTTAGCTCTCTCATTTGATGTCTGTGACTTTGGCTGAATCATAATAATCCTAGACCACTCTTTCATTAGTGTTTTGTCATTTTTTAAAAACAATTTTAGGAAAATAAAAAATCACTAGTAAAATACCCTCCACCCTTAGTTGTTTAAAGGGAAGAATCCTCAAAGAAGTCCATTTCAGGCAGCTGCTGTCTAGCTTTCTGGGTGCTTCGTTATTAATCTCAAGGCAGAATGGTGGTTTTCGTCTTTTTTCAGATGTGGACCTCCCTTCTGAAAAAGGCCGCCAATTGCAAACCTACCACCCTGTGGTGTGCCCCCAAACATCTTATTTGTCTTGATATTTCTTTCACAGAAATACATGTGACAGATAAGGAGTCGCCAGAGGATGGTTTGCTTTGTGTCAGACAGATATTAAAACAATAAACTACACTGTCCTGGGATTCCAGCGCATGCACAGCCACAGAACAAGGCCGAGATGAGATGTTTCTGAAAGGCAGCGAGGCAGCTGTTCTGGGGGAATTCCCTGGAAACCAGAGTCCTGAGATCACACTGACAGAAACTGTTTTTTAATGCTCACATTTTCTTAAGAGGATCAGCAGACTGCCTGGTGTAGTTCCCACATTTAACTCCTCCCCAAGCCCACCTTTCACTAGCCCTTGGCAAAGGCAAGAGGGAAATCCTTCAAGGGTTGAGAAGCTTATTTTGAGTTCATTTCTTATGCACTCATCCGCACTTCATATGCTTTCCCAAACTAATGTGGATTTAAAATAGGAAAAAACAAAAACTATTCTGAGTTCAGAGCTTTGAACATGAAATTTGCAGGGGGCAAAGATAAGATCCTGTTGATTCCTGGAACCTAAAGTGGGGCAGCTTGATACAGTGGTGCAGGTGTGCATTCCTAGGGGCCCAGCTTTGCAGATGGAGCCAAGCTTCCTCAAAGTCTGCAGAGCTGGGAGTGAGGATGTTAGAAAGGGAGGAAGAACATCTAATGCCACTCATTATAATTCAAGTGCTAGGGTGGGGATTCTTGGTGCTTCTTGCATAGAAATGTGTCCAACTACAGAGGTGGCCCCCTCCTCCCTTCACCTTATTTCTCTTCAAAAGTAAAGCTCCCTGCCCTCTGCAAAGATACATAAAAAGGAAGCTGAGCTCGTCTCCCATTGGAGGGAAAACAGCCTGGCATTATTCATTTAAATACAATAATTTAAACAGTTGCTTCACTAAAAATTCCAAAACCATCATTTTCTTAAATCATGTTTTCATTTATGTAAAAGTACTGTCATGCCCAAAGCTATTTTATTGCAGCTTATGGGGAATGTTAACAAAATGCAGTTTTCAGGACCAAATAGCACACCATGCATTTTAGATCTATCTTCTTGGGTTTCGTTGGCATGCAATGTGGGCACCTGACACCTAATTGCTTTTTATGTAAAAATAAACAAACAAACATACAAATACCACCTCTATGGGAACACCTGCCCAGAGATATTTATTATTTGCATCCTTGTTATTGCTACAGAGATCTAAGAAACATTTCCCAAAGATCATTTTTATTTATTTTTTAACATTTAAATTTTATTGTTTTCAATCACAACTGACATTCAATATTGTATTAGTTTCAGGTGTACAGCGTACTGGTTAGGCATCTACATAACTTACAAAGTGACCCCTTGTCCTAACCAGTCTAGCTAGTATCACCTGACACCATACACCGTTGTTTCAATCTTATGACTTTATTCTCCATGCTGTACTTTATATCCTCATGACTGTTTTTATAACTGGCAGTTTTTACTTCTTAATCCCTTCACCTTTTTACCCTCCTCCCATCTGGTAACATCAGTTTGTTCTCTGTATGTTTCAGTCTGTTTCTGTTTTATTTTGTTTTTTTGTTGTTGTTGTTTGTTTTTTAAATGCCACATTTAAGTTAAATCCACATATATGTAGAAGTCTTTGTCTGACTTATTACACTTAGCATAATATTTGGTAATTTTATCCATGTTGTTGCAAATAATGAGATTTAATTTTTTGTGTGACCAACTAATATTCCATTGTATAGCCAAGATATGGAAGTAACCTAAATGTCTACCAGTATGCAACTGGATAAAGAAGATATGGTACATATATACAGTGTAATATTACTCATCCAAAAATCATTTTTAATCCATAGTATTGGTGTTACAACATTCTCTTTGAGCATCAACATGATTTAGTGAAAAGAGCTGGGTTCAGGCAGTGCTAGGTCTAAATTGTCATGGTTACACTGGCTCTGTGACCTTGTCCTAGTCTCTTTGCCTTGAATATATCTGTGAATACCTACTTACCTCTGAGCATTAAATAAGAGTATTGTGTGAAAAGCCTTTCAGGCTGCTTGAGGCATTGTAACTCTAAAAACAAATGGCTGATCTTTCCCTTTCTTTCTTAGAAGCCATATTCTGCAGGTCTTTTGAAAGTTCACCAAAGAAGCTGGTTTGACAGGGTTATGTTAGTCCAGTGACTGGGTGACTGGATCATCTCTGTGTGGTTCTCCTTCAGTCTGTTCTCCATGGGGGTTTGGGAAGGGCTGCCATTCTGGTATCAGGCAGGGGATCCCCAGGTCCAGATGGTCTGCTTAGGCTGTCATGTAAAGGATCGAGACTCAGCCTTTTGAGTCTGGAAGCTGACTCTAAAAATCAGATGGCTTCAACACAGAACAACCAGCTATATCCACAGCGATGGCTGGAAGTAAAATGAACGATGACTTGGCATCATGTCCCCATCCTGTGAGCTACTGCCAACCCCCTCTGAGGGCCTCATGTTCAGGAGCTGCAGCAACCCCAGAGAAGAATGGGAAATCCAGCCCAACATAAGGAAGCTAATTTATCTCACTTGCCCTGTTTCTTACCTGGAGAGGCAATTCACTGAGCTTGCTGTTTCAGCCAGCTGCTAGCTAGGTCATGAATGATTTAACAATTGAAGCTTTACTGTGTATATGCACTCGATAAAGTAATTATTTATATAAATTATTTGCTTTTTTACCATGCTGCCTGAAAAAAACCTAAATTGACACCAGTACAGGTTTTGTCAAACAGATTAAGACAAATCCCTTCATCCAAATTAAAATACACCTCAGCATCTCCATTTGTCCTCAACATTCCTTCAAACAACATAAAGCACGTTTGCAAATGCCTTCTGTGGTCCTGCCAAGTTAAACACTCCAAGACTGAGATTCATTCTCATTTTGCTGAATGAAATGTTACCAAAATCCTGCCCCGGGGTGGGGGTACTGTCAATACCTGTGCATAAACAGATTACAAATATGTCTTGTGCACAGTAAAAACCTATCAGTGTACATTAAGGCAATGTGTGTCTGCTGGATTAATCTGACCATATGTAACCTGGGAGAAAAGAGACAACAGTTAACTTAGGGGGGTAAGCAGAATAGTGTGGCAGTAGGTTAAAAAACAAGGCTTCTGTCCTCATCCAAAGTTGCAAAGACCTACACGATGAAAGAATATTTTTGTGTATGAACGTTGGGTATGGGTTTTATTGCAGCATTTTGAATTTGTTTTTAAGTTAGGAAACATTTTTGCTCTGGTAACACCAGAATCACTATTCAGGGTAAATATATGTGTGTTCTTTGCATTGTTTTTATTTATTTTTATAGATGACTCATTTCTTTCTAAGGAAGATATTTATCTCTAACCAAGTCGTGAGTAAAGTGATAATTGATAACACTATTAAGTCAATTATATTCCATATCTTGGAGAAAAATTCTGGTTAAATTTAGTCATAAGGAGCCTATTACTTTGACAGTAATCAGGTTTGTGTGTGAAACACCATACTAGTGTAACCCAGGTCCCTATTGCTGGGAGAGTCCATTTTCCCAATATTTTTGGATTGTATACAACCCCCTGGCTTGCCTCCAGATGTGGAGATAAACCTCAATAGAGATAGGAAACAGCTTGCCCTGGACTCTTATTGGGAACATAAATCAGTAGCAATCCCCGTGGCCTCTATCCAATTAGTATTAAAGGAGCAAAGCCCTTCCAGGTGTCTTGAAATCTCAGAACATAAATACAGAATGTGAGAAATGGCACCTGACCCCTCCTCCACTTCTACCCTCTGCTCCCAATGAGGAGCATGTTGAAGTCTCAGGGAGATGTCAACAGATTCCCCTGTGAGTTAACTCAGTCCGTGATGAATTGGGGCTGGATTTTTTGGGGTGTGGTATGGAAATAGGGAAATGATGTAGCAGCTTGACAGGCAATAGGAGGGGAGGAAAATGGAGGCAGCCTTGCCCAAAGCTGACACGGGATGCCTTTGACTTGTTGGGTAATAGATAAGATGATAGGGTCTCTAGTGTTAAAATGCCTGAGTTCAGATACTTGGCTGAGTTTCTGAGCTGCTCTATATCTTCTCTTCCTCCCAGGAAAGTAAAGATAGCCATGATGCCTGGTTTCTATGGTTTTGTGAAGAGTTAGTTCAGTTAACTGATGGGTCTGGAAGTTAGCAAATGTGAGTAAATAGTAGCTATTATATCATAGGGTTGAATCTCTTCCATTAGTAATAGAGTACAGGAAGCTGGAATTTTTGCCAACTGTATTCACGATTTTGCTTGGGTTATTCCAGTTATCACTCCCTGAACTTTTAGACAAATAAGGTCCATAGTCCCTCATCATTAATGTTCTCACTAAACCAGGTTCTCTTAGAATATGCATCCTTCAGAAGCAGCATCTCACCAAGTCCTGCAGATTCAAGGACCAGCACCCACTTTTCCTTCATAATTAAACTACTTATTGTGGCATTCTAGTTTATGTGACAATATAATCCATAAACATTTTAGGGATTACCTTGGGCCAGGTAACCATCTAGGTGCTGGAGACAAAGTATTGACCAAAATAAAGTTTTCAGGACATCCCAAAACAGAGATATAAAATGAAGTTGCAATCAAATATGGTGATAAGAGACTGATAAGTGGAGGCAGGTGGGAGAAAGTGATGTGTGCGTGACTGATGGCAGTCAGAAAACGTCAGCTACACTTAAGAGGAAAGACTTGGAGGAGGAGGTGCTGTTGGGACCAAAAAATGGATGAGGAAATTAACTTAACCAGTATAACTGAACAAAAGACAGAGAACTTGCTGAAGCAACTGCAAAGCAGCAGCCAGAGGCTGGGGTGGGGGGTGGAATGAGGCATTTTGGCCTCATACAATAAAGATTTAGGGGGTGTCCAACTTGTGGCCCAGGATGGCTATGAATGCAGCCCAGCTTAAAGTTATAAATTTACTTAAAACACGAGAATTTTTTGTGATTGCATGTCGCAGCGTATTTCATGTCTGGCCCAAGACAACTCTTCTTCCAGTGTGGCCCAGAGACGCCAGGAGGTTGGACACCCCTGGCAGCTTAGGCAGTCAGGCCAGTACAGTGTCACCATCTTTTTTCCCTTCAAAAATGTGCATTTCTCTCCAAGTTCAAATCCTTGCCAATCCCTTCCACACATCCTAATCAGACCTATAACAGCCTAGAAACTTCTGGCTAATTTGGATTTGACTAAAACTTTTGTACCATGACGTTATGTAAAAAGATTCAATTATGGTGCGCAATGTTTTGTGAGTAACTACCGCCCATAAAAAGTTAATTAATCAGGGCTGTGTCAATTTCCTCGTGCCATGTCAATTTGCTGCCAGGTAATTAATCACTAATCACCCACCAAGCAGCAGGCCGGGGAACAATCCACGAGCCATTTATTGTCTTTCCCCAAATAAATGGCACGCGCAGCCAGAAAGAAACACATCTTGCCTTTCATAATATTTTTATCGACACTTTTGCAAGTTGTAACAGACTGAAGCAACAAGCAGCTGCAGTTCAATGGAATATGAATATTAAAGAAACAAATGAGTGGAGATTTATAGGACATTGCATTTCTGTTATGTCAGTTTTGAGATTAAACCAAGCAAATGAACAGTGAAAAATTACTCTTCCATGTGGAGAATGGTGATTAGACTTGTACATTAATTAGAAATTTTTGTTTTCCTATTCAATGCATTTCAAATGAGGGTGTCCTATCAGGAACTGTTTGTCCAAAATGTAGATTTATTCACTTCTAAACAGTAGTATTTAATATCAACATGCATTTTTAAATGAAACGAGAGTTGATCTCAAATGTGCATTTTAGGGATAAATACATGTGAATATGAGAACCAGAGATCCCAACAAATTAAGTGGCTCTTCTGGTCTGTTTGTAAATGACTGAATGGATGGAACCCTTCTTTTCTTCCCCAAACCTTGAAATTACAGAATTTTTTAAGAATTGAAAGCCTTTCCATTTTACTTTGACCTCGAACTAAATATGTCCCATCATATTCAGTTTTGCATGTAATGTCATTTAAGGATACTGACCTAGTTGTGTCTAAATTCTGTGTTATAAACCAATCTGATGCACCTTTGTTTGAGAGCTCTTTGAGAGCACACATTTTTGCCATTTGAACAAATTCATCCATTTTCACTGTGATGTTTATTACACAGTGCTCTGCCTCTGAAATCGAGCTATGGCTGGCTGTTTATTTTGCCTCAGTGTGTTACCTATTATGCCACTTCTTAATTTATGGTCGAGCACATTGAACAGGAGATCCCCCAAGGGGGATCCCGCAGAACCATGAACCTGCTGTTGAACATGCATCTGAACCCCCAGAATTATGCAAGTGAATGTTTCCTACCATAAACTAGCCACAGAACAATTCAGCTCGAAGTTAGCATGAAGATCTCTCAGCCCTGAAACATTCCAAGGATGGGGGAAAGGTGGCATTACAGGGCAAAGGGAGAGGAAGAACAGCACAAAAAGCGAGTCCCCACTCCATTCTGAAGGCACACCTTTTCCAGGGCAGCTGGCAACCTCATGCAAATTCAAACCAGCACACAAATGCAAAGAATAATTGCCCATTAAAGCGGTTGTATATTTTTATGGCTTTGATGCAGAATCTAACCCCCTGTTGGCTTTTGCATCTGCTACTCTGCCATCTCTCCCAGAGCTCTAAAACTTTAATATGCAGTTTATAACCCTCAAGTATTTTCTACTGGTTTTGTGTTTCTTCTCTTGGGATTCCTGGGCTGGTGAGATGATCTCATTTGTGTTTATTTTCTAAGGTAAGCACCATGTTCGTAAAAGAGATGGAGGGGGTGAACACACGTTTGTCACTGTAAATACATTGAAAGCAGAGCTCGTAGAAGGTTGGAGGTGGGGGCTTTGTCTTTGAGGAGGAGACAGGAAGCAGTTGACACTTAGGTAAATGGCTCATCTGGCTGGTCATACACCCACATACCTTCCATTTAAAAATGTTGATTTGTCTCGATTCTCTAGCACATCACAGCATGTCTCTTGTTACATCCCTAAAGTTTCCGTTTCATTGAGTTCCAAGGTATGGAAAGAACTCCTTATTCCCAAGAACGGAGATGGTTACTCCAACTCACCTCCCCCAAAATAGGCTCTGGGTATAAATCTAGCTGAAGGCTGGGAGTGGGTGGGCTGAGATTGTTGATGTGTCAACAAGATGCTCAATTGGTATTTACTCCAAAAGCTCTTGCCCTGTTTTCTTTGAGAGAAACTCATTTTTAGCTTATGAGCTAAATCCAATTTTCGTTGCAGTGATACCAGATTTTTCACTTTGATTCATGCTGGATAAGGTTTCAGAGGGAACCTTTCCAGTATAATGAACCTATGATTTTTTACCCTCCCTTGTCTCTTTTCTCCTGCCAAGAACTAAGGATTTATACTGTATTTCACAAAACAGCCTGAATACTTCCCATTGTTCCCCATTGATGATGGTCTGTTTACATGTTTATTAACTTGAAGTTCAACTAGAAAAAAAATCAAACTCCAGCATTGGGGGTCAGAAATACTTCTAATTTGGTATCTTTTTTCTCTAACCTTGTTCTTTAATTTACATGAACAAATATTGGATGGGGTGATAGGTTATGACTGTTATTAACAGTGATTTGCTCCATTCCAGAAATGGAGAGGACACTGTGAGCATCCATTTGGCATTTTGCGTTGGATTAATTAAACATTTATTGCCCACTTACTGGATCCAAACTCCAGAACTGGGGCATTGGTAGATGACATGGTAACTTTCACTCAACAAAAGACAAGTGTCATGCCACATAGTACATAATAAGATGTCTCTTTCTAGAGGGTCCAAGGACAAAGCCATTTTGGTTTTGTTTAATCTGTATCTGAATCATTTATTCAAGTAAGTGTTTCAAATATGCAGTTAACCATGTCCCAGCGTCTACAAGTCAGCATACCTGGTGGGCAAGTGAATAAAAACTAATCCCATCCCATGATGAGTCTAAAGGAAGCTTGACAAATAGTTGTGGGTTTTTTGACCTTGACATTGACTATTTGTCTCAGTAGCAAGAGAAGAGAGCCAGACTGTCCTAAACCAGCCATTTGGGGAACATCCTCTAATGGAGGTGGGGAGACACATAGAAAGCATAGCTACAAATCAGATAAGTTAAGGATTATAAATATTGTTATTTTTCTGTTGTCCCCTGTTGCACAAATTTATTGCATTCAGAGACTGTGATTTGCTGGGTTGCCAGAAAGCCTTGTCTGGGGCTAAATGAAGGAAGGAACTTTCAATAGATATCTCCTGTCTGGGGAAAAAAGCTTGAGTCCTGCTTTTCCCCAGAACAGGAAACAGAACTTCAAATCCTGTCACTCTGCAGCAATAAAAGTGAACTTAAATTACTTGAAGGTTTGCAACAATACAAGTCCAATACATCTGTGTAACCTGTCTGTTTTTGTTTTTGTTTTTGTTTTTGTTTTTGTTTTTGTTTTTTATCAGAATCAAAGATATTCCAAGTCTGGTTGTTATTTCTGGGCCAACACAACACCTAAAAGTATACATGCAGAAAAAATTTTTATAAGGGTCATGATTGAGATATGACTGTGTCATTTGCATACTGTTTTCCTGCAAAACCTGGGCAGGACATTTTGTATAGGAGAGAGTTATAAAAAGTGGAAGCTAAACAGATAGGGCATCTACTCCCCCAGAAAGAAGGAGATTAGCATTGGTTAACCACCAAAAGGTGTCCAGGCACGATGTTAAATACCTGGTACCTGCTGTGCAGGCAACCTTGGCAATCAGTAAGCAGAACAGATGGGGATCATTGCCCTCATGGAGCTTATGTTCATTCTAGCCATAGCGAGAGTTCTTTTATTCTGGAATCCAAGCTACTTGATTTGCTAGTATAGCAGGTCCTTGAATAACATCGTTTTGTTATAATGTTGATGAGATGTAGTAGGAACTTAAATCTTGTTTATATCAATTAGCCTATGCTAAAATTGGTTTTGTTGTATGTCATTTCACTGAAAGTCACAGAACCTATTGATGATGTTAAGTGAGGGCTTACTGTACACCAGGGGAGGTTTGTGGCTGCCTTGCACAGAAGGAGATTAAAAACAGAGGAAAGAAGGAGGAAGGGAGTGCAGAGGAAAGGAGGGGGAATGAAAAAGTAAGGAAGAGAGGATGGAGCATAAGAAGAAAGAAAGAGGAAGGAAATGCTCTTTAGTTAGTATGATGACTAACTAGAGACTAAGGGACCGGTTGGCCAGTCCTAGACTGGCAACAGGAAAGGGACAACTAAGCCAACCACCCACCTGGGAGACTCACATAATTTCTCCATGAAGCCTCTGCTCCAAAGCATGAACTTTGGAATCACCTTATTTTACCTGAGGGGACCTGGCCTCCCAGAAAGGCAATATTTACACCAAGAGTTGATGTGCAGTCTTTCCTGTGTTCCTTTAACTAAATAAGAACACTGCTAATCTGCTTTGTGTAGAGGAGCCCAAAGAGGCTTGCATTAAGACCCATAAGTATCTTATCCTGCATATATTCTGTAGCAAACAGAGTACAAATAGAACCCTGGCTCTGCACTTTTAGCAGCTTGTGCTCCCCTTGCTCTCCTGCCGAGCTTCTGTTTCGTGTTATCTCTCAACATCTAAATCCTCCAAGAATTATTGTAAAACCTGCTTGTCGCTAAGAGGGATCTTGTCTCACTCCCTCTGCACGGTAGCCAGCGATAATGAATGGGTCAGCATAATTACCGTGTTTTCTCACACAGGCAGCCAGCTGCTCTGCCAGATTGTGAATTTTTCATTTTTTTTAATTTCAAAATCCAGGGTATTCCTATGAAAACTTCGTATTTTAACTGTGGCAAAATGGAGTTAAATCAAGCCATGCTCACTCATTTTCTCCTGGTCCTGAAGCAAACATCTCATATCGAATTCCTTCCGGGCTTTTATGATATTAGGATTTACCCGCTTTCCCTGTTAAGGCAGGCTCCTCTCTACAGTATCAAGCACAATTATTTGAAACTGGAACCAGGAAACGTGGGTGCTAGGGGCCGGCAAGCTAAGAGTTAAGTTCAGCTGCATGATTTGTTTTTAACAATAAAAAAGAAGGTTACAAATAACCAGTATGGTCTTCTCAGACACAAATAGAAAGATGAAATCATTCTGGCTTATTCACCAATCCTAGCATTTTACCCTCATCATGAAAGAAAGAAATGATAGAATTCATGAAGCAGGCTGGCTGTTCACCATTTGGGAACACAGAGAGAATTCCAAATGACAGTCAGTCCATCTTCCCTTCAGGTTACAGGGTTATATTCCAACCGGTGCAGTTCCATGAGGTGGTATAGAATTAGGAGTGACTTTGCAGAAAGTCCCTTGCTCTCCCTGCCCCCTGCCACCCACCATACAGCTATAAACATACATACTGTCCAAGGCACCGGGGTAATGGAAGGAGACTGTGTAGAAGACTTCTTCTCCTGAATGTGATGTAGGAAGGGGAAAGCCCCTCTTGGCAGTTTGGATACAGAGTGGAGACCACATTAGCACAGCAGGAAATACAATACCCCCACCTTAGGTGTTTCATTGAACAGAGTTCTGGGAAGAGTGAAGTATGGGTGTGTTGTGCTGAGTAAACAAAGTTAAAGAGCTTCCTTCCCAGCAAGGCCTCTCCTAATATTTTTGTCATGCCAAAAGAAATTCTGTGTCCTCCCCTGCTTTGCACATCATAACAAGCACTGTGTGAAACCCCAGGAGAGATGGAGCAGGAAGGGAAGTCTCTGAAGGGGGATGAAACCTTTCTCACCCTGGCTCATCTCACCAGTCTTCCTCTGTCCAGAAATCCTCAAATCTCCTGTTAGGTCAATGGGATGAGAGGAAAAAAAAAATGGGGCCAGCAGAGAAGGTGTGTTGGATGGTCTGCCCATCATTTGGCCTGACCACAGCCCACAACTTTATTCACTTGGCCATCCATATGAATGATGACCAAGGTTGGGAAGTCATCCATGCATTCATGCAGGTGCCCCAAATTTAGAACCTACTGTGAATAAAATCAGGGGGTTCCTGTTGACTTGAGGAGGCAGAAGGAAATGCAGAGATGAATGGGACATGGAGGGAGGCCTCGAGGAGCTTGCACACTAATAGAAATAAAAATAACAAATGACTGACTTTCCTTCTCTCAAAATCAATACCCGTGAGAGATATTCCAGGCCTGGGAGCAGTGACCAGGTGGCTGAGCTGGTTGGCAGTTGGTTGGAGCATTGTCCTACACACCGAAAGTTTGCAGATTCAGTCCCTGGTCAGAGCATACATGTAGGTTGTGGGTTTGATCCCATGTTGGGGCACAGAAGGGAGTCAACCAGTCGATGTTTCTCACATCAATGTCTCTCACTTCTTGCTCTTCTCTCTCTCTAAAATCAATAAACATACCTCACATGAGGATTAAATAAAAACGAGTACCTGGAAAAATGGAGTGGGGAAGTGCTGGGTCAGCTAGGTTAAAGCATATCCTTCTCTGTAGGACTTTCTGAGCCTTCAATATAGATCTCCTGGGACAGTGAGTTCCCAGATGTATTTTCCAGAAAAGCACCCCATCCACATGCACTGGGGTTGCCACTGCCTGCTGGTTAGTGGGATGGGACAAGCATTGGCTGCATGGTGAGAGCTTTGGGGGATGGATTCAGAGAAGAGGATGGAGCTGGAAAGCAGAAGCAGTTTCCTGAGGCCTCCTGGGTTAGGGTTTGCATGTGGTGGGAAGAAGGTCAGCCCAGGCAGAGGCAACAGAATTAATTATCAGGGGTCTCAAGCATCACGCTTCATTTCCATCTTGACTCCTCACCAAGTTATCCTGCTCAGAGAATTTTCCCCTAGGGAAGAAAGCCCTGCCCACACTCTTCTTCAGAGTTGAGTTCCCAGACTTCTCTGTCCTTACTGCTGTTGTGTTTTATAGGCTGAATAAATGGTTAGGGGCTGATGGGACATTGGAATGATTTGATTCTTGGAGCATGAGGTGTACTGTATTTCAATTAACAATATATGTACATAAAGGAAAATGTAGGGAATAACTAAAAATGGGTTGGGGAAAAGCTATGAACAGACAACTAACACTATGCAGTTCAGCCCCAGAGATACGTATGGAACAATTGAAATACGTGTATGTGTGTGTGTATATATATACACATATATATACACACAAATATAAATATACATATATACACACATTCACATATAACTATATACATACATACCCATACCCATGCATATTATGTTTGCATACAATGCACATGCATGTTCACTAACACATGGACAGGTAAACATAAATGTTACACACTAGATGTGTGTGCGCATGTATGTGGATGGATCATGGATGGATACATGTACTGAATGATAGATGAATAGATAGAAGACAAATACATGTTGAGAATACATTGCACATACATCTTGCAATCCACCTTTTAATTGCTTGTGAGATTTAAGTCTGTTTTTAAGAATTCTTGTCACTGTTTGTCATTTAGCACATTCTCATGGACACTGGGCCCACCTACTTAACTAGCCCATCCTCTTTGGAATCAGACCTTGACCTTGGCCCTAGCCCTGCTGCTGCCTGTATAGCCCTGGCTCCCGGAAGTGTGTGTGTGTTGGGGGGGGGGGGGTGTTGTGGAGGGTGGCAGATGTCCAGCTTTTGCCCTGGGGCAGCAGGGTTGGGATGGGCGTTCCTTCAATGGCAGGTGTGCCTCTGAAAGCCTTTGCCTTGCTCTCCTCTACTCCTACAGTGCCCGGCTTTCCGTATCCAGCCGCCACTGCGGCGGCCGCCTACCGAGGGGCACATCTGCGAGGCCGTGGCCGCACCGTGTACAACACCTTCCGGGCCGCGGCGCCCCCACCCCCGATCCCTGCCTACGGCGGGTAAGTGATGCTACCTCCCAGGCGGGCCTCCCTGCACCCGCCCCCTCCTGTTTGCGAGCGCATGCTGGTCTTGACTGCCCCACCAGAACACCCCAGCATGCAGCCCAGCGCGCCTGCCGTGGAGCACCTTGCAAAGAGTATTGAAAAATGAGTGTAATTTGTCCTGTCATGGATGGTGCCTTTAAGCATTCTACATGTCACATGTTGTTATGTAAATTCTCTCTGAGACTGAATGCTGGAGAACAGAGAAATGGTTACAGCCAAAGATGTATTTCTCATGATTGCAAACATCTGGTTATTAAGGAGGTTGGATCACATTTGCCCCATGAGTCTATCCATGGAAGGACATGGGGTTTTCAAACATAAAAATCACTGGCTGGTCATGGTCCCTTTCCCTAAGACACCTTGAGCTTCAACATTTACGAGCCTTTGGCTGGGAAGAGAAAATTAGGTGTGGAGTCAAATGCAAACATTCAAAATTTCAATGAAATTGGAATTAAGACTCATTTTAGCTGGATTGTCAAGATGTCATTTGTCTTTGTTTCCCCTCTGCAAGGAAATGCAAATTCATGTGTTCCCCATTAGCGGTTTGGTATTTCCGTGCATGGACTTTGGTATTGCCAAGTGAATAGCAGGGAATGGTGGTGAACGCTGAAAAAAACTGGTACTGGTGTGGTGGGCTGCAACCTAGAGATGCTACCCTTTCTCCTTCCTGACCCTCCTAGAACATTCCTGTACACACAGAGTCAGGGAGAGAGGGATATCTCTAAGGAAGTGGTCCTGAAGAAACATTAGGAATATCTGGAGACATTTTTGGTTGTCACAATGGGAGCTGGGAGGTGCAATGGCACTTAATGGGCAGAAGAAGCCAGGGATGCTGCTAAACATCCGACAGTGCACAAGACGGCCCCTCCCAGGATACAAAGAGTCCTGGCGCCCTAAATATCATTGGTGTTGCTACAAGGAAAACTCAGTTATGCCCAGGATGGCCTGGTGGGAGCCTTCCCTTGCCTGTGACTGACTTTCTCCTCTTTAGAAGAATATGTCTGTATTTAGGACTATGTGAAAAGGGTTAAACATGTTTTCTAAATAGCTCTGTTGCTTGTAAATCTATTAGAAAACCTGAATTAGCCCAGAACATCTCTCTATTATACTGAGTGAGATATTCATATTTCTACCATTTCAAAGGAGAGCATTTGAAGTGTATCAAAAACAAATGCAGTGAGACAGAGTTAACACTACAAAGAAAATGAAAGTAGATGAAATTGTCAGGATGAGAAAATAAAGGCAGAGTAGGCAAAGTCCATTGTTTCTGGTGTTGTCATTAGAGTTAGGTCAATTCCAGGCTTCTTAGTGGGCAAAACAACACCAAAAAAAGAAGAAAAAAACTCTACTAGGAAGATGGTGGGTAATAACAAACCAAGAATGAATTAGCCCAAAGTTCTCTCACCTACCAAAATAATGTATCTTCATGTCTTCAACCTCTTCTCTTAACCCATGTGATATAAATAATCTGACTATCTGAGTGTATAACATTATCTTCAGCCCCTACAGTATCAAACCCATTTTATAGATCCAGAAAGGCAGGAATAAAGACTTGTTATTTTCAAGGTCACATAATGAGTTACGAAGGAAAAAAAGTTACCCACTAGGCTCATGTGATTACTAAAGCAAGATTCATAAGCCATAAATGCAAAATTGCATGTTTATACACCATTAGTTTGTCTGAAAAATCATTATCTTATCTTGGTAGCTGGTAATTGCAGCTTTCTGGTATACATACCTTCAGTAGCTCACTGCTATATTGAACAGACAAAAATGAAGTAAAATTATATGGCTTATCCTCACATGAACAATTTATAAAAGTCTCAGAATAACACACCTGCTGTAAAATAGAAATTTGCTAACTTATAATGAACTTGCTCTTTGCTGGGAATAACCATGCATAACTAATTAACACCACATTCACCAGGGAGAGACACAGACATCTCCAAATGGTGAAACAATGTGTTTGTGACTGCTTGGAACATGATTTAGTATTAATATCCCAGTGATATTTCTAATTCTTTTGTTTACAATTGTGGGTTGTGCCTCTTTGCTGAATATTGACTGGAATTCTGAACCCACATTTAATAGTAAGATAAAATTATTAAGATACGGAGAATAGAAATAACAAGAGGGCTACAGTGTGTGTATGTGTGTGTGTGTGTGTGTTCATGTCTGCAAGTTCTATAAGAGGATAGGGCTGGTGGGGAAGGAGGAAATTCAACTGGTTGCTGGGTGTTTTGCTGGACTACAGGTTGGCTGGAGTACATTGATTCTGGATGCAAAAGTGTGGATCCAGCATCTTAAATGGTGGTTTCCTTTTTCCTCTGGCTTGTGGGCTGCTCATACTGGAAAGAAGAGCAGAGTTTGGCTGGAGGAAACAGTGCCCTGATCTTGCATTGAGTTGCAAAGATGTTGGAAATCCACTCCTGTTTCTGGGAAGTGACGTTATCAGGATTCAGATGGACCAGGAGATAGTGTGGATTTCTTATAGCTGTTAGTCTTAAAATTTCTTTCAAGGATGATTTCTAGATTTGACTAATGTCTTTAAGATCTTTTTTCATAGCTCCATGCACTCTTTTGCACTGAGGACACTGAGACAAATGGCACCCTCGGAGGAATTTCTTCCAGTTGGGGACAAAGGGCGCCAAGTTAGCCAACAATTTCAATAAGTGTGATAAGTGTTAAGGAGGGTGCTGTGTGAGCAACAAGGAAAGTCTCAGAAGTTTAGATAAGGTTTCTAGGAAGCGAAGAGAAATAGGACACATTTGTATTCAAACATTTCCTAAATTTCCATGCTAAGATCTCATTCTGTGATTCTCCCTCACACCCAATGATCTCCATCCTTTCTAAGATGTCACCTAGCAAACTGCATTCATTAAGAAAAAATTTAATTGTCCCATTGTCATCAGTTGAAGACATATCTAACTGCCAACCTAAACCTCTGTTCTTCATCAAGTATCCAATATGAATATACATTGTTATCCAAAGGCCAACAAAAAAAGTGTCATTTATCCTATATTCACGTACAGCATCTATATTTTTTTCTGAAAGATTGAAACAATATCCCACAGAACCTCCATGGCTGCTTTCGTGGAACCATGGGTGACCCTTGGAATACCTAGCATTGTGATAGTTGTCCAGGAGAGTTCACCAAGGATGCTCTACATCCATCATTTCCCCTCATTGATTTTGTTTTCCCCTCCACATGCTGATGTTTTTTAAAGTTCATTCCAGCAAGTAAAGAGCATAGGGTATGGAGAGGCCCTATCTTTCTTTCTCACATAGCTAAATAGAAACTTTTGGGGACATTAATGCATGATCATTCCTTCAGGGGCTGGACGTACAGGGGCTCTGCTTAGACCATGGAGGGATCATGGACATGAATTCAGAATTCTAGACTGGAATAGCAAACCCCCTATTGTTTACCAACATTAACTGAATGAGAATGAGGGATGAGTTAGAAATCTAGTGGCTACACAGTCTACAGAATTGTTACAGTCCAAAAACATAGTGTAGGGGCAGATGAGATTGGCCTCTGCTGTTCTATCTCATACTACCCTGGGTAGCTGACTTAACTTGTATAGGTACAGTTGCCTTAATAGGAGATTGACTACTATGTCTGCCTCCACTCAGTTAATAGAGCATAGGATAGGAGATCCACATAAGGTTACAACTTAGTATGGTCCACCATGTGGTACATGTTTAGTGAACTGTAGCTACTATTGTTGAGGTTGATGCAGTTACTGATCCTTTGTCTTTCCCTGTATGGCATCACTTATTCCTTTGCTGGGAAGCACCTGCAGTTCACAGATCTGCGTCCCCTACAAGCTACAGAGACAGCTTTAGTTTGCACAGAGCACTTCAATAGTTTCTGTAATGTGTAGATGGTAAATAAAATATTAACTTGTGAGCAATATCAACAAGAGCTGAATGGACCAAGTTTTCCACATTTCTCCTTGTATTTGATCCTGGGGTGAATTTTGGTAGAGAAGACATAATGGCCAGTCTATCTTCCTGTGACTCATAGTTGGGAGAAATTACTTGGGTAATTGCCATCCAATGGAACTTGCAGACTAATTATTTGTGGATGAAGATGGAAGGTAGCTACCAGACTCAATACCACCTCTGATATTAGACAACAGCAACTAAACCCCATTCCTTCCCAAAGGAACTTCATGGGATTGGCCTCACCAAGTTCCTGTTCCTAATTAATTAGTTAATTAATTATAAAATAGCTACTTATTAAACACCTAAGCTAAGCATGCAGCATCTCCTATAGTGCCTTGGTCTTGGTTCACTGGCTTTGAGTAGGATATTCTGCACTTTCTCAGGTATTTAATTATGACACATCTATGTACAACTTCTCAGAGTTAGGTTGAGAAGCATTTTGAAGAGACTCTGCTACTGTGAGTATAGGAAAGTTATCATAGTATCCTAGGAGAAAACTTCTTAAAGTCAACTGGTGCAAGAATTTGACCCACACATGGATACTTTGAGAATGCTCTTAGGTCCTAAAATAACTGTCTGATACCAGCCTCTAAGACTCTGCATATAAGACTTGCTGTCTGTAAATCAAATATGCTTTTTGGTTTTAATTTTTAAATGTCTAATCCTCAGACCGTATTATCTGATACTTAGGAACTTTCCAATTTAATATAACTCTCAAACTGAAGTCTTCACCACCCATTCTCAAATACTTTCCAGGATTCTCTCTAGCTTTTTGTTTTTGGTGCCAATTCTTATTCAGATTCCCAGGCAGCTTTAAAGTGTAACCTTTTATATTTAAAAATCCTCTTAATTGAGTGCATTTATGGACAGACACCATAAATCAGTGATGCTTAAAGTTGGGGAGGGGAGTAGGGTGTCATAGATGCCTTTGATAAGCTAATTAAAACTGTATTTTCCCTTAGAAAATGTCTGTATACATATACATGCATGCGCACACACACACCACACACAATTCTATGCAAATGATGCCAGGAAGTTCATGGACCCACCTGATATCAACTTAAAAACAGCTAGATTTGAATGCATTAAAATTTTAATTTATTTCCACTTGGAAGTATGTAGAGTAGTTTTAAATAACCTTTCCTTCAAAAATATATTTATGGTTAGACTATATTATATTACACAAACACATCATGTACTTTGGGCATCTTATTCTTTCCTTCCTTTTTTTTATAAATAAACTAATTTGCTATAGTGCAGTCATTCCCTGCTTGCATTCATTCCAAATATTTAACCACTGTTATTAACTTTCTAAGAAAATGAGATGTGCATTTGTGTTATGTTCTTGCAAAAGCATATTGCAGTCCCCAAGTGATTGACAAGCAATACAATTACCTTTGCATGGCTAGACAGACCATCTTTGCAATAAAATTGACTGCACCTGTTCAGTGCATGATGGCAACTCCTTTCTTTTGTGACTGGGCCATGGTTCTTTCATCTGTAGATGCATACTACAGATTGACCCCTGTCCTCCTTTCCCTACAAATTTGTTGCACCTGTTTCATAGTGTTTCAAAAATAAGTGTTTAGATATATTCATGGAAACCAGTATGAGACTTTGTAAGGGCTTTTTATAACCAGCTTTCATTTAGAATAGGACCTAGAAAGCTGACCTTCAGAGCTGTGGCAAACAGGAACATGTGGAGTGTGGGGTTTCACAGTGCAATGAGCCTATTAGTCTTCGGACTAGTGGCGGCATCACCTGTTACTTGTTAAAAATGCAAATCCTTAACCCCCTCATCAGATCTATTGATTCAGGGCCTCTGGGCTGGGTGTGACGCCCAGCCATCTGTATTTGAACAAGCCCTCCAGGTGGTTCAGCTGCATGAAGTTTGACCACTGTTGCCTGCCAGAGCTGGTACAAGTTGGGGCTCCAAAGCCAAGTCTACCTGGGCTAGAATCCCAGCTTATTTACTACCTAGCTCTCTCCTTTTGTTTCTTTATATTTAAAGAGGTGACAATAACGTTGTCCATCTCGAAGGAGTACTTTGAGGATTAAGTAGGGTAATAAGCACAACATGCTCAGATTAGGGACTGACAGATAGTCATCACTCAGTCAACGTAGAGAGTAATAGCATTTGTACTTATGCTATTACTTGTAGCTTAGGGGGAACACACACATGCACACAGCATTTTGGTGAAACTGAGAGCTTCCCAAAATGGTTTCATTTCATACTGCCAATGAGGACAACATGTTGATTCCTCATTTTTTAGAATTATCATGAAGGTAGATCACTCAGCCTTTCATTCATTTCTCTCCAAAATGTGCAAATGTTGCACTTGGTGAAAACAAGAAATTCATACACGGTGTGGTTTACAATAGCAGCTACAATTTTTTATTTCCTTTCAGAGTGTAGCCACCACTTCCTGCAGAGCCTCCCTAAGCTGAAAGATGCCCTTCCTGCAGCCTTGCATAAGCTGTTCCCTATGGCTGGGCTGCTCTTCCCTCTTTCTACCTGGCTAAGCTTTTGAGATTTCTGAGGCATTTCCTCCAGTTCCCTCACCTCTATTGCTAGCCCTCATCCTTCCATTTCATGTTCAAAGTGTCATTATCCATCTCCTCCTCAGTACTCATCAAGGCTGCCATTCAACATTTATACACATGGCTTTGTGACTGAGTACCCTGTAAGCTCCCCTAGGGCAGGAATAGCGAGTGGACTCTGTGCCTTGGCATAGTGGTTGGAATATAGTAAGCATTTCTACGGCAGAAATATAGTTTGTTTCAGCTTATCAAAATGAGGATGTGAGATCACATTTTCTCTTTGTTTTCCTGCCTTATAAATGTGGGATGTCAGTCAGAATCCCAAAGTAGCTTTCTGTGGCCCACATTGGAGGGCAAAGTATGACAATGAGGTTGCCATGTTGAACAAACACCAGGGCCTGTTCTTGACTCACTGGGAGCTGTTAGTACAAACAGGCTGCACATGGAGGTTCACTGCTTGCCCCAGTGCCCAAGGACTTATGCTGGTGAAAGAAGGGGCCACTTTTCCAGCCAGAGCTCAGCTCCAGTCATCTTGGTCTACACTGTATGCTCACCGGAACAGGCCTCAAGGTCTATCCTCAGCTCTTCTCTCCATCACAGGGAGACCTTGTTTTTTTGTGACTCCCTTTATTGTGCTTCATATATGTTGCATTCTTTAGAAATTGAAGGCTAGACCCTTCACCAGCAACATGATTACAACTTGCTTTATTATAACATTTGCTTTATTGCGGAGGTCTAGAACAAAACCTGCAGACCTCCAGGGTAAGAGCAGATACAGACTGGATCCCCTTTACAAATATTTAAAAAGGGGCATTGTTCCCCATATTTAAATACATTAATATTTGGTTAAATATTAATATTTTGTTCCCACCTGGATCACATTCTATTAGCCTCTTGCTCCTCTTGGTCTCCTAAACCAGGATCCAGTTTGGTTTTTTTTTTTAAGATTTTATTTATTTATTTTTAAAGAGAGGGGAAGGAAGGGAGGAAGAGAGGGAAAGAAACATCAATGCATGGTTGCCTCTCACATGGACCTCCAATGAGGACCTGACCCATAATCTAGGCATGTGCCCTGACTGGGAATAGAACCAACGACCCTTGGGTTCGCAGCCCGCACTCAATCCACTGAGCTACACCAGCCAGGGCAGGATCCAGTTTTTGAATCTCATTCACCTTCCTCTCCTCCACTGACAACAGTCACTGATACTGAATAAGCAGATCAGAAACCAACCTGAGATTGCAGGCTGCTTCTTCCTGATCTTCTACTTAATTCTACCTGGAGTTGATAAGTAAATTAATTACTCCATGCCATTATCTATCACCTCCCCTATAAAATATGGGCAATATTCAGTAAAAAATTATTTATTTTACATCTCCAGGGTAAAAAGCAATGAGTTAGATATAAGCAGGATAGAACATCAAGTAAGCTCATTGGGTGCAACTTCAGTGTGAAATGAGTCCCATACACAAATACCTTCAATATTTGACCAAGTGAGGATCAAAATGTTGATGTTGGCATTTACAGGAGAGAGAAATAACTCTGCTTTGGATGGGCATTGGATAAAGGTCAGAACAATGGTGACATTCAGCTAGAGCTACAATGTCAAGCCCATTGCTCATTACTTTACAGCCTTATCTCTCTCACTCTTCCCTTGAGGCGGGTGCTGACGTCTATCCCCACTTTACAGATGAGTCAATGAGGCTCACATAGCTTCGTAATTAGTTCATGGGCACATAACTGATGATTGGTGAGGCTGAATTTGACCCAGATGCCTGTGTTGTTCCCATCTACCTCTGTTCTTGAGTGGTGATCTGCTTTTGCTGAGGATGTTGGCAGAAAAGCCATTCTCAGCACAAGGACTAGCATGTGCAAAGGCATGATAGCATGAAGAATGGGCTGGAAGTTGTTTTGACATGGCTAAATGACCAGCTCTGTGGTTCTGGGCCCAACTAAATATTGGTTGCTCTCCCCTGTTGCATCGGATCTGTACTGAGTCCTGTCAGCAGAGGCTGGCCCTGCCTTCTGACCCCTAATAGACACTATCATTTTATGTTGGAAATCTTGAAAGAGATTTCAAAGCCTAGATCAGGATGCCACACACCTCAGTATCTAGGATTAGGGTTTTTTACACTGTTTGACAAGTGCTCTCGTGAACTGTAGCCCTTTTGATCAAAATGAAAAAAGTTGAAAGCAATTCCTACCAACCTCCTTAGTGCGTATAATCCCTGACACCTCTTTAAGGATAATGGTACTTGGGGTTTAGCCAATCAACTTTGAAAGCTCTGAGAAGCACACTACAGTGTTCTCCAGCAAACCAGTGTTACCGCCGTGTGTGTGTGTGTGCGTGTGTGTGTGTGTGTATTGTGATGCACCTTCCCTTGGCTTTATATGCTTGGCTTACATGTGGGTGCAGTCTGCTACTGAAACCTGCTGCAATCCTTTGGTAATCAAAATCGTTCTTCTATTAAAACCACAGCTCCATTCAACAGTGGGGCTCACTGGTCCTTTGCCAGGCTCATAAATCATCTATGAACACCATAGGGAAATATTAGGGAAGGTTATTAATTACAACTACTTCCATCTTTTCAAAAACATACATGTAGAACACATATTTTTATATTCAAGATATCCCATGACCCTCACAGAAGACTGAGGTGTACAGGTTGCATATAATCCACAATAAGCCCATTTTAATACTTAGGAATTTTAAGTCAGTTTCCCATGATGGTGTAGCTGTGAGCTTTTTTTCCTGACTGTTTCACTCAAGGTATACCAAAAAATTTCTGGAGAATCCCAGGATCTCTTCTCTCCCTCCTGTGAAGTCCCCTCTCTCTGGGATAACTATATGGACAGTGGTCAGAGACATGCAGCAAGGCCAGCCTTGTTCAGTCATAATGTAGGGCTTTGCTTAGTCTGGGTGTGATTCATGCAAATATACACACAGAAATATGCATGCACACATTTGTACGAATATGCACATGCGAACACAGAGATATGCAAACATGCTACTACACACATTATACGCACTATACATGTATGTGCATGAGCATGATATCTATAATATACTCACACACATACATTCATGCACATACGTGACCACAACACACATTTCTGTGCACGTACATGCATTTATACCCATAAACATGCACAAAACATGTACATTTTGTAACACACATGCACACATGTGTTATAATTAGAGATGTTCTTCTACATTTACCATAAAATAGTGGTGCAGGGAAGTATCAAATATAATACTACAATGTGAAAAAATACAGGAGAATATTTCTGAAATCGTTTGTGGTGTCCAACTTCCCTAAGGGCATTCGGCTATAACCAATATTGAAAATGTGACAATCTGTGCTCCTACCCTTATCAATCATATATTTTAAGCAGAGCTGTTTTTCCCAGGGCAAAGGGGACTGTGTGGTTTGACTGAATGCAAACTCTGACTCTCCTATCCATCAGGCCATTTAAAATAAACCTCAACCTTGTTTGCATTTCTACACCCCTCCTGAAGGGGAGGGAAGTCTGATACCCAGCATCTGGATTCTGGGCCAGCGCTGAACCCCAGCCTAATTTTTTTGGTCTGATCAACTACTGTTGTCTCCAACCTCCTTAACCAATGTGGAAACTCTCCTTGGTTCCTGTGTTTTGGACCTTGTGACCAGACTAACTTCGCCAGTGCAGGGGTTGGTGTGTCTGCATGGGGAAATGCACTAATATGGATGTTTCTCTTTGTGTGTGCACCCTTGCAGTGTTGTTTACCAGGATGGATTTTATGGTGCAGACATTTATGTAAGTATTCATTAACGTGCATGACATCCTCGTTTCCTCCTGGAGTCATTCTTTTTACAAGTTTGCTGAGAATCTCTACCAGTCCGTGCCACCCATTTCCTTTTCCTGGTCTGTGGGAGAGTCCAGAGGCTCACAGGGCAGCAGGATTTCTGCTCACGATAGCTTCACATGCTGTTGAGTGGAACGATCTTCTTCATCAAGTTCAGAATAAATGCTAACACCCTCCCCCCAAAGATGGTATTTCTCTCAAGTCAAATTAAGATCCAAAAAATTAAGATGCAAAAAAAGTCTCTCCAAAGTTCTCAGTATGGTCTGTGTGTTTTCAGTTTAATATTTAGGATAACAGCTGTAGTTACCAGCTGCAGAGGGTTAAAAGATATTTTCATGGCTGGTGTGTTCAATGTTTTCTTATAAATATATTTAATTGTTTATCCCAAAGCCCTAGAAAAATATTCTCTCTCCTTTTCTCTCTCTCTCTGTCACCCTCTGTTTCCTTCTCTTCCTCTCTCACTCTCTACCTGCCTCTCTCTCTTTTTCTCTCCCTCTCTTCCTCTCGTTCCTTGTTTCCCTCTCTCTCTTTTTCTTTCCCACCAATCATGGATGTTATTAGTAAGAAACATCTCTTAACAAAAATATGCCAACTTGAGCATTACGCTCTTATTTTCTTCAACTCCTTATTTCTCCATTTCCCTAGAACTGCTCCCTAACTCAGAATTGTTTGTTAAATGGTACCACTTTATTAAGCCGTTCACTTTCAGAAAAGAATAGGATGTTTCTCATTAAGGGAATCATATTTAAACTTACCTAGGTTCACCTAAAAGTAGTTAGTCTCTCATATTATGATATTAGCAGCAATATTATAAAAATGACTCGGAATAACACAATTTAAAGTAAATTGGCAGGATTGGGGGTATTTTCTAAATTATGTACTTTTTTATTACAAATTACCTCAAATAATTTTGCTGGAATCATACTTGTTTAATAGACTAGATAACAAAGAAAAATAAAACTATATTTCTGATAAAATTGATGTCATTTACTAGAAAATGGGAAGGACACTGGTTATTTAAATTTTTTCCTTTTGAATTTTAAATAATTACAATTTTGGAACATAATATTAATCTCTATCAGTGATAAACTTAGTTGAGTTCTATTATTATTGCATCAAGTACATTTATTATAATCTGTGGGTTAGCTTTTTTCATAATAAGACTAGTGAATGATCTGCACGTCCTTGATCCACCCAGTGAACAACCAACTTTTTTTGTGTGTAGCTTAATTTACTCCTTCTCACATCCTTTTTTCCATTTTAAATAGAGAAGCAGGCTGAGGCTGAGCAGGCTGAACCTCAGCCACATCTTCAGATACTCAATGAACCCAAACCTCAGTCTACTACGCCCTCCCACAGTTTAGCCTCTGGGTAGAGTAGGTACATGGAGGGACTACAGTTGGCATAACTAAGTTTAGGGCTTTTTTTTTTTTTTTAATTTGGGAAATGAAGGGGAGTAGAGAAGGGATGGAGACTTTTTTTAAAAACCCACCAAAAAGAAAACCATCTTCAGCAACACCAATCGAAGGGGGGAAAGAAATGTAGATGTTATATAAGCCTAGCTAAAAACAAACATTATAATATTAGTTATCATTTATTGAGTGTTCACCTTTCTGTAAAATAACTAAAACTTACTGGATTATTTCTGAAATGACAATAATTGATTGAATATTAATTTGAGTTATTCTATGGAGATTTCAAATTGGCATCTTTCTGTTGCTCCCTAGATCTTTGGATAGCAAAAGGCAGAAGCTGCCTGAAGGCACAGGCTGTAAGATTTCACAAAGAAATAGAATGACTAGATAGAGTAATTGATAGAGTATGTCTGTATTGGTAAGGATAAATGAAAATCCCCAAGAACAAGGTAAATGGAAAGAGCAGAGGGATTCAGAAGAGAGAAAATATGCCAACCTCCATACTAACGTAGAAAGAGAAATTCCATTCAGAAAGGAAAACTCCGAAAAAGTTCCCTTTGTGTTTTTGGTCCATTTAAGAGCTTTTGTTTCCCACAAATTCATATTTGAGAAAGCCCATCAGGCCCAGTGGTAAATTTAAAGCCCCTGAAGTAACTGGGTAAGGTTTAGAAGAAGGGAGTTATTTCAGCAACTTCAAGTCCTGAGTTTCCTGGTTTCTAGGTTTAGAAAACCTCCTCTTGCATTTTTCAAACCACCTTGTAGCCAAAAATTTATACATTTTTCTGCTGTTCATATTATAATCATAGGTTTTCTTAGAGGGACAGATCCAAATAGGCAATTAGATGATGGAAAAACTAGCTTAAAAATGAACTTGAAGTTTTTTTGCCCAGCACATTTCTCTGTCCTCTTTCCAGAAGGTAGCTCAGATCTTGCAGACCTTCCTGAATTTTTTGTTCCATGTAAGATGGCAATTTTGGAACATTGCTGCTGGGTGGTGTGTGCATATATGTGACAGTGATGAACTGGACCACCCCACTGCAGCAGCAAAACAAGGGTTTGTAGATGGCCTTAAGTTGATTTAAGGGCAAGGAAAATATGAATATTTCCTGCTCTTTAGAATTTATGGAGCAGGATTCATTGTGGCTAGAAATAATTTTGAATGTGCTTTTTCAAGCTGCTGCCCCATCCTCCCTTGAAATACTAGTATGTTCTGATGAGTAGAATCATCCCCAGAGGTCCATTTCCTAAAGAAATAATGATTAAAGAGGTTAGAAAAGCATGTGAGGTTGTATTCTATTTAAAGAAAGTTTCTAGCTTGCTCCTTCAATCTCGTTAGAAATAACGCACAATAAATAACTTAAGACAATCCTGAGAGGTCCTGGGACATGTGTTAGACACTTTACTCACTTCTCATAGGTTTAAACTAGTTATTTGTTTTTTACTTAATTGGGTGGAGGAGTAAGCTTCTAGCTTTGATTACTTTTAAGAAGTTAAGCAAAGTGTATTCTCCAATTCTTCCTACTCAGGTGTTCTCAATATTGACAGCCTATGGGAGCAACTCAACAACAATGATAACAGCACATACACTAGAACAACTGCCCTTTTCTGTGTACCCCGCTCTCCTGCCCTTTCTCCTCTTTGTTGTCCAAGGTCTTTCCTTCCCTCCCACCTGATGTGAGAGCCCTTAAGCATTTCTGATTTAAAAGGTCCTGCAACTGGCAAGTTACATTTCCTACCTAGAATTGGCTCCTTCTTAACTTTTATAGAGCAGAGAGGATTGAGGAAAGAGGGAGAGATGTTCATAGACACCCTGAAATTGCTGGAAAGGGTAGACTTGTTAGGAGATACTGTGAGCCAGAAACTAAGGTCAAAGGCAGGCAAGTTTGTTTAGGCTGAGAGCAAAGAAAAAGCATTCCATTCAGGAGTCCAGCTGTGCAGGAGAAACGCTGCCTCTTGCCACAAAGGACATGTTCAGGCCCAATATGGATGACACTCCTCAGACAGGACAGAGGGTTCTGAGTCAGAAAAAAAGGTAGAAAAGGTCATATCTGGCTCGAGTCCATATGGGGATATACCTCTGCCCCTCTACATGCACACATACGCACACATTTATATCAAAAGGTGGGAACTGAGTTTATGTAACTAGCAGATAAAAGGTACTAGTTCAGTGTTACCACTTAATGGTGGACATTTAAACTGATTATTATTTTAAGTTAAAAAGTGGGTGAAGTTAAAGAAAAAATAAATTATAGTAGAGGCGATACATGGGTATGACAACTGTTTGAAAGTAAAGTTCAAAGACTGTTTCCTGGACCTACAAAGCAATTTGTTACACTTAGGGGTGAAGCTATAGATCTCATGAGGCCGGAATTGATCAGGGAGCTGAAAATAAGTGTTGCTTGACTGAACTTAGCCAAGACTCTTATCTTAACCCACTCAGAGAGATATAAAAGGATAGGGCATTTAATCAACGGATAACTATAAAAATGGAAAGCAGGAAATGACAGCAAAGCTACCAAAAAACAATCAACGAACTATCAGTATAAGGTGGATTAAGACGGTAGAGGTCTGGGCAATGGGGAGAAGGGAAGAGCATACAAAGAGTGAGAGAGGGAACTGGCAGATGTTATAAATGTTAACCGTGTTCCCTTGAACTTGGAGGAGCCCCAAGCTTCCTAACGGACAATGCAACTTTGGGACTGCCTGGGAAATATGTGTCAATGAGATTCCCGTGCATTTTTACATCATTCCTAAATTCTGCCATAACAAGTTCTTGGCTGATGCCATGACTAAATACAGTTATTTCTGCATACATGTCACTCTATTGTCCATGGATCTTAAAACAAAACGGTGTCCTCATTTCACCGATGGCTGAGCTCAAGAAGCAATGTCAGTAGCTTTGGGACCACATAGGCTGGAAAGCAGAGATCCTCCAAATAAAAACCCCATGTCATTATTCCAGAGACCCTGTTTCAGTGTGAGCCACTGAGGCTCAGCACCAGGCTGGTCGGTGACCATGGGAAGGTAATGGCCCCTCAGGAAGTTAAGCATCTACTGTGTGAGAGACAGGACCTCAGCCTTTGCCTCATCTCTTCACCACAGCTCTAGAAGGCAGGAATCTCATTACCTATTACCTCCACTTAATTTTTTTCAGAACAGGAAACTTTTTTTAGAAAGCAGGTAATATCATTTTTCCAGAAATCTTCACTGACATTAGAGTTTAAGCCCACATGGTCTGGCTACAGAATTCAAACCCTGAGCCAACAGAATAACATCGTTGCTGTCCTGAACAAACTTTGATAAAGGCAGGGGAAGAAAGGAAAGGAGAATGGTGAAAAGTGAGAGAATAATGAAGAATGTAATGGGGTGGCAGGACACTGAGAAATTATATCTATACTTGAAACATTCAAGTATGCAATCGGTGGGAACTAAGAGCAGGGAGAGAGTGAGAATAAGAAAGAGGGAGAGGGATTGGGAGGGTGACAAAGAGAAAACTAGAATTTTTACATTTTACCTTAAAGAGGAAGGTTAAGTAAAACTAAATTGGAAAGGAAAGCCAGACTACATAAGAAAAAAAGTAAATACAATAAATATATACATATATATTAATTATATACCTTTATAAGGCAGGTCTCCAAATCTCTTAAAATGTTTAGGGTAAACTGAGGTGGTCTGGCTTCCTCACCTGGATGTCTGGGCAACTAAGGGAAGCAGTTTCCCATAACTTTAAGAATGGGCCTGATAAGTAGTGTTTTCATAGCCTTGAGACTGGGTCTGATAAACTGTTCCCATAGCCTTGAGTGGGCTCATATGCATAGTATGAAGCCCTGCTGCATAATATCTATTGGCATCCTGCTGGTTTTATCTGTATTCCAGTATTTAAGGGGATAGGGACTCCCTGCTGGAGGACAGGTGACATGCAGTATGACACACAGGGGACATGCAGGGGGACACACAGCTTGCAGCGTGTGTAAATCACCCACCCTTGAATAAAGGCATGTCAGACATCCCAACAGCTCTGTGAATATTCTTCCATCTGCCCGAATTCTGTGAACCTGTCTGGCCTTGAACAGTCACAACACAAATGTATACCTGAGGTCTGCCCTAGAACTGGATATTTCACTTCAAACTAGAACCACTCACATAAAAGATCAACCTCATCCACGAATCACTCTCACATCCACATATTGCCTCCCAGTCTGACCCTGGGTTCTTTTGAGATCTTGTCAGTGTTAACTTGAATGAAGCGATGACGTGTTAATGATATTAAAAGCAGTTTTTCTAGACCCATACGTGCATGCACACACACATAATTTTTCTAGTCATATCTATTTGAAGTAGTCTTGATAACTTCCATGTGCTTCATTAATTCATAAAATAAAATTGTGCTTTCTGTTGTTACTTGAAATTTAAAAAGCACAGATGCTGATACAGTTATAGTTGCTACTATACTGTCATCCTAACTACCTCAATAATTAGACACCAAAGTTAAATCCTCAAGTATTCTGGAGAATTCCAATCATGAGTTCAAGAGAGAAATCTCAAAACAGTTAGCTTGAACCATTGCAGATATGCTTAGAAAAGTAAGAAGCCATGAATGTATCTTTTTTCCTTCTTTAAAATGAAACGCAGGTTATAACACAAATTAGTGACTGTATTTGATCCCATCTCCCCTTTCCTGATACTCTCAATTACAGAAATTTGTAACTGAGATTGTTTGACAATGCCTGGTTCCTCTTTTGGTTGGGTGGGTTACTCCAGGTCTTAGTGAAGAGAAGCAAACTTGTAAATGAATTGCTCTGGAATTTATGTCTGACTTATGCATTTTCTTTTATTTATTTCATTTTTGCATTGAAAACATTACATTTCTGTTTCCTTATAGAGTAGTGTATCAAGAGCCTGTGTATGGCAATAAATTGCTGCAGGTATGAAATCCTGACTGGTGGAAAAACTCATCACTCTGGTTGTGGGTTTGCTGTGAAATCCTACTAACAAGACCATTCCAGGGAGGGAGGTGTTCTTTAACATAGAAAAAGGAAAGACTTAACTGAATTTTCCAGTTTTGATGTGAATTCTTCTAGAATAGAGATGATCATCCTCAAATTTCCCCTCTTTGCTAGATCATGAGTGTATCAAAATGGGTGTCCGGCTTGGCTATACATTTCTTAAAATGCATCTGGACTCAATTAAAATAAATTTAGTGAAAAAGAATTCTAGGATTTCACTGAACCAACCAAGAAAAATTGTAGTTGGCTCTAGGAGTCAACTGGAATGTTTAATAAAAAAACCTCTTATGCATCTAGCATTGAGGGTCAACATAGCTAATATATCTTTTCCTGGCTTCATTGTAGATTCTTATAAATATATTCTTATAAATTTATTACACCTATTGCTATAGCTTCCAAACCTACTTCTCACTCCTGAGGCAATCCCCAAATGAACAAATTTGCAGGAAGAAAAGGAGCCACACATCCATTGGAATGTAGTTGGTTGAGTCTTCAAATTTGGTCTAATGCCAACATTAAAACTGTCAAATAAAATGAGAGAATAAAATACTAGGATGATCAGTGGGAGTTTTATTACATGGGTTTCCCCATAACCTGTAATTATCATTTTTATTTGGTATTAAGTCAATTAAGAAAGTACATTTTTTACTGTGAAAATTAATCACTTTAATAAGAACTCTACTATGAAAAAGGGGTACTTGAACCTAAGAGAGGACAAAATAATTAAAATTACTGAGATGAACTTTTATTTTCACATTTCAAGAAAACTTGCCACACTTCAAAAAAAAAAGCTGAATATATAATGCAGACAAATGAGGGAGTAATGATTTTTACTTAAGTTTTTTCATTTTGCAAATGTTCTTGTAAATGTTGTTTTCATAAATAAAATATTGAGGTAATTATATATACACCAATCTACCTGTTTTGCAAAAAGTGAGCTCCTTGAGTATTTTCAGAAAGGAAGGTATCTCTATCTGTGATCAAGCCCATCACTACTCTACTAAAGGGAAACACACAGTCCCACCCACCTTATTGTCCCACCAGCACACACGAGTTTCACCTCTTTCCTAAGCAATTCACTATTTGGATATTAGAACATCTTCTGGAAGCATGGTCTAAAGTTAACAAGGCAATTTCCTTTGTGAAACTATTTAATACTTTGTGATGCAGTGGAGATCCACAGTGCTCATCAGTATTGCCGTAGGAAGTTCCACAAATGGAGTGACCACTTTCATTTTGTTTTAATTCAGCATTTCCCAAATCTATCTGGTCCAGGTACATTTCCCTTCCCTGCTACTATTAGTATCCCAGCTGCACACTTTTGAAAATGCTTTATTGGGACATTGTTAGAGATTCTTAATCAGTAACTTCCCCCAGAGGACCTCCAGGAGTCTCACTAACATAGGAATGTTTCAGACCCGGACATGCCTATATCTTAGGTGACTACATCTCATGGTGGTGGCAGGGCTGAGGGGGCAATTCATGATGGCCATGTAAAATTTGTATTTCATATAAGGTCACATTTATATTTTCCTGCTGCTTGTCATGTAAAATATGAGTAGTGTCCCTACTATGTTGTGCTGGTCGACCTTCTCCCTTGGTTTGGGAGTGGGAAAAATCTGTCAAGGATGCATTTTTGTCCCTAAGATCTGGAAGGGCCAGTTTTAACATGGACATGGTTTGGTTACAGCCAATGGAAGTGAGCACTCCTTTTTCAGACATTACCACAGAAGCTTGCAGAACCTCTGGCTATGCTCAGGGAACTGCAAAATATGGAGCAATAAAATTGATTACAGTTACCTGTTAGACAGGCAAATTAAAGCAATTTGTATTTTTTGATCATTTTACAGTGTATGCACACATACACTGAGTTAATAATACACAACTCTGTTATTCCCTTAATATGGATTTCAAACAGAAGACAAATAACACAAGAAGAATGCAATATAAGAGGAGGGGCTGGAAAAAAACAATTATCTTCTGGAGGGCAGGCCCCTTCGAGTACAGGCTCCCTCCTCTACGTGAGTGTTCTAGGAACCAGTCTGTATCAGTGCAGCAGCTGATGCTGTCAGAGGCTGCATTTGGCCTCAGTGAATTTGTTTGAAGACTCTTTCAAAGCATTTTCCCATTTCCTGGTGGGTGATTTACAAGTGCACCAGCCTACACCATGCTGAGTGTTCAGCAGTTTTTGACCCAAACTGTCATGACCCTTGTGCCCCACCCTCCCTATTCACCCAATCTTGCCCTGAGCCACCTTTTTGGTTTCCCCTGATGAAAAAGTCCTCAAAGAAGAGGAGAAACAAAAAACAGCAGAAGCACTAAAACTGATCAAAATTTGAACAGTGGAAATAATGCCTCCATAGCTGTATTGCATCAAGTGGAGAGATTGTTGAAGGTGATGAAGGTGACTGAAGTTTATACATGTAAGAATAAACACACAATTTTTAAAAAATCTGGGTTTTAGGGGGCCCTCCTTTATATAGATGTGTAGGTGTTAGGCCACCTCGCCCTTTTTTCCCCAATTGTCACGCACTTCAGAGATCATACAGACTTGGACTTCAGTAGGGTAGCCACCAGTCCCATCTGGCTATTCACATTTAAATTCAAATGAACTCAAATTCAATAAATTAAAAATTTATTTTGTGTACCAGCCATATTTCAAGTGCTCAATAGTCTCTTAGGACAAGTGGCTACCATATTGGACAGCACAGATAGAGAACGTTTCTGTCATCACCAGGTGGCCAACTGAACAGCAAGGAGACCACCGAACAAGGAAAAAAATCTTTCTGTTAGCTCTACAAAGTTTAGCAAACAATTGCCTTGACTCTTGGTTGGGAATGCTTGTAAACAAATTCCTAATTAACCAAGAAAAGTGTCAGGGCATTGACCCCTTATGCCTGTCTTTCATGGAAACATGTGCCTATAGTCTCTAAACGGCCAAGTCATATGCAGATATGTAGAGAATGGGTCCTTCTCAAAGCTGCATAGATGAGCACATCTGTTATGCGGATGGGTCTCAGGTGTACACGTATCCATTTTAAGTTCATACAGTAAATATTGACCTAGCAGAAAGTGAGGTTTATTTTAGTTATCTCCTGTTTGCACTGCTACAATTATTTCCACTAATTAAACTTGCTAACTAATTTCATTGATGAAACTACTGCAGAAGTTGGGGGAGCTGTACAGAGTTCAAACAAAGAGGGTTTGCAACTGGGACATTGATAAAAGTCTTTGCTGGGACCAAATTCACAGTCACCAAATCATGATTAATTGACATGGCACTTGATGCAAATATCTTGGCAGTACTCTCTTTTTTAAAAAAATTCTGGGCATGAGAGATAGAAATCACGTACACACAGACACCCTTTCTCCACTCAAAGCTTTCAGCTGGTTGTAGCTAGTGCCTCCTAGCTAGTCAGCTAGCTACTTCCCAGCTCATTCCTGCCTCATTAAGTGTACTATACATACCTGCATACCTGTGTCTTTCTGGATGCATCAGGGAAGCCAAGGAGATGGACAAGCAGATGAAAAGTATGACTCCAGAAATCTGGTGACCTATTTTTCCCTCAGCCCATCAGTCTGTATCTGAGCTTGTCACTGGTATGACAACTGCTTTGGTTTCACAACTCCTTGGCACATTTAATGAGTTTTCCCCATCCCTAATTAGAGAACATGATGTTTGGAACACCAGGTGGTGTCTGGCTAAGACCTCTTAAAAAAAAAAAAAACTTTCACATTGTTTTTCAAGGGAGACTTAAAAAAAAAACTGGCTCTAAATTATTACCGGTTATCTGTTAGGATGTCTTGGATATGTCTTCCCCAGGGTTGATCCAAAGAGCAAACCTGTTTGAAGATAAACTAGCTTTTTAGAGTTGCTATGTATATGATGCCAAATTTACTATGAAAGTTAGCTGTGGGTGGTAGAAGGTAGAAATAAATTATTGAGAGCAGTTTAATCTACACTTTGAAAGATAAGGGTTTGGAGCTTCCCCGTTCATCTATTTTCTATCCTACTACTTGATTTTTCCCTAAAGGATATGAAGTCAAATATAAAGAACTCCTGTACTCTCAATTGTACACTTAGATACCCTCTGGCACACCCATGATTTCACCATTAGGTGCCCTCTGACACAGTAGCTTGTCTTGAATTGCCCCATTTTGGTGGAGGTGAGAACCTTTCCCTCAGAGGACTATGGGACTCTACGTTCTAATTAGAACATGAATGGTCCCTGTGTTATTAGTGGAGCCTGGATCCTGTTTGTTAACTGTGCTGAGATCATTCTACAGTGGTTGATGTATCTCTGTGGTCGGCTGAGCAAGAAGCTCTGTTATTTTCACAGTTTGATAATCAATGCTCCACTGAACACAATTCCTTTCAAATATACCCATTTGCTTGTCCTCTGCTTAATTGAACAATTGCAATTACTGGTACATACAACTAAATGTTAATTATTTTTTCAGATTCTTCCCTCTCTTAATGATTTTATTTACAAATTGGAATAGTTTATCATATTTTCCACCCTAAATCCTCCATCTGAATCAGTGTGGTATCTTTAGCCAAAAAAGACAGAATTTTTAAGAATTTACCATTTCCTTTTAAAATAATTATGTAAGATGCAGAAAGCTAAAAACAGTTTTATTTAATTGCTTTCCTGGTTAAGCAATTATTATGTAAGAGGTTACTAACAAACTTTCAGTCTAAGCGTTTTTAAAAATAAATAAATACAAAAGTAAGACATGAGAACATTAGCTTGACCTGTATTGGATTTTAAAGGAAATAATCAAAGACTGAATAAAATGTAAGTTAATAGCTAATAAGTAAAGGTAAAGTGCAATCAGTTTTGAAAATCTGGAAAGTTCAGCAAAGTATTGAGTATTTAAATAATTCCCCATAATCTTCCCCACCCCAAGACAATCACTGTTAACACTTAGGTACATGACCTTCAAAGGGTATCTGGGTTCTTTCTCCCTTGGGAATATGCTTACACCTGCTAACCTTTAATATCTAGCTGGGGTTGGAATTCAATCCCCTATTTCTCTGGTGTGTTTTGTACCTCTGCTTTGATACTAAGCTTTCATTAACCTCCACTTTAGATTGCTAGATTTGGGTAACTCGCGTGGTCTCACAATCGGGCATCCCTGAGTTGGGCTCCTTGGCATTCCTAAGTTCCATGTCTCCTTGTGTTTTAGGGTGGTTATGCTGCATACCGCTACGCCCAGCCTACCCCTGCCACTGCAGCTGCCTACAGTGACAGGTAAGGGTCTTCCTTTTTGTGCTTGACAGCTACTTGGAAATTAAGTTAGCTGGTGGAAGACAAGATTCTTGTTTAGTCTTGATGCAAATGCATGACAGCTGCGTAGGCAGCACCCACGAAGTTAGGTCCCATGGTGACACTAAAAAGAAGGCCATATAGAGAGAGGATAACACGTATGCCCATTTTATTCTAAACTGTTCCCTCTCTGCTAAGAATCAAAGAAAATGATATATTTTGTTTGTGTATTGATCTCTTAAACCTTGCGACAGCACACCTTGCATGTACACATGTACACTTGTGGTCTTTTATGGAAGACCATGGTCTCATCTAACTCATAGGAAGAAAACTAGAAGGTGATCCTGCAGGTTTACCTTGAATTCAAGGAACCCATTTCCCCTTTTTACAACTTTTTACACCCAGGAAAGCACTTTTTAATCCATAATAAAGGAATGGGGGAGGTGTATCTGGCATTCCCAAGGAGATTTGTTCTTTTTACAATGTCTAATTTTGATCCTACTAAGATAAGCCAACTTTTATTTGTAAAGCACATCACACATTAAGACTGGCAGTGGAAGGGACAGAGTGGGTTTAAGCAATGCAGAAGTCAGAGTGGATGGTGGGGGTTGGGGTGGGTGGGTGGAAGAGCTTTATGAACAATTGCCCAGGCTTAACAGATGACTTGGTTCCTGAAATGGCTAGCCACAGCTATTTCTGTTTAGGTGCCTTGAAAAAAGAAAGTGTGTGTTTCCATATTGAATGCAACTCGTTGGCTCTGTTTTCTGAGGACATAAATGTGAATGTTCAGATGCTCTGCATGCTCAAATGTCATTGAGGGTGCTTATTTTGGATAATGAATTTTAATTTAAAACTACGTTTCATGAATAAAGCAGTGATAATAACAATTTGCATGTGTGGCTGAGGCATGCTGGGTCAGACAGGTAAGCAAGGAGATGTATTGGATCCTGAATGGGAAGTGTCAGCAGCCACTGGTCCTCCTACCTGGCCTGTTGTGACGTAGTTCCTATCTCAGTTTGCTGTGGTATGCTTTCTCTGCAGTTCCATTCCATTTCTCACAAAATGTGTTGTTAGCTCACTGTAGCTACAGAACTATTCTGAAGTATAATAAAGCAAAATAAATTGCTGAACCCTAAAAGCTGCATTTTGAAAACTCCATGAGTAAATTTGTAATAAATGGCTCTTTGGCAAGATAGAGTTGAGAGCTACTGTTTGGTTGTATACAGGTATTATTACTATATTCTTATAAACAACTATCACAAGGTCTCAAGGCTGGAGGGAGCCTCCAAAGAAATCCAAACAATTGTCAAGATTCAGTTCTAAATATATAAGTTATACAGTTACCCAATAATCAGTTGTGGAGGTATGAAATATGTGAGTTGCTATTTTCAGTACACTTTGACCATCTTGAGATACTCAAGATCATTCTACAAATGAAAAGGCTAATCCTATTAAATCCTGCTCACAGAAAATTGACAAAGTATCCATTGTAATGTGGTTTATCAACAATCCTTAATTATTTTATGAAAATATCTCTAGATGCTAAATTCTCAAACACCTACTTTGTGTATAATTATAATCATAATAACTTTAGCCTGCTATATAAGTACAAGAATCTTAAACAGATATATTTTTTTAGATTTATATGTTGCTTCTCAGTATAAGTACATCTACCCCCAAGTTAAAAACAAGGTTAATTACAAAGATCTAATTTAAATTGCTTTATTCAATAAGACCAATCTAGACATTTGAAAAAAAGAATAATTTTTAACCCTATTCTTACATAGAGTTACTTGAGGGCCTGGCCATCTCCATTTGCATTCATCTAAAAATTAAGTTAAAATTTTGTTGCATTTGGGGGTACCATATATGCAAATATATGTATAAAATATATTTTAATATTGAGATTCTAATTGGCAACATGTCCTACTGAAAAATTGCCCTCGTTTTTGTATTGGTAAATTTTGAATAACCGCAATTCCCACTTGAGTGTGATAGTTTCAGTTAAAGAAACCAACTAAATATAATCTTGTCCATGTAATTGGCCTCTTGCTGTTTATCGAAGAAATTTGTACATTAGGTTTTCTTGGTTGCTATGGGAATTGATTACCAGCCCTATTTAACTTTACTATAAACAAGATACTTGCTACATATGGAAATATGGCATTGAGGTAAATACTGTAATAGATAAATTACCAGAAAGCAGTCTTTAAAATGATATTTCTGGTTTGGTTTATAAAGTATATTTATGAAATGGTGGTCCTTCCTTTTACTTTTAGGAAGCAGGCAAAAGAAGGAAGACCCGTTTTTAGAAGACACACATATTTGAGGGAAAATGTGAAATTATCAGAATAGCTTTTGAATCTAGATTGAAGATATCAAATATCTAGAACGTATCCTAGAACAGTTGTGTAATATTTTATTTTTTTACATAATCACAGTATAATATCCAGTAGTGTTAGATTCTTAGTTCCTGTTCTCTGAAAGATAAAGAGAAAAACTTCCTAACTCAAAGACACTCTTCCGACATAGGAAGTAAAATCAGCAGGAATGAGAATGTTTAGGTGACATCCATGGTTGTCAACCTGATCAAAAGAGAAACTGCAACAAACATTCCCTGTCACTGTGAACCACTCTTCAGATGTCTAGAAAGTGAGAGAAGTTTGATGTCCCCAGTTGGTAGAATTTCACCTTTTATCAGCACAAATTCAGCTCTCATCAAATTAGGGATTTAGGGACCTTTGGAAAATATTGAACTCAGATAACCTCAGGATTGCCCAGAAGGTCCTTGATGGGCAACTTGGAACTCTTTGCCCATCCTTTTCTTGGTTAAACTATTCCATGCTGATTATCTTGGAGCACCCTGAGAGTTTCTGAATGCTGACGTCCAGAATGAAGACCATCTGGTGTGGGCAGAGATTTCCCCAAAAGTAAAAGACCTGACTGACTAGGTAATTTTATAGTCTATTTTGATGCATTTAATGGGAGTAGGCAAACATCTTTCCTTGGCATTCAGGAAACATTTGGTAAGCATTTGACCTCACCAAATCTTTATTTATAATCTCACTTTAATTTATGAAAAGCCAACTGTCCAAACTCTCAAAGGAGGTTGTTTTCTGAGCTTGAACCAATGAAAGCATGGCAGTGGGGCCGACGTTCATCTGGTCATTGCATGCCACCTGGTGTTGCTGATGTGTCCGTGATGCGTTCTGGATTTGACAGGTCCATCATCACATTAGCTCGATGAATGGCTTGCTTGAATTAAGCCTGGGGGCAGGCTTCTCTTTACGGATTGGCTCTTGGTTTCTTTGTGTATAATGACTTGATGGTTGTTGCATCTTTGGGCACCGAAACTAGAAGGTGGGAAGGAGGATGGAGATTCACTGTTCAATGAATGATGCCACAAATATTTGGGGAAATACATATGGTATGTACATAGCTTGGATGAAAATGTTATCTCTCCAGAAAGGCAGACATATGTCATGCTTGTCCTGCTTGCTGACATTCTAACATCTAACAACCAGTGCATGAGAATATTCTTCCACGTTAAGACAGAAGGGAATTAGATGCAGACCAGCTCAAGAAGGAAGTAATACAAAGCTGTTCACTCAGAAATTTCATAACGATCCCATTGTACTGACAGTTACTAGGGACCATTTCTTCTTTCATGTCAGATGTATTTCCTTTAAAATACCAGAAAGTCAGCGGCTTTATACATATGGCCCTGGCAGCACAGATGACCCTACGCTGAGCAAAAGAGACAACAAGCAACTGGGCTTTGTTTATTTTTCACCCCCTTTTGTTTGTTTGTTTCTTGAGACCTTAAAGATTTATTGGCGGTATTAGACTGTACCATATGAGATTGTTATTTTTGTATGACAAACATGATGGAATAATGGCAATTTCATATAGCTCAACTTAATAGACATCTAATTAAAATGTCATAATATCAATTATCTTGCTCTTTGCATTTGAAATATATATATGTCCATACATACATATGTACATTGATATACATACATATGTAACACACATATACACACCTGTGCTTTAGGACCTCGGGAAGGAGTCATTAGACTATCTAGGTAAATCTTAATATAAGGAGGCCATGACTGGTTAGTCACAAGCTACATGCTACAACATTATTTAATTCTTATACTCATAACGTATAAAAAAAGCTTCTATTTAAGAGAGAAATACAGGGTCTGGCAGAAGTAAGGCCTACTTGAATGTGGTTGGTAAGGTAATAATTTATAGTTTTAATTTGAAAATTTCACCTAAAATGTCATATGGTATGCTTGAATGTGATATTGTCATGTTACAGAATTACATGCCTGTGGTTTTGTGATAAAAATATTTTGTAATAAAAAAGGGGTGTTATTTGTGCCTGACCCTGTAGATTAGTAGTTCTTTTTTAAAACTCAATAGGGATAACTAGGCATGTCTTTGGGGTCATGGAGAAGCTGGTCTACTATTTAAAATTATATAGGTGATAGAGATATGTAGATACATATATACATACATACATTCATGAGTGGATAGATAAATGGATGGATAGAAAAATAAATGGATGGAGAGGTAGATGGTAGACAAATTGGTGCACAGATATATAGGTGGTCAGGTGGATGAACAGAAAGAAAGAAGGGAAGAAGGAAGGAAGGAAGGAAGGAAGGAAGGAAGGAAGGAAGGAAAGAAGGAAGCAAAGAAGGAAGGAAAGAAGGAAGGAAAGAAGGAAAGAAGGAAAAGAAACAGATAGCAAAAGACCATATCTCTATATTCTTATAATATTTTATCATAAGCTTAACTACAGGAAATATAATTAAAGCCATATGAACAACCTAAATTCATTCTGAACTGGACAAGTAAGAAGATTTGAGTTTATTTTCTTGAGCACAGGCTACTCCCTCTGTATTTGAGAACTTTTTACTTCCTGAATTCAGGTTAGGTAATAGAAGCCATCATTAAAATAAGGCTGATGATTGCATTTAAAATAATATATCATTTGATTCGGAGTACTTATCAAATGATATAGACTAAAAATTAAGAGATTGTCAGCCTATAAAACATCATGAAGAGAAAATGTGATTCACTATTTTACAGAGATTTTTTTTTAATTCACTATTTTACAGGGGTTTTTTTTTTTTTTGGTACAAAGGGTAATTAAAAATATTATTGTGTTTAGGGACTTAGCAATTTTGCTTTTTCTTATCGTGGGGCAGAATACAGAAAGCTTTATCTGTGGATAATATGTCTCCCTTAATGAGGGCAGACAATGCAAAGAAGGCAAAGGAGAGAATTCTCATTGTTTTACCCATTCCTCTTATGTAAACCAAGTCCATAGGGTTGAAACTGTTTCTGGTCAAAAAGCAGTAGCAAGTCACCTATTCTCTGCAGTGTGTGTAAGGAGAGGTCTCACGGTCTCTTTGTTTAAAGCACTGTCTCCCAAGACTAGTTCAAATACCTGATGGCTGCCTCTGATGACATATTGCTGGTTTACCAGGACAGAAAAAGAACACAGACCATGTAAATGGCTGTGAACTCATCTGGGAGTGGTCTGGCTTCGTCCAGGCTTCTTGCTTAAAAAATAGCTTTTTGTTTCTTTGTTTTTTAAATGAAATGATGACAACAGCAAATGGTAGCTCTTTTTTTCTTATCCAGTTTTGTTTTTACTGTCTTACTTGGCAAAATAAAAGTTGGCAACTCGATGGTAACCTCTCTATTTTATTTACATTTTCCATCTTTTTTTGTGACATCAGTGTTGAAAAAAACAGAGTGATAACATTGCAAAACTGGGTGATGCCAAGGATGGTATTCTCAGATAAACAAGAAACTGAGGGCTTAGTTCACGGAGATTCAGAGAGGATAGAAGCATATTCTGTGCCATCTCCCCAATTGAGACAAGGATCCAAAGCAAGAGGAAGCCATTTGGAATTCAGATCATAGCCAAAACTTGGCAGCAAATAGTAGATACTATTCTACACCTTCTTTGATTGTGAATTATTGAAGTTGTTGTTCATTTGAGTTTTTTATCTTTTCTGCTGTTTTCACTCATCCCAATGAGCTTACCTAGGTTCTGCAATTTTAAAAAAGATGCTCTGTTAACTTATAATAGGAAGAAAGAGAAATTAGTCATTCATGTCTTTATTTATGTTTTTTGTAGCTCAGTGCCTAGAAAAATGCATCCAGTTTCTTATTAGAACACTGGGTTAAAATATATGCGTATATTTATATAAAGTATGTTTATATAAATATATATATGCATATATATTCAAATAGAGTATGTAACATATTCCTAATTTTGTTTATATTCTTATTCTTCTTTAGTTTAAAGTTCACTCAGGAAGACAAAGTGAAACTAATTATTCTAGACAGCTTGAGGATAACTACAAAGAAACACATATTGTTTGTGAGTTTTCCATTACAAGATGAAAATAAATTTCTTTAATATAATTTTAAGTATACATGACAGTGCTCCTGTTAGTGTTCATTAGGTGGAAAAAGAGGCACAATGGATTAAGACTTCCTGTAGTACCACACCAGGAGGTGAAGTTTGATGTAGTAGATGAACCAAATGTTGATTCAAATCATCTCTCTGTGATAAGAATAACAGTACTATGATGATAGCAGTAATACCAATGGCTATTCATAAAGTCCTTATGAGGTGACAGATACTGTTCTAAGTGCTTTACAAATACAGTGTCATTGAGCAGACACACCAACCCTGTAAGAGTGATGTGGTCACCTCCATTTTACAGATGGGGAAGGCAAGCTTGGAAAAGTTGAACAAGTTGTCCAGCTCAGCCTGAAAGTTTAAATCTAAGCCCTTAATCACTAGACTCTTTTGCATCTTAGTAGAGCAACCTTGAGAAGTAATTTTATTGCAGTAAGGATCACCTCATCTGTCATGGTGTGTTGACTCCACCTTACTGAGTGCTTTGGAAGTTTTCAGGCAATATCTATGAAATGTCCAGCACATTAAAGACAATGCATAACATGTTCTTGTTTTTATTTTTACATATTCCTATAAGATAGTCCATTAAGATCTTTAACTCTGGAGATCAAGAATAAGCTTTGAGGAAACCAAAAATATCTAGGTTATTTAAAGTCCACCCAAATCTCTAAAACTCCAGATTTTGAACCTGTTATTTCTTTAATAGTTTTTGGAATCATTCAAAGAATTCAGGTATAATAGTGACCAAACCTACTCAGTTGAGTATGGTATAGACAACCCTTTTTAAATATAAGAGGTAGGGTTATATGCAAATCTAATTCTTTTTAATCCACTGAGTTCCGGGAATATGTATGTTTGTTATTTTGTTTTTACTTTGTTTTTGTTTTTGTTTTGTTTTTTTGTCTTTTTATGGAAAAAAAATTTAGTGGGTTGGGTAGTAGAGGCTACATAAGCCTTTTAATTTATCAGTTCTTCTAAGTTTAGATTTTGGTATGTAAAGTTTTGGGTTGTTTTTTTTTAGGTGAGTAGTCTTATATTATTTTTCCTGCCACTCTTTCTTTCTTTTTACCATGCAGATTTCTATTTTGAAGTTAATTTTTTGGGTGTCTCTTGTGTGTCAGGTACTATTTAAAGCATTGGATCATGCAACCTAATGAGGTAAGCTGTAGAATTAGGATGACAATAGGAATGATTATCCAGAATGGGGCACCTGTGACATAGAAGGGGTGTTCTGTTCATAAAACCCCAGGACAAGTTTCAACTAGGATTGTCCCAGGACAGCCAGAAGTGGGTCCAAACAGGGTCATATGTGTTCTGGGAAGTCTGATGACTGGGCTTCTAATCCAATGTTTATTAGTTCATGTCCTGAGCTGTTTCTACCTCCTTCTACTTTTGTTACAAAGTCAGGGCAAAAGCACATTTTCACCTTCAAATAGTCATAACTAAGATGTGACTTAATGATTAAAAAGTAAGTTGAATTTCGTGCTGTCAAAACACCAATAACATATCTATTCCCCTATGGGTCAAATAGTTTCAACTGAGCATTCGCCAAAAAATTACCATAACTGCAATAAGTATATTTTCTACCCACCTGCTCTATACATTGACAATGGTTTTATTTGATAACATTTGAGATAGCTCTACAATAGTGAAGGAGGGAATGTACAGCTCTTGATAGCAGCATCAATGTGATTTCTGAAACATGTGTTTATGGACACAAATCTCTCAATGCTGAAAAGTAATATGGTTGTTACTGATAGATATATCCCCTGAGTTTCTCTCATTTTAAATTTACAGAGGTGCACACATACATGTTAAAAGAAAAAGTGCCCAAGTTTTTATTTCAAGAACTATTTGCCTTTGGCCCATAATCTATAATGACTCCTGAACAACTGTTATGCACTATTGGATGAATATGTAATTGAAGCGGTTAAAAAAAAAAAAAAAAGAACCAAGCCTGTAACAGTCAACAGACTAGACCAACAAGGAGTTGGGGAGATATTAAAGAAAATTCCAAATGCAATAGACCAAAGCTGTCACAGCCGTGTGGGTAGAGATTTTGCCTGTGACAAGACAAGATGTAACAACTCCTTTGGTCATGTCATGGCCTAATTACACATTTTTCAGGTTGCAGATCATTGACTTGGTAGGCCAAAGAAACGCAAATAAGAACTATCTTTTAAGTAGAGGCATCAAGGTCTTTCAGCTGTGAAGGCTTTTGAGGCAGGTGAGAAAGCCTGATGCTTCCTATAGGCAGGTGAGAAACCTGTGATAATATGTGCACAGAAGCCCAAGGCATCTGGAAGTGGCATTTCTATCTCAAATAAAGAATTTTCCTCATAGAAGACAGTGTTACAAATCAGTAGAGGGGAATATACACACGTCAGAATCTTACTTAGCTCCTGAAGCACCCTGAAGTTGACAAAAATTAAATTCACTCCACTTCTTTGCTCTTTTGGGTGGGGAGGGAGTCACTGTATGATGTACTATAGACTCTATCTTTTGGGTTAAGAGGGAACTTTTCACTAAAAATATCTAGTACTGCCTTTAAAGTTATCAAAGCAAGTTCTGACTGTACTTACAAAGAGAACTTTTAATCCTTTCCCAGAAGAGCTGATTTCTATTCACGTGTGGCCTCTCTGTTATTTCCATATCTGTATGTAATGCCTGCAAATGTATAGTCATTACACAGAAATAAATGACTTCTCAAGATTTTTTTCCCCTGGTGTGGATCACAGTGATTGATTCCTCTGGAATTTGATTCTCCTCAAAAGCATAGTACATTTATTTCTAATTTAATTAATATGCAAAACACTTAGAGTAGGGATCACTATCAGAATTTAGGGAGATGGTAGATTGGAACATGAGAGCTTAAGGAAGTCTCTGTAGGGGGTAGCTAACTCACGAATTTTGTCATTGTTTCCTGGTTAATTCCTCCTGCATTGTGATGTGTGACTGTTTGAATAGCTCAGTAGATTGTGGGTTGTTGAGACATAATCAAAGCCAAACACCCTTTTCCTTTAAGTATCTTAATCATTTAGATGGGAGTGTTTTGGCCTGAGGTTACAGAATTAGACCACAGGCCTGATCACCTGCATCAGTGGTCCCCATTGCTTTAATAGCACTGAAATACCTTTAGAAAGAAAACAAAGATTGCTGGATGTTTCCAGCATCCTCTCAACCCCTGTCCCCTTTCATGGTCCATTATTGTAACTTGAAATTTTGGTTGCATTACAAGATGAGGGACTTGTTTTCTTCAGCATTTCTACTTCATGAGAGAGTTTGCAGACTAATCTATTAAGTAGAAGATGAGGCCAGGTGGGGAGTGCTGGGGGCACTTTGAAATGTGTCCTTGTCAATGTGAGCCTCACAGCTTTCTCAAAATAGTAGTTACTCTCCTATTCTTTTAGTTGTTTCCCTCAATTTCTCTATCTCAAACTTAAAACAAAATAAGTTAACAACATGGAAAGAACTGGTTACCTTACTCTGTTCTGAAATTTCAAGATTGAAGTGGTCCATTTTGAGGGTCCTTAGAGGCTAGCTCTGCAAAATGTGGTTCCCTGACCAATGAAATTAGCTTCATCAGGAGTTTGTGAGCAATGCAGAATCTCAAGTCTCACCCCAGTCCTACTGTATCAGAATCTGCACTTTCATGACCCCAGGTGATTTGTGTGATGTTTGAGAAGCAGCATCCTGGAGGGCAAGCTTCAATTTTATCCCAGTATGCAGTAAATAATGTTGAGTCTGGGTTCTTCCTCTACAAGCCATGCAAAATGTAAGAGAATTTGTCTTTGTAAATTGTTGGATTGTAACCATCTTCTCTCTACTCTCCTGTTTTCAGTGACAAAATAAGAGTTGTCAGTGGTCAGGCATCCCTCACAATCTATTCTGTTGTAATTTTCTTCCTCAACTACTGTAAGGCCACAATTAATCATTTTCTTTACCCCAAAGACCCATGGGTAATGAATGTGATCTCATGCTGCTATTTTCTCATTGATTAATGGACTCATACTAATGTAAGCTGTACCCTGGAAATGCCCCATTTGATTTTTGTTCTCTTTTTGAGACTCAGTTTTCTCATCAGCTAAATGGGGAGCATAATACCAGTTAGAATCAGAAAGAGATGAAAATGAACATTACTTTATAAACTGAGAAAGGTGGTGAAAATGCATAGGGTTATCAACAATGCAACTGCAAACTGACAGAAACTTTAGAATGTGTATTATTTTTGAAAGTTTTGACTATATAAGCAAAAGCAAAGGAATTAAATTCATTTAAAAGAGCAAGCCATTTTTAGAGCACTGTCTAGGACCCACCCCAGCACTAACATTCTGGGAACCCGTGCCACACTCAACAGACCACAACTTATAATTGTCCGAATCATGATTCAAAGTAGGTTCACATAATATAACTGTTATACTCATTGTACCTCTTCTTTGGTTAATACATGCAGTAACAAGTATTTGCTATTTACCTACAGAATGTGGATCAGAGATTTAGATTTGGACTAGGTTCTACACTTAGCTTAGTTACTTACTACATGAGATATAGGCAAGCTAATTGGCCTATTTGATCATCCACTTCCTCATCTTTAATGGGGCTAATGAGTGATGCCTGCCTCATTGGGTTGCTGGGAAAATTGTGTTCACAAACAAAAAACTCCTTTAATAGCACCTGACACTAAATGGCACTCAGGATGTTATCATTGATATTGATATCACTACTACTACTACTACTACTACTACTACTACTATCATTAAACAATGAGGGTATTTTGTTTTATCTTGAGTCAAAATATGAATAATTTCCTATAGAAACAGATTTTCTCTGTTAGAATAATATTTTTATTATACTTTTTTTTGTTTTCAAATTTTGACTTCCACCCTAGCATACAGAAATAGCTATACTTGAAATTTGCTAAGAAAGTAGAACTTACGTTCTCACCACACACAAGAAAAGGTAACTATGTGAGGTGATGGAGGTGTTAGCTTGATTTGTGCTAATGATTTTACAGTGTATACACCTTTTAAAAACACATTGTACAACCTAATTATATACAATTTTTATTTGTCAATCCTATTCAATAAAACGGGGGGTGGGGGGTAGGTTGGGCAAAAAAGTTCTGAAGGAAGAAGCAACTAGGCAGCATGAGTTTGAATAGCCTATTCTGTTCATCTTTCCCCTGGATTTTTAATTGTCTTTTTTGTCCACAGAGAAGCTCAGACTATCAAGGATCATCAGCTTTGTAGGAAAAATGGCCAGTTCTCCCATTATAGACCCAGTAAACACAGCCCCCAAACCATCACGGTTTAGATTTCTATAAAATCAGTCCCACAAATAGTTACTGTTCAAAAAACCAAATCTGCCCATGTTGCCCTTTTCCCATTGCGACTGGTGAGAAGTCCAATGCCTGTGGTGGTAATGGGCTGTCTGAATCCCCTGGGGATTAGTAAGGTGCTAGAACTTTCCACCATCATACTCACTTTATTTATACATCATTTCTAGGTGGGCCCAGACTTCCTCACTGTGGCCTGTCCACCCTCCAGAACCTCAGCCTGGACACCCTGTGCTTCTCCCAAGCCTCCATAACCAAGGGACTCTTCACCCCTCAGATGAATGCTGCTTCCCTAGAGAAGCACATAAGCTGCTCAGGGAATGTGCCAGACCCATTTCCAATCCTGTGTCAGATGCTCATTCTCATCAGGAGCTCTTTCTGTGCTCTCCTTTGCTCGTTCCAAACAACGCAGAAAAGGGATTTCATTTTCCTGGAGGCCTCAGCCCACTTTTAAAATGAACTGTAACCTCAAAAGGCTTGTTATGTTTTGTGACAAATTATGTTCAGAGGCCAAAACACTCTTGGCCAATAGTTTATTCAACACAGGTTCGCTGCAAGAATTATAACAATTTCATAAGCCAGTGGCATATAGGATAATGTCTCTTAATAAGCTAATAAAGAAATAATAAATTCCAAGCCAATGATAGATTAATCACACTGTGTTTTAGGCAAGAGGAAATGGAAGAAATGAAGTCCAAATGCAGTGGAGATGTACCTTTATATGAGCTGCAGTCCAATGCCAGGGCAAATGTAAAAGCCCCTTGTTGGTAGAGCATGTTGCTAGGGAACAAGGGTACCAGTGTTGACTGGCAAGCTGATCTCTTTTGAGGGTCCACTGCACGATATTTCTCTACTGCCCATAAAAGAGTCGCCTTTAATAGTAATCCCTGAAAGGTCTTTGGAGGGCTATTTAGATCAGCAAAATGTAGCTTTGACCAGACCTAACACTCCTGAATGGTGCTCACAAACTTTTGGCATTTATAGTCTAACTGTCCTCTTGCCATAGTTATTTTTCCACATGTTTTGTTTGATAATCCCCCAGTGACAAACCCCAGCAGCTGAGCTACTGAGTGCTTTTTAGTGATGACAGATGAGATGATGACATTCTGACTCAGCTTGCTTCATTCTCATATCAAAACAACTTTACTCTTTAACTTCATTTTTTGTCATAAACAAATGGATTTGAAACCATATCAAACTAATATACAACAAGGATCTGTATTGTCCCCCTCTTACCATAAAAGTATGGAAGCCCAGGACTTAAAAACATAAAATCTGGTCTCTTCGAATGGGGATAGAAGACTATTCTGCATGATTCCACAAAGCCTGGATAGATGATAGATAGATAGATAGATAGATAGATAGATAGATAGATAGATAGATAGATGGCTGGCTGTATTAAAAATCTAAAAGGTACATGTGCTACCTTTCTTTCCATTTTCCAGATGGGGAACTGAAACCCAGAAAGGGGAAATGATTTTTCTAGTGGAACACAGCTTGTATGTGATAGACCAGGCTTCCAGATTCACTTGTTAGTTCCCTTTCACTTTAGCTGAGAAAAAAAGTGTAGTGGGAACTAGAAAAATTGTTCAACATTGGAGAAACTAGTTACAAAAGTGGACTCTTCTCAAGGTCTCCAGGTAATCCAGATGCACTTGGATTTAAATTTCCAAAACCCAGAGATTTTTAGTGGAATATTCAAGTTGCAAACAGATTCACAACACTTATCTCCCGTTTCATTTACACATTTTTTGTATTCATTGTTAGCAAAAGGAATTGTGGCTAAATGAAATGTTTTTAAGTGTATGTTAGTACATTTAAAATGCAAAGGATCAGGATTGACCTTTACAGAAGATTCTGTAATGAATGTATTTGTTTATTTGTGGTTTGTTTGTTTACATCCCATCTCATTCTAAATTTGCCACAGCCTCTTGAAATACACATGATACAATACTGAGAGATAAATAAAAGTAACAACGGAGCAGGGGAAACTATGAATCTGAATGAGATTTGTATGATTCTACAGTAGACTTTTAGAACTAAGTAGGGGAACGGAGATTAAAGTACTAATCACAAGCAAAATAGGTACTCTTTTCTAGGGTATAAAACTGAAATACAAATTACATTATGAGCTTCTGGACAGCCAAGCCCAATACGGGTATTCCACAGTGATTCAAAGGCTGTGAGTACATCACCACCCTTAGAGTTATCTGGGTGCCTGGCATGTATGTAGTAGGCCCTCATGAACCTTCTGAGGACTGAGTGAATAACTTGACTCCAGCAATAAGAATTTTAATAAGAGCACGTTATTTCTGAATTATATTTAACCATTCAGTAAACGCTCATGTCTGGATTACATATGGCCCTTCCAGCAATAAGAATACCTGGTTATTGTGCATTTTCACCTTAACTTTATGTATCTAAATGGAAGCATAGTTATAAAAAATAATAATTATAAATGATATATTAAAGCATACATTATAATTATCAATCATTAAAATATTAGTAATTATAAACTGTGGAAATCAACACTAGTGAAATTTAATTTAAAAAGCAGAAGACAACTGTATTATCTGCAAAGACAGGGCACATATGTCCAAAAAAATATTTTTATACTGAGAGGTGAGTTCTCAATGCTGGCCAACACATTAGGATCAACTGAGCAGCTTTGTGAGAATACCTGTCGTGGGAACTGCCCTCAAAGATTCTGACTTAAGTGATTGTGAAGTGAGCCTTGTCTTTGTTATTTCATTTTTTAAAAAACATTTAGCTTACTGTAACAGGCAGTCAGGGTTAAAAACCTCTGCCTTATAACCAATAAATATCCCAGAACCTATAAATGGAAAAAATCTTTGTCCCACTGCCACCGTGGGGCATCTTGGCTACCATCAGCCAGACCAGAAGATGAACTTCTCAGGCTGTGGGGGTATGCCCTTAGGTAGCCTTGGAGGGCTTTAATCACGTGTGTGTGTGTGTGTGTGTGTGTGTGTTAGAACAATATTCATACCATAGGACACAAAGAGAAAGTTGCTGAGAGTGATTGATACCAACCCCAAACTTTTGTGTACTAATGGTGACATGCAGAACTAAGAGATCAAAGAAGGACAAATTATCAGAATCTTTAACGGTGAAACTTAAAACAAGTATTGTTTGATGGGAGAAATTTCTGATCTGGCCTCTCCCCGACCTCTGCCTTTGTAGAAGGTTACCCTGCATCTTGATATCTAGTTTCTCTCCTCTCTTCCAACAATAGTGGCTAGCTACTTATTCTGACTCTTAGAATTCAGCTATGGGTGGTTTTTCAAAGAAAGAAAATTGCAAGGATATGAGATTTAACTAAAGAATAGTGAGTGGGATATAAGGATGGCATGGCAGGTCACAGGGCTAGCTTAAATATAACACCAGCTGTGTCAGATCCAGACTCTAGGTGGCTGGTCTACGAAAACTATAGTAAAACATAATGAAGGCTGGTAATTGAATAAAAAGAGTGAAAGGCCATGGCCCATGCCATTCCACCATCCCAAGTTGTTGTTAAAGCAGAATATAATATTCCCTCTCAGACCTCAGGTACATCATACTTAAAGGGGAATCCAGATAGCCTCTTATTTTGTCTCAGAAGAACTGAAGATTATGAACAGTAGTAGGAAGTTCCTCCATAGGATGTCACACCCCATTGTTCACTCAGTACCCCCATGTAAGTACCCCTGAGCAGAGTCTTAGAGTGAAGAAGAGTCAGGGTATTGAGCCAACCCATCTATGTTCAGATTTCTCCTCCAACACAAAACAGTTTGCTCATGTACCATCAAATACCTATCTATGCCTCCATTTCTTCATCTCTAAAGAAGGGGATAGTAAGAGGAGTTATAAGAAAAATTAAATGAATTAGTACATAGGCAAAGCACTTGGCAAACTGCCTGTCATGGATGAGTATTCCATGAATGTTAGTGACTCTTTGGTTTTAACATTTCAAAGAGTTGAGACAACTATAGCTTTCTCCCTTGTGGCCAGTAATTTGCCATTTTATTATTATTGTTTTAAATTAGTAATCCTCCAATCTTCCACAGAGCTGCCCTGTGTCAGGCAGTCTTCCTGGGAAAGGTGGGCTTTGAAATGAAAATGAGAAAGAACTTGCAGGACATTTCTCAGCATGCATTCCTAAATTTCCCCATGGTAAGAATTACCTGGAACCATGATTCCCTCCCAGGAGCACCAGTCACTTAGAAGAATGTGGATGGTGTCCCCTGAAGCTGGTCAATAGCCAGGTCTGGGTTTTTGTTAAATGTGCAGATAATCATACTTCTCTCCTGGAAATCCTGATTCAGGTGGTCAGAGTCAAAACCAAGGAATCTATATTTTTAACAAGCATTCTAGGTAATTCTTCAGAGAAGTTCAAGAAATTCTGGAGTAGAGGGAGGGGTTGAACATAGAAAAGAATACTAGGTGAAAAAAATGGTAGAGAATTAGATACGCACTCAGAGGAATAATGGATATAGCCAGCAAAGATGATTTTGAGTAAATCCATGGGAGATGGTGGAATAAGTGGGACAAGGGAGGAAGCAAATACAGAGAGCATAGCATTATGGCCACTGTAGACCAGCTTCTCTTTCAGGATTGAGGTTTGAAGTCCATTCTGCTAGAAGGCCTCCAGAAACTAAAAGCACGGCAACCATTCCTGGGCAAGGTATGCTGTACCTGTGGTTGCATCCTTGGCAGCCAGATAGCTAGGTTGCCCTGGAGGATAGCATGGTGATGAAGTTGCAAGAAGAAACAAACACTACAAGAAATACACGGTTTCACCTCCCTTTCCACTCTGCATTTTACCATACCCAGTGCATCTTAGCTTTGGCTGGTATTAGAATTACCTGCCAAGCATTTTCCTACCTTTTTTCAGACCCTGTCCCAGACCAGTGAAGCCAGGACCCACAGCAGCCGGTCCTGACATTAACACTCTTAACCTCTCTCTATGACTCTAAGGAGCAGCCAAGGTGAAAACCATTCAATGAGACAAGTGGCCCTCAATCTGAGTTACATGTTAGAATCACCTGGAGATCAATAGAAACTACCTATGCCTGAGACCCACACATCCAGTTCCCCATTTAATCAGTCTTGGTAACTAGAAATTTTAAAAGGACACCATTAGTTCACCAGGTGCAGCCCAGGTTGGGAACTACTTGGCCAGTTTTCCTTGACTATCTATAACCACTGAACAAACTAGATGGCTAAAAATCAGGTGCCACTGCTTTTGAAATTTAAATCAATACATCAGTGTTGAGAGTGAAGATCAGGCTATGATTAGCATAAGGGGTCAGTCCCTGGGGCCAGCCTGCTTTCTAAGGTTAAAATTGAGAGGTGACTCCATTGCCCAGAGCACACTTGCATTGCTCCGATCACTTATGTTCCTGAACCTCTTTGGGGATAACCACTTCTCAGGTACATCATTAAGTCATTGATCACACCCCTCTGGTCATTTAGGGTAAATGATCTCACAGAGAGGCTCCTAGACGGTCCATTCATAGCTAAGATAGATTGTCTTAAAATTCAAGGGAGAGAAACAGAACCGCAGATAAACACAGTGTAAAACAATGGACATACATATACCACTATGAAACCTCCCCTTATAACTCTACCTGAACTCTTCTGTTGGCCTCATCAGGCTATTGTTAAGCAGAAATTAACAATAAATCAATTGTTAATTGATTTCTTAATTATTGAACTTATGATCACTTGATGAAAGGGTAGTTTAGAAGGAGGGGTGGTCATATAGGTTGACTCCATGGAATTAATGAGCACTTTCTGAGACGTTAGGGTAAGCTCCATCTCAGAAAAAATAAACCTTCATCCATATGCCTTTGTTAAGTTAACCTAGGATGTAGTGGGATTGCTTTTGTGGTTAAAAAGTCCATACAGAATTAATACATCCCAATGGCTATCATTTTTTTTACAAATATTTTTGTAAATTTTGTTGGCATTGCTTCAGAGTTTGTCACATATTCTTTAAAATGTCGCTAATGGTGCTAACTCTGTGCTTTTGTATAGATTTGATTTGCTAGTCAGAACTCATTTGAAGCAACTCTTTTGGAGACAGTGAGTCATTAAAAAGGTTAATCATTATCCTTTATTCAGAAATTTGCTCAGGAATCATAAAGACAGTGAAAAGATGTAAAAAAGCATAAGTTACCTAAAAAGAAAAAAAGAAGGAAAAAATGAAAGAAAGAGGAAAATGAAGAAATGGTGGCTTTTTTTTAAGAGTAAGTATATAATGTTAGAAAGGAAAGTGCTGTGGGCAGCCATCATATTTTGTAAAATTCTGGAACAACTTTTTAAAAAGGTCGAATTTGTTTATGGTCATACTTATAAGTTGTATTTTAAAAGTTTCCCCTATCCATTCACTCACCATTTTGCATTCATTTATATTGGTTGCCTTCCATGGCTCTTCCCATGTGTCTAGCAGGACGGACACTTCCTTAGAGAAAATGCAGAAGTGGGATGCAAGGTAGCAGAGTCTCCTAGGACTGGGTAGTATGAACTAGATGGAGCCAGCTCACTCATGAGACCCCCCACAGATGAGTGAATGGCTATTTCTAAGAGCTTGCCCCTGTGGATAAACCAGATAGCCATTATTATTGCAGTATTCTTCTGTGAGCCTGCTATAAATAGAGGTCATTCTAAGTACTTTTTGGCCTCCCCAAGACTATTATACCTTTAATTTCAGGTACCCATGTCTTACAGACCCTTGAGTAAGTCAAATATAAGCAAGTCAAAACCAATAATCAATCAAAACATCTTCATTTTTAGGGACATTAATTTTATTGCTCTCAAACTTTGGAATTTTGATGCCAGATATTGATGGGGCTCAAAAAGTCACGTCAGAGTGGAAAGACAGCAAAAATCCAATGACAGTAGCTTTTATTGTTTTAAGAGAGGTAATAAATGAACATAGCTGTGACTTTTGTTATATGAAAGAGAAACAGAAAAATACTGTTCTCGGAGCATGTATAATTTTGTTTAGACTTCATTGGTGCAGAAATGATTAGAATTTTCAACTGAATGTTAAATTCTAGTGAATTTTCAAACGGTAGCACTATTTATATTCCAGGGTGTACCTCTTGCAACAGTAAAACTTTCTTAAGATGCTTTAAGAAATATTCAATCAGTAGATGCTTTCTGAAGCATTGAAACATTTGAACAAGACCAATCAAACTAAGACCAAAAAGATGCATTTATCTTGGTTCTTGATGATCCACATGCACAGTAAAATCTCACAAATGAGAACTGGAAGGTTCTATACTGCTGCTTCTGAGGCATTTAAAAGCCTAGCCAATCTCATTGGGGCATTTGTATAATCTGCCTGACACAGATGTTCTTATTTCTAGAGAAATAAACTGTACATCTGAATTAGAATGCATTACATTGTGGAAATGCTACAGTTGAAAACATCTTAAGAGAGTTTTATCAGCTTCCTAGATTTATTAAATCAAAGTAAAATGGCATTTTCCATTTTTATTTTCTTTTAGTGCATCATTAAAAATAATTTGGCAAGACAGGGCTTATTTCAACTGATGAGTTCTCTTACCTTCTTCATGTAGCAAGCCTAGTTTGGTGAGGAAATTATTATCCATAACATGGCACCATATAACATTCTCCTCTGAATTGACAGCGTTTCTTTTTCTTGCCTTTTTTAAAAATAGTTTTTGATATTATATTCATAATAATAAAGTCTGGAATTTGATGATTTCCCTAGCTTGTTGCAATATACTCATTTTTTCTAATAGCCTATATTTTAAAAATGTAGTCTCCGTTCAGCATAGAAATCCATATAAACTCGGTTTGAAATGCCCGAGCCTTAGAGACATCTCCTGGCATGACATTTTGGTAACACACAGCATTAATATTCTGGTGCAACAGCTTGTACATGGTCCATATTCTGACATTACCATGATTTCGTTGACGAGGTCCCCGCATGCCTATTTCATGATCTTTCTAAACTCTCTAAGTCCAAGATATATCAACACATTCCTTGCAACATCCATTCAAACGCAGCACCCTTCCCTTCCCTCATCTGAATACATCGAACCAAATGGCAGACAGCACATGTCCCCCTGAGCGAGCAGTATTGTGAATTTTATCTTCTCTTCCAGAAATCAGTTCGTCTTCGTTGCAGCAGATGAAATTTCTTGTAACACCTCTGCAGGTAACAAACATTGCTACTTCTTGATGCATCCATCCACGTCTCAGTATCCTTTTTTTTCTTTTCCTCCACATGCTGCAGTCGTTCACTCTAGAAAGTTTAGTTAAAAAACAAAGTTCGTATATCTTTGGAGTATAGCGGGAGTCTTTATTCTCTGCTGTCTAAAAACATTAGACATTTTGCTAACTTTGATATTTTATTTTTGGTTTTAATAATACATGATCCAGAAAAGTAAGACTATATTGAATGAAGCCACAATAAAATCTTATGTTAAAATGCTGAGCAGGGGAGATGACGGACACAGATGTGTGACTTCTATATTTTTTGATGCATATGTCTGGGTTCACACAGATTTATATGTGAATTATTTGGGATCTTTATGGAATGACTGGTATGTATAATAGGTACCCAAAGACTGAATCTACAAAGCTAGAGGTATTGGGGAATATAATTATCTCTCTTATAAGAAGGGGATCTTCATTCCATTAGTTAAAGATCCTCTATTTCCTTTCTTTGAAGACATATTACACGAAGTAGGACTTAGAGAGATGAAGTCTTCTGTTTTTGAAATCAGGGAATTGGCAAATGGAAACTGCACCTGCATGATGTGTCCATCACAATAATGCTTGTCTTTTTGCTTTGATATGGTTCAGAACAGTTAAATTTGGACTTTCATTAGCATGGAATTACTTGATTAAGTGTCAAGATAGGTGAGTGCCTTAACTAACAACAGACTTGTATTTATTTATTTATTTATTTATTTATTTAGCTTTTAAGCCTAAACTATGACTGTAATGATTACTGAGAGATCTTACCAAGGTGTGCTTTTAGCAAAAAGGGTGCACATTGCAGCTCAACCACATAGAGTTGAGTATGCCATGACCTTCAAAAGCATACATTAAACTGAGCCTTGCAAATAGACATTCTTCTGTTACCCATCACATTTGGTCAACTGGACCATAAACAGAGGCATATTTGTTTCACTCCCTACTTACAGTCTTTGGAGAGAAGGAACTAAAGGGAAGACAGCGGACTCAGAACATGTCCCCAGCCCTCTCTGCTCTAAGAAACAGGGCTACAGAAAAGTTCACATAAGTTTCATTGATATCGTCAGTCTCAGTGTTTTTAGTGGATTAAAGTCTCACCTGAGGAGCTGAAGGAGTATTCATGCTCATATTTTAAAGCCACAGCTTAGTCCATTTCTATAAAACCCTTTGGATAATGGTCCTCCTCAGCCCTTAGCCCCAAATGTCTCCGCTTCTCCCGGTGAGAGGTGCTGACATCCATAACACTTCACTAATGCCTAATAGGAGAAGACTGATAGTTGCATTGTTGCAGGTGGCAGGAGAATGAGCCTGGGATACAAGTGTCATTTAACATTTTCAAAACCTTGAGAATGAAGCATGCAACTAAAGGGGAAACTGCTTGGGGTGAGGAAGAAAGTTGGTTTAAAATGGTAATAGACATCATTGGTGGATACTCTGGTTCTCCAGAGCCTCTATCTTCCCTGTTAAACTGTATGCATGCCCCAGTGGGTCTTAGGTTATATTCTGACATCACAGATAAAACATTGCACAGTTACAACCCAAGAGGTAGATATTGATTTTTTGTCTTGTGACTTAACAAACCCTGCCTTGTAAGCAAGTGATCCGCACATAATATTCCTAGAAGAGGCTGTGGATAATGAAAGTTTGCCTGAGCAGAGAGACTGGTTTCACCTACCTTATCTAATTTAGGATGGCTACTCAGTAAATTCTTAATGAATTGCTATTGATCAAATTTCAAATTGAGAGAGATATCCCTGTTGCTTTGATGGCCATATTAATAATATGTTGTATGCTTCATAAGTTTCAATTTGAACTCTGAATTTTGAATCAAGCATGAAAAAGGAGACGCCCATATCAAACAAAAGTCAAATTATCTCCCAGCCAGTCCACCCTCCTCATAGAGTCAAAGTGAAAAATCAGAACTACTGAGTCCATAAAGGTTTGTAACTCCAGGTTTCAGTCCAGTCTTCCAGGGCCTCATCTCCCATATGCTGGAAATACCCAAGACACCTACATTGTAAACATCACACCTGTCAGGAGGCTTCACCTCTATATACAGAATACTTATTAGGGTTTGACAGACACTTTCACTATTGACAAAAGGCAACTTTTCTCTTTTTGAATGAAGAAAGAAATTTAAAGATGTTTAAAATCTCAGTTTTGAGTGCTTGATGAAGATTGTAACTGAAACTTGTATAAAGATGTATTATTCCTACATGGCCACCTATAAGGGCAGAGCTGTCCAGGCAGTTTTGTCTGGGGCTCTGGATAGAGATGGTGAAAATCATCAAACAGTAACAACAGTAAGACTGAAGGATTTTTCTTTCAGTTACCAAAGGAAAAGTAAAGATTTTCATTGTGGGTCTTTTGGAGAAGACACCAAAACATCAATTCTGCTTTTACTAGCCATATAGAACAAAAAAATTTTATTAGCATTTGTGGATTATGAGACTGTATTGACAAGGAAATTGATTTTTTGAATCAGTGGCTCCAAAAATCTTATTAGACGTTTTGTTTTGGTTGTTCCTGAAAGACATGCTCACATGGGTGTCCCATCTATTGCTTCCACCTCGAACACTGCAATTGCCTCTTGTACTATGACACCAAGATCCTCTGATGAGTTGAATTTTACAAGAGATGGTCAAAGGGGCAAGATCATTCTTCCTTCTCTGACGCCTGGGATCTCCCTAATGTTGTGATTCATTGGAGCTTTTCCAGGACTGGCTAATGACTGTAGTTGTAGCAGGATATGGATCTTGGATAAGCATGGAGTTTGAAAAGCAATTTACTTATTTTGACAGAGCAGCTGGAAATTCATTTCCATGAATTAATATGTCTGAGTCATCACTGGGTATCAGCAACTGTTTTCAGCCCTCGGGACACAGCATGAAAGAAGTCAGGAGAAGTCCTTCCTTCAGAGAGCCTTAATTCTAGTACACACCAGATTCTAATCATGTAGATTGATGAGCATGTAATATGTTGGCATGTAAAGTGATAGAATAGCTATAATGAATCAAAGAGCAGAGGAGGGGATGGAAAGTACCATGATATGCTACTTTACATTCACTGCTTAGAGTAGGCCTCTCTGAGAAGGTAACCTTTGAGCAGGGACCTGAATCAAGTGAAGTTGCGAACCAGGTAAGTAATTGTGGAATTGAAAGCACTTCAGGCAGAATGGAGACAAGTACAAATGCCCGTGGGTGAAGCTGCTTGAAGTGTCCAAGCACTGTAAGATATCCAGTGTGTCTAAAGCACATGAGCATGGGGAGAGTTTTAGAAATAATACTGTGAAGATAACCAGGGATCAGAACAAATTAGGACCTGGAGGCTGCAGAAACTATTTGGAATTTTATTTTAAGTGTGCTAGGAAGGCACTGGAAGGTCAGCTGTGATCTGATTTACTTTTTTAATGATGTGTTAGACTGCTATGTGAAGAATGGATTGCAATATGGTGAAAGCAGGGGAAAGGACCCTAGTTGCGAGTCTCTTGCAGCTCTTCAGTGAGGGGTACAATAGCCTGCACTGAGATGATGTCTGTGAAGGAGCTGAGAAGTGGTTGCCTTTGGGCTGTATTTTGAAAAGTGAACAAACAGGATATGTCTGTACATTAGAAATTTACCAGGTGAATTTTGTGTTAAAGGTCCATGCCCTCCTTCTCACTCCAAGGGTGTATCAGTCATTCCCATGGAGGGCTAAGTCACTATGGAAAGCAAGCCTTTCATCTTAAGAGTCACTGTCCCCAACATGGGCTTTGCTGAATTCTCCAGAGCATAGTAATAACTTGCTATCACTTAGTGAGCAAATTCTGTGTGTTAGCAAGTATGATTAATTATATGTGTGTGTGTTTGGGCATGCATATATAATTTATTACAAGAGCTCAGTGAGGTCGCTGTTACTATCATTCTTGTTTTCAGGATTAAAAAAAATGTTCAGGCCTGGAGAGTTTTGGTAACTTGCCCATAATCACACTGGAGTCTATCTGATACCACTCTCTTTCCACTGGACCACAACGCCCCCACGTGCTGCTTTTATCTGGACTTTGCAACATTGACCTTTGCCTCCAGATGGAATTCTCCTGCTTTCTTCAGCTGTGCTATCTTGCCCCAAGAAAACTAGTATTTGTGTGTTGGGGGCATAGTTGTAGAAATTTTGAGGCTGCCCATGGGAACTGAACAGTTCTCTAAACAATTGTTCCACTGGGCTTTTATTTGATATGGTCCGTCCGGTTCATGCAGCAGATGTATGTTGAGTCTCAGATGTGCTGGGCACTGATCTGGGTGTAGGGATAATGTGAGGAAGGGAGAAGCTCCCTTGTCAGGGGTCACTTTGTATATCCAGAAGATGGAGGGTTGAACAAGCAGAGTATGGTCCAGGTCAGTTACCTGAAAGCCTTTCTGCTGCCGAAAATCAGTGGTTAAAAATCACCTAACAGGATAAGCCATTCTCTGAAAACTGTGAGACACTTCAAACTAGTTGTTTTGGCTGAAGGGTCTAAGTTCCCCAGCTGCTCCCTGCTCAAAGGAGTGCATGCATGCAGGCTTGTGTGTTTATGAGGTGCAGGTGGAAGCCGGGTGTTGGTCTGTCAGCAAGTCTTGCTCCTTCTACCATGCCAGGTAACATCTTAGTGGCATGGAGAGTCAACCTGGGGACACACTCTAGAGCTATGAGAGCTGGTCACACATGTGGCATAAGGGGTAGGAGTCTGTGAAAAGGTCTTGGCCAAAGGAAAACATCTGTAAAAGCTATTGAAACCATCCTCTGCAGGACAGGTTAGTATACACTTTATTAAGTAGTTATTAGAAGCAATATTTGGCAAGTTCAGAGGCACAAGCCGGGGGGGCGCAGTTTCACTGCCCCTTGCATCCTTCTATCTCCCCCAATCTTCATACATGAACACACACGTGCAGGCACATAGCATCCATGCAGCTGCCTTAGGACCAGATCATATTTATAAGAAACTTCCAAATAGGTCATTTCTTTAATTGTGATCCTTCAGCAAATTTTATCTGTCTTCCTTTCATTTAGGTGATTTGATTATTTATCGAAGTTGTCATGCAGTGAATTGATTTGGAGTTAATTGATTTGTTTCCCATAAAATGTGACGTGTATCATCATAGGTGAAGTACAGAGTGCTAAGGGGGCGTACATCAAAGAAACTACGTAAAAGTAATCATAGCATTTATTGACACCTTACAGTATACTAGGCATGTTCGAAGCTTGTTACATGCAATAACAATACCCTACAAATAAAATGTCTCTATCAGTTGACACATGAAAATTAAAGATATCTAGATAGCTCTGAATTAGCCTGAGTAAGGAAAGGAATTTTATATCACTGCAGAATTAAAAATAATAATAACAGTGGGTACCAAATGTTAGAGTGCATTAAAATCACCTGCAGATCCTAATATCAATGCAGATTTGATGTGGTCCTTCCCTCCCCCTGCCTCAGATATTCTGATACACAGATCTGGAGAGGGAGCATGAAAATCTGCATTCCTACAAGTTCCCTCAGGAAATTCTAATAAAGGAGTCCTCAGATCACACCTTAGGAAACACTGAGCTGATCACTAGGGAATCTTTTCCATTTCAATGGCAAGGAGAACATCCAACCAGTTTTTCTAGAGTCATTCTTGGCAATATGGCAGCCAATCTCCACATGTGGCTACTGAACCCTTAAAATGTGGCTGATTCAAATTGAGATGAGCTGTAAGTGTAAAATACATACTAGATTTCAAAGCCTTAGTAAAAACTGTGTAAAATATTTTATTCATAATCTTTCAGTTACACATCAAAATAATGTTTTTAATATAGTGAGTTAAATAAAAATGAACTTCACCTGATTTTAATGAGGCCACTGTAAAACTTAAAATGTCATGTGTGGCTTGCATTTGTGTTTCTCTTTATATTTTTATTTAACAGTAGCATTCTAGAGCCACATTTTCACTCAAACGAATATTAAAAATATTTGTACACCTCTAGAACTGGTGTCTCAGAGGTGAGGGATACTCACCCAGAATTTCAAATATTTTGGCAAATAATCTGGATGTTAGTTTTTTTTTTTTTTTTTTTTTTACTTTATGTTTTAATTTTGCCTTCAAGTAACCTACCTCCTCCTCACCCAGCTTATTAACCTCTCACAATCTTTGATCCACTTCCAAGGGGCATGGAGGATGGGCTTCAGGTGGACAACCTGGGTCAGGGATAGTTCTGACTCATGTAAATACTCCACGAACTCTACTGTAATGATACCACATGGAATAGGAAGCAGGCAAGAGTTGCAGTCCTCTCAGTCTAAACAATATCAATAACTGACACTTGTTTGGTTCTGACTAACCCTTATCTCGGCTTCACTATAATCTTTTACAGTCAGTATGCATTATTATTGTCTCTATTGAAGGATGGAGAAACTGGCTCAGCAAGGAGATAAACTTTGAGATTACTTAGCAGGAAAGTAGCAGAAGCAGGATTTGACTCTAGGAATTCTGACCTTGTGGAATTCTTAGCATCAGCTTGGATTCTCTGCAGAGGTATTGAAAATTCCATGAGGGATACAAACACAGAACTGCCCTTCTGGTCCCCCTGTGAATTAAACCATAGTTGAGATGCCATGTTGATTTCAAAGCACTATGAGATTTTCTTCGTGACTTTAGTAGAGCAGTAGTCAGGACACAAAGAAGGTGAAGCAGACTTTCTAAAAGGAAGGTGGCCCTGGGCTTGACATTAGGAGAGTGTAGCTATGTATCTTTTATTATAGTGGAAGAACCATGTATCCAAAAGCAGGACTTATTATGTCTTCTTGACTCTCAGACAGTGGCTATTGCTATGCTGTGATGAATTCAGAATCAAGGTTCCTACCTCAAACCTGCTTTGTTGAGATTCCAAAAGAGAGAAGTTTTAAACTGCACTGGGAGGACATGGAAAGGATGATGCCATCTGATTTGCCATGGGAGTACGGTCTGGTCCTCATAGATTGTACAGGTGTTGGGTCTATGTCCGTGCTTATGTACACACAGTTCAGATGTTTGACCCACATCTATGAGCAACGACAAAGCCATAGCTCCCCAATGACAAGTTAAAGAGCCCAGAGATGCTTTTAATTCCTCTTCTGAGGACAAAAATCATGAGACTGAAAACTATGCTAAGTGATCTGTGAAGATGATTGTTTCAATTCCAAGCTAAGGATGTGAGCAGCAGTAGAATTCAGAAATCTCAGAGTCAAACTGAGGTAACTCCATGTTGTTCATCTCAGAGAATTTCCCCCATTTCTACCAGTATCTTTCTTGGAGGTTTAGCTGCATTTGGAGCTGGGTTTTTTGTTTTTTGGTTTTTTTGTTGGTTTTGAGTTATGGGGCTGGTCCACTTCCTCTAACTTATGTGTCTTGTTTAAGTCATTACCTAGGAGAGGACTACAGCACTCACAGAGGAATATTTTCTTAGTTGTAGACATTCACTAAGGCAAGGTGAACAACTGAAGTCTGAGACTATAGAACATGCTGTAGCTAAACCATTACCCTCCAAATGATAGGCTGTTAGAACTATGAGGCCATGGTGTAGTAAGTACCCTGTTTGTTTACTCTGTGGTTAGTATATACCTTACATGGGTTAATTTTCCCAAGTACCTTACACACTATGTCTTAAATATAATTAGGAGAGCACTGTAGTCCCTAATGGCACTGTAGAGACTGGGGGTCATGTAGTCTCATCCCTAGTAATGTATCCTATTTTGAATGCTAACTCTGCAGTGCTTGTCTGTGTGGTAAGGACATGGCCATAGCCTTTGTACCTACTTGCTATGGTTGGGCTGTCTAGATCTATGCCACATTATGATATAGATCTGAGAGGAGAGGATATTTATTCATCTTTCTGCCCCACTGGGATTCCCCCAGCTATCTCTGGGACAACAGGCATGGAGAAGTAATGTTAAAGTAAGAATAACAGGTCCCAGGGACATCAAGGCTCTTAGTTGAAATATATAGAGTGCAATAGAGAGAGTGAAATTAATTACAGTTTTCTTTCTATATCCCTAGAATAAAATTACTTGACTGTTAAAATCCTGGTATAGGCTACCAGAATGACCTTATTGTATTTATGAGTATCCAGTTTATTTCAACTAGATTTAGAAGATGTTATTAATAAGTGATATTTACATTTCTCAATAGAGTTGACAAAGTACTTTACAAACATGGGTTCATATTTCCCATTCAACAGGCAGCATACTTATTTAACCTTAAGTTTAAACGAAGCAACATCACCTTAAGTTCAAATATAGCAATTTAAACCACATCTGTAACTTACAAATTAGATAGATCTTAACTCCAAAAGCATCTGTAAGTTGATTGCTAGAGCTATACATGATCATATTATAATAAGATCTTTCAGTTCCTTCTACAGACCAACAGTCTGGGCAGGAGTGAGGGATTGGCTTGTGAAAATCTATATAAGAACCCTTGTATTATAACCTCCTCTGTCTGCAGACTGCTTTAAAATGAGTCTGGTTTCTTTCCATATACTTTATCTGTGAATTAGGCAAGGCCTCAGACAGAATGATACCATTTTATAAACAAGGAAATGAGGCTCAGAGAGATTGATTTGCCTGAGTCACTGAGCAAGGACATTGCAAAGGCTGAACTTGGACCTGGGTCTTCTTGCCCTAAAGCCTTTGCCCTTCCCAGGACCAGGGCTGGGCCTCCTGGTTTGAAGTTGTTGCTAAGGTCAAAAATAGACAAGAGCACATGATGGCTGCAAGCTGTTACCCTTTATTTCTTTGTTTATTTGGCTTTTCCCTGAAGGGTTTTAATAAGCTTTATGGCAATGTGGCCAGTCTTCTGTGACCTCTCAGGGGTGATGTGAAGTTACACACTCTATTTCCAGAGCCCCCAGAAGCTTTTCTTCCAAGTGTCTTTAAGGGTATTGAACATCTCTGAGAGCAGCTGAACTAAAATCTTCCGGTAGCTTATCTGAAAGAATTTTGCCATTGACAGAATCATAGTGATGGGTACAAGGGTCTTCCCAGTCCTTGTTTCTCTCCTCTCTACTCCTTCATCTTGCTGCATTCACTCCCATGGTGGCATTGTCCCTGCTCTTTATATCTCTGCACCACGGCTGGTGCTGTGCTAGATGCTGAGATACAAAAGCAAACAAAACAGATTCAGCCCCAGCCTCTATGGGGTTGGCATTCCAGGAAGGAGGACAGGTAAATCAGGGAGAGGAGTAAGTAAGCAAAATCAATAGAGATTCACTGCATTACATGAAGGGTGAGGAGGGGGTGGGAAATTGTGCTTCAGAAAGAGTGTTCAGGAAAGGAGCCATCACTCTGGGTAGGTGGCATTTGATCTAAGACGTAAAGAAGGCAAGGAAGCAATTCAGGTGGAGTATGAACAAGTGCCAAAGCCCTAAGAAGAGAATGAATTTGCTTGTGTACACAGAGTATTGAGGGGCCTAGTGTGGAACCCAGTAAACAAGGAGTGGAGGGGTATGTGAGAGGACAAGAAAGGGACAAGGCTGATTCATGCAAGTTTGGATTTTTTTCTAGAATCAATGGAAAAACATTGCAGCAATTTAAACAAAGAAGTGATATAACTAGATTTATATAGATTTATATTTAACCAGGTAGATGGATGAATAGATAACTTTGGTAGAGATACATAGATTAGGTAGATAGACTTGATAGAGATAGATAGATCGATAGATAGATAGATGACAGACAGATTTAATAGATATAGATATAAATGGCTGGTGATTTAAAGAGGCAGAAGTAGAACCAAAGAGATGAGACTTGACTTGAGGCTGTTGTTGATTTGGTTCTATTGGTTGAAATATTGGTTGGTGATATTGGGATGGTGGTAGTATGAGTTGAGTGAAGTGGACACATGTAAGAATTGATCTGTAATTTCTGATGGATGGGATGAAGGGAAACAGAGAGCATCATGACCTGATTGCACTATTGTCCACTTTGGCCAAGGATGGGTGGTATGAAAGGTGATTGAATGTGCAGATCTGCCATAACATGGCAGTCATCACACATTTTCCCATCACTCTTCTGAGGTTGCTGGGAATCGCTCTTCTTCCTTTGGGCAGTGCTTAGCCAGCCCTGAGGACATGAAGTCACTGACCTTCCTGGCATATCTGTTGCAAGAGTAACGCTGGAATCTACATCTCCCTTAATGACCTTGTGTCTAAATTGGAGTGTCACACAAGGGCGTGTTCAGAAATTTGCATTTGAAAAGAAGCTTTCTTGCTTTCAGTTTGAGCTGACATGGTCCCTTTTCCTCTGTGGAAATGAAATTTATTAATCATAATAAAACCATCGGATTCTGAAGGTAGAGGTCACCCCGAGGAGAAGAGGCGCCTGCTCATTTATGAGGAATAGTTGAACGCTGCTGTATTTTAATTCTGCTGTGGAAGAAAATGTTGCCAAATTGTTACCTTGGGCTTTCCATAAAGGGTGAAGCTCTGCCCAGTATTATAAACAAATAAGAATTTACAATTAAAGTATGTGGGAGGAGAAGGTGGGAGCTACGTTTTCATGGAGTACATTCAGGCTACCAATATGTCACCTCCCCAAAAGAGAAAATTGTGCCATAGTAAAACCATTCCCCAAATTAAATTTTAAAAAGTAATTGCTCTGAATTTGCATCTTCACCCTCCTTTTGAAGGAACACCATGCGTGGTATCACTTAGTACATTTCCAAGGGTTTCCAGTTTTTGTAGTTTATGTCTTGTTCATACAGAGTGAGCTTTGCTGGGTGAAAGTGCATTAAAAATAATCCTATTAACAGTGTTTTTTTGTCCTTCTAGACTATTAACTTTACTTTCTCATAAAATAAAAGTCAATGACAAAGTTATATCCCATGTTCTTTTATACTTATTAATATCTACTTTTAATTTTATGTTAATAAGTGAAATTAAAATTTCACCTCCCTGAATAAGTGATTTCTTCAAAAAAAGTCATCATTGTTCTTCTTTTAACACACCCTCTGTCTTGGACTCCCATCTGTTTTTCCTTCCAGAGAGAAGGAGAATCTTTGAAGGCCATTTTCGATGAGCCAACAGACTAGAGAGTATCCCAAGGAATGAAATGCAATGGGGAGGGTTGACCGTTTCACAAGAGATTCCCCCTCAGAAAAGAAATATCCATTCATGTCACTGCTTTTGAGGATCAAGAGAACACACTGCATTGAAGCTTCATCTGGATTATTTGAGCTCAGTGCCATTTGAAACAGGCAAAGAGGGTTTGGGAATAAGACCTGTCCAATGAGAACTGGTAGAATCAATTTTTACTTCCATGTGGAGTCTACCTCAGAGCCTAAGAGTTAGAAGCTTCTTCACCCAGCTTCTTCCCACCTTTCCAGGCTCTATGGTGTAAGCAATAATGTTTGAACCATCTAGTACATTCTTATCTGTCAGCTATGAGCAAGAAGATTGGAAGCAAAATGGAGAAAAGATAAGGAGGGAGAGGAATAAAATGCATGCAAAGATAAGGGGGGAGGTGGCTTAAGGTTGATTGTAGTTGATACTACAAACAAACCTTTTCTGCCTGCCTTGTTCCTTCATTCTTTAAAGGAATGTCTAAGAGTCAAAAGCTGTTGATAATCCCATTTAGTGGCTGCTACACCCATTCCCCAGCTGCTGTAGATATTGATTGCTAATGGTACTCAGCCACTCCGTTTTTCAGGGAATTACCCTCTCCCCAAGAAAGCTACTTGAACTCAGAATCTATCCTGCACCCCTCAGGAAAACCCACAGCTAAAGCTTAACTTAAATGAGCATTAAAAAAAAAAACAAAAAAAAAAAAACACCCATTTACCTCCAGGTGGGAATTAACTCTAGGTTACAACTCATGGGATCAGGTCAAAGCTAGTCTCTAGCTCAGACCATTTCTATTTACCCCTTGCTCTGGAACTGCTTCCCTCTTTCTCCTTCCCCTTCTTCATATGCACAAGAATCTCTGTTTCAGACTCTGCTTAAGATTGCATCTCAGCTTTGATCCTTGCTGAAAGAGCAGTATCCAAACTACTTTCAAGAAGATACCTGACAGGTCGCTTAAGTAAGGGTACATGACACAATGGAAAGAGCATTCCAGTTGCTCTGATAAACTTAAAGTTCAGCTCTATCTCTCTCTAGTTCTGTGACCTTGAGCAAATGACTTAACTTCTCGAAACCCTAATTTCTGATCTGTGGCATCGTTCAGTCTCAGACACTCAGTAGCCACCGAATGCAACAGACTTCCATCCCTTCATTTTTATCGTGAAACCTGAATTGGAAGTCATGGCAGTGGAGTGAGGTGGATGGTAAAGAGACAGGAAAACTCAAAGATAAGGAAATGTCATTAAGAAATAGTGTTTGAAACCTGGCCAGATGAGATAGAAGTTCTGAAGTGGTAGGGCTGAAATCAAATCAGCTCTAATTCCTCAGTATGATGGGGGTAAGGGTCTTGCAAACCCTTCAAGGATGCTTCAGTTTGAATGCATTTTCTCTTTATATTCTAAGATATTGGACCCTAACTGCACAGACTGGGTCACTTCACTGTTTTTGATCCACCTGTCTCGTTTGATTAGTGACAGCTAAATTAGGGGAAAAGGACTCTCTTGAGTATTAACATGTCTTCTCGGAATACTGGGCTTCTTAAAACCATTTTTGCAAGTGTTTTTTTCTTTTTTCCTTTGCCTGCCTCAGTCTCTAAGGTAGCAACATGAACAGTTAGAAAAGGTCTTATGAGAGAGAGGATATTTCCAGTTATGTTAAATGGACAAAAGAATGTGCTACACACAGTTGGACTTTTTCATGTTATGTGTAAGATTGGAATGTGTTTCTTGTTTATGAGGATGAATAGGGCCCTTCCACACTGTCTTGGTATTTTGTATTTCGTGGTTGTTATTATTAGTTTGAAACCACATATTATGGATTAATCTT